>CP142454.1:59465000-65240000 GCA_038049695.1 Cinnamomum chago | reverse complement strand
TTAACATCCATCATCGGAAATTCAGAACTGATCGTTGATGCAAAAATAAATCAATTAACACTTTGAATATTCATCGTTGGAATTAAATTCCTACCTCCTTAATTAGTTAATTAGAAAACACGCGCTCTAATTAACCCTAATTACTAAACAACCTAAGACAAGCGCTATAGATTTAATTTAGCAAAAGCATTAAAATCAGAGAGATCGATGAACCCAAATAACACAAGCACACGCGGTTGCATTTAATTTAGCCAAGTGTTCTTCCTAATATCTAACAATTATTGACGCAGTAAATTATTAAATATCAGTTGCTTCGCAAATTTGAGGGATCAAACAATTACGGATTTGATTTCTAATTTAGCTGTAGATTGCAACGAAAAATATACTAGTACGCATCCTAGCAATTACACGAAACAATCATGATAACAAATTAAGCATAGAAGAACAACCCATATTTAAAGTATAAATTGAACAATGAAAATAATTTAGATCTCACAGTATTTATTCTGAGGCTTCAGTTTCCTTCAACCAATTACAGAAAATTAGCCACGCAGGGCCATGCTAACTTGCAAAATAAATTAAAATTGAAAAAGAAGGGAGAAAGAAGAGAGATATGGAGAGAAATCGTGGGTGCCGAAGATGTGTGGGGATCGCTTCATATAAAGTGGAGAGGTAGGGTTGGAATCAGACATGTGGATGAGAGGATGAGAGGCATGATATTGATAGAATTGCTTCTAAGATAGTGGGATTGAGAAAGATGTTCTGATGGACATCCCAGCCGTGAGATGGGAGAGTTTGAATGGGAAAGGGTGAGGTGGAGAGAAAAGAGTGGCTGGAACAATAGATATGCATGGGCAGTTGGTGTTGGATGAGGATTAGAAAGTGAAAAGAAACATTAGAAACTCTGAATCAGGAAAGGAGAGTGACGTGAGGGAGAAATTGAAGTGGCTTGGGATTGGAGATGGAATTTAATAAAAAAATTAATTAAATTCTAACTTAGTCAAAATCTTCTTCTTGACCATATCTTCTCGTTCGGGCTTCTGTTGGACTCAACCCAAGAATTAAAGTTGCACCATTTTTCGTTCTGCACAATATGAGCCCAATATTGGATATGTTTCGACGAACTCCTGATTTCTTCAATTTTACCATAATGCCCTTCTGCTTGATTTCCTCTAAACTCGACCTGGCTCTGAATCAATTCCGTCCATTCAGCATCAAATATGATCACCTTCTTTTAACATTTCACAATATCTTGAATCGTTTCCACCGGAGCTCGGATGAGAGAGTTATGCCCAGCTTGCGAAGCGATGCGAGAATTCATCTAAAATTGCCCAATTTAACTTCGTTTTGCGCTTAGCCCTCCAATTGCATCCTAAATCAAAATATAAGAATAATGAGTGCAATTAGATATCAAATAGGTACAAAGAACTAAATATTAATGGAGAAAAATATAACATTTTTCGTTCTTATCACACACTTTGAACAGTGATTTTCCAGTTTTCAATATTCTAAAGTTGTGATCATTTGTGGGGCTCATTGACCATCCAAATGGACTTCTATTGATGTGCCAAGCCCGAGTCAATGGTGTGGCTCAACCTTGACTCGTGGGGACCACCAAGTAGGGTTTTGGTCATTTATTCTACGATGATTCGATCCCTAAAAGTTGTCAATGATGCCCGTAACTTCAGGAGCACAAACACAGTATCGTTTGGCATCTGAGACTCCATTTAGAGATGAAATTACCTGAGATGGACCTGGACCTGAATGTGGTCTATTGCCTAGGTTGGACTATTGTTATTTTTCCCTATTGATTCTCATATTTGAAGTTCATACTTCACCTTTCTTATTATTGTCACTCTTAAACCCTTACTATAGCTGATAATTGTTAATTAAATGGAAATGGATGACCTGAACCTAGGATATCTTAGATGTGACCCGATGGTGCGATTGGGAGAACAATGACCCGTGTCTGTGGCTGGGCGGGCCCTTTTATGTCCTAAGTATGGATGTGATATACCCTTAGAATTGAAGAGGTGGATTGTATTAGTCCTATAACTCCTTATGGATGAGAAGGAGCTGTTTAACATTGGAAATGGATATGTTGCCTCGTTTGGATTGTTTTAGACCAGGCCATTTGTTGATGGGCCTTGGTATGGATCCAACGAGTGGGCTTGGACTTGGATTGTAATCCATGGACTAATTGATATATGAACCTCTTAGAGACATTGTTAGGACCTTGTTCACGCAAGGAAAGCCTAGACAGACACAGACCTTTAGAGTTTTCTTGAGTCGGCATAGACATTCACTCGGTTGATTTAAACTCAGCCTTTAGACTGATCATCCCTGGTAGGAGCTATTTATGAGTGTTGAGTGAGCTATCATGATGAGCTATGTTTTAGACGGACTGTGTGATACCAAATCCAGTCTCCCCGAGTGATGAGTGTGGTGAGACTGTTGAGTGATTTGCGGGGTTAGTTATCCCCAGCACTGGTGAGATTCCCCGCCGCGACTATGTTCAGTATGGGAGGGCCGCGGCATAATATCCCGTGGTATCCAGCTCGTGTGAATGTGCCATATCGTATTAGTCTAGATGTTATATTATCATGATTCTTTATGTTTATCTTGCTCAACTGCCTAGATCATTTATCTTGACATTCCTTAATTTATATAACTGTCTCTACTCTTTTGATGCAGATCGTCCTATGTTACTTGCATACTGTGACTTGCCAGATCTTTAGATCTGACCCATCTTTGGTGCTTAGGTCTTGACCCCTAGTACGTGGACGATGCGCTTGCGCTCGTAGAGGCGCCTGTAGCCAGAGATTACGGTTGGGGACTGGCCGACCCCGATGTCAAGCCGGAGGTTGGAGAGCCAGTACATGGGCCTTGAGAGTTTACCTTTGTTTGGGTTTTTGGAGCGATTTTGTAGTGAGCTGGGTAGCAGTTAAAATGTAATTAATCTTTGATCTTATCAACTGATACTTTTAAACTAGGCTACAGTTCTGCTCATATTTGATATATTATGATACTTATTGCTTCCGTTTCACTTCTTATGCTTCCGCAATTTAACCGTTGTTATTATATTGTTCAAAAGTTTTAAATTGGACTTCACTGTGGACCTACGATCTTGGAAGTTCTCGGATTTTCCGGAAAGTAGCGCTCAAACTTCGGGTATTCCGACGACTTTCTCGGTATCCGGAATTGGGGCGTTACAATGCATACTTGTAAATCTTTTGCAAGTTTTGGGATTTGGAGCTCGTAGCAATGTTGAGCCATTTCCCGATCTTGCTGGATTTTGAGGAGCTTTGCAAGTTTTGGAGTTTAGAGCTCCCAGCGATGTTGAGCCCTTCATCAAGCTTGCGGAGATTTGATGAGATTGGTTTGATCTCGCAGTAATGTTTGAGTTCAAACCTTCTTTAAGGATGCTTCATTGAGCTTGCAGCGGTGTTGAGCTCTCATCAAGCTTCCTATCTTCTTCGGGATGTTTCCCTTTTCTTCGGAATTGTCCCGGAATCATGCCAAAATTTCGCTAGAATTCTTTTTTAGCAAAATTCTGTCATTTTGATGGTTGATTTTTTTTTATCCTTCACAAGTAGTTCCTCCAGAACGAACAAGGGCAAAGAGCCTGTTACTGATGCACCTCGTCGATCTACCAGGTCTCCTAATATGGCCATACAGCAGGCTTGGGAGAAGGTCCAGTTTGTGGAGAGAAACTTGGAAGAGTGTGACTCCCTCAACCGCGATGAGATAAGACAACGATTGATTGCTCTCAAGGATTAGGAGTTTTATAGGATTATGGTAAGCAATCGTCCTTGGGTCATGGACGATCAGAGCATTGTGCCCAAGCCTACCTTTTTCTTTGGTGACGCAGTCCATGACGACTTGACGTACCAAAGGAGATGTTTTCAGTTCTCTTACACGACAGATGGTGAGAAGAGAAATGTTTCTGCCCGGTCGACCTTTGATCGAACTGTCTCGATCATGAGTCTTTCTCCCACGTGTCCCAAGAGGGAGGAGGATCCCCCAAGTTGGGTGAAGAGGACCGATGTGAAAAAGACCGGAGTTTTTGCTGGTGGCCCTTCCGAATATGCAGAGAGTCGCCTGTCCATATGGACATGTTGATGCCCTCCAGTGGCTACCAAGTATCTGACCATCCGTCGGTCAATTTGAGACCGGTTGGCCTTGGCATTTTTGGGGTGACGGCAGCAGTTGGGTGAAGCCTTTCCGACTTCGTGGCCGTTTCAGTGCTGATTCGAGCTGGGAATCGTGGACTGATCACACCCTGAAGGTTGGTGGAGCCATTTCGAAGGAGGCCGGGATCTTCGACGATGTTCACGCTTTTCGGAAGACCGTGGTTTTCTTAGATGAGGCCTTCATGGCCATGCTAGAGTCATTCCTTCCACAAACCAACACCTTCATTGTGACGAATGGTGAGATTGGTTTTACTTTGAAGGAATTAAGCGTCATCACCGGGCTGCCTATCCTTGGAAAACTCTATGAGGAGTTTATGCCTATCAACAGCGTCCTTGAGGAGCAGTCTGAGGAGTTTAGGCTCATAAACTTTTAGCTCATTGCCTTCTATGATTTTTTAAAGGAGAATGAGGGCTCGAAAGTCCGGTGTAGCATTTGGAAGAATTGTAGCTCCAACTTCTTTGACGGCGGAGAGTCTTCTGATGGTGTGGCCTAGGATGCTAGGGCCAAGAACCCAGGTTTGAAGAAGATCTCCATCATGCGAGATGACTTGAAGAAGTTCTTCGGAAGTACAGACGTCATTTATCCTGACAATGCACTGCAGAGAGATCTCACTGTTTACCTCACTTATTGGTTGGGTGAGGTTGTTTTCGCTGGAGGAGATGGAACACACATCAGGCCGCACTGTATTTTTTCGGCTTGTCAGATGGCATTTGGAGAGCAGCTTGCTTTTGTGCCAGCTCTTTACTCCTACTTGTGTACCGAACTGCAGGCTACTGCCTTCTTGGTTCGGCTTGGGCTCCCTATGAACAGGGTATTTTCAGCCCATATTTTTTTATTCGTGGTATGTGTACCACTGTCCTGGCTTCCATCGATTGGGAGTTGTACAGGATGATGACCCTTTCATGATTCGATTGGCTGGAGGGGCAACCGTTTTTGGATCTCTTTTGTTTGCCCGTTTGAGGATCCGACGGTTCAGGGACGTCGAGATCGGGCAATCGTCAGCGAAGCTTTCTTCGGATTTGTGAAAGAAGGCCTTTTATTTTGGAGCCTCCCGCGATTCCACCAGAGCAAGGTCGGGAAGACATTACTCCTTGACCAATGCAGAAAAGGGGTGGCTTTTTAACATACGTGTTAGTACAATGGTGTACCGTAGACATCCTTTTGTTGATATCCAGCCGTATGTTTCCTTACATTTTACGCTGCAGTTGAGCTTCTCTCAAGGCGTTGTTGGAACGCCTTCAAGCATGGTGAAGCGTTTTGGAGGTTTGCAGGACGGGAGGAATGCATGGGCCTTTTACAGTGCGGAGGACACTACCGCCATGATTTCCTATCCTGAGTTGCCCACTTTCCGGACTGCTGGCTTCACGAAATGGTTTGTGGAAAGCTTTTCAGTGTGCCGGGGGCTTTGCAAAAAGGACCTTGATGTTAAGCAATCTCCTGGGAAAGGTCTTGGCAGATCAGATGGAGTTCGGCGAGAGGAAGTTCTGGCTTTCCTTTCTGGAGAGAGGCACAAGATCGACTTTCTCAGTGAGCAGGACATCATCAGATCAGGAGCTGTACAAGAGATACCTAGTGAGGTCTTGGAACAGCTACAAGAGGAGGAAGCCGAGATCGATGCTTGGATGCAAGCGGAACTAACGAAGGCTTCCATGGAGTCTACTTGGAAGAGCAGACCATCCGGTGAGGAATCAAGCGAAGCTCCTGACTTTGACAATGGGGCGGGTACTTCAAGTAAATCAACCCATAGAAGCAAGAGGAAGAGAGGGCAGTGCCGTAATAAGAGACGGGATGAAGACTCTCCTAATTTAGAAGTCCCTCTCACCACTGCAAAAGGGATGTCAGGGGATGTTGATGAGCCTCCAGAAAAGAGGAGCCGAGAAGAAGAGACCGTTGGTGAAGGAATGATTCTTCCTCTTTCTCTCTCCATTTCTTTCATTGAGATTTTTTTTATTTGCCTTGTCTGCCTTTTTCAGTGGAAGATGAGAACTTCGTGATGCCTGAGGTTCCAGCTAATGAGGCAGTGACGGTTCCGATTGCAGCATCTGAAGAAGAACTGAGGGACCCTAGAATGATTCCAGAATCTTCACCTAGTATGACTTCTTTGTATTTTCTTTCTTTTTTTTGTCTGTGCTGTCATTTGCTAACATGTTGCTTGTTTTTTTGTCAGCTGACTTGCCACAGGATTCCGAAGATTTCGAGCCATCCATGGATGCGGCCTTTGACGACGCTTTGGATGAACTCATGGAGGCAGAAAGTATTCCGCCAATCGTCGAAGAAGGTATTTGTAGCAATAACCCTGATGTTAATGATTTTTTCTACAGGATCATATTCATACCTCTTTGTTTTGTTTTGCTGGCATATTGTGAGGTAGAAGAAGTTCCTCCGTCTTTCTCAGTGCCAGAGTAGGGGATGCCTGCAGTTGAACCAGAAGTAGGGACTTCTTCTTCCAGTTTTAATGCAGCAGAGATGAAATCTTCTGAGCAGATTCCTTCGCCAGTGTCTCCGATTAGAAAGAACTTAATGATCACTCCTCCAGTAGGACATGACACGGGCAGTCGACCAATGGAGAGGGGTGAGCCTTCATCTGGGCCATCTCTTGAGTATGCGAAGAAAGTGTTGAAGAGCGTTCTGAGCTCATGCATCAAAACTCTTTCCTCTGGCCATTTAGAAGCCGACTTTGGCATGATCAAGCATGTACAGGACATCCTTGCTGATAGCGAAGAAGTCGGTCTGGACATTGCAAGTGAGAAGGCTTTCGTTGATGAAGTCATAGCTCTAGGGAACAAGTTGAATGAAACCAAGAGCTTCCCAAGTGGTGACTTCTTCAATGAGATGTTTTTGAAGCCTTCTGGCGAGGTCAAGTCTAAGTTGAACGAGATCTCGCGAACTCAGAAGCAATTCGTTCAGGAGAGGAACGTTACCGAGTTGGCTATCATTGAGCTGACAGAAGATCTGCGCCATGTTGATAGAGAGGTCGTTGAGACCAGGCATCGTCTTGAGCTATTGGAGGAACAAGCTGCTGCAAAATCGGCCGCCATTGTGAAAGCTCGTGCCAGAGAAGGAACTCTAATTCCCCAAGTCGAGGAGGCTGAAAGCAATCTCCGGAGGAAGACTCAAGAGTACGAGCAATGACAGATTCTTTGGGAAGAACTTCCCCGTGCTGCAGATGGATCGCGGTGTTCTGCCGTATTTTATTGGAAGATTTTGAAGAAGCGTGGCTTGGAAGTTTTAGAGGCTAAGGCCAAAGTCTGCTTGATGAGTTGAGTCTTTGGTTGAAGACCATGTGAGACTGAGCTCCTGATTCTTGTAACAAACCTTTTTCTTCTTTTTTTGGTACCCGTGTATACACACATATATTTTTTTGGTACTCTTTCTCTTGTAGTGCTAGTGGGCATTTTTTTATCACTTCTTTTTTTTTGTATTCCCTCTTTTCACTCAAATTCTTTTGTGATAAATTCAAGCAATAGTTAAATGGGAATGTTTGTTTGGAAATTTGATCCAAAGTTTGTCATTTTGTGAAAAACCTTTTATCAAATGGTTGTTTTGGCGTGAAAGCCAAATTTTGAGATGGCATGAAAGCCGAATTTCGAGATGGTATGGAAGCCAAATTTGGGTCTGCATGGAAGCCGAAATTTTGTGGCGTAAAAGCCAAGATTTGGGATGGCATAGAAGTCGGTTATGTTTATGGCATGGGAGCCAAAATTTTTGTTTGTGGCATTGATAGCCGGGATTTGTTTTTGGCATGGAGGCCAAAATTTTGTTTGTGGCATTGATAGTCGGGTTTGTGGCATTGATTGCCGATTTTGTGGCGTTTATAGCCGATTTTTGTGGCATTTATAGCTGAGTTTTTGTGGCATTTATAACCGATTTTGTGGCATTTATAGTCGATTTTCGGCATGAGAGATGATTTTTTTGAAAACTGTGTTTTGTTTTGTTGGCACAAAAGCCCAATTTTGAATTGGCATGAGAGCCAGGTTTTGTGGAATTTATAGCCGATTTTGTGGCGATGATAGCCGATTTTTGGCATGAGAGCCGGTTTTTGGTTTTTAAAAATGCAAGTATTGACTAAAAGTCGCCTCCCTGCTGAATGGTCTTGCAAGTATCAATGGAATGTTGCCTCCTTGCTCATTCAGTTGCGAGTATTGATGGAATTTCGCCTCCTCGTGAATTTGGGTGCAAGTATCGACTAAGCATCGTTTCCATGCTTTTTTCAAAAATTTTGGTTTTGTGGGTATCGACTGAATGTCGTTTCCCCACGATTTTTGAAATTTGAGGTCTTTTTATGACCTCGGTTTTCGTTTGATTTTTTTTTTGGGGTTTGTGGATATCAACTAGAATGTTGCATCTCCACGATTTTTGAAATTTTGCGAGTATCAACAAAGTGTCGCTTCCTTGCGATTTTGAAATTTTAGAAGTATCGAATGGGGCTCGCATCCTTCCGATTTTTGGGTTTTGCGAGTATCGACTGATCGTCACTTCCCCGCGATTTCTAAAAAAACCATTTTTGTTTAAAGACACGAGGGTCATAAATTTTGACTTAAAACCGTTTTTTGTTGTAAAAGTCATGGTGGACTAGGGTGGAAATTCCCGAAACCTGATTTTGTTTCAAACCATGAATTTTGGGTTGAAGGATTGAAAATTTGGTCAAGTCCGGGAAGAGGCTCCTAAACTTGGATTTTTGGATTTTTTTTTTTTAACAATGAAACTATGAAAGTAAGTAGTGTTTTGAATTTATTTTTTTTGAAATTTCAACATAAGGATGAAAATTTTAAAAGGAGTGGGTTTGACGAGCAAGTACCTAGAAATAGGGTTTGACTATGCAGGCATTGCTCTGACCCAGTGGCGTAAGTCTTCAAGGGTAGTATCGCTTCAAGAACTTGTCGTTGATGGGCAGCATACATCTGTCGCCCTTCATGTTTAGGAGAGCGTATGCGCCGTTGGAGAAGACTTTGTCGTTGACAAAGGGTCCCTCCCATTTTGGTTCGAGTTTGCCTTTGGATTTGTGGACGAAAACCATTGACCTTTTTACTGCAAGAACCAAGTCGCCCTTTTTATAGGCGCGTTGCTTGACCTTCTTGTCGAAAGATCCTACCATGCGTGCTTGGTACAGCTCAATGCTTTATAGAGTTTCAAGCCGTCTTTTGTCGAGATTGTCAAGTTCTTGGAGTCTCAATTTGACATTGCTTTCTTGCGTCATGTCATTTTGTAAAGATACCCTTAAGGAAGGAATTTGTACTTCCAAAGGGACAACGGCTTCATACCCATAGACCAAAGAGAATGGTGTGCTATGGGTTGGCCCTCGAACGGTGGTTCGATAAGCCCACAAAGCTTCAGGTAGTTTGTCGCCCCAGTCTCTTTTTGTGACTAGAGACCATCTTCTTGAGAATTTTGTAGAGTGTCTTGTTGAAGGCTTCTGCTAGTCCGTTCGCTACCGGACTATATGGAGTCGAAGGACAACTTTGGATTTTGTACTTGTCGCAGAACCTGTATAATCGGTGATCCCGGAATTGCGGTCTATTATCATGGACGAATCTTTTAGGTATGTCGAAGTGACAAATAATGTTGATGCACAATAATTGAAGGACTGATGAGGTCTTCATTTCGCTGAGCACAAATGCTTCTGACCACTTGGAGAAATAATCTATAGCGGCGAAGATGAAGCGATGACCTTTGCTTGACGGGGGAGAAATAGGGCCTATGATGTCCATACCCCAAGCTTCGAATGGCCATGAGATCACTGTGGGGTGTAACCATTTTGGAGGCATATGGACATAGTCTCCATGAACTTGGCATTGGCGGCAGCGTTTAGCAAATTGCATGGCATTGGCTACCATGGTAGGCCAATAATATCCTAACCTTTTTATCTGATCGTAGAGCTTAGGACTAGCCTGATGAGCTCCACAAAGACCGGCATGTACTTCTTTGAGAGTTTCCTCGGCTTCTTGTTGTGACAAGCAGCGTAGAAGTACTCCATTGAAGGATTTTTTGTAAAGCATTTTTGAAGGAATATCCAAATGAAAGTTTAGGGCTCGTCTTTGAAGGCTTACCCACTCTTTTTGATCTTCAGGTAGGATTCCGAACATAATGTAATCAATGAACAGATCCCTCCAGTCGCCGATCAAAGGTTTGAGGATGGACATCCGACTTCCAACCACTTGGTGGCATTCAGCAACTGCTTGGTGTGTGTTAAGGGGAGGGAGAATCCTTCTTTGACACACTGTGATTTGCATGTTTTCCCCTTCTTGGATCGCCATGGATGCGGCAAGTCCGGCCAGGGCATCGCATGGTTGTTTTCACCTCTGGGGATGTGGGTGGTGTGACAGATGTCAAACCTTTGGCGAAGTGATTGTGACTTGTTGTAGTAAGGCAACAGATCAGGCTTCCTAACATCAAATTCCTGATTCATCTGGTTGACGATCAGTTGAGAGTCTCCAAAGACTTCCAGCATGGTGACACCGGATTCAAAGGCGAGTTCCAGTCCTACAATTAGAGCTTTGTATTCGGCTGCATTGTTTGAGCATGGTTCCAGTAGCGAGAAAGCATGTGGAATCATGTATTTGTCGGGACTGACAAAGAGGATGCTAACTCTCGAATCAGCTTTCTTTTTTCATTTGTCCTGGTTGCACCGTGAAAGTACATGTCCCAGGAGGCATTTGGTGAGAAAGTCTCCACGTTGTAGACAGGTTTGTCTGGGAGATCATCTCTGAGTGGAGAATCTTTAGGCAACGGATGTTCTGCGAGGGAATCTGCCAGAGCTTGGCCTTTGATCGCCTCTTGCGGTACATACCTGATATCAAATTGTGATAGGAGGATGGACCATTTTGCCAGTCGGGCATTGAGAGAACCTACTTTTGTGACAAGGACCTTTAAGAGGTTGATCCTCGAAATCAGGTAGACTGTGTTCAAAAGAAGGTAGTGACGTAACTTTTGTACGGCGAACATCACTGTAAAGCATTCTTTCTCGACTGGAGAGTAGCGATGCTCCGCACCTACCAGCATACGGCTGAGGTAGTATAGAGTTGCTTCTTTCCCCTTGTCATTCTCTTGTGCGAGCAAAGCGCCCAAGGAATTGTCGAGAGCTCTTGTGTACAAGATGAATGGTTTTCCAGTGGTAGGGGCAGCCAGCACTGGATGTTTGGTCAGGTATGACTTGATATCTTGAAATGCTGCTTCACATTCAGCATCCCAAACAAAGTTCACACTTTTCTTCATCAATCGAGAGAAAGGACGGCATTTCCCCGAGAGATTGGAGATGAACCGTCTGATGTATGCCAATCTTCCTTGAAGTCCTTTCAGTTCTCTTAAGGTTCTTAGAGAAGGCATTTCTAGAATAGCGTTGACTTTGATGGGGTTAAGTTCTATTCCAGCTTTCCGGACTATGAATCCGAGGAACTTACTCGACGAGTTGCCGAAGAAGCATTTCAAGGGATTCATTCGCAGTTTGTGCTTACGAAGTCGGAGGAAGACTTCCCGAAGGTCTTTCAGTTGGTCTTCTTTTTTTCTGCTTTTGACGGCGAGGTCATTAACGTAACATTCGACCGTCTTGTGCTGCATATCTTGGAATATCTTCATCATAGCCCTCTGATATGTGGCACCAGCATTTTTCATACAAAATGGCATGACAGTGTAACAATACACGCCGAATGGGGTCCGAAATGATGTGTGTTTTTCATCTTCAGGATGAATCTTTATCTGATTGTAGCCAGAGAATCCATCCATGAATGTCATTCGCTCAAACCCACAAGTGTTGTCAATCATCACCTCTGGTATGGGGAGCGGGAACTCATCTTTAGGGCAAGCGCCATTTAGGTCTCTATAATCGATGCAGACCCTGATCTGCCCATTTTTCTTTGTCACTGGGACAATGTTGGCCAACCATTCAGGATGTTGTTCCTCGCGGATGAAGCCGGCGCTTTTGAGTTTTTGAACTTCTTGTTCAATTTTGTCCATTACGTCTGGACGGAATCTTCTTTGGCCTTGTTTGACAGGCTTGATATCTTTTTGCAGATTGAGTTTGCGGACTGCTATCTTGGGGTTTAAGTCAGGCATTTCAGCATAAGACCATGTAAAACAATCAATGAACTCACAAAGAAAAGAGATATACTCGAGTAACTCATCATCCTTTATATTCTTGCTTATGAATACAAGACGTGGGTCATCTGGTGTTCCCAAGTCTATCTTTTGAACATGATCTTCTGTTGAAAGGTTCGAAGGTGGTTCCTCCACAATATTTTCTGAGGCTTCCAACTCAACGAAACCTTCTGGAGTTTCAAGGGCATTTTCAGACCAAGGCTTTGTTTCTGGCCATGGATTTTCAGGATCGGTGATCTTCTCAAGGCTTGCTATGAGATGGTCCTAATCGCCTGTTGAAATTGGGTCGAAGTAAGGTACTTCTTTTGGAGACGATTGCTTTTCTGGGTCAAAACGCCACATGTCTGTATCACCGGATAATTCCTCTTCATCATCAGAGAAATTGTACCAATTGGTAGAGCTTCCTGGATCCTTGACGGGTGATTCTTCAAAGAGATATCTAGGGAGATCGATGTCTTTAAGGACACGAGATGTTGAGGCTTGGTCGGCAAATCGACTCCTTAGCATTTGTGTCAACTGTCTCATGGGAGTGTCGGGATCATACCCCAACCCATGTAAAGATTTTTCTGCATGACCGTAGAGTCTCCAATCTTCCAGTTGACTTTTGGTTAAGGAGGGCTCCAGTGGTATGAGAATACCACGACCTTGCCCCAGACCGACTGGGTCTTGAGTGTCATAACCCATTTTCTTCATAATAGCTTGTGCCATAGGACTATATAGAAATAGTTGAGGCATACCTTCGTTTTGGAAAGGTTCAAGCATGGAATTTAATGAAGAAATTTCTGATCTGTGGAAGAATATTGGCTTCTCTTATGCTCAAGTTACCGGAACTGTTAGTTTTATGGTCTCAATACCAAGGGTATATGATGTAATAAATTGATTCATTTCTTTATTTATCAATACAATCATGCTTTCCTTTCATGAGATGAATGGTGTTTAATTATATACTTGCACATAACCAATACGTATGACATAATGATTCATGAGATGAACCGGAGTCCACAAGTATACTAGATGTAATACATGTGTATGGATGAGATCCACATACAGGAGATATGTATTGCAAATCTTATACTTAAATATATTCACAACCAGTGATGAGATTGGGCATCTCATCTGACAAGGTTGCAGCACTTTGATCACTATGAGATAGTGTGATTTGTCTCGATCATCGAAATGTAAGATTCTGGATCATGGTGCTGGTACATTGGATGTAATGAAGGACCATGAGAATCACCTTATATACACTGTCTTTACAGTAAGGTCTGCTCTCATAATTCCCTAGCAATAGGCTCATAATCCTGAGATATTAATGAACTCAAGTTTCTATCTATTCATTTGCTTTGAGTCACCAATGAGTGAGGCCAATTGTAGGTCAACACCTCGGTGATATGGGTACGTGGTAGTAGAGCTGTGGGAACATTCAATGGGCAAGATGGAATCTATCTTTAATATCCCCTTGTGCCAATTAATGGATTTATCATTGGTAAGTGCGCACCCATTCCGATTAAGAGTTAATTGGATCGGTACCAAATGATCACTATAATTAATTGGGGCTCAAGGATAATAAGATATGGATCTGATTTTGGTGGACAGGTCCAATTGATCCATGGATATAGATGGAGGGGCCTACTTGTGGTACTGAGGAAGTTTAGGGTCTTCATTGTAATTTATTCCTAAGACTGGAGTGCAATTGCATTTATATAGTGGAGTTATTTGCAATTAACTGTGGGCCCGGATTGCACATGAGATGTGAGGTCGCGTGTCCCAGTTGGAGCCAGCTTTCTAAGGAATCCCTAGTGGTCCCCACGCTAGCCCAATTTATTAGAAAGATACTAATTCTACTTGAACTCTAATAGGAAGGTTACTATTTCTATTTGAAGTGAGACTTCTAATAGTGGTAATGGTAAGCTACTAATTATTAATGGAAGTAAGACTTCTATTTTGATTAGAAAGGAGAAAGCTACTAATAGTTGTGGAAGTGAGACTTCTATGGCAATTAGCAAGGGAGATGTTTACTAATTTGTAATGAGAGTCAAACTTCTATTTCAAATAGGAAAAGAGGAGGATTGGAGGGCTATAAATAGAGGAATCAACCCCTCTTGGCCGTGCATAATACATAGTGCAAGTCCAGCCCCTTTGTGCAAGAGTTGCACAAGTTCTCTTCCTCTCTAAGTTCCCCTCTCTTTCACCTTTAGTTCCTTAGAGTTACTAGTTGGGTTTTCTCTTGAAGATTCCACCATCTTCTTGAGAAAAGAGATCTAATATGGGTAATAGCATGGAAGATCAAAAGGTGTTGGAGATTCTGAATTGGATAGTGAAGGTGTTCATCATCAAAGGAAAGAACTCAAATTCTCCATTAGAGCACTACAAAGCTCCAAAGGTATATCTACATCCTTGTATGTTGTGGATTTCGTAGTTGCAATTTTATGTGTTATTTTCTATCTTCTAGATAGGTTATGTTGCTGTACATGATTTATGAGATTGAGGGATTGCATCCTAGATTGGGTTTAATGCTTTCTAGATTATTGATCCCTGCATCAAGTGGGTCAAAAGTTTTTGAAACCTGTCTGGAAGGCCCACCTATATTCCAACAATTGGTATCATAGACATACCTCATCTCTAATCATGTTAGATCAGCAAGCTTGCTCCAATCTTTGCATGAGATGCGAAGAAGATGAAGCAAGGGCTATATAAGGATCAGTTTTGATGAATTTACTTGGTTTGATAGTAGATTCATGTTTGGATAGTCACAAAATGGTTTAATAATGATGGAAGGATAATAGGAAGTCATTGGAACACTTTGGAAGTGATTTGGGGAAGAATGGACACGAAACAGAAAACCCAAGCTGTAGGTTTTCGTCAGTCCGGTCGACCTGGCCCCGTGCTCGGTCGACCGGCTGACTTGCAGGTCGGTCAACCGAGCCCCCTGGTAGGTCGACCGAGCCTTCTGTGCAAAATGCAGCAGAAACTGATTTTTCCAGTTTCAGGTCTTCTTTTACTTCCTATTTTTCCAACATTATTTGGCAGCCTATTTTGTGATTTGTTTGGTTGTATGAGATACTAACTTGCAGATGATCATGTCCTCTCCATATGGCCCACAAGTCTTTTGCTTTCTTTTATGGTTATTGGTTTATTTAAGGCTAAATGTAAAGGGCGTCATGGTTTCCTTGGTTTCCCGTGAAAGGGCAAGGCATGATGAATTTCCTTATAGCCCTTTTATTTCCATATTTAGATTACCATGTAAGTCTCATAATAGAGGCATAGGAATTTATGTAATTTTTCTAAATTTGTAAATTCTGGCGATGTCCGAGATGAAGAAGGAAAGCGATGATGGACTCTCTAATCAAAGAGTTTGAAGATTACCAAAAGTGTTTTAGAGTTGCCCAAAGAGTTTGATGAACTCCAGAAGTTTTGGAAAGTCTAGAAGTCCAAGAAGTCTATTCCGCTTGGGCCATGTGGAGGAGAGGACTAGTTTCTAATTTTAGCACTTTCTATTTATGGATGCATGGTTAATTTAGAATATTTCCAAATTTGATCCAAACATAGCAAGTTACTAAAATTGGTCAAATCAAATTAATTTTTGGAAAGAGTTCTAATTAGTGTTGATGACCCATGAGATTGACACATTGGTAACACTAATTTAGAAACTGGACTTTCCTTAAAATAACTTGACTTGGAACCAATCTTTGATCATATCATGAGATGACTTGATGTTCATATGTATACATGTGGGCCCTAATACCTTACAAAGAAATCCTCAATTCTAAAATATTAAGTGGGAGCGGGGCATTTATATTTAGAAATCCCCATGGTTTTCCACTATAGGTCCATTGTAAGGAAAGTACTAGCCTCGCGCCATCATGAGAATGGTCATTCCCCACGGAGGGTTTTTACTTGTCTGGTTACTAGATATGGATCTCCTATGGATAGTGTTGGTGAGACGGGGCGGGGGCCCACTCCCCAAGGAGGAGTTGCTCGCAACGGTTGTCATGCAATGCTAGTTGGTGGGTCACACTTAACTAAAATAATGATGCAGTATCCCCAAGGATTTGCCTCATTTATTTTAGAAACCAAAGTTAATCGGGAATCATTCATTATTTGGTATGAGATACCTAGATAATAATGAATGAAGGGGATCATGAAAAGTTAGTCTTAATCCTAATTTTGACCGGCTTTGATCCGCACCAATCTAGGTGGTATTCGCACTCCCCAAGGAGGCATACCCCGGGGATTGGGATTCCGATGTATTCTAAATTTAGTAGTTATGAGGATTCCATATAAATTTGGTAGAATACTAAACCCTAATGTCATTTAAATTCATTAATTGAATGTATGGTTATGTGCTACAGGACAGAGCAAATTTAAATGCTAAGGCAAAAAACTCCCTATATTGTGCTCTATCTCAAAAAGAATTTAATAGAGTAGTTAACTGCAACTCTGCTAAGGAAGTCTGGGATACCCTAGAGACCACCTATGAAGGAACAGATCAAGTTCAGATAGCCAAGATTCAAATGTTGACCTCTAAATTAGAAGATATTAAAATGCTTGAAGAAGAAACATTTGATGAGTTCTACTCAAAATTCATGGAAATTGTCAACTCTCTCATAGGTCTAGGAGAAAAGATGGATGAATCTAAAGCTGTTAGAAAAATTTTAAGATCTCTCCCAAAAAGATTCCAGCCTAAAATTGTAGCCATAACGGAAAGCAAAGATGTTGACAAAATTTGTGTGGAAGTGTGACTTCTAATACAAATTAGTAAGAGAGATAAGAGAGGAGACTTGAGGGCTATTTAAAGGGGAATACACCCCTTGGACGTCCAGGAATAAGAGTGCACGCCCAACCTTCTTTATTTGTGTAAATGTTGCACAATTTTCTTCTCTTCTCTCTCTTCTAATTGCCTTCTAGTTCCTTAGAGTTTCTAGTTGGGTTTTCTCTTCGAGATCCCACACATCTTCTTGAGAAAAGAGATCTGAAAAAAAAGGGTCATAGCGTGGAAGACAACAAGGTCTTGGAGATCTCTAATTGCTGCAAGAAGAGTTCTTGTTCTAGTTGGTTGTCTTCTCCTCGATTAGAGCACTACCGGGCTCCAAAGGTATAATCTGCTTCTCTACTTGTTGTAGATTATTTTGTTGCATGTAGTTACTGATTTCTATCTTCTAGATAGGTTATATTAATGTACATGATTGATGAGAATGAGGGATTGCATCCTGGATTGGGTTATAGCCTTCTGGATAGTTGATCCCTGAGTCAAGTGGGTCAAAAAGTTTTGAAAACCTATCCACAAGGCCCACCTACTTCCAACAGTGTGTGGCCCATTGAGGATGAAATCATTTGATTTCCATTTCCTTTCTTCTTATCTTCCCCTTTTTCTTCTTTGGATGCAGAGCCATTAGTGGGTCCCACACGTTAAAAACATTTCAACGTTGGCCCCCACTGATGGATCAAGCACGTTAATTTTTTTATCCCTTTCTTTTGGTTCTTTTTAGTAGATGTAGATCCATCCGGTTTGTTTTCTTTTTCTTATATTTTCAATCATCAATGGTATAAAATATCCGTAAATGAGATGGTCGTAATGGTCAATGCCTTTAAATTCAAGGATAATAAAAAAAACTTTTTTAATGTAAATTTACATTATTTTATATTTATTTTCATACATAGAAAAAAATTTAACATTCAAAGATAATAAAAAAAACTTATTTTATATTTATTTTATCTTAACAATATTTCAAAAGAGTTCTTAAATTTTAACATATTTTCATTTTTTTGCATGGGCCACCTCAACAACCCAACCATTCTCCTTTTAAATAAATACAGAGAAAAAACATAGAGTGCTTTAAGGTGCCATGTCATCACAAGCCACAATGTTTTCTCCAAAAAAATCTCTTTATCCATATCCTCTATCTCATAAAGTCTCTCAATCAATATCCCCTAAAATCTCTCTATTTTGCTTCAGTTATTCTCTCTCTCAACACCATCTATCTTTCATCCTCTCAAGATTATCATCTTTTTATTTTAATATTTCGGGCCCACCTTTCTATAATTCACACTGGTCAATTTTTCATTAAAAATATCATTTTTTTTAGTTTCCAAATACAGCTCTACTATATTCAAAGATTGTCACATGTGAACAAAAATCAGACCCGGCCTTCTGGTAGACCACCTCATGGATAGGCTTGTGATAAAAATGTTTTGAGGTTGGAGTTTTTTGGTTGAATCTTATAGGCATCCTTTTCTGATATGATAATATAGACATATGACCCAAGGTTTGGCCCACCATAAATTACACTTCTGTGGGCCGACATGGACTCATAATTAAGAGATATATACATTGATCTTAGGTGGGCCAATTATTACTGGGATCAAATAACACTAGCCTGTGGTTTTAAAGTCTCATAATTTATGACTTTTAAAGTTAAGATGTTTATACTTTTTTTTTAAATCTAGAGCTAAAAAATGGTTTGATCAGTTCTAAAATGGTATTGGTGCTACTTCAAATGGGTAGAGAAGAAATTTGTGTGGAGGGATTGAAATGACCATTGGGCCTATGTGAAAATAAAAAAATGGTGCATTTGTGCAACGAAAGGGTTGCACATTTTCATGATTTTCTTTGTTAACAATATTATGTTGTTTGGTGTGATGTATTTTCCTTACATAGAAGAAGAAAATGAATTATTTTTCCTTAATAGAGAGGACATTGATTTTCTACAAAAATACAAAATTCCATTCTCACGAGGAAATAAAAATCTGCATAAACTAGAATCCTCTTTTTGCACAAACAAGTCCAAATGGGGTAGCTTTGTTTTATTGGGTTTTGAAATTATCAATGGGTAACAAAAACTTGAATACATTTCTTATTACTGATATTATATATATTAAGAAAATTCGCTTTTCTATATCTTCTTTACTAATTATTGCTGTTATTATTATTTTTATGTTGTTGAATGGATTTTTTTAGCTTTATCCTTGTAATAGCTTATTGTTGATGTTGACCACTTGTATTTGTGATTGAAGATGTGTTGATTGTTTTTATATAAATATGAATGAATATATGCTTATATATTTATAATTAATTTTGATATCTCATAAATTCTAAATGTAATATCTTACTTTTTTCCCCGGGCAAAGCATGAAACATTTTTCATTAAAAACATCATTTTCTTTTAGTTTCCAAATACAGCTCTACTCTATTCAAAGATTATCACATGTGAACGAAAATCATACCCGACCTTCTGGTAGACCATCTCATGGATGGGCATGTGATAAAAATGTTTTGAGCTTGGAGTTTTTTGGTTGAATCTTATAAGCATCCTTTTTTTTATCTAATTATATAGACATATGATCCTGGGTTTAGCCTACTATAAATTACACTTTCGTTGGCCCACATGGACTCATAGTTAAGAGATATATACATTGATCCAAGGTGGGCCAATTAGTACTGGGATCAAATAACACTAGCCTGTGGTTTTAAAGTTTCATAATTTATCACTACTAGAGATTTGAGTTTTCACGGCTCAAAAGGCGGGCGACCGCCAGTGGCGGTCCCAAATACCTCCCGTCCCACGTTTTTTTTTTCCTTCTTTTCCTTCCCCCCTTCTTTTCCTTTCCCTATTCCCGTTTCCCCTTTTCCCTCTTTCCCTCCCGCGCTCTGGTTTCCTTCTCCCACGCTCTGGTTTCCTTTCCCATTTCCCCTCGTCCTCGGATCTCTCTCTCTCCCTCTCTCTCTCTCTGTTTCTCTCTACACTGACGGAACTCCCCTCCTGCCGCACCAGCACGACACACCCTCTCTCTCTCTCCCTCTCCCTCTCCCTCTCCCTCTCGTTGCTCTATTTCTCTCTCTCTCTCTCCCTCCCTTCCTCTCCCTCTCGCTCTGCACTGTGCCCTACCGCCACCGGTTCTCTCTGTTTCTCCCTCCCTGCGCCGGAGCCGCCACAGGTACTCATTATCTCCCTCCTTCTCCCTCTCCCTCTCACTCTATTTCTCTCTCTCTCTAATATCTGAAGAAATTCTCAAAAATACTAGATGCCTTCTTGTCTCCCAAACCCAACTGGATCACCTTAAAAGGATTTGTAACATTTCTATAGAAATACTTTTCCTGATGGGTTTACTGATTATGGTGAGATTTCATGCATTGGGTTTTGTTCTCCATTGATTTTGATTTGTTCTAATATGATTTGGATGGTTTTAATGAGTTTGGTGCCTGGTTTGCTCTACTGTTTACTATGGAAAGTATTGTTTCTGTAAATGAGATTTGATGCTTTTTAAGCCTTTGATAATTTGGTGGATTTTGATGAATTGATGTTTCTGTTTCCAGTTTCACTTTCTCTTCTTTTTTTTTTTTTCCTTTTTAATTGTGTATATGATTTTGGCTTCACTTCCTCTGGCAGGGCATGATGCATGATGGTGACTGACAGGAACACCTACAAATGGTGACATTGATAAACCAGCATTTCAATTATGTAAATGACATGCTCATCTAATTATTAACACGCACTAATGGATATGCCATGCCCCCTTTGATAATTATTTCCCCCTTCCTTTTTATGACCGGAGTTGGTTTTTTTGTATTTCTTTGATCTAGGTTTCTGCTGCTTTGCATTATTTGGATGTTATTGCATTTGTGTTTTGACTTGATTGATTAGTGAATTAGTAATAGGTAGGCTTCAAGTGAATTGGGTTTTTCTTTTTCATTTTGTTGAAAATCTGGAAGATTGAGTATTGGATGAAATTTCTCATGCATAAACACTTGTTTGGAAAAAGACCCAGTAAAAAAAAAAAGAAAACTAGGTGGTGACACAATTACACAAAGCAGAGGGGGTAAAAGAAAAGTAGCAGTGGTGGAGCTGTTCAATTTCTCCTCTTACTAGGCTTATTAGTTTTCTTCTTACAAAGCAGAAGAAGAAGAAGAAGAAGAAGAGAGGGAGGGAGGGAGAGAAATGTATGCAGAAGCAGGGATTGTTTTTCCCTACTACTTCCAGAGCTTCTCTCAGGAAGTAGAGGACTTGTGTCACATACACGAAACTAATGTAACGGTATAAACTACTATTTCTGCTCTTCATTTCATTAATTTCCAGCTCCATATTTCTCATCATCTCCTCTCTCTCTCTCTCTCTCTCTCTCTCTCTCTCTCTCTCTCTCTCTCTCTTCTGATTCTCTTTATAGTAAGATCATTGCTGAGAATTGGGGTTTGATTCTTACATGTATTCCTTTCTCTTTCATGAATTTAGAAGAAAAAAGAATGGCATTTTTTTTTTAAGTTTTTCTTTTTAGATTTTTTGTTGGGTCTACAAATATAAAACTTGTTCTGTTACAGATCCTTTTTTTTTCTTTTTTCTTTTTGGGTCCTAATGCCTTTGCCTTGCCTTGGAGTCTGGTGAAAAGAAGAGGTGAAGGCCATCCATCTCTTGAATTCCCTTATCTTCTCTGTCTTGTACTAGTTCTTTTTGACTTGGCAATAAAAAAAAATCTTAAAATCAGCACACAGAGAGAGAGAGAGGGGGGGAGAGGGAGAGGGAATTTAAAAATTAAAAAAAGGGGAAAATCAATTATTTTTACTTATTCTTTACCAGATATCTTTGTTTGGAGAGAAGTAAAAGATGGGCCTAAAAAGGAAAAAAAAAAAAAAAGAGTTGCAATTTGCAACCATGAAATAATATCTGTCCTTGCCTACAACTACAATCAAAGAAGTTACTGATACTACATTCCTCAAGTTGCACCCCACCAGCATGCATTTTAGTAACCTGCCTGCACTATTTCTGATCAAATGATGAAGGTACCCACTACCCATGACTATTCTTCTTATAAAAATATATATAAAAGAATTACCCATAGGCTGAAAGCTAAATAAATTTTAGCTTTTAGATGAGTGTGACATGCTTTTTGTGTTTTCTCAGGTAAGCTAACATTGAATTATGATTGTAAAATTTGGCTGATCTTTGCTCCTAATTGTTTATCTTAGTTGTGGAAATTGAGAGAGCATATATATATATATATATATATCTAGATATGGGGGTGGGGGGAACCATGTTGATAAAACAGTTAGGTTGCTTACAGTCACAAGGTGTCAAGTGTGAGTCTTTTCTAATTAAAATCTTAATACAAAAATGTAAAATGTCATGTTTTGGATAGGATATTGTGCAAGTGTCTTGAATTGGAGCCAGCCCTGCTCCCTAGACCCATGTCTAGGAATCATAGATTGACCTATTGCTATTTTGTAACATTTTTCTTTTCTTTTACTTGCAACTGTCTATCTGTTTATTTAATACTGGGCATCATGGTCATTAAAGAGTAAAGTTTACGCGTTAGGTGCGCACAGGTGAATATTGTTCCATTAAAGATTTTATTTTAGAGAACCGAGGTTGATATCATATCTTAGATCCCAATAATGATATTGGTTCCATCATGGCAAATACCAGTTGCTATGGCTGATGTGATATTCAGTAGAAGTTGCCATATTAGTGGTAGATATTTTAATCTATGGTTAAAGGGCATATGACCATACAATGTGATTGCAAACCATTGTGTATCAATGTTATGAATGTAATAGTATATATATGTTTTGGCCAAACCAGATCTGTGTGTTTCATTCCTTCTCTGTGTTAAATTGGGTGTGTATTTGTTGTTAATTTTTGTGATTCAATTGAATAGTGAAGAAGAGCTATGTTGATTGCAGTCTCACAACAAGTAAGTGTAGCACCAATGCCTGCAGATTCTTTATTCAATCTAACTGATTCAATGCAGCACTCAACTTATCCACATTGCTAGGAAGGATTATAAGTTTATAACTTATATGATGGTGTGATTTTTCTTCTTGGCAAACTTCTTATATAATATGATTTAAGTCAGTCAGAGGAAGACTTGATTAAGGTAGGTGGTCATCACTCGCTCCCCAAAGGCCTATGACTAACCAACTCATGTTTCAGCTTCCTACTCCTAAACAAAAGAGAGACAAAAATACTCAAAAAGATGGCGAAAAAGATGTTGTTATCCATGGAGAAGCATCTGAGGTTCGATTTTTAAATCGAGATGTATTGGAACAAGTATTCCATCTTGTGGTAATGTTGATAATATATATCTTTTAGTAATATTTACCATTGGATTTGTTTTCTTCAAGAAGATAACTATAATTTATTTTTTCCTTTGAAACATTACACTGATAATGTAAAACATCCTCCCTAGTACGATTCATGTACCAGCTGCATCTGCTTGGATCTCCCTTTGTAATAGAATGTTTTGACACAAACTTTATTGGCACTTAGATTCATTCTTTTGGCATCTATTCATTTCTCATGTTTCAAGAGTTGATACATCTTGCTCGGTATGATCAACTCATCACTAATATATATTAGCAACAAATTAGCAATGCAAGGACCTAAAATGTGTGAAATCTATTTTGACCCAACTGATGTTTTTACCTGGTGATGTCAATAGCAATCATGTGTTAATGTCAAGGAGTTTCAATGTGTATATCCAAGCTAAGTTAGCGTCGAATTTAGAGTGAAATAAGGGCAAGTGGTAATTCAATATACGGTGTGTGAAGGGATTAGAATGATCAAAGATGACCTCCTATATGAACAAAGAAAAAAGAAAGAAATGAACACTTGGGAATTTGTTAGAGAGAATAGCAATTTCATTAGATGCCATACATTGAGGGTTTTTACTCTCCAATTCATGCAATTTTACTTAAAGTATAGGAGGGTGTTCTTGACTCTCCAATTCATACAACTTTACTTATAGAAAATTTTATATTTGAAGATTTCATTGGTTGTGAACCTTTCATTATCAACTTATTCTATTCATTTTCATGCATTAGTGAAACTTAGACCCATTCGAGAATTGTGTACGACATATGTTCGGTAATCCTTGACGCGACGGATTGGGTCTTCGACTAGATTCGTTGTTTTTGTGATGTACATTCGAACTTTGTCGTATACGATTCTTGAATTGTCCAGTTCGGACAGTTTGAGAATGCAATTATCCATCTTATACTCAATAGCTCATGCAAGTCTAATGTTAGACAGAGTTTCGGTTGATGTCCCATTGTTCTCTGGGTACATACATAGGTACGACTGATGTTGTACCTGTGTCGTGTACTTGGAGAACCACGCGGACATGCTGCCGAAATTTTGTTTGACTAGGGGACGAAGCATTCAAGTTGTTGAGTGCAAGTTGGATCGTGCATTCTCGAATGGGATAGGACCAACCACCTTGTAGTAAGGAGTTTGCAGTTTATGGATAGGTGACTTGCATGATGCCACGGTACATTGGGCTAATTGTACTTGCTCATTTTAGATTTCCACAGAAGCACTTACAGAGATGGACAAGAGTTGGATTGATTTGCCGAATAGGATGTCTCGGGAATACATGGAGGGGATTAACCAGTTCATGGAATTTACCAATGGGTTTGACAATGAGTTCATCAGTTGTCCATGTAGAAAATGTGTGAATCGGTATTTTTACAGAAGAGAGATTGTCCGAGAGCATCTGATTCTGAACGGATTCTTGAAGGACTACAAGAACTGGATAAAACATGGAGAAGAGTATGTTTCCCGTCGCAGAGAGGAAATAGATGAAATTGAGGTGGATGATATGTCAGAGGCTGATCCGATGAACGTGATGTTAAATGATATCGCGTGTGGGTTGGAACCCGAATACAGAAGCTGTGAGACTGAGGGGGCGGGTGGGAGTAATCCTCGCTCTGGTGCCGATGAAGAAGCCTTGAGATATTTTGAAATTCTAGACGATGCACAGACAGAATTGTATCATGGATGCAATGACTTCAGTAAATTGTCCTTTATTGTTGAGTTGTTACATTTGAAGGCATTGAACCAATGGTCTGACAAGTCTTTCGATATGCTCCTCCAGTTGTTGCATCGAGTGCTCCCATCCGGTGCAAAACTTGTTGAGTCCTACTATCAGGCTCGCAAGTTAACTGAAAATTTAGGCTTCACATATGAGACTTTGGATGCATGTCCGAACAATTGCATGTTGTTTAGGAATGAGAATGCCCATCTTGATAAGTGCATTGTGTGTCAGACTTCGAGATGGAAGGAGGACGGGGTTGGTTACAATCGTCAGAATAGTTCTACAAGTGTTATCAACCGTGGCAAACTTGTGGCAGTAAAGCAATTGAGATATTTCCCACTTAAGCCAAGGCTGAAGAGGCTTTTTATGTCATCAAATATTTCTAAACTGATGGGATGGCATGCCGAGAATAGCAGGGACGATGGTAAGTTGACCCATCCAGCAGATTCCCCAGCGTGGAAAGACTTCGATCGGAGGAATCCAGACTTTGCCTTGGATTGTCGCAATGTGCGGCTTGGTTTGGCTGCAGATGGTTTTAGTCCTTTCAGATCCATGACTGGGGCAAATCACAGTACGTGGCCAGTTGTTTTGGTACCTTATAATCTTCCGCCATGGATGTGTATGAAGCAACCTTTTCTGATCCTATCCACACTTATTGATGGACCAAGAGGACCAGGGGACAAGATTGATGTATATATGCAACCTCTGATTGATGAATTGAATGAATTATGGGCTGATGGTCTGATGACATTTGATGCCGAAGGCAATGAAATGTTTAAACTCCGCGCCGCATTATTATGGACAATCAACGACTTCCCTGCGTACGCCAACTTGTCGGGTTGGAGCACAAAGGGAGAGTTTGCATGTCCTTGCTGCAATAAGGAGAAGAAGTCAACTTGGTTGAAGCACGGCAGAAAATGGGTATACACGGGTCATAGGCGCTTTCTACCTCCATTGCATAGGTTCAGGAGGGACAAAGTGTCATTTGATGGGAGTCGAGAGTATGGTCCAGCACCTCGAACAATGACGGGAGTTGAATTGTTGTCACAGCTCGAGCAGGAGCAAATACGTACTGTGTATGATTTTCAAGATTTACTGGCCCCGGTGCTGCCTTCTATTCCCGGTGCAAATAGAAGGCGAGGTCATAATTGGAAGAAAAAAAGTATTTTCTACGATTTACCATACTGGAAAGATAACTTACTCAGACATAACTTAGATGTTATGTACATCGAGAAGAATGTTTGTGATAATATACTGTGGACCATTCTCGGTGCTCCAGGGAAGTCGAAGGATGGTGTCAATGCACGCCGTGACTTGGAAGAAATGGGCTTGAGAAAACCGTTGCACTTGCAGTTGAGAGAGTCTAACAAGGCATACATGCCTCCTGCGCAGTACACGATGAGTAAAGATGAGAAAGATGTCTTCCTCTCAGTTTTGAAGGGTGTCAAGGTTCCTGACGGGTACTGTTCGAATATCGCAAAGCGTGTGAACATGAGAGAAAGAACATTACAGGGTTTGAAGAGTCATGACAATCATATTCTTATTCAACAATTACTGCCTATCTCCATACGGAATTGTTTGCCTAAGAATGTTGTAGCGCCGTTGATTGAAGTTAGTAACTTCTTCAGACAACTTTGTTCTAGAGTTCATCGAATTGATGAGTTGAATGGTTTGCAAGAGAGGATTGCTGTGACGTTGTGTCATTTAGACAAAAATTTCCCACCTGCATTTTTCGATGTCATGGTTCACTTGACCATACACTTAACCAATGAAGCCCTGCTTCGTGACCCTGTCCAATTCAGATGGATGTATCCGATCGAGAGGTACATGAACACATTGAAGAGATATGTTCGCAATAGAGCTCGTCCGGAGGCATCAATAGCAAAGGGGTATTTGATGGATGAGTGCACAAATTTCTACACAGCATATCTTAAAGATAATATTGAAACAAAGTTAACTAGGCCCTCGCAGATTAATGATGGTCCAGTTGGCCAGGGCATGCCATTTGATCTCAACAATATTGAGTGGATTCAATCTCACCGGTGGGTGTTGTTCAACACCCCATCTGTTGTGGCTTTCACTCAGTAAGTTATCACTCATTTATACGTGTAACTTGTCAGTTTTTTGCCTAAATCATCACACTTGTCGTTAACACGTATTATGCATCGCAGGACACACATCGATGAGCTGAAACGGGACATGCCTCATGCTACAGAGAATGAAATTCATCAATCTCATTACCAGTCATTTCACGAATGGTTCAAGAATCACGTATGTATTCAATCATTAGGAGTAGTTTCACTTGTTCTTGTCATATTACTTTCATGTAGTGATATTCACTGATTACATGCTTGCGTAGGTATGTAGCTTACGAAGAACCAACGATCCGCATTTGACTGATGAAATGAACCAGTTAGTTGATGGCCCATTTATAACGGCCCGACGTTACACAACTTGTGATGTCAACGGTTTTCGATTTCGCATCAAGGATGTAGATGAGAAACGAGCGATGCAAAATAGTGGGCTCGGTTGTCCATCCGTCGATGCTGGTTACTACTATGGCCGGTTGAAAGATATTGTTGAAGTTGTGTATAATCACGGGCTAAAGTTTCTATTGTTTAAGTGTGATTGGGTGGATCCCATCCGAGGGGTGAAAACAGATAATTACCAGTTTACATTGGTAAATTTTAACAATTTGTTACATCGTGATGATCGAATAAGTGCCGAACCGTACATACTGTCCTCAATGGCGGAGCAAGTTTACTATGTCCGAGATCCGAAAGATCCTAACTGGCAGGTTGCAGTTAAAATGTCAAGGAGGGGAGTGTATCAGATTGAATGTGATGAGCCAGATATTGATGCATTCGCCCAACAAGTTCTTGACCAGAATACAGTTTTTCAACATGATGAAGATATTAATTGGGTTCAGGAAACCATTGAAGGAGATACAGTTGACTTACATGACCAATGAACGGTTGGGAACTATTTCAGTAATGTTAAATTTTAGTGTAAATAATTTTTAAATGTTAATTTCAATTATCTCGTTTAATGAAATTTATCTTACAAACATTTGAACAAATATGTCAGGGCGAAAGAGGAGAGATCGTCCGCTGACGATGGACGAGCTGCTGCGGCAGGCCAGCGGACCGTCTGGGGAGCCTAAATCGGCACCGAATGCCGCCCAGTCTAGTTCGATGGCCCCACCAAGTAGGCCATCAACATCTCATCCGAGTCCAGCCACTCCAGTGGATGCTTCGGCGTCGTCCAGTGCTTCAGCTCCACCATCTTCAGCTCCACCATCAGCAGATACACAGACTGGTATAAGTTTATTTAATTAAAACATTTTAATTATAGCAAATTATTTTATTTCAATTTAATTAGATTATCTCTAATTTAAACAGGTGCTACGAGCACGGGCCCATCTTCCAGCAGGAGGAGAGGCCCTGCTAGAGGGATCCGGACGTGGAATTCCAGCCATCCCATTGACGTAGAGTTTGATGAGACATATCATCCGGTGGGCCCTCATGCTCGCCAGCTCATCGGCCAGTTAGGACATATGGTCCGGGATCCATATGCATTTCCTTTGACCACACTTGATTGGGAGGCATTCCCGGTGGATACGCTAGATCGTACCTGGCAGCAGGTCAAGGTAATAATTTTACATTTCTCCACAGGATGTGTCAATTTAAACCATAACTTAATGAAAAATAATTTGTCAATGAAAAATTATTTGTCCTTTTCAAGACAATTTGAGGGCATGTCCTGAGCTCTTCCGGCCAGTTTCCATGTCGAAGTGCCGGAAGATGTGGAAAGATCATAAAAATAAAATAAAGACGTAGCACTGGAAGCCTCATCAAGATGCGCCTGACATACTTCAGCGAGTTCCGACTGGCGTTCTTCCTGATCAGTGGACTCAGCTCGTCCGGCACTGGACGAGCGAGGAGGCTCAGGTGACAAACTTGTAATTTTTTTATTTTAATTTTAACATTTTACTAGTAACTAACGTAACTAACAAAAATTCCGACTGATAAATATTGAAAACAGAGAGTGTCTGCTACGAATGTGCGGAACCGCGCATTGCAGGGTCCTGCACATAGGTTGGGGACTCGACACATCACCCAGGTCTGCCACGAGGTAAAAAGTTAGATCGTACAGTTAATTTATGTTTTTGTCATTCTGTATGATAGTATACTAGTAATACATTTCTCCACCAAACAGTTGCGTTCCGAGGGTGTTCCGGTCGATAGGATGTCCGTCTGGATGCGTTCTCGAGATCCTCGCCACCCAGAGGTTGCAGCTTATCTTCGTAAGTTTTTATATTGAACTGTTTAAATTATGTTTCTATTACTATGTCTTGTTATGCATGTTTATATACTAAATGAATGAACTACGCAGGCCCAATATCAGTCACGCCTGGAGGAGTTACCTGAGGAGGAGCGCAGCTTGCCATCGCGGAGGGATGAGATATTCCACTCCGTCGTTGGCCGGGATGGGCACTGATACACGCTGACGTATGGGACGGGCATTCCACGCTCGCACATCACGCGATCGGAGTCATCCGGTGCTAGCTCCTCCCAGGGCATACGCTTCCATACCATGGTTTAAAAAACCGGCCGAGATGAACCGGTCTCGGCCGAGACCGGGCCGATATCTCACTGAGATATCGGTCTCGGTGCAGTTTCACAGTCATATCGGCCCATCTCGGCCGAGATGACCATTATCTCGGTTTTTTGAATATCTCGGCCGATATATCGGCCGAGATGTATAAAAACCATTAAAACCCTATTTTTTATGATTCTTCTCCCATCTTCATCTTCTTCTCCTCTCTTCTCAAGGCCCTTACCAGCCATAGCAGCAGCCACCATCTCTCTTGCATATTTTCAAATCTCACTTCTATTTTTTGAAGAAAATATTATCTAAGGTAAGAGGAAATCAACTTAAAGCATATTATGTGTTTTTTTTTTTTTTATAGATGAAGAATAGAGGTTTGTCACTTACTCACTTGTGTGTAATTGTGTTGTTTTCTTCATTTAGAAGTTAGATCTATATACTTTCATGCTAGATCTACTCATACACATGATTTTGAAATTTTTTTCAATTTTTTTTATTTTCGGATTTTTTAATATTTGAATTATAATATATCATTTTTTGGGGATTTCATCATAAATATGTTGTTTTAATGATTCATGATCATTGTATGGTGTGTAAATGATAGATCTACATACTTTTATGTTAGATCTATATATTTAGGATTTTGAAAATGATATTATTAATTTTTGTTTTCCAAAAAATAATTGTTGTTACTTGTTAGGATATTTGTGATACCAAAGGCTTATTAATAGTATGTAGATGATATATCTACATCTACTCATAGTCATAAACATGATTTAAATTTTTATTTTAATTATTTTATTTTTGGATATTTTAATATTTGAATTATAATATATCATTTTTTGGTATTAGGCTGTCAATCTGTCATACACTCATACTCATCAGTCTCTCTCTAGTCTCTACTAGTACTCTCCACTAGTCCCCTCTAATTTCAGGTAAACCATGAACATTTTGATGCCTAAGTGCTTTATGATTTATCTATCTCAGTCACTAACTCACTATCTCATTCACTAATCTTTAGGGTCTTGAATTTCACAACTTTATTTGATGATTAAGTTAGTATTAAATGATGATTGATATGTTATCTTTATCTTCTTATATTTGACACTAATAAATTAATCATGAGCAGAGCATCAATAATGTCTGCATTATATGAAATACTGGAAAAAAGACAGTGAACTGCGAGTCTGTAACACAAACAGGACTCATAACTTAAGGTGACCGAGATTTTGATTTATTGTTGTTACTAATGGAAACAAATATAGTTTTCCAGCATTTTCTAATATTCTGGATTTTTTGGATATTTTTGCAAATTTTTTTGGATTAAAAAAAAATTCACACCGCAATGACCGCGACGGACCGATATCCGCGACCGATACCGATATCATATCGGTTTTTTGGCCCGGCCGATACCGCGACCGAGACCGAGATTTTAAACCATGTTCCATACGGATGAGGAGGTTCAGGAATTGATGCAGTCCATGAAGGCAGCGATCAGAGAGGAGGTGACAAATGAGGTCACGGCAGAGATCAGGGCAGAGATCAGGGCCGAGTGGAGAGCGGAGATGGCAGAGCTTGAGAGTCGTCTATCACAGAGTCGCGTCCCGCTCGCTTCAGACCCACCACCCACTACTCAGGTTAGTAAGAAAAAAAAATTGTACATATAAATTGTCAATTATGTCATTGATGCATCAATACTTATGTCTTTTTTATTGTTTTTAACTGTATAATAAATAATTACAGGCACCAGACGCTGGCAGCGGCCACAGGGCTAGACATGACTTCGATGGAAAGGGCAGTCATGATTTAGCAAGCTCGACTAATCCTGACCAGGTAATGTGTATGTCTCCAGGATCCTATATATAAAGACCCATAGGTAACTGATGGTTGGAATCTTGGTGCCTGTATAGAATAGCCATTAATTAGTGCTTATTCAGTCAAACTCGTAATGTTGAAACGTAGGTTTAAGTTAGAACTTTAACTTAAAACTTAGAAATCGAGCCTCCGGGCGCCCAAAACTAGCAAACAGGCTCCGTTGCCCATGACACTTGGCGGGCATGGGCCCCTACTCATTCATGACTTGCAGGAACTGATGGAACGAGAATCCGACTCCCGGATTGCTCGTAATGTTGAAACGTAGGTTTAAGTTAGAACTTTATCTTAAAACTTAGAAATCGAGCCTTCGGGGGCCCAAAATGAGCAAACGGACTCCGTTGCCCGTGAAACTTGACGGGCACGGGCCCCTACTCATTCATGACTTGCAGGAACTGACGGAACGAGAATCTGACGCCCGGATTGCTCGTAATGTTGAAACTTAGGTTTAAGTTAGAACTAAAACTTAAAACTTAAAACTTAAAAATCGAGCCTCCAGGCGCCCAAAATGAGCAAACGGACTCCGTTGCCCGTGAAACTTGACGGGCACGGGCCCCTAGTCGTTCATGACTTGCAGGAACTGACGGAACGAGATTTCGATTCCCGGATTGCTCTTAATGTTAAAAAGCAGGTTTCAGTTAGAACGTTAACTTAAAACTTAGAAAACGAGCCTCCGGGCGCCCAAAACGAGCAAACAGGGTCCGTTGCCCGTGAAACTTGATGAGCATGGGCCCCTAGTCATTCATGACTTGTAGGAACTGACAGAACGGGATTCCTACTCCCGAATTGCTCGTAATGTTGAAACGTAGATTTAAGTTAGAACGTTAACTTAAAACTTAGAAATTGAGCCTTCGGGCGCCCAAAATGAGCAAACGGACTCCGTTGCCTGTGAAACTTGACAGGCACGGGCCCCTTGTCATTCATGACTTGTAGGAACTGACGGAACGGGATTCCGACTCCCGGATTGCTCGTAATGTTGAAACGTATGTTTAAGTTAGAACTAAAACTTAAAACTTAAAAATCGAGCCTCCGGACGCCCAAAATGAGCAAACGGACTCCGTTGCCCGTGAAACTTGACAGGCACGGGCCCCTAGTCGTTCATGACTTGCAAGAACTGACGGAACGAGATTCAAAATCCCGGATTGCTCGTACAGTTGAAAAGTAGGTTTAAGTTAGAACGTTAACTTAAAACTTAGAAAACGAGCCTCTGGACGCCTAAAATGAGCAAACGGGGTCCGTTGCCCGTGAAATTTGGTGGACCTGGGCCCGTAGTCATTCATGACTTGCTGGAACTGACGGAACGAGATTCCGACTCCTGGATTGCTCGTACAGTTGAAACGTAGGTTTAAGTTAGAACGTTAATTTAAAACTTAGAAAATGAGCCTCCGGGCGCCCAAAATGAGCAAACGGGGTCCGTTGCCCTTGAAACTTGACGGGCACGGGCCCCTAGTCATTCATGACTTGTAGGAACTGACGGAACGAGATTCCGACTCCCAGATTGATCGTACAGTTGAAACGTATGTTTAAGTTAGAACGTTAACTTAAAACTTAGAAAACGAGCCTCCGGGCGCCCAAAACGAGCAAACGCGGTCCGTTGCCCGTGAAACTTGACGGGCACGGGCCCCTAGTCATTCATGACTTGCAGGAACTGACGGAATGAGATTACGACTCCCGGATTGATCGTACAGTTGAAACGTAGGTTTAAGTTAGAACGTTAACTTAAAACTCAGAAAACGAGCATTCGGCCGCCCAAAATGAGCAAACGCGGTCCGTTGCCCATGAAAGTTGACGGTCACGGGCCCGTAGTCATTCATGACTTGCAGGAATTGACGGAACGAGATTCCGACTCCCGGATTGATCGTACAGTTGAAACGTAGGTTTAAGTTAGAACGTTAGTTTAAAACTTAGAAAACGAGCCTCCGGGCGGCTAAAATGAGCAAACGGTGTTCGTTGCTCGTGAAACTTGACGGGCACGGGCCCCTAGTCATTCATGACTTGCAGGAACTGACGGAACAAGATTCCGACTCCCGGATTGATCGTACAGTTGAAACGTAGGTTTAAATTAGAACGTTAACTTAAAACTTAGAAAACGAGCTTCTGGGCGCTCAAAACGAACAAACGGACTCCGTTGCCTGTCAAACTTGACGGGCACGTGCCCGTAGTCATTCATGACTTGCAGGAACTGTTGGGACGAGATTCCGACTCCTGGATTGCTCGTAATGTTGAAACGTACGTTAAAATTTTAATTTTAATTCTTAATTTTTTTATATTTAGTATAAATTGCCAATTTTTATACTTATCTTTTAATATTTAATTTTCTTTTTCTGTTCAGGTTTGAGAGCATCGGATATACCACGGCACCCAGCACGGAAAATTTTTCTTTTTCCTGTAATTGTAATGGATATATTTTATTGAAACTTTTGTAATGTTTTGAATGCAATTAATATAAGACTTTCTTTTTTTATTTGTAATTTTAATTGATGGTAGTAGTTGTATATATTTAGGCTTTGTTATTTGTAATTTTAACTGATGGCAGTAGTTGTATATACTCAGGTACATGTACAGGTACAAGTATAAAAATAAGGAAAAAATTTGAGAAAATATGGAAATTTTATTTTAAAAAAAAAAAGCTTTAGCGGCCGCCAGTGGCGGTCGCTAATAGTTTCAAAAATTAAAAAAAATAATGAAAATTCAAAAAAAACCAATGTATTAGCGACCGCCAGATGAGTATTAGCGACCGCTCTGGCGGCCGCTAATACTTAAAAAAATTTTAAAAAAAAAGAAAAAGAAAAATTCACTTAAATGAGGCATTAGCGACCGCTATATGGAGGCGGTCGCTAAAAGTCCAAGTTTTTTTTTTTTAATTTATTTGCGACCACCATTTAGCGGTAGCAAAAAGTATTTGCGACCGCCACTAATACCTTTTGCGACGAAGTTTTCGCGGCCGACGCTCGGCGGTCGCTAGGGGGTCGCTAAAGAGTATTAGCGACCGTCAATCTACTTTTAGCGACGGCAAGTGGCTTTTAAAGTTAAGATGTTTATACTTTTTTTTTTTAATCTAGAGCTAAAAAATGGTTTGATCAGTTCTAACAAAATTTGCTTTTCTGTATCTTCTTTGGTAATTATTTCTGTTATTATTATTTTTATGTTGTTGTTGAATGGATTTTTTTAGCTTTATCTTTGTAATAATGTTGACCGCTTGTATTTGTGATTGAAGATGTGTTGACTGTTTTTATGTAAATATGCATGAATATATGCTTATATGTTTATAATTAATTTTGATATCTCATAAATTCTAAATGTAATATCTTACTTTTTGCCCGGGATAAGCACGGAACGTTGTTGCTAGTTTCAATTAAATAAAATGAATACTACTATTTAATATTTTAATAACTCTTTAAATAAGGCCCGTGTTGGCTCGAGTTGGGCGTACGCCTTCAAGTGCTAGTAGTTTTAAAAATCCCTACAATATCTCTCTCAAATCTAATCACACATTTTCATGTATATTAGGTGGCCCATAACAATGGTGTGGCGCTCTCCAGTTTTGATCCTCTCAATCGGTTGATTTCAGAAACAACTACAATCCTGTATTTAAATTTTGAACTATTGATAAGATAGGATGTTTGCGCGTGCATCTTTATCAAACATAACTGCATCCTCAAGTCCAAATCCACCATCTCATCTCTAGAGATCCATCCTCCTTCACAGAACCCAATGGGATGACCCTCATTACGGCATCATCCGAGCTTCAACTCTATGAATCGTCTCTCATCGCATCACTGCACCCTGCTATATCTCAGGTTCTCTTCTCACCTTCTCTCTTTCATTTTTTGTTTCTATTTCCATGTTTTACTTCATTCGTCTCTGCTCTTTCTCACCCATCTAACTTCACTGCCATTGCGTATCGTCCAAACCACCCACCCTCCAAACACATCACCTCCCTTCATATCTACATCATTATCGTCGTCACATCTTATTACCATAACCAAACAGCATCCTCACGGCCTGCCTGCATTAACACCCACTACATACAGAATCTAGCCACCAGTGCAAACCAAATCTCTACCATTCAACCTCTTCATCACAGCCATCTCTCTTTCATTTCACTTTCTTTACTGCATCATACACGAACCCACTTCAACTCTTACGGCCAAAGTCCAGTCGACCCACCTTTTAACAACCAGCACCTTCCTTCACATCTCTATCCATCTCTTCTCCTCCGTACCCACTCAAGTTCCAAGCACAAAATCAAGCCCGTCACTCTCTACTAGCCATCAAATCAAACAAACTCTTCCCCAATCCTCCGTTCAACTTTCCCATAGGCCCGTCCAACCAAACATCACTTCACCCAATCTTCGCCATGTACCTATCTACATAGTTCCCCCATCTTCACAATCATCGTCAGTTTTTTCATTTTCTATTATTTTTCTTTCCTCGTCATCATTTATCTTTCTCACCTCTTTGTCATCTCTTTGCACATGAAAATCAAACCCATTCTCATCATCACCTGTGAACTCACCAAATCAAACCCAGGTTTACTTAACACCATATAACCCAACCAACCCGACTCACATCTAGACCTGGCCAAACAAAACCATTCAGACCGCCACTCGGACGCGCACACACCAACCCAGTCACCAACCTAGTCCCAACTCATTACCCGCTCTCCAACTCAATTCGCTACCCACACAATCCAATTATCCCAGTGTTCAACCCAAACCTAGCTGCTGGCCCACCAACTGAACCTAAGTACTGTCTGAGCCCAACCACTCATATAAACCCACTCAAGCCTTCCCCACCCACCTTCACTCAACTCATTAACCCTTCTACTTTGGGGGTTTTGTGATGATCCATAAATTCTTTCATTTTATTTTATTTTTCTCTTTTCATAGACTAATCAAACATTGAACTTGGAAGAAATACTAATTTTATTATTTTATTCTAAAAAAAAGGTCTCTATCAATAATTACTATTCCATTTTTATAATCCATAATCACCAATCTTATGGATTGCTTTCCATCTTTCTAATACATAATTAGCAATCATGTGGAATCCTTTCATGCTATGCTATGACAAAAGAAAAAATAAACTTTAAAAAAGTAAAAGCTTTTTCGACATAAGTGATATCAGTGTCTCTCTCTCCATGCAATATCCATTTCCCATGAATGAGAAGGCATAAAGGTATATGAGGTTCTCCAAAAGCTACTGACGACTTTTAAGATTTATATATAACTTTTTTTAATTGAGTTTATTTGTTTACTTGGATGAATTTGTTTCAAGGCTCACGTTGGACGCGGGCCCCTAAATGGTTACCTTTCATATATGGGGGACATTCATATGCATTCATCCCTTACCATAGGGTGAGGGACACTTACATGGCTTTCCCTCTTTGCACATGAAGACTCATTTTCTGCATATGACCATATATGACTTTTCCTCTTTTGCACATGAATATTCTCAATTATGTAAGTGTCCCTCACCCTATGGTAAGGGATGGATTTGTAGGGGGAGCGACACGTGGCAGCAAGGGGCTTCTTTGGAAAGGCACATGTGGCGCATCCTCAAACTTTTTGTAATGCTACATTCCGGAATTACCCTTCTAATCTAATCTCATCACCTAAAATATCTCAAATTTAAAATATTCTTAAAATAAGATGCTTATCCATTTCCTAAAATATAGCATACGATAATAACTTCTCTTTAGTTATGAATTACAAGTCTTCTTTATTTCCAAACTCACAATTTATGGGGTCCACTTTTATTTTATACCAACACAATAAGAGTTTTTTTTTTATACCAGAGCATGGGCCACTTTAATAGGATATATTCTACAACTTTTTTCTCCTTATTTTCCTTTCAATATTTAATAAGATTAATGTGTGGGGCCCATTATGGACATTTTTCTCCTTATTTTTCTTTGAATATTTGATAGGATTAATTAATCTATGGGGCCAAGCCAATTAATTCCAAAATCCACATTTAATTCTAAAATGACACTCAATTTATTACTAAGCACAAATACAATCAAATCAATGTCTTAAAATCTTTACTATTTACTTGATATTTCCCTAAATATTTCCACCTACCTAAAATTTCTTTAATGAGTTTCCATTTTATTATGAATTATATATTAATGTTTATTTATAATTTTTTTAAATATTTCGATATATTTCTAATTAGAAATTCTAATAATTTCTTAATTATCCAGAGCAAGCCTATTGCACTAGTTATATAATAAAAGACAGCAGGTGACTGTTGACACCAAAAATGTCACTTTGCCTCTTTAACATCAAGAAACAAATGAAGCCGCATCCTACTACAAAACAGGCGTTGTCAGAATCAAACAAAAACTGCAAGATCCTTCAAGACACCCAAAAGAGGGGTTCACATGAAGTTTTGGGTCATTCCAACATCATTTGACCCTACTTCACTCCTCCGGCAGCTGAACAAGCGCTCCTAACGGCAACGGCGTCGAAGACATCAAAACTTTGATCAGAGCCTACGGATGGTCTCAAAATACCTCCAAAGGGCTCCATGTCAAATTTCAAGTCAAACCGACAACGTTTAACCCTCCATCAACCCTTGAACAACAAAATCAAGCCTCTCGGCGGCGAGAACCACCGAGGCCATTACTCATCAAACGGAGCACATGGATGGCTTTAACATGCTTCCAAAGGGCTGCACGTCAAATTTCAGGTCATTCCGACAACGTTTGACCCGACTTTGACGCTCCGAAACAAAATCAAGGCTACCGGCGGCGGAGCACCCCGGGACCATGACATCCAAATCGGAACCAACGAATCATCTCAAAATGACTCCAATAGGCTCTCTGTCAAATTTCAAGTCAATTGGACATTGGTTGACCGTACATCAAAGTGCAGCACCTTCATCGCGGCAAAATCAAGCCTAATGGCGACGGGGCCCCAAAACGCTTTAAAACTCAAACAAAAGCCCATGGTTGGTCTTATCTACTGCTCAGCAAGCTTCACCTCAAACTTCAGGTCATTCCGACATCGTTTGACTTAGTTTCGACTCTTGACGGAAAATCGGCTACAAAGTCTTCGGCTCTTCCAAAAAAATAGGAAACGTTGTGCTCCGATTTGCATGGCTTCTTGTCAGGTTCTCTTTAGGAAAATCAGGCCAATGAATAAGGAGAAATGTCAAGAAAATTCCAGGAGAAAACGGCGGCAAAAAAGACCAAAAAACAGCCGAGAAACGACGACCAAAAGGGGACCAATCCCCATGGTCGCCGGTGGCGACCATGGAAATCCGGGTCACCGGATTTGTCGCCGGGTGACCAGTTTTCCGTCCTTTTTCGTGTTTTGGAAGTTTCAGCTCTTGTGATTTCCTGAAAATCTGATTTTTAATGCTCGAAATCGACCTATCTCCGTCAATATCTCGGATCCGCCGTCAAGAGCATGAAATCATCATTGATCATCCCAAGATCGCCATCCAACTGACCATGAAAGTGCACTTTCTGTCCGACCGATTGAGAAATCGATAAGACAGATGTCACCGGCCCACTAGTATCAACCAATATCTAAAGTTGCATCGCCATCTGACATCCAACAACATGTGGATCCATCAGCGATCATCACAAGAAGAATTCCAAAAGACGCGGCGCGGCCCGCGACTCTTTAAATGCCCTGGCGACCACTTAATGTCGTTAATTGACCCATTTATGGCAACTTAATGCGGTCATTAACCTATTATTTTGGACGGCCCAATCAGAATCAAGCAAATAGGAGTTACAAGTCCAAGTAATCATGGCATTAAAACCATGAAACTCCCCTCATCATGGAGATTAAAGGCAATTAAATGCCCATCATCTCCCACCGGCCAATCATAAGCCAAGAAAAAGGAGTTACAAAATCAAGATTTAAAACTTGTAACTCCTCTCATTATGGATCATCAATCCCATAAATCACCCCATGGCTACCAAAAGCCTATAAAAAAGGGTCACTCCAAGAAGAAAAGGGCTAGACACACACACTTAGAGACATACACATACATAACCTTTGGACACATCTCTGAAGAATTTTCGAAGAAACTCTGCCACTCTGTTGCAGAAGAGACACCACAAGGTAATCGAAGTCCCTTGGGGGGCCACCCCCCAAGGTCTCCTCTCTCCTTCTATGCAACATGGCCTAAACGCGGCTTTTCAACCCATTTACTCGCTTTTTTATTAGATATAGGACATCTCTTTGATCTTTATCCTCTAAAAAATTGAGATCCAAGTCAAGCCAAAGAATCAAAGCATCAAGCATTCTCATCTGAAGGATGATAGCGAAGTCCATACATGACTTGCGACCGTCGATCTGAACGAATCCCCACAATCTCCTGAGAAGTCAGATACCTTTTCTTATTTTTCTTTGAATTTTGTATTATTTGTAAAGAGAAAAAAATCACATTTATTGTCTTTCATTATTGATGAGATTTGTAAATCGCCTTTCAAGGCACAAACCGCCTTTCACGGCACAAAAATCGCCTTTCATGGCAAACAAAATAAAATCGCCTCTCACGGCATTTAAAAAATTGTCTCTTTTTTAAAATATATGTATAATGGAAAGTTAGAAAAAAGAATTGATTTCCTTTCTACTTGCGAAGATGAATCTCCGGATCACCATTCCAAATTTCAAGTATAACAGAAAATCTGGCATACCCGTACAAAAATGTTGATGACCTCGCTTTTCCTCCTCCGCCATGCTCCCGGCAGCCCTAGGGGTGGGAAAGAGAGGACGATAGGTCGGAGCCCCCATCAAGCTGGCACACCCGGTGGGACTCGTTCATTAGAGAACGCGATGCTTGAATTCTTAGGCTCCTTTCTAGTTGGTGGCCTATGTTGGATCTTGCATAAAAATAAAAAATAAAAAATAAAAATAAATAAAAACATGAGATGGGATTTTTGGAAATTTCTACCTTTGAATTCATTTCCATTCTTTCTCATTTAAAAAAAAAAAAAAGAAATCTGATTTCTCATTTTTGGATTCAATTTTGAGAAACTTTGATCCTCTCCTCTTTGAACTTGGTAGCTCACAGAACTGTTCGCAGCTATTTTTCTTATTGGGGAATGGACCATCTTTTCTCTTTAATGAGTCTGATAGGGATCTTTAAAAAAAAAACTCTTTCAAAAACTTTTCTTTTTTTTTGGATTCAAATTTGAGAAAGTTTGGTTCTTTACTTTTCAGATTTAGCGCTCGCAGAAATGTTTGAGCCCTTATTCGGATCGGAACACCGTTCATTCTCTTTGATGAATCCATTAGAAATTTCAAAAAAAATCAAAAAAATTTCAAAACCCACTAAGGTTGCACCAATTGCGTTCTTTGACCAAAGTGGATCTAAGAAAAGCCTTGTCTAGAGTGTGGAGGAAGCTAGACTGTTTGATGCAAGGGTCCTTCAAATGGGTTCATTAAGTAATCCTACCTTTACCTGGGGGTTGATCTATCTATTAAGGTTTCATAAGACCGAATTGGAGACCTATGTATACTCTTAAAAAAATCTTCATAAAAATCTTCAAAAAAAAAATGTTCAAAACAATCCTAAAAAAAATCTCCAAAAAAAAACCCTTTCAAAAAAAAAAAAAACTTTCGAGTTCAAATTTGAGAAATCTTGGTTCTTTCCTTTTCGTATTTAGCGCTCGCAGAAATGTTTGAGCCCTTGTTCGGATTGGAACACCATTTGCTCTCTTTGATGAATTCAATTTTGATAATAAAAAAAACTCCGTCATTTTAAATTCAGATTTGAGAAATCTTAGTTCTTTCCTTTTCGGATTTAGCGCTCACAGAAATATTTGAGGTGATGTTCGAATTTGAACACCACTTGCTCTCTACGATGAATTCAATCTTGACCTTTCAAAAAAAAACCTCCGTCACTTTTGGGTTCAAATTCGAGAAATTCCGGTCCCTTCCTTTTCGGATTTAACGCTCGCAGAAATGTTTGAGCCCTTTGTTCGGATTGGAACACCATTTGCTCTCCTTTATGAATCCAACCTTTCAAAAATCATATCTCATGTCCCTTCCAAGGATGCGATTTATAACATTTGTGCCTAGCGGTGCTAGTACGCCCTTTCGGGTCTGCTGTATTCGTGACCGACACATTTGTATCTCCAACCTTATATCATCTTACCTCGAGTGAGCCTTGCTTCTCGGTATTTTGAATTAAGGTTCACAATTGCTTCTAGCAGTCACTGGAATGCTCGCCTTGAGCCTACCATACTTGCATTTAAAATAATTGTACCCTCTATGGCTTTTTCCCTCTTTCATCTCGCTTGGGCTAGGCCATGTCCCCTCGAGCGATTTAAAAAGACAAAACCATAGTTATTTTCCATTTTTGGTCACTACATTCTTGTGATTGCTAATGGATCTAGTATTGTTTCAGAAGTTTTTCAAACTAACAATAGCAACTTCATTGACCATCACTTTCGATGATAATAAGTATCAACTCTTGCTTTAAGAAAAGCAAAATAAGCACACTCACAAGCGCCCCAGCAGCTACCGAAGCATCACCTCCCTCGGCAACTCTCAAACCGGGTCGACCTCTACTCCTCGGACCATTGTCTTCGGGTCGTTGGGAACATTCCCACTCCCCGCAGAAGAAACTGCACCACCAAGAAGCAGAAAACCGCCCCTGCACATGTCGCCACTCAGACACCAAGGGCAACAATCAAGAAACCTAAAGCCCGTGGCAATCCCACGAAGCCTCAACCTGCAAGAAACCAGGCCTGCCCCAAGACCTGGTCCCCGAGACCTTCCACAAAACGAAAGGAGGTCTCAAACATCTGCAAAGCCAGCATACCTGACCCCTCTCAAGGAGAATCGGTTCTACCCTCTCTCTCACATGAAAGAGGAAAAACCTACCCTCCACCAAACAAAAAAATCAACTCAGCATGAGTCGACTTGCTTCTATAAGCCCAAAATCAAGTCATCCATCACCAGGCGAACGCAAGAACCTGCTAAGGCCTACACTCATGCGAGTCGACCCTTCATCTCAACAGGGGCCGAGCTTGCAAAATTCAAAGCCTCACTTCGACAGGCAAAGGACCGCGTCCAGATCCTGTCCATGCCCAGCTTCAAAGAAGATAAGCTCGGCTGCTGTGCACGGGGGACTACGTCCTTCATCGTTAGAGCACAGCTAGAGCTAACGCTTCAAATTGCTCGTCACATCGCTGCGTGGCGTATCGACAAAAGATACTAGAGAAGCAAAGAACCCAGCATTCTACCTTTCAGGTCCCTAAAAAAATGGGTCAAAAAAAAAAGACCCGACCAAGCTGTTGCAGTCTATATGTTGGTAAAACCAAAAAACGCCAGAAGTCAGCAACCAAAATTCATGTCAGACGACCGGTGACTCGCAGCGTCTCCCGGACACGAAGACATCAGGAGGGTTCTCCCGCTCCTTCAAGCCAAGGACATCGGAGTAGCCACTCCTCCGGCTCTTCATCCAAAAGAATGAGCTCCAGCTCAGTCACCAAGACGATAACCTCATTCGACTCTTAAAGGATAAATGTCCTGGTTACAAATGCTGAGCAACCTCCACAGCATGATGACGTAACAGCATGCATCCAGCAGTTAGAGCAAGGACAACAAAGAATTGAGACTCTAATGGAAAATCTCCTCCTCACTTTCCAGCGTCCACTAAACAATGAAGCTCCTCTGAGTCATCAAGGTGATGAGGAAAACAATGAGTCATGCGCCCTTACTAAAAAGGACGTCGACGATATCCTCACCAAAGCAAAAGAAGAGGGTACACTAAAGGAACATGGGATCAAGCCACCATATCCCTTATGGATGGACTCGGTTCCGTTCCCTGTAAAATTCAAACAACCTACTCTTCAAACATATACGGGGAAAGGTTCAGTCAGACAGCACGTCATCCACTTCAAGATCCTGACGGGAGCTATGGCAGGTCAAGATGCTCTCAAGATCCGACTCTTTGCAAGTACCCAAAAAGGTACGGCCTTCAATTGGTACTCCACTTTGCCGAAGGACTCCATTCAAAATTGGGCCATGCTGGAGACACGCTTCCTCACCCACTTCAAAGGTGAAGATCACCCTGTTACTATGGCACAACTCTGCAACCTAAAACAGGGAGAGAATAAGTCAACATACGACTTCATTCACAAGTGGAAGGCGATGGCGTACAAATGCTCAGATGTACTGCCACAAGCGTCGCTCGTCGACATTTGCCATAACAACATGAGAGCAAGGATCCACTCCATGATTATTGGCAATAAATCAAAAAACCTGGGAGAACTCCTAGAAACAGCTATGGAGGCTGAAACGGTGATCAAAGACCTTAACAGTCAGAAATCATCAAAGAAAGAGCCGACCGCCATTACGACCTCGAACCCAAAGAAAAAGGAGGTTCTTAATGTGCAAACCAAGTCATCTCCTCAGCCACCAAAGAAAGCTGAAAAACAAAACTGTAGGTAAGAAAAATGAACTCTCGGATGCCTTCAAAGAACGAGTAGAGAAGAAATATCTGTTTGATGAAGATGTTGAAGAAACTTTTGAGGCTCTTGTAGCAAATGGTAAACTCACCTTACCTGAGCCCAAAAGACCGGGAGATGTTGGCAAAACCAATGATCCCCAGTATTGTCCATACCATCAGATGATCTCGCATCCTCTCATTCAATGCTTCGTTGTGAGAGAGAAGACCAACGAGATGTGGAAGAATGGAGTCATCACCTTTGACAAAAACTATGGGTCTGCTTCTGTCAACATGGTGTCATATGGACAAACTTCCAAGTCACCAAAGGAGAAGATCACTAAATCCTTCAAGGTGATAAAAATGACTCAAACGTCCCAAGAGTTGGTTCCTTATCCAACATCAGATGGACAACCCATATGGGTACATCCCGATCTCCTAGAAGATGAAAATTGGGAGATCGTCAAAACAAAGCCTACCGCTAAACAGCGAAGGCAAGGCAAGAGACAACTCCGCAAGCTTAAACAGCAGGAGAAAGCTCAATCAAAACAAGAAGTCCCTGAAACAGTAGAGACCTCTTCCACTGCTTCACTAGGGGCAACGGAAGAATAAAAAACTTCAAAGGTGGTAAGAAAATTCACCCTTGGTGATTTCATGCCACCTCATTACAGAAATGAAACTACGCAGGGGGAGTGGGACCAACACCCGATCTCGAAGAATATGCGAGAATCTTGCAACATCTTACCATAGAGCGGGAGCAAGATCGCATCGATGAGCTTCGTCAAAATCAAAATCCAGAACCGAAAATCCCGGAAGATTCATAGACATCTCCTCCGGTAACCCCGGAAAATGAAGAAAATTGCTGGATAGATGATCCCCTCACATTCGAAGACGAGTCTGAATCTCAACAGTGCGTTACTTGTAATGCGATAGTTCGAGATAATGATGCCCTTGAAGCTTCATCTCCAGAGGCCTCAGATTCTCAGACTACGCCCGGTAGTACATCTTCTGGAGCTACATCTCCTCAGGTGACTTCCACAAAGATATCATCTTCTCAGCCTTCGTCTCATGAAACTGTGACGTCGAAACTCAAACCTCTTCCAGCTGATCATCTCGAAGAAACTCCTGCCAATGAAGTTTTCTTCAATGAAAATCCGGTCAACTGGTCCCAGATACCCGACCTTATAGGCGATGTCTGGACCAATAAACTGCTTAATGAAGAAGAAAAGTTGCTGGATGATCTTTAGGACCTGTTCCCGGAAAATGCTCCGTGCAATGCAATCAATGAAGACGGCAATACTGCTACAGAGACGTCTTTAGCAAAGGACAAGGATCAACCCCTTGATCCCGAGACTGATCTTCCAAAAAAAGACCTTTCTCTAGAAGCTCTTGAAGTTGGTAAAGGTACCCGCTCTGGCCAGAATTACCATAAAAATTACAACCAACCTTCTTCTTCTTATGTAAATTCTTCGGGAAAGCAAATTGTAAATGCCCCAAGTGGCAACAATAATGAAAATGCAGGCCCGAACGAGGCTTTCAAGTACGACTTGATTGAGCACTTCAAATACATACCTACACGACTGCACATCCTTGACTTATTACAAATGTCTCCACAAACTCGTGATAGTCTTATTTCAGAACTGCAAAAGCTGAATGTGGATATCAACAAACATGCCCCCACAAGTCCTACAAATTGAAATAGACTATAGGGTCAAAAAAATCAAATACTTCCTCAAAGGGATAAAAGAAAAAAACTGAGGGATCAGGCATCGAATGCCCCTAAGTCCAAAAGGCAGCAAATGCAACAATTGCCTTTGATAAAGATGACCTCCTGTTAGGCGAGACAAAGCACAACCGGCCCCTGTACTTCATAGGGTACTTCAAAGAAATGCCGATACATAGAGTCCAGATCGACCCAAGTTATGCACTCAATCTCATCTTTACTTCGGCACTCGAAGAGCTGGGTATCCCACCTAGCAAGCTAAGTCACACGTCTGTATCCATCTTTGGATACGATGAGAGCACTCAAAGGCCTATCGGCAAAATCAGGTTCAAATTGCAAATTGGTGATCTTATCTCTGAAGTCACTGTGTACACAATAAGAACCCCTTCATGTTATAATATCCTTCTTGGACACCCCTGGATACACGAGAATGGTGTCGTCCCTTCAACTTTATACATCAGTGCATCAAGTTCGTTGGCAACGATGGCTTAATACATCAAGTGTTTGCAGACAAAAAGCCTTTCAAAGGCAAAGATGTCCATTTTGCATACGCTCAAATGTACAAAGATAAAGAAGAAGGAAAGGAGGAAGAAACAACACCCTTTTCCAAAAATCTCCAGAAAGATAAAGGTAAGGCTCCTCAGCAATCATCGGACTCAAACCTTCAAAGCCTTTGGTAATCACTACCAAGGCAAAGAAGACAAAACAAAAGTCTGGGGGCAAGTTCATTGTCTCCTTCGTGTCCATCATGCAAGACACGGACTCGGACTCAGAGCCAGAAGACGATACATCGTAAAGCCATGCTGACACTCAGCAAGTTCAGCCCGCTCTCACTCCAATGGAGACATCTGCTAAAGTAGAAGATCCTATGTCTACTTCCTTCATCGTGCCGACAACTTCGACAGAAGGAAAGACGATCTTCATCCACAAATCGGAAGCTTCTACGCCAAAACCTTCGCTTGAACCTTTCCAAAATGAAGGTATGCCTCAACTATTCCTATATAGTCCAATGGCACAAGCTATCATGAAGAAAATGGGCTATGATGCTCAGAATCCAATCGATTTAGGAGGTGGTCGTGGTATTCTAACACCATTGGAACCCAGCCTGACCAAAAGTCAACTAGAGGATTGGAAACTCCATTGTCACATAGACAAGTCTTCATACGGGTTGGGGTATGATCCTGACACTCCTATGAGACAGTTGACACAAAGGCTACAAAGTCGTTTTGCCGACCAAGCCTCAACATCTCGTGTCCATAAAGACATTGATCTCCCTAGATATCTCTTTGAGGAGCCACCCGCCAAGGATCCAGGAAGCTCTTCTGATTGGTATGATTTCTCTGACGATGAAGAGGAATTGTCCAATGATAGAGACGCACGGTTTTCTAGCCCAGAAGAACCATCGTCTCCAAAAGAAGTACCTTACTTCGACCAAGTTTCAACAGGCCATTGGGATCATCTCATTGCCAGTCTTGAGAAGAATACTGATCAAGAAGACCCATGGACAAAAACAAAGCCTTAGTCTGTAAATGCCTTTGGAAGTGTTAGACCCCGACCCAGACCTTTACGATTAGTGTGCGATTAGTATGTGTTTAGTCCTAAGTGGGTTTAGTTGTTGTTGGGTTAGAAGTAATTAGTTTTAGTCTTGGACATAGCTTTGGGAATTTCTGAGAACGTTTAGTATTAGTTAGGCACACTCAGGAAGGCCTGAGTGCACGTGTGAGCTTGGGAAGATCGTGTTGGATTCCGTGTGACTGTGGTTTTGATTTCGTTCGAATGATATTTCTATGTGTTACAACCTTCGTTTTAAGCCCATTCAGGTTTGAAGCCCAAAAACCTATGTTTTGGCCCAAAGAGGGTAAAATTGTCTTTCTTGCACAAATCTGGACACAATTTTTGAGATCTCGAAACCATGTCAAAAATATACTTTTTGGAAACTAGATTTTTCGACGATCGTTTTATTCTTCTTCGTCGAAGTCATCCGAGGCTCCCAAGATCGTGTTTTGATCACTTCAAGTTCAGCTAGTTGGGGCCCATTTTCCTCACTTAAGCCCCATCTCCCCCTCTTTTCATTCACTTTACCAATCTCTGCAAGTTCTTGACCTAGGGCTGAAATCCCTCTTGTTTCTTCCATCTTCCTCACCTTGCATGACATAGCTAGAGATCACCCAAGGAAATTCTAAGAATACCATCTTCTTCATCTCTTTGCAAGCTTTCCATTGATACAAGTTTCTTGGAGCTTCTTGTGGAACAAGCTCTACATTTTCTTCCTCCTCTCTCGTTTGACCTTCTCTAGGTAAGAGCTTCCACCCATATCTTTCATGGAGTTATTTTGGTTCCTCAAGATCATGTTTTTCATGTTTGCAAACCCTTTTGTTAAAATGGGTTCCTTGGTTCCATTTTTGAGTAAGTTGTGTGGTTTTCTCTTGGGTTTCTTGTAGTGTTGGATTAGCTTGAGAGAAGTGCTTGAGAAGGATTGTTTAGCATTTGGGCAAGGCAAGTAATCTCTATAGGACCATTGTGCATGGGTATTTTAAGCTACATTGTTGTTTTGGAAATTTTGCATATGAATATGTTTACAAGTTTCATGATCTTGTGTCCTTCGGATTGAATGTTTAAGATTTGGAAAAATATGTGTTTTGTCCCTTGGAGAGCATGTAGGCTCAAGGGAATGCAGGTGGAATGAGAATAAGAAGAAGGGTAGAAGAAAGATGTGAAAAACCTACACTGAACCGCGCGTCCCGTGCATTGGCGGTCAGCTTGCGGCTGCCGCCAGTCTCCACTTCGGCTAACCACAGGCTAACCGAACTCGGTGGTTACTTTTCCAGTAGCTGGCTTTTGCATCAGGGTTCGGCGGTCAGTCCTGCGGTCAGCTCGCGGTTAACCGCCAGCCTCCCTTGCGGCTAACCGTAAGCCAACCGCGGGCATTTTGGTTCCTTTTCCAAAGAGCAGTTTCAGACCTGGGTTTCCAGCGGTCACCCTGTCGGTCAGCTTGCGGCTAGCCGCCAGTTCCCATTTCGGCTAGCCGACAGCTGGCCGCGAGCTGACCGAAATTGACCCATTTGCTTGTTTTAAAGAGTTTTTGCAAGAATGAAAACTATAACATGTTTAGGGGCCTTTAGCCGGATATTATGCACTCGAAACCCGAGATGTCCTTGAACTTCTGGGGCACCAATTCTGTTTTAATTCCAACATCTGGGCTTCGGTTGCACAACGATCAACCAAAGGTCCTTGCATGAACTTGATAGGCTTTGTATTCGTACTTTGGTTTTTGATATGATGAATATCATCGTGTACTCGTTTTGAAGTCAAGTATAAGCTAGTTTTGAAGATGTGTTTCAAGAAAAAGGGGATCACTTCCTAAGCGTGTTATGCATATTAATTATGCCCTTGCTAGTCGTGTTCATCGTGTTTCGATATGTGATTTCCCCCTTTTTATCTCGACAAGTTTTGCTAATATCTCGCGTGTTTTGTGCATTCATGAATTTAGTAAACACCACTGAGCTTGGACTGCCCTTTCAGTTTGATCCACTGTCTGGGGGTCCTTAAACATGTGGACTGTCTGCAGACTGGTCGTGTATTTATTACACATCGTGCGTGTCCGGTTCCGCGGCCGGAATTCCCGTCTTTATGGGAAATCGTGTCGTGCTTATATTATATATATCGTGCTTGTCGTGCGTGCTTGCTCTTTTCATTATATAAATGATAGAGAAAGGATGGGCTCTTTGTGGATTGTAACTGTTCATGATATATTATGTATTCATGCTAGTTTGTTTCGGTATCTCGGCTTTGTTCACATTCTTGAAAATGTACCTCAGTTTTGATAGTATTTCATATCAAAGATTTGCTTGCATGTTTTCTCTAAATGTTATTGTTCATGTTCATGCCTAAATTGATTACCTGCCAAACCGTTGTGTTTGACCCTTGTTTGTTGGTGCCCAGGTGCGGGAGACGTTACCTTTGAGGAGGAGCGTCAGGAGGAGGCTTGTGAGCCAACCCCTGTGAGAGAGTGGCAGACGATGTCATCTAGACGTCGGGCGGGTTCTCGAGTTTCATCACCTTTTGTCTTGGGGTTTCTTTTGCTATATTTTGAGAATTGTATTGGCCTCTGTTGGCCTCTTATGGAATTGTAACTTAACTTACTTTTGATTAGTCTTATAACTTGAATATTAATGGGATTGCCATGTTAATTTCTTTCTTTGATACTATGCCTTGTGATTATTTGTTATGGCACCTAAATATTTTGTTGGTGCTCATCTTGATGTGTTTGCTACACGCTTCCGCATACTTGATCGTGTGAGTCAGATTCCGCGTGTCTTTGGGAATCCTCACTGCGGGAACCTGTGGGAAAGTATCATCTACTGCGTCGCGGGCCCGGGATCCGTTCCGGGGTCGCGACAGGAAGTCCAGAAGGTCTTATTAAGTTGGAAGCTTCCGAAAACATTGTGGAGGAACCACTTTCAAACCTTCCAACAGAAGATCATGTTCAAAATATAGACTTGGGGACACCTGATAAACCCCGTCCTGTATTCATAAGCAATAATATAAAGGATGATGGGTTACCCGAGTATATCGCTTTTATTCGTGAGTTCGTTGATTGTTTTGCATGGTCTTACACTGAAATGCCTGGCTTAGACCCGAAATAGCAATCCACAAACTTAATCTACAAAAAGATATGAAGCCTATCAAACAAGGCCAAAGAAGATTCCATCGTGATGTGATGGACAAAATTGAACAAGAAGTTCAGAAACTCAGAAGCATTGGCTCCATCCGCGAGGAACAACATCTCAATTGTTGGCCAACATCGTCCCCGTGACAAAGAAAAATGGGCAGATCAGATTCTGTATTGACTATAGAGACCTGAATAATGCTTGCCCTAAAAATGAGTTTCCACTCCCCATACTAGAGGTGATGATCAACAACACCTACGGATTCGAGTGAATGACATTCATGGATGGATTCTCTGGCTACAATTAGATAAAGATGCATCTTGAAGATGAAAGACACATCATTTCGAACTTTGTTTGGCGTGTATTGCTACACAGTCATACCATTTGGTCTGAAAATTGCTGGTGCAACATATCAGAGGGCTATGATGAAAATATTCCAAGATATGCAGCACAAGACAGTCGAATGTTATGTTGATGACCTCGCCCTCAAAAGCAAAAGAAAAGAAGATCATCTCAAAGATCTTCGAGAAGTCTTCCTCTGACTTCACAAAACACAAACTGTGGGTGAATCCACTAAAATGCTTCTTCGGTGTCTCATCGGGTAAGTTTCTCGGATTCATAGTTCGGAAAGGCGGAATAGAACTTGACCCCACCAAAGTCAAGGCTATCCTAGAAATGCCATCTCCAAGAACCCTAAGACAACTAAAAGGGCTTCAAGGGAGGTTGGCATACATCCGACAGTTCATCTCCAATCTGTCAGGGAAGTGCCGTCCCTTCTCTCGCCTAATGAAGAAATGTGTGGACTTTGTTTGAGAGGCTAAATGTGAAGCCACATTTCAAGACATCAAACCACACCTGACCAAACCTCCAATGCTGGCTGCCCCCACAACTGGAAAACCATTCATCTTGTACACAAGAGCTATTGATTACTCTTTGGGAGCTCTACTAGCACAAGAAAACGACGAGGGAAAAGGAGTTGCTCTATATTACCTCAGCCGCATATTGGTAGGTGCAGAGTATCGCTACTCTCCAGTCGAAAAAGAATGTCTTGCAGTGATTTTTGTCGTACAAAAGTTGCGTCACTATCTGTTGTCCAACACAGTATATCTGATTTCGAGGATCAATCTCTTAAAGGTCCTTGTCAAAAAAGCAGGTTCTCTCAATGCTCGATTGGCAAAATGGTCCATCCTTTTGGCCCAATTCGATATCAGGTATGTGCCACAAAAAGCAATCAAAGGCCAAGCTCTAGCAGACTTTCTCGCAAAGCATCCATTGCCTAAGGATTCTCCACTCTGGGATGATCTCCCAGATGAATCTGTCTATAATGTGGAAACTTCCTTACCAAATGATTCCTGGGACATGTACTTTGACAACGCAACCAGGACAAATGAAAAAGGAAAATAAATATCGGGAATTGGCATCATTTTTGTCAGTTCCGACAAATACATGATTCCACATGCCTTCTCGCTACAGGAACCAAGCTTAAACAATGTAGCTGAGTACCAAGCCCTGATTGTAGGATTGGAACTCACCCTAGAATCTGGCATCACCATGCTGGAAGCTTTTGGGGACTCTCAATTGATCGTCAACTAAATGAATCAGAAATTTGAAGTTAGGAAGCCTGATCTATTTCCTTACTATAACAAGGCGCAATCGCTTCAACAAAAGTTTAACATCTGTCACATCACCCACATCCTCAGAGGAGAAAACATCCGTGCAGATGCCCTGGCCGGACTCGCCGCATCTATGGCAATCCAAAAGGGGGAAAACATGCAAATCACAGTGTGCCAAAGAAGGATTCTCCCCCCTCTTAAGACACACCAAGCAGTTGTTGAATGCCACCAAGTGGTTGGAAGTCGGATGTCCATCCTCAAACCTTTGATTGGCGACTGGAGGGATCCGTTCCTTGATTACATTATGTTTGGAATCCTACCTGAAGATCCAAAAGAACGGGTAAGCCTTCAAAGACGAGCCCCAAACATTCATTTGGATATTCCTTCAAAAATGCTTTACAAAAAATCTTTCAATGGAGTACTTCTATGCTACTTGTCACAACAAGAAGCTGAGGAAACTCTCAAAGAAGTACATGTTGGTCTTTGTGGAGCTCATTAGGCCGGTCCTAAGCTCTACAATCAGATAAAAAGGTTAGGTTATTATTGGTCTACCATGATAGCAGACGCTATGCAATTTGCCAAATGCCGCCAACAATGCCAAGTTCATAGAGATTATGTCCACATGCCTCCAAAATGGCTACATCCCACAGCGATCTCATGGCCTTTTTTTGAAGCCTGGGGTAGGGACATCATAAGTCATATATCTCCTTCATCAAGCAAAGGCCATCGATTCATCTTCGTCGCTACGGATTATTTCTCCAAGTGGTCAGAAGCATTTGCGCTCAGCAAAATGAAGACGTTCTTCAATTCTTGCACACCAACATTATTTGTCGCTTCGGCATACCTAAAAGATTCATCCATGATAACGGACCACAATTCCGGGATCACAGATTCTACAGGTTCTGCAACAAGTACAAAATCCAAAGTTGTCATTCGACTCCATACAATCCGGTAGCGAACGGACTAGGAGAAGCCTTCAATAAGACACTCTGCAAAATTATCAAGAAAATGGTCTCTAGTCACAAAAGAGACTGGGGTGACAAACTACCTGAAGCTTTGTCGGCTTATCGAACCACCGTTCGAGGGCCAACCCATAGCACACCATTCTCTTTGGTCTATGGATGCAAAGCTGTTGTCCCTTTGGAAGTACAAATTCCTTTCTTATGGGTATCTTTGCAAAATGACATGACACAAGAAAGCAATGTCAAATGGAGACTCCAAGAACTGGACAATCTCGATGAAAGATGGCTTGAAACTCTATAAAGCATTGAGTTGTACCAAGTACACATGGCAGGATCTTTCGATAAGAAGGTCAGGAAACACGCCTATAAAAAGGGCGACTTGGTTCTTACAGTAAAAAGGCCAATGGTTTTAGCCCACAAATCCAAAGGCAAACTCGAACCAAAATGGGAGGGACCCTTCGTCATTGACAAAGTCTTCTCCAACGGCACATACGCTCTTCTAAACATGGAGGCGACAGATGTATGCTGCCCATCAACGGCAAGTTCTTGAAGCGGTACTACCCTTGAAGACTTACGCCACTAGGTCAGAGCAATGCCTGCTCGGTCAAAGCCTATTTCCAGGTACTTGCTCGTCAAACCCGCTCCTTTTGAAATTTTCATCCTTATATTGAAATTTCTAAAAAAAAAAAAAAAAACTCTCAAAACAATGCTTAATTTCTATATATAAAAAAAAACTCTGAAAACAATGCTTACTTTCATAGTTTCATTGTTAAAAAAAAATTCAAAAATTCAAGTTTAGGAGCCTCTTCCCGGACTTGACCAAATTTTCAATCATTGAACCCAAAATTCATGGTTTGAAACAAAATTAAGACTCAGAAATTTCCACCCTAGTCCACCCTGACTTTTATAACAAAAAACGGTTTTAAGTCAAAATTTACGACCCTCGTGTCTTTAAACAAAAAAAAAGGTTTTTTAGAAACCACGGGGAAGCGACGCTCAGTCGATACTCGTAAAACCCAAAAATCGGAAAGATACGAGCCCCATTCGATACTTCCAAAATTTCAAAATCGCAAGGAAGCGACAGTTTGTTGATACTTATAAAATTTTAAAAAATCGTGGAAACGCAACAGTCCAGTTGATAGCCACAAACCCAAGATTCAAACAAAAACTGAGGTAAAAAAAAAAAGACCTCAAATTTTAAAAATAGTAGGGAAGCGACATTCAATCGATACCCACAAAACCAAAATTTTTGGAAAAGCAAGGAAGCTACATCCAGTCGATACTTGCACCCCAATTCGCAAGGAAGCGACATCCAGTCGATACTTGCACCCCAATTCGCGAGGAGGTGACATCCAGTCGATACTCGCAAACCGAATGAGCAAGGAAGCGACATTCCATCGATACTTGCAATACCATTCAACAGGGAGGCGACTTTTAGTGGATACTTGCATTTTGAAAACCAAAACCTGGCTCCTACACCAAAAACAAAATCAGGCTTCTACGCCAAAAACAAAAAAATCGGCTTTTTTGCCATCCCAAAATCGGATCCTATGCCACAAAACTTGGCTCTCATGCCAATTCAAAATTTGGATTTCATGCCAACAAAACAAAACTCGGTTTTCAGAAAAAATCTGGCTTTCATGCCAAAAACAAAAAAATTGGCTCTCAGGCCACCCCAAAATTTCGGCTTTCACACCAACAAACAAAATCGGCTCCTATGCCACAAAACCTGGCTCTCATGCCAACCCAAAATCGGCTTTCATGCCACTTCAAAAAAAACGGCTTTCATGCCACCTCAAAATTCGGCTTTCAAGCCATCTCAAAAAAAAAAAAAAAAAAACTTTGGCTCCTACGCCACAAAATTCAGCTCTTATGCCATCTCAAAAAATCGGCTTTCATGCCATCTCAAAAAAAAAAAAAAAAAAAACTTCGCTTCCATGATACAAACAAATTTTGGCTCTTACGCCACAAAATTCAGCTTCCATACCACAAACAAGTTTTGGCTCTTACGCCATAAATTTTGGCCTCCATGCCATCTCAAAAAAAAAAAAAAAAAAAAAAAAAAAACCCTCAGCTTTCATGTCCAAAACAACCCTTTGACAAAAGATTTTCACTAATAAATGACAACCTTTTGTTCAAATTTCCAAACAAACATCCTACTTTTGCTTATTTTCATCAAAAAAAATTGAGTAAAAACGTATATAGAGTACCAAAAATGTTTTTACATGAAGGTACTAAAAAAAGGAGTTTGTTACAAAAGCCAGGAGTTCAGTCTAACATGGTATTCAACCAAAGATTCAACTCCTCAAGTAAACTCTTGGTCTTAGCCTCTAAAGCTTCCAGGCCACGCTTCTCCAAAATCTTCCCATAAAATGCGGCAGAACGTCGCGGCCCATCTGCAGCACGGGGAAGCTCTTCCCAAAGAATTTGCCATTGCTCGTACTCTTGAGTCTTCCTCCGAAGATTGCTCTCAACCTCCTCTACTTGGCGAATCAGAGTCCCTTCTCTGGTACGAGCTTCCACAATGGCGATCCATTTTGCAGCAGCTTGTCTCTCCAATACCTCAAGACGCTGCCCTGGTCTCAACGACCTCCCTATCGACACGGCGCAGATCTTCTGTTAGCTCAATGATAGCCAACTCGGTGACATTCCTCTCCTGAACGAATTGCTTCCGAGTCCGCAAGATCTCGTTCAGCTCAGACTTGACCTCGCCAGAAGGTTTCAAAAACATCTCATTGAAGAAGTCGTCACTTGGGAAGCTCTTGGTCTCATTCCTCTTGTTGCCTAGAGCTATGACTTCATCAACAAAAGCCTTCACACTTGCAATGTCCAGACCGACTTCTTCGCTATCAGCAAGGATGTCTTGTACATGCTTAATCATGCCAAAGCCGGCTTCTAAATGGCCAGAAGAAAGAGTTTTGACCCATGAGCTCAAAACGCTCTTCAACACTTTCTTCGCATACTCAAGAGATGGCCCAGATGAAGGCTCGCCCCTCTCCATTGGTCCACTGCTGGAGGAGTGATCATCAGACTCTTTCTAATCGGAGACACTGGCGAAGGAATCTGCTCAGAAGATTTCATCTCTGCCGCATTAAAACTAGAAGAAGAAGTCCCTACTTCTGGACCAACTGCAGGCATCCCCTGCTCTGGCACTGAGAAAGACGGAGGAACTTCTCCTGCTACCTCACAACCTGCCAGCAAAACAAAACAAAAAAGGTATGAATATAATCCTGTTGAAAAAACCATTATCATCAGGGTTATTGCTACAAATACCTTCTTCGACGATAGGCGGAATACTTTCTGCCTCCATGAGTTCATCTGAAGCGTCGTCAAAGGGTGGATGGCTCGAAATCGCCGGAATCCTGTGGCAAGTCAGCTGACAAGAAAATAAGCAACATGTTAGCAAATGACAGCACAGACAAAAAAAAATACAAATAAGTCATACTAGGTGAAGATTCTGGAATCACTCCAGAGTCCCTCGGTTCTTCTTCAGATGCCGAAATCGGATCCATCACAGCTTCATCAGCCAGAACCTCAGGCATCACCAAATCATCATCTTCCACTAAAAAAAGGGAGAGAAAGAAAATTAAAAACAAAAGTAACTTCAATGAAAGAAGCAGAAAGAGAAAGAGGAGGAATCATACCTTCATCAACGACTTCTTCCTCTCGACTCCTCTTTTCTGAAGGCTCATCAGCATCCCATGACGTCTCTTCAGCAATAGCAAGAGGTACTTCTAGATCAGGAGAGTCATCGTGTCATCTCTTATTACGGCGTTGCCCTCTCTTCCTCTTGCTTCTATGGGCCGGTTTACTTGAAGTACCCGTCCCATCATCAAAGTCAGGACCTTCGCTTGACTCCTCGCTAGATGGTCTGCTCCTACTAGTGGACTCCAAGGAAGCCTTCGTTCGTTCCGCTTGCATCCAAGCATCGATTTTGGCCTCCTCCTCTTCTAGCTCTCTCAAGACCTCACCAGGTATCTCTTGTGCAGCTCCAGATCTAATGATGCCCTGTTCACCGAGAAAGCCTATCTTGTGCCTCTCACCAGCAAGGAAGGCCAGAACTTCCTCTCGACGGACTCCATTTGATCTACCAAGACCCTTCCCAGAAGATTGCTTCACATCAAGCTCCTTCTTGGAAAGCCCCCGGTACACTAAAAAGCTCTCTACAAACCATTTCATAAAGCTAGCAGTCCAGACAGTGGGCAACTCAAGATAGGAAATCATGCCGGTAGTGTCCTCCGCACTGTAAAAAGCCAATGCATTCCTCCTATCCTGCAAACCTCCAAAACGCTTCATCATGCTCGAAGGCGCTCCAACAACGCCTTGAGAGAAGCCCAACTGCAGCGCGAAACGCGAGGGAACATACAGCCTGATATCAACAAAAAGATGTCTCCGGTACACCATCGTACCAACACGTATGTTAAAAAGCCACCTTTTTTCTGCGTTGGTCAAAGAATAGTGTCTTCCCGACCCTGCCCTGGTTGAATCACTGGAGACACCAAAATCAAAAGCTTTCTTCCGCAAACCTGGAGAAAGCTTCACTGAAGATTGCCCAATCTCGACGTCCCTGAACTGTCGAATCCTCAAACAGGCAGACAAAAGAGATTCGGAAACGGCTATCCCTCTAGCCAACCGAATCATGAAAGGGTCATCATCCTGCGCAACTCCTAAGCGATGGAAGCCGGGACAATGGTATACATACCACGAATAGAAAATATGGGCCAAAAACACCATGTTAATAAGGAGCTCATGCCGAACAAAAAAAGCAGCAGCCTGCAATTCGGTACACAAATAGAAGTAAAGACCAGGCACCAAAGCCAGCCGTTCTCTGAACGCCATCTGACAAGCCGGAAAAATACAATGCAGCCTGATGTGCGTACCATCTCCTCCAACAAAAACAGCCTCACTCAACCAATAGGTGAGGTAAACAGAAAAGTCCTTCCGCAGCGCAATGTACGAATAAATGGCATCTGTGCTCATAAAAAAGTCCTTCAAGTCTCCTCATGTGATAGAAGTCTTCTTCAAACTTGGAGTCTTAGCTCTGGCCTCCCAGGCCGTGCTATCAGAAGACTCTCTGCTGTCAAAAAAGTTGGGGAACAAGGAGCCAAAACTCCTCCAACTACTGGACCTTACTTTCGAGCCCTCCTTCTCCTTCAAAAAATCATAGAAGGCGACGAGCTGAAAGTACAAAAGCCTAAACTCCTCAGACTGCTCCTCAAGGACACTGTCAATAGGGATAAACTCCTCATAAAGTTTACCGAGAACAGGCAGCCCAGTGATGGCACTCAATTCCTTCAAAGTAAAACCAATCTCACCATTCGTGACAATGAAGGTGTTGGTTTATGGAAGGAATGACTCCAACATGGCCATGAAGGCTTCATCGGAGAAAACCACGGTTTGCCGAAAAGTGCGAACCGCATCAAAAATCTTGGCCTTCTTCATAATGGCCCCGCCAACCTGCAGGATGTGATCAGTCCATGACTCCTAGCTTGAGTCAACACTGAAACAGCCACAAAGTCGAAAAAACTTCACCCAATTGCTGTCGTCACCCCAAAAAATGCCAAGGCCCACCGGTCTCAAATCGACCGATGGATGATCAGAACCTTGGTAACTGCTGGCTGGCATCAACATGTCCATGCAGACAGGCGACTTCTCTGGATAACCAGAAGGGCCGCCAACAAAAACTCCGGTCTTGATCACGTTAGTCCTCTTCACCCAGCTTGGAGGATCTTCCCTCTTAGGACACGTGGGAGAAAGACTCATGATCGAGATAGTGTGATCAAAGGTCGACCGGGTAGAAACAGTTCTCTCCTCACCATCTGTCGTGTAAGAGAACTGAAAACACCTCCTTTAGTACATCAAGTCGTCAGGGACTGCGTCACCAAAGAAAAGGTAGGCTTAGGCACAATGCTTTGATCGTCCAGACCCAAGGACGGTTGCTTAACATAATCCTGTAGAACTCCTCACCCTTGAGAGCGATCAATCGTGGTTAAGGGAGTCACACTCTTCCAAGTTTCTCTCCACAAACTGGACCTTCTCCTAGGCCTGCTGCACGGCCACATTAGGAGACCTGGTAGACCGATGAGGTGCATCAGTAACAGGCTCTTTGCCTTTGTTCGTTCTAAAGGAACTACCTGCAAAGGATGCAAACAGAATTTAGCTAAAAATCCTAGCGAAATTTTGGCATGATTCCAAGACAATTCCAAAGAAAAGGGAAACATCCTGGAAAGATAGGAAGCCTGAAGATGAGCTCGACATCGCTGCAAGCTCATGAAGCATCCTCAAAGAAAGTTTGAACTCAAACATCGCTGCGAGATCAAACCAATCTCATCAAATCTCCGCAAGCTTGAAGAAGGGCTCATCATTGTTACGAGCTCCAAACCTCAAAACTTGCAAAGCTCCTCATAATCCAGCAAGATCAAGAAAGGGCTCAACATTGCTGCAAGCTCCAAATCTCAAAACTTGCAAAAGATTTCTAGGTATGCATCATCATGCTCCCAACCAATTTACTAAAAATCATGCATAAAAAAAATCATCATCTATTAGATGCTAGGAAAACTTTAGCCAAAGTTTGACCAATTCCAACCCAATTTGGTCAAAACCAATCAAACTTTGTCCAAGTCAAAAATCATACTGGCTTGACCTAGAAATCCTAGCCTTCTATCTTGATGCATAAAAAAAAAAAAAAAAAAAAAAAGAAATATGCATGAACATCTTGGAATGCATAACCTCATTATCAGGGTGCATAAACCTCATTATCTTGGTGAGCAAAAAAAAAAAAAGAGAAGCACAAAAAAAGAGAGAAATTTCTTCAAAAAAAAACGCTACAAAAAAAAAAAAAACAAGAGCACATGAAAAAGAAAGAAAAAAGAAAAAAGAAAACACATGAAAAAAAAGAAGAAAAAAAAGAAAGAAAGAAGAAAGAAGAAGAAAAGAAAAGAAATTTCTAATTCTACATGGAGTTTTTTGTGAAGGAAGAAAACTTACTTGAAGCCATGAATGGAGGAGAAGAAGAAAAAACTTGAAGATTCTTTAAGAAGAAGAGGAGTTCTTGATCTTGGAGTACTCTTAGAGACTTTTTGCAAAAAGAAAGCAATAAGGGCAAGAGATCCAACCTCCTTTGCTTTTATAGAGGAGAACAAACCAAAAAAGGAAACAAGGAGAAAACCAAGGAGGTAAGTGCTAAAAACTAGCAACTTTTCCAAAAGAAATGAGATTTGAGATATTCTCTCCTAAAGAGAAGATTCTTTGAGAAATTCTCTCGAAAAAGAAAGAGAATGAAAAATATTCTCTCCAAAGAAAGATACTTTAAGGAAATCTCTTCAAAAACAAGGAAGCATGAGAGATTCTCTCCAAGTAAGGATATTTTTATATAATCTCTACCCTTAAGAGGTATTTTTAGATATCCTTCACAAAATGACATCATATGAGATCTAAGCCATCTCCAAAGCTTAAGATCCCATTGGTTAGCCCACATGAGTCAAGTTTGACCACCTAGGCACTAAAAGGGGCTTCCTATCAAAAAACTCCTTTGCCAAGAACATACAAAATGGTTCCATGCCTCTCTTGAGTCGATTGAACCATCCAAAAAAAACAAAACGAAAAAGCCTCATGAGTTTCCAAAAAACCAAATCATCCAACCTCATGAACCAAATTGAGCCAAAAACTTGAAATTGACAACCCACAAAAAACCAAACTCTGGTCCCCTAACTCGCCACATAAAGCTGGTTAGGTCATAAGGCCAAAACCAAAAAAAAAAAAATCAAATCCTGACCCCCCTGGCTCGCCACATACAACTTGCTAGGTCACAAGGTCAAAACCAAATATGGCCCCCCAATTTGCCACATACAGCTTGTTGGGTCACAAGGTCAAAATCAAAAATCAAATCTCGACCCCCTAACCTGCCACATACAACTTGTTAGGTCACAAGGTCAAAACCAAAAACCCTCTTAACCGCCTAATGCGCCACATACAACCCTTAAGTTCACAAGGTCAAAAGAAAAACCCAACATCCAAAACCCAAAATCCAACTCCCTCATGTCATTTTCAAGACTTTGCCTTGAGATGGTATGTGATCCTACTCACTACCAAAAATCCCAATGGAAAATCAAAAGGCTATTTAAAAAAATGCTCAAAAGACTCTTGGTCAAGTCAGAAGCCCTCCTTCAAGTTTCTCTTCGAGCCATATCGACTCCAAAAGCTACTCGTCGTTGTACCTCGAGGGGGCATTTGTTGACACCGAAAATGTCACTTTGCCTCTTCAACATTAAGAAGCGACATGAAGCCACATCCTACTACAAAACAGGCAATGCTGCTTCAAGCATCAGATCTTGTCAGAATAAAAAAAAAACTGGAAAATCCTTCAAGACAACCAAGAGAGGGGTTCACATGAAGTTTCGGGTCATTCCAACATCATTTGACCCTACTTCACTCCTCCGGCAGCTGAACAAGCACTCCTGGCGGCAACGATGTCGAAGACATCAAAACTTCGATCAGAGCCTACGGATGGTCTCAAAATACCTTCAAAGGGCTTCATGTCCAATTTCAAGTCAAACCGACAACGTTTGTATTAGATCTATGTTGTTTGCAATTTGATGGTTAACACATGCATTCATTTTCATCTCATCACCTAATCTCCAAATTGCATTTTGATTAATTGAAAATCATGTTTGAAAATCAACCCTATCTTGTTTTATTCAAAATCCCTTTGGTCGATTTCATTTTGTGTCAAAATCCCTTTGGTTGATTTCATTTTGTGTCAAAATGTGTTTTTATTTGGCTTAGAAATCTTTTTATTCTTTGTGTTTATTCCTGTTCCAAAGATTTTCTAGTCAAAACCTTCAGATTCTCTAACTGTTTTTGCTGTCGGTCAGCTTGTCGATCAAGTATCGGCTAACCAACATATGAACCGAGCTGAACCGAGTGTTTGTCGGTTCCATTTCCAGCAAGCAGTTTTTCTGTCGGTCAGGGTGTCGGTCGAGTGTCGGTCGACCGAAGTAGTCTCTGAACCTGACCGAACATGTGTCGGTTCCATTTCCAGAGAGCGTGTTTTCAGTTCTTTTTGCTCTGTCGGTCAGGTGTCGGTCCCATGTCGGTCGAACGAATGAGACTCGGTGAACCGACAATAGGATTGTTTCAAAATTTTATGACCGTTGTATTTTTTACCGTTGGGGTCGGTCGACCGAACCCTGTTTGTCGGTCAACCGACAAGAGATCCGTTGGTCACTGTTTTCCTTATTTAAAAAGATCTCTCCTTGTTTTGCACTAGAGCTTTAGAGAGTCTCTTTGGAGACCAATCTTGGGAGATTTCTTCTGAACATTTTTCAAACCCAAGATCAAGTTTATCACAAAGGAGCAAAGGAAAAATCTTGAAGAAGCAAAGCTTGATTACATAAGTTAAACATCTTAGTAAGCCTTGCTCTTCTCATTTGTTACATGCTAATATATCTTATTGGTAAATTTCTTGTAGCATGCTAACTTTGATGTGATGAATCCTCTATATTATCTTTGATTTATTCATTATAGGATTCATCACTTAGCCTCATACCAAGTCTTTGCCTTCTTTTATAAATCATGCTTACTTCAACTTTCTTGTTTCCATTTGATGCATGATCACTCTACTTGGTTGAGTTTTTAACTAGTTGTGTTCACTCTATGATCTCATAATAAATCTTTAAGTTGTGAAAACATCTTTGCTCTCTCATTACATGTTCTTCTTGATTTAAATTTTCATACAACTTGCAATTCTTGATTATTGAAATCTTTACAAGTTGTCTCTTAAAATAGAACATGTGATTTTACCATACAACTTTAATCTAAACATTTCTGCTCTTTAAACTTTGAAATACTTTGAGCATACATCAATTGAGCCTTACTTTCACTTTGATTGAAGTTTACACACATGCATCATGTGCATTCATCTTTGCATTACATAGAGTAGTATGTGAGTTTGTTTTACACATTTATATCTGCCTATTTTAGAGGCATTGTATTTTAGCTTAAATTGTATCTCTTAGAGTGTTTACAAAGACACTTTCTTTGAGAAATCTTCACTTGTAAAGGTTATTGCTAAGCCTTAGAAAAGCATTGTGTATAGGGAAAAGCATAGTTTATAAGTTATTGCTAAGCCTAAGAAAAGCATATTGTAAAGGTTATTGCTTAGCCTATTGAAAAGCATAGATAGTAGAAATCCGGTGGGGTGTTGGATCACAAGCCGGTAGTGGATGTAGGCATTGAGGCCGAACCACTATAAATCATTGTGTGATGGTCCTTTCTTTGTGGTGATTGCTTTTAGCTTCCGCATTTATCTTATTAATCATCACTAGTGACCAATTGATTTAAAGAAGTTAAAATTTGTCATTTTTGGTTACTATTTGTAGCTCACCCTGTTCAACCCCCCCCCCCCCCCCTCTAGGGTTGGATCCCGGACTTTCAGTTTGACCCTCCATCAACCCTTGAACAACAAAATCAAGCCTCTCGGCGGCGAGAACCACCGAGGCCATTACTCATCAAACTGGGCACATGGATGGCTTTAACATGCTTCCAAAGGGTTGCACGTCAAATTTCAGGTCATTCGGACAAAATTAAGGCTACCAGTGGCGGCGCACCTCGAGACCATGACATCCAAATCAGAGTCAATGGATCATCTCAAAATGACTTTGATAGGCTCCCTGTCAAATTTCAAGTCAATTGGACATTGGTTGACCGTACATCAAAGCACGACATCTTCCACGGAGCAAAATCAAGCCTACTGGCGACGGGACCCCAAACGGCTTTAAAACTCAAACAAAAGCCCATGGTTAGTCTAATCTACTGCTCAGCAAGCTTCACCTCAAACTTCAGGTCATTCCGACATCGTTTGACTTAGTTTCGACTCTTGACGGAAAATCGACTACAAAGTCTTCGGATCTTCCAAAAAAATAGGAAACTTTGTGCTCAGATTTGCATGGCTTCTTGTCAGATTCTCTTTAGGAAAATCAGGCCAATGAATGAGGAGAAATGTCAAGAAAATTCCAGGAGAAAACGGCGGCAAAAAAGACTAAAAAACAGCCGAGAAACGACGACCAAAAGGGGACCAATCCCCATGGTCGCCCGACGACCATGGAAATCCAGGTCACCGGATTTGTCGCTAGGTGACCCAATTTCCATCCTTTTTCGCTTTTCGGAAGTTCCAGCCCCTGTGATTTCCTGAAAATCTGATTTTTGATACTCAAAATCGATCGATTTGGGTCAACATCTCGGATCTGCCGTCAAGAGCATGAAATCATCATTGATCATCCCAAGATCGCCAACCGGCTAACCAAGAAAGTGGACTTTCTGTCCGACCGATCGAGAAATCGACAAGACAGATGTCACCGACCCGCTGGTATCAACCAATGTCTGAAGTTGCATTGCCATCCGACATCAAACAACATGCGGATCCATCGGCGATCATCAGAAGAAGAATTCCAGAAGATGCGATGTAGCCCGCGACTCTTCAAATGCCCTGCGACCACTTAATGTCGTTAATTGATCCGTTTATGACTAATGCGGTCATTAACCCATTATTTTGGATGGCCCAATCAGAATCAAGCAAATAGGAGTTACAAATCCAAGAATTCATTGCATTAAAACCATGAAACTCCCCTCATCATGGAGATTAAAGGCGATTAAATGCCCACCATCTCCTACCGACCAATCATAAGCCAAGAAAAAAGAGGTACAAAATCAAGAATTGAAACTTGTAACTCCTCTCATTATGGGTCATCAATCCCATAAATCACCTCATGGCTACCAAAAGCCTATAAAAAGGGGTCACTCCAAGAAGAAAAGGGCTAGACACACACACACAGGGACACACACATATATAACCCTTGGACACATCTCTGAAGAATTCTCGAAGAAACTCTGCCACTCCGCTGCTGAAGAGACACCACAAGGTGATCGAAGTCCCTTGGGGGGCCACCCCCCCAAGGTCTCCTCTCTCCTTCTATCCAACATGGCCTAAACTCTGCTTTTCAGCCCGTTTACTCTCTTTTTTATTGGATATAGGACCTCTCTTTGGTCATTATCCTCTAAAAAACTAAGGTCCAAGCTAAGCCAAAGAATCAAAGCTTCAAGCGTTCTCATCTGAAGGACGATGGCGAAGTCCATACATGACTTGCGACCGTCAATCTGAACCAGTCCCCACAATCTCCTGAGAAGTCAGATACCTTTTCTTACTTTTCTTTGTATTTTGTATTATTTGTAAAGAGACAAAAAATCACATTTCTTGTCTTTCATTATTGATGAGATTTGTAAATCGCTTTTCACGGCACAAATCGCCTTCTACGGCACAAACCGCCTTTCACGGCAAACAAAATGAAATCGCCTCTCACGACATTTAAAAAATTGTCTCTTTCTTAAAATATATATGCAATGGAAAGTTAGAAAAAAACATTGATTTCCTTTCTACTTGCGAAAGTAAATCGCCGGATCACCATTCCAAATTCCAAGTAGAACAGAAAATCTGGCATACCCGTACAAAAATGTTGATGACCTTGCTTTTCCTCCTCTGCCATGCTCCTGACAGCCCCAGGGGTGGGAAGGAGAGGACGAAAGGTCGGAGCCCCCATTAACGACTTCCTTGGAGAGGGACAAGTGGTGCATCCTCAGACTTTTTGCCCTTCTGGAATTGCTTTTCTCATCTAATCTCATCATTTTTACATAATAAAAGATAGCAGGTGACTTCCTCAAAGAGGGACAAGTGGCACATCCTCAGACTTTTTGCCCTTCTCATCTAATCTCATCATTTAAAATATCTCAATGCATAAGATATTCTTGAAATAAGATACATATCCATTCCCTAAAACATAGCTTACAATAATAACTTCTCTTTATTTACCTTCAATGGGCCTCACGTTTATTAAACTAAAAAAAAAACACGAAGAATAAAGGCTCTTTGTCTAAGATATTCTTGAAATAAGATACTTATTCATTCCCTAAAACAAAGCATACAATAATAACTTCTCTTTAGTTACTTTTAATGACCACGTATTATTAAACTAACAAAAGAAAAAAAAAAGAATAAAGGCTCTTTGGCTATGATTTTAGTGATCGGTGAATATGTATGTATTAAATGTTGTTGCATATCAATTTGTGGGACTCTCATGTCAGATCGAAGTTGCAGAAATTTGTGACACTTTCATAGGCAGTAGTTTTTTTAAAACTTTTTTTCCTATTTTTTCTTTCAGTATTTGGTATGGTTAATTCGTGGAGACCATTGTGGAAGTCGGTTAATTTCAAAATCCACACTTAATATATAATAATTTATATTTACTAATTTAACCAAATAAATTTTCTCTCATGAGTCTCCATCTTTATCACATTTTTTTATTATCATTTATATTTACTAATTTGACCAAATAAATCTATGAGTCCCATTATGAAATCCAAGTCTTCTTTATTCTCAAACTCACAATTTATGGGGGCCTCCTTTTTTTTTATACCAACACACGAAGAGTCTTTTTGATACTAGAGTGGGGGCCACTTTCATAGGCTGTATTGTACTAATTTTTTCTCCTTGTTTTCCTTTCTATATTTAGTAAGATTAATTTATGGGATACATTATGGACGTTTTTCTCCTTATTTTTCTTTGGATATTTGGTAGGATTAAGTAACCGGTGGAGCCCATAGTGGAAGCCAATTAATTCCAAAATCCATATTTAATTAAGAAATAGCACTCAATTTATGGCTAAGCACAAATATAATCAAATTAGGGTCCTAAAATCTTTGCTATTTACTTGATCTTTTCCTAAATATTTTCAGGTCCCTAAAATTTCTTTAATGACTTTCCATCTTTATTATGAATTATATATTAATATTCATTTATAATTTATTTTTATATTTAGAAAATTTTCTAATTATAAATTTTAATGATTTTTTAATTAAGGCATGTGTTGGGCGCAAGCCTATTGCACTAGTTATATATATATATATATATATATATATAAACACAATAGCCTTTTCGCGAGAGTGCGACATGTGGCGCATTTTCAAACTTTTAATTTGCAATGCTATATTCCAGAATTACCCTTCTAATCTCATCTCACCAAATTAACTCAAGTTCTCCAATACTTCATCACCTAAAATATCTTAGATATTCTTGAAATAAGATACTTATCCCTTCCCTAAAACATAACATACAATAATAACTTCTCTTTAGTTACCTTCAATGGGCCCCACATATTATTAAACTAACAAAAAAAAAGAATAAAGGCTCTTTGGCTATGATTTTAGTGACAGGTGGACATCTATGTATTGAATGTTGTTGCCGATCAATTTGTGGGACCCTCATGTCAATCCAAGTTGCAGAAATTTGTGACACTTTCATAGGCGGTATTTTGCTATTTTTTTCATTATTCTTCTTTTAGTATTTAGTATGGTTAATCTTTGGGGGGGCATTGTGAAAGTCAGTTAATTTCAAAATGCACACTTAATATATAATCATTTATATTTATTAATTTAAGCAAATAATAAGTCTATGAGCCCCATTATGAAAGCCAAATCATTTCTCTTTCCAAACTCATAATTTACGGGGGCTGCTTTCATAGGCTGTATTTTGCTACTTTTTTCTCCTTATTTTCCTTTCAATATTCAGTAAGATTAATCTATGGGGCCCATTGTGGACATTTTTCTCCTTATTTTTCTTTAGATATTTGGTAGGATTAATTAATCTGTGGGAACCATTGTGGAAGCCAATTAATTCTAAAATCTACATTTAATTATGAAATGAAACTCAATTTATGGCTTAGCAAAAATATAATCAAATCAAGGTCCTAAAATATTTACTATTTACTTGATATTCCCTTAAAATTTTCCATCTGCTTAAATTTTCTCTCATGTGTTTTCATCTTTATCACAATTTTTTTTATCATTGATATTTACTAATTTAACCAAATAAATCTATGAGTCCCATTATGAAATCCAAATCTTTTTTCTTTCCAAACTCACATTTTACGAGGGCCACTTTTTTTATACCAACACACAAACAGCTTTTTTGATACCAGAATGGGGGCCATTTTCATGGGTTGTATTTTGCTACTTTTTTCTCCTTACTTTCCTTTCAATATTCAGTAGGATTAATCTGTGGGGCACACTATGGACATTTTTCTCCTTATTTTTCTTTGGATATTTGTTAGGATTAATTAATCCCTGGGGCCCATTGTGGAAGCCAATTAAATCCAAAATCAACATCTAATTCTGAAATGATACTTAATTTATGGCTACGCACAAATGTAATCAAATCAAGGTCCTAAAATGTTTACTATTTACTTGATCTTTCCCTAAAACTTTCTAGCTACCGAAAATTTCTCGAATGAGTTTTCATATTTATTATGAATTATATAGTAATATTCATTTATAATTTATTTAAATATTTAAAAATATTTCCAATTAAAGATCTAAATGATTTTTAATTATGGCCTGCGTCTAATGAAATGACACTTAATTTATGGCTAAGCACAAATATAATCAAATCAAGGTCTTAAAATCTTTCCTATTTACTTGATATTCCCCTAAAGTTTTCCAGTTGCTTAAATTTTCTCTCAAGTGTTTCCATCTTTATCACAAATTTTTTATTCGCTATGACTTTAGTGATAGGTGAACATGAATATATTAAATGTTGTTACAAATCAATTTGTGGGACCCTCATGTTAGATCCAAGTTGCAAAATTTTGGGGCACTTTCGTTGTCAATATTTTGCTACTTTTTTTCCTTACTTTTCTTTATGCTTTTTGTATGGTTAATCCATGGGAGCATTGTGGAAGCCACTCAATTTCAAAACCCACACTTAATATATAATCATTTATGTTTACTAATTTAACCAAATAAATCTATGAGTTCCATTATGAAAGCCAAATCATTTTTCTTTCCAAACTCATAATTCTGAAATTGCACTTAAGCACAAATATAATCAAATCAAGACCCTAAAATCTTTATTATTTACTTGATCTTTTCCTAAAATTTTCCCGCTACCTAATTTTTTTCTAATTATTTTTTAATCTTTATTATGAATTATATATTAATATTTATTTATAATTTATTTAAATATTTAAAAATATTTTTAATAAAAAATCTTTATGATTTTTTTAACCAACGCAGGCTTACTGCACTAGTTATATAGTAAAAGGATTTGGGATTTGGAGGGCGAGTCCAAATGCTATTGCTAAAAAATGTCAAATACTTCCTAAAATTTCTCAAAATCACATTCCCACGCTCATTTTTTAGTGCCATAATCCCTACTTTATCTCTCTCATTATGTCAATCTAATCACACCTTTTCATTTGAATGTATCTCTCAAATCTCATTCCCTGATTAGTTTAAAAAATCCCTACAATCTCTCTCTCTCTCTCTCTCTCTCTCTCATTAGTGACATAATCTCTTTAGTCTCTCTCCCTTAGTCATTCAATTTTGAATTATCTATTGCATACTCCCATTAACCTATCAATTGGGCCACCCCTAAAACCTACTCTATCTCACACCTAAATCTCTTTGTCGGCTTTATGATTGCTTTTGGAAGAAAGGACCATGGATTATGTTTTAAAGCAACCATGATAAACATCAGCAGCAGATGAGCATTCTCCTGTTTTCGAGAGTACTTTATAACAAACCACATTCCAACCAAAATCTTTTGGACTCTTCATCTCCTCTTCTTCTTTTCTTTCCATTTATTAAATTATGTGTGTGTTAGAATCTTATTTAAAGATGGTAACAGGCTAAGATTCTTCCTAAAATCTAGGGTCAACATGTGGAGCCTGATCAAGAAGTCCATGCCAACGTCCACGTGTGGAGCCATTATTGGTTGATCTCAAACTTTCCAATTTTTTTCCCACTTAAATCAGTCAATTAAGTTATTTTCTATTTTTTTCAAAACCCTTTAATAAATAACCTTCCTTTTAAAATATAAAATCATCACATCAATAATAGTAGATTAATCAATCTAAATCTTTTCTATTTTTTCAAAACTCTACAATGAATTAGTCGATTAAAAAAGAGATAATTAGCGAAAGGTCCCTAGAATTGAATCTATCCAGCCTCTAGTCCAGGCAAATTCTTTTTAAGGACTCTGGTCCAAGCAACTAGACTGTTTGCAGTCAGAGGACCTTGGATACAATTTACATGACTAATTTGCCCTCTTCCAACTGTTTAGGCATCTAATTTTGAAATTTAAAATTTCAAATCTTCCATTCTCCCCCTCATTACTTCAATCCGGACATTGATATTGACGGATTGGATCTTAATAGTTGAGATCGATCTCTAAAGAAGAATACCCCTGCAACGAAGATGAAAAAGAAGAAGAAGAAAAAAACCACTGCAACGAAGAAGAAGACCCCTGCAAAGAAGATGAAAAAGAAGAAGACACGTGCAAAGAAGAAGAAGAAGACCAAGAAGACGAAGACACTACAACAAACTGCACTTTTACCGACATTTTTTAGCAACGCTTTTATAAATTCATCAATAAATAGTACTTTTTACCGACGTATATAATTTCGTCGGTAAAGATATGACTTTTACCGACGTTTTATAAATAACGTCGCTAAAAGTTATCTTTACCGACATTTTATAAAAAACGTCGTAAAAGTTATCTTTACCGATGTTTTCCAAAAAAACGTCGGTGAAAGTTCAATTTTATCATTAGCTTATTTTTAAGGGAAAATAAAAATCACGGACTTTTACCAACGAAATAAAAACGTCGGTAAAAGTATTTTTATAATTTTTTCATTTTTATTTATCCTTTTGCCGACAAAAAAAAACGTAAGAAAAAAAGTATTATACTTATTTATTTATTTTTTTTACAGAAAAAAAAAACCATCGGTAAATGTATTTTTATATATTTTTTATTTTATTTCTTACTTTGCTGACGAAAAAAACGTCGGTAAAAGTATTTTATATTTTATATTTATTTTACCGACGAAAAAAACGTCGGTAAAAGTACTTTTATATTTTATATTTATTTTTCTTTCTTCTTTTACTGACGAAAAAAACGTCGGTAAAAGTATTTTTATAATTTTTTTATTTTTATTTATCCTTTTGCCAATGAAAAAAACGTTGGTAAAAGTATTATATTTATTTATTTATTTTACCGACGAAAAAACAACGTCGGTAACTTTATTTTTATATTTTTTTTTAATTTCTTATTTTGTGGACGAAAAAAAACGTCGGTAAAAATACTTTTATATTTTACATTTATTTTTCTTTCTTCTTTTGCCGACGAAACAAAACGTCGGTAAAAGTATTTTTTAATGTTTTTAGATTTTATTTTTTTTGCCGACAAAAAAAAATGTCGGTAAAAGTATTTTATGATTTTTATTTTTATTTCTACTTTTGCCGACGAAAAAAAAACGTCTGTAAAAGTTTTTTATTTTCTCCAAAAATGCTATATTTGCTTTTGCAATATAATTTTCCTGTAAACCTGTTTATACACCTGTATAAAAAAATAAACATGTTCGTGTACCTATATTCAATATAAAAAATGCATGCAAACAAAAGTTACTAATTAAACAAACAACCATCGCCATTTTTCATCAAATCATTCACCTCATTAAACCAATATTACATTCAATAATGATACAATCACATATAAATGTCCAATATACATATACAAATAAACTAAATAGAATAAAACAGCCCCATAAATCTACAATCGACCCCAAATCGTTCATCAATCTGCAATGACAAAAACAACATTAGAATCTTTTCAATGAATTAAATTATAAATGAAAGATAAACATGTATATATATAAATCTTTTCTTAAGTTTTTCGGCGGCCCGTTTTCTAGCCTAAGTATTGAAAATCAGGCGGTTTTTGTGTGTTAATTCGTTAACCTGAAGTCCGATTCACTAACTGTCAGTTCTTACAAGTTACTTTGGCCTTCAACAAGGTACCCGTGTCGGTTTTCGATTTTTCCGAGGGCCGTTTCCGGTTCTGAACCCCCGGCGGGCCGTTTTCGAGCAGTTTTCGCTTCTAGTTCTCTAACCGAGAGAAGTGTTGGGAAATCTGCTGTTTTCGCTTCTAGTTCTCTAACCGAGAATCCTATTTGCGAACCGTCACTTTAGCCTCGAGCGAAGTGCTCATGCCGATTCCCGATTTTTCCGGGGGCTGTTTCCCGTTCCGGACCCCCGGCGAGCCGTTTTCGAGCCTAGGTGTTGAAAAATCCGATGTTTTTGCTTTTAAATCTCTAACCGGGATTCCTATCTGCGATCCGTCAGGTCCTACAAGTTGCTCTAACTTCGAGTGAAGTGCTCATACTAGTTTTCGATTTTTCCGGGGACCGTTTCCAGTTCTGGAACCCTGGCAGGCCGTTTTCGAGCCTAAGTGTGGGAAAATCTGACATTTCCACTTCTAATTCTCTAACCGGGAGCTCTATTTGCAAATAGTCAATTCCTACAAGTTACTCTACCCTCGAACGAAGTGCTCGTGCCTGTTTCCGATTTTTTCAAGGGTCGTTTCCTGTTCCGGACCCCCGGCAGGCCGTTTTCGAGCCTAAGTGTTGAAAAATCAAATGTTTTCGCTTCTAAATCTCTAACCGGTAGTCCTATTTACGAACCGTCAGTTCCTAAAAATCACTCTACCCTCGAGCGAAGTGCTCATGCCGGTTTCTGATTTTTCCAGGAGCCGTTTCCCATTACAGACCCCCGACGGGCCGTTTTTCGAGCCTAAGTGTTGGAAAATCCGATGTTTTTGCTTCTAAATCTCTAACCAAGAGTCCAATTTGCAAACCGTCAGTTCCTACAAATTACTCTAGCCATGAGTGAAGTGATCGTGCCGGTTTCTGATTTTTTTGTGGGTTGTTTCTTGTTCCGGACCCCTGGAGGGCCGTTTTCGAGCCTAAGTGTTGGAAAATCCAATTTTTTAGCTTCTAATTCTCTAACCGGGAGTCCTATTTGCGAACCGTCGGTTCCTACAAGTTACTATACCCTTGAGCGAAGTGCTCTTGCCGGTTTCCAATTTTTTTGGGGGCCGTTTCCCATTCCGGACCCCCAGCGGGCCGTTTTCAAGCCTAAGTGTTGGGAAAATCCGATGTTTTCGCTTCTAATTCTCTAACCGGGAATCCTATTTGCGAACCGTTGGTTCTTACAAGTTACCCTACCTTCGAGAGAAGTGCTCATGCCGTTTCCGTTGCAATTCTAATTTGAAATTCAGATTTGTATTATCAATTGGAACACATGATGGGCCCCACTTCTGTGTGCAATGCTTGAAATTCCCTTACCTTGGATGTCCTTCATATGGTTGGATTTTCTTTTGCATTTTTTTTTCTTTGTTTGGCTTGAATTGAATATTTCAACCAGGTTAGTGTGGACCCCATGTAGAGCTTCAATACCTTGGTTTTCTTTTTTTAATTCTTCACTTGATTTATCACTTTCGTGGGTCCCAAGAAATTGATTTTCCCTACAAAAATACCGACGAATTACAAAACGTCGGTAAAATCGTCTTTTAGCGACATTTTCTTGAAAACCGTCAATAAAGTTCAATTTTATTATTAACTCCATTTTAGGGAAAATAAATATTTCTAAAAATAAAATTAAACATTATCAACGAATTTTATGACGTCAGTAAAATAAAAATTTAACGACGTTTTTTGTAAAATGTGGGTAATGTTTAATTTTATTTTTATGAAAATTAGAAATCGGAGTCTATTACCGATGAAAATTAGCGTCAGATAATTTATTACCGACGTTTAATATAAAATGTCAATAAAGGTTGATAGACTTTTTTACTTGTTTTTAAATAATAAAAATAAAATAATTTTTATCGACGAAAATTCGTTTTTTGCGACGAAATATAAACGCGGGTAAAGTCGACTTCTTTTTTTCCCTCTCCCGCCTCCAAAAAACCCTTTTCGCTCCCAATCGCCATCGCCCTCGCCCTCCAAAAAGCCCTCTCTTCTCTCATTCTCGCTCTCTCTGCTTCTCTGATCACTCTCGCTCGCTCTTCTCTCTCTGCTCTCTCGCTCTCTCTGCTCTTCTCTCACTCTCTCTCTCTCGATCTCGATCTCTTTGCTCTCTCCGTCTCTCTGCTCACTCTCGCTCTCTCTCTCTGCTTTCTGTCTTTCTCGCTCACTCTCTCTCTCTCTGCTATTTCTCTCTCTCGATCTCTCTGCTCTCTCTGTCTCTCTCGCTCTCTCTCTCTCTCTCTCTCTCTCTCTCGATCTATCTGCGCTCTCTCACCCGGTGCTCTCTTTCCCTCTCCCGCCGTCGCCCCCTTCTCTCCGGTATGCTCTCTCTACTTCTCATTTTTTTTTTAGTTTGGGCAAAAGAAAAGAAAAGAAAAAAAAAAAGGTATGCCTGGGCCCAAATTCTATAATTTTGGTCCTTCTTTTACTTCTTCACCCACTTGTTCGATTATCATTATTTGATCGAGATAGGCAGAAACGCTTTCCCAAAAATGCCATTCCCATTTCCGGCATACCCCAAATTTCATCTGGGTTTTACGTTCTGATGGAGATGCTCGAAACCCCATCTGGGGTTTTTGTGTTCTGATGCTTGTCTTGGGAGTTTTGAGTTTCTTCGGTTGGGATCTCTGGATTGATTTGAGATCTGGTCATTGCGTGTTGGTCGGAAATAGACATTTCCGCAGCTGCCCAAGTTTCAAAATCTCATTTGAGTTTCATAGTTTCATGTTTAAAATCTCCCTTTTCAGTTTGATTCCCATATTGGTCCCCTTTTAAAAAGGGCCCAATATGTTATGGGCAAATTTAATGAGTTTGCAAGCACCCCATTGCTTGAAATCTTCCAAACTTTACCTGGATTTTTATGTTTTAGCTCTTGTTTTCAGTTTAATTCCATGCAGGTTGCTTGATTCTATGTTGGCTGTTTCATTTGAAGTTAGACGTTTCTTACTCGTTTTCAGTTTAATTCCATGTGGGTTACTTTATTTCTCATTATTTTACTCGAAGTTAAGACATTTTTCAGAACCTAATCGTCTCTTGGGATTTCGTTTTCATGTGGATGTCGTATTCATGTTCATGTATTTTAGTTTAAGATCGCAATTTTGCTCCTTCAGTTGAATATTGGTCAATACTAGTGTACTAAAGTTCGAAATCTCGCCTTCAAAGTTTTTCTACAAGTTATTTTTTATTTTATTTTTTCAGCTTAAATTCTTTTATGGAATCCTTTTGTTGGTTACTCTTAGATTAATAGAAAAACTGGTAAGGAACTTTGATTGCAATCAAAGCTTTTCTTTAGCCAACAAGAGCTTAGTTGAAGCTAATTTTGGCTGTATGTCATGCATCACTGATAAGAAGTTGCGATTCCTCATCTCTATTCTTGCTTTTCTTTTCATTTTTCATTTTTTTTTCTCCCTAGGGTTTGCAATCCTCTCTCTGCTCGGTCTTTGCTCACGATTTCTGCAACCATCCAAGGTATGATTTTTTTTTTTAAATTTATGTAAATGTAGATTGTAAATGTGTTTTCATGGTTGCAGATTTTTTTAGTTTTTATTTTCTGTGTGTTATGTCTGTTGTGATGGTGGTGGCGTGACAGTGGCAATGGACAGATGGATGGGTTTTTTGCATTTTTTTTTTTAGGTTGTAGCTGTTTTTTTTTTAGGAAGATCTAATGGTCTGCATCAAATGGTCGACTTGAATATTCTGACGAGGCTGTTAGACCTACACCCTTTCTCTCTGTTTGTTCAATTTTGGATTATCTTCTTAGTCCTTTCATGTTCTTGTGCCCAGCATGACAAAACTGGCCTAAACACTCATATTACTCTCCAACCCAAAAACTAATAAAGTGTTCATTGCCAAGGAAATACTTTCATGAATACTGCTGGCTGGATCTAGCCCTAAAAGTAGGTCCAGCATCTTATTTACACACAGCCATTTCTAGCTGAAATAATGTTAGAAAACTGATATTTGAAAATGATAGCCCACAAAACTTTGACATTGAAATGGACTGAGCTGTGAAAGTGCAAGTTCTATTAGTCCCATAACAATTTTGAACTTGAGGGGAAAGTGCAAGTTCTATTAGTCCCATAACAATTCAGAAAACGTAAAAAAAAAAAAAAAAGCAGGACAAAATTTGATATTCCACTTGGACATCGATCAAAATATGCATGAATAAACATTTTTCCTCCCAAAGTGGCAACTGTTTTTAAGACTTCTATAAAATGGACGCATAAATGGCCAGAGGTAGACTGTCTAAAATTAAATGAATACCTGCTACAGAACAATAGTGGCTAATGCAATTGCTATTTTCAAGTTGTATGTTCCACTTTGGCTGATTCTGTCGATTTTGAATTTTATCTTCCATGTTGTTCCTTTGTATGTCTTGTTTTCTTTCTTCCTGCAATCCAATAATGATCATGGATATATGAACCAACATTACCTTTAGCAAGATTAAAAAGCATGTAAGTAAATTCAAATTTGTGGGGTACAACAAGCACTGAAATAGGTCAGGTAAATCTTAGAGCGATGGTTTCTGGAAGGTTAAGTTAATTGCGTCTGTTTTATGGTAAGTGTGGTCAGATTTCATTTTGGTCATGTTCGAATTTGAGTCCACTCATCTGCAAACCGAGTTAAGTTGCTAGAGTTGCACCTCGCTGCACACCACAAGGAAAAAGAAAAGATAATGATTGAGAAGGGGTATGGTATTTTATTTAACTTCAGAATGGTAAAGGATCAACACTGGTGCTCATGGGCACAGCCTGACCATATCCTGTCTAATGGGTCTTGATTTAGGCCATGATTTTAGGCCCGTGAGTGAATCCAGTCCGAATTATGTTGACCTGATAACAAATGGGCCCTGGGTTAATTTACATATCCTAAAATGCCTGACATATTTAGCACAAAGGCTTACATATATTTTCCAAATTGGCTATACCTAGGTCTAACTTTTAGGCCCATTGGCTACACTCCCATCCTACATCTTAACAATAAGAGTAGATTAATGTCTGTCTTAAAATATGAAATTAATGAATATATAAAGCGGGGAATTTGAAACTCGAGCTTTGCAACTCTTGAAAGAGTCCTCCTAGTCAACTCAACCTTTGAATGGAGTTAAAAATCTTGTCCAGGGCAATAGGACATCTCTCTCTCTCTCTCTCTCTCTCTCCTAAACCCGCAAACACTCTCTTTCTCTCGGACAGGAGGACACGTGCACTTGAGACCCTCGTTCAACAGTTGGCTGCTGCGACAGGGATAGATCCGACCAGCTATTTGGACATCTCGAGAGGGACCACTTCTGCTGGTGATGGTACAGCTACTGTAGATCATGATGCGACCCTTTGGTTAGTAGATTATTCTCTTGAATTGAAATGTAATAACTAGTCGAAATTATAAACACTAAAAATGTTGAAGGAAGTAGTTAAATTATAAACACTAAAAATGTACTAACTAGTTAAATTATCCCGATCTCTCCAACTTTGAAGGGAGTAGTGAGATGGTTATCATGGGGCTTCTTTCAATATGATGTTCATTTTACATTTTCTTGTCACCTAGTTCAATACAGAAGTAGAATTCAAGATCGTTGAAAAGTTCTAAAAAATCAGAAGATGTTATTGCACAGTAGAATTCAATTGGGATGTTCATTTTACATTTTCTTATCACCTTATACTTTAAGTTGCTCATTTCGTGTTATATTTACTTGTACTTTTAATGTTTTCCTTGATATTCTAGATTGGCGATCAAGTATGTGAGAAGAGATTTGTTGCAGAACCAAGATATGCTTGGGGCGGTGAGACACACCACAATGTAGGCACCATAAGTGAGATAGAAAGTGATGGTCTACTTATAATTGAAGGTAATATCATACCATGTAGTTTTACTTCTTATCTTAAGTAACTTTTATTATTTCATATCTTAAATTAATTAATTATAGCCTGTTTAGCTAGTATTTTGAGAAAAATCATGTAATGAGACCCCCTATTCGTGGAATCTGAGTGGCTTAAATTGATTGAACAACCTTTCTCTCATTTCTCTTCTGCCTCTTAAACTTTGATGGAAACATGCAATTCGTCAACAGTCTTTGCTCAAGCTCATCATCTGCTCAGAGTATGTCATGTGTGACTTCCGGACTGAGTAGAGAAAGTGACTTAAGATTCCCATCATTCCATCAGAATTTGGAGTATCCGGTGGCAACTTTACAATCAAATGGGACATTTAGTGGGATTAATCTTCTGGATAATGCCGGGATGTTTTGTGGTACGTCTACAGGGCCCTAATTCTATGAATGGGTCTCATGATCATTCAGGCATGATAGGTCTTTAAGTTTAAGTTTTTAAAATGAAATGATTCATTTGTTTGAAACTATAGGCAAATCTTTGTAATTGTAGGAGGAAAAAAAAAAAAGAAATCCCATTGGGTGGTGTCTTAATCTGGAATTGTCAAAGAGCGAAGGTGTTGATGCAAATGACATATAAAGAAAGTTGTGTAGTTAGAGAGGTGTATTTGTAATTAAAATAGGGTACAAGGGTGTGTTTTTAGATTTTTGATAGAGAAGAAGAAATTCAATACTCACCGGTCTGACACATCTATATTTCTCAAAAGCCAAATGCATTTAGTGGTAACTATCCTTTCCCATTCATCCAATATCTCCTTTTCCGTCTAATAACCCATGCCTTTTGCTGAAACATGATTGAACATAGGTGACCATATTTTTTCACCATTTTAGAGAGTTGATGTAACCTTATTAGATAGCTGCTGCATTGATTCCAATCTTATTTGAAATATCTTTTGATGGTGAGTTTGTTTGCATGGAATGTAACTCCTAAAAATTAATTGTAAAGTCAGTGGCAACAAAGAGAGTTGAGGGGTGAACGATACAAGGTGGATTTGTAGATGGAGCCCTAACTTTTTTTTTCCTGTACATGGGAGGAATGGTAAACTGTCTTGGTCCTAAATTACCTTAGTCTTAATCTAGCGATCATCTCTAGGGTGTTTCATTTCAGTGCTCCGCTAGAGGACCTCTATCTGTGTTCAGCTAGTGTACACCCGCTGTTATACTCTGCGGCACAAGAAACTCCACCTTCGTGCTCTACCAGTGCTGGGGATCAATCCCCGACACTGGTTGTGAGATGAGACACCCTTTACCATTAGATGATTTATTTCTCTTTGTGGGCGGGCATCACTTGTTCCATTATGATTGAACAAGTACTGCTGTTTCTCTGGGTCAAGCATTACATAATATCTCTTAGAATGCTTGAGTGACTCCTTTGCCGCCTTCATTTCTTTTTGCAGTATTAATGTTACAGACCGTGAAATACAAACTACGCCGTGGGCGGAAATTCTAGAAAAGGTTGTTCAGATACAAAGTTCACAACAGTTGTGCGTTGTGAAGGATCTCTCTGCACATGATGTGGTAATGCGAATAATGCGCAAAGAGAACTACTTGATTGGGATGCTCAACAAAGGAGTGCTGGCTTTGCCAATCCCACGATGGCTACCTGGAGCTGGTCCTGCCGTCAACTCAAGAGTGAATGGAAGGAAACACCATTTGTACCTGACAAAAACTCTTGAATGGACATTAAATTGGTGCATACTACAGAGCATGTTTGACAGGTATTATAGATATATTTTTTCCTTCTCTGCAACATTGGGGACTCTTACTCACACATCCATGTTTGACACACTACAACAGATTTGACTTTTCCCGGCACACATTTTCGCCGCTAAAACTAACAAAATTGCAGCGAAATCTCTTTTCCGACGATTATACAATCGCCGCAGAAAATCCTTCGCTTTTAATTTTCCCCGGCACAAACGGAAAATCGTCGCAAAAACCAATCCTTTTTCCGGCATTTTTTTTCGTCGCTATTAGTGATAAAAAACATCACAAAATAGCATTAAGCCTTCAGTTATAAGTCGCTGGCAATGTTTATTTACAGTGAGTAAAAATTTTCTTGCAGCGATTATATATCGTTGCAATGAGGTTTTCCCAGCGTTTATATAATTCGTCGCAAAAGATATCTCGCTGGTAAAACTTAATTGCATCGAATATGTATCGCCGAAAAAACTATTTTAACAGTTACCACTGTCTAGCGACCAAAATTTATAAACGCTGCGACTACATTTTCCCAGTGTTTATTTAATTCGTCGCAAAACCAATATCGCTGGTAAATGTCAATTGCAGCGATTATGTATCGCCGGAAAAACTATTTTAACACATAACAATGTCTAGCGACCAAAATTTATAATCGCTGAAATTATGTTTTACCAGCGTTTTTTTATTTCGTCGCAAAACGTATTTCGCTGATAAAACTCAATTGCAACGACTATGTATCGCTGGAAAAACTATTTTAACACATGGCAATGTCTAGCGACCAAAATTTATAATCGCTGCAATTAAGTTTTACCAACGTTTATTTAATTTGTCGCAAAACGTATTTCGCTAATAAAAGTCAATTGCAGCGACTATGTATCGCCGGAAAAACTTTTTTAGCAGCATTTTGGCACTTTGCCGCCTGTTTGATTCTGTGGGTAAAACTCAATTGCGTCAATTTCAACTCAACGCAATTACTCGCTCTTGACTATCTGGCCGTTGATTTTTGGGTTTCAAAAATTCAATAGCAGCATTACTTTATCGCCGGAATTGATGTTTTTCCAGCGTTTTTGGAAATCGTCACTCCAGAGTCTAAAACTCAATTGCAGCGACTTGTTTTCGCCGCTAATTCCCACTGTTTGGCCCAAATTGAATCACCGTAATTGGTGTTTTCAGTGTCTTTTTTTTCCCCACATCACATTCATTGTCACATCTGCCAATTAAACACCATATAATTAATCTCTGTTTCTATTAACACATAGAAATTCATTAATCTCTTCAAACGTCAATTCATCCAAACTCATGTATTTATACAATGTGGCGGTGCATTATATTCATATCAAGTACAAACCGGGCTACTATTAAATAAGCCAGACATCACTATTGTGCGGCCATAAAAAGATTTAAGGAGTCTATTATCATTAAAATGAAGGCGGTAAAATCTGGTGTACAAGTCACGCTGCTGCTACTCAGCCCAATCTTGAATGCATGGCCACCTCATCCCGCTGATCAAAAGCTTTTCTCTTTTGCATAACCCACTACATCCATGCTTGAGATGCCTAACATAAGAATGAAATTAAAAATGTCTATGTGAGCTGCATAGCTCAAATAAGCTAATTGCATGTACTGCACCTATAAGAAAAAAAAAATTGCAAATGTACCCAATGCATACAAGTTACCAGTTACCAGTACTTGAAATTAGAACATCTTATACAAACGTGCAAATTATTGACTATATAAGATCGATCAATGGTAACTTGTATCCCAAAAACCTTGAAACCAATGAGGAATTTGAGACTATCAGTCCTAGGAAGTGTGATGCCTTTTAAAAGAAGAGGGTGGGTCTTAGATTCAGAAGAAAACTTTATATATATATATATATATATATAGAGAGAGAGAGAGAGAGAGAGAGAGAGAGAGAGAGAGAGAGAGAGAGAGAGAGAGAGAGAGAGAGAGGCATGTTCTAAATTCTCATGCATTCACTAATGTGGGACTCTAGAGTGACCATAACATAGTGGCACTTTATTCCTTAAAAGAGTCCCAGAGCACAACGTACACAGTCCCCATTCTTTCAGATAGACTCGCCCCTCTTTTCAGGTCCTTGGAATTTGAGAGAGAGAGAGAGAGAGAGAGAGAGAGAGAGAGAGAGAGAGAGAGAGAGAGAGAGAGCACGTAAAAGTAGTTTTCATCATATACTTATGAGCAAAGATTTAAATTTAAATCTAGTAGTAATCATCTCTCTAATCAATATGGACCATTGATTTTTCTGGAATCATTTTAAGGAGGCACAATTAATTCACATTCCACATTGAGTGGGTTCAATTGGTCTCTATTTCTAGTTTAGGGGACTACTCATATCAACTCTTGGAAGCTGTTGGATTTACACCATATCTCAGCCAGCCAGATTCATAAGCTAAATGACAAACACATGATAACCCTTTCCATCAGGTGAAGTATAAGAAGTTGGTTACTGGGGCCACCCTCTTAAAAGATCCCCACAAGATAGCCTTGGATTCATTTTGAGTGGGGACCAATAGCAAGCTTTTTAAAACTGTCCGTTGTTATCTAAGATTCTAAATGGAGCTCAGGACTTTATTTAACAGTACAATAGAGGAAAAGTTGAGTAACCTTCGATGCCATTTCACTTTCCACTACAAAAGAGTCAGATCAGCTTCCCCTCACCTTCAAGAAAAGCACCACATACATCCATGAATTTCCACACAAACACATCAAGAAGTAGAAAGCAACTCACACACATATATAACTATAGAGAGGCCACTCAGAGTAAGACGATCATATTAGATAGATAGATTTGCACCCTACCGACAAAGATCAAAAAACACCCCCAATCTACCCCACCCCACAAAACCCAACAAATTCTCTCAATCACAAAGCCAAAACCAACCCATTTCTCCCCATTTTCTTCCAATTCAAACGAACCCCATAAAGCCAAAGCTATTATGAAGATTCTCTTTGATCCCATCTCTTGAAAGCTCCCATCACCAGTGTTGCTATCACTGATAGAGGTAGAAAAACTATAGGAAGAAGATGAGAGCAGGAGGTTGTACACTCCAACAAACTCTCACTGTAGAGGCAGCAAGCATAGTGAGGCAAGATGTGGGAGCTGATCAATTCTATCTATCAAATGACTTATATATATATAGAATTTAGTGTATATATATATTATATATAGTTGGTTTTCTGCAGAATTTATATATATATATATTATATAGAAAAATTCGTTACTGTATCATCCACTACAAGCCCTCTTTTCTTGTAGTGGTGGATAGCTCCTTATCAACTCATTCACTTTCCAAACATCACCTCAATTTGCATGTATTTATTCTTTCCATTTCTCCCATTATATTCGAATGAGTTTTCTTACTAACTTGTCAAGAGGGTAGGACATATCTGAGAGGTTCCGTGCAATGTGCAATGTGGTCAGGTCCTCTATAAATAGTGACTTGGCCGGCTAGGATCATGGGAAAGGCAGTAAAGAGGATGGCTTAGGCCATGCCATGCCATGTGCTTACAATTAAGAGTGTACCCAAGACATCAAGGTCCCATTGGATTTGCACAACTTGATACTCAAAGGAATGGCCAAGATGGAGACGACTCGGGCTTCATCATGGAGAGAGGTATGGAGAGGGCTGACATCTGGATAAGAAGAGAGGAAATGTTGAGGTGAGAAGGTGGTGTCATTTGACTCATTGTCCCCTGTCTATCCTTTTTCTTTCTTGTGCAAGGGCACATGAGTTAAAAGAGGTGGGGTCATGTAGGCCAGACCAATCATGGTTGAAGGGCTGAGAGTATTTTTTTCAGGTTTGATGGTGTGGGGTCACCAGTATCTTCTTAATTACCATCTGCTCACCGTTATCTTATTTGGAATCCTATATATAGTTGGATGATAAGGATTAATAAATTAATGATAAATACTTTTTCATTCATTTAATGATGAAAGGATGATGGTAAAAATGAAGGTGTATATAAGCATTTCACCTATACACCATTTGGCTGGGAAAGATAGGGCATTTCATTGCCTAAAGAAGTGTATACTAGGCATATAAATATGTTGACGGGTGGTGCTAATTTAGCAAGGGAGTCAAAAGGGAATAATATCCATACCTCTGTGGGGATGATCAGGAAATCCATCTGGTTGGCCTAACTGCAATATATAACAAAATATAACCAAAAGTGAGATTATGAAAGACCATCACATTCATGTAGAAACAGAGAACGTAGCAACTTATAAAAATTAGTGATTTCTGTTTTCTGTCCTCCTATATTCTTTTTAAGTGCTTAGGAAACTCAAATCTCTTCAAGCACATGTATTCCATTGCTTTGCTTGATAATGCACCCCATATACTGCAATTCTTGTATAGTGGGTGCTCAACAGCTCATAAGAACATAGTTTCCAACTCATCCTCAATCATTTCAAAAGAAACCCCTATATGAGCGTTACATGCAGTTTAATATATCTACTTGTTTTTACCAAAAAAATAAAGTCTACTTGTGAATTTATACCTCTGACAGATACCAAGATGATTCACTAGATGTTGGTTATATACTTGTCACTAAAAGCATAGGTGAAATCAACAAAAGTAGATGAATCTTCACAAATCTTATTTTCATTGATAACCATTTATCCCCAAAAGTAATGCTGATTAGATGTAATGTAAACAAAAATGAGTAAGAGATACAACATAGTCAAAAAGGTCTTATCCTTGGCGTCCTATGAAAAGCACCAAAACACTAAAGCTATACCAGAGGTATATGGCAACTTGCAGCACTCATAGTGAAAAGGCAGCCTACATAAGGAAACAGAAAAGCATCAAAGCCAAAAAAAGCAAACAACTACAAATGAGAAGCCTGACTTTTCACTATGAGTCCAAATCGGCCACTCTCCTGGCTTGGAACCTTTGATTCCATGGAGCCAGAGTACAAGGTTCATCAAAGAATCACAAATAGTACTGCTGTCTGTGAGAATCTTTGATTCCATTGATCACCATTGTTGCTGACAACCTGACACGAGCTTTAAGAAACTCACTTTCAGCAGACTGACCAATATTACACGTCTTGGCACTTTGAAACGTGATAAGAATTGATAAAAGAATGCCACCATAATACAATTTTGCGACATAATTATATCAAGAAGTCAAATCATCATCATCATCGAAGTCTTATCCAATCTATCTGAGGTCAGCTTTGCCACTTATGTGCATACAACTATACTAGTAAGGACTGGCTTCTCATATTAGTTAGCACTAAGCAACAACAACATGAGATGCCAGTTATGTGTGTATTTCTTGTAACGACTAGGTACTCAGCAGCAGCAAACAACAATGATGATTACAACAAAAAGAAAATATAATCTAACTCATGCATGATGACCTTCACAACCAAAAATAATTTCAGCAGAACCAGATGGTTCAACTCTCCTAGCAGTAACCGTGAGATGCAGTGAAATGGAAATTAGCACATAGAAGTAGAGCTTAAATTTATTAAAATTTAAGCTTGTGATGATAAATAAAATCTTTCATACTTGTGATGATAAATAAAATCCCATTTGCATGCAGACAATCCATGGCCCGGGCAATATGGAGGGCAAAACTGATAGCCACGTTAGACAATTATATTAAACTAGAGATTTTGCTATTTTAAACTTAATTAAAAAGTAAGCCAAGTTATGAGAGTGCTAAGATAAACCTGTTTGTGGAACTCATGAAGACTCTTCAAAGACTTCACCTCATCACAAAAGCCATTCTTGTGCCTTCACTCTTACGGTACCTAGAATAACCATAGGAAAAATGTGTCAACAAGTATTAAAGTTAAGGGTGAGAAATCTGTGTTTGGTATAAGAAACACAACCTGTGATTTAACTGTACTCCTTGCTCAAAAAGCTTCTCAAAAATCAAAAACCCGCTTTGTTATCTCTCAAGAGTAAACATAGACCCCTTTATATATATAGATATTGCCCAGTTGTCATGTTGTCTAACAAAAAGCACCCAAAATACAATTGTCGAAACATACAACCCCCTTAGCCTGGATTTGAAGAATTAGTCCAACCCTGAGTCTGTTGAAATGACTCAGTGAAGGAGGGAAAACCCCTCATTAAAGTCTGGAGCATCCTGTTAGTCTGCATCTGCTGCTCCCTAAGATCCCGCACCTCTGCTCTCATTTCTTCAAGTTGACTCTTATACTGTTCAGCATCTCTTCTATGTTGTTCAGCATCTTGATTTTGTCTCTCAATCTCGGCCAGATACTGTTGCATTTTGAGTTTGTCACGTTGTCTGCTTGACTCAGGGATGACCATCTCTCCGAGTCCCCGTGCATATCCAGGTCTATGTCCAAGAACCTCCCTAAAGACAGTCGCTGCCGCCTCATTAGTACGCTGCTCTGGTTCTAGGCCATCCATCCTACCTTGCATCTTCTTCTGCACATTGACAACACACCGGTTATTAAAAATCTAGATATATCTTGTGCTATTGATGCATTCATCACATTTGAAAAGAAGCATAGATCCAAAAAATGTCTACGAGATAAATTATTTGAAACCTATACCTTCTGCTCAAGGATCCGGACAAATGATTTACGTCCTGATGTGTGATTAATCGTGGGCTTCTTTCGGTTCTCTCGATTTTGAGCCGACATTTTCTGCCACGAAAACCCAATGTTAGCCATAATAAACATACAAATTTGCCACTATCAATATTTAGACATATTAAATGGGTAAATATATGGTTTACTATTGTAGACAATACATACCTTAAATTCGTCGCTTCCCCACCTCCCACATAACTTAACCCATACGAGTGGGTCGACCAAGCTAGTCCCATTAGCCAGCGCCTCTTCGTTGCTTCCATATGATAGATATATCTTGTGCAAGTCGTGGTGGAATGCGTTGAAGCGCTTACGCAGCTGTTTAGTCACTGTCAATCAGTGGTTTTCGCGTTCCCAATCAAACACAAAGTCACTCTACAATTAAATGTCATCACATCATTCAGGCGGCGATTATACTACAACCACTTTCAAACAATCGATATTAATTAACAAATGACTTACCTTAACACGGGCAATGAGCTCCTCCTTCTTGGCTGGTGAGACAGCAGATCAACGTGCGTAACTCATGTCGCAATATTGTTTAATAATCCATGACACCCGAGTCGTGAACATAGAAGCATTCTCACAACACGGGGCAGTCTCGCCATCGTTTATCTTCAGAGGCACTTTCCCACTCTTCCTCACTTTCTCAAACAAGGTGCATTTCGTGGGCCCACGCGTACGTTTCCTTTGTTGCTGGTTTGTTACGGGCTCTGTGGTTGCGTCTGCTGCTATATTACAATGATCACTACATTAGTTGGTCACGACTATAGTTAATCTTTACACTTAATTAACATGTATAAATAGGCCAACTCATTCTTTATATCTAGGAAAAAACACGCACCAGTTTGTGATATTCCGAGATCCTCATTAGTAGCAACTTCTCTTGGAGGTGAATGTTCTCGAATTGGTGAGGGTTCTCGAATAGGATCCGGTGGTGGAATTGGGCTGGCGCATGGAGGCACCCAGGGCTCACTTGGGGGATGCGTGGAATCATCCGAGTTGGTTTGCTCTTCCTCCTCGGAGCTATGGTATGAAGAGAGACGCTCCACGTGCTCCACGCGATCGACCAAATCGACATCCATACGGTACAAGGCCCCTAGCACGAGTACCTCGGAATCCCCCTCCGCCTCTTGAACTTTCCCCCAATTTGTTACCTACATGTGCGCGAGTTAATCATCTTAAACAAATGTCTTTCCACTCCACATTGATAATCTCAAAGTCAAAGATAGGTAGATAAAAAAGATCATATGTCTACCGGTATGCGACCAACTATGAAAATTTGCAACCAGTTTTATGGAATATATCAGCAGAAATATCAGTTTATATTTCATTTAATACTCTATACAACTTATATTATATAGTAAAGAGAAGAAGGATTAAATAAATTTGTTGATGCCTTTTCTGATATATTAACTGTGCAGGTTTCTGGTATATACCAGCATAAAGGTTTTGTTAATTGCTAGACCTTAGTGTAAATATACAATAATCATCATCATCATCATCACTATTATTGTTGACATCGTTTATATAAATAGTAGGAAGACGAATACAAGGGTGAATACCAAGCAAATTGACTAAAGGAAAAACTACTAGAGAACTATCAATAGGCTGTTTCTGTTAAAATGTTTTCTTTTTTCATACTATGGATTTTGGTGGATGCTTGATACCCCTAATTAACTTCACTTTTCATACTATGGATTTTGGTGGCTGCTGAATAATCCTTTGTTTGCACTAATTATTAACAGAATTGCTAGTTACCAGAGTTTCTGTTATGTATTTTTTTTTTTTTTTTTGCTAATTGGTAAAATTGTATTAAAGAGAAAGAAGAAGGGCAAAGCCCCAAAGGAGAAGGAGAAAAAAGAATAGAACGAAAAGAGACAGCACTAGGCCTGCCTCTCTACCCAGCACCACACAACAGCACACAGCACAACCCTGAGACATAACCACTCCCAAGCAGAACACACTGTAAAGAGCAAGCACTAGCCAAGGAATCCAACCACGATCTAGGCTCAACTCAACCATGAGAGTCAGGAGAATTATTCCACCCTAAGGCCCTTAAAATTTGATGAGGGGGAGGAGCCTTATCTGGAGAGGAGCAGAACATGCCACTGCATAAGTTGATGAAGACCTTCTGAGCTATCAGCAGGGAAGGATTTTCTGTTATGTTAGATGATGGGTTATGGTAATAATAAAATAAAAAGACTCAAATCTGTTCTTACAATAACAGCTAGTCTAGTTCTGTTATGATTACCATAACCCATAGTCCTATATCTTAAGATTGTTCTAAGAAGTTTGTTCTCTCCACTAATAACAGTCTCTGCTCCTCACACACATAGCATTGAAACTTATCAAGAACTTATTGAAGTAGTCAGTATACTAACATTTATTTGTAAATCTTCATTTCTTTTGACTAATGGAATCCTTCAAATCATCTTGAGATATGCAATTTATTAGAAAACATTTTTAATTTGAATCAGGACTTTTCAATGCTCTAGAACAGGTCTCACTATATATAGTCAATTGCGTTCATATATAATAGATACGTTTCTTAGGATTGAAGGTAATTATTATTGTTTAGGCTGGATTTAGCCTTCTCACATGATAAGAGTCAATGGTGTTCATAATTAGGACTTTTCCCCATGTTTTATGATATGCTCTGTTTTAAATTTTATCCATATGTTTCTTTTGTGCTCTCACTAATCTACACTTACACTATCTGATTATGTGCAGGTGGCTGTCAGTGAATTAGGTGGTTGTTTGTGTGTGTGTAGGTGGACACCTATGTGCTTGCAAGTGGCATTTGTTCCTTCCGTCGACATCTTTACTGGTTGTTCATGCAAGTGATAATTGTTTGTGTTTTCTAGGAGTGCATGTATTTCTCTCTCATTGTTTATTAGAGGGGCATTAGCTTTAGAGGTGACATACCAGTATAAATCAATTATCTATACCAACCAATTTGTTATCTCTCCTATGTGTGTGTTCCTGTATTTCTGCATTTTAGCTCCTCTTTCTTTTGATGAACTGTTGGACTAAAACTATATGAGAGACTAATGCCACGAAGAAGTCGAAAAAATCAGACATACTCAGAATTACATCAGACATACGAGCATAACATAAATAGAAAAATAACTAAAATTATCAAATTATATACCTTGATATTTGATATTGCTACTCATGTTGAGATTACGATGATGTGTCGACATAGCGTACCGCCTACAAGTATGGTATGTCCCGATTTCCCCTCACTTGAAAAAGAACAATATCATACATATCAGAAGTCGAACAAGTTTAGAGGAAAATAAATAAACAGTCCGTTATACTTATCCCTTTATATATATGAAAACATAAATGCTATCTTGAGTATATTAGTCCAGCCCATTCATCAATAATAAATATGTTGGTTTTAATAAATAAAAGCAAGAATTTCATACGATATAATAATTTGATAAAAGCAAGAATTTCATACGATATAATAATTAACTGCCTATGTTCACAACTAAATTTCAAGGAGTTAATCTATCGTGTTACCCTTAAACCCGGTGACCTCTTTTCTGGCTGTAATTATAAATCTGATACGGACTCTTCCTCTGTGGATAGGTCCCCCTCATCTGAATATTCCTCATCACCACATACATCTCTAGAACCAGAAGCAATAATGTCGTCGTTGATAAAGTCCGTTGAATCTATGCCTTGACCATCCTGATCCATGACAGCTCGTGCATCAATATGGCTAGGTAGTATATCAGTCCTACTCAGTGGGGTTGACACTGGACATGCATCACGCTGCACTAATGCATAATAATATGATGACTCATCTTCTTGTACGGCATCATCGTCACTTGATTCACCATCAATATATTCTAGAACCCTCGGCACTGGAGGAATGTTGTATACATTCCTATTTGTATAGTTCTGCACAACACCCCAATTCCCTTTTGCCCTTAAATCTCTAATGTAGAAACACTGAGAAGCCTGACTCGCCAGTACAAATGGTTCATCCTTATACCAAGTCATGTTCATGTTGACACTAATCATATGGTCATCCACCCGCACCCCTTGTTTTCGATCACCAACGCTAAACCAATCACATTCAAATAGGTACACCCGACGCCATTCCATGTACCGTAACTCTACAATATTATTAACAACACCGTAGAAATCTAGGTTATTTGTAGCCTCGTCACCAGTTACCAACACCCCAGAATTCTGTGTACGCCGACGAAGTTCACGCTGCTTTGTATGAAACCTTTTTCCATTTATAATGCAAGCAACATATGATGCAGCCCAACGGTCAGGCCCGCAAGCTAACGCATACAGATCAAAGGACACATCAGGTGGATTGGAGATACGTTGTTCCTGGATCTACACCAAAATTGGTGAAAAATCACAATATATATTTTCGTCATTCCAAAGCATAACAAAAGCGATGGTATTTAAAGTAGATAGGGATGGAGAGGAACTTACACGTTGCTTGAACCAATCTGGAAACTCATTTTGATTCGTGCGATCGATGCAAGTAGGGTGTTGTACCCTACATTTCTTGTAGTGCTCCCTGCATTTGGATCACAGAATCGCCAAGCAAAATATTCAAGTTAGCTAGTGTGGGATGATAGGGACTCGTTAAGTTTGAATGGAAGTATATATGTATAAGTAAAGTCGTTGATGCTTACTCTATATAGGGTCTAATCTCCGCACAATTGTTAAGCACGTACCGGATTGCTGCTCTAAATAGTTTTTGTTCTAATTGCACATTAGAAGCTGCACCCAAGGGGCGAACTTTCTGGTTGAAAATTCAGAATCCATCTATAGTTTCCTCTTCGTCAGCATCAACGTTGCGATCCGCTCGATTAAACTTCGTCTCAACATCTTGGAGGTACATGGAGCAAAATGTCAGGCATTCGATGTGAATGTAAGCCTCGACTATTGAACCTTCTGGGCGGGCTTTATTCTTAACATACCGCTTGAATTTGCCGAGATACCTCTCAAATGGATACATCCATCTATATTGTACTGGACCCCCAAGAATAGCCTCACGAGGTAAATGGACAGCTAGGTGGACCATGATATCGAAAAAAGATGGAGGAAATATCATCTCTAGTTTGCATAGAATAGTGACAATATCAGTTTGGAGCCGGAATAGACGATTCACATCTAGAGTTCGAGCGCACAACTCTTTGAAAAAAGTGCTAAGTTCAGTCAATGCCAGAGCAATGTCACTTCTTAAGTACCCCCCAACAGCAATGGGGAGTAATCTTTGAAGGAAACCATGACAATCTTGGCTTTTCAACCATGAGATTTTACAATCACGTAGAGAAACACATTTCGAGATATTGGAAGCGAATCCATCTGGAAATTTGATATCGGCCAGCCACTCACAGAATTTATTCCTTTCATTTCCGTGTAATGTGTAAAGTGCATATGGCATTGTTACACGATCACCTTCACGCCTCAAATGTAATTCTTTTTTGTAACCCAAAATCTCCAAGTCACGCCGTGAATTGATATTATCCTTAGTTTTTCCTAGAATGTTCATTAAAGTGAATAAAATGCTATCGGCAATATTCTTCTCAATATGCATTACATCTAAATTATGCTGAAGTCTAAGTGTTGACCAATAAGGTAACTTGAAGAATATGCTACACTTTGTCCAATTTAGCTCTTCACTAGTGCGTTTTCTCTTCCTACGAGACTTACCAAACTGAACATCCCCAATCATATGCAATTGAGTTTGAACATCGTCTCCTCCTAGATCCCTCGGTGGCATGCGACGTTCTTCTTCACCGTTGAACAACCCTTTTCTCGATCTCCACATGTGATCGTCGGTAGGAAACGTCGGTGTCCCATATAACAATGTTTGCTGCCATATTTCAACCAATTGGAGTCTGTGTCAGCATTGCAAGCTGGACAAGTCAATTTTCCCTTTGTTGACCAGCCAGAGAGATTCCCGTAGGCAGGAAAGTCACTAATTGTCCACAATAAGGCGGCATGCAACATAAATGTTTCCCTAGTCAAGGCATCATATGTCGGTACCCCATGTTCCCAAAATTCAAGCAGTTCATCAATCAACGGCTGCAAGTAAACATCGATGTCATTCCCTGGTGACGTTGGGCCAGGAATAATCAGAGATGTCATGAAGAACTGGTCTTTCATGCATGACCACGGCGGCAAATTATACGGAACAAGGATCACTGGCCAAATGCTATGAGGTTTAGCCAAATTGTTGAAGGGAGTGAAGCCGTCACTTGACAGACCGAGCCTAACATTGTGAGGATCTGCATCGAACCAACTATGTTGTTCATCAAATTTCTTCCAGGACTCAGAGTTGGCCGGATGTCTCATACTGGTATCTTGTATCGCCCGTTGCTCCTTATGCCATCTCATATCACCTTCTATCTTTGCAGACATAAAGAGACATTGCAATCTTGGTTTCAAAGGAAAATGTCGCAAAACTTTTTGAGGTATGACTCGTGACCCTTGTGTATTTGGCATCCACCTCGAAGCCTTACATACAGGGCATTCATTGAGAGCGGCATTCTCTTTCCAAAATAAGATGCAGTCGTTGACGCATGCATGTATTTTGTTGTACTTGAAACCCAAATCGCACTCCAAAGACCTTGACTCCTCATAAGAATGTGGCAAGAGCGCATTTGGGAAGGCAGACCTCAACAGGTTAAGGAGCATGTCAAATGTCTTAATTGACCATCCACCGATTGATTTGATGTGTAACAACTTGACAATGAATGATAGCTTTGAAAATTTTGTACACCCGTCGAAAAGAGGACGTCGAGCATCTTCTAATAGCTGGTCAAAAGATGACGCTGGTGTGGCTTCAGGTATTGGTGGCCTATTTGGCGGAGTAGTGTTGTCTTGGGGCACATCAACAAAGGTGCCTGTCCAAATGTCATCCAACATCTGTTGCATGTCATCAATGTAGTCATCTTCTGGTATAACATCGTCCTGAATATCGTCATCACTGACATTAAATGTCTCCTCCTCTCCATGAAATACCCACTGGGTGTAATTTGGATTGATCCCTTTGATATACAAATGAGTTTCCACCTCAAACATAGGCAACCACTGATTGTTAAGGATGTACGACATGGACATCGGATGCGATCCCTTCCACAAGCATGGTTCTGTGCTTGTGTGAGAAAATTGTTAACCCCTTCAGCGTATGCAGGTGATATAAGTCTATAGGGCTCATTCATCCAACTTTTATCCATCTAGAAAAAAGACATGATTGGGAAAACTTATTAGATAACCAGAGTTATGCAGCAATTTTCGACACATTGAAGGAGTCACATTTAATGAAAATGAATGTCGGATATATTTTGTTGCATGTGATTAAATGAATGGTCTGTGGGATGTTATTTGCTGCTATAAAGTAAGTGTGGGAAAGGAAATCACGTAAGGGTCTCCAAAGAGTTCACCTCGTGCATATTTTGTTTCTTGCTAGTACTTGGGTACTTTGGGATAGAAGAAATATGTGACTATTTGAAAAAGTTATTCTTCTTCATTGAATGAGTGGTTCATAATGCATATGCTCTTTGAAGATAGAGTTGTGTCAAATTCAGATTTTGGATGTTCCTATTTCTCATATTAAGAGGAAGATAGCTATTGAACCTCCTCTTATGGGTTTTGATAATTTAACAAAAAACTTCACTGAAGTCTGTCTCAATAATGTAACAGAAGAACTGGACTAAGGTGTTAATAGAGCCCTACATAGGATTTAATGATGATGTTATTGTGCTGCCTTTGGCGTGGTAAACTGGATGCATCTATATATGTACATAGATGCTCACACAAACTAAATTAATGGAAATTATAATAGTTGCCTTCTCTCGTAAATTCTTAAGTTGTACACACTCTATTAGAGATTACCAGCAAGTAATAAATTTGCCATGTGCTTTATGGAATAGGTTAATGTACTCAGATTCGAAGGATTTAAACTTCTGAAATTAACTAGCTCTGCATACTGTTTAGTCTTCTACTGTCTAAGTGGTTAGTTACTATTGGGCATTTCTTATGTTTCTAACTTGCCAGCGAGACCATCATTGTTTAGCGATTCTTCTCTTTGTTCTATCACATGTTTTTTCTATGAGGCCTATGTGTTTTGTACTTTTTTTTTGTTATTTTTTTTACAACAGTTTCCTTTCATTTTATATGGTCCAGCTAACTTCTTTCCTATTTTAGGCTCTTACTAATAATGATATTTTGGTAACACATTATTATCATTTACACAGGGGGACTTCAGAGTCCAGCCACCCTGCAAATTCAGCTGTTCCTCCCACTAAATCAAGCTCTAGTGTGCTGGATGATCCTTTTGTAGTTATAGAATCAACTTCAGTTCCAGCTTATTCTTCCTCAGGATTGTTCACAGACCCTTTGGAACACATTAGTAAACCCAATAACTCTGGCACCAGAAAGGCTGATGGTTCTTATGTCAGTGGAGTGTTTGATGATATTAATGCTATTGACGGGCTTACTAAATCTGCCCCCTTCTCCGATAAAGATCAGAATAATAAGAGTCCTTCGCGTACAAATGCTGGGAATGGACTGGCAGAGAAGGCTACAATGAGTGACTTTGAGAACACTGTACATGGGAAGATGCCTTCTGATGATTATCAATAGCCTCATCAAACTCTGTTTGACATTCCAGCTTGGCCATCAAACTCTCATAAAACCACAGGTAGAAGTGGTTTTAACCCAAAGAATGTGAATGCTTATGAGGCAAGTTTGCAGGATGTCTCCAGATTCTGATGGAAATTTGGATTCAAGTAATGATGTATGGTTGACTGTTGAGGAAATTCCTCTTTACACAGAACCAACAAGTGCTCCACCACCTTCAAGTGATGATGTATGGCATGTGTTGCATTTGATATTTGTATTTACTAGTTTACAAAGATGTTGGAGGAAGCTATATTGTGTTATATTATTGTTCTCTGTCTTTGATATCAGGTTACAGAATGATTTATGTATTTGATGATTTTGGTGTTTATGGAGTAGAAGTCCTTTGAGAGGCTCAAACCTGATATGCTAATAGTCTTGGGAGACGTTTCTGCCAATGGGTCAAAGTTAACGGATTTTAAATGGTTATCTGTACTGCAGCAGTTCCAAAGAATAATGGGGCCTGTTCTTGGACTTCCTCTTCATATTGTTTTGGGCGACTGAGATGTTGGAGAATGCTGCAAATTGAATGCAAGATCTGTTGGTCAGATAGCTAGCAGTTTGACAGGATTGGACTCAGGTGGTTGTGGTGTCTTCAAAATTAGCAATGTCAGTTTTGTCTCTCTCAATGCTGTGGCGTTGCTTTGTGGCAACAATGATTTGTGTTTCAGCATGGAGAAGTTTATTGAGAGAGAGAGTCTAGATCTAAGAAACCATGTGAAAGACACCAAGGAAGCTCCGAATGAGCCCAATGAACGGGAGGATGATTTCAGCAACTTCCATTGGAGAGAAAATTATGTGTCTTCGGGTTCTGGTCCTGTCCTCTTACTCCATTTTCCCTTGCATCGGACAATAGGCAGCAATTGTGATGGAAATGATGCTCCCAGCAGAAACCTCGGTCGCTTTCATAATAAGAAGTCAGGGTCGTTTGCTAATAGGTATTTAGACTCTTTGACATGGTGTTTCTTATATGTTTGTATTACAATGTCCATTGAATTTGCATCTGCCTTATTTTATGATTTTATTTTACTGATTTTTAGATCTTCATATCATATAAAAAAAAATGGACTCCATGAAACAATTATTATCAGGGATGGCAGGCCTGTGTGGATCACCTGGTTCCTCTACTGTGATCAATCTAACAATTCACAATCACTACCTCCACCCATGTCTATGAATCATAGACATGAGATGAATATGGTAGGGTCACAGCACATGTATTTACATTATAAAAATGAAGTATTTGATATGATATAATAAGTAGCCTATTTTGCTTGGCATTATAGTTGGCATTTATTTTCCAATTTAAATAAGTTTCTGTGAATTTCTTTCTAGTGGATTTGCAGGTACAGAACCATATGAATTGTCACACACTATACCCCCAAATGCAACTGAATATATCTTCCAGGCTCTCAGACCAAGGTTATTCCATGTTCTCAAATCTTTTGAAATTTAAGTTTCTATATATGTCATCAAACATTGTTCATTTCTTTTTTCCTCTCCAACGTCAATTTTGTTCTTCATTGAGAGTTGGTTAGATGAATGCAATAATTGTGGTGGATCGGGTATTTCTTGCAGATCAGTTAACCAGGCAGCATAGAAACCAGGTACAGCATCCTCCCTCTCTCTCTCTCTCTCTCTGCCAAATTAATACCCATGGGTTCAAACTCCGACCTAAAGGGTACTGCACATAATTGTGACCCCAGTAGCAGTTGGAGAGCTTGTTATGCATCGAATTAACCATATTAGATTATCTATTAACTTATGTCGTACTCGTACCTGTAGACTGTAGTTTTAATATATATTGTAACGGAAAGCTAATGAGAAAGGTCAAGTAAATCTAATACAGGTTGCTGCTAACTTTAATTGGAATGAAGTCATTTGTCAGACCTACCAGTTAGGATAAATGTTTGCATGTACCCCATCCACCAAAAGTTGGACGACCCATTGGATGTTGATAGCAATCTAATTGGTCATGAAAAATGGATGCTTGGTAGATAAAGTGTGAGTTTTTATTTTGGTTGTGCATTTCAAACCCTTAGATTGGTGGTTATAGCTGTTGGTATTGGTAGATGAGAAGTGAGTTTTTATTTCAGTTGTGGATTTCACAGCCTTAGATCAGGTGGCTAATGGCACTTTATAACTGTAGGTAAATTGGTGTAAAAATGTGACTAGTGAATCTTGTTTTGATTCAAATGAGTGAGCAGTGATAAATGAGGGTTAGCTTGAGTGGTTTGTGATTAGATTTTATTAATTGCTACCAGAAGCATGACTTCATTTAAAAAGAAATTTGGAAACCAATGATGCAATGGTTGTAGCTTCTTCTTGAGTAACTTGGCCTTGAGGTTAGAGCATATGAAGGATTGGAGACGGAGGTGTTATTGTTGAGTGTTACTGTTGACTTGGGACCCGTCACTGGAGGGGACAGGCCACTGGAAAATATCTTGTTTGATTAGGATTTCTATTATTGGTATATTTTACTTTTAGGAGCCTAATTTTTTTTTTTTTTGAATGGTATTGGGGAGCCTAAAATTAGCAGAGGGTGTTTTATATTTTAATTATTTTAGGACTAGCAAGTTTGCTTGTTCATTGGTTTAAGAATAAAGCAATTCTCCTTGAGTATTACAAGTACAACTTTGTCAGAAAAACTTTGTTTCTGTCTTGCAATGTACAAGCCTCATTTATATATAAAGTAATAAAGGTATTTTTTTGTCCTCATACTAAAGCACACATGATTAGTAAGAAACGAAATGTCTTGCAGAGTTCTTTCTTTTGCATGGAGAAATCTTTTGTTTCCTGGAGGCTTCTGTCTTTTGCATGTTAAATCAAGAGTGATCTAGAAACCAATTTGGCTTGGAGCAAGTGTTATTATAGCAGGTCGATTCCTAGGAGAAGGTTTGCATTCCTTTAAAGTCGTGGAATCTGATCACATGATTGGAAGAGAAGATGGATGGTGATTCAAGTTTCTTTTTTCTTTTTTTTCCTGTGTGACTGTTACGCAAAGGAGTCATGGTAGTTTTCGTACATCACATGTGGAGAAAACACATAGCCCGCAAGGGACCTCGTGGCAGAGGTGAAGCGGAACTCCAAAGTCAGTAGTGCTCTCCATGTGCTCATGCAGTTTGTGGATGATGACATCCTTGTTTGTATCTCGAATGTCAGGACATCAGAAGAGGCATAGGGTAAGTTTGCAGGGTTATTCTCAATGGAAGAACACATGCTGGTTTTAACTCAGAGAAGAACATAGGAAACTTGGAGCAAGGTGAACTCTCTGTTTCCTAGCTTTCGTATGCATAGAAACTGTATGTAGAGATTTGTTCCTGGTGTTTCTAGGAACAAGATCTAGATTCAAGCTGCTCAGGACTTTCTTTTCAATGGCTTTTGACTGGAACGACTATTGTTGGGTGAGTGATGCAACTGTCTGTGGATGAGCTTGAGAACATGTTCATTAGCTATGACGGTGCTTGTCAAAATTGGCACTTTGAAGTTGAGGACAAGTAGGGAACTGTGTTTTCAAAGGCTTTGAAGACGAGCAAAGAGTTGAGTAAGAACAAATGATGAATGCAGCTTGAAATATGAAGGAATTTCCAGTGGTGGCTACAATAGCAACAAGAACACTTGAATGTGAAGAATGAGGCGTGTTATCCTTGTAAAAAATGAGGATACCCTGCACAAAATAAAACTTGATCCTGTAGAAGGTAACTCTACTATAGAATATTCACAACCTTGAGAAGGTAAAACTCAGACCAAGATCTAGATTCAAGGTTATTCCATGTTCTCAGCCCAAGGTTATTCCATGTTCTCAAACCTTTTGAAATTTAAGTTTCTATATATGTCATCAAACGTTGTTCATTTCTTTTTTCCTCTCCAACAAAATTTTGTTAAAGAAATCAGCGAGTAAACTTGTAAAAATGAGACACTTGAAGCATGTTTAAACAAGCATAGATATCTAGTAAATCAAGCAGAGAATAAACTTGAAACAATGTTTAAACAAAAGCCCTAACCTAAAGCATGTTTATATCTAGTAAAACAAAAGCCCTAGCTTATCCCCACATGATTGAGTGTTCAAAATCAGGTAGAGGTCTTACCACAAGAGCGTTGTATAGAAGGCGCTGATGGGGGAGCGATACCCAAATCTCAGTATCGGATTTGAAAACAGCCAATCGATCCAAGCTGCGAAATAGGGCAAGGTGTGATTAGGAAACAAAAACCTAGTCATTTCTGCTATAAGTCGTCGTTTCTACTGAAATAATCGAGAGAAAGTTTGGGTTACCTGAAAGATTCGAGAATGAGAAGCAGAGATGCTCGCGCGAATGGAGCTTAGGATATCGCCGGTGAGCTGGTGGCACCCGTACGAAGCTGGTGGTTTATGCACCGGTGGTGTTCGAATTCGGTGGTGAGTGATTCTCGTGAAGGGCTTTGTAGAGGAAGGTTTTTGCAGAGCTTTTCTCTTCGTGCGTGGGAGGGAAAATGGTGGGTGGGGGGGAAAATAAGAGGGAAATCGTGTGTGGATGTTAGATAACAGTCATTTCGCGCAGGTTGTTAAAAGTTTTGGCGAAGGGGCCATGGCGGCGAAAGAAATGGCCGGAATAATGAAACAGATTTTGCGGCGAATCAATTGTAACTAAAATCGCTGCAAAAAATCCAATGGTCACCTCCATCTCACAATTTTGTAGCGGTGTATATTTCGCTGCAAAAAAATTCTTTAAGCAACGATTGCTTTCCCGGCGCTTATAAAATCGCCGGAAAAGCCCTCTTTTCTTGTAGTGACAGTTATTATTCACGTAATGGTATTAACTCAAAAGACCCCAATTGGAACTCTTTGACAATGGATCTAGAGTGTCCTATTACTAGACACTAGGTGTTTTACTTCCTCACCCTCCCCTTATTTCTCAGAAAGTACACAAAATTTAAGAGAAATGATTCATGAAAGTCTATAAATTGAGTTGTTTCTAACAGCCCTCATTTGTTTTAGATTTATCCTTCCACGAGGTGTCTTCTTTGTTGTCTGCTCATATTCATATCAATTAACTTCCAATGCATTTGCCAACAGTGTAGGTGCAGGATTAATAGTGTTTACCAAATTGTAGACAATGCATGATGAACCCGACCTCTTTCAGTTAACTTTAGTAATTGTTTGACATGATTTAGATTGCTGTAATTTTGACATTATTTAATAGCAGTAGAAATTGGCCCTTTTCATGAAACTAATGGAAGATGTTCTTTTACAAGTTACAATTCAGTCAAAACATCTAGTGCTTACTATGGTGTGCACGGTTGGGTTATAACTTATAACAGTAGGGAAAAAATGTTGTCTCACGTGATGGAGCAGATCTGATTGCCAATTCTATTTAGAACCATGATTCATTGAATTGGTGCTCTGGCATGGATTACACCAATTAGCGGCTGAATTTAAGTTGTTTAAGGCATAACTATGGTCACATGTGATTGTATTTTTATTGGTATCTGTATGATCTTTTATTTTCATATGACAAGAATCAACAATGAATATACCTTTATCTCAGCGCCGAAGAACGCTAGTTTGTTTTGATCATGGTTGTTAAAATCTTATAATTCAGTATTTGAATTGTGTGGATCAATCCCCAGATCGTATAGATTTTGATTCTAATTTCAAATTGCAGTTTACATTAAATGATAAATTGTAAGTAAAAGCTTGCATATTATGCTAGTTTACTAAATCATAAGATTCAAAATGAGCGTAATTTTTTAAAGCTTTGCTTGTAGCCCTAGCATACGTGAATTCTTTTTTTGCTTCTTTTCTTAGGGGCAGTTAGCCTTCTAAAAATGGTTTTAAGAATCTACTTGCACATTTCCCTCTCTGATTTCTCCATTGTTATTTACTTAAATTGAAATGGAAACGAAATTGTCGAGAATATCATAAACTGTATCTTAGGAGATAATTAGAGATAATACGCTAATTGCTTTGATATGGTGACTTAACTCATAATTACTTTTGCAAGGACTTGCACAAATGCATTCAAGAAAATATCCAACACTTAGGCTCGAAAATGGCCCGAAAATTTTCAAGAATTAGAAGCGAAAACATATGATTTTTCCAACAGTTTGGCTCGAAAACGGCCCGCTCGAGGTCCGGAATGGGAAACGGCCCTTAGAAAAATCGAAGAGTGGCACGAGCACTTCGCTCGAGGGTAGAGTAACTTGTGAGAACTGACGGTTCGCAAATAAGACTCCCGGTTAGAGAATTAGAAACAAAAACATTGGATTTCCCAACACAGGCTCGAAAACGGCCCGCCGGGGATCTGGAATCGGAAATGGCCCTCGGAAAAATCGAAAACCGACACGAGCACTTCGATGGAGGGTAGAGTAACTTGTGGGAACTGACAATTCGTAAATAGGACTCCCGGTTTGAGAATTAGAAGCGAAAATATCGGATTTCCCAACACTTAGGCTCGAAAACGGCCCGCCGGGAGTCCAGAACGGGAAACGGCCTTTGGAAAAATCGAAAATGGGCACGAGTACTTCGCTGGAAGGTTGAATAACTTGTGGGAACTGATGGTTCGCAAATAGGACTCCCGATTAGAGAATTAGAAGCGAAAACATAAGATTTTCCAATGCTTAGGCTTGAAAATGGACCGCCGGGGGGTCCAGAACAGGAAATGGCCCTCGAAAAAATTGAAAACCGGCACGAGCACTTTGCTGGAGGGTAGAGTAACTTGTGGGAACTAACGGTTCGCAAATAGGACTCTCGGTTTGAGAATTGGAAGCGAAAATCTCGGATCTCCCAACACTTAGGCTCGAAAACGGCCCGCCGGGGGTCCGGAATAGGAAACGGCCCCCGGAAAAATCAGAAACCGGCACGAGCACTTCGATCGAGGGTAGAGTAACTTGTGGGAACTGATAGTTCGCAAATAGGACTCCCGATTAGAGAATTAAAAGCGAAAACATAGGATTTTCCAACGCTTATGCTTGAAAACAGACCGCCAGGGGTCCGGAACGGGAAACAGCCCCTGGAAAAATTGGAAATCAGCCCGAGCACTTCGCTGGAGGGTAGAGTAACTTTTGGGAACTGACGGTTCGCAAATAGGACTCCTGGTTTGAGAATTAGAAGTGAAAACATAGGATTTTCCAACACTTAGGCTCGAAAACGGACCGCCAGGGGTCTGGAATGGGAAACGGCCCCTGGAAAAATCGAAAATCGGCACGAGTACCTCGCTCGAATCGAAATTAACTTGCAGGAACTGACGACTCGTAAATCGGACTCCCGGTTAACGAATTAGACCTAAAAACGTTGGATTCTTAACACTTAGTCTTGAAAATAGGCCGTCGGAGGTCGAAAACGGGAAACGACCATCGGATAGCTCAGAAACCAGCACAGGTACCTTGTTCAAGGCCAAAGTAACTTGTAGGAGTATTGATTGATAAGCGCCAATTTTTTTGTCAAAACGACTTTTTTTTTTTATGGGAACCATCATATTATCATATAAAAAAACATGTTTACTTAGCTTTATTGATTACTATTTTTAACATTATAATTTATACTTCAATTTTAAAAAATATAAAACTTACTTCATTTTAAAAAAAATATAAAACTTCTTTTAAAATCTTCCAATAATCAAAATTTTAACTCCCTCATCATATCTTCTACTTCAACTCCGTCCCTATTATTGTTATATGATAGCTTGGGTTAGAGCATTATATCATTATGTGCCCACGAATCAATCCAAATCTTTATCTTTTCCTTATTGCTTCCTCTATAAATATTTTTGTACTAGTAATTTAATATTTAACTTTTTGTTTATGTGTTCTTTGATATGCACGGATTTTACTTTTATATTGAACTATATATTTCAACACGGGCCTCTCACAATCCATGTCCCATGGATGGGAAGGCATAAAAGTATATGAGATTCTCCAAAAGCTACTGACTACTATTTAGATTTATATGTAATTATTTTAAATAAAGTTTATTTGTTTACTTGATATTTTCTTTTAGATTTAAATAAATTTGTCCTTGGATGAATTTATTTCGAGGCTGCATTGGACGCGGGCCCTAAAGCGCTAGTTATATAATAAAAGACAGCAGTCCTTTTCATGAGGGAGTGACATGTGGTGCACCCTCAAACTTTTTACAATGCTACATTCCGGAATTACCCATTTAATCTTTCCTAAAATCTCTCAATTAAAATCTCCTCTAACTTCTTTCTAATCACATTCTGTAGGATTAATCTATGGGACCTATTATGAACATTCTTCTCCTTATTTTTTCTTTAGATATTTGGTAGGATTAATTAATCTGTGGGGCCCATTGTGAAAGCCAATTAATTCCAAAATCCACATTTAATTATGAAATGACACTAAAGTTATGCTAAGCACAAATATAATCAAATCAAGGTCCTAAAATCTTTACTATTTACTTGATCTTTCCCTAAATATTTTTAGCCACCTAAGATTTCTCTAATGAGTTTCCATCTTTATTATGAATTATATATTAATATTCATTTATAATTTATTTAAATATTTAGGAATATTTTTAATTAGAAATTTTAATGATTTTTTACCAACACAGCCCTATTGCACTAGTCATTAGGAAAACCGAACCTGACCCAGACTCGAGTAACTCAAGCCGCTGCTTACAAGGGTTGGATCACTTGGATCACCGTCACAAATGTTCGAGATTTTTTCTTAAAAAATACCATGTACAATATTATTTAGACACAACTGATATTAAAATGGCCTTCCATCAATTAATGTGCTTCGGGTTTCTCCCTAGTTTGAGTAGTAGATTTGGTGCTGTTTACTCTAACAAGGATTATATTAATAAAATACTAAATATAATTAAGAATCTTTTACTTAGAAACTGTAATTTGTAAATTTTTATTGGAACAATTGTGGCAGTTAAATATTATCACTTCTCTCCGCTATAAGATCTTTCCCATCCTCAACTGGTGTGGGTGTGGGTGTGGGTGTTCTTATCCTTTGTAAAGAGTAAAGAGAAAGAAAATTATCTAGCAACGTCATTTGTAATAATAAATAATAACTTTAATTACTAATTCTACTGCTATTACCATGTTTGACATTGATATCTATTTTTATTTTATTTTGTGCACATTTTAAAACCATTTTTAATTAAAAGATTTATTACCTATCTCTATATTATTTATCATTAAAAAATTTATCTTCTAATGGTTTCCTGATAATATCATGATGAGAAAACCCAAAATTTAAAATGTCTTAATATTATTCCCATATTTCTTCCTAAGAGTAACTTTTGACGATGGGTTGGATGTACAGGTCGAAACAGTCTCGAACCTATTAGCGACTAACACTTATCCAAGTTGGATCAAGTTTTATCCACCTACCGAAAATTATTTTCCCAATGATATCGCAATATTATTAATGCAAACCATTTACTACCCCTAGATTTCCTTTCCATTAACATCAGCAATGAAAATCTATGCACAAGAAACTATATATAGGTTCTATATATTTCTGGCCCAAAATGGCATAAACTTAAGCAAAATTTAAATCTCAAAACCACACCAGCTCACCCGATATCTTTTCTCTGATTCATTCCCCTTTCCCATCTCTTATAAAAGGGGGCATGCCATGTTCACTAGGCCATCAATTCATAAAATGGGAGTCAAGAAGGTTTCTGTTGTAGCATTTCTTTTTTTTCTTTTCTTCTCATCTTCATTAGCAGTAATGGGTAAGCACCTACCACTTCATACTTGGCTCATTAGGATTAAAATTGCCGATTATAAGTCTTTATAAATATTTTCAAATTTTCCCTTCCACCTTACATTTGTATGGTTCAAAAAAATAAAAATTTCAAATCTCAAATGGAAGTATAATTTTCTCATCGTGAACTAAAAAAACCATTTCACTTGGTTCGTTTACTTTGTCATAATATTAATACACAAGAAGTTCTAACCGAATTGAAATTGCTTCTGTAATATGTGCAGCTGATGAAAAGTCTCAAGTGGATGGTAATGGCCTTCGTTGTCATACCGGTTGCACTTCGACTTGTCATGACGACTGCATCAAAGCTGGATTTTGTGAAGGCAGTTGTGGCTGGCCTACACCAAGTTGTTGCTGTTATGATCCTTGTTGATGGGTACAACTCTCTTAAGTCTTATGAATAAAATTATTAAATAACATTAAGATTGAAGGATATCTATTGTAAGAGAATGCAGGGCATGGCTTTTATCTTATGAACGTACCTTTTATTAATAGAAAGTAATGCATGGAGTTAGAGCATGTGTTTACTAGTCCCAAATGGAGCTGGTATTGATCTGATCACTGTACGTATCTCTCTGTGTTTGGTATTATAGATGAGAAACCAAAAGCATGCTGACACCAAGATCTCCATTATGCACAAAATAAGATCAGACTATTCTGAGGGAAAATAAATATTCATCGTCAGCTATTCCAAATCCAATCCTAGAAGAAGGAAGAGCTACATTACCACATGTTAGTTTCCATCTAATATAACCCGCCTATCGAATCTCCACATATTTTTAAATAATATGAAATAAATCTAATATTTTATGCATACCGGACTCCATCGCGCGCCTACGCATAATCCTAATGGGTTACCTTTGAATGAGCATTTAGTACACTCTTCCACTACTACCTATCTATGTGATGTCGATGGTGTAGAGAGGAGTGTAACCCCTAAAACCCATATGGTTAGGGCAATGAGTGTATTGGTGTAAAGAGAACCTGTAAACCCTAACCACTATGTTGTTGTACGCGTGTATGCGGAAACGTGAATCAATGCGATCGAGCAATCAATCAACCACACAAAAACAAGCAATCACACACAAGAGAATTATGTGGTTCAACAATCTTTCCTACGTCCACGGGAAATAAACTCGACTCTCCTTTGCGTTCACTCTCTATATATGATCAGTACAGAATATCATGAGTTACACATTACATTATATATATAATGCTCTCTTTCTTATCCCCCAAGAAACCCTATCTTAGTCAATAAGAAAGTCCCGATACAATTATCAAAATACCCATGACCATGAACCCACTTGGTCTGAACCCACTAGACCAACAATCTCCCCCTCCAGACCATGGGGAAGATGCCTTTGAACCCCCTTACTAGGAGTCCAGTCTTGCCAAACTCTGAACACAACTCCAGCTTTTCCTTAGACACGGCCCTAGTCATCATGTCCAAAGGATTCTTGTCAGTGTGAATCTTTTCCAGTTTCATGAGATTTTTTTTTATGACCTCACGAATCCAATGATATCTCACATCAATATGCTTCGTGCGGGCATGATATGTAGCGTTCTTGGTAAGATCCATAGTACTCTGACTATCACAATAGACTACATACGCTCATTGCTTCAAATCCAATTCTTGAAAAAATTTCTTCAACCAAATCATCTGCTTTGGTTGTAGACAATGCTAATGCTGTACACTTCTGTAACTTAGATTGTCAGGAAATAGCTCTCCCTGCAAAATTAAATAAGTACCCAGAAGTAGACAAACGACGATCAAGATCGCCTGCAAAATCAGCATCTGTAAAGCCTTCAAGTACTGGTTTTGAGCCTCTAAAACACAAGCAAAAATCTGATGTACTTCTTAGGTATCTAACGATCCACTTCACTGCTTCCCAATGCTCTTTTCCAGGGTTAGAAAGAAATCTACTCACTAAACCTACTACATGAGCAATGTCTGGCCATGTACATACCATGGCATACATAAGACTCTCAACTGCTGAGGAGTATGGAATAGTCATCCTCCATTCTTTTTCTTCATCTGTAGTCTGACATAGTCTCTTACTGAGCTTGAAATAACTGGCTAAAGGCATGCTAACTGGCTTAGCATCTTTCATATTGAACTTTGCTAGCAACCGCTCAACATATTTCTCCTGTGACAACCACAACTTCTTGGCATTCTTGTCACGACGTATTTGCATTCCCAAAATTTGTCGTGCGGGACCCAAGTCTTTCATGTCAAAAGTCTTTGACATATCCCTTTTCAGCTAGTCAATCATCTTACTATCATGTCCAACTATCAACATATCATCTACATATAAAAAAAAGGATGAGAAATTTGCCATTACCAAACTTACGAACATAAACACAGTGATCTACAACTGTCCTCCGGTACCCATGACTCACCATGAATGAATCAAACTTCTTGTACCATTGCCTCGGTGCTTGCTTCAGCCCGTAAAGACTCTTTTTCAACCTGTAAACCAACTGTTCTTTTCCTTCTGCCTCAAACCCCTCCGGCTGATTCATGTAAATCTCTTCTTTCAGATCACCGTGAAGAAATGTAATCTTCACATCTATCAGTTCAAGCTCAAGGTCTATGCTGGTAACTAGACCCAAGACAACTCTGATAGAAGTCATCTTCACAACTGGAGAGAAGAATTTATTGAAGTCAATACTCTTTGTCCGTGCAAAGCCTTTAACCACTAGCCGTGCGCTTTATCAGTTTTTTACTGTCATCTCTCTTTAGTTTGAACACCCATTTATTCTTTAAAACTTTCTTGCCTTTTGGAAGTTCCACCAGCTCATAAATATTGTTCTTTTTCAAAGAACTCATCTCATCTTGCATAGCCTTTATCCACTCATATTTATCTGCATGAGTTTTTGCTTCTCGGTAGCTCTCTAGCTCCCCCTCATCAGTAAGCAAAATATAACCTGTTGCAGGATATCTTGTTGATGGTTGACGCTCTCGAGTAGACCTCCTAACCTGAGGTTTTGTGGTTTCTAACTGAGGAGATTGCTCCCCCAGTTCAACATCCTGTTCATCTGGCAACCCCTGTGCCTCATCATGATCCGGATCGTTTTGTCCACCTTCTCCACCTGTAGTCTGCACTGGAGAAGGAGTCGGTGTAAGACCAACCACTCCATCAACAACTTCTTTGGACTTTTCAGTCTTCTCAATATTTCCAAAGAACTGGTCTTCATGGAACACCACATCCCTACTTCTGGTAATTCTCCTCTTCTCTAGATCCCATAATCTGTAGCCAAACTCAGCTCCACCATAGCCAAAGAAAATGCAACATACTGCCTTATCATCCAGCTTTGAACGCTGCTCCTTTGGTACATGTGCAAAAGCCTTGCATCCAAACACCTTCAAATGAGAATAAGAAACATCTTTACCTGTTCATTTTCTCTCCAGAAGGTCAAAATCAAACTGAGGGAGACCTATTAATCAGGTAAACGACAGTCAAGACAGCTTCACCCAAAAATGGCTTGGGTAGCTGTGCCATGCTAATCATGCATCTCATCCTTTCAAGAATAGTGCGGTTCATTCTCTCTGCCACACCATTGTGCTGTGGAGTACCAAGAACTGTTCTTTCATGTCGAATACCATGTTTGAGCAATAGCCTTTAAATTGGTTGATGTGTACTATCCACTTTTATCTATGCGGAGACATTTCAAGAGTTTTCATGTTTCTCTTTCAACCATGATATTAAACTGCTGAAATACGTGGAACACCTGATCCTTCGATTTCAACGCATAAACCCAAACTTTCCTGGATACATCATCAATAAATGTGACAAAAAAATTATTGCCACACAATGACTCCACCTCCATGGGTCCACAAACATCAGAATATACCAAATCCAACACATTAGATTTTATCGTTGATATTTTATAGAAAGATACCCTGTGTTGTTTTACCAAACAAGCAATATTCACAAGGGTCAAGGGATGTACATTTGGAGTAATGAATTCGATCTTTCTTTGCCAAAAATTGCAGTCCTTCTCATATGTCCCGCTCTCTTGTGCCATAGATTTGGAGAGGATATGTCTTCAACAGCATTCAACACACCTTTGCATAGCTTCACATGTGTCTTGTACAACGTATTACACGCCTTCCCTCTCGCAATAATAAGAGACCATTTAGTGAGTTTCCACCTACCATTTCCGAAGTAACTCTCATAACCTACACGGTCCAATGGTTTCAGCGTCATTGTGCAACCAATATTGGTTTTAATGTAGACATCACTAATCCCAATAATATCCGAATGACTTGTGTTGCCCATCTTCACAGTGCCAAATTCCCCTACTTTGTACGTTGTGAACATCTCCTTAAAAGGAGTAGTATAGTAAGATGTTGTTGTGTCAACAACCCACTCAACCTGATCATCTGCAACACTCAAACACTCTTCATCTTCACTGGCCAGTACCGCTACTTCATTATCCAAAGTAGTTGTAGTGTTAGTGTCATTCTTCTGCTCATTGTTGGCTTCTTTGTTTTCCTTTAAGGCAAAATAATTCTTCTTAATGTGACCCTCCTTGCCACAACGAAAGCATTTTCCAGACTTTTTCTTAGTCTGTGATCCACCTCTAGGCTTACCACGACCCCCCTTTGGTCCCTAACTCTTACTCTTACCCTTTTTCTCTGTAACAAAGGCCTATGCATTATCTGTCCCTTTAGTTTTCCTTCTTGTTTCTTCATTCAACAAGCTGCCTAGTAACCTGACTCATTGATAACATACCATCTGGAGTAGAGTTACTCACGGAAACAACCAATGTCTTACATGTATCTAGCAAAGAACTTAGAAGCAATAAAGCTTGCATCTCATCATTAAGGACAATCTTCATTGTGGCTAATTCATTCACAATGCATTGGAATTCATTTATGTGATCTTCAATTTTACCGTCCTCCTTGAATTTCATGTTCACAAGTTTTCTAATCAGAAAAGTTTTGTTCACAGCAGTTTTCTTCTCATATCTTTCTTCTAGCTTCTTCCAAAGGGTTCTCGCATTGGTTTCATTAGACACGTGATGAAATATGTTATTATCCACCCACTGTCGGATGTGACCAATGGTTTTTCTATGCATCTTTTTCCAATCTGAATCAGACATCTCTTTTGGTCGGGCACTATCCCCCTCAATGGGATCATAGAGGTCTTTGCAATAGAGGATATCCTCCATCTTAGGTTTATGAATCAACCAATTGGTATGGTTGAGTTTGATCATGGTAGTATTCACAGTGTTGTTCTCCATCTCAATTGAATAATCAAGAAAAACAAATAACTTTCACTAACCTCGATTTTTGTACCAATCTGTAGATCTTGTCACCACGAGCATGCTGGAAGAAACGGATCTGAAATTCGACTCTGGATGGCTCCGATATCGCCAAAATAGTTTTCTGCGGTCTGATTAGTCAAACTTTTCTGTTGACTGTCAAACTGCCAATCTTCTTCCACAATTACATAGATTTGCCCACAACGAATCTATAGGCACAAACGAATCTCCGATCTGACCTCGGATGATCAAGATATCGACAAAACAAGTTTCTGGTGTCGATTCCCGGTCAAACCCCTGTTGACCGTACTTTCTGCTGACGTGTGCACTACTGTGCTAGGTTTTTGCAAAATGGGTTAGGCTGAGCTAATCCAAACCGAACCTGGTCTTGGCAGGGATTTGGGTTGGGCTTCCGTAGCAGATCAGGTCAGAATCGACCCAGAACAAACCCAAGCCCAAGTCGTCGTCGTCTTCTTCGTTCTGTTCCATGTTTCTGCAAACAAGGTCGATGGCAATAACCCAGAACAGACAAGTTTCGGGGATGGCGCAGCAGCGGCAAAGGGCGATGGCCAGCGACGATCAATAAGGGTAGCAGCAGCGGCACGGATTCCGATCTGATTCCGGCGATAGCAGGCTCTGCCAATCAAGAAACCCAAGCAGCGATGGCGGTGCTGCAGGCTCCTTCTCAGGCGACGCTGGCTGCGCAAGAACCGACAACAATGGTAGTCCCGGTCGTCTTCTTCGTAGTCCGGATCTTCTGAAATCCGGTCCGAAAAAATTTTGAAACAGTCCCTCCCCTGTGTGCAGCAATGCAACAGGGGAAGATCGATCCCTACTCTCTATCTTTGTTGCACTGATCGTGTGGCCCACCGAGATGAGAACTGCTCTCTCTCTCTCATCTCTCTTTTCTGCGACGAAGAATCACGCGCAGAAATTCGGATAATCTTGATCTAATTCATCGATCGCAATGCAACACAATCCAACACTAGAAACCCTAGGCTCTGATACCACTTGTTGTGCGCATGTATAGGGATGGCAAGCGGGTGAATCGGCCCGGATTTTAAGCATACCATACCCGATCCCCGAAATTCTTTATTTTCCCGAACCCGCCCCGAAACCGGTCGGGGGTTATTTTGATTGTACCAAAACCGAACCCTATGGGTTTCGATTTTTCCCCGATCCGAACCGCACCCGCACAATAATTCGAGTTTTACCCGAACCCGCACCGACCCGCCCAACCTTAATTTAGTTTTTGCAAATTTTTTTTGTGTGTGTGAAAAATATTGCAGCAACCTAACTTGTTCCAACTTACACTTACAAAAAATATAAACCAAAACCACTAACCATTCAGCATAATTAGGCAAAAGAAAAAATAAGTTCAACTGACTTGTTCCATCTTACACCACCAAAACTAACCAAAAAAAAAACCCTTGAAAGAAAAGCATAGACCAAAGTACAGACATTCCCAAATTAGCATTCAGCAGCAACAAAAAACATATTGTGCCCAAAGTGGAATCATCCTTGGGCGTCAAATAGCCATCTTCCAATCATCTCCCATAAATCTTGAGATTTATGGTAGTGTCTTAACTCTTGATGCTCCAAAAATCATAATTCCCTCCTCCAAAGACTAGGAGTTAGGACCAGCAACTGGGCTGATCTGACACATGGTTGATCTCTGCCGACAGAGTTGGATTACTTTCAAACAATCTTGATCAACTTGCACCTTGATGTGATTGTGACGACCTTCATTTCACACATCAATAATGCAACATTCTTCGGAGTCCACATCCTCATAAATAGTTGCGTAACCAATCGATGATTTACCTAAAAAACAAATATTCAAAATAATTAATACCAGAATTAGTAATCAAAAGTTAAAAAAAAAAAAAAATAGATTTTAGATTGAATACCTTTCATCTCTTCAGCCCATAACCAACTTTGAGCACACATTAATGCTTCCATTGTCTTAGGATGAAGTCTACTTCGATGTGGGCTCACCAACCTACCACTTGTGCTAAATGCTGACTCAGAAGCAACTGTGGACACCGGAATAGCCAACATGTCCCTAGCCATGGCTTGTAACGTTGGATACTTGGGTGCATTCGATCTCCACCAAGCCAACACATCAAATCCCGGGGTTCTTGGCAATTCGTCATCCTCCAAATAATGATCTAGCTCAGATTTCACATAATTGCCCTTCTTACTTCTCTTTCTACTCACAAACAAATCATACTCTAACAATGTCTCAGAACCCTTTGAGCTTGATTGGGAAAAAGATTCACTACGAACCTCCATCCTCGAATCAAGGCTATCTTGGTACTCACCAAGCATATCATAGCAAAGTTTACGGACTTTTGCAATTTCTTCCGAAGCCTTATCTCCTAAAAGTTTACCAAAAAAGAATTCAAGTACTGTCATCTTGTACCTAGGATCTAAAACTGCAGCAACTCCTACAACACCATGTATCACTGTCCAATATTTATCAAATTTTTCCACCATTTTTGATGCCATAGAAATAATCACTTCACTTTCACTAAAGAGCCATTGTCTCAACTCCATTCTAATCTCACATATATTCGGAAAGCAAAGATTAGTTGTGGGATATTTAGTTCCAGAAAACACTTCAGTCACCTTATAGAAAACTTTTAGCTTCTCACAAACTTCTTTAGCAAACTCCCATTCTTTATCATCGGGTGAAGCTTTATATTGGGACTCTCTTTGTTTTAAGCGGGAAAAAACATCTTTGTACACCAAGGCAGTTTCAAGCATTAAATATGTTGAATTCCATCTAGTTGCACAATCAAGTCCTAGCTTCTTTGTACTTGGAATACGCAATTGGCGGGCTGTTTCCTCAAATTTTTCTACTCTTTTTGGTGTTGCTGTCCAATAAGCTACACTTTCTCGAATTTTCTCAATACTCACTTTTATCACATCCAGTCCATCCTTGACAATCAAATTGAGAATATGTGCACAACAACGCATGTGAAATAAAGTTCCACCCAAAAGAAGTGAATCCTTATCTAACTTTTCTAACAAGATGTCAACCATGGCATCATTGGTGGAGGCATTATCAACAGTAACACAAGAAATTTTTCTGTCGATGTTCCAATCCATCAAACAATCCAACAAAGACTGAGATAAAGCTTCTTTTGTGTGTGGACATGGCACATAAATAAACCTGACATATAGCATACATACTCAATGAATAATGCAAACACATAAATTTATAAAATATAGACATTGGAAATAAAAAAATTAAATGTACCTCAAAATGCGACTTTGCAAAGTCCAAGAATCATCAATAAAATGCGCCGTGACAGCCATAAAGCCTTTCTTTTGATTACTTGAAGTCCACATATCAGTTGTGATTGCCAATCGACTTCGATTACTCTCCACCAAACTCAATGTCTTCGCCTTTTCATAATCATAAATCTTGAATATCTCACCCTTTATTGTGTTTCTACATGGCACCTTAAATAAGGGTTGAAGTGACGCTGAATACCTCTTAAAACCGATATGGTCCACAATCGAAAGAGGATACTCATGCATAATTATGGCACTTGCAAGCTCTGTCCTAGCTATATCATGATCAAAAGTACAAGAGGTTAGTTGAGGGTTCTCTTTGTTGAAATTGTTTGTCAAAACTTTTTGCTTCATGCTCCCCTTCTTATGTTTGCTATTATAGTGCTGCGTCAGATGCGAGGTTCCATTGTTCGACGAACCCCCAAGTTTTTTTTTACAATATTTGCAAACAGCCTTCCAAACGCCATTGATTTGTTCCTTTGTAAAGTGCTGCCACACCGGACTCCTTAATTTAGCTGCCCAATCAGGCATTGATTTAGCATCATTTTGCTCACCAGCATTTTCAATTAAAATTGGATTTGAAGAGTTGTTAACCGGTGCTGATGGTAAGGGGCCTTGACTATCCGGTGTTGCAGGCTGTGAACCACCAACCGTGGTAGTACTTTCCAGTTCCACTTGTGATGTTGACATTTGTATCCCTAAAAAAATGCAACAAATCATTAGATAGCCATAGATTGGTGAATCAAAATTAGGAAGAAACAAAAAAAGATGGAAAAAGCAACAATATCAGGGCATCATAAAATTTTATTTACAAAAATTGACACAAAAATAGAACAATAAAACAATACTTGAGAGAGAGAGAGAGAGAGATTGAATAAAAGGTACAAATGGAAACATGTAGTTAAATAATCTGGCAGGTATAGAACTGGATGAGAACTAACATTTCAAAAAAGAAAAAAAAGATGAGAACTGAGAACTATTCTAAACCCAGTGTTGACACATCCACAATTAGTTGCTCAACACCATTATCACATTACAGAAACACATTATCAGTCTAATATGAGGTCAAGTTCCAAACAAGAATAAAAAAGATGAGAACGAAAAACACAATACCAACAAGCTTCTAGTGATTGAATATTTTCAAAATAGTAGATTCTGCTCTAGCCTATCCACCACCACACGGACACAGAAAAGATCAAAGGGTGGGTCTCAAAACTCACAGAGAGTTACAATTTAGAAGCTTTTACAATTCAGGACCTGTTAGGAGTTGGGAATAACACAGATAAAGGAGTTGGGATTAACACAGATAAATAAGCAATCTACCACCTTTCCAAATTAACATACAAAGACTACCATCAGTAAGCACTGCTACTATCCCCACTCAAATCTGAATTGGGCAAAACAACAGTGTATAAACAAACCATTAACAAACCACCCATGCAAGGGACATGTTTTCACCTAAAAACATAAACCCATTTCAATATAGACATTGGTAGAAAATTCCCAGAACACAGTCGTCTGGGTTGCCAATGGGAGAAACCCAATTCCAAATAAAAACTCCGGGGTTCTCACCATCACCAGAGATGGGAGTTTCACGATCTTGGATAGTTCTACAGGCAGCTCTTACCTCCTGGCAAATGGGTCTTCCTTGAAAAACCCAAGTGCTAAGATTCTTGATAGAGGAAACCTTGTATTTGGAGAAACAAACCCAGATGGCAATGAAGGGAAAATCTTGTGGCAGAGCTTTGATTACCCAACTGATAGCCTTCTTCCCTACATGAAACTAGTGTTGAATAAGAGTACTGGAGAGAACCATGTTCTTACATCATGGAGAAGTGCAGAGGACCCTTCTCCTGGGGAATATGCTTTTGGGGTGGATGCAAAGACAATCCTATAACGATTGAAACCCCGTCAAGAAACCCATTAGAATCCCACCCAAAGCCCCATTGAAACCCATCAAAACCCCAATCAAAATCCCATCAAAGACAATCAGTAAAACCCATTTCGAAAACCCAATCAAAACCCCATTACAACCATCAATCATCAGGTTTGTGGTACAGAGAGAGAGAGAGAGAGAGAGAGAGAGAGAGAGAGAGAGAGAGAGAGAGTACCTTGGGCCAAGACGCAAGAGAGAGCAGGACGTGGGAGAGTTTGGAGCGAGAGTGGAGGAAATGACGAAGTAAAAGCTGCAGTGATAACAGTAAATACAAAATTACAAATTTCCAATATTCCATATTTATAGATTCTAGGGATTAGGATCAGCTGTTGGTATTCTTGAGGATTTGAGAGGAACAATGAAAAGAGATTGGGGAGGAGAGGACGCAGGAGACGAAGAGCCGTGGAGAGGAAGAGGCGAAGAGGATTAGAGGACGGCAACGTGCTGCGTTATTGGCGCGTGCTGCGTCTGTAACATGTATATATGTATAAATATAAATAGTTATATGTATATATATATTGGGTTCGGGTTCGGGTATGGGTTCGGGTCGGGGTTCGGAGCGGGGAGTAATATATACCAAATCCGAACCGAATCCGGCCGGGGATTTTAAAATTAATACCAAACCCGCCCCACGGGTGAAAAAAAGGGATAAAAACCGTCCCCAAAAGGTCGGTTCGGGCCGGGTATCCATCGGTTTTGGGGAAAATTGCCATCCCTACGCATGTATGCGGAAACGTGAATCAATGCGATCGAGCAATCAATCAACCACACAAAAACAAGCAAACACACATAAGAAAATTACATGGTTCGGTAATCTTGCCTACGTCCACGGGAAAGAAACTCGACTCTCATTTGAGTTCACTCTCTATGTATGATCAATACAAAATATCGTGGGTTACATATTACATCATATATATAATGCTCTCTTTCTTATCCTCCAAGAAACCTTATCTTAGTCAATAAAAAAGTCCCGGTACAATTACCAAAATACCCATGACCATGAACCCACTTGGTCTGGACCCACTAGGCCAATATTTGTTTGGTTAGATACTCATAAAGAGTCTAAAATGGTTAATTGTCTTAAAAGTGATTGGGTTGTTTGAGTGGAGACCCACATGGGAGTGTGGTAATTGGGCCAGACTATCCCAATAATTCTGAGTGGCTTGTCTAACAAAATAAAGTTAGATAGAGTTCCTAGTCCTATAGCCACATGTAGAGAATAACTATTGGTGAACCTAGCTTGTTAATTTTCTCGCCCGAAGAACATGGCCGAAAAATTGAGCAGCCCTTATTGGAAAATCTTAATGGTGTGTAAATGGTCCATGTTCGCCAACCCCAAGTACAAGGGTGCCATGTAGTTAAATCTCAATGAGTACAGGGTCAATCCACTGGGAGCAGACTGTCATAGCTTGTACCTGTCCTAGAAAAATCTATAGTTCTAGCCTAAGAAAATCTATACAACCACCTAACTAATCTGAAAATTAAAATTGATTACAAAGTTTACAACCAATTAAAAAGTCCTAGCTAGAAACCTAAACTAGTAAACTGCATCCAACAAGAATAAGTTTAAACCAACCAGTTTATGAAATAAGTGAAAAATCAGAAATAAAAATAAAATAAAATAACAGATTGATGGAATTGTAATCCAAGGATTCAGATCCGTTGCCTCTAGTGACTAGAAATATGATTGGCTTAGATATTCTCTCCCATCGAGTTGAGCCAAGATGCAATTCTCAGAATTGTTTTTAGTGAGAGATAATATTTCTCTAGGCTCCTTCAATTGTGTTTTTATCATTAGAGATCTCTAGGCATTCCATTTTATTTTATTTTTTGGAAAATAAGAAATCGTACAAACTTACTTGAAAAAGAAAATAAACAATAAAAAATTTGCACCCTGTTTTGATTCATGTCGATCCTGTAGAACTAGTAGTAGAGTTACAACTTCACCTTCTTCCTTGAATTACAATTAATGCTCACCCCTCCATCATCTTCTTAAAAAATAACTGATTTTTCTTAGGCCTCATATACTAGAAGAGTGAGAGAGTTAGAGATGGGAGAGAGAGAAGGGAAGAGAGGGGTTTTCTTGGACGTGTGAGATGGATGGGATGGATGTGTTGGACGTGTAACTCCCTTGATAACTCTTGCTTTTCAAAACCTCAAATCATGGATTTACCTTGTTGCTTGAGATTCAAATTGTAGACAAATTTTTGAAAATTGGAAGCAAGAATCTTGGTCTTTTAAAATTGGGATTTTGACATATTAGTCCCCCTTAAACTGAAATATTCCAATTTCATGACCAAAATTCAGGTAAAGTCACTGGCTTTTTTTAAAAAACTGTTTTCCTCCAGATCGCATGATATCATGGCTTTTATGCAGCAAAAAGGGAGATTCTTTTCCAAATGATAAAAATCTGAGAAATGGTGATCAGATGTGTATTTACTTTTTACAAAATGTCAGTTTTGTATTCTATAAAAAATGAATTTGTTCACTAGTTACAAAAAATAAATGATACAGAAATTGATAGATCCCATAACTGATGTGTATTTACTTTTTACAAAATGTTAGTTTTTGTATTCTATAAAAAAATGAATTTGTTCATTAGTTGCAAAAAATATATGATACAGAAATTGATAGATCCCATGATATCATGGGATAAAGTGGAAAAAAGTTAAAAAAAAATAGTGTTGACCAGAGTCTATGTAAACTTGAGTCCTGAAATTGGGATAACAAAATCTAAGGTGAACCAATATGTCAAAACCCCCTAAAAAATAAAGTGACAAACTTCACGTCCTTTGAGTAACTATTTACTCAAAGCATGGTAGTAGCTCAATCAGAGAGACAATTATCTAGGTCTCTTATTTCCTTAAAGTTTAAAAAGTGATAAAGAATGGTGAATGGTTCTTGGCACGTCACTCATTTAAAATCTTTTGTCGAAGCTCAGTATAATGTCATGCAAATGGGGATGTAATTTGCTTCGGTGCGTCCTTCGTAAGCTTCCAAACTTCCTTAGTGGACTAACTCCACTCTATGCACACATATACTAGCATTATCCAGATAGCCACTTGTCTAAAATTTCATGAGAGAGCCGAGTGAAGGATCGAGATGTGGAAGAGTCTGACCTGCAGCCGTAAATCTATAGCGTTCTTAATGGTGGGAAGTCTCCATGGATCGCCTGCGTCTGGATCTTAGTGTGAATGGTGCATGACTCAAGGCTCCCAACTCCCTTACAATTTATAGAAAGGTGATAAATTATAGCAATCTTAATTACCTTTGATTAGCCCTTGTTTGAGCATTGATTGTAGCATTGACTGAGAATTTCCAAATCTATACGTTCACTCATCGACCCACTCAAAGGGTACAACATTCATCCTATAAATCTTTTGTTTTCTCTCTTGTTCTTTTGATCTATGATATAATGACTATAATCATCAATGATATTATTATTATTATTATTATTATTATTATTATTATTATTATTATTTATAAAAGCAGCAGCCCTTTCGCGGGAGTCTAAAATTTCTAATCATACCGAAGTCTTTTCTTGCAAATATCACAATGAATTAATTTCGTATTAAAAAGGATTGCATTTCTAATTTCGTCTCAATTATAGCCCACTCTCCTATCAATTTCAAACTTACGGAGGATAACAAAACTCCCAAGACCGTTCCTTAAATGTTGGGATAAAATATAAATTTCATAAAATATTCCATAAAACTTAGGCAGAAAAAATAGATACCTTAAAAAAATGTGATTCACAAAGATTCCTACTCACCTCCTTCCAGAGAATATAAATACTCAATAATTGAGTGCCTCTGTTCCCATACGTTCAAGATCCCGAACACCTTTGGAATGCATCAATCCAGACTAACATGGCGCATCCAGCCACTTCCTATGGAACCCTGCTCTAAAAGCAGAGGCCCATAGTCACGTCATTTCTCCAATTTTAAAATCAACCCAATCCCGTTGATGAACATAGTGCGGGTCAAGTCAATTCGAGTAGGGTTAGAGGTGGGCCCACCTTCTATACCCTGGCCTATGACCGACCGCATAACCTGCATTAAATGTGGGTCAAGTCAGGTTAGGCTCAACGTAACCCGTATAACTCGGTCTATTACCCCTTACCCTAAAAAATCATGGCTTAGAAAATTCAAACCCACAACCTTTGGCACTTTCAACAACATCTCCACCACTACACCAACCGACTCTTTTATGTAAATGTTTATAAAAAAACTAATTAGGTGACCCGTGATCCGATCAAGACTGTTTTGATTGTAACGTCCATGCTGAGCCCGGGCCCTATAATAACGTATATTAAATAATATTATATTGAATAATAAGAATAATATATAGATATATATATATAATAAGCATGAAATAGATATTGGGTGTGTGAGCCAAGGCAAAGGGAGTAATGGGATTGCAAAAAAAATAAAAATAAAGGCTCTTTGGCTATGATTTTAATGTTATTGCATATCAAATTATGGGACCGTCATGTCAGATCTAAGTTGCATAAATTTGGGGTACCGTACTTTTATAGACAATATTTTGCTACTTTTTTCCTTATTTTTTCTTTCAGTATTTGGTATGGTTAACCCGTGGGGAATATTGTAGAAGCCAGTTAATTTCAAAATCCATGCTTAATATATAATCATTTATATTTACGAATTTAACCAAATAAATTTTCAAGTCTTCTTTATTTCCAAAATCACAATTTACGGGGGCCACTTTTTCTTTTATACCAGCATACGAAGAGCCTTTTTGATATCAGAGCGGGTGCCACTTTTATTTGCATAAATTTCTCTAATGAGTTTCCATCTTTATTATGAATTATATATTAATATTCATTTATATTTTATTTAAATATTTAGATATATTTCTGATTAGAAATTCTAATAATTTCTTAATTACGAGCGCAGGTCTATTGCACTAGGGTTCAGTTTGGCAACTCTATTCACTCCCTCTATTTAACTTAAAAGTTTTTCAAACCACATATAGCTTGTTTGGGAAAATTTTTTGGGGGACAGTTTCAATCCACTTTAAGGTGAAACGGGTCTGTTTCAAAAATGTTTATAAAATGGGATAATTGGAATAGATGGATTTGTCTGAAGCGGAAAGACAGCCCATGAACGTTTTTGGACAAGTTTGGCCATCATATTTCTTTTTATAATGACAAGTTTATCCATGTGTAAGGGTCATTTTCTCTGCTTCCTTTTCTCAACTTCGATTCTGTTTCTTACGGAAGAAAAAGCTCTCTTCTTCCAGTGAAGAAGGAAAAAAGCCTTCATCTCTTCCTTGGATCTTCTTCCCCACACAATAGAAGAAAGGATTCAAAGGTTTTTGAAAAGCTCTTGAGGTTTCATCATCTTCAAATACTTGTCTCTCTTTCCAGGTACGAATTCAAACACATTTTTCAGAAGCTTCCCTCATCTAAGGTTTTGATTCCAAATTACAAATGAAATTAGTTTGTTTATGGAGATGCCTTGATTTGACACTGCTTGTTCTTTGTGCATTTTGGTTTGGTCATGAGCTTTTTGAATGTGTTCTAAAATCTTTGTGACTCATATATTGCAAAAACTTGAGATATTTTTCTTTTTTTCCCCTTCTCCACCAAAAGAGAGTGGTAACTTGATTTGCTGGGTGGGTCCTAAGGTTGGTTTTGGTCCATGAATGAAGCTTCTTGAAGATTTTGTTTTTGAGACAATCATCATCCTTGGAGGGGCCAGCATATGGATGGTCCGGATGATCAGATGAGGCCTGCATTGGCTAGAGGTACATTCATTGTAGAGTAACAATATAATTCCAAAGGGGTTGTTTGGATATTAGGAAATCAATCATCTTTATTTTCACATTGATTTCATTTCTGGGGTAAAATGAGAATTGATGCAAATTTCAGATTTTCATTTTCTGGGATGGCTTGTTTCTTTGGTAAAACATTTTCTACATTTGAAAGTGCTTCTCCTTCTTATGTAAGACTGAATGGTTTTTTGGGTTTTAATATGATTTCTGCAAGATCGTGGAGAATGATTTTATCTCGAAATTTCATAAACTGTGGAAAATGTTGACATGGAGTGATGGAAAATAGTTCTTTCTTAGAAACCATTTTCATTTTATGTGGAAAATGCTCTGTACAAAATTGAGGAACATGTAATTTGAATTACTAGATGCAGGTAATTCAAGTCTTATGTAACTAAAAATTTTATGTAATTTGATTATAGGCCAATTGAATTAAAAGTATACATACAGGGGCACATAAAGGAGTGTGCTGTGCTTGAACACATTCCCTTGCTGATGACCTGAGTTAAGTTCTAAACCATGGATAGTACTGTGGTTAGAGCAGGACCCAAGATCAATTTTTCATTGTACTGGGGTGATCTGATGAATATGCATGTATTATATGTTTAGTATCTCCAAGGAAAGAGAGTCAAGAAATTCTTTTGAAGATGGTTTGGACTTCTAGAGTCATAAATAAGAATCCTCGACCTGCCTCTAAACAAAGCATGAAAGTGTTCTTAGGAGAAGGGGATGTCCTTAGAGCATCTCCAAGAGTGATGTTAAATTTGGACATGCTTTTTTGAAAATGAAGGCTTATGTGGCAAATTTACCCTTTACAATTTGACATCTCTGTTGGAGTATACTCCACCCCATATGTCAAATATAATATTTTATTATTATTTTTATTTTATCTCTTTTATATATTAAACTCAACTCATTGACAATAGTCCATTTGGAATAATATATTGTAAAATATAATTTGGCATTTCACTTTTTCACATGCCAAATTTGGCATCTCACTCCTATATGCCAAATGCCACCTCATTTTTGGCATAGTTGTTGGAGTGAAAATTCATGCCAAAAATCTCATGTGGTATGTCTATATTGGATTTGGCATGTCTCTTGGAGATGCTCTTATAGACTTTGAATGAAGCAGTGAGAAAATATGTGAAGTTACAGACAACTATCCAAAGAAAAAAAAAAGGAGTTGTGAAGTTATAGAGAGTCAGAGATGAGAGATGACGATTTTAAATAAAGTTGAGTATAAAAGTAGAACTTGTAGGGAAATTATAGATTAAATGGGATGGAGCATTTAACGATGCTGAGATTTGGGATTGTCAGTAAGGTAGGCTTGAGCATAGGAGAATCTAAAACTTTAATAGGTTTGGCTTGAATGTACTACTCAATTAATTGGAAATTCTAGCTAACAGTGCCAATTTTGACCACCCTAAATGGTAATCATATTGAAGTGTTTTATCTTTTTCTACTAGAGGCTCAAACTTATGCACCATAGTAGAGCACACTACTTGATTTTTCTAATTAGTTGAGCTACAGCCAGGGACCATTTTTCTGTGAGTAATTGTTGGATAATAAGGCCTGGATGAGCTTTTGAGATTTTTTTCATTTTCAGTAGCTTTTTCTAATACTACTTATCTAATGCATATATAAGCCATAAATCTTTTAACATTCTTGATGTTTTGATCATTTTCCTTTTTATTATTTTATTTTTCATGGTGTTCTCCTCTCAATGGCCTAGGAAAAACTGTTGTGATCAACATATTAGCTAGATTTCTAAATGCCAAGGGAACAACTATACCTGTATTTTTTTTTAGGATATAGCTAGTTACTTACATGTGTTACCATAGGCTCTACTTTACCATTTTGAGTAAAGCATCTGAATGTTTGACTAGTGTGAAGTATTTGTGAAATCATATGACTAATAAACACTATTTTTTTAGGGACGTGTAGATGGCCAAAAGAATGGCTCCATCTCGTAAGGGTAAGGAAAAAGTTGAGACAAGTAGGGGGTTGTTTGGTCAGAAAATATGAAGAAGATTTTCTTGGATCTATGCATTGAAGAAGTAATGCAAGGTGGAAGACCAAGGTCAAATTTTAAAGCACAATCATGGACAAAGATTATCGAGGGTTTTAAGGTGAAAATCGGGCTATTGTATGGACAAAAGCAATTAAAGAATCAATGGGATCTAATGAGAAATCAGTACAGTGCTTGGACAACCTTATGTGGGCAAACTGGTGTAGGATATAACGAAGCAACTCAAACAATTACAATGGAACCTGAGAGATGGGACGAATATCTAAAGGTAATATATTTTTACATTTTATAGAATTTATAGTATGTAAAATCCTCTTTTATATTAATTAACTAAATTTATATAATTTGATGTAGGGACACCATGATGCAAAGATATTTAGGACTAAGTCTTTGTCATTTCCCAATGAAATGACCACTCTCTTTGGTGGAACCCAAGCTAGGGGAGAAGATGCTTGGACACCGTCTTTAGGTTCTTTTCCAGAAGACTTGAGTATGCAAATGGCCTCTCATTTACCTGATATAGGCAATACTCTCCTTCACAAAGCAGGAAGAATGTTAAGATCAGTTAGTTTGATGAGAGTCTTGAGCGCATAGTCATTATACTTGAAGGAGAGAAGAATGAAGAAGAAAGGAAAGAGAAAGAGAGGAAAAATGAAGAAAGGAAGGAAGAAGAGAGAAGAGAGAAGAGAGAAAGGAGAAAGAGAGGAAAAAAGAAGAGATGAAAGAGAACGAGAGGAAAGATGAAGAAAGGAAGGAAGAAGAGAGAAAAGAGAAAGAGAGGAAAGTGGAAGAGATGAAGCAAGGTCCTTCAATGTAGGAATGTATTGCTACTTTAAAACTGATACCAAATATCAAAGAGACCTCAGAGTTGTATTTTTTTGGTACAAGGGCATTTAAGGATAACGACAATAGAAATATTTTCATGTCGTTTGAGAGTGATGATGCTCGCATCTATTGGCTGAATATGATACTGAAACATGGGCCTTGATAAGTTTTATTTTAATATAGAGGTATTTTTGGAGGAGTATGGAATTACTTTTGGATGTAAGAACTTAAGACTCATCGCTTTTGAATACATTGGATGTAAGAACTTATGACACATCACTTTTGAATATACCGAATGTAAGAATATACCGAATGTAAGAACTTATGACTCGTCACTTTTGATTATATATAGAATGTAAGAACTTATGACTCTTGACTTTTGGAACAGTATCTTTTTCTAGGGGTATAGAATCAATGTAAGAACCCCACCAATTGTTTTGATGTGGGATGGAATGAATATATGAACTTGGCTTTCTTTCTTATTGTGAGATACCAAATGGATGCAAGAAGTTTATGTTTTCTCTTTAATAATGGGATGAAATGAATGAATGAACTTGTGTTATTTATTTATTTATTTATTGTGGGATGGAATGAATGTAGGAACTTACGTTTATTTATTTTTATTATGGGTGGAATTAATCTAGGACCTTAATCTAGGAACTCATGATTTTCTTTTGTGGGATGGAATAAAATTATGAAATTTGGTTCTTCTTTTTTTCTTTATTGTGGGATGGAACGAATGCAGGAAACTATGACGCCAAGGAGGCGAAGATTGATAGCATTTCTCACTTTTTTACTTCTAAAGAAGCGAGGGATGTACATATCTAAGGAGACATGCAGGACCTCAATTCTATCAGGTCATGTTTTTGTTTAAGGTATTTTGGAGGGTAATAGAACAATATGTTTGGAGCTATTGCGTATGGAGAAACATATCTTCTTACAATTGTGTATGGTATTACGACGAAAGAGTCTGCTTAAAGACAGTCGATATGTTTCATTAGAAGAGCAAGTGGCTATATTTTTAATGACAATTGACAATTGGGCACAATCATAGGAATAGGATCTTGCAAGATAGATTTTAGCACTCAGGTGAAACTATCCATCGTCACTTTCATGCAGTTTTAGTAGCAATGATTCACCTTTCGATGGACATTATAAAGCCCCCTTCATACAACCAAACACAAAAGGAGAGATATTGCATAACTCTTAATTTCATCCATATTTCAAGGTATAATCTCACACTTAATCATATTTGCAAGTACTTTCCCTAATGAAATTAACTTTACTTTTTTAAATCTTTTGTCTGTTTTTAAAGGATTGTATTGAGGCAATAGATGGTACACTTATAAATGCTGTGATTCCCATTGAGAACCAGATGCTTATAGGGGAAGAAAAGGAGAATGCCAACAAAATGTTTTAGCAGCTTACTCATTTGACATGCAATTTACTTTCGTTATTGCTGGGTGGGAAGGCACGCACATGATTCACGCATCTTATTGGATACTATTTATAAACAACAAATGAATTTCCCATATGCCCCTCCAGGTACCTATTATTAGTAAATTATGAATCAAATCTCATTTTCTATCATATATTAATTTTTTCTATTTTCAAGTAAATATTGCATTGTTGATGCTGAGTTTACGAATATGCGTGGCTTTCTTGTTCCATACCATAATGTTCGGTATTGGCTATCAGATTTTCGGGGTGGCAGTCATTCTCATGATAGGAAGGAGCAGTTCAATTATGTTCATTCATCATTAAGAAATGTAATAAAGCATTCTTTTGGAGTATTGAAGGCTCGTTTTCCAATTTTGAAAAGGATGCCTCCCTACCCTTTCTCTGTACAAAGGAGTATAGTAGTTGCTACAATGACTGTGCACAACTTTATCAGAAAAGAAGCTATTGCAGACGCACTCTTTCAACAGCATGAGAATGAAGATATATCTTTAGAGGTGAGTAACAATGAAGACAATGGTACCTCCGACATCGATACAACTGTAGATATTGCAGATCGGATGGAGATGTCAGAAGTTAGAGATGCAATGGCAAATGCCCTCTTTCAATCATGATGTTATGTGTTTTTATTCTTATTTTCTTTTCTTTTTTCTTTTTTTGGTAAAGACTGTAAGTAACAAATATTGTGCTTGGTAGTTGGGATTTTAATTAGGCTCTTTGGAGAGTTATCAGTAGTTACAATGAACATTCAACAAAAGTTTTCAGTCCATTGGTCTAATATAATATTCGAGAATTTCTTGCATTTTCCTGGCTCTTTGTATAGATGTTTCTTGATTTAAAAATAGTTTGGCAGTATCTAAGCATGGAGGCTAACAGGATGAAGAAAGAGCATGATAGTATGGAGATCCAACTAAGGCTCTTTCTCTTTCCTCGACAGCCCTTGTTCTTGCTCTTTACGTCTCAAGTAAGCTCCATCCCCCTCTCTCAAGATAATGAAGATTTTTCTTATCTCTCTTTTTGTTTCTTTTGAATAATTGATAATCTGTTTCTCTAGGATTGTAATGTTGTTAATACTGCTTGTGGGTAAAGAGGTGGTCTGATATTTACCTGTGTATTGTTATCCACATGGCAACAGGAGCCAAGGTGGCCTATTTGAGAAATGAGGGTTGTTGCCACGGCAAAGCCCACCATATAGATGTTTTGGATCGGAAGATGGTTGGAGATCTTTGGTCCATAATGATATCAGCTATCCTCAACAGGTTTTAGCCCTCCCGGGTTATTATAGTCCTAGCAATGTTGTGAAGTGAATTACTAATTTCTTCTCCTTTTCTTTTTCGGTGTGTGCGATCAGCAACTTGGCAGCAGAGGGTCTTTTCCTGGAAGAGATGTCCAACAATGATGAGGACGAGGGGGGTATGTTTGATGACATGGACACAGGAGAATTATCAACCCCGCCTTCCATCAAGAGAAGTTAAAGGTTTTCTATACTACTGAAATTATGTTTATCTGATAATAACAGTCTGCTCTACATCAATTTCATTTTACTAGAAGTTTAGGAACTCCAAATGAAACTATTACAACAAGAGAAAACTAGATTATTCAACAATTAAAGTGCTATACTCAGAGAGTTATCAATAACCTAGGTGGCCTGAATTCCAAAATTTTACTGGAGATGACATTTCTAGGACTGCATTTGGTAGCAGCTACAAACTGTTGGAATATAGGCCTTCCAGACAGGTTTCAAAAACTTTTGACCCTCTTGATGCAGGGATCAATTGTCTAGAATGCAACAAACCCAATTCAGGATGCAATTCCCTCAATCTCATAGCCATGTACAGCAACATATACTATCTATAAAATAGAAAACAGCACATAAACATGCTACCACGAAATCCACAACATGCAAGGATGTAGATATACATTTGGAGCTTTGTTGTGCTCTAATGGAGGATTTGAGTTCTTTACTTTGATGATGAATAACTTCACAATCCAATTCAGAATCTTCAACTCCTTTTGATCTTCCACGCTATGTCCCGTATTAGATCTCTTTTTCTCAAGAAAATGGTGGAATCCTCAAGAGAAAACCCTACTATTAACTCTAGGGAACTAAAGGTGAAAGAGAAAGGAACTTTGAGAGGAAGAGGACTTGTGCAACTCTTGCACAAAGGGGCTGAAAGTGCTCTATGTGTTATGCACGAATTTGAGAGGATTATTCCTCTATTTATAGCCCTCCATAACTCCTCTTTTCTTATTTGAAATAGAAGTTTAACTCCCATTACAAATTAGTAAACATCTCCCTTAATTGTTGCCATTGAAGTCTTACTTCTACAACAATTAGTAGCTTTCTCCTTTCTAATTAAAATAGAAGTCCTACTTCCATTAATAATTAGTAGCTTACCATTACCACTATTAGAAGTCTCACTTCAAATAGAAATAGTAACCTTCCTTTTAGAGTTCAAGTAGAATTAGTATCTTTCTAATAAATTGGGCTAGCGTGGGGACCACAAGGGATTCCTTAGAAAGCTGGCTCCAACTGGGACACGCGACCCCACATCTCATGTGCAATCCGGACCCACAGTTAATTGCAAATAACTCCACTATATAGATGCAATTGCACTCCAGTCTTAGGAATAAATTACAATGAAGACCCTAAACTTCCACAGTACCACAAGTAGGCCCCTCCATCTATATCCATGGATCAAATGGACCCGTCCACCAAATTAGATCCATATCTTATTATCCTTGAGTCTCAATTAATTATAATGATCATTTGGTACCGATCCAATTAACTCTTAATCGGAATGGGTGCGCACTTACCAATGATAAATCCATTAATTGGCACAAGGGGATATTAAAGATAGATTCCATCTTGACCATTGAATGTTCCCACAGCTCTACTATCAAGTACCCAAATCACCGAGGTGTTGAGCTACAATTGGCCTCACTAATTGGTGACTCAAAGCAAATGAATAGATAGAAACTTGAGTTCATTAATGTCTCAGGATTATGAGCCTATTGCTAGGAAATTATGAGAGCAGACCTTAAAATAAAGACAGTGTATATAAGGTGCTTCTCATGGTCCTTCAATACATCCAATGTACCAGCATCATGATCCAGAATCTTACATTCTAATGATCGAGATAAATCACACTATCTCATAGTGATCAAAATGCTGCAACCTTGTCAGATGAGATGTCCAATCTCATCACTGGTTGTGAAGATAATTTAAGTATAAGATATGTAATACATATCTCCTGTATGTGGATCTCATCCATACACATGTATTACATCTAGTATACTTGTGGACTCCGGTTCATCTCATGAACCATTATGTCATTTGTATTAGTTATGTGCAAGTATATAAAACATCATTCATGTCATGAAAGGAAAAGCATGAATTGTATTGATAAATAAAGAAATTAATCAATTTATTACATCATATACCCTTGGTATTGAGACCATAAACTAACAATCTCCCACTTGGGCTCAATGCCAATCAGGATTACATCTCATGCCCATCCCGTCTACATGCTGCTTAAAAACCTTGATGGTCAAAGGCTTAGTAAATGGATCTGCCAGATTTTTCGCAGAGGCTATCTTGGTAATTGCAATATCATCTCTCTGCACAATCTCTCTGACCAAATGATACTTCCTCTATACGTGCTTTTGGCTTTTATGGCTCCTTGGTTCCTTGGACTGAGCGACTGCCCCGCTGCTGTCACATTAAACTGTGAGCGGCTGTCGTGACAAAGGTACCACTCCAAGTTCCAAAAGGAATCTTTTGAGTCATACTGCTTCCTTAGCTGCTTCACAAGCCGCTACATATTCAGCTTTAGAAGTGGAATCAGCGGTACATTCATGTTTAATACTCCTCCAGCTGATAGCTCCTCCGCCAAGCATAAACACATAACCAGAGGTAGATTTCCTGGAATCCTTATCTGACATGAAGTTAGAATCTGTATATCCAACTGGAATCAGCTCATCACTGCCGTAAATCAACATGTAATCTCTAGTCCTTCTCAAGTACTTAAGGATACATTTTACAGCAGTCCAATGGTCAGGACCTGGGTTAGACTGATATCTGCTGACTAAGCCCACTGCATGATAGATATCCGGTCTAGTACATAGCATAGCATACATGAGGCTACCAACAGCCGAAGCGTATGGAATTGCTCTCATTTGCTCCTTTTCCTCTGGGGTCTTGGGACCCTAATCCTTGGAAAGTTGCACTCCATGCCTGAAAGGTGTGATACCCTTCTTGGAGTCCTGCATAGCAAACCATACCAGTACCTTATCTATGTATGCAGCTTGAGATAAGCAAATCATCCTGTTTTTCCGATCTCGATGGAGTTTGATCCCTAGGATGTAACTAGCTTCTCCCAAGTCCTTCATATCAAAAGTCTTTGCTAACCAAACTTTCACCGTTGACAACATTCCTATATCTTTCCCAAGGAGTAGGATGTCATCGACATATAAAATCAGAAAAACTACCATGTCACCTTCATTGTTCATGTACACACATGACTCATCCGGATTTTGACTAAAACCAAATGATTTGATTGCCCGATCAAAACGGATGTTCCAGCTTCGGGATGCCTGCTTTAGTCCATAAATGGATTTCTGCAGCTTGCAAACTCTTTGCTTTTGGTTACTTGCTATAAAACCGTCTGACTGCATCATATAGATGTCTTCCTCAAGATGGTCGTTTAGAAACGCCGTCTTGACATCCATTTGCCAAATCTCGTAATCGAGATGAGCCGCTATGGATAAGAGTATCCGGATGGACTTGAGCATGGCTACTGGCGAGAAGGTTTCCTCATAATCGATACCCTCTTTCTGAGTATACCCTTTCGCAACAAGCTTGGCCTTAAAAGTCTCAACTCTTCCATCTGGTCCTCTTTTTCTCTTGTAGACCCACTTGCACCCAATAGGTTTGATATTGGCAGGCAAGTCCACAAGTGTCCAGACCTGATTAGAGTACATAGACTCCATCTTAGCTTTCATAGCATCTTGCCAATGTCCCGAATCTATGTCATTAATTGCTTCATCATAGTTACAGGGATCCTGTTCCGGTTCTTCCGGGATTGCCTCGTAAGACTCTCCCAAGAACGAGAACCTATCAGGGGGCCTGATTATTCTCCCACTACGACGAGGCACTGGTGTAACTACTGGGTCTGGTAGGGGCGGTTCTTCCTCAAGTTCGGTCATATTTGGATTTGGAATTGATTGTTCTTGAATCTCTTCCAAGATCACCTTTTCTAAAGATTTCCGGTCCATCATATAATCTTCCTCCAGAAAAACCGCATTGGTGCTTACCAGCACTTTCTGCTCTCTGGGATTATAGAATGACCAACCTTTAGTTCCTTTGGGATATCCTATAAATGTGCATACTTCCGACTTCGTTTCCAACTTATCCGTCTTTACCTTCAGCACATGTGCCGGACAACCCCAAATGTGTAAATGTTGTAGACTAGGCTTTCGCCCAGACCATAACTCCCGGGGAGTCTTAGGTATAGACTTAGATGGTACGAGGTTTAGTATGTACATCGCAGTTTCCAAGGCATGTCCCCAAAAGGATATAGGTAATCCTGAGAAACTCAACATAGATCTAATCATATCTAAAAGAGTTCGGTTCATTCTTTCCGCTACTCCATTCTGTTGAGGCATACCAGGAGCAGACAACTGGGATAAAATCCCATTTTCTGATAAGTGAGCCATAAAATCTCCAGACAGATATTCTCCTCCTCGATCTGATCGAAGAGTCTTGATACTTTTACCTAATTGCTTTTCCGCTTCCGCTCGAAACTCTTTGAACTTTTCAAAAGCCTCGGACTTGCGGTGCATAAGGAATATGTATCCATATCTTGAGTAATCATCTGTGAAAGTGATGAAGTACTCATATCCTCCTCTGGCTCTTACGTTAATGGGCCCACACACATCAGTATATACTAATTCCAATAAATCTTTGGCCCTATTGCCCTTGGATGAAAAGGGTCTTTTGGTCATTTTGCCTTCCAGACAGGACTAACAGACAGGCATTGGTTCTACAACCAATGAAGGCAAGATACCATCTTTCACTAGCCTGTCAATCCTATTTAGGTTTATATGACCCAGCCTCAAGTGCCAGAGTTTTGTTGGATTAGATGAAGGTGACTTTCTCTTTAATGATGGTCTATTAATTATTTCGGTATCATGTATCTCATACATTGTAGGAGTTAATAGATAAAGCTCATTGGTTACCTTGCCAGAACATATAAAAGTGCCATTTCTCTTTATGACAACTTCAGTACCAAAAGTAATAGAATAACTTTTATTCACCAAACTAGAAACTGAAATTAAATTCTGCCTTAAAGACAGTACATATAGAGTGTCTGACAAAACCAACTTATTATCTTGAAAACATAAAGTAATAACTCCTACTGAGACCGCATCCTCCTTAGCATCAGATCCTAGGTTGACAATGATTTCGCCGTCACTGAGTTTCCTGGTTTCCATGAACCCCTGCAACGAATTACATATGTGATTAGTTGCCCCGGAGTCCACACACCAAGATTCTGAAGTACCAGTTGCAAAACTAACTTCAGTAACAAGTGACTCAATCATACCTAAGGTCTTCTTTTTAGATAGATATTCTGGACAATTCCTCTTCCAATGTCCTGTCATACCACAATGGAAACACTTTCCTTTTGTCCCTGCTCCCTTAACCTTGCCAACACCACCATTAGGACCATTCTCCACCTTAGGACCCTTCGGAACTGATTTCTTCTTGCCTTTCCGCCCTTTGCCTTTCGGTTTGGACTTGGCAAATGACTTTTCTGTCATCAGGGCAGTTGGCTTTTTCTTCATAATGCCTTCAGTCATCTTGGTGCTTATAAGCACCCTCATAGCAGCCTGTCTAGCAGGTCTACCCTGTTCCGCAAACATCTCCTTTAAGTTTGATATAATATTATATGCAGTCTTAAAGGATTGATGTTGGTGTTGTAAAACACTAGACATAGATGCCTGTATGTAACATCTGGCTATCCAGGTACTGTTTCCAATCTACATAGTTGGGTCCCACTAATTTATTCTGGTTGAGGATGGTCGCAAGTGGATTGAAAGTGTTTGAATTCATGCTGAAAATACTGTAGCACATAACCATACATTCAATTAATGAATTTTAAATGACATTAGGGTTTCGTATTCTACCAAATTTTTATGGAATCCTCATAACCATTAAATTCAGAATACATCGGAATTCCAATCCCCGGGGTATGCCTCCTTGGGGAGTGCGAATACCACCTAGATTGGTGCGGATCAAAGTTGGTCAAAATTAGGATTAAGACTAACTTTCCATGATCCCCTTCATTCATTATTATCTAGGTATCTCATACCAAATGATCAATGACTCCTGATTAACTTTGGTTTCTAAAATAAATGAGGCAAATCCTTGGTGATACTAAATTATTATTTTAGTTAAGTGTGACCCACCAACTAGCATTGCATGACAATCGTTGCGAGCAGCTCCTCCTTGGGGAGTGGGCCCCCGCCCGGTCTCACCAACACTATCCATAGGAGATCCATATCTAGTAACCAGACAAGTAAAAGCCCTCCGTGGGGAACGACCATACTCGAGATGGCGCGAGGCTAATACTTTCCTTACAATGGACCTATGGTGGAAAACCATGGGGATTTCTAAATATAAATGCCCCGCTCCCACTTAATATTTTAGAATTGAGGATTTCTTTGTAAGGTATTAGGGCCCACATGTATACATATGAACATCAAATCATCTCATAATATAATCTAAGATTGGTTCCAAGTCAAGTTATTTTAAGGAAAGTCTAGTTTCTAAATTAGTGTTACCAATGTGTCCATCTCATGGGTCATCAACACTAATTAGAACTCTTTCCAAAAATTAATTTGGTTTGACCAATTTTTAGTAAGTTGCTATGTTTGGATCAGATCTGAAAAATTCTAATTTAAGCATACATCCATAAATAGAAATTGCAAAAATAGAAACTAGTCCTCTCCTCCACATGGCCCAAGCGGAATAGACTTCTTGGACTTCTAGACTTTCCAAAACTTTGGAATTCCTCAAACTCTTTGGGAAACTCCAGAACTCTCTTGGTAATCTTCAAACTCTTTGATTAGGAGTCCAACATCTCTTTCCATCTTCGTCTCGGACATCGCCAGAATTTACAAATTTAAGAAAAATTACATAAATTCCTATGCCTCAATTATGAGACTTACATGGTAATCTAAACATGGAAATAAAAGGGCTATAGGGAAATTCATCATGCCTATCCCTTTCATGGGAAACCAAGGAAACCATGATGCCCTTTACATTTAACTTTAGATAAACCAATAACCATAAATAGAAAGCAAAAGACTTGTGGGCCATATGGAGAGGATATTATCATTTGCAAGTTAGTATCTCATACAACCATACAAATCACAAAAATAGGCTGCCAAATAATGCTGGAAAAATAGGAAGTAAAAGTAGACCCGAAACTTGAAAAATCAGTTTCTGCAGCATTCTTCACAGAAGGCCTGGTCGACTGGCCTGCAAGTCAGCCGGTCGACCGAGCACGGGGCCAGGTCGACCGGACTAACGAATTTCTGCAACTTGAGTTTTCTGTTTCGTGTCCATTCTTCCCCAAATCACTTCCAAAGTGTTCCAATGGCTTCCTACCATCCTTCCATCATTATTAAATCCTTTTGTGACTATCCAAACATGAATTTACTATCAAACCAAGCAAATCCATTAAAATTGATCCTTACATAGCCCTTGCTTCATCTTCTTCACATCTCATGCAAAGATCAGAGCAAGCTTACTGGTCTAACATGATTAGAGATGAGGTTAGGCTCTGATACCAATTGTTGGAATATAGGTGGGCCTTCCAGATAGGTTTCAAAAACTTTTGACCCTCTTGATGCAGGGATCAATTGTCTAGAATGCAACAAACCCAATCCAGGATGCAATTCCCTCAATCTCATAGCCATGTACAGCAACATATACTATCTATAAAATAGAAAACAGCACATAAACATGCTGCCACGAAATCCACAACATGCAAGGATGTAGATATACATTTGGAGCTTTGTTGTGCTCTAATGGAGGATTTGAGTTCTTTACTTTGATGATGAACAACTTCACAATCCAATTCAGAATCTTCAACTCCTTTTGATCTTCCACGCTATGTCCCGTATTAGATCTCTTTTTCTCAAGAAAATGGTGGAATCCTCAAGAGAAAACCCTACTATTAACTCTAGGGAACTAAAGGTGAAAGAGAAAGGAACTTTGAGAGGAAGAGGACTTGTGCAACTCTTGCACAAAGGGGCTGAAAGTGCTCTATGTGTTATGCACGAATTTGAGAGGATTATTCCTCTATTTATAGCCCTCCATAACTCCTCTTTTCTTATTTGAAATAGAAGTTTAACTCCCATTACAAATTAGTAAACATCTCCCTTAATTGTTGCCATTGAAGTCTTACTTCTACAACAATTAGTAGCTTTCTCCTTTCTAATTAAAATAGAAGTCCTACTTCCATTAATAATTAGTAGCTTACCATTACCACTATTAGAAGTCTCACTTCAAATAGAAATAGTAACCTTCCTTTTAGAGTTCAAGTAGAATTAGTATCTTTCTAATAAATTGGGCTAGCGTGGGGACCACAAGGGATTCCTTAGAAAGCTGGCTCCAACTGGGACACGCGACCCCACATCTCATGTGCAATCCGGACCCACAGTTAATTGCAAATAACTCCACTATATAGATGCAATTGCACTCCAGTCTTAGGAATAAATTACAATGAAGACCCTAAACTTCCACAGTACCACAAGTAGGCCCCTCCATCTATATCCATGGATCAAATGGACCCGTCCACCAAATTAGATCCATATCTTATTATCCTTGAGTCTCAATTAATTATAATGATCATTTGGTACCGATCCAATTAACTCTTAATCGGAATGGGTGCGCACTTACCAATGATAAATCCATTAATTGGCACAAGGGGATATTAAAGATAGATTCCATCTTGACCATTGAATGTTCCCACAGCTCTACTATCAAGTACCCAAATCACCGAGGTGTTGAGCTACAATTGGCCTCACTAATTGGTGACTCAAAGCAAATGAATAGATAGAAACTTGAGTTCATTAATGTCTCAGGATTATGAGCCTATTGCTAGGAAATTATGAGAGCAGACCTTAAAATAAAGACAGTGTATATAAGGTGCTTCTCATGGTCCTTCAATACATCCAATGTACCAGCATCATGATCCAGAATCTTACATTCTAATGATCGAGATAAATCACACTATCTCATAGTGATCAAAATGCTGCAACCTTGTCAGATGAGATGTCCAATCTCATCACTGGTTGTGAAGATAATTTAAGTATAAGATATGTAATACATATCTCCTGTATGTGGATCTCATCCATACACATGTATTACATCTAGTATACTTGTGGACTCCGGTTCATCTCATGAACCATTATGTCATTTGTATTAGTTATGTGCAAGTATATAAAACATCATTCATGTCATGAAAGGAAAAGCATGAATTGTATTGATAAATAAAGAAATTAATCAATTTATTACATCATATACCCTTGGTATTGAGACCATAAACTAACAATCTCCCACTTGGGCTCAATGCCAATCAGGATTACATCTCATGCCCATCCCGTCTACATGCTGCTTAAAAACCTTGATGGTCAAAGGCTTAGTAAATGGATCTGCCAGATTTTTCGCAGAGGCTATCTTGGTAATTGCAATATCATCTCTCTGCACAATCTCTCTGACCAAATGATACTTCCTCTATACGTGCTTTTGGCTTTTATGGCTCCTTGGTTCCTTGGACTGAGCGACTGCCCCGCTGCTGTCACATTAAACTGTGAGCGGCTGTCGTGACAAAGGTACCACTCCAAGTTCCAAAAGGAATCTTTTGAGTCATACTGCTTCCTTAGCTGCTTCACAAGCCGCTACATATTCAGCTTTAGAAGTGGAATCAGCGGTACATTCATGTTTAATACTCCTCCAGCTGATAGCTCCTCCGCCAAGCATAAACACATAACCAGAGGTAGATTTCCTGGAATCCTTATCTGACATGAAGTTAGAATCTGTATATCCAACTGGAATCAGCTCATCACTGCCGTAAATCAACATGTAATCTCTAGTCCTTCTCAAGTACTTAAGGATACATTTTACAGCAGTCCAATGGTCAGGACCTGGGTTAGACTGATATCTGCTGACTAAGCCCACTGCATGATAGATATCCGGTCTAGTACATAGCATAGCATACATGAGGCTACCAACAGCCGAAGCGTATGGAATTGCTCTCATTTGCTCCTTTTCCTCTGGGGTCTTGGGACCCTAATCCTTGGAAAGTTGCACTCCATGCCTGAAAGGTGTGATACCCTTCTTGGAGTCCTGCATAGCAAACCATACCAGTACCTTATCTATGTATGCAGCTTGAGATAAGCAAATCATCCTGTTTTTCCGATCTCGATGGAGTTTGATCCCTAGGATGTAACTAGCTTCTCCCAAGTCCTTCATATCAAAAGTCTTTGCTAACCAAACTTTCACCGTTGACAACATTCCTATATCTTTCCCAAGGAGTAGGATGTCATCGACATATAAAATCAGAAAAACTACCATGTCACCTTCATTGTTCATGTACACACATGACTCATCCGGATTTTGACTAAAACCAAATGATTTGATTGCCCGATCAAAACGGATGTTCCAGCTTCGGGATGCCTGCTTTAGTCCATAAATGGATTTCTGCAGCTTGCAAACTCTTTGCTTTTGGTTACTTGCTATAAAACCGTCTGACTGCATCATATAGATGTCTTCCTCAAGATGGTCGTTTAGAAACGCCGTCTTGACATCCATTTGCCAAATCTCGTAATCGAGATGAGCCGCTATGGATAAGAGTATCCGGATGGACTTGAGCATGGCTACTGGCGAGAAGGTTTCCTCATAATCGATACCCTCTTTCTGAGTATACCCTTTCGCAACAAGCTTGGCCTTAAAAGTCTCAACTCTTCCATCTGGTCCTCTTTTTCTCTTGTAGACCCACTTGCACCCAATAGGTTTGATATTGGCAGGCAAGTCCACAAGTGTCCAGACCTGATTAGAGTACATAGACTCCATCTTAGCTTTCATAGCATCTTGCCAATGTCCCGAATCTATGTCATTAATTGCTTCATCATAGTTACAGGGATCCTGTTCCGGTTCTTCCGGGATTGCCTCGTAAGACTCTCCCAAGAACGAGAACCTATCAGGGGGCCTGATTATTCTCCCACTACGACGAGGCACTGGTGTAACTACTGGGTCTGGTAGGGGCGGTTCTTCCTCAAGTTCGGTCATATTTGGATTTGGAATTGATTGTTCTTGAATCTCTTCCAAGATCACCTTTTCTAAAGATTTCCGGTCCATCATATAATCTTCCTCCAGAAAAACCGCATTGGTGCTTACCAGCACTTTCTGCTCTCTGGGATTATAGAATGACCAACCTTTAGTTCCTTTGGGATATCCTATAAATGTGCATACTTCCGACTTCGTTTCCAACTTATCCGTCTTTACCTTCAGCACATGTGCCGGACAACCCCAAATGTGTAAATGTTGTAGACTAGGCTTTCGCCCAGACCATAACTCCCGGGGAGTCTTAGGTATAGACTTAGATGGTACGAGGTTTAGTATGTACATCGCAGTTTCCAAGGCATGTCCCCAAAAGGATATAGGTAATCCTGAGAAACTCAACATAGATCTAATCATATCTAAAAGAGTTCGGTTCATTCTTTCCGCTACTCCATTCTGTTGAGGCATACCAGGAGCAGACAACTGGGATAAAATCCCATTTTCTGATAAGTGAGCCATAAAATCTCCAGACAGATATTCTCCTCCTCGATCTGATCGAAGAGTCTTGATACTTTTACCTAATTGCTTTTCCGCTTCCGCTCGAAACTCTTTGAACTTTTCAAAAGCCTCGGACTTGCGGTGCATAAGGAATATGTATCCATATCTTGAGTAATCATCTGTGAAAGTGATGAAGTACTCATATCCTCCTCTGGCTCTTACGTTAATGGGCCCACACACATCAGTATATACTAATTCCAATAAATCTTTGGCCCTATTGCCCTTGGATGAAAAGGGTCTTTTGGTCATTTTGCCTTCCAGACAGGACTAACAGACAGGCATTGGTTCTACAACCAATGAAGGCAAGATACCATCTTTCACTAGCCTGTCAATCCTATTTAGGTTTATATGACCCAGCCTCAAGTGCCAGAGTTTTGTTGGATTAGATGAAGGTGACTTTCTCTTTAATGATGGTCTATTAATTATTTCGGTATCATGTATCTCATACATTGTAGGAGTTAATAGATAAAGCTCATTGGTTACCTTGCCAGAACATATAAAAGTGCCATTTCTCTTTATGACAACTTCAGTACCAAAAGTAATAGAATAACTTTTATTCACCAAACTAGAAACTGAAATTAAATTCTGCCTTAAAGACAGTACATATAGAGTGTCTGACAAAACCAACTTATTATCTTGAAAACATAAAGTAATAACTCCTACTGAGACCGCATCCTCCTTAGCATCAGATCCTAGGTTGACAATGATTTCGCCGTCACTGAGTTTCCTGGTTTCCATGAACCCCTGCAACGAATTACATATGTGATTAGTTGCCCCGGAGTCCACACACCAAGATTCTGAAGTACCAGTTGCAAAACTAACTTCAGTAACAAGTGACTCAATCATACCTAAGGTCTTCTTTTTAGATAGATATTCTGGACAATTCCTCTTCCAATGTCCTGTCATACCACAATGGAAACACTTTCCTTTTGTCCCTGCTCCCTTAACCTTGCCAACACCACCATTAGGACCATTCTCCACCTTAGGACCCTTCGGAACTGATTTCTTCTTGCCTTTCCGCCCTTTGCCTTTCGGTTTGGACTTGGCAAATGACTTTTCTGTCATCAGGGCAGTTGGCTTTTTCTTCATAATGCCTTCAGTCATCTTGGTGCTTATAAGCACCCTCATAGCAGCCTGTCTAGCAGGTCTACCCTGTTCCGCAAACATCTCCTTTAAGTTTGATATAATATTATATGCAGTCTTAAAGGATTGATGTTGGTGTTGTAAAACACTAGACATAGATGCCTGTATGTAACATCTGGCTATCCAGGTACTGTTTCCAATCTACATAGTTGGGTCCCACTAATTTATTCTGGTTGAGGATGGTCGCAAGTGGATTGAAAGTGTTTGAATTCATGCTGAAAATACTGTAGCACATAACCATACATTCAATTAATGAATTTTAAATGACATTAGGGTTTCGTATTCTACCAAATTTTTATGGAATCCTCATAACCATTAAATTCAGAATACATCGGAATTCCAATCCCCGGGGTATGCCTCCTTGGGGAGTGCGAATACCACCTAGATTGGTGCGGATCAAAGTTGGTCAAAATTAGGATTAAGACTAACTTTCCATGATCCCCTTCATTCATTATTATCTAGGTATCTCATACCAAATGATCAATGACTCCTGATTAACTTTGGTTTCTAAAATAAATGAGGCAAATCCTTGGTGATACTAAATTATTATTTTAGTTAAGTGTGACCCACCAACTAGCATTGCATGACAATCGTTGCGAGCAGCTCCTCCTTGGGGAGTGGGCCCCCGCCCGGTCTCACCAACACTATCCATAGGAGATCCATATCTAGTAACCAGACAAGTAAAAGCCCTCCGTGGGGAACGACCATACTCGAGATGGCGCGAGGCTAATACTTTCCTTACAATGGACCTATGGTGGAAAACCATGGGGATTTCTAAATATAAATGCCCCGCTCCCACTTAATATTTTAGAATTGAGGATTTCTTTGTAAGGTATTAGGGCCCACATGTATACATATGAACATCAAATCATCTCATAATATAATCTAAGATTGGTTCCAAGTCAAGTTATTTTAAGGAAAGTCTAGTTTCTAAATTAGTGTTACCAATGTGTCCATCTCATGGGTCATCAACACTAATTAGAACTCTTTCCAAAAATTAATTTGGTTTGACCAATTTTTAGTAAGTTGCTATGTTTGGATCAGATCTGAAAAATTCTAATTTAAGCATACATCCATAAATAGAAATTGCAAAAATAGAAACTAGTCCTCTCCTCCACATGGCCCAAGCGGAATAGACTTCTTGGACTTCTAGACTTTCCAAAACTTTGGAATTCCTCAAACTCTTTGGGAAACTCCAGAACTCTCTTGGTAATCTTCAAACTCTTTGATTAGGAGTCCAACATCTCTTTCCATCTTCGTCTCGGACATCGCCAGAATTTACAAATTTAAGAAAAATTACATAAATTCCTATGCCTCAATTATGAGACTTACATGGTAATCTAAACATGGAAATAAAAGGGCTATAGGGAAATTCATCATGCCTATCCCTTTCATGGGAAACCAAGGAAACCATGATGCCCTTTACATTTAACTTTAGATAAACCAATAACCATAAATAGAAAGCAAAAGACTTGTGGGCCATATGGAGAGGATATTATCATTTGCAAGTTAGTATCTCATACAACCATACAAATCACAAAAATAGGCTGCCAAATAATGCTGGAAAAATAGGAAGTAAAAGTAGACCCGAAACTTGAAAAATCAGTTTCTGCAGCATTCTTCACAGAAGGCCTGGTCGACTGGCCTGCAAGTCAGCCGGTCGACCGAGCACGGGGCCAGGTCGACCGGACTAACGAATTTCTACAACTTGAGTTTTCTGTTTCGTGTCCATTCTTCCCCAAATCACTTCCAAAGTGTTCCAATGGCTTCCTACCATCCTTCCATCATTATTAAATCCTTTTGTGACTATCCAAACATGAATTTACTATCAAACCAAGCAAATCCATTAAAATTGATCCTTACATAGCCCTTGCTTCATCTTCTTCACATCTCATGCAAAGATCAGAGCAAGCTTACTGGTCTAACATGATTAGAGATGAGGTTAGGCTCTGATACCAATTGTTGGAATATAGGTGGGCCTTCCAGATAGGTTTCAAAAACTTTTGACCCTCTTGATGCAGGGATCAATTGTCTAGAATGCAACAAACCCAATCCAGGATGCAATTCCCTCAATCTCATAGCCATGTACAGCAACATATACTATCTATAAAATAGAAAACAGCACATAAACATGCTGCCACGAAATCCACAACATGCAAGGATGTAGATATACATTTGGAGCTTTGTTGTGCTCTAATGGAGGATTTGAGTTCTTTACTTTGATGATGAACAACTTCACAATCCAATTCAGAATCTTCAACTCCTTTTGATCTTCCACGCTATGTCCCGTATTAGATCTCTTTTTCTCAAGAAAATGGTGGAATCCTCAAGAGAAAACCCTACTATTAACTCTAGGGAACTAAAGGTGAAAGAGAAAGGAACTTTGAGAGGAAGAGGACTTGTGCAACTCTTGCACAAAGGGGCTGAAAGTGCTCTATGTGTTATGCACGAATTTGAGAGGATTATTCCTCTATTTATAGCCCTCCATAACTCCTCTTTTCTTATTTGAAATAGAAGTTTAACTCCCATTACAAATTAGTAAACATCTCCCTTAATTGTTGCCATTGAAGTCTTACTTCTACAACAATTAGTAGCTTTCTCCTTTCTAATTAAAATAGAAGTCCTACTTCCATTAATAATTAGTAGCTTACCATTACCACTATTAGAAGTCTCACTTCAAATAGAAATAGTAACCTTCCTTTTAGAGTTCAAGTAGAATTAGTATCTTTCTAATAAATTGGGCTAGCGTGGGGACCACAAGGGATTCCTTAGAAAGCTGGCTCCAACTGGGACACGCGACCCCACATCTCATGTGCAATCCGGACCCACAGTTAATTGCAAATAACTCCACTATATAGATGCAATTGCACTCCAGTCTTAGGAATAAATTACAATGAAGACCCTAAACTTCCACAGTACCACAAGTAGGCCCCTCCATCTATATCCATGGATCAAATGGACCCGTCCACCAAATTAGATCCATATCTTATTATCCTTGAGTCTCAATTAATTATAATGATCATTTGGTACCGATCCAATTAACTCTTAATCGGAATGGGTGCGCACTTACCAATGATAAATCCATTAATTGGCACAAGGGGATATTAAAGATAGATTCCATCTTGACCATTGAATGTTCCCACAGCTCTACTATCAAGTACCCAAATCACCGAGGTGTTGAGCTACAATTGGCCTCACTAATTGGTGACTCAAAGCAAATGAATAGATAGAAACTTGAGTTCATTAATGTCTCAGGATTATGAGCCTATTGCTAGGAAATTATGAGAGCAGACCTTAAAATAAAGACAGTGTATATAAGGTGCTTCTCATGGTCCTTCAATACATCCAATGTACCAGCATCATGATCCAGAATCTTACATTCTAATGATCGAGATAAATCACACTATCTCATAGTGATCAAAATGCTGCAACCTTGTCAGATGAGATGTCCAATCTCATCACTGGTTGTGAAGATAATTTAAGTATAAGATATGTAATACATATCTCCTGTATGTGGATCTCATCAATACACATATATTACATCTAGTATACATGTGGACTCCGGTTCATCTCATGAACCATTATGTCATTTGTATTAGTTATGTGCAAGTATATAAAACATCATTCATGTCATGAAAGGAAAAGCATGAATTGTATTGATAAATAAAGAAATTAATCAATTTATTACATCATATACCCTTGGTATTGAGACCATAAACTAACACAAACAAGGGATGCGGATATTCCAGCTCCAGACAGAGCAGGCCCAGCTTATTATTAAATCTATTAAAAGCATAGTAATCCCAGGCTGTAGGTACATTTCTTGCCAGTATTAAGCTCAATGCTGTAATGATATGGATTGTCCTTCAACACTTCTACGCATGTTGTTAGTGATAGCATTCCTACTTCACTGTCTTTAAATGCAGTAAATACCATGCCCTCTGATTTCTCATGTTTACAGGTTTCTGCCCGTACAAGTAAACAAGAGGAGAAGTGAAATTGAAAAGGAAGTATGTGCTCTACTAAGGGATATGATTATGGGAAGAGAAATGAAAATGGGAAATGTTAGTAATGATCACTAACTAGGATTGCTAATGGAATCTAATTTTAAAGACTTCCAAGAACAAGGAAGCTCCAATGCCACAACCATGACAATTGAAGAAGTGATAAAAGAGTGCGTGCAAGCTCTTCTACTTTGCTGGACAGGAAACCACTGCAAGTTTGCTAACATGGACAATGGTTGTATTGAGTATGCATCCCAACTGGCAACTGCAAACAAGCAAGGGAGGGGGTTTTAGGATATTCATGTAGTTGCATAAAAAATTATATGTATCATGGCTGCGCAGTTGTCTAAATTTTGGATTCCATGAACCTATTCCTGAGTTCTATCTTACAGTAAAACTCATTAGTAAGAAAATGGATTCTTTATCCTGATATGGTATGCTGATGGGCAATGGTAAATGATGACAAAGTAAATGGGAGCTACATACCTACTATGGTATCTTCTTAGTTCTTATATTGTGAAAGATGATGTTAAATTGTCCCCCAAATAACCAAGGATAGAACGTTTTTGCCTTCCAAATATTATAAATGTTTTATGTTTTTTTTTTCCACAGATAAATAGTGATGCATTTGCACACAGTGTGCATTTTAGGAACTCTATCCCTCAGTCTGTAATGTGTCATTTTTCTTTATTAAATTGCTTATAACAGCAAAGATACAAAAGACCATGAACTTCTTTTCCTGAAGCATCCTGTATCCATACCCCAATATATATGCATGTTATAGAAGTTAGATACCCCAATATATATTTTCATGTTAAAGAAGGTCTAAGAATGGTGTTGAATAGGAAATTGGGCCATAAATATTCATGGAATGGAACCAAATTTTGTATCTCAATGAAAGTTAGAACTCACTTTTATGAGTTTTACATTGCCTCAATTAGATAAAAAATAATTTATAATTGATGTCAAGTTGAATTTCTATTATAAATTACCTTTTTTTAAAAGACAAGAAATGCCCCTGTAATAAGCTCTTATTTGAAAGTTTACCAAACATATTTTTTCACATAGATCCATTTAAATTAGATATATTGAATGTGTTACCAAACGGTCTATTTGAAAAGAGTTTATATCTCACAGATCTGTTTGAGCCAGATCTATTTCAGACATATAAGATTTGCCAAACATGCCCTAGTTATATATATAAAGACAGCAGCCTTCTAACAAGAGTACGACATGTGGTGCATCTTAAATTTTTTTTATTTATCAAGGGCGCCATGTGGGCATCCCAAAAAAATGACACGTGGAATTACAAATAAAAGTCTTAAATTTTCTCCAACCACCCTAAAATTCCTCCCATTCAATTTTAAACTTTCTAACGTCACCTCTAATTCTACTACCTCCTAACGTTACCTCTCTCTAATATATTCCATTTATTTTCCCTAAAAATATCTCTCTATGCCTCTCTAATTAGGGCTACACAAGGGCGGTTCGGATCAGTTTAACACTAAAACCAACAACCAAACCGAACCTGTCGGTTTTTTAATTAACCGATCCGATCCAACCGATGGAGAGGGCTTAAACCGAACCGAAGAGAACCGTTTGGTTCGGTTCGGTCGGTTAAACCGTTGTTTTTTTATTTTATTTTTTCGAAAATCAGACAATGAAAATTTCAAAATGATGATACCTCGTCCTTTGCATTTATTCCAATATTTAATACAAACATAAAAATCCAACATTCCATACTGGACTAAATGCATATAAAAAATAATTATACTCTAAAAAGAGAGTTTGGACTAAATGCAAGCGCAAAAAAAAAGTTAAAAGCAACTTGCCGTGAAACATTCATTTTACCTGATACCATTTGGAATTACAATAGAATAATAGTTCATGTCAAGAAAAGTTACACTCAAACGGAATCTGTATCAGAACCCACTGTATTTTTAAAAAATGAAGGTTTCTTAACACATTGGTTAGGTGAGACCAAAACCAATTATCAAAAGGCTAGACTTTACTGGCTTTTCTAGCATTCTCAAGAGTCACTACAACAAAAAACACCATTGGTGACACCCTTTGGTGACAAAAAATCATTGTTGACACGGAACGCACACGAAGGTGACAAAATTTTTTTTTGCTTGTCACGGAAAAACTTTAACTAAGGTGCCAAATAAAGAAGAGATTCGGTGACAAAAAATTTTGTCACCAAAAGACAAAATTTTGGGTGACAAGTACAAACTTGTCACTGAAAGATCTAAATTTCGCGCTGACAGGCTCTTCCTCATTTAGGCGAGAATCGAGAAGCCCTAATCAAACTTCTGCCTCATCTCTCTCACAATTCACACCTAAAGCTGTGACGGTCTCACTCTCTCTCTACCTCATCAGCGTCATCTCCGACTTCCCACTTCGCCCGTATCCTCGCTCAACTCGGCTTCTACCGCATCTTCTCTCTCCACCACCACCATCGTGGAGGATGAAACCGCAGGTATTCCATTTTCTCTGCTTTGAAAAAGTTGCTTACCACCGCCCCGACCTATGTCCAACGCAATTTGGCTTGCATAAATCCCATTTGCAGTGTGGATTGGTTTAAAATCAATGAAAAGGAACGGGCATAAGCATGATTGGTGCAATGTACAATGGAAAGTGAACCTATAGTTTTCTGTTTTGTTTTCCAGATTTTTGCAATGGAGGATATTCCGAAACTGTAATTGTATAAATTATCCACAATTTCTTTCAATTTCTTGGATTCTTTGTTTTGCACATCTGCTTTATAAAAAAGACTATTAGGCACTACAACAATTTGCACTTTTAGCGACGTTTTTTAGTGACGCTTTGTAAATTCGTCGGTAAAAATGAGCCTTTTACCGACGTTTTAGAAAAGCCTGACTTTTAGAGACGTTTATAAAAAATCTCGCTAAAAGGCCAATTTTTACCAACGTTTTGGCAAAGTTCAATCTTGGAATTAACTTCATTTTAGGAAAAGCAAAAATTAGAGATTGTTACCGACGAATTGAAAAACGTCGGTAAATGTCTATTTATTTTTTCTTTTGTTGATGAAAAAAAACGTCAGTAAAAGTCTTTTTTAAATTTATTTTCTTTTTTATTTTGTAGACGAAAAAAAAACGTTGGTAAAAGTCTTTTTTAGTTTTTTTCTTTTACCGAAGAAAAAAAAACGTCGGTAAAAATATTTTATTATTTATTTATTTTTCTTTTTCTCTTACCGACGAAAGAAAAAAAAAATAAAATAACTTTTACCGACGTTTATTTTAAACGTCGGTAAATATCTAATAAACGTCGGTAAATATCTATTTTCGCTCTACCACCTTCCATCTCGTCACTCATTTCTCCTTCGATCTCGTCACTCATTTCTCTCTCTCCCCACTCATTTCTCTCTCTCCCGCCTCCAAAAGCCCTTTCTAAAAGCCCTCTCCCGCCTCCAAAAGCCCTTTCTAAAAGCCCTCTCCCGCCTCCAAAAGCCCTTTCTAAAAGCCCTTTCTATCTCTCCCACCAGAACCCGCCTCCAAAAGCCCTTTCTAAAAGCCCTTTCTATCTCTCCCACCAGAACCCACCTCCATCGCCCTTTCTATCTCTCCCTCCCTCTCCAAAACAGATCCCTCTCTGGCTCTCTCCCTGCTCACGCCATCCCTCTCTACTCTCTCCCTGCTCACGCATCCCTCTCATCCTCATCGAGTAAATACTCCTCGCTGTATATAAAGCAAAGAAGATCGGCCCCCAAGAAAATCTATACGCTAGGGTTTTCTCTCGAGCTCTTCGTCTTTCGTTTCAGGTATGCGTTCTCTGCTACTCGATCGCATCTCATTGCTCATCCTTTCAACGATAGATTCAGGTTTTTCGTTCTTTCTCTGATTTCTATTGCTGCAGATCGATTTCCCTCATGGTTTGATTCGTATGCCTCGGGTTTTTTTTTTTTTTTTTTGTGTAAATCTCGTTGAAAAGTTCTGTCAAGATCTGTGAATCTTCGAGCTGTATGTGTAATGAAATTACCTTTTCCTATTACACTGTAAAGACCAAAGTGCATGTGAGCACATTGGTGAGTGCGCACCTTTTTATATGTGTTCATGAATTTTCTGGCATTTGCAGGGAAGGAGGAAATTTTACCCATTCCTGAAGGTATTCAATCAAATGATGCTTTATTACCAAAGGATATAGGCAATTCCATTCAGACTGCTCTGTCAAAGGTACGAACCTATTTTGTATCTTCTGATCACTTGTGATATGTTTTTTGTTTCCTCGTTGATTTTGCATTTGATTGTTAAAGTCTTGAGCCCAGATAATCTGAATAGATAACTGAGCAATAAAGTATTGTTTTTCTCCCTGCTCTCTGTCTATTTGATTTGCAATCGAACCGCTTCCTGAGATTGATTGAAATCCTAAAAGGGATTGTCGTTTTCTTCTTCCACTTCTGCGGCAGGACCACCAACTTCCCACACTCCCCTTCCGATCCCACCCATCACCGTCATCGACCCAGCACCATCGGGCTTCCCCACCGTCCAAATCCACTCCCAAATCCAATGGCAGACCCACCACTACTGAGTCTTTCTTTCTCTTTCTCTTTCTCCAAAACCCGGCCATATCTTCCTCTCATCTCTCTCTATTTATCTCTCTTTGCAGCAGAAAACCCCAAATCTATGGCAAAAAAGGCGAAGAACTCTCTAAGGAATCTCTCTGTGGCTGAAAACCCCCCAAATTGTAGAAAGAATAACTCTCTATTTGGTAGAAAACCCCAAATCGCATAAAGAAGGTATGAAATGCCCTCTTTCTGTGTGTTATTTCGGTTGAGAGTTGTTCCCATCTGATCATTCTAATTCTTGATTTTGTGGACACGGTGGTTGTTGTTTTGATGATATGGGGGAATAGTGGTGGACAAAAAGAAATTGACACCTAATCCAAAATATTGATTAGGATGATATTTACCTCCATGGTCCTCCAATAACCCTACTAGTGTCAATTAGGACGAGGTTATTAGTGTGATCGATGTTGTCTCAAGTCAACATTTATCAGGTGAACAATTTGCACTGGTAATTGTTTGGGGTAGAAAATACCAGCGAAAAGGAAAAAAAAAATGATTTTGGGTTAGACAATGCAGAAAACAGTATCATAACTTAACACCGTTTTTGATTCTCATGCTTTCCTTTGCGCAATGGAACCAGAATAAAAAAAACTGCTTTCAGTTTGGGAGTGATACATTGTTTAATGATAATATGCTTTCAGTTTGGCATGTGCTTTCTTACACTGTAAACTTAAATTTGACAGTGACCTATGTGCCATTTGTACAAAAGAAGAGTCGTCAGTGGAACATGTTTGCCTCAAAGTAGAGATGACAAAAATTTAAAAGTTGATTTGACTCCAAATAACAAATAAAGATTCCATTGATTAATCTCTATTTGTTTCCTCACTGTTTTAAGATAATCGAAAGACACTTATTATAATTATTTTCCTGAAGATTAATCTCCTGGCAAAGAAGTTTGTTGTTTTCTTCTTCTGGAAAATGTTTCTTTAGACTGACATGAATGATATAATGTCCCCTTGTATGTTTAGTAGTCTTTTCTAGGTGTTTTGTTGATCATTTTGTGGATATGTTTAAAAAGTAGAGAAGAATCAGGGAGGTTTTACTTTCATCAAGTTATTCAATCTCTTGTTTAACGTGAGTGTCAGTGTGACACTCATGTGGGGGATCCAAGTCGTTCATCGTACAGGCGCCATCATGTATGTTCCTCTAGCTCAAAAATCAAGCTGGGGTCTCCCTTTCAGGTGGCCCACGCTTTTACATTGAATTTTGGGTCATTGGCCTCTAGTAATTCTTTTATTAAATATGCGGAGCCACGTGATGAGTGGACCATTGTCAACTTTTACATAGGGTACAAAGAGATTGGGGCCTTCCTGCAGAATGTCTTGGATCATGCACATTTGGGTAGCATAATTAAGCCTCTGCTTTTTGTTTGTTTATCAATTCTTGGACCTGCCGTTAATGATGATGGTTAGAAAAAAAAACCTCAGTTTTCATTGATTTCCTCTAATTTCTATATATTTATGAGCAGTTGGCATTGTTGGCATAATTTGAAATTTTACTTTTCAATCTATATCTTGCTGACTCTGTACTGCAAGGCAGGATTTTTCTTTTATGTGGACTTCAAACATGTTAAAGGTGAAGGTTTCAAGAATAGTTTGAAATTTTGACTTTTCAATCTATAACTTGCTGACTCATTACTGCATGCCATGAATTCTTTGATGTGGTCTTCATATATATTTTAAGGTGAAGGTTTCAATTTCCCTAGTTTTAAGGATTGAAATTCCATGTCTTGCATGAATAAAATTTCCTATAATATAAATTATTCTCATGTGACTGACTGGTTTATTTGTGCAAGCTCATTAGTTTAGTTTTGCGAACTCATTTGGCTAATGTGACATTTAGTTTCTTTAGCAATAGACTATGGTTCTGTTCTTTATTAATCTTTCATTTCTGAAATGCTCAAAATATTAATAGAGAAACATATTTTCTATCATGACTCCCATTGGAAATATTTTCAACTGTTATCATGTAGTTCCTTCATATCTTGTGTCAGTGTTGGACATCTTGATAGAACAAAAATATGTATTTCATAATTGGTCATTGTATCTCATAGTTTTCTTAGATGAGGTTAAGTCAAGAGGCTGGCTTGACTGCCTGTCCTGTATGTGGCCAAGTTCATGGCTGAGATCTAAGATTGATGGTAGCATGAAGCTAGGGAATTCCTTGCCTGTTGATTCAATTATGTCTAGGTATTTGTCTCTTGAGAGTGGCAAGTTTAGTTTCCCTTCTCAAGTTTATAACCACAAGGTACTAATCATTAAGAATTGTTTCGTACAAAGATAGTAGCAATACCAATTAGCTAATCGTTCACCATTCAAGAAAGAGAAAAGAAAAACTTTTAGATAAATAACCTACATAACATCCAAATATGATCAAAATGCATTATAACAGCATATTACTAGTAGAAAAGCCCACGTGAAGCTCAAGGGAGCTCCCCCGTAACAACCACAAATACTAATTTATAGTTTACAATGACGCCCGCTAACCAAACCTCCCACGCCCACTACTTCTATGAACATGTACTTATCTAAATTAATACTGATCCAACAATTATCTAATGTTGGATTGACTCACATAAAAGTGATCTTAAAAAACAATTAGACTGTGAGTTTCTAAAAGCAATGATCATCTTAAAGCGATACTTGGCCAACTCCTAATCCACATATACTCTTCTTATACCCCTTTATTATTATTATATTCTTTTTTGCTGTGTTGGGCGACTAGTTAGTAGTGGGACTTTCAACTTAAAAGCCCATGGATCAATCCCTAAGCATATGTTTGAAACCAAATGCCAACACAGCTCAACCATGAGTGTGTTGGCTTCTTACTCCCCTTATTATTGTGACTGATATACATCTAGTCAGTTAGATTTGCTTTATAGATAAAAGTACATTTACGTTTGCAGTCAGCATGTATCAACTGATTCCCTAGGGACAAGATAGAGTACGATGCCGATGCAATGTTATGAAAAACTTTAGAAAATAGGATATGGGTACAGATAGGATACGTTACATAAACATATCTACGTTTAACAAAAAGAGAGAAGCATCCTATTATGTATAACCACAAGAATGGTCAGAAGCATTTTATTTTCTCATACATTTATTTTGAGTTGTGTGCTTCATAACATGCATGTTAAATAATTACATTTTTTTGTTGCGATTTATACAGGTAGGTAACTATTGAGATGGAGTTACTTTTTGGCAGTTAACCAAGATGACCAAGATGGAGTTAAAAGACTTTTTGTAGTTAACTTGAACACTCGTTTTGAATAATTTTTGTCATTTGATACGACACACCGTATATGGATGTTTTGTAGTTGTGCTAAAACTATTAACTTTGAAGTGTTTATTGTTGAAGGATAAATATTTTAAAGGGTTGTGAACTTGGATGATAGAATGCTGACTTGTGGGATATTTGATTTGAATGATATTTTGCGTCTTTGTGGTATAAGTTTTGCTAATGGGTGTATCTAGATACAAATACTTGAAACTTTGTAAGCAGGTGCGAAATGATAATTTAGGTGACACAAATATTTTGATTGTGTTTTTTTTTTTTTTTTTTTTTGTGACAAAAAGAATATGTCACCGTTGTGTGCCAACCTGGTAATATTATCGGTGATACGCATTTGGTTGTCAGGGTAAATATTTTCAGTGACAATTCTTGTCACATAAGATCTCTTTTCTATGGCACCCGCATTGTTGTCACCATTGCTTTCAGTGACATCCTACTATGTCATGGAAAATATTGCTTCCACGACACCATATTTTTGTCACTGTTGACATCATTTCGTGACAAGTGCACTCCCAAAAACCACGGTTAACTGAACGTTACACCCCTAGTTTCCTGAAATAACTCAACTTTCTGCAAGCCATGTGGTCAAACGGCATGTGGTGCGCTCGAGCGAGTGTCCTCTTTGCCTTGTGTCAGCTCTTGCACATAAAGTGCAATATAGTGCGGGTGCTCTTTGCCTGTTGTGCTCTAGAGCGCATGTGGGGCCGCTCGAGCGCCCAGTTACTTCAAGTTCTGACAAATCTCTTCCTTCAACTCTTCTTCTAGGCAGGCCATCTATACATATATAGATATACATATGTATGTATATATATAAAATATACATACATACATATATACATACATATGTAATGAGTTACACAACAAAACTCCCCGAGTGTTTTTCACCAAAAAAAAAAAAAAGCCTCATCTTTTAGCTAATAAAAGTGTGACACATGTCATCAATAATACATATCCGATTCTCTCTTCTGAATATTATCCGACAATTCTCTTAAGATACTAACAAATGATTGGCTATTATATAGGGGCAGAAACTCCCCTCTTAAGATAAAGGAGTTTTTGATAATTTCTCTCTTTCTCTCTCTCTCTCTCTTTATCTATATATATGAGAATTAACTTTCGCGCTACCATATATATATATATATATATATATATATATATATATATATAGGGGCTAGCTCTCCTAAGCTCAAGCTTAGGATAAGGTAAGCTCAAGTGTGTGGTGGGGCCCACCTGGGGACCCAAATGGAGATGGGGGTGGGGGGAGGGGATTTCAAGGACTCCCTTGGATCTTCCTCTCTACAAAAAATCAATCCCAAATGCAATTTATATCATCTCCATATGGGCCCAAAAGTTTAATGGTTAACGGTCCATTTAGATTGATACATAGTCAATCCAACGGTCCAATAAATTCGGATCTGACCGAAAGTTGGTGGACATGTGTAATTTAGAGAAGTCATGTGTTTGGTCCATTTGGATGAACCAAAGGTGGGCCCCACAAGCATGAGCTTACGAAATTTTTTTCCTAAGCTTGAGCTTAGGAGAGCCTTGCTCTATATATATATATATATATATATATATATATATATGAGAATATTCATATGCATCTATCCCTCTTCATAGGGTGAGAGACACTTACATAATTGAAAATATTCATGTGCAAAAGAGGAAAAGCCATATATGATCATATGCAGAAAAAGAATATTTATGTGCAAAGAGGGAAAGCCAGGTAAGTGTCCATCACCCTATGGTGAAGGATGGAAGCACATGGATGTCCCCCATATATATATATATATATATATATATATAGTAGATATTTTAGAAACTTAATTTGATTATATTTGTGCTTAGGCATGAATTGAGTGTCAATATTAAATGTGGATTTTGAAATCCATTGGCTTCTATAATGGGCCCCATATATTAATCATATAGATATTGAAATGAAAATAAGGAGAAAAATGTAGTAATTACATCTTATGAAAGTAGCCCCGTTAATTGTTAGTTTGGAAAAGAAGAAAATCTAGCTTTCACAATGGGACCCATATATTGTTCAAACTTTGAAAAAAAAAATTGGCTTTGACAGTGGGCACCCCAGATTAATAAAAAACAATAAAGATGAAGTCAACTATGATCTATAAGTGGGCCTTAGATCTTTATAATTTAGATTTGGTATGAGGTTCCCCAAATTGACCTACATTAAAATTTAATATATACACCAACTTGATCTCTATATTTCTCATCAATTTGTAGGGCCCACTATCAAAGCCAAATAACCTTTCTTCTTCTTTTTTCTCTTTTTGTTTGTTTAGTAATCTATGGGACCCATTGAATGTAACGTGTGTATAAGGAGAGAAATCATGTGATAAGGTAGAGATTTTAGAGGTAGAGGGAGAATTTCTGGGGATTAATTAAGAGAAATCGTGTGTAGAAAGAGCGATTCTAGGGGAAGTAAATGAAATTGATTAGAGATAGGGCTGCACAAAAAATCCGATATCACCGCAAAACCGAATTGAACCGACCGAACCGGGTGGTTCAGATCGGTTTATAGAGATCAGTTTGGTTAACAGTTTAAAAATAAAAAAAACCGCTTACATCGGTCGATTATCGGTTTGAGCTCACGGTTAACCGCTTAAACCGAACCGACTGTATGTAGTAACTTAAGTGTTGCCTTTTTACTATTTTAGCTTTAGGGTTTTGTTGTTTACTACTTTCAAAGTTACATTCAACAACTCCATTTTCACATGAACTCAACCGTCAGCACTGTCTTAGTGCATCTCCTCTAATCTCTTAAATGTTTTTTGATACTTCATTGTAGATGGAGGGATAATTATACAGGGTGTTTTCATTCCATCATAATTCCTACCTCTTTTCAATGAAGTTTTTATCAAAAAGATGCACTCACTACAAGAAAAAACATGTTTGGTGACATGAAAAAATGTCACCGAAGGCCTAATTTTTGTCACCTATTATCATTGGTGACACGGGATGGGGGTGTCATTGTATTCATGACACTATATGTCAAGGGTGACAAAGTTGCCGTAACTGAACAGTGAAACACTGTTATTAACCACAGTTCGGTTCGGTTCGGTTCGGTTTGACGGTTTTCTTTTACACCTGTACAGGAAACAACTTTCTAATTTGTGTCAACTTGCTTGTTTGAGTTCTATCCTCTTTAGGTAACCCTGTGGACGTCCCAAGGCTAATAAATAGGATTCTCTACCAACCCTAAAGGCACCTCTTACTCTTCTCTCCTATTCTAATCCTTAGAATAAATTTGAGAGATCTTTCTTTTCCAAAGCTTCATCAAGTTGCTGTGCTTAAGTTCAAAGTTTTTGGAGTTCTTTTTGCTTCTCTTTCGCAATAGATTCATCTTGAAGATGCATTCAAAGTGGTTGGATCAAGCACGGTGAAGGTATACGGCGAGTAGTCGGCAAGATCAAAGCCGTCCTTAGGTTGAATTGTAATTGAAAAATGGTTGTGAGTTTTCCTGTAACTTTCAATTTATTAGTGTTTGGTTCATCTGTTGTTATAGACGGTAAGACCCATGGTTTTTTCCCGAATAAGATTTTCTACTTATAAATCTTGTGTCTCATTCTCTTTGTTGTGATTGCTTTTTAATTGAAATTAGGATTAATCACTAGTTTAATCATTGTTTCTAATAGAGAAATTGTTTATTGGGAGCCTGTGTTAAGGCCGGATTTTCAAAATTGAAGAAATAAAAGACGAGGAAAATGATACATGATGTAAAATCAATTCCAGGGAAAATAATCTTTCACTCTTATGCCCCTTCATGATCGATCAGCTTCCTAGTCGTTTGGTAGTATATTAGACATCCATTAAGAGGAAAACTACACGGAATAGTTGTTGTCAATAATCTGTCCGATAGACAAAAGAATATGATACAAGGAAGGAACGTAAAGAACATCATATAAAATGAGTGGAGACAAAGAAGAAAAATGACCCAAGAAGAAAAATGACCCCTCTTAGAACCGAGAACTTTCATTTGTTGTACTGCCCATTTATGAGATGGACTATATCAATTAGTTTTTTTTTTTTTTTTTTTTCCTTTTCTTTGGTACCCTGCCAAGGGGGCTGGGACCCCTTTTCGATAATAGCTTACTCATCATAGAAAGGAAGCCTACACAAAATGAGAAAGGAACCTACTCATTGCAAGAAAGAAGCCAAGATTCAAACCTTGGAAAGTAGGATGAGAAACAAGGAGCCAACCAACTGAGCTGCCCCTTGTTCTTGGCGTATATCAATTAGTTGGTTATTATCAAACGAAATGTGGTCACTCAACATTCCATCATCTTTAACAGTAACAAACTTTTATTTAATCAACAGTTCAAATAATAAGATAAATGACATCCAAGCTCTCACCATAATGCACAATGTGGTGCATGCCTAAAGATTTTCAATATGGGAGGATTCACCAAAGGACTTCAATAGTGGCTTTGTATTTTCTGCTACAACTTTTGAGTAATTGTCAACCCTCTCTGAAGAATATAACACATAATGTTGGAAAACGAAAACAATGTCGAAAAAAACCACTACCTGCAAAAGTGTTCACATCTCACTACCTCAGACCCAAGAAGTAAAGAAACTGAGAATTGAAATATAATATATATTGCTTCTATTTGATGAGTCGCATAGGAAATTGTGCAAGATAGTCTATGGGGCCTACCCGCGGCCGTTTTATTTCAATCCGTTAGTCTAGTTCATTCGAATCGGTGTAAAAACCCATTGGATCTATATCATAAGGGGAGAAGGGGTGTTTGAGAAAACGGGCTTGGATTGATGATATATATGAGATGCCGACGGGGCATGCAAGATACGGGTACAGGGCCCCTCATTGTCTCGCATTGTGAGAGAGAGACATATGCATAGGAGCAAAATGTCATATATAGTGTGGATCCCCTGTGCACCCTTATACTGTGTGCCCCATGCGCCTCTCATTGTGGGTCCTACCTAGGGCCCTGCCAATCAAGGGATGATGGGGGACGGAAAGTTCTCGATGGGCCCTACTTTTATGTAAGATCTCAGGTCCATCAAATCACCCTAAAACCTTGATCTGTGGCCCACAAGTTTTATGGTTTTATAGAATTTTTTTTAGAGGAAATCCAATGGTCAGCACATTAGGACTTACATATGCTACACTCCTATTTGAATGAAATTCTAATAGGAGCCCCATAAAAGTTGAGAGCATTTATTTTGATTGGAACCCATTCAATGCAAGTAGAAGTCGGTTCATGTCTCATTGAACAGACTCTTGGGACATTTTTCTTTTCAAATTGTTCGGGTGCTGTGTTAGCGTCCCTATAAATATATACATATGAGAGATGCTCCTATGAGAGTTACTCTCACGAGGGCTCCCACCTCTTACTGTTACTTGAGAGTAACTCTCATAGGAGCATCTCCTATATATATAGTGTGCGACGGCGCACACTGGATCAATGTGCTCACCTCAACATGGGGCCCCACCTATTTGGTGAGGGACAACATAGTGGGCCCAACTTTATGCTCGATCTGAACCATCCACATACATAGGACCACACCCTAAATTATATTGAATCCATTGAGTTTTCACTGATTTGAATTTATTGGACCGTTGGATTGATGGTCAAATTTTTTTCTTTAATATTAAGTCGTTAAGTTTGTGGGCCACGGATGAAGGGGTTAGAGGCATGAGATTGATACCAAACTTGATATATGAGCCCATCCAAGATATCTCTTTCATAACCCCAACTCCCACAATTAGTAGGGCTCTAGGTGGGCCCTATCAAGTCTTTCTTTCACTATATGGGGAGGGATGGATGCACATGAACCTCCCTCACACAGACACTAAATGGAGACACTAAATGCTAGATGTATTATAGGCGACAAAGACACCAAATTGGTATCCATGAAAAATTGCTCAAGAGAAAGCTATTTCTTTGATGTTTGTAAGTTTGTTACATTTCACTCATGTAAGAATACATGACCCCACTTAACAAAAAAGTGTAAACATAAGATATGTAAAGCATATACTAGCCTTCCACATGACTAGGGAATTCCAAGGTATAATACACTTTTCTCTACTACCCGTTCAAACTTGATTTCCAATAATTAGATGGAAAGAATTTATAGGTATAAAATACTAAGGGCACGTTTGGTAAACATCTATTGTAGGGAGGGGATTCTATGCATCGAATGATTCCTTAGTTCCAATGGATTTGTAAAGAGAGTTATAGGTTTGGCATTGAAAGAAAATTCCCACCATTAGTAAGATCAATGTTCATTGATAAGATCCTTGGAATTTCTTGTTTGTTTATTATATTTATTTTTTTTATTTTAATTATCTTTTATGGACTAATTGTAAAATGAAAGACATTGACATTCGATCCATACCAACGAAAGCAGGGTGCCGTAGAAATTTACCAATGTCCCTGAATGAAATAATAGCATGTGTAAAAAAAAAATGTCAAACTAAGAATCAATTAAGGAATCAGATCCAAATGATAAAAGCTTTTGGGGTGGTAGTTGGAAGAACTCACCCTGGTCAATAGACTGGACCCCCATCTGTGCAAGGTTTGCCAGACCTCCTAGTAAATCGAGTAATACATTGTAAATGCTCCATCCTTTTGTGCTTTTCCGCTTGAAGTTCATTACGGCCTACCATATGGCACAATAAATTAAAACATTAGAATAGAAACGAATGATCCTACACAAATGAGGACTCAAAGGTCCCATTTATTTGCATAGAATACATAGAATTGAGTACACAGAAATTCATGTCGTAAGTGGTTAAACATGAAGATCCAAGGTAAATATAAAAAATGACCATTAAATAACTTCCCCTTCAATGGAAAGGGAATCGAGGGAAGATAAGAAATTAATACTTAGTAGTCTCCCCGGTAATTCAAATCTTAGAAAAGTCACATATACATTGCAACCTTACCCCTCACGTCATATCCATTCTTCAACTCTTTAATAATCTTTTGATGAGTTCATTTGACCATGAAATCTATGTATTCAGTTATTATGTATTCTAATGCAAGAAAACATGCCTCAAAGTGGCTAAGTTACTAACAAGAACTTCCTTACGTTCGACTAAAATGATCGCTATCATTCAGTTCATGTGCTTCATCTTGTTTAAAACAGTATTGTCGTCATAGCTAGTCTTGCTTAAGTGACTTTGACACAAATGCTGCACAATTAAGTGGTGGTTGGTTCTAAGTCTTCTAGCTTAAACTAGGCATAGACTCTCACCTTTCTTATTCAGAATCATCTCCCTTTTCTTGTGACTATACTGTGTGCTGAAATGAGTCAAACATGCTAGCATTGCAGCTAATGATTTAGCAAATAATAAATGTAAGATACATATGTCGTCTCAAACTCTAATTAATAACAATGAAGAGTGTCATCAAGTTAATAGAAAAGTTTAAACTAGTTTTATGAATCACATTGTCGCTGGAGTTTTCTGGTAATAGACAGGAACTTGAGGTATTACAGAAAAAAAGATCTAAATTATAAATGCATTACAACACATAAAATAGAAGAAAATAAATAGTACTAATACAAATGAAGAAAGCATTGACACAAATGAAGATACAAAGTGCTACGGGCCCAGATGGCATTTCAAAAGAGGCTTAAAAATGCCTAGGAGAATTTGGGGAGGGAAGTGTTGTTGTCTCAATATATAAGAGCAATGGAGATATACAAAACTATGCCAAATATTATGCGATTAAACTTATAAGCTATAATATGAAACTATAAGAGAGAGTAATGGAACAAAGACTTAGATAAATGACCAAGATATGTGAAAACCAATTTGGTTTCATGCAATAGAGGTCAACTATGGAAGCTATCTTCTTACTTAGGCAATTAATAAAAAACTATCGAATAAAGACAAAAAGTCCGCATATGATCTCAATCGATCTAGAAAAAGCTTATGACGGAATATCTAAAGATTTAATTTGATGGATTTTAAACAAAAGGAATATCTTAAGATGTTGTATTGAAATTATTAAAGAACAAGAACTAGTATGAGAACTATCTGTGGAGAGACAGATCAGTTCCCAGTGACCATATACGTTTGCATTAGGGGTCAGTTGTAAGCCTTTATCTCTTCGCACTGATTATGAATGAGTTAACTGCTCATATTTAAGATGTGGTACAATATATTGGTGTACGTTGTTTGGAGAAAATATAGTGTTTGTGGATGAATCAAGAGATTGTGTGTGTAAAACCTAGAGATGATGAGAGGCTTTAAAACCCAAAAGACTTTAAAATAAGTTGTACAAAGATGGAATATATGGATTGCAGCCAGAGGTGGACCTAGCCCCCCCCCCCCCCCCCCCCCCCCCCCCCCCCCTAACATTTGAAAATCCCTAAGTAACTGCCTTGGCCCATCCTAATGGATGGCCCCTCCTTGGTTTAGAAATTTTTTAAACATAGTTTTGACTTTAGAAAAATGAAACAAAAATAATATTGATTTTGGGGAAAACCTAAAATGAGAAAAAGAAAGGAAATGAGAACAAATAAAGAATGTTTGATGGAGATTGGAGAAGAGATTTTTCAATTATCATTTTAATCTATCTGCACTTGCCCTGAATCTTAGAGGAAGAGGATAAAGTACGTCTTTTTGTTGGAGATCTAGCAAACTTATAGAGATTTTGAGGTATGAATAAAGAAGAATAATGACGAACTCACTTTCTCTTTTATTAACCATTTTTAAATTGCATAGATGTACTAATTTAAATATATGTCATTATATATTTTCAATCTTTGTTTCTCATATTGAAATCTAATTTTCTTAAAATAATTGTCTATTTGCGTTGTATTATTACATAATTTTTTAACTCCATCGGAGTTTCATCCATTGTGGTTAAAGAAATATAATTGTATTTTTTTATTTTGATTATTATTATTCATGGCAGAAAAATCCGATTGAAGAAATTTATTTTGAGGAGATAAAAACTAGTGGAACCATGCTTTTTAGATTTTACATATGGGATGCTCTCTCTCTCTCTCTTGCTCTTTTTTTTTTAGGTTTTAAATAATAAAGCTTTAAATTATAACTTACAAGTTACATGCATAAGAAAGGTCCAGTACCCACCTTAAGATTGCAAAAAAAAATAAAAAACAATACTGAAACAGTAATTGATGATTTCAAATCAATAAAAAAAACATTGAGTACAACTTCAAAACTTTGATCATTACATGTTTTATTATTAAATTTTATTTTTTTATTTTTTCTTTTCTTTGGCCCCCCCCTAAATAAAATTCCTGGTTTTGCCCTTGATTGCAACTTCAGTGTAATTATACAAAGAGCTGAAACAACTATAAAAATTAAAGACCATGAGATAGCATAAAGAGACTCGTTCCGTTACTTTGACTCAATATTTAGTATGACAGGGAGATTGATGAAGATGTCAAACATGATAAAAACATAATGGTTGAAGTGGAGATTTTCTTCTGAAGTGATTTGTGATAGGGTCATTCCAGTAAAATTGAAAGGAAGATTTTACAAGACAATGCTTAAATCAATTGTGACCTATGAAGTAGAATGTTAACCAATCAAGAAGCAACATATGCATAAGATAGATGTAGGAGATATGAGAATATTGTGGTGAATGTGTGGTAAAATTAGAAATGATAAAATTACAAATGTGTGCTTTCGAGAGCATACATGTGTAGCGTTAATAGGTGATAAAAATAGAGAGACCCGTTGGTGATGGTTTGGGCATATCCAATGCAAGCTGGCAATGATGCTGGTAAGATAAAAAAAAGTTTGGCAATACATGTTGGTGGCTCGCCAAGGGGGAGGGGTAGGCTGAAAAAGACATGGATGAATGTGGTAAAAATAGATATGAAGACATGAAACTTATTTGAGAATTTGGCTCAGGATAGATCAGAATGGAGAAACAGACATGTAGCCAACCCCAACATAGTTGGGCCAAGGCTTTGATGATAATGACGACGACGACGACGAACCGGTAAATTTATAAGTTAATTTGGACTTTTTTTATGAGCTCCGGTAGTAGTGGAACTTTTAGCAAATTAGTAGGAATTCTGAGTTATCATAGACTAATAAGAAATATAGGAACTGAATCCCAAATCACGTCAACCAGCAGCAAGAATCAATAAATTATTAGAATAAAGTGAAATGTTTGAACAATGAGTTCTCTGTTTCACCCTTTAAATTTTATGAACTAAGAATAGATTTTTGCAAAAGATAAAATATGGCTTCATCATTTGTACATTTATTATTACTTAACTATTCAAATGTAATATATATATATATAAGAAAATCATGCACTTTATATAGAACATCTGTGAGCATGAGAAAGATGTTCACAAATAGCAATTCAACCAGGACTTCATAATTGAAACTATGCAAAGGGAAGTCAGGCAACTCAAAACCTGAGGTATATATTTGATAGCTGTCATGAAAACTTGTATAGTGCTGCAATAAGCATGACATTACAAAGTGTTAGAAAATAATATTAACTCAAACACATCATAGGTAAATCAAACCAACTTTCAATAACTTCAACATAAGAGAAAGCACCACAAAGAGGTTCTTTTCAAAACAAAACTATTTTCATTGATTTTTTGGAGTTTTTCTTCCAACCTGAAAGAGTATATACATCATATAATAAGTAACGAGGCTCAATTAATACTATGAAAAAGTATGTTTAAAGCCCTTTTTTGCCGAAAATACGATAGATGATGAAATAGGTAAAATCCTTGCACCAAGCCTTCTAGCATGAGCAGCAGTACAAATGAAAATCCAAAAGGTAATCAAAAGTGGTTCAGGCTTTCTCTTCCATGCCATAATGCTTCACTAAAGGTATCAAAGAATATTAATTGGTTTGTCTCTTGTTTTGATTTGTTTCATGAAACCAACACACAATCTTTATCACCCATCAGCACAAATAGATCTTTAACATCCATCTCTGCACTAATAAAGGAGCTTAGAGGTGGCCAGTTGCCTGCTAGCAAGTATGTCTTTATGAAGTCTGGTATGTATTTCTCTCGTTTTCAGGTACATTAACCTGGCTGGTTTAGAATCAGGTTTCACGCCCAAAAGATGAGTGTAGTTTGATTCTCAACTAAATTTTAAAGATAAAGATCAAAACTAGCGTTTAGAACAGAAGAAACTTACTTGAACACGGAGAGAAGCCAAAGCCATGAATTGTTTGGCCAAGCAATGATGGTGCAGACTGAGGCTACAACCAATACAGCAGAATTGATGGTCATGCAGGTCTTTGAAATCTTCTGGCTACCCCGCTGAATGAAATGCAGAAAGATACGCAAGTAAGGTGGTGCTATTTAACAGACTGTGATCATCAGCACAAGGAGAAAAAAAGGCACTGTGAGATAGACTTCCTTACTTCATAGATGAGAATTTGGAATACAACTATTGCCTTTGATAGAACAGCATGAAAAGAGAAAGCAACATCGTTTGCAGCTACCGGAATCATCTGGCATAGAAATCTTCAATAAGGCTATCGACAGAAACTACAATTAAGTCAAATCCTCCATCTTCTACAAATATTTAGCAATTTAGCATACATGTAAGAGGAGCATTGATTGGATGATTCTCAACGTAAATGGAAAAATTAGCACATTATGACTCTGGTAAACTAAAATATATATTTAGTGGTATGTTAATGTTACAACTATTTTAGCTTTATGGAACATAGAAACACATGATACAGCTTTATCATATGGTATTAATAAAGCTCCAGAGCAACATTGAAACGGCAGGTCCTTGTGCAGTAGCAAACGAGTCCCTATAGCCTACCAGCCAGCCAGCCTTCTTGGCCTGCCTATATGGACTCACACTCAACTAGTCGAGAGTTGGCTTTTATACCATTTGTAACGCCCCACCCCCCACACAGGCATGATATTATCCACTTTAGCCCACTAAAAGGTCTCATGCAAGATAAAAGTGCAAGTTCTACGTATAATTCAAGGGTGTCACAAACATTGTATATAACAAAATTGAGAATGACTTACTGCTCCATATCCGTACTTCTCCCGATATTGCCTTTGAATAACAGGGCTGAAGAACAGAGCAACATTGTATATAAGATAAGCCGACTGCTTGGTCAAATTGAGCACCACGAAGTCGAAATTCAATCCCACCACACTTCAAAAAAAAAAAAAAAATCAAAATCCATGAAATACACATACAAACATCCATTTTGAGAGAGAGAGAGAGAGAGAGAGAGAGAGAGAGAGGTGGATCAAAATTTGATCCCACGCCACTTCAAAAACAGCAAGCCAGAGCCATGAAAGAGAGAAGATCGTCAAAGGCACAAGATCTCGCCCACAGCACAAGTCAAAAAGGAAAACCCAGAAATCAAAATATATGTAGGAGGATATAGGATAGGAATTCAAGAGAGAAAAATTTAGTGGGAAAGTGAGGAGAAGGATTGGAAGGGGTTACCTTTTCCTTGTGTAATTGAGAAGGATTTGAGGGTAGAAACTGAAAGTCCAACAGAAGAAAGCCAGCCAACCCAAAACATGGTAAGTGATTTCGAGGGGTATAGAATTCCATGACGCCATTTAGGAGCGACTATCTTATTTAATCAGATAGAAAGCTGCCTTTGCTCCTCCTCCTCCTCCTGCTGCTGCTGCTGCTGCTTCTTCTTCTTCACGGATGAGAGAGTAAAGATATTATAGAATTTCAGAAGGCTCAGACTCACTCTCAGAGCATCCGGGAATAAACAAGAGTATCAAGTAAAGGACTACTATTCTATCCGACCAATTACTGTTCAACACACATGGTTTAGAAGTCTGTGTCTCCATAAGAATGACAAAAAGCAGTGAAACAGCACCCCGTTTAGAAATTTGCAAACTGAGAGATGGAAACGGATCCCGTGTGAGCCATGTTTGGACCATTCAGGGTGCCACATGGGATTAAGATGTCACATCTCATTTTCTCAAAAAAAAAAAAAATCATCTCCTTAATAAAAAAAATCTTCCCATGCGGCAGCCCCTATTGGTCCGGGCATCCGGATCCCTAGAGATGTCCTGTCCCAAGTCCACACTATGACAAGTTGGATTTTAAGAATTTACAAAATAGTAAATTTCAATTCATGAAAATGCAAGCAGTTAAAATTTTTTAGAAATCATTGGTGGAGTGCTTCGCATGGAATGTTGGTTTTTTTTTTTTTTTTTGTTTTAATGAAAATGCCCTTATTTGCCATATTAAGAGGGTAGTGGCTTAAAAAAAAAAAAAAAAAAAAAACCCTACCCCACCAATTCCTTTCCCTTAAACCAAAGCTTTTCAGTCTCATGTGTAACTTGTTACAAGTGAAGAGTAAGGTTAATATAAAAGTGAAGATGAAAAACCCATCTGTCACTAAATAGAGCCTACCTCACTACTAGAAAAAAAGGCTTTTATATCGGTTGCAAAAACTGCCCTATATCGGTTTTTCATATAACCGATATAATATCTTCAGTCAAGGTATTTTATATCGGTTAATATTTTTTTATATCGGTCAATTTTTTTTTATATCGGTTACACTGGAACCGACATAATAATCTCTATATATAATATCGGTTAGGAAAATATGTGATATTAATTTCAATATTTTATATCAGTTATTATAAAACCGATATTATAGACAAATATTTTATATCGGTTGTATACATATATTTTATATTAGTTATTATGGAACCGATATTATATATACATATTTTATATCGGTTCTTTCCTTCCTTTTTATTTTTCCTTCTTCCCTCCCTTTTCAGGACGTCCTGCGGCTAACCGCCTGTGCACATGCGGCTAACCGCAAGTGCATATGCGGCTAACCGCCAGTGCACATGCGGCTAACCGCAAGTGCATATGCGGCTAACCACCAGTTATATATAATATTTTATATCGGTTATTATGAAACCGATATTATATACCTCAAATCCCTTAATCCCCCGCGCGGGCTCACTCCTTCTTTCCCTCTTTTTTTTTTCCTTCCCTCCCTTCTCTTTCTTTCTCCATCATTCCTTCTTTCCTCTCACTCTCGCTTTTCTTCCCAGCGCTTCTCTCCCTCCAAAAACCCCTTTCCTCTCACTCTAGCTCTCTCTGCTCTTCTCTCACTCTCGCTTTCTCTACTCTCTCTCTGCTCTCCCTGTCTCTCTCGCTCACTCTTGTTCTCCGGAGAAGAAGAAGACGACGACGACGAAGAGGAAGAAGCTGCTCTTCCGGCACTGTGCAGGTGCCAGGTACATCACGTTCTTTCCTTTCTTTTTGTTTCGTTTCTTTCTTTCCCTTTTCTTCTGCTGCTACTGTTTTCTGTTCTCTCTCTCTCTCTATTTTTTTTTTTTTTGTTTTCTCAAAATCTCTGCTGCTGTTTTTCTTGCTGCTGTTCTGTATTTTTTTTCCCTGCTGTTTTTCTTTCCCTGCTGTGTTTCTGCTATTTTTTTTCCCTGCTGCGTTTCTTCACAATGCTGTTTTTTCCCTGCTGTTTCGGCTACACGCCTCCAAGTTGGAGGCTAGCCTTCAACTAGCCGCCTCCAAGTTGAAGGCTAGCCTCCAGAAGTTGAAGGTGATTTTACACTACTTTTCATTCAATCTAGGTTAAATCTCAAAACATGAAACTTGTAGCCCTCTGATAAATCTTTCATTTGGATCAAGAATCATGTTGTTTCGAGTTCAGAAGAGGAAGTTATGAATTTTCTACTGGAGACAACTCTGCTTCACTCAGGTTGCTGTTTTTCTGTGACCAGTCAGCTTCAAGGTGATTTTACACTACTTTCCATTCAATTTGGGTTAAATCTCAAAACATGAAAGTTGTAGCCCTCTGATAAATATTTCATTTGGATAAAGAATCATGTTGTTTCGAGTTCATAAGAGGAAGTTATGAATTTTCTACTGGAGACAACTCTGCTTCACTCAGGTTGCTATTTTTCTGTGACCATTCAACTTCAAGGTGATTTTACACTACTTTTCATTCAATCTGGGTTAAATCTCAAAACATGAAAGTTGTAGCCCTCTGATAAATATTTCATTTTGATCAAGAATCATGTTGTTTTGAGTTCAGAAGAGGAAGTTATGAATTTTCTACTGGAGACAACTCTGCTTCACTCAGGTTGCTGTTTTTCTGTGACCATTCAGCTTCAAGGTGATTTTACACTACTTTCCATTCAATCTAGGTTAAATATCAAAACATGAAAGTTGTATCCCTCTGATAAATCTTTCATTTGGATCAAGAATCATGTTGTTTCGAGTTCAGAAGAGCAAGTTATGAATTTTCTACTGGAGATAAATTCTGCCATTCAAATCAGGATGGCTCACGGCTAGCCGCAGGAAAAGTTGGGGGCTAGCCGTAGGTGCACTGGCGGTTAGCCACAGGAAGCGCAGAAAATTATCCTGAAAAAAAATGCTTACTGGAAAGCTGACCGTGGATCTGGCGGCTAGCCCCCTTGCAAAGGGCGGCTAGCCGCCAGGTGACCGTAAGGTCACCTGACCCTTTCTAGAAGGACTATTTTTAAAAAAAAATTGATGTATAATATTAAATCGGTTACAGAACAAACGATATAATACAATCCAAAAAAACCGATATTATAAATATTTTTTATATTGGTTTCACTTTTTTTATATCGGTTTTACAGTAATATGTGTTATAATTTCAAGTTTAAAAGACATCAGTTGTCCAAAAACCGATATGAAATAATACACATATTATATCGGTTATAGTTATCTATTATATCGGAGGTACTTATATCGGTTTGAAGTTTACTGAAAAACCGATATAATAGGTCTTTTATATCAGTTTTTAGCCGATATAAAAACCCTTTTTCTAGTAGTGCCTCCACTCCAAAAACCTCATCTTCACAACCTATCTTTACAGTCTAAAAACAATATTCACAAACCTTTTACCAAACCCATCGGTATACTCTATAAAAATTCAATCTTATAAAGCCATCTTCACAATTTCAAAAGAAGAAAAATCTATTTCCACAAACCAAGTACAAAACAAAACTCATATGAAGAAACGAGATTTAGCCTTAACATAAGCTAAGGTCCCAACATAGTTTCTCTTTTAGATTCCAAATCCAGTTAATTAATTTAGAGTTAATTAAACTAAATGCAGAAAACAAACAATCAACCACAACAAAAGGGGACAAGATTTTTACGTAGAAAACCCTATCGGAAAAAAACACGGGTCTTAATGTCTAGACCAACAGACAACCAAGCACTATGTAATTGAAAGTTACAAAAACTCACAGATCCATTTCCCCGTTGCAACTCAATCTAAGGATTGCGAAGATATTGCCGATGACTCGCCGTACGCTTTCACCGTACTTGAACCAACCACGTCGAGCATCTCTTCAAGGTGAATCTACTTCAGGAGAGTAAATGAAAAGAACTCTAAAGTCTTGAAAACTTCAACATAGCAACTTGATGAAACTTTAGAGAAGATGATGGATCTCTCAAGAGTTTCTAGGGTTTAGAATAGGAGAGAAGTGCAAGAGACACCTTTTGGGTTGCTAGAGTGTTCAATTTATAGGCCATGTGACATGCATAGGGTTTCTAAAAAGGGTAGCACTCAAACTGGTAAGTTGAGACAAATTAGAAAGATGTTTCTAATTAAAACTTTGAAATTGCGCATTGGGCGCTCAAGTGAAGGACCATGTCCGCTCGAGCGCGTGACTTCATTTCCAATTGTTCTTCACTTCGTGTGTCAGGTTTGAGCGAGAAAGAGAACAACTTGAGCCCGTGACATTCTGTCTGGGGTCCGCTCAAGCGGGTATGAGCGTCCGCTCAAGTGCCCTGTGTATTTTCAGTTCTTTGGGATTTCTCCTCAATAATTCAATCTGGGCAGTCCAACTATAAAATACATAATAAAATGCGAAGTCCTATTTTATGCATAACCTAATGAATTTGCCAACACTCAAAATCCTTACAATCTCCCCATTTAGCAATTCATGGGCAAAACTCCTAGTTACATAAAAAATCTACCCATACAAAATAACCCGACTCAAACAAAAATATCTTAAGAATCCTTCCTTCAGTTAAACATCATATTGCAACCCCTGTAAATCATATTCACGAAAACCTGACAACATATCAAGTGCAATGTCATCATGAAATTGAAATTCAATCATCAAGCCCTTATACTCATACCACTCATACTTCTCCCCCTTTTTTGTTCATAATTGATAAAGTTTATACTCCCCCTTATTCAAAGAATTTTATCTTCGATGCAAAATGCACAAATGCAAAAACTCAATTAGGCAAAAAATGAAGAATCCTCGATGATCAATCATGACAATGTGCAAGATTTTAAGAAACAAATAATTGAGGCAACACAATTTTCAGGAATTTGATGTGTGTAAATTATGTGTGGGGGATAATCTCAAATGGAAACACAGGAAGAAGCCGATTATCGGCCAGAAATTAACATTCATCAGGTTCAAAGAAAAGTTCACACCTTTTGAAAACATTCGACCTGATCAACAATGATACATGAAGCTTCCCTTTAACTTCACAGCTCTTTTTTTTTCTTTTCTTTTCCCTTCTTTTTATGAAACCATCATTGCCCCACTACAAATTTTCACAACAGTAAGAGTTTTCAAGTCTGGATGCTATAAAAAAAGTTAAAATCAAGGGAGCTAGCCCAATTACTAACTTTTTCACTCGCTGACATTTTCAACGCAGAAATTTCTGAGATAATATGATGTAAGCTGAGTTAAGACATAGGAAGCAAACCTAATCGTAATTCATTTCCATACATACTCCCTATAGATATCTCTACGGATGGTCATTAAGAATTCAGGGTCACCTATATTCATATATAATCATTAAGAGGAGAGCAAGAAAAATCAAGGCCGATGCTTCGAAAAAAACGCAAATCCACTAAGATCATGAGTTCTATCAATCCTAGTGTCAGTTTAACCCTAAGTGAGAGTTCAAGTGAATCATCGTGTACTTAAGACATGTTCAAAAGCCTTAAACCGTGTACCAAGAAATTTAGTTCTCACAATAAGCAAATAAACTGTATCCAATGCCATACAATCATAAAATCATCCTTAAAAAGTATGCATGTACAAGCCAGAACACGAATTGAGGATTAGAGGTGTAGGCCAATGCCTAGGGACTTATGGTAGGAATTAAACCTAGCAGGCTCAATAGGCTTTACGAGAGCATTGTGGACCACATTACAGCATATGTCAGAGTTAAGAACCTAGACAGACTTTGTCTTGACCTGTTGAGGAGAATAATGCTTCTTCTTCTGCCGATTTCTCATGTGATTTCTTAGTTTGTCACAATGTCGTCTGATGTACCCTTTAACCCCACAAAAGTGATAGGTGAGGATAAATTTATTATTAGACACATGCTTATACTTTGCTTGCAAAGATTTCATGAATGGAGCATTATGAATAATGGGTGCCACAGAGAACATAGTAGGTCCTTGAACAAAAACAAATTTGCTTGTGGATTTTGAAGTGGATGCTCTATGCGCATAGCCAATTCCATGTTTAGCTGAATCCAGAACTTGACTGCTCAAGATGTCATCAAACTTCTTTGAAACTTTGTTCATGAGATTTAGAGAATCCTTTGCAGTAGCCAATTCAAAAAGTGACATCTTGAGTTTTCCAGTTAGATCTGCTTTTTCGGCCTTGCAGTCATTCAGCTCTTCCATCAAGGCTGCCAAATCCCTTGATGCTTTCTCCACTTGCTTTTTCAGTAGAGCATTCTCCTTACCTGCATCAATCGGGTTGTTAGACAGAATAGAAGGCTGATCTTCCAACTGACTTACTTTTGCATGAGAATCTTTCAATTACGCTATCAGGGAAGAGTTCTTGGATTCCATTGCTTTCAACTTCATTAATCTTTGACATACGTATGGAATCTTGCAACAGCCTCCTATATTCAGCTTCCATGTCCTGTTCATTGTCAGAAAAATCATGCAGATCTATATCTTCATCTAACTTGGAGTCCTTGTCAGATGAACCCTGCATAAAAGAAACATTAGACAAAGCCATGAAAGTAACAAATTTTCCAGATTCATTAGAAGGAGACAAAGGCCCACTCTTTTCCTCCTCTAAATCCTAATCCCAAGAAACATTCAAAACCTTACCTTTGTTTTCTCTTTGCGATTGGCATACTTAGAGGCAGTGTGATCATATCCTTGACATTCATAGCATTGGATAGGCTTGGAGGATCCTTTCACCTGATTTTTATCGGACTTAGGCACAAACTTTGATTTATTGGGTGCCTTGTTGTTCTAATAGTCTTTGTTCAAATTTTTTTTCTTGTTTTTCCACAACTTTCTAAACTTTTTAACAAACAATTCTTCAAACTCAGCATCATCCTAGTCACAATCCGGTTCAACATTAGAACTATCCTCCGCATATTTGGAGGACATGAGAGCAATGTCCTTACCCTTTTTATTTGGGTAATGGTTGGCATCATAGGTCTGCAAATTTCCAACTAACTGTTCCACACTAACGGAATCTAGATTTTGATACTCCTCAATAGCTACCACTTTTGGACGAAACCTTTCGGGAAGCAACCTTAAGATTTTCTTAACAGTTTTGGCCTCAAAGATTGGCTCTCCCAAAATTGAAACTTGAGTTAACAATATGACTCAATTTAGCATAAAACTCATCAAACGTTTCAAACTCTTTCATTCGCAAGGTCTCAAAAGAAGTAGTCAAATTTCAGAGCTTTGTCTTTTTAACGGTGTTCATACTCTCATGGAAAGTCCACGCAGGAGATCCTATGCTGCCTTAGCATTAGGGCATCCAGTGATCCAACGAAATTCTGATGCAGTTGTTGCATTAGTTCTAACTCCATTGTAGATGGCATTAACTGCCTTGTTGTTGCAGTTGGATGCCCGTTTCTCATATTGAGCCCACTGGGCTTTAGTTTTTAGAATGGTCTTCCCTATTTGCTACAATTGTAGGGTAGGTGTATCCTTCTTCAACTATGTCCCATACCTCATCGTCTATAACTTTAAGGAAAGCAGTCTTGCTCACTTTCCAGTTAGCAAATTGGTTCCATCAAACAACGGGGGCTTAGTGGCCGAGGTTCATTCTCTATTGAATTCAATAAGAGAAAACTGATGGTTTGATCCCACAATAAATTAGTGCAACCTGCTCTGATACGAATTAAAGAAACGAGATTATGCCTTAACATAGGCTAAGGTCCCAAAACAGTTTCTCTTTTAGATTCCAAATCCAGTTAATTAATCTCAGATTAATTAAACTAAATCTAGAATACAAAAAATCAACCACAAGAGAAGGAGACACATGATTTTTACGTAAAAATCCCTACTTAGGAAAAAAAAAACACGGGTCTTAGTTTTTAGACCAACAGACAACCAAGCACTATATAATTGAAAGTCACAAAAACTCACAGATCCCTTTCCTAGTTTCAACTCAACCTAAGGACTGCAAAGATCTTGCCGACGACTCGTCATACGCATTCACTATGCTTGAACCAACTACCTCGAGTGTCTCTTCAAGGTGAATCTACTTCAGAAGAGTAGATGAGAAGAACTCCAAAGTTTCGAAAACTTCAACATAGCAACTTGATGAAGCTTTGGAGAAGATGATGGATCTCTCAAGAGTTTCTAGGGTTTAGAATAGGAGAGAAGTGCAAGAGGCACCTTTTGGGTTGCTAGAGTGCTCAATTTATAGGACTGGTGACGTGCATAGAGTTTCTAAAGTAGGACTTAAATTGGTAAGTTGAGACAAATTAGAAAGATGTTTCTAATTAAAACTCTGAAATCGCATAATGGGTGCTCGAGCGAAGCACCGTGTCCACTCGAGCGCGTGACATTTTATTTCCAGTAATTATGCACTTCATGTGTCAGGCTTGAGCGTGAAAAAGAACATCTAGAGCGTGTGACCTTCTGTCTGGGGCCCGCTCGAGCGGGAATAAGCGTCCGCTTGAGCGCCCAGTGTATTTTCAGCTCTTTGAGCTTTCTCCTTAGCATTCAATCTGGGCAGTCCAACTAGGAAATACATAATAAAATGTGAATCCTTGTTTTATCCATAGCCCAATGAATTTGCCGACACTCAAAATCCTTGCAACATCTCTCTTCACATTCCCTCACCACCACCTTCATCTTCCCTCACTTCATCTTCATTTTCATATTTGTGACGAATTACACATGGAATTGAAATGTGTCAATTCAAAGAAAGGAGTTGCAGATTCTCAAAGAAAGGCAACTACAATGGCAATATAATGACTAAGGGCATTTTTTTCTTCACACTCTGTCGATAATTTTTAAGATTTCTTAACTGCTCAATCTTATAGACTTTAATCTGTTTTTCTTCTAAGTATTATAAAGATGGGGATTTTACAAAAAAAAATCACATTAAATGACCAGTGGGCTTAAAAGAACACTTTAACCGACCTCACACCATATCAGTCATTTTGCCTAAAAAGGTGTTTTTTTTAAGGACTTTCAACTAGCGTCCCTAGGGACCTTATTTTTATGAAGCTAAGGGTCCCTAGGGACCCTGCGGTGGACACAAATTAGAACAAAAGAGGCGTTTTCTCCTGTTTCTCTGCCATGGCTTCCATTTCGTTGTCTGCGCCCATTTCTCCCTTGAAGAACTCTGGTCCCCTCCAACATCCGCTTCGGCTGCTGTTCCTGCTCCTCGCCCTCCTACCAACTGTGGTCCCCTCCCACACGTCTTTGTCGAAGGTTTGTCGAATGTATGATGCTCCCCTTTGGCCTTTTCTGACTGTATTGTCGTCTAAGATAAACCCTTATTGCATCTCCATGCCTTTTTGTTTGGTTAATGTTTCCTTATGGCAAACATCTACTCTCAACTCTAAAATCGTTTTCTAAAAGGGTCTTCGTCTTCCTTGAGTAACAATACCCCTCATAGCAAGAAAAATGCCCTAAAAATGACATTTGTCTTTTCTAAAATGCATCTTCTACTTTTTATTGTTTCCGGTTTTTAATGGCTTGCCAAAGGCAAATGCATGATCTGGTGACAATGAACATTTTTATGGCTGAAAACAGGTGACAATGAACATTTTTATGGCTGAAAACAGGTGACAATGAACATTTTTACACCTGTGATGTTCAGGTACTTGTCTTAGGATGGTATTATTTTTCTTTGTTAAGTAGGAAGGGGGTTAATGGCTGTTTGGGGGAACTGATACCAAGATCTCGCCAACCCAGAGATATACCCAAGTCATGTGATGAGTTAGAGATTGTTGAGACCATCACATTCCATGGAAGAAATTGCCCTGATCCTTCTTTGTGGAAACTATGGCCAATTCTTTTTGACAAATCATGTTACCAAAATGAAGGGATTGCCCTTGTCCTCTTTCCTTATCTCTTTCCTTGATACCAACAGTCATATTTCATCATGTTAGAGATGTGGGTTCTTAGTGCCTTGTTCTCGATTCGAATCTTAGTAGGCACCTTCCCTCATTCAAAGTCTTCTTCCCTTACTAGAGGGCTCCCTCACCTCACCCGCGGTCTACTCCCTCACTAGAGAGCTTGGGTCCCAGCCCCCTAAGTTGAGTAAAAAAAAAAGTCATATTTCATCACTACACTTCTTTATAAATATTAAGAATATAAATTGAGGCTTTCCTCAAATCAGCCTGCTTTGCCCCCTCTTTATTTTGTAGTGTGAGGTCCACTTTTGAAAAATCCAAGCATTCCTTCTTTCAATGGCCATAAACTTTCATTCATCATCATTTGACAATTGACACTGATATAATTGTTAACAATTATTGAATCTTAATAATAAAAAAACTAAGTACAATTAGAAAATCGTCAAATTGATGCTTTATCAATGAGGAGGATGAAATTATCTGATCCAAATGTATTTGCTATTCTTATTTATTAGCCTCCATACATAACCACCCTGAATTGATTGAGCCACATTTAACCTCACATGAAGGGCCCACTTTCTGTGACGCGCACTAGGTCTGTTGGGAGAATGGCCCCATGAATACAGTGTGACTTCATCCCAATTTTGCATGCCAGTTGTTTCTAATTGGAGTGTCTCAAATACAAGGAAAGGAGTAGGCTTCACATGATTGGATAGCCCCTTTCCATGTAAAGCCTGTTTGACAATTATATGAGGACAAAATGATCAAATGTGATATTTTAGCCTTACCCCACCCACCCACACACTGACACACACATGTATCATTGAATGATCCTGGGCAAAGTGGTAATAGGTATATATAAGCACACAAGCATAGATAAAAGTGTCAAGTGGCAATAGAAGCAAAGCAAGTAATGACTTGGTTTGGTCCTGCAAATTAATGATGTGGGTGGCTGTACACCAACAAGCAATATGGCCATACGGGTCTCCAAAATGGGCTTGCAACAGACAATGAAGGAAAAGGGTTTGAAATGGGATCTTACTGCATGTCCTTGTGCATTGACAAAAATTAAAGGCACATGGAATGTTAAGTATGGTTCGTAGCACACTCATATGGTAGAGAGAGTTGGGGTAGATTACCTATTTTTAAATATGAGTTTCATCAAGGTGTGTTTGTGCAGCATTACTTATTTCAGAATTTTTTCATTCTTAGATGAAGTGTAATCTAGTTGCTTTTCGGTCACTTCTTGAAATGTATAGAATACACTAAAGACTTTTTTCCAATCACTTCAATAGATTGAGGACATTGACTGATGACATGATTAATGTGAGTTATACACTCAGAGGGCACTTAGACATACTACACAGGTAGGTTCCTCACTAATAAAGCAAAAAATGTGAACAGGGAGATGCCTTACCATGTGGAAATGCCTAAAGCAGTTTTTAAGCGCATTGTTGACTTTTCTTCTTTTCTGTATTTCTTTCTCAAACAGTCTGTCCCTCTCTTTTCAATTAAATAATTCATGCATCTCTATTGCCAATTGTTTGGGTATATTAGATTTTTGTATTTCTTTCTCAAACAAGCAATCCTTTAATTGATCTTTCAAGAGATTATAAAAAAAAACATCTTTACGAGAACTGTTTGAATGATTGAGGTAATATTGTTATGGGTTAATATTGTTGCTTTTGATTGTAACTGGCAGATGTCTGAAGCAGAGAGCAACAATGCAAATGAAAATGCCAGGCTTGATCTTCTCTCGGAGTAGGAAACACATATTAGTTCAGCCATACATAATGGGATTGTACTTTTCTAAACCACCTACGATTTTCAATTGAATATCAATGCATGGTTTTTGACGTGCTCTCTTTTACATTTTGACAGGAGTTTGGTACTTATAGATGCATTCCGACTAACCCTGATTACGGGACATGGCATTTAAACAAGAGCCAGCTAGAATATGTTCATCTGTCCGGACTATACCACCTTGCACAGATGAGGTGGATTAGAATAGATCACGCATTGATTATCGGTTTGGTGGAGTGGTGGCGCTTGGAAACAAACACATTTCACCTTCCCATCAGCGAGGCGACAGTGACACTAAAGGATGCTGCATATATCTACGGACTACCGATCAATGGACCGGCTATCACCGGTACAACATTTTCTAATGCAAACGCCGTAGATGTGTGTGAAGAATTGTTAGGCCTTCGACCCCAAATGGGTGTAGATTTCAATGGAATACCTATTAAATACACATGGTTGGAGCAACACTTTCGGATCCCGGCTGATGAAGGAAATAATAATAAGAAGAAGAAGAAACTTAGTGCAGAGCAAGAGGTTTTCAATACTAGAGCCTATCTCTTTTTCTTGGTTTCAGAATAGATCAATTCAAACGCTTCTTCTTCTAGGGGGTCCACATATGCACTTGAATTATTTAGGGATTTCAAACCCTATGCTTGGGCACCCCCGCTTGTCTGGCCAACCTATACAGAATGTTGAACAAGGGAGTGAGGTGGGCTAGGCTAAAGAAAACCAATGTTGGTTCAGATGGAAAACCGGTTGGTATTGACCCAACAGACGAGAGTGATACGTTCAAACATACATTCAAAAGTTTGTTAGGCCCTCTCCAGCTGCTTCAGGTTTGCATTAATCATAGTGTTTTGCTGGATCCATTAGTCCTTTACAAAGTTGGTATGCACTAACAACAATATATTTTTTACAATTTTACAGATATGGGCCTACTCGAGGATGGCAATCAGTCGATCGATAAAGCCTTGGGCATGGCCTAATAATGACATTCAGTTCCCTTTGACAATCACATGGCACAACAGGCTAGAAGGAATCCACCACGTTACAAGGCTGAGAACCGTAAGCAAACAACTCAACAACCTTACAGCTGAGCAGGTGATCAAGTTAATTATTAGTTGGTTCTATTTTGGATATTTTTATGCCCCGCTTTTATACTTTATCTAATACATTCTGTATCTCGTTTCCACAGTTTGACTGGAACCGTATAAGAGGCTTGGCAAGGCGTTCCTAAAACGAGTACCCAAGGAAGATCGATATTTATTCACATGTTCCGCACCTCTGATATTCTTTTGGGTGCTAGAAAGGCACAACACCGGTCGGGTCATGAAACAATTTGGTCTAAGGCAGGTTGTTCCTCCACCCTTCGTAGCGGTGTTCCCAAGGGTGGAGTGCATAGAAAAAGTTGTGACAAATTACAGTATTGTACACTCAGCAGAAATAGAGTTATGGGAGAAGGGGTATAACAGTGTATTGTATGGGAAGAAGTCGTCTAATGTGGAGCACACCGGGGAATATATGGCATGGTAGTCTTTAAATACTATAATGTACATAGGCCGACCAAGGTAAGACGATTCACCCAAGGCAGCAGTACCAGAAGAAACTGGGGAACATGAGCCCATTGTCACTCAAAAAAGAGTGAGTAGGACATTTATTTTGACTTTCAAAGTTTAATCTTGGGACCTATTTTTTAAATGACAAGTGTCACATGTGTGTATTAGGTGTTTGAATTATTTGATCATATTGAGCGGTCATGTGGTCGAGCAATGGATAAGAACCCGACATCGTCCATGGATAGATTTAGCACTTCATTGCGTGGCAAGATGAGGAAATTTAAATCCGCTGTTGAGGCTACGTTCGATCAATACACGGAGACCTGCAGCAGTTCCCAATCGGATGAGGAAAAGCAGTTGGTACGCACACTAAACAAAGAAAAAGCTTTGATTTGATCAAATATGTGTCATACTCATTGCTTTTATCTAGATCTGATCAAGTTTTATAAAAGTCCTTATGTAACTACTTGTTGTGTTACACAGGTCCTCACGCCCAGGCATGCCGTACCCAAGAAGCCTGCTTCGAAGCGTCCGGCGAAGAAGAAAAAGCGAGGACGGATGCCACAGCCACAGCCACTGAACATTGATGATTCTCCTTTGAATGCATCACCCCTTAAGAACCATGTGAAGAAACGAAGCTGCATGATGAGTTTGTTTATGTTACACCACCTGATGAAGATGTCGGCAATGTACCAAAAGAGGATCTGTTTTCCACTTCGCCTTGTCCTGAAGTGTTCACAACTCCACCACCGGTCCAGCAGCGTGCCATTCTGGTTGCTCGTTCGCCTGCAACCATTGAGTCGCTTGTGTGGATGCTTAAACATTTACCTAGGATGCGAAAAGTTCCAGACAAGTTAATGGGATTTCAACATTCCATAATCCAGTCTGAATATATCCTCTCGAAGCTTGACAAGGAGATACTAGATGGTTTCTACAAGTACTACAATTCAAGGTAGATATACACGCTTTAACAATTATAGACAAGTACTACGATTCTATAAGTACCTTAATGATATTCCAATTTGGATTACAGGAAGACAGAACTTGATGCTATTTGCTCGATGGTCAAGAGGGACACACTATATGCATTATTGGAGGAGGACACATTGCTGGACACGAACGTCATTTATTTTTACTTCGATTGTATTAGGAGCAGCTGCAAAGATGCATATTTGGCTCACCCAAGCATATGTGTAAGTGACATCATTACATGTTGAAATATACAAGTCTTACAGTGGGATGGATGGCTTATGCAGTGGGTTGATTGGGCTGGATTAGGTTCCTTTGTAGTAGATGGGTTTAGTCACTAGATATTGTGTTCTACAAGTTACTGGCTGGGGCTGGGGGTTGAAGTGTGAAATGAATGGGTTTTATTTGGGTGGCTTGTTTATTTAAAAAATTTCTCAATAACTGTTATAGGGTATAATACGTCTATCGTTTTCCTTTACAAAGTTGGTGGCAAGGAAAGCAGAAAATCTGAGATGATGCAGCGTTTGACCCAGATGGATCCAGAGTTTGGGATGCAAAAGAGTGTAAAACCCTCATTTACATCCTACACGCGCATAATCATTTCACTCTTCTCGTCGGTTACACGGACAAAAATCGCTGGGAATTCTACAATGGTTCAAAAAGTGAACATTATCATTAGAATATTTGTGATAGTTTCGTGAGTATAAAACCCATCAGTTTCCATTATTCATGGATTGCCCTTTCACATGCTATTATTTATTGACTTTTTTCCTACTTAATTTGTAAACAGAGATTGTGGTTGACACAGCGATTTGGAGATTACGGATGGGGTGAGCCATGGTGTGGACCCACGTCACAAAGACAAATATCCCTTATCAATAGAATGGGACGGATTGTGGTTTCTTTGCTATTGGATACGCAAAATACTGCATACACCGTCGCCCGATAAGGTTCACCCAGGTTGACATTCCCTACTACCGACGAAAGATTTTGATTGAGATATTCAAGAGAAGCTAGCTTATGAACGCTGACAGGCTTCAACTCCCTAACTTCCCAGCTTTATAGACTTTTGTTTTATTATATGCCAAGGATATATGAATTTGTTTATGTGAAATTAATGTATTGAACTGGCATTCTTTTTGGATGAAAATGATGTAAAGAATGCATAGTTTGGATGGAATTTATTTGGATGTGATTTTCTGTGTAATGAACTTGTTATTTGGATGTAAGAATGCATATAATGTTGCTTGATGGTGGATTCTCTCTCTCTAGTGTATTTGTTTCATAGTTCATACACGTGAGTTGCCATTTGGTTAAAAGTGACAGGGCCCATGATTGGATTAAAATGGATTAACACAAAATAATCCTTGATTGAACTTTGTTGATGAATCTAGACAGAAAAGCTTCCCAGCGTCCCTAACAACTCATAAAGCAACAAAGATTTCCTTCCCATCGTCCCTTGCGACCTATATTAGTTATAGGTAAGAGTCGCTAGGGACCCATTTAATAGTATCTATTTCTTTCCCTGCAGCCTTTACGACCCATATTAGTTATAGATAAGGGTGGTCGTTAGGGACCCATTGATAAGCATATGTTTACTTACCAGCATCCCTAGCGACCTATATTAGTTATAGGTAAGAGTCGCTAGGGACCCATTTAACAATATCTATTTCTTTCCCTGCATCCTTTACGACCTATATTAATTATAGATAAGGATCGTTAGGGACCCTTACATAGTAAGACAAAGTGCATAGCAGAAGTAGTTTTTATGGGTAGATAAGGTCCATTCCAACATAACTATATGCTGAGGGAAATCCAACTTGTATTGGATTTATTCAAGGGAAAAAAATAAAACGAAATGAGGGAAATTATTCATTAACAACCAAGAAGAAGCAAGATGGATCATTACATCTGAAAAAATACAAAATGTCATTGACATGTCATTAAATTTCTTCTGATTACATTGTTGTTTGTATGCAAAAAGAAGAAGTCATAAAAAAAATATGTGAAACAAATATCATTAAATGTGATGACATTTGTTGTCAATATGCATAAACAATACATGTGACATAAGACATCAAAAACTGGTTCCTTTACTAAACAGCGGGAGGATTATGGCAGGTCCCTCGATTGTGTCCCTTTTCTTTACAATTGGAGCAGGTTACAACCCTTCTGACGCGGTTGCGGTCTTCCACCCGAACCCTATTCTTTTTTGGCCAACCCAGCTGCTTACTTGCTAATGGGGGAAGAACGCGTTAGCAAGAGCACGACTCCCACTGCTTTCTATCACGGGTTGCATGTAAAACCTCGCTGTAAGTCATCTGATACATGGGCATATGGTACCAATGCTCACAGTAATCTTATGGATCAATATTCCGAACTTTCATTGCAGCCATAGCGTGTGAGCATGGGATTCCCATTACTTCCCATCTACGACACGAGCATGATCTACACTCGAGATTGACGACATCGACGTACTCACTTGATTGCACCTGAAACTCCACCAAACCTGCAACACGAACGCCCAATCTGCGGGATTCTTCCATTTCATTGCTCAAGTACTTCTCTACATAAGGAGTCAGACGCGATCTAATCTTCTGCGTTTGCCCATGCCGTCTTTCAAAAAATTCCATTAGTTTTGCACGTATTTCTTCAACCTGCTTTGTAATTGGTAGAACCCTTGTGTCCTTAAAAAGGTTATTTGTGCACTCCGCGGCGTTGCTAGTTAGCATGTCGTAACAGCGTCCATGTGCAAAAGCCGTTGCCCAATTTTGACGCCCGATTGCGTCGATGTAATTATAAGCACGATGATCAACCGACAATAAGTCTTTCATGTACACATCGTACTCATAAGGTCTATAAGCCCATGCAAGTTTCCAAAATTTTCTCAAAATACCAACATCATTAAAGGCTGCTTAATATTTTCCGCTATATGATGACAACAGAAACAATGGTGTGCACTAGGAGTTATGGCATGAAGTGCGGGGATTAGGCCCTTCTGACGGTCCGAAATAATTGTGAGGTTATTTGGTTCACCCAATGACATATACAAGTTTGCAAGGAACTACTCCCAGCTTCACAACACTCTGATTCGGCGAAGGCGAAAGCAATTGGAAATAGCTGATGATTTGCATCATGTGTCACAGCTACTAGTAGAACTTCGGGATATTTGTCATGAAGATGTGACCCATCTACTACTATCAATGGTCGCAGAGAGTTCTGAAAAGCTCGAATGCAGGGACCAAAGGTCCAGAAGAAACGTCTAAAACGGTCATTAGATGTGATGTCGATGTTGGTCACTGTGCCTGGGTTTGTCCTTTTAAGCTCATTACAATATAGTGGTAGAATCTGAAACGACCCTATTAGAGTTTTTGTTTTGTTGCAATTTGATTGGATGCATTCTTTTTCATAGCTTGACCTCTCATTCTTTCATGTTCTTATTCTTAGGATCTTCATGCATATTTCTCATTCATAATCTTTGTGTTTATCATATGATATGCATGGTTTTCAAATCAGTTTTGTCTCATAAGTTCATGAAGTTTTGAGTTCAGATTTTCAAGCCTCTAAGTGTTTAAATCTTTAAGTTCAAAAATCTTTCAAGTTTTCCAAAGTTTCCTTCTTTAAATCCTTATTTTGATTTGGAGTTTTCATGGCTTTAGAAAATCAGTTTTCATCCTTTTTCAGTCATGAATTCATGCTTGAGAATTGTGTCTCAAAGTCCCCTGGAAAGATGCCCTCTAAGTTGCAAGTTTCTAAAATTTCAGAAATTCTGGGCAGTCTTCAGGTCGACTTGCCTGTGTGGCTGGTCGACCGGGCACACTGCGGGTCGACAGGGATTTTTGAGCAGTAGCCTCTCCAACGGATATTTTTCTAGCCGTTGTGTGTACCCGGTCGACCCGGCCTTGTACCAGGTCGACCGGGCACTAGCCGTTGGGAACTTTTTCTTTATAAAAAGTGGTTTTTTGTTTGAAAAAATTTGCTGAACTTTCAAGGACTTTTGAGGCCAAGGACATACAACTTTTCTAGAGCATCTTTGAAGGGATTATGAAGCCATTCCACTGATTCAACCTTTGATCTTCTAATGGGTGTGCTTCCTTTATCCTAAGTCTTTTAAAATCATGCTTTGTCTCTTTATCTTTATTTTACTTCAATGCATGACCTTTTGAAGTGTTGTGTTTCATAACATGCTTTGAACTTTGAAATATCTTAGCCTTATGAATCCAACATATAGTTTTTGTTTCACATGAAATTGTTTTCCTGTTTCAAAACTAACTTGTTAGACTTAAGTTTATCTTCTTTAAAAACAAGTCAGTTCACTTAAAGATTTTCATGTGTTTGTCAAACAACTCTTTCTCATACATATGATTATCATCTTTGCATCAATTTAAAGTTTCATCTTTCTAAAAAGAGATAGAGTGATTTCTAGTAAATACATTATTCATAGACTTTGTCATTCATATGCATGCTTCTAGAAGTTGAGATTTCATTTTCTATTTAGCCTATTTAGAGGCACTCATTTGCACTTACATTGTTCTCTTAATCCATGCATTCATAGGCATTTTTCTTAAGAGAAAATCTTCTTGATTGTAAAGGTTGGTGCTTAGCCTTGAAAAGCATGCATAGTGTTGTAAAGGTTTATGCTTAGCCTTTGAAAAGCATAGTGATGTATTTGTAAGGTTGAAGGTGAACCTAAACCTTATTTTGAGTTAGTGAAAATCCGGTAGGGACACCGGGAGTGGATGTAGGCATGTTGGCCGAACCACTATAAATGCTTGTGTTATGATAATTGTCTTTTTGTTTACTTTTCATGGATGACTCTCTTGTTTGATTCTTCTATTCTTCCTTAAAGCATAAGAGACTTAAAAGCAAAGAAAATTAAAATTGGTCTAGTTATTTGAGCTCACCCTATTCACCCCCCCCCCCCCCCCAAGCCCCCTCTAGGATTCGATCTTGGACTTTCAATTGGTATCAGAGCCTAGGTGCTCTTGCTTAGGTCTATCAACCTAAAATTAGAATCCTTAGAGTGAGTTTTTGCTTTTGTGATCACAATGCAAGCCCAATTAGGAGAAGTTCATGCCAGTAATAGACCACCCTTGTTTATTGGTTCTCATTACCGGTATTGGAAGATTAGGATGCAAGTCTTTATAGAATCTCAAAGTCTAGATGTTTGAAATATCATTGAAGAAGGGTATCATGAACCCATTATCACTGAACAAGATTCAGAAGGACATGTTATATCTATTAAGCCTAAGAAAGACTGAACTCAAGGAGAGAAAGATAGGGCAAATCTAAATGCTAAAGCTAAAAATACCTTGTATTGTGCCTTGTCTCAAGAAGAGTTCAACAGGGTAGTGAATTGTAATACTGCTAAGGAAGTTTGGGATACCTTAGAGACCACTCATGAAGGGACTAATCAAGTCAAGGTAGCTAAAATCCAAATGTTAACTACAAAGTATGAAGAACTCAAAATGCAAGAGAAAGAAACCTTTGACGAGTTCTATACAAAATTCATGGAGATTGTTAATTCCCTCATAGGTCTAGGAGAAAAGATGGATGAATCAAAAGCGGTTAGAAAAATCTTAAGGTCTCTCCCCAAAAGGTTCAAACCCAAGATTGTAGCTATAACTGAGAGTAAAGATGTTGACAAGATCAAAATTGAAGAACTTAGAGGAAATCTTCTTACTTATGAATTAGATTTTGAAGTCCCTAGCAAGAAGAAAGGTGTAGCTCTTAGTTCTCAACACATAAAGAAAATGATAATGAGAGTGAGAGTGATGATGAAAACACAATCCTGCTTGCTAAGAAGTTTAAGAATCTCCTTAAAAAAAAGAATTATAAAAATTCTGAGGATTCTAGAAATGAAAATTTTCAAAGGAACTCAATGGGATCTTTTACCAAAAAGGATGTGCAATGTTACAACTGTAAAGGATTTTGTCACATCGCTTTAAATTGTCCCTCACCTAAAGAATCTAAAAAGAAAGATAAGAAAGGAAAGAAAGTTTTGAACATAACTTGGGATGATGATGAAGATGAAAGTAGTGACAATAATGAACTTCAAAATGATGAAGATAATGATAACTCCACTTCTTGGCTTCTATTTACTCCCATTGAAAAAAACAATGATCATAATGTTTTAACAGAAGAAGCAAATGATGAGAATAGTGAAAATGATATTCATCAAGCCTATGAGGAACTATATGAACTATGTGAAGTCATAACCAAGAAGAATAAAACTTAAAAAATTGAATCTAAAAGGATTGTGAATGATATAAATGTTTTAAAAGACAATGAGATAAGTAATGTTCAATCTAAGTTGACTACCTCTAATGACAATCTAGCTAAAGATGAAAAAGAAATTCATAAATTACAATGTCTGCTAGAATCAGAATCTCTTCAAATGAAACTTAAAAAGGGAAAACATGTTGTTGATAAACTTACCTTGGGAAATGACAAATTCTATCAAATGTTAGGTATGAACAAAAATTTTGGTAACAAGAATGGTATAGGTTTTGAATGCTCATCTAGTAGCAAGAAGAATAACTTTCAACATATTATTAGGACTCATCTCAAACCTATTGATAAAATCTTCTTTTCCTCTAGATGGACTTGTCACTTTTGCAATCAAATAGGTCATCTAGTTCCAAATTGTCCCTTTAAGTTTAGGCTGTCTCAAAATCATCTTTCTAGAGCTCCTTTTAAGTTTGTTCCCAAGACCACTACCTCTACTTTCATTAAGGCTACTTGGATTGAAAAAGAGAAAAGTGTCAAGAACTTTCTAGTTCAAACCGCTCTTAAAGTTAAGGAAAATTCTAGATGGTTTTTGGATAGTGGTTGCTCCAAACATATGACTGGAGACCGTTCTAGATTTATCACTCTTGAGAACTATGATGGAGGAAATGTGTCATTTGGAGATAATCGGAAAGCTCAGATTATTGGAAAAGGCTGTGTTGGAGGAGATCAAATGCCTACTTTAAAAGATGTTTTCCTTGTGGATGGCTTAAAGCATAATCTCTTGAGTATAAGTCAGTTATGTGATAAAGGAAACAAAGTTGTTTTTTATAGCAAATCTTGCAAAGTTCTGGATGAGAAATCCCACAAAGTCCTACTCACTGGATTACGTACTAAAGATAACATCTACACCATAGAAGAATGTTGTGAAAATGAATCCATGTGTTTAATGACAAAAGTTCAAGAAAATCAGTTGTGGCATCAAAGAATGGGTCATATAAATTACAAACTGATGAAGATCTTATCCAAGAAAGAAATTGTTAGAGGAATACCCAAATTAGATGATTACAAATCTGAATTGTGCAAAGCTTGTCAAATGGGTAAATAAATCAAGGAAAGTTTTAAAGGTATAAAAGATATATCCTCTTCTCGTCCTCTTAAACTCATTCATATGGACCTCATTGGACCTGCACCTGCACAGAGTATTGGTGGCAGAAAGTATATCCTAGTTATGGTTGATGATTATTCTAGATTTGGATGGGTAGCCTTTCTTCATGCAAAATCTGATGCAGTAGATAATATTATAAGGATTTACAAGAAAATTTAAGTTGAGAATGACTGCAAAATTAAGAAGATAAGAAGTGATCATGGAGGCGAATTTGAAAATGAAAGATTTGCATATTTCTGTGATAGCCATGGGACCAGTCATCAATTTTCTGCTCCAAAAACCCCCCAGCAAAATGGAGTAGCTGAAAGAAGAAATAGAGTTATTCAAGAAATGGCTAGAACCCTACTTAATGAGAAAAATCTCCCTCGCAACTTATGGGCTGAAGCTATTAATACTGCTTGCTATCATATTAATCGTGTTTATTTGACAAAGAACACTAACAAAACCCCTTATGAGTTGTATTTTGGAAAAAAACCAAATCTGGGTTATCTAAAAGTGTTTGGTAGTAAGTGCTATATTTTAAGAGACAGAGAGCAGCTTGAAAAGTTCGATTCCAAATCTGATGAAGGGATCTTCTTAGGGTATTCTGATAAAGCAAGGCATATAGAGTGTTCAACCTCAGATCGATGGCTATTATGGAATCAGCTCATGATGTCTTTGACGAGTGTTCACACCAAAAATGTCACTTTGCCTCTTCACACCAAAAGCTACATGGAGCCACATCCTACCAAAAATAGGCAGGCGCCACTTCAAGCATCAGATCTTGTCAGAATCAAACAAAAGCTGCAAGGTCATTCAAAACAACCAAAAGAGAGGTACACATGAAGTTTCAGGCCATTCCGACATTATTTGGCCTAGCTTCACTTCTCCAACAGCTAAGCAGCAGCTCCCGGCGGCGGACCACCCCGGGACCATGGCACCTAATTCGGAGCTTGCGGATCATCTCAAAATGACTCCAATAGGCCCCTCGTCGAATTTCAGGTCAATCGGACATCGTTTGACCAGAAGTCAAAGCTCGGCATCTCTCTCGCAGGAGAAACAAAGGCAAGCGTTTTCATGACTCCAAACGGCTTCAAAACTCAAACGAAAGCCTATGGTTGCTCTTAACTACTGATGAGGGAGTCACACGTCGAATTTTAGGTCAATCGGACATCGTTTGACCGAAAGTCAAAGTTCGGCATTTCCCTCGCGGTGACATCAAAGGCAAGCGTTTGCATGACCCCAAATGGCTTCAAAACTCAAACGAAAGCCTATGGTTGGTCTTAACTACTGATGAGGGAGTCACACGTCGAATTTCAGGTCAATCGGACATCGTTTGACCGAAAGTCAAAGTTCGGCATTTCCCTCGCGGTGACATCAAAGGCAAGCGTTTGCATGACCCCAAATGGTTTCAAAACTCAAACGAAAGCCTATGGTTGGTCTTAACTACTGATGAGGGAGTCACACGTCGAATTTCAGGTCAATCGGACATCGTTTGACCGAAAGTCAAAGTTCGGCATTTCCCTCGCAGTGAAATCAAAGGCAAGCATTTGCATGACCCCAAACGGCTTCAAAACTCAAAATAAAGCCCATGGTTGGTCTTATTTAATGCTCAAGAAGCTTCACCTCAAATTTCAGGTCATTCCGACATCGTTTGACCCTGTTTCAGCTTCTGGCGGAAAATCAGCAGTTCTGAGCTCGGCTTTTCCCGGAAAATCGGAAACTTTGCAAACCAATTTGCAAGGATTCTCATCATGTTTTTCAGAGGGAAATCAAGCCAAAAATGTGGAGAAATGTCATAGAAAACAAACAAAAAAAACGGAAGCGAAAAACGACGAAAAACGGCCAGAAACGGGCCCCGGGAAGCAATTTTCCCCCCAGGGTTGCAGAGCCCCGCGACCCTGGGCCAGGCCTGCGACCCTGGGCCATGGTCGCCGGCGACCATGGGGCCGGCGACCCTGGGAGGTCCGGGGCGCCGATTTCGCCCCGGGACCCCCCGTTTCGTCCGTTTTCGCGAGACGAGTTGTTCTGTCCCTGTGATTTTTCCAGATTCAGATTTTTGAGGCTCCAAATTCGCCGATATTCGCCAAGATCACAGGAATCCTTCCAAGAACTTCAAAAACTTCGTTGATCGCCAGCTGAACAACCAAAAAGTGCACTTTCTGCCCGCCCGATCGCGAAATCGACTGGACAGATGCTGCCGGCCCGCTGGTATCAACCAATGTCTGAAACTACATGATCATCTGATGTTGATTTACATAAGGATCCATCGATGATCATCGCAAAGGGAATTCCAAGAGACGCAACATGGCCCGCGACTCTTCAGCTACCAAGGTGGCCACTTAGTGCAATCAATTGGCCCGTTTATGGCAAGTTAATGCGGTCATTAACCCATTATCTTGAACGGCCCAATCAGAAGCCTCCGTTCAGGAGTTACAAGTCCAAGCAATCATGGCATTCAAGCCATGAAACTCCTAACATAATGGAGATTAAAGGCGATTAAATGCCCATGACTCTCCTCCGGCCAATGAAATCCAAGGGTCAGGAGTTACAAAACAAAAAGCAATTAAACTTGTAACTCCTCCCTTAATGAGCTTTATTACCATAAAGGCTCATAAATCACTCCTAAAGGCTACCAAAAGGCCTATAAATAGGAGTCCTCTCCAAGCATTCCGGAGACAGACACACAGAAAAAAATCAGAAAGATCCAGAAATTATCAGCAATTCCTGCTCTAGAAATCCAGAAGCTCAGAGAGAGAGAAACCTCTGTCGGAATTCCGCAGCAGCCTCCACTACAAGGTGACAAAAGCCCCTTGGGGGGGCACTCCCCCCCAAGGTCCTTTACCTTCTACTTCAACAAAAGTGGCTTAGACAGGGCTCTTCAGCCCGTCTACTCGGTTTTTTTTATTGAACATAAGACCTTCTCTCGGTCTTTGTTTTCTAAAAATCTGAGGATATAGCCAAGCCAAGCGAAATCAAGCATCCGACGTTCTCATTTGCATGGATGATGGCGGAGTCCATACATGACTCGCGACCGTCAATCTAAACGGGCCACAAATCGGCTATAAACGCCACAAATCGGCTATAAATGCCAAAAAAATTGCCTTTTACGGCAAAATCAAAAACTGTCCCTTTTCTTAAATATATGTGCAATGGAAACTTGAAAAGAAGTTGATTTCCTTTTTTACTTGCGAAGATTGATCTCCGGATCATCACTTGCAATTCCAAGTAAAACAGAAAATCTGGCACACCCACCCAAACACCCAAAAGCGTTAATGCACGCTCCGCCCCCCGGGGGCGAAAGGATCGGACCAAACGGACTCCCACGTCCGCCGACTCCCGGTAGCGCCTCGGGGCACAGGAGCGCGTTCCATCAAGTTGGCACACCCGGTGGGACCCGTTTACTTGAGAACACCGGATGCTTGGAATTGAAATATTCGCATATTATATCTTTGCTTATGTTTCTTTTCCGATTTCCTTGGCTACTTTTTGGCTGGTGGCCTATGTTGGATTTCGCATGAGATGGGATTTTTGGAAATTTCAAATTCTTTCAATTTATTTCCATTCTGTCTCTTTTCAAAAAAAAAAAAAAAAGCAAACTTCTTTGCCTTGGATTCAAAATTGAGAAGTTTTAATCCTATCCTATCGTTCATCGCGCTTGCAGAAATGTTGAGCCTGTTCGACTAAGGTTTTGGATCATTGGTTCTCTTTGATGAATTCATAAAAAAAAATCAAAATCAAAATTTTTGTTTTGGACTCAAAATTGAGAGGTTTTGATCCTATCCTATCGTTCATCGCGCTTGCAGAAATGTTGAGCCTGTTCGACTAAGGTTTTGGATCATTGATTCTCTTTGATGAAAAAAAAAAAAAAAAAAAAAAGATCAAAATAAAAACTTTTCGTTTTGGATTCAAAATTGAGAAATTTTGACCCTATCCTATCGTTCATCGCGCTTGCAGAAATGTTGAGCATGTTCGACTAAGGTTTTGGATCATTGTTTCTCTTCAATAAGTTAAAAAAAAAAAAAAAAAAAAAAAAAAAAGGAGAAAGACATAGACCGCTAAGGCCAAACCAACTGCGTTCTTTGATCTCGGTTGATTCAAGAAAAGCCTTGTCCAGAGTGTGGAGACAGCCCGACTGTTCGAGGCAAGGGTCCTCCAAACGGGTTCATTAAGTAATCCTACCCTTACCTGGGGGCAATTCTATCAATTGTGATTTCATAAGACCGGGTTAGGAAGCCTATGTGTGCTCTCCTGTCTTTTAAATAAAAATTAAAAAAAAAAACTTTTCAACAAAAAAAAAAGGTTTTTTGAAAAAATAAAAAAAAATAAAAAAAAAAAGGTTTTCGTCATTTTTAGGTTCAGATCTGAGAAATTTTGGTCTCTTCCTTTCTGAGCACTGGCGCTCGCGATTATCCGCTGAGCCCGTGTTCAGATTGGAACATCATTTGCTCTCTTTGATGGACCTGATCTTGGCCCTTCAAAAAAAAAAAAACTCTCGTCATTTTGGATTCGAATCCGAGAAATTATGGTTCCTTCCAGAGTACTGGCGCTCGCGGAAATCGTTGAGCCCGTCTTTGGATACCATATGCTCTCCTTGACAAATCCATTTTGACATTTCAAAAACCAGAGGATCCCATCTCATGGATGCGATCACCAGCATTTGTGTCTAGCGGTGCTAGTACGCCCTTTCAGGGTCTACTGTATTCGCGACCGGCACATTTGTAAAACTCCAACCTTATATTCTTCTTATCTCGAGCAAGCTCTGCTTTGCGATAAGTCGAATTTAGGTTCACAATTGCTTCTAGCAGTCACTGGGACGCTCATTCTGAGCTGACCCTACCTGCGTTTAGAACAATTGTGCCCTCTATGGTTTTTTTTGCCTTCCTCATGTTGCTTGGGCTGGGCCATGTCCCCTTGAGTGACTTGAAAAGGTGAAACCATAGAATTTTCCATTGATGATCGCTATATTCTTGTGATTACTAATGAATGTGGTCTTGTTTCAGAAGTTTACTAACAATGGCAGCTTCCTTGACCATCTCCTTCGACGAGAAAAAGCACCAGCAGATGCTTTAACAGAAGCAGAATGTGCGCACTCATAAGCGCACTGCTAGTGGCCACAGCGTCAACACCACCAACAATTCACCAAACTCCGGGTCGACCTCGACTCCCCGGACTATTTTCTTTGGGGCGTTGGGACCATTCCCACTTCCTGAAGAACAGGCTGCTCCCGCTAAGAAGCAGAAAATCACCTCCCAATGTGTCACCGCCGTGACACCAAAGGCGACCCCCGCGAAGCCTCAGCCCGCAAATATCCAGGTCCGTTCCAAGACTTGGTCCTCAGGGCCTTCACCAAAACAAAGGAGGTCCCGAGCATCTGCCAAGCCAGCATACCTGGCCCCGCTCAAAGAAAATCGGTTCTACCCTCTCTCCTACATGAAGAAGGAGAAACCCATCTCTGACCTGACTCCTAGGTCAATTCAGCATCAACCAGCTTGTTCTTACAAGCCAAAAATCAAATCCCACATCACCAGGCCTCCTCAAGCGTCTGCTAAGGCCTGCAAAACTGCAGTTCGACCCTTTATCTCTACAGGGGCCGAACTGGCACAATTCAAAGCCTCGCTGCAACAGGCGGAGGACCGGGTCCGCATCCTGTCCTTGCCTAACTACAAAGAAGATAAGCTCGGCTGCTGCGCCCGAGGGAGTACATCCTTCATCGTCAAGGCCCAGCCAGAGCTGACCGAAGCTCAACTCGCTCGTCGAGCACGCCGCCGCGCGTCATACCGACAAAAAAGACTAGAGAAACGGAGGACTCAACCTCCTACACTCCAAGTCTCTCAAAAATGGGTTGAAAAAGAAATACCCAACCAAGTTGCTGCTGTCCATATGGTTGGCAAAACCAGAAGACGCCAGAAGTCAGCAACAAAAATCCATGTCAGGCGTCCGGTGACCCGCAGCGTCTCCCGGACACAAAGGCATAAAGAAAACTCTCCCGCTCCATCAAGCCAAGGACATCGGAGTGATCACTCTTCGAGCTCTTCATCTAAAAGAATGAGCTCTAGCTCAGTCACCAAGACTGTTTCCTCTTTCGACTCTCGAAGAGCGAATGTCCTGGTCACAAATACTGAGCAACCTCCGCCACATGATGACGTAGCTGCACGCATCCAGCAGCTGGAACAAGGACAGCAGAGAATAGAGGCCCTAATGGAAAACCTCCTTCTCACTATTCAACGTCTGCCAAACAATGAAGCTCCTCCGAGCCATCAAGGCGACGAAGAAAATGTGGAAAATAGTGAGTCACACGCCCTTACAAAAAAGGACGTTGACGATATCCTCGCCAAAGCAAAAGAAGAGGATACGCTAAAAGAGCATGGGATCAAGCCACCATATCCTTTGTGGATAGACTCGGTCCTGTTCCCTACAAAATTCAAACATCCTACCCTCCAAACATATACGGGGAAAGGATCGGCTAGACAGCATGTCATCCACTTCAAAATCCTGACAGGAGCTATTGCGGATCAAGATGCACTCAAGATTCGCCTCTTTGCAAGCACCCTAAAAGGTACGGCCTTTGATTGGTACTCCACTCTTCCAGAGAACTCCATTCAGAATTGGGCCATGCTGGAGACATGCTTCTTGACTCACTTCAAAGGTGAGGATCATCCTGTTACTATGGCTCAGCTCTGCAGCCTAAAACAGGGGGAGAATGAGTCTACATACGACTTCATTCACAAGTGGAAAGCCATGGCATACAAATGCTCCGATGTGCTGCCACAAGCGTCGCTGGTCGACATCTGCCGAAATAACATGAGAGCCAGAATCCGCTCCATGATCATCGGCAACAAATCAAAGAACTTGGGAGAACTCCTAGAAGCTTCTATGGAGGCTGAAACGGTGATCAAGGACCTCAATAGTCAGAAGTCATCAAAGAAGGAGCCAACCGCCATTGCAACCTCTAAATCAAAGAAGAAAGAGGTCCTCAATGTGCAGACCAAGTCAACTCCTCAGCCACAAAAGAAGGCTGAAAACAAAGCTGCAGGTAAAAAGCCTGAACTCTCAGAAGCCTTCAGAGAACGAGTAGAGAAGAAATACCCGTTCGACGAAGATGTTGACGAGATCTTTGAAGCTCTCATAGCAAATGGCAAGCTCACCTTGCCTGAGCCAAAGAGGCCGGAAGATGTTGGCAAAACCAACGATCCCCGGTATTGTCCATACCACCAGATGGTGTCACACCCTCTCAATCAATGCTTCGTTGTGAGAGAAAAGATAAACGAGATGTGGAAAAACGGAGTCATCACCTTCGACAAAAACTATGGGTCCGCCTCCGTCAACATGATCTCGTATGGACAAACATCAAAATCACCAAAGAAGAAGATCACTACCTCCTTCAAGGTGATAAATAAAATTGAAGCGTCCGAGGGGCTGGTTCCTTACCCGACTCCAGATGGACAACCCTTATGGGTACACCCTGATCTCCTAGAAGATGAAAATTGGGAGATCGTAAAAACAAAGCCGACAGCTCGACAGCGAAGGCAGGCTAGGAGATACCTTTTCAAGCTCAAACAGCAAGAGAAGGCCCAACCAAAGCAAGAAGTCGATGAAAAGGCAGAGGCCTCCTCTACTGCTTCAAAGACCTCAAAGGCGGTAAGAAAATTCACACTCAGTGATTTCATCCCACCTCAACTGAAAGAAGAGGCCACGCAAGGGGCATCATACTCTTGCAACTCGGTAGTTGGATTCACCATGAATGAATATGAGTCCAGCGATACCGACGACGGATTCGACAGCACTAACGAGTGGGAAGAATCCCTTGAGACAGGAGAATACCTCTCTGATGAAGAGTGGGTCCCTGATACTTATCTTATGCCAGTAATCTGGTATGACCCCTTACGGCCACAAGGATCCTGGTCTGATGATGAAGATGACCAAGCGCCTGCACAAGAAAATGTTGTCATTCCAGCACCCGTCGTTGATCCTGTGGAAATCAACCATGTTGAGCCACAAGGAGACGATGAAGAAAAAGACCTGGCTCCCATGCCTGGTCTTGCAGAATATGCAAGGATCTTGCAGCGTCTAGCTCTCGAACAAGAGCGCGACCGCGTCAACGAGCTTCCTCCCAATCTGGAGCCAAGAATCCCTGAAGACCTTCAGGTACCTTCTCCCCTAACTCCTGAAAATGGAGAAAATTGTTGGATTGATGATCCTCTTACATCCGAGGAAGAGTCTGACTCCGAGCAGGCAACATCTCCCACTCGAGTTACCTGTAATGTGATAATTCAGGATTATAGCTCTTCCGAGGCCTCGTCTGATGATATCAGTTATACTCCGGCGACGCCAAGCAATATATCTTCTGAAGCTACCTCGTCTCACGTGACATACACGGAGATAACATCCTCTCAGGTTTCATCACCTGAGACTGTGACTTCAGAATTCACTTCCCTTCCGGATGATCATCATGAAGAAAACCCGGCTGGGGATGATGAAGGGGTCGACGAAGAAGAAAAATTGCAGGAAGCTGTTCAGGACTTGCTCCCGGAAAATGCTCCATGCAACATAATCACTGAGGATACTAGCTTAGCTGAAGGAACATCCCCAGTGGAAGAAGTACAACAGCCTCTTGAAGACAGTCTTCCAAATGAAGATTCCTCTCAAGAAGCTCTCGAAGTTGGTAGAGGCACCCGTTCTGGTCGGGACTACCATAAAAATTACAATACATCTTCCTTTACTTATGTAAACCCTTCTGGGAAAGATGTTATAACAGCCCCCAGTGGCAATAATGATGAACGCGCAGGCCCCAAGGAGGTTTTCAAGTATGACTTGGTTGAGCACTTCAAACACATACCTGCACGATTGCACATCCTAGATTTGTTACGAATGTCTCCACGCACTCGTGATAATCTCATTTCAGAATTGCAAAAACTGAATGAGGATGTTGACAAACATGCCCCGCAAATCTTCCAAATTGAAATGGACTATCGGGTCAAAAATGCAGAAATTTCCTCAAAAGGAGAAGAGAAGAAAATTGAAGGATCTTGCAGTAGATGTCTCTCGGTTCAAAAGATAACCAGTGCGACTATCGCCTTCACAAAGGAAGATCTCCTGCTTGGTGAGACAAAGCACAACCGACCTCTGTACTTTACAGGGTATATTAAGGAAATGCCGGTGCGCAGAATTCAGATTGACCCGGGTTCTGCACTGAACCTTATCTCCACTTCGGCACTCGAAGAGTTGGGCATTCCACCCAGCAAGCTGAGCCACACATCTGTATCTATCTTTGGGTACGATGGCAACTCTCAAAGGCCCATCGGCAAAATCAGGTTCAAATTGCAAATCGGTGATCTTATCTCTGAAGTCACTGTGTATGCAATAAAAACCCCGTCATGCTACAACATCCTTCTCGGACGCCCCTGGATACACGAGAATGGAAATGTTCCTTCAACTCTACATCAATGCATCAAGTTCATCGGCAACGATGGCATGATACATCGAGTCTTTGCGGATAGAAAACCTTTCAAAGGGAAAGAAGTCCACTTTGCAGACTCTCAGATGTATGAAGGAGAAAAAGAAACAGAGGAAATGACGTCTTCCGCCGAAAATCTCTTTAAAGATAAAGGCAAGGGTCATCAAAAATCACCAGAAGAAAAGAAACCCTCTGGAAAACCCGAAGAGAGCAGTCAATCTCCTTTCATAGTCTCCCTCAAGACTCCAAAACCTTTGGTCATTACAACTAAAGGGAAGAAGGTAAAACAAAAGTCTGGGGGCAAATTTGTTGTCTCTTATCTGTCCATCAAACAAAATACAGATTCGGATTCAGAGCTAGAAGATGATACTTCGTCAAGCCAAACTGATACTCAACAAGTTCAGCCCGCTCTAACTCCAATAGAGACACCTGCTGATGTAGAAGATCCTGCATCTGCTTCCTTTGTTGTTCCGGCAATATCATCTAAAGAAAAACTGATCTTCTTCCATAGATCGAGTGCTGCTTCATCAAAATCCCTGCTTGAACCTTTCCAAAACAAAGGTATGCCTCTACTGTCTCTGTATAGTCCTGTGGCACAAGCTATCATGAAAAAGATGGGATATGATGCTCAAAACCGAGTTGGCTTGGGGGAAGGCCATGGTATTCTCACACCATTGGAGCCCATACTGGCCAAACATCAGCTGGAAGATTGGAGACTCTATGGCTATATAGAAAAGTCTTCATATGGGTTAGGGTTCGATCCTGACGCCCCTCTGAAACAGCTAACACAAAGGTTTAGAAGTCAGTTTGTTGACCAAGCCCCAATAGCTCCAGTCCATGAAGACATCGATCTCCCTGGGTATCTCTTTGGAGAATCACCAGACAAAGATCCGGGAAACCCCTCCAATTGGTTTGATTTCTCCAATGATATGGAGGAATTGTCCGATGATACAGACATGCAGGATTCTGACCCAGAAGAACCCTCGTCTACAACAGAAGTACCTTACTTCGACCCGGTAACAGCAGGCGATTGGGACTATCTCATAGCGAGCCTTGAGAAGGTTGCTGATTAAGAAGACCCATGGAAAAGAAATGCTGTTGAAACACCAGAAGGCTTCGTTGAGCTGGAGGCCTCCGAAAACATTGTGGAGGAACCACCCTCGAATCTTCCAACAGAGGATCCTGTTCAAAAGATAGACTTGGGAACACCAAATAACTCACGTCCTGTATTCATAAGCAAGAATATAAAGGATGATGAGTTACCCGAGTATATCGCTTTTCTTCGTGAGTTCGTTGATTGCTTTGCATGGTCCTATGCTGAAATGCCCGGTTTAGATCCGAAAATAGCAGTCCACAAACTCAATCTTCAAAAAAATATCAAGCCTGTTAAACAAGGCCAAAGAAGATTCCGTCCAGATGTGATGGATAAAATTGAACAAGAAGTTCAGAAGCTCAAAAGCGTCGGCTTCATCCGTGAAGAACAGCATCCTGAATGGTTGGCCAACATTGTCCCCGTGACAAAGAAAAATGGACAGATCAGGGTCTGTATTAACTATAGAGACCTGAATAATGCCTGCCCCAAAGATGAATTCCCGCTCCCGATACCAGAGGTTATGATTGACAATACCTGTGGATTCGAGCGAATGACATGCATGGATGGCTTCTCTGGCTACAATCAGATAAAGATGCATCCTGAAGACGAAAAGCATACTTCATTTCGGACCCCATTTGGCGTGTATTGCTACACTGTCATGCCATTTGGTCTGAAAAATGCTGGCGCTACATATCAGAGGGCTATGATGAAGATATTCCAAGATATGCAGCACAAGACGGTTGAATGTTATGTTGATGACCTCGCCGTCAAAAGCAAAAGAAAAGAAGACCATCTCAAAGATCTTCGAGAAGTATTCCTCCGACTTCGCAAATACAAACTGCGGATGAATCCCCTAAAATGCTTCTTCGGCGTCTCGTCGGGTAAGTTCCTCGGATTCCTTGTTCGGAAAGATGGAATAGAACTTGACCCCATCAAAGTCAAGGCTATTCTAGAAATGCCCTCTCCAAGAACCTTGAGAGAATTAAAAGGGCTCCAAGGGAGATTGGCCTATATCAGACGGTTTATCTCCAACCTTTCGGGAAAATGTCGTCCATTCTCCCGATTGATGAAGAAAGGTGTAGACTTTTTCTGGGATGCTGACTGTGAAGCCGCATTTCAAGATATCAAGTCATACCTAACCAAACCTCCAGTGTTAGCGGCACCTACCACCGGAAAACCTTTCATCTTGTACACAAGAGCCCTCGACCATTCTCTGGGCGCTCTGCTGGCACAAGAAAATGATGAAAGAAAAGAAGCAGCTCTATACTACCTCAGCCGTATGCTGGTAGGTGCAGAGCATCGCTACTCCCCAGTCGAAAAAGAATGCCTTGCAGTGATGTTCGCCATACAAAAGCTACGTCACTATCTGCTTTCCAACACAGTTTATTTGGTCTCAAGGATCAACCTCTTAAACGTCCTTGTCACGAAAGCAGGTTCTCTCAATGCAAGACTGGCAAAATGGTCTATCCTTCTATCACAATTTGATATTAGGTATGTACCACAAAAAGCAATCAAAGGCCAAGCTTTAGCAGACTTTCTCGCGGAGCATCCGTTGCCTGAAGATTCTCCACTAAGAGATGATCTCCCTGACGAATCCATCTACAATGTGGAGGCTTTCTCACCAAGTGCTTCCTGGCACATGTACTTCGATGGTGCAACCAGAACAAACGAGAAAAGAGAGCCGGTCTCGGGAGTTGGCATTCTCTTTGTTAGCCCCGACAAAAACATGATTCCACACGCCTTCTCGCTACTGGAACCATGCACAAACAATGCAGCAGAATACCAAGCCCTGATTCTAGGATTGGAACTTGCCATTGAATCCGGTATCACCATACTGGAAGTCTTCGGAGACTCTCAACTGATCGTCAATCAGATGAATCAAAAGTTTGAAGTCAGAAAGCCTGATTTGTTGCCTTACTACAACAAGGCACAATCACTTTTGCAGAAGATTGACATCTGTCACATCACCCACATCCTCAGAGGTGAAAACATTCGTGCAGATGCCCTGGCTGGACTCGCCGCATCTATGGCAATCCAAAAAGGGGAAAACATGCAAATTACAGTGTGCGGAAGAAGAATCCTCCCTCCTCTCAACACACATCAAGCAGTTGCTGAATGCCACAGGGTGGTTGGAAGTCGGATTTCTATCCTTCAAACTTCGGTCGGCGACTGGAGGGATCCGTTCATTGATTACACTATGTTCGGGATCCTACCTGAAGATCCAAAAGAACGGGTAAGCATCCAAAGACGAGCCCCAAACTTTCATTTGGATATTCCTTCAAAAATGCTTTATAGGAAATCCCACAATGGAGTACTTCTACGCTGCTTGTCACAACAAGAAGCTGAAGAAACACTCAAAGAAGTCCATGCTGGTCTTTGTGGAGCCCATCAGGCTGGCCCTAAGCTCTACGATCAGATAAAAAGGTTAGGTTATTATTGGCCTACCATGGTGGCTGATGCAATGCAATTTGCTAAGTGCTGCCAAAAATGCCAAATTCATGGAGATTATGTCCACATGCCTCCAGAATGGCTGCATCCCACAGCGATCTCATGGCCTTTTGAAGCCTGGGGTATGGACATCATAGGTCCTATCTCCCCTCCATCAAGCAAAGGTCATCGCTTCATCTTCGCCGCTACGGATTATTTCTCCAAGTGGTCAGAAGCATTCGCGCTTAGTGAAATGAAGACCTCATCAGTCCTTCAATTCTTGCGCACCAACATCATTTGTCGCTTCGGCATACCTAAAAGATTCGTCCATGATAACGGACCACAGTTCCGTGATCACCGATTCTACAGGTTCTGCGATAAATACAAAATCCAAAGTTGTCCTTCAACTCCGTACAATCCGGCAGCAAATGGACTAGCAGAGGCTTTCAACAAAACGCTTTGCAAAATCCTCAAGAAAATGGTCTCTAGTCACAAAAGAGATTGGGGCGACAAACTGCCTGAAGCTCTGTGGGCCTATCGAACCACCGTTCGAGGACCAACCCATAGCACACCATTCTCCTTGGTCTATGGATGCGAAGCTGTTGTCCCTTTGGAAGTTCAAATCCCTTCCTTAAGGGTATCTCTGCAAAATGACATGACACAAGAAAGTAATGTCAAATTGAGACTCCAAGAGCTGGATAACCTCGATGAGAGACGGCTCGAAGCTCTACAAAGCATTGAACTCTACCAAGCACGCATGGCAGGATCTTTTGACAAGAAGGTCAGGCAACGCGCCTACAAAAAAGGAGACTTGGTTCTTACAGTAAAAAGACCAATGGTTTTTGCCAACAAATCTAAAGGCAAATTTGAACCAAAATGGGAGGGACCTTTCATCATCGACAAAGTCTTCTCCAACGGCGCATACGCTCTTCTAAACATGGAGGGTGACAGATGTATGCTGCCCATCAATGGAAAATTCTTGAAGCGGTACTACCCTTGAAGGTTTTTTCATCGGGTCAGAGCAACGCCTGCACGGCCAAAGCCTATTCCCAGGTATCTGCTCTTCAAACCCACTTCTTTTGGAATCTTCATCCTCCTGTTGAAATTTCTAAAAAAAAAACCCCTCAAAACAATGTCTCTTTCATCGTTTCATTGTTCAAAAAAAAATCCAAAAATCCAAGTTTAGGAGCCTCTTCCCAAACTTGACCAAAATTTTCGATCCTTGAACCCAAAATTCATGGTTTGAAACAAAATCAGGACCTAGGGATTTCAGCCCTAGTCCACCCCGACTTTTTACCACCAAAATGGTTTTGAGTCAAAATTTACGACCCTCGTGTCTTTAAACAAAAAAATGGTTTTTCAGAAAACCGCAGGGAAGCGACGTTCAGTCGATACTTGCAAAACCCAAAATCGGAAGGATGCGAACCCCATTCGATACTTCCAAAACCCCAAATTTCAAAAATCGTGGAGACGCAACGTTCCAGTTGATATCCACAACCCAAATTTCAAAACAAACAAAAAACAAAACAAAGGTTCGAAAAAACCTCAAACTTCAAAAATCGTGGGGAAGCGACATTCCATCGATACCCACAAAACAAATGTTTTTGAAGACAAAAGCAAGGAAGCGACATCCCATCGATACTTGCACCCAAATCCGCGAGGAGGCGACATTCCATCGATACTCGCAACCGAATGAGCAAGGAGGCGACATTCCATCGATACTTGCAATACCATTCAGCAGGGAGGCGACTTTTAGTCGATACTTGCATTTTTGAAAACCAAAAACCTGGCTTTCACGCCAAAAAACCCGGCTTCCATGCCAAAAATCCGGCTTTCACGCCAAAAAATCAAAAATCCGGCTTTCACGCCAAAAAAAAAAACAAAATTCGGCTTCCATGCCACCAAAACAAAACTCGGTTTTCAAAAAATCCGGCTTTCATGCCAAAAACAAAATCTGGTTCTTACACCAAAAACAAAAATCGGCTTTCATGCCATCTCAAAATTCGGCTTTCATGCCACCCCAAAAATTGGCTTTCATGCCACCTCAAAATCGGCTTTCATGCCACCCCAAAAATTGGCTTTCATGCCACCTCAAAATCGGCTTTCATGCCACCTCAAAATTCGGCTTTCATGCCATCTCAAAAATTGGCTTTCATGCCACCCCAAAAAATTGGCTTTCATGCCACCTCAAAATTGGCTTTCATGCCACCTCAAAATCCGGCTTTCATGCCATCTCAAAAATTGGCTTTCATGCCACCCCAAAAATTGGCTTTCATGCCACCTCAAAATCGGCTTTCATGCCACCTCAAAATTCGGCTTTCATGCCATCTCAAAAATTTGGCTCTCATGCCATCCCAAAATTTGGCTTTCACGCCATCAAAATCGGCTTTCATGCCACCTCAAAATTCGGCTTTCATGCCATCTCAAAAATTTGGCTCTCATGCCATCCCAAAATTTGGCTTTCACGCCATCAAAATCGGCTTTCATGCCACCCCAAAAAACTGGCTTCCACGCCACCTCAAAATTCGGCTTTCATGCCATCTCAAAAATTTGGCTCTCATGCCATCCCAAAATTTGGCTTTCACGCCATCAAAATCGGCTTTCATGCCACCCCAAAATCGGCTTTCATGCTACCTCAAAAAATTGGCTCTTATGCCATCCCAAAATTTGGCTTTCACGCCACCAAAATCGGCTTCCACGCCACCTCAAAATTTCGGCTTCCATGCCATCCAAAATTTTGGCTCTCATGCCATAAACCCAAATCAGGCTATAGATGCCACCCAAAAATTGGCTTTCATGCCGCAAGCAAAAACTGGCTCCCATGCCAAAACAATCATTTGTCAAAAGATTTCTCACAAAATGACAAACTTTTGATCACATCCCATTTAGCAATCACTTTAATCATAATATTTGAGTGAGCGTAGGGAAAACAAAAAAAAAAAACAAAAAAAAAGTACCAAAAAAAAATACATGTGGTACCAAAAAAAAAATGTGTTCACAAGCACTGCAAAAAATGTATAGCAAAAAAAATATACATGTGGTATATAAAAAAGAGAGAAAGAGTTTCTGTTAAAAAAAAAAAACAGGGCCTCAGCCAAAAATGCTCTCCAGCCAAGCTTTCAACTCCTCAAGCAAACTCTTGGCTTCATCGGTCAGAGTCTCCAAGGCACGCTTCTTCAAGAATCTGCCATGAGTAGCTGGAGAAGGCTCTATCCCTTCTGCTACACCAGGAAGATTATCCCGAGCAGTCTGCCATCGTTCATTCTCTCTAGCCTTCCTATTGAGAATCTGACCGGACTCTGCAACTTGGCGAATCAAAGCACTCTCCCTGCCACGAGCCTCTGTTAAGGATGCTTCCTTGCCTCCTCAACCTCTCCATCAAGGATGCTAAGGTCATGCTGCAGCCTGATGATGTCTAACTCCGCTCGGTTCCTCTCCCGAACCAGCTGCTTCCTGCCCTGTGCAGTCTCTTTCAATTCTGATTGAGCCTTCTCAGCAGGATTCAAGAACATCTCTTGGAAGAACTGGTCATCAGGATAGCTGATGGTCTCAAACCACCTGTCGCCTAATGCAATGATCCTATCAACGATCGCCCGGGCGTCTGTAACATCCAGACCAATATCTTCCTCAGCATCTTTGAGAATCTCCTTCACATGCGGAATCTTGCTACGCGCAACATCCAAGTGTCCAGAAAAGAGGATCTCAATCCAAGAACTCAAAACCCGCGTCACCACCTTCTTCGCATACTGAAGAGATGGGTCAGATGAAGACTCACCCTTCTCTGACGATTGGCTGCCCAAGTCATGTCCCATTGGAAGAGTGACAACAGAACACTTTCCAATCGGGGCCGCTGGAGAAGGAATCTCAACATGAGGTCTTGCCTCTGCCGCGTCAGAATTGGCTGGAGGATTAACTTCTGGCATCCCTGGCTCTGGCTCTGAAGGAAGCGATGGACTCTCTTCTGTCACTTCAAAATCTGCCAAACAAAAAAAAAAGGTATGAATATGATCCTGTTAAAAATCACTATCAGGGTTATTACTATGAAAGTACCTTCTTCGATGATTGGCTAAATACTTTCCCTCTCCATGAACTCATCGGAAGTATCATCAACACTGGCGTCCATCGATGGTTCAAAGTCGTCGGAATCCTGTGATAAATCAGCTGATACAAAAAAAAAAAAAATGTGTGTTAGCAAATCAAGTCACAGACAAAAGAAGAAAAGAAAGCGAAAAAAGTAATACCAGTTGGAGATTCTGCATTCATTTCAGAGTCCTTTGGTTTATCTTCTGGCGTCTCCACAAGGTCAGGCATCCTCTCATCGGTTGCAACATCAGGGATCGCCATGTCTTCCTCTTCTACTAAAAAAAAAAAAGAAAAAAAAAAAGAGAGAAAAAAAAAAAGAGAAGCACGAAAAAAAAAAAAGAAAAAACGTGCAAAAAGAAAAAAAAAAGAGAGAAAAGAAAAAGAAAGAAAGAAAGAAAGAAAAAAGAAAAGAAACACTTTCTTTTTCCCATCCTATTTCTACATGGATTTCTTGTAAAAGAAAAAAAAGATAACTTACTTGAAGCCATGGATGGAGAAAAAGAAGAACTTGAAGACTCTTGAAGAAGGAGAACTCTTGCACTTGGAGCAACTCTTGAAGACTTTTTCAAAAAGAAAGCAATAGGAGCAAGAGATCCAACCTCAATTGCTTTTTTGGAAAAGAGCAAACCAAAAGAGGAAAGAGGAGAAAAGCAAGGAGGTAAGTGCTAAAAATTAGCAACCTTCCCAAAAGAAAAGGAAACTTGGATCCTTTGAGAAATTCTCTCCCAAAGAAAGATATTTTGAGAGAATATCTCCCAAGAAAACTTGAGAAAATCTCTCAAAGTAAAGATATTTTTGGATATTCTCCACCCAAAAGAGATATCTTTAGATATTCTTTACGGAAATGACACCATATGAGATCTAAGCCATCCTTCAAAGCTTAAGGTCCCATGGGTTAGCCCATATGAGCCAGGTTTGACCACCTAGGCACTAAAAGTGGCTTTTTGTCAAAATTCCTCTTACCAAGAGCATACAAAAAAAAAAGGGTTCCATGCCTCTTTTGAGTTGATTGGACCATACAAGAATTCCAAGCCTCATAAGCTTCCGAAATCCAAAACCATCTCACCTCATGAACCAAATTGAGCCAAACCTTGAAATTGACATTTCACCAAAAATCAAACCGGTCCCCTAACATTCCACATACAGCTTGTTAGGTCACAAGACCAAAACCAAAAACCAAAACCTGACCCCCCAACACTCCACATACAGTTTGTTGGGTCACACGGTCAAAACCAAAATCCGACCCCCTAACTTGCCACATACAGCTTGTTAGGACTCAAGGTCAAAACAAAAATCTAAATCCGCATCCCTGATGTCATCTTCACTACTTTGCCTCAAAATGGTACATGATTCCTATCACTACCATAAAATCCCCTGGAAGCTCAAAAGGCTACCCCATCAAAAAAAAAAAAAAAAAATGCTCAAAGACTCTTGGTCAAGTCAGAAGCTCTTCTTCAAGATTCTATTCAAGGCACATCGACTGCAAAAGCTATATCGTCGCTGTACCTCGAGGGGGCATTTGTTGACACCAAAAATGTCACTTTGCCTCTTCACACCAAAAGCTACATGGAGCCACATCCTACCAAAAATAGGCAGGCGCCACTTCAAGCATCAGATCTTGTCAGAATCAAACAAAAACTGCAAGGTCATTCAAAACAACCAAAAGAGAGGTACACATGAAGTTTCAGGCCATTCCGACATTATTTGGCCTAGCTTCACTTCTCCAACAGCTAAGCAGCAGCTCCCGGCGGCGGACCACCCCGGGACCATGGCACCTAATTCAGAGCTTGCGGATCATCTCAAAATGACTCCAATAGGCCCCTCATCGAATTTCAGGTCAATCGGACATCGTTTGACCAGAAGTCAAAGCTCGGCATCTCTCTCGCAGGAGAAACAAAGGCAAGCGTTTGCATGACTCCAAACGGCTTCAAAACTCAAACGAAAGCCTATGGTTGGTCTTAACTACTGATGAGGGAGTCACACGTCGAATTTTAGGTCAATCGGACATCGTTTGACCGAAAGTCAAAGTTCGGCATTTCCCTCGCGGTGACATCAAAGGCAAGCGTTTGCATGACCCCAAATGGCTTCAAAACTCAAACGAAAGCCTATGGTTGGTCTTAACTACTGATGAGGGAGTCACACGTCGAATTTCAGGTCAATCGGACATCGTTTGACCGAAAGTCAAAGTTCGGCATTTCCCTCGCAGTGAAATCAAAGGCAAGCATTTGCATGACCCCAAACGGCTTCAAAACTCAAAAGAAAGCCCATGGTTGGTCTTATTTAATGATCAAGAAGCTTCACCTCAAATTTCAGGTCATTCCGACATCGTTTGACCCTGTTTCAGCTTCTGGCGGAAAATCAGCAGTTCTGCGCTCGGCTTTTCCCGGAAAATCGGAAACTTTGCAAACCAATTTGCAAGGATTCTCATCATGTTTTTCAGAGGGAAATCAAGCCAAAAATGTGGAGAAATGTCATAGAAAACAAACAAAAAAAACGGAAGCGAAAAACGACGAAAAACGGCCAGAAACGGGCCCCGGGAAGCAATTTTCCCCCCAGGGTCGCAGAGCCCCGCGACCCTGGGCCAGGCCTGCGACCCTGGGCCATGGTCGCCGGCGACCCTGGGAGGTCCGGGGCGCCGATTTCGCCCCGGGACCCCCCGTTTCGTCCGTTTTCGCGAGAAGAGTTGTTCTGTCCCTGTGATTTTTCCAGATTCAGACTTTTGAGGCTCCAAATTCGCCGATATTCGCCAAGATCACAGGAATCCTTCCAAGAACTTCAAAAACTTCGTTGATCGCCAGCTGAACAACCAAAAAGTGCACTTTCTGCCCGCCCGATCGCGAAATCGACTGGACAGATGCTGCCGGCCCGCTGGTATCAACCAATGTCTGAAACTACATGATCATCTGATGTTGATTTACATAAGGATCCATCGATGATCATCGCAAAGGGAATTCCAAGAGACGCAACATGGCCCGCGACTCTTCAGCTACCAAGGTGGCCACTTAGTGCAATCAATTGGCCTGTTTATGGCAAGTTAATGCGGTCATTAACCCATTATCTTGAACGGCCCAATCAGAAGCCTCCGTTCAGGAGTTACAAGTCCAAGCAATCATGGCATTCAAGCCATGAAACTCCTAACATAATGGAGATTAAAGGCGATTAAATGCCCATGACTCTCCTCCGGCCAATGAAATCCAAGGGTCAGGAGTTACAAAACAAAAGGCAATTAAACTTGTAACTCCTCCCTTAATGAGCTTTATTACCATAAAGGCTCATAAATCACTCCTAAAGGCTACCAAAAGGCCTATAAATAGGAGTCCTCTCCAAGCATTCGGGAGACAGACACACAGAAAAAAATCAGAAAGATCCAGAAATTATCAGCAATTCCTGCTCTAGAAATCCAGAAGCTCAGAGAGAGAGAAACCTCTGTCGGAATTCCGCAGCAGCCTCCACTACAAGGTGACAAAAGTCCCTTGGGGGGGCACTCCCCCCCAAGGTCCTTTACCTTCTACTTCAACAAAAGTGGCTTAGACAGGGCTCTTCAGCCCGTCTACTCGGTTTTTTTTATTGAACATAAGACCTTCTCTCGGTCTTTGTTTTCTAAAAATCTGAGGATATAGCCAAGCCAAGCGAAATCAAGCATCCGACGTTCTCATTTGCATGGATGATGGCGGAGTCCATACATGACTCGCGACCGTCAATCTAAACGGGTCCCTCCCACAATCTCCTGAAGAGTTAGATTCTTCCTTTCTCGCTTTTCATTGTATTTTGTATTTTATTTTAAAGAGACAAAAAACCACAACTCTTGTCTTTCATTATTGATGAGAATTGTAAATCGGCTATAAACACCACAAATCGGCTATAAACGCCACAAATCGGCTATAAATGCCAAAAAAATCGCCTTTTACGGCAAAATAAAAAACTATCTCTTTTCTTAAATATATGTGCAATGGAAACTTGAAAAGAAGTTGATTTCCTTTTTTACTTGCGAAGATTGATCTCCGGATCATCACTTGCAATTCCAAGTAAAACAGAAAATCTGGCACACCCACCCAAACACCCAAAAGCGTTGATGCACGCTCCGCCCCCCGGGGGCGAAAGGATCGGACCAAACGGACTCCCACGTCCGCCGACTCCCGGTAGCGCCTCGGGGCACAGGAGCGCGTTCCATCAACGAGACTAATCAAATTAAGAAAGCTCTTCATGATGAAGAAGAGACCTTAGTTGAGCAGCCTATTTCATTCGAAATTGAAGAAGAAATCCCCTTTGTCCCTACTATGCCCACAAAGTTATTAAAAAATCACAACTTGGATAATGTCATTGGAGACATCACAAAAGGAGTCATGACAAAAAGACAGGTTCATAATCTGTGTGCTCACTATTCTTTTGTTTCACAAATTGAGCCCAAAAACTTCTCTGAAGCAGAAACCAAGTCTGAATGGATTGATGCCATGCAAGAAGAATTAAACCAGTTTAAAAAAAATGATGTGTGGGATCTTGTACCTCTTCCTGAAGGCAAAAGTCAAATTGGCACCAAATGGATTTTCAAGAACAAGCTGGATGAATCAGGAAATGTTATAAGGAACAAAGCTAGACTTGTAGCCAAAGGGTATGCTCAAGTTGAAGGAATTGATTTTGAGGAAACCTTTGCTCCTGTAGCTCGTTTGGAGTCTATTCGAATTTTATTAGCTTATGCCAGTAGCATGAAGATTAAACTATTTCAAATGGATGTGAAGAGTGCCTTTTTAAATGGTGAAATTGAGGAAGATGTGTATGTTATTGAACCTCAAGGCTTTGAGGATCCTCATCACCCAGAATATGTTTTTAAGTTGAAGAAGGCTCTCTATGGATTGAAACAAGCCCCAAGAGCCTGGTATGAAAAGCTTACTAGCCACTTACTTGAAAATGAATATGAGTGTGGAAATGTGGACAAGACTCTCTTCATTAAAAAGGTTTATAAAGATATTCTCATTGCTCAGATATATGTTGACGACATTGTTTTTGGATCCACATCTGATCAACTTGCTCAAGGATTTTCTAAATTGATGAGCTCCACTTTTGAAATGAGTCTGGTAGGACCCCTACAATTCTTTCTAGGATTACAAATTAGTCAGACTGATCATGGTATCTTTCTTAGTCAATCCAAGTTTGCTCTAGAAATAGTGAAAAAGTTTGGCTTACGAGAATCTAAGACTAGCTGCAATCCCATGGGCTCTACTACTAAAATCTCTAGTGATCTTCAGGGTAAGAAAGCTGACCAGAAACTTTATAGGAGCATGATAGGAAGCCTTCTCTATCTCACTGCTAGCCGACCTGATATCTCTTTTAGTGTTGGAATATGTGCTAGGTATCAATCTGATCCTGGCCGAGAGTCACATTAAAGCTGTTAAAAGTATCATAAAATATATTAATGGGACTTCTCATTATGGTATCTGGTATCCTCATGACTCAACTCTGCAATTAATTGGATATAGTTATGCAAATTGGGCAGGATCAATAGACGATAGGAAAAGCACTAGTGGCTGCTGCTATTTCATAGGGAACTGCTTAGTAGCCTGGCATAGCAAAAAGAAAAATTTTGTATCCTTGTCTACTGCAGAAGCTGAATATATTGCTGCAGGTAGCTGTTGTGCTCAACTGTTGTGGATGAAACAAACTTTGTTAGATTATTATGTTCCACAACAATACATGCCTATCATGCGTGACAACTCTAGTGCCATTAGTATTTCTAAAAATCCTGTTCAGCACTCTCGCACTAAGCACATTGACATTCGTTATCATTTCTTGCGTAATCATGCTGACCAATGCACTATTGAGTTAATTTTTGTTCCTACAGATACCCAATTGGCTGGCTTATTTACTAAACCCCTTGGAAATGATCAGTTCATAAAATTGAGACATCAATTGGGCATTAGCCCTTGCCCTGAATTCTAAATTTTTATTGGCTACTCACCTGTTACCACACTTTATTTTTATCGTATCTCTTATAAACAGGTGCTACTAACAAGGTTGTATGTTTTATCTTTGATGGGCAGGCTCCTTTGCAATTGGATGTCAAAGGGGGAGAGAAATATCAAGTGTTCCTCAAGGTGTTCACCAATTGAGGGGGAGAAGATTCAAGGGTTGCTAATGTTGAGGGGGAGTAGCTTTGCCTAGAGTGTTATTTGTGTAGCTTCTAGGTTTGGTCGTCGTAGGTCATCGCTTTCGCAAGGAAAACCCAAAGCTCCAAAATACCCAAATGCTCCTGAATATCCAAAGCTCCTTAAAGATTCAAAGCTCCTTAAATATCCAAAAAAGGTGTTGTTCTAGTTTCAAAGGAAATTGAGAGAGAGTTCAAGCTTCCAGAGTTGCCATCAAATTGCAAAGGGGGAGATTGTTAGAGTTTTTGTTTTGTCGCAATTTGATAGGATGCATTCTTTTTCATAACTTGACCTCTCATTCTTTCATGTTTTTATTCTTAGGATCTTCATGCATATTTCTCATTCATAATCTTTGTGTTTATCATATGATATGCATGGTTTTCAAATCAGTTTTGTCTCATAAGTTCATGAAGTTTTGAGTTCAGATTTTCAAGCCTCTAAGTGTTTAAATCTTTAAGTTCAAAAATCTTTCAAGTTTTCCAAAGTTTCCTTCTTTAAATCCTTATTTTGATTTGGAGTTTTCATGGCTTTAGAAAATCAGTTTTCATCCTTTTTCAGTCATGAATTCATGCTTGAGAATTGTGTCTCAAAGTCCCCTGGAAAGATGCCCTCTAAGTTGCAAGTTTCTAAAATTTCAGAAATTCTGGGCAGTCTTCAGGTCGACAAGTCGACAGAGATTTTTGAATAGTAGCCTCTCAAACGGATATTTTTCTAGCCGTTGTGTGTACCCGGTTGACCCGGCCCTGTACCAGGTCGATCAGGCACTAGCCGTTGGGAACTTTTTCTTTATAAAAAGTTGCTGAACTTTCAAGGACTTTTGAGGCCAAGGACAATACAACTTTTCTAGAGCATCTTTGAAGGGATTATGAAGCCATTCCATTGATTCAACCTCTGATCTTCTAATGGGTGTGCTTCATTTATCCTAAGTCTTTTAAAATCATGCTTTGTCTCTTTATCTTTGTTTTACTTCAATGCATGATTAAATAGATGCTTACCTTTTGAAGTGTTGTGTTTCATAACATGCTTTGAACTTTGAAATATCTTAGCCTTATGAATCCAACATATAGTTTTTGTTTCACATGGAATTGTTTTCCTGTTTCAAAACTAACTTGTTAGACTTAAGTTTATCTTCTTTAAAAACAAGTCAGTTCACTTAAAAAATTTCATGTGTTTGTCAAACAACTCTTTCTCATACATATGATTATCATCTTTGCATCAATTTAAAGTTCCATCTTTTTAAAAAGAGATAGAGTGATTTCTAGTAAATGCATTATTCATAGACTTTGTCATTCATATGCATGCTTCTAGAAGTTGAGATTTCATTTTCTACTTAGCCTATTTAGAGGCACTCATTTGCACTTACATTGTTCTCTTAATCCATGCATTCATAGGCATTTTTCTTAAGAGAAAATCTTCTTGATTGTAAAGGTTGGTGCTTAGCCTTGAAAAGCATGCATAGTGTTGTAAAGGTTTATGCTTAGCCTTTGAAAAGCATAGTGATGTATTTGTGAGGTTGAAGGTGAACCTTATTTTGAGTTAGTGAAAATCCGGTAGGGACACCGGGAGTGGATGTAGGCATGTTGGCCAAACCACTATAAATGCTTGTGTTATGGTAATTGTCTTTTTTTTTTACTTTTCATGGATGGCTCTCTTGTTTGATTCTTTTATTCTTCCTTAAAGCATAAGAGACTTAAAAGCAAATAAAATTAAAATTGGTCTAGTTATTTGAGCTCACCCTATTCACCCCCCCCCCCTCTAGGATTCGATCTTGGACTTTCAGACTCTTCGTACGACCCTCGAACCTTGCGCAAAGCAACTCCCTTAGCCATGTGTGCCTTCCTGTAGCTGATTGGGGTACCAAACTCCATTTGATATTCACTGACTATCTCTTTTGGTCTTATATCATTATTGCACCGTACCCTCTCTTTAATGAAATCTGTTATAAGCCTCGTAGATGCATGTGGATGAGATGTCCCCATCATAGGCTTCGAACGAGAATGAATTGCTATATACTTCCGCACCTTGAAATGTGGTCCCGATTCAACCATGGACACATGTATTCTCCAAGGACAATTTGCATCTTTGCAACGCGCAGTTACTTGCTTCATGTTGGTGCGCACATGCTCCAAAGTGAAGTTACTGTAAATTGCAAACTTTGCAATACATCTTCTGAAAGATTCACGGTCGCTAAACTCACGACCCAACCACATCTCCCCTACTGAGTCAACTCCCTCATCAAATATGATTGCCTCGGGCACCATCGTGTCCACTGTTGTGAAGTTCTGCTTGGTGGTTCATCGTTCAACCCTCTAGTAATCCACTCGTCCGGACCATGAAATTGTTGCTTCTTGTTTGAACTATGTTCTTCCGTGTGTCTTGAAATGGAGGGTATACTCACAGAGTAATGATCATCCTTAGAACGATCCATACTTGCATCATTGTCCAAAGCCCGAATGATTGGTTCCTCCTCTCCTATCATAACATTCGGCGCTGATGGAAAATTGAAATAGCAATCCTCATTCAAGTCGATAGTGGGAAATTCTTTCGTGTATGCCCCAATCACCAACTCTTTTGCTTTGGTTAACCTAATTTCATTGATCAAGGCTTCTCGTTGATGTTTATTTCTTTGCCTCTTATGGTTTCTGCAAAAAAAAAAAAAAAAAAACACACATGGATCAATTAACTTTGGATTTATGTAAACACAATTATGGATTAAAAATAAATTTCACTACGTACGAACCTGGTTTCTGGGGTTTCTTTGGTAGCATATGTGTCTCCTTCCCTTCTTGCAATGAACAAAATATATTGTTTCTTAGATAAGTCCCCGAAGCTCTGAACATTCCCTTTACATCATTGTCATCATCAATGTCTATCAATGAAAAAAAACTTCTGTTGTGAAGAATGTGCTTTATTTATAAGGCTTCCACACTTGTTTCCCAGTTTGATGCTTCGAATGCAACGTTCACCAGCTCACTATATGTTATGGTTTTAGGGAGATGTCTCATCTTCTATCTTCTGCCGATATATTGAGAACGTTTGAGATCAGATTGAAAATCACCATCATAATGTAATATTGTTGGGACATCAACATCCGAAGGAATACTACAACATTAAAAAAAATCATATTAGTTGGTTAAATCAGTAATAACAATCATGCTTCACTGAACATATCCAATTTGCAAAAGAAACATTTGTTCAATACCACAAGTCCATTTGGAAGTTGACTGGTAAGTAAGGCTATTTGTTGGCAATGGTACAATTATTTCTGATAATATTGATACGATTGATCTTGCTTTTTTTTTTTTGTTTTACAACAATCCCAAGTGGTAATCATAAAGAATTTTTTTATCATATATGATTCTCTACGTTCTTTCTAATCACATGACTCATTTCAAAACATATTTTTTTATGTTATCTACCAGTTTCTTTAAAACCCAAAATTCCAATGTATGTTGACGTTTCTTTTGGTCCATATTATTCTCACATCAATGTCAGTGAAAAATAAAAACATAAAAAATCATATCAAAGATGTTTGCACGTCAATCTCTATCTTGGCTTGAAACATTTGCTTCAAGTCATTAGCTGCTGGGTTTGATATCTACAAATATCAGTCACCTTCAAAATCTAAGAACAATCACACTGTTGTCAGCAATCTGATTTGTTATTTCCCTTGAAAGGACCCAATGGGTTTTTGATCAATGGACGTGATAAAAAATACAACATTTCTTCTTCTTAGCATTTATATTGAAAAGGAAAAGGAAAACACAAACACTTTGATTTCAAATCTCTATCTGTCTATCCTTTTATGATAGGATGTTGTGGGGAAGAAGACAATGAGATGCATGCAGAAATAGTCACATACAACTAGGAATTATGAAAAGGGTTTATCAAAAGTACAAATCAAGTTTTAGGGCAAAGTACAAACTTCACATTTGCATTGCTCTGCCCCAAACGGAGTATCATATGCACTTTAATGTTCTCCACCAAACAAAAGCAGGGGCGGCCCAACAAATTCGGAGGCCCTAGGCAAGAATATGAAAGTGGGCCCTATTAACAGGCAATAATTATTAAAATATATTTATTTAAAAGATATTTTTCTAGCTTTTTGAGATGCAAAAATATTGATTAAATTTTTATATTCAAGTTTTGTTAATATATCTTTTTCAATAGATAATATAGCTAACCCATTTAATCTTTCTTGTGACATAGTTGATCGGAGATAAGATTTTATTAATTTAAGTTTCGAAAAACTTCTCTCCGCTGAAGCAACTGTTACTGGTATTGTTAACAATATTCTAAAAGCTATACATGCATTTGGAAAACAATCTAATCGTTTTATATAAGTTAAGGTTTCAGCTGGAGTATTAATTTCAGATTGTAGAACTTTTCTTAATACAGTCAACTCTTGAAATAAATCTAAACCATCAATATCAGAAAATAAGTCATGCTTCAAAAAAGTTTCAAGGTTAAGACAATAACTTTTCAAACTATCATCATCTAAGGATTTTAATTTTTTAAAATAAAATAAAAAACCAAAAATATTTTCATATATTTTGAATTGTTCAAATCTACTCTTGATCGAAGAAATAGCTAGATCAACTATAAATAAAAAATACTCAATTCTAAAAGACTCTTCAGCTGATAGTGTTACTGCATTCTCAATTGTATCACCAAATTGTTTTTTCCTAAAAATTTTACGTTTTTCTCGAAATACTGGTTCTATTTCCATTTCAAGTGCAATCTCTTTTGATGAAATCAAAGCAGAGTAAAATCCATTTTCTCTATATGATTCCAAAAAAGAAATAAGTCCTTTTAATTGATCAATAGCAACATCAATATACATGTCTTTGGATTGTAAATTTTTACTAACTGTGTTAACAGCAAATAATATATCATACCAAATATTCATACCCAATAAAAATTCAAAGTTTTCAATCTCATATGTAGCTAAGCATGTGGCTTCACTTCTTGTTTTAGGATCTTCACTAATTTTTGCTAATTGAATTAAAGCATCTCGTATTTTCGGAGTCTGATACTTGATTGCTTTAACACTTTCGATACGACTTTCTCATCGCGTTTGAGATAATGATTTAAGAGTTAACATAGATATATTATCTTGTAAAATTTTCCATCGTTTTGTTGAAGAAGAAAATAATGAGTATATACGTTGTAATACTCCAAAAAAAGATATAGCTTTAGGACAAGAGTTAGCTATATCACAAAGTACGAGGTTAAGATTATGACATCCACATGGTGTGTAAAATGCTCTTGGATTTATATCTAGTAGTCTTTTTTGTACACCTTGATGTTTTCCTTTCATATTAGATCCATTATCATATCCTTGTCCTCTTACATCATTTACATCAAGTCCAAGTTTTTTAATTACATTTATAAGTTCATCAAAAAGGCCTTTCCCAGAGGTATCATCTACTTCCAAAAATTCTAAAAAATATTCTTCTATTTTTATTGGACTTGTTGAAATATCTACACATCGCAGTATAAGAGTCATTTGTTCTTGATGACTTGCATCAGGAGTACAATCAAGTATTACTGAAAAATATTTTTCTTCTTTAATCTTATTAATTATTACACTTTTAATTTCAGAAGCTAACATTTGTATTAATTCATTTTGTATCTTATGCCCGAGATAATGATTATGAATTTCACCATCTTTAATTCGTCGAACATGTTCTTGCATTATTGGATCAAATTCCGCAATCATTTCAATTAAACTTAAAAAGTTTCCATTGTTGTCTTGATATATTTTCTCATTCTTCCCACGAAATGCCAAATTATTTTTAGCAAGAGTTTTTACCACAGCTAAAATTCTTACAAGTACTTTTTTCCAATAATCTTTCTCTTTGTTAATTTGTTCTTGAATATTTTCATCAATAGTTTTATTTTTTGACAATCTTATTTCTAAATCAACCCATGAATTCATGTTAGCAATATGTTCATTAGTTGTTTCATGAGTTTTGAGCTTATAACTAAGATTTTTCCAATCTTTAGTTCCTTCATTAACTAATTGACTTGTGCTAGGTTTTGAATTGAATAACTTACAACAAAAGCAATATACTCTATCTAAATCTTTTGAATATATTAACCATTTTCTATCATGCTTTTCTCCGTTTGACAATTTTCGAGTGTAATATGTAATAGAAAAATGTCTATTATTTTCATCATTAGGAAAGTCTAAATTATTTTCCCTAATAGGACCTCTTTCAACTAATAAGTCTCTTAATTTTGTGTCAATATTTTTCCATTGTCCTGGATCATAGATATTTATTGGAACATAATCTAATAGTTCACTAACATGTTCACATTCTTTATCATTTTCTACTTCACTAACAAATTCACATTCTTTACCAATTTCATTTTCTTTTAAATCTTTTTGGCATTCCGTTGATTTTTCTATATTATTTAATTGTTCAATCGTTGAATCATCATTTGAGTTTTTTGTTGTTGTTGGTTTATCACTAATAACAAATTTATCGAGTGCTCCTTTTTGAGATTCAATAAATTCATCTTGTTTTCTTTTTTTTTTTACGTTTTTCACATCCAGAATCATATCTTCGAGTAGACATACTAATTATATAACTTGCAGTTACTACAATGAAAAATTATAACACAAAATTTATAAAAATTAAATTAAACTAAAATAAAAGTTCAAGAACAACACAACCTGGTACTGTTCCGTTCTTCGGTATTGTTGGCAGTAAGATTGATCCTAGTTTTGTATAGGGATGAAAGTGGGCCGGGCCGAGCCGGGCTTTGACAGGCCCTAGGCTCGGCCCTAGTATTTTTTAGTAGGCCCTAGCTCGGCCCTAGCCCTAAAGGGCCTCAAAAACCCTGGCTCGGGCTCGGCCCTTATTAAGTTATGAGGCCCTAGGGCCGGCCCTTTGAGCCCGGCTAATTATATAACATTAGCTGAAAGAAAATATTTTTCGGAAAAAAAAAATTCCTGTAGGAATTCAAAGAAATCTACATATGCAAACCAGAACAAAAAATGGTCAAATGCATGCATTCATCCCATATTCCCATTCTCATAATTTGGATTGCGCAATAAAATTAACTAAAATAAGAAAGACTCCATAAAAGCAAAGGGAGCCCAGTTCCAACACTCCATAATAGTTCAATGTTAATGTAGATGAGCATTATCAAACTCCAACAATAATACAAATCAAATTAAACTCCAATAACATCATAGAATAAAATAAAGTATTCGGCTAGCATCATAAAATAAAGTCTCTAGCATCACCAGTATCACCTAAAACAACAACAATAGAGCATTGTTAATAAATAATAATAACAACAAAGGAAAGGTTGTTCCAGAGTTACAAGACTTTAAAAAATGACTTCTAGACCATTAATATACATGCATCCTCAAGGTTGTTTAGGGATTATTTATATTGGATTAAAATTAGGGTTTAAGGTTTAGTGCTTAGGTTTAGGATTTATGGATTATTTAGTGTTTAGGGTTTAGGGATTATTTATATTGGATTAAAACTAAGGTTTAGGATTTATGGATTATTTAGTATCATAGATTCATATATGTATTATATACTGTATAGTGTACACATACATATAATATATGGATTAATATATGTAGGCCCTATGGCTTACTGCTTAGGTTTATGATTTATGGATTATTTAGTGTTTAGGGTTTAGAGATTATTTATATTGATTAAAACTAAGGTTTAGGATTTATGGATTATGTTATATCATATATGTATTATATATTATATAGTGTACATATATATAATATATGTATTAATATATGTAGGCCCTAGGGCTTACGAGCCGGGCTTCATCAAGCCCGAGCTCGGCCCCTTTAAGCAAACGGGCCTCCTACTAGGCCCTAGCTCGGCTCTTTTGTCTTTTGAGCCGAGCTCGGGCCGAGCCTATGACGGGCCGTCCGCGGGCAGCCCTAGGACGGCCCGGCCCACTTTCACCCCTAGTTTTGTAGCAACAACATTCAAGCAAAAGCAAAAGGTAGCACTTTCGTTCAGAAACTTCACACAGAGAACTTCATGCAGAGAGAGAGAGGGAGAGGGAGAGGGAGAGAGAGAGAGAGAGAGAGATGTTATATCTTGAAAAAAAAAATCTGCCGTTAATGTATGTCTAAGAGAGAGAGAGAGAGAGAGAGAGTTACCCTTTCTTTGTAGAAGTCTAACAGTCTACTACAACTAGGAGCAATTTTCTAGGTTAGTTATTAAAGTGAGAGTCAGACTTACCATTTCTTTGTAGAAGTCTAACAGTCTACTACAACTAGGAGCAATTTTCTAGGTTAGTTATTAAAGTGTTAATGGACCTATCAATAAAATTTGGGCCCTCTCAAATCTCAAATCAATCTATCTAAAATATATATACCCATATCTAAAATAGGGGGCCCCAAAATTTTGCAAAAATTGGGGGCCCTAGGCGGCCAACTAAGTGGCCTAGGCCTAGGGCCGGCCCTGAACAAAAGCATGTGGCTTTAATGGTGTCTTCAAGAGGTGCAAATGGTCTTTAAAAAATGGGTGCAGACGAACCTGGTATGTGCAAATAGACATGTTGACAACGAAACAGGATAAAACACCTCTTTTGTTCTAATTCGTGTCCATCGCAGGGTCCCTAGGACCCTTAGCTTCATAAAAATAAGGTCCCTAGGGGCGCTAGTTGAAATCCTAAAAAAAAAAAATACATTTTCAGGCAAAATGACTGATATGGTGCAAAGTCGGTTAAAGTATTCTTTTAGGCCAACTGGTCATCTAAAGTGTTTTTTTTTTTTTGTTTTTTTTTTTTGCTAAAATCCTCTATAAAGATTTACAAAAAAGTCTACGGCACGCGACTTAACTAAAATTTGAAATAAACGCATCAGTCATATAAGTTGGGTTGAGCATGAGTGCATGATAGGTAACATGTGTAGGCTCAAGTCAAATTTTACCAATTGATTAATCATGTACGTTAAAAGTGTAACATGAAATCAACTCAAGTTAATGGGTCAAACCAAACCCTTAAACGCTTGTTTGTGTTGCTGCTTTGTAATTTTAATTAAGTTTTTTGTCGGAAGCACTTTATATTATATCCAAATAAATCTACGTCCCACCTTTTGGTGTCTTTAATTTTGTGGCTGGATTCTATATTGAGTGTGAGGTATTTTAGTTGGTGGGAGTGGCCCAGAATACGAGTATTAGTGGCCATGAATGTGAGAAATTTTGTCGTGAAATGACTAATCGGCCAGTGAAATTGGTGCTACCATAACAGTAGTCCCACCCAACATTTTTTATTTTTTTGTGGGGGACACCTTACAATGACTGCATTTGCTTATAGTGATCAAGCACTATCAACGACATTTGTTTTTTCATTTTTGCAAGCCACGTATTTGTAATCCAAACTGTTCAGATTATTTATCAAACTAATAAAATTCAAGATCATTAAGCTGATTATCTCAGATCTTCATAAATTATGAGTAATTTCTAAAAGAAGACAAAAGATCCCCAGCTATAGATTTAATTTTCTGCACTTTTGTGGGCTCCCAATTTATGATTGGAATTGTTCAATATTCTCATATTAATAAGAAGCAACAAGGAATGCGAATAAGATATCAGTGTTGGAATGTAATTGGATTCCTTGTGCGGAGGGCCTAAGGAAACCCTCCTCTCCTGTCAATAGACCTGACTTGATGGCCAAGGATCTTAGGAACTCCAATGGGAATTGGGATTTTCCTAAGATATAGTGATCAGAGAGATATGGAGGATATCTAAAAAATATTCCTCTCTCATTCTATGGAGGATAGGAGAATATGGACTGCTACTAATAATGGGGATCTTTCTATTAAATCAGCTTATAAATGCATTCTTAATATATAAAAGGTTTACTCACAGTGACCTAAATATAAGTTGGAAATATTACTGGAAGTATCCCCTCCCTTCAAGAGTTTTATTGTTTGGATGAAAATGTCTAAAGAAAGCAATTCCAGTGAGATCCACCTTGATCTCAAGAATTGGGGACCCCAGTTTCCCTTCTAATTGGCCTCTATGTAAAAATAAAGTGGAAACTATGGAGCACATCAAGTTGTAGTGTGTTTTCACTCATGCTTATTGGTTTGGATCATGTTTTGGTGCATTGGCCGACAAGTTCCCTCAAGAGAATTAGAGGAATGGTGGAAATGGTGGTATGAGGATAGGTCCTTAGGATAACATGCACTCACTGAACTAGAGTCTCAAGCTCTTTCCATAGCCATATGGTAGGCTATATGGAGGATGAGAAATGAATCTGTATTCAAAGCTAGAACTCCAAATTTGATGTGGGCTATTTCACTTGCTTTGGAGGATGAATAGTATGATTATTCATCCCAAAATGGATACTCACCCATCCATGGGTAAATGTTCATCTAAGTCTCATGTTCTGACCCATCTTCCTCAATATGGGGAATGGGATTTTGAGAATGCAACTATATTTTTCAATGACGCGGCTTATAACCCCTCATCTGGTCAATTAACATTTGGCTTTGCGTGTTTCATAATGGTTCTCTTATTCCTGCAGGTGCCGCCAAAAGACCAAGAACCTTCTCCGCTAAAGATGTTGAAACGAGGTCGGCCCTTTTTGCACTAAAGGCGGCAAGAGAATGTGGGCTTAAGAGAATTATTTTGCGCATGGATGCTTTGGAAGTTGTGAAAGCTTTTAGAGGAGTCTTTTATTGGAAGATCCAGATGGTCATCATAGATATCTAGACTTGCAGTTTTTTTTTTCTTAGTCTTTAAACGCTTTTTACATTCCTAGGAAACTTAATACGGTGGTTCACCATCTTTCCAAATAGGGTCAATCTAGTCTCAACTTTCTGTGGGCTAGGGACCCATTTCAATTGGGTTAATTTTTGTGGGCAATTTTTTGGAGGGTTGCTTGTGTTTTATTTATTTATTTATTATTACTAGATCTTCTCTTACCAAAAAAAATAAAAAAAAATGATAAGCATCAAAACATTTAGTTCTATATCTTATATCTTCATGGATTTTGAAAATTTTGTGAAAAAGTCCAAAACATCCAAACAAGTTTGAAAATGCCGGATGTATCGTTTACTCATATAAAAATGGTGATTTTCAGACAAGCTAACTTGTTTAACACATAGAAGATTGCATATATATAACATTCGTAGCTATAACATTTATATTTGTAAAATCCATTTCCCTATCCCATGGTGAAAATTATGTCCCAAAGCTATAGCTCAGCTGGCAATTATAGAAATGACTATGTAAGAGTGAATGAGTTTAAGCCTTGTATGGAAAAGAGGCAAACGACCGCCACATCTGATGTTTTGATATTGAAGACCAGCATTGGTTACTTATTTTTAATCAATTGGATAAATAATTGCAACCGAGAAAAATTTGTGGTTGGATTAAATTGGTATTTTTCTCCCTCGTTTTCTCTGTTTAGACTGAATTGTTAATTATTGTTTCAGCTTATTTCTGGTCAAGAACAGCTCGTTATCCTAGTGGTAAGGAGCATCAGTTCTTATCTGCCTGCCCGAGGTTCAAACCCTAGGTACGTGTCACCGTTTTCCGCTTGTGCGGGCTTCCTTCCCACTTGAGTGGAATGCTTATTTCTTGGGTCCTAGCCTCGTTGGTTGGGGTTAAAAAAAAAAAAAAAAGCATACTTCTAGTGAAATATACTTAAATGATCATCAAATGGATATAATTTTTTAGCCATAAGATCTCTACAATGGCCTTTTTACTCAACTTGACCATTGGCATATAGACATGGCAAGTCCATATCTTTGTCTCAGCCATGATTTTGTTTTTAATTGAAGGATTAAAATAAAAGCTCATATCGGCCTATTGGATATGTCTGATATTGCTGTGTTGGTGATATTGCTGTGTTGGTGTATTGGCAGACGGATAACAATCAACCGATTATATATATATATATATATATATATAATGAAGCGAACGGATTCCAATTGAGAAATCAGCAGCTTCATTTCAATTTCATTTTGACCATTTCGATACCAATTTGATCATCTTTAATGCGTCTTTAAATTCCTCTTAATTTTCACCTGAACCTATTATTAATTCTTAAAACTGTTATGGAGAGATTTGTAACTAAAATTGGCATATATGGAGCCCTTTTTTCTATAACTGAAATGAGTAATTGAGAAAAATAAGTTATAACATTCTCCATACAGAGTCTTCTCACCACGAACCTCTTTTCAAGTCTCATTAGGTCTTCTCTTCTCTACAAGAAACTAAGGTATTTGTATATTTTTTACTAATTTTTTTGTGATTTTAGTTTCCTTTTATGAATCTTAATTTCGATTTCTGACATAGATTATTATTCACAGCACCTATATGTGATAATGGAAACAGATAGATTATTTTCTCTTGGTTGACATAAGGCAACCAACTCACTACCAAACATGTCTCTAATTGGAGAATCTTATATTTTTAAATTTCTTATAATTTTACCCGTCTCAATATTTCATATTTCATGTTTCTACTAAAGATTTTAAATTTCTATATTTATTAATTATTTTAAATTTTAATTGTGTAATTTTTAAGAAACTTATAAATTTGTGTGAGAAATTAACACTTCTATTTGATATTTTATAAAATATAAATATATGAAATTAAAATTAAAATTTTTATTTATGTCATAAAATTAAATGTAATTCTCTGTTTGACTTTTAATGCCCGTGCTAAGCACGGGGGCATTTTGCTAGTATTTAAAGAGGAGGGCTACAAAACGTCCCAGCGTTTATGAATGAAAAATGCCCCTCTATCCAATGAATTAGAGAAGAAAGATGTTGAGGTGGAGGTAAAGTTATCCTAATCAAATTTGTTTTCTACTTTTTCTCCCTCTTCAAATAATTTAATTAGATCTCCTTCCCTATTTTTTCTCCTTCTTAAGAGGCATGCTTTTATCTCAAGATGCTCATTCCTAGAGTCCGGATCCCCTATATCATTGAAATAGAGATACTGTTTCATCCTATCAACCATATAAAATAGGATGAAACAGGGGATCGGGTCTCTCATTCCTAATGAATTTTAGGGGCAAAAAAATCCTTTCCTTGTAAAGAGGTGGAGTTGGGTCATGGTTATGGCATGAAAATCTCAAGTTTTAATTATAATGATCACCACTACTAGAAATTTGGCCTTTGGCGGATGGAGAAGCGGGCGGCCGCCTCAAAAGAGTCATAGGCGGTCGCAAAAACCCAAACAGTGGTCGCTAAAAGTCTTTTATAGCCCCAAACCCACTTTTTCTTCCTCCACTTTTTCCTCACAATTTTTCTTCCTCCCGCGCTCTGGTTTTCCTTCCTCCCGCCATCCACCGATTCTCTCTCTCTCTCTCTCTCTCGCGCGCGCGCGCGCTGTGCACTGTCCCACCGGAGCCGCACCAGCCACGCCACCGCCTCTCTTACCCGCCTGCGCCGGAGCCGGCGTACCAGCCACGCCACCGCCGGATCCCGACTGCCCTTTCTCCGTCACCTCTTTCAACGCCAATCACTGTCCAGGTCCGCCCCCCACCCCCCCGTTCTCTTCTTTTCCCCTTTCTGGGTCTCAATCTCTTGGTTCTTTTTTATTTTATCTGTTTTTCATGATTTGTGTATGTTGTTGATTCTGATTGCAAAGGAAAAGGAGGGGAAATGGGATTACATGTCTGAGCTTTGAAAAGGGTCAATGGGATTACATGTTTGAGACTATCAGAATAATTCTGATTGCAATTATCTTTCCCTTTGAGTTTGGACAGCCACCACTGTGAATTTGATTTTGTCATATTGCAAAATGTTGCAAAATGACAACCAAATTCTCATTTGTTCTTGGCTACTGTAGAGTAGAGAAGCATGTAACCTTTGTGTTCAATTCTTTTCTGTTTGAAGCTTTTGTGTTCAATTAAGGTTGAAAGGAGGAGTTATTTGTTTCCACTTGAAATGGGGGTGGATGACTATGGGCTGATTTCTCTTGTTGGATGTAACTATTTTGAGATGGTGCTCTCTTATCCATGTAACATGAGTTTATGACATTAGCTGCACGTGCCTTTGAATTAAAGTTTCACAACCACTCCGAAAGGGTAGTGCAGATATCTAATATAGGCCCTGTTCGGGTTCTTGAAGTTTGGTTGCCCCTGTTCGCAATCTACCTCAAAACCTAATGACATACAAGTCTATTTGCCTACAATTGGTTATATAACCTGGTTTATAAGCAAAGGAATTCTCTTGAAAAGCTCTGAAGAGATGAGGAAACTGGAAAGCATCCATAACTGTTTCATCATATTTTGTTTACTACTAAATTAAATTCCTAGCTTGCCCTTGCAAAACCAAAAAAATTCAATGGTGATTGGAAAGTCACATGCTGCAGAGAGGGGTTGTTGGGAGTTGTTGCTCAAGTGGATGGTTTTGATCTGGCACATGTGTGGCAGCATTCTTAGGATCAATGTGATTTGGACGGTGGTGGTTGAGGGATATGGGACCTTGCAGAGAGGGGTTGGACTGTGAGAGGGATGTGGGTCATTATTCAAATGACTAATAAGGGGGAAGCCTCTTGGGATTGAATATTAGATTGGAAGATCTTTGGAATGTCAAGGAACATGTATGCACACAAACCACCAGGGGGGGTTGAGCTGGCTGGGATGTGGAAAGGGGTGGGGTGGGCCAGGGAATAGATTGTGGGAGTGGTGGGTTTCTGAAGGGCTTAGATTTTAAGTTGGGCCCACTTATTTTAAGGTAGCTCAATTTCTGATGAAGTGAAATTTAGAAATAGCTCAATTTCTGATGAAGATGTTTAAAACCTATAAGTTGGACCCTTTATACAATCAAGCAGGGTAACATTAAAATCTTTTAGTACATCAAGCATGACAATATTAAAATCTCTAAGTACCAAAATAAATAAATATATATATCTATGTAAAAGAAGAAAAAAAAAAAACTATGAAGTGAAACTTGGCTCCGCAGTTGGATTTATAGCATAGGATATTGGTTATAACAAATATGGATTCTTGAGGGGTCCAGATGAGTGCATGAGAATCAATAATTAAAGAAGGAGATGAAGGGCTAGGAATATGAAAAGAATATGAACAAGAATAAAGCCGTGTAATACACTTGTAACAAATCTCGTCCTAAAAACTAGCAAATCTACCTAGATTTATTAAAAGGGGGATTCGGCGACGGGTCCCTGAACATTTCACTTTATTGCCTTAGGTTCACAATCTTTTCTTATAGTGTGATAGGTCCCTTTTCTAAATTTGAAAACCTAAAATATCTAATTTACCCTTTCTTTAAATCATATCCCATGATTAGTGGGATAAGCCATTAATAATGGTCAACTACCATTAAATTACTCACGATTAATAAAATTCCACTAATGAGATTTTCAAATGAATTTAAAAAAAAACACAAATAAGTTTCAAAAAATAGGAAAAAAATTTCAAATAAATTTCTAAAAATGAAATAAATTTAAAAAACTCAAATAAATTTCAATAGAAAGCAAATAAATTTCAAAAAACAAAATAAATTTCAAAAAACACAATAAATTTAAAAAAAGTAATAAATTTCAAAAGAGGGCAAATAAATTTAAAAAAAACACAAATAAATTTCAAAAAATATAAATAAATCTCAAAAGATGAAAATAAATTTCAAAAGATCCAAATAAATTTCAAAAAAATATAAATAAATTTCAAAAGACTCAAATAAATTTCAAAAGAAGTAAATAAAATTAAAAAATGAAAATAAATTAAAAATAAATTAAAATACATTTGCCAAAACTAAGATAACCCTAGTTTCCAAATTAGAGAACAATGTGGCAAAAAACTCAAGGTTTTTTTTTGTCAAAAACTCAGTTAAATTTATTTCAAAAAATACAAATAAATTTCAAAAGACACAAATAAAATTCAAAAACACAAATAAATCTGCCAAAAACTCATATAGATTTGTTTATAACTCAGATATATTTTTTCCAGAATTCAGATAAATAGCCTAAAACTCGGATAGATTTGGCCAGAACTCAGATAAATTTGTCCAGAACTCAGATAAATTTGTTCTAAAAGTCAGATAAATAGCCAGAAATTCAGACAGATTTGTCCAGAACTCAGATAAATTTATCCAGAACTCAGATAAATTTATTTCAAAAGTCAGATAAATAGCCAAAACTCAGTCAGATTTGTCCAGAACTCAGATAAATTTACCCAGAACTCAGATAAATTTGACTGGAACGGGGATGGACTTCTGGAACGGGTCAGATCAAACTTGACCTAGAACCAATTCGAAACTGCTGCAGATCCTAGGCCCACTTTCTTCTTCTTCTTCGTTCTGGAATCAGAAACACAAAAGCAAACTTCCATTCGCCTTCTTCCTCGATTCCGGCGATGGCATAGCACGGCGTCCGGTGGCAATCCCCCTTCTCCGATAACACGTAGGAACGACGGTGGTGCAGGAAATCCGTCGATGGCGCAGAAGATCGTCTTCTTCTTCGTTTCGTGTTCTGCAAGTCTTCTTCTTCTTCATCTTCTTGGTCTTCTTCTTCTTCTTCTTTGCAGGGGTCTTCTTCTTCTTTGCAGCGGTATTTTTCTTCTTCTTCTTCTTCTTCTTCGTTGCAGGGGTCTTCTTCTTCAGAAATCGATCTCAACTGTTAAGATCCAATCCGCCAATATCCATGTCCGGTTTGAAGTAATGAGGGGGAGAATGGAAGATTTGAAATTTTAATTTTCAAAATTAGATGCCTAAATAGTTGGAAGATGGCAAATTAGTCATGTAAATTGTATCTAGGGACCTCTGGTTGTAAACAATCTAATTACTTGGACCAGAGCCCTTAAAAAGAATTTGTCTGGACTGGAGGCTAGATAGATTCAATTCTAGGGACCTTTCGCTAATTATCTCTTATTAAAATTTACCTAAATTTATTATCTTCATTTTAAAACTAGCTTATCTTCTCATTAAAACTAGTTGTCTTTTGCTTTGCACATGTGAGTTGGCATTATCTCATTGGACAAATGGGGCAAAAACTTCCCTTTCTAAATGGAGAGTTTTTGAGAATTCCTCATTTAAAACCATGCTACTATTGCTGCTGCTATAAAGATTTTCTTAACATTTGGACAAGTTTTTTTTTTTTTTGAGTTTTGTTTTTCTTTTGTATATACCCTGCTAGACTTTATAGAATTTGCAAATAGGCCCCCATGATTTCAGTATCTGTATATACTTTCGATGTCCCCAAAATCACTAGTCATAACGAGAAAAGGCGATCACCAAAAGATTTGTGTTGGATATTTTATAAAAATGACAACTTTGCCCTTAAATTCATTAAACAAAGATAAGTATGTTATTATTTATAAAAATATCATTATTTTATCCCAAGTCCCAATAATCTCTCTCAAACTCTCCTATGCACATGAAGCTTAATCTTGTATTTGAGACTTTCATCAATCTAATTGGGGGGTTGTGCCTGGATTGGATCAATTATAACCAGTTATAAGTACGTGTACAAGTGTTGATTGTCATTGTCATCAATTTAGATTGAATGAAATGGGCGCCGTATTGAAAAAAATGGATTTATCTAGGGTTACTCTCTCCCACTAAGTGTGCTATTGTTAGTATTAGAAGCTTTAAAGAAAAATAAATCAAAGCTTTTGAAAATATGCATATATGGATAAAGAGATGGGCAAAAGTGTCATTCTACTCTAAAAAACTTGAGTCCGGATCACCTATCGTATTTGTTATACCTTCATCGTGAGTGGACCAATAATACTCTGCCACGTCATAAAAAATATAGGTAATTCTCTTTCATCTCATTTAAACTTTTTAAACTTCAAAATCACCTAAATTTTTGGATGACGTGGCGGAGTATTATTAGTCCACTCACGAAGAATGTATAACAAATGCGATAGGTGATCCAAACTCATAAAACTTACGATGACCGTGAGACTACTAATTTTGGGACATGGAAGGCATTAAAATTTGAAGGCGGAGTGGGGCGAGGGGGGTATATACAAATATTGAAAATATAGGGGTTTATTTACAAATCCTAGAAATTAACTTTAGGGGGTATATACAAAAAAAAAAAAAAAAAAAAAAAAACTTTTTTTTTTTTTAACAATTGCCCATTTTAAAAGGTTTTTTTTACAGTTATCCAGAATAAAAGGGGTATATAAAGGCATTTTGCCCTGCTCTATTTATAACACAACTACCCTAGGGCTGTCAAGGGGCCGACCGGCCGAGCTGGCCTTTCCAGCCTTTTGGTCCAGATGGCTAGGCGCTGGCTTAGATAAAGTTTTAGGCCCATAGGCCTTGACTAGAGGTGAGACTAAAAGTCAAGATCATATAATTAAATGATCAAGCCTAAGCTTCATTTTAAGGCTAGTAGGCATATCAAAGCCTGTCCCATTAGATGTAATGGTGTACATGACTCCAATCACTTATTCACAAAGGTAAGCCCCACCATCGTGCACTCAAAGACGCATCCAGAAACATGCCATCTTCATCATCATCATTCTAGAAAAGAATGCATTAGGAACCATGACCAGAGAAATCTCTTAGACATGCTATCCTCATCATCCTTCCAAAATGCATTTAAAATCTTGAACCCATGACCAGAGAAATCTCATCTTATCTTCATTATCATGTTAAAAGGTTATGATACAATCCACCTACTACAAGCCTAATAGGTAGTTTGGTTTTTGGGTAAACCAAGAATTTTCATGTGGATTTTGAACGTAGACCCACAATTTTTGTTGGATTTTTGGACGTGGACCCATAATTTTCATATAAGTTTTGAAAGCGCACTGCAGTTTGATGGGTGCAACCGCACCCACGTGCCTCTAATTGGGTTCACCCCTGATGATGCTGATGATGTTGATGCCCATCTGATTGTTTTACCACCTCAGGAGCAATATATATACTTGCATTCCTTGCAGTTCTAAAAGAAGAAAGCAGTGATAGTTTAGGGAGCAAGAGTTAAAATCTAAGGACTTGCTGGACTGGACCAGACAGGCTCATTGGTTATGAATTAATCCTAAATTGATGGTCATGATTAGCTGATGAGTCTAATTTCTTTGCTAACGATCTAATCCGCATGATCGATAATAAGAAGTTTCCATTATCCCTAATCCGATGATTGGCATGCTCCCACAGCTGAACCTCACAACACTGGTGGTCCAAGCCCACATACAAACAAGCACAATGAATAAACATCTTAAAATTCCCTGAAAAGGGTAATTGACGGGTACAATTGCCGAGTGTGATGCATTGTACATGATACAAGGACATCCTAAAATAAAATTAAATAAAATATGATTTATTAATGATAAAAATAAGATGATTCGAGAAATCTGCATTTTCTATATCGTTCGATATGTGGAGACGTAGAGGGCTTTTTTTTGTTTTCCCTTTTTTTTTTAAATCCATATGCGGGATCTACCTATGACATCTGAACTGGTCAAGATTGAGATCGTCCTGTGTACTGGTGTTAGGTCATATTTCACCCTAGTTTAAGTTGAATAATATTGGAATTAGAAGTTTTTTTGAGCCAAACACGCAAATTGAGTGCTAAATTTTGCATTAAGTTCAACAACCGGTTTGTTTGATCCATATTTAATTCCTGTGATCCTAAGCTATTATTCCAATCAAAGGCGATAAAATTGAAAGACTTAAGGGAGTAGATCCAGAATGGCTATCACATAGTGTCTATTATTTGGAAGTAAATAATTATCCAACCATCAGCTTAGTAAATAAAATCCTAAAAAAATAAATGTCTCATCTACATCTCCACTTAACATTTCTTCATGACACCCTTTATGTTTTCCTCGGAATTCAATTCAAAGTAGGCAAGTGAGTCCTCAGTAAATTTTATCAACAAGGAGAAATAATTGGAGACTGGTAGTGAAGAACTGTCTAAAATTGAAAAGGGTCAGGTTCCCTTGAAGGCCCTTTGATGGACACACATAGTTTTAGAAATCCTAAGAATTCAGCACACCAGCCAATGTGTTGAACACTGATTGGTAAGCATGATAATGAACACACCATCCAAAGTGTTGACACCTCCATGTATGAGCTGCAGCCTGATCTTACACCAGTTGTTATTCTATGCCTATGTGATGTATGTCAGTATGTGACACACAAATTGGGACAACAGTGCGGCGACATCAACCTGCCGTAGTTTCTGATCTTAGTGCTCATTCATGAGATGGCCTATATCAAGTAGTTGGTCATGATCAGTTGTTTACGAGTTAAGGGGATGTTATCATTTTCTAAATGCCAATCAACATGCATTGGATCCACATTCCATCGTATTTCATCTTAACAAAAGAAACTTTTGAATGAATGTGTCAAACAAGAGAAATGACTTCGAGACTCTCACCACAATACAAATACATTGTGGTGCAAGGCTAAACATTTTCAACTTGGCCGGATTCACTAGAGGGCTTCATCAGTCGCTCTGTATTTTCGGCGCCAGCTTTGGAGTCCTTCTCCATGCTTATGGAAGGATATAACACGTAATGTTGGACAATGAAAAGAAGGCCGAAAAAAGCCACTATCTGCAAAAAAATTCCATGCATCTCAGACCCAGGAAGTTAAGAAACTGGCAATAACTTTTTCATACTACTGTTCAGTCCTTGAAGGGGACATTGCATACCGGATGTATATGGTGAGAAAGACCACAACTATTTCTCTCATCAATAAATGCATGGCCCCACTTAAAAGCATAAGTGTAAATACAAGATATGTAAAGCACGAGTTAGGAGACCCAGTTTGGTTGAAACGAGATACTATTTCATCCAATCAAGATTTATTGACTGTATAAAATCTCATACAAACTAATGCACCCTACCAATTGCTTCTTTGAATGAAAAAAAAAATAGAAAAGATGAAATTTTATATAGTTGGAAAAATTTTATTGGATAAAACATTATCTCCTTATTTCAAACAAACAGGGGATCCGGACTCCTAAGGACATGCTAGCCTTACTTACAGATGGGGAATGCCAACACTTTGTTGTACTACCCTTTAAAACACAATTGCCATTAAAGAGTCCGGATCGTGTGAGGGTTCACCCTACAGTGACATGGCAAAGAGTGATAAGTCACAGTGACCAAGGGTCAAAACCCTCAGAGGATCCTATTTCGCCAATAAGAGATGAAAAACAATTACACCAGTATAAAAATACTGCGATGTGTAAATAACTCACATGAACAATGTTAAAAAGGTCCTTGGGATTTAAGGTTTGTTTATCTTATTTATTTATTTATCTTTTATGGTTTACTTGTAAAATGAAAGAAATGGCATTCCATACCGCCGATAGCAAGGCCTTTCCAATATCGCTATAGAAATTTACAAATGTGCCTGAATGAAAGAAAAGCATGTTTCAAAAAATGTCAGTAAGAATCAATAAAGGAATCAGATCCAAATGATCAAAGCTTTAGAGCTTTGGAGTCGAAGGAACTCACCCTGGTCAATTGACTCGACCCCCATTTGTGCCAAGTTTGTCAAACCTCCAAGTAAGTCAAGTAAAACAAAGAAAATGCTGAATCCTTCTGTGCTTTTCCGCATATAGTTCATGAAAGCCTATCAAAAGTTGGCAAGGTATATTCATAACACCAGATTAGTTTCAACTGGTCTTACACTAATGAAGACTCTAAAAGGACATACCTCAAAGTGCCCAACTTGCTAGCATTGCAGGCAATTTCACACTTTCACCAATCAGTATTTTAGCAAATAATGAATTTAACATAAAAGATGTAGTCTCAAACTTTAAATTTTATCAAATAATGCAGAGTGTTGACTGAATCTGACGCCACCTAAAATAGCACCAAGAGCCAGTAATTTTTTAGTCCGGATCCGAAATTGGGAGATACTGTTTCGTCCAATCATAATTAGCCAACTATGTAAAATCTTTTTCTTAATTTTTTTTCATTCAAAAGAAGCAATTGAGATGGTACATTAGCTCGCATGAAATTTTACACAATTAGCTAATTCTGATTGGACGATACAGTATCTCCATGTCTTTATAATTTTAACTGGAACTAAGGGAAACATGTCCGAACCATAAGCAAATCAAGCACATGATATAGACCATCCAACAACATATGAGAAAAATGTTCACAAACAGAAATTCAACCAAGACCTTAATAATTGAAACTACACAAAGGGAGAGTTAAGCAACTCAAAACCTGAGGGGTGTATTTGATAGTAGTCATTAAAACTTGTATGATGCTGCAAAAAGCACGGCATTACAAAATGTTAGAAAACAATGGCATAGATCTATGGAGCTGATGAAACCACATCATATAGGTAACTCAAACCAATTTACAATAACTTGGGCAAAATTAAGTGAAAGCACCACAAAGATCAGGTTCTTTTCAAAACAGGCCTATTTTCATAGATTTTTAAAAACTTTTATTCGAATTAGAAAATAGTACATCATGTAATAAGTAACCTGTTCCTAATGATGCTGATTAAAAAAAGAATAGTGGTTGATTCATCTTTTGTTTTGTTTGGTTACATGACTCCCAACTCACAATATTTATTAAGATTAGAAAATGCTAGGGGAACGAATGTGGAATTAAAATGAAGGAACGAACCAATTGAGAGTAGATGCCTCTTTATGTTTGTGAGAAAATTGAAAATAAAATAACGGGCGATTGAGGGTACTCAGATAATTTATAAAGCTGCCCACTTAAAACTAATTTATTTATAAAACTTCTAGTCTTCCTGAATATTTATTATCGAGTAGTTTTGTTGGTCCTTCGGCCCCACCATGTTAAAAGAGAATTACTTTATTCTATTTTGGTGACTATAATTTATCTTATTTTATTTTGGTGTCCCAAACTCGGAAAGGCTACTATATTAATACCGAATCTAGTGATGCACATTGCAAGGATTGTGACAGGGTTTTGATTAACTGCAAGTGGGACCCATGTACTGGGATGGTTTTTTAAAACATGTATCCCATGTATTAGTACTAAACTGAATTTCATAAGCACAGCCTATTATTGGTTCTTTTCTTCGTTTAAAAAAGGCACACCCTACCAGCATCCCTCTATTAAACATCAACATAAAAGATATTTATGATTCATCTCCGCAGAAGGAATTTAATAGGAGTGTAAAAGAAGCGAAAAATCGTCTAACCGGCCAAACCTAACTGAATCGACGGTTAACAACCGTGATTATGACTACAGCTATTAAGATCGGAAAACCGTACTTCATGGTTCGGTTTCGGTTTTCGGTCTCGACTCATGGTTATTAACCTAATCGAACTGTAAACTACAGTTCGGTTAACGGTTTTTTCAAAACATACGATTAACCAATCCTTTGGCAGACCCTTTTTTTTTTTTTTTTTTTTGCAAAATAGGGTTGCTAGCATGAGTCTTTAATTTCTCTCATTTTCACATACAATTATTTGGCAGACCTTTTTTTTAAAGGATGTTGTTTTGAAGGGCTTTTTTTGTGACTTTTTTGTTTTTAGTGAAGGAACCTTCGTTTTTTATTTTGCAGACTTAGAATCTGCTTTGAATTGTACCGGCGCTTTAGAGGAGAGGCGACTTACTTGAACACAGAGATCAGCCAAAGCCATGAATTGCTTGGCCAAGCGATGATGGTGCATACTAGAGCTACAACCCATACAACAGAAGTTATGGTGATGCAGGTCTTTGAAACCTTCTGGCTACCCCGCTGAATGAAACGCATAAATAATAAAGATACGCAGGTAAGCTGTCATGCTTTTATTTCCTACCAGACACTGGTCATCAGCACAAGGAGACAAAAGGGTCTGAGTGATAAGAATTTCTTACTTCATAGATAAGAATTTGGAATGCAACTAATGCCATTATTAGAAGAGAATATAGAGAGAAAGCAACATCGCTTGCAGCCACTGGAATCATCTGATATATAGAAATTATCAATAAGGAAATTGACACAGAAACTACAATTAATTCAAAAAAGTCAAATCCATAATCTAAAAATATTTAGGCTGCCAATTCAGCATATATGCAAGAAATGCATTGATTTAATGATTCTCAAGGTAAATGGGAAAATTAGTAGTTTAGTACAGTATGACTGCAATCAAGTTAAAGTGTATATTTTGTGAGATTAATGTATGAACTATTTTAGATTCTTTGAAAATAGAGATACATCATACAGCTTTATTATATGTAAGCCGGTCAATAGGACGGACCGGGCTTGTGCTTGGGATGTCCAATCACGTCTCAAATATTGGACGGCCCTGCCAAGGGTTGTCCAATTCTGGCCCTAAATTGAAGGGATCTATATCAAATCACATCCCGTGCGGGCGTAAGCTGGGCATGGCTTTTAGACAGAGGTCTCTAAGGCTAAGAAACCTCCAGTTTTCCTCCTATTTCTAGTACTATTCATCCCATATATAAACCCCATTTCAACTCCCCAAAGGTCTCTCCCTTTGCATTTGCTATTGATCCAAAACCCATCTCTTTTTTGTTAATCCGATCTCTGAAAAGACAACAAAAGGCTGAGAACCCAGAGGCCTCCGTTTTTATTTTATTTTAGGTTTTTTTCCAATTAGGCCTTTCTACCCCATGCATAAAAGCCACATTTCAACTCTCCAAAAGCCTCGCCTTCTGCATTTGGAATCGATCCACATAAAACATACAAAAAACACCAAACATAGAACATAAACAAAATTAAAAGAAGCATGTTATCAGTAGCACCAACGCTTACAGATTCTAGGATACAAAATAGAAAGCAAGAGGCCTGATCTAAATAAAGTGCCACTATTTTGCAATGACTCTACTAATATCAAACATATAAAGTGAAGAAGAAGAAGATGCTGATGATGAAGAAGTTAGATAACGAAGATAAATGAAGAACCCTATATTGGGTTTCTTTTCCATATTTCTTACATCATCATGTAATGACCTTAACAGTAAACATGTATAGAGGATCTGAGAATCTGTTACAAAAACAAATTTAATTAACTGGATTGGTTATAAAAAAAACACTAACGTAAAATGCATGATGTAGTTCTATTCCAGACCTGTCCGTGTCATAACAGAGCTTTGTTTTGACTCAGTGAATTAGAGATTTAAAGTGTTTCTGTTGTGTTCTAGCAACACAAACAACGTCCTTTAATGATGATATGTTAGATGCTCATTTCTTGGCATGTTTCAATTCCCATGAGCTTCTAGGACTTACACATCATACACCTACAGACTAATCAGAGCAACCATAAAAGGATTATCAATAAAAAAATAAAAATAAAATATGAGTAAAAGTTCTTAAAAGGGCGGGCCGGCAGAACCCATTTTGGCCGTGCTTTAAAATGATCGTCTAAGCCCAGCCCTCTGGAATCAATTTTTTTTGTAAAAACTCTGTATTTTCATATTCCAGATGGGCAGGGCGGGTACCCATTTTTAATGGGCTATTTTACGGGCCTAATCATATGGTATTAGAAAAGCTCCTACCAACTTTTTTTGGAAAAGAAAAATGAGGACTCACTGTTCCATATCCGTACTTCTCGCGATATTGCCTCTGAACAACAGGGCTGAAGAACAGAGCCACATTGTATATGAGATAAGCCAACTGCTTCGTCCAATTAAGCACCACGAAGTCGAGATTTAATCCCACGACACTTCAACAAAAAAAAAAAAAACCAGAAATCAAAATCCATGGAGTACACACATATGCATACATTGAGAAATAGAGAGCCTAGAGAGAGAGGTGGATCAAAAACTCCATCCCACCCCAGTTGAAAAACAGCAACCCAGAACCATGAAAGAGAGGAGATTATCAAAGGCAGAAGATTCAACAACAGAATACAAGTCAAAAGGCAAAACCCAGAAATCAAAATCTATGAAAAAGGAGAGAAGATAGAAATTCAAGCTCGAAGAGTTTGGAGAAAAAGTGAGGAGAAAGATTGGAAGGGGTCACCTTTTCCTTTTGAAATTTAGAATGAGTTGAGGGTAGAAACAGATAGCCCAACACAAGAAAGCCGACCAACCCAAAACCTGGTAAGTGATTTCGAGGGTTATCGAATTCCATGATGCCATTTTGGAGCCTTCTCTGCTATGTTGCAGAGAGAGCTGTCTTCTTCTTCACGGGCACGAGAGCAAAGAGATTATATTAAGAATCTATATCCTCTTAGGCTTTGACCAAGACAAAAAGAGCAGGACTCCACTTTGGGCTCACCTATTACAAATTCAAGCCGCGGCTCGCTTTCTAACCTTTCCAACTTGTGTCTCAATAAGAGCTGGTTCCAACTTAGGATTGACGGCACTATTCATTATCATGTTTTTTAATCAAACGGCCAACCTTATTGTGGGATAAACACTTACTGGGATAAATTTGATAATATTATGTAACAAGAGACCTCTATTTTGAGCATGATTTTCAATAGGTGACATCTCCATAAAGTTCCACTCCTTCCAACTCAAAGATTTTCCCTGGCCGAAGCTTACTCTACAATACAATCAAACACGTTGTTCAAAAGTCTCTCTCCATGTACATGCTAAAATGAAAAGTTGGAAAAGCAATCGTAAGTGGCGTTCTGCTATTTGCAAGGAAAAAACCCCAAAGTCAGACACTCTGACAATCTCAACATCTAAGCAGATACGTATGTAGGCACGTAACCCACCCAAAAAAATCAAAAACAGTTGCCAAAATCCACCTTCTAGAATTGAAATTGTGAATTTGTAATGTGAGATAAGTGAGACTTTGTAAATGCAACTGTAGGTTCAGTGAGGATGTTTTCCAAACAATTATATAGTGAAGGGTTCAATAATAGCTGAATTGTTCCAGAGACCAAAGAGTAAATCATGACCATTCACCACCAGTCCCCACACAATAGATCCGCAGAAGTGTTATACTCTCTATCTTCAATTTAACCATCACCGTATGCAACCCACAAACATCACAAGCTATGATCTAGATACTTTTACAATTATTTAAACCAAATCAATACACTTCTGGGAAAGATAAAAAAAAAAAAACAAATCAATACAAATATCATTACTATTAGACAAATTGCCATTTTTAGATTCTTCAGTACTTTTTAGCAGATTAGAGAAGGTGCTAAACTGAAATTGAAAAAATTCAGAGGAGAAAAGAATCAAAGGCAACAGTTTATTATATTTTATTTCATCAGTACTCAAGATTCAATCATTAAGGGATGTTTGAAGGGCCTATTTATGCCAAAAATAATTTGGGACATTTTGTGCAAGACCATGAATTCTACAATGTCAGGGAAAAGACGAGAACAGCCTTTTACCTTAGTGGAAAGAAGTAAGTTTGAGTCCTAGAAATACCATATTCCCTCAGCCTCCCAGCCCCTATAGCTGGGTACGGAAAAAAGAAAAGAAGAGGGAAAAGCCTATATCCTCTCTCTTTCCATGGGTGCAACTTTTATGTGATTTGATGGGGCTGCTACTTTTTTTTTTTAACTAAATTTCATGGACATTATAAAGCATATTCCCTGGTAACCGTCACATGATTTTAGATCATGGCACCGACAAGTCATGGAAGCAACAAAAAAAAAGGCATAGAATTTCCTTTGGGATTTAGTTTAGGGGCATTTTAGTGTCAAATTACTCTAGCAATTATGATTTTGTAATGTTTTGACACTCAAATATTAGATAGTAATTTCAAGTTTTAAGTAAGATTTTTTGGAAAAAATAACCTCAAAAAAATGTATAGAAGTTTAAAGCACTTACTTGACTAATCTTTGGAATAAATGCGTCAGATGAAAGGTAACATTGATGGGTTCAATTCACTCAAACACTTTTTTATATTGTTGCTTTGTAATTCAGATTACTGAATCCAAGCATATCTGTTTCACCTTCCGGGGCTCTAATTTTGTGGCCATATATATATATATATATAAATATATATAAAAGAAATATTCAAGTGAGGCATGGTGAGGGACTCTCCTTTTTGGGGAGGTTTCAAGTACAAAATGACTTTTATATTTGACGGAAGTATACCTTTTGTACTTGAAATCTCTCCAAAAGGGGAGTCCCTCACCACACATGGTGAGAGAATCCCTCATTTAAATACCCTATATATATATATATATATATATATATTTAACTATGTAGAGTTTCAGATATCCTTTAATACGAGTATGACTGTTGCTTGCTAAAGTCATTGTTGAGTAATGACTATCAGCAGTGATATTCGGCCGACTATAACAGTAGTCCGAACCACCCTTTTAGACTTACTCTCTTGTTACATGTTTGATGTGTCATGGATGGTTTGATAGAAAAGATCCAATACTTACTTGCCTTGTGATCACTTAGATTTAATAATTACAGCTGACCGGATCAAGAGCAAGCAAAATGAGTGGTTGAGCTGACTATTTTTTCGCTGTTTGAACTACTGATTTGTCCTGTTTTTGGTTCAAGGTGTTTGAATTGAATTGTCAATTATTGTTGCGTCTGATTTATAAATTGAACGTACCCCTCGTCAATGTATTTCTATGATCATCACCCGCCGCCGCCGCCCACTCCCTCCCTTTGGCAGTGCTATTGGAGGGGGCAGTGGTGGCTTGGGAGGAGGTGAGTGAGTGTAGAAGAAACCGGTGAGGGAGAGACTTTTGATAGATATCTTTTTAGGTAATTGAACATTGGGGTATATTGGTTATAAAAAGAGTACAATGTGAGGAAAGAGAAAACCAGTGTGGATTTAGCAGCTCTCCATAAACTTTTAGCCATAAGACTCTTGCAAAACCCTCTTTATCCAGCTCTCTGTGGGTCATGGCTTTTTACGTGGGACTAAACCAGTTGGGACTTTGTCTATACTAGACATGGCCAATTCCAACAGTTGATTAAGCCGTTATAATATGATTTTTTTTTCAAGTAAAGCTTTATAATAGCTCATACTAGCAAAACATGCCCCCGCTAAGCCCGGGCTAGAAATAAATGTACGTCCAATTTATGGCTATTTTATGAGATATTGATTAATGAGAAAATGAATATAAAAAAAACAAATATACCATTTATTACAGTTCGAAACATGACCCAGCCCAACATTTATACAAAGTAAATATTACTTTTTACTTTTTATATAAATGAGTATGAAACTTCAGGTCTCATGTAAATTAGCATTTGCAAAATTGCAAATGACCCCATCTTTAGGAATTTGAATGTAAGGACCACTTTAAAAAAGTTTATTATATGTAGAGCCCATATGTAGAAATCACTATCAAGAATTCACTTTTAAAAAACACAAACATTAAGGATTTTCAACCATAATAGATATATTAAAATTCTAAATCCACCTAAAAAAAACTCATTTTAACTTTGTTAGATAGAGTTATTGAGCAAAGTAGATTTTTTTCATCTAGACTCTTTGAACACCTATCCATGATAGATATATATCAAAATTTGAATTCTTAATAAAAGTGGACTCTGAATTGATTGATAGAGCTTATCTCTTGAAATTTATTTGAGATCCAATTTCTCAAATTGATTTAAGATTAGAGTCCAATTTTGCAATCGATCAACAAATTGGACTCCAATATCAATGTCGAGATCGAATCCTGCCTCTATAATATATATTAATTAGCCTATTGGATATCTCTGAAGCTATTTTTTAGTGACATGTTGGAACCCAGCACTGTGGGACCCACTTGGGCTCACCTTTAATGAGTGCAGCACCTTTAATAGTCTTTTCATCCCATGACTTGCCATCGGACCCAATTATACACTGACTAGACCTTCACTCACCGTTGAATTGAATATCAAAAAAATCTATGGTCAAGATATCATTAAATTTTAAGGCTGTGAAATTAGTTTGAGGCTATTAAATAAGGGGTAAGTTGATTTTTTTTTTATCCCCCCTGTCTATGACAAGACCTTTCAATCTGTCCTCTTCACATTGGTACCCTTGTCTATGGCGAGACCTTTCAATCTGCCCTCTTCACATTGGTAAACTTGCATCTAAGCCCCACGAGCTAAATTGCAAATAAGCCATATCCAGTATACTTGTGGGTGAATATTTCTCCTCAATTAGTTCATTGAAATACTAAAACAGTATCAGCCAATATTTTAAAAAAATTGTTGCCTCTAAAGAAAGGGCAGACCTAGGTAGTGGCTGAGGGGGAGCATGCCTCCCAGAAATTTCAGAAACCCCACTACTATTATATACATTTTCAGTCTCTTAATGCTGGCCTTCCAAAAATTCTGGAAAAACACCCCAAATGTTATAAAATCTTTAAGTTTTTTTCTATATGAACCCCCCAAGAATATTTATTTATATTGTCGCCCCCCGGGGCGAATTTCCTGATTCTGCCCCTGCTCAAAAGAATTCCTCAAAACGTTTCAACAAATTATTTTTGTTTTTTGCTTTTTTTTTTTTTTAAAAGCAATTACCTACTTTAGCAGTTTTTTTTTTTTTTTTACAGTTAAGCAGAACAAGAGGTATATGCTTCTGCCTTTGCTACTTTAAAACAGTTAACCCTAGGATTCTGAAGGGGCTGAGCTGGCCAGTCCAGCATTTTGGTTCAGACGACTACGAGCCATCTTAGACAAATTTTCAGGCACATGTACCATGACTACTGTTGAGCCTAAAAGTCAAGCCCATATCATAAAAGGGCCAAGCCCATGCTTTATTTAGCATGTAAAAACCTGGCCCATTAGATCTAATGGTGTAACAAACATGTCAATCTTCATCAATCCTTCTATAATAGCATGCATTTTGAACCATGACCAGAGAAATCTCCCAGACAAGTTATCTTCATCATCCTATTAGAATGCATTTGAAATTTTTAACCCATGACCAGAGAAATCTCCAACATGTTACCTTCATCACCTTCAAGCAAAAATGGTTCCCTTCACACCTATCTGATTGTATTAGCACCTCAGGAGCAATACTTGCATTATGTTCAATTCTAAAAGCAGAAAGCAGTTATAGTTCAATGCTAAAAGCTAGTTACCTGAACATTACCCTTTATTCTATGGACTTGCTGGACTGGACCATACACCATAGATCAATGGTAATGATTACCTGATCAGTCTTTTGGCCAACTCCAATCTGCATAATTTGTAATAAGGCATTTCCATTCTCCCTAATTCCATGATTTGCATGCTCTAACGGTTGGACCTCACAAGGCCCAAAATGGTATATTTTCACCATTTGAATACCATCAACATACTTGGTCACATTGGAACTGATTCTTGAGAGGCAGTAAATACAATGAAAACTTGTAGCCTTCTATTTCCCCTTCACCTATCATGCAGCGGCTCCTACGAGGTCCAAGCCCACGTACAAACCAACAACATAAATGAACATCTTAAAATTCCCTACAAAGGGATACAAGGATAATTGCCTCCATGGTTGACATCCAAAAGGTAAAACCTTATTACAACAGACCTGACGAAGTGGCCGCAAAAGGCGGAAACACCATAAACCAAAGGAACACTAAATAATTTCAAACACTTCCATTTCTGTAAATACCAATGCCCAATTATATACAGTATCTTTGATTGCATCATTCAATTGCAGAGTGTGGTTGTACATGAAAACCATATATCCTGCAAGAAAATTTAAAAAAATGATTAGAGAAAGCGAAATTTGGAATGATTCAGGAGTCACTATATTCCAAGTAACATCTAGGGTCCATTTGCCAAGTTCCTATTGAATTCTTATGGCTTCATGGTAAATGGTGTTTTATCGAAGAATTATTTAAGATTGGATCAGGACTTCCCTAAAATTTAATTTACTACGTGGTGGGTTTGTAACCATTCCTATCAAAGGGGACGGTTTGATGGCCCCTTGTGGATCACCTTTAATCCCTTCCCTTTGGGCAAACCATTCCTATCAAAGAGGACCAGTTTGATGGCCCTTTGTGGATCACCTTTAATCCCTTCCCTTTGGGTCTTTGATGGAAAGGCATAGTTCAGAAATCCTAGGAACTCAACACTGGATAAACAAATGGGCCCCAAGAAAAATTGTATAAAATCTACAACACACCACTTATCAGTGTGCATTTGTAACAAATTACTCCATCCAACATGTTGACCACTTCATGTATGAGCTATAGCCTGATAATCACCCCAGTTGTTATGTTTATTCCTACCTGATATATGACACACAAAAGGAGATGGTCAATACATGTTTAGAGCCACAGTCCACCAAGATCAGCCACAAGCAGTTTCCGATTGTAGTGCTATCCCATGAGATGGGCTATATCAATTAGTTGGTCTCTCTATCAAATGAAAAGTTTTCATCTTTTATGAGTTAAAGTTGTGTTATCATTTTCTATATGGCACTCAACATGCACTGGAACAACCATCTTTCACAGTAATAAAAAATGCCATTTTTGAATGAAAGCGCTGAACAAAATAAATGACATTGAGAATCTCACCATGGTACACAAACAACATAGTGCAGGCCTTAAACACTTTCCACTTGGGAGGATTCGCCAGAGGACTTCATCAGTGGCTCTTTTTCTGCACCATCTTTTGTGTACTTTATCTTCTTGGAATGGTATAGCACATAATGTTGGAAAATGAAAACAAAGTCGAAAAAAACCACTTCCTGCACAAGAACTCCCATCTCAGACCCAAGAAGTTATGAAACTGGAAATTTGATATTTTTTATTAAATAAAAACTCTTAGATAAAGTAACTCTTCCAAGGGGACAAGTATCTAGGACAGGTGAGTACTAGATGCATATGGTGAGACACTGAATAATCCATGGAAAATATGGCTCAGAGAAAAGCTACTCCTTCAACATTTGTAAGTCTGTTTCATCTCTCTCATGTATAAATATATCTGCTTCATCTCTCTCATGTATAAATATACATACTATATATATTATATATAGCTATATACACACAGAATGACCCCACTTGACAAGCATTAGTGTAAATACTATTAGGTAAAGCACATGCTACTCCCAAATTTGCAACACTTTTCTCTACTAGCACGCCAAACATAATTTCCACTAAACAGATAGAAAAGTAAAATATCAGTATAAAATAGCAAGTGGTGAAAATAAATAACATATCAATCAATGTTCAAGGATAAGATCCTTCGAATTCAATGTTTGTTTATCTTATTTATACTTTTAAATTTTCCAGATTAATTGTAGAGTGAAAGGAGGAATGACATTCCATACCAACGAAAGCAGGGTCTTCCCAATGTTGCCATAGAAATTTACAAATGTGCCTGAACAAATAAAGAGCATGTTCAAACATAATGTCAAAAAGTAAGAATCTATTATGTAATCAGATAAAAATGATTATAGCTTTTGGGGATAAGAGCAGGAAGTACACACCCTGGTCGATAGACTGCACACCCATTTGTGCAAAGTTTGTCAAACCTCCAAGTAAATCAAGTAATATATTGCCAATGCTCCATCCTTCTGTGCTTTTCCTTGCAAAGTTCATGATGGCCTACCAGAAGTGGGCAGGGTATATTCATAACATCAGTATATTCACAACTAGTCCTGCACTAAAGGCCCTAGACCTGTTTGTTTAGCAAGAGAGTAGTAAAGATGGAGTAAAAGTAGGCACATGATGTAAAGTTTACTCTAGCCTGGTTGGACGAAAGAAGTGGAATAGAGAAGTAAAGTTATGATGTCACTATTTTATTTCAGCTTGTCTGGATGAAAAAAGTGTACTGATTGTGACACCAGTTTCCCTTTTACTCCTTCCTTGGCCTTTTTTTCTTTTTTAAACTACAAAAAAGTGTGATAAACTGTAGTGTCATAAAGTTTATGAGAAAAAAGTATAGTTTACTTTAACATACTTGATTATTACCTGGTCCATTACTTGACATCCACATTATCTTTATACTCCACACATGTAAACAAGCAGCTCCCACACAGACCTCAAAGTAGCCATCACAGTGGTTTCAGTGTATATTTTACTGAAAAGGGTCAATGATATCCCCAACACAACAGTGCCAACATGAAGATCTACATAAGGTAAACTGATTCCTTGCAAATTGCAACAGAATGGCACACTTAACAGCCAGTCCATTGATAGATCATTGGTGTTGGCACCTTCCTTTCACAAGTGTGAGGCCCCACCCCTTGTGGACCCTCAATTTGAATTTGAATACTATTTTATAGCCTATAGCATCTAATTATACTAATTAATAGGGATTAGTAAGGGTAGTTAGGTATTTTTCTAAGTTTTAGTTTAATTAGTCTCTTTGTGTAATCATAGAGTTCATAGGGTGTCTTTAATAATTTTTGCGTTAGTTGGTTAGAGGCCCTAGCTAGTAATTAGTGTTTACTATAGGGGGGTCTCCACTTGAGAAGCTTCTAGAAACCCTACCCAAAGACCAAACTACCCTTGGCCTTAACCCTAATCCTATTCAAATTAAAAGGGCCCTTTGGTCATTAGCCACCCAACACAACATATATAACTACAACCCCTAACTCATACGTATGTTACTCTCTCTCTCTCTCTCTCTCTCTCTCTCTCTCTCTCTCTCTCTCTCTCTCTCTCTCCAACTCTCCTCTCATTTCCCTCCAATTCCTGCTCCCTATCTCTAAAACCCTAGATCTAGAACTTCAAGAAGAAGAAGAAGGCCATCTACAACCACTTCAGCTGCAACTATTATCAAGGATTTCTCTCTCTTATCTTCTACATCTCTTCTCACTCTTCTACTTAAGGTAGGTACCATCTTCTAGTTGAATTTCCTTAGATTTCTCTCTTTCTTTCTCTAGATTTCCTTTCCTTATTGCTATTCTCTTGTGGATTTGGGTTGGGTGTAAGAGATCTGTCTAGATCTGAGATTTTGGGTTTGTTTGAGTGTGATTGGAAGACCTTAGTTACTGGAATTTGTATTTGGAGCTTTGGATTTCTCTTCTCTCTCTATCTCATTGCTTTTGGATTGAGGCAAGTGCAATATACTTACTTAGCATAGAATGCATGTTTTTCCTTCATTTGATTATGTAATTTCTATTCAATTGATGTTAGAATTGCTAGATCTACCCTTGAGCATGTTTTCATGGATTTATGGCCATTAATGGATGGGTTTCATCACATTTGGAATATCAATGGCCCATGTGTGGATGATTGGATCTGGATTGAAGTGTTTTTCATATGTTATGATGTTTCTATGATGAATGGTCGAGATTGGATGGGTTTTGATTGGAAATTGGGCTGAAGAGAAAGAATTCCAGAATTCTGGAAATTGTAGCAGGCGTGTGTACTCGGTCGACCGACCTACAGGGCAGTCGACTGGCGACACTGTATTTTGAGAAAAACCAAATCCCAGTTATTTCCCTGCAGAACTCTCAGTCCTGTGTACTCGGTCAACCGAACCCTGTTCTCAGTCGACCGAAGACACAGGATCTGCATGGGATTAACTGAGAGCTGGAAATTTCGATCAAACTCAGAAACCAGTGTGCGTGGTCGACCGGTCCCTAAGCCAGGTCAACCGGAGACACTAAAAATCACAGGTCCTGAGATATGACCTGCATCCTGTCTGACCCAGGTAAACCTGTGTACCAGGTCGACCGGCTGGCCACCCAATTGACCGGATACACTGGAAATTCCAGAGTGTAAGTCAGGTTTCAGTCCATGATTTGCAGTATAGCAGGTCGACCTGCCACACTGCAGATATCAATTATAGGTTCAGTTGATATTTGATGTTGTGATCGCTTGTGGGGCCCATTGACCATCCAAATGGACTTCTATTGATGTGCCAAGCCCGAGTCACGTACCTTGACTCGTGGGGACCACTAAGTAGGGTCTAGGTTGTATATTCTACAATGATTCCATCCTTAAACGTTGTCGATGATGCCCGTAACTTCTGGAGCACTAAACACAGTATCCATTTGGCATCTGAGACTTCGTTTTGATATCAAATTACCTGAGATGAGCCTAGACCTGATTGTGGACCAATAATTAGAATGGACTTTCGTTATTTCCCATTGATTCTCGTATTTGGAGGTTTATTTCACTTCTTGCATTATTGTCACTCTTATGTCCTTACTATTGCTTATAATTGTTAATTAAATGGAAAACGGATGATCTGAACCTAGGACTACTTAGAGGTGACATGGTGATGTGAATAAGTGAACATTAACCCGTGTTTGTGGCTAGGCGGGCCCTTTTATGGCCTAAGTATGGATGTGTGATACCCTAGGTTGGAGAGGTTGATTATTATGGGCTTATAACTCATTAGGGATAAGAATGGACTGTTTATCATTGGAAATGGACTTATTGCCTCGTTTGAACTGTCTTAGACCAAGCCATGTATTTGATGGGCCTTGGTATGGATCTAATGATTAGACTTGGATCTGGAATGTGATCCATGGACTGAATTGATACTTTGACCTCTTAGGGACTTTGTTAGAACTTTGTTCATGCAAGGCAAAGCTTAGACAGACACAGACCTGTATTGTTTCCTTGAGTCAGCATAGACATTCACTTAGTTGTTCTAAGCTCAGCCTTTGGACTGATCATTACTGGTAGGAGCTATTTGAGTGTTGAGTAATGGTGAGCTATCACGATAAGTTATGTTTTAGACGGACAGTGTGATACCGGGTCCAGTTTTCCGAGTGATGAGTGTGGTGAGACTGATGAGTGTGATTTGTGGGGCTCATCATTCCCCAGCACTGGTGAGATTCCCCGTCGCAACTATGTTCAGTAAAGGAGGGTCGCGGCATCCAGCTTGTGTGAATGTGCCATATTGTGTTAGATTAGATATTTTATTTATCCTGGTACTAAATACTTATCTTGCTTAACTGCCTAGATTCTATATCTTGTTACTCTATTTAACTTTATGATCATCTCTACTCTTTTGATGTATACATCACATGTTACTTGTATACTGTGACTTGTCAGATCTTTAGATCTGACCCATTCTTAGTGCTTAGGTTTCGACCCCGATTATGAGGACCGTGCGCTCGCACTCGTTGAGGCACCCGTAGCAAGAGAGTACGGATGGGGACCTGCCAACCAAGAGGTCGAGCCGAAGGTTGGAGAGCCGACACCTGGGGTTTTAGAGTTTATTTGTTTTGGGATTTCTGAGCGATTCTTGTAGTGATCAGGGTGATAGATAGATTTGTAATAAACCTTTGATTTTCATAACTTTGACACTTTAGACTGGATTTCAGCCTTGCTATATTTGACATAGATATGTGATACCTTATGATTGCTTCCGCTTTTGTTACTTTGCTTCCGCTATATTTACATGCTTCCGCATTATTAACCATTGATCTTTATTGTTCAATAAGTTTTAAATTGGACCTCACTGCAGACCTACGATCTTGGAAGTTCTCGGATTTTCCAGAAAGTAGAGCGCCAACTTCGGGTACCTTGACGGTTTTCTCGGTATCCGGAATTGGGGCATTACAACAAGGACGCACGAGGATCAGTCTCTAGGTCGGTAATAGCCTCACAACCTTACCACTCACCCATTGCAGCCAAAAATGCATGCTTAACAAGCAATAGTGAACTGCTAACAATCGCCCATAATCATGATAATCAGATTTTGGAATTACTTAATTAGAAGTACATTATTATGGGAAGAGTAGGAACATGGATGTTGCTAGTTTAATAGTTAACCTGATTTGTAAGCAAACATAAAAATCCGAAAAGCATTTGTTCAGTCTTATATTTCGCTTAAAGCGAACACTTCCATTCAATTCACGTGTTTCATCCTATTTGACTCAAACTAACCAGTTTTGCCATCTTAGCTTGTTAAAACTTTCTTAAGTGACTTTGACACAAATGCCAGGCAAATTTAAGTGGTTGGCTCTGAGTCTTTTGGCTTAAATTCGGGATAGACTCCATCACCTTTTTAACCCTTTCCTCATGGATAAATTGAGGGCTGAAATGAGTCAAAATGGCTAGCAGATTGAGCCCATTCCACACTTTAAAGCAATAATTGTTTTCAGCAAATAACAAATAAGATAAACATGTTTTAAGCTTTAAATAAGACCAACGCAGAGTATAACCAAATTAATAGGTCAGTGGATTTATCAGTTGATGCATTGGAACTTCTGGTCTACTGATTCAAAAAAAAAAAAAGTAATCGAATACAAGCACAAAAAACCAGTAAATTTATACATTCATTTGATATCGTTTGACAAGTTTGTGTGCCAATGGAATTTTTTGTCAATGAGTTCAAGTTTCGAATTTTGCGGGATCACAGATTTTTTTTTAAAGGATAAAAAAAGTAGGAACTGAATACACAACCACAGAAATAGCACCAAGAACCAGTAAAGTACTGGAAAAAATGGAAAACTTGTTTGAATCATGGGTCCTCTGTTTCACCCCTTATGAACTGCCCTTTTTTATCGGTTAAAAAAAAAAAACGTGGAACAAATATATAACGATTAATTTTTGAAGAATTAATTTTTGAAAAACACAATAAATTTTGTCATACATTTTATTTATTTATTCACTGATCACATGTAAAATAAATAGGAAAATCATGCAAATGATATAGAGCATCCATGATTCATGAAACTGTGAGAAAAGTGTTCACAAATAGAAATTCAAACATGACCACGAAAATCCACACTAAGGGAAAGTTACGTAATTCTAACCTGAGGGATGTATTTGATAGCTGTCATGAAAACTTGTATGGAGCTGCAATGAGCAAGCATTACAAAATGTTGGAATTTGATATCATCATATATCTACCGAGCTGATGAAACCATATCATGGGTAACTCAAACCTACTTTCAATAACTTCAACAGTATTAAGAGAAAGCACTACAAGAAGGTTCTTGCCATAATAGGACTATTTTCTAGGATTTAAGGAAATTCTGATTTAAAGTTCAAACCAGAAAATAGTAAATCATGTAATAAGTAATAAAGAGGAGAAGATGTTCAATGCCCTTTAAACAAAGATACAGAAATAGAAAAATCCTTATACAAAACCTTCTAATGAAGCCCCCAAGAAAATCTAATGTGGTTCAGACATTATCTCCCATGCCATAAGGCTTCACATCGGTGGTATTAAAAAATACTATTTGGTCAGTTTTCTGTTTTGATCTGTTACATGACTCGAACCACAACCTTGCAGTGCTACAACGAGCACATCTGAACTTTTCTGCAGGCTCTAGTCAATACTAGTTGTCTTGTGTTTGTGTCATGCAAGCAATGATGAAGGAACTCCGTCTCTCTGAACATGCCCCACTAAGTCCATCAGATGATACTATAGGGGGAAATACAACTAAGGTCCAACCAATGACTTCCAATGCATGAAGATAAGATCTCTATGACCCATTTCTATAATGAAAAAGGAAGAAATATGTATATGCATTTCATTGCAACTGCAAAAGTACATCGGCGATATTTTGAAACTATCATGAAAATATTGCAATACTTATCTAAAATGGAACTACCAATACCACGATATTTTTTAAATATTCCAAAAATTGGAAGTCATGAGAAAATCCTATTATACCTGGATACTGACATGGGTATGGACACACTTACAAAGATCAAGGATAAAACTTTCCTCTTCTGGAAATCTAGGAGAAGGATATGGATACAGCTGTCCTAATTTCTTCTTTAGAACACTTTCAAATTAACGAAACTACCATTGTTTACATTCCTTTGTAATATTATTTTACCACAAGAAGTGTTTTTTTTTTTTTGGTAGAAACATCAGTCCGATGTTTTACTATGAGAAGTTAAAAAAATTAAAAAAAAAAAAAAACTATATAAAATAAATGACTTGGTAAAGAGGTTATGCTAAACTTGTACCCTGGAGGTATTGGTGCAGTATCGGGTACCAATACAAATGTCATACCACTCCTATACGTATACATTGGGCATGTACAAGTATCCGGGTATCAAAGAGAAAATCACGAGTATTTTTTGGGGGGATTCGGCGAGAGGTCCCTGAACAATACACTTTATTGCCTAAGATCCACAATCTTTTTTCATAGTGTGGTAGGTCCTTTTTTCAAATTTGAAGACCTAAAATGTCTAATTTACCTTTTCTTCAAAATCATATCCCACAATTAGTGGGATATGCCACTAATAATGGTCAACTACCATTTAATTGGCCATGATTAATGGAATCCCATTAATTAAATTTTCAAATAAATTCTAAAAAAACACAAATAAATTTCAAAATAACATAAGTAAAATTAAAAAACGCAAGTAAATTTTAAAAAACGTAATAATTTGAAAAAATGCACTAAATTTTAAAAAGACGTAAATAAAGGCAATAATTTCAAAAAATCCAATAATTTCAAATTTTCAAAAAACGCAATAATTTCAAAAACGCAAAACATTCAAGACTTAAATAAAATTTAAAAAAGAAATAATTTCAAAAAACGCAAAAATTCAAAAGACGTAAATAAAATTAAAAAATGAAATAATTTCACAAAACGCAATAAATTTCACAAGAACGCAGAGAAATTTAAAAAGACGCAAATAAATCTCAAAAGATCCAAATAAATTTAAAAAAAATAATAAATAAATTTCAAAAGATGAAGATCAATTTCAAAAGATCCAAATAAAATTTAAAAGATTCAAATAAATTTCAAAAAATGTAAATAAAATGCAAAAGACACAAATAAAATTCAAAAACACAAATAGATCTAAAAAATACAAATAAATTTTCCAAAAACACAGAAAGATTTGTTCAAAAACTCAGTTAAAATTTTCAAAATGGAGATAAATTTGTCAAAAACTTGGCTATATTTTTCAAAAACGCAAATAAATTTTTCAAAAAACTCAGATAGATTTGTTCAGAACTCAGATAAATTTGTTCAGAACTTAGATAGATTTGTTCAGAACTCAGATAAATTTGTCAAAAACTCAGATAGATTTGTCCAGAACTTAGATAAATTTGTTCCAAAATTCAGATAAATTAGGCACAAACTCAGATAGATTTGTCCAGAACTCGGAGAAATTTGTTTCAGAACTCAGATAAATTTGCGCAAAACTTAAATAAATTTGACAAAAAATGAAAAACTCATATAAACTTAACAGAAACTCATATAAATTTGTTAAAACTTTGATAAACTTGACAAAAGATGAAGATCAATTTCAAAAGATCCAAATAAAATTTAAAAGATTCAAATAAATTTCAAAAAATGTAAATAAAATGCAAAAGACACAAATAAAATTAAATAACACAAATAGATCTAAAAGCAGTAAGCAACTAATAACGCCAAAAGCGCTCGCTCACCTACGAGCTAATGTACAAACAACTATGGGCGGAACGGCACCACGTACCCCACATCCAATCCTTATTTCTCTCTCTACCTGATTCGTCCATCTATCAACATTTAGGTTGCGGCTATTTTATCCCATAGGCAATTCTACTCTCAAATCTAAACGTCCCCACTTCTTCGAGAGCATTGATCCAACGGACAGAAAAGCCCGTCTCCACGAGGACGACTCCTCCGCGCCATCCCAGACCCCCGCCTCCTCCACGAGGACGACTCCTCCGCCTCCTGCCACCACTACCCTGAGTTCGTCAACCACTTCCTCGCTTCACCCACCTCTGACCACGACGGCTTCGACGGCCGCGGGCCCCTCCCCGAATATCCAGCGCAGGGGGCGGCATCGGCATCTTCAAGGTCCCCCTCCACGCCGCCGTCCACCCCGGCCGCCGCCGCCTCTCGAGCTTCGCCCTCACCCCCTCCGCGAGACGCTGGCCGGCTCCTTCGTCCGCACCAACACCTGCACTGACCGCCAGATCTATGATTTTATTGGAGGCAGTAGAAGAGTGATATGAGAGAAGGCAAATATAAACTCAATTTATTAAGACAATGAGAAGCCACCAATGTCGTCTCATCTCTTCCATCACTATTTTTGTTCCTAGCCAAATCCAACGTTCTTAATCTCGCTACTGCACATTCCCACTCTTTCTTTTCCTCTGACATTCTCTCTCAATCACGATCAACTCTGACACCCGCCGCCGCTCGAGCTCCGCCCTCACCCCCTCCGCGAGACACAGGCCTGCTCCTTCGTCCGCACCATCACTTGCACTGACCGCCAGATCTGGGCCGGCTTCGAGTGCGGCCTCTCGGTAGCTGCCCATCCATCGCCGAAAGGGGTTAAAGAATCGTGAGGATTGAATCTCATCTACCTAGGAATGAGGAGGGGGAATCCAAGATTTGAAATTTTAAAATTCAAATCTGGTTGCCTAAACAGTTGAAAGAGGGCAAATTAGTCATGTAAATTGTATTCAAGGACCTCTGGCTGCAAACAGTCTAGTTGCTTGGACCAGAGCCCTTAAAAAGAATTCGTCTGGACTGGAGGCTGGAAACATTCAATTCTTGGGACCTTTGGCTAATTATCTCTATTTTTTTTATTGGTAACATGACTTGAGCCCACAGGCCACAACCTCAAGGCTGCAACAGTGAGCCCCTTCTAGTGGGTCATAGATTCTTATAAAAAAAAAATGGGGAAAAACCTATAGAAATCATTTTTTAACAGTGTTTTACATTTATTTTGAACCTATTTATTTTATTCATCCCCAAGAAAACCGCGAAATTTGAAAATATCCGGAAATTTTCCCAAGTTGATAATTTCCAAAGAACGATATTGGTGACAATGATCATTGCCAGCATATGTCTTAATGAAATTAGGTGGGCATTTCTGTCATTTTTCCATAGTGTAGACATATGCTTAGTTGAGGTTGCAATCAGCTTCTATCCCACGAAAGATGAGTGCAGTTGGCCACCAAACTGTTATTTCCACTTGCTCGGCTCAATTTGAAATACAAAGATCAAAACCAGTGTTTAGAAAGAGATGCAACTTACTTGAAGACAGAGATGAGCCAAAGCCATGAATGGCTTGGCCAAGCAATGATAATGCAAACTACAGCAACAGTCCACACAGCAAAAGTGAGGACAATGCATGTCTTCGAAACCTTCTGGCTTCCACGCTGAATAGAACACATAAAGATAAGTGGGTTAAGGCATGATGCTCAATTATTGCCTGAGAAAACAACATCACCATCAACAGGGAAAAAAAAAAAGTGCCAATATAAGGGTAACAAGTTCACTTACTTCATAAATGAAAACTTGGAACAAGGTTATTGCCGTCAATAGAACAGCATGTATTGAAAAAGCAACATCATTTGCAGCTACTGGAATCATCTGACGTAAACAAAATAATAACCAAATGAATTTACAGCAAGTACAACTGAGTGACATAATAATTCTATTTCACCTTCTACAAACTATTTAAGCCAGCCATTCAGACAATCATATATTGCAAAAGGTATGTACAATGTCTTAAACGGCAAGGTAAATGTAAAAAGAAAAATGTTAGAGACTCAATATGACCTGTAATTAAGTTAATAGAGATATAGATCTGAACTTAATCTGTTCTTATTTACTCAGAAGAAAGATGTGTCTCCATCGTGAGGTTTTTGTTTCTTTCATTGCCCCCATGCAGAGTAGAATTGTTTGCCATCATGCTAAAGAAATGATTCCAAACTGCTAAGTCAATCTAGAAACTCTTAAAAGCACTTAAAATCAAGCCTTCCATGCATAAAAAAAACCCATCAAGTTTGATTAGAGATGCAAACATGAGTAGGTATCTGCATTCATTTTCCAACTGCATCAGGTAAGTTTAGAAGTATCCCATAATGCACCCATAAAAGCTGTGAGAAAATGAATGGTTTCTTCCTCAGACCACTGTTGGCACCAAAATGCAAGAGACCATTTGCGGTGCAAAAGCTAAGCAATATATTATCGCACCAGCTATATTTCCAAATTCTATGCGATTGTAGTGCGTGAAAAAACCAGCCATTTTGTTCATCACAAAAATAATTAAAACAAAATAACATTTGGAATACATTTAATGCAATCTCCATGACCTTAGGTAGAAAGTAAGTTATTGCTAATTGCATTTCAAAATACAGAAACAATTTATTAGTAAGTAAAAAACTAAATAAATAGATAGCACATGCAGGTTGTTTTACCATGTTGAAGAACTTTGTATTGAGCACCAACAACATCACACGTAAAATATAGGATTCCAGAGTCAATTGATAAAGAAAGGAAGGAAATGGATAAAGACCCACCTCTCCAAAGCCATACTTCTCATGATACTGCCTCTGAATAACAGGGCTGAAGTAGAGTGCGGCGTTGTATATGAGATATGATGAGTGCTTGGTCAAGTTCAGCACCAAGAAATCAAAATTCAACCCCACCACACTTCATAAACAACAACCAACAGATCAAAATCCACAAAAAAGGGGGAAAAAAAACCAAATTACATTCCACCCTCAGCAAACAATAATAGAAAACAACACACTGGAATTTTTTTTCTAATGTAAATAACTTAAAACCCCAGAAATCAAAATCCATCAGAACAGTAGAGATCTCATACAACCGAAATTCAAACCCCATCCCCAGGACTTCAAAATAAAAGAACCCAGAAATCTTAAATCCATTAAAAAGATGATAAGTTTTTAGAATTTGGGTCTCACCACAATTCAAAAAAACAACACAGATTTCTTTTTTCAACTTTGATAGTTAAAAATAAAAATAATAATAATAATAATCAAAATCCATGAAGCAGGTGGTATCATACAATCGAAAGTCAACCCCAGTTCCGAGGACACTTCAGAAAGAAGAACCCAGAAATCAAACTCATTAAACAGAAGAAGAACCAAAATTAGACCCCACAACACTTCAAAAACAGCAACCCAAATTATCTTTCTCTTCTTCAACTACAGTGATTGTTCAAAAGCAGAAATCAAAATCCATCAAACAGAAAAGATGTCATAGAACAGAAAATCAACCCTAGTCCCCACGACACTTCAAATGAAGAACCCTGAAAACCTGAAAACAAAATCCATAAAAAGGAAGAGAATAAACGAATTCAAGGAAAAAGTAAGTAAGGAGTTGAAAGGGATTTCTCGCACCTTTTCCTCCTGTAATTGAGAATGATTTGAGGGTAGAAACTAATAGACCAAGAGACAAAAGCGATCCAACCCAAAACCTGGTATGAGATTTCAAGGGGAATCGAATTCCATCCTCCCATTTTTCAGGCGGGAGAGCTTTCTCCGTTCGTTTGGAAATGGAAGGGGAAGGACGAAATTCGTCCAATGATCTGAAATTTTAGCTTAAAATGGAGTAACAGCAAATTAACAATTGAAGGGTTTTTTTTTTGTTCAAAAGTACCCCCTTACTTTTAGTTTTATTATAGTATTTATTAGAACTAAATTTATGGGCCCCACTCTCCTGCCCTCATCCATCACCATTTGGGACCCACCTGGAGATCAGATGATATTGATCGAAAGATTCTCCTCCCCCCCACCTGACCTATCAGTTTATGGTGACTTAGGCTCTTATGATTGTCCTAATTATATGATCAATGGCTAATAAGTTTTCATCATCCAAAATAAGTGCACGGTTAATCAACAATCCAATTCATTCGCATGACTATTTGTTGGGGAGGGGGCTGGTTCACTATTTTATGGCCTACTTAGATGGATCATTGGGTAGGGTTCACCATTTCAACCACATGATAAGCTGAAGAGTGCATGAGTGGGGAGATATTAATACAAACACTAAGGAGTTTTTCAAAAATTCCTGCAACTAATAATAATTACAGCAGACACCCAAGTATGTCGCTATTTATGGACTTTGGCAGAGACTCTATTATCTACAATCTACTTTGACTTTGGTCCTCGTTGGGGCACAGAATCAAGAATCTAGACGCATTTGGAGTTCTATCCATTTACGTACGGAGCAGGAGTCAATAGATCCCCACCATGTTTTGGGGGAGGGCCTCACATTTCTCGAGTTACTGCCACCATGTGTTAAACCAAGCACCAGCAAGACTGTAAACGGGTCGATGGGGAAGGTGGAACCGGATCCCATAACCATTTCGGAATCTGTTTCTTGGCTCCGGAACCGGAACTAGAACCATATATGGGACGGGTCTGAATCTGGGTCTGAATTTAGGTAGAAAATGATTTTAAAAAATCATGATTTTTATGAGATATTTTTGAAAATTGAGATAATATATCGGGTCTCAGGTCTGAACCAAGGTGGAACCGGACCTGGATCCATTTACTTATCGGGACCTAAATAAGGACCCAGATCCAGTTTTTAGGGGGTCAGAACATCCGGCTAATCGGAGAATCGGATACCCATTTACATCCCTAAACACCACCCACTGTTCATGGGCCAGGCTGGGCTGAGAAATGTCCAGGCATGGACCGGATTTTAAACAACAGGCCCCAGCCCAGCCCACCTAGATATTTGCGGACCCAGCTTGTAGCTCACCTGGTTAAGATGTTTGTTTGTGTAAAACTCTTCCCTTTCACAAAGAGAGGACTGCTTTTTCTTACGCCGGCTGGGTTGGGCTTTGAGCTTTGTACCACATGATTGAGCCCAACCCATATATTAAACAGGCCCAAAGTTTATATTCAACCCCAACCCGAGTACTAAAAGCTAAGCCTCAAGCCCGGCCCAACCCGGGCTTGGCCGGGTCAGTCTGGAGCCGACCGAATCCATGAGATGTTTGTTTGTGTTAAACTCTTCCCTTTCACAAAGAGAGAACTGTTTTTTTTTTTTTCAACGGTGCCCGGCCGGCTGGGTTGGGCTTTGAGCTTTGAGCTTTGAGCTTTGTACCACTTAATTGAGCCCAGCCCATATATTAAACAGGACCAAAGTTTATATTCAGCCCCAACCCGAGTACTAAAAGCTAAGCCTGGCCGGGCTTGGCCTGGTCAGTCTGGAGCCGTCCCAATCCATGAGCACCCCTATTTACACCATGTCCTTCCAGGAAAATAGAGTGCGTAATATAGGATGTGGGCACACATTGGTTTGGACCAAAACCAACTTGTTAACATATCCATGGATGGAAATGCATCCCCACCTACTCAATAAAAATTTGACCCCTGTAAACTAGGTATGAATGAGCAGCTATTTTTTTTTTTTGCGAAGGTATGAATCAGTTTGGGTTAGAATTGGAGCCAACCCCACCTAGATTTAAAAAAAAAAAAAAAAAAAGAACTTGCATGATTGTTTCAGCGAAAGTTTTATACTATTAAACCGGGCTATATATTAGTCCACAAAATCACTTTTCTTTACAAATGTGCACATAGGCCTGTTTGTTTAGCAAGAATGAGAGTAAAAGAATAGTAGAAAAACACAGGATGCGCCAAAGTTTTACTTTATATTTTTTGGATTAAGAATAACCCATAGAAGAGTAAAAAAACAAGTGATGCAATTTTTTTACTTTATTACTTGTTTGGATGGAAAAAAAGAAGGGAAGATTACATAAAGTTTATCTCTTTACCCTACTTTTCTCCACTTTTTTTCACTCTCTCCAAAGTGTAATAAAAGGAAAGAAGTAGAATTCTGTCTTCAAGTGTTTTTCACTTTAAAATCTTTCTCGTTTTTTAATTCATGATTTTACTCCTAACTACTTTTTACTATCCCTCTCATGTAAATAAATAGGTAAAGCTAATAAAAATCATGCTGAAGCTGAGCTAGCATTTATTTCTCATTTGTACGCCGTTTGCAATCGTTCTCAATGTTGTTTCTAATTTTATGCACAGATTAAGTAGTGTTGAGGTCGGGTTCTGCCGAGATTATCCTCTTGTTTGGCAACATTATATTAAATTATTCTATTGAAAATATATTACACGGAACTTGTTTGGTAATATTATAAAAGTTTTGTTCCATGGAACTGAAGCAAGAGAATCATAGGATTTATAATATGGGGCCCAACTTTTATTGTTTGCATCACTCTATTATTGTCATATATGGGACCCACCTGTAGAAATTACAACGTGGTACCCACATTTAAAAATTAGAATATAAGACTCATATTCATAGGATTTACAATATAGGCCCACCTTTTTAAGAATTATAATGTGGGGCCATCTTTTTTATTGATGATGAACACGGAAACCACCTTTAAAAGTCACAATGTATATCTACCTTTAGAAATTAAAACATGAGGCCACCCACATTCATAGGATTCACAACGTGAACCTACATTCATACTCCACTTTTTGTGATTCTGACATATGACCCACCTTTTAAGAATCATAAAGTGGGGTCACCTTTTCAAGGATTGTGGACAAAGGATCCATCTTTAGAAATTACAACATAGTGCCCACCTTTAAAAATTAGAACACGATGCCTTATAATGTGGTCCCGCCATTATATGAATTATAATATGAGCCTACTTTTCGTGATTATGACCATGTGACTCATATTTAGGATTTACAAAGTAGGGCCACATTCTTTAAGATTGTGAGCATGGGGCCTATCTTTAGGATAAGCAATAGGATTTGGAATATTTAAATGGTCTTTTTTAAAAGGCAAGATAAGTATGAAACAAAATTTCTTAAAAAATAGAGTTCTTTTTTACAAAAAGCCCCCTATATTTTCAGAAAACCACAAAAAAGCTTATGTATTTTGTATTATTACTAAGACCTCCCTCAATTTTACAGTAGAACAAAACAACTATTTGTTTTTGCCAAGAAATGACAAAGATCAGTCCCCCCCAAGAACTATTACTTAATTTGGGCTATTCGACGATGCCTCATCACTCATCACCCACTTCCCTAATGTGACGCCTTGATTATATATATTATTTATTTTATTATTATTATTTCTATTATATAATTGATTGTATTTTAATTAAATACGCAATTAGTCTAAGTGGGGGCCACGTTAGGCTTAGGTTCGGCAAGTTAGGCTTGTTGGATAGGTATGTTGACCTATAGTTAACTCGGGCCCAATTTAGTGGTATAGTTCATCTCAAACCAAAACTCTAGTTCTCCTCTAATCCAAACTCTTATCTATTTAAAACCCAAACTCTATTCTTTTCAGAATTTAAGTTAGATTACAAACTCCTATTCTTATTCCCTATTTATACTACACCACCACCCCCACTCTTTTATTTTCACACACAACTCTCTCTTCCAACTTTTCTCTGGCATAGAACCTTAGGCTTTTGGCAATAGGAATTCTATACCGTCTCCCTCAACCACGGACCTTAGGCAAGTACTTAACCATAATTTGTAAATTTAATACTTGTGTTCCTCTTTGATTCGTGTGTGTGGATGCATGTAGAAATCCCTTTTATGCCCGTGATATTTAATTTTCTCTTTTTGTGATGAGACCTTGCACATATATGGCCACCATCTTTTGATTCTAAATTTTGGGACGTGAGTTACCTTGAAAATATTTTTATTGAATTGAATCAGCTGTGGGACCCAAGGGTGATTGGATCGTGGATCAAGTCTAGGCATCCGTCCGTACTTGGTTGGGCGACCCTGTTTGTGAGGGTGATCTTCGGATTGTAACCAGTGGGGCCCACTGTCACAACACCCTAGCCATGCCAGCATGAAGCCCTATTTGGGAATTGGTTCAGTGAAACCCCTCTTGTTGCAGAATCTGAAGACAGGGTGATGAAAGACCAAGACCGAATCCTAGAGGGGGAGGGGGGGGGGGGTGAATAGGATGAGCTCTAAGAACCTAGACCAATTTGAATTCTTTTAACTTCTAAGACAATTAAGTTTTGATGAAGATTAATTATCTTGTGAAAGATAGGAATCCCTAAGATAAGCATACACAAAGGATCACCAACTACAATATTCAATCAACCAAAATTAAATCATTCATGAAAAGAAGGCAAAAGATCAATCACCATGACAAGCACATTTATAGTGGTTCAGCCAAATTGCCTACATCCACTCCCGGTACACCTACCGGATTTCACTAACTCAATTAAGGTTTAAGATCACCTCAAACCTTACAATTCATCACTATGCTTTTCAAGGCTAAGCATAAACCTTTACAACATATGCTTTTCAAGGCTAAGCATAAACCTTAACAACTTGAAATTTTCTCTTAAGAAATATGCCTATGAATGCATGGATTAAGAGAGCTATTTAAGTGCAAAAGAGTGTCTCTAAATGGGCTAAATAGAAAGTGAAAACTCAACTTCTAGAAACATGCATATGGATGACAAAGTCTATGAATGATGCATTTACTAGAAATTACTCTTTCTCTTTTTGAAAAGATAAAACCTTGAATGATGCAAAGATGGTAATCATATGTTTGAGAAAGAGTTGATTGTCTAACGCATGAATTTAACAATGTAAACTAACTTGTTTTCAAAGAAGATATACTAAAGTCTAACAAGTTGATTTTGAAACAAGAAAATAATTTCATGTGTAACAAAGACAATATGTTGTATTCATAAAGCTTATGAGATTTCTAAAGTACTAAGCATGTTATGAAGGACAACATTTTAATAGAAAAGCATCTTGTTAATCATGCATTGAAGGAAATCAAAGATAGTGAAACAAAAAATGATTTTAAAAGACTTAGGATTAAAGAAAGCACACCCATTTGAAGATTAAAGGTTGAATCAATGGAATGGCTTCATAATCCCTTCAAAGATGCTCTAGAAAAGTTGCAAGTCCTTGGCCTCCAAAGTTTCTTGAGTTTCAACAACTTTTTCCAAACAAAAAACCACTTTTTATAAAGAAAAAGTTCCCAACGGCTAGTGCTCGGTCGACCGGGTACACACAACGGCTAGAAAACAGACCGTTGGAGCTTCAGAACCCTGTCGACCTGCAGTGTGCCCGGTCGACCGGGTCCCTGGCCCGGTCGACCGGCCACACAGGCAGGTCGACCTGAAGAGTGCCTAGAATCCTGAAATTCTTAGAAATTTGCAACTTTGAAGGGCACTTTCCAGGGGACTTTGAGGCACATATCTCAAGCATGAATTCATGACTGAAAGATGATGAAAATTGAATTTCTAAAGTCATGAAAACTCCAAATCAAAATAATGATTTTAAAGAAAGAAACTATGGAAAGCTTGAATGATTTTTGAAATAAAAAACTCCATGATCTTAAGAGACAAACTGAATTGAAAACCATGCATATCAAATGATGAAAACAAATATTATGAAAAAGAAATATGCATGAAGATCCTAAGAATAAGACCATGAAAGAATGAGAGGTCAAGCTTATGACAATGAATGCATTCTATCAAATTGCAACAAAACAAAAACTCTAACAATCTCCCCCTTTGCAATTTGATGGTAACTCTTGAAGCTTGAACTCTCTCTCAAACTCCTTGGAATCTTGAACAGCAACTTCTTTGGATATTTAAGGAGCTTTGGATATTTTGGAGCTTCGGATTTTCCTTGCGGGAGCGACGACTAAAGACGACCAAACCTAGAAGCTACACAAAATGACATTCTAGGCAAAGCAGCTACTCCTCAACATTAGCAACCTTTGAATCTTCTCCCCCTCAATTGGTGAGCACCTTGAGGAACACTTGATATTTCTCTCCCCCTTTGACATCTAATTGCAAAGGAGCCTGCCCAACAAAGATAAAACACACAACCTTGTTAGTAGCACCTGTTTATAAGAGATATGATAAAAATAAAATTAGGAACAGGTGAGCAGCCAACAAGAAGTTAGAATTCAGGGCAAGGGCCAATGCCCAATTGATGTCTCAATTTGATGAACCGATCATTTCCAAGGGGTTTAGTAAATAAGTCAGCCAATTGGGTATCTATAGGAACAAACATTAACTCAATAGTGCCTTGGTCAGCATGATCACGCAAGAAATGATAGCGAATGCCAATGTGCTTAGTGCGAGAGTGCTTAACAGGATTTTTTGAGATACTAATGGCACTAGAATTGTCACACATGATAGGCATGCATTGTTGTGGAACATTATAATCTAACAAAGTTTGTTTCATCCACAACAATTGGGCACATCAGCTACCTGCAGCAAACTTGGATTGACTAAGAAAGATACCATGATCAGTCTGACTAACTTGTAATCCTAGAAAGAATTACAGGGGACCGACCAGACTCATCTCAAAAGTGGAGCTCATCAATTCTGAAAATCCTTGTGCTGGTTTCTCTGAAGTAGATCCAAATACTATATCATCAACATAGATTTGAGCTACAAGAATGTTTTGATCAATCTTCTTGATAAATAGGGTTTTATCAACTTTCCCACATTCAAAATCATTTTCAATCAAATGATTTGTAAGCTTTTCATACCAAGCCCGAGGTGCTTGTTTTAATCCATAGAGAGTTTTCTTGAGCTTATAAACATACTCAGGATGATGAGGGTCTTCAAAGCCTTCAAGTTGAGTAACATAAACATCTTCTTCAATTTCTCCATTCAGGAAGGCACTTTTGACATCCATCTAAAATAGTTTGATTCTCATGCTACTAGCATAGCTCAATAGAATTCTTATGGACTCTAAACGGGCTACATGAGCAAAAGTTTCTTTAAAATCAATTCCTTCTATTTGAGCATATCATTTTGCTACTAGTCTAGCTTTGTTTCTCACAACATTTCCAGATTCATCTGATTTGTTCTTGAAAATCCATTTAGTGCATATGGGATTTTTCTCTGCACGCAATGGGACAAGATCTCAAACATCATTTTTCTTAAATTGATTCAATTCTTCTTGCATAGCTTCCATCCATTCAGATTTTGATTCAGCTTCAGAAAAGTTCTTAGGCTCGATTTAAGAGACAAAGGAGTAATGAGCACATAGATTTTGGACTTGTCTCTGGGTCATAACCCCACTGCTGATATCTCCAATAACATTATCCAAAGTGTGATTTTTCATTAATTTTGTTGGAACAATGGCTTTGGAAGGAATGATCTCATAACTATCTCTTGGACTAGATTGATCAATATTCATTTCAACTTCATCATCATCTTGAAGAATTCTTCCAACTTGATTCGTGTCATCGATGACAACATGAGCTGACTCCATTATGGTCATGATTCTATGATTAAAAACTTTGTATGCTTTGCTCCTTTCAGAATAGCCTAGGAAAATTCCTTCATAAGATTTAGGCTCAAATTTTTCTAACTGCTCCCTATCTCTTAGAATATAACATTTGCTTCCAAACACTTTCAAATACCCCAAATTAGGTTTCCTTTCAAAATAAAGCTCGTAAGGGGTTTTGTTGGTATTCTTAGTGAGATAGACTCTGTTGATGAGATAACAAGCAGTATTCACAGCTTACGCCCATAGATTACGAAAGAGATTCTTTTCATTATGCATGGTCCTAGCCATTTCTTGAATAACTCTATTTCTCCTTTCAGCTACTCCATTTTGTTAAGGAGTTTTAGGAGCAGAATATTGATGATTAATTCCATGACTCTCACAAAATTTAGCAAATTTTTCATTTTCAAACTCTCCCCCATGATCACTTCTAATCTTCCTAATTTTGCAATCCTTTTCCACTTGTATCTTATTGCAAATTCTTATGATATTGTCCACAGCATCTGATTTGGCATGTAGAAAAGCAACCCATCCAAAACGAGAATAATCGTCTACCATAACCAGAATAAATTTCTTTCCTCCAATTCTTTGCACTGGTGCAGGTCCAATCAAGTCCATATGGATTAATTCAAGAGGATGAGAAGACGATATATCCTTTAAACCTTTAAAGCTCTTCTTGATTTGTTTTCCCAGTTGGCAAGCCTTGCAGAGTTCAGCTTTTTCATCACTTAACTTAGGAATCCCTTTCACAATCTCATTCTTTGACAAGGTTTTCATCAATTTGAAATTTATGTGACCCATCCTTTAGTGCCATAAGTAATTCTCTTGATCTTTAGTTATCAAGCACCTAGATTCATTGTCATCACATTCTTCAATAATGTAAATGTTTCCTTTTGTCCTTGATCCAGTAAGAATAACTTGATGGGTTTTATCATTTACCACTTTGCATGATTGACTGTCAAAGACTACCTTGTTTCTTTTGTCACATAATTGGCTAATGCTAAGAAGATTATGTTTCAATCCTTCCACAAGAAATACATCATTTAAAGTTGGTATTTGATCTCCTTTCACACTTCCCTTGCCAATGATTTGAGCTTTACTATCATCTCCAAACGAAACATTTCCTCCATCATATTCCACTATAGAGCTGAATCTAGATCGGTCTCCTGTCATGTGTTTAGAACAACCACTATCTAAGAACCAAGTAGGGTTTTCCTTCGCTTTTAAAGCGGTTTGAACTAGGAGACTCTTAAAGTTTGTTCTTTTTACCATCCAAGTAGATAAAGGAGATTTATAGGGAATGGTTTTGGGGACAAATTTGAAAGGTAATCTAGAGGGATTTTTTAGAGACATCCTAATTTTGTATGGGCAATTAGGGACCAAATGTCCACTACGATTGCAAAAATGACTAGTCCATCTAGGAGTATAATTTCTCTCAACTATAGGTTTGTGGAGGCTCTTAGTAGATTTTTGAAAACTATTCTTCATGTCACTAGGGGAACCTTCAAAACCTATTCCATTCTTATCACCATAAATTTTATGCATGCCCAACATTTGATTAAATTTGTCATTTCCCAAGGTGAATTTATCAACAATGAATTTTCCTTTATTAAGTTTCATTTGAAGAGAGTTTGTTTCAAGTTGACTAGATTCAAGCTTGGATTGTAAATTATGAAATTGTTTTTGAGCATGAACTAAATCTTCATTTAGAGTGGTGATTTTATGTTCCAAGTTGATTTTCTCATTGGTTGTAACTTTCAATTCATCTTTTATGATACTTACTTCATTTACAAGCTTTTTGGAATCTTCTTTTAAAATTTTATTTTTCTTCATTAAGATTTCCCAATTTTCATATAGTTCATCATAAGCTTGTTGAATTCCATTACCTTCATCTTCTTCATTTGTTTCTTCTTGCCCTAATGTGTCATCTATTAATGTATTATGCTCATTGGGATCTTCAATAGATGAAAGTAGAAGCCAATTAGGGTAATTTTCATCTTCATCATTTGAGGATTCATTTTTGTCACAATCTTCATCTTCCTCATCCCAAGTTATGTTTAATGCCTTTTTTCCTTTCTTATCCCCTTTTTCAAATTCTTTAGGGGTGGAGCAATTTTGAGCAATGTGTCCAAACCCCTTGCAATTGTAACATTACACATCCTTTTTAATTAGAGATCCTTTGGGATTTCTTTGGAATCTAGGACTTTTGCTTTCACTAAAATTTCTATTGTTCTTGTTGTTACTAAAGAACTTTTTAAATTTCTTAACAAATAAAGCATTGTCCTCATCACTATCAACATCACTTTCATTTTCTTTAGAATGAGAGGAAAAAGCTACTCCTTTCTTTTTGTCTTGAACTTCAAAGTCTAATTCATATGTAAGGATATTTCCTCTTAGTTCTTCAATTTTGATTTTATCAACATCCTTGCTTTCTATTATGGCAACAATTTTAGGTTTGAATCTTTTTGGAAGAGATCTTAAAAATTTTCTAACAGCTTTAGATTCATCCATCTTCTCTCCTAGACCTATAAGAGAATTGACAATTTCCATGAATTTAGAGTAGAATTCATCAAATGTTTCTTCTTCAAGCATCCTAATGTCTTCAAATTTAGAGGTCAACATTTGAATTTTGGCTATCTTGACCTGATCTGTGCCTTCATGGGTGGTCTCTAGGGTATCCCAAATTTCCTTAGCAGTGTTGCAATTAACTACTCTATTAAATTCTTCTTGAGATAGAGCACAATAAAGAGAATTTTTTGCCTTAGCATTTAAGTTTGCTCTATCCTTTTCTCCTTGAGTCCAAATATTTTTGGATTTGATTTTTATGGATATAACATTCCCCTCAGAGTCTTTTTCTGTGGTAGTGGGAGGATGATAGTCATCTTCAATGATGTTCCACACATCTAAGTTTTGGGATTCTAAGAACACTTGCATTCTAATTTTCCAATAGTGATAGTGTGTTCCATTAAACAAGGGAGGTCTATTGGTGGCATTTCCTTCACCCAATTGAGATTGCATGGTGGCAACAAAAGAAAAACACTCACTAGGATTCTAACTCTAGGTGATTAAACCAAAACAAGAGCAACCTTGCTCTGAAACCAATTGAAAGACCAAGACCGAATCCTAGAGGGGGGGGGGGGGGGGGTGAATAGGATGAGCTCTAAGAACCTAGACCAATTTGAATTCTTTTAACTTCTAAGACAATTAAGTTTTGATGAAGATTAATTATCTTGTGAAAGATAGGAATCTCTAAGATAAGCATACACAAAGGATCACCAACTACAATCTTCAATCAACCAAAATTAAATCATTCATGAAAAGAAGGCAAAAGATCAATCACCATGACAAGCACATTTATAGTGGTTCGGCCAAATTGCCTACATCCACTCCCGGTACACCTACCGGATTTCACTAACTCAATTAAGGTTTAGGATCACCTAGAACCTTACAATTCATCACTATGCTTTTCAAGGCTAAGCATAAACCTTTACAACATATGCTTTTCAAGGCTAAGCATAAACCTTAACAACTTGAAGTTTTTTCTTAAGAAATATGCCTATGAATGCATGGATTAAGAGAGCTATTTAAGTGCAAAAGAGTGCCTTTAAATGGGCTAAATAGAAAGTGAAAACTCAACTTCTAGAAACATGCATATGGATGACAAAGTCTATGAATGATGCATTTACTAGAAATTACTCTTTCTCTTTTTGAAAACATAAAACCTTGAATGATGCAAAGATGGTAATCATATGTTTGAGAAAGAGTTGATTGTCTAACACATGAATTTAACAATGTAAACTAACTTGTTTTCAAAGAAGATATACTAAAGTCTAACAAGTTGATTTTGAAACAAGAAAACAATTTCATGTGTAACAAAGACAATATGTTGTATTCATAAAGCTTATGAGAGTTCTAAAGTACTAAGCATGTTATGAAGGACAACATTTTATTAGAAAAGCATCTTGTTAAACATGCATTGAAGGAAATCAAAGATAGTGAAACAAAACATGATTTTAAAAGACTTAGGATTAAAGAAAGCACACCCATTTGAAGATCAAAGGTTGAATCAATGGAATGGCTTCATAATCCCTTCAAAGATGCTCTAGAAAAGTTGCAAGTCCTTGGCCTCAAAAGTCTCTTGAGTTTCAGCAACTTTTTCCAAACAAAAAGCCACTTTTTATAAAGAAAAAGTTCCCAACGGCTAGTGCCCGGTCGACCTGGTACAGGGCCGGGTCGACCGGGTACACACAACGGCTAGAAAACAGACCGTTGGAGCTTCAGAACCCGTTGCCCAGAATTCTGAAATTCTTAGAAATTTGCAACTTTGAAGGGCACTTTCCAGGAGACTTTGAGGCACATATCTCAAGCATGAATTCATGACTGAAAGATGATGAAAACTGAATTTCTAAAGTCATGAAAACTCCAAATCAAAATAATGATTTTAAAGAAAGAAACTATGGAAAGCTTGAATGATTTTTGAAATAAAAAACTCCATGATCTTAAGAGACAAACTGAATTGAAAACCATGCATATCAAATGATGAAAACAAATTTTATGAAAGAGAAATATGCATGAAGATCCTAAGAATAAGACCATGAAAGAATGAGAGGTCAAGCTTATGACAATGAATGCATCCTATCAAATTGCAACAAAACAAAAACTCTAACAGGTGATTCTATACGCACCGCAAGCATTGTTGTACACACCCACATTTTAAAATTTGTTAATTACCAAAATGGCCCCAGGTGAAATGACGAAATCACCCTTCACCATTAACCTCCTCCCTCCTCTTCCTTTAGGTTCTCCTACAGCGTTTCTGGCCCTCCTCTCTCTCTACTCATCTCCTCTTCTTCTTTTTCTTCTTATTCTTCATTATCCCTTTTATCCACTGTTCATCTGCACTCATTCATCCTCATTGATCTTCATCTCCTTCATCATCATCCTCTCCAACCCTTAAAAAGTATTCTCAAGTCTCCTCCATTGGTTTAAAGATATTGGAGGTTCTCATCTCCCTGCACCACATTGTCTATTGGAAGTAGGCATTTTCAAAATGGAAAAGCAATTAACGATCTACGAAGATGAGATATACATCTTGACTTCGTTTCTAGCAGTTTAATTAAGATTCAAGTGTCGTGCTCGGTATTCCAGAGTTGTGCAAATGAATACTGCACGACAGAATACCATCAAAATTATTAAATTTGCACGACATACTTATGCCGTGCAAATTTTTTTTGCAGATCAATAGCAAACAATGTATATTTCACAAGTACGGCATTTAGTCTCATGCATTGATGTACTAACATTTAGCAATCATATTTTCAGGAGATTCAGTCAACCGGTGCCAGTGAGTGCTCTTTGGATTTTACTAATGTTTTCACCACTGACACGATATTTAGAAGCCGAGAGGACCTATTTCAATGGACAAGGGAAGTCGGAAAGAAACATGGCTTGGTAATTGTAATCAAAACTTCAGATGCTGGTGGAGATGGTATGAAGCCAAGAATAGTTTTATCTTGTGAGAGAAACGAAAGTTATAAGGATCCATCGAATGTCTCCCAAAAGAGAAATCCTAATAAGGCAACGAGAACGAAGAAGTGTAGTTGCCATTTTGCTTTGAAGGGCCAAAAGTTGGCAAATGACGATAATTGGATGTTAACAATAGTTTGTGGGGTACATAATCATCCAAACACACAACATCTCGAGGGGCACTCGTTTGCTGGGAGGCTTTCTGGGGAAGAAATCAATATTTTGATTGATATGTTGAAGAGTATAATGAAGCCGAGGAACATCCTTTGAACGTTGCAGGAAAGGGACATGCACAACACCACTACGATGAAGAGTATCTACAATGCTCGTCAGAAGTAGAGGGTGACTGAGTTGGCCTGTCGATCACAGATGCAGCAACTCATGATGCATCTGGAGCAAAACAACTACATTGAGTATCACACTAGCAACGACGCTACAGATGCTATGCTGGATCTATTCTGGGCACATCCATCATCTACTCAATTGTTACGTGCATTTCTAGAAGTTTTGATAATGGATTCCACGTACAAGACTAATAGATTTCGACTTCCCTTGCTTGAGATTGTTGGTGTCGCATCTACTCAACTGACTTTCTTCGTTGCTTTTATGTACCTTCAATCAAAGAGGGAGGCCAATTACAGATGGGCTTTGGAGAGGCTTAAGGGATTAATGGATGGATGCATTAAGCCCCGTGTGATGTTGAAGCCGATGGTAACTGTGGATTCAGAGCCATAGCGGTCTTCTGGGCATGAGCGATGATAGTTGGATGGAGGTTAGACTGGATTTGAGCAGTGAACTGCAGAGATATCAAAATTATTATTCATTGGTATATGGAGGAGATGATAGGGTTGGAGAGTTGTATTATGCCCTAGCGTACTATGATAGCAATTCTTCATATGATCATTGGATGACAACGCTAGATATGGGTCACCTGATGTCTTCATATTATAACGTTGTATTAGTCCACCTTTCCGTACAGCAATGACTTACTTTCATGCCTTTGAAATCATCCCCGATTCCACCTTGTTCTCGCAAAGTTATCGCGATTGATTTCGTCAATGGAAATCATTTTGTGCAGGTGGTCATGACACCCAGGGCTCCTTTGCATCCCATTGCTACAAATTGGCATAGACACCATCACCCTAAAGCAGATGGATGGCAACTACCATATGCTCAGAGCATCGAGCGATTCAGAGAAATAATCGGAGACAGTGCCGCAACATAGGAGTCGGTTAATCTTGACAACGATTAAATTCTTATACTTTCAACTTGATGTAAACAAATTTAATACTTGTTGAAATGAAAGCAATCTTTTATTGGATAAATGTTGTGTGTTTATTTTTTTAAGACCCCTGCTCGGTTGAATTCTGCACGGCAAACAGGAACCAATCAAAATGTATTGCACAGCACAGATGTACCGTACAAAACAATTCTGTACAGCCAACAGTTGCCGAGCATTATGGATCTGCTTGGCACCTTTTGGCCGTGCAGAATGTATATGCATAGTACTTGTTAGCCGAGCAGAGTGAATATGCGCGGAATGTTTTGGCCGTGCAGTGATGTCTCCCATCTTGAAAGAACTGTTAGTTGTTTATAAAAAAAAAATTAAAGATATCAACCATTTCATATAAGAAGTTAAAAAACATAAAAAGTTCATCAATTGACACATTACAGTTTATACTACATAGGAGTTCTCGGAATACACATGAACAAGAAAAAATGAAATTCCTTCATGAAATTTCTTATACATCTCATCAAAAATTTAGTGTGACAAAGCCCTCCTATCATCACTGTTGTGCATGTCGGCGGTAGGTCACCGGTAAGCCGTCCAGAATCTCGAGGGTAGTCTGTAATGCCCAATAATAGAAATTAACTGGCTCCTCCGTTCGCGCAAGCGTGGCATGAATATGGTCATTCGCTCGAAGGATCTATAAGAAACAATACAATGTGTCAAAGATAGTTTGAAAGAATAGATACAAAGATTGTTTGGAATAAGATAGTTTAAAATGCCCTCACCGTTCTTGGAGTTGGGTCAGCTCTACCCTCATTAGGGTCATAGTGGGAATGACAGGCGGGGTTCTGTACACGAGGGTGTGATATCCTAGTGTACCACTCAAGATAGTCCGGGGAACACTCCCATGCTGCTGTGCTTGATGGCCACGGTGCACCAGAGATAATACATGGTCCTCCCATGTAACCAAGTAGTGGTCAAGAAACGCATAGGATACCTTATATTTACCAGCAGTAGTTCCCCGAGTTGCACGAAGGGAGGCGAGCGGTGCGGGTGGGATGGTCTGTATGTAGCCAAACTGTCGAAGAACCCTGTGTGGGTGGTAAGGTTCATCCCTGCAGTGTATCCCCATTGTGCAGAAGGACGGGCGAATGGGAAGTGCTCGTACACCCAAGACTACAAATGACAAAAATTATTAATTATACAATCTAAAACATCAATTATGATAGAATATGTATGTGTATATATAAAATGTACTGGTCTTACCTTGATCAGTGTCAGATATCCAGCAATCTATCGCACATCTGCCCTCGTCGCGGTCCCCAACTGGTGATGTAGATACGTGTTACACCCCGGCCCAAACTAATCGTGATTAAGGCTAATTAATTGAGATTAATGTTAATTAAGCATGGATAAATGGGTTAATCAAGGGTAGTGATCAAAGAGAGACAAATTAGTCTCAAATGATGCATTAAGCATAGTGAAATGAAATTGAGTTGGTTAGAATGAGTTTAGACTCAAACAAGGTAGACTAAGGACTTTTTCGTAAATACGGGTTTTCACGTATTTCGTCGAATACAAAAATTCGGGATACCAACGTGTATATCTCGAATAGTACGTTAGCTCTCATAATAAACGTGATTCCATTTGACCTCAAATGGATCAAATGAGAGTTCATTTGACCTAAAATGTAATTTGACTTATTAAGACGTGGTTTTTGTGTAAAAGGGCCTTATATTAGAATGAAATTACTTCTTCATTCAGTTCACATTGAGAAAACCCTAGGCACCATTCTCTTCCATTCCTCTTCATCAAGGGTGAGGTTAGGAGTGGTTTGTGTGGCTTGGAGAGTGAAGGCTCCACCTTCATCTTCTTCCTCAAGTCCTTTCCCCATTTTTGAAGAGTTGGAGCTTAAAAGCTAGCTTAAAAATCTCTTTGCTTGGAGCTACAAGTAAGTAATTGATCTTCCCTAAGTTCCCTTGGTTATTTTGTAGAGACTTCTAGCTCAAATAGCTCATGAGTTGTATATTTTCATGTTTTCATGGGATTAGGGTTTGATTTGGGGATTGTAATCCCAAGCCAAGCTAAGTAAAAGAGGGCTTTGAGTTCATTGACTTCAAGAGGGGTAAGTATAAGCAACTCTTGTGATTAGCATTACTTGTTGTAGAAATGCATGTAGTTTTTCATGAATTTATGCATTTTCCATTGATTGTAGAGTTGTTTATGGGTTTTGTGAATGATTAATGAATCATTAGAAGTATTGTTTTGGAAATGGATGATATGTGAGGAGGGAACAGGAGGTTCCATTACTATTGTAGGTTGTGGGTGAATAATGGAGAAAGGAGTGTAGAAGAAGAGAGAATGTATCAGGTTTTCGAGTTGGAACTCTGGACAGTTCGCTCGAGCGAACATGGAGTCGCTCGAGCGAACAAGGTTCTGTGACAGAGTGAAATCGTTTTGGACAGTTCGCTCGAGCAAACATGGGGTGCGCTCGAGCGACCAACGTTCTGTGAGGTGTCCGCTCGAGCGAACTTTACTCGTTCGAGCGAACCTGATACAAGTACGAACATTGACTATAAGTGAAAATTGGAGTACTTCTTGTAAGTATGGGTACTCTTTAAATTAGTTTTGAGACTAAACCTCCATGGGTGATAATTATGGGGACCATACAATGCACACATTAAAAATAAATGTGATGTCCATCGAGAATAACACGTGCATTTGGAAACCAATGGTTACATCCAACGGTTGGTTTATATTGAGACAGAATTGAGTAGAGCTATAAATGAGTAGTAAGATCTCTCATTATATCGTATTTCACATTGTTGGGTCCCGATCTAGTGAGATTGGTACTACCATTATTCTCTTCTCTTGTTATGAAGAGAATTATTGAAATGAATTGAATTGATCATTAGAAAGACATTAACCCTTAGGTTTGGCATTACCTAGCTACTGTACTAGAACTCTAAATGAGTTAAATGAATTAATAAATGAAATAAATGACTAATCCTGCTGCAACAGATGGATTTGGGGGCATTCCGGAGCTCCGTGGTGATGCTAGTTGTCCCTGGCCCGGACACTAGTAAGTCCCACATATTTCAATCATATCTATGGGTATTGATTGATGCTTTCCGTTTGGAAGATGAATCCTTCCTTTGAGGGAAGATGGTAAATTAAATGAATCCTTCCTTAAGGGAAGATGGTAATGAAATGAAATGACACGAATGAATGAAAGTTATAGTAGTGACTATCTTGTACATTGTCATCGTAGAAATTATCTGAACTTATTAGAATTGGAATTATTATTGAATAGATTGAATGAGTTTAGTATATAAATTAACATGTGCTATTACAAGATCTGTTTATACATTATTGAACCGTCGCGTTCATTAGTGTTATTGATGGCATTACAGGCCCGATTGCCCTACCGGTGCAGCAGTGCCCACGGCACTAGCGGAGGAAACCACTCCAGTTCCTCCAGGAGGATTGATTGAATGGAACGGGCGGGATGCCATCTGATATGGGCATCCGAGTGCGAGAGAGAACCATAATATTTTGAGAAATGTTTTGGAGCGTTATTTTGTACATTCATTCATGGGATGTAATTAATTGTTAATGTATGGTGCTGGATATGCACCGATTGATACACAATGATGAAAGTGATACATGTATAAGGACTTTATTTTGTATACATGTAAATCGTAAATTGATTTTTGTCAAATGTATATGTATTTCCGTAGAAATTGTGTATTTAATAGTTTTGTTGTGAATGATATCCCTTGTGGATTCCGTTTTAACTTCGGTTAATTCGGAGTTTACAGGAGTAAGTATGGGCCCACGGCTCGGGGTTATCATAATTCAGGCCCGGGTCGTGACAATACGCCAGTGCTGCAGCCCCCCATGCATAATGACGAACCAGTTACAGGTCCATCAGCAAAGATAGGTAGTAGACTGGGACTCGAGTGGCGGACTTATCAGTGAATAGTGTGCAGCCCAGCAAATAAAGAAGATAGCCTCTGCCTGCACACTCTACCTCCTCAACAGACGACGCAGGATTCACATCACCGCACACCCGTCGGATCCACCCCATCCTCACTACCCTACCCCGTGCCAGGTTCAACTCTGTTGCCGCAGATGCCCTATGCAAACCCAGTCCTAACTCGAGTATATCTACTTGCTTAGTAAATCTCATACTAGTAGATACGTGGACAGGAAGTCCCGTAACTGGGATGCCGAGGAGAGTACCCACATCATCTAATGTGATCGTCATCTCCCTAAACGGCATGTGGAAGGTATTGGTCTCGGGCTGCCATCTCTTCACAAAGCTCGAAACTAAGGGGCATGAGACATCGATAGTTGAAACGCCTAAAGTCTGCCAATCCAGACTCTTCTATAATAGCGCGAAACCGAGACACATGAAGATCAGCCCCATCTTCAGGCAAAGGTATGTACCAGTCCTTCAGTTGACGCCAATGACTGATACATTTAAGGGGGGCACGTTCCTGCTCATTACAAGTATAAATCTTCATTAACATCTGTTATTATAGACTATGAAACACCTTATTTGAAAAAAAAATTACTTAAAACATTAAAATAATTAACGTGTACCTCTCCGTCCCATATGGATATGACCACGTGCGTCCTAACACTCACAAGGACAAATAGGTCAGCCGGACCGCCGGGAATAGGACATTCACCTGCTGCCGATGCACGAGGAATGGATGGCTGTACCTCCTCGTCTGAGGAATCATTGTCCCCTGCTGCCGCCATAGGAGGACTAAACGACTGTAGAGGACTAGACGGCCCTGCCTCATCCTATGAGGAATCATCATTTGAAGAGCTCTCTATATGCTTTTCCACCGGCTCGGGCAGTGGATCCTGCTGCAATTTGCGTCTTTGTTCAGACGTCGTTGGCTGTTGACAGACACTAGTCGAAGTACTGGCATGCACACCTTGGCGAGGAGGTCTAACAACGCCAATCTTAGTCCGCACTCTCAATGGCTCGTCAGAAGAAGTACTAGCATGTCCACCTGTCAGATATGAGGTGCTACCAATACGGTGAGCTGCTCTTCTAGGCATTTCTTCAAACCTGTTAAAAGTTAAAATCAATAAGAGGAAAAAGCGTAACAGAAAAAAGGAAAATTCTATATGCACCCTCCCATTATGCTGAGCACACCCACATGTTCATTAAGTGATGTGGGTGTGCTCAGCACCTTAAGGGATGTATATAGAATTTCCCCATAAGAAATCAAGTTTTCTTGTGCTGCTCGGAACAAGTATAGTGTGCAAAATGCTTCTGCACGACACATGTTAAATGTGCAAAAAAATTCTACACCGCATATTTGTTCTGCACAGCATATGTATACCGTGCAAAATTCATTTGCACAGCAAATGTATGCCGTTCAGAAGTGTTATGTACGGTGTACATTTCGTGCAAAAAAATTTTAACACGGTGAACATTTGCCGTGCATAAATCCCATGGACGAACTTGCGATACCGAGCAAATCAAAATGATCTTTTTTTTTTTAAATGCACCGGGGAGAAGAAGAAGAAGAAGAGGCCTGTAATCTCTGAGTCATTTTTTTTCAAATGAGAAAAAGAAGAATAAGAAGAAACGACGACCCTAATGCAAATGTTTATAATCTCTGAGTCAAATGAATGTGAAAACTACAACCTAAAAAGAATGTGAAGAAGGAGATAAATAAGAAGAAGAACTAACCTTCTTTAGGATTCGTATGAAGAAGAAGAAGAGGTGCTGGGCAAACTTCCACCAAGAAGAAGAATAGGCTGATGTCGTCTTCAAGCACGCTGCTGTCGTCTTCAAGCACGCAACATATGTATGGTGGGTTCAAAAAGTGGGTGAACTCAGCAATAGTTGTGGGTGCATATAGAATCACCCCTGAAGACATCTTGTGAGGTGTTGCTTTTTATTTATTATTAGTGTGGTGGGACTCATTGTTTGATCGGGTCAAAGATCCGGTCCGTTCACATTGTCGTGTATGAACCAGCGACCTAAATATTAGACCCATCATGGGTTCTTGATTAGCGGGGCCCACTATCCAGTCCACCTTGCTGCTGTAGGCGTGAAATATTGAAATTTTGAGAATGGGTTCTGTGTGACCATTGTGATTTGTTCATGAGGCTAGAAGGTATGGGGTGGTTTGACCTGGACTTGAATGAGAGAAAAGTAGTTTCCTCATGTGATAGCAAACAGAACATTAAGTTATGTTAAATTCACCTGCCCTTTGGTTTCTGGGAATTAGAAAAAGGCCCTGTTTGTTTTGTAAATCCAAATTAAATTCTTTGACTATTTGAATGTGGAAAATGTTTTGAATGGGGTCCTCAAATTTTCTAAAAATTGTAAACTAAGGTTATTTGTCATTATTTGCAAATTAAATATTAAATGATATCTTTGGTTTTTAATGTGTTAAAATTATATTTTTAATTGGATCATTTGACTTGAGTAAATACCGTCCGGGCAAACGATATCTTACTAATAATGTGGGGTTTAGTACTTCGTATGACTTTGGGGAAATCATAATGGATTCAGGCTCAACCCATCTCTATTGGAAAACCCTTAATTGGGTCTATACACAATTGATTGAGAAGGGGTGTGTTGATCTTTTATCTATTAGAGATTCTTGTGGTTGTTGGGTACGAAATCTTGTATTTTGACCTTAGGATTGGCCAGTGATTATTCTTTGATCTTCGGGTTTGCATACATGACTGAGATTGATGTTGGTCTAATAGTTGCATACCCTATGTTGATTGGATATGGACCGTGATGTGGCTTGGCAATTGATTGAGATATTGTAGAAATTTATTCGAATAATTTGATTGGTATTTGATTATGGATTATTGTGCAGCCAGCCCTTCGCTTTGAGTTAGGTTTTTGTGTCAGAGCTTTACAAATCATTAAATCTATTCTACTATAATATGTATATATATGTATATTGATTGGGTTATATTCGAACAACTGCAGTTGTAATTGAACGGCTGATCACCGATGTGTGCGGACACTGTAATATCCGAATTTCGAATTGGTTTATCCGGCCTGCCATTACGAACCGGTTTATGACCGCTGGCCTTCGAACGTGTTTTCCTGCTTTATAGTTAGGGCTGACCACCCAAAACAATAGCATTGCTTCAGTGTGATTATTGTATTGCTCTATTTGTGTAGATTGGATTTATGTTATACGTTCTTTTCATCATTATCGTGGTGTTATTCTCTTATAATCATTACATGTCATTACTCATATTGATCTTGTATTATATTTATAAATTATGCTTTTGTACTTGGTGTTTACTTTGTTTATTGGTGCATAGGTATCGACCCCTACCCTATCGTGGAGACGGATGAGGGTCAAACGTTTCAAGCGTTTGAGCCAGTTGACGAACCTGAGTGGAGAGCCGGAGATGGCTACGGAGCTGTCTGAGTCCGTGCATGAGATATCGACATCTTAGAGTTCTTAGTTGATTCAATTCCACAATAATTTTATTTAGTTGTTTTGTTTAGGTATTTAAGGAGTTATGTGATGGTTTAATTTTGGATATTGAAACCAATTGATTTAATGCTTCCGCAAATATTTTTTTTTAGGACTCATCATGTTTCAGAATTTTGTGAGTCCATAATTCATGTTATCCCTTGGCTGTATTTTAGAGAGATGACACCTGACGTCACATAATTCGGCCTCGTCGCGGCCTCTGCGGACTTCCCTCAAAGATCTTGCTTCTTCCCCACCCTTCCCTTGCACTACCCGCAATGAATACCAGCGAATCGACCAGTACCGCCGGTTTCCAAACAATACGGCACGTGGCAAAGGCAACACTGATCTCTTGATTGAAACCAAAGATTAGTCAACACGTATAGGTGTTGCCCGAACAATATAGCGTGGAGGAGAGGCTCTGCTACACACTCGTATCTGCGACAAACAGATCTACAACGTCTAAAAGTATAGATCCAGACCAAGTACTTGCACAGCTCTAAAGTCAAGTAAAGCCTCCATTTTTCAGATAAAATGTCACATCAACTTTACTTGATTTGACTATATTAATAGAGTTACCAAACTGGCCCTTAGGAAACAACTTCTTTTGCAACAGATCCACACAGATTTGTGACGAAGAAGAGAGTGGTGAGAAGAAGCGAAGCGGAGATCAACACAAAACTGCAGATGTGCTAATATAAAAACAGAGGAGTACGCGTACCCATAGGAACCATGGTAAAGGACTGGGAAAAAAAATCTGATTCCATTAGGGCCTGTTTGGATAGGGAAGTAATGGAATGAAGTTAAGTTAAATGAGGCCCAACGGTTAAAATTTTCATCTCATTGTTGTTTGGATCGGGCTGGACCGACAGATGAAGTATTCTGGTCGGCCCACGTGGTTCCCATTTCACTTCAACGCAAACCACTTCGGTTTTTCTGGGTGAAATCGATTCTACTCCCTCTCCTCTCCTCTCCTCTCCTCTACTCTCACTTCAACGCAACCGTCTGCAACTTGATCTCAGGTAGTCTCTCTCTCTCTCTCTTGATAATGGGTGACGATTTCTGGTTTCTAGACACGGTTTGAAGGATTGGATTAGGGCTTACGATTTTGTTGCAGGGTTCTGGTGGATTAGGTTCAGTTTGGGGTTCGATTGAATCGTGGTGGATGTTGGCTGGGTTTAAGGTTTGGGTCTGGTTTGGTAAGGGGAAAGGGGTATTAGGGTTGGGTTATTATTTGATGAGAGGGTTTGGAATTTTCGAATGCTGGGTTTGGAATGATTTTGGGGTTTTGGGATAGATGGGATTGAAGGACTAGTGAGGTTGTAGGGTTTGGAGATGGGGTGGGTGACTAGGATTGGAACAATTTGGGACGAGTGCAATCGTTTGGGGGGTTTGGGTTTCGGCAGTTGTGGTGAATAGGACTTGGTTTAGGGCTGATTTGGTTGGGTCTGAGGTTTTGAAGAGGATACAGGGTAATTACGAGTGCTACAGAGGCACAACAGTTCACAACTGGGAGTTTCATTGGTGGAACTGGTTGGTTGGGGTCCACAGGATTTCCATTCACAGCAGGCCTATGATCTTATTTCTTCTCAATTGAATAGATTGATTGATAGAGTGAGTGGTGTGTTTCATGTCCTAGAGCTAGCGTTTGCTATTTGAAGGTAGGTGTTTTAACTACTTTCTTTGCATCGGTATTGGGAGAGAGGGAATGCGTGAAGCATGTTGGACAAGAGAGGAGGATGGGCTCATGTGTATTTATGATGTATTTACTCCACTGAGCTTGGTTCTTGTTTGTTAATTGCTATTATTTAACTCTCATGTTTGATGTTTACGCATGTAGCTAGAAATTGTTGTATTATTTTGAGATGGATGGATGGATAGGGATGTGATCCAGACCTAGATCCAACTCCATAGATTATTACATATAGATTTATGTGATCCATCCGATGTTTTTCAATGTAAAAACTCGGACCTGAATTATAAATTAAGATGTTGAGTGCATTAGTATGTTACCATAAAAGATCTTCAAAAGAAATTATTTAAATCTGAAGTGAGATATTAAATGGTACATGATTAGAGGTATGTAGTTGGTGAATGCCATATAATTCAAGCTGTGTATACCTATCAAACCTTTATGTAGATGATGTGGTTATCATGGATTCAAATGCCTTGCTTGAAAAATGTGGTGGGGAATACTTTGGATAATTGGATACAAGATTGAAAGCCCCTCTGTACCCCAAAACCACCCCTCAAAACAGGATCTGTGCGGTTGCTTTATGGCTTCTTGCTGCCGGCTTTGAAGCTCTTAGCTGTGTTGAGCCAATTTTTGTCTTTTGTTGGTGCTCTCTTAGTGTCGCTGGTTTTGGCAGATTTCTAAAGCTCCTCGTAGTTTCAGCTTATGTTTAGGGAGCCTTTGAATCCCTCCCTCTCTGAAGTTATCTCTTGTATTGAGAAGTGGTTTGCTTGCTTGCTTGATTTGGATGTGTGTTGGAAGATCTCCTGTGAAGTGCTGTGCTTGGCTAGGAAGTTCCCAGTGTTGTGCTATGCTTGGTTTTGTTTTCTTCCTGCAATGCAGTGCTTAGTTTTGTTGCCTCGTTTGTGCAGGTTCTGTTGTTTAGCTTCTTCCCTGAGAAGAGTTGTCTTGAGTTGTGCAGACTTGTGTAGTGTATGTAGTTCCTTGCTTTTGTTCTGAGCCATGGCTGTATAGTGGTGTTTTTTTTTTTTTTTTTGGTTAGGCCTTTGTTTTTTTGGGTTGGCTTTTTTGAAGCCTTTTGCCTTTTAGATTAATAGACATGGTTATCAATAACAAAAAAAACAGTGATGCTGATTTGTGGTTATAGTAAGATATAGGTGGTTAACATATAAAGTCCTAGTCACAATTCCAGACTATCTACATGGACATAGGTAATAATTCCTCTTAGAATGTGGCTCAATTCAATACATGGATTGAAATAGCATATGAGGACATGCGAACTCTACCAAAGAATTGTTAAAGAGGAGAGGGGTTAGGATGGTGACTCGGTATATTAAGTTTACTTAGATAACAATTCCTACCAAAATAGCATATGGCCAAAAGTTTAGCTGAGCCAAAAATGGTAGTTGTCTTTTTAGCATTTGTATCATGTTTGCCAACTTGATTATTAGATTATATTACATCTGCTGAGGCATCCAAAGTGAGGCTTTTTATTTTTACTTTTTATGTTTAGGATCTCTTGTGTTCTTGGCTCCTACTAGTCAAATAGGTTTTTAAATTCAGATTTATGGTTAGTGTAGAATTCTTAGATTTGATAGAAATATATGCATTTCCCTTCTTATGTCATTTCTAGTAATGATGATATTGGTTGCAGTTTGGAGGAAAGAATCTGCTAGTTTTGCTATTTTCAATTCGATTTCTATGAGCTAGCACATTTGGACTACATGAGCTTTTGATGGACTTGGAGATTCTCCAAGTGCAATTCTGCAAATCCACCAATGGGGCCTACTTTTAAGATCTAAATAATTCAAAATCCATCAGTGCTTATAAATGCAATGGACTGTTTATTTGTATTTAAATTATCATTCTAGAACATAGTGTTGGCCTCTGACTCTGTATCAGCCAGTGCTGAAACCCCAAAATGTTGGTTCTTGAATGATATTTTTATTATTTTGACTCTCAGTTTTAAAATGAGTTTAGAAATATTTTAAAATAAAAATTATGTGAATATTCAATATTTTCCATCATTTTCTTTTGTTGGTGGTGATCTCAATCATGGGGTTTTCTTACATTTTCTGATATTGGGTTGTTTTTATGTTTTCTTTTCTTCAACTTGCATGTTGTTGGTTTTGGGTAGCGCAGGAAAAAATTGCATTTTGACTGTTGGGTTGTGGTTGTATTTCTTTATTGGTGTTTTTCTTGTTACAGAGCCATGTGCTCAACAGTAGCATGAAATCAGACTATCAGCATATGACACTTACAGTACCTTTCTGTGCAGGGGAACCAGCCATCGAGTAGCAACCAAGGCAGCGAGTATCATCAAGATCATGGCTGACTTTGTGCTTCTCTATGTTTCCTTTGCTTTTAATAGAGATTCTGTAACTTTTACTTAGAAGCCCAAGTGGCTTATGTTATGGGACTCAACTTTTTTGATGTATCTAACCAAGGTGGCGAACAAGACTCTAGATGTTGTCCTTGGATGGTTCTAGTAGGATAGTATTGCTTCCTTTCTTTTCTTCTTTTTGTTACTGAACTTTAAAAAAAATGGTACTTTGACTAGTGTTGAGGGTTTGGGTATGTTGATGGTTTCGCACAAAATTACATGACATGGTTATTAATTATATTTAGGTGACGTTATTAATTATTATTGCTTGATTGTCTCTCAGAAAAAGCCATTGAAGGATCTCTTTTTAATTTTTTTTCTAGCCTTTTTGTTACCTGCATGGGTCAAATGCTGACGGAGGCATGAAAAGATGATATTAGGTGTGTCCATGAATATTAATATTATATGGGACCTGGTGAAACGATCCCATGAAGTGTTCATAAGAAAGAATAAAAGAGAGCTTGTTTTTCTCTGTGTTTCCATTTTCACTTTACTCATAGGTATCCAAACACATAAAAATTATTTTAGATTTCACTTTACACAAAGCAACCAAACAGAGTGAAGTGAAGTTAATTTAATCAACTTCAATCCACTTCACCCCACTTCACTTTTCATGTGAAATACACTCCACTTTACTCTACTCATCAATTATCCAAACAGGCCCTTAAGAGAGTTGAATTCAACACACCTGTTTGTATTGAGTAAGAAATCTAAGTGCATAATTTCATTATACATCTGAGTCCCTACATATAAAGGGATGAGTACCGAATAATGATAGATCTTTATCATTATAAACATAAACAGAGATAGTGAGAAGTAGAGTGCAATCTGTAGCGTTCTAAAATACACCATTTATCTATTATGATTTGAAGTTTGATAAGCCCAGTTGGTCATGCTCCCTAGTGTTGTTGGGTTGGCTAACATCCTCTCCATTCCAATCTACTCCGATTCCTCTGCCGCCCGCTTTGTCCCTGACGAGCATTTACTCCCGCCGGATTACATTAAAAGGCAGAGGGATATTATTTGAGAGAGAGGTTGTCTCCCTAATAGGGTAGTTTTGTCATTTCTCCTTAAAACAAACGGTTGTTTTGCTCTACTGTCAATTGAGGGAGGTGTTAGTAAAAATGCAAAATGCAGGAGCCTTTTTGAGGTTTTCTAAAAACATACGGGCTCTTTTGTAAAAAGATCTAAAAAATAAAGTTTCTTTGTTCCAATTTTTTTAGGTTTTAAGATTACTTCCCGTGAGAATAAATTTTGGAACAATTGTTTGCACTTACCATACATATTTTCTTTAGCCTTTAGAACATGAAAACATCTGAATAGCATGATGCCTAACGCACCCTAGAGTGTCATCTCTTTTTTAGATTCAACTCAAATGCTCTACTCACATACGTATTTCTGTCTCTAACCAAACATGCTCTTGCCCTAGAACCATCTACAATCTTGTCCTGGTTCTTGGTCCATGATTACAATTTCAATAATATATAAATATTTCAATCTCATTTGAAGTGGTTTGGACATACTTAATGCAGTCAGGGTGGTAAACGGGTTAGTTCCGGTCCAGGTCCATGGTGGACCCGGAACCGAAACCGTTAAGGAGAAAGTGGAACCGGATCCGGACCCGAAACTGTTTCGGAACCAGTTTCTTGGTTTTGGAACCGAAACCAGAACCATATATGAGATGGGTCTGGATCCGGATCCGGGTCCGGATTTAGGTAGAGAATGATATTAAAAAAATATGATTTTTAGGAGAGACTTTTTAAAATTGAGGTAATATATCGGGTCTAGGGTCCACAAGTCCGAACCAAGGTGGAACCGGACCCAGACCCATTTACTTATCGGGGCCTAAATAAGGACTCAGACCTGGTTTTTAACAGATCGGAACCTTCGGATAATCGGAGAATCGGATAATCATTTACATCCCTAAATGCAGGTCAATAATGACAACATTAAAGAAAAGTTTTTAATGCAAATTTGTGGCCTACCAAGGATAAGGGATAGGCCAAAGAGAACAGGAATGAAATGAGCAAATTTGAAGAAATGCAAACCCATCTGAAAATTAGGTCAGGATAGATGGAATGAAAAACAATTCATATAAATGAATTAAGACAAGGTGATGACAATAAATATTTCAGTTTTTCAGTAAATATAAAGATCCCAAAATTGTACAATGATATATTTAGATTAATATCAAATTCATGTCTCTGTGTAACTGAATTTCTGGGTTCATCTCTCATCAGGCCTTGCACCTCAGTCAGCGGCCTCTTCCAGTGGGTCTTAAGTTGAACCCGTACCAATATTTTTATGTGGTTTTAGTAGTTCCGAGCCAACCGATCCATTTTAGTTATCTGTTTGGCCGATGCTCACCTGCAATGCTCTAGAACACATGGTAAGGCCCACATTTTAATCCGAGTCAACCGTAAAACAAGGACCCGCTGTAGTTGTGGGTCCCGGGTTTTGGCATCCATCCAAATTAATAGAACAGTTGGATTGAGCGTGCACACTTTTTGGAAGGTGAAAACTTCTTGGCCGTTGATTAAGTAGGGCCAGTGACGATGGGAGACTCCATCACCATACACGGCCCGTTTTAGGGGATGGAACAATTCAGACGCCGTGATTTTGACCCTTATGCCCCTCACGCGCGATGGTGGAAGGTCTTGAGAATTCACAGCAAACTAAAGATGAGGGGGTGTTTGAGGCCATGGAACCAGGAAAACTAACAATTCAGAGGCATATAAACAGTGCTCCCTGCACCAAAAGGGGTTTAGCAATGGACAACCACCGCCATTTTAGTTAAGCAGCTTTGGTCGGAGGTCCCTCAAAGTATGACTTTAAGGCAAATAGTCTAGAAAAAAAAGTCATGATGCCAAAGGTCCATGTTTGACTTTCTCATACCTGAAATGTCTAATTTACCATTTCTTTTAAATTATATCTCATGATTGATGGAATATCCTATTAATAATGGTCAACTACCATTTAATTGACCACGATTAATGGGATCTCACTAATGAAATTTTCAAATAAATTCTAAAAAACACACAAGTAAATTTTTAAATAACTCAAATAAATTTCAAAAAATGCAATAATTTCAAATAAACACAGTAAATTAAAAAAAACAATAAATTTCAAAAGAAAGCAAATAAATTTCAAAAGATTCAAATAAATTTCAAAAGATCCAGATAAATCTCAGAAAGTGTAAATGAATTTCAAAAGACTCAAATAAATCTCAAAATATCCAAAGAAAATTTTAAAAAAATGCAAATAAATTTCAAAAGACGCAAATGAATGTCAAAAAACGCAAATAAAATTCAAAAACGCAAATACATTTTCCAAAACTAAAATAAATCAATTTTCCAAATTTCTAAAATTTTTTCCAAAACCTCAAGTATTTTTGCTAAAATTCAGTTAAATTTATTTCGAAAAATGCAAATAAATTTAAAAATACGCAAAAAAGTTTCAAAAGACCCAAATAAAAGTAAAAAATGCAACTAGATTTCACCATCCAAAATAAGTGCATAGTTAATCAACGATCCAATTCATTCGAATGACTATTTGCTGGGGAGGGGGCGGTTTCACTATTTTATGGCCAACTTTGATGGTTCATTGGATAGGGTTCACCATTTCAACCACATGTGAATCGGATGAGCGCAGGAGTGGGGAGATTTTAATACAAATACTAAGTAGTTTTTTCAAAAATTCCTGCAACTAATAATAAATTAATAATTACAGCAAACAGCCAAGTATGTCGCTATTTATGGACTTTGGCAGAGAACCCATTATGTACAATCGACTTTGACTATTGTCCTCGTTTGGGCACAGAATCAAGAATCTATGACGCATTTTGAGTTCCATCCATTTACGTGGAGCAGGAGTCAATGGATCCCCACCATATTATATACATCCCCACCATATTGGGGGGAGGGCCTCACATTTCTCGAGGTAACTGCCGCCATATGTAAAACCAAGCACCAACCACTGTTCATGGGCCAGGCTGAGAAATGTCCAGGCCAGGACCGGATTTTAAACAACAGGCCCCACCTAAGCCCGCCTAGATGTTTGTGGACCCAGCTAGTAGCCCACCTGGTTAAGAAGTTTGCTTGTGTTAAACTCTTCCCTTCCGCAACTTTCAGCTTTCTACCACTTAAATTGAGAACGGCCCATTTATTAAACAGGCCCAATCTGAGTACTAAATCAAGCCCGCCCGATCCGTACAAATGAGAAAATGAATGCTAGCTCATCTTCATCACGGTTTTTATTAGCTTTACCTACTTGTTTACGCGAAAGGGAGAGTAAAAAGTAATTAGCAGTAAAATCATGAATTAAAAAAAAGAAAGGATTTTAGAGAATTTTACCCAAAAATTCTCTTAAGACTTGTAATGGGCCAATGACACCATCAATTTCTTATAAAGACCACAGTAGTTACAAAGGCCCTGTTTGTAAAAAAAAATAATTTTTTTCTAAGCATGGATATCCTTGGACCCGAAAACCCTTTTCCCCTATTCCCCGATTGGACTTCTTCTCTCTCCCTCCTTCTATCTGCCTTTCTCTCCCAATCGATCAGCAACGGCAGTAGAGATCAACTCAACTGCAGTTCTTCCTCTCCTCTCCTCGCCACGTGCATTTCTTCCTCACCGCTGGTACCAAACCCAAACTTCTTTTCTTGTTTTCAGATTTTTTTTTCTTTATCTATTCTGATTTTGATTTTTCAGTTGTTGCATTGGAATCTCATATTGTTTGTTGGTTTTATTTTGTGCCATTTGATGTTCTATCTGTGTTGACTGTCTTTGTCTAAGACGTGTGATGTTCTCAATGAAATTGGTTGCCAATCCAAGGGTGTTGTTTTAACCCTATGGGAATTGAGATCCCTCACAAGAATTTTGGGATTTTTTTTTTGTCCTTTTCATTCAAGTGAGAGTTCATGTCATGGGATGGCGAGAATTTGAAAATCACAGGCAGCACTTGTGCGAGAGCGCCACAAGTGAAAAATACAGGCTAATCCAATTTTTTGTTGTTGATGTTTTCTTTTTATATGTAAAGGTTTTGGCAAAATCCACAATATGAAGGACTTGGGACATTTTCTACAAAAAATGTGCTCTCTTTCTTCACCATCACTCCACACAATTTGCAGATTCTATCAGTGCTTAGTCAATACAAATGTCTATGGAAAAGTATTATGGATTCTTAATGCCAGGGAATGCATTTTTGAAAACATGGCCTGTGTACCGAACTTTACTTGGGCGGAATGAGGGAGAGAAGCAGGATATAGTGCACCTTTTTTACTTTGAAAAAAAGAAGCCACTAGTCTGACCTCTCCTCTAGACTTCAAGAATCTCAAAATTGTGGATAAACTTTTATGAAAAAGTTTTGCACCTAACATTGATCAACGCATCCATTGGGAACTTAAGATTTCTTTGGAAATGTTGCTGCTCAAATGTACCTTAGAAGAGGAAAGTCAATCTCCTATTGACAAACTTCTCCAACTTCTTTCTCCTTCATCAGTCCCTTCTCTCTCGGTAGTCGTTTCAAGATTATAACTTACTCTTTCTTTCTAAGCCGGTTCTATACATTTGTAGTGTTTTGACAACTAGTTATTCGATGAAAGTCCTTGTAGAAATGTTGGCCTAGTTGAGTTACTTGATTTTATTTTATTTACAAGGGGCTAAAGTTGTGTTTCTTATGCTTGGAATAGGATTCACGAGCTTGAGTGTTTTACTTTATGGTTTTGATTTCATTATGGTTGTTGATATCTTATAATGCATAATCATCTCCAAATTTGTGTTCGAGTATGGATGATCTGATGTGCACATTAGCTGTTTGTTAAAATTCTGCAGAGAATCCTATTATTTTTCTTTTGATTTCATTACATTGATGTGCTATTTAGTGCATGGCTGTGAATGGCTTAAGGGATTATTGGGGGAATGCCAACAAAATATACTTTTTTTTTGTTTTATGAAAACTCATTTAAGTAGGTTGATGATGAACTTTTCATAATAAACACAAATGGAACCCTTGCCTTTGGTTTGAATGGTATAAATATGATGGATACGAAGAAAAGTAAAACATTAGTCTTTTTGCTGCATCACATTGATTACTTCGGTTTGTAGGTCGAATACCTAAATGAGGCAGTGTGGGAATTTTACAATAGCTTAATAAGTGATTATTATTCTCGAACTACTTGCAAGGAATTTGTAAGTATGCATTGTACTATCTTTATACAAATTATTCTCTAACTACTTGCAAACTAACCTTCTGCTTTGATACTCCCCAGGTTGGTTGGCTCACCCAAAAATTTGCGGTTTATGGTTGGAATGACCCTTTCGTCTGGACCTTCAAAGAAAAGATAGGCATCCCCCACCAAGACATTGGGAAAGACTGTGGGGTCTTCCTATGTGCTTTCGTCGAAAACTGCATTATCCAAAAACCAGTCAAGTTCACACAAGCTGACATTCCATTTTATCCGAGCAAAATCGTTCTGGAGATATTCAGTCGATCTTTTTTAAGTGCTAAACTCATATAGATTGGATTTAAGTGCTTTAGACTAAGAAACTGACCTTGATCTTTTTGTGTAATTGACCAGTTTTTTGTATCTTCAGTTTGCATGTATATTCAGTTGATACAATAGGACATGCTTTTGGAGAATTAGATGTGCATAAGGTTTCTAGTCAGAGCGATGTATTTGTGTAGATAGATGTTAATTTGATTTAGCTACACTATTTTGTCAGAATATGCATGTAATTGGCAGGGAACTTGCTGTTAAATGTTAATTGACGGATATGGATGTGAATGTAAATGTTTGGGTCTACCTTTGAAGGACGAATGTGTTATTGTCAAGAAACTTGTTGATTGATGTGAATGTGAAGGTGCATGTCTACCTTTGATACAGTTTTTTTTTTTTTTTTTTAATGTCTCCATGGGTTGTAGAGATGCATTTCTCTTATGGACTAGACAGGGATGGATACGCATGCATTGTCTTGTGGGAGGGGATATCCCCGCCAATGACAGTGTTTTGGAAGGGGTATCCTAGTCCATGATAGTGTTGTGAGAGGGGATATCACTGCCTGTGTTAGTACTGTGAGTGAGGATATCCCCACCCACTAGAGTACTGTGGGTGATGTCTCTCAAAGTGGTTTCAGTTGGGATGAGGACATTCCCACCCAAATTAGTGCTGTGAACATGGATATCCCTGCCTGTGTTAGTGCTGTGAGTGGGGATATCCCCACCCACTAGAGTACTGTGGATGTTGTCTCTCAGACTAGTTTAAGTTGGGATGTGGATATCCCCACCCAAATTAGTGTTGTGAACAGGGTTATCTCTGCCTGTGTTAGTGCTGCGAGTGAGGATATTGATACCAATTCCCGCAAGTATACTATTGTCTCAAGTAATATAGATTATGGAAGTCCGAATATCGTTCCCGCGAGGATTGTTACAAGGAAAATAGCAATTATCAATGAAAATGAGTATCAACTCTGTGAGTGCCTAAAAATTACGGACTTAGGTTAGGTGAGTGTGAGACTCATGATCTGCTGTTTAAGCTTCTTTGGGGGAGATAGATCGCCTTAGAACCTGAAAGGGAAGGGGAAAAAGAGATCAGAGACCCTGACTGTCGTCAGCCGAATGCACTCCGATACCTGAGTTAGTGCAATCATTGAACAAAGGATGGAGAAGAGAGGCCGGTATGCTAGTATTGCATATTAAGGCATTATTAGGCATAATAATGCGTACCTTAGAAGTGATTGGTATCCCTGTATATGTAGAGATTTCACCAGGCGCACCCTTAGTAGGGGTAGGTGGAGATACTGTCTGGTCAAATCAAGAGATGACCTCTCCTATTAATGTGGATGTGATTGATCAAGACGATACCTGATCATTATCCGGCACCTGTCTTATCTGTCAGCACCTTCTGTAACGTAGCCCTAACTTTGTGGAAGTACAATCATGATTTAGTACTCATCTTTGTGGACGTACCGAGCTGAAGATGATATTGAGACCCAATTCAAATGTATCCTGACACTATTGCCGAGGTGCCTTATACCGAGACCGAGATGAGCCTAGTCGGTACTCTTACCGAGGCTAGCTCAAGCTTGGCGCTAGCTGACACTGTTTGCCGAGCTGAGATGAGATGTCTAGCTGATACCGTTACCGAACTAGATGAATCTTGGCACTATTGTCAAACTTGGACACCGAGATAGGGATGAGCTGAGTTGGTACTGTTACCGAGACTAGCGTAATCCTACTTTTAGGAAAACACTCCACACAATTGCCCCTAGCTCTTGACTTCTTGGAGTTCTTCAACTTTTTGAGGTCGGGAGCTAAGTATCGTGTTGAGAGGATCTGAGGTATCAATTTGAATTTCATCTCGGTGTTGGCTGATGACATCTGATCTTTATTATGAAGTTTGTTTGCCTGCCCGAGACAATAAATAGCACGTCGGTGACGCTTCGTCAGCCCAATGCATTAAATAGCACGCTGCTATTTTGCCTTCCTAAGGCAATAAATAGAGTGTTTGGATCTCTGTGCGAGACGAACTGTCGGTACCACGTGTCTCCATCTGGTTGGTTGTTTCAGCGAAATCGAAGCGACGCGTGCCTTCAGGAGTTTGAACATGCGCCATTTCATTTATAAATAGGACTTTTCTTCCTCCGTCTCTTCACTTTTGGCATTCATCAGAGAGAACTCTGCTGCAAGAGAAAAGAAAACCCTATCAGAGCTCTGCTGGAATCTTGACTTAGCGAACCCAAGTCCGGAGACCGTCTCCTTCTTTTTCCCTATGAGTCTTTTTCCTCACCCCTTTCTTTGCGCACCACCTTTTTCTATTTAGGGGTTCTACTCTAGGGTTTAGGGTTTCTGTTTCTGCCCTTTCCGGTATCTCCATCTGTAGAAAAAGGGGATCGTATAGGAGTTGGGCGGAGACCCCTGAGGCCATGGCTGGTTTCTGGGAGATGTATGGGATCCCAGAGGACGTCCCAACCAAATTGGATAACCCGAAGAACCTCTTTGAGGGTTACTCATTCCTGGATGGTTGGATGCCATTCTCGTTAGTTTCGATAATAGAGGGAGGGGTTAGGTTCCTCGTCCACCCTCTTCTTAGGGCTTGCTTGGTGACATGGCACCTCGGCTCATGCCAATTGATGCCCAATGGCTACAAGGTCATAATGGGCGTCGCCGAGCTCAACAAGATATTGGGCATTAACCTCGGTGTCCATAACATTGAGGACGTATATGACCTTTGCAAGACCGCCGGGGACGGTCATAGTTACTATCTCCAGGGGAATCCGAAGTTGGAGCCCTTCGTCCACGACTTGGCGGACTCAAACAGACATGCCGGGGACGATCGTCTGCTAGTCTCTGGCAACTGGGAGTTCGGCAAAGACAAGACCGAAGCGGAGAAATTGTACATGATTCCTTAACACTTTGGGGTTCCTCTAAGTAATTACCGAGCTTAGAGTGTTCTCGTTTTCTTCCTTCTTTTGTTTTGCCGAGTTGATGTTATCTTTTGTCGTGCAGAGATCATCCAGAGGAAATTGGGAGCTAAGTGCGTCAGCTGGAAAAGAAACGACGGCTGCTGAGACTCGTGCGCGAGTATCAAGGCCACAACGGGCGAGCTGCCTGGTCCTTGCTCGGATACGAGCCGAGGTACCATACTTATATCAAGAGGAAGGAGCTCGCATCCGCCAGCTCGGAAGCTGCTGATTTAGCCTAGCTTGTTGAGAGCTACTCATCCCCTTCCAACCGTGAAGAAGAAAGGGGAGAGGAGATGGAAAAAAGACGCCCTATTATGAAGGTGAAAGACCTGGGGGTGAAAACTTTTTGGAGGTCGAGCTCCCTCTACCTCTACGGTCTCAGGAAGCGCTACGGTTCCTGATGTTGGTGGTGCTGCTGGAACTGCAGTTGTTGCGGATACTGGTCTAGCTCGGCAACGCCCCGCCAGGACCCCAAGAGAGAGAGGTCGGGTTGAGAAGAGGTCACGGTCTGAGGGCCGCGACTCGGGAGCTCGGCAACACCCTACTGGAGAGGCTAGAGAGAAAGCCCCGAGGGAGAAAAGGCCCAGGGGTGAGGGCTCATCAGAGAAGGGCCCTAGGCAGGCCTCGGCTCCTCAGCTCGAGGGGGTGGCTTTGTGGAGGCCAAGCCTCCAGCTCAGGCCTGGGAGGCCTATGATGGTGGAAGATCGTCTAACCAGTAGTCCTTTAGTCGTTGCCGCTCTCACCAACGCGTGTGCCCAGCCACTCGACATGCAGAGGCACAAGGGAGCGAACGATGTGACGCTGCTAGCCTCGTCTCTACAATCGGTCTTCTCGGTAAGTTTTCATCACAGATCTCTGAGTATCTTTCAATTTGCTAGCTTTCTTCTGACGCTTGTTTCTTTTCTCAGGTTGCACAGAGGGTTCAGGTGGTCTTGGAGAGGGCCCATGAAAGTGGCCCAAGGTCGAATAGCTGGAAGCAAAGAAGAAGAAACTCGCTGCGGCCTTGGAGGGGAGTAGTCAGGAGTTGAAGGTGGCGGAGGAGAAGATAAATAGTCAGGGGGCAGAGCTCGAGTTTGTGCTCAACGAGTTCAATAATGTGAAAGCCAAGACCCATGAGCTGAAAGGTATGGTCGCGGTCAAGGCTAAGCAGATTCTCTCACTCGAGCTGGCAAAGCGGAATACCTAGCTCGAATTGGTGCAAAAGGAGAAAGCCGATCTTCAAGCCTCACTCCAAGCTGAGATTGAGACATCTTTCCAGGACGGGGTGGATACGGTTGCAAAAGAGTATGAGGCCCAAGTCGAGAATACCAGCTTGACGCTGTTCAAGCTCGGGTGTGTCGAGTTGCACTAAAAAAGGCAGGGGTCCCCAAGGATCATCCTGTTTATCAGGACTGAAAAGGCAGCCCTTTGACCTCAACGTGGAGGATACTGCTTCTTAAAGCTATACTTTTTGTTATACTTTTTTCTTTTTCTTTCTTTGTAATGAAAATGTAAAGATCTTTGTAACTATTCTTTTCATTAATGAAATAGAACTTTTCTCCATACTTGCCACCTCATTTTTTCTGATAATAACATGTGTGTGTTTGATTTTTGTTCCACAATTGGGCTCTTAGCACAAACGCCCGACTTTTGACCAAGTAGCTGAGTTCGGTTTAATAATTGGAACTGAATGACTATTGGGCAAGATGACTTCGGTTCCATAACTAGAAGTGATTTAGGCTAATCAAACTCGGTTCAACAACCGGAATTATAATTGCACCCAAGTTTAAATAACTTTAAGAAGTACCTGCACCTTTAGAGATAGAAAACTTTTAGCTGGTTCTGCAACCGAACTAGGTTCTCATAGGAAGTCATCAGGTCTTTCAACTGCATAGTTGGTTCCATAACCGAACTAGAATAGCTGCCGAGTTCCGTTACTTGGCGTGTTTTGCGTTTGGTCCCGTGACCAGGTTGGCTGGTTCCATAACCGAGCCGAGATTTTGGCCGAGTTTCATAACTAGGCGCTTTGTATAGCTGGTTTTGTAACCGAGCTATAGTGTCTTCTATGCTGGTGTTGTCATCAAGCTGAGATTGTTGCCAAGTTCTATAACTGCAGCACTGTCCAGTTGGTTCCGTAACCGAGCTGTAGTCTCTTCTGTGCTGGTGTTGTCACTGAGTTGAAACTGATGCCGAGTTCCATAACTGCGGCACTGTATGCAGTTGGTTTTGTAACCAAGCTGTAGTCTCTTCTGTGCTGATGCTGTCACCGAGCCGAGACTTCTGTCGAGTTTCATAACTGCGGTACTATAAACAGCTGGTTCTGTAACCGAGTTGTAGTCCCCTCTGTGTTGGTGTTGTCACCGAGTCGAGACTTCTGCCGAGTTCCATAACTGCGGCACTTATCAAAGTTGTCGTGAGTGAACCTGTTCGGGGTCATGATTGGTGTTATCACCGAGGCCATTGCCGAGGCTTTATAAGTCGAGGCTTGTGTTGCCACCGACGTCCGACGCTGAAGCTGTGTAGCAGAGGCTGGTGTTGTCACCGAAGCCGCTGCTGAAGCTTTGTTTCATGTTTGAAGAAGCTGGGCTGAGGCTGGTGCTGTCACTGAGGCCGCAGCCGAAGCTATGAATAGTGGAATTGTCCGAGCAGCAGCTGGTGCTATCACCGAGGCTACTGTTGGAGCAATCAACTAAAGAAGCTAAGCTGTGGTCGGTGCTGTCACCGAGGTCGCAACTAAAACTCTTATTGGGTTGTGCTTCTACCCGAGTTGTGGCTGGTGATATTGCTGAGGCCGCTGTTGGAGCTGTCGTGATTGGAACTGTCCGAACTGTGGCTGGTGCTATCACCAAACCGGGACTTGAGGATGAAGACTGCATGACTATTCAAGGAACTATTTCCAAGACTTCCGTTTCTTTTCTAGGGGTGTTTTGTCCCGCCAGATATTGAAACTCTCGTGAGCTCGAGCTCGAGCTTCATCTTGGTTCGCCCTGGCAATCAGTGCTTTCATCGTGACCATGGGGGGGGGGGGGGGGAACCGAATGAGGTCCCTTTGAAGCTCGATGCCTGGCAGCGGAGCTTGTTTGAAGGATACAAGGGCCGCGGCTTCAGGTCCTGGTATTAGCAAGGGACGGATCTTCATCATTATCGCTGTCGCGATCCACCTGGTGGAGGAAATGACGAGACTTGGTTGCTACTGAAATTTTTGCTGGGGACTCTCCAGGAGGGTAGCGCTCTGCTGGGGGTGCTCCGGTGGAGGAGCACTTTGCTGGGGAGGTGTTGTCACCCCCTTTGCTAATGAACCTGTTTGAGTTACAGGTCCTTCCACGCCTGCTGCACCAAACTCGCCCCGAGACTCTTTCGACGGGGGCTCGTTGGTGATGGTGGCGGGGCTTTGTAGATCCTTCGCCGTTTCTAGAGGTATGGCATTTTTTTTATCATTTTCCCATAGTAGGCACCAATTGTGTGTGCCTAAAAATTACGGACTTAGGTTATGTGAGTGTGAGACTCATGATCTGCTGTTTAAGGTTCTATGGGGGAGATAGATCGCCTTAGAAGCTGAAAGGGAAGGAGAAAAAGAGATCAGAGACCATGGCTACCTTCAGCCAAAGGCTCTCCGATGCCTAAGTTAGTGTTATCACTGAACAAAGGATGAAGAAAAGAGGCCAGTATGCTAGTATTGCATATTAAGGCGTTATCAAGCGTAATAATGCATACCTCAGAAGGGATTGGTATCCCTGTATATGTAGAGATTTCACCTGGCGCACCCTTAGTGGGGGTAGGTGGAGATATTGTCTGGTCGAATCAAGAGATAACCTCTCGTATTAATGTGGATGTAACTGATCAAGATGACGCCTGATCATTATCCGGCGCCTGTCTTGTCTATCAGCACGTTCTGTAACATTGTCGTAACTTTGTGGAAGTACAATCATGGTTTAGTACTCATCTCTGTGGACGTACCGAGCTGAAGATGATATTGAGACCAGATTCGAATGCATCTTGGCACTATTGCCGAGGTGCCTTATCTCGAGACCAAGATGAGCCTAGTCGATACTCTTACCGAGGCTAGCTCAAGCTTGGCGCTAGCTGACACTGTTTGCCGAGCTGAGATGAGATGTCTAGCTGGTACTGTTACCGAACTAGATGAATTTTGGCACTATTGCCGAACTTGAACACCGAGATTGGGATGAGCTGAACTGATACTGCTACCGAAACTAGCGTAATCCTACTTTTAGGAAAACACCCCACACAATAGCTAACAAATGCAAATGGAGATAACCAAAACAATGAAAATAAAAAACAAGATAATAACAAGGGAAATAAAAAAACACAAACTAAAAGAAAATAAGAAACTAGATAATAAAGAGATGTGGTAGAAATAGAAGAACTCAAGTGAGAACAAGGTTAGTAACAAATTTAATGACTGAAGAAAATTAATAAGGTTAATAATAAGAATAAATGAGCAATGTTAGATAGATCAAATGAGTAAGCAAGTGTGTAAACGCAACAAGTGAAAGATCAAGATAAAAAGAAAATAGAAACATCCATGGAAATGAGATTATAATTAGTGAGTAAGATAGGGAATGAATGGACGGAGATGAAAATAAGTGTGCTAAAATAGAGTAAAATCAAAGGGGGAATAAAAAAAAACACATAGAAGGTAAGAACAAATAAACTAATGAATATGATGGTGTGGATAGAGAAATAGAGTGTGAGAATTAAAAAAAGTGAATAAATGTATGAGAATGTGAATACATTTAAGCTAAAGTAAGTAAAATAAGTAGCATGCAATACTAATGAATATATTAAATCATCTAGAATCCACTAAGTGACACTAATCCAACACTAATGCTCTTCTCTTTTCCCAAACAAATACTCAAATCTAATGACAAATCAATGCTTAGATTTGGAAAATGACTTTAAAGTTCTAAGATAGAAATTAACAATCTAATAGCTAAGACTTTTTTCCATTCATAAAAGAAAAGATTCCTAATGACTATCTCTCAAAAGTAAGCATAAACCATCAAAAGATATTAACTCCTAAGCATGATTTATCAAACCTAAGCATAGATAGTAAAAAGAATGCTAAGATAGAAAATAAGCATGGAAGGTAGCACATCGCAATGAAGAAAAATCTATTCTAGCATGTTAAGCACACAAACAAAGAGAATTAAGAGCATAAGTAAAATGAATAATATTAACTTAGCTTCATCTAGAAGATCCAATCAAAGTGATTTGCCACCTATTGGAGAAGACAAAACTTTCATTATAAATCTTCAATTTTTACAAAGCTTTCCTTACTTTCTTTCTACGATTGCTCTCAATTACATGAATAACTTAAGTAAAGAGGAGGAGGCTCTCCTTGCTTGTGTCTGTAATGCTTAGAGCTCCCTTCTTTATATAGAAACATTTGGCTTGCTCTCTTTTGGTTTCTTTCCAATGTGGGACTTCACAAGAATGAAAATATGAACATATGAATGTGATTCCCATGTTAGAAAACAGTTCCCAGATTGATGTGTGATTTTGACCCCTGAAACGTCCGAATTGGGAAAAATGTTGTGAAATATGATTTGTAGATCTTAGAACAAGCTTTCCAATGCTATTGAGATCATTTCAATCGGATACCCGAGTATAAAAGATATGGTCAAAATACCAACCCAGGTCTTTCATTTTTCTTCTTATTATTGGCTTGACTTTGTCATTTCTTCATCCAATTGTCTTTCAAACTTATCTTTATGCTCTTTAACTCTTGAATCTCAAGTTTAATATTCAAATTAATTTTCAATTAACACCTATAAAGAGAAATTAACATAATTCAGAGTATTCTCGAACATATTTTGTATGGAAAGCCATTGGAACTCATATAAATGCATACAAATGGTCATCTATAATGGAAAGATATGACCAAAGCATGATGGGGAGGAAATTTATGATTTTTCTGCTAAAAATAGTGTTTTGAGTTCTTTTATCTTTAAAAACTCATAAAATAATGCTATGAAAGTATATCTTTTGTTAACTCATCAGATATCCCCACTCACTAGAGTAGAGTGGGAGTTGTTGTCTCTCAGAATAGCATCATCTCAAAGCAACCCTAGGACATTGAGGTATTGCCCGAAATAGGAGTTGATGTCCTAATTGCTGAGGACATGGCGCTGTCATCGTAGTGAAATTCAAATCTTGGTGTTGACAGTGAATGAGAGCTAAAATTGTTGGCATGATGCCCAATTAGAGGTTTTGTCGAGATCATAGTTGTCACATTGTTCTTCCTAATTTTTACCGAACTGGGTTCAAAGGATTTTGTGCAAATTCCACTGAAATCATCAAAAGTTTTGGAACAAGGCATTTTACAAGGAACCATGTGAGTTTGTTCCATCAACCTGCTCTCCCATGGCTTTGCTACCATCCATCGTTCTAACCAGCTCCATCCCCAGCGGTTCTTATCTATTTCAAGATGCTTAAGAGAGCTCCCATGTGCATTCGTTCTCGAGCTTGAGTTTGATCTCCATTGCTGATTTAAAGAAGCAAAATACATAATGAAAAACAAATCTGATGAACTGAAATTTTGCAACAATAAGATGGGAGAAGAACGAAAAAGGAAAAAAGGGTTTTGAGACTTTTTAAAGTAAAAGGAGCAATGATATCCACACTCAGAGAAGAAAAGAAAAGAAAACCAAACAGAGCCCCTGAGACCACTATAGTCTTTATTAGACATTGATGGCGTTTTTGGCTTATAACAAGTCTTAGGGGAATTTTCCGGTAAAATCCTCAAGATTTTAAAGTAAAAAACACTTGAACACAGAATTCTACTTCTCTCCTCTTATAACACTTTGGGGAGAGTGAAAAAGAAGTGGAGAAAAGTGGGGTAAAAGAAAAACTTTATGTACTCTTCCCTTCTTCTTTTTTTTTCCATCCAAACAAGTAATCAGGGCTAACTTGAGACAATTTGAAGCCTAAAGCGACAATCCTAAATGGGGCATTTTCTATTTTTTAATATTATTATAAATATTTTATTTAAAAATTATTTTTTTCGCTTTTTGTGATATAAAATTACTAATTAAGTTTTTATATTCAAGTTTTTCTAACATATCTTTTTCAATTGATGGTTGTTTGGCTAATCCACTTGATCTTTGTTGTGACATTATTGATGTCAGATTGAATTTTATCAATTTTAATTTTGAAAGACTTTTTTCTACAGAAGAAGTTATAGGTATTGTCGATAATATTCTATAAGCAATAAATGCATTTGGAAAAGAACCCATTCTTATAATTAAGTACGTCAATTGGAGTAAATCTAAACCATCAATATTAGACAATTTCTTTTCAAACTATCATTATCTAGTGATTTTAAAATTTAACAAAAACCAAAAATTATTTTCATATATTTTAAATTGTTAAAAAGAAAACATGCAGTAATCTGTAACGATCATGTTTACCTTCTATCTCTACAAAATCAAAGCAAAAGAAGAAAAAAAAAGGTTTTTTTTTTCCAATACCCAAAATGGCTGAGCAGAAGATAAATGAATTGAGTGAAAACCGAAAGAAAATAAAGAAAGATCACAAGATTGACAAACTATTCCAAAGATATGTATGAATCAAATAAAACCAATAACTATAAATCTTTAAAAAGAGCCTAAAGTTTAAAAAAAAAAAAAATGTTTGAGTACCTTAGAAGAAGGTTCCTTCTCCGAACCTAACAACTCTAATGCTCTCTTGCCACTATACACTGTCGGTACTGCACCACCCCAATACCAACTTAAAGAAAACTACCCCAAAACAAAGACCAAAGCATCTCCTCCAACCGAATGGATATGGCATGAAATCTAGAAAAAAAAGTACCTCTAGCAGTTGAGCTCTTAGACAATTTTTCAATCAATTTCAATCCACAGCCAAAACATTCAACATCTCTAACCCTGAATCTATGGGGCATGGCGAGGAGCCAGACATTTTCAGAATACTCTCAGAAGCTTGAATCAAATATGATGACGAAAAGCTTCAAGCATTGGTAAGCCTTTTTTAAAGGAGAGAGAGAGAGAGAGAGAGAGAGAGAGAGAGAGAGAGAGAGAGAGAGAGAGAGAAATGGCCCATGCAAAGGCGATACAGCAGTGGGTGATGTGGGGAATTGGTTGCTGGAAGGATGAAATGAAGATTTTGATCGCATGAAGATCTTGATCATATTTTCTCAAGAAAGAGTTATTATGGGGCCTAATATTTTGGAGAGAGAAAAAAAGAGGATGGGAGCTGGAAAGTTGCTTTTATGGAATTTGAAAAGCTGTAAGTTGCTATTATGGGGCCTTAATTTTTGCTTTTTTGGGGCCTTATGTTTTGGGGCCTAAAGCAAGGGCTTTTTTGGCTTAATGGTAAAGCCGGCCTTGCAAGTAATAAAGTAAAAAAATTACACCACCTTTTATTTTTACTCTTCTCTGAGTTATTGTCGATCCAAACAATGTATAAAGTAAAACCTTGTCGCATCTTGTATTTTTCTACTTTTCTTTTACTCTCATTCTTGCTAAACAAACAAGCATGTTCTCAATGTTGTTTTCAATTTTTTGCAAAGATTAAGTTATGTTGAGGTGGGTTGTGTCCAGACTATACTCTTGTTCGGCAACATTATATTAAATTACTCAATTGAAATAGTATGGAACTTATTTGGTAATATTATAAAAGTTTTGTTTTCACAAAACGGAGGGAAGAGAATCATAGGATTTATAATGTGGGACCCAACTTTTATTGTATGTAGCACTCTATTAATGTCATACATGGGACCCACCTGTAAAAATTACAACGTGATACCCATATTTAAAAATTAGTACATGGAACTCATATTCGTAGGATTTACAATGGTCATCCACCTTTATAGAAATTATAATGGAGGACCACCTTTTTGTTAATGTAAATATGGGACCCACCATTAGAAATTACATCGTCGTACACCTTTAGAAATTAGAATATGTGGCCCACATTCATAGGATTTAAAATGTGGGTCCATCTTCTGTGATTGTGACCATGTGACCAACATTCATAGGATTTACAATGTGGGCCCGCCTTTATAGGAATTATAATGTGAGGCCATCTTTTTTATTGATTATGAATACGGGACCCACCTTTAAAAATCACAATGTAAATCCACGTTTAGAAATTCAAACATGAAGCCACATTCATAGGACTCACAATGTGAGCCTATATTCATAGGATTTACAATATGACTCGGCTCTAGTTTTTGCGATTATGACCATATGACCCACTTATAAGACCGATAAAGTGGGGTCACCTTTTCAGTGTTTGTGGGCACGGGACCCATTTTTAGAAATTAAAACGCGGTGCCCACCTTTAAAAATTAGAACACGATGCCTTATAATGTGGCCCCACCATTATATGAATTATAATATGAGCCTTCCTTTCATGATTGTGACAATATGACTCATATTTAGGATTTACAAAGTAGGGCCTCATTCTTTAAGATTGTGAGCATGGGGCCTATCTTTAGGATAAGCGATAGGATTTGGAATCTTTAAATGGTCTTTTTTAAAAGGCAAGAGATAAGTACGAAACAAAGGATATGTTTGACATCGTGCCATTTGGATGTTCCCATGTTTCCACGAAATAAGGTATAGAAAACATGTTTGGTATGTGTAAATGATTGTTCCGAATTTTATTCTCATGGGAAGAAATCTCAAAATCTTAACCCTCTTAACCCGCCAGCATAAGAAAGTTGGAACAAAAAAACTTTATTTTTTTAAGAAACAATTTGCTGGCACAATTGTTTTTTTCTTATCTCTTGCCTTTTAAAAAATATCATTTGAAGATTCTAAATCCTCTCACTGATCCTAAATGTAGGCCCCACGTTCGCAATCCCAAAGGAGGTGGCCCCACTTCATAATTCCTAGAGGTGGTCACACGGTCACAATCACAAATGGTGGGCCCCTATTATAATTCTATAATAGTGAGACCACATTATAAATCATTTATAAAGGTAGGCATCACGTTGTAATTTCTCTAGGTGGGTCCCGTGTCCACAGTCACATTTTAATGGTGGCCCCATATTCAGATTTCTAAATGTGGGTACCACATTGTAATTTTTTAAAGGTGGGTCTCGTGTTCACAATTAACAAAAAGTATGGCCCCACATTTTAATGATGGCCCAATGTTCGGATTTCTAAATATATGTACCACTTTGTAATTTTTTAAAGGTAGGTCCCATGTTCACAATTAACAAAAAGTATAGCCCCACATTATAATTCCGATAAATGTAGGCCCACATTATAATTCCTATAAAAGTGAGCCCACATTGTAGATTTTATAAATGTTCTACCCCATGTTCTAATTCTTAAAGGCGGGCACCACATTTTAATTTCTAAAGGTAGGCCCTATGTCTACAATTACAAAAAAAATAAATGTGGCTTCACTTCGCACTTCATGCATAAATACGGGTCACATGGTCTCGATTACAAAAGGTGGACCGACGTTGTAAATCCTATGAATGTGAGTCTATATTTTAATTTCTAAAGGTGGATCCCATAATTACATTTACAAAAAGTTGGCCCACATTATAAACAAAAGGTGGACCCACATTGTAAACCCTATGAATGTGAGCCCATATTCTAATTTCTAAAGCTGGATCCCATATTTACATTTACAAAAAGTTGGCCCACATTATAATTCCTATAAAGGTGGGCCCACATTATAAATTCAATGAATATGGGTTCCATGTTCTAATTTTTAAAGGCGGGTACAACGTTGTAAGTTCTACAGGTAGGTCTCATATATGATAATAATAGTACTGCAAACAATAAAAAGTGGGGTCCCACATTGTAAATCCTACGTTTACTCCTTGGAGCAAAACTTTTATAATGTTACCAAACAAGTTCCGTATAATATATTTTTAGTAGAGTAATTTAATATAATGTTGCCAAACAAGTTTTGCAAAGCATAGACTTAGCACAACTTAATCTCAGCATAACCTAATCCGAGCACAAAATTGGAATCAACATGAGAACGATGCCAAACAGGCCCAAAGTTTAAACATATTTTCTTTAGCCTTAGGAACATGAAAACATCTTAATAGCATGATGCCAAACGCACCCTAGAGTCATCTCTCTTTTGGACTCAAACTCAAATGCTCTACTCACATACTTATGTCCCTCTCTAACCAAACATGCTCTTGCCGGCGTAGAGCCATCTAGAACCATCTACAATCTTGTCCTGGGTCGGGTCCATGGTTACAATTTCAATAATATCTAAATATTTCAATCTCATTTGAAATGGTTTGCAAATTCTCAATACAGGTTAGTAACAACAGCATTAAAGAAAAGTTTTCAATATAAATTAGTGGCCTACCAAGGATAAAGAATAGGCCAAAAAGAAGAAGAATAAAATTAGTAAATTTGAAGAAATGCAAACCTATCAGAAAATTTGGTCGGATAGATGGAATGAAAAAAAAAAAAAATTTCATATGACAAGGCGATGACAATAAATATTTCAATTTTTTTGGTAAATAAAGATTCCGAAATCGTACAATGATATATTTAGATTAATATCAAATTCATGTCTTTGTGTAACTGGATGTCTGAGTTCATCTCTCATCAGACCTTGCCCCTCAGTCTACGGCCTCTCCCAGTGGGTCATAAGTTGAACCCGTACCAATATTTTATGTGGTTTTAGTAGTTCCAAGCCAACCAGATCCATTTTAGTTATCTGGTTTGGCCGATGCTCACCTGCAATGCTCTAGAACACATGGTAAGGCCCACATTTTAATCCAAGTCAACCATAAAACAGGGACCACTATAGTCGTGGATCCCGGGTTTTGGCATCCATCCAAATTAATAGAACAGTTGGATTGAGTGTGCACTCTTTTTGAAAGGTGTAAACTTACTGGCCGGTTGATAAAGTAGGGCCGGTGACAATGGGAGACTCCATCACCGTACACGGCCCGTTTTGGGGGGGGGGGGATGGAACAATTCAGATGCCGCGGTTTTGCCCTTATGCCCCACACGTGCGATGGTGGAAGGTCTTGAGAATTCACAGCGAACTGAAGATCGACGGGTATCTGAGGCCATAGAACCAGCAAAACTAACAATTCAGAGGCATACAAACAAGGCTCCCACACCAAAAGGGGGTTTTAGCAATGGACCACCACCGCCATTTTAGTTATAGGAACAATTTCATGACATACATAGAGACATCAAAGATAGTTATATCTGCATCATATTTGACTAACAATAGTACTGCTAGTAAGCTACTCTGAATTCTGAAACAAACAAGTACAAATACATGAAAATGAGGATGATACGAAGATCACAGAATCTGGAAAACATTTATTTCAACAGGCTTCGTTCAAGAAAATCCTATGAGTCCAAAATCATGTTAAGCTTCAACCAGCCTGTATTTAACAACAAAAGAAGAAGAGAAAGAGGAACATAGGAAAATGCAGTCAATGGAGATTATTAATTATCCATAGAAAATTCAGCAGAGATGAATTTTTAAAGATCTTTCACAATCTGAAGTGATTTGATTGATGTAATTTGCTTTCCTGGGTTCAAACCCTTTGGGCAAGCACGGGCACAGTTCAATATTGTGTGGCATCGGTACAGCTTGAATTCATCACATATGGCATCCAACCGCTCCTTTGTATACTCATCTCGGCTATCTTGTATCCACCTGCAAAGCCACCGAAAAAGGTTAGAAAATCCTGACCTAATAAAAGGAAGGCCTAAAATCTCCACACCAGCACATGCACACACACAGGAGGAAAAAATCCCAATCCATGGACATTTAAAAGAACACACATCATCAGTTGGATGATGATGATCATTTTAAATGTTAGATGATCCCATATATATCAAGGCTTCAATGATGATGATGACGATGGATAAATAAAATATTATCGTAGAAATAAGACTGTAAAAGAATTGTGTCTGAGAGAGAGAGAGAGAGAGAGAGAGAGAGAGAGAGAGAGAGAGAGAGTTTTTATGTACTGCTGCAGTAACTTGCCACACACGCTGAACAACCTTCCATATTTGTTACATGTTTCAATTGTATGTTGAAATAGTGTTTTAAGATTTATAAGAACATGTCATTTAATTTTGGAACTAAAAAACCAAAATGAGAAATTTATCGCCAAAAAACATAATAGTTAAAAATTAAATGAACTTCAATTATCAAATCTTCTAAAGATCAAACGAAATGTACTTGGATCACAATGTTAAATCTCTTCAGAAAAAAGGATATTGATGTTTCAAGCTCCTGACAGTGGTGGTGTGGGTGGCGCGTTGTAGTACATGACGAAGCTAACCATATAGAGAGAGGAGATATGGAGGTTCAAATAAGTGAGAGCAATGGTCATTTCTAACATGTCCAAAGATTATATTACTTGTTTTTCGATCCAAAGAACTCTATTATTAGGAAAAGCGCAAATACATTAAAGCCAAACGGCAAAAGTTATTACAGGAAGGAACATGGATTTAACTGGGTGAAAGTATTTTATTTATTTATTTATTTGGCTATGTCGGGCTACTGGTCTAGGAATGATACATTCGCTTGAGGACCCAGGGATCGATCCCTGGACATGGGTGTGAGACCAAGGTTGCAACAATCAACCATGAGTGTGTTGGCCAAGCAATTTACTAGTTTTTCTTGCTTGGTAATCACAAATGCATCTCCTCCTTGTCAAGATGGAATGCAGCTTCCTAACATAAACCGAGGTCACCTATTGCTCAAGGTATTGATGTGCTTCAAAACAGTGATTATGGCAAGTATACTGGCCAGCAGAAGATACGTAGCGTGCGATACATAACTGTTGTGGCGATACATAAGAGGCATAGCAGTATGAATCGAAAATGTGGTAAAGAAATCTAAAAAAGAAACTCAAAATATAGGAAAATGTTAGATTTTTTTTAGTTGTTGCTGCTGCTGCTGCATAGAGGTCCTGTTACCTGTATCGTTGTATGATTATAAAATAACACTATTGATCTAGTTGTCCACAAATATTTATGTTAGTTAGCTATGCTAAGTTAGAAACACTTGGGACTGATAATGAGAAACATAGGTCTACAACTTCAAATGCATTTTCAAGTGATTTGGTCAACCCATGAGGAAAAAAAAAAAAAACTTTATTTTGAAAAATCCCTAAAAGCCGAAAATAAAAAAAAATATAAAAAACATAGAAATATTTGTAATTGATCTACAGGAAACATATATCTACAACTTAGAATGCATTTTCAAGTGTTTCATGAAAAGAAAGAGTGAAAGAAACAAAAGAAGGAAAAAAGGATGAAAATTGTGACTCTTCATACAATCATACCTAGAGAAGTACCCTTAAGAAGAACACTATGTATCGGCTTCAATCCAGCTGTCCAGCAAGTTCTTGTGTTTTTTAAGGATTGAATAATAAAAGAGAGGAGGAGGTGATTCCTTGTGGATTAGAAAGGCTTAAAATGACCTAGAGTAAAGTTTTAAGAGGGAAAAATGTGTCCCATCAATCAAACACTATGTATCAGTTGCTAAGGGAAATTAGCAGCCAATACAAGCTTTCACAGATATACGAGGCGAAAAATGCAAAAAGCACAGCAGGGTGGAATGTCAGCTGATAATGCAGCGCCATTTTGCACCATGGACCATATCCGTATCAATTTCTTCAACAGAAATTAGGAAAAAAAATCCATACAAACCAATATGACCAAAAAGGAGAATTTTCTCTTATAGGAACTTCCACCTGGGGACATTCCCATTAAAATTGTGTGGGTGGGTGTCTTCAGCAGGGAAGGGTGTTGGGTTTGGATGGGCCTCCGTGCCTCTTTAGCATCCGGATTGGGATGTCAGCAGATGTCCCATAGGAAAATACTTCGCTGACCAAAAATATCATAAAATTGATCTATATTACAACATGAAAGCTTTCATTTGTAAAAAGAAAACGTCAAAACTGTACAGAAACAGAACAACTGAAAATTCACATAACAGTTTTTCTTTAGACTTAGTTTGCTAACATATTGAACCTCAACGCAAGTTGGATTTTCCCTTCCCCCTCCCTTACTCCTGATTTGGGGATTGGTGACATTTTAGTGACAGCAGTCAAGGATTTGGGGAGCAAGCACATGCATAGAACTGAATAAAGTAATTATACAGCAAGGAAGTGTTCATAGGCGAAAAGCTTGGACAGTCATATTTCCATCTGTTCACCACAAGAAAACATTTCCAGGAGGTCATTAAGGTGATCTCAAATTGCGACAGAGATAAAGCTTTGGGTTCTGACAGTTTCAACTTTTTTGTTCTCAAACAGGGTTGGACTTCTTAGAGACTTCATGGAAATGCTTTGGAAATTTCTTAAAAGGAGCAAGTTGAATAAACATTTTTAGGCATATGTGACCTTTGTTCTTGGATTGGTCTTGAAGGTGCCAAATCAAGTGAAACCGAAGAATTACTGAACAAATATTTTGACGTATTGTGTGTACAAAGTATGTTTAAAGCGCTTAAAAAAGTGGGAGGTTTGCTCATCAGCCCAGATCAAGGGGATTTTGTACCATATATGGCCAATCCAGCACATTGTGAGAATAATAAGGCAGAGTCCCATCATGGGAGAGATCAGGGATAGGGACCATAAGGACCAGTTAATTTTTTGCTGCCATTCACACGAAATAGAATAAACAAACAAATCAAGGATGGAGTTCTCTTTTCCAATGAACAAATCTATGCAAGGAAGAAATAAAGAAAAATGGTGCTAGTTCCAAAACTGATTTGGAAAAGACTAAGACCATGTAGAGTGGAGCTTCATGCACCACATGATGAACAGGAATGGTTTGGGGCGGAAACAGAGAGGGTGGATAATGGAATTCATTCCATCACCTTTCTTCTTAAAGGTGGTGAAGGGCTTCCCCAAGACCCTTTTTTTTTTTCAAAGGAATTCATTAAGTCAACTTTCTTCTAATTACCCCAGCCCATGATTTAATGATCTTAAAATTTAGTGGACTCTAAACTATACATGAGTTGCCTAGTACTCAGCAATAATTGATCCAAACCCTCATACAAACCATCTCATGAATTTGCACTAAAAAACAATTGTTGGAGACCATGTTGGAACATGGAATCTAGTGTTACTACAACTGAGTTAACCCATAATAACTGAGTTAAAAGATAGATCCACAGGTACCCATTTGAAGCTCCCACAGGCTCAATCCACAACAGCGCAATGAGCTAATGACATTGCTAGTTGAGTCACAGCTATGCGAAGTTACAAAAGTTTCACACAAGACATCCATCATTCATGACATTCATGATGAGGTTTACAAAGAGACTAGCAGAAAATGTCCATGCTAAGCCCTTGCATAATGTGGGTCCTTAAATGAACTAATATGTTTATAAATTTTGGAATTTTTTTAAAGATGTCTAAAATAATAAAATGTAGCAACAAAATTATGTAAATAATTGATGTCGCAATATACTGATATATTTTGATTTTGTATTTTCCTTGAGATTTATTGGGAAGAAAACAAATCCAATAAATAAATTAAATTTACTATTAAAATCGTTCGTTAAAATTCTAATCATCTGTTAATTCTATACATCAAAATTTGTAGGAGGGGCGAAAAGTGCAGTAAACTTCCATGAATTACAAATTTACAATTCAAAATTGAAGTTCTAAAATTTTCATGTATTTTGATTTCGGTAATTTCTACATAGTTTTCATTGAAATACACCATCAAACTCAAGTTGATCGGATTCTTATCATGTCCAAATACTTCCAATCCAACACAATTTCTCTCATGCTAACACAATGGAACTCAAATTCTCAATCACTACCTCCAAGCTAGCAAGTTCAACATTTAAATAGCAAAAATATAGGAATCCTGAAATCTCAAACATCTAAATCTAAAACCATATACCAAACCGAACAAAAAAATAAAAAATAAAAAATAAAACTATATTGTATATAAGCCACGACTCAACCTATTTCCCTCGCTAAAGAAATAATCCCATCACACCAACAAACACCAAATCTCTAAATCCAGCTACTGAAGACATTAGAAGAAAAGAACCTTAGAGTAAAATTATGACTATGAAGAGAAAAACTTCAATCATTTAATAAGTACCAAATAAAATTTGATAGAGTATATGTTACAAGACTCCACGCAACATCTAGAAAAGAACTCATGTCCAAGCAGGGGCAGACCTACATACAAGTTTTTGGGGGTGGTTGCCCCCATCAGACCACCTGACACTTCCAAAACCCTAATAAAAGTTTTTGATCCGCTTCCAAAGCCCACATGAAAAATCCTGGGTCCACCACCAAAAGACAACTACCTGTTTGGGTCCACCCCCTCAAACGAAAATCCTAGGTCCACCATTGTGTCCAAGGCTCCGAGCATATATGCAAATTAAGCATATGCAGATTATAAAAAATTCTCATCCTTATGAAACCAGTATGAAGTGTCTTTGGAAAAAGAAGATATGTATGAAATTTGAAGTGATGAGAGAGAAACTTATAAATATTCCTTCATTAAAAATTACTCTTCATGCATCATGTACCTGATGCACCTGATCTTTTTTTTTTTTGGGGGTACCCCAGCCAAGGGGGCTGGGTCCCATGACCATGAGAGAGCCCACACAAGCGAGAAAGGAAGCCCACACACGTGGGAAATGTGGCATATCTAGGATTCGAACTCTGGACAGCCAGGTGAGAACTGACACTCCTTACCACTAGGGTAAGGAGCCGTTCTCGATGTACCTGATCTTTAAAAACCACTTGGTTCAGTAATTGGTCAGTCCATCATATCAAAAAGTCTAAAATGGATGATCATCATTCATGAGTTGGAAAAGATTACCCAGGGGCACCACTTTGAGTCATACCCAGTCCTAATCTAATACCTAAAACATTATTGGTCTACACATCATCATTTATTTTGGAAGTACTAAGAAGTGTTAATTAGAATGCATACAAGTACTGTTTTTCCAGCCTCTACCGATAAATGTGTCTTCCAGGCATCATTCAAGCTTACCACAATTAGGCACAAAGACAACCTCAAACCTAGTTACTCAAACAATGAAAACAAGAATTCTCAAGACGGTTGACACAAAACAAGAGACATATTTGTTCAAAATTGCTGCATAAAAAGGCTCAGCATCAAAGAACATTCTAAAGAAGAAGATCTAGATTCATTGATAAGCTTACTTTCCTACTTTATTTATATATAATTATAAGTAATTCATACATACATACATATATATATATAGATATATATTAATCTTGTTACATGCCTTTGACCAAAAAAAAAAAAAATTGTTACATGCCAGGGAAGGTCAACTTTCAGAAGTCATCTTCTTACTTAATGTAAATGTAATTTAATTTTTCGTGAAGTTCATTACTGTAACTTGTATGTTGTAACATATCTACAAGCCATAACTTACTCGACACTTGAGGGCCTGTTTGGGTATACAAAAAAGTAAAAGATTTTTTTTTTAAGAAAGCTTTCTTGCCCTCTCACTTTGAGCTGTGTGGTTAACTTAAAAAAAAAGAAAATGTTATTTTATTTTCTAGCAAAAAGCGCCAGATTCTTTCCTACACCCTAACCTTGTAGAAAAGAAACCCATATGAATAATTTCTTTCATTTCACGGGCCTCATTCTTTCCAAGCAAATCACCGTGGCCTCATTCTTTCCAAGCAAATCACCGTGAAAGCATTCCTCTCCTGTGTTCTCTCCTCTGCTTCAGTCCAGTTTCTTCCTCTCCCTCTTCTCTTTTCTCTTACCCTCTTCTCTTTCATCCTCCTTATCTTGTTTTGTCCTGGCCCTATATTATTCTCTCATCCTCTTCAAATCCTCTTCTCTTTTATCTTTCCTCTCCCTTTCTCTTGTCTCTCGCCACCTTGTCTCCCTCGCCCTGGCTCTCACCCTCTCCCTCTTCTCTTCTCCATTCCTTTCTCTCCTAGAACAACTTCTATTCTCTCTTCCCCTCCTATTTTTGATGCTTTTTTGCTTTCATTCTGTTCTCTTTTTCATGGTAAAGTTAGAACTCAGACCCACATCAAAGTAGGGTTTGATATTATTCTTCTTGTAAATAAGAAATTAATTCAAATAAGGGTTTTAATATATCAGTGTTAAGGTAATTGATCTAGCACACTCTTGGGCTTAATCTATTAGTCTTGGTGAATTATGAACCGTTATCTTCAATGCAGGATTTTGATATACCATCACTATATTGGTTGGAACATCGCTGCCCATTTTACCACTTTCATTTAGTTTCATTCTTACTTCATTTAAAATTAAGAACAGAGTGATGGGGGAATACCTGTTAAGAAATTCTCTGTTTTTTGGATAGGAGAGTTCCAAGAAATCTTGTTGGAGTAATAATTCCTTAAAACAAACAGGAGGATGAATAGAGCTATCTCATATTGACATTTGATCAATGATTTTTCCCCTACTCTATCCATCCAAAGATTTGCAGCTTGGTACTTGTGTTCTACCCCCATCAACATAATAGTTATCTTCTTTTGAATTGTGCATAATCACATAAAAAATATAGCTTACTTCAAACAAAAGTATTAGAGTTATTTATCACTTTGATTTATTAAATTACTAGTATAAATATTATTTCAGTATATATATAATAATTTGCAAGAATTGCCAAACAACTCGATTCAAAATCTATTAACTTCTTCAGTAATTGCCAAACAGCGACAATATTGCAATATTATAATCTTATGTTCTTTTACTCTACACTATTTTATTCTTGTAGTATTTAAATCTATAAATACTTTATTTTGTGCGTATCCAAACGGGCCCTAAGTATAAAGACAACACAGCAATACTAGATGTTATGAGTTATGGGGACCAATAGTTTGGTTTATAGTGTGCATTAATGAAAAAAAAATTGTTTTCTGGGTTTTTTTGGATATCTTTTTCAAATTTTTTCCAGGTTAACAAAAATTTAGATCATGACAGGACACTACATCATATCTTTTTCAACGTAGATTGTAGCAGCGACTACAATCTAAACCATAACAAAGAGGTGTAACTCCTGTGAGAATTGAAGCTCAAGAGATGCCACAAAGAGGCTTCTCTTGATACCTTGGTCTATAATTAGTAAGAATGGAACAAATGAGGAGCTGTAAAACATAGGACAAAAGCTAGATGATTGCAGTGGAGACTTGCTTCTAGAGTCCTTAGTGAACACCAAGAAAGATTGAAGAAATTTTTTTTACAAGACAATGATTAGACCACCTATGACCTATGAAGCAAAATGTTGGCCAATTAGAAAATAGTACATGCAAAAAAAATAAGCACAGCAGCGATGCGATTTTTTTTTTTCTCTAAATGGTAGAGATGAGAATGTTGAGTTGGATATGCAGTGGTAAAACTAGGACAGATGGAATAAAAAAGGAGCACATTTGGAAGCATTTAGGGGGTAGTATCAATAGGTGATAAATTAAAAGAGACTCATTTGAGATGGTTTGGACTTTGGAGAATGCCCAATTCAAGCAAACAACAGGGTTATATATGCCAGTGAAGAAAAGCTTTTCTATGCATGTTATGGCCCCTCCAAGGAAAAGCAGTAGGCCGAAGAGTGTAGATCAAAATTTCTTTTTTCTAATTCGGGAGGCTCACTGATGGAGTAAGGGATACCAGGAATAAACATAAACCCTGAAACAATAAAAATTGATGCTGGTAGGAGAAGAACCCGACTCGGTATGAACTATCATGAAAAAGAGAACCAAAACCCCAACAACAATGAATGAAGTATCATGAGAAAGAGAACCAACGGTTCCAAAGACAGGCTAAAGGAAGAAACGAATGGAAGGAGATTATACTCGTTTGACTAGGAACCATGAGCAAATATTCGGTTTGTTAATGAAAACGTGAAATTCAACCCTAAGTGATTAATTCACAGGATCTGGCTAGCCCTTGGACTTGCAAAGTCAATGACTCAGCTATTGTTCTCTTGCAATTCCGAAACCGCAAAATACATTTGTCAAATAGTATTAGAGAAGAGAAACTACTTATTTGTACATAAATACGCAACCAAATGGAACAGCACAAACACAAATAAGCCTAGCAATTGGAATCTGCCAGAAAGTAAGAACCAAGTAGGTAAAAGAAAACTCAAATCTTCATACAGCCACTTACATGTACATATGAAGGTAAATTTCGAGCAAGAAAAGGGACAAAATAACAAAAGCACAACTCGCTCACAATCATTGTGTATTAGATCAATTCTAAATGCAATACACCAAAGCTCCATAAAATAGGAAAAAAATTGTTAGAGAAAAAAATAAAACTAAAAAACCACATAACAACCAATTACTTCAATGCATTCCCAGAACAGTCCAAATCACCAATCATGACCACCCTCTCCTTCCAAAATCACCATACCCAGTGACTATGACGACCCTCTCCTTCCAAAATCACCATACCCAATGACTGCCTTCTGGGGGTGGATGAGATGCACTTCACCCAAATCTCCATCTAGATTACAGTACCATTCCACCCAAATGCCAAATCGACATCCTATGATCCAATCACGACCAACCCCAGACACTCAAAAGGCAATTTAAGATCCCAAATAAAACCAACAGCAGAAAAATAAACCAACAACCAAACAACAAGAAGAATATCAGGCCCAGTTCAGCTTTCTGCCCAGATGCCAAATCAACATCCCATGATCAAACGGCGATTTGGGTCACACCCAGCCAACCTCAAACACTCAGAAACCAATGCAAAATCACAAATTAAAATAAAAACCACTACAGAAAAACCTTAACAACAAGCAAAAGAAGAAGAAAACGACCAAACAGCGATCTGGGTCACATCCAAACAGAAAGCCCCCAACAAACAAGTAACAATAAGAGCCCATACATACCTATGAGCATGTAGCAGCGCCGCTGGTCCGAGATACGATTCAGGATTCCACCAATAGCTAGGGCAAGAAGTACTGCAACAAGCACACAGAATACACTCATACATCCCATCAAGCTTCAACCGATCCTTCTTGCTCTGCGGAATCTCCTTCCCAGGTTCCGGGGGCGGGTTCTTCCTCTTCAGCCACGGCTCAATGCTCTTATACTGATTGTAGAAATTGGTCATATCAACAACAAGATCCTTGATGACGAACATGTGGGGGAGTGGGGTGATCATGGCGGGGCTGGAGGAGGAGTCGATCTTGGTGAGGCAGGCGAGGCCGTTGCAGCCGTTGATGGTCATGGCGCAGGAGCCGCAGATGCCCTCGCGGCAAGAGCGGCGGAAGGTGAGGGTGGGGTCGACCTCGTTCTTGATCTTGATGAGGGCGTCGAGGACCATGGGGCCGCACTGGTTGAGGTCGATCTGGTAGTCCTGGAGCTGGGGCTTGGATGGGTTGTCTGGGTTCCAGCGGTAGATGGAGAAGGTCTTGGTTTTGGTGGCGGTGGTGGGGCGGGCTTGGGTTTCAGTGGAGAGGGAGCGGGAGAGGGAGGGGGTGGTGGAAAGGGCTCTGCGGAGGAGGCGGGTCGCCATGAGAGAGAGAGAGAGAGAGAGAGAGAGAGAGAGAGAGACAGAGACAGAGACAGAGAGAGGTGTTTGTGAAGGAGGAGGAGAGGAGGGAATGAGAGGGAATCGATGGAAATGGAGGTGGGATTCGGAAGTGGAAGAGGAAGAGGAAGAGGGTGTGTGCGAAGAGGGTGTGATTCTTTGTTGGGGCAAGGTGTTTAGTGTAATAACTGAAATGCCACCAGGTTTGTTTTTATTTATTTATATTATTTATATTTATGTCTAGTGAATCTAGTTTGCATTGCAGTCTTGACTTGAGAAGCAGCACACATTCCTTTGACAGAGTGAGATGCAACCCTGTCATTTTTTATTTTTTTATTTATAATGATGATTATTAAATTAGAGTATTAGACTGTAACTACTTTTTTTCTTCTCTCTTGCTGTCTTACCTTACCCTGGCTACTTAGCCAGTGGGGCAGCATCCAAGGTACTGTCTAAACTTATTTGTCTAGTAATTGATTCCTAGATAATATAATGAAAGTGAGAGTTAATCTATTTAAAAATATGCATGTATTCTTTCACCTTGATAGCCTTTTTAGCACATGACAATTTATAACTATTTCTTGATATTAGGTTCACCTGCAATGCAATTTTCAAAATGAAGAATTTCATCCTTCAAGACAAACATAAGATATGACCATTTTTATAACCATGCAATATAGCTTCTTTTTTTTTTTTTTAATCTTCCTCAATTTTTGTTGCGATTAGAAAGTGCATTTTGTATATTAAGTAATTTTAGGTTGGCATCAGATTGAAAGTTGGTTGTGGTATGGGAAAAAATTATATGCATATATATATAAAGGAAACTTTCATAGAAAATTAGTTCTCACGATAACCTAATGAGCCCACCTTATTATCATCCACATGGGTGGACCATAAAATAGAGATATCCTCAATAGTTACCAATCCTAAGATTAGCACCGATTTGAATGGACTTGACCATTAAATTGACCTTACACTCGTTTAGATGGTAAAAATTTGTAGGCCATTAATAACACTCGTTTGGATGGCGAAAATTTGTGGGTTATTGATGAAGTGATTAAAATGATGATCCGAGCCCCCATCGCCATACACAGGTAAGCGGGAGGTTTGGGAGGGGGTTGTCCCATAAGGACCGATGCTCAGAAGAGAGGGGCAATATACAAATATATATTATGAAAAAATGATTTTTTTTATTCTAGCTCTAGCCTCACCTTGGCCTTGGAGGGTACGGTAAGGACTTAGGTATTGACGGTGCCGAGGACTTTTGCTAGAACTAAGCCAAGCTCACATATGTGCAAGTAAGGTATGGGTTGATGCAGGCTGAGAACATATTTATCAATCCGAGTTTTAAAAATCGGCAGAATTCCCTTTGGCTATGATTGAGTCAGGTTGCAAGGGACTCAGCATGTTTCTTGGCAGTAAATGGTTGTTTCTTCTTCTTCAGCTCACTTCTAATCATCTCAAATGTCTCTTTTCCCCTCTCTTCTTCTTATCGACCCAAATAGAATATTTGTATATTTGTATAATTGTATTAATTCTAAATCTTGGCATCTCTCAAAATCTTATGAGTCCTTAACACCTTCCACACCACACCCATTAAATCCAACATCTCTCTTCCAAAATCCACTTCCACATGGAAAAAGGTACTTGCCTCAATTTCACCTGTATTCTCAAATTCATCTAGTCCCTTTTGCTTCTTTTTGTTTCTTCTTCTTCTTCTTCTTTTTAGGCTCCATAGTTGTTTTTATACTGCATCAACTGTTTCATCTTCTTCCAACTAAAAATTAAAAAAAAAGAAAAAAAAAACTAAGTGAAACATTGAATTTGAATTTATAAGTTGCCCTCGAAGCATAGGATAATAATTGCATAAAGAAGAAATATAACCCAGTAAGTGAGTGCCATTTTGGTATTTCGGTGGTTTGGGGAAATGAAAAGGCTATCTTGGAAAAGTGGGGTGAACAGGAGACTTTGTTTTGGTTTCGTCAGCTTAATAAAACATGGTTTTTTGGTATGTATCCTATGTGATTGGCTGAGTGGCCACGTTGGCCACCCCTCTGCTTGGGCGCGTGGATTCCTTACGCACCATGGCGAGTCCAAATCACTTTGATACTTCTTGCTAGAAAGAGAGGAACTCCGGTGCGTACGTTTATAAAAAGAATTCAAGCCGCTCAAAATGAGCTCCTACTAGTGTGAATAGAGTTTTTTCTGAATTTTACTTCAACACTTGAAAATTTTATTATTAAAGATAAATGATAAGATCTTGTAATCGCATTTTTAAACATATGTTTAATCTTGTAATGGAAAACAACTAACTTTGATATTAAAATTCCAGCCACATGAGAGGCCTCAAATGAGCTTTGAGAATTTAGAAATTCCACTCTTTGTTTTTTTGTAGAATTTTTGGATGCTCAAGTATAAGGGAGTATCCAAGAATTCCACCATGTCTGGAAATTTAAAATTCTCCCAATAGAAATTCTTTGAATTCTAGCAAAGAAACGGCCTGGATGTGTTTCTTTACTGGAATTTATAACTTTCCTAATAAGATTTCTTAATCCTCCTTTGTACTTTAACATTGAGATATTTTACAAAGAAAACAAAAGGTTGGAATTTCAAGATTCAAACCGGGCATTTAGGTGGCGGAGATTTTTAAATTCTTTAAAAAAAAAAAAAACATACACTTGCAGATGTGACGGAACAAGCCATCAATCATATTATGCCTAAAAACGTCCAAGCACCTCAAATTCTTGTTAGAAATCTTAGTAAAGAAATATACCCTTAAGTGAGATGCTATTACAGTCCCTCTTCCCAGGGATGTGATGGACAAGAAGTCGCTTCATCACCCAAAGATAGGGATGGCATTTTTAACCCGCCCCGCCCCGTATGGGTTTTCCCCACCCCGACTCTTAGACGGGATGGGGACGAGGCAAAAAACTATACCCCGAATCCAGGGCGAGACGGGGATGGGTATGTTTCTTGCCCCGCCCTGAAATACCGCCCCATGCTCCGCCTCGTAACCCGCCCCGAAATTAATAATCCTCTAAAATATATATATATATATATTATATTTCTTTTATAATAAATAAACATATTTATATGTAAATGTATATATTGATTTTATGTTGTTATTAAGGGTTAAGTAGATTGATTGGAGACTTTTTTTAAAGTTAAACATGTAATTGAATGAGACATTATAAAAGCATATAATATGATCTCATTCCCTCTAATTCAAATTTAATGAAGTTAAAGTTAATGAAGTTAAAGTTGTTAAAAAATCTATCTAAGCTTATTTTACTTTAATCATATATAATGTTAAATTGTGACAAGATAAATCATATTAAATAAAACGGATATAAATATATAATAGAATGATGGATCATGCTTTAAGCTTATAATAACATATATGATTAGAGATAGTAAGGTAAATTATAATTAGTATGATTCTAATCATATTAATAACAATATAAATTATACTAATTTGATATAACATTACAAGATATATCATCCTATACACTTATAATAACTTATATAATTTGAAATAGCAAGGTAAATTATAGTTAGTAACTTAATATGATTCTAATCATACTAACAACACTATAAATTATACTAATTTTAATTATATGTAATCAACCTCTTTATTAGTAAGTGGAGTTCATTGGTCTTAAAGTGAGGTTCCTGCCAAATCAATGAGATTTAATGATATTGACCATCAACTATTAATAATTTTGACTCGACTTGATCCTCGTTAAGATCTTCCAATCTTTTTCTTACCTGTGGTTGGTATGCATATGGTTGGGGCCCACACCATGGAAAGTTGGGTAAGCTTGTTGAGGGAAAATTGGAACATATATCATGTAGTTAGTTCAATACCAGAAATGGAGTGAAACCATGTATTGATGGAGTTCATGATATTTTAGAAAGATATTGTCTTTTTTATAAAGAATGTCTCAAAGCATATATGATATTTTCAAGTGTATGTTAGTGGCTTTCAAGGGCCTAGAGAAAATCTTATAAGAATAAATCTCACTTTAAATAGGTAAAATTTCAGGAAAAGGAAAATTTATAATATTAATATTAGATAATTTTAAAAAATTTAAACAATCTAACAGTGCCCCACACTTATAAAATATTTATGCGATGAGATCTTTTTATTCTATTTTGAGAAAAACGTCATGGTCCCTAGGAAGACTAATGTTTTGAGAGGGGCCTGAGTTTCTGGCAAATAAGTCAGCATGGTTGAGGTTTTTTTTAATATTATTAAAGGCATGGAGATAACATAGATGAATCATTCATGTGCTTTTTACCATGTTAAATAAATGAATTTACCTTTTTCTTTGTAGTCAATCCAAAATTTAATTTATTTTGCCTTGAAAGAAAAATTCTGAAGCTAACCAAAATTTTCTTATTTGGGTCTTGATTTAGAATGGAGAAAAAGAATACATGTAGCAGACACATGAATTGAGAGCTATACAATAAATAATGATTTAATATTCATATGACAATACTTGAAGTTCGTATATAAATTCTATTTTTTTAAATTACTAGTATATGTTTTTAGAAATTTTTCTACATTATAAGAATTTTATATACTTAACTGAACCGTTTAAAAAAAAAAGAAAAATCAAAGGGGCTCAATGAAATATTTTTACCTTATTCATAAGAAGCAAACCAAAGGTCCAAAACCCTAGCAGTCTCTCAACTCATCTACTCTCCAGTCTCCAGACTCCAGCAGCCGCCCATCTCTCCCTTCCAGCCTCTCCATCGCCCACCACCCTCTCCATCTCCCACCACCCTCTCCATCTCCTGCGCTGTTCGCCTCCATCTCCATCTACATCTCCCCTCCTCCATTGCGCAACGGCGACGCTCTCCATCTACATCTCGCCTCTCCCTGCAAGGCTGCAACCCATCTCACGCACTACCATCTTCATCTTCCTCCGCCGGACGCACGCAGCAGCACCCCCCGGACACCGCAGCGCCTTCACCTTCCTCCTCCGCCTCACGCGACGCCTCCCCTATAGCAGATACACTCCCCTGTCTTTTTTTCATCTTGGCCCTTTTCCATCACACACTGAGGTCGAATAAAAAGATGGGATTTTGATTGGGGTTTTGATGGGTTTTAATGGGCTGCTTTGCTGTGTTCTTTCTTGCTGCTTGGTTTGGCCCTGCTACCGTAGCTGCCTTGTCTTTTTGCTATCATTTGTTTGTTGAGTGGTGCTGCTAATGGGTTTGTTGGGTTTAACAAAGAGATAATCTCTAATCCAAATTATCAAACCATAGCAAGGAGAAAAGGCAACAGATTTAACAATGGAAACTCAAGCTGTGTTGTGTCTCCTTCAGTTAAAGTTGATAATGATTTACATAAGTTTGGCCATTGATTTCTGTACGAGATCTAGGTAGAGCAGTCCCCTATCAAAGCCCAAGAGTTTGTCTTTTACCTTTGTTTTTATCTTCCAAAACTAATTCAGACTTTGATCTCTATACTGAAGATGCACATATCTAGTCATCCCAACTTACTCTGTTTAAATTTCAAATGGTAAACAATCATGACGAGAGAAGTAGAGTTAGGACTTGTTTTTGCAGCGACAGAGTTTTGCCTTTTCTCTTTTAGAACTTCTCTATATTATCTTTTCGTAGGTAGAACTTACTTTACAATGTATAAAGTATATATTATTGCAGTGTCCTTGTGGAATATCTATAAAATTCATTGGCACATCTTAATGCTAGTAGGGGCATGTGCTATTCACATGAGAGAGAGAGAGAGAGGGAGGGAGGGAGGGAGAGGGAGTTGGAATGAATAATGAACTGTGAAACAAGGTCCAAATGTAGGCTTTTTTATTGCATAGTCTTAAGATCAGTATTGGCTGCTTCTGAAAACTAACCCTCTGACCAGTTCAAGGAGCTGTGGATAGAGCTCTGCCTCCCTCAACCTCACTATTTCAGAGGAGGTGGTTTCAATTGCTTGAGAAGCCACAGTTATTCTAGACTCCAATTTTTTCAATTTCCTTCCTGTTCTTCTCAATCTTCATATAATCAGCTCCCTTCAATTCCTGCTTCCTTAGTAATGTCAACCTCTTCTCATGCTCCATCTTCAAACTCTCAGAATTCTAACAAAAGATGACAAAAAATTAAATGTTGGTCCCTTTTTTTTCTCTTCTTGAAAAATTCAAAGATCTAATAGAAGCTAAAAAGTATGTGTTTCGTTCTCAAAGTTAATAACAAAAAGGGTCTGCTAGGATGAGTTTAAAAGGAGGAGAAAACTTCCACCTCCGTTTCTTTTCTCATCCAAACGGAGACCCAAATAACTTCTACATCCCCACATCCATTTTATAAACAGACCCAAAGAATGAAAACTCAATACCTTAACTTTCTGGTACAGCTTCTTCTCCCAAGCATAAAGCCTCTCTACTGTTTCACAGTGGCTGTTCATCTTGCTGTTTTTATTGCCAATTGTATATCTAATTTAATTCACAGGATTTTCTAGTTGACACATTGAAAGCAAATACTAAAAGAATTATTGCAGATTTTGTTCAAATGTCTTCATCATCTTCACCTGTAAATGATGATATGGTTAGTGGATCTCAAACTTCTTCACCAATTTTCGAAAGTCCGCAATCACCTATGATCCCTTCTGAAGAGAATCAATCCAATGCTTCTTCAAGTCCTATCAATTCTAAACAAGTTGAAGCTAATGATGGTGGAAAGTCAAGATTGAAGTCGGCTATGTGGAATCATTATGATAGAATAATAGTTGATGGGGTTTATAGGGCAGTGTGCCATTATTGTTCCAAATCCCTTGGTGGAGAAACTAAAAATGGGACCAAACATCTACATGACCATTTTAGGAGATGTCCAAAGAGAAAGTATAAAGATATTGTGGATATGAGACAACAAGTTTTGGTGAATCAACAAAATAAGGCTGATGAAAGAATGAGTTTGACTGCCCATCACTTTGATCAAGAAGTATCAAAGAGGGAACTCACAAATATGATTATTTTGCATGAGTATCCTCTTTCTATAGTGGAGCATTTTGGGTTTAGAAGATTTGTAGCTTCATTGCAACCTTTGTTTAAAAATGGTTTGCAGAAATGCAATAAAGAGGGAAATCTTCAAACTCTACAATTGTGAGAAAGAGAATGTGATGAAAAAGTTAGATAAGAATCGAGGCAGAGTTGCCATTACAACTGATATGTGGACATCAAGTAACAGAAAGAGGGGGTTTATGGTTGTAACGGCACACTTTATCGATGACTCGTGGAATTTACATAGTCGAGTTATGAGGTATATACTTCTTTTTTTTATACTATTTTAGATTGTTTGAACTTAAGTATTGAACAAGTAGGTTTTTTTAACTAATCAAACTCAATAATTACTTATATTTCAGGTTTATTTATGTGCCTTCTCCACATACAAAGGAGGTTCTTGCGGATTCACTTTTGGATTGCTTATTGGAATGGAATATTGACCGGAAGTTGTCTACAATGACCGTGGATAATTGTAGTACAAATAATGCCATGGTTAAAATTCTTTCAGAGAGGCTTCAAAAAAGTTCACTTATGTTGCACGGGTCCTTGTTGCATATGCGGTGTGCCGCGCATATTCTTAATCTGATTGTTCAATATGGGTTGGGTGTAATTAAGGTAGCAGTTGAAAAAATTCGGAATAGCGTGGTATTTTTGACAGCATCAACAAAAAGAAGACAAAAATTTGGAGAGACAACGCAACAGTTGCATATGGAAAGAGCTAAATAATTGGTTCTAAACTGTAAGACTCGTTGGAACTCTACATATCTTATGTTTGTTAGGAATTTTGTAGATTGCAATTTGATGGATGCATTATCATTCTAGCATCATTTGATTTACACACACTTACATTGTTTTAAATAAACTTGAAATCTAGTTTTATACATGCATTGCTTTTAAGATTTGTAAAAGTATTGATTTATGCATGATTTGTCTTTTTATCTTGGATGCATTTGTGTTAGAAAAGAGTTTTCAAGAAATCAAGCAAGCCTTTGTTTTAAAAGTTTTGAATCTTTTTAGGCTTTTTATGTTCATGTTTTAAAAACCATTAGAATCTTTAAAACATGTTTTTCAAGCTTGATTTAGTGGCCAAAAGGTCCCCCAAAGAAATACCTTCAAAATATGCAAAGTTGAATTTTTGCAAAAAGGGGGGGTCCCGGCAGTGTCGCCGGTCGACCGAGACCTGTGTCCCGGTCGACCGGGAACACTGTCGGGCGAGTCATCAGTTTCTGAGCTGAAACTTGCCAACGGTAAAAAATATGACCGTTATGCCTTCCCGGTCGACCGAGGCCTGTGTCTAGGTCGACCGAGGACTAGCCGTTGGCAACTTTTTGCTATAAATATAAGTTCTTTCCTTTGCCAAAAGTTGGGAATTTTAAGCCCCTCCTTGAGAGGTTTTGAGGCATATTCAAGGGAAAAGAACCAAGGGATGAAGGGGAGCATTAGGAAAGCTAAAGCTTGGATTAATGAAGTTAAATCTCCAAGTAGGCTCTACTTTCCTTAATCATATGTTTTCATGCTTTGTTTTATTTTTGGTAAATCATTTCTAGCATGTTAAACTATGTTTGTGTTGTGTCCTTAACATGTTTTATGTTTTGAGTTGATTTATTGTTTTGGATACAACACCATATGATTCAATCCAAGTAGTACTTGAATTGGTAAATCTAAGTAGATCATGTTAATGGAAGAACCTTTGAAATTATATGTAACATGATTCATATACTTGGTTGAATCTTTGGTTGTTGTTTTCCATCATAAGAAAATCACTTTCAAAAGTATCTTATGTTTTGGACTCAACTTCTTTACAAATCATATGTTTTCATGTTTTGTTTTATCATTGGTAAATCTTAAGTAACATGATAAATTATGATGTGTTGTATCCTTAGCATGTTCTATATTTTGAATTGATCTATTGTTTTGGATGCATCACCATTGATTCAATCAAAGTAGTACTTTATCTTTGGTAAATCTAAGTAGATCATGTTAATGAAATATGTAACATGATTCATATACTTTGTTGAATCTTTGGTTGTTGCTTTTCCATCATAAGAAAATCTCTTTCAAATGTATCTTATGTTTTGGATTCAACATCTTTACAAATCATATGTGTATTATTGTTTTAAAGTTTCACAACTTGCCTTACTTTGATAGGTATATCACTTTCAAGTTGTATTTATAATTTCATATGATTTGTCCCCTCTCTTCAATCAAATCTATTTTTATGTTTTGAGCTTCATTGTTGATTTGATTGACATCCCTATGCATCACATGTTTAGAGCTAATTAATTTCATACAACTTGTGTAACTTTGATATCATTAACAAGTTGTTACTTTTAACATGTGATTGCATTATATCCTCAATCATAAATGTTTTATGAGCCAAAACCTTCAAAAGCCTTAGGCATACATTTATGAGCCTTCATTTTCAAAATGATTGAGGACCACACACACACACTTCATGTACTTTCATCTTTGCATTCATAGTGTGAGTGTGTATTAGATTTTCACTTCCATATCCGCCTATTTAAGAGGCATTGTAATGAGCTTAAATGAATCTCCATCAAGTGTATGTTAGACACTAATTTAGTGAGATAACCAACCTTGTGGTTGAAGAGGTTATTGCTTAGCCTATAAAAGCATAATGTATAGGTTGATGTTAAGCCTTGAAAAACATCAATGTAAAGGTTATTGCTTAGCCTTGGAAAGCATATTGTAAAGGTTATTGCTTAGCCTATTGAAAAGCATAAATAGTGGAAATCCGGTGGGGTGTTGGATCACAAGCCGGTAGTGGATGTAGGCATTGAGGCCGAACCACTATAAATCCTTGTGTGATGGTGCTTGCTTTGTGGTGATTGTTTTCTTTAAGCTTCCGCATGTTGTTTGACTAAATCATCACATTTGACTAGTTTGTTTTAAAGAGTTTAAAATTGGTCTAATTTGGTCATACTTGTAGCACACCCTATTCACCCCCCCCCCCCCTCTAGGGTTAGGATCCCAAGGACTTTCAATGTTGTCTAGTGCCTTGATGTACAAGGATGTTTTCTTTCGCTTAAAACAACGTGACTCATCCTATGATTGCATACCAAGTGATGAAGAATGGGAGGTTGCAATAAATATTTGCAAGAAATTAGAGTTATTCTTCAATGTGACTAAGTTATTTTCAGGTACCACATATGCTACCGCTAATATTTATTTTCCAAAATTTTGTGAAATTAAAATATCATTGGCAGAGTGGTGTTTGGATTATAATGTTGTGATTAAGAATATGGCATTTCATATGTTTGAGAAATTTAATAGTTATTGGAATGTCATTAGTGGTATCATGGGTGTAGCAACTGTCCTAGATCCAAGGTATAAGATGATGTTGTTGGAGTTCTACTTTCCTACAATTTATGGTGACGGGGCAGATGATGAGATTAGGAAGATTAAGGGAATTTGTGAGGATTTGATGCATGAATATAGTTCCCAAAATATGGACACAGATAGTCATAACTCCTTTACATCAAATCCAAATGTGGTAAATAAAGACAGTCTTGCAAGTCTTTATCAGTTTGTTAGTAGTAGAAAGAAGGGTTCAATTGGAAATATAAAGTTAAAGTTGGACCACTATCTTGAGGATGATGTATTGCCTCGGTCTCCTGATTTTGACATCCATACTTTGTGGAAAACTAATGGACCTAAGTATCCCACTTTGCAACGCATGGCAAGAGATATTCTAGCCATTCCGGTGTCAACAGTTGCTTCAGAGTCGGCCTTCAGTACTAGTGGTCGATTGTTGAGTCCACATCGTAGTAAACTCCATTCAAATACGGTTTAGGCGTTGATGTGTGCTCAGAATTGGTTAAACAATGAAATTTCACCTAGAGATGGAGGTATTATAAATTAATATTTAAATTAGTTACATGTTATTTAATTGAATTTCTCTTATTTTTAATATGTTTTTGGTGTTATTAGGTCCTTCATTAAAAATAAGTTCAAAGGATTCCATCACGTTTCAAAACATTCTCGATGACATTGATGATGATGAAGGAGAAGAAATTGATCAAATTGTGCTCAGATGATACCTTCTAAAGTAATTTTTTTTCACTTTCACTTATGTAACTGCTTAGGAGTTTATATGTTAATTATTGGATTCATTAGATTTTCATTTTGCATGCAATGAGGCTGACAGAGGACAACTTGTTGGTGCATTTGTTGCTTCTAAGGGCGTTGCAGGGTTCTTTTTTTTTTAATCCTATCTTGCTGGTGCAACTTGAACTCTATTTGTGGTTGAACTCTGTTTGTGGTGTTGCAGGGTTCTGTTATTTGAATAATCATGTACTCTATTTGAACTATGTTTGTGGTTGCTTAAAAATTCTCCAAACTTGATGATGTGATTGTACTCTATTTGAACTTTGTTTGTGGTTGACTAAATGTCACGCCCCCGAACCGAAACCTCGGGGGCGGGAAATGGGATTAAACATAAATATATTTTTACTTCTCTCAGGATCCGCGTGTGTGAAGACAACACATTCTGAATATTTTGCGGAAGCTTTTGTGGCGTTGCGACCCGAAGTCCGTGGCCATCGGATTCCGCGTCGCACTCAACCTTTAGCACATAGCTATTATATCAAGAATCATATCAGACTGGAGTAACCATCACAATAAAATACAGAGCTGACAGTAACAGGATATTACATTCCCAAATATGTTCAAGTTACAATTATCAATGTACATTAATTAAGAATCCCAAGAAAAAGGCTAATAAAAGCCATACAACAAAAGCTATAAACTACTACCCAAATGTGACGTAGCTCCGATGTCAAGCTCAATGTCTACATGACATAGCCGACAAACCAACTTGCAAGGCATGGCTCCACAGCCAATAAAAACACTCAACTCGGGGCGAAGAGATCTGAACCTGAGTACCAAAAGTAGTGGATCAGACGCGACGGTCTGGCAGGTGGATGAAAAGATCACAAATATACTCAAGAACAAAACATATAATAAATCATGCTAATCGATCAAATGCTGCATATAATTAAACGGGTGCAAAGTCGGGAATCTCGGGGAAAACCTGTATTCATTTCAAGCATGGGTAAAAACATGAATATCTAATAAAACATGTGTTCATTTACATCATCTATAATCATAGATATTTGACAATCGGGTGTTCGTCTAAAACATGTATAAATATAGCGGTATGGCCAAAACAACGTTCATTTGAAACTTAAGTAAAAACATAAGTATACAACAAACCAGACATTCATAGCAGTCTAGCAAAACCAAAGTCCATTTGAAACATATGTGAAAATACGGATATTTAACAAACCGGGTGTTCGTTTAAAACAGGTGTAACCAAAGAAATCTGACAAGACTAATGTTCATTTAAAACATATCTCAAAGCAGGGATATTTAACAAATCGGATATTCATTGAAACCGGTATAAACATAGTGATCTGGCAAAACAAGTGTCATTTGAAACATATTTCAAAGCATGAGTATTTAACAGTTCGGGTATTCATTTAAAAACAGGTATAAACATAGATATCTGACAAACCAAATGTCTTTTAAAACAAGGCACGGATATTTAACAATTCGGGTATTCCTTTAAAACACGTGTAATCATATAAATCTAGCAAAATCATTGATCGTATGGAACATATGTAAAAGCATGGTTATTCACCCAACCGGCATTCATTTAAAACATGTGCGGGTACAAAGGACATGAAACAATATAATAATAACTGAATTTACATTGGAGAATATTAGCACTTGTTTAAATAACAACTTTCATAAAGGAAACGAATCATTTATCGGAAAGCAAGTAAACAATATAAAACATGTCGGGTATCAAAGGAATCGGGAACTGGCAAGATGACAATCACAAGAAGCTAAGTCCTCTATCACCGAAGTGACAAGAGTATAACGGGACGTTGGTCTCAGTCACACAAGGTGAGGAGACTCAACGTAAATCATATATACAATATAAATATACGGGAACGGGACCACGGTAGCGAACCGGGTATCGGGACGGGACCACGGCAATAACCGGGTATCGGGATCCAAACTGCAGCTGGCGGGACGGGAGGGGGATCTCCAAGTCGGTGGATCAAACCGACAAGGTATCCAAGCTTAGTGATGCCGACTCATAGGTCAAAACCAATCGAGACATATGCAAGTAAATCAAGTACAGTAAATAAACGGGTAAAACGGGGGTGCTCAAGGGCACACTGTCATTTTATATCGGGCAATACATTCGGGACGAATAACTGTTAGTAGTGTAACTTCAATGCTTTCGGGAAACAAGTCAATCAAGTACAATAAATAAACGGGTAAAACGGGGTGCTCAAGGGCACACTGTCATATCATGTGATGCAATGCACTTCGGGACAAATGACTGTTACTAGAGTAACTCCAATGCTTTCGGGAAAACAAGTCATGTAATGCAAATCTCGGGAAAAGAGGTGAAACAATGAACTATAACAATTTCGGGTAAAAATATCGGTTTCAAGATCTATTTAAGTGAATAGGGGTCCCGTATGTCGATTATAACAATTACTTGGTACTCCTTGAGTTTGAAGACATTCCGGGCTCCTTATGCACTTTTACTACTTTCAAAACTTAAAATGAGCTTATGGGTAGTACTAGATGTTACAATAGCAAGAATCAAGATTATAAACGGTCCATCCTAAGTATGATGTCAACCCGGAACCATCGAGCAACCTACTCAGTCACCGAAAGGAATAGAATCCGCGATACCCAAGGAAATAGACTTTGCATTTAGGTATGAAGAGGATATCGTGTCATTCCAACCCGTTCAAGATTGAATAGATTGAACTTCGATGCATTCCGAACCAACCGTGAAGAGCATCGGCTCAAGACGCTCTCACATATGGTCAAGTGAGTCCAAGGAGGGTAGCCAAGGTCCACAAAAAAAATAAATCTCAAAACCCACTGGCCCAGTGCATTAAAACAGTTCAACGTTATCCCAACGTGGCCTAGCCAGACAGACAGCATCGCTCGAGCGAATCGAAGAGTTCGCTCGAGCGAACCCATCGGTCGAGCGGTTATTTAAATGCGTTCGAGCGACCAAGTTACTGGAAATGCCCGAATCCTTTCCTGGACAGTTCGCTTGAGCGAAGTGTCATGGTCGCTCGAGCGAACGGTCCAGAAATGGATTCCGGACCAGTTCAGCTGTCCTCTTTCTCCTCCTTTCCTTCCAACACATAAACCACTAACATTTTTATTCCATATTCACTTAAAATCCTCATTAAAAATCCAATGAAAAATTAACTTTGAACACCTCTTTCTTCCCATTTAACAAAAAACCAAACCAAAGGAAAGAATCTCCAATGTATACAAAGGTCCAATTGAGCCAAAAATCTATGGATAAACAAAGTCTATTGATCACATTTCCATCACAATAGATGATTTAACAAAACTCATTAAATGAGTATCAACTTCAAGTCAATATAACTAATAAACACAACCATGGATGGCCAAACCAATCCTATTCCTTATAAAACCATATGAGCAAACTTGACCAAATGAAATGCATACCTCTCCAAGAGATTAACAAGATAGAAACAACCATTAATATGCAAATTTCGAAATCCATATATAAGTGACAAGGAGCATATGTGCAAGCATGTATTCAATGATCAAGAACAAGAAATAAACTTAGGGTTTTCTCATAAAACTTTGATAACATTAAAACCATCCATTCATCCACTTGCCTTGGGTTCCAATCTAGCAAATCAAGCTCCTAATCACCTCTCAAGCTCAAGATCCACAATTTCTACAAAAACCCCCAAAACAAACCCTAAAATGGGTTAAACAATGAAATGACAAGGGAACCTTTCAATAATCAAGGTGGAGCTTCTCTAAGGCTAGAAGATTACAAATCTAGAAGATGAAGAAGAACACTTACTTGCAAGGTCCTCTAATGGACAAGGTAAGCTCAAGGGAAGTCTTGTGATGGAGGGTTCTCTTCACAAATGGTATCAATGGAAAGCTTGCAAGATGAGGAAGAGGTTGGTGATCTCCATTGCTTGATTGATGAACTCTTGGTGTGGCTTGGAGATGAAGAAGCAAGAAGAAGAAGAGAAAGGCAAGGAAAATGAGGAATGGAATGGAATGAAATGAACGGGATGGGTTTTTCTTATAAGCAAGTGAGGTTTGGGTCCCACAACTTAAAGAACTTGGGTGGCTGAAATCATCTAATTCGGGACCTCAGATGGATTCGACGAAGAAGGAAGAAATGATCGTCGAAATATCTAGTTTCCAAAAAGTATATGTTTCGCGGGTTTCGGGAATATCGAGATTTGGGTACAGATTTGGTGTGAAATGACTGTTTTGCCCTCAAGGCCAAGAAATCGGGTTTTGGGTTTTCAAATGGATACGAGATCAACATGAAAGTTGTAGGATTCCTCAAGATGAATGCAACAGGCCAAAAACACAATACGAAACAAATCGGGAAAATCTCACAAGTAAATACAAAGCCGAAAAGGGAACCCCCAAAGGGCCCCACAAGCTACCAAAGCACTCAAAAGCCCAAAACTAGAAGAAAACCATTCTAGCTCACAAACTCAACCCAACAACCACTAATCCCGCTAAAAGAACTAATCCACAAATAAAACAACACTAATCCAAGAGATCAGGGGTCGGGTTCTCACACTAAAAATTCTCCAAACTTGATGATGACCTTGGAAATCAGAAAACTTATGTTACAAGGTGACTTTTCCTCTTCTTCTTCTTCACTTTTTTTTTTATGAAGAACTTAGACAGGTCCAATGGCTAGTGTAGACTGTGAATCATTGAAGTGTGCAGGTGAATGCTATACAGGTCCGGACTAATGCAACCGATTTTTTTTGAGCTTTTGATATAAAATCCATCTCTTGCATGGTATTACTATTGAGGCACGAACCAAGGCTTATTTATAGTCATTCTCTCTCTAATCAAAAGCAGTTCTCTTCAATACAAACCCTAGAGAAGATTTATGAGAGATCAATCTTCTCCCCAAGGCTTCTAGTTGTTGTGCTGAAGATCAAGCTTTGATTCTCATTCCATTCTACTCTTCTGTAGTAAAGACATTTTGAAGGCGACTTCAAGGTGTTTGTTTTAAACACGGTGAAGGTGTATGGCGAGCAGTCAGCAAGACAGCGCAGTCCTTAGGTTGAGTTGTAGCTGGGAAAGGGTTGTGAGTTGCTTTCTTGTAACTTTCAATTTTATTTAGTGCTTGGTTGTCTATTGGCCTATACGACAAGGCCCGTGGTTTTTTCCTGAGTAGAGTTTTTCCATATATACATCGCGTGTCCTTCTCATTGTGTGGATTGAATGCTTTTAATTTGACTTAGGATTAATTATTAGATTAATCACATGTTGCTTGAAATTCAATAGAGATTTGGTTATTGGTATCTCAACCTGTGTTAAGGCCGGTTTTTCAGGATGTATTGGCTAGTCTAACTGTAAAATGATATTAGAGCCAAAGCTTAGTCGCAAGTTTGAACCCAGATCGAGGAGGCAGTATTCCCCCAAGTCGAGTGGGAGGCACACTTTAGGTGAGTAAGCACATGTGGGTTGCGAATTCGAATGACATTCCATTAAGGGGGGTATCAAGTGGATATGCCTATGCTTCCTAACAACTTAACCTTTTGGAATGTATTGGATAGTTATACTATAACAGAGTGACTTTTGCATAAAATGTGTGCACTCTACTTTCTCTCTTTATAATTGTACCCAAAACACGCCTGTGGATCTTAGTAGCATAGTCCTACCTTCGTATTATATTCCAGTTCACATATGATCCATAGTTTAAGAATTGGGTTTGACTTGCCTTGTCTCTAGTTCAATAGGTCACCGAGCAATCTGATTGTTCATCTAAGTTACTCCGGTAGATGGCCTTCTTACTCGAGCTGGGTTTTCAAATTTCTAATTTGTACTGATGGCTTCCAGATTTTAATCAATGACTAATTTATCAGTATTGTTACGTTAGGACAGGGTCATCTGATGACTGACGCTCCATGCTTAAGTTTGGCATGCAATTGTCAGTTTGGGTTGGCCCACCGTGCGAAGTTTAGACTTGGGCTGGGTACTGACTTAAATGTTTGCACTGATAGCAAAATGGACCTGGGCCTTAACATTTGGTCTGGTCACAGTGCAAAAATTCATTTCAGCGAGTCAGCCTCTTGGATGAGTTAATAGGTCTGACCAATTTCTCCCTGATAATCATACTACAAAAACCTATTTTTCTGCATTGGCCATATGATCCAAGCTTTGAAATGACACTATGCACCATTCACTTACAGCCAGCCAGATGAAACTATCCGGGAGAAGTTTATTTTCCGTAGATGACCTGGCACATTCCAAACTAATAATTGTAAATGAAAACGTGCAGTTGTCATATAAATATAACATTACCAACACACCACATTCTGATCCAATATTCGCAAATGACAATTTGCAATTCTTACCACTACAAGAAAAATGACTTTTTCCGGCGCACATTTTCGCCGCAAAAAACTACGAAATCGCTGCGAAAGCTCATTTCCGACGATTATACATCGCCGCTAAATCGACGCAGTTAACCCTTCACTTTTAGTTTTATGCGGCACAAACGGAAATTCGCCGCAAAAAACAAGACTTTTTCCAGCGTTTTTTTTCGTCGCTATTAGTGATTAAAAACGTCACAAACCAGCATTAAGCCTTCAGTTATAAGTCGTTGGCAAAGCTTATTTACCGCGAGCAAAATTTTTCTTGCAGCGATTATTTATTGTTGCAATTAATATTTCCCAGCAGTTATTTCATTCGACGCAAAAACAAATCTCGCTGGTAAAACTTAATCGCGACGAATACGTATCGCCAGAAAAACTATTTTAGCACTTACCACTATCTAGCGACCAAAAATTATAAACGCTGCAAATAAGTTTTTCCAGCGTTTATCTAAACCGTCGCAAAAACTAATTTGCTGGTAAAACTCATTTGCAGCGATTCTGTATCGCCGGAAAAACTATTTTTACACATACCAACTCTAGCGACCAATATTTATAATCGCTGCGATTATGGTTTACCAGCGTTTATGGAATTCGTCGCAAAATATATTTCACTGGTAAAACTCATTTGCAGCGACTATGTATCGCCGGAAAAACTATTTAAACACATACTATCTCTAGCGACTAATATTGAAAATCGCTGCAATTATGTTTTACCAGCGCTTATTTAATTCGTCGCAAAATGTATTTCGCTGGTAAAACTCATTTGCAGCGACTATGTATCGACGGAAAAACTAGGATGTCTGCCAATCAAATTTTATAATCGCTGCATTTGAATTTTCCTAGCGTTTATAGAATTCGTCGGAAAAAAGAATTTCGCTGATAAAAAATCAATTGCAACGACTATGTATCACCAAAACAATTTTTTTGCAACATTTTGGCACTTCGCCGTCTATTTGATTTCGTGGGTAAAACTCAATTGCGTCAATTTCAACTCGACGCAATTACTCACTCCTGAATATCTGGCCGTTGATTTTTGGGTTTCAAAAATTCAATAGCAGCATAACTGTATCGCCGGAATTGATGTTTCTCCAGCGTTTTTGGAAATCGTCGCTCAGTTGCATCGACTTGTTTTTGCCGCTAATTCCCACTGTTTGACCCAAATTAAATCACCGTAATTGGTGTTTTCAGTGTCTGATTTTTCCCCACGTCACATTCATTGTCACATCTACCAAGTAAACACCATATAATTAATCTCTGTTTCTATTAACACATAGAAATTCATTAATCTCTTCAAACGCCAATTCATCCAAACTCATGTATTTATACAATGTGGCGGTGCATTATATTCATATCAAGTACAAACCGGGCTACTATTAAATAAGCCACACATCACTATTGTGTGGGCATAAAAAGATTTAAGGAGTCTATTATCATTAAAATGAAGGCAGTAAAATCTGGATCATGTACAAGTCACGCTACTGCTACTCAGCCCAATCTTGCATGCAGCCCAATCTTGAAGCTGCTACTCAGCTTCCCCTCACCTTCAAGAAAAGCACAACATAAATCCATGAATTTCCACACAAACACATCAAAAAGTAGAAAGCAACTCATACACACATACATAACTATACAGAAGCCACTCAGAGTAGGACGATCATAATAGATAGATAGATTTGCACCCTACCGACAAAGATAAAAAAACACTCCCAATCTACCCCACCCCACAAAACCCAAGCAATTGTCTCAATCACAAAGCCAAACAACAAAGTTACCATTCAAGGGAGAAAATAAAGTGCCCATGTACAGACTCCAGCAATGAAGCACAAATGTTCAACAAAAAATAGAAGAAAATTAAAGAACACAAATTGAGAAAAAAAACTCACCCCAAACAAAACCAAATTTTTCACAGGAACAAAAGATAAAAAAAGTTACTCAACCAAGCGAAAACTTTTATTTAATCTTAAAGGTCTATTGTGATTCAATCATTTTGCCCATGACCCATTGTGTTTTTCATCATTGAATAAAGGGTGGTTTTTCCAGTATTGGTGGCAACTGAACTGATATGTACACATGGAAAGAACGAATGAACCCTCTAATACTGAAGACTAAACACATAAAACTTACATTCCTATCATATTTGGTCTCTCAGCTGATACATCCCATGCCAAACGAGTACCCTTTCTATCACCAAGAAAAATCCACTTCAAGGTTGGATGAAAAGAAAAGACACCAGCACCAATCAGCCTAATTGTATTATCAACTGCATCGGAGGATGAGAAAGAAAAATACATTAGAAAACAAAATAACTAGTTCAAATACTGATATTGACAAACATAAAAGAAAACAATATAAAATTAATTTCAATTAGTAAAAAAAAATTAAAATTATACTTGTAAATTGCAACTGTGATCTTACGTTGTAAAGTATAATGAACAGCATATGTCTGAATATTGTAAGCTCGAATCAGGCCCTCAGCATAAGCTACATACTGAAATAAAACAGGTAAATCGACGTTACATGGCTCCACCCAAAAAACAGCTCCATGTATGCACTTAAATCACAAATGTAAGTATTTGATGGCCAACTGAAGAAGTGGAACATAATAAAACACATTATGAAGCTTACCAAGATAGGAAGACGAGGATGGCAAGCAAGGTTAACAATTGGTTTCTTGAGATCCGTCTTTATTTTGGTTGGTGCAGGGCCCCCTTCAACAGTTCCAACAACTTCATGTAGTCCAAACAGATCACCATTTAGAAAAAATGTAGGGTAAGTAATCTGAAATGACATTCTCATTATGAAAGTAAGAAAACAAGGGAACCTGTCACACTCATCCATGTAGCAAAACCAAAAAGATGAAAACAGGTTGGAGGGGAGTCGGTGCACGATGGACTTCCATATCAGATGAAATGGGTTCCATCTTCCTTTCCGGTGAATGTAACACAGAAGTCTGGAGCATACCAGAACAGCTAGGTGTTTTTATGGGTAAAAATTCTTACCTACTTTAAAAAAGAAAGGAAGTGTGGTGTGTCATTCATTGGATGCAAAAGAGAGTCCAGCAGACCAACTGATACTAATAAAATGAGGAGCGTTTGTCTCTTTTTCTCTTCTTTGCCAAAAAGCATACACTGGGGGTATGTTTTATGACTGTACCTTGCTTTCATTCATTCAGTCATACATGTATTTCTCCCTTTAATTAGAAAATCAGGCCGTTTATTCTTATGGCACTTTTAGTGACTGCAGACAATGGGAATAAATTAATAGAGATGATATGGTCTACATTGTCGGCCTGCTTTCCTTTGATCCAACTTGCTTATATCACATTTTTTTTTATTGTTATGCCTTGATCTAAATATCGCTCGGTTGTATTTTTCTACGCATGATTTAATCTTTGATTCCATTGATCACCATTGTTGCTGACAACCTGACACGAGCTTTAAGAAACTCACTTTCAGCATACCGACCAATATTACACGTCTTGGCACTTTGAAACGTGATAAGATTTGATAAAAGAATACCACCATAATACAATTTTGCGACGTAATTATATGAAGAAGTCAAATCATCATCATCATCGAAGTCTTATCCAATCTATCTGAGTTCAGCTTTGCCACTTATGTTCACACAACTATGGCCGGTAAGGACTGGTCTCTCATATTAGTAAGCACTAAGCAACAACAACAACATGAGATGCCAGTTATGTGTGTATTTCTTGTAAGGACTAGGGGCTCAGCAGCAGCAAACAACAATGATGATAACAACAAAAAGAAAATATAATCTAACTCATGCATGATGACCTTCACAACCAAAAATAATTTCAGCAGAACCAGATTGTTCAACTCTCCTAGCAGTAACCGTGAGATGCAGTGAAATGGAAATAAGCACACAGAAGTAGAGCTTAAATTTATTAAAATTTTGTCTTGTGATGATAAATAAAATCTCATTTGCAAGCAGACAATCCATGGCCCGGGCAATATGGAGGGTCAAACTGTTGGACTGTTGGACAATTATATTAAACTAGAGATTTTGCTGTTTTAAACTCAATTAAAATGTAAGTCAAATTATGAGAGTGCTAAGATAAACCTGTTTGTGGAATTCATGAAGACTCTTCAAAGACTTCACCTCATCACAAAAGCCATGCTTGTGCCTTCACTCTTACGGTACCTATAATAACCATAGGAAAAATGTGTCAACAAGTATTAAAGTGAAGGGTGAGAAAACTGTGTTTGGTGTATGAAACACAACCTGTGATTTAACTGTACTCCTTGATCAAAAAGCTTCTCAAAAAGAGTGAGAAAACTGTACTACTGAACCCAGAATGGTTTCCTTAGATCCATGAACCCAGATTAAAAGAAGAGAAGAAACAAATGAAAATTAATGGGGGCTAGAAAGACCCAAATCCCTTTTTTTCTTTTCTTGGATTTGTTGGTTTCAATTAGTGTAATAGGTGAACTCAGCAATACCCCCATATATGAAATTCAATTCTCATGTGGGCATATTGTCAAACACCTTAGACAAATTGTAACAAGCGTTCGAAACTCTCTTTCACAACTAATAGAACCGGAAAAAAAGAAGTCCCAGGCCTATATTCTGCAACATTATCTCAACTCTGTTCTTTGAAACCTCCATGTTAGCAAACTCACTTCAACACCCAAATATACCCAACAGAATAATAGGTTACAAAGCATAATATTTGAGATGAGCTAGTTATCATAAATGACACATTTTTAGAGAATGGCATTTTTCCCTGTGTGTAAGGCTCTGGGGAGCATCTGATGACAAAAGCAGCAATATGATAAGGTAAAATTCATTAAACAAAAGAATCGATCAATTAAAGAAGGTCAAGAATGAAGAAAGACTCCCACAGACAAGTTGGGTTGTGGTGGGCTTGACTTGGCTACCGACATTCAAATCCTCACAGCCAAACCACATTACATGTTGCTGCTCCCCACCAATGAAAAAAGGCCAAAACCCACACGCCTTTCATATTCATGTATCCCAGCCTTTTTAGGCCCTGACAAGGTCAAGATTGTGACCATTCAAATCCATCTCCTCCTGACATTCAACTCCCCTTCTTATCCCCTCTTCTACTTCCTATGACTTTCCTTTCCTTTCCTCTTACTTTTCATATCCACACAAACACCTCTCCTCTTCTACTTATACTCCGTGTCTGTCTCTTTTCCCTACTCAATTACAGCTTAAGAAAAGAGGGACCTCTATAACTTCTATTTAGGTGAAACTTGGGTGGAAACATTTCTAGGCCTCTTAATTTGTGCTCTCTCTAATCATCAGAATGGATTTGATTTGGGTTAGTGCCCCCATTTGCCTGGATCTCAACATGGATGTTCTCCCGGCTTCGAAAGATGGTGTTGAAGAGAGCTTACAAAGCAATTCAGTTGATATTGGAATGAAAATCTCTGTAAAAGATGAGGTGGGTGGTTGATGATCTGCTTTTCTAGATAGAATTTTCACTTTCCCTACAATCAAACAGCCCTAAATGCTTAACTCCTTCCAAAAAAAAAACCTCCAAATTCGTACAACTCCATCACATTTGATTCATCTTGTATTACCTGTGAATGTGAGTCCGGCTGCGAGAGAGGGACGGAGAGGATGCGCTGGCGAGGGAGACCGTGAGAGTGAGAGAGAGATGCCGAGGGAGACGAGAGAGGCGCGAGGTGAGGGATGTGCAGCTTTCTGCGAGGGTGGTGTTTTGCGCATGGAGACGGAGGGATCGAGAGAGATGGGGATCGTGGATTCTCTGCGTTGCGTGGTGATGAAGAGGATAGCGAGCGAGAGAGGCCGGGAAGGGTCAGAGAGATGAGGGATGGAGGCGAGATGGGAGCATGGTTGGGGCTGGACGAGACGGAGATGCAGAGGATGTGAGGACCGAGAGGAGATGCAGACGGGGCTTTGAGGAGAGAAGTGGCTTTAACAGAATAACAAATTGAGAAAAAATTCCAAAATAAAGGCGGCATTCCCAAATGAAGGCGCGAAGGGAATACTGGAGTTGGCGAGGAGGAATTTGGAGCCGAAAAATGTAATTCGTCGGCAAAGTATTATTAAAAGTTTTTTTTACGGCAACAACATTCGCTGCAACTATTTAACTTGATGTGCATTTGGCTATCACGGCGAAACAAAACGTCGCAACTATGAAATGGCTTTTGCGGCGAATTAAATCGTCGCAATAGTAACTAAAATCGCTGCAAAAATCTAGATGGTCACTTATATGTTATAACTTTGCAACGGTGTATATTTTGCCGTAAAAAAATTCCTTTAGCAGCGATTTCTTTTCCGGCGCTTATAAAATCGCCGGAAAAGCCCTCTTTTCTTGTAGTGTATACACAAGGCATAAAACACTGCAAACATAATAAATACCATAAAGATTTCTAGTTTATTGGCTTCTGAAAGTTTAAGCCAGAACCCTCTAATTTCATGCAAGTGATTTCATCAAGCCTTGCCGCCATCTCGACCGTTAAGCGGTTCTGCCAATCACTCACGGCCCCACGCCTAAAATAAGCGCTGTGGGCCATTCCGGACCAAGGGTCCACCCCCTCTTTGTTCACATCCAAGCCTTTAACCTCTCCAGGCTACACCAGGCTACACCTCCACAGCACCTTGTCAACATCCTCCTCCTTGTCAAATGGCCTCCCAAGAAACTCAGCCAGCCTCTTTACCTGCCTCTTTGGATCATGTTTCATTTCCTCATAATTGAGGAAAAGTATCTTGCCCGGCTTCTCCAAACTCACCTTCCAATACTCCAGCACGTGATCAAACACGGGACCAAATGGATGCACACCATCACAAAAGCTCTCAAATGCTTCCTCTATAGGAAATGACCCTTCCTCATGACTTCTAGTTGTGTTAATGGAGTGCCACAATGACACAAATGTGTCCTTTGGGTTACTACTCATGTATATGATCCGGCGATCGGATTTCTTGACTGACTCCGGCAGTGCCTGTCACGTCCCCCAAAATAAGAATTGGGAAAAACGTGAAAAAGTAAATCAAATTCAAATTTCCTGTGTTTAATACAACACAAGCTTCCAAAAGTGGACCCACAAAAAATTTCAACCTGTGGTGAGTCAAAATGAATTTCATTAAAAGCAACGGAAGCTTATTCAATTGGTATTCAATGATCATAAATAAGATCCAACACGAAAATCAAATAAACATTAAATGTTAAAGTTGCAGAAAGAATAAAACAATTACTAAAGAAATGTTTATCATTAAGAAAGTTCATCTAAAGAATTGCTAAGATGACGTTCACTCTCATGCAGGCTCAGACGGCTCCGAAACCGTCTCCAGCATCCCACTCGGGTTCATCAGTTGACTCAAACGTTTGAAACGCTTGATCCTCCTCCGTCTCCTGGGTAAAGTAGGGCTCGGTACCTATGCACCAAATATTACAACGTAAACAGCAAGTACATAATCATAATTCAAAATTTAATACAACAACGAGAAGAATATAGATGAGAGAGATCATATAGAAGTAATGACAGTAATACTGACAAGAAAGAACGTATAGCCTAATCCAAATAAAACAAAAGGAGCAATATGATTCACACGAAGACAAGTGTCCCCGTTTTGGGTGGTCAACCCTAAATAAATCGGAAGAACCCGTCCATAACGTCGGTGGTCATAAACCGATCGAATTAAAAACAAATCAGGATAACCTGTTCACATTCAAAGCGGATTATAAGTGATCTGGTCACATCGGTGATCAACCATCCATATATCGAGCTGCAGTCGTCCATAAATGACCCACATAAACATAAACATATAAGCATAATAGACCTGAATAATAAAGCTCCGACACAAGAGTCCTAAGTCAAAGTAAAGTGCTGGCCATTCCACATCCCATATCATAATCAAATAATCATTACAAAATTTGCCAAGCCACTTTATAGTCCATAATACACGATAGGGTATGCATCTAAAGGAATACATATCATAAACCAATATATATATGCATGCGAAGGTTAAGACATAGATACGAATCGATCCTAAGGTCAAACACAGGGTCTCGTACCCAACAACCATAGAAATCTCTAATAAATATAAGATCAACGCATCCCTTTTCCATTAATGGTGCATAGACCCACTTAAGGGTTTCTCAATAGGGATGGGTTGAACTCGAATCCATTAGGATTTTCCCGAGGTCATACGAAGCACTAAACCCCATATTAGTAATATACCGTATGCCCGTACGGTATTGACTTAGTCCAATGATCCAATTAATAGAATTCGAAAAATATAATTTTAACATATTAAAACCAAAAATATCATTTAAAATCAATTTGCAAATAAAACCCTTAATGTATAATTTTAGACAACCTAAGGATCCCATCTATAATATTTTTCAAATTCAACTCTTATAAAATAGGCTCAAGAGCCTAAGTGGGTTTATAACCTAATCAGGGCCCAATCTCAAATCCCAGAATGCTAACAACTTTCTAACATAACTCAATGTTCTGTCACATGGGCTCCCTCATTCAAAACTGTGCCCAGGTCAACAATCCCATCACTTCTTTATCCCCATACACATGAGGTCATCAAGTCATCATCAGGTCATAAGGTCATCAGGTCATCAACATCTTTTCCCTTTATTCCTATACAAGTCAGGTCAAACTTTTTTTTTTTTTTTTTTTTTTCTGTCGGAGGGTTCCCAACCCTTTGGGCTGGACTAATCCCCCCGGGCCCAGAGGGAAGCCGGGTAAATCCCCTGTAGCCCTAGTGTGGTAGCAGAGTTTCGAACCCACAACCTCCGGGAGCAAACCGTAGTCCTAGGCCAACTAAGCTACCCCTTGGGGTTAAGTCAGGTCAAACTCATCCTCTCCTCACTCAACACAGAACCGTGTTCTGTAACAGTTCTCGACACCAGCAAAGCTTGGCTACTCGGATTGTGGGCCCCCACCCATCAACACCGTTGATGGAGATGACCTCCAATGTCGCCCAGGGCCAAACTAATATATCTTTGGTTCGGATCAATCATCGGGTTACATCTCTTGGCCCCACCACATGATTAAATACATGAAAAGAACCATCGTTCAGAACCCATCTTCCAGAACAATGTGGTTCCACGCCTGCCCATCAAGGTCACTTGGAATAGTGGGCCCCACGGATTAAGACCCAGATCAGCCTCATCTTCAAGGTCGTTCATGCCTATACGGCCGCGTGATCCGACCTGATCCATGATCAATACATTCAGTGGGTACCACAGAGCACAACCCCATATCACCAACACAAGCAACATCTGGAACGGATGATTGCCCGAACTGTATCTGTGGCTGGTCTCACAACAAGAGAAAATCACAGATGGTGGCCATATATGTACAAGGCATCATCATAAAAAGAGAAAATCAAACCTTAGGGCATAAAAGAGATTTCTACATGCATCCACACATGAATCAAAAGAGGAACAGAGGCATTAAATTTACAATTTATAATTAGGTACTTGCCTTTTTACCGGGGTTGAAGAAAAAGCAACAGATCCTAACCAAAACCCAAACCGAGATTCCCACAGCGCTCAATCACAATCCTAACACCGATCTGATATAAGAGATGAGAAAGAAATACACAGGTGATCAGATCTATGATATTCCTACCCAAAACCTAGCATTGGAAAGGAAAATGGAATAACCCAAGAATACAGATCTACTCCTAATGATTTGAGGAAAGGGTTACCTGAGATGAGAAAGTTGAGCCAAGAATGCTGGTATCCTCTGATCTTGATTCTTATGGCTGGATCCTAAAGCTGGAATGGCTTGGGAAGTTGAAAGAGGAAGAAGAAGAAGAGGTTACGGGAGGAGTTGTAGAGAGATAAGTTGTGAATATTAAAATTAGGGATTAGGTTAAGAAGATATCCTCTGGGCTTAAGTTATTGGGTCAAAACTATGGGTCAGGTCATCTACCCACTAACCCAACTCACTAAACCACGCATCTAATCTAACGTGTGCCCCACTTAATCCTAACCACTTAAATAACTAAAATACATTAAATTAATATAATACTAATATTTTAATTAAAAATATAATTAATGGCGGGGCCGGATCTTACAGTGCCTGGTAGGCAAATGGGTACGAAAGAGCCGAGGAGACGGTATCTCCGAGAGATTGGGTGTTGGGCTTTCTGTATAGATTTGGATTTCCAAGGATGGTAAAAGGGCATTGGGATGGTTTGTGAATAATGGGTCTTGTTCCTTTTCCAAGCTTGGAACTGGAGGAGGAGCCATGATGCATGGAATGAGAGCCTTGATCCATGTGGTGCCTGTTTTCATTGATGAAGCTAAGACAACATCATCATCAAGGGCTTTGAAGTGGTTTTGCATGGCTATTGTTGCTTACAAATGGGGGAGGGTGTACCAGAAGCCTTCCCACTGGTAGAGATCAATGGGACCCCACCATTTTGCCTTGGGAAGATGAGCAAAAGGGGCAGTTCCTGATGAGCTAGTGGTTTACAAATTCAAAGAGAATGACACACTCATTGTGAGATTGTTTTGAAGAGCTTCAGCTTCTTCACAATGCATGTTGTCTTGCCTTTGCACCTTGGTTTATTAAGGCGGTAAGCGGGTCGGGTGATGGTAGGCCAAGTCCTACCCTCAATTGATGTTTTTTACTTGGATCTAGACGCTGTTACAACATATGTGCAGTCTGCTGCTTCAGTGGTAAAAAGTTTTGGGGAAATTCTATATTCACCCTGTTGACCCCACACGAACACTGAGAGGGGGGGTGAATCAGTGTGTCTTAAAAAATTTATATGCAACCACACCACCACACAACCACAACACAAAAGTTTTTACATGGTTCACCCTCAGGCTACATCCATGGTGCACAAAGAGTGCACTTCCACTATTTTAGCAACACCAACTGCTAGGAGCACCAACCCCTTACAACTTCGCCCGCACCAACGGACAGGAGCACCAACCCCTACATTCAAGCACCCACTTGAGCGATTACAAGGATAAAAATAATTTATGACACACACAAGTGCCTTACAATAAAATTCCAGCAACACACACAGGTGTCAAGAAAATATCAATCACGTAGATGATTTCACGGAGATTAGTTCTCAAATTAAATTTTCCCTACAACTCTTGTCAACCACAAACACTAATTTCTAGTCACACCTTTTGCCCACACAAACATAATCTGAGAGAGACTACAAGTAGAAGCATAAATCCACATGAAGTAAAGAGCAAGATGACCTTACCACAGATGAAGAACGGATCGGCCTATATAGGGAATTCTTACAAGCATCTTCTCTGCATCTGTGCGTGGCCACCGACAACAGATCTCTTTCAGCCTATTCGCCGCAAATTGGTCTATTGAATACTTTTGGAGAATCCAAGTGGAATGGGCGTAGGCTCTTTGGAAGAGGTCTTGAATGAAGTAGTAAGGACAGGTGTTAGGGGGCAGGAGCCTCACCAATCTCAGCACTCCTCTATATGCCCTCAATCCTCTCTATGATAAATAAACAATTCCCTTCCCATACGTTTTTTCTTCTTTTCTATTCAATGAAAATTCCTCCTTTGCACACATGTCATCACCTTCTTATCTTAGACCTTAGATCCTAAAAAGTTGGATCATAGTTTCTATACAAGTGTCCTTTTCCATAAGTGCATACTCAATAGTTGTGGACCCCACTGATGAGCGTTTATGAAGACTTTTGCATTCCCACTAGATTGGGCCTTTGCACAACTGGGCTGCAAGTGGGCTGACCCACTAAAATTGCCATACTATGTTAACAACAATTTCAACTCCAAATCCAAACCCAAGTATGATCAACAATCTCCCCCTTTGGAATTGTTGTCAACCAAGGAAAATTTTCTTCTAAACAAGTGAACTCCCCCTGACACCAAACACCTCTTTACTGTAGCTTCAAAGCCTTTAGATACCAACCATTCTCCCCCTTTGACATCAAGAACAAAGGGCACCCATAGAGATACATAGGAAAAAAAATTCATGCTCCCCCTATGAACAAGATCTCCTATTTCGTTGGAGCCGCAATAACTCCTAATTTCTGCCGAAGATATTCAAGAACTTCTTTTGGTAGAGGCTTTGTAAAGATATCTGCAACCTGTTCTGAGGTAGGGATATACTCTAGTTTGACTTCACCATCTGTCACTTTGTCTTTTAGAAAATGGTATCGAATGGCTATGTGCTTTGTCCTTGCATGTTGCACTGGATTTTTGGAAATGTTGATAGCACTTGTGTTGTCACACATGATAGAAATAGGCTCTATGATCTGGATTCCCAAATCTTTCAGCATTTGTCGCATCCACAACACCTGAGTACAACTAGTAGATGCAGCAATATATTCTGCTTCAACTGTAGACAGAGAGACTGATTCTTGCTTTTTACTATGCTATGCTACAAGTTTGTCTCCTAAGTAAAATGCTCCTCCACTTGTGCTTTTCCTGTCATCAATGCAACCAGCCCAGTCGGCATCAGAATACGCAATCAAAGTAAAGGCCTTTCCTTTAGAATACCACAGTCCATATTCCAATGTGTCTTGAAGATATCTGAAAATTCTCTTCACTGCTATGACATGTGTTTGTTTGGGATCAGCTTGAAACCTTGCAACCATGCAAACTGCCTGAAGAATATCCAGACGAGTAGCGGTCAAGTAAAGTAGACTCCCGATCATTGAGCGGTAGAGAGTATGATCAACAGAGTCGGAATTGTCATCTTTGCTAAGTTTACAACTAGTTATCATGGGAGTGCTAATAGGCTTACTGTCCTCCATGTTGAACTTCTTCAACATCTCTTTCACATACTTGATCTGAGACATGAAAAGTCCTTCCTTCATCTGTTTCACCTGTAGTCCGAGAAAGAACGATAACTCTCCTATCATAGACATCTCAAACTCAGTTTTCACCCTTTCTGCAAAGTCCTTACACTGTTCATCTCGGTTGCCAGCAAAGATGATATCATCCACATATACCACTACAACTACTTGATTACCCTTTGTTGTCTTCACATATAGATTGTTGTCCACTACCCCTTTCTTGTATCCAAGCTGTTGTAGGTAAGAGTCCAACCGAGAGTACCATGCCCTAGGTGCCTGTTTTAAGCCATAGAGAGCCTTTTTCAACTTACACACCATGTTCAAATCATCACCAATCTGAAACCCATCCGGTTGCTCAATGTACACCTCCTCTTCAAGATTGCCATTTAAAAATGCAGACTTGACATCCATTTGATATATCTTGAAGTTTTTGTATGCTGCCAAAGCAAGAAACATACGGATGGCTTCAGGTCTAGCCACTGGTGCAAAAGTCTCTTCAAAGTTGATCCCCTCAACTTGTGCGTAACCCTTGCAAACCAACCTTACTTTGTTTCTCACCACCTGTCCTTCTTCATTTAACTTGTTCCGAAAAACCCATTTGGTACCAATTATGTTCTTGTTTGCAGGTCTTGGTACAAGTTCCCATGTCTGATTCTTCTCAATTTGATCTAACTCCTCATTCATAGCCTTCACCCAACTTTCATCCTTGCTTGCTTCAATGACATTCTTGGGTTCAATGCTGGATAGGAGAGAATACATACTTGTCATCATCCTTATTGTCTGAATTCCTGCCTTTTCATCACCAAGAATGTTGGTTTCCTTGATGCCATGATATTCATGCCATATGCTATTTTCTCCCTTTTTATCTGAATAATCCTCAGATTCTCCTTCCTTTCTATTATTAGATGGTGCTACAGGTTCACTGTTATCATTGCCATCCTCATATACTGGAAGTTCCTGCTTACTAGTTTCTGGCTGTTCAACCTGTTCATCAAACTTGACATCAATACTCTCAACTATTTTGTTAAGTCTTTTGTTATAACATCTGTAGGCCCTGCTTCTAGTTGAGTAACCCATAAAGATGCCTTCATCTGCCTTTTCATCAAACTTGCCCATGTTCTGCTCAATTCTCTTGATGTAGCATTTACTTCCAAAGACTTTAAAGTGTTTGACAGTTGCCTTCCTTCCAAACCATAGTTCATACGGAGTTTTCTCTTCATGAGGCCTGAGCATACACCTGTTCTGAATGTATACAGCAGTTTGAACTACTTCTTTCCAATACCTATTAGAGAGCTTGGTTTTTATTAACAGGGTTCTGCCCATCTCCTGAACATTTCTATTCTTTCTTTCTACCACACCATTCTGTTGAGGTGTCCGAGCTGCTGAGAACTGTCTTCTGATGCCATGCTTCTGACAATACTCTTCAAATTCTTCAAAAGTGAATTCACCACCTTTGTCTGATCTTAAACATTTGATCCTCCTTCCAATGTGATTCTCAACCTGTTTTCTGAAAACTTTGAACATGTCAAGAGCTTAATCAGGGCTTCAAATGGGTTCCTACTAAAATAATTTCTAGGCCTTTCATTAAATTTACAGGTAGCTATCTTGTGGCCAAAAGTATTACACTTAAAGCAATGACCATTAAAGTAAGGAGTAGACCTGTAAAATGATGATTGCCTTTGTAAAGGAGCCATGAATCTTTGCTGAGATTGCTGCGCCATAGATGCTACATGTTTCTTTGGTTGTTGCATAAGTTTAGATTGAGCAGGCTGAGCAATTACTTTCTAAATCTTCTCAACATGTGACCTTTCTTGTTTGGTTGAAGACTCACCCTTCTCAAAACCCTAACCAAACTTTATATGTGAAGGTCGCTGATTTTTCAGAATTTCATTCAACTTGGTTGATCCTTCATATGCCTTCAGTTTCTGATTAGTCTTGTCAACTTGAGCTTTCAAACCTGTAATTTCCTCTTCCATTTTGCTTCACTCCTTTGTCTTTATGATAACTTGTGACTCAAGCTCTTCTTTAATTTTCCTCCCTTCTTCTATTTCAACCTTGAGTGTCTCAACTATTTCTTCAGTTTCTGTCAACTTCTTTGAAATCTTTTTGTGTCTCTTTCTTTCTGTACTCAATTGCTCCAAAGCTGTTATAAGCTCCTCTTCCAAATTAGTCTCAATTTCCTCATTATCAGATTTTTCCTCTTCCTTTTCATCCTCTAAGGCTGCCATAAACAAAACCTCATTTGATTCTTCAGAATTCTCATTTGAACCATCTTCTGAAGAACTTTCTACCCTTTTTGAAATATAACTCTTTGACTTTCCTTTCTTGACATATGACTTACGAGAATAATCCCTTTTTGATTTGTAGGAGTCACTGTCATCTTCATCTGTTTTAGCAAGAGGGCACTTGGCTGCAAAATGACCAATACCTCCACAATTAAAGCATTTGAATGGGAGCTTTCCTTTGAATTTTCCTTTTCCCTTCCTTAGCTTCCGCACAAAATTAGCTGTCAATTCATCATCTAAGTCCTCTTCATTGGACTGTGCTTCATGTTTGTTCTTTTTGTGAGCTTTGAATGCTGCTTCCTTTTCAGTGGGTTTGGTCTTGCCTATTCTCATCTCATATGCTGTAAGAGATCCATGCAGTTCATCCATATTAAAGACATTTAAATCTTTGGCCTCCTCTATAGCTGATACTTTTGAGTCAAATCTAGGAGGAAGAGACCTCAGGATTTTCTTCACAAGTGCTGGTTCCTTAATCTCCTCACCAAGCCCTCTGATATCATTAACAACTTCATTAATTCTACGCATGTAAGCATCAATGTTCTCATCCTCATTCATCTTGAGCATTTCAAACTGTGATCGGTGTGTCTGGAGCTTAGCCTCCTTGATCTTCTCATCTCCTTCATGTATACTTTTTAGTTTGTCCCATATCTCCTTTGCAGTTTTGCAGTTCATGACTTTAACAAGTTCACTGTCTGACAAGCCGCACAACAGAGCATTCCTCGCTTTGGAATTATTCTCAAACAATTTCTTCTCAGCCACATCAGTAGGATCTTCTTTTCCTTTGTAGCCTTTTCTTACACAATCCCATATGTCATACCCCAATGCTGAAAGATAAGTTTGCATCCTGACTTTCCAAAAGGAGTAATTTGCCCCGTCAAATAGTGGTGCTTTATTAGAGGAAAAACCTTCTCCTGAAGCCATGTGGGTTGTAACAAGATCACACAAAGCAGATTATGCTTGTAAATGGAACCGGGCTCTGATACCAATTGTTGACCCCACACGAACACTGAGAGGGGGGGTGAATCAGTGTGTCTTAAAAAATTTATATGCAACCACACCACCACACAACCACAACACAAAAGTTTTTACGTGGTTCACCCTCAGGCTACATCCACGGTGCACAAAGAGTGCACTTCCACTATTTTAGCAACACCAACTGCTAGGAGCACCAACCCCTTACAACTTCGCCCGCACCAACGGACAGGAGCACCAACCCCTACACTCAAGCACCCACTTGAGCGATTACAAGGATAAAAAGAATTTATGACACACACAGGTGCCTTACAATAAAATTCCAGCAACACACACAAGTGTCAAGAAAATATCAATCACGTAGATGATTTCACGAAGATTAGTTCTCAAATTAAATTTGCCCTGCAACTCTTGTCAACCACAAACACTAATTTCTAGTCACACCTTTTGCCCACACAAACATAATCTGACAGAGACTACAAGTAGAAGCATAAATCCGCATGAAGTAAAGAGCAAGATGACCTTACCACAGATGAAGAACGGATCAGCCTATATAGGGAATTCTTACAAGCATCTTCTCTGCATCTGTGCGTGGCCACCGACAACAGATCTCTTTCAGCCTATTCGCCACAAATTGGTCTACTGAATACTTTTGGAGAATCCAAGTGGAATGGGCGTAGGCTCTTTGGAAGAGGTCTTGAATGGAGTAGTAAGGACGGGTGTCAGGGGGCAGGAGCCTCACCAATTTCAGCACTCCTCTATATGCCCTCAATCCTCTCTATGATAAATAAACAATTCCCTTCCCATACGTTTTTTCTTCTTTTCTATTCAATGAAAATTCCTCCTTTGCACACATGTCATCACCTTCTTATCTTAGACCTTAGATCCTAAAAAGCTTGATCATAGTTTCTATACAAGTGTCCTTTTCCATAAGTGCATACCCAATCGTTGTGGACCCCACTGATGAGCCTTTATGAAGACTTTTGCATTCCCACTAGATTGGGCCTTTGCACAAGTGGGTTGTAAGTGGGCTGACCCACTAAAATTGCCATACTATGTTGACAACAATTTCAACTCCAAATCCAAACCCAAGTATGATCAACACACCCACCAGTTTTACTGAGCTGATCACCCACATTCCTTCATCAATAGTGATTTTTTTGTGTGTAAAAGGTGAGTGTGCTCAGCAAAATAAGGGGTGCATATATATATAGAATTTCCCAAAAAGTTTTCCTTGGAGTCCATCATCATTATTATAGTCTTTTTTCTGAATTTTATTTCGTTACGACGTTACACCAATCTTTAGGCAAAATCTTGTGTAATGAATTAAGGGGTGGTGCGTACATGTTTAAATTATAGATTTTGAAATATTTTTAAAGAACTCCCTGATAAAGAATGTAGGACCCATATTAACAAGCACCTGAGTCTCACTGCACCCAAAATAAAAAAAGAGTCTGGGTCCAAAAATTAAAGTCTGTCAGACCATATGGCTCACGTGAGTATTCACCTGTGGTCACCAGCCGTTGTATAGTTTTGATGTACTGTGTCTTTTTTTATTTTGGGAAAATTTTAATATGGAGCTCAAGTTTCACCCAGAGTACAAATGAGGATTAAAAAAAAAGTTACATTTCAAAGATAGGTATTAAGTTTTTCACGTTCCTTTCAAATCAGACATCCAGTCACATTTGGGTTTTCCAGCGACTTTCTTTTCTTCCACAATGCCCATCAGATACAACCATCTTTCATTAGTTCCTCTCTGCAACCATCACCCACCTTGCCACCCCGTCTATCACCCCCTGCCTCTTGGAGAACCCAAGCAAAATGTTATCTAATTGTCCACTCCTTCCCTCCTTGACGACTTTGAAGACGAAGCCATCAAACCTGATGTCGAGTTTTGAGAACTCGATGACTCCGGTTCCGAGTGAAAGTCCCACACCCAACTTCCGATTCTTATTCCGATCTCTTCGAGGCCAAAGAGGAAAGAGCATTGCTCTTGATCTCTTTTAATGAAGTCAAAACCAGCAAACCCATGAGGCTCTTCAAATTAGTCCTCGGATTCTTGGTCGAAGGTTATAATTTTAGGGCTTACGAGGGAAATGTAGATATGGGTTCAATTCTTTTGGAGCTAATGCTGGAATTCTTGGTCGAAGGTTGAAAGTGCCTAAAAATTATGGACTTGGTTAGGAGAGGATCAGGCTCTCGGTTTAATTGTTTGGGAAGGATTAGCCTCCTGATAACCTGAAAAGGAAAGCAAAGGCAAAAGGTCAGAGCCCCTGGCTGTAGGCAGTCGAAAGCACTCCGATGCCTGAGTTAGTTTGGTGACTAAACTGAGGAGGAATGAGTGAGGAAGAAGAGAGTGTGTATATCTCTGTTTTTTTCATCCCTTTGGTGGTTTTACCTTATACCTATATATAAGAGTGAGTGTCATCATTGAACCAGACCCCCTGGTGGGGGTAGGTGGAGATGGGGATCCCATCAAGGTGTACTTTGCCCCCTGAGTGGGGGTAGGTAAAAAGGGAATGTCCTATCCAACCATATCCCAATGGCTGCTGATGTGATTGTTGGATAAGCCTGTCTACTTATCTAGATCGGGCGACCACTCCTCCTGTCAGTTCGTCGTTTGTCTTGACGTCAGCGCATTTATGGCTGAATGACAGCAGGAACCGAGACTTGTCCTGGGACGAGACCGGGATGAGACCCCGCGAATACCTTCACCGAGATGAACTTCGGGACCTCCAGGATGGCCCTTAGCCGAGCTTGATCGTGCATTGGCCGCGATCAAGACAATCCGATCCGAGACTGATTAACATAATTACTATCACTAGAGAATCTCCCCACACAATTGCCCCCTAACTTCGGAGCTCGGTAGTCCGTGATCCCGAGGTCGGGAGTTTAAGCGGTACGAGAAGGTTTGTCGGTGGTGTTGGGGTTTGCTCTATTTTGGCGTTGGCCGGTGACGCGATTCATCTCATAATGTCGTTTCATTTGCCTGGGACGGCTAATGGCAATGGTACGCCCGTGTCGCTTCATCTGCTCAGAGTAATAAATGGCACGTCTGAATTATTGTGGAAGATGAACTGACGCTGCCACGTATCATAGCACGATTGGCTGTGTGACTATCATGACGAGATGTGTGTGATAAATGGCATGACGCTTCGCACGCGCCGTTTTATGAAATCTAAAACGGCGCCTCCGTCCCTATAAGTAGGGAGGCTTCTTCCTTCTGTTACCATTTTTGCTGCTCTGAGAAGAAGAAGAAACCCTGCAAGAAGAACTTTCGTGTTTCTGCTACGCCTGACTTTTTTAAGCCCACGTCCGTATGTTCTCTGCTGCGCCTCTGTTCTGTTTTCTCCTTGTTCCTAGGGTTTTTGTAGTCTTCTGTTATGTCTGTTTTCCCCCTTCTTTTTAGTTTCCTAGGATGGGAATTTACAGGCGACTATTAGATACTCCGGCGGCCCTGGACGAGTTCCGGGCTAGATATGGGGTGCCAGACAATGTTCTGGTTAGGTTAGATGACCTAGACGACCCCTACTATTGCCGGGAATTTCGTGACGGGTGGATGCCGTTCCCCTTGGTGGCCGTCGTCGAAGGTGGGGTCAGATTCCCTTTGCACCCGTTTCTCAGGATATGTGTAACGCCCCAATTCCGGTTACCGAGAAAGTCATCGGAATACCTGAAGTTGGCGCGCTACTTCCCGAAAAATCCGAGAACTTCCAAGATCGTAGGTCCGCAGTGAGGTCCAATTTAAAACTTTTGAACAATAAAATAATAACAGTTAAATTGCGGAAGCAAAAGAAGTGAAACGGAAGCAATAGGTATCATAATATCAAATGTGAGCAGAACTGTAGCCTAGTTTAAAAGTATCAGTTGATAAGAACAACAAAAGTTAATTACATATTTGATAACTGCCCCGCTCATAACAAAAATCTCTCAAAAGCCCAAATAAAAATAACGCTCATAGCCCTGGCCCTGGCTCTCCACCCTCCAGCTCGACATCCTGGTCGGCCGGTCCCCACACGAAATTTCCAGCCACAGGCGCCTCTACGAGTGCAAACGCATCGTCCGCGAACTCGGGGTCAAGACCTAAGTACCAAAATGGGTCAGATCTAAAGATCTGGCAAGTCACAGTATACAAGTAACATAGGACATATATATCAAAAGAGAAGAAACAGTTACATAGTTAAAGAGTTTCAATATACATGATCTAGGCAGTTGAGCAATTAAACATATAGAATCGGGATAAATACAACATCTAGTCTAAAACAATATGGCACATTCACACGAGCTAGATACCGCAGGATATTATGCCGCGACCCTCCCATACTGAACACAATTGCGGCGGGGAATCTCACATGTGCTGGGGATAACTAACCCCGTAAATCACTCATCAGTCTCACCACACTCATCACTCGGGGAGACTGGATTCGGTATTACACCGTCTGTTTAAAACATAGCTCATCATGATAGCTCACTCAACACTCATAAATAGCTCCTACCGAAGATGATCAGTCCACAGGCTGAGCTTAAATCAACTGAGTGAATGTCTATGCCGACTCGAGGAAACTCTAAAGGTCTGTGTCTGTCTAGGCTTTACCTTGCGTGAACAAGGTCCTAACCAAGTCTCTAAGAGGTTCCAATATCAATCAGTCCATGGATTACAATCCAAGTCCAAGCCCACTCGTTGGATCCATACCAAGGCCCATCAAACACATGGCCTGATCAAGAACAATCCAAACGAGGCAACATATCCATTTCTACTGATAAACAACTCATTCTCATCCATCATGAGTTATAATCCCAATATAAACCACCTCTCCAATCTAAGGGTACACATATCCATACTTAGGCCACAATAAGGCCCGCCTAGCCACAAACATGGGTCATTATTCTCCTAATCACACCATCGGGTCACCTCTAAGATATCCTAGGTTCAGGTCATCCATTTCCATTTAATTAACGGTTATTAGCTACACTAAGGATATAAGAGTGACAGTAATAAGGTAAGTGAAGTATGAACTTCAAGCATGGGAATCAATGGAGAAATAACAATAAGTCCACCTAGGTAATGGACCACATTCAGGTCCAGGTCCATGTCAGGTGATTTGATCCCTAAATGGAGTCTCAGATGCCAAGGGATACTGTGTTTGGTGCTCCAGAAGTTATGAGCATCATTGACAACGTTTAAGGGTCGAATCATTTTAGATTAAGCGACCAAAACCCTACTTGGTGGTCCCCACGAGTCAAGGTTGAGCCACACCATTGACTCGGGCTTGGCACATCAATAGATGTCCATTTGGATGGTCAATGGGCCCTACAAATGATCACAACTTCAAAATGTTGAAAACTGGAAAATCACTGAATTCAGTGTGCTCGGTTGACCGAGTACACTGGGGTTTGACCCCCAGGTCGACCCAGTGTGCAGTGTACTCGGTCGACCTCCTGGACTGGTCGATCGACCGAGTGCACTGGAAAAAATGGGTCAGGCACCTGACAGGCATTATCTGATCTCAGGAAATTTCCTGTGTGTCCGGTCAACCTCCTGGCCTGGGCGGTCGACCGCATACACAGAATCCTGGAAAATTTGATATCCCAGCTCTCAAACATTTCCACTACAAATCATGTGTGCTCGGTCGACCCGGAGCAGGGCTCGGTCGACTGCGTACACAGGATTTCTGGATCTGAGGAAAGATTCAACTCCCAGTTGTTTTCTACAGGAACCTGTGTGCTCGGTCGACCTGGAGCAGGGCCCGGTCGACCGAGTACACTGAAATTTCAGTTCTGTAGGAAAAATAACTGGGACCTGATTTTTCCCAGTTTCAGTGTGCTCGGTCGACCGACCTGCACACGCAAACTGCTGAAAACCCAGAGTTCAGGGTTTCTTCCTTCCAACCCATTTTTCCATTAAACCTCCTCTAAATCTCGCCCAAACACCACCAAATCAATTTAAAACTAAAAACACTCCAATGTACTACCATCCAACACCCAAATGGGCCATTGATCTTCCAAATGGGTAATTCCATTCATCAATGCCACAAAATCCAACAAAACTAAGCTCAAGGGTAGATCTATCACATGAAAAATAACTGAACTAAAATTGCAGAATCAAATGAAATAGAAACATACATTCTATGTTAAATAAGTATATTGCACTTGCCTTGTTGAAATGAGAGATTGTAGAGAGAGAGAGAGAAAGAACCAAGCTAAGAAGATGAAGTCCCAGCTCCTAGAGTCTTTTCCAGCACAAAAAATAACTTAGAACTTAGAGGAAGGAGAGGGGAAATGAAGAAGATGAATAGTAGCTATGGTGCCTTGGGAAATGTGCTGTATTTATAGGATTGGGGTTTGGGCTAAAGACCATAATACCCTTCTTGTTTGTATGGGATTAGGGTTAGGGTAGAGGGCTTTTAGGTCTTTAGGTGGGAAGGTTCTAAAAGAGTTCTTTTATGGATACCCCCCTTATGGAACAAACTAATATCTAGCTAGGGCCCTATCTCACTAACTAACCCTAGAAATTTCAAAAGACCTCTATAAACCCTATTACTAACAAATCTAGACTAATCTAACTAAAACTTAGGGAAATATACATAACTACCCTTACTAACCCATAATTAAGATAATTAGCTGATAAACATTATTAAATAGTATTCAAAAATTCAAATAGAGGGCCCACAAGGGGTGGGGCCTCACAATATGCCTCAGTAAGTGGAGGCTCTACCCTCGTCAGCTTATGCCCAATAGCTTCAAAATCATTATGGGCACGGTCGAGATCAATAGGATTCTCGGTATCGACCTCGGTGTCTATGATATCGAGAACGCCTATGACCTTTGTCGGCCGCGGATGACAACACTTTTTATCACCGGGTCAAGGCGAGGCGAGATCCATTCATCCATACCCTAGAGGATTCCAACAAATACGCCGGAGATGATCGCCTGTTTGTCTCGGGCAACTGGGAGGTCGGTGAGGCTGAGACCGAGTCAGGAAGATTGTACAAGATCCCCCGTTGCTTAGGGGCTCCTCCGAGTAATCACTGACACTTTCTGAGTTCTGTTTTTCCTCCTGTATCTGTCGAACTAATACCCTTTTGTTCTTTGCAGACGCTCGTGAAAGGAAGCAAGAAGCCCGCCGAGACGGGTGGCAAAGAAGTACCGAGTGGTTCGAAAGGGTAAGGAGATACCGAGGACACAAGGGCCGAGCTACTTTCGAACTACTTGGCTACGAGCCGAAATGTCAATCTTTTATCAATAGGAGGTCGGAGCCGGAGCCCGCCTCGACGAGCTCGGATCATCAAGGAGCCTCGGGATCTAGAGCGTCTTCGGCCGAGGTGCAGCGAGCAGTCGAGGAGTATAACTCTTCGGAGGAGATGCTGCCGCGTCGCGCTGCCCTCAAGGATCTAAGCTCGCTTGTGTTCGACAGCACTAGCCGAGCTCCCCAGGCTCCCTCGCCGCCCGCTGCTAATAGGGCCCCTTCGCCACCCCCGAATTTAGAAGAGGTAAGGCCGACCGGGGGAGCCACGGAGGAGGAGATTCGGGCTAGGAAAAGGGCCAAGATTGAGGCCTCGGCCGAGGATGTCACCCGGGCCTCCGAGGTGCCACTCCTAGGGCCTACCCCATGGAGGCCAATTTTGCAGATCAGCCCTGGGAGGCCCGTCATGGTGGAGGACCAGGTAACTGGGAATCCTCTCGTGATGGCGGTCCTCGCCGGAGCCTGCTCACTGCCTAAGGACATGGCCAGGCATAGAGAGGCCGACGTTATGACGCTGGCGATGGCGTCAATGCAGGCGGCACTTCTGGTGAGTGTCCTGATCTTTTAAGTTCTCCAAGGATTTTGTTTTGGATCGCAGCATTCTCACAGTGTGTTATTTCTTAACAGCTAGTGCAGAGGTCTCACGTACAGCTGGAGAGAGCCCGGCTGAACGGCATCAAGATAGCGGAGGCGGAGGCTCAGAAGAACGAGCTGGAGACTGCCTTGGAGGAAGGGAGAAAAGGGCGACAGAACAAGAAGAGCTGATCCGAAGTCTCCTTGCCGAGGTGGAGGCTGCGAAGGCTGAGACCAAAGAATATAGAAAGAAAATGGCCGAGCAGACCAAAGAAGCCAAGGCCAAGCTGGAAGCGGAGACCAAGGCAGCCTTTGACGAGGGGGTTGCCAAAGCGACAGCCGCATATGAGGAGCAGGTCCTGGTCATCCGGGACAAAGTATGGGAGCTCAGCTGGCTGGCTGCGCTGGATAAGGCGGGCGTCTCCAAGGATGACTCGATATACAAGAACCCAGCCAAGTTCCCAGTCCCGGACCCAGGATCAGGCTCTGCCCCTTCTCCAGCCCGGGTTCCCACCGACGCCTCTCCAGTTGATGACGCCGAAGCGGGGGCTGCCGCCTGACTTAATGTATTTTTTTCTTTTGTAGTAGGAAAGTGTTTTGTAATCCAACCTTTTTTGTAGAAAAAAGTAAAATGTAACCCAACTTCTGTAAGAAAGTAAATTTGTAATTATGAATGCAATGAAATTCCTTTCTTTGGATTGTGTCCTTTCTTTCTGTTGCCTTTTGTCTCTTGCCTTTGATGAACGAGCCCGTTACTTTCAAGAGTTAGGATCCGCCATTGTATTTTCAAGGGATCGTTGTAGGAACGCCAGTTTATCCGTAGTGTAGTTTAGATGGTTTGAATTCCGAGCAACCAGAGAGACGGGGTCTATAACCCTAAAAAGTAAGGCACATCCCACCAACATGGCTGGTCCCATGACCGAGCCAAAAATAAGGGAAGAGGCCGGTCCTGCGACCAAAGCCCAAAGAGGTTGGTCCTGTGATCGAAGCCCAAGGAGGCTGGTCCTACGACCGAAGCCCAAAGAGGCTAGTCATGTGACCGAAGCCCAAAGAGGCTGGTCCTGTGACCGAAGCCCAAAGAGGCTGGTCCTGTGACCGAAGCCGAGGGACAGGCTGGTCCTGTGACCGAAGTCGAGGCCAAAATCTTGGGGGGCGGCAAGGCACATACAAGAATTTCTTTCATTGATTCGTCAATTCAATACACTTTAAAAGTAATACTTCTCGAGATGGGTGACATTCCATGGTCGTGGTAACTCTTTACCATCCATGCTTTCGAAACCTGTAAGCCAATCTTCCGGCTGTTGAGATTACTTTGAATGGCCCGTGCCAGTTTCGCGCAAGCTTGCCCTCGTTGGGATTTTTATCTACAGGGAGTGTTTTCTTTAAGACTAATTCTCCAATTGAAAATTTTCTCTCCTTGACCTTCTGATTGTATCCTCTGGCCAACTAGCTCTGGTAAGAAACCAAGCGGATGGCTGTTGCCTCTCTTCGCTCCTCGGCTAAGTCTAGCTCTTTAGCCAGATTGACTTCGTTTTGCCCTTGGTTAAAGACGTCTGACCTCAGGGTTGGAAGGCCGATCTCGAGTGGTATCACAACCTCCATTCCATAGGCTAGGGAGAAGGGAGTTGTCGAAGTGGATCACCTCGAGGTAGTCCTGTACGCCCAAAGGACAGTTGACAGTTCTTCTACCCACCTACCTTTAGCTCGATTGAGCCTTTTCTTGAGTCCATCCAGTACCACCTTGTTTGAGATTTCTGCTTGCCCATTGCTTTGTGGATAGGCTGGAGTAGAATAGTAGTTCCTGATGTCGAGCTCTTGGCAAAACGTTTTGAAGAAGTTGGAGTCGAATTGGGTCCCGTTGTTCGATACCAAGGTTCGAGGTATTCCAAATCTTGTGACGATGTTTTTCCACACGAAATTCCTTGTGTCCTGCTCGATGATGGTGGACAGAGCTTAGGCCTCTATCCATTTGGTAAAATAACTGGTGGTCACTAGCAGTCACCTTTTATTGCCTGGAGATCGATGGAGAGGTCCCACGATATCTAACCCCACTGAGCGAAGGGCCATGGGCTAGAGAGGAGACTCAGGTCTTGTGCTGGTTGGTGCAGGGAGTGTGAAAGCTTCTGGCACTTCTCGCACTTCTTGGCGTAGAGCTGAGCGTCTTTCTGCATGTAGGACCACCAACAGCCCTGACTAATTGCTCGATACGCTAATGATCTTCCCCCGATGTGACTCCCGCGGATTCCTTCATGAATTTCGTAGAGGAAGTCCACGATCTTGCTTGGGTGGACGCACTGGAGGTAGGGTCCGGAGAATGATTTTTTGTAAAGTTTTCCATCTGGAGACAACCAAAAGCGAGCTGCTTTTACTCTGACCTTGTGAGCTTCATTTCTATCTTCGGGGAGTTGATTTTCTTTTAAGTATGCTACGACCGGATCCATCCAGCTCGGGCCCAAGTTGGCACATAGAATCTGCCGAGGTGGTTGATTCTCTATACTTGGTTTCTCCAACGTCTTTACTTCAACTGTTCTTCTCTTTCCGACCTCTACAGCGGAGGCCAGGTTGGCGAGAGCATCTGCATGGCAATTAGATTCTCTGGTCGATTTGCCTCACTTCGACTTTCTGGAATTGAGAGAGGAGCCGCTTCGAGTGGATCAGGTAGGCTGCCATCCTTTCGTCACGGGCCTGGTAGTCTCCGTTCAGCTGGTTCGCCACAAGCTGGGAATAGCTGAAGACCACCAGCCGACGTGCCCCCAGGGTTTTAGTGCTGCCGAGGCCCGGTATCAGTGCTTCATACTCAACTTCGTTATTGGATGCTTTGAAGTTGAGGGTAAAGGATTGCTCGATGATGAGGCCTTCTAGAGATTGGAGGACTATGCCAGCACCAGCTCTTTTGGACGTCGATGATTCGTCAACGAAGATCTTTCAAAATGAATCAAGGAACTGTTTCCAAGATCAGTCTTGTTCCGTCTCGGTTCCCTCATCCTTCTTGCCCCCCAGTTCGGTATCGAGCGACGCTGGTGGCGAACTAGGAGTGGTGAACTCTACAATGAAATCGGCCAAGATCTGGGCTTTGACTGCCGTCCTAGGGTGATACTGGATGTCTAACTGGCCCAACTCGACGGCCCATTTCGAAATGTGGCCGAAAAAGTCCTCCTTCCGGAAGAGAGACTTGAGGGGATGCTCTGTCACAACCACTACTGTATGTGTCTGAAAGTAGTGAGAGAGTTTGCGAGAGGCGCTAATGAGCGCTAATGCAAGTTTCTCGAGTGGAAGATATCTGGTCTCGGCGTCGAGAATGATCTTGCTCGTATAATATATGGGTTGTTGTTGCTTGCCTTCTTCTTTAACTAACACCGAGCTCACAGCATGATCTGAGACCGCCAAGTAAAGGTAGAGTATGTCGCTTTGCGCAGTGGTGGAGAGCAGTGGTGGAGAAGAGAGATAGTCTTTGAGTGACTGGAGAGCTTGATCACAATCTGGAGTCCATTGAAACTTTGAGCTCTTTTTCAAGAGCTGGAAGAAAGGGCTACATCTGTTCCAGGCGCGACTGATGAAGCAATTTAGTGCGGCGGACATCCCTGTGAGCCTCTGAACTTGTTTTGCCAAGGTCGGACTCTAAATTGTCTAGATCGCCGAGATCTACTCTTGGTTCGCTTCAATCCCTTTGCGGGTGACTAGGCTTCCTAGGAATTTTCCAGAGCCGACACCGAATGCACATTTGGAAGCGTTCAATTTGAGCTGGAACTCGTTGAGGGTGGCAAACGTCTGACCAATTGGTCGTGTGACTTTTTGGACTTGACGACCATGTCGTCAATGTAGACTTCCAGATTTTTTCCGAGCTGGGCTTGAAACATCTTCGTGACCAGCCTCTGGTAAGTTGCCCCAGCATTTTTCAACCCAAAAGGCATCACTTTGTAACAGTAGATGCCTCGAGGCGTTATAAATGCAGTTTTCTCTTCATCAGGCTGGTGCATTGGAATTTGATGGTAACCTCGGTAGGCATCGAGGAAACTCATTCTGTCATATCCTGCGGTGGCATCGATCATTTGGTCGATCTTCGGGAGAGGGAAGCTGTCCTTAGGACATGCTTTGTTGAGGTCCGTGAAGTCCACGCAGACTCTCCATTTGTCGTTTTTCTTCTTGACCACAACTGTATTAGCCAGCCACTCCGGATAGTGCACGTCTCTGATTGCTCTTGCTCTAGGAGCTTCTTGACTTCCTCGATCATTGCCTCGTTTGTGAGACCCCTGTCCTACGAGCCTTTTGCAACACTGGTTTGTGTTTAGGGTCCACATTCAGCTTGTGACACAAGATCTCGGGGTCGATGCCTGACATTTCGTATGGGGTCCAGGCGAAGACGTCTTTGTTTTGTAACAGAAAGTTGAGCAATTCGGACCTCTGATCGTTTGGAAGTTTGCTCCCCAGCAGAAAATACCTCTCAGGGTCATCGGGATAGATCCAGACTTCGGTCAGATCTTCTATGCTCTTTTGCTCTGCTGATCGACCGACATCCCTGAGTTCAGCCTCGAGCTCAGCCATATGCACCTGTTGCGGCTCCACCTCGCCGAGCATCACAGCCAGTAGACACTGCTTGGCCATTTGCTGATCTCCTTGAACAACGACTACCTCAATTCTTCCGTTGGCTTTCTCCAATGGGAATTTGAGCTTTTGGTGAAGGGTGGAGGGCACTGCTTCTATGTCATGCAGCCAAGTTAGTCCCATTATCACATTATATGGGGACGGTGCATCGACTACCAGGAAGGTGGCGGTCTTGGTGGCACCTCCGATCTGAACTTCTAGGGAGACCTTCCCCTTAGAATACACTGGCTTTGCGCTGAAGCCTACGAGGGGAGTGCGGGCCTCCTGCAAGTCTTCTTCCGTCAGGCCAAGCTGCTTGAAGCAGTCGAATTAGAGGATCTTGGACGAGCTCCCGGGATCCATAAGAATGCGCTTTACCGTGTAGTTTTCTATCCACAGGGTGAGACTCAGTGGGTCGTTGTGAAGGAGCTGGACTCTTTCTAGATCTTCATCCAAGAACTAGATCTTGGGTTGCTCTTTCTGAGCCTTCTTCAGTGTAGGCCCCAGTTCGGCAGTCATCACTTGCTTGTCGTGCGAAGCCCTCCTGGCCTCGGTGCGAGCTTGGTTACTCCCTCGGGGGCAGGTGCTAAATGGATGACGTTGATGATGCCTGCGGGCTCGTCGCTGTCTGGATCCTCTTTACGCCGGCGATGCTGGGTCTGGTTGACCCTCCCACCATCCTTGACGAGCCTTTCGAGGTGGGACTTGAGGGTCATGCAATCCTCAGTCAAATGCCCATTCTGCTTATGGTAAGAGCAGAATTTGCTTTGGTCTTAGGTAGATGGGTCGCCTTTCATCGGCTGCGGCCACTGGAAGTAGGGCTCTGTTTTGATCTTTTCGAGGAGCCTATAGATGGGCTCCCTGAATATCGTATTGATGGCCTTGTAAGAGTCACTGGCTGGTCTGTCAAATTTGAACTTGGGCCGTTTATTGCCCCCCGAGGCGGAGGCCGAAAAGGCTGTTGAATTGGGGGAGGCCTCCTTCCTGTCTAGCTTCCTCTTGGAGAATTTTTTGTATCCTCTAGGGGGTCGGTCTCTTTGCGAGAGGCCGAATCTCTCATTACCTCAGGCTTCATCTTCCTCCTGCTCGATGTACCTGTTCACCCTCGCCATCTGTGCTTTCATCGTGACGACAGGGTCTTTGATAAGGTCCTTACGGAGCTCACTGCGTGGGAGCAGGGCCTGCTGGAAGCACATGATGGCAATATCGTCTTTGGCATTCTCGATCTGGCTATGAATCGCCCAGAACCTTTTAGCGAATTTAGTGACGCTCTCGGTTTCCCTCATCTAGATAGCCATGAAGCTGCCACCTGTCTTCGGGATGACTCTGTGAGCCTGAAATTTTTCGACGAAGGAGTTCCGGAGTTGCTGCCAGCTTGGGATTGATCCTACGGGAAGCGCATAGAACCACCTGAGGAGGAGGTCGCCTAAACTGGAGGAGAAGACTCTACAGTTCAGGTGACCGACGTCCCCCCAGACCGACATTCGCTGTGTGAAGTGCCGAAGGTGTGTTGCGGGGTCCGAGGCTCCGTCATAGAGGACAAACCTTGGGACGCTGAATCTTTTGGGGAGAAAGAAATCTTTTTTCTCCTGAGAGAAAGGAGACGTCTCATGGTCTTCTGCGTCGTAAGGGCCTAGCTCGTCTCGGTCGAGGCCGACCTCGGCTAGATTGTGCTGGACCTCCTGCCTGACGTGGTGGTCAATCCATTCTCTCAGGTTTGCAACGTTCTCCAGTCGTGGCGACTCTGGCTGTGGCGACTTCGGCTCTTGGCGCGATCTCCTAGAGTTGCTGCGGGGGTGGCTGCTGCTGGAGCCCTCCTCACAGCGATCTCTTCTCTTACTATTTAGGACTTGCCTTAAGTCTTGTCTACCCAGTGGGTCCCGCTGGCATCCGGGAAGCGGGGGGCGCTCTTTTCTCTTGCTCTGAGCTGCTCCCGGAGTTGATTAATCAACTCGTCTTTCTGTTGGATGACTTGGTTCTAGACCTTAAGGTCCTCCAGCAGTGGGTCATCTTCTTCATCGATTTGGTGAAATGACCGAGCGCCATTATGAGTGAGGTGATGAGAATGATGGGATCTGGTCCCCTCAGGGGTCTTGCCCCGTCGTTGAGGGCCTGGTAGGGAAATATTTTGCTGGGGATGCTCAGGTGGCTGAGCATTCTGGCGGGGAGAAAGTATCTGGTGATCATCTCGTCGGGGGAGCGTCGTGAATGCCCTGGACGAGGAGTCGGATTGAACGAAACTTTCAACGAGCATGGGAGCAGATCTTCCCCCCGACCTTTTTTTACGGGGAACCGCTGATGCTTCCGGAGGCAGGGAAAATCCTGGTGGAACCTCTGTTAGTGGAATTTCCGTCAGTACTGGAAGTGGGAGAAAAGGTGGTGGTGGCACCGGGGGTGCCACTGGCGGTAATAAAGGGACTTTTTGGGATTTGGAAGAGCCTTTACCACCATTTCTGGTTTTCGGAGGCATGGTTTAACAAGTTTCTTTTTCGTTCCCCACAGACGGCGCCAACTGTAAGTGCCTAAAAATTATGGACTTGGTTAGGAGATGATCGGGCTCTCGGTTTGATTGTTTGGGAAGGATTAGCCTCCTGATAACCTGAAAAGGAAAGCAAAGGCAAAAGGTTAGAGCCCCTGGCTGTAGGCAGCCGAAGGCACTCCGATGCCTGAGTTATTTTGGTGACTAAACTGAGGAGGAATGAGTGAGGAAGAAGAGAGTGTGTATATCTCTATTTTTTCCATCCCTTTGGTGGTTTTACCTTATGCCTATATATAAGAGTGAGTGTCACCATTGAACCAGACCCCCTGGTGGGGGTAGGTGGAGATGGGGATTCCATCAACCTATACTTTGCCCCCTGAGTGGGGGTAGGTAAAAAGGGAATGTCCGATCGGACCATATCCCAATGGTTGCTGATGTGATTGTCAGATAAGCCTGTCTACTTATCTAGATCGGGCGCCCACTCTTCCTGTCAATTCGTCGTTTGTCTTGACGTCAGCGCATTTATGGCTGAATGACAGCAGGAACCGAGACTTGTCCTGGGCCGAGACCGAGATGAGACCCCGCGGATACCTTCACCGAGATGAACTTCGGGACCTCCAGGATGGCCTTTAGCCGAGCTTGATCGTGCATTGGCCGCAATCAAGACAATCCGATCCGAGACTGATTAACATAATTATTGTCACTAGAGAATCTCCCCACACAATTGCCCCCTAACTCCGAAGCTCGGTAGTCTGTGATCCCGAGGTCGGGAGTTTAAGTGGTACGAGAAGGTTTGTCGGTGGTGTTGGGGTTTGCTCTGTTTTGGCGTTGGCCGGTGACGCGATTCATCTCATAATGTCGTTTCATTCGCCTGGGACGGCTAATGGCAACGGTACGCCCGTGTCACTTCATCTGCTCAGAGTAATAAATGGCACGTCTGAATTATTGCGGAAGATGAACTGACGCTGCCACGTATCATAACACGATTGGCTGTGTGACTGTCATGATGAGATGTGTGTGATAAATGACGTGACGCTTCGCACGCACCGTTTTTTGAAATCTGAAACGGCGCCTCCGTCCTTATAAGTAGGGAGGCTTCTTCCTTCTGTTACCATTTTTGCTGCTCTGAGAAGAAGAAGAAGAAACCCTGCAAAAAGAACTTTCGTGTTTCTGCTATGCCTGTGCCGAGACTGAGATGAGACCCCACGGATACCTTCACCGAGATGAACTTCGGGACCTCCAGGCTGGCCCTTAGCCGAGCTTGATTGTGCATTGGCCGCGATCAAGGCAATCCGATCCGAGACTGATTAGCATAATTACTGTCACTAGAGAATCTCCCCCACACAAAGGTTATAATTTTAGGGGTTCTGAGGAAAATGTAGATATGGGTTCAATTCTTTTGGAGCTAATGCTATGGTTTGGAGTCCATGGTAGGTGACGAGGGCAATGATTAGATCTGTGATGGGGTGACACAAAAGATTTTGAAGATGGGGTTTTTTTATTATTATTTTGTGGGGATTCAAAATCCAAATCCAAACCTGGGTTAATCCACTAAGATTTGTGAGTTTGATGGTGATGGTCTTCAGAATTCAGATGGGTTCAAATCGGATTCTGATTTGGATGACAGGCGGGTTGTTCCAATTGGTTTGAATTCTGAAGGTGGTGAGGTGCCAGGTTCGGGGATGAGGGTCTTCGATTCGAAGATGGGAGCTGAGGATCTCGAGTCGGAAGAGATTGAGAGGAGGGCTGGGATTGAGGAGGATGAAGCTACGAACATGTAAATTGCAGTAGTTTTTAACATGTCATTTGATGCCACCATGAAGAACAATCCATTCATGAAATGCATAACAATGCAACGGGTGATCGTGGAGTAGAGTGGGTGACGGTAGGCAGAAAGGAGAAAGATTGGAAGATGGTTGCAGGAAGAAAGGATTGAAGGGCATTTTGGGTATTTAGGAAAAACAAAAGTCACCGTAAAACCAAATGTGGCTGGATGTCCTGGTTGGAAAACTTAAGCCATATTTTAAAATGTAATATCTTTTTTATCCTATTTGAAATCTAGGCAAAACTTGAGCCCCATTTTGAAATTTTTCCTTTTATTTTTTATAGAAATTCATTTTTTTTTATTTTTTTCCTTTTGGTCCAAGAATGGTAATTTCACATGAGGGATCCATCGTTGGAATGGCCGTGAGACTAAAGCATGTCCAATGGATATGTTATTTTAGAGATTTTAAATTTCATTTGAATACTTATATAGTAATTTGGAAGTCTGGGGTTTTGGCATTTTTTTAGATAGGCAATTCACTTGATATGTTAGATTTTTTTTTATTTTTATATTTTTGTCTTTTACCTCTTTTGACCTCTACGTCTTTTTCAAAAGATTTTGCATTCTTATGGACCGACATTATAAAATATTCTGAAATAATGAATGATATTTGGTTTTTTGATCTGCCAAATTTGACAGACTCACATGCGATGCCAAATGCCACATCATATATGACATCTTGGGGGGAGAGTCCTCCTCAGCCCTTTTTGACCATTGTCACTGCCATGCCTCATTTGGCATTGATGTTAGAGATGCTCTAAGGTGCCAACACTAGTCAACCATAAGTGTATTGCCTTTTTTCTCTAGATTGGGCTAATGGTCCTCCATTGACACTTTTTTAAGGGGTTATTTTTTTAATAATATTTAAGGTCATAAAATTCCTATGTGGAAAATTTCTGAATTCTCAAACATATTAAATTCTTAAATGTCTTCCAAAAAGCAAAGGAGTTAGAATTCTAAGAATTTCAAAGCTCATTAATTTGAGACCTTTTAGGTGGCTGAAATTTTAGAGTTCTATTGAATAAACATGACATTTGCAAATGCTAGGGACGAATCATGAATTTCATAACATGTCAAGTTCTTATAAAAAATTCTAATAATAAACATGCCATAACTTGAGGACACAAAGGATTAATCCATGGGCCTGTGTGTGAAACTAGGTCGCCAGCATCACTCAACCATGAGTGTGTTGGCCACTTTTGAAGCTTTCAAACAACCAAGCTAAGGCAAATGGTGTAGGGCAAGAAGATTTCCTTGAGCCAAAAGAAAGTTTCTGAAATTAAAAAAGAAAAGAATTGTCTTCAAGGGGGCATTTTTTCCAACCTCTTTGGTAAACTTCTAATGGCATTTTCTAATTTTAGAGCTTATTTACAAATTAGAGCTTTTGCCTCTACTAAAAAGGCTAAATGGGTTGCTTTTTTAGAGCTTTTTTAGCTAAAGTATATCGATATGGACAATAAATAATTTACAAGTGTTTTGGATGAAAATAACCAAATAAAACTTTCAAAATAGCATTCATTCTATTGTTTCATCAATTTAATAGTTTTTCCCTTCTAACATTAATAAGGAAGAAACTCTTCCCATAAAAGAAATAAGATCTCTTGAAATTCTTTACTACTTTGATTAACTTTGCAATTGTAAAATAATTTATTACTAAATGGGTATTTTTTAAAATTTGGTAAAATCCCCTAAGCCCCATATGTATCGCTAAGACCAGCTATTTTGCACTCACTTGACTTGTTTCCTTGAGAGTATTTCTATTTAGAAAACACTTGTGCTAAAATAATTATATTTTGAGAATGAGCTATGCTGAATTTGTTCGACAACATTATATCAAAACTGTTTGTAAGAGTTAGGTAGGATCAACAAAAACAAGTTTAGCAATGTTCTTGAATTTGGATTTATTGTAAAAATTCCGTACATCCATATTTTATGTTGACGAAAAAAAAAAAGATCATCATTATTAGTTTACGTTAGGATAAATCATTTTTATTTTTATTTTTATTTTTATTATTTTCTTTTTTGCAAAAAGAAATTTTCTTAAAAGGAAAAGACACAATAAACAACAAAAGAAAGCACAAAAACAAAGAGGACACAACTTAACCCACAGCCCTAAGAATAATAAAAGAACTCTCCCAACCAACATCCTATCTAAGAGAGTAGCAAGTAAGATAGCAAGCATATGCGGCTCCCCATTCCATGAAAATATACACATAGTCCATATAACGGAACAAAGAAGCCACAACTTTAATGTCTAAGATAATGGGATTAATGGACCGGTCATTCACTCTAAAGATTTCACCACTTTAGCGCCCATAAAAATAGCAAACCCCATCAAAATCATTTTTAATAGCCTTTTCCAATGCGACAAAAAGTGTCCTCGCTTTGTCCTCTTTTTTAAGAAGTTAGATAGCACTTGCATCCACATTACACAATTATACTGTTTAAAATCACGACAAAACTAAATGAGGCTATCCCATCCTTAGCCTTAAAGGCAGCAACAAGAATATCACAATTAGATTTACGAGTCATCTTATATTGCTGTTTAAATCAGGTATAAGGCCAGGAACTTTTATTATAGTAACCGTTCTTCTTGATAGATAGGGGCCCATCTTGTCAGACTAACCATAGAAAGGGTCTCTGACCTTTATGCTATCTAATCTGTACAATAGGTCCCCTTGGTTAGACAAATCTAGGTAATGGCTTGGAGTTTGGATTTGTTGATTCCCCAAATGATGGGAAATTTCCACTTATTGACATAAAAACCTATAAAAATAAATATTTTGCTCAATACAAGTTGTTCCCACATTTCACACCAACAGGAGATGTGTCCACTGGCTGAAAATATCATGGAAAACACACTAATTTTATACGTGATCATTTCCCATGAGAAGCCTAACTCCTATTAAAGTGAAATTTATAAAAAATAATTTAAGAGTAAGGCAATACTGAGAAACATCAGCAAATTTCCTACCTTTCCAAGAATTTCCAACTCCATGAATTTCCACATTTCAACACTGATCCCACAATCGACCACTAATGAATTCAATGATGAAGAATAATTGCACTTTGAAAAAGGTCATTAAATTTCAAGTAAATAGATCCAGTTAGTACTCACCCATTTGGACACTCGACCACTAGCAACCTTCAAATTCAATCACAAAAAAGAAAGAACATTATGGTGGGGAGTCCATAATCTTTACCAGCTGGTATTACCTCCCCTATTTACAATGGCACAATTGCAGCAGCGTGAAATTATTTCAAAGCGCTGGTATTACCTCCCCTATTTACATGGCACAATTGCAGCAGCGCGAATTATTTCAAAGGGTGTCATCATAACATCATCGATCAAAACAGGCTGGGGTGGTGGACCCAAGTATTAGCCCTGGGGAGTGGTCACCCCACCGGACTTGGGTCCACTTCTAAAATTCCTTACAAAAATTATGGGCCCACTTCCAAAATCTACGAAAACAAATCCTTGATCCACCCCCAATCCCACACTAAAATCTTGGGTTTGCCTCCAAAATCCAACTAGCTGTTAAGGTCCAGCCCCTCAAAGGAAAATCCTTGGTCCCCTAGCGAAAACAGGACCACATTGCTCAAGGCCCTCATTCCCATTCCATGCATCATGGCCCCCCTTTGATCATGTTTTGTAGTACTGGAAGGAGAGTTTGGAGAAGCCTCATACGATACTGTTTCTGAAGTATGAGGAGACCCAACAAGACCCAAATGGGCAGGTGAAGAAACTGGCTGAGTTTCTTGGTTGACCGTTCGCTAAAAAAGGAAGAGGTTATTTAATAAGGTGTTGTGGAGGTCATCACAATGGCCCAACAAAATGTTGAGTTTCTTGGGTGACCATTTGCTCTAATTCCAGCTTTTCTGATTATCAAATTCAAAATTAGCAAAATAAAAAAGTTGATCACTCATCTGATCTTGCCAGCAAGGTGCTTAAGCTGTACAACCAACCTGCAAATTTATCTTGTATACTTCTGTTAATAACAGTAGCAAAGTGCATGGTCATTGATTGTTATTGAAGGTATAGATAGAAAGAAAAGCAAGAAGGTAAACAGAAAAGATAAAGAACAATCTTTGCAATCCTATGAACTTGATGAACATGCTCCTAAAAACTTGTCCATAAATATAAAGATTATTATTTCTTAACTGCACTTTGCTCTGAACTGAACTCCACGTTGTTCCAGATTAGTTGATTGACAAGATGAGGCTGGAAATTCTTTACAAGGCAAAATTTGAACCTTGACAACATTTTAACAGGTAAGTACTCCGGCCTCTTCAGAGGTTGACTTATCTAAGGAAGGAGTTCGGTCTGATGCAGGAGTCACTGGAGTAGCTAGAGGACCAGAATTTATAGGATGGTCGTGCTTACAAGCAGGCCCAAACTTGCAAATCCCATACCGGCTATAGTGCACACATGTTGTTCGATCCTGAATGAAAAAAAGAAGTGAAAATATAGACCACTTGACAAAGCGAGGAAAATTAAAGGACCATTGATATTAATGAAAATACAAAAAAGGAAAAAAAAATACACTGAACAACTGCAATGATGCAATGCGCTGGTACTGAAATTCCAGCATCATAACTTGATTTGATTTCTTAAACCAACAAGGCTCTTTTCACCCATCTCAATCAACTGCCATTTTCCCTTGAAAGAAGGAACACATGTACATGTTTGCACCACTGATAAAGAGCCTCAGAGAAAGTTCGGATGTAAGGGTCAAAGATGAATTCCTAAATACCCATTCAGAACAGGGAAAATTAGGGATTTTGCAAGCAACATGGGAGGGCTAGTGACCTCAGGGTTAACACAGCAAATTCCGAGGGGTCAAGTTGTTCGAGAAGATGATGAGTAGAAGAATTTACTTACAGGTCTCAGGGGAAGGCCCATAGGGCTTAGAACACAAGCAGTTGATTTTGAGACCCTTTTCCTTGGATGATGATACCTACATGCTGATTTAAATTTACAGTACCCAAATTTCATGAAGTACTGGCACTCTGATTGCCCTGGCTTCTTAGGAAATTCTTCTACTTTTGTATGCAATTGACGAGTAGAACTATCTGCTTTCTTTGTCTGATCATTCATCCCCGAAGCTGAAGGAGCCTGTATATGTCTTTCTGAGGGGAAAATGGGGCTGGTCAGACCCTGCTCATGTTACAAACAAAGTAGCATCAGGATTAGACAGACATTTTAATGAAATACAGTTCATTATTATATTTACATAACAACTATTCACTATTAAGTAACAAACAAAGTAGTATGAACATTACAAATTATGATCGAGCAAAAAAAACAAAAAAATAAGAGCAAAGATGCATTCAAATTCTTACATTAACATAAAGATACTGAAAAACACATGGCAGAACAAAAGATTGGTATTGGATCACTTGAAGATAGCAACTAGCCATTGGCAAGTCTACTTTTTGGATCTATTTGACATTAAAACTGATTCAAATATATGTATGAGTCCTTTAGACTGATTAGGAAACTTTAAGTGAATGTCTGATTGAGTCAGTATTACGAACTTTTTCCTCTTTTTAAAAAAGCAACAAATTTTTTTTTCTTTTTTGTTTTTTATTTAGGTTGGGCTACTGGTCAGGACTCAGAGTGATACCTTCAATTGGAAGACCCAAGGATCAACCCCTGAGCACGTGTGCTTGATGTAGGACAAACCCATAGTCCGCATGAGTAGACTGGCTTGTGGTCCCAGCCCATCCACCTCAACCAGCTTTTGGGCCCAAGCCACCTATTTCTATTTTATTTAGAGTTTTATTTACATTTTAAGTTCTTTTAGTTGGATGTTTTAATCCTGGCCATTGATATGTTTGGATGGTACAAATTAGCGCTAGGGTTTGACTTTTCCTTTAAAGCATTGTAAAGCCATTTGGCTGGTTAGACAATGATTAATTGAAAATTTTATTTTAGTGCTCTTGCTCTTTTCTGCACTCCTGCAATGGGAAGCTTTTCCTCGCCTATAATAGGGAATTTAGCAAAAGGCCAATTTTCAAGTGAGAACATGACCTAACCCCTTTACTCTCCATCTCTACGCCCCCACCCCCAACCCAACACAAATATGAATCCGCCGTCTACTTCAATTGGTATCAAAGATGAAAATCAATCTGCCAACTTCAAAAATTGGCGCAGGTATTTCCCCACTTCTTCGTTGAAACTCCTAATCCAAAACCCTAACCCATTATTCCCTCTCAACCAAGCCCTTTCGTCCTCACTACATAGTGACCAAACCCCCCAAAGCACTCTTCCTCACCTGTCAACCTATCATACCCCTTTTGTGCATCAGTCGAATACCCTATCCCCAAATCCCATTCAGTCGACTGCTATAACCATCTTGGTCAAGCCTCTCCAGAACCCAAGCACCCAAATCCCCTTTCTCCTCCTCTCCCATCGCGACCAGAACCACAACCCTGTTCTTTCTCGAGCGGGGAAAGAAAAGATCTAGAAGAAGAGAGAAGAAGGGCTGAGAAAAGTGTAACTGGCACCACGCAAACAGCATCATCACCCCAGATCCTCACCAAAGTCGTCGCTCGTTATGCTCGCCACTAGCCACCACGAATGTCCACTAAAGCCCCGTCATCTTCACCATCATCGTCAAACCACCAGAGCCATTCTCCATCACCCTCTTCTCACTGCATCTTCTCACTCCCCAGCGTCCTCTCCTTTCTTGGGTGGAGAATAGGTTGAGTCAAAGAAAAAAGGCTCGATCCCATTTTTTTCAGTTGCTGCATAGAATATGATGAGGCTGGTCTTAGAGGGTAGAATCAATGATGGACGTATGGAAAGAATATAGTTTACGATGGAAAACGTGTCCCCCTTAGGGTTGTATCCTTCTCATTATATAAGGGTTGATTACCCTATTATTAGTATCCCAATACAATTCAAGTTCCTAAAATATAGCTAACTTAATAAAACAAGTTCCCAGCTTGCGAATATGGGCTGGATTGAAATAGTGGCATCATGCTTCAATTCATCCCGAATATAGTGGCAATCCACTTTAATATGTTTGGTGCGTTCATGAAAGACATGATTCTCAGTGATTCTGATAGCCCCAATAATATCCTCATGCAAGGATGTAGGAGATGTTTGTGCAAATCCGAGTTTTGAAATAAGTCCCCGTAGCCATAAGATTTCTGAACATGTGGAAGACATTGCCCTATATTCAGCCTCTGTGGAGGATCGAGAAACACGCTCTTCTTTGAGCATTCCCAGGAAATTAGAGAATTGCCAAGATACATGCACCAACCAGTAGTAAATCGACGAGTATCCTGACAGCTTGCCCAATCAGCGTCTACATAAGCGGTCAACTAAAGCAAATTATCCTTGGGATAAAATAAACCACAAGTTACAGTTCCCAACAAATACCGGATAATGCGCTTGACAGCAGTTAGATGAAGGTGTCTACAAGATGTCATGAATTGGCTCACAAGATTGATAGCATATGATATGTCTGGTCGAGTGATGGTGAGATAGACTAGGCTGCCTACCAGGCGCCTGTATGTATGTGGATTAGGAGGAAGATCGCCATCATCTTTACTCAATTTTAGGTTGACCTCTACAGATGTATGATGTATCAACTAACGAAGATTCATGTAGATCAACAAGCTCAATAAGATCAGATATATATATTTGTGTTGATTAAGAAACATGCCTTTGGGAGATTGATGCACTTTTAAGCACAAAAGATAATGTAAATGGCCCAAATCCTTCATATTGAAATAATCCCGGAGAAAAGCTTGGATAGACTTGATCACACTATCATCAGTGCCAGTGATTAATATCGTCAACATACACAAGTAGAACAGTAACACCAATAGATGTTCTGTGCATGAACAGATATGGATTGTAAGGGCTCTGAGTAAAGCTACTTGTGCATAAACACCCCCTAAAAGTTTCAAACCATGCTCGAGGAGCTTGCTTTAGACCATAAAGAAAATAAGAGATATCCGGAGACGACAAACAAAATTTTTAGATGGAGAGGTGAAACCCTGTAGTATCCTCATATAGACCTCTTCTTTCAAATTCCCATGAAGAAAGGCATTTTTTACATCGATTTGGTATAACGGCCAAGATTTTGAGGTAGCAATGGCGAGAAGTAACAGACAGGTAACAGGTGTCAAGCCCAACCTATGGGCTTGAGTCCAAGTAAGTTCCGACCCAACAATAACAGTGAGTGAAAAAAGAAAAAGGAAAAAAACAAAAAAGTTTACGAATGAGCCAAGCCAGACAAAAAAGTTGTGAGGCCTCAACCCTTTACTTGCCTTATTTATATTTAATTATACTTAAGTATGACTATTTATGCTAATTAGTAGGGGCTTAGTGAGGATAGCCGGGTAGTTTCCTAAGTTTAGGCTCAATTGTGTAGGATTAGGGGTCTAATTGTAATTTATAGAATGTTTAGAGGGTTAGTTGTGATTTTTAGAAATTAGTTACTAAGACCCTTATATGTCATTTTAGGATAGAATAGGGTTCTCTAGGAGAATTGTGCAATTCGACATATAATACCATAAAGACACTTATATCTCCTTCATTAGCCTAAACTAAAACTATAAATAAAACCCCTCCCATCTCTCAACAACATTTCCCTCTCTTTAATTTCAATTCCTCTCTCTCTATCTCTTCCTTCTTCTACAATCTAGGGCTCCCTACATCAAGGTCTAGAGCTTCCCTCACAAAGATCAAGAGAATTCTAAGATTTCTAGCTTTCCTTTGCAACAGATCATCTTAGGATCGCAGGTGCCGCAACCACAATTAGGGTTTCCGCATAAACAAGACACGATGAAGACACTTCTCCAACGATAAAAACCCACAAAAGATAAAACTCTATCAATTCCAAAACTTGAGATTACCAATCTCTACAATGTTGTATATATAATAAAAGAAACTTAAGGGCTAAGAAAACAATCCTAATCAAACTAGGAAATAAGAATAATAATCCTATCCAAATTAGAAAGCTTTCCTAATTACAACTCTTAAAATTAGAAAATAACTCTTAAAATTAGAAAATAATACAATAAGAAAAACTCTAGATTTCCTTGGGATCCACATGTAGCCCGCGATTATGTCTCACGCTTTATGGTGCAGCTGCATCAGAGTTTTTCTCTCTTATGCATGTTTCTCTTTGGGAATGAGCTGTAGGAGGTGTAAATCTTGTGTTGGAGCAAATCTAGGCGAGTTTTTGGGCTAGGAGGCTTGAATCTGATTAGAGGCTTGGATCTTGGAGATCTAGCTTGGATAACCTTGTTCGGAGACCAAGGCAAGTGCGTTATACACCTAACATAGCATGCATGTTCTTTCTTTCATTTCTGCAAATTGATCTCTATATGATGTGCTGATCTATAGGATTCCCTATCTCTAAGCTCTTTATTTGATTTTTGGCCATTTGATGGATGGAAACCCCATTTGGATGATCAATGGCCCACTTATGGATGTATTGATGGTGGATGATGATGTTTTGAATGTTGGAGATGTTTTCCTAATGTTTTGGACAAATTTGGATGGAACTTGGAGTTATTTGGAAGAACAGATTGTGGAGTCATAGTTTTCAAAATCGAAATCGTATCACAAATCGTTTTCATACCCATGAATCAAATCGAATCGCAAATAGTAACGTGAATAGTAGGATTTTTTATTTTTCTAATAAAAATGAAAAATAATTAAAAATTAAAAGAAAAGGAAAAAAGTAATTATTCATAACCATCCATTTTTCCATTCATAGTAGTATAAATATAATAACAACTAAGTCTATCATAGAATCATATCAAGAACATCATGACATATATTATTATTTATATATGAAATAAATGATGTGTAAATAGTTAAATAAGTTTAAAGTATCAATATATATTTTTTATTATCTTTAAATCAAAATATAAAAATAAAATAAAATCCAAAACATCAAATCTTACACGGTAGAATCTCTTAAAGTTAAAAAAGTGTTCATGAAGAAAAAAAAACCCATGTAGATTAAAGAAAAAAAGATATAAACAAGCATCATACATACAGTCGAATGCTTTAGTTAAATGCATGTTCTTTATTCATCTTTAAAACCTTATCAAAGCCGTAAAAAATTCTTACGAGGTTTCGTTAACTACTAAATAACATTTAAAAAATACAAGCGATAAAAGAAAGAGAGAATAAATAAAGAAAAAAGGTAAAAGATTATTAATATTAGCTTATTAGCTATAGCCATTCTCGCTTAGTCGAATCGCTTAAATCGTAAGATTTAATGAAACGAGTATCGAATCATAGGATTCACAATTGAATCCTAAGATTCATTTGTAAATGGGATTCATTACATAGATACGAATCATTTTCCTTAAGATTCGGGATACGAATCGTAGGATTCTGATAACTATGTGTGCAGTTTTTAATTCTGTAGCTCCACAGTCTACCGTGAACCGTGGGACCTTTCACGGTCAATCGTGGATCCACAGGGTCGACCACGGTCACCTGGCGGTCAACCGCAAACAGTACAGTCTGTGCTTTTCTAAGAGCTCACAGAAGAATGTTTGCTCACAACTAACCGCAAGGCAACCGTGAACACTGTTCTCTGTAACTTCTGATTTTGCAGATTTTGGAGATTTAATCTGGTTTGGGACCCGTTGACCTTCCTTATGGGATGTTATGGTTGGACTAATCATGGGTGAAGGGTTGAGCTTAACCTTGACCCATGTAGTCACTCGAAGTAAGGTATATGGTGTTGAAAATGGAACCGACAAGGTGTTTAGGGGCTGTCTTGGATGTCAATCACCTCAGAGCACCAAATATCTTATAATTAGGCATCTAAAACTCTTTTAACCATTGTGTTGGTAAAATGGGACCCTACACCTAAAGGAGTGACCTTAACCTAGGTTGGATTACTTGTACATTTCCATTTATTGATCGATGATGATGAGATGTTCCTTACATGCGCTTTCCTTTATAGTTACAATTATTCCCATGATAATTGTACATGGATAATGATGGAAATGAGGACCTTAACCTAGGGTTTACTTAGAGGAGACCTTGAATGTGTTCGGAGAACACTGACCCGTGTCTGTGGCTAGGCAGGCTATTCGATGGCTTTATGTTTGGGATGACCGTTAAACCATGGAGTAGATGGTTTGTTTGGCATGGTTTAGGTACCCTTGTATGAATAGTATATTTTGGACTTGATGGCATGGTTATGGATTGATACTTTGATGGTTTGATCATGGATGATTATTTGGTACTTTGATGGATGGACTGTTTGGATGGTTTCATGGTATAGACCGGACTTTGTTGGACTTTGAAACCTTGCTCACGCAAGGGTAGTCTAGCCAAACACCGACCTTATAGTATGATTTTTTGAGTCGGCACGAACATCCACTCGGTTAAAGAGCTTAGCCTTGGCACTGATCACCCTTGGTAGGAGCTAACTTTACTTTTCCATCATGATGGATTATTTCGTTGAATCACAACAGTAGAGAAAGGTTTCGACCCCTTCCTCTTCTCTTGAGGCGCTGAAACCAAGACAAGTAAAGGGGCCTTGCACATGTTTCACGTGTGACATGTGTTGGACTTAAGTCTTATCCCTGAGTTCGGGTTGGGGCAGATTTGAAAAACCAAAAGGTCAAAGCCCAGCTGAGCCAGGCGAATTTGTGCAAGAACTTCTCTTTTGTGTTGGTGAGCCACACTGCAGCAATCATAGCAGTGTGATCGAATAGGACAACTCATTTGATTTGTTGATATTTTAATCTTCAGACTCCAATCGACAATCTGCCTCTCCAGCACACTCCTGGAAACCAGATCTTCACATCCGGTCAATCTGAATGTAAAGAGCATTACATTTTCAATCCTTGCACCGAGTCAACATGAAATTGGATAGCATTGAAATTTTCAGTATAGACTTCAAAGAATTCTTTACAAACTTCATTATGGAGATTGGTATGTTCAAAATGAAGTCTATTTACACCAATTTCTTAGGTTGAGACAAGGAGATTTAACGGTTGCTGAATATGAGTACGAATTTGCAAGACTCCAATCTTTATGTTAACTAGTAGAGTACGTGGGACATGATTTAATTAGTTTTCTCCAAGGCTTGAGACCGGATATATTGAAGAGAATGAATGAATGCAAGACCATTGCAGAAGCAATTACAGAAGCCATCCGTGTGGAGCGCATGCTTAGACGGTCTCGCACACAAAAAATCTAGGTAAACAGAGGAAAGATCTCACAAAATAACAAAACCACATGTTGAGCAATCTATGGAGGAAAACACCAAAGGCAACATTGAAATGCAAGACCCAGTAAATAAAGGGATTGAAAACATTGATCAGCTGGCTCATGCAACAAAAGAAGAAAACATGAGCATTGGAGAATTGGAAATAGTCAGCAAGCCAACTAAACAACCAATGGATCTAATTGAAACCCACTTCCAAAAAATCAATTGAATCATCCGACGAACATGCTATTCACCAGGAGATTTCCAAAGAAGATTACATCATCAAAGTTCCTCATATTGACTTTGTCCTCGAAGATCAACAGTTGAAATTAGAAGATCATGTGCAGATGATTCAACTTCAAGAATTGCAACATCAATTCATTTAATGCGCGTGACATCAATCCAAGTCTAGACATCGAAAGTCGCAATGTCAAAAGTCTATTCGGGATAAGAGAACAACTCAATCCCCTAAGTCATGTGAAGAATATGAAGATTAGGAAGCACATTCGGAAGCTATACGATTATTATCTGACCCAGGAGGACATTTACAGAACTCGAAGTCGAGTTCTCTCCAAGAAGGGGAGAGTTGATGCAGGAAAGACCTATGGTCCCCATGGGTCGACCCACCTTTGGGCCCAGCCCATTAGTTCATATTTTATTTGATGCAATTTAGAGTTATTTTATTGTTTTATTTATGGTTTATGTTTTAATTAGTGATACTTTAGTCTTAGTCATGGGTTACTTTTAGTGGCTGAGATTAAATCTAGGGTAGTCCTTTTTATTGTATAAAGACATGTAATGCACTAATGCCTCTTTTGGCTAGTTAGAGTTTGAATGAAAGAAAATTTTGGAGTGTTGTCTGCTCTCTCTTCCCTTTCCTGCGGAAGGTATGGCATGAGGCCTATTCAAGTTAGGCGTTAAGTCTGAACCTATACCCCATCTTTCATCATCTTCCCTGACCGCCCCGCATCGACCCACTGTCCGCATCAGACAAAAACATACAAAGATTTGCAAGTAGAAAACATGAGCTTTGTCAAAGGCATGCGACAAAGGGGGAAAAAGGCATCTTTCTTCAATCAATTAATGAAGTAATTAAACAATGAATCAAGATTCAACAGTGGATCGCATATTTCTCAAGTCTATTGCAACCGTTTTTTCAAGAAAGTAAGCAATACCAGCAAATATACTCAAGAAATCGATATAGACATCATAGCATCAAGAAGCAAGAACAACCTACTGGGAAGGAAAATGTAACAGTTCAAGAGTTGTATTGTAAGATTCTTCTATAATGCACTTGACAGTTATAGGTGAAGGTAACTGCATAACTCACCATGTATGTGTTCCACTCTGGATTTGGATGGACTCCATGAAGAGGTTGCAACATAGCTGGCGGATAAGGTTGGGGGGACGCTTCCATATAAGGAACTGGCTCATTTGAAGTACTTTGTAGCGCCCATGCCGCTGGAAGTGGTGATGATTCTGCTGAGGCATGTACTTGTAGAGAAGTGCCATTCTGATATACTGGAATAGGATCAGATCCTCCTACAGCAGTAGGGTCAGGATGATGAAACCTGCAGTTAATTGCAAATTTGCAGGAACCAGTACGCATGTAGAAGGGGCACTCTCGCTCCCCCTGTAATGAAAATGGGAATATCATTACAAAGAGAGCTATTCTATTTAAAAAAAAAAAAAAAGGATCACCATAAATGTATATTCAAATCTGTCTGGTGCAAAAGTATATTAGCAAAGATAAACAAATGAAATGCTAACAAGGATGATGAAATTACTGGTCGTATTGGCAGGCCCAAAAAGTTAAGATCTGCGGGTTCTCCTGCCCCAGCTTGTTCTCTCGAGTGATTGTATCTACATGCTTTCCCAAACTTGCAACCACCAGCCTTTAGGTAATACTGTAATATATCCAAGATTAAGACAACATCCTATATGAGAGATAACATGGAGAACATAGATATGAGAGGACAAAAGGAAATGTCAATTCGTAACTTCTTAAACACACTTACTGGAAACAGTGACACTTAAAAGTAACCAAGAAATTAAAATCACCTCTATGTGAAGGGCCAGTTGTTGTCAACTGTCATTACACTGTTAACCAAAGAAACTAAAGTCACCCCTTTGAAATTCAAACAATGACGTTTATGCATTTCAGTCTTCGTTGAAGGGTTTGGTCTAAATTTCTCAACCTCTTCAATATGCCAAGAAGTGTAGCCTATGATGCACGGATACTTCAAAATGGGCAACGTATCGTGTCATATCGTATCCGATATTTCACTTTTTATGTGTAAAATCCGTGTCCCTGTCGTGTCTACGACGTGTCCTTGCTGTATCCATGCCATATCTGTGCACAGAGTGTAGCGGATCTTTTGGAATCTTGCCAATACAGATCATGTTTTTGGAAGGGCCTAAACTCTTTGGCAGTTGGTATCCACAGCTACATATTGAGACTCTTCAAAAGAGTTTATCGATTATATATTTTGGTATGTTCCACTAAGATATCTTTGAATGTGCTAATGCGAAGGATGTATCCCAGGCTCATGCATATATGAGAAAGATCCTACTTGGCACTTGATAGACGTGCACTGAAGGGTGGTGGCTCAAAGCTGAGGGTCTTGTGAAAAAACAAAAACGAAAAACTGGACAGTGAACTGCGGTCTGCTGCCACTGGTATTACTATTATCAATCTCAACTTTGAGATGAGGGCTTTTATTTTATTTTTTTGCATGGTGGTGGTGGTTGGGGTTTTGGAGGTTTAAATACTTTCAGCATTTTCTTTTTCTTATAGAACCTTTTTTCCAATCATATATATAAAGCCTTTCACTCTACATTTTTTTTATCGGTAAAAAAACCATTTCACTTTACATTTTAACACATACCCATTTTGAGTCACGACCAAAATAGCAAGTTACAGGAATAAACTCATGGGCACATAAGCATCTGCCTCACAAATCAGCAAACAACACCTCTCCTTGTCCTTACCTATCATAGCCATAGGAGACCAGCCAAAGTCGTCTAAATGAAAACTTCATGTGGTAACCTCCACGAGAAGGATTTGTATGTAAAAATAATATTAGTAAATTTTATAGGCAGTTAACATTTTCTAGTTTTTCCAAATCTAGTACTGTGACACATACAGGCAGGTCACCTTTCAAACAATGAGCACTGAAAGAACATGAACTGCTTGCATTGCAGTGCTTGATTTTGTCGAATAACCATCAATACTTTAATTAAAAAAAAAATTTAAAAAATTTCAGATAATGCTTTGCAATATCAATACCAATTGTTACATAAAGCATTAAGTGTTTAAAATCAAGGTTGGAAAACTAGTGACTCATACTCGACTCATCCAATGCAAAAATAAAATAAAATTTGACTCAGGTAGAATTAACGCGGAGACTTAGTAAAGTCATGCTTTTTTTTTAAAGTAATTTTAAAAATATTTAAAATGAATTCATTACTTAGAAAATCTAAAAATTACATTTATTTACATGATCCATAATAATCAATTCAAATTAATGAATTTATATATGCAAGAAAAGTCCTACAATAAGGAAAATAAAAATATATATTATATATTATATTAATTTATTAGTCCAAATATCAGATGTAAAAGATCAAATATAAGTCTCAAATTACATTCCAGTCATCAATTTTAAATTAATGACTCCAAACCTCCTGCATAATTACTTATAAATAAATTTTAATTGTTTTAAAATTAGATTTGCCTAATAAATGGTTTGGAATGCAAACAACTTATTAAAATGAGATGACTTGGCCGAGTCTCCCCTATTTTTGACTCGGTCCTTTGTCAAAATGAGATGACTCAGGAGAGTCAAGAGTCAATTTGGAGAGGTTTCCAACCATGTTTAAAATGGGGGGGGGGGAGATAATGTTGACGGTGCCAACTCATAGTGAATATTAAGTACAGAAGAAAATGCAAACCTTGCACTCTTGTTGCCCCTCCTTTTCATGAACCTCTTCCTCCTCCTCATTTTCATGCTCTACCTCTACATCCTTCTTTTCCTTTTCTTTCTCTTTCTCATCCTTTTCCTTGTCCTTTTCTTTCTCCTTCGCCTTGTCTTTACCAACCTGAAATATTCAACCCCAAGCATAAGATGAGCACCTTCACTTGGTTTCGAAAAGGTGCCAAAATTCTCGCCTACCGTCAAAAATAATTAAGGTGTGTGGTTGTATAATGAGAGATTCCGTGGTAGAGAGGAAAACTGTTCTGATTTTCCATGCAGCCCATTGTTCGATTGTTTGGTGCGACTCACAGAAAAGAGAATAAAATTAACTGATTTCCCTCGAAAAAGAGGATTTCGATTTCCCATGGGAGGAATAGGAATGCAGGATTCTCCTCTCCCATGAAAATAGGAATCCGTGGAGTGCAAAATCCACTCATTACACAAACAAGTCCTAAAGGTATCTCTCTCATAGTCATTCAGATAGACAGTTGGAGGTCGTTCAAAAGGAGGTCCACTCCAAAGCTCAAAAGAGTGATTGTTTCTTCCCCACAGTCAGGATGGTGGAAATCAAATCCAAACGGAATGAAATGGGCAATCCAAGAGCATTAAAAAATAGGATGAAGTAACGCCGAAGATCAATAAAGATGATTCAGTTTAGTTTGAGCCTTCTAAGACCCAACAGGAGCAGAGGACTCAAACCATGTAGAAACTTGGGCAGCTAAAGAAGGGAAAAGGTATCATATTCATAGCAGCTCCTGAGACGTATTCGGGCCCATTAATAATTGAGGGAGATTCTATGAATGCATCATCACCAGCATAACAAAAACCAAATGTCCCATTGAAGTAGTTGTCTTTTGTGGTGTATGATGTAATATCAGTGTAATCATCAATGCAGGTTTTGTATAAATAGGTGCCTAGAAAGCCCAACAAGGACACATAGATTCTTTCACTAAAGCGGGAGTAACGAGACATTACATCCAAGTTGTAAATGAGAGCTCATCTTTGTAATGGATTCATAAGCTCAACGGACTTTTTTTTTTCTATTTGTATACTGTTTTAGACTAAAAATAATTTCCAAGTTTGCTCAAAACGTTTAACTTTGAGGATTTCCTCATGAAATTCAGTATTTACCATACAACATTATCTACCACTCCAAAGAATCACAACACCATTCCATCAAAACCCAATAATCACATATCAAAATAACTAAAATCACACCAAACTATAAATCCATTGAGGTAGCTATTTTCTGAGCTGAACTAAGATCAATGTTATAATCAACATAAGTTTTGTATAAACAAGTGCCATGAAAGTTCAAAGAGGAACACACATGCTTTCACTAAAGCAGAAGTAACAATACATTACATGCAAATTACAAAACTTTTTAAAGGTTCCATAAGCTCTTTGGGCTAGTTTTTCTCTTTTTCTTAACTACTTGTATACTCTTTTAGATCATTTATAAATTCCAACTATCGCCCGAAACATTAAGCATTCTCTAAGCAAAATCAGTACAGTACTAGCCAAACAACATTATCAACCAATTTAAAAAAACTAAAACTCCATTCCATCAAAATCGAATAACCCCACATCAAAAGAACTAAAATCATACCAAACTACAAATCCGAACCGAACCCATTACCTGATTCTTCCGTCTCCGAGGGTGATTGAACTTGCAATTAGTTGCGAACCGGCACGACCCAGTACGCAGATAAAACACGCAATCCGGCTCGCCGGGTCTTATTGGATATGAAAACCTCCTCTTCTTCTCATCTTTCGGGACCGAAACCTGTTCTCGGGGATTCCAATCGTCCTCCTTCAACCATAGATTCTGCAAATCCAAGTCTAGTTTTTCTAGATCAGATACATCAACAGAAGGAGGAGGAGGAGAAGGAGAGGGAGATGAAAACCCTAATTCCCGTTCCTCATCAGTTTTGGGGGAATTTCCTTGCTGGGTTTCTTCCATTGGGTGTCTTTTACTTTTGAAAATGCTGAATTCCTTTTCAATGAAATGGGAAAGGATGAGAAGAGAAGGATTTGGACGGAAAATGAAGGTAAAGATTACTGTGATTCTATTCGGAAAAAGGGATAGATAGAAAAGAAGACTGTTTGGGAAGACGACAATGCACTGACTAGGAAAGATGGCGTCGTTTTAATAAAGGGAAAATAAAAGCGTGCCCTGTTCTCTATCCATGTATAAACGCATAGTGGGTACTTTCCAAATCAAAAATTAGTTAAGACTTTTTTATTATTTATTAAATTTATATAAGGGCTTTTTACCAAATAAGTGTTTCTAAACCTGTATTACACAGATTCAGTTACAAATACATTAAAACATCCATATGGGTGTTCGTACACATTTTTTGGACAATTATGCCCCCACATGATCCAGACGATACTCTTCCTCATGTATCCTCCTGGTTTAAAACAAAAAAAAAAAAAAAGATAAAATCTCTTGGTGTTTCCTCTGCTCTCTGTTCCTTTTCAGTTCTTCTTCTTTTCATGCACCGCCTTAAAATAGAAAAGTGAGAGCTTCTCCTCTTCCTCTTTCTCTTGCTCTCCCTCTTGGTGAAAACCGAACTGATCTCCGACCAAAATGGACACAGCAGCCAATACCGAATTGAGAACCTCATCTCTTTCTCTTGCTCTCCCTCCCGGTGAAACGTCCGGCCCTCAAAACAGAGGTATGATCCCCTTTCCATTATCTGTCTCTATTGATCTCTTCTATTTTTCCTTTAATTGTTCTATTCTCTCCTATCGTCCAGCAACATCTTTCACGATTTCTTGGGCTTGTTTTGCTTCATTTGTCAAATTTCTTCATATTCTTCATGTTTCCTGTAAGATTATTTAAAACGTTGTATATGATCAGTGATTTCACTCTTCGGAATTGGGGATTTGTGGTGTAATGTGTGTTTTTGCCTTTCCTTGTGCTAAGATGCTTTAATTAGGGCTTTGTTGCACCTGATAAATTGGGTTGTTTATGTGCCTAGAAAGGTAGTTCCACTGGTAATTCAAGATCTAGTGATACCATGACCCTCAATTTTAGTGGAGAAATGATTATCTTTCAAAATCACAAATTTGATTTCTCATTCCATTTATTTTCACGCCAGTAAATCAAGTAGAAATATTTTCTTTTGTTAGTATAATAGTCTATTCCAAATCAGAAGAACATTTGGATCGTTTATTCGTTTATCACTTCGTCAAATACCCCATATCTTGATGCTGAAGACGTTGGTTTATTGACTGCCCATTTGGATCCTACAATTGTTTTTCAAGGTTTTTCATGTAGTGAATCCACATCGCAATTGCCCAAATTATAAATATAGATTTATGAACCTTGTTATTAAATAATAGTCATTGAAAATAAGGTTGGATTTTCCTAGAATCAGATTTGCTTTTACATCCTTAATTACAAGATCTCTCCATTGATATTAGGACAGTTGAGATATTTGTGCAGCTATTTGATATGTTAAAGTTTCAACTTGTGAAGTCAATTGCATTTTTTTGACATGTTCAAGGTATCAATATCTTACTTGGATTCATATAAATGTCAATCACAGGTGTTGGGTTTTATTAAGATAGTATATAGGGAACCATAAGCTGAGACATGCCTAACCAACGTGTGTGTGTGTGTGGGTGGGTGGGGGGGGGGGGGGATTGATTTTCTCTCAAGTCAATGAAATTTCAAAGGCCCGATTTTTTTTTCATTTCCCCTTTTTGAGACCTATTCGACCTCTCTGTCTCTCTCCTCTCTCTCTCCCCTTTCCCCTTTCTCAACGAAAAGCATTCAAGGCTCTCTCTCTCTCTCTCTCTCTCTCTCTCTCTCTCTCTCCCCTAAATCAGAGAACAGAAGCTTCAGCCAATTTCTCTCACTTGGACGTCTCTCCCTCTCCCGCCTCTCTCTCCAACGTGCTCTCCCGCTCTCGTCTCTCTGCTTGGGGCTTGTCTCTCAGTTGGGTGGAAATTTTAGACTAAGATTTGTTCGATCTCAGCCCTCTCTACGCTCTTCCTCTTTGTCCAAATCGCTCCCTGCCCTCGATCTTCATCCTCTCTTTGCCAATCAATCTATTGAGAAAATACAATAGGATCGTCTTCTCTTTTCCTTATCTCTTTCTATAGTGAGGCACTCGTGTATGAGGAGATCTTTTTTCTATTTAAATGCATTACACATTAAATTGAAATGTTAATGGGGTATTGGAGTTCTTTCTCTGTTTTTATCTGAATCATTCCCCTTTCTTTTTAATACATACCTGCATACACCATGGATTTGGGATTTTCTCCATTTGTCGAGAAACCAGTTATCTCTCTCTCACTTGAAAACTTGCTATGTTTTGTCTGAATCTACATTTTCTTTTGAAATTTTGGCTTTAGGTTTTCTTTTTATTTTTTTATGATATGGGCTTCCTTTGTTTTTCTATCTTGTTTTCATTCATTTTGGAGATCTGGATTTGAGTTTTAATGGGGTTTGCTCCGGTATTCTGCACGTCTCAATTTGTGTCTCTTAGTTTTATTATCTTAAATCTGTTGTGTTTCCTTCCAATTTTTGGGTTTGATTTGTTTATTTATTTTTTGAGATTTATTTTTTAATGGGTGGTTAGCTTCAAACAATAACTTTGGAACAATTGAATGTGGGCTGATGTTAATTTCTCTCGTCTTAGTTTCTTTTTCTGTGATGTGGTTTTCATGTAATAAGAATGGATTTTTGTTTTCTAATTGTTTGTGTTGAATTTTCTTTTCTTTTTCTATGCTATGCAGAGTGAAAGTCTTCCTCCACCTCTGAGAGCTCAAAGAGGACTTCAGCTCATGTAGGTTACTTGGAGAGTGCGCCTTAGAGCATTTTGAGTGGATTCCAACTTAGAAGACACTGTGGATGATAAATGATTGATTGATGATTTTTTTAAAATCTTGGGCCAGTAACCATTATTGGCTGATTTAATGTATTCAACAAAGTCGAACTTGGAAGACACTATGGATGATGAATGATGAATTGATGAACTTTTTAAATCTTGGTTATTACCCATTATTAACTTACGGTTGTATTCAATGCTCTTTTGTTAATAAACTTGTTAATAAAAGTTTATTGTGGGCTTCATTTGATGTGTTGTGGATGACTATGGGTTGCTTCAATATATTTTGATGTATCCCCAATAACTAGACAAGAACTCATTTTGATTCAGAGGTATCCGTTAAAGCAGAATAACCCATACCATATGCAAAATGAGTTCTTGTCTAGTTAAAAGCAAGAGGGATGTGTTTGTATAGGTTCAGTTCATAGAAGAAGTAAAAGAAAAAACTGAAACTAATACTAGGGAACTCGTGACCCAAGTGTAGAATCTGCGAGCGACAAACTATACCTATTAGGAAAATGTATTTCTGAGCCAAATCCGTGAGCCTTTTTCATTGTTTATGCACCCCATTATGAAGTGATTGTCATTTTGTTGTTGGAGACACAAAATGGGCGAAGAACCTATAAATAATTGTAATGATATCGTTATCAGAAAATTTTGAAAACTAGATTTTGAGTGAAATCGTTACTCTTTATTATGTTTATGCATCTCAATATAAAATCACCATTATTTTCTTATTGGACACAAAAAATTGATGAAGAAATTATAAATGATGGTAACGATATCATTATCAAAAAATAATGTCTAGTACAAAATTCAAGTTCGTATGAGTAGGAATTCAAGTTCGTATAATGTTAGGCCTGTGATTTTAACTTACTACGGTGATTTAGGCAATTGAAATATGCTCCAAGCTAGCTTCATGTGGCCAGCAGCAAACGATGAAACTGCCTCTGAAAATATTACAAGTAGGAAGATTCATAATCTAAGTGCTAAAATTGAAGAGTGTGTTTGCATTTTTTATTTTATGATCATATCATTCTTGAAAGCCTTTTTTGGCCTGTTGTTAGTTGATTCACGAGCCGTATTTGTTGTATCTTCTATTCAAAATAAAAACTAGCTACTTGGATTGCAAATGCGAAATGATTATCGAATAAATGCTATTGGAAGATCATGCTGCGAAGACAATGGACTTGGACGGAATCTATAGCCCATGTAAGCTTTTCTTGAATCTTGATTAATGCAATTGCACCATATCTTTTGATTCAATTCTTTTTACCTACATCTCAATCTTGCCTTTTTCTGGTCATTTTACCTACATTTAAATCCATTCCGATATTCGCTTTGCATTGCATGCTCTCTGTACTGATGAGACCAAATTCGCTGGTGTTTTGATGGGGTTGATATGAGGGAATGCCCATTTTTATTTGGTAGATTCAAACAAAACTGTCTCAGTTTCAAAAAGATTCCAGGGAATTCTACCAAATAGATGTTGCTTTCTTGAAAGTATTTTTCTTCAAAGTGTTTTGTTTCTTTTAAGAGATTCAGATTTCCTAAATGTATGGGTATGAATATTGAAACAAAATGCCTCAATGCAAGATCTAGTTTTGATCCATTTCGATACAAGGGTTAACAGTTAGTGGGTTCAGTGAATGTGTTCTCTGATTCTATGATGATTGCAGAGTTTGTACCTGAAGCTGATTTGCAAGGAATACAAAGTGGAAGAGGGAGGCGGTCTGCAGGCATGGTTTAGCTTGTCCTTCTGATTTTGATAAGTGGAAGACAATCGTAGAGGGTATTCTTCAGAAAGAGGGAGGCAGTCTGCAGGCATGGTTTAGCTTGTCCTGAATAAGGTTGTGGAATTGGACTGCAGTCATAGAGAAGAAGCTAATGTCCATCCTTGTTTGTGCATATTTGGTTCGTGGGAGGGTTATCACCACCGGCTGTACCATAGTTGCTGATGTTGCTACTATAAAGTCCATCATTGTTTATATTTTCCCTAAAGACATAGACATGACAATTGTGCTCTAAATTTGTTATTGCATTAACCATTCATTGTATCGTTGTTGCACTCGCATCGTTCTGGATAAAGTGGTCTATGTAGCAATCAAGTTATAAGTTTGGAAGGCCGCAACGTATGGATTTTTATTGCTTTACATTAGTAATTAACAATTACGATTTTGGAGCATTTTCTTTCATTTTTGTTGTCAAACAATGAGACTGGCCTTGACTATAAATTGAGATACATAAACAATGAAAAAGGCTCACAAATTTCACCCAGATTAGTGGTTACTAATTTTTTTTAATAACGATATCGTTACGATCCTTTATAGTTTTCAACGATATTGACCCAGACTATATATTGAGATACATAAACAATGAAAAATGCTCACTAATTTCACCCAAATTAGTGATTTCTAAACGTTTTTTATAACGATATCGTTACAATCCTTTAGAGTTTTTCCCTTCTCTTTCCCCTCCCCAGCAACCAAATTAATGGCATCGATTTTAATATGTGATCTTTAAACAATGGGAAATGCTCATGAATGCACCTCTGGATCTTGGTCCAGGGAAGGCAGAATATGAAGGTTCAAGCCCTCACTATGATCTTCGAACCCTCTTGAAAATGGCTCAGGGAATTTGGGGTACAAGGGTTTGAACCCTCTTCATGAGGGTTTGAACCTTCAACACCCCTGGAAAATGGCTCAGGGAATGCAGGATACAAGGGTTCAAACCCTCAGGAAGAGGGTTCGAACCTTCGACCCCTCTAGAAAATGACCTGAGTAGTGCAGGATACAAGGGTTCGAACCCTCATGATGAAGGTTCGAACCTTCGACCCCCCTGGAAAATGGCCTGAGGAGTGCAGGAAACAAGGGTTCGAACCCTCAGGATGAGGGTTCGAACCTTCGACCCCTCTGGAAAATGGCCTGAGGAGTGCATGATACAAGGTTCGAACCCTCAGGATGAGGGTTCAAACCTTTGACCCCTCTGGAAAATGGCCTGAGGAGTGCAGGATACAAGGGTTCGAACCCTCATCCTTTGATCCATCTGGAAAATGGCCTAAGGAGTGCAGGATACAAGGGTTCGAACCCTCGGGATGAGGGTTCGAACCTATGACCTCCCTGGAAAAAGGCTCAGGGAGTTCAGAATTCTAAGGTTCAGAATTCTAATCGTGAGTCTTTCTTATTGTTTATGCATCTCAATATAAATTCACCATTATCTTCTTGTTGGATACAAAAAAATGGATGAAGATAATATAAATGGTGGTAACGATATCGTTATTGAAAAATAATGTCGGGCACAAAATTCAAGTTCGTATGAGTAGGAATTTAAGTTCTTAAAGATTTTCCACCCTAATAAACATCTATAGATTATTCCAGCTGCAATTATAAAATATTTTTTCTTATGTTTGTTGCTATTCTTAACCTTATGGGATCTATGAATTGATTGGGTTAATCGTTAATGGTGCACTGCTAAAATGTTTTTATGTTTGTTGCACCCATCATGTCTTTCTAATTTTGTATTGTAATGCTCCACCTTTTTTATGTTTGTTGCACCCATCATCTTTCTAAAAAATGGCGTACTCGATTGATTGGTGCTAACAAAAGAAGATGACAAGTACCATTGACTATTTGCCTTTCTTTTTCGCATTAAACACAATTTACTATTATTTCATTTTCAATTCCCGTCATATTTGACCTCTTTTCATTTTTTTTTATGGGAGGCTAGAGTCTGAGAGCTTTAGGGATGAAGGCATGGATCTAGTTCCTTCAAAGTGGAAAGGAATCTGTTAGAATAGCATCGAAGCTGGAGTTAGTTACAACATGTCTTTTTGTAAAACCGGCTGACATCACCTTTGAATGGTTCTTTTTGTTCATAGCCGTTATTCTTAGTCATGTTGACGGTGAGGTTATAAAATGTCATATAAAGGGATTGTAACGTTCTTGAACTCCCATGCTCTCTTTTCTTTTTCTTTTTTCTTTTGACCCTTTTGTCCGGTGGCACAAAGTTTGGAACCATTCTTGTACTTATTTAGAACATCTCTGCAACACAGTTGCTCCACAGACATCAATTTCAGTACAAGGCATTGAAAATATGATTCAGGATAAAGAACAAAACCAGAATAGGCTTTTCTACATGACAAATGGGTTGGAAATATGGAGTTGAAGAGGGTAAACTCAAATGGCCTTTATTTCATTTTAAAATGTTAGATAATGTGCTTACAAAATTATGGAATGTTTGGAACCCAATAATTATTCTAGCACACAAAAGTCATACACCCTTTACAAGTAGATTGGCTTCAAACATAGAGCAATTCCTCCCTCATACAAAATACACCCGATAAGGACCGCTTGATCTACTTTGCTGAATTCCCATCGATATCTTTTCAAGAAAAAGACCTCCAACCATCTCCATATGAGGGAATGCACATTGCTATTGCTGTTGGATTCTCCACTTTCAGGAACCCCAAGCATCATGTTAAGTGTGCTACTGTCGTTGGATTCTCCACTTTCAGGAACCCCAAGCATCATGTTAAGTGCTGCAGCTATCGATATAGCCATTTCTCCTGTTTCAGCAACAGCAGCAATGACAGCTTGCAAAATATGCTTGAAAGCTCTCACTATCATCTCATGGATACAGAGCGACTGCACATGAGAAAGCTTTTCTGAAAGCTTAACCTGACTAAGAAAAGCAAAAGTATATTTCAGTGGTAATAAACAGATGAAGAAATTCAGTTAGTACCAAAGGTAAACAAATCCAATGCTATAAGTGATCATTACTTTCAAATGAAATTTGCTGCCTGCAGTCTTCGTTACTCGAGTACAACTATAGGTGCAGGTATAGCTAAAAGTCCAAAGTGTGATTCACATTACCAAAATATTCAAGGTATGGGAACTGGGCCATATGTTTTAAGTTCTAATACAGTAATACCTTTACCAGTAATTAAATTTTCCATAGCCATATTTCTTAAAATATACACCAGTTCCATATGTATCAATTTACACTGTACAACTCCCCGTTTCTTTCATCACTGCAAACATTGTAGCTACCCGCAGAACTAATACTTTCAGCAGATACAAAAAAAAAAAAAATAGTAAATCAAAGCTGCAGGTAAAGAATAAAATGTATTTATCAAGGGCAACGGGCCACATGCAATGTGACAAGTGGAAGCAACAAGAATCACATGACAAGAAATGAAAAGAAACAGTAAAAATGGTACAAGATCATAAAAGATATTCAGCATCACCTCTTCTTGTTCTGGAGTTAAATCAACTGGCTGTCCATTGTATAGCATCTTAATCCCGTGAGGTTTGTATGGAGGAGGGAAAATGACACCATTGTGCTCCAATGTAGTCCACTTTTGCCCTCCACCGGAGCCAGGTGGCACCTTCAACGACTTTGAGTATTTAGAAGCTTTTATAATCTTTTTTGATTTCTTGTTTGTTTTCTTCAATTGGGAGGTGACAACCTTTGTTGGTTTCTTTGATAAGGATCGATTGTCTGATGAAACCGATTTTTTCACTCTCTGGGAAATTGGTATGTGATCATCATCATCATCCATCTTTGCTTCTTTTTTTACTTCCTTCTCTACCTTAATTTTGTTAGGCACATCCATCTTTGCTTCTTTTTTAACTTCATGTGAAATATACGTGTCTCATGTGTTTTTCAGGGTGAAAAAAAATTAAAAACATTATAAAATGATACGTATTTCTGCAATATTTTATGTTTTGAAAATTATAATCGCATGATGGCAGATTACTGAAACTGGTATGTAATGGCTGTTACTTTAAGCCATGACCAGAAGGCAACTCGTATATTTCACTCTATAATTGGAAACTTTTATGCACAAGGGAAGACGCGCAAAATTCTTCAGGCAAGTTGATTTCAGGTGGGGATGAAACAGCACCCTCAATGAGTGAAACTCTTGGTGTGAACTAAAAGTGGTGCACTTCATATCTTATTATACCAAGTTAAGACAAAGGAAAATAGAGATGTGCATGAGCATACCTCATCATAAAGATAAGGATCCGAAAAAGGATAACTGAATAATTTAGCTTCTTCTACCATTAATTCTGGTCCGTCCTATAAGATTCAAGACGATTTAGAACATCAATGATCAAGAGAGTATCAACTATCAACTCCTTTTCCCATAAGCCAGAACTCATACAACTTCGAGGAGCTCATGTAGGGCCTTAGCATATAAGATACCTGTGGGTGAGTAGCTACAGAATTTGAAGAGATTGCTATGACTGCTAGTCCCTTCTGTAACCTCACATGGGAAATATAATAGTGTTAATTACTTAGAGTGAGTTAACAATATTACAGAGCATATTGCATCACAACAAAGCAATAAACATTGGAAAGGAAGTCCTACATTTATATAGAAATTTGTTAGCTTCACAATATCCTTCTTTAGGTGTATAACAAATGGGCAGTGGTTGCAAATAAACATCACCTGCAAGCATCATATTGTTACGGTTAAGTGTCTTCTCCCAAACAGAAAGAACTAAATAATAATGAAAATTTTAAAAAAGAAAAACTACAGTCGGTGCAGGATTCCATACATAGTTGGTCCAGAATTCCATACACTTGGTGCTGCAGTTTGGTCATTGAGACCCTTGACCATTGATCTGATGGGATAATGCCAATGGTGGAAGCCAAAATTCTTCAAGGCAGGTCTAGCCATCCACTAATTGGCCTTCTTAGAACTGAGGTAATAATCTTTTCTTTACTGTCTGTTTAGTAGCTCAGAAATTTAAGGTTAAGGAACCCATATTCTAGTAAGATTTTTGAGCACTCCTCATTCAAGACTTTCCCAAAAGACAACGGTCCAGCTCATAGGCACAGAAAGTGATTAGGTGGTCAGAACACATTTGGTGAGATGAAGGATCACCACCGAAGAATAAAGCGTCTCAAACCATAATGATGTACGTTCCTTCTTTCCTTTTTTGAAAGGTAATGTGATGCACTTTCTTCAGGCAACTGTACTTACTCGGTAAAAGCCTAAAAGGTAACTATGTTGAAGTAAAGATGGCTATTTTGCAGCATATTTCAGGCCGAGAAAATCAGTGTTCCCACAATATCAAGCTAAACTGCTGAAGTTCCTTTGTGATAAAATAACAGTAATATGGATCTAGGTATACAATGTTTCTCCTCCTAAACACTAGCGTTTTGAAATGCTTACCATTTGTTCTGGATGAACACTTTGCAGTTTGCTAATGTTCTAAAAAAAACCTTTAACTTTTAACATTGATGGACATAGAATATGATGTGCCATGCGTACTGAACTGCTCTCCATACTTCCATTCAAACTGCCTTTTAGCTTCAAGTATCCCAAGGGCCATGTGTTGATACTTGATACTCAAGTTTATGTTAGATAGGCAGTTGGCTGAAAAACTTTGTCTCACCTTTATAATGAATTTTATTTTATGAGCCGACCCTAGATTTTTGGATTAGGTTTGTTCAAAACATGATAATGATGATGGCAAAGGTGGAGTGCTGCGGGAAAGTTGGTTTGAGACTTTGAAATTACAGACTACAACAAAGTGAAGATAGAATTTTGGAATACTAAATAACTATTATCATTTCACATTATTTTTTATTACATAGATCACTGCCAGCACCAAATCAGTGTCCTAAATCTACCTAATATTCTAACTGCCAGCTTACACTGCTGGATTCATGAATGAGTGGAGGATGGACACACCTCTTGCATTTCTGCCAGAATATGACATCAAGACATGGCATGGATGCAACATGGACACACTATGAATATGGCAGGATTAAGATTTTACACATAATGAACGGAGTATCGGATCTGATATGTGACTCGTGTCATATATTTTTATTATCCAAAAAAATAATTTCCTAGTAATTAATGAAACCCCCTTTCCTAGGAATTCAAAAGGCCTGTTTGGATCCCTAGAATCCTGGTTACCTAGCAAATCAGATTACCAGAAGCTCAGTCACATTTGACGACTAATGAATTAATGATAGTTATAGCTGAGCGGAATTTAGTTAGATCCTCTGTAAATCTGAATACTTGGTGAGTTATGGACTTCTTCCCAGATGATCCAACCTTTTTAGAGTATTAGAGTTATGAAATAATTACTGCAATTGAATTAGAGGGAAATTTAGTTTACACATAAGGGGGATTCTAAAACAGGTAATGGTTTTTCCTTATCTTTTTCTTTAAGGTGATCCTACACAACCACAGTGGGACCCATGAGTTTCCTAACAACTACTCATTTGAGTTTCAAAATTGTTGTAAAACTTGTTACCCCATAATTAGTTATTCCCTAATTAGTTACAAGCTCCACATCCTAATAAGGAAACCTCTATAGTTTCGAGAACCTTGATCGACTAGAAATCTCATTGGAAGTTAACTAAACAAGTATGGCCAGTCTCTTCTATCCCTTTCAAGTCTCAACTCAGCAAAGAGGAAGCCATCATCCTTGTTACAAGAGGGAGGTGCATGGGAGAAGATTCATCATCTTGAAAATCCGTATCACACTCCCACTCAAGTTCAAGCATGGATAGAAGCATGCCAGAACTCTATAGTATAGTTTGGTATTTTGTGATTATTTGCTTCAAGATCCACCATGAGCATTGATTGGATATAGGATTCATAGCAAACTAACAGGGATATCCAAATACCTGAACTCATGATTATGTGTAAACCAAGGTACTTCAACATGATATACATAAACCCAAATGGGCCTAGAGGGAAATGCCAAACATGCCCTGAGGATGATGAAATAGAATGAGCAGGATAAGGATCCATTTCAAATTTGGCTTGAGATAACAAGAGAAGATTAAACTGCAACAGGCTGGTAATTGAAGGGTTTTTTTTTTCTGCATCTCCCTAATCAAACTCATATTAGAACATCCAAACATACACTAAATTTTATTGACCACAACAAAACAGAAAAAAAGGTAAAATATAATATGTAATCCAGTATTGCCAACAAAGAAAAGTGGGTTGCTTAATATTGCAGTACAACTAGTTGGACTGACATCCATAATTGAAACATGCAATCATCATATATATTATTCTGAGCATTAGTTGGGAAGGTGATTTAATATGGAATGACACACTAACCCATGCAAACTAGAACAAAATTACAAAACAATAAAGTAAAAGAAGGGCTGAAGAGAGTGAGTACTTACCAGCAGAGCTGGATATGATTCAAAATCATCCAATTTCCAAACTTTCCCTGTTAGAGGCTCTGGAAGCTGTTCAACCAAAGCCAGGAAGAGAACCCATCAAGATTTCATGCTAATTTGAAAGAAATGCAAGTGACCCAGATTGGATTTTGAGGAAGTACCTCGAAATCTGGAGCTCTGAAGCCCAAAGAGACGCCTTTTGAAACAGCTGAAGGTACAAAATTGGATCGAATAGAGTGGCTACTGAACCTTTTTTTTTCTTTACTTGTTTTCCTATTTTAAAGAAGAAGAGGTGAGGTAGCTACCAATCTGTGAACTCTTGACCTCTTTAGGAATCAATGACATAAACTCCAAAAAGTCATATTAAGAATTATAAAGCTCTGGCACACTCCAAAAAGACATACCTATGCCCATGCCACTTAAACTACAAGAAACAACAAATGTCCACTATGTTGTTCATCCATTACCTATATGCTTCATGACTGATAGTGATGGTTCACCAAGTGTTGATGTGGTGGGCTCAGGCAAGTATAAACTAATAAAGTGTATCGTGCAAGTTCTCTAAACTGCAACATCCTAGCTCTTCACAATCAGTAGTTAATTATTAGATCATTAAGAATATAATATTTGCAAAAAAAATAAAAATTGATGTCTAATATCTTCCAATCTCGGTATTTTGAGAACAACCTCCATATACAGAGCCCCATGAACCATATCTCAGAAACACTACCCCAATCTAGCAGATGTACAGATCTGACAAATTTGTTTTTTTTAATTATTTTCCAAATCTGAGAGCATCCACAACATTAACAGCTTAAAAACAAAGTTCTGATAATGAAGCCTAGCAACACAGAAAGTTGTGGATAAACGTGATAAAACAGATAAAGGTGAAGGCAGTGCACAGATAACTTGTGGAATATATTCTCCTAGCAACACAGAAATCCATCGAACAGCCAACAACTCTATACATACTTTGGGCATTTAGAAAGACATTCCAGATAAAACAGATCAGCAAGTAAACACCACCAATAATGAACATGAGGCAACCAAAGAGGTAGGAAAAAAAAGAAAAGAAGCAATGCAATGAAGATGAGGCAGAGCCATTACCTTTGAGTGTCAGTCCGGTTGCGAGAGAGGGAAGGAGAGTATGCGCTGGCGAGGGAGACCGTGAGCGTGAGAGAGAGATGCCGAGGGAGATGAGAGAGGCACAGAGGTGAAAATCGCCACCAATGTGTTTTGTCCTTTGCTTTTCAAGCCCCAATGGCGGACGAGAGAGATGGGTCAGAGAGATGGCTGGACGAGATAGAGATGGGCGCTAGACGAGGCGAGATGGGCCAGGGACCGAGAGGGAGGGAGATGCAGAGAGATGGGGAGATGGGCGCTGGAAGAGGCGAGATGGGCCAGGGACCGAGAGGGAGGGAGATGCAGAGAGATGAGGGAGATGGAAGAGATGAGATGGGCCAGGGACCGAGAGGGAGGGAGATGCAAAGAGATGAGGGAGATGGGCGCTGCGAGATGGGCTGGACGAGGGAGATGCAGAGAGATGAGGGAGATGGGCGCTGCGAGATGGGCTGGACGAGGCAGATGCAGAGAGGGGAGGGAGATGCAGAGAGAGCAGGGAGATGCAGAACGGTTTTGAGATGCAGAAGGGAGTTGCAATTTTTGGTTTATGCAGGAGGGAGATGCAGAAGCTCGTCTTTTGTTTTCTTTTGGGTATAAGCAGAGGGGTAGTTTTATGATAACAATCCGGGCGCAAATAGTGCGCCGGCAAAACTAATTATCCCAAATAAAAGCGCGATGCTCCAAATGAAGGCGCAAACGGAGGACATTTGCCGGCGAAGTGGGTAAGACGCCGGGAAAAATAATACATTTGCCGACGAAGTAGGTAAGACGCGGGGGAAAATAATACATTTGCCGGCGAAAAAACAAATGCGCCTGCAAAAAACTAACCTCTTGTCTGGAAAATTAATTACCTTTGCCGGCGAAAAAAAAAATCTCCGGGAAAAAGGAACTTTGCCGGCGAAAAAAAATAATCGCCGGAAAAAAGCGCCCTTTTGCCGGCGATAATATGACGCCGAAAAAAATCAGTTTTTTCCCGGCGAAAACAGCTTTTTCGCCGGTAAAAGTTATACTTTTCCCGGCGTTTAATGCTTGCGCCGGGAAAAAACGCCAGTAATTGTGTAAATTGTTGTAGTGACCTATGTAAGAAGGCGAAGGAAATTATTCTTTGATAACAATATCGTAACCATAGTTTCCCATAAATAACAATACCATGTTTTGCTGTCACATGCATCTTTCATCCTTCAGTAAGCATCTAACAAAAGCCCACATGATCAAATATCATTGTTGTAGACCCTACTCATTAGTTCATCAAATAAACAATAACCAATCTCTACTCCACAAAGCAGACCCCCTACAGCCAAATTCCCAATTCAAGACCTTCTCTACCTCTTGGAGAAATGTGAAGGAAATTTGTTCTTTGATAACGATATCGTAACCATAATTTTTATCTTCTTCATCTAATTTTGGTGTCCAACAACAAAATAATGCTGGTTTTATATTGAGATGCATAAAAAATGAGAAGGACGCACGATTTAAGTCAATTTTGATTTTTGAGAATTAACTAATAACGATAACATTTCAATAATTTATAGGTTCTTTACCAACTTTTTGCATCCTCCAAGAAAATGATAATGACTGTACAATAAGCTTCATAAACAATGGGAAAGACTTACGGATTTCACCCAAATATTGATTTCAACATCAGTTATAGGACAACAGGATCATCGATCATTATTTATAGGTACGTTATAAATTTAGTTTGATTCTACACTCTTAATATCTTTTTGTAGCTCGTATGTTACTCCAAAACCTTGGAATCTCACATTATCAACTAGTCAAAAAGTGTCATTAGTAATTCACTGACCAAACCCAAAATATGGATGAAACACGAGTAGTTTATTTTCTTTGTTGTTCTACACATGATAATGTTACCAGAAAAGAAATTGCTAGATTTTGTGTAAATGATCATCAAGATTACTTGTAGATCACCAAAGTGATTACTTTGAGGGAAAAAAGGCCTTGATGACGATGGGGAAGAAGGCGGGCAAAAGGAAATAGCTGGATTGGGGAAGGAAGCAATAAAGGATAGAAAATGATAGGGCGGGTGTGGTGGAGTGGGGCGGTGGTTGGGGGGGTTTCCTTAAAGACTATTGATTCAGCTTTCAAATCTCTAAAACTCGATCGATCCATAAAATTGTCGGCTTCTTTCCCCTTCCCATTCATTGAAGATAGAAATCTACACCTTTGAAGTCTTCCTCTCCAAACTTAAAGGATATACAAATCTCCAAGTATTGGATTTTGTTCGAGTATCTAGATCTTACTTAACCTTATAAAAAAGAGCTTATAGAGTAAACCACTAGGCAAAAATCCATAACCCATTTGAATGCAGTTTCTTATAGTTGTTGCAGCCTATGTCAAGTAAGTAATGAAGAAATCACTCAATCTCATAGAGATTGTAGGAATTCACTATCATTTTCATTAACAGCTAAAAAAATATTCATACTATAGTCATTTATCTTAAAAATTCCCTCAAATCATAAATACTCATTCTCATACATAATTCATTCCAAGAAAGAACATAACAAAAAAGAAAACAAGTATAGAAATCAATTTCAAATAGCAACCATATATTTATCAGTTTCAAAATAATGAACAGCAATGCAATCCAAAATTACTATCACGTAGTAGTGCAAAAAAGTTACTATATATCTTAGAAGAAAATTACTATCACATAGAAAGGCAGGGATGCATTCCAAACCCGATACAATCATATTAAAGAAACAAAACATGGGAAATTGATACTACCAAAAAACTGTTAAGATGATGAAATCAAGGGCCATATCGAAATAAGTAAATCAAACAAGAAATATGTTAGTTGGACGTTGAGTTTCATGGCTGAATATGTTTAGTCGATTTAATAGTGGAAGCCATTCCATGTACATTTCGGGCTGACCTATTGTGGGACATGTGCTAGACCAAGGTTAACCAAAGCTACTTGATGCTCAGAATGGGTAATGAAACTATAGTAGAACTCAAGCCGAAAGTGACCAAATTCACCTAATTTGGTTTCAAGTTTTAGCATCTTAACTACAGATGTATTGAAAAGACCCAACGTATTAAGGGCCTACAATTCGGATGTCAATAACATGGAAATGAGACATAAAAAAACAGGAAACAACATGCTTTCTAATCGGTATTTCGAATTCCAGGAAAGCCCATGACAGAAAAGAACCAAAACCACCCAAACAATTACTATGCAAGGCAAAAACCTAAGCAGCCAATTCCCAAGCAAAAACCATAGAAGCAAAACAAAAACCAAGGAAAAGTTAGAAAAGAAACAAAAATGAAAAAATAAAAGGAAAGGGAAATAAAACCCATAAGAGACAATCAAGTTCCACTAAAAACCCACCATAAGAAAATCTAATGAAAGCCCGAATGAAGCAGCAAAACAAACAACAAGAATACTACAACTCCAGTTAGAGGAAAACAGGAAAATGAGACAACATGAGTCTATGCCAAGGCATGCCAGCTCATTTCCAAGTTCTATAATAACATCTTGGTAGCTGCTCTTCTTCCCCAGACTACTACCAGAGTAGTCCCTCCCTTTCAAGTATCTAGGAGTCCCACAATTTCCATAAAACAGAAACTGCTTTAATACTAATAGAAAATGCCACATTCTTACTAGATAAAATAAATCCAATGACGAATGGAAAAACATGAACACTCAACCACTTCTGTTTTTGTAGAGCAATAACTTATGCCTGTTTAACATATGCATTTCCATTTTTCTGAAAGGTAAGCTGACTCAAACCTGCAGCCTTGTCGTTGTGACAATAAGGGCTTTAAAATTGCAGCACAAGCAGGCTCTTGTCTTAACATATACAAGGTTTCCATCATCAACACATCAACTCTATGTTGGAGTTCACTGTTTAAAAAAAAACTATCATAGAATCCACAGAAGTGAGACTAGATTTACAAAAAGGAGTTTGTAATTTAGCCATCTTAAAGGGCTAATAGACCAATATAATTTTACACTTCAATTAATGAAGAAATAATACAAGGCGAGAAAACAAAGTACGTCGGGAACATTAACCTGCTCATCGGACTATTTCAGAGCCTTCATACATACGACACATCCAACTTAAACGATATGTAACTCTCGCAAGTAAAAGATGCACCATGCTGAGTTATAAGACCTGAAATCCTGCAGAAGGCAAAAGGTTCGATTGATGATGATGATGATGATGATGAAAGTGATACTAAAGTTACTATTTAATGGTACAATGATTTTCTAATCATTTGATGATGGGCTTTAGTAAAAATGGTATCATCAAAGAATTACAATTTTACGACGATCAGTGAATGTGGGATGCATGGAGATCAAACACATAAGATTAGCAATTATCATTCCTCTATGTCCCTACTTCTGACTACAATGGATTAAGTAGTTATATTAAAAAAACCTGCAGTAATTTTTTCCATAGAGTCTTTATCAAAATTTAATAGATCAATCCATTAAAAGGTGCTCCAAATAAGAATAGATTCCCAAAGAAAGAAATTGAGAGAAGAAAATCGGTTTGCATGTAAAGACAAGATGAAGACAATATGACAACTTGTAAAATCCATGAGTTTTGTTGCTATCTGAGGATCCACAACATCTACTGAAGTCATTCTAGTAGAAAACAACTAGGAAAGATTCCATGCTCATTTCACAGAACAAAGCCAACAACGAAACAACAAATACATTACAACTAATGGCAATGAGAGATATGATAAGGTCGTGACTGTTCTAACCACCATGTGTGGGGCCCATCTAATCGTTGATCTTACCATTTCGCATCACATGCCCCATCCCTGAACATGCACGGTCCCTAACTTCACTCACTCCAGTTGGAGTGACTTATATCACTATATTTGGATCTACCCATCATTAACGGTCTTGATCAAATATGAGTGGGCCCCACAGCTACCAAATGGGTGGTGAATACAGTCTCCTTGCAATCGCATGAGCCTAAAAATTTCCTAGTGAGAAACCAAATTCCAAACAGCTATGAAGCACAACAGGAAACAAATGCATTTGTAATTAGAGATGCTGAAGTAGTAAAAGGGGTTAGGGCAAACGCATCTTCCAGAGCTCGATCAGAAGAGAGAAATGGGTTTGAGATGGCATGTTTGCTACAATGAAAGGGGGGTCAAAGAGGAATGGGGTGAATGATGGCCGTAGGGCCCTGCTGCAGAAGGAGCAAAGCAGAGATTTCATTGAGAACAACTTACAAACACATGAGAGACACATCATCCGCATTCCGTAGTAAAAGGATGTTCGTGCAGAGTGAGAGGGAAGGAGAGAGGAGGGAGGGGAGAAGGGATGCAGTGAAAGAAAGAGAGAAAAACTGCAAATGGGATGCTGTGGGATATGACGATCAGGGATGAAATTGTAGGGGAATGAGAAGACGATGTCGTTCGCAGTTGGGGGGTAAAATCGTCCAAAATGCGTATACGAACACCGAATTGGGTGTTTATGTGTATTTCTGATTAAAATGGGCTAATACATGTTTAGGGACATTTATTTGGTAAAATTCCCTTTATATAATTGATATGATTAAATTAACAACAAGAACAAGATACATAAACAGAACATGTCATGGTTTAAAATTGCGATATCGGTCGGGCAAAAAAACCGAAATGATATTGGTATTTGTCTCGGTTTTCAGTCTACCGCGGTCATCACGGTGTAAATTTTTTTAGTCCTCAGAGTTTAAAAAAATATTCAAAAAATCCAAAATATTATAAAATATTGTAAAACAATATTTTTTTCCATTAATAATAACTATAAACCGATTTATCAGTCCCCTTAAATCATAACATCTTGTATCGTTGTCTTATTCGAAATTGTATAAATTTTGTTTACAATTCAATAGATTTAAGAGTATATTTTCTTTTTCTTTTTTTTGGGGCCATCGGAGGGTTCCCAACCCTTTGGGCTGGACTAATCCCTCCGAGTCCAGAAGTATGCCAGGTAAACACTCATGTGGCCCCAAGGTGTTAGCACTAGATTTAAATGTATACTAGCATCAAATCCCCGTGCGATGCACGGTTAAGAAATGCACCAAACACCTCTGTCGCTCTAAGGTACGAATCTATTATAATCCTCCCAACTTGCTCCGTAAATTATAAAATTAAACCTGCAATATGTACCTTTCAACTAAAGTAAATGATGGAGAAAAAATTTATCACAAGAATGCATGTAGCTGCTATACACAACACTTGTCACCTACTGTATCCCACAATTATGGCACCATCAAATTGATTGCTTTCATTCGATAAAAACACATGGTTTGCTATTTGAATGATCTAAGTTTGGAAAGAAGCGTGGGCCGGAGACCTGCACTCTGCAGGTCCTTCTCATGGGTTTTTTTTTCCGGTAAAAGTCATTCTCATTGGTTGAACGGTTTGGATTGAAAAGACGAACTCCGCTGTTGGATACATATTGTTTCTCTAGAATTCTGAAACGTGGGCCACCAGAGGGCCACAACATCAAGCAACATAATAGTGAAGTTCATCTTGATTAATGTACTGGGTCTCACATTCCTATTTGCTACTCCAGAATTTCTAAAAGAGTGAGACACTATTATCAAGGATTTAGAGGGCTAGACCATGGTGATGCCCATCTTGATCAATGGACTAGGTGTCATACTCATCACGGGCAAAATACCTTGCTCAGCATTTCTCAACAGTGAGAGGCCTGTATTATGAGGCATGACTTAAGTGGTGGCTCTTATTTCTTAATACTAAAAGGTGTTTTTCAAGCATTTCAAATGGGTGAAATGTTAAGAGGCATGACTTATGAGGCATGTATTATGGGGTGTAGTAAAAAGGTGCAATGCGACTTGTAACTCCTAACTATTCTTTCTCTTGAAAACTGAATGTTGGTTGCAAAAAAAAAAAAAAACAACCCTAAAAAAAACTCAAAAAAATCCTCAATTATGGCCTTAAGAGAAGCCACATTAGCTTATTGGGGCCCATTTGTGGATGTGTCCTTTCAAAAACACATAATATGTGTGTTTTCAATAAAAGGTGTCTCTTGGGCTAAATATGTGCCTTTTCAATAAAATGTCTCTTGGGCCCATTTGTGTGGATGTAACCCAATTCAAAGGGATGCCTTCCAACTTTATAAATTAAGGTTATTTTTATAGTTTTTATATAGTATTCAAAATGAGCATAAATGCATATGAATCATTTATTTTGTGTATGCTGATGTGGATTAAGCGATGAAAGGCTTGGTATGTTAATTTTTTTAATTAGTTTATTATAAATAGATTTATATGAATGGGATATTAGTTTTAATATATTACTCAAGACTTAACCTATGCGATGCACATGGGCTTCATGCTAGTATTTAAGGGATAAGTATTGGAGTCCTTGGATATACCATGCTGGTGTGGCTCAAGGAGAGGGGAGATTTGCCTCTTTTTTTTCATTTGTTTCCTCTAACTAACATCCAGCTTTAGGTAAGGGATAAGTAAGTATTAGAGTCCTTGGATATACCATGCTGATGTGGCTAAAGGAGAGGGGTCAATAAAAAAATTATGAAAACTAAACCTTTCTTCCCTTAATCCACATCTGCTCATTTTTTAATAATATACAAAAACTTTTAAAATAACATTAATTTATAGAATTGGAAGGTATCCCTTTGAATTGGGTTACATCCAAACAAATGGGCCCAAGAGACATTTTATTGCAAAGGCACATATGTAGCCCAAGAGACACGTTTTATTGAAAAGGAACATATTATGTGTTTTGAAAGGACACATCCACAAATGGGCCCCAAAAAGTTGTTATGGCTTCTCTTAAGACCAGAATTGAGGTTTTTTTGAGTTTTTTTTTTACAACCAACATTCAGCTTTAAAGAGAAAGAATACCAAAAAAAGTTAAAATATCAAAGATTATATAAAATGCAACCATAATTATGGCTTATGAGTTATTTATTAGTGTAAAACTTAAGAAAATAAAGCTTGTTTGTATATAGTAAGTATATTTTACCCCCATTATTCATCATTCATCGTGACTCAATCATCAAGCAAATTGTGAAATTCAAGAGCATCAAGATAGCATATTACAATATGATAATAAGATAAATCACAAAGCAATTAGACATTTAAGGTTAATGGTTTACCTGAAATGAATGGAGATTGGAGAGAGAGACTGAATGCAAAGCTTAATTCCAAGTGGAGTGTCGCACAGGGAAAATATCACCATCATTTCTTTGGTATGGGTTATAATAATATGATCCAAACTCCTGCGTTGCACTCCCATACCCATGATCATATTGATGTAGTTGTTGAGGCTCAAATATCCCTTAATAAGATGATATAGATTGAGATGACCAGGGTCCAGAAACTCAAGAAATTGGTGAGGGGCAAAAATAGGGTGTGAGGGCCTAGGGTCAATCAACCATCACTCCAACCACAATCGTGAGAGAGAAACTAGTGGCGACAATAACGGGGGTACCGCATTAGGGTTGCATCCATACATGGCCTATTTTGGCCAACATCAATGCCCGGATCTGCCCCCCCCCCTTTGTACTTTCCCCCCTCCTTGACCAACTACGCTACTACTAGTCCCTGTCTCGATCTATAGAACATGTGTAACGTAACCACACGGAAGATCTAAGTCAGTACTAAACCACACTAAGGATCCAAGTCGGTAGCACTAGAAAAATGCTTAACTGCCTCATACATAACAAGCCCATCATCTCCATAATGATCGTCATCCCAAGGAGAGAATGGTGGAATTAGGGTTTAAAATATCAATTGTTACTATTTCGTAACGGCCGATATGAAACGGTCATGGCCTTTGCCGTTATGATATTTTGACAATAACGGTAATGGCCCTATGGTTCTATGGTCGATCGTGAAAGGTCTCACGGTCAAGGTTGACCGTGGAGCTACAGAAATGAAAAGTCCTTGATTTGTTCCTCATCCAATCCGCTCCAATTTTCATCCAAATTCATCCAAAACATCAAGAAATCATCTTTAACACATAAAACATCATCATCCACCATTAATACATCAATAAGTGGGCCATTGTTCATCCAATTTGAGGTTTCCAAGCATCAAGTGGTCTAGATCAAAAGAAAGAGCTTAGATATGAGAATTCTAATAGATCGAACAGATCAACATGAGATCAAATCATAGAAATCAAAGGAAGAACAATGTGCATGTTACGTTAAGTGTAAATTGCACTTGTCTCCGATCTATGGTTTCTAAGCTGAATCTCTAAGACCTTGATGGGCCCCGGCCTTTCGTCATCTCCTTCCGCCCCGGGGTTACCGGGGTCCTGCGGAGGAGAAAACAAGTCATCAATATTTTTTTGTACGGGTATGCTAGATTTTCTATTCTACTTGGAATTTGAAGTGGTGATCCGAAGATTCACCTTCACAAGTAGAGAGGAAATTAACTCTTCTTTCTGACTTTCCATTGCACATATATTTTAAGAAAGAGACACAATTTTCTTTAAATGCTGTGAGAGGCGATTTTTCTTTGTTTGTCGTGGAAGGCGGTTTTTCTTCGCCGTGAAAGGCGGTTTTTGTTTGCCGTGAAAGGCAATTTGTGCCGTGAAAGGATATTTACAAATCTCATTTGTAATGAAAGACAAGAAATGTTATTTTTTGTCTCTTTACAAAGAATACAAAATACAATATAAAAGTGAGAAAAGGAATCTGACTTCTCAGGAGATTGCGGGGACTCGTTCAGAACGACGGTTGCAAGTCATGTATGGGCTTTACCATCTTCCTTCAGATGAGAACATGTGATGCTTTGATTCTTTGGCTTGGCTCTAACCTCGGATTTTTAGAGGATAAAGACCAAGGGGAGGTCCTATATCCAATAAAAAAAAAGAGTAAACGGGCTAAAGAGCCGCGTTTAGACCATGTTGGACAGAAGGAGAGAGGATCTTGAGGGGTTGGCACTCCAAGGGACTTCGATCACCTTGTGGTGTTTCAAGCAACAGAGTTCCTTCAAAGAAGGAGAGTTTCTTTGTGCAGAGATTTCTTTGAAAATTCTTCGGGATTTTTCTGGACCTTTTCTTCTTGGAATGACCCCCCTTTTATGGGCTTTTGGTGGCCATAAGGTGGGTTTATGGGCATTGATGGCATTGATGCTCCATGATGAGAGGAGTTACAAGTTTTAATTCTTTGATTTTGCAACTCCTTTTTCCTTGAATATGACTGGCCGATGGAGAATGATGGGCATTTAATCACCCTTAATCTCCATGATGAGGGGAGTTTCATTATTTATTGCCATGATTACTTGGATTTGTAACTTCTTTATCCTTGAATCTGATTGGGCCGTCCAAAATAATGGGTTAATGACCGCATTAAGTTGTCATAAAATGGGTCAATTAACTGTATTAAGGGGTCGCCAGGGCATTTGAAGAGTCGCAGGCCGTGCCAGGTCTTTTGGAATTCTTCCTGTGACTATCGCCGATGGATCCACATGTTGTTTGATGTCGGATGGCGATGCGTCTTCAGACATTGATTAGTGTCAGTGGGCCGGTGACATTTGTCTTGCCAATTTTTCGATCGATCGGACGAAAAGCATACTTTTTTGGTCAACCGGTTGGCGATCTTAGAGAGATCAATGATGATTTCATGCTCTTGAAGGTCGATCCGAAATGTTGATGAAGATCAGTCGATTTCAAGCATCAAGAATCGGATTTTCGGAAAACCACAGGGGCCGGAATTCCCGAAACGCAAAAAGAGTAGGAAAATGGGCCACTTGGCAGAAATCCGGCGACCCAGATTTCCATGGTCGCCAGCGGGCCAAGGTCTCTGGCGACCATGGGGATTTTACCCTTCCGGTCACCATTTCTCGGTCGTTTTTCGATCCTTTTGTTTCTTTTTTTCTCCTGTATTTTTCTTGACATTTCTCCTCATTTAAATCCGGCGACCCAGATTTCCATGGTCGCCAGCGGGCCAAGGTCTCTGGCGACCATGGGGATTTTACCCTTCCGGTCACCATTTCTCGGTCGTTTTTCGATCCTTTTGTTTCATTTTTTCTCCTGTATTTTTCTTGACATTTCTCCTCATTTATTGGCTTGATTCTCCTGAAGAAAACCTGACGAGAAGGCGTGCAAATCGGAGCACAAAGTTTCCTATTTTTTTGAAGAGTCGAAGACTTTATAGTCGATTTTTCGTCAAGAGTCAAAACTAGGTCAAACGATTTTCGAATGACCCGAAATTTGAGGTGAAGCCTCCTGAGCAGTAGATAGGACCAACCATGGGATTTTATTTGAGTTTTGAAGCCATGTGCGGTCCCGTCGCCAGTAGACTTGATTTTGTCGAGAGGAAGATGTCGCGCTTTGATGTATGGTCAACCGATGTTCGATTGACTTGAAATTTGACAGGGAGCCTATTAGAGTCATTTTGAGACGATCTATTAGCTCCAATTTGGATGCCATGGTCCCGGGAAGTTCCACCGCCAGGAGGCTTGATTTTGCTCTCAAGCGTCAAAATTGGGTCAAATGTTGTCGGAATTGCCTGAAATTTGATGTGCAGCCCTTTAGAAGCATGTTGAAGCCACCTATGTGCTCTGTTTGATGAGTGATGGCCTCGGTGATTCTTGCCGCCAAGAAGCTTGATTTTACTGCTTGAGGGTTGATAGAGGGTCAAACGTTGTTGGTTTGACTGAAAATTTGACACGGAGCCTCTGGAGGTGTTTTGAAACCATCCGTGGACTCTCATCGAAGTTTCGATGTCTTTTACACTATCGCCGCCGGGAGCGCCTGTTTAGCTGCCGAAGGAGTGAAGTTAGGCCAAATGATGTAGGAATGGCCTGAAACTTGATTTAGAGCCTCCTAGTGGCATCTTAGGGCCAGCTATGTGCTCAGTTTTGTGTGTCAGAGTCTCTGGCTTCACCACCGCCTGGAACGCCTGCTCAGCTATTGGAGGAGTGAAGTTAGGTCAAATGATGTTGGAATGGCCAGAAACTTCATGTGTACCCCTCTGTTGGCTGTTTTGAATGATCTTGTAGTTTTTGTTTGATTTTGACAAGATCCGATGCTTGAAGTAGCATTGCCTGTTTGTAGTAGGATGTGGCTTCATGTGGCTTCTTGATGTTAAGGTGGCAATGTGACTTTTTTTAGTGTCAACAAATGGCCCCTCGAGGTACAGCGACGAGTAGCTTTTAGAGTCGATGTGCCTGGTAGTGGGAAGGATCAAGTTTTGAAAATGACATGAGGGAGTTGGATTTTGAATTTTGGTTTTCCTTTTGACCTTGTGAACCTAAGGGTTGTATGTGGCGCATTAGGCGGTCATGAAAGTTTTTTTTGTTTTTGACCTTGTGACCTAACAAGCTGTATGTGGCAGATTAGGGGGTTGGGGTTTGATTTTTGATTTTGACCTTGTGACCCAACAAGCTGTATGTAGCAAATTGGGGGGTCAGATTTGGTTTTGACCTTGTGACCTAACAAGCTGTATGTGGCGAGCAAGGGGGTCAGGATTTTTTTTTTTTTGGTTTCGGCCTTGTGACCTAACAAGCTGTATCTGGCAAGTTAGGGGACCAGAGTTTGGCTTTTTGTGGAATGTCAATTTCAAGATTTTGGCTTAATTTAGTTCATGAGGTTGGATGGTTTGGATTTTTGGGAACTCATGAGGCTTTCTTTTCTTTCTTTCTTTTTTTTGAATGGTTCAATCAACTCAAAAGAGGCATGAAACCATTTTGTATGCTCTTGGTAAAGGAGGTTTTGATAAGAAGCCCCTTTTAATGCCTGGGTGGTCAAACCTGGCTCATGTGGGCTAACCCATGGGATCTTAAGCTTTGAAGATGGCTTAGATTTCATATGGTGTCATTTTGTATAGGATATCTAAAAATATCTCCTTGGGTCGAGAATATCTAAAAATATCCTTACTTGGAGAGAATCTCTCAAGTTTCCTTATTTTTGGGAGAGATCTTCACAAAATGTCATTCTTTGGGAAAGAATATTCCCCATTCCCTTTCTTTTTGGAGAGAATTTCTCAAAGAATCTTCTCTTTAGGAGAGAATATCTCAAATCTCCTTTCTTTTGCGAAAGTTGCTAGTTTTTAGCACTTACCTCCTTCGTTTTCTCCTTGTTTCCTCTTTTGGTTTGCTCTCCTCTATAAAAGCAAAGGAGGTTGGATCTCTTGTCCTTATTGCTTTCTTTTTTCAAAAGTCTTCAAGAGTACTTCAAGATCAAAAACTTCTCTTCTTCTTCAAGAATCTTGAAGTTCTTTCTTCTCCATCCATGGCTTCAAGTAAGTTTTCTTCCTTTACAAGAAACTGCTTGTAGAAGTAGAAAAAGTTTCTTTCTTTTCTTTTTCTCTTCTTTTTCTTTCTTTTTCTTTTTTGTTCTTTTCCACGTGTTTTTTCTCCCTTCTTTTTTTTTTACACATGCTATTTTTTTTTCTCACGTTTTTTCTCTCTTTTTTTCAGTTTTTTTTTTTTTTGCTATACGGATAGGTTCGTACGGACCTGGTCGTACCGCCACGTGGCAATGGGCCACAGCCTGTGGGCCAGCCCAGATTTTTTTTTGAAGAGATTTCTCTCTTCTCTCTTTTTTCTTTGCTTTCCCTCATTTGCTCACCATGATAATGAGGTTTATGCAATCCAAGATATTAATGCATTTTTTTTATGCATCAAGATAGAAGGCTAGAGTCTCTAGGTCAAGCCAACATGATTTTTGATTTGGACAAAGCTTGATTGGTTTTGACCAAGTTGGGTTGGGATTGGTCAAACTTTGGTTAAGGTTTTCCTAGCATCTAATGCATGATGATTTTCTTTGATGAATGATTTTTAGTAAATTGATTTAGAAGCATGATGACGCATACTTGGAAATCTTTTGTAGTTTAAAGATTTGGAGCTCGCAGCGTTGTTGAGCCCTTTCTTAGTCTTGCTGGATTTTGAGGAGTTTTGCAAGTTTTGGAGTTTAGAGCTCGTAGCAATGTTGAGCCCTTCTTCAAGCTTGCGGAGATTTGATAAGACTGGCTTGATCTCGTAGTAATGTTTGAGTTCAAACCTTCTTTGAGAATGCTTCATTGACTATGAGCTTGAAGTGGTGTTGAGCTCATCTTCAAGCTTTTTATCTTTTTCGGGGTATTTCCCTTTTCTTCGGAATTGTCCCGGAACTATGCCGAAATTTCGTTAGAATTTTTTTAGCAAAATTATGTCATGTTGGTGATGATTGATCTTTTCTTTTCCTTCCTTTGCAGGTAGTTCCTCTAGGACGATCAAGGGAAAAGAGCCTATTACTGATGCACCTCGCCAGTCTGTCAGGTCTCCTAATGTGGCCGTACAACAGGCCCGGGGGAAGGTCCAGTTTGTGGAGAGAAACTTCGAAGAGTGTGACTCCCTTAACTGTGATGAGATGAGACAGCGATTGATCACCCTCAAGAATGAGGAGTTTTACAAGAGTATGGTAAGCAGTTGTCCTTGGGTCATAGATGATCAGAGCATTATGCCCAAGCCTACCTTTTTCTTTGGTGACGCAGTCCCTGATGACTTGACATACCAAAGGAGATGTTTTCAGTTCTCTTACACGACAGATGGTGAGGAGAGAACTATTTCTACCCGGTCGACCCTCAATCGCACTATCTAGCTCGATCATGAGCCTTTCTCCCACATGCCTCAAAAGGGAAGATCCTCCGAGCTGGGTGAAGAGGACTAACGTGATTAAGACTGGGGTTTTTATTAGCGGCCTTTCAGGTCATGCAGAGAAGTCACCTGTCTGCATGGACGTGTTGATGCTAGCCAGCGGCTACCAAGGTTTTGATCATCCATCGGTCGATTTGAGACCAGTGGGCCTTGGCAATTTTCGGGGTGACGACAGCAATTGAGTGAAGCCTTTTCAACTTCATGGCTGTTTTAGCGCTGACTCAAGCTGGGAGTCATAGACTGATCACATCCTGCAGGTTGGCGGGGCCGTTTGAAGGAGGCCAAGATTTTTGATGCGGTTCGTGCTTTTCGGCAAACCGTGGTTTTCTTCGATGAAGCCTTCATGGCCATGTTGGAGTCATTCCTTCCACAAACCAACACCTTCATTGTCACGAATGGTGAGATTGGTTTTACTTTGAAGGAATTGAGTGCCATCACCGGGCTGCCTGTCCTTGGCAAACTTTAGAGGAGTTCATGCCTATTGACAACGTCCTTAAGGAGCAGTCTGAGGAATTCAGGCTTTTGTACTTTCATCTCGTCGCCTTCTACGATATGTTGAAGGAGAAGGAGGGCTCAAAAGTCAGGTCCAGCAGCTGGAGGAGTTTTGACTCTTTGTTCCCCAACTTTTTTGACAGCAGAGAGTCTTTTGATAGCACGACCCGGGAAGCCAGAGTTAAGACTCCGGGTTCGAAAAAGACTTCTGTCACGTGAGAACACTACTAGAAAAAGGGTTTTTATATCGGTTGCAAAAACTGCCCTATATCGGTTTTTCATATAACCGATATAATATCTTCAGTCAAGGTTTTTTATATCGGTTACTATTTTTTTATATTGGTCAATTTTTTTTTATATCGGTTACACAGGAACCGACATAATAATCTCTATATATAATATCGGTTAGAAAAATATGTGATATTAATTGCAATCTTTTATATCGGTTATTATAAAACCGATATTATATACACATATTTTATATCGGCTGTATACATATATTTTATATCGGTTATTATAAAACCGATATGATATACCAATATTTTATATCGGTTGTATACACATATTTTATATTGGTTATTATGGAACCGATATTATATATACATATTTTATATCGGTTATTATGAAACCGATATTATATACCCAATGATTTTACATCGGCACGTCCTGCGGCTAACCGCCAGTGCACCTTCGGCTAACCGCCAGTTCACATGCGGCTAACCGCTAGTGCACCTGCGGCTAACCGCCAGTTATATATACATATTTTATATCGGCTATTATGAAACCGATATTATATACCCAATGATTTTACATCGGTCTTCAAATCCCTTAATCGCCCGCGCGGGCTCACTCCTTCTTTCCCTCCTTTTTTTTTCCTTCCCTCCCTTCTCTTTCTTTCTCCATCGTTCATTCTTTCTCCACTCTCTCGATCTGCGCTTTTCCCTCTCCCGCCTCCCACCAAAAGCCCTCTTTTATATCTCTCCCTTTCCCTCTTTTCTCTCTCTCTCTCTCTCTCTCTCTTTCTCTCTCTCTATCTGCGCTTCTCTCACTCTCTCTGCTATTTCTCTCTCTCTCTCTCTCTCTCTCTCTCTCTCTCGCTCGATCTCTCTGTTCTCTCTCTCACTCTCTCTCTCTGCCTAAAACCGATCTGAAAGAAAACGGTCTCCCTCTCTCGGGCCGCTGCCTCTGCTCGTCCGAAACCGATCTGAAAGAAAACGGTCTCCCTCTCTCGCGCCGTTGCCTCTGCTCGGACCCTCTCTGCCGTTGCTGCCTCTGCATCTCTCCCCTCTCTACAAGTAGAGTAACTTTCTCATCTCTTCTCTCTTCGTTTCTATCTGGCATACACTTCAAATGGGTTGGTTTCGGAATGGTGTTTGATGAGTAAGTGGGTTCATGGGTGAGAGGAAAGAAGATGCACTAAGGGTGATAGAGATGATGAAGTCAGTTGATTGGTGAACATGATTAACAAATGATAATGATGGTTTTGGTTTGTGCTAGATTTTTTGGGCTTGATTGGATGGATAGAGAGATGTTGATGTAGTGGTGAAGTTGAGGTGGTGGGATGATGAGAATGGGTTCTCATTCTGTTAGCAGCAATATCTGTTAGGAGGGATGCTTGCGTTTTTCGTAGGGTTTTTCTTCTTCTCCGGATTCAAAGGAAAGAATAAGGAGAAGGAGAAGGAGAAGTGTTGTGCTGCGAGCAGTGCGAAGAAATCTTCTGCAGAAGGAGAATGCAGAGGGAAAGATAGCGGCACTGATGTAGTCGTTGTTGGAGCAGGTGTGGCTGGTGCAGCTCTTGCTTACACGCTCGGAAAGGTGAGATTTTTCTTCTCAATTGATGATGAATTTGGGTTTGGATTGGGGAATTAGGGGTTTTTAGAGTTTTGATGTTGAGAATTTGGAGGTTTTTTTTTTTTTTAACTATGCAACAGACAGGGAGGGGAGAATTCCGGATTTCTTGTTGACTGATTCTGTCTTGTTATTGTTTGTGTGACTACTAGTTTAAAATTCAACACTGAAATCATGGGGGTAGCCATTTAAACTTAACTGGTGTAATGGTGGGATTGTAGTTGCAAGTTGAATCTGCTACAAGGTGTAGCGCTTGACGAAACAACCCTTTTCTTCAGTACAAGTGAATTTTTATGATTAAGGAATCATACTTAACGTCTTTCTTAGAAGTATTGTTCGCCCATAGCGGCAGCCCAATGTGGGTTGTAGGAACAGTTCCATTCTTGCATCCCAAGGTGTTGGCCAACTATGAAGGCAAGGAGTCACTTATGCACCACGAATCAGTTCTGTCTCTGCGAATATGGATTTCTGTTTGGATTTCACTGCAATACATTTCAACACGGCATTAATGTTTGTTACATGGTCTTCTTTTGTAGCAACACAAAAAGCTAGAGTGTTATTAGCAAATTGTAATGAGAGACTTGGATCTGGTTGTTCCCACATAAGAAGTCTCTAAAGAAGTTGGCCCTATAGTGTCTCTCACATCCTAATGAGAGCTTCTCTTACTATGATGAAGAGGAAAGGAGATGGGATCTCCTTGTCTGAGGTTATAGATAGGCTACCACTGGGAACAACAACAATATCACCACTGGGAAGATTTACCAGGTATGGATAATTGTAACTCACAGTTTGAACAGAATATGACTATGGCCCCTAAATTTCTTATTTAAAATCTTTAAGTATTTGCTAACTGAACAAACATCGTGCTCTTGGTTTATCCAAAATTCTAACATCTAAAGTCAATCATTTCCTCACTTGGTTATGTTATTGGTGATTTAGTCTGTTATTGACAAGGAGAGACGAGGTGATTACCTGGGGAAGACTGTCCAGGTTTTTATCTTAAGCATTTCCTTGGGTTATTCTAGCATTTCTCCTCTCCTTTAGCAAAAATCCTGAATGCTTTGTTCCCATTCAGGTTGTGCCTCACATTACAGATGCCATTCAAGAGTGGATTGAGCGTGTTGCAATGATACTTGTGGATGGAATGGAAGGTCCAGCTGATGTTTGTGTCATAGAATTGGGTGGGACCATAGGTAAAAGTGATTTCCAGGTTTTGTGGTTTGCAAACTCCAGGGACTATGAAGCATTTAGTTTTTTATGGTATGAGAAAACGATTCTTTTGTTGCAGGGGACATTGAATCCATGCCATTCATTGAAGCTTTGGGACAATTTTCCTATCATGTAGGTATGGGAATTTTATTGAGCACAGATTGCTCTGAGTTACACTCGGCTATTTGTCTTCTTAAATAATTAATTGTGTACCTATTTAAAATTTTTAAATAATTAATCGTGTAATCATTCAAAAAAATAAAATAAATTGTGCACCTATTTTTCTTGCAGGTCCTGGAAACTTCTGCCTTGTTCATGTCAGTCTTGTGCCCGTCTTGAACGTTGTTGGCGAGCAGGTAGTTATTGGCTTTATGTATAACATAGCTGGTGTGTTTGTGGATATTTGTAGTGATGGGAAGTTTAAAAATTGGCTCATTAATTTGAAATATTTTCATTTATAAACGACTTAGTTGGGTTTGATTGGTGCTTTGATTGTTCCACATTCAGAAAACTAAGCCAACTCAACATAGTGTACAGGGACTTAGAGGATTGGGTTTGACGCTAAACATCTTAGCTTGTTGCAGTGCTAAGGTCTCTCTCTCTCTCTCTCATATGTATGTTTTGTGTGATTGTGTTCTAGTTTGATATTTATTTGAATTGAATGTATTGGACAGCCACTGGAAGAAAATGTGAAAGAGAAGTTGTCCTAGTTTTGTCATGTCCCGGTACATTGGCTAGAATACAGATGTCACTCCATATGTGTTCCTTAAAATTTTCTTTCCTTTTTATGGGAATTCTAACATGCACAAAACATCACTACTAGAGATTTCGTTATTGGTTTGAATGGGAGTGTGGATGTTGGGTGGACTGAGACTCATGTGAATCAAACACCTGTGAAAGTGGAAGGGACCATGTAGCATTGTTTGCCAGGTGAATTCTCTGACTTGCCAGGGCTTTGAAGATGAATTTTTCCACTTGCTTTCATTTTTTTTTTTTTTTGACTTGGTAGCATATGAAATCATATAGGTTCTGATTTTATTTGAATGATGACTATTTGAGTTTTTGCTTTTTGTTTTTTCCTTTTGCCTTTACTTCTTCTTTTTGTCAAGAGAGATGGAAAATATGTGTGGGTGATTAATTTAGTGGATAATTCTGAATCTGTTAAGCTTTGTGATAGTAGATGTCATTTAATATTATTGTTTGTGATTACTACGTATTCTTTATTCTTTGTCTGTGTTTGTTAGTATGCAGTATCTCATGGACTTGGTGTTAAGTTTTACATTGTTTGGAATTTAGCCCCTTGTAAAGAACCCCACTCGCCAGACTTTGCAAGTGTCATGTGTGATTTGGCCTCATCAGGTGACATGGTTATTGGTGGGACTCATTGGCAACTCAAATGCAAAAGAAATTGTAGATTTGGCACCTTGCAAAATCCAGCTCCATTGGACATTGCTTGTTGTTTGGTTTTAGATGATAACTAGAGACTGTTGACTGACTTATTTTGACCCTTGGTTTTCCTATGCTTTATTGCCTTAATGCTCTTGCAGCCTTCAAGTCTCACCCATATAAAATTAGATTTTCCCTCTCTTGACACGTGCAGTGGATTAGTTCTAACTAACTTGGCATAGTGAAATAACAAGCGTGATGTGCAGATATTCTTACTATCTTGCCTTTCTATTTCTACTTTCATTTAGTTGTCCTTATAGCACCCAAGTCATGTTTCTTGAAATTTGCAAGTGGGACCTTAGAGATTCGACCCTTCCAACTGGCACCCATTACAGTGGCCATTCTTCAATGCTATAAATAAATATATATATATATATATTTATATATATATATATATATATATTCTAAAAATCTAATGGTGCATGCATGGCCACTTTACTACTTTTGGGGTCAAGACCATCAATGGGTGGAGATTGCATTTAGTGTTGATGGGCCCCACCTCTCTTCCACCCCAATGGTCAATGTGAATTTATTCCCGTCAGATTAGATTTGCTAGGATATATCACAATGATCCTAGCATTGCACATTGAATTTTACTTTTGCAGAGGTGAGAATCATGTAAAGACAGCAAATGAGAAGTCTCCTTCTTGGGCAAAAGGGGTTGGTCGGTTAGTGGGGTCGGACAGGAAAACAGGGTCCATTTCACCTTTTGGATGACTCCAGCACTGGTGTGCACTTCTAGTAATGAGTTTCACATGCTTTTGTCCAGGATTGCTCACGGCTAGCCGTAGGAAAAGTTGGGGGCTAGCCGTGAGGCAAAGTTGGTCAGAAAATTCAAATCAAGATTGCTCACGGCTAGCCGCAGGAAAAGTTGGGGGCTAGCCGTGAGGCAACCGCAGGGGTGACCGCAAGATGGTTCTGAAAAAACCGGTCTCTGGAAATCAAACCGTAATCCCACGGTTAGCATTGCGGTTAGCCGTAGGTGCACTGGCGGTTAGCCGTAGGAAGCACCGAAAATCATCCTGAAAAAAAAATGCTTACTGGAAAGCTGACCGTGGGTCTGGCGGCTAGCCCCCTTGCAAAGGGCGGCTAGCCGCCAGGTGACCGTAAGGTCACCAGACCCTTTTTAGAAGGACTATTTATAAAAAAAAATGCATATATAATATTAAATCAGTTACAGAACAAACGATATAATACAATCCCAAAAAACCGATATTATAAATAATTTTTATATCGGTTTCACTCTTTTTTATATTGGTTTTATAATAATGTATGCTATAATTTCAGTTTCAAAACACATCAGTTCTCCGAAAACCGATATTATAAATATTTTTTATATCGGTTTCACTCTTTTTTATATCGGTTTTACAGTAATGTATGCTATAATTTCAGTTTCTAAACACATCAGTTCTCCGAAAACCGATATTATAAATATTTTTTATATCGGTTTCACTTTTTTTATATCGGTTTTACAGTAATATGTGTTATAATTTCAGGTTCAAAAGACATCAGTTGCCCAAAAACCGATATGAAATAATACACATATTATATTGGTTATAGTTATTTATTATATCGGGGGTACTTATATCGGTTTGAAGTTTACTGAAAAACCGATATAATAGGTCTTTTATATCGGTTTTTAGCCGATATAAAAGCCCTTTTTTCTAGTAGTGAGACTTGAAGGACTTCTTCATGAGTACATGTGCCATTTATTATGACATTGCGCTATGAAGAGATCTCGTTGTTTACCTCACCTACTGGCTGAGTGAGGTTGTTTTTGCTGGAGGAGATGGAACGCACATCAGGCCGCATTGTATCTTTCTGGCTTGTCAAATGGCATTTGGAGAGCGGTTTGCTTTGGTGCCTGCTCTTTACTCCTATCTGTGCACTGAACTATAGGCTGCTGCTTTCCTGGTTCAGCTTGGGTACCCTATGAGCAGGGTATTTTTAGCCCATATATTTTATTCGTGGTATGTGTACCACTGTCCCGCCTTCCATCAGTTGGGAGTTGCACAGGATGATGACTTTTTCATGATTCGATTAGCTAGAGGGACAGCTGTTTCCGAATCTCTTTTGTTTGCCCGTTTGAGGATCCGACGTTTCAGGGACGTCGAGATTGGGCAATCTTCAGTGAAGCTTTCTCCAGGTTTGCGGAAGAAGGCTTTTGACTTTGGTGTCTCCCGTGATTCCACCAAGGCAGGGACGAGAAGACACAATTCTTTGACAAATGCAGAAAAGAGGTGGCTTTTCAACGTACGCGTTGGTACAATGGTGTACCGTAGACATCTTTTTGTTGATATCCAGTCGTATGTCCCATCGTGTTTTGCACTGCAGTTGGGCTTCTCTCAAGGCGTTGTTGGAGCGCCTTCGAGCATGGTGAAGCGTTTCGGAGGTTTGCAGGATGGAAGAAATGCATGGGCTTTTTATAGTACGGAGGACACTACCGCCATGATTTCCTATCCTGAGTTGCCCACTTTTCGGACTACTGGCTTTACGAAATGGTTCGTAGAGAGATTTTCGGTGTACCAGGGGCTTTCCAAGAAGGAGCTCGATGTCAAGCAATCTTCTGGGAAGGGTCTTGGCAGATCAGATGGAGTCCGACGAGAGGAAGTTCTGGCTTTCCTTTCTGGAGAAAAGCACAAGATAGGCTTTCTCGGTGAGCAAGACGTCATCAGATTAGGAGCTGTACAAGAGATACCTGGTGAGGTCTTGAATCAGCTAGAGGAGGAGGAGGCTGATATCGACACTTGGATGTAAGCGGAACGAACGAAGGCTTCCATGGAGTCCATTGGGAGGAGCAGACCATCTGGCGAGGAGTCAAGCAAAGGTCCTGACTTTGGTGATGGGATGGGTACTTCAAGCAAACCGACCCATAAAAGCAAGAGGAATAGAGGGCAGCGCCGTAATAAGAGGTGGCACGAAGACTCTCCTGATTTAGAAGTCCCTCTCACCATTGCTGAAGAGATGTCAGGGGGCGTTGACGAGCCTCCGGAAAAGAGGAGCAGAGAGGAAGAGACCGTTAGTGAAGGTATGATTCCTCCTCTTTCTCTTTCCGTTTCTTTCATTGAGATTTCCTTGTTTTGATTTGCCTTCTCTCCCTTTTTCAGTGGGAGATGGTGATTTGGTGATGCCTGAGGTTCCGACTGATGAGGCGGTGACGGATCCAATTGTGGCATCTGAAGAAGAACCGAGGGACTCTGGAGTGATTCCAGAATCTTCACCTGGTATGACTTCTTTGTATTTCTTTTTTTTTTGTCTGTGTTGTCATTTGTTGTGTTGTCATTTGCTGACATGTTGCTTGTTTCCTTGTCAACTGACTTGCCACAAGATTTCGACGACTTCAAGCCATCGATGGATGCGACCTTTGACGATGCTTCAGATGAACTCATGGAGGCAGAAAGTATCCTGCCGATCGTCGAAGAAGGTATTTGTAGCAATAACCTTGATGATAATGATTTTTTAACAGGATCATATTCATAACTTTTTTGTTTTATTTTGCTGGCAGGTTGTGAAGTAACAAGAGAAGTTCCCTCATCTTTTTCCGGGCTAGAGCAAGGGATGCATGTAGTTAGTCCAGAAGTAGGGACTTCTTCTTATAGTTTCAATGCGGCAAGGGTGAAATCTTCTGAGGAGATTCCTTCGCCAGTGTCTCCGATTAGAAAGAGTCTGATGATCACTCCTCTAACAGGGCATGACATGGGCAGTCGACCAATGGAGAAGGGCGAGCCTTCATCCGAGCCATCTCTTTAGTATGCGAAGAAAGTGTTGAAGAGCGTTTTGAGCTCATGGGTTGAAACTCTTTCTTTTGGCCACTTAGAAGTTGGCTTTGGCATGATTAAGCATGTACAGGACATCCTTACTGATAACGAAGAGGTCGATCTGGACATTGCAAGTGCGAAGGCTTTTGTTGATGAAGTCATTACTCTAGGAAACAAATGGAATGAGACCAAGAGTGTCCCAAGCGGTGACTTTTTTAATGAGATGTTTTTGAAGCCTTCTGGCGAGGTCAAGTCTGAACTGAACGAGATCTCGCGGACTCAGAAGCAATTCGTTCGGGAGAGGAATGTCACCGAGTTGGCCATCATTGAGCTAACAGAAGACCTGCGCCGTCTTGATAGGGAGGTCGTTGAAGCCAGGCAGCGTCTAAAGTTATTGGAGGAACAAGCTACTGCCAAATGGACCGCCATTGTGGAAGCTCGTGCTAGAGAGGGGACTCTGATTCGTCAGGTCGAGGAGGCTGACAACAATCTCCGGAGGAAGACTCAGGAGTACGGGCAATGGCAAATTCTTTGGGAAGAACTTCCCCATGCTGCAGATGGGTCGCGGCGTTCTGCCGCATTTTATGGAAGAATTTTGAAGCGTGGTCTGAAAGCTTTAGAGGTTAACTGGCTAAGGACAAGAGTCTGCTTGAGGAGTTGAATCTTTGGTTGAAATACCATGTTAGTAAAAACATTTTTGGTACTTCATATATCTTTTACTCAAATTCGTTTTTATGAAAATAAGCAAAAGTTGGATGAGGATGTTTGTTTGAAAGTTTGACCAAAAGGTTGTCATTTTGTGAAAATATTTTGTCAAAGGGTTGTTTTGGGCATGAAAGCCAGATTTTGCGGCGAAAGCCTGGTTTTTTGGTGGCTTGGAAGCCGAGTTTTAAGATGGCATAAAAGCCAAATTTTGAGGAGGCATGAAAACCAAATTTTGAATTGGCGTGAGAGTCAGGTTTTATGGCATAGAGCCGATTTTGATTGTTGGCGTAAAAGCCGAAATTTTGGGATGGCATGAGAGCCGAAATTTTGTAGCGTAAAAGCCAAATTTGAGATGGCATGAAAGCCGAATTTTGGGGTGGCATGAGAGCCCCTTTTTTTTTGGGATGGCATGAAAGCCGAAATTTTGTCGCGTAAAAGCCGATATTTGTTTTTGGCATGGAAGCCATTTTTTTTTTTTTTGAAAACCAAGTTTTGTTTTGTTGGCGTGAAAGCCAAATTTTAGATTTTTTTGCATAAAAGCCGGGTTTTTGGATTTTTTGGCATAAAATCCGAAATTTTGTTTTTGGCATAAAAGCCGATTTTGGTTTTGGCGTGAAAGCCGATTTTGGATTTATGGCATGAGAGTCAAAATTTGGGAGGGCATGGAAGCCGGTTTTGTTTTTCTTTTTTTTTTTGCATGGAAGCCGGAATTTTGTTTTGGCATGGAAGCCAGATTTTTTTGGTTTTAAAAAATGCAAGTATCGACAAAAAGTCGCCTCCCTGCTGAATGGTATTGCAAGTATCTATGGAATGTCGCCTCCTTACTCATTCGACTTGTGAGTATCGATGGAATGTCGCCTCCTCGCGAAATGGGGTGCAAGTATCAACTGGACGTCGTTTCCTTGCTTTTTAAAAAATTTTGGTTTTGCGGGTATCGACTGAATGTCGCTTCCGCACTATTTTTGAAATTTGAGGTTTTTTGAAAATTTGGGTTGTGGATATCGACTGGAATGTTGTGTTTTCACGATTTTTGAAATTTTGCAAGTATAGACAAGGTGTCACTTCCTTGTGATTTTGAAATTTTGGAAGTATCGAATGGGGTTCGCATCCTTCTGATTTTTTGGCTTTGCAAGTATCGACTGAGCGTCGCTTCCCCACGATTTCTTAAAAAAAAACATTTTTCTTTAAAGACACGAGGGTCGTAAATTTTGACTCAAACCCATTTTTGGTTGTAAAAGTCGGGGCGGACTAGGGTGGAAATTCCTGAGTCCTGATTTTTGTTTCAAACCATGAATTTTGAGTTCAAGGATCGAAAGTTTTGGTCAAGTCCGGGAAGAGGCTCCTAAACTTGGATTTTTGGATTTTTTTCTTTTTAGAACAATAAAACTATGAAAGTAATCATTATTTTGAGGTTTTTTTTTGTTTAGAAATTTCAACATAAGAATGAAAATTCCAAAAGGAATGGGTTTGACAAGCAAGTACCTAGGAATAGGCTTTGGTCATATAGGCATCGCTCCGACCCGTTGGAGGAAGTCTTCAAGGGTAGTACCGCTTCAAGAACTTGTCGTTGATGCCCGCATACATTTGTCACCTTCCATGTTTAGAAGAGCGTATACACCATTGGAAAAGACTTTGTCGATGACGAAGGGTCCCTCCCATTTTGATTCGAATTTGCCCTTGGATTTGTTAGCAAAAACCATTGGCTTTTTTCCAGCAAGAACCAAGTCACCCTTTTTATAGGCGCATTGCCTGACCTTCTTGTCGAAAGATCCTGCCATGCGTGCTTGGTAAAGCTCAATGCTTTGTAGAGCTTCAAGCCGTCTTTCATCGAGATTATCCAGCTCTTGGAGTCTCAATTTGACATTGCTTTCTTGCGGCATGTAATTTTGTAAAGATACCCTTAAAGAAGGAATTTGTATTTCCAAAGGGACAACAACTTCACATTCATAGACCAAAGAGAATGGTGTGCTATGGGTTGGTCCTCGAAAGATGGTTCGATAAGCCCACAAAGTTTCAAGTAGTTTGTCGCCCCAGTCTCGTTTGTGACTAGAGCCATTTTCGTGAGAATTTTGCAGAGTGTCTTGTTGAAGGCTTCTGCTAGTCCGTTCGCTGCCGGATTATATGGAGTCGAAGGATAACTTTGGATTTTGTATTTGCCGCAAAACCTGTAGAATCTGTGATCCCGGAATTGTGGTCCGTTATCATGGATGAATCTTTTAGGTATGCCGAAGCGACAGATAATGTTGGTGCGAAAGAATTGAAGGACTGATGAGGTCTTCATTTCACTGAGCGCAAATGCTTCTGACCACTTGGAGAAATAATCCGTAGCAGCGAAGATGAAGCGATGACCTTTGCTTGATGGGGGAGAGATAGGACCTATGATGTCCATACCCCAGGCTTCGAAAGGACATGAGATCGTTGTCGGATGTAGCCATTCTAGAGGTATGTGGACATAATCTCCATGCACTTGGCACTGTCGGCAGCGTTTAGCAAATTGCATAGCGTCCGCTACCATGACAGGCCAATAATAACCTAACCTTTTATCTGATCGTAGAGCTTAGGACCAGCCTGATGAGCCCCACAAAGACCAACATGTACTTCTTTGAGAGTTTCCTTGGCCTCTTGTTGTGACAAGCAGCATAGAAGTACTCCGTTGAAGGATTTTCTGTAAAGCATTTTTGAAGGAATATCCAAATGAAAGTTTGGGGCTCATCTTTGAAGGCTTACCCTTTCTTTTGGATCTTCAGGTAGGATTCCGAACATAATATAATCAATGAACGGATCCCTCCAGTCGTTGATCGGAGGTTTGGGGATGGACATCCGACTTCCAACCACTTAATGACATTCAACAACTGCTTGGTGTGTGTTAAGAAGATGGAGAATCCTTTTTTGACACACTGTGATTTGCATGTTTTCCCCTTCTTAGATTGCCATAGATGCGGCGAGTCCGACCAAGGCATCTGCACGGATGTTTTCGCCTCTGAGGATGTGGGTGATGTGACAAATGTCAAACTTTTGCCGAAGTGTTTGTGCCTTGTTGTAGTAAGGCAACAAATCATCAGGCTTCCTAACTTTAAATTTCTGATTCATCTGGTTGACGATCAGTTAAGAGTCCCCAAAAGCTTCTAGCATGGTGATGCCATATTCGAGGGCGAGTTCCAATCCTACAATCAGGGCTTGGTACTAAGTTGCATTGTTTGAACATGGTTCCAGTAGCGAGAAAGCGTGTAGAATCATGTATTTTTCGGGACTAACAAAGAGAATGCCAATTCCCGATATTTGCTTTCCTTTCTCATTTATCCTGGTTGCGCCGTCAAAGTACATGTCCCAGGAAGCATTTGATAAGGAAGTTTCTACATTGTAGACATATTCGTCTGGGAGATCATCCCTCATTGGAGAATCCTTAGGTAATGGATGTTCTGCGAGAAAGTCTGCTAGAGCTTGACCTTTGATTGCCTTTTGTGGTACATATCTAATATCGAACTGCGACAGAATGATGGACCATTTTGCCAATCGGGCATTAAGAGAACCTGTTTTTGTGACAAGGACCTTTAAGAGATTGATCCTCGAATCAAGTATATTTGTTGGACAACAGATAGTGACACAACTTTTGTACGGCAAACATCACTGCAAGGCATTCTTTTTCGACTGAAGAGTAGCGATGCTCTGCACCTACCAACTGTAAGTCCTTGGATCCTAACCCTAGAGGGGGGGGGTGAATAGGGTTTGCTACAATTATGACCAATTTAGACCAATTTTAACTTCTTAACATAAACTAGTCACATGTGATGATAAAACAATCTAAATGCGGAAGCTAATAAAAACAATCACCACAAAAGCAAGCACCACAACACAAAGGTTTATAGTGGTTCGGCCTCAATGCCTACGTCCACTACCGGCTTGTGATCCAATCACCCCACCGGATTTCCACTATTTATGCTTTTTACTAGGCTAAGCAATAACCCTTATAATGTTGTTTTTCTAGGCTAAACAACAACCTCTCAATGTGCTTTTCTAGGCTAAGCAATAACCTTTACAAATAAAGATTTCTCTAAGAAGGTGTCTTCACAAAAGAACACTCTAAGAGATACAATTTAAGCACAATGTATTTGCCTCTAAAATAGGCGAATATGAAAGTGTAAATCAAATTACAAACATACACTAAAGAAAGTAAAGTGTGTGCACAAGTGTATGAATGCTTTACTTCAATCAATTTCTACAATGAAGCTCCTAAATGAATGCTTGATGCATTTTAAAATCAAAGCTTAGAAAATGATGATTGAAGATAAAACTAATCACATAAAAGATTCAAACAACTTTGAAGAAATGAACTAAACAAGTTATATGAATATTTAAAGTCTAAGAGCATGTGAATTAGTCAAGAGAGTTTGCAAACCATTCTTAATATTCCAAAGATGATAATGAGTTTTCAAAACAACTCTTTAAAAACTAGAAATCATGCATAAAAGAAAATACAAAGATTTAAACATGCATAGATTCTAATTTTAATGGAAATCAAAATGACCAGTAAGATGTACCTTTTTAAAACTCAAGCATTTGATTTCGAAAAAGCCCTCTAGCCTTTCCAACTTCTTCCCCTTTCGTTGGCTCCAAAATGGTCTCAAAAGTTCATGAATCAAGCCCCTTGAAAGATGGGAAATGAATGGACTTTATACAAGAAAACAGTCCAACGGCTAGTCCTCGGTCGACCTGGAAACAGGTCTCGGTCGACCGGGTACACACAACGGTCAGAAATATGACCGTTGGTGCTCCAGGGCCCTGTCTGCCTGTTGTGTTCCTGGTCGACCGGGTCCCTTGGCTCGGTCGACCGGCCACACAGGCAGGCCGGCCCCCTGGGACCAAAAAATCCCAAATTTTGCATATTTGAAGGTTTTTCTTGGAGGGGATTTTTGGCCACTAAATCAAGCTTGCATAACATGTTTTAAATCAAACTAAGATGTTTAAAAACATGAAACACAAAAAGCCTAAAGTGATTCGAAACTTTAAAACCAATGGCTTACTTGATTTGATAAAACTCTTTTCGCATTTAAATGCATACAAAAATGATTCTGAAAATGATGAATGTATGCAAGGCACAAACCTAAATCCTCAATTTGATTTCTCAAAAGTAATGCACAAAGAATTAGGTTTTCAAAAGAGTTTGGATTCTAAAACATATGCATCCAAGTTTAAAAACAAAACATGCATAAATCATTAATTCTACAAGTCTAAAATCCAATGCATGTATAAAACCAGATTTCAAGATTTTCTAAAACAATGCATGTGTGAAAATTCAAATGATACTAAAGTGAAAATGCATCCATCAAATTGCAAATACAAAATCCCTAACACCAACATGTGGCTGAGGTCATATAGAGCAACTTCTTTTCCCTTGTCGTTTTCTTGTGCTAGTAGAGCGCCCAAAGAATAATCGGGAGCTCTTGTGTACAAGATGAATGATTTTCCAGTTATAGGGCAGCCAACACTGGAGGTTTAGTCAGGTATGTTTTGATGTCTTGAAATACGGCTCTACATTCAGCATCTCAAACAAAGTCCACACCTTTCTTCGTTAGGCGAGAGAATGGACGACACTTCCCTGACAGATTGGAGATGAACCGTCAAATGTATGTCAACCTTCCTTGAAGCCCTTTTAGTTCTCTTAGGGTTCTTGGAGATGGCATTTCTATGATAGCCTTGACTTTGGTGGGGTCAAGTTCTATTCCGCCTTTCCGAACTATGAATCCAAGAAACTTACCCGATGAGACACCGAAGAAGCACTTTAGTGGATTCATCCGTAGTTTGTGTTTGCAAAGTCGGAGGAAGACTTCTCGAAGATCTTTGAGATGGTCTTCTTTTCTTCGGCTTTTAACGGCGAGGTCGTCGACATAACATTCGACCATCTTGTGCTGCATATCTTGGAATATCTTCATCATAAGCCTCTGATATGTTGCACCCGCATTTTTTAGACCAAATGGCATGCTTGTGTAGCAATACACGTCAAATAGAGTCTGAAATGATGTATGTCTTTCATCCTCAGGATACATCTTTATCTGATTGTATCCAGAGAAGCCATCCATGAATGTCATTAGCTCGAATCCACAAGTGTTGTTGATCATCACCTCCGGTATGGGGAGTGGGAATTCATCTTTGGGGCATGCATTATTCAGGTCTCTATAGTTTGTTGGAAGTAGGTGGGCCTCGTGGATAGATTTTCAAAACCTTTTGACCCACTTGACTTAGGGATCAAGTATCTAGAAGATCATAAACCACATCCAGGATGCAATCCCTCTTTCTCATCAATCATGTATAGCAATATAACCTATCTAGAAGATAGAAATCAACAACCACATGCAACAAAATAATCTACAACAAGTAAAGAAGCAGATTATACCTTTGGAGCCCGGTAGTGCTCTAATCGAGGAGAAGACAACCAACTATAACAAGAACGCTTCTTGAAGCGATTATAGATCTCCAAGATCTTATTGTCTTCTACGCTATGACCCTCTATCAGATCTCTTTTCTCAAGAAGATGTGTGGGATCTTCAAGAGAAAACCGTACTAAAAACTCTAAGGAACTAGAAGGTAACTAGAAGAGAGAAGAGGAGAAGAAGAGTTGTGCAACACTTGCACTAGAGGCTCTTAGGCGTGGGTATTATGTCAAGGACGTCCAAGGGGTGTATTCCCCTTTTAAATAGCCCTCAAGTCTCCTCTCTTATCTCTCTTACTAATTTGTATTAGAAGTCACACTTCCACACAAATTAGTAGCTTACAACACTTGCACTAGAGGCTCTTAGGCGTGGGTATTATGTCAAGGACGTCCAAGGGGTGTATTCCCCTTTTAAATAGCCCTCAAGTCTCCTCTCTTATCTCTCTTACTAATTTGTATTAGAAGTCACACTTCCACACAAATTAGTAGCTTACTATTACTACTATTAGAAGGCCCCCTTCAAATAGAAATAGTAATTTTCTAATTCCTTCCTTTTAGAGTTTAAGTAAGAATAGAATCTTTCTAATACTTGGACTAGCGTGGGGACCACTAGTGATTCCTTAGAAAGTTGGCTCCAACTGGGACACGCGACCCCACATCTCATGTGTAATCCAGGCCCACAGTTAATTGCAAATAACACCACTATATAAATGCAATTGCACTCCAGTCTTAGGAATAAATTACAATGAAGACCCTAAACTTTCCAATTACCACAAGTAGGCCCCTCTATCATTATCCATGGATCAATTGGAATAAATCTGTCCCATCCAATCTTAGATCCACATCTTATTATCCTTGAGCCCCAATTAATTATAGTGATCATCAGTACCATCCAATTAACTCTTAATCGAGATGGGTGCACACTTACTAATGATAAATCCATTAATTGGCACAAGAGGATAATGTAGATAGATTCCATATTGACCATTGGATGTTCCCACAGTCCTACTATCACGTACCCAAGACACCAAGGTGTTGACCTAAAGTTGGCCTCACTCATTGGTGACTCAAAACAAATGAATAGATAGAAACTTGAGTTCATCAATGTCTCAGGATCAAGAGCCTATTGCTAGGGAATTATGAGAGCAGTCCTTAAATTGAGACAGTATTTCATAAGGTGCTTCTCATGGTCATTCAATACATCCAATCGAGACAAATCACACTATCTCATAGTGATCAAAGTGCTGCAACCTTATCAGATGAGATGCCCTGTCTCATCAACGATTATGAAGATATTTTTAAGTATAAGATTTGCGACACATATCTCCCGTATGTGGATCTCATCCATATACATATATAATATCTAATATACTAATGGGACCCGGTTCATCTCATGAACCATTATGTCATATGTATTGGTCATGTGCATTAAGTAATAAACACCATTCATCTCATGAAAGGAAAACATGATTTTATTGATAAATAAAGAAATTAATTAATTTATTACATCAACTGATGGATTAAGACCACACTATCTAACATAGTCAATACAGATCCTGATCTGCCCATTTTTCTTTGTCACGGGGACGATGTTGGCCAACCATTCAGGATGCTGTTCCTCGCGGATGAAGCCGACGCTTTTGAGTTTCTGAACTTCTTGTTCAATTTTTTCCATCACATCAGGACAGAATCTTCTTTGGCCTTGTTTGGCAGGCTTGATATCTTTTTGCAGATTGAGTTTGCGGACCGTGCGTCTGTCTCATCGGACAATTCCTCTTCATAGTCAGAGAAATCATACCAATTGGAGGGGCTTCTTGGATCTTTGACGGGTGACTCCTCAAAGAGATATCCAGGGAGATCAATGTCTTCATGGACATGAGATGTTGAGGCTTGGTTGGCAAAACAACTTTGCAGCCTTTGTGTCAATTGTCTCATGGGAGTGTTAGGATCATACCCCAACCTGTATGAAGACTTCTCTATATGACGATGGAGTTTCCAATCCTCCAGTTGACTTTTGGTCAAGGTGGGTTTTAATGGTGTGAGAATACCACGACCACCTCCTAAACCGATTAGATTCTGAGCTTCATAGCCCATTTTCTTCATGAGAGCTTGTGCCATTGGACTATACAGGAATAGTTGAGGCATACCTTCATTTTGGAAAGGTTCAAGCGAAGAATTTGATGAAGAGGCTTCTGATATGTGGAAGAAGATTGTCTTTTTTTCTGCCAAAGTTGCCGGAAAGACGAAGGAAGCGGACATAGGGTCTTGCATCTCATGCCCATCCCGTCTACATGTTGCTCAAAGACTTTGGTAGTCAAAGGCTTAGTAAATAGATCTGTCAGATTGTCCGCAGAGGCTATCTTGGTAATAGCAATATCACCTCTCTACACAATCTCTTTGACTAAATGATATTTCCTTTGTACATGCTTTTGGCTTTTATGGCTTCTGGGCTCCTTGGACAGAGCGACTACCCCGCTGCAGTCACAGTAAACTATGAGCGGCTGTCGTGCCAAAGGTACCACCCCGAGTTCCATAAGAAATCTCTTGAGCCATACTGCTTCCTTAGCTGCTTCACAAGCCGCTACATATTCAGCCTCCGAGGTGGAATCAGCGGTACATTCCTGTTTTATACTGCTCCAGCTGATAGCTCCGCCACCAAGCATAAATACATAACCAGAGGTGGATTTTCTGGAATCCTTATCTGACATGAAGTTAGAATTTGTGTATCCAACTGGAATCAGCTCATCACTGCCATAAATTAACATGTAATCTCTAGTCATTCTCAAGTATTTGAGAATACACTTTACAGCAGTCCAATGGTCAAGTCCTGGCTTAGACTAATATCTGCTGACTAGGCCCACTGCATGACAGATATCCGGTCTAGTACATAGCATAGCATACATGAGGCTACCAACAGCCGAAGTGTATGATATCGACCACATCTGTTCTTTTTCTTCAGGTGTCTTAGGACACTGATCCTTGGAAAAGTGCACTCCATGCCTGAAAGGTGTAATACCCTTCTTAGAGTCTTGCATAGCAAACCGAACTAGTACCTTATCTATGTATGCAGCTTGGGATAAGCCAATCATCCTATTTTTTCGTTCTCAATGGAGTTTGATTCCTAGGATGTAGCTAGCTTCTCCCAAGTCCTTCATATCAAAAGTCTTGGCCAACCAAACTTTTACCGTTGATAACATTCCCACATCTTTCCCAAGGAGTAGGATGTCATCGACATATAAAATCAGAAAGACTACCCTATCACCTTCATTTTTCATGTACACACATGACTCATCTGGATTTTGACAAAAACCAAATGACTTGATTGCCTGGTCAAAACGGATGTTCCAGCTTCGGGATGCCTGCTTCAGTCATATATAGACTTCTGCAGCTTGCAAACCTTTTGCTCTTGGTTTTTAGCTACAAAACCGTCTGGCTGCACCATACAGATGTCTTCCTCAATATGGCTGTTGAGAAACGCCGTCTTGACATCCATTTGCCAAATCTCATAATCGAGATGAGCCGCAATGGATAAGAGTTTCCTCATAATCGATACCCTCTTTCTGAGTATACCCTTTCGCAACAAGCCTGGCCTTAAAGGTCTCCACTCTACCATCTGGTCCCCTTTTTCTCTTGTAGACCCACTTGCACCCAATAGGTTTAATATTGGCAGGCAAGTCCACAAGTGTCCAGACCTGATTGGAGTACATAGACTCCATCTCAGTTTTCATAGCATCTTGCCAACGTCCCGAATCTATGTCATTAATTGCTTCATCATAGTTACAAGGATCTTGTTCCGGTTCTTCCAGGATTGCCTCATAAGACTCTCCCAAGAACGAGAACCTATCAGGGGGTTTGACAATCCTCCCACTACGATGAGGCACTGGTGTAACTACTGGGTCTGGTAAGGGCAGTTCTTCCTCAAGTTCGGTCATATTTGGATTTGAAATTGTTTACTCTTGAGTTTCTTCCAAGATCACCTTTTCTAAAGATTTCCGGTCCATCATATAATCTTCTTCCAGAAAAACTGCATTAGTGCTCACCAGCACTTTCTGCTCTCTGGGATTATAGAATAACCAACCTTTAGTTCCTTTACGATATCCTACAAACATGCACACTTCCGACTTCGTTTCCAACTTATCCGTCTTAACCTTTAGCACGTGTGCCGGACAACCCCAAATGTATAAATGTTGTAGACTAAGCTTTCGCCCGGACCACAACTCCGGGGGAGTCTTAGGTACAGACTTAGATGGTACGAGGTTTAGTATGTACATTACAGTATCCAAGGTGTATCTCTAAAAGGATATAGGTAATCCTGAGAAACTCAGCATAGACCTAATCATATCTAAAAGTGTCATGTTCCTTCTTCCTGCTACTCCATTTGTTTGAGGCATACCAGGAGCAGACAACTGGGATAGAATCCCATTTTCTGATAAGTATCCCATAAAATCAGTAGAGAGATATTCCCTTCCTCGATCTGATCGAGTCTTGATACTCTTACCTAATTACTTTTCCGCTTCCGCTCGAAACTCTTTGAACTTTTCAAAAGTCTCGGACTTGCTGTGCACAAGGTATATGTATCCATATTTTGAGTAATCATCTGTGAAAGTGATGAAATACTCATATCATCCTCTGGCCCCGACATTAATGGGTCCACACACATTAGTATGCACTAATTCCAATAAACCTTTGGCCCTATTGCCCTTAGATGAAAATGGTCTTTTGGTCATTTTGCCTTCCACACAGGACTCGCAGACAGGCATTGGATCTACCACCAATGAAGGCAAGATATCATCTTTCACTAGCTTGTCAATCCTGTTTAGGTTTATATGACCTAGCCTCAAGTGCCAAAGTTTTGTTGGATTAGATGAAGGTGGCTTCCTCTTTAATGATGGTCTATTAATTGTTTCAGTATCATGTATCTCATACATTTTAGGAGTTAACAAATAAAGCTCATTGGTTACCTTGCCAGAACCTATAAAAGTACCATTCCTCTTTATGACAACTTCAGTACCAAAAGTAATGGAATAACTTTTATTGACCAAACTAGAAACTGAAATTAAATTCCGCCGTAAAGACCTACATATAACGTGTCTGACAAAACCAACTTATTATTTGAAGAACATAAAGTAATAACTCCCACTGAAACTGCCTCTGCCTGAGCATCAGATCCCAAGTTAACAATGATTTCTCCATCACTGAGCCTCCTGGTTTCCCTGTGTTAGGATTTTTGTAGATTGCAATTTGATGAATGCATTATCATTCAAGCATCATTTGATTTACACACATATGCATTGTTTTAAGAAATCTTGAAATCTTGTTTTTTACATGCATTGTTTTTAAGAATTGTTAAAGTTTTGATTTATGCATGTTTTGTTTTTAATCTTGGATGCATTTGTTTTAGAAAAGAGTTTTTAGAAATCAAGCAAGCCTTTGGTTTTAAACTTTTGAATCTTTTTAGGCTTTTTATGTTTCATGTTTTTAAACCCCTTAGAATGATTTAAAACATGTTTTTAAGCTTGATTAAATGGCCTAAAAAGTTTCCCCAAGAAAAACCTTCAAATATGCTCTTTTGGGGAATTTTTGGTCCCAGGGGTCAACCTGCAGTGTGGCAGGTCGACCCCCCCAGGGACCCGGGTCTACCTGCCACACAGCAGGTTGACTGGGTCCTGAAACACCAACGGTCACTTTTTTGACCGTTGTATGTAGCAGGTTGACCTGGGACTAGCCGTTGGGCATTTTTTGCTATAAATATGAGTTCTTTCTTTTGCCAAAAGTTGGGAATTTTAAGGCCCTCCTTGAGGGGTTTTGAGGCAAATCAAAGGGAAATGAACTAAGGGATGAAGGGGATCATTAGGAAAGCTAAAGCTTGGATTAATGAGTTAAATCACCAAGTAAGCTCTACTTTCCTTAAACCATATGTTGTCATGCTTTGTTTTATTTTTGGTAAATCTTTTATAGCATGATATACTATGTTTTGTTGTATCCTTAACATGTTTTATGTTTTGAATTGATTTATTGTTTTGGATACATCACCATTGATTCAATCCAAGTAGTACTTTATCTTTGGTAAATCTAAGTAGATCATGTTAATGTAAGAACCTTTGAAATTATATGTAACATGATTCATATACTTGGTTGAATCTTTGGTTGTTGTTTTTCAACATAAGAAAATCACTTTCAAATATATCTTATGTTTTGGATTCAACATTTTTACAAATCATATGGACTTCTGTTTTAAAGTTTCACAACTTGCATTACTTTGATAGGTATATCTTTTTCAAGTTGATTTTATAAGTTTATATGATTTGTCCCCTTATTTCAATCAAATCTATTTTTATGTTTTATGAGCTACATTGTTGATTTGATTGACATCCCTATGCATCACATGTTTAGAGCTAATTAATTTCATACAACTTGTGAATCTTTGACATCATTAACAAGTTGTTACTTTTAACATGTGACTTGCATTCTTTCCTCAATCATAAATGTTTTTATGAGCTAAAACTTTCAAAAGCCTTAGGCATACATTTATGCGCTTTCATTTTCAAAATGATTGAGGACATCACACACACATCATGTACTTTCATCTTTGCATTCATAGTGTGTGTGTGTGTATTAGATTTTCATTTTCATAACCGCCTATTTTAGAGGCAAATGTAATGAGTTAAATTTGTATCTCCATCAAGTGTATGTTAGACACTACTTAGAGAGATAGCCAACCATTTGGTTGAAGAGGTTATTGCTTAGCCTATAAAAGCATAATGTATAGGTTGATGTTAAGCCTTGAAAAACATCATAGTAAAGGTTATTGCTTAGCCTTGAAAAGCATATTGTAAAGGTTATTGCTTAGCCTATTGAAAAGCATAAATAGTGAAAATCCGGTGGGGTGTTGGATCATAAGCCTGTAGTGGATGTAGGCATTGAGGCCGAACCACTATAAATCCTTGTGTGATGGTGCTTGCTTTGTGCTGATTGTTTTTATTAAGCTTCCGCATTTTATTTGATAATCATCACTTATGACTAGTTTATTTTAAAGAAGTTGAATTTGACTAAATTGGTCATAATTGTAGCTCACCCTATTCACCCCCCCCTCTAGGGTTCGGATCCCCCGGACTTTCACCCTGAACCCCTGCAACGAATTACATATGTGATTAGTTGCCCCGGAGTCCACACACCAAGATTCTGAAGTACCAGTTGCAAAACTAATTTCAGAAATAAGTGATTCAATCATACCTAAGGTCTTCCTCTTAGACAGATACTCTGAGCAATTCCTTTTCCAATGTTCTGTCTTACCACAATGGAAACACTTTCCCTTTGACCTTGAACCCTTAGCCTTGGCCACGCCACCATTAGGACCATTCTCCACCTTAAGACCTTTCGGAACTGATTTCTTTTTGCCTTTCCGCCCTTTGCCTTTCGGCTTGGACTTGGCATCTGACTTTTCTGTCACTAGGGCAGTTGGTTTCTTCTTTATAATCCCTTCAGTCACCACCAGCTGGCTAGACAGCTCTGCCAGAGTCAGATTCATCTTATTCATATTATAATTAACCTTGAAATTGTTGAATGACTCTGGTAGTGACTCAAGGATTATGTCAATCTGTGATTCTGCATCAATCGAAGCTCCCAGTACATCTCTAACTCATTTAATGAGTCCATCATTTTCAATATGTGTTCCTGTACTGGTATACCTTCAGCCATCTTGGTGCTGATGAGCACCCTCATTGCTGCCTGCCTAGTAGGCCTGCCCTGTTCCGCAAACATCTCCTTTAAGTTCGATATAATATCGTGTGCAGTCTTATAGGATTGATGTTGGTGTTGCAAAACACTAGACATGGATGCCAGAATGTAGCATCTAGTCATCTCATCGTCTTTGGCCCATTTGGTGTAAAGTTCCTTTTCTTCTTCCGGTGCATCCGGGCCAGGCTCATCAAGGGGGTTTTGGTAAGGACATATTTATAACTTGAGGCGGTCAAGACAATATCCAGGTTCCGTTTCTAGTCTACATAGTTGGAGCCCACCAACTTATTTTGGTTGAGGATGGTCGCAAGTGGATTGAAAGTATTTAAATTCATGCTTGAAAAACTGTAGCACATAACCATACATTCAATTAATGAATTTAAATGACATTAGGGTTTAGTATTCTACCAAATTTATATGGGAATCCTCATAACTACTAAATTTAGAATACATTGGAATCCTAATCCCCGGGGTATGCCTCCTTGGGGAGTGCAAATACCACCTAGATTGGTGCGGATCAAAGTTGGTCAAAATTAGAATTAAGACTAACTATCCATGATCCCCTTCATTCATTATTATTTAGGTATCTCATTCCAAATAATGAATGACTCCCGATTGTCTTTGGTTTCTAAAATATATGAGGCAAATCCTTGGGGATACTACATCATTATTTTAGTTTAGTGTGACCCACCAACTATTATTGCATGACAACCATTGCGAGCAGCTCTTCCTTGGGGAGCGGGCCCCCGCCCCGTCTCACCAACACTATCCATAGGAGATCCATATCTAGTAACCAGACAAGTAAAAGCCCTCCGTGGGGAACGGCCATTCTCAAGATGGAGCGAGGCTAATACTTTCCTTACAATGGACCTATGGTGGAAAACCATGGGGATTTCTAAATATAAATGCCCCGCTCCCACTTAATATTTTAGAATTGAGGATTTCCCATAAGGTACATGGGCCCACATATATACACATCAAATCATCTCATGATATGACCAATGATTGGTTCCAAGTCAAGTTATTTTAAGGAAAGTTCAATTTCTAAATTAGTGTTACCAATGGATCCATCTCATGGGCCCATCAACTCTAATTAGAACTCTTTTCAAAAATTAATTTGATTTGACCAATTTTGGTAAGTTGCTATGTTTGGATTAGATTTGGAAACATTCTAAATTAAACATTCATCCATAAATAGAAAAAGCTAAAATTAGAAACTAGTCCTCTCCTCCACATGGCCCAAGCGGAATAGACTTCTTGGACTTCTAGACTTTCCAAAACTTTGGGATTCCTCAAACTCTTTGGGCATCTCCAAAAGGCTTTTGGTAATCTTCAAACTCTTTGCTTAGGAGTCCAACTTTACTTTCCTTCTTCGTCTTGGACATCGCCAGAATTTACAAATTTAGAAAAATTACATAAATTCATATGCCTTAATTATGAGACTTACATGGTAATCTAAACATGGAAATAACAGGGCTATAGGGAAATTCACCATGCCTTGCCCTTTCACGGGAAACCAAGGAAACCATGATGCCCTTTACACTTAGCCTCAAATAAACCAATAACCATTAAAAAGAAAGTAAAAAACTTATGGGCCATATGAAGAGGACATTATCACCTACAAGTTAGTATCTCATACAACAAAGCATCTCACAAAACCAGGTTACCAAACCACAATGGAAAAACAAGATGCCAAAAGTAGCCACCCTTTTAATACATGCACTTCGCAGAAGGGGTCTGGGGGTGTCCCCCGGTGAGGGTCGAGCTGTGTTCCCAGTCGACCGCCCAAAGGGCTCGGTGACTGACCCTACAGGTACCTGGTCGACCAAGCGCGGGGCCTGGTCGACCCGCCTGACGAAGGTAGAAAATTGGGTTTTGTTCAATTCGAGTCCAGACACCTCTAAAACACTTTTGAAGGCTCTCAATGGCATCCTACCATCCTTCCATCATAATTAAACCCTTTTTTCGACTATCCAAACATGGATTTACTACATAAAGTAAACAAACTCAATCATAACTAATCCTTACATAGCCCTAAGTCTATCCTCTTCGCATCTCATGCAAAGATTAGATCTAGATCGTTGATCTAACACGATTAGAGATGAGGTATGGCTCTGATACCAATTGTTGGAAGTAGGTGGGCCTCGTGGATAGATCTTCAAAACCTTTTGACCCACTTGACTCAGGGATCAAGTATCCAGAAGGCCATAAACCACATCCAGGATGCAATCCCTCTTTCTCATCAATCATGTACATCAATATAACCTATCTAGAAGATAGAAATGAGCAACCACATGTAACAAAATAATCTACAACAAGTAAAGAAACAGATTATACCTTTGGAGCCCGGTAGTGCTCTAATCGAGGAGAAGACAACCAACTAGAACAAGAACTCTTCTTGAAGCAATTAGAGATCTCCAAGATCTTGTTGTCTTCCATGCTAATATACTAATGGGATCCGGTTCATCTCATGAACCATTATGTCATATGTATTGGTCATGTGTGTTAAGTAATAAACACCATTCATCTCATGAAAGGAAAGCATGATTTTATTGATAAATAAAGAAATTAATCAATTTATTACATCAACTGATGGATTGAGACCACACTATCTAACACAGTCAATACAGACCCTGATCTGCTCATTTTTCTTTGTCACGGGGACGATGTTGGCCAACCATTCAGGATGCTGTTCCTCGCGGATGAAGCCGAAGCTTTTGAGTTTTTGAACTTCTTGTTTAATTTTGTCCATCACATCAGGACGGAATCTTCTTTGGCCTTGTTTGGCAGGCTTGATATCTTTTTGCAGATTGAGTTTGCGGACCGTGCGTCTGTCTCATCGGACAATTCCTCTTCATAGTCAGAGAAATCATACCAATTGGAGGGGCTTCTTGGATCTTTGACGGGTGACTCCTCAAAGAGATATCCAGGGAGATCAATGTCTTCATGGACATGAGATGTTGAGGCTTGGTTGGCAAAACAACTTTGCAGCCTTTGTGTCAATTGTCTCATGGGAGTGTTAGGATCATACCCCAACCTGTATGAAGACTTCTCTATATGACGATGGAGTTTCCAATCCTCCAGTTGACTTTTGGTCAGGGTGGGTTTTAATGGTGTGAGAATACCACGACCACCTCCTAAACCAATTGGATTCTGAGCTTCATAGCCCATTTTCTTCATGAGAGCTTGTGCCATTGGACTATACAGGAATAGTTGAGGCATACCTTCATTTTGGAAATGTTCAAGCGAAGAATTTAATGAAGAGGCTTCCGATCTGTGGAAGAAGATTGTCTTTTTTCTGCTATAGTTGCTGGAACGACGAAGGAAGCAAACCTAGGGTCTTCTACGTCAATAGGTGTCTCCAATGGAGTGAGAGCGGGCTGAACTTGCTGAGTATTAGCTTGGCTTGACGGTGTATCGTCTTCTGGCTCTGAGTCCGATTATGTGTCTTGGATAATAGACACAAAGGAAAGAACAAACTTGCCCCAGTCTTTTGTTTTGTCTTCTTTACTTTGGTGGTGATTACCAAAGGCTTTGAAGATTTGAGAGAGACAACGAATAAAGAGTGACTGCTCTCTTTGAATTTGCTGGAAGGTTTGTTTTCTTCCGATGATTGCTGAGGAGCCTTGCCCTTATCTTTTTGGAGATTTTCAGCAAATGGTGTTGTTTCTTCCTTCTTTTCTTCTTTTTCATCTTTATAATCTGAGCATTTGCAAAATGAACGTCTTTGCCTTTGAATGGCTTTTTATCTGCAAACACTCGAAGTATTAAGCCGTTGTTGCCAACGAACTTGATGCACTGATGTAGAGTTGAAGGGACAGCACTATTCTCATGTATCCAGGGGCGTCCAAGAAGGCTATTGTAGCATAAAGGGGTTCTTATTGCGTACACAGTGACTTCAGAGATAAGATCACCGATTTGCAATTTGAACCTGATTTTGCCAATAGGCCTTTGAGCGCTCCCATCGTATCCAAAGATGGATACAGATGTGTGACTCAGCTTGCTGGGCAAGCTCTTCGAGTGCTGAAGTAGAGATGAGGTTGAGTGCAGAACCTGGGTCGATCTGGACTCTATGTACTGACATCTCTTTGACGTCCTTGTGAAGTACAAGGGTTGGTTGTGCTTTGTCTCGCCGAGCAGGAGGTCATCCTTATCGAAGGCGATGGTTGCACTTGGCGCTTTCTGAACAAAGAGGCATTCAATGCCTTATCCTTCGGTTTTCTTCTTTTCACCCTTTGAGGAAGTATTTGATTTTTTTACCTGTAGTCCATTTCAATTTGTAGGACTTGTGGGGCATGTTTGTCGACATCCGCATTCAGCATTTGCAGTTCTAAAATGAGACTATCACGAGTTTATGGAGACATTCGTAATAAGTCAAGGATGTGCAATCGTGCAGGTATGTGTTTGAAGTGATCAATCAAGTCGTACTTGAAAGCCTCCTTGGGGCCTGCATTTTCATTATTGCTGCCACTTTGGGCGTTTACAATTTGATTTCCCGAAGGATTTACATAAGAAGAAGAAGGTTGGTTGTAATTTTTGTAGTAATCCCGGCCAGAACAGGTATCTCTACCAACTTCAAGAGCTTCTGGAGAAGGGTCTTTTTTTGGAAGATCACTCTCGGGATCAAGGGGTTGATATTTGTCATTTGCCAAAAACATCTCTGTAGCAGTATTGTCATCTTCAGTGATCACGTTGCATGGAACATTTTCATGGAATAATTCCTAAACAGCGTCCAACAACTTCTCTTCTTCATTGAACAATTTATCGGTCCAGACATCGCCTGTGAGGTCGGGTATCTGGGACCAGTTGACCGAATTTTCATTGAAGAAGACTTCATTGGCAGAAGATTCTTCGTGATGATCAGTTGGAAGAGGCTTGAGTTCCGATGTCACGGTTTTAGGAGACGGGGGCTGAGATGATGATATCTTTGTGGAAGTCACCTAAGGAGATGTAGCTCCAGAAGATATGCTACCGGACGTAGTCTGAGAATCTGAGGCGTCGGCAGACGAAGCTTCAAAGGCATGATCATTCCGAACTATCACATTGCAAGCAACCCCGATAAGAGATGCCTCTAGAATGCACTGTTGAGATTCAGACTCATCTTCAAATGTAAGAGGATCATCAATCCAACAGTTTTCTTCATTTTTCGAGGTTACCGGAGAAGATGTCTGTAAGTTTTTCGGGATTTCCGATTCTAGATTTTGATTATGACGACGCTCATTGATGCAATCCTGCTCCCACTCTATGGCAAGACGTTGCAAGGTTCTTGCATATTCTTCGAGATCGGGCATATGAGCCAAATCTTCTTTGTCATCTGCTCCTTGTGGTTCATCAATGTTGGGTTCTATTGGAGCGCTTGCTTGTGCTGGATCAACAACATTTTCTTAAACGGCCTCTTGGTCTTCTTCATCGTCAAACCAGGATCCTTGTAGCTGAAATGGGTTATACCATATTACTGGCATAAGATGAGATTCGGGAATCCATTCCTCATCGGAGAGATATTCTCTTGTTTCAAGGGATTCCTCCCACTCATCGGTATCACTGAACTCGTATCCATCCATGAAGAATCTAATTACCGAGTTTTAAGAGTATGATACCCCCTGTGTAGTTTCATTTCTGTAATGAGGTGGCATGAAATCACCAAGGGTGAATTTTCTTACCACCTTTGAAGATTTAGGAAGGAATTCTTTTGCTGCCCCCAGTCAAGCAATAGAAGAGGTCTCTGCCTTTTCAAGACTTCTTGCTTGGGTTGAGCTTTCTCCTGCTGTTTGAGCTTGCGGAGTTGTTTCTTGGCTTGCCTTCACTGTTGAGTTGTAGGCTTTGTTTTGACGATCTCCCAATTTTCATCTTCTAGGAGATCGGGATGCACCCATATGGGTTGTCCGTCTGATGTTGGATAAGGAACCAACTCTTAGGACATCTGAGTCATTTTTATCAACTTGAAGGAAGTGGTGATTTTCTCCTTTGGTGACTTGGAAGTTTGTCCATATGACACCATGTTGACGGAGGCAGACCCATAGTTTTTGTCAAAGATGATGACTCCGTTGTTCCACATCTCGTCGATCTTCTCTCTCACAACGAAACATTGATTGAGAGGATGTGAGACCATCTGGTGGTATGGACAATACCGGGGATCATTGGTTTTTCCAACATCTCCTGGTCTATTGGGCTCAGGTAAGGTGAGTTTACCATTTGCTACGAGAGTCTCGAAGATTTCTTCAACATCTTCATCGAATGGGTATTTCTTTTCTACTCATTCTTTGAAGGCCTCAGAAAGTTCAGGTTTCTTACCTGAAGTTTTGTTTTCAGCTTTCTTTGGCTGCTGAGGAGCTGACTTGGTTTGCACATTAAGAACCTCCTTTTTATTTGGTTTTGAGGTCGTAATGGTAGTCGGCTCTTTCTTTGATGATTTCTGACTATTGAGGTCTTTGGTCACTGTTTCAGTCTCCATTGTTTCTTCCAGGAGTTCTCCCAGGTTTTTTGATTTGTTGTCGATAATCATGGAGTGGATCCTTGCTCTCATGTTGTTACGGTAGATGTCGACCAGCGACGCTTGTGGCAGTACATCTGAGCACTTGTACGCCATTGCTTTCCACTTGTGAATGAAGTCGTATGTTGACTCATTCTCTCCCTGTTTTATGCTGCAGAGCTGTGCCATAGTAACAGGATGATCTTCACCTTTGAAGTGGGTCAGGAAGCATGTCTCTAGCATGACCCAATTTTGGATGGAGTCCTCCGGCAGAATGGAGTACTAATCGAAGGTCGTACCTTTTAGGGTATTTGCAAAGAGATGGATTTTGAAGGCATTTTGATCTGCAATAGCTCTTGTCAGGATCTTGAAGTGGATGACATGCTGTCTGGCTGAACCTTTCCCCGTATATGTTTGGAGAGTAGGTTGTTTAAATTTCGCAGGGAACGAAACCGAGTCCCTCCATAAGGGATATAGTGGCTTGATCCCATGTTCCTTCATTGTATCCTCTTCTTTTGCTTTGGTGAGGATATCGTCAACTTCCTTTTTGGTAAGGGCTCGTGACTCATTGTTTTCCTCGTCATCTTGATGAATCGAAGGAGCTTCATTGTTCAGTGGACGCTGGAAAGTGAGAAGGAGGTTTTCCATCAGAGCCTCAATTCTCTACTGTACTTGCTCCAACTGCTGGATGCGTGCTGTTACGTCATCATATGGTGGAGGCTGCTCAACATTTGTAACCAGGACGTTCATCCTTCAGGAATCGAATGAGGATATCGTCTTGGTGACTGAGCTGGAGCTCATTCTTTTGGATGAAGAGTCCGAGGAGTGGATACTCCGATGTCCTTGACTTGGAGGAGCGGGTGAATCCTCCTGATGTCTTCGCGTCCGAGAGACGCTGCGAGTCACCGATCGTCTGACATGAATTTTGGTTGCCAACTTCTGGCTTTGCCAACCATGTAGACAGCAACAACTTGGTCGGGTCTTTCTTTTTCTACCCATTTTTTAGGGCTATGATTGAACTTTCATGTGTGATATTATGAGATTCTTGCAGTTTTGTTTTGTGAATGGAATGTTTTGGGTGTTTTCAGTTAGAATTGCTGAAACTATTGCATTTTGTTGGATTGTTGCTTTTATTTGTTTTAGCTTTAGTAAAGAATTTATGGGTATTGCTTGATTTATCTTATCAATTTCTTATAGTTTGGCTTGGTGGGGTTCATCCGTTTACCTAGTACAAGGGAAAGTTTTTTTTATATATTTTTACTACGGTAGTGTTTGAAGCGAGGGCTGGTTACTACTCAATTTTACTTTGCAAAGCTTGTTGAGGCTGTCCCTGCTGCTTAGGCAGTAGAAGGTTTTTGTATTCATGTCTGTATGTATATTTCTTTTGTAGTTTCAAGGCACATTTTTCGCGAAGAAAAGGAAAAAAATGAATTGATTTTTCTCGACGGAGAGGATTTTCATCTCCGAAGAGAGGGTCCTTTAGTTGTTTTTAGTATTGTTTATTAGTATGTCTTTGTAACTAGTACCTACTGTGCTTGTGCTTGAAGAATGGAAATTTTGGAGTTACTGTGTAAGATTTTCTATGATTCCTTTGTTGAGTTGATTGTACGGTATTTATTTGTACATGTATGTGATGCTTGACTTGGATGTCTTCTGCTTTTATGTGTAAGAAGCTCTGTTTTTATGTCAACATGTATCCTAAGAATTGATAAGGCATTGGTCCATGCTACGTTTTCGACGGCTTGAACGAGTTTGATTCATTGGTGAAATATCACTTTGACCCTCCATCTGTCTAATGGGGTTTTTCTCCATGGAATGTGTGTCCCATGCCTACAGAATTTAAACATAGTTAAGATGGATCTTGTTTATATGGATAACCGGATCTTTTTTCTTATTTGCAGAGTGCAAATTGTGTGGCTGTTCTAAATTTGGTGAACTGGTTGGTTGGAAGCATTCCCTACTCAATGAGTTTTGAAGGTATCCTTATTTTGCAATGTTGGTCGGTAATGTGTGTTATCAAAAGCTAGGTGCCTAGTTGAAATGCTGAAAATCAGTGGCTATGTTGCTTGATAAAAATGGTTTTTCTTGCCCAAGCATATGCGGAAGCTTTGAGCATCAGGCTACCCCATTTTGTTTGATGGAGCATAAAACTAAAAATAGAATTAAAGAGGAATGACCAACAATCAATGCCATATGCACCCTTTTGACTAAGATAAGCAAAGCACTGATTTCTTAAAGAGGGTGCAGTCTTAATTTGGGTACACACTTGCCTGAGTAGGGAGTGAGCTGGGTTCATAATGTGAGAAAGGAAGCAGGCCTATCAACACTCTGAGAGTCATGTATATATATGGGTGGAAGGCTCAAAGGCTTCTTGAGCCCTGTTTGGGACTATGTAACTCTGGCTACCGAGTTACTAGTAGTCTGATTACTTGAAGAGTTCCTACCTTCCGAGTATATAATTGAGTTACAAGGTTTTTGTTGCTAACTGGGTACCATGGTAACTTCATTTATATGCGAGCAAGCGTGTACAAATGCTTGAACTCATTTATGCATTAGCCATAAACCCTAGTTAGTTGCACTCGGTTGACATAGATCCAAACAGGCCCTTATGAACAAATGATTGTAGAGTCCATGATGGTGAAAATTATCAGAGTGCAGGTTCATACTGTGAGGAGATTTTACTACACAAGGAGATCTCAATTTTGTTGGTGTGTGAATTGAAAGGCCTGTCCAAGTAATGTACCACTGCCAGAGGGGTGTACTTTGGTACAATAGAAGATGCTGAGTCATTGGATTGATTGCTTTTGGGGATGCTTTAGCAACTAGAACTCTAGAAGTGACAATGTGACATCATCCAGAATAACAGAAACAGGGTAGGAAAACTGATAATATTTCAGTATTGGAAAGCTAGGAGGCTTAGAGACACCCGAGTACAATGTTGCCACAAATCTCCCACAACCTCAATCTCGACATCAAAACAGTGCAAAACCAAAAGCAACCTTAAATCAATGAAAATGGAGAGAGAGAGAGAGTTCTATCACTGCAACAAAATCAAAATCAGAAGATTATGAAACGGATTAAAGCCTACATTCAGGAAGATCTTCACAAGAAACCATGCGAAAAGCTCAGATCTGCAGATCCAGGCCTTGAAAGAATAAAAAAGCAATGTGCATAACAGAACAAGTTTCATAAGAACGAACAAATGCAGATCCATACTTGCACACTGATGCAGGGTCCATGTCCCCTTTTGAACATGGGGAGGTTTTATTTGATGCTTTTTAGCATTGTGTACAGGAGTTGAATTTTATTATTTTTGTACTGATTTTGCACTTGGTTCTCAAAATCAGACAATTTTTTGTTGTTGAGCTTAAAATTTCCAGGCTTCCCAATTCTCTTGTGGTGTGAATGTAAAATCATACTCGAAACTCAGCATCACATGCCTTGTCCGATCATGTGTTTTTGTTCGATAGGTGACGGCTTGAATCAGATATTACGATGGATAAAAGTTGGATGCATAAGTCAAGATCGAGCGCTGAGTATCTAAACGGTGTTATAGAATTCCTAAATTTTGCGTTTGACCATGCAACGAATGATGACAAGATCCCATGTCGATGCATTAAATGTTGTAACAAGTACTATATGAATAGAGAAGATGTGCATGGTGACTTATTATGGAATGGGATAATGCAGAGATACATCAATTGGACGAACCATGGGTAGGATATATAGGGAAGTGAATACATTAGTGTTGAGTCCGAGGAGGGCGATGATATGCATGAAATGTTACAGGATGCATTCAGTAGACCAAACTTAGATGGTGGGGAAGATAATGAATCACCGGAAGAAAGCATTCCGGATGAGCCCAACATGGAAGCACAGAAATTTTACAGACTTTTGATGGATGCCGAGATTGAACTATACCCGGGTTGCACTAAATTCTCAAAGCTTTCTTTCCTTGTACGGTTATTTCACTTGAAGTGTCTTAACGGATGGAGTAATAAATCATTCGACATGTTACTTGAGTTATTGAAAGAAGCACTTCCTATTGGTGAAATGTTGCCCAAGAACCACTATGAATCAAAAAAGATACTTCGGGATCTTGGCCTCCACTATATAAAAATAGATGCTTGCCCAAATGACTGTATGCTGTACTGGAAGGAATATGATAATATGAATGAATGTACTGTATGTGGTGAGTCTAGGTGGAAATCGATGACATGTCACTCTACTAAATAGGCTGTAACTTCGTCTACAAAAGATAAGAAGTCAGCTGCAAAGATTCTGCGTTATTTTCCATTGAAACCAAGGCTTCAGAGGTTATTTATGTCTTCAAAAATAGCCGAGTACATGAGATGGCATGATCAGGGACGCATAAAGGGCGAGGTGTTGAGGCATCCTGCAGACTCTGAGGCATGGTCAACTTTAGACGATGAATTCCCGATATTCGATTCGGAGCCTCGTAATGTTAGACTTGGGTTAGCGAGCGATGGTTTCAATCCTTTTAATACCATGAGTATTGCTCACAGCACATGGCCGATCATTCTCATTCCATACAACTTGTCGCCATGGATGTGTATGAAGCAATCATTTTTCATGTTGTCATTGCTTATTCCTGGCCCTAGGTCTCTTGGGAACGACATCGATGTTTACATGCAACCGTTGATAGAGGAGTTATTGGAATTGTGGACAGACGGAGTTGAGACATACGATGCCTCTTCAAAATAGAATTTTCAGATGCATGCAGCAGTCTTATGGACTATCAGTGATTTTCCCGCATATGCTAACTTATCAGGATGGAGCATTAAAGGGGAAAAGCATGTCCCTCTTGCAACAAGGACACCTGTTCGGTAAGATTGAAGAATGGACGTAAGTGGTGTTACTTGGGACATCGTCGATTTCTACCACTTGATCATAAGCTCCGACACAATAAGAGATCTTTTAATGGATTTAAGGAATTGAGAAGTGTGCCAAATGCATTAACTGGTGATGATGTACTTGATCAATTGTGTGACTACTGTGAGAACCCGACCCCTAATTTTCTGGATTAGTGTTGTTTTAACTGTGGATTAGTTTCTCTAAGAGGGTTTAGTGTTTGTTTGGTTGAGTTTGTGAGGTAGAATGGTTTTTCACTAGTTTTGGGGAATTTTGAGTGCCTTTGTGATTAGTGGGACCCTTTGGGGGTTCTTTTAGTGACTTTGCGCGTGATTGGGAGATTATTTGAATTTCTGATAATCCTTGTTTTAGCCTCATTTGACTTAGTTTGTTAATCTCTACAACTTTCGTGTTCACTCCGTACCCATTCGAAGCTCCGAAAATCAGTTTTTCCAGCCCTGGGGGCAAAATGGGTCCTTTCACATTGAATCTGGACTCAAATTTCGAGATCCCAGAACCATGCCAAAATTATACTTTTTGAAAACTGGATTTTATGAGAAACATTTTTCTCTTCTTCGTCGATCGCATCCGGGGCCTAGAAATTGATATTTTACCCTTGGCAAGTTTTAAGTGTGGTGGGGCCCACACCCACCCATTATAAAAAGATAACTCTCGCCTCTTCTCCCTCATTTGTTACAGCCCAAAGGGGGAGCTCTGCAACTGAGCTTCCCCTCCCTTTTCTTCTTATTTTCTCATCCCCATTCATGGAGGAAACCCTTGCCATTTGGAAACCCAACCATGCCATCTTCTTCCCCATCTCTCTAGCTCCCCATGGATGCTATTTTTGTGCAAAACCAAGGTGGGCAGCCCCTATTTCAAGCTCCTTCTTGTTGATTAATGGCCCTAGAGGTAAGGAATTCTTTCCATCTTCTATTGTTGAGCTATGGCATCCCCTTAGGTTCTATTCCTTAGCTTATTTGAACCCATTCCTTCTCTTTGTTGAGTTACCATTTTTAGGGTACAAATGGTTTATTTTGGGGGTTTTTGTGTAGATTGTTGATTTTGATCTTGAGAGGTGATTAGAGACTTGGATTTGCTTGATTAGAGACCAAAAGCAAGTGGATGAAATGATAGTTTGAACATTTAATGGTTTTATGAAGAATGTGGTTGGTTTGCTATTCATATCCATATTTATTAGCTTGCATTCATTGTGAAATAAATGCTCATGAAAGGCTTTTTGTTAGCTCATTTATTGTCATGGAAATGCGGTTTATTACCCTTTATTTTATCTCTTGATTATGGCTCAAATGAACCTTTGTGTATGTTGGGGTCTCTTCTCTTTCTTTGGTGTTGAATGTGAAGAAGAAGGTGTTTAGATTTAATGTTCATTGGAGTTTTGATGAAGGTTTTTAAGTGATTGTTTGAAGAAATTTAATGGTTATCATTGGGAGGCAAGGAGGCCTTTTTGTTGCAAGAAAATGTTTTGGAGATGGAGGAGAAAAAGGCCAGAATGGCCATTCCCGGGTAGCAGAAATGAATGCCCGCTCGAGCGCGTATCAGGCTGCTCGAGCGCGCAATCATTTTGACTGCAGCTCGGGCAGCAGAAATGACTGCCCGCTCAAGCGCGTATCAGGCTGCTTGAGCGCGCAGTCATTTTAACTGCAGCTCAAGCAGCAGATTGACTGCCCGCTCGAGCGGACGATTGGCTGCTCGAACGCACAGACGTTTTGTTTGCCCGTCTTTCTGCGTAGCCCAGGTCCGCTCAAGCGCACCCCCCTCTCGGGTATGGACCACTTTTGGAGCTCTAGAAAGGTTTTTAAGGGAACCCCTTGACATCGAGGAGAATTATTAGGCAATGTATGAAGCCTATTTGAGAAAGAAACCACATCACAAAGATTCATCAAAGTCTTAATAATCACCAAGGTTTGTAAGGAGCTTGGAATGTCCCCAAACTCAAAGAGTACCAAGTTATATCGAAATCGACATACGAGACCCCTATTCACCTTGGACTAGTTTTGAATCCCAATACTTGTCTCGAAATTTCAAAAGATCAACTGTGTTTTCGATTATTCCGAATTGTCACATGTATACCTGAAAATTCATGAATTATGGTTTATCATTCCCGAAAGCATTGAAATTGTACTTGTATTAATTGCTAGCCTTGAAATGTATTGCCCAACGTGAAATGACAGTTGTGCCTTTGAGCATTCTTGCCCCGCCCGTTTATTTACTTGCACTTGATTTACTTGTACATGTCTCGATTTACTTATTTACTTGTACAAGCTTGGACAACCTCGTTGGTATGATCCACCGACTTGGAGATCCCCCTCTTGTCCCGCCAGCTGCAGTTTGGATCCTGCTACCCGGTTATTACTGTGGTCTTGTCCCGATACCACAGATTGCTACTGTGGTTCCCGATGCCCGGCTCGCTACCGTGGTCATGTATAGTATATGTATATGTATTTATAAGATCCATTGTTTCTCCTCACCTCGAGTGACTGAGATCAGTGCCTAGTTATTACTCTGTCACTTTAGTGATAGAGAACTCAGCTTCGTGTGGTTGCCATCTTGCTAGTTCCCGATTCCTTGTATACCTTACATGTTTTATATTGCTTATTCGTTTTCCAATAAATGATTCATTTCTTTTATGAAAGTTGTTGTTTAAACAGGTTTTAATGCTTTCCAAGGTAATTTCAGTTATTGTTAGATTGTTTCCCGTTCCATGGTACATGTTTACGCTTTAAATGAATACCTGGTTTGTCGAATACTCATGCTTATACATATGTTTCAAATGAACATTTGTTTTGCCAAATTTCTATGGTTACACATGCTTTAAATGAATGCTCGGTTTGTCGAATACTCATGCTTTCACATATGTTTCAAATGAACGTTTGTTTTGCCAGATCTCTATATTTACACATGTTTTAAAGGAACACTCGATTGTCAAATATCTATGCTTTTATAGATGATGTAAATGAACATATGTTTTGTTAGATCTCCATGTTTAACTCATGCTTTAAACGAATGCATGTTTTGTCAGAGATCCACGAGTTTCCACCCGTTTTGATTATATACAGCCTTTGATTAAATAACATGAATTATCATATGTTTTATTTTTCAGCACATTTATTATCTTTTCACCCACCTGCCAGACCGTCGTGTCTGGCCTACTACTTTCGGTACTCAGGTCCAGACTTCTTCCCGAGATGAGTGCTTTTGTTGGCTGTGGAGCCATGATTTGCAGGTTGTCTTGTCAGCTATGTCATGTAAACATTGAGCTTGACATCGGAGTTGCGTCACATATGGGTAGTGGTTATTAACTTGTTATTGTATGACTTTTATTAGCCTTTTCTTGGGATTCTTAATTAATGTATATTGATAATTGTAACTTGAACATGTATGGGAATGTAATATCCTGTACTGTCAGCTCTGTACTTGGTCGTAATGATTTACTCCAGTCTGATATGGTTCTTGATATAATAGCTATATACTAGAGGTTACGTACGATGCGGAATCCGATGGCCACGGACTCCGTGTCGCAACGCCACGAAAGCTTCTGTAAAAATATTCATAGTGTATTGGAATGTGTTGTCTTCACACACGCGGATCTTGGGAGAAAGAAAAATATAATTATCCTTAATCCCATTCGCGCCCCCGAGGTTCTGGTTTGAGGGCGTGACAACTATGAGCAAATCACATTCAGTAAGGCGGATAAAGATAAGATGGGGAGGAAGAGAAAAAGGGATGAGTGCAAATTGCCAAAGAATTGGAAGAAGAAGAGTATTTTCTTCCAATTGCCTTATTGGAAAGATCTTATATTGCGGCACAATCTGAATGTTATGCACATCGAGAAAAATGTGTGTGATAGCGTGCTAGGGACACTGTTGAACATGGAGGAGAAAACAAAGGACACTTTAAAAGCTCATCTTGACTTAAAGTTAATGGGCATAAGGGAACATCTCCACCCAAAACAAGAAGGAAATCGGTTGGTATTACCCTATGCATGGTACTCAATGTCTTTAAATGAAAAAAGAAAGTTGTGTCAATGCTTGAAGGAGGTGAAGGTTCCAGATAATTATTCGTCGAACATTGCACGATGTATTCAGGTCAAACAATGCAAGATCTCGGGGTTGAAGAGTCACGATTGTCATGTTCTTATGCAACAACTACTTCCGATTGCAATACGTGGACTCTTACCCAAGGGCGTGTGTTCAGTTTTGATTCAATTGTCTGCTTTCTTTAGGCAGTTGTGTTCGAAAGTTTTAAAGGTCTCAGAGCTGGAGCAACTTCAAACCCATATTGTTCTAACACTGTGTAAATTGGAAATGATATTTCCACCGGCATTTTTTGATATTATGGTCCATTTGCCTATTCATCTCGCCGATGGTATATTATAGTTATGTTACTATGTGCCTCATCAAACAATAAAAGTTTTAGGCTCCAACACCACACTGTTATTATTATACTTAAAAAAGAGAACCTTGGAAGAGAGAATCCTACACACTCTCTTGCTCTTAGCATGTGATGCGCTTGTTGCAAAATAGTATTGTAGTTTAAAGACAAATGTTTGAGCCATCTATCTAAATCCTACAGCGGATGAACACTGTATCAATTAGCATCTGGGCTCCACTCATGAATAGTAATGTGGGTAAAATTTGGTGGTCTCTCTCCACTCATGGTCCCTTGAACATTAGCCTCTTTGATGATGAGCCTTTCTTTTCTTTTGTGTGTGTGTGTGTGTGTGTTTTTTTTTCATGGAATCTTGGGGATTAAGTAGGATATAGGCAAAGGAGCCCTTCATTAATATCGCTGCTGTCATGTGGGTGCCAATTACCAATCTACTGTGCTACATATATGCTTCATTGGTGGGAGAACACTTGGCATGTTTATTTATCCATTTAGTTTCCCTAAGACAGAAGGGAAGTTTGCAGAAGTGCCATCCACCAAAACCAACTCGACTAGGTCAGCGAGCTGTCAAAATCTAAGCCATCAGATGGATGGATTTTTCATGAGTTTATCTTTTAACTGTCCATTTTATACTTTAGACCCGACTAGAAATATGAAGCTAATCACCATTCTCTAAATTTAATCGTACTTGTTTGGCGAGTATTTTCTATTTGAAATAGAGTTGATTCAGATAGATTTGTTTGAAACGGAGTTGTTTCAATTGGAACTTTTTACAAATATATTATTTGTCATATCTGATTTAATTAGAAAAAAGCAGACTTGTTATTATACTATAAAAGTAGTATTGATATGCATGTCATGTTATAAACGTCATGTGCACAAACTTGTAAAATAAAAACAACGCAAAGTGTCTGGGTAAAATAAAAATTCAAAAAGTGTCTGGTTACTTTAGACATTCATGCCTATTTATATTGCCAAATAGTCCAAAGAACTTAAACATTAAAGAGTAATAGAACAAGAAAAAGGACTTGCCAAAAGGCACCTAAATGTATCTGTCGGAGTAGTGAGAGGTTGCTTCACCAATGTTTGAACTGATTTTGCCGATTAGATTAATTTATTTGTTGGGGATCAGAGTGAGTTTATGTTTTCAAAGTACCTGTGTTGAAGAGAGATTGGTTTTGAATGTGCCAATAATTCCTCCCAAGATCATGTGTCGCTGATTTTGAATTGACCCACATATTTTGAATTTAAAGCAATTAAATTATAAACATTTGAACAGATATGTCAGGACGAAAGAGGAGAGATCGTCCGCGGATGATGAACGAGCTGCTGCGCCAGGCCCAGGCCAGCATGCCATCTAGGGAGCCTAGACCGACACCGGATGCCGCCCAGTTTAGTTCGATGGCCCCACCGAGTAGGCCATCGACGTCTCATCCGAGTCCATCCACCCCAGTGAACGCTTCGGCGTCGACTTCTTCAGCTCCACCGTCTCGGCTTGCATCGGCCGATACACAGACCGATATAAGTTTATTTAGTTAAAACATATTAATTCTTGAAAATTATTTTATTTCAATTTAATTAAATTATCTATAATTTGAACAGGTGCTATGAACATAGGCCCATCTTCCAGCAGGGCGGGAGGCCCTGCTAGAGGGATCCGGACGTGGAATTCCGGTCATCCCATAGACGTGGAGTTTGATGAGACATACCATCCGGTGGGTTCGCATGCTTGCCAGCTCATCAGCCAGTTGGGACATATGGTCCGGGATCCATATGCATTCCCTTTGACTACACTTGATTAGGAGACATTCTCGGCCGATACACTAGATCGTACCTGGCAGCAGGTTAAGGTAATAATTTAACATTTGTCTTCAGGATGTGTCAATTTAAACCATAACTTTATGAAAAATTCTTTGTCCTTTTCAGGACAATTTGAGGGCATGTTCTGAGCTCTTTCGGCCAGTTTGCATGTCGAAGTGCCGGAAGATGTGGAAATATCATAAAAATAGAGTTAAGATGCAGCATTGGAAGCCACATCAGGATGCGCCCGACATACTTGAGCGAGTTCCGAAGGGTGTTCTCCCGGATTAGTGGACTCAGCTCGTCTGGTACTGGACGAGCGAGGAGGTTCAGGTGAGAAACTTGTAATTTTTTTATTTTAATCTTAACAATTTACTAGTGACTAACGTAACTAACAAAAATCTCGATTAATAAATATTGAAAACAAAGAGTGTCTGCTACGAATGCGCGGAACAGCGCACAGGTTGGGGACTTGACACATCACCCTGGTCCGCCACAAGGTAAAAAGTTAGATCGTACATGTAATTTATGTTTTTGTCATTCTGTGTGATAGTATACTAATAATATAACTCTCCACCAAACAGCTACGTTCCGAGGGTGTTCCGGTCGACATGATGTCCGTCTGGATGCGTTCTCGAGATCTTCGCCACCCGGAGGTTGCAGCTATCTTCGTAAGTTTTTATATTGAACCGTTTAAATTATCTTTCTATTACTATGTCTTGTTATGCATGATAATATATTAAATGAATCAACTACGCAGGCCCAGTATCAGTCATGCCTGGAGGAGTTGCCCGAGGAGGAGCGCAGCTTGCCATCGCGGAGGGATGAGATATTCCACTTCGTCGTTGGCCGGGACGAGCACAGATACACGCTCACAAATGGATGGGCATTCCACGCTCGCACATCGCGCGATCGGAGTCATCCGGTGCTAGCTCCTCCCAGGGCATACGCCTCCGTACAGATGAGGAGGTTAAGGAGTTGCTGCAATCCATGAAGGCAGCGATCAGAGAGGAGGTGACAAATGAGGTCAGGGCCGAGTTGAGAGCGGAGATGGTAGAGCTTGAGGCTCCTCTATCACAGAGTCGCAGCCCGCTCGCTTCAGACCCACCACCCACTACTCAGGTTAGTAAGAAAAAAAATTTATATGTTTAAATTGTCAATTATGTCATTGATGCATCAATACTTATGTTTTTTTTAATTGTTTTTAACTATATAATAAATAATTACAGGTACCAGACGCTGGCAGTGGCCATAAGGCTAGACATGACTTCGGTGGAGAGGGCAGTCATGATTTAGCAGGCTCGACTGATCCTGACCAGGTAAAATTATTTTTTAATTCAAGATTTCAACATGCATAGAAATTTGTTAACTGGTGTTAGAAATTTATAGATTTTGAAACTAAAAGGCTAGACACTTAGGCTGAAACTTGACAAGCACGGGCCCGTAGTCAGTCCTGACTTGCAGAAACTGACGGAACGAGATTCCGACTCCCGGATTACTCGTACAGTTGAAACGTAGATTTAACTTAGAACTGTAACTTAAAATTTAGAAAATGAGCCTCCAGACGCCCAAAACGAGCAAACGGTCTCCGTTGCCCGTGAAACTTGACGGGCACGAGCCCGTAGTCATTTCTGACTTGCAGAAACTGACGGAACAAGAATCAGACTCCCAGATTGCTCGAAAAGTTGAAATGTAGGTTTAAGTTAAAACCTTAACTTAAAACTTAGAAAATGAGTCTCCGAGCGTCCAAAATAAGCAAGCGAGCTTCGGTGCCTGTGAAACTTGACAGGTACGGGCCTGTAGTTATTCAAGACTTGTAGGAACTGACGAAACAAGATTCCGACTCCCGGATTGCTCGTACAGTTGAGACGTAGGTTTAAGTTAGAACGTTAACTTAAAACTTATAAAACGAGCATCCGGGCGCCCAAAATGAGCAAACGGGCTCCGTTGCTCGTGAAACTTGATGGGCACGGGCCTCTAGTCATTCATGACTTGCAGGAACTGACGGAACGAGATTCCGACTCCCGGATTGCTCATACAATTGAAATGTAGGTTTAAGTTAGAACTGTAACTTAAAACTTAGAAAACGAGCATCCGGTCGCCCAAAACGAGCAAACGGGCTCCGTTGCCCGTGAAACTTGATGGGCACTGGTCCATAGTCGTTCATGAGTTGCAAAAACTGACGGAACGAGATTTCAACTCCCGAATTGCTCGTGCAGTTGAAATGTAGGTTTAAGTTAAAACCTTAACTTAAAACTTAGAAAACGAGCCTCCGGGCGCTCAAAACGAGTAAGCGGGCTCCGGTGCCCGTGAAACTTGACGGGCACGGGTCCGTAGTCACTCATGATTTGTAGGAACTGACGGAATGAGATTCTGACTCCCGGATTGCTCGTACAGTTGAAACGTAGGTTTAAGTTAGAACGTTAATTTAAAATTTAGAAAACGAGCCTCTGGTAGCCCAAAATGAGCAAACAGGCTCCGTTGCTCATGAAACTTGACGAGCACGGGCCCCTAGTCATTCATCACTTGCAAGAACAGACGGAACGAGATTCCGACTACCGGATTGCTCGTACAGTTGAAACGTAGGTTTAAGTTAGAACTGTAACTTAAAACTTAGAAAACGAGCATCCGGTCGCCCAAAACGAACAAACGGGCTCCGTTGCTCGTGAAACTTGACGGGCACGGGTCCGTAGTCGTTCATGACTTCCAAGAACTGACGGAACGAGATTTCGACTCCCGAATTGCTCGTGTAGTTGAAATGTAGGTTTAAGTTAAAACCTTAACTTAAAACTTAGAAAACGAGCCTCCGGGCGCCCAAAACGAGCAAGCGGGCTCCGGTGCCCGTGAAACTTGATGGGCCCGGGCCCGTAGTCACTCATGATTTGCAGGAACTGACGGAATGAGATTCTGACTCCCGGATTACTCGTACAGTTGAAACGTAGGTTTAAGTTGGAACGTTAACTTAAAACTTAGAAAACGAGCAAACGGGCTCCGTTGCTCGTGAAACTTGACGAGCACGGGTCATCAGTCATTCATGACTTGAAGGAACTGACGGAACGAGATTCCGACTCCCGGATTGCTCGTACAGTTGAAACGTAGGTTTAAGTTAGAACTGTAACTTAAAACTTAGAAAACGAGCATCCGGTGGCCCAAAACGAGCGAACGGGCTCCGTTACCCGTGAAACTTGACGGGCACGGGTCCGTAGTCGTTCATGACTTGCAGGAACTGACAGAATGAGATTTCGACTCCCGAATTGCTCGTGCAGTTGAAATGTAGATTTAAGTTAAAACATTAACTTAAAACTTAGAAAACGAGCCTCCGGGCGCCTAAAATGAGCAAGCGGGCTTCGGTGCCCGTGAAACTTAACAGGCACGGGCCCATAGTCATTCATGATTTGCAGGAACTGCGGAACGAGATTCCGACTCTCGGATTGTTCGTACTGTTGAAACGTATGTTTAAGTTAGAACGTTAACTTAAAATTTAAAAAACGAGCCTCCGGGCGCCCAAAACGAGCAAACGGGCTCCAGTGCCCGTGAAACTGGACGGGCACGGGCCCGTAATCATTCCTGACTTGCAGGAACTGACGGAATGAGATTCTGACTCCCGGATTGCTCGTAAAGTTGAAACGTAGGTTTAAATTTCAGAATTTTAATTTTAATACTTAATTTTGTTTATATTTACTATAAATTTTCAATTTTTATAATTAACTTCTAATATTTATTTCCCTTTTTTCCTTCAGGTGTGAGAGCATCGGATCCATCACAGCACCCTGCACGGACAATATATTTTTATTTTTATTTTTTTTGTTGTTTTTTTGGATGAAATTTTAGTAATGGATGTAATTTGTTGAACTTTTATGATGTTTTGAATACCATTAATATAAGACTTTGTTTTGTTATTAGTATTTTTAATTGATGGTAGTATGTATATGATATATTTAGGTTCAGGTATAAAAAGCAGGTACATGTATAAAAAATAGGAAAAAATTTTGAGACATTAAAAAATTATATTTAAAAAAAAACTATTCACTTTTAGCGGCCGCCATTGGCGGTCGCTAATACTTTCAAAAAATTTTAAAAATGCAAAAAATTTATAAAAAAAAAGTATTAGCGACCGCCAATAGTTAAAAAAAAAAATTTAAAAATATAATTTTTTTTAAAAAGTATTAGCGACTGCTACGTAGCGGTCCCCAAAAGTATTAGCGACCGCCTCGTGTCGGTCGCTAATACTTGTTGCGACGACATTGCATCGCTAGGCGGTCGCTAAAGGGTATTAGCGACTGCACACCAGACTTTTAGCGACGGCTAATGGCGGTCGCTAAAAATCCTTTTTCTAGTAGTGACATATGGTAGAAAATTATAGCTTGGATATCCTTCATCTTTTTAATTTCTCTTATATATCTCCAAACGTCCACTTTCTCCCTTGGAAAAACGCCATAGGCTAAGGAACCCTTGAGCTTGTAAGTCATAGATAGGCCGTAGGACATGACGCTTCACAAGGCATATCTTTTCTCTTTTTCTTTGCTCCGAGTGATCATACTTAGGGCCAGTTTCATTTCTAGAATTCAAGAAATTCTTGTCTGGGAAATTCTTGAATTCCCATACATACTTTGGCCCTGTTTCTTTAGTGAAATTTCTGCCAGAAATTCACCATGTCCAGGAATTCCTGGACATGATGTGGCAGGTTGTCCCCTAGAATTTCTGAATTCCATGTTTCTTTACTAGCATTTTTGGATTCCAGCCAAATGAAATGTCTCTTTTGACCTTTGGGAATCCAGGAATTCCACTCATTATGCAGTTTGGTGGAATTCCTGGATGCTCAAGTCCAAAGGGGCATCCGGGAATTCCACTTTGTCTGGAAATTCTGGATTTCCCTATACAAGAATTCCTGGAATTCCAACAAAGAAACAGGCTGGGCCTGTTTCTTTTCTAGAGTTCAAGGAATTCTTGTATGGGGAATTCCTGAATTCCCAGACATAAGGAAATTCCTCAATTCCGGGATATAGTGGAATTTCTGGATGCTCCCTCGGACTTGAGCATTAAGGAATACCACCAAAATGCAAAAGGGTGGAATTCCTGAATTCCCAAATGTCATAAGGGACCTTTCATGTGACTGAAATTTCTAAATACTAAATAATAAATATGGAATATGCAAATAATAGCGGACATACATCATGTACCAAAAGTCACAATGCTTAAAATTCCTATAAGGAATTCTAAGCAAGAAACAAGGCCGAAATGCCTTTTAAGTGCTTCTGACCTTTGGGCAATGTACATAGTACTTTATGTAGCAATCTTGCTATACGGGGGACTGCATTTGCATTGTCCAACAGTTACAAGAACTAATCTTCAGTGACGTTTGCATGAAATCATTACAAGTGTCCCAATAGTTCATGAAGGATCAGATGGTCGAGAAATTGGCAAAAAGTAACCATCCATTGCATGGGCCTTTTTCCTGTGGAGCTGCCATACACTTTCCAACAATTCATATTGTTTTGTTTAAAATTATTATTATTATAATTATGTATTTTGGATAATGTCTCTAGTCGAAAATGTATTGAAAATCTTCATAAAGTACTATGTTCTGATTCTTGTTTTCTTTCTTTTCTTTTTGTATTGTTGTTATTGTGTTTACTTTAGCTTGTGTAAAGAGAATACTTGGGCTCCATTTTGTAGGTGTCAATATATATATATATCCATTCGGATGTGTGCCAATCCTTGGGATTAGTGACTATAAAGGGGTTCTCTATTGGTTGCTAGGTTTGGATGGGTTGTTAGTTGGGCCTAACAAAAAAGTTCTCATATAATAGGTGGGAACTAGTTCTCACTTGAATATTTCCCATATATATATATATGTGTAATTGAATATTTTTGCCCGAGCTCATTGTTTGAGTGCTGTCCACTATATTATTTCATCATCATCATCATCACCATAACTAGTAAGATTCCCATCAAGATGAGAGAAAAAAAAAAGAGTTTTTTTTTTTTTTTTCAACCAAATCCTTAAAGAAAAAATTCCTGCTTTCCACAAAGTCATGAAAAAATTCCACATTTGGCGGGTTGTAAATCCCTGAGGAATTAGACTAATGAAAATCTCTATTGTGTGGATTTTCAAATCTGACATCCCCCATTAGGATTTGAAATTTCTCATTTTTTGCAGATTTGCGCTTAAATAATTTTTTCTCAGATATATGCATTGATATACACTGATATTGATGTGAAATCCTCAATTATACAAGTCTTCAGCAAGGAATCCTTGTTTACAAGAACGATGAGGAATCCTCACATCTGTGGATTCCTCACATGTTGCCAAACATGCTCAAATATAAAGGAAAAAGTTAAAAAAAAAAAAAAAAAAAAAAAAAAAGATAAAAATCTGATTGTAAAACTAACAAGATAGAATATAAAAACAAAATCAAACTTTAAATACTTAAAAATGTGATTTTGTATTAATTTTAATATTTTGGTCATTTTGAATGAGACATAACCAGTGCATGCATGTACTAGCTTTATGCTAGGAGTCTCTTTGCTTTCCTTGCCATATCTTACTCCCAACTTCCAACGGATTTGCCTTTTTTTTCTTTTTTACCCCAACCAACTGCATACATATGGGAAAGTAGCCCACTTAAGTGGGAAAGAAGCCCTCGCAATCGGAAAGAAAGCTCACACAAGTGGGCCAGGTAAGAACTCATGCTCCTTACCACTCGGATAAGGAGTCATTCTTTCAATGGATTAGCTTTAAAAAGCCACAAAACTCCGACCATATTTTACTAAAAATATTCCTTCACCACAGCAAGAAAACCCCCATAAATTCTACATACCTTAAGATTCTCTTTTTCAGTGAAACTACTGCTGCTGAATTTTAATTCAGAAAAGATAAAGTCTTGTAAAGTTGAACGATACCATATAGGGCAATAAGAACCAATTTTCAGTTCGATCAGACCGCATACCAAATACCACCTCATGAAAAACTAAATTTCAAATATAATTAAAAAAGTGCATTCACCAAAACCTTTGTACTGTAGTTTGTGTAGAACCATAGAATTGAATTAGATGTAATTAAGCTCCAATTACTACTACTTGCTCTAATTGTTGTCTTAACGACTAAATTTTTGGGCTCCTCAGAGCTTGTACAGGACTGTCTTTTTGGGGGCTATGAGCCCAAGTATTTATTTCTTTCTCCTCTCAGTACAAAGTCTTACCTTTAGCAAAAATTAAAAAAATAAAATAAAATTCATTGTTCGAATTTCATTTGCAATGCTTAGTTCAGCCACTGATTCTTCTTGAGGATTTTTGTTGATTCACTTGAATCTCAGGAAACTTGAATTCTTTGAAATTCACTCTGTAATTTAAATATAAGATTGGATAGAAATATTCTTTTGAATCACAGATTATGTTCCCTGAATTTAGCATGTCAGCTGTTTTCTCCCAGTTACTATTTCTTGATTATAGCAATGTTTAAATCGGAGTTTTTCTTAGATGGGTGCATCTTCTTCTGTTCTTAGTTAATTAGTGGACATAAGGCCATTGTTATAGATTATGAACGGTTCAGATCTGTAGTTCTGCAGTTAGATTTCTCAAGAAAATGGCTTAAACACTGCTATTTTGCCATCTCTGCCCTACACATTTATTATGTGAAGTTCTACTTGAGTAGAACCCACTTTGATTTGAGGGCCCAACTGGTTTCGTCTGAAGGATCTGAACCGATTAAAATTTTTCAAGGGTTTGATCGCACTCGGGCAAGACCTCTGATCACAGGAAGGGTGAATATAAACATAGTCAACCTGTCTGAAATGCAATTTTGGATTCCCAGGGGGTCTACACATACAGGTGGGATCACATCAGATCATTTCATTTTGAGATTAGGATGATCAAAGGTGAGCCATGTCTAGATCCAAGAGAATACTTGCACTCTCATTGAAATTCATTCAACAGATCCTTCTTATTTAAATGAAAACTCTTCTTCCTCATTATCAACAATAACATATGAATCCAGAAAGATGAAGTACATCTCACCCCCATGAAACCAGTAAAAGATATTACAATATTTTGAAACAGAACATGATGACTGCCCAATAAAAAAAAACCATCAGATCAGAAGAAGAGATGAGAGAGAAATAGTAGTCTCTAGGTTGGATTTTGAAGGACATCATCAAACAATCAGCAGAAGAAGAAAAAAATGTGACTTTCTAGATTTTATAAATTCATCAATCAATTTCTTTACTTGATATATTAAGCACTCTCTACTGGTGATGTGGATTAAGAATCTGATGTGGTTCAAGGAAGAGCTAGAATGAGGCCTGTTATTTTATTTTATTAAGAGCTATCCAACTTTAAGGTATAAGAATGACTACTGTCTACTGCTACTATGTTGATTTTTTTTAGTATAATACAAATTACACATCTGTGTCAGTTTATCCTAGACAATAACATTTTTTCAATTGTTATCTCTTGCACGGAGAAGTTTGTTTTTATCTTTTTTTTTTAAAGTAGGCTCACCTTTGATGAATAGACTGTTCAATAATGCACATCTTCCACTGCATGTAATTAATAGTGAAATTGTAGTCGAAGTTATATCCACGGTTGCTGACCTGAAATTTTTGGCAGTGCCAATGATTTAATTGATTGTTTGGATCCATGAAATGTGGGCTCCATCACAAATAGAGGAATCTTCTCTTATCGAACATCTGCAACTCACTTTGGATGAGATTGGATGATTCCAAGTCGTTGCATCTCAAGTCTAAAACCTCCCCTGTTGAAAGATAACGACCCACCAACAATAACAATTACAATATAACAATTACAATATGAGAGGTTCAACTTTTTTTTCTTTTTCTTTTACTCTTTTTTTTTTAAAGCATTTTAAACATTGGCTTTTGGGTCCAATTGGTTGGATAAGGTTGGGTTCACCTCTCATCGTAATGAAACTGGGCCTCACTTGCACCGGATCCGTTCATTAATCAGGTTGGAAATGTCTACTCAATTCCTATGATTCTCAGGTTGTTGGGTGGGTTCCGTAGGCAAATGTTGGGTCAAGTTCAATTCAGGTCGCGAGTTGAATAGCATGTATCGACTCAACTCACACGGCCGTCTAGTAATTGGGCTGGAAATGCTAACCAGAACCCACAAACACCACATTGGGTTCATGTCAAGTTGGTCGAGTCAAGAATTGCAATCACTACTACTTACACATCATTTCTCTGATTAGAGAGCTCACATTTTGCAGTGCTCATTTTAGCAGTATATCACACCACCTAAAATTTGGTCCCTAAAATCTCAATGCCCAACTGATTATGGTTTCAATAGTAGTTCCGACTTCCCCCCGAATCAACGGTGCTGTCTAACCTCAAAAGATCACCATCTAACCGAGAAGAAAAGTCAAACATGTCTGACCGAGTGCTAAACCAGACTTGCCCAAGTTACTGGGCTCAGTGATCTGTGTAGTCAGTTTTTAGTTTCTAAACCATGCTAGTAACAGACTTTTGGCCAATGATGCACAGATCTGGTGAAGAATCTAACCCTCTGGCCGTGTACTTCACTAGATTCGATCATATGAAATACCTGTTTAGGAAGCCACCTCTTGTTTGCCTGACAACTTATATTAGTGAAGGGCCTACATCTGACCACAGTCAATCACAAATCAAATGGACAAATGCAGATGACACTGGACACTTTAATAGTAAACCAACGCTGATGTAAGTTAAGCCCAATTGGTAATTAGAACAAATGGCCTAGGCCGCAGTTTGGTCTTTCAAATGTGGCCCAGTGACCCACTGAAATGAAAGAAAACGATCAATTTGAGTTGTTTTGAGGATGGAAACATCTGTTCCTGAGAATTAATTAGAGGTGATGGACCAGCCATTGGTGTCATTGATGTAAATGAATGGGCTTAATCAATGCCCAGGCAAAAACCAGATGCTCTTCTAAAACTGAAAAATTACAGAGGATCCCTACCCTGCCCTATTCACCTACCAATTGATAATTGATTGCAATCAGCCACATAATGTACAACCCTCCGGTCGGAAACAAAAATCATGTCCTTCCCTTCTTCACAGAATGGCCCGTCTTCCGCTTGTGGCGGCTGAAATCCGAGACGAACCGGAATGTCTGTCCACACCCTGGTTCCCGACAAACATAGGGGCGGGCACCCGTGTGCACCCTTATATGCTCGGTTCGCGCCCATGCCCACTTGAACGTCATCTTGCATCCCTTCCATGGGCACTTGAGAGGGCGGTCATCCATGTGGACCCGCCGGTGCTGCACCAAGTACTTGTGCGAGAATAGTTTCTTTCCGCACCCCTTGACCGAACAGATGTTACGTTTGTGCAGCATCAGTTCTTGCTTTGTGTTAAAGCCCATTGAACACCCCTCCACATCACACTGATACTCTGCTTCTTCATCTTTTATAGTTACATCATTGCAGCTTGGAGCTTTCTTCACTTTCTTCTTGATGACATGTCTCTCGCCCGCTGGTTGCAGTTTGACTCCTTTCAGTTTTGCTTTAACTTCTTTGGTCTTAGATGGTCGGGTTCTGAGGCGTGTGCTTGGTCCTCCTACTTCATCTTTCAAACTGGAATTACTACAGCTTATCTCCTCATGCTTCAGCCTGCTTCTAAGAATCCTTCTGGAAAGTGATGATGGATTCCTGGGTGAATCCACCACAACCTTACAGGTGTTTTCCACTTTAGGGAACTTGGGTTTCTCGTAATCTTCATCTTCAAATGGCTTTCTCCTTTTCCTGGTAGATTTTCTCAAGAGAGTACAAGGCAACAAGTTCCTTTCGGAAAGCATCATTCTCTCCACCTGAACATCTGGATCTGCCTCGAGCTTCATATCTATATCGCAATAGCCAGAGGAATTTACAGGTTCTTGCTCTGGGTTATCTCTATTGGCTAGATAGGGATGAACCTGGTTTGACATCCAAACCTTGCCACACCATTTTCCAGCAACAACTATTTTCTTCTGCCTGCTGGAACGCCTTGCAAAAACCTTTGGTTTTGTTGGGGAGCTGACCAGAGAAGTACGACCAAATGCCTTGTATAAGACTGCATTGTATGGCATCTGCTTGCTGTAAAGGGGAGATTTGCTCAAGTTGGCACTGTAATAGAGATTGACACCCAATTTGACAGCCCAATCGCCATTCCCGGGTACAACTTCCTCATCATCCAAAGCTGACCGGATTTTTTCCTTATCATCATTGGTTGCATCCCTGAAATGAACATCCTTCCAGTGGTAATTGATTCCCAATTCCTCTGCCAATGACTTGGCTTGAGCTTCTACTTTGGGATAGTCTGCAGGCATTTCAAAGAAAACCATGAACTGTGATTAAAACAATCTTCAATAGCTATTCAGGCGAATGGCCAACTTAAAGAATGCAATATCTTTACAGTGTAGTGGAAACTTATTGGTTGTAATCATGCACGTGCAAACATTCTATAAATTATCAAATATAGGTCATCTGTGTGCTCATTCATGTTGCATCCTCACCCTCAAATTGGTAATGTAAAGTTGATTCCATCAGTAAATGTGTCCGACAAAATCAAAGCAATAAGATTTATGATCTTATTCTGTCATATTTGTGTAATCTGTATCATATAGTGCATAATATATACAATAAAATTTAATATATTTGTGATACATCTGCTGTTTGGTCCACTCCTAAGTACTTTTAATGTAATTCACCTATTGATAAACAATGTGTAGAACCGATACTAGAACTCACCTGGATGACAGAGGAGCAACATATGCAGTCCACCAATGGGACGAAGCTGCTTTTCTACCTCCACAGCATGCTCTAAACAAAATATATGCATCCTGGAAGAATCCTTGTCAGATTGCTGGACAAATGATATGTTTGGTTTCTTCAACGAGCTATCAATATCACCGAACAGTGTCGTTTCGATGCACTTCCCATTTGCTGCACCTTCAGAAATGCAATTTTCCGGATCACCCATCTTAGCATCAGACCAACTGATTTTGGAGGTTCCAATACACTGTCGCCAGCTACCATCCGATTCCTTGTGTCCTACCATCGCGAAGTCTGTAACTCTAGACGTTACCATGCTTCCTGGTGTTGTCATTGGGTTTCTATTTATGCTGTCTAAACCCCACGGTTTTACAGATAGTGCATTGTCCACAACATTCCCCGGAAAGAAATTGAGTGTTTTAGGACATCTATCATTGATGCTTAAAATTTGAGTAGAAGCTTCGTAACTTGTGCCAGGCGTAGGAGAAGCCTGATCAAGAACTCCAACTGATCCATATTGACGGTCTTGGCCAAATAAAGACACTCTGCGATCTTCACTGGATGCTAACGAAAAACCATCAAAATCATGTTCATCAGAACAGATGGACTTGTTAGGATGTTGAATGCCTTCCTCCTCAGAGTCTGATGAATCCCCATAGGCATTAGCTAATAGATCTAGGGATGTAATGCCCTGTGTCATGCTATTTGAAGCCGGTTCGACCCTTCGATGTGAGACTTGGATTGAATAATCAGCAGACTGAACCGGGACATCATACAAACCACACTTGTCACCCTTCTCCATTCGTCCTGTACAAAATGAGGTTAAAAATAAAATTAAAACATGCACCCAAAGTCCAAAACTTAATAAATATACCAGTATAGATAGATTTGAAATCATTTAAAAAACAATATACCGTAGCAAATGGAGCAGTTATTTAGGTCATGAGGGCATTCACATGGTAGACCACATAATCTATGTCAACAGGATATGGCTATTACAAGAAACTGTCATGGTGATATACTACAACATGAAATATGCATATTGACACACATGGATGGTGCAAGAATGCAGTGGTGGACCCAGGATTTTTGTTTGGGTGGGGCTAAACTTTGCTAGACTCTTTTCACATTAACAATAGCAAAAGAGAAATTGTATTGTATCTAAATAAATACAAAATGTTTAAATGTACCAAGTAACATACATTTCTCCCATCAAAAGTCATCTCTAAGTCTAAAACAAAGTTTTTACAATTGCCCTCGACGGTTTTTCATGTTTTGAAACCATTGCATGATTGTCTCATCATCAATGCTATTAAATATGTCCTTCTCAATACATACAAGCTGTTTGGCATATCTATCACCGACACATTTATTTTTCTCCTCAAATTAGAATGATATGGTACACACAAAATCCCAACACTTGCCTTTGATAAAACATGAATAGTTTCTTTTCTTTTTTTGTTTTTTTTTTTTTTTTTTGTTTTTTGAAGAATAATAAAACATGAATAGTTAAGCTTATACAAAATATGACCACACTGCTCAAAATAAACAAATTTCATGCGTGCAATTATAAAGAATGAGATCTCGTATATCTTAAAGAGTATCCTATTGATGAAACCTGAAGGTAGATTTGGGAAAGAATCCAATGGCTAGATTCATGTTGATTTCTGAAAAAATATGGAAGATTCTTCCTTCTTCCCCCAAACTGCATGCAAAACACACATAGTTGTTCCATGAGTGGTAATTGAAACCAATCACAAAAAGGAGCTTAAATGCTTGACAATCAATGAGAATGAGAGTAGGGGGATGGATTCGGATGTGCTCTGTATTTGGCATATCAAATACGGGCAGGGTCAAGAGAGCCACCCCTAGTCCGTAGTTCTGCCCATTAAATGAGTAGGATCATTCAGAGTTACTATGGGTTCTTATCCATTCAAAGGCACCTAATCTAGACAGTATGGATGGCCATGATCAAATGATATTTCTATGAGGCACTTCTCTTTATTAATGCAATTGCAGAGAAGACCTTACATTCAAAAAGATTTTTCATAATTCCCCAAACTGAGAAGTGTACAACATTGAGATTTGTGAAAAATCCTGTGGGCTCAACTAGTAACTCAGTCACAATTGAATTGCATAACCCCTTGGAACTTGATACTGAATAAAGCGTCATGGACCAGATAGACCTCTGCCTAGAACTTGATGTTTTAAGTCGAGAACGGTGATTGGCCTCAAAGATTCTTGAGAAATTGAATAGTGGGAAACAATCGAATCAATGTCTAACTGATACCATCCTAATTCATTAGAGTAGGTGTCAGAAAGGATTGGGATTGATCAATCCTAGTCATGTTATCTATCAAAAATCTAAATAAAACTAATTACACAATGCAAAATTACTCTTCTCCAAAACTCATAACACAACATAAAGCACCAAACAATCTAAACAGAAAAAAAAGGAAGAGTCATTGCTAACACACCTGTATATATATATATATATATATAGAGAGAGAGAGAGGGAGAGAGAGGATGCAAAGTGAGGACACCAGAATACATCCTATCAGAGATTTGAAGAAAGCCCACACCATTCCTTGCAGCTATCACCGCCTTCTTTGCTGGGATTTGGGGTTTTTTCGCATTCTACGATTTGGGGGTTTTCTGCCCACGAGAGAGAAAGAGAGATGGTCATGGTGTGCTGATTTGCCACTGCAATTTGGATTTTTTTTTCCAGAGAGAGAGAGAGAGGAGTTGAAGACGAAGACGTAGGGTTTTCGAAGGAGATGTTTTGCGTTTGGTTCTGGATTTCTTAGTTATGACTTATGAGAGGAGTTTCGAATGGGCATGGGGCAAGGCTGCAAGGGATGGGGCGAGATTGGATTTGACCTGGTGCATGGGCCATGCGGGCCATGTCCATCTAAAGTTATTTCAAAAACTTACCTGGGGCGACCGCACCCACATCCCATAACGTGGGTCCGCCACTGCAAGAATGTAATGTTATTTTAAATTATTGTATATTTTTATGTTCTCACTTATCATCATCATCAGTCAATTAATCATCATGTTAGAAGCCTTAGTCCACCTCTCCAGGGCCAGCTTAATATGTTTTACTCAAGTGATAAGACAAGATATCCTATATTACTATTATTTGTGTACGAGGGCCAGCTCTCTCCATATATGTTCATGAGAATGAGTGCAGACTGTGAAAGGAAAAGATCTGAAAGTACAAAAGACCAATATTGTCACCATTATCAAAGCCTGATCCCATATTTTTTAAGTCGCCTTTGAGAGGTGATGTCCTCTGGAACTCCACATTCTAACATGTCTTTCTTGATTCCTCACTACTTTAGCAAAGTCCCTATGTCCTTCAACTTATCATTCAGTTCTCCTATGTCCTCGAAGTAGTAAACTTCAACTTATCATTCAGAAGCTGATTCATGCCTTGTGTGCACATGCCAAAACCATCACAAATGGCATTCCTTCTTTTTTTACCTTCCTTTTTTTTCTCCTTTTCTTTCCTTTATAAACTATTGAAGCTACCCATATGTTTCTTCTTGTATACTCATTTCTAATTCTAGCATTTATTGCAGCTACACACATCCATCATAGGATGTCCATCTCAACATATGAACTTTAGGTTCTTGTATCTTCCCTGAGCATTAATGATGAAGCCCCAGACTGCATCAATTACGCTTCGTACAACACTGCCAGTCTAACTATCGTCTTATAAAATGACCTTTTAATCAAAGTGGCACTCAACGATCAGAGCCCCAGACTGCATCAATTACGCTTCGTACAACACTGCCAGTCTAACTATCGTCTTATAAAATGACCTTTTAATCAAAGTGGCACTCAACGATCAGAGAGTACTCCACTAGCTTGTTTCTACTTTGCTCAACCTACATTAATCCTATTCGTTCACCCAGCTCAAGCCCTCTGTTTTTTGTCCTGTAATACTACATTCTCTTCTATTTTGACCAACTCAGCTTCTCTACTCTCAGATCCACTAATCTTACACTACATATTCTACCTTTGATCTACTAGTTCTCAGCCAATTTGTAGTGAATGCCTTTCTCCCAAAGTTCAGATCCACTAATCTTACACTACATATTCTACCTTTGATCTACTAATTCTCAGACAATTTGTATTGAATGCATTTTCTCCCAAAGTTCAGATCCACTAATCTTACACTGCATATTCTACGTTTGATCTACTAGTTCTCAGCCAATTTGTATTGAATGCCTTTTCTCCCAAAGTTCTAGATTATCGTTCACCCGCTTTATTGCTTGATAAGTACCACATCATCTGCGAACAAAATAAACCATGGAACTTGACATGGGACATTAGTTGTTACAATGTCCATATATAAGGCTAATAAGTAGGGGCTCAAAATGTATCCTTAACTGCAATCCTACTCCAACTGTGAACTTAGACTTCATCCCACATACTTTTCTCACACTTGTTATTGGCCCTTCATACATGTCTCATAATTTTGGTACTTGCTCTAGATACCTTTTCTTCAGTTCATCAGATTAACCATCTCGACATTTGTGTAAGATTTTTCACTGCTCTGAGATGGTTGGTCATGCCCAGCACAAGGTGATAACTCAGACATTTGGTACCTATATAAATATTTAATTTTATAAAAATTAATACAACATATTTAATGTACTATTTGAGATAGGTGATAAATTAAGAGACTCATTTGAGATGGTTGGTCATGCCCAACACAAGCCAACAATGCCGGTGAGGAAAAGTTTTTCTTTGCAAGTTGATGGCCCCTCAAGGGAAAGGAGTAGGATGAAGAAGACATTGTTCAAAGTAGGATAGATCTGAAGAAATGCAACGCATCTGAGGATTTAGCCCAGGATAGATGGGAATGGTGAACATAATTCACGTAGCCAACTCAACATAGTTGGAACGAGGTTTTGATGATGATTTAATATATTTTCTAAACATATAAATACACTTATAAAAACAAGTCAGCGTATTGGTTGTCTTCACCTCATCTGGAAGCACATATACACATACTATAAAGTTCTTTCTTTTGATCGGTAATGAAATTATAATAAGACGGAGAATGACTATATTATAATGTTATTAAGATAATTCGTAAGAGATTCAACCTTCAAAACTAAAAAAAAAAGAGGCGAGTATTTTCTCTATGGCCCCCACATTTCAGCCTAATTTAAGAAGGAACCATCTAGCATTGAAAATTCTATGCAAAGCCCTTCCTTTAGAAAATAATACTGGAAACACCCATCATGACATGCTGTTAGTTTAGAAGCCAGGAACCTATATTGGCACTTAGCTCAGCTGAAAAGCAGGTGCAAAAATGCACTTGCTATGCTTTTACTCAACCGCTGACTATATTGGTCGTCAATTTTCTTTTCTTTCCATTTTCTAACCCTCACCACCTTACACTATTTCAATCTCTATTGATTTTCTAACCTTTACCACACTTGAGCATAAGATCCAAACTATTCTTTTACTTTTGCCTGACCAAACTTTCTTCCTTCCTTTTCATTTACTTTCTAACCATTACTATCCTTAAAACTAAGATTTTTCAAATTATTCCTTAACTTTTACTCAATCATGATTTCTTTGTTGTTTCCCTTCTCTAACCTTTACTACACTTATATCTAAGGATACTCCTTAACTTCTATGCACCCATATAGTCAATTCCTTTTTCCCCTATTTTTAAACCCTTACTACCCATTGGATGTAAAGAAAAATCACTAAAAACATGGTAGTTTGATGTCCCTCAAACTAAAATGCATACTCCATATTGATCAAATTTATTCACATGTTACGCCTAATGGTGAACATTAAATATTCAAAATCCCCAAGATGAAGATGACAACATTCAATCTAATCCAAAAAATGTTGACCATTGGATATAGCTTTTAGATAATCTGGTATGGGAGATATCGATCACATCCATTCCATGAGGTGACCCACTAGATCCAAGAATTAGCCAGGGCCAATTTTATAATTGCCTGGTAAAAGAAAATAAACAGCTATAAAATCTGAACACTTGAAAAACCTGATATGGGAGATATCGATCACGTCCATTCCATTAGGTGACCCACTAGATCCAAGAATTAACCAGGGCCAATTTTATAATTGCCTGGTAAAAGAAAATAAACAGCTATAAAATCTGAACACTTGAAAAATTCAACCTCTAAAAAAAAACCCTTTCTCCTCTTACCAATGAATTGAATCTGAAAGAACTAAAGAAGCACAGACACGGACTGGAGGCACGGACACGACACGACACGGCATTTCTAAAAACAGTAGGACACGGACACGGTGGGGACACATTAATATTTATTAATAATAATATTAATATATCTAATCATATACTAAAAGATAATATCATTTTAACTTTATAATCAATTTAGCAATCAAATAAATAAAAATTTAAGTACCAGTGTACCACTGTACCAACTAACAAACATATCAAATTATCAAATAGCAATACAAAACTGAAACATAATTCATAATCACTAAACATGAAATATCCATAGTTCCATAAAATCCATACAAAGAAAAGGGAGGATCATCAATTTCCCCTCTATTCCAAAAATACAAAAAGGAAAAAAGAAGTCAATTTCCGTCTAAAGTTTACTCAATTGATGCAACTTCAATTGCCTCATCATCACTATCAATTTGATCATGATCAACATCATCTGTAAAGACCACGGTCTCCAACTCTGGCTCATCAAGCGAGAGATTAGCAACCTCAAGCACCCTAACATCCTCGAAGGAATCATGTGCATCTCCTGCAATACCCCAACAGCCTTATCTTTTTATTTAAGTTAACAAAATTGCATTTAGGCCCTTTCCTTTTTTCTTTTTTCTAATTTAAAGCTCTAGCCTCTGCTTTATCTTCCTTTCATTTTCTTCCAACTAAAAGAGTTTTTTTACAAAAGGCCCCCTTCCCTTATCTTTATTATAATTTTAATACTTTTCTCCAACTAAAACAATCAGCCTGTCCCAGCGCGTCCGGAAAATAAAATATAAAAAATAAGCAAAAACACCATTTTTGGCATGTTGGACACATGTCCAGGCATGTCCATGTCCAACACTGGCCCCGGAGAGGTGTTCGTGCCTCCTAGGAAAGAACATTTTACAATTAAGAGACCGTAAAACTTTCATCATCATCAAAGCTTGGTCCCAACTATGTTGGGCTGGCTACATGAATTTTGTTTCTCCATTACAATCTAACCTGAGCCAAATCCTTAGAGAGGTCGTACTTCAAATCTATCTTTACCACCTCCATCCATGTCCTCTTTGGCACCACCTCCATCCATGTCCTCTTTGGCATAACCATTTTCCTTGGTGGGCCATCCACCTGCATAGAAAAACTTTTCCTTAATGGTGTTGTTGTTGGCTTATGTTGGACATATCCAAACCATCTCAAACGAGTCTCTCTTATTTTATCAGCCAGTGAAGCTATGTCTAAATGCTCCCACAAGTGCTCAGTTTTTATTCTATCTTTTCTACTTTTACCACACATCTATCTCAACATTCTTATCTCTGCTACACTCATGTTGTGCATGTGTTGCTTCTTAATTAGCCAAAATTATGCTCTATAGGTCATAGATGGTCTAACCGCTGGCTTGTAACATTTTCCCTTCAATTGTGTAGGTATTTACTGATCACAAAACACTCCAGAACCAAGTATCCACTTCAGCCATCTTGCTCTTATCCTATGTTCGACATCTTCTTCAATTTCTCCATCTTTACTAATTACAAATATCTAGGTACCTTGTCATAGGCTTTCTCTAGATATGAAGAACATATAATTTTTCCTCTTCTCTAGGTATTTTTCTATTAATTGCCCAAGCAAGAGATAGCTTCCATAGTTGACCTCAGCATGAAACCAAATTGATTTTTAGATAACTTGGTCTCTAGAGTTGGAAACAAAAAACTACTGGACACCATAAAAATATTCAAATTCTCAAAACACCAAGCATCTCTCCAACCAAACACCACACCAAGCACTTTAAACACTCGTTTCTGCTCAAGCTTTTCCAAGACCAGCCCAGCCTATAAACACCCATGTAGTTCCCTCCCTGTTGCCGGCACTTTGGCTGCATTTTGCAATTTTATACTAATGTTGAAAGACCCAGAGTTGAAGTGGAAACGGGGCAAGGAAGGAGAGGAGAAGGGAATGGCAAGGAGTTGGTTTAAAGTACAAGTTGAATTGGGATTTTGTCTGTCTTTAGATATGAAATATTTGGGGTTTCGTTCAATTGGTTCTGAAGCCAGCACTCATTGGTGATATGGATATTAAGTTTTTGGGAAGATTTGGAGGTAGATGAAGTTTAATGGCTTTCAGCAAAGTGTATCTGTGAAAGGCAGGTAAACTAGGATGGGTAGTGGTTTGACCAAGAACTTTGTAGTGATTTGATAAGGTGGTTTGATGACAAAAGACATGTACTCGACTGGGCACAGTTCTAAATGTGAACATGATTAAATACTATTGTGAGTATGGGCCAATTTAGATGTGGCATTGAAGGAGATGAATGTGCAGTTGAATAAGATAACTGTGCTTTGTACATGAGGGTTGAGTTCATACAGGTAGGCAGTAGGTCAGAAGAAAAGAAGGGGAAGAAAGAGTACTTAAATGAAAACAGGATTTGATATTAAAATTGAAGAAATGTTAGTTAATTACAGTAGCTACAAATCAGGGGTAAGCTGACTTTTCACGAGTCCTTTCAGCTAAGGTTGTTGGTCTTCTGAATTTCCATCTACCTAGATCATAAATGCAGGAACCTATTAAGAATTAATTTTAGAAAAAAGGAGCCCACACAGATTATCAAATACTAGAGGTGGTTTATAGTATTGGAACAGAAGGTCGGGCCTCTACAGAAAACACCCTTAATAAAAATGCCGATATATTGACAAATAGCACGTGGCACAGTTGAAAGTTCTCCCTGTTGCAACCTTAAGGTTGTGGTTCATGTCACATTATCCAAAAGAAAATGACAGTACAGCAGATTTCTGTTTCTGCTTGAGATCATATAATCTGGACCATTGGATACTATGGCAACAAACTTCATACAAATCAACCACCAAATTGAATCTTGCAAAATGTAAAACCCACCTAAACACAACAGTTGGTAGAGACAAGTTGATTGTTCATGTTTCTTTCCTTGACAACTCGATATAAACACAAGACTAAGAAAACACCATTATGATAGCTATCAATACAGAAGACATGCATACATAACACAGAGGTATAGCATGCATAATTAAATACACGGTCCATGACATTAAATAGATAAGATAAATCCACATGCTGGACTAACTTTAAACAGCTGATGAGGAGCAGAAATGCACAATATAACCAACAGAAGTATCAAGTTAGCGTCCCTAGATGATACAAGAAAAAGAAAATATACAACACCAAATACTTCATGCAGCATAAAGAATCAAATGAAAACATGTTATGTCACCACATAAGCAAATGCCTGGATGATGGAGATAGTTACTACTGAAATAATTTTCTAGCATACTAGATGGGATAAGGGGCTCAGATGATGTTGATGACAAATAGTTTGTACATAGTTATGAGACTGAGAAACAAACCAGAACTATATAAGAAGAGAATGCAAGAGATAATTTGTAAAATTTCTGTGTAGAAATTACTAGTAAGGAAAAATGTGAACAAAAGGAGAAATGGAAGAAAAAAACAGGTATTGCCAAAGGAAAAATGAGTTGGCAACTACCATCTGTGCAAACTGTCACCAAAACAGTTTAGAAAAATCAACTACATTGCAATCACTGCCTTCAAGATAGCACATAGAAATTCAATACCAACAATCAGAAATTTAAAATCAAATATGAATTTGATTAACATCTTAAGCATAAATTTCAGGAATTCTATCCTGTTAGATGTACATCAAATGCATGTGTCTAATGCAAAACAGGTATCAAATACTAGCTGCAACCTACCTGAATGGGTATCCATATCGGAATTGTTCTTACGCACGTCAGTGACATTGTATATTTGCTCATTAGTTGCTCCCAGCCCAACAATCTGATCACCAAATGGATTGCAATCAGCAGAAATGAGGTATCCAGCTGCTGCTTCTGTGGGCTGAATGACAGCAACACATGCAAAGCTCAAAATCCCACATGTCACACACGAGAACAATCCTTGATCTAACAACCCATCAACTTGAGATGCACCTTCTTTCTCACTTTCCATGTTCTGAGAGTCTGAAGTGGAAGCATACAAAAAATCACTTGCATATTGGCCATATTTTACAGAGGGGATCCTCTTCCTTTGACACAAACCATTTAAATGCCTGAACCGCATATTCCTGTCTAGCACAGCATCTTCACAAAGTACACTTCCTGATGCTTCCAACGCTTCCTCAGGACTGCATAAACCAAGTGAAGGCCTTGGTTTTACCATTATTTGAGACCCAATTCGCGAGTTTGAGCATAAAGAAATGTCTAAAGAGTCACGGGGAAGAAGCACACAAGAAGACCCCTTTTCAAGAAGATTATGAAGCAGGTCATTATTCTCTGTTACATCCTTCACAAATAGCTCTTTGACCATCATTTCACCTTCACCTCTCTTCTTATCCTTTAACCTAGAGCTCCGTGGCTCATTGCTGGTGCTCATCGATACCCTGTCAGAGAGAACCAACATCTTGTTCAGTTCAAGACTAAATAGAAAAGAAACCTCACCACCAGTAACATCTAAATTAACTTTCAACTTTAGCCGCATATCATGTGAGCATGGCAAACAATGGAGTATTGACAAAAGCTTTGGGCTACAATTGGATGCATAATTGAATGAAAAGGCAATAAGTAGTCCAATTATGTGTAAACATAATAGACCAGATAAATTTCTTAGCATGTCAGATATGCAGTTCAACTACATGTAAGACGACCAAAAGATCAAGCAACTTTCTTAGAGTCTGTTTGATAAGTGGAACTTTTGACTAGAATTCACCTAGGATCTACGATGCCCAGATACAAAATGGATACGGCAGGGACACACCATGGACAAGGTAGGGAGAAAATTTTACACATAAAAATGAAGTATCTGATTCGATACAACACAATACGATGCCCATTTTGAAGTATCCATGCATCATAGCTAGGGATTTCCAAATGCTTGCCAGACCTCATCCTCTATGTTCCTCAGATTAAAATGGCTATACTGCCATTGGAATGGATCCAAATTCTGAAATTCCAAATGTTTTCTTTGAAGATTGATGAGGAACTCCGAACGTAGAATTTCAACAAGAGTTTGGGCTTGTTTGTATCCTGCAAGAAACAAAAAAGTAGAACTTTTTCAACTACTCATTTGGTGTAAGAGGGAAAAAAAAAACTTGTGTCAGATGAAGCAGCGCTTGAACATTTCTGCATTTGGTTGGATGAGGAATTTCTTAGAGAGGGAATGGAACTCAGATTTTGCAAAAATGAAAAAGCAGACCTGGCTGGTCCAAACTCTGCATGTCTTGGAACAAACCAAACGAGCCCTTTGAAGGGATTTGAAGTCCTCCAGACAAGAATTCCCAATTTCTAGCTATCAATTAGACTCTTTATAGTGTTCACAGAGAACTGGCTTCCAAACAACAAATTGTTACTTTAAAGTCAGACTAGAAAGCAATGTGATCCGGAGAGCAATGAAGGTTGCATGATTGAGCACGCATTAGCATTCATGGAGGCACATGATCAAGCACTGGTCCTAACCATGGTTTAAAAATTCACCTGAGTCCGAGTCAGGCCAACTTGATATCGGAATATAGGGATTTGGCCGAGTCCCATGCGACTTGGCCGAGTCCGCACAGTGACAGATTCGGGTGACTATATAAGTCATGAAATGGGGTTTTTTTCCCCCATTACTCTTGCTCGAAACACAGGGATTTTGAGAGGGTGCTAACTTCATTTCTTGCGAGTGGAAAGATCAAATCTTTGTATCTTGAGAGATCTAGCCTACCAAAGATCAAATCTACTATTCATCCAAAAGAGGGGTTTTTATTTTTGGATTTTGCGGCATGCTTTTTTGTTTCTTTATGCTTAGATTGTTTAAAATAGAGGATAAGAAGTATGTTTTGTTTATAGATGATATTTCAACCATGATTTGTTGAAAATTTGCATTTAAAATTTTTTTGGTAGATTTTTTTTTTTTTTTTTTTGCAAAAGGAAAATCGATTTTTTTTTTTTTACATTTTTTCTATCTTAAGATTTGGGGTGTACCACATAGATCTATAGTTCTAATCCTAGATCTGTGCATATAACCCCAAAATTTGCAATTTTTACAATTTTTTGTATTTAAAATCATTATATAAAATATGTTTTCTTCTACATGCTTAGATAGTTTAGAATAGAGGATAGGACGTATGTTATGCTTAATAGATGATTTTTTCCACCTTTGATTTGTAGAAAAATTGTATTTTCTTTGAGTTTTAGGTCCTTTTTTAAAAGGAAATTTGATTTTTTTTATTTTTTACTTTTCTTTTTTGTAAGAGCTAAAGATTTTCAGTGTACCACATAGATCCATGCATGTTGACGCACAAATAGTAATTTATTAATTATAAAATATTATTTAAAATGTGTAAAAATCTAAAAAGAGTTTTTTTTTCTCATTTGGAAATTATTTCCAGCTTAGAAACATAAGTAATATAGAGAGTAGAACTAACGATCCTCACCTAGATCTACACATTGTTGTGCAGAAAATCAATCTTTTTAGTTACTAATAAGCATGTAAATTACAAATTTATTTTAATTTAATCTTTTTTGTTTTAAATTCTGATTAGGAACAAATATTAGAGTTATGTAGTGTATAGTATGTTACATACATGAGAAAATTGAGACATTTCATTATTTTAACTTATGAGTAGATTACTAAGTAGCCTTATTTATTCATTTATTTCTCTAATTGTGCAGATTACAACCCAAGATTTCTAGTTCTATTATGGGTGATATGAAAAGTAGAGCTTTGAAAATGGGTCAAGCAATCTCAAAGTTCTTCCAGTATAAATGGATTCCAACAAATGTGGCTACTTCACCATATTATTGGGTCACGGTAGATACTACAGTTGATGTAGGTCCCGGAATAAAACCTCCTTCCGCTTATGAGATCAGCGGAGAGCATCTTAACATGGAGCATGCCGATTATAAGAGATACTTGGAAGACAATACATGGAAAGAGTATGTTATGCGTGACGGATGGACAAGCAATAATAGGCTGCATATAATTAACTTCTTGACTTATTGCGTCATAGGAATAGTTTTTATTAGGTCAGTAGATACATTCGGACAATGAATGGATGCCCAATATTTGTACAGCTTGATAGACGATACATTACAAATAATTGAAGGATGCGATGAATGCGTTGTCCAAGTTGTGATGGACAATGCGACAAATTTTAAGACCACACGGAAGACATTAGATAAGATGCCACATTATTCGGGTGCCGTGTGCGGCACATTGTATTAATCTTATGTTAGAGGACATTGGTAAATTGGAAGATGTCCAAAAAACAGTTGATAAGGGAAAGATGGTTACAGGCTTGATTTACACCCATTAGTTTATGATTGATCTTCTGAGAGAACTCATCCAAAGTCGTGCGCTTTTGAGGCCGGGTATTACAAGATTTGCCATGCATTTTGTGGCCCTTGAGAATCTTTAATTCTTTATCATGCCAAGGCAAACATAATGCAGATTTGGATGAGTCAAGCCTATGTAAACTCCCCCTTTTCAAGTCAGTTCACGACAAATACAAGATATTGTTCTGGGTACAGATTTCAGGTATAGAGCAGAGAGGATTACATACTTACTCGAGCCTCTTGTGAGGGTGCTGGAATTAGTAGATGCTGATACAAAGCCCACAATGGGCTATATGTATGATGCCATGGATTGACCAAAGCTTGCTATAGAGCAAAGATATAGAGAAAAGTATGGGACTTATTATAAGAAGCTGTGGAAAATTATTGACCATATATGGAATAACCAATTACATCAAGATATACATGCAGCAGATAAATCTTATCTTTAGTATTTTGAATTATTGTAATAAATTATTTATTTTAGAATTCAATGTATTACTAAATATGATATTAATTATCACTCGTTCATGCCATCATGCAGCATACTTTTTGAACCCATCGTGCTACTATAGCAAGAGCTTCTCCGACCATGAGGAAGTATTTCAAGGCTTCAAAAAAACTCTGGGAGACAAGAATAAACAAATTGATATTCTTAATCAAGTAAGATGCCAGATCACAAATGGTTTAATTGATTGTCATAGTCTTAGTTTATGTCTTTAATCTTTATGAGGCACTAGTAGTCATTACTGGTAACTAACTTTTCAATTTTAACTTTTATAGTTGAGAAATTATAAAGGCTCTCTTGGGAGTTTGGAGTCTGACATTTGTAGAATGACTCGTACGAGGATGGACCCAGTTATATTTCTATTATGATCATTCATTTCTTTCTTGAATGGATTATACTTTATAACTTATGGCTTTATTTAAATACAGCTGCATGGCGATGATGCTCCCGATCTTAGAGATTTTGCAAGAAAAATCTTGAGTAAACAACATCGTCTGGATGTGAGAAATATTGGAGCACGTTTAGTTTGATCCACACCAAGAGCTGAAATCGCCTGACAATGTTGAAGCTAGAGAAGTTGGTTTTTGTCCACTATAATATGAGATTAATTGATGCAGACCCTAGGGTTAGGGTTTGCGTGGGAAGTGCTAAAAGCACAATGGGTGCCGAAGCACGTGTCCGAAAACACAATAAATCTCCGCAGAGATAATAAACGAGGACGCACCTCAATGGGAAAACCAAATTTCATTAATAAACTCTCTAAGAAATAATTCTCTACAATGCCATATAAATAGTAAAAGAAAACTTAAGCCTTAAGTAACCTAATTAAACTAGGAAACTAAATCATATAGGAAATCTAATCCTAATAACAATATTTAAAGAAACTAATGACATGAAAATAAATTCCAAAATCTACGTGGGCCCTACACATATGGCCATAAGGTATATCTGCATCATTCTCCCCCACTTGAAAAAAGAACTCGACCTCAAGTTTGGAAATTGTCCATCTGGATCAAAGATTAATATGACAAACTTCTGATCCATCGATTGATCTACAACTTCCGTATAGGGTTCGATGTAAAACTGCTTTTGATGGGTGAAATTTGTGTTGATATGCAATCAAACCGTTGGATGATTTACTTGTAGAATCTGCACTATCAAATCACAATATCTGACAAGTCGTTCTTGATCTCCCGATTGCCATTGGTGATCCCTAAAGACAAAATCAATTTGAGAGCTTATGTGGGGAGTATCAACAACTTGCTCTTCATCACTTGGGTTTTGCACTTGGGGATTATTTGTACTCATAGGAGAAATTTCAAAGCCAACTGTCGATGTGGAATCTTCTGTGTCTAACTCTGGTTGATCGGCCTGCATATCAGCTGATACTTGTTCCTTAACACAGTCTGTTATGTGTGGTGACTTTTCTTCTTGAAAAGTAACTTCCAATAAATTAAACCATTTAAGCATCTGCTCCACACAAATTGCTTCCCAAAATGCGTCGTGGATGGTCTTGCAGTCAGTCATTCTGTCCACCATGTTCGGTCTCAAGCCTCTTACAAAACTAATGAAATCATGTTCATCATCATCCTCCATTCCACATGCATCTTGGAGCCTTGAAAATTGGTCAGAATATTCAAGAACGGAAAATTCTTCTTGTTTCAAGTCAAGATATTGCTGGAAATAATTTTTATTGACAGCATACCATAATCCATATTGACACGCATATCTGGCTCCTAGAAGTGCACGGTAGAACTTACTGATATGGAATTTCATATTGGAAGTGTGAATGGACTGACCTTTTCTGTAGATCTGCTATTTACGAGCACAAGGGCGAAAACGGATCTAAAATTGGATAGTGGAGGAGCCTGAAATCGCAAAAAGAAGTCTTGACCGTTGATCTAGCTAAATCAGCCTTTGATCTGATTCTGCTAATGTAACCGGTGATGTTGGCCTATCAAACTGCTTGGAACATGGATCTTGGGCAATTGGAAGGTGCTAGAGGTTGTGCAAAAGAGATAAGGGTGTGGTCTCGATCAGGAGATCTAGGAATATGGGGTCGTCTGGATTGGTTTTCTGGAAATTGGGAATGGGAATGCATAATGGGTCTATGGGTAATGCAAATTGGGAATAAGAATGCATAAGATTGGGGCTGGGTTCGGTGATTTGGGGAAAAGTATGGATTTGGGGTGTTGATGCTCCAGGATTTGGGGTAGGGATTTGGGATTGGGGCTAGAGCTGAGTGAACGGAAAGAGGGATAATGTTAATCACGCTGACTATCGAGGGATCGTTCGACTCTGATACCAATTGATGCAGACCCTAGGGTTAGGGTATGCGTGGGAAGTGCTAAAAGCACAATGGGTGCCGAAGCACGTGTTGTCCGAAAACACAATAAATCTCCGTAGAGATAATAAACGAGGATGCACCTCAATGAGAAAACCCAATTTCATTAACCAACTCTCTGAGAAATAATTCTCTACAAGCCATATAAATAGTAAAAGAAAACTTAAGCCTTAATAAACCTACTTAAACTAGGAAACTAAGTAATATAGAAAATCTAATCCTAATAACAATATTTAAAGAAACTAACGACATCAAAATAAATTCCTAAATATACATGGGCCCTACACATGTGGCCATTAGGTCTATGTTGCATCATTAATGGCAAGAAATCTCCAAAGAAGAGACAATGGAGACTATAATCTCATTAATTTGGATTATATATTCGAAGAAGATGACCCTCTGAATAGATGGTTGGCTGAAAGAGAGGATGCAGTAATGCCTTATACAGATTTTCTCGATGAATCCATGGTTGATATTGATGAGTTAGATCGAGAATAAGAAGGTGCTTCCCCACCCCAACCTCCCCTTCGCAGATCTACTATTGCAAGGGAAAAGGGCAAGAGTGTAGCAGTGTCGTCGTCACAAGACTCACAACGTCAGCAAAATGGGCATAGCTGTGAGCCAGTGATGACATGTTTTACTTCGGAACGTGTTACACGTGCTAAAGATAATTCAAGTTCCCATTTAAGCAGTTCAAGTGGTGCCCTCTCTCAAGCAAAGCAATGGATTAAGGACCCAACTTTCCAATACAAACAGAAGACAAAGCGTAGGAAGAGCACTCAGAAAGTCAGAGGTTTGGCTACTCATGAAGAAGAAAAAGAACATTGTAAAACATCATCTTCTAGGTAAGAGTAGCTCACCACAAGATGATCGCGGCAGGAATGAGCAAGCAAAAGAAGGTAGTGATGTAGTGATGGAGAGGACAATGTAATTGTCTATGACCCGTTACATGGTGATGAAAGTGAGCCCGCTGGTGGTTGGGGCAAAAATGAAGGAAAGCGATCAGAAGAATATCCTCAACCGCAGCAAGTGCCGTCAAGTCCTTGGCCCACAGATTTCGATAGTTCATATAGGTATGGACAGCAGTATGGACACTCACACAATGATCCTTCGTATGAGTATGGGCTGCAGTATGGTGGGTATGCTGGCTCTTCGCATGGGTATGGGCAACAGCAGTATAGAGTCATTATGGTACCTGCACAACAACCACCACATGTTGTGCATCCTATTCCTTTGGGTCAATTTGGAGGACAAGTACATCTCATGCCCATGGGTCAATATATCACAATACTACCGTCAAAATCAAAATGACAACGACAACGAAGAGAACATCCACCAGCAAGGCATTCCACATGGTATTAGAAAGAATGGGTTAAGGTAGGGTTGCTATTTGCTAAATGATACTTGATAGCTATGATGCACGGATACTTCAAAATGGGCAACGTATCGTGTCGTATCGTATCCGATACTTCACTTTTTATGTGTAAAATCCGTGTTCTTGCCGTGTCTATGGCGTGTCCTTGCCGTATCTCATATTTGTGCATCATAAGCTTTATAGATGATATGGAAATTAGAGTATGGATGAACTTTGTCATTTATTTGCAATTAAATGGTTTTTGTCTCATAATCTTAAAAGGTTTGGCATATATAATAGTGGGTTAACATTTACTAGTATACAGTAGTAGTAGCTATAACATGCTTTAAAATAGTATAATTTGTTGTAAAAAAACACCTAAGTAATAGGAAAGATAAAGGATTCTATAGCCTATACTCTATATTTCACCAAAATCTATCATTAAATAATAGAATAAAAAGATACAATAACTCTACTTGGATGGAGGGCTTCCTAGGCTGTCATATTCTAATTTTCCTTTATTTTTCTTCATTTTTTATTTTTTTGGGACTCGACCCAACTCGGCCAAGTCCCATGTGACTTGGCTGAGTCAATCCCGAGTCCAGTTTTCTAATCCTTGGTCCTAACTCATGTGTGAGGAGTTTAGTTGAATTAGGGAACCCAAACAGTCCAAGAAGTGCTGAAATCAAAACATTCCAGGGGTTGTTTGAGTTAAATATAAAATACAAATGGGAAATTTTGTAATTTCAAAATTCAATTAAAAAAAAAAAGGAAAGAGGGCAGTTCCTCGCTGGTTTTAGGGTTTTGATTAGTGGGCTCAAACAGGCCCAAACCCACTTGGGTCCATGACTCCACCATCAGAATAGGTGGGCCATGTGGGCCCCATGGACAGAAATGTCCAGAGGGCTCTGAATGCTCATTACAGCATAGCAGTAGGAATTTAAATTTATTTCTTGCCTTTTTTACCTTCCAGTCGAGTCAAGCACATAGGATACTGTTAGACAAATAATGGTTGGCTGGTGAGGATGGTGATTTGATTGCCACTTGTTAAGGATTTTGGAGAGTTATATTTACACCAGTCGACTGTGCGTTCCCAGTCAAGCAAGGATATTATTGGGTGGATCGTTCCCTACTATTCCTCGTCTATTTTCACTCCACAGAGAAGGGCAGTCACTATATTTGCTGGGCAGCAGTAATCTGACAGCTTGCACACAAAACTGTCTGCACTATTGCTCTTGCAAAGAGGAATTAGTGTCAACCAAGGTTTTAAAACTGTCAGCACTGAGGAATTAGTGTCAGAACGAAGGTTTTAAAACTCGACCCAGAACATGTATCACCCAATAAATACTCTCTATTGGGTGGATTGTTCCCTACGATCTCCCTCTCTCTCTCTCTGATGCAGGCCCTAAGGTTAGGGCTTGCGTAGATGCCGAAGCACGTGTCAACAGACACCTCAAATTATCTCCACAAAGATTTCTAACACGAGGAAAACGTCTCTAAGGGAAAATCCCAATTTTACTTAATTCCAAATCTGAGATTATCATCTCTACAATGCAATATAAATAGGCAAATTAAACTTCGGGCCTAAGACAATCTAATCTAATAATATAAACTATCATAATCAAATTAGGAAACCAAATAAATTATAATGGTAATCCTAACTACAATAAAATTAGGAAGCTACTAAAAAAATATATCCTCAAAACTATGTTGGGCGGAACCAGTGGTGGAGTGGTAGCCCGTTCTACATCATTCCCCCCCAGGTTGAAAGAAGAGTTCAACCTCGAACTCGAGTCTTCTTCAAGTTGCCTCTGTATATATGATGTACATGAAGCACTTCCTTTGTAGCATGGGTCCTTGATTTCTTCTTCAGTGAGTCTAGCTTCTTTGGATAGTGTAACTTCCTTTCTACCATGCCTGAATGTGTACGTGTGGTCTCACATCCCATGAGTTTCATTCTTGTCATACATCCACAAGCGACCCAATAAGATATCTCCACTATCCATTGGTAGCACGTCACACCAAATTGTATCTTGATAATCATTACCAACTGCAAAAGTAACTTAACATGTATGTCACACTTGCGCTTCATCACCTGTCATTAGCCATTTGACAAAGTAGGGACGATTGTGCTTGTAAACCTTCAACTTCAAGGGATCAATAAGAGTTTGGGAGATGATATTCTCACAACTGCCACCATCAATCACAACTGTACAATTTTTCCCATGTATTGTACCTGTGGAACGAAAAATATTTTTCCGCAACCATCACTTCTCAACATTGGGTATAGACTCTTGTTACACCAAGAGAATTTCACCATTTGTTTCAGTTGTTATTTCTTCCACTTCATCGGATTCTTCACTTTTAGGATCATCTTTTGTTTCCGGTTCTTCTTGTGCACCTTCCATTAAATTTATTCTTTTTGGACATTCAAACGAGCAGTGACCGTTTTGCTTACAATGAAAACATGTGAATCTGTTCTGATCTTCAAACTTGGAGGAAAACTTTTCTGAGGAACTAGCATTTGGATTAAAATCTGACTTTAATGGAGTCTTTTGCGCAGACCATTTAGACGCATTAAGTTTTCTGGCTTGATGATTGGCAATCCCCTCAGCTTTGATAACATGATAAACAATCTTATCAACATTGTCAAAATGCTTGAATGTGAGGATATGTTGTATGTCAAGTGTAAGCCCATTAAAGTATCTGTCAACTAATACACCATCATCTTCATTCAAACCACAACGAGCTTGTATGGTCATGAACTCCTCTGAATACTCAACAATTGTCTTAGATCCTTGTTTCAAATCTTGAAAACTTAAATGCAGATCTCTGGATTAATTGACAGGAAGAAAGTTTTGCTTCAACAGAATTTTCATCTCGGTCCATTTGTCAGCAGGACCAATTTGTTGGTTTTTTCTCTTCTTTTGCAACCTGGCTCTGATACCAACTGATGCAGGCCCTACGGTTAGGGTTTGCATAGATGCCGAAGCACGTGTCAACAAACATCTCAAATTATCTCTACAGAGATTTCTAACACTAGGAAACCTCTCCAAGAGAAAATCCCAATTTTTCTTAATTCCAAATCTAAGATTTTCTATAAATAGGCAAAGTAAACTTAGGGCCTAAGACAATCTAATCTAATAATAGAAACTATCCTAATCAAACTAGGGAACCAAATAAATCAGAATGCTAATCCTAATTACAATAAAATTAGGAAGCTACTAAAAATAAATATCCTCAAAACTATGTTGGGTGGGACCAGTGGTGGAGTGGTAGCCCGCTCTCTCTCTCTCTCTCTCTCTCTCTCTCTCTCTCTCTCTGCCATGAGCACTACTCAAAAGGTACCAGAACTTCATTTTCTCAACCTTTAAATTCTGTCATGTTATTTCATTTACATCTGAAACTAGAGAAAGGGCCAAAAAAGGCAATAAATTACTTAAGTATTTATTAGCCGACATGTAAAGGTTTTGGCTTTGGCTGATGGTATCCAAAACTGTGTTTTATTAACATAATGAGAAACTTTAGTACTGCAACCAGTTTGATTAATTTGATCGGAAGGGTGCCAAGCTTTCACACCCTCACGTACAGATCTCCACCTCAAGGTGAACCAATGATGCAATATTGGGAGGTGCCCCCAAACAGAAATGATGAGACTATATGCCCGATTTTAAGTACCAAAATAGGTTATCATAATCTGGTCATTTCCAATTCAATGAGCCAGCTGTAGCAAATCAATTTCTCAGTGCATTACTGTATCCAAATACAGCCTTTGTTTAATAATCCATTTATTTTATTTATTTACTTTTAAGTAGCTTAAGAATCCAATCAGATTGGGAAAATGATGACTTTAAGTTCATTCAAAAAATATGGTCAACAAATAGAATTGCAGAAATTGTGGAACAAAAAAGGTTCCACATAAAAAGCTGCTACAGGAAAAAGGAAAAACCATGCAAATGAAAAAAGTGCCACATGGCAAGAGAAATGAAATCTAAGCTTTGCTTTTAATGGGTTAGAAACGGTCCATTCATAACCATAAATGAAACTTTTAATCTACAAGAAATTAAGGACCTGTCTGGATGAGGAAAAAAATATGAGAAATAATATGTTAGATAAAATATAATCTTTTCATTTTCTCAAGTGAAAAAATTATGTTCGGCAACTCAGAAAAACATTAAAAGAAAATGATTATTTTATTTCAAAAAACTCAATATTTTTTCCTACAACTCTTCCCTGTAGAAAACTATCTACAATATAAAAATCAGTGTTTTTAAAAGCGAGAGGCGCATCAAGGCGCTAAGGTCTCCTGGGGCCTAGGCGCTAAGGCGCAAGGCGAGGCGCGGGCTTCATTGAAGCGAGGCGCACATTGTAGATAAAAAAAATAGATATTTTGGTATAGACAAATAATTCAAATTCAATGAGCAATGTGAAATCCAAATTCCAGCCCAGCGGACATCATTTGATTAAAAAAAGGAACAAAAAGTATGATTGTAAAATGCAACTGAAAAAGACTGAAACAAGGCCCCAAAATCAGATCATTCAACCCGGTGTTATGCATCAATGGACCTTCAGTTTTAAGTATATCAAATGCGTTGCATTATGTTATGTGGACCACTCATGAGCTCATTCATGATCTAAATACAAAATATTCATTCTAAAACATCAATCTAAAAATATCAAAATGTATATATCTCCAAAATCCAAATAATCAACTCATATCCCCATGATGGCCCATGACCATATCCACATCAACATCATCATCACCACCAAATGAAGACGATCCACATCAACATCATCATCATCACCAAATAAAGTCGATCCACATCAAACCCCAAATAAGGCCCCACCCCCACTGATGGATGAGAAAAATTGGTGATGGTTTGCCAATTGATAACTGTTTAGAAAAAAAAAGGCCCCAGACCAAGCAATAAAAAATATCAATGGTTGCCCCCAACCCTACTGATGAGAAATTGATGATAGCCTGATGATGTGTTTAAAAATAAAAAAATAATTAAAAAAAAAAAAGCCCACGGACCTAAGGCACGTGCTTCGTGCTTCGTGCGCCTGGTTCCAAGGCATGCGCCTCACTGAATGCGCCTCGCTTCGAGGTATTTAAAGCCCAACTAGTGCGCCTCGCGCCTAGGCGCGCCTTTTACAACCATGATAAAAATCTTTCAAAATGTGATTATACAAAAATCCCTCACTTCAAAGGAGATTGTGATTGTTTGGATGATGACGACAATGGTGAGATAGTGGTGATGGTGACTATGACGATCTTGGTGGCAATCTTGGTGATTTGACTATGATGGCGATGGTTATGGCAATGATGATGGTGCTAAGTGGAGGCAATGATGATGATGGTGATGATGGTGACGAGTAGTGGTGGTGGTGATGGTGGCAGAGGAGATAATGAGATGGGTGACGGTGGTGATCACGATCGTGGTGGTGGTGGTGATGCTGGCTGTGGTGGTGGTGATGATGGAAGGTGGTGATCACCAATTCACCATGATGATTGTGAACTAGTGATGATGTCATTGATCATGAGGTGTTCATGATGATATTAATGAAGATTCGATGGTATTTATGATGATGATGACGACAATAACAGTGAGGATGGTGATGACAATGATAGCAATGGTGGTGGTGACGGGGTAGCAGTCATGATGATGAAGATGGTGGTGTTGTAATTTCTTTAATGAATACTTAAGCAGTTTAGATCTCAAAGGTGCAGATTTAACAGGAACACAGAGATAATTCAAAAAGTTATAGTTAGAGATGTTTTGGGGCTTGGTTTTGAGGGTTTTAGGCAGCCTTGGCAGCCTTTTAAGGACTGACATGGATGGTTTTTTAGGGCAAGAAAATTGAAGGAAAGTAGAAAATAAGGGAAAAGCCAATCCACTCCACTGATAGCACAGTTGGTGAGGCACCACCTTCCACAGAAACAACCAGGGACCAATCCTTGGCAGGAGCGATGATGGAGAGGGATTTGTGTGAGATTGTGGGTGTATGTGGGAAGGTGTGCAAGTATTTACCAAAGCCAAAAGAAGGAGGAAAAAAAAAAAAAAGATATCATGTTGTAAAATTGTAATCCACAAGAAAATTTTAGAAAAGAAAGAGGAGGATTTTTGGATTGTTCTCTCTGGTACCAAGTCAAAACTAGTAATTCAAAAGAAAATTTAAGTAGAAAACCTAAAAGATTAAAGCAGCAGCAAATTAGGTTTTTAGAAAAGGAGAAAGAATTTGGAGATATCCATGAGGATTAGTAATCCAACCCTAACATATGAACAGCCCAAAACCTTTTATTTATTCAATATTTTCAGAAATTACAAAAAACACCTTCTCAACAATGTTTTCTACAACTATAAATTAGTCCATAATTACTAGAAACTTACACAAAAAAAAAAGGTCCCCAGTTGTTTCTCAACAACCATCAGTACCATGTTCCAAAATGTTCTGTCCGATTAACCAATGAGAGAGAGAGAGAGATATGAAGTTCAGTGATGGAAATATAAATGTTAGAAGAGAAAAATAGTAGTCCTCTTACACTGTAAGCCAAACAGCTGTAATATCCCTGAACCCCAAGTTGAAATTTGATTATTTAATATTTTTATTTATAGATATTTAATTATTTCTTGGATTTGTTTTTGAATTAATTGAAATTCTTGAATTCAGTTTTTAATTTAAAATAAATATTCATTTAATTATTTTGGTATTACAATCTAAGTTTATAATTAAATTATTTTCAGTATTAATAATTATTTGGTTCCTTGTGGGTTAACCCAAAGGAACCAAATGGTCAACTGAAGAAAATAAGTAATATTTTAGTGGGTAACATCCTTCGATGGGTTAGCCCATACTTCTTTCAAATGTGGGAAAGAGTTTTGGGAGACCCCACAAGATCAAAAATTCGAACCATAGAGATAGGACCCACAGGTGCTAACCATTGGGATTTAGTCATAGTTATTAAGTGAGATGGGACCCATGTGTTTTAAAATAAAAGAAATTAGAAAAAATGGAGGGGGGGATTTGTGCGCAAATGGGAAATGCAGCACAAATCCTGAGGAGCTAAAGAGGAGTGCCGCGCGACCCCTTGGGTCATACTTACTCTTCCTACCATAGTCTCTTTCCAAGACATTTCTCTTCTCCTACCTCTCTTTTAGTTCCAGAAAACCCTAGCATAGATCTAGAGGAGGAGAGCCTAGGAGGAGGAGAAAGGGACAGCAGTTTGAGATCCCATTGATGACCTACAGCCTTCCGCATATCAATTGCGCAATAAGAGCATATAAAAGGTGAGTGGAAAATCCAGTCCATTTGAATACAAGTTCTAGTTGGTAATCTTCTCTTCTTCTTTTTTAATGAATCTAGTGACCCTGATATGAAATGAGGAAGTTCCTGTAGAAGATAACAGGCCCAGCAGGCCCAGCCCATGTGCCAAGCCCACTCGTGGGATATACACAAATCTGTACAGGATAAGATTTAGTCCCTAATTTCTCTCCTTCTATGTATAGGATATAATTGATTCTTTCCATTCTCTTGTTATTCTGATTTGTAATCCTTACTTAATTAGAGCCTTGATTAGGGCATCATATCAATATAAATATGATAGTCGATGCTCTGTGTTGGCACGACCTTCTCCCACAATTTCTCTTCTTCTTCCTCTCCTTTCTTCATATATTATTACATGGTATCAGAGCCATAATCTCTTGGAGACGTCATCAACATCATCTTGGCAATACAGATCACGCATCTGTGCCTTTTAGAAGCAAAAACGTGAGTGAAAACTCCTGGTTTCTCATCGTGATCATGGTGGCCCACCTGCGATCATCACAATATACACAAGTCTCTCCCCAGCCTTGGTCGCCTATCTCTTCTTGTCTTTTTGAAGATTTTTTCAGAATTTTTCAGAGATCAAAGGTAGGCCTTTTGATCCATCTTGTGATTATTCAACTTTCTGAAATTGTTTTCATCACAGCCGCACAAAATCCTAGATTCTGAATGGATTTTGATGCGACCTCCACTATTGGAAAGGGATTTTTATCCTGGTTTCTAGCCTCTCATCTGCTTGTCAATCAGATCTCCCTGTGGGCCCCATGAAGGGATCAAGCCATCAAAATCCAGTTCGTCTGGACTGTTTCTAGGCTGATTTTTTGCACCTGTGTGTGTTGTGTGTGTTTGGACACCTCATCCCCTACTATTGAAGTGTTGTCTTGGATCTGGGGGTTGTTTGAACTCCTCATCAACTATTGTTGGCCTGCGGCTGGTTGTTTTTCTTCTTCAAATTGCTGCTGATCTTTCTTATCTTCTATTTCTGCAATGGAAAAGTATGATGTTATCCCAATTAAATTTAACGGACAGAATTATATGTTCTGGTCTTTCCATTTAAAGAACTTCGTTGAAGGACAAGGGCTTTTTGGTTATCTTGATGGGTCGATCACTCAGCCACAACCTACCAGTACCATTGATTCCAAAAACTTAGCCACCTGGTCCAAAGAAAATGCTAGAGTGATCACGTGGATCCTTAACTCCATTGATCCATCTCTTGTTGTGGCTCTTCAAGCCTACACTACCGCAGCTGACATGTGGGCTCATCTCAGGAAAGTCTATCATCAAACCAATAAGACCCGGAAGTTGCACTTGGATAGTGAAATTGCAAAGTATAATCAAGGAGATAAATCTGTGCAGGAATACTTTAATGGTTTCCTCACCTTATGGACTGAAAGGGATTCCATGTTGATCCAAACAGTCTCTTCCGGATTTCTATCTGAGGCTCTCCAGTTGCAAGAAGAAACTCATATTAGCCAGTTTCTTATGAATCTACGATCCGAATTTGAATCTGTCAGGTCGGCTCTCATGAATAGAGAAAATTCTGCTAATCTTGATACCTGCTTTCAAGAGGTCCTTCGCGAGGAACTTCGTCTTACTTCCCAACGTACTATTCTGGAAGAACCAAAAGCCTTCCTTGCACCACTTCCCGCTGACTTGGCTCTTTTGGCAACCCCAACTCCGAAGCAGACTCAATGTTACGAATGCAAAGGCTTCGGACATATTGCCAAAAATTGCCACAAGAAATTGGTTTGTAGGTATTGCAAACGGACCGGTCATCTTATTGAGGACTGTCGCAGCCTACAGCGACGGAATGAGACAGCCTAAGAAGCCTCCGTCCAATCTGCCACGACAGAATATGCCTTCCGCGTTCCAGGCTCAAGCACCATCATCTGATGCAGGAAGCACTTCATCTGGGGCTATATCCATGACTCCTGCTCAGATTCAAGAACTGATCCAGAGCACGGTTACCTCTGCATATGCGTCTATGGGTTTCTCTGGCGGTCGGCATCAAATTCATTCTCATATAGCATCTCCAGCTTTTCATTCCTCTGCCTCTCTTTCCTCTCCTATTAATTCTTCTACATGGTTTTTAGATTCAGGAGCCTCCAACCACATGACATCTGTAGAACATAGTTTTACAAAGTCCCACTCGTAACTTGGAAAAGAGAAAATAACCACTGCTAATGGTGATCAACTACTTATTTCAGGAGTTGGTACCATTACTTTATCTAGTGGGTCTGGCCAATCCATCACCCTTCCCAATGTTTACTTTGTTCCTAAATTATCCACCAATCTTCTTTCTGTAGGACAACTTATTGATGATGGCTATCTTGTTCATTTTTCCTCCTCTGGTTGTGTTATACAGGGGCGACAAACTGGTAAGGTGATCGCGACAGGGAGTAAACACGGGCGCCTGTTCTTGCTGGACATTGGACATCATTCATTCTTTGCTTCTTCTTCTTCTAATGTCAATAAATTTTAGACTGTTTGGCATAGACGTCTTGGTCATGTGAACAATGCACATTTACATTCCTTGTTTAAATTTGGTTGTCTGGATTCTACTATGGATAATAAAATGTTGTCTTCTTTATCTCAATCTAAGTGTGAAACTTGTTGCTTAAGTAAAAGTCATGTTTTGCCTTTTCCTGTTCATAATGCTCGTGCTTTGGCATCATTTGACATTATTCATTCAGATGTTTGGGGAATTGCTCCTACCTTGAGTAGGACGGGATTTAAATACTATGTGACCTTTATTGATGACCATTCTCGCTATACTTGGATTTACTTTATGCGCATGAAATCTGAGGTCTTCTCCATTTTTCAAAAATTTTATAACATGGTCCAAACCCAATTTCAGAAAGCAATCAAAATTCTTAGATTAGATTCCGGTGGAGAATACATGTCTCATGAATTCTCTGCCTTTCTTTCTGATAAAGGAATTTTTCACTAAAAATCTTGTCCGCATACTCCTCAGCAAAATGGGATTGCGCAAAAAAACAACAGACATATTCTTAAAATTGTTCGTACTTTGTTGATTGCATCCTTAGTTCCTCCCAAATTTTGGTGTGATGCTGCAGAGACTGCTGTGTATCTTATCAAGTATCAACCGTCTTCCTAGCACTGTTCTAGGCAAGACTACTCCTTACGGAGTTGTTTACTTTGGTCAAACCCCTTCATACTCTCACTTATGTGTTTTTGGTTGCCTGTGTTTTGTTCATCTTCCTCCTACAGAGCGCACAAAGTTATCTCCACAGGCTGCTAAATGTCTCTTTTTGGGTTACAGTAATGAACACAAAGGGTTTTTGTGTTATGATCAATTGGACAAATGCATGCGCATCTCTCGTAATGTTATTTTCTTGGAACATATTCCCTTCTTTTCTTTACATTTGGAGAGTCATCCTATTGATGTATCTTATTTGCCACAATTATCGGAGTCTGTTTCTCCAGCACCTCTTCCCAAAGTCTATGTACGACGGAACAAGGTCCCTCATCAGGCGACTCCCTCTCCTAATTCTCTCCCAGCGCCGCCTACTGAATCTTCAGGTAATGATACTTCTTCTTATAGCACCATTTCTCTGTGACGTTCTAGTCGTCCTTCTATTGCCCCTAACCGTTATGGATTTCCTGCTCTTCTTACTTCCTTAGATAGTACTCCTATACCCACCTCATATTCACAGACCTTAAAGGTTGCTTACTGGCAGGATGCTATGACTGAGGAATTAGTTGCTCTTGAAGCAAACCAAACATGGGAATTGGTACCGGCCCCGGATGGAGCATTTGTGATTGGCAACAAATGGATATACTCCGTCAAAGTCCACTCTGATGGGAGCCTTGATTGCTACAAAGCCAGATTGGTTGCACAAGGATATAAACAGGAATATGGCATTGACTATGAGGAAACATTTGCACCAGTGGCGAAAATGACCACCGTTCGTACTCTTCTTTGTGTCGCGGCAGCCCGCAATTGGCCTCTATGGCAAATGGATGTCAAAAATGCTTTTCTACATGGGGACTTGTGCGAGACTGTTTATTTAAAACCTCCACCGGGATATGCTTGTCCTCCAAAGCATGTGTGCAAATTGAGGAAAGCTCTTTATGGGCTTAAACAAGCTCCCCGGGCTTGGTTTGATAAGTTCCGGGCAGCAATCCTTCAAGCCGGATTTCGTCATAGTCACTCTGATAGCTCCCTCTTCCTAAGATGGACATCAAAGGGCTACACATTCCTCTTGGTCTATGTTGATGATATGATTATCAGTGGAAATGATATTGTTGGCATTACAGATCTCAACCACCACCTTACTCGCCACTTCAGAATGAATGATCTTGGTCCTCTTACCTACTTTATGGGGCTTGAGTTTGTGCGTAACAAATCCGGCATTAGGGTACTTCAGCACAAATATGCGCAAGATTTGATCACGTCAGCCAGGCTTGATGATGCTCACACTTTTGATACGCCTCTGGAATTGAACAGCAAAATCAGTTCCAGTGATGGCACTGCCCTGGATGATCCATCTGTTTTCTGGCGGATAGTTGGTAGTTTGCTCTACTTAACTATGACTCAGCCAGATATTTCTCATGCAGTTCACACGGTAAGTCAGTTTGTTAGCAATCCCCACAAACCGCACCTTGCTGCTGCGTTACGCATCCTCCGCTATGTTAAAGCAACTCTTCATCATGGTCTCTTTTTCCCTTCTGATACTTCTCTGCAATTATCAGCTTATGCGGATGCTTACTGGGCTGGCTGTCCGAACTCTCGGAGATCTACCACTGGCTGGTGTATGTTTCTTGGAAAATCTCTGATTTCATGGAAGTGCAAGAAGCAAACCACTGTCTCAAAGTCTTCTGCTGAGGCAGAATATCAGGCGATGTCCTCCGCCAGTGCTGAAATTATCTGGCTCCGCCGCCTTCTGTGTGAATTGGGTGTTTTTGTTAGTAGTTCCACACCTCTCCATGGGGACAATACCAATGCTACCAGAATTGCTAACAACCCGGTCTTCCATGAAAGAACAAAGCACATAGAGATTGACTATCACTTCATCCGTCAACATGTCGTTACTGAGAAGATAACTCTGCCTCATGTATCTTCTTTTAACCAGTTGGCGGATATCTTTACCAAAGCACTTCCCAAACAGCGTCATCATGATCTAACTTGCAAATTGATGTTTTCAAACTTACTACATCAATTTGAGGAGGAGTGTAGAAGATAACAGGCCCAGCCCATTTGCCAAGCCCACTCGTGGGACATACACAAATCTGTACGGGATAAGATTTAGTCCCTAATTTCTCTCCTTCTATGTATAGGATATAATTGATTCTTTCCATTCTTTTGTTATTTTGATTTGTAATCCTTAATTAGAGCCTTGATTAAGGCATCATATCAATATAAATATGATAGTCGATGCTCTGTGTTGGCACGACCTTCTCCCACAATTTCTCTTTTTCTTCCTCTCCTTTCTTCATATATTATTACAGTTCCCCCAAATCAGATCTTGATACATTACTGGAAAGGAGTGGGAAAGACTTGAGCATGAATAAAGGGACCATAGAATCTAACTTCTATGTTGATCCAGTGGTGCCCTAAGGGACCCACTCTTGGTCAAACCCTATCTTCGGTTTGGGCATGGCTGATTTGGTTCTTTTATGGATCTGAATGCTCCACCCGTTGAAATTTTAATTGTTTAAGGAATTTTGGACTGTTAAAATATGTTAGCCAAGTTTATGCAATGGTAGTTTGAAATGAATGTCAAAGTAATGGTCTGGTGAGGGATGGCATGAAAGGTGGGCCTCACATTGGTTGTCACTCACATGTTGCCGTATATTCACACAGACCGTTGGGCAACAATGCTCGTTCTTATTGTGGGTGACAGCCCAAGGGGTGCATGCCAATCATCATGGATGAGGAGGACAGGGAGGGCTCATCATAAAATAGGGCCATTCAGTTTTTCTAACACTAAATTTAATGGCCCAAACAATTAACAGCAGTTAACTGATTGATATACAACAGAGGACACAATTTGGATGTGCATCAAGTTGGGTTTGGAAATAAGTCACAGGGGTAGTGGGCGTTTTAGGGGAGAAGGTGCAGAAAAACAAGATACCATACATGAGTTACACATGTGGATCACTACCGCATGTGTGGAGGTCTACAAAAGAATAGAGCACCCTATGAAGAGATTACATCTCAAACTCTATATTCAAATGAAGATAAGAGTGGAGAACTTTTCAGCCTAAATTTTAGACTAGTTTCGTAAATTTACAAAGAGAGAATCTAAATCCATACATATTACCATATGTAAATAATTTGTTCTAGACAGAGAGCGCCCGGGCATTTTTTAGGAGAAAACGCCCCTCCTACTTGGGCCCACCGGGATGCATGATGATCATGGAAGTCCATTGGATGGAAAGATCCATGGACCATAAGGCCTACCTATATGCAAAATTTGATCCATGGCCCTAAAATCTAATGGTTTTTGAGGTATCATTTTATTATGATTTTAAACAACTGGTGAGGAAAAGTTGGATAAAAAGACTAGATTCATGGGGGAGTAGTGTGTGATACCTCAAACTTTATCCATGAAAAGTTGGATAAAAAAACCACTGGTCAAGCTTCTGACCAACAGTTGATAAAAAGTAGTATCACCAATCACCAACATATTTTTGGAACTTGATATTCAATTCTAACAGTGTATTGGCAGTTTGATGATTAGAGATATGTGCAAGAGAGATTTAACTCTTTCGTATACTTCTATTAGCGTGCCAAAATGCCCTCAACAAAATATTTATTTCCAATCCAAAAAAATAATTAAGAACCAGATCACTTCTATTAGAGTGCCAAAATGCCCTTGACAAGATATTTACTTCCAATCCCAGAAAATAACTAATACCCAGATCTTTCATTTTGAAAGACTGAATGAGATGTTCTCAAATCTAGTATTCCCAAAGAGTCATCACCAAAAAGGATGATGTGCTGTTGATGGGCCTCGCCTTTACCAGGCCCATTCGGACCTAGCTAGGAAGCCAGCGCAAAGCTAAAGCATGCAAATAGAATCATGCAGAAATCTATACCGATGGAAAGAGGGCAAACCTTGAACATAATGTCGAAGCAAGTGAATAGAGCAGTTGAAAGTGAGAAACCATGGGTGGATAGTTAATTGAAGCCCTACGGATCGCAGCTTCCCTCGCTACCCTCAGCCATTCAGGAGTTGCAATATTTGCAGCCTCTCCACAGTTAAATCCTATCATGCAAAATTGGAAAAAAGGAAAAAAAAAATTAAGTATGGAAACTTCTAGGCAGCAAATTTGATAAGAAAGCAAGTTCTTCATATATATCAAAGGACAGGCCATTGTACACCAAAGATAATCAGAAAAGCAGGTCAACCATATTGCTTATTCAGAGAACAGAAAGTAGCAGAGAGCAAGCAAGATAAAATACAGTATGCACCAGCTAAAGTTCAACTCTGCCAAGTGCCCTAATTTTGTCATGTCCAATCCCAACACAATTTTGTCATGTGCCTAGATAGAGCTTAATTAGCATCAGATAGGCAATCAATTGTATAAACCAGCCACACTTAAGCGTGATGTCATATCTTTACCTCAAGTCCCTACTGAACTTCAGTTTGCTGATATATTCACTGAAGGACTTCCTCGGCCTCGACATCAATTTCCGGTTACCAAATTGCTGCCATATGACTCCCCAGCATCAATTTGAGTGGGTGAGTCAATCCAGCCCATCTGCGCAGGCCCATCTGGGCCCAATACTTGTATTTATATTTTAATTAGCTATTGTATCTTAGTTAAACTACAATTAGTTTAATCATAACTCTTGTACAATTAGGTAGCTATAATTTAGGATTTGATTGTAATAGGATTCTGTTAATAGGGCTTATATAATGTGTCTTCTCAAGTGACAGAAAAGTATAAATCGCAAAGCCAAACTCAGATAATGCTTGGCTTATGATTACGTTGATGACTAGCTGAAGTCGCATAACTAAGGCAGAAACAAAGCCAAAGAGGTTTCTATAGTTGCAACTAGAAACAAAATCATCAAGACCATGGATAACTTTTCAAAAACTAGACTCTAAAGTGAATCTTCCACGAAGGAGAATTTGTGGACTCACTCATCATACATGTGGCTTACATGCGTCCCTATCCAGGCACTTTGAAAATTTGTAGATGAAGTATATCCCCAAAATCATGATGATCATAGATATAAGACTTTTTTAAGCATCCATTGGCACCCCATCAATGGGAGATAAGAACAAAACAGTCTGCAATCATACTTTAATGGGTGAAATAATATGGCCAGGATCCAATTCTAGTCTATATCCACAATTTTGACAGAAAGAATATGTGTGCATTTTTCATTAGTCTGTATAACCTGCAACAAGCATACATTTTTGTAAAGACATGAATGATCTCTCTTTTTCTATCAATGAGTCCACTCAATTATTAACCACTATATATGGAAATTACCATTGTCGCATGATAAGTAATTGCATGCCATGCAGAAAAAAAAATACAAATCAAAAGAACAAGAAAAGCTAGGTCAAATCAAAAGAACTCATTTATAAAGCATGAGGTAGACGGTTCTGTCCAAGATTATCCATCAAAAAGATTAAACATATTATCCACCAAAAAGATTAAACATACTTAATTCCACTAATATCGGTACAAGCACTAACATCGTTTCAATGTTTATGGAGTAATTTGGTGGTGATAAAAATGGATAAGCATTTATACATCTTGCTAGTTAAGATCATGTTGTTCACTTCGATTTTTATGGATAAACTTCTGTATATATGCGAGCAGATCACAAGAACAAGAATGCTGCCTGTTGAATACTTCTTTAAGTGCCAATCATGCAAGCAGTACAATGGTAAGGCACATCTCCTTCGTAGATAAGACATGGATTTCAGCTTTTGGTAAAAAAAATAATAAAAAAGTAAACAAATTTACTAGAATCACTTCTAAACTTTGAACTATCCACATTAAAATGACTTCTCAAATATTTTCAATCCATTAAATTCTAATGCCTTTGGGAATTTTGCATATTAGACAATTACAATTTGGAACTCATGGACGGGATATTCAAAAGGTCTACGACGATGTTTGAGCATGCCATGTAAAAGGAGAATGTAGATACCCAGACATTTCAGTTAAAAACTTGGAATTCAAAGGACACTTGAGAAGAAAAGAAAATAGAAAAGAATTTAGAAGGAAAGAAGAGGAAGCAGCACTAGAAAGAAGAGAAGAAAGAGATTTATAGAGAAAAGATTAGGGCTGGTTTTCCAGATCTGCTTGGTGACCAGACCCATATATATGTATAATTCAAAATCTTCTTATTTACAAAACAGTCCCTGAAGATCAAAGTTTAGATCAATTCTCATTTCCACCTCCACTGCCCCAAAAAAACCTCTTGGAGGGATTTGTCTTACAGAAATGTTCTAAGAGTCTGTTTCTGTTATTTGAGACAAGATTATTACTTTTAAAAAAAGGATACGAAATGAAAAGGGAACAACAAGAAACTTAAAAGGCTGTTAGGGATTTATTTATAATTAATTTGTAAATAGCTTTTAGACTTCTCGAGTATACTTTGAAAGAACTGTTGCTCCTTGAGTTATCTTTCGTAGGTGATCTCTTGATGGAACCTTCCTCCAAGTCTTACTACCTTAGGTCAAGTTAACCCTCTTTCTATGTAAACTAAATTTTCCTTCTCCCTAAATTTTTACATTAGATCCATATGGAAGTCCTACAAAAGAATAAATATTTAGACTTGACAATATGAACCATAAAAAAGAGTCAAGGAGAGGAGGAGCCACAGCCTGATCATTCCTTGATTCGTAGTGGTGATCATGGGCCAGGCTTGGGTGTATAATCTGGGCTTAATAGGGCTGGGTTTTGATTAAGTGACAGAAAGCCCAAAGCCTGGACCGGCCCGGACTGACTAATGAGTGCTTGTAATTTAGTGTATTTTATCAGAACAATTGATAGAAACCCCGGTTCAGCCCAGTCCAACCAGGTCCAATTGAATAAATGGGCAGGCTTGGGCTTGACTTTTACAGCCTGTGTTGGGACTGGTCCCTGTCCAGGCCTATGTTTCCAAAGTTAAGTCTGGCCTGGAAATGCCTCAGCCTGGCCCATGAACACCCCTATTGATTGGGCATAGCCAGGTCATCCCCAAAAATTCCTTTCATCAGAAAATGGTTTCTATGGTTTCTTGTACAATAACTACCTAGTTTGTAAAAAAACTCTAAAGAAAAAAAAAATGGGAATTTTACACAAATTCACATTAATGTATGAACCCTAGATACTCCAGTTCATTTTTGTTTGTCCAATCTAAAAGGGAAAATATCTCTAAGTAAAAGGCGTCTCACCATGGCTAAACCCCGAATGATATGCCCTTGGGAAAGTGACTACAAACTCTCCAGCATTCTGCACCAATCTGATTTGAGGATAAACAAAAGGCACAATAATGTGATCATCAACACTAAGTTAATGTTCAAACAACATAATCAATAAAAAGAAACCTGAAAACCAAGGCTATCAACAAGCCAAGCTAGCTTGAAAGTCAACTTGGGTTTGCTTGGTAGGGATGAGCTTGAGCTCGTCTAACATGCTAAGCTTGAGCAAGGTCTTCTCAACTTGGCCCAATTGGGTCGAGCTCTCATCTGAAGCTTGGCTTGTTAAGAAGCTCAACTCTGTGTGCATACGCATATGCTCACACTTGCATATATTACAAAAACTAGGGTACAGTAGATCTGAAGAAGTGCAACATATACAAGGATTTGGCCCAGGATAGACTGGAGTGGCAAAACAGAATCCATGTAGCTGATACCAACATAGTTGGGACAAGGTTTTGATGATGATGATGAGTTCAAAAGATTATATAGTCCCAAATAAATTTTGTATATAATAAATTAAAGTTTATTGACACTTACTAAAATATAACAAAATAGGTCAATGGGTAATGGTAACATGAAAAATTATCACATACTGACGACAGAACGATACAGACCTTTCTAAATACCCAATTAATCCATGGGGCCCACCCATTTGAAACTCAAACTGTTGCACACTCCTGTATACCAAATATTTGTTTTGCTAGATATTATGAGTACACGCTATAAAATATGAGAGTTTGAGCTGGTCTTGACTCAAGCTCAATCTTGACATGCATTGTCAAGCCAATCTCCAGCCAGGTCAAGCCTAAGCTAAAACTCAGCTGGAGTTCAGTTGAGTCCTCTCAAGCCGAATTCGATCTGGCTTGTATAATGGTCAAGCCAACCCCAAACTGGGTTAACTTCAGTGTGGCAACAGCTCGAGGTGGTTTGTTCAGCATTCAAGCCAACTTCAAGCTGGGTTCAGCTAGGCTCATTTATACCTCTACTGAAAAGTGTGAATTAAATTGTCACCTGCAGCAAGGAATTCCTGCACCAATAAGTACTTCCGGCGACATGACCGTGGTTTTCTCACCAAGTATAGCAAAAGTAACTGCAATGATTTAAAAAGGATCATAACCTATTTTGATCATATTGAACAGTAACACAGTAAATTATTCACAAGATATCTACTTACAAAGTTAGTAATTGCTATCTGTCTTCTACAAAGCAAGTTCATATCAAACTCCATGCAATAATACTAAAAAAAACCTTAGTCATTAAAAATTAAAATAAAAGATAAAACCTTCAAAGAAAAGGGGAAGAATGAAAGAATCGGTAGAAGAATGGAAAGCCAACTGCACAGGACTAACAAGAGAAGAAAACACTAAAAACAGAATGTCGCAGGACTAACTGAATGGGTTATTTTCCTAGTACCACAACAACCAGCAGCAAATGAATAAATACCAAACAGGGAAAACATAATATATGCTTGACTTAATTGAGAAAAATTACCTATCACATTAACTGCAAGTACACATTAAAAACAGCATACATTAACTGCAAGTACATTAAAAACATGATACTGACAAAAGATAACAAAAGAAACGCAGAAAAAAAAAAAAAGGCCATCGCCAAGTGCGGTCCCGCCAAAGCAGTGCAGGCTGGAGACAGACCTAACATTTGGCAGTTTTGCACAAAGTGGCTGCTCGCATGTCTCGAACCTGCATTATCACACATGGCACCCGAGACTTTTACCATTGCACCAAAGCAAAATGACCCTAAAACAAATGTAATGCAGAAAGTGCCACTAAAATTAACCTCCGAACCATAGCCACAGGACACTATCTTGAGAACTTAATGCAGTTTTACAAAATAAAATTCATGGGTATAAAAATGAAATTTGAGTAGAAAGGAATAAATTAGTAAAAATGTATGCCAGCTTAAAATACCCATCAAAATCTTTCTTCCATCTTAAAACAAGAAAACTAGCAAAGGACAAATGTGCTACACCTACACCACTACAAATACGAAAAAAAAGTAGAGACTAAGAGCTGACTTCCCAGCTGCAAGCACTACTGATGACCATGATAGAAAGGTTGAAAAAAATAATAACAGGTATAAAGCTAAACACATGAGAAAGAGAGAGAAGAAAAGAAAAATACATTAACACTAGAAACCCTACTAAACCAATAAAGTCAAATGCAGGAACTAATTAGAAGGGTTGATTCCATTTCAAACAGAACAAAGGACCATGAGAAAAAAAACCAAATACACATGAAATACAGATTTAAAGATCAGAAAAAAAAATCCATTACCAACAGAAAATAAATAAAGAAATAAATCAGTGAAAATAATACCCAATGAAATTCTAGATAACAAGAAGATATAGACCCCATTCAATGAGGGTGAAAGGTACTTCACAGCTGGCATGAGGTATTCCAGCTTATTGGATCTTGCATTGGATTGTTGGTGGAGATGGAACCTCAAATGGCCATCTTGGACTCGTTATCCCAAATGGAGCAACATTGCTGACCCAGATTGATTTGTTGATTTGTGATCTAGAACCTCTCATCATTGCCTCAATCTCATCAAAGAAATTTGATATTACTAAAGGATCAAGAGGATGAAGGTAAGAGAACAGTGTGGGGTGGAACCTTTCTTTCACTTGGGCAATAATGAGTGGAGGATCTAGCCTTCATAGGGGGGTTCTTTGGGTGGAGAAGCCTCTCATCATATCCTCCCCGATCTCGTCAAAGAAAGTTGAAAATTGAAATTACCAAAGGATCAAGAGAACGAAGTAGAACGGTGTAGGGTGGAAACTCCCTTTCACTCGGGCAATAAGGGACCTAGGTGCATTGACCACAAGAAAATGGAATCTCTATGTTTGACCTTCAAATTTCAAACAACTGGCATCCCTTTTGGGCCATGTTCATCAGGCAGGTCTTCTCCTTCACATGGGCCATGAAAAAGGAACTGTCACCAGCGACCGGGCCAAGGAGTCTCGCGTCTTAATGAGAGCGAAGAGGTGGCTAATTCAAACTTTTAATTAGGTGTGGTGGGACAAACCCCTCTCCATGTCTTCTCTCCAAATCAAGGACCACATACAAGTGTCTTTCAAAGAACTCTCACTCGAAAAGGGTACATTTAGGAAAGAAAAGCAGAGTTATATCTGAAGCACCAAAAAGAGACTAGGCATTGGCATGGATTCTTAAGTTCCAATGGTTCTCACAAATGGAGTCCAGGAGGGACAGTCAATGACACCGTCATGGCAACAGTTGGCAACAGTCACTCCTATCATTGAGAGAGGCAAGCAAAGCAGCAGTATATTCGTGAAGGGGCCAGCAAAGCAAACGTTTGTATGCAAGGAAGATATTACTTCAACACAAGTGAATTACTTCAGTCAGCTTTATAATGACAATGACAGAGCACATGCCAAACTGGATGATTTTGAGTTTCATGCTGAAGGAGAGCAAGAGGCAGATTGGCTAGAGAGGAGGTTTGAGGAAGGAGAATAGAAGAAAGCAATGAAAGACCTGTGGGGAGACCAAGCTCCAGGTTCGAATGGGTTCCCTAGTGCTTTCTTCTAGAGATTTTAGGACATGGTCTACCCAAGTGTCATGGATTTCTGTAACAAGCTCCATGAATGGAAGAATCTATCAAGGAACTTACCATGTTGTTCCTCGCTCTTAAAGAAAGAGGAGGGAGGAGTGACTCAAAGCCTTTCATCCAATTAGTCTTATCGGGAGCATGTACAAGATCCTATCGAAAACATTGGCATCTCGTTTGCAAGAAGTTATGTTCTCCATAGCATCTCTAGCCCAAGGGACCTTTGTGAAGGTATGCAAATTAATGGTTTTATCGTGCAAATGTGTATAAATTCAAGACAGAAAGGAAGAAGGCCAAAGATCATTTGCAAACTAGATTTGGAAAAGATCAATTGCATAGCCAATTAGGATTTCTCATTATATCTGATGTGGTGGATGGGCTTTGGAGTCAAGCTGAGAAGACGAATAAAGGATTTTATAGAAACAGAGCCCTCAGAGCTGGTGAATGGAATCCCAAAGGGCTTCTTGTCGGCCTCAAGGTGCCCCAAATAAAGGGATCCCTTACCCACTTTCCTATTTGTTATCATTGTTTAAGCTTTGAGTAGGATGTTGGAGAATGCCAAGCTATCATATCTCTTTACGGCTCCTTCGTTTACATGTGTAGAGGAGTAAAGATGAGGTAGCCGTCGCATCATGGAAAAAGTAAAGGTAGTGTACAATAAAGTAAAAGTAGAGGTGGTAAATCCTAGCTTGGATAGTATGAGCTAAAGTATTGGTGAGAGATGGAGTGTAGATTAAAAAGCACCTTTTGAAATGAAGTTTACTAAAATGCACCTTTTGACATGAAGTTTACTTCATCACACTTTCTTGTGGATGTGTAAAGGTAAGTGGTGTCACTCACATCATAAGTTTACTCTCCACTCTACATTTTTTTCAGCCAAACATGGTGAAGTAAAAAAAAAACAACACATCACATGCGTACTTTAACTCTACCTTTACTACTCCTTATGCTAAACAAAGTAACAAACACCCCCCTTAGGTATTTTTGTTGTGGGAGAAACAATGTTGTGGTCACACACCTACAATTCACAGATGACAGCATTGAAGGAATTTCATAGTGGTTTTGAGATGCTTGAAAAGGCTATTGCTACTTTCTAGGTCAAATATTAGCTTTTCCAAAAATCAGATAATAAGCACCAGTAAGATGGCACCAATTAGGGGGTGCAAATGCAAACCCTGCATGATGAATTCAGTTATGTATAGGTGCAGCTCCAATGCATTATAGGATCATTTGGTTGAGAGGTTCAAACACAGACAATCAGTGTGGAGAGCCAAGTACATGTCTTTTTAAGGTTGAATCGCCTTCGGTTAAAGCAGCAACGTCTAGTCACTCCGGGTTACTCCATGTCACTTTCTTGGTGCCCAGTAATGGTGGTTGAAAAGAAAGAACGGCTGTGAAGGGACTTTCCCTAACATGGAATGGAGAAAAAAAAAAAAAGCAGTACCATCTAGTCCAAAGGAAGATGTTTTGCAAAACCTTCAAGCAGGGTGGCTTGGGCATTATGTATGAAGCTTTGTTAGGCAAGTGGATGTAGCATCTAGGTAAAGATTTAGACAATCTAATGGAGAGGATAACTTTCTCTAGATATAAAGGATGTGGGGTGGACAACATCAAAATCCACTAGGTCGAACTCCAGATTTACTTGAGTTATAAGGAAGAGAAGCTAACCTCCACAAAATCAAGTTAAGATAGGGAAAAGGGACAGAATTATGATTTGGAAGGACATGTGGTTGAGGATGAGCTGCCTGTGACCTGCTTCCCAGCTCTGTTTCAGGTGGTTAAAGCCTTGAAAGCTTGACCGGCAGATGTCAAGGAGTGCTAAGAGTTCAAAGTGACATGAAGCTTTCGGTTTAGGTAGATTCAACAAATGAGAAAAAAAGTCAGTGTATCCATACCAAGTTTTGTGATGCAGTACGGACCAGGACAAGAAAGCCACTGGGTCTGGGCCCACATGATTGACCCAGAAGTCAACCCGGTCCATTGGGTTCAGTCCACAGGCCCAATTGACCGAGAGCTACTGTGGCATTTTATTTTTATACTATTTCCTTATTCAATTAGGGAGTTATTTCTAATTTTGTTGTTTGATTAGGATTAGGAGCTTCCTAATTTATTAAGAAGTCTTAGTTGATAAGAAATAATACTCTATATATAGTTGAGTCCTTCATTGTAGCTGCCTATGCTTATTCCGGTTAATTAAAGATTTCCTTAGTTTTCTCCAATTATGGTGTGTTTTATGGTTGTGAGTGTGCCCTAGGGATGGGATCCATCATTGGAATCGATCAATCCCTCAAGAGATTGGTCTATTCTTCGATCGTGGATCCAGGGCTGCGCCATTTTGGATGTATTCATAGACCATTGATGCAGAATGGACCATGACCAGGCCCAATTCAACTGGGCTAGACCATTGACCATTGGTCAACCTGGTCCATTTGGTTCAGTCCACATGCCCAATTTGACTGAGAGCTACTGTGGAGTTCTACTTTTATCCTAAATCTATTTTTTTGTTATTACTTAGGATTAATATTAGCCAATTTCCTGTTTAAATTGGATCTCTTCAATATTATAAAGTCTTGTTTGCTAAGGGATTGATCCTAATCTTCTATATAAGGATTGCCAAGCTTCATTGTAATTCATGCTTAGTTTCAATTAATCAAAGATTTCTCTGAGTTTTTCTTCAATTATAGTTTTTCTACTATGGTTGTTAGTGTGGCCTAGTGCTTGAATCCATCTTTGAATGCAATGAATCCCTTGGGAGATTGATATAATCTCTGATCAAAGATCCGGAGCTGCGCCAGCCAAGATCCTCAAAACATGGCAGTCTAGATTGCATAATGTTCAAGCTTTTGAGGAAAAATGTTTCGGTTTATACTGTTGTGTGGGAGTGCCTTGTAAGGTTGCCCAATGTGGAATGCGGACACTGCTCCAAAGACTGGCCTTTGCATGATTAGGCTGTTGAACAGCATTTTGACTTTGATTTACTTGGCAGAGTAGGGGCAGACTGATTGAAAATGGTAGCTCAATGTTTAATAGATGAAAAGAAAGTTAGTCACCTCCAACTAACCTGCAGTATGTCTAGCGAGGTGCGGTATGTGATTCTTCATCGGTTTAAAATCTTCCGGCTGGAAGGCCAGAGGTAAGAATACTGTATGGATGAAGACTTTTATGGTGGCCATTTCGTCGAAACAGAAAGAAAAACTGATCAATGCTTTGACAACAAGTCCAAGTCAGGAAAAGAGTTGATCACAACCATCAGATGGAGAGTTATCTCATGGGCTGTACTTCAAGGGAGTCTCGCCTAGCATGCAAATCTAAAACTGGAAGGTCATAGAAGACGGTCCCTCTGCTAGGTCTGCTATTTTGAATTGGTCTCCCTCAAGAAGGATGGTTAGAGTAGAATTTTGATGCTAGAACAGGAAGTAGCACAGGCTTTGTGGGTATAGATGGTCTAATCATGTCCTCCCCTGGGAAGTTGTTGCATTTTCCCAAGGCTCAATGTGTTTCAATTTTCAAAAGCATCAACGTAGAGTAGAAAGAATTTATGGCCCTGTTAGCAGGCGTGAAGGAGGCAAACAGTCTCAACTTTTCCCATAGTAGTTGAGAGGGGCTCTGTCTGTGGGGGCAATCCGATGACATGGAAAATGGCACAAATCTTTTTTAGAGCTCAAGGACTTTATTGAAGGTAGACAGGTGTCATTTTTTAATGGATTGGTTAGAGTAAAAAGGAGTTCTCAGCCAAATCATTTTTAAAGCATCATGAACCTGTGTAGGGTTTGTAGCATGTAGTGGGTGTCATAAGGGTAGTTGCCCACTTAGAGTTGTTGCTGAGAGCACATCTCGGGCCTCCTTCCCTTTTCCTTGTTATTGCCTTTTCTTTTAAGAAAATCCATCATCGTTCAAAAAAGTACACTATGCGCTAGTGAAAGCAGGAAAGATGATTCATTAATTTAACAAAGTAGGAAAGAACTCACTACTTTGCAAAGAGCACGTTTGGTAACTAGTGAGCAACCCGTAGACCTAAGAATTCCTCAGTGCCCCTGGAACATGGGTTCCTCGTTGAGGGTTTCACAACAATATTGGTGCATACTGATGCATATAGCTGAGAAAATTGGCTTAAGTGCACAAATCCGCAAAAGTGAGGATTTGCAAATCCAATGGGGGGAGGTTCAGGCCTAAGAATCATAGGTCCAAACCCTCGGAGAATTACAATTGCCAAACGATGTTTTTCCATGAGGAGTTGGTTGCCAAAAGTGACATTTAAGAGTAAAATGCAAAACCCATAAGAAAATGCATACTAATGTAAAACCACACTTCCAACACAGTTTACAAAGAAAGTAATGGCAAGAAAAAAACAGCAGCATTTTTCTATTTTTTGGGAAATAACACATTACCTAGTTAGATAATCAGCAACAACATTCAGTACCTAGAGACAACAATGTCATAACAACACAGAAATGAGGTAGCAATACAACCAATCAGCAAGAAAAATGCAATATTTATTTAAGAAAACCCAAGATAATCCATCAAATAATGGATAAAACAGAGATTTTCCAATGCAATCTACTTTCAAAAGAGGGGAACTTAATTCAGTGTCCACCAAAAAAACCTACAGGAAGATATAACAGTAATGAGACAAGAAATATCAACCACAGAAGAACCACGAAAAAAACTATAAAAAAAAAAAAACACATAGAAGAAAATGCATAGACCATCACAGAAACAGGGAACAAATACAATAACAATCTAAATGCAGAGAGCAAAGAGAAGAAAATCCAAAACACCATCCATTCAACAAGAACCAATAAAAATCAAATTCGGGTATGCATTTCAGCAGCATTGAAAACTCACCCACAGGATTAACCTCCCCACCATAACCATGCACCCTTACCACCTCCTCAAATGCAAAGGCCGCATCTCTCGGCACCCCATACCACGTCTTCCCCGGCCCCAAATGCAGATAATTCAAGCTGTGAAGATCATGATCCTCAACATGCCATGCAAACCAGCTAAACATCATAGCCACATACACCATTGGCGAAGTCACCCCTGCAATCTCCTCCTTCATAAACCTCAGCAGAGACCCTTTTGCCCGCGACGCCCGCCTCATATTCCATGCCGTCTCCGCCACCGTGGCTGCCGCCTCACCGCCCTTCATGCTTACCGCCGCAAAAGCAGACCCGGGCATGTCATTCGCATACTCAACGGAAAAGGGTTTATCCGCCGTCGCCTTCCAGAACAAACTCTCAACTTCCAGAGCAGAGAGACCCTTTTTCGTGCTCTTCCTCAAATGGGTCTTCTCGAAATGCTTCGCTTTTGCCTCGAATTGCTGCAGAGTGTAGGATTCGCCGCTCTGCCATACGGGTTTCTGTACGGGTCGTGATTTCCTGGGGCAGAAACCGATCTGCTGCTGGCGGGTGGTGAATGCTGGCTGCTTGTGGGGGTTTCGGGCGGTGAGGGAGCGGTTGAGATTGGAGATTGCAGCTTTTTTAGGCGGTGCCGGGAGGGGCGGCACGATCTTGCAGATTCCGAATTTGGACGCTTCCTTCTCGATTTTGAGGATATAAGAAATTGGGTCTTGGAATTCTGCTAGTGTTGGATGGTATTCTGGGGCTAAAGGGAGGGATTTGAGCCATGGGAGGATTTCTGGAGATGCATCTTGTGTTGAAGGGGACGCCATTGAAGTAGAACAGAGTAACTTTCATTTACTGTAAATCATGATAGTGAGAAATAAGGAGGAGAGGAAAAGAAATGTAGAAAGAGAAGAAGAGGATCTGATTTGATTTTCCTTTCTTTTTCTTTTGATTTTCTCTGCTACTCCCTTATCTTCTCCTGTTTTTGGGTTTAGGTTCTCTCTGTTCTCTTTGGAGAGAAAACAGAGGAAAATAATAATGGTGGGGAGAAGGGAAGAGGCAAGTGGATTTTGTAAAGAGTGAGGATTTTATGCTGGTTTAGTGGAGTTGTAAATGGCATGGGTGTTTGATAGAATTGCATTCATGCCATTGCCATTTCATTTTGCATTCATGCCGTTTCATTTGGATTACTTGGACAGAACGGGTTTTTTCGTTTTTTTTAAATAGAGTAATGCTACTTGGACAAACTTTTTGGCCAGAATTTTGGCCAACCCATATGGTTTCCATTGAATATCATAGTGATATTCAATGGAAACCATATGGGTTTGCCAAAATTCTGGCCAAAAAGTTTGTCCAAGTAGACTTTTTGTTTTAAATAACCTTTTTCATTATTTTGGTTAAAAGATTCACCTTGGCTTGAGCCTTCAAATTGAATGTATCACTCCTCACTGAACATGTCAAATAGAATGGGCTTTGTCGTTGACCGGCCCGATCAACGGCCCGATCCATGACATGGGGTCATGCCGGGCCGAGGCGCTGGGCCCGTTGGCCTGGCCCGCCAGGCATGCCTGGCAGGTGGGTTCACACCAAGACAGTGGCTAAAATGTCATTTTCAAAAAAAAAAAAAGTTAATTTTACCCCCCACAACAGCAATAAAATGGTCGTAAAAGGGGTATTTTATGTCATTTTCCATTTTACAAAGTCTATAAATATCCTAATCCTCTCATTCTCATTCCTCACCAATTTACACAACTCTCTTACTCTTTATACATTCTCTCGCCTTCTCTCAAAACATTCGACTCTTTCACTCTCTCCAAGAAGTTTTTGGAGGGCCAAAGATCAAGTCATTAAGAGACAAGATTAAAGGTGTCTTCAAAGATTTAGAGGTATTTATATTATTTAAATTTGAGATTCCATATATATAAGTTTCTAATATATTATATTAACTCTCATTTTATCCCCTTTCTTATATTAATTATCACAAAAGAACAATATTAACATATTACTGTTATTATTTATAAATTTTATTTTTTGAAATATGTCTGGAAGATTTCCCACAGAATCTTCTTCCGTTAATTTAGGGGTAGAAGAAGATTTTATTGAATTACAAGATGAAGTGGGTGATTTACCATCCCCTTTCCTCAGAGTTCCCGTAAACCAACCAAGAGGAATGGAATTTTAGTAGTTTGGAAGATATTTACAAGGTTTGATGTTATTGAAAATGGAAATAAAGTTGAAAAGGCAAAATGCAAATTTTGTAGTAAGATTTATTGTGCCGATTCAAAATCGGGTACCAACCATTTGTCAAGACATAGGCAAAAATGTTTAGCCTTACATAAGCAGACGGATGTAGGGGTAAGGAGGCCTGGTTCACAAACCCAAATTTCTACTACCGGTGGTGGTAGTAGTAGTAGCAGTTTGGGTATTTTTTCTTTTAATGCACAAAGTTCTACACAAAATCTTATTAAAATGATTGTGTTATCTGAATTACCATTTTCTTTTGTTATAAATGACTATTTTGAAGAATGGGTCCAGAAATACTATCAACTACAATTTCACAGTATTTCAAGAAATACAACCAGAAATGATGCTATTAGACTCTGGCAGGAAGAGAAAACAAATATAAAAAATTACTTTACAGAAATTCATGGTAGAATTGTCATAACTACAGATATGTGGACTTCTAAAGGGGGCGATAGTTTTCTTTATATTATTGCACGTAACATAGATGGACAATGGATTATAAATAAACGTATAATTAGTTTTAGTTGAAAGTTCGTGATCCGAACCTAAAGGGGGGGTGAATAGGGTGAGCTTCAAATTAGTGACCAATTATGATCAATTTTAACTTCTTTAAATTAAATTAGCCACTGGTGATGATTATCAAACTAAATGCGGAAACTAACAAAAACAATCATCATAAAGCATACATCATCACACAAGGATTTATAGTGGTTCTGCCTCAATGTCTACATCCACTACCGGCTTGTGATCTAACACCCCACCGGATTTTCACTATTTATGATTTTCAGTAGGCTAAGCAATAACCTCTACATTATGCTTTTCTTAGGCTAAGCAATAACCTCTACAACCAAAAGGTTGGTTATCTCTCTAAGTAATGTCTAGAATACACTTGATGGAGATACAATTTATAGCTCAATACAATGCCTCTTAATTAGGCGGATATGAAAATGAAAATCTAATTCGCACACACACACACACACTATGAATGCAAAGATGAATGCACAATGTGTATATATGATGTTCTCAATCAATTTGAAAATGAAAGCTCATAAATGTATGCCAAAGGCTTTTAAAAGTTTTAGCTCATAAAAACATTTATGATTGAGGAAAGAATGCTAATCACATGTTAAAAATAACTTGTAAAAGATATACCTATGTATTCTAAACAAGTTGTGAAATTCTAAGAACAAAATATGTGATGCATAGGGATTTCAATCAAATTAACAATGTAGCTCAATATATGTATGCTAAAAGCATTTGAAAGTGTAAAGCACAAAAATAGATTTGATTGAAGTTAAGGGACAAATCATATGTAATTAAACATTCAACTTGAAAATGATATACCTATCAATGCTAAACAAGTTGTGAAACTTTTAAACCAAAGTGTATATGGTTTGCGAAAATGTTGAATCCAAAACATAAGATAGATTTGAAAGTGATTTTCATATGATGAAAAACAACAACCAAAGATTCAACCAAGTATAGAAATAATGTTACATATAATTTCAAAGATGTTTTCATTAACATGATTTACTTAAATATACCAATATGAGTACTACTTGGTTTGAATCAAGGTGATGTATCCAAAATAATAAATCAATTCAAAACATATACATGTTAAGGACACAACAAATCACAGTTTATCATGCTAGAAACGATTTACCAATAATTAAAGCAAAGCATGAAAACATGATTAAGAAAAGTAAAGCTTACTTAGTGATTTAACTTAATGGAACTAAGCTTTAGCTTTTCAAATGATCCCTCTCATCCCTTAGCTCATTCTCCTTTGATTGGCCTCAAAACATCTCAAGGAGGGCCTCTTAGTTCCTCAAAATTTTCAAATGAATGAACTTGTATTTATACTCAAAAAGTGAGTTCATGCGTGTCCCCGGTTGACCTACACCCTTCCGATTGACCTGGGCTTCAACAGTCATAAATCTGACCGTTTGAAAAGAGCTCAAACGGCTCTTTACGCGGTTGACCTACTGTGTACTCGGTCGACCGGGTCCATGGGCTCGGTCGATCGAGCACACTGAAGGTCGACTCGGGCCCAGGGACCAAATTTCCCTAAAATTGCATATTTCAAAGTAATTCTTGGAGGGGAATTTTGGGCCACTAAATCAAACTTGGAATCATGATTTAAATCAAACTAAGATGTTTAAAATCATGAAACATAAAAGGCCTAAAATGATTTGAAAGATTTAAAACATAGGCTAGCTTGATTTGATAAAATTTCTTTTCAAATAAATTGCATTCAAGATTAAAATCAAAACATACATAAACCAATATTTCTACAAGTCTTAAAAACAATGCATGTGTGAATCAATATTTCAAGATTTTCTAAATCAATGCATGTGTGAAAATTCAAATGATGCTAAAAAGATAATGCATCCATCAAATTGCAATAACACAAAATCCCTAACATTAGCTATCTTGAATGGCCACACAATGGTACTAGAATAAGTACATTTATTTTGGAAAAACTAGATGAATATAATATTAAGGAAAAAGTTTTATCTATAACTTTAGATAATGCCAATAATAATACAGTGGCTATTGAATTAATGAGAATGCAGATGCTACTTACAACTTTGAAAGATAGCTCTATCTTTCAAAATGGATGTGTACGTCACATCTTAAATCTCATTGCAAAGGTTGGTTTAAAGCACATTGTAAGTTACACAAATGTTATTAAAGATATTGCTAGATTTATTTTCTCATCCACACAAAGAAGACAATTATATGCCCAAATATGTGCAAGATAAGGCGTATCAGCTATTACAATGCCTAGAGAGGTAAAACTTAGATGAAATTCTATGTATGATTTGTTAAACAAGGCACTTGACCGGAAAACTTTTTGAATGAATTTTGTGATTTTCATGCATAAGATTTGATGATTAGTGATAAACATTGGGAGTTATGTGCCCATATAAGAGATATATTAGAAGCTTTTTATACTTCAACATTATTTTTTTCGGGGTTTATTATCCCTTATCTAATGAAGCTTTTTAAAATTACTTAACAATTCAATAATTTTAGAGATCATTTTTTTTACTGAGTAGCACTATTAGAAACATGGAAGAAAAATTTAATAAATATTGGAAAGAGACTCCAACGACATTTTCTTTAACTACTGTATTTGACCCTAGGTTAAAATTAAGTAGTGTACAATTTTTTATTGATAGAATAAATAAAAATATGAATTATATGGATTTAAATATTTTTTCAAATATAAAGGCAAATTTACAAGCACTTTTTCAATTTTATTGTGAGCAAATAGGTACAACTGGGCTTAATATGGGCCATTCAAAAGTCCAGCAAACAGGTGTTGGTGAGTGGGATGTGTGGTATTCTTCCATGTCCATGGGCATGGCATCCAGCTCAAGTTCAAGTAACACTGTGATGGAGTTATTATCGTATTTTGACGTCGGTGTAATACGGGTGCATGATGCATCTAGTTTTGACCTTTTAGTCTGGTGGAAGCAATAAGAAAGCATTTATCCGGTATTGGTCGCCATGGCTCGTGATCTATTGACTATTCCAATGTCTCATGTAGCATCAGAACAGGTTTTTAATACAGGTAGATAATCGACACTTATATGTGCAACACTTAACCTCAAGACTACGGTGTCATCAAGTAGTAAAGGACTAAAAAGTTCAGATTATCGATCCCACGAAGAGATGATGGAACAAGCAATGATCTAATTAAATAAGAGTTGTACTAAGATATAACTAATATAGACAAATGAAGTGAAAAAATTAAGACAACTAAACTATGTGTGAAAAGTAGAATTAAACTAATTGGAATGTGAAATAAAACTAAAATAGCAAGTAAACTACTCTAACTAACAATCTAAAATATGAAATGAATAAGATCTAAGCTAATCTAACAAACTATACTAAACTAGTGGATGAATGGTGGTGGAAATAGAAGATTTAAAGTGAAGATGTGGTGTGAAATGTGTATGATTTTAAAACAAGTGGTGTAAAAGTAGATCTAACAATCTAGAAGTGAAAATAAAAAATAAAATCAACAACAATAAAAATAAGAGATTAGGCAATCGAAAATCCATTAAGTATGTAATTAATCCAACTAATGCATGTTCTAATTCAACTCCCAAATCTACAATCCAATTAGCAATCTCTTACCTAATTGAATTGGATGATATAACAATGAAGATTAAAGTAAAGAAAATCAAAAGCCAAGATCATAGATCATAACCTAACTACCCTAATAATTAATCATCAAAATCAAGCTACAAAAGATCAAAGATAAAGGTTATAGAGCATGCTATGTGAGAGAACTTAATCCAACTACAAAGCATCAATTGAGATTATCCAAGCATCAAGTGTAGAGATAGAGCATGAGAAATGAGAGAGATTAGCACAATTAGATCTAAAATCTACTAATTAATCAAGACACAAATAAAGAATTTAAACTAAAACATGCATGTAAATTAATGAACTAATCACATTACTTAGCTTCAAAAGGAGAGCCTAATCCAATAGCTTTAGCCACTAAATATCAAGAGAAAGCTCCAAATTTTCATTAATGATCTTCAATTACACACACTCTCTCTAGATTAGTTACAAAGAAGCTCCTAATTACAATCTAAAAGTAAAAATAAAATTGCAAAATGACTAACTTGCCAAAAGATTTCCCTCCAAAAATACATTCCAATTTATAGGAACATTGGCTCATTTGCTTACTTTCCTTCATTTTGAAGGCTTTTGATTGGCTCATCTGCTTTCACATGGATAGCTTCAATTTGATTTGATTGATTGCAACAAACTTTCCTTCATTTTGAAGGCTTTTGATTGGCTCATATCCTTTCACATGGATTTGTGCCATGCAATTGTTGGGATTTGAACCCATAACCTATTTCATACCAACCCAAGCTCCAATCAATGCACCAACCACTCATTTGTGTTAGAAAATGACTTTTTTTTATCCTTAAAGTCTATTCTTCTTATTTTGGAATTCTTCAACACTTCACCAAGATTTCTTCAATAAGATTTCTTCATGTAACTTCTTTATTGAAATCTCTTCTTGATCCCTTGGGACACTAGCCGAAAGGTTGGGATAGTCGCGGGGTCCACCTACACAAGAGAAATTACATAAATATGCGCTACAAATAATTGGATTTATTCAAGATAATCCGATAATCCGTTAATGTGATAGAATGATAAAATTTTCGTGTAAAGGAAATGATATGCATATGAGATGCAGATAAAGCTCAGACTAATGAGGGGTAAAATATGTAATATTTAACACTCATTAGTGGACGTGTGGTGGATGATAGTAGAACAAATCTAACTAAAAAAACGGTGAAGTGTTGTGTTTGCCTCCGATACTAGTATTTGGCAGATAAGAGGAAGCAATAGTTGACATTAATGGAAGATTATGATCCAGTAGAATACATTAGTGGACTAAGCATCTGATTTTTTACTTTTTCCTTCATTGTAATTTATAAATATATAAGTTTTTCATTCTTTTTCTTATTTTCTAAAAAAGATTGTAAGGTTTTGAAGGTAATCCTATTTAGAAACACCTTTAAGAAGTTAAGATCCAAATGGTTCTCTTTTCTCAGTAGAGTAGGTCGAGTTTGACCGAACCACTTAAATATCTTTGTCATTCTCCGTGCTTGTGTTCTAATTTTTATTTTTAATACTGAAAATAAAAAAATCGGAAAAAAATATGAAGGAGGCATGCCTTGCAAGCCGGCCCGGCTATCCCACTCCAGCCAGGCCCATGGCGGGCCACAGGGCCAAGGTTGGAGCGAGCCGTGCCTGTTTGACATGCCTACTCCTGACCAATATAATAAAAGAAAAACTATTCAATTTTATTAAAAAGGGTTGGCAATAGATTAATTAATACCGATAATCATATGCAACCTAACTTTACATTGGCAATCATATGCAACCAGCTCTTATTAAGGATAAGTCTGACACGAGGTTTATCGAGATCAAGATGAGTATGAGTTTTTAGACTTAAGCATGAGTCAATTCCATGTTTTGACTCCACCCAACTCGCCTTGCCTATTGGTTGAGTGGTGTTTGCATCTTCCTATTACATACCTTCATTGATAGATGGTGTTAGACCCTGACCCAGACTAACCTGATTAGTGTGTGCTTAGTCACAAGTGGGTTTAGTTACCGTTGGGTTAGAAAATAATTAGTTTTAGTCATGAACATAGCTTTGAAAATTTTGAGAACGTTTAGTGTTAGTCAGACACGCTCAGGGAGGCCTGAGTGTATGTGCAAGCTTGGGAGGATCGTTTTGATTTCCGTCTTAATTATGATTTTTATTTCGTTTGAATGGTTTTATTATTCGTTACAACTTTTGTTTTCAGCCCGTCCGTATTTAAAGCCCAAGAATCCAAGTTTTGGCCCAAAAGGGTAAAATTGTCTTTTTATACCCAAATCTGGATACAAACTTCGAAATCTCAAAACCATTAATATATATTATAGACGTAGGATTTGATTTCGAAATTGGAGTCCGATTTCGCAATCGATTGAGAAATTGGACTCTAATCTCAAATCAATTTGAGAAATTGGATCTCAAATCAATTTCAAGAGATAAGCTCTATCAATCAATTCAGAGTCCACTTTTGTTAAGCTTCTTTATGTGAATTCAAACTTTAATATATATCTATTATGGATATGTGATTAAAGAGTGCAGATGTAAAAATCCACCTTACTCAATAACTCTATCCCACCAAGTTATACATATGGGCTCCACATACAATAAAACTTTTTTAAAGTGAGCCTCAAATTTTAAATCCTAAAGATGGGGCCACATGCAATTTTGAAAATGTTAATTTACATAAGACTTGAAGTTTCATACTGATTTATATAAAAAGTAATATTTATTTTGTATAAATGTCGGGCTGGGCCATGCTTCGAAATGTAATAAATGATATATTTGTTTGTTTTATATTTATTTTCTCATTAATTAATATCTCATAAAATAGCCACAAATAGGACGTGTTTTTATTTCTGGGCCCGGGCTTAGCGTAGGCATGCTTTGCTAGTGTCAAAATTATACTTTTTGGAAACTAGATTTTTCGAGGATCATTTTATCCTTCTTCGTCGAGTTCGTTCGGGGCCCGCAAGACCATGTTTTTGTCGACGCAAGAATTAGACCTAATCGGCCCCATTTGCAAAGTACTTAAGTCACCCTTCTTCTCTCTCTTGTTCATTCTCATTCCTGCAACCCTAGAGAACCAAGCTCAAGGGAAAACCCTCTTTTCTTCTACCTTCCCCATCTTGCATACCCTAACTATGAGTTTCCAAATGGAATTCTAAGACCACCATTCTCTTCCTCTCATCCCAAGCTTTCTATTGATGTTATTTTCTTGAAGATTATAGTTGGGCAAGCTCTCCATTTTCTTCATCTCTTCTTGTTTGGGAATCTCTAGGTGAGGGCTTCAACCCATTTCTTCCATGGAGTCTTTTTAGCTCCTAAAGGACTTATTTTTCTAGCATGCAACACCCATTTCGAAATGGGTTCTTTGTTTTCAAATTTGGTTGAGTTTTGAATGGATTTTCATGGGGTTTTTGTAGTGTTTGGTTTAGCTCTTGAGTAGGTGTGCTTGAAGAGAATATGTGTGGCATTTGGGCAAAAGGCAAGTAATCTCTATAGGTTGAATGTTACATGTATTTTGTGGATTGCATTGTTACTCTTGAAACTTGCATATAACTTGTTATTAATCTTCATTGTTATGTTTTCCTTGGATTCTTCTTGTGTGATTTCCATCCAAGTATGTGTATTAATGTCAAGTGCTTTTCCAAACTTCTAGATTTCTATTTGATTTTTTTAAGCCCTAGTTTCATTAGAAAACTTGGATCTGTTTTGATAGAAAATGGAGATTGTGGATTGTATGGTATGGAAATGTAAAATTGACCCCTTGGAGAGAATGGAGGCTCAGGGGATTGTAGGTGGTCTAAGGATGAGAAGAGGGGAAGAAATGAATCAGAAATCACACAAGAGAATGACACTTTCTGCACTCAGCGAGCACAGGCAGAAGCCTATTTGCTCGAGCGACCAGACCACTGCCTGGTCCGGGTGCAGACAGAAGTCTGTTCACTCGAGCGACCCTTGAGTCCGCTCGAGCAAACTGTCCATTGTCTGGCCTGGAGCAGGATAGAGAGCTGTTCGCTCAAACGACCCTTGTGGTCCGGTCGAGCGAACAGTCTCGCTCGAGCGAAGTGTCAATCTCGCTCGAGCGAACCTGCCAGATTCAGGAATGAGTTTTGTTTCCATTTGTGTATTTTTCTTTTTTTGGATTGAAAACTAGACTATGTTAAGGGTTTTTAACTTGACATTGTGTAAATGAAACTTCGAAATGTAATCCAACTTTGGGGAAACCAATTCATATTATTTTCCGACATTTAGGTTTCAATTACACAAAGGTCAATGAATGGTCTCAACATATGCTTGATGGATTTTGTGTTTGAACTTCAGTTTTGGTATGATAAGTATCATTGTGTATTCGTTTTGAATTTCAAGTATAAGCTCGTTTGAAGATTTATTTTAAGTAGTAAAAAGGGGATCACTTCTTAAGTTCGTGTGCATATATAATTGTGCCTTTTGCTAGTCATGCCTTGTCTTGTTTTGATAAGTGATTTCCCCCTTTTTATCTTGACGTGTTTAGACTGTGTTTCGCATGTTTTATACATTCATGAATTCAAATGAATACCACTGAGCTTGGACTGCCCCTTCAGTCTGATCCACTGTCCGGGGGTCCTTAAACATGTGAACTATCTACAAATTAGTCGTGTATTCTATTATACATCGTGCGTGTCCTGATCGACACTTAGATGTGTAACGCTTAACCGCAAGACTACGGTGTCATCAAGTAGTAAAGGACTAAAGAGTCCGGATTATCGATCCCACGAGGAGAGGATGGAACAAGCAATGAATCCAATAGATGTAGAATTGAACTAAGATATAGCTAATATAGACAAATGAAGCGAATAATTAAAACTAATAAACTATGCAATGTAAACAACTAATTAACAATCTAAGGTATGAAATTAACAAAATCTAAGCTAATCTAGTTAAACTACACTAAACTAGTGGATGGATGAATGGTGGTGGAAATGGAAGATTTATATGAAGATGTGGTGTGAAATGTGTAGGGTTTTAAAACAAGTGATTTGAAATGTGGATGTAAGAATCTAAAAGTGAAAATAACAAATAAAACAAGGATTTAAGTTAACAACAATAAAAAGAAGAGATTAGGCAATCCAAAATCCACTAAGTATGAAATTAATTCAACCAATGCATGTTCTAATTCAACTCCCAAATCTACAATCCAATTAGCAATCTCTTGCCTAATTGGGTTGGATGATATAACAATGAAGATCAAAGTAAAGAAAACAAAAGGCCAAGATTCTAAATCATAACCTAACTACCCTAACAATTAATCATCAAAATCAAGCTACAAAAGATCAAAGATAAGGGCTCTAGAGCATGCTATGTCAGAGAACTTAATCCAACTACAAAGCATCAATTGAGATTATCCAAGCATCAAGTGTAGAGATAGAGCATGAAAAATGAGAGGGATTAGTGCAATTAGATCTAAGATCTATTAATCAATGAAGGCAAAAGTAAGGAATTTGAACTAAAACATGCATATAATTGAACTAATCACATTACTTAGCTTCAAAAGGAGAGCCTAATCCAAGAGCCTTAGCCACTAAACATCAAGAAAGAGCTCCAAATCTTCATTAATGATTTTCAAATACACACTCTCTCTAGATTAGTTACAAAGTAGCTCCTAATTACAATCTAAGAGTAAAAATAAAATTGCAAAAAGACTAACTTGCCAAAAGATCCGCCTGACTCTACAAAAACATTAAAGACATTTGATTGGCTCATTTCATTTCACAAGGATTGCTTCCATTTGATTAGTTGTAACTTGAAGGCTTTTGACTGGCTTATTTGCTTTCACATTGATTGCTTGAATTCAACTTGGAGGCTTTTCATTGGCTCTTTTGTTTTCACATGGATAACTTCAATTTGATTGGTTGCAACAAACTTTCCTTCCAAAAGCATATGTGCCTTTTGCTTTATGTGGTCCTTCAACTTGGAGGCTTTTGATTTGCTCATATCCTTTCACATGGATTTGTGCCATGGCAAGCTTTGATTGGCTCATATCCTTTCACATGGAGAGGTGAGTTGGATGGAAAAATAATAATAATATGCAATTGTTAGGATTTGAACCTATAACCTATTCCATACCAACCCAAGCTCCAACCAATACACCAACCAATCCTTTGTGCTAGAAAATGACTTCTTGTATCCATAAAGTCTTCTCCACTTATTTTGGAATTCTTCAACACTTCCTAAGATTTCTTCATGTAATTTCTTTATTGAAATCTCTTCTTGATGGCTTGGGACACTAGCCGGAATGTTAGGATAGTCACGGGGTCCACCTACACAAGAGAAATTCATAAAAATGTGCTACAAATAATCGGATTTATACATGATAATCCGATAATCCGTTAATGTGATAGAATGATAAAATCTCTGTGTAAGGCAAATGATATGCATATGAGATGTTGATAAAACTCGGACTAATGAGGGGTAAAATATGCAATATTTAACACTCATCATGTCCGGTTCCACGGCCGGAATCCCGTATATGTGGGAATCGTGTCTTGTTTATACTATGTATATCGTGCTCGTCGTGCGTGCTTACTCTTTTCATTATATATGATAAAGAAAGGATGGGCTCTTTGTGGTTTAACTATTGATGATATTATAAGTATTCATGCTAACTTGCTTTAGTATCTTAGCTTGTTTTGTATTTTAGTTTTATTCAGATTTTGAATTGTATTTGTACCTCAGTTAAGTGATTGTTTCAAATTTAGTAATTTGTTTATTATGATTTTCTTAAAACATCTATTGTTCCATGCTCATACCTAAATTGATCACCTTCCAAACTGTCGTGTTTGACCCCTGTATTTTGGTGCTCAGGTGCATGTGACGTTGCCTTTGAGGAGGAGCGTCTGAAGGAGGCTATTGAGCCACCCCCTGTCAGAGAGTGGCAACTCGACGATGTCAACTAGATGTCAGGCGGGATCTTGAGTTTCGCTTCATTTTGTCATGGGTCCTTTTTGTTATTTTGGGAATTGTATTAGCCTTTGTTGGCCTCTTATGGGTTGTAACAAAACTTAACTTACCTTTGTGTTGACTATATAACTTGAATTATGATGGGAATGCTTTGTTATATTTCCTACTTGTGATACCTTGGTCTTGATACCACTACTCTTGCACTTGGAAAATTTATTCGTGCTTGTCTTGATGTGATTTGCTATACGCTTCCGCAAATTTGATCGTGTGAGCTAGATTCCACGTGTCTCGGAATCCTCACCGTGGGAACCTATGGGAAATTAAATAAAATTCCTATCAAATCAACGCATCACCGTCGCAGGCCCGGTCCTCAGTCTGGGGTCGCGACAGATGGTGATCATATGCAACTTACTCCTATCCTATTATGGGTAAGTTTGATAGGAGGTTTGTTGGGATCAAGATGAGTAAGGTTTTAGACTTAAGCCTAAGTTGATTTCATGTTTTGACTTCACCCAACTTGCCTTGCCCATTTGATGTGCTTAATTTATGTAGCAGTCAAAGGTTTGGCAAAAAAAAAAAAAAAAAAACTTTTTTGGCAAAAAGGATGGACATTTATAAAATGTCAAATTGGTCAGTTGCACTTGTAGGTTTTGAGTCCTCATGTGCAAACAAAGTATTTATAGATTATCCATTATATTTTAAAATAAAATTACAAATAACTAGTATCAAACTCAAGTTCTCCTATTCATTTTAGCATCCCAAAACCTAAACCCTAGACGGATTTGGTTGGGTTGGGTATGGAGTCGGGCAAGTCAATTAGATCAAGTAGTTTCAGGCCAACCCATTCAAGCCCGACCAGCTACCATTATAATATATTATAGTCAAGGGATTTGGCTTGAGTTTTGACCATGTCTTGTAATTTTGACCGGAGGTTATCTGACCAATCCTAAAATAGGGTTGCAAATATAAATTATTCTCCGCTACTATTTCTGCTTGCAAAAGCAAAGATGTTAACCGAGTATCGTATCCACTGAGACAAAAAAAGGCTAAGTTGTGTTGTTTACTAAATTCCTAAACTAATCCTATTAGAAAACAAAGTTCTGATTATTAAACTAATCCTATTAGAAAACGAAGTGTTGGTTTGATGAGTTTTGATTTCTAAATTAACAAATTAAAGACAACTTTGATTCAATTAGAGAAAAGATTTAAGGGTACGAATCCACTCTAACCTCGCACAATGACAAGTATAGGCCTAGGGTTTCACTATTAACGCCATAAAGATTCGTTATGATTACAAACCTTCGGAGTCAACAAATAAGGGATGTGGATGTAAATCGGGGCATAACCAATCTCTACAGCATAGATTATCCCAGATCTAACAAACACATTCATTCAAGCATCGTTATATAACTTAGTATTCAAATCTACAAGATTAAAATACCAAAGAAAGAGATATTGCATTAATAAAATCCAATCAATGGATTAACATCTTCTCATATAACCAAAAGCGTTTAAAATAAAACCCTAAACCTATACATCACCATAAACAAGAGATTAGGGCTTCATCGCAACCCAAAGATAAAGATTTAGTTACGCATGGCAAGAGGTTGATGAAGAATCTCTGATTAAATCCCCATGAACGTGCTTCCCAAAGCTCCAAAACCTTCCTCCAGACCTTCTCCCAAGATGTGTATATCTCTAAAACAAGATTAGAGGTTATATTTATAGGCTTTGGGATCAAAAACCTCTTCAAAATGCACTTGAGGCGGACTCTTAGACTGTCCCTGGGCATTCGGACGCCAGAACAAATTTTTGTCCTGGACGCCTCTGTGACCGGGCGTCCACCAGTGAACACCGGTCTTTTCTGATTTTCGCCAATTTCTTTCCAATGCACCTAGAAATGGTAATTAGACTAATTAGACTCATCAAAGTGTATATCAAAGTCTAAACTAAGGGGCCTAAATGGTACATTTTATAAAACAAGATTCATGCATTTACCAAAGTTGCCTTAATCATGCATTTACCAAAGTTGCCAACGGCTAGTGCATCCTTAAAAACAATGCATGAATAAAACAAGATTTCAAGTTTAACTAAAGCAATGCAAGTGTGTGTGAATCAAATGTTGCTAGAATGAAATGCATCCATCAAATTGCAATCTACAAAATTCCTAACATGTATAAAATCAGCAATGCAAGGAAGACGGGGTATGCAAATGGAGGAATCAATATCTTTCAACTTAGCAACTGAGCAGCCGAGTGCATTCTTGCGTAAGTCCAACACATTCAAAATGTGAGCTTCCTGACCATCAGACAGATTAGGAGCAATGACAGCCGGCAAAGTATCCTCAGGGTGAAGAGCGTTTGCTACGAGCTCATCAACAACATCGACTGCAAAGCAGTCATCCTGGTCTGAAGGTTGATGAGAGGCCCGAAAAGCATTCAGCCTCACTTTCATATTCCCAAATGAAACATCTATAACTTGGTTTGGCAATTAATGTTCGCATTGGCCGTGGCCAAAAAGGGCCGTCCAAGAATGACAGTAGTGTGTTTCTGTGAATTCTGCACTGGTTTAGTGTCAAGGACGATGAAATCGACAGGGAAAAAGAACTTGTCGATCTTGACCAGAACATCCTCAATTATTCCCCGGGGCACCCTGACAGATCTATCAGCAAGTTGTAAGGTAACCGGAGTGGGCTTTAAGTCCCCTAGCCCAATCTGCTCATACACCGAGTAAGGCAAGAGATTGACACTTGCTCCTAGATCCAACAATGCATGATCTATAATGTGACTCCCAATTGTGCAAGTAATGGTGGGAGTGCCAGGATCTTTCAGCTTGGGAGGAGTGTCATTATGGAGAATTGAGCTCACTTGTTCGGTGAGTAAAACCTTCTTTGGCACATGAGATTTAGATTTGCTCTTTTTAGTGCACAAATCTTTTAAAAATTTAGCATAAGAAGGGACCTGCTTGATAGCATCTAGCAAAGGTAGGTTAATCTTTACTTGCTTAAACACCTCTAACATCTCATCCATGGTTGCTTTCTTTTTACTAAAGAGAGAGGGTGTGTCAAGACAAGTGGGAAAAGGGGATGTATGCACATATGGGGGTCCTCGTTTCCCTTAGAAACCATTTCAGCTCGAGAGCTCTTGGGATTGGCTGTGGGCTCTTTCACACCTTGCTTAGGCTCCTCATGCCTAGTCTCAACCTCACGCCCATTCCGTAATGTTACAACCATTTTTGCTTGCTCATGATAGGTATCATTATGTTGCGAGCCACTACCCACCTCGAAAGAATTCTTAGGGTTAACCGTGGGTTGGCTAGGCAAGCATCCCTCCTCTCTTTTGTTAAGAGCAGTAGCTATTTGCCCGATCTGGACCTCTAACTTAGCTATGGACTGAGTAGGACTTTCAAGTTGTCAACAGTGCTCTAGGGTCCTGCATAAACCTTAGGATTCTTTGTGTTAGAATCAATATCCTGCAGTAAGAATACTAGAGGTGTGAGAAAAGATGATAAGGTAAAATAAAATAACAAGAAATTGAAAAAGCTAAACTAATGTTAGAATTGAAAGAAACAAACAATCGTGCTAATTGTCCCCCGCAACGGTGCCAAAATTTGACCAATCCTAAAACAGGGTTGCAAATATAAATTATTCACCGCTACTATTTTTGCTTGCAAAAGTAAAGATGTTAACTGAGTATCGTATCCACTAGGACAAAAATGCTAAGTTGTGTTGTTTACTAAATTCCTAAACTAATCCTATTAGAAAACAAAGTTCTGATTATTAAACTAATCCTATTAGAAAACGAAGCGTTGGTTTGATGGATTTTGATTTCTAAATTAACAAATTAAAGACAACTTTGATTCAATTAGAGAAAAGATCTAAGGGTACGAATCCACTCTAACCTCGCACAATGGCAAGTATAGGCCTAGGGTTTCACTATCGACGCCATAAAGACTCGTTCTGGTTACAAACCTTCGGAGTCAACAAATAAAGAATGTGGATGTAAATCGGGGCATAACCTATCTCTATGGCATAGATTATCCTAGATCTAACAAACATATTCATTCAAGCATCGTTATATAACTTAGTATTCAAATCTACAAGATTAAAATACCAAAGAAAGAGATATTGCATTAATAAAATCCAATCAATGGATTAACATCTTCTCATATAACCAAAAGCGTTTAAAATAAAACCCTAAACCTATACATCACCATAAACAAGAGATTAGGGCTTCATCGCAACCTAAAGATAAAGATTTAGTTACGCATGGCAAGAGGTTGACGAAGAATCTCTGATGAAATCCCCATGAACGCGCTTCCAAAAGCTCCAAAACCTTCCTCTAGACCTTCTCCCAAGATGTGTATATCTCTAAAATGAGATTAGAGCTTATATTTATAGGCTTTGGGATGAAAAACCTCTTCAAAACGCACTTGAGGCGGACTCTTAGACGGTCCCTGGGCATCCAGACGCCAGAACAAATTTTTGTCCTGGATGCCTCTGTGACCGGGTGTCCGCCAGTGAGCACCGGTCTTTTCTGATTTTCGCCAATTTCTTTCCAATGCACCTCGAACACCTATAAACATAAAAAAAACATAATTAGACTAATTAGACTCATCAAAGTGTATATCAAAGTCTAAACTAAGGGGCCTAAATGGTACATTTTAGGCTCTCATCATTATCCTACTATCTAGAACCACTACACCTCTATTCCCATATCACATGCAATCAGTTTTCCCTTATAACTACTACTCAGTTATAAACTCTCATCAACTCCACTTTCAACATCACTTTCTCTGTACTCTCGTATTCCATTCATAACCCGTTTCTCCAATTTTCTTTCTTCTGTACTTCCTTTTCATTTTCCAAAAAAGGTACTTTCATATTCTTCTCTTCTTTTATTTTTTCTATAGTTTTTCTCTAAAAACCAAAATTTAAGTGTTTGTGGGATTGAATGGGAATTTCACAAGTAAAGGTTCATAAATTAAAACTCTCCAAATTTATAAACATTAAATTTGTAATAATCATTTGTTAAATTTTCATATATCTTTTTCTAACTTTTTGCTTGTGGTGAGATGAGATGTTATGAGTTATTAGTTTTTTTTTTTAATTATTATCTCAGTTGTTCAAGATTCCAGTTTTTCTTCAATGTCAATCTACAAATATATCATTATAAATAAAATGCTTGATAGTGGCAGATTTTCTCATGTTTTAGTTGCATTTTTAAGTTTTACAAATGAGATTAAATGAGCTATTAGAAAGGCTTGTTTTCCTATTGGTATTTTCAAGAAATCAACTTCAAATATTGAGCAAATCCTTTACATGTTTTTGAAATATTTGTCTTCACATGTGTCATTGTAGATAAAGTGATTGATTGCAGTGGATCTTATCATGCTTTGCTATCTTCTTTTATTTAAGAAGTGCATATCAATTAGAAGGTTATTATAATTTGTTAAAAGTGTCTCTTTTCCTCTTATATTTGTTGTTCAAGAATTTTGTTTTACAGCTCTCAGATGCTTAAACACAATATTTTGTGTGTTGGCATTTAAACATGTCACCCTAAATGCATTAGTGAGTAGGAGAATTATGGAGTGCATGCATAATTTATCTCCATGGTGCTCATCCTGGAGTGCTGCTCCGTTCACACTCTTATCTTCCATGATTTGGTACAATGTCCAATTTTTTGCTCATCAAATATTTACTCACCATTGGATTAAATCTTAAATTAGAATCTATGATAAAGAATATTAAACTTTAAAGCTATTAAATGAAGAAATAGACAATGGGGCCAATTTTTTGCATAACCCTTATCCTGTAATAGATGTTTCCATCTATCACACCCCAGTGATCAAAATGCATCCAAATGGGCCTGACAAATTGGTATGCTCGCGTATAGTATGCGATCCTTTTATTAGTGGTTGATGGAGGGCCTTTTCATGCTTTGTTGTTTTGTGAGTGCATTATCCTTAAATTGCAAGGGTTGTATAAATGAATATTTCTATGCAAAAGGACTAAAACATAGAAAATTGAGGAAGTGTGTAATGGAAATTGACCATCTACTATTAGGATTTTTTAAATTATTTTCATGAAATACCTTAGGTAGATTTTATAGTTAATATTTATTGTAAATTGATATTATTAAAAATTATCATTAGTTAAATACTAGAGATTATTTTTTATTGATCACAAATCTAGTTGATTCTTTTGAGTTGTTAGTTGTTTGTAGAGAATTTCATAAGTCATCAATGGCTTATATTCGTCATTTATTTTTAAGTGTTTCAAAGGATGTTAAGATCCCTAAAGAATTTTGGACCTTGAGAGATCAAATTTATTAAAACATATCATGTCGTGATATATCCCCTTCTTTCTCACAATAAATTTGTTGGTTTATATAAAAAAATGTGACTTCTTTCTCAAAATGATTTGCTTCTTTTACTTCACCTTTTGTTTTTTAATGAAAGTCTTTCTTACCGATTAAAAAAACTCCCTATTAATGAAAATTGAATTAAGGAGAGATGAGATTATCACAATAAATTTGTTGGTTTATATAAACAAATGTGATATATTTCTCAAAATGATTTGCTTCTTTTACTTCACCTTTTGTTTTTTAATGAAAGTCTTTCTTACCGATTAAAAAAACTCCCTATTAATGAAAATTGAATTAAGGAGAGATGGGATTATCACAATAAATTTGTTGGTTTATATAAACAAATGTGATATATTTCTCAAAATGATTTGCTTCTTTTACTTCACCTTTTGTTTTTTTAATGAAAGTCTTTCTTACCGATTAAAAAAACTTCCTATTAATGAAAATTAAATTAAGGAGAGATGAGAAATGAATATCTATCCATGACTCTAGTAATGGGTAAATTAGCCAAAAGTCCTTCAGATTGGTCTTGTAAGGCCTTTAGTCCAAAAACATTTTCTCTAAGGCCTATAGTCCATAGAACTGGACATATTTTGGTGAGAGGTTATTAGATACACCACATCATACATTTTCATAACTGATTTACCCTTTCAACTGTTTAGGCATAAAATTTTGAATTTTAAAATTTCAAATATTTCATTCTCCCTCATTCCTAGGGCTTGGTTTTGTTTTTTGCAGAGAAGACGACAACAGAGGATCCCAGATTCTGATTTTGGACTACAGAAATCGCAAAGAAGATTGGAGGGGTTCGGTCTCGTTACCTTTTTCTTCATCGGAGAGGGACCTTCCTCTTGCCGTCGTCTCGCCATTGCCGAAAGTAGGGAAGAAACAAGAGAGGAAACGCCCAAGAGAGAAAAACTCTTATTTTTTCTTTATCTCGTCTCGCTTCGGGATTTATGCGAGAAGAAAGAGATCAAAGTAGATATCTGGTGGCCACACCATAACAAGAGAACAAAAGGAGTTGATCTTTAGTGGTCACGTGGTGGTGACTAAGCTTGTTTCTGTATCGGATTTTGATTTGTTTTCTTCGAAGGAGTCAAAGAACAAAAGGAGTTTGTCTTGTTTTGATAAGTGGAGAACTTGAGATTAATATATATATATATATAAATATGGGAGATGCTCCTATGAGAGATATCTCTTACCTTATATGAGAGATATGAGTGGGGACCCTCACATTTAAGTTATTGCCATTGGATATGGATGTGACGGCCCCCACACAATCTCTCATTTAATGTGAGAGATATCTCTCATAGGAGCATCTCCCTATAAATATATATATATATATATATATTTGTGTGGGTTCGCCGACAAATAAGAGGTCTAAAGCAGAGGTTTGGATTTGTAAGGGAATCGTCATCGGACCAGAAGGCCGAAGTCCCCACCGCCGTTGTCGCACTCATCGTTTCCAGTCTCTATTACTACTGCTCCCTTCACCATTGCCACAAAGGATCACCGGAGAAAAGGAGAAAGCAGTAGGGTCGTTTCAGGTTCCGTCACATAACATAATCGAGTTTTTGAAGTTTATTTGAGTTTTGGTCAAATTTATTTGTATTTTTGGTAAATTTATCTGAGTTTTGGTCAAATTTATTTGAGTTTTTGTCAAATTTATTAGAGGTTTTTTTTTAAAATTTATTTGAGTTTTTTACAAATCTATATGAGTTTTTGACAAATTTATTCAAGTTTTTGGCAAATATATCTAGGTTACTGACAAATTTATCTCTATTTTGGAAATTTTAATTGGATTTTTGAAATTTATTTGCATCCTTTTGAGATTTATTTGCATGTTTTAAAATTTATTTGTGCCTTTTAAATTTATTTGAAAATTTTATTAATGGGATTTTCATTAATCGTGGCCAATTAAATGGTAGTTGACCATTATTAATGGATATCCCACTAATCATCGGATATGATTTATCTTTAAATAAATAAGAACGTTTAAAGAAAGGGTAACTTGGACATTTTAGGTCCTCAAATTTGGAAAAAAGACGTACCACACTATTAAAAAAGATTGTGGATCTAAGGCCAGAAAGTGAAGTGTTGAGGGACTTGTCGCCGAATGCCCCTAATTTAAATCCTAGGAAAATCAGGTCTCATTTACATTACTAGTAGGGGATGTTTAGAAACTAAATATTTCAAGAGATTTTGCTATATTATCTATTAGTTTTGGGTCTATTTGGATGCATAAAAAAATATAAGAAAGTAATATTTTATAAAATATAATCTTTCATTTTCTAAAGTATACAATCTTGCGCATTTGGTAACCCAAGAAAAATATTAAGGAAATACCATTTTCTTTCCAAAAACTTAATATTTTTTCCTACAGAGAAAACTTTCTAAAATATAAAAATCTTCTAAAGTGAGGTTTACAAAATGGTAGAGTAAAGTAAAGAACTTTACCAAATCTATGATGATGTAATTATTTACATGGATGGTAAAGTAAAGTAAAGGTAAATATTACATCACGGTAAATGTGAGGTAAAATAAATGGTGAAGTAAAGTGGGAGAGAGTGGTAAAGTAGTTTCTTTTTGTTTGACTTTACTTTATCACTCTTTGCCATAGTTTATATGGTAAAAAAAAAGTGACTTGTGATAAAGTTTATGGTAAAAAAAGTGGCAGCTTGACTTTACTTTACCATACTATTTTTTCATCTAAACATGGTGAAGGGATAATATGTCACATATAACCTATTTAAATTTGTGATATTACTTTACTTTACCCTTTAACTTTTTTAATAATTGTTCAATGGAGCTAATTTGACCATGACTTCCCATATATTTAATTAACGGTAATATTTATGTGAGAACTAATTCTCACATATTATATGAGAGCTTTTTTTGTGGGGCCCAATTGTGGGGGCCCATTTGGGGATGGGACTCGGGGGGGTGTGTTGGTGGAAAGATCTATGTGAGTCCACCCCAAGTATCAAGTTTGACCCCAAACCCATGCCGCTAACCCCTTCATGCGTGACCCAAAATTTTAAAGGCTTCATATTCAAAAAAGTACTGAACATTCGATCCAACGGTTCAGTCCATTCGGATGTGTGCCAATCCTTGTGATTAGTGATTATCAGGGGGTTTCCTATTGGTTGCTAGGTTTGGATGGGTTGCTAGTTGGGCACCGCAAAAAAGTTCTCATATAATAGGTGAGTTCCCACTTAAATATTTGCCATTAATAATCCTTATGTATTATATGCAAACATACATGCCCTGAAAGTTAGAGTTCTTGCAAAATTGATATGCCCTTTGACTTGCCTTTGTGAGGAAAAGAAGAACGTTATCTTCCAAAGCTAGTGTTGGGTTGTAGAAATGGGTGCCACGTCATTTGATAATAAATGAGTCCCATGGTTAGGGTTGGTAAGAGACTGACTGATTAAAGATCAAGGGGATCCATTGGTCGTAAATGTCAAATGGTATCAAACTTGGCCATCCTTAATGCCCAATAGCTGGTTTGGAATGTTCCACTTCTCCATGCCTTATGGGAGTATGAGATAGTGTCAAGAATTACTCAAAAAAGATTAGGGGGCCCAAGATAATGTCCCAAATACAATTACCTAGTTTCATCTAGTTATTAGGGCATATATTCATTATTCAAGTGGTAAGGTGGAGATAAAGTTGATCCAAATGTTACATATTTTTATTTTATAAGTCTAGCTGCCACTTCATATTACCACACACTTTACAATGTGCCACTTTTTCTTTTCCTTATAAAAGCATGGTAATATGTGGTAAAGTCAAGTCAATACAAAAAACAACTACTTTACCACACTCTCTCCCACTTTACTTCACCACATACTTTATTTCATCTTTACCATGATGTGACATCTACCCTTTATTTCACCACACATGTAAACACAAGTTGGTCAAGTTTAAGTCAATTCGACAATGGTGTATCTCAATTTTTCTTCTCTTTCTTTGAGTAATTTTATAAATAGGGTCTTATTAATTACATCTTTGTTTCTTTTAGTAGAATTTTAGGAATCATGTTTGGAGAGTTTAAAGTTTATACAAATGCTGTCCCCTTCATGGAATTTCCAAACCCTCCTCTTGGATGTTGTATCCACAAATGATTAAAGGGGTGTTTTGAGGACTTCAAAGGTTAAAAGTAACTTTTCAAGAGGTTAGAATTTGAACTTCTAGTAAAAAAAAAGATGACATTCCGGAATGCCAATGGGCATCCCAAATTCCCATAAGAGTCCTCCTTGTATTTCCTAGTTGTAAATGGATAGAATTTATAACCCTAGGGGATAAATTCATATCGATGATCCAAATGGGCCAATTTGTTCATATGGAATATTTGGAATAAAGAAAGAAATTGACTCAGATGGACCTATTTGTTTGGATGGAACTGAATACCTATGTAGATAAAAAGACTCGTATTTATTTGATATAATGATAAAAACTAAGTTCATATAATTACATGCACACACATTTATGTCATATACATGATAACAAAGTGCATACTTACATATATATATATATATTTAAATGATATATATTATAGGAAAATCTTCTCTTGTGCATGCGCTCTTCAAGGAACGCACATCCGGACAGTCCCCAAAGGTGGAACCCCTCCTAATTTCACCAAGTCTAATCGTGATAACGGTACCAATCTGAATGGATTGCAGAGCATAGGAGGAAATCATCTATAAATTATATATATTATTGGACAAATGCTCGGCCGAGCCAAGCGGCATCTTGCCCAAGCCCGGTTCCCAAGGAGGCGGTTTTCAAAATTGGTCCCTACCCTCCTCTTAGGGTAAGGAGTCTAGGCCTAGCAATGAGCCGGGCTAGGCCCATGGGCTTGGGTTGTCCAATCCTATCCTGAATATTGGGTGGGCCTGCCAGGGGTTGTCCAATCCTGGACCGAAATTGAGCATGCCTACATCAAATCCCGTCTCGTGTAGGCCGAGGAGCATGATTTTGAATATAAGCTAAACATTCTCCACATACATTTACCCAAAACTGAAAAAGGTTTTCAAAACAGAGTTATACGGTTCAAGATTTAAAATATATTGTGTTGCAAGTAAATGCTTCACTTGATAAACCAAGAAGAAGCTGGCACAGACCTTACTACATCAAAAAAATAAGCACTTCCTTTTTTTTTTTTTTTTTCTTGTTTTCCAAATTTTGCTCTTTGTTGCAAACTTTTCAAGCATTTTTTAAATTGTGTTTAATTAAGTACACATAAGTATGTATGTTAATCCACTGTTAACACTGTTATCCTGCCCAACCAGACAATACGCTCAAGAGGTTTGTCATTGATTCCCACTCTCTATTCATCTTGCTAACCTGACCTGAATATAATAACTTGACTAATTGCACTGCTACCAACCACCGCAACCCAAAGTTTTTTTTTTAGAAATAAAACATCATTAAAGGAAAAGCAACTACAACAAGGGACAAAAGGGAACATCACAAACAAGAAAAGGAAGAAAAACACAATCAATAAACTTTTCAATACAAAAAATAAAAAATAAGAAATAAATAGAACTTACTAGAGGCCGTGAGAAGTGACAGGCCATGAGGAGTGAGAGCTAGGCTGAGAGATAGAGAGACGAAGAGGGAAAGGAAGAAAGATATTAGAAATAGAGAGATATAGAGGAAGAGGGGAGAGGGAGAAAGATACTGAGATAGAAAAAACACAGAAATAAAGAGAGGGAGAGGCAAGGGAGGGAGAGGGCAACGGAGAGTGTAAGAGAGGGAGACTAGAGGGCGTGCGTCATGTGAGAGTGAGGTGAGAGAGAGAGAGTAGGTAGAGGCAAGAGAGCTTGAGAAGTGAGGAGAGATTTTGCTTGGAGGAGGATTTTCATTTTATAAGGGGGAAAGATTATGAGGGGTGAAGTTACAAAACTGCCCCTCCTAATTAGCCATTTTTTACTATTAGCTGGGCAATTTCGGTAAATTCATGAAAAATTAATGAAATTTCTTTGTGGCCGAGCTGGGCCAGGCCTGTTCTCCCCATTTGCAGTCCCATTTTGGTCGGACTTTAAAATTATTGATCAAGCCTAGCCCGTTGGGCTCAACCTCTTTTAAAAGCCCTGTATTTTCGGGCTTAGGCGGGGCTGAGCCGGGTACCCATTTTAACGAGCTCAATTGACATGCCTAGTAAGGACAAGAAAAAAGAAGTTCTCGATTTTGTAAGCTTTGGTAGGCTAGGTTGGCCAAGTCCCTCCGGGTGGCCGAATTTCATAACTAGTCGTGACACAGGCGTTTTAGCAATTTTATATCTTGCCCTTCTCGTACTAATCATTCTATATGCTTTTTTTTTGGCATCCCAACTAATGGGTTGGGAGCCTGGGACCTATGAGACTCGCACATATGAGGTGATGGAAACTCGCACATGTAAGAAGTATAAAGAATGAAGATATGACCCAGTCAAGAGCAAATCAAGGAAGAATCAATCAATTAATTCAAAGCAATCCAGATCCAAAAAAATAGCCTTATCTACTGTTAGCATGATTTGTATTAACCTCTGTTTAGGCAAGATTTAAATTACTGTGTAACTGTTGTATCACTGAAAATCAGAAACTGATATACTATAAATCTGTATATAAATACAAAACACATATAACTCTTTTAGGATTGAGAAAGAGATTACAAATTTCAAATTCTTATCATATAGCAAATCAAGGAAGAATCAATCAATTAATTCAAAGCAATCCAGATCCGAAAAAATAGCCTTATCTACTGTTAGCATGATTTGTATTAACCTCTGTTTAGGCAAGATTTTAATTACTGTGTAACTGTCGTATCACTGAAAATTAGAAACTGATATATTGTAAATCTGTATATATATACAAAACACATATAACTCTTTTAGGATTGAGAAAGAGATTACAAATTTCAAATTCTTATTAAGAAGACACAACTCACACATGTGAGGTGATGAAAACTCGCACATGTAATGAGACACAACTCACACATGTGAGATAATAACAACTCATATATGCAATGTGAGGGGAGGATAAGTGCATTGAACATCTGCACTATAAAGTTGTGATGTGTAGGAAACGTTTGGTGTCTCTCTCTCTCTTTAAGTTACAGGATACCATTTGAGAACCAAGCCGTATGTGAAGTTGTGAACAATTGCCTACTTATGCTTTTTTCAGTCTTTAAATATTCTATGCCTTTAAATGTGTATCACTAATATTTTGTCCTTCTAGACCATGTCTTATTCATGGTGGGTTCTATCTTTAAACGACTTCTATAAACGATATTCATATTGCATTATGAAGCTTTTTTCATAATTTTAGAGAAAGAATAAAAACTAAAGAGGAATATTCTGATGTTGTGAAGGCCCTAAAAGAAAAGGGTTTCCACCAGCTTTGACATGTTTGACATGGAATTGAAAAGCAAATATGAAGAACTCTCATGCTTTAAACAATGAGACATGCTACACGGCCCGACCCTGGGGACCGAACGGTGGCCCGGTCCCCAAGGGGGCCGTTGGATCCCAGGATAAACAATTTGCAATTTGAGTTGTCAAAAAATGAAATCCCAAAGGAAGCTTTGTGCGAGAATAAATTGGTTTTTTTATAGCTAGCCTGGTCATTTCTTTGGAATGAGAGTTGCCTCACCTTTCAGCTGATGATGAAGCTATATGAAATCATAGATAACAACTTATGTTAAGTATTTAAATGAGATTTGTAGGTGTTTTTTTTATTTATCCTATGAGTGGGTATCAAAGAGATCTTAGAAAAGCAGTTAAAATAATATAACTTTGGAGCCTTTTCGGATTTTAGATATATACACGGTCTTATTTTTGCACTCCCTAGTCTACATGTACACCTGATCATTTCTAATGAATGCATCTTAGTGGCCCCCACATCCCAGACCACCCATTGCTTTGGTCAGTATGCAGAATTATCAAAAGTGACCACCCCCACTATTTCTTAATGAGTGGTCTAACATGTGGGACCTACCTATTCTCCCTCTAATTGCTTAATAGTGGCATGACCTACATGGATTAAAACCTCCTTCTAAGAGCAATTTGGGTGAGGGTATCTTTACATGCGTATACACTTCCCATGCTTTTCCTTGGCAAAGTTCATGCAATTTATTAAACTATGAGCTAGCAAATGCTAACCATGTATGTGTCTATCAGAGAGAGAGGGAGAGGGAGAGGGAAAGAGGGAGAGGGAGAAATCTAATCATAGCATGAGGCGGTTGATAGATATATACCTTATATATTTACTTCTATTTTATACTATTTTTTTTTGTAAGAACTATTTTATTTATTTATTTTGCTGGTAAGAACTATTTTATACTATGCATGTGTAGTCTAGTATAAGATAATATGGCATTAGATTCCATCACACAGCCTTCAATCATTGTATGCATGTCTACACAAGTCTTCATCTCATTGGTCAGTCTAAAAAGAGGCCACAACCAATTAAAAATATTAACTAATGAAGTCCTATACAAAGCACAATGGTTTATGTATTCACAATTTCACAGGCAATCCAGTACCATCGTCTGCCTCCAGTTGCTTGTTCCTCTGGTTCTCCATGGTACAGCTCTTACTTGGGAAACTTTGGAGTTGGACCCTTCGTATAATCCCCAGATGGGCCCCACAAGAAGGTTGAAACCTTCAAAAGAAGGGAAACTCAAATGGGTTCATATGTTTTGTGAGGTTAATGATATTCATGTAGTTCCTTAAAAAGATGAGGGCAGATGTTTTGGTTGATGGGTGTGGGTCCACATGGGGTACATAAATTTTGGTGGCTTTATAGTACATGCTAAAGGAAAATGATCCTTTTGCATATGATTGGAGTCGATCCTAGTCTGTCAATTTCATTCTTGTTTGTGGCTGGAGTTTCAGTTGGGATTTTAAGGTGTGAAAACAGAGGGCAATATAGTCAACGAAAATGTTTGTTTGGAGAGCATACAGTTCTCAGCCATACAAATTTTTTTTTTTTACTTTATTAGTTATATTGATAATTGAAAGGCTAAATTTCCTTTGTGATTTTGTTAAGATGGTAAATAGTTAAAACTCAAATGATTGTTAGTCACTAATAATTAAAGGGTAAATCTCCTTTTCTGATTTAATTAAGAAGGTAAATAGGCAAAACTCAAATGGTTGCCCTTTGATTTCTCCTCTTATGCATTGAGAGGAGGTTAAAGTCATGAGTTAGAATCACTTTTCAACATTCAAACTCTTTACAAACTCTAACCCCTGTTATCTGGTTCAATTTAAGTTCTCAGTCGATCACATTGGTTGCTCACCATATTAAACACACTTTATTACACATGAATACTCCAATTGGTTTCCATAAAAAAGGAGAAAAGTGAGTGCTGCGAATCACATGAAGGTCGTGTGACTCGTGAGCAGTGCAACAGTGGGCTCACCTTGATTTTAATGAAAAAAAATAAATTGCTGCATGGTCATGAAAAGGAGTAGAGTTTGTAAGGTGAGACCCACGTATGGATTAAGATGGCATAGTAAGGCATGTCTAACTGGAGCGGTCCCAAATGACCATAGATGTCCTCTCGTGATCAACCCACTGTATGTATTACTCTAGCAAACTATGCCCGTGCTAACATAATTCATATACTAAAAAACCTATTAACTTTTAGAAATTTATAAAAGAATTAAAAATATGATACATTCTATATAAATTATATTTAAATGAAAAAAACCTAACATATAAAAATTAATATAATATATTTATTATAATATATAAATTCATAAGATGGTCATGATATTATTACCGCTTATTATTATTATTATTATCATTCGATTAAGATATGCATCTCATTGTTTATGATAATAATTATTATTTTAAGTTATGAAGAATATCGAGAAATATAGAATCTTAGAAAAAGAAGGCTATCGTACAATTTTTGTGTACATTAGTGTGTACTTAGATATGTAGAATTAGAAGTAGACTCAATACCTACAATAATAGCTATGTAATGCATAAGCTCAAATAGTACACTCAAGATAGTTTTTAGAATTTTTTTTTTCTATCACAATAGAGTTTTTATTTTATCTTTTTACCACTTCATGTCAAATAGTTACGGGCACACCCTCGAAAAGAGAAAAAAGAAGACTAAACCCATAAAATTGGATAAGACCTCCTCATCTATTGTACTTATATATATTTTTTATTATATGAAATAGATTGCACAGTTAATGTGATACATAGTATACAAATTATATTTAAATGAAAAGGACCTAAAATATATAAATTAATATAATATATGTATTATACTATATAAATTCATAAGATGGTCATGATATTATTGCCGATTATCATTATTATCATCATACGATTAAGATACGCGTATTATTGTTTATGATAATAATAATTATTTTTAAGTTATGAAGAATATCTATAAAAGTAAAATTTTAGAAAAAGAAGGCTAGAGTTCAATTTTTATGTACATTAGTGTGTAGTTAGATATGTAGAATCACAAGAATAGTAAACTCAATACCTACCATAATAGTTATGTTATGCCTAAGCTCAAATAGTAAACTCATGATAGTTTTTAGAAAATTTTTCTTTTTCTATCACAATCGAATTTTTTTTCTTTTTTTTACCACTTCGCGTCAAACAGATACACGCACACCCTCAAAAAGAGAAAAAGAAGACTAAACCCATAACAATTTGATAAGACCTCCGCATCTGTTGTAATTATATATATATTTTTATTATATAAAATAGATTGCACAGTTAATAAAAGGTGTTGCATATATATTATTTTAAAGGTTACGTGCACGACTCCCATCACACAATATAAGTTTTTCGGATTGATTTAAACCCGAATCCAGCCTCATATAACTCCATTTAAAATTAAGCAACCAATTTCGAAATAAAAATCAAAATATTGTTGAATTTAAGAAATTCTTGGAAAATTATTAAAAAATATAAATCTATTTTTTTAAATTTCTATGATTATTAAAATTTGTGATGACCCCTTGAATTTAAAGGCGTTGACATGCGATTGGAAGTTCACATCAGGTTACACCTATTGAATAAATAAGCTTCTGAAATGAGAGGCAAAAAATCCTCAAATCTAAAAAGCTAATTATCCTTTGTATTCTTGAGATCAACACATTTAAAAAAAAATCATTTTGGAAGTTTTAGTTAAATCAAGTAAAAATAGTTTCAATCTATGGTTTCCATCTTAATAACCTGTAGCCTCATTTGCATTTTCAGATATCATCTTTGATATAGCCTCTCAATTAAGTATTTTAAATGAGCATGAGAATTTACATTTACATATTTCAAGGAACAAATAGGAAAAAAAAATCTTAAAAAGAACTTCAATTGCAAAAGGAGGGATCGAGAGAAAGAGACCTGTGCCAAGCCTAGGCCCAAAAATAAAAATAACAAGATTTATAAGTGGTAACCTAAAAATTCATTGCAATGAGATGACAAGAGCTCCGCTAATTCCTGCAATTCAATGCCAAATTTGATATACATAAAACAAAAATTGATGTAGGATGGAATGCATCAAATAAAAAGACTAAAATAAATAAAATTATTGTTACCAAAGAAAATAAAAAAAAAGAAATAAACTCACCTTCATTAATTTTAAGACATGCAAATCTAATACCTCAAATATCTTCACCTTTAATTCAAACTTAGGATTCATGCAAGACTTAACTTGGGTTTATAATATCTTTTGTGAATTTACTACCACCATCAAATAAAAAGACCAAAAGAAACAAAAATTCTTGCGATCAAAGAAAAATAAATAAATAAACCCACCTTCATTTTAAAACATGCGCACAGACTTGCATACCTCAAATATCTTAGCCTTCAATTCACACTTATAGTTCTTGCAAGACTTATCTTGGGTATAATACTATTTTTTGAGAATCTACTTCCATTCCAAAATTCATTAGATCTAATAGGAATATAGTTTTTAAAAATATCAAGAAAGAAAAAATGATAATCATTTATAATTGATGAAACCTCATATGGAACTGTGAAACTCACATGGAAAACGACCATGCCATATACAACCAAGAGCACTTTTCAACATTCACAACACCTGCTTCCTAACACACACTCAACAATAAAAGAATTTTAAAAAACTAAAAAAAACAATGAAACCAACTTTAGATCATAAAAAGAAATAAAAAAACTAACAATAATATATCAATTGTCTACAACAGGTTGAGACCTCTAACTGAAGATAAAAAGAAAAACAATAGTGAGAGAGACAAATATAATCACAAAGATGACTCAAAAATTCAACATAAACCAAAATAAGGAAATTTTAATAATAAAAAAAATACCAAAAAAATCATTGAAGCTGTATCACATACTGATTTGGTTCAAACCGGTATATGTTCAATTCCTTCAAAAGCTCACACTCCTTCCCTCATTTGACCTCTTCTTCTCAATGAGCTTGGATCCATAGGCTCCATTTGGAAATAAATAAAATAGAGATAAGGGCCAATTTTTGAAGTATATATGGATCTTGGGTCGTCTCTCTCTAATTAGTAGGGAATGAGTATTAAGAGAAATCCATTCACACAGTCATTGTTGCACTAATTAAATGCTTATTTGGTAAGTTGACTCTATCTAAGAGAAGTTTTAGGATGAGTATGTTACATCCCACATCGCTCATGTGAGTGTCCAAGGTGAAGGCTAAATGTGCGATGCCTTCCTAACTTGATGTGACGCTTTTTAAAGCCTTGAGGCAAGATTGGATGCGCTTGGGCCAGGTCCTCTTGTCGAGTAGCCTATGAGCTAAAGAGGACAATATCGCACCTGGCCTGGGTTGGGTCGTTACAAATGGTATCAAAGCCGAGGATAGTCTCCTCTGAGGGTGGGGGATTGTTACATCTCATATCGCTTGTATGATGCCTTCCTAACTTGGTGTAACACGTTTTAAACCCTTGAGGCAAGATTGGATGCGCTTGGGCCAGGTCCTCTGGTCGAGTAGCTCATGACCTAAAGAGGACAATATTGCACCAGGCCTGGGTTGGTTCGTTACAAATGCCATTGTTACATCTCACGTCGCTCATGTGACTGTCCAAACCTGGGACTTAAATGTACGATGCCTTCCTAACTTGGTGTGACGTGTTTTAAAGCCTTGTGACAAGATTGGATGTGCTTGGGCTAGGTCCCCTGGTCGAGTAGCCCATGAGCCAAAGAGGATAATATTGCATCGGGCATGTGTTGGGTCATTACAAATGATATCAGAGCCGAGGACAACTCTCCTTTGAGGGTGGGGGATTGTTACATCCCACATCGCTCATGTGAGTGTCCAAACCTGGGACTTAAATGTGCGATCCCTTGCTAACTTGGTGTGACACGTTTTAAAACCTTGAGGCAAGATTGGATGCACTTGGGCCAGGTCCTCTGGTCAAGTAGCCCATGAGCCAAAGAGGATAATATTGCACTGAGCTTAGGTTGGGTCGTTACAGAGTAGATCCTAAAATCTCTCTCTAAATTAAAATTGGATCAAAATCGAAATCACAATTGAGCTCCAATTTATCAATCAATTGTGAAATTAGAGCTCAATTGCGAAATCAAATCATATCCCTGTATGAAGAGGAAGAGGGGCATTGAGAAAGAGGCATTTATTGAGAGCATTACATTGTGCGAGAGTGGGAAGATAAAGAGGAAGAAAAGCATTCCTCCGAGGGAAGAGAAGAGGAGTTATAGAGTGTTGAAAACCATTGAGTAAGAGAGGATCTATAAAATGAATTAGGTATTAATTGATGGTCACAACGTTATGAACAGTCAAAATCAATTGAAGCTAATTGGGTATGATTTCTCAATTGAAAACAGTCCCTTTCATATATAAGAATAGCGGGGTCTGATAGGCATGAGATAATAATTGAACGGTAGGGGCATACATTAAACTCCATAGGGGTGCATTGTGCTATAAGAGACACCGCTCAACCAGATAATCACAACCTTTGATTTAGGCCCCTAAAGGTTTTAGTATTTCTTAAGTTACATTTTTCATGAAGGTTTTAGTATTTCTTAAGTTACATTTTTCATGAAATTTGATCTACTGGTATAATTTAGATAATTAGTGTTAAATTTTATATGTATATCTTATATATTTTAAGGATTAAGTTTTCTTTTTTCTTATTTTTTTTTTCTATGTTGGACTATTTGGTTAGTGTTGGACTATTTGGTTAGTGTTTGTTAGTGGTTTGACTTTTGGGATTTTTAAGAAAAAATAAGCTTAAATATTAATTAAATGATTTTATGAAGAAAAAAGATAACATGTGTACAGGAGAGTCAGTTGTATAATTTTTACAAAAAAACCCCAATTGATGATATCTAGTTGATGATATAGTTAACCTCCATCACTAAACACTCTTTTTCTTCATCGTCTTCCACATACTTATGGAAGAAGAGCACACCTTATACATCCCTTTTTGCAGGGCAGCCGCTTGTGAAAATAGCACATTTTACTTGTTCGAAGACAAATGTTGTTGCCAGTCATGATTCTATAAAAATCTGCTCAAAGAGTCTCAAAGCCCTAGCAGAAAATCGGACTCTCTGCACACCTCATGGATGGTAAGAAGAGAGCTACCTAAGTTCATAAAAGCTAAGGAAATTGAAATGTGAAACCATTTAGCTGAAAGGCCTGATGTTGATACGAGATTTTTGGGCCCATTTGGTGTTTTACTAGATTAGTAAAAGTCAAGTAAAACCTTCATTTTTCAAACAAGGGGTCACATCAATATCATTTTACTTCAAAATTCCCTTCATCTTAAAAAAAAAGTCAAAAAATAACATCCTATTTCCACTAAAAGACAAAAAAGCTCAACTTTTTTTATAAAAACAATAAAAAGGATTTCATACCAAACAACTAAAAATTAATAACATATCATCATAACCTCATTATATTTTATTTTCTCTTAATTTGATATTTTACTGCACTTTATTTTATATGTAAAATTACCAAACGAAATGTGTTTAGGTTAAGTTCGCTATGCATGTCTAGAATGGTTAGAGTTCTTGTTTCCTCCAATGACCTAAAAGGAAGCTATGCGGAACCACGTTTCATCTTGGACATATGGAATCCAACTACGCAAGGGTTAGTGCCTTAAACTAGCATGCTCAAAACCATAGTCAAATGGGGCAACATCTAGCGGAGCATAATACATGAGGCATAGACGCATAGTTAGCTTTAAGGAAAAGCCTTTAAAATGCACATCAGAAAGATTTACCACACCATATTGCGTTGGCATCTCTGCAATGAAAAATCTGCTGCTTCTCATACAAGAGGGAAACTATCTGAAGGGGCCTTTTTTTTTTTCATTTTTAGGAGGGAAACTATCTGATGGGGCCTTTTTTTATTTTAGAATCCCTCTTTTTTTGGCCAACCCCAATCCATGATGGGGCTTTTAATCTCCATTTCTATCATTAAGGTGAGCCACAGAAGATTGTTTGAAAATCAAACTGTTAACTAGACAATTCGTAGGACTCAAAAATCTGTTGGTTCACAAAATAATGCTTGCCCAACCACAAGATTTAAATTGAAGAAATACGATTAGGACAAAAAGATTGGAGCAAGAATAGTGAAAGAAAGAGGAAAGTGAAGGGTTTTGCATTTGAAAGATAGAGTTTAGAGGAGAGGATCGTCGTCTTCTTCCGTCACCAAGTGGAAGAAGATGATGCAACAGAGTGTTTAGAAATGGAGGTTACAATATTGTCAACAAATTGAAGATATTGTCAAATGGGGTATTTTTGTAAAAAATGTACGAAAAGCTAGCCTCTCCCGTTATATTATGGTTCTTTTTCCATAAAATTATTTAATTAAAATTTAAGCTTAACTTTTTCGAAAAAAACCCTATTTTATAATGGTGAGACCCATGTATGGATTAAGATCGGGGGAATAAGGCATGTCTAACTAGGGTTGCATAGAAAATCCGATATCATAGCTAAATTGGACCGAAACGGGCGGTTCAAATCGGTTTTATAGTAGATTCGTTCGGTCTACGGTTTGGAAATTGTAGAACTGCTTAGATCGGTCAATTATCGGTTTGAACCCCTAGTTCGCCGCCTAAACCGAACCGACTAGTATATTATGTAATTTGAGTATTTAACTATTTAGATTTTGGCGTTTCATTTGACTGGCATTCGACAACTTATGCGCCTCTTACGCCTCTTCTGGGGATTCTCTAGCGCAACTTCTTTAATCTTAGTAACTCTCACAGATTCTCACCGGAGCCCCCCCCTCTGTGTGTGTGTGTTTCTTCCTCTACCTTTCCTAGGGAAAGTTTCCCTCTTTCCCTCCCTCTGTCGTCCGGTCTGTTAGGAATTTTGTATTTGCAATTTGATGGATGCATTTTCATTTTCACATCATTTGAACTCACACACTTGCTTTGATTTAAAATATTTTGAAATCTTGAATTAATACATGCATTGCTTTTAAAAGTGGTAAAAGTTTTGTTTTATGCATGTTTTGGTTTTATACTTGGATGCATTGTTTTTAGTATTCGAACTCTTTTGAAAACCTAATTCTTTGTGCTTTATATTTGGAAAATCATTTGAGAAGATAGGTTTGTGCATTGCATACTTTCATCATTTTCAGAATCATTTTTGTATGCATTGTTTTTGAAAAAGAGTTTTATCAAATCAAGCTAGCCTTTGGTTGTAAAGTTTCAAATCATTTTAGGCTCTTTGTGTTTCATGTTTTTAAACATCTTAGATTGATCTAAAACATGTTACCAAGCTCGATTTAGTGGCCCAAAAATCCTCTCAAAGAAATACCTTCAAATGTGCAAAAGTTGGAAATTTTGCAAAAGGGGAGTGACCTGGCAGTGTCGCCGGTCGACCGAGACCTGCTTCCCGGTCGACCGGGAACACTGTCGGTCGAGTGTGCAGGTTCTGTGCTGAAACCTGCCAACGGTCAGAAATATGACCGTTGTGCTTTCTCGGTCGACCGAGACCTGTGTCTAGGTCGACCGAGGACTAGCCGTTGGGCATTTTTGGCTATATAAATGAGTTCTTTCCTTTGTCCATAGTTGGAGATTTTTAAGCCTTCTTTGAGGAGCTTTGAGACAAGACAAAGGGGATGAACTAAGAGAGACCAAAGGGGTCATTAAGTGAGGCTTAAGCTTGGAACAACTAAGTTAAATCTCCAAGTAAGTTTTACTTTTAATTAATCATTTGTTATGTGCTTTATTTGAAACTTTGGAAAATGATTTCAAGCATGATAACAATGATGTGTTGAATCCATTCTTCCCTTCATCTTTGATATTCAAGATTGGATTCATCACTTTGATTTCAACCTAAGTTTTGTTTTAAACTTTCTTAATCATGCTTAGCCTAAATCTTTGATTTCTTTTATTGCATGATTATTTCACTTGGTTGAAACTTCCCTTGTTGTTTTCATTCATTTAATCTTTAGTCAAATTAGTTTTGAAAACAACATTGCACATGCATCACTTGATTAGGCTTAAACCCTTTCATACAACTTGTGATCTTTAGATTTTCATATCATTCACAAGTGTGTAATTGTTCAAGTGATTTGCATAGAACTTCAATCATATCTTTTTGTGCCTTAAACTTTCGAATTGCATTAAGCATAAATTGATTGAGCTTACTTTTAATCTTGATTGAAGTTTTCACACACACACTTCATAAGCATACATCTTTGCATTTCTTTGAGTGTTTGTGTGAGTTAGTTTTCATTTTCATATCCGCCTATTTAGAGGCAAATTAATTTGAGCTTAAATTGTAATCTCTTAGAGTGTTGTGTAAACACTATCTTTGAGAAAATCTTCTTGATTTGTAAAGGTTATTGCTTAGCCTAAGAAAAGCATTGTAAGCATATTGTAAGGTTATTGCTTAGCCTAAGAAAAGCATTTTGTAAAGGTTATTGCTTAGCCTAGAAAAGCACATTGAGAGGTTGTTGTTTAGCCTAGAAAAACAACATTGTAAGGGTTATTGCTTAGCCTAGTTAAAAGCATAAATAGTGGAAGTCCGGTGGGGTGATTAGATCACAAGCCGGTAGTGGACGTAGGCATTGAGGCCGAACAACTATAAATCTTGGTGTTGTGGTGCTTGCTTTTGTGGTGATTCATTTATTAGCTTCCGCATATTGTTTGGTTAATCATCACTTGTGACTAGTTTTTGTTAAGAAATTAAAATTGGTCTTAATTGGTCACAATTGTAGCTCACCCTATTCACCCCCCCCCCCCTCTAGGGTTAGGATCCCAAGGACTTTCAATTGGTATCAGAGCCTCGTGCTCTATCTTATAGGATCAAGTGTTTGGAACTCTTGATTAGGTGTAAAAACCTAGAGTTAAAACCCTAGCTAGATTTGTGTTTGCATGAAAATCATTAAGATGGATTCCACTATGCTAGATCTTGTAGATTCTTCTAGACCCCTCATTCTTCCTTCTATTGGAGATTCAAACATTCAATTAAAAGAATCTCAAATTGAATTAAAAGAAGAAGAAATTAAAGAAAATGAAGAAGATCTTCAACAAGCCTTTGAGGAATTATATGAATTATCCTTAAAGACTGAAAAGAAAAATAAAAAGTTAAGAGAAGAATCTAAAAGACTAAACAAAGAACTAGTCTCTTCTAAAGATGAGCTTAGAGAGAAAGAAGAAGTCATAAATTGTTTAGAATCTAAGTTCATGATCTCTTTAAATAATCTATCTAACATTCAAGATGAACTAAGAGAATTAATGATGGATTATGAAAATGTCAATAAGGAAAATTTAAATCTAAGAGATCAAATAAAAAGGCAAGACAAAGACTTTAACAATTTAGAAGCCAAGTTGATTAAAAGTAAGTTAAAAACCCAAGAACTTGGATCTAATGTTGTTAATGAATTAAAACTTGCCAATGAAGAGCTAAGCAAATATAAGGAAATTGAAAATGAACTTTTAAAAGTTAAACATGAAAATTCAATCCTTATAACCCAAGTCACTCAACTTGAAGAGTATAAACAAAAGTATGAGTGCAAGTTTACCCAAAGTGAAGATAGACTTGAAAAACTATTTAAATTGGGTAAACCTCATGGAGATAGGACGGGTCTTGGATTTAATAGGAATATGTCATATGACCCTAAATTCACCAACACTTTTGTGAAAGGTGAGTCCTCATTCTCTAGCACTCTCTCTCAAATGTCCAAAACTAAATGTCATTATTGTGGTAAAGAAGGACATTTCAAATTTGAGTGCAAACTAAGAAAAAGAAGCCATGTGTCTAAACCCATCTTTGAACTAAAAAATGGAGAATCAAAACCTATGAAGGGTAAGACACTAACAATCAAGAAAGACTCCAAAAAGACTAAACAAGTTAAATCTATTAAAATGGAGTCTCCAAAGATAGATTCTAAGAAGTTTAAACAAGTCAAACCAAGTTTAAAAGAATCTATAAACAAAAAGCTTCTCAACCTATCTCCCTTATATCAACCCATGAAAGAACTTTTGAATAAAGTAACAAAGTTAAATTCAAAATTCAAAAGTCAAGTAAAGGGAGAAAATAAGAAGAATAGAAAACAATCCCCTAAGAAGAAGAATCACCAACCTCAAAAGACTAATCACCAATCTAAGATTACATTAGTAAAATCTAAATATAATGGTGATAAGTCTCAATTAAAAATTTATCAAGTCAAATCTCCAAAAGTTGGTGAGACTTCTAAGATAGACCTCAAAGTTCAACCCTCACAAGACCTTAGGTGGATTCCCAAAGTTTTATACTTAGACAAACCTTAAGGCCTTGGACCTCATTGACCAACCTATGCTTTATAAGTTAAACCTTTTGTTGGTCATGATTGCATTTGCATTTTGTTCTTTCATAGTTACATCTTTTAAAATGCATTGTTTCTTTATGATCAATTGATTTTGTTTTCATACACCATTCTAAGTTACACTTCATGGTTTTCAAAATCTTTTGATTATAACTTCATCATGTTTGATTTGCTTTTTGCACTCATATGTCTTGCATTACATTTCTACATGATTAATTGATTGTGATTTTAAAAGCTTTCATAGCTAATTTATTCATGATCAATTGTTGTTGAATCATTTGTGTAGATGTCTTAGTAAGATTTTTTGAACAAATGATTTGAATCAATTCAAGTTTTTCCATGGACTTCTAAGTTATACTTTTATATGGAAAATCATTGTTTTGTAAAATCAACTTGTATGTATTTCAATTAAGTTATATCTTTTAAAATACAATGTTGAAAATTGTTCTTCATAGTCATTCTTTCTATGCTTATTGTTGGATTTTGTTTATTGAAATGATTTGAAGATTGTATGATTGGAAATGCTTTTTAACTTCATTAGTCATATTCATCAAAGCATGTTCCATGTTTTCATTTCCTTTTTCTTTTGGTTTCATTATCTTAGAAATGGAAATGTATGTTGTTTGCATCTTTGCTTATTTAGTTATTCATTTCCAATAACATACATTTCCATTTCTAAGATATGGAACCCAAGTGTTCTCCACCTCTCTCCATCGATTGGGACCCATTTCTGCATCACCGGAACTGCCTCCTCACGAGCTAATCAACCGATAAATGAGAACTGAAGTTATCTATCTGAGATTTTTTCCAGTAATGGCTTGGAAGCATCTGCATTTTCGCCTTTTACTTTTTTGTAATACTTTACATTGTGCTTTGGATGAGATTATGAACTTCAGCAACTAATCATGTGCTATTTTTGAATTTCAATTACTAGATGGAACATACTGGAGATGCAGTTGAATGTGGTGCGGGTGCTACCGAGCCTTCTCAGTAGAAGCAGCAGTCGAAAACTGCTAATGCTACTAAGAACTCTGGGGTGAACGCATACTCTAGCTCTATTTAAACAAGCAGTGATCCTAGTCCTTCTGTTTCTGAAGCATGTAGTTCTAAAAGAAGGGGTAGGGAATTCGAAGTATGGGAGCATTTTTCAAAAAATTATAAGAAAGGCTGTAATGTAGTGGATGGTGCACAATGTAAATATTGCCCTCATAAGTATTCTTACAAAAGTAATGATGGCACTAGCATTTGAGAAGTCGTGTCGGAGTTAACAACCCCCAAAATATTCAAGAGAAAAAGAATCAAGAAAAGTTTTTGACATTATCTCAAACCAAATTGGGTGAGAATGGCCTTGGTATGTGGAAATTTAGCCAAGAATTTTGTAGAGATGCACTCGTTAAGATGGTTGTGATGGATGAATTTCCATTTAAGTTTGTAGAGCGTAAAGGGTTTCGTCAATTTTGTGCTGCTATGCAACCTAATTGGAAGCCAGTGTCACGCATGACTGTTGCTAGGGATTGTTTGTCTTTGTATAGTAGTGAGAAAAGCAAATTGAAGAAAATGTTGATGAAATCAAATCCGAGAAATTGCCTCACTACTGATACATGGACCTCACTTCAAAATCTAACTTACATGTGCCTCATTTGATTGGTCAAGATTGGAGATTGCATAAAAGAATCGTTAACTTTTGTGTGATTTCCAGTCACAAAGGTGATGCATTAGGTAAGGAATTGGAGGCATGTTTGGTTGATTGGGGGTATAAATAAAGTATGCACTCTTACTGTAGATAATGCATATGCAAATGACGTGCTACTAGATATCTAAAAAGAAAGTTTTCTACGAAACCTACGACTTTTATTTTAGGCGGGGAATTCTTTCATATGAGATGTTGTGCACACATTATTAACTTGATTGTGAAGGAAGGCTTAAGTGAATTGAAACCTCATTTGGCTTTAATTCGTGATGCGGTGAAATATGTTAGGGGTTCTCCACAAAGAGAACAAGGCTTCAAGAAGTGTGTGGAGATGGAGGGGTTAGCACGTAGTAAAAGTGTGATATTGGATGAACCAAATAGATGGAACTCAACATATCTCATGTTAGATAGTGCAATGAAGTATCAAAAAGCATTTGAGAGATTAGAGGAGGATGATCCACTATTTGTTAGTGAAGTTGCTGATTCTGGTGGACCTCCTACCCTTAAGGATTGGGAAGAAGCTCATTTCTTATCACAGTTTTTGAAAAGATTCTATGATGCAACTATTTGTTTGGCTGGCTCTTTGTATGTCATTGCTCATTTGTACTTTACTAAAATTTATGCTATTGAAAGTCTCATGTCTGAAATGTTATTGAGTTTGGAAGAGTCTTTGGGTAACATGGCTAAGAAAATGAAGGCTAAATTTGAAAAGTACTAGAGAAGGATTGAGAAAGTGAATATAATATTAGTGGTTGCAGTTGTGCTTGATCCTCGTTTGAAATTGGATTATGTGAAGTTCTCTTATTGTGAAATTCTTACATCTGATGCGGTGCACTAAAAAAGTAAGAGATGCATTGAATCGTCTTTATGGTAAGTATCAAAAGTCTGAATCCGAGTCATTTACTTCATCTTTAGAAAGCTTTGTTCTTGATGTTGATGGAAGTAGTAGTACTACCACAAGTAAAAGTGTAAGTGCTAGTAGTCATATTTCAAAGTTTCAAAAGTATTTGAAAGAAGTTGTTAGTGATGAAGGGAGTCTGAAGTTGACAAATATTTGGGGAGATAATAGTTGAAAAGATAGATCCAAACACAAGTTTTGATATTTTGATTTGGTGGAAGGTGAATTTCCTAAGGTATAAGGTCCTTTCTCAAGTTGCTTGAGATGTATTGGCAATTCCTGTTTCAACAGTAGCTTCTGAGTCTGCATTTAGTAGAGGAGGTTGTGTTTTAGATCAGTTCCATAGTTCTCTTACCCCTAAGCTTGTGGAAGCTTTGATTTGTACACAAGATTGGTTGCGTGATTTAGTAGTCTCCATTGATGTGAAGGAAGATATGGAGGAAATTGAAGCTATTGAGTTTGAGGTAGTTAATCAGGTAATTACATGCTTTATGTTTATTTGTTTACAAGCTTAAGTTTGTCTTGACTCTTTATTTAAGGCTAAATTAATGCATAATGTTTAACGCAGCCTATTATTCATTGTGACTGAAGTGCTATGGCTTGATCTTTGGGATGGTTGAGGTGGATGCATTTGGTAATCCTTGTTATTCTTGTTAATTTTGTTGTTGACTTATTTTGTGGACTAAGATTTAGGTAGTAATCCTATTTGTTTGTTGCCCAAACATGCAGTCCATTTGAAGTGCTATGGCTTATGGAGTTGCTGCTAGAGTGCTGGTAGTTTGAAGTAAAGTTGCTGCTTGTTTAGTTATTTGCTTTAATTTGCTCTAGAATGTAATGACTTTAAATATTTATTATGTTTTATGTTCGATTTGGTTTGGGATGTAATGACTTTAAATATTTATGTTTGGTTGTTTGGTTAAGGCTCAGTGCATACTTGTGCTACTACTATTTGCAGGTATTTTGATGATTTCTGTGTCATTTTGTTCCCGCTCTATTTTCATCTTTTGAGATTCTCTTTTCTTGGTAAATATGTAGAATTTCTATTCTATAATATGATTGTGCGCTTGCGGTTAGTCCAACATGGTGCCATTTGTAAACTCTCTTTTAGGAGTAGAATTATTTTTATATGGATCACTGGAATGTTGGGTTAAAAAAGTCTTCAAGAATCCTATCAACAGTGATGTATCTTTCTAGTTTCTACTCAAGTTACAACGGAAGAGAAACAGGAGATGCTTTAATATTGTTAGTCCACTAAAACAGAACGTGAGCATGAACATCTCAATGATGCTCTAATATTCAGATATTGTTGTGACTATATGTTTGTAAAAAATTTGTGCTCAAATACTTGTTCAAAACATGGGAATTCTTAATGATGTATTGATCTATGATATTGCAGTGTATTGGGACTGCAGAACCATCATAGTCGATATGGAGTTTTATCTTTGCCCTAAACATTATAATAAATGCAAAGGATGGGGGTGCCATCATTTTGAAATTTTCAAAAATTGAATTTAAAAAATAATTAAATAAACAATTTAATCGACCGAAGCCTTCTCCATCGATCAGATCAGATTGGTTAATTAAAAAACCGATAGGTTCGATTTGATAGCTAGTTTTAGTGCTAAACCAATCCGAACTGCCCATGTGCAACCCAATGTCTAACTAGGCTGGTTCCAAATGAACATAGATAGCCCCTTCTCATTTCCACTCTTGATCAACCCACTCTATTTCACTGTAGGGTTTGATAGGCATGAAATAAAGTTGAACCGTAGGGGCAGGTAGTTGTTAAATTCCATGGGGCTGCATTGTGCTAAGAGGTACCTCTCATTTAGATAATAGCAACCTTTTGACTTAGGGCCCTCGGCATTTACTTGATTTCTTAAGTTACATTTTTCATAAAATTCGATCTAACTATATGATTTAGATTAATATCAAATTAGGGCAAGTACCAATTCATTGGGTTGGGGGGTGAGTTGTGATGGTAGTTTTAAGTATAATAAACATGACGAGGTTTAACTTTTTTCATAGGGTATCCCATGTGATAGTAAAAAAAGGTTACCCTCTCATAGAATTCATGCGAGGTACCTCTGCATAAAACATTACCCAAATTCCATATGTATGTTAAGTTAAGTTTCATATGTATATTTTATGGATTAAGTATTTTTTGGCTATGTTCGACTATTTGGTTAGAGTGACTTTTAAGGCCCTAGGGATTGATCCCTGGGCATGTGTGTGAAACTAAGCTGCCTACATCACTTAACCATGAGTGCGTTGCCAAGGATTAATTAAGTTTTCTTGTTCTAGCCAATAATCTGGTTTTATCGTCATGATTTTATGCATAATTTAGTACAAAAATTCCACATGTCAAATATATAAACAAGCGCATGAGAATACCTTCAATTAGGTCATATTTGGTAGTCAAATCATATTCCTCAATAGTTTACCTTCAATTAGGCTGCCCGGGGTTTGAATCCCAGGTAAGTCACCTCTTCCCGCTTGTGTGGGCTTCTTTCCCATTTGTGTGGATTTGTTGAGGGACAAGGGAGAGAGAAATTGAGAACACAACTAAAATTGGTCTATTGTTTTCTATTGCATTTTACCAAACTCTATTACATCCACCAATAAATAAAGAAAACCCTAAACAAATTAACTTACTAAGTAAGAAACCTACCCACAATAGGAAATCCAATTCTAATAGAGTAAGCAACCTCAAGAAAATCCTGCAAAATAAAGTTCTATCCTATATAGCGTCATCGGTCCAACCCGTGTGTGCTGAGTCAGTGATGGCTTCAACATATGTGGGGTTGAGTGAGAGTCAAATTTGAAAGGTACGTAACGGTCAAAATTGAATGGAAAGGCTTTGAGAATACTATGAAAAAAAAATATCATTTAGGATTTGGTGAGAATCAACACTAAAAGGAGTGGTTAGAATTCAATTAAAAACATTATACTATAATATATAATGACTAGAAAAACATGCCCGTGCCAATATAATCATAATATTAAAATTTATAAAAGAAATTTATGATCAATTTCTTTAAAATTAAAAGGCAAAAGATTTTAGTTTGAGAGAGAGGAAAAAAAGAAGAAGTCCATAAGAATTCAATGCCGAATACAATATAATTAAAAAAAAAAAACACAAGCCCATGAAAATTGAAGATTAATGATCAAGAAAACTAAAAAAAAATCAAAACAAACAAACAATATAAACTATGAATGAAATCCAATGAAATTTGAAAGACACATAGAAATAAAAATCCATAACCAACTCAATAACATAAGCAATTTAAAAGAATTAAACACTCATGAGGGGAAAAAAAACCTAAAAAATGGAGCATAGAAGGGCAAAGACAAAAGAATCCACAAATTCATGAAAAACGATCATAAAAGAAAAAAAAAGCTAAAACCCATCACAAGTGAGAAATTATAATAAAAGAAATACAAAATAAAATAAAACAAATTTTATTAAAAAGGCTATAAAAATATATATAAATAAAGATTCATAGACAATCCAATGATAAAAGAAATTTAGAAGAACCAAACTAACTTATGCTAATCTAATGCTCAAAAATGGAAATCTGAAGCCACAAAAGAAATAAGAAAAATCTATAAAAAGATTTCACAAAGAGAACTTAAAGAACCAAATGGAAGTAAAATAAATAATTAACTCATAATGATAAGCATTAATTTTTTTTTAAAATAAAACAGAAAAATAAGAATTCACAGAAAATCCCATGATTAAAAGTGATTTAAAAGAAAAAAAAAAACCAAGGAGAACCCAATACCCAAAATTTGAAACAAAAAAAGGGGGAAAAAAAAAAAGAAACTCACAATCTATGAAAACCATACAAATGCAAACCATAAAAATATTGCAAATCTATAGAAATTTTAAAATGATGATTATTTTGTATAAATCATATTAAAATGACATAACTAAAATTGCTCAAATAAAATATGATGAACTCAAAAGTAAATGAATTAAAAAAGGTTAACCTCTCAAATTGAGATGTTTAGTAATTGCACCAATTGTCTCAAGATGTTCACATTTTAAAATGAGTTGAACACTAATCTAAATGAGTTGAACACTAATCTAAACTATGCATGCAAATGAGACATGAGACGGTACTAAAAAGAGACACAAAGAAATAAAAAATTATTAAAGTTGCTCTAAAAAAATACAATGAACTTAAAAGTAAATGAATGGAAAAAAATGAAAGTTCTCTTGTTGACATAGAGAAATATAATTATATTGGAGAAAGAAGAAAATTATGATAATAATAAGAATGAGCTTAATTCTTTATTTAGATGGACCAATATTATTGAAGATTCCTTTTACCGTTAGTTCCGCATTCTTAAAAAAATATACAATCAAAATCAATACATAAAAAAGAAAGCAGGCAACCCAGAATCGAGAGTGAATTAAATAAAAAAGACTAAGGATTAAATATACAAAACAACCCAGAAATCGGCATTTCACATTCTAAAAAAAGAAAAAGAAAAAAAAGCATATAATCAGAAGAAATAAAAATACTTGAAATTCCTTAGATTAGTGGCACTTATAAACACTGTGACCCATTAACACTCAAATGCTATTGCTTTGATAGAAATATGATGATATTGAGAGTTTCTTAATAGACAAAATTCATGATGGAGATTTCAAATAAAAAAAAAAATTATTTGGAAAACTCCAGTATTTTGTATTTTTTTTATCAGAGAATCAATTTGCGGTGAGAATTTGAGGTATCCCATAAATAGTAAGGATGTTTGCCTCAATAATTGTGATTTTTAATAGATGTGGTCTATCGTAATATTCCACTCCATTTACATCACGATTTATAAAAGTTAAAACCACACACAAAAAAAAGAAAAAAAATCAGACTCCACCCTTTCTCCCTTGGCAAGCGTGCATGGTAGCACATCAGTTACATGGAAAGTTTCCTGCCTCCTCTTGAGCTTCATACTGTTGTCACGAGTTTTTTCAATAATATTGTCATTTTCTTATTAATTATGAAACTTATTATTTTTGTTGATCAATCCATATATTATATATTCATTTGAGTTTAATTTTATTGTAAAATGGTTGTCCTAAAAAATTAATGACTATATAGGAAATCATATAAAATAGTTATTTCAAAAGTTTGATAATCTATGTTTAAAGTAAGTATGAAAATAATAATAACAGTATTTATAGGGGTAAATATTCTAAAAATATAGTTATTTTTATAAATACAAATATAATTATTTTTATAAATACCTCGTAGATAAATTCCAACTTACGATCAATATTCCAAAGTGGGGCCGGGTCCTTTTCTCATTAACTAATTTTGTTTATCACTATTAACAAAAAAATGCTTTGTGGTGTAGTGGTAGGATCGCTCCTTTGAAATTCATATAGTCTTGAGTTCGAGTTTTGGCACAAACCGGGTTAATTTTTACCATCATATTAAAAATACAGGAGTCAGGTACCTAATTTACCCCGATCTGACCCGTTTTCTAGGGTCAAACTAAATTAAATTGGTAAATTGGATGAGTCAAAATCAATTGGAACTGATTTGGATATTAAATGGGCTAACGTTCTGGGCTGAATTTGGATATTAAATGGGTCATTACTTAGTAGGATTAATGACCCATTAGTTGGTAGGGCCTGGCATTAGAAGGAGGTCAAAAATTATAAGCCAGTCAAAATCAAATCTAAAATTGACGGCGAAATTGGAAAATCAAATCCACTTCGCTTCATATTATATAATAGATTGATGTTGGGCTTCCCTGAGAGTAAAAAATTAAAAGGCAGGTGGCAATCAAAACTGAATCAAAAGGCTTCGGTTCTAATATTCTTTTACTTATTTATTCAAATGCAGGGTGGCACATGAGCCTGGCCCTAGCCTAGCTAGCTTTAGTCCAAGGTCGTGGGCCCTTTTATAGACCAATATTCACTTGAGTTGGGCTTAGACACTTTAGACCATTGGACAGTGAAAAGGATATCTACAATGTTATAATGTGAGACGGCCCCCCTAGGGAAATACTCCGCGTTTGCACATATGGTAAAACCCGAAACATGTGACAAATCAACTCATAACCATAGTGTTAAGACAGGAAATGTTCTCCTACGAGCAAGTTCAAGTGCAGTCTATCACTGTGGGGCCCTCTTGGGCTTAACTTTCATCACGTCAACCCCTTGGATAGTCTTTTCATCTCATGATTAGGCATCAATCCCAATTCCACACTCGCCGAATCACCACTTTGTTGGGAAAAAGTGATACAACGAAAAATACTTGCAATCGACGATCAATCATGATGTGCGCACACAATCATATCATTCAAACTATCAAACTATCACACAAAGGAGCACAACAAGATTTACGTGGTTTGGCAGCGTTGCCTACGTCAACGAGAAAGGAAAATCCTATTCTATTTGTTCATTTCCCATGGATGTAGGCAACATTGCCAAACCATGGAGATCTTGTTATGTTCATGTATGTGATGGCTTGCTAGTTTAAATGGTTTAATCTTGTGTGTGCGCATCATGGTTGATCGTTGATTGCAGGTATTTTTCGCTGCACCACTTTTCCCAACAAGTGGTATCAGAGTGAGGTTGAGATCCTCGGGTTCAAAGCAGGGTGGAGCTTGCACAGGTTTGATTGCGATCAATGGATCGAGACTTCAACCTATGTGGAAAAAGAGGATCAGCGGACCATAAACGTAGGTTTGACACAAAGGAGGATGATCACATTCAATTTTCTACACAAGGAGAGTGTAAGACCCCAACCCTAATTTTCGTAATTAGTGCTCTCTAAGTGTTAGTTTGTGGGTTAGAACAACTTTTCCATACATGTCTGTTGGAAGTAGGTGGGCCTCGTGGATAGGTTCTCAAAACTTTTTGACCCACTTGACTCAGGGATCAACTATCCAGAAGGCTATAACCCAATCGAGGATGCAATCCCTCATCCTCATCAATCATGTACAACAATATAACATATCTAGAAGATAGAAATCAGCAGCTACATGCAACAAAATAATCTACAACAAGTAGAGAAGCAGATTATACCTTTGGAGCCCAGTAGTGCTCTAATCGAGGAGAAGATAACCAACTAGAACAAGAACTCTTCTTGAAGCAATTAGAGATCTCCAAGACCTTGTTGTCTTCCACGCTATGACCCTCTATCAGATTTCTTTTCTCAAGAAGATGTGTGGGATTTTCAAGAGAAAACCCTACTAGAAACTCTAAGGAACTAGAAGGCAACTAGAAGAGAGAGACGAGAAGAAAATTGTGCAATACTTGCACAAATAAAGAGGGTTGGGCGTGCACTCTTATGGCTGGACGTCCAAGGGGTGTATTCCCCTTTAAATAGCCCTCAAGTCTCCTCTCTTATCTCTCTTACTAATTTGTGTGGAAGTGTTGTATTAGAAGTCACACTTCCACACAAATTAGTAGCTTACTATTACCACTATTAGAAGTCCTACTAAAAATAGAAATAGTAACTTTCTAATTCCTTCATTTTAGAGTTTAAGTAAGAATAAAATCTTTCTAATACTTGGGCTAGCGTGGGGACCACTTGGGATTCTTTAGAAAACTGGCTTCAACTGGGACATGCGACCCCACATCTCATGTGCAATTCGGGCCTACAGTTAATTGCAAATAACACCACTATATAAATGCAATTGCACTCCAGTCTTAGGAATAAATTATAATGAAGACCCTAAACTTCCCAATTACCACGATAGGCCCCTTTATCATTATCCATGGATCAAATGGAATAAATCTGTCCCATCCAATCTTAGATCCACATCTTATTATCCTTGAGCCCCAATTAATTACAGTGATCATCAGTACCATCCAATTAACTCTTAATCGAGATGGGTGCGCACTTACTAATGACAAATCCATTAATTGGCACAAGGGGATAATATAGATAGATTCCATCTTGATCATTGCATGTTCCCACAGTCCTACTACCACGTACCCAAGACACCAAGGTGTTGACCTACTGTTGGCCTCACTCATTGGTGACTTAAAGCAAATGAATAGATATAAACTTGAGTTCATCAATGTCTCAGGATTGAGAGCCTATTGCTAGGGAATTATGAGAGCAATCCTTAAATTGAGACAATATTTCATAAGGTGCTTCTCATGGTCCTTCAATACATTCAATTTACCAGCACTATGATCCAGAATCTTTCATTCTGACGGTCGAGACAGATCACAATCTCACAGTGATCAAAGTGCTGCAACCTTGTCAGATGAGATGCTCAGTCTTATCACTGGTTGTGAAGATATTTTAAATACAAGATTTGTGACACATGTCTCCCATATGTGGATCTCATCCATATACATATATCACATCTAACATACTAATGAGACCCGGTTCATCTCATGAACCATTATGTCATATGTATTGGTCATGTGCATTAAGTAATAAATCACCATTCATCTCATGAAAGGAAATCATGATTATATTGATAAATAAATAAATTAATCAATTTATTACATCAACTGATGGATTGAGACCATACAATCTAACAATGTCTTCGCTGTCTAAGTGGAATTAGAGTTTAATTGAGTTAGTTTGTTGGTTAGAATAACTTTTCCATAGCTTTGGGGAGTTTTGAAAGCCATTGACCCTAGCTTGATACCCGTAGGGTCCTATGTGTGATTTCAGGTAAGCACGGGGCGTTGCTCATAATTTTGGAAAAATTCTCATTTTGGCATCGTTTGACTAACCTCATCACTCCCCACAACCTCTGTGTACACTCCGTCTCTGTCCGAAACTCAGCTTTTCAGTCTTAGGGCCAAAACAATCCTTCACCTGAGTAGAATTTTCGATATCCCCAAACCATGCAAAAATTTTCCTTTTTGAAAGCTAGATTTTATGAGGATCAAAACTCTTTTCTTCATCGATTACGTTTGACCCCTAGAAACCCAAATTTTAATCCCATAAGTTTAGTAGTGGTGGGGCCCACATCTCACTTATTATAAAAGACCATCCCTCTCTTCCTCTCCTTCTTTATCATTTTCTAGCAAGAAAGAGAGGAGCTCCGGCCATTTTAGGGCTTTCCCCCTTCTCTTCTTCTTGCTTTCTTTCCCTCAAATCCCCACCAAGCTCTTGCCAAATTGAAGAATGGAGTGCATCATCTTCTTCCTCACCTTCTAAGTTTGCCATAGACCCCTCTTTGAAGAGAAACCAGCTGAAACATCATTCTTTTTTAGCAAATCCGCTCTATTTAGAGCTCCTATATGTAAGAGGCCCTTCTCATCTTCTAGTGTAGTCATTCGCATCCTCTAAGGAGCACTTTCATCCCTCATGCAAGCCCGATGTCCTTCTCTTCTTGTTCTCCCTATTTTGGGTGCTCTAAGATGGGCATTTTGGGGGGGTTTTTTGTGGTAGGTGTTAGTAGCTGGGAGGCTTTTAGGAGTGCGATTTCAAAACAGTCGATCCAAGGCAAGTGGATGAATTGGATTATTGATTGTGCATGCCAACCATTTTGAATTTCTTGGTTTATGTTACATTTTTTTCCCTTTAATTTCATATTGAAATTCTTAGATTTGTAAATGGGTTTGGTGAACATTGGATTTGTATTCCATGCATACCATATTTCATTGATTTATTCATAGAATTCATGTCCTAAGATTTTCTAATGTGATTCCAAGGTTGGGTTTTGAAAGGAATTGATGATTTCAAGGTTGGGCTTTCTTTTTAAGGAATTGATAATGTGTGGAGTGGTTTTGTGTTGGATTTATGGTGGATGAATGGTGATTTGAGGGGCATTGAAGGCCCTCATTTTATGCAAGAAATGACCATTGTAAGGTATGGAAGAATGGGCAAGAAGAGCAATTGGGAAGAACCTTTTTAGGCCAAAACATGACCCGAGTCGAGCGGGGCCAGAATCCTTAGGTAGCTGCTTGGCTCTACCTAGGCCTCAATGGGCCTCGCTCGAGCGAACTTTTTCTTGGCTTGAGCGAGCCTGCTGATTGGCCCAAACTCTTCCTCTGACAACTTGGGACTATTTTTAATTATAAAAGATGGTTCCTTTTGACCTCTAATCCTACCCAATGATGTTTAGACGGAAGAAAGAAGAACCAGTGCGGGGAATCCAATCCGGGGACATATTAGGACCTTGCCAAATTGTCTTTGTGCACTTAGAAGCTTGGAATGCCACCTAACTTTGGGAGCACCAAGCATTGAAAAAATCCAGTATTTGGGCTCTAAGTGCATATTCGGCCAAATGGTGTGGTCTCAACATGTCAACTGAGCGCATATTTGAAGATTGACCATTAAATCTGTTTTCGCCTGAATGTACCCGGTTTACTTTTATTGTTCGGTTTTACTCGTTGAGACTTCATTTTTATGCTCGTTCGACTCATGACCTACCAGTTTTACCCGTTTTGGCCTTTCATCGCCTGATCTTACTCGTTTACTAAAAACAATCAATTTTGTTATTTAGTGTGATCCGATGAACTCTTGTGTGTACCTTGGGAGGACTACTCATTATGCTTGTGTGTGTGTATTAGAGATGTCAAATGGGTAGTTCCAGCATGACTCGGCCCGACCTAGCATGACTGTGAGCGGCCAGTGGCACGACCTGACCCAATCAACGGCACGGTCGGCACGATTGGGCACATCCCGCCAGAGGCACAGCATGAGATATTTGATATTCTTAGTATAAATATAGAAATTATTGTCTTTTATTTTTTATTTTCCTATTATCCAAAAAATTTGTAAAGGTTTCGAATGTAATCCTATTGAAAAATCTTCAAATAAAAAAGATCCAAATGGTTCTCTTCTCAATGAAGTAGGTTGAATTTGACGGAGCCACTTAAATTTGTGTGACATACTCTTGTTTGTATGTATCTTTTAATTGTTTTAGTGTAAGACCTTTGTTTTTTCAGCCCAAAAGGTAAGAACTACATGAAGCTTATGGTATGATAAGCACGGAGGCACGACACGGCCTAGCACGGCCCGACCCCCCGGCTAGCACAGCACAACCGTGCTATTGTGCCTCTAGGGCCGCGATTTCATGAGCCATGTCGACATCTCTACTCACCATATTATGTGTGTCATGAATTTTCAAGTCGGCACCACTAAGCTTGGGCCACGTCGTCAGCTTGATCCGCAGGCTTGGGGTCCTAATGTATTTCTAGCCAACTACAGATTAGGTTCTAACTAGAGTGATTTTTTATTGCGTGGCTCCGCGATCAGTGCCTAGTGAGATGGCCAGTTATACTGGCTTATTATATGTACATCTAGTTAGTTCTTGCCACCTCGTGTGATGACTAATATGTATATTCTAGTGTGCTCCTGTCACTTTGGTGACGAAGAATATAGCTTCGTGTGGTTGCCAATTTGCCAGTTTACCTTGCTATCAACCTGATTATGTTTTCTCACTCATTTGTCATGTTTTTAAGCATACGTCATGTTGTCCCATTTTATACTTGCTTTTACTTGCAACTTCTTGTTTGATGCCGCATCATGTTTTTATATACACATCATGTTTTATATGAATGTCCTGGTTACTCGATGCATTTATTTCAATACAAGGTTTTTCATGTTTTCCTGTTTATACTTGTTTTAGATACACGCAGCTTTTCATCAAATGTCATGATTTAGCAAATGTTAATTAATATAAATATAGCCAGCATGTTATTATTATCTAATCCAGCCACCTGCTAGAACAACATGTTTGATATACTACATTTGGTGCTTTAAGTAGCAGGTCCTTTGTCCCAAGTTGAAGAGCGTGTTGTTGGCTGTGGAGCCATAAGTTTTGCAGGTTTATAGTGTCAATGATGTCATGTTGACGTCGAGCTTGACGCTGGAACTACATCACATCTAGGGGTAGCAATTGTGTATATCTTGTTATTTTGTGTGGCTTTTAACAGCTTTTTCCTTGGGAATGTAATTAATGCACTTTTATAACTTGTAACTTAAATATATAGAAAATATAATATCTTTTTACTATTAGCTCTATATCTTGTGATTATAGTTTGTTCCAGTCTGATTATGGGTCATGTATGAAAGCTTTATACTAGCGGCTGAGTGGGACGGGGAATTCGATGGCCACTGGCTTTGTATCACAATGCCACATAAGCTTTTGTGAAAATATTCATGTTGTGATGAAGTTTCAACATTCTTACACACGTGGATCCTAGGAAAAATTTAATGTTTACTTAAATCCCAAATCACGCTCCTCGAGATCTGATGGCTGTAGAAATCTGGAGTGTGACAGAGAGCATAAGCTTCGGTTCGGTGGGATCATAAGAATTTGATCTGATCGGTTGAGAATGGAGATACTTCTGCGAGGAAGAAGAAGATTGGTTATAAACTTGGATCTATCTTCCAAGAACAGAGGATCTCTGTTTTCTTTGGACTGACTCCAGTTTGCTACAAAAGGACTGTGAAGAAGACAGATCAATCTGAATCATAGCATAGGGACAAGAGATGGGCCACAGTCGGATTGTAGGAGGAAAAAAATTGGTGTCGGATTTCTCTTTCACGATCTCGCTTCTGCACACGTACACAAGTGGTAACAGAGCCTCAACACATATGATGCGACTCAATCTCATAAAAATCTAAAATAAAGATGCCATTAAATTTTAAGACTATTAAACTAAGACAAAGGATGATCTGGTGGAGCTATTTTTTGAAAACCACGAGCTGGACTGCATATTACCTCTATGCAGTATGTTTGTATGTGAACATGTCCCGCGTCAAAACTTCACTCACCCAAGCGACTCGAAGGGCATCAAAGTTGAGTAATTGAAGAAAAGTTTCAACTCATGAGTCAAACTCATTCCATTCAAAGCCCTTCCAGTCAAATTGACACATCCAAGTCAAACAGTTGAGTGTTGTTACATGGTCATAAGTCATAACCACTCAATTGGTGGCTCGAGAACCTAAAAAGGTTAAGAATGAAAAAGGCAACAGTTTTTCTATCATCAGGAAAAAATAATTTAGGATGGAATATTAGGAAATGGCATAGACTGTAAAAAGGAAAGAGCACATTTATTGCAATATGATGTCTTTGGTGAGACCAAAGCATACTTGGCCAGTGTGCAGTCCCATAACAGCATTTATTTCCTACCATACGTACACATGCAATCCAGGATACTGACTCATGTCAAGCCTGTTTGGATATTTTTGGCATATGAGGCCCACCGGCTCCCACCCATTGTTACAAATATGGTTTTGGAAAATTATCATTCCTAGAAAATGAGAGGACATTTACATTTAAAGTTTTTCCCGGATCATTATCAGGAAAATGTTGTAAAAAACAAATTAATCTTAAAATAGTAGTAGAAACACAATAAAATTAACCATTTTTTAAACCAAGAGAGCCAACACAAGTGAAAAGACTAGCCCACACAAACGGAAAGAGTGGCATATCCAGAATTGATCATGGGCGACCAAATTGCCAACCAACAGAGCAACCCCTTCTTGTTAAATATAAAATCTTGTTGAAATACATTGTTATACTTTTTTCCCATTTTATAGTGAGTTTTTCTTGAGATCTTGAAATGACTGCAGGAAAATGTCAATATATTATTGCCGACATTTTTGACAATGATCCCTTCAATTTCATGCAAAATTGGGAGAATTAAAAGGGTGGGCAATTAGCATGGCCTATTCAAGCCACAATGGGCTGGATTTGGCCTGTAGTTTTAAACCTATGATCAAAGCTCTAGCCTATTTTTTGATTTAGTAGCTGAATGATCTTGGCCTACGGCTACTAACCCTATGCATTAGCAAAGCATAGTTCATAAAAAAACACTCACTTTGTAAGGTTACCAAGCTAAGCCCTTGGCACAAAGGAAGGTGCTCAACATTGCAACCTTGAGTTTGTATGTTTCAACATCCAAGTCAAATTACCAATCAAAAGACAAGAAAAAAAGGGTTACTCGAGCTAACTTAGGTAAGTCTGACTAGGTACTCACAGTCACATATATCCAGGCTCGATGGCCTACGTGCCTGTTCTGTCATAACATGTTGAGGCTGGGGTTGTAAGTTCAATGCCACAAACTGCTGCCTTTGAAATTCCACCAATCACAAATCAAATGCTTTAGTAATCTTGCAAGCGCAGTCCTTGTAATTTAGAGGTCCCCCGTGGTTGGTTTACAATCTCATAGATGGGTCCTGCATGAACGATTGTCCAAGATGGTCAGATGGGTGACGTAGGCCATGGGATTACTTACCATAATTGGGCTATCACAATATGGAAGAGCTTTGTGATAATGCACCCAGAGTGGGATCCATCAGATAAACGGCTTTGACTCGCGAACTAGAAAAACACCAATATAGGGATTGGGACATTGGGAAATAATGTACGCACCTAGAGACCTGATGGTTCCACTCTGTAAAATAATCTAAAGAACACAGACAAAAATATTAAAGCTAAGAAGGAAGATTAGGAGATAAAAGCCTTGTGGAAATATTTTAAGAATTCCTCAAAACACCTGGTGTCTCCAAAATGAGATGCTTCTCAAACAAAACCCATGAAGCAAGTCCAATAGAAATGTTAGGATGGGTTAGATTCTGGAGTCTCCGGCAAAAGCTCAAGAGAAAGAGGGCAATGGTCACTGCCATAGAATCCTGCAGACAGTTTAAGAGGGAAAGTTAGATGAAGAACCACAAGAAGAAAAGGGAAATCACATGAGAGGCGACATCTGTCTTAAAAACTCATATGGGCTCTTTAATAAAATAAAATTGTGGGCTTCCACTGTTACCCTTGAACAAGCAACCACATTTGGCTTCACAGACCCAAACTATTCAATGGATGGCTTAGAGCTAGATGAGGAGACCACAATGTTACAGTACCTGATATGCCTTGTTTTTATAATTGTATTGTATACTATGTGTGCCACATGTCTACAAATTATTATCCCCTTCGTCAATTTACAAACTTTAAATGGATTGCTCAAAGGGAATATCCACGTTCAAGCCAGGAACACTAGGAATGTCCCACAGTGACAGAGCTCTATCTTTAAATTGGATGCCAACAGGAGAGAACAGATCGTGTACCTTCTAACTCAATACCTTGCCCATGCATTTCACATGAAGCAATTCGATCCTTCAGTTTCTCTGACACTATGAAGTAGTCTATCCTCATTCGCTTGCCTCGGTACCTGCATATGAACATCCACATACTGTATTGTACAATCCCTTGCAGATGATTTCAAGAAGAAAAAGGATTAACAATTGGGAGATATTTCATTTAGAAGAGAAGAAAAAGGAAGATGTAGTGTTAAGATTTTCAAGTTGTTCACAGATTGGGAGGGCTGCAACTGGCTAATCAATCGTTTGACAACAGTAGACAAGGTTTCAGAAAATAATCAGCATGTTCCATAACTTCAAACTATAATCAACATGCTCTTCAGAAGAAACTCAATGGTTCTCAAATAAAGTACGGTGGTAAGAACAGAATCTTCGACTGAAAACCCAGATAAATGGATAGTCACATTTCATCTTTTTTTCTTGTCTTGCTACATGGGGGACTCGAACTCACTCTCGCCTCCTAAGTGGGGTGTATTTGGTGTTCCCAGCCAGTTGAGCTACAGCCAGGAAGGCACATTTCATGTTTTATTTGGAAAATGAAAAGAACAAAATTATATAAAGGTGGCAGCACTGTAAATAATTATGTGGCTGAGAAACTATGCAATTTGGGACCACTTAATATTTTTTAAAGGGTGATCTCACGTTGTCTTGGGTTGGAGATCACCTAATCCAACAGTGAAGTCACTACCTGATCTTCAGGCTAGCCAAGAGTAACGGTTGTGTTTTCTTCACATGGTCCACCTCAAGGACAGGTGAGCTCCACGGTGTAGACTTATCTCACCGGTATATCATGCCTTATAGCACTCACGCCCTTTATATAATTATTTCTCACTTAGAAATGCTTCTATCAGACATGATTTCCAGAGATAATTATATCCATAAAGATAAAAAATGGAATCTATGTTCATACTTCCCAACAGGATTTCCAGACCATGAGAAGCCACATTCCATGTCTTGTTCTTTATGTAGGAATCTGTATGCATCTATCAGCTTTCCCCTGAAAAAAAGTTCAAATACTCCAAGCACTTAGCAAAATGATTTCCTGTAGAAGCAGAAATTCCAAACTGAACCGAGGAGAAGATCAGAAATTGAGAATTTTTATTGGAATTTATACCCAAAAGCCATGACAATTAATTTGATATTTTTTTCCTTCATGGTTTAGTAGCAGTAGTAGCCTAGCAGATAGCAGCAGCAGTGGCACGTAAGCCTCTCTCTCTCTCTCTCTTCTTGTTTTTTATATGGTGAAGAAGGTGATTGTTGTTAAAGTAGTTAAGCAATGGGTACAGTTTCAGAAGAGTACAAAAGGCAAGACAGAGCAACTAGCAGGTTGAACCAAACTATCCAGAAGACGAGCAGAACAAGTGGGCTGCTGTCGCATGTTGGTGAGTATGGGATCATCCTCAGCCACTGGAGGACTTGAAGTCTGCCGAGAGTGCTGGAAGTCCTGTTGAGAGAAACCATGGATATGTATGGGTAAGGAGTCTCCGAAGATAGTCAAGGTGGCTGGGTGGAGTTTTGCTAGCGCATCTGCCGTTTGGTTAGCAGTGTGGTCGCATTATTGGGCCACTGTGGGTTAACGACTTGGATCTTTTCTTGCTTCTTTAGGCTTTAATAATAAACTGTGGACCCTTTGGCATCAGCACGTGGGCCACCTTAATAATGACCATTTAATTTCTTTGTAAGAACTTGGATGTCTAGACTCTTCATTTACAAATAATAAAATTATGCTTTCTTCTTTTATGTACTCTAAAGGCTCTTCTTACCGCTTAAATAAAAGTTAGTGTTTAGGATTTTCTTCTTCATGATTCATGGGCCAATGCACCTTTTGACAATGTCTGGGGGATTGCTCCTACTTCAAGAAGGATGTGCTACAGATACTATGTTACATTTTTTTTATAACAGTAAATTTTATTGAAGAGAAGAAACAAACGTACAGGAATACAAACTAACAAAAAGAAGCTAGAAAACAGAACAAAACAAATTAACTAAACATCAAAAGAAAGTTACTAATTCTTAATGGAAGTAGGACTTCTATTTCAATTAGTAAAAAGAGGAGGTTGCAAAAAAATATATAAAGGAACCAAGGGTCTGGACGTCCTATACTCTTGGAGTGCACGCCTAGCCCTCTAGTGCAAGTTGTTGCACACGTCATCTCTTCTCTTCCTCTTCTAGTTTCTCTTCTAGTTCCTTAAGAGTTTCTAGTTGGTTTTCTCTTAAAAATCCCACCATTCTTCTTGAGAAAAGAAATCTGAAAGCGGGTCATAGCGTGGAAGACAACGAGGTCTTTGAGATCCTAATTTGCTTCAAAAAGAGTTGTTGTTCAAGCTTATTGTCTTCTTCTCCATTAGAGCACTACCGTGATCCAAATGTATAATCTACTTCTTCCTATATTGTGAATTGTTTTGATTACATGATGTTGCTGATTTATATTTTCTAGATAGAGTTTATTGCTGTATATGATAGATGAGTTTGAGGGATTGCTTCCTGGATGTGGTTTACAGCCTTATGGGTAATTGATCCGTGAGTTAAGTGAAAAGTTTTGAAAACCTATCCACGAGGCCCACCTACTTCCAACAGCAACCCCAATGAGAACATAAATGAAGCGATCCATAGCCCACATTCATTCTAGTTGCTTCTGTCTGGTGTGACGTTGCCTTCAGATTCATAACTACAGTGTCTAGTGCAGCCCAGCTTGCTTCTGTAATATATTTTCTTCATTTTTCACAACAATGCTAAGTCAGAAGTTAGTCACAGACAGTATTAATCAACTGTATTTTTGCCTAGTCTCGAGGCCAGACGCAGATCACAAACTCAGGTCTTAGCTGAACAAACACCTTTTTTTTCCTCTGTACCGTGTATTTTTTTTTTTTCATGTTTCCTGCTACTGCAAATTTCTCAAAAAGGAACAACTATGCGTTTAACTTTAATTTTTCCCCTTTCTTTTCAATAAAACATTGCTATCAATCAAAAGAAAAAAAAAAAATCCACTCCCATTTTGAGATTTATCTTTGGAACTAACTTCCAAGGAATACCCAAATGGCCTGATCCATCTTAACATTTTCAGCCATAACATGACAAGACATCTTGATATCAACTTAAAGTTCTGGAATAGCCATAGGTGCCAGGATTTTTTTTTTTTTTTTGAAAGGATACAACACACACACACACATTATATATGTATATATATTTTCATATATATGATTTTCTTGGAAGAAACGATTACGATTAAGATTTTTAATAGACTCACTCGGTTAAGATAGTACTGAAACGCTGCCTCTCAGCCAAGGTAAATCCAGGCTGTCCACGATCCTGCATCACCAACAAATTAAGGCTTTATAAGTCAACTACATTTTACATTATCTTGCGAATGAGATACATAAAAGCATCATTAGTAAGGCTGTAGTGTCAACACAAAGATTCATACTTGAGAAAAAAAAAGTACTACATAGCAAAATAAAAAAAGTGTCACCAGAGTCCTTAACCAAAACATGGCTTCAGACTTCAGAGAGAATATAGGGATGTCGCTGCGGATAGGAATCCTGCTCTCACCGAACCACCTAGGGATCGATCCTTAGGCAGGTAGGTTTACGTAAGTCCCCATGAAAATTAGGCCAAGAAGCCAAAAAAAAAAAAAAAAAAAAAACACGGCTTCAGTACTTCCTCTGATCTACCTATCATAGAGCCTTAGAAATTCTAAAGGTGGAGAATTGCCAGAAAAGAAAAGAAGAATGATCAGGGTTGTAGAGATGTTATCTACTTACTAAAGAAAGAGAGAAGGTGAGAAGAATAAGGCATGCAGGTTGGATTATCATAGCTCCCAATAATTATATATCTACAGGTCCACATGGATTTACAAAGGAAAGGCGATGCACATCAGCAACCTGTTTCACCTTACCATCTTCCCCTCCAGTCACCTTTTTCATGGAAGCTTTTTCTATCTCAAAATCCCAAATGATGCTAGGAATTTGGTACCTGGCTACAAACATCGGGCCCTCTTTCCACCATGTTAAGCACAGCACAAACTCTGGCTCATATGTTAGCAAAAGAGGGGGTTAAACGTCAAACTTTGATCATTTACCATGATATAAAACTTCCACACTTGACCATTGGCACTTTCTGGTTTTGTCAGGTATCTTGTATCTTCTGCTTTGATTTTATACTGTACCCCTCCCCTATACTGTATTTTCTTTTTATTAAATAGAAGTTATCAGTAAAAAAAAAAACCTATTGGATTTCAAATACCCATGCATTAAGCATGTACTTAGTTAATAAAAATCATACGTGATTAAAAAAATGAAACAAAAATGATTTACAATCAGATAGATTGGAGGCCTAAAAGAAGCCCTGTTACCAATAAACAGCAATGGGAAAATGTAATGAATGGCCCTTACACTTTTTGAAGCATCGGACACAGGTATGGCACCCATTTAGAAGCGTCAAGTAAAAGAGGCAGAAAGTCAAATGCTCAAAAGAACAAATTTAATCTAAACCAAAGGTTTTTCTTGAAGCAAATATTTGAGTGGCATAGATGAAAACACTGGACAAAGGCACTGGAAATTCAAACAATGTTAACGTCAGTGAACACGGCAACAGGAAATAAAAAGAAAAGCAACATGTAAAAAATAGCAAGTGAAAATAACAATGGTTAAAATTCGCAAATAGAAATTTTGCAACCAACAAAACTCAGTGGAACCTTAACGTGATCGGTGTTTCCTTTCAGTACTAGCGATTGCAAAGGAGATCTGAAGTGCAAAAAGCGGTTGCACAAATGGTGCCAAGGTGCTTGAGAACAGAAATACCACTTAAATGCATTGTATGATGCAAGGAAAATCTGGAGACCTATAGTTTTGGGGCAGGCATTTGCAGTACAACATTAAATTGCATGGTTCTAGTATAGCATTAACTTCTAAAGTAGCTGAAAGAAAGAGTTAAAGTATATGTCATTGCTTAACTCGAGAATACTTAAGCCCTGCCCTGATGCAAATATGATGCAAGTAAATATATATTCATAAGAGAAATCTACCATTCCTCCATTTCTCTACACCACAGATATTGAAATACTATGAACTTGCTGGTGTTGCAATGCATGAATTACAGTGACGCGAGTTAGAGAAGACTACAATATGAAATACAATTACCTCTTTATTGGGAGGAATATAACCATTTTGTTTTGCATTCCTGAAAAAATCTGGATGGCTCACATCAATTTCTTGATGGCTGAAAAGGAAAAATATACACAAAATATGAGACCTACATGGCAAGAGTGTCCTCATATTCCATATACAAAAACTGTAGTCTAAGTAAGAGAACATAATTCGTAGTAGTAAATAACTAAAGATTATGGTAAAAGTATTACCATCACTATCTTTCACATGATAAAAGAGAACTCATAACTTTTAAATCAGTTATTGCTCAGTAGTTTTTGTCATTACTACTGCTTATTAGAAATGGTTTTTTTTTTTTAATGGTAACGGTAAATTAGATTTAAGATTTAAATGAGTACAAAATAAAGATAAAAGCATAAGAAAAACATGCGAAGGTATAACAGCTAAATACCAACGCATAAAAAAGACAAATTACAAAGGAGGGGAAAAAAAAAAGGGAACATCTTTATCTATCCCCAACTTTGCCAAAGCATCCCGCTATGCCATTTGCCGACCGATACACGTGATGAAACCCAACATTCATAGATGAAGACAAAGTCTTGGTTTCATTGAAAACAAATTGAAATTTCCAAGGACCCTTATCTAAAGAAGATATCCCAGATATTGCATTTGAAGAATCGCTTTCCACCAATATATTTTGATAACTGTGAGATGACCAAATCCTTAGGGCTTCCAAAATAGCCAATACTTCTGCCTCATTGGAATCTTCAATGCCTACATGTTTTGAGAACATAAACAACACCTCTCCCTTGTAGTTTCTTAAGATGCTATCAACACCTGCAAGCTATGATGCCCAGATACGGACACGGACATGGGGAACGGGAGTTCGACAAGCCAACTTAAAATTTTTAGGATACGGATATGGGTACGACATTTTTAGAAATATATACGCATAGATGTTTGATTAGGAATTTATTTTAAGTGAGATATTTATTTTATGGTAAGGCCCACTAAGTGGATCAATTTTTCAACAAGGTAGATTGCTGGACCAATAGCCTAATGTAGGGGAAAAAAAAAAAGAAGGAAAAAGAAGGGACCGGATGAGTTCCCAAACAGTAAGAAAAAAAAAGGTGAAAGGGCATTTTGCTTGATGAGTGCTCCAGCGTGTTCAAATGTTTTTATAAAAGGGTACCAACGTATGGGCCTAATCGAGTCCTCCAGCGTATTCTGAAATAAAAAAAGAGGACTTGTTAAAAAACTAGCATACGTTAAACAAAAGAAATGAATAAAGGGCCATTTGCCCTTTTCAAGGCTACTCTGATGTACGAACAGGAGGAGAAGGAAAGAAGACGAAGGAGAAAAAAAGGAGCAAGAAGAAGAACTTCTCCGGTACTGGCCTCTCCTTCTTGCAGGTTGATGTTCATGTTATTTCGGGGAGTGATGTGGAACTTGGTGGTGTTGCTTCGATTGGTCAACAGCAAAAACAAGACAAAGAAGGAGAAAAAGAAGAAGAAAGAAGAAGATGAAGGAGAAGAAGAAGTACCAGATTGATGCTCGACTCCGGCGATAGCTTCAGTTTGGCATCCCACGACTGGCAGCAGCAACAGCTCAGTCAGGCAGATGACAGGTACAAATCTGCTTCCCTTTCCATCTTTTTCTTCCCATTCCAGCCCAAATCCTTCTCTCTGTTTTTTTTTTTAAACACATGCAGATCTCTCCCTATCTCTCTGCTGTGTGTTTTTTTAAGAAGGTTTAGGGCTTTCTGTAAGCATCCGAAAATTTTGCGCCATATCCCCAGCGTATCTTGCCATATCCCACACCCGTATCCGTATCGTACCATGTCGGTACGGGTATCATAGCCTGCAAGACCTGGCTTTCCTCTTGCCCCACCATCCATATTAAATTTAAGAACATTTTGAGAAGGGAGAGACTAAGTGACTTTAGGTTTCTTCTTAGCACGACTACACCCCAAACAAGCGTCCCAATTATTGAAGATATTATCCATACTTCCCTTTAACTCTATTCTAATGCTTGTCCATTTAGCTATCGTAAGAAAGAGAAGACAATATTCTCCTCAGTCTTCGACGCCCCTTTGAAGATCCTATCGTTTCTCTCCTTCCCGTTGATCAAAGAATGGAGAAAGTGATAAATCGCCTAAGGATTGAGCCACCCCCTCTAAACGGATCCCCCCTCCAAGCCTTAGTTAACTCGCTAAGACCCCTTGGCATACACCATGAAACTGAGCATTTCTTGATAAAAAATCTCCAAACATAAGTAGTGAAGTCACAATGCAGGAACAAGTGATTGATAGATTCTTCTTCTGTCCCAAATAAAACACAAATGTCTGAAATGGCTTCCAACAATATGCATCGTCTTCTAAGATTATCCATAGTAGAGATTTTAGCAGCAGTTGCCAACCAGAAGAAGACCTCAACCATTGGGGGAACCATGCCACACCATACAATGGATAGGTGAGATGGACTCCCTTAAGCCAAGGAGGAAACCTTATAAAATGATCTAATACAGAAACTCCCCAAAGGGCAAGGCTTCCAAATACAAATGTCTTCCTCACTCTACAAATAAAAGTGTTAGCAAGAATACTTAATAACAATCTTTCACAGACACCTAAGACCCTTCCCAAAAATAACAATCTTTCACAGACGCCTCTTTATTAGACACAACTCTTGTTATACCAAAAATAAAAATAAAAATAGACAACTCTAAACAACCTAGGGAGAAGAGACCAAAATGGCCCTACCCCGACCTAATGATTAAACCAAAAACAAACATTTTTTCCCTCCCCAACTCTAAAACCCACACCCTTACTGAAAACTTCCCCACTGACATTGGGCTGCTCCCCAAAATAAGAAATGACCCTCCACAACCCTGACACCTTGTATCTAGGGACAAATCTAGGAACCCAACCCCACTTATCCTCACCATACTTAGAAGCAATAATTTTTCTCCACAAAGCATTTTTTTTCTTCGCCATACCTCCACTACCACTTTGCTAGCAACGCCCAATTTTAAGCTCTAAATTATCAATGCCTAAACCTCAGCAAGATTTAGATTTTACCACTTTGCTCTGTTTCAAGAGATAGATCTTCTTTTTGTCGCCCTTACCGTCCCAAAGGAAATTTCTTCTACTATGATCCAATCTATTTCTAACTGATGCTGGCATCTTGAACAATGACATATAATAGATTGGAAGATTAGACAAGGAAGCTTTGATGAGCGTTCCTTCCTCCCAAAGATAACTAACATCTTTTCCACAAACTAACCTTCTTCTCACCTTTTTCCATAACGGGATTACACAATGCCATCAATCTAGGATTTTCTCCAATAGGTAACCCAAGATATTGCAATGGCAATCAACCAACCTTGCAGTGCAGAAAATCAGCTATCGGCCTTAAGACCTCTTCAAGACAATTCACCCCCACCAAAGTGCTTTTTTTTAGATTGAGTTTCAAACTTGAGTCTTCAAAGCATCTTAGAATTCTTTTTAACACTGCTATCTCCTCCCATCTAGAAGAGACAGAATTGTATCATCCACAAATTGAAGATGGGCAATGGCTTCACTCCCTCTTCCCACTTCAAAACCCCCCCCTATAAGCTCAATATCTTTGGCTTTCAAAAGAAGAGCACTGATAGCTTTCGCAACCACTGTAAATAAAAATGGGGATAACGGATCTCCTTGTCTTAGACCTCTAGAAGCTTTAAAGAAACGAGAAGGAGAGCCATTCATTAGGACAAAAAAGGAACAAGAAGAAATACACTCCTTTATCCACCTCCATCTCTCACCAAAGCCAAATCTACCCATCATATAGTCCAAAAACCTCCAATTAACATAATCATAGGCCTTTTCCAAATCAATTTTGAAGATGACCCCCTCCTTATGTGATTGCTTTCTTGATTGAATAAAGTTCTTTGGCTATTAGAATACCATCAACAATCTGCCTTTTATTTATGAAATTTCCTTGAAATGGGCTAATGATGTGAGGAAGAGCCACTTTCATTCTATTTGCTAGAACCTTCGCCAAAAGCTTGTAGACACAACTCACCAAACTAATGGGCCCAAAATCCTTCAAATCAACTGGATTCGGGACTTTAGGGACTAGTGTGAGGAAAGTGGCATTTATCGCTTTGTGAAGTCGACCTCTTCTACGGAATTCTGAAAGCATATCACAAAAGTCCTGACAAAGAAATCCCCATCCGGCCTTAATGAAAGAAAAATTAAAACCATTTGGACCAGGTGCTTCAACCCTCGCACAATCATTTAGGGCTTTGAAGATTTCCTCTTCAAATCTCCTTTCCATCTATTCCTTCATTTCTAGGGAAATAGAAGGGAAATGAAGGCCCTCCAACGTGGGTCGATGAAAGTCTTCCTCAGAGTAAAGATTTTCAAAAAAAAAAATCTGCAATCACCTCTTTCACTTCCTCTGGGTTCTCAACAAACCTTTCTTCTCTCCTAATCTTACCAATGTAGTTGATTCTTTTAAGAGCATTTGCCATTCTCTGAAAGAATTTGGTATTTCAGTCACCCTCCTTAAGCCACATGACTCTAGATTTCTGCCTCCATGATGTTTCCTCCATGCGGTTTACCTCACATAGCTTTCTTATTGCTTCCCCTCTCACCATTTTCTCATTTTCATTTAAAGGGCGATATTCCTCTATTCTATCATAGACCTCCAGCTCTGCGACAATACTGTTTCTATTGGAGTCTAGTTTACCAAAGACCACCTCGTTCCACTCTTTGATCTTTTCCCTTTAAGCATATGGAGTTTCTTAGAGAGCTTGAAACCTGCATAGATAGCCTTGGACCATTGACTAAGACCACCTTTCCGACGTTTTAACCAAAAAATCCTTATGCATGAGCCAACAATTTTGGAACTTCAAAGGTATTGAACCCCAATCAACTTCATTAGGGATTAGCTTGATTTGGCAATGGTCTGAAATCTGTCTAGGGAGAGCTACCTGAACTAGAGCAGCACAAAGCTCATCCCATCCCTTTGAAGTAAGAAAACGGTCTATGTTGCTCATAGCCGATCTCTCCTGATTATTAGACCAATTATATTTTCTACCGACTAAAGGCAAGTCAATTAATTCATTGCTGTTGATGAAATCCTTAAATCTCTCCACACTGCGAGTCAAGGTACAACATCCTTTTTCTCAAAGGAAAATCTAACCATATTAAAATCGCCCCCAAACCATAGTCTCCCGGTATTTGAAATGATCTTCAAGAAATCACCTCTTTCTGAGTCCTCGTTAGGCCCTTAGACATTAATCACAACGCAAACCAAACTATCTGCAAACTTTTCAACTTAATAGCCAAAGTTCTTTGAAACTTAAAAGACATTTTCCAACTCAAACATATCTGCATCTCATACTAAGATCAAGCTCCCAGCAGCACCTACGGCACACCCATTCCCAATTGCCACAACTAGAACCCCAAATATCGCGGATTACTTTATTGATATCCTTCTACATTTTAGATTCTTGAAGAACTATTAGATCCACTCCTGAACCCAATTATCAATAGGATGGCACAAGCCGGATTTTTTGGGTTCAATCCTTTTGAGCAAGGATCAAAATAGTAGTTGTAGCAAGTGTAGTGGCGAGTGGCCAAAACGCTAGGTAGATAGCGATACGTAGCTGCGTAACCGTGTGAATTTTTTAAGTGGCTAATATAGTTCAAATATTGTATAGCAATCAATCTCGTGTTTTTTTTTTTATATATATATAATGATTTCGAACCATATAAGGGTAGAAACAACTTCAGAAAATGCTAACGAGGACAATAAATAGAAAAAAAAAAAAACAATGTTTTAATTAAAAATGGCTGGCTTTACTGGGTTTTAGACCGTGGCACCGTTATTCTCAAAATAGCGTAGCAGCCTCAACGGCTGCGGCCTATAATGCTATTTTGAACCATGCTTTTGAGTAAATTGTGTAATACCAGATTTTCATTGACATCCTTAGTTAAGGAACTCTCAGACTTGCACCAGAGGTAGAGAAAGGAGCAAGGATCAAAATATAGTGGCTGATATATCGGTCGTAGCTGCACCCCCCACTATAATTTTTTGGTGTTTGCGGCGCCAACAAACGTAGCAGCCCGTATCAGACGTTACAGATGGTATGACTTTGTAGCGGCCGATACAAAGCGGCTGGGTAAAAATAAGCCATTCCTCACACGAATAGCTTCCCAATAGGCCTCATGAATGGTCTTATAGTCATTCATTCTCTCCACTATATTCGATCTCAAGCCTCTGAGAAAACTAATTAAGTCATGTTCTTCATCATCCTCCATTCCACATGCATCTTGGAGCCTTGAAAATTGGTCAGAGTATTGCAAAAAACACAACTCTTCTTGTTTCAAGTCAAGAAATTGTGTAAAATGTACTTTATTCTCAACATTCCATATTCCATATTTCGTGCATATCTGGTTCTTTGAAGGACATTATAGAACTTACTGACATTGACTTTCATATTGGATGTATGAATGGACTGACCCTTTCTGTAGATATTGGCGAAAATGGATTTGAAATCCGACCTTTGATTGCTTCTATACATAGAAACAATATGGCCCTTGATTAGTCAAATCTAAGCGTTGACCAGATCTGCTGATGTTAGCACCGTTCCTGAGTTTACCCAACTGCTGGGCTTGGGCCTCTTTCAATTGTAAGTGGATCGGAACAGATCTCACTTGACCCTCACTACTTTAGATAGAGACCTAGGCGAAGACCGGGGCTTGAGTTAATGGGCAAGTGTGGGACACGTGCAAAGGGAGAAAAATCCGTCACGATAGTGAATAGACAATGTATTTGTGGAATGCTTGGATCCCTTCAATGGACGATCCTTCCTCCCTTTTATAATCTCATTTAGCCTTAATCAAGGCAATTCAAACCTAATACAATCTAAGTAAATGGAAAGTAAAGCTGTTGCATTTATATATATGGAAAGAGGATAAGTTACAATGATTTGAGTCTATCCTAAATATATCCCACGTGATGGGTTGGGTTGTACATTTAATGGGCCTGGTGGGCCGGGCTTTGTGTCAAATGGGGTTAAACAACAGCAGTTTGCTTTGGCGTGGCTTAGGCAATCCTTTGGTGAAGATGTCTACAAGTTGAAGTTCACTAGAGACGTGGAAGACGGACAAATGACCTTGTGATCATATTCATCTCGAATACAATGACAATCCACATGGATATGTTTTGTACGTTCATGAAAAATTGGATTCTCAGTGATACGGATGGAACTAGCATTGTCCGCATGAAATGGGGTAGCTGAGGTCTGAGGAAACCCAAGGTCTGCATGTAAGCCACAAAGCCAAAGGATCTTGGAACAGGCAGAGGACATGACACGATATTCAGATTCAGTGGAAGATCTGGAGACCCATTCTTGCTTTTTGCATTTCCAAGAGATGAGTGATTCGCCTAAGTACATACACCAACCTGCAGTGGATCGACGAGTATCCGAGCATCTGGCCCAGTCGGCATCAGAATAAGCATTTAGTGTAAGTGGTGTGCCAACTAGAAAAACCAAGCCTCGTGTCAGAGAACCAAGAATGTGCCAAATGATCCTTTTGATAGCAACCAGGTGGTAATGTCACGGTGTTGTCATGAATTGACTAACAACATTCACAGCATATGAGATGTCGGGCCGAGTGATGGTTAAGTAGACCAGACTCCCGGCTAAGCGTCTGTAGGAGGTGGGGTCGGAGAGAAGGTCCCCATCATCTTTCCAGAGTATCACATTGACTTCTAATAGAGTGTCCACAGGTGTCGCATCCTTTTGGCCAGCAAGGTCAATGAGATCAGTAGCATACTTATGTTTATGTAAAAACAGTCCCTTCCTAGATTGTTGTACCTCAAGACCCAAGAAATATGTTAATGGAACTAGGCCTTCCATATGGAATGCAACTTGAAAAGAGGATTGAAGACTATGAATCATGTTACTGTGAGTGCCTGTGATGATGATATCATCTACATATACGAGAAGTATGGTGGTAGCTTGAGCAGTTTCATTCAGGAACAATGAAGGACCACAGGGACTTTGAGCAAATCCAAGATGAAGCAAAGTAGAATGAAATTTCTCAAACTAGGCTCTGGGTGCTTGTTTGAGTCCATACAGCGAGCGACGGAGCCGCACCACCTCGTTTTTAGATATAGAATCATATTCTTGAGGAAGATGTATGTACACTTCTTTTTTAAGATCTCCATGGAGGAAGGCATTCTTCACATCCATTTGATAAAGAGGCCATAAGCGTGATGTTGCAATAGCAAGAATAGTACGCACCATTGTCATCTTGGCGACCGGAGCAAAGGTCTCATCATAGTCAATATCATACTCCTAACGGTTGCCAAGTGCCACTAACCAAACCTTATAACGTGCCAGAGTACCATCAGAGTGTAGCTTGATAGAGAAAATCCACTTACAACGAATGGGTTTGATTGACAGAGGACATTGAATAACATCCCATGTGTGATTCACTTTGAGTGCGTCAATTTCTTCCTGCATGGCCTGCCGCCAACACTCATGTTGCACTACTTGGGACAAATAATTAGGGATATGAACAAAAGACAAAGTAGCAAGTAAGGATGCATGAGTAAAGCCAAACCGATCAATCGACGAAGAGGAACAAACTGGGAGATGTTTGGAGCAGGAGCTGGGTCAAGTGCCGAGGAAGCTGACAAATTAGGAGGCTCAGGTGCAATCATATTTTCCCACCGACACCTTTCATACACAAGTAAAGGCTAGATAGTGTCCGTAGAAGGAACAAGATTATCACAAAAGTCAGGAACAAGTGAAAACACGGTAGGTTTATCATGATCTAGATGATGCTGAAAAAATTACTGATTTTCAAAAAACACGACATTACGAGAGGTCTGAATACGTTTTACCTTGGGATCATAACAGAAAAATCATTTTTGGTCAGTTGCATAACCTAAAAAAACGCACTTAGAGGATTGAGCAGATAGTTTTGTTCAGTTAACTAGGGGAAGAAGAACAAAACATACACACCCTGGAAATGAGAATAAGTTGGATGCTAATGAAATAAACGAAAATAAGGAGTTTCACTCTTTATACGAGGGGAGCGTAGTCTATTTATAACATGAATTGCTGTGGACACAGCTTCGGGCCAAAATTTTGGTGGAACAGATGATTCTAAGAGAAGTGACCGAACAATGTCCAAATGGTGTCTATTTTTCCTCTCAGACACCATTTTGTTGGGGTGTATAAGGACATGATTTTTGAGAAATTATCCATTTGGTTAGCAAAAAATTCTGAAACTCGTGAGAAACATATTCACCACCAGAATCTGTGCGAAGTATTTTAATGGATGTGGAGAAGTGATTTTCCAGATAAGCTAAGTAAATTTTAAAAATAACAAATACCTCAAATTTTGAATGAAGTAAATAAATCCATGTAAAGCGACTAAAATCATCAATATAAATGTAACAAAATACTTAAAATGAGAATGGGATATGACAGGTGCTATACCCTATACATCACTATGAACCAGATCAAAGCATTTCAATGATTATGAGGTACTGATGGAAAAATGGAGTCTTACTCTTGCTCATTTTACAACTAGAACAATCAAAAGAAACATTTTTAAGAGAAATTTTATTATCATGAAGCAAACCGGATTGAAACAAAGACATTTAAAGTACGAGAATGAGGATGGCCTAATCTATTGTGCCATAATTAGCTCTTATTTGAACTAGAAGCAGAATACAGAGCAGATGGAACCAAATTCCTATCTTGTGTAGATAGTTATAGCGGAAAAAAAGGCCACACTTAGGTCCCTTCGCTATCACCTTCCCCGATGCTTGATCATGTATAACACAACCAAAATGCGAAAAAGAGACAGAACAATGGTTATCAACGAATTGTCTAACAAATAATAAATTTGTAGATAACTGAGGAGAAAGAAAAACATGACTCAAAGTTAAGGGATGTGAGATCTCACCGATGGCAATAATGGGTATTCTGTTACCATCTACTGTATTGATTTGGAGATTTCCATCAAAAGGCTTTAATTGAGATAAATGATCAAAAGAATGGGTCATATAATTAGAAGCCCCTGAATCCATATACCAGGTAGAGTTTGAACGTTTGGATTTACCTGAGAGACCAAGAGCAGAAATGCAGAAGAGGACGCATCTAGGGTTACCAGATTAGCCTTCTAAAAGGAAACCAGAGCACGGCATCGACATTCCGGAAGAACATGGCCTTTGCGTTTGCAGTAAGAGCAGAATTTTTGATTGCATTGAGTGGCGACATGTCCATACTTCTGACGAGAATAAAACTGTACTTTGGTCATGTCTTTGTTTTGCTGTTTGGGACGAGCAAGGTAGGTAGCAGTCAGTGGTCCTGGAGAATTGTTCGTTGAAGAGTAGCTTGGGTTGTAAGACGTTGTTCCTAGTGAAGAAGCTCTCCTAAGCAAGAATCAATAGATGGGGGAGGCACCCGCTCATCAGATTTGAGCATACTAGTTCAAACTCAGACCTCAGTTTCATCAAGAATTGATATCACCCTTTGACTAGTGGAATGAATGCTTTGAACCACCGCAATTGAGGCATCAGGTAGACTTGAATAAATGATCTCAGTATAGTCCGTCCATAAGCGAATAAAATGAGTAATATTCTTGAATGGACATTGTCCCCTGATTAAACTGAAATAGCTCATGTTCTAAGTGGAAACGCCTGGCAGAGTTATCCTATCAATAAACTCGTCTGAAATAGTCCCATATTCCTTTTGCTGTTTTATAGGGCCGGAGATTCAGAATGTATTCTGTTTCCACTGACCCCTGAAGCCAAGTCATGATTTGGGCATCCTTGGATTCCCATTTAGATACTGCCTTGACATCCTCTAAAGGTTTAGGATCAGTCCTGTCAATATGTCCCCATAACTCTTTTCCCTTAAGGTATATTTGAAATTAGAAAGTCCATGATGAATGATTTGTCCCATTGAATTTAATCAAGTTTCACTTTTGTCCATGATTATAACTCAAAATTACTAGATCAGCAGGCCTCTTTTGATCAAGTAATTCCAGACAAGAAGAAGAAAAGTCTTGATGAAAAATACCCCATTAGTAATTCCAAACACAATCAGTAGAAACATAAAATTGTAAAATCCAAACAGTGCAGCACGAGACAGAAGCAGAAATGGCAATGCAGAAGATTAAAACAGGCTATTTGCCGATGCCAAATAGTGCAGAAATGACAGAAGAACTATTTGTGATCAATTTCACAAAATAATAGGTCCAGGCGACCTGGATTTTGACTCCTAATTCCCTGAGTGGGGCCCACTACTTGATCTGATTGAGAATCAGATCAACAAGATTCAAGCAAAATCAAAATATCTTTCTAGCAATACAAGACTCATCAAAATCCATCCACAATCCAAGATTTTATACGGCTGTGATCAAAACTATTTTAGAAAACTGGAAAATCACAAGTCGGGTCAAATGGCCTACCTCTGATCTTGGAAAAATGTTGAAAAAATCTCCAAATTTACCAGGAGAGGAAGTCGACCACTGCTATAGAGATTTCTAAAGACGCCATGATGATCGCAGGTGGGCCACTGATTGATTTGGTCAGGCGACAGTGATTTTCTTCCTTACGATGGTCTGAGAATTTCTAGAAAGAGATCAGATGATCTCTATTGAGGGGCTGAGATGCAGACGAGTCAGCGTGAAGAAGAAGAAAAAGAAGTAGACGACAATGACCTTGTCTCTAATACCATGTTACGATAGTGAATAGACAATGATATTTGTGGAATGCTTGGATCCCTTCAATGGACGATCCTTCCTCCCTTTTATAATCTCATTTAGCCTTAATCAAGGCAATTCAAACCTAATACAATCTAAGTACATGGAAAGTAATGCGTTACATTTATGTATATGGAAAGAGGATAAGTTACAATGATTTGAGTCTATCCTAAATATATCCCACATGATGGGTTGGGTTGTACATTTAATGGGCCTGATGGGCTGGGCTTTGTGTCAACTGGTGTTAACAAAATCCTCTGTTTCTTCTGGTACTTTACGAAGCAAGAAGCTTCTCTTCTTCTCTACCTTGGACTTCAACGAAGCGAGGAGAGCTAGGCAATGACGATGAGTGATGCAGAACGCACTACCATAATTCCATTGGTCCGACCCAACATGGTTTTAGGATATTTATTTTTTTAGCAACTTCCTAATTTTATTGTAATTAGGATTAGCATTCTAATTTATTTGATTTTCTAGTTTGATTAGGATAGTTTCTATTATTAGATTAGGTTTTCTTAGGCCCTAAGTTACTTTACCTATTTATATTACATTGTAGAGATGATAATCTCATATTTGGAGTTGAATAAAATCGGAATTTTCCCTGGGAGAGGTTGTTCCTCGTGTTAGAAATCTCTGCGGAGATAATTTGAAGTGTCTTTGACACGTGCTTCGACGTCTACGCAAGCTCTAACCCTAGGGCCTACATTAGTTGGTATCAGAGTGAAGATCCACAAAGCTCCAGTCACAGATCGGAGCCTATCCGTCCATAACACCCATATCCCGTATTCCATCCAGCGACACAACCCCTGTCGAAAACCCCTGGACCCTAAACCCCTTCCAAACTCCAAACCTTTTTTTTCTAGCCCCTTCCCGAATCCAGCCTCGTCCACTACCAAAACCCCAGCCACCGAAAACCCTAGATTTCAACCCAGCCAATAAAAACACCTTCCCGCAGAAACCAGCGACCCAGCCACCTCCCTGTCATCATCGTCACCCCAAACCCAGACCCAGAGTCTTCGTCGCCCCAAACCAGAGAGAGAGAAAAAAAAAGAGAAGCAAAATGAAGAAGAAGAAGAAGCATACCGTGCACGGAGTCGTCCTCGCGCTGTCCTCGCCGCACACCAGCATCAAGATCCAAGTCATCGCCATCGCACTCCAATCTCCTCTCTTCATTCAAACAGAATTTGAAGCCTTTTTTTTTTCTTGTTTCCTTCGACACTAAGATTAAGAGAATCACACGTGCCACGTGAGTCAAGTGCCTGGGCTTGAATTTGGGCCAGGTCTGATTTTCAAGCCCATCTGCAATAAAACAGCCAGGACATCCGTAAGGCTACCATCAACAACATTAAGGCTTACATCATCACCGCATCTCAGCATCCAATCAACCATCCAGCCCCTTGACCAAGATCAACGGTTGAGACTTCTTCTGACGATATCGGGCTCATCCACCGTCCAATTTCAGATCCATTTTCGCCATCATGATTGTGAAGAGTGGTTCTACACATCTGGTCAATTAGACATTTTAAATTTGCATAACATAGATACCTCCCAAGAAGCATGTAGAAGTGAAGTCTTCCTCCAATAATGATGATGATTTGAGGGGAACCGTTGCGGAATTATCAGCAAATGTTAATCAACTATCCGCAATGATGGTTCAAAGGCAAGACACTATTGCAAGGATTGAAACCCGATTAACTACTTTAGAAACTAATCGGCATGAGAATAATCATCGAGCTGATGGAGGACATAATCGGAATCAACGAGACCCACATGCAGTCAATGTTTCGTGATTTGGGTATTAAGCTCGTGATTCCCGAATATGATGGAAAATTGAAACCAGATGAATTCATGGATTCGCTAGTGTGCGTTGAAAATACTTTTGCACACAAGCCAATGACGGATGGTCATTAAGTCACCTTAGTGGCAACTCGATTTCGCAATTATGCTGCGACATGGTGGGCCGAGTTACAAAAGAAAAGAAGAAATCAAAATATTGACCCCGTTGACACATGGATCGAGATGAATAATTTGTTTAAGCAAAAATTCCTCACTGTGAATTATTCTAGAGATCTTTGTTCAATTTTTCAAGATTTGAAACAAGGTTCCGAAACTGTTATTGAATATTCTGAGTTCCTAACCATGCATGCTCATTATGGCTTGAAGGAGGATGATGATGATGTGTTGGTTGATCGATATTTTCATGGGCTGCGTATTGACACACAACATATCCTTACTTTCAAGAATTTTGATAATGTTGATGAGATCATCCAACATGCGATCAAAGCGGAAGACATTGCTAATTATCAAGCTCGAAAGTTTAGTGTCTCTAAATGGCCTGCACAAAAGACTCCCGCAAAGCGCGACTTCAATCCAAGTGCCACTTCCTTAGAAAAATTTTCCTCCAAGTTTGAAGATTAGAACAAGTTCACATGTTTTCATTGTAAGCAAAAGGGTCACCGTGTGTTTGAATGCCCAAAAAGAATAAACTTAATAGAAGGTGCACCAGAAGAACCGGAAACAAAAGATGATCCTGAAAGTCAAGAATCCGATGAAGTGGAGGAAATAGCAGCTGAAACAGATGGTGCATTTCTCTTGGTGCAACAAGAGTCTATACCCACTATTGAGAAGAAATGGCTGCGGAAAAATATTTTTGCTCCACAGGTACAATACATGTTTAAAATTGTACAGTTGTGATTGATGGTTGAAGTTATGAGAATATTATCTCTCAAACTCTTGTTGATCGCTTAAAGTTGATGGTTTACAAGCACAATTGTCCCTACTTTGTCAAATGGCTAATGACAGGTGATGAAGCGCAAGTGCGACATACATGTTAGGTTACTTTTTCAGTTGGTGATGATTACAAAGATACAATTTGGTGTAATGTGCTACTAATGGATAGTGGAGATATCCTATTGGGTCGCCCATGGATGTATGACAAGAATGGCACTCATGGGATGCACAACAACACGTATACCTTCATGCACGGTGGAAAGGAAGTTACTCTCCATCCCAAGAAACCAGAATCACCAAAGAGGAAATCAAGGGCCCATGCTATAAAGGAAGTGTTTCATATACATCATATATACAGAGGCAACTTGAAGAAGACTCAAGTTCAAGGTCGAACTCTTCTTTCAACCTGGGGGGAATGATGCAGAACGGGCTACCATAATTCCACTGGTCCCACCCAACATAGTTTTACGATATTTATTTTTTTAGCAGCTTCCTAATTTTATTGTAATTAGGATTAGCATTCTAATTTATTTGATTTACTAGTTCGATTACGATAGTTTCTATTATTAGATTAGGTTTTCTTAGGCCCAAAGTTACTTTGCCTACTTATATTACATTGTAGGGATGATAATCTCAGATTTTGGGTTGAATAAAATTGGGATTTTTGAAACGTGCTTCGGCATCTACGCAAGCCCTAACCCTTGCGTCAATGAGGATGGCGAGATCTGGCGGTGTTGTCAATGACAGCGGCGGCTCAAGATCATGGTACCAAGTACCTGACAACGGCGGCTCGAGATCATGGCACCAAGTACCTTCTTTTTTTTGCCTCTCTCTCTCTCTCTCTCTCTCTCTCTTCTTTTTTGGGTTAGGGATCTGGTCGAAGAAGGGGGAGGGATTTGGGACTTTGGTTTTCACAGTGGCTGGTTTTTGTCGATGTGGATGAGACGTTAGGGTGTGGTGATGACGATGGAGTGTGGGCTGGTGGGTTCTGATAACAAGGGACGTATGGTTCAAGGATGGGCGATTAGGGATGTAGTAGCTTGGGATTGCTGTGTCAGGGTAGCGGTAGATGGGAATGGGGTCGTGGGTTTTATTGGCAGTGATGGTGGAATCTGGGTGGATAATAGGTATGGAATCCGGTGAAGGGGATTGTTGGAAGGTGGGGTCGCAGATGGGGCTCAGGAACTCAGGGTTTTGATGGGGATGTGGGGAATGGCTCTAGATGATGGGGTCTGGTGTGACTGGGCAACGGGAGGATGGGGGTAGGGAGGGTGATGGTTTGGGATTCGAGGATGGGTGGATGGATAGGCTCCGATCGGTGTCCGAAGATAGATCGGAGCGATGTGGATCTTCGCTCTGATACCAACTAATGCAAGCCCTAGGTTAGGGCTTGCGGAAAGTGCTCATAGCACAATGGGTGCCAAAGCACGTGTCCGAAGACACAACAAGTCTCTGCAGAGACAATAAACGACGACGCACCTTAACAGGAAAACCCAATTCAATTAATCAACTTTGAAAATCTATTCTTTACAATGTCATATAAATAGGAAAACATGACTTAGAGCCTAAGAAACCTAATTAAATTAGGAAACTAATCAAAACTAGAATCTTATCCTAATTACAACTGATTAAATAAAATTAGTAACTAATAACAATTAAATAAAATAGAAAGATCCCTAAATCTACTTGGGGCTTACAGTTGTGGCCTGAGGCCTATCTGCAGCAATTATTCACGATATGATTCCGATTTTGAAAACTATGGGTACATTGTCATTACAATCTAAAGTTGAGAGCAAGAAATAGGTAGTGAAAGCAAAGAGACGATCCAAATTATTGTCCTATAAATCTGGATAATATCCTCCGGGTGAATGATCCCTTTTATGGTTAGCCGATGTAGAGGATCCATTGCTAGATGGGGACGAAGAGCTTAAGAAGGATATTCATAAATTGATGGATGACGATGCAAGATAAGGAGAAAGTGGGCCATCTACGACTGTGGGCACATGTGGAACTAGAAGATCAAAAGGCAAGGAACCCGAGGTCTCTCATGTAGTGTCTACTGTGAGTTCTAATAGAGGTATTCCTTTCTCAACTTTATATTGTTAAGTCTAACTCTTAACTTTTCAGTACATTGTTTCTTATGAAGTTATTAATTATTATGTCATTTGATGTGTTGACTTACTATTGAACTCTCAACTCGAGTCTTAAGTCTTGAGTACATTGTTTATTTTGATGATATCTATCGGGTTTTCAAAAGTCAATAGGATAAAGTCCGAGTTTTGGCGACTCCGAAGCTCCATTCCCGGTAGTATTTAGTAGAGAACTGGTTGACTTAACCATAAAAATAAAAAATAAAAAATAAAAAATAATGAAAAGGACTGCTTCGTTTTTCTGTTTTACTTTGTTGTTCCTTGTTTATTATTATTATTTTCTCTTGTAAAAGAAAAGGACTGCTTTCTAAAAAAATGCTAAATGACAACTAAATTTTTTACGAAGACTAAAACCAACTAGGACTATTTGATACTATATGAATTACCAATATGACTATGATTCCTACTTTAATGTGAGTACACAACAATGTAAGAAAAGTTCATGTGAAACATGTGGGGTCCACCTGAATTCTCCAAGCACACAATAGCATCAAATAACGAAGGTAGCCACAGAATTGAGAAGTCACTCATCATTTCCATAAAAATAATGTAAAGAGTTTTAGGTAGAACATAAATAAATAAACTTGAAAACCCACTTACCCAATATAAAGAACATAGGCTACAAGAATATTATTATCAAGAAAAAGAAGTGATGACTAACTTGTGTATGAGAGATCATTCAAACCATGACTCCATGACCATGAAAAATTTCTCAATAGCATTCAGCATTTCAGAATTTTTTTTACCAAGGGTTTTTAATCCATAAACATGTGACATAAATTAAAACAGACGATTATGATGTAATGCAGAAGTAGTCAAACAGAGTACACAATATACTTATTACCAAAGGTTAAAGAAACAAATATGAAGAAAAGGAATTATTCATCACAGAGTTAATAGCAGCATTTACCTAACATTCAGGTCCCCACACCAAATCAAAGGCTTATCTGAAGACTGCAGAACAAACTCCAGCATCCGCTTATCCCATTTTCTTCTCCTTTTGAATGACGTTTCATCATCTTTCCAACCATTGTTTGGTACATATGTATTTAACAAACGTACTGTGTTGAATTCAGCCAATAGTACCCGGCCATCTGGTTCATGCTTTGAAGCTGTGTACAGCAAGCAAAATACAATAAGTCATGAACTAAAAGGCATTCAGATTCCATCCATAAAACACACACGTCCCAAAATTAGCCATCTGGTCTCTTACGGCATCATCAGAAGCATCAGGGTTTTTCTAAAGCAGATAAAATACAAGTCCTCAAAGGGACACACAAAGTCAAAAAGTATTTCAAACTTTTGATATCGAGCAAAGACACTTTCAACTTTAGACTAGATGCAATAAAAGCATACTATCGACAATTCAAACTGCCTGTTTCCATTTATGATAATGCTAGATTCAGGAAAACAGAAGGTATTCACCATTGTTGAGATCTGGATGGAACGAGTGATGAAGCTAACACAACAGACATTTTTTTTCTCCTTTTGAATGATGGAAACATAACCAGCATTGTATGGATGCCGGAGTCGGACATGTCAGCTTCTGGACACCATCAATTCACACGAGATGTCTAGATTTGTTTATTGGACAAAAAGCTTTTCTAAGAAAAGTTACATTAGGTGATATTGAGTTCTCTTTCCAACATAATATTATGTAACAGTTTAGCAGTTCTAACTTAAAAAAGAATGTAGGCCGAAATTTTCAAGATTTTGTGTAACATGATATGCATGACATAATATTAACAATTACCCTTTTATTTGAATTTTTTAGTTGTTTATTTTGTCTTAAATGTTCTAATTATAGCCTTTTTCTTATTATGTAGGAATTAGAGGGAGTTAAGCATATTTGAGATTAATTTGGAGAGGTTTAAAGCTAAAAGCCCGTTATAGAGAAAAGCAATGCACAAAGACCATGTAGGCCTTGTGGGGGGGAGCTGGAATTTCATGTTAAAGGTCATGAGATCAAGCCTGAGCAAACTCAAATTTTATTTTGAAGACCGAAGTTGGTGGGGCCCACCTTTCTAATTCGAGTTCATCAAGGAGAGGATAATGGTTGCTAAAAACCTTACAAGAAAAGCAAGGAATCTCATGGATAGCAACAAGAGTACTAATAATTAGCAATTAATCAAATTTTGAAGGAAAGAGGATTTTCGGAATTCCAGCCTAGCCTGCACATGCTTACCATTTTGGTCATAACTTTTGACTCAAAACTCGGATTAAGCTTACCATTTTGGTCATAACTTTTGACTCAAAACTCGGATTAAGAGGCAATATTGGATGTGTTGGAAACAGGATTCAAAGTAGAAAAAAATCATATCTCACGAGGATCTCCTATTTCCGACGTTTTGGCGGTCAAAACAGGCGGTCAAAATGAGAGACGAGGGATGACAAATTTGGGGATTTTTCCTTCTTTTTCTTCTTCTATCTCTTTCTTCTTAAAAGGAAGTATTTTTCTTTTGAGAAGGGGGAGCTCTCCTCTTTTGCTCTCTTGTTCTTTAGTTATGCTTTAATTTTTATTTGAAAGTGAAGGTGGAGATTGAGTGGTGTATTAGACAACTTTGAAGGCCTTCAATAATGGGTTTTGTTCTTCCTTGTTCCACAATGGTTGGCTAATCTGTGGATTAGGGTGGAGGAAACCAAAACCAATGCGATTGCTCCTTGTTATTTTTCTCTGTCTTTCCCTCATTATGCTTAATGATTTAATAGGTTCCCCATCATGAATGTTATTCAACTTTAGAATATCTTTTACTTCATTTTATGCTTGAGCTTGACATACCATGTTTAGGTTAAAATCCTTTAATGGTTTGTGCTTGATCTTGATAAATTGTGATTAGAGTTTCAACATGTTAAAGTGAAGGGAATCTTGAGTACTTGTTAGAGAATTGGATTTTTAAGAAAAAGGGTTTTCAAAGCTAAATCTTCCAATCCAAGGCAATTGTTTGCTCATTGGGTTGAGGTTGATAGGGATAAGGTTAGAAAGTAATTTTGGGATGAGTAAATCAATTTTGGTGGAATTTGATAGTATTTTAGTTATTATTTTTTTTATTAACTGTGTTTTCAAAATCCTTAGTGTGAAAATTGATTGAGGGTTTTTGGATCTTGTTTCTACTCCCTGTGGATTGAACCGTACTTGCCATTGTCTAATTAATAGAAATTTGAGCAATTGCGATTAATTATTTTGAGCACATCATAACAAACACTCCATCACCTCAGATACTGATTTGCAACCCTGCAACTTAGACCATGAGTTAATGACAATCCTTGGTTGGACATATAGGCTGAATCTAGCTCTATTTTGATAGAAGATTATCATATTGAGCATGTTAAGCTTTGTGAGCCAGTTAATGCCCAACTTAGGTAGGCTGAGTCTCGAGCTAATTATTTGGCTTTCTGTGACACAAATCGATTAGTAGTGTTAAATCAGTTAGAAGTTTCTAATGGAGGTAGTGTAGGTACAATCACTAATAGCAAGGTGAGACCCAAGACCATAGTTATCAGAATCTTATGATTCGTATCCCAAATCCTTAGGAAAACGATTAATATATATGCAACGAATCTCATTTATAGATGAATCTTAGGATTCATGTGTGAATCTTATGATACGATACTTGTTTTATCGAATCTTACGATTTAAGCGATTCGGCTGAGTGAGAATATTAATAATCTTTTACCCTTTTTTTATATTCTTTGTTTTTCTTTTAGTGCTTTTACTTTTAGAATGTTATGTAGTCGTTAACAAAACCTCTTAAAGACTTTTTGCGGCTTTGAGGAGGTATTAAAGATGGATAAAAAAACATGCATTTAATTAAAGCGTTCGACTATACGTATGGTGCTTGACTATATCTTCTTTTTTGGTTTTTTTCTTTATAAATACTTTCTTAACTTCAAGAGGGATCCCACTGCGTAAAATTAATTGTTTGGATTTTAACATTCTGCTTTTATATTTTGATTTAAGATGAAAAAAATAAATGTATATTGATATATTTATTATATATTAATAATTGTTGTGATATTCTTGATTTGATTGTTAGCGAGAAGCTTAAAAACCTAATACATTCTATTGGAAAAGGTTGAGGGAAAAATTATGGAATTGTTGAAATTATAGAGTATGCTGTCATTTATAAGAACTTATTCCGAAAATGGTTAGGCAAACAAGAAAAAAGATTTTGAATCAGGGATGTTATTTCTCTTATGTTCAAAGAGAATATGTGCACAGAAATGAGATGGGCAGATCAGGTTGGTGATGAGAATAACATTACACAGAGACCTGATGTTAATGGAAGTGTAGATTATTGTGATGCAGTGCCATTATTGTTCTCACAATGAAAGAATGGAGTGTAGATGGTGATGATTTTTAAGTGGTGGTAGTCCTTTTAGAGATAATGATGATGGGAGTTACTTGTTAATAAAGAATTTTGAATAAGGATCAAGAAATGGAGAAATGCAAATGGAACTTTAAAGGGAAAGGACCTCAGGAGTTAATAACTGTGGTCAACCCGTAGAGGTAAAGAAGGGGGCTTCGGCCTCCAGCAGTTGTTTGATGTGATTTTTCACAGGTTTTTGGGAAGCAGGATTAAGATTTGGGGTTTCTGCAGTAGTAAAATCTTCTATTGGCGGAGAACGTCCTGGAGTTGCTTGTTAGGGAGTTGTTAGAGGTTAATGAATAGAACTTAGTCTTAATTTTTGTCACTTTAGGGATTTCTGTTAGGAATTTTCTAGATTGCAATTTGATGGATGCATTTCATTCTAGCATCATTTGTTTCACACACTTATGCATTGGTTTTATAAACTTGAAATCTTGTTTTAAACATGCATTGTTTTTAAGATTTATAAAAGTATTGATTTATGCATGATTTGTTTTTAAAACTTGGATGCATTTGTTTTAGAAAAGAGTTTTCAAGAAATCAAGCAAGCCTTTGTTTTAAAAGTTTTGAATCTTTTTAGGCTTTTAATGTTCATGTTTTAAAAACCATTAGAATCTTTAAAACATGTTTTTCAAGCTTGTTTTAGTGGCCAAAAGGTCCCCCAAAGAAATACCTTCAAATAGGCAAAAGTTGAATTTTTGCAAAAAGGGGGTGTCCCGGCAGTGTCGCCGGTCGACCGAGCCCTGTGTCCCGGTCGACCGGGAACACTGTCGGGCGAGTGGGCAGTTTCTGAACTGAAACTTGCCAACGGTCAGAAATATGACCGTTGTGCCTTCCCGGTCGACCGAGACCCCTTTGCCGGTCGACCGAGGACTAGCCGTTGGGCATTTTTGGCTATAAAAATGAGTTCTTTCCTTTGCCAAAAGTTGGGAATTTTAAGCCCCTCCTTGAGAGGTATTGAGGCATATCAAAAGGGAAAAGAACCAAGGGATGAAGGGGATGATTAGGAAAGCTAAAGCTTGGATTAATGAAGTTAAACCACCAAGTAGGCTTTTCCTTCCTTAATCATATGTTTTCATGCTTTGTTTTATTTTTGGTAAATCATTTCTAGCATGTTAAACTATGTTTGTGTTGTGTCCTTAACATATTTTATGTTTTGAGTTGATTTATTGTTTTGGATACAACACCATATGATTCAATCCAAGTAGTACTTAACTTTGGTAAATCTAAGTAGATCATGTTAATGGAAAAATCTTTGAAATCATATGTAACATGATCCATATACTTGGTTGAATCTTTGGTTGTTGTTTTCCATCATAAGAACATCTCTTTCAAAACTAACTTATGTTTTGGATTCAACTTCTTTACAAATCATATGTTTTCATGTTTTGTTTTATCTTTGATAAATCTTTTGTAGCATGTTAATCTATGATTTGTTGTATCCTTAGCATGTTCTATATTTTGAATAGATCTATTGTTTTGGATACATCACCATTGATTCATCAAAGTAGTACTTTATCTTTGGTAAATCTAAGTAGATCATGTTAATGAAATATGTAATATGATTCATATACTTTGTTGAATCTTTGGTTGTTGTTTTCCATCATGAGAAAATCACTTTCAAATGTATCTTATGTTTTGGATTCAACATCATTACAAATCATATGTGTATTATTGTTTTAAAGTTTCACAACTTGCATCACTTTGATAGGTAAATCATTTTCAAGTTGTATTTATAATTACATATGATTTGTCCCTTCTTTTCAATCAAATCTATTTTTATGTTTTGAGCTTCATTGGTGATTTGATTGACATCCCTATGCATCACATGTTTAGAGCTAATCCATTTCATACAACTTGTGTAACTTTGATATCATTAACAAGTTGTTACTTTTAACATGTGATTGCATTACTTCCTCAATCATAAATGTTTTTGAGCTAAAACTTTCAAAAGCCTTAGGCATACATTTATGAGCTTTCATTTTCAAAATGATTGAGGACCACACACACACACTTCATGTACTTTCATCTTTGCATTCATAGTGTGAGTGTGTATTAGATTTTCACTTCCATATCCGCCTAATTAAGAGGCAATGTAATGAGCTTAATTGAATCTCCATCTAGTGTATGTTAGACACTTTCTTAGTGAGATAACCAACCTATGGTTAAAGAGGTTATTGCTTAGCCTATAAAAACATAGTGTATAGGTTGATGTTAAGCCTTGAAAAACATCAATGTAAGGTTATTGCTTAGCCTTGGAAAGCATATTGTAAAGGTTATTGCTTAGCCTATTGAAAAGCATATATAGTGGAAATCCGGTGGGGTGTTGGATCACAAGCCAGTAGTGGATGTAGGCATTGAGGCCGAACCACTATAAATACTTGTGTGATGGTGATTGCTTTGTGGTGATTGTTTTTATTAGCTTCCGCATATTGTTTGATAATCATCACCTATGACTAGTTTGTTTTAAAGAAATTAAAATTTGTCATAATTGGTCATAATTGGAGCTCACCCTATTCACCCCCCCCCCCCCCCCCCCCCCCCCCCCCCCCCCCACCTCTAGGGTTCGGATCCCCATGGACTAACAATTTCTATTTGTTAGAGGCTGTTTGTCCTTTTTTTTTTGGAAAAGATAAGTGATAACAATAATTTTATCAAAGAGGATGAGGGGAGATACAACCTGTGGGTGTGAGACGTCGATGCCACAACATGCAATTCAGCAACACCAAAATCAGAGGAAGAAAACTCAACAGTCCATCATGTCCAGTATATTATGGGTGTTCAACTTTGGTTATTTGACCTTTCCGTTGTTTAGTTTTTGTTGAAATAAAATTAAGTTGCTGAAAAGAAAAGACTAAGAAAGGATTATTATCAGTTACAACAACTCTGTATAAATTACACAAGATATTCATGCTTCCTGCAAGGATAATCTCCTAATCTATCAAAAATAAAAAGGTTCAAAAGATACGTTGAGAATTATTTAAACTAAAAGAGATAGCTATAGCTATGACTTCTCTGTATTCATTACACTAGATATCAGTAATCACCCATTTTGTCATTATAAGGGAGCCCCTAGTGAGAAAAAAGACTATTGTGTCAACAAAAACTTCTTCACATATCTTACACTGTAATACTGTATCATTAGAGCATCAAATATTATGAAATCACTTGAGGCACATTTTTGTACCATCAGGTAAACTGGTTCTGGAGACTTTTCCTCTTCCATGGAAGAAAAGAAATTTCCTAATCCCCACCCAAAAGAAAACAAATAAATAAAGAAAGAAAAAAGGAAAAAGAAAAACGCTTTTCTGTGAAATTACAGAAATTTTAGCCAAATGTTGTGCTTTCCTCAAGCTTAAGCGGCTGCACCAAACATGGAAAAATTTCATTGCGGAAAAGCAGTCAAAATTTCCTTGCCTTTTCCGAGAATACGTGACCACATAAACGTGCCCTTAAAGAAGGGAAGAAACCCTAGATCTACTTTTCATCAAACTTCACAAGATCAGATAACAAAATCAAAGATGAAATTCCCAGTGATCAACATTGACTATCTACCCATACAACTGCCATTGTCTAAAGACTTTTTTTTTTTTTTTTCCTGAGCGAACATCTTAATTTTAGTACTTGTGTGGTCATCATCATCGTCCAAACCTATCTGCACCATCTGGGCTGAACCCACAACATTAGGGTTGCAACTTGCAACTCCAAGCACCTTCCATTGTGCAATGGGCTCTTTATCATAACTTCTGATAGATGATCAGTGATTTATCAGAAACATTGAAATGCCTTCGGTATAAATTTCCCTTTTTTTTTTCCTTGGAAGTGAACGAAAAAAGGAGTATCATGTTTCCATAGTTGAGCATTGGATTTGTTGGGTTGCAAAGTCTGTTGAACAAGGATGCAGATGCAATCATCATCTTTTAGTATCGTGTATACCAATTACTGATTAAAATATCCAGTATCCCAGCTCATTTTGTGCATAATGGATTTTTTGAGAGATCAGAACATGATTAAAGGTTCACACAAACATATATTACATGGGCAAAGAGTTTCCTAGGAGTAAATGAATATGTTGGGCACTTAATAAAAGGCTGCTTCGGTGGATGTACAATAGACATAAATGGGCGAGGTTTACCATTATAAAGGCATAATAGAGCCCTTTTTCTCTAACGGTAACATGAATCGAAACTGCAATCTCATAGTTGGAACATATTCTCGTGCGCCTGCTGCACATACGGACTGCGCATCAGGAGCGTGGATAATCGATTTGTAAGGTGGCGACCACCTGTTGGAGGCTCTAAGCACATGGTGCGCATAGGAGAAAATTATCCCTTGTAGTTATGACACTGAGCATCTTGCAACCGTGCTAAAGGCTCTTCCCAATAATTGAGCAGGTATTGCAATTAACAGAATTGGGACAATGTAAGATTCATTCGAGTTTTAATTATACTTACAATCTATGTAAGATTCATTGGAGTTTTAATTACACTTACAATCTATGTAAGATTCATTGGAGTTTTAATTACACTTAAAATCTACAGTCTACAGCCCAAACAACCAGACAATCACACACTAAATCATTTTGAACATAGCTAATTACCTGTTCGATCAAGTGAGAAGAAGACTTTTGGTTGGAGATGTTTCTTTACAAATAATGCAGTTCCCCCATATTTAGTATCGGCAAGAGACCACCACACATGGTAATTTCTGAATGGAGGACTTGAAATGGCTCGCATCAATGTCTGCACGTGTCCAACAACAAGTAATACACTCAGTCGAAATTTCCACATCAGAACATATAAGTACATGAAATTCATAATTGATGTCACAATGACCCACCAAGTAGAAACAAGTAGAATAGTTAGTTAGAAGACCCAGAGAAGAATGACATACTTAAAATTATTACTGAAAAGAATTGAGTTTTAGCATAATATTTAGTTATTTACTAATTTTGCAGCCTTATATACCTCTACTATTTTTAATCCTTTTTTCTTCGAGGGGGTATCAATGTCATTATCTATGATGCACAGATACTTCAAAATGGGCAACGTATCGTGTCGTATCCTATCCGATACTTCACTTTTTATGTGTAAAATCTGTGTCCCTGCTGTGACTATGGCGTGTCCTTCCAGTATCCATGCCGTATCTGTGCATCATAGGTCATTATATAAAGGAAATGCAAGCAACTTTTTAATAGTTGCATAACACCATCAGTAATTACAACAACAACAACAACAACAACAACAAAAAAAAGAAAAAAAAAACCCCATGAAAAGTAAAAGAAATATAAAATAACTCCCCTATGACCATCCCACTAAACACGTGCATATCATTTTCCACTCCACCCCTCAGGCTGGAGCATATATGCCAACATGCCTAGCTTAAATAAAATTGTAGCCAACTAATTTCATTTTGTGAATATTAGCCAGCTGATTTCTCGACAATATCTTTAGTGAACACATTAGCGAGCTGATTTTCTGACTTTCACAAACGTAGTGCTTATTAATCCTAGAGTCACCTTTCTGGACACACTCAATGTGGTTTTTTCTCTCATGAAACACTTGAGTTGAAATTGAGATATGGGAGTATTGGGAAGTCCCACATCCCACATCGCCCAAGTCCTAAGTCTGACAGGGCTTTATATACCTGTTTGAGCCTTCCACCTACCAACCATGGATGAAAATAGCGACGTAACGGCCGCTATATCGGGCGTAGCGGTGAAGAATGCATTTAGCGGCATTCAACTACGGGTCCACTACGCCCGCTACGGGGCCGCTACGAAGTGAAATAGATTTGAATTTTCCAAAAAAACTTAAAATGCATAATAAGACTAATTTCTTTTCTTGTTCTCTCCAAATAACATTTCTAATCAACTCTTCTACCATTTTATGTTTAAAAGAACACCAAAAAGCACATGATCTCGCTAAATTACAGTCAATACAGAGAGTTCTTTTCTAGGTACATCGTATTAGACACCCCCTTTGGTAAATGTATTCTTTTCTCTAGGTACTCTTAAGTCTTAAGTCTTGACTTTATGACAGTTCTTTTATGAGCCTTTCATTAGTTTCGAAGTTAGCATAACTAAGGAACATGAATAAATGTAAAAAAAAAAAAATGATCATTACTATTATTTATATTTATAGGGCGATACAGGATCTCATACAATGAGGGGACTGCTACGCCCCCTTATCGTAGATATTTTTGCAAAAAAAATAATAATAATAATAAATTTTCTCTCATTTTCCAATATTCTAGATTTTCTACTAAATTTTCAGATTTTTTTGACGATTTTTTCAAATCGCACCGCTACGCCGCTACGTAGCGTGTTATTTTCATCGTTGCAAGCAACTTAAGCTTTTAGGTTGGTATATGGTTTCTTACATGGTATCAGAGCGGGTTTCGATCCCATCATTCTTGCGTAGCCCACGTGGCTCTTGTCGTTCTTGTCAAGCCCACGTGGCAGGCCCGTCCATGAAATCTGTTGGGCCTGCACGTGACGGGGAGTGTTGGGAAGTCCCACATTCCACATCGCCCAAGTCCTAAGCTGGACAGGGCTTTATATACCTATTTGGGCTTCCACCTACCAGCTTAAATTTTAGGTTGGTATATGGTTTCTTACAGTTTTCACATCAAAACCTAATACATCTATGGAACTTTTCAATCATACTGATTCATATGTTGTCTACTTGGCTATTTCAATATCATGATATGGACTGCCTATAATCCGGCAGTTTAGCCCAATCTACATCTGAGTAGCCAACTACACGTTAGTTAGACCACTAGAAATCCCTTTCCCTAGAGCACAGCACCTTTTAACATAGTCAATACATGCTGAATTGTCTTTTTATGTGAAGTTTGGGGAGCATGCATTTATTGACTTACCACATGATCTATGTAGATCAGTTTCCTCTAATACCGAGCTGTTGTAGATCCAGTCTACTAATGGATAGGATTTACAGTCTAATAGAGGGTCGTCTTTACCACAGCTATCATAAAGCAAGAATCCACAACAAATAAAAGGTAAACTCCACTTTAAAAAAAAAAAACCATGTGCCTATTAATTCTATTACAGGATATCATTATTGTCTCTCTTTGATGATCATACGATGCAAAGGGGTTTACTTGATGAAATCTCATAACGAACCTGCTTTGGTTTTTGAGTCGTTTCATAAAATGATCAAAACTAAATTTGACACTGAAGTGGAGGTATTATGCTCTGACAATCGAGGGAAATATCTATCTAATAGAATGAAAACCTATCTGTGCTATCAACATCTTTTTCTCATCAATCACATCATCTTGTGTGGTGGTAAAAGTCCTATCCAATTACTTAGTCATGATGCTCCATTGTTTCCCATCCCAAAGGTGTTTGGGCGTACTTGTTTTGCTCATATTTCCATACAACAAAGAAACAATTTGTCACTATGGATGTAACATTCTTGAAAAAAAGTTCCTTTCTGTCTCTCTCAAAGTACTTAAATTACTAAATCAGTTCAATAGGGGGAGTGTCTATTTCAATTTGTTCCACCATTAGCTTATGCGTCATCTCCACAGTTGTTGATATACCAAATTATTGAATTCCCAAAGTTTGCAAGAAGAAGATTAAAGCACTTCTTCTCCAGATAACTCGTCTAACGCCAGCTCTGGCTAATCTGATCTTGATCTCCCTATTGCCCTATGCAAAGAGAAGCTCATGAGTAACTGAACACCATATTCAACATCTTCCGCATATTGTGTGTAAGGCCCAGTCACATCCAATGTAGAATGCAACTATTATTGATGAGATGAAAGCACTTGGAGAGAATGAAGCATAGGAGTTGGCAGATCTTATAGTTGGGAAGAGTATTGTTGCCAGAAAGTGGGTATATATCTTGACGTACTAACCAAACAGATAATTCCAGAGTTATAAGGACCGATTGGAAGAAAAGGGTTTTACTCAATCCTTTGGAACTGATTATCTTGACACTTTTCAAGTTACAAAATTCAGTATTTTTCAGGCAACACTTTCAAGTGTTGCAAACTGTTCTTAGCCTTTGAATAAGTTCTATGTAAAGAATGATTACCTACATGGTGACTTGTAAGAAGTAATTTATACAATTCCTCATCAAGAATTTATTCCAAAAGGTCAAAAGAGAAGGGCGTTTCATATAAAAAGGGTATTATATGGGTTAAAATAGTCACCCCAAGCCTGGCTTGAAAGATTTAATTTCTCAATGCTAAAGTATAGGTACAAAAGGTGTCACGCATATAACACTACATAAAGCGACTATCCTTATAGTTTATGTTGATGATGTGGTCGGCACTAATGAGACGGAGATAAAGTGTTTGAAATAACATTTCAGAAATGAATTCGAAATTAAGGATTTAGAGGTTTTGAAATACGTTAGGCATTAAAGTAGCCAGGCCTAAAAGGGGATTGCAATTTTGCTGTGAAATATACAATAGACCTATTACTTAAAAACAAAAGGCTAGGTTTGAAACTTGTGGAGAAGCAAGAGTAGAATCATGGGCTTCATTGCAGAAGTGGTGTTTTATTGAATGATTCAAGGGCATACCAAATGTTGCTTGCAAACTCATTCATCTATCACACGGCCAAATATCTAATATGCAATCAATGTTGTTATTTTTTTATGCATGCTCCAAGAATTGGACATCAAAAGTAGTTCATCATATTTTAGGATGTTAAGGGGTCTTCGGGGCAAGGTATACTCTATACATGCAACGTCATTTAAATGTATAAGCTCACACTGATGCAGCCTAGGCAGGTTCCAAATCAGACAGAAGTCCGCATGCTAATACTGGCTATTGGCGACGCTGTGTCACAAAATAAGTAATAGAACAACCTTTTTTTGCTCGGTCAAGTTCAGAAACAAAGAATCATGCTACGACTCATGGGACATGTGAGCTCTTATGGTTGAAAATTATACTTAGAGTTGGGGTTTTTTAGAAAATAGTCCTATGATTCTTCATTGTGACAAGACAACTTTATTCATATCGCTTCAAATCAAATGTATTATGAGAAAGTGGCAAAGAAGAAAATACAGTTAGAATATGCTCGTACAACAAATCAAGTGGAGGAACTTATTACAAAAGTGGTTACAAAGAAGCATCTATCAGATGTTCAACCCAAGCTAGGAATCATATATATTTATGCCCTAGGCTGAGGGGGAATGCTGGAATTGTACACAGGGACTGTTTCGTAATCTATGATGCCCAGATACGGCATGGATACTGCAAGGACACGCTATAGACACGGATTTTACACATAAAAAGTGAAGTATCGGATGCGATACGACACGATACGTTGCCCATTTTGAAGTATCCGTGCATCATAGTTCGTAATATTGGGAAAGTGCAGCTATTATTTTGTAATTTTAAGAAGCTATAAGGTTTTTTTTTAATGTAAATTGTAGTCTGTCGTCCAGCCCTAGTTGTCCACAATCAGAATGATTTTGCCACTTTTCTGTTCTTCTTTCTCCTCAGTTTCTCTTTCCTCTTCTTTGTTTCTTACCCTTAATGCTATCCTTTTTCCCTTCAGTTTCTAATCAAATTCAGTTAATTAGAAACTATAGCTAGGGTTAGAGAGAGTATGGAAGTAATAGGGGTTGACCTAATTAGCTAATCCTCTTGAAAGAACTTTGCTAAAAACATAGCAGAGTATTATTTAGAGTTAAAATACCTACATCCCTAGCAAAATGCGTTGGATATAGATCTTCAGCAAAAGTGAGAAAGGACTAGAAAACAATTATGTTGCCATGTGACTAAAAACCCAAAACCGCAAAGGGGAAAATAATGGGAAGAAACTGAAAAAAAACAAAGTACCACAATTCACATGTTGATAAGCACAATAAACCCAAATTTTAAATTAAATTGATCATTCATTGAGGTATATTTTACCTGCTTTTCATCACGGGACGAACTTGTGTCATCTTTCAGCTCTCCTGGATTTTTAGGTGCACCCTTGGACCCAGCTGAAGGCATGCGTACTTCCTACCATCATCCATCTTGTACCATTAGAATTCTCACGACAAATGCAACTAGCTTCTAGTTAGGTTGGAGGCAATGAAAAGCAAACTACTCTAGTTTCAAAGTTGATGATTTTCAAATTAGAGAGACCAAACAACATTATTTTTTGAAGGGACCAAAACAATTCCCCATCCCAAAGTAATTCTTTTATTTCGTTGTAAATAGACCCTAACCAGAGTACAAACAAAAGTTTATCAAAACTATCAACAAAAAGATATCCACGCAAAGTAAAATGCAATGTTTAAAGAAAACCCAAAAACTGATTAAGACTCCAAGAAGAACTCCCCATATTCACTTTAAACATGACTACAATACATGTATGACCACCCAGTTAAAGGAAAACCAAATCTACCACCTAAATACATCAATGTGGACACGCATTATTAAAGGAGATATTGAGAAGCTCACTAGAATTTCAGTAATCCAAACACCCAAATCCAAATATGTAGAACAAAATCATATAATGAGCCTTAATCAAACCATTATTTTTTTAGAAACCAAAAACCTAATGGACGTTGATATACATAAAAAAAATGCAGAGCAGCAATCAAAGCCACCAAAACACAATAATGCAGACAAGCATCCATCAAGCAAGCCTTGACACACATAACCCATCAAACATTCAGTAACAAAAACGCCAAAAAAAAAAAAAAGCAACAAACTGCAGCCAAAATCCAACACAACCCACCAGTATTTCCTCTTCTTCTTCTTCTTCTTCTTCTTCTTCTTTGAATAGTAACCCACCAATATTTCAGCACCCGAAAGCATGAAAAGACAAAACCCACCAAAATTCCAGCACCCAGAAGCAAAAACATACGAACCCAACAAAAATCAAGCAACAAAAGCGGTCAAAATGCAGCAAGACTCGACAAACCCATCAAAATTTCATCACCCAAAAGAAGAAAGAGACCAAACCCACACAAAATATCAGCACCGAACAGCATTTACAGAAAAGACCCATCAAAGATTCAGACACCTGAATGGCAATGACATCAGGATCGAGCTTTTCTACGAGCTTGGACAACTCGGGCCAGTTGTTCTTCGCGCGAAGAAGGAAGCTGTTGGCGTTCCACGTCAAGAACTTCAACGGCTCTTTGGAGCTCTCTTCTGCTGCTTCTTCTTTCCTCTCATCTTCTACTTTTGCTTCCGCTTCTTGGGAGCATTCAGAAGCAGAAAGAGATGGCTTCTTTTTGGAGCCTTCCTTCTCGATCGGTTGGAAGAAACGCTTCATCGTCTTGAAGAAAACAGAAAAAACCAAAAAGATCCCAATTTTCAGACCTCTCAACTTACAGGCTCCCGCTTCGTTCCGGGGGCACGGAATCCGTACGAGGTGCGTCGTTGAGAGGTGGGGCCCACTGATCATAGAAGTTTGTGGCCTGATATCGTGTGGTTGTGGAGTTTGGGTTGTGTTGGTGTGGGATCCACAAGAAATCTTATCCGTCAACAGCTGTACGTGTGGTTCAAATCAGTAAAATCCGAGCCGTTCTTCACTCTGTATGCCGAACAAATTGATAGTGGAACAATTATAAGTAGCTAGTAGCTAGGGTTTATTTGAAGGCTCTTGTGGGATCCACTTGGATTCATGGTATCATAGCTAATAGCTAGTAATTTTACTTTTGAACCCTTCTTTTCATTTTCTCTCGACTTCACTCAAATATTATGACTTAAGAAATTTAAGATTTTGTATTTCCACAAATAGTTGAAAATGAGAAAAGAATCTAAGGTGACTATCTAAAAATTGTCATGAAATAACATTTTTTTCAAAGGAAATTGAATAAATTTAAATGAAAAATTTGTTGAAGTCATCCCTACCTTGATTTAGATTTCCTATTTTCAATTTTATCTTTATAGTTATGTTTCCAACTTTCTTTTTTATTTTTGATAACGCAGGTTCCCAACTCTTTGCACCAAAATAATCATTACGGGCCAAGGAGAGAAAGTCGGATAAAATTCTCATATGGCCTGAGTGTGGTAGTGCAGTTTCGAATCCACAAACCTCCTGGTGCAAACCGTGGTCTTAGGCCAACTAAGCTACCCTCAGGATTATTTCCAACTGAAATTAGGTTTCTATTTTAACAGATTTGAATTGTTTATTAGTGAATGTAGGTCACTTACGAGTGGTTTCTATTTTGTTGTGTACAATCTTTTCTCTCCCACCTTGCCACCTTATTATACACAGTAAAAGATTCCAGAGAGTCTGTGAGATTAGCGTCTATCATTCAGACCTACCTTGCTTCTTTATATAATTCTGATATCGTTTTGCATTTACTTTCTTTTTTGCATAACCCTTACTAACCATCTTTGAATTGAATTGATTTTTTGCATAATTCAATGATGGGTTCTATCAACGTAGGCCTTACTCTGGATGGCAGAAAGATCAATACCCATGGCTCCTCTAAATCTTGGTCAAACGTGTCCATTGGTTTTTCTCGGATTGAATGTAAGTTGTACAGGGCTTTGGTGAAGTCTTACTTCTTTCAGTTAGGGCTTAACTTTAAGGGATCCTTTCTTAGCCCCAGCCTCCCCAGCCTCTAGGATGCTAATCCAACTTTTATGAAGTCTCCTTTTCGTTATTTTAACACCTGGGCAAGAAATGTTGATTTCTTCAAAACTGTAGAAAATGCTTCGCTGATTCCTGTTGTTGGTTCTCCTATATACAAAGTAGTAAAGAAGCTTGTTAGTTTTAAAGAACGCTCCTGTTAGACGGCAAAAGTTGAAAGGCCCTATTTCCACAAGGATTTAGGTGGCTAGAGAGAAGATGGAAATGATACATATCCAACTAACTATGAACATTAACAGTTCTCTACTAGAGGCTGTAAAGGAGGTTAAGGACGATCTTCAAAGGAGTCGTCTTCTAAAATAAAACATGTTAAAGCAGAAGTCTAGAGATAGATGCTTGAATCGCGGGGACAATAATATCAAGTGTTTTTACTCTCTGGTTCATTCTAACAGGAAAAAATCCACAATTATCTCTATCAAGGACAAAGATGGATCAATCTATGACAATCGATCTCACATAAATTCTATGATGGTGAACCACTTTCAGGAGATCTTAGCTCCAAACAATTACAGGCTGTTGAATATCCTGAGTTGTCTCATGTTGCTGCTACAGGCAAACTAAGTGATGAGGAGAGCATTTCTTTAAGAAAAAAGGTTGAGCTTTCAAGAATTGAGAATGCCATCAAATTATCAAATCCTCAAAAATCCCTAGGTGTAAATGGTTTTAGTTCCTATTTCTACAAAGTTTGTCGGCCCATTGTGGGAGAAGAAATATCTTCTGATGTAATGGACTTCTTTAGGGGTCGTTTGTTTCTTGTGAAAGTGATTCACATGTGAAAATGACCCACATATGAGTCATTTGCATATGTAAATGACTCACATGTGGATCAGATTCCACCGTTTGTTACTAACATAACATTTCACATGTGAATCTATGAATAAGTTGTAGATTGTTGATGATATCTCAACATCCAAGCATCATCAATGGTTGAAAATTGGACACATGACCGTGTTTGAGCTTCTGAAGAATATGAACGGTCCTGATTTTACAGGTGGGGCCCAGAACATTAAAAAAATAATAAAAGGCGGACTGGGTATGTTAGTAACAATAGGTTGTATATTGTTTGATGATATCTCAACCTCCATACATCATCAACGGTTGAAAATTGGACACATGGCCGTGCTTGAGCTTCTGAAGAATATGAACGGTCCTGATTTTACAGGTGGGTCCCATAAAAATAAAAAAATCACAAAAGGCGGACTGCTATATGTTAGTAACAGTAGATTAATCGAACGGCTGTGATTATGTTGATCATATCTCAACCTCCATGCATCATCAACATTTTGAAAATTGGACACATGGCCGTGTTTGAGTTTCTTAAGAGAATGAACGGTTCGGAAGTTACAAGTGGGGCCCAAAAAAATAAAATAAAAAAATAAAAGGCGGACTGCTCAGTGAGGCACTGTAGCAGTCCGCCTAGTAACAGTAACATGTGTAAGTTTTTCACACCTCTTGAGGTGTGAAAATGCAATGCATAAAAAAGCCGATCTTTCACACCATTTACACAACTATTTTACACATGTGAATCAAAATCACACCAAACAAACATGATTTTTGTGTATCCATTACCCATGTGATTCAATTACATATGTAAATGGAAAAAACAAATGTCCCCTTGAGCATGGTAAACTACTGAAGCAGGTGAGACGTACTTTCATTACATTGATTCCTAAGGTGGATAACCCAGTTTCTCCTTCATATTTTTGTCCTATATCTCTAATAAATGAATTGTACAAAATTATTCCGGGAATCATTTCTTACAGGCGGAAACCTCTAATGAACAAGCTCATCAGCCCCGCTCAATAAGCATTTATTCTAGGGCGAACAACCTTCTGCTTACTCATGATATAGTTCGTGGATTCCACTTGAACAAAGGTCCCCAAACTTTGTGCTCGGAGCTGGACCTTAATAAAGCCTTTGACAATATTAAATGGGGTTTCATTGAAGTGGCTTTAGAGTGCTTTAATTTCCCTACTGATGTTGTGGATAATGGAATGTATCATAGCGCCGGCCTACTCTATCCTCATTAATGGAAAACCCTGTGGTTTTTTCAACAATAAAAGGGTCTCAAGAAAGGTTACCCTTTATCCCCATATTTGTTCTATTTAGTTATGGAATTTTTGTCTCCAAGCATCTCAAAATGTGCAAAGTATGGTTTAATCCATACTCCATTTGTCAAAGGTCCAATTTCCATCTCTCATCTATTATATGCTACTGATGTTATGTTGTTTCCATCACCGAGATTCAAGTAGCGGGCAACATGAGAAGGTTATCGGAGGATGTAAGCCGCTTCACGGTTCTCCATACGAATTGTGACAAAAGCTAAATTCTCTTCTCAAACTGTGAAGAGCAAGTGGGTAAAGCTATCACGGACATGTTGAAATTCCAGTAAAAAAGCCTCCTTGTCAAGTATTTAGGCCTTCCTCTTTTCTCCTCAAAAATTAAAACGGAATACTACCAGCCAATCATCAAGAAGTATTAGAGATAGACTCGCAGGATGGAAGGTAAAATCTTTATCGTTTAAGGGCATTTTAGAGCTCATTATCACAACCCTTTCTACTCTGCATATTTATTGGGCTACTAGTTTTATGTTGCCTAAAGCTTGTATTCCACTTTTGGAAAAACATGTGAGAAACTTTTTCTAAGGCTACATCGAGGAAAGGAGGTATCTAGCGCATGTTGCATGGAAGACAATTTGTCAACCTCTGGAAAATGGAGGGCTTAGAATCAGATCTGTTGTTGCCATTGTTGAAGCAGCCCTTAGGAGTAGGGTTTGACACGTGATTAAAAAAAACAAAAATCTATTTGGACCAGCTGGGTGCATGCTAAATACATGAGGAATTGCTTTTGGAATTTGAAACAAACTTCTAATGTGTCTTGGGGGTGGAGAGGAATTCTGGGAAGTCACCTCATTGGCAACGGTAAGGATACCTTGTTTTGGTTTGACCCTTGGTTGCCATCAAGGGCGTGCGGACCCAATAAATTCAATTGGGGGGTGGGGGGTTTGTTAAAAAGATATTGGGAGAAGGGGCAAGCTGTAAAACAAACACATTAATTTTTAAAATCTGCAGGTATTTTTTTTTTTTAATTTAACTTTTTTTCAAATATGGGGTGGGGCCTTCAACTCCAGACCCATGTACTTGGGTCCGCCCTTGGCTGCCATGTTGGAGGCTGGTTGATTGTTTTGGTCAAAATCTAGTAAATGACCTTGGCATGGGCAAAGACATCAAAATTAGCAAATTCATTAAAAATGGGAGTTAGGCAACGCCAAATACAACATCCAACCATTTGATTGATATTTTTCGGCTCATTTCCGATTCTCTTCGACCTAAAGTGGCCTTTAGGGATGAAATTATATAGAAAAGCTCTGAAGATAGAACTTATAGTTTAAAGTCTTCCATTCAATCTAGTTTCCATGATGTCCCCAAGGTGAATGGAGCAGCATGATCTGGTTCAAAGGAAACATTAGGAAGCATGTTGTTGTTCATGAATGGCAGTTAAAAATAGCGTCAAGACAAAGATATTACTCAATTGCAAAAATGTCCAATGTAATTATGTTTGTGTCGTTTGAAATAGTCGTCTCGAGGATTGTATTAATTTGTTCTTAGATTGTCCATTCAACATGGCAATTTGGATCCGCATCACTCTAAAGTTTGGTGTCGATTCTCAACCTAGCTGATGGTCTCGCTTTTTTGCTCACGAGACTATAGGGTCAATGGATGTGAGAGTCCATTGGGTCCAACCTTTTCATGACTGGAGACAAAGCGAACATCAACATTATATATATTAAAGCAAACGGGGAGGTGGGTTGTGAGGGGTGCCACGTCAGCATCAAAGGAGTTCTCCTTTTAAATAAATATACACAAAAACTTAGACTGATTTAAGGAGCCATGTCATCACATTCCACTATTTTTTTCTCCAAAAATATTTCTATCCATATCTTCTATCTCCTAAAGTTTCTACCCTAATCTCTACTTAACGATTTTGTGAGTGATGCAGTGGGTCCACATAGCATGTAAGGAAGCCAATTTCTGAAAGTGAGGTCTTGGATGTTAATCTCACGAGATAAAATGTTTAACCATCTATCAATCCTTTTTTTATCATGCCCATTACATAGAACTTGACCAATACACACTTTGAAGGGGGACTTACTAGATAAAGAATAATGAAGATCCTATAAACCTTACCATACATTAAAAAAAAAAAAAAAAAAAGCTCTATAATAACCAAACAACTTGCCAAACCTTGCACTTGTGCATCTACATGGGGCCACCCCTCCATAGGACCCACTAGATTGTAGATGGCCATTAACTTGTTCACTAAATGAATCTTATGTTTGCAATTGATTTTAAATAACTTACATCCTTTTTTGAAACTAAGGGAATCTCATTTTTAGATTAACCATTTAATTTAATTACTTGTCAGCTCTTTTTAAGATTTGGATCAACTTAGATGGGTAAGGATTTTTTCATCTGGCAAAATTTTTTTAATGAAGTTTTTATATCCTGGCACAGCATAGATTGGGGACTTTCAACCCATGTATTTTTTCAATTTACAAAGATTTTTATAGGTGTGATATTACAAGATTCTCATTATTACTTTTCACGATAATCTTTTTCTTTTACCATAAAATCTTAAGATCTTTTTCCACTTTATTTTCTTCTAAAAATTCTTAAAAATAATAATAGTGGATTCTTCTTTTATAGTTTTACTTATTATAGTAATTTATTATATCTTTGTTTTGGCCCGGGCTCAGCACATTTTTATACAGGTATGTCATATTTTCTACTCTACTTGGAATTGACAAGTGGTGGTCCATAAATCCACCTTCTCAAGTAGAAAAGGAAATCAGAGTTGTGATTTTTCATTACACATATATTTAAGAAAAGAGATATGGTTTGTTTTGAATGCCGTGAACGACGATTTTCATTTGTTTTACCGTGAAAGGAAATTTACAATTCTTATCAAAAAGGAAAGACAAGGGTTGTGATTTTTTTTATTTCTCTTTAAACAATACAAAATATAATGAAAAGCAAGAAAATGGGATCTAACTTTTCAGGAGATTGTGGGGATTCATTCAGATTGATAGTCGCGAGTCGTATGTGGACTTCGCCATCATCCTTCAGATGAGAATAGATCGATGATGCTCTTGATTTGCTTGGCTCGGCTTAAGCCTTAGATTTTTAGAGGGTAAAGATCAAGATGAAGTCCTATATCCAATAAAAAGCTAAGTAAACGAGCTGAAAAGCCACGTCTAAGCCATAGAGACAAAAGGAAAAGGCCGGGGGGGCGGGGGGGGCGCGGGCGGCTGGGCCCCAAAGGGACTTTGGTCACCTTGTAATGGTGGTCGGTGTAGGACTTCTTCAACAGAGGAGAGGTTGTTGTAGCAACTTTGACAGAGTTTTCTCTTGTGTATTTTCCGGTCAATTTTTTGGATTTTTGTCCGTCCGGATTTTCTAGTTCTTGAAATGGCATAAATAACCTCCTTTTATAGGCTTTTGGTGGCCATGATGGGGGTTTATGAGCTTTAAATGCGTTAATTGCATTAACGCTCCATGATGGGAGGAGTTACAAGTTTTTAATCCATTAATTTTGTAACTATTTTCCCTTGGCTTTTGATTGACCGTTGGAGAATGAATTGCTTTTAATTGCCTTTAAGCTCCATGATGGGAGGAGTTACATGGTTGAATGCCATGATTATGGTTAACTTGTAACTCCCGTTTCCTGGCTTCTGATTGGGCTATCCAAAATTATGAGTAAATGACCACATTAACTTGTCATAAAATGAGTCATTAACTACATCAAGTGGTTGTCGAGACATTTGAAGAGTCGCAGGCTGGATCACGTCTTTTGGAATTTTTCTTGTAATGGTCGCCGATTGATTTTCATGCTGATTGATGTTGGATGACCATGCAACTTCAGACATTAATTGCTACCAGTAGGCCCGTACCATCTGTCCTATCGATTTCTCGATCGATCAGGCAAAAAGTGTGTTTTCTTGGTCGGTCGGTTGGTGATTTCGAAGCGTCCGATGACGATTTCATGATTTCGGTGGCGGGTCCGTGATGTTGACGAAGATCGACGGATTTCGTGCCTCGAGAATTAGATTTTTGGAAAACCACAGGGGCCAAACATCTCGAAATGAAAAAGAGACCCAAAAAATGGGCTTTCGGCAAAAATCTGGTGACCCCGATTTCCATGGTCATGGCGACCATGGGCGTTTTACCCTTTTTAATGGCTGGTTTTCGGCCGTTTTTCGAATTCTTTCTTCTTTGATAATTTTTCGTGACATTTTTGCACATGTTTTGACTTGATTTCCCTGCAGAACACTTGATGAGAAGCCTTGCATATCAGAGTACAAAGTTTTCGATTTTCCAGAAAAACAAAAGACTTTGTCGCATAGAGTTGCCGATTTTCCATAAGAAGCCAAAAATTAGGTCAAACGATGTTGAAATTACCTGAAATTTGAGGTAAAGCCTCCTGAGCAGTAAATAAGACCAACCATAGGCTTTTGTTTGAGTTTTGAAGCTGTGTAGGGTCCTATCGCCAGTAGACTTGATTTTGTCATGAGGAAGATGTTGCGCTTTGATGTACGGTCAACCGATGTACGATTGACCTGAATTTTGACAGGGAGCCTATTGGAGTCAAACTTAGAGCCTGTTGTAGGTTAGAGAGAAAAAGAGGGAAAGGGAGAAATAACCTAATGTCTCACTTGTGCCACACGTGCGAGTCGCATGCCTCAGTTGATTGTTCTCCTCAGCTGCAGCTTAGGAGAGCCCTCCTCTATATATATAAATATATATATATGGAGAATATTCATGTGCGTCCATCCCTCATCATAGGGTGAGAGACACTTACATAATTGAAAATATTCATGTGCAAAAGAGGAAAAGCCATATATGGTAATATGCAAAAAAAGAATGTTCATTTGCAAAGAGGGAAAGCCATGTAAGTGTCCCTCAACCTATGGCGAAGGATGGATGCACATCAACTATATATATATGGGTGGCGGTCCTGTAAGGACCATCCTTACGGTTCGCACTGTTCGGAATGCCTGGACCAAACGTTATAGGCGTTCGACAAACTTTACAGGCCTAGGCTGGATTTGGATATGATTCTAGGCCCAATAATTAAATGGGCTCAACTTTGACAAACTTAGTCCGCCCTGATCTGGGCCATAAACACACCCTTGTTGCTTGGTGGGCTCACTTTAGTTTTTGATGACTCATAAGTCATGGGTCACATGATGTGGAAGGGTCCACTACGATAAAAGTTCATACAATGTATCATGGAAGCTAAATTCTCTTACCATCCCTATATATTCATCATGGGAGCTCACTTTTAAAATGCAAAATCACGGTTTATGTTATAAGATATGGATCTTGGGTGGATGCCCACTTAAGATGAGTTAGGGTTAAGTTTAGGGTTTCTCTATTATGTGACTACTTTGCCTATAAATATGCATCTCCCTATTGTATTTGTACACATATAATGAGATGATAGAAAACTCTCTTTCTTCTTCCTCTAATATTCTCTCTTGGTCTTTCTTCTTTTTACATTAGTTTACTATTTATTTATGTTTCATCTCTTGAAGTTGGATTTTGTTCCAATCTTAAGCCCATAGCCAAATTGATCACAATTGAAATAAGTGACTAATTAATTTGAGGAAAATTAAATCATTTTTCTTTCATCTGCAAACAAATAAAACAGGATAAATTCGATTGAATTGAATTTTTCCTATTATAAGATGCGAGAAGGTTGCACATTGATTTTAAGCAGTTTGGATTTATTGATAGCCTTAAAAAACTTTATGGGTTGTGCCCTAGTAGGATCTAGGTTGGAACCATATGAGATATGTAGATGGTTGCAAGAGATCATAACGATGCATGATCAACAATGATGATGGACTGCCCGTATATTAAATTATTGATCAACCAAAGGGCCTGTTTGTTTGACTCCTAATGAATTCTTGGTAATTTTAATTAATGCCTTACTATGAAAGGGGCTAAAATTAATGAAATAAAAGGACGAGTGCCGATAAATAATATTTCCTTTAGTATGAAACTAGCAACAAAGGCTCGTGATATATTTAAAATTAATATTTTATTTAAAATATTATTGATAAAATATAAATTAGTAATAATGGCCTATGCTAAGCCTGAGCCAAAAAATAAAATAAAATTATATATATATATATATATATATATTCATATTTGGTGTTTTCGGGGGAATATTGTTGATAAGAATAAACTAATAGAAGAAATCAACTATTAATCATCAAGGGCCTGATATCTGGGTCCACCCGATCTATTAGTGGGGCCAAGCTTCACCTCAATTAGAATTAAACCCTCCAACATAATTTTTTTACACTTTGGAATTTTATAAGAGGACCCACTCATAAATTTTTAATGTGGCCATGAGATCACTGTCATAGATCCATTGTGGGGCCAAGTCTCACTTTAATCAAAATTAAGCCTATCATTGAGGACCCACTGATAAAATTTTAATGTTTCATGAAGTAATGCTATAAGTTTATTGTGGGGCCAAGTTTTACCTAAATCAGACTTAAGCCCACCATCGTAGTGTTTGTACATAGGATTTAATAAGAAGGACCCCACCAACGTATTTTTCATAAGTTTAAATGTTACTATGAAGGTAATATTATAAATCCATAAGTAGGCCCTTTATAAAATCTATAATATTTCAAAATTATAATATTTTTTAAATCATCAACCCAAGTTTCATTCAAGGAACACCACTTGATTGTATTAAGTGTCCCACTTATCGATGTTTAAATAATATGAAGATATTTTTGGAAAGGATAATGTGTAGATAATATGGAGAGGTTTTTGCCCTATTAGTAGGAGATATTCTAGGGGAGTTAAAAGGAGGGAATAAAGTGAGATTTATTGTGATTTGAGTTACCTAAAAACATATTTTCAAAAGAGATAATTAGCGAAAGGTCCCTAAAGTCGAATCTATCCAGCCTCCAGTCCCGGCAAATTCTGTTTAAGGTCTCTGGTCCACTCAGCTAGACTATTTGCAGCCAAAAGTCTCTACATCTACAGGATCACATATTTCAGGACAAATTTGCCTTTTTCAACCATTTTAGGCATAAATTTTGAAATTTAAAATTTCAAATCTTCCCTCCATCCTTCCTAAATCCTCTCAATCGACTCGACAGATCGGATTAAGGATTGATTCGGATTTCTGCACTTCGTCTTCGTTGCACAAAAGAGCAGGAGATTGGTTCTGATTTCGGGTGGGCTAGATGATCAGATTGCTTGCTGATCCAAGAAGAAGCAGAAAGTAGATGATTTGGTTGTCTCCGAATTGGTCCGATTATGGGTTGTAGACTGGAATTGAAGCACGAGACAAATCATAGAAGAGAGGGCTTGACTGGTACCTTCCAGTCGCCTGAGAAGAACTTGTAGAGGATTCGTGATTTCGTCCAGAATCGCCAAAACATAGGAGTACTGGTGTATTGCAGGGCTCGAGTTTGCCTTGTTTCAGACACTCCGTCATAGTTCTTGCAAGAGTTTTGATCTCCGGACTTCTTGTTGCAACTACTGGTTTTGATCGCCTGGGAAGAAGGGCTTCGCTTAGTTGTAGATCACCAGATGAAATAGAGGACTGCTTGGGCTCTTGATTTGGAGGATCGCCACCGGACGCCATGCCGCCATTTTCGCCGGACCGGAGGAAGACCATCGCACGCCTCCATCGTTGCCTCCGTGCTATAGGCTAAAGAGGAAGGAATAGAGCCTCCCTTCATCAGTTATGGTTGCAGAACTAGTACAGAACAGAACGAAGAAAAAGAAGGTTGGTTATGTTCTGGGTCGGTTTTGACCTGACTTGCTACGGAAGCTCAGCTCAGAGCCCAGACCTACTATCAAATTTATCTGAGTTTTTGTGAAATTTATCTACCTTCTGTCATATTTCTCTGTGTCTTTGGCAAATTTATCTGAATTATCTAGCAAATTTATTTACATTTTTTGAAATCTATTTGCTTTTTTAAATTTTATTTGTGTCTTTTGAAATTTATTTATGTCTTTTCAAATTTATTTACGTTTTTTAAATAAATTTAATTGAGTTTTGGCAAAAAATACTTGAGTTTTTGGAAAAAATTTCAGAAATTTGGAAAATGATTTATCTTAGTTTTGGAAAATGTGTTTACGTTTTTGAATTTTATTTGCGTCTTTTGAAATTCATTTGTGTCTTTTGAAATTTATTTGTATTTTTTGAATTTTCTTTGGATCTTTTGAGATTTATTTGAGTCTTTTGTAATTTATTTACATTTTCTAAAATTTATTTCGATCTTTTGAAACTTATTTGCATCTTTTTAAATTTATTTGTGTTCTTTTGAAATTTATTGCTTTGTTAAAAAAATTATTTCTTTTTTTGAAATTATTGAATTTTTTTAAAATTTATTTGCAATATCTTGAAATTTACTTGTGTGCTTTTCGAATTTATTTGAAAATCTCATTAATGGGATTCCTTTAATCCTGGGCAATTAAATGGTAGTTGGTCATTATTAATGGGATATCCCACCAATTATGGGATATGATTTAAAGAAATGGCAAATTGGACATTTCAAGTATGAGAATGTGTGTGAGGAACCTTTAGTTACATGATTTTTTTTTGTGGATTGTTTGCATTAAAGTCACACTTTGAGGGACCTCCGACCAAAGCCCCCTTTTCAAAATTGGCTATGATGCCGCATTGCGTCCATGAGAGCCCTTATGTGTCACCGTGAGGTTTGAGAGCGCTGACATGACACACTCCAAAACAGGGCTCCCTATTGCTTTAATATATATAATAATTGTTACCTAATAACCACCCTAAGAATCGGATCCTAAAACCTCGAAACTACATATCCGCATTATAGTGCATTGTATTATGTTCCTATGAATTCAATACAAAAATAATGGGCAAATGGGGCCTTTAGGGGTTGTTTTGTTTTGTTTTTTTTTGCAACCATTTTGTGTATGTAAATGGAGATATGCATTAATCATATTTATTTACTTCATTTACAAACCGCATGCATAAATTAGGTGTGAAGATAATGTAAAAACATCCATTTTTCACACCATTATTTACACACTTCTGCCCCCTAGCAAACGGTTACACACCACATGTGTTAATTTGCACAAAAAGGCACCGCTACAGTGAAGAACACATTCCATTCCATGGTCACAGTTTTTTGCTCTTTCAAAATCTTCAATCCTGTGGTTCCCTAAATCATGAACCAAATTATCGTTCACACTCTTTAGAAGGCAAGAAATGGCTTATGTGAACTTTCAATAGTTAATTCATCACATGTTTTGAGAAATTTATAAGAAACTACAAATTTTTAGATTTGTTTTTACCAACTTGTGTGAGCTCCAAAATTATGATTTGAACCTTACATCCTCTTAAAAAGGCTTAAAAAAGCTTGGGGTTGAAATCTAGGTCTTGATTCACATGGGTTTCACAAATGTGTGAAAAGTGTAAACCATTGGATGTAACACAATGCGACTGACATGATTTTCATAAACCTTCGCCTAGTCCGACTTTTAAATTTTTTTTAATTCTTGCAGGTTCATAAATCATGATTTGAACCATTCATCCTCTTTATAATGTAATAAAGGTTGGGGTCAAATTTTATCTTTAGATTTATCATGGATTTTGAGGAATTTATGAAATAGTCCATACCATTAGATTTACTTTTTTGGACTTTTGTTTAACCTATTGTCATGCCCCGAATTCTCAAATCCTTGGGACCCTCAGATTATTTCCATCATGCTTCTTATCCTTGAACTGATTTGTGAGGGCCAAAGTAGCTTCCATCTTGAACTCCTTGGTAACCAACTTATCATTATATTCTAGTTCGAATCCTGATACCTGCTTCATGAGAATTAGACGCAACCCCTTTTCGAATTTGTCAGCCTTGGATGCTTCATCTGGTATCAGGTGAGGTGCATACCTAGCCAGTTTCGAGAATTTGGCCTCTTACTTAGCCACGATCATGTTCCCCTGAATTAGATTAGCAAATTCTTGTGCCTTCTAAGCTCCGATGTGCTTCGAAATGTACTTGTTGAACTTATCCTTGAAAACTTCCTAAGTAATTTCTATCTCAGTTTTCTTCAAGGCTTCCTCCTCAAACTCCCACCAATGTTCAGTTGTTCTTTTGATTTTGTATGTGGCCAGATGCACTTTATCTGCCTCCACGCATTTCTTCACTTTGAACACTTTTTCAATTTCCCTTAACCATGTCTCAACCACTATCGGGTCTATAGTTTCATTGAAAGAGGGTGGATCATAGCCTTTGAATCTTTTATAAAGGTTGGGCTCCTATAGGGCCCCATTCTATGCTGTACGTAATAACACTTGCAACATCGCGGAGTGTTCGTCGAACATCCTTAAGTTCAGAGCTGCCGTTGTTAGCTTGTGAATTTGAGCTCGATGCCATCTTCAAAAGGAAACACAGTTAAATTAGGAAGGAATTGTAAAATGGACCCAACTATTACCCAATTCTAATTCTATCGAGTGATCCCACACGTCTTAAAGGTTTCTGCCAATTTCATTTCTTATAGAGACCTAGGTCTTTGTTACCAATCTGTCACGCCCCGGATTCTGAGATCCTTGGGACCCTTAGATTTTTAATACGCAACGGTCCCACATTGAACATGAAGGGTCAATCCTCATGTTCAACTAATTTAAATTAATGCATTAATGAACATAATACTATTGATAAAGTTGAGCAATAATGAAAAAACTCAATAGCAGAGCCGGCCCTGGGCTAAAGCCCTGGAAGCCGCCGCTTTAGGCCCCCAATTTTTGTCCATTTTTTGGGGCCCCAAATTTCTTTAGCCCATATAATATATAGGTCTGTAAAAATATAAAAAAAAAAGCTGCCCAAGAGATGAGAAAGGGCCCAATTTCTAAACAGCCCATTACAAAAGGGCCCTAAATTAATGATTTTGTGTTATATTTAAAAGTAAAAAAATGGAAAAAAGAGTGTGAAACTTTGGAAATTGGAAATGATTAGGTCGGCTATTATAGAGTAGTTTTGGATGCCGATTCACTTTCGACTTCGGAGATCAAATACACCCCGTCTCTCTCTCTCTCTCTCTCTCTCTCTCTCTCCTTATTCACAATCAAAACTGGGTCTCCTTATTCCCAATTAAAATTGGGTTTTTGGACTGCAAAACCGTTTTCGACTTTTCGTTTATGTGTTTCACCGCTTTGTGCCAACAAGCCGGGAAAAGAATAAGGTGGTTGAACATTCTCTCCTTTCCAAGTTTCAACGAATATTTTTAAAATGAGCCATTATTTTTTTATTTGTTCTTTTAATCTTTTTGACTTTTAAGGGGATAAGACTATTGATTAACATTTTTTTTTTGTTATATAAAAATTTGTTGTATACATAAACTCAATATAAAAATAAAAGGATAAGAAAAGGTACCACTAAGTTTAACTACAATATCAATTGAATCAAATGATCTTTCGCTTATTATGAAGAAAAAAAATTAGTTGAATCATCACATTATGAAAATACAAATAATTTGTAGATGGGTTATGTTTGGCAAATTTGTTGATTGTTGTTTATTTGATTTAATGATTTACAGATGTTCTTATGGTATTAATTGAGTTATTGATGCTGGCCTAGCACTCTATTGTTTCGCAACCTCGGTAATTTTACCTGAATTTGAAGCTTTTGAATTTGGATTGATCGTTGGTTCTTGAGTTCTGCATTAAATTGTTTCCTAGAATCATGCATCCTAGAAAACGCCTCTCAGGGTCTGAAAAAAGGAAAAAAAGAAAAAAAAAAGTTGATGCACTTATTTAATCTCAATCAGGAGCTCTTGATAAGTTTGTTGTTGCTAAGAGACAAACAGATGATTTAGTTCCAGTTGAAAATTTTGAGGATGAAGAATGTATATATTCAGTAAATGAAGAGCATGAAGAGACACTTGATGAGGAAATTAATCAGTGGATTAATGAAAATGACAATGAGAATGATGGTAGTCAACATGAAGACCAAGATGTAGAATTTCAGCCTTCAAATGTTGATGATCTGAGTAATTGGGATAAGATGGATCAGAATTTACGAGACTTTTTAGTAGAAAGGGGTCCTAAAAGAAGAGTTGACGATGTCAATTGTCCTAAAGATGATCTTAATAGACACTTGTCTTCCACACACTACATCCAGCATTTATCCAATGGAGAGAAACATGATAAAAAATGGCTTGTATATTCAGATGTTTTGGATAAAGTATTTTTTTTTTTTTGTTGTAAGTTGTTTAAGGAAAAGGGGAACAAGACTTTATTGGCTAATGATGGACTTGGAGATTGGAGAAATATTGGTAAAAGGTTAAAAAGTCATGAAAGTAGTAATGAGCATCTCATGTGCATGAGTAAATGGATTGAATTAGATATGAGATTGCACAAGAATGAAACCATTGATAAAAGCGTGCAAGAACAAATCAATAAAGAGAAAGAACATTGGAAAAGGGTATTGCGAAGGATAATGGTTGTGGTGAAAACACTTGCAAAAAATAATTTAGCTTTTCGTGGGGACAATGCGAAGATTTATCAAGAGAGGAATGGAATTTTTTTAAGCATAATTGAAATGATTGCCGAATTTGATCCAACAATGCAAGAGCACCTTCGGCTAAGTAAAAGTGGTGAGGTTCATTACCATTATCTTAGTCACAAGATTCAAAATGAATTGATACAGTTGTTAGTGTGTGAGATTAAGAATGCAATCATTGCAAGAATCAAAGAAGCAAAATATTTCTCAATTATACTTGATTGCACTCCGGATGTAAGCCATGAAAAACAAATGTCTCCTGTGATTCGTTGTGTGGATATTTCAACAAGTCCAATAAAGGTGGAAGAATTCTTTTTAGAATTTTTAAAGGTGGAAGATACAACGGGGTTAGGGCTTTTCAATGTACTTCAAGAAGCATTGAGTACTCTTGAACTTGATTTTGATAATATAAGAGGACAATGATATGACAATGGATCTAATATGAAAGGAAAACACAAGGGTGTACAAAATAGGGTACTCAACATAAATCCTAGAGCATTATATACACCTTGTGGTTGTCATAGTCTTAACCTTGCACTTTATGATATGGCTAACTCTTGTCCTAAGGGTACATCTTTCTTTGGAGTGGTACAACGAATATACTTATTGTTTTCGTCTTCGCCAAAGAGGTGGAAAGTGTTGAAAGATAATGTAGAAGGTCTCATGGTCAAGCCATTGTCGGAAACACGTTGGGAAAGTCGTGTGGAAAGTGTTAAAGTTATAATATACCAAGCCCCACAAATAAGAGATGCTTTAGTTGAATTGGTCCACACTACTCAAGATCCGAAAACAAAGAATGATGCGAAGTCCTTAGCAGAACATGGAATTGGCAGTTTTGAGTTTTTGGTTGGCATGATTATTTGGCACAATCTATTATTTGCTGTTAATTCCGTTAGCAAGTTTTTTCAAAATGAAGACATGCACATAGCTGTTGATGTTGATAAGTTGAAGGGGCTTATTGCATTTATTGAAAAGTATAGAGAAACTGGATTTGTAGAGGCCATGATTGAAGCTAAAGAGGTTGTAGCTAGAATGAATGTTGAGCTGGCATTTCAAGAAAAATGAATCATATATAGAAAGAAGCAATTTGACGAGAACAATAGTGAAGAGGCGACACAGTCAGCTGAAGAATCTTTTAGAGTGAAGTATTTCTTATATATTGTAGATCAAGCTTTTTCATCACTTCAAAGCCGGTTCGAACAGTTTCAAGTATATGAGAAAACTTTTGGATTTTTGTTTGACTTGAAGGATTTAAATGCTACCAATGATGAAGCTTTGATGTCCTATTGTGCTAATCTTGAAACTTTTATTAGCAAGGATGCGCTTTCTGATATTGATGGGAGAGACTTATTTTTAGAATTGAAAGTGTTGAAAGAAGTTTTGCCAAAAGAAATAACAAAGCCAATTGTCGTGCTCAATTATTTAAAGGTGATGGATGGTTGTTTTCCCAATACATGGATTGCAAACAGAATATTGCTAACTATACCAGTTACAGTTGCCTCTGGGGAAAGAAGTTTTTCAACGTTAAAGTTGGTCAAGTCTTACCTTCGGTCAACCATGTCACAAGAAAGATTGAATGGATTAGCTATGTTGTCAACTGAGAAGGCCATGGTTGATAAGATTGATTACGCAGCTGTGATTAGTACATTTGTAGCAAAAAATGCTAGAAGAGTAGTGTTTAAATGAATTTGAAGTGATGTAATGACTATTGGTTTTTCTATATATATGTTTTGAATTTTGGTAATGATTAATTTATGACCCATTTTTTTGAAGCTAATTTTCGTATACAATAAATAAGGGGCCCCCATTTGAAATCTTTGCTTTAGGCCCCAAAAATCTCAAGGCCGGCTGTTAGACCCCGACCCAGACCAATCCGATTAGTGTGTGATTAGTATGTGTTTAGTCCTAAGTGGGTTTAGTTATTGTTGGGTTAGAAGTGATTAGTTTTAGTCTTGGATATAGCTTTGGTAATTTTGAGAACGTTTAATATTAGTTAGACACACTCAGGATGGCCTGAGTGCACGTGTGAGCTTAGGAAGATCGTATCGATTTCCGTGTGATTGTGATTTTGATTTCATTTGATTGATATTTCGACGTGTTACAACTTTCGTATTAAGCCCATTCATGTTTGAAGCCCAAAAACCCAAGTTTTGGCCCAAAGAGGGTAAAATTGCCTTTCTTGCACAAATCTGGACACAATTTTCGAGATCTCAAAACCATGTCAAAAATATACTTTTTGGAAACTAGATATTTCGACGATCGTTCTATCCTTCTTCGTCGAAGTCATCCGAGGCCCACAAGGTCATGTTTTAGCCATTTCAAGTTCAAGCCCAATGGGCCCATGAGTCATCACTTAAGTCTCCTTTCTTCCTCTCTTTCATTCACTTTCCCCAATCTCTGCAACTTCTGAACCTAGGGCAAGAAAAACCCTTTTTCTCTCCCTCTTCATTTCCCCTTGCATGATCTAGTTAGAGAGCTCCAAATAAAGTTTCAAGTTCATCATCTTCTCCATCTCATTGCAAGCTCTCTATTGGTACAAGTTTCTTGGAGTTTCTTTTGGGACAAGATCTACATTTCCTCTCTTCTCTCTTGTGTGACCATTCCTAGGTAAGAGCTTCAACCCACATCTTTCATGGAGTCCTTTTAGTCCTTTAAGATCATGATTTTCCTAGTTTCAACCCTTTTTCTAAATGGGTTTCTTGTTTTCAAGATTTAGTGAGTTGTGTGGTTTTCTCTTGGATTTTCTTGTAGTGTTGATTAGCTTGAGGAAGTACTTGAGGAGGAGTGTTTAGCTTTGGTCAAGGCAAGTGATCTTTTTAGGCTTCATGTGCATTGTATTTTGGTTTCCATTGTATTTTAGAAATTGTGCTTACATTGTTTACATGCTTCATGATTTGATTTTTATTGGATTTAAATGTGTGGATGATGATAAATGAACCCTTGGTGAGCATGAAGGCTCAGGGGATGATATGTGGTTGATGGATGAGAAGAAGGAGAAGAATGTAGTGAAAGATGTGCAAGAAAATGGAGATTTCCGCACTCAGCGAGCTCAGGCAGCAGCCTGTTCGCTCGAGCGACCCTGGGTTCGCTCGAGCGAACATGCCACTGTCTCCTACGGAGCGAGGCAGTGAGTCGTTCGTTCAAACGCATTTTATTATTCGCTCGAGCCAACATTCGCTCGAGCGAACTGTCTACGCTTTGTAAGGTCCGCTCGAGCGAAGTGTCATCAACGTGGCAGGTCCGCTCGAGCGAACCTGCCAGTTGCAGGAAGACGAGTTTCTTTCCATTTTGTGTATTTTTCTTGAGGTCCGAAAACTAGACTATGTTAAGGGTTTTGACTTGACATTGTGTAAATGAAACCTCGAAATGCCACCCAACCTCTAAGGACACCAATTCTTGTATATTCTGACATTTGGAGTTTCAATTACACAAAGGTCAATTTGTAGCCTTAGCACATGCTTGTCAGATTTCGTATTTGAATTTCCGTCTTGGTACTATAAGTACAAACGTGCACTTGTTTTGAGTTTCAAGTATAAGTTGTTTTGAAGTTTTGTTCAAGAAAAAGGGGATCACTTCCTAAGCGTGTTATGCATAATTATTATGCCTCTTGCTAGTCGTGTTCGTCGTGTTTTGATAAGTGATTTCCCCCTTTTTATCTCGACGTGTTTTGATCGTGCTTCGCGTGTCTTGTGCATTCATGAATTAAGTAAACACCACTGAGCTTAGACTGCCCTTTCGGTTTGATCCACCGTCTGGGGGTCTTTAAACATGTGGACTGTCTGCAGACTGGTCGTGTATTTATTACACATCGTGCGTGTCCGGTTCCGCGGCCGGAATTCCCGTCTTTGTGGGAAATCGTGTCGTGCTTATATTATGTATATCGTGCTTGTCGTGCGTGCTTGCTCTTTTCATCATATAAATGATAGAGAAAGGATGGGCTCCTTGTGGATTGTAACTATTCATGATATATTATGTACTCATGCTAGATTATTTTGTATCTCAGCTTTGTTCGTACTCTTGAAAATGTATCCCAACTTTGATAGTACTTCATACCAAAGATTTGCTCACATGTTTCCTCTAAATGTTATTGTTCATGTTCATGCCTAAATTGATTACCTGCCAAACCGTCGTGTTTGACCCTTGTTTATTGGTGCCCAGGTGCAGGAGACGTTGCCTTTGAGGAGGAGCGTCAGGAGGAGGCTTGTGAGCCAACTCCCGTGAGAGAGTGGCAGCCCGACGATGTCATTTAGATGTCGGTCTGGTTCTCGAGTTTCGTCACCCTTAGTCTTGGGGTTTCTTTTGACTATTTTGAGATTGTATTGACCTTTATTGGTCTCTTATGGGCTGTACTAAACTTAACTTGTTTTTGTATTAGTTCTATAACTTGAATATTAATGGGAATGCTTGTTAGCTTCTTTCTATGATACCATGCGTTGTGATCATTTGTTATGGCACCCAAATGTTTTGTTGGGCTCATCTTGATGTGTTTTGCTACACGCTTCCGCATACTTGTACGTGTGAGCCAGATTCCGCGTGTCTTTGGGAATCCTCACCGCGGGAACCTGTGGGAAAGCAATTAACAACACCGAATGCAATGCAACAACACGTCGCGGGCCCGGGATCCGTTCCGGGGTCGCGACACCGGCGCTGTTCAATAGTCTCAAAATATCCAAAGAAATATAACTCGGTCCATCTGAGTCACTACAATGAAAATGAAATCTAAGATGCTAAATAGTGATTCGCTTCTCAATCTTCACTCTTCCCATCAAGCTAAGATTTTTCATTATCTGGGGCAACCTCAACGTCTGAAAAGAAATGAGAATAATACACATATGAGCAAAAAGCCCAACAAGTAAACAAACTATGAAACTATAGCAAACGGTTATTCAATCAAGTGCCAGCACAGTGGTACAATATGAGAGTACGAATAATTTGATAAAATTCTAACAAAATGAGATACCAAAGAAGCTGGCATAATAACTTGATCAATGGTGTCAGGATCAATTTGTAACGATTTATGAGTTTTGTCAAAAATTTTAAATCAATTATTCTAATCTAAGAAAAGGCATATCCCCAATACACAAAAGTACCCGTCAAATCTTGACTAGGTCTAATATGATCACACATATAAGAGCCCCAAGCTATAGTAACACATACGGGCCTGAAGCCATAATGACACATATAAGGGCCCGAAGCCATAAGGGACAAGCTGCACTCTAGTTATCATGCACAAAGGGGTTCCCAGGCTCCAATGTCATACCCATAAAGTGGGCTAAGTCCACATTTGGGTGACCCCACATTGCGTTGCCCAATATGCCGGATGATGCCTTAGAGATCAAAGTTTCCATTCAATGGTGAACCATAAAACTTAGAATTCAGCTTTCTAGGCAAAATATGATTTGGAATATTTTTCCAACATAAATGGAATTGTTTCATAGTTTTGAAGTCCAACCATGATATAAATATTTCTAAAATTTCTATAGGGTTCATATCAAAATTTCTATATGTCATGGTAACACCGAATGAACATGGAACAAGTTCAATAATGACAATTTTGATCATTGATGAGTATGCAAAATAGCTCAGAAAGATACAATTATATCAACAAAGGCAATGGCCCTAAATAAGCTAAGATGCTAGAATCGGGCCTGTCCTTGCCTCCAATCCCCTATGGAACAAATAAAAATATGAATCAAGTCTAAGATCTAACATATAGGAGGCAATGATTAGAAAACTCAAACTACTAAAGGATCATAGTAAGGTTAGTTGCCTCGATTAGCGGTAGATGATGGATTTAACTCGGCCTGACTTGAATGCTCTGTTGACTCGGTTTGGATCCCTGTTAATGATGGGTCACAATTGAATTAGCAATGGGGTTTGAAGACTAGATTTATGCACCAATTGTTTGACTTGGGTCAGGCTTGAGTATGGGTCATGTGTAATGAGTTAATACATATTGGTTTTGGGTTCGGGTTACAAAGTAGTGCAAGTGGACCCTATATCATGTTTATGCATGCTTATGAACCAAGAGGATTGAGCTTGGAGCAATGGGTTGTGTGTTAGGATAGTGAGTGTGCCCAAAGTATTGGGTCAAGAACTTGGGCCTACTTATCATGCGTGAACCCTATATACTAGGTGTTAGACCTCGACCCAGGTTAGCCCGATTAGTGCGTACTTAGTGAGTGCTTAGTCTTAAGTGGGTTTAGTGATCGTTGGTTTAGAATATAATTAGTTATAGTCTTGGAAATAACTTTGGAAATTTTGAGAGCGTTTAATGTTAGTAAGACACACTCAGGATGGCCTGAGTGTACGTGCAATAGTGGGAGGATCGTGTGGATTTCCGTTTTGATTGTGATTTTGACTTCATTTGGATGATTTTATTATTCCTTATAACTTTTCGTTTTCAGCTCGTTTGTGTTTGAAGCCCAAAAACCCAAGTTTTGGACCAAAAGGGGTAAAATTGACTTTTCACACCCAAATCTGGACACAAATTTCGAAATCTTAAAACCATGTCAAAGTTATACTTTTTGGAAACTAGATTTTTCGAGGATCATTTTACCCTTCTTCGTCGATTTCATTTGGGGCCACAAGACCATGTTTTAGCCCTTGCAAGTTTTTAGTGCATTGTGGGGCCCACTTTCCACTTAACTCAAAACCTCTTCTCCCTCCCCTTTGTTCTGTTCATTTCTGCAACTGTTTCAAGAGAAAAACCAGACCTGGGAGAGAAAACCTCTTTTTGCTCCATCTTTCTCCTCTTGCATGCCTTAGATAGAGATCTCCAAATGGAAATCTAAGACCATCACCTTCTTCCTCTTCTTCTAAGCTTTCCAAAACTGTAATTTTCTTGAAGTTTCAGCTGGGCAACCCTTTTCATTTTCTTCCTTGCTTCTTGTTGGAACACCTCTAGGTAAGTGCTTCAACCCATCTTTTCAATGGAGTCTTTTTAACTCCTAATGAGCTTGTTTTTCTAACATGCAACTCCCATTTCGAAATGGGTTCTTGTTTTTCAAATTTGGATGAGTTTTGAACGGATTTTCATGGGGTTTTTGTAGCTTCTTGGCTCAGCTCTTGATTAGGATTTGCTTGAGGAAGAGTTTGTTAGCATTTGGGCAAAGCAAGTAATCTTTGTAGGAAATGTGAATGCATGTTGATTTGGATTTCATCTTTGCTCTAAATATTCTTTTAGCTTTGTTTTGATCTTTCATTCAACATGTTATAGACTCATTAAGTGGATTTCATCTATCTTCATGCAAGTATGTTAATTATTCTCCAAGCTTCTAAAATTTTGTTTTTGAACTATAAGCATGTGTTTTATTTAGAAATCTGATTTGAGTTTTTATGGAGAATGGAGGAAATTTCTTATTTAGATTGTGGATTGAATGATGTTAAATGCATGGAATGGACACTTGGAGAGCATGAAGGCTCAGGGAAGTGCAGGTGGTCAGTTGAGAGAAGAAGGAGGAAACATTGTGGAAAAATCTAACTTGAAATGCACTGTCCGTGCAGTATCGGTCAGCCGTCGGTCAGTTGTCGGCTAACCGAAATTCCCACTTCGGTCGACCGACAGCCAACCAAACTCAGTTCAGCTCCATTTCTTGAGACCTGCATTTCGTCAGAAAAGATTTCGGTCAGTTGTCGGCTAACCGACATTTTCACTTCGGTCGACCAACAGCCAACCGAAATTAGTTCGGTTCCATTTCTCGAGAGCTGAGATTTCCTGGATAAATCTGTCGGTCAGCTGTCGGCTAGCTGACATACAGTCGACCGACAGGTGACCGAGAGGTAATTGAAATTTCAATATGAGCTGTTTTAGAAGGATTTTTACAGGAATGAAAATTGGAATATGTTATGAGGCTTTTAACCTGACATTGTGCAATTGAAATACAAAATGAAATCTAACTTCGGGGGCACCAATCCATTTTATTTTCAGACATTTGGGTTTCAATTACACAAGGGTCAATGAATGGTCCTTACATATGTTGGAATATAGGTGGGCCTTCCAGACAGGTTTCAAAAACTTTTGACCCACTTGATGCAGGGATCAATAATCTAGAAAGCATTAAACCCAATCCAGAATGCAATCCCTCAATCTCATAAACCATGTACAGCAACATAGCCTATCTAGAAGATAGAAAATAGCACATAAACATGCAACCACGAAATCTACAGCATATAAGGATGTAGATATACCTTTGGAGCCTTGTAGTGCTCTAATGGAGAATTTGAGTTCTTTCCTTTGATGATGAACACCTTCACTATCCAATTCAGAATCTCCAACTCCTTTTGATCTTCCACGCTATGACCCATATTAGATCTCTTTTCTCAAGAAGATGGTGGAATCTTCAAGAGAAAACTCAACTAGTAACTCTAAGGAACTAAAGGTGAAAGAGAAGGGAACTTAGAGAGGAAGAGAACTTGTACAACTCTTACACAAAGGGGCTGGACTTGCACTATGTATTATGCACGACCAAGAGGGGTTTGTTCCTCTTTATATAGCCCTCCAATCCACCTCTTTTCCTATTTGAAATAGAAGTTTATGAGAGCAGACCTTACAGTAAAGATAGTGTATATAAGGTGCTTCTCATGGTCCTTCAATACATCCAATGTACCAGCACCATGATCCAGAATCTTACATTCCGATGATCGAGACAAATCATACTATCTCATAGTGATCAAAGTGCTGCAACCTTGTCAGATGAGATGCCCAATCTCATCACTGGTTGTGAAGATATTTAAGTATAAGATTTGCAATACATATCTCCTGTATGTGGATCTCATCCATACACATGTATTACATCTAGTATACTTGTGGACTCCGGTTCATCTCATGAACCATTATGTCATACGTATTGGTTATGTGCAAGTATATAATTAAACACCATTCATCTCATGAAAGGAAAGCATGATTGTATTGAGAAATAAAGAAATAAATCAATTTATTACATCATATACCCTTGGTATTGAGACCATAAAACTAACAATCTCCCAGTTGGGCTCAATGCCAATCAGGATTGCATCTCATGCCCATCTCGTCTACATGCTGCTCAAAAACCTTGGTGGTCAAAGGCTTAGTAAAGGGATATGCCAGATTGTCCGCAGAGGCTATCTTGGTGATAGCAATATCACCTCTTTGCACAATCTCTCTGACCAAGTGATACTTCCTCTATACTTGCTTTTGGCTTTTATGGCTCCTGGGTTCCTTGGACTGAGTGATTGCCCCGCTGCTGTCACAGTAAACTGTGAGCGGCTGTCGTGCCAAAGGTACCATTCCAAGTTCCAAAAGGAATCTTTTGAGCCATACTGCTTCCTTAGCTGCTTCACAAGCCGCTACATATTCAGCCTCAGAAGTGGAATCAGCGGTACATTCCTGTTTAATACTCCTCCAGCTGATAGCTCCTCCGCCAAGCATAAACACATAACCAGAGGTGGATTTCCTGGAATCCTTATCTGACATGAAGTCAGAATCTGTGTATCCGACTGGAATCAGCTCATCGCTGCCGTAAATCAACATGTAATCTCTAGTTCTTCTCAAGTACTTGAGGATACATTTTACAGCAGTCCAATGGTCAGGACCTGGGTTAGTCTAATATCTGCTGACTAAGCCCACTGCATGACAGATATCCGATCTAGTACATAGCATAGCATACATGAGGCTACCAACAGCCGAAGCGTATGGAATTGCTCTCATTTGCTCCTTTTCCTCTGGGGTCTTGGGACCCTGATCCTTGGAAAGGTGCACTCCATGCCTGAAAGGTGTGATACCCTTCTTGGAGTCTTGCATAGCAAATCGTACCAGTACCTTATTTATGTAAGCAGTTTGAGATAAGTCAATCATCCTATTTTTCCTGTCTCGATGAAGTTTGATCCCTAGGATGTAACTAGCTTCTCCCAAGTCCTTCATATCAAAAGTCTTTGCTAACCAAACTTTTACCGTTGACAACATTGCTATATCTTTCCCAAGGAGAAGGATGTCGTCGACATATAAAACCAGAAAAACTACCCTGTCACCTTCATTTTTCATGTACACACATGATTCATCTGGATTTTGACTAAAACCAAATGATTTGATTGCCCGGTTAAAACGGATGTTCTAGCTTCGAGATGCTTGCTTCAGTCCATAAATGGACTTCTGCAGCTTGCATACTCTTTGCTTTTGGTTACTTGCTATAAAACCGTCTGGTTGCATCATATAGATGTCTTCCTCAAGATGGCCATTGAGAAACGCCGTCTTGACATCCATTTGCCAAATCTCGTAATCGAGATGAGCCGCAATGGATAAGAGTATCCGGATGGACTTGAGCATGGCTACCGGCGAGAAGGTTTCCTCATAATTGATACCCTCTTTCTGAGTATACCCTTTCGCAACAAGCCTGGCCTTAAAAGTCTCAACTCTTCCATTTGGTCCTCTTTTTCTCTTGTAGACCCACTTGCACCCAATAGGTTTGATATTGGCAGGCAAGTCCACAAGTGTCCAGACCTGATTAGAGTACATAGACTCCATCTCAGCTTTCATAGCATCTTGCCAATGTCCCGAATCTATGTCATTAATTGCTTCATCATAGTTGCAGGGATCCTGTTCAAGTTCTTCCGGGATTGCCTCGTAAGACTCTCCCAAGAACGAGAACCTATCAGGGGGCCTGATTATTCTCCCACTACGACGAGGCACTGGTGTAACTACTGGATCTGGTAGGGGCGGTTCTTCCTCAAGTTCGGTCATACTTGGATTTGGAATTGATTGTTCTTGAATCTCTTCCAAGATCACCTTTTCTAAAGATTTCCGGTCAATCATATAATCTTCCTCCAGAAAAACCGCATTGGTGCTTACCAGCACTTTCTGCTCTCTGTGATTATAGAATAACCAACCTTTAGTTCCTTTAGGATATCCTACAAACGTGCATACTTCCGACTTCGTTTCCAACTTATCCGTCTTTACCTTCAGCACGTGTGTCGGACAACCCCAAATGTGTAAATGTTGTAGACTAGGCTTTCGCCCAGACCATAACTCCCGGGGAGTCTTAGGTACAGACTTAGATGGTACGAGATTTAGTATGAATATCGCAGTATCCAAGGCATATCCCTAAAAGGATATAGGTAATCCTGAGAAACTCAACATATACCTAATCATATCTAAAAGAGTCCGGTTTCTTCTTTCCGCTACTCCATTCTGTTGAGGCATACCAGGAGCAGACAACTGGGATAGAATCCCATTTTCTGATAAGTATCCCATAAAATCACGAGAGAGATATTCCCCTCCTCGACCTGATCGAAGAGTCTTGATACTTTTACCTAATTGCTTTTCCGCTTCCGCTCGAAACTCTTTGAACTTTTCAAAAGCCTCGGACTTGCGGTGCATAAGGTATATGTATCCATATCTTGAGTAGTCATCTGTGAAAGTGATGAAGTACTCATATCCTCCTCTGGCTCTTACATTAATGGGTCCACACACATCAGTATGCACTAATTCCAATAAATCTTTGGCTCTATTGCCCTTGGATGAGAAGGGTCTTTTGGTCATTTTGCCTTCCAGACAAGACTCACAGACAGGCATTGGTTCTACAACCAATGAAGGCAAGATACCATCTTTCACTAGCCTGTCAATCCTATTTAGGTTTATATGACCTAGCCTCAAGTGCCAAAGTTTTGTCGGATTAGATGAAGGTGACCTTCTCTTTAATGATGGCCTATTTATTATTTCGGTATCATGTATCTCATACATTGTAGGAGTTAATAGATAAAGCCCACTGGTTACCTTGCCAGAACATATAAAAGTACTGTTCCTCTTTATGACAACTTCAGTACCAAAAGTAATAGAATAACTTTTATTCACCAAACTAGAAACTGAAATTAAATTCCGCCTTAAAAACGGTACATATAGAGTGTTTGACAAAACCAACTTATTATCTTGAAAACATAAAGTAATAACTTCTACTGAGACCGCATTTGCCTTAGCATCAGATCCTAGGTTGACAATGATTTCGCCGTCACTGAGTCTCCTGATTTCCCGGAACCCCTGCAACGAATTACATATGTGATTAGTTGCCCCGAAGTCCACACACCAAGATTTTGAAGTACCAGTTGCAAAACTTACTTCAGAAACAAGTGACTCAATCATACCTGAGGTCTTCTTCTTAGATTGATAATCTGGACAATTCCTTTTCCAATGCCCTGTCATACCACAATGGAAACACTTTCCTTTTGTCCCAGAACCCTTAGCCTTGCCAACACCACCATTAGGACCATTCTTCGCCTTAGGACCATTCAGAACTGATTTCTTCTTGCCTTTCCGCCCTTTGCCTTTCGGTTTGGACTTGGCAAATGACTTTTCTGTCATCAGGGCAGTTGGCTTCTTTTTCATAATCCTTTTAGTCACAACCAGCTGGCTAGAAAGCCCAGTTAGAGTCAAATTCATCTTATTCATATTATAGTTGACCTTGAAATTGTTGAATGACTCTGGTAGTGACTCAAGGATTATGTCAATCTACGATTCTACATCAATCACAGCCCCCAGTACATCTAACTCATTCAATGAGTCCATCATTTTCAACATGTGGTCCTGTACTGGTGTGCCTTCAGCCATCTTGGTGCTTATAAGCACCCTCATCGCAGCCTGTCTAGCAGGCCTGCCCTGTTCCGCAAACATCTCCTTTAAGTTTGATATAATATCATATGCAGTCTTAAAGGATTGATGTTGGTGTTGCAAAACACTAGACATGGATGCCTGTATATAACATCTGGCCATCTCATCGTCTTTCGCCCACTTGGTGTAAAGTTCCTTTTCTTCCTGTGATGCTTCCGGCAATGGCTCATCTAGGGGGGGTTTGGTAAGGACATATTTATATCCTGAAGCTGTCAGGACTATATCCAGGTTCCGTTTCCAGTCTATATAATCAGATCCCACCAACTTATTCTGGTTGAGGATGGTCGCAAGTGGATTGAAAGTATTTGAATTCATGCTTGAAATACTGTAGCACACAACCATACATTCAATTAATGAATTTAAATGACATTAGGGTTTAGTATTCTACCAAATTTATATGGAATCCTCATAACCACTAAATTCAGAATACATCGGAATCCCATTCTCCGGAGTATGCCTCCTTGGGGAGTGCGAATACCACCTAGATTGGTGCGGATCAAAGTTGGTCAAAATTGGAATTAAGAGTAACTTTCCATGATCCCCTTCATTCATTATTATCTAGGTATCTCATACCAAATAATGTATGACTCCCGATTTGCTTTGGCTTCTAAAATAAATGAGGCAAATCCTTGTGGATACTACATCATTATTTTAGTTAAGTGTGACCCACCAACTAGCATTGCATGACAACCGTTGCGAGCAGCTCCTCCTTGGGGAGTGGGCCCCCGCCCCGTCTCACCAACACTATCCATAGGAGGTCCATATCTAGTAACCAGACAAGTAAAAGCCCTCCATGGGGAACGACCATTCTCAAGATGGCGCGAGACTAATACTTTCCTTACAATGGACCTATGGTGGAAAACCATGGGGATTTCTAAATATAAATGCCCCGCTCCCACTTAATATTTTAGAATTGATGATTTCTTTGTAAGGTATTAGGGCCCACATGTATTCATATGAACATCAAATCATCTCATGATATGATCTAAGATTGGTTTCAAGTCAAGTTATTTTAAGGAAAGTCCAGTTTCTAAATGAGTGTTACCAATGTGTCCATCTCATGGGTCATCAACACTAATTAGAACTCTTTCCAAAAATTAATTTGATTTGACCAACTTCAGTAACTTGCTATGTTTGGATCAGATCTGGAAATATTCTAATTTAAGCATACATCCATAAATAGAAATTACAAAAAAATAGAAACTAGTCCTCTCCTCCACATGGCCCAAGCGGAATAGACTTCTTGGACTTCTAGACTTTCCAAAACTTCTGGAGTTTATCAAACTCTTTGGGCAACTCCAAAACACTTTTGGTAATCTTCAAACTCTTTGATTAGAGAGTCCATCATCGCTTTCCTTCTTCGTCTCGGATATCGCCAGAATTTACAAATTTAGAAAAAATTACATAAATTCCTATGCCTCGATTATGAGACTTACATAGTAATCTAAACATGGAAATAAAAGGGTTATAGGGAAATTCATCATGCCTTGCCCTTTCACGGGAAAACAAGGAAACCATGATGCCTTTTACATTTAGCCTTAAATAAACCAATAACCATAAATAGAAAGCTAAAGACTTGTGGGCCATATGGAGAGGACATGATCATCTGCAAGTTAGTATCTCATACAACCATACAAATCACAAAAATAGGCTGCCAAATAATGCTGGAAAAAGAGGATGTAAGAGAAGACCCGAAACTGAAAAACCAGTTTCTGCAACTTGCTGTGCAGAAGGCTCGGTAGACCGGCCAGGGGGCTCGGTCGACTGCTCTGCAAGTCAGCCGGTCGACCGAGCACGGGGCCAGGTCGACCGGACTGACAAAAACCTGCAACATGGGTTTTCTGTTTCGTGTCTATTCTTCCCTAAATCACTTCCAAAGTGTTCCAATGGCTTCCTACCATCCTCCCATCATTATTAAACCCTTTTGTGACTATCCAAACATGACTCTACTATCAAACCAAGTAAATTCATCAAAACTGATCCTTACATAGCCCTTGCTTCATCTTCTTCGCATCTCATGCAAAGATTTGAGCAAGCTTGCCGATCTAACATGATTAGAGATGAGGTATGACTCTGATACCAATTGTTGGAATATAGGTGGGCCTTCCAGACAGGTTTCAAAAACTTTTGACCCACTTGATGCAGGGATCAATAATCTAGAAAGCATTAAACCCAATCCAGGATGCAGTCCCTCAATCTCATAAACCATGTACAACAACATAGCCTATCTAGAAGATAGAAAATAACACATAAACATGCAACCATGAAATCTACAGCATATAAGGATGTAGATATACCTTTGGAGCCTTGTAGTGCTCTAATAGAGAATTTGAGTTCTTTCCTTTGATGATGAACACCTTCACTATCCAATTCAGAATCTCCAACTCCTTTTGATCTTCCACGCTATGACCCGTATTAGATCTCTTTTCTCAAGAAGATGGTGGAATCTTCAAGAGAAAACCCAACTAGTAACTCTAAGGAACTAAAGGTGAAAGAGAGGGGAACTTAGAGAGGAAGAGAACTTGTGCAACTCTTACACAAAGGGGCTGGACTTGCACTATGTATTATGCACGACCAAGAGGGGTTTGTTCCTCTTTATATAGCCCTCCAATCCACCTATTTTCCTATTTGAAATAGAAGTTTAACTCCCATTACAAAATAGTAAACTTCTCCCTTGCTAGTTGCCATAGAAGTCTCACTTCCACAACAATTAGTAGCTTTCTCTTTTCTAATTAAAATAGAAGTCCTACTTCCATTAATAATTAGTAGCTTACCATTACCACTATTAGAAGTCTCACTTCAAATAGAAATAGTAACATTCCTTTTAGAGTTTAAGTAGAATTAGTATCTTTCTAATAACTTGGGCTAGCGTGGGGACCACTAGGGATTCCTTAGAAAGCTGGCTCTAACTGGGACACGCGACCCCACATTTCATGTGCAATCCGGGCCCACAGTTAATTGCAAATAACTCCATTATATAAATGCAATTGCACTCCAGTCTTAGGAATAAATTACAATGAAGACCCTAAACTTCCTCAGTACCACAAGTAGGCCCCTCCATCTATATCCATGGATCAATTGGACATGTCCACCAAAATTAGATCCATATCTTATTATCCTTGAGCCCCAATTAATTATAGTGATCATTTGGTACCGATCCAATTAACTCTTAATCGGAATGGGTGCGCACTTACCAATGATGAATCCATTAATTGGCACAAGGGGATATTAAAGATAGATTCCATCTTGACCATTGAATGTTCCCACAGCTCTACTACCACGTACCCAAATCACCGAGGTGTTGACCTACAATTGGCCTCACTCATTGGTGACTCAAAGCAAATGAATAGATAGAAACTTGAGTTCATTAATGTCTTAGAATTATGAGCATATTGCTAGAGAATTATGAGAGCAGACCTTACAGTAAAGACAATGTATATAAGGTGCTTTTCATGGTCCTTCAATACATCCAATGTACCAGCACCATGATCCAAAATCTTACATTCCGATGATCGAGACAAATCACACTATCTCATAGTGATCAAAGTGCTGCAACCTTGTCAGATGAGATGCCCAATCTCATCACTGGTTGTGAAGATATTTAAGTATAAGATTTGCAATACATATCTCCTATATGTGGATCTCATCCATACACATGTATTACATCTAGTATACTTGTGGACTCCGGTTCATCTCATGAACCATTATGTCATACGTATTGGTTATGTGCAAGTATATAATTAAACACCATTCATCTCATGAAAGGAAAGCATGATTGTATTGATAAATAAAGAAATGAATCAATTTATTGTATTGATAAATAAAGAAATGAATCAATTTATTACATCATATACCCTTGGTATTGAGACCATAAAACTAACAACATATGCTTGATAGACTTTGCTTTCGAACTTTAGTTTTGATGCAATAAGTATTATCGTGTACTCGTTTTGAAGTTAAGTATAAGCTCATTCGAAAATTGTTTCAAGGATAAAAAGGGGATCACTTCTTAAGCGTGTTATGCATATATATACTTATCCCTCTTGCTAGCCGTGTCTTGTTTAGTTTTGATAAGTGATTTCCTCCTTCAAGCTTGATTTGGTTCAAGATGTGTTTCGCCGTGTTTTGTGCATTCATGAATTTAAGTAAATATCACTGAGCTTGGACTGCCCTTTTAGTTTGATTCATTGTCTGGGGGTCCTTAAACATGTTCTTTAACATTTATTGTTTATGCTCATGCCTAAATTGATCACTTGCCAAACCGTCGTGTTCGACTCTTGCTATTTTGGTGCCCAGGTGCAGGCGACGTTCCCTTTGAGGATGAGCATCAGGAGGAGGCTTTTGAGCCACCCTCAGCTCGTGAGTGGCAGCCCAATGACGTCAACTAGACGTCGGACGGAGTCTTGAGATTCGTTTCACATGTTTTGGATCGTTGTTGAACTTTTAGTTTTGTATTGGCCTTTGTTGGCCTCTTATTTTGGGATGTAACAACTTCACTTACTTTTGCTTAACTCTCAAACTTGAATTATGTTGGGATTGTATGTTATAATTCCTCCTTTTGATACCTTGTCTTGTTAATGTTATACTTGCACTTGAGATATTACTTGTTTTTGTCTTGATGTGATTTGCTACACGCTTCCGCATACTTGATCGTACGAGCTAGATTCCACGTATCAAGGAATCCTCATAGTGGGAACCTGTGAGAAATTAATTAAAGGATAAAATTATCAATCAGATGGATGATCATTCGCGCGTCGCGGCCCGGGCCCGGGGATCTCGGTTCGGGGTCGCGACACTAGGTGAACCAGGGATAGTGGGCTGAAGTAATACTTAGTTTGACAATACCTCCTTTGGACCAGGACCACGGCTTGAGTGAACCAAGGTACAAATGGATTAAAGTATGGGTAGAGACATTATAAAATTGAGCCCAACTCATTTAGATAATGCAAGTGGACCTCACAATTTAAATTGAATTCATCATGCATGTCACATGGTCTAAGTATAATGGGCCTCATATCTCAATTGAGTCGGATTAATTTATGAGGATATAACAATATGTAATTAGGATCATAGGTGAGATCAAAGGTTGAGATGGCCTGAGTTTATTACATTGTAGCCACTGATGTTCATTTAGTAGAAAGAAATAATGAGGAAAAGATGAGCGGGTAAGATGGTGGGAATCACACATGCATATAGGTTAAGTAGGTTAGACCTAGGCAATGGGCCACATAGGTTTAATTAGGTTGGGCTTGAATCAATAACCTTATAATAATGAAAGAGTGAGTACGAGAGAGATGGAAATGAGGTACACCTTAAATAAAATTAATCTTGAGATGGTGAACACAGAGATTGATAAAGGAGGAAGTGGATATGCATGTTACAGGTAAAGTGAACAGAATAAAGGGATGATGAATATAATGAGATATGGATGTTTGCTATGAGAGGGTGACAAGGTGGGTTCCAACTAGGCATGTACATATGGGAGGGCGGCCTAAGCCCAGCACGGAAAAATCGTGCCAGGCATGGCCCATCCCGACAGTCCCCACTTAGCCATGCTGGGCTAGGGCTGCCAGGCTCGAGGCAGGGCGCGGCCCGGCACAGTTAAAATCCATTCCGTGCTGGGCCAGTGCCCCAAGCCCATGGGCAGCCCGGCCCGAGGAGCCCAACAGTCAGATTTTTGAAACCCCCCTCTAAAAAAATGGTCAAGAATGTATTTTTTTACATTTTTAACCCCTAATAGCTATGAACGGTCAAATGGGGGGGGGTTATTAGTGTCTTTTGATCATTTTTTACCATTATACCCTTCCAACTGCTATAAAATGGTCATATGAGGGGGCATTTTATGTCATTTATCACTTAGGAATTCTATAAATTGCCCTCATTCCTCTCATTTCTCTACACTCATCTACTCTCTCATTTCTCACACTCCCTCCATGGTTCTGAGGCTCTAAGCTCTCTTAAGTCTAATTCTAAAGTCTAAGATCTCTACAAAGTTTTCTAAGAAGTGAAGAGTGAGAATGACTTCTCTAAAGTGGAGGATTCAACTAAGGACTTCTCCATTAGCTCTCCCTCTCTCATAAAGGTATTTATTATTTTTAATTATCAGTTTTATTTAGTAATAATATACATAGTGATATTATATATTAAGTCTCATCTTCTCCCCTTTCTTATATAAATTATCACAAAAAACACATTATACATAATTATTTATTTAAGTTTTTTTAACCTTTTATTTATAAAAATGGTTGGACCATCACACACAACCTTTCAATCTTGACTTCTCTCTAAATGAGGAAGATCCTGAATTTATTCATTTAGATCAAAGTCAAGGCATAGAAGTAGATAGTAATAATCCCCAAGATCTTACATGTTCGGTTTCTACAACTAAAAAGAAGAGAAAAACAAGATTGACTTCTCCTGTATGATCTTATTTTGTTAAAGTTACTGCCCAAGTTCCAAAGGAGGAATAAAGGAAAAGGCACAACGTAAATATTGCAAAGATCTCCTCAGTGCCAAATCATCAAGCAGCACTGGTCTCCTTAATATACACGAGTAAGTGTGTGCCCAAACACATGAGTACCGCTAACGATTGGGTAAGAGGTGAGATGATCCAAACATAACTTTTCTCAAATAGATTCGTCTCGTGGCTAGCCGACATACGGTCGACCGACAGGTGACCGAGAGGTAACCGAAATTTCATTATGAGCTATTTTAGAAGGATTTCTACAGGAATGAAAACTGGAATATGTTATGGGGCTTTTAACCTAACATTGTGCAATTGAAATACAAAATGAAATCTAACTTCGGGGGCACCAATCCCTTTTATTTTCAGACATTCGGGTTTCAATTACACAAGGGTCAATGAATGGTCCTTACATACGCCTGATAGACTTTGCTTTCGAACTTTAGTTTTGATGCAACAAGTATTATCGTGTACTCGTTTTGAAGTTAAGTATAAGCTCATTCGAAAAATATTTCAAGGATAAAAAGGGGATCACTTCTTAAGCGTATTATGCATATATATATACTTATGCCTCTTGCTAGCCGTGTCTTGTTTAGTTTTGATAAGTGATTTCCCCCTTCAAACTTGATTTGGTTCAAGACGTGTTTCGTCGTGTTTTGTGCATTCATGAATTTAAGTAAATACCACTGAGCTTGGACTGCCCTTTTAGTTTGATCCACTATCTGGGGGTCCTTAAACATGTGGATTATCTACAGATTGGTCGTGTATTTTATTACACTTCGTGCGTGTCCGGTTCCGCGGCCGGAATTCCCGTATATGTGGGAATCGTGTCGTGTTTATATTATGTATATCATGCTTGTCGTGCGTGCTTGCTCTTTTCATTGTATAAATGATAGAGAAAGGATGAGTTCCTTGTGGATTTACTATTCGTGATATATGTAAGTATTCATGCTAGCTTGTTTCGTATCTTAGCATTGTTTTTGTGTCTTAGTTTTTGTTCATATTTTGAAATATACCCCAGTCAAGTAATTGTTTCAAATTCAGCAAATGTTTTAACATGTTCTTTAACATTTATTGTTTATGCTCATGCCTAAATTGATTACTTGCCAAACCGTCGTGTTCGACTCTTGCTATTTTGGTGCCCAGGTGCAGGCGACGTTCCCTTTGAGGATGAGCATCAGGAGGAGGCTTTTGAGCCACCCTCAGCTCGTGAGTGGTAGCCCAATGACGTCAACTAGACGTCGGACGGAGTCTTGAGATTCGTTTCATATGTTTTGGATCGTTGTTGAACTTTTAGTTTTGTATTGGCCTTTGTTGGCCTCTTATTTTGGGATGTAACAACTAAACTTACTTTTGCTTAACTTTCAAACTTGAATTATGTTGGGATTGTATGTTATAATTCCTCCTTTTGATACCTTGTCTTGTTAATGTTATACTTGCACTTGAGATATTACTTGTGCTTGTCTTGATGTGATTTGCTACACGTTTCCGCATACTTGATCGTGTGAGCTAGATTCTGAAAGTACGTGATCCGAACCCTAGAGGGGGGGGGGGGTGAATAGGGTGAGCTTTAATTATGACCAATTTTAACCAATTTTAACTTCTTTAAATTAAACTAGTCACAAGTGGTGATTAAGTAAATAAATGCGGAAGCTTACAAAAACAATCACCACAAAGCATGCACCATCACACAAGGATTTATAATGGTTCGGCCTCAATGCCTACATCCACTACTGGCTTGTGATTCAACACCCCACCGGATTTCCACTATTTATGCTTTTCAATAAGCTAAGGAATAACCTTTACAATGATATTTTTCAAGGCTTAACATCAACCTAGCTTCTCTTAGGCTAAGCAATAACCTCTTTAACCAAAAGGTTGGTTATCTCTCTAAGTAGTGTCTAAAATACACTTGATGGAGATACAATTTAAAGCTCATTACAATGCCTCTTAATTAGGCGGATATGAAAGTGTAAATCTAATTCACACACACACACTATGAATGCAAAGATGAATGCACAATGTGTATGTATGATGTCATCAATCAATTTTAAAATGAAAGCTCATAAATGTATGCCTAAGGCTTTCGAAAGTTTTAGCTCATAAAAATATTTATGATTGAGGAAAGAATGCTAATCACATGTTAAAAATAACTTGTAAAAGATATACATATGTATTCTAAACAAGTTGTGAAATTCTAAGAACAAAACATGTGATGCATAGGGATGTCAATCAAATTAACAATGTAGCTCAATATGTGTATGCTATAAGCATAAAACATAAAAATAGATTTGATTTAAGTTAGGGGACAAATCATATGTAATTATAAATTCAACTTGAAAATGATATACCTATCAAAGTAAGGCAAGTTGTGAAACTTTAAAACAAAAGTACATATGATTTGTGAAGTTGTTGAATCCAAAACATAAGATAGATTTGAAAGAGATTTTCTTATGATGAAAAACAAGAACCATAGATTCAACCAAGTATAGAAATCATGTTACATATAATTTCAAAGATTTTTTCATTAACATGATTTACTTAGATATACCAATATGAGTACTACTTGATTTGAATCAAGGTGATGCATCCAAAACAATAAATCAATTCAAAACATATATATATATATGTTAAGGACACAACAAAACATAGTTTATCATGCTAGAAAAGATTTATCAATAATAAAGCAAAGCATGACAACATATGTTTAAGAAAAGTAAAGCTTAGTTAGTGATTTAACTCAATGGAACCAAGCTTTAGCTTTCCAAATGACCCCTTTCATCCCTTAGCTCATTCCCCTTTGATTGGCCTCAAAACATCTCAAGGAGGGCCTTTTGATCCTCTCATTTTTCAAAGGAATGAACCACTATTTATACCCAAAAAATGGGTTTCTTCAAGTGCTCGGTCGACCTGGTATAGAGCCCGGTCGACCTGGCTTCAAACGGTCAGAAAAATGATCGTTGGAAGAGCCAACGGCTCTTTGCCCCGGCCTGGGACCAAAATTTCCTAAAATTGTATTTTTCAAAGTGATTTCTTGAGGGAACTTTTGGGCCACTGAATCAAGCTTGGAATCATGTTTTAAATCAAACTAAGATGTTTAAAAACATGAAACACAAAAAAGCCTAAAATGATTTTAAAGATTTAAAACTCATAGGCTTGCTTGATTCATAAAACTTCTTTTTCAAATAAAAATGCATCCAAGTTAAAAATCAAAACATGCATAAAACATGATTTCTAAAAGTCTTAAAACCAATGCATGTGAAAATCAAGATTTCAAGATATTCTAAATCAATGCATGTGTGTAAATTCAAATGATGCTAATATGATAATGCATCCATCAAATTGCAATACACAAAATTCCTAACAGATTCCACATGTCAAGGAATCCTCACCGCGGGAACCTGTGGGAAATTAATTAAAGGATAAAATTATCAATCAGATGGATGATCATTCGCACGTCATGGGCCTGGGCCCGGGGATCTCGGTTCGAGGTCGCGACCGGACTGGTATTAGAGCAGGAGTTGTTTCAGACACTTAAAAGAAACTAGAAAGATCTTGGGATCATGGTGAGGATTCGTGAATTCCTTAGAATCGTTTAGTGTGAGACATAGAGAGAACCCTCAAACCATGCTTATTATGTACTAACGTTTTGTTTTAGAGCATCATGCCTCCAAGAAAAGCTCCAAATAACAATGCTTCTGGTAGTAATCAGAATGAGTCGGACTCGATCAATGCACCCACAACTACTCAGTTTCAAGAACTCATGCGAGCCATGATAGAACAGCAGAGGCAAGCAAATGAGACTTAGGCAAGGATCCAAGAACTGAAGGCAAAGAAAGATGAGGAAATGACCCAAGTTCAGAGGCAACTATTGGATGTTCTACAAAACAGGACTCAAGAGATACAATTAAAAGACAAGATGAAAACATTAACTATTTAAAATCCAAGTTGACAATTTCCAATGAAAATTTGTCTAATGCTCAAAGTAATGTAAAAACTCTAGAACTTGGATCTAATATAGTAAATGAACTTAAAGCTAAGTTAAAACTTGCCTATGAAGAGCTAAACAATTTTAAGGGAATTGAAAATGAACTAACAATAGTTAAAAATGAAAATTCAACCCTTAAAACCCAAGTCACTCAACTTGAAGAGTATAAACAAAAGTATGAGTGCAAGTTTACCCAAAGTGAAGATAGACTTGAAAAATTATTTAAATTGGGTAAACCTCATGGAGATAGGACGGGTCTTGGATTTAATAGGAATATGACATATGACCCTAAATTCACCAACACTTTTGTGAAAGGTGAGTCCTCTTTCTCTAGCACTCATCCTCCTTTGCCCAAAACCAAATGTAATTTTTGTGGCATTGAAGGGCATTTTATGTTTGAGTGCAAACTAAGAAGAAGAAGCCATGTGTCTAAACCCATCTTTGAACTCAAGAAGGTAGAATCAAAATCTATGAAGGGTAAGACACTAAAAATCAAGGAAAACTCCAAAAAGACTAAACAAGTTAAATCATTTAAAATGGAGTCTCCTAAGATAGATTCTAAAAAGCTTAAACAAGTTAAACCAAGCTTGGAAGAATCTAAGAACAAAAAGCTTCTCAACATATCTCCCTTATATCAACCCATGAAAGAACTTTTGAAGAAAGTTGCTAAGTTAAATCTAAAATTCAAAAGTCAAGTAAAGGGAGAAAATAAGAAGAAAAGAAAAGTGAAGCAATCCCCTAAGAGACAAACTCACCAACATCAAAAGACTAATCACCAATCTAAGCTAAATTTAGTCAAATCTAAATATCATGGTGATAAGTTTAAATTGAAAATTTATCAAGTTAAATCTCCTTTAGTTGGTGAGAATTCCAAACAAGACCTCAAAGTTCAACCCTCTCAAGACCTTAGGTGGATTCCTAAAGTTATTTACCTAGACAAACCTTAGGGCCTTGAACCTCCTTGACCAACCTATTCTTTTTAAGTTAAATCACTTTGTTGGTCATGTTGCTTTGCATTTTGTTCTTTCTTAGTTACATTTATTAAAATGCATTGTTTCTTTATGATCAATTGATTTTGTTTTCATGCACCATTCTAAGTTACATATCATGGTTTTCAAAATCTTTTGATTATAATCTCATCATGTTTGATTTGCTTTTTGCACTCATATGTCTTGCATTGCATTTCTACATGATCAATTGATTGTGATTTCAAAAGCTTTCATAGCTAGATTTTTCATGATCAATTGTTGTTGAATCATTTGTGTAGATGTCATAGTAAGATTATTTGAACAAATGATTTGAATCAATTCAAGTTTTTCCATGGATTTCTAAGTTATACTTTTATATGGAGAACATTGTTTTGAAAAATCAACGTGTATGTGTTTCAATTAAGTTATATCTTTTAAAATACAATGTTGAAAATTGATCTTCAAAATCATTCTTTTTATACTCATTGTTGGATTTTGTTTTTCAAAATGATTTGAAGATTGTTTGAATGGAAATGCTCTATAACATCATTAATCATATTCATCAAAGCATGTTCCATGTTCTCATTTCCTTTTCTTTTGGTTTCATTATCTTAGAAATGGAAATGTATGTTGTTTGCGTCTTTGCTTATTTAGTTATTCTTTTTATATGCAAATGACAATTGGTTCCATGTATGGTTGTGATCTTAGTTATATTTGTAGAAACCATACTAGAACCCAAATCCATCCTCTATGCCTAATAGTCATTTCTTTTTGGATGGTTATGATGTTGATTCATGTAGATTCTCTTGGTGTCATCCTTATACATGTTTCAACTTCATAAGTAGTGATCTTAATCATATGAAACTCTTTGAAATCCATTCCTTGCATTTATGATGGTTGATGGATATCTTAGTAGTTGAATTCATATGATTTTGACACTTTGGAAATTGCTTGCATTTCATAGTCATATCCTTTTGCATTGCAATTTGCCTTGTTCATCACTATGCTCATAAGTCATATCATTATAAGCGATGAATATCTATTTATGATGCTTGATGGATTTTTGTGTTTGTCACATCCTTGCTTTTAATCATGTTATCATATTCAATTGGTTTCATTTGTTATAATTTTCCATTGATTTCATATCCAATTGATGACTTATCTTGTGTATGTGATAGACCTTGTGTGCATTGGACTAAACTTGATAGTAATATATTTGTTCCATGTCACACACCATTAGCATCATAATGTTCATGTTGCCACCTCTTTTGCTCTTATAGGTAAATCTCATGACCACCATGTTTATGTGTTCATAATATTGGTTGGCTATTAGTTGAGGTTGGCTTCATGTTTGAATTTCATTTCACTCATCTTGCACTTTAATAGTCATATTTATTGATTGAATGAAATGAGTTCAAAACCTTACATAGCATATGATTTTCATAAGTTATATTGATTGATGCTATGTTTAGTAAACCCCATATCATGGATAGCTCCAATTTGGATTTTTTCCTAATAGGTATATTCTTACATCCATTTTAGAGTGATTGATTTAATAGTCATATCCTTAAATCTCAATTGGTATTCTTTGTCTTTCCAATTGATATCCATGATTGTTTTTCCCATAGACCTAGCTCTCTTTTGGTAATTTGATCATATTGAGCTCTATAGTTAAATGAATCTAATCCTTTCTTTGAAGTTGACCCTCACTTGGTTAAACCATCTTCTTCTTGTACCTAATAGTTAAATCTTTGTCAAGAGTTTGACAAAAGGAGAGAATGGATTGAGGGGGAGTGTAAACCTTCATAGGAAGAATTAGTTTTGATCAAATTCACCCTTGGATTGCCTTTGAGCCCTTAGAGATAACTTCCATACATGATAGCCTGTTATGAATTTCATTTTCGATTTCATTTGTTAACAGGTGCTACTAAAGTTATTTTTCTTATTTCATGTGTGTAGGTACCTTTGCAATTTAATGGCAAAGGGGGAGAGAGTTCGAGAGTTCAAGTACTCGAAGACCTCCTATCCATCAAAGGGGGAGAAAGCTTTCAAGTTCTCAAGAGGTGAAGAGAATATCCAAGCTTCCTAAGGGGAGAGTTGTGTATGATCTCCTACAAAGGGAGTGAATGCATATCTTGCCAAAGGGAGAAAGAGGCATGGTCAAAGGGGGAGAGCAAATAGAAGAAGGAAAGCTTGGAGCTAAAGAAGATGCTTGGCTAAAGAGAGGAAGATGGAAAGAAAGCTTGAAGAATGATCAAGCTCCAAGCATCAAGAAGATTGAAGAAAAGAGCCCAAGAGCCCAAGCTAAGAGAAGGAGCATCCAAGAAGATTTCAAGACATGTCCAGCTAAGGGGGAGTTGAAGACTTGATGTGTAATGTCAATGATGAGTAAGTTGCCATCAAATTGCAAAGGGGGAGATTGTTAGGGATTTTGTATTTGCAATTTGATGGATGCATTTGCACTTTAGCATCATTTGATATTTCACACTTGCATTGTTTTAGAAAACTTTGAAATCTTGATTTATACATGCATAGCTTTTAAGATTTGGAAAAGTATTTGTTTTATGCATGTTTTGGTTCTAATCTTGGATGCATTGGTTTTAGAATACAAACTCTTTTGAAAACCTATTTCCTTGTGCATTATATTTGGAAAATCATCTTGAGAGTTTAGGTTTGAGCTTTGCATACTTTCATCACTTTCAGAATCATTTTTGTATGCATTTTCTTTTGAAAAGAGTTTTATCCAATCAAGCTAGCCTTTGGTTTTAAACTTTTGAATCATCTTAGGCTTTGTGTGTTCATGTTTTTAAACATCTTAGAATGTCTTAAAACATGTATTCTAGCTTGGTTTAGTGGCCCAAAAGTCCCCCAAAGAAAAACCTTCAAATATGTAAAAGTTGCATTTTTTTGTAAAAGGGAGGGTGTCCCGGCAGTGTCGCCGGTCGACCGAGATACAGGTCTCGGTCGACCGAGACAACTGGAAGTCATTTTTCCAGAACCTGAACTGTAACATGCCAACGGTCAGAAATATGACCGTTGTGCTTTCTCGGTCGACCGAGACCCCTTTGCCGGTCGACCGAGGACTAGCCGTTGGACACTTTTTGGCTATAAAATCCTTTCTTTTCCAACCTTTTTTCAAGGCTTGATACATGAACCTTTGAGACCATTTTGGAGCCATTGAAAGGGGATGAAGTTGGAAAGGCTAGAAGGTCACTAGGAGAGCTAAAGCTTGGATCAATGAGTTAAACCACCAAGTAAGCTCTACCTTTGTTAATCATGGTTTTCATGTTTTGTTTAAACTATTAGTAAATGGTTTTGTACATGATAACTATGATGTGTTGAATCCATTCTTCTCCTAATCTTTGATCTAATTAAGATTGGATTCTTCACCTTGGTTTCAATCCAAGTTGTCTATAAACCTTACTTAATCATGCTTAGCCAAAGTCTTTGATTTCCTTTAATGCATGATTCTTTGTCTTGGTTGAAACCTAATTTGTTGTTTTCTTTCATTTGAACTTTAGTTAAATCTATTTGTTTTTTAAAACAACATTGCACATGCATCACATGTTCTAAGTTAGTCATTTTCATACAACTTGTGATTCTTTGATTTTCATATCATTAACAAGTTATTAAACATACATGTGATTTGCATTAAACTTCAATCAAGTCTTTTATATGTCTTAAACTTTGAAATGCTTTGAGCATACATTTGAATAAGCCTTCTTTTTAAACTTGATTGAAGTCATCACACACACACACATCATGAGCATACACTTTTGCATTTATAGAGTGTTTGTGTGAGTTTGTTTTAAACTTTCATATCCGCCTATTTAAGAGGCAATTTCATTGAGCTTTAAATTGTATCTCTTAGAGTGATCTTTTGTGAAGACACTAACTTAGAGAAATCTTTATCTTGTAAGGTTATTGCTTAGCCTTGAAAAGCATCTTGTAAGGTTATTGCTTAGCCTAAGAAAAGCATTTTGTAAAGGTTATTGCTTAGCCTATAAAAGCACATTGAGAGGTTGTTGTTTAGCCTAGAAAAACAACATTGTAAGGGTTATTGCTTAGCCTAGTAAAAAACATAAATAGTGGAAATCCGGTGGGGTGTTGGATTCACAAGCCGGTAGTGGATGTAGGCACGTTGGCCGAACCACTATAAATATTGTGTTGTGGTGATTGCTATGTGGTGATTGTTTTGTTTAGCTTCCGCATATTGTATGGTTTATCATCACATGTGACTAGTTTGCTTTAAGAAGTTAAAATTGGTTTAAATTGGTTACAATTGTAGCTCACCCTATTCACCCCCCCCCCCTCTAGGGTTAGGATCCGAGGACTTTCAGGCTAGATATGCCACTGAACTGATTGACACATAGCAGAAGAAGATCACCAAGTTCTTGGAAGAACTGAACCCAATTATCATGAGAGATGCTATCGAAGTAGTTCCACCAGCTACCTTTGATGAAGCTATCAAACGGGCATACACATTTGAAGATATTAATAACATGATCATTCAATTTAGGAAGCAGAACTACTAGCAGCACAACCAGAGGCAGCAACAGAATAAGAAACAGAGACAAGAGCATAATCAAGCAAGGCAAGGGTGTGCTCACTGTGGCAAGGACCATCAAACTCAAGAATGTAGAAAATCCATAGGTGCTTGTTTCAAGTGCGGGGCTATGAACCATGCAATCAAGGTGTTACACTTCAACCCGAGTTAATCAAGATTAACTCTAATTAATCGAGATTAATGCATATTAAGCATGATTAGTCAATTTAATAGTGATTAATGATTGAAATGGATCAAATTAGTCTTAAATGGATGAATTAAGCGTAATGAACAAATTTGGAAGAGATTGTCTTAATTGAGTTGATTTTAGACTAAAATTGATGGAATTAGGGACTTTTTCGTAAATACGGATTTTAGTGTATTTCGTCAAATGTGGTAAAAATTGATACCATTATGTGTTTCTCGACGAGTACAATAACTTTCATAATATACTCATATTCGTTTAACTTGAAATGAATCAAGTGAGTCTTGATTTGACTCAAACTAGAAATAGACGTAGAAAGTGGGGTTTAAATGCAAAAGAAATGTGTTATATGAAGGTTGGAGAAGAACCCAGACTCATTTTAGTCGGTCATTGAGTTTTGAAGCTACTGGAAACTAGGTTTAGCTCAATTATTCTCTCCTTTTTCTCATTTTCTTCAATAATCAGTTGAATTAGAGGTTGTATGAGTGAGATTATAGAAAGGATTTCATATTCTACATCTCTTTACTTGGTTTTTCTTGGAGTTGGACTTAGAAAAGCTGTGATTTACTCCTTGTTGAGCTTCAAGTAAGTATCAGGTGTAGTTTTGGGTTTTCATGAGTTGTTTGAACCCTTTTTCATCTCAAAAGTTCATTGAATTCAGATTTGAATGATTTGATGATGTTAGGGTTTGGAAGTTGGTGGTTTTGATCTTAAAACTCAAGATAACAAAGGGTTTTGTCTTGAATTCGAAATTAAGGCAAGTATAGACATTACTTATGATTAAATTGATATTTGTTATATAGTTTTGTCATTAGATGTGAATCTATTGGAATTGTATAGATTAGAGTGATATATGAATCAATTGAATGATGTTTGTAGTGATTAAATGATGGAATAGAAGTGTTATATTGTGTTTAAATGGTGTTTGAGGAAGGGAACATGAAGTTCCAAGTGTTTATTTCAGGTTATGGAGATTGATTTTCAACACAGAATTCGTTTCAGAATTTTGAAAAGATTCTGGGTGCAGGTCGGTTGACTGACAGGCGACCGAACTGCCGACCGACAGTGTAAACAGGAGAAAAAGTTGCTCTCTGGTTTGCGAACTGAGAGGTGACCGAACTATGTTCGGTCGACCGACAGGTAAGGTTCGGTTGACCGAGATGTCGACCGAGTCTTCTTGAAATTAAGTGAAGTTTCAGGTCACTGGAATGCGAACCGCGAACCGACAAGTGACTGAGAGGTAACCGATGGAGTTCAGTTAACCAAGGGTTAACCCACAAGTGGCCGAGCAACTAACCAAAATTGAATAAATTTATGGATTTAATCCTAAAATTACTTAACGCACCAATACATATGACATAATGGTTCATGAGATGAACCGGGTCCTGTTAGTATATTAGATGTGATATATGTATATGAATGAGATCCACATATGAGAGATATGTGTCACAAATCTTATACTTAAAATATCTTCACAGCCATTAATGAGACTGTGCATCTCATCTGATATGGTTGCAGTACTTTGATCACTATGAGATAGTGTGATTTGTCTCGATCATCAGAATGTAAGATTCTAGATCATAGTGCTGGTACATTGAATGTATTGAAGGACCAAGAGAAGCACCTTATAAAATACTGTCTCGATTTTAAGGTCTGCTCTTATAATTCCCTAGCAATAGGCTCTCAATCCTGAGACATTGATGAACTCAAGTTTCTATCTATTCATTTGCTTTGAGTCACCAATGAGTGAGGCCAATTTTAGGTCAACACCTTGGTGTCTTAGGTACATGGTAGTAGAACTGTGGGAACATCCAATGATTAAGATGGAATCTATCTATATAATCCCCTTGTGCCAATTAATGGATTTATCATCAGTAAAAGCGCACCCATCTCGATTAAGAGTTAATTGGATGGTACTGATGATCACTGTGATTAATTGGGGCTCAAGGATAATAAGATGTAGATCTAAGATTGGATGGGACAGACTTATTCCAATTGATCCATGGATAATGATAGAGGGGCCTACTTGTGGTAATTAGGAAGTATAGGGTCTTCATTGTAATTTATTCCTAAGACTGGAGTGCAATTGCATTTATATAGTGGTGTTATTTACAATTAACTGTGGGCCCGGATTGCACATAAGATGTGGGGTCGCGAGTCCTAGTTGGAGCCAGCTTTCTAAGGAATCCCAGTGGTCCCCACGCTAGCCTTAGATATTAGAAAGTTACTAATCTTACTTGCACTCTAAAAGGAAGGAATTAGAAAGTTACTATTTCTATTTGAAGTGAGACTTCTAATAGTGGTAATAGTAAACTACTAATTTGTGTGGAAGTGTGACTTCTAATGCAATTAGTAAGAGAGTCTTAATAGGAGATTTGAGGGCTATAAATAAGGGAGAAACACCCTTGGACGTCCAACACCTTTATCCACGCCCAAAACAGCCTTTGTGCAAAAGTTGCACATCTCTCCTCTTCCTCTCTCTTTTAGTTCCTTGGAGTTTCTAGTAGGATTTTCTCTTGGAGATTTCACCCATCTTCTTGAGAAGAGAGATCTGATAGAGGGTTATAGCGTGGAAGACAACAAGGTCTTGGAGATCTCTAATTGTTTCAATAAGAGTTTTTGATCAAGTTAATTATCTTCTCCTCCATTAGAGCACTACCGGGCTCCAAAGGTATAATCTACTTCTCTACTTGTTGTAGATTATTTTATTGCATGTAGTTGCTGATTTCTATCTTCTAGATAGGTTATATTGATGTACATGATTGATGAGAATGAGGGATGCATCCTGGATTGGGTTTTGTAGCCTTATGGATAGTAGATACCTAAGTCAAGTGGGTCAAAAGTTTTAAAAATCTATCCACGAGGCCCACCTACTTCCAATAGATGGAATATGAATTGAAATGTGAAATGCTTTTGTAGTTTGTCAAATAAAAAGACTCTTATTGATTATGAATTGGATTTGAATTAGTCTAACAACAAGTTAGATGAATTAAATGTGTAATTAGCATGTTTAATCATATAATTTTTTATACATTGCTAAATTGTCAAATTCATAGTGTTATTGATGGCATTACAGGCTCAACTGCTCATGCCAATCCTTCTGAGACCACAGCGCCAGCGGAGATGTCCGATCCGGTTCCTCCAGGAGGACTACTTGAGTGGAAGTGAAACAATATCATATGATTATGATATTGAACGAGAATTGGAAAGAAAATTTTTTATAATGGTTTTGGAAATGTTTTAAATGTTTCACACTTTAAATCCTTGCGTTGTATTTAAATATGCAAGTGATTGGTTTATGAATGGTGTAAATAAGTTTTGTTTATATTGTAAATGAGATTTTAATTTGAAGCAATGTATATTTGTTAATATTTTCGCATAATGTGTAATTGATATCCCTTGAGAGTTTTATGTGATTGAAGTTCACGGGAGTAAGTATGCGACGCAACTCGGGGTTAACTTGGATAATCTCGGGCTCGAGTCGTGGCATAAGGATTGCCCACAACTTTATAATCAAGGAAATAGGAACCAGCAACAGAGACAAGGAGCTCCTCAGAATCAAGCACCAGTTCAAAACCAAGCTAGACCACCTCAGCAGCAGCAGCAACAACAAGGCAGACCACCATCACAGAATCAAAATACTCGTCCTCCGCAATAGAACAAAAATGCCCCAGGGAGGCAAAATCAAGCACATATTAGGCAACAACAACATGGACGTCTATTTAACCTCAATCGTATGGATGCTAAAGCTGCAGGCGACGTGGTAGAAGGTAAACTTCTTGTTTGTGGAATAGAAGCACATACACTACTAGAAAAAAAAGGGTTTTTATATCGGCTAAAAACCGATATAAAAGACCTATTATATCGGTTTTTCAGTAAACTTCAAACCGATATAAGTACCCCCGATATAATAAACAACTATAATCGATATAATATGTGTAATATTTCATATCGGTTTTTGGACAACTAATGTCTTTTGAACCTGAAATTATAACACATATTACTGTAAAACCGATATAAAAAAAAGTAAAACCGATATAAAAAATATTTATAATATCGGTTTTCGGTAAACTGATGTGTTTTGAAATTGAAATTATAGCATACATTACTGTAAAACCGACATAAAAAAGAGTGAAACCGATATAAAAATTATTTATAATATCGGTTTTCGGAGAACTAATGTGTTTTGAAACTGAAATTATAGCATACATTACTGTAAAACCGATATAAAAAAGAGTGAAACCGATATAAAAATTATTTATAATATCGGTTATAAAGGGCTTTGTTATATCGGTTTTTTGGGATTGTATTATATCGTTTGTTCTGTAACCGATTTAATATTATATATGCATTTTTTTTATCACAAGAATTTGCATTGTTGCAGTACCTATAAAACCTGCAGTACCATAAAATAAACCTGCAGTACCATTGCAGTACACTGTACACCAATAAAACTTTGCACTATATATACAAATTAATAAAGTGATCATATATATATAACTAATTAATAATCAACATAAAGCTTGACTAGACAAATCTTTATGGAAATATTGTGTGTGTATATATATATATATATAGTATCTACATTGTCTTCCATGGGATGTACAAAAAGTTGGAACTATATATAAACAAAAAAAATCAAAAGAATGGCCTGAAGTAAAAGTAGGCATGGCATGGCATGGATGGTCCACACGTGCAGCAACTGTACAGTCTTGGCCCCTCGAAGTCCAAACAGTAAATGTTTAGTGGCACATGATGGATGGTGAAGGATGCTCCAAAACTCTCAGATGAAGTATGGACTTTTGATCATTTTTATAGTATGACTGTATTTAATTCTTAATCATCCAAGTGTAGGCCGCTGATCAAAGAGATCTTCCAATCTGTGAGTGCTGACGTCACCCTCCATCATGGGCCCATAAATAAAGGGCCTGCATAATCAAACAGTGAAACCCATGTACAAAATGCAGAGTTGCAGAAACCTCAACATTTTGTGGAAGACTTTAAAAAAAATCTTAGATAAAAAGAAAAGAAACCCCTCTCATCAAATACTGACAATCTCACCTCCTGCTGAGAGCAAATTTTAACCACCAGCAATGGTACAAGTGGGAACTAACATATAAAGAAGCCAAACCTTAGTTGAGGTAAGATAGAAACTAGTAAGCAATCACAAGCTCAATTCCATGACCACAACTCGCAGGAAAATGCAACCACCTGGAGCATGATTTAAGTAGATATGTCATACGTCTATATATCCAATACAACGTTTCCAACCACAACAACATATTTCCATTTTTCCGTCAAGAGTTAGATGACCTACTTAGTTTCACATAAACAAGAATTGAGATCAGCCATCTATTATATTTTAATAGCATACCTGTTATGTCAATCTTATGAGAGATCCCAGCAGCAGTTAGTCCTTTGGAGATGCTTTTGGCCACTTCCTCATATTGTTGATTCTGAACCAGTGGGAAAACGGTACACTTGATGGGTGCCACAAGAGGGGGGAAACTAAACACATTTAATTGTTCATCCCCAGCTTTGCTAGGCCTCATGTAGAAAGAATGCTCAAAGAGGCAGTAGATTATCCGTCCAATACCAAAAGATGGTTCGATCACTGATGGAGTAAAAACCCTCTGGTGTTCCTTCTTTTTCTCTTTAGAGATTGATACCATGTTTTTTGTGATTTTGACAGCTTTTCCAAGAGTGCAGACATTGAACACCACCTCCCCCTTGGATTCTAGAGCGCCTTTCATTTCCATAGCTTCAGTTTCACTCATAGCCTGCCAAAAACAAAACTCATTTTGTAAGTGAGGAGGAAACATCTGACGGAATTTTTACTAATAGTTCTGCAAGGATAAATAATCATAATTTACCTCCAAAGCTTTAACAACCATCTTTTGGCTCCCTTTGAAGGCAAGACCCAACTCCTTTTTTACTGGCGCTATGATCAGTTTCTGAAAAAAATTTACACTGCATGAATCATCTGTGAAATTGCACTCAATGGAACCATCAACTAAATTGGTATAACTCTGATGTCTATAGACATGCATGCAAATGCTGCACATCCACACACTGATAAATGTTCTAGTATGGCATGGTTGGAAGGCGATCATTGTTGCAATCATAAGGTAGCAGGTTTAACTTGTGCCACCATTCAAAAAAATTAAAAAATTTATAAAAATGATTGGTTCATCAGATTGATGTATTCGTTTGTGAGGGTCACGCATAAAAACAATCTGCATGGTCAAGAGAGAGATAGATACCTCCACCTCCCTGGGTTCTGAAAACTTTTCATGTGCAACAAGAGGGACACCACTCTTTTCCTGTTATACAGTATTGCCAAATCCATTAGCTATATTGAGGGAACTGACTAAGGTTATAATACCAAATTCATAAGATCTCCATTGTCAATTTCGTGACAAAATCATTTAGCTAATACAAGTTTACAAGAGATATCCAAAACAACTCAAAGAACAACCAAACACTAAGTACAAGACCTTTTACAACTGAAAAACAAATACAAGAACAAAAAGGAATCAAGACTAGTATGCATAGCTCTTCATATGAGATTGAGAAGATGAACCTGTAGAAGCACAACACTAACAAACAGAGATTAAAAGCATGAGAAATGGAGATGGATTCTCCCCCTGAGATGAATCCTCCCCCTTAATTTGTACCTGTAAATTATTCAACTAATGTATTCAACTAACTCCAAACGTAAATCATTAAGCTCCTCGTCGCCATATGTCGCAGCCTCCCTAAGTTCTTTCAACTTAGATTTTGTTGACATGAGAGGATCTTCCATAAGATGCTTCATAAACTTCATTACATAAACCCCGCATTCCTTTTTCCCCGTTTGCTTAGGGCACTACATAGAGACCATAAAAAGCATACAAAAAGGATTATGTTGTATGTGTGATATCATAAACACAATTATTCATTGCTCACCTTCACCAATTCCCAAGTCGGATTTCCTTTAATTCTTTTTCCCCATTTCCATAGCTGCCACTTTCATTGCACTTCACACAATGATATCCATTAAGACTTAGTATTTTGATATCCATTAAGACTTAGTATTTTAAAAGAGAAGCCTTGAAAATAAATGAACAAGAAGAATTAATGGACTACTCACTCATTCACTATGAACTTTACATTCAAGTCAACAACTGTTCGTACCAAGGAGTCCAACCAGAACACTTCCATTGATGTCATATCAATGACTAATAGAAGCCAATGACCCCTAAATCCATAAAAGCGGATGGATTAAATGACATTTATTCAATGTAAAATCCCTCAAACAAGAAAAGAGAAGAAGAAAAAAAATATGTTCATGGAACAAAATTCTTCCCTCTGTTTTTACTCAAGAAGGGATCTGATGTGAACATAACAGTAAATTCATTACATAGAGAAGGCCTAGCCATGGGAAAGAACAAACAAGCCAAATTTGAAGAATACAAGTTATGATATTCAAAGCAACTACAGTGCATCCAGTTCATTCCCAAAACTGGAAACATCATAAACCTTGAACTGAAACTCAATATGAGATCACATGTCATCTTTGGTACAATTGACAAATGACAAAAATCACTACAGGGCCACCATTTATTTCTCACTGCTTCTATTCATTTCTTTCTTCTTTAGAGAAATAGAAACAGTGGACTGATAATGGTGATGACTGAAAACCAATAAACTTCAACCAAAGAAGACAAATCCTAATACATAAATCAGAAGCCTAAGCCCATGTTTGGCATCTCTATTTCATGCCTCTATTTCTCTAAATGTCTAAATCGAACAGAGATTTGAACAATTAGAGCGTTTGGCACAAGATTTTAGACTCTGTCCGCTTTAGACATTTAGAGGCAAATCCTCTAAAATCCGAATGCTCCAAAAGTGGGCAAATGAGAAATAGAGCTTTTGGATCTTAAAATATAGAGGCAAGGTATTTAAAATAGTTTCATGCGTTACCAAATGCGTTTTTTTTATCCTAACCTCTTTTTTTTATGGCTCTTTTTTTAATGACTCTATTTTAGATGGATCTATAAATAAAAGAGTAGAGATGCCAAACAAGCCCTAAGAGCAACTCCAAGGGGAGTTGCTATTTTTGGGGTGCCAAATGCCATTTTGTAACCTTGAACAGTGTTTTGGCTTAACCCCAAGGGGTAGCTTAGTTGGCCTAGGACCACAGTTTGCTCCCGGAGGTTGTGGGTTCGAAACTCCGCTACCACACTAGGGCTACAGGGGATTTACCCGGCTTCCCTCTGGGCCCGGAGGGATTAGTCCAGTCCAAAGGGTTGGGAACCCCCGACAGCAAAAAAAAAAAAAACCAGTGTTTTGGCACCCCTGAATTATAAATTTGCTCCAATGGTAGGTGCCAAAATGGGGTGCCATTTTAATATTTTAATATATTTTATTAAAAAATATAATTACACTTAATGGTTATATTTTAACATTTCTGGCAGTTGTAAATGTTGGAGGCTAGCCTCCTTCAACTTTTGGAGGCGGCTAGCCGAACCAAGTTGGAGTCTAGCCTCCAACTTATAAAGGCTAGCCTCCAACTTGGAGGCGGCTAGCCGAACCAAGTTGGAGGCTAGCCTCACCAAGTAAAATCAAATCAATCTTCATCTCTACTGATTTAGAACAAAAATCAAACCTTGAAACCAACTTGTCTAAAAAAAAATCTCAACCAACTTGTCCAAACGAAATCCCACAAAATCCAAAAAAAAAAAAAAAGAGTTTCAGGCACGTAGTCTTATGAATGATGAAGAAAGAGGAAGGAAAAACCCAAATCCCAGCTGATCTATTACAAATCACAATGCAAAATCATCCATTTGATATGGGTTTCTCTGAGTCATATTCTTTTAGAGCTAGAAGTAGACAGAGAAGAAGAATACAAAAATTAAAAATCATGAAAAATTAAATGCAATCATGCTAACATTATGCAAACCGAATCGATCACTGAATACCTCAATCTCCACAGCTTGGGAGGCTAGAGCTCACCACATCACCACCTCAATATCCAAACTTCGAAGCTAAAACCCTAACTTCTCGCTCTTTCTCTCCTTAAATCGTTCGAAAACCTAAATCGCTCTTGGTGGGCTCCAGCCACTATCCTCATTTAGAATTGACAGGCATACAGCTATAGAAGGGTAGATATTAGGGTGGAAAAGCCTTAAGGAAACTTGCATTTTGGGGGTTTACTTGGATAGTCCTCACTGAAATGCAGCGTGACGGGGAAAAATCCACCCTCCTAGTCAGTCCCTTGCTTGCCAGGGATTGTGCAGTGTCAGGCCATCAAATTGATGGAACCATCCGTTGCCATCTCTGGCTTAGCCACGAAACCATGAGGATGATTCTTACGCTAGGCCTTGCGCTCCTCAGCAAGTCGTCCACGAAATCCAATCTCTCATCCCAAAAAAAAAAAAAAAACCCCAGATCCAAAACCCCACAAAGCAACAAAAAGAAAAACCCAGAATAAAAAATAAAATAAAATAAAAAGATATCCTTCTTGGAGATCTCTATGAGAGGAGAGGGTGTGCAGGGGAAGTGCTGAGGGATGCGATGGTGATGCAGAGAGGAGGGAGAGAGGCTCTTACTTGTAAGTGGGATGAGTTCTGCACGTGGAGGAAGAAAAGGGAGAGATGATGGGGCTTTGCGTTGCTGCTAGTGGTGGCGCGGTCTGTGTGTGGAGGATGAAGGGGCGACGGTCCGCGGGCGTGAGAGAGATGAAGAGCAGAGGGACTGGAGAGGGGGGCTGCCTCTTAGATGGGTTTGCGCAGGGGGTTGCGAGATGGAAAGAAAGAGGAGGTGATGGTGCTGCGCCTTGGTTCCGGTGTGAGAGAGATGGAAGAGGTCTGCTTGCGAGGATCTTTAAGAAGAACTCTGTATAAAATGACAGAGGCTATCTTATTTCATTTCGTCGCCCAATAGTGCACGAAAGAGAAACCCCAAACAGAGATGGCACAATTGATGGAGAAAGAAAGAGAAGGGAGGGAAGGAAAGAGAAGGGAGGGAAGGAATGAATGATGGAGAAAGAAAGAGAAGGGAGGGAAGGAGAAAAAAGGAGGGAAAAAAGGAAAAAACAAAGGGTGGGACCGGGAGTGAGTCCGTGCGGGGAATGCAGCATATTATATTGGTTTTACTAATAACCGATATTAAGGGATTTTAAAACCGATATAAAATCATTGTGTATATAATATCGGTTTCATAATAACCGATATAAAATATAGAAATTAATATCATATATTTTCTAACCGATATTATATATAGAGATTATTATGTTGGTTCCTGTGTAACCGATATAAAAAAAATTGACCGATAAAAAAAATATTAAACAATATAAAAACCTTGATTGAAGATATTATATCGGTTATATGAAAAACCGATATAAGGCAATTTTTGTAACCGATTTAAAAACCCTTTTCTCTAGTAGTGATATTTTATTTGACCCTGGATCCACATATTCCTTTATATCTCCTTTATTTGCCAAGATGATTGATGCACCATATAGTGAATTGGATTACACCCTGATTGTCACCACACTAGTAGGTAAGCAGGTTGTTTGTAGCACCTATTATCCTAGTTGTTCAGTTTTGTTAGGAGATGTTAAATTTCCAGCAAATCTTATTGTTCTGGATATGCATGATTTTGATATCATCTTAGGCATGGATTGGTTAGAAACATATCATGCTATCATGGATTGTTTTAGCAAAACCATAACATTCAGATTGCAAGGAGAACAGGCAGAGTTGATGTTTCAGGGAAACAAGAAGAAATCTAGAATAGGATTCATCTCAGTATTGAAAGCTAACAGATTAGTTCAAAATGGGTGTGATGCATTTATTGCGTTTATCACGGAGGATAAACAGTCCCAAGGGGTGGAGGATATCCCCGTTGTGTGCGAATTTCCAAATGTTTTTCCAGAAGAAATCCCGGGATTACCACTAATTAGAGAAGTTGAGTTCACAATTGAGCTTCTCCCATGGACAACTCTCATCTCTATTTCACCATACAGAATGGCTCTAGCAGAAATGGGTGAATTAAAACTTCAATTGCAAGAATTATTGAGCAAAGGTTTCATCAGACCAAGTATTTCACCATGGGGAGCACCAATTTTATTTGTGAAGAAGAAAGATGGAAGCTTGAGAATGTGTATTGACTATAGAAGATTGAACAATGTGACCGTAAAAGACAAGTATTCGTTGTCAAGGATAGACGAGTTGTTTGTCCAGTTGCAAGGAGCAGAGTATTTTTCCAAGATAGACTTGAGGTCCGGGTATCATCAGTTGAGAGTTAGAGACTCTGATGTGCAGAAAACAGCTTTTTGAACAAGGTATGGGCATTACGAGTTCTTAGTGATGCCATTTGGTTTGACAAATGCACCCGTCGTCTTTATGGCTCTCATGAACAAAGTCTTCGCACAATACTTGGATCACTCTATAGTGGTATTTATTGATGACGTTCTTGTGTATTCTAAGAGTAAGGAGGACGATGAAGAACACTGGAGGACATCATTACAACTTTTGAGAGACAACCAGTTTTATGCAAAACTTAGCAAGTGTGAATTTTGGCTAGAGCAAGTTTCTTTTCTAGGCCACATCATCTCGAGGGAAGGTTTAGCAGTTGATCCAGCCAAGATAGAGGCGGTTGTTGATTGGAAGAGACTGACCAGTGTGACAGAAATCAGAAGCTTTTTGGGGTTAACAGGTTACTATCGAAGATTTGTCCAAGGTTTTGCGTCTATTGTAGCACCATTGACGAAATTGACCCGGAAGAATGTTCCTTTTGTTTTGGACAGAACAATGTGATGCAAGTTTTCAAGAGTTGAAAAGAAGGTTAACCATAGCTCCAATCCTCACATTACCATTGAACAGCGGTGGATTTATTGTTTACACAGATGCTTCGAATGCAGGACTGGGTTGTGTATTGATGCAGGATGGCAAAGTGATTGCTTATGGATCAAGACAGTTGAAGGATCATGAGAGGAATTATGCAGCTCATGACTTAAAACTGACAGCAGTTGTTTGCCTTGAAAATGTGGAGACACTACCTCTACGGAGAAAAGTTCAAAGTCCATTCAGACCACTGGAGTTTGCAATACTTATTCTCGCAGAAGGATTTAAATATGAGACAGAGACGGTGGATGGAGTATATCAAGGACTATAACTTCCCAATCAAGTATCACCCAGGCAAAGTGAATGTAGTAGCTGATGCATTGGGTAGAAAATCAGTGGCCATGGCTAGTTTGAGAGGAGTTAGTGTTTTACAGTAGTTTGAAGAGTTAGGTGTGGAAAAGCAAACCCTAGAGTTGGGTGTAATGTTGGCAAATATGACAGTATCTGAACCTATCTTCATCCAGAAGATCAAGGACAGTTAGTTGCAAGATCCAGATTTAGCAAAGATTGTTGAGCAGATCGCAGAACATCCAGATTTCAAGATGGTCAATGGAGTGTTGTATTTTCGTGACTTGTTGTGTGTGCCAAATGTGGACGACTTGAAGAATGAAATAATGACTGAAGCTCATAGTGCAAAATATTCCATGCATCCGGGTAGTACGAAGATGTATCACAATTTCAAGAATAGATTTTGGTGGAACAGCATGAAGACGGAAATAACAGCTTTTATGTCCGGTTACTTAACTTGCCAGTTGATTAAAGCAGAACATTAGAAGCCCCCAGGTTTGCTACAACCGTTGGAGATTCTGGAGTGGAAATGGGAGCACATAACCATGGATTTCATTTCCGGTTTGCCAAATACTAAGAAGGGGAATTATGCAATTTTGATCATTGTAGATCGTCTTACAAAGTCTGCTCATTTCATTCCGATGAAGACAGGGAATATGATGCATATGGCACCACTTGCAAAATTGTTTGTTGATGAGATTGTTAGTAAGCATGGTTAGTCGGTGTCCATCACTTCGGACAGAGATAACATATTTGTTTCGAGGTTCTGGAAGACTCTTCACGAGTCCATGGGTACCAAACTTCAATTCAGCACAACGTATCACCCTCAAACCGATGGACAGTCGGAACGGACGATACAGACTCTTGAAGACATGCTATGTGCTTGTGTCTTAGATTTCAAGGTTTAGTGGGATGAGTACTTACCGCTTTGTGAGTTTGCTTACAATAATAGCTACCATTCTAGCATTGGCATGGCACCTTTTGAGGCACTCTATGGCAGAAGATGCAGAACTCCTGTTTGTTGGGAAGAAGTCGGTATGCGTAGTTTTCATGGACCGACGATTGTTGGAGAGACAAGTGATAGGTCAAATTAATTCAAGAACGTTTGATGATTGCCCGAAGTAGGCAGAAGAGTTATGTAGACACTCACCGCAGAGAATTGCAGTTTCAAGTAAGTGACAAAGCGTTCTTGAAAGTTTCACCGGTTAAAGGAACTCTGAGGTTCGGACAGAAGGGCAAATTGTCAAGAAGGTTTATTGGTCTGTATGAGATTTTGAATAAGATTGGAGATAATGCATACAGACTTGCGTTACCGCCGGAACTCTCCGGGGTACATAACGTATTTCATGTTTCTATGCTCAAGAAATATGTCCATAGTCCTTCTCATGTACCACAACATGAGCCTTTGGAGATTCGAGAGGATGCCTCGTATGTGGAAAAGCCGATCAGAATCATTGATATCAAGGAGCAAGAGTTAAGGAATCAGACTATTCATTGGGTCAAGGTGCTTTGGGAAAATCACGCGCCAGAAGAAGCCACATGGAAATTGAGAGAGCAAGTTCAGAAGAAATATCCACAGTTGTTACCAGAGGTAAATGTTTATTTTATTTGGTGGACCAAATACCCTAAGGGGTGGTGGATGTTATACCCCGGCCCAGGTTAGCCCGATTAGTGCGTATTTAGTGAGTGCTTAGTCTTAAGTGGGTTTAGTGATCGTTGGTTTAGAATATAATTAGTTATAGTCCTGGAAATAGCTTTGGGAATTTTGAGAGCGTTTAATGTTAGTAAGACACACTCAGGATGGCCTGAGTGTATGTGCAAGAGTGGGAGGATCGTGTGGATTTCCATTTTGATTGTGATTTTGACTTCATTTGGATGATTTTATTATTCCTTATAACTTTCGTTTTGAGCTCGTTTGTGTTTGAAGCCCAAAAACCCAAGTTTTGGCCCAAAAGGGGTAAAATTGACTTTTCACACCCAAATTTGGACACAAATTTCGAAATCTCAAAACCATGTCAAAGTTATCTTTTTGGAAACTAGATTTTTCAAAGATCATTTTACCCTTCTTCGTCGATTTCATTCGAGGCCCGCAAGACCATGTTTTAGCCCTTGCAAGTTTTCAGTGCATTATGGGGCCCACTTTAAACTTAACTCAAAACCTCTTCTCCCTCCCCTTCATTCAGTTCATTTCTGCAACTGTTTCAAGAGAAAAACCAAACTTGGGAGAGAAAACCTCTTTTCTCTCCATCTTTCTCCTCTTGCATGCCTTAGCTAGAGATCTCCAAATGGAAATCTAAGACCATCACCTTCTTCCTCTTCTTCCAAGCTTTCCAGAATTGTGATTTTCTTGAAGTTTCAGGTGAACAACCCTTTTCATTTTCTTCCTTGCTTCTTGTTGGAACACCTCTAGGTAAGTGCTTCAACCCATCTTTTCAATGGAGTCTTTTTAACTCCTAATGAGCTTGTTTTTCTAACATGCAACTTCCATTTCGAAATAGGTTCTTGTTTTTCAAATTTGGATGAGTTTTGAATGGATTTTCATGGGGTTTTTGTAGCTTCTTGGCTCAGCTCTTGAATCGGATTTGCTTGAGGAAGAGTTTGTTAGCATTTTGGCAAAGAGTAATATTTGTAGGAAATGTGAATGCTTGTTGATTTGGATTTCATCTTTGCTCTAAATATTCTTTTAGCTATGTTTTGATCTTTCATTCAACATGTTATAGACTCATTAAGTGGATTTCATCTATCTTCATGCAAGTATGTTAATCATTCTCTAAGCTTCTGAAATTCTGTTTTTGAATTATAAGCATGTGTTTTATCTAGAAATCTGATTTGAGTTTTTATGGAGAATGGAGAAAATTTCTTGTTTAGATTGTGGATTGAATGATGTTAAATGCGTGGAATGGACACTTGGAGAGCATGAAGGCTCAGGGAAGTGCAGGTGATCAGTTGAGAGAAGGAGGAAACATTGTGGAAAAATCTGACTTGAAATGCACTGTCCGTGCAGCGTCGGTCAATCGTTGGTCAGCTGTCGGCTAACCGAAATTCCCACTTCGGTCGACCGACAGCCAACCGAACTCAGTTCGGCTCCATTTCCCAAGACCTGTATTTCATCAGGAAAGATTTCGGCCAGTTGTCGACTAACCGACATTTTCACTTCGGTCGACCGATAGCCAATCGAAATCAGTTCGGTTCCATTTCCCGAGAGCTGAGATTTCCTGGATAAATCTGTCGATCAACTAGTCGGTCAGTTGTTGGGTAGCCGACATACGGTCGACCGACAGGTGACTGAGAGGTAACCGAAATTTCAATATGAGCTGTTTTAGAAGGATTTCTACAGGAATGAAAACTGGAATATGTTATGGGGCTTTTAACCTGACACTGTGCAATTGAAATACAAAATGACATCTAACTTCGGGGGCACCAATCCGTTTTATTTTCAGACATTCGGGTTTCAATTACACAAGGGTCAATGAATGGTCCTTACATATGCCTGATAGACTTTGCTTTCGAACTTTAGTTTTGATGCAACAAGTATTATCGTGTACTTGTCGAACTTTAGTTTTTAACAAAGTTGATGTAATTTAATTAGTTGTCATTTAGGTCAGATTTTGTGTTTATTTCAGATAGGTCAAAGTTGGAAAGTTTCTCAAAAAGCAATGCTTCTTGTGGATCGACCTGGACTCACCAGATTATTACTGCAATCGCACCCTACACTTGGGGACCGATCAGTAAGACTTTACGAATTGAATAGTTTCTAATTGAATCCATTATTTCATTTCATAGTCTTGAATCATTTATAATCGAATCAAAACACATACTCCTTTTGAATAACACATCAATGAATGACAACATTTGTAAGCCAATTGTAATACAATTTATGAAATAATAGGAATAATGCAATATAATAATCATTTGAATATTTGAGGGAAATAATGAATTAATCCCAATATGCAAATGCAAATAAATTAATGGAATCAAGAATATTTACTAGCCAATCCTAATCAAATTACCTATCATCTCTAACCGTCTATTTCGATGTAGCTTTAGATAATTCGATGCACATGCTACATTTTCTTGATGCCACGTTGTGTATGTGTGAGCTACATCGAATGAGACGGATAAGCATGTGGTTCTTTTGGAAATCAACACCCATGGCGAAGTTCTAGATGAGACGGATAAGCACGTGAGATAATCTCAGCCTAAGATTCTCATGTGTTATACTTTCCATCGGACTATGTTAATCGGTGATGGGTACCATTCTATGGACCTACAAGGTCAATCCTTTACACCCTAAAAATCTCATTGGTTTAGTTTAGTATTTATGTCACAATCATCCTCAAGGATCAATTATGGAGAGTTTAGGCCTTTTGAAGTGGAATTAACTCCCTTAATGGTCCGTGGTTTCTAACTTAGGTGCCCCACTAGGTTTAAAGTCCTTTTTCCAAAAGAGACAAGGCATGGTCATTGATCCACATTTTCACTATATATTCTAATCTCCAATTATAAGGATATGTGGACCATTAGATTCTTCATTCCAAGGGTTTTTCAACGATATGTGGAATTTTGAAATCCGACATACGGATCAAAAGTTATGGCCTTTTGAATAGTCACCTATTTGTCAAAATTCGATTGACTGTATTCTCACAGAATCTATCGAACAAAAACTTTGAAGGAGTTCCAACTCCAATTCATTTTAGGTCCTTTCCCATTACTTCAAAGACATTTAAAGATCATTATTTGTACAAAACAAGTCTCAATTGCCCTATATACAATCTAATCCACCAACCAACATTCCTTATCAAAGTCCATCTCTAATCAACAATAAATAACCCATTCCAAAAATACATCTCATTTAAAAGAAAGGCTGAAATTGACATACAATTGATTATAATTTTTAATCAATGAATTATTAGCATGCATAGATCTAGATCGAATTGCTCATTACTTGCCTCATTTGGTGCTTTTCAACTCAATACCCTCTTCTTGACTCAATTGAACCAAAATCACCAAATAACAAGCCCTAATAAAAAAATACAAATGAAAATGGTGATGAACATACATGCTTGGGTAATGATGAGTCTCTCGACTCCATTTCAACTCAAAAACACAAACAAAAGAGTTTGATTCTTACCTATAGTAAGAAATCCGAAAATGGAAGTTGTAGAAGATGGTTCTTGGACACAAGGGGTACAGAACGATGAAGGAGATGAAGAGAACTCCAAGTTGTTTCTCCAAAAACACATGCAACAACTCTCCTTAGATGATTTGAGAAGAAGAAGAGAGAAATGGAAAAGGGAAAACAAGAGGAGGAAGAAAAGATTGAACTGATCGATTGATATGGGGAAAGTTGTTTTAAAGGAATTAAGATGTCCATTTTATAAGAAAGTTCCACTAGTTTTAGGTATTTTCATATCAAGTCAAATGAAAGCCTACTTGGTTAATTTGATATCAAATGATGAAGTGTCCAATATGAAAGATGACATGCTCGATGAGATACATGCGATGATGCCAAGATGACGTGCATATGATACAAAATGAGAAAAATTGAATTTACGTAAAAGTCCCCGACTCTACCCAACCGAGTCAAATCGGTTTCAAACTACCTATCCAATACTCATGGACTAACTAATCAACCTAAAAAAGAAATAATTTACATTAATTTCTTAATTAGTAACTAAGTATTATGATATTAAATAAAACATACTTAGTACTAAACATGATTAATTTGGGTTGGGGTGTAACATAAGGTGAACTAGTTTGTATGAACGATGGTGGCGTGGAACGATGTTAGGGTCATGCACCACTACAAGAAATCTAGGCTGTTGTGACGAAATTTGAAGACGAAATTTTTTTTTTGTCTTAAAAGAACACCCAAAGAGGATGAAATATAATTTTTGTCGTTTGTTTTCATTTTTTTCAAAAGTATAGGAGACGAAAACAAAATTTCGTCTGCAAAAATAAGGCGCCAACTTCATTTGCATTGGCGCCAATTATTTTAGTTCATTGGAGACGAACATTGTTGTCACAAAATATAATTTTTTTTTGCGACGAACATAATTCGTCACCAATAAGGATAAGTTATGGAAGACGAACATATTTCGTCACCAAAATAAGGCGCTAATTTCATTTGCTTTGGCACTAATTATTTTAGCTCATTGGAGACGAACATTTTTGTCACAAAATATAGTTTGTTTTTGTGATGAACGTAATTCGTCACTAATAAGGATAAGTTATGGCAGACGAGAATATTTGGTCACCAAAATAAGGCGCCAATTTCATTTGCGTTGGCACAAATTATTTTAGCTCATTGGAGATGAACATTTTTGTCACAAAATATAATTTATTTTTGTGACGAACGTAATTCGTCACTAATAAGGATAAGTTATGGCAGACGAAAATATTTGGTCACCAAAATAAGGCGTCAATTTCATTTGTGTTGGCACGAATTATTTTAGCTCATTGGAGACGAACATTTTTGTCACAAAATATAATTTGTTTTTACGACGAACGTAATTCGTCACCAATAAGGATAAGTTATGGAAGACGAACATATTTCGTCACCAAAATAAGGCACCAATTTCATTTGCTTTGGCGCGAATTATTTTAGCTCATTGGAGACGAACATTTTTGTCACAAAATATAATTTATTTTTGCGATGAACATAATTCGTCACTAATAAGGATAAGTTATGGAAGACGAAAATATTTCGGCCAACAAAACAAGGCGCCAATTTCATTTGCGGCGGCGCTAATTTCATTCGCACTTGAGCCTATTCTTCTCTTACAAGTATTGCTTTGGAAAAGCCTTTAAAATGACTAAAATAGGCCCCCCCGGCCCCAACGTCCACCCCCCCCCCCCCCCCAATCCAATGTCCCTTTTCCAAAACTCATTTCCCCCTTTGTCCCTCCATCTATCGTGGTCTCTCTTTTCCAAAACCCTTTTCCCCATTTTCCAAAACCCTTTTTCAGAAGAGGAGAGAAGAACCATTTTCCCCATTTTCCAAAACCCTTTTTCCAACATCTCCCACCCATCGTCTCAGGCAGCAGCCCTATGGCCCATTAGCCCCCCATCAATCATCATCACCCTCCATCAACACACGTAGTACAGACCCATCCCTGATCAGTGATCCCTCTCATCTCTACTTCTCTCAGTCTCTCTCGCCTAGAACTCCCAGACGCAGCCACCATCATCAATCACCATCATCCGCGCCCATCATCCTCCATCCAGGAGTCCGCCACGGCCAGGTACGCCTACCTCTCTCAGTCTCTACTATTGTGAGAACTTGGTCCGGGCGGTACCCTTAACCACGGGGCGTAGCGTGTCAACCACGGGCTTCAAACGGCGAGTCTCCGTTAGCCCGCATCGGAAATATCAAAGTCCTGACCTTGGGCTTAAAAGTCAAAACCCGTATTAACTTAGCATGAGGCTTTTTAAAATCGTACGGCCCCGAAAATCGTAAGAAATCCAAAGTTAAACGTGCTTGGGCGGGAGCAGTACTAGGATGGGTGACCTCCTGGGAAGTCCTCGCGCGTGCACGTGGGCCAAAGCGGCTGACAGTTGGTATCAGAGCCGAGGACGACTCTATTTCTAGAGGGGGAGAATGTGAGATCTTGCTCCGGGCGGTACCCTAAACCACGGGGCGTAGCGTGTCAACCACGGGCTTCAAACGGTGAGTCTCCGTTAGCCCGCATCGGAAATATCCAAGTCCTAACTATGAGCTTATAAGTCAAACCCCGTATTAACTTAGCATGAGACCTTCTAAAACCGTACGGCCCCAGAAATCGTAAGAACTTCGAAGTTAAGCATGCTCGGGCAAGAGCAATAATAAGATGGGTGACCTCTTGGGAAGTCCTTGGGTTGGGCGAGGCTGTGATAAAATTATTTCGTCTCTATTTCTTATATTTATCACAAAATATTTTTGTCTCTAATTTCTTCCTTTAATGACAAAATAATTTTTCACTAATTACTTACAAGTATGTTTCCAACAGAGTGTATTAGAGACGAAAAAAAAAATTACTTACAAGTATGTTTCCAACAGTGTATTGGAGACAAAAAAAAATCGTCACAAATTTATCTTTTCAATGACGAATTCTTTTTTCGTCTCCAATACCTTTTAGCGATAAGGCTTTGGCAACAAAATGGGTGACGAAAATTTTTTGTCTTAATTAGTTTCGGTGACGAAATATGTACATTTTGGGACAAATTTGTATCGTCCTTAAACCCCAAATTTCTTGTAGTGACACTATGTTGAGATGAAATCCGATCATCACATGGGCTAGCTCTATGGGTGACAAAGGTACTGTCAGAGGTATGAATTGTTGATGAAGACCATGATGATAGTTGATGAATTCATGAATATAGGTGCTGTTAATGCACTTATTGTAAGGTGGAGGTATGGCCTAGATGCAAAATGAACCCAAGGTTGTGGATGAGTCTCAATTGTGTGATCCAACATGCTAAGGAAGTTTTAACAGGAAAGAAGCAACAAGAAGATAAAAGCCTACCATGAACATAAATGGAGTGAATCAAAAATGAAATAAAATAAGCATACATAGTAAATGAAATAAACGAACCAGAAAGTGTAAAGGGAAGTACCTGGAAAAGAGAGAGCTTGAGATGGAGAGGAGATTCGTATATGAGAGGAAGAGAGATTGAAAGGCGGTGTGGGAAAAATGGGCTGTGCAAGTAGGATCCCTCTAAATAAGGAAGAGATGGGTTTCTAGTGGGAAGAAAGATCGTGAAGGTGGAGAGAGTGCTCTAACTAACAATATAAACAAGGTGGGATTTCAATTTGACTGGGTCTAATTCCCTTAATGAAACCAAGTATAATGAGATTTTAATCTCCATTATCAATATTGGGTCCCACTCGAAATATGATGAAATTAATTACACCAATAACTAATTTAACTCAATGAATGGGAGGGGTCCAAGTATGTTCCAATCTATGATCAAAATTAAATAGCAAAAACAATAATAATAATAATAACAATAATCACAATAAAGACCTAGGGATTGGGTCCTTACACCTATTTTAATAGCTATGTATATAATCATTTTCACTGGAAATGAACGGCCCCTTAAAGTGATTTGTTTTAGGGCATGTTTGTGTAACACAAAGTGGACGGTTTTCTGCGGAAAACTCATTTTTCATGCGTTTGGTGCGGAACAATTCGACAGAAGCACTTTTTTGCTTTGTCAGCATTTTCCTTGCTAATGCTGAAAATGAGTTTCTTATGGGGGGTATGGGAAATTGATTTCCTCATAAAATCTCTCCCTCCTATATAATCTCATTTCCTCACACTTTTTCATTTCAACTCAAAACCTTACACTCTTTAATTTTTTTATTTCTTTAAATAATTTATTATTTGATGTTAAATAAATTATATACATTTTATATTATTTCTCTTTGGAGAATTGTTAAACCAAACAGGAAATTTTGATTTCTATAAGGAATCCACAGCCGCATCAAACAACATTAGCACCAATTCAACGAAGAAAAAAAATTTACACCAACCATGAATTTCTAAATTCTGCAGAAATCCTTTTTTGAGAATTATGTTTCTATGGAATGTGCTGACTTGGCAATTTTTCTTTTCCACGGAGAGGGTGTGTATACAAACATGCTCTTAGACAAAGTCAGAGCATACTGTCAGTCTTAGATACACAATTAAAAAATATCCAGAAGAGCCTTGATGTCAATCAACTTTTTTATAGCCAAATAAGACTGTTATGGTTCCCAGGAATTCAATACAAAAATAGGCAAAAGGGCCTCATAAGTGAATCCGTTGGGGTGCCAAAAATAAAGTGAGTCCGTGTAAAATAAAGTGACCCTCAAAAAGATTTCTGTGCTATGGATTTATCATCAATTTTTTATAGAAAAAAAATCTTACCAAACAAAAGTGGCAGAATAATGATTTTCAGCGATTTAAATTTCTTACGTGGCCCAAAATGATGGATATAAAGATGGTCCTAGACAGTTCTATGAGCCCTGCCAATTGAGAGATGATCTTGGACCTGTGCAAAATCTGACATTTCTAGGTATGCTTCTTTTTGACATTTCCACGCATGCTTCAGTCTTCTTTTATTTATAACTGACAGCAGATTCAAAGAGATACAACGAAGCTGCAATGGAGACTCTCCCTTTCATTGACCACATGAAATCCCTACCCTTTTGGCTTCTTCTCCTCTCATCCCTTGGATTTCTCTCCCTCTCCAAATTCACCACCTCCCTTCTCAAATGGGTCTACACCACCTTCCTCAGACCTCCAAAGAACCTCCAGAACTATGGTTCATGGGCGCTGGTAACCGGTGCCACCGATGGTATTGGAAAGTGCATGGCCTTTCAACTAGCCCAACAAGGCTTGCACCTGATCCTACTCGGTCGAAACGCAGACAAGCTCAGAGATGTTTCTGATGCAATTGAAGCCAAATTCAGGGAGACCAAGATCAAAAAAGTGGTCGTGGACCTTGCGGGCGATCTAACGGAAGGGATTGAGAAGATAGGAGGGGCCATAGAGGGGTTGGACGTGGGAGTGTTGATCAACTGTGCAGGGTTCGCAGACAGCAGGTTGAGGTTTTTTCATGAGGTTGATGAAGAGACAATGAAGAGTATGGTGAGAGTGAATATAGAGAGCACGACAAAGGTGACAAAGCTGGTGTTGAAGGGGATGAAGGAGAGGAAGAGAGGAGCAATCGTAAATATCGGATCTGGTGCTAGTGTCATTAGGCCTTGTCTACCTTTATGTGCTGTTTATGCCGCCACCAAAGCGTAAGCTTTATTTCTCTATCCTTTGTTTTGCATGTATTTTCTTTTCTTAATCCTTCCTCTCTCCTTTGACTTCGGATAGCGATTGCTACGTATCCTACACATATCATATATAAAATATAATATAATAGGGTTTTAAGATCAAACTCATACAGGACTGGTAGGTATAGGATCTCACTGCATAAAAAGATTGGGTCAAATAGATAGATCATAGAAGAAGCTTTTTTTTTTTTAATTGAATCACATCAGATTAGGTTCCTTAAATTTTTCTGGCTATCTGATAAAAGGCATAGTACCATGAATGGATAGTCAAGAGTTGAAGGTGAAGGACCCAGGTTATCACCAGCATTTGGACCTTTATAAGATCCATTCAAGAGGTGAAGGATCAAGGTTATCACCAGCAACTGGACCTTTATAAGTTTGTTTAGCAAATTTTTTGTTTGGGGGGGGGGGGGGGGGGGGGGGGGGGGATCTTTTGACTTGGGGGGATTTTAAATATCTTTAAATTTTTCCATGTTTGGGTAGGGCTGTAGTTTTAAAGATCTTTAATTTTTTCTATGTTTTGGGGGAGGGGGGGGGGGATTTTAAATATCTTTAAATTTTTCCATGTTTGGGTAGGGCTGTAGTTTTAAAGATCTTTAATTTTTTCTATGTTTGGGTAAGGTTGTAAAAACAGGGGGGCGGGGGCGGGGGCGGGGGGGTTGTGAGGGATGGTTTAAGATCTTTTGACTGGGGAGGATTTTAAATATCTTAAAATTTTTCCATGTTTGGGTAGGGCTGTAGTTTTAAAGATCTTTAATTTTTTCTTTGTTTGGGTAAGGTTGTTAAAAAAAAGGCGGGGCAGGGGGTGGTTTAAGATCTTTTGACTGGAGGGGATTTTAAATATCTTTAAATTTTTCCATGTTTGCGTAGGGTTGTAGTTTTAAAGATCTTTAATTTTTTCTATGTTTGGGTAAGGTTGTAAAAAAAAAACCGAAAAACCGTCTAATTGAACCGGACCGAACTGAACCATGGTTAATAATCGTATTTCACGGTTCGATTACAGTTATGATTATTGAAAATGGAAAACCGTGCTTCACTACTCGGTTACGGTTTTCGTCTCGACTCATGGTTATTAACCGAACCGCGCGGTTCGGTTAACCATGTGTTTTCGCTAATAAGAAAAAAACCTAAAGGCCTGAATGAAAAGTATTTTTTTTACAGTAATATATTAAGCCATTCTCCAACTATGTTTTTTTTTTTTCTTTTTTGGCACGGTAAGTTTGATTGATAAATGGTAAAATTTTCACAGATTTTTTTAACTGATAATTAACCGTAACCGAACCGTTAACCACGGCTAACCGCGATTTGGTTTCAGTTACGGTTGGGGGGGGGGGGGGGTTTAAATATCTTTAATAATTTTTTCCATGTTTGGGTAGGGCTGTAGTTTTAAAGATCTTTAATTTTTTCTATGTTTGGGTAAGGTTGTAAAAACGAGGGGGCGGGGGGGAGGGATGGTTTAAGATCTTTTGACTTGGGGGGATTTTAAATATCTTAAAATTTTTCCCTGTTTGGGTAGGGCTGTAGTTTTAAAGATCTTTAATTTTTTCTATGTTTGGGTAAGGTTGTAAAAAAAAAAGCGGAGCGGGGCGGGGGGGAGGGGGGGGGGGGGGGGAGGCGGAGGTGGGGGCGGGGGGTGGTTTAAGATCTTTTGACTTGGGGGGATTTTAAATATCTTTAAATTTTTCCATGTTTGGGTAGGGCTGTAGTTTTAAAGATCTTTAATTTTTTCTATGTTTGGGTAAGGTTGTAAAAAAAAAATCGAAAAACCGTCTAATTGAACTGGACCGAATTGAACCATGGTTAATAATCGTATTTCACGGTTCAGTTACAGTTATGGTTATTGAAATCGGAAAACCGTGCTTCACAGCTCGGATACGGTTTTCGTCTCGACTCATGGTTATTAACCGAACCGCGCGGTTCGGTTAGCCATGTGTTTTCGCTAATAAGAAAAAAACCTAAAGGCCTGAATGAAATTTTTTTTTTTTTTACAGTAATATATTAAGCCATTCTCCAACTATGTTTTTTTTATTTTTTTTTTATTTTTTTTTGGCACGGTAAGTTTGATTGATAAATGGTAAAAATTTCACAAATTTTTTTAAGTGATAATTAACTGTAACCGAACCGTTAACCATGGCTAACCGCGATTTGGTTTCAGTTACGGTTACGGCTTTTAAAAGAAAAAAATCATAAGACACAGTTTGGTTAACGGTTTTTTCAAAATAAACGGTTAACTGAACGATTATACCCCTATATTTGGGTGAGAAAAGTAGAGTGAGACATTTCTAAACTTTACTCCCTGAAGCCCGTGTTTTACCATAGAAAGCTATGACAAAGTGTGGTCATGAAGTTAAGTTTAAGATAAAAAGAGCTACTCTTCCTCACCTGCAATTTACCTCATGCCATTCAAATAATTTTTTTACCGTCCCTGTACTTTTATCTGAATATACCTTATCTTTACCTTTTCCATAATATAATAAGAACTAGCTACTCTAAGAGCCACATTAAGAACTAGCTAAAAGAATATGTGTAGGACCACAGGAGACCTAGCTAGGATGCAATTTTACTCATGGATAACAGTCCATCTTAAGGTATGTTTATGTGGCACTGTGGAAACTAGTTCCTCAAACACCCTTTTTTCGTATTGGGTAAAAACCCAAGTGCCAAATCTCCAATGGAAATGGTTTTCCGCACAATTGTGTAGAATTTACTTTTTATTTTTTATTTTTTAACTTTATGTCAAGAAAAAGTGGCCAACATCAAGTGAAGAGCTTTTAATACGGTGAAAATGAATTAAAAGTGACCGCACAAGGTGTCCCACGGATTTGGATTGGCTAGGGACAATGTCCGGTAAAGTTTTGGTAGTCGGTTACATTCTTAAATGCATCTTGTATCCTGTTTGGCAGAGGGCTCCACAGACATCTGCATCTCATGTTTTAGAAAGCATCAAAGACCTTTCTAGAGCATCTGGGTTCTTAAGAAGCATGAGCGACCTTTAATTTCTAGAGGATCCAGATCCTTCGGTCCGGTTTGTTTTCATGGATTTGAACTTTTAAATTAATGATTATTATTAAAGATGGAGGAGAAGGATAAAGTGTGGAGATTGTAGTTGGAACTCTACCTTTCCTAAGATTCAATTTAATGGGGGTGATGGCGGGGCATTGATTTTTCATCTCTCCTTATTGCATTTCAAGTTGGAGGGGCAATTATATGATGGCCCCTAATTCATCTTCACCGTTCTTTTTTTTTTATTTCAGCCGCTTTTAATTTTACAGTTCTTACAATTCCTGAGAACTTGATTTCTTATAATTTCACCATTGTTTCTTCAATTTTAGCTTCTTTTAATTTTACATAAGAATGTTGTGGGCTTGCTCGCTTTTCTATCTGTTTTGATAGATCAACAACCCCCCGAGTTGAAGAGTTGTGCACTGCTCAACTGTTGAAATAAAACCCTCCTTAAAAAAAAAAGGAAAATGAAAAAAAGTTAATCAGGCCTAATATCATGATAGAAACAGTGTTGGCTGAAGAAGTTCCACAGATCACAATCCCAAGATAATTTTGCTCTTATAATTTAGAAAACCCGTCATTTATATGGGTTTGTTACAGGTACATTATCCAATTTTCAAGAGGCCTCTATGTTGAATACAAGAAAAGCGGGATCGATGTGCAGTGTCAGGTACCACAACTAACTTCCTGTAATCCTATGCCATAGACATGTATACATGAGGAGCTCATGTGGGTCCACGTTTCAATACCTAATGGTTGGATATCAAATAATGGGTCGCACTTCAGCTGGAACAAAAAATCACATCAAAAGAAGGGGCTATATATAAATGAGTGGTTGAGCCAAAGCATGCTGAAGCTCTGCTTTTTTAGTTATCAGGTAAAAATTCAGCCCACATCCATCCCCCGGGCATCTATTAAGTTAGGCTGATGCTTGGCCCATTTACAAAATCTTATCATTATAAAATCCTAGTCACAGATACATTGGGTTCGGCTATATAAATTATGTTTCTCCATTATTGTCAATCACGGGCCAAAAATTCACTTTACCACTTGCATTTTGGCTTGCCCCTTTTCCTTGATGGGCAATCAACTAATTACATGGAATATGTTAAATATGTGAGGCTGGGCTACGCCACATGCACAGGCATTTAACCACTTGGCCAGCCAGCCCATTTAGCTGTTGGACTCATATCACGGGCTTATAACAGAACCTCAACAGCCCCATGGAGTCTAGGCCCAAAGCATCCATATTCCCCGCCACCAACTAATTAAAACATATATGTTTAAATCTTCCTATTCCTTTTTCTTTCCTTTCCATTTTCTTTAGGTGGCATCAATTCAATTCATGTGCCATTTGCGAATGACGCCAATCATATCATAGTTTGAAGAATTGAGCCAAGAGGTCCAATTATTATATATTATAGACGTAGGATTCGATTTCGAAATTGAGTTCCAATTTTACAATTGATTGAGAAATTGAAGCACAATTTCGATTTCAATTTTGATTTGATTTTAATTTAGAGATTTTATGAATCTACTTACATTCCTTAACAAACTCAAATCCTTAAATTTGAAATCTTTATCTATTAACTAAAGATTTCTCACACTTGCCTTAAATTATCTCCATCTATTTTTAAATAATTTTTAACCAACCAATATCTATCCATTATCCTACGTAGTTCATTTGGATTGCTATAAAGAAGGTTTTTTTTTCTTTTTCTTTTTTTTTTATAGGGAAAGGATTATAGGAAGGTGTGTGTTATTATCATCTTAACTAAAAACGATCATATAGATAGTGTAAGATTAAGATCATCGTAGGTAAGGAGATATTGGGACTCCTAGATCAATACTAAATAAAACAGGTTTAGTGGGCCCACTTGCTCTGTGTGCGTGCGTAGGTGAATGTGAGTGAGAGAGAGTTGGGGGGGGGAGGGGATTGAGGAAAGAGGAGTCTGGAATTTTCCTAAATCACCTATCATGCAAAATAGGAGATGAATCCTATCGGATGTATACAATTTAGAGAAATCCTAGGGGCGCAGATTGAGCATCAGCCCACTTGAGCAAACTTGAGCTGGCTTGGCCCATTGATATTTATGGTTCTAAGGGCCTTTATGAATGGAAGCAGTAACATTTTACTTAAGGATGACCTATGTATAGTCCATTACACTGATAATCAGAGCCCGCCTTTAATAGTGAGTTTGGATTATGAATCCTACTTTTCAATATGATATTCTCTTAATATTTGGATATTAATATAAATAGTATTTATAGTTTCTAACTTGAGAAATAAACTAGATAGGTTGATCCTTTTAAGTTTTTAACCCCCTAAATTATCTCCACAAATAAAACTAACATCTAAAATTTATATTTCTGATGTAGTTCATTTTATGTTTCATTTAATTTTTCCCCTAGAGAAAAATTTTGACTCCTAAAGAAAGTTCGATTTTTTATTTTTTTTAATTATTTTTTAAATCTAATTTATGAAGAAAGTTAATTGCTAAACACGGGCACATTTTGCTAGTTATTATATATTATAGAGGTATGATTCGATTTCGAAATTGAGCTCTAATTTCCCAATTGATTGCAAAATTGGAGCTCAATTTCGATTTCAATTTTAATTTAAAGAGAGACTTTAAAGATTTGGGAGAAATTTTCGATTTTAGTCATATAAATATAGAGTCCAACACATTCAACACATCTATCTACACATTAGACTTTTAGATAAGGATGTTTTTTCATGTGATCTCAAAATATCCTTTCTAACCTATTAGGATACACGTTGCATAGATCTATGGTCATAAATTATAAATATATGGTTAAATAATTAATTTTAAATTAATTATTTAAAATTATTAATTATTTTTTTAATATTATAAATTATATTGCCTGCGATAAGCACGGGCGTTTTTTTTCTAGAATTCAAATTATAGCCCTATGTGTATGGAATTGATTACCTATGAATTCCAAGGGCACCTTTTGTAACAAGTGTGGAATCCAGAAATTTGAGGCTTCCTTACTGCCACTAAAACATGGATTCTTTATTGAAGATTTGTATACCTGAGGATTTCACTCCGATATGGGTGTGTATCAATGTGTTCATCTGCAAAAATGAGGATATCCATACCCTAATGAGGGAAGTCAAACATAAAAATCCTCAAACTTGAGCATTTCCACTGGCACAAATCCTCAGGGAATAACAATTTCTAGATGTTGGTTTTTCAATACTTTTTGGAAAATCGGTGAGCAATCCTTGAAGATTTAATTGCCAAATGTGACCTATTAAATGTATCCTAAAAATGGCTAAAAATTGAAGAAGCATATGTAAAGATAAATAAATAATAGGTCTGTCAATTCAGCCTGTGACGTGGGGCCCGACCTAGCCATAAAAATTCAAGCAAAATGAGGGATATAGTTTTTTGTTGGGGCTTAAAAAAATCTTTTGTAGGCCCACCAATTTGAGGGCTGGGCTTGGACATTACCAAGACTAGCTCGGCCCAGCCCTTTTTCTTATTTTCACACACACAGATATATATATATATATATATATATATATAAGTATATAAGTGATTGTTAAAATACCTCCTTTTCCTATATATTCTTCCCCTGTGCCTTTTACTTTTCTTTTTTTTTATCATTGTTTTATTAATTTCTTTATTGGAGGTCGGTAGAGTGTTAGGTCCAATGATTGATATAAGTCTTATATTAGAATGCTTCGTGTTTTATTGAAAGATATAATTGCATCTAGAAGAGGTTTTAGTGTCTAGACATTGAGTTATAGACAACTTTGAACATTTCTTTTCTTTGTTACTTTTTTACTTATTTATTTTTTGTACCCATCTAAAGGGCGGGGGACCCATCGAACCCATTCTAGTGGGAGAGGTGACGCAAGGAGACCTTAGGTGAGGTGAGGGAAGGATATATACCTCGGGTGAGGTAAGGGGACCTAAGATGAGGGAAGGAGTCCTAAGGTTAGGAAATGTGGCTTGCCCAGCGTTTGAAAATTGGACAACCAAGTAAGAACTGCCGCGCCTTACTATTAGGTGCTAATTTTTAGTTATTTGTTGTAGTTATTGTTTTCACCTGTTTCTAAGTTGTGCTTTGTATGACTTATCATCCATGTCGAACATTCTAAACCACATTCTGCCATGATTTGAAACTTGGAAGACAGCATAAATTGTACTAAGTCTCAATAATACGAAACAAATAAAAACTAGTTTCAAAGCCATTAATTAAGTTTGAGTGCCTAAAGTCTAGAATCAGCCGTAAAAATGATTTCAGTATAATCAGTATTAGCAAACCTCGAATTCACACTATTTGTGCCCCCTCTCATTCCGCTAATGAAATTTTCATGTATCCAAGTTGGCATCATAAAAATAAGGATGTACTCATTTTTTTTCTAAGGCAAATAATGTCTTCTTTTCATTTAAAGAGAAGCCCTTCTTTTTTTTTTTTTTAACTCCGTGATGTTACTTGTTGCAAGCATTGTCCATCCCAAGCCTGAATAGAAGGTGGTTAATGGTTGGTAGATACCTGTGTGTGATTGTAGTGCAGAATATATATAAAATATTGTCTTCTTGTTTAGAAGCCCAACCTGGCCGTAAGGGTAGAGTAGGGGCCAAGGTTACATAGGCTCTTGAGGGCATTGGCTCGATGCGTGCCCCGCCAGCATCGATCAAGAGCAAGGACACGACAACCCTAGACCCAGTCCGGCCCTTTAACAGTCTTACTAAATGATCATCAAATAATCTTTTCTTTATTAGTTGCAAATAAAAGGAATTGACTTGTAGATTTTGGATGCGCGCAGATGCCCTTTTATGTATCAACGAAAATGGTAGGCTTCAGGACACAGTCTTTCTTTACACCATCCCCAGAGGCTTATTCTCAAGCTGCTGTACGCTGGATAGGTTATGAGCCCTTCTGCATTCCTTTTTGGACGCATCACATTCAGTGTTATTTGATCTCTCTATTACCAGATACTCCCAGTTTTGCATGGCGTCTACATTCTAGTTTTGGCAATAGGCGAGGGCTCAAAGGTTCTGATAAGAACGAATGACTTGTTGGCAAGCGCCATCTTCATTGTCACTACCATGAGTCTGTGGGTTCAAGTCATGCTATCAATAAAAACTGAGAATAAAGAAAGGAGTGATTAATTTCTATTCTTGTGAGGCAAAGATTTTACTTGAGCAGGTTTGAATGGTTAAGTTCTAAGACACTTTTGTACCTTGCATTTTGGTTATTTATATAAAATTGATTTTTAAAAACTAATTAATTACTTATTCATCTAATTTATGGTCATGTGCGCATGAATTAACTTACAATGCGGATGGTGTGAATCACTTACAGATGGTCATTTCTTGTCACGACCCGGACCCGAGATCAGAGTCATTAGGGTTAACCTCCGGATCGCGATGTTAATCATACTTACTCCCGTAAACCCCGAATTAACCGAAGTTAAACGAAGTCTACAAGGGATCTTGCATACGTATCTGTCAATGTCCAGTGCGGAATATACAATAATATACATTGACAACCAGTTAACAAAACGAATCATATACCTTACTTTGAATCGTAAAGTTCACTATATATAGTTTGTTTCTTCTATAATCAACCACTGCATATTTAAATACAATGCAGGGGATATCATTTCTAATACTTACAATACCAAAACGAATGTATAAAACACTTTCTAAAATGTTCCAAAATATCTCCATGTATACGCTCTCGGATCACATCCATTCGGCTAAACCTCATGGAGGTAGCGAATGGGCCTCCTCCGCTGGCGGGACGGTCTCGGAGGGACCGGCACGGGCAACTGAGCCTGTAACATCATCAGTAATACCGTGAACACGACGGTTCAACAAGGTATACATATATCTATGACATATTCACAATTCCTGACAATTCATTGTTTAACAGTGCTAAACAATCCATTATAAATACAAGTAACAATAACAATAATATGATAACTACACTAGCATTAGTTTCAACTTCATTCAGTTCTTCCCAAAAGGAAGCAATTCCTGTTCATTTATACATTCTGCTCAATATCTATTAATGGCTTTTCAATGTATGACTTTTCAGTCAATGACCTTTCGGTCTAATAAGGTGGGATCTCTCAGTGTCTTGATCAGAGATCACTGGTGTCACAACGAGCTCCGGAACACCCCAATCTCATCTACTGCAGTAGGAATAGTCATTTCAGTTACTTTTCGTAACCGTTCAATACATTCAATTCGATTCCATAATGAGTTCGGAAACCACTAGGTAGTGCCAGACCCTTTAACAATTCCTATTAATCTCAATCTCATTCTAAATCAATCTTCTAACCAACCCATAAGTGAACAGTGGTTATTAATGCACGTATCACTGTCGATGACATTACTTTTAGTGAAATTTATGCATTAGAATAACCCTCATAGCACTCAGGAAGTTTTAAACATAATTAACATTAATCTCTATGCTTAGGTTTTCTAATCCAGGAAATTCAGACATTAAAATACACTTTTTAAAGAATTTTCAGTGGTCCGGGTCGACCTGGCAAGGCCCGGTCGACCTGAAGTTGTATTGAATAAAAGAGTGAACAGTAATTTGGTCAGGCTCCCGGTCGACCAGGCCCTGCTGGCCGGTCGACCGGCCACACTGCAACAACAGAACATAAGTTTTGTTCGTGCAGTGCAGTGAAAGGGCTTTTCAGCCCTGCCCTGTTGATGAACCTGATTGACATATGTTTGAGGAATTTAACAAAAGCAATCAAATGAATAATCTACCTAAGCTAACTACAATTATCTTAATCCATTACATTAATTACATAAACTAATTAAGGGTTTCAAAATCCATAAATCACTCTAATAACTGATTCATCATTTCTTTTCCATTAAACTCACTGAAAACACGTCAACAAACATAAACATATGTATAGCTTGCTTATTTGAAGTTTGGTGAGACAAAACTCCTTGCTTATCTTGGATTTGAGATGAAAATCCTCCCTTTGAAGCTTAGATTTCAAGAACCTTTAACAAAGTGATGAAGTAGATGAAGTAGATTGATGCTCCTTCACTTAAATCACCTCAAACACACTCTTGATGAAGAAGAAATCAAAGAAAGAAGAAGAAAACGGCTGAAGCAATGTTGCCTAGGGTTTTACAGGAGATGAATCCATTCATCTCATCTTATATAAGCCATTTTTGCATTAAGCCCCTCATTCATTCTTTCATTTACCATTTGAGTCAATTAACGGTCCATTTGATCCGATATTCATCGAATCAATTCAAGCCTTTTATGAAATTCATCGTACTCGTCGAGATACACATGTTGGTATCAAGACTTTTCGTATTTGACAAAATACGTACAATTCCGTATTTATACACAATTCCTCAAGTTGCTCAATTAAGCTTCATTTCCTTTTCAATTCATTTCCTAATCAGAGTTACTATTTCATTAAGCCTAAATTCCTCACTTTAGGCTAATTCAATTCCATTTAGTGACAAATCACCATTAGTGCATTTAAATCGGCTTAATTAGTCATAATCTCAATTAATTAGAGTTAATCGGGATTAACTCGGGACGGAACCTAACATTTCTCAATGGCTTTGATTTAGTTCATGTGGCTCCCTTAATGATAGTCCCCTTTTTTATTGTCCAGGGTCTGCCTATTATATTGGTCTTATTTCATTAAGCTCTATGGATAATCTTTCCTGTGTTGTTATTCAACATGTGCTATTCTCAATTCTACTTGAAGAGGGACACTTAGACTGGAAGTTTGGTATAAAAAGTTTTCAAAACCACCTTTGAGTTCTACATTGAGAAAGTACCACTTCGGGCCTGTTTGTTTGAATAGAATATATAAGAATTGAATATATAGTAACTCATACCATAGGTGGTTCAAAATGGAGATCAACAAAGGTGAATATGCAAAATAACCGTCAAATTACCTCCCTTTTAATGGAAATTGAAACAAGAGAAGATGGAAAATGAATATGCAACCATCACCCTACCTACTAGTTGAATACCTAGCAAGTATGGTCAATATTGTCCATTTACTTCTGAACCACCTTATATCCAGCTTCCATGTATCATTCACACCCCACCTCTTCAAAATTCCTTGAACATGAATTCTTATGTAATCTGATGCAACCAAATACTCTTTTTAGCGAACCCAAGATGAGAACGTTGATGATAAAAAGAAGACAAAGAAAAATCACCGCAAAAACTGATAGTTTGTGGATGTGGCACAAGTGGCATGCCATTCTAAAATTCTATGAAAAATAATTGTAAAATTGTGACATTTACATTATTAATTTTATATTCTTCTAATTTTGTTAATTTTGGAAAAAGCTTTTGCACAACTATATACTGAATGCTGCATTAATTAGTATGGTATTTAATTATACAATATTTACAACTAAATTAATATACCATTGTATAAGGATCTAATTCCATCTTGTTGACTAAACTAAAATAGTGGGATTAGTTTACAACAGTAACATTGGATTTAGTCAAAAAATTCCCAACAAATATTAAGGAGGTTTTTAACGCAAGAATAAAACCGTTTTTACTAGCGTATTTCCAAACTAACAAAGGGTTTTTTGGAGAATTCTCCTTATTAATATTTTTTTCTTTTAGGTGATGCATTGATGATCCCTTGCTCATGCAATTTGTGCCCTCCATATATTAACCGATTCTCAAATCATGCTTTTCATATTGAGGCAACCCCAATGCTCTCTATATTTCCATCTAAAATCCTCCAAGTAAATCCTCAACCAGCTTGCCTGAATCCTCTATATTTCCATCTAAATCACCAATGGAGACGCCCGTTCTTGAACTTCTAGCAAAAACCATTGGATTCATCACCATCTTCAAGACCCTCATATCAATCATCAGATGGGTCTGGGTCCATTTCCTCAGACCCGCAAAAAACCTCAAAGAATATGGTTCTTGGGCCCTAGTCACAGGCTCCACTGATGGGATTGGGAAGGCCCTTGCATTTGAGCTGGCTTCAAAGGGTCTCCACCTGATTTTGGTGGGTAGGAACCCCGCCAGACTAAGTGTCACTACCAAGGAATTGCATCAAAGATATCTTGGAAGTGGATTGCAGGTGAGGACTATTGTTATTGACTTCTCAACTGATCCTTTAGAGGTGATTTGTAGTAGAATACAGGAAGGGATAGATGGATTGGACGTTGGGATCTTGATCAATAATGCTGGCATGACTAACACATGGCCCAGATTCTTTCATGAGGCTGATTCAATTATGGATGATATTGTAAGGGTGAATTTGGAGGGTATGTGTAGGGTCACTAGGGTTGTGCTACCTGTGATGCTTAAGAAGAAGAGAGGGGCCATCATTAATATCGGCTCGGCGTCGGCTGATACCGTCCCATCATTTCCTTTATACTCAGTTTATTCTGCGACAAAAGCGTAAGTTCTTTGTTGATCATCACACTTAATTTTTTTGTTAGCAATGTTAAGATTTATGATGCCCTAATATGGTATGGATATGGTAAGAACACGCCATAGACACAGCAGAGACATAGATTTTACACATAGAAAGTGAAGTATCGAATACAATAAAACACGATGCATTGCCCATTTTGGAATATCCATGCATCATTGATTAAGATTGACTCTTATTGGCTGGGGCCGATGGGCCATTTTGAGCACCAGTAGAGGCATTAGAAATAATTTTGCACATCAAAATGTTTTGGGCTCCAGGTAACTATATAGACCCTTGGTGAAGGGAAAGCTAGAGAAAGAAAACAATGGAAAAAGAGGTCGATCCATTACAAAATATAGAGACATAACCATGAAATTAGAAGTAAAGGAATGGTGAGATCTTTCTAAGTGGAGAGGAACTAACAGAAAGGGGAAAATAATAAAAATAAAAAAGGAATAATTTCTCCAAAAAGATATCAAACTTTAATATTAATGTATATTTACTTTTACTTTTGGGTTTTTTTCGTTATTTAAAACTAATTTATTTTCTTTAACACTTTCATGATAGTACTCAAGATAAAAACCCAAAACTCGAATATCCAAATACTTTTCCGCGAGCTCCATTCCTGACAATCCTCATGGAGTGAAAAATATAATGAAGGTGGGTAAAAAAGAGTATTGAGCATTAACCCACAAGGTCATCAAGCAAACCATAGAAATTCCTATCCATATGCTATGCTATTAACAAAGAGTACTCCTAGCATTCCAGAATTATTTTAAATGCGAAAAACGCTCATTTTTTAATCTTTTAATCTGTATATCCATACGATTAATTGGGAGCTCTTTTGTTTTTTCCCGAAAAATAAAGTAATGGTTGGCATAATGAAATTTATCTTGATTTATATTTTTGTTAACATTGACTCAGGTACATTCATCAATTTTCAAGAAACCTTCATGTCGAGTACAAGCAACATGGAATCCACGTCCAATGTCAGGTGCAAATCTTATCTCTCTCCCTCCCTCTCTGTCTCAATTTGCCAAAAAGAAAAAATAAAAAGATTACTTTAAACCAATAATGAATTATATATATATATATATATGCTCTCCATAGTAAAGTGAAATATGCTCTTACAAGATGCACAAAACGAGCTTTGATGAATTAGTAACCAATATCAAATTTGATGGGATGATGAATTAAACTAATAGCATTCACTCCTTATTTAATCTCGTGCCAAAGACATTCCTACACCAAGCATTTCATAATACATTATTGGGAAAATCTCATACTAGAATTTTATTTTTGAGTTATCAGATTCCTGGATTTGTGAAGACCAAGATGCTACCATTCCGATTGTCATCCTTCTTTTTACCTACACCAGAAGTGTACAGTAGAGCATGCTTAAGGTGGATTGGTTATGAGCCAGTTTGCTATCCTTACTGGAGGCATTCCTTACAAAGAACTCTCACACAAGCAATGCCTAAAGAATTCTTAGATTGGGCAGCTCTTCAACTAGTCCTCCACCTGCGTGAGAGAGAGAATTCCAAATCACAGAAGAAGAAGCCATCCAGAGAATTCCAATTGAGCTACCTTCTAATGGGTTTGAATTAGGGGTGTTTGGACCTGAGGCCCGGACTATATTCAGCTGGATTTTAAGTTCTTTTTCAGACTCATGCGAAAAATAACTTCCTATTTCAAGTTGGATATGTTATATGATGAGTTTAGCACAAATTACACTTATTAATATTTTAGATTTATTATGTTGCTTTTTTTAATTACTGATGTGGTTAGGATTATACTGGGTTAAGGTAATAATGTATCAACTTTTCTAGTTTGGGTTAATGATCTTTATTTTATTCGATAAATAGCTATTGGCTATTATAAATTAATGCATATTACCATAAATACTTTTCAATACTCCTACTCAGGTGGATCTTACTCCTCAATACTCCCCCTCATGAGGAACCTGTCGGCACACTTTTGGCGACACACATTTTTTGAAGTGCTGAGTAGTTATTCTTGGGATTTGAACTTACAGCTGGTTGACTCTAATACCATATAACTTTTATTTAGCTCACCGTTCCTACAAAAACCTCGAGGTGCTAGTGGAGGTAACATAAATACTTTTTAATACTCTCTCTCGGATGGAGCTAACTCCTCAACAATGCACCGCATTGAATTTGGCAACATGCAATAGTTAATAGCATGTGAATATATATTTTATTGAACTTAGGATTTGAGTTGGGTCAATTGAGGTTCTGTCTAGATCCAGATGGATTAACAGACATTTATGGTTGGGCTTGAGTAGCCCCACTACCCAACTCAACTCACTCAAGTTACACCAAAGACAAAATTTGAATTTTGAGTAGTCTGTGGGGACCGACTTCCAGATTTATCCTGGATGATTATTTAGTAATAATAAATTAAACTAAGAACGAAAGATATACCTCTTAAATCACATCATGAGTACCTAATTAACAATCAACATGTAGGGACTAAAATGTAGTTTTCTAAGATTATAAGAATAATGTAATTACTATTAAATAAAGAGAGTAATTATCTAAACATGTAAATAGGATTGTTAAGGATGATATATGATCCGCAATATGATATTCAATTTGTGTTTGAGTCACCTATATGTAAGTTATTAGTTCAAAAATTATTATCATACTTAATCAGGATAACTTAGAACAACAGGATAATTGATTTTTAAAAAATATGATTAAAGCGTAATTAATAACATGTGAACCGTATAATATTGTAATTACTATAGCTTGGTTATGTTTAAATGTATTCAAATCTGATTCAAGATGTCTATGTGTTTCCATGTGTTTTAATTTCAAGTTGAGTAATATGCAATGTTACATGTGATCTATGAGTTGTATTCTTTGGATTTTGGGGGATTCAACTGTAAAATATGAAGTTTTCTAACAAAAATAAATTTTTGAATAAAAAATAAAAAATAATGATAGGTGGTTTTTCGTTCTTCATATCATTCAAAACATTTAATGTTGTTAGTTCTTCTAAGGTGTGTCTTTCTTTTCTCATTATTTCTGAAATCACATTTTACAACTTTGAAAAAAGTTACACTCCTTTTTAGAAAATCTAATTTTCATATCAACACTTGTATGTTCTTTATTAGTGCCCGCACTAGCATTGATAGCAGGAAGGCTTGGCATCTAATCTGACTTTAATGTACAAGCTATAACTTCTTATTTTTTAGTTGACTTAAGGTTTTTTTTTTAAATATTTTAACTCTTTCATAATAATAGGGTTTTTGTGTTGCTCATTTTTTTTTCTTTTAAACTCTCAAATATTACACAAAATCTGAATGTTTTTGGGCGCAGACCTTTGTTGCTAGTTATATATATTAAAGCAATAGGGGAGGTGGGCTGTGGAGGGCTCTCTCAACACCATCTATCTTTTCATCTTCTCAATATTGTCATTTTTTTATTATAATATTTGGGGCCGATCTTTCAACAATTCACACTGATAAATTTTTCACTAAAAATATCATTTTCTTTTAGTTTCATAATAGAGCTCTACTCTATTCAAAGATTGTCACATGCGAATGAAAATCGGTGCATTTCTGGTAAACCACCTCATGGATGGGCTTGTGATAAAAATGTTTTGAGGTTGGATAGTTTTTTTAATTGAATCTTATTATATAGACATATGACCCTAGGTCTGACCAAACATAAATTACACTTCCGTGGGCCCACATGGCTCATAATTAAGAGATATATACATTGATCCAAGGTGGGCCAATTATTACTGGGATCAAATAACACCAGCATGTGGTTTTAAAGCCTCGTAATTTATGGTTTTTAAAGTTAAGATGTTTATACATTTTTTAATTTAAAAATCTAAAGCTAAAAACGGTTTGATCAGTTTTAAAATGGTATTGGTGCTACTTTAAAAGCGTAGAAAAGAAATTTGTGTGGAGGGATTGAAATGACCATTGGCCTATGTGAAAATAAAAAATGGTGCATTTGTGCAATGAGAGGATTGCATATTTTTATGATTTTCTTTGTTAACAATATTATGTTGTTTGATGTAATGTATTTTATTTGCATAGAAGAGAAAAATGAATCATTTTTCCTTAATAGAGAGGACTTTGATTTTCTACGAAAATACAAAATTCCATTATCATGAGGAAATAAAAATTTGCGTAAATTAAAATCCTCTTGTTGCACAAATAAGTCCAAATGGGATGTCTTTGTTATATTGGGCTTTGAAATTATCAATGGGTAGTAAAAACTTGAATGCATTTCTTAATACTAATATTATATATCTATATATATATATATATTAACAAGATTTGCTTTTCTAAATCTTCTTCAGTAATTATTGCTGTTATTATTATTTTTATGTTGTTGTTGAATGGATTTTTTAGCTTTATCTATGTAATAGTTTATTGCTGATGTTGACCACTTCTATTTGTGATTGAAGATGTGTTGACTTTATATAAATTGTATGAATATATTCTTATATGTTTATAATTAATTTTGATATATTGTAAATTCAAAAGGTAATATCTTGCTTTTTGCCTCGGCTAAACATGGGGCGTTGTTGCTAGTTAAAATATAAAACAAAGCGCTCCTTTGGATAATCCGGTAATTGTGGTTTAATCAGGTGAGACATGTTCACTTTTTCATTAAAGGGGACTTTGGTCGGAGGTCCCTCAACTCCTCACTTTATTGCGAACAGTCCACAAAAAAAAACTTCTAACCAAAGGTCCCTCATACACAATTTGGTACGTAAAAAGTCTGATTTGCCCTTGCATTCATTCTGTCTTTATTAAGATAAGGCCAACGAAAGCGTTACACTCATATCGCAAAAAGACTTTCGAATATTCTGAAAGAGGAAAGAAACGACGAAGAAGGCGACATTCTCGTCTCTGTGACTGCATGCAACGAGTAACAGCAGGTTAGATAAAAATTTCATAAACTTTCCTTAGATTAACTGTTTCATTGCAAGTTAGAGTTTGCATCAAAGATATCTTCGATTTCGACAAGAGGAGATACAAGAAAGACGACAAAAAAACCCTAGTTGCAGAAGACAGTTCCACAACTGCATAACTGTTTCCGAAAGCATACAAAGACAGTTCAAAATACTCATTTCCATTGTAAGTTTAAAGTTTCTCACTCTTTTTTGTTTGGAAACCCTATCTTACTGTTAATCACCGATTTGAATGATTTTCTGCCATTCTCTCTGCTTCCTCTTCTAATTACGAAAACCCAATCAGGAAATGGCCAGAACGAAGTCCTCAATACTTTCAGAAAGCCATGGGCAAAAGGAACAGAGAGTTGAAGGTATATAGATAGATTTTTTTTCTTATTTTGGCTTATAATGTCTGTCATTTTTGTATATATTAGAAATGTTAAACCAAATGTATAACATTCATTGCTACTTTTTCATTTTCAAGTAATTTTATCTCAGATTTTTTTTTAAAAAAAATATCTGAATCTAAGATAAATTTATCTGTGTCTTGTGTAATTTATTTGTGATCTGTATTCACTTATCTTACTCTTTAATGATATGTATCTGTGTATTTTGCAATTTATCTGTGTTCTGTGTGATGTTGAATCAATGTCTCTTGATTTTAAATGAGATTAAAAGCAAGAGAGTGTGATGCTGGACTGAAAATTCAACAAGACTTTTGTGTATTTCATGAATTTATCTGAATTTATATCAAATTTATCTGAGTTTATATCAAATTTATCTAAGTTTAAGATAAATTTATCTGTGTATTTTTGCAATTTATCTGTGTTCTGTGTGATGGTCAATCAATGTCTATTGAATTTATCTGAGATTAAAAGCAAGAGAGTGTCATGCTGGACTGAAAATTCAACAAACCTTTTGTGTATTTCATTAATTTATCTGAGATTATATCAAATTTATCTGAGTTTATATCAACTTCATATGAGTTTAAGATAAATTTATCTGTGTTTTGTGCAATTGTATCTGTGTTCTGTGTGATGTTGAATCAATTTCTCTTGGCTTTATCTGAGATTAAAATCAAGAGAGTGTGATGCTGGACTGAAAATTGAACAACCCTTTTGTGTATTTCATGAATTTATCTGAGTTTATTTCAAATTTATCTGAGTTTAAATCAACTTCATATGAGTTTAAGATAAATTTGTCTGTGTATTTTTGCAATTTATCTGTGTTCTGTGTGATGCTGAATCAATGTCTATTGACTTTATCTGAGATTAAAAGCAAGAGAGTGTTATGCTGGACTGAAAATTCAACAAACCTTTTTTCTATTTCATGAATTTATGTAAGATTATATCAAACTCATATGAGTTTAAGATAAATTTATCGGTGTGTTGTGCAATTTATCTGTGTTCTGTGTGATGTTGAATCAATGTCTCTTGGCTTTATCTGAGATTAAAACCAAGAGAGTGTGATGCTGGACTGAAAATTCAACAAGCCTTTTTGTGTGTTTCACGAATTTATCTGAGTTTATATCAGATTTATCTGAGTTTAAGATAAATTTATCTGTGTATTGTGCGATTGTATCTATTTTCTGTGTGATGTTGAATCAATGTCTCTTGATTTTAAATGAGATTAAAATCAAGAGAGTGTGGTGCTGGACTGAAAATTCAACAAGACTTTTGTGTATTTCATGAATTTATCTGAATTTATATTAAATTTATCTAATTTTATATCAAATTTATCTGAGTTTAAGATAAATTTATCTGTGTATTTTTGCAATTTATCTGTGTTCTGTGTGATGTTGAATCAATGTCTATTCCCTTTATCTTAGATTAAAAGCAAGAGAGTGTCATGCTTGACTGAAAATTCAACAAACCTTTTGTCTATTTCATGAATTTATCTGAGATTATATCAAATTTATCTGAGTTTAATCTAAATTTATCTGTGTATTGTGCAATTTATCTGTGTTCTATGTGATGTTGAAAGGAAACACATATACATTTGGAATGAAAATTCAACAAACCTTCTGTATGTGTCTTTAATTTTTCTGAGTTTATAATAAATTAATCCGTGTCTTGTGCAATTTATCTGTGTTCTGTATTCAGTTGTTTTAATATTTTAGTGATATGAATCTGAGTTATTTTACTATATGCAGGAATAAAACACAACAAGAGAAAGCTGGTGGAAGATAAACCATCAAACAAGAAAGAAGTCAGTAAAGACATAAATGCTGAGAAGCCTAGCGCTCATTACTAGTTCAGATCAAATTTGGTCTCAACTGTTTCACTCGTCCAAAGCATCAAACAAATGATCACTGAAGTCCACAGAGTTGAATTAAGAAATACTCCATTTTGGAGCCTTTTAGAATGCATGCTGGACAACAAATTATCTGAACAGATGTGCAGAAAGAATGACAAGGACATTATGTTGATCCTTGATACATACAACACACAACGAAGGCAATTCAGATTAGGAAGGTCCTACGTGCCATTCACTGCAAATGATATATCGCTGATATTCGGCGTACCAAACGGAACAAAAATGCTTGATTTAAAGTATTAAAAAAGGAAAACAATCGAATTCATATTTAGAAGATTCCATGGCTGTTCAAGGGTGTCTGATAACTGGTTAAAAAGTGCATATTTATTATGTTAATCCTAGATATTCTTGCACTTTTATTATTTTATTTTCTTCAATTTATATGCGTTTGCTAGTTAATCCTTGTTTCATCTTTTTGCAGAGAAAGCTTGGCAAAGTTGATGATTTAATGGTGAAATTGGAGCAAAAGAAGAATATTGGGCTTTGAAGTGCTAAAAGAAATGGAATACAAGTGGTTATGGGTTAGAAGAAAGGCTTGGCCCATATGTTAGTGGGTTAGGGCCTATTTTAGCATAAAAGAACCCAATTTGGAGCCTTTTATCACCATTCCTTGGGCCCCTTTTGATTAATTACGGGATTCTCATTGATTCTCTCTTAAGAGATAAGCAAAGGGGGTTTTAACAAAAGGAGGGATATTAGGAGTTGAAGGGGGAGCTACCATTCGGTGGTTCTATTCTGGGAAAAGGAGGAGAGAAAGAGGAAGGAAGGAAGGAGAAGAAGAAGACAACTCAAGAGAAGAAGATGAAGAACTCCATGGCTATGGTGTTCTCCTCTTCCACCATCATGGGCTAAGCTTCTCATATTCCTAGGGTTTAGATGAAACCCTAGTCAAGTAACTTTATCTTTTTTTGTATTTAATTTTTGGAGTAATTACATTGGGATGTTGATTGTATAACATTGAGATTTATTGCAATCAATGATTTTATTTTCTTTTCACATGTTCAATTTCTGTGATTTTGCATATGTGGTTATACAATGGTGATTCTTATACATACACCAAAACCGTAGGACGAGTTATAACTTAGGAAAACGAGTCGTGTCTATGACAGTAGAAGTAGCGTAGACGGTTCGTATTATCCAAAGATAATTCGTACTTGGGGTTTTGGTGCGTGATTTTCTTGGTGATTGTATTTTGGCTTGTAGCTAAAATACATCTTTACATCCTAATATAATAACCAGAAATTAATACAATTGAAGATAGTTGCAAGATTAGTGGTGAATTCGACAGCCCTAGGAATTCCTTTTTCAACTTGTTCATCATTTGATTTAATTATAATTCTGCTTTAATTTTAGTTCTCAAATATTTTAGAAAATTCAACAATCAATCACTCTTTTTGGAATTAAAATTAAATTCAACCTTGGTTTTTAAACAATTAGCAATCTCTGTGGGTTCGACCCTTACTCTACTACTATACTAGTAGTTTAGTTTGGTAATTTGATTGATTTCCACGACAGATCAATTTTTGGCGCCGTTGCCTGGGATTGTTTAATTGTTAAGAAGCCTTTAGTTGATTTTTTATTTTTATTTTAATTCTTTTTTTTTCCTGCCATTATTCTTTTTCTTTGTTTTTGGTGTGCAGCAATTATAAAAAGTTAAAGAGAAGCAGAGTCGATTGGAGCAAACGTTGGTAAAAATAAAAAATAAAAAACAGAAGAAAAATTCTACCTTCTTTGCAACTGATCACGGTGAAATCTTTCCTTTCTCTTTGCATTTTATTTTTGCTACAGTTGGTATACTTGATTGGATAGGTTTATTTGTTTTATGTTTGGTCGTCGTTCGTGCAACCCAGACTTAGAAAAATTAGACATTGACCTAGAAAGAACATTGAGAGCTTTTCGTGGTTTGTCCATTAAGTCTAGTGTTTTAGGAGATCCTATTTCTATAGACATGGCTAATAATGGTGGACAACAACAACCACAGCCTCTTAAGGCTCATTTTGTTCCTACAACATACACCAATCCTTCATGTATTCAAATGCCTACTGTCACTGGGCATTATGAAATTAGACCCCAAACCATTCAGATGTTACCATCTTTTTATGGGAAATCAAATGAGGACCCATATCAACATCTGAATGAGTTTTTGGAGCTATGCACCACTGTCAATGTGGAAAATCTGAGTGAGAATGCTCTTAAGTTAAGGTTGTTCCCTTTTTCATTAAAGGATAGAGCCAAACATTGGCTCGGTTCTTTGCCTACAAATTCTATAACAACTTGGGCTCAACTTCAACAAGAGTTTTTAAAAAAATACTTTCCTATAGGCAAAACCAATGATATGAGAAGAGCCATCACAAATTTTACTCAACTCGATGGCGAGTCTTTTCATGAAGCTTGGGAGAGATTTTTGGACCTTCATAGGAAGTGTCCCCATCATGATATCATGCGTTGGCAGTTGGTACAGAGTTTCTATGACGGTATCACTGAACAAAACCGTCAAATGATTGACTCTGCTTGTGGAGGGACTTTCCTCAACAAGAATCAGGATGAGGCATGGGATCTTTTTGAGACCCTTAGTGAGAATTCCCAACACCATGCCTCAGCAAGTCGGAGAGCTCCACCCGCCTCTTCTAGCATCCCTAAGAGAGGTGGCATTTATGAAGTTGGACAATCTGTGGATGTCCAAGGGCAAGTTTCGGCATTGTCTAGGAAACTAGACCAAGTCTTGGCTATGGGACAAGTTTCCACTTCTGCTCCTGTCACTCAAGAGGTGTGTGCTTTATGTTCATGCCCAACCCATTATGTGACAGACTGTCCCTTAGCCCCGCAATATCCAGAGTTTGTGCAAGAGCAAGTTAATGCTCTTCAAGGTTTTTCCAAACCGGGTAATGATCCACACTCTAGCCATTACAACCCGGGATGGAGAAATCATCCAAATTTTTCTTGGAGGCCTCAAGCCCCAAATCCTCCATTCGCACAAAATTCTAGGCCAAGTGTGCCTAACTCTTTTCCGTCATCATCCTACCGTCCTCCTCCTCAACAATATCAACAACCACCACCTCCTCCTAGAAACTCAGCTTTTGAGGATAAAGTGTTGAGTGCTTTACAAGCTTTAGAGTCAAATCATCAGTCCAACACTCAATTGCTCCACTCACACACTCAGTCCATCTCAAAGCTAGAATCCCAAATGGGACAACTAGCACAAGCTGTGGGTAGAAGAGATGAGGGACGTTTACCAAGTCAGCCGGTGAACAACCCTAAAGGCCAATATGGGGTAGAGTTTTCTAACTCCAATGAACAATTTCATGAGCAAGCTAAGGCCATAACTACCCTTAGGAGTGGGAGAGAGGTAGACAACAAAGTTGAGTATAAGGCTGAGAGTGAGTTGACGAGTTCTTCTGGAAAAGGCAAAGCTGGGAATGAAAATTTGTAGCAAGGGGATTCTTCATCCCCATGTGATCCTTTGAGTGTTCCTGTGGCACCCTATGTGCCCAAGGCCCCTTACCCTTCTTGCTTGGCCAACCCTTCTCCTTTTGGGAAAAAGAGTGCAAATATGGAGGAGATGCTTGAGATTTTTAAGCAAGTTAAGATTAACTTGCCACTTCTTGATGCAGTCAAGCAAATCCCTTCCTATGCCAAATTCTTGAAAGACCTTTGCACTAAAAAACGTAAAGCTAAAACTCATGTGTCAAAGAAGGTCTTTCTGACAGAGCAAGTGAGCTTGATTCTCCAGCACCAAACTGCACCTAAGTTCAAAGATCCTGGAGCCCCCACAATTTCTTGTGTCATTGGTAATCACACCATTGAGAGGGCACTCCTTGACTTGGGGGCAAGTGTCAATTTATTGCCATACTCTGTCTATAAGCAATTTGGGTTAGGTGAGTTGAAGCCTACGACGGTGTCTTTGCAGTTAGCTGACAGATCCGTTAAGATACCTCGTGGGATAATTGAAGATGTTTTGGTGAAAGTAGACAAGTTCTACTTTCCAGTTGATTTTTTGGTTTTAGACATGGAGCCCGTTCATGACCCTAAGCGTCAGATTCCCGTCATCTTAGGTCGACCCTTCTTAGCCACTGCTCATGCATGTATTAATTGTCGAACCGGAGTGATGGATATTTCTTTTGGAAATATGACAGTGAGGCTCAATGTTTTCAATGCGTCACAACAACCTCCACATGAGGAGGATTGTTTTTCGGTGGATATGATAGATGGGATAGTTGAGGATTCTCTCCCTCAAATCTTGATTGAGGATCCTTTGGAGAGATGTTTGACTTACTTTGATAGTGATGTTTTTGATATTGATGGTTCTATTGAGGAAGTCAATTCATTGCTTGACTGTTCTCCTTCTATAGACTATCCTCCTTGGAAGTCTAGACCGGAACCCCTTCCTAATCTTGCGAGCACTCCTGCTCCTCCATCATTAGAAATTCCTCCAAAGCTTGAGATGAAGCCGCTCCCGGATACTCTTAAGTATTCATTCTTGGGACCCGATGAAACTCTTCCTATTATCATTGCTTCCAATCTTCCAAGTGAGCAAGAGTGTCGTCTTCTTGAGGTTCTTAGAGAGCACAAGGGTGCTATCGGTTGATCCGTAGCTGATTTGAAAGGGATTGATCCGTCTATTTGTATGCACCGCATTCATTTAGAGGATGATGCAAAGCCATCTCGAGAAATGCAGAGAAGGCTTAATCCCAACATGAAGGAGGTTGTCATGAAGGAGGTTGTGAAGTTGTTAGATGCGGGTATTATTTACCCCATTTCTGATAGTAAGTGGGTGAGTCCGACCCAAGTGGTACCAAAGAAGTCTGGTATCACTGTTGTTGAGAGTGATAAGGGTGAGCTTGTCCCTATGCGTACCACCACTGGGTGGAGAGTTTGTATTGATTATCGCAAGCTCAACTCTATGACCCGGAAAGATCACTTTCCTCTTCCATTCATTGATCAAATCTTGGAGAGGTTAGCGGGTCAAAGCTATTATTGCTTTCTTGATGGTTATTCTGGATATAACCAAATTGCGGTCTTTCCGGAAGATCAGGAGAAGACCACTTTCACTTGTCCATTTGGCACATATGCATATCGCCGCATGCCTTTTGGATTGTGCAATGCACCGGCAACCTTTCAGAGGTGCATGATGTCTATCTTCTCCGATATGGTAGAGAAATTTTTAGAAGTCTTCATGGATGACTTCTCTGTTTTTGGCCCCTCGTTTGATGATTGTCTCCAAAACTTGACCAAAGTTTTGAAGCGTTGCAAGGAGACAAATCTTGTGCTTAGTTGGGAAAAGAGCCATTTTATGGTTCAAGAGGGGATTGTGTTGGGACATATTGTGTCCAAGAGAGGGATTGAGGTCGATAAGGCCAAAGTCCATCTCATTGCTAAGCTTCCGCATCCTACTACGGTCAAGCAAGTTCGATCGTTTTTAGGACATGCGGGTTTCTATCGTCGGTTTATCAAAGATTTCAGTAAGATCTCTAGGCCCTTGTGCAATTTACTTGCCAAGGATGCTCCATTTTTCTTTGATAGTGCATGTGTGGAGGCTTTTGAAAAGCTTCGTGACTGTCTTTCCTCCGCCCCAATCATGCAACCACCCAAGTGGTCCCTTCCTTTTGAAATTATGTGTGATGCTTCCGACTATGCAGTTGGAGCTGTCTTGGGGCAAAGAGTAGACAAAGTTCCATATGCTATTTACTATGCGAGTAAAACTCTTCATGATGCTCAGTTGAATTACACCACCACAGAGAAAGAATTACTCGCCGTAGTCTTTGCTTTGGACAAGTTTCGTTCTTACCTCCTTGGTTCTAAGGTTGTTGTCTTTACCGACCATGCTGCTTTGCGGCATTTGCTAACCAAGAAAGAGACCAAGCCGCGATTGATTAGGTGGATTTTGTTGCTTCAAGAGTTTCATTTAGAAATTCGGGACAAGAAAGGTTCTGAAAATGCCGTAGCCGACCACCTGTCCCGCATTCTTGTTGAGCACACGAGTGACACTCAACCTTTGCATGACTCGTTTCCTGATGAGCAACTCTTTTCGGTGTCATTAATGAAACCTCCTTGGTTTTCTCATATCGTGAACTATCTTGCAGTCGGTCAAATTCCTTCCCAATGGTCCAAACAGGACAAAGACCGATTTTTCTCACAAGTAAAGTTCTTTTATTGGGAGGATCCTGTGCTTTTCAAGTATTGCTCTGACCAAGTTATCCGTCGTTGTGTTCCAGAGAGTGAGTTTCATAGCATTCTTACTTTCTGTCATTCTTCAGCTTGTGGTGGCCATTTTAGTGGTCGCAAGACGGCAGCGAAAGTCTTGCAGAGTGGGTTCTATTGGCCCACTCTATTCAAGGATGCATACAATTTTTGCAAGACTTGCATTCGTTGTCAACAAATGGGGACAATGTCTCGTAGAGATATGATGCCTCTTACCCCAATCTTAGTTGTTGAGATTTTTGATGTATGGGGTATTGATTTCATGGGACCGTTTCCATCGTCGTTTGGTTTTGAATATATTTTGTTAGCAGTGGATTACGTGTCCAAGTGGATTGAGGCTGTGGCAACCCGAACCAATGATCACAAAGTGGTGGTCAAATTCATTCAAGAGAATATCTTTTCTCGGTTTGGTATGCCACGGGCGATTATTAGTGATGGAGGGTCCCATTTCTGTAATAGACCCTTTGCAATCTTGCTTCAAAAATATTCCATCACTCATAAGGTCGCCACCCCTTACCATCCTCAGACTAGTGGGCAAGTTGAAGTGTCAAATAGGGAGGTCAAGTCAATTCTTGAGAAAACGGTACGGCCCGATAGAAAGGATTGGTCCTTGCATTTGAATGATGCTTTGTGGGCATATCATACCGCATATAAGACCCCTATTGGCATGTCTCCTTACCGATTGGTTTTCGGTAAAGCTTGTCATCTCCCGGTGGAGCTAGAGCACAAGGCCATGTGGGCCATTAAGAAGTTCAACTTTGATATGCTTGTTGCCGGCTCCAACCGAAAGCTCCAACTCAATGAGTTAGAGGAGCTTAGGAATGATGCGTATGAGAGTTCTCATATTTACAAGGCTCGGACCAAGGCATTCCATGATTCTCACATTAATCGCAAGTCCTTTGAGCCCGGTCAAAAGGTATGGTTGTTCAACTCTAAGTTACGGTTGTTTCCTGGGAAATTACGGTCTAGATGGGATGGTCCGTATGTCGTTGTTCAATCTTGGTCTCATGGTGCGGTAGAAATTCATAACCCTCGGAGTGGCCAAACTTTCAAAGTTAATGGCCAAAGGTTGAAATTGTTTGTTGAAGGTGTGGAGGAAGGGAATTTGATTGCGGAGATTGATCTTGAAGACCCGGTTTATGTTAATTGATTTTTCTCCTCTTGCTGTGTCTGGCTGAAGACATTAAACTTAGCTCTTTTGGGAGGAAACCCAAATTTTTTGTTTTTTTTTTAATTGAGTTTTTAGTGTTTTATCAGTGTTTAGTATTTCTTTTATTCCTTTTGTTTTGAAAAAAAAAAAAAGGAGAGCTCGAGCAATTTCATAAAGCTCGAGCATTTTTTTTTCATGCTCTGTCTACAAATGTTTCTGTTCCAGAAAGCTCGAGCACTCTTCAAAGAGCTCGCGCACTCTTTCTGTCAAAAACTGCCTCAACCTTCTGTCTCAAAAAGCTCCAGCACTCTTCAAAGAGCTCGCGCACTCTTTCTGTCAAAAAATTGTCTAAACTTTCTGTCCCTGAAAGCTTGAGCTTTATCCCAAAAAGTTCGAGCACTTTTTCTTCCCTTTGAGCACGTAACATTCTGTCCCATAGAGCTCGAGCTTTATCTCACAAAGCTCGAGCACTCTTGATTGCTCTAAAAAAAAAAAATTTCTAAAAGTCAAAACTTTCACAAGATAAACCTACTCCTGTTCTGTTCTCCTCTTCCTTTCTTCATTCACGCCGCCCTCTTCTCCTTTCCTGTCCCAGCCACTCTCTCTCTCTCTCTCTCTCTCTCTCTCTCTCGATCAACACACTCACCCTACCTCTCGCTTCTCTCTTCTTCACTATCTCCCACTGCAACCCACACTCTCGCCGTCGTCGGTGTGTTCATCTTCTCCGGTTGACAGCATAGGTAAGTTTCTTGCTCTCGTTCTTCCTCTTCCCCACAAGTCACCACCAGTCACTGGCGTTCCAAACCCGATTTCTTTCTCTCATTTTCTCTCTTTCTCCGACATCTTCTTCCCACACCTGCCCTCATTCCGGTGACGCCCAACGTCACTGCCGACGACCCACATCCAACCCCTGTTCCCATCTTTCACTCTCAGCATCTCACAGCAGCACCACTGTTCTTCTATCTCTAACCTGACTCACTCTCACCTCCCCATCTATATCACTTCATCCCACTTCATCCCTCCATAGCCTTCATCCTTGCCTTGCTTCTGTCCCTCACTCCTCATGACCCAGCACCTCTGTTTTGTGTGTTTATTTCTTTATTTTTTTTCTCTATTATTTCTTTTATTAGTCTCTGTTTTTAGTTATGTTTTCTTTTCTTTTATTTCTACTGTAATAATGTTTTGGAAGTTGGGTGCTCTACTTTGTGGTTCATGGCTGTTACAGTTTAGTTTTGCACAGATTTGTCATTCACATTTTTCTGTTTGTAATTGCATTGATTCCTTAATTTTGCCTCTTTCTAGTTGCATTGTGTTACTTTGTGAGCTGTGATTTTGTGCACTTGGGTATTCAGTTTTGTCTATTCGTGTATTTAACAGGGCTTTGTTTACCTATTTCATGATATATACATTGTGGCAACCGGAATGGCTTCCGAGGATTGTCCACTTGTGCATAGAATGTCATTCCGAATTCACTGTCTTCTTAGATGAATTTGGCATATTGATTCACTCTTTCTTACATATTTTGTTGTGCCAACATTTGCATTCTATTGCCCTCATGGTTTTCATTGTTTGACTTATTTTTGTAGGCATTCATGGGTCGCCTGAAAGCTTCAAAGAGCCATGCAAATGAAGGTGACTCCACTTCACGCAAACGGCCCATTCGGTCCCGCCAAATTCAGACTGAGCAACCAAATGAGAAATGGGCCACAAAACCAATCGCAATACAAACTACATTTGATGTGGCCCAGTTCTTTCAGGAAGATCCTACATCCGAATGGGCGGTCCAAGCTTTGCTCAGCACCCGCCTTCTGATTCACCGGGCTCTTTGCCCCCTTAGTTCTCTCCACTCAGGTGCACTCCTTCCTTTTAATTCTTTTGTTTTATTTCATGTTCTTTGATTACGTGTCCCCTCGAGGACAAGGTGACAAATAAGTTGGGGGGGCGTTGCCATTATTTTGCCTACTTGAGCTCAATATACTTCATGATTAAAACTCATTTGTTTAAGCTAATTTGTGTATTTTTGAGCTTGCATGAGAATCATTATCATAGTTGTGCACTGTTAGTGATTCATTTTTCCCCGGTTTTCATCATTGGAGATAAATTGGGTTGCTACTCTTGTGACTCTATGATTTGATGGTTAAGCTTTGAGATTCTCATATCATAATGGCATTAACTGAGACTTATAACCCATATTATGTTAGATTTGAGCTTGAACTTTATTCTGAGGGTTATACAATTGCATATTCATTCCATTAACTGCAATTGTCACATATTCAAGGTTGGTCAATCTAGATGTCAGATGACACTTCTTACTTTTGGGGAATGAAACTAGGCCATCTTTTCTACTTTGAGCCTGTTCGTTGGTTTCTTGCTTCCACACATTATTTACCTGATAGGAACCAAGTTGAGCCTTCATTGCATATCCTTCTTTTCATAGCCCGTAGCCTCGCATTGGGTGAAGAAGTTGGGTAAATTTTTGAGGACTTGGTGATTTGAACGTATAGAAGCGAAGATGTAATGTTATTTGGTAGTTGTTCTTGTTTTTATTGGCATTGTATTTTCTGTTCAAAAAAAAAAATAAAAAAAAAAATTCAAAAACAGAATGAAAAGTGCTCGCTAGGTTGGACATCTAAAAGATAACCTAGGCAAAAGTGAGAGCATATGAAAAAAAAAAAAAAAAAAAAAAAAAAAAGAAGAAGTTTCGATTCATTTGTTTTTCTTTTCTTTTTGTTTGCTCAAGTAGAAGATTGTAAGTAGTTTGGAATTGCTTCATTTGGAGTTTGGGAGTGGTGATGAAATGTTCAAAAGAGATGATGAGTTTGAAAAAAAACAAAAAAATGGAGTTTGTTCACTTCAGCTTCTTCACTTATTTCATGAGATTGTGATTCGTCTACCCTTACTTTATCCTTGACCCTGACCTACGTTACAACCGGAATAAAGACCTAGCCGACCCCAAAGGTGTAGTAGTTGATGATTGAGGATGTGACTGTAGTGAACTTGTGACTTTGAGAGTTGATTTCTCGTAGTGTTTTTTTTTCTCCTCTCTATGATGTTCTTGTTGAGCTTTCATTCATATTTGCATGTGGATTATTTGGGTTGTACTCAACATTTATTCTATCCACGTGTATGAGAGAATACATATACATCCCATCTCTGTGAGCTTCATTTGTGAGTGATATCTTTTGGTGAGATTTGAAGTCAAAGTAATGCCTGTTTGAAAAAGGAGTCTCATTGCCTAAACATCTTGTTGTGGTTGTTACTTTGGTGCACAATAATTCTATCTGGTTATGAACATTTGGGGATTCATGGGTTGCTTTTAGTGATATTATTGATACATTGCTTCAATTGTAGTTCAGATACACATTCACTAAGCTTCATTTTTATTGATTGTGGAGTATATCGTGTTCAAGTTGGGGGTGATAGAATTTTGTGGGTAGATTCACTGCAAACCCTCACGAGACTATAACTCGTCCACTAGGGTAACCTAGGGGTTTAAAGCCTTATTGCATACGGTAAATGCAATCGTGTATCCCGCGAAAGAGGATTTAGTTAGTTTGTTTGTCTCTTGTTTCCTTGGCTTTGCTCGAGGACTAGCAAAGTGTAAGTTGGGGGGTGTGATAACTGGTTAAAAAGTGCATATTTATTATGTTAATCCTAGATATTCTTGCACTTTTATTATTTTATTTTCTTCAATTTATATGCGTTTGCTAGTTAATCCTTGTTTCATCTTTTTGCAGAGAAAGCTTGGCAAAGTTGATGATTTAATGGTGAAATTGGAGCAAAAGAAGAATATTAGGCTTTGAAGTGCTAAAAGAAATGGAATACAAGTGGTTATGGGTTAGAAGAAAGGCTTGGCCCATATGTTAGTGGGTTAGGGCCTATTTTAGCATAAAAGAGCCCAATTTGGAGCCTTTTATCACCATTCCTTGGGCCCCTTTTGATTAATTACGGGATTCTCATTGATTCTCTCTTAAGAGATAAGCAAAGGGGGTTTTAACAAAAGGAGGGATATTAGGAGTTGAAGGGGGAGCTACCATTCGGTGGTTCTATTCTGGGAAAAGGAGGAGAGAAAGAGGAAGGAAGGAAGGAGAAGAAGAAGACAACTCAAGAGAAGAAGATGAAGAACTCCATGGCTATGGTGTTCTCCTCTTCCACCATCATGGGCTAAGCTTCTCATATTCCTAGGGTTTAGATGAAACCCTAGTCAAGTAACTTTATCTTTTTTTGTATTTAATTTTTGGAGTAATTACATTGGGATGTTGATTGTATAACATTGAGATTTATTGCAATCAATGATTTTATTTTCTTTTCACATGTTCAATTTCTGTGATTTTGCATATGTGGTTATACAATGGTGATTCTTATACATACACCAAAACCGTAGGACGAGTTATAACTTAGGAAAACGAGTCGTGTCTATGACAGTAGAAGTAGCGTAGACGGTTCGTATTATCCAAAGATAATTCGTACTTGGGGTTTTGGTGCGTGATTTTCTTGGTGATTGTATTTTGGCTTGTAGCTAAAATACATCTTTACATCCTAATATAATAACCAGAAATTAATACAATTGAAGATAGTTGCAAGATTAGTGGTGAATTCGACAGCCCTAGGAATTCCTTTTTCAACTTGTTCATCATTTGATTTAATTATAATTCTGCTTTAATTTTAGTTCTCAAATATTTTAGAAAATTCAACAATCAATCACTCTTTTTGGAATTAAAATTAAATTCAACCTTGGTTTTTAAACAATTAGCAATCTCTGTGGGTTCGACCCTTACTCTACTACTATACTAGTAGTTTAGTTTGGTAATTTGATTGATTTCCACGACAGATCAGTGTCGGCTCCACAAATAAAGCAACAACTCCTTCTAGCTTTGAGTGGAGAATCAGAAACTGACGTTGCTGATGTTGCTAGGCTACTGTGCCTGTATATCCTTGTCGTACTCTTTTTTGCAACCCACGGAAATACGATAGGATGGGGATATGTGGGCTATGTTGAAAACTACATGGATATGAAGCACTATGCCTGGGCAGAAGAGATTTCAAAATTTCTCATGGAGTCGATACACAACAGAAGCCGTGGTTCTGATAGAGTAATTGGTTGCCTTATTGCATTACCGGTATGATATACAACTACAAATTTACAAATTTGAATTTCAATAGACAAAGAATTATTGACATATATGTTTTATAATTCTGTAACAATATTGGTTGTGTGAGCATACTACGATGATCACACCAAATGATTTGGTGCATTTCCCACGAGTACTAAAACGGAATCTAAGGGTAGTGACTATGGCACTTAGGAAAAGGCCCCTTCATTCACTACTAGCTACTGAGGTATTTTTCACAATTTTCACTATCTAATTTTATCTAAGTTTTTAATCTAACATGTTCTTTATAACATTGGTATCAAATGCAGGTCCTTGGGGACGAATTAGATATCACACTGCTTGAAGTGCAGCGATTACAGTCCTTGTTGGATAGTGGCGCTCGTGACAAGGAAGTCGTGATGGAGATAGAACGAGAACAACAACTTACAAAAAAAGAAAACAGTGATGGAGAAGAAAAATCGGAAGAATATGAAGATGATGATGGCCAAACACACCAAAAGCAAGGAGATGAGGGAGACATTGCAATAGAAGTAGAAAGAGAAAATTTGGATCAAGGAGATGATCAAGAGGATGGAAATGAAAAATGCGAGCATGACTTGGAAGAAGGAGATCAGGGAGAACAGATCAAGATGATTGAAGCCACCCAACCAGATACAGACATACTGACAGACACATTGGTTGTATCTGAGTTGGAAGAGCAGCTGCAAAACAGTAACAGCGAAGAAACAAATTTCCCTGTTGTGGCAAAACAGTCTACAACATTTGGTGCAGAGATGGCGGGCTATGAACAAACGTCCCTACAAACAGATCTGCTGGTTGCAAACATTTTAGCTGACATAATTGCCAGCACCAGCAACACAGAATATGAAGAGCCATCTGAAGCACAGTCTGGATCCTTACCACAAGCTGGTGATACAGTCCCTAGCCCTAGACAACAATCACAAACTCCCGAAAACAGTGATATCAAAAATTTAACTGAGGAGCGTGACAGGGCAAATTCTTTAATCATCCAACTCACTAAGGAGAAGACAGAATTACAAGAGCAGATCCAACGGATGGCTATTGAACTTGAAAGGACATCGGCCGAAAACAACATCATAACAAAGCAGCGGATTGAAACTGACCAAATGATCACCAACTTGCTAAGAGAAAGGGATGATGCTCTATTGTTGGTTGAGCAATTGACAAAGGAGAAGACTTCACTTAAAACACACAGTGTAGACAAAGAACATACTTTAGAGGAGTCAACTCAAATGGTCAGTTCCCTCAAAGAGCAGCTGAAACACACCATCAGTGTGTCAGATTTACAGTCCTCGAGAGCTACAAATGCAGAAAATGAGGTAAAGGGCTTGAAGAAAAAGTTGATCAAACTGGAATCAAACAACTTCAAACTACAGCAGCTCTTGAGGGAAATGGCAATAGATTATATAGAGAAAGGATTGCAATGGGCTGGGAAGACTCTAGATGATATCTTCGAGCCTACAATAAAAACTAATACACGACAGAAAGCAGCAAAGGAGGCTGCAACTGATCGTAATGTTGCAGAAAATGTACCTAAGGTAATTCAGGTACACGACCATGCTTGTTTAGATAAATTTATGTTTGCATTGAATTCATGTTTTACATATCTATCAAATTTATCTGACTTTTGTGTCATTTTATCTGATATGCTAAGAATTTTATCTTAGTTTATATCAAATTTATCTGACTTCTGTGTCATTTTATCTGACTTTCTAACAATTTATCTGACTTCTATGTCATTTTATCTGAGTTTCTAACAATTTATCTGAGTTTATATCAAATTTATCTGACTTCTGTGTCATTTTATCTGACTTTCTAACAATTTATCTAAGTTTATATCAAATTTATCTGACTTCTGTATCAACTTATAAAACTTTTCATTAAATTTATCTGACTTCTGTATGATTTTATCACACTATCAGCAAATTTATCTGATGTTATATGAAAGTTATCTGCCCTTCATCAAATTCTAATTTGATTAATCTATATTTTTATAATTGAAACACTGATCAGATCATGCCTTCTGATGCACCATCAAACCCAATTAAGGAGGTGAGACAGTCCTCCATGTTGAAAAGAATCAAGAAAAGAACGGCGACGAGGAAAATGAACCCAGCAAATGTCCCCTTCACACTCTCCAAAAATGCGGTCACTAAGCTCCTGAATGCATCTGACGTAGAGAAGCTGAAGGAGATTTATGAAGTTGAAGGCAGTTCGTAAGTCACATACCTATGCACCTAAGCAACACCACTGTTGAATTTAAGAAACCTTAATGAAAATGTAGACTAATTGGGCCCTTTGTGCAATTGGATTTATAGGGCGCTCGTTTGGGGAGGTGAGGGCATACAAGCTGTATCTTATGAAGACATAGTAGCAGTTCTCAGCAGAGCAGAAATGTCAAGCATTGTAAGCATCACAACACAGACACATTGACAACATATCCCTACATTTTACAAAAACATAATATGGTCGTGTTCAAACAATATGCCTCACATTATGTGTCTCTAATTGAACAGGTTATTGACTGCTACGCTGAGTTGCTATATAGAGAACATGGTGAAATCCAACAGCAACTCACAACTGTCCAACACACAAAAACGTTGCCTCGTGACAAATCGTACTTCGTAACAAGTTTATGCTGGGTAAAAAACAATAGCTGTCTTGAATGTGTCATCATTTACTTTATTTTTATATATAATAAACAGTTACTAAACATGTCTTAATGTAGAAAATTGTTACTTCCTCGTCGCCGGAAATGAGGGAAAAGATACTGAACCCTCAGATCTCCCCAAGCAGAACTGCAGAACATAGATTCGTGCTTTTTCCAATGAATTCAAATGGAAAAAGGAAGGATGCTGAACCCTTCCACTGGACACTGTTGGTGCTGGATAAGAAAGAAGGAGATTGACTACATTGCAACTCCTTACGACCAAGATCACCTAAAACAGTGGATCATTACTTTGAGGATGCACGAATTCTGGTATGTCTCACTTACATGGTCATTATTTATTCAAAGATACCGTTAGCATAATCGAAACTGGCCCAAAATACGGAATGTTTTTTTATTCTGCAGAAATAGTATGTGGAGAACTACAATTATATCAATGTTGAGGAGACACAACCATATGGAGCTCCGTTGACAAGCGTCGAAGACGCCCCACAATAGAAAATGGGCTCGTAAGTATCATTGTGCAACTACAGTAATTCAATTGACTTCACGGTGCCTTATTTACAATCGACTAACAATATCATGTCCTGTTCCAGTGTTGATTGCAGAGTGGTTGTTTGTTATCTTATGAAGCAACTTACTCACAAACAAGTAATTGCTTCGAAGTTGCCACAGCGTGTAATTGACAGATTAAGGGCAGAGATAGTAAGCAAGTTCCTACACGACAAGCATTGCAGCTGGTCAGTTGAAAACTACCAAGCCAGGCAACTAGCTGCTGATGATGACTTCGAAAACTGACGAAAAAACTACAACAATGATACAAACAAGTTCTTTTCAATCAAGTTGATGTATTTTATGTAAATCTCTTTATATGAAAAGTGAAAGTTCAACAGACTTGTGAATGTATTTTTTTTGTTCACATGAAGGTTAGACAAACATTTCTGTCAATGTAATTCTCACATTTGTGAATGAATGTAAATAGAATTATTTCTGTCAATGGAGTTTTAGCTGACTTCTGATAGAAATTATCTGAGTTCTGGCTGAGATCATCTACGATTTGGATGAAATTATCTAGGTTCTAATTTTCATTATCTACGTTCTGAATCAAATTATATGAGTTTTGTATGAAATTATCTGACTTTGGATGAAATTATCTGACTTCTGAATCAAATTATCTGATTCATGGATGAAATTAGCTGAGTCCTGGATGAAATTATCTGACTTATGAATGAAATTATCTGAGTCCTGGGTGAAATTATCTGACTTATGAATGAATTTATCTGACTTCTGAATCAAGTTATTTGAGTAATTGGTGAAATTATCTGAGTTCTGACTCAAATTATCTGAGTCCTGGTTGAAATTATCTGACTTTGGATGAAATTATCTGACTTTTGAATCAAATTATCTGATTCATGGATGAAATTATCTGACTTCTGAATCAAATTATCTGAGTCCTGGATGAAATTATCTGACTTATGAATGAAATTATCTGAGTCCTGGGTGAAATTATCTGACTTATGAATGAATTTATCTGACTTATGAATCAAGTTATTTGAGTAATGGGTGAAATTATCTGTGTTCTGACTCAAATTATCTGACTTCTGGCTGAAGTTATCTGACTCATGGATGAAATTATCTGAGTTCTGCTACATATTTAGCTGGGTAATGTGATTACTCTGTCAAGCTAATGATTCCAGATAATCTCAGCTCTAATGCAATTTCAATATCATTTTTGAACAATGACTAAATGATTTAGACACATTTTGAAAGTAATTACTTATAAAAGCAAGTGCACATTAATCAACATTAAAGGGAATCTCAATTTCACCATTTTATTCACTAATCAGAATTACATCAGATGTATCAACAATATTACACCTAACCTAAATTCAATATCTAAATCAATGAAATGTCAAAGAAGAGGCTCCTTGCATGATTTCTTATTGTGGCTGTCAATCCGACCACATCGTCCACATTTTATCTGCCGTGATCTCCCCTCTTGACAAGATCCTCTCTTTTTTCGGCCTACCAGCTGGTCGTTTAACAACAGGTGGGAGAATAACGACTTCGGCGCCTTTTGTCTCTGGCATTCCCACGGTTGGAATTGGGAAAATCTGCTCTTCATACGAAGCCCTATATGTATGAGTGTGAAAATAATGATCAACAAAGACACTCAATTCCTTTCCACTCTTTTGAATCGCTGCACAAGCATGGGCGCAGGGGAACCCATTGATCTACCACTGATAACACAAACATATGTGATTAAAAATGTCAACGGTCACTGACGGGTAAGAATGCACATCGTAAACAGTTTCGCTCGAACGGCTGACCGTCCACGTCCTTCTAAGCCGGATAGCAACATCAAGCCTCTTATCCATGTCCGGACAGATGACTGACTTCCATCTGCTGGAAACTTCCTTCCTACTAGCCATCTGCTCCATTCTTTGAATCCTTATTGTGTCAACCATCTTTGTAATTGGAAGATGGCGAGCTTCTCTAATCCATGAGTTAAAAGACTCAGCAGCATTCGAACACATCTCACCATACCGCTGCCCCTTAAAATATGCATTGCTCCATCTTTCATGAGGCAATCTACCGAGAAATTTATCTACATTAGAACCACCTTCATTCCTCAACGACTACAGCTTTGCGTGGAAGGCAGGGATGGTTGGCGCATATGCACATTCCCGCAGCATCATAACCATTCTCTCTCTAAATGCATTAGTGTAACCACCAGACAACTTGTCCCTCAAATTTGCCTTAAGGTGTTGGAGGCAATACGCATGATGGGCAAAATGAAATACCTTTGAGACAGCCTCTATCAGACCTGGATTTCTGTCGGAAACAAATGTAATAGTGCGATCTGACATAATAATTTTCCTTAAATTCTGCAAAAACCATGTCCAATTGTCCTCCGTCTCTGAGTCCACTACCGCAAAAGCAAGGGGGAACAAACCTGTCCCGTGAATTAACAAATTTTTATATTTCTGATACTATTCAGAAAATCAAAACATGCTGATCATTAGTATAAATATAAATAAATGGGTCAATAATATCAGAAAAAACAGCATGACGACTTACCTTGATTCTCATTCTTCCCCGTCGCTGCCAACAGGTTTCCCTTGTATCTGCCCTTTAAGAAAGTACCGTCCAGAAATAATAAAGGACGAATATGATTAAAACCAGCAATTGAAGTATAGAACGACACAAAGAGACGCTTGAAACACATAGTTGATTCGTCATAATCTAGCACAAAGAGGCTTCCTGGATTTACCTCCTCCGCCACCTTAATATACCAGCGAAGATGGTCAAAAGATAGCGACGAATCACCATACAGCTTATTTCTAGCCCTTTCCACACCCCACCATGCATGATGATATGTAATGGTAAGCCCATAATTCGCCTTAAAGTGGTGCACGATATCAATGGGTCTGGTCAGCGGCTTCTCACGGATATGATCCACTATTAAATCTACAACTGTCTCAGAATTCATACGGCTGTTCTTTGACGTTCGAACTGTTGCACCACATGTATGCTCATTGTTTAATGTCCTGATACAAAAATGGCCACTAGACTTTTCAATAGATGCATGAACACGTCATCTGCATCCCATCGAATGACTGCGAAAGCATTCAGCTGTCACCCTCACCTTATCATTTTTCACATATACAAATTCAAACTCAATCTCAATTGAATATCTGCACAATACACTTCTAAACTCCCCAACACCGCCCTTAAACCTCTGCCCCACATCTCTAATACCACTTGCCCAGCCAGAAGACATCAACATCTTCTCCTTGTGGGTACAAAACTGTGGAAGAAGATCTGTCTCTATATCTGTATCCTCGTACCCCACTAATGGTAGGGCATCTTCAGCTAAATGATCACCATTTTCCTCTTGATCATCGTCCTCCAATTCCTGCGATTCTGATACAAATACATCAACTGTCCCCAATCCCATTGAAGAAGCCAGCATGGATAAGCTCATTAGATCCGAATCGCTGTCCAGCAAGCACTTTGGGTGGCCAGGCAACGCATAAGTAAAACAAACCATGTTCATTGTAAGATTTCTCCACTTGCTACAAACTTGACGCATCAAACCATCATAGCTCATACCCCGACTCAAATGAATAACAGCCGTAAGCATGCCATACTTACAGAGAAGCAATAACGGCTGTGACATCTGTAAAACAACAAGATTCAATGGATATAAATGGCCAGTATCATTGCCCAAATTGTACATGACTCACATAAATGTTGGCTCTAAACTCAGATAAATTGTACATAACTCAGATAAATTGTACATGACTCAGATAAATTGTACATAACTCAGATAAATTTTGGCTCTGAACTCAGATAAATTGTACATAACTCAAATAAATTTTGGCTCTGAACTCAGATAAATTGTACATAACTCAGATAAATTCTGACTCTGAACTCAGATAAATTGTACATAACTCAGATAAATTCTGACTCTGAACTCATATAAATTGTACATAACACATATAAATTGTACACAACTCAGATAAATTGTACATAAATCAGATAAATTCAATACAGAAATCAGATATTGTGTATAGAACTCAGATAAAATTACAAAAACTACGATTTGTCTGATTAACAGTCAGATAAATTTCATGCCAAAAGTCAAATATCTTAGATTACATTACTTCTTCCACAATGCATCTCTGAAATAAGACTGGTAAATAAGTCAGGCTCTAGCTAATCTAAATGCATAACCATCAAATCAATTCTACATCAACTGAGCTGATACAAATTGAATACTTCATCACCAACAAAACTAAAGAAACCTAACTATGAAAACTCGAAAAGAAAAATGAAAAACTTCACGTCCATATAAAAGATAGAACTGCTACACAAAAGTTAGATCTAAAAACAACTTCACGTCCATATAAAAGATAGAGCTGCTACACAAAAGGTGGCTCTGAAAACAACTTCACGTCCATATAAAAGATAGAACTGCTACACAAAAGTTAGATATGAGATCTTCTATACAGTAAATCAAACTACACAGCTAAAAACCAATAAGAATACAACTGAGCATGCGCATCAGATATATATATATATCTACACATTCAAATAACAAAAACTGCGTAATCTCTGATGTAAACAGAAAAAGTCACTTACCTCAAAAAAGATGAATCCCTTCCCAACGTTTGGATCTGGTTTCTGCTTCCAAGCCAATTAACTGTTTCCCAGCCAATCAATATACGAGACTATAATCCAATTACAGTAGAACTCCTACCAAAAGTATGATCTGCAATCTGCTTCGCAGCAATGAATCTCTCTCTCGTTAGGTTTCTACATTCAGATTCAATATCATTAGCGATTGCAGGTTTAGATTCAAAAAATGAGATCTGTGCTGGAAGACAGGGGCATATCAGTAATAACTTCCCCACTTATGCACTTAAATCGTGGCTAAATAATCGTGACACGTTGGGGACCACTGCACTGCATGCTGCGACGGTTACAGGGGTAAATTAGTCTTAAAAATTGAAACCGTGTGGATACAGGGACCTTAGGCTGCAAACATCCTAACTGCTTGGACCAGAGCCTTTAAACAGATTCCGCCTGGACTGGAGGCTGGAAACATTCCATTCGAGGGACCTTTCGCTAATTAATCCTTCATTAAATACAGCTTGTTTTGCTTTTTAGGTTGAGCATATGTGTAAAGACTAGTGTGAGGATTGGAATCAATCCAAGTTGATAATAGTCAATCTCAATAAATAAATAAGAGAAGGGGACTGGTTATTGGAAAGATCTGTATCGATCCTAATCTAAGTTGATAATAGTCCATCTCAAATGAAAACGAGAAAGAGACTTGTAATTGGAGTCATGGGTCAGCCGACATTCCAGCTCAATAAATGACTTTGAAAAATGAGAATTAAGATAATAATAGCTAACAAGCACTTCTAAATCTTCTTGCATAATGAGCCATGGGAAGAAGGCAGGTGTGCTCCATCCCCAACCCCCCAAAAAATTGAAAAAAATAAAAATAAAAAAGATATTGGATGCTAAGCCATCTGCTACCCTCAAGGATACTTTTCAAACAAGGCATGGGTGGGTGGTGAGAATGAAACACCCTTACCACCGGTTGGTGTCATTTTTTTTTTCCTTAAGGTGGTTGTTTATACACCTTTTGTATGTTTGGACGTGGCTGGGACGTGCCTCAAGGTAAGAGTGTATGGAGTCCCAATCCTATAGAGAATAACCTGCTCAAAATGAACGTCCTTCAAGTCAATGAGACATCTTCAAATTTTACTCAGAGAGTGACATAAAAGGATTTACTGTTAAATAAAAAAGGTAATAATGAGGGGAATGTTCTCCTAGGTGGAGACTTCATTCTTTTCTTTTCTTTTCTTTTTTTCTCCTTTTATGCACATGTTAATACCTGTATCATGTGTAATTTGTACGTTCACTCTATTTCTTGAGTTGGCACCACTTAGCTTCGATCATATCTTAGTCGGATTCAGCTGAGTGTGGATTCGATAAACTTTATGGATTAACTTTAGTTAGGTTATGTTATGGGATTTACCGGTGCTCCAGGTCCACGATGAAATTTTACGTGCTATGTGTCACGACCCGGGCCCGAATTACGGTAACCCCGAGCCGTGAGCCCATACTTACTCCCGTAAACTCTGAATTAACCGAAGTTAAAACGGAATCCACAAGGGATATCATTCTCAATAAACCTGTCAAATACATAAATTTTGCAGAAACATAAACCTTTGACAATATCAATTTACGAATTTACATGTATACAAAAATAAGGTCCTTATACATGTATCAATTCCGACAAAGTTTGTCAATCAGTGCGTATCCAACACCATACAGTAAGTATTACTTACATTCCAAAAATGAATGTACAAAATGATCTTTCAAAACGTTTCTCAAAATGTTATAGTTCTTTTCTCGCACTCGAATACTCATATCAAATGGTATTCCGTCCATTCCATTCTATTAGTCCTCCTAGAGGAACCGGAGCGGTCTCCTCCGCTGGCGCCGGGGGCGCTCCTGCACCGGTAGGGGCAATCGGGCCTGTAATGCCATCAATAACACTAATGAACACGACGGTTCAACAATGTATAAACAAATCTTGTAATAGCACATGTTAATATATATATATACTGAATTCATTAAATCCATTTGGTAGCAATTACCATTCTAGACAAATCTAGATAATTCCTCCAATGACAATAGGTAAACATAAGAGTTGATCAATAGACATTCACAAGATAATCACTATCATAGCTCTCGTTCGTTTACATTTCATTTACCATCTTCCCTCAAAGGAAGGATTCATTTTCCAAACGGAAGGCATCAATCAATACCCATAGATATGATTGGAATATGTGGGACTTACTAGTGTCCGGGCCAAGGACAACTAGCATCACCACGGAGCTCCGGAACGCCCTCAAATCCATCTGCTGCAGCAGGATTAGTCATTTATTTCATTTATCAATTCATTGAACTCATTTAGAATCCTAGTACAGTAGCTAGGTAGTGCCAACTTAAGGGTTAATGTCTTTCTAATGATTAGTTTGATTCATTCCAATAATTCTCTTCACAACAAGGGGAGAGAATAACGGTAGTACCAATCTCACTAGATCGGGACCTGATGTGAATTAAATCAATCCATTAAAATTACTACAAGTGCACAATTATCTTATTGAGATAGTGGCAATTACAGGTCGATCCCACAAGGAGCACTATTAAGTTAAAATTTAAAAATCTGATTTTTTTTTAAATCAAAGATTAATAAATAATTGAGATCTAAGAAAAACTAGAAAAATTTAGAAACACAAACCAATCAAATATATAAAACAGATCAGAGCACCTAGAATCCACTAAGCAAGATAATTAATCCATCCATGCAATTATTCTACTATTTGTCTCAAAATAACTCAGATCAGAAACAAATTAATGTTTCGGATCCGGAGGATTTGTCTTTCGCAAAAATCAATTTTTAATAAAAAGAATAAGGTCAACCCAAGATCTCCTTCTCCTCATAAAAGAATGAAAAATCATAAGCATGACTCATCAAATTAAGCATAAACTATCAAAGGATCTCAGCCCTAAGCATAATCTATCAAAATAAGTATAAATCATCAAACTATTTTCATTAGAAATCAAAATAAAGGCTGCCTAAGGCATGAAGACAGATCTATTATTCTAATAGAGCATGTATTTAAAAGAGACAAGGAAGTAATAAAAAATCACATAGATTAAATTAAAGATCTACTTAGCTTCATCTGAATGCTCCAATCCAGGAATCTAGCTAGCCATTGAAAAGAACTCCATAAGTAATTTCATTGATAGCATCTCCTTGTACAATGATCTCTCAGAAATCTCTTTTCTAAAAATCCTAATTTCTGGAACAGGGCTCCAGAATACCCAAAAATAATTCTTAAAATCTATTGATTAGAGAAAGAAGAAAAAGAGGAGAGAATGATTATGCACATCCAAGGGGAAGGGAGTTCCTCCCGTATGCTACTTTTTGGTTCCTTTTATTTCTCCGGTTATCTATCAGATACATTGAATCTGGACACATTCTCTACCTATTTTATTTTTCTTCATTGATAAGGTATATCTCTTATCCTCTTTTGAATTTGAATGAGGTGGAAGCTTCTGGAAACCTCTGGGTGGTTTGGCTAATCTTCAAATGGGGTCCTACAAAGGATGTGCAACAATTGATTATCAACAGTGTGGATTTAATTGCAATCCCGTCTAAAAATAAACATGAAAATCTCCGGACCCATAACTTTTTCAATATAGCTCTAATTTGCACATTCTTAGGCTCCACGAGTAGCTACTCTGAATAAGCTTTCCAACGGTAGGTAAATTTCATCGATCCGACGGTCGGATTGAAAGTTATGGCCATTTGAAGATTAGTTGTCCTGAGAAAAACGGGATTAGCTTTTAAAATTTGATTTGCAATGGAATCTATCTCTGCACAACTTCCATTTTTGAAAGGACATCAGATGTAGATAATTCAAACTCTTCTTCTGTTCCAATCAGAATGACACTCTTTGAATTATCCATTAATAATTTCAAATTTGCAACTACTGTGGACCCTGCCATGTGAGACATTTCATCTGTTTAAATAGTGGGCCCTATGAGAAGTCTTCTACTGTAGTTAGGATTCTTCAAGTGACATGATGAGTGGACCCCTCCTTTGATTGACTTGCATATGGCTTGTGTGTGGGGTCCACGTGGTGAATTATTCAATTTACTTCAATTCAGCAAAGCAGGGCCCAGGATGACAATGTGTGCTTGAAAGTGGGCTCCGTGATAGAGGTCTTCAATTCTCATTTTCTGCACATTCTAATTTAACACATTAAATAGTGAAGAGCTCATATTGAAGCGGGACCCATCCGGACAGAGTTCTACTCCAATTGGGACTCTTCGGAGAAAATTTGCAAAACAATCTAAGTTAATGTAGAAAAGGTACGAAAAGTATGAAAATTCAGGCTCCTAGGTGAAAATGCATGAAATGATGAAATTAGATAAATAATGATGCAATTCACCTAATTAAATCTCTAATTCATCTTAATATGGTGCGTAAATGTGCAAATTCATGAACTCAACACACCCCCGAACCAGCATTTTGCTAGTCCCTTAGCAAAAGTTGCGAACAAAAACGTTTGAAGTTCTTTGACATAATCTAAAAAAAAAGTAAATATGAAAACAAAACCACTTTCGCTGGTGCTCTCGGTTGCATTTAGCGCATGCAACAAGCCCTTAAACCCCTAGGTTCCCCCTAGTGGACGAGTTGTGCCTCGTGAGGGTTTGTAGTGAATCTACCCACAAAATTCATTTATCCTAAAAAAACACACAGAATTAAAAACAAATAAACTTTTTTTTTCTTTTAAAAAAAAATCAAGTTATCTCGGATACTCTTTGTGTAACCCAGAATAGTCAAAATCTCAGACTTTTCAAAATTCGGTTCATCCTTCTAATTTCAAACTTTTCTTTTCTTTTGTTGTTTTTTTTTTTTTTTTCAAACACCCTTGTGCAAGTGTATACATCCAATCAATCTTTCAAATGTTCCGCTATGATGTCATGAAAACAGAATTCTCCCTTAAATGCTCTGATCTTTCCTATATTTAGTGGCTCATAAGTTCCCTCTCAAGGCTACTATGACGGCTTTCGCACTACTGTTTTTTCAAAGGACGCGAGATGCATATCTATTTTCTTTTTTTTTTTCTTTTTTTTTTTGGCAAACACACTGACTGTGCAATGCTTAGGTCCCTTAAGCTTTCTAATTAACCCATGTAGCGAGCATTTGGCCAATGACTCCCAAAACAGATGTCTTTAGGGCACTAGGTATGTAAATACCCCTAAGGGCTTACTGGCTCGGGTTAAAAAGGCTACGAACCCAAACTAGTTACAATTTTTTATTCTTTTCAAACTTCTAACTAAACACTTACTTCCTTTTTTTTTTTTTTTGCAGTCCCTAAACAATAGGCAGCCTTTTTCAATTCACCTGAATTAATCCAATGGTGTTGGTTGGCCTAACCATCCTGATGAACCAGGTAGACTTACAAGGCTAAACTTCAAAAAGTCATCCCATCTTTCTTGAGAAACTCTAAATTCAACACCAAGGCTTCCTATCCAAAATCTTGATAAATGTATACGTGTTTCAGTGAAAACCAATGTTTAGTACTATTTTGATATATTTTAGAAAAGATGAACCTTCATTTTACTTCCAAAATTTTCAAAATTCCAGGTTTTCGAGCATTGTTGAATTTTATCAATTCCTTTCAAAACTCCTCAAAAACAAAATAAAATTGCACAAAAAAAAAATTTCCTAAGTTTTTTTTTTAAATTAGAAGTTTGCCTAAAATGGAAAAAAAACACCTAAAAATTGGACAAGTGTGCTTGTTCCCACCCCCGAATCTAAACTAGACAGCGTCCTCGATGTCGTGCATGTCATGCAGAAAATGATAATGGAACATGAGGAAAAAGAAATTGTAGGAGGTAAAGGGAATGAGTTACCTAATGATTTTGCATGGCGCTCCCCTGTCCAAGGTAAGTAAAAAAAAATGACAAAAGATAACCTAAACTAATAATATATATATATATATAAAGAAAGAAAGAAAAAAGAAGCTACCCTATTTGACACCTAACATGGAATCCACCTGGATCCCAAACAAGCTAACCTTCTAAAATTGAGGTCAAGATCTCTCGCTTAGGTTGCCACCTATTCTTTTCCGTGAATGTGGTTGAATCTAGTAGTGCATACACGTTTTCAATGCAGCCATCTATATCAAAATCACGTCCAAAGTGGGTCAGACAAGCCTCTAGTGGATCTTCAAGTTTCAAATGGGGTAAGTGATTTTCCACCAATTCATGATTGTAACTAATGTGAAAAAACCCCATCATCCTTATCAGGAGGTTGCTTACTGACATTAAAAATGTTCACTTGGACTGTCATGGTCCCAAAAGAAATTTGCATCACTCCATTCCTACAATTGATCAAGGCATTTGAGGTGGCAATGAATGGTCTCCCTAAGATTATTGGAATTTTAGGTTCAGCACCAGATGTGTGTTTGGTATCCAAGGTAACAAAATCGACAGGAAACACAAAGTCTCCGACTTTGATAAGAACATCTTCAACTACCCCCTTTGGGTATCGAATTGATGCATCAGCCAATTGCAAGGTCACATGGGTCTTTTTCAACTCCCCCAAACCTAATTCTTCATAAACAGAGTACGGAAGAAGGTTCACACTTGCACCCAAGTCTAGCAAAGCTTTCTCTATGTGATGGTCCCCTATCTGGTAAGAAATGGTAGGACACCCTGGGTCCTTATATTTGATCGGGGTTGGACAGGAAATGATTGAGCTAGCTTGTTGGCCTAGAAAAGCCTTCTTGGGTACATTAGTAGTCCTTTTCAAGGTGCAAAGGTCCTTCAGAAATTTTGCATAGGTCGGAATCTGTTGGATAGCATCAAGTAGTGGGATATTAATCCACACTTGTTTGAATACTTCAAGCATTTTATCCAACTGAACAGTTGATTTTACTTGGCGTAGCCTCTGTGGATATGGTGCCTTAGGAACAAAGGTCCTAGGAGTGGGCTCACTAGGTGATGGTTCAACATTGACTGGGTTCTCTGGTTCTAATGTGGGTTTAGCATTCACACTTGGTTCCTCAGTTTCCACTATCTTACTTGATTCTTCCTCAGGTTCCTTGGGTAGTTTGACCTTATTATCAACCTGTGTACCCGACCTAAGAGTGATTATGGATTTGACTTGTTCTGAGCCTTTTCCTTTAAGATCATGAACAACTTGGCCCTTGGGATTAGGTTCGGGTTGACTAGGGAAGGTTCCCTTGTCTCTGGCACTGATGGAGTTGGCCAGTTGGTCCATTTGATATTCCAATTTTGCAAGGGTTTGAGTGTGGCCATTCAAAAGTTGAGTAGTGGTCTGAAACAATTGGGTCGTGGTTTGAGTCAGGAGTTTCATGGCCTCTTCTAACGAATCTACCCTCTGGGTCAATGGATTGGAGTTGAAATTGAGCTTTTGGAAACCGGGTGGGGTATTGACTTGAGATTGATTGGGCTGAAATTGAGTGGACTGAGATGGGCTACCTTGAGTTGGGCCTTTGGTCCAAGAAAAGTTCGGGTTGTCCCTCCAACCTGGATTGTAAGTGTTAGAGTACGGGTCATACCTTTGACGATTGTCAAAACGAGTGTTTTGAATTAGCGCATTAACCTCCTCAACAGATTCGGTCTGACCCAAAGTTGTTGGGTCAATCCCTCCATTCATGGCCTGGTTATATTTTAATGACTCCAAAGTGTTTGGAGTGGGTTTTTGGTTCAGCTCTAAGGCCTCTATTCTCCTCACCAGTGTGGCTAATTTGGCCTCTGCCTCAATTTTGGGTTCAATCTTGAACATCCCCCCTTTTTCAGGAATGGTGGATTTGATGGGCTCCCTCTTGATAGGGGCCCACTGCAATGTGTTTTCAGCTGTATCTTCCAAAAATGTCCAAGCTTCTTCTATTATTTTCTGTGTAAAATTCCCACTACAGAAAGATTCCACCATTTGTTTAGTTGGGTAATCCATGTGTTCATACACAATTTGGACTAATCGAATTTTTTTAAACCCATGGTGGGGACATTGGATTAAGAGGTCCTTGAACCGTTCCAAAAAACTGTAAAGTGTCTCCCCTTCCATTTGATGGAACTCATTTATGGCCTGCCTAATCGAAGCAGGTTTTTGCTCGGTGTTGACACAAAAAATGTCACTTTGCCTCTTCACACCAAAAGCTACATGGAGCCGCATCCTACCCCAAATAGGCAGGCGCCACTTCAAGCATCAGATCTTGTCAGAATTAAACAAAAACTGCAAGGTCATTCAAAACAGCCGAAAGAGAGGTACACATGAAGTTTCGGGCCATTCCGACATCATTTGGCCTAGCTTCACTTCTCCAACAGCTAAGCAGCAGCTCCCGGCAGCGACAGTGTCGAAGACCCCAAATCTTCGATCAGAGCCTACGGATGGTCTCAAAATACCTCCGAAAGGCTACATGTCAAGTTTCAAGTCAAACCGACACCGTTTGACCCTCCATCAACTCTCGAGCAGCAAAATCAAGCCCTTAGGTAGCGAGAATTAACGAGGTCGTCACTCATCAAACAGAGCACATGGGCGGCTTCTACATACCTCCAAAGGGCTGCACATCAAATTTCAGGACATTCCGATGACGTTTGACCCAGTTTCGATGCTCGGAAACAAAATCAAGCCTACCAGCGGCGGAGCACCCCGGGACCATGGCACCCAATTCGGAGCTTGTGGATCATCTCAAAATGACTCCAATAGGCTCCCCGTCGAATTTCAGGTCAATCGGACATCGTTTGACCAGAAGTCAAAGCTCGGCATTTCCCTCGTGGTGAAATCAAAGTCAAGCGTTTGCGGGACCCCAAGTGGCTTCAAAACCTGAACAAAAGCCTATGGTTGGTCTCCTCTACTGCTCAAGAAGCTACACGTCGAATTTCAGGCCATTCCGACATCGTTTGACCTAGTTTCGACGCTTGACAAAAAATCGGGAGTTCTCCACAGTAAGTCTTCGGCTTTTCAGAAAATGGGAAACTTTGCAATCCGATTTGCACGGCTTCCCGTCAGGTTTTCTTGAGGGAAATTCAGCCAATAAATGAGAGGAAATTCCAAGAAAAATACAGGAGAAAACAGAAGCGAAAAACGACGAAAAACGAAGAAGAAAAGGCGACCGGAAGGCGGCCAACCATGGGGCACAAACCCCATGGTCGCCGGCGACCATGGAGGTCTGGGCCGCCGGACCTCGCCCAAAAACCCCGTTTTTCGGGTATCTTTTGCGTCCCAAGTTGATTGGCCCCTATGATTTTTCCAAATTCTGATTTTTTGAGCATGAAATCCGTCGATCTTCGTCGACATCGTGGATCCGCCGCCGGAATCATGGAATCATCATCCGACACCTCAAAATTGTCAACCGACCGATCAAGAAAATGCACTTTCTGCCCGACCGATCGAGAAATCGATTGGACAGATGTCGCCAGCTTGTTGATATTAATCAAAGTCTGAAATTGCATGATCATCCGATGTCGATCAACATGAAGATCCATCGATGATCATCGCCAAAAGAATTCCAAAGGACGCGGCGCGGCCCGTGACTCTTCAAGCGACCGGGAGACCATTTATTGCTGTTAATTGACTTGTTTATGGCAACTTATTACAGTCATTAACTCATTATCTTGGACCGCCCAATCAAAAGCAAGCAAATGGGAGTTACAAATCCAAGTATTCATAGCATTAAAACCATGAAACTCCCCTCATTATGGAGATTAAAGGCAACTAAATGCCCATTATCCTCCACTGGCCAATCAAATTCAAGGAAAAAGGAGTTACCAAATCAAGAAATTAAAAACTTGTAGCTCCTCCCATCATGAGCATTAATACCATAAATGCTCATAAACTCTCCTAAATGGCTACCAAATGCCTATAAATAGGAGGCCATTCCAAGGAAAAGGGGACAAGGGAAAAATTATCCAAAAACTCTCCGAAAAATACAAGAAAAATCCAGAACCTCTGCAACAAACTCTCCTCTATTGAAGAAAACTCTGCTGCAACAAGCACTACAAGGTGATCAAAGCCCCTTGGGGGGCCACCCCCCGCAACGCCACCTCTCCTTCTATCCAACATGGCTAGATGCGGCTTTTCAGCCCTTCTACTCAGCTTTTTATCGGATATAGGACCTTACCTTGGTCCTTATCCTCTAAAAATCTGAGGTTGGAGCCAAGCCAATAAATCAAGCATCAAAGTTCTCATCTGAAGGACGATGGCGGAGTCCATACATGACTCGCGACCGTCGATCTGAACGGGTCCCCCCACAATCGCATGAAAAGTTAGATTCCATTTCTTTCTTTTCTATTGTATTGTATTTTTTCTTAAAGAGACACAAAATTCACATTTCTTGTCTTTTCATTATTGATGAGATTTGTAAACCGCCTTTCACGGCAAAATCGCCTTTCACGGCAAACAAAGAAAATCGCCTCTTACGGCATTCAAAACAAACTTGTCTCTTTTCTTTAAAATATGTGTGCAATGGAAAGTTAGGAAAAAGTTGATTTCCTTTCTACTTGTGAAGGTGAATCTCTGGATCACTACTCTAAATTCCAAGTAGAAAAGAAAATCTGGCATACCCACAAAATGTTGATACCCGCCTTTCTTTCTTCCCTCTCCCTCCTTCCGGACCCCGACAGACCCGGGGCGGATGGCAGCGGAGGAGGAACGGAGGGGCGCGGTCCATCAAGCTGGCACACCCGGTGGGACCCGTTCATTTGAGAACACAATGCTTGGATTCTTTGGCTCCATTCTAGTTGGTGGCCTATGTTGGATCTTGCATCTAAAAAAAAAAACATGAGATGGGATTTTTGGAAGTTTCTTTCTTTAAGTTTATTTCCAGCCTTTCCCGTTTCTAAAAAAAAAATCTCAAAAAAAAAATCTGATTAAATTTTTTTTTTCAGATTTCCCTCTTTTGGGTTTAAGTTGAGAAACTTTGGCTTCTTCCTTTTCGGATTTCGAGATCGCAGAAATGTTGAACTCATTTTCGGAATGGAACACCATTTGCTCTCTTCTATGAATCCACTAAAAAATCTGATTTACAAATTTTTTTTTCCGGATTTCTCCCTTTTCGGTTTAAGTTGAGAAACTTTGGCTTATTCCTTTTCGGATTTCGAGATCGCAGAAATGTTGAACTCATTTTCGGAATGGAACACCATTCGCTCTCTTCTATAAATCCATAAAAAAAAATCTTTCAAAAAAAAAGCCACTAAGGTTGCACCAATTGCGTTCTTTGACCAAAGTGGATTTAAGAAAAAACTAGTCCAGAGTGTGGAGACAGCTAGACTGTTCTAGGCAAGGGTCCTCCAAACGGGTTCATTAAGTAATCCTACCCTTACCTGGGGGCTGATCTATCAACTGAGGTTTCATAAGATCGAATTGGAGATCTATGTGAACTCTTAAAAAAAATCTTCAAAAATTTTTTTTTCTAAAAAAAAAGAACAAAAAAAAAAAAAATAACTTCTATCACTTTTGGATTCATATTTGAGAAATCCTGGTTCCTTCCTTTTCGGATTTTCGAGCTCGCAGAAATGTTGAGCTCATTTTCGGATTGGAATACCATTTGCTCTCTTCTATAAGTCCAATCTTGACACTTTAAAAAAAAAAAACTTCCGTCACTTTTGGATCCACACTTGAGAAATTTTGGTTCCTTTCCTTTCGGATTTCGAGTTCGCAGAAATGTTGAGCTCATTCTCGGATTGGAATACCAATTGCTCTCTTTTATGAATCCAATCTTGACCTTTCAAAAATCCCATCTCGTGTCCTTTCCAAGGATGCGATTTGCAACATTTGTGCCTAGCGGTCCTAGTACGCCCTTTCGGGTCTACAGTATTCACAACTGACACATTTGTATCTCAACCTTATATCATTTTACCTTGAGTGAGCTTTGCTTCTCGGTAATTTGAATTAAGGTTCACAATTGCTTCAAGCAGTCACTGGGACGCTCATTCTGAGCTGACCCTACTTGCGTTTAGAACAATTGTGCCCTCTATGGCTTTTCTGCCTTCCTCATGTTGCTTGGGCTGGGCCATGTTCCCTCGGGCGACTTGAAGAGGCGAAACCATAGTATTTTCCATTTATGATCACCATATTCTTGTGATTACTAATGGATATGGTCTTGTTTCAGAAGTTTTCCAAAAACTAACAATGGCAGCTTCATTAACCATCACCTTTGATGAGAACAAGTACCAGCTGATGCTTCAAGAGAAGCAAACCAAGCGCACCTACAAGCGCCCCGCCAGTTGCCAAAGCATCACCACCCTTGGCGACTCCCAGAACACCGGGTCGACCTCAACTCCCCGGACCATCGTCTTCGGGTCGCTGGGACCATTCCCACTTCCCGTAGAAGAAACCGCAACTGCCAAGAAGCAGAAAACTGCCACCGGACATGTCGCTGCTCCAACACCAAAGGCGGCCATCAGAAAACCTGAAGCCCGTGGTAACCCCACGAAGCCTCAACCTACAAGAAACCAGGTTTGCTCAAAGATTTGGTCCCCAAGACCTTCACCCAAACAAAGAAGGTCACAAACACCTGCAAAGCCAGCATACCTGGCCCCTCTCAAGGAGAACCGGTTCTACCCTCTTGCTTACATGAAAGAGGAGAAACCTACCCTCCGCCAAACAAAACCAACTCAGCACGAGCTAGCTTGCTCCTACAAGCCCAAAATCAAATCGTGCATCGTAAGGCCTCCGCAAGAACCTGTAAAGGCCTGCACTCCTGCGAGTCGACCCTTCCTCTCAACAGGGGCCGAACTCGCCAAATTCAAGGCTTCGCTGCGACAGGCAAAGGACCGTGTCCGGATCCTATCCCTGCCAGTCTTCAAAGAAGACAAGCTCGGCTGCTGCGCACCAGGGACTACATCCTTCATTGCCAGAGCGCAGCCAGAGCTAACCGAAGCTCAAATTACTCGTCGTATGCCCCGCCGCGTGGCATATCGACAAAAGAGACTAGAGAAGCAAAGAACCCAGCATTCTGCACTTCAGGTCTCCAAAAAATGGGTGGAAAAAGAAAGACCCAATCAAGTTGCTGTTGTCCATGTGGTTGGAAAAATCAGAAGACATCAAAAGTCGGCAACTAAAATCCATGTCAGACGACCGGTGACTCGCAGCATCACTCGGACAAGAAGACATCAAGAAGATTCTCCCGCTCCTTCAAGTCAAGGACACCGGAGTAATCACTCCTCGAGCTCTTCATCTAAAAGAATGAGCTCCAGCTCAGTCACCAAGAATGTATCCTCTTTCGACTCTCGAAGAGTGAACATCTTGGTCACAAATGCTGAGCAACCTCCGCCATATGATGACGTAGCTGCACGCATCCAGCAGCTGGAACAAGGACAGCAGAGAATAGAGGCCCTAATGGAAAACCTCCTTCTCACTATCCAACGTCCGCCAAACAATGAAGCTCTTCCGAGCCATCAAGGCGACGAGGAAAATGCGGAAAACAGTGAGTCACGCGCCCTTACCAAAAAGGACGTTGACGATATCCTCGCCAAAGCAAAAGAAGAGGATACACTAAAGGAGCATGGGATCAAGCCACCATATCCCTTGTGGATGGACTCGGTCCCGTTCCCTACAAAATTCAAGCAACCTACTCTCCAAGCATATACGGGGAAAGGTTCAGCCAGACAACACGTCATCCATTTCAAGATCCTTACGGGAGCTATTGCGGATCAAGATGCCCTCAAAATCCGCCTCTTTGCAAGTACCCTAAAAGGTACGGCCTTTGATTGGTACTCCACTCTGCCGGAGGACTCCATTCAAAATTGGGCCATGCTGGAGACACGCTTCCAAACCCACTTCAAAGGTGAGGATCATCCTGTTACTATGGCGCAGCTCTGCAGCCTAAAACAGGGAGAGAGTGAGTCAACATATGACTTCATTCACAAGTGGAAGGCAATGGCGTACAAATGCTCAGATGTATTGCCACAAGCGTCGCTAGTCGACATCTGCCGTAACAACATGAGAGCAAGAATCCGCTCCATGATCATCGGCAACAAATCAAAAAACCTAGGTGAACTCCTAGAAGCTTCTATGGAGGCTGAAACGGTGATCAAAGACCTCAACAGTCAGAAATCATCAAAGAAAGAGCCGACCACCATTGCAACCTCAAAGCTAAAGAAAAAAGAGGTTCTCAATGTGCAAACCAAGTCAGCTCCTCAGGCGCCAAAGAAAGCTGAAAACAAAGCTGCAGGTAAAAAGCATGAACTCTCTGATGCCTTCAAAGAACGAGAAGAGAAGAAATACCCGTTCGATGAAGATGTTGAAGAAATTTTTGGGGCACTTCTCGCAAACGGTAAACTCACCTTGCCTGACACCAAAAGACCGGGCGATGTTGGCAAAACCAACGATCCTCGGTACTATCCATACCATCAGATGGTCTCGCATCCTCTCAATCAATGCTTTGTTGTGAGAGAGAAGATAAATGAGATGTGGAAAAACGGAGTCATCACCTTCGACAAGAACTATGGGTCTGCCTCCGTCAACATGGTGTCGTGTGGACAAAAACAAAAATCACCAAAAGAGAAGATCACTACTTCCTTCAAGGTGATAAAGATGACCCAAACGTCCAAGAGTTGGTTCCATATCCAACATCAGACGGACAACCCATATGGGTACACCCCGATATCCTAGAAGATGAAAATTGGGAGGTCGTCAAAACAAAGCCAACCGCTCAACAGCGAAGGCAAGCCAGGAGACAACTCCGCAAACTCAAACAACAGGAGAAAGCTCCGAAAAAGCAAGAAGTCGCTGAAAAGGCAGAGACCTCCTCTACCGCTTCACTGGGGGCAACACAAGAGTCTCCTCCCAAGACTTCAAAGGCAGCAAGAAGATTCATTCTTGGTGATTTCATGCCACCGCACCTCAAAGATGAAACTACGCAGGGGGCATCATACTCTTGCAACTCGGTGGTCAGATTCCCCATGGATGGATACGAGTCCAGTGACACCGCTAGCAATATCGATGAGTGGGAGGAATCCCTCGAAACAGGAGAATATCTCTCCGACGAGGAATGGATCCCTGAATCTCATCTTATGCCAGTAATCTGGTATAACCCATTACAGCCGCAAGGATCCTGGTCTGATGATGAAGAAGACCAAGAGGCTGTCCAAGAAAATACTCCAGTGGAACCCAACCATGTTGAACCACAAGGAGCAGACGAAGAAGAAGATTTGGCCCCCATGCCTGATCTCGATGAATACGCAAGGATCTTGCAGCACCTTGCTATAGAGCAAGAACAAGGTCGTATCAACCAGCTTCGTCACAACCCAGCACCGGAAGTTCCTGAAAATCTACAGGAATCTCCTCCGGTAACCCCGAAAAACGAAGAAAGCTGTTGGATCGATGATCCTCTTACACCTAAGGACGAATCTGATTCCCAACAGTTCATTTTGGAGGCATCTTCCGTCAAAGTTACTTGTAATGCAATAGCTCAGGATGATAATTCCTCCGGAACCACACCTTCTCATGCTTCGTCTCCTGGAACAGTGACATCGGAACTCAAACCTCTTCCGACTGATCACCTTGAAGAAATTTCAGCCGGTGAAATCTTCTTCAGAGAAAATCTGGTCAATTGGTCCCAAATGCCCGATCTCATCGGTGATGTCTGGACCGACAAAATATTCGATAAAGAAGGAAAGTTGCTGGCTGTTGTTCAGGACTTGCTCCCGGAAAGTGCTCCATGCAACACAATTACTGAAGATGGCAATGCTGACACAGAGACATCTTCAGCAAATGAGAAGGAACAACCCCTCGATCTCGAGGGTGATCTTCCAAACAAATACCGTTCTCCAGAAGCTCTTGAAGTTGGTAGAGGTACCCGTTCTGGCCGGGATTACCACAAAAACTACAACCAACCTTCTGCTTCTTATGTAAATCCTTCGGGAAAACAAGCTGTAAAAGCCCCTAGTGGCAAGAATAATGAAAATGCAGGCCCCAAGGAGGCTTTCAAGTACGACTTGATTCAGCACTTCAAACACATACCTGCACGTCTGCACATCCTAGAGTTATTACGAATGTCACCACAGACTCGTGATAGTCTCATTTCAGAACTACAAATGCTGGATGCGGATGTCGACAAACATGCCCCACAAGTCCTACAAATTGAAATGGACTATAGGGTCAAAAAATCAAAAACTCCCTCAAAAGGAGAAAAGAAGAAAACTGAGGGATCCTGCATCGAATGCCTCTCGGTTCAAAAAGCAGCAAGTGCAACCATCGCCTTCACCAAGGAAGACCTCCTGCTAGGCAAGACAAAGCACAACCGACCCCTGTACTTCACCGGGTACATCAAAGAGGTGCTAGTACACAGAATCCAGATCGATCTAGGTTCTGCACTCAACCTCATCTCCACTTCGGCACTCGAAGAACTGGGCATTCCGCCTAGCAAGCTGAGCCACACGTCTGTGTCCATCTTTGGATATGATGGCATTGCTCAAAGGCCGATCGGCAAAATCAGGTTCAAGTTGCAAATCGGTGATCTTATCTCCGAGGTCACTGTCTATGCGATAAAGACCCCTTTCATGCTACAACATCCTTCTCGGACGCCCCTGGATACACGAGAATGGTGTTCGCCCTTCGACTTTACATCAGTGCATCAAGTTCGTTGGCAATGACGGCTTGATACATCGAGTGTTTGCAGACAAAAAGCCCTTCAAAGGCAAAGAAGTCTATTTCGCAAATGCTCAGATGTACAAAGCTGAAAAAGAAGAAAGGGAGGAAGAAACAGCACCCTTTGCCGAAAATCTCCAGAAAGACAAAGGCAAGGCTCCTCAGCAATCACCGGAAGAAAACAAACCCTCTATCAAAACCGAAGAGAATAATCAATCTCCCTTCATGGTCTCCCTCAAGTCTTCAAAGCCTCTGGTGATCACCACCAAAGCAAAGAAGACAAAACAAAAGGCTGGGGGCAAGTTTGTTGTCTCCTTCGTGTCTATCTTGCAAGACACGGATTCGGACTCAGAGCCAGAAGACGACACATCGTCAAACCAAGCTGATGATCAACAAGTCCAGCCCGCTCTCACTCCGATGGAGACAACCATTGACATAGAAGATTCGGCATCTGCTTCCTTCGTTGTTCCAGCAACATCAACAAAAGAAAAGCCAATCTTCTTCCATAAATCGGGAGTTTCTTCATCAGATTCTTCGCTTGAACCTTTCCAAAATGAAGGTATGCCTCAACTATCCCTGTATAGTCCAATGGCACAAGCTATCATGAAGAAAATGGGCTACGACGCTCAGAACCCAATCGGTTTGGGAGGTGGTCGTGGTATTATCACGCCATTGGAACCAACCCTGACCAAAAGTCAACTGGAAGGTTGGAAACCCCACCGCCACATAGAAAAGTCTTCACATGGGCTGGGGTATGATCCTGACGCTCCCTTGAGACAGTTGACACAAAGGCTGCAAAGTCGTCTTGCCGACCAAGCCTCAACATCTCATATTAATGAAGACATCGATCTCCCCGGATATCTCTTTGAAGAGTCACCCGTCGAAGATTTAGGAAGCTCACCCAATTGGTATGATTTCTCGGATGATGAAGAGGAATTGACCGATAATACGGATACACGATTTTCTAGCCCAGAAGAACCATCATCTCCAAAAGAAGTGCCCTACTTCGACCTAGTTTCAACAGGTGATTGGGACCATCTCATAGCAAATCTTGAGAAAAGTACCAATCAAGAAGACCCATGGACAAAAGCAGAGCCGTGGTCTGTAGATCCCTTTGGAACTCCAGAAGGTTTTGTTGGGCTGGAAGCCTCCGAAAATATTGTGAAGGAACCACTTTCAAACCTTCCAACTGAAGATTTTGTTCAAAAGATAGACTTGGGAACACCTGATAACCCACGTCCTGTATTCATAAGCAAGAATATAAAGGATGATGAGTTACTCGAGTATATCGCATTTCTTCATGAGTTCGTTGATTGTTTTGCATGGTCTTACGCTGAGATGCCTAGCTTAGACCCCAAAATAGCAGTCCACAAACTCAATCTTCAAAAAGATATCAGGCCTGTCAAACAAGGCCAAAGAAGGTTCCGTCCTGACGTGATGGACAAAATTGAACAAGAAGCTCAAAAACTCAAAAGCGTTGGCTTCATCCGTGAGGAACAGCATCCTGAAGGGTTGGCCAACATCGTCCCCGTGACAAAGAAAAATGGGCAAATCAGGGTCTGCATTGATTACAGAGACCTAAACAATGCATGCCCAAAAGATGAATTCCCGCTCCATATACCGGAGGTGATGATCGACAACACCTGTGGGTTCGAGCGAATGACATTCATGGATGGCTTCTCTGGCTACAATCAGATAAAGATGCATCCTGAAGATGAAAAACACACAGCATTTTGGACCCCGTTTGGCGTGTATTGCTACACTGTCATGCCATTCGGTCTGAAGAATGCCGGCGCTACATATCAGAGGGCTATGATGAAGATATTCCAAGATATGCAGCACAAGATGGTCGAATGTTATGTCGATGACCTCGCCGTCAAAAGCAAAAGAAAAGAAGACCATCTCAAAGATCTTCGAGAAGTCTTCCTCCGACTTCGCAAACACAAACTGCGAATGAATCCCCTCAAATGCTTCTTCGGTGTTTCATCGGGTAAGTTTCTCGGATTCATAGTACGGAAAGCTGGCATAGAGCTTGACCCCACCAAAGTCAAGGCTATCCTAGAAATGCCATCTCCAAGAACCCTAAGACAATTAAAAGGGCTCCAAGGAAGTTTGGCATACATTCGACGGTTCATCTCCAACCTATCAGGGAAGTGTCGTCCATTCTCTCGGTTAATGAAGAAAGGTGTCGATTTTGTCTGGGATGTTGAATGTGAAGCCGCGTTCTAGGACATCAAGTCATACCTGACTAAACCTCCAGTGTTGGCTGCCCCCACAACTGGAAAACCATTCCTCCTGTACACAAGAGCCCTTGACTGTTCTTTAGGCGCTCTCCTCGCACAAAAGAATGACGAGGGAAAAGAAGCTGCTCTATATTACCTTAGCCGCATGTTGGTACGTGCAGAGCATCGCTACTCTCCAGTCCAAAATGAATGCTTGGCAGTGATGTTCGCCATACAAAAACTGCGTCACTACCTGCTAGCCAACACAGTGTACCTGATTTCGAGGATCAACCTCCTAAAGGTCCTTGTCACAAAAGCAGGTTCTCTCAATGCCCGACTAGCAAAATGGTCCATCCTCCTGTCACAATTTGACATTAGGTATGTACCACAAAAAGCAATCAAAGGCCAAGCTCTAGCAGACTTCCTCGCGGAGCATCCATTGCCTAAAGATTCTCCACTCAGGGATGACCTCCCAGACGAACTGGTCTACAGTGTGGAGACTTCCTTATCAAATGCTTCCTGGCACATGTACTTCGGTAGCGCAACCAGGACAAATGAAAAGGAAAATCAAATATCGGGAATTGGCATTCTCTTTGTTAGTCCCGATAAATACATGATTCCGCATGCATTCTCGCTACTGGAACCATGTTCAAACAATGCAGCTGAGTACCAAACCCTGATCATAGGATTGGAACTCGCCCTCGAATCCGGCATCACTACGCTGGAAGCTTTTGGAGACTCTCAACCATGGTTTAAAATCTTGGTCTCGGTCGCAGTATCGGCCGGGCCGAAAAATCGATATGATATCGGTATCGGTCGCGGATATCGGTCCGTCGCGGTCATCGCGGCGTGAATTTTTTTTTTAATCCAAAAAAATTCGCAAAAATATCCAAAAAGTCCAGAATATTAGAAAACGCTGGAAAACTATATTTGTTTCCATTAGTAACAACAATAAATCAAAATCTCGGTCACCTTAAGTTATGAGTCATGTCTGTGTCGCAGACTCGCAGTTCACTGTCTTTTTTCCAGTATTTCATATAATGCAAACATTATTGATGCTCTGCTCATGATCAATTCATTAGTGTCAAATATAAGAAGATAAAGATAACATATCAATCATCATTTAATACTAACTTAATCATCAAATAAAGTTGTGAAATTCAAGACCATAAAGATTAGTGAATGAGATAGTGAGTTAGTGAGTAGTGACTGAGATAGATAAATCATAAAGCACTTGGTTGGGCATCAAAATGTTCATGGTTTACCTGAAATTAGAGGGGACTAGTGGAGACTGGAGAGTGGATACTGGAGAGTACTAGTAGAGACTAGAGAGAGACTGATGACTGATGAGTATGAGTGTATGACAGATTGACAGCCTAATACCAAGTGGAGTGTCGCCCTGGCTCGATATCATCATCATCATCATTTCTTCGGTATTGGCTAAAAAGATATGCTCCATACTGCTGTGCAGCACTAGCACTACCATATCCATAACCATATTTAGATTGTTCTTGATAAGATGATGAACTATCTTGATCCCCTGTGTCTGTGGATTGAGATGGCTGGTTATAATCATATGGCATGAAATAGTTATGAGGGGCATAAATAGGTCGTCTGGTGGGGGAAGCCTCCCTTGCTCAATTAACATCTGTTCGATAGAAATAATTGGTGTTGGTGAAGGGGGTACCCAATTAGGGTCATATGAATAACCCTCATGCTGTCCATACATGGCACCTTGTTGGCCAACATAATCCCCATGTTGTCCATACATGGCACCTTGGCCAACATAACTTCCATGATGACCATGAGTAGCGGCGCCGGCGCTACTACTACCCCCTGCCTCAGTCTGTCCAACATGTCTGACATAGCCACGGCGAGGATCTAACTCAGTAGCATGAGGAAAATGCTCAACTGTCTCATAAGTGACAGGCTCATCATCTCTATAATGACCATTATCCCCGGGAGAGTCAGGTGGAATTCCTGCTGATGATGAAGAAGTAAAAATACTTGACTCACTCTCTTCATCCACCTCCTTTTCCCTTGGCTCACTTGTATTAGGTGCACGCCCCTGCTGCATTGTCAAGTTTATTTCTTCTATCCTTTCTGCAACCCTCACTGGCTCAGGCCTTTCCCCAGTCAATTCCTCTATCAACTGCTCAGACTCTGGGTCTTGGTCTAACACCGGTTCTTCTTGTTCCTCCAACCATTGACCTAACACAGTATCCTCTTCTGAAAAGATATAGTCCAAATTAATTGGACAGAAATAATCCCGGTGATCCTCAAACTGTCTTCTCCTTCTATTTCTACTCCGGAGTTTGAGGTTGTAGTGAATGTAGACCAATTTATTTAGCTTTTGCATTGTCAATCTATTTCTTGGTCTTGTGTGGATAAATGAGAATGTGCTACAGTTTCTTTCACAATTGGAAGACGATGTAGTTTGACTAAGGACTTTAATAGCAATCGTCCTTAGTGCAGGAGCACTCTCTCCATAATTCAACCACCATTCAGCTGAAAAAAATAGAAATGATATTAAAGTCAATAAAAAAATAATAAGTCCTTAAATAATATAGAGATGACATTACAATCAATACCATGATAGGTCTGTGTCACAGCTCTCCGTGCAGTCGTCGTTCCAAAGCTTCCAGCCCGTACATTGTATATGTCAATCTGAAGATATTAACATAGAAAAATAAATTAGAGAAATTACAATGTTATATACTTTTTTCCTTAATTATCCTACATTCCTACCTGATTAGTAGCCCAAATTGCTTCATCTGTACTCTCTGCCAATCTTTCAATTACATTTTTTAGTCCCAAACGGATTTCATTAGATATGTGTCCATCCGTAAATTGGGGATTAAAGAAATATCCTGTAACAGTAAAACCAATGAATTTTAGTCATTGATAAATTAATGTAGTGAGGACTGAGGACTGAGGAGAGAATGGAGAGTTGAATACAACAATTCAAGTGTTAAAGACTTAAAGGATATTCTTCACTTACCGGCAATGTGTAAATCATGTTTTAATTGTCGTCCCCATCGATCGTCGATGATCTTCCAAAACTTTTTGTAATATTTACAATCTCCTTGAATAGCCAGCTTTGATCTCTCCATGGCCTCATGTAAGAAGCCCATTGTTGGCTTATCATCGCCATCAACCAATCGAAGAACCTTTATTAGGGGTTCAAAAACATTTAAAACACCCTTCACATGAGGCCAAAACTTGTTGGACTCAATTGTTTTACATACTTCAACAGCAATGGGACTTGGCCTTTTTCCCCATTTTGAATTCATGAATTCATTTGATTTTATCAATCGGAGAAGTCCTTCTCTATACTTGTAAACACTTTCGATAGCAATGAAGTGGGTGGCAAATCTAGTGATGCCAGGCCGTAGTAATTCATGGTTGTCTGTATGCATTTTCATCATGGAAATGAGTCTATATGATTGATAAAAAAAATTGGTGATCTTCTTTATCTTACCAATCACAAACTTCATGACTTTTCATTTTGCAATATCTTGAAGCATTAAATCCAAGCAATGTGCTGCACATGGAGACCAAAAAATCCTTGGCCTTTGTTTCATAAGCATCGTTCCTGCAGCCTTCATGTTTGCAGCATTGTCGGTAACAACCTGAACTACACAATCTGCCCCAACTTCTTCAATCACCTCATTCAATAACTTATTAATATATTTTGCATCTTGAATGTAATCAGTTGCATCAACTGATTTGATAAACACCGTGCCCATAGACGAGTAGACTAGAAAATTCAAGAGATGACAGTGTGTGATGGTCGTCCACCCATCGCACATTAGTGTACAACCTCTTTCCTTCCATGCTCATTTGAAAGTTTGCACCCAAGCCTGCAACTCTTCATACTCTTTCTCAACACATACATGCCCAATCTCATAAGGGGTAGGTGCCTTTATACCTGGACCATGTTCTGCAGCTGCATCTAACATGGTGGTGAAATAAGGAGATGATGCCTTGTTGGGAGGAATGCCTCCGTCCAAAAAAACTTCCCAGCGGCTCTCACTAGATGTTCTCTTGCTTTACCAAGCCTACCCGTTAATGCTTTCATAATGCTGGGCTGCTTTGAGGTTGGTTTTCTATAAGAATATGGGTCAGTTGACCCCACTTGCTGAGGTGCACGTGTATGAGTTCTTTCAATCTCCTCAATGTTTGGATCTCGACGGGGTTGTTTTTGACTAAATGCCCGACGCAAACTTGCTCCCCCAGGTTCGGATGACCCACCCTGCTCATATTGGCCACCTCTAGAGGCTGCTTCATATTGCATTCTTCTTCTCTCTTCCTCCTCCTGAAGTGACCTAACACTTTCTCTCCTAGCCTTCCTCATTTCCGGGTCTTCATCGTCATCATCATCGGAGGAACTGAATACTTCTTCTCTACATGCATCAAATTCCTCAGTTCTTCTTTTTTGTTGTAATTCTTTTTTTTTTTTGATGATGCATTTAGGAGCTCCCTCATTTCAGCAGTTACATTTGGTGGCACTTTATGACAGTTTATCACCTGTCCTGTTACATGCCCCAAATGTTGTTTCAATCGAGTAATCCCGCCATTGAACACTCTTCCACAATAATTACATTTCACTCTACTTTTGCTTCCAGCTGGTTCACCATGGTTCCATGCCGGATCTATTGAACGCACCATCTTGTTCCTATAAAATAAGAAATTCATGCAATACAGCAATAGTAATACACTAATACTCTTAGGAACAATTATTTTTAGGAAAAGTCAAGATTTAATAAAATCATTTTCAATATCCTAAATATATAGATCTAACATAAAAGTATGTAGATCTATCATTTACACACCATACAATGATCATGAATCATTAAAAGAACATATTTATGATGAAATCCCCAAAAAATGATATATTATAATTCAAATATTAAAAAATCCGAAAATAAAATAATTAAAATAAAAATCTAAATCATGTTTATGACTATGAGTAGATGTAGATCTATCATCTACACACTATTAATAAGCCTTTGGTTTCACAAATATCCTAACAAAGTAACAAGTAACAACAATTAATTTTTGAAAAAAAAAATTAATAAAATCATTTTCAAAATCCTAAATATATAGATCTAACATAAAAGTATGTAGATCTATCATTTACACACCATACAATGATCATGAATCATTAAAACAACATATTTATGATGAAATCCCCAAAAAATGATATATTATAATTCAAATATTAAAAAATCCGAAAATAAAAAAAATTAAAAAAAAAGTTCAAAATCATGTGTGTGAGTAGATCTAGCATGAAAGTATATAAATCTAACTTCTAAATGAAGAAAACAACACAATTACACAAGTGAGTAAGTTACATACCTCTATGCTTCATCTATAAAAATAAAAAAAAAACACATAATATGCTTTAAGTTGATTTCCTCTTACCTTAGATAATATTTTCTTCAAAAAATATAAGTGAGATTTGGAAATATGGAAGAGAGAAGGTGGCTGCTGCTATGGGTAATTGGGGCTTTGAGAAGAGAGGAGAAGAAGATGAAGATGGGAGAAGAATAAAAAAAAAATTAGGGTTTGAAGTCCTTTATATTCATCTCGGCCGAGATGAAAAAATGACCGATATAATCAATATCTCGGCCATCTCGGCCGAGATTTTGACGAAATGGGGCCGAGTCCGATATCTGCACGAGATATCGGACCGGTCTCGGCCGATTTTTTCATCCATGCTCTCAACTGATCGTCAACCAGATGAATCAGAAATTTGAAGTCAGGAAGCCCGATCTGTTGCCTTACTACAACAAGGCACAATCGCTTCGACAAAAGTTCGACATATGTCACATCACCCACATCCTCAGAGGTGAAAACATTCGTGCAGATGCCGTGGCTGGACTTGCTGCGTCTATGGCAATCCAAGAAGGGGAAAACATGCAAGTTACAATGTGTCAAAAAAGGATTCTCCCTCCTCTCAACACACATCAAGCAGTTGCTGAATGCCACCAAGTAGTTGGAAGTCGGATCTCCGTCCTTAAACCTCTGATCGGCGACTGGAGGGATCCGTTCATTGATTACATAATGTTCGGAATCCTACCTGAAGATCCAAAAGAACGGGTAAGCATCCAAAGACGAGCCCCAAACTTTCATTTGGATATTCCTTCAAAAATGCTGTACAGAAAATCCTACAACGGAGTACTTCTACGCTGCTTGTCACAACAAGAAACTGAAGAAACACTCAAAGAAGTACATGTTGGTCTTTGTGGAGCCCATCAGGCTGGCCCTAAGCTCTACGATCAGATAAAAAGGTTAGGTTATTATTGGCCTACCATGGTGGCTGATGCAATGCAATTTGCTAAGTGCTGCCAACAATGCCAAATTCATGGAGACTATGTCCACATGCCTCCAGAATGGCTGCATCCTACAGCGATCTCATGGCCTTTTGAAGCCTGGGGTATGGACATCATAGGTCCTATCTCCCCTCCATCGAGCAAAGGTCATCGCTTCATCTTCGCCGCTACGGATTATTTCTCCAAGTGGTTAGAAGCATTCGCGCTTAGTGAAATGAAGACCTCATCAGTCCTTCAGTTCTTGCGCACCAACATCATTTGTCGCTTCGGCAAACCTAAAAGATTCGTCCATGATAACGGACCGCAATTCCGGGATCACAGATTCTGCGACAAATACAAAATCCAAAGTTGTCCTTCAACTCCGTACAATCCGGCAGCGAATGGACTAGCAGAGGCCTTCAACAAGACGCTTTGCAAAATCCTCAAGAAAATGGTCTCTAGTCATAAAAGAGATTGGGGCGACAAACTGCCTGAAGCTTTGTGGGCCTATCGAACCACCGTTCGAGGACCAACCCATAGCACACCATTCTCCTTGGTCTATGGATGCGAAGCTGTTGTCCCTTTGGAAGTTCAAATTCCTTCCTTAAGGGTATCTCTACAAAATGACATGATGCAAGAAAGCAATGTCAAATTGAGACTTCAAGAGCTGGATAATCTCGATGAGAGACGGCTCGAAGCTCTACAAAACATTGAACTTTACCAAGCACGCATGGCAGGATCTTTTGACAAGAAGGTCAGGCAACGCGCCTACAAAAAGGGAGACTTGGTTCTTACAGTAAGAAGACCTATGGTTTTTGCTCACAAATCCAAAGGCAAATTTGAACCAAAATGGGAGGGACCTTTCGTCATCGACAAAATCTTCTCCAACGGCGCATACGCTCTTCTAAATATGGAGGGTGACAGGTGTATGCTGCCCATCAATGGAAAGTTCTTGAAGCGGTACTACCCTTGAAGGCTTTCCCCACCGGGTCAGAGCAATGTCTACACGGCCAAAGCCTATTCCTAGGTATCTGCTCGTCAAACCCACTCCTTTTGGAATTTTCATCCTCTTGTCGAAATTTCTAAAAAAAAAAACCCCTCAAAAGAATGTTTCTTTCATCGTTTCATTGTTAAAAAAAAAAAAGCAAATCCAAAAATCCAAGTTTAGGAGCCTCTTCCCAAACTTGACCAAAATTTTCGATCCTTGAACCCAAAATTCATGGTTTGAAACAAAATCAGGACCTAGGGATTTCAGCCCTAGTCCACCCCGGCTTTTACCACCAAAATGGTTGAGTCAAAATTTACGACCCTCATGTCTTTAAACAAAAAATGGTTTTTCAAAAACCGCAGGGAAGCGACGTTCAGTCGATACTTGCAAAACCCAAAATCGGAAGGATGCGACACCCATTCGATACTTCCAAAACCCCAAAATTTCAAAAATCGTGGAGACGCAACGTTCCAGTTGATATCCACAACCCAAATTTCAAAACAAACAAAAAACAAAACAAAGGTTCGAAAAAACCTCAAAATTCAAAAATCGTGGGGAAGCAACATTCCATCGATACTCACAAAACAAAATTTTTGAAGAAAAAAAAGAGCAGGAAAGCGACGCTTAGTCGATACTTGCACCCAAATCCGCGGGGAGGCGACATTCCATCGATACTCGCAACCGAATGAGCAAGGAGGCGACATTACATCGATACTTGCAATACCATTCAGCAGAGAGGCGACTTTTAGTCGATACTTGCATTTTTTAAAACCAAAAACCTGGCTTTCACGCCAAAAAACCCGGCTTCCATGCCAAAAATCCGGCTTTCACGCCAAAAAATCAAAAATCCGGCTTTCATGCCAAAAATCAAAATTCGGCTTCCATGCCAACAAAACAAAACTCGGTTTTCAAAAAAAACAAATCTGGCTTTCATGCCAAAAATAAAAAATCTGGCTTCCATGCCAAAAAGAAATTTCGGCTTTCATGCCAAAAACAAAATCTGGTTCTTACACCAAAAACAAAACCGGCTTTCATGCCACAAACCAAATCTTGGCTCTCATGCCACAAAAAATCTTTAGCTCCCATGCCATCTCAAACTTGGCTTTCATGCCATTTTAAAAAAAATCGGCTTTTACGCCACGAAAACCGGCTGTCATGCCACCCCAAAAAAATTGGCTTTCCTGCCACCTCAAAATTCGGCTTTCATGCCATCTCAAAAAAAAATTTGGCTCTCATGCCATCCCAAAATTTGGCTTTCACACCACCAAAATCGGCTTTCATGCCACCTCAAAATTTCAGCTTCCACGCCATCCAAAATTTTGGCTCTCATGCCATAAACCCAAATTTCGGCTTTCATGCCATCTCAAAATTCGGCTTTCATGCCATCTCAAAAAAAATTTGGCTCTCATGCCATCCCAAAATTTGGCTTTCACGCCACCAAAATCGACTTTCATGCCACCTCAAAATTTCGGCTTCCACGCCATCCAAAAATTTGGCTCTCATGCCATAAACCCAAATTTCGGCTTTCATGCCATCTCGAAATTCGGCTTGCAAACCACAAAAAAAAAAAAAAAAAAGAAAAAAACCCTGGGTTTTTGCCGCAAAATCTGGCTTTCATGCCAAAACAACCCTTTTGACAAAAGATTTTCACAAAATGACAACTTTTTGATCAAAATTCTCAAATAAACATTCTCACCCAACCTTTGCTTATTTTCACCAAAAAGAATTTAAGTAAAAGGTACATAGAGTACCAAAAATGTTTTACATAGAGGTACCAAAAAAGAAGAAGAGAGAAAAGAAGAAAAGAGTTTGTTATAAATCAAGAGCTCAGTCTAGCATGGTCTTCAACCAAAGATCCAGCTCCTCAAGCAGACTCTTGGCCTTAGCCTCTAAAACTTCCAGGCCGCGCTTCTTCAAGATCTTGCCATAAAACGCGGCAGAACGCCGCGACCCATCTTCGGCACGAGGAAGCTCTTCCCAGAGAATTTGCCACTGCTCATACTCCTGAGTCTTTCTCTGGAGGCTACTACCGGCTTCTTCAACCTGGCGAATCAGAGTTCCCTCTTTAGCACGAGCTTCTACAATGGCAGTCCATTTGGCAGCACTTTGTTCTTGCAATTGCTCAAGGCGCTGCCTAGCTTATGTGACCTCCCTATCAAGACAGTGCAGGTCCTGTGTTAGCTCGATGATAGCCAACTCGGTAACGTTCCTCTCCCGAACGAATTGCTTCCGAGCCCGTGAGATCTCATCCATTCCAGATTTGATCTTACCGGATGGCTGCAAAAACATCTCATTGAAGAAGTCACCGCTTGGGAAATTCTTGGTCTCAGTCCATTTGTCACCCAAAGCAATGACTTCATCAACAAAGGCCTTGGCACTTGCAACGTCCAGACCGACCTCTGCACTGTCAGCAAGGATGTCCTGTACATGCTTGACCATGCCAAAACCAGCTTCCAAATGGCCAGAAGAGAGAGTTTCAACCCATGAGCTCAATACACTCTTCAACACCTTCTTTGCATATTGGAGGGATGGCCCAGATGAAGAGTCACCACGATCTGTTGGCTGACTGACCATGTCAGGTCGTGGTGGAGAAGAAATCAAAAGGCTCTTTCCAATCGGAGCCACTGAAGAAGCAATATCACCACAAAGTCCCGCCTCCGCCATGACGGGACTGGTAGAAGAAGCCCCTCCTTCTGGATCGGCTGCTCTGGCCCTGAGGAAGACGAAGGAACTTCTCCTGTTGCTTCACAACCTGCTGGCAAAAACACAAGAAAAGGTATGAATATGATCTTGTCAAAAAAAAAAAAAAAACAAATCAATGTCAAGATTATCACTATGAAATACCTTTTTCCATAACTGGTGGAGTACTTTCTGCCTCCATCTGCTCATCCGAGGCATCGTCGAAAGCCATATCCATAGATGGCTCAAAGTATGAATCCTTTGGCAAGTCAGCTGACAAAAAAAAAAAATCTCTTATAAAAAAAAAAAAAAAAGCGGAAACGGAAAAGAAGGAGAATCATACCATCATTGGCGGTCTCTTCTTCACGACTCCTCTTCTCTGGAGGCTCATCAGCATCTCCTGAAACCTCCTCAACAATGGTAGGAGGGACTTCCAGATCAGGAGAGTCTTCGTGGCGTCTCTCAGTGCTACGCTGTCCTCTCCTCCTCTTTTTTCTACAAGCCGGATTACTTGAAGTACCTGCCTCACTGTCAAAGTCAGGACTTTCATTTGGCTCCTCAATGATGGACCGCGCCCCTCCGTTCCTCCTCCGCTGCCATCCGCCCCGGGTCTGTAGGGGTCCGGAACGATGGAGAGGGAAGAAAGAAAGGCGGGTATCAACATTTTGTGGGTATGCCAGATTTTCTTTTCTACTTGGAATTTAGAGTAGTGATCCGGAGATTCACCTTCACAAGTAGAAAGGAAATCAACTTTTTCCTAACTTTCCATTGCACACATATTTTAAAGAAAAGAGACAAGTTTGTTTTGAATGCCGTGAGAGGCGATTTTCTTTGTTTGCCGTGAAAGGCGATTTTGGTGCCGTGAAAGGCGATTTTGCCGTGAAAGGCGGTTTACAAATCTCATCAATAATGAAAAGACAAGAAATGTGAATTTTGTGCCTCTTTAAGAAAAAATACAACACAATAGAAAAGAAAGAAATGGAATCTAACTTTTCATGCGATTGTGGGGGGACCCGTTCAGATCGACGGTCGCGAGTCATGTATGGACTCCGCCATCGTCCTTCAGATGAGAACTTTGACGCTTGATTTCTTGGCTTGGCTCCAACCTCAGATTTTTAGAGGATAAGGACCAAGGTAAGGTCCTATATCCGGTAAAAAGCTGAGTAGACGGGCTGAAAAGCCGCATCTAGCCATGTTGGATAGAAGGAGAGGTGGCCTTGGGGGGGTGGCCCCCCAAGGGGCTTTGATCACCTTGTAGTGCTTGTTGCAGCAGAGTTTTCTTCAATAGAGGAGAGTTTGTTGCAGAGGTTCTGGATTTTTCTTGGATTTTTCAGAGAGTTTTTGGATAATTTTTCCCTTTTTTCTCTCCCTTTTCCTTGGAATGGCCTCCTATTTATAGGCATTTGGTAGCCATTTAGGAGAGTTTATGAGCATTTATGGTATTAATGCTCATGATGGGAGGAGTTACAAGTTTTTAATTTCTTGATTTGGTGACTCCTTTTTCCTTGAATTTGATTGGCCGGTGGAGGATAATGGGCATTTAGTTGCCTTTAATCTCCATAATGAGGGGAGTTTCATGGTTTTAATGCCATGAATACTTGGATTTGTAACTCCCATTTGCTTGCTTTTGATTGGGCCGTCCAAGATAATGAGTTAATGACTGTAATAAGTTGCCATAAACAAGTCAATTAACAGCATTAAATGGTCTCCCGGTCGCTTGAAGAGTCACGGGCCGCGCCGCGTCCTTTGGAATTCTTTTGGCGATGATCATCGATGGATCTTTATGTTGATCGACATCGGATGATCATGCAATTTCAGACTTTGATTAATATCAACAAGCCGGCGACATCTGTCCAATCGATTTCTCGATCGGTCGGGCAGAAAGTGCATTTTCTTGATCGGTCGGTTGACAATTTTGAGGTGTCGGATGATGATTCCATGATTCCGGCAGCGGATCCCCGATGTCGACGAAGATCGACGGATTTCATGCTCAAAAAATCAGAATTTGGAAAAATCACAGGGGCCAAACAACTCGGGACGCGAAAGATACCCGAAAAATGGGGTTTTTGGGCGAGGTCCAGGCCGTGGTCGCCGGCGACCATGGGGTTTGTGCCCCATGGTCGGCCGCCTTCCGGTCGCCTTTTCTTCTTCGTTTTTCGTCGTTTTTCTCTTCTGTTTTCTCCGGCATTTTTCTTGGAATTTCCTCTCATTTATTGGCTGAATTTCCCTCAAGAAAACCTGACGGGAGGCCGTGCAAATCGGATTGCAAAGTTTCTCATTTTCTGAAAAGCCGAAGACTTTGCTGTGGAGAACTCCCAATTTTTTGTCAAGCGTCGAAACTAGGTCAAACGATGTCGGAATGACCTGAAATTCGACGTGTAGCTTCTTGAGCAGTAGAAGAGACCAACCATAGGCTTTTGTTCAGGTTTTGAAGCCGCTTGGGGTCCCGCAAACGCTTGACTTTGATTTCACCACGAGGGAAATGCCGAGCTTTGACTTCTGGTCAAACGATGTCCGATTGACCTGAAATTCGACGTGTGACTCCCTCATCAGTAGATAAGACCAACCATAGGCTTTAGTTTGAGTTTTGAAGCTGTTTGGGGTCATGCAAACGCTTGCCTTTATTTCACCGCGAGGGAAATGCCGAGCTTTGACTTCTGGTCAAACGATATCCGATTGACCTGAAATTCGATGGGGAGCCTACTGGAGTCATTTTGAGATGATCCACAAGCTCCGAATTGGGTGCCATAGTCCCGGGGTGCTCTGCTGCCGGTAGGCTTGATTTTGTTTCCGAGCATCGAAACTGGGTCAAACGTCATCGGAATGACCTGAAATTTGTTGTGCAGCCCTTTGGAGGTATGTAGAAGCCGCCCATGTGCTCTGTTTGATGAGTGACGACCTCGGTAGTTCTCGCTACCTAAGGGCTTGATTTTGCTGCTCGAGAGTTGATGGAGGGTCAAACGGTGTCGGTTTGACTTGAAACTTGACATGTAGCCTTTAAAGGTATTTTGAGACCATCCGTAGGCTCTGATCGAAGATTTGGGGTCTTTGACACTGTCGCCGCCGGGAGCTGCTGCTTAGCTGTTGGAGAAGTGAAGCTAGGCCAAATGATGTCGGAATGGCCCGAAACTTCATGTGTACCTCTCTTTTGGCTGTTTTGAATGACCTTGCAGTTTTTGTTTGATTCTGACAAGATCTGATGCTTGAAGTGGCGCCTGCCTATTTTTGGTAGGATGCGGCTCCATGTAGCTTTTGATGTGAAGAGGCAAAGTGACATTTTTGGTGTCAACACTCACCAGACGGCCCGCTCCTACCAGTGGACCCTATGGAAGCCTTCATTTGCTCCGCTTGCATCCAAGCGTCGATCTCGGCTTCCTCCTCCTCGAGCTGTCTCAAGACCTCAACAGGTATCTCTTGTGCGGCTCTGGATCTGATGACATCCTGTTCCTCGAGAAAGCATATCCTATGCTTCTCTCCAGAAAGGAAGAACAAAACTTCCTCTCGACGGATGCCATCTGATCTACCAAGACCCTTCCCAGGAGATTGCTTGACATTCAGCTCCTTCTTGGAAAGCCCTCGGTACACAGCAAGGCTCTCCACGAACCACTTCGTGAAGCCAGCAGTCCGGAAAGTGGGCAACTCATGATAGGAAATCATGGCAGTAGTGTCCTCCGCACTATAGAAAGCCCATGCATTTCTCCCGTCCTGCAAACCTCCAAAACGCTTCACCATGCTCGAAGGCGCTCCAACAACGCCTTGAGAGAAGCCTAACTGCAACGCAAAACGAGAAGGGACATACGGCTGGATGTCAACAAAAAGATGTCTGTGGTACACCATCGTGCCAACACGTATGTTTAAAAGCCACCTCTTCTCTGCGTTGGTCAAAGAATAATGTCTTCCCGATCCTGCCCTGGTGGAATCACGGGAGACACCAAAATCAAAAGCCTTCTTCCGCAAATCCGGAGAAAGCTTAACTGAAGATTGCCCAATCTCGACATCCCTAAATCGTCGGATTCTCAAGCGGGTAGACAAAAGTGAATTGGAAACGGCTTTTCCCCTAGCCAACCGAATCATGAAAGGGTCATCATCCTGTGCGGCGCCTAAACGGTGAAAGCCAGGACAGTGGTACACATACCACGAATAGAAAATATGGGCTGAAAATACTCTGTTCATGGGGAGCCCAAGCTGGACCAAGAAAGCAGCAGCCTGAAGTTCGGTACATAAATAGGAGTAAAGAGCCGGCACCAAAGCTAGCTGCTCTCCAAACGCCATCTGACAAGCCGGAAAAATACAATGCGGCCTGATGTGCGTCCCATCTCCTCCAGCAAAGACAGCCTCACCTAGCCAGTAAGTGAGTTACATAGCGAGATCTCTTCGCAGCACGATGTCGGAACAAATGGCGTTTGTGCTTGCGAAGAATTCCTTCAGATTTTCTCGCATAACGGAGATCTTCTTCGAAGCCAGATTCTTCTCAGAAGATTCTCCACTGCCAAAGAAGTTGGGAGATAAAGAGCCAAAATTCTTTCAACTGCTGCACCGGACTTTCAAGCCCTCCTTCTCCTTCAAAACATCGTAGAAGGCGACGAGCTGAAAGTACAAAAGCCTGAAGTCCTCAGACTGCTCCTCAAGGACGCTGTCGATCGGCATAAATTCCTCATAGAGTTTGCCGAGGATGGGCAGCCCGGTAATGGCACTCAGCTCCTTCAAAGAAAAACCAATCTCACCATTCGTAACAATGAAGGTGTTGGTTTGTGGAAGGAAGGACTCCAGCATGGCCATAAAAGCCTCATCGGAGAAAATCACTGTTTGCCTAAAAGCGCGAACCGCATCAAAAATCTCGGCCTCCTTCAGAATGGCACCACCAATCTGCAGGATGTGATCAGTCCACGACTCCCAGCTCGAGTCAACACTGAAACGGCCACGAAGTCGAAAAGGCTTCACCCAATTGCTGCCATCACCCCTGAAAATGCCAAGGCCCACCGGTCTCAAATCAACCGATGGATGATCAGGTCCTTGGTAGTTGCTGGCCGGCATCAACATGTCCAGACGGACAGGCGACTTCTCTGCATAACCAGAAGGACCGCCAACAAAAACCCCGGTCTTGACCACAATGGTCCTCTTCACCCAGCTTGGAGGATCTTCTCTCTTAGAGCATGTGGGAGAAAGACTCATGATCGAAATAGTACGATCAAAAGTCGATCGGGTAGAAATGGTTCTCTCCTCACCATCAGCTGTGTAAGAGAACTGAAAGCATCTCCTTTGGTATGACGAGTCATCAGGGGCTGCATCACCAAAGAAAAAGGTAGGCTTGGGCACAACGCTCTGATCGTCCATGACCCAAGGACGATTGCTTGCCATAATCTTGTAAAACTCCTCATCCTTGAGAGCGATCAGTCGCTGTCTCATCTCATCTCGGTTGAGCGAGTCACACTCTTCCAAGTTTCTCTCCACATACTGGACCTTCTCCCAGGACTGTTCTACGGCCGCATTGGAAGATCTGGAAGATCGACGAGGTGCATCGGTAACGGGCTCCTTACCCTTGTTCGTTCTGGAGGAACTACCTGCAATGGAAGAAAAAGAAAGAAAATCAATCACCAAAATGACAGAATTTTGCTATAAAAAAAAATCCTAACGAAATTTTGGCATGACTCCGGGGCAATTCCGAAGAAAAGGGAAACACCCCGAAAAAAGATTGGAAGCCTGAAGATGAGTTCAACATCACCACGAGCTCATAATCAATTAAGGATTCTCAAAGAAAGCTTGAACTCAAACATTGCCGCGAGATCAAGTTAGTCTTCTCAAATCTCCGCAAGATCGGAAAAGAGCTCAACATTGCTGCGAGCTTCAAATTCCAGAACTTGCAAAGCTCCTCAAAATCCCGCAAGACTAGGAAAGAGCTCAACATTGCTGCGAGCTTCAAATCCCAAGACTTGCAAAAGATTTTCAGGTGTGCATCATCATGCTCCCAATCCAATTTACAAAAATCATGCATAAAAAAAAATCATCATGCACTAGACGCTAGGAAAACTTTGACAAAAAGTTTGACCAATTCCAACCCAACTTCGTCAAAACCAATCAAACTTTGTCTAAGTCAAAATTCATGTTGGCTTAACCTAGAGACTCTAACTTTCTATCTTGATGCATAAAAATAAAAAAATAAAAAAAATAAAAAAAGTATGTGCATGAACATCTTGGATTGCATAAACCTCATTATCATGGTGAGCAAAAAAAAAAAAGAGAGAGAAAACCTCATTCAAAAAAAAAAATTCTGGGCTGGCCCGCAGCCCGTGGCCCACAAGCCACGTGGCTATACGGTCCAGGCCGTACAGCAGCAAAAAAAAAAAAGAAAAAAAAAGAAAGAAAACGTGCAAAAAAAAAAAAAAAAAAAAAGGAAACACGTGAAAAAAAAAAGAAGAAGAAAAAGAAAAAAAAAAGAAAAGAAACTTTCTTTCTACTCCTACATGCAATTTCTTAAGAAAAAAAACTTACTTGAAGCCATGGAGGAAGAAGAAGAAAAGCTTGAAGATTTTTGAAGAAAATAAGGTCTTGGAGCTCTCTTGAAGACTTTTGCAAAAAGAAAGCAATAGGAGCAAGAGATCCCACCTCCCTTGCTTTTATAGAAGAGAGCAAACCAAAAGAGGAAAGAGGAGAAAAGTAAGGAGGTAAGTGCTTAAAATTGGCAACCTTCCCAAAAGAAAAGGAAACTTGGGATATTCTCTCCCAAAACAAAGATTCCTTGAGAAATTCTCTCCAAAAAGAAAGGGAATGATAGATATTCTCTCCCAAAGAAAGATATTTTGAGAGAATCTCTCCCAAAATCAAGGAAACTTGAGAAAATCTCTCAAAGTAAGGATATTTTTAGATATTCTCCACCCAAAGGAGATATTTTTAGATATTCTCTACAAAAACGACACCATGTGAGATCTAAGCCATCTTTCAAAGCTTAAGGTCCCATGGGTTAGCCCATATAAGCCAGGTTTGACTACCTAGGCATTAAAAGTGGCTTTTAGTCAAAATTCCTCTTACCAAAAGCATATAAAAAAAAATAAAAAAAAATGGTTCCATGCCTCTTTTGAGTTGATTGGGCCATACAAAAATTCCAAGCCTCATGAGCTTCCAAAATCCAAACCATCCCACCTCATGAACCAAATTAAGCCAAAACCTTGAAATTGACATTCTTCCAAAATCCAAAACCACTCCAATGGACTCAAAAAAAATTGTCCCAAAGAGTAACCAAAAAACCAAACCATGGTCCCCTAACTTGCCACATACAGCTTGTTAGGTCAGAAGGCCAACCAAAAACCCACTTTCGGTCCCCTAACTTGTCACATACAGCTTGTTAGCTCACAAAGCCAAAATCAAAAAACCAAAAACCCGACCCCCTAACCTGCCACATACAGCTTGTTAGGTCACAAGGTCAAAAAAAAAAAAAAAAAAAAAAATCCTACTTGACCGCCTGATGCGCCACATAAAGCCTTTAGGTTCACAAGGTCAAAAGGGAAAATCTAAAACCCAAAAAAATCCAAAACCCAAAATCCAAATCCCAAATGTCAATTCTCAAAACTTTGCCTTGAAATGGTACGTGATCCCTCCCACTACCATAAAATCCCTTGGAAGCTCAAAAGGCTACTCTATAAAAAAATATATAAAAAAAAATGCTCAAAGACTCTTGGTCAAGTCAGAAGCTCTCCTTCAAGATTCTCTTCGAGGCACATCGACTGCAAAAGCCATCGTCGCTGTACCTCGAGGGGGCATTTGTTGACACAAAAAATGTCACTTTGCCTCTTCACACCAAAAGCTACATGGAGCCGCATCCTACCCCAAATAGGCAGGCGCCACTTCAAGCATCAGATCTTGTCAGAATCAAACAAAAACTGCAAGGTCATTCAAAACAGCCAAAAGAGAGGTACACATGAAGTTTCGGGCCATTCCGACATCATTTGGCCTAGCTTCACTTCTCCAACAGCTAAGCAGCAGCTCCCGGCGGCGACAGTGTCGAAGACCCCAAATCTTCGATCAGAGCCTACGGATGGTCTCAAAATACCTCCAAAAGGCTACATGTCAAGTTTCAAGTCAAACCGACACCGTTTGACCCTCCATCAACTCTCGAGCAGCAAAATCAAGCCCTTAGGTAGAGAGAATTACCGAGGTCGTCACTCATCAAACAGAGCACATGGGCGGCTTTTACATACCTCCAAAGGGCTGCACATCAAATTTCAGGACATTCCAATGACGTTTGACCCAGTTTCGATGCTCGGAAACAAAATCAAGCCTACCAGTGGTGGAGCACCCCGGGACCATGGCACCCAATTCGGAGCTTGTGGATCATCTCAAAATGACTCCAATAGGCTCCCCGTCGAATTTCAGGTCAATCGGACATCGTTTGACCAGAAGTCAAAGCTCGGCATTTCCCTCGTGGTGAAATCAAAGTCAAGCGTTTACGGGACCCCAAGCGGCTTCAAAACCTGAACAAAAGCCTATGGTTGGTCTCGTCTACTGCTCAAGAAGCTACACGTCGAATTTCAGGTCATTCCGACATCGTTTGACCTAGTTTCGATGCTTGACAAAAAATTGGGAGTTCTCCACAGCAAAGTCTTCGGCTTTTCAGAAAATGGGAAACTTTGCAATCCGATTTGCACGGCTTCCCGTCAGGTTTTCTTGAGGGAAATTCAGCCAATAAATGAGAGGAAATTCCAAGAAAAATGCAGGAGAAAACAGAAGCGAAAAACGACGAAAAACGAAGAAGAAAAGGCGACCGGAAGGCGGCGACCATGGAGGTCCGGGCCGCCGGACCTCGCCCAAAAACCCCGTTTTTCGGGTATCTTTTGCGTCCCGAGTTGATTGACCCCTGTGATTTTTCCAAATTCTGATTTTTTGAGCATGAAATCCGTCGATCTTCGTCGACATCGTGGATCCGCCGCCGGAATCATGGAATCATCATCCGACACCTCAAAATTGTCAACCGACCGATCAAGAAAATGCACTTTCTGCCCGACCGATCGAGAAATCGACTGGACAGATGTCGCCGGCTTGTTGATATTAATCAAAGTCTGAAATTGCATGATCATCCGATGTCGATCAACATGAAGATCCATCGATGATCATCGCCAAAAGAATTCCAAAGGACGCGGCGCGGCCCGTGACTCTTCAAGCGACCGGGAGACCATTTAATGCTGTTAATTGACTTGTTTATGGCAACTTATTACAGTCATTAACTCATTATCTTGGACAGCCCAATCAAAAGCAAGCAAATGGGAGTTACAAATCCAAGTATTCATGGCATTAAAACCATGAAACTCCCCTCATTATGGAGATTAAAGGCAACTAAATGCCCATTATCCTCCACCAGCCAATCAAATTCAAGGAAAAAGGAGTTACCAAATCAAGAAATTAAAAACTTGTAACTCCTCCCATCATGAGCATTAATACCATAAATGCTCATAAACTCTCCTAAATGGCTACCAAATGCCTATAAATAGGAGGCCATTCCAAGGAAAAGGGGACAAGGGAAAAATTATCCAAAAACTCTCCGAAAAATCCAAGAAAAATCGAGAACCTCTGCAACAAACTCTCCTCTATTGAAGAAAACTCTGCTGCAACAAGCACTACAAGGTGATCAAAGCCCCTTGGGGGGCCACCTCTCCTTCTATCCAACATGGCTAGATGCGGCTTTTCAGCCCGTCTACTCAGCTTTTTACCGGATATAGGACCTTACCTTGGTCCTTATCCTCTAAAAATCTGAGGTTGGAGCCAAGCCAAGAAATCAAGCATCAAAGTTCTCATCTGAAGGACGATGGCGGAGTCCATACATGACTCGCGACCGTCGATCTGAACGGGTCCCCCCACAATCGCATGAAAAGTTAGATTCCATTTCTTTCTTTTCTATTGTATTGTATTTTTTCTTAAAGAGACACAAAATTCACATTTCTTGTCTTTTCATTATTGATGAGATTTGTAAACCGCCTTTCACGGCAAAATCGCCTTTCACGGCAAACAAAGAAAATCGCCTCTCACGGCATTCAAAACAAACTTGTCTCTTTTCTTTAAAATATGTGTGCAATGGAAAGTTAGGAAAAAGTTGATTTCCTTTCTACTTGTGAAGGTGAATCTCCGGATCACTACTCTAAATTCCAAGTAGAAAAGAAAATCTGGCATACCCACAAAATGTTGATACCCGCCTTTCTTTCTTCCCTCTCCATCCTTCCGGACCCCAACTGACCCGGGGTGGACGGCAGCGGAGGAGGAACGGAGGGGCGCGGTCCATCACTCGGAGTAGAATTTTTTGTAAAATTCTTCGACTAGCTTGGCCCATGTAGTGATGGACCCGGCCTGTAAGGCATAAAGCCAAGCTTTAGCCTTCTCTTTTAAGGAAAAAGGAAATAATCTAAGTTTATGGGCCTTCTCAGTCATGTGATTGATTTTCATGGTCCCACAAATGTCCTCAAATTCCCTAACATGTTGATATGGGTTTTCCTGGTCTAGCCCACGAAATACTGGGAAAATCTGAATTATGCTAGATTTCAGCTCGAATGTGGCATTGGTCTGAGGTAGGGTGATGCAAGACGGTTGAGTAGTCCTGGTGGGGTACATATAGTCCTTCAAAGTCATCGGTGGGTCCACTTGATCAGCCATCCTAATAATTTCTTCAAAGATGGAAGACTTTCCAACAATGGTTAAGGCTAATTCGGGCTCTATCCTGACTAACCTTTTACTCTTGCGTACCCACAATTTTTCTCTCTCAGGTCTAGAGCGTATGCATCGGGTTCAACCTTACAGAAATGCAAGCCTAATCTATATGCGGGGCCCTAATGGTCTTACTAGATGATGCACAAGCAATCAAGCACAAAGATTGAGCACAAGAACTTATCCTAGGGTTAACCTAACTCACTAGACAGCTCCTAACTGGTTTGAAGAGTGCACTAAGGCCTCCAATCCAGTCTTATAAAGTCAAATCGACCAGGTAAGTCCCCAGGATGAGTGGTGGGGTCACAATGCACTTGGCAAGGGTCCCGCTTAAGAACCAAACTCCTAGAACAGAGACTGCCACCCTTTTTGGTAGAGACAAGACTTACCTAGACATCAACTTGACCAAAGAGCGCAATTGGTGCAACCTTTTGTGGTCTTTTTCCTAATGAGCTCGAGTCCTATGGTCTCATTTCTACTTGATTTTAATTAATATTTAGGTTACTATGTGAGAGAGGTGGTTAAACCTAATTGGGCAGGGATCTAGTGATGAAATCCTGTCCTTATCTGATTGGGGTAATTGCCCTTAACTAAGTGTGTGGAGTCCAATTTACTTAGTGTGTCAATCATACAATCATACTTGCTGAAATTTAAATCACCCAAGCCCCACTTGCAAGTAAAAGATTCGTGGGGTAAAGTTTAGAAACTCTTACAGCGGACCCACGCCTTTTTTTTATAGCAAATTTTGCAATTCTGAGAGCAATTTGTTATTAGCAATTCTGAGAGCAACTTGTTTGCTTAGAGCAAATCCACGCAGTTTCCTGTTTTTATGCAACTCTCCTCTTACCAAGGTAATGTATTCAAAAGAAACTCTTGTTAGTAAATCCTAAGTTAAAAAAAATCAACTCAAAATTCTATCTTATCCTAATTTTTAAAAAATAAGAAGATTCAAAAGACATCAAGTTAATAAAAACTCTATCAAAGTGGATTCTAAGTTATTGAAACAAATCAAAAATTCTATCTACAAAATAAATAAATAAAATCAGAAATTCTAAATTATCCAAACAAGTGTTTAAATATGGTTAGAGTTTTCAAAAAGCTTTCAATTATATGAAATCCAATCTTATCCAATTCAAATTTTAGATTTTAAAACTCTAACTAATCTAAACAACTTAAGAGATGGAATTTTTAAAAATTCTAACTACCTAATTTCAGAATTCAAAAGTTGGCATATTAATCAAAACAGCTAATCCTAAATATTTTAAACTTTATCTTACCAATCCTAATCTAATCAGGACACTAGTTAAAGCAATATAAAATATTTTTTTTTTGTTTTTAATAACTGAAATTCGGAATTAAAAGAAATCCTTCAAAAAAAATTGTTTTTTTTATTAATTAATTATTTATTCCGAAAATTCAATTAATAAAAAAAATCAGAAAAATCAGAAAATTTCTAAAAAATTAGCAAAGTGAAATACTAACTAATAATAATTGCAAAGAACACTACTAATGCAAATTAAATGACTAAACAACTAATATAACCTAAATATGTGCATGCATATGAAAATAAAAAATTCAGATTTTCAATAAAAACTTAGATTTGGCTCCCCGGCAATGGCACCAAAAACTTGATGTGAATTAAATCAATCCATTAAAATTACTGCAAGTGCACAGTTATCTTATTGAGATAGTGGCAATTACAGGTCGATCCCACAAGGAGCACTACTAAGTTAAAATTTAAAAATCTGAATTTTTTTAAAATCAAATATTAATAAATAATTGAGATCTAAGAAAAACTAGAAAAATTCATAAACACAAACCAATCAAATATATAAAACAGATCAGAACACCCAGAATCCACTAAGCAAGATAATTAATCCATCCATGCAATTATTCTACTATTTGTCTCAAAATAACTCAGATCAGAAATAAATCAATGTTTCGGATCCGGAGGATTTGTCTTTCGCAAAAATCAATTTTTAATAAAAAGAATAAGGTCAACCCAAGATCTCCTTCTCCTTATAAAAGAATGAAAAATCATAAGCATGACTCATCAAATTAAGCATAAACTATCAAAGGATCTCAGCCCTAAGCATAATCTATCAAAATAAGTATAAATCATCAAACTATTTTCATTAGAAATCAAAATAAAGGCTGCCTATGGCATGAAGACATATCTATTATTCTAATAGAGCATGTATTTAAAAGAGACAAGGAAGTAATAGAAAATCACATAGATTAAAATTAAAGATCTACTTAGCTTCATTTGTATGCTCCAATCCAGGAATCTAGCTAGCCATTGAAAAGAACTCTATAAGTAATTTCATTGATAGCATCTCCTTGTACAATGATCTCTCAGAAATCTCTTTTCTAAAAATCCTAATTTCTGAAACAGGGCTCCAGAATACTCAAAAATAATTCTTAAAATCTATTGATTAGAGAAAGAAGAAAAAGATGAGAGAATGATTATGCACATCCAAGGGGAGGGGAGTTCCTCCCGTATGCTACTTTTTGGTTCCTTTTATTTCTCCGGTTATCTATCAGATAAATTGAATCTGGACACATTCTCTGCCTATTTTATTTTTCTTCATTGATAAGGTATATCTCTTATCCTCTTTTGAATTTGAATGAGGTGGAAGCTTCTGGAGGCTTGGCTAATCTTCAAATGGGGTCCCACAAAGGATGTGCAGCAATTGATTATCAACGGTGTGGATTTAATTGCAATCCCGTCTAAAAATAAACATGAAAATCTCTGGACCCATAACTTTGTCAATATAGCTCTAATTTGCACAATCTTGGGCTCCACGAGTATCTACTCTGAATAAGCTTTCCAACGGTAGGTAAATTTCATCGATCCGACGGTCGGATTGAAAGTTATGGCCATTTGAAGATTAGTTGTCCTGAGAAAAACGGGATTAGCTTTTAAAATTTAATTTGCAATGGAATCTACCTCTGCACAACTTCCATTTTTGAAAGGACATCAGATGTGGATGATTCAAACTCTTCTTCTTTTGTTCCAATCAGAATGATACTCTTTGAATTATCCATTAATAATTTCAAATTTGCAACTACTGTGGACCCTGCCATGTGAGACATTTCATCTGTTTAAATAGTGGGCCCTATGAGAAGTCTTCTACTGTAGTTAGGATTCTTCAAGTGACATGATGAGTGGACCCCTCCTTTGATTGACTTGCATATGGCTTGTGTGTGGGGTCCACGTGGTGAATTATTCAATTTACTTCAATTCAGCAAAGCAGGGCCCGGGATGACAATGTGTGCTTCAAAGTGGGCTCTGTGACAGAGGTCTGCAATTCTCATTTTTTGCACATTCTAATTTAACACATTAAATAGTGAAGAGCTCATATTGAAGTGAGACCCATCCGGACAGAGTTCTACTCCAACTGGGACTCTTCGGAGAAAATTTGCAAAACAATCTAAGTTAATGTAGAAAAGGTACGAAAAGTATGAAAATTCAGGCTCCTAGGTGAAAATGCATGAAATGATGAAATTAGATAAATAATGATGCAATTCACCTAATTAAATCTCTAATTCATCTTAATATGGTGCGTAAATGTGCAAATTCATGAACTCAACAGGACCCAACAATGTGAAATACGACGTAATGAGAGATCTTACTACTCATTCATAGTTCTACTCAATTATGTCTCAATCTAACAAACCATTTGGGAGTAACCATTGGTTTCCAAATGTGTGTTATTCTCGATGGACATCACATTTATATTTAATGTGTGCATTATAGAGTCCCCATAATTAACACCCATGGAGGTTTGGTCTCAAAACTACTTTAAGAGTACTCATACTTACGGGAAGTGCTCCAAGTTTATGTAAAAATCCAAAATCCAAAATCCAAATTTTCACTTACAATCAATGTACGCTTTTGTATTAGGTTCGCTCGAGCGAGTCAAGTTCGCTCGAGCGGACACCTCACAGAACGTTGGTCGCTCGAGCGCACCTTATGTTCGCTCAAGCGAACTGTCCAGAACGATTTCACTCTGAAACAGAACCTTGGTCGCTCGAGCGACTCCCTGTTCGCTCTAGCGAACTGTCCAGAGTTTCAACTCCGAAAATCTGATTCTCTCTCTCTTCTTTTACACTCCTTACTCCCCTACTCATCCACAATCTACAACAACATAGAAACCTCTTGTTCCCTCCTCATATATCTGTTAGGGTTTTTGTAGATTGCAATTTGATGGATGCATAATCTTTCTAGCATCATTTGATTCACACACATATGCATTGATTTAAGAAATCTTGAAATCTTGTTTTAAACATGCATTGTTTTTAAGAGTTGTAAAAGTTTTGATTTATGCATGATTTGCTTTTAAAACTTGGATGCATTTGTTTTTTAAAAGAGTTTTAGAAATCAAGCTAGCCTTTGGTTTTAAAGTTTTGATTCATTTTAGGTTTTTTGTGTTTCATGTTTTTAAACCACTTAGTTTGATTTAAAATATGTTTCCAAGCTTGATTTGATAGCCCAAAAATTCCCACTTGAAAAGACTTTGAAATATGCAAAAAATATGCAATTTTGGGAATTTTGGTCCCAGGCCAGAAACGCTGTGTTCCAGGTCGACCGGGAAGGGCCAGGTCGACCGGGAACACTGCAGGCAGAATTTGCCCTGGAGTACCAACGGTCATATTTCTGACGGTTGTGTGTTCCCGGTCGACCGAGACCTATTTCCAGGTCGACCAGGGACTAGCCGTTGGGCACTTTTTGCTATAAATATGAGTTCTTTCCTTTGCCAAAAGTTGAGAATTTTAAGGCCCACCTTGAGGGGTTTTGAGGCAAATAGAAGGGAAATGAACTAAGGGATGAAGGGGATCATTAGGAAAGCTAAAGCTTGGATTAATGAAGTTAAATCACCAAGTAGGCTCTGTGACACCCCGGAGTCCCACATCGACTATAGAGAGGAAAGTGAATGGGGTTATATGTAAAGTTTACACCCTTACCTTGCATGAGGCCTTTTGATGGGTTGAGGCCCATCATAAGCAAAACCGTGCGGCCCGTGGGCCAAAGCGGACAATATCATGCATGGGTGAAGGGTGGGGCGTTACAAATGGTATCAGAGCCGACTCTCGACTAGTTCGAGTGTGGGTCCCCTGCCGTGGTCTGGTGCAAGTGGGCGGGTCCCCATGTGGGCGGGCCAAGAGGGCTGGCAGGCTACAGGGACTGGCAGGCTACTGCACAGGGACGTGCAGCCCTAAGGGGGGTGGATTGTGACGCCCCGGAGTTCCACATCGACTATAGAGAGGAAAGTGAATGGGGTTATATGTAAAAGCTTACACCCTTACCTTGCATGAGGCCTTTTAAAACCGTGCGGCCCCGGAAAACATAAGAACTCCGAAGTTAAGCGTGCTTGGGCGAGAGCAGTACTAGGATGGGTGACCTCCTGGGAAGTCCTCGCGCGTGCACGCGGGCCAAAGCGGACAATATCATGCATGTGTGAAGAGTGGGGCGTTACAAATGGTATCAGAGCCGACTCTCGACTAGTTCGAGTGTGGGTCCCCTGCCGTGGTCTGGTGCAAGTGGGCGGGTCCCCATGTGGGCGGGCCAAGAGGGCTGGCAGGCTACTGTACAGGGACGTGCAGCCCTAAGGGGGTGGAATATGACACCCCGGAGTTCCACATCGACTATAGAGAGGAAAGTGAATGGGGTTATATGTAAAGTTTACTCCCTTACCTTGCATAAGGCCTTTTGATGGGTTGAGGCCCATCAGAAGCAAAACCGTGCGGCCCGTGAGCCAAAGCGGACAATATCATGCATGGGTGAAGGGTGGGGCGTTACAGGCTCTACTTTCCTTAATCATATGTTTTCATGCTTTATTTTATTTTTGGTAAATCATTTGTAGCATGATAAACTATGTTGTGTTGTATCCTTAACATGTTTTATGTTTTGAATTGATTTATTGTTTTGGATACATCACCATTGATTCAATACAAGTAGTACTTTATCTTTGGTAAATCTAAGTAGATCATGTCAATGGAAACATCTTTGAAATTAGATGTAACATGATCCATATACTTGGTTGAATCTTTGGTTGTTGTTTTCCATCATAAGAAAATCACTTTCAAAACTATCTTATGTTTTGGATTCAACTTCTTTACAAATCATATGTTTTCATGTTTTGTTTTATCTTTGATAAATCTTTAGTAGCATGTTAACTTATGATGTGTTGTATCCTTAGCATGTTTTATATTTTGAATTGATCTATTGTTTTGGATGCATCACCATTGATTCAATCCAAGTATTACTTTATTTGGGAAATCTAAGTAGAACATGTTAATGAAAGAATCTTTGAAATTATATGTAACATGATTCATATACTTGGTTGAATCTTTGGGTGTTGTTTTTCATCATAAGAAAATCTCTTTCAAAATATATCTTATGTTTTGGATTCAACATCTTTTCAAATCATATGTTTTATTGTTTTAAAGTTTCACAACTTGCTTTGCATTGATTGGTATATCATATTCAAGTTGTATTTATAATTACATATGATTTGTCCCCTAATTTCAATCAAATATATTTTTATGATTTATGAGCTACATTGTTGATTTGATTGACATCCCTATGCATCACATGTTTAGAGCTAATTCATTTCATACAACTTGTGTGTCTTTGACATCATTAGCAAGTTGTTACTTTTAATATGTGACTTGCATTCCATCCTCAATCATAAATGTTTTATAAGCTAAAACTTTCAAAAGCCTTAGGCATACATTTATGAGCTTTCATTTTCAAAATGATTGAGGACATCACACACACACATCATGTGCTTTCATCTTTGCATTCATAGTGTGAGTGTGTATTAGATTTTCATTTTCATATCCGCCTATTTTAGAGGCAAATGTAATGAGCTTAATTGAATCTCCATCAAGTGTATTATAGACACTAACTTAGTGAGATAACCAACCTTATGGTTGAAGAGGTTATTGCTTAGCCTATAAAAGCATAGTGTATAGGTTGATGTTGAGCCTTGAAAAACATCATTGTAAAGGTTATTGCTAAGCCTTGAAAAGCATATTGTAAAGGTTATTGCTTAGCCTATTGAAAAGCATAAATAGTGGAAATCCGGTGGGGTGTTGGTTCATAAGCCGGTAGTGGATGTAGGCATTGAGGCCAAACCACTATAAACCCTTGTGTGATGGTGCTTGCTTTGTGGTGATTGTTTTCATTTAGCTTCCGCATTTTGTTTGATAATCATCACTTGTGACTAGTTTGTTTTAAATAAGTTAAAATTTGTCTTAATTGGTCATAATTGGATCTCACCCTATTCACCCCCCCCTCTAGGGTTCGGATCCCTGGACTTACAATATCATCCATTCACAAACCACTCTTATAATCATTCATTAACAATCTTACACAAACCATAAACAACTCCACAAATCAATGGAAATTGCACAAATCCAAGAAAAACTCTATGCATTTCTACAATAATTAATACTAATCACAAGAAATGCTTATACTTGCCCCTTATGAAGCTCAATAGCAAAAGCCCTCTTCCCTAGCTTGGCTTGACACAAGTATTTTCCCAAAACTCGACCCTAATCCATAAAAACATGCAAATGAACTCCTATGAGCCATTTGTGCTAGAAATCACTACAAAACAGCTAGTAGAACTTGAAAATCCTAAGAGAAGACCAACTACTTACTTGTAGATCCAAGCAAATAGATTTTAAGCTCTCTCTTTAGCTCCAACACTTCAAAAAGGGGGAAAGGACTTGAGGAAGAAGATGAAGGTGGAGTCTTCTCACTCAAAGCCACTCAAACCACTCCTAATCTCACCCTTGATGAAGAGGAATGGAAGAGAAAGGGAGAAGAGAATGGTGCTTAGGGTTTTCTCAAGGTGAAATGAATGAAGAGTTATTTCATTCTAATATAAGGACTCCTCACACCAAAACCCCCTCTTCTTAAGCTTTATTACATTTTGAGTCAAATGACGTCTCACTTGGTCCATTTGAGGTCAAATGGGATCGTGTCTATTATGAAAGTTAACGTACTATTCGAAATACACACGTTGGTATCAAGAATTTCCGTATTCAACGAAATACGCGAAAACCCGTATTTACGAAAAAGTCCTTAGTCTACCTTGTTTAAGTCAAACTCATTTTAACCAACTCAATTTCATTTCATTATGCTTAATGCATCATTTGAGACTAATTGTCTCTCTTTGGTCATTAACCTTGATCAACCCATTTATCCATGGTTAATTAATATTACTCTCAATTAATTACCCTTAATCACGATTAGTTTGGGTCGGGGCATAACACTATGCCTCCTAGTACCATGCACCTTGTTATGTTATGTTATGTTCATGCTCTCATTTAATTAGTGTTTAATGCTTTACTTGGGAGAATATAGCTCATGTGGCCATGCCAATTTGTTAAGTCATTATGTTATACATGATGTTCATGATTCCTTATGTTCATGCTTATTCATGCATAGATTATGCCTAGTCTACGTTCATTGAACTCATATGATCTTATCTTTATTATTCTTTTGTCTTACATGCTATGTTTTATATTTGTTAATGTTGCTTGACTTTATCTCTAACTAGCAACAACGCCCCGTGCTTAGCCCGGGGCAAAAAGTGGTATATTACATTTTGAATTTATAGAATATCAAAATTAATTATAAAGTTTATATATTTATGCATATTTATATAAAGACAGTCAACACATCTTCAATCACAGATACAAGTGGTTAACAACAACAATAAACTATTACAAAAATAAAGTTAAAAAAAATCCATTCAACAACAACATAAAAATAATAATAAAAACAATAATTACTAAAGAAGATATAGAAAAAAAGAATTTTGATAATATATATAATATTAGTAATAAAAAATACATTCAAGTTTTTGTTACCCATTGATAACTTTAAAGCCCAATAAAACAAAGCCACCCTATTTGGACTTGTTTCTGCAACAAGAGGATTCTAATTTATGCAGATTTTTATTTCCTCATGAGAATGGAATTTGTATTTTCTTAGAAAATCAAAGTCCTCTCTATTAAGGAAAAATGATTCATTTTTTTCTTCTATGCAAGGAAAATACATTACACCAAACAATATAATATTGTTAACTAAGAAAAGAATAAAAATGTGCATCCTATTTTTTTTATTTTCACATAGGCCAATGGTTATTTCAATCCCTCCGCACAAATTTATTCTCTACCCTTTTGAAGTAGTACTAATACCAATTTAGAACTGATCAACCCATTTTTTAGCTGTAGATTTTTATAAAAAAAAATGTATAAACATCTTAACTTTAAAAGCCATAAATTATGAGACTTTAAAACCACAAACTAGTGTTATTTGATCCCAGTAATAATTGGCCCACCTTGGATCAATGTATATATCTCTTAATTATGAGTCCATGTGGGCCCACGGAAGTGTGATTTATGGTCGGCCAAACTTAGGGTCATATGTCTATATAATCATATCAGAAAATGATGTCTATAAGATTCAACAAAAAAACTCCAACCTCAAAACATTTTTATTACAAGCTCATTCATGAGGTGGTCTACCAGAAAGTCAGGTCTGATTTTCATTCACATGTGACACTCTTTGAATAGTGTAGAGTCGTGTTTGGAAACTAAAAGAAAATGATATTTTTAATGAAAAAATTATCAGTATGAATTGTAGAAAGGTGGGCCCCAAATATTAAAATAAAAGGATAACAATCGTGAGAGGACAGAAGATAGATGATGTTGAGGGAGAGAATAACTGTAGCAAAATAGAGAGATTTTAGAGGATATTGATTGAGATATTTTATGAGATAGAGGATGTGGATAAAGAGATTTTTTTGGAGAAAAAACTATGGCATGTGTTGACATGGAACCTTAAATCACTCTATGTTTTTTCTCTATTATATATATATGAAGCAAACTGGCAAATTGAGAAATCAGTCAGATCTGCTACAATTAACTTTGACTAATCCTATTTAGTTTGACCCCTCCCAATTAGCTATCTGTCTCACGTCCTCTCTTCTTACCCCTTTTTCCTCCATTCTCTTGTAAATGCTATAAAACGTTTTCTTCTAATTAAACTCTCTTTTAAGTGCTCTAAAACGTTTCATGTCCTTAAATCTTCAAAAATATTTTCTTTCCATCCTGCTAAGGCAGTTTCTCTAATTCCTTCCACATTCCTTATGTGCTACACTGCAACTCACTTCTGGAACTCCTCCAAGCCATTTCACAACGAAGAATGTTCAAGCAAGATGTGAAGAGGTATTTTTATTATAACTATCAAAAGGTTTGTTTTTATTTTGATGTCTTTTAGAATTGAAAAGATTGTAGTTGGAGGAACAAGATTATAGAGATCGGATTTATTTGCTAATGGCAAGGTATTAATTTCTTGGCCAATGGCAAGAGCAGGAAGATGAGGCATGGGGGTCTGAAATCTGATCCATGTTTGCAAGAATAACACACTTGACTGCAATAGTAGGGTCTTTTAGTGGCAAACCGAAATGAGTTTTGCCAAAAAAAGAGTGAAAAAAGAGAAAGCCAAATCCTACTGTCTCGGACCAATTTATGCTGATGACAATAAATTGTTTGGTGTTTTTAAGTGCAATTTTTTAAGTTTTGGTCATTTCTAATTCCGAGGTTTCCACAGATCTTCTCAATGAGATGAATCTCTCAAATCATTTCCTTTTCATTAGCATAATTTGAAATCATACAATGTTCCTGCTGTAGGCAGCAGACAACAAATTTTTTAAAGTGACAGTTAGAAAGTTTGGAAATTTTAGATTTTGGCTGATTGGGCTCTTCTTTCTCTCTTTTTTCAATGTATAGAAGGTTCTTCTTAGTTTCCCATCTATAATGACTGAGTTGTGACATTATCTATTAAAGAGAAATTTGGTGACAAGTTAATTCAACTGATAGAAATTTAGAAGTAAGTAGAATGACAAAATATTTATTTGGAGGAAGTAGTGTAAATAGATGTTATGCAGTTCTTTGTTGCTATGGTATGTGAGACCTCTAAAGTGGTATGGTTCCATATTTTGTCTATGTTAAACTATCCAATAATTGAAATCTCAGTAAACACAATTTCATCGATTCAATAAATCAATTTATGCAATTTGGACAGCAGATAGATTGCAAACTTCTATCCAAACTGTGACAACTTTTAATGGTAATAATCACTTAAGTACTAATATTAATTTGTAAGCGAAGTGGATTCGATTTCCAATTTCACTGTCAATTTCAAATTTGATTTTGACTCTTCTCATGTTGACCTCCTACTAATATCACTCATTAATAATCCTCCTACTAATATTAGCCTTATTAATGTCATTCTTTTTACTAATCCAATGTTACAGAAACTCTTTCCTCTTCTCTCTGTGTTTTCATTCATGTTTCTACATTTCCCACCCTTAAATGCCACAAGCCCTTTCCTCTTCTCCATCCTCTTGAATAAATAACTCATTAATTTTTTTATTAGGATTACACTCTAAACTATTTCTATCGATTTTTTATTTTAGACCTTTACATTATTATTACTACCAATTACATTGCGCTACTACTAATTACATTGCCCGTGCTCAGCACGGGGGCTTTCACTAGTATTCATTTGAAAAGAGAATGATTGACTTGCTGAGGTGGCGCCCCTCACAGCCCACCTTCCCCTTTGCTTTAATTTATATAATGATGCTACACTTGGCATTGCACGCGAGGAACCAGACGCCCTTTCCTAGGAGGCTGGGAAGGACAAGGAGACTCCTTAGCAACTAGGTGAGTGGACCCAGATGTCTTCTAGACATCTATGCATTGAATACTCATCATGACCATCATGACTATTACCGTGGATCACCTCGGCCTGGATGTATTTTGGATTATGGGTTGTAAAACTTAACTAATTAACTTTATGCTTCCACTACTTCTTTCTCTTTTCTTTAACTTGAGACCTAAACTTTTAATGCTATCTTATGGACCATTTATGCTCTTATCTATTGTTCAAATATACTATGGACACTACTAGAAAACTGAGCATTCGCTCATAAAAAAACGCGGGCGGCCGCTTGTGGCGGTCGCAAAAGACCCATTAGCGACCGCCTAGGCGAAATGGCGGTCGCTAAAGCCCAACCCCCGCCAAACCCTCTTTTTCCTTCCCCCTTCTTTTTTCCCCTGCTCCCGCGCTCTCGATCCCTCATCGCCCATCTCCTCTGCTCTGCATCTCGATCAGCGCCTCAATCGCTCATCTCCTCTGTAATCTTTCTCTCTATCTCTCCTTCCCTTCTCTCTCTTCTCTCTTCTCTCCCTCTCCTTCCCTTCTCTCCCCCTCTCTCCCTGCGTTCACCCTCTCTGGCCAGCGCCCTGTGAAACCCTTCCCACTGATTCTCTCTCTCTTCTTCTCTCTTCTCTCCCTCTCCTTCCCTTCTCTCCCCCTCTCTCCCTGCGTTTCCTCTCTGCCCAGCCGCCAGCGCCCTGTGAAACCCTTCCCACCTATTCTCTCTCTCTCTCTCTCTCTCTCTCTCTCTCTCTCTCTCGCCAGCGCATCCCTCACCTCACGTCTTTCTCGTTTCCTTCGGCATCTCCCTCCTACGCTCAAGGTCGCCAGCGCATCCTCCGACCGGCATCCATCAGGTATGTATCATGTTACCATTTGAAGCGCTGCATCACTTTTGTTGTAAGACTTCCAACTATTTGTGATTTCAGTATCTCTCTCTAATGTTCCTTCTTTGTATGTGGATTTGTGATTTCAATATCTCTCTCATTTTCCCTTCTTTGTTTTGTTAGGACCATTGAGTTGCTCCATGCCCCTTTTTTTTTATTGTGAGTTTTTGGCAGCTCAAAACCTTCAATTTTTGGCATGTGGGTTACTCAAGATGCCTTGATTCCTAGATTAATGCTGAATATGTGTGCATATAAAACAATCTCTGATGTATTGTTTGCATAGGGTTTCATTTTGTACTGTCCCAGATCCACTGGATGATAGTTTACGTTAATGTGAAGGTAGGATGAATGCGTTTTAATGATAATAGGAGTGTCCAATTATAATAGGTGGGTCTCACGTGTTGCAAAATTGCTACCTCTAACACTAGCCATGAGAGGTATATCTGATCAAAATGATAACATAAAATATATCATATGGATGCACCGGATCTTTTGCCTATACAGGTTGTGTGTGTGTTTAAGACTGTTTACAGCCTTATTTGTAGAAATCAGAGATCTTCTAAATCTTCAAATCTGATTTTTTAATCTATGTTTTATATCACAAATCAGCCTCATGATTTTATATAATTAACAAGAATCTAAAGATATTGCCGTTGCTAATCAATACAGGCAATAAATGTCTATTAGTGGTTGGAGAAAATCAACATCAACTTTGGTAAACGAGTAAAAAAACTAAGATACCATGATCTTACAATTAGAAAGCAGTAGTTGGAAGCTGGTGAGGATGATAGAGCTTTTATGCCTAATAATATCTTTCTTAGTGGGATCTAGGAATTATGGCCTCAAGTCAACTGTGTGAAATAGTTTCTCATACTAGTGTTTGAGAAACGCTGGAAAGGAAAAACAAACACAGCAATTACTTTGCTCTTCTTCTAAATGTTTCTCATGCATCAACATGTTTCCTAATGCCCTTATGGCTCCTTGTCCAATGTATATGGCCTGGAAAGGAGTGACTACAAGAAAATAGGTGTAAAGCTAAGGGTAAGATTTTCATATGCTTTTTTTTTATGCTAGAGATCCGTTTGGTTTTGCTATGAAACATATTTTCCTAATTCCTGTTTCCATGCATTTGTATTGTGTTATTTAGTGTACATTCTTTTTCCCCCTTCAAGCAAGATTCATGAATTTTCTTGCTTCTTTTATTTTTGAAATCTGTTTGGCTTTGCTATGCATGCCAGATTGATCTCTTTGTTAATCGGGGATCGATAACAGATTGTTTTAAATTCCCTAGATAGTTAAATTACATAAATATTGGAATATGTACAAATTGGAATTTTTTGTATCATTGTGACTGAGAATGAGCTTGTTCAATATAAATTTTATTGAACAGGGTTAGTTGGATGATCTTGATGACTCAGATGGGTATGACTATGGTTTATCATTTTAAATATTAGAAAGACAGATGTTACTATTAAAAAAAAAATAGAAAGACAGGACAATGGAAAACAGATGGATGTAATTTGTTTGGTCTGCAAGCCGCACAGTATGCAGTTTAGGTATAATACATTTAATCATCAGAATTTGTTCATTCTCACGAATAAATTTCATTCTACTACACACGCTTGGAATAGATAAAGGTAGTTGTTTCAAGATCATACAAAAATGAAAGTGGTTATGAGAAAATCTCCTTTTAAAATCCTGGTTGATAAAAAATGTCATATCTTGGACTTGAAATGTCTAGCCTTATGTCACATGGAAAGACTAACATGATTCATGAACAAATACAGGAAGCACTTTAATCTTGTGAATTAGGAAGCTGAATGCCCATTCCTGAAATCTTAATAATTTGCAGATGGCCAAGTCCATTGTTGCTTCTAGACTCTACTTAAATAGACTTTTAAAAATTCCTTCCTCATTCAGAGTAAATTGTAGAATTGCTGATTTAATGTTTTTTCAACTTCATTGACAAATAGATGATTTCGCCAGTCACAGGTTTGGTTTTTGCCTGCTGCCTGTCTTTTGAAACATAATACTGCAAGTCTTTCCAATAAAATGTGTCTATCTTTAGTTTTTGCATGTGACAATCAAAGTATCCATGGGCACCCCCTCAACTGAGCACCCTTATTGGGAGTGCCCATGAGAACCACATGGTGGGGCATCACACATGTGGCCAAAGAAGAGCTAGGGAAGAAGGCAGTATGCCAAAAAAGAATACATAGAAAGTGACCACAAGCCGGGCCCATAGCCAAAAACATCCACACCCAGGCCAAGGAAGAAAAAAAGACTAAGAGAAAAAGGAGAGAAGAAAACTACAGTAAGATGGAACACTTCTTTGTGCCTCTTAAGAATGCAATGGTTATGATGACCACATGAAAAGACATTTCCTTGTTATTTTTTTATTGCTTTTCTTTTCCTTCTCAATCCATTTATTTCCTCACCTCATAATTACATGGCTGACCATAAAATGAGGCTGATCTTTTATTGACTACTTTCCAGTCTATACGTTACGTTTATTTTTTAGGGGTTTTGATGTATTAGTCCTTAAATTTTGAATTTTTTTTTAATGTTATGATCGAAGTTCAGATAAGTGACTCTGGTTAATATTTTTTTAGAAATTTTTTTACAACAAAGAAACTGAGAGCCCACCCCACCACAGTAAAAAAGAAAGAAAGAAAACCCTTGTCATTTCTATACAATATAACTTGAAACATATGATCACCAACCCAATAAAAAGAGCCCTTTCCCTACTTGAAACATATGATCACCAACCCAATAAAAAGAGCCCTTTCCCTCAAGTAAAAGAATACACAATAAAATCCACTTTCATTATCAACTTTTATTCATTCGCATGCATTAGTGAAACTTAGACCCGTTCGAGAATTGTGTACGACATGTTCTGTAATCCTTGACGCGACGGATTGGGTCTTTGACTAGATTCGTTGTCCGTTGGATGTAATTGGGTTCGGGAAACCATTGAAGGAGATACAGTTGACTTACATGACCAATGAACGGTTGGGAACTATTTCAGTAATGTTAAATTTTAGTGTAAATAATTTTTAAATGTTAATTTCAATTATCTTGTTTAATGAAATTTATCTTACAAACATTTGAACAGATATGGCAGGACGAAAGAGGAGAGATCGTCCGCTGACGATGGACGAGCTGTTGCGCCAGGCCAGCGGACCGTCTGGGGAGCCTAGACCGGCACCGGATGCCGCCCAGTCTAGTTCGATGGCCCCACCGAGTAGGTCATCGGCATCTCATCCGAGTCCATCAACTCCAGTGGATGCTTCGGCGTCGTCCAGTGCTTCAGCTCCACCATCTTCAGCACCACCATCAGCAGATACACTGACTGGTATAAGTTTATTTAATGAAAACATTTTAATTCTAGCAAATTATTTTATTTCAATTTAATTAGATTATCTCGAATTTAAACAGGTGCTACGAGCACGGGCCCATCTTCCAGCAGGGGGAGAGGCCCTGCTAGAGGGATCCGGACATGGAATTCCGGCCATCCCATTGACGTACAGTTCGATGAGACATATCATCCGGTGGGCCCTCCTGCTCGCCAGCTCATCAGCCAGTTAGGACATATGGTCCGGGATCCATATGCATTTCCTTTTACCACACTCGATTGGGAGGCATTCCCGGTGACGACGTTAGATCGTACATGGCAGCAGGTCAAGGTAATAATTTAACATTTCTCCTCAGGATGTATCAATTTAAACCATAACTTAATGAAAAATAATTTGTTAATGAAAAATTATTTGTCCTTTTCAGGACAATTTGAGGGCCTGTCCTGAGCTCTTCCGGCCAGTTTGCATGTCGAAGTGCCGGAAGATGTGGAAGGATCATAAAAACAAAATAAAGACGCAGCACTGGAGGCCTCATCAGGATGCGCCTGACATAGTTCAGCGAGTTCCGACTGGCGTTCTTCCTGATCAGTGGACTCAGCTCGTCCGGTACTGGACGAGCGAGGAGGCTCAGGTGAGAAACTTGTACTTTCTTTATTTTAATTTTAACATTTTACTAATAACTAACGTAACTAACAAAAATTCCGACTGATAAATATTGAAAACAGAGAGTGTCTGCTACGAATGCGTGGAACCGCGCATTGCAGGGTCCTGCACATAGGTTGGGGACTCGACACATCACCCAGGTCCGCCACGAGGTAAAAAGTTAGATCGTACATTTAATTTATGTTTTTGTCATTCTGTATGATAGTATACTAGTAATACATTTCTCCACCAAACAGTTGCGTTCCGAGGGTGTTTCGGTGGATAGGATGTCCATCTGGATGCGTTCTCGAGATCCTCGCCACCCAGATGTTGCAGCTATCTTCGTAAGTTTTTATATTGAACTGTTTAAATTATGTTTCTATTAGTATGTCTTGTTATGCATGATAATATACTAAATGAATGAACTACGCAGGCCCAATATCAGTCACGCCTCGAGGAGTTACCCGAGGAGGAGCGCGCTTTGCCATCGCGGAGGGGTGAGATATTCCACTCCGTCGTTGGCCGGGATGGGCATGGATACACGCTGACGTATGGGACGGGCATTCCACGCTCTCACATCACGCGATCGGAGTCATCCGGTGCTAGCTCCTCCCAGGGCATACGCTTCCGTACGGATGAGGAGGTTCAGGAGTTGCTGACTTCCATGAGGGCATCGATCAGAGAGGAGATCAGGGCGGAGATGAGGGCCGAGTGGAGCAGAGCTTGAGAGTCGTCTATCACAGAGTCGCGCCCCGCTTGCTTCAGACCCACCACCCACTACTCAGGTTAGTAAGAAAAAAAATTTGTACATATAAATTGTCAATTATGTCATTGATGCATCAATACTTATGTCTTTTTTATTGTTTTTAACTGTATAATAAATAATTATAGGCACCTGACGCTGGCAGCGGCCACAGGGCTAGACATGACTTCGGTGGAGAGGGCAGTCATGATTTAGCACGCTCGACTGATCATGACCAGGTAAAATTTATTTTTTTTTAAATTTAAGATTTCAACATTTAAGTTAAAATCTTAACATAAAACTTAGAAATCGAGCCTCCGGGCGCCCAAAATGAGGAAACGGGCTCCGTTGCCCGTGAAACTTGACGGGTATGGGCCCCTAGTCATTCCTGACTTGCAGGAACTGACGGAACGAGATTCCGAATCCCGGATTGCTCGTAATGTTGAAAAGTATGTTTAAATTAGAACGTTAACTTAAAACTTAGAAATTGAGCTTCCGGGCGCCCAAAACGAGGAAACGGGCTCTGTTGCCAGTGAAACTGGACGGGCATGGGCCCCTAGTCATTCATGACTTGCAAGAACTGACGGAACGAGATTCCGAATCCCGGATTGCTCGTAATGTTGAAAAGTATGTCTAAGTTAAAACGTTAACTTAAAACTTAGAAATTGAGCCTCCGGGCGCCCAAAACGGCTGAAATTTGCTATATTTTTAACTCCTTTCCGGTTGAAGAGGGTAGTCATGATCCAGCAGGCTCGACTGATCCTAACCAGGTATAATTATTTGTTTTTTAATTCAATATTTTAATTAGCCTCTGTATACAATCACCGAGCAAACGGGCTCCGGTGAGTTACATTCATCCATTAATAATATAAGAGAAGTTCCCACATTTTTTGATGAATCCAAGAACATAGTAACCAAGCAAATCTACAAGAAATATAAGCAGGTAACTAGTTTTATGTAAAATTTAGAACTTGTATGTTTTGGTACCAATTTCTAGGATATGGATTGTTTGAGACTCTTTCCCGTATGTCTAAAAGGATAGAAACCTAGTTACAGACCTAGGAAACCTAAAACATTGATTTTATCATAGTCTAACACTCACACTTTTATCTGGTTTATTCTAAAATATGTACATGGGATTGATTACATAAGTTTGACCTGACTTTGTGACTCTTTTAAAAACCCAGGTGCTATGAAATCCTTTCGGAAGATGGATATACCTCATATAGACATTGGAGATTAAGCATCTACAAGAGCATGAAACTTGCTTCAGGAATCAACATCTTTGCCACCCAGAATGCCCTTTCTGCAGGAAAACCTGGTAAGATTCATTTCGTGGGAGGAGACAGTTGTAGGACAGAAGAAATGGGACATATAACATTAAAGAATATAAATGACACAAGAACGTGTAATTTTAAAGAACCAACACCCAGTAAAATCATATATAGGTTTAGCAGATATCCAGTCAGATTCTTGAACATCAACACCATCAAGAAAACAGCATCTTTGTTTTACTTATTAGCTTCTATGTTACCTGTAAGGTTGAAGGTGAAAATTCTAATATAAGATACTTCTGGTGCGTACGGATAATTTCTAAAAAGAATATCCAAAGACTAAATGTAATTTCCTTCTGCAATAATTTTGCCAATACTTCATGGATGTTGAAAAAAAGTTGCTCAAAATTGCTTTGATTGGTTGGCCTGATTTGCTAGACCAACACACCTGTGTGTTGTGTCCCCTTTTCTTTTATCAACTTGGATTGATTACATATATAATCTATCATAGTGAGTGAAGTGACAGCTGAGTATAGTGTCTGTGAAACTAACAAAGCTATTCATTTAAAATTGCCTCTGTGAAACCAACACACCTGTGTGTTGTGTCCCCTTTTCTTTTGCTGTCATGTTTCAAGTTAAAATTGCCTCTCATTCTCTTTAACTGTCTTTGCTTGCAATCTGATTTATATTGCTAGAAAATGAACAAATTTATGGAGATGATGGCAGCAACTCTGGAGCAAGGTCCACTAAAACTTGCAACAAAACAACAGTAAAACAGGGACACAAAAGAAAAGGGTTTAAGGAAATGGAAACTAGAAGGAAAAGTAGTAGATGGGATATCACTGCTGATTGTGGAATTATATCTTTATTGGAGCCATGTTTTCGGTACTCAATCCATTCGGGTTCTGGTATTATCAAACACTTTGTATATTTCACATCCTTTCTTATGTGGTTTATTCTTTTGGCAGATTCAAGAACTGGTTGAGGCCATTGTCTTGACCATGACCCACAAAGAAAGGTTTCAGAAGTTGGGAATTCGTCCACCCAAAGGAGTACTTCTGTATGGACCTGGAACTGGAAAAACCTTAATGGCCCGTGCTTGTGCAGCCCAGACTAATGCTACTTTCCTGAAGTTAGTTGGTCCGCACCTTGTTCAGGTCTGTTATTCAACCATATTTTCAATGAGTGTTGCCTCATATATTTTCAACCATATTTTCAATGGAAAATTCTGTACACTGTTATTTGGTGTGAAGTGATTCCTACCCTTAAATTTCTTGATGGTTGATATGGTCTGTCTATGCTTTTGGCAGAATAAATTCACTTTTAGTAGGGTTTTTTTTTTGGAGGTGGGTTTTCAGTATTAATCTTGAATATGGATGATCTTGGGTGGGGGTTCTTGTTGCTGATTCCTTGTTATACTTGTTTGGGGCCCTTGTTTTGATTGCTGGGAGTTGTTTTTTTTTTTTTTTTGTAGGATCATTTGATTGTTTTTAGAGGTGGGTCTGTCCCATTTTGGTTTAATTCGACGTGGGTCTTTGTTGATTTCCAATATAAGTAATCTTGCTTTGGGGTTTGGAGATTTGTTTTGATTAATGGGTTTTTCTTGTCTTAAAGCTTGGATCCTTTGATTAATGTTGGATTCACTGGTTGTTTTTCTTTTTGAGTTCTGTTTATCTGTTATTCACATTTGCAAAACATTAGTTGGTAGCAAGACTGTTATCTACTTAGGATGGTTAGTGACTTGCATGTGAATATAAGGATATTTGAATGGAGTAATGAAGATCTAAATATTTAACCATTCGTTTATAGGGAAATAGTATATGGGTTGAATTCTGTTATGATTTGTTTTGCGCTTTCCAGGATGCAAACATTTACACGGTCCCCATCCAGTTATTTACCTATTTGTATTTTTCATACTTGTCTTCTAACAGTTGGAAAAAAAAATTTCAATTCCCAGGTTGCAGCTTCTATGCAGAAGGATGTCAACATTCACATTCCAAACTACCCGAATCTTCCCTCGAAGTTGATTTGCCTCCTTCACAATATCAGATTGCATGTAGGACACTGTGTTCTTCATTTTTCCATGTTCTTCCATATTGTTGCCAACTGTAGTGATGAAGTTCCATTATTATTTTTATTCCTATGTGAGTCTATTCATCAAGGATATAATTTTGTTTTCCTTGTAATTTATAGGCAGATGCAGAGACAGACGAAGTGTATGCTCAGATGACACTTCAGCCAGTCAATACTGTAAGTGTTGATGAAAGAATCGCATGCTTAATCCTCTGTTCTATTGAGATTCTGTTGCAACTTTTCTTACACTGTTCGGTTGCATGGAATCTCATGTAAAATCAATTCAAGGAACAGAAACTCCCACAATCACATTTCACAAGCACATAACTGGACGCGTGTACCTTTCTTTTATGTTTATGTAAATATGATGCGGTCATTACTTCTCTTGAAGTTTAACTGCTAAAATTTTCAGCCTGTTTGAAACTGTAATGCAGTTTGACAAGGAGATATTACTGGCATCAGAACTTGCACTCAAGTCAATTAAACCACAGATGGAGTTTTTCTGTAAGACACTGACACCCAGTGATACAAGCACTCATGGAGGATTATCAGGTACTTCATGCATCTTGTCTTTTGTAGCTCTTACATGTTACACAGGCATTGAAGTGTCAGAATGACACTTGAGTTGTGGATCCAACTCCAACAGTCTGGTTGGTTAAAAAAGGGTTAGAAAATGAAAAAAATATGAATAATAGGATTAAAAAAGAGACAAATCGCTACTGTTCACTGTTGCGTTTGGTTGTTCAGATCTCAGTATTTCCCCCCTCTGGATGGTCCTAGGATCCATTTTATTGTCTGTTTTCTATCAAAGGAAGCAGAAAAATTTTCACCTATTCGGCATAGGTACATGTATCAGTATTGGATCCATATCAGTAGGGAGAAAACACCATACATAAATACTCAATATGGTCTAGGGATCTCGGTGTAATGGCTGCATCAGAATTCTGAAGATTTCATTAACAGCCAAAAAAAAAAAAAACAGGTTTGGAGGTTTCTAGTGGTGTGGCAATGAGGTTTAGGATTTTTGTACAGTCAGCCAAACTTAAAACTTAGAAATTGAGTCTCCGGTCACCCAAAACGAGCAAACGGACTCCGTTGCCCGTGAAACTTGACAGGCATGGGGCCCTTGTCATTCATGACTCTTAGGAATTGACAGAATGAGATTTCGACTCCCGAATTGCTCGTAAAGTTGAAATGTAGCTTTAAGTTGAAACCTTAACTTAAAACTTAGAAATCGAATTCCTGGGCGCCCCAAACGAGCAAACGGGCTCCGTTGCCCGTGAAACTTGACGGGCATGCGCCTGTAGTCATTCATGACTCCCAGGAACTGACGGAACGTGATTCCGACTCCCGGATTGCTCGTAATGTTGAAACGTAGGTTTAAGTTAGAACGTTAACTTAAAACTTAAAAATCAAGCCTCCGGGTGCCCAAAACGAGCAAACGGGTTCTGTTGCTCGTGAAAATTGACGGGCATGGGCCCCTAGTCATTCATGACTTGCAGGAACTGACGGAACGGGATTCCGACTCCCGGATTGCTTGTAATGTTGAAACGTAGGTTTAAGTTAGAACGTTAACTTAAAACTTAGAAATCGAGCCTCCGGGCGCTCAAAACGAGCAAATGGGCTCCGTTGCTCGTGAAACTTGACGGACATGGGCCCCTAATCATTCATGACTTGCAGGAACTGACGGAACGAGATTTCGACTCACGGATTGCTCGTAATGTTGAAACGTAGGTTTAAGTTAGAACGTTAACTTAAAACTTAGAAATTGAGCCTTCGAACGTCCAAAACGAGCAAATGGGCTCCGTTGCCCGTGAAACTTGACGGGCACGGGGCCCTTGTCATTTATGACTTGCAGGAACTGACGGAATGAGATTCCGACTTCCGAATTGCTCGTAAAGTTGAAATGTAGCTTTAAGTTGAAACCTTAACTTAAAACTTAGAAATCGAGCCTCCGGGCGCCCAAAATGAGCAAACGGGCTCCATTGCCAGCGAAACTTGACGGGCCCGGGCCCCTAGTCATTCAAGACTTGCAGGAACTGACGGAACGTGATTCCGACTCCCAGATTGCTCGTACAGTTGAAACGTAGGTTTATGTTAGAACTATAACTTAAAATTTAAAAAACGAGTATCAGGGTGCCCAAAACGAGCAAACGTGCTCCGTTGCCCGTTAAACTTGACTGGCACGGGCCCGTAGTCATTCATGACTGGCAGGAACTGACGGAACGTGATTCCGACTCTCGGATAGCTCGTACAGTTGAAACGTAGGTTTATGTTAGAACTATAACTTAAAACTTAGAAAACGAGCCTCCGAGTGCCCAAAACGAGCAAACGGGCTCCGTTGCCTGTGAAACTTGACGGGCACGGGCTCGTAGTCATTCATGATTTGCAGGAACTGACGGAACGAGATTCCGACTCCCGGAATGCTCGTACAGTTAAAACATAGGTTTAAGTTAGAACGTTACTTTAAAATTTAGAAAACGAGCCTCCGGGCATCCAAAACACGCAAACGGGTTCCAATGCCAGCGAAACTTGACGGGCACCGGCCCCTAGTCATTCATGACTTTGCAGGAACTGACGGAACGAGATTCCGACTCCCGGATTGCTCGTACAGTTAAAACATAGGTTTAAATTTTAATTCTTAATTTTTTTATATTTAGTATAAATTGTCAAATTTTATAGTTACCTATTAATATTTATTTTCCTTTTTTTGTTCAGGTTTGAGAGCATTGGATCTACCACGGCACCCCGCACGGACATTTTTTTTTTTTTTTTTGTAATTGTAATGGATATAATTTGTTGAAACTTTTGTAATGTTTTGAATGTAATTAATATAAGACTTTCTTTTGTTATTTGTAATTTTATTGATGGTAGTAGTTGTAATTTTAATTGATGGTAGTATTTGTAATTTTAATTGATAATATATCAGGTACGAGTATAAAAAGAAGGAAAAGAAATGAGAAAAAACAAGATTTAAAAAAAAAATTACCTTAGTGGCGGCCGCTAAAAGTAAAATTTCACTATTAGCGACCGCTAGAAGTGGCCGCTAATAGTCGTAAAAAAAATTTGAAAAATTGTATTAGCGACCGCCGTTTGGAGTATTAGCGACCGCCATGGCGGCCGCTAATACTTGAAAATTTTTTAAAAAAAATAAAAGAATAAAAAAATTTTGTATTAGCGACCGCCATGGCGGCCGCTAATGCTTCCGAAATTTTTTTAAAATTTTTTTAGCGACCGCCACCTTGCCGTCGCTAATACTATTAGCGACGAGCTTTCCGCGGCCGTCTCTTGGCAGTCGCTGGGCGGTCGCTAATGAGCATTAGCGACCGCCATACCACTTTTAGCGACGGCTTTTGGCGGCCGCTAAACATGGTTTTTCTAGTAGTGGGATGGATATAAGTGTATTTATAAATGCATACTTGTGTGTACCTCTCATGAAGTTTTATTCGAGGATATTATTCTTTCCAATTTTAGATTTTCAAAATCAGCATATATTTAATATGATTTTATATATAAGGGAGTTTTTAAAGTGTGAAAATGCTAGATTATTCTCATAAGCTCATTGTTATTTTCTGATCTAAGATTTTATCCTGATTCATAAAGACTTAGAAAGCCTTTTTTTTTTTTTTTAACCAACCTATAAGATTGAGACTTCTAAAGCCATGAAATGGATGAGTTGAATCTTATCCAAACTTCTTGTGATAAGGAAATCGAAAGGCATGATAAGCTTCACAGATAACAAGCCATAAGATTGGGCTTCACAGATGGCATAATGAGCCACACTCAAGCCCAACAAACATGGGTCAAATGTTCACTATCCTTGACCCCCACTCTTATGGATCTGATTTGATCTGATTTCAACCTCATGCCCATGACAAATAAACAAACAAAAAAAAATGAAAAAAAATGAAAAAAAACAAAAAAAAATGAAAAAGGGCGAAGGGCATTTTTAAAGTGGGGTGTTTTGAAGAACTCCCCATCTAAAGCCATGAAATGGATGAGTTGAATCTTATCCAAACTTCTTGTGATAAGGAAATCGAAAGGCATGATAAGCTTCACAGATAACAAGCCATAAGATTGGGCTTCACAGATGGCATAATGAGCCACACTCAAGCCCAACAAACATGGGTCAAATGTTCACTATCCTTGACCCCCACTCTTATGGATCTGATTTGATCTGATTTCAACCTCATGCCCATCACAAATAAACAATAAAAAATAAAAAAAATTGAAAAAAAATGAAAAAGGGCGAAGGGCATTTTTAAAGTGGGGTGTTTTGAAGAACTCCCCATATATATATATATATATATATAAGTACTGATCCAATGTGCGACTCGCTTAATAGATCTGTGTGCACGCCTCAACATGGGGCCCACATAGCACCCCACCTAGGACTGCGACTAGGGGGGTCAAAAGATCTCCTTGGGCCCTTCATCTCTGCAAAAAATCAACCCCATCTATAAACTCTATCATCTCCTCTATGCTCCATAAGTTTAATGGTGGACAATGGGTCCAATGGTCTCACACATTCAGATGGGTGGAAAAGGTGAGGTCCATGTGAAATTCAGGGCGTGTGTGGTCCAGTTTGATGGACCACCAAGTGGGTCCCACCCCCGGTGCGCAAGATGCGCACTCGTTGTACCATAATCATTATAATATATACATAAATATAATGTGATACATTATGTATTATAATATATCATAATATATATGGGGAGATGCTCTTGTGAGAGCATCTCTCACCTTATTATAAGAGTTAAGGTAGGAGCCCTCACATTTAAGTTGTTAGCATTGATTATGGAAGTGAGCGCCCCCACCTTATCTCTCATAGTAAGATAGGAGCAACTCTCATAGGAGCATCTCCAATATATATGATACTTATTACAATAATATAGTATGTACTTGGATAAATAAATTTTGGTTGGACTCAAAAGCCTACTTAAATCAGTAAGTGATCCTTAACAGAGTAACTACAAATGGACCCTGAAACCAATTAAACGTAAAAAAGAGTTCACGTGTGTGTGTGTGTGAGAGAGAGAGAGAGAGAGAGAGAGAGAGAGAGAGAGACGGTAATTGTGGTTCCATTGACATTTCCTTAAATACTGCTTGTTTTGCTTCTTAGGTTGGGCCCATGTGCGCCTAGCTAAATGTATAAACACTAATGCGAGGAAGGGTATCATTCCAAGTTGATATTGGTCAGTCTCAATAAATAAATAGGAGGAAGGGAGTAGTTATAGGAAAGATCTGTATCGATCATAATCTAAGTTGATATTAGTCCATCTCAAATGAAAATGAGAAAGAGACTTGTAAAAAAATGGGGCATTTGGCGACAAGTCCCTTGACATTGCGTTTTATAGCCTATGGTCCATCATACTTTCTAGTAGCGGTGGTAGTCCTCATTTAAGACTGAGACAGACAAAAAGACACAAATGCCCCTCTATACGTCAGTAAAAACGTTATGCTCAAAACCGTTTTAAAACATACAGAGCGTCATTCAATCCGCAAATAATTCCGTTAAATTTATTTCAAAACACAAATAAAGGTCCTGTGGCCACTCCTCTGATTTGGGATTCCCTTTATATAGGTCCTGTGGCCATCCTTTAATGGATGGCCCCACCATCATTAGCAAGTTAATCACAAACAATATGATATTGGGTTTCCAAAATAAAGGGAAAAAATAGTAGTTGAGTTTTGGGAAAACAAATCGGAATGAAAGAAGAAATGAAAGGAAAAGAAAGAAGGAAGAAAGAAGACAAATAAAATATAAAAGCAGAATAGATAGATTAGGAACTATTTACCCAATGTAGACTCGTCGCCGCCACCCACATAGCCCGATTTGAGATTGTGATGATCTGATCAGAGAGAAGCAAAGAGCTTGTGTCATCATAGTATTGGAGATGTTGTAGAAAACTTATTAAGTTCTGGTTGTTTTTTGTTCAGGTACGAAAAAGAAGGGTTGAAAAATGCAAACCCTTCATCTAGATATTTCTTTTACTTTGTATTTTTGCAATTGTCAATATATTAATCCTCCATTATAATATAATACTAGCAACGAAGGCCCAGGCTAAGCCCAGTCCCAAAAGAAAAAATATATTTAAAACTTGATACATATTATTGGGGAGAAAACAAATCTAAAAGAAAAATAATTATATTATTTCAAAAAGAGAAAATAAGCTAAACTTACACAATCTATATATGACAATTTCAAGATTAGAGTTTTCTTTGAAATATTATTTTTTATCTGTTTCATTGAAATATTATTGATAGAAAATAAATTTAGAAAATCAACAACATAAAGGAATTAACAAAATGTGCAACACATTTCCAATTTAAGGATCTAATTATGCATATATAACAAATAATTTTCAATAGAAATCAAAGAAAGATATGTAAATATTTTTCTAAAAAGTTATCAGAAGCAAATACTTTAAAAGAGAACATCAAAACTATAGCTTCCAAACAATTGAAACCCAAGAGGAAAAAAATCAAATAAACTAAAATACTGATACCATTGTGACAGAGCCCCAATTTGATTTGATCATTCTAACCGTTGGGTTCACATCACGAAAATGAATAGTTATAAAAAAGTCAATGAAAAAAATGCAGATAAGAACATACGCAAAGACAACAAGAGAAATTTGAGAGAGGATTCTAAAAAACATTTGAGAGAGAGTCATTTGTGGACAAAGATGGGGGAGTGGACATGTGAGATTTAGATAGAGGGTGAGTCATTGTGGTTATAAAAAATTTAATTTAGGCAATTTAGAAAACACGTTCCATGCACCACTACATCTGCATATTAAAAAAATGCGGAGAAGATCATATGCAAAGAAAGCGAGAGGAATTTGAGAGAGGTTTCTAAAATATATATGAGAGAGAGCTATTAGTGGACAAAGATAGGGGAGTGGACATGTAAGATTGAGATAGAGAGTGATTCATTGTGGATGAGGATTTTGAATTTAGGATTTTGAAGTGAGTTGAGAAAGAGGAGTTGCTGAGACAACGGTCATGTTTCCTTGGGGCACTTTTGTTTGCTTTGAATTAATCTGAGTTCGATACGAATTAAGTGAATTTATCTGAGTTTGCTGTGAATTTATCTAACTTTGATGAGAACTTATCAAACTTTGGCGTGAGTTTATATGAGTTTATATGAATTTATCTGTATTTCAAATCATAACCAGTTTGAAAACAAGTGTTTTGTATGTGTTATCTGACTTTGGCATAATGTTATCTGTATTTGGTATGAATTTCTCTAAGTTTGATATGAATTTATTTGTATTTGCTTTGAATTAATCTGAGTTCGATACTAATTAAGTGAATTTATCCGAGTTTGCTGTGAATTTATCTAACTTTGATAGGAACTTATCTAACTTTGGCGTGAGTTTATATGAATTTATCTGTGTTTGAAATCATAGCCAGTTTGAAAACAGGTGTTTTGTATGTGTTATCTGACTTTGGCATAATGTTATTTGATTTTGGCATGATGTTATCTGTGTTTGGTATGAATTTTTCTAAGTTTGATATGAATTTATTTTTGTTTGCTTTGAATTAATCTGAGTTCGATACGAATTAAGTGAATTTATATCTGAGTTTGCTGTGAATTTATCTAGCTTTGATGGGAACTTATCTAACTAGTTTGGCGTGAGTTTATATTAGTTAGCCAGTTTGAAAACAAGTGTTTTGTATGTGTTATCTGACTTTGGCATAATGTTATTTGATTTTGGCATGATGTTATCTGTGTTTGGTATGAATTTTTCTAAGTTTGATATGAATTTATTTTTGTTTGCTTTGAATTAATCTGAGTTCGATACGAATTAAGTGAATTTATATCTGAGTTTGGTGTGAATTTATCTAACTTTGATGGGAACTTATCTAACTAGTTTGGCGTGAGTTTATATGATGAATTTATCTGTGTTTAAAATCATAGCCAGTTTGAAAACAAGTTATGTCACTTTGATATGAGATAATCTAACCATATTTGGTTTGGTATGACTAGATTTAGTTTGAATTTATCTAGCTTTGATAAAAATTTATCAGAATCTAATATGAAATTATCTATGTTTGAAGTGAATTTAAATAAATTTGTTATGATTTTATTTGACTTTGCTTTGGTCTGTGATGAGTTTGATATCAAATTTATCTGAGTTGTATATGTATGTTGACAACCAAAAGCACCCAAAGGAAATAAGATGATACAAAAAAAAGCAACACCAAACAAGCCACTCTAGGCAAAATTCCATCAATTGTCATTCCCTCTAATTTAAAACTTAAAATTTGATCAAAAACTAATCTTACTACATTTAAATTGGAAATATGATTCGGGAAAGATGGCGAGTTGGAGATAAAACCTATATTTAAATTGCATGACACCCATTTAAATTGTTAGAAGGGAAAATGAGTCATAAAAAATTTGATGTCACATGCTTAGGGACCACTGCCCATTTAAATGGTTAGAAGGGCAAATGAGTCATAAAAAAATCTGATGTCACATGCTTAGGGATCATCGCCTAAATTAATCTCATGCGCAAGGGACTGTAGGCCTTAAACATTAATGCTGTGTACTAGAGACTTTATAATACGGTAGGGATTTCTCCCTAATTTACCCTAAAAAATAGCATAACATGCCATTGGAGTCATAGGTCAGCCGACATTCCAGCTCAATAACTAACTTTGAAAAATGAGAATTAAGATAATAATAATTAACTTAAGCACCTCTAAATCTTCATGCATAATGAGCCATGGGAGGTGGGCTCCATGCCCAACCCACCAGAAAATCGGAAAAAAAAAAAAAAACAGAATAAAAAATGAAATTGTATGCTAAACCATCTACTACCCTCAAGGATACTTTTCAAACAAGGGACCATGATCTTGCATGCCTGGCATGGGAGGTGAGAATGAAAAATCCTTACCGCTGTCATCTTTTTTTTCCCCCCTTAAGGTGGGTTGTTTATACACTTTTTGTATGTCTGGCCGTGGCTGGGTGCCTCAGGGAAAGAGTGTATGGAGTCCCAATCCTCTAACGCTAGCTTCATCTTGGTGCCTGCTCAAAATGAAAGTGAATGAGACATCATCAAAATTAATTTATTCAGATAGTGACATAAAAAGATTTACCGTTAAATAAAAAAGGTAATAATGATCAGGGGAATGTTCTCCTAGGAGGAGACTTCATTCTTCTTTTATACTTAGTAAAACACACCCATGCTTAGCACGGACAATAAAATTCATAGAAAATATAATTTTATTTTATGATATAAATAAAAAGAGTGATTTTGATTTAATATATTTATATTATATAAAATCTAAAATAAAAATATTTCTCAAAAATGAAAAACTTATAGGCATAAAACTATAATCACAGATAGTATGCTATGTCATTTGTCTCAATCACTAAACACGGAATAAGAGGCTTTCTAAAAAGTCAAACAATTAAAATTTAAATAAATAATTGATATAAAATTTTAAAATTTTATACGAAACTTGAGATATGATATTTCTGTCTAGTTTTTTTTGAGATGGAAGAAATTTATAAGAAATTTAAAATATGATAATCTCCAATTTGAGGAGTGTTTGGTAGTGAAATGGTTGGGTTCAAGGTATGTATTGGTCTCTAGACTTTAACCTGAGCCGATTTCAGGATGGCATCGGGTTTCAGTTTACTTCCACCATCTAAACGACAGCGAAGAACAGTTTCTTCAACTTCATCCTTATATGATCTCTTTTTGTATGGGGAAGAGGGAAGGAGCTTTTTTTTTTTTTATCTTTTAACTTTAACGCCATGATCCTTTTACCCAGTAAGAAGAAAATAAGAAAAATAATGGAAAATGGGAGTTATTGAGTGTTGGACATTAGTCACCTACGCCTAAGGGTCATTGTTGCAAATATCATTATCAAATATAATATTAAATAAATTAAGATAATCTTAATGATAAACTTATCTTTCAGGTTTGATGGGGATGATATTACGAAAACTATTAGAGCAAGTCCTAGTGTACACTTTTTTTTCTTGTGCAAATATATTGGGTATTTTTATCAATATTTTCAAAAATAGAATATTTTTTATTTATGTATATATATATATATAGCCATCTGTCCTACGTGCTAAAAATGTGTTGGTTGTGTTATCGTCGTTGTATCAGTGATACAACTATTATAAGATATTTTCCATAAATATTTCATGAAAGGGTGAAATAAAGAAGAGGAAGAGGAGTTATGGTCCTTGTAGAAATGGTTGATTGGAGATGAGGGGATAGATAGAGAAACGGTCTAGAGGATTTAAATGGGGTCAAGATCAATTTGGTAGTCAACGTCAATGTGGGTGAGTTCTCAATTATGATCAACCCCTTTCATATATGTTGTTTTTCCAGTCTATCTGTCCCAGTAATTAATTCTCGTCGACCGCGTCCTATAGGGATCATCGAATCAATAGCAATAAGTCCTGTTTGAAGAGGCTCATATATGGAACGTCTCGAAATAATGCTTGGAGTAGGAGATTCGATTAACCGAGATTCAGAAGCTAAAATTTCACCTTGATCTCCCATCAATGGGTTTAGCCAGAGCATTTATAACAGGACCCAAATAAGCCTCACTAACGAGTATCTGAGCAATTCTTCCCGTTGCTTTTACAGAACTTCCATGCCCCTTTGTTGGAGAGGAGGATATCTCCCATGTCATTGAAGGATGGGACAAATTTATTTATTTTTAAATAATAATAAGAAGAAGAAAATTGGAGAGAGCCTAATACATTTAAACTAACCTTCTATTGATTGGATTAGGAATTATCATGGGGGAAATAATGACTTCAATCGTTTTACAGTTGAATGTAGGGCTACACAGAACCGGACCGCAGACCGGACCGGACCGCAAAACCGGACCGGACCGGATTTGAAAAACCGGTTATATCCGGTCCGGTCCGGTCCGGACCTTTTAAAAACCGGTCTGGACCGGACCGGACCGGATTAATAATAAATATTTTTTTTAATTTTTTTAATATAAAACTTTAAGTATATAAAATTCCTAAGTCAAATACCATAGTGAAATCGAAGATCTGGCTTCTTACATCTGGAAAAAGAGGCAGGAAATGGGCTGAAAATGAAAAAATAAAATAAGAACTTAGAAAAAAAAAAACTAATGAAACCGGTCCGGACCACTTCCATTCCATTCGTTCAATCCTCCTTGAGGAACCGGAGCGGTCTCCTCCGCTGCCGCCGGGGGCACTGCTGGACCGGCAAGGGCAATCGGGCATGTAATGCCATCAATAACACTAGTGAACATGACGATTCAACAATATATAAACAGATCTTGTAATAGCACATGTTAATACATATACTGAATTCATTAAATCCATTTAGTAACAATTACCATTTTAGACAAATCTAGATAATTCCTACAATGACAATAGGTAAACTTAAGAGTTAATCAATAGACATGTACAAGGTGGTCACTACCAAAGCTTTCATTCAATCATTTTACTTCATTTCATTCATTTAATTTACCATCTTCCCTCAAAGGAATGATTTATCTTCCAAATGGAAGGCATCAATCAATACTCATAGATATAATTGGAATATGTGGGACTTACTAGTGTCAGAGCCAGGGACAACTAGCATCACCACGGAGCTCCGGAACGCCCCAAATCCATCTACTGCAGTAGGAATAATCATTTGTTTCATTTATTAATTCATTGAACTCATTTAAAGTTCTAATACCATAACTAGGTAGTGCCAGACTCAAGAGCTAATACTTTCCAGTAAGCAATTCATTTCTGGATCTAATTCAATCCAATAATTCTCTTCATAACAAGATAAGGGAATAACGGTAATGCCAATCTCACTAGATTGGGACCCAACGATGTGGAATACGATACAATGAGAATACTCATTAATTACTTGTGGTTTTACTTAATTCTGTCTCAAATATAAACAACCATTTGGGTGTAACCATTGGTTTCCAAATGAACGTGTTATTCTTGATGGACATCACATTTATATTTAATGTGTGCATTGTATAGTCCCCGTAATTATTACCCATGGAAGTTTAGTGTTAAAACTAATTTAAGGAGTACTTATACTCACGATAAGTACTCCAAGTTTATGTAAAAATCCAAAATTAGTCGGTCCGATAGATTGGCCAAAATTTCACTTACAATTAGTGTTTGGACCTGTGCCAGGTTCACTCGAGTGAGTCCAAGTTCGCTCGAGCGGACACCTCACAGAACGTTGGTCGCTCGAGCAAACTCCATGTTCGCTCTAGCGAACTATCAAGAATTCTGAAATTTTGAACGTTCATTCTGTCACAGAACCTCGGTCGCTCGAGTGAACTGTTAAGAGTTTCAACTCCAAACATCTGATTCTTTCTCTCTTCTTTTACCCTCCTTTCTCCATTGCTCATCTACATTCTACAATAGCATTGAAACCTCTTGTTCCTTCCTCATACATCATCCATTCACAAACAACACTTCTAATCATTCATTAACAATCTCATACAAACCATAAACAATCTCAAACTCAATGGAAAATGCACAAAATCATGGAAGTTCCATGAACTTCTACAATGATTAACACTAATCACATGTAAATGCTTATACTTGCCTCCTATGAAGCTTAGTAGCAAAAAGCCCTCTTTCCTAGCTTGGCTTGACACAAGTCTTCCCCAAAAACTCAAACCCTAATCCATAAAAACATGCAAATGAACTCCTACGAGCCATTTGTGCTAGAAATCACTACAAAACAATTAATAGAACTTGGAAATCCTAAAAGGAGATTAACTACTTACTTGTGGCTCCAAGCAAAGAGATCTTGAGTTCTCTTTCAAGCTCTATCTCTTCAAAAATGGAGAAAATGACTTGAGGAAGAAGATGAAGATGATGCCTCCCACTCAAAACCACTAGAACTTCTCCTAAACCCTCTCTTGATGAAGAAAATGGAAGAGGAAGGGAGGAAAATGAACCTAAGGTTTGCTTGGAGTGGAAATGATTTCATTCCTCTTATCTCATTATTATAATATAAAGGGGCTCTCACACTAAAACCCCTTCCTATTAAGTCTTATTACATTTTGAGTTAAATGAAGCCTCATTTGATCCAGTTGAGGTCAAATGGAATCGCGTTTATTATGAAAGTTAACGTATTATTCGAAATACATACGTTGGTATCAAAAAATTTTGTATTCGACGAAATACGTGAAAACTCGTATTTACGAAAAAGTCCTTAGCTTACCTTGTTTGAGTATAAACTCATTTTAACCAACTCAATTCTATTTCATTAAGCTTAATGCATCATTTGAGACTAATCTGTCTCTCTCTGGTCATTAATCTTCATTAACCCAATTACTCATGCTTAACTAGCATTGATATCAATTAATTAGCCTTAATCATGATTAGTTTGGGTTGAGGTGAAAAGGATGAAAATGAACCTAGGTTGTTGCACAGGAGAAAGTGGGTTTTAAGAAGTAATAGGTGAGAAGCGTTTTGGTGAAGGGAAGAGGCGTTAAAGGAGATCTCATTCTATTTCCTTCAAGAATATTAAATGAGAGATTAAGGCCAATTTAATATGGTAAGGATTAAAGCCGGTTTAATATGGTAAGGAATAAGAATGTAAAATAAAGAAGGGCGTGGGAGGGGCCAAGATAAATTTGGAAAGTCAAAATCAATTAAACAAATGCGGACTGATTTCTCAATTGAAATCAGCCGCTTTCGGATATAAGAATTATAATATAATTGTCTACCTCATAGGGCTCACTAAGCAGAGGACTATTTATAAGTGGGGGCTGGGGCAGGTGGAATGGACACCTCATGGATAAGTGTCAAAACAACAAAGCAAGCGTCAGTTAGCGGCCGGACTAGGAAGGGGCCAGCAGGCCATCGCCCTCCTCTGATTTGGGATTCCCTTTATATAGGTCCTGTGGCCACTCCATCAAGTGGGTCCCACCCCCGGTGCGCAAGATGCGCACTCGTTGTACCTTAATCATTATAATATATACATAAATATAATGTGATACATTATGTATTATAATATATCATAATATATATGGGGAGGTGCTCTTGTGAGAGCATCTCTCACCTTACTATAAGAGTTAAGGTACGAGCCCTCACATTTAAGTTGTTAGCATTAATTATGGAAGTGAGGCCCCCCACCTTATCTCTCATAGTAAGATAGGAGCAACTCTCATAGGAGCATCTCCAATATATATGATACTTATTACAATAATATAGTATGTACTTGGATAAATAAATTTTGGTTGGACTCAAAACCCTACTTAAATCAGTAAGTGATCCTTAACAGAGTAACTACAAATGGACCCTGAAACCAATTAAACGTAAAAAAAGAGTTCACGTGTGTGTGTGTGAGAGAGAGAGAGACGGTAATTGTGGTTCCATTGACATTTCCTTAAATACCGCTTGTTTTGCTTCTTAGGTTGGGCCCATGTGCGCCTAGCTAAATGTATAAACACTAATGCGAGGAAGGGTATCATTCCAAGTTGATATTGGTCAGTCTCAATAAATAAATAGGAGGAAGGGAGTAGTTATAGGAAAGATCTGTATCGATCATAATCTAAGTTGATATTAGTCCATCTCAAATGAAAATGAGAAAGAGACTTGTAAAAAAATGGGGCATTTGGCGACAAGTCCCTTGACATTGCGTTTTATAGCCTATGGTCCATCATACTTTCTAGTAGCGGCGGTAGTCCTCATTTAAGACTGAGACAGACAAAAAGACACAAATGCCCCTCTATACGTCAGTAAAAACATTATGCTCAAAACCGCTTTAAAACATACAGAGCGTCATTCAATCCGCAAATAACTCCGCTAAATTTATTTCAAAACACAAATAAAGGTCCTGTGGCCACTCCTCTGATTTGGGATTCCCTTTATATAGGTCCTGTGGCCATCCTTTAATGGATGGCCCCACCATCATTAGCAAGTTAATCACAAACAATATGATATTGGGTTTCCAAAATAAAGGGAAAAAATAGTAGTTGAGTTTTGGGAAAACAAATCGGAATGAAAGAAGAAATGAAAGGAAAAGAAAGAAGGAAGAAAGAAGAAAAATAAAATATAAAAGCAGAATAGATAGATTAGGAACTATTTACCCAATGTAGACTCGTCGCCGCCACCCACATAGCCCGATTTGAGATTGTGATGATCTGATCAGAGAGAAGCAAAGAGCTTGTGTCATCATAGTATTGGAGATGTTGTAGAAAACTTATGAAGTTCTTGTTGTTTTTTGTTCAGGTACAAAGAAGAAGGGTTGAAAAATGCAAACCCTTCATCTAGATATTTCTTTTACTTTGTATTTTTGCAATTGTCAATATATTAATCTTCCATTATAATAAAATACTAGCAACGAAGGTCCGGGCTTAAAAAATATATATTTAAAACTTGATACATATTATTGGGGAGAAAACAAATCTAAAAGAAAAATAATTATATTATTTCAAGAATAGAAAATAAGTTAAACTTACAACAATCTATATATGGTAATTTCAAGATTAGAGTTTTCTTTGAATATTATTTTTTATCTGTTTCATTGAAATATTATTGATAGAAAATAAATTTAAAAAATCAACAACATAAAGGAATTAAAAAAATGTGAAACACATTTCCAATTTAGGATCTAATTATGCATATATAACAAATAATTTTCAATACAAATCAAAGAAAGATATGTAATATTTTTCTAAAAAGTTATCAGAATCAAATAAACTAAAATACTGATACCATTGTGACAGAGGAGCCCCAATTTGATTTGATCATTCTAACCGTTGGGTTCGCATCACGAAAATGAATAGTTATAAAAAAGTAAATGAAAAAAATGCGGATAAGAACATACGCAAAGACAGCAAGAGAAATTTGAGAGAGGATTCTAAAAAACATTTGAGAGAGAGCCATTTGTGGGCAAAGATGGGAGAGTGGACATGTAAGATTTAGATAGAGGGTGAGTCATTGTGGTTATAAAAAATTTAATTTAGACAATTTAGAAAACAAGTTCCATGCACCATTACATTTGCATATGAAAAAAATGCGGAGAAGATCATATGCAAAGAAAGCAAGAGGAATTTGAGAGAGGTTTCTAAAATATATATGAGAGAGAGCCATTAGTGGACAAAGATGGGGGAGTGGAAATGTAAGATAGAGATAGAGAGTGAGTCATTGTGGATGAGGATTTTGAAGTGGGTTGAGAAAGAGGAGTTGATGAGACAACGGTCATGTTTCCTTGGGGCACTTTTTTTTTTCTCTTACCAATAAAGTATCCTTTACCCTCAAGAGTGAAAATGCAGTTTATACATTTCTTTCATAAGCATTATTTCTTACCAATAAAGGACCTGTGGAGTTTTCCTATCTCTTGGCATTGGCATATTTCTGAGTCCAGCTCCAAGCAGTGGTCTCATGTAAATGGTCCAGGACTCCATTTTTCTTTAAGGATATCCAAACAAATGCTTCCGTTGCTATTAATGTTTGGATGGAAGACCTTAGTCCTAAAAGCGACCTTGGGAGGTTTAAAAGGATGATCACAAGAAATAGACCTCTGCATATGGACTATCAGGAGGCCCCATGATAATTGCTTGCTAATGGAACAGATCTTCAGCAATGGGACCTGCGTTGCATGAGGTTGGTGACCTTTTTGCAAGTCCTTGAATGCTTTTCAAGATACGATTGGATGCCATTGGTAGCAGCTAAGAGGTAGGTTCTGGAACTCTTTCCCCTTTCCTCGATAGAGCAGAGAATATGGCGTCAAATGGGGATGGCCACGACCCCACCCTTAGGGCGTTTAGAAATTTAATGGGGAAGAGAAACATGCATTAGAAATTTAATGTGAAGAGAATAGGGCATGTGGAGGGAATCGGGAGACATAGGGGTCAAAAGAAATTGGGAAGGGTCAAAATTAATTGGGCAAATCCCACTGATTTCTCAATTGAAATAGTGGCTTTTATATATAAGAATAGACGTAGGCATCAATTTCGAAATTGAGCTCTAATTTCTCAATTGATTGCAAAATTGGAGCTCAATTTCGATTTCAATTTGAATTTAATGAGAGATTTTAAGGATATTGGAGAAATTATTATATATTATAGACGTAGGCATTAATTTCGAAATTGGAGCTCAATTTGTTAATCAATTGCAAAATTGGACTATAAATTTCAAATCAATTTGAGAAATTGGATCTCAAATCAATTTTTATTTCAATTTTTTTTGAAAGAAATTTTTAGGGATTTTGAGATTTCAATTGTGTTTTAATTTTGAATTGGAAAAGTTTGAGGAATCCTTACGTTTCCTATTAAATAGAGTTTCCCTTTTCTTATCCGCGTCATCTTGCTTTAATCTCATCTTTAAGCTTATCAAGTTCCCAATTGAGATAATATCTCAGTTTATTTTCAATTATCGTAGGTATTGGAAAGGTGATTGGAAGAACAAAATATTGCATCAACTTCTAATGCTACAGAACTTCAATGACATTAATTGATGTAATTTCTTTGAGATAATCAGAATTGCTTTTAATTTCCATGATTTACAAACCTTTGAATAATAGTTACGTGATCTCTATTTTTACCTTCGTTTAGACTAAATTCATTTGATTTTTTTTAATGACAACATTTTTTTTAAATAATTACCCTTGTTGGGAATAAGTGTTTTTCACAATTTTTATTGCACCCATAGTAAAATTGTAATTCAAAAATCAATTGTTTTTGGGCCTCGGCTAGGCTTAGCACGGTTATTATATATTATAGACGTAGGATTCAATTTCGAAATTGAGTTCCAATTTTGCAATTGATTGAGAAATTAGAGCTTGATTTTGTCCGATTTCGCAATTGATTGTGAAATTGGAGCTTGATTTTGCCATTGATTTGATATGATTTCGATTTAGAGAGAAACTTTAGTATTTTAGATTTTTATTGCAATTTGAATTATTGTGGACTCTCTCTTGGATCTTATATTATCAATTCATAATTCATCTATCCAAAGTCTCTTAGGCTTTGAATCTTTTAAAACTTCAAATTCAATACTCAATTCAAATTTGATTATACATTCTCCTTTTAAATAAACTTTGATATATAGTATCTAAAAACCGATAAATGAAATATTCTTTGATTTTAATTTATTGTCTTCTCATCAATTAATATATCAAAAAATGGCCCCATATTGGATATAGTTTTTTTTTTTGTTTTTTTTTTGGGCCCGAGCTTAGCGCGGGCCTATCTTGTTAGTTTTATATTATAGACGTAGGCATCAATTTTGGAATTGGAGTCCGATTTGCTAATCGATTGCAAAATTGGACTCTAATATCAAATCAATTTGAGAAATTGGATTTCAAATCAATTTGAAGAGATAAGCTCTATCAATCAATTCAGAGTACACTTTTGTTAAGCTTCTTTATGTGAATTCAAATTTTAATATATATATATATCAATTATGGATAGGTGATTAAAGAGTCCTCATATTCTAATTCCTAAAGACGGGGCCACATGCAATTTTGCAATTGATTGAAATTTCTAAAATAAATACATAAACATTGATGTTAATTTATATAAGACTTAAAGTTTCATACTCATTTATATAAAAAATAATATTTACTTTGTATAAATGTCGGGCTGGGCCATGCTTCGAACCGTAATAAATGGCATATTTGTTTGTTTTATATTTAGTTTCTCATTAATTAATATCTCATAAAATAGCCACAAATTGGACGTGTTTTTATTTCTGGACCCGGGCTTAGCGCGGGCATGCTTTGCTAGTACATCGTTATTTCTTTTTCAATCATGGGGCTTGTAAGTGCAAGAAAAATATACTCACAAAATTAGGAAGCCTCCAAGGACTTACTCGTGGTAGTAGGGAAGTAGCTGCGATTAGATGAACCTGAAAGGGCAGAAAAGGGAAGGTCAGAGGACCCTGGCTGTGGGCAGCCTAGGGCTCTTCGATGCTTAAGTTAGTGGCTGATCGGAGAAGGAGAAGAAGAGAGAAGGGGTCTCTCGCTGTATGTGTGAGAGTGCTTCCCTTCCTCTTGGTCTGTCTTGTGCCTTATATAGGGAATAGTCCTGGTGATTGTGCCAGTGGGCCTTGTGATGTGACTAGGGTCTCATCAGCCCACATAGTCATTAATGAGGGTCCATCGCAGCCCTCATTGCATTTAATGAGGGTCCGATCAGCCCATACTGCTTTTAATGCCAGTCACATTGGGCCTGATCTTTTCCTGATCTGTTGACGGCTGAGGTCCCATCGAATCCCTTTCTTGGGCCCTGTCCTGATGGGGGCTGTAGCCAGCGGATGTGGTTGTGCAACTCAGTATGGCCGAGACCGAATAGAACAGCACGGCCGAACTGGATACCCCCTTCTTGCACCGATTGTCATTGCCGAAACCGAAGTGGCGGTCTATACCCGAGATCGGGATCAATGTGATTGGCCGAAACCGAATAGGGAATTGGCTCACGAAGTGGTCTCCACACAATAGCCCCCCAGCTCTTGACCTCTTGGGTTCTCCAGCGCTTGAGGTTGAGAGCTGTGATGGCACGCCGAAGCCGTTTTCTAATAAAGGGTTCTGACGGTTAGGTTGCGTACGCCGCCATCAATTCGCCTGCCCGAGGTAATAAGGAAGGTGATAAATGCGGAGACCATGATTAGTGTGGGGAGGCGGACCATCAGCGCCACGCGTCATCATCCGAAAGGCCTCTTTGTCACTTCGAGGCGGCGTGCAGTGCAAGTCGAGACGACACCTCGCACACGTCTCGCTTCGAATTCCGGGATGGCGCCCATCCCTATCCTTTAAATTCATTTTGGCGCTCCTCCTCGCCATTTTCGCCTCTGGATTCTGCTAGAACTCCTGTTCGCCAGAACTTTCTCTACTAGAACTTCTTCAGCCAGGGCTTCCTCTGCTAGAACTTCTTCAGCCAGGACTTCCTCTACTAGAACCAGTGAGGGACCATCGATTCGCCCTGTGATTTCGCTCAAGTTTGTGAGTGCTTCTTCTCCGATTCTCCTCTGTTTACATTTCTGGTCTAGCTTCTAGGGTTCTCTCTGTCCCCCACCTTTCTTGTTCTGTACTTGCTCCCTCTTAGAGTTTCGTTAGGGTTTCTTAGATTTAGGAATGGGGGCTTTTAGTCACTAGATAGATTCCCCGGTGGCTCTAGCAGAACTTAGGGCAGCCCTTAAGATACCAGAGGATGTCCGATTGAAGGCCTCCGACAGGTCGTCCGGCTATGTTTTTAGCCAGGGTTGGATGCCATTCCCCCTTGTAGTCATTATTGAAGGTGGGGTTAGATTCCCCCTTCACCCCCTCCTTAGGTCTTGTCTCCAGACCTGGAACTTATGCCCTTGTCAACTAATGCCTAATGGCTTCAAAATCATCATGGGCGTCGCCGAACTGAACAGAATTCTAGATATCAATCTCGGCGTCCATGATATTGAAGACATTTATGACATATGCAAGTCTCGGGAGGGCGGCACGTATTACCTTCGTGTCAAAGCGAAGTGTCAGCCCCTCGTCACGGCGTTGGAGGACTCCAACAAGTACGCCGGAGATGATCGCCTGTTCGTCTCGGAAAACTGGGAGTTCGGCGCGGCCGAGACCGAGGCGACGAGGAGGGTTCGAGTCCCTCGATCCTTTGGGACACCACCAAGTAAACAACTAACCCCCCTTAGGCTCAAAATTCGTTCATTTCATTTCCGCCCTTTGTTTCTGATGCTTGGATATTTTTTTTCTTTTTTGCAGGCCTCTCCCAGCGCAAGCACGACGCCCGATTAGACGGTTGGAGGAAGAATGCATCCTGGCTAAACAAGGTGTTCCGATACCGAGGTCACCACACCAGGGCTGCATATTCCCTTCTTGGGTACGAGCCAAAGTACGCGTCTTATATGCGGAAGTCAGGCCGGCCCGGTGATATCGTCCTTGCCCTAGCGGAGGCGGCAAGCGGGGCCGGTTCGGGCATCGGGGCTTCTGCATCGGGAACCGTAGCCGAGAGCGACCCTATAAGGGAAGTCGAGAACTATCCCTCTAGCGCCGAGGAAATGGAGAGGCGCAGGCCGGCCTATCAGCTGTTAAATCTGGAGGAGGCTGTATTTGGCGGGCAGCCGGCAGCCGCCAGAGCTAACCCGCCCCCCTCCAATGCCATAGTCCTCGCCAGCGCCGAGGCCCGGCCCTCTGCAGAACCAGAGCAGGAGAGGCCCAGAAAAAGGGCGAAGGGAAAAGAGCTTGCCCAGGAGGATCGGTCGCGGCCACGGCCCCTCCAGCCTGCGAGGGAGAGGGCCGCAGCGGAGGCTCCGACCCAGGCGGCCCCTTTGGAGGAGCGTCGCTCTGAAACTCCCGCCCCTACGACCTCGGCCGAGCCGGCAGCCTTCACGCCGGATCTTGAGTTGCGGCGAGGCAAGCCGCTAAACGTCGATGACAGGCTGTTGGGGAACCCAGCCATCATCGCGGCCTTGAGCAGGGCCTGTGCTCTCCCCAAAGACATGGAGAGGCACAAGGCGGAGGACAGCTCCCAACTGCTCATGAGGGCGATGCAACATTCGCTCGCGGTAAGTGTTGATCTTTCGAGTAGTGACTTCCGGACTTTTTGTATATCGTACTAACTACATCATCTGTTTCCTTACAGGGCGTCCAGAGGCTGCAAGTAGTCATGGACAGGATCGTGGAAGAGGACGCCCGGCTGAGTTGGATGACGGAGGAGAAGGAGAAGGCCAAGGCAGAGCTGAAAGCCAAATGTTTGGAGCTAGCGGAGGCGGAGGCGAAGAAGGCCGAGCTCGATGCTCAGGCCGAGCTGATGGGGAGTGAGCTCTGCAAGATCAAATCGGAACATTACGAATTGCAAAGCAAGCTCCTCACTGAAGAGAAGAGATCGGCGGGGCTGGCAGCCGAACTCAAAACCGAGAAGAAGGCGAGGGAAGAACTCCACGAGTCGTCCCAAGCCGAGGTCAATGCTGCCTTCCTAGAAGGGGTTGTGGAAGCTGGGCGGAACTACACCGAACAGATTCAGAGGCTGAGTCCGAAGATCTTTCAGCTTGGTTGCCGCGCTGTTCTCAAGGAGCTGGGGTACCAAGAAGATCACCCCTGTACTTGAACCCTCCTGAGTTCAGCCAAGCCGCTCCCGTGTCCCAGTCCCAAGCCGAGACTTCTGTTCCTCCTCCTCCAGACACTCCGGCCGAGCCGATACCGGATCCTCCTGCCGAAGCCGCTCCCCAGGCCGAGGCTGCTGTAGTGATTATTGAAGATACGGAGGCCGGGCCGTCGACTTAATTTTGTCATTTCTTATGAAAAATGTAATCTTCTTTCTGTTTTTGCATGAGGACTGTAGTCAAATCTGTGTACACATCAATGGTTTATCAATGAAAATTTCTTCTTTTCCCACATCTGTTTCCATTGGATTTTACTGGCTTGCACTTATCACGAATACGTTAGTTTGAATGTGAGTTCGGGTTAAAACGGATCAACTAGCTTAGGGCTCGCCGCGAGCGCCCTGGTACCCTGGACCTCATTCATCTCGGCGGTCAAGCCGACATGCACCGGTGGGAATTTTACTGGACCCCCTAGGCAGAGGTGAGGAAAAACGGGCTTCTCGGCTTTACACCCGGCTTGTTAATTCGTCGAGTCCTGGCGACTTCTTTTAGGATCATTAGGTTACGCACCAGACGGTTTGTAGTCGAACCGGGGTGACCTCAGCAGTGGCCATTTCAAAGTCGCGCCTGGGTGGCTGGGTGCCAACCTCAGACGATCTCATCATTAGCCATTTCGGCTTCACGTCTAGGTGGCTGGGTACCAACCTTAGACGATTTCATCGTTGGCCATTTCGGCTTCACGTCTAGGTGGCTGGGTGCCGACCTTAGACGATTTCATCATTGGCCATTTCGGCTTCACGTCTGGGTGGCTGGGTGCCGACCTTAGACGATTTCATCGTTGGCCATTTCGGCTTCACGTCTGGGTGGCTGGGTGCCGACCTTAGACGATTTCATCGTTTGCCATTTCGGCTTCACGTCTGGGTGGCTGGGTGCCCACCTTAGACGATTTCATCGTTGGCCATTTCGGCTTCACGTCTGGGTGGCTGGGTGCCAACCTTAGACGATTTCATCGTTGGCCATTTCGGCTTCACGTCTGGGTGGCTGGGTGCCAACCTTAGACGATTTCATCGTTTGCCTCGTTGCTAGACTGCCAACGACCACCAGATTGCCTCGAATTGAAGACGAATGTAGTTCTATTAATCTCGAAAGTATTGTACAAGTGCGGATTAAAAATAGAATTTCTTGAGGTGTAATGCATTCCATGGTCTCGGCAGTGACCGTCCTTCCATATCCTCGAGTCTGTAAGCCGACCGTCCAGCGATGGAAGTCACCTTGAACGGGCCGTGCCAATTCGGTGCCAGTTTGCCTTGATTTGGATCCTTGTCTCCTGGGAATGCTTTCTTGAGAACCAGCTCTCCTACTGAGAATTTCCTCTCTCTGACATTCTGGTTATAACCCCTGGCTAGCTGTCGCTGGTAGGTGGCTAGCCTAGCTGCGGCAGCTTCCCTTCGCTCGTCTGCCAAATCCAGTTCCCTAGCCAAGTTAGTCTCGTTCTGACCTTGGTCAAAAAGTTTAGACCTCAAAGTGGGGAGGCTGATCTCCAGAGGGATGACCGCTTCCATTCCATAGGCGAGTGAGAAAGGGGTAGCCGAAGTGGAACGTCTCGGAGTAGTTCTGTAAACCCATAGGACGCTCGGAAGCTCCTCCACCCATCTTCCCTTTGCTTGGTCCAGCCATTTCTTGAGCCCATCGAGGATTACCTTGTTAGAGATCTCAGTCTGGCCATTGCCCTGAGGGTACGCTGGAGTGGAATAGTGGTCCTGATTCCAAGCTCTTGGCAGAAACTCCTGAAGAAGTTGGAATCGAACTGAGTCTCGTTATCCGAGATCAGCGCTCTAGGGATGCCGAACCTCGTGACGATATTCTTTCATAGAAATTCTTGGAGTCCCGCTCTGTGATGGATGTCAGGGGTTCTGCTTCGATCCATTTGGTGAAGTAATCAGTAGCCACGATAAGCCATCTCTTGTTCCCCGGAGTTCGGTGGAGCGGTCCCACAATATCGAGCCCCCACTGGGCGAATGGCCACGGGCTAGAGAGCGGGCTGAGGTCCTGCGCTGGTTGATGGAGAGAGTGGGAGAATTTCTGGCACTTCTCGCACTTCCTTGCGTATACATGCGCATCCTTCTGCATGTACGGCCACCAGTAGCCTTGGCTGATGGCTCGGTAGGCCAGGGACCTCCCTCCAATGTGGCTTCCGTAAATTCCTTCATGTATCTCAAAAATGAGGTCTTCAACTTTGCTGGGATGGACACACTGGAGGTATGGGCCTGAGAACGACTTCCTGTAGAGCTTGGCCTCGGGAGACAACCAGAACCGAGTGGCTTTAAGCCTGATTCGGTGGGCCTCACCACCGTCCTCAGGGAGTTGGTCGTCCTTGAGATAAGCTATGATGGGGTCCATTCAACTCGGGCCGAGATCGAGGCATAACACTTCCCGAGGTGGGTGGAGCTCAATGCTGGGCGCGGCTAACGATCCCACTTCGACATTCCTTTTTCTTCCTACTTCGACAGCACTAGCCAAGTTTGTCAGGGCATCCGCGTGGGAGTTCGTTTCTTTGCCGATCAGTTTGATCTCGGCAGCCTGGAACTGGGAGAGCATCTTCTTTGCCAAGGCCAGGTAGGCTGCCATTCTGTCGTCGCGGGCTTGGTATTCTCCGGTTAGCTGGTTCGCCACCAGTTGTGAATCACTTAAAACCATCAGCTGTTGAGCTCCAAGGATTTTAGCGCTGTTCAGCCCAGCTAACAAAGCTTCGTATTCGGCTTCGTTGTTTGATGCTTTGAAATCCAGGGTTAAGGCCTGCTTGACAACTAGCCCTTCTGGAGACTGGAGGACGACGCCTGCTCCGGCTCTCCTTGATGTGGAAGACCCGTCGACAAAAACTCTCCAGATTGGGGTCAGGGACTGGTCGGGTGTTTGTTCAGAGCCCATGGGCGTCTCGTCCCCTATGCCCCCCAGTTCGGTGCCGAGCTGGACGGGTGCCGAACTCGAAGAGAACTCGACGAGGAAGTCCGCCAGTACTTGAGCCTTGATCGCTGTCCTGGGCCAATACTGGATGTCATATTGCCCTAGCTCGACAGTCCAACGAGAGATTCTCCCTGAAAAGTCAGCTTTCTTGAAAATAGATTTAAGTGGAAGTTCTGTAACAACCCCGATTGTATGGGTTTGAAAGTAATGGGAGAGCTTTCGCGAGGCGCTAACAAGCGCCAGGGCAAGCTTCTCCAGAGGCAGATATCTGGTCTCGGCATCAATGAGGGTCTTACTCGTATAATAAATTGGCTTTTGAACCCCGTCCTCTTCCCGGACGAGGACCGAGCTGACCGCATGAGCCGAGACCGCCAGGTATAGATACAAGGTTTCTCCGTGGATCGGAGTTGATAACAGTGGTGGTGTGGAAAGGTAAGCCTTAAGTTGCTGCAAGGCATGGTCACATTCTGAAGTCCATTGGAATTTAAGATTTTTTCTAAGAAGCTGAAAGAAAGGTCGGCACTTATCTGAGGATCTGCTGATGAAGAGATTTAGTGTTGCCGCCATCCCGGTGAGCTTCTGCACCTCCTTCGCCGAACTGGGACTCTGTATCCTGAGAATTGCCGAGATCTGGTCGGGGTTCGCCTCAATTCCTCTGCGTGTGACCAAGCTCCCCAAAGATTTGCTGGAACCGACGCCAAAAGCGCACTTAGAGGCGTTGAGTTTGAGCTTGAACTTCTTCAAAGTGGCGAAGACTTCAGCCAGGTCTGTCAAATGGTCCTGTGCTTGCTTGGACTTGACCACCATATCATCGATGTAAACCTCAATGGTTTTGCCGAGTTGATCGTGGAACATCTTGGTGACAAGTCTCTGATAGGTGGCTCCTGCATTCTTCAGCCCAAACGGCATCACCTTATAACAATAGGTCCCCCTGGGTGTGATAAAAGCTGTCTTCTCTTCATCCGGCTCATACAGTGGAATCTGGTGATAGCCGCGGTAAGCATCGAGGAAGCTCATTCTGTCGTGCCCGGCCGTGGCGTCAATCATCTGGTCGATCTTGGGTAGGGGGAAGCTGTCCTTAGGACAAGCTTTGTTGAGGTCGGTGAAGTCGACGCACACCCTCCACTTGCCATCCTTCTTCTTGACAACCACGGTGTTAGCTAGCCAAGCCGGGTACTGAACTTCCCTGATCACACCGGCCTCGAGCAGTCGATCCACTTCTTCAACTACGGCCTCAGTTTGTGGTACTCCAGTCCTGCGAGCTTTCTGCATCACAGGTTTATCGCTGGGGTTCACATTCAGTTTATGGCATATCACTTCTGGGTCAATGCCGGGCAGAGGCGTCCAGGCGAAGGCATCTTTATTCTGCACCAAGAACTGGACCAGCTCGGACCTCTCCGGCTCTCCGAGCTGACTGCCGAGTAGGAAGAACCGCTCCGGATCCTTTGAGTCGATCCAGACTTCGGTCAATTCCTCCACGCCCTTCTTTCCCGGGTCCTGGCCGAGCTCCTCCAGCTTTTTCTCCATCTCGGCCATATTAACCTCCTTGGGCTCTCGCTCCCCAGACACCACAGCTGTCAGGCACTGCTTAGCTGCTTTCTGATCTCCTCTGATCGTGACGATTTCAACTCGGCCATTTTTCCCTTCCCATGGAAATTTTAGCCTCTGGTGGAGGGTTGAAGGGATTGCTTCTAGACTATGGAGCCAGGACCTGCCCACGATAGCATTATAAGGCGCGGGTGCGTCAACCACCATAAAGGTCATCGTGACAGACGCGCTGCCGGCCTCGACCTTGAACGTCACTTTCCCCTTGGGGTAAACTGGTTTGGCGCTGAAGCCGATGAGGGGAACTCGGGCCTCCTGCAGATCCTTTTCCGTCAGTCCCATCCTTCGGAAACTATCGAAATAGAGGATCTCGAAAGAACTGCCGGGGTCGACGATGACCTTCTTTACGGTGCAATCCTTCACGCCCTGCTTAGAGCAATCAAACTTCAAAGTAACGATCAGTGGGTCGTTGTGGGGAAGCTGCACCCCTTCCAAATCTACGTCTGTGAACTTGATTTCGGGCCGCTCCCTCCGTGCCCTCTTCGGAGCTGAGCCAAGCTCGGCTACCATGACTTGCTCAGCGTGAGATGCACGCCTGGCTTCGGCACGGGCTCGGTTACTCCCCTTGGGTGGCGAGGCTAAATGTATGACATTGATGATCTTTTCCGATCCGTCGCTGTCATGGCCCCTCTCGTCTCGGCGTGAAGCTCGGGTGTCGGCTCTGATGTCTGCCTTGACGAACTCCTGCAGGTGTCCCTCTTGGACAAGCTTCTCTAAATGCGACCGCAGTATTCTGCATTCTTCGGTCTTGTGGCCGCCCTCCTTGTGATACGCACAAAATCTCGTCTGATCTCGGGTAGACGGGTCGCCTTTCGTGGGCTCTGGCCAGCTGAAGTAGGGCCTTGTCTTGATCTTATACATGATCATGTGGATGGGCTCCTTGAAGACCGTGTTGACTGCCCGATATGCGTCCTCGGATAACCTGGGCCTTTTGCTTCTTGCCGAGGCAAACGTCTGAGTCCTTGCCGAGCTGGTTGGCGCCCAGCGCCTGTCTGTCTCGTCTCTTCCCCGCTCGTCTCTCCGAGGCTCATCTCTTCGGGAGGGTCCCCTATCCTTCTTGAAGGGCCTCTCGCCTTGGTCCTTCCGCGTGGCCCCATGGTTCTCCCGAGCCCGGGCCTGGTCGTCCTCTTGGGCGATGTAGCAGTTGACAACGGACATGAGCGTTGTTATGGAGGAAACCGGGTTTCTGGCCAGATCCTTGCGAAGGTCACAGTCCGGTAGCAGGGCATCCGAAATGCGAAGATGGCCACTTCATCCTTGGAGTCTTCAATTTGGTTGTAGACCGTCTAGAATCGCTTCGCAAACTGGGTAACGTTCTCCCCTTGCTTCATCTTCATGGACATGATATCCGCATCTGTCTTCGGAAGGACCCTGTAGGCCTGGAACTTCTTCATGAAGGATTGCTGGAGCTGCTTCCAGCTCGAAATGAATCCCTTCGGTAGCGCACAGAACCACTTCAGGGGGAGGTCACCCAAGCTGGAGGAAAAAACTCGACAGTTCAGATGACCCTCGTCTCCCCAGACAGACATCCTTTGGGAGAAATGCCTGAGATGCGCCGCCGGATCCGAGACTCAGTCATAAGTGACGAATCTTGGTACTGTGAACTTCTTTGGCAGGGGGTACCTCCTGATGTCGCGAGAGAAGGGCGAAGCGCCGAGATCAATAGAGTCATAGCAAGCATCGCGTTGATCTCGGCCGAGACCTGCCACCTCCAAGTTTCGCTGAACTGTCTCCTTTATGCGCTCGTCCAGCCACTCTTGGTTGTGATGCTTGTTCTCAGGGATAGTTTCTAACGCCTTCCTCGAGTAACTGCGGCTGGTGCTTGAGCCTTCATCACGAGTTCGGTCGCGCCTTTTCTTATTCAGAACGTCCCTCAAATCTTCTACGGGGGAAACAATGCACCTGCCCCGAGAAACCTTCCTCTCGTGTTGCCGCTGCGATTGTTGCTGTTGTCGCGACCGCTGCTGCTGATGAGACTGCTGCTGATAAGACTGCTGCTGATGCCTCGCGAACTCGTAGCTCTCTCCAGCTGCTGTTGGAGTCGGCGGATCATCGCATCCTTCTCTTTGATGGCCTCATTCTGCACTCTAATCTCCTCAAGAGTGGAGTCGAAGTCATCGCTAGGATTGTATTCTTCATCCTCAGCGTCCTCAACGTCCTCCACCTGATCAGAGGGACGTGGTCCATCGACCACTGGAGACTTACTCCACTGGTTTCGATCAATCAGGAGACCTGCAGGCTGCTGCTGGGTATCTCCCCTCCTGGGAGCAGACTCCGAGCGAAGGTCACACTCCTGAACGTTGATCCGGATGAGATCACGTTCGCTGTCGTCCTCTGCAACTGGTTGCTTTCCGGACCTCTTCTTGGCAGGAAGGAGGTCAGAGGACGGTCCCGCGCGCCTCGTCTTAGAAGTTTCTCCGCCTTTCGCAGCTCTCCTCGTCATGGTGATAGGAAAGATTATGCAAACAATTCCCACAGACGGCACCAATTGTAAGTGCAAGAAAAATATACTCACAAAGTTAGGAAGCCTCCAAGGACTTACTCGTGGTAGTAGAGAAGTAGCTGCGATTAGATGAACCTGAAAGGGCAGAAAAGGGAAGGTCAGAGGACCCTGGCTGTGGGCAGCCTAGGGCTCTCCGATGCTTAAGTTAGTGGCTGATCGGAGAAGGAGAAGAAGAGAGAAGGGGTCTCTCGCTGTATGTGTGAGAGTGCTTCCCTTCCTCTTGGTCTGTCTTGTGCCTTATATAGGGAATAGTCCTGGTGATTGTGCCAGTGGGCCTTGTGATGTGACTAGGGTCTCATCAGCCCACATAGTCATTAATGAGGGTCCATCGCAGCCCTCATTGCATTTAATGAGGGTCCGATCAGCCCATACTGCTTTTAATGCCAGTCACATTGGGCCTGATCTTTTCCTGATCTGTTGACGGCTGAGGTCCCATCGAATCCCTTTCTTGGGCCCTGTCCTGATGGGGGCTGTAGCCAGTGGATGTGGTTGTGCAACTCAGTATGGCCGAGACCGAATAGAACAGCACGGCCGAACTGGATACCCCCTTCTTGCACCGATTGTCATTGCCGAAACCGAAGTGGCGGTCTATACCCGAGATCGGGATCAATGCGATTGGCCGAAACCGAATAGGGAATTGGGTCACGAAGTGGTCGCCACACAGGGCTCATATTTAAACTCTAACCCACTCAAAATTACTTCCTATTAATGTTCTACTATTACAATTTTTCTAATCCAATTAAAATTATATCCATCTTCGATAAAATTATTGTTCAATGCTAAGTTATGATTAAAACTTTTCCGTTCTGCCCTAGTTTAATTATGCTTGATTTATTAGAATTTCTTTATGTATTTTAATACTTTGGCTCCTCCAAAAAAGAATGTCTGGTTCCGCCCCAGACAACTAGATTGTGCTCAGAAGTAGCACACATTGCACTCGATTTTAATAATTATGTTTCTTTAAGGGGCCTTCCAATTGTTAGACAATATTTTGAATTCTTCAGCTCAATGGAAATTTCAACTTCTTTCAGGTGTAGGATTTTTTCTAGTCTTTGAAAAATCAGGGAAAATTTGGTCAGGTGTCAGTTAGGTGTAGGGGAATTTTAATATGATTCACTATCCTCATGAGAAGAAAGGTGGAAGGCATATCTCTAGGAGCATGGAAACATTCTCAAATTTCATTAATGACAATGAGTTCATAGATTTGCCGTTAGTGGGAGAAAACTCACATGGTCTAGTGGGCAACAAAGAGGTACAATGAGTAGAATTGACATGTTTCTTATATCCAAAGATTGGGATGAACATTTTTTAGGAACTGTTTTTTTTTTTTTTTTTATATCAAAGGGTTCCCAACCCTTTGGGTTGGACTAATCCCTCCGGGCCCAGAGGGAAGCCTGGTAAACTCCCCTGTAGCCCTAGTGTGGTAGTGCAGTTTCGAACCTACAACCTCCGGGTGCAAACCGTAGTCCTAGGCCAACTGAGCTACCCCTTGGGGTTTAGGAACTGTTCAGTATGCTCTTCCGAAGCACTTTCAGATCATTGTCCGATTAAACTGTGTTCTCCAAAAATTGATTGGGGGCCTAAGCCTTTTAGGTTTGATCATTGTTGGCCTCTCCACAAGGATTTTTTAGAGAAGGCGCGTGATTGGTGGTTACAGTTGGACTTTCAGGGGTATGCAGGATTTAAGATTTGTAAGAAGCTTCAAGGTCTTAAAAGGAAAATCAAAATTTGGGCTAAGGAAATGGAAATTAGGGCCAATGCCTCTTCTGATGCTCTTTCCAGGAAATAGAGGATTGGACAAAATTGAGGAAGAAAGAGAATTGAATTAAGAGGAGTTAAAGAAGAGATGGAGGTGATTAGTGATTTATGGAATCTTAATAGGAGGGAAGAAATTAAGTGGAGGCAGAAATCTAGGGTGCTTTGGCTCAAGGAGGGAGATAGGAATACCAAGTTTTTCCACCATATGGCGAACATTAGAAATAGAGTGAACTATATTGGGGGGATAAGGACACCACATGGATTTATTGATAGGCCGGGAGAGGGCAAGGAAGAGATATCCAATCTTTTTGAAAATCTGTACACCGAAGAGAACTTTCATAGACCAAGGTTGGATGGGGTTGAGTTTCCTACGATTCCTTCTAATCTTCAAACTTGGTTCCTTCTAATCTTCAAACTTGGTTGGAAAGGGAGTTTGAGCCAACGGAGATTTCCATTGCCTAAGAAGAATGTGGGGGAGATAAAGCTCCAGGCCTAGATGGCTTCAATTTCTCCTTTATAAAAGCGGCTTGGGTTTTTCTCAAGGAAGATTTTTGTGCTATGTTATCTAAGTTTCACCGTAGAGGTCGTTTGAACAAGGAGATTAATTCTAGTTTCATGGTTCCTATTGTAGGAAGTAGGTGGGCCTCGTTGGTAGGTTTTCAAAACTTTTTGACCCACTTGACTCAAGGATCAAGTACCCATAAGGCCATAAACCAAATCCAGGATGCAATCCTTAAAACTCATCAATCATATACAGCAATATACTCTATCTAAAAGATATAAATCAGCAACAAACAAGCAACCAAAAATCCACAACAAATAGAGAAGTAGATTATACATTTGGAGCCCGGAAGTGCTTTAATGGAGAAGAAGATTTGCTAGATGAAGAAACTCTTTCTTTGTAGCAAACTTAGGATCTCCAAGACCTTTTAGCCTTCCACGGTGTGACACGTATCAAATCTCTTTTCTCAAGAAGATTGGTGGAAACTCCAAGAAAAAACAAATTAGAAACTCTGAGGAAACTAGAAGAGAGATAGCAACTCTTACACAAAGGGGTATGGGTGTAGATTCCTATGCATGGACGTCCAAGGGGTTTATTCCCCTTTATATAGCCCTTAAGCAACCTCTCTTTACTAATTGAAATAGAAGTCCAACCTTCACTAAAAATTAGTAACTTTCTCCTTTCTAATTATTATAGAAGTCTCACTTCCACAACAATTAGTAACTTACTATTACTACTATTAGAAGTCTCACTTCAAACAGAAATAGTAACTTTCTAATTCATTCCTTTTAGAGTTCAAGTAGGATTAGTATCTTTCTAATAACTTGGGCTAGCGTAGGGACCACTAAGGATTTCATAGAAAGTTGGTTCCAACTAGAACACCGCAACCCCACATCTCATGTGTAATCCGGACCCACAGTTAATTGCAAATAACACCACTATATAAATGTAATTGCACTCCATTCTTAAGAATAAATTACAATGAAGACCCTAAACTTCTCAATTACCACATGTAGGTCCCTCTATCAATATCCATGGATCAATTGGATTAAACCTGTCCCTTCCAATTTTAGATCTACATCTTAGTATCATTGAGCCCCAATTAATCACAGTGATCATCAGTACCATCCAATTAACTCTTAATCGAGATGAGTGCGCACTTACTAATGACAAATCCATCAATTGGCACAAGGGGATAATATAGATAGATTCCATCTTGACCATTGGATGCTCCCACAGTTCTACTACCATGTACCCAAGACACCGAGGTGTTGACCTACAGTTGGCCTCACTCATTGGTGACTCAAAGCAAATAAATAAACATAAACTTGAGTTCATCAATTTCTCAGGATTGAAAGCCTATTGCTAGGGAATTATGAGAGCGGACCTTAAAATTAAGACAGTATTCCATAAGGTGCTTCTCATGGTCCTTCAATACATCCAATGTACCAACACCATGATCTAGAATCTTACATTCTAATGATCGAGACAAATCACACTATCTCATACTGATCAAAGTGCTGCAACCTTATCAGATGAGATACCCAGTCTCATTACTGGTTGTGAAGATATTTAAGTATAAGATTTGTGACACATGTTTCTCATATATGGATCTCATCCATACACATACATCACATCTAATATACTAATGGGATCCAGTTCATCTCATGATCTATCATGTCATATATATTGGTCATGTGCATTAAGTAATAAAAACCATTCATCTCATGAAAGGAAAGCATGATTTTATTGATAAATAAAGAAATTAATCAATTGATTACATCAACTGATGAATTGAGACCATACAAACTAACACTTATTCCCAAGCTTTCTAATCCAGTGGAGTTAAAGGATTTTAGGCCCATTAGTTTGGTGGGATGCACCTACAGTTATTGTCAAAAATCTTGTCCAATCGGATAAAAGTGGTTCTTCCTCTCATTATTAGTCCTTCGCAATGGGCATTTGTGGGGAACAAGCAAATTCTCGATGGAGTCTTGATTGCTAATGAACTCATAGATTCAAGAAAGAGATCGCATAAGGAGGGCATCATTTTTAAAATAGACATGGAGAAGGCCTATGATTATGTAGAATGGGAGTTTGTGGATTATATGTTGTGCAGGTTTGGTTTTGGTACTATTTGGAGGAGGTGGATTAGTGAGTGCATCTCTTATACTTCTTTTTTAGTGTTGGTGAATGGATCTCCTTCGCGACTTTTCAAAGCTTCTAGAGGGTTGAGGCAGGGTGATCCTTTGTCTCCATCTTTATTTACTTTAGTTGTTGAAACTTTAGGCACTTTGCTTGCTAAGTCGAAGGATATTGGCCTTATAGAAGGATTTGAAGCAAGTCGGAATGGGGAACCTATTACTCAATTACAGTTCGCAAATGACACTATGGTGTTTACTTCTTCAGAAAGGCAATGTGCGATTTCTTTAAAGAGGATCTTGAGATGTTTCCAACTAGTTTCAAGTCTAAAGATTAACCTTTCGAAAAGTATGATTGTTGGATTGGGTTGTTCGGAGGAGACGATCAAGTCTTTAGCCACCACTTTCGGTTGTAAGGTTGAAAATTTTCATATACAGTTCTTGGGATTGTCGATAGGGGCCAATCCAAGATCAAAGGCTCTTTGGGATCCGGTGGTGGAGAAGTTTGAAAAGAAATTATCCACGTGGAAAAGAAAATACTTGTCTTTAGGGGGAAGAATTACTTTGATAAAAGCAACCTTATCTAATCTTCCAATCTACTATGTCTTTCTTTAAGATGCCAAAGATGGTGGTTGATAGGTTGGACCGTATTAGAAGAAATTTCCTTTGGGACGGGCAAAGTGATAAGAAGAGAATTCATTTGATGAAGTGGAGCAAAGTGGCGAAACCGAAGTTTGCCGTGGTTTAGGTATTGGTTGCCTTTCATCAAGAAATTGGGCTTTATTGGCGAAGTGGTGGTGGAGATTTAGGGAAGAAAAGGAAGCTTTGTGGAGAAGGGTTATTGTGTCTAAGTATGGTGAGGATGTGTGGGGTTTGGTCCCAAAATCTCTCCCTAGATATAGGGTGTCGGGTGTTATTGCTAGTTTGGGGGATGTGTCCACTGTTGGGGGGGTCTTTTTAATAAGGGGGTCGGGTTTAAAGTGGGGGATGGATGTTCAGTTCGTTTTTTGTTCGATGATTGGTTGGGGGTGGGGTTTTATATGAGTCTTTTCCTAGATTGTTTAGAGTTGTGAGTAACAAAATTGTGTTGGTAAAAAAATGTTATGTTCCTTCAGGGAGTAATGTGTGTTGGGCTGTTTCTTTTAGGAGAGATTTGTGTCAGCATGAAGTGGATGAATATGAGTCTTTGTTGGGTCTTCTTTCTCAAACTTTTATTTGCAGGGATGAGAAGGATTTTCGCATTTGGAATCCTTCTGCTTTGGGAAAGTTTTCGACCAAGTCCTTTTTTATGGCTTGGTAGGACCTTCTCTCACTCAGGCTCCTGGAGCATTTATGGGGTGTGGTTTGGCTCATCCTAGGATTGAGGTTTTTTGCTGGCTAGCAGTAGCTGGCAAGGTTTCGACTATTGATGTTCTTCACAGGAAGGGGTTAACTCTAGAGAATATTGCTAATAGATGCTCGTTATGTGGGAGAGAGGATGAAACAATCAACCATTTATTTCTTCATTGTGACTTTGTAGCTTTTATTTGGAAGCATTTTCTCAAGGTATGTGGAATTTCTTGGTGTCTTCCTAATTCTCTCGTTGACATGGTTGAGGCATGGTGGTTGGGCCCTTTTAGTGGGTGTGGCTTGTTAATGTGGAGATGTATTCCTTTTTCTATTCTTTGGTCTATTTGGAAAGAAATAAATGATAAAATCTTAAAGGGTTCTCAAATTGCAGTTGAGGATATTGTTCCTTTGGTGACTCTTCATTTGCCCAAGTGGTTGTTATGTAGAAAAGAATTTCCAAATTTGAAGCTAGACGACATTGCCCGAGAATGGAAGGCTTGCATGATGTATGGGCCATCTAAGAGAAAGGTCATAGTTTCTTGGAGTCCCCCTCCCATTGGTTCCTTAAAATTCAATGTTGATAGTTCAGCGAGAGGTAAACCAAGTCCAGTTGGCATTGGAGGAGTTCTTCGTAACTGTAAAGGGGAGGTCATGTTCATGTTCTCCAAACATGTTGGAGAGAAAGATTCGAATGAAGCCGAGATTCTAGCCATTTTAGAAGCTCTTCGCTCATAATCTGGAAGATTCTTAGAAGATTTAATTGTGGAAAGTCAATCCCTCAACGCTATTTCCTGGGTTAATTCTAAAAAAGGGTCATTGGAGATTTCAGTTTATCTTGAATGTGATAAAATCTTTTTCTCCCTCCATTCCGGTGACATTTTCCTATGTGAGTCGATCAGCTAATTTTATGGCAAATGCTTCAAGCAAGGGGTTGTTAGGATTTTGGCCTTGGAGGCTTCTCTTATGTAGTTGTTTCTGATGTTTCGTTATATGTCTCCTATACCTAAGCTTCATTTTTCCTTTTCTTTCTTTTTTGGTGTATGTTTTCTTTTTTCTTAATATATTTTTGCGTTACCGTTCAAAAAATATATATAGTTCACGGGGACATGCCAATTTGTTAAGTCGTTATGTTATACATGTTAAGCATAGATTATGCATAGTCTTCGTTCATGGACCTCATAAGATCTCGTCTTTATTATTCATCTGTCTTAATGCTTTATATTTGTTTATCTTGCTTGACTTTATCTCTAATGATGTTACACTCGGCGATGCACGTGAAGAACCAGCCCTTGCCTCGAAGGCTGGGGAGGACGAGGAGACTCCTCGGCAACCACGTAAGTGAACCCAGATGATGTCTTCTAGACATCCATGCAGTGAGTACTCATCATGACTATTACCTTGGACCTCGGCCCGGATGACCTTTATTTTGGATTATGGGTTGTAAAAGTTAACTAATTAACTTTATGCTTCCACTACTTCTTTCTCTTTCTCTTTAACTTGAGACTCAAACTTTTAATGCAATCTTATGGACCATTTATGCTATTATCTATTGTTCAAATATACTATGGATGGATATATGGTGGATGCCATAATTATACATGATGATTTGTATAGGATATGTTACACAGGTTTCCGAAAATTCAAAATGAACCCATTCGTGAAGGCTTGTATGACCTCACACATGAATTCCTGTTGAAATCCGTTCATGTGGATCAATGTACAATGAGTCTATGACGCAAATCCCCATGCGGACGCATCTCACCTTGGGAGTCATGTATTCTTGGGCTCGGGTAATAACAAAAAGTTTATTAATCAGATTAAGTTCTAAGACTATGTTCCAGCCCTTTGATTCAAAGACCCTTATGCAGCTATTTTATTGCTAGGCGTATGATACTAATTTCTTCTTTTTTTTTTGTAAAGAAAGTAATTATTTTTTTTTGTCCTATGACACTAATTATTAGTAAGAAAGAATGTTTTTTTAAAACATTAATGATTTGAAAATAAATTAATAACTGATAAATGTATTGTTTAGCAAAAAATGCACACGCTAAGGTCAGGATCAAAGCTAAATTGATTTATATATAAAACTTAGACTAAAAATACTATTGTTATGTAGCTTTGGAATTATAATAAAAGAATTATAAGAATTTGGATAATAACGATGATTGTTGAAAACTTTATTAAATAAAAGGAAAAATAATATTTTTAGAAAAATAGAAATAAGAATCCCAAAAATAATCCAATGAAAAACAAAAAAGTAGAAATAAATATTACAGAATTATTTTTTTAACAATATTGCTTGTGCAATAATAACAATAACAACTAAATGAAAATAAAAGTTTAAATAGTCGACAAAACTATAGTTAATCTACTATGATTTTCTCATGAAAAATGAATCAATGAACAAAAATAAAATATCTGTAAAAGGAATTCTTTTAACTATGGTTTCTTGCTTTGTTTTGGCCAGTGAATAGTTGCATTAAAGATGAGAGAAACAACGTATATAATATATAACACAATTGAAAATCAAAATATTTGCGGTTCAATATCCTTGCATGGTTTTAATTAAAAAAATAAGTTAAAGTCTCCTATTAGTTAATAAATAATACTAAAACCATTGAGAATACTAAAACATTGAGAAAAAAAACATTGAAAATTAAACAATTTAAAAAAAAATGTGTGCATATCTTAATCCAAGCTTAAAAGAGGACTTAATATAAACTTACAACACAAAAGATTTTATAAATAAACTGACATTCTGTATCATGTGTATATACCTTAACATATTATTTTTAATACTCGGATGCAAACACAATTTTTTAAGGGGGATTCGGTGAGAGGTCCCCAATTTTCCAAATTAGCGAACAATGTGGCAAAAAACTCAAGTCTTTTTTGTCAAAAACTTAGTTAAACTTATTTCAAAAAACACAAATAAATTTCAAAAGGCACAAATAAAATTCAAAAACACAAATAGATCTAAGAAAATACAAATAAATTTGCCAAAAACACAGAAAGATTCTTTTAAAAACACAGTTAAATTTTTTTAAAATGAAGATAAATTTGTCAGAAACTAACCTATATTTTTCAAAAACTCAAATAAATTTTCAAAAAACTCAGATAGATTTTTTTATAACTCAGATAGATTTATTTTAGAATTCAGATAAATAGCCAAAAACACGGATAGATTTGTCCAGAATTCAGATAAATTTGTTCCAGAAGTCAGATAAATAGCCAAAAACTCAAATAGATTTGTCCAGAACTGAGATAAATTTGTCCAGAACTCAAATAAATTTATTCTAGAAGTCAGTTAAATAGCCAAAAACTCAGATAGATTTGTCCAAAACTCAAATAAATTTGACAAAAAATACAGAACTTAGATAAATTTGACTTTTACTGAAATGGGGATGGATTTCTGGAACGGGCCAGGTCGAACCTGACCTGAAACCAACCCTCCCAAACCGACCAGAACACAACCCGAAACCAAACCCAAATCGATTTTCTTCCCCAAACAGAATGGGTTCTTCTTTCTTAGGTTTTTGTAACCATAAACGATGAAAATGCTGCTCCTTCCTTCTCTGACCATGGCGCAACAATTGCGGCAATGGACGGCGGAGTCTCTGGAGATGATCGTCATGGCAGAGGGAAGTGCGGCAAACCCAAGAATCTTCTCTATTCTTCTTCCGGTTTCGGTGACGATGGCAGCGATAATGGCAGCCCTCTATGCTTCAAATTCAGTCTGCAATCCGGAATCAAGAACCCCTCTCCGGCGATGGCGATGGACACCAATCTACTCCGGTCGTCTACAACCTTCAAAACCGATCCCAGACTTGTCTGCCGAGCGTCTGCAACTTTGGATTTCTACAAAAATCCAATCAGTGTGGCCCTCTCGAGATCGAAATCGATCTCTCTCCTGTTCCTACAACGAAGATCCACATGCAGAAGTCTGTATAAAAAAACCATGATCCAATCCATCGATCGCAAACGCGGCACAATCCAATCCTAGAAACCCTAGGCTCTCTCCATGTCCGAATTGAAGAAGAAAAAGAGGGAGAATGGAAGATTTAAAATTTTAAAATTTAAAATTTTATGCAAAATCAGTTAAAAGGGCAAATTAGTCATTAAAATGTATGAGGTAGTGTGTCTAGGGACCTCTTACCGAAATATGTCCAAGTCGTATGGACTACAGGCCTTAGAGGAAAAGTTGATGGACTGGAGGCCTTACTAGTCCTATATGAGGGACCTTTCGCTAATTATCTCATCTTTTAATGGGGGTGTATATATATCATATCCGAATTCATCCTATTCTAACTCTTCAAGCCGTAAAGTTACTTAATCATTTTATCTAGCTGCTGCCGAAATCTAAGGGTTCTAAAACTTAAATGGGACAATGACAATGACAATGCACATAAATGCTTTCTTTTTACAGCAAAGCTTGAAAGGCACTATGCTAACAGATTTTATGGTAGATAATCAGCAACATAAAGGAAGAATGTTGTAAACCTGTCATGTCCCTATTGTTAAACAACAGTATTAAACGTGAGATTAGGGGCCAGTTAAAAATTTTGTTGTCATGATGACAATCATTTGGCCCCAAACATAAGATCGAAATTCATGGTGAGATCGTGACTATATTTGATCGGTTAACCGATATACACCACGGAAACTCCTTAATTAATCAAAAGTATAAGAAATATTTCAAAGTAAACATGTGCAAATATTGATTAAAGTTTGAAGTATAATATTACAAAAGTATTAATTACAATAATTTTGTACAAAAGGTATCCAAAATGAAGTTTTATACCAGAAGTGAAGGCTCTCAGGTGCCGATCATGATGACTCAGTGGATGTCATTGGCACACCAATGTGCTCATCAGGATGATCCGCCTAAAACATTTCCTCCTCCTCTTCCTCCACCGCAAAGGTAGGCTCGGTAATTAATTACCAAGCATAGTATCATCAGACTACAAATAGTTGGCAAGTAGATCAATAGACGTAAACAGTAACATATATGCAATTGAAAGCAATTAATGAACAATAAGAATATATGAAGTATGGTAAGGAAACGATCAATAGAATTAGGCTCTTGGCATAGACTCTAACAATAAAAGCTAACCACATATGTTGCTACAAAGACACAATAAGTCAAGGTACTTCGAGAATTTAACACTATCCAAAACAATAATAGTCCAATATAAAAGTCTGGGATCCGAACCCCGAGGGGGGGGGGGGGGGGGGGGGTAAATAGGGTGAGCTTAGTTTTTAGGAAAATTATACTAAATTTTAACTATTTCTTAATAAGTTAGTTTTCATTTAAAAATAATTAAGCACAAGTGATGATTATAAAAATAAAGTGCGAAAGCTATCAAGATAAGCAATCATCACAAGCATTCACCATAACACAACGATGTATGGTGGTTTGGCCAAATGCCTACATCTATTTTTGGCTTGTGTTCCCACACCCGACCGGCATTCCACTATAAAATATTCCTTTCAATGCTTAGCAATAAACTTTACAATATATTTTTCAATAGGCTAAGCAATAGCCTCTAAAAGATGTTTTCAATAGGCTAAGCAACATCCTTTACTTCTCTCTAAGATGTGTCTATCGTACGCTAGAAGAAATACGAGTTGAGTACATACAAGGGCCTCTAGAATAGGCTAATATGAAAATGAAAAATCAAATCAAACATACACAAACAAGATGCGAAGACATAATTTCAAAGTGTATGCATAAACAATAGGCTATGACTGATTGTAGAACAAATCAGGTTCCAGCACATTTTTGTCTGTCGGTCAAATAGAATTCATAAAGTTCTATCTGGGGGTTATGGCTAGTCGTAAAGGACCTACGGCTAGCCATAGCTTCTCAGATAAATAGATCCAAAGCTCTGTTTGAGCATAAAATTCATTATGTTGTACACATGTACATGACATCAATAAATTTGGGTCCAAGCCCTTTCCATATATTAGGGGTGTAACGGTTCGGTTAACCGGTTAATTTGGGAAAACCGTTAACCGAACCGTAACCGCGGTTTTCTGCCTTTAAAAACCGTAACCGTAACCGTATCCACAAAAACCATAAAAAAACCGTAACCGCGGTTAACCGTATTAAACGGTTCGGTTACGGTTAATAACCGTAAAATGCCTTCCTCATATAAGGGGATAAATGTGAATGATTGAAGGTAAAATGACACATAATGAGCAATTAAATAAGGTAAGAAATATTTCATTCAACTCCCTTATTTTTTCTTTTATTTGTAAACGATACGGTTAACCGAACCGTATTACGGTTCGGTTCGGTTAATAACCGTGAATTATTATGGAAAACCGTAACCGAACCGAACCTTGCGGTTTTTTTATTTCATTAACCGTAACCGTAACCGAACCGTAAAATATGGTTATTAACCGCGGTTCGGTTCGGTTCGGTTAGACGGTTTTCCGGTTTTTTTTTTACACCCCTACCATATATAATAAACATCCTCTCATCAATCCATTTCATCCCAACCATTCATCCAATTCAATGAGTTAATATCAATTAAACAACTGAGTTCAAAATAAGAAATTAAGACATTCAAAGCTGTAAATCCAAAATAAAACATGCATATCAATTTCATAAAATGGCTATCCACTTGCCTTGGTTTATTGGTAGTTCAAAACTCAAGCCCTAGCTCAAGAAATCCCCAAACCTATATATAGAACCAAAACAATCCAATTAACTACGCTAACTAAGAGAATTAGAGTTAAACAACCCATCTATAACCAATTCTAGGAAACGCCCCAAAGTAATCTAACCCTAGTACAAGGAATAATTTACCTAAGAATGTAGAATTGGAAAGACTCCAGAAAAATTATATGAGAGTGATATATAGACCCTTGTAATGATGACGGGGATGATGATCGATGAAGATGGGCTCTTGGAATCACTTGGCAACAAGAGGGTGTGTAGAGAGACAAGGAAAGGAAAGGAAAGGAAAGGAAAGGAAATGAAGAGATAATTTTAGTGAAATGTAAGTGTCATGGTCGTTTATAAATGGGGTATTTTGGAAAATTGCAATTAAGTCAGGTTTGAGCAAACTGATCTTCAGGTCACTAATTGATGGTCTTTGAGGGTCCGGTTTAAGATGGTGCAGAAGAACTTTTAAGGAATTAAATCATCTCTCCAACGGTACCAAGATCTCAAAAAATGAAATTACGAAAAAGCCGTCCAAACTTTTCAAAAATTACAAACTGCCCCCTACGATACCCAAATGAACTCGGATCTCAACAAAACTTCGCACACACGATCCTAACAATAAATCGGTCATGTTTGGCTTTTAAATTAGCTTAATTAATTAACAATACAATTAACTATGCTAATACACCCTTATAGTTCAGGGACTTTACAAAACCTCCACATCATTATCATGAGGCACAAGTTTTTAGTGAGGATGATCTTCTTCTAGCAAGAGAGGGCTCACCATAAATCACACCAAGACTCACAAGCAAGTGATAGAATAGCCTATTATGATGCAATAAAAAAAAGAGTTTGATACCGTCATACTTTTATACTGATTGCTTCACCTGAAAAACAGTTATTCATTTTCTAGAACATATAATCATTTCACCAAATCCCATTTCAAGAATTTAAAATACAAAAAGGAAACTTGATGGGCGCCCGAGATCACTACAAAAGCTGGGGGGAGCATTTCGATTTATTCCAAACTCCTCCGCACACCAATCGATCTGTTTTGAACTCACATGGAGACAAATCTAGCCATCATCTGCCATTGGACTACGTACTGGACATTTTATGTCAAGAGAAAGGGTAAATTAAAATCAATCTTGTGATAGAGGTTTTACCAAAAGAAGAGTTGAGAGCGACTGCTTCCCCATATCTCTCGTGATGGCAGGAAAAAGGGGAAAACACACCCACCCATATTAAATAGGCAAACACACCATGTGCCTAGGCCGGTCAATGGGCCGGGCCGCTTGGGTTGTCCAATTCCGTTCCGAAAAAAGGACAGGCCTACAAGGTGTTGTCCAATCCCGGTCCTAAATTGAACGGGCCTACATCTAATCCCGTCCCGTACGGGCCCGGGCTGGGACAGGGCCGGGCCTGGGCTTAGCCCGATTCTTGAGATAAGCAAAACATTTTCTAATTATTCCTACTGTCACCAGACACCCGGTGTGAACCGGACTTTAAACCCTTCTCCTTTTTCCTGACTTGGGACCAGCAATGCAATGCAACAAGCAACATGACAGAGTTAAAAACTTTTTTTTTTTTGCTAGTGACAGTAGAAAATCAGAAAATCAATAGAAATGAATGAGTATACTATAGGCTATATGAGTCAAGTAATATAGGAATGATTAAAACCTTTTTTTTTCCGGTAAGAGTAGAAAATCAAAAAATCAATAGAAATGAATAAGAATGAGTATCCTATATGAGTCAAGTTAAAGTAATGTAGCATCAGTTAAAAACTCTTTTTTTAAAGTAGCGTCAGTTTTTAGGGCTTGCATCGTCTTATAAAAGAGATGGACTGATGGAGGGCGCAGTTACAAGAATGCCCCTCCTAATTACTAGCCGTTTTTTTACTGTTAGTGAGGGACAATTTAGGTAATATAAAAGTTTTATTAAAATTAACTTGGAGCGGGCTGGGCATCCTCTGCCCAGTCCCAGTCCCATTTTGGCCGGGCTTTAAAATTATTGACCAAGTCCAACCCACTGGGCTCAAATTTTTTTATAAAGCCCTGTATTTTCGGGCTTGGGACAGGCCTGGTCGAGCTTTCTACCCGTTTCAACCCGTCCCATTGACAGGCCTACATGTGCCAAGTCGCTATTGGCCATTGCACTTATTGCATAGCCACTCAGCGTGGGGTTCTTTAAAAGGGCATCTTGAGCACCTCTATGAAACGAAGACAAACCCTCCACCATCTCTTATTTCTCTGGAACTTATTAGTTATTTGAACACCCTCTGAAAGATGCAAACTCTAGAGCTTCTAGTAAAAACTATAGGATTCGTCACCATCTTCAAGATCCTCATATCATTGACCAGATGGGTATGGATTACATTCCTCAGACCCTCAAAGAATCTCAAAGAATATGGCTCTTGGGCTCTAGTCACAGGATCCACTGATGGGATTGGCAAGGCCCTTGCATTTGAACTGGCTTCAAAGGGTCTCCACCTAATTCTGGTGGGCAGGAACCCCACCAAACTCAAAGTCACCACCAAGGAATTGCATCAAAGATACCATGGAAGTGGATTGCAAGTGAGGAGTGTTGTCATTGACTTCTCAACTGACCCTTTAGAGGTGATTGATAATAAGATACAGGAAGTGATAGATGGATTGGACGTTGGGATCTTGATCAATAATGCGGGCATTACTAACACATGGCCCAGATTCTTTCACGAGGCTGATTCGATTGTGGATGATATCATAAGGGTGAATGTGGAGGGTATGTGTAGGGTTACAAAGGCTGTGCTACCTGTGATGCTTAAGAAGAAGAGAGGGGCCATTGTTAATATCGGATCAGGGTCAGCTGATATCCCTTCGTGTCCGCTATTCTCTACTTATCGTGCTACAAAAGCGTAAGTGTTTGTTGATCATCACTCTTATTTCATATGATTTTTGAAGAAAATATAAGTCAAACCGGCATATATTTACCCGATATTTGGGGCTAAATTTGTATTGTTTCAGTTTCTTCTTTTCTTTTTTCTAATTATGCTATTAGGATCATAATGGAATTCTTCAGTCAATCTTTTTTGCTTATTTATGGGAAACAACCAATAAGACGGAACCCTACAACCAGAGGTTGCAATAGGGATCCAAATCCCCTATTTTAGGGTTGTAAATGGGTCGGTTCCTGTCCGGGTCCATGGTGAAATCGGAACCGGAACCGTTAAAGAGAAGGTGGAATTGAATTCGGACCCGGAACCATTTCAGAATCGGTTTCTTGGCTTTAAAATCAGAACCAGAACCATATATGGGACTGGTTTGGATCCGGGTATGGTTTTAGGTAGAGAATTATATTTAAAAAGCATAGTTTTTAGGAGAGATTTTCGAAAATTGAGGTAATATATCCGGTCTCGGGTCCATGGGTCCGAACCAAAGTGGAACCGGATCCGGACTCATTTACTTATCGGGGTCTAAATAAGGACCCAGACCCTATTTTAAATAGGTCGGAACCTCCGGCCTCCCTGTTTTGACCAAACAAGGGATCCGTTTCCGTTGCAATAGGGAGCACCTTTCACCACGCTGGTGCCCTTGTCAATAGTCCAGTGAATTCAGCCTCTTCCTTCTTAGGAAAATCAAATTTTTTACGTTGTTTTAGATGTCTAAAAACAGACTCAAAATATCATATTACTTTTCTCTTTGGTAAAGAAAAAATATCACATACTTAGGTGTTATCATAGATGTATCTATATGTAACTATATTCAAAGAGAATGAAAAAGTACCTGAAGATCCAAACAGGCAAAACCGTTTACTAATTCAATTTGTGGGATATATTTTTAATATGGGTCTGTAAGTACCTTGAGCACCCGGGCCAATAGTGAGTAAAAAAAAAAACAAAAAAAAGGACTTACATCATGCTTTATTTTTTGACGCACATTTTGTTAACATTAAGCAGGTTTATTCATAATTTTTCAAGAGGCCTCAACCTTGAATACAAGCAACATGGAATTCATGTCCAGTGCCAGGTACGACATATCTCTCTCTCTTTCAAACACCGTTTGTCTTCATTTTTTTTCGTGAATGGATCATAGAATTAAAAGGAAATAAGTACTCTCTCTCTCTCTCTCTCTCTCTCTCAAACACCGTTTGTCTTCATTTCTTTTGGTAAACGGATCATAGAATTAAAAGGAAATAAGTAGAACACCTGCATCATAGAAACCAGCTCAAGCAATCAGAAGATCAAATCAACAAGACAGGAGCTCCCAACCTTATATCATAAACCATAGTTACCTAATTTGCAATTCGTCTAATTCGAATTCAAGCTCGTAGTTTACGATTCAAGACTAACCTCAGTTCGCAAATTTGATAAGGTAGGTTTAGTTAATTCGTTTTTCAATTCGTTTGATTCGCAATTCGAATTCAATGAGTTTGATATACTAATTCGAAATAATTTATAAGAGGACCCTCTTTGTTTTTCATCAAAATGTCTTTTTTATATTGGGATTATTATTAGGGCTTATTTATGAGATCTTAACTACTCACCATCTCACATAGGTTGTGGAGTAGATTTTAGTTTAATCAGACTAAAATCCATTGTTAAATTGAACATTGTTGTTCACATGATTAAATTACATAAGAATAAATGGATCAAATTATGTTTTTTTACATTTAATTAATTTAATGTTGGCACAAACTCATATTTTTGAAATTTTTGGCCTCACTTGTGAAAGGCTTATTTTTACTGGTTTAGATTTTCTAAATGGGCTCTAATTCTAAATTAATAGATATAATGATATCTATTTTATAAGTAAGTGAGATAGCAAAAAATATAATATTTGGCTTCCACCACATCTAGTTCACATAAATTTTTATGCGTTATAATATTTACATATATATTTTATGGGTGCCTAATCTTTTGGTGGGCCCTTCACATAAAAGAGGAAGACACGTCTTATTGGATCTGGATTTAGATTTATGATTGATCGGCCATGGTATAGAGTACCTCCACTTTAGTCAAGTCACGGAAGAGGCATCGAAAAGGAACCATCCCACCCACCCACCCACCTCCACTTTAGTTAGGTGGAAGGAAGATAGTATAGTGCATGGAAAGAAAGGAACTAACCAGAGGACATAAAGTAGAGACCAATAAGTATTGCATGTTCTCCCATGTATGGAGGACTGTAGCATCTTAAATGCTCTTTACCCGGTTTGAGAAAAAAAAGGTAATTCAGTCTGGACCAATCAGGGTGATATATTACTTTGTATTTAAAAAAGAAAACTGGCTTTTAAAAACAGTACCCATTTTGTCAAATTTAAAAATAAGTGTTCTTTCTAAAAGCCAGTTATCTTTTAAGTACAAAACAATCTATCACCTTCTAATTCCATTGTTTGGACCATACAGGAGATCAAGACTCGTACACGAATGGATAAGACTTTTCTTCTCTTTTTCAACTCCAACAATTCAAAAATACCAAATTGAGAGGTCAGATGGTTCATTCGAACTATACAAAATTGGGGGGCAACTCTACCAAATTAAGTGACTATGCTATAAACTGAACAGCCCAAACAATTGGAGTGATGAACCATTAATTCTTCCTACTATGGCGTTGAACATGGACAAAACAAGAAATTTCAAATAACCTTTGCTGCTTGCCTTGCTCAATTCTAGAGCTTTCAATTCAGTTTGTTTGGCATATAATAACGAAAGACCTTTGAGCTATAATTATCTTTGAGGTTTCTTTGAGATAAGGCATGTGCGGTGCACTTTTTCCATGAAATGAGAAAGGCTTGCAAGGGAGATAGATTTCTCATTATTCTGCATAGCATTTTCTACGTCATTCTTCTTCTTTTTATTCTTTTTTCCCTTAAAAGTGCAGTCCTGACAAACAAAAGCTGCAACTTTTTCATACTTTTTTTCCTAGATTGCCTTCTTTCTTACTCAAATCTTGTAAAACATTGTTGAAATAATTATATTCTACAAGGGGCCCTGTCTATTGAAAATTGAGTTTTTTCTCATATATCCCCTTATAGATTTAAAGATTTGCAAATAAACCCTTGTGATTTCAGTATTTGTAAATAGGTCCCGGCCTATGCATTTCAATACCTTTTGTATCCCCAAATAACTAGATTTGACAATAAAGAGTAAGGGTTGTTATAAGGTTTTTTCTCAATTTATATAAAAATGACAATTAAAGATTGAAAGGGCTAGCCTGTTTTAAAGATTTTCAATTAAAATAATCAAAATCAGATTTCCTTTTAATAGTTTGACACAATTTATATTGGGTCATATGATTCAAACAAAAAAATATATAGATTTAAATAAAAACCATGCTGGGAAAATTTGAGAAAATTATATTTTCGTCCAATCATATAATTTGAGTGAATGATCTGAATAAGGTTGAGCTTACACTTGAGTATAATTGGACTTGAGGAAAAATCGGTTTTAAATATAAGATTAAATCCCATGAGTTGAACCACATTCCGTCGAAAGATATATTTTTCATATTTTTGTCAATTAAAAAGTGTAAGTGCTTTGTTAAGAAAATATTGTATACTTCATCTGAAAGTGGCGTAAAAATTATGTACTTCATATATATTTCAACTTTTTGGGCTTTATATTTTAGACTCTAAGTTCCTCTTTAAATTGTAGATAAAATCAAAAGAGAACGGCAACTTCAATTTTGGACTACCAAGATTCTCTCTACTTCATAGGAACAAAGAAGGGACAAATGAGGGACTTCATTCCTTCGTTTCAAACGGAGTTTCGTCTCCTCAGAATTTCATTACTGTAGGCAACTTTTTGCTAACTACTGCCAACTATCACTAGCTGTACATTGTACTAACAGAAATAATTGAGTTGCCAATCGCAAAAACCTCATTTGGCAACACCATGCACAATTTCTAATATCCATAATATTGATGGTCCAATTTTGCTCCATTCGGACATTTTAGATGAATAACTTAAAATTTGAAAGCCAACGCATCATTGTGCATATTTTAGGGAAAACTGCATTATTTTAGTTCTCATTTTCCAAATGAATCCGCGTAGGACTTGTTTTCTTAGATGAATAGTATTCCATGATTATCTACTTATTAAGGGCTTTCCAATAGTTATCAAAAATCTGAGAGATGAATCTCAAGAAATGGAGTTTACAATATAGTGCTTATGAAAAAGGTACGGCCCACCAATCAATTGTAGTCTTAGAATAAGAATTTTGGGTTGATTGGGCCGTCTGGATGTTTATAGAATAAAATATTTATAGATTTAAATATTGTAAAAGTAAAATAATGTTATATTATAATATTTTTACTGTTAGGCAATTTTTTGAAGAATATTACAGATTTTAAATTGAGTTATTTGAAAGGTGCTATGATTAAAGTAAATTAAATTATTAGAATACTTTTTTATTAAATATTTTAATTTATATGTGATTTACCACGTCTGGATAAAAAAGTAGTGTGGTAAATTTAAATTCGAGTGTCATGTTTTTACCATAAGTTATTTTTCTTTAATCATATAAAACCATGGTAAAGTATACAAAAAAATAACTACTTTATAATTCTCTCTCTCACTTTGCTTTACCACATATTTCATCTCACATTACTTTACCTTACCTTTTACCATAATATGTCATCAATCTTTACCTTACTTTACCACGCCCATAAACAAGTCACTTTTTATTTACTATATAAAACTACGATAAAATGTGAAAAAATAAAGTAAAAAAATGAATTACTTTACCATTCCTTCCTGCTTTGCTTCACCATATACCCGATCTCACCTTTACTTTACCCCCACCTTTACCGTGCTGTGACATTTACTTTTGCTTTTTTTTACCATATATGTAAACAAACACATCATAATGGATTTGGTGAACTAAAGTCTTTATTTAATTTTATCACTTTGTAATCATTATTTTGAAATATTCTTATCTTGTAAAAAGTTTCCTAAGGGGAGAGTTGTAGTAGAAGATATTGAGCTTTTTGAAAGAGAATAATTTTCTTTTTCAAAATTTTCTTGGGTTACCAAACGCACAAGATTTTCTTCTTTAAAAAATGAAAGATTATATTCTATAAAATATTATTTTCTTGGGTTACCAAACACTCAATTAGGGCCTTCTTGTATGTACAAAGAAAATACAAAAATATAATATTTTTGAGAACATAATCATTTATTTTTTTAATAAAAAATAATTTACGTTTGGCAATCCACGAAAAATGAGAAGGAAACGATCATTTTGTTTTCAAAAAGTTCAATATTTCCTCCGATAGCTCCCTTGTAAAAGATTTTGTACAATATAGAAATCTTTCAAAATCACGAAATAAAGTCTTCGCTCTTCAACAAATTTACCGTGATGTACTTGTTTACATGCGTGGTAAAGTAAAGGTAGATGCCATAGTAAAGGCAAGGTAAATTAAAGGTGAGGTAAAGTATGCGGTGAAGCAAAGTGGGAGAGTAGTGAAATTATTGTTTTTTGTTTTAACTTTTACCATAATTTTATGTGGTAAAGAAAAAGTGACTTATGATAAAAAAATAGCGACTAGATTTTACTTTAGCACACTACTTACACCTTACATCACAATAAAGGTGAGATAAACTAAAGATAAGATAAAATGTATGATGAAGTAACGTAGGAGAGAATCATAAATTGTAACTTTTTATTTTGATTTTACTGGCATTCTTCAAAAAATTGCCTAATAATAAAAATATTATATACAATATTCAAATATTACACTATTCTACTTTGCGCTGTTTTGCTCTTACAATATATGTACTATTATGCAAACATCCAAATGCGCCATAAATGGATATGGACTTTTTCTCCAACCCATCTACTCATCTAACTCAACCCCCTTTAACCCTTCATTTGAATATTCACATGAAATGGTGCATGTAATCACGGTTCCATCTTAGGACATATGTCATTCATTTAGTTTTGTTTGATTCACCTATTGCATTTAATTTATTTGCTGCATAAATCATTTAACATCATTGCATTTACATCATCTTCTGCATACTAATTTATTCCGTTCATCACTATCACTAATTTCAGTACTCCATTTATCATCTTTTGTTAATTAAAATATTCTCGGAGTTGGAGAGGAGCAATAAATGGGCTGACCCATTCCATTTCCTGGGGTTAGTCCATCATGTTGCACAAAAATGCCCAAAAGATCAAGCATGCATTAGGATTTTCCATACATCCACCTGAGTAGGCCCTACTGCCCCCTATATTTCCAAAATCTACAAAAATTTCAATATGTCTAAAACTGCCCTAAAATATCTTCATTTTATTTTATTTTTTGCATATTGCATGGCATTATATGACTTAGGGTTTTCTTATTTTTATGAAAAAACCTCCCCTTTAGATGCTTCAAAAATAATTCAAAGTTTTGTGTGGTTTTTTTTTCTAAAAATCCTCTTATTTATCAAATACAATTATCAATCTTATTTTGAGATCCCTGGCATTTTATTTTTGTTTTCAATTTAAAATGACTTTGGAACAAATTAACTTTTACATTTCATGCATTCATGTTAGCACAAAATTTCCTGGTATGACGGAGCTCCTATCTCTAGTCGTTTCCCTGGGCTGCAATTCCCTAGAGACCAAAGATTGTCATCCCTTTATCACTCTGGATCGTGGGTTACTCCTCATCATCTGCCTCCAACTGTCCAGCATCATCTTCTCCATCTGCTGAAAGATCTCTCCCCAAGCTTTGAGATCGGAGACTCTCTTATATGGAGAGACACCCCGGACGGAAAGCTCTCCTTCAGCTCAGCGTGGCAGAGTATCAGACATAGAGCTCTTCCTCTCCCCTGGCCCAAGCTGATATGGAACAGCATTACCCCTCACAGAGTAAACTGTTTTGGTTGGCGTTTAATGCTTAACAGAATTCCCTCTGAATTAAGGCTCAAATGCCTTGGTTTCTCCCTCGCCTCCAGATGCATCTTCTGCAGTGCGGCAGAAGAGTCAGTTCATCACCTCTTCTTTACTTGTGATCATGCTAAAGAGACCTGGTCCTGGTTCCTGCGTGCAGCTGGAGCTCCTCTGCCTTGCAGTATCTCTGCCTCCTCAATATGGTCGACTCTCTCCAAAGATAAAGATGCCAAAGCTGTCAAGCTTATGGCTGCCATCTTCATCTCCATTCTCCATCATCTATGGAAAGCTCGGAATGAAGCCATCTTTGACAACCGCAGACACTCCCTTCTTTCCTTCCAAGCTCAATTAACATAGATAATCTCCTTCACCCTGAAGCAGATGCCTCATCCTTTTGATAGCAATATCCTCAGTGCTCTCTTAGCTTCTACAACTTCTGCATATGCTTATAGATTGTAGAGTCCTGGTCCGTCCTTGTGGAGCTTGTCTCTCTGCTCCCCTTTCTTCTCTTTTCTTTTCTGGCTTTTCCTGTTACTTTTGGTGGGTCTTTTGACCCCTGTATTCTTTCTCCTCTCTTCTCCCTCTTCTTTAATATAAACTTACCCTTACAGCAAAAAAAAAATGTTAGCACAAAATTTTGAACATCATCATGAGTATTTTCACGAAAATGATCCTCCCCCTTTCTTTTGGCATATTGGCAAACGACCCCTTTTCTTATTTATCTATTTCTTATTTATTATTATTTTATTTTATTTTATTTGCATTTAAACGATGCATTACCCTCATTTCTATTATTCTACCACTTCACTCATTAATACATGGAATATTTTCTTCATTTATCTTTTTTTCTTTCTTAAAGATGGATTGATTCTAAAATCGAACCAAATTGGTTCAAATAAGACCATCACATGTTGCTTGCTGCATAGTGATGAGTGGACCCCACAAATTTCCCAGATTGGGACGATTAATGGTCAAAATACATAACTGGCGATCACATTTTTACCATTTGCGATTAGTCGGAAATCCTTGAAATTGGTTGATAGTTGACCGGGCAACTAATTAAATTTGTAACATACACCCTTTAGTTTTTTGTGATAAACAATAACAGTTATCAGGCAATCATTATACCTTTTCAGGGAAATTTTATATCAGATCTTTATTTTTATTTTTACTTTTATTGTCTTCAGATTCCTTCATATGTAACGACCAAGATTCTAGCAGTGCCATTATCATCTTTCTTTATACCAACACCAGAAGTGTACAGTAAATCGTGCCTGAGATGGATTGGATATGAGCCTCTTTGCATCCCTTATTGGAGGCATTCTTTACAAGGGACTATCGTGGATGCATTGCCTGAGGCTTTAATGAATTGGATGACTCTTCAGTATGTCATGCACCTGCGTAGGATGGAGAACTTCAAAGGGGACTCCCAAATGGCAGATAAGCCACCATCGAATGGGTTAGAGTTAAACCAGGAATTGGGTATGGCCCAGATTGCATTAAGACTGGTAACGAGTGTGTTTCTAGGCCCATGGTATAGATTTGGCCAATCTTCTGGACCAATGGCTAAAAAAGCTGGAGCCTTATTTTGGAAATGGGTGTAAATTACAGGGTCATGGGTCACGGGTTGAAATTGAGTATAAGGGTGGATAGTTAAATGGGCTGGACGTGACAAACGCTTGCCACATTTGATACCGCCCCAAGCGTAAGGGAGAGATAGTCTCCTCTCAATCTAGTTTGCTATGATATGATGTGTAGCATGTACTCTTGAAAAGTCTTTAGGAATGTGAATTGTGCTTGAAGAAAATAATATAATATGTGTGGATCATAAGACTCCATCTTGAATAACCCTTGGTTGGTGACTTGGTTCTAAACTGTTCATTTTTATTGACCATTCATCAAATGGTTAGTTCATTGAATGGAAGAGTAGACCTTTGAGAAAGATGTTTTTCTTTTCATATAATCCCAGCCATTCCTCTGCGATAATGGCAATGCCTGGAGTGTTGAACACAGCATACAGATGAATAGAGATGATTTATCACCTCAAACCACTCCAAGTAGAAGGGTCCGCCTAAAATTACTTTTGCTTGTGGCATGTGCTTCACTTGTGCTTTTTATTGCCACTGCATTTGCAGACAACATATATGAAGGAACTTTGACTTTGACCCTGGTGTAATCCAACTCCAACCGTGAACTCTGTTGTTCCTCCGTAGTCCCCAAAACTCACGCCTTTACTTCCCCATTATACATGTAACATGCTTGTGTGATTTCGATATAACCATTTGTGATGCCATTTTTCTTCAATGTCTGCCAAATTTTAAAAAAAAAACACTTTTTATCCATTCGGTTGGAATTTTAGGCCTTGGAATTTATACACAAAATTCCAACCACCTTTGCGTTAGTACTGTGTTCAGATGCTGTTAATTTCTTTCCTTTTAATCTCCACCATTTCGCTTTCTGTTCTAGAATCTAGACTATCTTTAACTTCAACCATATTTTCCAGATATTATCTTGATAAAAAAATAAAAAACTGAAATATCCCAATATTACCTCCTTCCAGTATCATATTCATAACTACATTTGTAATAATAAAGTATCTCGACATCCACTTAATCAAACATTCATAACCATCCAATTCACCATCATCACATTCACAGCATTATCCTATCTATCTGGGGGACCATCCAATTATCAGTTTAATATAATCAAGTGAAGGCAAGCATTCAGGTGTCAGTATTTCCAGGTATATATTTCATTGGAACTGGCCCATGAAGAGGGGTGAGTACTGAAGTTTATGATTCTGATGGTAAATTTATACTTTGTCCAGCAAAGGCAGTATATCTCAACCAGTGTTTAGGCCACTGAACTTAACCGATCAACATCATGGCCATCATTAAATCAAATACAGTCAATGGAGCCCATCATCCCTTGGTTAGAATGCACCCAAATATCACTTGGTTTATAATGATATTCGCCGGTAGAAGGGTGTCACGACCCGGGCCCGAAATACGATAACCCCGAGCCGTGAGCCTATACTTACTCCCGTTAACTCCGAGTTAACTGAAGTTAAAATGGAATCTACAAGGGATAACATCCTTAATAAACCTGTCAAATATACAATATTGCGGAAACATATATATATAACAATATCAGTTTCGATTTACATGTATACAAAAATAATAAAGTCCTTGTACATGTATCATTCCCATCATTTTCTTGTCAATCGGTGTGTACCCAAAACAGCATGCAGTAACAATTAATTACATCTCAAAATGGTTAAACAAAATAACTTTTCAAAACGTTTCGCAAAATGTTATAGCTCTTTCTCGCGCTCGAATACTCATATCAAATGGTATTCCGTCCGTTCCATTCGTTTAATCCTTCTAGAGGAACCGGAGTGATCTCCTCCGCTGCCGCCGGGGGCGCTGCTGCATCGACAGGGGCAAACAGGCCTGTAATGTCATCAATAACACTAATGAACACGACGGCTCAATACTGTATAAACAGATCTTGTAATAGCACATGTTAATACATATACTGAATTCATTAAATCTATTTAGTAACATCGGCAGGGGCAAACGGGCCTGTAATGTCATCAATAACACTAATGAACACGACGGTTCAACAATGTATAAACAGATCTTGTAATAGCACATGTTAATACATATACTGAATTCATTAAATCCATTTGGTATCAAATACCATTCTAGACAAATCTAGATAATTCCTACAATGACAATAAGTAAACTTAAGAGTTAATTAATAGACATATACAAGATGGTTACTACCATAGCTTTTATTCATTCATTTCATTTCATTTCATTTAATTTACCATCTTCCCTCAAAGAAAGGATTCATCTTCCGAATGGAAGGCATCAATCAATACCCATAGATATGATCGGAATATGTGGGACTTACTAGTGTCCGGGTCAGGGACAACTAGCATCACCACAGAGCTCCGGAACACCCCAAATCCATCTGCTGCAGCAGGATTAGTAATTTGTTTCATTTATTAATTTATTGAACTCATTTAAAGTTCTAATACCATAGCTAGGAAGTGCCAAACTCAAGAGTTAATGCTCTCCAATAAGCAATTAATTACTGGATTCAATTCAATTCAATAATTCTCTTCGTGACAAGAGAAGGGAATACTAGTGATACCAATCTCACTAGATTGGAACTCAACAGTGTGGTGTACGATACAATGAGAAAACTTACTGACCATTTATGATTCTACTTAACTCTGTCTCAAATCTAAACAATCATTTGGGTGTAACCATTGGTTTCCAAATGCACGTATTATTTTCGATGGACATCACAATTATATATTTAATGTGTGCATTATATGGTCCTCGTAATTATCACCCATGAAGTTTAGTCTTAAAACTAATTTTTAAGGAGTACTTATACTTACAAGAAATACTACAAGCTTATGTAAAAATCCAAATTTTCACTTACTATGAATAATTTGGTCAGATTCGGTTACCTTGGCGGCTACCAGGAGGTTAGCCGAAACTGCACTGGCGGTTAGCCAAAACCTCGTTGGCGGCTAGCCGAACCAAGTTCGGTTAGCTTACGGTCAGCTTTCCAGAAGCTGATTTTCTGACAGGGATTTCTAACTCGATTTCGGTCAGCCCAGCGGTCACCTTTTTTGCTATCCGAAATTCGGCATTTAGTTGGCGATTAGCTTTCCAGAGACTGTTCAAGTTGGGGTTTTCTGACGGTTAGCCAAGCGACTAGCCGAAATTCACCCAAAACGACGTTTCTGAGCTTCAGATTTCTGAAGCTAATTTATGTACATTGAATCCCTTGAACTCACCTCAATAACACATAAAATCACAAGTAGATGTTTATACTTGCCCCTCTTGAAGCTTAGTGGCAAAAATCCTCTTTTCCTTAGCTTGGGTTGAGATTAAAATCCCCAAATTTCAAGCCCTAACTCCATGAAAACATAAAAACACATCTCATAAGCTATTTATGCTAATAACCATGCCTAATCACTCATTACAACTTTAAAACTCATTAAAAGTTTCAAGTACTTACTTGTAGCTCAATGAGAGAAATCTTGAGATCTTTCTCAAGCTCTACACTTCAACAATGGGGAGGATGGCTTGAGGAAAATAATGAAGATGAAAATACACTCCTCACAAACTACTTGGAACACTCCTAGCTTCTCTCTTGAGGAAGGAGATTGGAAGATAAAAGGAGAGAATGAGTCTAGGGTTTTGCTTGAAGTGAAAATGAATATATGATTCATTTCATTCTAATATAGGGTTCCTTCACACAAAAACCCCCTCTTAATAAGCTTTATTACATATTGAGTCAAATGAATCTTCACTTGGTCCATTTGAGGTCAAATGGAATCACGTCAATTATGAAAGTTAACGTACTATTCGAGATACACGCGTTGGTATCAAGAATTTCCGTTTTTGACGAAATACGTGAAAACCCGTATTTACGAAAAAGTCCTTGGCCTACCTTGTTTGAGTCTAAACTCACTTTAACCAATTCAATTTCATCTTAGTCCATTCCATTATGCTTAATGCATCATTTGAGACTAATTTCTCTCTCTTCGGTCATTAGCCTTCATTAATCCAATTATTCATACTTAATTAGCATTAATCCCAATTAATTAGCCTTAATCATGATTAGCTTGGGTCGGGGTGTAACAATGGGACACGCGAAAAACATGTCACAAATTACCCAAATCCCAGGGGATGAAGCAAGGTAAAGGGATCAGTCGTGGAGAATGATGAGAATCATGTCAAGATCTGGTGTGAACTAGGTAGTGGACCTTGCAACCTGCTACCAAGACATGGCGCACAGTACAGTGGGTCAGTAGAGAATCATGAATTGACAATGATCTCCTTGGTGGTTGAAAGAAACAATACATCATTGGATGACTGAAACCTTACTATCCGAACGATTTCACCCAGATAAATTACGTTGGGCCAGATATAAAACACACTTTTTGGACCAAACTTGACCCGTGTATTTTTAATGACATGGTAAAAATGAATCATGACTCCACCACAAAGCATCTTTTTATTATTAAAAGCTATTAATAAAAAGTTAAAATTAGTTAATGAGGAAGGGACCCAACTCCACTTTGAAATATTGACTGGGAGTTGGAATTTATCTACGAGATATTTATAAAAATAACTATATTTTTAGAATATTGTCCCCTATAAATACTATTGTTATTATTTTCATACTTATGTATTGTACTTTAAGCATAGATGATCAAACTTTTGAAATAACTCTGTTATATGATTTCCTATATAGTCATTAATTTTCTATAACAACCATTTTACAATAAAACTAAACTCAAATAAATATATAATATAAGGAATTGATCAACAAAAATAATAAGTTTCATAATTAATAAGAAAATGACAATATTATTGAAAAGAAAAAAAAACTCGCGACCACAGCATAGAGATAAAGAAGAGGCAGGAAACTTTCCATGTAATTGATGTGCTACCATGCACGCTTGCTGAGGGAGAAAATGTGGAGTCATGTTTTTTTCATTTTTGTTTGTGTGGTTTTAACTTTTATAAATCATGATGTAATGGAGTGGAACACTATTATAGACCCTATCTATTAAAAACACAATTATTAAGACAAACATCCTTACTATTTATGGAATACCTCAAATTTTCACCTCATTCTAGGTTTTTTCCACGGTCAAATTAATTCTCTGATAAAAAAAATACAAAATACTGGAGTTTTCCAAATAAAGTTTTTTCCAAGTGATTTGGACTCTCCATCATGCCTTTTGTCTATTAAGAAACTCTTAATATCATCCTATTTCTATCAAGGCAATAGCATTTGAGTGTTAATGGGTCTCAGTGTCTAAGTGCCACTAATTTAAGGAATTTCAAGTATTTTGTTTGTTCTGAGTATATGATTTTTTCGCTTTTTTTTAGAATGTAAACTGTTGATTTCTGGGTTGTTTGGTTTATTTAATCCTTAGTCTTTTCTATTTAATCCACTCTTGGTTCTTGATTGTCCGGTTTCTTTTCTATCTATTGATTTTGATTGTACACTTTCTGTTAAGAATGCGGAACTGATGGTAAAAAGAATCTCCAATAATATTGGTCCATCTAAATAAAGAATTAAGCTCATTCTTATTATCATCATTTTCTACTTTCTCCAATATAATTCTATTCCTCTATGTCAACAAGAGAACTTTCATTTTTTTCAAACATTTACTTTTAAGTTCATTGTATTTTATTAGAGCAACTTCAATAATTATTTTGTTTCTTTGTGTCTCTTTTTAGTACTATATCAGGTCTTATTTGCATTCTTAGTTAAATCAGTGTTCAACCCATTTTAAAATGTGAGCATCTTGAGACAATTGGTGCAATTATTAAACGTTTCAATTTGAGAGGTAAACCTTTTTTAATTCATTTAACCTTTTTTAAGTTAAAACGGTGTTGGTCTCACAAATCAAAGTCGATTATCATTGTTTTTTGCATGATGATCATCTCCAAAATCAAGATAAATCCAATTAGGACTGCATTTCCCAATTTCAAATTTCATCATGCAAAAAATAGATATAATCAACTTTGATTGGTGGGACATGCACTATTCCAGCTTATAATAAACTTTGATTGGTGGGACAGGCACTATTCCAGCTTATGATAAGCTAAGTTTCAGCTTAGGAGAGCCCTGCTCATTAAAATTTCTATAGATTTGCAATATTTTTATGATTTGTATTTGTATGGTTTTCATAGATTATGAGTTTTTTTCCCCCGTTTTTGTTTCAACTTTTGGGTATTGGGTTCTCCTTGGTTTTTTTTTTCTTTTAAATCACTTTTTATCATGGGATTTTCTGTGAATTCTCATTTTTCTATTGTATTTTTTTTTATTTTTTTAATGCTTATCATTATGAGTTAATTATATATTTTACTTCCATTGGGTTCTTTAAGTTCTCTTTGTGTAATAATTTAATGGATTTTTCTTATTTCTTTTGTGGCTTCAGATTTCCATTTTTGAGTATCAGATTATCATAAGTTGGTTTGGTTCTTCTAAATTTCTTTTATCATTGTATTGTCTATGGATCTTTATTTATATATTTTTATAGCCTTTTTAATAAAATTTATTTCATTTTATTTTGTATTTCTTTTATTATAATTTCTCACTTGTGATGGGTTTTTAGTTTTTTTATGATGGTTTTTCATGAATTTATGGGTTCTTTTGTCTTTACCCTTTTATGCTTCATTTTTTAGTTTTTTTCCCTCATGAGTATTTGATTCTTTTAAATTGCTTATATTATTGAGTTGATTATGGATTTTCATTTCTATACTTTATTTCTGTGTCTTTCAAATTTCATTGGATTTTATTCATAGTTTATATTTTTTGTTTTGTTTTTTAGTTTTCTTGATCATTAATCTTCAATTTTCATGGGCTTGTGTTTTTTTATTTAAATTATATGGTATTAGGTATTGAATTCTTATGGACTTCTTTTTCGTTCCTCTCTCTTAGACTAAAACCTTTTGCATTTAATTTTAAAGAAACTGATCATAAAGTTTTTTTTTATAAATTTTAATATTATGATTATTTTGCCCGTGCAAGTTTACTATTAAAGTAAAAGTAACTAAAGCCTCTATTTTTCAGACAAAGAGTCACATTAAAATACACATCTTCAAAATCCCCTCCTCTCTTTAAAAAAAATAATAAAAAAAACATCGTTTATCTACTAAATGACAAAAAATTACACACTTTTTACACAAAAGTCAAAAAGATTCATTATCAATTCACTAAAGATAAAATACCATCATAACTCCCTTATATATTATATTCTTTTAATTTAATGCTTTACTTTACTTTTATTTTGCGAAAAAATTATCAAACGTGACATGGGGAAAAAAAGACCTGCTCCATTTCTCTTTTCCATTTTCCTTTTTCCGCCATGCACGTTCAAAACCCAAACCTTTCTTCTATATTTTCCCTCCCTCAAACTTCTGCTCAGTCGCTCCCATAGATTAGACGAACAAAGATGTTTCTATGAACGGACCAACTCCATGGATCCGCCGCTTCAACTCTCCTTCATCAAACATACCCTCCGGCTCACCTCGGGTGGGTATCTCCTCCTCTATATCTTTCCATCTATCTCTCAATGTTCTTCCTTTCCTCTTCCTCAATCTCAACGTCATTTCTCAAATGGTTTCACCCTAACCCTATGTTTGGGAAGTGGGGAGGGGAGGGGAGGGGAGGGAAAATTTGAGGGGGAAGGAAAATGAAGGGGAGGGGAGGTCAATCGCAACGTCATTTCTCAAATTTTCCCTCCTCTTGTTTGGGAAGTCAAAAAGTAGGGGGAAGAAAAGTGAAAAAGTAGGGTTTTGTTCGTTTGTGAGATAGAGAGAAAATTACCATTTTGTCCTTACTTTTATAAAAACTTCAAAATTATATTTTATGGACAAAGGGCAGTTTTGTAATTTTTCAACTTTTCCCCTCCTTTCCCCCATTTTCCCCCTTGTTTTGGGGGGGGGGGGGGGGGGGGGGGGGGGGGGGGGGGAATTCCCCCCCCCCCCCCCCCCCCCCCATTTTCCCTCCCCACTTTCCCAAACACTCTCTAAAAATCTTTTCCCCCCACTTTCCCCTCTTTTTTTTCCTCCCCCCCATTTTCCTCCCTTTCCAAACAGAGGGTAAGTCCTCAATCTAAATCCAATCCTAAAAAATCCACAAAGCAAATCGAAACACTAGACCTATAAATCCCTAAATCCTGAACCCTATAAGGCTATAACTACAAAATCCACAAATCAGATCATCCTTGATCCCAAAGTCCCAAAACCCTAAACGTTTGAAATGTGTGGTGATTTGCACATGTAATGTAGGCAAGGCCCTTGGGCCTTTTTTTTTTAACCCAGCCAATGGGGCTGGGACCCAAGAGAGAGTCCACGTACACACGGGAAGGCAGCCCGCTCAAGTGGAAAAGGAACCCGCATGCACATGGAAAGAAAGCCCACACAAATGGGAAAGGAGCCCGTGAAGCGGGAAGAGGAAAGGAAGAACACACAGGCAAAAAAACCTTTAGCTTCAAAATGTTTTTTTTATTATTATTCTTAATTGTCTTCATTTATTTTGATGATATGGACACATATTAATTAAAAAAGAATTAAGAAAGAGATTTATTTTAATTAAATAATATTTCCATTACTATTCATTAAATGGCATTGCTATTAAGAAAGAAATTAGATAAGGAATTAAAAAAAACTAAGAAAGGAAACGACAAAAGTAACAAGAAGATATTGAAAATGAATTAAAAAAAGACAAATCCGAAGGGGTGACTCAGTTGGCCTAAGACCACGGTTTGCACCCGGAGGTTTTAGGTTCGAAGCTGCACTACCACACTGTAGTTATAGGGGAATTTACCGGTCTTTCCTCTCAGCGCACATTGAGCCTAGTAGCGATGCACCCCCAAATTGCATAAAAAATATATATATAAACGTTTCCAGTAATTGAACATATGTAAGGCCATGTTTTGCACGAGTCGATCCTTTCATGAAATATAAAGTGGCCATATTATTTATAGAATGTTTTAGCCTACATTGAGCCAAGCCAAGGCACGGTTTCAATGTGTATTAGTTCAATCGCAATGTTGGAATACATTGGATGATTACATTGGATGATTGCTTCAATAAAGAGACGGAAAATATTTATTATGTTTTTGGTCTTTCTTTTGTTCATAGTGTTTCTAAATAAAAATTCCTGTTGAGAGAGAGAGGGAAAATATTATTTCAAAACTTGAGTGATTTAAAGGCTTAACCTGTATATAAATGGCATCATCAATTGTAATGAGTGAAAAAGAAAGAATAAAATACCTATTCTATGACAGAAATAATATTATATAACTTACATCTCATTACGTCAAAAAGCCCAATAAACTACCCCTGGATGCTGGTTTTAATTCTTTCCCGTCTGATTCTTGTTTTCTCTTACCACCCATATTAGTCGGCAATGTTAAATGCTGAAAAAGAAAAAATCCTTATAACTCATTCCTGACGCCCCAGCCCTGGTATGTTTGTGTAACACTTTTCTATAAAAAAAGTGGACCGTTTCCGCATAAAATCCATTTTTCAGCGTTTGACGTGGAGCAATTCTACGGAAACACTTTCCTACATTATCAGCATTTTTCTTGCTAATGCTAGAAATGGATTTCCTGTGGGGGGGGGGGGTAAGGAAAAGCTTCTCCCTCATATATAATTTCATTCCCTCACTTTTTTCCAACTCAACTCAAAATCTTATCTTTGTTGACTATTGCATTATGATTTTATTTTCTTTTGATTGGTTGGGTGTATATATGATGATTATTATTTCTGTGGTGGTTCATCTGATTTTCATTAAGAAATCCACAGTAGCGCGCGCGAAACAACATTAGCACCAATTTAGCGAGAAATTTTTTTTTGCACCAAACATGAATTGCTAAATTCCACTAAAATTCATTTTTAAGGTTTCCATTTCTATGGAATTTGCTGATATGACAATTTTCCCTCTCTGCAGAAAGGGTGTGTACACAAACGTGCCCCTAATCTTTAGGCCTATCAATGGGATGGGCCAGACCTGGGCTTGGGTTGTCCAATCCTGTCCCGAACATTGGATAGGCCGGTTGGGGGGTGTCAAATCCTTGCCCTAAATTGAATGAGCCGACGTCAAATCTCGTCCCGTGCGGGCCCAGGCCGGGCTAGGGCCAAGCCTGGGCTTTTTATCTTGAACTTGAACATAAGCTAAACATTATCTAATTATTCTTATACTGTCACCAAACACCCGGTGTGAACCTGAACTTTAAACCCTCCTCCTTCTTTTCGGGCTTGGGACCCGGCAATGCAATGAAACAAGCAACATGGTGGAGTTAAAAATCTTTAATATTTTTCTGGTGACAGTAAAAAAATCAGAAAATTAATTGAAATGAGTATCGTAAGTGAGTTAGAAATCATGTTTGGAAATTTCAGATTTTGGCAGATTGGGCTCTTCTTTCTTTCTTTTTTCAATGTACAGAAGGTTCTTCTTAGTTTCCCATCTATAATGACTAAGTTGTAACATTATCTATTATAAAGAGAAATTTGGTGACAAGTTAATTCAACTGATAGAAATTTAGAAGTAAGTAGAATGATAAAATATTTATTTGGAGGAAGTACTGTAAATATATGTTATGCAGTTCTTTGTTGCTATGGTATGTGAGACCTCTAAAGTGGCATGGTTCCATATTTTGTCTATGTTTTACTATCCAATAATTGAAATCTCAGTAAACACAATTTCATCGATTCAATAAATCAATTTATGCGATTTGGACAGCAGATAGATTGCAAACTTCTATCCAAACTGTGACATCTTTTAATGGTAATAATCACTGAAGTACTAATATTTATTTGTAAGCGAAGTGGATTCGATTTTCAATTTCACTGTCAATTTCAAATTTGATTTTGACTCTTCTCATGTTGACCTCCTACTAATATCACTCATTAATAATCCTCCTACTAATATTAGCCCTATTAATATCGTTCTTTTTACTAATCCAATGTTACAGAAACTCTTTCCTCTTCTCTCTGTGTTTCTATTCATGTTTCTACATTTCCCACCTTTAAATGCCACAAGCCCTTTCCTCTTCTCCATCCTCTCGAATAAATAACTCATTAATTTTTTTTATTAGGATTACACTCTAAACTATTTCTATCGATTTTTTATTTTAGACCTTTACATTATTATTACTACCAATTACATTGCGCTACTACTAATTACATTGTCCGTGCTCAACACGGGGGCTTTCGCTAGTATTCATTTGAAAAGAGAATGATTGGCTTGCTGAGGTGGCGCCCCTTACAGCCCACCTCCCCCTTTGCTTTAATTTATATAATGATGCTACACTTGGCATTGCACGCGAGGAACCAGACGCCCTTGCCTAGGAGGCTGGGAAGGACGAGGAGATTCCTTAGCAACTAGGTGAGTGGACCCAGATGATGTCTTCTAGACATCTATGCATTGAATACTCATCATGACCATCATGACTATTACCGTGGACCTCGGCCTGGATTTTATTTTGGATTATGGGTTGTAAAACTTAACTAATTAACTTTATGCTTCCACTACTTCTTTCTCTTTTCTTTAACTTGAGACCTAAACTTTTAATGCTATCTTATGGACCATTTATGCTCTTATCTATTGTTCAAGTATACTATGGATGGATATAAGTGTATTTATAAATGCATACTTGTGTGTACCTCTCATGAAGTTTTATTCGAGGATATTATTCTTTTCAATTTTAGATTTTCAAAATCAGCATATATTTAATATGATTTTATATATAAGGGAGTTTTTAAAGTGTGAAAATGCTAGATTATTATCATAAGCTCATTGTTATTTACTGATCTAAGATTTTATCCTGATTCATAAAGACTTAGAAAGCCTTTTTTTTTTTTTAACCAACCTATAAGATTGAGACTTCTAAAGCCATGAAATGGATGAGTTGAATCTTATCCAAACTTCCTGTGATAAGGAAATCGAAAGGCATGATAAGCTTCACAGATAACAAGCCATAAGATTGGGCTTCACAGATGGCATAATGAGCCACACTCAAGCCCAACAAACATGGGTCAAATGTACACTATCCTTGACCCCCACTCTTATGGATCTGATTTGATCTGATTTCAACCCCATGCCCATGACAAATAAGCAAAAGAAAAAAACAATGAAAAAGGGCGAAGGGCATTTTTAAAGTGGGTTGTTTTGAAGAACTCCCCATATAAATATATATATATATATGAGTACTGATCCAGTGCGTGACTCGCTTAATTATTAGATCAGTGTGCACGCCTCAACATGGGGCCCACATGGTACCCCACCTAGGACTACGACTAGGGGGATCGAAAGATCTCCTTGGGCCCTTCATCTCTGCAAAAAATCAACCCCATCTATAAACTCTATCATCTCCCCTATGCTCCATAAGTTTAATGGTGTACAATGGGTCCAATGGTCTCACACATTCGGATGGGTGGAAAAGGTGGGGTCCATGTGAAATTCAAGGCGTGTGTGGTCCAATTGGATGGACCATCAAGTGGGTCCCACCCCCCGGTGCGCAAGATGCGCGCTCGTTATACCATAATCATTATAATATATATGGAGAGATGCTCTTGTGAGAGCATCTCTCACCTTAGTATAAGAGTTAAGGTAGGGGCCCTCACATTTAAGTTGTTGGCATTGATTATGGAAGTGAGGGCCCCCACCTTCTCTCTCATAGTAAGATAAGAGCAACTCTCATAGGAGCATCTCCAATATATATGATACTTATTACAATAATATAGTATGTCCTTGGATAAATAAATTTTGGTTGGACTCAAAACCCTACTTAAATCAGTAAGTGATCCTTAAACAGAGTAACTACAAATGGACCCTGAAACCAATTAAACGTAAAAAAGAGTTCACATGTGAGAGAGAGAGAGAGAGAGAGAGAGAGAGAGAGAGAGAGAGAGAGAGAGAGAGAGACGGTAATTGTGGTTCCATACTTCCATTGACATTTCCTTAAATACCGCTTGTTTTGCTTCTTAGGTTGGGCCCATGTGCGCCTAGCTAAATGTATAAACACTAATGCGAGGAAGGGTATCATTCCAAGTTGATATTGGTCAGTCTCAATAAATAAATAGGAGGAAGGGAGTAGTTATAGGAAAGATCTGTATCGATCATAATCTAAGTTGATATTAGTCCATCTCAAATGAAAATGAGAAAGAGACTTGTAAAAAAATGGGCAGTTGGCGACAAGTCTCTTGACATTGCATTTTATAGCCATCATACTTTCGATCTAGTAGCGGCGGTAGTCCTCATTTAAGACTGAGACAGACAAAAAGACACAAATGCCCCTCTATACGTCAGTAAAAGCGTTATGCTCAAAACTGCTTTAAAACATATAGAGCGTCATTCAATCCGCAAATAATTCCGTTAAATTTATTTCAAAACACACAAATAAAGGTCCTGTGGCCTCTCCTCTGATTTGGGACTCCCTTTATATAGGTCCTGTGATTTTTGGGAAAACAAATCGGAATGAAAGAAGAAATGAAAGGAAAAGAAAGAAGGAAGAAAGAAGAAAAATAAAATATAAAAGCAGAATAGATAGATTAGGAACTATTTACCCAATGTAGACTCGTCGCCGCCACCCACATAGCCCGATTTGAGATTGTGATGATCTGATCAGAGAGAGGCAAAGAGCTTGTGTCATCATAGTATTGGAGATGTTGTAGAAAATTTATGAAGTTCTGGTTGTTTTTTGTTCAGGTACAAAAAAGAAGGGTTGAAAAATGCAAACCCTTCATCTAGATATTTCTTTTACTTTGTATTTTTGCAATTGTCAATATATTAATCCTCCATTATAATATAATACTAGCAACAAAGGCCCGGGCTAAGCCCAGTCCCAAAAGAAAAAAATATATTTAAAACTTGATGCATATTATTGGGGAGAAAAAAAATCTAAAAGAAAAATAATTATATTATTTCAGGAAGAGAAAATAAGTTAAACTTACACAATCTATATATGGTAATTTCAAGATTAGAGTTTTCTTTGAAATATTATTTTTTATCTGATTCTTTGAAAAAATATTGATAGAAAATAAATTTAAAAAATCAACAACATAAAGGAATTAACAAAATGTGAAACACATTTCCAATTTAAGGATCTAATTATGCATATATAACAAATAATTTTCAATAGAAATCAAAGAAAGATATGTAAATATTTTTCTAAAAAGTTATCAGAAGCAAATACTTTAAAAGAGAACATCAAAACTATAGCTTCCAAACAATTGAAACCCAAGAGGAAGAAAATCAAATAAACTAAAATACTGATACCATTGTGACAGAGCCCCAATTTGATTTGATCATTCTAACCGTTGGGTTCACATCACGAAAATGAATAGTTATAAAAAGTAAATGAAAAAAATGCGGATAAGAACATACGCAAAGACAGCAAGAGAAATTTGAGAGAGGATTCTAAAAAACATTTGAGAGAGAGCCATTTGTGGATAAAGATGGGGGAGTGGACATGCGAGATTTAGATAGAGGGCGAGTCATTGTGGTTACAAAAATTTTAATTTAGGCAATAATTTAGAAAACACGTTCCATGCACCACTACATCTGCATATTAAAAAAATGCGGAGAAGATCATATGCAAAGAAAGCGAGGGGAATTTGAGAGAGGTTTCTAAAATATATATGAGAGAGAGCTATTAGTGGACATGTAAGATTGAGATAGAGAGTGATTCATTGTGGATGGGGATTTTGAATTTAGGATTTTGAAGTAAGTTGAGAAAGAGGAGTTGCTGAGACAACGGTCATGTGTCCTTGGGGCACTTTTTTTGCTTTGAATTATTCTGAGTTCGATACGAATTTAGTGAATTTATCTGAGTTTGCTGTGAATTTATCTAACTTTGATGGGAACTTATCTAACTTTGGCGTGAGTTTATATGAGTTTATATGAATTTATCTGTGTTTGAAATAATAGCCAGTTTGAAAACAAGTGTTTTGTATGTGTTATCTGACTTTGGCATAATGTTATCTGTATTTGGTATGAATTTTTCTAAGTTTGATACGAATTTATTTGTATTTGCTTTGAATTAATCTGAGTTCGATACAAATTAAGTGAATTTATCTGAGTTTGCTGTGAATTTATCTAACTTTGATGGGAACTTATCTAACTTTGGCGTGAGTTTATATGAATTTATCTGTGTTTGAAATCATAGCCAGTTTGAAAACAAGTGTTTTGTATGTGTTATCTGACTTTGGCATGATGTTATCTGTGTTTGGTATGAATTTTTCTAAGTTTGATATGAATTTATTTGTGTTTGCTTTGAATTAATCTAAGTTCGATACGAATTAAGTGACTTTATATCTGAGTTTGCTTTGAATTTATCTAACTTTGATGGGAACTTATCTAACTAGTTTGGCGTGAGTTTATATGAGTTTATATGAATTTATCTGTGCTTGAAATCATAGCCAGTTTGAAAAAAAGTTACGTCACTTCGATATGAGATTATCTAACTATGTTTGGTATGACTAGATTTAGTTTGAATTTATCTAGCTTTGATAAAAATTTATTAGAATCTAATATGAAATTATTTGTGTTTGAAGTGAATTTAAATAAATTTGTTATGATTTTATTTGACTTTGCTTTGGTCTGTGATGAGTTTGATATCAAATTTATCTGAGTTGTATATGTATATATGCTGACAACCAAAAGCACCCAAAGGAAGGAAGAGGATACAAAAACAAGCAGCACCAAGCAAGCCACTCTAGGCAAAATTCCATCAATTGTCGTTCCCTCTAATTTAAAACTTAAAATTTGATCAAAAACTAATCTTACTACATTTAAATTGGAAATATAATCCGGGAAAGATGGTGAGTTGGAGCTAAAACCCATATTTAAATTGCATGACACCCATTTAAATTGTTAGAAGGGAAAATGAGTCATAAAAAATTTGATGTCACATGCTTAGGGACCACCGCCCATTTAATGGTTAGAAGGGCAAATGAGTCATAAAAAAATCTGATGTCACATGCTTAGGGACCACCGCCTAAATTAATCTCATGCGCAAGGGACTGTAGTGTAGACACCTCATTTTGGCCCCCTATGATAGCCTTAAACACTTATCATATATAATGATGCCCCCATTTCACCCATAATTGAATGGTTAACGGCATAATTCAGATTAATTAATGACGATGAAGATGCTTGTTGATAATTTTAGACTTAATTCGGCAATTCGTAGAAATTGTGAGAGAAAAAGGCCGAATCGCGTTAAGATATCGAGTTCAACCCACTACTCATACCAGGCATGGGCTACAACACTATTCCAAACTCTTTCCAGACTATATAGAACACACTCAGGTTATTCGTAGAGAAACTACACATAGTTTGCCTAAGTACGATATGATTAACATGAATTAGGAGGTTGGGATCATTGATCCAAGTGTCCCTTATTTTCCTGACCTCTGACCATTAGGATTTATAGACCACAAGATTCTACGCTCCGAGAGCTTTCCGACAATATATAGAACGTCCAAATCCGATGAGCGGGTCAAAAGTTATGGGCTTCCGAAGTTTGTCCCAAGAGGATGTCAAAATCACCTAGGCGCCACCCATGTGGTGCCCAGGCTACTGAATTCCATATAGGCGCCCCATGTTGGGCGCCCATACTGCCCAGGGCCACCTAGGCACCTCATGGTGGGCGCCCACCTTCCAAACTCCACTAGAATGGCTTGAAAGTAGCCCGGGACCACTCAAACATAGGGACCATGCACCGAAGATGAACCGACTCCACTTAGGCGCCACCCGCCCAGCCTTGAGTTCCACCTAGGCGCCACCCTGTGGGCGTCCAGACTGCGCAGACCATGTGGGCACCACCCCATGGGCGCCCACCCTCTTTCAAACCCTAATTCACCCTAAAACAACTTAAGTCGCCTTGGGATGTGTGAGACCTTCTAAAAGCACAAATTAATGAAGCCCTGGCCCTCCTAAACTCATCCCAAAGCCTCTATATAATCCCTCTTAACCCCATTAGCAAAGGGGAGCTACCCTAAAAAGAAAAGAGTGAAAATAGAGAATAAGGAAGGAGAAGAAGAGGTAGCCACCATTAGAGAAGGAGTTTCAAATCTATAGAAGAAGAAGAAGAGGTAGAGAAGAAGGCTTTCATATCTTCAACTAAGGCTATGGGATTTCGCGAAAGCTTCGTTCTAGGAACTTGAGAAACGCATCACCTACCGGTATTCCTAGATCTCCCCTCTCTTTTACTACATTCCATTGGTATAAATGCTTAGAAATATGTTTAGGGTCATTTGAGCATCATAGATCTACATCAGCTTGTGTTAAAACTGATATTAGCATCTCATCATACTAGAAACATGTTTAGGTTCATTCTAATATAGTAGATTTGCATTGATTTCGTATTTCTAATTGCATAACTAGGTTAGATCTCGCATTAACAGCATCATTATTATCATTTATATCAAAGAGGTCGCGAAAAGCCCTTGGCAGAAAGGCTGGGCGCCTGCCCTCTCCCGGACAGGCTGGGCGCCTACCCTTCTGAGACTGGGTTCGGGTTCTAAACCTTCGCCTGTTGCATCGTTTTCTCGTAGATTTGCTAGTTGCATCATTAGTAGCTCGCATTAGGAATTCACATCAGTCGTTGAATATCGGAAGTTGTGTTGAAAATACTAGGATTTTTGTGCATTCGTTGTGATCCATTGAAAACCCTGACTGAGCACGATAGGCGCCACCCCCTGGGCGCCCAAGTGGATTTTTCCCCACTTTCATGCACAACTTTCGATCTTCCGCATTTAGTTTACTTAGAAGCTGTTTGATAATGATATGTTTGGCCGTTTGATGTGTTCTGAACTCCGAATTATCATCTTTGTCACACTTCACATCATATCATTTGAATAGTAGAATCATACAAAAAAACCCAAAAACATCATAAAACATAAAATCATTCCTTCTCTTTCCTTACTCTTTTGTAAATTAGAGGGGAAACCAAAAACAAATTAAAAAAATATCCAGAAAAACCCAAAAATAATAGTTAGATAGTCTAGGTTATCGAATTTAGCGCCTAAGTAGGATAAACCCTGAGATTAATTAGAACATCATAATTAATTAATTTAAGAACCATCAAATCATTAAGAACACCTTTAATTCCTTTAGAGGCCTAATTAATTCGGATTAAAAGCAACTAAGAACATCAAACACTTAAAACCCAAAACACAGCCACCTGGGCGCCACCCCTTGGGCGCCCATCCTTCCACAGCCACTTGGGCGCCACCCCCTGGGCGCCCAACCTCCTCATTCTCTAAGACACCCCGGTTAAAGCTTAAACCAATTAATTAAGACCTTAAATTAATCTGAATCAACACAGTAAAACATTTCAAACTTGAAATAACTAAAACCCTTATCAACTCAACCTTTAATTAACTCAAAAACACAAGACCAACACGAAACCAAAACCAGCCACTTGGGCGCCACCCCCTGGGCGCTCATCCTTCCACAGCCACCTGGGCGCCCAGGCCTATCAATCCGCTTAGGCACCACCCCTGTGGCGCCTATCCTACCCCATTCCCTTGGAGACCATCAATCGAAATTAAAACTTAACTAATCAGGCCCGAATCAATACACTAAAGCACTGTCAATTTAAAAAAGACTTAAAACCTCAATCAATTTGATTGTGAATTCACTCAACAACATAAAGCCAATTCAAACCATAAACACAGTCCACCTGGGCGCCACCCCCTGGGCGCCCATCCTTCCGAGACACCTGGGCGCCACCCTCTAGGCGCCTATCCTACCCAATCACTAGGAAACCCCACTTGAAACTAAAACCGAATTCAACCATAATCAACACTTCAGAATTCCATTGAATTTAAAACAATTGAAGTCAGAAGTCCAACTTCAAATTAACTTAAAGATCATTGAACCAACTCAAAACTTAAAAGACTATCCACCTAGGCACCACCCCCTGGGCGCCTAACCTCCCGAATCACGAAGAGACCTAATTAATTGGAACCTAATTTAATTCTAACAACACAGCAAAACACTTTTATTTTAAAATACATCAAACCATAAAAATCCAACCTCAAATCAACCTAAAAAATACGAAACCGACCCGAACCACAGAACAAGTCCACCTAGGCACCACCCCCTGGGCGCCTATCCTCCATTTCCACCTGGGCACCACCCCCTGGGCGCCCAGCCTACCTGTTTTCATAAAAACCCCGACCAACAACTTAGCTTAATTAATTAACATTCAAACCAATCTCAATCCACATATTAAAATACTTTTAACTTAAAATACTTAAGACCTTAATCGATTCGGACTTAGCACCCAAAACTCTTACGAACCAGCAAACAACCACCTAGGCACCACCCCTGTGGCGCCTATCCTACGCTTTCACCCCGACCTACTACCTCGACCAAAAACAAGCAACTAAACACCTAAACAACTTAATTAACTAAAACCAGAACCCAACATAATCCCTAGATCCCAAAAACCGAGAACTTAGTCCCATCTAGAATACCTAAAGAGCACAAGCCATCACCTGGGCGCCACCCCCTTGGCGCCTATCCTTTCATTTGCACTAAAACGTGAATTCTTGGTTTTGTTTCAAAATCCGGATTCGAATAATTTTGACATTTGAACACCAGAGAATTAAAATAATTTGGAACATTAGAATTCAACAAGTAAGAATCCCTGGGATTCCGAAGATAACAACGATACCACCGCCACTAGTCAAACCACCAAGAAACAGCCACTTGGGTGCCACTCCCTGGGCGCCCAAGTCACCAGAATGACCTAGGCGCCACCCCCCTGGGCGCCCAAGTCTTCCGCCAACCCTATTCATCGGTTTTGACATTATTTCACTTCTCGAATTAAAACTTGAAATCCCTGAGCCTTAAACAACTTAAACAGAACCTTAAAACATCCCTAAATCACTCTCAATCAACTCATAGCTTAAAACAAACCGAATCGACTAAAACCTTAATTAACCAAATTCTTTAGGCAGAGTTATCAAGCTTAGGCTATTTGCACCCTAGGATTATATCAGATTCCTCCATTAAATAGATTAGAGCATTAGGCTTCGTCCCATCACTTTTCTTGTTCCGTTAGGGGACCGGGAGAGCTGATGTGGGCGGTCTAGGACCTTAGGTTAGGGTTAATCCGATGATCAGTAATAAAGCATTAATCAAGTAAATCCAAGTAAAATCCCTTAGTTAGGTCCTTCTAGCCCAATATCAAAAATCCATAAAAACTATAAAACCTACAAAATAAACCCAAAAAGGTTTTTCCTTTATTCTTCCTCCACCTCAGGTGCCAAATATTTAATTGAACTTAATGATAAAAGGGAACAAAGAACTGACTTCTAAAACTAAATAAATGAGAATAATTAGATGAGATGAGTGATTTCACACACTTTGCACATTTTTATTTCGGCCCATCGACCACCCTAAATCAATCACGGCCCATCGGCCCTCTAAAACAAACACCGGCCCATCGGCCATCTCCAATCAATTATAGCCCATCGGCTTTTCACTTTATCACTCGTGTATCGCACACGAAAAACACAGAAATCATAAGTCAAAGTCTCATTTTCATCATCATTTTGATTTAAAAGTCAGCCTTTAAACCCTATTTTGCCAAGGGATTAGAAGGGGGTACCCGGGAATGGGGCCGATCCTCTTCTTAAATATTTGGCACCTCCCCCTTTTCATTTTCTTTATTTTAATTATTTCATTTCACTTGGATGCACCATGATTATGCTATGTGAGGATTAACCTTATTTGGACTTTTACTCATAACCCTGAATTGACCCGATATTAAAGAGACCCAAGTTAATGTGACAGGAAAACCGTCGTTTGTTGCCGGCAGCACATTAGACGAGAGAAGAACCCACCCATTTATTTTCTCCCATTTCTTCTTCGGCTTTTGTCGAAGACCGGTGTTACGGCCGTTACCGTAGCTGGCGATCGTGATCCGTCGATTTTGAGGGTAGTCGGAATCCTCATTTTCGATGTAAGATTTAAATAGCACATATAGATGAATGGCGATTCCCCTCCCCTGGGGGATCAAAATTCACATCCGACATGTAGGCCTTAAACATTAATGTTGTGTGCTAGAGACTTTATAACACGGTACTGAGGGATCTCTCCCTAATTTACCCTAAAAAATAGCATAACATGCCGTTGGAGTCATGGGTCAGCCGACATTCCAGCTCAATAACTAACTTTGAAAAATGAGAATTAAGATAATAATAATTAACTTAAGCACCTATAAATCTTCATGCATAATGAGCCATGGGAGGTGGGCTCCATGCCCAACCCACCAGAAAATCAGAAAAAAAAAAAAAATAATGAAATTGTATGCTAAACCATCTACTACCCTCAAGGATACTTTTCAAACAAGGGACCATGACCTTGCATACCTGGCATGGGAGGTGAGAATGAAAAATCCTTACCGCTGTCATCTTCTTTTCTTTTTTTTTCCTTAAGGTGGGTTGTTTATACACTTTTTGCATGTTTGGCCGCGGCTGGGTGCCTCAGGGAAAGAGTGTATGGAGTCCCAATCCTCTAAGGCTAGCTTCATCTTGGTGCCTGCTCAAAATGAAAGTGAATGAGACATCATCAAAATTAATTTATTCAGATAGTGACATAAAAAGATCAGTGGTGCTATGTGGACCGAATGGGGGACCGAACTCTGGCCCGGTCCCCCATGAGGACCATTGGATCCCAGGCCCCGTGAGGACCACTGGATCCCTGGGATCCGGTGGTCCTCAATATGGGGGACCGGGCAAGAATTCGGTCCCCCCATTCAGTCCAAGTGGACTTTCTCTAAAAAGATTTACCGTTAAATAAAAAAGGTAATAATGATCAAGGGAATGTTCTCCTAGGAGGAGACTTCATTCTTCTTTTATACTTAGTAAAACACACCCATGCTTAGCACGGACAATAGAATTCATAGAAGATAAATAAAAAGAGTGATTTTGATTTAATATATTTATATTATATAAAATCTAAAATAAAAATATTTCTCAAAAATGAAAAAATTATAGGCATAAAATTATAATCACAGATAGTATGCTATGTCGTTTGTCTCAATCACAAAACACGGAATAAGAGGCTTTCTAAAAAGTCAAACAATTAAAATTTTAAATAAATAATTGATATAAAATTTTAAAATTTTATATGAAACTTGAGATATGATATTTCTGTTTTTTTTTTTTGAGATGGAAGAAATTTATAAGAAATTTAAAATATGATAATCTCCAATTTGAGGAGTGTTTGGTAGTGACATGGTTGGGTTCAAGGTATGTATTGGTCTCCAGACTTTAACTTGAGCCGATTTCAGGATGGCATCGGGTTTCAGTTTACTTCCACCATCAAAAGGACAGCGAAGAACAATTTTTTCAACTTCATCCTTATATGATCTCTTTTTGTATGGGGAAGAGGGAAGGAGCTTTGTTTTTTTTTTTATCTTTTAACTTTAACGCCATGATCCTTTTACCCAGTAAGAAGAAAATAAGAAAAATAAAGGAAAATGGGAGTTATTAAGTGTTGGACATTAGCCACCTACGCCTAAGGGTCATTGTTGCAAATATCATTATCAAATATAATATTAAATAAATTAAGATAATCTTAATGATAAACTTATCTTTCAGGTTTGATGGAGATGATAATACGAAAACTATTAGAGCAAGTCCCAGTGTACACTTTTTTTTCTTGTGCAAACATATTGGGTATTTTTATCAATATTGTCAAAAATAGAAGATTTTTTATTTATGTATATATATATAACCATATGTCCTACGTGCTAAAAATGTGTTGGTTGTGTTATCGTCGTTGTATCAGTGATACTACTATTATAAGATATTTTCCATAAATATTTCATGAAAGGGTGAAATAAAGAAGAGGAAGAGGAGTTATGGTCCTTGTAGAAACAGTTGAGTGGAGATGAGGGGATAGATAGAGAAACGGTCTAGAGGATTTAAATGGGGTCAAGATCAATTTGGTAGTCAAAGTCAATGTGGGTGAGCTCTCAATTATGATCAGCCCCTTTCATATATGTTGTTTTTCCAGTCTGTCTGTCCCCAGTAATTAATTCTCGCCGACCGCATCCTATAGGGATCGTCGAATCAATAGCAATAAGTCCCGTTTGAAGAGGCTCATATATGGAACGTCTCGAAATAATGCCTGGAGCAGGAGATTCGATTAACCGAGATTCAGAAGCTAAAATTTCACCTCGATCTCCCATCAATGGGTTTAGCCAGAGCATTTATAACAGGACCCAAATAAGCCACACTAACGGGTATCTGAGCAATTCTTCCCGTTGCTTTTACAGAACTTCCCTTCCCCTTTGTTGGAGAGGAGGATATCTCCCGTGACATTGAAGGATGTGACAAATTTTTTAAAAAAATAATAATAATAATAATAAGAAAATTGGAGAGAGCCTAATACATTTAAACTAACCTTTTGTTGATTGGATTAGGAATTATCATGGGGGAAATAATGACTTCAATCGTTTTACAGTTGAATGAGTGATGATGAGGATGAGTGTCACGACCCGGGCCCGAATTACGATAACCCCGAGCCGTGAGACCATATTTACTCCCGTAAACTCCGAATTAACCGAAGTCAAAACAGAATCCACAAGGGATAACATTCTCAATAAACCTGTCAAATACATAATGTTTTGAAAACATATAGATATTTGACAATATCAATTTAAGATTTATACGTATACAAAATAAAGTCCATTATACATGTATCATTTCCAACATTTGTTTGTCAATCGGTGCATACCCAAAACACCATGCAGTAACAATTAATTACACCTCAAAATGATTATACAAAATAACTTTTCAAAATGTTATAGTTCTTTTTCGCACTCGGATACCCATATCAAATGGTATCCCGACCATTCCATTCGTTCAATCCTCCTTGAGGAACCAGAGCGGTCTCCTCCGTTGCCGCCGGGGGCACTACTGGACCGGCAAGGGCAATTGGGCCTTGATATATAACTTGATACCCATATCAAAAAAACTTGATACCCATATCAAAAAAATATATTTAAAAATTGATACATATTATTGGGGAGAAAAAAAATCTAAAAGAAAAATAAATATATTATTTCAAGAAGAGAAAATAAGTTAAACTTACACAACCTATATATGGTAATTTCAAGATTAGAGTTTTCTTTGAAATATTATTTTTTATCTGTTTCTTTGAAATATTATTGATAGAAAATAAATTTAAAAAATCAACAACATAAAGGAATTAACAAAATGTGAAACACATTTCCAATTTAAGGATCTAATTATGCATATATAAAAAATAATTTTCAATAGAAATCAAAGAAAGATATGTAATATTTTTCTAAAAAGTTATCAGAAGCAAATACTTTAAAAGAGAACATCAAAACTATAGCTTCCAAACAATTAAAACCCAAGAGGAAAAAAATCAAATAAACAAAAATACTGATACCATTGTGACAGAGCCCCAATTTGATTTGATCATTCTAACCGTCGGGTTCGCATCACGAAAATGAATAGTTATAAAAAAGTAAATGAAAAAAATGCGGATAAGAACTTACGCAAAGACAGCAAGAGAAATTTGAGAGAGGATTCTTAAAAACATTTGAGAGAGAGCCATTTGTGGACAAAGATGGGGGAGTGGACATGTGAGATTTAGATAGAGGGTGAGTCATTGTGGTTATAAAAAATTTAATTTAGACAATTTAGAAAACACATTCCATGCACCATTACATCTGCATATGAAAAAAATGTGGAGAAGATCATATGCAAAGAAAGCGAGAGGAATTTGAGAGAGGTTTCTAAAATATATATGAGAGAGAGCCATTAGTGGACAAAGATGGGGGAGTGGACATGTAAGATAGAGATAGAGAGTGAGTCATTGTGGATGAGGATTTTGAAGTGGGTTGAGAAAGAGGAGTTGATGAGACAACGGTCATGTTTCCTTGGGGCACTTTTTTCTCTCTTACCAATAAAGTATCCTTTACCCTCAAGAGTGAAAATGCAGTTTATACATTTCTTTCATAAGCATTATTTCTTACCAATAAGGGACCTGTGGAGTTTTCCTATCTCATGGCATTGGCATATTTATGAGTCCAGCTCCAAGCAGTGGTCTCATGTAAATGGTCCAGGACTCCATTTTTCTTTAAGGATATCCATACAAATGCTTCCGTTGCTATTAATGTTTGGATGGAAGCCTTAGACCTAAAAGCGACCTTGGGAGGTTTAAAAGGATGATCACAAGAAATAGACCTCCGCATATGGACTATCAGGAGGCCCCATGATAATTGCTTGCTAATGGAACAGATCTTCAGCAATGGGTCCTGCGCTGCATGAGGTTGGTGACCCTTTTGCAAGTTCTTGAATGCTTTTCAAGATACGGTTGGATGCCATTGGCAGCAGCTGAGAGGTAGGTTCTGGAACTCTTTCCCTTTTCCTCGATAGAACAGAGAATATGGCGTCAAATGGGGATGGCCACGACCCCACCCTTGGGGTGTTTAGAAATTTAATGGGGGAGAGAATCATGCATTAGAAATTTAATGCGAAGAGAATAGGGCATGTGGAGGGAATCGGGAGACATAGGGGTCAAAAGAAATTGGGAAGGGTCAAAATTAATTGGGCAAATCCCATTGATTTCTCAATTGAAATAGTGGCTTTCATATATAAGAATAGACGTAGGCATCAATTTCGAAATTGAGCTCTAATTTCTCAATTGATTGCAAAATTGGAGCTCAATTTCGATTTCAATTTGAATTTAATGAGAGATTTTAAGGATATTGGAGAAATTATTATATATTATAGACGTAGGCATTAATTTCGAAATTGGAGCTCAATTTGCTAATCGATTGCAAAATTGGACTCTAAATTTCAAATCAATTTGAGAAATTGGATCTCAAATCAATTTTTATTTCAATTTTTTTGAAAGAAATTTTTAGGGATTTTGAGATTTCAATTGTGTTTTAATTTTGAATTGGAAAAGTTTTAGGAATCCTTACGTTTCCTATTAAATAGAGTTTCCCTTTTCTTATCCGCGTCATCATCTCATCTTTAAGCTTATCAAGTTCCCAATTGAGATAATATCTCAGTTTATTTCCAATTATCGTAGGTATTGGAAAGGTGATTGGAAGAACAAAATATTGCATCAACTTCTAATGCTGCAGAACTTCAATGACATTAATTGATGTGATTTCTTTGAGATAATCAGAATTGCTTCTAATTTCCATGATTTACAAACCTTTGAATAATAGTTACGTGATCTCTATTTTTACCTTTGTTTAGACTAAATTCATTTGATTTTTTTTTAATGACAACATTTTTTTTAAAATAATTACCCATGTTGGGAATAAGTGTTTTTCACAATTTTTATTGCACCCATAGTAAAATTGTAATTCAAAAATCAATTGTTTTTGGGCCTCGGCTGGGCTTAGCACGGTTATTATATATTATAGACGTAGGATTCAATTTCGGGATTGAGTTCCAATTTTGAATTGATTGAGAAATTGGAGCTTGATTTTGTCCGATTTCGCAATTGATTGTGAAATTGGAGCTTGATTTTGCAATTGATTTGATATGATTTCGATTTAGAGAGAAACTTTAGTATTTTAGATTTTTATTGCAATTTGAATTATTGTGGACTCTCTCTTGGATCTTATATTATCAATTCATAATTCATCCATCGAAAGTCTCTTAGACTTTGAATCTTTTAAAAATTCAAATTTCAATACTCAATTCAAATTTGATTATACATTCTCCTTTTAAAATAAACTTTGAAATATAGTATCTAAAAACCGATAAATGAAATATTCTTTGATTTTAATTTATTGTCTTCTCATCAATTAATATATCCAAAAATAGTCCCAAATTGGATATAGTTTTTTTTTTTTTTTTTGGGCCTGAGCTTAGCGCGGGCCTATCTTGCTAGTTTTATATTATAGACGTAGGCATCAATTTCGGAATTGGAGTCCGATTTGCTAATCGATTGCAAAATTGGACTCTAATATCAAATCAATTTGAGAAATTGGATTTCAAATCAATTTGAAGAGATAAGCTCTATCAATCAATTCAGAGTACACTTTTGTTAAGCTTCTTTATGTGAATTCAAATTTTAATATATATATCAATTATGGATAGGTGATTAAAGAGTCCTCATATTCTAATTCCTAAAGACAGGGCCACATGCAATTTTGCAATTGATTGAAATTTCTAAAATACATACATAAACATTGATGTTAATTTATATAAGACTTGAAGTTTCATACTCATTTATATAAAAAATAATATTTACTTTGTATAAATGTCGGGCTGGGCCATGCTTCGAACCGTAATATCCATCTTCGATAAAATTATTGTTCAATGCTAAGTTATGATTAAAACTTTTCCGTTCTTCCCTAGTTTAATTATGCTTGATTTATTAGAATTTCTTTATGTATTTTAATACTTTGGCTCCTCCAAAAAAGAATGTCTGGTTCTGCCCCAGACAACTAGATTGTGCTCAGAAGTAGGACACATTGCACTCAATTTTAATAATTATGTTTCTTTAAGGGGCCTTCCAATTGTTAGACAATATTCTCAATTCTTCAGCTCAGTGGAAATTTCAACTTCTTTCAGGTGTAGGATTTTTTCTTGTCTTTAAAAAATCAGGGAAAGTTCGGTCAGGTGTCGGTCGGGTGGGGAATTTTAATATGATTCACTATCCTCATAAGGAGAAAGGTGGAAGGCATATCTCTAGGAGCATGGAAAGATTCTCAAATTTCATTAATGACAATTAGTTCATAGATTTGCCATTAGTGGGGAGAAAACTCACATGGTCTAGTGGGCAACAAAGAGGTGCAATGAGTAGAATTGACATGTTTCTTATATCTAGAGATTGGGATGAACATTTTTTAGGAACTGTTCAGTATGCTCTTCCGAAGCACTTTCAAATCATTGTCCGATTAAACTGTGTTCTCCAAAAATTGATTGGGGGCCTAAGCCTTTTAGGTTTGGTCATTGTTGGCCTCTTCACAAGGATTTTTTAGAGAATGCGCGTGATTGGTGGTTACAGTTGGACTTTTAGGGGTATGCAGGATTTAAGATTTGTAAGAAGCTTCAAGGTCTTAAAAGGAAAATCAAAATTTGGGCTAAGGAAATGGAAATTAGGGCCGATGCCTCTTCTGATGCTCTTTCTAGAGGATTGGGACAAAATTGAGGAAGAAAGAGAATTGAATTAAGAGGAGTTAAAGAAGAGATGGGAGGTGATTAGTGATTTATGGAATCTTAATAGGAGGGAAGAAATTAAGTGGAGGCAGAAATCTTGGGTGCTTTGGCTCAAGGAGGGAGATAGGAATACCAAGTTTTTCCACCATATGGCGAACATTAGAAATAGAGTGAACTATATTGGGGGGATAAGGGCACCATGTAAGACCCCGACCCGAGTGAACCCGATTAGTGCTAATTAAGTTGCGTGTTAGTGCTAAGCTTGATTAGTGTCTTTGGCTAAGTTGGGTTTGGAATAGCTTTTGATATAGTTTTGGGGATTTTGATTGGCTTGGTGTTAGTAGGGCCCTTTGGGGGTTCCTTTTCATGACATTGCATATGTTTGAGGATTTATCGGAGGTTTTTACATTCATGATTTTAATCCCGTTTTACTCGTTTTGATAATCCCTACAACTTTCATGTTGATCCCGTCCCCGTTTGAGATCCCGAAACCCGATTTCATAGCCTTGAGGGTAAAACAGTCATTGCACACCAAATCTGTACCCAAAACTCAATATTCCCAAAACCCGCGAAACATATACTTTTTGGAAACTAGATATTTCGACGATCATTTCTTCCTCCTTCGTCGAATCCATCCGAGGTCCCGAATTGGATGATTTCAGCCAAACTAGTCCCTTAAGTTGTGGGACCCAACCTCTCCTTTGTTAACAAAGGGAGAAACCATCCCCATTTCCATTCACTCTCCATTGTTCCAGCACAACTATTGAGCCTAGGGCTTTTCTTGCAACTTCTTCTTTTTCTTGCTTCTCCTTCTCCAATCCTCACCAATCTTGCACCAAACTTGAAATGGAGATCATCAACCTCTTCCTCACCTAGCAAGCTTCACTTTGATACTTTTTTCAGAAGAATCCATCAACTTTGAGACTCCCTTGGAGATAGCCCTCTTCATTTGAAGGTCATCCAAGTAAGTGTTCTTCTTCATCTTCTAGATTTGTGTTCCTATAGCCTTAGAGAAGCTCCACCTTTATTATTGAAAGGTTTCCTTGTCATTTCATTGTTTGACCCATTTTAGGGCTTGTTTTGGGGGTTTTTTATTGTAGCTTGGCTTTGAGCAATAGAAGTGATTAGAGGCTTGTTTTCAGCTAGCTTGGACTTGAGGCAAGTGAATGATTGAATGTTTTTAAGTTTCAAATGGTTTGGTGAAGCATTTATTGATTGCCATGCTTTCATTGATTACTTTCATTGATTTCTCTTATGGTTGAAATAAATGATCTTAATGCATCTTGATGGCCTCATTTAATGTCTTGGAATCATGTGTTTAAGTCATCTTGTGTATAGTTATTTGTGGTTGTTGATGTGTTGGAAGGAAAGGAAAAAGGGAAGAAAAATCAAGTGTCCCGGACCTGCTGCACGCCCAGGTCCGATCGATCGGACGTTCAGGCCGATCGATCAGTCTGTATTTTAACTGTAAGGCTTTTTTAGCCGATCGATCGGACTGTAAGGCCGATCGATCGGACACTGTTCATAACTGGGACAAAATTTCGGACCTTGACAAAATTTCGGACACTGTCCAGTGGGTTTTGATATTTATTTTTTTTGTGGACCTTGGCTACCCTCCTTGGACTCATTTGACCATATGTGAGGACATCGTGAGCCGATGCTCTTCACGGTTGGTTCGGAGGCATCGAAGTTCAATCTATTTCAATCTTGAACGGGATGGAACGGCAAGATACCTTCTTCATACCTAAATGCAAAGTCTATTTCCTTGGGTATCGCGAATTCTATTCCTTTCGATGACTGAGTAGGTTGCTTGATGGTTCCGGGTTGACATCATACTTAGGATGGACCGTTTACAGTCTTGATTTTTCTATCATAATATCTAGTTATAACCATAAGCTCAATTTAAGTTTTGAAAATCGTAAAGGTGGATAAGGAGCCCGGAATGTCTTCAAACTCAAGGAGTACCAAGTCATTTCCATCTTCGACATACGGGACCCCTTTTCACTCAAATAGATCTTAAAAATCATTATCTTTCCCGAATTGGTATAGTTCATTATATTCTTCGTTTCCAAGATTTACATTACATGACTTGTTTTTCCCGAAAGCATTGTTGTACACTTGAAATGGTTACTTGACCCGAAGTGCATTGCACCACATGATATGTCAGTGTGCCCTTGAGCACCCCCGTCTTGCCCGTTTGATTATATATTTGTACTTGATTTATGTGCATTGTCTCGATTGTATTTGACCTATGAGTCGACGCCACTAAGCTTGGATAACCTCGTTGGTTTGATCCACCGACTTGGAGATCCCCCTCTTGTCCCGCCAGCTACAATTTGGATCCCGCTACCCGGTCATTACCGTGGTCTTGTCCCGATACCGCAGATTGCTACTGTGGTCCCCGATACCCGGCTCGCTACCGTGGTCATGTATAGTATATGTATTTATATGAGATCCCCTGTTTCTCCTCACCTTGAGTGACTGAGATCAGGGCCTAGTTATTGCTTTATCACCTTAGTGATAGAGGACTTAGCTTCGTGTGGTCGCCATCTTGCTTGTTCCGGATTCCTTGGATACCCTATGAGTCTTATCTTGTTTACATGTTTTTCTAACAAATGATTTATCTATTTTATGAGAGTTCTTGCTTAAACAGATTTCCTTGCTTTTCGAGATATTTCATCTATTATATGTTGTTGTATCTTCTCACTCTCTTGCCAGACCGTCGTGTCTGATCCTTTGCTTTGGTACTCAGGTCCCGTTGCCGGTTTCCTTGAGGAGGAGCCGGAGGAGGCGGTAGGTGAGCCGCAACCTCTAGTTGAGTGGCGTGCTGACGATGTCATGTAGACATCGGGTTGCTACAAGAGGCGTAACATTTTGGGGAGAAGTTATTAACCATTCTTTTGGGTTATTATTTTGTAATATTGGCCTTTGTTGGCCTCTAATTTTGGGGATTGTAACTAAATGATATTTTGTCTAACTTAACAACTTTTGGGAAACATGCTATAGATCATTGCTCATTCTGATACAGTCTTGATATTTAATGTTAATGCTTGCATGACTAGACATAGTCTACTATTTGATTTGCTACACGCTTCCGCACTCAAAAGAAACATTTATGCAAGGTTGTGATATCCTCACCGCGGACACCTGTGGGAAATTAAATAAGTTATATATTATTGATGTAGACCCTTCAATCATCATCCACTTATGTCCCGATCCCGGATTTCCGGTCCGGGGTCGCGACACACCACATGGATTTATTGATAGGCCGGGAGAGGGCAAGGAAGAGATATCCAATCTCTTTGAAAATCTGTACACCGAAGAGAACTTTCATAGACCAAGGTTGGATGGGGTTGAGTTTCCTACGATTCCTTCTAATCTTCAAACTTGGTTGGAAAGGGAGTTTGAGCCAACGGAGATTTCCATTGCCTAAGAAGAATGTGGGGGAGATAAAGCTCCAGGCCCAGATGGCTTCAATTTCTCCTTTATAAAAGCGGCTTGGGTTTTTCTCAAGGAAGATTTTTGTGCTATGTTATCTGAGTTTCACCGTAGAGGTCGTTTGAACAAGGAGATTAATTCTACTTTCATGGTTCCTATTGTAGGAAGTAGGTGGGCCTCGTTGGTAGGTTTTCAAAACTTTTTGACCAACTTGACTCAAGGATCAAGTACCCATAAGGCTATAAACCAAATCCAGGATGCAATCCTTAAAACTCATCAATCATATACAGCAATATACTGTATCTAAAAGATATAAATCAGCAACAAACAAGCAACCAAAAATCCACAACAAATAGAGAAGTAGATTATACCTTTGGAGCCCGGAAGTGCTTTAATAGAGAAGAAGATTTGCTAGATGAAGAAACTCTTTCTTTGTAGCAAACTTAGGATCTCCAAGACCTTTTAGCCTTCCACGCTGTGACACGTATCAAATCTCTTTTCTCAAGAAGATTGGTGGAAACTCCAAGAGAAAACAAACTAGAAACTCTGAGGAAACTAGAAGAGAACTAGAAGAGAGACAGCAACTCTTGCACAAAGGGGTCTGGGCGTGGATTCCTATGCATGGACGTCCAAGGGGTTTGTTCCCCTTTATATAGCCCTTAAGCAACCTCTCTTTACTAATTGAAATAGAAGTCCAACCTCCATTAAAAATTAGTACTTTCTCCTTTCTAATTATTATAGAAATCTCACTTCCTCAACAATTAGTAACTTAGTATTACTACTATTAGAAGTCTTACTTCAAACAGAAATAGATACTTTCTAATTCATTCCTTTTAGAGTTCAAGTAGGATTAGTATCTTTCTAATAACTTGGGCTAGCGTGGGGACCACTAAGGATTTCATAGAAAGTTGGCTCCAACTGGAACATTGCGACCCCACATCTCATGTGCAATCCGGGCCCACAGTTAATTGTAAATAACACCACTATATAAATGTAATTGCACTCCATTCTTAAGAATAAATTACAATGAAGACCCTAAACTTCTCAATTACCACAAGTAGGTCCCTCTATCAATATCCATGGATCAATTGGATTAAACCTGTCTTTTCCAATTTTAGATCCACATCTTAGTATCCTTGAGCCCCAATTAATCACAGTGATCATCAGTATCATCCAATTAACTCTTAATCGAGATGCGTGCGCACTTACTAATGACAAATCCATCAATTGGCACAAGGGGATAATATAGATAGATTCCATCTTGACCATTGGATGCTCCCACAGTTCTACTACCATGTACCCAAGACACCAAGGTGTTGACCTACAGTTGGCCTCACTCATTGGTGACTCAAAGCAAATGAATAGACATAAACTTGAGTTTATCAATGTCTCAAGATTGAGAGCCTATTGCTAGGGAATTATGAGAGCGGACCTTAAAATTAAGACAGTATTCCATAAGGTGCTTCTCATGGTCCTTCAATACATCCAATGTACCAACACCATGATCTAGAATCTTACATTCTAATGATCGAGACAAATCACACTATCTCATACTGATCAAAGTGCTGCAACCTTATCAGATGAGATGCCCAGTCTCATTACTGGTTGTGAAGATATTTAAGTATAAGATTTGTGACACATGTCTCTCATATATGGATCTCATCTATACACATACATCACATCTAATATACTAATGGGATCCGGTTCATCTCATGATCTATCATGTCATATATATTGGTCATGTGCATTAAGTAATAAAACACCATTCATCTCATGAAAGGAAAGCATGATTTTATTGATAAATAAAGAAATTAATCAATTTATTACATCAACTGATGAATTGAGGCCATACAAACTAACACTTATTCCCAAGGTTTCTAATCCAGTGGTGTTAAAGGATTTTAGGCCCATTAGTTTGGTGGGATACGCCTACAGTAATTGTCAAAAATCTTGGGCAATCGGATAAAAGTGGTTCTTCCTCTCATTATTAGTCCTTCGCAAGGGGGGGCCTTCATGGGGAACAAGCAAATTCTCGATGGAGTCTTGATTGCTAATGAACTCATAGACTCAAGAAAGAGATCTCATAAGGAGGGCATCATTTTTAAAATAGACATGGAGAAGGCCTATGATTATGTAGAATAGGAGTTTGTGGATTATATGTTGTGCAGGTTTGGTTTTGGTACTATTTGGAGGAGGTGGATTAGTGAGTGCATCTCTTCTACTTCTTTTTCAGTGTTGGTGAATGGATCTCCTTCGCGACTTTTCAAAGCTTCTAGAGGGTTGAGGCAGGATGATCCTTTGTCTCCATCTTTATTTACTTTAGTTGCTGAAACTTTAGGCACTTTGCTTGCTAAGTCGAAGGATATTGGCCTTATAGAAGGATTTGAAGCAAGTCGGAATGGGGAACCTATTACTCAATTACAGTTCGCAAATGATACTATGGTGTTTACTTCTTCAGAAAGGCAATGTGTGATTTCTTTAAAGAGGATCTTGAGATGTTTCCAACTAGTTTCAAGTCTAAAGATTAACCTTTCGAAAAGTATGATTGTTGGATTGGGTTGTTCGGAGGAGACGGTCAAGTCTTTATCCACCATTTTCGGTTGTAGGGTTGGAAAATTTCCTATACAGTTCTTGGGATTGTCGATAGGGGCCAATCCAAGATCAAAGGCTCTTTGGGATCCGGTGGTGGAGAAGTTTGAAAAAAAATTATCTACGTGGAAAAGAAAATACTTGTCTTTAGGGGGAAGAATTACTTTGATAAAAGCAACCTTATCTAATCTTACAATCTACTATGTCTTTGTTTAAGATGCCAAAGATGGTGGTTGATAGGTTGGGCCGTATTAGAAGAAATTTCCTTTGGGACGGGCAAAGTGATAAGAAGAGAATTCATCTGATGAAGTGGAGCAAAGTGGCGAAACCGAAGTTTGCCATGGTTTAGGTATTGGTTGCCTTTCATCAAGAAATTGGGCTTTATTGGCGAAGTGGTGGTTGAGATTTAGGGAAGAAAAGGAAGCTTTGCGGAGAAGGGTTATTGTGTCTAAGTATGGTGAGGATGTGTGGGGTTGGGTCCCAAAATCTCTCCCTAGATATAGGGTGTCAGGTGTTATTGCTAGTTTGGGGGATGTGTCCACTGTTGGGGGGGGGGGGTCTTTTTAATAAGGGGGTCGGGTTTAAAGTGGGGGATGGATGTTCAGTTCGTTTTTTGTTCGATGATTGGTTGGGGGTGGGGTTTTATATGAGCTTTTTCCTAGATTGTTTAGAGTTGTGAGTAACAAAATTGTGTTGGTAAAAAAATGTTATGTTCCTTCAGGGAGTAATGTGTGTTGGGTTGTTTCTTTCAGGAGAGATTTGTGTCAGCATGAAGTGGATGAATATGAGTCTTTGTTGAGTCTTCTTTCTCAAACTTTTATTTGCAGGGATGAGAAGGATTTTCGCATTTGGAATCCTTCTTCTTTGGGAAAGTTTTTGACCAAGTCCTTTTTTATGGCTTGGTAGGACCTTCTCTCACTCAGGCTCCTGGAGCATTTATGTGGTGTGGTTTGGCTCATCCTAGGATTGAGGTTTTCTGCTAGCTAGCAGTAGCTGGCAAGGTTTCGACTGTTGATGTTCTTCACAGGAAGGGTGTAACGCCCCAATTCCGGATACCGAGAAAGTCGTCAGAATATCCGAAGTTGGCGCGCTACTTCCCCGAAAATCCGAGAACTTCCAAGATCGTAGGTCCGCAGTGAGGTCCAATTTAAAACTTTTGAACAATGTAATATCAATGGTTAAATTGCGGAAGCATATGAAGTAAAACGGAAGCAATCGGTATCATGATATATCAAATATGAGCGGAACTGTGATCCAGTTTAAAAGTGTCAATTAATAAGAACGAAAAATTAATTGCATCTTTGACTGCTACGCAGCTCACTACAAAGATTCGCTCAAAACCCAAACAAAGATAAGCACTCAAAGCCCGGGTACTGGCTCTCCACCCTCCGGCTCAACACCTGGGTTGGCCGGTCTCAAGGCCAGAAACCAAACTCTCACTGTTCCGTCCGTTTACAGAGACCTGTTACAGTCACTCAACTCCTGGATTTCCCTTCAACCCATCTACCATCCATCATATAAACATTAACAAATAGAAAGAGAAACACTTCTATAACCATCATCCAACATCAAACCGGGGCATTGACCTTCCAAGTAAAATAACTCATCCATCAAATGGCCAAAAATCCAAAAGACAAGCTCAAAGGAGAGATCTAAACATATAATTGCACAACCGAATTGAAATTACAAAATCAAGAGAGAAATCATGCATTCTATGATATTAGCATAGGGTACTTGCCTTGACATAAATGAAAGGTTGTAGAGAGAGAGATGAGAGAACTAAGCCAATAAGAGGAAATCCAGCTCCTATGGTCTTCTCCTTCTTCTACTTAGATTTCTAGAGTGAGAGAGAGAGAGAGAGAAAAGAGAGGGGAATTGGGAAAGATGAACAGTAGCTAGTGTTTGGCTTGGGAAATGTGTAGTATTTATAAGTTACGGATTTGGGCTAGGGACTAAAATACCCTTTTTGTTTGCATAGGATTAGGGTTAGGGTAGAGGGTATTGTGGTCTTTGGGGGAAGGTTCTAGAAGATTTTCTAGTGGATATCCCTCTATTGTAAATACTAACTTCTAGCTACAGCCTCTAACTCACTAATCCTAGAAATTGCAAAAGACCCATATTAACTCTATTACTAACACAACTAGACTAATCTAACTAAAACTTAGGAAAGTACATAACTACCCTTACTAACCCATTAATTAGTATACTTAGCTAATAAACTCTATTAAATTGTATTCAAAATTCAAATTGAGGGCCCACAAGGAATGGGGCCTCACAAAGGGGTTCACTCTGGAGAATATTGCTAATAGATGCTCGTTATGTGGGAGAGAGGATGAAACGATCAACAATTTATTTCTTCATTGTGACTTTGTAGCTTTTATTTGGAAGCATTTTCTCAAGGTATGTGGAATTTCTTGGTGTCTTCCTAATTCTCTCGTTGACATGGTTGAGGCATGGCGGTTGGGCCCTTTTAGTGGGTGTGGCTTGTTAACGTGGAGATGTATTCCTTTTTCTATTCTTTGGTCTATTTGGAAAGAAATAAATGATAAAATCTTAAAGGGTTCTCAAACTGCAGTTGAGGATATTGTTCCTTTGGTGACTCTTCATTTGTCCAAGTGGTTGCTATGTAAAAAAGAATTTTCAAATTTGAAGCTAGACGACATTGCTTGAGATTGGAAGGCTTGCATGATGTATGGGCCATCTAAGAGAAAGGTCATAGTTTCTTGGATAGTCCCCCTCCCATTGGTTCCTTAAAATTCAATGTTGATAGTTCAGCGAGAGGTAAATCAAGTCCAGTTGGCATTGGAGGAGTTCTTCGTAACTGTAAAGGGGAGGTCTTGTTCATGTTCTCCAAACATGTTGGAGAGAAGGATTCGAATGAAGCCGAGATTCTAGCCATTTTAGAAGCTCTTCGCTCATAATCTGGAAGATTCTTAGAAGATTTAATTGTGGAAAGTCAATCCCTCAACGCTATTTCCTGGGTTAATTCTAAAAAGGGTCATTGGAGATTTCAGTTTATCTTGAATGAGATAAAATCTTTTTCTTCCTCTATTCCGGTGACATTTTCCTATGTGAGTCGATCAGCTAATTTTATGGCAAATGCTTCAAGCAAGGGGTTGTTAGGATTTTGGCCTTGGAGGCTTCTCTTATGTAGTTGTTTCTGATGTTTCGGTATATGTCTCCTATACCTAAGCTTGATTTTTCCTTTTCTTTCTTTTTTGGTGTATGTTTTCTTTTTTCTTAATATATTTTTACGTTACCGTTCAAAATATATATATAGTTCAGGGGGACATGCCAATTTGTTAAGTCATTATGTTATACATGTTAAGCATAGATTATGCATAGTCTTCGTTCATGGACCTCATAAGGTCTCTTGTCTTTATTATTCATCTATCTTAATGCTTTATATTTGTTTATCTTGCTTGACTTTATCTCTAATGATGTTACACTCGGCGATGCACGTGAAGAACCAGCCCTTTCCTCGAAGGCTGGGGAGGACGAGGAGACTCCTCGGCAACCACGTGAGTGAACCCAGATGATGTCTACTAGACATCCATGCAGTGAGTACTCATCATGACTATTACCTTGGACCTCGGCCCGGATGACCTTTCTTGTCTATCTTTATTTTGGATTATGGGTTGTAAAAGTTAACTAATTAACTTTATGCTTCCATTACTTCTTTCTCTTTCTCTTTTCTTTAACTTGAGACTTAAACTTTTAATGCAATCTTATGGACCATTTATGCTATTATCTATTGTTCAAATATACTATGGATGGATATATGGTGGATGCCATAATTATACATGATGATTTGTATAGGATATGTTACACAGGTTTCCGAAAATTCAAAATGTACCCATTCGTGAAGGCTTGTATGACCTCACACGTGAATTCCTGTTGAAATCCGTTCATGTGGATCAATGTACAATGAGTCTTTGACGCGAATCCCCATGCGGACGCATCTCACCTTGGAAGTCGTGTATTCTCGGGCTCGGGGAATAACAAAAAGTTTATTAATCAGATTAAGTTCTAAGACTATGTTCCAGCCCTTTGATTCAAAGACCCTTATGCAACTATTTTATTGCTAGGCGTATGATACTAATTTCTTCTTTTTTTTTTGTAAAGAAACTAATTATTTTTTTGTCCTATGACACTAATTATTAGTAAGAAAGAATGTTTTTTTAAAACATTAATGATTTGAAAATAAATTAATAACAGATAAATATATTGTTTAGCAAAAAATGCATACGCTAAGGTCAGGATCAAAGCTAAATTGATATATATATAAAACTTAGACTAAAAATACTATTGTTTTGTAGCTTTGGAATTATAATAAAAGAATTATAAGAATTTGGATAATAACGATGATTGTTGAAAACTTTATTAAATAAAAGGAAAAATAATATTTTTAGAAAAATAGAAATAAGAATCCCAAAAATAATCCAATGAAAAACAAAAATGTAGAAATAAATATTACAGAATTATTTTTTTTAACAATATTGCTTGTGCAATAATAACAATTTTAACAATATTGCTTGTGCAATAATAACAATAACAACTAAATGAAAATAAAAGTTTAAATAGTCAACAAAACTATAGTTAATCTACTATGATTTTCTCATGAAAAATGAATCAATGAACAAAAATAAAATCTCTGTAAAAGTAATTCTTTTAAATATGGTTTCTTGCTTTGTTTTGGCCAGTGAATAGTTGCATTAAAGATGAGAGAAACAATGTATATAATATATAACACAATTGAAAATCAAAGTATTTGCGGTTCAATATCCTTGCATGGTTTTAATTAAAAAAAAAAAAAGTTAAAGTCTCCTATTAGTTAATAAATAATACTAAAACCATTGAGAATACTAAAACATTGAGAAAAAAAACATTGAAAAATAAACAATTTAAAAAAAATGTGTGCATATATTAATCCAAGCTTAAAAGAGGACTTAATATAAACTTACAACACAAAAGATTTTATAAATAAACTGATATTCTGTATCATGTGTATATACCATAACATATTATGTTTAATACTCGGATGCAAACACAATCTTTTAAGGGGGATTCAGTGAGAGGTCCCCAATTTTCCAAATTAGCGAACAATGTGGCAAAAAACTTAAGTCTTTTTTGTCAAAAACTTAGTTAAATTTATTTCAAAAAACACAAATAAATTTCAAAAGGCACAAATAAAATTCAAAAGCACAAATAGATCTAAGAAAATACAAATAAATTTGTCAAAAACACAGAAAGATTCGTTCAAAAACACAGTTAAATTTTTTTTAAATGGAGATAAATTTGTCAGAAACTAACCTATATTTTTCAAAAACTCAAATAAATTTTCAAAAAACTCAGATAGATTTGTTTTAGAATTCAGATAAATAACCAAAAATACGAATAGATTTGTCCAGAATTCAGATAAATTTGTTCCAGAAGTCAGATAAATAGCTAAAAACTCAAATAGATTTGTCCAGAACTCAGATAAATTTGTCCAGAACTCAAATAAATTTATTTCAGAAGTCAGTTAAATAGCCAAAAACTCAGATAGATTTGTCCAAAACTCAAATAAATTTGACAAAAAATACAGAACTCAGATAAATTTGACTTTTACTGAAATGAGGATGGATTTCTGGAACGGGCCAGGTCGAACCTGACCTGAAGCCAACCCGCCCAAACCGACCCGAACATAACCCGGAACCAAACCCAAATCTGTCTTCTTCCCCAAATAGAACGGGTTCTTCTTTCTTAGGTTTCTGTAACCATAAATGATGAAAACGCTGCTCTTTCCTTCTCCGACCATGGCGCAACAATTGCGACAATGGACGGCGGAGCCTCCGGAGATGATCGTCACGGCAAAGGGAAGTGCGGCAAACCCAAGAATCTTCTATGTTCTTCTTCCGGTTTCGGTGACGATGCAGCGATAATGGCAGCCCTCTGTGCTTCAAATCCGGTCTGCAATCCGGAATCAAGAACCCCTCTCCGGCGATGGCGATGGACACCAGATCTACTACGGTCGTCTGCAGCCTTCAAAACCGATCCCAGACTTGTCTGCCGAGCGTCTGCAACTTTGGATTTCTACAAAAATCCGATCAGTGTGGCCCTCTCGAGATCGAAATCGATCTCTCTCCTGTTCCTTATACAACGAAGATCCACATGCAGAAGTCCGGATAAAAAAACCATGATCCAATCCGTCGATCGCAAACGCGGCACAATCCAATCCTAGAAACCCTAGGCTCTCTCCATGTCCGGATTGAAGAAGAAAAGAGGGAGAATGGAAGATTTAAAATTTTATGCAAAATCAGTTAAAAGGGCAAATTAGTCATTAAAATGTATGAGGTAGTGTGTCTAGGGACCTCTCTCCATGAGGTGACGTGTCTAGGGACCTCTCACCGAAATATGTCAAAGTCGTATGGACTACAGGCCTTAGAGAAAAAGTTGTTGGACTGGAGGCCTTACAAGTCCTATATGAGGGACCTTTCGCTAATTATATCATCTTTTAATTGGGGGGGTGTATATATATCATATCCGAATTCATCCCATTCTGACTCTTCAAGCCGTAAAGTTAACTTAATCATTTTATCTAGCTGTTGCCCAAATCTAAGGGTTCTAAAACTTAAATGGGACAATGACAATGACAATGCACATAAATGCTTTCTTTTTACAGCAAAGCTTGAAAGGCACTATGCTAACAGATTTTATGGTAGATAATCAGCAACATAAAGGAAAGAATGTTGAAAACCTGTCATGTCCCCATTGTTAAACAACAGTATTAAACGTGAGATTAGGGGCCAGTTAAAAATTTTGTTGTCATGATGACGATCATTTGGCCCCAACCATAAGATCGAAATTCATGGTGAGATCGTGACTATATTTGATCGGTTAACCGATATACACCGCGGAAACTCCTTAATTAATCAAAAGTATAAGAAATATTTCAGAGTAAACATGTGCAAATATTGATTAAATTTTGAAGTATAATATTACAAAAGTATTAATTACAATAAGTTTTGTACAAAAGGTATCCAAAATGAAGTTTTATCCCGGAAGTGAAGGCTCTCAGGTGCCGATCATGATGACTCAGTGGATGTCATTGGCACACCACTGTGCTCATCAGGATGATCCGCCTAAAACATTTCCTCCTCTTCCTCCGCCGCAAAGGTAGCCTTGGTAATTAATTACCAAGCATAGTATCATCAGACTGCAAATAGCTGGCAAGTAGATCAATAGACGTAAACAGTAACAGATATGCAATTGAAAGCAATTAATAAACAATAAGAATATATGAAGTATGGTAAGGAAACGATCAATAGAATTAGGCTCTTGGCACAGACTCTAACAATAAAAGCTAACCTCATATGTTGCTACAAAGACACAATAAGTCAAGGTACTTCGGGAATTTAACACTATCCAAAACAATAATAGTCCAATATAAAAGTCCGGGATTCCAACCCTAGGGGGGGCGTGTGGTGTGAATAGGGTGAGCTTAGTTTTTAGGAAAATTATATTAAATTTTAACTATTTCTTTATAAGTTACTTTTCATTTAAAAATAATTAAGCACAAGTGATGATTATAAAAATAAAGTGCGAAAGCTATCAAGATAAACAATCATCACAAGCATTCACCATAACACAACGATGTATGGTGGTTCGGCCAAATGCCTACATCCATTTTTGGCTTGTGTTCCCACACCCGATCGGCATTCCACTATAAAATATTCCTTTCAATGCTTAGCAATAAACTTTACAATATATTTTTCAATAGGCTAAGCAATAGCCTCTAAAAGATGTTTTCAATAGGTTAAGCAACATCCTTTACTTCTCTCTAAGATGTGTCTATCGTACGCTAGAAGAAATACGAGTTGAGTACATACAAGGACCTCTAGAATAGGCTAATATGAAAATGAAAAATCAACTCAAACATACACAAACAAGATGCGAAGACATAATTTCAACGTGTATGCACAAACAATAGGCTACGACTGACTGTAGAACAAATCAGGTTCCGGCACATTTTCGTTTGTCGGTCAAATAGAATTCATAAAGTTCTATCTGGGGGTTATGGCTAGTCGTAAAGGACCTACGACTAGCCATAGCTTCTCAGAAAAATAGATCCATAGCTCTGTTTGAGCATAAAATTCATTATGTTGTTCACCTGTACATGACATCAATAAATTTGGGTCCAAGCCCTCTCCATATATAATAAACATCCTCTCATCAATCCATTTCATCCCAACCATTCATCCAATTCAATGAGTTAATATCAATTAAACAACTGAATTCAAAATAAGAAATTAAGACATTCAAAGCTGTAAATCCAAAATAAAACATGCATATCAATTTCATAAAATGGATATCCACTTGCCTTGGTTTATTGGTAGTTCAAAACTCAAGCCCTAGCTCAGGAAATCCCCAAACCTATATATAGAACCAAAACAATCCAATTAACTACGCTAACTAAGAGAATTAGAGTTAAACAACCCATCTATAACCAATTCTAGGAAACGCCCCAAAGTAATCTAACCCTAGTACAAGGAATAATTTACCTAAGATGGTAGAATTGGGAAGACTCCAGAAAAATTATATGAGAGTGATATATAGACCCTTGTAATGATGACGGGGATGATGATCGATGAAGATGGGCTCTTGGAATCCCTTGGCAACAAGAGGGTGTGTAGAGAGACAAAGAAAGGAAAGGAAATGAAGAGATAATTTTAGTGAAATGTAAGTGTCATGGTAGTTTATAAATGGGGTATTTTGGAAAATTGCAATTAAGTCAGGTTTGAGCAAACTGATCTTCAGGTCACTAATTGATGGTCTTTGAGGATCCGGTTCAAGATGGTGCAAAAGAACTTTTAAGGAATTAAATCATCTGTCCAACGGTACCAAGATCTCAGAAAATAAAAATTACGAAAAAGCCGTCCAAACTTTTCGAAAATTACAAACTGCCCCGTACGATACCCAAATGAACTCAGATCTCAACAAAACTTCGCACACACGATCCTAACAATAAATCGGTCATGTTTGGCTTTTAAATGAGCTTAATTAATTAACAATACAATTAACTATGCTAATACACCCTTATAGTTCAGGGACTTTACAAAACCTCCACATCATTATCATGAGGCACAAGTTTTTAGTGAGGATGATCTTCTTCTAGCAAGAGAGGGCTCACCATAAATCACACCAAGACTCACAAGCAAGTGATAGAATAGCCTATTATGATGCAATAAAAAAAAGAGTTTGATACCGTCATACTTTTATACTGATTGCTTCACCTGAAAAAAGTTACTCATTTTCTAGAACATATAATCATTTCACCAAATCCCATTTCAAGAATTTAAAATACAAAAAAGAAACTTGATGGGCGCCCGAGATCACTACAAAAGCTGGGGGGTGGCAGCGACGGCGCGGGGGGGGAGCATTTCGATTAATCCAAACTCCTCCGCACACCAATCGATCTGTTTTGAACTCACATGGAGACAAATCTACTCATCATCTGCGATATTGGACTACGTAGTGGACATTTATGTCAAGAGAAAGGGTAAATTAAAATCAATCTTGTGATAGAGGTTTTACCAAAAGAAGAGTTGAGAGCGACTGCTTCCCCATCTCTCTCGTGATAGCAGGAAAAACGGGAAAAACACCCACCCATATTAAATAGGCAAACACACCATGTGCCAAGTCGCTATTGGCCATTGCACTTATTGCATAGCCACTCAGCGTGGGTTCTTTAAAAGGGCATCTTGAGCACCTCTATGAAACGAAGACAAACCCTCCACCATCTCTTATTTCTCTGGAACTTATTAGTTATTTGAACACCCTCTGAAAGATGCAAACTCTAGAGCTTCTAGCAAAAACTATAGGATTCGTCACCATCTTCAAGATCATCATATCATTGACCAGATGGGTATGGATTACATTCCTCAGACCCTCAAAGAATCTCAAAGAATATGGCTCTTGGGCTCTAGTCACAGGATCCACTGATGGGATTGGCAAGGCCCTTGCATTTGAACTGGCTTCAAAGGGTCTCCACCTAATTCTGGTGGGCAGGAACCCCACCAAACTCAAAGTCACCACCAAGGAATTGCATCAAAGATACCATGGAAGTGGATTGCAAGTGAGGAGTGTTGTCATTGACTTCTCAACTGACCCTTTAGAGGTGATTGATAATAAGATACAGGAAGGGATAGATGGATTGGACGTTGGGATCTTGATCAATAATGCGGGCATTACTAACACATGGCCCAGATTCTTTCACGAGGCTGATTCGATAGTGGATGATATCATAAGGGTGAATGTGGAGGGTATGTGTACGGTTACAAAGGCTGTGCTACCTGTGATGCTTAAGAAGAAGAGAGGGGCCATTGTTAATATCGGATCAGGGTCAGCTGTTATCCCTTCGTGTCCGCTATTCTCTACTTATTGTGCTACAAAAGCGTAAGTGTTTGTTGATCATCACTCTTATTTCACATGATTTTTGAAGAAAATATAAGTCAAACCGGCATATATTTACCCGATATTTGGGGCTAAATTTGTATTGTTTCTGTTTCTTCTTTTCTGTTTTCTAATTATGCTATAAGGATCATAATGGAATTCTTCAGTCAATCTTTTTTGCTTATTTATGGGAAAAGCCAACAAGACGGAACCTACAACCAAAGGTTGCGTAGGATCCAAATCTAGTGTTTTAGGGTTGTAAATGGGTCGGTTCCTCCGGGTCCATGGTGAAACTGGAACTGGAACCGTTAAAGAGAAGGTGGAATCGAATCCGGACCCGGAACCGTTTCAGAACCGGTTTTTTTGCTCCGAAACCAGAACCAGTCCCATATATGGGACTGGTTTGAATCCGGATCTGGTTTTAGGTAGAGAATGATATTTAAAAAGCATAGCTTTTAGGAGAGATTTTCGAAAATTGAGGTAATATATCGGGTGTCAGGTCTACGGGTCCGAACCAAAGTGTAACCGGACCCGGACTCATTTACTTATCGGGGCCTAAATAAAGACCCAGACCCTGTTTTTAATGGGTCGAAACCTCTGGAGAATCAGAGAATCGGGTACCTATTTACATCCCTACCCTGTTTGGTCCAAACAAGGGGTGCCATAAGGTGAGAGGATGTCAAATTAATGACATCCCATCTCCTTCATAAAAAAAAATTCTGTCCCCATGTGGCAGCCCCTAATTAGTCCAACCCTGTTTGGACCAAACAGGGGATTCATTTCCGTTTCAATAAGGAGCACATTTCACCACGCTGGTGCTCTTGTCAATAGTCCAGTGAATTCAGCCTCTTCCTTCTTAGGAAAATCAAATTTTTTTACGTTGTTTTAGATGTCTAAAAACAGACTGAAAATATCATATTACTTTTCTCTTTGGTAAAGAAAAAATATCACATACTTAGGTGTTATCATAGATGTATCTATGTGTAACTATATTCAAAGAGAATGAAAAAGTACCTGAAGATCCAAACAGGCAAAACCGTTTACTAATTCAATTTGTGGGATATATTTTTAATATGGATCTGTACGTACCTTGAACACCCCGGCCAATAGTGGGAAAAAAATAAGGATTTACATCATGCTTTATTTTTTGACGCACATTTTGTTAACATTAAGCAGGTTTATTCATAATTTTTCAAGAGGCCTCAACCTTGAATACAAGCAACATGGAATTCATGTCCAGTGCCAGGTACGACATATCTCTCTCTCTCTCAAACACCGTTTGTCTTCATTTTTTTTCGTGAATGGATCATAGAATTAAAAAAGGAAATAAGTACTCTCTCTCTCTCTCTCTCTCTCTCTCTCTCTCTCAAACACCGTTTGTCTTCATTTCTTTTGGTAAACGGATCATAGAATTAAAAGGAAATAACTAGAACACCTGCATCATAGAAACCAGCTCAAGCAATCAGAAGATCAAATCAACAAGACAGGAGCTCCCAACCTTATATCATAAACCATAGTTACCTAATTTGAAATTTGTCTAATTCACATTCAAGCTCGTAGTTTACGATTCAAGACTAACCTCGATTCGCAAATTCGATAAGGTAAGTTTAATTAATTCGTTTTTCAATTCGTTTGATTCACAATTCGAGTTCAATGAGTTCGATATACTAATTCGAAATAATTTATAAGAGGACCCTCTTTGTTTTTCATCAAAATGTCTTTTTTATATTGGGATTATTATTAGGGCTTATTTATGAGATCTTAACTACTCATCATCTCACATAGGTTGTGGAGTAGATTTTAGTTTAATCAGAGTAAAATCCATCGTTAAATTGAACATTGTTGTTCATATGATTAAATTACATAAGAATAAATGGATATCAAATTATGTTTTTTGCATTTAACTAATTTAATGTTGGCACAAACTCGTATTTTTGAAAACCTTGGCCTCACTTGTGAAAGGCTTATTTTTACTGGTTTAGATTTTCTAAATGGGCTCTAATTCTAAATTAATAGATATAATTATATCTATTTTATAAGTAAGTGAGATAGCAAAAAATATAATATTTGGCTTCCACCACATCTAGTTCACATAAATTTTTATGCGTTATAATATTTACATATATATTTTATGGGTGCCTAATCTTTTGGTGGGCCCTTCACATAAAAGAGGAAGACACGTCTTATTGGATCTGGATTTAGATTTATGATTGATAGGCCATGGTATAGAGTACCTCCACTTTAGTCAAGTCACGGAAGAGGCATCGAAAAGGAACCATCCCACCCACCCACCCACCATCCACTTTAGTCAATTTAAGGAGAGACAAGGAGGAAGGAAGACATAGACAGTATAGTGCATGGAAAGAAAGGAACTAACCAGAGGACAGAAAGTATTGTTTGTTCTCCCATTTATGGAGTACTGTAGCATTCAAGAAAGGAACTAACCAGAGGACAGAAAGTAGAGACCAACAAGTATTGTTTGTTCTCCCATTTATTGAGTACTGTAGCATTCAAGAAAGGAACTAACCAGAGGACAGAAAGTAGAGACCAATAAGTATTGTTTGTTCTCCCATTTATGGAGTACTGTAGCATCTTAAATGCTGTTTACCTTTCTCTCATATAGCATGTACGAAGAGTAGGAACCCGGTTTGATAAAAAAGGAAATTTCAGTTTGAATCAATCGGGGTGACATATTATTTTGTATTTAAAAAAGAAAATTGGCTTTTAAAAATAATTCCGATTTTGCTAAGTTTAAAAATAAGTGTTCTTTCTAAAAGTCATCTATCTTTTATGTACAAAACAATCTATCACTTCTCTAATTTCATTGTTTGGACCATACTGGAGATCTCGACTCGAATAGGTAGGACTTTTCTTCTCTTTTTCAACTCCAACAATTCAAAAATACTGAATTGAGCAAGTCAGATGGTTCATTCGAACTATACGAAATTGGAGGGGAACTCTACCAAATTAGGTGACTAAGCTATAAACTGAATAGCCCAAACAATTGGAGTGATGAACCATTAATTCTTCCTTCTATGGTGTTGAACATGGACAAAACATGGAATCACTTGGCAACAAGAGGGTGTGTAGAGAGACAAAGAAAGGAAAGGAAATGAAGATATAATTTTAGTGAAATGTAAGTGTCATGGTCGTTTATAAATGGGGTATTTTGGAAAATTGCAATTAAGTCAGGTTTGAGCAAACTGATCTTCAAGTCACTAATTGATGGTCTTTGAGGATCCTGTTCAAGATGGTGCAGAAGAACTTTTAAGGAATTAAATCATCTCTCCAATGGTACCAAGATCTCAATAAATAAAAATTGCGAAAAAGCCGTCCAAACTTTTTGAAAATTACAAACCGCCCCCGTACGATACCCAAATGAACTCGGATCTCAACAAAACTTCGCACACACGATCCTAACAATAAATCGGTCATGTTTGGCTTTTAAATGAGCTTAATTAATTAACAATACAATTAACTATGCTAATACACCCTTATAGTTCAGGGACTTTACAAAACCTCCACATCATTATCATGAGGCACAAGTTTTTAGTGAGGATGATCTTCTTCTAGCAAGAGAGGGCTCACCATAAATCACACCAAGACTCACAAGCAAGTGATAGAATAGCCTATTATGATGCAATAAAAAAAAGAGTTTGATACCGTCATACTTTTATACTGATTGCTTCACCTGAAAAAAGTTACTCATTTTCTAGAACATATAATCATTTCACCAAATCCCATTTCAAGAATTTAAAATACAAAAAAGAAACTTGATGGGCGCCCGAGATCACTACAAAAGCTGGGGGGTGGCAGCGACGGCGCGGGGGGGGAGCATTTCGATTAATCCAAACTCCTCCGCACACCAATCGATCTGTTTTGAACTCACATGGAGACAAATCTACTCATCATCTGCGATATTGGACTACGTAGTGGACATTTATGTCAAGAGAAAGGGTAAATTAAAATCAATCTTGTGATAGAGGTTTTACCAAAAGAAGAGTTGAGAGCGACTGCTTCCCCATCTCTCTCGTGATAGCAGGAAAAACGGGAAAAACACCCACCCATATTAAATAGGCAAACACACCATGTGCCAAGTCGCTATTGGCCATTGCACTTATTGCATAGCCACTCAGCGTGGGTTCTTTAAAAGGGCATCTTGAGCACCTCTATGAAACGAAGACAAACCCTCCACCATCTCTTATTTCTCTTGAACTTATTAGTTATTTGAACACCCTCTGAAAGATGCAAACTCTAGAGCTTCTAGTAAAAACTATAGGATTCGTCACCATCTTCAAGATCCTCATATCATTGACCAGATGGGTATGGATTACATTCCTCAGACCCTCAAAGAATCTCAAAGAATATGGCTCTTGGGCTCTAGTCACAGGATCCACTGATGGGATTGGCAAGGCCCTTGCATTTGAACTGGCTTCAAAGGGTCTCCACCTAATTCTGGTGGGCAGGAACCCCACCAAACTCAAAGTCACCACCAAGGAATTGCATCAAAGATACCATGGAAGTGGATTGCAAGTGAGGAGTGTTGTCATTGACTTCTCAACTGACCCTTTAGAGGTGATTGATAATAAGATACAGGAAGGGATAGATGGATTGGACGTTGGGATCTTGATCAATAATGCGGGCATTACTAACACATGGCCCAGATTCTTTCACGAGGCTGATTCGATTGTGGATGATATCATAAGGGTGAATGTGGAGGGTATGTGTACGGTTACAAAGGCTGTGCTACCTGTGATGCTTAAGAAGAAGAGAGGGGCCATTGTTAATATCGGATCAGGGTCAGCTGGTATCCCTTCGTGTCCGCTATTCTCTACATATTGTGCTACAAAAGCGTAAGTATTTGTTGATCATCACTCTTATTTCACATGATTTTTGAAGAAAATATAAGTCAAACCGGCATATATTTACCCGATATTTGGGGCTAAATTTGTATTGTTTCAGTTTCTTCTTTTCTTTTTTTCTAATTATGCTATTAGGATCATAATGGAATTCTTCGGTCAATCTTTTCTACTTATTTATGGGAAACAACCAACAAGACGGAACCCTACAACCAAAGGTTTCAATAGGGATCTAGATCCCCTATTTTAGGGTTGTAAATGGGTCGGTTCCTGTCCGGGTCCATGGTGGAATCGGAACAGGAACCGTTAAAAAGAAGGTGGAACCGGATCCGGACCCGGAACCATTTCAGAACCGGTTTCTTGGCTCCGAAACCAGAACCAGAACCATATATGGGATTTGTTTGGATCCGGGTCTAGTTTTAGGTAGAGAATGATATTTAAAAAGCATAGCTTTTAGGAGAGATTTTTCGGAAATTGAGGTAATATATCGGGTCTCGGGTCCACGGGTCCGAACCAAAGTGAAATCGGACCCGGACTCATTTACTTATCGGGGCCTAAATAAGGACCCAGACCCGGTTTTTAATGGGTCGGAGCCTCCGGGTAATCGGAGAATCGAGTACCTATTTACATCTTTACCATGTTTGGTCCAAACAGGAGGTGCCACATGGGGAGAGGATGTCAAATTAATGACATCCCATCTCCTTCATAAAAAAAATTTTGTCCCCATGTGGCACCCCCTGATTGGTCCAACCTTATTTGGACCAAACAGGGGATCCGTTTCCGTTGCAATAGGGAGCACCTTTCACCACGCTGGTGCTCTTGTCGATAGTCCAATGAATTCAGCCTCTTCCTTCTTAGGAAAGTCAAATTTTTTACGTTGTTTTAGATGTCTAAAAACAGACTCAAAATATCATATTACTTTTCTCTTTGGTAAAGAAAAAATATCACATACTTAGGTGTTATCATAGATGTATCTATATGTAACTATATTCAAAGAGAATGAAAAAGTACCTGAAGATCCAAACAGGCAAAACCGTTTACTAATTCAATTTGTGGGATATATTTTTAATGTCTGTACGTACCTTGAACACCCGGGCCAATAGTGAGTAAAAAAAAGAAAGGATTTACATCATGCTTTATTTTTTGACGCACATTTTGTTAACATTAAGCAGGTTTATTCATAATTTTTCAAGAGGCCTCAACCTTGAATACAAGCAACATGGAATTCATGTCCAGTGCCAGGTACGACATATCTCTCTCTCTCTCTCTCTTTCTCTCTCTCTCAAACACCGTTTGTCTTCATTTCTTTTGGTAAACGGATCATAGAATTAAAAGGAAATAACTAGAATACCTGCATCATAGAAACCAGCTCAAGCAATCAGAAGATCAAATCAACAAGACAGGAGCTCCCAACCTTATATCATAAACCATAGTTACCTAATTTGCAATTTGTCTAATTCGCATTCAAGCTCGTAGTTTACGATTCAAGACTAACCTCAATTCGCATATTCGATAAGGTAGGTTTAATTAATTCGTTTTTCAATTCGTTTGATTCGCAATTCGAATTCAATGAGTTCGATATATATACTAATTCTAAATAATTTATAAGAGGAGCCTCTTTGTTTTTCATCAAAATGTCTTTTTTATATTGGGATTATTATTAGGGCTTATTTATGAGATCTTAACTACTCATCATCTCACATAGGTTGTGGAGTAGATTTTAGTTTAATCAGAGTAAAATCCATCGTTAAATTGAACATTGTTGTTCATGATATGATTAAATTACATAAGAATAAATGGATCAAATTATGTTTTTTACATTTAATTAATTTAATGTTGGCACAAACTCGTATTTTTGAAATTTTGGCCTCACTTGTGAAAGGCTTATTTTTACTGGTTTAGATTTTCTAAATGGGCTCTAATTCTAAATTAATAGATATAATTATATCTATTTTATAAGTAAGTGAGATAGCACAAAATATAATATTTGGCTTCCACCACATCTAGTTCACATAAATTTTTATGCGTTATAATATTTACATATATATTTTATGGGTGCCTAATCTTTTGGTGGGCCCTTCACATAAAAGAGGAAGACACGTCTTATTGGATCTGGATTTAGATTTATGATTGATAGGCCATGGTATAGAGTACCTCCACTTTAGTCAAGTCACGGAAGAGGCATCGAAAAGGAACCATCCCACCCACCCACCATCCACTTTAGTCAATTTAAGGAGAGACAAGGAGGAAGGATGATAGTATAGTGCATGGAAAGAAAGGAACTAACCAGAGGACAGAAAGTAGAGACCAATAAGTATTGTTTGTTCTCCCATTTATGGAGTACTGTAGCATTCAAGAAAGGAACTAACCAGAGGACAGAAAGTAGAGACCAATAAGTATTGTTTGTTCTCCCATTTATGGAGTACTGTAGCATCTTAAATGCTGTTTACCTTTCTCTCATATAGCATGTACGAAGAGTAGGAACCCGGTTTGATAAAAAAGGAAATTCAGTTTGAATCAATCGGGGTGACATATTATTTTGTATTTAAAAAAAAAATTGGCTTTTAAAAATAATACCGATTTTGCTAAGTTTAAAAATAAGTGTTCTTTCTAAAAGTCATCTATTTTTTAAGTACAAAACAATCTATCACCTCTCTAATTTCATTATTTGGACCATATTGGAGATCCCGACTCGAATAGGTAGGACTTTTCTTCTCTTTTTCAACTCCAATAATTCAAAAATACCGTATCGAGCAAGTCAGATGGTTCATTCAAACTATATGAAATTGGGGGGCAACTCTACCAAATTAGGTGACTAAGCTATAAACTGAACAGCCCAAACAATTGGAGTGATGAACCATTAATTTTTCCTTCTATGGTGTTGAACATGGACAAAACATGGAATTTCAAATAACCTTTGCTGCTTGCCTTGTTCAATTCTAGAGCTTTCAATTCAGTTTGTTTGGCATAGAATAACGAAAGACCTTTGAGCTATAATTATCTTTGAGGTTTCTTTGAGATAAGGCATGTGCGGTGCACTTTTTCCATGAAATGAGAAAGGCTTGCAAGGGAGATAGATTTCTCATTATTCTACATAGCATTTTCTACGTCATTCTACTTTTTTTTATTCTTTTTTCCCTTAAAAGTACAGTCCCGACAAACCAAAGCTGCAGCTTTTTCATACTTTATTTCCTAGAGTGCCCGCTTTCTTACTCAAATCTTGTAAAACATTGTTGAAATAATTAAATTCTACAAGGGGTCTATTGAAAATTGAGTTTTTTCTCATATATCCCGCTATAGATTTAAAGATTTGTAAATAAACCCTTGTGATTTCAGTATTTGTAAATAGGCCCCTGCCTATGCATTTTAATACCTTTTTTATCCCCAAATAACTAGATTTGACAATAAAGAATAAGGGTTGTTGTAAGGTTTTTTCTCAATTTATATAAAAATGACAAATATTAAAGATTGAAAGGGCAAGCCTGTTTTAAAAATTTTCAATTAAAATAATCAAAATCAGATTTCCTTTTAATAGTTTGACAAAATTTATATTGGGTCATATGATTCAAACAAAAAAATATATAGATTTAAATAAAAACCATGCTGGGAAAATTTGAGAAAATTATATTTTCGTCCAATCATATAATTTGAGTGAATGATCTGAATAAGGTTGAGCTTACATTTGAGTATAATTGAACTTGAGGGGAAATGGGTTTTAAATATAAGATTAAATCCCATGAGTTGAACCAGATTCCGTCGAAAGATATATTTTTCATATTTTTGTCAATTAAAAAGTGTAAGTGCTTTGTTAAGAAAATATTTTATACTTCATCTGAAAGTGGCGTAAAAATTATGTACTTCATATATATTTCAACTTTTTGGGCTTCATATTTTAGACTCTAAGTTCCTCTTTAAATTGTAGATAAAATCAAAAGAGAACGGCAACTTCAATTTTGGACTACCAAGATTCTCTCTACTAAATCTATCATAGGAACAAAGAAGGGACAAATGAGGAACTTCATTCCTTCGTTTCAAACGGAGTTTCGTCTCCTTGGAATTTCATTACTGTAGGCAACTTTTTGCTAACTACTGCCAATTATATCACTAGCTGTAAATTGTACTAACAGAAATAATTGAGTTGCCAATCGCAAACACCTCATTTGGCACCACCATGCACAATTTCTAATATCCATAATATTGATGGTCCAATTTTGCTCCATTCGGACATTTTAGATGAATAACTTAAAATTTGAAAGCCAACGCATCATTGTGCATATTTTAGGGAAAACTGCATTATTTTAGTTCTCATTTTCCAACTGAATCCGCATAGGACTTGTTTTCTTAGATGAATAGTATTCCATGATTATCTACTTAAGGGATGAGCTGTAGTAGAAGATATTGAGCTTTTTGAACGAGAATATTCTTTTTTTCAAAATTTTCTTAGATTACCAAACGCACAAGATTTTCTTCTTTAGAAAAGAAAATATTATATTCTATAAAATATTATTTTCTTGGGTTACCAAACACTCAATTAGGGCCTTCTTGTATGTACAAAGAAAATACAAAAATATAATATTTTTGAGAACATAATCATTTATTTTTTTAATAAAAAATAATTTACGTTTGGCAATCCACGAAAAATGAGAAGGAAACGATCATTTTGCTTTCAAAAAGTTCAATATTTCCTCCGATAGCTACCTTGTAAAAGATTTTGTACAATATAGAAATCTTTCAAAATCGCGAAATAAAGTCTTCACTCTTCAACAAATTTACCGTGATGTATTTGTTTACATGCGTGGTAAAGTAAAGGTAGATGTCATAGTAAAGGCGAGGTAAATTAAAGGTGAGGTAAAGTATGCGGTGAAGCAAAGTGGGAGAGTAGTGAAATTATTATTTTTTATTTTGACTTTTACCATAATTTTATGTGGTAAAGAAAACGTGACTTGTGGTAAAAAAGTAGTGACTAGACTTTACTTTAGCACACTACTTACACCTTACATCACAATAAAGGTGAGATAAACTAAAGATAAGATAAAATATATGGTGAAGTAACGTAGGAGAGAATCATAAATTGTAACTTTTTATTTTGATTTTGCTGGCATTCTTCAAAAAATTGCCAAACAATAAAAATATTATATACAATATTCAAATATTACACTATTCTACTTTGTGCTGTTTTGCTCTTACAATATATGTACTATTCTGCAAACATCCAAATGCGCCATAAATGGATATGGACTTTTTCTCCAACCCATCTACTCATCTAACTCAACCCCCTTTAACCCTTCACTTGACTATTCACATGAAATGGTGCATGTAATCACAGTTCCATCTTAGGACATATGTCATTCATTTAGTTTTGTTTGATTCACCTATTGCATTTAATTTATTTGCTGCATAAATCATTTAACATCATTGCATTTACATCATCTTCTGCATACTAATTTATTCCGTTCATCACTATCACTAATTCCAGTACTCCATTTATCATCTTTTGTTAATTAAAATATTCTCGGATTCGGAGAGGAGCAATAAATGGGCGGACCCATTCCTGGGGTTAGTCCATCATGTTGCACAAAAATGCCCAAAAGATCAAGCATGCATTAGGATTTTCCATACATCCACCTAAGTAGGCCCTACTGCCCCCTATATTTCCAAAATCTACAAAAATTTCAATATGTCTAAAACTGCCCTAAAATATCTTCATTTTATTTTATTTTTTGCATATTGCATGGCATTATAAGACTTAGGGTATTCTTATTTTTATGAAAAAACCTCCCCTCTAGATGCTTCAAAAATAATTCAAAGTTTTGTGTGGTTTTTTTCTAAAAATCCTCTTATTTATCAAATCCAATTATCAATCTTATTTTGGGATCCCCGGCATTTTATTTTTGTTTTCAATTTAAAATGACTTTGGAACAAATTAACTTTTACATTTCATGAATTTAACCCCAAGGGGTAGCTCAGTTGGCCTAGGACTACGGTTTGCACCCGGAGGTTGTGGGTTCGAAACTGCTCTACCACACTAGGGCCACAGGGGAATTTTACCCGGCTTTCTCTCCTGGGCCCGTAGGGATTATTCTGGCCCAAAGGGCTAGGAACCCTACGTTATCAAAAAAAAAAAAAAAAAAAAAAAATGTTAGCACAAAATTTTGAACATCATCATGAGTATTTTCACGAAAATGATCCTCCCCCTTTCTTTTGCCATATTGGCAAACGTCCCCTTTTCTTATTTATCTATTTCCTTTTTTTATTATTTTTTTTATTTTTTTTGCATTTAAATGATGCATTACCCTCATTTCTATTATTCTACCACTTCACTCATTAATACATGGAATATTTTCTTCATTTATCTTTTTTCCTTTTTTAAAGATGGATTGATTCTAAAATTGAACCAAATTGGTTCAAATAAGACCATCACATGTTGCTTGCTGCATAGTGATGAGTGGACCCCACAAATTTCCCAGATTGGGACGATTAATGGTCAAAATACATAACTGGCGATCACATTTTTACCATTTGCGATTAGTCGGAAATCCTTGAAATTGGTTGATAGTTGACCGGGCAACTAATTAAATTTGTAACATACACCCTTTAGTTTTTGTGATAAACAATAACAGTTATCAGGCAATCATTATACCTTTTCAGGGAAAATTTATATCAGATCTTTATTTTTATTTTTACTTTTATTGTCTTCAGATTCCTTCATATGTAACGACCAAGATTCTAGCAGTGCCATTATCATCTTTCTTTATACCAACACCAGAAGTGTACAGTAAATCGTGCTTGAGATGGATTGGATATGAGCCTCTTTGCATCCCTTATTGGAGGCATTCTTTACAAGGGACTATCGTGGATGCATTGCCTGAGGCTTTAATGAATTGGATGACTCTTCAGTATGTCATGCTCCTGCGTAGGATGGAGAACTTCAAAGAGGACTCCCAAATGGCAGATAAGCCACCATCCAATGGGTTAGAGTTAAACCAGGAATTGGGTATGGCCCAGATTGCATTCAGACTGGTAACGAGTGTGTTTCTAGGCCCATGGTATATATTTGGTCAATCTTCTGGAAAAGCTGGAGCCTTATTTTGGAAATGGGTGTAAATTACAGGGTCATGGGTCATGGGTTGAAATTGAGTATAAGGGTGGATGGTTAAATGGGCCGGACGTGACAAACGCTTGCCACATTTGATACCGCCCCAAGCGTAAGGGAGAGATAGTCTCCTCTCAATCTAGTTTGCTATGATATGATGTGTAGCATGTACTCTTGAAAACTCTATAGGAATGTGAATTGTGCTTGAAGAAAATAATATAAGATGTGTGGATCACAAGACTCCATCTTGAATAACCCTTGGTTGGTGACTTGGTTCTAAACTGTTTATTTTTATTGACCATTCATCAAATGGTTAGTTCATTGAATGGAAGAGTAGACCTTTGAGAAAGATGTTTTTCTTTTCATATAATCCCAGCCATTCCTCTGCGATGATGGCAATGCCTGGAGTGTTGAACACAGCATACAGATGAATAGAGATGATTTATCATCTCAAACCACTCCAAGTAGAAGGGTCCACCTAAAATTACTTTTGCTTGTGGCATGTGCTTCACTTGTGCTTTTTATTGCCACTGCATTTGCAGACAACATATATCAAGGAACTTTGACTTTGACCCTGGTGTAATCCAACTCCAACCGTGAACTCTGTTGTTCCTCCGTAGTCCCCAAAACTCACACCGTTACTTCCCCATTATACATGCTTGTGTGATTTCGATATAACCATTTGTGATGCCATTTTTCTTCAATGTCTAAAAAAAAAAACAACTTTTTATCCATTCGGTTGGAATTTTAGGCCTTGGAATTTATACCCAAAATTCCAACCACCTTTGCGTTAGTACTGACAATGCCAAAAAGTGATTTCAGACACCACCGGTCAAGTGATGAGTAATTAATGTGGAAATTAAAGAAGAGAGAGAGAGAATTTATAGTGGTTCGGTCAATCGTGACCTACGTCCACTCTTGAATGGCTTTGGTTGTCGGGTACTTTATTAGCTCAAGGGTGCAGGGAGCAAAGAGTACAAGCTTTGAGAAAGAGATGAGAGAGTCATGCTCAGGTAAAAAATGTGATTCCCCCCCCCCCCCCAAGGGTTGGTAGGGCTTACAATTTATAGTCGCCCCCTAACAGATTGCGGCGACTTACTAGCAACTAGATAGCTATTGTGGTGGAGCTCACGACTTCTTCTCAACGGACGAGGTGGTTGAGGTGCTCTCCATGAGACTCGGTCAAAGATGAGGAGAGGGCTGACTCCTTCTAAGGTGGCGAGGGTGAGGCTCCTGGATGCTTCTCCTGATGATGTAGGCAGGCTATGTAGCTCCCTAATGAACTTGACTGGGCTTGGACCACTTTGGGCTTGGTGGGTCTTTATAAGATTGGGCTTTCCACATTGACTGGACCTTTGGGCTTGGCCCATCATTTGCCCCCTAATGCCCCTTGTCTAAGAAAACTTGGAGAATGGGCATTAGCTTGAATTTTTGAGCTCTAGGTGGTGGAGACTCCCTCTGCTAGATGACTATTTCCCTTCACTTTTTTCTTTTTTCTCTTTTGATCTTTAGTTATGTGTCTTTGTTTTCTTCACCATGTATGAAAGTTGAATGGAAGGAAACTTGAAGAGATTAGTGGAATCTGCTTTGGTATTTGGATTGTGATTGATCTTTAACTCTACATTTTCTCACACTTGCTGACGTCTTCTTCGGATTCCATTATAGTGACCTAGTGGTTGACTTGATAGGAGGCAATGGACAATAGTACACCATTTTGCATCAGTTCCAACCAGCTTTACTGCCCCCCGACCTTCACTCCCCATAACTCTCTTCAGAGTAAAGTAAGAAGGGCCCCAGGCACCATTTCTTTAATCCTTGTACAGTGGTTTTGAAAACTTCTCAACTTTTCATGTGGTACTCTCTTTTCGTTTTTCTTTTTTCTTTTTTTCTTTGGCGGGCGAGCACGTGGGTGAACCACGGGCGGGGAGCCCTGCGCTTGCTGCTGCGACGACCGAGTGATGGGGCACCGCCACTCTCTTTTCGTTTTTCTTTTCTTTTTTTTCCTTTGGCGGGCGAGCACGCGGGTGAACCACGGGCGGGGCGCCCTGCGCCTGCTGTTGCGACTACCGAGTGATGGGGCGCCGCCCAGGGTGCCCCTGCTGCGTTTGCTACCGCGGGGAGACACGGGTGGGGCGCCGCCAAGGGCGCCCCTGCCACTCCGCCTGTTGCTGCGACGATGGGCGGCGCTGCTGCGGCGGGCGGACGAGGAGCTGGCGCCGCCCTAGGCGCTCTATTCCAGCTGGTTTGGGCGAGCAGATCAGGTCAAGTGAGCAGATTTTTTTTTTTTTAAACTTTTGGAGGCCAAAACAGCTGTTTCTGGACCTTTTTTGGACTTTTGACACCATTAATCACCGCCATAGGCGGTGAGTTCTGTAGGGCTCGTCGAGAGCTTCGATTTGATATATCATACGCCCCGTTTGGAGCACCTTGGGCGAGCCTGGGCTGCTTGCTTTGGTTCATTTGGGCGGCCAGACAGTTGGGTACGCTAATTTAATGTAGTCCCTTGGGTTGCAAATGACCTGAGTTTCAAGATCCTACCTTTTGAGACCGTGCTTTTGGCGCCCCATGAGAGAGCCGCTAAGCTGGAGATAGGCTGCCTGTTTGAGAACAGTGCAGAGGTAGGCCAAGCTTTTTTGGCGACCCGCGAAAGAGCCGCTAAGCTGGAGATAGGCTGCCTGTTTGAGAACAGTGCAGATGTAGGCCAAGCTTTTTTGGCGACCCGCGAGAGAGCCGTTAAGCTGGAGATAGGCTGCCTGTTTGAAAACAGTGCAGAGGTAGGCCAAGCTTTTTTGGCGACCCGCGAGAGAGCCGCTAAGCTGGAGATAGGCTGCCTGTTTGAGAACAGTGCAGAGGTAGGCCAAGCTTTTCTTGCGACCCGCGAGAGCCGCTAAGCTGGAGATAGACTGCCTTGTTAGGAATTTTCTAAATTGCAATTTGATGGATGCATTATCATTCTAGCATCATTTGATTTACACACTTGCATTGTTTTTAAATAAACTTGAAATCTTGTTTTATACATGCATGGTTTTTAGATTTGTAAAAGTATTGATTTATGCATGATTTGCTTTTAAAACTTGGATGCATTTGATTTGAAAAGAGTTTTAGAAAATCAAGCTAGCCTATGAGTTTTAAATCTTTCAAAATGTTTTAGGCTTTTTATGGTTCATGTTTTAAAACCCTTAGAATGATTTAAAACATGTTTTTAAGCTTGATTATATGGCCCAAAAAGTTCCACAAAGAAAACCTTCAAATATTGCAAAGTTGGAATTTTTGGCCACTGCAGTGTCGCCGGTCGACCGGCGCAGAGATCCCGGTCGACCGGGAACACTGCAGGCAGAAAATGCCCTGGCGCCCCTAACGGTCAGAAATATAGCCGTTGTGTGATCCCGGTCGACCGAGGCCTCTTTGCAGGTCGACCGAGGACTAGCCGTTGGGCACTTTTTGCTAAATATGAGTTCTTTCCTTTGCCAAAAGTTGGGAATTTTAAGGCCCTCCTTGAGGGGTTTTGAGGCATATTCAAGGGAAAAGAACCAAGGGATGAAGGGGAGCATTAGGAAAGCTAAAGCTTGGATTAATGAAGTTAAATCACCAAGTAGGCTTTACTTTCCTTAATCATATGTTTTCATGCTTTGTTTTATTTTTGGTAAATCATTTCTAGCATGTTAAACTATGTTTGTGTTGTGTCCTTAACATGTTTTATGTTTTGAGTTGATTTATTGTTTTGGATACAACACCATATGATTCAATCCAAGTAGTACTTAATCTTTGGTAAATCTAAGTAAATCATGTTAATGAAAGAACCTTTGAAATTATATGTAACATGATTCCTATACTTGGTTGAATCTTTGGTTGTTGTTTTCCATCATAAGAAAATCACCTTCAAAACTATCTTATGTTTTGGACTCAACTTCTTTACAAATCATATGTTTTCATGTTTTGTTTTATCATTGGTAAATCTTTAGTAACATGTTAACCTATGATGTGTTGTATCCTTAGCATGTCTTATATTTTGAATTGATCTATTGTTTTGGATGCATCACCATTGATTCAACATAAGTAGTACTTTATCCTTGGTAAATATAAGTAGATCATGTAAATGGAAACATCTTTGAAATTAGATGTAACATGATCCATATACTTGGTTGAATCTTTGGTTGTTGTTTTTCCATCATAAGAAAATCTCTTTCAAATGTATCTTATGTTTTGAATTCAACATCTTTACAAATCATATGTGTATTATTGTTTTAAAGTTTCACAACTTGCCTTACTTTGATAGGTATATCACTTTCAAGTTGTATTTATAATTACATATGATTTGTCCCCTCTTTTCAATCAAATCTATTTTTATGTTTTGAGCTACATGTTGATTTGATTGACATCCCTATGCATCACATGTTTAGAACTTATTAATTTCATACAACTTGTGTATCTTTGACATCATTAACAAGTTGTTTCTTTTAACATGTGACTTGCATTCTTTCCTCAATCATAAATGTTTTTATGAGCTAAAACTTTCCAATGCCTTAGGCATACATTTATGAGCTTTCATTTTCTAAATGATTGAGGACCACACACACGCACTTCATGTACTTTCATCTTTGCATTCATAGTGTGAGTGTGTATTAGTTTTACACTTCCATATCCGCCTATTTAAGAGGCATTGTAATGAGCTTAATTGAATCTCCATCAAGTGTAATTTAGACACTAACTTAGTGAGATAACCAACCTTGTGGTTGAAGAGGTTATTGCTTAGCCTATAAAAGCATAATGTATAGGTTGATGTTAAGCCTTGAAAAACATCAATGTAAAGGTTATTCCTTAGCCTTGGAAAGCATATTGTAAAGGTTATTGCTTAGCCTATTGAAAAGCATAAATAGTGGAAATCCAGTGGGGTGTTGGATCACAAGCCGGTAGTGGATGTAGGCATTGAGGCCGAACCACTATAAATCCTTGTGTGATGGTGCTTGCTTTGTGGCGATTGTTTTTATTAGCTTCCGCATATTGTTTGATAATCATCACTTGTGACTAGTTGGTTTTAAAGAAGTTAAAATTGATTAAAATTGGTCATAGTTGTAGCACACCCTATTCACCCCCCCTCTAGGGTTCGGATCCCCATGGACTTACATGCCTATTTAAGAACAGTGCAGAGGCAGGTCAAGCTTTTGAAGATCCACGAGATGATTCACCTCGCCTGGACCTGTTGATTTCCTCAGCATTCATATATTTTTGAGCTTTTGCCAACAGTTCTGGCATGCTCTTTGGTGGTCGCTTCATTACTGAAAAGAGGAAACTGGATGAACGGAGGCCTCCCAGAAAGGCGGTCATGGTGACTTTGTCATTGGGCTCCTCGACTTGGAGGACCTCCTCGTTAAAACGAATGAGATAACTCCTCAGACTCTCATCTCGGTCATGTTTTATGCTGAGCAGGTGTGTGGCAGGCTTCTGGTGGCGGCGCCCACCGATAAAGTGTGAGACAAAATATTTGCTCAACTCTCCAAAGGTGGCTATGGATGCTTGGGGGAGATTGGCAAACCACTATCGAGCGGAACCCTTCAATGTAGTTGGGAACGCCCTGCACATTATCTCGTCAGGGATATTATGCAGCTGCATTTTGGTTTTGTACGTTTCCAGATGGTCCAGTAGATCCTTCGTTCCATCAAAGGTCTCCACGGATGGCATCTTGAACTTCCGAGGGAGTGGGTAGTTCACCACGTCAGGCTTGAACGGTGTATCCATTCGTCCGACCAGATAATCTACCGTCTCCGATGCCTGCGCCCTTTTGGCGTTGAAAACATCGCCCAGTTGATTATGCATTTCTTTGATCTTTTCCTCCCAGCAATTGTTGGGTTCCCTGGACGGATCAGGGAAGTAACTTCCATCTTCCATGCTGTGATTTTCACTCCCCCCCTCCTGGAAATGAGGATCCTCCTCGTTAGAAGCAGAGAGAGGAGGTGGAAGTCCACCGCAATTCAACCCTCCTGGTGGGGCTCCACTTGGGGGTGAGGCCCCTCGTGATGGGCGCGGCCTTGAGGGTCGACCAAGAGTACTCCGTGTGGGGCGACATGGAGAGCTCCAGCAGAGGCGCCCAGGTGTACTCCTCGGCCCCGGGCGCCATGGGGATGGGCGCCCAGGTGAGGATGTGGACGGGCGTCGTGGTTCACTCCTCGGCCCTGGGCACCATGGGGATGGGCGCCCAGGTGAGCTGCTCCCCTGCGTGGAGCAGTCGGATGCTCTGGGGGCGGTGCTTCCTGTAGTATTGTACCAAATTGTGATCCTCCTTGCCCTGTAAGCTTGAGTTGCAGTATCTGCTGGTTTTCGGTCACCAGCTGCTGCATGGTTTCCAGCATTTGTTGAGGAGAGGGTGCAGGAGTATTCGGTGCAGGATTAGTCAGTATAGGATTACCCTCGCCCTCCCGCGAGGGATTACCATCTTGTCGTCTCGTTGATCTTGTGGTGATCACCATAATTTCGAAACAGGAAATTTTCTTCAATTCGCACAGACGGCGCCAAACTGATGATGCCAAAAAGTAATTTTGGACACCACCGGTCGAATGATGAGTAATTAATGTGGAAATTAAAGAAGAGAGAGAGAATTATAGTGGTTCGGTCAATCGTGACCTACGTCCACTCTTGAATGGCTTTGGTTGTCGGGTACTATATTAGCTCAAGGGTGCAAGAAGCAAAGAGTACAAGCTTTGAGAAACAGAGGAGAGAGTCGTGCTCAGGTAAAAAATGTGATCCCCCCCAAGGGTTGGTGGGCCTTACAATTTATAGTCGCCCCCTAACAGATTGGGGCGACTTACTAGCAACTAGATAGCTTTTGTGGTGGAGCTCACGACTTCTTCTCAACGGACGAGGTGGTTGAGGTGCTCTCCATGAGACTCGGTCAAAGATGAGGAGAGGGCTGACTCCTTCCAAGGTGGCGAGGGTGAGGCTCCTGGATGCTTCTCCTGATGATGTAGCCAGGCTATGTAGCTCCCTGATGAACTTGACTGGGCTTGGACCACTTTGGGCTTGGTGGGTCTTTATAAGATTGGGCTTTCCACATGGATTGGGCCATTTGGGCTTGGCCCATCAAGTACTGTGTTCAAATGCTGTTAATTTCTTTCCTTTTAATCTCCACCATTTCGCTTTCTGTTCTAGACTATCTTTAAGTACTTCAACCATATTTTCCAGATATTATCTTGATAAAAAAATAAAAAATTGAAATATCCCAATATTACCTCCTTCCAATATCATATTCATAACTACATTTGTAATAATAAAGTATCTCGACATCCACTTAATCAAACATTCATAACCATCCAATTCTCCATCATCACAGCATTATCCTATCTATATGGGGGACATCCAATTATCAATTTTGATGGGCGAAGCCCAAATGACTCGGTCCGCAATGACGGGTTAGGCCCAAGTGGCTCGGTCCGCGATGGCGGGTCAGGTCTAAGTGACCCAAGTCCGTGATGGGCCCAGGTCTAGATCCACCCATTAAGGGCTGGGTCCAGATCCACTAAATGACGAAGTCAGCACGTCGTTCCATCTACCTGCTTTTACCAAGTCCTGCGGAGGAGATCCTACCTGCCTCGTCTGTTGGGGGCGGTTCGAAGACTCCGCCAGATTGAATCGTCCGTTGTTGAAGAGTCGTCCCCATCTGTTAAGGGAAAACTATAAATCACAAAGTCCCACCAGCACTAGAGAGCAAGTAATTCTTCTCCATTTTACATTATCATTGTATTCTTTCGGCTTGTAACCTCTACATCGGAGAATAGTAAAATCACCAGTTTGAAGTGGATGTAGGTCACACTGACTGAGCCACTATAAATTCTCTCTCTCTCCATTGATTTCCACATTAATTACTCATTACTTGACCGGTGGTGCCCGAAAACACTTTTTGGCATCATCAGTTTGGCGCTGTCTGTGAGAAACGAAGAAAATTCCCTTTTTTCAAAACATGCCAATCACCACAAGGTCAACAAGGCGACAAGATGGTAATCCCTCGCGGGAGGGCGAGGGTAATCCTCCACCGACTAACCCTGCACCGAATGCTCCTGCTCCCTCTCCTCAGCAGATGCTGGAGACCATGCAGCAGCTGGTGACTCAGAACCAGCAGATATTGCAACTCATGCTAGCAGGGCAAGGAAGAGCACCAATAGGTACAGGACAGCAAGAAGTACCGCGCCCAGAGCAATGGATTGCTCCATGCAGAGGGGCACCTCACCCGGGCGCCCGTCCACATGGTGCCCGGGGCCGAGGCTCTACCCGTCACCATCCTCACCTAGGCGCCCATTCCCAGGGCGCCCAGGGTCGAGGAGCACGCCCAGGGCGCCCATCCTCATGGCGCCCACGCCCAGGGCGCCTCTGCTGGAGCTCCCCCTGTCGCCCCACACGGAAGACTCTTGGTCGACCCTCGAGGCCGCGCTCATCTCGACGTTCCTCCACCCCCGGGTGGAGCCCCAGGAGGGTCGAATCGTGGTGGACTTCCACCTCCTCCCTCTGCTTCCAATGATGATGATCCTCATTTCCAAAAGGGGGTAAGTGAAAACCACAGCCTGGAAGATGAGTCATTTCCAAGGCCAGTCCAGATAAGCCCCCAATCGTTGGGATGAGAAGATCAAGGAAATGCAAAATCAGATTGGTAATGTCTTCAATGCCATGATGGCACAGGTACCAGAAACAATTGACTACCTAGTACAACGGACGGACACACCGTTCAAACCCGACGTGGCAAACTACCCACTTCCTAAAAAGTTCAAAATGCCGACCATGGAAACCTTCGATGGGACCAAGGATCCACTAGACCACCTGGAGACTTACAAAACTCTAATGCAACTACATAACATCTCCGACGAGATCATGTGTAGAGCATTCCCTACCACATTGAAGGGTTCCGCAAGGCAATGGTTCTTCAGTCTGGCCCCAGCCTCCATCTCCACCTTCGCAGAGTTAAGTAAGTCCTTCGTGTCACACTTCATTGGAGGACGCCGCCACTAGAAGCCCGCCACACACCTGCTCAACATAAAGCAGGATAAAAATGAAAGCCTCAGGAGCTATCTCACTCGTTTTAAGGAGGAGGTACTCCAAGTCGAAGAGCCCGACGACAAGGTCTCCATTACAGCCTTCCGGGGAGGCCTTCGCTCGTCAAGCTTCTTATTTTCGGTGATGAAGCGCCCGCCGAAGAGCTTTCCAGAACTCATGGCAAAAGCCCAGAAGTACATGAATGCTAAGGACATCACCAGGGCTAGGCGAGGAGAGTCCTCCAGACCAGAAGGCAAGGGGAAGGAGCGGGACAGAGACGACAGGAAGGAGAACAGCAACAAGTGAAGCAGGACGGAGTGGATACCTGTCAAAGAGAGACTCGGACCAGCTCCTCAGAGAGACAGACAAGCCTTCACCCCTCTTAATGCCGCAGTCGGACACATCTTGTTGCAGATCCAAGATGATCCCGCTGTCAAGTGGCCAGGGAAGATGAAGTCTCCCCCAAACCGCAGAAATCCAAACAAGTACTGTCGCTTTCATCGCGACCATGGCCATGACACCGACGACTGCTATGAACTCAAGAAGCAGATTGAGGACCTCATCCAGCGTGGACACCTGCACCAGTATGTCGCTGTAAGGGCCCAAGCACTCTCAGCAATGAATGCCCACGCCAGAAGGGCCAGGCACACTGATGAAGCACGCCCATCCAAGTCGCCCAGGCATGATGACGGCGAGGTCATATCCTTCTCGGATAGGGACTTGGAAGGAATACAGCTCCCTCATGATGACCCACTGGTGATCACCCTGACAGTCGCCAATTTCCAGGTGCATAGGATCCTAGTGGATAGTGGCAGTTCCGCTGATATCTTGTTCACAGTTGCCTATGACAAGTTGAGCCTAGGCAGGGAAAGGCTACGACCTGTCAAGTCACCTCTCATCGGATTCTCAGGGAAGAAAATGTACCCCCTGGGAGCAATTACGCTACCAGTCACCGCTGGAGTAGCACCCCAAAGCTCCACAATCATGGTCAATTTCCTGGTGATTGACTGTCCATCAGCTTACAATATCATATTGGGGAGACCTGCCCTCAATACGTTAAAAGTTGTCCCCTCCACCTATCACCTCATCCTCCGCTTTCCAACCTCTAATGGAGTCGGAGAGGTCAGGGGGAACCAGGTAGCCGCCAGGGAGTGCTATGTCTCCTCAATAAAGGACAAAAAGCCACAGGAAGCATTGCAAATTGAGACCCTTGACCCAAGGGATGATGCCACCATTGAGAGAGGAGAGCCAGTGGAGAAGCTCACCCCTGTGGTCTTGGACGAGGAGCATCCAGACAGAAAAGTGTACCTTGGCTCTTCTCTACCAGAAGATCGTGGTCAACAGCTTGTAGAGTTGTTGAGGCAGAGCATGGACGTCTTCGCGTGGTCTCACGCGGACTTGGAAAGAATCGAGCCCAGCATCGCCACCCACCGCCTCGACATTGATACTGGCTACAAGCTTGTTCGTCAGAAGCTGAGGAGCGCTTCCGCGGAAAGGGCTCAAGCAATGGGCGAGGAGGTGAGAAAGTTAGTTGAAAATGGGGCAATCAGAGAAGTGGCATATCCTGAGTGGCTCTCCAATGTTGTGTTGGTAGCCGAAGCTAATGGAAAATGACGCCTTTGTGTTGACTTCACTGAGCTCAACAAGGCGTGCCCAAAAGACAGCTACCCACTGCCGAGGATTGACCTACTCATTGATGCCACGGCAGGACATGAACTGCTCACTTTCCTAGACGCATATTTTGGGTAACCAGATCAGCATGCACCCCCCAGACCAAGAAAAAACTTCATTTATCACCCCAGGGGGAACCTATTGTTACAGAGTCATGCCCTTCGGGCTTAAAAATGCAGGGGCCACTTATCAGCGGTTGGTGAACAAGATGTTTCAATCGCAAATAGGGCAAATAATAGAGGTTTACGTGGACGACATGCTAGTGAAGAGCCTTGCTGCAGCAGATCACGTTAACCACCTTCGAGAAACTTTCAATGTTCTCAGGACATATCACATGAAGTTGAACCCGGAGAAGTGCGCCTTTGGCGTAGGATCAGGAAAATTCCTAGACTTCATGGTCAATCAGAGGGGAATTGAAGCAAACCCTGATAAGATCAAGGCTATCCTCGACATGAAGTCGCCCTCCTCCACCAAAGAGCTCCAGCGACTAAATGGAAGAATTGCAACACTTAACAGATTCATCTCCAAGTCTGCAGATAGATGCCTGCCTTTCTTCAAAGCCCTCCGGAAAGCCTTTGAATGGGGACCAGAGGCAAAGGAGGCCTTCCAAGGGCTCAAAGCTTACTTGGCCACACCTCCCCTCCTTTCTCATGCTGCGCCAGGTGAAGTCCTGTACTTGTACCTCTCTGCTTCCTCTACAGCAGTCAACTCCGTCCTCATCAGAGATCATGGTGGGATACAAAAACCCATTTATTATGTGAGCAGGGCATACAGGGGGGCAGAAGTTCGGTACTCGAGGCTGGAAAAACTGGCGCTTGCCCTCATCTCGACGGCAAGACGCCTAAGGCATTATTTTCAAAGTCATACAGTTGCTGTGATTACTGATCAACCTTTGAAGGGAGTCTTGGGAAAGCCGGATGTGTCTGGGAGACTCCTTAAATGGGAGTCGAATTGGGTGAATTCGATGTCCAGTACAAACCGAGGGTGGCCGTCAAAGTGCAAGTTTTGGCAGACTTTGTAGCGGAGTTCACACAAGCAGAAGAGGAAACAGATGAACTCACCTCGCCCCTCCAAGGCGGTTCGCCACCATGTGAGGACAACCAAGGGGTAGCCTGCACATCTCCAGATCTCCAGGACCAGACACCCCTGGGCGCCCAAGACCTGGGCGCCCAGGCACTTCCTGCCAAGGGCGCCCAAGCAACTTCTGCCTCGGGCGCCCCGTCGCCCCTTGTTTCCCATCCTGGTGCTCAGAGTCCCTCAGTACCACTATGGAAGCTCTATGTTGATGGCTCCACGACAAAAAATGGAGGTGGAGCGGGCCTCGTTTTGATCAGACCCGACGACACACCCCTAAAGTATGCAGTGAAGTTCCACTTTACAGCTTCTAATAATGAAGCAGAGTATGAGGCTCTCCTCTCCGGTCTAAAGTTGGCACTCGAAATGAACGCCCGATGCCTCACCGCTTACAGCGACTCTCAGTTAATAGTCAATCAAATAAAAGGCAAGTTCGAAGCAAAGGAAACAAGAATGCAGGAGTGTCTCAGCATGGTGAAAAAACTGATCCCGAGGTTCCAACGTTTCCAAATCTGTCATATCCCTCGGGAGAGTAACATTACTGCTGATACACTAGCCAGGCTCGCCTCATCCCTAGAGATGCCATCAAGCGAACCAGCATTCTTTGGGCACCAGTTCGAACCAAGCCATTTGGATGAAAGCACTGCAAGCATTAACTGCACTACAGCTGAAACGAATTGGATGACCCCGATAAGGGCATACCTTCAAGAGGGTACACTGCCAGAGGACCCCCTTGAGGCAAGAAAGCTGAGGATGAGAGCCTCCAAGTTCACCTTCTTGCAAGATACCCTCTACAAGAAAGGCTACTCTTTACCACTGTTGAGGTGCCTCTCTCTTGAAGAAGCCGATTACGCCCTGCGGGAAATCCATGAAGGAATTTGTGGGAACCACTCTGGCGGACACTCCCTTGCCCACAAAGCACTTAGGCAAGGTTTCTTTTGGCCCAGCATGCTAGCGGACGCCAAAGAATATGCCAGAAAATGTGACAAATGTCAGCGCTTCGCCACTGTACAAAGGCAGCCCCCAGAGGAACTCACAACCATCATGAGCCCATGGCCTTTCTCCAAATGGGGAATTGACATCCTAAGCCCCCTTCCTTTGGGTAAAGGACAATGCAAGTTCGTAGTGGTCGCCATCGACTACTTTACAAAGTAGGCGGAGGCGAAACCCTTGGCGAGGATCACAGACTCCAAAGTAAAAGACTTTGTCTGGAAAAACATAGTCTGTCGCTTTGGGATCCCTCACACCATTGTCAGTGATAATGCAAAACAATTCGACAATAAACTCTTCAATTCGTTTTGTTCCGACCTTCAGATAAAGCAGCCCCATTCTAGCCCGGCACATCCACAGGCAAATGGGCAGGCAGAGGTCATGGTGAGAACAGTGTAACTTGAAGACAAGGCTCGAAAGAACGAAGGGCCTTTGGGTCGACGAGCTTCCGGGAGTATTATGGGCCTATCGGACCACGCCAAGAGCTCCTACCGGGGAAACTCCTTTCTCTCTTGCTTTTGGGACTGAAGCAGTCATCCCTGTTGAGATTGGGGTCCACTCTCTTAGGGTCCACCACCATGACCCCGACACCAATGAGGAGGGACTTCGCATCAACCTCGATTTGATGGAGGAAGAAAGGGAGATGACCAACGTCCGCAATGCAGAGTATAAGCGACGCATGGCAAAATATTATAACTCAAGAGTAAAGCCTCGTTCCTTCCAACCCGGAGATCTGGTCCTTAAAAAGGTGATCCTCGCCACGAAAGATTCTCACAAAGGCAAACTGGGCCCGAATTAGAAAGGTCCTTACCTCATAACAGAGGTGGTAAGACCAGGCACTTATAGGATTCAGAATTCGGAAGGGAAGGCCCTACCTCATCCATGGAATGCAGAACACCTGAAGAAATACTACCAGTGACACATGAAGAGAGGAGAAGCAGTAAAATGGGGAGTTTCATTTTTTTAGTACTTTGTAAAATGTTCTTTGATAATGAGCAGTAAATGAATGAATATATTTTACTCGTTCCAACAGTTAGGCTACAAAATCGCGTTCTAAAAAAAAATTCTATGTGTAATGAAACATATCGAAGTCTCCTGTACCCTAATCACTCTCATGGCTCCCCTCCTCATCGCCATCCTCATCGCCATCCTCTGTATCATCAGAACCTTCATTACCTTCATCAGGCTCCTCGGTTGGCACAAAGCCTGAAAGATCGAGATCAGGGAAAGCAGCAGAAATCTTCCCCCGAAGCTCCTCATAGTCATCATTGAAGGCATCGGCGAGACCATCCGCTAGCTCATTCTCAGCCTGAGAAGCTTTATCATGTGCCGCCTTCAACTTTGTCGCCGCGACAGTCTCTCTTAGCGACGCCCTCTCGCGGGTCTATGTAAGCTCAGCCTCCTGAGCAAAGCCCTCTCGCGGGCCTTCACCAGCTCAGCCTCAACCCTGGTCGCCCTCTCACGGGATGACGAAAGCTCTGTCTTGAACCTGGTCGCCCTCTCGCGGGTTGACAAGAGCTCAGCCTCTGCCCTGGTAGCCCTCTCGCGGGCTGACGATAGCTCAGTCTCGAACCGGGTCGCCCTCCCACGGGCCGCCACAAGATCAGCCTCGGAAGCTCCCCTAGCAGCTTCAAGAGCAGCAATCTTCCTCTGAGTGATGGAGGGCTCCTTTTGCATACTCTCATTCTCTTGCTTCAGCTGGCTGTTATGTCTGACCCTTAACAGCAAGCAGACGAACGCAGTGGAAGCCTGGAGCAATAAGAAAGAAAATGAGAGTGCACATATAAAAGAAAAAGAATATGAAAGTCTGGAGAAAAGGAAATAGTAAGCCTTTACCTAAGCCAGACCCTCTAAGAATGTGTCAATGACCCTCTCGGTACCCAAAGAGTTGATCCGTGTAACCTCAGGAGGAAACACAAATCTCCCAAGCTTCTCCCTAATCACCTGCGAATTGCCTAACATCGGACCAGCCCAAATGGATGCCCCTGCATGAGCCCCCGAGCGTGGGGGACACGAATGAGGGGTAGAAGGTGCAGCTAAAGAGGAAGACTCTGGAGTAGCAATCGGGGCAAAAGAGGTCGCTGGTTGGGGCTACACTATGATAGAGGCCGCCCGATGGGAGCACGGCCGTGCCCCCGCTAACGGGGTGGATACGAGAGAGCTTGCCCTGAAAGTCACTGGCGGGGAGTTCCCCCTTGAGGTGTTGTCTACCCTCGCCGCCTTGGAAGGAGGGGCACTCCTACTCGAAGGGCGAGCTCCAGAAGGAGGGGTACTCCTACTTGAAAGGCGAGCCTCGATCACCTCTCTATCTACTGCTGCAGAAACAAAAATGTCAGTTAAGCATGGAATATCAATAAATAAATAAAAAACAGAAGTCAAATACTTTTTCTTTTCACGGGAGGTGTCTGAGAGGGGCCACTAGCTCCACTACTCTCTTTGGGTAAGAGAACCCCCAGGTCTTTTTCAGGACAGTCCTTCACGGCCTGCAGCTTCCATTCCTGACTCATGGAGAGCACCGGCGCATCTACAAAAGGGCAACGGGTAAGCACAAAAAAAAATATTAATAAAGGGAAAGAGTAGCAAGTGAATGGCTTACCAAGTCTCCTGGCGTCTCCCCATCGAGTTGGCACCAAAGCCCGGTCTGTCTCGGAGGCCCACTCTCCGCCAGCAAATAAGAAACGAGATTTCCAGCTATGGCAGTTAGAGCGCAATCCTGTAAGCAGCTTGCCGCCCCTAGAGGTAAAATAGTACCATCCCCTGTTAGGGGCTGGAGACTCACTTAAGTTATAAGCCGCGTGAAACTCCACTGGTGAAGCATCCTCGTCATGCACTCTCCTCCACAATGCAAGGAAACCCAGCAAGACTCTCCATCCATTTGGCGCTAACCGTCCAGGGGTCAATGAAAAGTAACGGAGAATACGGCAAATGGAGGAAAGCAAGGGAAACCTCAATCCCGCTTCAAGCATCTCCTCATAAATTACAATATCGCCCGACGAATCGCCGCAGGCGGGCTCATCCGCTTCAGCCCGACGGCATAACACGGTGGGAGGAATATGATAGGCAGACACGATCCTAAAAATATCATTGTCAGCATCAAGTAAGCTGAAGAGAGTACTCACCTTGGACTCGTCGTCGTCGACGACCACTTTTCCTCGACACTTTTTGCGACGAGGACGTGCTGTGCCCACCGCCGTGGCACCCGTATTCACCTCTCCAGACACCTGATGGACACTCCCATCCTCACCTATGTCACCCATGTCCCTCACCTCTCCGTCAGCAGCAGGCTGGACCGAACTCCTTGTTGCTGCAGTGGGGGCACCCAAGGAAGGGGCGCCCTGAACACCACACCCAGCAGCAGGGGTTGCATGCCCTGCACGTCCACCACCAGCAGCAGGGGCTGCATGCCCATCAGCAGCGAGGGCTGCACCCCGACCCTGCCTTGTTCGTCGACCAGCGCCTCGCGCGCAGCAGCCCGGGGCGCCCAGTCCGGCGTCGACCAGCACCTCGCACCCAGCAGCAGGGCGCCGTGTCCGACATCAGCAGGTGGGCGCCCCGTCTCTCCTCAGCAGCGAACGCCGCAGCAAAGGCGCCCCCCGCCTCTGCCTGGGCACCCCTTCTCCCCTCGCTCGCCTAGTGCACAGCAGCGCCCTGTCCGGCCTCTGTCTCGCTGCCCGCAGTTGGGGCGCCCCAGGCGTCCAGTCGCTGGGCCGCCACGCGTAGCTCTTCCATTGCCCACCACGCCAGCAGCCCGTTCGTCACCTGCTGCTCATCCATTGCCCACCACGCCGCCGCGCCAGCAGCCCGTTCGTCACCTGCTGCTCGTCCATCGCCGGCACCTCCCTGGAGCTCACCTACCTCTTGCTGTTGGCGCTCCATGTGTTTACTATCTCTCCCTTTTCTTTGAACAAGAAGAAATTGCAGGTGGCTGCCCTCTTTTTTGGAACAAGAAGAAGGTGCAAGAACCCCAGATAAAGAGCAGCCTTTGTAAGAGAGGATGGGCAAAAGCCCTCTCTATTTATAAACTTTTGCTCTAGGGTTTTCAAAGGAGAAGGAATCCTAAGCCAAGAGAGCAAAGGAGAAGAGTCCTGAGCCACAAGAACTCTTCTTTAAAATTCAAAGAGAACCGCCGGAAGGACTCTTCTGTGAAACCCCGAAAGGCGGAGATGGATAGTGGCTGGGAAAACTACAGATGCTTGGCATGAAAAAGTCTAGATATTCAAAATGTCTCGCTTTCAAAGCTCCCTTTGGCGTGAGACATTGAGGGGCAAATGATGGGCCAAACCCAAATGACTCAGTCCGCAATGACGGGTTAGGCCCAAGTGGCTCGGTCCGCGATGGCGGGTCAGGTCTAAGTGACCCAAGTCCGTGATGGGCCCAGGTCTAGATCCACCCATTAAGGGCTGGGTCCAGATCCACTAAATGACGAAGTCAGCGCGTCGTTCCATCTACCTGCTTTTACCAAGTCCTGCGGAGGAGATCCTACCTGCCTCGTTTGTTGGGGGCGGTTCGAAGACTCCGCCAGATTGAATCGTCCGTTGCTGAAGAGTCGTCCCCATCTATAGGGGAAGACTATAAATCACAAAGTCCCACCAGCACTAGAGAGCAAGTAATTCTTCTCCATTTTACATTATCATTGTATTCTTCCGGCTTGTAACCTCTACATCGGAGAATAGTAAAATCACCAGTTTGAGGTGGACGTAGGTCACACTGACTGAACTACTATAAATTCTCTCTCTCTCCATTGATTTCCATATTAATTACTCATCACTTGACCGGTGGTGCCCGAAAACACTTTTTGGCATCATCAAGTTTAATATAATCAAGTGAAGGCAAGCATTCAGATGTCAGTATTTCCAGGTATATATTTCATTGGAACTGGCCCATGAGGAGGGGTGAGTACTGAAGTTTATGATTCTGATGGTAAATTTATACTTTGTCCAGCAAAGGCAGTATATCTCAACCAGTGTTTAGGCCACTGAACTTAACCGATCAACATCATGGCCATCATTAAATCAAATACATTCAATGGAGCCCATCATCCCTTGGTTAGAATGCACCCAAATATCACATGGTTTATAATGATATTCGCCGGTAGATGGGACACACGAGAAACATGTCACAAATTACCCAAATCCCAGGGGATGAAGCAAGGTAAAGGGATCAGTCGTGGAGAATGATGAGAATCATGTCAAGATCTGGTGTGAACTATGTAGTGGACCTTGCAACCTGTAACATCCCGACCCCTAATGGCCTATTAATTATAACTAATTGTTTGATTAGTTAGTAAGCTAGTTTAGAGTCTAAGTAGTTTGGGTTAACGACGAATCGTGTGTACGAAGTTTCGTACGATTCGGAGCGCGTTTGGGTAGGATAGAGAGTCTTTTTACTAATTGGGTAGGGTTTTCAGGGATTTATGAGAGTATGAGTTTTTGTGAGTTTGGGTGCATGGGGTAGGTTTCGTCGTTTCATGAACTTTAGCCTTCAGTTGCGTTTCAATTCGACGCATCGAAAAGGCCCGAAATCTATTAATTGTATGCGTGGGCCGACCCAGACCTTAACCCATCAACCCATAACTCAAGCCCAAGCCCAATACCCATTACTTAAGTATCCTACCAACCCATCTGCTTATCTCCTTTTCATTCAATCCCATTCACTCCACTCAACTACATCCCAGCACAGCAGCCGACCTATCTTCCTCTCATTTCTTCTTCTCCGTTGACGATCATCGGAGCTCCGGCGACGGAAACTAATCCACCAATCATCTTCCTCAAGCCTTCAAGAGTCTAACCATACACTTTTCTAAGTGTTTCACCCACAACCCATTTAGAGGTAAGCTCTTTAAGCTTGAAAACCATGTCATCTTCTTCTTCCTTGGTTAGAAATGGAGTAGGGAGACTCACCTTGACCATTGGCATGCATTTGTAGGAGCTTGTTGGGTTTGGAGAAGAGTTCACCTCTTTTGGAGCTTTTAAAGTGTCTTCCTTCTTCATTTTTCTTCTTGAATTGAGTCTAGCACATCACTAAGGCAAGTCAATAGTTATATAATTGCTTGATATGCTTGTTTACCTTGATTTGGATGCTTAAATCATGTATTAGTTCATCTTGGCTCAATTGATACTTTAGAATGTTGAAAACATGATAAATTGGTTTATAGTTTGAATGGAATGGATTTAGAGTTTAATGGCTTGATTAGTAGTTTTATAGGTTGTATTTAAGTTGTTTTTAATTATACATATATTGCTTATTAGGTCCCAGAAGAGAGAAATGGGAAAAGTCCCATTTCAGCTCAGAACAGAGCTACTGCCCAGTTTTCGCAGGCTTCTCGGTCGACCGAGACCTGTGTGTCGGTCGACCGAGACAACAGGGCCCAGTCGACCGAGAGTCAACCGAGCCCTGTGCAGATTTTGGCCAATTTTCCTTTTTTGAAGGGATTTTTACCCTATTTTGTAGTGGACCTTGGTGGACCTTTGGATACCCAATTGTGGACTCATTTGGACTATTATGAGGACGTCTTGAGCCGGCGTTCGTCATTGTTGATTCGGTTGTATCGAGAGTTAACTTAATTCAATCTTGAATAGTGCGGGACAATGGGATACTCTTCTATAAATCTATGCACGAAGATTATTCGTCCGAGTATCGCGAACCCTAACCCCTTCATTGACTGAATAGGTTGTGCGATGCTTCAGGGTTTACACTTTACTTAGGATTGGATTGTTTATTCGCTTTGATTCCAAATGGTACCTTTGAGTACTATCTTCTACATGTGATGAGCATGTTCTTTAGTTCTATTTGCTTTGCTTTATTAGAGGATTGCTTTGAGAACTTAGAGGTTGGACTTAGGGTCCCCTTGTATTGTTTCGTTCGTTTCGTTATTCGTTTGAAGTGTTGAGGCTAGGGAGCTTTGATTGTCAAGCTTTGAGGGGACTACTATTGGTATTGGTTTGGGATTTGATCTATTTTGGAATAAAGTAGTTCTCTATTAGTATTGAATCTTGTTCACGCAAGAAACCTAGCCATTCACCTTTGTTTAGGATTCTTTGTGTCAGGCACCACTCAGCTGTTAACGTTCAACACAGTTGGGGCACCGACTGTGGGAGAACACGATACCACCTCGAAGTAAGATAGAGCCAGAGCTCACGGAGCCCGAGCTACTTGAGCTGAGAGTTAATTATATATTCCTCGAGATGTTCTGTTCTGTTCTGTTCTGTTTAGTTCGTCCTCGAAGCAAGATAGTGCCATAGCTCTCGGAGCCGGAGCACTTGAGCTACGAGTTGTCTGGATATTGGATATTGGGATTTATCCCAATTGATGATATAGTTTAGCATATGTGGATCGCCTACTTTGATAGTTTGTTTATCATTCGAATGCAATGCATCTCTTACGATCGGAGTGCTATGCATATCTTATAATCATGGTTATCGTTTACTCTCTTTAGTACTACATATCTATGTGATTTTTATATCTATTGCTTTGCCATCCGTTGTGTTGATGATGCTACTCTTGGTGCATAGGTACCGAGCTCTTCTACCCCGAGGTTGAGGAAACGACGGAGGAAGTTCAGGCAGATCAGCCTGATGACTTCCTAGAATATAGTACGGATGGCATCGTATAGCCGTGACGACCCCGTACGCGAGAGCTTCACGATTATCCTCTTAGCTTCATCTTTTGGTTTCCTTATACTTTTGCTCATGCCTAGTTGTAGTTTGGCCTTTTTACTTGTAATTAATATTTTGTAATAGTCTTAAACTTCAATCTTAACTTTGATACTAGTATATGGCTCTTAAACTATACATCTATGAGATACCCCTTGTTTTATGAAGCTTCCGCTATTGTTTAATATGTTCGAGGAAATGTTTACACCTCACAGCGGTCTTCGATCCAGATGGGACACGATTAGGGCAGGTGATATGTTATTATCATTGGAAAAAGTTTTAAATTGGCCCTAATCTCACGCATAACCCCGGTTTCACTTTTGGGGGCGTGACACAACCTACCAAGACATGGCGCACAGTACAGTGGGTCAGTAGAGAATCATGAATTGATAATGATCTCCTTGGTGGTTGAACGAAACAACACATCATTGGATAACTGAAACCTTACTATCCAAACGATTTCATGTTCATGGGCCATCTCGGTGGGGCTGGGGACCATCATGTCATTATTTTGGATCACTGAAACAGGGACCTATTTGCCAAACTTGAAACTCAACCAATGGAAACTCTATACTGGATCGAGCAATCTCTACTCAACCTTTTAATTTTTTTCTAATCTTAACAACGATGATACATTGAAACATTTTACATCAGTTCAGGATTACAATCAATGAGAAACAAACCAGTTACATTTAAACTTTTTACGTCAGTTTAGGATTACAATCAATGAGAAACACACCAGTCGTTTTTTCTTGGCCAAGGCCAAAATCACAACTACTCTTCAGTCAGCAGATAGAAGTAGTCACCTCAAACACTATTTTCTATATAGTTAGTAAACGAAACCGGTTAGAAGTCTACACAATAATGGTGTGGCAAGGGTTGCCAATGGCTTGGTTCCTTGTTAAGGCATGTGATTTTCTTTCTTTAATAGCAGGATCTTCTAGCAACAGAAGTTTATCCATGTCTTTGACTCCAATCATGTGTAGAAAATCATCATCTTCTCTTTCCTTGCCTCTAAACAGGAGCCTTTGTGCCCTTGGTTCTAAAGTAGTTACCATGGATAAAATCATCTTCAACTCACCTGTGCAGAAAAACAGGGACATTAGCCGCAAAATCCGTTGGTAAAATATACTCATCATGTAGAATTTCAATTAACTGGGAAAAAAGGCTCATATAATGCATGGTCTCACAAGTAGGGAATGATAAATGATTGATAGAAGAATGAGAGATGAGATGCGTCTAAGAATTCACTTGCCTTAAATAGAGGGACAGAGAGGTTTCTATGCTACAGTTAAAATAAATAAATAAGTTAAGATAGATGAATAATCATAAGGATTTATTTGCAATAGCTAGAGATGTAGACTAAGAGAGATTCTAATTTTGACCATTTAAAAGAATGATTCTGATTTTGAGAGACCAAGAATAGACTTGAAGGTCCTACCATGATTTCATGTTCATAACAACTCAATAAATAAGATTGTGGAACATTCCAATGGATCTGGGCCTTTGAATCCAATGGCCAATCAAAATATTGCAACCCCAAAGGCTGTACCAATTGCAAGTTCATTACTGTCTAATGGCTGATCCAGTTTTGAATGACCTATATGAGTTGTGATCAAATGAAAAGTAAATGTCTAGCTATATAATCAGCATAATCATTGTACCCTCATCCCATCTGGAGTCGGCTTGTGACTAGCTAGATAAGGGATAAAAATAACCGATAATTTTGGACATTTATGGATCTATCATGTGGCTCCTCAATTGGTTGCTTTAGATCGATCCACATGCCTTCGTATGAGCTATATAAGTGTGCTAGTTTCTAAATGTTGGTAGTTCACCAGGTTGGCCCCTCTTGCATGTGAGGTGTCTTTTGAATTCAGTTACATTTCGGCAGAAGGGATGCATTATTTCTCTGTTGTTTGGCAGACACAAAATCAGAAATCACAGTAATTAGATTCTAGCCCCATATCAAAATTGAGAACCATCGACTAATAATGCCTTGCGGAGGGAAAGGTCAAAGGCAGAAGAACATTATTATAGGTACTGTGATCTTTGCACCCTGTATTGCATCAAATTTGATTTGGGGTTCATCCAAAATCGCTCTCAAGGCAATTAAAGACTAGGAGCTTACCAAATGTTGAAGTTGCTTCTATGGAGATATCATGCCAATGTGACACTGTTGAGACTCTCACAGTGTTAGGCTCCGTCCCGAGTTAATCACGATTAACTCTAATTAATTGAGCTTATGACTAATTAAGCCGGTTTAAATGAACTAAAGGTGATTTAGACCTAAATGGAGCTCAAATGAGCAAACCAAGGACTGTTTTGGAAATACGGATTTGTACGTGTTTTGTCGAATATGGAAAGTCTTGATACCCGCATGTGTATCTCGACGAGTACGATGATTTTCATAAAAGGCTTGAATTGATTCGACGAATATCGGATCAAATGGACCTTCAATTGACTCAAAGCGTAAATGAGGAAATGAGAGGGGACTTAAATGCAAAATTCCCTTATATAAGATAAGATGAACTCTTTTTGATTTCATTCATCTCATCCAAACCTAGGTAACTTCTTCTTCCTCCGTTTCTACCTTCTTTCTTCCATTTCTTCTCCATCAAAGGTGCGTTTGGAGTGATTAAGTGAAGAGGCATCACATCTTCTTCCTTTTCCTCATCATCTTCTTGGAGTGGTATTGAAATCAAAGCTTCAAGTTAAGGATTTTACCTCAAATTCAAGCTAAAAGAGGAGTTTGTTTCTCTCAAGCTTCAAGCAAGGCAAGTATATGCATTTCTAGCAATTTGAGCTTTTATATAACTTGTATGAACTCAAGGAGTTCAAAAATGTGGTTTTTGTTCAGAGCTTCTGAAGCTCGAAAAGGAGCTTCTGGGTGAATTTCGGCTAGCCGTGAGGCTAACCGCGAAGCTAACCGCCAGAAAATCCGAATTTGACGAGCTTCTGGAAAGCTAACCGCCAAATTTCGGTTAGCCGAAATTGGAATTTCGGCTAGCCCCGAGATGACCGCCAAGCTGACCGAAATTGGTCAGAAATCCCTGTAAAAAAAATCAGCTTCTGGAAAACTGACTGTAAGCTAACCGAACTTGGTTCGGCTAGCCGCCAGTACAGTTCGGCTAGCCGCCTGCACAGTTGCGGCTAACAGCTAGGTAGCCGCCGAGGTAGCCGAAATTGACCAGAATTGTTCATAGTAAGGGAAATTTTGGCCAATCGCGAGGACCAGTGAGTTTTGGATTTTTGCGAGAACGAATGTCTCTAAACCTTCATAAGTGTTAGCGGAGGTTATCTAATGCACAACCTACTTAAAGTAATATCATCTATAGTAATCCTTGCATTGATAGCCAAAGTTACACGCAATGGTTGGTTAGAGGATGGATTGAACACTAGACTGAGATTAATACGAATTGTTAAAGGGTCTGGCACTACCTAGTGGTTTCCGAACTCATTATTGAATTGAATTGAACTGAATGAATTGATAAATGAAATGACTATTCCTACTGCAGTAGATGAGATTGGGGTGTTTCGGAGCCCGTGGTGACACCAGTGATCTCTGATCAAGACACTGGGAGATCCCACCTTATTGGACCGAAAGGTTATTGACTGAAAAGTCATACACTGAAAAGTCATTAATAAAGGTTGAACCTAATGAATAAATGAATATGAAATGCTTCCTTTTGGGAAGAACTGAATGGAGTTGAAACCAATGCTAGTGTAGTTGCCAGTATTATTGTCATTGTTATTTGTATTTGATACTGATTGTTTAGAACTGTTTAAATCGATGAATTGTTATGAATTGTTAGACATATGTATATATCTTGTTGAACCGTCGTGTTTATGGTATTACTGATGATATTACAGGCTCAGTTGCCCGTGCCGGTCACTCCGAGACCGTCCCGCCAGCGGAGGAGGCTCATTCACTACCTCCAGGAGGTTTAGCTGAATGGACGTGATCCGAGAGCGCGTACATGGAGATATTTTGGGGAACTTTTTAGGAGTTAATTGTATATTCATTTTGGTATTGTAATTAGTAGAAATGATATCCCCTGCATTGTATTTAAATATGCAGTGGTTGATTATAGAAGAACTGAAATGATGTAAAGTTTAATTCGTTTTGTTAAATGGTTGTCAATGTCTATTACTGTATCTTCCGCAACTGTACATTGACAGGTACGTATGCAAGATCCCTTGTAGGCTTCGGTTAATCGAGGTTTATGGGAGTAAGTATGTTTGCATCGCGACCCGGGGGTTAACCCTAATGACTCTGATCTCGGGGCCGGGTCGTGACACACAGTGGTCGTTTCTTCTCTCACACTAGCTCCATTTTCTCTCTTTTGAACAAGCATGCCGCCAGGCCGTAATTCCCACTCAATTTCGCCGCCAGCTTTGTAACTTTTGTCATCCCCTCCACGACCACTACCACTGCTAACATTAGAACTGCTCTTGCAAAGCTTCCTAGACCTCACCTGATCATGTTTCCCCTAAAAAGAGAGTGTTGAATGAGTCTAGCCATAGTAGAACTTGGTGAAGGTCTCCAAAGAGAAGGTATTGAAGAGGGCTGTCTATGGAATGTGTTGATAGGGTCTAGTTATAGAACTTGGGGGGATGACTTGGACAAAAAAGAATGGATCTAGATCCCCTGTTTGGACCCCCTGGGGGGTGCCACATGGGAGACGGAATTTTTTAAAGACTTGTGATTTTTTCAAAAAGAAATGGAATGTGACATTTCAACCCCATATAGCACCCCTTGATTATCTTGTTTGGACCAAACACGGGATCCTTTTCCAAAAAAAATGCATAAAAAGACAAGCCATGCTGGGTGATTGGCTATGTTTTACTTTAAAATACTATAAAAAAAAGTTGCTTGTGGCGGATTTGTGGAAGTGGGAAGAGCACATGGGGTTGGCAACACGCTTGCTTGGTGAGAGGGGGTATAAGATCATGGCATTAGTTGGGCTGTCTCTTAATTTAATGGTTGATTTTGTGGGGTGTGTTTGGAGGTGATGGTATATCCGTGGAAAGAAAATCTAGAAAGAGAATGATGGAGAGAATATATGGAAGAGAATGAAAATTGGGTCCCCCTCCAATGTCTTGACATATGATTTGGGGATTTTGATTGTTGGGTTGGACTCGATGCGGTGTTTGCTGTTTATTATTGTGTATGGGTGGTAGGCAACAAAAATGAATTTTCCCCATGTGGGGTGACACGGATGGTTCTGTCTTTCTCCCCCTCCTCCGTGCGCACCTCTATGTGGGCTCCACCTGGGAATGGGACCGGGCATCAAAAGATTTCGGTGGGCTGTCCATGTGTATTGCATTGGGGCCCACAGGAACGGTTTTATAAAAAAAAAAGTGTAATTGATCGTGGGGTCATCCATTCGGACAAGTGTAAATGGATCAGATTGGGGGAGGGGAGGGATGTTTCCTTGTTTTGGGTGTCTTCAGATGAACGAACACTGGGCCCAGTGGACCTTGATCAGGAGAACACACAAAAAATTTGTGCATCGTTTTGGGTCCCTGGCCCCTGGGGGACTAAATATGCCAAACTCTAAACCCAACAGTCGGATCTGATTGCAATCAGATCCAAGGGATGGGATGTGTACTACTCGGGTCGGGGTGAATTATGTCGGGCCAGATATAAACACACTTTTTGGACCAAACCTGACCCGTTCCGAGATTCGAACTCAAGACAATATGGATTTAAAAAAACCAACCATACCACTACACCAAAAAGCATCTTTTTTATTATTAATAGCTATTAATAAAAATTTTAAATTAGTTAATGAGGAAGGAACCCAACTCCACTTTGGAATATTGACTGGGAGTTGGAATTTATCTACGAAATATTTATAAAAATAACTATATTTTTATAATATTTACCCATATAAATACTATTGTTATTATTTTGATACTTATGCACTGTACTTTAAGAATAGATGATCAAACTTTTGAAATAACTATGTTATATGATTTCTTATATAGTCATTAATTTTTCATGACAACCATTTTACAATAAAACTAAACTCAAATGAATATATAATATAAGGAATCGATCAACAAAAATAATAAGTTTCATAATTAATAAGAAAATGACAATATTATTGAAAAGAAAAAAAAAACTCGCGACCACATCATAGAGCTAAAGAAGAGGCAGGAAACTTTCCATGTAACTGATGTGTTACCATGCACGCTTGCTGAGGGAAAAAATGTGGAGTCATGTTTTTTTCATTTTTGTTCGTGTGGCTTTAACTTTTATAAATCATGATGTAATGGAGTGGAACACTACGATAAACCTCATCTATTAAAAATCACAATCATTAAGACAAACATCCTTACTATTTATAGAATACCTCAAATTTTCACCTCATTCTAAAGTTTTTTCCATGGTCAAATTAATTCTTTGATAAAAAAAATACAAAATACTGAAGTTTTCCAAATAAAGTTTTTTCCAAGTGATTTGGACTCTCCATCATGCCTTTTTTCTATTAAGAAACTCTCAATATCATCCTAGTTCTATCAAGGCAATAGCATTTGAGTGTTAATGGGTCCCAGTGTCTAAGTGCCACTAATTTAAGGAATTTCAAGTATTTTTGTTTGTTCTGATTATATGATTTTTTCTTTCTCTCTTTTTTTTTAGAATGTAAAATGTTGATTTCTAGGTTGTTTGGTTTATTTAATCCTTAGTCTTTTATATTTAATCCACTCTTGGTTCTGGGTTGTCCGGTTTCTTTTCTATCTATTGATTTTGATTGTACATTTTTTGTTAAGAATGCGGAACTAATGGTAAAAAGAATCTCCAATAATATTGGTCCATCTAAATAAAGAATTAAGCTCATTCTTATTATCATCATTTTCTACTTTCTCCAATGTAATTCTATTTCTCTATGTCAACAAGAGAACTTTCATTTTTTCCATTCATTTAGTGTTAAGTTCATTGTATTTTATTAGAGCAACTTCAATAATTATTTTGTTTCTTATGTCTCTTTTTAGTACTATCTCAGGTCTTATTTGCATGCTTAGTTTAAATCAGTGTTCAACCCATTTTAAAATGTGAGCATCTTGAGACAATTAGTGCAATTATTAAACGTTTCAATTTGAGAGGTAAACCTTTTTTAATTCATTTACTTGTGAGTTCATCATATTTTATTTGAGCAATTTTAATTATGTCGTTTTAATATGATTTATACAAATAATCATTATTTTAAAATTAAGGTTAGCTTTCCTAAGCTGAAACTTAGCTTATCCTAAGTTAAAATGGTGTTGGTCTCACAAATCAAAGTCGATTATCGTTGTTTTTTGCATGATAATCACCTCCAAAATCAAGATAAATCCAACTAGGAATGCATTTCCAATTTTCATCATGCAAAAAATAGATATAATCAACTTTGATTGGTGGGACAGGCACTATTCCAGCTTATGATAAACTTTGATTGGTGTGACAAGCATTATTCCAGCTTATGATAAGTTAAGTTTCAGCTTAGGAGAGCCCTGCTCATTAAAATTTCTATAGATTTGAAATATTTTTATGATTTGTATTTGAATGGTTTTCATAGATTGTGAGTTTCTTTTTTTCTCCTTTTTTGTTTCAACTTTTGGGTATTGGGTTCTCCTTGGTTTTTTTTTCTTTTAAATAACTTTTTATCATGGGATTTTCTGTGAATTCTCATTTTTCTATTGTTTTTTTTAATGCTTATCATTATGAGTTAATTATGTATTTTACTTCCATTTGGTTCTTTAAGTTCTCTTTGTGAAATATTTTTATGGATTTTTCTTATTTCTTTTGTGGTTTCAGATTTTCATTTTTGAGTATCAGATTATCATAAGTTGGTTTGGTTCCTCTAAATTTCTTTTATCATTGTATTGTCTATGGAACTTTATTTATATATTTTTATAGCCTTTTTAATAAAATTTATTTCATTTTATTTTTTATTTCCTTTATTATAATTTCTCACTTGTGATGGGTTTTTAGTTTTTTTTATGATGGTTTTTCATAAATTTATGGGTTCTTTTGTTTTTGCCCTTTTGTGCTTCATTTTTTAGTATTTTTTTCCTCATGAGTGTTTGATTATTTTAAATTGCTTATGTTATTAAGTTAATTATGGATTTTCATTTCTATACTTTATTTCTGTGTCTTTCAAATTTTATTGGATTTTATTCATAGTTTATATTTTTTGTTTTGTTTTTTTTAGTTTTCTTGATCATTAATATTCAATTTTCATGGGCTCGTTTTTTTTTATTTAAATTATATGGCATTAGGTATTGAATTCTTATGGACTTCTTTTTATTTTCTCTCTTTTAGAGTAAAACCTTTTGCATTTAATTTTAAAGAAACTGATCATCAAGTTTTTTTTTTATAAATTTTAATATTATGATTATTTTGCCCGTGCTAGTTTACTATTAAAGTAAAAGTAACTAAAGCCTCTATTTTTCAGACAAAGAGTCACATTAAAATACACATCTTCAAAATCCCCTCCTCTCTTTAAAAAAAATAATAAAAAAACATCGTTTATCTACTAAATGACAAAAAATTACTCACTTTTTATACAAAAGTAAAAAAGATTCATATCACTAAAGGTAAAATACTATCATAACTCCCTTATATATTATATTCTTTTAATTTAATACTTTACTATACTTTTGCTTTGCGAAAAAATTATCAAACATGACATGGGGAAAAAAAGACCTCTTTCGTTTCTCTTTTCCATTTTCCTTTTCCCACCATGCACGTTCAAAACCCAAACCTTTCTTCTATATTTTCCCTCCCTCAAACTTCTGCTCAGTCGCCCCCATAGATTAGACGAACAAAGATGTTTCTATGAACGGACCAACTCCATGGATCCGCTGCTTCAACTCTCACTTCAACTAATTAAAATATTAAATGCAGCTTCATCAAACATACCCTCCGGCTCACCTCGGGTGGGTATCTCCTCCTCTATTTCTTTCCATCTATCTCTCAATGTTCTTCCTTTCTCTTCCTCAATCTCAACGTCATTTCTCAAATGGTTTCACCCTAAGTCCTCAATCTAAATCCAATCCTTAAAAATCCACAACGCAAATCGAAACACTAGACCTGTAAATCCCTAAATCCTGAACCCTATAAGGCTATAACTACAAAATCCACAAATCATATCATCCCTGATCCCAAAGTCCAGAAACCCTAAGGGGTCGTTTGTTTCTTGTGAAAGTGATTCACATGTGTAAATGATCCACATATGAGTCATTTGCATATGTAAATGACTCACATGTGGATTAGATTCCACTGTTTGTTACTAACATAACATTTCACATGTGAATCTATGAATAAGTTGTAGATTGTTTGATGATATCTCAACATCCAAGCATCATCAATGGTTGAAAATTGGACACATGACCGTGTTTGAGCTTCTGAAGAATATGAACGGTCCTGATTTTACAGGTGAGGCTCAGAACATTAAAAAAATAATAAAAGGCAGACTGGGTATGTTAGTAACAATAGGTTGTATATTGTTTGATGATATCTCAACCTCCATACATCATCAACGGTTGAAAATTGGATACATGACCGTGGTTGAGCTTCTGAAGAATATGAACGGTCCTGATTTTATAGGTGGGTCCTAGAAAAATAAAAAAATCATAAAAGGCGGACTGCTATATGTTAGTAACAGTAGATTAATCGAACGGCTGTGATTATGTTGATCATATCTCAACCTCCATGCATCATAAACGGTTGAAAATTGGACACATGGCCGTGTTTGAGCTTCTTAAGAGAATGAACGGTTCGGATGTTACAAGTGGGGCCCAAAAAAAAAAAAAAAAAAAAAAAGGCGGACTGCTCAGTGAGGCACTGTAGCAGTCCGCCTAGTAACAGTAAGGTGTGTAAGTTTTTCACACCTTTTGAGGTGTGAAAATGCAATGCATAAAAAGGGCCATCTTTCACACCATTTACACAACTATTTTACACATGTGAATCAAAATCACACCAAACAAACATGATTTTTGTGTATCCATTACCCATGTGATTCAATTACATATGTAAATGGAAAAAACAAACGTCCCCTAAACGTTTGAAATCTGTGGTGATTTGCACATGTAATGTAGGCAAGGCACTTGGGCCCTTTTTTTTTTAACCCAGCCAAGGGGGCTGGGACCCAAGTGAGAGTTCGCATACACACGGGAATCCAGTCCGCTCAAGTGAAAAAGGAACCTGCATGCACATGGAAAGAAAGCCCACACAAATGGGAAAGGAGCCCGTGAAGCGGGAAGAGGTGACGTGAAACAGACAATTCTTACCACTTTGGTAAGGAGCCAAGTTCAAACCCCGGGCATGTTTCTTTAATAGAATTCCAAGAATTTATGTCTAGGGGAATTTCAAATTCTCCAAAAAATTGTCCCTTTAAGTGGAATTCAAAATCCATTCTCTTGATGAAGCATTTGAAATTCCAACAAAATGCATTGAGAATGAAATTTCAGGTGACCTTTTAGGTGATTGAAATTCTGGTGAAACAAACCTTGCATTTCAAATGCCACGGGACAAGATGTCACACAATGTCCAAGAAACATACCAAATTCTTATCAGGAATTTTGATAAAGAAACAATCCCTCTAAAAGAAAAACTCATGCATGTGATTTCAAGTTTTAATCCCCAAAATTCGTGTACATTTATTTCCATGATGCCGGTTACCCTAATCCATTGGATAGCTGATGATTGGGCATCCAACACTTGCTAAGTAGTTTGAGTTTCCATAAAAACAAACTAGAAACAAAAGTTCGGGCTTAGAAATATATATATATATATATATATATATATCTATCTATCTATCTCACAACACACACAGGCCAAAAAACCTTTAGCTTCAAAATGTTTTTTTTATATTATTATTCTTAATTGTTTTCATTTATTTTGATGATATGGACACATATTAATTAAAAAGAATTAAGAAAGAGATTTATTTTAATTAAATAATATTTCCATTACTATTCATGAAATGGCATTGCTATTAAGAAAGAAATTAGATAAGGAATTAAAAAAAAAAACTAAGAAAGGAAATGACAAAAGTAACAAGAAGATATTGAAAATGAATTAAAAAAAAGACAAATCCAAAGGGGTAGCTTAGTTGGCCTAGGACCACGGTTTGCACCCGGAGGTTGTAGGTTCGAAACTATACTACCACACCCTAGCTATAGGGGAATTTACCGGTCTTTCCTCCCGGCTCACATTGAGCCTAGTAGCGATCCACCCCTAAATTGCATCAAAGAAAATATAAACGTTTTCTGTAATTGAACATATGTAAGGCCATGTTTTGCACGAGTCGATCCTTTCATGAAATATAAAGTGGCCATATTATTTATAGAATGTTTTAGCCTACATTGAGCCAAGCCAAGGCATGGCTTCAATGTGTATTAGTTCAATCGCAATGTTGGAATACATTGGATGATTGCTTCAATAAAGAGACGGAAAATATTTATTATGTTTTTGGTCTTTCTTTTGTTCATAGTGTTTCTAAATAAAAATTCCTTTTGAGAGAGAGAGGGGGAAAATATCTTAGAAGGGAAAATATTATTTCAAAACTTGAGTGATTTAAAGGCTTAACCTGTATAGAAATGGTATAATCAATTGTAATGAGTGAAAAAGAAAGAATAAAATACCTATTCTATGACAGAAATAATATTATATAACTTACATCTCATTACGTCAAAAAGCCCAATAAACTTATTACAAAAAAAAAAGCCCAATAAACTACCCCTGCATGCTGGTTTTAAATCCTTCCCGTCTGATTCTTGTTTTCTCTTACCACCCATATTAGTCGGCAATGTGAAATGCTGAAAAAGAAAAAATCCTTATAACTCATTCCTGACCCTCCAGCCCTAGGACATGTTTGTGTAACACTTTTATGTAAAAAAGTGAACGGTTTCCGCAGAAAATCCATTTTTCATATGTTTGATGTGGAGCAATTCTACGGAAACACTTTCCTACATTATTAGTATTTTTCTTGCTAATGCTAGAAATGGATTTCCGGGGGGGAGGGTGGTGTTGGGGAAAACTTCTCCCTCCTATATAATTTCATTTCCTCACTTTTTTCCAACTTAACTCAAAACCCTATCTTTGTCGACCATTGCATTATGATTTTATTTTCTCTGATTAGTTGGGTGCATATATGATGATTATTATTTCTGTGATGGTTCATCTGATTTTCATTAAGAAATCCACAGTAGTACCAAACAACATTAGCACTAATTTAGTGAGAAATTTTTTTTCGCACCAAACATGAATTGCTAAATTCCACTGAAATTTATTTTTAAGGTTTCCATTTATATGGAATTTGCTGATACAACAATTTTCCCTCTTCGCAGAAAGAGTGTGTACACAAACGTCCCCTAATCTTTAGGCCTATCAATGGGACGGGCCTAACCTGGGCTTGGGTTGTCCAATCCTGTCCTGAACATTGGACAGGCCTGTTGGGGGGTGTCTAATCCTTGTCCTAAATTGAATGAGCCTACGTCAAATCTCGTCCCGTGCTAGCCCGGCCTGGGCTTTTTATCATGAAATTGAACATAAGCTAAATATTATCTAATTATTCTTATACCGTCACCAAACACCCGGTGTGAACCTCGACTTTAAACCCTCCTCATTTTTTCCGGACTTGGGACCCGGCAATGCAATGAAACAAGTAACATAGTGGAGTTAAAAATCTTTAATGTTTTTCTAGTGACAATAAAAAGAATCAGAAAATCAATAGAAATGAGTATCCTAAGTGAGTCAAGTAACGTCCCGTAAAAATAATCAAATGAATTTTTTTTTTAATATGTCTAAAAAATTAGTTAGTGCATCCTTATCATTGTCTAGATCATCATCATCAGTTGGGTCGTAACTATACTGATCTTAGTCACAAAGTAATGCTTCTTGTGGTCTTGATCTTGCTCTGCCCATTCCAAATCTCATGACCCGGATTTAAAATACTTGTTCAAATTTTTCTAAAAGCGCTTTATTTTAAAGCCTGGGACGGGCCTAACCGGTAAATTGACAGGCCCCTTCCCTCCTCTTTCCCTTCTCTCTTCCCCCACGACCGGCCGATCCCCCATCTCCCCCTCGACTGGCGCCGCTCCACTCTCTCCCCCCACCTCTCTTTCTCCCGCCCTCTCCCCTCCTAGCATCGCCCAGCCAACACCCATCTCTCTGCCCCCGCTTTCCCTCTCTCCCCCTCCTCTACATACCCTAACCATCTCTCGCTTCCCGACCGGCCCTCTCCTCCTTCAACGTCGGCCTCCGGCATCTCCTAGTGGCCAGAAGCATCTTTCCTCCTCCACTCTCTTCGTCTCTCTGCCATCTCCTTCACAGGTATTTAGGGCTTGTTATTATTTTAGTGATTTTCTGCTCTTTGAATTGTTTATTTATTTTTATTTATTTTATTTTTTATTTTTATGGAGTGAGTGCCTTTCAAGATTCCCGACCATTAAAAAATAAATAAATCAATATTTCAGTTTTAGACTTGAAAACCATGGGTGGCCAGTTCTGCAATATGATCACTGCACTCCACGAAAAATCAAACTTTCAAAATTCCTAGAAATCATAAGCCTTCCACAGGGTCATTGCACTCTCGGAGAAAATCCTAAACATACATAACTCGAATTTGAGAAACCCTACTTGTTACACCCTGACTCAAACTAATCGTGACTAAGGCTAATTAATTGAGATTAATGCTAATTAAGCATGGATAAATGGGTTAATCAATGTTAATGACCAAAGAGAGACAATTAGTCTCAGATGATGCATTAAGCATAATAAAATGAAATTGAGTTGGTTAAAATGAGTTTAGAATTCAACAAGGTAGACTAACGACTTTTTTTTTGTAAATATGGGTTTTTCGCGTATTTCGTTGAATACGGGAATTCTGGATACCAACGTGTGTATCGCGAATAGTACGTTGACTTTCATAATAGACGCGATTCCATTTGACCTCAAATGAGTCAAATGAGGTTTCATTTGACTCAAAATGTAATAAAGAGTAATAGGAGGGGGCTTTAGTGTGAAATATCCTTATATTAGAATGAAATGAATCATTCATTCATTTTCACTTCAAGCAGAACCCTAGACTCATTCTCTCCTTTTCTCTTCCAATCTCATTCCTCAAGAGAGAAGCTAGGAGTGATCCCAAGTAGTTTGTGAGGAGTGTGTTTGCATCTTCATCATCTTCTCCAAGCCATCCTCCCCATTGTTGAAGTGTAGAGCTTGAGAAAGATCTCAAGATTTATCTCATTGAGCTACAAGTAAGCACTTGAAACTTTTAATGAGTTTTCAAGTTGCAATGAGTGAGTAGGCATGGTTATTAGTATACATAGCTTATGAGATGTGTTTTTATGTTTTCATGGAGTTAGGGCTTGAAAATTTGAGGATTTTAATCTCAACCCAAGCTAAGGAAAAGAGGATTTTGCCACTAAGCTTCAAGAGAGGCAAGTATATACATTTCTAGTGATTTATGATTTTATAGAACTTGTATGAACTCAAGGAGTTCAAAAATATTGATTTTGTTCAAGAACTTCTGAAGCTCGAAAATGAGCTTCTGGGTGAATTTCGGCTAGCCGCAAGGCTAACCGCGGGGGCTAACCGCCAGAAATCCCCAGTTTGGCGAGCTTCTGGAAAGCTGACAGCAGCCAGCTAATCGCCGAATTTCGGCTAGCCGAAAGGTAACCGCTGAGCTGACCGAAATTGGGTCAGAAATCCCTGTCAGAAAAATCAGCTTCTGGAAAGCTAACCGTGAGCTAACCGAATTTGGTTCGGTTAGCCGCCAGCCGAATTTCGGCTAGCCGCCAACAAGGTTTCGGTTAACCGCCAGTGCAGTTTCGGCTAACCGCCAGGTAGTCGTCGGGTAACTGAACCTGACCGAAATTATTCATAGTAAGGGAAAATTTGGCTAATCGATCGGACCCAGTGGGTTTTGGATTTTTGCATGGACTAAGATCGCTTATGTAGTCATAGATACTCCTCATGTAGTGAAGACAAGTCGTGAGGTAAATTGTGACTGATCTAAATGGAAAGCCTAGTCATTGAGACTAACATTAGTGATATCTAAACCTTTATAAGTGTTAGCTAAGGTTATCTAATGCACAATCTAATTAAAGTAATGTCATCCACAATAACACATGCATTGATAACGAGCGTTTCACTTATTGTTTGGTTTAGATGATTATTTTAAAGGGCATTGCATAGTGGTTTCTTAAGCTCGTTATTGAGCCACACTGAATTGACATTGAACTCACACTGAATTGATGAATGATTACTAAATATGGTACTGAATAATGAATAGTTACTAAAGGTAACAATGACTAAATGATTAATCCTGCTGCAGCAGATGGATTTGGGGCGTTCCGGAGCTCCGTGGTGATGCTAGTTGTCCCTGGCCCGGACACTAGTAAGTCCCACATATTCCGATCATATCTATGGATATTGATTGATGCCTTCCATTCGGAAGATGAATCCTTCCTTTGAGGGAATATGGTAAATGAAATGAAATGAATAAATGAAAGCTATGATAGTGACTATCTTGTAAATGTCTATTGATCAACTCTTATGTTTACCTATTGTCATTGTATGAATTATCTAGATTTGTCTAGAATGGTAATTGTAACCAAATGGATTTAATAAATTCATTATATGTATTATCATGTGCTATTACTAGATCTGTTTATACATTGTTGAACCGTCGTGTTCACTAGTGTTATCGATGGCATTACAAGCCCGATTGCCCCTACCGGTGCAGCTACGCCCCCGGCGCCAGCGGAGGAGACCGCTCCGGTTCCTCCAGGAGGTCTAATCGAATGGAATGGTCGGGATGCCATTTGATACGGACATTTGAGTGCGAGAAAGAATTCTAATATTTTGAGAAATGTTTTGAAACATTATTTTGTATATTCATTTATGGAATGTAATTAATTGTTATTGTATGGTGTTGGATATACACTGATTGACAAACTATGATACATGTATAAGGACTTTATTTTGTATACATGTAAATCGTAAATTGATTTTGTCAAGTATAGATATTTCCGCAAAAAATTGTGTAATTGACAGGTTTATTGAGAATGATATCCCTTGTGGATTCCGTTTTAACTTCGGTTAATTCGGGGTTTATGGGAGTAAGTATGGGCTCACGGCTCGGGGTTATCGTAATTCGGGCCCGGGTCGTGACACTACTAAACAGAGTTGGGTTCCTCCCCTCCTAAAACTACCAACCACAAGTACAGTAAACACCCCAGTCACAAATTCTACAAGCAAGGGAGATGCCGAATAGAATAGGTAGATGAGACTGCTTGTTTCATTCTATTAGTAGTTGGGATTATTAGAGTAGAGTAAAGAAAGAAGTAATGACCATCAAGTGTTTGTGTCTTTTACTCATAGACCGTTTTATCACATAAGTGCTTATTGGATGGAAATTAGTCTCTGCATACATTGTTACATGTGAAAAAATAAGTGTTTATTTGTTCTTTTTTTTTTCTTTGGAAATGAGTGTTTGTTCAATTGTGTTCAGTGCTTAAGTTAGAAGATGGTGGATATCAATTGACCTACCACTCAAATTGTTTATGGTCATGGAAATGAACAGTTAAATTATGTCTGGTTCTTGACCCTAACATAAATGGAGTTTTTGTGATAGCCATTAATATTATTCTGGTTTTGCGGTTCATTTGCAAATGGGCGGTGGTGGTTGATTAACTGTAAATGGTGGTGATTGTTGATGATTGGTGGTGACAGTTGATGAAATATAAATAAACCATTTGCATCTATGGGATTATATATAGTAGTTAGTTGATGAATTTGACATAGCCATTACCTTGGTGAAATGAGAGTTCCGAAGAAAAAACTTAATCGACAGCGGGTGTAGTAGGTATTGGGTGCATTTGCATCTAACCACCTTGTCACGACCCGGGCCCGAATTACGATAACCCCAGGCCGTGAGTCCATACTTACTCTCGTAAACTCCGAATTAACCAAAGTTAGAATGGAATCCACAAGGGATAACATCTTCAATAAACCTGTCAAATACACAATATTGCGGAAACCCATATATTTGACAATATCAAATTTCGATTTACATGTATACAAAAGAATAAGGTCCTTATACATGTATCATTCCCATCATTTTCTTGTCAATCGGTGTATACCCAAAACACCATACAGTAACAATTAATTATATCTCAAAATGGTTAACAAAATAACTTCTCAAAACATTTCTCAAAATATTATAGTTCTTTCGCGCGTTCGAATACTCATAGGTATTCTGACCGTTCCATTCGTTCAGTCCTCCTGGAGGAACTGGAGCGGTCTCCTTCGCTGGCGCCAGGGCCGCTGCTGCATCGGCAGTGGCAAACGGGCCTGTGATGTCATCAATAACACTAATGAACACGACGGTTCAACAATGTATAAACAGATCTTGTAATAGCATATGTTAATACATATACTGAATTCATTAAATCCATTTTATAACAATTACCATTCTAGACAAATTTAGATAATTCCTACAATGACAATAGGTAAACATAAGAGTTGATCAATAGACATTCACAAGATAATCACTATCATAGTTCTCATTCATTCATTTTATTTCGTTTCATTTCATTTACCATCTTCCCTTAAAGGAAGGATTCATCTTCTGAATGGAAGGCATCAATCAATATCCATAGATATGATCGGAATATGTGGGACTTACTATGTCCGGGCCAGGGACAACTAGCATCACCACGGAGCTCCGGAACGCCCCCAAATCCATCTACTGCAGTAGGATTATTCATTTCATTGTTACCTTTAGTAACTGTTCATTCATTAATTAATTCATTTATTGTATTGTTCAGTTCAGCTCAGTAACGAGCTTAAGGAATTACTAAGCAGTGTCAGACTCGGAAATCGCACCATAGCTATTACTCTATCCAAGTTCTAAATCAAATTCCTAAACCAAACAAAAGGGTGAAACGCTTGTTATTTAATGTACGTGTTATTCTTGATGAACATCACTTTGATAGTAGTTTGTACATTCAAATAACCTTAGCTAACACCTATGCAGGTTTAGATAACACATTTGAAGAATTAATACTTAATTCGTTACCATTCCTTTCCTTTTTTCCTTAATCTTGATAATCTTAGATTAGGGCATAATTAGTTCTAACACTAATTTATAGACCACTAAGACTCATAGAAAACATAATTGGTTCCAAAATGGACCGATTTCAACTGGACTCAAATTGAGTCCTCCGATCGATCGGACTGAAATCATGTCAAAGTTACGGACTGTCAGATCGATCGAACAAAAAAACCTCTCAGTTAAATGACAGTCCGATCGATCGGCCCTGGGACGAGTTGCAGGTCTGAAACCTAATTTTTCTCTCCTCTTCCTTTCTCCATCCACAATCTGCATTAAACATTGGAACCTCCTGTTCCCTCCTCATACACTATTCATCCACAACAATACTTCTAATCATTCATTACCCATCTTAATCATTCATAAACAATTCCATAATCTCATGGAAATTTACAAGAATCCATGAAAACTCTATGCATTTCTACAATGATTAACACTAATCACAAGAAATATTTATACTTGCCTTTCTTGAAGTCTAGTTAACTCAAAGCCCTTTGTTTAGCTTGCTTTGAGATGAAAACCCCCAAATGAAACCATAACTCCATGAAAACACAAAATACACAAATCTATAAGCCATTTGTGCTAGAAATCATGCCTAAGCACTCCTTATGACTTGTAAACTCATTAAAACTCCATGCACTTACTTGTAGTTCAACTAGAGGAGCCCCTAGCTTTAATGAAGAGAGATTTGCACTTCCTCTCCAATGAACCAAAAGGGAAGGTGAAGAAGATGAAGATGGTGAAGCTAGCACCCCTTCAATCACACATACAAGCTCCCTTCTTGATGCTTGATATGAAAAATGGAAGAAGATGAGAGGAATGAGTCTAGGGTTTGGTTGAAATGAGGAAATGATTCATTCCATTCTAATATAAGACCCTCTTACACAAAAACCACCTCTTAATAAGTCAAATTACATTTTGGGTCAAATGAAGTCTCATTTGGTCCATTTGAGGTCAAATGGAGTCGCGTCTATTATGAAAGTTAACGTACTACTCGGGATATACGCGTTGGTATCAAGGATTTCCGTATTTGACGAAATACGTGAAAACTCGTATTTACGGAAAAGTCCTTAGCCTACCTTGTTTGAGTCTAAACTCACTTTAACCAATTCAATTTCATCTTAGTCCATTCTATTATGCTTAATGCATCATTTGAGACTAATTTCTCTCTCTTTGGTCATTAACCTTCATTAATACGATTATTCATGCTTAATTAGCATTAGTCCCAATTAATTAGCCTTAATCGTGATTAGTTTGGGTCGGGGTGTAACACACCTTCAAATCAAATTTGAGCACATGAGACAAGTGTAAGTTCACACTAGATGCATAACGGGTAGGGCCGGTACAGGTTATTGCCTTATTGGTGTAAATTTACTTACACGCGTTTTGGAATCAAAATTGATTGAGTTAATTCTAGATCCGGTCTTCCCCACTTGCATCTCTAATGTAAAGGTTGACCTGTTGCATGCATAATAATATAATATGTATTTTTCATTTTTTCCCGGGGCATCTACATGAAGGAAATCAAGAATTTCATCACTGTGAGGTAACATGTGGTTGGGAGGGGAGCAAATAGAGTCACATAACTATTTTTTTTATAATGATTATTGGCCCAGCTCCTGATTCCTGAGTCCTCTGTAAAGGTTCCTGATCCTCATTTTTATGTACATGTGGGCCCTTGATCGCTGATCCATACCATTGGATAGGTGTTATCCAAGTATGCGGAGGTGATTCCCCAAGTCAAATGGTTTGTAAGCTTATAATACTATTTTGGGCGTCTTCAGTCCTTTCATCTCTAGTGGGCCTTCCATTTGAGCACTGTGGATTGCTAAAACATTGGACCCAGTTGGTGGCTTACTAGTTTTAGCTCGAACCATAATTATAGTTTGATAACTCATTTTCACTTTGCATAGGTCTGGCAAGTAAACTGAGTTGCAGTACTTGACTGAGTCTGAACTCTGAAAAGTCCAATAAAGTATTTAGAGTATTTTAAGAATGGAGGTTTTAGAGTATTTTAAATTATGATTATTATGGCAGTCCTTAATGCCACTAGGACAGAAAATATGAGAGAGAGAGAGAGAGAGAGAGAGAGAGAGAGAGAGAGAGAGAGAGAGAGAGAGAGAGAGAGAGGAGCATACAATTTCATTTATAAAATATAAATAAAAAAAACTGTCCAAAGAACCAGGCCTTGTAGACTAATGCGACCCTGTGATTCTCCCATGTGACACTGATGCAAAATTTAGACAAACTAGTGATAACGAGTAAGCTCTATAATGGTTCAGTACGGTGCGTATATACACATGGCTACACACAAAGATTTAAAATACATGTTTTCTCTTGTGAGCATTAATTTAATTATGTGTACAAAAATAATGACTCTCAGAGCTGGGAATCTAGGTGCATGCGTGCATACAAACCAGATGATAGATAAGTCAGATTTTTGCACATGAATAACAGAAACTGTTGTTCTCACAAGTTCCAAGACATTCAACAATTTCAGGAAGCCCATGCCACAATTTTTTGAAGGCCTGTTCCATAAATGTTAATGATCCAGCCATCATTTTCGCTTTAAACTTGATTCTTCTTGGGATTTTGGTGGTAAAAATTTGCAATATATTGTTATTATTGTTGTTGTTATTTCTGACATTCTTATGTATTTTTTTTCTTTAAACTTTTAAGTGATATTTTTTAGAACAGTGGGGTTTTTGTTAAAAACAACAAATTGTAAGGTGTGTATGAGGTTTTTTGATGCCCTGTTTTGGGTGAAAAAATCTTATCCATAGAAGGGAAAACCTGCAAATTGAGCCTAGCGTTAAAAAATCCAAAGAGCTTAAAATCCTCTCATATGAGCGAGAGAAGAAGGGAATATGAAGAAAATGAAATGCACTGAAGCATAGAAGGGAGAGCACAACTATTACATATTTGGAGAAATGTGGAAGAGTAATGGAGGAGACATTATTGACCGAAAAAGAGAGGTTACATAAATGAATGGTTAAATAAATTGAGTGTTCAAACTCAGTTAAACAAATTGAGGCTGATTTCTCAATTGAAATCAATCACTTTCATATATATAAACTAGCAAGATAGGCCCGAGCTTAGAGTAAAACTATATCCAATTTGGGGCTATTTTTGGATATATATTAATTAATGAGAAGAAGGTAAATTAAAATCGAAGAATATCTCATTTATTGGTTTTTAGATACTATATATCAAAGTTTATTTAAAAGGAGAATGTATAGTAATAATCTCCAAATCAAATTTGAATTTATAAAGTTTCATATAATTTGGTTTTTTATGTTAAAAATCAACAAAACTCAATCTCTCAAAAGCATTCAATATTAGCATGTCAGATCAACAAAAAAGACCATGTGGCCAACAATAAAATCATCAAAATAAACTAATGAAAGTAGAAAAATAAATAACAGATCTGACGTTTTCTAGATTTAAATCAAAGTCATTATCAGTAAGAAATATAAGAGTCCAAGAGTGCAAGATATTTAAGTGAAATTTCCTTTCAAAGATCCGATTTAAGGAGTCTTAACATATTTATACTACCGTAGTGTATTATAACATAGTTTCCTAATATAACAATCATGTTCCCTAATTCCTAAAATATAGATGTTTAAACATATCTATACGTTCAATGCTCGGTATTATAACACAGTTACTTAGGAAATTTTGTATTAGATAATTACTAATTTAAGATTTGAATTTGAATCGATGTATTTATTAGATATATGATTGTAAAATTGGCTCCAATTTCACGAGCCCGATTTTGAAACTTAATCCGGGCTTGCCCACTTATGAGATTTGAATAAGTAATTATAAAAAATTATAGTTAAGATTTATTCTAAATCAAAGAGCCATTTTTTAAAAAATTCAAAAACAACAGTGTTGAATGATCATTTGACGGGCTCATAATATTTTCATACATCATAGTGTTGAACAACTCAGACACTCAAGAGTATCAGCTAAGGCTTATCCCATGAGGCTCGCCAATGTTCATGCAAATGCTATAGGCCTATTTAAAAATATTCCATGATCTAGCAAAGATTTCAAAGCCCCACTTGCTTTGTGTTTAACCCACTAAAAATTAGAACCATAGCTTAAATTTTAACCACACTGTTGTGAATAACAAAAGTGAAACACATGCAATAAAATAAATAGAGGAAGATGAGAAAATGAGTGAGGGTTGTAAGACATATCAGAATTAAGGAATATGAAATCCAAGGTCTAAACATTGATCCAACTTAAAAAAAAAAAAAAAATAAAAGAAAAGAAAAAAAAGACACAGCAAAGAGAGAGCAGGTGATTGGGAGTAAATGATTAGAGAGAGATGTGGGTGTTTTCTAATTAATAACCTCTATGTACACATAGAAATATTATCTTGCTATAAATAACACATGTTAACTTGTTGAGTTTAAACTGATAAACTGTAATTGCATAAAAAAACTACAAGAGTGAATGAGCAAGATAGTTTTTCATAATGAGATCCCTTCAATTTATTTATAATCAAATGCGAATTTCAGAGAGAGAAAGCGAGAGGAAGAGTTTTAACAGGTTCAATTACAATTCGAGAGAGCAAACTAAAAATAAATCCATGAAAACCCAATACTAAGAACAAAGAATTAAAAAATAAAAATAAAACCCACAATTCCATGAAAACTCATCACCATAAAAGCTTAAAAAAAACTATAAAAAAAGTCATACCATAATGCGTTAAAATTTGTTAAGATACAAAGAAATAAATTATAAAAATGAAAGCCCATATGCAATCCAATAATATAAGAAACTTTAAAGAAACAAGGAAACTCATAAGGACTCAGTATCAAAAAATCCGAATTTGAAAGCAAAAGGGAAAATAATAAAAAACCACAAAGCTCTTGAAAATCCATCACCAAAAAAGCCAAAAGAACCCATCGTAACTGAAAATAAGAAAAATAAAATGCAGCAAAATACATCAAAGAAACTACACAAACATATAAAAAGGAATATAGACAATCCAATGGTAAAAGAAATTTAGAAGATAACAGTAAAGCCATGAGAACCCAATAGGCCAATACACGAAAACCAAAAATCTAAGCCAAAAAGGCAATAAAAATACAAATCCATGAAAATCCATCACCAAAAAAGCTAAAAGAACCCAACAAAAGTGAAAGGATTAGTAATAAAATTAACTAATAATTAAAAGCAATAAATCTATAAAAACATAAAAAATACAACATAGAAATGAAAATACATAAAAAACCCATAATAAGAATAATTTAAAAGAAATAGGTAAACTCATAAGAACCCAATACCCAAAATTAAAAAACTGAAATAAAAAATTGTAAGGAAAAGAAACCTAAAAATAAATTGAAACTTCTATTCATTTCCTTGTTTCAATTGCCCATCCATTAAAACATTAAATGGTAGCACAGTGCCCGGTATGATTCAGATTCATTTCACAATTAAAGCAGTCAATTTAGTCGATATAAAACTTTCTATTATAAAAACGTTCCTCTGCAATCTAACAAAACAATTTCAGAGATTGAGAAAGTGAGATGTCCTGAACAATCCAATAAATCCACCGAAACAAACTCACCATCTTTCCATATGCTTGGACTTGCAAAATGTAGCAAAAAAAATACACTTTAGGATCATGGTTTTTAGGCGATAGTATACTCACTAAAAAGTAATGGCTGCATTCATTTTTTTTTTTTTGGTTCCATCTACATATTGGGAATTTATGGATAAAAGATCTTCTTTGGGTTTGAAAGACTTTGGCAATGGGAATGGTGCTACTGTCTACCGAGAGAGTAGTAGAGACTCATTTAATGGATGCAAATCCCTAACAAATAGGCACTGTCTAAATAATAGGAGCATCCAATCAAATATGAAAGGATTTTATAGAAGATTTTCTAGAGTTTGATCGAGATTTCCTTTGAAGACAACTATTCAATAAAGAGTCCGGTTTGTTAGAAACTATCATTTATTTTGAATTTAAATTTAGTGTATTGATGGCACACGAGTTTGAGTGGGAGTCAGTTTGAGTTTGAGTGGGGAATCGTTGGACTTGAGAGTTTGGGTTTGAGTTGGATACGTCACCTCAATTGATAGATCTTATCTCTCATTCAAATTAAAATTGAAATCCAATTGAAAAATCAATTGCAAAATCGGTGCAAAATTGAGCTTGATTTCTCAATCAATTAGCAAATTGGACTCTGATTTCTCAATCAATTAGCAAATTAGACTCCAATTTCGCCCAAAAATAAAATTATATCCAATTTGGGGCTATTTTTGGATATTTTGATTGATGAGAAGAAAGAAAATTAAAATCGAAGAATATTTCATTTATCAGTTTTTAGATACTATATATCAAAGTTTATTTAAAAGGAGAATGTATAGTAATAATCTCCAAATCAAATTTGAATTGAGTGTTGAAATTTGAATTTTTAAAAGATTCAAAGTCTAAGAGACTTTGGATGGATGAATTATGAATTGATAAGATAAGATCCAAGGGAGAGTCCACAATAATTCAAATTGCAATAAAAATCTAAAATACTAAAGTTTCTCTCTAAATCGAAATCAGATCAATTCAATTGCAAAATCAAGCTTCAATTTCACAATCAATTGTGAAATCGGACAAAATCAAGCTAGCTCCAATTTCTCAATCAATTGCAAAATTGGAACTCAATTTTGAAATTTAATCCTACGTCTATAACATATAATAATTGGCTTGATTTTCAATGAGATGTAGCTCAACAAATTGTCTCAATTTTCAGAATTGTAGCTTCCTAAATGTTGTTATACTTGACCATTTTGGAAACCAGTTAGGGGTTAGCTAAAGAGGAGATTATTTTTGTTTCTGAATGAAGAGGATATTATTTAATTGTTGTTAGTGGGCCTTCAACTTCCTAGTTTCCTTTGTTGAGAGGGAGAGGGGCAGTGAATGTGGGAAGGAGGGGGCGGGGGGGGGGGCTGGTTTTATGAAGTGAATGTGGGAAGGTTTCTTGTGTTTGTATAAAAGCCATGGGTCTAAGTTGCTTTCTCAACATCGATGGGGCTTGTTGTGAACTACGTTGCTTTTATTTATTTATTTCAATGAGTCTTTCCGCTTAACTATATTTTTTTGGCCTACTCATGTACACGTCGCCAATCATCACAACATCAGTCAATTTAAGTTTCTTGTTATTAATTAGTCCAATGCCTATCCCCTTTTATGCTTATTAATGGTTTCACGTCAGCTATCTGTTTCACGTATGTAAATCCCTTTTGAGTTTTTTTTTTTTTTAAATTATGATGGGGGTTATTGGTCATAGATTGAAACACCTATTGATGGAGCCAGGTGCTTAGTTTTTTTTTTTTTTTTTTTGCATGAATTATGATGGGGGTTATTGGTCATAGATTGAAACACCTATTGATGGAGCCAGGTGCCTATTCATCAGTTAAATCCTATATTCCAAAAGTAGTTAAACATTTAACACCAAAATTAGGGATGTCTTTTGCAAACATAGAAGATGCTTTCAATTTTTACAACTATTATGCTAAAGTTGCGGGATTTCGCATTAGAAAAGGCTCAAAAAATAAAAAGAAAAATGTAGTTGTTCGGAAAAAAAAAAGTGTGCGCCAAGGAAAGTCAAAGAGTAGAAAATTCAGGAACAGATAGTTTAGCCATGACACGGGAGAATTGTGATGCTGAATTCCAAGTGGAAAAAAAAAAAAAAAAAAAAAAAAAACACGAAGTTGGGAGTATTAGAGGTTTGTAAATTTATTAAGGAGCACACCCACCTTTTAAGTACTTCTCGAAAGGTGCATCTTCTACAGTCACATCATGAACTCCTTGAAGTTAAGAAAAAATAATAGAAACGTATGGTTGTGTCAATATATGGACTGTGATGCAAAATACGATGCCTAAAACACATCGTCTGCACTCTACTCGATTAGGCCCCGTGATTCCTCCTCAGGCGCCTCCTCCTCCGGGGCAGGGGTAAGGGATTTGTCACATACTGCAAGGGATTTGTCACATACTGCACCAAGGTGTAGTATTAGACTATGAATAGCTTAGGAAGTGCACAATATAAATAGCATTTCCATGTTGCAGCAAAATAGCGTAAAGACAGGCTATGATACCCGGAATTCGGCATTTCACCTATGCTACTGGTGACGACATGGTCCAATACAGATCTGGATACGGGATACGACAGGGTATGGGTGGGATATGTTGCTAAAATTTAGGATACGACTCTTCAAAATTTTAGGATTTTGGCTCGAATTGAGGGTTTTGCAAAAACAAAAAAGAAGGGAAAGTGTCAACTGAATTTTAACCCTCCTTCATTCAGGCTTAGGACCGGCAGGCTTACAATAAGCAACAAGATGAAATAAAAAGAATTTTTATATTAGATTGGCCAATGGAAGATTAGAAAACATCTTATATATGTTTATATGTATGTTATTTTATTTATAAGTATATGATATTAGTTTATAGGTATTTGGGCCTTGATTCAGGCCTGGGTTCCAACCCTTTACGTGGGTCAATATATTTTGGGTATGTATATGGGTCCTGTAACCTGATCCTAGATTGGGTGTGGGTTTCTGTTGGGGTTCCCTATTAACAATTTGGATTTGGATCCAGATCCGGGTATACAATGGAACCAGTCAAAACCTGACCTGTTTCTATCCTACAAACACACCTTTTCTGTCTCGCTTCACCTTTTCTCTGGTTTTACAATCACTAACGTACATATCCACATGCAAGTTTCTTAGCATTTTAAGCACAAACTTGGAGATCTACTAATCAGTTCTTTTCTATAATTTCTTCTTATTTGTTATATATTATTTATTTGTATTTCTAGAGGTACCCCTTTGTAAAGCTCGAATCCAGGTTTGCAAGATGGATATCATTTCTCAGTTACAAGAGCAGGTAAATAAAATTGCTTCCATTGCATTTAATTCCTTTGGAACCCTGCAAAGAGATGCTCCACCCGTCCGACTTTCTACAAGCTATCCTGAGCCAGCAAGTAATTCCTCTGGCTCTGAGGAAACAGTCAATATTGCAGAGCAAACCAAGGTCATGAGTGCTGCTTTGGTGCATGCTGCAAAACAGGTATGTATGTTTTCGCTAGGAGTGGGTGAACAATAACCAGCATTATCACGAATTTGAACTTGTTCTGTTTTTATTTTATTTTATTTTATTAATTTTCTTGAAAGGTAACTACTCACATCCACACAGAAACTGCCCCAAGTCTCTCACTGTCAGTGCCAGAGCCAGGATTTTATCCCAAACTTGAACTAGTTCTCCGATTACTAGAAGCTATGATGCCCAGATACGGTGACGTAGGCAAGATCCGCGATCGGGTTGATAGATCAATCTCCCGAAGGATTGATCGAATCCAAGAGGATTCCAGCCACTAGGGCAACCTCACAAGAGGAGAAAACACCATAACTGAAGAGAAAACTCTCATAACTCAAAGATTAATTAATAATAAGCATGTCTATTACAATGAGGCCTAACATCCTTTTATAAAGGAGTTGACTTGGTCCCTAAGCAACTATATTTCCTAATATATGAATTATATCTAAAATAAAAAGGAAACTAACTAATATTAATCATAAACAAACCAAACTATTAAATAATATTTCCTGACTAAATGGATGTCCCCTTGGGCCTATGGACTGGTCCCAATGGGTGGGCCAACCTATTGTCTGGCCTGCATCAATTCTCCCCCGCTTGAAAAAAAAACTCGACTTCGGCGAGTTGATAGCCTGATTAAAAGGGAGATAATTTGACCACAAATTCTAAAAAACGTTTGCCTGGGTCGAAAATCAATCGAACAAATGTATGTTTCTTCTTTTGATCTGCATTCTCATAACATGGCTTAGAAGTTTGATGCAGTCTTTTACTCCATTGAGAGGTAGATGGGAGGTTTTGCTTCGGCTGATGTCTATATTGAGTTTGGATTTGTGATCTGACCATTAGAGGCTTCAGTTGTTGCCTTTGTACCGACGGAACATGAACATTGACTATCCATCGGTGATCGCCGAAAATGAAGTCAATGTGAGGAAATTCAATAACTTGATCTTCTTGTAAAACAACTGGAACAATGGACTTGATATCTTATGACCCAATTGGATTTTCCGAAAGTGACATGACAATTGGATCTACTGTATGTTCAATCTTCTCTCTAACTCGATCAGAGTCTTCAATGTATGCTTGTCCTTGTTCTTGCAGCATTGGACTGACATTACTGTGATCAATATAGTCTGTACCCATGAAATCAACTTTACCATTAAATTTCTCTTCGATGTCATCATTGATGTCTTTTGTCGGCACTTTTGGTGCAATCATGACTTCTTTTTCAACTTTTTGCTCTCTCTGTGGCTCTTCACTTAAAAGTGATGATGTAGACGAAGATGGGGCTATTGAATTCATTGGAACGAGCATAATTCTTTTTCCATTCCACAAAATGGTCTATGTATTCACCTCGTTATCATGGTGCACTTTTCGATCAAAAAGCCATGGACACCCAAAAATATTTTGAGCAATATTCATATGGATCACATCACACCAAATTTTATCTTCATAATGGCCCATTTTGAATGATACCAAACATCTATGAGTCACGGGGATAATATGACCATTAGACCATGTGACTTGGTAGGGCTTAGGAAGCTTCTCAATAGACCAATGAAGTTTGTCAATGACCTCTTGCGCGACAAAATTCATTGCACTACCATTGTCAATAATTAAATTAGCGGACTTGTCTTTTACTCTTACCCGTATGTGAAATTTCTTAGCCTATCTCCATTCTTCTTCTTCCTTTTCATTTGTATCGAGGAGTCAGCGAATGACAATAGTGGGATTGTCTTCTCCTCGAAAAAGTCTTTCCACAATATGAGCTCTTTGCCGACATTGTTGCCTGCGAGACCTTCTAAGCATACGCTCAATACGGATGGCTTCTAAGTCTCTTGACTGGTTTTGCAATAATTCATATTTTCCAAGATATCTGGTCTCAAGCCTTTGACATAACAAGCTAAATCATGTATCTCATCTTCCTCTAATTTGCACATGTCTTGCAACTCCCGAAATTGGCAGGTATATTCATCAACGGTCAGATGTTCTTGCTTCAAATTGAGAAATTGCTCAAAATAGAACTCATTCTCAAAATACCAATCTCCATATGTAAATTCATACCAAATTCTTTGAAGTTCAATTGAGCTCCCAAAAATCTTCATATTGACTTGAATCAAGAGGAAACATGAAGAGATAATATTTTTCTTTGAATGGACTAACCTCGTTTTGGAGATCACAAGTACAAGCGGGTCACTTTTGAGAATCTGGACACTCTGAATCAGTCGGATTGGAATTGGCCCACAAGACTCAGGCCACAAATTTCTGCATCCTGTTTTTTTTTTTCCCTGTTGCTGGTTAGTTGGCTGGGCGTGGATTCGGGTTCAGATCAGGCCCGAACCCAGGCCAGGCCCAAAACTAGAAAATTCAAATTTAGTATGCTGCAAGTGGGCTGGATTTGGGCTCGGGTTCAGGTTGGACCTGAATTGCAGGTTAGGCCCAGACTTCAGGTCACCCCAAATTGCAAATGTGAGGGAGTCCTTTTTGCTTCTCCTCGAGTAATGTGCAGAGAATGAGAATAAGAGGTCTACTCTGCTTACTGTTTTGGGCAAAACGAAGAAGAGTGGGCTCGTGCGCTGCTGTTCTTCGACGATGGTGCTGCGATGCTGTGTAGCGAGGCTGAAGGTGCTGTGCTGGAAAATCTCGCTGGTGCCAGGTATGTCTCCCAACTCAGATCTCTTTTTGCTTCTATTCTGGCCTTTTTCTTTTTTTGGTTTCTGCTGGGTGGGGTTTCGACGAGGCCTGAGGGATGAAGGCAGAGGGTGGGGTTGTGTTGGTTTTAGGTCTGAGACAGGAGGGGGAGATGGGGGATGGGATTTAGGGTTGTTTTCAAAAGTGTGGAAAAGGGATGGGCTTAGGGTTGGGTTCTGTCAGCGACGGTGGATGGTTGTAGGGAAGTTAGGATTTAGGGTTAGGTTTGGGGATTTTTGTTTGGATTCGATGGGAATTGGCAGAGGTAGGTTTGTTTGTGATGGAAGGATGCATGCTTGGGTTTTCGGTTGGGTGAGTTTCGGGTTTTTGGAATATGGGAAGGTGGGGTTCGATTGGGTTGGATGGAGGTTTTGGTGTTCGGCAGTGATGATAGGGATGGGTGGGTGTTGTCGATTGAAAAATTTGGAGTTTGGCATGGGAGGAGAGAGGATCGGCTGGGGTGAAAGTGGTTGTTGGTTTTTGGTAATGGTGGATGGTGGCTCGGTGATAGGGGATGGTGGGGTTCGGTAGACAGGATGATGATGGATGGAGGATGTAGAGAGGGGACGCGAGGGAATTTCGGAAAGGACAAACGTCTCCCCGGTGATCGCTTTTCGGCTCTGATACCAATTGATGCAGCGAAGATCCGTAATCGGGTTGATAGATCAATCTCTTGAAGGATTGATCGAATCCAAGAGGATTTCAGCCACTAGGGCAACCTCACAAGAGGAGGAAACACCATAATTGAAGAGAAAACTCTCATAACTCAAAGATTAATTGATAATAAGCATGTCTATTACAATAAGGCCTAACATCCTTTTATAAAGGAGTTGGCTTGATCCCTAAGCAATTATATATCTTAATATATGAATCATAGCTAAAATAAAAAGGAAACTAACTAATATTAATCATATACAAACCAAACTACTAAATAATATTTCCTAACTAAATGGATGTTTACGTGGGCCTATGGATTGGACCCTACGGGTTGGCCGATCTATTGTTTGGCCTGCATCATACAACATGGATATAGTAGGGACACGCCATAGAGACCATAGGGACATGGATTTTACACATAAAAACTTAAGTATCGGATATGATACGACATGATATGTTACCCATTTTGAAATATTTGTGCATCATAGACTAGATGTTTATTTTGCATATCTAAGTTGGGAACTTGCGACATATCAAATGATTAGTTCATGATAGCATATTTCATCCCTTGTCTTCGGTCCCCGATCAAGAATATGAGAGCTGATGCGATAATATTTCGCATGATGGAGTTCAAAAGTTGAGTTACGGAGATTAGAATTCCAACAGTGGGATGACTGTTATGAATACATAGGCGAAATGGCTGATCACCTGGCACGATGGTGAATGATCAACCTAATCTTCTCGATACGACTCTCTTTTTCCCCCCATCCTCTCTCTTCTTTCTCCTTATTCTTCTTTTGTAGCGCCCTAATTTCGAATACCGAGTTTACCGCCAAGGTACCTGAATTTGACCCGTTACTTCCTGTATAAATCGGGAACTTCCAAGATTGTAGGTCCATAGTGAGGTCCAATTTAAAACCTTGAGTCGGCACATGACATTCACTCGGTTGTTATAAGCTTAGCCTTGGACTGATCATCCTTGGTTAGAGCTATGTATTGTTCGGCCAACATGATGAGCTATGATTAGACGGCCGGCAGACTCCGGTAGTATATGTTTCATTCGTGGCCAACAGACTCCGTTAATGGCATATACAGGTATATATATAGTCATAGCTGGCAGACTCCGGTAATGTATATATACTTCTTAGGGTTTTACTTTATTTGGCGAGGCTTATTATCCTTTACATTGTACTATTTTCCTGCCGCAACTGGTTATTAGTATGGGAGGGCCGCGGCATAATATCCGGCGGTGGCCAGCTCGTGTGAATGTGCCATATTGTTAGATGATGAGTTAGATTGCTTTACTTTCATATTGATCCTTATTGTTATACTTTGCACGATTGCTTAGTATTGTACCTTGTTACTCTTATGATCTTATTATCGTCTCTATTCTTTTTGATGCATACATCCTATGTTACTTGTATACTGTCTGTGCTTGCCAGATCCTTGGATCTGACCCATCATTTGGTATTGTTACCAACCCCAATCTTGAGGGTGATGCGCTCCTTGAGGCACCCGTAATTGATGAGTACGGGTGGGGACTGGCAGATCAGGAGGCTGAGTTGGAGGTTGGAGTGCCAGTATTGGGGCATGAGTGATTCCTTGATTTTTGGGTTTGAGTGACATATGTTGTGAGAATGGAGGATTCATTCATATGGTTTGTACACACTATTATCCATACTTTGAGATAGTTTAGACTTATGCCCTGCTGCATTTACTTTATTGAGATTGATACCTGATTAGCTTCCACATTTATCTAGTTATTGCTTCCGCATATTTTCTATATGCTTCTGCACTTAATTGTTGATCTCATATGTTGGTAAAACAAGTCAAGGTCTGTGTCTGGCTAGGCTATTCTTGCGCAAGCAAGGTCAACTCATATCCATACAAGGTCCACTATCCATGTCCAATTTGTACATAGCATCCATAGTCCATATCCAACATCAAACCTACAGCCAAGATCCACAATGCCATGGTCTTAGTCCATTTCCATCACAATCCAAATCCAGCATTGTTCATTCCATTACCCATTCATAAATGGGTTTCCAATTCATCAACACAACCTCTTCTCTAAGGTAATCACATCCATCCATTCCTTAGGCCATATGATGGCCCGCCTAGCCATAGACACGGGTCAAATGATCTCCATTCACAATCCGGGTCACCATTAGGAAATTCTAGGTTCAGGTCTTCCAATTTCCATTTAACTAATAGGTTTAGACAGTAGATAAATATAAGAGTGAATAGTATTGAAGAGAATCTAATATATCCATATGTCCATGCCAATCCAAGGAAGATCAAAGGTCCAACCTAGGTCATTGCCCCCTTTTCAGGTTCAGTTTCATGTCAGCCAACTCAATTCCGAAGTGAAGTTTCAGATGCTAAGGAATGTGTATTTGGTGTTCCTGAAGTTACGGGCATCTTCAACAACGTTTAAGGGTTGAATCGAAATCCAATTAATACACTAGACCTTACTTTGGTGCCCCCCATGAGTCAGGGTTAAGCCTAACCCTTGACTCATGCTTGGCACATCACTGGAAGTCCACATGGAAGGTCAATAGAACCCACAATAGACCACATCACCAAATTGCACATAATCTGGAACTTACTGCCTGCAGTACATTGGGAAGGGCAAGAAGTCTGGCTCCCAGGTTGTCTTAGTCCAAGTGCATCCGATCGGCATCATGGTGCCTTGGACGGCCGTAAACACATGGAATAGGGGAACAACAACCTGGTAGGCAGGTCTTCCATCTGGGATTTCTGCAGTGTGGCCGGTCGACATCCATCAAGGGTGGTCGACTGGCTACAAAGAAAATCTGGGAACTGGTTTGTCCTTCAGTGGATTCTGGGCAGTGTTCCCGGTTGACATCTTGGCTAGGTCGGTAGGGTGGTCGACCGTATGCACTGAATTTCTGAGACTGAGAGTCAAACTAACTCTTAGCTATTTTCTGAGTTTCCATATGTATCCGGTCGACATCCTCCAAGGCTGGTTGACCGGGTACACGAAATTCAAATTTCCAGAATTCTGCATCTTTTCCAATTCATTTCAATTTTCTTCAAAACCATCCAATCTCGTCTCCAACAATCATAAAACCATACATAAACATCAAAACTCCTCCAACCATCACAAATCCATCGACAATTGTGCCATTGATCTTCCAAATGAGAAAACTCATCCACCAATGACCAAATCCATAAAACAAGGCTTAAAAGATAGATCAAAGAAATCTTCACACATCCATGACTTGAATTACAGAATCAAACAAGGAAATCTTGCATTCTATGCTAAGTATATTGTACTTGCCTTTACTCTAATTGCTAGGGTTCTAGGCTTGATATAAGAGATCCAAGCTCCGAATCCAAGATCCAAAGCTCTAATGGCTTTGAAACTCTCAAACAATTCCCAAAACTCAGATCTAAGAAGATCTACAACTCCTAAACCCAAATCCACAAGAGAATTTCATAAGGGAACGGAAATTCTAGAGAGAGAGAGGAAATTCCACGGAAATTGGGTTAGGGAAGGGAAATTACCTTGTCTTGTAGAGAAAGGAGAGATCTTGGAGATGAGAGGGATCCTCTAGAGAGCTGATAGTAGTAGCTTGTGGGAATTCCTCCTTTGTTGTAGGAAACCCTAGATCTAGGATTCTAGAGAGAGAATTGGAGGGAAATCTTGGAGGGAAAGGAGAGAATTGGAGGGAAAATGAGAGAAGAGAGAGCTCGTTTGGGATGGGGGGAGGGCGGCTTCTTTTATAGATTTGTGTTGAAAAGGAAATGACTAAGTTGCCCTCCCTTGGTTTGTTATAAATTTGGATAAGTACATGTGCAATTGAGGTATTTTAGGTGTCGTTTGAAAATTCTCAAATGAAAACCCCTCCTATTAGTTCTAATTACATTAAGGGGCCTCTAACCAACTAAGAAACCATGCAAAGTCTATCTAAGACCCTATAGGTTCTAGTAATCACAAAAGGAGACTAATTCCTAGAAAATAGGCTAAAATCCTAGGAAATACTAGACTACCCTTACTAACCCTTATTAATTAGTATAAGTAGATATTATATAGTATAATTAGAGCAATTCAAATATAAGTGAGGGTCCACAAGGGGTGGGGCCTCACATCTTTCCTCTTTCTTGTTTTCCCTTTTTTTTTTTTTTTTATAATTTTTTTTTCTAAACAACTACCTCACATGGAGATCATCTAAGCCATTTGAGGGCTTCTTGTTTCAGGTGAATGCCACCCATTGGGTGAGATTTTAGTCGTTCAAGGCCCCAACCTGAGCCCCATCTAAATTCATATTAGGTTTACAATTTTAGGTCCAAGCCCAACACGATCCTGAAAAGACCGACTCAATCCAAGTTGCACCCCCTAATAAATTCTGCCAAATCTTTAGCGCACTTAAAAGTACCTATGAATTTCTGACATTACGTGTAGCTATCGAATTTAGAGTTTCAAGCTAATTGCCATTTGTCTTAACAGTTTTATGTTCATTAGACAGAAAATTTTGCTATATCCAATACTTTAGTAATAAGGGAGGAATAAACTCATGTATCTAACTATTTAACATACCCATTTGTTTGTTTGTTTGCAGTTTGATGCCCTTGTTGCAGCACTTCCTTTGTCAGAGGGAGGTGAAGAAGCACAATTGAAACGAATTGCAGAACTACAGGTATGGCTCTTGACATTTGTATTGATTCTTACAAGATTCATTAGAATATCAAGTGGCCGTTTCCTTTAGTTGAACTAAATGCAACAAGGTGCATTTCCCCTCTACCATACTTGTTTTAAATAATCCTCTTAGACCATTTCTTTTACTCTCGAAACTATCCAGGGCGAAAATGAAGCTGTGGGACAAGAGCTGCAGAAACAATTGGAGGCTGCAGGTCATTTTCTACCCTCCTCCTTTGAGGATCCTATAATTGATAATAAATTATGGGTTTTGACTCTCAACGAGTGTGCGTCTCTTTGTTGAGGGGTTAATCCAATAATTTCATGGCCATGGTTAATGATCCATTTTGTTGTTATGGTGCTCTCCAACCTGAGAGGAGGATGAACTAAAACTATCTTTGAGTGGAAGATCATTGCTATCTGCTCTCTGGTCTTTCTTTGGGTACTCTTTTATTAGGCAATACCTTGAAGAGTTTAGATTCATTTCACAATGAGCCGGTGGGATAGTGAAAGGTCCTCACTATTGCAACCTTGAGCTTGTGGGTTTGAGTCACATTACTCACATTACCTATAAAAGAAAAAAAGTAAAAAACAAAAAAAGAGTTTAGATTCTTTTAAACATATGAGGAGAGACTAGCATCTTGTCAAACTATGCACTTGCAAACCATAAAAGTAAAATCTATTGGTTGTCCGTAACTCTATCCACTCACCAAGGCAAACAAAACCAAGAATTGAAAATGAATAAGAAAAGTAAAAAAGAAGAGGTATCTGTTATGTGCATGAAAGAGTAGTAGTTAATACCCACATTATTTCTTTCTTTTGAATTAGTCATGGCTCTGAAAGAGTCATGAGTCCATAGTCAGTCTGATGCTAGTTTGTTGGAGGAGTTGCTACTCCTTACGAATAGTTTTTCTTCCCACGTCTTTTACCGTTGTAAGCCTATAAAAGGCTGTAATTTGCATTAAATAAAATATATCAAATTAAAGACTTAATTCCTTGGAATATTAGGAGGCTGGTTTTTCCCTCGAGGCAAAAATCACTGCGATCCTTTCTTGTTTACTCATTTGAGTCATTTCAGCTACCATTTTCATTCCTTTTCTTTGAAAAATTGCTACAAGAAGAAGAGGACGGGGTCGATGAACACACGCTACCATTAACAATCCCAACAACTTGTTATCAGAGTAGGTTATGGCTGATCAATGAATTAACCAGCTACAAATCGAGGTGGGCTCCTCGTCTTCCTGGCAAAAGCAGGAAGAAGCACAACTCCGGTATCAGTTGTTGAGAGAAGAAGGGCTAGTTTCTTGGCAAATTCTAAAAGACGGCTTACATGCTTGGTATGGTCCCACTCAATTTGAGGACTTCTTCGTGGATCTCACAAAGCTCAAGCAAATAGGAACGATTAAGGATTATCAAAGCCATTTCGAAAGACTTCTTACTAGAGTTGGAAAATTAACACCAGCACAACAAGTAGGTTGTTTTATCAGTGGCCTTGGAGATTACCTACGAGCTGATGTCCAAGCTTTGAAGCCAACCACCCTCTCTGCTGACATGGGGCTGGCCTGCTTGTATGAATCTCGGAACCTATCGCAACGAATAATAGCTTCACCTGATGCGAGGTGGGTCAATCCTCCACCAGCCAGTCCATCATCTGCCCCCCACCATCCCAAACATCGGGAAGCTTACTCCTGATGAAATGGAAGAGTGACGAGAAAAAGAATTTGTGCTTCAATTGTGATGAAAAATTTCGCCTGGGTCACCACTGTAAGAGGCTATTTTATCTTGAAGGATGTTGGCCTGAGGAAGACGAAGAAGAGCACACCAACAATGATGGGGCAGTTGAACCTCATGTAGAAATGGGTGAAGAAACGTTTGAAACTCCATTACATGCCATATCTGGAGCTCGTGCTCCCCAAACTATGTGTCAGAGGAAACATTGGCAAACAGGCCATCACATTTTTGGTGGATTCTGGGAGTACTCACAATTTTTTGAGTAATAACATAGCCAAGAAGATTGGTCTGGTTCCAAGCAATGAAGGGCATCTTGAAGTGGCAGTAGCTAATGGTGAGAAATTGGCTAGTCCTAGGCAGTGCAAGGCGGTGTACATGTCCCTGCGAGGAGTGCCCATCACCATGGATCTCTATCTCCTACCATGGAAGGGTGTGATGCTGTCTTACGGGCCCAGTGGTTGAGAACTGTTGGACCGATACTCTTGGATTTCTCCAAACTTCAAATGAGGTTTCACATAGAAGACATGGAGGTAGTTTTGCGAGGGATGTCTACTCCAAAATCCAAAATCATCAATGCTGAAGAAATGAGCAGGGAGTTAAGGAAAAAGAAACAAGGAGTTTTGCTCCAACTTTACTCTCTCTATATGAAGGATCCACATGTCAACATAAACCCCCAACTGCAACCTATTTTAACCTCATATAAGGATGCATTTGAGGAACCTAAGGGCTTGCCACCAGCAAGGTCACAGGACCACAAAATTCCTATGGTCTTAGGAAGTGGGCCAGTAGGCTTCAGGCGATATCGATATCCACACTTCCAGAAAACTGAAATTGAACGAATAGTGTTTAATATGCGGTCAACAGGCATCATTCGCCCAAGCAATAGCCCTTACTCCTCATTAGTCCTACTCGTCAACAAGCATGATGGGTATTGGAGGCAATGCATTGATTACAGGGCACTAAATCAAATCACCATCCAGGATAAATTTCCTATTTTAGTGATTGATGAATTGCTTGACGAGTTGCATGGAGCACAATAAGCCTGCTCTTCGGTCAGGGTACCATCAAATCTGCATGCATCCAAGTGACATCTCAAAGACTGCCTTTTGAACCCACCAAGGATGCAACGAATTTTTGGTAATGCCCTTTGGCCGATGGTTTAAAATAGCGATAGCGGCTGCATTATCGGCTGTAGTGGTGGAGGCCGCTATGCTATTTGAAAACAGTAGTACTACGTTTTAAAACCAAGTAGAGCCAAGCAATTGTAATTTAAAACATTGTTTTTTCCTATTTCTTCTCCTCAATAGCCTTTCCTAAAGTTGTCTCTACCCTTATATGGTGCCAAATCACTAAGAAAACATAAGATTGATTGCTACACAAGATTCAATTTTTTTACCACTTAAAAAAATTCACACTGCTGTATATCGCTGCAATCGCTACGTATAGCCCGCTACATAGCATTTTTGACACTGGTCACTACGCCCGCCGCAACCGCTATTTTGATACTTGCTTTGTCCTTACCAACACGCCATCAACGTTCCAATCACTCATGAATGAAGTCTTCAAGGAACACCTACATAAGTTTATCTTGGTTTTCTTTGATGACATTTTGATTTATAGTTGGACTTGGGAGGCCCATTTACTCCATATAAAGGTAGTCTTGTCTATTTTGAGAGCACAAAGATTATTCCTGAAAAGGGAGAAGTGTCAATTTGGCCAAGAATAAGTCACTTGTCTTGGCCATATCATCACCAATGAAAGGGTTGTTGTGGACCCTGACAAGGTATCCATCATGATTCAATGGCCAAAGCCAACTACCCTCAAGGCCCTACGTGGCTTCCTTGGGTTAATTGGGTATTACCGAAAGTTTATTCAGGGGAAATTGGCTAGCCCTTTTACCTCAATGCTTAAAAAAGATACTTTCTTTTGGACCTTAGAAGCAGAAAAGGCCTTTATACAATTGAAGGATGCCATGACCCTATCTTCAGTCTTGGCACTACCAGATTTTTCTAAGGATTTCATTATCGAATGTGATGACTCTGATTCGGATATTGGGATGGTACTAATTCAAAACCAACGTCCAATTGCTTTGTTTAGTCAAGCTTTGCAGCGGAAAAATTTAGCACTATCCACATATGAGAAGGAAATATTGGCCTTGGTTTTAGCAGTACAAAAATGGCGACCATATTTGTTAAGCTGACGGTTCATTGTGCGGAAAGGTCGGCAAAGTTTAAAACATTTGTGGGAGCAGAGAATTACTACAGTAGCCCAACAACGCTGGCTTAGAAAATTAATGGGCTATGATTTTACAATTGAATATAAACAAGGCGGGATAACAAGGTAGCCGATGCTCTATCCAGGTGAGAGGAAAAGGGGGAGATCGTAGTAATTTCACAGCCCCAACCCATGTGGTTAGAATCCATTAGGGCTCATCTCAAACGCCTAGTTCAGCTATGCAAAGGAGAGGCAGTTGGGCCATGGGTTTTACAAGGATGGAATACATTTCTTTAAGAGCAGGATCTACTTGAGAGAAGACTCTCCTGTCACTAACACATTCATCAAGGAATCCATTCCAGCGCTCATGAGGGGTACCACAAATCACTGCACCAGATCCGTTCCATTTTTTTGTGGCTACGTATGAGGTCCCACATCAAGAATTTTATTAAGCAATGTGACACTTGCCAGCATCACAAATCAGAGAATACATCTCCAGTAGGTCTTCTTCAGCCTTTACCTATTCCTATGCAGGCTTGGGCTGATATTTCTATGGATTTCATAGATGGACTACCAGCTTCTAAATGGAAAGCCACAATTTATGTTGTGGTCGATAGATTGTCAAAGTATGCACATTTATCCCAATATCACATCCATACATGTCAATATCTATGGCTCATATATTTTTTGATCAAATCTTCAAGTTACATGGGATGCCACTGTGCATTGTTTGTAACCGTGAACCTACTTTCACTAGAGTTTTTTGGAAGGAAATTTTCTGATTGAACGGGGCTATGTTCAATTTCAGCTCATCATATCACCCCCTAACGGACGTCAAATTGAAGCGACCAATTGAACTCTTGAGATGCAGTTAGAGTGTTTTACCAGCTCAAAGCCCAAAGAGAGGGTTTGGTGGATGCCATGGGCTGAATATTCCTACAACACCAGCTTACACTTGTCAACAAGGAAAACTCCATTTGAGATCGTGTATGGCCGCCCACCTCCAAACCTGCCATCTTATGTGCCCGGCACAACCCAATTGGAAGCAGTGGAGAAAGAATTAAAGGAGAGGGACCAAATCATAGTGGAACTCCGAGATTGATTAAAAGAAATACAATCTTGAATGAAAAAGGTGTTTGACTCACACCATTAAGGATAGGGAATTCAGTGTACGCGATTGGGTCTATTTACACCTACAACCTTATCGTCAAACCCCCATCACCCTAAAGAATAACCTTAAACTTTCTCCTAGATTTTATGGTCCATTCAAGGTAATTCAATGAATTGGACCAATCACCTACTAGTTGACCTCCCAGATTTCGCCCAGTTTCACTTTTCAGCTCTCAAAAGGCAACTTGGCACCAATACATCTGCTCGATCATTACTACCAGATATCAATGAGGATGATACCATTTTAATTCCACCACAGGCCATACTAGACCACTGGATAAAAAAAGGCTCCAGGAAGTGTTAGTCCATTGGCATGGACTGTCCCCGGCTGAAGCTACTTGGGAGGAACTCAGTAACTTGCAACAACGATTTCCAGAGTTCGTCGTTGAGGACAAGCGCGGAATAGGGGGGGGGGGGGGGGGCCGGGGTGACTGTTTTGTGCATGAAAGAGTAGTTAAGACCCACACTGTTTCTTTCTTTTGAATAAGTCATGGCTCTGAAAGGGTCCGAGTCTAGAGTCAGACTGTTGATAGTTTGTTGGAGGAGTTGCTCGGAATAGTTTTTCTACGGGTCTTTTACTGTTGTAAGCTTTAAAAGGCTGCAAATTTGCATTAAATAAAAATTTTCAAATTAAAGACTTAATTCCTTGGAATCTTTAGGAGGTTGGTTTTTCCCTCGAAGCAAAAACCACTACTATCCTATCATGTTTACTCATTTCACCTCCCATTTCCTTTCCTTTTCTTTCAAAAATTGCTACCAGAAGAGGACGGGGTCGAGGAACCCACACTGCCTTTAAAGGTCCCAACAGCATCATTCTCTCCTTTATCGTGCAGATGACAAACAGAAAGGAGCTTGCTCTATTCTCTTCCACTCACATCTTTCTCACTCTCACTGCACTTGTGTGATCCCCAAGTGTTGTGCGAAAGAGCTGGAATACCTTCAATAGGTACATCATTGTCGTTCATTATCAAAGGAAATCCATTTTAGGTTCTTCAACCATAGAAACACTTCCTCGCTCCCACAAAACACCCAGGCACACGTGCATACGCATGTGCAATAGGAAAAATGGAAGGAAAAAAAAAAACTAGGGCTATTTGTGAAGCCAGACCCAAATGCCATTTTGATGCAGTCAAGTATGTATTTCCTTTAACATTATCATATGAAAAACTCGTTGTGGGCCATTTGTGTTTTTATTCCTTTAATTATATTATTCCATATGGAGGATATGCACTACATCACTAATCTTATACGGCACTGATGTTACCAGAACAAGAATTGAAGCAGGTTCAGGAGCTGTTTAACCAAGCGGCAGATAACTGTTTGAACTTGAAGAAGCCTGACTGATGTGTAAATCACTCGACGGGTCATATGCGTTTGTTACGTTGACTACCAGAGTAGACTAGTGAAGTCATGCAGTTTGGAATTTGGACTCTGTTAACATGATGTGCATTTCTTGTTCATTTATTATCAATGTTCTTTCAAAGGAAGGTTGCGGGAAGGATCCAATGTAGATCAGAATCATTGTATCTGTACATTTTGGCTGAAAAAAAAGAAGTCAGGCCAGTTAGGATAGTCCAAAGCATGAAATCAAGAATTTTAGTACTTGCAGATGGATGTCTCGGAAAGTTGCTACAAACATGTGATGTTCAGTGGTCTAAAGGGCTTCCATCCTATGGCTGGGATCGTTTGAAGGACTTTTCTCTGCGAAGTAAATGGGGAGTTGAACACAGGGCTGGATGACACTGCAGTTGCACTGTTGCAGTTTATTCTCTATATTTGATTTCTCCTTTTACTTTTCCCCCAAAGATATCTTAGACTGCTTCAGATTTTTCATATTTCGACCTGCATCTGCAATTTACAATTCTGGGTTTATTGCACTGGGCTATATGAAAATTTTAGTGTCTTAATTGTTGTATCTCATGTTTTTTTAATCATGTCAGTTCATGGGTTGGGCGATTTGTGTTAAGGAACTATGTGTCTGTGATGATCACTAAAATAAATTAATAATTTTATAATTTTAAAAATTACTTAAGGTGCCTAAATAATAAAGAAATTCAAAATTTAGGTGTTTAATAGATATCCTTTAGAAGTTAATCCAATATAAAGTTGAGGGAGAACTTATTGAGAGAGGTAGATATGAGGAACAGAAGTAGTTACTGCATTCTTGAAAGGTGGGCATTTTGACGAGAAAAATCAAATACTAATTACATAGTTATTAGAAGGAAAAAAAAAAAAAAAAAACCCATCTCTTTCTGTGAGTGTGCCTGAGAGGCCAACATGGTTCCAATTTAATTGAAGAGCTCTCCTTTCATACTCCAATGCAAAATATTTTTAAGCCAGCTTGCCATTCGCCTTAAAAAAGAAAATGCAATAATCTTTAATATAAAACTCAAATTATAAAAACATTAAAGAAATTAAAAATAAGTAATATATTATGTAAAGAAATGGTTTTTAATTAGGTAACCTACTTTAAGAGATGCACAACATTATGGTGTTGATCTAATTTCAGTGAAAATCTCTTAATTAAGAAAAAGACTCCATAAAAATTTCTCTATCTAAAAAAAAAAAAACACACCTTGGTCCTAACCCCGATCTAAGACTTCGTCATCAAGATTTTCTTCAATGAAGAGGATTTTAGTTTCCTTTTTCAAGGGTAGAAATGCATGATTCCTCACACACAAAAATGGAGTTCCCGGTATCCTCTTGTTGTACAAATGCACTCCAAAAGAGAGATTTCCATGCAACCAGCAGTCCAAGAGTAATGTAGTGCAACCTATGATGTATGGATAATTCAAAATGGGCAATGGATCATGTTGTACCATATCTGATGCTTCACTTTTGGTGTGTAAAATCTATGTTCTTGTTGTGTCCAGGGTTTTTTTTTTTTTTTGCTAATTTTTGTTGTGGCCATGGTGTGTCCCTATTATATCCATGCAATATCTTAGCATTTTAGAGTGCAATAATAGCTTAGATGTGGTAGCAACTAGTGGTAGCTCAGTTGATGAGTCCCTCCCTTTAACAAAAACAGCCAAGTATCACAAACTATGTGCTGATAGTGACTTGGTGAGTGTGTGAGTACTTACCTTACCCATAAAAAATGTATAACTGCTTTCTCTGTTCTCTTCTTACTTAAATACAGTGAGAAAATAATAATAAATAAAAATGGGTTCTGGCCCCATATATGTCTGTACCCACAATTTGAAAATGTAAGTTACATCCCTAAATTACTAACAAGGCCCTTGTGCCTTTTCTTTCTCCCTTCCCTTTTAAATTTCAGGGAGTGTTTGGATAAATGCATAACTAAATATCAACAAATTTAAATATTATAAGATTTCATTATTAATAAATAAAATAGTATCATCATATTATTCTATTGTATCACTTATGGTATTAGACAATTTTTATAAATTCCAAATGGTCATATTCTATTCTCTAATCTATATATTCAATTACTGTGGGCATATTTGATGATTTAAAGTCAAGTCGTGTTTGTTCTGTTATATATGACCAATGCTATTGATGCATGTCATAGATTTATTTGACCTTTTTCAGCTGAAACGCTAGTACAGCAGATACACCAACACATATTGGTGGTACAGCAATGTGTTACAATATGTCAAATTTTCTCTCTTTTTATAGATGGGCTACTTAGTATAGAATCCCTAAGACAACCTATCTGTCCAGGGATGATCGATCCTTAGATAGTTGTGTGAGATAAAGCACTTTTGCCATTGGGTGTCTTGTGTTTCTCTACATTTTTTCTTAGTTGACACAAGATCCCATACCAATACTTGAAGAGAGTGGCTACCTACACACTATAAATGACTCTTTACACACTACATTTAAAAAAAAAAAAAAAATCAAAAAATTCCTAAACTACCCTCGCCATCTCCTTCCCTCTCTCTCCCTTCTCCTCGTTGTCCACCGCCCACCCTCTTCCTCATCATCTCCTTCTCCCTCTCTATTTCCCTCTCCCTGCTCGTCGCAGCCCGCCCACTCTCCTTCTCCCTCTCGATTTCCCTCTCCCCGCTCGTCGCCGACTGCCGCCCGGTCACCCTCTCCCCATCCTCTCTCCCTCTCACGGTGGACAAGCAAATGGAGAAGAATCAAATGCTTTGGATGTAAAAAAAAATAAAATTTGCCATTAAAATCGGCGAATCCGATTCGTTCGGCGTTACAGGGCCGAAGAAACCGAGTTTTGGCCGAACAAACCGAGTTTGCTCGGCCCTGTAACGCCGAACGAACTCGGTTTCTTCGGCCCTGTAACGCCGAACGAATCGGGTTCGCCGATTTCAATGGCAAATTTTATTTTTTTTTTACATCCAAAGTATTTGATTCTTCTCCATTTGCTTGTCCACCATGAGAGGGAGAGAGGATGGGGAGAGGGTGACCGAGCGGCGGTCGGTGATGAGCGGGGAGAGGGAAATAGAGAGGGAGAAGGAGATGGAGAGTGAGCGGGCAGCTGGCTGCGACGAGCAGGGAGAGGGAAATAGAGAGGGAAATGGAGAGGAAGAGGGAGAAGAGAGGAAGGGGAGAGGGTGGGCGGGCGGGCGGTGGACAACGTGGAGAAGGGAGAGAGAGGGAAGGAGAGGGCGAGGGTAGTTTATGAATTTTTTGTTTTTGTTTTTTTTTTTTTTAAATGCAATGTGTAGAGAGCAAAATGCAGTGTGCAGGTAGCAACACTCATACTTGAACCCAAAGGAATTTTCTCCTGTGGATGTTCTTGCATGTGGACTCGGCTTCGTAGTCACAGTAGGAGCCATGAAATTAGGGGGCTCTCAGGTTTTGACAGGAGCCTCACCTCTTTAACATCAGGATTGGGGCGTTCGAACCTACAATTCAGTGTCGCTTGTAGAGGAGGAACATATTTTCACTTTCTACTACCAATATACATTGCTATGACATTTCATTACAGCCTCATTAAGTCTCACATCGAACAAGCCATACAGTAAATAATTGAGATTTTACAGCATCAGATGGTGAATGAAACCATGTTTATTGTTCCCTTTTATACCTCTAATTGATCTTCAGATTTCCTCTTTACGAAACGACCCTGCAGAGTATGAATGAAAGTGAGAAATTCGAACCTTAAAGACTGCAATTGGACTCTTTTTTTTTTTAACTGTAACAGAAGCTTTATTAAAGAACAACCAAAAAACAAACATCAAAATGAAAAGGACAAAGAGGAGGGTGAGGGTATAAGAGGGTTATACTACACCCAACTCAAATTATATAACCACACCCAACCAAGGAGACACTCTCAACCCCCTGCTTGGCTAACCCGTTCACCATAGAATTAGTGGATCTAATCTCATACTGGAAAGACACATTGATGCTAGCCGATATCTCCCTAATTTTATCCAAATGGAATTGAAACGGCTGTCGTATCCCCTTCCAGTTTGAGACCTACGTAACCGCAATTGGACTCATTAAAGTTGCATTTTGAAGAGTTTCGGTAAAATGGAAAGGAGGTCTGATGGATTCTTTGTAGCCATCTGGACGATTTCCATCATACAAGGCAAAGGTCAATGGGATGTGGAGGGAAATTCCAAGTAACTACTGTTCAAACTATATATCAAGACTGAGTCGCAACTTGGAGAACAAGAGTGAAACTTACAGAGTTAATGGAGATATATTCATTTGACTAATATTCTAGATACATAAGAATATAAATAATCTACAAAATAATTACTAACCACATTCAAACATATACAACTTAAGTACAAACACATGACTTCCCACTCTATATAAGCGCTATAGAAATATCCAAAAATGACCATCAAATAACCTTTCTTTTAATGGAAATTGAATCAATAAGAAAGGTAAAAGTGAATATCCTGCCATCACCCCGGTGGTTCAATACCTATAGAAGTCAAGGCATCATTTACATCTCAATCTTATATCTTTCATCCATCACCTTATATCCTTTAGCCTTTCTCTTAAATAATATTCCAGTGAAGCTCATTTCACCATAAATCTGTATGTATTCAATTTGTACGTTTTTTATCCAAACAAACTGGCACAATAAACTAATATTAGTGGTAATAATTAATTAATTATTTTTAATGTCAATGAGTCCCGGTCAAGTCACCTCCCCCTGTTCATTGATTGGATGCTAAACTTTGACGTCATAAACCACAACTTTAGAATGATCAGATGGGGTTGAAACTTCAAAACACTGCTACACTCAACTAATATCACCATCCATGTGAAGAAAGTACCATTAACTGATCCAACCAATGCTATATTTGCACAATTATCAAGATGGCCCACCACATATTTTATGCCTGCTGCCATTCATCACTCAAATATGGGCTTATGTAGGTTTCGATCAAGGGGCTAACCTTCAATATTATTAACTTCAGGATTGTTTCTTTAACTTTACCACTTTCAGAAATATTTACCTAAGAACTCAGTTCCATTAAATAAAAAGGCCAAATGAGAGTTTGAGAATGTAGTTTGAGTAAATCACCTTCATGCGGGGGCGTTTCTCGGCATTGATTTTTCGGACCTCGTATCGGATCCTCTTGGAGAAGAGCCTGCTCTGCCTTTTCTCCTTGTATCTCATCACCCTTGCTTCTCTGTGGGCCATCTTCCCTTCTCCAACATCTTCAATCACACTACTTCCATCATCAGGCACATTCCATAGCTGCTTTGCATTCCCTCTCATACATCCCACGTCCATATGCACCTGCATGAAACAAACAAGACCATATGTTCTCTTAGTACAGATTAGTGATCATGTGATATCATGTTTTCCTTTGATTGAGGTTGAACAATAGAACAAAGTGGGGCCAAGAAAACCCAAAGTGTAATTCAACTCCCTGCAAATCCTCAATGAGTATTGCGATTGAGTGGAAACGTAAGGTGATTAGCATAAATTTGGACTAGCCTTGGTTGAAGAACAAAACCAATAATATAGACCCACCTTTGGATTCTCCACGAGTTGACTGGTTGGGTGGCAACTCCATAGTCTTAAACCATCTAACAACCATGTCCAAACTCGATTCAGTAATTCAGGTTTAGGGTTAACCCATTCTGTATCTTGGTTGGGGTTGATTTGCCTTTTCCAATCTACCAAACAAAGGGGTTGGGTTTGAGTTGAGTTCATATTTACAATTTGACCCTCCAACCCACTCAACCCTATAAATTGCCGTGTAACCTAACAATTTTCTAAGTCCCAACTAACAATTAAGGTTTACGTTTACCCTTTTAACTTAAGAGTTGAATTGAATCTCTACATAACATTAACAACCAAATTAATAAATTAGTTGGGTTTAGAATGTTTTGATCGCGCAACAGTGGGCTGCACCCGCTCCCACACAGAGGTTAAATCACTTCCAGCCATGGTTAACACCATGATGACATTAAGGTGGGATAATTCCTCCTCCTCCTCCTCCTGATCATCCTGGCTAGATTCTAGATGCACCAATCATGTATAAAATCTGAAAAATGATTAAATAAATGGAAAAAGATCTCAATCCTCTGCAGCATGATTATGACCCTCTTTAAATAAACTAATTGCTTTTAATCAACTATCCCTAACTGATTTAAGAAAATCTAAGACCTAGTTAATAAAAAAAATAGATCAACCCCATTGACTGTTGATGTGAAAAGTCAACGGGGCAAAAAAAAAAAAAATGTTTTGACCCTCCACTTTGTCAGCTCAGATCTGATGATCAGGAAGATTGATATGCCTCATAGATCTCAGATCCTCATGCCACGTGTCTAACAGTAAAGTAAAGTAAAAAAGAAAAAGGGGGTGAAGGGATCTTTGTCATTGCTTACGTTGGCGCTATCTTGCGCTAGATCGGGCACTGTCTGAGGAGTCGTCTCCCCTTCAATGTAAAGAGGGCCTTTGTCCGACCAAGCATTCAAAATCTCCTCGTAATCAAGCTTAAGCAGCAGCCCCTGCGCACGATAGCACACGCCACCCATCTCCTCCCTGCTCCGCTTCCTCTCCACCACCTCCGAGTACACCACCCACTTCTCCTCGCTCACGTCCCTCTCCCTCTGCCGGAGCGCCGCCTGCTCCAGCCACTCCGACCCTTCGCTATCCTGCGCCCCGTAGGCGCTCGTTAGAGAAGGCGAGATAGACCCCTCCTCCTCCTCCTCCTCCGCCACTGCCGCTCCTCGTCCGTCGCCCAAGATCCCGGTCAAGGAGGTGGCTCCGCTGCCCTCCTCCTGGTCGAAGAAGTAGTCGACGTGGTCGTGCGCCTCCTTTTCTTCAAACAGGTTTTCTGGGTGCAGTGGGAAGAGGGTCAGTTGGGTGGTCATTTGACCGGATTCCGAGGACTCCGGTGAGAGCTCCTCCCTGAGGCTGACGTACTTGGGCTTCCGGGTCTTCGTCCTGGTTTTCCGAGCTGGTTTTGAGGAGGTGGGTGGTTTCATTGAGCGGTTTTGGAGCTCTGTACAAGAGTTGTAGCACATGATCTATCGCATATATATATATATAGAGAGAGAGAGAGAGAGTTCAAAGATGATGAAGAAGAAGAAGAAGAAGAAGAAGAAGAAGAAGAAGAAGTAGAGTAGGAGAGAGAGGAGGAAGGAGGATATGAAAAGCGTAGAAAGTGAGAAAGAGCTGGGCGCTTTTGGAGGGGCCAAGTGACACGTACGATGGGATTGGACGAGCACTTTATCATCTGAAGATATGAACACGTGGCGGATGGGAATTGGTTGGAGGGAGTGGGATTGGTGTCTTATCCAGATTTCGTCTTGGCGGATTGGGTGTGGTGTGGTGAGTGTTTTCTAGGATCCTTTTTTGAATGGAATTCACGAGATGGGGGTAAAAGTTTTCGCTGAGTTGGCATGGCCGTCCTCTACCTGCTGTGCACGTCTATCAAGTTGATGTGGAAAATATGAGGCAGAAAGCGAGAGGACGGAACTTGGAATCCTTGGAAATGGAAAGTTATATCCTGCGCCGGAGCACCCATCCCAAATTTCACCCAACGTCGGAGTCGGACCCACTGAATTTCATCGGGTCTAACATGACAAGGAATCGGGCTCCTTGGATTGGATGGGGGCAGCCCCACGTGAACGCGAGCCTGCCGACAGTGTGATGCGACAGACCCAGGGTCTCTTTGGATAGGTAAAAGATTCCAGAAAAGTTAAATAGGTATTAAAAGTCTATAACTTCATCTTTAAGCTGCTTGCAGTAATGTTGTCAGCCGTATATACTCTGTTTCAATTTAACTCTAAATACTTCTAATTTTTTCGGTAAAAGTGAATTTTACTCCAAATCATAATTTTACAATAAGCATATAAATGTAGTGAATTAAGTGAAGTACTCTACTTTAATTTTAACCTACTTCTCATCCACTACACTCCTCATGTGAAATCCACTTCATTTTACTCTTACTTCTTATTTATTCAAATAGGCCCCGGTCTGCTCATGGTCATCGTGCGCTATAGAATTCACACGGTAACAAAGGGCAATGATGTACACTGTACAATACACAGGTGTTCATAAGGAGAAAATCGCCCCTCTTCAAGTAAGATAGTTAAAGAGAACAACTTTGGGTTGGGCAAAAACCAAAATTGAATGAGCTGGGTTTTATTGGCTTCAAGTCGTGCATGTAGGACACCGAAGCATATCTGTTATAAGAAGTTCAAGTTCAAGCATGATCAATTGGCCACCCTTTAGTTAGTCACCCCTTATTACAATACATTAAAGAGCAGGGTTTGGCATTTGATTTTGACAATACTTTCTAATATTGACTAAAAGTTATATCCAGTTTCTACTCTTGTTAGTATGGTCTCTCCCACTTCCATCTCATGCATTCCTTTCCTCACTCATGCAACTCTTACCCATCCAACTTATTACAAACTTACAAATCACCCACGTACAGGAGATATAGAATTCTACCTCTTCATGTACTCCCTCGTATCTTAACACTCAACCGTCATATTACCTTTTTAACATGTTCCTTTTGCTGTTTTATTTTGATAAGTTACATGGAAGATGCTAAGGAAAAAGCTCCGAGCAGAACATTAAAACAAGAGGTGCATCATTTACTTTTTGTGGTGTATAGTATGTACATTTGATTTTTATCTTCCATAAAATGGTATACATGTTTTTTACTTCTTAAATTGTTCAAAAAAAAAAAATCTTCTTAAATTATTCGAAGATAAAAAAAATCAATTATGAATCTCATTGTCTAATCCCTCTTTTAAAATCTCTATATTTAGTCTACTAAGTAATCAAGACTTTATTGTGTTGTTCATTCTAAACATATTCGTCATTGACATTTTTATAAATCTATTAATATTTTATGTTCTATGTAATGATGTTTAAATTAATGAATGTTTAATTTATAATATATATAGTAATTTTTAATGTATAATTATTTAATTATCATTTTATGGTTATACCCATGCTTAGCATGAGTTTTGTGCTAGTCTTCTATTCAAATAAATTTCCACCAAACCTAATTTGATACTTAATGGAATTGCATCCACCTTTGACGTAAATGAATAACATGCGTAATAATCTAACATAGAACTTCTTGCTTCTTGACCCAAAAATTATGGGTGAGCTAGATCAATCACATTGACTAATTTGTAACCCATTTCACGATGGGGGCTTTCTTTCCTCTACTCCACTAATTGATATGCATGGTGAGTGAGCACCATTAATTTAGGGATCTTGCTTTTGCGAACACTAAGATTGAAAATCCTAAGCCTTCCATGTAGGTGAATATTTTCCTTGACATCCATCGAAGAGGTTATGGATGAAAACGGGTCAGAACCTGGGTAGAACCATGGTAGATCCAAGCCCTAACACATTTTTTATAATCTACATTCGGCACTGGAGATAATAGGGGAAGGAGGGTCATCCAAACCAACCTCCCCCCACCCCAAATTCTTGAGATTACATTAATATAATTCAAGGTTTTTTTTTTTTTTTTTTTTTTTGCCGACAAGAGTATCGTCGTAGTGTTTATCCCGACAAGACTAATCCCCTGACCACTTATCAATAGCCCCAAGTGCAAGGCCGCGATGTAATAATAACTTGGTGAAGTCTGAGGTCGATCCACAGAGAGTAATTAATCGCGCAAAACCTGTCCTATTGAAAAAACTAGTTCTAGCATAAAAAAAACTATACAAATCAAATGTCGTACTTTAATTAAGAATTAATTACAAGTCTGAAAAATTAATTACAACCAAAGAAAAAGAAAAATCATAATCTAGAAACCTAATTTAACTACTGCATTCCCCATAAGATTTGTCAGTCCAATCAATTGCAATAATTATTAAGATGCATAAATATAAGAATAAAATAGAACACTACAACAAATTGCATATTTGTCGATGCACAATCCGCGTCGACCATTTCAAACTCCACGTTGGGAAAGGTTTTACCGACGCACTGCATAGCGTCGGCACCGCGTCGGCTACCAGATGCCGGCTAAACTATTCCCGACGTATTAATGTTTAGCGTCGGGAAAAAAAGTCATTTCCCCGACGCACTATTGCGTCGTCCCTAACGTCTGCAATGCCAACAGCGTCGGGAAAAAATTAAATTTACTAGTTAGTCTCACCTCATTGCCAATGCATAACAACGTCGGTTATACATTTGCCAATACACATGCTAGCGTCGGAAACAGTATTTAACGACGCATGAACAACGTCGGTAATATATATTCCGACTTGTTAAAGCTCGGGAAATGTCATCAATGCTTAAAGAAAGCACGTCGGGCATTTATTCTTAAAATTTACCACGCATGTAACATCCACTTTTGGCAACGCAGAGTGCGTCGGGAAATAGTTTTTTTATCAATTAAAAAATAATTGAAAAAATCAGAAAAAAATTCATGTACAATATTTTCCTGTCCAAATCTACATTTTCAACATTCCACAAGCATAAGCATTAATAAACAACAAATAACTCCACATTCATCGTGAAACAATAAAAAAGAACCAATCATAAATAAACTAAAACCATCCATAAAACTTGTTCATGTCATATAAATTGTAATATCCTAAATCAAATGAAGTCAAATATCTCAATAAAGTAAATACCAACTAAAATCCAATCCACATCAATTATCCAATCATCATCAAATATCTCTAGCTTTCGGAGTCGCCCAAACCGTCCATACCGACCCGGGATAGCAGTAACTGAATCTGACTCTGCATGTGAACCTGTATAGCTGCCTGGTCTTGAATTTGCTTCTGCGAGTGCTCATATTGTCGCCGCAACTCTTCTTGTGCTTTCAACGAATCATCTAATTGTTGCCGTAGGGTGCTCATCTCAGACGACATCGAAATAATAGTAGAAGATGATGATGGGCCCCTCGAACGGTACCCTTGCCTCCTTGCGACCCTCTTCCCTAGCAGATTCTCGATCACTTGTTGCTCAGCCGCTGGAGAGTTAATTTCAGATTGCGATAGTGTCGTCTCCATTCTTTGCTTCATTATCAAAGCAATCAAATATTATCATGTAATTTACATATGTTAGGAAATTGAAATAAACAATGATATACAATATTGTTAATGAAACAACTCACATGTGTCTCCTCAGCATGATCTGTGATCCATCTGTTCTTCTTCTTGCTGTAGTGTCGTTGTCGGTATAAATCAGCTTCAGAAGGAGGAGCCTGCTGCTCATCTGCCTGCATGATCGAGAACTGGGCTGCAAATGATCGAGATCCAGATGTATGAAGCGTCTTCAATTTGCTCCGGCTCTCTGAATTCCTCTGTGACTTACGCTGAAAATTACAAGTAATAAACAATGTAGTTAGCTTATTTAAAATAAACTTGAGGGAACATAACCATAAAAAATTATAATAATCAAGATAGCTAAAATAGGAACAATAGTGTATTGACTAATTTAATCCGCGTACGGAAATCAAATAAATAAACAAAACCAAAACCAAAAGCAATACCCCCCCCCCCCTCCATACACACACCCACACTAAATATAATTTAGTTACCTTCCACTCAGGTGTCTCCCATTTGTTCTCTATCAACCAGATCCACTGGGCTGCCCTTTGCGTATCATATGGGCACTGTTTCGGATCTTGCTCCTTTTCCAACAACTTCTTATATGCTCTGTATAGCTCCGCCCTAAACTCCCTGTAAATATGCATCGCTAGTCTTCCGACTGCAGCTGCCACATGTGCATCGGTCTTCCAGTTTCCAAAGTCATACTTTTGTTGTCATTTCAAACCCATAAGTGGGATAATTAAACAATAAAGCCAATTAATATAGATTAGGAAGTAAAAGATTTTTTATTGCCGCAGCTGCAGTAAAGATTGCCTCCTTGCACCCATCATCAATAACTCCCCATGTTTCTTTGTGCAAAGGTGCAAGTTGGCGAATATGACTCCCCAGCTTGATTGCAAATGTAGAGGCATTTGTACCCTCAAATGCCCCCGATTGTGCACCTAGTGGAACAGAAATCTGACTGCCCAAAATCTTCATCCTCTTCTCCGACTCATGGCCCACCACCCTACCCAGTGCACTCCTTGAGGATGATGCTACAACCAGCACAAACAAATATGAGTTATTAAATATAAAAAACAATAAAATTGGCTAATAAATTTGAAAAAGATAATAGGGTCAAATATTTCTTACCTACGATGCTGCCCGTAGTAGGCGGGCTAGATATATCGGGCTGCCCGGCATCAATCTCATGCTGACTGGCAATACGATCTGCGACTGATACCTGAGGCTCTGCACTGTATTGCCTGCGTCTCCCTGAGGCCATGTGTGCGAACTAGATAACATAATAAGTTAGTATAAATCAAGAATTACGAAAAAAAAAACACAATAAGTGAGTATAAATGCAAGAAATATCACAATTATTTAAATTTTGATATTAGATATAACAACCTCATCTTCTAACTCTTCTTCATTCGACAAATTCAACTCTTCCCCACTATGCCCGGATGGTCTATACTCCTTGTCGATGTCATCATGCTCGTCTTCAAGAGAGAGTTGACGCTGAGATGGATTTTGAAGTGCTTGTACCAATTGTCGTGCGCCAATTTCACTCATTCGGGCAATGTTCCTTTCAATATTCTTATTTCTAGCTGACTCATAAGCATTCTTCTTCTTAGCCAATGCGCCAGGTTTGACATAAAGTTTTCTTTTGTTTGGCATTTTTTGACAACTATGATAAAAAATGACAAAGGGATCAAACATATATAAAAAAGATAAAAAAACACAATAGTTAGCTGATTGAAAGCTAAATTAATGATTCCATTGCATTTAATCCTTGTTTACACACATAAAGAAATAAACTTTACACATTATAATTCCATATCAGAATCAATATCAGGGTCAGACTGATCAGTTTCCTCTTCATTTATATACTCTGCCAATGTTTCATCCTCGTCACCACCATCATCGGCAATTGGCTCATCACCATCAGCCGTTGGTTCATTATCCTCATGGATGATAGCTAGTTCAATGTCATCCCAGGTGTAACAAAAGGAAAAATCCTCAGCAACAGATACTGAGACAGTTTCAATGGCTTCTTCCTGTTGGTACGGCTCGTTTATCACATTTGGCTCTTTTTCTTCATCTCGCTCTTGTACATCCCAAACACCTCGATGCTTGACCCGTTCCACGACATTCCAATTTGGGCCTAATTTCGTATCATTGACATAGAACACTTGATTTACCTGATTTGGCAAGACAAAGGGATCCTCTTCATACCATCGATCCCTAATGTAAATGCTTGTGACATGTGCATCGATATAAATTTTCAATCTATGACTAGTATTATACCATTCACATTTGAACAAAACAACATCAGAACCATTGATATATGACAATTCAAGAATGTTGGTCACGTAACCGAAAAAATCAATGTTTTCCTCATTGTGGTCCCCTTCGATGACCACCCCGCTATTCTGGCTCTTGTGACGGTCATCGCGGTCTTTGGTGACGAACCGGACACCATTAACCCTACAACCCGAGTATTGATGCACCAAACAATTAGGACCATTTGATAATGCCCACAATGCATCTGTTGCTTCTGGAGACCCTTGAGACCTGAGTTGGTTTATCTGCATTAGTTTCTTAAAATTAGTTCAAATTGGATTTACCTATATAGAGTTGATAACATTTATTCGGCATGTATTATACGTACATGATCTCTAAACCATCCAGAAAACTCTTCCCGTTGTAAATTGGTGATGTTGCGTCCCCTGGGCTCATTCATTTGCCTCTTATGCTCTCTACTCAGGGTATTAGTGACACATAATTAGTGTGACATATAGGAAGATCAGAAAGTTTACACGTAATGCATATAATTAGTTAAACTGAACCACTTACTCTAGATAAGGTATGACCTCGGGAGTATTATATAACACAAACCAATGGGCCATGTTGCGTTCCCTATCAGACACATTAGGAGCCCTCGTGATAGGTGAAATGGGCCAGATGCGTTGGGTGAACACACCCAACTCTGGGCCTCGTTCCTCCTCATCGTCATTCTGTTCTTCAGGAACTTCTCCTTTTAATTACACATTCATAAAATTAACACTCTCTTTGGCAATAAATGCCTCGGCGATTGAACCTTCTGGCCGAGCTCGGTTGGTAACGTAGCCCTTCAGTGTTCCGAGAAACCTTCAAACACATGAATCAATATCAAGATAAAAAAATGAAATACGATACTAATCAACAATTTAAAGAACGGTAAACACAATCACCTCTCGATTGGATACATCCATCGATATTGCACTGGTCCAGTGAGCATAGCCTCACGCGGTAAGTGAACTGCCAAATGGACCATCACATCAAAGAATGCCGGAGGAAAAATCCTTTCCAACTTACATAGTATGAGGACTATCTTATTTTCCAATTCTTCCAAGTGACTCCGCTTCAAAGTCTTTGAGCAAATGTTCTTGAAAAAGCAACCCAGCTCAAATAGTGTTGTGCATATCTCTTTGCTCATGTACCCACGCATACCAATTGGAAAAAGACGTTGAAGTAAAACATGGCAATCATGGCTTTTCAAGCCCACTAATCTCCCATTCTTTGTGGTCACACACCTCGAGAGATTCGCAGCATAGCCATCTGGGTACTTGATCGATTTCAAATATTGATAAAAACCATCTTTCTCCTTCGGGCCTAATGTGTAGGACGCACGAGGCTTCTATTGCGTAAATGCAATTTTGGCCTAATGTTCATAACTGCCAAATCCTGACGTGCATACTCTGTGTCCTTGCTCTTCTTGTCTAAGCCCACCATTGTGCAGATGTGACTCTCACATATATTCTTCTCTACATGCATAACATCAATGTTGTGTCGAAACTTTAGTTTCTTAAAGTATGGTAGCTCATAAAAAATGCTTTTCTTTGTCTAGTTCAATTCTTCAGAGTCACGTGGTCTTTTTCTGTTGTTAGAGTGCTTCCCAAACCTTATATCTGGAAGCCGCTCCAATTGTGCTTGTACTTTCTCCACAGGTGGTAACTCCAATGACTTCACTCGATTCTCTACCTTTCCGTTAAAGTCCTTACTACGTCGCCAAGTGTGCCGCTTAGGCAAGAAAGCTCTATGGCCCGTGTAACCAATCTTTCTTCTCAACCTAATCGATAAGGAATCTTCATTACAAATGGGACAAGCCTTGTAGCCTTTGGTACTCCACCCAGACAAGTTACCATATGCAGGGAAGTCGTTTATGGTCCACAACACAGCCGCGCGCATTTTAAAGCTCTCTTTGCTAGAGGCATCGTAAGTTGCGACACCATTCTCCCATAACTCCTTTAACTCATCAATCAAGGGTCGAAGATAAACATCAATATCATTACCAGGTTGATGTGGTCCAGGAATAAGCAATGACATCATGAAGAATGACTCCTTCATACACATCCATGGTGGCAAGTTGTACAGCATAAGTATGACAGGCCACATACTGTAAGACGTGCTCATGTCCTCAAAAGGGTTGAACCCATCAGAGGCTAGCCCCAGCCTTATATTACGGGCCTCCCCTGCAAAATCCAGATGTTCCTTATCAAGACCCTTCCATTCCTCACAATCGGCTAGATGCGTACATATCCCGTCATCTTTGCGTTTATCACTGTGCCATGTCATGTGTGTGGCAGTCTTTTTGGACATGTAAAGTCTTTGCAACCTTGGTATCAACGGGAAGTATCGTAAAACCTTATGCGGGATCTTCTTTCCCTTCCCATTATTTAGTTTGTATCTGGACTCCCCGCATACTGGGCATTTTTCTAAATCTATGTTCTCCTTCCAAAACAAGACGCAATCATTATGACAAGCATCAATGTGCTCATAGCCCAGTCCCAAGTCACGCAGTATCTTCTTCGCTGCATAAATTGAACCTGGAACCAAATTACCGTCTGGCAGGAGTGCTTTCTGTATCTGCATCACATTGTTGAATGATTTGTTGCTCCACTTTCCCTCCACCTTTTGCTCCATCATCTTAATGACAAAATCTAGAAGAGTGTTGTCTGGAGAGCAACCCCGGTACAGAGGGCGCTGAGATGCATCCAGCATCCTTTCAAAGTGACGCATTGCGTTACTATGGATGGCCTCAGCGTTAGTGTAAGTTCCCATGTAATGGTCTTCCATCATTTCTTGATATTCATTCAGATCCTCATAATCACTATCACCCCCATGTTCTGATTCGACAACGTTATCCACAGGAGTTGTTATCTCTTCGTGGTAAATCCAGATCTTGTAGGATGCTAGCATACCCCAACGGCAAATATGAAAGTTCACAGTTTCGTAGTCATACTGGCGATTGTTCTTGCAAACCCTACACGGGCACCAAATTTCTGTAGCATCCCCAGCATTCGCCTTTGCAAATTCAATAAATGACTTCACCCCGTCACGATACTCCCGACCCATTCTGATCGCCATGCGATCTGGACTATCCAGTGTCGTCCAAGTCTTGTCCATATCTTAAAACTGGATAATCAATAAGCTAATCACATTATTAAAGAGAGAACACACAAACACATGTACTTATGATAATGAATACAATCAATCATAGATCATAATTATTATCACCAATGTTTGTAAGTCTTCAATGTTACTAAATACTATGGTCTATTCATGTTGTGGAACAAATATGGATTTCCAACTCAAATTAAACAAATTAAACAACATACTAGGGTAATATGCAAACCACATCACCAATTATGAGAAGTATATCAGTACAAGACACATGGCATGTTATATAGTAGGTAGGAAAAACATGTCTCACATAACTTTCCATGCTTTCCATGACTCTTTAGTAGAATCATAATGATTCTTCATCTGTCTTTTATCATAATGTAACCCAGTATTTTCTGTGAACCCCTTGATTATTGGATCCCACCCAGCTCGATTAAAGCAATGAGTGGGTCAATTTTCCTTTTGAACTTGTTCCACACATAATTCCACAAAGACTTGATGATGTTGTGAATTCCAATAGGCCTTTAGCCTTTGACCAACACAGTTAGGTGCTGACATCAGAACCTAAGATAGTAGCCATGCATATCTACCAAACTTAAATGAACTTTTAACAAACATATGTTGTACTTAAGAAAATCATTTAATTTTTATGATATAAATTTTTCTCACCATTTGATGTGCTTGCACACTCAAATGACAGTTTATCCAATGCACACATTCATGGTTGGGTATAATCTTACACAAGAATTATGCATAATTTTCCTTGCTGCCATATGCTTAAATGTAACAATAAATGAAGGAATATGAAAATGAGAATTTTATTCCATTTTTCTTAACATAAGCCTGTATTTTCTGTGCTAGACCTGAGGTTCAAAGCTTATCAGACCAGAACTATATCAGTACAAGACACATGGCATGTACATGCCATTACATGTTGTTTCTAGGCTGGGGTTTATACAAACAAAAGAGGCATCTGACACTTATCTTCAAAATACACCAAGTTGCAAGTAAGGCATGCAGGGAGCCAAAAGTTACAGGTGCAGGGAGCTAGCAGGGCAGGGGACCTGGTGTTTAGATGAATGATCGGCCTGGGGCTAGGTATAGGGAGCCAGTAGAGCAGGGGAGGAAGGGAGTGGTTCGCAGGGGAGGCAGGGAGTGTTTTGCAGGGGAGGCAGGGAACCAGTAGGGAGGGACTGGGGCTGGGCTTTTGGGCTGCGACTGGGGTTGGGCTTCTGGGCTACGAATGGGGCTGGGTTTCCACCGGAATGGGGCTGGGTTTCTGGGCTGCAACTGGGGCCGGGTTTCCACCGGAATGAGGCTGGGTTTCTAGGCTGCAACTGGGGCTGAGTTTCCACCGGATTGGGGCTGGATTTTCCATCCAACTGGGGCTGGGTTTCCACCGGACTGGGGCTGGGTTTGCCACTGGAATGGGGCTGGGTTTCCATCGGAATGGGGCTGGGTTTGCCACTGGAATGGGCTGGGTTTCTGGGCTGCGGTTTCTGGTATTGGACGACTGGTAGTGGTGCATAAACAACGTGGGGCAGGGCTGTAATGACGAGGAAGAGAATGAAGGAGTAGAGATAGGAGAAGAGGAAGAGAGAGTGAGGAACCCATACCTGTATTGAAGGGTCATCGACGTCTGGGAAGAGGGAAAACACAGAGCAACGTGAGACGATGAATAGTTGTGAAAGAGACGATGAATAGTTGTGTTGCACGTTTTTGAGTTTAATTAGGTTATTAATCCCATGGTTTAGGTTAAAACACATTCCCAACGCGCAACGTGCGCGTCGTTAATTATTGTTAATAACCTTCGCCGACGCATCTCAACATCGACAACTAGTTATTCATAATTCCCAACGTAGTTAGTGCGTCGCCTTTCCGAACAATTATTTCCCGACGCTATAGTGCATTAGGAACAATCTAATTCATGTCGGGAAAACATTCACTCCAAGACCCTAATGGCGCCATCCTCTTTACCAACGAGATTTTCCGACACGCAGAAGGTAGCGTCGCGTAATTATTTTGCCAACGCTGTGGTGCGTCTGCTAAACCAGTTTTTCGCAACGTAATTACACTGCGTCGGAAAGTTTCATCGGCAAATATGCAATTTGTTGTAGTGGAATAAAATCAGAGAATAAAAAAATGGATTTTAATTCTAAAGCTTCGCAACGGTTACTTTGCTAAATGCCATAAAAAAATCAAGACCACTGCATAAAGATTCAATGTTGACCCATTGGTGAAGACCAAGACCCCATTTGATTTATTAATGAAAGACCCATTACTAACAAATAACCATTACAAAATTATTTGAATCAAAATAAAGTGCATTCAACTTTATCCTAGACATATGAAACACTAAACGAAGGAGAAGGACTCGCTGTCTTGAACGGCAATCTAACCGGCTCTTGTTTTACGATTTGAAATTCAAGCAAGGCAAGATGATAAAAGGCTGGTCTAATGGTGAAGCGACAGTAGCAACGGCGGCGGTGTGACGGTGGCGTAAAAATCCAAGTGGTGTGCCTTAGGGAATGCCTTGGATGATATTGTGATGGAAGGAGGAGAGATGAAGAAAATAATGAAAAAGGGGGATTTTGTGTGTTGCTGGTCGTCCAAGGTGTAGGGGGAGATGGTATTGCCCACTTTGAAGAATTCTTCATGTCTCATGCAACTTCCTCTCTTGGGCCCACTTTGAAGAAAAACTTTCAAATCTGAATTTTTCAGATTTATTTCAAACTTTGAAACCATGTGGCCAGCCCCTTTTGGGACGTGTGATGCTTGGAGTGGGAGAGTGTTGACGTGCAACATTTTCTTTGGATAAATCTTGGTTGCAATCTTCAAATCTTGAAGCCTATCTTTTAGGAGTTAGTTTCTTTCATCAAATCTCTTTTGTGTGTCATTCCTTAAAAAGTTGAAACTCCTTTGGTAGCTTCCAGTTCCTCCACTTGGCCCCACTTCTCTTCCAAATAAATTTCAAATCTGAAAATCAAATTAGATATGCAATTTTTTAATACATGTGGACCCCACTTGGGGTGTGTGAATCTTGAAACAATTATATGCATGGACGTTCTCTCCTTGGCTTAAAGAATTTCAAATCTGAAATTCAGATTTGTATTTCAAATTGGAACACATGATGCCTCCCCACTTGAGTGTGCAATGCTTGAATTCCCAAGTCTTGCACGTCCTCCACCTTGGAGGGATTTTTGCAAATTTTTCCTTCTTTGTTTGGTTTGATTTGAATCTTCAAACAAGGGTAGTGTAGATCCCATGTGGAGCTTCAATAACTTGATTTTCCTTCTTTAATTTATTTCTTCCGCGGGCTCTAAGAAATTGATTTTTCCTACAAAATTACAAATAATATAATCAATAATCAAAGAATTATCTATTTATATTGGAAAAGAACACTGCAAGATGCGGGCCCTAATTCACACTAAATAGATGCATAAAAGGTCACCATTTTATCAAGTTTTCCTTAATTAAATCCATGGTGCAAAGACAATTCATCATTTCATGTGTGAATAAAAAGTTCTGAGAGATTTGTGACTTTCAAAGCCAAGAAATATAGAAATTCATGATTTTATGTGAAAATACAATTTTTCAATAGATTTTGACTCGAATTCAAACTTTGATCCCTACAAACATAGAATCATGACTCTTTTTTTTTTATACTAAAATGGTGCTTAATTTGATAATTAAGTCCTTAATTACTCTAAAATGATGATGAAATTATGCATTTTTAAGGACTTATCAACCGCGCGCATACATGACCACACAACATATGTGCACCAAACCCACACTTTATGCCAAGAAACCAACACCTAGGCCTAATAGTCCTTAAAACCATCTTGAATAGTCAAAGCTAAATGTAGTCGTTAAAACCAATTGTTTGGGACATTGCTAGTGATTTTACCTCAAAAGTGTTGGAAATCATGTGGCTTGCATGCCATGGGTCCCACATTAAGTTAAGCATGGTTGTGGCCATAAGAGAAATTAGTATCCTACTCTAATATAAAAACTTGATCAGTACCCACTGGATAAGACACTCAATAGGATTAGGATGGATATGGGTTCTAGCGAAGAAGTCTTCAGGAAGTGTGACTCTTTGGGACTGGCCTATATAAGTGATATGGGAGCACTAGGATTGGTATCCAACCATTCTACACATTCCCATAGGTAAAGGCGGAGGCGAAGAGATCCACAAAGCTTCCCAATCACCCAAATGCTTATATATCTCTCACTACATGTTGGAGCCTCTCACATCCAGATTCATCACAAATGAGATATAATGAGGCGCAATATTGACTATCCAAAATTAGCTACTCTATTTCTTTCTAATCTTGAGTGGTTTATGTTTTCCCAAACTGATTGGTTATGGGAGTTCCCACTATTTATTTATATAGTTTATAGATTGGACTACCAATTCAAGAGTGATGACTTAACTTGATGGTCCATGGATGGCCTATGAATCGATCACTGTGCATACTTGTGAAACTAAGGTGCCAACACCATGTTGTGCACGTGTATGCAGAAACGTGAATCAATGTGATTGAGTAAACAATCAACCACACAAGAATAAGCAATCACATACAGAGAATCACGTAGTTCGGCAATCTTGCCTACGTCCATAGGAGAAAAACTCGACTCTCATTTGGATTTACTCTCTGTATGATCAATTGTATTGTTACATCATGGGTTACATATTACATCATATATATAATACTCTCTTTCTTATCCCCTAAGAAACCTTATCATAGTCAATAAGAAAGTCCTGGAACAATTACCAAAATACCGATGACCATGAACCCACTTGGTCTGGACCCACTAGGCCAACAATCTCCCCCTCCAGACCATGGGGCAATCTCCCCCTCCAAACCATGGGGAAGACACATCTGAACTCCCTTACTAGGAGTCCAGTTCTGCCAACTCTGAGCACAACTCCGGCTTTTCCTTAGACACGATCTTAGTCATTATGTCCAAGGGATTCTTGTCAGTATGAATCTTCTCCCGCTTCATGAGATTCTTTTCAATGACCTCACGAATCCAATGGTATCTCACATCAACATACTTCGTGCGGGCATGGTATGTAGCGTTCTTGCTAAGATCCATAGCACTCTGACTATCATAGTAGACTAAATACTCTCATTGCTTCAGACCCAGTTCTCGAAAAAATTTCTTCAACCAATTCATATCCTTCCCTACTTCATTAGCAGTTATGTATTCTGCTTCGGTTGTAGACAATGCTGTACACTTCTGCAACTTAGACTGTTAGAAAATAGCTCCCCCTACAAAAGTAAATAAGTACCAAGAAGTAGACAACTGACGATCAAGATCGCCTGCAAAATCAGCATCTGTAAAACCTTCAAGTACTAGTTTTGAGCCTCCGAAACACAAGCAAAAATCTGATGTACCTCTCAAGTATCTAAAGATCCACTTCACTACTTCCCAATGCTCTTTCCCAGGGTTAGCAAGAAATCTACTTACTAAACTCATTGCATGAGCAATGTCAGGCCGTGTACACACCATGGCATACATAAGACTCCCAACTGCTAAGGGGTATGGAACAGATATCATCAATTCATTTTCTTCATCTGTAGTAGGACATAATCTTTTACTGAGCTTGAAGTGACTGGCTAAAGGCATGCTAATTGGCTTAGTATCTTTCGTGTTGAACTTTGCTAGCACCCATTCAATATATTTCTCCTGTGACAACCACAACTTTCTGGCATTGCTATCACGACGTATTTGAATTCCCAAAATTTATCGTGTGGGACCCAGTCTTTCATGCCAAAAGTCTTTGACATATCCATTTTCAGCCTGTCAATCATCTTACTATCCTATTCAACTATCAACATATCATCTACATGTAAAAGAAAGATGATAAATTTGCCATTACCAAACTTACGAATATAAACACAGTGATTTGCAGCTGTCTTCCAGTACCCGCGACTCATCATGAATGAATCAAGCTTTTTGTACTACTGGCTCGACGCCTGTTTCAGCCCGTAAAGACTCTTCTTCAACCTCCAAACCATCTGTTCTTTTTCTTATACCTCAAACACCTCCGGCTGAGTCATGTAGATCTCTTCTTTTAGATCACCGTGAAGAAATGCAGTCTTCACATCCATCTGTTCGAGTTTAAGGTCCATGCTGGCGACTAGACCCAAGACAACTCTAATAGAAGTCATCTTTACAACTGAAGAAAAGATTTCATCGAAGTCAATACTCTTCGTCTGCTCAAAGCCTTTAACCACTAGTCGTGCTTTGTGTTTTATCAGTTTTCCACTGTCATCTTCCCTTAGCTTTAACACCCATTTGTTTTTCAAAACTTTCCTACATTTTGGGAGTTCCACCAGCTCATAAGTATTGTTCTTTTTCAAAGAACTCATCTCATCCTGCTTAGCCTTCATCCATTCATCTTTATCTGCATGAGTTTTTGCTTCTCGGTAGCTCTCTGGCTCCCCCTCATCAGTAAGCAAAATAAAATTTGTTGCAGGATATCATACCACTTGTTGTGCGAGTGTATGCGGAAACGTGAATCAGTGCAATCGAGCAAACAATCAACCACACAAGAACAAGCAATCACACACAAGAGAATTACGTGGTTCAACAATCTTGCCTACGTCCACGGAAAAGAAACTCGACTCTCCTTTGGGTTCACTCTCTGTATGATCAGTTGTGTTGTTACATCATGGATTACACACTACATCATATATATAATGCTCTATTTCTTATCTCCTAAGAAACCCTATCCTAGTCAATAAGAAAGTCCTGGTACAATTTCCAAAATACCCATGACCATGAACCCACTTGGTCTGGAACCACTAGGCCAACACACCACTTAACCATTTCTAAAAAACAACCCACTCACCCATGAGTGTGCGGGAAGGGGGGTTCCCTCTTTGTAGGTAGTTCTTTTTGCTGGTGTTTTGTTTTGTTGGTTTTGTTCTTTGCTTGTCTTAATTAAGTTTCCTTATAAGAAAAAGTAGTTATCATCATCGTCATCAGCAAAGCTTTGTCCAAACTATGTTGGGTCCGCTGCATGAATTTTATTTCTCCATTCCGATTTATCTTGAGCCAATTCCTTTATAAGAAAAACATTATTCTTGCAAAATCAGATTTTCAATCACATCACATGGGACAGAGTTCATGGCAACCCAATTATAAGTGTTAGATTATATGTCCTCAATCCAGTGGATGATGTGAATGAATTTATTTATTATTTTAATTGATTTATAATTTCATGCTTTATTCATTATATGAATGTGATTTTATTTTATTGTTGCACATAATTAATACAAAATGACATGATTGTTCATAAGATAAATATGAGCCCGTAAGTATATTAAATGTGATCCATGTGTGTGGATTAGATTCACATGTAAGGGACATAGATCACAAATCTTATACTTGAAGTTTGTTCACAACTAGTGATGAGGCTGGGCATCTCATCTAAAAAGGTTGTAGTACTGCATTCACTATGAGATAGTGTGGGTTGTCTTGACCATTAAAGCAGAAGACTCTTGATTGTTGTGCTAGTATATTGGATGTATTGAAGGACCATGAGTAGCACCTTAAACCAAATACTGTCTCTAATTAAGGAAAGTTCTCATAATTTACAAGCAATAGGCTCTCAATCCTGAGAGAGTAATGGATATAATTGATGGAGGGGCATGCTTGCAGTAATTGGAAAGTTTAGGGTCTTCTTGTAATATTCATAAGACTAGAGTGCAATTGCAATTATTTAGTGGAGTATTTGCAATTAAGTTTGGGTTCGAAGTTCACATGAGATGTGCGGTCCAGATGCCTTAGTTGGAGCTAGATTTAAGGAACCCTTAATGGTCCCCATGCTAGCCAGCCGTAAGGAGAGAAAGTTATATTTCAATTGAAACTCCTAGGGCACATTTGTGTAGAGGCAATTTCGATGGAAAGATGAAATTGCCACATCAACAAATTCTATGGTTTCTAAATACCTCAGAAAAATTCATGTTTGTTTGAAAAAGTTTTTCCTCAATGAATTGGTGCTAATGTTGTTTAGTGCAGTTATAGATTTCTTTAGTGAAAACTACAGGGTGGTGGGTCGGTATGTGCATGGGGTGGGTGGGGTTGGGAGGGGAGGGAGAAGAAAGATGATGGCTGGGTGGAGTGGGAGAGGGAGTGAGGAAATAGGGGGTCAATTTTATGTGGAAATGAACTTCCTATACCCCCAATTTATTTATTTATTTATTATTATTATTATTATTATTATTTTATTATTTTATTTTATTTTGCTATCAGAGGGTTCCCAACCCTTTGGGCTGGACTAATCTCTTCTGGCTCAGAGGAAAACCGGGTAAACTCTTTTGTAACCCAGTGTGGTAGTGCAGTTTTGAATCTAAAACCTCCGGATGCAAACCGTGGTCCTAGGCCAACTGAGCTACCCCTTGTGGTTCCCTATACCTCCAATAGGAAAATAGGAAGTCTATTTCCATGCCTATCAAGGAAAAAACTGACCTGGCAAAAATGTTGTTCCATGGAAAGCTACCGCACCAAGCACATGAAAAATGAGTTTTCCGCAGAAAACCACATCCTTTTCTGCGTAAATGGGCTACACAAACGTGCCCTTAAGGAAAGAAGGAGTATGATACATAAGAGAATTAGAAGTGAGACTTCTAAATATAGTTAGAGAAGAGATTCTCAAAATCTATACATATACATACATATATATATATATATATATATATGAGAGCTAGGGATGGAGCCTGGACGTCCCATACTCTTGCATGCCCAATAACGGACGTCTAACCCCTTTCTCTCTTTTTCTCATCCTCTTCTCTCGTCTGGTTTCTCACTTGAATACCTAGGGTTTCTTCTCAATTGAGATCCCATCATTCTCTTTGAGAAGTTTTTTGTAAGATGGTCATAGTGAGGAAGGACACAAGGCTTAGGACATCAAGTCTGCAAAAGAGTTTCGTGGAAATCAAATAATCCAATTCTCATTTGGAGTAGAACCAGACTCCTCAGGTATAGATCTACAACCAATTATTTTAGTAGATCTTCTTGTTTGTTTTTGTTTGTTTAAATTTATTTTTGTTGATAGATCTTTGATCTTAATACATGAGATGAGGGTTTAAGATCTTAAGATTAGGTTCTTTACTTTTTGGTGTTTAATCCATGAGATGAGGGTTTAAGATCTTAAGATTAGGTTTTTGACTTTTTGGTGTTTAATCCATGTAATAGTGGGTTAAAAATTTTAAAAACCCAATTAAAAGGCACACCCACTTTCAACCACAACTCAGATGAGTTCTGGGCAACTCAGGTACGAGATAATAAGACACTAGGAATCATGCAGGCTGCAGCTAGGGACAGGTGGGCCACACCTCCGTAGCACTTTTGCCTACTGTTTTTGCAGCATTTATGGCCACTGACGCTGTACGAGTGATTGCCTTTTCTCATCGTATTTCAATCAACCTCTTTGGTTTCTTCTTTCTCAGTTTTTTTTTGTTTTCGTTTCCTAGCAATAGAATTAGGTGAATGATTTGCTTTGTAGTCTACCGGTCTGCTGAAATTTGAGCATCGTCCCAAACATCTCTCTAGAAGAAAATGGGATATTTTAAAAAGTGGGTTTCTTGAGATAATTAAAGTGGGGTCCACAATGTGTAGAGAAATTTTCACAAGCAGCTTAAGCACGACACTATCCTGGCTTTTATTAAAAAGGTAATAGATGTTGGAAAAATGTGGTAGAAGAAAAATTATTTCTACTACAAAATTATAGATAAATATAAGATATATTATTTTTTTCTCATTAAAATGTCTCAACTTTAGGTTAGTATTTCCCACCACAAACAAATATTCATTAAAAAGGTAATAGATGTTGGAAAAATGTGGTAGAAGAAAAATTATTTCTACTACAAAATTATAGATAAATATAAGATATATTATTTTTTTCTCATTAAAATGTCTCAACTTTAGGTTAGTATTTCCCACCACAAACAAGAAGATCTCATAAAAGGAAAATCCTCATGTGAGCACCTGTGCCTAAATACCTAGAGGAGGCCATGCAGTACTCAATCGGAATAGACCCTAAAATAGAGGCCTCCTCATAGTCATTGTGTATTAGTTTTGGATCGTGCAAACTTTCTGGCAGTTGATGAAGTACTTAGGTTGGGTTTGGGTGGGGGTGGGGGTGGGGGTGGGGGTGGGGTCACATAAGAAACGATGTTAACCTTATTGGTTGGTGCTTAGATAAGGAGTTTTGTTAAAAAAATTTATCTTGCTTACTGTCTTGCAGCACGGCATGATATTATACGACAGTTGCAGTCTCTGAGAATTATAAGGTCTTTCCAGCAATATTTTTTACTTAAATGGATTTATTAAAAGCTATTGTTAAATATTATTTCTGATTTCCCCCATTCTTGCGTCATAATCATAATTGAAAATTTTCAATTTTTGTATTAATGAAGAAAATATTGTTGCAAGTAAATATCACGATATATTTTAAACAAATCGCCATAATGATAATGAATTAGGGGAAGCATAGCTTGATCCGGGGCTATTAATGAATCTGGGTCTGACCTAGACTATTATGAGTATAGACTTGGATACTTATTTCAAGCCTTCAAATAATTAGGCCTTGTCACCCTTATGGACCGCTTGGCACTATACTAGATTAATGAAAGTCAAAGAAGGCCTCCATTCTCAGACAAGGGTCCCATTAATAACACTTTAACACAAAATCTCATACATCTTTTTAAAAAAAAGTCAAAAAGCAACTTCATTTTTTTACTAAAAAACAGAAAATCCCCGCTTTTCTATAAAAAAAAAAAGTAAAAAAGAATTCATACCAAATAGCTAAAACCAAAATACCAACATCTCCCTATTATATTTTATATTCTAATGATTTGATGCTATACTACACTTTATTTGCATGTAAAATTACCAAACAAGCCCTATTGGGTCAAGCCTTTATCATGCAAATTTGAGCCTCAGAACCACTTTTTGGTGGAATTAGTCAAGGTCATATGAGACTCAAACTTAGATTTTAGCTCTAAAAATCATGATCGAGCCTTGACGTGAGTCTGGCCTAAAATTTCCCCCATAATGACCTTAGATTTAAGGTTATCAATGGTCCTGAAAGTTTTCCCACTATGGCCCAAATCCGGGTCTTTCTAAAGCAGGCTTGGAAACGTGTGGGTAACTACAATCTTGGGCCCATGAACTCTTAGGAGGCATGCTTGTTATATGCCACAAAAGTGTGACCCCCTAACAAAAGGGGTGGACAAAAATCCCCTAGAATAAGGTTATGCTAAAAAGTACCGCTTGCCAAGAGATTTGAGGGAGACCATTTTTAACATCATGTACTCAAACCCCCCCAAACCCCCCAAACCCAACCCAACCACTGACCTCCCATGAATGTGGGTATCACTGAGGTCTTTGAACCGACGTTATTTTTTATGATGTGGATATTGCTGAGGTCTTTGAACCAACATAACTATTTGACAATCAACCTATTTTAAAACTAATCTGAATTATAGTCACTATTTGGTTGAGTTTCATAAAAAGGTCTTAACTAAAGAAACTGTTGAAGTTTGAAACCGCTAAATCAATGATTGTAATGATTTGATTGAGATGCCTTGACCTTTCCAACATACTATACTTCCTATGATTTACACACACACACACAATATATATATCTGGCCTTTTTGAGTTTTTCAAAATTTCCTTTTCTTAAACTTATACCCAGTGCCAAGACTCAAGAGCTAAAATTCGGGTCGAAATTGGGAATACCCTAACGAGCTTTAAACAAGCAGACTCGTCTTTGGCTTTTTTCAATTTGGCCCTAAGGGGCCGTTTGGGAACTCTAATTTGATTAATAAGAGCTAATTAAATTTAGGGCTAAAATAAGAGTTCTAATTTTTAAGTTCTGATTTGTAATTAGACTGTTCGATAAAATTATTAAAAAAAAGCTTTTTTTTCATAATAGAGTGTTTGGTAAACATCAAAATAAGAGCTTATAAGAGGGGCATTTCTAAGTCATTTAGAAAAATTAATTTATCTAAAAGGAAAGTCTGCCTTATACCAATGACTCCATATCAAACTCTAATTATTTCATGTCTACATCTACTTGGTAAACGAAGGATAGATGAGCCCATTTGTTAGTTGGACGTCGAGTTTCATGGCTGAATATGTTTAGTCCATTTATTAGTGGGAGCCATTCCACGTATATTTCGGGCTTACCTAATGTGGGATATGTGTTAGACCAAGGTTACCAAAAGTTAACTGATGCTCAGAATTGCGTAATGAGCCTATAGTTGAACCCAAGCCAAAAGTGACCTACGTACAATCACCTAATTTGGTTCCAGGTTTCAGCATCTTAACCACCAATGTATTTGTTCTTCCAACATAATAAGGGCCTCCAAGTAAAAGTGCAATGAGGGTAGATCAGGTCAAGCATTAGCTTTAGCAAAGTCCAACTCAGATTATATGTTGGTAAACCAAAACTCAAACCACTCTAATGGGAAAGACAAACATGCAAATAACTAGTATTCATAAGGTTAACTATGTTTTGAAATTTGAGCACAACTTCTCCCATTTCTGCCATCAGATTTCTACTCTGCAACTCATCCTGGGAATGAGACGTTCAGTAGCTTATGGCAGCACTCCACAGCTCCTTTATTAGCGTATTCAACTTCTTTCATGCTTAAACAATAGAAAAACCAAGAACAACACTAGAAAAGTCGCTACAAATTGAGAATCGAGAACACCAAGCAAATCCTGGAAAAATCTACTCCTATGATACATGATACAGATTCTCAAAACCACATTAAAGAACCGAAAAGGATGAAAACTCCAGATAGGATTCGATCAATTTCTTTAGTTGATTACATCAGCGGATCTTTCCTTTCCAAAGGAGAATACAAATTGTCGGGTCACTTAAATTGGATTGAGAGAATGGAATTCCATAGGATAAAGAAAACCCAAATACGATTTTGAATAAAACTAACTTAAAAAAAAAAGACTACAGAAACAGGAGCCATGAAACTTGGATTTGGACATTGATCCCAAAGGTCCCAAACTAAGATATATGAATAAAACCACCAAAAAGCCTCAAAACCAACTCCCACAACACACACCTCCAGAAACAAATAGAGCAATGAACTGGAATTAAAAAGAAAATCATAAAAGTGCAGAGAGGATTTGATCATCTTAATAGCGAAAAAAAACTGGATTCATCTGGGAATTTTATTAGAGGAGAGTACAGATGGTTGAATTGGATAACATGTATGGAATTTCATTGAAACAAGATAAACACATGGAATATTAATCACTAAATACCAGAACATATTACAGATTAGATTACTAGATGAACTCCACTTCTTGTTCGCCATTTTTAGGTTTTGTACTCCCACCACATATCAAAGAAAAAAGAAGGATCGAACTTAACTTTAAAACCTCTCAAACTCATACCGATCTCATCCAAAATTGAACATCCAAATATATATAAAGCATCCTCTACAATATAAGTATTTCAACATCTCTAAAAGTAAATCATTTCAAGATCCAAATACTAACCACAGAACTAAGATACCAATGTTAGTTAAAATCTCAAAACAAGTTAGGCAACAAAGCCACCATTCGCGTTCGCCTTCAACCACATCATGCGTATTCTATCATCATCTTCTGACACCCATACCTCTCTATTCTCCTTGATATGAAAAGCATTGAGTGCATTGAGTTGAAGAACCTCAATAAGGATTTATTCTCCCACAACTGACACATAATTAGCCGAGGATTTCAATAAGAATTTTTTTATAGCTTCTGCCTGGACAAGCCCAATCCAACAACGCTTTATTCAGCTGTAGTGCTTGGAGATATAGAACATTTGAGATCGCTAATAATAAGGTGGTTTAGGATTGCATATTATAAATCATGTATTTTAGGGGCACATCTTGGGGCATTGGATGGTCCATTCATTACAATACCAAACACTTCATTGTTAAGGATGAATTAGTAGAATAAAATGAAATAAAGTTATCCCATGTGGAGAGAGATTGGAAAATCTCAGTGATATCCATTCCATCACAAATAGAGGCCACTACATCTGAATGGGGAAAATTAAAGTCAATCTAGGATCAAGCCTAGGTCCCCCATGAATAAGGTTGTGGCTTTGATAAAATCAGCCCCATCAGATTATACTAGCCATTGAATTAATGAGCTTAAATTTAATAGTCGACTTTTAGCTCTAGATTTTCTAATTATTAAAATTATTTTTTTATTTTTGAGATTGAACGGTGAGTAAAGTCTTGATGAGTATAAAACCAGGGGCGGTGCCAGATACTGGGGTGCAGTAGTAAAAAAAGACAAACACTATGTGAAAGTTTGCAGGCCGAGATGGGTTTTTAAATAGGCCATGCCCAGTCTGAGTTTCTAGAGAGTACTTGAGCCAGGATGAATTGTGCTATTGTATATGTTTATACAATAGCATACTGCTTGTGCAGATGTCTTCTGATTTGTGCGGGCAACTTCAGTAAAGATAGTATAAAGTAGAAGGGTTAGCATCCACTGATCAGTATTCTTGTAACATGCTTGTGCAGAACACCTGCTTTTCAAACATTACTGAAATGTTGTAGACTTGACTAAAACCTTGCTACTACCAAAGCTACAAAGTGTGCTAGGTGTGAGACGCATGTTCTGTTTAGTCAATTTCATGAGCTATACCTTTTTTCCCTCCTGAAATTAGTGGTGCTACTTGTGCTATAGAACAACGGGTTTAACCTATTAATCTATGTTGAATTTGAAGGGATCGGAGTATTATTACAGCCGACAGAGGACAAGGTGCTACCAGACAGCAAGCTCGTGATTCATCACAGAAATGTATACTCATCACAATTGTAGTAACAGGGGTTGTTATCGTAATTGGATCAATTTTCCTCCAAAAGAGAGTAGATATTCATCGGCAACAATGATAGACAAAATCTACACTTGACAGTTCTGCTTCGTGCCTTTGTATTTAACTTTTGTTTGAGATTATTTAAAACGATATTGATTTTTTCAAATTAAGCTTGTAGACATCAATCGAAGTAATTAATTCTTTTATTCAAACTACTAATGAAATGAATGCATATGAATTTCCTTCAAATTGGAAGAAATATGAATATTTTGATAGGGCACTTATTTATTCATTGATCCGTGCTTAGTTTTTCTTTCTTTAAAAAAAAAAAAAAAAAAAAAGTGGTGAGGGGGTTTTGAAGGAAGAAATGTGTACATTTTGATAAGACACTTGTTTATTCATTGAACTATGCTTATAGGGAGGTGGCCTGGAACTCATTAACCGTTATAGGATGCTTTTCTTCCAACTCAAATTTGAATGGGGATTTGTAACTTAAAAATCACAAATGAAGTCATGTGAAGTTTATCTCTTTCATCTTGTTCACCGGCACCTCAATCAGAACATAAGCACACTGCATTGTTCTGAAACTAAAATTGTATTGTCCATTTTTAAGGGGCTGTAGAACCAACTAGAATAGAATTAAGAGTAATAAAATAGTATCCAAATGACAAAGGCATTTCAAATGAAATCAGAGGCTATTCTTGACATGATAAGAAAAGAATCATCAAGGAAGACTAGTATAATCACAATATTCATTCCTTTGTCTTTACTTAAGTAAAAAATGGCCGCCCAGACAGGATACACAGAAGTCAATGATATTGAATTAGAAGATTAGAAACGTCACAACAGTCAATCCAGACCAACCAACTAATGGGTCACCTTAGGATGGTCTGCCACCTGAATCAAACAGTAATCAGTTTACTCCATCTGATCATTTGATTTAATAGATATTTTCCTTGTATCATTAATTTAAATTCTTGTCGATAATCCAGAAGCAGGCTATGGATCAGATAGCTACAAACTTCGCTTTTGTATGATATGGTCCACCGCTTTTGTATGATATGGTCCACCAACTGGAAGGACCAAATCAATCACCATTAAAGTCAAGGGGTTTGCACTTTGAAGGGTTGATATCAACACGAGTCTACACACCCATGCACACTACCAACAGCACCCAACACCCTCTCATCTCTCTCTCTCGTCCATCCAAGCACCCCCCCATAAAAGATATGTAGATAAAGAATATTCCCCAAAAAGATAAATCACTTCAAAACCAGAATTCCGGCACATACCATCGATTACCCAAATACCAGAATCTCTTAATTCCCAATACGCAAATGAAGAAACCATTTCCTTTGCCCTATTATACCCTACAAAACCCTTATTTTCAATACCCAGATAGAGATACATACATACACAAAGCAACCAGAATACACAAAAATCAAAATGAGAAAGAGATTGTACCAAAGTCGTGATCAAATGGGGGAGATCCTTGGCCTTTTCGAATCGTCCTCGAGATCGATCATTCTCAGAGGGAGAGGGATAGAGAAAATGAATCGATAATAGGAAGAATTGTTAGCGAGGTCAGTCAAGAACTGTGAGCGAGAGTGAGGGCAGTCTGGCAAATATAAAAAAAAATTATAGGGCAATTTTGTCCAAGGAACCCGAAATTAACGCTTTCCTCTACTTTTAGGGTCCGTTTGGGAAGGGAGGAGGGGAGGGGAGGGGAGGGAAAATTTGAGGGGAAAGTAAAATGAAGGGGAGGGGAGGGAAAATTTGAGGGGAGAGTAAAATGAAGGGAAGGGGAGGGGAGGAAAAATTAATTTTCCCTCCTCTTGTTTCGGAAGTAAAAAAGTAAGGGGACGGAAAGTGAAAAAGTATAATTTTGTTTTTAGTGAGGTACAGAAAAAAAGACTATTTTACCCTTGCTCTTGAAAAAAATTCAAATAAAGTAAAAGGGCATTTTAGTCATTTCTTCCCTCTCTCCTCACTTTCCCCTCATTTTCCCCCCTGTTTTGGGGGGAAAAATTTTGAGGCAAAAAGGTGTTTTTTTCCCTCCATTCCCCCCCCCCCCCCCCCACATTTTCCCTCCCCCCTTCCCAAACACCCCCCAAAAGCACTTTCCCTCCACTTTCCCCCCTTTTTTTCCTCCCCCCCATTTCCCCCCCCCCTTCCCAAACAGACCCTTAGACGAATAAGCTCCGAAAATAGTTGGCTTGATCGGCTTATATTTAAGAGGCTAAAACCTCTAATGGTTAAATATAAGTTCTAAATGTGAAATACGATTAGAGGTTTATCAAACGCTCTAAGTTATTAATAAGCTCTAAATAATAAAATAAGTGTCTATTTTTAGAGTTGCAAAACGGGCCCAAATCTAAGAGGGATGTCAACAAGTCATTCTAACTTCAGCGGTGCTACAAGGACATACTGGGGGGATCGGGCCACAATTTGGTCCCCCCAGTATGTCCAAGTGGACTTTTTCTTATAACTTACAAGTACGCTCAACTCACTTGGGCTTGAACTCAACATTTACTTGCTTTCGCTATACCAAGCTCAAATTAGGGTCCACACACCTTGGCTTGGCTCTTTAAGAGGCTTGGCTCTTTAAGAGGCATGACTAATCCTGACTTGTCAATGGGTTGAACCAAGCTTAATGTGTGTGCATGTTTTAAATATATATTTAATGCAGTACTATAACTTTTTATGAATGTAATATAATCATTATTATTTTTTGGAAAATCTTTTCAAATCAGGGTAATTTAATACATTTAAAAATCAAACATGACATTTAACTTTATTTATAGCTATATAGAGAAAACTTAAAGGCATTAAGTTAAAAAACCTATAACCTCACATGGAAACTATATTACATTTAACTTATTAACCATTCAAAATATATTTAAAAATGGCTTTATATGTGTGGAAGATGTGATTGAGGTATGGATGAAGATATCGGTCGATATTGGGACGTATCAACCGATACGTACCGGTATTAGCCCATATCGTTTTGATAATTTAATGGGAATCAATATCAATATCAGTCGTGTAAGAAATTGCCAAAATATTAGAGAATATTGGCCGATACATTGAAAATATCGGTCAAATCCAATATATCGGCCAATACCGACAAAAACCCACCTTCTCCGATCTTTTTTTTTTTCCATACGAGCAAATTGAAAACAAGGACTTAATGAGTAAAAAAGAGGCATAGTACATTCAGGTTGGGGGGCGGGGGGATTGAAAACAAGGACTTAATGAGTAAAAAAGAGGCATAGTACATTCAGGTTGGGGGGGGGGGGGGGAAGATAAAAAGAGAAGAGGGAGGGAAGGAGGAGGAGAAGAAGATAAAAAGAGAAGAGGGAGGGAAGGAGGAGGAATGAGAAAGGAGCATACCTGGATTAGGAATAGTTACTGCATGTCGCTCGTATCCTCCTCCATCGCCGTCGTACATGGGTAAGGTCATTGCCACTTTCTCCTTCTTCCTCCACCACCTCTATCTTTCTTCCCTCACGTTCTTTTCTTTGTCTTCCGTCTTTGTGGTCTCTGCCGCTTTCTATTTCCATTTGAGAAAGGCAAAACGAACCATTTAGGGCAAATGCCCTTTAGACACTTAACTGCCCTTGTTAGCCAACTTTGACAAAAGTTTTTAGTGGAGAATGGTTAACTTAAAATATTAATGATCTTTGGGCTCCACAGTAATGGGGCCCACATATAGAAAATCTAAGCCGTTCAAAATAATTGGCTCTCTCTTTTATGGGCCCTGGAAAAGTTTCTTTGTAATAGGAGATTGCCTCACTATAAGATTGATTAGTTGATCAATTTTAGGGAAAAAAGCATGCCAATATTTTCAATGGGCCCTACAGAAACTGTAGTCAAAAGTTAGGCCCATTTCAATAATGAAACTTACAAAACATGTTGTTTGTAACGCTCTACCCTACACGCATGGATGATATTATCTGCTTTAGCCCATGGGCCTCACAGATTTATTTCTGATGGGCCTCAACCCATCAAAAGGCCTCATGCAAGGTAAGGGTGTAAGTTTTAAATATAATCTCATTCACTTTCCTCTTTATAGTCAATGTGGGACCCTAGGGCGTCACAATTCACTCCGCTTAGGGCTGCACGTCCTTGTATAGTAGCCTACCAGCCCTCTTGGCTTGCCCACTTGCACCGGACCACAGCAACGACCCACACTCGGACTAGTCGAGAGTTGACTTTGATACCATTTGTAACGCCCCACCTTATACGCATGCATGATATCGCCCGCTTTGGCCCACGGGCCTCACAATTTTGTTTCTGATGGGCCTCAACCTATCAAAAGGACTTATGCAATGTAAGGGCGTAAGTTCTACATAAATCTCATTCACTTTCCTCTCTATAGTCGATGCTGGACTCCGGAGAGTCACAATGCAGCCCTCCTGCCAGTCCCTTGTAGCTTGCCTGCCCTCTTGGCTCGCCCATTGGAAGCCCGCCCATGGCAGGGACCCACACTCGAACTAGTCGAAAGTCGGCTCTGATACCATTTGTTACACCTCACCCCATACCCATGCATGATATTGTCCGCTTTGGCCCACGTGCCTCTCGGTTTTATTTCTAATGGGCCTCTGAAAGTCCGAGATCCTTACCCTAGAGGGGGGTTGAATAAGGTGAGCTTCAAATTAGTGACCAATTATGACAAATTCTAAACTTCTTTAATTCAATTAATCACAAGTGATGATATAAAACTAAAATGCGGAAGCTAATAAAAATAATCATCACAAAGCATTCACCATCACACAATGATTTATAGTGGTTCAGCCTCAATGCCTACATCCACTACCGGCTTGTAATCCAACACCCCACCGGATTTCCACTATATATGCTTTTTAAAAGGCTAAGCAATAACCTCTAACACTATGCTTTTCTAAGGCTAAGCAATAACCTTTACACTATACTTTTCTAAGGCTAAGCAATAACCTTTACAAAAGATGATTTCTCAAAGAAAGTGTCTATACAAACAATTTAAGAGATACAATATAAGCTCAATTACAATGCCTCTAAATTAGGCAGATATGAAAGTGTAAAACAACCTCACACAACACTCTATGTAATGCAAAGATGAATACACATGATGTATGTGTGTAAACTTCAATCAAAGTTAAAAAGAAGACTCAAATGATATATGCTTAAAGCATTTCAAAATTGAAAGTGCAGAAATAGATAGATTGAAGTTGTATTGCAAATCACATGTTCTTTTTCAAAAGACAACTTGTAAAGATTTCATTAATCAAGAAATGTAAGTTGTAAGAAAATTTAAATATTAAAGAACATGTAATCAAAGAGCAAAATCGTTTTCAAAACATAAAGGTTTCCTATGAGATCATAGAGTGAAAACAACTAGCTAAAGACTCAACCAAGTATAGAGATCATGCATCAATTAGAAATAAGAAATTTGAAATAAGCATGATTTATACAACAAGGCAATGACTTGGTTTGAGACTAAGTGATGAATAATGACTTGGTTTGAGACTAAGTGATGAATCCAATAGTAAATAAATCAAAGATAATATAAAGGATTCAACACATCATAGTTAACATGCTACAAGAGATTTTCCAATAAGATAAATTAGCATGTAACAAATGATATGAGAAGAGCAAAGCTTACTAAGATGTTTTAACTATAGAATCAAACTTTGTCTTTCCAAGATGTTCCTTTTGCTCCCTTGAGTTATACTTGATCTTTGGGTTTGAATGATATTCAGAAAAACTCCCAAGATTGGTCTCCAAAGAGGCTCTCAAGTCTTACATCAAAACCAAGGCAGAGTTCTTTATATAAGAAAAATATGTACATGTGTCGGTCGACCTAACCCAATGGTCATATTACAACGGTCATATATTTTTTGGAACTATTCCATTGTCGGTTCACCGAGACTCATTCGGTCGACCGACATGTGACGGACACCTGACCGACAGAGCAAAATGATTGAAAAACATGCTATTTGGAACCAGAACTGAATAGAGTTCGGTCAAGTACTGAGACACTTTCGGTCGACCGAACAACGACTGACGAGCTGATCGACAAAAAAACCACCTTGTTGGAATTGGAACCGACAAAACCTCGGTTGAGCTCGGTTCGTTGGTCAGTTAGCCGACACCTGACCGACAGGCTGACCGACAATGTATACAGTCAGAAAATCAGAAGTTCTGAAGGATTTGACTAAAAAATCTTTGGAAACCAAGTGTACCATAGAAAACTAAAGATGTGTAAGTCAAATAAAATCACATTTGGAATCAAGATGAAATCAACCAAAAACATTTTGAATAAAACATGCTAAGGTCAATTTACAAACATGATTTTCAATTTACCAAAATGCAATTTAGAAACTATGTGAAGTGATGAAAATGATTGCATACGCTAACCATCAAATTGCAAACAACATAGATCTAATAGCCTCAACCCATCAAAAGGCATCATACAAGGTAAGGGTCTAAGCTCTGCATATAATCTCATTCATTTTCCTCTCTACACTTGCACTAGACCAGTATGGTAAGGGACCTATACTCGAACTAGTAGAGAGTCGGCTCTGATACCATTTGTCACGCCCCACCCTACACACATGCATGATATTGTCCGCTTTGGCCCACGGGCCTCATGATTTTCTTTATAATGGACCTCAACCCATCAGAAGGCATCCACCCCCCTTAGGGATGCGCGTCCTAATGCAGTAGCCTACTAGTCCTTTTGTCATGCCCACATGGAAACTTGCCTACTTGCACTAGACCACGGCAGGGACCCACACTCGAACTAGTCGCGAGTTAGCTCTTTTACCATTTGTAACTGTCGAATGTGAATTTTGATCCCCCTAGGGAGGGAAATCACCATTTATCTATATGTGTTATTTAAATTTTACATCGAAAATGAGGATTCCGACTACCCTCAAAATTGACGGATCACAATCGCCAGCTACGGTAACGGCCGTAACACCGTTCTTCGACGAAAGCCGAAGAAATATGGGGAGAGAATAAATGGGTGGGTTCTTCCTCTCGTCTGATTTGCTGCCGGCAACACACGACAGTTTTCCTGTCACATTAATTTGGGTCTCTTTGAGTCTCTTTAATATAGGGTCAATTCAGAGTTATGAGTCAAAGCTCAAATGAGGTTAATCCTCACATAGCAAAATCATAGTATATCCAAGTAAAATAAAATAATTAAAATAAAGAAAATAAAAGGGGGGAGGTGCCAAATATTTAAGAAGAGGATCGGCCCCGTTCCCGGGTATCCCCTTTTAATCCCTTTGCAAAATAGGGTTTAAAGGCTGACTTTTCAAATCAAAATGATGATTCAAATGAGACTTTGACTTCTGATTTCTGTGTTTTTCGTGTGCGATACACGAGTGATAAAGTGAAAAGCCGATGGGCTGTAATTGATTGAAGGCAGCCGATTGGCCGGTGTTTGTTTTAAAGGGGGCCGATGGGCCATGATTGTTTGAGGGGTGGCCGATGGGCCGAAATAAAAATATGCAAAGTGTGTGAAATCACTCATCTCATCTTATTATTCTCATTCATTCAGTTTTACAAATCAGTTCTTTATTCCCTTTTATCATTAAGCTCGATTAAATATCTAGCACCTAAGGTGGAAGAAGAAATAAAGGAAAAAATCTTTTTGCGTTTACTTTGTTGGTTTTATAGTTTTTATGGAATTTTGATATTGGGCTAGAAGGGCCTAACTAGGGGATTTTACTTGGATTTACATGATTAATGCTTTATTTTTTATCATCGGATTAAGCCTAACCTAAGGTCCTAGACCGCCTACATCAGTTTTCCCGATCCCCTAATGAAACAAGAAAAGTGATGAGACGAAACCTAATGCTCTTATCTTTCTAATGTGGGAAGTTCAATTTACTTTTAGGATGCAAATAGCCTAAGCTTCGATAGTTCCTGCGCCTAAGCAGTTTGTTGAGTATGGTCTTGATTGGTTCGATTTGATTCAAATTATATGTTGATTAAGAGTGATTTAAAGATGCTTTAAAGATATCTTAAGGTCTTGTCTAATGTGTTTTTTTTTTTTTTAAATATATTAAGGTTCTGTTTTGGTTGTTAAAGGTTCTGGAGTTACGGGTTTTACTCCAAATGATGGAAAATGTCAAAAATCAGCGAAACGGGGGTGACAGAGGACTTGGGCGCACCTGTGGTTGCGCCTAGGTCACTCTGGTGACTTGGGCGCCAGTATGTGCCAGGTCTCGTGTGGCTTGGTTGGTGGTGATGAATTGACTTGATCTTCGGAGTTCGTAGGGTTTCTATTTGATGCAAGTCTTTGTTTTGATGTTATTTTAGGTTTTGGGTTGTTTTATTTCAATGATCTTAAGTCCGAAACTCGAAATGTAACTGAAGTTCACAGTTTGAATTTGATAGAGGACTAAGTGCGCCTAAGTGGTTCTGTGCACTTGATGTTTTTTGGTCGTTCGACTTTGATTCGAAGTCTCGGATGGGTTTAAGTTAATTAATTTTTTTTTAAATTTTAGGACTGTTATAGGTTCTGTGATGGTTCTAAGATGTTGATTGAGGTCAAGGTTCACAGTGAATAAGGACTCGATGGTCCCGGGGGGGTAGAATGAGACTTGGGTGCACTTGTAGGAGTGCCCAGGTGTATGGGTGACTTGGGCGCACCTGTAGTGGCGCCCAAGTGTCTGCCTGTTGGGTGGTTCCGGGTTGGTCCGATTCTAGGGTATTTCTAAGTTGGTCTCAGATATTCTAACTTGTATTTGGTTAAGAGGTGTTTCTTTTTTTTTTTTTTTTTTTTTTTTCTGGATGTGGTTTGGTCTTATTGTTTTAATTAGGTTTTGACTATGGCCTTAAAGTTTGAATTTAGGTAGGGTTATCGATTAGAATTGTGTTGGTTTTGGTTTGAATTATGGTTTGGTTTAAGTTTGAGGTTCAGGTTATGGTTTTGTTAATTTGACTTTGTCAATTTAGGCTTGAATTAAACGTTCGTTGTTTGAATTTATTAATTGAGATTTTAATTGGATCATTGAGTGATTAAGGTTTATTAATTAGGGTTTTGATTATGGTCTCGTTAATTAGGGATTGATGACTAGGGTTTTGTTTGTTAGAGTTTGATTTAAAGGTTTGTTGATCAAACTTATTAATTAGGGTTCGGATTAATTAGGGGTTTTGATTTATTTAGGCTTATTAATTAGGATTTTAATTAAGGTTTGTTAATTAGGGTTTTATTAAAGGTTTGTTGACTAGGGTTTTATTTATTAGGGATTGCTTAAAGGTTGTTGATTAAGGATTTTAGTTAAGGTGTTTTATTAGGGTTGATTTATTAGGGTTTAATTAATTAGAGTTTGGAAATTAGGATTCAGGTCAATGGTTTTAATTAAGATTGATTTAGGTGTTTTAATTAGATGTTTTTAATTAAGGTCAAATTAGGTGTTTTGATTAAGTATTATTTTTAAGTGTACTAATTTGCTTAGGCGCAAATACAATAACCTAAGTTTATCTACTTACTATCTACTCTTTTTTGGATGTTTCTATTTCTTTTAATCTTTTTGGTTCTCTTCTCTAATTTCTAAAGAGTAAGATGAGAAGGGAAGAGTTTTATGGTTTTATGACTTTTTTGTATTTTATATAAAGGCAATGCAACCTAACCTAACGTGTAACGATCTAATAATTCAAAGTCTAGCGGTTCAATAATCAACCATAATCATCACAGAGATGTAGCAACAAGTTAAACGAAATGCAAAATATGGAAAATGCGTGCTGGAAGACGAACTGGGGACTTGGGCGCACATGGAGGGGCGCCCAAGTGTCTCTGCACTGCGTGTGCGCCTAAGTGTCTCCCCTGCGGGTTGTAATTCACTTGCAATTTTCTACAATATTCCAACTCGATTTTCGACACTTCGTGACTAAATATAGGGTCCTAATATGAATTACTGATATAACAACCTTCGGATTTGAAAGTAATGATACGAGGATCAAAGTCCAAGAGCCGGATCTCTTTGGCAGGGACTTGGGCGCACCCACAGTGGCGCCCAAGTACACAGTTTTTTCTTTACCTTTTGGTAATATATTTTGGTATTCCTTCAATTCTTTCAATGCTTTTTACGGATCCAAAGGCTTTGACATCAATGTATATGAGGATGGATTTGGATCTAAGAAGCAAAATGTACGCGAAACGGATAATTGGGGTCGAAATCCTAATTTTGGACTTGGAGGTGCGCCCAAGTGCTTTCCTGCACTTTTTCCTTCTTTTCCTTCTTTTTTTTTCAATGCTTTTCGCATGGTTTTGAATACAAAGTCACGAATCCAAGGTCCTGATATCAATTAGTTTGAGAATGAATTCGGATCTGAGAAATGAAGTGCACACGATATGGAAATCGAGGTTAAAACCCTATGCAGGGACTTGGGCGCACCAGTGCTCTGTTGCACTTTTTCTTTCTCGAATTCAGATTTTTGCTAACGAAAATGATATGAATGAAAGGTCTAATCTATTCACGAGTTCTAGATGATGAAAATGATGCAGATCTACAACCTACTGATGATCCTAAGCATGTTTCTAATGATGGATGACTCCTAAATATTAGATCTACTGAAAAACACTACTATTAATGCAGATCTACAATGCATGCATGATCCTAAGCATGTTTCTAAGCATTAATGATACTGAATATTAATTGAAGAGAACTAAATCTAGAAATACCAGTTTGAGTTGTATCATTCAAGTCCTAGATCGAAGCTTTCGCGCAAATCCATGGCTTTCACAAGTCTTCTCCATTGCTGATCTTGGAAACCGGAAGGCTTCTTTTTCTCCTTCCCTCTAGATCTAAAGCTCTCTCTTTGGTTATGGTGACTACTCTCTTTTTTCTCTTTTTTCTTCTAGTTTTTTCCCTCTGTTCTAGTAGCCTCCTTTTGCAAAGTAGTATAAGAGGTCTCTTTATAGTGGTTTTGGCGTGAGGAGGGGTTTAGGGTTGCTATGTGTACGAGTTTCTAGAGGCTTCATGCAAACCAAGGTAGATTTAGGGTTTCAGGGACTTGGGCGTACACACAGGTGCACCCAGGTCTCCTTTTGGGGTCAAGTGGGCTTATGGTTTGGTTTTGAATCATTTTCAGGCTAAGGTTGGGTCGGAACTACGAATGGTAGAGCGGAACCCACCTAAATATGCACTAAAGTGCTTTCTAGGGCAACCAGGGACTTGGGTGCACCCGTGTGTGCGCCCAAGTGTGACCTTGGGACCTGGCCGCACCTGTGTGTGAACCCAAGTGCAATTTGGGACTTGGGCGCACCTATATTGGCGCCCAAGTGTGTCCCTAGTGCTGGACCACTTGTGTAGTCTTCCGAGGGTCATATCTTTTGATCCGTTTGTCGGAATTGGACGTTCCACATATCGTTGGAAAGCTCTCGGAATATAGAATCTTTTGGTCCATACACCCTAATGGTCATAGGTCAGGAAAAGTAAGGGGTACTTGGATCAATGATTCTAACCTCCTAATTCATGCAAATCGTATCGTACTTAGGCAAACGAAGTGTAATCTCTCTAAGAATAACCCGGGTGCGTTTTATATATTCTGGAAGGGGCTTGGGTAGTGTTGTAGTCGATTCCTTGTATGAGTAGTGGGTTGAACTCGAATCTCAATGTGATTTGGCCTTTTCTCTCATAAATTTCTATGAATCGTCGAACTAAGTCTAAAATTATCAACAGCATCTTCATCGTCATTAATTAATTTGAATTATGCCATTAACCATTCAATTATGGGTGGAATGGGGGCACCATTATATATGATAAGTGTTTAAGGCTATCATAGGGGGCCAAATGAGGTGTCTACAGTAACGACCCACCCTACATGCATGCATGACATTGTCCGCTTTAGCCCACGGGCCTCCGGTTTTATTTCTGATGCGCCTCAGCCCATCAAAAGGCTCTTGTACGATTTGTAACGACCCACCCAATACACATACATGATATTGTCCGCTTTAGTCCGCAGGCCTCGCAGTTTTGTTTTTGATGGGCCTCAACCCATCAAAAGGCCTTATGCAATGTAAGTGTGTAAGATTTACATATAATCTCATTCACTTTCCTCTCTATAGTCGGTGTGGGACTCCGAGGCATCACATCGATAAAATATAGCTAAAAATCGAGTGTGGTCAATCTAACAATGTGCCTAGCCCTAAATCCTAATGAAATGCTTTTAATCATGTAACACGACCAATTCGACTATGGGTTTAGTTCCGATTGGAGTGAAATTTTTCTCGAAGCTAACATAAGAGGCCATAGTTATTCTTAATTATTTGGATTTTAGATATGAACTATTTTAATTAGTTTGTGAATTATAAGTATATACACAAAGATTAAATATTAATATGTGACAGATTTAATAGTTTCAGATAAGACAACGACAAAGGATTCCATTACTTAAGGGGGCCGTTATTTTAATTTATTATTGTTACTAATAGAAAAAACATTTTTCCGCATTTTTTAATATTCTAGATTTTTTTGGATATTTTTGTAATTCTTTTTAATTAAAAGAAAAAATCACACTTTGACAATCACGACGGACCGATAACCGCGACAAATACCCTTTTCGGCCCGATCGATACCGCGATTTTGGACAATGGATTGAGGTGCGTATGACACCTGAAAGAAATGAGAATATGTCATGCAATATAAGGGGATATTGAGAATATCATCCTAGTATTATTTAATTGGAGGATTATTGATGGGTTAGGCCTAAGGCCTTTTATTGGACTAAAAGGATTTTTTTTTTTTTTGCTAAAAGGTAATATGTATATTAAGAGAGGGAAAAGAATACAAAGATAAAAGGTCCCAAAAGCTTATAAGGCTAAGAAAGGATCCCAAGGCAAAAGAAAAACAAAGAAACAAGACAAAAGGCAAAACAAGGGGCCAGTGATTCTAATTTTCAAAACCATAGACAAAAAGCTCCATATCAGTAGAGGTTGCAGAGGAGAACTCCAACAGGCGATGGAGAGACTTTCTTTGTAGTTTAGTGGAAGAAATCTAGTTGCCGTTGAAGGTTGCTTCGTTGTGAGCATACCAAATGGAAGAGAAAGAGGTGGAAGAAAACTGAGGCAACAATTTTCCTACCAATTCCATCTCTACTAGTGGAAAAGGGCATGCCATAACTAGCCAGCAAAAGGACGGTGGAGGAGATACTGACCGATCACTTGAAGAAACCACGACCACCATTCCTGAGCAAAACTACAGTAAAAGAAAATGTGAAGATCTGTTTTGACATCAGCACAACAAAGGGGACATCTGGGAGCAAAATTGATGCCCACTGATTTAGTCCAAGCTTGCGTGGGAGTTTTCCTATGAATAAGGCGCCAAACAAAGCAAGCTATTTTGGGATGAACAACCTTGCTCCGAACAAACTTTCCCCAAGGAACAGTAGGAACCGTCGATCTAACTTGATGCTAGTCATCTTTTAGAGATAAGGAGCCTGTAGAGTTGTCGTCCCAGCGAATGAAGTCTTTAGCAGGTTCTACTGTTAGAGAAATTGACTAAGCTTGTGAGGTCCCGCCCTTGGTGGGCCCTCTAAATGCTAATTTATAGACTAATTAATCCTAATTTATGCTAATCATTGGTTAATTATGCTAATTACTACTAATCTTTGCTAATTACTACTAATCTTTGCTAATTATTGCTAATCTTGGCTAATTACTAATTATTTGGGCTAATTAGGGGTTGATTAGAGAGATTGGTTAGAATCTCCTAAGTTTTTGGTTAGACTAGCTTAGTTAGGTTTGTTTTTAATTAGAAAAGGGTTTTGGGTTAAACCTATGCTATTAGTGTTAGTTAGGTCCCTAATAGAGTTTTAATTAATTAGGAGGGTTTAGTTTAGTGCTAATGGTGCCCCTCTTCTAGAAGCTTCCTACCAAAAGACCTAACCTACCCTAATCCCATGGAACCCAAAAGGGTATTATAGTCATTAACCACCCTCCACTAAACCTATATAATGGCTCTTATCCCAAAGCAAAAACCCTAAACCTCAAGCCCAGCCCCTTTCCCCAAGAAAACCTCCAGCCCCTGTTCATTGCAACTCCCAACTTCCATTTCAATTTCCCTTCCCACGTTGAGCTGAAATCTCACATGTTACATTGCTGGAAAATCCCCTGTTGCTACTGTTGCTTCATCTTCCTTCTTCCTCTTTCATTCTTCTTCCTCCAAGCCACTACAACAGTTACGTTTCTGTGCTTGGAGGTACAGCAGCCGCTACCTTATCTTCTATTTTCCCTCATTTCCTCCCCTTGAGCTGCTGTCACTATGTATTGGAGCCGGACTAATTGTGCTGGGACAGAACAGCTACTGCCACTGCTGCTGGGTATTCTTCTTCTTCGTTACAGCTGGGAGCAGCAGTCATCTTCTTCTTCTTCCTCTCCTCTGTTCTGCTGGAACTGGGCTCTCTCTTCTCTTCTATTGATCTTGTTCTCTCTACAAACCCTCTCTTTATTATCAAAGGCAAGTGCATTTACTCCTAGCTTAGAACATGTGTTTCATTTCTTGATTTCTGTAGTTTCAGTTCATGAATGTTATTGATTAAGTCTTAGAAAAATTACTTGAGCTCAGTTGTTTTGTTTGGATGGAAATGGGCATTGATGGATGGGGGTTTCACCCCCCATTTGGAAGATCAATGGGCCACAAGGTTGTCAATTAATGGGCATTAGAGTTGTTTGATGTTTGGAGATGATTTGGTGAAGTTTGGGACTGATTGGAAGTGATTTGGTGGAAAAACGGGTTGAAATGGAGAAAACCTGAAAACTGGTCTCAGTGTATGGCCGAGATCAGTGTATGGCCGAGATCAGTACATGGCCGAGCTCAGTGCAGGACCGAGCTCAGTGCATGGCCGAGACCAGTACAGGACTGAGCTCAGTGTTGGCCGAGCTTAGTGTATGGCCGAGCTCAGTGCAGGACCGAGACCAGTGCATGGCCGAGACCAGTGCTGGACCGAGCTCAATGCAGGACCGAGACCAGTGCATGGCCGAGACCAGTGCATGGCTGAGCTCAGTGCAGGACCGAGCTCAGTGCATGGCCGAGACCAGTGTTGGCCGAGCTCAGTGCTGGACCGAGCTCAGTGCAGGGCCAAGCTCAGTGCAGGGCCGAGCTCAGTGCAGGGCCGAGACCAGTGCAGTGCAGTGCATGGCCGAAACCAGTGTAGTGCATTGCATGGCCGAGCTCAGTGCAGGACCGAGCTCAGTGCATGGCCGAGACCAGTGCATGGCCGAGACCAGTGCAGTGCAGTGCATGGCCGAGACCAGTGCAGGACCGAGCTCAGTACATGGCCGAGACCAGTGCATGGCCGAGACCAATGCAGTGCATGGCCAAGACCAGTACATGGCCGAGACCAGTGCATGGCCGAGACCAGTGCAGTGCATGGCCAAGACCAGTGCATGGCCGAGCTCAGTGCAGGACCGAGCTCAGTGACTGAAATTTCATAGAAAAGATGACCTGAAACTTAGAATTAACATTTAGAAAGTGTTCAAAGCTGGAACATCAATCTTTCTAAGGTTTTTAGAGTATGCGGTCAATCACCTAGGCCAGGTTGTTTGACCGGACACGCTGTAAGCCTTTAGAAACGAATTGAGTTGTCCAGGAAGCCCGATTCAGATTAGTTAGTGCACTCGGTTGATCCTCCCGGCCAGGAGATCAACCGAGCTCACAACACATCAGGTTCACCTGGAAAACCCTGATTTTCCAGTTTTCAACATTTATGAGTTATGATCAGTTGTGGGGCCCATTGACCATCCAAATGAGCATTTATCAGTGATCTAAGCCCGAGTCAATGGTGTGGCTCAACCTTGACTCGCGGGGACCACTGTTTAGGGTTTAGGTTATTAATCTAAGATGATTCGACCTCTAAGAGTTGTCAACAATGCCCTTAACCAACTAAGCACCAAATACAGTATTTTACGGCATTAATGACATCGTTTAGAGATCGAATTACCGGAGATGGACCCGAACCTAAAGTGGCCCATTACCTAGGATTGGACCGTTGGATTTCTCGTTGATTCTCTGATTGAAGTTTATACTTCACTGTTATTATTACTCTGTCATTCTTAGATCTTTAGAATAGCTGTTTACTATTAATTAAACATAATTGGAAGACTTGAACCTAGGGTATCTAGAGGTGACCCGATAGTGTGATTTCGGAGTTCATTGACCCGTGTCTGTGTCTAGGCGGGCCCTTATTGGGCCTAAGTGTGGAGATGTGAACCCTTTAGCTGGGAGAGGTAGTTTTTATTGGACTGTTAAGGTATATGGATGGAAATGGAACTGTTTATCAGTATAAGTGGATTAGTTGCCTCGTTTGGACCGTTATAGACCAGGCCATGTACTGATGGGCCTTGGTATGGATCCAACGAGTGGGCCTGGACCTTGAATGAGATCCAGAGACTGTATTGAGATGTGTAGACCTCTTAGAGACTTGGATAGGACATTGTTCACGCAAGGCAAAGCCTAGACAGACACAGACCTTAGAGTTATTCCTGAGTCGGTATGAACATTCACTCGGTTGATTTAAGCTCAGCCTGTGGACTGATCATCCCCGGTAGGAGCTAGATGAGTGTTGTAGAGCTATCATGATGAGCTGTGTGGTTAAGACGGACGGTGTGATACCGTGCCGGTCTGGGGTGTTGAGATGATGAGTTGATGAGTGATTTGCGGGATTAGTAATTCCCAACACTGGTGAGATTTCCCCGCCGCAACTGTGTTCAGTATGGGAGGGCCGCGGCATAATATCCCGCGGTATTCCAGCTCGTGTGAATGTGCCACCTTGTTGTAGTAGTTTAGATGTTTATCTTTATACTGATTCCTTATGATTTAAATGCACAACTGCCTAGTTCATTTCCCTTGCTATTCATTTAATTTATACACCTGTCTTTATTTCCTTTGATATATATGTTCTATGTTAGTAGTATGCTGTAATTTGCCAGATCTTTTAGATCTGACCCACTCATTGGTGCTTAGGCCTTGATCCCGAGATCCCAGACGATGCATTAGCCCTAGTGGAGGCACCTGTCGCAGGAGAGTACGCATGGGGCCCGGCCGACACGGATGTCGAGCCGGAGGGCGAGGAGTATCTACATGGGTTTTGAGAGTCTCTTGTTATTTGGGTTTTGAGAGAACAATTTTGTAGCGAGATGGGTAGATTCAAATGTATAAGTTTTGATTAACAACTGATACTGTAACTAGACCTTTGTTCTGCTCACACTTTATATATCGATACCTATTGCTTCCGCATTGTTTAATTGTTATGCTTCCGCAATTTAAATGTTATTATTATATGGTTCAAAAAGTTTTAAATTGGACCTCACTGCGGCCTACGATCTTGGAAGTTCTCGGATTTTCCGGGAAGTAGCGCGCCAATTTCGGGTATTCGAACGAGTATATCGGTATCCGGAATTGGGGCGTTACAAAGCTTGCCTTAGGAAAGAAAGAAGATTTTGAAGCAAGTTGCTGGGGAGCACCCATCTTCTATCGCTAATAATAGCCGAGACAAATCTCTAATGCATAAAAAGTGTAGTGAGGAAACTTAGGGGCAATTGGACTAGAGTCCAACTAGCAATCAAACCAGATGCTAATATGCTTGCCATCACCAACAAACCATCTACAACCAGCTTGAAGAACAACAGAGAGGGATCTAATCTTTTTCCAGATGCAGGAGCCAAACAAAGTATTATTTGGGTGGCAAGGGGGGGAGTTTCTAAAGTAACGGTGCTTAAACCAAATAGCCCAGAGGGAGGAATTAGTCACGGCATTCCATCCTAGTTTGAGCACACTTACGTCCTTCACTTCATATAAATGTCTTATCTCCAAACCGCCTTTAGATTTTGGCAGACATACAAGCTCCCATATGACTAAATTCCTTTTCTTTTAATAAGACTGAGAAGACCAAAGGAAATTCCTCATGAGTTTTTCAATTTACAGGGTTGTTTTCTTGGGAAGAGGAATTGTGAGAGATGTATGCATTGGTATGCTGGCAAGGACATGGTTTACCAAGATTAGGCGACACGCAAATGAAAGACTTTTCATATTCCACCCTTCAAGCTTTGATCTCAACATGGAGATGAGCTTCTTATCTCAAAGGTCCACACTTACCCACAAAGAGTTGACTTTTGGAGAGGTTGAAGACTTGACTAGCAGCTCCTTGATACATTTTCAGTACTTTTTACTTAACAACAAAATTCTCTTAGAGGCCTTGAAAAAAAAAAATATGTCAATTGCATAAAAAAGGTTGCAAGGAGTAAAGTGGCTAAGGGAGATTGGAAGCATCCGACCTTCTTTCCAAAGGGAGTGGAACTTTAAGCTAAGGATCTCCTCAGCCAAAAGCAATATTGGACCATATCGATTGTTCAACCTAGGTGGGAAGCCCATGTAATTGATCTAGATCTTCTATTATGGGAGATCCAAAAATCCAACCATATCCATCTGCTTCTTTGGTTTTTCCCTTTTCAGATTGTCAAGATAAAGCTTTGGTTTAGAGCATGTCTAAGGGCTCAAACTCGATCCATTAATTTGAGTCAAAGGTTGGCAAGAAACAACCCCTCCCCAGTTCACAGGCTACACTTTGATAGGAGTAATATTTATCGTGGCATCAAACAAAAATCTTGTCCGATCATGTGACTAGGTGTTAGAGATTGATATATTAAGGATTAGATTGGATTGGATTGTTATTAGTTTGATAGAGATTTCAGCTAGAGGTTAGGTTAAATTCTGAATGATTTCGTTATAACATGCATAAATTGAAAGGATTGGTGGTTTTATATCAATGAATTTATTTATTTAAAATCTTTAATTGATCCCTATAAATACAAAGCTCTTATCAAACATTAGTTGTGCATCGTCCAAATTGTCGCAGGCAGCATATATATTGATCAAAGTATTGTGGACATAGACATCTAAATCAAAATCCATTTTCAACACATGTTATGAACTTGCTTTCCTTTTACTTCGGAGAGTTGGATGCTGCATGCCTGAATGATAATTGGGTGTGTGTAATTATCGGGCACAAAGCTCTCCTCTAACATGGATCTGTATAGGAAAATGGTGGATTGAGGAGACCTCCTCAACAGGTAGGCTCTCATGATGGTATTCTAGATGAACCCTTTGTTAGCCAACCTAGTCTCAACTGGTCAAGCATGGCCCACCTGTCTTAACTGGCCTACCGTGCTACAAATCATGGCAGATAAACTTCAAGTCTCCTTAAAACTCTATCTCTGTTGTGATAATGATCTTATTATCTTAGAACTCTATCATTATAGATTTCTACTTAAGGTTTGAACTCTTGATAAAGATCACTGATCACTTTGTATTTATCCCCAACTTCCAGAGACTCATCCATATCCTGTAAAAAGTTGTTATAAATATGTAACTCAATACAAGAGAAAGTAAGTTTGGATCTTAAATATTGTTTCATGGTATCAAAGTTTAATTACGATCCTCTTCATCATTTCTGATTGGTGACCACATAGTACCATATTTGTTGATCAGTCTCACTCGTCACATACGTGTCTGTGTAGATACGAAGTGCGTCGTTCGCTGCCAATCCTCTCTTTCTTAAAGAGACATATACTCGGTGTGTTGTTCAGAGAACTCTGTTCTCTTTTCCAACATGTGTCATATACACCATCATCAGCACCCATCTGGTGATATTGCTGTAGCTTCTCACCGTGCGGACTTGGCTACATCAGCTGTTGTTCAATATTGCTTCTGTTAGCAAGGTGTCTATTACTGCAGTTGCCTCCTTCTACAATATGTCTACTGCGAACGGCTGATTGTCCCTGCTATATACATACTACTATTAGTACGTCTCTCTAACATTATTTCAATGACAAGCTCTGGAAGTAGTTCTCATTCATGTACCATCTCAATTTCCAACATCGCCAGTCTCATCTCCATTAAGCAGGACCGAGATAATTACCTCCTCTGGAAAAGTCAATTTTTACCAATTTTACGTACCAATAAACTACTCAAGTATGTTGATGGGTCAGCGCCATGTCCTCCTCAATTTCTGTATGGTGATGATAACAAACCCACCACAACTAAAAATCTTGCTTATGAGTTGTGGATTGAACAAGATTCCCTTGTTCTTCTGTGGATTAATGCCACACTCACAACACAAGTTCTTCAATGTGTAGTTGGACTTCAATTGGCTCGTGAAGTGTGGCAAAGGTTAGAGAAACTTCATCTCATCCAATCCAGGTCTCGGGTCTTGCAACTTAAACAACAATTTCAAAATCTAAAAAAGGGAGGCTTGTCTATCACTGATTATCTTGACAAAATGAAAGGTATTGTTGATTCCCTTGAAGCTATTGCTCAACGAGTCACTGAGTATGACCTGTGTAACCAAATCCTCAATGGCCTTGGCCCTGAATATGACTCGATTCACACCTCTATTGCTAATCGAGAAACTCTGATTACATTTGAGGAACTATTTGGGCAGCTTCTCACCTTTGAACTACGAATAGAATTGCATAATTCTACACTTGCAACTACATCACCTGCCACTGCATTCTACACACCTATTTCCAGTGGATGATCTGGCTCTCGTGGGAGATCCAATAATCGTGGCAGAGGTCGAGGCCGTAATTTTAATTTTAGGGGTGGCTCTTCTACTCAGCACTCTTCTCAAAAGTTGAAGCAAGCTTCTCTAGCATGCCAGATTTGCAATCGCATTGGGCATACTGCTCTTGACTGTTTGAATAGGTTGGATCTTTCCTTCCAAGGGCGGCAACCACCAGAAAAACTTCAAGCCATGGTTGCTGCTAAACAAGGAGAAACAACCTGGTTTATGGACTCGGGTGCTACTAATCATGTGACACCAGATATTAGTAACCTGAACATTCATTCAGAATATGCGGGTAATGACAATCTTCAAGTTGGAAATGGTAAGGGTCTGACAATCTCACACACTGGTTCCTCTCAGTATTTCTCTACTGGTAACATCGTTTCTCTAAATGATATCCTGCATGTGCCCACTATTTCTCAAAATTTGCTTTCAGTCTATCAATTCACAAACGATAATGATTGCTATTTTGTTTTCACCTCTTCTGGTTTTTATGTGAAGGCCAACAAAACGGGGAAGATCCTCTTCCGCGGTCGGACCAGTAATGGTCTCTATCCTCTTCCTCTACAATCTTGCATCAAGAATAGCTTGCCTACTTCTCCGTCTGCTTTCAGTACTACTCGCCATTCTAGTAATCTCTAGCATCGCCGCTTGGGTCATCCTTCATCACAGATATTTCAACACATTGCTCCATCACTCCCTATCCATGGAACTTCTAGGCTCGAATTTGTGTGCACCGCGTGTCAGATGGGGAAACGGTGCAGGTTACCCTTTCAAAAGTCTACTTCAATTTCTAACTTTCCTTTAGAACTAGTGCACTCTGATGTTTGGGGATATTCTCCCGCTTCGTCCCTTAGTGGGGCTAGATTTTTTGTGATATTCATCGATGACTATAGTCGATATTGCTGGTTTTTTCCTATTACTACTAAGTCTCAAGTGTTTGATATCTTTTCTAGGTTTAAATCTTTGGTTGAGAATATGTTTGATCATAAAATTAAAATGTTACAATCTGATGGTGGTGGTGAGTTTACAAGTACTCGATTTAAATATTTCTTACTTCAACATGGCATTTCTCATCGTATTTCATGTCCCCATATGCCAGAACAAAATGGGGTCGCAGAAACGAAGCATCGACACATTGTCGAAACAGGGCTATCTCTTTTGGCCCATTCAGGCATTCCTTTATCATTTTGGGATGCTGCATTTGATACAGCTGTTTTTCTAATAAACAAAATGCCTATTCCAGTGCTTAATCACTTGTCTCCTTATGAAAAACTCCTTAATAAATCACCAGATTATATGATTTTATGTTCATTTGGGTGTGTTTGTTTTCCATATCTTCGCCCTTATACCTCTGGAAAAATATCTTTTCGCACCATTCCTTGTGTTTTTCTTGGCTGTGGATGGGATCATAAAGGGTATAAATATTTGGACCCTGTTACCAATAGAATTTACATGAGTCGGCATGTGGTGCTTGATAAGATGGTCTATCCCTTTATTACTAACAATATGCAAGATTTTAATTCTTCTTCTAGCACAAGTGAGAATGTACTGCTCAGTCACCACAGTGTTTGGCCTATACCTACCTTTGGACCCACTGCTATTGCACCTAATGATCCACCCAATTTTCCTGCACAAAGAGCCACATCTCAGACAGATTCTGAGTCTGGCCTGCAACGTATGGCTCATTCTCAGACATTGTCCATACCTACAGCAACCTCATTGGGTTCTAGTTTGTCTTCTGATCCGGCCTCCATCTCACAGTCGATACCGGTGACTGGGCCACCCATCAGTTCCATTAGCACAGACCCATCTCAGTTGATGCACTTACAGTCCATTACTTGCCCTGACCAAACAATACTTTCTAGTAGTTTGGACGCTTCAGGCAAAATGCCTCTCCAACACATCAAGCCCACACATGTGCTTCCACCCACCCAAATGTTGGAGTTGCCACGTGTTGAGCATCCTTTCCCAAAAGGTACTGTTGGTATGCATCATCTCCCACCTAAGCCTCCACAACAACATCTTAATGAGATCTCTGCATCGCCTTCCTCAATACTTCGTTATAGAGGTGGAAAGTCTACCAAGGTGCATGATTCCGGTGCCGTCACTCACCATCAACAAATTGTTGGATCGGCTGACGTCCCTCTGCCATAGTCCAATCTACCATCTCAATCAGCCCATTTATCAGATTCATCGCAACCTTTTCAACGCCCTCATACTATGCGCACGCAGTTAATGGATGATATATTTAAACCAAAAATATTAACAATCAGTAAACATCCATTACCAAAAGTTTTTCAAAGTGTGCTTACAGAAAGAGAACCTACATGCTATTCCCAAGCAGTAAAATCAGTTGAGTGGCGTACGGTGATGGCTCTTGAATTTGATGCTCTTCAGCGTCAGCGTACATGGACTCCAGTCCCTCTGTAGCCTGGGAGGAATGTTGTAGGTTGTCGCTGGGTCTACAAAAATAAAACAACGGTTAGATGACACTATAGAAAGATACAGGGCTCACCTTGTAGCCAAGGGGTTCCACCAACAACCAGGCTTGGACTATAGTGACACATTTAGTCCGGTAGTCAAACACACCACCATTAGACTAGTTCTTTCTTTTGTTGTTCAACTAGCTGGCCTATACACCAACTGGATGTTCGCAATGCATTTTTACATGGTGTACTATCTGAGGAAGTATACATGGAACACCCTTAAGGATTTGTGGTTCCCGACCGCCCAACCTGCGTTTGTAAGCTCCAGAAGGCAATTTATGGACTTAAGCAAGCCCCTCGCGCATGATATCTTCGCCTTACAAATTACCTTCAAACTCTTGGCTTTATTGGCTCTTCTGCAGATACATCACTATTTGTCCTCAATTTTGGAGGTGAATTTATTATTTTATGTTGATGACATAGTAGTCACTGGTAATAATACTGCAACTTTACCAAAACTCTTACGCGAGCTTGGTCGGTTGTTTGCTATGAAAGATTTTGGCCCACTACATTATTTCCTTGGTATCGAGGTTCACCGTGATCCCCATGCTTTACACCTTACACAGACTAAGTATGTGTTAGACATACTTCATCAAACCAAGATGCATGATGCTAAACCTCTTAAGTCACCGGTTCAGTCTGGACTCTGGATAAAACTCTCTAAGTATGATTGTGATCCAATATCAAATGCTTAAGAATATCGTTCAATGGTTGGTGCTCTTTAATACGTCACACTGACAAGGCCAGCTATTACATTTGCAGTGAACCAGGTGTGTCAATTTATGCATGACCCACGATCAACCCACTGGATGGCAGTAAAACGGATTCTCTGTTTTCTTAAAGGGACAATCACACATGGACTATATTTTCAAAAAGGTTCTTTCACACTCACTGCTTACTCAGATGTAGATTGGGCAGACGGTCCCGATGATGGGAGCTCCACTTGTGGTTGGTCTGTTTTTATTGGCCCCAATCTTATCTCTTGGAATGCCAAAAACAACCAATCGTGTCAAGATCTAGCACAGAATCTGAGTATCAATCTCTAGCTCTCACTGCTGCTGAATTGTTTGGGTTTGTATGCACATGAAAGATTTAGGAATTTATATTAAAATTCCTCATTCAATCTACTGTGATAATATTAGTGCCATTGCCCTGGCTTTCTAATCCAGTTTTTCATGCTCGCACCAAACACATTGAGGTTGATTATCATTTCATAAGAGAGAAGGTCATTCGTGGCGATATTCAAGTGCGCTTTGTCAATTCTATAGATTAGTTGGCTGACATATTTACAAAAGGTCTAAGCTCGGCAAGGTTTCAGTTATTAAAAGACAAGCTTCATGTCATTGATCGGCCCTTCAGCTTGCGCGGGGGGGGGGGGGGGGGGGGGGGGGGGGTGGTTAGCCAACCTAGTCTCAACTGGCCTACCGTGCTACAAATCATGACAGATAAACTTCAAGTCTCCTTAGAACTCTATCTCTGTTGTGATAATGATCTTATTATCTTAGAACTCTATCATTATAGATTTCTACTTAAGGTTTGAACTCTTGATAAAGATCACTTTATATTTATCCCCAACTTCCAGAGACTCATCCATATCCTATAAAAAATTGTTATAAATATGTGACTCAATACAAGAGAAAGTAAGTTTGGATCCTGTTTAGAAAAGGGGAGTTTTTGCACTTTTTGACTTGTCCACCAAACTCCCCACCCTTTGGAAATGCATCCTCTCTCTTTTAGGCAGTAAAGAATCGGTGCGGTTTTGGCCCAAACTTAGGCCTAAGTGAGTTAAGGCTTGAATCTATTCTAACCTATTAACAACCCTTGTTACAACCATTTTACAGCAATCTCTCAGCCTCAACCCCACCACCACCACCACCACCACAACACACACAGAGCAATGAAGAAAATAACAATATGGCCATCCACTACCCCTCAAACAAAAATCCTGGGTATGCCAATTGAGGCCAAATTGTTTATTACATCAACGGTGGGCCGCTGTTACACCCCGACCCAAATTAATCGTGATTAATGTTAATTAAGCATGAGTAATCGTATTAATGAAGGTTAATGGCCAAAGAGAGACAAATTAGCCCCAAGTGATGCATTAAGCATAATGGAATGGATTTGAATGGAATTGAATTGGTTAAGATGAGTTTAGACTCAAACAAGGTAGGCTAAGAATTTTTTCGTAAATATGGGTTTTCACGTATTTCGTCAAATACGGAAATTCTTGATACCAACGTGTGTATCTTGAATAGTACGTTAACTTTCATAATAGACGCGACTCCATTTGACCTCAAATGGATCAAATGAGGTTTTATTTGACTCAAAATGTAATAAGACTTAATAAAATGGGGTTTGTGTAAGAAAGCCTTATATTAGAATGAAATGAGTCATTCTCTCATTTCACTCAAGCAAACCCTAGATTCATCTCCATCTTCATCTTCTTCTTTTCTCTTCCATATTCCTTCATCAAGAGTGAGATTAGGAGAGATTCAAGTGGTTTTGAAGAGTGTAGTTTCATCTTCATTATCTTCCCAAGCCATCTTTCCCATTGTTGAAGTGTAGAGCTTGAGAAAGATCTCAAAACTTCTCTCATTGAGCTACAAGTAAGTACTTGGAACTTTTAATGAGTTTTCAAGCTATAATGAGTGATTAGGCATGGTTGTTAGCATAAATAGCTTATGAGATGTATTCTTATGTTTTCATGGAATTAGGGCTTGAAACTTGGGGATTTTAATCTCAACCCAAGCTTAGGAAAAATGGGGCTTTTACTACTAAACTTCAAGAGAGGCAAGTATAAACATTTGCTTGTGATTAGTGTTAATCATTGTAAAAGTTCATTGATTTTTCCATAGATTTGGATTTTGTGCATTTTCCATTAAGTTTTGGAAACTAATTATGGATTGATTGAAATGGTTAATGGATGATGTATGAAGTTCTATTTTCTTGTAGGATTGTGAGTGATTTGAATGTAGAAAAGAGAGGAATGAAAAGGAGAGAAAAATCAGATTTTTCGGACCTGCAACTCGTCCTAGGTCCGATCGATCGGAGTGTCATTCGATCGATCAGACAGACCCTTAACTGGGAGGTTTTTCGGGCCGATCGATTGGACCCAGTTGAAATTGGGTCTTTTTGGAACCAAATACGTTTTCTATAGTCTGAGTGGTCTATAAATTAGTGTTAGAACTAATTATACCCTAATCTAAGATTTGTCAAGGTTATAGGAAATAAAAGAAAAGAATGGTAGTGCATTAAGTATAATTAAATTATGTATGGATTCTTCAATTGTGTTATCTAAACCTGCATAAGTGCTAGCTAAGTTATTGAATGTATAAACTTCTATTAAAGTGATGTTCATCGAAAATAACACGTACATTCAATAATGAATGTTTCACTCATTTGTTTGGTTTAGGAATTTGACTAGAGCATGGATAGAATTAATAGATTTGATTTGATTCCCGAGTCCGACACTACATAGTAGTTTCTTAAACTCATTACTGAGCTGAACTGAACAATACAATGAATGAATTAACGAATGAATAGTTACTAAAGGTAACAACGAATTATGAACAATCCTACTGAGTAGATGGATTTAGGGCGTTCCGAAGCTCCGTGGTGATACTAGTTGTCCCTGGCCCGGACACTAGTAAGTCCCATATATTTCGATTATATCTATGGGTATTGATTGATGCCTTCCATTTGGAAGATGAATCTTTCCTTTAAGGAAAGATGGTAAATGAAATGAAATGAAATGAAATGGAATACAATGCGATAAAGTGAAATGTAACGAAATGAATGCTATGGTAGTGACTATCTTGCACATGTCCATTAAATGACTTCTGTGTGTTCACCATTCACATTGTAGGAATTATCTAGACTTGTCTAGAATTGGAATTGTTATTAAATAGATTGAATGAATTCAGTATATGTATTAACATGTACTATTACAAGATCTGTTTATACATTGTTGAACTGTCGTGTTCATTAGTGTTATTGATGACATTACAGGCCCGTTTGCCATTGCCGGTCCAGCAGCGCCCCCGGCAGCAGCGGAGGAGACCGCTCCGGTTCCTCCAGGAGGATTAAACGAATGGAACGGACGGAATACCATTTGATATGGGTATTCGAGTGCGAGAAAGAACTATAACATTTTGAAATGTTATTTTGTACATTCATTTTTGGAATGTAATTAATTGTTATTGTATGGTGTTTTGGATATGCACTGATTGACAAACTATGATGGAAATGATACATGTATAAGGGTTTATTTTTGTATACATGTAAATCGTAAATTGATATTGTCAAATATAATGTTTCCGCAAAAATTATGTATTTGACAGGTTTATTGAGAATGTTAGCCCTTGTGGGTTCCGTTTTAACTTCGGTTAATTCGGAGTTTATGGGAGTAAGTATGGGCTCACGGCTCGGGGTTATCGGAATTTGGGCCCGGGTCGTGATAGCCGCACTCGTCCAATAAAAAAGCACACTATGATGGAGTTCAGAAGAAATCCAACCTTTCATAAAGGTTGAATTAAGTGGCAGACTGTTAGACCTCATCCCGAGTTAATCGAGATTAACTCTAATTGATTAGAAATTAAGCTAATTAACTATGTTTAATTAGGCTAATGATGGTTTATGGCCAAATGGAATTGAATTAGCCTAAAATGAGCGATTTAGGCTTGATGAAATGATAGGAATGAGATTGAATGATTTCAATGGGTTTTGGACTCAAACTAAGAGAACAAGGACTTTTTCATAAATACGAATCTTCACGTATTTTGTTGAATATGAAAACTCTTGATACCAATACGTGTATCTCGACAAGTAAGTTAACTTTCATACAAGACTCGAAGTCGTGTGACGAGAAATGGAGCAAATGACCCTTCATTTGACTCGAATTGTAAATGAGACGGGATAGTGGACTTAAATGCAAAATCGGGCTTATATAAGCTCAAGATGAGCTTCAATGAGCTCATTCACTCATTCCAACTCAAGCAAACCCTACGCTCTTCCTTCCATATTCTCTCCAACAAGCATCAAATTGAGGCTTTGCATATATTTTTTAAGAGGATTCCATCCACTTCATCTTCTCCTTCCATTTCTTTGGAGTTAAAGCTTGAGAGAAAGCTCAAATTTCTCTCCACAAAGGCAAAGTAGTTGACCTCTTTTTAGAGTTTTCAAGTTCCATTGAGTGTCTAGACATGGATTCTAGCTCAAATAACTCATAGGAATTCTATTTTGTGAATTGATATTGGTTAGGTTGAAAAGAAGCTTCAAGTTGAGAAGTTTCCATATCAATCAAGTTATCAAAGGGGTTTTTTGTCGATTTGATCTTCGGATAGAGGCAAGTATATACTTTTTTAGTGATTTAAGATGTTATAGGACTTATAGGAACTCAATGAGCTAAAAATTTAGAAATTTGCTTCATAATATCTGAAACCTTGGAATGAAGTTCTGGGAGCCGAACTACTAATCGCCAGCTGACTGACCCACCTAGGTTACTTTTCGCAGGAAATGTCAGTCTCTGGAAAACTGACTGTGAGGTGATCGACGAATTTTGGTTAGCCGAAATTGTGAATTTGGCTAGCCGAATGGTGACTGCCAAGTGACCGCATTCGTCAGAGATTTTCATCAGAAATTTCAAGCTTATGGAAAGCTAACTGAAAGGTAGCCGCCTCGACTAGCTGAATTTGAGAATTCGGTTAGCCAAACAAGTAACCGCCAATGTGACCGAATTTGAGGAAAATTGCAGATTTAGTTCTGATTCTGCTGAAATGAAAGCCTAATCACTAAGGCTAGTGTTAGAGGTATCTAGACCTTCATAGGTGTTAGCTAAGGTTATCTAACATACAAATTATTAATTAAAGTGATGTTCATCGAGAATAATAAGTACGTTGGATAACAAGCGCTTCACCCATTTGTTTGGTTTAGAAGTCCAAATTAGATGATAGATTTGATCTAGTTTCTTGAGTCTGACACTACGTAGTAGTTTGTTAAACTCGTTATTGAGTTGAATTGAAGACTGAATGAACAAAGAATAATGAATAATGAACGAGTTACGAAAGATAACAATGATTAATGAACAATCCTACTGCAGTAGATGGACTGGGGTGCTCCGGAGCTCCGTGGTGATGTCAGTGATCTCTGATCAAGACACTGGTAGATCCTACACATATGGACTGAAAAGTCCCATTTGATAATCCACCTAACAGTATAGACTGAAAAGTCACTGATAAGTCATGTAATGAAAATATTTATCGAAAAGCCACATGCTATGGACTGAAGAGTCCCATTTGATAAGCCACTTAATAAATACTCAATGAAATCAATGAATGGAATGTGAATGAATGAAATGAATAAATACGAACTAAATAATTGCTTCATTTAGGAAAAACTGTATTGAATTAAAACAAATACTATTATAGTTGCCAATTTAGTAATTGATATTACTTGACTCACATGCATAGTTATTGTATTAAATTAAACTGTCTAGAACTATTAAGTTGATAAATTGACAAGTTATTATATATGGTAGCATGAACTATTATAGATTTTTATGTACATTGTTGAACCGTTGTGTTCACGATGTTATTGATGGACATTACGGGCTCAGTTTCCCGTACCGGTCATGCCGAGGCTGCACTGCCAATGGATGAGGCTCATCCGATACCTCCAAGATGTCTAATCGAATGGATGTGATCAGAGTGCGAATGAAATGAACATTTTGGGAATATGTTTTGGATAAATACTTTTGTATATTTATTTTGAATAGTGAGCAAATGTCACTTGCATTGTATTTAAAAATGCAGTTGTTGACTTGGATAGGAAATGAATTGTGTATACTGGATTTTACTTTTGATGTAAAGTAATTGTTCAGTTAAATGTTTCGTCAATGTATATAGATATATATTCCGTAAATTATACATTGGTAGGTACGTATGATAGATCCTTTGTGGATTTGGTCTTAACTTCGGTTAATTAGGAGTTTACGGGGGTAAGTATGATGATCTCGCGACTTAAGTATGATGATCTCGGGATCCGTGGTTAATCTGGGTCGTGACCAAGTAATCTTGAGTAGGCCACTGGGAGTTTTTTGACAAATCAGGTTTTCAAAAAATCTTGGGGTTTTATGGCAACCCCCTGATGACCACCCTGAATCCGCCCTGTTTGGTTGGGCAGATGCCATAAAATGGAGCACTATTCGTAAGTCCAGTCATAGATAAAAATGAAATATTCATCTATAACATTTGAGATTCCTTATTATGGCTATCAATATAATACACATACACTAAAAGGACAAGAAGCCATGGAAAAACAAAAATAACATGAGAGTTGGCACAACAACATTTAGATCACGGCCCATTAAGCCATTTCACTCTGATCTCATCCTGTTGATCTGATTCAAAGCGGGTTGGAGAATGTTGTAGAGGACCCAAACAATAGCCGGCGCGATCACAAAAAGCAGCAGCGACCCTCGGTTGTCGCTCGATGAGGCCTCCGCGATCGCAGCAACTTCACTAGCCGACGCACTGGGCGTGGCCATGAAGCTTGATGCGGCCAATCCTCCAAGCCCAATCCCAACGATGACGCCTTTCTCTATCCTCATTCGGTTAACCTGGTTAAGTGCTGGCTGGAGGATGTTGTAGAGGACCCAAAGTATGGCTGGAATTATGGGTAGAAGGAGTGCAAGACCACGGTTATCGCCTTCGGCTATCTCTGCAATCTGCTGCACCGCAAAGGCCGAATCACAGCTGCTTAGGGAGGTAAAGATGGCACCCGCGATGGCGGGTGCGAAAAGCGACGATGGGTTTGAGTTGTCAGTGGGTTTGGATGTGGTGAGGCCTTTGGGGAGGTTTTGGAGTGAAAGGAGAGAGATGGGTTTAATGGTTGGCCTCGAAGGGTTGACATGGTTGGGTGAGTTAATGCTCAAGCACTTGGCATTGAGCATGGCCATTGTAGCTATGGTTGCCATGGATGCTGTTGGGGGTGTGTGGGCTTTGGCCTAGGAGCTTTGTTATCCTTCAAGGAGGTTTTGAAGCTAATGGGAGAATTCCAGAAGATTGGTTTTGTCTTTTGAGGCAACGTAGGAAATGGTGTCCAATAGGATCATGCCTTGTAGATTCTCCTCTTATCCAGAGAGTGTGGTTCTGAATGATATAGACCTCCCATTACTCTAACAACTTACCCATTCTTATCGACACCACAAATATCTCAGCCATATCCATGTGTAACCCATCGATGGTGCACATCATTCACCAGTAATCTCATGGATTGGGGTTTTTTAGCTCTAGAAGTGGGTCTCCAGTGACCCAAATCATTGTGATAGTGCGCCCACAAGATGTCACATGAACACCCAAAAGAATCTCTTAGACGACGGAGTCGCAGGTTCGGGCCCAAATTATGAAGCCCAAACTGGCCCACTCCCTCCCCATGTCTTTTATATTAATATTATACTCAAAATATTGCTAGTGCGGCTTCTCTGTGTAGTCGGTCTAGCTTACCCCCAAGTTACACCGCTATATATATCAATAATGCACTGCACTGCACTGCACTAGAGCGTGCATATAAATTGTTACGCTGTTTCCTAAAAGCTTAAGCTTTTAGTGTTAATAGTTCGAGGTTTTTACCCGTAGCTTATTTTGAGAGATGACTTTTTCCTTTTCCTTTTTAAATTTTTTTTATTATCCCCACACCTTATTTGTGATAGAGGAAATGACAAAAGTGCTTAGGCCTTCTTTTCTTAAAGCACTTCCATTCCTTTTTTTTTTCTTTTTTAAACTTTTTTTCCCCTCTTTGTATGATTTCTCTTTTCATCCTCTTTTACCATACATTTGCTCATTATGACTTGTGTGGCCCACCTTTATGTGAACAATCCACATTTACATATTAAAGGGAAATCTAATTCAATGAATATATGGGGAATGGTTGTTCATATGATTAACTTTGAATAATAAAAGGAGGGCCTTGAATATGATAAATTAATTATTTCTCCATTATTTAAAAAAAAATGTTCTTCTTGTCCATGATCCAAGATGCACATTTTCTAGGTCCTAACACCAAAATTCACATTGATTGATAGATAGGAGGATGGAAGACTCATGAAATTTTAGTTGCTTGTCTTACTTAAGGCCAATTTAATTGCATGAAAATATATGTTAGGAATTATAAGGAACCACTTTACACTAATTTTTTTTTTATCATGAATATATAACAAGGCATATATATTTGCATGGAATTGAATTCTCACGGATTTAAAGAAGTGGATTCATTATCATTAAAATATAATTAGGTCAGTTAATTAGTATATATCTAGTGAATTTCTAAGATTTCAAAGGAACTCATTTTACCATGAATTCCCTTATCTTGAGAATTTATAATATATTTGTTTGAATTAATATAATTATTAGAAAATCAAAGAAACCCACTTTTCCTTGAAATCCTTATTTTGAAAATATAATTCAATATTTTTTATTTAATTTCACTGAATTGAATTCCTAGGAAATACCGTCCTTGTCTTATCATTTATTAATAAAAATATTAAAACATAATCATAAAGTCATTGACTATTTCTTTGATTTGAAAATTGATGACAATCTTGAATTTAATGTATATTATAATATGAGATAACTGAAAAACAACTTAAATCAAAATCTATTGGCTTTTATGAAAATTGTCAAAAAACGACAACACTACAATATTTTAATATTATAATATTTTATTAGATAATATCCTGGTCTACCCTTCAGATGCATGTTACCTCCTATGCTTTTGCTCACACCCAAGACGCTATTAGGGAATCCCAATGTTTGCAAAGCTTGAATTTAATAATGAGAAACTCTCTTCCTGTGCCTTGCGTTTGATGAAACTCTCTTCATCAAATCGCATGGGTGAGTTGCAGGTCTCTCAATCAGGTCCTGCTAGGAGTGTCATTGACATGAAGGAATGCCAGTTCATATAGTGTCTGTGCTGGGGTTTTTTGGTCCAGGCTATGCTTGGGTTCTGGCTTGTCTATAGTTTGGGTCTCTTTGTTGTTGTAGGAAGGTCTTCTCTGTGTTATCTTATTGTTGTCCATCTTTGTCCCTGATTTGTTTATGTTCAATGTATCTTTCCTCCTTTAGCGAAAAAAAAAAACAGAAAAAAGAAAAGGGAATGGCAGGGCTTTTAAGGAATTAAAGACCCGTGTATGTCATACATTCCCCAGATTTTTTTATTACCCTAGCTAGGGATTGGGGACCTATGGAATCCATGGGAGTGGGAGGGCCCTTAGGCTGAGGGAAGGTGGCATGCCTAGGGTTTGAACCCTGAGCAAAGGTGAGAACTGCAGCACCTTACCACTAGGCAAATATTCCCCAATTCACTAGGCAAATATTCCCCAATTGGACATACTTCTAACTCCAAACTCTCTTAGTCATTCGTTAGGCTCTTAACACTTAGATCACCTATTAAAAAGTAAGAACAGGTAAAAAAAAAGCCATGCATTGTATAGTTGCAAATTATCATTTCAATTAAATAGATCCAGTCAAATTGTACTACAAAATGCAATGTAAGATTGTCCCTCAGCTGGTTAGCGACCTAGGTCCCTGGGCAGGAGTTCGCACCCTCGTTTAGCCAAAAAGAAAAAGAACATAAGATAACAGTGTGAATTTATAATATTAATAAGGTAGATTTATACATGGTCAATCATAACCCAAGTCCGACTACAGAAAAATGTAAAGCACATTACAAAAGATCATTTATTTTGTTGTTGTGCTCATATTCAAAAGCCCGGTGCATAGTTAGCTAGGAGAGCAATAGCTACAATGGTTGTTTATTAGTAGAGTAGCCCATTACCTGTTGAGTCCTTGGGATAAAGTACAAGAGAAATGAAATGATGCAAATCAATAAACACCAATACATGGCCAACGACTCTGTGCCTCAGGAAGCGGAGAGGTCTTGTGTTCGACACCTACCTTCATTAGCCCCCTAGGAATTAGTTCACGGTTATCTAGAATCGATTGTCCCTCGGGTTCAGGGTTAAAGGCTCTTGCATTGAGCTGAGCAGGAGACACATGGGTTATCAAAAAAAAGAAAAAAAAAACATCAATACACAGGAATCAATGGTGGACTCCATTACATCAGTCATCCTCACGCATACCTGTTGGAACTCCTATTCGATGATAATACTAGAAGTGAATCCAGCCCATTAGAATCGACACCTGTTTTATCATCGACACCTGTTTTATCATCTTTCTGCTATCGATCTCTCGTAAACACCTTTCCATTAACGAGGAAAAAGAGGAGGAAAGATTGCACATAGCCACTTAAAAAATTCAGAACTTTTATCTTTACAACTTGGATAAAATTGATTCAAACACTTACATCGAAAGCTTGAAAACTCTAAGTTCAAGAAAAATATATATTTGAAGGCTATAAAATGAAAAATCAACGACAACTTTGAACATCGGATACTAATCCAAAAATGTTTAATCTAATTAGTTTGTATTCGAGAAGCTTTAGTTTTTTTTTTTTTTTTTTTTTTTTTGGTTCAGTTAGATACATTGTGTTAGAAAATCAATCAGGGCAAAATCACGCACAATCAATTACAAGCACACAAACAAGAGGATTTATGTGGTTCGGCAATTGCCTACATCCACGAGGCTGTGAGCGTTCTGCTCGATTTCACTATGTAGGAAACTGGGCAACTCGTTATAAGGAATATGTTCCTCTAACACTTAGCCTACTCTCTCCTTCAATAGTTCTCAATCTTGCTCTCACAGTACCTCCTTTACAATGCTCTCTTGTTTTTCCTTGCTTGCTTACATTCTGATGTTCTATCTTACAAGGAACAACCCTAGAGAGTATATGTCAAGAACTAGCCCTAGTTTACTTTGGGCCCCTAGACAACTACTCATCAAGGCCCAATGGACCTTTTGAGCCAAATCCAACAATCTCCACATTGGCGAAAAATATCCGATCTTCTGAAGAATTGTTGTGTCGTGTTTATAACACATGTACTGCGTGGGAAAGCCCTCCCACCATATCTGCACCTCACCGAGGATGAGGTGCACCTCCAATCTCTAACAAGAGGAGAGATTGAGCAAGTTCAGGCAATGCCTGAACTTTTTCGTGGTGATTGGCTTGGTGAGAATATCAGTTGTATTCTCATCTGTGTGAATCTTCTCAACGAAGATCTCACCTGTAGCAACCCAATCTCGAATCCTGTGATACATAACAGCAATATGCTTTGTCCTAGCATGATATACCTGATTCTTCGTCAAACATATGGCGCTTTGACTGTCATAGTGTATTAAGATTGATTCTTGCTTAATCCCGATTTCATTCACCAAACCTCTGAACCAGATTGCTTCCTTAGAAGCCTCTGTAAGTGCCATGTATTATGCCTCTGTAGTGGATAATGTTGTTGTAGACTGAAGCACCGATCTCCAACTTATCGGTCCGCTTGCTAGTGTGTAAACATAGCCTGTGGTGGATCTTCTTTTGTTCAGATCCCCTGCAAAATCAGAATCTACATATCCCACTACACTTTCTGACTCATGTTTTCTTTCAAACAATATTCCCAAGTCTTTGGTGCCTTTCAAGTATCTCAGAGTCCACTTTACCGCATTCCAATGCTCTTTTCTTGGATTCGCCATGTACTTACTCACCACACCAACCGCTTGAGCAATATCTGGTATTGTGCAAACCATGGCATACATCAAACATCCCACCGCATTAGCATACGGTATCTTGGACATTTCTTCAATTTTATCATCCGTACTTGAACATTGACTGGCACTTAAACTGAAGTGACCTGCAAGGAGAGTAGACACTGACTTGGCATTCTGTATGTTAAACTTCTCAAGTACTTTTGAGATGTATTTCTTCTGTGATAACCATAACTTTCCAGCCTTTTTGTCCTTCCTTATTTCCATAACCAACATTTCTGTGGCTGCCCTAAGGTCTTTCATGTCAAACTCCTTTCTCAATTGAGATTTCAGTTCTTCTATTTTTGACATGTTCTTACATGCAATAAGCATATCATCCACATAAAGTAGCAACATAATAAATGAATTATCATCATATATTTTGAAATAAACACAATGATCATACTCACATCGAGAGTAGCCAATCTGCAATATGTAGGAGTCGAAGCGCTTGTACCCTTGCCTTGGTGATTGTTTCAGCCTGTACAATGATCTCTTCAATTTGCAGACATATTCTTCTTTTTCGGCTTCTCTGAATCCTTCAGGTTGCTCCATGTAAATTGTTTGCTCCAAGTCACCATGAAGGAAAGTTGTCATTACATCTAACTGTTCAAGCTCCATGTTGAACTGTGCTACCAATGCCAACAACACCCTGATAGATGTGTGCTTCACAACTGGGGAAAAGATCTGATCATAGTCAGCCCCTTCTTTCTGTGAATATCCCTTTGCTACTAGATGTGCCTTGAACCTTGGTGTCTCGTTTTCATGTATGGCTTCCTTTTTTCAAAACACCCATTTGTAGCCAACTGATTTTCTGTCTTTAGGTTTTGGAACTAACTCCCAGACAGAATTCCTTTTAAGAGATTCCAACTCATCCATCATAGCACCCATCCAACCTTCGGTCATTGCTTTCAATAGCTTCTTGGAGTGTAGTTGGATCACCATTGCTAGTGATAAGAGCAAAATGGACTTCATCCTCATCCCATCCAAACCTTTGAGGTGGTTTGATGTTTCTTTTTGTTCTTCCCTGTGCTAGACTTGTGGGTTCCTTTTGAATCTCAACTTCTTCCTCTTCACCAGATGTACTGGCCCCTGTACTCTGCACTAGTTCCTTGCCCTTATTGTCCTTATTGTCTATAAGAGGAATTATTTCAACAACTGCCTTTTCAACACTAGGCTCTTTGGCTTCTTCATTATCTTATTCTCTGTTCAGCATAGACTTCTCATCAAACACTACATCTCTGCTGATGATCTTTTTCTTGTTTACTGGATCCCATAGCTTGTACCCTTTCACTCCCTTCTCGAATCCGAGGAATATGCATTTGAGTGACTTGGAATCTAGCTTAGATCTCTCATCACCGGGAATGTGTACTTATGCTGGACATCCGAATATCTTGAGTGTTGAATAATCAACTTCTTTACTATCCACACTTCTTCTGCAGCTTTTCCATCCAAAGTTGTTGATGGTGACCGATTAACCACATAGCATGCGTGATTAACCGCTTCTGCCCAAAAGCTTTTACTTAACCCGGCATGAAGTCTCATTGTTAGACCCCGACTCAGATTAATTCGATTAGTGTGCGATTAGTGTGTGTTTAGTCCTAAGTGAGTTTAGTTGTCGCTGGCTTAGACATAATTAGTTTTAGTATTGGACATAGCTTTGGAAATTTTGAGAACTAAATTGGTCAGACATATTCAGGAAGGCCTGAGTGCACGTGTAAGCTTGGGAGGATCCTATCGGTTTCCGTTTTTAATTGTGATTTTGATTTCATTTGAATGATTTTACTATGTGTTGCAACTTTCATTTTCAGCCCATTCATGTTTGAAGCCCAAAAACCCAAGTTCTGACCCAAAAAGGGTAAAGTTGTCTTTTATACACAAATCTGGACACAAATTTTGAAATCTCAAAACCATGTCAAAAATATACTTTTTGAAAACTAGATATTTCGATGATCATTTTATCCTTTTTCGTCGAGTTCATTCGAGGCCCGCAAGATCATGTTTTCATTGATGTAAGATTTGGCCATTGGGCCCCATTTGCAAAGATTTTAAGTCAACTCTTTCCCTCTTTTCATTCTCAAACCCTAACCCTAGAGCAGCCAAGAGGAGAAACCTTTTCCCTCCACTTTATTTCTCTTGAATGATCAAGCTAGAAGACTCCAAATGGAATTTCAAGGCCATCATCTTCTTCCTCTCATCCTAACTTTCCATTGATACAAATTTCTTGAAGTTTCTAGTTGCGCAAGAGCTCCATTTTCTTCCTTCTCTCTTGTTTGGCCTTTTCTAGGTAAGTGCTCCAACCCATCTCTTTAATAGAGCATTTTTGGTTCCTAAAGATCTTGTTTTTCATATTGCAAACCCTTTTTGTGAAAATGAGTTCCTTGTTTTCAAGATTGAGTGAGTTGTTTGGTTTTCATGGGTTTTGTGGTCTTTGGATTAGCTTGAGTGGAAGTGCTTAGAGAAAGTTTGTGACATCTTTGACTAAGGCAAATAACCAATCTAGGATGGATGATAACATATGTGCATTTGATTTATTTTCTTTTCATTCTTCCCATTTCATTAGAAATTTATATCTTGAATGGAAAATTTGGGGATTTTGTTTTAGATTGGAGAATGGGAATGTAATGTCTCAACTTGTGCTATGAAATGTGTGTTTTATCCCTTGGAGAGCATGTAGGCTCAGGGAAGTGTAGGTTGAATGAGAAACAAGAAGAAGGGAAAAAGAAAATGTAAAAATCTGAATTGAACTGCACTTCCCGTGTAGTTTCGACCAGCCGCTGGTCAGCTGGCGGGTAGCCGAAATCCCCATTTTGGCTAACCGCGAGCTGACCGAGCTCGGCGGTTCCTTTTCCAGAAGCTGGCATGTGCATCAGGGTTCAGCGGTCAGCCCTACGGTCAGCTTACGGCTAGCCGCCAGGTCATATTTCGGCTAACCGTAAGCCATCCGAAGTTAGTTTGGTTTCTTTTCTAGAGAGCTGCGTTCGGACCTGGGTTTCCAGCAGTCAGCCTGTCGGTCAGCTGGCGGATAGCCGCTAGATCCTAGTTCGGTTAGCCGACATCTGACCGCGAGCTGACCGAATTTGACACCATTGCCATTTTAAAGAATATTTGTAAGAATGAAAACTAGAACATGTTAAGTGACCTTTAGCCTGATATTGTGCACTCGAAACCTGAGATGTCTTTGAACTTCTGGGGCACCGATTCTCTTTTAAATTCCAACATTTAGGCTTCGTTTACACAAAGATCAACCAAAGGTCCTTACATGTGCTTGATAGGCTTTGTGTTCGTACTTTAGTTTTGACACAATGAATATCATTGTGTACTCGTTTTGAAGTTTAAGTACAAGCTCATTTTGAAGATTTGTTTCAAGAAAAAGTGGACCGCTTCCTAAGCGTCTTATGCATATTAATTATGCCTTTTGCTAGTCGTGTTTGTCATGTTTTGATAAGTGATTTTTCCATTTTTATCTCGACATGTTTAGACAGTGCTTCGCGTGTTTTGTGCATTCATGAATTTAAGTGAACACCACTGAGCTTGGACTGCACTTTCAGTTTGATCCACTGTCTGGGGGTCTTTAAACATGTGGACTGTCTGCAGACTGATCGTGTATTTTATTACACATAGTGCGTGTCTGGTTCCGCGGCCGGAATCCTCGTATATGTGGGAATCGTGTCGTGATTATATTATGTATATCGTTCTTGTCGTGCGTGCTTGCTCTTTTCATTAAAAATGATAGAGAAAGGACTGGCTCATTGTGGAATGTAACTATTCATGATATCATAAGTATTAATGTCAGTTTTGCTCGTATTTTGAAATGTACCTTAGTCATGTAACTGTTTACAATTCAGCAAAATGTCTTTATATGTTTCCTTAAATATTTACTACTTATATGCTCATGCCTGAATTGATTACCTGCCAAACCGTTGTGTTTGACCCTTATATGTTGGTGCCTAGGTGCAGGTGACGTTGCCTTTGAGGAGGAGCGTCTGGAGGAGGTTCTTGAGCCACCCCCAGTCAGAGAATGGCAACTCGACGATGTCAACTAGACGTCGGGCGGGTTCTTGAGTTTCGCTACATTGTCATTGGGTTCTTTTATTATTTTGAGAATTGTATTGGCCTTTGTTGGCCTCTTATGGAATGTAACTAAACTTAACTTACTTTTGTGTTAGTCTCATAACTTGAATTATGATGGGAATGTCATGTTAACTCCTTTCTTTTGATACTATGTCGTGTTATTATTTGTCATAGCACTTAAAAATTTATTGGTGCTTTTCTTGATGTGATTTGCTACACGCTTCCGCAAACTTGATCATGTGAGACAGATTCCGCGTGTCTCGGGAATCCTCACCGCGGGAACCTGTGGGAAAACAAACAAAACAATCGTCGCGGGTCCGGGGTTCGTTCCGGGGTCGCGACACTCATGCTCCTTGCTCTTTCCAAAAGAGTCCTGTTCATTCTTTCGGAAACTCCGTTTTGCTCAGGAGTCTTTGGAATTGTAAAGTGTCTTTTGATGCCTTCATCCTTGCAGAATTGGACAAACCTGTGATTTTTGTATTCACCCCCATTATCTGATCGCAGAAACTTGACTTTTCTACCTGTTTGGTTTCCAACTTCTGCCTTCCACTCTTTGAACTTGTCGAAGACCTCATACTTGTGTTTTATGAAGTCAACCCAAACTTTCATTGAAAATTCATCAATAAAAGTCACAAAGTATTCAGCTCTACCTTTTGACTTAACCGGGGATGGTCCCCACACATCTGAGTGAATGTAGTCAAGAATGCCTTTACTTCTACAATCATTTCCTGTAATTTTAAAAGACACTTTCGTCTGCTTGCCATAAACACAGAATTTGCAAAAATCCAGCTTGCATGTTTTCACACCCTTCAACAACTATCTTTTATGAAGTTCTAACATGCCCTTCTCACTCATATGCCCTAACCGCATATGCCATAATTGTGACTCATCAATGATGTTTTTGTCTTCTGTGGAGACTGCCGCTCCACCTACAACTGTGTTTCCTATCAACTTATAAAGGTTGTTTCCCACTCTGGTACCTTTCATTAACACCAGAATTCCTTTGCTCACTTTAAGCAAACTATCCTTTGCGCTGAATGAACATCCTTTGGATTCTAGTGTGCCTAAGGATATCAAATTTTTCTTGAGTGTAGGCACATGTCTCACACCACACAAGGTTCTAACAACTCCATCCGCCATTTTGATTTTTATGGTTCCTATTCCAATGGTTTTACATGCAGCATCATTACCCATTAGAACACTACCTCCATCACATGACTCATAAGTATCAAACCATTCACGCTTAGGGCACATATGATATGTACAACCGGAATCTAAAATTCATGCATCAGTAAGATGGTTACCTTGCGAGACCGATAGGAGTTCTACTTCCTTCTCTGAAGCAACGCTGGCAGAGTCACTGCTTTCTTATTTGTCTCCAGCTTTATTCTTCTCATCTTTGCTCGCCTTGTAATGTAGGCAGTCTTTCTTCCAGTACCCTTTCTTTCCGCAATGAAAGCATTCTGAATCTTTCTTGCTCTTGGACTTTGATTTGGAGTTGTTTCTTCTTGACTTACCCCTGTCCTTGGATCTGCCACGGTTATGCGAGCCTTCCTTTACTAGGAGTTCCTCTGCATGTGAATCACCTTTGCTAGACTTTTTTTCTGGCAACATTGGAGATGATATCTTGAGTAACCTCCTCAAAATTAAGTGTCTCCTTTCCATATAACAAGGTAGTCACAAAATGGTCATATGAGTCAGAGAGAGAATTCAATAAAAGCAGGGACCTGTCTTCATCATCGAATTTCACATCAAGCCTCAACAAGTCACTAATCATCCTACTGAAAGTGTTCATGTGCTCCATCAGATCACTTCCTCCATCTTCAACCCATACAACTGTTTCTTCAGATGTAGCTTGTTGGTCAGATTCTTCCCCATGTACAGCTTCTCGAGCTTTTCCCATAGGTCTTTTGCAGATTTCTCTTCCATAACGTTGAACATGACTTTGTCAGAAAGATACAGCTCAATAGTCATTGCTCTTTCATCAATATCTGCTCACTCATCAGCATCCATCTTCTCAGGCTTCTTTTCTTTGCCAAGCAATGCTACTTTGATTCCTTGTTGAATCAAAATATTTTTCATTCTTCTTTGCCACAAGCCAAAATTAATTTTTCCATCAAACTTATGAATTTCAAATTTGATACCTGCTGCGGTAGCCTTGGATGCCATTGTGCCTGAAATCTGCCCCTTTTTCAGCACCTCAAACAGTTAATATGCTCCGTTAACTTTGTAGATCTCTTCGATCCGAGTCCATCGGAAGAAACGGAGTGCAATTCAGAGTCCGGATGGCCCCAGAAATTGAGATTGAATTCTAATCGTCAATCTGGTCAACTTTACTGGTTTGACCGTGCTGCTGACGCTTTGACTGTGGCTGCTGAACTGACAGGCTTTTCTTCACGAACCGGATCAGGTTGAACCTGACCTGAACCTGGACCTGGCCTGGCTTCTGCTGTGCTGGGGTTCCTGCGGACGGACTGGGTCGGGTCAGACCTGACCTGGACCCAGAACCAACCCAGACTAGGTTATTCTTCCTTCGATTTGGTTCTGTAACAGAACCTGGTTATGCAACAGACACCGGGATGGACTGAGCCTGACTGCAGTTGGGCCGACTGTTTTCCGGCGACGATGTACGGCTGGGGTCCAGCGACTTATGGCGTGGCTCGGTGATCTCCGGCGTAGCAACAATGGCAGCGTCGATCCTCTTCTCTGGTTCCGGCGAAACCAGAAAATATGGGACGATGAATCCCGAAAATATGGGACGATCTGAGCGATCCTTCTTCTGTCTTGATCTGCGTGCAACCCTAACCCAAGGAAAAACCCTAACCTCGCTCTGATATCAATTGTTAGGAAATCAATCAGGGCAAAATCACGCACAATCAATCACAAGCACACAACACAAGAGGATTTACGTGGTTCGGCAATTGCCTACATCCACGAGGCTGTGAGCGTTCTGCTCGATTTCACTATGTAGGAAACTGGGCAACTCGTTATAAGGAATATGTTCCTCTAACACTTAGCCTACTCTCTCCTCTAATAGTTTTCAATCTTGCTCTCACAGTACCTCCTTTACAATGCTCTCTTGTTTTTCCTTGCTTGCTTACGTTCTGATGTTCTATCTTACAAGGAACAACCCCAGAGAGTATGTCAAGAACTAGCCCAAGTTTACTTTGGGCCCCTAGAGAACTACTCATCTAGGCCCAATAGACCTTTTGAGCCAAATCCAACACACTGAACACCTGCACATGAGAGGCCGCAACAGTGATCGGGGAGGAGAAGTGGGAAACCGAACGAACTGGGCAATCCATAGTTCCCCATAAACTTAATTAGTTTTGTGGAGACAAACTACTTTTGTGGAGACAATCTAAAGATGCCATGATGGTACCAAAAGTCCAAAAAAAAAAAAAGAAAGGGAAAAGAAAGGGAAAAAAATTAACAAGTATTGGAACATTGCCATGACCAATGATGTATTTCAGAATCCAGTTGAGACCTAGAGATAGGGTTATTAGACATCTAACAGATTTCAACATGTAAATTGAGGCTACAATATCAGTAATTGCCATCCATCCAAAGAGAACAAGGGGACTCAAAAAATCAGCACCCTAAAGCATCAACCAGAGGACCAGAACAAGCATGAGAGATACCCTACTTTAACCCATGTTCCCCACAACCAGCCTCTTCGTGTAAACAATTACGGCATCCAAAACCAATATTCACATTCTTTTTCTTCATCAAAGCCTTATCCCAAATATAAATTATGTTGCTACATTCCAATCTATCATGTGCTAAATTGTCAAATAGGTTGCACTTCTTTAGATTTATTTTTACTACATCCACATCCTCTTTGACCTACTTATTTCCCTTGGTGGGCCATGAACTTACATAACAAAACTTTTTCTTATTGGCATCATTGCTGGCTTGCGTTTGATATGCCCAAACCATCTCAAATAGATTTCTCTAATTTTATCACATAATAATGCTACCACTAAATGTTCTAAAAAATCACATATTTCTAATTTTATCGTTCCTAATTTTTACCACATCCACCTCAACATTCTCATCTCTACTACATACATACATATATATATATATGTTGCTTTTTTATTGGCTAACATTTTAATTCAAAGCTCATAGTTGCTCTAACCTCTGTTTTATAAAAAAATTCCTTCAATCTTGTTGGAATTCGTCCGTCACAAAATAATTTAAAAGTCAGTCTCCACTTCAACCATCTCACTTCAATCATATATTCGACATCTTCAAAACTATACCATTTTTTTTTTTTTTCCTGCAAGTCCCAAATTTAGGTAAAGAGTAGTGTCGCATTAGGTAGGTTGCCGGTTAGCATTAAATTGTCACAACTCATACATTCTTCTAGTTGGCCAACTAAGAAAATTTGAGATGGATCTCTTAAGAACGAAGTTCTAATAAAAGCTACCAAATGCATAAAGAAGCTTACAAAAGACATATTGATGAAGCCCTCGACATTTTTTATTCCAGAAATTCACGTGAAGGCATACCATAATATTTCAGAAAACATGGGCAGCAGCAAGCATATGCAGGAATGCTATCTATTTTCTAAAATCAGTCTTTATGAGCCCAAGCTCAATAACGCTCATGAGTTCCTGTGATTTGAATTGATAATTAATAGATGTGTGCAAACTACCGGCCAACTTGGGGAGTACCTCCGATGCTAAAATATACTTATTATGGCCAGGATTTGATCAATGACATGGTATAAGTATCTCCCAATATTTGATCTGTAACAAGAATCAAACTGACAGAAGAGGTAGAAAACCAAATGCGAAATGAATAAAATTATGATATTAGATCAAACGGTTAGAAAATTCCATGTAGTGCATGATTTTGCTGTAGGCCCATCACAGAGATAACAAAAAAAAAAAGTAAAATAAATAAAATTAATGCTGGGTATCAAAGGAAATGCCTAGAATAGTTAGATTTTGCCACAGGCCCCTCCTATATAAGCCCTATCATGTAAGAAGATTTACCTGCCTGAAAGATCTTGATAGGTAGAGGCAAGCGGCAGCGTCAGATGGAGCCTCTTCGATGTAAGTACTGGCTGTCAAATATGACTCATACCAAAAGCAAAGAAGCTGATTGTAATAAATACATCCCAACATCAAGTGCATATGCTATTAAGATCCTCCAAACATCATTGTTTGGTCGGTGTCAATGATACTGTATCAACCAAATATTAAGTATCACAATAAAAATACTAGTCAACGGAGACTCATAATTTTCAAGAAAACAAAGGGTGAAGCAACATCTTAAAGAATATGTACATGACAAACTACATTAAAAAATTCCAACTATCCTGCAAGTACATCTAACATGTTGGTGTGGTACTGCCCACAATTATATCATCTCGGGAATCACCACAGCCACCTAAAAGAGAATCCAAGCAATGCTATCATCTCATATCTGATGTCTTACCTAGGCAACAGAAAGTAAAAGAACAATAGCCGATAAAAGAGAGTACCTACCTATAAACTTGTACAAAACAAATCTTGAAAACAGTACACCATCTTGAATATATCCTCTTTCTCCTCCTTTTTAGGGAATTTGGCCCAAAGTAATCAAATTCAGATGCTTAAAGCCAGAGAGCTAAAATAACCAAATGACAAACACTTTCACATGAGCAGGCACCGAAGAAACTCCTGGGAAGCACCAAGTCAAACATATCAGATGAAATCCAAACAGTATCCTCCTCTCAAGCGTACAAGCAGATATTATAGTACAGAGGCAAGGCAAACAACACGCTTGTTCAAGACAGCCAACAGTCTTTTAAGCAGTAGCAGCCAATGGCAGAGGCAATGGGCCTATACCAGAGCCAAATGTGGGAAGCAACCACCCATTCTTCCTAGCATGTTCTACATAGAACATGAATTTCTCCCCCGCATTGGGAATATCAAGAGCTAAATCATCGAGATTGTCCCTAATCCTTGCAAACCCCTTTGTCATTTGGTTGATGGTGATCAGTCCTTCTCCAAAGCACTCTTGAAGCAGATCCAACATAACATCGTTCTTCTTTTCCATTGCCATAACCAGTGCTTTCTTCACCACTTCATGATTGAAGAATGGCATCCCGAGATCTCGAATGCACTGACACGCTTCATCGACCACACCCCCGCTTTCATACTCTTCCAGAAGCTTTGTTACCTTGTCTTTGGCATCCTCCACTGCCCAACCTGTGCCACCACCCCAACATCTAAGAATTCTCTCACCAGCATGACGAGCAGCCAGAAGTGAGCGAGCCATGTGCACTGTCTCGCTCCCGCTGCAATTTGGTGGAAGCTTACTGCTGATCTCCTCCAAATTTAAGGGAACCAGAATGTCATCAATCACTGCCCTGGCTAGAAAGAGAGCTAGCTCATTAGAAGCATCCAAAATATCAAGTGCAGTATCCTCTGCAAATTCCAGAAGCATGACAAATCCATTAACAATATCATCTGTAGAGAATATCTCTATATGGAGTGCAGAAAGCAGAACAGATGCCATCTCCTTCTCTCGGTTCTTCCTGTCCATAGCAAGTGTGATCAACTTCTTTAGAAAGACTGGGTTGAATTCCGGAGCAGCAAGCTCTTCAAGACTTCGGATAAGTTCAGGTATGTCATCTGAAAGAAAGTACTCATGAATGATAGTTACAGCCTCTTCCTTGAATCGCCTCATTTTTACATCCTCATCCCCAAGCTCCCCATCTGTACCCGAGGATTTGAGAAATGAAGCATCCAGCCAGCCTTCTTGGATTGCTTTTGGGACAAAAGGCTGAAACGTAGCTTTTGCAGTGGGAATATCAAGTGAAAGGTCTTCAAGGCTCTCTTCAAGTCGACCAAATCCTTTTGCCATCTGACTAGAACTGATCAGGCCTTCCTCCGCTGCCTCTTTCAATAAATTCAATAAAAGTGGCTCTGCTGATCGAATCTCCATAGCAAGAATCAAAGCCCTCTTCACGACCTCATGATGGAAGAAAGAAACACCCAGCTCCCTGATACATCTGCAGGCCTCCATCCTATCTCCACTCTCAACATATTCTCTTAACAGATCTGTAATCTTTTTCTTCACCTCTTTAACGGTAACATGGATGGTGCCTCCCCATCGTCGTTCTACAAGCTCTGCATGGTGGGGAGCTGATAGATAGCTCTTTTCAGCAGTTTGTATAACCTCAAGTCCCTTGGAAGAGTCTGGGAGCAGCTTCTTTGCTTTGGTGATGAAAGCAGGAGGAAGGATGTCGTCGACCACAGCACGAGCAATGAACAAGGCCAGGACGTCAACTGCATCAACTATGTCAAGAGCCAGGTCATCAGCAGACTCAAGAAGCAAGAAAAACCCTTGACTTATCTGGTCTGAGCTGATCACATCAGCATAAAGAGCCGAGAGAAGAATTGATGCCATTTCCTTCTCTTTATCATGCTTGTCCAAAGCCATCGAGACAAGTTTTTTAACAAAGTAGTGATGGAACTCGAAAGAACCAAGGTCTCTTAGATCTGAGGCTGTCATTTCAACATCGCTAGTGCTAAAGTATTCCTCTATGATGGCAACCACAGCCTTCTTGAAATCATCGAAGGGAGTAGAAACAGCGGTGCCTACAAGCTCATAGGGTTCCTGAATGATAGAGAAGTAAAAGGAAAATTACAAATTCATATGATTAAATTAGAGAAGCCGACAGAAGATACACAGCAGCATGGGTGCAAGGGAAGTGAAGCCAGTCTTGGGTCCAGACCTTTCTATGGCCGAATCATATGAGTCTTCAAAACCAAACCTTCCAACTGGTTCAACATTACATAAGCATAAGCAGTCAGCAGCTAGAAAAAGGGAATAGAAACTACCTCTCCACTGTCATAGTTTGGATCATTTCGGTCAAGCCTTCGTGAGTCCCCATCGGTGTCTAGTAATTTCCCCCATGTGCCTTTGCCACCAGCACCATCTGAAGAACAATCGGTTGAAAACAAGAAAGCTTAACAGTGCAGACAATAGAAAACTGTTGAAGCCCTGTAGATGCCTCAAAAACAAAGATTCTTTGATAAGCAAGCCCCACAAAAAGAAAAAAAGAAAAAAGAAGAAACGGCTAGAAACAACCAACACCAATTATTGAAGTGGCGACATAGTATGTTGGCCAGAATACTTGGGAGAGAACCTTTTCTTTTTCTTTTTCTCTGGCAAATACTCACACTCACACCCTACCAAATCCCTAACCACCAGAGCTACGAGTAGGGATTGATCCTGGTTGTTTTTGTGGAGAGGAAGATTCCTCACCACTGAATACCAATAGATTGGTTGGGGGAGACTGATCTTTGCATCCAAGTTCTCTAGTAAAGTAGTACCAAATGTCTAAACAAAGGCAAGACTACATCACAAGGATGGTTGATGCAATCCTAGGGTTGGGATCGCAAGTGCCGGAGCACAATTAGGGTTCCAACGAGGAACAATCACATGATGAAGACACTCTCTAGTCTCCAACGATAAACCCACAAAGGAAAAATTTTATTCACTCCAAATTTGAGATTATTAATCTCTACAATGCCATATATATAATAAAAGAAACTTAGGGGCTAAGAAATCAAATCCTAATCAAACTAGAAAACCAATAAGAATCCTATCACAATTAGAAACTAATCCTAATTACAACTTATTAAATAAAAATAAGAAACTAATAACAATCGATAAAGAAATTATAAACTTCCTTGGGTCCCACATGCGGACATAACGGACGGATAGTGCTGATGCATCATTCCCCCCACGTTGGAAAAGAGTTCGACCTCGAACTCGGTTTTTCTTGATGTTGCTTTTGTAGACATTGTGTACTTGAAGTGCTTCCTTGGTGATACAAGAACTTGATCCTTTCTTTGGTGGTGCCGGCTTCATAGGATGGAGCGTGACTTCCTTTTCACCATGCATGAATTTGTATGTATTTTCACACATGCTATTAGTTCCATTCTTTTCATACATCCACGGACGACCCAACAAGATGTCACCCCAATCCATGGGTACGATATTACACCACACGGTATCTAATATAATCTTCAACAATAGAAAAGGCAACCGAAAATGCATACCTCACTTGCACTTAATCACATGTCATTAACAATCTAGCAAAATAGGGACGATGATGTTTTCGAACTTTCAGCTGCAATCGATCCACAAGAGCTTGAGATATAATGTTCTGACAACTTCCTCCATCAATAACTATCGTGCATTCTTGACCATTGACTGTTCCTTCTGAGCGAAAAATATTATCTCGCAACCATTTCTTCGAGGTAGTTGAGGTAGTCTCTTTGATGACCATGAGAGACTCAAGACCCTCCTCGAGCTCAATATCCTCTACATCCTCTGTTTCATTCTCTTTAGGATAGAATCTTTCACATCACTTTCATTCTCAATGAGGTGGATGCGTTTGGAGCATTCCATTGCACGACGCCCTTGTTTACCATCAAAGCAGGTGATCCCATTTTGACCTTCGGGCTTTGTGAAGACTTTCTCCAATGAACCACTAGGTTTAGAATCTGGTATTGATGAATTCTTTTGCACAACCCATTTCGATGCATTAAATTTCTTGGTCTGATAATGTGCAATATCCTCGGCCTTGATAGCATGTTGGACGATCTCATAAACATTATCAAAATGCTTGAATGTGAGGATATGTTGTATATCAAGTCTAAGCCCATGAAAGTATTTGTCAACTAATACATCATCATCTTCATTCAAACCACAACGGGCTTGCATGGTCATGAACTCCGGAGAATACTCAAAAACTATCTTAGATCCTTGTTTCAAATTTTGAAAACTTGAACGGAGATTTCTGGAGTAATTGACGGGAAGGAATTTTTGCTTCAGCAGATTTTTCATCTTGGTCCATGTGGCAACGGGGTCAATTTGTTGGTTTATTCTCTTCTTTTGTAACTCGGTGCATCATATCGCAATATAATTGCGAAATCGAGTTGCCAACAGTGTAACTTTATTACCATCCGTCATTGACTTGTGTGCAAAAATATTTTCAACACACACTAACCAATCAATGAATTCCTCGCTTTAATTTCCCATCATATTCAGGAATCATGAGTTTAATACCCAAATCTCGATCAACACGGCATGTGGATCTTGTTGATTCCGATTATATCCTCCATCATCTCGATGATTATCCTAACGCCAATTATTTTCCAACTTGGGGGAATGATGCAGCAACACTATCCGTCCGTCATAGTCCACATGTGGGATGCAAGAAAGTTCAGAATTTCTTTATTAATTGCCATTAGTTTATAATTTTTATTTAATAAGTTGTAATTAAGAATAGTTTCTAATTGGGATAGGATTCTTATTTGGTTTCTAGTTTGATTAGGATTGTTTTCTTAGCCCCTAAGTTATGTTTCTTATTTATATGACACTGTAGAGAAGAAATTCTCAGAGTTGATTAATGAAAATTGGGTTTTCCTATTGAGGTGCGTCCTTGTTTTTTGTCTCTACGGAGACTTTCAAAGTGTCTTCGGACACGCGCTTCAGCGTAGATTGTGCTTCGGCACCTCCATGCAAGTCCTAACCCTAGGGCTTGCATCAATGGTCCTTACGGACAGTGTAGAATGCCTACTAGGGACCACCTTATTACCCATCCAAATGGACCACACATACACAACCCTCTTACAAGCACACAATCCCATGAATTTGCATGGATTCGAACTGGACCGTTGGATTGGGGGTCAACTTTTGTTATTTGATATAAAGTTGTTAAACTTGTGGACCATGGATGAAGGGGGTTAGAGGTATTAGACTAACTTCAAATTTGATATGTAGGTTGGCCCCACTTGGATCTTACAGTCCCCTTTTGTCGCATGACAGTGGGCCCTACTAGGTGGTCCTCACCATAAGCCTATAAGTCCGTATATATAGGCAAATGATCTTGTACATCTGGTATGTACCGTAAGCGAGTAGAGCCCACCTATTCGAATGGATGGGACCATTGGATTGAGGGTCTTTATTATTAGGGGAATTCTATTGGCACCACAGAAGTGTCTCTCCACGCTGCAAAGAAAAAAAAAATTCATTTCCTAAACTACTCCTCCCCCCTCTTCCTCTTCCTCCTCTCCCTCTCCCCCACCCCACCCTCCCAGTCTCCGGCGGGGTGGGATCCCCAGCCGGCAGCCTAGCGGCTGGGGAGAGGGGAGGGAGGAAGAAAGAGTGAGGAGGAGAAAATAGAGGAGCGGGGAGGGAGGCCGCTAGCTGGCCGGCAAATCCCTCCTCGCCGGAAATTGGGAGGTGGGGTGGGTTGGGGTGGGGGAGAGAAAGAGGGAAAGGGAGGGGGGAGGGGTAGTTTAGGAAATGGGAAAAAACAAATTTCTTTGCCGTGTGGAGTGACTTTTGTGGTGCCAATAGAACTCCCCTTATTATTATTATTATTATTATTATTATTATTTGATATAAAGTTGTTAAACTTGTGGGCTATGGATGAAGTGGTTAAAGGCATCATATTGACTTCAAATTTTGATATCTGGGGTGGTCTCACTTAGATCTTTTAATTCCCCCTTGTCCCATGATTTGTGGGTTCCAGGTGGGCCCCAATAGCCTATATATGATATAGGATGTACAAAAGCAGGGCCCATATATATATTTATATTTATGAGCCACACTAAAAAAATGTCCCTTTGTATTTGACAAATGAGAATACTCTAGTTGGCTAATGCGTTCTTTTGTGCTAACTTTCAGGAAGGAAAGTCAAGGCATTTAAATGCGGACTTTCTCTGAAAAAGCAATAATTCACGTTATTGTTTCCCTATTTTTTCTTTCTTTAAAAAGATTGCTTCACTGACACGGTGACATTTAATACTTCCCTAATTTTTCTCCTTCCTAATGAGCCCTCTTATTTTAGTGATCAAATCAATGGCAATAATGGTTGGATTGGTATCAAACTAATGTCAATTCAAGGGGTTAATCATTGCTTCCATTATAACATGGCAACATTAGAAATCCATCAATGGGCCCTCTAATTTTTTTTATTGAATTCAATGACAGTTAATGGTTGGATTGGTGTTAAATTGGAAATAATGCCAATTCATAGGGGCAAGTAAATGTGAAAGGTTCATTATTTATCCAAGGCTGATGTAAAATTAGAAATAACGCCAATTCATGAATGATGGTAATATCAAGACAAGAGCTTGGCATTATCCAAAGATGTACCCCACCACACAAAATAAAGAAGGGCAAAAAGGGGATAAGTGAACTCACATTTACCTAAAGCTTGAGTCAAATTAGAAATAAAGCCAATTCATGCGTGTAGGTAATGTCAAGAGCTTGGGATCATCCAACGGTGTGCCCCACTACACAAAATAAATAACGGGAAAAAGGGGATAAGTGAAACAACATGATATGCACATCCAAACTCCATAGAACTTCTCTCTTTCAAATTCAAGTCTCCTATTTTATAGCTTGATATCCTTTTCCTCTCCTAAAAGGACTGTGTAAATAAAAGCTAGCGGAATGGTTTCAATGTGATGCTTGCATTTCATTGGATATTAGATGAGAGTGGAAATGCCCCTTTTTGAAAAGGGCAGAGAATTTCTTATTTGATTTATATATAAGGTAATTCTCCAAAACACCCAACTTTAAAAATGCATCCATCACTCACCATAGAGTGAGGGACACATAGTGTGGCCGACTTTATGATCCATCCGAGCCATCCACACACGTACAACCCCGTGAATTACACTAGATCGATTGAGCTTTCACCGATCTGAATGGATTGGACCGCTAGATCGAAAGTTAGATTTTTTTTTCTTTAATATAAAGTCGTTAAACTTGTGGGCCATGGATTAAGAAGTTGACGCATGTGATTGAGCAAAACTTGATATCCAAGCCCATCCAAAATGACTCTTTCCATGCCCCTAGTCCCGTGATTAGTAGGGCCCTAGGTGGGCCCCATTAAGTTGTCTCTCACCAAAACATGGTGAGGGATGGATGCACATGAACACTTCCATATATATAACTTGATGGGGCCCACCTAGCGCTCCATAGATCACGGGATTGGGAGAATGAAAAGAGACATTTTGGATGGGCCCGGATATCAAGTTTGGGATCAATCACATGCCTCTAACCCCTTCATCCATGGCTCACAAGTTTAACGACTTTATATTGAAGAAAAAAGTTGACCCTCAATTTAACGGTTCAATCCATAATATATATATAGTGGGGTCAGCCTTATGATCCATCCAAATGGACCACTGATGCATGCCCTAGGGTTAGGGCATGCGTGGGAAGTGCTCAAAGCACAATGAGTGCCAAAGCATGTGTCCGAAGACACAATAAATCTCCGCAAAGACTATAAATAAGGATGCACCTCAGTGGAAAAACCCAATTTCATTAATCAACTCTATAATTCTTTACTACAATGCCATATAAATAAGAAATAACCTAAGAAGCACGGACACGGACACGGGACACGGACACGACACGACACAGACACGCCGACACGGCATTTCTCAAAAAAGTAGGACACGGACACGTCGGGGACACGTTAATAATAATAATAATAATAATAATAATATACTAAAAGATACTATCATTTTAACTTTGTAATCAATTTAGCAATCAAATAAATAAAAAATCAAGTACCACTGTACCAACTAACAAACAAATCAAATTATCAAATAGCAATACAAAATTGAAACATAATTAATAATCATTAAACATGAAATATCCGTAGTTCCATAAAATTCATACAAAGAAAAAGGGAGCATCATCAATTTCCTTTTACAAATAGCCCTCTTTGCTTTTCTTTTTTTAAGGATGGCCCTTTTATTCTATTTTTTTTTCAATTAAAAAGAGGCCCAGCTTGTCCGGACGTGTCCCCAGCGTGTCCAGAACGTGTCCCCAGCGTGTCCGAAATATAAAAAATTAAAAAATAAACTGAACACTCTTTTTTGCGTGTCCGACACGTGTCGGAGCGTGTCCGTGTCCGACCCGGCCCCGGAGAGGTGTCCGTGCTTCCCAGGAAATAACTTAGGGCTTAAGAAATCTAATTAATCTAGGAAACTAAATAAAATGGAAACCTAATCCTAATTACAATATTTCAAGAAACTAATGACATAAGAATAAATTCCTAAATCTATGTGGGCCCTACACATGTGGCCATGAGGTCGACGCTGCATCATTCTCCCCCGCTTGAAAAGAACTCGACCTCGAGTTCGAAAAATGTCCACCTGGATCAAAGATCAATCTGACGAACTTCCGATTCATTGGTCGATCTACAACTTCTGAGCACAGCTTCATGTATAACTTACATTGATTACTGCAATTGGAACAGATGCGCAATCAAACCGTTGGATGCTTTGAATCTACACCATCAAATCACAATTGATGATAATTCGCCGTTTATCTCCGAAGATGAAGTCAATGTGAGAAATCTCAACAATGGGTGTCCTTTCCTTTGTTGCTTATGTATTTTGACCACCATTACCCACAAGAGAGAATTCAAATCCAACTTCAGTTTTGGAATACTCTATGTGTTGCAATAGCTTTTCAGTCTGCAAGTCCTCTACCACTTATTCTTCAACATGAGCTGCTATTAATTACGGTGATCAAGACTTTTCGTCGTGAGGTGCAACTTTTCCCAAAGGAGGCCATTTAAGCATGTATTCCACACGAATTGCTTCCCAATATGCCTCATGAACGGTCGTACAATCATTCATACTCTCCACTATATCCGGTCTCAAGCCTCTTACAAAACTGATTAAATCATGTTCCTCATCATCTTCTAATCCACACTTGTCTTGGAGCCATGCAAACATGTCACCATAGTCAAGAACAGATAATTTTACTTGTTTCAAATCAAGAAAGGTCCGAAAATAGATTTCATTTGCAAAATACCATATGCCATATTGTTGAGCATATTTGACTCTTTGAAGTGCATTGTGGAATTTACTAATATGGAATTTCATCTTGGATTTGAAAATGGACTGACCTTAACTGTAGAGCTACTCTTCAAGATCACACAGGTGAAAATTGATTTGAAATCCAACGCTGGATAACTCCGATATTATGAAAAGAAGATTTAACCATTGATCAGATCAAATTTGCTATTGATCAGATTCTGCTGATGCAACGATGCTTCTTCTAGAGGACCAGGTCTGATGTGAACTTGATTTGGACCTGACCTTATTGAAAACTTGATTTGGCTCTTCAACAGACGTGGGTCGTGTCGGATTAAACCACCTTGATTTGACCTGGTGCATGTATCAGCTCACAGTCTTGAGAAAACAATAAACACCAAAAGTTGTTACAGTTGCTTTGGCTATGATTGGGTCAGGTCAGTTTTGGATCTGGTCTGGAATGGATCCAACCCAACTAAACAAAGAAAGAAGAGAGAGGTGGCACATGTGTGGGTGTTGTTTGCCTCTTGGCTCTCATGTTGGAGAAAAGCACAGAAAAGGGGGTGGAGGTGAGCGATCCTCCTTTTCTTTTTCTTTTTTTTTTGTACTTTCTGCTTTCCGAAGACGGAGATGATGAGCAGATTTTCGCTCTTTTGCTGCTACACGAAAATGAGGATGAAGGTTTCGGTCCTTTCTCCTTCTGCTGAGAGAAGATGTTGGCCGGTGGCGATGGCAACTGTGTCTTGCTAGGGCTGGTGGTGACGATGGGGCTTGCTGGTGGTGATTGATGGCAGTAAGTGCAACACATGGTGGTGGATTGCGGTGAACCAGGTACGCTCCCTTCTTTCTCCTCTGCGCTTCTTCTCTTTGGGGGTGGGGGGGTGGGTTTGGGTTTCGGCAGAGGACAAGGGATTAGGTATGGATATGAGAGATGGCAGTGGACGATGGTGGTTGCTATCGGCTAGATGGGTGGGGGTTGGGTTTCACGAGTGGAGTGGGACACTGGATATGGGTGTTATGGATGGATAGGCTCTTATCGGTGTCCGAAGGGTGATCAGATCATTGTGGATTTTCACTCTGATATCAATTGATGAAGGGCTGGTCTTTTTCTCTTTTGATACCAATTGATGAAGAGCTGGTCTTTTTCTCTTTTTTTGGGTTTGGGGCCGGGGGGGATTCACGAGTGGAGTGGGACACTGGATATGAGTGTTATGGATGGATAGGCTCCGATCAATGACTGGAGGGTAGTCGGAACGTTGTGGATCTTCACTTTGATACCAATTGATACATGCCCTAGGGTTAGGGCATGTGTGGGAAGTGCCCAAAGCACAATGGGTGCCGAAGCACGTATCTCCGCAGAGACGACAAACGAAGATGCACTTCAATGGGAAAACTCAATTTCATTAATCAACACTTTATAATTCTTTACTACAATGCCATATAAATAAGAAAGATAACTTAGGGCTTAAGAAATCTAATTAATCTAGGAAACTAAATAAAATGGAAACCTAATCCTAATTGCAATATTTAAAGAAACTAATGACATAAGAATAAATTCCTAAATCTACGTGGGCCCAACACGTGGCCATGAGGTCTACGCTACATCAACCACACGCACACTCTCCCTGATAGTCACCAATCCCTGGATTTTGCACCAATCTGAATAAATTCCTAAATCTACGTGGGGCCCCACCAGGTGGCGCACATGGTAAGCCTATGAGCACCTTCCTCATAGGAAGATTACCATTTATATATTAGCAACGCTGCATGGCGACTGAGCATTTTCAAAAGTGAAAGCACATCCTTTATCACCAACAAATACATGCCGAGGTGGAGTTGCGATAAATGATAGAAATCGACTAGTCTCCTCTTTTTTTCTCTTTCTTAAAAGCTAATTAATGAGATAGAAAACTAAATGAATGGCTCGAACCCTCTATGTTCTCTTTCTTAATGGCAAACTAATGGCCCTTATTTTTTCTCTTCCTAATTTCTCTCCCTCTCAACGTCCCCTCCTATTTTCCCTCTTTTCAAATCCTTTCCTTCTCAACGTCCTATTTATTATTGTTCATCTCACTTCTCCATCACCATGAAAGCCTTGTCCCTACTATGTTGGGGTCGGCTACATGAATTTTGTTTATCCATTCCGATCAATTGTGAGCCAAATCCTCAAATAAGTTGCACTTCTTCAAATTAATTTTTACTACATTCATGTCCTGTTTGGTCTATCCCTTCCCCTTGGTGGGCCATCAACCTGCATCGCCAAATATTTCCTTACTGGCGTCGTTGCCAGCCTACGTTGGACACGTCCAAACCATATCAAATGAGTTTCTCTAATTTTATCCCATATTGATGCTACCCTTAAATGCTCTCGAAAGTGCCCACCTTACTTCTCCAATGACATTTATTCTTTCCCTATTTTTCTCCTATCAAGGATATTGGTCTTGAGTCTAGATCCTTTGTTTCGTAGAAATAGGAAGATGTTGTTTCGTCTAATCCAAACTTGCCACCTATGCAAAGTCTAATGCCAGCTAATGCAACCTGTCAATTGCTTCCTCGGATTGAAAAAATCAAGGAAGAGGTTTTGCATAGGTGGGGAGTTTGTATTGGATGAAACGGCATCTCCCTGTTTCGTAGAATCATTGTTCTTTGAAGGTAGTCACATTAATCCAACGATGTCCCTACTATATACACTCCAATCATATACACGACTAAAGAATCTCTCTCTCTCTCTCTCTCTCTCTCTCTCTCTCTCTCTCTCTCACTTATAAAGATGAGTAATAAATAAAAGTAGGTGGAATGAATTTTTGCCCATGTTTTTATTGTTTATTACATAGGGGCAGAAATGCCTCATTTTGAAGAGAGTATTTTGTAGAATTCCTCTTATATAACATGAAAGTCTTGTGTTATGTCTGAACACTTCAGAAATTATTCACATCAATCGACCACTTGAGCAGGCCGCATGCAACAAAAACACACAAAATATAGATGAACGGTTCTTTGATCCAATAATTAGCTCAAGACTCAGACTAGTACTATACAATCAGTGAATGTCATTTTTTTTTCTTTTTTCTGTTCTGGACCAACTTATTAATAGGAGATTATTGAAGATTTAAAATAAAATTTAAAAGTTCCCACTGGTTAGTTACTGTGACTGTTGATAAAACATATTATATGGCAAATTTCCAAGCTAATTTCTAATGATCTGGCAGGTTTTACCATAGTATAAATCATAAAAGCCCTTTGATTGGCAAGATATCAACCATGTTTTGACTACACAAACAGAAGACCCTAGAGCTTTATACTAGAACTTCAAACTAAATGGAACAATTCTCAACAGCCAAAAATATTTAAACCACAAAGAGTCAAGCATTTGGAAATATAGGCCCCACAAAATTCCAGCTTACAAATAGAGACAAGCAATTCCTAACATGAAAAACAAATGATGAAGCTAACAAATTTGATCAGAAATGCATCCAGAGTGCTAGGTATAAGGTCGCAACAAAAACTCTTTCAAGTATCATTGCAAAGTAATTTCCTTATCTAGGCCCTAGGGCACACATACAGGTGTCAGCTAACTAGAAGCTCGAAAATCATCACAGAAGTACTTGCATAACTGATGGTGCAGTTCAACTAGAAATTATTAGGTGTGAAACTGTCGGGAAAAAAAAAGAACTTTCATATAAATAATAGTATAAAATGAAAAATAAGGTAGGAAAATAGTTATCAAAGCCTATGTAATATGTCCTGGCCAACTAGGATATGCTTTACCGTTTGTTTATTAGAGTAAATTAAAGTTATCTGTCGGTGGAATAAATGGGATGATGTTCAGTTAAGTAGGAGAATTGTTAGAAAGACAATTGATTAGAATTAGGCTATGAGATTTGTTAGGGAATTTCATTTATTAGTTTCAAAGGAATCTTGCCAACTTGGCAAGCCTAAAACTCTTCATTTCCATTATAATATGGGAAAATTTTCTCCTAAGCACGCGCTTCAACGGAAGCCCCCGTCCGGACCATCCCCAAAGGTCGTGCGGGAATTTCACCAAGTCCCACCGTGAGGATGGCACTTGTCCAAATGGACTTGCATAGCACATAACATAACACAGAAGAAAATCATCCATGTAATATGAAACTATACCATGGTAACTAAATACTGCCTCCAAAAATATTGTGCCTCGCACAAAAATGATGTCCTTTCCCTTTTACGTTGGCTTAATAGAGTTTGCATCCTATCAATCGGCATTAGAGCCACCCTTCCTTAGGAAGAAAAGAAGAAAGCTTTGGGTTTGGTCCACTCAAATCCCATCTGTGGGTTTGGTCCACTCAAAAAACCACCCTTTGTATTAGCTTTGTAAAAAGTTTCATTCCAATCAGAGTTAGGCCCATCTTCGAACTGACCATACCACATGATTAGAATCATTAGCCTATCAGATACAGCCACAGGACTTCCGATCTAGTTCTAGCCACATGTAGGAAATCAGGTTCATCATAACTGGGTCTGTTAGGTGTAAAAATTATACTCCGATATAAATTTTAAAAAAAGTTATGGATATTCCAAGGAAGTCAAACTATAGTAAGATTAACCACTATAAATCCCTTGATTTTTCCTTAATATTTCCTTTTGAGCGGTTAAAGGTTACAATTAAATTTTGGAAACTCCGTGAACTTTCATAAGTCCTGACACTCTAGGAATGTCGGGGCCTATAAAAGAGAGGGGCATTTGGTTAGAATGGCATAGATTATAATATGTGGGGCCCATGGCGGATGACATAGATTATAATACGTGGGGCCCATGGTGAATGGCTTAGATTTAATCTGTGGAGCCCACAATGGACCTCAAGAATTTCCAACAAGTCCACGTATCATGCAAGACATTTAAAGGAGAAAAGCCTAAAAGAGGACTCACCTCTATTGTTTCAAACGAAAGAGAAAAGTAGGGAAGCAAAAGAAAAGAGAGGAGATATTGTAGCAAGCTACAACGATACCCTCTCTCTCTCTCTCTCTCAATTCCCCTTAATATGCATGTAATCTGTCTCTCCTTCTCTTTCTCGGGTTTTTTCTTTTTTAATATGAAAATACCTAGATAAATTTCTCCTCACCGTTGAAAATATCAGATGAGAATACAAATATATTGGCAATATTTGCACTTTACAGTACCAAGACCACATCACAGAAAATTATCACTGTGATATTGGCTCAACCACAATCTTACATGGAAGAAGATAATGGAGACAATGTTGGTCCATTTCAGACAAACTGACTAAAAAAATCTAGATGAAATGTTGGCCAAGTTGTAGCAAGGAAGTAGAACCATGCGAAGTTACCAAGATCAATTTGATCATATAACCAAGAAGAAGATCTGCTGGACCGGGCTTCGATCAACACATACATCAAAGAGTCACTCGATGATATCAGGCAAGAGGTGTTGATGTTTCAACCTTCCTCATTATAATAGACCATGGGGCTTGCCCGCTGGCAAGAATAAAAACTCAACCGTAGTGAAGGTGAAATCAGCCACCATATGTGCAACCAGTCATAACATCAGGGTTGTTCATCAGGTCATTATAGGACTTCAAGCTTTATGTAGAGAACTTTTTAGCTTGCCCAAACATGTACAGATGTTTGTTTATTTGCAGGAGGCAACTTTTCTCTCCTTCGCTTGCCATTTCATTGCAGATTTGTTTATTTGCATTATCATCTTTGTAACTGCAGTTCTCTTTCTCCTTTTCATTTTTGCAGGACAGATTCCTATGTGGGTCTTACAGAGTATTAGAGACCTCCATGGCAACTTATATCAGTTCTTAATTAATGTTAGTTAGCATTATAAAAAGCTAATTCTATCGGTTCTCCATGGCCCCTGTGACAAGAACATCACATAACAGAATCATAGGGGAGAGATGAATCATAATAATACTCAAAAGACAATAAGATCAAATGTAGTGAAAGTGGAACTCAACCAAAAGGGGTTAAAAAATTTAAAAATAAAATCTCACCCTTCTTCACACGAATAAACTTCCCCGAATGCGTCCGCCTTACATGCCTCACAGCAAACCCAACTGTCGGCGCCTTCCCACCGGTGGCGACTCTTATATGATGCTCCGAAAGAAGAGACGGTGGTGACTTCGGAGATGATGATATTGGAGATGGTGCTTTTGGAGACGGCGATTTCGGAGATGACTTTGGAGAAGAAGACAAAATCTCCGCATTCTGAGACGCGATCTTCAACATCTCCCTCTGCTCCCCAGTCAGAAACCCTTCATTTGATGCCATCTGCAATCAATAACACCCAAACCACATGAATCGAATCACCAAGAACAAAGACAAAAGAATACACAATTAAAGAGAAAGTAGATCAAATACACAGCAAGAAAGACCAAGTTCTACCACAGAAAATAAGGAGACAGAGCACTGGAGCGAATCGAATAGCGAATCCTTCCTTCTGCAGTACAGACTAAAGAAGATCACAGATAGAGAGCTTAATCGGCCATTGATGTTGCACAGAGAGTTTTCTGTTGGATCTTGATGCGAGATGATGGAGAAAGGAGCACAAAGTAGCGCTCCGATCTCCAAATGGAAGCAGATGATGTCTTGAGAAATTAACGGAAGATGAAGTTTTAGAAACCCTAGAATGAATGAAACCCTAGATTTCTGGGAAGAAAGTGAGGTATCGCTTGCTCTCGCTTTCTATGCGGTAATGTAGAGAGGATGAGACCGGTTTTGCGAAAGACGGAGGGCTTGGAGGTGCATTCTGTGTACAGTCAGCACATAGGGGGAGTTTGAGTATATCTCTTCGTGCCGATCGTGGTGTGGGGTCCTTTTTCTGAAGAGGGGTCTATTGAAATTTATCCCAAACTGAAAATGAGTGGTTTTCAATTAAAAAAAAATTTGTTTTTGTTATGTGATATAAATTTTAGGTGGGTGTACAGTTGAGATGAGTTAAAATTAAAATTAAAATTCATCTTTATTTAGTTAAATAGGCCTAAGATAATAGAATTCTCTCTCTTCTTCCTCTCATTTTCTTCCTCAAACATGCGCTTTTGTGCACGAAGAGTGGGGCATCTTCTTCACCACGCCTTGGAAATTAGACTCAAAAAAAGAGACCAGGGTCTCGGGTCTCTTGACCGGATCGGCCAGCACTACGAAGGTTGCCACGTAGGCTCTTTCCTCCACCGTCGGATGTTGAGATGGTGCCTGCACATTACCTCACAAGCCGAGCTGCCCAAGTACGGCTTTCACGTATTGGCAGACTTTGATGTTGGGATGCCGTCCGTGGAAGTTGCAGTCGTCTCGGAAGAAAGGCCAAATCTGGTCTGTTTTTGGGCCGGTGGCTGTGAACTTTCCTACTCACTTTCCTTGTTGACGCCCTTCTTGGTGCTCCATTGCTATGCTGATACTACTCTTCTATCTGCGATGAAAAATGAGATGGGTGTGAGAGACTATATAATCTTGAAGATTTCAAAAAAAAATTCCTAGTGACATGTGCAGGCTGCGTCCACATTCATCTTCTATTTTAGGCCGCTGCTGTCTCTACCTTGAATTATCTCAGTCATCCAGACCTCCATGAACGATCCTTTTGCGCCTATGGAGTCCTTGCGAGTAAATCTATATGATAAAGACAACAAAAGGGCAATCCAGTGGTTAAAAAAGGTGGTATTTTTCTTCCAAAGGTATTTAAATCATCCTTAAAATTAATTTATTAGAATTTATGCAATTAGTTTATAATGCTTATTTACAGTAATCATAGTACCCGTATACTATTCATTATCCTGTTTGCATTAATTTTTTTAATTGAATAATATTTATGTGAATGGATCACAATATAGAACCAGAAGTTCTAAATGTGAATCTGAAGTTCACATATCCATGGACCAGCAGTCCTAGAGGTTGGAATAGTGATATGAACATGTAGATTCATATCCATAAATAAAAAATCTGGAGTTTTTTTATCCAAATAAATTATATGGCCATAAATTAAACATGAAAATTTGACAGAACCAGAAGTTCTGGTCATTTGTTAGAACCAGAAGTTATACTTCAAACCTGAAGATTTGACAAAACCTGCAGTTCTAATTTCATGTATTATAGACTTGAAGTTCTAAATTAAGCCGAAGTATTGACAGAACCAGCAGTTCTAATTTTCGAAGTCTTGGGAGCACCCACTGGCATGGCCTAGAAGGCCAATAATTATTTAAACTTCACAAAAATTAATTTTTTTTTAGTTCATTTGAGATGCGTACTACTTAGACTTTTCCTTTTTGATGGAGGACTTTATTTTTATTAATATCCTAATTTATGGTGAATGTTTTAATTATTTAAGTTCTAATCATGTGATTGCATAGTTACATTGATTTATTATTTTTGTTTAAGGTATGGATCATGGAACTGAAGACAATATCGGTTTGGTAGACAGTGCCACAATACACACCATTCTAAAAATTCAAATTTTTTTTTCAGAATTGATGTTCATTCCACGAAACGTGTCTACCATAGCTGGACTTGTGCAAATAATTGAAGGCTCTGGAAGAGCCCATATAATGTTACCTAATTGTACCCACCTATTTATTAAAGATGTTTTGTCACGGCCCCGAACCTGATTAGAGATTAAACCGGATCCGGGGTGTGAAATTTAGGGTTAATTAAAAAAAAATTCGCCCTTAATGCCCAAGGATCGAAGTTCGCTGTGAGGATTGTATGGTTGAGCCTCATTAACAAATTAGTCAACGGGACTTGTCCAGTAAACACATTCATTAAACCTGTAGAGATTTCAAAGAAAGTACGGTATCCATCCCATTATATATTCAAGTTTCAAAGAATAAAACATATAAGGTTTATAAACATCAGGATCGTCCCAAAAACTTAGGTCATGGTACAAAAGATATACAAAAGTATAGAAATCTCCAAAAGATGAGAAGGAGTGGCACGGTAAGATATCCTCGTGTGATGCGCACTAGTGCCAGGAGTGATGACGCTAAGCTACGTCATCGGCACCACTCTCGTACCTCGTCCTCCTCCCCCAGCTGAGGATCCTCTGGGATTGCTTCAGCATCTGAGTCTGCATAATAGTAGTAGGTGTCCTCTGCACACCATGGAATAAAGGATCAACAACATGTTGGCAAGAAGATAAGTAATATACATTATTCATAACATGTTCCAAATGAGAATAAAGACAACAGTACAACATTTTGCACATTCAACGACGAAAATTTTCATCGCAAGTTAACAAAACGTCAGCAAAAACCTTTATCGACGAAAATATTTTCGTCGGCAAGACGTCGATAAAACTCGTAGACAAAACATTTTACCGACGAAATTAATTTCCAATCGACAAAAATACGATTTTTAACGACGATTATTTGACTTTTGCAGACGTTTTAAAAACATCGGTAAATTTATTTTACTTTTCTAAATATTTAATAAAACTTTTACCGAAGCTTTTTTCGTGAGTAAAAATAAAAAATAAAATACTTTTGCCGACGTTGTTTTCTTGTCGGCAAAAAGATAAAAAATCAAATACTTTTGCTGACGTTTTTTTTTGTCGGCAAAAAGAAAAAATAAAAAATGAAATACTTTTGCTGACTTTTTGTTTCATCGGCAAAAATAAAAATAAAAAAAATGAAATACTTTTGCCGACGTTTTTGTTTCATCGGCAAAAAGAAAAATAAAAAATGAAATACTTTTGCCGATGTTTGTTTTCGTCCGAAAAAAGGAAAATGAAAAATAATTAAAAAATAAAATACTTTTGCTGACGTTTTGTTTTCGTCGGCAAAAATAAAAATAAAATAAAATACTTTTGCCGACGTTTTTTTTTTTTCGTCGACAAAAATAAAAAAGAAAAAATCCCGACGTAAAAAAACGTCGGTAAAAATACTTTTTTTTTAATATTATATTTGTTTTTTTCAATATAATTTTCCTATAAACCTGTTTGTACACCTGTATCAAGAAATAAACCTGTTCATGTACCTATATTCAATATTAAAAATGCATGCAAACAAAAGTTGCTAAATAAACAAACAACCATCGCCATTTTTCATCAAATCATTCATCTCATTATACAAATATTACAATCAATAATGACACAGTCTCATATAAATGTCCAATATACATATACAAATAATCTAAAAAGAATAAAACACCCCACAAGTCTGCAACCGACCCCAAAGCGTCCATCAATCTGCAATGACAAAAACATTAGAATCTTTTCAATGAATTAAATTATAAATGAAAGATAAACATGTATATATAAATCTTTTCCTAAAATTTTTGGCGGCCTGTTTTCCAGCCTAAGTATTGAGAATCAAGCGGTTTTTGCATTTTATTCGTTAACCGGAAGTCCGTCTCACTAACCGTCAATTCCTATAAGTTACTTTGGCCTTGAACAAGGTACCTGTGCCGGTTTCTGGGCTGTCCGATGGCCGTTTCCCGTTTTCGACCTCCAACGGCCTATTTTCGAAACTAAGTGTTAAGAATCTCATGTTTTTAGGTCTAATTCGTTAAGCGGGAATCCGATTTATGAGCCGTCAGTTCCTGCAAGTTAATTTCACCTCGAGCGAGGTGCTCGTGCCGGTTTTTGATTTTTTCAGGGGTTGTTTCCCATTCCAGACCCCCGGCGGGCCATTTTCGACTCTAAGTGTTGGAAAATCCTATATTTTCGCTTCTAATTCTCTAATCGGGAATTCTATTTGCGAACCGCCAGTTCCTACAAGCCACTCTACCCTCGAGCCAGGTGTTCATGCCGGTTTTCAATTTTTCCAGGGGCCGGCTCCCCTTCTGGACCCCCGGCAGGCCGTTTTCGAGTCAAAGTGTCGGAAAACCCGATGTTTTCGCTTCTAATTCACTAACTGGGAGTCCTATTTGCGAACCGTCAGTTCCTACAAGTTACTCTACCCTCGAACCAAGTGCTCATGCCAGTTTCCGATTTTTCCAAGGGCCGGTTCCCATTCCAGACCCCCAACGGGCAGTTTTCGAGCCTAAGTGTTGGAAAATCCGATGTTTTCGCTTCTAAATCACTAACCGGGAGTCTTATTTGCGAACCGTCAGTTCTTACAAGTCACTCTACCCTCGAGCCAAGTGCTCGTGCCGGTTTTCGATTTTTTCGGGGGTCGGTTCCTGTTCTGGACCCCCAGCGGGCAGTTTTCGAGCCTAAGTGTTGGAAAATCCGATGTTTTCGCTTCTAAATCACTAACGGGGAGTCCTATTTGGGAACTGTCAGTTCCTACAAGTCACTCTACCCTCGAGCCAAGTGCTCGTGCCGGTTTTCGATTTTTTCGGGGGCCGGTTTCCGTTCCGGACCCCCGGCGGGCCATTTTCAAGCCTAAGTGTTGGAAAATCCGATGTTTTCGCTTCTAAATCACTAACCGGGAGTCCTATTTGCGAACCGTCAGTTCCCACAAGTCACTCTACCCTCGAGCCAGGTGCTCGTGCTTGTTTCCGATTTTTTCGGAGGCCAGTTCCGGACCCCCGGTGGGCTGTTTTCGACCCTAAGTGTTGGAAAACCCGATATTTTCGCTTCTAAATCACTAACCGGGAGTCTTATTTGCGAACCGTCAGTTCCTACAAGTCACTCTACCCTCGAGCCAGGTGCTTGTGCCGGTTTTTGATTTTTCTGGAGGCCGGTTCCAGACCCCCGACGGGCCATTTTCGACCATAAGTGTTGGAAAATCCGATGTTTTCACTTCTAAATAACTAACCGGGAGTCCTATTTGCGAGCCGTCAGTTCCTACAAGTCACTCTTCCCTCGAGCCAGGTGCTCGTGCCGGTTTTCGATTTTTCCGGGGGCCGATTCCATTTCCGGACCTCCTGCGGACCGTTTTCGAGCCTAAGTGTTGGAAAATCCGATATTTTCGCTTCTAAATCAGAAAAAATAAAAATGGAAATTCTCCACAGGAGTATATGACTCTCCCAAAGAAGTTGACTTGACCTGAGCCTTGTGAAAGACTTGTGGACTCAACTTTGGGACTCTTAACCGTTTCGAGTTTCCATTTAGTGTCTTATTTTCCTGAAGTGCCAAGCTCATACTTAATACGCCAGAGAAACAAATAAATTTTTTTATTTATTACCCATTTTATTTTTTACTAATTAATTTAAACAAATAAAAACTTTATAGTTAATACTTAATACCCAAGAGAAATAACCCATAAAAGGCTTGCAGTCCCGCCATACAATACACAGACCCATCATCAATACATATGATACCATGCCTAGAAAACACATATCATAACCATTGATACACAATGACTACGTATCCCTATCAAAGGGAATTTAGAACTGTTCACACCGATTTGTTGGGTTTTGCCTATTGAAAAACGCTCATTTTACCCAGTCTTGCCCCTTGACATCTGTACTATTGCGCATCAAACTGAAAATGACTGCCAAGTCCTGATTTATCAGGTCTTCGGTAGCATCTTGATGTTCCTATTTGACTCAATAAGGGCCATGGCTCAGGGGATCCAAATGTTGATCTTATTGTATCCCATTGATAAGGGCTATCCTCCTAAAGTTTCCAAGACTCAAGGATCATGACCATTAATAACTTGCATGGAAATCAGTAGTGAAGGAGAAACATGGCAACAATCTAAAAAAAAAAACAAAAAATACATGGCCAGATGGATGGCTACAATCCTGTAACTTGGAGAAGCTTTTAAAGCATCTCTTATGCACCTTAAGAGGCATATACTAATGGTGTACACCACCAAATCATGGGCCACACTCGTATGAAATAAGTACCCTTATCTTCCTCGGGACCTATTGATAAAGTCAATTCTCAGCGCGTATTGTTTCATTATCCCACCAATTGCACCGGTAAGTCCCTGTTGTATAGCAAGATCCAATAATTCCTCTCCAAGTATTTTTTTTCCAGTAAAAATAGATAAGAAAACTATAGGAAGGTGTGTGGGGCCATTTTCGTAATACCAAAGATAAGTCTGATTTCGGTAAAAATACCAATTGGGTTCGTCTTGATCTCGATCTCATAACTCCGAAGTAAATTGCTAGGCCCGTCTCGGCACCACCTCGGGTTCGGCATCCAGTTTTGGCTAGTCTCGGTAAGAGTACAAGCTAGCCTTGTTCGGCTCCAATATTGGCACACCCATCTCGGTCTCGGTGTCTTCAGTCGACCGAGATAAGTGTCAAACGTCAAACATAATTAATACTCTATTAGGGTGCGGTGGCGTTGCAGAACGAGCTGTCAGATAAGGGGTTGACTTTATAAGATGGTCACATCCGCAACATTACAAGGTATGGGCTGATGGGAAAGAGCTTACATCTACCCCCACTAAGGGTGCAAGGTATGGCCCGATGGGACGTTCCCTTTTTACCTATCTCCACTAAGCAAGCTTCCGATGGGACATCTGCGCCTATATATATACGTGAGGTAAATCCATAGGGGTAAGGCGAACAAGCAAAACATTCTCATTGACTTTCTCCTCTACTTATCCTTTGCTTAGTGACTGCACTAACTCAGGCATCGGAGGGCCTTCGACTGACAACAGCCAGGGGTCTCTAACCTTTGCCTCTTCTTCCTTTTCAAGCTCAGGCATTCAATCTCTCTAGGAAGCTTAATAACAAACCAGTATATTTACCTCTTAATCAAGTCCATATTATTTTAGGCACTTACAATTGGCGTCGTCTGTGGGAAGCGGTTCAAAAACGTCATGCCTCCGAAAGGTAAGAAGATCGTCGAACCATCTAAAACTTTACGGTTGTCACCAGTATTGGAAGAGATAATGACGTCGTCCGGGGAGCAGATACGACAAGGAGCAATTCCAACACAATCGTCGCCAGTGTTGGAGGAATTAGTGCCATCACAGGCACGACCGGCGCGACGAGAAGCCGTGCCAGCGCGGCAGCCGCTGGTATTGCAAGAGCAACTGCCACCGACTTCTCGATAAAGGAGGTCCGGGACCAAGTCTCGTCCGGGAGAAGCTTCCCCGACAGGGAGTTCAAATAGGTCGACAACACCTCCCCAGAAAAATAACCAGCTAACCAAGCGCCACCAGTAACGCCCACCAATCACTTATCAGAAGAGATCCGAGGGCGAGTCTCTTCAGGCAGGAGCTTCCCGACGAAACAGGTCTTCGACACCTGTTATATCTTGTCGGTCCCATTTTGAGACTGAAAGAAACGATGAAGAGGATGACTACAACCCTCTCGCTGAGGATATCAGAGCCCAGAATGTCATTATCCAGGAGAAAGATGAATTGATTCGTCAACTCTAGCAGCAACTGCAAGAGAAGACGATGAACCAGGCATTGTTTTCCATGCCTTCCAGACTTCATTCAGTCAGACAAGATCTGAGAGAAGTCCCGGACAACAAGAGACACCGTCGAACCTATGATGAAGGCTAGGGCAGTAGCCACTCAAGCAGCGCCCAGGGAGAGTAGAAACGAAGGTCAGAAGACAAGGGCGACCTGTTTGACTGGCTTGACCAACATATCAGGCAGACTCTTCAGCAAAATATGGAGGTAGCCGGCTTCGCCTGAGACCGGCTAAATACTTACGACTCGGGGAATCTCGGCACGTCTCCCTTCTCTCGGGAGATAACTGACTTTCCTCTCCCCGAGAAGTTTAGTATTTCGAGGTTCACCCTTTACGATGGAACGTCGGATCCTTCGGCCCATCTACGACACTTAACCCAGCGAATGTCGATCTGGGGTGATGTCGGACACTTAAACTGCAGAGTATTCTCCTCCAGTCACGGTGATCTTCCCCTTAGATGGTTCTACGCGCTCCCGGAGGAGTCGATCTCGAGCTGGTGGCAACTTAGAGGCTCCTTCTTGGAAAAGTTCCAGGCACACAGGGTCATCCCGAGGACGAGTAATGACCTGATGGCTATAAGGATGAAACCAGACGAAAACATCACTCGGTTTGCCAAGAGGTTCTCGACAATCTATAGCCAAATCGAAGACGCCGATGAAAAAGTGGTCGTCATGTGCTTCAAAGAAGCTATGCTTCCAGGCAACGATCTCCGAAAGGAACTTGTCTGGTATCCCATGGCCACAATGAAAGCATTAATGACCCGGGTGAATCAGTTCATTGAGCAGGAGGAAGACGAGACCTGAGCTCGGGAGAATTTCGGTCTGAGACACGAAAGCAGCCAGCGTGAAGACAGACCTCCTGAGAAGGACAAGAAGCAATTTCGAAGAGAGGAGAGGAGCCGAGATAAGGCTTCCTCGAGTTCAGTGATGGTCTTTGCGCCCACCCCGGGAGGGGAGAAGAAGCCTAAGCCATCTGCTGACTCCTACAGGGCTGTAAATACATTCTTCAAAGAGCCGATCTACAGACTTCTCAACAAGATCAAGTCAGAGCCCTTCTTCAAATGGCCGCCACCGATGAGTGGGGATCCTTCCACCCGTGACCAAAAAAAGTTCTGTGCCTATCACAAACAAAATGGACACAGAACAGAAGAGTGCATGTCATTCAAGTCTCATCTCGAGAGGCTCGTCAAAGAAGGGTATCTAAAGGACTACATAAAAGAAGAAATCGACAATAGTGTCCGAGCACACCAGCACCAGAATCAAGAAGACAATGAAGAGCCAGAAGGAACAATAAAATGTCATTCACTTAGCTCCTGCACCAAGGGGGAGCAACTAGGCTCGTGCCGATGCCAGGAGGGCCTCACTCAATAAGCAAGTGATGACGGCCGAGTTGGAGCCCGCCGTAAAGAAAGCTCGAGCAGAAAAACCGAAGATCTGGTTCTCAGACCAGGATCTGGAAGGGGTCCAACTATCTCACAACGACCCACTAGTTCTTACCCTAAAATTGAAGAACTTCGTGGTAAAGAGGGTACTCGTAGACCTCAGGAGATCCTCGGAGATCCTGTATTTTGACTGCTTCAAAAAATTGGGACTCAAGGAGGACGACTTGCAAGAGTCGCGCACTCCTCTCATAGGCTTCAGCTCAAAACCAGTCTACCCCAATGGAAGGATCTCCCTGAAGGTCCAGATCGGAGGAGCCAACATGCAAGCCGACTTCCTGGTGGTGGATGTACCATCGCCATACAACGTGCTAATGGGGAGGAGTTGGTTGCATGGCATGGAGGCTTTGCCCTCCACTCACCACCAGAAACTAAAGGTCCCGTTGGAGAATGGGGATGGCAGGATAGAAGTAATAACCGTCAAAGGTGACCAAGAAATGGCCAAACAATGCTTAATGGCCATGGCGCCTGGCGAAGTAGAACCATCTTAAGTACACATGGCCGAGCTCGAAGCAGAACTGGAGAACGTTGGCCGAGATCCAGAGCAGAAGGGCATCGAAGATCTGACTGAAGTCAGGATCGATCCTTCCGACCCCGAATGATACTTCTTGCTTGGGAGCCAGCTCCCCGACGCTGAGAGAGCCGAGCTGCTTAACTTCTTGTTGTAGAGCAAGGAAGTCTTTGCGTGGACGCCTTACGAGATGCCTGGCATCAACCCCGAGACCATGTGCCACAAGCTGAACGTGGATCCCATGCACAAGCCCGTAGTTCAAAAAGCTCGCAGAACGGGGGTTCCGTAAACTGAAGCCGTGATCGACGAGATTGACAAGCTGCTAGACGCCCAGGCTATCAGAGAAGTGCATTACCCGGAATGGTTGGCCAACACAGTGGTCGTCAAGAAGAAAAATGGTAAATGGAGGGTCTGCGTGGACTTCACCGACCTCAATAGAGCATGCCCAAAAGACAGTTTTCCACTCCCGAAGATCGATCAGCTGATTGACGCCACTGCAGGACACGACAGAATGAGCTTCCTCGACTCTTATCGAGGGTACCACCAGATTCCAATGTATGGGCCTGATGAAGAAAAGACCGCATTCATTACACCCAGAGGCACTTACTGTTATAAGGTGATGCCATTCGGGTTAAAAAATGTGGGTGCGACTTACCAGAGGCTAGCAACCAAAATGTTTCGAGCTCAGCTAGGCAAGACGGTAGAGGTCTACAGCGATGACATGGTCGTCAAGTCCAAAAGGTCGCAGGACCACCTAGTCGACCTATGTTAAACATTTGGCATCCTAAGACGATTCCGGCTCAAGCTGAATGCATCCAAATGCATGTTTGGTGTCGGCTCCGGCAAATTCCTCGAAAGTCTCGTCACTAGAAGAGGGATCGAAGCCAATCCAGACCAGATCTCGGCAATCCAAGGAGTTCAGAGTCCGACCACGGTGAAACAAGTCCAGAGGCTTACAGGGATTGCCGCTGCGCTCAACCGCTTTATCAGCCGAGCTTCGGACAAAGGCCGCCCGTTCTTTCAGCTTCTGAAGAAAAGAACAAAATTCCAATGGACTCCGGAGTGCGACCAAGCCCTTCAGGAACTTAAAGACAATTTGTTTTCCTCCTATTGTCAACACCAAGATAGGGAGAGGCGTTCTATCTGTACCTAGTTGTCTCGGATCATGCAGTGAGCTTGGTCCTTGTCAGGGAAGTGGACAAGCAACAAAAGCCAATCTATTACACAGGCAAGATCCTCCTTGATGCCGAGACCAGGTATCTGCCATTGGAGAAACTTGCATTAGCACTCATCAGCGCTTCTCGCAGACTCTCCCACTACTTCCAGCCATATACAATCATGGTTGTTACCGAACATCCACTCAAATCCCTTTTCAGAAAAGCAGACTTCTCTAGAAGAATATCAAAATAGGTCGTCGAGCTGGGGCAATTCAACATTCAGTATCAACCCAGAACGGCGATCAAAGCCCAAGTTTTGACAGATTTCATTGTAGAATTCATTTCTCTTAGTTCGGCACCGAGCCAGCCCGACACCGAACTTGGTGGCAATAAGGGTAGAGAAGATGATGGAAACAAGGATAAAACCACCGAGACCGGGCACGAATGATCTTGGAAGCGGTTCCTCGACTCAGCATGAAAGGTCTTCGTGGATGGATCCTCGACATCAAAGAGAGCTGGCGCTGGTATAGTCCTCCATTCTCCAGAGGGCCTTGTCGTTGAGCAGGCTTTAACGCTCGGCTTCAAGGCATCTAATAATGAAGCAGAGTATAAAGCACTAATCGCAGGACTTGATAGCGCCATGATCCTGGGGGCACACCAGCTAGTAGTCTTCAGCGGCTCTCAGTTGGTAACGAGTCACCTCAGCGGAGACTATCAGGCTCGTGACGAAAGGATGACAATTTACTTATCTCGTACAAATCAGCTTCTCTCTCAGTTCCAAAAATCCGAAGTCAAGCAGATCGGCAGAGAAGCTAATTCCCATGCCGACGCCCTCGCTATCTGGCATCAGCTGTCGAAGCCGGGAAGAAAAGAATAATTGAAGTAGGGACTCTAGAAACTCCAAGTATAGAGCTCCATCCACCTCGGCAAATTTTATGTGTTGATCGTAGTCCGAGATGGATGGACCTAATCATCACCTACTTGAAGAACGATCGGCTTCCCGAAGATAAGAACGAGGCTCACAAGATCAGGATGAAAGCAGCTCGGTTTTGGCTATCTCTAGATGGCAAGCTCTACAGAAAGTCCTTCACTGGTCCTTACCTCCTGTGCGTTCACCCGAGCAAAGTAGAAGATTTCCTATATGAAATCAATGAAGGGATCTATGGAAGCCACATCGGAGGTCGGTCACTAGCCTACCGAGCTATAAGCCAAGGATACTGGTGGCCCTACATGTAGAAGGACACACATCTCTATGCGAGGAAGTGCGAAAAGTGCCAGAAGTTCTCACACTCCCTCCATTAGCCAGCACAGGATATGAGCCCACTCTCTAGCCCATGGCCTTTCGCTCGATGGGGATTGGACATTGTAGGACCTCTTCACCGGACTCTAGGGAATAAGAGATGGCTAATAGTAGCCACTGACTATCTCACCAAGTGGATAGAAGCAGAACCATTGTCCTCCCTTTCCGAGCACGACACCAGGAACTTCGTTTAGAAGAATGTCGTCACAAGATTTAGAGTGCCACGAACCCTGAACTCCGACAACGGGACTCAGTTCGATTCCAATTTCTTCAAGAACTTCTGTCAAGAGCTCGATATCAGAAACCACTACTTGACTCCAGCATATCCGCTGAGCAATGGCCAGGCCGAAATCTCAAACAAAGTAGTACTCGATGGACTCAAAAAAAGACTTGACCGAGCTAAAGGGAGATGGGTGGAGGAGCTTCTGAGCGTCCTTTGGGCATACAGAACTACCCCAAGGCGCTCCACCTCAGCAACGCCTTTCTCCCTCGCCTATGGAATGGAAGCCGTGATCCCTCTCGAGGTCGGCCACCCAACCCTGAGGTCGGAACTGTTAGACTGAGATGAGAATGATGTAAATTTGGCCGGGGAACTTGATCTGGCTGAGAAGCGAAGAGATGCCGCCGCCATCCGCCTAGCTTCTTACCAACAACAACTAGCCAGAGGCTACAATCAAAGGGTCAAAGAAAAGAAGTTTTCAGTGGGAGAGCTGGTCTTAAAAAAGATGCTTCTTGCAGAGAAAAATCCTAATGAAAGCAAGTTGACTCCAAACTGGCATGGACCATTCAAGGTGATCTCGGCAACGGGAAAATCAGCATACCGACTAGAAGACATGGATGGCAGAGAGTTGCCACGACCGTGGAACGCCACACACCTCAAGAAATACTACTTTTGACATGTATCCAGCTATCGAATCATTGAAAGAAACTCTTATGAAAAGATTTTCCTCGTTTCCTTCTAAATTATGGAGCTCGGTTCGGTCACGGGACTAACCATCTTCAGCTCGGTTGTGGAACCAGCTGCCTAGGTTCGGTCACAAGACCAGCCTCCCTCGGTTCGATTATGGAACCAGCCATTTAAATCGCCAAGTTACAGAACTTGGCGTCAACTCGGTTATGGAACCAGTTGCCTCGGTTCGGTCATGGGACCAACCATCCTCAGCTCGGTTGTGGAACCAGCTGCATAGGCTCGGTCACGACACCAGCCTCGGCTCGGTTATGGAACCAACCATTTAAATCGCCAATTTATGAAACTCGGCGTACAGCCCGGTATAGAACCAGTTGTCTCAGTTCGGTCACAAGACCAACCACCTATGGCCCGACTATGGAGACGGCCACCTCGGTTCGGTCACATGACCGACCATCTTCAGCTCGGTTATGGAACCAACTGCCTAGATCTCCAAGTCGTGGAACTCGGCATGCTTCTCAGTTCGGTTATGAAACTTTGGCCCTGTTGTACAAAATTCTGAGTTAAGGGGCTAACCGTCCTAGTTCGGTTATGAAACCAACTATGATAGGACCTATAGGCCAAGCCTGGTTAAGCTAACCTTCTCACAGATTCAAGTTTGTCCACCTAACGACTATTTAACGGTTCCAGAACCGAACTCAGTTATTACATCTCTACACCAAGCTCGTTTCCTATACCGAGGCTAATGGTTAAAGGACCGACCTCAATTACGTGGCAGAATTGCATAAAGACAGAAGAAAAATCTAAAGACAAGAATCTTTTACAGGCCTTCTCAAAAATAAAAGTATAGAAATACAACACGCATGCTAGAAGTAACAAACAGATATGAAGAAAAAATCCTATTTCATTGATGAGAGAAATGGTTACAAAAATCTGTATATTGTCATTTTTCGTTACAAAGAAAGAAAAAAGATACATCATTTTGGAGGACCCTCTGCTGCTACCTTGTTGGTAGGAGGGACGAGAGGAAGAGAGCCGGAGGCACCAGGGGTCTCGGATGTAGGATTGGCCTGGGCGCCTTCAGCTGAGTTCAGGGGAGGTGGAAGTGGACTCGGGGCCTCGGGAGGGGCTTCGGAGGTACCGAAGGCAGGCTCTGGCTCGGGATCGGGTAGGACAGACTCGAACTCAGGCAGATGCTCGTAAATGGGGGTGGTCTTCGGGAACCCCGTATTTTTTTAGTGCATTTTTGCCGCCCAACTGATAGAGTATCGGGCTCAGATTCCTAATTTGAGCCTCGTACTCTGCCGTTGCCCAATCCACTCCTTTGAAAGAGCGAGCAACCTCGACTCGAGAGGAGGATTGGGCCTCAGCCCGCTCCTTCTTCAGGGACTCGAGCTCAGCATCCTTTCTTGCCAGCTCGGTCTCCCTCCTCGCTAGCTTGCCCTCCAATTCATGCACCCTCTTTATTTTAACTTCGGTCGAGTCCTTCAAATGATTATTCTCAGCTCCCAGCTTGATGATTTCGGCCTTCGCCGCTTGTTGCTCCACTGCGAGCTCGGCGTTCCTCCCCTCTGCCTTCTTTAGCTCTCTGGCGCGGCTTCCAAGGCCTCTCCCATCTTCCTCTTTTCGTCCTCCAGCTCATTAACTCTTGTGGCAATCTTCTCTGTCCTCTCCAGTATCACTTGCAGCCTCTGTATATTCTGAGAAAGAAGAAGCCACGTCAAACAAGTGATCGAGGTGCAGTACTCACAAAGAAAGAAAAAATTAGGACCCACCTCAATCGACGCCTTCATTGACGAGTAAATCAGGCTCAGTTGGCCGGCCTTACTGTGCTTCTCCATATCCTTCGGAAGAGCACAGGCCTTGGCGACCGCCGAGATGGTTCCAGAGCTGGTCCTTACCTGGTCCTCAGTATTCAAAAATTGGCAGGGGTTGATCTGGAAGTCCGGCCTGAAGAGGGGTGGCCCGGCATGCGGGCACTGTAAGACTGCTCCGGCTCACCCTCCACCCGGGGCCTCTTTTCGGGTGGGGGCCTCTCCCCCACCTTTTTTGTCTCGGCCACCCGTTGCCGAGCCTCCCTGACCGGCTCCTCCGGCCTGCTCCTCTTCTCCTGGTAAGGGCCTTGGGCGCTTTTCTTCCTTACGGAGGATGAAGCCCCAGCTGCGTCTGAGGGGTCGGTGGGGACACTGACAGAGGATCCAGGGGCGGTGCCGGACCCGCTGGGGGAACGCTTAAGAGCAGGCGGTGCTCGGCCTTTGAAGATCATGGCCCCCAGGTCCTTGATGGGAGGTCGTTTCCTGTCCATCTCTTTTTCTGCTCCTTATTTTGGGTTTGGAGGAGGGTTGTCTTCAACAATCCTAATCGGATTGGAAGCCTCGGCGCCCAAAGACTCTTGCCCGCTGGTCTCGGCTAGGGCAAGCACCACCTTCCCGATCGGCTTGGTGGGAAGTTCGATCATCCTCTTGACGTAAGACTGGTACCTCGGCGTGTACCAGAGCAAGGAGAAGGCAGCTCAACCTTCGTGACCACGGCAATTATATACCTTCTCCAATGGTCTAAGGTGGTCTCTTTTCTCCTTCGCTGGACGCCTACACAGAAAACGAGAAGAAAACATTAGCTCGGCAAGATGATAGGTGAAGTTAACACAACACCCTAGATGAGGTGAGTATTTACTTGGGGGAGTCCCAGGTTTTCGGGGAATTTGGATTCTCCTTGCCACCTCGGTCTCGGACGGCCGGAACTCCCAATTCCTCGAGACAAGCAGGCGTTCATCCCCGACATACTTGCTCGAATCCTCCAAAGCAGTCACCAGGGGTCGACATTTCGCCTTCACCCGGAGGTAATAGGTGTCCTCGCCCCCTGCCGACTTGCAGATGTCATAGACATCCTCGATGTCGTGCACACCGAGATTAATATCAAGGATCCCGTTGAGCTCGGCGACACCCATGATTATCTTGAAACCGTTGGGCATTAATTGGAAAGGGCAGAGCCGCTAGGTGCTCAGGCAGGATCGGAGAAGGGGATGGACGAGGAATCTAACCCCACCTTCGATAATCGATACCAAAGGAAAGGGCATCCACTTGTGGAAATGGAAATGGCCATCAAAACCGCCCTGGAAGTCACCTGACTTCACCAGAACATCTTTTGGTATGTTATATGCATTCCTGAGCCCCTCCAGGGCTTGAGGGTTCTCCACCCAGTGACTGTAAATCCCCATTTCTAAAGACTAGAAGGGTCGGAAACGACAGACTAACAAAACTCAAAACCCTAAAGGGCAGAAGGACAGGAACCCTAAAAGGGGACGGAAGGAGCAAGGAAAGATAAGAGAAGAGAAGACTCACATAGAGGGGGCAAAGGATTCGAAAAACGAAGATCTCCGGATTCGTTAAGTTCTGGTCTCGGCAAAGTATCTTCTCCGGCAGAGTTTCGTCCCAAACAAAAGCAAAAGTAAGAAAAGGAAGAAGGGGCACCCCTATTTATAGAAGGGAGAAGCGCATCTTAATAGCATGCGTGCGAAATGTCGCTTCGAACTTTCCACGGGTCGCTTTGATACAAGCAACAACCAAACAGAAGAAGACACGTGGCACTGCCAGTTCATCCCCCGCAATAACTCTGACGCATCATTAGTCGCCTCGGGCATATGAAGCGAGTACGCATGTCCAGCTAGACGAAATGATAAAGGTACGCCATTTACTGCCTTGGGCAGACGAAGCGGCATTGTGATAAGGATCAGACGCCAGCAGACGTCAGCGATTAGCACCGAGATGGAATCTGGGCACAAAAATGTTCTTATCTCTTACCTCCCGACCTCGAAGAATATGAAAATCCTAGAAGGTCAGGAGCTACGGGGCAATTGTGTGGGGGCATTTTCGTAATACCAAAGATAAGTATGATTTCGGTAAAAATACCAATTGGGTTCGACCTGATCTCGATTCATAACTCTGAAGTAAACTTCTAGGCCCGTCTCGGCACCACCTTTGGTTCGGCATCCGGTTCTGGCTGGTCTCGGTAAGAGTACCAGCTAGCCTCGTCTCAGCTCCAATATTGGCACACCCATCTCGGTCTCGGTGTCTTCAGTCGACCGAGATAAGTGCCAAACGTCAATCATAATTAATACCCTATTAGGGTGCGGTGGCGTTGCAGAACGAGCTGTCAGATAGGGTATGCGCCTGATAAGGGGTTGACCTTATAAGATGGTCACATCTGCAGCCATACAAGGTATGGGCTGATGGGACAGAGCTTGCACCTACCCCCACTAACGGTATAAGGTATGGCCCGTTGGGATGTTCCCTTTTTACCTATCTTCACTAAGGAAGCTTCCGATGGGACCTCTGCGCCTATATATATACGTGAGATAAATCCATAGGGGTAAGGCGAACAAGCAAAAACATTCTCATTGACTTTCTTCTCTGCTCATCCTTCGCTTAGTGACTGCACTAACTCAGGTATCGGAGGGCCTTTGGCTGACAACAACCCGGAGTCTCTAACCTTTGCCTCTTCTTCCCTTTCAGGCTTAGGCATTCAATCTCTCCAGGAAGCTTAACAGTAAACCAGTATATTTACCTTTTAATCAAGTCCATATTATTTTAGGCACTTACAGAAGGCATATTACCTGAGAGCTTGGGATCTAGAAGCCAGAACCGGAATAAAATGCAGCTTTGTACCATTTTGACAATAAATCGCATGACAGCGAAAAGCCTGAATTCTCATCTTCTTCCGAAGCTACATAACAGGAGGAAACTATAAAGATTAAAAGAAAGATTAATAATCTTTTTTTCTCAAAGGAATATATTTTTAGTCTTAAGGAGGTATATATGCATTCTGCAAATAGTATGATAATATATGCAACCAAGGAGGCACTCCTTAGTTTTCTAATTAAAAGAACCATCCAGAACAAATTATGCTCAAAATACCAGCAGGTGGTTAATTAACACAATAACAGGCTTTCGCAAAATTGATTTCATTTTTTTTTTATTTTCTAATAGTAGGGACTAGGAACATAGAATTACCAATCCTGGGTTTTTCACTTCAAATGCATAACAGTAGTCTGTTGACTGTTCTTGTTCTTCGTGAACAATTTGTGCATTTTCTCCCTGGTTGTCCACAATAGAAGCTGCCCAACGAACCAAAGTCGTCCTTAATGATTCACCACCCCAACGATATTCAATCTGAGAATAGTAATCTCCATCAACTACAAAGGGCAACTTCGAATTAGCAAACATGACATCGGAATTCGAAGATGGATAATAGACTTCACTGTCACTACTGCATATAAAAGCAGCAAAATAAAAAACACTTGTGTGGGGGCATTTTCGTAATACCAAAGATAAGTCTGATTTCGGTAAAAATACCAATTGGGTTCGTCCTGATCTCGGTCTCATAACTCCGAAGTAAACTGCTAGGCCTGTCTCGGCACCACCTCGGGTTCGGCATCCAGTTCTGACTAACCTCGTTAAGAGTACCAGCTAACCTCGTCTCGGCTCCAATATTGGCACACCCATCTCGGTCTCGGTGTCTTCAGTCGACCGAGATAAGTGGCAAACGTCAATCATAATTAATACCCTATTAGGGTGCGGTGGCGTTGCAGAACGAGCTGTCAGATAAGGCATGCGCCTGATAAGGGGTTGACCTTATAAGATGGTCATATCTGCAGCCATACAAGGTATGGACTGATGGGACATAGCTTGCACCTACCCCCACTAAGGGTACAATGTATGGCCTGATGGGACGTTCCCTTTCTACCTATCTCCACTAAGGAAGCTTCCGATGGGACCTCTGCGCCTATATATATATATACAGGAGGTAAATCTGAAGGGGTAAGGGCTAACAAGCACAAACATTCTCATTGACTTTCTCCTCTACTCAGCCTTTGCTTAGTGACTGCACTAACTCAGGCATCGGAGGGCTTTCGGCTGACAACAGCTAGGGGTCTCTAACCTTTACCTTTGCCTCTTTTTCCCTTTCAGGCTCATGCATTCAATCTCTTCAGGAAGCTTAACAGCAAACCAGTATATTTACCTCTTAATCAAGTCCATATTATTTTAGGCACTTACAATTGGCGTTGTCTGTGGGAATAACGATTCAAAAATGCCATGCCTCCGAAAGGTAAGAAGATCGTCGAATCGTTAGAAACTTTACAGCTGTCACTAGTATTAGAAGAGATAATGACGCCGTTCGGGGAGCAGATACGACAAGGAGCAATTCTAACACAATTGTCGCCGGTACTGGAGGAATTAGTGCCATCACAAACACGGCCGACGCGACAAGAAGTTGTACCAGCGTGGTTGCCGTTGGTATTACAAGAGCAACGGCCACCGACTTCTCGATAGAGGAGGCCCGGGACCAAGTCTCGTCCGGGAGAAGCTCCCCCGGCAGGGACTTTAAAAAGAGTGACATCACCTCCCTGGAAAAATAACCAGCTAACCAAGCGCCACCAGCAACGACCACTAGTCACTTATCAGAAGAGATCCAAGGGCAAGTCTCGTCAGGCAGGAGCTTCCTGACGAAATAGGTCTCCGACACCTATTATATCTCGTAGGTCACATTTTAAGACTGAAAGGAACGATGAAGAGGATGACTACAACCCTCTCACTGAGGATATTAGAGCCCAGAATGTCATCATCCAGGAGAAAGACGAATTGATTCGTCAACTCCAGTAGCAGCTGCAAGAGAAGACGACGCACCAGGCGCCGCCTTCCACGCCTTCCAGACTTCATTCAGTCAGACAAGATCTGAGAGAGGTCCTGGACAACAAGAGACGCCGTCGAACCTATGACGAAGGCTCGGGCAATAGCCACCCAAGCAACGCCTAAGGAGAGCAGAAGCTAAGGTCAGAAGACAAGGGCGACCTGCCTGACTGGCTTGACCAGCATATCAAGCAGACTGTTCAGCAAAATATGGAGGCGGCCGGCTTCGCCCGAGACTGGCTAAATACTTACGACTCGGAGAATCTCGGCACGTCTCCCTTTTCTCGGGAGATAATTGACTTTCCTCTCCCTGAGAAGTTTAGTATTCCGAGGTTCACCCTTTACGATGGAACCTCGGATCTTTCGGCCCATCGACGACACTTCACCAAGCGAATGTCGATCTGGGGTGATGTCGGACACTTAAACTGCAGAGTATTCTCCTCTAGTCTCGGTGATCGTCCTCTCAGATGGTTCTGCGCGCTCTCGGAGGAGTCGATCTCGAGCTGGCGGCAACTCAGAGGCAACTCGGAGGAGTCGATATCTGCGTGGAACAACTGATTTGGGAATATTTTATTCTTACGATCATAAAGATTCCAGTTTTGTAGGATATGCAGATTCAGGTTATCTTTTTTATCCTCATAAGGGTTGATCACAAACAAGTTATGTGTTTCTAAATTGTAATGCCGCCATTTCTTGGCATTCTACTAAACAGACTTTGGTAACTATTTCCTCCAACCATGCTGAGATTTTGGCTCTTTATGAGGCTAGTAGGGAATGTGTATGGCTAAAATCATTGATTCAGCATGTTCGTAGTTCTTGTCAATTACCATCTATTGCAGTTATCCCAAATATTATCTATGAAGATAATGAAGCATGTAAAAGACAAATTCGAGAAGGTTTCATTAAAAGAGACAAGACTAAGCATATAGCACCGAAATTTTTCTTCGTTCATGAACTTTAGAAGAACAATGAAATTGAAATCAAGCAAGTTCATTCGAGTAACAACCTGGCTGACCTGTTTATAGGACATCTGTGCGCTATACTCTTGGCTAGATGCCCACTTGAGATGAGTTAGGGTTAGAATTAGGGTTCATCTCTTGTGAGGTTACTTTGCCTATAAATATGCCTCTCTACCTTTGTATTTACACACATAATGAGATAATATAATACTCTCTTCTCCCTCTAATATTCTCTCTCAATCTCTATTTTCTAAGAGTTTTGTGTGCCTTTGTTTTAAAAAGGTTCTATTACCAATTCAATTTAGTTTGACCCTAGCAAACGGGTCAGGTTGGGATAAATTAGGTTGGGCCAGAGATAAAGTACATTTTTTGGACAATCATTGTATGTGCCGAGACTCGAACTCAAGATAATATAGATTTCTAAGGAGCGATCCTACCACTACACCACAAAGCATCTTTTTGTTAATAGTTATCAACAAAAAGTTAAAATTAGTTAATGAGGAAGGGACCCAGCCCCACCTTAGAATATTGACTGTGAGCTGGAATTTATCTATGAGGTATTTATTAAAACTAACTATATTTTTAAAATATTGACCCCTATAAATACTGTTGTTATTGTTTTCATACTTATGCATTGTAATTTAATTTAGTTTGACCTAACAAACGGGTTGGGGTAAATTAGGTCGGGCCAGAGATATAATACACTTTTTGGACCCAACCTGACCCATGTATTTTTAATGATATGGTAAAAATTAATCATTGTATATGCCATGACTTGAACTCAGGACAATATGGATTTCAAGTGAGCGACCCTACCACTACACCACACAGCATCTTTTTGTTAATAATTATCAACAAAAACTTAAAATTAGTTAATGAGGAAGGGACCTAGCCCCACTTTGAAATATTGACCGTGAATTGGAATTTATCTACAAGGTATTTATAAAAATAACTATATTTTTAGAATATTGATCCCTATAATAACTTTTGTTATTATTTTAATACTTATGCATTGTACTTTAAGCATAGATGATCAAACTCTTGAAATAACTATTTTATATGATTTCTTATATAGTCATTAATTTTCTATGACAACCATTTTACAATAAAACTAAACTCAAATGAGCATATAATATATGGAATTGATCAACAAAAATAATAAGTTTCATAATTAATAAGTAAATGACAATATTATTGAAAATAGAAAAACTCGTGACAATAGTGTGGAGCGAAAGAGGAGGCGGGAAAATTTTCATGTAACTGATGTGCTACCATGCACACTTGCCGAGGGAGAAAGGGTGGAGTCTAGCTTTTTTTTTTTTTTTTTTTTTTTTGTGTGTGACTTTAACTTTTATAAATTGTGATGTAAATGGAGTGGAGCACTGCGATAGACCCTATCTATTAAAAATCACAATCATTAAGACAAACATCCTTGCTAGTTATGGGATACCTCAAATTTTCACCTCATTATCGGTTATTTCCATGGTCAAACTGATTCTCTGATAAAAAAAATAAAAAATACTGGAGTTTTTCAAAAAAAATTTTTTTAGACTCTCCATCATGCCTTTTATCTATTAAGAAACTCTCAATATCATCTTATTTCTATCAAGTCAATAGCATTTGAGTGTTGATGAGTCTCAGTGTTAATAAATGTCACTAATTTATGGAATTTCAAGTATTTTTGTTTGTCTTGACCATATGATTTTTTTTCTCTGTTTTTTTTAGAATGTGAAATGCCGATTTCTGGGTTGTTTGGTTTATTTAATCCTTAGTCTTTTTTATTGAATCCACTTTTGGTTCTGGATTTTTTGGTTTCATTTTTATCTATTGATTTTGATTGTATACTTTTTTTTTTAAGAATGCGGAGCTAATGGTAAAAGGAATCTCCAATAATATTAGTTATATCATTTTAATATGATTTATACAAAAGAATCATCATTTTAAAATTTCTATAGATTTGTAATATTTTTATGGTTGGTATTTGTATGGTTTTCATAGATTGTGAGTTTTTTTTTCCCTTTTTGTGTTTCAACTTTTGGGTATTGGGTTCTCCTTGGTTTTTTTTCTTTTTTCTTTTAAATCACTTTTTATCATGGGATTTTCTGTGAATTATAATTTTTCTATTATATTTGTTTTATTTTTTTAATGCTTATCATTATGAGTTAATTATTTATTTTACTCCATTGGGTTCTTTAAGTTCTCTTTGTGAAATCTTTTTATGGATTTTTTTCCTATTTCTTTTATGGCTTCAGATTTCCATTTTGGAGTATTAGATTATTGTAAGTTGGTTGGTTCTTCTAAATTTCTTTTATCATTGTATTGTCTATGGATCTTTATATATATATATATATATATATATATATATTTATAACCTTTTTAATAAAATTTATTTCATTTTATTTTGTATTTCTTTTGTTATAATTTCTCACTTGTGATGGGTTTTTAGTTTTTTCTTTTTTTTATAATGGTTTTTCATAAATTTTTAGGTTCTTTTGTCTTTGCCCTTTTGTGATTCATTTTTTAGTTTTTTTTTTCCTCTGAAGTGTTTGATTCTTTTAAATTGGTTATGTTATTGAGTTGATTATGGATTTTCATTTCTATGTTTTAATTCTATATGTCTTTCAAATTTCATTGGGTTTTTTTCATAGTTTATATCATTGTTTGTTTTGATTTTTTTTTTTTTAATTTTCTTGATCATTAACCTTCAATTTTCATGGGCTTGTATTTTTTTTAAATTATATGATATTAGGTATTGAATTCTTATGGACTTCTTTTCTTTTTTCCTCTTTCTCAGACTAAAACCTTTTGCATTTAGTTTTAAAGAAAATGATCATATTTTTTTTTATAAATTTTAATATTATGGTTATATTGGCACGGGCATGTTTTCTAGTTATTATATATGAACCGAACTGGTTTTCAATTGTGTTGTATATGAACCGAACTGGTTTTCAATTGTGAAATTAGGCAATTGGAGGAAAATTGATTTTGACCATTAGAATTTATCTTGACTATTAGCCACATCAGCCTCCTAATGCCATGTCAACCAATTTAACTCTTTTTTAATTCTCTTAATCTCTACTTTTAATCTCCATTAATATAGTATATACAATAAAATCAAATTTCTTGACTCAATGCCTCTCCCCAACATAACAGTCATTTCACCAATTAACTTCTAATTCCTGAATTAACTGATTCATGTCAAAGCAATGAAACCATTTCACATTCCCAAAACGCACAACCATCTCTCTGTAATTCCTTCCCTCACAATGCATCATAACTACTGATGAGTGGTTTTCACCCTTTTCCTCTTATATTTGCTTCTCTCTTTCTTTTATCACGCCACTGCATATCTAATCCACCATCACCATCACCCCAAACTTTGCTTATCACAACTACAGAAATACCCTCTCCAAATCAATCCTCTTCTTTGAAGGACACATGTCAGGAAGGCTCCCTTCTAACAATATATGTAATGTGAATTAGGCTATGTAAGTATTTGATTTCTTCTTCTCTTTGTTTCATGGGTATGATATAATATTTTAATATTTAATATACTTGGGACTCTGTTTAGGCTTATGCAGATAATTTCAATCTTGGGATTATATTGTTGGTAGATCAAGTTTTACTCGTGGAGGAGACCATGAATGACAATGATTTACCTATTTTTCAGCCTCTTTCATACAGAGCAAATGGATGTTGAACATCTGTATAAAATGTCACAGTGAGAACCTATCTCTTACTATCATATCCATGCTATCTCTCTTACGAATCTGTTTTTCTCACATATTTATTTATTTTTTATATTTTCTCCATCACTTCTCTTTCTGTTTCCTACTATCTAATATAAACGCTAGGTTAGGGACTCATAGCCTGCACTTCGACAATAAAAAAAAAAAAAAAAAAAAAAAAAAACCTCATAGTCTGCACTCACTTGAGAGTAATAAGTATTTATGAAATGGGGTCACTGCAAGATGCCTCAAGAAAATCCTTGATCGGAACTTGCAGACGCGTAAAGTTGTGACACTTGATTAATCTAATTAATGGTATATATTAGTTGGTTGAAAATTGGAATTAATGCTAACTACCCAGCTGAAGGTGTACAATTGTATCAATAAAAAAGTCCGCCATGTGAAAACTCTAATGCTTCAGTTTAGCAAAATAGTATCAATAAAAAGTTAAAGACATGAAATTGCTCATGAATTAGTGCCCTTTCAGATTTATATCAGTTTAAATTGAATAACAAATTATTCAGAATTTGTTAGTTTTTGTATGAAGATTTTATATATATATATCCCGCAACCTTTTCATATTTTAATGCCTTTTAATCTAAAGTTTTCTTATTACCAATAAAAAAAATTATGTCTAATTATATTAGATAGAAATTGAATTTATTGGAACCGACAACAAGAGTAGATTTGGACAATATCTCAACATTATCTTTCGATAATGGTTGTTATTGGTTATCATTTGTCCTAATTGATGTGGAAACATGTTGCAGGTGGCTTTTTTTTTAAGCTCATAAATTTAAATCATTGGTGGATGTTGAAAAGATATGAAAACCATGGAGTTATCTTGTACACTTAATTTATGTTCAGTAATCTCGTGCTTTTTGTTTTTTCTAGTGGTAGATAATCTTGTGCTATTAGAATTGTTGATTCTTGCATTATGGAAATCACTTGCTATTGCTTTTGCTTTTATGCTTTTGTATGCATTGAATTGATGGCCATGAAAAAGATGGTGAAGAAATTGACGGTAACCAAAGACATGAATATTTTGTTTTGTTTTAAAAATGTTATTGTCTTTTATTACAATAGAACTATAGAGATAAGAGTCTAAATCTCTTAGGTCCTTTGAGTATATGCTGTAGGAATTGTTATATTTTATTACTAGCAACAAAAAAACTATTTTTGTTAGATAATATTATTGTCCTCTTTCCCTTTGTCAATCCAATCTTTTCATTATAGATAAGCTTTTATTATATTATGAATTAGTGGTTTCAAATTGAAATCAGTATTTTTAATGACATGGTAAAAATTAATCTGGTTTGTACCAAGACTCAAACTCAAAGACAATATCAATTTCAAATGAGCAACCCTACCACCACACCACATAGCATCTTTTTGTTAATAGTTATAAACAAAAACTTAAAATTAGTTAATGAGAAAGGGACCTGGCCCCACTTTGAAATATTGACCGTGAGTTGAAATTTATCTACGACGTATTTATAAAAATAACTATAAATACAGTTGTTAAAATTTTCATACTTATGCATTGTACTTTAAGCATAGATGATTAAACTTTTGAAATAACTATTTTATATGATTTCCTATATAATCATTAATTTTCTATGACAACCATTTTACAATAAAACTAAACTCAAATGAATATATAATATATGAAATTGATCAACAAAAATAATAAGTTTAATAAATAATAAGAAAATGACAATATTATTGAAAAAAGAAAAACTCGCGACAACAACGTAGAGCTAAAGAGGAGGCGGGAAACTTTCCATCTAACTATTGTGCTACCATAAACGTTTGCCAAGGGAGAAAGGGTGGAGTCTGTTTTTTCTTTTTTCTTTTTTGTGTGTATGGCTTTAACTTTTATAAATTGTGATGTAAATGGAGTGGAACACTACGATAGACCCAATTTATTAAAAATCACAATCATTAAGACAAACATCCTTACTATTTATTGGATACCTCAAATTCTCTCACCTTATTCTGGGTTATTTACACGCTCAAATTGATTTTATGATTAAAAAAATACAAAATACTGGAGATTTCCTAATAATTTTTTTTTTTTTTTTTTGTGTGTGTGATTTGGACTCTCCATCATGCCTTTTGTCTATTAAAAAACTCCCAATATCATCATATTTCTATAAAGGAAATAGCATTTGAGTGTTAATGGTTTCCAGTGTTTATAAGTGCCACTAATCTAAGGAATTTCAAGTATTTTTGTTTCTTATGATTATGTGATTTTTCTTTTTTAGAATGTGAAATGCTGATGTCTGGGTTATCTGGTTTATTTAATCCACTCACGGTTGTGGGTTGTCTGCTTTCTTTTTCATCTATTGGTTTTGATTGCACACTTTTTTTTTTTTAAGAATGCGGAACTAATGGTAAAATGAATCTCCAATAATATTGGTCTATTTAAATAAAGAATTAAGCTCATTCTTATTATCATCATTTTTCACTTTCTCCAATATAATTCTATTTCTCTATGTCAACAAGAGAACTTTCATTTTTTCTATTCATTTACTTTTAAGTTGATTGTATTTTTTTAGAGCAACTTCAATATTTTTTTTGTTCCTTTGTGTCTTTTTTTAGTACCGTCTCATGTCTTATTTGCATGCTTAGTTTAGATCAGTGTTCAACTCATTTTAAAATGTGATCATTTTGAGACAATTAGTGCAATTATTAAACATTTCAATTTGAGAGGTAAACCTTTTTTAATTCATTTACTTTTGAGTTCATCATATTTTATGTGAGAAATTTTAGTTATGTCATTTTAATATAATTTATACAAAATAATCATCATTTTAAAATTTCTATAGATTTGCAATATTTTTATGGTTGGTATTTGTATGGTTTTCATAGATTGTGAGTTTCTTTTTTCCCCTTTTTTTTCAACTTTTGGGTATTGGGTTCTCCTTGGATTTTTTTTCTTTTAAATCACTTTTTATCATGGGATTTTATGTGAATTCTCATTTTTCTGTTCTATTTTTTAATTTTTTTAATGCTTATCATTATGAGTTAATTATTTATTTTACTTCCATTGGGTTCTTTAAGTTCTCTTTTTAAAATCTTTTTATGGATTTTTCTTATTTCTTTTGTGGCTTCAGATTTCTAATTTTAAGTATTAGATTATCATAAGTTGGTTTGGTTCTTCTAAACTTCTTTTATCATTCTATTGTCTAGGAATCTTTATTTATATATATTTTATTGCTTTTTTAATAAAATTTATTTCGTTTTATTTTGTATTTCTTTTATTATAATTCCTCACTTGTGATGGGTTTTTAGTTTTTTTTTTATGGTTTTTGTGAATTTGAGGGTTCTTTTATCTTTGCCCTTCTGTACTCCATTTTTTAGGGTTTTTGATTCTTTTAAATTGCTTATGTTATTGAGTTGATTATGGATTTTCATTTTTATGTTTTATTTCTATGTGTCTTTCAAATTTCATTGGATTTTATTCATAGTTTATATTGTTTGTTTGTTTGTTTTGATTTTGTTTTTTATTTTTCTTGATAATTAATCTTCAATTTTCATGGGCTTGGGTTTATTTTTATTTTTATTTTTATTATATGGTATTCGGTGTTGAATTCTTATGGACTTTTTTTCACCTCTCTCTTAGACTAAAACCTTTTGCATTTAATTTTAAAGAAACTGATCATAATTTCTGTTTTTATAAATTTTAATATTATGATTATATTGCACGGGCACGTTTTTCTAGTTATTATATATGAAGCAAACTGACTTCAATTGTAATTTCAAATGCCAATTTCAAATCCTGTTTTGACCGTTATCCAGTTTTGATGTCCTGCTAATATTAGCCATCAATTAATTAATTGATTTTCACCACTCCTTATTAAACCTCCTACTAATATTCAGTCATCATCGCTTGTCACTCATTCAAATAAGGACAGTTTAGTTCCACAACAAAAATTACCTTTGAAAGGGATTCAACTACCCACAAAAGTAAGAAAAGTAAAACGTATAATCATTTCTTTGTGCGCAGACATGCAGTGGCAGATGGAGTATATTAGAACTGGCCCCCAGTGGATTTTTAAGTTTTAGTTCTAATTTTGGTGGGGCCCACTAATTTTTTCCATAAGGCCCTCAATGAATTTTTTGGGCCCCCAATGGATTTTTGTAGCCCAGTGGAAAAGCTGGCCTAACAGCCGGAGGGAAATGAAATATATCTTTGTGAGGAATGAGGTAGTCTAAGAAGTTTTGTCAAGTGAATCAGTGCTAAAATAGTTAGAAGAGTTGACTTGTGTATGAATTTTCATGAGCTTAATTAATTATTTCTTTGCGAGTGGCTGTCACAAACTATACATCTATTTTCTAGTTTCTGTTGTATTTTATATATTCGGTTGTGTTTAACTATGTCCAACTGCTATTGCAGGTTCCAAAAAAAATTGTCACTGGTTGCTCCTTGTGCATTTAGAAATAACAAAAAAAATTTCTAATTCAGCAACTAAAGGCAAAGCGCCTCTATCTCTCTAATCCAATTCCCTCTAATCCAATTCCAACGTCTTCCTCGGCTTCGTCCTTCTATGAACTCAATTTCCGTACTTGTTTCTGAGCCAGCAGCCTCACCCTCTTCTCTTGGACGGGGGCAAGCTATTCCCAACTTGTCCCTTTCTCTTTGACAACTACAAGTCAGTGGCGGAACTAGAGGGGCTCACAGGGGCATGCGCCCCAAATTTTAGAAAATCCCTTGTGGTTTTAAAGAATTTATAATTTTTTATTTATGCCTCCCTATTGCCGTCTGACAGTGCAGCTCCAATTCGATCAAAATTTAGCACAATACTTGGGCAACCATGATTTGATGGTTTAGAATGAATATATGGCCCCACATGGATTGATCAGTTTGATCACGGTGAATTAATTCTCTGCGGCCTACTCCGTTGAGAATCCGACTTCACGTAAGAATGTTGAACACAAACTCGGCACTAAATGGATGATCCTGATTCCAGATGATTATTCACAGGTGGGCCATGGATGGATGATTCCAGATGATTATTCATAGGAGGGCCATGGATTCTTGTTTCCATATGATTATTACAATTGAGACTCGTTTCAGACTCTGCATAGTAACTAACGACATCCGAAGGAAACAATCAATTGGCATGATGTTAGATTGGCTTTTTTGGTGTGCCACCAAACTTTGATTTATTGGCTCATTTATTTATTGATGTTGATGATGATGAATGGACTGGCTTGGCTTTGTCGGTTTCTTCGTGGTTAACCATTAACACCGTTGCTTTTGTTTCGTTATATGGCTGCAATTATGAATATAGTATTTTTACAATTGAACATAAAAAATAATAATGATAAAGTGGATGCAAGTTTTTCTTGAAAAAATTGCTGCACCAAAAAAGAAAATTGATTTTCATTTTAGACTCTACAATCACACTGATGTGAATTTAAATTCAATCTTTTAATACTACAAGTGCACAACTGTCTTTTTTAGACAGTGGCAAGTTCATGTCGAATCCCACATGGAGCACTACTGAAATATTTTTTTATTAAAATCATAATTTTTTTTATAATGAAAATAAAAATAAATCAAGATTTAAATGAGAAATAAAGCTACTATGCAAGATGAACGGATAAAAATAATGATAAAGGTAGATCAGAGCAACAAAGAGTCCATTAATTAATTTCAATTCTCAATCCATATACTTTAATTTAGTCTTTTGTCTTGCAAATAACTTAGATAAGAAACAACTCAATGTTTCTGATCCGGAAGATATATATATATATATATATATATTTTAAATTCAATTTTTAAGCAGAAGAACCCAAGATCTTCATCAACTCATAAAAATATAAATTATTTTGAGCGTCAGTTAACAAATTAAGCATAAAATATCAAAGGCATAAATAAGTATATTTTATCAAAAGAAGATTAACTGATAAAAAAGAAATTTATTAAAAATATAAAGCGGATGTTTGCCTGTGGCACGAAGGCAAATCTATTATTCTATTAGACATGCATCATAGGGACATAAAAATTAAATTAAAGACATAGAACGAAAACAAAATCACTTAACTTCACTTTGTGCTCCGATCTAAAAGAATTTACTCCTCCATTGCAAAAGATATGATTTTCATTGAGAACTTCATTTTACAACTTCTCCTCCACAAAGATTCTCCTTCAAAATAAATCCTTGGACATGGCCAAAGGCTACTAAAATAAAATAATGGAGAAAAGAGGTAAGGAGGAGAAGGTGTGGCTAGGAGAGAATAAACCAATAAAGAAAGATGGGTGGAGTTGTTTTGACGTGTGAGAATGTGGTCCTATGGGTCTCCATCATGTCTCCTTTTGTGCTTTTTACAAAGCCCATTTTAGTAAAAGAAGTACCACCCTTTTAGGTCTCTTTTTTCCTTATTTGTAGGGATTCTTTCTTGTTCTCCAAGCTAATTTTTCTTTTAGAAAGACTTTTGGCTTTGAGATGATTCTCTTTCTTAATTTAGATGTCCTTGGTGCACACACCTTCCTTGTATAATTCCAAAAATATCTCCCAAGATTGCTTGGTGATGTGGATGAAAAAAATCAAAAGTTGTGCACATAAGAGAGTCTCTAAAGTATGGAACGTCCATGCATGGTGGGGACCCCTTTGGTTAGACTTCCAAAGTGCTTGGGCACTTCCTTTTTTTTTTCTCTAATTTCTCTTCAAGTGGATCCCAAAAATTGAAGATTCCCGACACGAATAAAAAGAATAATTCAGCCATAAAATTCATAAATGTCATGCATTGGACCTGAATGAGATCAAGCACATGAATGCACCACTGGATGATTTTCTATGAACTAATTGATGATGCAAGAATCAAAAAGCTAATTGGTGTGACACTAAGATGATGTAAACCAATGATTTCATAAAATTCATGCAAGATTGATGATTTTGAATGATTTTGACTAAAATTTCAATTTTAATGCTCAAATGCATGGAATTATGAAATTGAGTGCAAACTACCCTAATTAAGTCCACAAAGTAATATAAAATGATGAATGAAAACTACAATTTATTGGACTTATCACACCCCCAAACCAGCTTTTTGCTAGTCCTCGAGCAAACTAAGTGAAAAAGGAGAAGTTTATTATCCTAACAAAGGCAGAAAAAAATGCCACTTTCGCTGGCTCTCTCGACTGCATTTACCGTATGCAACAAGCCCTTAAACCCCTAGGTTCCCCCTAGTGGACGAGTTGTGTCTCGTGAGGGTTTGCAGTGAATCTACCCACAAAATTCTTTTTTTTTTTTTCTTTTGCAAAAGATATTTAAAACCTAACAAAATCCAGGTAAACTTAAGGGAAAACTTATAGACACCGACTATTCTCGATTCTCACAATTTTCAAAGACAAATCTTAAATTCGGTTCACCAATCCCATCTTTTGGTCAAAAATTCTCAAAATCAAGCTAATTGATCGTGCACGGTGAAATTATGTACACGTAATAAGCATCAAATGATCCACCAAGAATTTTTGCAAAAATAATTTTTTTTTTAAATTCTGGGCTGCCTAAACTTAGCAAAGAAAAACAGTCTTCCTCTTAAGGCGATAATGACGGCTTTCGCACTATTGTTTTTTCAAAGGGCGCTTTTTTTTTTTTTTCCAAACACACACATGTGACTGTGCAATGCCCAGGTCCATTAAGCTTTCTAATTAACCAATGCAACGAGCATTAGGCCAATGACTCCAAACCAAATGGCTTTAGGGCACTAGGTATGTAAATACCCCTAGAGCTTACTGGCTCGAGTTAAAAAGACTACGAACCCAAACTAGTCACAAAGCTTTTTATTTTTTTTCAAGACTTTTAAAAACTTTTTTTTTGCGGTCCCCAACAATAGGCAACCCTTTCCATGTACCCACCTGTCGAACCAGGAAGCTCTATATACTAAGGGTTGATTTTATATATATTTTCAATTATCAAACAAAGGCGGAAATCATAGCTTTACATTCAAAACCTCGAAAACATATACAATTTGTGTAAAAGTGAGAGATCAAGATTCAACACTTTTCCAAAACCCTTTCCGTAAATGAAATAGTGAACCAATATTTCTTTTACCCAAAATAAATATCTTCAACTAATAAAAATTCTCTCGAAAGTTTCCCTCTAACCTAACAATAGCAATGTTTTTTCAATCTCCTAAAAACCAAAGCAAAGAGAAAAAAAAATGTATAATGAAAATTGAACAAATGATCACATGTCAAGTTCTAACTCACACCCTCAAACCTAAATTCAACATTGTCCTCAATGTTATGAATGCATGTGTAATGTGAAAATGAACAATAAAGAAAATTAGAACATCTTACCATGTGGGGTGATCGCAAAAGAAAGTGATCAACCAGCGATTAATTACCTTCCAAAATTGGGTTGCCTCCCAAACAACGCTAAGTTTAATGTTGTCATCTCGACATGACAAAAAATGATTAGTCCTGGTAAATTAGGTCTTCTAGAAGGATATCCTCAACGTTTTATCCTTCAGTTCCAGAAACGGTTTCAACCGTTGACCATTCACCTTGAAAACATCCCCATTCTTGGGATTTTCAATTTCCACAACACCATGAAAGTAAACAGTCCTGACAATGAATGAACCAGTCCACCGGGTTTGTAACTTCCCTGGAAACAGGTGTAATCGGGAGTTATACAAAAAGACTTTCATACCCGGTTCAAAGGATTTTCTTAAAATTTACTTATCATGGTTCAACTTCATTCTTTCCTTGTAGATCTTGGCATTATCATAGGCATCATTTCGAAGTTCTTCCAACTCATTGAGTTGCAATTTGGGCAGAGTACCTGCAGTGGGTAAGTCAAAATTAAACTTCTTAATGGCCCAATAAGCTCTATGCTCCAATTCAACAGGCAAGTGACATGCCTTCCCATAGACCAACCTATATGGGGACATCCCAATCGGTGTCTTGTAAGCGGTTCGATAGGCCCACAGTGCGTCGATCAATCGCAAAGACCAATCTTTCTGAGTGGGATTGACTGTCTTTTCCAGAATTTGTTTAATTTGCCTATTTGAAATTTCCGCTTGACCACTTGTTTGTGGGTGATAAGGTGTAGCAACCTTATGGGTGACAGAATATTTTTTCAGCAAATGCTCAAAGGGAAGGTTGCAAAAGTGAGTGCCTCCGTCACTAATGATCGCTCTAGGGGGACCAAAGCGAGAAAAGATCTGATCTCTCACGAACTTAATCACCACATGGTGGTCATTCTTCTTTGTCGGTATGGCTTCTACCCACTTGGAAACATAGTCTACTGCCAGCAAAATGTAAAGATTTCCAAAGGAATTTGGAAATTGCCCCATGAAGTCAATTCCCCACACATCAAAAATTTCCACCACAAGTATGGGATTCAAGGGCATCATGTTCCTTCGATTGAGCTTACCAAGCTTTTGACACCTCTCACAGTTCAAACAAAAAGTGTGGCAATCTTTAAAGATAGTGGGCCAATAAAATCCACATTGCAAAACTTTTGTAGATGTCTTTTTCGAACTAAAGTGCCCCCCACAAGTATGATCATGGCAGAAGGAAATGACCGAGTAATGGTCATGATCAGGAATGCATCTCCTAATGATCTAGTCCGGGCAGTACTTAAAAAGATAAAGTACTTGACCTCAGCTAGAAATTTTGATCGATCCTATTTTGACCAATGGGTGGGCATCTCTCCTGTAACAAGGTAATTGATTATATCTGCAAACTAGGGGATTTGAGAAATACTGAGCAATTGTTTATCAGGAAAATTTTCATTCAGTGGGACCTCATCTGATGGCTCTAAAGGTATCCTCGAAAGATGGTCTGCTACAACATTCTCACATCCGTTTTTATCTCTTATTTCCAAATCAAACTCTTGTAGCAGAAGGATCCACCGGATCAATCGGGCTTTTGCATCCTTTTTGGACAGAAGGTATCTCAAAGCTATATGGTCCGTGTAGATGATGACTTTGGACTCTATCAAGTAGGACCGAAATTTCTCGAAGGCAAAAATCACAACTAGCAATTCTTTTTCAGTGGTTGTGTAATTTATTTGTGCATCATTGAGGGTCCTACTTGCATAGTAAATCACACTGGGTAGCTTCCCAACCCGTTGACCTAGAACAGTTCCAATAGTAGTATCGGATGCATCATACATTAGTTCAAATTGAATGGTCCAGTCAGGTGGCTGAATTATAGGGCTGAAGTTAGTTCCCTTTTCAGTTTCTTAAAAGCCTTTAGACACTTCTCATCAAATTCAAACGGGGCCTCTTTTGTCAGCAATTGGCACAAAGGTTTAGCAAATTTACTAAAATCCTTGATGAATCTACAATAAAAACCAGCATGGCCCAAGAATGATGATCGAATCTGCTTAACTGATTTTGGTGGTGGCAATTTGGAGATCAAATCAATTTTTGCTTTGTCCACCTCAATTCCATTATTAGAAATAATGTGTCCCAAAACTATGCCCCTTTTTACCATAAAATGAAATTTCTCCCAATTTAAAAGTAGATTCTTTTCTTTGCATCTTTCAAGCACTAGGGACAAATGATGTAAGCACTCCTCAAAAGAATTGCTAAATACCAAAAAATCATTCATGAAAACCTCAATGAATCTTTCTACCATGTCAGAAAATATGATCAACATGCACCTTTGAAAGGTGGCCGGTGCATTGAATAGCCCAAAGGGCATGCGTCTGTAAGTGAAAGTGCCAAACGGACAAGTGAAGGTGGTCTTTTCCTGGTCCTCGGGTGCAATTGAAATTTGATTATAATCGGAATAGCCATCAAGAAAACAATAATAAGCATGACCGGCTAGCCTTTCGAGCATCTGATCCATGAAGGGGAGGGGAAAATGATCTTTTCGTGTGACTGAGTTCAACTTCTTATAATCAATGCATACCCTCCATCCAGTCCATATCCGAGTGGGTACCAATTCATTGCCTTCATTTTGAACCACTGTTATTCCAGATCTCTTTGGTACTACTTAAACCGGGCTCACCCATGCACTATCAGATATGGGGTAAAGCACCCCTGCATCGAGTAGTTTAAGACTTCCGACTTGACCACTTCCTTCATTGCAGGGTTCAGTCGCCTTTGTGGTTCACGAGAAGGTTTTGCATTTTCTTCCAAATAGATTCTATGTTGGACCACATATGGGTTAATACCTTCGATGCCAAGCTTCCTTGTGTTCATCCAAAATTCTCACGAGTTTTTCCTCTTGGATAGGGTCCAAGCAAGGGCGGAACCAGGAATTTTGTTTAGGGGGGGCCAAAAAAAAAAAAACTTGAAACAAAATTGTAAAATTTAGTAATAAAATATGCAATAATCAAGTTATTGAAGTTGTGCTCGACGTTCTTTCATTGAGTTGAAATCATCAATTATTGTTTCAATATTGAATTTCTCTGCAATCTCTTTTTCAATATATACAATTAAATAATCCGTAAGAAATTCATCTTCCATTTTGTTGCGAAGTGTAGTTTTAACAATCTTCATGGCTGAGAATGCTCGTTCTGTTGTTGCTATTGAAACTGGAAGAGTTAATATAAGACATATCAATCGATATATGAGATGATAGATGTCTGACTTTCCCGTTTCTACCAATCCATTGCAAAGTTCGGTTGTGGTCTTCATTTCCTTCAAATATGGATGGTGAGGCACATCATGCTCATAATGTTGTAGCTGGAACTTCAAATGGATTTTTTCTTGATCATTAAAATCTTGAGATAAAATTGATTCACAAGATTACAAATATCATCAATCTTGAATGACATGTAACCATTCCTGGGATCCAAGGCAGAACTAAGAATGAGAAGTTGCATAGTACGATCATTAAACTTTCTATTTAACTCTTGTAATTGAGAGTCCATTACAGCAGTAAAGACATCCACTCGATAATGATGCTCCATTGTAATTGGATATTGTTGATGGCGAACTCGACCTCTACCCGCAGTATATCGAGCATCCATATCAGGAATATGTATGTCATGTTCTTTGCAGAACAACAATACTTTATCAAGTAATTTATTCCAACCACTTTCCCTCAACTCTTGAATGATTGCTTTTGTAGTAGAGACTAAGTGCATAGCATTTAAAATATCTTGAGATTTGAGTTGTAAAGCTTGGCACAAATCATTAGTAACTCCTAATATTTCTTTCATAAGATGCAAATTAAAGACGAACTCAAAAGATGTTATCGTATCATAAGCTGAGTTTGCATCCCCACGTTGAGTATATGTAGATCCATCATCAATAATATTCTTAAGAACCGAACATGTTGCAGTATACATATTTAATAAGCTGCATAAAGAGTTATAATGAGAACTTCAACGAGTATCGCCTGCCCGTTGCAAAGTGCCAATTTGATTAAGCCCTTTACCAGTTTCAACTTTATCAATGGCGATCAAACGTTCAAGTTCAGCAGCTTGTAATTCATCACGATGCTTGCAAGATGCACCAACAATATTGATGATAAAATTTAGTTTCGAGAAAAACTGGTGGATAGGAATAACTTCGCTGGAAGCGGCAACCAAAGTCAACTGGAGACGATGAGCTAAACAATGAACATAGTATGCATATGGGCAATCATTCAGAAATAAAGCCTGCAACCCATTCCATTCACCACGCATGTTACTTGCACCATCATATCCTTGCCCCCGAACATTTTGAATGCTTAGATTATAATGAGAAAGCACCGCTGATATCTCTTTTTTGAGAGTTTGTGATGCTGTATTTTTAACATGAACAAGACCAAAAAATCTCTCACGTATAAACCCTTTTTTTGTCAACAAATCTTAAAACAAGAGCCATTTGCTCTCTCTTAGATTGATTTCGAGCTTCATCCACAATAATATAGAATTTTGCATCATTAATTTCCTCTCGAATTGCATTTCGAACTTTCTCTGAAAAAATATGTAAGATTTCTTTTTGGATTTTAGGTGAAGTATATGTAGCATTTCCAGGGGCTTTATCTAGTACAACATCCGCTACTTTTTCATTATATGATGCCAGGATTTTAATCATTTCAATGAAATTACCGCGGTTCTTAGAGTCTGAATGTTCATTGTGACCTCTAAAAAGCACACGCTTGAAAAGTAAGCAGCGGACAACATCTATAGAGGTCTTCAATCGCAATCTGTTGTTTGCAATTTGGGTAGAAGACTGTGTATGGAGTGCCTTCTCGATATGTTGCAATTGATTCATCAAATCTCTACAAGATTGTTCAGATGCATTATGTGGTGAGTTTGGATATTTTCCTATATGATTTAAGAAAGCACACTTCTTTCCATCATTGACTTTCTTCCAGTTACGAAATCCTTCAACAATAAATGCACTTGCTCCAAAACGCCCAGTTGTCTTTTTATTAAAGAGAAAGCATGGGAGACAAAATGCTGCATCTTTCACAGGAGAATACTCTAACCAAGAAGGAAACATTCTAAACCAAGAAGATTGAAATCGCCGTGGATGTTTTTCCGATCCAGAAAGCGGATAAACAGAAAGCATATGTTGATAAGGCCCAGCTTTGATGTAAGCACGTCTAATTTCATCTTGTTGATCAACATGATATTCCCAAATTTGACGGCGCAATCCTGGATCACGCTCTAAAGAAACAATATCAATTTCTCTAAATTCAACTCTTGGAGATTTTGATGGGCGTGAACTTTGTGGTTCTTGAGATAAATCATTGGTTATAGAGGGCGATATTGTACTATCCTCTAAATTTTGAGCATTTTTCCTCTTAAAAAATGAATCAATAGTTGATGATTTAACCATGGTCAGGACTCCTATAAAATAAATCAGAAATTAAAATCATATAAAATTCTTATTAAATGTAGTAATTAAAAAAACAAATAGAATTCAATTCATTACTAAAAAATAAAGAAAACACAAAGCACAAATATCCTATTAGGAGATTTATATTACACATCAAAAAGTACAATATAACAATTAGCAAATCAAAAACTAAAACGTCACATATAAGTGAAATAAAATAATACAAAAGTTGAAACACATGATGAGTAGAACTGTAGATGACAGGTTCAAGTTGAGTATTGCCGTATTGGTACCTGGTAATTTGGTACCGGTGGTGAAATTGAATGGTGATGAGATGCAGGTGGGGGAGGAGAGGAAGAGGAGTCTCCCGGTGGTGATTGCCGCTGATAGCGTGAATCGCGGTGCGGCCGTGCGGATGGGTTGAGATTGAGAAAGTGAAAATGGTTATGAGATTTCTAGAATCAGAATGGTTTTTTTTTTTAATTGCAGAGATTTCTTGAATAAAATGGGGTTTTCTAATGGTTGGCTTCAACAGAAACGGAGGTGCTGCTAGGTCTAGGCGGAGGTGCTGGTCTGCCAGGGGAGGGAGGGGGATGTGCAGGAGCCAGGGGGGCGGCTGGGCAGAGATGCTGGCTGAGGGGAGGGTTGCTGCGTGTGAAGATCTCTGGGTTTGATTTGGTCGCAGGGCATGGAAGAATCAAGAATGGAAGAAATCCTAATCCTAGTGCAGGCTGCCCTCTCTTGATTTATTTCCTTCCATTGCCACCGAAAATTGTGGGAATCACAAAGATTGTGTAAATCACAAATCTTAAAAAGATTGGGGGGCCCAGAAGATTTCTACACCAGGAAAGTCTTAGATCTTTGGGGGGGGGGGGGGGGGGGGGCATGGCCCCTGCCGGCCCCCCTAGTTCCGCCCCTGGGTCCAAGTTTGAAGCTATAATCACCGGAAGGGTTTCTATCGGTCCTAAAAATACATATTTCAAGGTATCCGGCAACTACTTCAGTTCTAACTTAGGGGGCTCTACAATCGATGAGACAGATGCAGAAGCAGATGAAGTCAGAATCTCATGCTTCGGTTGCCATCTGGAGCAATCCATGGATGGGGTTGAGTCTAACAGTGCATTGACTTCCTCAATATGTTCATCTACATCAAAATCACTTCCAAAGTGGGCCAGACAAGCCTTTAATGGATCTTCAAGTTTCAAATGGGGTAAGTGATTTTCCACCAATTCATGAATGTAACTAACTTAAAAAATCCCATCATCCTCATCGGGAGGTTGCTTAGTGACATTAAAAATGTTCACTTGAATTGTCATGGTCCCAAAAGAAATTTGTATTACTCCATTCCTACAATTGATCAAGGCATTTGAGGTGGCTAGGAATGGTCTCCCCAAGATGACTGGAATTTTGGGTTCTGCCCCAGATGTGTGTTTGGTATCCAAGACAACAAAATCGACAGGAAACACAAAGTCTTCGACTTTGATAAGAACTTCTTCGACTACCCCCTTGGGGTATCGAATTGATGCACCAGCCAATTGCAAGGTCACATGTGTCCTTTTCAACTCTCTAAAACCTAATTCTTCATAAATAGAGCACGGAAGAAGGTTCACACTTGCACCCAAGTCTAGCAAAACTTTCTCTACGTGATGGTCCCCTATCTGGCAAGAAATGGTAGGACACCCTATTAGGGATTTTGTGTTATTGCAATTTGATGGATGCATTATTGTCTGCGATTTTCCGCAAGTATACTGTTGTCTCAAGCAATATAGACTATGAAAGTCCGAATATCGTTCCTACGAGGATCGTTACAAGAGAAATAACAATGATTAATGAAAAGGAGAATCAACTCAAATATAGCTAACAAATACAAATGGAGATAACAAAAATAAGAAATAAGAAACAAGATAAAAAAAATGCAAACTAAAAGAAAATAAGAAACTAGATGACAGAGATGTTAGTAGAATTAAAAGAACTCAAGTGAGAACAAGGTTAGTAACAAAGTTAAAGACAAAAGAAAAATAACAAGGTTAATAACAAGAACAAAAAAGCAATGTTAGATAGATCAAATGAGTAAGTGTGTGAAAATAAGTGAAAGACCAAGATAGAAATAAACTAAAAGCATCCATGAAAACTAACTAATAAGGAGAACAAGATAGAAAATGAGTGGATGAAAATAAAAAGAAATGTGCTAAAGTGTAATATCAAAGGTGCATGGTGGAATTGATGGTGTGAATAGAGAAATGGAGTGTGAGAATTAAAACAAGTGAATAAGTGTGTTGGAATGTGAATATAATCAAGCTAAAGTAAGTAAAATAAGCAACAAGCAATACTAATGGATAGATTGAATCATCTAAAATCCACTAAGTGACACTAATCCAATGCTAATGCTCTTCTATTTTCCCAAACAAAACACTCAAATCTAATGACGAATCAATGCTTAGATTTGGAAAATATAACTTTAAAGCTCTAAGATAGAAATTAACAATCTAATAGCCAAGATTTTCTTCCCTTCATAAAAGAAAAGATTCCTACTAACTATCTACCAAAAGTAAGTATAAATCATCAAAAGATATTTACTCCTAAGCATGATTTATCAAACCTAAGCATAGATAGTAAAAAGAATGCTAAGATAAAAAAAAAGCATGGAAGGTCGCACAATGCAATGAAGAGAAATCTATTCTATAATATTAAGCACATAAACAAGGGAATTAAAATAAAGAGCATAAGTAAAAGGAATAGGATCAGCTTAGCTTCATCTAGAAGATCCAATCAAAGAGATTAGCCACCCATTGGAGAAGACAAAGCTTTCATTACAAATCTTCAAATTTTACAAAGCTTTCCTCACTTTCTCTCTACAATTGCTCTCAATTACTTGAATAGCTTAAGTAAAGAGGAAGAGGCTCTCCTTTCTTGTGTCTCTAATGCCTAGAGCTCCCTTCCTTATATAGAGACATTTGCCTTGCTCTTTTTGGTTTCTTTCCAATGTGGGACTTCACAAGAATGGAAATATGAACATATGGATGTGATTCCCATGTTAGAAAATACTCCCCAGATTGATGTGTGATTTTGACCCCCGAAACGTCCGAATTGGAAACAATGTTGTGAAATATGATTTGTAGATCGTAGAACAAGCTTTCCAATGCTTCTGAGATCACCTCAATCGGACACCCGAGTAAAAAGATATGGTTAAAATATCAACCCATGTTTTTCATTTTTCTTCTTATTGTTGGCCTATCTTTGTCATTTCTTCATCCAATTGTCTTCCAAACTTATTCTTACTCTCTTTAACTCTAGAGTCTCAACTTTAATCTTCAAATTAATCTTTAATTAACACAATATTGATTTATGCATGTTTTGATTTTAAACTTGGATGCAATTTATTTTGAAAAGAAGTTTTATTAATCAAGCTAGTCATTGTGTTTTTAGGTTTCAAATCATTTTAGGCCTTTTATGTTTCATGGTTTTAAACCTCTTAGTTTGATTTAAATCATGATTCTAAGGTTGATTGGCCCAAAAGTCCCCTCATGAAATAACTTTGAAGTATGAATTTTTAGGGGAAATTGGTCCTAGGCCCGGGTCGACCTGTTGAGTGGCCGGTCGACCGGCCCAAGGCACCCGGTCGACCGGCCACTCAGCAGGTCGACTGGGAAAAGAGCCGTTGTGCCTCTTTTTCAAACGGTCAGATTTATGACCGTTGAAAGCCAGGTCGACCGGGAAGAGTGCAGGTCGAACGGGGAGACGCAAGAACTCAATTTTTGAGTATAAATACAAGTTCATTCCTTTGGAAAAGTTGTTGAAAAATAGAGAAACCAAGAGCCACTCTTGAGGCGTTTTGAGATAAGGAAAAGGGGATGAACTAAGAGAGACCAAGGGGTCATTAGTGAAGTTAAAGCTTGGATCAATGAAGTTAAATCTCTAAGTAAGCTTTACTTTTTATTAATCATATGTTATATGCTTTGCTTAAATTATTGGTAAATGAATTTTAGCATTATAACTATGATGTGTTGAATCCATTCTTCATTTAATCTTTGATCTAAGTTGGATTGGATTATTCACCCTTGATTTCAAACCAAGTTGTTTTAAAATCTTCATTAATCATGCTTAGCCAAAATCTTTGATTTCTTTTATAGCATGATTCATTGACTTGGTTGAATCTTTATTTGTTGTTTTCATTCATTTAAACCTTAGTTAAATTAATTTGGTTTTGAAAACAACACTGCACATGCATCACATGTTTTAAGTTAATAAATTTCATACAACTTGTGAGCCCTTGATTTTCATGTCATTAACAAGTTTGTATCCATACATGTGATTTGCATTTAACTTCAATCAAATCTTTTTATGTGCCTTAAACTTTTAAATGCTTTGAGCATATTTTAATTGAGCTTTGTTTTTAACTTGATTAAAGTTATCACACACACACATCAAGAGCATACACCTTTGCATTCATTTAGTATTTGTGTGAGTTAGTTTTTCACTTTCATATCCGCCTAATTAAGAGGCATTGCAATTGAGCTTTAATTGTATCTCTTAAAGTGTTTGTGTAGACACTACATTGAGAGAAAATCTTTTTATTGTAAAGGTTATTGCTTAGCATAAGAAAAACACATTGTAGAGGTTATTGCTTAGCCTTGGAAAAGCATCTTGTAAAGGTTATTGCTTAGCCTAGAAGAGCACATTGATAGGTTGTTGTTTAGCGTAGAAAAACATCGTTGCAAAGGTTATTGCTTAGCCTTTTTGAAAATCATAAATAGTGGAAATCCGGTGGGGTGTTGGATCACAAGCCGGTAGTGGATGTAGCATTGAGGCCGAACCACTACAAATCATTGTGTGATGGTGTATGCTTGTGGTGATTTCTTTTGTTAGCTTCCGCATTTTGTTTGGTAAATCATTACTAGTGGCTACTTAATTTTAAAGAAATTAAAATTCGGCTTAATTGGTCACTATCTTGTAGCTCACCCTATTCACCCCCCTCTAGGGTTAGATCCCGGACTTTCAATTGGTATCAGAGCCTTGTGCTCTATATTAGGATCAAGTGTTTTGGAACTCTTGATTAGGTGTAAAAACCTAGAGTTAAAACCCTAGTTTTTTTTTTCATGAAAATCATTAGAATGGATTCCACTATGTTAGATTGTTTAGATTCTTTTGTAGATTCTTCTAGACCCCTCCTTCTTCCATCTATTGGAGATTCAAACCTTCAAATTAATGAATCTTAATTTGACTTAAAAGAAGAAGAAAATGATGAAAATGAAGATGACCTTCAACAAGCCTATGAGAAATTATATACATTGTCGTTAGAGCTTGATAAGAAAAATAAAAAATTAAGAGAAGAATCTAAAAATCTAAACAAAGAATTAGTTTCTTCAAAAGATGAACTTAGAGAGAAAGAAGAAGTAATACATTGTTTAGACTCTAAGTTTATGATCTCTTTGAATAACCTTCATAATATTAAAGATGATCTAAATGAATTAAAAATTGAAAATGATGATCTTAATAAGGAAAATTCTAAACTAAGAGATCAATTACAAAGGCAAGATAAAAATATTAACAACCTAGAATCCAGTTGACCATTTCTAAGGAAAATTTATCTAATGCACAAAATAAGATAAAAACTCTAGAACTTGGATCTAATGTTATAAATGAACTTAAATTTGATTTAAAACTTGCCCATGAAGAACTAAACAACTATAAGGAAATTGAAAATGAATTATCAAAAGTTAAAAATGAAAATTCAATCCTTATAAACCAAGTCACTCAACTTGAAAGCTATAAACAAAAGTATGAGTGCAAGTTTACCCAAGGTGAAGAGAGATTTGAAAAGTTATTTAAATTGGGTAAATCTCAAAGAGATAGGACGGGTCTTAGATTTGAAAGGAATATTTCACATGACCCTAGCTTCACCAACACTTTTGTGAAAGGTGAGTCCTCATTCTCTAGTACTTATTCTTCCTTGCCCATGACTAAATGTAATTATTGTGGTGTTAAAGGGCATTTTAGGTTTGAGTGCAAACTAAGAAGAAGCCATGTGTCTAAACCCATCTATGAACCCAAAAAGGTAGAATCAAAATCTATGAAGGGTAAGACACTAAAAATCAAGGAAGACTCCAAGAAGATCAAACAAGTTAAATCAATTAAAAAGGAGTCTCCTAACATAGATTCTAAAAAGGTTACACAAGTTAAACCAAGTATAAAAGAATCTATCAACAAAAAGATTCTCAACCAATCTCCCTTAAATCAACTCATGAAAGAACTTTTGAAGACAATAGCCAAGTTAAATTTAAAATTCAAAAGTCAAATAAAGGGAGAAAATAAGAAGAAAGAAAAGTGAATCAACCCCCTAAGAAACAAACTCACCAACCTCAAAAGACTAATTACCAATCTAAGCTAAATTTAGTCAAATCTAAATATCATGGTGATAAGTCCAAATTGAAAATTTATCAAGTCAAATCTCCTATAGTTGGTGGGACTTCTAAACTAGACCTCAAAGATCAACCCTCTCAAGACCTTAGGTGGATTCCTAAAGTTAGATACTTAGACAAACCTTAAGGCCTTGAACCTCATTGACCAACCTATCCTTTATAGTTAAATCTTTTTGTTGGTCATTATTACATTTGCATTTTGTTCTTTCATAGTTATATTTCTTAAAATGCAATGTTTATTTGTGATCAATTGATTTTGTCTTCATGCACCATTCTAGTTACATTTCATGGCTTTCAAAATCATTTGATTATAATTTCATCATGTTAGATTTGTTTTTTTGCTTACATTTAGTTATATCTCTTGCATTGCATTTCTATATATGATCAATTGATTATGATTTCAAAAGCTTTCATAGCTATATTTTTCATGATCGATTGTTGTTGCAAAATCATTTGTGTAGATGTCATAGTTAGATTATTTGAACAAATGATTTGAACCAATTTGGATTTTCATAGTTTTCTAAGTTATACTTTAATGTGGAAAATCATTGTTTTAAAAAATCAACTTGTATGTGTTTCAATTAAGTTATATCTTTTAAAATACAAAGTTGAAAATTGATCTTCAAAATCATTTTTTCTATGCTCATTGTTGGATTTTGTTTATTGTAATGATTTGAAGATTGTATGAATGGAAATGCTCTAAAACATCATTAGTTATAATCATCAAAGCATGTTCCATGATTCTCATTCCCTTTTACATTTGATTACATTATCTTAGAAATGGAAATGAATGTTATTATAAGCCATTTGCATCTTTGCTCATTTGGTTACATTATTTTTATATGCAAATGTCAATTGGTTCTATGTATGGTTGTGATCTTAATTATATTTGTAGATACCATACTAGAACTCAAATCCATCTTTTGTGCGTTCTAGTCATTTTTTTTAAATGGATGGTTATGATGTTGATTCATGTGTATTTTCATAGTATTGTCATCTTTATAAATGTTTCAACTTCATAGTAGGGATCTTGATCATATGAACCTCTTTGAAATCCATTCCTTGTATTTCATAGTTATATCTATTGTTTGATGGATATCTTAGATGTTGAATTCATATGATTTTGACACTTTGAAAATTGCATGCATCATCATAGTATATTATTTTGCATTGTAATTTATCTTGTTCATCACTATGCTCATTAGTTATATTCTTAAAAGTGATGAATAATCATTTATGATGCTTGATGAAATTTTGTGTTTTTCACATCCTTGCTCTTAATCATGTTTTCAAATTCAATTGGTTTCATTTTCAATTGATTTCATATCCAATTGATGTCTTATCTTGAGAATGTGATAGACCTTGTGTACATTGGATTGAACTTCATAGTCATATATTTTTGTTCCATGTCACATTTCATTAGCATCATAATTTTCATGTTTGACACCTCTCTTGCTTATATAGGTAAATCTCATGACCACCATGTTTATGTATTCATAATCTTGGTTGGTTATTAGTTGAGGTTGGCTTCATGTTTGAATTTCTTTTCACTCATCTTGCACATGTAGTCATATTTTTTGATTGAATGAAATGATTTCAAAACTTTTATAGCATATGATTTTCATAGTTAAATTGATTGATGCTATATTTGGTAAACCCCATAACATCATGGATAGCTCTAATTTGGATTATTCCTAGTAGTTATGTTCTTTTTTACTCCATTTTAGAGCGATTGATTTAATAGTCTTATCCTTAAATCTCAATTGGTATTTTTTATTTTTCCAATTGGTATCCATGATTGCTTTTCTCATTGGCCTTGCTCTTTATTTTGGTAATTTGATCATTTTGAACTCTATAGTTAAATGTATCTAATCCTTCTCTTGAAGTTAACCCTCAATTGGTAAAACCATCTTCTTCTTGCACTACATAGTTAAATATTTGTCAATATGTTGACAAAAGGAGAGAATGGATTGAGGGGGAGTGTAAATCTTCATAGGAAGCATTAGTTTTGATCAAATTCACCCTTGCATTGGCTTTGAACCCTTAGAGACTACTTCCATGCATGATAACATGTTATGTATTTCATTTTCGATTTCTTTTGTTAACATGTGCTACTAAAAGGTATTTTCCTTATTTCATGTGTGTAGGTACCTTTGCAATTTAATGTCAAAGGGGGAGAGAGCATTCAAGTTCTCTACAGAGGAAGAGAATGTCCAAGCTTCCTAAGGGGAGATTTTGTATGATCTTCTACAGGGGGAGAGAATGCATATCTTGCCAAAGGGAGAGAGTGCATGGTCAAAGGGAGAGAGCTGAAAGAAGAGAAAGCTTGGGAGTTAAAGAAGATGCTTGACTAATGAAAGAAAGATGAAAAGAAAGCTTGAAGAATGATCAAGCTCCAAGCATTAAGAAGATTGAAGAAAAAGACCGAGAGCCCAAGCCTAGTGAAGGAGCATCCAAGAGATTTCAAGACCTGTCCAGCTTAGGGGGAGCTGAAGACTTAGTGTGTTAATTCGGTGTTAAGTAAGTGTGTTAATTCGGTGTTAAGTAAGTTGCCATCAAATTGCAAAGGGAGAGATCCCTGGGTCCTTATATTCGATCGGGGTTGGAAACAAAATGATTGAACAAGATTGTTTGGCTAGAAAAGCCTTCTTGGGCACATTGGTAGTACTTTTGAAGGTGCAAAGGTCCTTCAGAAATTTTGCATAGGCCGGAATCTGTTGAATAGCATCAAGTAGTGGGATATTAATCCTCACTTGTTTGAATACTTCTACCATTTTATCCAACTGAATAGTTGATTTTGCTAGGCCTAACCTCTGTGGGTATGGTGCCTTGGGAACATAGGTCCTAAGAGTGGGCTCACTAGATGACGGTTCAGCATTGAATGGGTTTTCTGGTTCTACTATAGGTTAAGCATTCACACTTGGTTCCTCAGTTTCCACTTTCTCACTTGATTCTTTCTCAGGTTCCTTGGGTAGTTTGACCTTATTATCAACTTGTGTCCCCGACCTAAGAGTGATTATGGATTTGACTTGTTTCGGGCCTTTTCCTTTAGGATCATGAACAACTTGGCCCTTGGGATTAGGTTCGGGTTGACTAGGGAAGGTTCCTTTGTCTCTGGCACTGATGGAGTTAGCCAGTTGGCCCATCTGATATTCCAATTTTGCAAGGGTTTGAGTGTGACTATTCAAAAGTTGAGTAGTGGTCTGCTGGAATTGAGCAGTACTCTGAGACAATTGGGCTGTGGTTTGAGACATGAGTTTCATGGCCTTTTCTAAAGAATCTACCCTTTGGGTCAATGGACTGGGGTTGAAGTTGAGTTTTTGAAAATCGGGTGGGGCATTGACTTGAGATTGATTGGGCTGAAATTGAGTGGACTGAGATGGGCCACCTTGAGTTGGGGCTTTGGTCCAAGAAAAGTGTGGGTTGTCCCTCCAACCTGGATTGTATGTGTTAGAGTACGGGTCATACCTCTGAGGATTATCAAAATGAGTGTTTTGATATAGTGCATTAACCTCCTCAACAGATTTGGTCTGACCTAAAATTGTTTGGTCAATCCCTCCATTCATGGCCTGATTATATCTTAATGACTCCAAAGTGTTTGGAGTGGGCTTTTGGTTCAACTCTAAAGCCTCTATTCTCCTCACCAGTGTGGCCATTTTGGCTGCTGTCTCAATTTTGGGTTCAAGTTTGAACATCCCCCCCTTTTCAGGAATGGTGGTTATAGTGGGCTCCCTCTTGATTGGGGCCCACTGTAATGTATTCTCAGCGGTATCTTCTAAAAATGTCCAAGCTTCTTCTGCTATTTTTTGTGTAAAGTTCCCACTACAGATTGATTCCACCATTTGTTTGGTTGGGTAATCCATGCCTTGATACACAATTTGGACTAATCGGGTTTTTTCAAATCCATGGTGAGGACACTGGATTAAGAGGTCCTTGAACCATTCCAAATAATTGTAAAGTGTCTCCCCTTCCGATGGATAGAATCCATTGATGGCTTGCCTAATTGAAGCGGTTTTTTGCTTGGAGTAAATTTTTTTGTAATATTCTTGGACTAGCTTGGCCCATGTAGTGATGGACCCGGGCTGTAAGGCATAAAGCCAAGCTTTAGCCTTCTCTTTTAAGGAAAAAAAGATATAATCTAAGTTTAAGGGCCTCCTCAGTCATGTGATTGATTCTCATGGTCCCACAAATGTCCTCAAATTCCGTAACATGTTGATATTGGTTTTCATGGTCTAGCCCAAGGAATACTGGGAGCATCTGGATCATGCCAAATTTCAGCTCAAATGTGGCATTGGTCTGCGGCAGGGTGATGCAGGACGGTTGAGTTGTCCTGGTGGAGTACATGTAGTCCTTCAAAGTCATGGGTGGGTCCACTTGATCAACCATTCTAATAATTTCTTCGAAGATTGAAGACTTTCCGAAAATGGTTAAGGTTAATTCAGGCTCTATCCGGACTAACCTTTTACTCTTGCGTACCCATAGTTTCTCTCTCTCAGGTCTAGAGTGCATGCATTAGGTTCAACCTTAAAGAAATGCAAGCCTAATCTATATGCGGGGCCCTAATGGTCTTACTAGATGATGCACAAGCAGTCAAGCACAAAGACTGAGCACAAGAAATTATCCTTGGGTTAACCTAACTCACTAGACAACTCCTAACTGGTTTGAAGAATGCACTAAGGCCTCCAATCCGGTCTTATGAAGCCAAATCGACCAAGTAAGTCCCCAGGATGAGTGGTGGGGTCACTATGCACTTGGCAAGGGTCCCGCTTAAGAACCAAATTCCTAGAACAGAGACTGCCACCCGTTGGAGGGACAGGACTTATCGAGACATCGACTTGACCAAAGAGCGCAATTGTTGTAACCTTTTGTGGTCTTCGTCCTAATGAACTCAAGTCCTATGGTCTCGATTCTACTTGATTTTAATTGATGTTTAGGTTACTATGTGAGAAGTGGTTTAGCCTAATTGGGCAAGGATCTGGTGATGAAATCCAGTCCTTATCTTATTGGGGTCAATTGCCCTTAACTAAGTATGTGGGGTCCAGTCTACTTGGTGAGTCAATCACACAATCATACTTGCTGAAATTTAAATCACCTAAGCCCCACTTGCAAGTAAAAGATTCGTGGTGTAAAGTTTAGAAACTCTTACAGCGGGCCCACACTAATCCTTAAACTGTGTAAGCTTAACCTTTTTTTAGCAAATCTTGCAATTCTGAGAGCAATTTATTTTTAACAATTCTGAGAGCAACTTGTTTGCTTAGAGCAAATCCATGCAGTTTCCTATTTTTGTGCAAGTCTCCTCTTACCAAGATAACCTATTCAAAAGAAACTCTTTTTAATAAATCTTGAGTTAACAAATCAACTCAAAATTCTATCTTATCCTAATTAAAAAAAAAGACAAGAAAATTCAAAAGACACCAAGTAAATAAAAACTATATCCAAAGTGGATTCTCTAAGTTATTGAAACAAATAAAAAATTATATCTACAAGATAAAAAAAATCAGAAATTCTAAATCATCCAAACAAGTGTCCAGATATGGTTAGAGTTTTCAAAAAGTTTTTAATTATAAGAAACCCAATCTTATCCAATTCAAATTTCAGATTTTAAAACTCTAACTAATCTAAACAACTTAAGAGATAGAATTTTAAAATTTCCAACTACCTAATTTCAGAATTCAAAGGTTGGCATATTAATCAAAACAACTAGTTCTAAAGATTTTAAACTCTATCATACTAATCCAAATCTAATCAAGACATTAGTTAAACCAATATAAAATAATTTTTTTTATTTACTGAAATTCCAAATTAAAAGAAATCCCTAAATTTTTTTTGGTTTTTTTATTAATTATTTATTCCAAAAATTCAATTAATTAAAAAAAATATTAGAAATATCCGATCAGAAAAGTCTGGAAAATTAACAAAGTGAAATACTAACTAATACAAATTGCAAAGAACACTACTAATGCAAATTAGATGACTAAACAACTAATGTAACCTAAATATGAGCATGTATATGAATCTAATAAAAAAAATTCAGATTTTTAACAAAAACTTAGATTTGGCTCCCCGGCAACGGTGCCAAAAATTTGGCGTGAATTTAAATTCAATCTTTTAATACTACAAGTGCACAGCTGTCTTTTTAAAATCTTAATACTACAGGGAGCACTACTGAAATATTTTTTTATTAAAATCTTAATTTTTTTTATAATGAAAATAAAAATAATTTAAGATTTAAAGGAGAATTTAAGCTACTATGCAAGATGAACGGATAACAATAATGATAAAGGTAGATCAGAGCAACAAAGAGTCCATTAATTAATTTCAATTCTCAATCCATATACTTTAATTTAGTCTTTTGTCTTATAAATAACTCAGATCAGAAACAACTCAATGTTTCTGATCCAGAAGATATCTATATATATATATATATATATATATTTTAAATTCAATTCTTAAGAAGAAGAACCCAAGATCTCCATCACCTCATAAAAATATAAATTACTTTGAGCGTTAGTTAACAAATTAAGCTTAAAATATCAAAGGCATAAAAACCTAAGTATATTTTATCAAAAGAAGATTAACTAATAAAAAAGAAATTTATTAAAAATATAAAGCGGAGGTTTGCCTGTGGCACAAAGGCAGATCTATTATTCTATTAAACATGCATCATAGGGACATAAAAATTAAATTAAAGACATAGAACGAAAATAAAATCACTTAACTTCACTTTGTGCTCCGATCTAAAAGAATTTACTCATCCATTGCAAAAGATATGATTTTCATTGAGAACTTCATTTTTACAACTTCTCGTTCACAAAGATTCTCCTTCAAAATAAATCATTGGACGTGTGAGAATGTGTGGCTTGGAGAAAAGAGGTAAGGAGGAGAAGGTGTGGCTAGGAGAGAATAAACCAATAAAGAAAGATGGGTGGAGTTGTTTTGACGTGTGAGAATGCGGTCCTATGGGTCTCCCTCATGTCTCCTATTATGCTTTTGCAAAGCCCATTTTAGTAAAGAAGTACCACCCTTTTAGATCTCTTTTTTCCTTATTTGTAGGGATTCTTTCTTGTTCTCCAAGATAATTTTTCTTTTAGAAAGACTTTTTGCTTTGAGATGATTCTCTTTCTTAATTTAGATGTCCTTGGTGCACACACCTTCCTTGTATAACTCCAAAAATATCTCCCAAGATTGCTTGGTGATGTGGATGAGAAAATCAAAAGTTGTGCACATAAGAGAGTCTCTAAAGTATGGAACGTCCATGCATGGTGGGGACCCCTTTGGTTAGACTTCCAAAGTGCTTGGGCACTTCCTTTTTTTTTTTCTCTAATTTCTCTTCAAGTGGATCAAAAAATTTGAAGATTCCCTTCAAGAATAAAAAGAATAATTCAGTCATAAAATTCATAAATGTCATGCATGGGACCCAAATGAGATCAAGCACATGAATGCACCACTGGATGATTTTCCATGAACTAATTGATGATGCAAGAATCAAAAAGTTAATTGGTGTGACACTAAGATGATGTAAACCAATGATTTCATAAAATTCATACAAGATCGATGATTTTGAATGATTTTGACTAAAATTCCAATTTTAATGCTCAAATGTATGGAATTATGAAATATAGTGGAAATTACCCTAATTAAGTCCACAAAGTAATATAAAATGATGAATGAAAACTACAATTTTGTGGACTTATCACACACCAAACAATATTAACACCAATTCATCAAAGGAAAAAAAAAAACCCGCACCAAACATGAACTTGGATACTTCCGCCAAACTCCTTTTCCATGGTATTCATTTCCATGGACTTTTGTGAAGTGGCAATTTTCACTTTCCGCGAAAATGGTGTAAAACACAAACGTGCCCTAAGAGTACTGTGGGTTCATTGAGTTAGATGGCTTTTCCCATAAAAACACGATTGTGATTCTTTTTCATAGTTTCCTTTCCTGTAATATATTCTTTGAGTTTTTTTAGAAGGGTTCAAGTTCATTATCTAAAACATATTTCTTCATTTTTTATTCTAAAATTATGTTGAAAAGTTTTTACAATATGATGCCTAACAGGGCCAAGCCACTCGTAATAAATTCCCTACTATCGCATCATGCCTCATCGATTTTTACTTCACTGTGAATCAATCCCACGTTCAGATTATCAAACACATGGACTTCTTCGGTATTTTATTTATGAATTTAGTCTATGTATTCACCTATTGTATCGAAATTTTACATTTATTTTCAGTCATGTGACACCATTTACCTTTAACTCCTCCCCAAGACACTTTCTTTAAAAAAAAAAATTTGTGATAAAATGTGGTATAGTAAATTTTGTGACAAAAAGTGTTTTTTAATCTAATAGTACTCACTCTCCTTCACTAATGTACCTTATAACATCTAAAGAAGGATTTTGTCACATCTCTACCTATTTGAGTGTATGGTGAGTTGAAGCATCAAATCAAGAGATAATAAAATATAAGGTGTTATGATGATGTTTTGTTTTTAGTTGTTTGGTATGGAATCTTTTTGACTTTTTGTATATGAAAAGTGGAGCTTTATTGTCTTTTAGAGGAGAAAGGAGGTTGCTTTTTTTCTACTTTTTTCAAAAAATTCGGAGGGAATTTTGAAATTGTGTACTTTTGATATGACCCCTTGTCATTTCTTATCTGGATTTACTTTACTTTACTTTAACTAGTATAATTGCCAAACATGTGGCCTGTCTGGATGTGTGGTGAATTGAAATATGGTGAGTTGAAGAATCAAATCAAGGGAGAATAAAAAGTAAAAAATACTCCATTTGAGGTGAAGCATCAAATCAAGAGAGAATAAAATATAAGGTGTTATGATGGTGTTTTTTTTTTTAGTTGTTTGGTATAAAATCTTTTTGACTTTTTGTATAGAAAAGTGAAGTATTTTTTTCTTTTAGTGGAGAAAGGATGTTGCTTTTTTGACTTTTTTTGAAAAATTCGGAGGAAATTTTGAAATTGTGTACTTTTGATATGACCTCTTGTCATTTCTTGTCTGGATTCACTTTACTTCACCTTAACTAGTTAATTGCCAACATATCTTTTATCTTTTTCATTATTTGACAACACGTCACCTTTTCTCTTCCACGCAGGTCAAGTCAACATATAGGGAGACTTTTAACTTTCAAAGAATGAGAACATCACTCCCTCCATGTGATATTGCACCTATATTTGTGGAGAGAGATTTACTAGATAGGGCACGAGTACTAGATACTGATGAGTGTGATTCAACCTTTGCCATTGAAGTGTGAACACTGTATAACCTTCATTGCACAAATGTCATTGCAGCCAACCAACTACTTAATGGCCCAGTGAGTAATTCACTTGTAAAATGAATTTAAGTGAATGGTCACCTAAAGGGCATATTTCTTTTTTAGAATTCAAGGAATTCTTGTCTGGGGACTTCCTATCTGCTCCATTGGACTTGAGCATCCCTGAATTCCACCAAAATGCAAAGAGGGTGGAGGGTGGAACTCCTGAATTCCCAAAGGTCATTTGAAACCTTTCATGTGATTGAGATTTTAAAATGCTTGGTAAGAAACATGGGATTTGGAAATGCTAGGGTATATGGTGTCACATCATGTCCTAAAAACCCCAACATCTAAAATTCCTGTCAAGAATTCTAAGTAAAGAAGCAGGTCGTAAGAGACAATAAAAGAATAAAGCTCTAATAAAAAAAGTACAAAATCTCAAAATCCACCATGACTTTATTATAGTGCCAAAAATGTGTTTACGAGAATAGGTTGTGCCGATCATGCTTCTGTTCTGCAAATGAGCTGTGCTGAGCTTGAAACAAATCCAACGACCTTCCCTTTTAACTTTCATGCTATAACGAAAATCCTAAGGAAGGGAAGAAGAGGAAGAAAAGAGTAGGAAAAGGAAGAGTAAGGAGAGGCAAGGCTGGTAGAATGCAAAGAGGAAGGACATCTCTCTAGATGTATATCTTCTCTCTCTCTCTCTCTCTCAAGTCAGATGAGTGGGCTACTTCCTATCTCTTTTCTCACTCAAGCTAACGTTGACAAAAACCATAGGCTTTGATGGAGCCTAACCCCAATCCCTCTCCGTTGACAATCCATTTAAGGTCATTTGGTTCTATAAAAATTACCTAATGTTTTTATTGGCGTAATGAAAATCTATGTTGGGTTTATATCTTGTATTCCGATTTGATCGAATTAGTTCATTGAGTTGGCCAATGACTAGGTTTAAGGTCATGGGTTTTTTTTTTATCATTGTACAAGGGCTTTCTTGGCCGATTATAATGACCAGGTTTAGGGTCGTGGGTCTTTTGGTCATTATACTGGGGCTTTCTTAGGGGCAAAAAAAGTGGAGATTATATATTGATGTAATCTACAACCCTTGATTCTGTGAGAAAGGTGAGGTGAGAGCTCTCTCTCCCTTGGTATCGGAGTTTTCTCGATGAGGAGGGGTTGTGAGAGTAAGATTGAGATCTATGAGGGGAGAGTAGGCTAAGTATGAGAGGGTTTGAAATCCTTGTAACGAGTTGCCCAATTCTTGCCTAGTGAAATCCTCATAGCCACACTGTGGATTGCTTGTTATTGAGATTGATCGCGCGTGTTTGCCATAACTATCCCCAACAATTAGTTTCAAAGCAAGGTTGAAGATTCTTGGGTTTTTGAGCGAGTTCCTTGGGTTTCATTCGAGGCGGAGATTGCTTAAGAAAGCCTAGGTTTTCCTACAACTAAGGCTTTGCACGTGATACAAGAAGGTTTATATTGAATCTCAGACTGGATAGATTTGAAGATCGGAGATTGCTGGTAACGGAGGGCCATCGCAGAGCAGAGAGATGAAGAGGGCCGGTCTTTGTCGCGCATGCTTGCCGTAGTTGAAAGAGAGAGACAGATCTAGATTTAGGTTGTCGCACATCACCAGATAATGAAGAAGAAGGGGGCCTGCCTGTCGTCGTCGCTGGAAGACCAGAGAAGAAGGCCTGATTCTTTTCCGATGTAGAAGCCAGAGAAGAAATGTGGAAGGTCCATTCGAATGAAGATGACATTATAGACGTGATTCGGTCTGCTGTCACTAGAGAAGATAACCGCCACTGCCTTGTCGTTCTTTGCATACCGAAGTTGAAGAGGAAGGCAATGGCACTGTGTTCCTTTCCGGTTGCAATTCTATTACAAAATAGGCAATCGGATCGAAGCAAGAAGAAAAGGATCAATTTCAAGTTAGGTATAACCCAACCTTGTCCATAAGCCTAGTTCAACACCAGACGCCGACATCAAAATTAAAATGAGAATTTGACCAGACAATGGTCAAAATTAAAATGAGAATTTCAAGGCCAGCTGGACTCAAAATCGCGCTTCGGTTTTTCCAATGCACTCGCGTTGACGAGATCTATAATGTTAACAGAGGAGATTGACCATTTGATGGGCTGAAAAATGGGGTGATTCGGGAGGCACAATGGAAACAAAGGAAACAAGCATCAATCACCCATCAAACTGTCGAATTTGATGGACATAAATCGACCCGTCGCGCCGCATCCCCCGGATTAAGGACTTGATTATCAGGGCCTCGGTCCGGGGGCGTGACATAGAGAGATTGGATTGAGGACATAAAACAAAAAAAAATATTATCTAATAGAAATGACTAGATTTGTTAGGGAATTTTTAGGGCAACCACACGATCAATCAAGCACACAAGTTCAATCAAATTGACATCAATCAAACTCCTCCTTGAACTTGAAGCTCATTCCATTGCCGAATTTGATTGATGTCAATTTGATTGAACTTGTGTGCTTGATTGATCGTGTGATTGCACTAAAAATTCCCTAACAAATCTAGTCATTTCTATTAGATAATATATATTTTTTTGTTTTATGTCCTCAATCCAATCTCTCTATGTCACGCCCCCGGACCGAGGCCCTGATAATCAAGTCCTTAATCCGGGGGACGCGGCGCGACGGGTTAGAAAATTCCGCCCGCACACGCTAATTATTTTCCCACAGGATTCCGCGGTGAGGATTCCAGACGATCCATCACAACCAATTAATCGAATTCATAACAAATAATAATATGCGGAAGCAGTAGCAAAATAAAAACCAAACGAAATATAAGATAATTGCACAAACTCTGTATCAAAAGAGAAATATATAAATGGACATAACCCAAAGTTAGTTAAAGTTGTGATGATCACAAAAGCATATTTAATTTATACAACCCAAAAAGAAAAGGCCAATAGAGGCCATAAGAAAAAATCCCAAAAAATGTTATCGAACTCCAGACCCAACATGACGTCTACATGACATCATTTGGTTGCCACTCGTGCTCCACCGGAGGCCCTATTGCCTCCTCCATGCGCTCCGCCTCAAAGGCTGCGGGTCTGACATCTAACACTAAACAGAAAAGTATCAGACACGACGGTCTGGCAGATGAATAAAGCAAATAAGGTATACAAGTTTTATAAATGCCATGTTTGAAATCATAGAAATGCAATTGAAACGAAACATGTATAAAGGGTAAATCAAATGAACCATTTCTACACAAATAAAAGAATTTCATAATTTAAAGGTTTCAAACTAACTGACAAATAATCAAAATATTGGCAAACCACATTTAGCTACATTCTCCTATTACCGAAGTAACAAGAGCACACAAACAAATAACCGTTGCCATAAGAAATGGCTGGAACAAACAGACGGAAACCCTTGCCACTACTCGTGGGATCAGAATACAGAACCGTTGCCATGGCCGGAGCAGACAGAGTCCAAATTGTAGTTGGCGAATAATTAAAGATCTCAAGCCGGGTGATCGGCCCAACTAGGTGACCTAAGCTTAGTGGTGCTGTTCAAAACTAAAACTTGAATCGATACAAATCAAATCATAGTAATACATTTCCAAAATCGATAGAAGAAATACTCCGGACAAATACAAACTGACAAATTCGAACAAATCAGATGAGTAGCATTAACGATGTTTTGAACGTAGCAAACCTCTCAAATCTATTTCAAAACAATTTGTAGAAAATATACAAATTTCCCTATCTTGGAATGAATTAATGTATAGTGGTTTAATGACTTACCACGAGTCGTCTTGATATACACTTAAACTCTTAATGTCGATAATATATGCGGAGCTTGGTGTCACTGAAGATCTCCGACAATCAAGGATATAAAGTGTGTATTAAGACTTAAATAAATTCTCGGGTAATTCTAACATCAAACAATTCCATCATTTTTCCAATTTAAATTTCACGATTTAAGGTAATTTGATTCAATGTATACATTTCATAATCCTATACTCCAATAGGGTTTAAATGGGCTTCAATAATGTGGGAAATGGGCTGGAAAACAGCCCAGAAAATGGGACAGAAAACAGCTCTGAAGTGGGCTTGGGACGGACTTGAAACAGGCCTGAAAGCAGCCCAAAGTGGTACCTTTGGGAAGCTTCGAAGATGAGGAAGGGAGTGATGCAATTCGTTTCCCAATTCAGGTTTGATTTCTATTTCATGCAGAAGAGAGAAGGTGTGGAGAAGAAGAGATTTTCTCCCTCGTTCGGTTCGAGCAACTATGAAGAAGAAGAACAAGTGAATCAACATTGGTTTGGGTTTTAAAATGGGTAAGTTGTGGGCCCCAATGGCTCTAATAATTCAAGGACTTAAAACTCCCTTTTGTGGGCCCCGGATGAGATTTAGTTGATCGTTGAAAAATCTAGTTTCCAAAAAGTATATTTTTCTCATGATTTTCAAATTTCAAAATTTATGCACAGATTTGGGTGTGAAAAGACTATTTTGCCCTTTTTTTCTCGAAAAATGCGATTTGTGGATTTCAAATGCAAATGGAACAACCATGAAAGTTATTGGAATCAAAATAACAAATTTAAAAATGTCAAAATCCATATTTTTCATAAATCAAATAAATCAAATTCCCATACTAACACATGTCACACGGGCCACCCCGGGTCCGGTCAAACCAAACTCAACGCGCTCAAAATTCCCCAAAGATATCTAAAATTCTATTCTAACTAAAATTCTAAGCTAATCGTCCTCTACTCCCATTTAGAGACTAATCACAGTTAAAATAATAATAATATATACTAAACCTGGGTCGGGGTCTGACACTCTATAACTACTTTTAACCACTAGCAATTTTTTCTCAATCTCATCATAAAATATTTTCTGCCACCTATTGTTGTTCTAGATCCTCTTCTTCAAATCTTCTAGCCCAAATCTTCCTTCACTGGATATGTTCTTGCAAGTCCTAGCCAAATTAAAAGAAAAGAATAGCAACATGATTCATGGTTTCAACACTAGTTAGTAAGAAGAAAACATAAAAGATAATGTTTTTTTACTCTCTCTCTCTCTCAACGTGAGAGCAGAGACATGATTCTGTATTCCTTTATATTGAATCCATCATTTATGTTACAATTAAGTGTATTGAATGAGGATTTATGATGCATGGCTGTGTATGAATTTAAAATACAAATGCACTTAGTGACTGGAGTAAACTGATGGAATGAATCACGTTGGATTTGAATGGGGTAAGATACTTTCCATATTGGATGTTGAGTTGGGGGTAACTAATGGAGAGACATTTCTTTCAGTGCATGTATTAGCAAGGCTATATAATGTCTTCATAGGCCCATTCTCTATATTCCCCCTCAAATTGGGCTGAGGAGATGGAGCAAGGCCCAGTTTGTGACTCAGTGTTGATAATTGAGCCTGAGACAGTGGTTTTGTCAAGAGATCAATGAGTTGATCGGCGGAAGCAACAAACCGAGTAGTGAGAGTGCCAAGAGAAACTTTTTCACGAACCTAATGGTAGTCAACCTCCACATGTTTGGTTCGAGCATGAAACACCGGATTGACGGTCATGTATAAAGCACTAAGATTTTCACAATATAATGTTGGAGGATGAGAGAGCCACACTCCAATTTCACGTAAGATAAAAGATAGCTAGGTGAGTTCTACGACAGTGGAGGCCATGGACCGATATTCCGCTTGAGCACTAAAACACGCAACTGTAGGTTGCTTTTTTGCACTCCACTTTACACAAGTACGACCCTCAAAAGTACAGAAGCCGGAGGTGGACTGCCATGTATATTGGCAGCCAGCCTAATCAGCGTCATAATAGGTAATGCAATCCATCGACCCTTTCTTGAAATTTTGAATTGCATGGGCAAGGGTACCTTGAAGATAGCGGCACACACGTTTAACTACTTGAAAATTTTCAACAGTAGGTTCCTCCATGAACTGGCACACATGATTCGCACTAAAAGAAATGTCCAATCTTGTCACGGTAAGATATTGTAGGCCACCAATAAGGCTTTGATATTGTGTAACATCAGGGTAAGGATCCGTCCTGGTATGGGTGGGTTTCTTCAACACCATAGGAGTAGTAAGTGGTTTACATCCATTCATTTGAGCATGAGTGAGAAGATCCGAGGCATACTTTCATTGTGAAAGATGAAGACCACCATCAAAATGAATGACATGATCAATGCCAAGAAAAAAAGTGTATAAATCCTAAATCTTTCATGGCAAACTCCTTGCTAAGTTGACTTATGAACAACTCAAGAAATATTTGATTATCACTAGTGATAATCATGTCGTCAACATAGAGAAGAAGAATAATGGTGCCTTGATTATTTCGGCAAACGAACATGGAGTAGTCGACAGTGCTGCAAAAGAAACCAAGTGTGAGGAGACAGTTGCTAAAGCGGTCAAACCAAACCCGAGGTGCCTGACGGAGCCCATAAAGGGCTTTTTTTAGATGAAAAACATGATTTGGTTTATGAGGGTCAACAAAGGTAGGAGGTTGATCCATAAAAACAGAAGTTTGAAGAAATCCATGTAGGAATGCAGTTTTCACATTTAGTTGTCGGATGTCCCAATTATTCATGGTGGCAATGGTTAACACTACTCGAATACTACCTGGCTTGATAATAGGAGAAGAATTTTCAAAAAAATCAAGACCCTCAATTTGACTATAACCGTTAGCAACGAGGTGGGCTTTTAGGGCATGTTTGGTAACGAGAGAGGAATCCTCTATTTGGAGGAATCTTTGCATCAACAAAAATAAACTTTCCTATTTGAGGATTTATGAGAGAGAGGATTCATCACATTCCATGTTTGGTGACCACAAAGGAATCACTGATGTTTCCTTCATATCCAAGTTTGGTGACGGGAGGAAAATCCTATAAAAAAATTCCGATTTTCTCCATTTCAAATTCATTCAACATAATCCAAAAGATATTGCATACCCTCTAACACATCTTAAAGCACCATTTTGTACACATGGAATAACGTAGGAAGATTTTGACAGAATCTCCCCCTAACGGGAGGGCTTTTTCGTTACGACTCGTTTAGATACCTGTAATTTTAAACATTATATTATCACTTCATACAAACAATAATTTATTCCACAATCTTTAATAAATCAACTCAATCCATAAAGCACAAAAATAACATAATAAGAATATCTCAAAGACCGCAAGTTTCTATTTCCATATTCAAGTAGTGCCGCTAATCATCTATATACATTAATAAACATTAATATTAATCAATCCTCGTCAATATAATATGTTGATCTTTCACAATCATCAATCTACATAAAAAGTCACAATCATCAATAGCCTTACAAAATAAGTTGGTTGGTACGAAATAAACCCAACTCTACAACAAATACAAAGTATTAAACATCACTCCACAGCTGAAGCATCCTGAATTGTATCATCTCCCCTAGTATTTGTTTAGCCTTCTAGAGTACCAAGTTGTCTGTTGTGAAACAAAAACACATAGAAGTAAATCTCATAGAATAGCAAATGTTTGCCTTCTAAATCTATACTAGACATGTTGACTGCATAATACTGGATCGATCAGATCCACTTTTTTCTAGGCTGTCCACCTTCTTTCACCTCTTTTGCATTGGTGTTCCTCTTTGGATCCATATTTAGTTTATCCTCCCTTTCTGTAGCTTCTTGAGTTTTCCTCTCAGAATCCACAGCTGCCTTATGTGCTTCATCGACTCTTCTTGAGGTCATGAGTCTTGCCTGTATCAAAATAGTAGCAATATTATACCATTTACCAGAACTAGCTCATTGAATTCCAATGAAAAATGAAGGGGAAAAGAAGATTCATTCGCAAACAGGTTATAATTTTAAAACACAATTTCAACAAATGAACATGAAAATAGCAAAGAATGACATCAGGCACTGCTTGTAAAAAAAAAAAAAAAAAGAAGTGAGAAATGCAACCATTTTTATGGGACCGCTAATATTTTTGTGATTTGAATTCACTTGTGTACAATCATTTTTGTTGAAAGGCATTATCTTTTATTTTTTCCTCAAGTGAGTTTTCTCCAAATAATTCCTCCATTGAGGTAAATCAAAACTAGGTAACCATGGGGAGTAACAAGTGAAAACACAAGGATTACCCATAGTTGTCGATTTTTTTTCAGATCCCATTTTGGTTTGACTCCAAATTGGTATGTTTCGGTGATACAACATTTTGGTATTTCATTATGGTGTGAAAATTTTGGTGTATAAATGACCTTATTTATATACCATTTCCAATATACGATAAATTTGAACTTTTATAAAAAGCTAGTTTATTAAAATCAACTGTTATAGGATAGAGTTGTTTAGCCACAACAAAATATAACATCTTTTGCTTCACCATCATTATGGTAATGACCTAAATGATATAAATGTATCATTGCATCTAGACTCTTATAATGTTCTACCTGCCCTTTCCATTGGAGAAGTTGCAAATGTCAAGGGGGTCAAAATTCTGATGATGGATTGTTTGGTTGCAAGCATTTCTCATTGGATATTTCTTTTGAAGAAGATTTTTTACAACACTAAGTTATTATTTCCCTGAAATTCCAATGACTTGTTTGATTGAGGAGCAGTCTGCATGCCAACCAAAATTTCAAGTGACAGTTTTTTTATATACAATTCTAAGATATCTGTTAGTTTTATGGTCTCAATACCAGTATATGATAAATAAATTGATTAATTTCTTTATTTATCAATATATATATATTATTGCTTTCCTTTCATGAGATGAATGGTGTTTTATTACTTGTTTGCACATAACTAAAACGAATGACATAATGGTTCATGAGATGAACCGGAGTCCACAAGTATACTAGATGTAATACATGTGTATGGATGAGATCCACATACAGGAGATATGTATTGCAAATCTTATACTTAGATATCTTCACAACCAGTGATGAGATTGGGCATCTCATCTGACAAGGTTGCAACACTTTGATCACTATGAGATAGTGTGATTTGTCTCGATCATCGGAATGTAAGATTCTCGATCATGGTGCTAGTACATTGGATGTATTGAAGGATCATGAGAAGCACCTTATATACACTGTCTTTATTTTAAGGTCTGCTCTCATAATTCCCTAGCAATAGGCTCATAATCCTGAGACATTAATGAACTCAAGTTTCTATCTATTCATTTGCTTTGAGTCACCAATGAGTGAGGCCAATTGTAGGTCAACACATCGGTGATTTGGGTACGTGATAGTAGAGTTGTGGGAACATTCAATAGTCAAGATGGAATCTATCTTTAATATCCCCTTGTGCCAATTAATGGATTTATCATTGGTAAGTGCGCACCCATTCCAATTAAGAGTTAATTGGATCGGTACCAAATGATCACTATAATTAATTGGGGCTCAAGGATAATAAGATATGGATCTAATTTGGTGGACAGATCCAATTGATCCATGGATATAGATGGAGGGGCCTACTTATGGTATTGTGGAAGTTTAGGGTCTTCGTTGTAATTTATTCCTAAGACTGGAGTGCAATTGCATTTATATAGTGGTGTTATTTGCAATTAACTGTGGGCCTGGATTGCACATGAGATGTGGGGTCGTGTGTCCCAGTTGGAGCTAACTTTTTAAGGAATCCCTAGTGGTCCCCACGCTAGCCCAAGATATTAGAAAGATACTAATTATAGTAGAACTCTAAAAGGAAATAGAAAGTTACTATTTCTATTTGAAGTGAGACTTCTAATAGTGGTAATAGTAAATTACTAATTACTAATGGAAGTGAGACTTCTATTTTAATTAGTAAAAGAGGAAGTTACTAATCATATTGGAAGTAAGACTTCTAATTGTGATTTAGTAAGCAACTAATTGTAGTGGAGGTAAGACTTCTATTTCAATTAGTAAGAGGTGGCGGCTTGAATGCTATAAAAAGAAGAGAGGAGTGCCTTGGACGTCCTAATGCACAATCCCACCTAGGGATTCACGCTCATTATCTCTCTTCCTCTCTTGTGCAAGTTGTTGCACATATCTTCCCTCTTCTAGTTTCTCTTCTAGTTTCCTTTAGGGTTGTCTCTTGGAGATTCCACCATCTTCTTGAGAAAAGAGAATCTGATACGAGTCATAGCGTGGAAGATCAAAAGGTGTTGGAGATTCTGATTTGATTAGTGAAGGTGTTCATCATCAAAGAAAGAATTCAAATTCTCCATTAGAGCACAACTAAGCTCTAAAGGTATACTCTACATCCTTATATGTTGTGAATTTCGTGGTTGCATGTTTAGGTATTGTTTTCTATCTTCTAGATAGGATATATTGCTGTACATGATTTATGAGTTTGAGAGATTGCATCATGAATTGGGTTTGTTGCCTTCTAGATAGTTGATCCCTGCATCAAGTGGGTCAAAAGTTTTGAAACCCATCTGAATGGCCCACCTATTTTCCAACAATATCAACTTTTTAGAATGTTAGCTAGACATTGTCATTCTAGAATTCTTCTTGGGGGAATAACATTAGGCGAACTTTAGGTATCATGAGGTTTTGATTAGGGTGGTATGAACATTGTGTTTAAATGGGCCTCAAACATGATTGACAATTTGACATGGTAAGGACCAAAAGGTAAGTCTGACCATTAATTAGTGCTCTGGATAGGGTTGTAAACAGGTCAGTTCTGGTCCGAGTCCATGGTGGACCAGAAATCGGAATTGTTAAGGAGATTATGGAATCTGATCCGGATCCAGAACTGTTTCAGAACCTGTTACTTGGCTCCGGAACCGGAACCAAAACCATATATGAGACAGGTCTAGATCCGAGTCCGGGTCTAGGTAGAGAATCATATTAAAAGAACATGGTTTTGGGGATAGATTTTCAAAAATTAAGGTAACATGTCGGGTCTCTGGTCCACGGGTCCGAACCAAGGTGGAATCGGACCCGAACTCATTCACTTATCGGGGCCTAAATAAGGACCCATACCTAGTTTTTAATGGGTTAGAACCTCCAGGTAATCAGAGATTCATGAGTCTTCGTAATTAAGGAGTGGGCACAGTATTAACAAGTTGGAGACTGGAAAAACAAGAGAATAACTTCATATCGAATAACCTATAAACTCGGCACTCATATATCAAGAGAGCGAGCTTTATGCAAGTGCGATTGGCCAATCATCAGTTATCCTTTTTATTCATTCTAGTTAAATCTATTTTTATTTAAAAAGCATAGTGTTCAAATTACATTCACTCTGTTTAGAAATCACCCACTTGTAGCAAACTGTAATTAGGGAAAATGTTAATAGGTTTGATAAAGAGAGAGATATCTCTGATGCCCATTCCCACATGATAGAACTGAAGAAAATAGAGGGAGAGACTTATCCATTTTCAGCCTTGTAAGTCCAGTCCCCATTCTAATCATGCAGAATTTGATAGTCAGGTCAAATAAGACCATGTTGGGCGGGTTCTATCTACCTTTTCAAAATACAGCGGTATCATCTTAATTTTCAACACCACAAAAAACAACAACAATAGGGACTAATATAATAATAAAAAAATCTCTCAATCCATAACCATATCAAATTTCCTTCAATCATCTATCCAATCAAATCAAATCCAGCTGAAACCTAAATCTCCAAGACAAACTGAATTTCTCATTTCTCCATACAAAAAAAAAATCATCCATTGAAATAAGAAATCTAAGAACGAGAGGAGCAGCAGATACTTGAAGATAAAAAAGGTGAAAGGAATCTATCTACTCACTTCATCTCTGCTTGATATCTAAAAATCAAACCACTATATCTTCGATCGCGGCGATGTACGGAGCTGGTAAGTTCCATAAAATAGAAACCGAATCATGCGGAGAGGAAAACAGATAGGAAGCATCCTGCCAAACCAATAAGTCTACGGGATGGATGGATGAAGCAGGAAGTTTCAACGAAGAAGAACAAGGAGGGGGGAGGAGCATGCGCGACACAAAGTCCGGCCACCTCCGGTCATGTCGGAGCAATTGCGCTCGCATCCCATTGCAGTAGGTCGGGTTGCCATCCTTGGTAACAGTCGCAGCAAAGAAGTTGGAGACGAAAGATAAGGTTTCAAAATCGGGGGATTCAGGGGCTTTCATTCCACGCAAAAAATGTGCTTATATACCCCGTTTTAAAAATCGTTGAATTATGGGGTTCAATGAAGGGAGGTCGGATCGAAGAAATCCTATCTACCATTGATTTTGGATTTCTGAAATCCTCTGTCCATGTTGCACCCAAATATGGGTTTTCCGTGATAGCACAAAAAAACGCTATGGCTTCCTATCAGATGATTTTTACCAAACGTGCCCTTAGTTTCTCAAGGCTTCCATCGGCCTTGAGTTTGGTCTTGTAGACCCATTTATAACCAATGATATTCATATTTGCCGATCGTGGAACAAGATCCCACTTTTGATTATGATAAAGAGAAGTCATTTCTTCTTGCACAACAGCAGTCCACCCAGGCAGTTTAGGAGCTATTTTGATGGTTTCGGGCTCATGTGGAATGTTGGTGTAAGCAATATTTGCATAACGGGGATTGTGCTTAATGATTCCATCTTTTAGGTGGGTTGTCATCATATGGCTAGAGGATGTGGCTGGGGTTATAGTAGTGGAAGATGTAGGTTGGTTGGTACTGGGGTTGACAATGGATAAATCAGGTGAGCTAGGTGGTAGGGATCCATAGGGTATCATGGGGAGGCATGGCTGGAGTGAGGTGGTTGATGATGAAGATGGTCTGTCAATGTGTTGGGTGAAGCATTTGGTGTTATAATGGTTGTGATGGGGAAATCAAGCCCTTGAATGGTGTTGGTTGGTGACATTGAAGCACCATCATGAAGTGGAGAAGTTGGCCCGGCTTGGGATGGTGATGATCCTGGAGGGTCATTGTAAGGTGGTGATGCTTGATGCCCGCTATGGGATGGTGATGATTGTTGCCCATGAAAGAGTGGCAAAGGTGGCTCTGCTTGTGATGCTTGAGGTCCATTATAAGGTGTAGAAGGTAGTTTGGCTAATGGAGGCAGCGATATCCTTTATGTATGTTGCTATACCCCATAAAAATACATAGAAGAGACTTGGGATCAAATTTATTTGATGAGTAGTCTCTCAAATAAGGGTAGCATCTTGCTCCAAACATGCAAAAGGAGTTAAAGTCTAGTGTTTTTCCTATCAATCGCTTGAAAGGAGAGTCCATGTTCAAAACTGAAGATGGCAATCTATTTATGAGAAAAACTGCTGATGAAAAAGCTTCAACCCAATACCGCTTTGGTACACTGGCATGTGCTAGCATTGTGAGGCCCAATTCAGTTATATTGTGGTGTTTGCGCTTTGCTATCCCGTTTTTCTCGGGTGTGTGAGGGCAAGAAATTAATATGATGAAGTATACCCATTTTATTTGGAAAGAATATGAAATCGCCACTTTGGTACTCTCCTTAACCATTAGATTGAAAGATCTTTATCTTCTTGTTAAACTGTCTTTCAACTAAGGCTTGAAATTGTATAAAACAATGAAAAAAATCAGACTTTTTCTTGAGTGGATAAAACCAAGTGAACCGAGTGTACTCATCAATAAAAATAACATAATACCGATATCCATTCATAGAAGTTATGGGTGCAGCTCCCCATAGATTTGAGTGAATAATACTCAACGGTTCATTACAATAATCACAAGATGAAATAAAAGGTAAATGGCAAGATTTTCCAACTTGATGACTAGCACAAATGACATCAGTTTTATTCCAAGAACTAACATTAATATTATCAGAATTATTTAAAAAGCGAACCACTTTGGATTGCGGATGCCCCAATCTCTAGTGCCATACTTCATGGCAATAAGCTTGATTAAATCTGTGCCAACATTTTAAAGCAACATGCCCTCTTTTGCTGCAGATTTGGCATGAAGTAATATTATCGGAAAAACCCATATTCTTTGGGTTTTGACTCTTACTGTGCTGCACTTTTCTAGTAGGTGGATTCTCATATTTCATAGGTGCATGAATCTACGTCCTTTGGAATTGAAATTACCATTACCTTAGCACCCTTTCTTATGGAATTGTTTTCCACCATCATTCCGTTGTCCAACAAATGCAACAGACTGAACTGCGTTTTCTGGTTCATGAGTCATGTTCCATGTTTCATGATATTGAAGAAGAGGAATAAGATCATTATATGATGGAGTGGGTGGTTTAAGCATAGTCGTTACAAACGACTTGTAATCCTTCCTCTGTCCATTAAGTAACCAAAACGTTTTCTTGCGATCATCAACTGGTTTTCCGATTGCCTCTAGGTCATCACAAACAGATTTGAATTCACGAATATAATCTATCCCGCCCCAAAACATGAAACCAAACATGAAACTGGGGTTATGTGTGAGATTAGGGTCAATTAAATTTTTCTCAACATTAATCAAATACAACGTGGCCCAAATCATGTCCCATATGGATCGAAGACCTCTGTGAGGTATAAACATTTCATCGAATACATAAAACAAATAGTGGAATCTTCATTAATGCAAGTGGTATCTTAAGATGTATAGTTAAGAGCAAATACTAAAATACATTAACTAAAGTTGAAGTTTGAAACAATTAACCAAAAGTATTATTTACAATAAAAAGGCCGCGCTAAAACTTAAGCCTAATCAAAAGGTAAAAGAAACCAAAAGATGAACCCAGTCCAGTAAAGATGAAGGCTCTCGAGTACGGGGTTGATACGGCTAGACAACGCCGTCCATACAGTAATCTAAGAGGTCATCAGATTGATCTGTCTGAACTTCCTCCGTCGTCTCCTCCTCGGGGTAGAAGGACTCGGTACCTATGCACCAAGAGTAGCATCATCAGACATGAAGGTCGGCAAGCAGATATAAATATATAAATCATCATAGATATGCAGTACTAAATGGAGTAAACGATAGACAAGATCATAAGAATGCATTTCATCGGAATCATAAACAAGCTAACATAAACATCTAACAAGATAGGCAATCTACATAGGCTAATCACCACGGGATAGTGTCATTACCCTCCCTACTCACATTGAGTTGTGGTAGAGATATCAATAGGCACGGGATAAAAACCCGGCAAGCAAGCAAAATGGATACCAATCAAAACCAAACTTCAATACTTCTTTTCAAAGGTGTATCCGATGGTGTACATCCATAAAAAATATAAAAATCCATACCGCAGACGTCAGAATCCCAAAGCCCTCACACAAGGTGGTGCCCAAGCTGTGTTGGACGTTAAAAATTGAGTTGTACCTGACACAAGATTCCTAAACATACAATAGTGAGGGACTAGGCTTTCTTGCGTGAACAGATTCATTAACAAAAGAGAGACTACTTTTCCATTGTCAAATCAAAACCAAACCCATCAAACTTCTTCAAAACAACGATACCATAAGTAGTCCCCATCAAACTTTACAATCAAAGCCACCTAGCCTCAACACTTCAATCAATCTTTCGAGTAATCGGAACATCAAAAGGAATCCTAAGTACATCATCTAGGTTTTTCATGTGATCCCAAACAAAGCAAAGTAAACGGAGGTAATGAACATGGACATTGCATGTAGACAAGTACCAGACGATACAATTCAGAATTATAAACGATAGACAATCCAATCCTAAGTACAGGGTTAAACTCGAAAGCATTGTACATCCTTATTCAGTCAACGAAAGGAATTAGGGTTCGTGATACCTGAACAAACAGTCTTTGTGCATAGATATAAAGGGGTATCTCATTGTCCCATACCGTTCAAGATTGAGATAGGTTGAATTCCGATACAACCGGAATAATCGTGAAGAAAGTCGGCTCAATGCATGGTTCCACCTAAGTCCATAGACCAAGGGGACAATCCCTTTCCAAAAAGGCAAATTCGATCAAGAAAAACACCATAGTCAGTTAACTGAGGGATTGATCGACAGAGTGACCGACCACACAACTCTTCCAGAAACAACGCTCTCTAGAAAGGGGGCCGACAGGTCACCGAGTTGTAGTTTGGTCAACCGAGGAGGGTTGACTGACAAGGTGACTGAATGCCCAACTCCTCCAAAAATGCATCATTCTGGAGTTGGAACTGACAGTTCATCGAGGGTCACCGAACCGCAGTTCGATTAATCGACACTCAGGTTCAGTTAGCCAACTGCTCCTAGAATTCTAAAGCGAATTTTGAGATTAGTTTAGAAATGGGGATTTTCACTCCCCACCTTCATTCACACCTGCAAACAAAGAAAAACAAGGCCTTTCCCTCTCCACATACATCAATTACCCCCTCATCAAGTCCATTCAAACTAACATCCAATCCATTTTATCATGTTTTAAACAACATAATCAAACTAAAATGAGCATATGGTCATCTAAAACATCTTCAATCATCAAATCAAGGAGAAACAAACATATCAAAGTATAAATATACATATTAACTTGCCTTAGATGAAGAGCTTGACAAAAACCCAAGAGAAAATTAGGGAGAATCCTCTTTTGAGCTCAACTTGGATAAAACAACTCTCAGTCCCAAAATCAAACCTATAAATGCATGCAATGGGTTGATATGAGCTACTTTAATCCATTTCTAATCAAAGAGAAGAAGAATAGCTAAGCCTAGAAGCTTGAGAGCTTACCTGAGAGTAGTTTTTTGGATGGAAGCTTGAAGAAAAGGGATCCTTGGAGCCTTGAGGTCTTGGGGAAGAAGAAGTGGGGCTTGGCCGTCGGCGTTGGAGCTCTGGTGGCCGGAAAAGGTGAGGAGGCAGTGAAGAAGAGTTTGGGAGTTAGAGAGAATGAAATGAGAGAAAGAGATAAGGGAATAGGAACCGTATGGGATTAATTAGGTTAGCATTAGTTGAAAATTCTAGTTTAGTCCTTTGGTTTGCTAATGATGATATTCGGGCCTCTTCAACGCGTTAGATCGAAACACGATAGAAGACTAAAGTTCATAAAATGCCGAAACCTATCCGATGCACCCAAACTCACAAAAACTTGTAATCTCATAAAACCCCTAAAAACTCCCCGAAATTGCACACCACCCTTTACTATACCCAAACGCCGAATCACGCGAGGTTTCACACGCAGGATCCAAAAGTCAAACCCGACTCACTGAGACTCTAAACACACTTAATTAACTAATCAAGCAATTAATTATAATTAATAGGCGATTGAGGCTTGGGGTGTCACATAATCAGAGAGTGAGGATGTACCCTTTCGAATGCTTTGCAGTTTCTACTCAAGATGGAACTCTCATTCTGTTGAATGTTGAGAAAAGGAATCGTTGAGTGCAGTCCAAACATCCTTGGCTGTGTCAAGGCCAACTACGATTGTAAGTGTGTCTTCATGAGAGTACCTGTAATCCACCCCCGTAGCAACCTATCCGAGCGTCGCCAAGCTAAGAACTCTTGATTGATGATCTCCTTCTGGCCAGTTGAGACAGACTCATCCAGGGTGGTGATCATCTTAGGTGGAGCAATGATTTCTCCATCGATGAATCCTGTCATATCTTGGTTTTCAATAAGTCCAAGAACTTGTGTTCTCCACAGACGATAATTCGTGTGTGTGATTTTAATTGAGACAAAATCCCTGACATTCAAAGATGATGTGTATGGGTATTTTGTTGAAGAAGAAGAACTGGAATTGGCCATAAGGATACACGAATAGAGTCGTGTACAACTCTGATACCATAAGAAGAAAACATAAAAGATAATGTTTCTCTCTCTCTCTCTCTCTCAACGTGAGAGCAGATACATGATTCTGTATTCCTTTATATTGAATCCATCATTTATATTACAATTGAATGTATTGAATGAGGATTTATGATAAATGGTTGTGTATGAATTTACAATACAAATGCATTTAGTGACTGGATCAACTGATGGAATGCATCACGTTGGATTTGAATGGGTAAGATACTTTCCATATTGAATGTTGAGCTGGGGTAATTGATGGAGAGATATTTCTTTCAGTGCATGTATTAGTAGGGCCATATAATGTCTTCGTGGGCCCATTCTCTATAGTTAGTTGAATAGGTTCTAAAGAAATCATTAAGTTCTCGAGACTGAAATCTCTGATTGGGCACACTACTTATTTCTGGAATAATAGGGATGAAGCTGTTAGGATCGGAAACACACGCACGATCTACAAGACAATCAATCCACCAATCACACAATCAATCCACAAGACATGGATTTACGTGGTTCGGTAAGATTGCCTACGTCCACGGGAGATTCACGCCGTTCATTATTATTAGAGATTCCTACAAGAGTACAAGCACTTACTGTCTCTCTTATTCTCTTTCTATATCACCCTCTTCTTACAATGTTCTCACCACCCAGTATAAATATATGAAACCCTAAACCTCTAGACACCCACAACCGTCGGATCTGGCCTTATAACAGATTGTCCAAATTAAACTGACAAATTACAGATAAGCCCCTGTAATTAAATAAAGTCTAGATCAGGCTTCACCAACCCGTCAATCTCCCACTTGAGGACTGATCATACTGAATGGCTTTGACAATAACAAAAAACGGCTAAGAACCTCGATACCTCATCTTCATGCTTGAAGACTAACTGAAGCCGAGCATAGCTTCAGTTTCTCTGTAGTCACCACTTTTGTGAACATATCTACAGGATTCTCACTTGATAAAATCTTCTCCAGTTTTAACATTTTCTCCTCTAGAAGCCACCGTATGAAGTGATATCTGATCCGAATATGTTTGGTTTTTGGATGAAATGTTGAATTCTTTGCAAGATGAATGACACTCTTACTGTCACTGTAAAGCCTGCTGAACTCTTGCTTCTTACCAACTCTTCCATTAACTCATGTAACCAAATCATTTCCTTACTAGCTTCTGTAGCGGCAACATACTCTGTTTCCGTGGTTGAAAGTACAACGACGTCATGTAGTTGTGACTTCCAACTGATTGCTGCACTACCCAATGTGAAGACATATCCTGTAGTGCTTCTGCTTCTATCAAGATCTCATGCCAAGTCCGAATCAACATAGCCATGCAATTTGATCTCCGATCCTCCAAAACACAATGATGCATTAGTGGTGCCTCTCAGATATCTGAGAATCCACTTAACTCCTCCCAATGCGTTTTTCCAGGATTAGTCATAAATCTGCTTACAACTCTCATTGCATGAGCAATGTCTGGTCTAGTGCAAACCATAGCATACATCAAGCTGCCAACACTTGGAGCATATGGGACCTTGAACATGTTCTCCTTCTCCTGTTCTATCCTAGGAGACAACTCCTTTGAGAGTTTGAAGTGGCTGGCTAGTGGAGTGCTAACTGGTTTAGCATTTTGCTTGTTGAACCTATTTAGAAACTTTTCAACATATTCTATTTGAGAGAACTTTAATGTTCGATTTTTCCTGTCTCTGCTAATTCTCATGCCGAAAATTTGATTTGCAGCACCCAAATCCATCATTTCAAATTTATGTGACAACTGTTTCTTCAAATTGTTTATTTCATGCAAATTTGAGCCTGCAACAAGCATAGCATCTACATACAAGAGTAGAATAACATAATGATCATCAAAACTTTTGAAATAACAACAATGGTTTGAATGACACCGTTTGTAACCTGTGTTGCACATAAATCTGTCAAATTTAAGATACCATTGTCTGGGTGCTTGCTTCAAACCGTATAAACTCTTTTTGAGCTTACACATCATTTCCTCCTTTCCTGGTATAGCATATCCTTGTGGCTGATGCATGTAGATGTCTTCTTCCAAGTCACCATGGAGAAACACAGTTTTCACATCTGATTGCTCAAGATGTAATTCTTCTACCGCCACAATGCTCAAAACACTTCTGATTGTGTTCAATTTAACCACAGGAGAAAATAACTCAGAGTAATCAATACCTACCTTTTGCTGGAAGCCTTTTGCAACTAATCTAGCTTTGTATCGCCGTCATGTTCTTCCTTTAATTTGTACACCCACTTGCTTCTTTCCCTCAGGCAATTGAACTAAGTCCCATGTCTGATTTGATAACAAAGATTGCATTTCATCTTCTATGGCTTGTTCTCACCTAGCCCGAGTTTCAACCTGCAATGTTTCTTCATAACATTCTGACTCACCACCATCAGTTAACAACAAGTAAAATAAAGAAGGTGAATAACGCTGAGTAGGCTTAGGAGTCTTGGATGACCTTCTTACCAGGGCATGTGTTTGAGGGTCCACATGCGGGTTTTCATTCTCATGCACTCCAGGTACATCATTTTAAGAAGTGTCATCTAGTTTTAAATATTCATTACTGTCCTCCTGTACCTTGTCCTTGATTTTGTGCATCACTTTCTCATTGAATATTACATTTCTACTTATAATGATTTTTCTATTTTCGTCATCCCAGAAGCGGTAACCAAACTCATCAGAACCATATCCAAGGAAAGTGCATTTCCTAGATTTAGAATCTAGTTTGTCTCTTTTTTCAGCATCAACATGAACATAAGATATACAACCAAATACTTTTAAGTGTGAAAGGTTTACCTCTTTTCCGGTCCAAGCTTCTTCTGGTAGTCCACCATCCAAAGGTACTGAAGGCCCCCGATTGATCAAGTATGCAACAGTATTCACTGCTTCCGCCCAAAACTGTTTGGGCAATTCAGCATGTAGCCTCATACTTCTGGCAAGCTCAACAAATGCCCTGTTCATGCGCTCTGCCACACCATTTTGCTGTGGTGTATTGGGAATGGTCTTCTCTCGCTTAATGCCATTTTTAGCGAATACTCCTCAAATTCTTTGCTGCAGTACTCTCCCCCATTATCAGATCTTAGGCATTTCGGTTTTAAACTTGTTTCATTTTCAACCAAAGCTTTCCACTTTTTGAAAACATCAAACACGTCAGACTTGTGTTTCATAGGATATACCCATAATTTTCTGGTAGCATCATCAATGAATGTAACAAAGTAAGAAGATTCACCAAGAGAAGATACCTGAGTTTGTCCCCACACATCCGTGTGTACTAGTTCCAACCTTTCTGACTTCGGTGGCCTGCCTACTTTAGAGAAAGTAACTTTCTTCTGCTTTCCAAAAACACAGTCTTCATAGAACTTTAAGTCCAAGGACTTGAGTCCTTCCAGCTTACCTTTAGAATGAAGAATCTTCATCCATTTCTCACTCATGTGTCTGAGTCTATAGTGCCATGTGTTTGAGTCAATGCCTTTATCTGCAATTGCAATTGAACTTGTAAAGCTGTTAGTCAAGTAAAAAGTTCATTCTTTCTTACCGCGAGCAACAACCATCCTCCCTTTTGTAACTTTCCAGAAATCATCTGCAAAAACAGTTACGTGACCAGAGCTAGCAAGCTGACCAACTGATATGAGGTTTCTCTTCAAGCTGGGTACATGCCTGACATCATTCAATTGCCATATACTGCCGTTTGGCAATTTAACCTGAACATCCCCCTTCCCAATTATGTCACAAGGTTCATCATCACCAAGATAAACTTTACCAAAGTTACCTTGTACATAATTTTTGAGATAATCTTTATGTGTAGTAGTATGAAAGGATGCACCAGAATCTATAACCCAAGATTTAGATTTATAATAAAAAAATAAGAATTAAAGCATCTCGAACAGTATCACCCGCGACATTTGCGGAAGCTTTATTGTCCTTATTACCGTTCTTTTGCTTGTTTTTCTTTGGTGGAGCTCTGCAGTCCTTTTTTAAATGTCCTTTCTTGCCACAATTCCAGCACTCAATCTTGCCTTTTGAAGATCTTGACTTGCTCCTTGGTTTTGATCTTCCACGATTTCTCTCTCTCTCTCTCTCTCTCTCAGATGATCTTCCTCTATTTTCCACATTCAATGCACTTCCTGATGACTCACCTGAAGGTTTCCTACGAATTTCCTCATCGAGGATAGCACTCATAACATTATTAAATCTCAGTGTGGTTGATCTTGAAGAATTACTCAGTGATGTAATCATACCATTCCAGCTTTTTGGTAAAGAAGATAAAACCAACAAAGCTCAAATTTCGTCTTCGAATTTTACGTTAACCGAGGATAACTGGCTCATGACCGTGTTAAACTCATTCAGGTGTTCAGCAACAACCCCACCTTCAATCATCTTCATGTTAAACAACTTTCTCATCAAGAAAACTTTATTTGAGGCAGAAGGTTTTTCATACATTCGTGATAAGGCATCCATAACATCTTTAGTGGTTTTCTCCTTTGATATATTGAATGTAACAGACTCTGATAGAGAGAGACAAACCATACCTAAGGCTTTCTTGTCGAGTACTTCCCATTCTGCATCTGACATTGTTGCAGCTTTCTTGGTTTTTCCCCCAAGCGGCAAGTAGAAATTCTTCTGGTAAAGGAAATCTTCAATCTGCATTTTCCAGTACGCGAAGTTTGTGCCATTAAACTTCTCAATTGTGAGTTTCGTGTCGTCCGTCATGGCTCCCACTCAAACCAAGCTCAATCTACTTGACGAATTTCTTTGCCTATCAAACCGTCAATCTATTCTGTCTACCTTGTAGATCTCGTCGATATGAATCCAAAAAAAAAAAAAAAAAATGGAGCGTAATTCTGAGTCCGGGTGGCTTCAGAAATTGAGAATCAATTATGGCCTTTCAAACGATCAAACTTGCCTCTAACTGTACAGCGCTGACGTCTGCCCTTGCTGCAGCAACTGTTTCTGGGTTTTGGGCTTGCTGCGAAATGGGTTACGCTAAACTGACCTGATTTGGCCCAGAACACTCGAATGCTGCTGGGCTTCTGTGAGGTGAGTCAGGTCGAACCCGACCTGAATCAACCCAAGACCTAGATGGGCCCAACTAGGTCTTCTTCTTCCCTTATGATTCTGTTTTATGCAATAGACGCAGAAAACTGCAGCCTGGTCTCCTTGCGGTCGTCTTCTGCGACGATGCTGGCGGGCCGCCGGAATGGCAATGCGACAACTACGACCTTTGCGGTCTCCGGCGATGGCTGGGCGATGATGGGCGCAACAGGACCCCGTCTGCCCTAATTTGCAAGCCATGGGCAGCGATCTTTCTTCTTCTTTTCTTGATCCGATGGCGACGACAGCGGACGACGACCACGATTGTCACCATTCCAGTTCCAGCGACGAGAAGTGACGAGGCTTCTTCTCTGATATGTAGAACCCAAAATTAGACGTTTGCAACAGATTCGCTGAAGTGGCCCACCTTCGATGAATCTTCGATCAGCGATTTCTTCCGGCCCTGATTAGAACTCTGATCTACTGTGTGGCGAAAACAAGAGATCCAGATGATCTCTCCTCTAGGATCAAATCCAATCTCGATCGTGATCGCGCGCAACACCAAGCCCCAGGAAAATCATTGGCTCTAGCTCTGATACCAGTTGTTAGGATTGGAAACACACGCACGATCTACAAGGCATTCAATCCACCAATCACACAATCAATCCATGAGACACGGATTTACGTCGTTCGGCAAGATTGCCTACGTCCACGAGAGATTCACGCCGTTCACTATTATTGGAGATTCCCACAAGAGTACAAGCACTCACAGTCTCTTTTATTCTCTCTATATCACCCTCTTATTACAATGTTATCACCACCCAGTATAAATATATGAAACTCTAAACCTCTAGACACCCACAACTGTCGGATCTAGCCTTATAATAGATGATCCAGATTAAACCGACAAATTATAGATAAGCCCCTGTAATTAAATAAAGTCTAGATCAGGCTTCACCAACCTATCATAAGCCAGTTGGGTTTTTTGTGTCGATGATCGAATTGAGTTAGGTATGAATAAATTTACTGAAGAAGAGAGGGAGACATTTTTGTTGGCCAAATAAGACGAAACCCTTTTTGTCTAGATAGAGGCCTCATTTGGTACTTTGCAGAGTTTCTCATGCCAAGGACACTGTGCGAAGTCACTGGGCAGTATGAGACCGTCATGTTTGGGATTGCGAATTTTGCTTCTCTTTTTACTGGTCATTGAAACACTGGTGTTCATATTAATCTGTTATACAACTTTTGTTGGAACTCATACAGGGGACGTCAGATAGATTGGATGAAGCAACATGACAACGATGAACTATCTGTAGTGAACTGGTCCACATGTAGAATGGCAAGGATTGCGTTTTTAGTGGTTTTATAACGTGATTTAGTGGTGGCCCTATACTTAAAAAAATTAGCATCCACTATCGAAACGGTGTGAAATTGTTTTAGCATTTCAGCAAACAGACAACATAACTCGTTTCAAATCTCTTCCTCATGTTAACTCTGCAATAGTGTGAAATAGGTTGTAGCTATTTCCAATCCACTTAGGACAAGCTTATCATAGATTGTTTCTGCTACCATTAATTAGTAAGTATTGCAAACCTTTGGATGAGTTGGTGTAAGTTCCTAATGAAAACACAAATGGGTCATGACTTTATCGAGCATATATTCTAATCATATGAGGTTTTGCATTAGGCTTTAGTTAAAATAAAGTGAAGAAAATTTTGTGGAATGGAAAAAAAGTCAGGACTGAGAAAGATCAAGATTATGTGGTCAAGTACTTTGTGGAGGAATATTTTGGTCAAGTCCCAATGTGTTGGTACTCTTTCAGAATTTATATGTTGCCCTCCTTTTGTAATATTTCTTAGCTAATCTAATGAAACTATGTTTCCAAAATAAAGCTAATTGGTTGGCCAAAGTCAGTTTTCGGAGTTTGAGCTTTCCTAATCTCACATTTGCAATGGCCATCTTCAATGCACGAGCGAACCCAGTCGTCCACACAAACCATGCAGCTACTACCTACAGCATATGTGCTCGTCTGCTCGAGAAGGAGAAAATATACAAAAATGAAAGGCACCAATGGAGAAAATTCAAAATCAAATCTATTCCATCACACTTTTTAACACCAAAAGTCTATAGCTTCATCTCAAGTGCTCTAGTGTTTATATTACATACAATGTATTTCAATTGGAACATCCCTTCCAAGTTCAACTTTAAGGTTTGTTGTAATTAGGATCAGTAAGTTGGATCTGCCATGAGCAGGCACCTTTAGATCTTTCTGTTCCTCATCATTCACTTCAGATAAAATAATGACCCACCATCTCCTCGCTTATCAGCTCCAACTCAGAAGGCTCTTCCTGCCAAAATTACCAAAATAAATCAATTGTTAGACTTAAAAAGAAGCCCCTATATCAGATATCCATCAAACAAAAGTGTTCTACAACCGTGGGTTCGTCCTTGACCAAGAATTAGGCAGATTGGATTTTGAAGACCTGTCATCTATAACATTTATCTTCAGCAGAGATGTTTCTTATTGGGGAATTTCTACAGCATCAAATGACCTCAAATGGACTGTCAATGGTGAGAGATTAGGGCTTGGGCTCCATCAAAGGGTATGGTTTCCTAACCGTCGGCTAAGATCGCAGGGGAGGAGGATGAAACTGAGTCAGAGAGTCAGAGAGAGATATATACCTGGAAAGAGAGAAGTCCTTCCTCTTTGATTTTTTCTTTACTCTCCCTCCCTTTACTCTTCCTTCCTTTCTTCCTCTCTTCTTCCTCTTCCCGTTGCTAGGTTTTCCATTTGTTAAGGGACACAACATGTCTCCCCCCATTCCATATCTTTAAGAAGTTTGATAGGATGGATGATGCCATTATAAAGAACATATTTGATGCTGGGATCCTACACTAGAGATATTTGAAGTAAACTATGCAGCAGCAGATCAAACAACAAATTTGGATCAGCCTACTGACTACTGTGAATCTCCGATCGATGAAGAAACAGGGACTTAAAAAATACACCACACAGTATGTAAGTTAAATTTCCAGATGGTCTTGAGAGGAAGGAACATTAACCTGTTTCCATGAAACTTATTCGGATATAGTTGACAAATTTGCAATGCTAATATTCTCAAAATTCGTCTTTGCCGAAGTTGTGGAAGCAAAAGGGGTTAGGAGGCAATGTTAATGTTTCTGTTTTTCCTTCCAACATTTGAACCACTGTCTTCATAAAAGGGCGATCCACTGGATACCATTGTATGCACCAGAGTGCCACGATTGTTAGTTTCTTAGATGTCTTATTATCCTCATTTGATGCAAAACTATGCCCCATGTCCTCCCCTTGGCACAAACGCTTATAAATCCATTCTGGGAAATATCCTTCGCTTGTGCTTTCCACTGTAGCATCAGTTTTTTTCCTTCCTCCAACCATTTCCAGCAACAACATCCCAAAACTATAAACATCTGACTTAGAAGAGACATTTCCAAAGTTTCTCGAATATACTTCAGGTGCAATGTAGCCCTTGGTCCCTCTAGCAGAGGTCATAGACACAACGTTTTTTCCCTTTGAGCACAGCTTTGCCAACCCAGAATCAGAAATCTTGGGATTAAAGTTCTAATCAAGTAAAATATTGTTCGACTTGATATCAAAATGAAGGATACGTTGCTCACATCCCTGGTGAAGATATTCTATTCCTCTAGCAATACCAATGGCAATACCTTGAAGTTTCTCCCACGTGAGAAAATGGTTGTGGGTATTTTGAGAAAATATGAATTTCTCTAGTGATTCATTTGGCATGAATTCATAGATAAGCGCTCGCTTCAACCTGTCAGCACAAAAGCCCAGAAGGCGAACCACATTGACATGATGAATTCTACCAATGGTACCTACTTCATTGATGAACTCCCCACCGTCACCACCAAAATTCTCAAGAATCTTTACAGCGATGCTAGTTCCATTTGGAAGCTTGCCTTTGAGCACACTACCATAACCGCCTTGGCCTACGTTTTCTTTAAACTAATCAGTAATCTTTTTCAAATCCGCATAAGAGTATCTTGTTGGCCTCTGGGATTTGTAGCCTTCTAGAAATTTTTCAACCTCGATTTCATTTTCTACATCCAATTTTCTATTTAATTTCCGAGAATGGTAAACCTTAATGCTAGTCACAATAGTTATCAAGAGAAGAAGTGTTCCTATGCTGGCTCCGGCTCCTGCACATAAGCAAACTATAAATCACTATCCATCAAAACTAGTCATAAAGTCAATAGTCAGAGGATGAGTAGTTCTCTACCTATAATTCCATACTTTTCCTTTAAACCTGCAAAATCAATGGAGGGATATTAGCAAAAGTGTTGCATATGATATTCTCTCCCAAATAGAAACTCCCTTAACAATTCTTCAGCAATTACCTTTTTAAGGCACATTTGTGTACATATGCTGAAAACCAGTTCTGTAGACTTTTTTCCTATTTCACAAAGAAAAACTTCCTATCCCACTTAGGAAAAACTTTTGACTGAATCGTGGAAAACGTAGCTTATTTTTATGTTTGTTCATGTATTACCTTATATTTATGCTTGTTCTTGTAGAAAAGCGGCCGCACTAATCAATACTTTTTCACATAATATTGGCCGGACAAACAAACGTACCATTATTTTATAATAGTAAGAAAGGCATAATTGGCATGATGCCCAATTGGTCAAACTCAATAGAATCTATGGATAATGTAAAAACCTCTAGATCATTGAATCATTTTATTGAGAAATGATCCCATAGTTCATAGGAGCAATTCGTTGGATCACGGGCTCAAATAATCACTCTAATCTAATCGATGTTTACTATTAGGTTGAATCACTTCATATGCAATTCATCTCCCATGGATTATTTTAAACTTCCTCAATTATAAGTTAGGGACTCTAGAAGGATAATTGGATCCATGGTGTTTGCATAACAGAATTCTGCTCTCCCACAAGCTGAACACAATGTACAGATATCGTATAGCTCTGTGGGCCCAGCTAGAAGTATGACAACCGTTCAGAGATTGGGGTATTTAAAGTCCTTGTCATAAAATTAAGTTTGAGTGCAAAGAGGAGGAGCCCAGTCAAATATTCCCATCCCTAGTTTTGGAACCAATTGCGAGAACCACCTGTTGCCAACTTTTCCTATCGAGATCCTTGGTTTAAGGATATCAACTTTTTGTAGTTCTATAAATTATAACTACCTAGTTTAAGATTCGATCAAATGGTGTATGTCAGATGGAAGTGGAGGTGTAAATTGGGCTGGGCTGCCCGGCATGAAAAAACCTGGGTTGTGGGTCTGCATGTCACGTTGGCCGGCCCTACCTGGCCCAGTACGACCCAAAGGATGGACCATACTGGGCTAGGGAGCCCTAGGCTGTAGCACGTCACGACACCACCCAGGGCCTTGACTGTGTTGTGCCAGGCAATGGTGTTTAGGCTGAGGAACGGCCCAGCATGGACCGACACTATATTTATATAAAAAAAAGTGGATCTTTTATATAAATAAAATATTGAACTTAAAATAATTAAACTTTTGCTATTCATTTATAAATTTGGATCAATGCTTGTGCATTTATTTCAATAATTTTAAATTTATTTCAAGTTGAGAAACCTAAAAGTCCATTAAGTTTTTTTCAATTTTTATTAAAAAAAGTTTAGGAGAGTCATGTGGGCTGGCCCGTGGGTAGAAAGACCCAACTTGGCATGACCTAAGCCGCACCGTTGGCCGTGCTGGGCTGACCCCGAACCAATCTGTGCACATCACGGGCCGGCACATTACAACCTAGGACCAGCTGGGCCGGGCTCAAAGAGGGTCGTGCCGCACAACCTAGTTTACACTTCTAGGTGAAAGTAGGGTGGCAAAATCTTGAGCTGACCTGCTAATCTAAGCCGTGTCTTAATCACATTTGACTCACAAACACGGACCTGCAAAATATATGAGTCGATCACAACTTAAAAAAAATATATAGAGAAATAACCCCCATTTAAATGGGTCGAGTTAAAGTCAACCTACATAAATCCCATAAACTTCTTGTGGTGTAGGAAGTGGGCCTATTGAAAGGGGAAATGGTGAAGATAAGCAGAACAAGCAATAAAATTAAGAAAAAGGATTTTTACAAAAAAATTAGTTCTAAATCTTGATTAAATTAATTTATTAAGAAAGACACTTAAACACCGAGTTAAGGTGTGTACGTAGCCAAAAGACCACTTTTTCTTGGAACGATATCCTTAGGGTTCTTTTTAGAAATCGTTACCTTTCTTCCTTGTCTAATATCACACTACAAGAAAATACATTTTTAGTGTCGAACTTATAGCGGTGGCCACTAAAATGTGACGCTATAAGACACTTATACCAGCGGCCAAGTCCGACCCCCGCTGTAACTCAAATTTTAAGTTACTTTTAACGGCGGCCTCTACTGTGACCATGAGTAAAACTATCGATCCAATGACGCCACTGGTTCGCGCGAAAATTCTTATTTGTACCATCGAATATTTAGCAGCGGCCAATGCTTTCGAGGGTAAAATGAGTTTGAAGCGTCCATAAAGTGTTGGCAGACGCTACAAATTATTTTTAGCGGCGGCCATAAGTGTCAGTTAGAGAGAGATGAAGTACCAGAAGAAGAAAAGGAGACAGTGTAATTATTTTCAACAAGTTGACCTTTAGAAACCAAATTAGTAGCAAGAGGAGGAGAAACCAAAACATTGGTTAAGGGTAATGGGCCAGGGGTATCACCAACAGAGGTGATGGGGAGATGATCTCCGTTGGTAGCTTGAACAGTGAGATGACCAGTGTAAGCAACAACATTTTGTAATGTGGCGGGTGATGAGGCCATATGGTTACTTGCACCAGAATCTAAGTACCAGGTATTGGAAAGAGAGGAAGCCGTACCTGCGATGTTCATGGATGCTAAGGCATTGATGATCATTTGGTTAACCATATCAGGGGTGAGAGGAGCTGGAGACATAGATTGTGATGAGGAACCAGGCTGTGAGGGTGAATCATACTGCAGAGTACCACTGAGGTCAGATGAAGCATATGGTGTAGTAGTAACTGTGTAAGCAGTGGGAGCAGATGACACAGTGGAAGTACCAGGGCCGGACTGCACATAATTACGGGAAGTAGAATTGCGAGCCTTCTTCCGACATTCTTCAATAACATGACCAGTGGCCTTACAATATCTGCAAATTTTGGACTTGCATTGTGACCATATTTCTTGCAGTTATGACACTGAACTTTACTGATGTCCTGAGGAGGTTGTCTGGCAGTGGCAACATAGGCAAATGGAGCCTCAACAGAGCGTTGTTGTTCCAGAGTAGTTTTAGTAGCTAGACATTGTTCCTCTCGCAGAAGTTCCTGAAGACAGGCATCCAAGTTGGGAAGAGGAGCCCTGCTCATCAAGTTCGATCGAACTGTCTCAAACTCCAAACGAAGTTTCATGAGGAGCTGATCCCGATGACTACTTTCCTGTAATGGAAGTAATTCTGGTAGAAATGCTGCAGATACTGTGGCAAACTTAATCTCATCATATTCAGATCACAGTCGGCGGAAGCCATTGTAATACTCCTGAATAGACTGGGTACCTTGAGTGAATTGAGAGATTTCAAGTTCCAATTGAAACTGGCGAGCAGCATTGCCCTGTTGATAAACTTTCTAAAGATAGTCCCACATTTCACGAGCATTTTTGCAGGGTTTTAGGTTGAGAATAAAATGTGACTCAATAGAGCCTAGCAACCAGGTCTTGATTTTGGCATCCTTTGTCTTCCACGCTAAAATCTTCTTATCATCTTCCTCAGGTTGAGGTTCAGATCCATCAATGTATCCCCATAGTTCTTTTCCTTCCAAGTAAATTTGAAATTGGAAGGCCCATGAGGTATAATTGGTTCCATCAAAGCGAATTAGGACAATCTCATGTTTTTCCATGACTAAAGACAAGTCACTATTGAACCAATTTTAGGCAAATTAAACCACAGTCACTATTGAACTAAATCTGACGTGTGAAGAGGTCCAGACCAGTGCCCAGAATCCACAGGATAAATAGTGGACAAAAGTAGTGCACAGAAAAATAGTCCAAAACAGTCCCCAGAAGCCAGATAAGGAATAGTGCACTAACAGTGCACCGATTGACACAGACGACCCTGTCGTCACTGTGTAGATCTGCACGTGGGTCCCACCAAATGATCTGCTGACAGATCTGAGGATGAGGATGGGTTCACAACAAATGGCCGCAACTATTGAAAGTGGTCGGAGGCATAACGAATCCAAATCCAAACTTTTGGACGGCTGAGATGAAAAGAAATGGACAAAACTGAGTTTCCATAAAAAATGATAGATGGCCTACCTCTGATGATCCATAAATCGTGAAAAAATCTTCAAAAAGATGTATAAATCCAGTCGACCAAGATGGGTTGTTCCAGCTGAGTAGCGATGATGATCGCAGGTGGGCCACTTCAGATCTGAGATGAACAGGGATGAGCACAGACGTTCAGGGCTTCCAGATCTTGGAAGATGATTCTGATGATCAATAAATCAGAAAAAATTCTTCATAAATCCTGGAAGCTTCAGGCGACCAAGATGGTAGAGTTCCGCTGATGAGTTGATGATGATCACAGGTGGGCCACGTCTAATCTGAGATAATCAGGATGATCCGACTGAAGAGAATGATCACAGATGATCATATACTGGCTTCCAATGTTTGGAAGATGATTTAGGAGAAGATCATAGATCACAGATGATCGATCGGGCTCTGATACCATGTCATTTAGAGAGAGATGAAGTACAGATCATGAGAGAGAGAGAGAGATGAATGTCTTCCCTCCTTTGAGGATCGACTGTTGTATATATAAGGGTTCAATTCCCGAATTACAATCAATTACAAATCCTAGATCCTAAACAGAAGCAACAAATTAAGTAACAACCTTTGACTAATTACAATGCAATAAATGGTTACAATAAATGGGCCTAAATGGATGGACCTGGATTGACAATAAGTGATTGCCGTTAAAAGTTATATTACAATTTTGCGCCCTACTCTCCCTCGCTCACTCTAATTTCCCTCTCTTCCCCCATCCCTCTTTCGCGCGCTCTCTCCCTCTCTCGCTCTCACCTCCTCTCATCTCCCTCTCTCGCTCTCATCTCAACTCCATCACGCAACCCTCACCCTCTCCATCAACACACAAATCCCTCCCACCATCTCTAGAAAAACTCATCTAAAGAAGCCCATCTCTGTTATGCTCCCGCCTTAATCTCGCTCACTCATCCCTCTCTCACACTCTCTCTCTGGCCCTCATCTCCCTCTCTCACTCTCACCTCATCTCCATCAGGCAGCCCTCACCCTCTCCCACCATCTCTAACAAAACCCATCTAAAAAAACCCATTTGTTATGCGATCGCCCTTATCTCCCTCTCTCATCCCTCTCTCACTCTCTCTTGCTCTGGCCCTCGTTTCCCTCTCTCGCTCTCTCCTCATCTCCATCATGCAACCCTCACCCTTGTAGAAGATAATCGGCCCTGTAAAACTGTTAGCACCATCTGACCCAAGGCCCATACTCATATATCACGTGGGATTAGTTGACTCATCACTAATCTGTTTATATTCTCATTCCATGTATAGAAGATTGTAATTTATATTCTTTATATTCTTTCCTCATACATAGATTGTAATTGCCTTGATTAAGGCTAGAAATCATTATAAGTAAAGAGAGGACTGATCAACCAGATGATCCAAAAATTCCAAAACTTCTTCTCTTCATCTCAAAGTTCAGAATCTTACATGGTATCAGAGCCATAATACTTTGGAGATCTCATCTACATCGTCAGAGCAACTCAAATCAAGGATCTATGTAGTCGGGAAGAAAAAACGTAGGTGATAACCTACTGTTTCCTCAGTGCGATCATTGTGGCCCACCTGTGATCATCTCAAAATCCACAAGGTTTCCTTCCAGTATTGGTCGTCCATCTCTCCTGGGTATTTTGGAGATTTTTTCAGCATTTTTCAGAGATCAGAGGTAGGAGATTTGATCCATCTTGTGAGTATTCACTTTCCTTAAATAGTTTTCATCACAACCGCACAACATTCTTAATTCTGATCGGATCTGGATGAAACTTGAACTGCTGGAAAGGAAATTAGATAATGGTCTCTAGCTATTGATCTGATCACCAATCAGATCCCTCTGTGGGCCCCACGCAAGGATCCCACCTCATTTTTTCAGTTCGTTTGGGCTGTTTTAGTGCAATCTTTGCACTGTGTGGTTTGTTTCTACATGGAAGCCTCTGCTACTTCCCTGATCTCTTCTACTATTGCTATTGATGCTGCTTATGACTGAAAAAATACTGATTCAGTGCTGTTTACTGCTCTGGCAGCATAAATTCTGCTGTATTAGCCTTTTTATAGCAAATCAGAACACCTTTTTGGTTGGTTTGGGCGGTGCTCTCTTCCTCTTTCTGCTGTTTTGCTTTGTTGTCTCTTATCTACTACATTCTTGCAAATGGACAAGTACGACGTCATCCCAATTAAGTTCAACGGGCAGAATTATATGTCCCGGTCCTTCCACTTGAGGAACTTTATTGAAGGACAAGGCCTTTTTGGTTATCTTGATTGATCGATAACCAAACCTCAGATCACAAGTACTTCTGACTCAAAAGGCCTAGCCACCTGGTCCAAAGAAAATGGAAAGTCATCACTTGGATCCTTAACTCTATTGATCCCTCTCTTGCCGTGTCATGGCCCTTCAAGCCTACACCACAGTAGCTGATATGTGGGTTCATCTGAAGAAATTTTACCATCAAACAAATAAAGCCCGAAAATTTCATCTGGATAGTGAAATTGCCAGATACAGTCAAGGGGATAAAACTGTGCAGGAATACTTTAATGGTTTCCTCACCTTGTAGACTGAAAGGGATTCCATGCTAATCCAAACGGTCTCTTCTGGATTTCTATCTGAGGCTCTCCAATTACAAGAAGAAACTCATATCAGCCAGTTTCTTATGAATCTTCGACCTAATTTTGAATCTTTTTAGTCTGCACTTATGAATAGGGAGAATACTGATAATCTTGATACTTGCCTCCAAGAAGTCCTTCGCGAAGAACTTCGTCTCACCTCACAGTGCACTATTCTGGAAGCACCTGAAGCACCCAAAGCCTTCCTTGCGCCTCTTCCTGCTGACTCGGCTCTCCTGGCAACTCCAAAGCAGACTCAATGTTATGAATGCAAAGGCTTCGGACATATTACCAAAAATTGTCGCAAGAAATTGGTTTGCAGATATTGCAAACGGACCGGTCATGTGATTGATGACCGTCGAAACCTGCAGCGACGGAATGAGACACAGCCTAAGAAGCCTCCCTCCCATATGCCAAGACAGAATGTTCCATCCACTTTTCAGGCTCAAGCGCCCTTATCAGATACAAGCAGCACTTCCTCTGGAGCTATATCGATGACTCCTACTCAGATTCAAGAGCTGATCTAGAGCACAGTCACTTCTGTATATGCGTCTATGGGCTTCTCTGGTGGTCGGTATCAATCTCATTCTCATATAACATCTCCTGCCTTTCATTCTTCTGCATCTCTTTCTTCTTCTATCACCTCTTCCACCTGGTTTTTAGATTCAGGAGCTTCAAATCATATGACATCTGTAGAACATAGCTTTACAAATTCCCACCCTTACCTTGGAAAAGAAAAAATTACCACTGCTAATGGTGATCAACTACTCATTTATGGAGTTGGTACCATTACTTTATCTAGTGTCATTGGCCAGTCCATCACCCTTTCCAATGTCTACTTTGTTCCAAAATTATCGGCCAATCTACTTTCTGTAGGACAACTTATTGATGAGGGCTATCTTGTTCACTTTTCTTCTTCTGCTTGTGTCATACAGGGGTGACAAACTAGGAAGGTGATCGCAATTGGGAGTAAACATGGGCGCCTGTTTTTGCTGGACATTGGACATCATTCCTTCTTTGCTTCTTCTTCTAATAATTTCAAAAACTTGTGGACGGTTTGGCATAAACGTCTTGGTCATGTGAACAATGCCAATTTAATTTCTTTGTTTAAACTTGGTTGTTTGGACTCTTCAATTGATAATAAAATGATGTCTTCTTTATCTCAATCAAAATGTGAAACTTGTTGTTTAAGTAAGAGTCATATTTTGCCATTTTCTGTTCATAACTCTCGTTCATTAGAATCATTTGATATCATTCACACTGATGTTTGGGGAATTACTCCTACCTTGAGTAGGACAGGATTCAAGTACTATGTGACATTTATTGATGATCATTCTCGTTATACTTGGATTTATTTCATGCGTTTAAAATCTAAAGTGTTTTCTATTTTTCAAAGATTCTATAACATGGTACACACTCAATTTAAGAAAGATATCAAGATCCTTAGATCCGATTCTGGCGGAAAATACTTGTCTCATGAATTCTCTGCTTTCCTTTCTGATGAAGGAATTCTTCATCAAAAATCTTGTCTGCACACTCCTCAGCAGAATGGAATTGCGGAAAGAAAGAACAGACATATTCTTGCAACTGTTCGCACCCTTTTACTTGCATCCTTAGTTCCTCCAGAATTTTGGTGTGATGCTGCACAGACTACGGTATATTTGATTAATCGTCTTCCCAGTGCTGTTCTAGGCAAAACTACTCCTTATGGAGTTCTCTTTGAACATCCACCTTCATACTCTCACTTACGTGTGTTTGGTTGCTTGTGTTTTCTTCATCTTCCACCGACTGAACGCACTAAGCTATCCCCACAGGCTGCGAAATGCATCTTTCTTGGTTATAGTTCTGAACACAAAGGGTTTTTGTGTTATGATCGTTTTGAAAAACGCATGCGAATCTCTCGTAATTTGATCTTCATGGAACATATTCCTTTCTTTTCATTACGTTTAGATCATCATCCCATTGTTGTGTCCTATTTGCTACAATTCATGGAGTCTGCTACTCCATCACCTACTCTCAAGGTCTATGTTCGGCATAACAAGGTTCCTCCTATGGTGCCTCTTTCTCCTGATCATCTCCCAGTGCCGCCGACTGCTCCTACAGGTAACCATGCTTCTTCTGATAATCTCATCTCTCTGCGACGATCTAATCGTCTTTCCATTGCCCCTAACCGCTATGGCTTTCCTGCTCTCTTTTCATCCTTAGATAGTACTCCTATACCCACCTCATACTCACATGCCTCGAAGATTGCTTACTGGCAGGATGCTATGAATGAGGAATTGCTCGCTCTCGAAGCTAATCATACATGGGACTTGGTACCGGCTCCGGAAGGCGCCTCTGTGATTGGCAATAAATGGATCTACTCCATCAAAGTTCACTCAGATGGGAGTCTTGATCGCTACAAAGCTCGATTGGTTGCGCAGGGTTATAAATAGGAGTATGGAATCGACTATGAGGAGACATTTGCACCAGTGGCTAAAATGCCCACCGTTCGTACTCTCCTCTGTGTCGCTGCAGCCCGTAACTGGCCTCTGTGGCAAATGGATGTTAAAAATGCATTTCTTCATGGCGAGTTGCAAGAGACTGTTTACTTAAAGCCTCCTCCAGGCTATGCATGTCCTCCTCAGCATGTTTGTAAGTTACGAAAATCTTTGTATGGACTTAAGCAAGCTCCCAGAGCGTGGTTTGATAAATTCCGGACTGCAATTCTTCAAGCAGGATTTCGTCAGAGTCATTCGGATAGCTCACTGTTTCTTTGATGGACAACGAAGGGCTACACGTTCCTTTTAGTCTTTGTTGATGATATGATTATCAGTGGCAATGATAGTGCTGGCGTTACGGATCTCAAACATCATCTCACTCAACATTTCAGAATGAAGGATCTTGGACCTCTCACCTACTTTCTGGGGCTGGAATTCTTGCGTGGCAAATCTGGCATTCGGATTCATTAGCGGAAATATGCTACATATTTGATCACTTCGGCAAGACTGGATGATGCTCACACTTTTGATACACCTATGGAGTTAAACAGCAAGATCAGTGCCGATGATGGCCTTCCCCTGGATGATCCCTCTGTTTTTCGGCGAATAGTTGGTGGTTTGCTCTACTTAACTATGACTCCGCCGGATATCTCTCATGCCGTTCATACGGTTAGCTAGTTTGTGAGCAATCCTCACAAACCTCACCTTGCTGCTGCCCTGCGCATACTTTGCTATGTCAAAGGCACCCTTAATCATGGTCTCTTCTACCCTTCGGGCGCTTCCCCTGCACTTATCCGCTTATGCAGATGCTGACTGGGCTGGTTGTCTCGATTCTCGGAGATCTACCACTGGCTGGTGTATGTTTCTTGGGGACTCACTGATTTCATGGAAGTGCAAGAAGCAAACCACCGTTTCGAAATCTTCTGCTGAGGCAGAATATCGGGCCATGTCATCCGCAAGTGCTGAAATCATCTGGCTACGCCGTCTTCTCTGTGAATTCGGTGTCACTGTCGATAGCCCTACACCTCTTCATGGGGACAACACCAGTGCTACCCAAATTGCAAACAATCCGGTCTTTCATGAAAGAACGAAGCATATTGAGATTGATTGCCACTTCATCCTTCAGCATGTTGTTACTGAAAAGATTACTCTGCCTCATGTCCCTACTCTTAACCAGTTGGCGGATGTCTTCACAAAAGCTCTTCCCAAAACGCGTCATCGTGATCTTACTAGCAAATTGATGTTTTCTGCCTTACCACATCAATTTGAGGGGGAGTGTAGAAGATAATGGGCCCTGTAAAACTGTTAGCACCATTTGACCCAAGGCCCATACTCATATATCACGTGGGATTAGTTGACTCATCACTAATCTATTTATATTCTCATTCCATGTATAGAAGATTGTAATTTATATTCTTTATATTCTTTCCTCATACATAGATTGTAATTGCCTTGATTAAGGCTAGAAATCATTATATGTAAAGAGAGGACTGATCAACCAGATGATCCAAAAATTCCAAAACTTCTTCTCTTCATCTCAAAGTTTAGAATCTTACAACCCTCTCCCACCATTTCCAAAAAAACCAATCTAAGAAAACCCATCTTTGTTATGCCATAATCTCCCTCGCTCATCCTTCTCTCGCTCTCTCCTTTTCTGGCCCTCGTCCTCTCTCTCTCTCTCTCATCTTCTTCACACAGTCCTCACCCTCTCCCACCATTTCCCAAAAAACCCATCTTTGTTATACCAGGCGCAAACCCATCTCTCCTTCGGCAAGCACTACACGAGGGAGCGAAGTTGATTGACTCTGTCCTTGATGTTGTGAGAAAGGAGGCTGAGAACTGCGATTGTTTGCAAGGTGATTATTTTTTCTTCTACTGCAAGTTTTAGCTTTTCTGTTTTTAGCATCAGATCTGATATTGTTGTTTTCAAATTTGTTTCTAGTTTTGTTAGTAGATCCTGAGATGTTCATTTCTTTTGTTTTGCTTCTGTGCTTGTCCATTTAGTGATTTTTATTGATCTTTTTTTGTATTGATGATTTTGTTCACTGATTAGGAGGTTTTATTTATGGGTCTTCGTTTTTTTCCCTCTGCTTTTGTCAAAGATTGTGTTGTTTTGCTTTATCGGCTTCAACAACTGTTATTAAAGGTGATTGTATCTGACAACAGGTGGAAGGCTGTGTGGCCCAGACAGAATTTGATCTGTCTGATCAAATCTGACCCATGGTACCATACAATCATGTGCAGGTCAACTGGTCTAGAGAATAGACTCTCTCTCTCGTAGTTAAATGGGTTGGAGTTAAAAGGGGGTCTCTCTCTCTCATGGTTAAATGGGTTGGAGTTGGTCTCTCTCTCTCTCATGGTTAAATGGGTTGGAGTTGAGTTGTTTGGAAAGGGGGAGTCCTCTGATTTTTGGAATTTTGCAAGAGGTTGTGAATTGTGATGGTTGGAGTGGTGGTTTCTGAGTCGACCCATTATTTTGGCTCAAACAATTTGGTGTTTTGGGTTAAGATTTTTGGGGGCGATAGATGAGTTGGGATTGGAATTTGGATGAGGATATTCTTGTTTCTTTCTGTTGAAACAACCAGCTCTTGCTGAACCAGAGCAAACTCTAGGTTGTTTCACCATCAGTGGCAACCTAATTGATACTGACTTGATAAATAAAGATGTATGGTTTTTATTTTTTTCAATGTGATAGGTAATTGGTGTGTTTGATTATATTGTAAAAAAGAATGGTGGTGTTCGATTGGATTTGTTTGTTTTCAATTCAACATGAATCCACCCAAACATAATCGATTATGACCCATATGTGAAGGTGAAATGGATACTGTAACTTCTTGTGCATTTGCTGCAGTGCACCATTTTTTTATGCTATTGCCGCCTTTGTTTTTGGTAATTTGATTTTGGGGTTGTTTGCTTAGAGCAGAATTTTCTTTGAAATTCTTTGTTTGACCACTCTTTCCTTAGTTTCAAAAGTACTATTTTTTCATAATGTAATTCATTGCTGGTTAATCAATTCCTGTAGTTATGTTGTTGTATTGGACTTTCTGTTGCTTGGTTGTGAATTACTGTTGCTTGGTTGCAAGTTTAAGAATGGGTTCCTCTCACAATCTATACATCTACGAGTACATGCACTTTCTTAAATGATTTGTTTATGGGGTTTGCCAATAAATACGAACATACGCATAAGAATGGAAGGTCATCATGACCAGATGTTTTGTTAAAAAAAGTTACATAGGGCTCGATATTTAATTAATGAAATATCAATGCAATTATTCATTAATGAATCATCTAACTGAACTATATGAATTGATGCCGACAATTTATTAAACTAATGATGAAGTGCTGAAGGTGTTGAACTCACCATTAATGATATAAACTACCGATGGAAGTCTAACTGAATTGAACTACTGCTTGCCAAGCTATTATGAACAGTTCAGATTCCTAATTTAGTTGATCCCAAAATTAGGATGTCATCAGGGGCAGTCTTGGTTTTGTTCAAGCATGCACATGGTTTTTGTTCAAGCATGCACAAGATCTTTTATTGTTGTTATTTGGATGTGTCGTTTTCGCATTGTGTAATTTCTTACCTTTTTTCTTTTCTTTTTCCACCTTTCTGGTGAAGTATCTTTTTTTACTAGGTTGTTGTATAAAATCAGATTGGCATGTTGTGTAGATGAATGAATTTTTATTAGTATTTTAGATGTATATATCGGTTCTAGCTTTTTCTATTTTCATGTCTTCTTTTGATCAGCAGAAAGATGTTTTTGCATATACTGTCCTTAGGATTAGACCTGAAAGGCTGGTGCCCTTGGCCTTAGTGATTTGTCACGTAAGTCTTGTCTATAAATTTTGATGGGGGAAAAGAAAGAAGAATTTGCGTACAAACATAAACAGGCTATCAATGATAAAAGTAAACAAAATTTACCACTAAGCAAGATTACATCAAATGGATACAAATTTACCACTAAGCAACGTTTCATCAAATGGATACTCCATTCATCGCCAATGCATATGCCTCCCAATACGTGTATAAACAACATCCATTAGTGTGCTTCAGTCTCTTAATCTACTTGAAGATTTGTTCCATTCTCCATAACATTTGAGACACATTTTGCCAAACTTATAGCATTAAGGGAATCAACCTCCTCTACAGGAGACCCAACCTTGAGTTTTTAAACGACTTTAGCCTCTCTTTGCTTGCCATGATTTCAGCTCTATTTGAATCTCCTATTCAAACTGGACCTAAAAGCAAGGAGCAAATCTCCTGTACTGTTTCTAGTTGTTCTCCATATTCCTGGAGGCCATGGCATCACAAGTGAACAATTGCAGACGTGTTAACCCTCCATTGTCCTGGTTACAAAATTATCTGGTGCTTGCATCCAATATGGTTCTTCCAAGTGATGCTGTTTAATTCTTTTTCCTGATCCAGTTAATGTAGATATGCCCATTAATCATACATTGATATCTTATTCTAGTGGCATGATGGTCTAAGAAACCGGTGAGTGTTTTGTGGTCGGATTCAATTTCAGGGGTTTATGTGAATGTATGGGGTTTTGTATTGGTGTGTATTTACTATGTATTTCATGTGGGTCTTTGATCAATAGTTTTGGATCTTGAGATCTGTTTTTCATATTTTTGTCTCTGTAGAGATGTGTTTTGCTGGAAAAATCTCCTCTTCTTACTCAAGATGATAAATTAAAGCTTGTCCTGTTCCTTTTTATTCAAGTAGTCAATGTATGTGCATTGAATTGTATCTGATACTTTATTTCCTTATGTAAATTCCATGTCCATGCTATAGTCGTTATGTGTGTCCATGTCATATCCATGCTATTTCTGGTTGTCATTTTGTATAGTCTCTTCTTTTCTTTTCCTTAGTTTTGCATGGGTTAGAGAGAGAGTGCAAACTTTAGTTGTAGGAACATTCTACTCAATTTGTTATACCCACTTCTGATCCTAAATGTAGATTCTATGTCTTCTTTTTCTTACTTGAAAAGAATCAGTTGTTTCTTCACTATAACTAATAAAACAAACAGGTGCTTCACAATATATAACTAATAAAACAAGTCACTCATGTAAACAAGACCTATAAAGCCCCAGTGAGATTTGAGATATCGAGATTGACTGCCAACAATCTCCAATAGGAAGAACCCAAAAAATGGAGTAAAGTTCTCTTAATTACTACAAACCACCCCCCCCCCCCCCAAAAAAAAAAAAAAGAACAAAAAAAAAAGATACAGAAAATAGTAGTTGGGATACTCAATTGAGACTTAACTGAAGTTATAAGAAGCAAAAAATTAAGAAAAAAAGAAATAGACAAGGAAAAGTTGTCCTTTCTGATCCTCCATTGATCCAAGAATACCAACATGAACTAAATGCCCCATCCAAGCAAAAGAACGGACTCCAAATGGTGCTCGCAAATGATTACAGAAATGAGATCCATAATTTCTTAACTAAAAGTTGCTTGGTTTCCATTTGGGTTGCAGGTGTAGGTACTAGCCATTAAATTACTCCTTATGTATTATGAATCCTTGAATTGGTTATACTAAAAACAACTTGGGTCGGATTGATACCCACCATCTCTAGGACCATATAAAGCGTTACAGTAGTAGGCAACCAATAGTAGCAACTAGAACTCTAGAAGTGACAATGTGACATCATCCAGAATAACAGATCAAGGTAGGAAAACTGATAATATTTCAGTATTGGAAAGCTCGGAGGCTTAGAGACACCCCCACCCCGAGTACAATGTTGCCACAAATCTCCCACAAACTCAATCTCGACATCAAAACAGTGCAAAACCAAAAACAACCTTAAATCAATGAAAATGGAGAGAGAGAGAGACTTCTATCATTGCAACAAAATCAAAATCAGAAGATCATGAAACGGATTAAAGCCTGCATTCAGGAAGATCTTCACAAGAAACCATGCGAAAAGCTCAGATCTGTGGATCCAGGCCTTGAAAGAATAAAAAAACAATGTGCATAACAGAACAAGTTTCATAAGAACGAACAAATGCAGATCCATACTTGAACACTGATGCAGGGTCCATGTCCCCTTTTGAACATGGGGAGGTTTTATTTGATGCTTTTTAGCATTGTGTATAGGAATTGAATTTTATTATTTTTGTACTGATTTTGCACTTGGTTCTCAAAATCAAACAATTTTTTATTGTTGAGCTTAAAATATCCAGGCTTCCCAATTCTCTTGTGGTGTGAATGTAAAATCATACTCGAAACTCAGCATCACATGCCTTGTCTGATCATGTGTTTTTGTTCGATAGGTGACGACTTGAATCAGATATTACGATGGATAAAAGTTGGATGCATAAGTCAAGATTGAGCCCTGAGTATCTAAACGGTGTTATAGAATTCCTAAATTTTGCGTTTGACCATGCAACGAATGATGACAAGATCCCGTGTTCATGCATTAAATGTTGTAACAAGTACTATAAGAATAGAGAAGATATGCATGGTGACTTATTATGGAATGGGATAATGCAGAGATACATCAATTGGATGAGCCATGCGGAGGATATATATGGAAGTGAATACATTAGTGTTGAGTCTGAGGAGGGCGATGATATGCATGAAATGTTACAGGATGCATTCGGTAGACCAAACTTAGATGGTGGGGAAGATAATGAATCACTGGAGGAAAGCATTCCGGATGAGCCCAATGTTAGGATTTTTGTAGATTGCAATTTGATGGATGCATAATCATTCTAGCATCATTTGATTCACACACATATGCATTGATTTAAGAAATCTTGTTTTATACATACATTGGTTTTTAAGTCTTGAAGATGTATTGATTTATGCATGTTTTGTTTTTAATCTTGGATGCATTTGATTTGAAAAGAGTTTTAGAAAATCAAGCTAGCCTATGAGTTTTAATTCTTTCAAAATGTTTTAGGCTTTTTATGGTTCATGTTTTAAAACCCTTAGAATGATTTAAGACATGTTTTTAAGCTTGATTAAATGGCCCAAAAAGTTCCCTCAAGAAAACCTTCAAATATGCAATTTGGGAATTTTTGGTCCCAGGCAGTCAACCTGCAGTGTGGCAGGTCGACCTGAGTGTGGCAGGTCGACTTGCCCAGGGACCCAGGTCGACCTGCCACACTGCAGGTTGACTGGGTTCTGAAACACCAACGGTCACTTTTTTGACCGTTGTGTGTAGCAGGTCGACCCCCCCCCCCCCTTGTTGGCAGGTTGACCTGGGACTAGCCGTTGGACACTTTTTGCTATAAATATGAGTTCTTTCCTTTGCCAAATGGGGAATTTTAAGGCCCTCCTTGAGGGGTTTTGAGGCATATTCAAAGGGAAATGAACTAAGGGATGAAGGGGATCATTAGGAAAGCTAAAGCTTGGATTAATGAAGTTAAATCACCAAGTAGGCTCTACTTTCCTTAATCATATGTTTTCATGCTTTGTTTTATTTTTGGTAAATCATTTGTAGCATGATAAACTATGTTGTGTTGTATCCTTAACATGTTTTATGTTTTGAATTGATTTATTGTTTTGGATACATCACCATTGATTCAATCCAAGTAGTACTTTATCTTTGGTAAATCTAAGTAGATCATGTTAATGGAAACATCTTTGAAATTAGATGTAACATGATCCATATACTTGGTTGAATCTTTGGTTGTTGTTTTCCAACATAAGAAAATCACTTTCAAAACTATCTTATGTTTTGGATTCAACTTCTTTACAAATCATATGTTTTCATGTTTTGTTTTATCTTTGATAAATCTTTAGTAGCATGTTAACCTATGATGTGTTGTATCCTTAGCATGTTTTATATTTTGAATTAATCTATTGTTTTGGATGCATCACCATTGATTCAATCCAAGTAGTACTTTATTTGGTAAATCTAAGTAGATCATGTTAATGAAATAATCTTTGAAATTATATGTAACATGATTCATATACTTGGTTGAATCTTTGGGTGTTGTTTTTCATCATAAGAAAATCTCTTTCAAAATATATCTTATGTTGTGGATTCAACATCTTTACAAATCATATGTGAATTTGTTTTAAAGTTTTACAACTTGCTTTGCATTGATTGGTATATCATATTCAAGTTGTATTTATAATCACATATGATTTGTCCCCTTATTTCAATCAAATCTAATCTTATGTTTTATGAGCTAAATGTTGATTTGATTGACATCCCTATGCTTCACATGTTTTGGTCTTTGAATTTTCACAACTTGTTTAGGATTCAAATGTATATCTTTTACAAGTTAGTTTTAACATGTGATTAGCATTTCCTCAATCATAAATGTTTTATGAGCTAAAACTTTCAAAAGCCTTAGGCATACATTTATGAGCTTTCATTTTCAAAATGATTGAGGACATCACACACACACATCATATACTTTCATCTTTGCATTCATAGTGTGTGTGTGTATTAGATTTTCATTTTCATATCCGCCTATTTTAGAGGCAAATGTAATGAGCTTAATTGAATCTCCATCAAGTGTATGTTAGACACTAATTTAGTGAGATAACCAACCTATGGTTGAAGAGGTTATTGCTTAGCCTATAAAAGCATAGTGTATAGGTTGATGTTGAGCCTTGAAAAACATCATTGTAAAGGTTATTGCTAAGCCTTGAAAAGCATATTGTAAAGGTTATTACTTAGCCTATTGAAAAGCATAAATAGTGGAAACCCGGTGGAGTGTTGGATCACAAGCCGGTAGTGGATGTAGGCATTGAGGCCGAACCACTATAAACCCTTGTGTGATGGTGCTTGCTTTGTGGTGATTGTTTTCATTTAGCTTCCGCATTTTGTTTGATAATCATCACTTGTGACTAGTTTGTTTTAAAGAAGTTAAAATTTGTCTTAATTGGTCATAATTGGAGCTCACCCTATTCACCCCCCCTCTAGGGTTCAGATCCCCAGGACTTTCACCCAACATGGAAGCACAGAAATTTTACAGACTTTTGAAGGATGCCGAGATTGAACTATACCCGGGTTGCACTAAATTCTCAAAGCTTTCTTTCCTTGTACGGTTATTTCACTTGAAGTGTCTTAACGGATGTAGTAACAAATCATTCAACATGTTACTTGAGTTATTGAAAGAGGCACTTTCTGTTGGTGAAATGTTGCCTAAGAACCACTATGAATCAAAAAAGATACTTCGGGATCTTGGCCTCCACTATATAAAAATAGATGCTTGCCCGAATGACTGTATGTTGTACAGGAAGGAATATGAGAATATGAATGAATGTATTGTATGTGGTGAGTCTAGGTGGAAATCGATGAAATGTCACTCTACTAAACAGGTTGTAACTTCGTCTACAAAGGATAAGAAGTCAGCTGCAAAGATTCTGCGTTATTTTCCATTAAAACCGAGGCTTCAGAGGTTATTTATGTCTTCAAAAACAGTCGAGTGCATGAGATGGCATGATCAGGGCTGCATAAAGGACGAGGTGTTGAGGCATCCTGCAGACTCTGAGGCATGGTCAACTTTAGACGATGAATTCCCAATATTCGGTTCGGAGCCTCGTAATGTTAGACTTGGGTTAGCGAGCGATGGTTTCAATCCTTTTAATACCATGAGTATTGCTCACAGCACATGGCCGGTCATTCTCATTCCATACAACTTGCCGTCATGGATGTGTATGAAGCAATCATTTTTCATGTTGTCATTGCTTATTCCTGGTCCTAGGTCTCCTGGGGACGACATCGATGTTTACATGCAACCACTGACAGAGGAGTTATTGGAATTGTGGATAGATGGAGTTGAGACATACGACGCCTCTTCAAAACAGAATTTCCAGATGCATGCAACAGTCTTATGGACTATCAGTGATTTTCCCGCATATGCTAACTTATCAGGATGGAGCACTAAAGGGGAAAAAGTATGTCCCTCTTGCAACAAGGACACCTGTTCAGTAAGATTGAAGAATGGACGTAAGTGGTGTTACTTGGGACATCATCGATTTCTACCACTTGATCATAAAATCCGACACAATAAGTGATCTTTTAATGGATTTAAGGAATTGAGAAGTGTGCCAAATGCATTAACTGGTGATGATGTACTTGATCAATAGTATGACTACGAGCAAATCACATTCGGTAAGGCGGATAAAGATAAGATGGAAGGAAGAGAAAAAGTGATGAGTGCAAATTGCCAAAGAATTGAAAGAAGAAGAGTATTTTTTTCCAATTGCCTTATTGGAAAGATCTTATATTGGGGCACAATCTGGATGTTATGCACATCGAGAAAAATGTGTGTGATAGCGTGCTAGGGACACTGTTGAACATGGAGGAGAAAACAAAGGACACTTTAAAAGCTCGTCTTCACTTAAAGTTAGTGGGCATAAGGGAACATCTCCACCCAAAACAAGAAGGAAATCGGTTGGTATTACCCTCTGCATGCTACTCAATGTCTTTAAATGAGAAAAGAAAGTTGTGTCAATGCTTGAAGGAGGTGAAGGTTCCGGATAATTATTCGTCGAACATTGCACGATGTATTCAGGTCAAACAATGCAAGATCTCGGGGCTAAAGAGTCACGATTGTCATGTTCTTATGCAACAACTACTTCTGATTGCAATACGTGGACTCTTACCCAAGGATGTGTGTTCAGTATTGATTCAATTGTCTGCTTTCTTTAGGCAGTTGTGTTCAAAAGTTTTGAAGGTCTCAGAGCTGGAGCAACTTCAAACCCAGATTGTTCTAACACTGTGTAAATTGGAAATGATCTTTCCACCGGCATTTTTTGATATTATGGTCCATTTGCCTATTCATCTCGCCGATGAGGCCAAGTTTGCCGGACCAGTGCAATACCGGTGGATGTATCCAATCAAGAGGTCAGTATATATATATATATAATATCAACTTGTCATTTGAAGTTGTATTGGCAATAACATCAACAATTGTATTCCCATAGGTACTTCCACATGTTGAAGTCATATGTACATAATAGAAGTCGCCCAGAGGGTTCAATAGCAGAAGGGTACCTTTCAGAAGAATGTTCGACATTTTGCTCCAGATACTTGCATGAGGTTGAGACAAGGTTCAACCGACCAGTTCGGAAATCACATGAAAAGTTTTCCATTTTCGCAGGGACCGGTCATGCCTTAGGGAAGGCAACCTTGCGCACGCTAAGTACAGATGAGTGGGAGCAGGCTCATCTATATGTGTTGAACAACTGTGATGAAGTCGCCCCATTTGTTCAGTAAGATTGCTAGTTTCAAATCTAGTGATACGATATATATAGTAAACTGAACATTTTCCTCCCATTTGGATTATGATAAAAATACATATGATATAGGACACATAAGCAGATGATTAAGGATGCTCATGGTGGTCGTATAAGTGTTAGGGATGTGGACCGCACTCATATTAAGGAATTTGGTAAATTGTTCGAACGCCATGTAAGTGTTGTATATAATATGCATTTTTCCTATTAAGTGTAGTCATAGTTGTGAATAATGTGATGGGGATGTATTAATTTCCTTGTCCCATCCAAATAGGTTTCACAGATGCAAGTAGACGGTGAGCTTGTAAATTCACAACTTCAAGTATTAGTGGTGCCTCCACTTCGAGTAGTGAGGTGCTTTAAGGGGTACATCGTAAATGGCTTTCGCTTTCACACAAAAGATCGCGAGAGACAAAGGAAAACTCAAAATAGTGGAGTTTTCTTAACTACAGAGACATTGAGCTTTACAAGCGTAAGAGACTCGAGCCCGATGACCGGCAATGTTGGCTATTATGGTGTCTTAAACAATATTACGGAGTTACAATATATCGGTGGGAATCAGATCGTGTTATTCAAATGTGATTGGTGGGATGTAATGAACCGTGGTAGGGGAATCAAGCAAGATGAGTATGGATTCACCTGTGTGAACTTCTCACGGACCATAAATACCAATGAACCATTTATTCTTGCAAATCATGCACAACAAGTTTTTGACATCCAAGACACCATCGATTCCAATTGGCATGTCGCGATAAAGATACAACCCTGATAACTGAAGTTCCTGCTGAATGTCAGATCTCTGATAAGTATAGATCATTTCCTTCAAATGCGCATATAGATTAGCTCCTCCAACTTGTCAAAAAGATCAACCAGCAAACTCAAGTTGGATGAACTAATCTATATGCGCATTTGAAGGAAATGATCTATACTTATCAGAGATCTGACATTCAACAGGAACTTCAGTTATCAGGGTTGTATCTTTATCGCGGCATGCCAATTGGAATCGATGGTGTCTTGGATGTAAAAAACTTGTTGTGCTTGATTTGCAAGAATAAATGGTTCATTGGTATTTAAGGTCCGTGAGAAGTTCACATAGGTGAATCCATACTCATCTTCCTTGATTCCCTTACCACGGTTCATTACATCCCACCAATCACATTTGAATAACACGATCCGATTCCCACCGATATATTGTAACTCCGTAATACTGTTTAAGACACCATAATAGCCAACATTGCCGGTCATCGGGCTCGAGTCTCTTGCACTTGCAAAGCTCGATGTCTTTGCAGTTAAGAAAACTCCACTATTTTGAGTTTTCCTTTGTCTCTCGCGATCTTTTGTGTGAAAGAGAAAGCCATTTACGATGTACCCCTTAAAGCACCTCATTGCTCGAAGTGGAGGCACCACTAATACTTGAAGTTGTGAATTTACATGCTCACCGTCTACTTACATGGCGTTCGAACCATTTACCAGATTCCTTAATATGAGTGCGGTCCACATCCCTAACACTTATACGACCACCATGAGCATCCTTAATCATCTGCTTATGTGTCCTACATCATACGTATTTTTATCATAATCCAAATGGGAAGAAAATGTTCAGTTTACTATATAAATCATATCACTAGATTTGGAACAAGCAATCTTACCGAACAAATGGGGCGACTTCATCACAGTTGTTCAACACATATAGATGAGCCTACTCCCACTCATCTGTACTTAGCGTGCGCAAGGTTGCATTCCCTAAGGCATGACCAGTCCCTGCGAAAATGGAAAACTTTTCATGTGATTCAGCATCACCACCATCGTAATTCCGAACTGGTCGGTTGAACCTTGTCTCAACCTCATGCAAGTATCTGGAGCAAAATGTCGAACGTTCTTCTAAAAGGTACCCTTCTACAATTAAACCCTCTCGGCGACTTCTATTACATACATATGACTTCAGCGTGTGCAAGTACCAATGGGAATACAATTGTTGATGTTATTGCCAATACAACTTGAAACGACAAGTTGATATTATATATATATATATATATAAACTAACCTCTCGATTGGAAACATCCACCGGTATTGCACTGGTCCGGCAAACTTGGCCTCATCGGCGAGATGAATAGGCAAATGGACCATAATATCAAAAAATGCCGGTGGAAAGATCATTTCCAATTTACACAGTGTTAGAACAATCTGGGTTTGAAGTTGCTCCAGCTCTGAGACCTTCAAAATTTTCGAACACAACTGCCTAAAGAAAGCAGACAATTGAATCAATACTGAACACACGTCCTTGGGTAAGAGTCCACGTATTGCAATCAGAAGTAGTTGTTGCATAAGAACATGACAATCGTGACTCTTTAGCCCCGAGATCTTGCATTGTTTGACCTGAATACATCGTGCAATGTTCGACGAATAATTATCCGGAACCTTCACCTCCTTCAAGCATTGACACAACTTTCTTTTCTCATTTAAAGACATTGAGTAGCATGCAGAGGGTAATACCAACCGATTTCCTTCTTGTTTTGGGTGGAGATGTTCCCTTATGCCCACTAACTTTAAGTGAAGACGAGCTTTTAAAGTGTCCTTTGTTTTCTCCTCCATGTTCAACAGTGTCCCTAGCACGCTATCACACACATTTTTCTCGATGTGCATAACATCCAGATTGTGCCCCAATATAAGATCTTTCCAATAAGGCAATTGGAAAAAAATACTCTTCTTCTTTCAATTCTTTGGCAATTTGCACTCATCACTTTTTCTCTTCCTTCCATCTTATCTTTATCCGCCTTACCGAATGTGATTTGCTCGTAGTCACACAATTGATCAAGTACATCATCACCAGTTAATGCATTTGGCACACTTCTCAATTCCTTAAATCCATTAAAAGATCTCTTATCGTGTCAGAGCTTATGATCAAGTGGTAGAAATCAACGATGTCCCAAGTAACACCACTTACGTCCATTCTTCAATCTTACTGAATAGGTGTCCTTGTTTCAAGAGGGACATACTGTTTCCCCTTTAGTGCTCCATCCTAATAAGTTAGCATATGCGGGAAAATCATTGATAGTCCATAAGACTGCTGCATGCATCTGGAAATTCTGTTTTGAAGAGGCATCGTATGTCTCAACTCCATCTATCCACAATTCCAATAACTCCTCTATCAATGGTTGCATGTAAACATCGATGTCGTTCCCAGGAGACCTAGGGCTAGGAATAAGCAATGACAACATGAAAAATGATTGCTTCATACACATCCATGGCGGTAAGTTGTATGGAGTGAGAATGATCGGCCATGTGCTGTGAGCAATACTCATGGTATTAAAAGGATTGAAACCATCACTCGCTAGCCCAAGTCTAACATTACAAGGCTCCGAACCGAATATCGGGAATTCATCGTCTAAAGTTGACCATGCCTCAGAGTCTGCATGATGCCTCAACACCTCGTCCTTTATGCGGCCCTGATCATGCCATCTCATGTACTCGGCTGTTTTTGAAGACATAAATAACCTCTGAAGCCTCAGTTTCAATGGAAAATAACTCATAATCTTTGCAACTGACTTCTTATCCTTTGTAGACGAAGTTACAGCCTGTTTAGTAGAGTGACATGTCATCGATTTCTACCTAGACTCACCACATATAGTACATTCATTCATATTCTCATATTCCTTCCAGTACAACATACAGTCATTCAGGCAAGCATCTATTTTATATAGTGGAGGCCAAGATCCCGAAGTATCTTTTTTTATTCATAGTGGTTCTTGGGCAACATTTCACCAACATGAAGTGCCTCTTTCAATAACTCAAGTAACATGTCGAATGATTTGTTACTCCATCCGTTAAGACACTTCAAGTGAAATAACCGTACAAGGAAAGAAAGCTTTGAGAATTTAGTGCAACCCGGGTATAGTTCAATCTTGGCATCCTTCAAAAGTATGTAAAATTTTTGTGCTTCCATGTTGGGCTCATCCGGAATGCTTTCTTCCGATGATTCATTATCTTACCCACCATCTAAGCTTGGTCTACCGAATGCATCCTGTAACATTTCATGCATTTCATCGCCCTCCCCATGGCTCGTCCAATTGATGTATCTCTGCATTATCCCATTCCATAATAAGTCACCATGCACATCTTCTCTATTCTTATAGTACTTGTTACAACATTTAATGCATGGACACGGGATCTTGTCATCATTCGTTGCATGGTCAAACGCAAAATTTAGGAATTCTATAACACCGTTTAGATACTCAGGGCTCGATCTTGACTTATGCATCCAACTTTTATCCATCGTAATATTTGATTCAAGCCGTCACCTACCGAACAAAAACAGATGACCAGACAAGGCATGTGATGCTGAGTTTCGAGTATGATTTTACATTCACACCACAAGAGAATTGGGAAGCCTCGATATTTTAAGCTCAACAAAGAGTTGTCTGATTTTGAGAACCAAGTGCAAAATCAGTACAAAAATAATAAAGTTTAACTCCTATACACAATGCTAAAAAGCATCAAATAAAACCTCCCCATGTTCAAAAGGGGACATGGACCCTGCATCAGTGTTCAAGTATGGATCTGCACTTGTTCGTTCTTATGAAACTTGTTCTGTTATGCACATTATTTTTTTTATTCTTTCAAGGCCTAGATCCGCAGATCTGAGTTTTTCGCATGGTTTCTTGTGAAGATCTTCCTGAATGTAGGCTTTAATCTGTTTCATGATCTTCTGATTTTGATTTTGTTACAATGATAGAAGTCTCTCTCTCTCTCTCTCTCCATTTTCATTGATTTAAGGTTGTTTTTGGTTTTGCACTGTTTTGATGTCGAGATTGAGGTTGTGGGAGATTTGTGGCAACATTGTACTCGGGGGTGGGGGTGTCTCTAAGCCTCCTAGCTTTCCAATACTGAAATGATATCAGTTCTCCTACCCTGTTTTTGTTATTCTGGATGATGTCACATTGTCACTTCTAGAGTTCTAGTTGCTACTATTGGTTGCCTACTACTGTAACGTTTTATATGGTCCTAGAGGTGGTGGGTATCAATCCGACCCAAGTTGTTTTTAGTATAACCAATTCAAGGATTCATAATACATAAGGAGTAATTTAATGGCTAGTACCTACACCTGCAACCCAAATGGAAACCAAGCAACTTTTAGTTAAGAAATTATGGATCTCATTTCTGTAATCATTTGCGAGCACCATTTGGAGTCCGTTCTTTTGCTTGGATGGGGCATTTAGTTCATGTTGGTATTCTTGGATCAATGGAGGATCAGAAAGGACAACTTTTCCTTGTCTGTTTCTTTTTTTCTTAATTTTTTGCTTCCTATAACTTCAGTTAAGTCTCAACTGAGTATCCCAACTACTATTTTCTGTTTCTTTTTTTTTTTTTGTTCTTTTTATTTTTGGTGTTCTGTAGTAATTAAGAGAACTTTACTCCATTTTTTGGGTTCTTCCTATTGGAGATTGTTGGCAGCCGATCTCGATATCTCAAATCTCACTAGGGCTTTGTAGGTCTTGTTTACATGAGTGACTTGTTTTATTAGTTAAATATTGTGAAGCACCTGTTTGTTTTATTAGTTATAGTGAAGAAACAACTGATCCTTTTCAAGTAAGAAAAAGAAGACAGAGAATCTACATTTAGGATCAGAAGCGGGTATAACAAATTGAGTAGAATGTTCCTACAACTAATGTTTTCACTCTCTCTCTCTCTCTCTCTCTAAACCATGCAAAACTAAGGAAAAGAAAAGAAGCGACTACACAAAATGACAACCAGAAATAGCATGGATATGACATGGACACACGCAATGACTATAGCATGGACATGGAATTTACATGAGGAAATAAAGTATCAGATACAATTCAATGCACATACATTGACTACTTGAATAAAAAGGAACAGGACAAGCTTTAATTTATCATCTTGAGTAAGAATAGGAGATTTTTCCAGCAAAACACATCTCTACAGGGACAAAAATATGAAAAACAAATCTCAAGATCCAAAACTACCGATCAAAGACCCACATGAAATACACAGTAAATACACACCAATACAAAACCCCATACATTCACATAAACCCCTGAAATTGAATCCGACCACAAAACACTCACCGGTTTCTTAGACCATCATGCCACTAGAATAAGATATCAATGTATGATTAATGGGCATATCTACATTAACTGGATCAGGAAAAAGAATTAAATAGCATCACTTGGAAGAACCATATTGGATGCAAGCACCAGATAATTTTGTAACCAGGACAATGGAGGGTTAACATGGCTGCAATAGTTCACTTGTGATGCCATGGCCTCCAGGAATATGGAGAACAACTAAAAATAGTACATGAGATTTGCTCCTTGCTTTTTAGTCCCAGTTTGAATAGAAGATTCAAATAAAGCTGAAATCATGGCAAGCAAAGAGAAGCTAAAGTCGGTTAAGAACTCAAGGTTGGGTCTCCTGTAGAGGAGGCTGATTCCCTTAATGCTATAAGTTTAGCAAAATGTGTCTCAAATGTTATGGAGAATGGAACAAATCTTCAAGTAGATTAAGAGACTGAAGCACACTAATGGATGTTGTTTATACACGTATTGGGAGGCATATGCATTGGCGATGAATGGAGTATCCATTTGATGAAACGTTGCTTAGTGGTAAATTTGTATCCATTTGATGTAATCTTGCTTAGTGGTAAATTTTGTTTACTTTTTATCATTGATAGCCTGTTTATGTTTGTACGCAAATTCTTCTTTCTATTCCCCCATCAAAATTTATAAACAAGACTTACGTGACAAATCACTAAGGCCAAGGGCACCAGCCTTACAGGTCTAATCCTAGGGACAGTATATGCAAAAACATCTTTCTGCTGATCAAAAGAAGACATGAAAAGAGAAAACGCTAGAACCAATATATACATCTAAAATACGAATAAAAATTCATTCATCTACACAACATGCCAATCTGATTTTATGCAACAACCTAGTAAAAAAAGATACTTCACCAGACAGGTGGAAAAAAGAAAAGAAAAAAGCTAACAAATTACACAATGTGAAAACTACACATCCAAATAACAACAATAAAAGATCTTGTGCATGCTTGAACAAAACCAAGACTGCCCCTGATGACATCCTAATTTTGGGATCAACTAAATTAGGAATCTGAACCGTTCATAACAGCTTGGCCAGCAGTAGTTCAATTTAGTTAGACTTCCATCGATAGTTTATATCATTAATGGTGAGTTCAACACCTTCAGTACTTCATCATTAGTTTAATAAATTGTTGACATCAATTCATATAGTTCAGTTAGATGATTCATTAATGAATAATTGCATTGATATTTCATTAATTAAATATCGAGCCCTATGTAACTTTTTTTAACAAAACATCTGGTCATGATGACCTTCCATTCTTATGTGTATGTTCTTATTTATTGGCAAAACCCATAAACAAATCATTTAAGAAAGTGCATGTACTTGTAGATGTATAGATTGTGAGAGGAACCCATTCTTAAACTTGCAACCAAGCAACAGTAATTCACAACCAAGCAACAGAAAGTCCAATACAACAACATAACTACAGGAATTGATTAACCAGCAATGAATTGCATTATGAAAAAACAGTACTTTTGAAACTAAGGAAAGAGTGGCCAAACAAAGAATTTCAAAGAAAATTATGCTCTAAGCAAACAACCCCAAAATCAAATTACCAAAAACTAAGGCGGCAATAGCATAAAAAATTGGTGCACTGCAGCAAATGCACAAGAAGTTACAGTATCCATTTCACCTTCACATATGGGTCATAATCGATTAGGTTTGGGTGGATTCATGTTGAATTGAAAACAAACAAATCCAATCAAACACCACCATTCTTTTTTACAATATAATCAAACACGCCAATTACCTATCACATTGAAAAGAAATAAAAACCATACAGCTTTACTTATCAGGTCAGTATCAATTAGGTTGCCACTGATGATGAAACAACCTAGAGTTTGCTCTGGTTCAGCAAGAGCCGGTCGTTTCAACAGAAAGAAACAAGAATATCCTCATCCAAATTCCAATCCCAACTCATCTATCGCCCCCAAAAATCTTAACCCAAAACACCAAATTGTTTGAGCCAAAATAATGGGTCGACTCAGAAACCACCACTCCAACCATCACAATTCACAACCTCTTGCAAAATTCCAAAAATCAGAGGACTCCCCCTTTCCAAACAACTCAACTCCAACCCATTTAACCATGAGAGAGAGAGAGACCCCCTTTTAACTCCAACCCATTTAACCACGAGAGAGAGAGAGTCTATTCTCTAGACCAGTTGACCTGCACATGATTGTATGGTACCATGGGTCAGATTTGATCAGACAGATCAAATTTTGTTTGGGCCACACAGCCTTCCACATGTTGCCAGATACAATCACCTTCAATAACAGTTGTTGAAGCCGACAAAGCAAAACAACACAATCTTTGACAAAAGCAGAGGGAAAAAAACGAAGACCCAGAAATAAAACCTCCTAATCAGTGAACAAAATCATCAATACCAAAAAAGATCAGTAAAAGTCACTAAATGGACAAGCACCGAAGCAAAACAACAGAAATGAACATCTCAGGATCTACTAACAAAACGAGAAACAAATTTGAAAACAACAATATCAGATCTAATGCTAAAAACAGAAAAGCTAAAACTTGAAGTAGAAGAAAAAATAACCACCTTGCAAACAATCGCAGTTCTCAGCATCCTCTCTCACAACATCAAGGACAGAGTCAATCAGCTTCGCTCCCTCGTGTAGTGCTTGCCGAAGGAGAGATGGGTCTGCGCCTGGTATAACAAAGAAGGGTTTTTTGGGAGATGGTGGGAGAGGGTGAGGACTGTGTGAAGGAGATGAGGTGGGGGAGGGAGAGAGAGAGAGAAAGAGAGAGAGAGACGAGGGCCAGAAAAGGAGAGAGCGAGAGAAGGATGAGCGAGGGAGATTATGGCATAACAGAGATGGGTTTTCTTAGATTGGTTTTTTTGGAAATGGTGGGAGAGGGTGAGGGTTGCATGATGGAGATGAGGAGAGAGCGAGAGAGGGAAACGAGGGCCAAAGAAAGAGAGAGTGAGAGAGGGATGAGAGAGGGAGATTAGGGCGAGCGCATAACAGATGGGTTTTGTTAGAGATGGTGGGAGAGGGTGAGGGCTGCCTGATGGAGATGAGGTGAGAGCGAGAGAGGGAGAGAGCGAGAGAAGGATGAGTGAGCGAGATTAGGGCGGGAGCATAACAGAGATGGGCTTCTTTAGATGAGTTTTTCTGGAGATGGTGGGAGGGATTTGTGTTTTGATGGAGAGGGTCAGGGTTGCATGATGGAGTTGAGATGAGAGCTAGAGAGGGAGATGAGAGGAGGTGAGAGCGAGAGAGGGAGAGAGCGCGCGAAAGAGGGATGGGGGAAGAGAGGGAAATTAGAGTGAGCGAGGGAGAGTAGGGCGTGAAATTGCAATATAACTTTTAACGGCAATCACTTATGGCCGCCGCTAAAAGTAATTTTTAGCGTCTGCCAACACTTTATGGATGCTACAAACTCATTTTACCCTCGAAAGCATTGGCCGCCGCTAAATATTTGACGGTACAAATAAAAAATTTCGCGCGAACCAGTGGCGCCATTGGATCGGTAGTTTTACTCACGGTCACAGTAGACGCTGCCATTAAAAGTAACTTAAAAATTGAGTTACAGCGGGGGTCAGACTTGGCCGCCGGTATAAGTGTCTTATAGCGTCACATTTTAGTGGCCGCCGCTATAAGTTCGACACTAAAAATGTATTTTCTTGTAGTGAAACGCTATAATTAGCTGAACTTCTACTACAACAATCTTACTTATATCCCAATGAAGAGCAAACTCGAGCACATCACTCAGACTATGTAACTACCGCTAATTTGCTAGAGTATTTAATAGTATCTTCCATATCTTAATTTTATCTAGGGAGAGCTACTGGAAAAATCCCCACAGTATGCCATAGGTAAGATGATGACCCACTAGTAGTTTAGAGACGGGAGGGGTCCTCTAGACGTGTTTTTGTCTATTTTTTTTCATTTATTGATATGGTTGATATTGACTAATCTATGGTGGTTCCTCTGGATTTGCAGAACCCAAATAAAAAGTGAGTTTTCTCTCTTGGTTGCTGGTGTTGCTCCAGAGCGATGGATGCGGTGGATGGGGCTGGGGGAGGCAGGGAAAGGGAATATATGAAGGAATGGAGGGCGGCGAGCATGGGGTAGTCTTCGTCGGATGAGGAGGGAGGATCTCCACGGAGGGAAAGGAGGAGGGAGGAGAGGGGAGTGGAAACGGAGGCGAAGTTGTAGGGGGAGACGAGGAAGAGGGCCTAGGCTTGGGGGAGGGAGGGGATAAGGGCTTGGGACCTGCAGATCGGCGAGGGCGGATGGTCGTTAGGTGGACCTGCAGACTCAATGTCAGTTAGATTTTCTTCAACATATAACTATCTTATTTGCTGAACGCAACAGAATTGTGGATATCGACCATATTGCAAAACATTAAAGAAAGACATGAACGTTGAATCTGCAGGTCTACCTAATGATCATCTACCCTCGCCTCCTCTCACTCCCCTTGGGTCTGCCCGTCCTTGGCCCTCATCCCCTCCCTCCCCCACCACCTCTAGGCACAGGCCCTCTTCCTCGTCTCTGCCTATAACTTCTCCTCCGTCTCCCCTCCCCTCTTCTCCCTCCTCCTCTCCCTCCATGGCGATCCTCCCTCCTCCTTCGATGATGACCCCATGCTCGCCGCCCTACATTCCTTCGTATCATGGTATTAAATATCGGCCGATACCGGTTCATATCGGCCGATATGAACCGGTATCAGTCCATACTGGCCCGATATTTTGGTGATATATCGGTCTCGGTATCGCATACCAAAATATCGCCAAAATATCGGTCAATCTCGGCCGATATTTTGAAAATATCGGTTTAATCGATATATCAGCCGATATATCTGTCCATCTCGGTCCATCTCGGTCAAAATATCGGCCAAGATGGAATAATGGAAAAAAACCCTAAATTTTTCAATTTTTTTCCTCATTCTTCATCTCCACTCATCTCCTTAGAGCAACCCCTTCTCCTTAGCTGATTTTCTTGCATATTTCCAACACTATTTCTTGAAAAAAATCATTTTATTTTGGTAAGAAAATCAACATACTCCCTTATTTTAGCTATTATGTATTCTTTAACAATCCATACCGAATAAATGATGATGATGATGATATCGAGTGTGGGCGACACTCCACTTGGAATTAGGCTGTCATGCTCATCAATCTCTATCTCTCTAGTCTACCCTAATTTCAGGTAAACCATAAACCTTTTGATGTTCAAGTGCTTTTTGATTGATTTATCTCACTATCATGTTTCAGATTTTAATATTTTATCTTCATGGTCTTGAATTTCACAACTTATTTTGATAATTGAGTTAGTATTAAATGATACTTGATATATTATCTTTATTTTCTTATATTTTACATTAATAAATTGATCATGAGCATCAATAATTGTTACATTATATGAAATACTGGAGAAGACGGCGAACTGCGATACAGACAGGACTCATAACTTAAGGTGACCGAGATTTTGATTTATTATTGTTACTAATGGAAACAAATATTTTTTTTCCAGTATTTTCTAATATTCTAAAGTTTTTGGATATTTTTGCGAATTTTTTTGGATTAAAAAAATTTTCACACCGCGATGACTGCGACGGACCGATATCCGCGACCGATACCGATATCATATCGGTTTTTCGGCCCGGCCAATACCGCGACCGAGACCGAGATTTTAAACCATGCTTCGTATCCTCTTTCTTTCTGCCTCCCCTAGCCCCATCCACCACATCCACCACTCTCGAGCAACACCACCAACCAAGGGAAGAAAACTCACTTTCTATTTAGGTTCTGTAAATCGATAGCCATCACCACAGAATAGTCAATATCGACCATATTGCTAGATGACAAAAAAAAAAAAGAAAAAAAAAGACAAAAACACACCCAGAGGACCCCGTCTCTAAACCACCGGTGGGTATCTTTCCTATGGCATATTATGGGGATTCTCCAATAGTTTTCCCTTTTATCTAATAGTACTATCAAGTTAGCTAATTTTATTTAATTATAAATAATATTTTATAAAAGGATGATATAGAATAATTATTATGTATAATAGATAGTAATATTAAAAAATACATTCTTTTGGCCTTGGCATGGCTCTAGTCCTTGAGGGCTTCGATATTGTAGGCCCACCGTCATCTTTGGGGCTTTAGCTCTACCTAGGTTTGACCTATATATATGAGGGTAGGGTAAGGGCTTGCCCCGCCCGGCCCTTTGAAAGCGCTAGTAGTGTCTATTTGATGAAGTGGTTAAGCTTTTAATTATATTTTTTATTGGATATAAAAAAATCTAAGGAAAAAGAAAATGTAAAGAAGAAGAATACCTTTATTATGGCGAGGTGGGTGACAACAGATATCGTTGCTGCTTTCGTTCTTGAAACCACACTCCATTCCCCTCCATCTGCACTCCTTGCAACTGGGCACATCCCACCTCAAACTTAAAAGATAAACAGGCTCCTCATAATCATTTTGAGGGCGATCGAAATAAATACGATCTAGGTCTGGCATTAAAACGGTCTTTATTGGCCGGCAAGACACTGGCATCGAACCCACGGGAGCATCAGCATGTAAAGCGAAAACGTCTTGTTCCATGTCGCTTGTCACGCCCCCAAAAGTGAAACCGGGGTTATACGTGAGATTAGGGCCAATTAAAACTTTTTCCAGCATTAATCAAATGTAACTTGCCCTAATCACGTCCCATAGGATCGAAGTCCGCGGTGAGGTATAAATATTTCCTCGGTGACCATAAAACACAACGAAACATCATATTCTCAATACCGTCGACACAGAACTCGTACTCACCATCAGGCTAAACTGCCTAAAGCGACGCCTCCACTTTCTCAAAGGTAGATGTACCCGGTACCTATGCACCAAGTGCAGCATCAGACACGATAGTTGGCAGGCAGATATAAATATATAAAACATCAATAGATATGCAGAACGAATCAGAGTAAATGATAAACAAGATCATAAGACATGCATAGCATCATGATCGTAAGAAGTGCATGGTATTCGAATCAATAGCAATCTAACTTAAACATTTAGCAAGATAGGCGGTCCACATATGCTAATTATAACGACATAGTGTCAATGCCCTCCCTACTCCCATTGAGTTGTGGTAGAGATATCAAGGGACTGGATATACCAGGCAGCAAGGCACATGATTAAAGCCTGGCAACAAGGCACGAGTAGTAACTCGGCAACAAGGCACAAGTAGTAACCTGGCAAACAAGCAAGATCCATCAATAAGTAAAAGGTCGTACTGCGCAGACGTTCATCAAGGTCCTCACACAGATGGTGCCCCATCTGTGTTGGGCGATATACAGCTGAGTGGTGCCTGACACAAGGATCCCTAGACAAACAATAGTGAGGGGCTAGGCTTTCTTGCGTGAACAAGATTTATCATCAAAAGAGAGACTACTTTCCATTATCAAGTCAAGATCAATCAAGCAAGCTTATTCAAACGCCAATACCATAAGTAGTCCTCATCAAGCTTTTACAATCAAAGCCACTTAGCCTCAACACCTCTATCAATCGTCAAAACAAGCGGAACATCAAAAGGGATCCTAAGTTCAATACCTAGGTTCATCAAGAAATCCCAAAAATAAAACAAAGCAAACGAAGCTAAGGAACATGAACATAGCATGTAGAAAAGTACCAGACGGTATAATCTGGAATCAGAAGCGATAAACAATCCAATCCTAGGTATAATGTTAAACCTGAGGCATCGTACAACCATACTCAGTCAACGAAGGGAATTAGGGTTCGCGATGCCTAAACAAACAGTCTTCGTGCATAGATATAAAAGGGGGTATCCCGTTGTCCCGTACCGTTCAAGATTGAGATAGGTTGTAACCGATGTAACCAGATTAATCGTAAAAGACGTTGGCTCAAAACACCTTTACATATAGTCAAATGAGTCTAAAAAGGTAGTCAAGGTTCCACCTAAGTCCAACCGAACAAAGTCAAAAGGGCTCTTCAAAAGGTATCCATCATTGGGCCCGGTCCACATCCCACACAGAGTACCCGGTCAACTCGACCCAATCCGGCCGATCGGAAGTTATAAACAAATGGAGTGCACAGTGATTTCCATCAGGCTCCAGAGAGCCTCATTGTGTGTGGCCGGTCGACTCGGTCCCCTTGGTCGGTCAACCACATACACTACAGTTACAGAACCTCAGTTCTGCAACTGAAGTGAAATGGGTGGAAACCCCTTTCCAAAATCCCAGAAGTAATCAGTCAATATGAAGGGCCTAACCCTTCCATTCTAATCCTGCAAACAAAAAAAAATAGGGCATTGCCCTCTCCACATACATCCATACCCCCTCTCATCAAGTCCATCCAACCAACATCCATCCCAATCCAACCATTCAATTTATATTATCATGTTTTCAACATTTAAAGTATCAATGAGCATGTGGTCATCTAAATCATCATCAATCATCAAATCAAAGAAAAGACAAACATATCCAAGCATATATATAAATATCTACCTGCCTTTGGTTGAAAATGCCAAATCCACAAATCCTAGCTCCATAGCCCAACAAACCAAACCTAAAGGATAATTAGTAAAATAAAACTAAATTAAATATAAATTTACTAGAGGGGAAGCTCTAAGCTACCAAATACATTTCTACACCCAAAGTGTATTAACCCAAACCTAAGGGGAATGAGAGCTTACCAAATAGATTGGGATGGAGTGGTGGCTTGCAAATTGAAGATGATTGAGCTCGTGGAGTCCACGCGAAGATGATAGTGATGATCAAAGGTTGTGGGGCCCACTTGATTGGTGGCCCACTAAATTAGTGGCCCATTAACAAAAAGTTATAAAAGATAGAAGGAAAGAAATAAAGAAAGAAAGAAATGGTGAGATGGGTGGGTGTGAGGGGAAAGTCGACGTGGTGAGTGGAGTGGGGTGAGGGAGATGAGATGAGAGAAAATGAAATGAGATAATGAGAAAATGAGAGGGAATGAAATGGGTGTGGGCTAAAATCGTTGGCAGCAAGAGGAATGAGAGAGAAAGAAAGGAAGAGAGAGAAACAAAGGAAGAAAGGGAAACAGAGAGAATGAAAGAGAGAAAAAAGGAAGGAAAGAAATGAACAGTGAAGGGGAAAAATTGGGGAAAAACAGAGAGAGATGGAGTGGGCTGGTTCACCGTAGGTGGGGAGTTCAACGACGGTGCAGGTGGGTCCGACAACGACGGTGATGGCGCCGGGACAGTGGGCAGCATGGCTGGGTGAGATGAGGGAGAAGAGAGAAGGGGAAAAAGAGAGGGATGGGCTGCTGTCGGTGGGGAATGAAGGTGAGGAGGAAAAGGAGAAAGAAGATAAGGGAGAAGGAAAAATAAAGAAAGAAAGGGGTATGGGCTGCTGGCTGTTCACGTGGAGGGAGGGGAGAGAAGGAAATGAGTGAGGAGAGAGAAAGGAATGAGGAGAGAGAAAGGGAAGTTTAAACGGGTTTGGGCCTGGTCATGTTTTGGGTCGGGTTCGAGGGCCCGGATCAAGGTGCAACAGAAGGATAAAGTCCGGGAAATTAGGTAATCTACCCGATGGTGTCAAAATATTGAAAAGCGAAAAATACTAAAAAGCCCTCGGAACTTACCAGAAATAACGACACACATCCTTACTGTACCCAAACGGGCTCGGATCTCAACCCAACTTCGCACGTGCAATCCTAAAGATTAATCGGACCTGTTTGGCTTATAACGAGCTTAATTATCTAAAAACACAATTAACTAAGCTAATTACAACCTTGGAATTTCGGGATGTTACATCCTTCCCTCAGAACATTTGGTCCTCCAAATGACTAAATCTATCACAGGTAAAAGATTTGGTTATTCTAACTAAACTCTATCTTTAAAGTCTGAAGGTGGCAAGCTGCGGTGAAATTCTGGATAGTACTCAAGCTGCTTGCAATCTGACCCACAATCTGCGCACAACTTCGAAACTCTGTCTGACATAACAAACATCTGACGCGAACCCTGCCATCTCTGTATTCATACTATCCAATCAATAGTGACTCCACAAGTTCTCGTACATCTAACACACAAAATGCCCTGACAAAACAACACACCTTCCACGAGTCTGACCTCTGGCCTGTTTGCAATCTTCTTTATCATTTGACCAACTATAGGCCAGTCCTCTGACTATCCTTGATTCTGCCCAAAATGTTTACTCTCATCGTAACATGCTATCCATTACCCACTAGATGACATCTCTGCTCAATACATCTGCCTCTGTTGTCACAAGTTTAAATCCTTCTGCAAAACAAGTACGGTAGGTTTCTATGCTCTGAGTTCAAATTTCTCCCAATACAATGAGTGCATCCACATCTCTAAAGCTAAAACAACCGCTGCAATCTTTACGTCATGGTCAATGTATCTCTTTTTGTGCTCTTTTAGTTATTTGGACCCATAGGTCGTTATCTTTTTCCCATTCTGCATCAGCACCAATCTCGATAAAATTCCTAAAACCCAAGTAAAATTCACAAAATTGTCTCTCTGATCAATAGAGTTCGTAGTCAACCTCTACTTCGACTGCTTAAAACTGATCTCACACTGCTTTGACCACACCAACAAATTATTTTCCCTTGTCAACTTGATCAACTAGCTGCAAATGTAGAAAATTCCTTTACAAACTATCCGTAATATCATGTCCATTTAAGAAACTTCTGATTTCTGACACTATCTTCGGCTTTCCCCACTGACCACTGCTTCCACTGACGCTGGATCTACTGCCAATCCCTCTTTATCACAAAAGAATTGGTGCAAGAATCAGTGTACCTCATGTTAACACACTTGGTTTCACAAAACTTCTGTCTAACATATCTTGTAACTGTGCTTCCAATTTCCTCAACTCTGTTGGAGCCTTGTGGTACACGGTCTTGGATATCAGTGCCGTCCCTGACACAAGCTAAATAGTGAAGTCAATATTTCTAACTGGTGATAAATCTAGTATTTCCTCCGGAAAGACATCCAGGAATTCACATATCATAGGTACATCATAACCTTCACACCCACTTCGAATCAACATGTCTGATCTCAAAGCTGAAATAACTCTGGTACATAGGCTTCTTTTGTCTTACAAACTGAACATCGGTCATCTGCAACTATACGAATCTCAATCTAACTATGAAACATCACAAAACTGTCAGAAATATCTGAGGTCAATTTCTTCTCGAAACAAATCTCAAACTTCTCTAACCACACAAAAGTACAACTTACATGATCAACTCTGCCAACGAATTTGCAATCAAAGAAAAACCTTGAGCAAATCTTCTACTGAAGTCTACAAACTTGAAGAAAACTCTGAATCTCTGACACTAACATGGAACTGAATAACGAGAACAACTCTCACTTCAACAAGATCTGCTACAAAGTCCACTTCAGCGAACTGGAAAAGTCTCAAGATGGCTGCAACTCCTCGAACAAACTTAAGAAAGAAACTAACTAAACCTAAGAAACTCTTATACTAGCACAACTACGGTACTGAAACCACAAACAGTGGGTAATGAGACATTAAATTCTCTCCCCACTAACAAGGAATTTGGTCGCCAAATTCATTTCTATAGGAGAAATTACTAAACACTTGATGTACTAACAAACAATACTATAGGATCCATACACACATAGTATAGATGCCAACTACCGAATCGAATTTCTCACACGCGTCCTCTTGTTTCTAGTAGATTTTATTTCTAAAAACGTGCCAGCTCTGATACCACTTGTCACGCCCCCAAAAGTGAAACCGGGGTTATACGTGAGATAAGGGCCAATTAAAACTTTTTCCAGCATTAATCAAATGTAACTTGCCCTAATCACGTCCCATAGGATCGAAGTCCGCGGTGAGGTATAAATATTTCCTCGGTGACCATAAAACACAACGGAACATCATATTAAACAAATGGTGCGATATAACATTTCAGAGTATGCACATATTTCTTTCCTATAATTTAAGTTTAGCAAAAGATAACAAAAGTATATTAATTAATGGCCTCTAACAAAACCTAAGCCAAAAAAGAATAAATATAAACCGAAGTATGAAGGCACTCGTGTGCTAGTCATGACGACAATACCGTCGACACACAACTCGTACTCACCATCAGGCTAAACTGCCTAAAGCGACGCCTCCACTTTCCCAAAGGTAGATGTACCCGGTACCTATGCACCAAGAGCAGCATTAGACACAACAGTTGGCAGGCAGATATAAATATATAAAACATCAATAGATTGTTGACACAAAAAAAAAATGTGTGTCACTTTGCCTCTTCAACATCAAGAAGCCACATGAAGTCGCAACCTGCCATAAATAGGCGATGCTACTTCCAAGAATCAAATCTTGTCGGAATCAAGCAAAAATTGCAAGATCCCTCAAGACAGCTAAAAGAAGAGCACACAGGAAGTTTCGGGCCATTTCAAGATCATTTGGCCTAACTTCACTTCTCCAACAGCTAAACAAGCGCTCCCGGCGGCGGCAGAATCGGAGACACCAAATCTTCGATCAGGGCCTATGGATGTTCTCAAAATATGTCCAAAAGGCTCCACGTCAAGTCTTAAGTCAAACCAGCAACGTTTGACCCATCATCAACTCTCCAACGGCTGAATCAAGCCTACCAGCGGCAGAGCACCTCGGGACCATGGCACCCAATTCGGAGCTTGTGGATCATCTCAAAATGACTCCAATAGGCTCCTCGTCGAATTTTAGGTCAATCGGACATCGTTTGACCAGAAGTCAAATCTCGACATCTCCCTTGCGGTGAAATCAAAGGCAAGCATTTGCATGACCCCAAATGGCTTCAAAACTCAAACGAAAGCCTATGGTTGGTCTTATCTACTGATGAGGGAGTCACCCGTCGAATTTCAGGTCAATCGGATATCGCTTGACCAAAAGTCAAAGCTTGACATTTCCTTCGCGGTGAAAACAAAGGCAAGTGTTTGCATGACTCCAAATGGCTTCAAAACTCAAACGAAAGCCTATGGATGGTCTTATCTACTGATGAGGGAGTCACCCGTCGAATTTCAGGTCAATCGGACATCGTTTGACCGAAAGTCAAAGCTCGGCATTTCCCTCGCGGTGAAATCAAAGGTAAGCGTTTGCATGACCCCAAACGGCTTCAAAACTCAAACGAAAGCCCATGGTTGGTCTTATTTAATGCCCAAGAAGCTTCACCTCAAATTTCAGGTCATTCCGACATCGTTTGATCCTGTTTCAGCTTCTGGCGGAAAATCAGCAGTTCTGCGTTCGGCTTTTCCCGGAAAATCAGAAACTTTGCAAACCAATTTGCAAGGATTCTCATCAGGTTTTTCAGAGGGAAATCAAGCCAAATAATGTGGAGAAATGTCAGAGAAAATAAGCAAAAAGAATGGAAGCGAAAAACGACGAGAAACGGCCAAAAAGGGGCCCCAGGAAGGGATTTTCCCCCCAGGGTCGCAGACCCCTGCGACCCTGGGCCAGGGTCGCCGGCGACCGTGGCCCATGGTCACCGGCGACCCTGGGAGGTCCGGGGCGCCGATTTCACCCCGGGACCCCCCTGTTTCGTCCGTTTTCGCAAGACGAGTTCGTTCTGTCCCTGTGATTTTTCCAGATTCAGGCTTTTGAGGCTCCAAATTCACTAATATTCATCAAGATCACAGGACTCCTTTCCAGAACTTCAAAAACTTCATTGATCGCCAGCCGAACAACCAAAAAAGTGCACTTTCTGCCCGCCCGATCGCGAAATCAACTGGACAGATGCTGTCGGCCCGCTGGTATCAACCAATGTCTGAAATTACATGATCATCTGATGTTGATTTACATAAGGATCCATCGATGATCATCGCAAGGGGAATTCCAAAAGTCGCAACATGGCCCGCGACTCTTCAGCTACTAAGGCGGCCACTTCATGCTATCAATTGGCCCGTTTATGGCAAGTTAATGCGGTCATTAACCCATTATCTTGGACGGCCCAATCAGAAGCCTCTGTTCAGGAGTTACAAGTCCAAGCAATCATGGCATTCAAGCCATGAAACTCCTAACATAATGGAGATTAAAGGCGATTAAATGCCCATGACTCTCCTCCGGCCAATGAAATCCAAGGGGCAGGAGTTACAAATCAATAGACAATTAAAACTTGTAACTCCTCCCTTAATGAGCTTTATTACCATAAAGGCTAATAAATCACTCCTAAAGGCTACCTAAAGGCCTATAAATAGGAGTCCCCTCCAAGCATCAGGGGATCGGAAAAATTATCAGCAATTCCTGCTCTAGAGATCCAGAAGCTCAAAGAGAGAGAAACCTCTATCGGAATTCCGCAGCAGCCTCCACTACAAGGTGACAAAAGTCCGTTGGGGGGGCACTTCCCCCCAAGGTCCTTTACCTTCTACTTCAACAAAAGTGGCTTAGACATGGCTCTTCAGCCCGTCTACTCGGCTTTTTATTGAACATAAGACCTTCTCTCGGTTTTTGTTCTCTAAAAATCTGAGGATATAGCCAAGCCAAACGAAAGCCAACCCAAGCGAATCCAAAGCATCCGACGTTCTCATTTGCATGGATGATGGCGGAGTCCATACATGACTCGCGATCGTCAATCTAAACGGGTCCCTCCCACAATCTCCTGAAAAGTTAGATTTTTCCTTTCTCGATTTTCATTTTATTTCGTATTTTTTTTAAAGAGACAAAAAACCACAACTCTTGTCTTTCATTATTGATGAGAATTGTAAATCGGCTATAAACGCCAAAAATCGGCTATAAATGCCAAAAATCGCCTTTTACGGCAAAATAAAAAACTGTCTCTTTTCTTAAATATGTGTGCAATGGAAACTTGAAAAGAAGTTGATTTCTTTTTTTACTTGCGAAGATTGATCTCCAGATCATCACTTGCAATTCCTAGTAAAATAGAAAATCTGGCACACCCACCCAAACACCCAAAAGCGTTGATGCACGCTCCGCCCTCCGGGGGCGAAAGGGTCGGACCAAACGGACTCCCACGTCCGCCGACGCCCGGTAGCGCCCGGAGCCTGGAGCGCGTTCCATCAAGTTGGCACACCCGGTGGGACCCGTTTACTTGCGAACACCGGATGCTTGGAATTGAAATATTCGCATATTATATCTTTGCTTATGTTTCTTTTCCGAATTCCTTGGCTACTTTTTGGCTGGTGGCCTATGTTAGATTTCGCATGAGATGGGATTTTTTGGAAATTTCAAATTCTTTCAATTTATTTCCATTCTGTCTCTTTTCAAAAAAAAAAAAAAGCAAACTTCTTTGCCTTGGATTCAAAATTGAGAAGTTTTGATCCTATCCTATCGTTCATCGCGCTTGCAGAAATGTTGAGCCTGTTCGACTAAGGTTTTGGATCATTGTTTCTCTTTGATGAATTCATTAGAATAAAAAAAATTTAAAAAAAAATCAAAACTTTTCGTTTTGGATTCAAAATTGAGAGGTTTTGATCCTATCCTATCGTTCATCGCGCTTGCAGAAATGTTGAGCCTGTTCGACTAAGGTTTTGGATCATTGTTTCTCTTCAATGAGTCTAGTAAAAAAAAAAGAAAGACATACACCGCTAAGGCCAAACCAACTGCGTTCTTTGATCTCGGTTGATTCAAGAAAAGCCTTGTCCAGAGTGTGGAGACAGCCTGACTGTTCGAGGCAATGGTCCTCCAAACGGGTTCATTAAGTAATCCTACCCTTACCTGGGGGCAATTCTATCAATTGTGATTTCATAAGACCGGGTTAGGAAGCCTATGTGTGCTCTCTTGTCTTTTAAATAAAAATTGTAAAAAAAAAAAAAAAAAACCTAAAAAAAAAAAAAAAACTAAACTTTTCAAAAAAAAAAAGAGAAAAAATCTTAGAAAAAAAAAAGCTTTCGTCATTTTTAGGTTTAGATCTGAGAAATTTTGGTCTCTTCCTTTCTGAGCACTGGCGCTCGCGATTATCCGCTGAGCCCGTGTTCAGATTGGAACATCATTTGCTCTCTTTGATGGACCTGATCTTGGCCTTTCAAAAAAAAAAAAAACTCTCGTCATTTTGGATTCGGATCCGAGAAATTGTGGTTCCTTCCGGAGTACTGGTGCTCGCAGAAATCGTTGAGCCCGTCTTTGGATCGGGATACCACATGCTCTCCTTAATGAATCCATTTTGACATTTCAAAAACCAGAGGATCCCATCTCATGGATGCGATCTCCAGCATTTGTGTCTAGCGGTGCTAGTACACCCTTTCAGGGTCTACTGTATTCGCGACCGGCGCATTTGTAAAACTCCAACCTTATATTCTTCTTATCTCGAGCAAGCCCTGCTTCGCGATAAGTCGAATTTAGGTTTACAATTGCTTCTAGCAGTCACTGAGACGCTCATTTAGGGGCTCACTATACTTGCAATCAGAACAATTGTGCCCTCTATGGCTTTTGCCTTTCTCACGTCGCCTGGGTCATATCCCTTGAGCGATCTGAAAAGGCAAACCCATAGATTGCTTTTTTTCCATTTATAATCATTATATTCTTTTGATTACTAATGGATCTGGTCTTGTTTTAGAAGTTTACTAACAATGGCAGCTTCCTTGACCATCACCTTCGACGAGAAAAAGCACCAGCAGATGCTTCAACAGAATCAGAATGTGCGCACTCATAAGCGCACTGCTAGTTGCCACAGCATCAACACCACCAACAATTCACCAAACTCCGGGTCGACCTCGACTCCCCGGACTATTTTCTTTGGGACGTTGGGACCATTCCCACTTCCTGAAGAACAGGCTGCTCCCGCTAAGAAGCAGAAAATCGCCTCCCAATGTGTCACCGCCGTGACACCAAAGGCGACCCCCGCGAAGCCTCAGCCCGCAAACAGCCAGGTCCGTCCCAAGACTTGGTCCCCAGGGCCTTCACCAAAACAAAGGAGGTCCCGAGCATCTGCCAAGCCAGCATACCTGGCCCCGCTCAAAGAAAACCGGTTCTACCCTCTCTTCTACATGAAAGAGGAGAAACCCATCTCTGACCTGACTCCCAGGCCAATTCAGCATCAACCAGCTTGTTCCTACAAGCCAAAAATCAAATCCTACATCACCAGGCCTCCCCAAGCGTCTGCTAAGGCCTGCAAAACTGCAGTTCGACCCTTCATCTCTACAGGGGCCGAGCTTGCACAATTCAAAGCCTCGCTGCAGCAGGCGAAGGACCGGGTCCGCATCCTGTCCTTGCCTAACTAGAAAGAAGACAAGCTCGGCTGCTGCGCCAAAGGGAGTACATCCTTCATCGTCAAGGCCCAGCCAGAGCTGACCGAAGCTCAACTCGCTCGTCGAGCACGCCGCCGCGCGTCATACCAACAAAAGAGACTAGAGAAACGGAGGACTCAACCTCCTACACTCCAAGTTTCCCAAAAATGGGTTGAAAAAGAAAGACCCAACCAAATTGTTGCTGTCCATATGGTTGGCAAAACCAGAAAACGCCAGAAGTCAGCAACAAAAATCCATGTCAGGCGTCCGGTGACCCGCAGCGTCTCCCGGACACGAAGACATAAAGAAAACTCTCTCGCTCCTTCAAGCCAAGGACATCGGAGTGATCACTCTTCGAGCTCTTCATCTAAAAGAATGAGCTCTAGCTCAGTCACCAAGACTGTATCCTCTTTCGACTCTCGAAGAGTGAACGTCCTGGTCACAAATGCTGAGCAACCTCCGCTACATGATGACGTAGCTGTACGCATCCAGCAGCTGGAACAAGGACAACAGAGAATAGAGGCCCTAATGGAAAACCTCCTTCTCACTATCCAACGTCGGTCAAACAATGAAGCTCCTCCGAGCCATCAAGGCGACGAAGAAAATGCGGAAAAGAGTGAGTCACGCGCCCTTACCATAAAGGACGTTGACGATATCCTCGCCAAAGCAAAAGAAGAGGATACGCTAAAGGAGCATGGGATCAAGCCACCATATCCCTTGTGGATGGACTCGGTCCCGTTCCCTACGAAATTCAAGCAACCTACTCTCCAAACGTATACGGGGAAAGGTTCAGCCAGACAGCATGTCATCCACTTCAAGATCCTGACAGGAGCTATTGCGGATCAAGATGCACTCAAGATTCGCCTCTTTGCAAGCACCCTAAAAGGTACGGCCTTTGATTGGTACTCCACTCTTCCAGAGAACTCCATTCAGAATTGGACCATGCTGGAGACACGCTTCTTGACTCACTTCAAAGGTGAGGATCATCCTGTTACTATGGCTCAGCTCTGCAGCCTGAAACAGGGGGAGAATGAGTCTACATACGACTTCATTCACAAATGGAAAGCCATGGCGTACAAATGCTCCGATGTGCTGCCACAAGCGTCGCTGGTCGACATCTGCCGAAATAACATGAGAGCCAGAATCCGCTCCATGATCATCGGCAACAAATCAAAGAACTTGGGAGAACTCCTAGAAGCTTCTATGGAGGCTGAAACGGTGATCAAAGACCTCAACAGTCAGAAGTCATCAAAGAAGGAGCCAACCGCCATTGCAACCTCTAAACCAAAGAAGAAAGAGGTCCTCAATGTGCAGACCAAGTCAACTCCTCAGCCACAAAAGAAGGCTGAAAACAAATCTGCCGGAAAAAGACCTGAACCCTCAGAAGCCTTCAGAGAGCGAGTAGAGAAGAAATACCCGTTCGACGAAGATGTTGACGAGATCTTTGAAGCTCTCATAGCAAATGGCAAGCTCACCTTGCCTGAGCCAAAGAGGCCGGAAGATGTTGGCAAAACCAACGATCCCCGGTATTGTCCATACCACCAGATGGTGTCACACCCTCTCAATCAATGCTTCGTTGTGAGAGAGAAGATAAACGAGATGTGGAAAAACGGAGTCATCACCTTCGACAAAAACTATGGGTCCGCCTCCGTCAACATGATCTCGTATGGACAAACATTAAAATCGCCAAAGAGGAAGATCACTACCTCCTTCAAGGTGATAAATAAAATCGAAGCGTCCGAGGGGCTGGTTCCTTGCCCGACTCCAGATGGACAACCCTTATGGGTACACCCTGATGTCCTAGAAGATGAAAATTGGGAGATCGTAAAAACAAAGCCGACAGCTCGACAGCAAAGGCAGGCTAGGAGACACCTTTTCAAGCTCAAAAAGCAAGAGAAGGCCCAACCAAAGCAAGAAGTCGATGAAAAGGCAGAGGCCTCCTCTACCGCTTCAAAGACCTCAAAGGCGGTAAGAAAATTCATACTCAGTGATTTCATGCCACCTCAACTGAAAGAAGAGGTCACGCAGGGGGCATCATACTCTTGCAACTCGGCAGTTGGATTCGCCATGGATGGATGAGTCCAGCGATACCGACGACGGATTCGACAGCACTGATGAGTGGGAAGAATCCCTTGAGACAAGAGAATACATCTCTGATGAAGAGTGGGTCCCTGATACTTATCTTATGCCAGTAATCTGGTATGACCCCTTACGGCCACAAGGATCCTGGTCTGATGATGAAGATGACCAAGGGGCTATACAAGAAAATGCTGTCATTCCAGCACCCGTCGTCGATCCTGTGGAAATCAACCATGTTGAGCCACAAGGAGATGATGAAGAAAAAGACCTGGCTCCCATGCCTGGTCTTACAGAATATGCGAGGATCTTGCAGCGTCTAGCTCTCGAACAAGAGCGCGACCGCGTCAACGAGCTTCCTCCCAATCCGGAGCCAGGCATCCCTGAAGACCCTCAGGTACCTTCTCCCCTAACTCCTGAAAATGGAGAAAATTGTTGGATTGATGATCCTCTTACATCCGAGGAAGAGTCCGACTCCGAGCAGGCAACATCTCCCACTCGAGCTACCTGTAATGTTATAATTCAGGATCATAGCTCTTCCGAGGCCTCGTCTGATGATATCAGTTATACTCCGGCGACGCCAAGCAATATATCTTCTGAAGCTACCTTGTCTCACGTGACCTACACGGAGATAACATCCTCTCAGGTTTCATCACCTGAGACTGTGACTTCAGAATGCACTTCCCTTCCGGTTGATCATCATGAAGAAAACCCGGCTGGGGATGATGAAGGGGTCGACGAAGAAGAAAAGTTGCAGGAAGCTGTTCAGGACTTACTCCCGGAAAATGCTCCATGCAACGCAATCACTGAGGATACTAGCTTAGCTGCAGGAACACCCCCAGTGGAAGAAGCTCTCGAAGTTGGTAGAGGCACCCGTTCTGGTCGGGACTACCATAAAAATTACAATACATCTTCCTTTACTTATGTAAACCCTTCTGGGAAAGATGTTATAACAGCCCCCAGTGGCAATAATGATGAACGCGCAGGCCCCAAGGAGGCTTTCAAGTATGACTTGGTTGAGCACTTCAAACACATACCTGCACGATTGCACATCCTAGATTTGTTACGAATGTCTCCACGCACTCGTGATAATCTCATTTCAGAATTGCAAAAACTGAATGAGGATGTTGACAAACATGCCCCGCAAGTCTTCCAAATTGAAATGGACTATCGGGTCAAAAATGCAGAAATTTCCTCAAAAGGAGAAGAGAAGAAAATTGAGGGATCTTGCAGTAGATGTCTCTCGGTTCAAAAGATAACCAGTGCGACTATCGCCTTCACAAAGGAAGATCTCCTGCTTGGTGAGACAAAGCACAACCGACCCCTGTACTTTACAAGATATATTAAGGAAATGCCGGTGCGCAGAATTCAGATTGACCAGGGTTCTGCACTGAACCTTATCTCCACTTCGGCACTCGAAGAGTTGGGCATTCCGCCCAGCAAGCTGAGCCACACATCTGTATCTATCTTTGGATATGATGGCAATTCTCAAAGGCCGATCGGCAAAATCAGGTTCAAGTTGCAAATCGGTGATCTTATCTCTAAAGTCACTGTGTATGCAATAAAAACCCCGTCATGCTACAACATCCTTCTCGGACGCCCCTGGATACACGAGAATGGAATTGTTCCTTCGACACTACATCAATGCATCAAGTTCGTCGGCAACGATGGCATGGTACATCGAGTCTTTGCGGACAGAAAACCTTTCAAAGGGAAAGAAGTCCACTTTGCAGACTCTCAGATGTATGAAGGAGAAAAAGAAGAAGAGGAAATGACGCCTTCCTCCAAAAATCTCCTTAAAGATAAAGGCAAGGCTCCTCAAAAATCACCAGAAGAAAATAAACCCTCCGGAAAACCCGAAGAGAGCAGTCAATCTCCCTTCATGGTCTCCCTCAAATCTTCAAAGCCTCTGATGATCACCACCAAAGCAAAAAAGACAAAACAAAAGGCTGGGGGCAAGTTTGTTGTCTCCTTCGTGTCTATCTTGCAAGACACGGATTCAGACTCAGAGCTAGAAGACGACACATCGTCAAGCCAAGCTGATGATGAACAAGTTCAGCCCGCTCTCCCTCCGATGGAGACAACCATTGACATAGAAGATCCGACATCTGCTTCCTTCGTTGTTCCAGCAACATCAGCAGAAGAAAAGCCAATCTTCTTCCATAAATCGGGAGTTTCTTCATCAAATTCTTCGCTTGAACCTTTCCAAAATGAAGGTATGCCTCAACTGTCCCTGTATAGTCCAATGGCACAGGCTATCATGAAGAAAATGGGCTATGACGCTCAAAATCCAATTGGCTTGGGAGGTGGCCATGGTATTATCACACCATTAGAACCAACCCTGACCAAAAGTCAACTGGAAGGTTGGAAACTCCACCACCATATAGAAAAGTCTTCACATGGGCTAGGGTATGATCCTGACACTCCCCTGAGACAGTTGACGCAAAGGCTGCAAAGTCGTTTCGCCGACCAGGCCTCAACATCTCAGACTGCTGAAGACATTGATCTCCCTGGATATCTCTTTGAAGAGTTGACCGTCAAGGATCCAGGAAGTTCATCCAATTGGTACGATTTCTCAGATGATGAAGAGGAATTGTCCGATGACACAGACATGCGGTTTTCTGACTCAGAAGAATCGCTGTCTCCAAAAGAAGTGCCCTACTTCGACCCAGTTTCAACAGGTGATTGGGACCATATCATAGCGAACCTTGAGAAGGTTGCTGATCAAGAAGACCCATGGAAAGGAAATGCTGTTGAAACACCAGAAGGTTTCGTTGAGCTGGAAGCCTCCGAAAACATTGTGGAGGAACCACCCTCGAATCTTCCAACAGAGGATCATGTTCAAAAGATAGACTTGGGAACACCAAATAACTCGCGCCCTGTATTCATAAGCAAGAATATAAAGGATGATGAGTTACCCGAGTATATCGCGTTTCTTCATGAGTTCGTTGATTGCTTTGCATGGTCCTATGCTGAAATGCCCGGTTTAGATCCGAAAATAGCAGTCCACAAACTCAATCTTCAAAAAAATATCAAGCTTGTTAAACAAGGCCAAAGAAGATTCCGTCCAGATGTGATGGATAAAATTGAACAAGAAGTTCAGAAACTCAAATGCGTCGGCTTCATCCATGAGGAACAGCATCCTGAATGGTTGGCCAACATTGTCCCCGTGACAAAGAAAAATGGGCAGATCAGGGTCTGTATTGACTATAGAGACCTGAATAACGCCTGCCCCAAAGATAAATTCCCGCTCCCGATACCAGAGGTTATGATTGACAATACCTGTGGATTCGAGCGAATGACATTGATGGATGGCTTCTCTGGCTACAATCAGATAAAGATGCATCCTGAAGACGAAAAGCATACTTCATTTCGGACCCCATTTGGCGTGTATTGCTACACTGTCATGCCATTTGGTCTGAAAAATGCTGGCGCTACATATCAGAGGGCTATGATGAAGATATTCCAAGATATGCAGCACAAGACGGTTGAATGTTACGTTGATAACCTCGCCGTCAAAAGCAAAAGAAAAGAAGACCATCTCAAAGATCTTCGAGAAGTATTCCTCCAACTTCGCAAATACAAACTGCGGATGAATCCCCTAAAATGCTTCTTCGGCGTCTCGTCGGGTAAGTTCCTCGGATTCCTTGTTTGGAAAGATGGAATAGAACTTGACCCCATCAAAGTCAAGGCTATTCTAGAAATGCCCTCTCCAAGAACCTTGAGAGAATTAAAAGGGCTCCAAGGGAGATTGGCCTATATCAGACGGTTTATCTCCAGCCTTTCAGGAAAATGTCGTCCATTCTCCCGATTGATGAAGAAAGGTGTAGACTTTGTCTGGGATGCTGACTGTGAAGTCGCATTTCAAGATATCAAGTCATACCTGACCAAAACTCCAGTGTTAGCAGCACCTACCACCGGAAAACCTTTCATCTTGTACACAAGAGCCCTCGACCATTCTCTGGGCGCTCTGCTGGCACAAGAAAATGATGGAAGAAAAGAAGCGGCTCTATACTACCTCAGCCGTATGCTGGTAGGTGCAGAGCATCGCTACTCCCTAGTCGAAAAAGAATGCCTTGCAGTGATGTTCGCCATACAAAAGCTACGCCACTATCTGCTTTCCAACACAGTTTATCTAGTCTCAAGGATCAACCTCTTAAAGGTCCTTGTCACGAAAGCAGGTTCTCTCAATGCAAGACTGGCAAAATGGTCTATCCTTCTATCACAATTTGATATTAGGTATATACCACAAAAAGCAATCAAAGGCCAAGCTTTAGCAGACTTTCTCGCGGAGCATCCGTTGCCTGAAGATTCTCCACTAAGAGATGATCTCCCAGACGAATCCGTCTACAATGTGGAGGCCTTCCCACCAAGTGCTTCCTGGAACATGTACTTCGATGGTGCAACCAGAACAAACGAGAAAAGAGAGCCGGTCTCGGGAGTTGGCATTCTCTTTGTTAGCCCCGACAAATACATGATTCCACACGCCTTCTCGCTACTGGAACCATGCACAAACAATGCAGCGGAATACCAAGCCCTGATTCTAGGATTGGAACTTGCCATTGAATCCGGTATCACCATACTGGAAGTCTTCGGAGACTCTCAACTGATCGTCAATCAGATGAATAAAAAATTTGAAGTCAGAAAGCCTGATTTGTTGCCTTACTACAACAAGGCACAATCACTTTTGCAGAAGTTTGACATCTGTCACATCACCCACATCCTCAGAGGTGAAAACATTCGTGCAGATGCCCTGGCTGGACTTGCCGCATCTATGGCAATCCAAGAAGGGGAAAACATGCAAATTACAGTGTGCGGAAGAAGAATCCTCCCTCCTCTCAACACACATCAAGCAGTTGCTGAATGCCACAGGGTGGTTGGAAGTCGGATTTCTATGCTTCAAACTTCAGTCGGCGACTGGAGGGATCCGTTCATTGATTACACTATGTTTGGGATCCTACCTGAAGATCCAAAAGAACGGGTAAGCATCCAAAGACGAGCCCCAAACTTTCATTTAGATATTCCTTCAAAAATGCTTTATAGGAAATCCTACAACGGAGTACTTCTACGCTGCTTGTCACAACAAGAAGCTGAAGAAACACTCAAAGAAGTTCATGCTGGTCTTTGTGGAGCCCATCAGGCTGGCCCTAAGCTCTACGATCAGATAAAAATGTTAGGTTATTATTGGCCTACCATTGTGGCTGATGCAATGCAATTTGCTAAGCGCTGCCAACAATGCCAAGTTCATGGAGATTATGTCCACATGCCTCCAGAATGGCTGCATCCTACAGCAATCTCATGGCCTTTTAAAGCCTGGGGTATGGACATCATAGGTCCTATCTCCCCTCCATCAAGCAAAGGTCATCGCTTCATCTTCGCCGCTACGGATTATTTCTCCAAGTGGTCAGAAGCATTCGCGCTTAGTGAAATGAAGACCTCATCAGTGCTTCAGTTCTTGCGGACCAACATCATTTGTCGTTTCGGCATACCTAAAAGATTCGTCCATGATAACGGACCGCAGTTCCGCGATCACCGATTCTACAGGGTCTGCGATAAATACAAAATCCAAAGTTGTCCCTCAACTCCATACAATCCGGCAGCAAACGGACTAGCAGAAGCTTTTAGCAAGACACTCTGCAAAATCCTCAAAAAGATAGTCTTTAGTCACAAAAGAGACTGGGGCGACAAGCTTCCTGAAGCCTTGTGGGCCTATCGAACTACCGTTCGAGGACCAACCCATAGCACACCATTCTCCTTGGTCTATGGATGTGAAGCTGTCGTGCCCTTAGAGGTACAAATTCCTTCTCTGAGGGCATCTCTACAAAATGACATGACTCAAGAAAGCAATGTAAAGTTGCGACTCCATGAGCTGGACAATCTCGACGAGAGACGGCTCGAAGCTCTACAAAGCATTGAACTCTACCAAGCACGCATGGCAGGATCTTTTGACAAGAAGGTCAGGCAACGCACCTACAAAAAGGGAGACTTGGTTCTTACAGTAAAAAGACCAATGGTTTTTGCCAATAAATCCAAAGGCAAATTTGAACCAAAATGGGAGGGACCTTTCGTCATCGACAAAGTCTTCTCCAACGGCGCATACGCTCTTCTAAACATGGAGGGTGGCAGATGTATGTTGCCCATCAATGGAAAGTTCTTGAAGCGGTACTACCATCGGGTCAGAGCGACGCCTGCACGGCCAAAGCCTATTCCCAGGTATCTGCTCGTCAAACCCACTCCTTTTGGAATATTCATCCTCTTGTTGAAATTTCTAAAAAAAAAACCCTCAAAACAATGTCTCTTTCATCGTTTCATTGTTCAAAAAAAAAAAAAGGCAAATCCAAAAATCCAAGTTTAGGAGCCTCTTCCCAAACTTGACCAAAATTTTCGATCCTTGAACCCAAAATTCCTGGTTTGAAATAAAATCAGGACCTAGGGACTTCAGCCCTAGTCCACCCCAGCTTTTACCACCAAAATGGTTTTGAGTCAAAATTTACGACCCTCGTGTCTTTAAACAAAAAAATGGTTTTTCAAAAAACCGCAGGGAAGCGACGTTCAGTCGATACTTGCAAAACCTAAAATCGGAAGGATGCGAACCCCATTCGATACTTCCAAAACCTCAAAATTTCAAAAATCGTGGAGACGCAACATTCCAATTGATATCCACAACCCAAATTTCAAAACAAACAAAAAACAAAACAAAGGTTCGAAAAAACCTCAAACTTCAAAAATCGTGGGGAAGCGACATTCCATCGATACCCACAAAACAAAATTTTTTGAAGACAAAAGCAAGGAAGCGACATCCCATCGATACTTGCACCCAAATCCGCGAGGAGGCGACATTCCATCGATACTCGCAACCGAATGAGCAAGGAAGCGACATTCCATCGATACTTGCAATACCATTCAGCAGGGAGGCGACTTTTAGTCGATACTTGCATTTTTTGAAAACCAAAAACCTGGCTTTCACGCCAAAAAACCTGGCTTCCATGCCAAAAATTCGGCTTTCAAGCCAAAAAACCAAAAACCTGGCTTTCACGCCAAAAACTCGGCTTTTATGCCAAAAATCAAAATTCGGCTTCCATGCCAACAAAAAAAAATTCGGTTTTCAAAAAAAAAATCCGGCTTTCATGCCAAAAACAAAATCTGGTTCTTACACCAAAAACAAAAACCTGGCTTTCACGCCAAAGACTCGGCTTTTATGCCAAAAATCAAAATTTGGCTTTCATGCCACCTCAAAATTCGGCTTTCATGCCATCTCAAAAAATTGGCTCTCATGCCATCCCAAAATTTGGCTTTCACGCCACCAAAATCGGCTTTCATGCCACCTCAAAATTCGGCTTTCATGCCATCTCAAAAAAAAAAAAAATTGGCTCTCATACCATCCCAAAATTTGGCTTTCACGCCACCAAAATCGGCTTCCACCCCACCTCAAAATTTCGGCTTCCACGCCATCCAAAATTTTGGCTCTCATGCCATAAACCCAAATCCAGCTATAGATGCCACCCAAAAATTGGCTTTCATGCCGTAAACAAAATCTGGCTCCCATGCCAAAACATGTCTCAAAAACTGGCTCCCATGCCAAAACAATCATTTGTCAAAAGATTTCTCACAAAATGACAAACTTTTGATCACATCCCATTTAGCAATCACTTTAATCACAATATTTGAGTGAGCGTAGGGAAAACAAAAAAAAAGTACCAAAAAATACATGTGGTACCAAAAAAAAAAGAAGAAAAGAAAAGTGTTCACAAGCACTACAAAAATGTATACCAAAAAAAAAATATACATGTGGTATATAAAAAGAGAGAGTTTCTGTTAAAAAAAAAAAAAACAGGGCCTCAGCCAAAAATGCTCTCCAGCCAAGCTTTCAGCTCCTCAAGCAAACTCTTGACTTCATCCGTCAGAGTCTCCAAGGCACGCTTCTTCAAGAATCTGCCATGAGTAGCTAGAGAAGGCTCTTTCCCCCCTGCTACACCAGGAAGATTATCCCGAGCAGTCTGCCATCGTTCATTCTCTCTAGCCTTCCTATTGAGAATCTGATCGGCCTCTGCAACTTGGCAAATCAAAGCACTCTCCCTGTCACGAGCCTCTGTTATAGCGGTCCACGTACTGGAGACTAGGGCTTTTAAGTGTTCGAGATGCTTCCTTGCCTCCTCAACCTCTCCATCAAGGATGCTAAGGTCATACTGCAGCCTGATGATGTCTAACTCCGCTCGGTTCCTCTCCCGAACCAGCTGCTTCCTGCCCTGTGCAGTCTCTTTCAATTCCGATTGAGCCTTCTCAGTAGGGTTCAGGAACATCTCTTGGAAGAACTGGTCATCAGGATAGCTGATGGTCTCAAACCACCTGTCGCCTAATGCAATGATCCTATCAACGATCGCCTGGGCGTCCGTAACATCCAGACCAATATCTTCCTCAGCATCTTTGAGAATCTCCTTCACATGCGGAATCTTGCTACGTGCAACATCCAAGTGTCCAGAAAGGAGGGTCTCAATCCAAGAACTCAAAACCCGCATCACCACCTTCTTCGCATACTGAAGAGATGGGCCAGATGAAGACTCATCCTTCTCTGTCGATTGGCTGCCCAAGTCATGTCCCATCGGAAGAGTAACAACAGAACACTTTCCAATCGGGGCCGCTGGAGAAGGAATCTCAACATGAGGTCTTGCCCTTTTTGCTGGCCGGCATCAAGATGTCCATGTCAGCAGGCGACTTCTCCATATGTCCAGGAGAACCGCCAATGAAAACCCCAGTCTTGACCACGATAGTCCTCCTCACCCATCTTGGAGGATCTTCCCTCTTCAGGCACGTGGGAGAGAGACTCATGATCGAGATAGTACGATCAAAAGTCGATCGGGTGGCAACAGTTTTCTTCACACCATCAACTGTGTAGGAAAACTGGAAGCATCTCCTCCGATACGTCATATCGGCTGGGGCTGCATCACCAAAGAAGAAGGTAGGCTTGGGCAACACCCTCTGATCCTCTATCACCCAGGGACGGCTGCTTACCATGATTTTATAGAAATCCTCTCCTTTGCGAGCAATCAGTGCCTGCCGGGCCTCCTCTCTATTGAGGGAGTCACACTCCTCGAGGTGCTGCTCGACGTATTGCACCTTCTCCCAGGCCTGCTGGACGGCCGGATTAGAAGATTGCGCAGATCGACGAGGTACGCTTGTGATAGGATCTTTACCCTTGTCTGTTCTGGAAGAACCACCTGCAAAAGGTCAAAAAAAAAAAGAGGAGGAAAGAATTATCATCAAAATGACGAAATTTTGCTAAAAAAAAAAATCTGGCGAAATTTCGGCATGACCTCGGGGTAATTCCAAAGAAAAAGAAGTACCCTGACAGAAATAGAAAGCTTGGAGATAGGCTCAACATCACTGCGAGCTCCAAAACTCCAAACTTTCGAAACCTTGAAAAACTCCGCAAAATCAGGAAGGGCTCAACATTGCTGCGAGCTCCAAATTCCTAACTTTGCAAAGGTTTTCAGGTATGTCACCGCATCATGCTATCAATTATTACAAAAACAAAAGCATGTATGAACATCTTGATATGCAACAAAAAAAAAAAAGGATGCATTGTCATGATGAGAAAAAAAAAGAAGAAAGAAAACTTTCTCAAAAAAAAAAAAAAAGAAGAAGAAGAAAAAACGTGCAAAAAGGAAAAAAAAAGAGAAAAAAAAAAGAAAGAAAAAAAAAAGGAAAAGAAACACTTTCTTTTTCCCCATCCTATTTCTACATGGATTTCTTGTAAAAGAATAAAAAATAACTTACTTGAAGCCATGGATGGAGAAGAAGAAGAACTTGAAGACTCTTGAAGAAGGAGAACTCTTGCACTTGGAGCAACTCTTGGAAAAAAAGAAAGCAACAAAAGCAAGAGATCCCACCTCACTTGCTTTTATAGAAGAGAGCAAACCAAAAGAGGAAAGAAGAGAAAAGCAAGGAGGTAAGTGCTAAAAATTAGCAACCTTCCCAAAAGAAAAGGGAATTTGAGATAATCTCTCCTAAAGAGAATATTCTTTGAGAAATTCTCTCCCAAAAACAAAGGAATGAGAGATATTCTCCCCCAAAGAAGGAGACTTTGAGAAATTCTCTCTAAAAATCAAGGGAACTTGAGAAATTCTCTCCAAGTTAAGATATTCTTAGATATTCTCTATCCAAAAGAGATATCTTTAGAAATTCTTTCCAAAATAAAACCATATGAGATCTAAGCCATTCTCAAAAGCTTAAGGTCCCATGGGTTAGCTCATATAAGCCAGGTTTGACCACCTAGGCACTAAAAGTGGCTTTTAGTCAAAATTTCTCTTACCAAGAGCATATAAAAAAAAATGGTTCCATGCCTCTTTTGAGTTGATTGGACCATACCATACAAAAATCCAGGCCCCATGAGCTTCCAAGAAAACTAACCATCTCACCTCATGAGCCAAATTGAGCCAAACCTTGAAATTGACATTTCACCAAAAATCAAACCGGTCCCCTAACATTCCACATACAGCTTGTTAGGTCACAAGACCAAAACCAAAAACCAAAACCTGACCCCCCCCCCAACATTCCACATACAGCTTGTTGGGTCACACGGTCAAAACCAAATCCGACCCCCTAACTTGCCACATACAGCCTGTTATGACTCAAGATCAAAACAAAAATCCAAATCCGCATCCCTAATGTCATCTTCAATACTTTGAATCAAGATGGTACATGATTCCTATCAATACCATACAAACCCCCTGGAAGTTCAAAAGGCTACAATACCAAAAGAAAGACCGCTCAAAGACTCTTGGTCAAGACACAAGCTCTCCTTCACAGATCTCTTCGAGGCACATCGACTTCAAAAGCCAAGCAACTCGTCGTTGTACCTCGAGGGGGCATCTATTGACACAAAAAAAATGTGTGTCACTTTGCCTCTTCAACATCAAGAAGCCACATGAAGTCGCAACCTGCCATAAATAGGCGATGCTACTTCCAAGAATCAAATCTTGTCGGAATCAAGCAAAAATTGCAAGATCCCTCAAGACAGCTAAAAGAAGAGCACACAGGAAGTTTCGGGCCATTTCAAGATCATTTGGCCTAACTTCACTTCTCCAACAGCTAAACAAGCGCTCCCGGCGGCGGCAGAATCGGAGACACCAAATCTTCGATCAGGGCCTATGGATGTTCTCAAAATATGTCCAAAAGGCTCCACGTCAAGTCTTAAGTCAAACCAGCAACGTTTGACCCATCATCAACTCTCCAACGGCTGAATCAAGCCTACCAGCAGCAGAGCACCCCGGGACCATGGCACCCAATTCGGAGCTTGTGGATCATCTCAAAATGACTCCAATAGGCTCCTCGTCGAATTTCAGGTCAATCGGACATCGTTTGACCAGAAGTCAAATCTCGACATCTCCCTTGCGGTGAAATCAAAGGCAAGCATTTGCATGACCCCAAATGGCTTCAAAACTCAAACGAAAGCCTATGGTTGGTCTTATCTACTGATGAGGGAGTCACCCGTCAAATTTCAGGTCAATCGGACATCGTTTGACCAAAAGTCAAAGCTCGGCATTTCCCTCGCGGTGAAAACAAAGGTAAGCATTTGCATGACTCCAAATGGCTTCAAAACTCAAACGAAAGCCTATGGATGGTCTTATCTACTGATGAGGGAGTGACCCGTCGAATTTCAGGTCAATCGGACATCGTTTGACCGAAAGTCAAAGCTCGGCATTTCCCTCGCGGTGAAATCAAAGGCAAGCGTTTGCATGACCCCAAACGGCTTCAAAAATCAAACGAAAGCCCATGGTTGGTCTTATTTAATGCTCAAGAAGCTTCACCTCAAATTTCAGGTCATTCCGACATCGTTTGATCCTGTTTCAGCTTCTGGCGGAAAATCAGCAGTTCTGTGTTCGGCTTTTCCCGGAAAATCAGAAACTTTGCAAACCAATTTGCAAGGATTCTCATCAGGTTTTTCAGAGGGAAATCAAGACAAATAATGTGGAGAAATGTCAGAGAAAATAAGCAAAAAAAACGGAAGCGAAAAATGACGAGAAACGGCCAAAAACAGGCCCCGGGAAGGGATTTTCCCCCCAGGGTCGCAGACCCCTGCGACCCTGGGCCATGGTCGCCGGCGACCATGGGCTCGGCGACCCTGGGAGGTCCAGGGCGCCGATTTCGCCCCGGGACCCCCCGTTTCGTCCGTTTTCGCGAGACGAGTTGTTCTGTCCCTATGATTTTTCCAGATTCAGGCTTTTGAGGCTCCAAATTCACTGATATTCATCAAGATCACAGGACTCCTTTCCAGAACTTCAAAAACTTCATTGATCGCCAGCCGAACAACCAAAAAAGTGCACTTTCTGCCCGCCCGATCGCGAAATCAACTGGACAGATGCTGCCGGCCCGCTGGTATCAACCAATGTCTGAAACTACATGATCATCTGATGTTGATTTACATAAGGATCCATCGATGATCATCGCAAAGGGAATTCCAAGAGTCGCAACATGGCCCGCGACTCTTCAGCTACTAAGGCGGCCACTTAATGCTATCAATTGGCCCGTTTATGGCAAGTTAATGCGGTCATTAACCCATTATCTTGGACGGCCCAATCAGAATCCTCTGTTCAGGAGTTACAAGTCCAAGCAATCATGGCATTCAAGCCATGAAACTCCTAACATAACGGAGATTAAAGGCGATTAAATGCCCATGACTCTCCTCCGGCCAATGAAATCCAAGGGGCAGGAGTTACAAATCAAGAGACAATTAAAACTTGTAACTCCTCCCTTAATGAGCTTTATTACCATAAAGGCTCATAAATCACTCCTAAAGGCTACCTAAAGGCCTATAAATAGGAGTCCCCTCCAAGCATCAGGGGATCGGAAAAATTATCAGCAATTCCTGCTCTAGAGATCCAGAAGCTCAGAGAGAGAGAAACCTCTGTCGGAATTCCGCAGCAGCCTCCACTACAAGGTGACAAAAGTCCCTTGGGGGGGCACTTCCCCCCAAGGTCCTTTACCTTCTACTTCAACAAAAGTGGCTTAGACATGGCTCTTCAGCCCGTCTACTCGGCTTTTTATTGAACATAAGACCTTCTCTCGGTCTTTGTTCTCTAAAAATCTGAGGATATAGCCAAGCCAAGCGAATCCAAAGCATCCGACGTTCTCATTTGCATGGATGATGGCGGAGTCCATACATGACTCGCGACCGTCAATCTAAACGGGTCCCTCCCACAATCTCCTGAAAAGTTAGATTTTTCCTTTCTCGCTTTTCATTGTATTTCGTATTTTTTTTAAAGAGACAAAAAACCACAACTCTGTCTTTCATTATTGATGAGAATTGTAAATCGGCTATAAACGCCACAAATCGGCTATAAACGCCAAAAATCGGCTATAAATGCCAAAAATCGCCTTTTACGGCAAAATCAAAAACTGTCTCTTTTCTTAAATATGTGTGCAATGGAAACTTGAAAAGAAGTTGATTTCTTTTTTTACTTGCGAAGATTGATCTCCAGATCATCACTTGCAATTCCAAGTAAAATAGAAAATCTGGCACACCCACCCAAACACCCAAAAGCGTTGATGCACGCTCCGCCCTCCGGGGGCGAAAGGGTCGGACCAAACGGACTCCCACGTCCGCCGACGCCCGGTAGCGCCCGGGGCCTGGAGCGCATTCCATCATAGATATGCAGAACGAATCAGAGTAAATGATAAACAAGATCATAAGACATGCATAGCATCCTGATCGTAAGAAGTGCATAGCATTCGAATCAATATCAATCTAACTTAAACATCTAGCAAGATAGGCGGTCCACATATGCTAATTACCACGGGATAGTGTCATTGCCCTCCCTACTCCCATTGAGTTGTGGTGGAGATATCAAGGCATTGGATATACCAGGCAGCAAGGCACATGATTAAAGCCTGGCAACAAGGCACGAGTAGTAACTCGGCAATAAGGCACAAGTAGTAACTTGGCAACAAGGCACGATAATGACTCGGCAAACAAGATCCATTAATAAGTAAAAGGTCGTACTACGCAGACGTTCATCAAGGTCCTCACACAGATGGTGCCCCATCTGTGTTGGGCGATATACATCTGAGTGGTGCCTGACACAAGGATCCCTAGACAAACAATAGTGAGGGGCTAGGCTTTCTTGCGTGAACAAGATTTATCATCAAAAGAGAGACTACTTTCCATTATCAAGTCAAGATCAATCAAGCAAGCTTATTCAAACGCCAATACCATAAGTAGTCCTCATCAAGCTTTGACAATCAAAGCCACTTAGCCTCAACACCTCTATCAATCGTCAAAACAAGCGGAACATCAAAAGGGATCCTAAGTTCAATACCTAGGTTCATCAAGAAATCCCAAAAATAAAACAAAGCAAACGAAGCTAAGGAACATGAACATAGCATGTAGAAAAGTACCAGACGGTACAATCTGGAATCAGAAGCGATAAACAATCCAATCCGAGGTATAATGTTAAACCTGAGGCATCGTACAACCATACTCAGTCAACGAAGGGAATTAGGGTTCGCGATGCCCAAACAAACAATCTTCGTGCATAGATATAAAAGGGGTATCCCGTTGTCCCGTACCGTTCAAGATTGAGATAGGTTGTAACCGATGTAACCAGATTAATCGTAAAAGACGTCGGCTCAAGACACCTTTACATATAGTCAAATGAGTCTAAAAAGGTAGTCAAGGTTCCACCTAAGTCCAACCGAACAAAGTCAAAAGGGCTCTTCAAAAGGTATCCATCATTGGGCCCGGTCCACATCCCACACAGAGTACCCGGTCAACCCGACCCAGTCCGATCGATCAGAAGTTGTAAACAAATGGAGTGCACAGTGATTTCCATCAGGCTCCAGAGAGCCTCATTGTGTGTGGCCGGTCGACTCGGTCCCCTTGGTCGGTCAACCACATACACTACACTTACAGAACCTCAGTTCTGGCACTGAAGTGAAATGGGTGGAAGCCCCTTTCCAAAATCCCAGAACAAGTAATCAGTCAATATGAAGGGCCTAACCCTTCCATTCTAATCCTGCAAACAAAAAAAATAGGGCATTGCCCTCTCCACATACATCCATACCCCCTCTCATCAAGTCCATCCAACCAACATCCATCCCAATCCAACCATTCAATTTATATTATCATGTTTTCAACATTTAAAGTATCAATGAGCATGTGGTCATCTAAATCATCATCAATCATCAAATCAAAGAAAAGACAAACATATCCAAGCATATATATAAATATCTACTTGCCTTTGGTTGAAAATGCCAAATCCACAAATCCTAGCTCCATAGCCCAACAAACCAAACCTAAAGGATAATTAGTAAAATAAAACTAAATTAAATATAAATTTACTAGAGGGGAAGCTCTAAGCTACCAAATACATTTCTACACCCAAAGTGTATTAACCCAAACCTAAGGGGAATGAGAGCTTACCAAATAGATTGGGATGGAGTGGTGGCTTGCAAATTGAAGATGATTGAGCTCGTGGAGTCCACGCGAAGATGATAGTGATGATCGAAGGTTGTGGGGCCCACTTGATTGGTGGCCCACTAAATTAGTGGCCCATTAACAGAAAATTATAAAAGATAGAAGGAAAGAAATAAAGAAAGAAAGAAATGGTGAGATGGGTGGGTGTGAGGGGAAAGTCAACGTGGTGAGTGGAGTGGGTGAGGGAGATGAGATGAGAGAAAATGAAATGAGATAATGAGAAAATGAGAGGGAATGAAATGGGTGTGGGCTAAAATCGTTGGCGGCAAGGGCTAAAATCGTTGGCGGCAAGAGGAATGAGAGAGAAAGAAAGGAAGAGAGAGCAAGAAAGGAAGAAAGGGAAACAGAGAGAATGAAAGAAAGAAACAAGGAAGGAAAGGAATGAACAGTGAAGGGAAAAAATTGGGGAAAAACAGAGAGAGATGGAGTGGGCTGGTTCGTCGTAGGTGGGGAGCTCAGCGGCGGTGCAGGTGGGTCCGACGGCGACGGTGATGGCGCCGGTACAGTGGGCAGCATGGCTGGGTGAGATGAGGGAGAAGAGAGAAGGGGAAAAAGAGAGGGATGGGCTGCTGTCGGTGGGGAATGAAGGTGAGGAGGAAAAGGAGAAAGAAGATAAGGGAGAAGGAAAAATAAAGAAAGAAAGGGGGATGGGCTGCTGGCTGTTCACGTGGAGGGAGGGGAGAGAAGGAAATGAGTGAGGAGAGAGAAAGGAATGAGGAGAGAGAAAGGGAAGTTTAAATGGGTTTGGGCCTGGTCACGTTTTGGGTCGGGTTCGAGGGTCCGGATCGAAGTGCAACAGAAGGATAAAGTTCGGGAAATTAGGTAATCTATCCGATGGTGTCAAAACCTCGAAAAGTGGAAATACTAAAAAGCCCTCGAAACTTTCCGGAAATAACGACACACACCCTTACTGTACCCAAACGGGCTCGGATCTCAACCCAACTTCGCACGCACAATCCTAAAGATTAATCGGACCTATTTGGCTTATAACGAGCTTAATTAGCTAAAAACACAATTAACTAAGCTAATTACAACCTTGGAATTTCGGGATGTTACATTGCTCTGGCAGGAGAGGGCATAAGCCCTACTGAACTCCACATTCTTAGAACAACTGATGAATGTGAAGTCACGATAGAATAGGAATGGAGAAACAGAAAGGTTAAGGTTGTTGAGAAAGGGGAGCCAGATGCAATCCTTCGGCTTGGAAAGCATCATAATAATCTATTTCGTGTAATCGATGTTTACCACAATAAGATCTCGATTCATAGATTGAATGCGAATCAAGGTGTTCTTGTCTTGGCAAAAGATATCAAAACCCGGATATCCGCAAAGTGAGGGTGCCGCTCTTTTATTCTGAAGGGGAATTGGATGACAGGGCCACCATGCGGGCAGTGAAGAGGTTTGCAGGAATCACCACCACAGAAACCAGCCCCAACAGAAGAGAGGAGGAGCAAAGAGAGGAAGTGAAAGATGTGGAAGGTGCCCATTCCTCTTCTCTTCATGTGTTTTCCAAGCAACGCGCAATTCACAAAGTTTACATAACAATAACATCTTCCTTGTTCGTTTGCTCGTGGGTATCTTTCGTTATTTCCTGGAAAGGAAGTCACAATTGCCGTGAATTTCTGGGCGTTTCATTTTATGCCTACCCACGTTCACTTGTCCAAGTCCTAGTCTTTGATTAGGAAACCCAGAATCCGATACGAGGCCAGACCCAAACATTTTCTTTTTTAATTCAGCGCTATCAATTGTGCCCTCTTATAAGACTACCCGGCCTGCCTCAACAATAAAAAAATACCACAACATAGAGGGCTTTTGTTTTTCTTAAAATGCCCAAGGCCCGGATTAGAACACAATACAGATCAATAGATCAAGGCACCGAAATTAGCTAATTGGATCAGTCAAAATATAGAAAGGACACTGCCAAAATATCAAAAAGGTCGCTTACATGTGTGGGGCCCACTGTTGGCCCATCCAAGTGTAGCACACAGCAGGGACACCCTATAGTCATGGATCATAGGTTTTGCCACCCATCTGAATGGGTTCGACCATTGGATTGCTTAGGGATCTTAGTATAACATAACTGATTTGAGGTAGAAGACATAAAAAGAGTTGTTCCTTTCAGGAATGGAAAAAAATCAGAAAGATAAAACCAAAGTAAAACAATGGTGTCTTTCCTATTGTTACACCCCGGCGTAATTTAACCATGTTTAGTGCTAATTAATCGTATTTTAGTTAAATTAATTATACTTAGTTACTAATAAAGGTATTTAGTGTTAATTAGTCCTTGTAGATTAAGTTAGTTGAGTCCTGAGTCTTAGATAGGTGAGTTGGAACTGATTTGACTCAGTTGAGTAGAATCAAAGACCTTTATGTAATTATCGATTTTCACATTTTGCATCATATGCACGTCATTTTGACATCAACGCGTGTATCGTCGAGCACGGTAATTTTCATATTAGACTCTACTTCATTTGATCAACCATTGAGTAAGTGGTCCTTCATTTGACTGTATATGAAAATACTAGATATTGGACAGGCTTTCTTGCAAAAAAAGGAGCCTTATCTCTTAAAACCCATTCAATAAACCCATCCCAATCAATTGCTTTTCTTTCCATTGGCTACAAGGAACTTCTCTTCTTCTCTTTTCCTTCATTTCTTCCCTCTCTCCTCCAATCATCTACAAGGGGTGAGTGCATGTGCCTTTGGGAGCTAGGAGTAGAACTCATCTTCATCCTCTTCACCTTCCTCTCATTTTGTTAACAAGAAACCACCATCTTCATCCTTTACTTTTGTCAAATTTGAATTTCTTGTCCAGGTAAGAGCCAAACCCTCTTGTTTGATGTTTTTGAGTTGCATTAGAGTCAAGAGACCCTCTTATCATCATGCATAGACATTTATTAGTGTTTTGGTGGGTGTTTGTGATTAGGGTTTGATATTTGGGGATTTTGGTTCCTTTGAGCTAGAGTGAGAAGAGAGAGCTTGGAAAGCTTTTAATTGAGGCAAGTATAAGCTAATTTGGATTTACATATGGTCTATTCATTGATTGATTCAAGAACTCTATTTCTTTAATGATTCTAAATTCTTAATGGATGGAATGATGTGGATTGGTTTATTGATTTGAATTGATGGAGATGAATGGAGGGTTTTCATGTTATAATGGGAGCAAGGAGGCTCCATTGTGCAGGTTATGTGATGGAAGAGGGTTGGGAAATAGAAGAGAGGAAGAACACATGAGAATTCCAAAATCAGGAATTCTGGAGCTTTTGCTTGAGCGAACAAGGGTCCGCTCAAGCGAACCCTCTCAAAATGTCATTCGCTCGGCCGAACGAAGAGGCCACCTGAGCGACCAACTCTCTGAATTGGGTCCGCTCAAGCGAATATGGGTCCGCTCGAGCAAACCTGAAGCTGGAGACTGGGTCTCCTTTGACCCAAATTTTAGGGTGAATTATCGCCCCTAATCTATAATAGCCCACTCTAATCATCTCTAATAGATAATTATGGTGCACACCTTGTTTCCATAGGAATTAGGATCCTTTAAGACTCTTAGGACCTTAAAATGGAACCCGAACCTCCTCCTTTGGTCTAATGGACATTCCTTAGTCTAGCACTATGCCACAAGGGTAGTTCTGGAAATTCAACGTATTCCCTATAACAAGTGACACTGAACAAGATAGTAGTACGTTGACCTTCCGGAAATACCTTGTAATGGACGGTGAGAGACCATAAGTAATAGTTTAGGGTTGGCTAGTAAAAATTGTCTTGATCCCCCTAAATTTATTGCATCTCATATTGAAGTCAAATTTCCTTATTGATATCAAATCCTAGTTTTTTATTAATTAGTTGCATTATTAATATTAATTATGGTTCGATTTTCTATTTTCAATTCGTGGTTTAATTATCGTACAACTGTTTCGGTGTTCGTTGAAATTGTGGATTGAGTAAGTATTTGTGTGTGTGATTATTATTCGATTCGATTATAAATGAGTGATAGTAAACTTACTCAAATTCAATTACTATTTGATTCGATTGAGTCGGCACTACTTAGCTTCGACCCTGTGATACTCGACGGGATTGAACTTGGTTTAGTTATTCGAGACTACTGCAGTAAGTCTTCTGAAGCACCGAACCTCCAGAACCGGGTAGCCAACTAGACTTTGGCTGGGCCACTGGTGACGTCCCAACTAGATTCGCTCTCTTTTGAGAGGATGAGCTCAATGTAGTAGCCAAATTAGTATGTTTTATTTCTCCTTGATTCGTAAAGCATAACTCACTCAATTTTGCATAATTGCTTAGTTATTACTTGATATTGACATTTGATAATCAATTGTCATTTAATTCGATTTGAAACATTATGTATTTTCTTATTAATGCCTATACTTGCTAAATCGTCGTATTGAGATACTATTCTTGGTGTCACAATCGCATGTGTAGCTTCCGGTCCTGGGGAGGCCCAGGAGGGAGAGGAGGAGACTGAAGAGGTTCCTCCAGGACTAAAGGAGTGGCCAAACGCTGGGCCAGTGTAGATACTTCTCCGTCAGGGAGTGGGATGTACATTTTGAGAGCTTCAGTTAGTGTGTGACTAGCCCCTTTTTGTGTGGGTCACATTTAAATTTTTAGTTATACTTTCGATTATACTTTTGGTATTGTTGTGCAGGGTTCTTTTATACACCCTTTTCTGTAATCAATGTATACATTGTGTAATTCTTTTGTATTAAACTTGAATGTTTAATTGGACTGAAGGGGAAATGATACTTCTTGTGTACGGATTACAGCTTCCCTTATGCTTTAAATGTTATTGATAGGTTCTAGTGAGCTAGACTCACGTGTGGAAAAGTTGTTTTCTCTCCTTCGTGTGTTGTATTTGGCTCGAGACAGGTACAATATCACGGGATTACGTGTGATCCACCTCGGGGATTACCCTAGGCCAGAGTGATTTGGGACCGGGACACCTATTTATATCCCAGGGGCTGTAGAAGTTGGCCACATAGTGAGAAATGAAAGACAGAGGAACAAGGGCAAAGTGCTACTCTCCTCTTTTTCCCCTCCCTGAGCAACTTCCAACATATGAGATAAATCGGATGGTTGCTTTGATCTATATCCATAGAGATTAATTAGAGTCTACTTCTTTGATTGGTAAGCTTATGAATATGTCATTGTGGCCACTTAACCAAAATCATTCTGCTCAAAACTTACATATTCCGATGAACTAGTGTTGGGCCAAACTTCACCCCATATGGAATTTAACCCACTATCACATTGATCACATGTAATTGTAAAAGACATGATTCGACACTTCCTCACTGCCAAATGCTATAATTCGTGCTATTTGGTGGCCCCTAGCCATAAACTCTATTTTCGTAGGCATTAAACTCTTCAATTAACTCTTAAGTTTTCTATATAGCTAAGGATCCAAGAATAATAGCCACCTAAGAGAATATAAAATGCATGAGAATCTTCAAATTCCATTCTTGGGGAGACACTTATTTAGACATGAACCTCCAGCTTAGAAACAGAGATGTCCACCCCATGCATGGTTTCTATTAGTAGAGATTCATGTGTCATTTAAAGGACCAAACTATGGGAGAACTCTGAAAATCTGCCCATTATGACATTACAACATACAGCAGGAATGCATAATGCAATCAAGCCTAATGCAATCTAAATATTGTCAATTATATTATGAAATATCTTTAGTTTTTTAATTATTTTCACAACAACCATAGTGCAATCTTAACATAGTCAGTAAATCAAGCCTAGAGAAAATGGAAAGGGCATCATTTTTTTATTCCTTGTGTCATTTAAAGGACCAAACTATGGGGTAAGTTTGAAAATTTGCCCATTATGACATTACAACATATAGTTGGAATGCATAATGCAACCAAGCCCATTGCAATCTAAACATAGTCAATTATATTATGGAATATCTTCAGTTTTTTAATTATTTTCACAGCAACCATAATGCAATCTAAAGATATTCGATTGAGTAAAAAAGAAAATGTAAAGTCTTAGTTGGCTAATTCATCTAGTTTGAACAAAACTCAATTCCATATTGAGTCATACTTTTTGTTCTTTTTAGATTTGGACCGTGATGACATTTCAAGTCAAGGTTTGGAGAGTCCTGAACGCATAAAAGACTGTTTATTCAAACCAAGATGGAGTCCAAGACAGAGAGCAGTTTCACTATAGTGAGCCAGTCCCAATGTGAGGCAGAATCACTGCTCGCTATAGTGAGCTCGGAATTCTTTCCGAGATCAAGACCCCTTTCTAATTTCTCTATAACTACTGTTTTGAGTTCTACACAGATTGGAAACCTCATGCGTGAACCCTTGGGCTGTATATACATCTTCTTGTCACGCCAAAGTTTATCTTGAGCTCTCTCTACTCATCCCTAGCATTAAGAATGCTTATAGAGAAACTTTGCTGGTTGTTTCATGCCAGGAGAATTACGCTGAAGACAGAGTATCTTCTTCTTCTCTAAAGCACCTTGAAGAGGTGTTCAAGGTGGGATATTGTCAAGCGCATTGAAGGTGAACGACGGGTAGTCGGCAAGTCCATCACAATCCTTTAGGGCACGTTTGGCACTTTACTAGTTTACTAGTCAAGTAAAGCCTCCATTTTCCAGACAAGGGGTCACATCAAAAGTACCCTTTTTCAAAACTCCCTCCTTTTCCAAAAAAAAAAAAAGAGTAAAAAAGCAACCTCCTTTCTCTACTAAAAGATAAAAAAACTCTACTTTTCTATACAAAAAGTCAAAAAGGTTCCATACCAAACAACTAAAAATAAAATATCATCAAAACCCACATATATTTTATTCTCTATTGATTTGATTCTTTACTTTATTGTTATTTTACGGTAAAATTATCAAACGGGCCCTTAGGTTGAGTTCCAACTAGGTCAAAGGCTCCGGGTCAAAGTCCATTATGCTTACTGGAAGGTAAGAATAATTGTGTTTTTACGTTCTATCGAGTATGATGTGTGGGAAATTGTTGAGAATGGGTATACTCCTCGCACTATGGCTGTTAATGGGAGAAGGATTCCCAAACCCAAGGGTGATTGGACCCAAGGTGATAAAACCAAGCCCATTGGAATGACAAAACTATCAATGCCATATATAATGGTGTTACACATTCAGAGTTTCGCAAAATCTCCACCTGTAAAACTACGAAAGAGGTGTGGGATGTTTTGAGAATGGTGCATGAAGGCACTGATATTGTTAAGCAAACCAAAATTCAAAATTTGACTACTGCTTTTAAGACCATTCATATGAAAGACAGTGAGACCTTTGATTAGTTCAATTCCAAACTTAGCGATATTGTCAATTCGAGCTTTAATTTGAGCAAACCCATGCCTGACCATAAAGTTGTTAAGAAAATTCTTAGGCCTGTACCTGAGAGATATCATTCGAAAGTGGTTGCTATTGAAGAACATACTAATTTGAATGAACTTACTGTAAGGCTGCTAATGATGGTTCAGATGGTGATTCTGATGATGTTGAACTTGAGGCCCTTTTTGTCTAAAAATTCAAAATGTTTTTGAAGAAGAACAAAGGCAACCTCAAAAAAGAATTTCCAAAAAATAAGAGCTACAACAAGCCCAAAGCTGTATCCAAGAATGAGAAAAACCTAGCTAAAAAAGCTACAAAACTCATTCAGTGCTTTGAATGTCAAGACTATGGACATCCTGTGTCTAAGTGTGCTAATAGGTTAGAAAGGAACAAAGGAAATGCTTTGAACGTCCCATGGGAAGAAGACGATTCATAGAATGAAAATAGTGACTCTGAGTCTCCTTCTGTATCTGCAAAGTTAATTGCTTTTATGACACGTACAAACTCATCTTCTGTGCAGGGGTCATTTGACAAAGATTCATAGTCAAATGATGAGTTGAATCTTCATGATTTTTCTGATGATGAACAAGATATTGAAGTTGCATACATTAAACTCTTGAAGGATTCTATGCGCCTTTCTTGCATTAACGACAAGCTCTGTCACAAGATGAAAGCTTTAGAATATCAAAATTCAATTTTTGTTTCTGAACTTGATGATACCCGTGCTAAGGTAAGCCGGTTAGAATCTCAATGTGTTATCTTATCTGAAAATATCATTGTTGTTGGCAAAGAGAAAGAACTGGCTATTGCATAATGTGAGAAAGTTACGAAGGAATTGGAGACATTGCTCATTGAGTACAAAGCATACAAAGTTGAGAAACAAGATCTTAATGGCGAGCTGAAAATGGCCTTGACAGAGTTGGATTCTACTATGTCCTCATTCAACCACATGAACAAAGGATCGATGACGCTTGATGAGATCTTGGTGAGACAAAGAAGAGAAAAATTCAAGACAATACTTGGCTTTAATTCAGAACCATTCTCTTCCAAAAAGTCAAGTAACTCTGTTTTTATATGTGGCCCCGATTTACATTCAAGTATACCTGTTAATACAAATACTACACATGCAAACACAAAGATTAATAAGAATGTCCAGATTCATCCCAATATGTCATTGATATGGAATCAAAGGGCACATCCGACCACATTGTAACAAAATGCGTAACCAAAAAGACTAAATCTATTTGGGTAAGAAAGTCTGATCTTCGCAGTAATGTGGTCCTCACCGCACTTACTGCAAAAGACTTGCATGTATGGTACTTGGATAGCGGGTGCTCGAGACACATGACTGGCAACAAATCCCCGTTTGCCTCACTGGAGAGCTTCGATGGAGGTAGTGTTAAATTCAGAGATGGAAGCAAATCTAAAATAATTGGAAAAGGTACTGTTTCGATACCAGGTATTCTAATCTTTCCATTGTCTTTTTGGTTAATGGTCTAAAAGCTAATCTCTTAAGTATCAACCAACTATGTGATTCACATCATGAAGTACATTTCTATCTCAATGAATGTGTGATTGTGGATAAAAAAGGGATAATGTATTACATGGAGTGGGAACACCTGACAACTGTTATGTTGTTGCCACTGAAAGTCCTTTGTCATGTCACTCAGCAGTGATTAGTGATATTGATTTATGGCATCGATGATTAGGCCATGTTAATCACAAGGACCTTGATAGATTGGTGAAAAACGACTTGGTTCATGGGCTGCCCAAATGTTTAAAAGCCCTAAACGGTATTTGCGGCCCTTGTCAGATAGGAAAAAAAAAGGTGCTCACATATGAAGGTTGGCGCTTTAACAACCACCAGAACACTTGAACTCTTGCATATACATCTCATAGGTCCTACTAAATCTGAAAGCATTGAAAGTAAGAAAGATATATTTCTCACCATTGATGATTTTTCACGGCTGACATAGGTCAGATTCCTTAGAGAAAAGTCTGAGACCTTTAAAGTTTCCTTAGATTTATGGACCTTACTCATTAATGACTAAGGAAAAGTATTTAGTGGTGTTGTCAGAATACGTTCATATACCATGGAACCGAATTTGAGAATTCTGATCACAATTCGTTCAATTTCAAGAATGGTATTAAACATGAATTTTCTAGACCCAAGACACCACAACAAAATGGAGTCGTTGAGAGGAAAAACCGTGTGGGTCAGGAAATGGCACGACTTATGCTGCACGGTAAAAACCTTCCTCAACGTTTTTGGGCTGAGGCACTTAATACAAAGGTACATGTTATCAATCAAATTTACCTCAGGCCGGGAATGAAAATGACTCCATATGAGATTTGGAGCGTTAAAAAACTGACTGTCAAGTATTTCAAAACCTTTGGGAGTAAGTACTATATCTTAAAGGACCGGGAACACTTGGGAAAGTTCGACTCCAAGAGCGATGAGGGTATTTTCCTTGGTTACTCCATGACCAGCAAAACATATAGGGCACATTTGTGTAGAGGCAACTTCCATGGAAAGAAGAAATTGCCACATTAGCAAATTCTATGGTTTTTAAATGCCTCAGAAATAAAAATTCATGTTTGGTGCAAATAGTTTTTCCTCGATGAATTGGTGCTAATGTTGTTTGGTGTAGTTGCGGATTTCTTTTAGTGAAAACTACTGGGTGGGTGGGTCAGTATGTGTGTAGAGTGGGTGGGGTTGGGAGGAGAGGGGGGAGAAAGAGAGTGGTTGGGTGGAGTGAGGGTGGGAGTGAGGAAATGGGAGGTTAGTTTTCCGTGGAAATGAACTTCCCATACCCCCCCCCTAGGAAGTTTATTTCCATGACTAGGAAGAAAAAAGCTGACGTGGCGAAAAAGCAGTTCTGTGGAAAACTACCGCACCAAACACATGAAAAAGAAGTTTTCTGCAGAAAACCACATCCTTTTCCGCAGAAATGGGCTACACAAACGTGCCCATAGAGTTTACCATCTTAGAAACTCTACTGTTATGGAGTCAATAAAATTGGTTGTTGATGATGCAAGAACTTCAAACTAGTTTTTTTATGATGACAAGGGCATAATTTTTTTCTCCTACTTTTAAATAGGTTGAAGTTATCGACTCAACCAAGAAAAAGGAACCTAAAGCCAAAATCGAAGAAAAGGGGAACCAACTACACCTAAGACACCATCCTCTAAACTCATGGTTCCAGATATTATCAAACAGTTTGAAGAGCAAAGTGCATCAAGAAGTGTGAGACCAGTACCAAGAGTCATGAAAAGCCATCCTATTTCGTAAGTACTTGGCAATGCTAAGGAACCAATGAGAATGCAAAAATAGGTACGCAATGAGGTTTGCCACTTCTGCTATGTTTCTTTCATTGAACCCAAAACTATAAAAGAAGCTCTTGTAGATGACTGTTGGATAAATGTAATGCATGAGGAGCTTGAGCAGTTTGAAAGAAACTGTGTATGGTAATTGGTTCCTAGACCCAAACACACCAATGTTATTGGTAAAAAATGGATCTTCAAGAATAAAACCGATGAATTAGGACAGGTTATAAGGAACAAAGCTAGACCGGAAGCATAGAGCTATACCCAAGTTAAGGGTATCGATTTTGAGGAAACATTTGCTCCGGTTGCTAGACTAAAACCCATCCATCTGTTGCTTGCTATTGTGTATTTTCTAAATATTAAACTTTATCAAATGGTTGTTAAGAGTGCATTTTTGAACGGATATTTGAACGAGGAAGCTTATGTTGAATAGCCCAAAGGATTTTAAGAGCCTCACTACTCGGATCATGCGTTTAAATTGAAAAAAACACTCTATGGATTGAAACAGGCACCACGAGTGTGGTACGAAAGACTGACAGTTTTCTTATTGGACAATGTTTTCAAGAGAAAAGTGTAAATAAGACACTATTCATCAAAGAGGACACTCACCACATTTTGATTGCACAGATTTATGTTGATGGTATTGTCTTTGGATCTACTTCTGATAAGTTAGTCAATAAGTTTTCTGGTAGCATGTCCAAGGAATTCGAGATGAGTATGGTTGGAGAGTTCTCCTTCTTTCTACGATTATAGATCAAGTAGTGTGACAATGGGATCTTTGTTTCACAAACCAAGTATGCTCGGAATCTTTTGAAAAAGTTCGGGATGACTTCAGCTAAACATTCCATAACATCGATGAGCACCATTATAAACCTGAGTATAGACTCGAATGGGAAGGATGTTAATGAAACATTATATTGGAGCTTGATTGGTAGCCTACTGTACCTTGCCGGAAGTCTTCCTGACATTGCATACAATGTAGGCATCTGTGCCAGATATCAATCAAAGCTTAAAAAATCCCATATCAATGCAGTGAAAAGGATCATGAAATATGTTAGTGGGACTATTTAATTTGGAATTTGGCTAAGCAAGGACACAAATACAGATCTTGTTGAATATTCTAATGCGGATTGGGCCAGTTGTGTTGATGATCGTAAAAGTACATCAGGAGGTTGGTTTTTCATTGGGATCAATCTAGTTGCTTGGCATAATAAAAAGCAAACTTCGACTTCCTTGTCTACTGCTGAGACCAAGTACATTGCTGCTAGAAGTTGTTGCACTTAGTTGTTATGGATGAAACAGATGCTGGCCGACTTTGGAATTGATCAAGATATAATGTATGTGTATTGTGATAACCAAAGTGCGATAGACATGTCTAAAAATCCAGTCCAATAGTCCCGCACCAAACACATTGATATTAGGCACCATTTCATTCGTGAGTTGGTAGAGGAGAAGATCATTATTCTCGACAAGATTGCTACTGAAAAACAATTGGCCAATATTTTCACCAAACCATTGGACCCAACCCTCTTTGAATCCCTTCGCACGTCTTTAAGGATTTCCTCTTTTCACTGACCTCCATTAGCTTTCGTAAGTGTATATGCACATGCACAATATCACAAAGACCTTTATGGTTATTTTGCATGTGATTTGCTTTCGGTGAACATTTTTGGGAATAACAATTTATCTTACTCTTTCTTGATCTTGATATACAAAAACTTGAGTGACCATATCGGGGAAATTCTCCTGAACCTGAGGATCATGGCTACCTACGAACGTGTGTGATAGCTTCCAATTGATTGAAAAGTTTCATTGGAGAGGGCTACCATATTCTATAGCGTGGAAGTCACTAATGAAGGTTCATGGTTGATAAAAAATTATAAAAAGAAAAACTGAGAAAAATGATGAAAATGACTGAAAAAAGGGGATTGAAAAAATATATGTGGATTTTGACCTTAATAGACTAAATACTGGTTTTTCCCCCTAGTTTTTAAAATTTCAGTTTCAAAGCATGTCCTCATTGAGGGGGAGCCTACCGTCTTTCACACACATATCACTTGATTTCTGAAAAATTATGTGAATTGATCAATTTCGGACCGTGCTGAATCTTCATTTGTAGGTTCTGTACTTTCACAAAATTTTTATGGAGTATACATTTATGAAAAATCTGATTTTCTGCATCTATGGAGTTATTTGATAATTTTTGTGTGAAAATGTAGAGGAAAATTTGCCCAGGGCCTATTCCTTCACTAGAGACGGACAGAGTCATGTCTCGGTATGGCAAGATGTACCATGCCCAAGTAAGAACTAGGGCTCACTATAGCGAGCACGCCCAGCGTTTTATAGTTGTTTCGGTCACACCCCTTTGTTTTGACATCCTGTTTTCAAAATCCAGGATATACATTCGCTCTCCCTTGTGTTGTGCATTCCCTTGGCCATTCCTCTTGCTCTTCAAAAGTCTCTTCCATCCATTCTCTTCTTTTCACTAATCCAAGGTATGATTTTTCTCCTCTCCTCATTTATGGAGTTTCTCTTTCTCTTGCCTATATGAAAGATTTGGTAAAGGAATACTTGGATTTGGAAGCCAATGTGTCTTTGGCTTCTCTTGTTGGTGTTAAATGTGTGGAGTGGCATATTGGAGTTAGTTTCTGGATGTTGACATGGGATTAAAAACTGTGCTTTTTGAAGGTAGTAAAGTTTTGGGAATTTCGAAAATTTGGAGATTTGCTTACTTAGATGAAACCTTTGGTTGCCAGTTCATTTGGAGTAATTCTTACATTATGCAGCACTCATTGGGAGTCTTGGATGTGTATACATTCAGCCTGCATTGCAAGATATCATTCCTGCACACCAAGGGTTTGGTTAAGTGCTCGAGTGAGAATTAACACATCAACTGTTTCATAGAATGTCTCTATGATTGTTTCAGTTCCATCATGGCTCCAAAAACATCTAAAGGGAAGCATCAAGTTACTTCTTCCTCTTCATTTAATCGTGAACGCTTCCCCAATGCCCAAAGTGCTGAATTACAGGAATTTACTTTCAAGACTCGCTCTGTAATTCTGGAACGGATTGCTGAACAACGGGGATTGGTTTTTACTAGTTTCTTCAATTGGATCAGCCAGCGTCATCTGACGACACTGATGGATATGAAGAATGATGTTTTCAAGGATTGGGTTCGTGAGTTTTACTATAACGTGCATGAGGTTTATCAAAACAACTTCGAGACTTATGTTCGGAGGAAAACAATAACAGTTACTCCTGATTCTATAACAGAGTTGCTTGAAGTTCAACGCCCTCCAAACCCTTATTATCTATTCCCTGATCCAGAGAACGTTGAAATGCATAAAAATGATGTGGCTACAACACTTTGCGGTAGAGCGACTGAGTGGAATTTTGAACATCTGTATACCTATGACCTGACTGCTGACTATCAATTACTGAACATATTTGTGTGCCACAATATCAAACCCCGTGGACACACCTCAGACCTATACTACAGTGGGCCTACATGTGGACATTCCTAGAACGATATTTGATTCTATGCTCAAGGTATATGAAGGACTAAAGAGACTTGCTCTTCCATTTGGAGTGATGATCTGCAAGCTGTTGATTAAATATGGGTTTCGCACTTATGACCATGAGGAGCCCATTCTCTATAGGAAGAAGATAATGCTGCTACTCTAACTATGTCTGAGACCCATTCTCGAGGTCACATTTAGGGGGAGAATGTTCAGGCTCAAGCTGAAGATAAAGACCACTCTATTGAAAATCGTCTTCTTGCAGTTAAAAGAGCAGTATTTAATCAGTCCATCCAAGTAGAGATGTTGGACGAATGGGTGACAGCTGGATTCAATGAATTGCGTCACTCATCCACATAGCAGTTTAATGAGATGCGTCGCCTATCCACAAAGCAGAATACTCAGTTGAGCAACCAACTTTCTACAACGTTTGATCAACTCCGACACCACTGACCGGGTTGCTGCATCCTGCTACTGATTCTACTATTCACTGCTCTATGTTTTCTGCTATAATGGTTATCTTAAATAGTTATTTCTTCTGACTTATGGCATGATCATAGTTGTTTCTCTATTCATCCCTAGCATCAAGAATACTTCTAGAGGGACTTTGTGGGTTGTTTCATTCAAGGAGAATTGCGCTGAACACGGCGAATCTCCGTCTTCTCTAAAGCTCCTTGAAGAGACATTCAAGGTGGGATCTTGTCAAGCACGTTGAAGGTGAACGGTGGGCAGTCGACAAGTCCATCACACTACTTTAGGTTGAGTTCCAACTGGGTCAAAGGCTCTGTGAGTTTCCTTTAATCTTCTTTTACATAGTGCTTGGCTTTTCCAGTGGTCTCTACCACTCGTGGTTTTTTCCTGAGTAGGGTTTTCCACGTTAAAAATCGTGTGCCTCTTAGTTTTTGTGGTTGATTTTTTTTTCCTGATACTAGGGTAATCTTCTAGTTTAATTAATTAGAATTGAGTTTCATATAAAAATCTGAGTTGGGACCTTAGCCTGTGTTAAGGCTTAAATTGAGGTTGAATTAGGCATTCAACCCTTTTCAGGAAATAAAAACAGTTAGTAAATCAAGCATAGAAAAATGGAAAGGGCATTATTTTATTTTATTTTTTTACAGAGGTTAAAACAAACACTACTAGAGATTTCGTTATTGGCTCAGCAATAAGCGGGCGACCGCCCACAAAAGGGCCATTCCCTTTTAAGTTTTAACCCCATGAAACCCACCTTCTCTTCTGGTTTTTTTTCCCTTCCCACTCTTTATTTCCTCTCCCGCGCTCTGCCCTCGCGCGCCCAATCTCTGCATCCCGCCGCACCAGCCGTCCACCGTCGGAGCCTCCAACAGTTCTCTCTCTTCCTCCCTCTCCCTCGCTCTCTATTTCTCTCTCTCTCTCTCTCTCTCTCTCTCTCTCCTCTCTCTCTCTCCCTCTCTCCCTCCCTCCGTCCCTCTCCCTCTCGCTCTGCACTGTACCCACCCGCGCCCACGCCATAGCCGGAGCTTGCCTGCGCCGGAGCTCTCTCTCTCTCTCTCTCTCTCTCTCTCTCTCTCTCTCTGCACTGTGCCCTCGCTCTCGCGCGCCGGAGCCCCCACCGGCTCTCTCTCTCTCTCTCTCCCTCCCTGCTCTGATTTCTTTGTTTGACTTATACAGCTATAGACTCTTGAATGTAGGGTTCTTGCAATGCAGTTTTTTTGTTGTTTCGTTTCTTTATTGGTTTTATTAGTTTCTTTCAAGGATGCTATGGGTTTTCAATGAAATTTAGTGGGGTTTCGTTCTTTCATTGTGTTGGAAATGATTTCTTCTCGGTTTGGGCAAAAAATAGGGATGATTAGCTGATTCTAGGGTTTTTCAATGCAAATTTGGGTTGTTTATTTACTTTGTTTTCTTGGGTTTATTGATGATTTCTTGATGAGATTAGCGTTCTTGGATGCAGACTGCAGGCACTTTGCTAACATTGATTGATTGATTTTTTTTTTCAGGAATTGCATTGCTTTAAGAGATATGGGTGGCGTTATAGTAGAAAGGCAAGGATACAAGAGAATCCATAGTCGTCCTGGTCAAGCTCAATCACAGAAGAAGATTTGCTTCAATTGGCAATCATCTGGTCACTGCTATCGCCATCACTGTTCCTATCTTCATCCCCAATTTCCGCATGACGACACCACTTCTCAATCTCATCCTCCGAAGAAGCACTGCCACCGCCAGTTACCAATTGTCAACAATAATCCCGGGAGACCAACTCCTCCGGCTTTCGTTTGGAAAAATCCTAATTATAACCATCATAACAAAAAAACCTCTTATATTTCTTCCAAACCCAATCCAAGAAACCCCAGGGTCATTCCTTCTTCCAAACCCAATCCAAGAAACCCCAGCTGTGAGTTAAGAGGTAGTGTGCCTTCAATCAATTTCTAAAGGTTTCTTTCCTTTCTTCCCCTTTTTTTTGTTTGAAATTGAAAATCAAGTTTCATTTGGATATCTTAGAAAATGAGAAAAAAAATCACTAGCTAATCGACTGTGTTTTACTACAAGATGTGAGTGAGTGAGTGAGTGATCTTGTGTTTGATTTAGTGATATTTTGGATTTTTAGGGTTTGGAATCTTGTTTCTTTGATTGCAGGAAAGGGGATTATTATCGTTATCTTGCTGAATTCAAGGCTGGGAATGAGAAGAAAGAAGCTGCGGATCAGTCATTGAAAGCATATGAGGTATTCCTTCTGATTCTTCTTTTGTTGTTCTTTGATCATCTTATGACTCTGCTACGAGCTCTTGGTTGAAGTTAAGTTTGGTAAGGTGTGGTTTTTTAGGGAGTTGTTTTGGAAGAAGAATTTGCTAGATCTGGCTGGATGCAGTATATAGGATTGGAAGTCTGAGGATGAAAGCTTGTACTTACAATTTTGAAGTAGTTTGTGTTATTTAGGTTATTGGATTAATTGAACTGCGAACTAGGTACCGATGGAATGCCCCTCAATCAAGAGTCCACTGAGGGGCTAAGATTAGCTAATTGGATGGCTCAATTTGATCGATTGCCAAGATTGTATGATTTTATGGCTCTGGTACCATTTTGAATAGTAGAGGAACTCTAAATAAATTTGTAGTGATTATGGAGGAGAGACATGGTGTTGGTTCTGAATATGTTTACATGCACCATCTGCAGAAAGCTTCCACCACAGCAGAGGGAGAGCTGTCTCCTACGCATCCAATCTGATTGGGATTGGCATTGAACTTCTCAGTGTTTTATTATGAGATTATGAACTCGCCTGAGAGGTATGCAAAAAAAAAATTTTCCTTTCTTTTCTGGGAGTTCATGATGTATTTGCGTATGCCCATCGTGGTATTTCTACCTGATGATAGGGGTTTTTTTTTTTCCAACTTAATTTCTGCAGATTCTGATGGCTTGTCATTTATATTTCAGGGCTTGCCATTTAGCGAAGCAAGCTTTTGATGAAGCCATTTCTGAGCTTGACACCCTGAGTGAAGAATCTTACAAAGATAGTACTTTGATTATGCAACTTCTACGGGACAACCTCACCTTATGGACTTCTGACATTCCAGAGGATGGAGGTATTGATTCAAGAATTACTTTACGTGACTTCACTTTTTTCATCTAGGAAAATGAATGTTCATCTGTTCAATCATCTTTTCTTTGTTCTACTGGTATATATAGTCGGTCAATTCTGTAAATCTTGAGGCTCCTTGTTATTTGAAATGAAGCCTCACAAGTCACAAGACAGGCAGGGGTTACTACTCTCTAAAAGATCTCTCTAACATGGTGCCTAAAGGCCATGAATTTCGTTGTTTTTGTAACCTTTTCAATAAGACCTATTGCACAAAATGGTCAGAGGAAGGAATGGTAAAATGCACGCATGCGCACACACATTTACTAGTTTAGAATTTGTTTTTTTTTTTTTTCTTCCTAGGTTTTAATATTGAAACATAGTTCATTTGGGTTAGGAACCTGAGGAGCAAATCACTTTAGAAGTAGATTTGGTAAGAAATATAGTTTTGCGTTGTTAGATTAATTACTTGGTTTTACAAGTATGTATCTAATGATTCCTGTGATGGGTCCTGGCAATTAATGTGGAAAAAGAAAAATACCTGTATTTTTTGCCCCAAGTCCTTCATTAGAGCTCAGTATTTAGTTTGTTTAGAAACAGCCAATGCCTTATAAATCTCTTATGCTTCCCCTTTATTTTGTTATGTACTTGTTGCATTGCTGAAAACCTCAAACCTACTGCTTGAGTTGCGTACTTTTAACTTGCGACTGAGCTATAGCAAAAAATACACTGCAATCACAGAAAAATTGACTAATTTGATAGACAGCAGACACTATCATTCATTGGTGATTTTTTTTTATCCCTTTCAAAACCCTTTTAAAGATGAGATCTTTACATTCACCCTTAATTGTGATTGGCGGTGGTCCCAGGTGGGCCCTGCAGTTGGACATAAACAGTTAACAATTAAAGCTGAAACAATGGATATACATGGTATTCAGTTTAAAGACTTAGGCACTTGAAAAGGATGAAATGTGGAATCAATTTATGGTACTGGCTTCATGTGGTGGCTATCGTTAACTCTCTAGTTTCCATGGTTTGTCAAATGAAATTCAATTTGAGCAACTGCACTGGTCATGATTTAGCAATTTGGACCAGCCCAAAGCGCTAAGCTTGTGAGGTAGAATTGATTTCTCAGCAATTAATGGAATTTATTTAGGTACAATTTGCACCCAGTTTCTTCGATTATTGTACGTTCAAACTTTATTTCATTACTGGATGATATATTTGATCATTGATTTCTGCCTGCTTTTTGGGTAAGACTTCATCTTACTCATTTCTCACTTATTTGGTACGACACAGAAGATGCTCAAAGAATGGAGAGTGCTGCAAGAGGTGGTGAGGGTGCAGATGCTGAGGTGAAAATTTTAAAATGTGCTTCTTAGCTTCTTTAAAAAAAAAAAAAAAAAGATTTACAGTGGACTCAAACTCATGCACCCACAAACAACACATGCCCCTACCTACCGGGGGCAAAATGTTGTTTGTACTTTGCTCTTAATCTGCACTATATGACATGGGGATAAGATTGGTGAATAAAATATTATACTTGATGGCATTGTATGTACATATAGAGTTCATTGTTTGAGGACCCAGAATCTTATCCCCACCAATAAATACCTGCCCTAAAAGAGGCCATTTTGAAAATCTTTTTCATATTATGTTTCACCATGATTATGTTAAGACCATGATTCCTGTTATCATCTTCAAGTTCCCATTGGATCTCATGGAGCCATGGGCTCCACATGTACACTGGACAATGGAAAGTGTATTATACTTGTATTACCTGTGATTTTCTAACTAGTATTGACTCAATAAATAGTTCATAGAGTTGGGTGAGTTGAAGCTGACCCCAATATAGTTGGAACATTGCGTTGAAGCTGACCCCAATATAGTTGGAACATTGCTTTAATGGTGATAATAAGAGTTGAATGGATCTACTAGTTGTGAACTAGTTCTCAGTCAGACTCACCTGAGTTACTTGACTTGATTTTTTGCAAAAAAAATGTCATGTTCTGAATACTGATATTACCCATTAGTTTGGATAGTGTATAATTTCCTTATTTATCCAATGTGTATAATCTAACTGCAAGCATTTGGCTATTCAACTGAGCCCAAATTTTCTGTGTAATTTTTTCTCTCTCCAGTGAAGCAGCGGTGGCCAGGTCATCTACTTGCTCTCCCAGTTGTATGAATTCAACAGATCTGAAGTCTACGCCCTCCCCCCCTCTCCTCGTCTTGTTTATTTGTAATGCTATTCACAGTTCAGTTGTGACTTCCATCCGCTAGATCAGCTGCTTTTCATTGGCTTTCTTTCTTTGCCTTTTTGTTTTTTTACTGGCTTTCTACAAGATGAAGCTTCCCCTCTAGCTTCTCATAACCCCTATCAATATGAGCAGCACCGGCAATTTCTGTAGTTCCTTGTGCCGCCATTCCAGCTAATACAAGTGAAGCCCCTGCTCTTAGATCGGTTGCTACAACATGAGATCCACTCAAGGCACTAGCAGAAGCAGCAAGAAAAATATAATTGTAATGGATATAATTTATTGAAACTTTTGTAATGTTTTGAATGTAATTAATATAAGACTTTTTTTTGTTATTTGTAACTTTAATTGATGGTAGCAGTTGTATATATTCAGGTTTTGTTATTTGTAATTTTAATTGATGGTAGTAGTTGTATATACTCAGGTACAGATATAAAAAGAAGGAAAAATTTCGAGAAAATACAGGTTTTGTTATTTGTAATTTTAATTGATGGTAGTAGTTGTATATACTCAGGTACAGGTATAAAAAGAAGGAAAAAATTCGAGAAAATACGGAATTTAAAAAAAAAAATTATTAGCATTAGCGGCCGCCACTGGCACTATTAGCGACCGCTAGTGGCGGTCGCTAATACTTTAAAAAATTAAAAAAAAAAAAAAAAACAAATGTATTAGCGACCGCTATGGCGGCCGCAAATAGTCCAATTTTTTTTTATTAAATTATTAGCGACCGCATTTTTTCGATGAAGTTTTCGCGTCTCTCTGTTGGCGGTCGCTAAAGAGTATTAGCGACTGCCAGACCACTTTTAGCGACAGCTTTTGGCAGTCGCTAAAAGTCATTTTTCTAGTAGTGTACCTTTACTATGAAAGGGGGCGTGTCTGTTGAAAATGTCAAGTCTATGCCCACCCATGATTTGGCTTTGGTGGATGATGAAGACCAAGGAGCGACCTGCGACGATGATGATGGAGAATAGTTCCAAGAGAAAAATTGTAATCGAGTCAGAGAAAAAGATATAGGGGAGAACTCAAGATTTCTAAACGATAAGAGGAAGAAACCATTATAAAAGAGAGATGAGAGGACATATGCATTTATCGATGAAGGTTTCCACCATGATTTGCCGGAATCGTAGTATAACGTTTGCACGTTACAAAAACCTTGAGGAGAGGAGTTATTCTCCATAGTTGAAATGGAAAGTAAAGGTAGATGCTCCATTTTTCGGAAGAGAAGAAAAACGTGGACTGATTTAAAAGAAGAGGCTGATTTAATGGGTTATCTTTGGGTCAGGTATATCCTATAAACGTTGAGGAGAGGCTGATTTAGATGGCCCGGTAGCCATCAATGGACCAGTAACTATTGACGGTAAAATGGGCCAGCAGCTTTGGAACTCAATTATTATATTATATTTATATATGAAGCGAAAAGAGTTCAATTGAGGAATCAGAGATCAATTTCAATTTGATTTTGACCAACTCTAGCTAATTAATGTTAACATTGCATTCCCTTCTCATTCTTGTCCCCACTCCCCTCCTTTCCGTTTCCAATTTCTTTTCTTCTAATTGTAACTTAAATGATTTAAGTTAACAATTTCAATTTGCTTCTGACCAACTCTAGCTAAATAATGTTGACATTGCATTCCCTTCTCATTCTTGTCCCCACTCCCCTCCTTACCATTTCCAATTTCGTTTCTTCTAATTGTAACTTAAATGCATTTAAGTTAATTGACATTTTAAGTATCCGTAATATTAGCCCGGATCTGTTTCATTTTAGCCTGTTTCGTCTTTATTTGAATTAAGTTGCAAAATGACCGACTCTCTTCCTGACTTATATAAAAGCATGTGTATTATGTAGACAGAGGCCCAAAACTTTTCCCTTTTCTAATGATTCATGGTAGATGGGTAACAAAGGCTTTCATAGTTTCATATCTTCATCTAATTTCTATTGTACAATAAATTTTTTAGCATAGTATTTGAGTTATTTGAGTTACTTTAGCATGTCAGCTTCTTGTGAAGATCTTGCTTCTTGTATTCAAAGTAGCAATAAATAGTAAGATTCCACCCCACCCTAATATTATCCAATATATATTTTTTTCTTTTTTGTATTTTTCTGGTTTTTAAATTCTCACGTCTTTTCCTCACCAACTACCTCTTCAAGTTTCATTAATTAGAAATTCCTCAATCGGGAAATCATGCCTTCTTTCGACATTCGCAGTAAGTCAATCTTTTCCTTTCGCTTTAGCTATCATGTTTTTGTTTTCTTTGACTTGAAAGGCGAATTAGAGTTGTTAACATTTGATTTTAGACACCAGATTTTGCCCTTTTGATTCTTCAAAGAATTCTATGCTGATAGATTAGTTTGGGATATTGGGTTTTGCATATTTTGTTCTATTTTTATAATTTCAGTATGAATTAGGGTCAAAGTTATAATTGAGCCCTGCCATGTATGAGTTTGTCAAGTTAGACAGGTGTATTAAGATGCCTAGCTAATTTGCATTGTAGCTATCCAGAATATATGATACCACTGTATGTATAAGGGATCATTATAGAGAGATAAAATATAAGATCACCACGTGAAGAAGATGACTTAAACCCAACACCGAATACCACTTTTGATCTGGGTGATGTTTGAAGTTAATGTGGTTTATGTTGGGATTATTTATCCTCTGTTACCTCGTGGAAGAAGTGCTCGACATTGCAGATTTTCCTGGCTTGTATAACAGCATATGGTGTTTTTGTATTCTTCTTCATAATTGTGTGAAGTTTTTTGTCGCAAGATATAATATGTTGGTTCGATTTAACGGTTCTCAACAATGGTGAAGATGTTTGGTTCCACCATGTATAATATGTATCTGTTTCAAGTTCTATTTCCTTAGCACTTATCAATAGAAAAAAAAAATTGTACATGTACATGTTAGTACTACGAAAAGCACTATTAGTATCTCCCAATCTGTTCGGACCATTTTTTAACACCTATTGCATTGATCTTTCCTTAATTTTGAAGACTATTTAATCAGTTTTAAAATGAACAAAATAGTAGTGGCACTCGTATATAATGCTGGCTTGAACAATAATCACGTCATATTTAGATGAAGATAAATAATTAGGTTTCGGTTAGTGGTTTTCCAATTACAATAGCAAAGAGGGTTAAACTTTATCTCGGGTAACAACCTCAAAGAAAACGGACTTCAAGTGATGGCTATTCTTCAATTTCAAAAATAGAAAAAAAAAAAAAAAACCACAGGCCAACACGTATCTTATTCATAGAGGGATTCATATTTCTTTAATTTAAAAGTATTTTTATTTATTCTACATTTAAATAGATCTGGTTTTTTAATAATAGCAACACAAATTAGAATTTACAAACTTTTAAAGAATATTATATTTTTATATACATTTTCAAAATTTAGTTTTATGACTTATTAAGAAATGAGATGAATATTGTTTTAACTTAAAATGCTTTTGATTTTTCAACTATAAAAAGTTAATTCATATATAATTGCAGCTTACAAATGCTATAATAGTACCTACTTCTTTGAATAAGTTCTCAGATATAGAATTCTTTGAATAATAAATAATATATATACATATTATTTTAGATAAATACTACAATTCTAAAACATTATTTTTTTATTATTTTTGATTTATTTTATTTTCATTAATATTATAAAGACACACACACACACACAGAGAGACATATATATATATTGCAGACTGATTTCAATTTATTAATCAGCTTCAATTTCTCAATTGATTTTGACATTTCCAATTGATTTTGACTCTTCAATTCATTTAATACTCCATCAATTGCTCATTAAACGACCTTTCTTCTCTTACCCATCTCTTAAAGAGAGAGAGATCACCTGATACCACATCATTATAGCCCATTGCATTTCTAAATTAAAATCGTCTTTTCTCCTTCTAATAATGTCATTATTCATGTTGAAAATGGTAATGTCTCTTTAATATTGTAAATGCCACTAAATTATCAATCTCTCCTATTTTATTCACTCCATGAATGCCAATCAAACAGAGAATTCTCGCCAGCTTACAATATGGCCCTATCCAAATAACTCAGTTTCATCCATAGTGAAGTACTATTTTTACATTTTTCACATCATAAAATATGATGCCCGTGCTAAGCACATGTGTCTTTCGCTAGTTAAGAAATGGCCAAAATCATTTAACAGTCAAAATCGAGAGGCTGATTTCTCAATTGATCTCAATTGAAAATAGTCTCTATCATTTATTACTAGAAAAATATGCCCGTGCTAAACACATGCAATATAATCATAATATTAAAATTTATATAAAAAAATTTATTATCAGTTTCTTTAAAATTAAATGCAAAAGGTTTTAGTCTGAGAGAGAGGAAAAATAAAAGAAGTCCATAGGAATTCAATACCTAATACCATATAATTTTTAAAAAAAGCCCAAGCCCATGAAAATTGAAGATTAATAATCAAGAAAACTAAAAAATAAAATCAAAACAAACAAAAAATATAAACTATGAATAAAATCCAATGAAATTTGAAAGACACATAGAAATAAAACAAAGAAATGAAAATCCATAATCAACTCAATAACATAAGCAATTTAAAAGAATCAAACACTCAAGAGAAAAAAAATAAAACAAAAATTGGAGCACAAAACGGCAAAGACAAAAGAACCCACAAATTCATGAAAAACCATCATAAGAAAAAACTAAAAACCTATCACAAGTGGAAAATTATAATAAAAGAAATACAAAATAAAATAAAATAAATTTTATTAAAAAGGCTATAAAAAATATGTAAATAAGGATCCATAGACAATACAATGATAAAAGAAATTTAGAAGAACCAAACCAACTTATGATAATCTAATACTCAAAAATAGAAATCTGAAGCCATAAAAGAAATAAGAAAACCCATAAAAAGATTTCACAAAGAGAACTTAAAGAACCCAATGGAAGTAAAATAAATAATTAACTCATAATTATAAGCATTAAAAAAATAAAAAAAAAAGACAACAGAAAAATGAGAATTCACAGAAAATCCCATGATAAAAAGTGATTTAAAAGAAAAAAAAACCAAGGAGAATCCAATACCCAAAAGTTGAAACAAAAAGGGGGAAAAAAAGAAGCTCACAATCAATGAAAACCATACAAATACAAACCATAAAAATATTGCAAATCTATAGAAATTTTAAACCGATGATTCTTTTGTATAAATCATATTAAAATGACATAATTAAAATTGCTTAAATAAACTATGATGAACTCAAAAGTAAATGAATTAAAAAGGGTTTACCTTTCAAAAAGAAATGTTTAATAATTGCACCAATTGTCTCAAGATGGTCACATTTTAAAATGGGTTGAACACTGATCTAAACTAAGCATGCAAATGAGACCTGAGACGGTACAAAAAAGAGACACAAAGAAACAAAAAAATTATTGAAGTTGCTCTAAAAAAATACAATGAACTTAAAAGTAAATAAATGGAAAAAATGAAAGTTCTCTTGTTGACATAGAGAAATAGAATTATATTGGAGAAAGTAGAAAATGATGATAATAAGAATGAGCTTAATTCTTTATTTAGATGGACCAATATTATTCGAGATTCTTTTTACCATTAGTTCCACATTCTTAAAAAAAAAAAAAAAAGGTATACAATCAAAATCAATTGAGAAAAAAGAAACCAGACAACCCAAAACCGAGAGTGAATTAAATAAAAAAGACTAGGGATTCAATAAACCAGACAACCCATAAATCGACATTTCACATTCTAAAAAAAAAGAGAAAAAAAATCATATAATTAGAAAAAACAACAATACTTGAAATCCCTTAGATTAGTGACACTTAGACACTAGGACCCATTAACACTTAGACACTGGGACCCAGAATGAGGTGAAAATTTGAGGTATCCCATAAATAGGAACGATGTTTGTCTTAATGATTGTGATTTTTAATAGATGGGGTATATCGTAGTGTTCTACTCCATTTACATCATGATTTATAAAAGTTAAATCCATACACAAAAAAAAAAAAAAAAACCAGACTCCACCCTTTCTTCCTTGGCAAGCGTGCATGGTAGCACATCAATTACATGGAAAGTTTCCCGCTTCCTCTTTAGCTCCACGCTGTTGTCGCGAGTTTTTATTTTTTTAAATAATATTGTCGTTTTCTTATTAATTATAAAACGTATTGTTTTTGTTGATCAATTATGATATTATATATTCATTTGAGTTTAGTTTTATTTTAAAATGGTTGTCATAGAAAATTAATGACTATATAGGAAATCATATAAAATAGTTATTTCAAAAGTTTGATCATCTATGCTTAAAGTACAATGCATAAGTATGAAAATAATATTAACGGTATTTGTAGGGGTCACTATTCTAAACATATAGTTATTTTTATAAATACCTCGTAGATAAATTCCAACTTTCGGTCAATATTTCAAAGTGGGGCTAGGTCCCTTCCTCATTAACTAATTTTAAGTATTTGTTAATAGCTATTAACAGAAAGATGCTCTATGGTGTAGTGGTAGGGTCGCTCCTTTGAAATCCATATTGTCCTGAGTTCGACGCTTCATATATAATAATTATAATAATTAGATTAAACCATGGGGGGAATATTTTTTCTACTAAAATCTTTAATAGTTGCAGTCCAGGATTTTTGGTGGGAGACTTCAATGTAGGGTTCCTGCTTTTGTGGATGGTGAGATTGAAAATTTTGCACAATCATAAATGAAAATCTTTCTTAAACCATGTATTGTGTCCCCATTCTTTTCATGGAAAAAAAATCAAATGACATTGGTGGGATTTTTTTTTCATTGCAGCTAAAGGGTTATGTTTTTTCAATAATGTGGTATTGCTGAATTTGAAGTAAAAGTTGTTGCGTGACTCTTTCTGTCGATTTCTTGGGAATTAGAATAACAATGAAAGTGCGTTTTCCATGATTGCATGGCCATTTTCATCAATATTTAAAACGAGGAGACAAGGTCTGGGAGAAAAATAGAGCTAAACATTATATAATAAAAGACAACCGGTCCTTCCATGGGAGGATGACACGTGGCGCATCCTCAAACTTTTTGCAATGCTATATTTCGGAATTACCCTTGTAATCTAATCTTATCCGGTCCTTCCCTGCGAGGATGACACATGGTGCATCCTCAAACTTTTTGCAATGCTACATTCTGGAATTACCCTTCTAATCTAATCTTATCATGTAAAATATCTCCTCTACCCATCGGGTCTTATAAGGTCGAAGCTAAGTAGAACTGAACTCATCGAATCAATCGCTAATGGGCTCGAGTAAACACTTCTGTTCCATTCGATTCAATAGGATCTATTCGGTCCCACTCATAACATTTATTCATTCGAATCAATTCAATAGTACTCTATTTACTCAATTCACAATTCCGGTATCTCATAGGATTAATAATTCCAATAACAATAAAGATGGATATGACTCATGCGTTTGACAACTATTAAGAATTGGAATTCACTAATAAAATCAGTCTCAACACGCATATGCAATTGATCAAGAGAATCAAGGTGTGTTACTAACCATTTCTAATCTAACTATCCATAGTCAGATGCCATTCCACCCAGTGTAATTTTTAGGAAATTCAATGTACTTCTATCCTTCTTTGGTGCCACGGTATAATAAGTACATTGTACTCGCAAAACCAACACCCATGCACGACGTTAGACTAATTGATAGACTTTCATGAGATGACCTTAGCCTCAATGATCATTCATGAGTTATAATTATCCATTGGGCTTGTAAGAAATTGTTTAAGGTTCCTTTCTAAGGCCGTACAAGGTCTCTCAATCCTAAGAATCCTATTGGTTCAATAGATGTACCATAATTGTCCCTAAAGATAATTATGGAGGTCTAACATTAGCTTAAGTGGTAATTCAACCTTACTTCTAGTAAAAAATTGACCTTAACACAGCAGTCAAATCCGCTCGAGCGGATAACGTCTAGAGGCTAGGTCCGCTTGAGTAGAACACTTCCAGGGAGTTGTTCCATTTGAACACCTAAATTCCCCATGGAGCGCAAAGGATTCTAAAAAAGTCCGCTGGAGCGGGGAATCACGTGCTCGAGCGGCCAGTCTAGAATTCGTCAAGTCTGAATCCTGGGACTTCTCTTCTTCTCAAAACCTTCTGAATCACAACCTGCAATCATATATGAGCTTGCATGCTCTTCCAATCATCCATTCCATTCATTTCTTCCACGGTCCTCAAACATTGGACATTACAATTCCCATAGCAAGAACCCATTTCAATTATTAAAGAAGATCATAATTATGTTGGAAGTAGGTGGGCCTCGTGGATAGGTTTTCAAAACTTTTGATCCACTTGACTCAGGGATTAAGTACTCAAAATGCCATAAACCACATCCAGGATGCAATTCCTCAATCTCATCAACCATGTACAACAATAAACTCTATCTAGAGGATAGAAACCAACAACAAGTAAGCAATCACAAAAATCTACAACATATAAGGAAATAGATTATATCTTTGGAGCTCAGTTGTGCTCTAATGGAGAAGAAGACTTGCTAGATGAAAAGACTCTTTCTTTGTAGCAAATTTAGGGTCTCCAAACCTCTTAGCCTTCCACACTATGTCCTGTATCAGATATTTTCTCTAAAGGAGATGGGTGGGATCTCCAAAGGAAAATAACTAGAAGCTCTTAAAGAATCCGGAAGAGAAACTAGAAGAAGGAGAGGAGAGAGGGGCATGTGCAACAACTTGCACTTGAAGGGGGCTGGGCATGAATACCAAGGGTGGACGTCCAACCCCTTTGCTCCCCTATTTAGAGCTCAAAGCGACCTTCTCTTTTCCAATTAAAATAGAAGTCTTACTTCCACAATAATTAGTAACTTACTATTACCACTATTAGAAGTCTCACTTCAAATAGAAATAGTAACTTTCTAATTCCTTCCTTTTGGAGTTCAAGTAGAACTAGTAACTATCTAATAACTTGGATTAGTGTGGGGACTACTAGGGATTCCATAGAAAGCTGTCTTAAACTAGGACACCGGACCCCAAATCTCATGCGCAATCCAGACCCATAGTTAATTGCAAATAACTCCACTATATAAATACAATTGCACTCCAGTCTTAGGAATAAATTACAAAGAAGACCCTAAACTTCCCTATGACCACAAGTAGGCCCCTCTATCATTATCCATTGATCAATTGAACCTGTCCACCAAATTGGATACACATTTTATTATCCTTGGGACCCAATTATATCTAGTAATCATCAGTACCATCTAATTAACTTTTAATTGAGATGGGTGCGCACTTACTAATGATAAATTCATTAATTGGCACAGGGGGATCATACAGATAGATTCCATCTTGACCATTGAATGTTCCCACAGACCATTGAATGTTCCCACAGTCCTACTACCACGTACCCAAGACACCAAGGTGTTGACCTACAGTTGGCCTTACTCAATGGTGACTCAAAGCAAATGAATAGATAAAAACTTGAGTTTATTAATGTCTCAGGATTGAGAGCCTATTGCTAGGAAATTATGAGAGCAGACCTTAAAATAAAGACAGTGTTTCATAAGGTGCTTCTCATGGTCCTTCAATACATCCAATGTACCAGCACCATGATCTAGAATCTTGCATTCTGATGACTGAGACAAAGCACACTATCTCATAGTGATCAAAATGCTGCAACCTTATCAGATGAGATGCCCAATCTCATCATTGGTTGTGAAGATATTTAAGTATAAGATTTGTGACACATGTCTCCCGAATCTGGATCTCATCCATACACATATTTCACATCTAATATACTAATGGGACTTGGTTCATTTCATGAACCAGCATGTCATATGTATTGGTTATGTGCATAAAGTAATAAAATATCATTCATCTCATGAAAGGAATGTATGATTATATTGATAAATAAAGAAATGAATCAATTTATTACATCATTTGATGGTTTGAGACCATACAAACTAACAAATTAGAAGCTAGAATAGTTAACACATTAGAATTTATGTATTCAATCAAGAGGTGAATCAACATGCATAATCACTAAATGCTTATATTTGCCTTTGATTGAAGCTTTAGCCCCCTTTTCAACTCTTATGGCTCAAAGTCAAGAAAACCCCCAAATTCCCAAGCCATAATAAGAAACCATGCCAAATTGATAATGAGAATGCATGAATGAGATGTGAAGAGTCCCTTGACTCAATTCCAAACTAAAAGTCTAAGATTAGGACGGAGTTCTCACCAATTCCAGTTAAGGAAGATTTGAGAATGGAGCTCTTGTCAATTCAACTAGAAAAATATGCCCGTGCGGTCAAGTATGGATGTAGAATAGTAGAACCACTGTTGTAGGCTGCATTGACAATTCATTATCCATATTGGATATAAGTATGATAGACATTAATATGAATACAATCCTACATCTTATGTAAGTTTGAGGGCTGACACACTTGTTGATCCTATTATGCCATGATAACTAAAAGTCCTATCAAATACAAAGCTCTTTTTCCATTTTCGTTTCTTACTCTGAGACTTCAATTATTGCAGTTTGATTGAATGCACATGATCGGCAGGAGATTGGGAATATGGTTGCAGCCAAAACAGTCTTCGGTGGTTATTTTATTGGGAACCTGTCACAAATTTATGCATATCTGGGGGATGGGAGGGTCTTTGAGTTTTGCCCGCAAGCTGTATTATTATTGCAGATGCTGCCACAATAGCCTCCAATAATGTATATATTTCCTATAAGACATAGACAGGTCTCTAAGAAGTAGTGCTTGTTGTCTGGGCCCATGCAGTTTTCTTGCAGCCCCTTCATTTCACAGAGCATATTGAGTTGTTTGACTTGGTTATTGCTTTAGCCAATTAAATGAGATTGGTGCACTCGTACAGCAGACCAAGTTCATTTATGTATCATTTAACTATAAGAAGAAGGACCACAACTGTTGTATTTTTCTTGCTTTACATGAATATACTGACATATCATTCTGATCGACATCCATTAGTCTTTCCCCATTGTTTAAAGATCACATTTTAAAATCCATGCCATCAACTTACTTGATAACAAAGTTGAGATTGATCTAAAGGGCGGCAACGATAACAATTTCGTTATCAAAGTTCGAACTCTCGTCATGAGATTTTGAACTCTCGAGCTCACTAGAAAATGGGTTTGAAGACTCAGAACACGAACATTTGAACTCTCGGCCTGAGAGTTCGAACCCTGGGCACCTCTGTAAAATGTAAAATGGCTTGGATGGAGTATATTGCCCACTGCATGTTCGAACTGTCATCATGAAGGTTCCTCCCAATGTTTATGAATCTCAGTAATAAGAAATTACATATTGGATGTTAGACACAAAAAATTAGCCTAGAAGCTATAAAAAAATGGTTACGATATCGTTACCTGAAAATCAAAAACTTACAGCCATTTTGTAGAATTATGGTTATTACTACTGACATGAGGACAATAGAAATGAGAAAGGTCATGTGGGCCACCTGTTTACGATGTGAATTTATGCATAGCTTCCATATCATATATAGATAAAAGACAAGAAGATGAGCATTCTTCTGAATAATAGAGTGAAAATGCTATTATTTACAAATTACAAAGTACAACAATGGTTCCAGACTTTGTGCCACCAGACAAAAAGGTCAAAAGAAAAAGGAAAAAGAAAAGAGAGGCTAGGAATTCAAGAACGTCACAATCCCTTTATATGACATTTCATAACCTCACCGTCAACATGACTAAGAATAACATCTATGAACAAAAATCACCATTCAAAGGCGATGTCAGCCGGTTCTACAAAAAGACTTATTGTAACTAACTCTAGCTTTAGTGTTATTCTGACATATTCCTTTCCACTTTGAAGGAACTAGGCCCATGCCTTCATCCCTGAAGCTCTCAGACTCTAGCCTCCCATCACAAAAAGAAAGAGGTCAAATATGATAGGAATTGAAAATGAAATAATAGTAAATTGTGTTTAATGCGAAAAAGATAGGGAAAGGGTCAATGGTACTTGTCATTTTCTTTTGTTAGCACCAATCAATCAAGTACCCCACATATAATTTTTTACTTTCAGATTTGTAAAAAAAGGTGGAAAATTACATTACAAAATTAGAAAGACATGATGGGTGCAACAAACGTAAAAACATTTTAGTAGTGCATCATTAACGATTAACCCAATTAATTCATAGATCCCATAAGTAAGGTTAAGAATAGCAACAAACATAAGAAAAAAACATTTTATAATTGCAGATGGGATGATCTATAGGTGTTATTTAGGGGGGAGGGTGGGGGGGGGGGGGGGGGGGAGGGGGGGGGAATCTTTAAGAACCTGAATTCCTACTCATACAAACTTGAGTTTTGTACCCGACATTATTTTTTGATAACGATACCGTTACCATCATTGATAGTTTCTTCATCCATTTTCTGTGTCCAACAAGAAAATAATGGTGAATTTATATTGAGATGCATAAACAATAAGAAAGACTCACAATTTCACTCAAAATCTAGTTTTCAAAATTTTCTGATAACGATATCGTTGCAATTATTTATAGGTTTTTCACTCATTTTGTTTGTCTCCAACAACAAAATGACAATGACTTGATAATGGGGTGCATAAACAATGAGAAAGGCTCACAGATTTGGCTCAGAAATGCATTTTCCTAATAGGTATAGTTTGTCGCTCGCAGATTCTACACTTGGGTCACGAGTTCCCCAGTATTGGTTCCAATTTTTTCTTCTTCTTCTTCTATGAACTAAACCTATACAAACATATCCATCTTGCTTTTAACGTACACAAACAGTTATATTTTTGTCTATGGATGATCTTTTCAAGACCTAATTTAAAAAATAAAAAAATTAAATCAACCCTACAAGACTCAATCATGAACCATGTCCCCAGTTGGAGGTGCTCAACCATACCTCTTCAACTTTCTTTCTTGACTATCAGCCAAACTGTTAATACAACCTACATCAGTGGTTCCACTATTCTACATCCATACTTTATTCCCATAACAACATATTCAAAGGAACATCAAATGCGAGATTACTTCCTAGGGATGCAGAAACTTGTGGGATTAAATGAAAATGAAATAACAAAGCAAGTTAGGGGAGAGAAACTGATTTCAAGTAAATAATGTATCAGAGCTTCAAGCACTGTACACTGTAAGCTTAAATTCATATATTACCAAACTGCACATGGATAAAGTATTTTTTCATAGTTCACATGTGTGTTTTGTGGGTCTTCACTTTGGTTCGTCAATTATCACACCAATCATAGGTGTTGCCACTGCAACTCAACTCCCATTCAACCTTTCATATCTCCACAAACCCACATTCTCTTCTTGTTGATCAACAACTCAGTCCTTCACTTTTACCATCACTGACCATTCCATTTATACAAGTTTCAAAATCTCCAAAACATAGCCAAGCCTAGAAATCACTCGACCATACGCAAACCCACCCGCAATGCATTGCACCCATTTGTTTCCATCAACTTTCCAGTTCGAAAACAACTTCTGAGCCACCGGTAACTCTTCTCATCTATTGTACCCATCTTCTATTTCAAAGAAATGACCCAGACTCTACCCTCCTGAAACAAAAAGAACCCAGTTTCTTGTTGCCTTCATAGAAGTCCTCATTACCTGTTTCTATATCCTTTCCTTTACTTGTTTTTTCCATGATTTGTTCTATTTTTAGTTTCTATTCATTTCCTTGTTTTCCTTCATGCTATTTTTTCTGCATTTTCTCATCAACTTCATCTAAAAAACTCAACACATTCAACCACCTTCATTCATCACCATGCCATCTCTATGCCTCTTCCACTATGCCCACTTTCACAAAGTGTCTCACCTCTCCATTTTTCACTTTATCTCTGGATTATGTCTTCCATCAACTCAATGCACAAGTAACATCAAATTGAATTTCGAAGTCAACTTACTCATTTAATCCAACTCAACTACCCATCACTTCTTCACACACACCACCTATCGACCATAACCCATTTCCACTTTCCTTCATCTTTGTTACCAACTCATTCCATTGTCTCACCATACCTATTTTAGATCCACCTAATTAAACTGCCATGAGTTGTTTCTCTTCTATATTCTACAACTCAACCCATCATCACTCCCCTTTCTTTGGGACCTCGAAAATCAGGTATTCCTCAAGAAGTTAAATCCCTGCTCCTGTAAACACTACCAGATGCTTACTCTGCAAGATTAAACAGAATCCATAGGAAAGTTGAATGTCATCAAACAGATGGAGTTTTGGAAGTGTGTGTAACGATAATATGCATTAAAAAAAAGGAAAGAAAGAAATTGTTGACGTTCATCATTTCAATTTTTAAGTTCTGACCTCTTGTATCATCAAAGCAAGCTCTTCAATCTGTTTAATCGCAAACCACAACAGCAGGAATCAGTGAAACAAGAGAAGGCATGCAGCCATGAAGAATCAACAGCTAAAGCACAAGAGAATCTTTAATAGAAATGCGGAAACATAAACAACAAAAATTACACTAAAACCCAACTTGACCCGGTTGTCATGTCATAATAGCAAAAAAGTGTTGCCATGAACCAAAGCAGTAGAATTATAGAAATGAAAATAAAAAATAATTATTCATTCACGATTCACCCTTCAACTTAATATCAAAAGTCAAGTCTTATAAAAAATAATTTGGATCCCATCTCTACATGACAAACGAGCTCACATCTCTCACCAACCATAAAAAGCATGACTAGGAAACAAAAAAAAAAGGGGATAAATCAGCATAGTAAGGTAAAATCACAGGCCTAACAAAGTAATAAATCGTAAAAGTAGTTTATTTCATCTTCGGGTCATTTCCCCCTTTTGAGACAGCCTAGCGCCATCACCCTATGCTACTGAGATATTAAAGACCAGCATGCATTCCTTTGAAGCTTTCCGTTGCTTTTAAAGCCATAATTCTTATCATAATTTGGGAACCTAATAACTGATGGGGCTAAAGCTTTAATAAAGCAAGATTAATTGTGGACGACAAACATTGCAGGACTTAACTCTAGAGCTGCACATCTGCTAATCTCAAAGTGCTCTTTTTAAAACCACGGTTTTTTGTCACAAGAATTAGGATAAGAATTGACATTTCTTTGGGATTTCTAAGGTTTAGATATCTTTGCTGTCACTTTTGAGAGGAATTCCTTTGTTGCATTATGGAACTCATAGGCATCCCAATGAAAGAAACCCTAATGGCCCTTGTGAAATTATAAAGGAGATGTGGCATAGATTATCCAATACCTTTGACAGGCTAAATATGTTGGCTTTTTGCGAATATTACGTATAAGGCAGATATTTTTTTCACATTTATAAGGTAAAACAACAACAGCTCCGATCCTTCATAGTTTTTCCTCTTTTTGTTCTTGGGAGGACTCAAAGTCATGTACTATTGCCCTTTTACAGAGACATTTGGTGTCATTAACCAGCTGAGCTTTTACTTTACTTGGCGCAAGTTGTCATAGAAAAAGCTTAAATGAATTACACAAGACAAACATTACACACCTTACTATTGCAAGTTATGGGTACCTGTTTCATGTTGATGCAAACCAAAAGCTAAGAGAACAACTTGTAAAGACTTCATTGAGTTAACCACGGTCAAATTATGGGTACACTTGTTAGGTTTTGGAAATAGGTTCTGGCCTACTTGTAAGGGCTTCTTTTGAAACTTTAGGGATAATTCCAACTATTCTAGTTTTTGGGGGCTTTAAAGCACTACTGAAGAAGCCCATTTATATCTAACCAAGGGTTCAACTTCAACCATATTTTCATACCCTCCATTCTAATTTTTATGATTCCATGTTTTACATTTAACCAAGGGTGTGTGGCCCTCTTTTCAGGCCCTCCCTTGCAATTTTCTAGGGTTGATTACATCTAACACATAAATTAATATACAAATGCATGCAACCTTACAAGTTTTACCAATTCAAACCCAAACCGGCTTTCAACCTTTCACCAGCTGAACACAAAATAAAAATTCCATATTTTCCTATTAACAAAATAACAACATCTATTTCACCATTTTAACCAAAAATATCTATTCCCTTTCATTATCAGCAAAATAAAATGCTAAAACTAAAATTACCCAAAGGGAGTTTGAAAAGCATAGAAACATATCGAAGTTTCCCCAAAATCTATCGAAGTATCGGCCAAAATCATACACGAATCTTCAGGGGTTTTTCCGTTCAGTGATTATAGAAATCAATTTGAGCAAGCATAAATAAAAACCAATGTAATTGGGGCGCGGGGGGCGGTGGGGGGGGGCGGGAATCCATAAAAAAGAAAGGGGCTAATGGAGAAGAAATTCTACTTTTCTCTGCAAAATGTGAGGTGATTCGAAAATTTCAGTCATTCCAACTGTACCCACATCTTCTCGGTAAGAGAACTTCTCTGCATAACCTAGAGACATGGCATTTTCTTCTATAAAATCCTCCAACACCCTCTCTTCTCTTCTTCCAAGAGGGAGAGGGGGGAGAGAGCGCATGTAGAGGGGGAGGATAGGGAGAGGGAGAAAGACAGAAAAAAGGGTTCGGCCCTGATATGGATTTGGGGGTGAGTTTGAAATGATGTTGTTCGGCAGAATCTGGGGGTAAAGTCGTCCAAAAACCTCATACGAACACCGAATTTGTTGTTTTGGTGTATTTGTGATTAAATTCGGCTAATAAAGGTTTAGCAACAATTATTTGGTAAAATTCCCTAGTAATATTTAAGTATGTTAGAGATTTGAGGGTTTATTTTGGTTTATGGATGTAAGATTTTTAGTTGTGAATGTTATTTTGGAATTGTATATGAACCTATATTTTAAATTGGTTTGTGCATCAAGTCTGTTGGTTTGAACATGTATTCAGATTTTTATTTGTGGTATACATTTAGAAATAAAATTTATTCAAAAAAAAAATCTTTCTCGACACACCAGTGAGCGTTGCAAAAAAAAAAGAAGTATTGCAACATTTCTCGACGTGATATGTGCATCGGCGAAGTTACATTTCCCATCAGCCATTACCATGAATTCCCAATGCACTACCGGCATCAACCATTATCAGAAATTCTCAATGCACTACAAGTGTTGGCCATTACTATGAATTCCCAGTGCACTACCATGGCGCTGGCCATTACTAGGAGTTCCCAACTCACTACCGTGTCGGCCATTACCAGGAATTCCCAACGCACTACCAGCGTCGGCCTTTATTTTGCTGATGCCGATAGTTGTTAGGGATTTTGTCTATTACAATCTGATGGATGCATTATCATTTTATCATCATTCGAATTTTCACGCATGCATTGATTTTGGAAAACTTGAAATCTTGTACTTTCACATGCATTCTTTTAAAACTTTCAAAACTTAAGTTTCATGCATGTTTTGTTTTTAAACTTGGATGCATTAATTTTTGAAAAGAAGATTTTCGAATAATGCAAGCCTTGGTTTTAAACTTTCAAACTTAGGCATTTTAGGTTCATTTTTTGCAAACTCCTTCAGATTGTTTTAAACATGAATTTAGGCATGATTGCATGGCCCGGAACTCCCACTAGCAAAATTCCGTAGAGTAGCTCTTTGCTTATTCTTTTTCAAAGGGAATTTTTTTCGCTACAATACTTTGCTACAGTAAAATGCTACAATGATTAATTTTGCTTTGGTAACCCGGTCGATCGGGTACACTGGTCTGATACCCGATCGACCGGACACACGGGAAAATGACCGTTGGGTCTCAAACGACTATATCTTTGACCATTTGAACCCGGTCGACCAAGTAAGGTACCAGGTCGACCAGGGACTAGCCGTTGGACATTTTTTGGTATAAAGCTCATTCCAAGGCCAAATGAGTGGAACAAAGAGGCCCTGTTTAAGGTGTTTTGAGGTCAAACAAAGGGGAATGAGCTAAGAAAAGCTAGTGAGTCATTTGGAAAGCTAAAGCTTAGATTCATTGAGTTAAAACTCTAAGTAAGCTTTATAGCTTAGCTTAGAAAAGCATATTGTAGAGTTTATTGCTTAGCCTTAGAAAGCATAGTGTATAAAATGATCTTGTAAACAACCTGCATTTGGGAGGCTCTCCCTCTTTCTCCACTACATCCACTCCCCCTTTCTCTCTCTAGTCCCCTTCTTCTTCTCCTTTCTAGTTCTTGTAGACATAGGTTGAGAGACCGTACTGAGAGAATGATAAAGAGAGATGAACATTATTTTTTTCTTACTCAAAGATCAAGGAATAAAGACGCAACTTTGATTGATTCTGCGTGTTCTACTCCTCAGTGTAAGTGGTTTAATTTTATTTATCTAGTTCTTTGATGTGTTATGATTGGAGACAGTAAACCACATGCTTAGATCTAGGTTTTTGAAAATAAAAAATGCATATCAGAGTCGAGAGAAATCATGCAATTTTATGGTCACTTGCACCTTTCCCTACTCTAAGAAGAGAGGAGAAAGACTACAAGCCCGTATTTTCAATGCTTAGATTATCGTCTGACTACAAGCCCATATTTTCAATGCTTAGATTATGGTCTCATTTTTAGATATTTCGTACATATTTTCCTCTTTTTATTTTAAGTTATTTATTGAATTTTTTTACAGAAAATTTTCTGAATTATTACTTCGTATTTGCAACTTTCTATGTTTAGAACACATTTTCTATATTTATTTTCGCATAATCTGAGGTTAGAAAGTGCACGTGCATTGCATTAGGGTCAGGTTTCATGATTGAACATGATCCTTGTTTATGAAATTCAGAGATTAAAGACTGAATAAGAAAGCTAATTTCAGACCTAAGGTGGACCACGTGACTGAACATGAAAAAAAAGGCAGCAAAGTGCAACAGTTTCAAGCTGTTTTTTATCCAAAAGGTCGAGAATTGAAAATAGGCAAACATGATTTTTTTTCCTGAAAATCTTCAGAATTAAAGTTTGTAACAGGGGCTTTGAGACCCCCAAATTTCATCCAAAAACTCCATTGGGAAGTGGGTCAAATAGTGGCACGAACATACCCGAGTTGACTGCAATCAGAATTCGTGCAACATAATTGTTCAAACAGACATTTTTAAATAGTCATAACTTATTCGTTTCAAAATATTTCTCAACTCTTTTTTTTTTTTTTTTTGGATTAATGCATCATCCAAATTTAACTTCCAGCCATTAGATTTAGATTTAGTGCATTCTAAATTCATTGTGAAGTCCAGTGAAAATGGGAATGTGCACAAGTTTTTCCTTACTTATAATTTTTCAGCATGCATCAGATTTTTAGAAACTTGCAAAAAATTGCAGTGTTTGCATTTAGGAAATTATAAATTATTCATATTTACAAAAAAATTGATTTTGGTAAGTAGGATCTAATCTAGGATTTTTTTTATTTTCTCTATATTAAATTGGTTGTTTGATTTGTTTGTTCTTTTGTAGGTTTTAAGCTTATTTAAGATTATCTAGATTAGGTTTCTTTTAGGGGACTTTGGTCGGAGGTCCCTCAACTCCTCACTTTATTGCGAACAGTCCACGATAAGAAAACATCCAGCCAAAGGTCCCTCACACACAATTCGGTACCTAAAAGGTTTGATTTGCCCTTACATTCATTCTGTCTTTATTAAGATAAGGCCAAAGAAAGCGTTACAATCATATCTCAAAAGAGTTTCGAACATTCTGAAAGAGGAAAGACACGACGAAGAAGGCGACATTTTTGTCTCTGTGGCTGCATGCAACGAATAACAGCACGTTAGATAAAAATTTCAAAAACTTTCCTTAGATTAACTGTTTCATTGCAAGTTAGAGTTTGCATCAAAGATATCTTCGATTTCGACAAGAGGAGATACGAGAAAGACGAGATACAAACCCTAGTTGCAGACGACGGTTCCATAACTGCATAACTGTTTCCGAAGGCATAGAAAGACAGTTCAAAATACTCATTTCCCTTGTAAGTTGAAAGTTTCTCACTCTTTTTGTTTCGAGACCCTATCTTACTGTTAATCGCCATTTTGAATGATTTTCTACCGTTCTTTCTGGTTCCTCTTCTAATAACGAAAACCTAATCAGGAAATGGTGAGAACGAAGTCCTCAATACTTTCAGAAAGCCAGGAGCAAAAGGAACAGAAAGTTGAAGGTATCCAGATAGATTTTTTTTTCTTTTTTTGCTTATAATGTCTGTCATTTTTGTATAAATTAGAAATGTTGAACCAAATGTATAACATTCATTGCTACTTTGTCAGTTTCAAGTAATTTTATCTTAGATTTTTTCAAAAAAATATCTGAATTTAAGATAAATTTATCTGTGTCTTGTGCAATTTATTTGTGTTCTGTATTCACTTATCTTAATCTTTGATGATATGGATCTGAGTTACTTTACTCAATAAAAATTTATATTGAATTTATCTGTCTTCTGAACAAACTTCAATCAATGTCTATTGGCTTTATTCTGAGTTCTTGTTGAATTTAATTCAATTACTATTCTCTTTATCTTATATTGCTTGCTTGGAATGAAAATGAATATGAGTTTGGCATGAAAATCACTACAAATTATAATGAATGTATGTGTCCCTGTGATGCATTTAACTGTTCTTGATGAATTGGCCTTAATTTATCTCAGTATTTAAGTGAGTTTCTACTACCTTCAAATTAAGTTTATCTGATTTTAATTGGGTTTGTGATTGAATGACACCAATATATGAGTTTATTCCAGTATGTAACCAGTTGCTAATGTTTTTATCTGAGTTTTATACCATACTTATCATTCTTTTTTGTATCCCTGAAAAGATTTTATCTGTCTTCTGTGTGATGTTGAATCAATGTCTGTTAACTTTATCTGAGATTAAAAGCAAGCGAGTGTGACTTTGGAATGAAGATTCAACAAACCTTTTGTCTATTTCTTGAATTTATCTGAGTTTATATAAAATTTATCTGACTTTATATAAACTTTATCTGAGTTTAAGATAAATTTATCTGTGTCTTGTGCAATTTATCTGTGTTATGTGTGATGTTGAATCAATGTTCTTGACTTTATCTGAGATTAAAAGCAAACGCATATGACTTTGCAGTGAAAATTCAACAAACCTTTTGTCTATTTCTTTAATTTATCTGAGTTTATATCAAATTTATCTGACTTTATATAAACTTTATTTGAGTTTAAGATAAATTTATCTGTGTCTTGTGCAATTTATATGTGTTCTGTGTGATGTTGAATCAATGTCTCTTGACTTTATATGAGATTAAAAGCAAACGCATATGACTTTGGCGTGAAAATTTAACAAACCTTTTGTCTATTTCTTTGCTTTATCTAAGTTTATATCAAATTTATCTGACTTTATATAAACTTTATCTGAGTTTAAGATAAATTTATCTGTGTATTGTGCAATTTATCTGTGTTATGTGTGATGTTGAATCAATGTATCTTGACTTTATATGAGATTAAAAGCAAACACATATACATTTGGAATGAAAATTCAACAAACTTTTTGTATATATTTCTTTAATTTATCTGAGCTTATATCAAATTTATCTGTCTCCATCAGCAAATTATCTTACTTTATATAAACTTTATCTGAGTTTATAATAAATTTATTTGTGTCTTGTGCAATTTATCTCTGTTCTGTATTCAGTTATCTTAATCTTTTGGTGATATGAATTTGAGTTATTTTACTATATGCAGGAATAAAACAGAACAAGAGAAAAAGTGTAGAGGAGAAACCATCAAACAAAAAGGAAGTCAGTAAAGACAAAAATGCTGAGAAGACTAACACTCATTACCAGTTCAGATCGAATTTGGTCTCAACTGTGTCACTAGTCCAAAGCATCAAGCAGATGGCCACTGAAGTACATAGAGTTGAATTAAGAAAGACTCCATTCTGGAGCCTGATAGAATGCATGCTGGACAACAAAATCTCTGAACAGATGTGCAGAAAGAACATTATGGTGATCCTTGATGCATACAACACCCAAAGAAGGAAGTTTAGACTAGGGAGGTCCTACGTGCCATTCACTGCAAATGACATATCGCTGCTATTCGGCATACCAAATGGAACAAGAGTGCTTGATCTGAAGTATTCAAAAAGGAAAACAACTGAATTCATATCTAGAAGATTCCATGGCTGTTCAAGGGTGTCTGCTCCACAAATAAAGCAACAGCTCCTTCTAGCATTGAATGGAGAATCAGAAACTGACATTGCTGATGTTGCTAGGCTACTGTGCCTGTATATCCTTGCCGTATTCTTTTTTGCAACCCAAGGAAACACAATAGGATGGGCATATGTGGGCTATGTTGAAAACTACATGGATATGAAGCACAATGCCTGGGTAGAAGAGATTTCAAAATTTCTCATGGAGTCGATACACACCAGAAGCCGTGGTTCTGATAGAGTAATTGGGTGCCTTATTGCATTACCGGTATGATATACAACTACAAATTTACAAATTTGAATTTCAATGTACAAAGAATAATTGACATACATATCTGTTTTATGATTTTGTAACAGTATTGGTTGTGTGAGCATACGATGATTATCACACCAAATGATTCAGTGCATTTCCCACGAATACTAAAGTGGAATCTAAGGGCAATGAGTATGGCACTTAGGAAAAGGCCCCTTCATTCACTACTAGCTACTGAGTTATTTTTCACAATTTTCACTATCTAATTTTATCTAAGTTTTTAATCTAACATGTTCTGTGTAACATTGTTATCAAATGCAGGTCCTCGGTGACGAATTAGATAGCACACTGCTTGAAGTGCAGCGATTACAGACCTTGTTGGACAGTGGCGCTTGTGACAAGGGAGCCGTGATGGAGATAGAAGGAGAGCAACAAGTTACAGAAAAAGAAAACAGTGATGGAGAAGACACATCGGAAGAATATGAACATGATGATGGCGAAACACACGAAAAGCAAGGAGATAGGGGAGACATAGCAGTAGAGGAAAAAGGAGAAAATGGGGATCAAGGAGACGATCAAGAGAATGGAAATGAAAAAAGCGAACATGAATTGGAAGAAGGAGAGCAGGGAGAACAGAACAAAATGATTGAAGCCACCCAACCAGATACAGACATAATGCTAGACACATTGGTTGTATCCGAGTTGGAAGAGCAGTTGCAAAATAGTAACAGTGAAGAAACAAATTTCCCTGGTGTGGCAACACAGTCTATAGCGTTTGGTGCAGAGATGGCAGGCTATGAATAGACGTCCCTACAAACAGATCTGCTAGTTGCAAACATCTTAGCTGACATAATTGGCAACACCAGCAACACAATATATGAAGAGCCATCTGAAGGATACTCTGGATCGGTACTAGAAGATGGTGATACAGTGCCTAGTCCTAGACAACAATCACAAACTGCCGAAAACAGCAAGATCAAAAATCTTACCGGGGATCGTGACAGGGCAAATTCATTAGTCATCCAACTCACTAAGGAGAAGACAGAATTACAAGCGCAGATCAAACGGATGGCTATTGAACTTGAAATGACGTCGGCAGAAAACAACATCATAAAAAAGCAACGGCTTGAAACTGAACAAATGATCACCAGCTTGCTAAGAGAAAGGGACGATATTCTATTGTTGGTTGAGCAATTGACAAAGGAGAAGACTTCGCTTGAAACACATAGTGTGGACAAAAATCAGACTTTAGAGGAGTCAACTCAAATGGTCAGCTCCCTCAAAGAGCAGCTGAAACACACCATTAGAGTGTCAGATGTACAGTCCTCGAGAGCTACAAATGCAGAAAATGAGGTAAAGGGCTTGAAAAAAAAGTTGATTAATCTGGAATCAAACAACTTGAAATTGCAGCAGCTCTTGAGGGAAATGATAATTGATTATACAGAGAAAGGATTGCAATGGGCTGGGAAGACTATAGATGATATCTTCGAGCCTACAAGAAAAACTAATACACGACAGAGAGGGTTTAGAATGGCAGAGAAAGCAGTGAAGGAGGCTGCAACTGATCGTAATGTTGGAGAAAATGTACCTGAGGTAATTCAGTTACATGACCATGCTTGTTTTGATAATTTTTGTTTGCATTGAATTCATATTTTGCATATCTATCAAATTTATCTGACTTCTGTATGAACTTTTAACAATTCTCTTTAAATTATCTGACTTCTGTGTCATTTTATCTGACTTTCTAAAAATTTATCTGATCTTATATTAAATTTATCTGACTTTTGTATCAACTTATAAAACTTTGCATTAAATTTATTTGACTTCTGTATGATTTTATCACACTATCAGCAAATTTATCTGATGTTATATTAAATTTATCTGCCCTCCACAAATTCTAATTTGATTAATCTATATTTTTATAATTGAAATATTGATCAGATCATGCCGTCTGATGCACCATCAAAGCCAATTAAGGAGGTGAAACAGTCCTCCATGGTGAAACGAATCAAGAAAAGAACAACGACAAGGAAAATGAACCCAGCAACTGCCCCCTTACACTCCCAAAAAATGTAGTCACTAAGCTTATGAATGCATCTGACGTAGAAAAGCTAAAGGAGATTTATGAAGCTGAGGGCAATGCGTAAGTCACATACCTATGCACCTAAGCAATACAACTGTTGAATTTAAGAAACATTAATGAAAATGTAGACTAATTGGGCCCTTTGTGCAATTGCATTTGCAGGGTGCTCGTTTGGGGAGGTGAGGGCATACAAGTTGTATCTTACGAGGACATAATTGCAGTTCTCAGCAGAGCAGAAATGTCAAGCACTATAAGCATCACAACACAGACACATTGGCAAAATATTCCTACATTTTACACAAACATAATATGGTCGTGTTCACACTATATGTCTAACATTATGTGTCTCAAATTGAACAGGTTATTGACTGCTACGCTGAGTTGCTATATAGAGAACGAGTGAAATCCAAGAGCAACTCACAACTGTCCAACACAAAGAAATGTTGCCGCGTGAGAAATCATACTTCGTAACAAGTTTATGCTGGGTAAAAGACAATAACTGTGTTGACTGTGTCATCATTTACTTTATTTTTAAATATAATAAACAGTTACTAAACCTGTCTTAATGTAGAAATTTGTTACTTCCCCGTCGTCGGAAATGAAGGAAAAGATACTGCACCCTCAGATCTCCTCAAGCAGAACTACAGACCACAAATTTGTGCTTTTTTCGATGAATTCAAATGACAAAAGGAAGGATGCTGAACCCTTCCACTGGACAATGTTGGTGCTGGATAAGAAAGAAGGAGATTGGCTACATTACAACTCCTTACGACCAAGATCACCTAAAACAGTCGATCATTACTTTGAGGATGCACGAATTCTAGTATGTCTCACTTACTTAGTCATTATTTATACGATGGTCTCCGTTAGAATAATCGAAACTGACCCAAAATACGGAATGTTTTTTATTTTGTAGAAACAGTATGTGGAGAACTACAATTATGTCAATGTTGAGGAGACACAGCCATATGGAGCTCCATTGATAAGCGTCGAAGACGCCCCACAACAGAAAATGGGCTCGTAAGTATCATTATGCAACTACAGTAATTCAATTGACTTGACAGTGACTTATTTACAATTGACTAACAATAGCATGTCCTGTTTCAGTATTGATTGCGGAGTGGTCGTTTGTTATCTTATGAAGCAACTTACTCATAAACAAGTAATTGCTTTGAAGCTGCCACAGCGTGTCATTGACAGATTAAGGGTAGAGATAGTAAGCAAGTTCCTAAACGACAAGCATTGCAGCTGGTCAGTTGAAAACTACCACGCCAGGCAACAAGCTACTGATGATGACTTCAAAAACTGACGAAAAAACTACAGCAATGAGACAAACAAGTTGTTTTCAATCAAGTTGATGACCATCAAAAGTCGAAACATTTTAATGTAAATCTCTTTATATGAAAAGTGAACGTGCAACAGACTTGTGAATGTATTTTTTTTGTTCACATGAATGTTGGATAAACATTTCTGTCAATGTAATTCTCACATTTGTAAATGAATGTAAATGGAATAATTTCTGTCAATGTCTTCGTACATCAGCACTATGCAATCTTTTTTCTAATTTCTGGTGAAATTTTAGCTGACTTATGATAGAAATTATCTGAGTTTTGACTAAGATTATATCAGTTTTGGATGATATTATCTAGGTTCTAATTGAAATTATCTGACTTCTGAATCAAATTATCTGAGTTTTGGATGAAATTATCTGACTTATGGATGAAATTATCTGGCTTCTGAATCAAATTATATGACTTTGGATGAAATTATCTGACTTCTGAATCAAATTATGACTTTGGATGAAATTATCTGACTTCTGAATTAAATTATCTGAGTCCTGGGTAAAATTTTCTAACTTATGGATGAAATTATCTAAGTTCTAAATCAAATTATCTTAGTCCTGGGTGAAATTATCTGACTCATGAATGAAATTATCTGAGCCCTGGGTGAAATTATCTGAGCTATGAATGAAATTATCTAAGTTCTTAATCAAATTATCTGAGTCCTGGGTGAAATTATCTAACTCATGAGTGAAGTTATCTGAGTCTAGATTGAAATTATCTGAGTTCTGCTACATATTTAGCTGGGTAATGTGATTGCTCTGTCTAGCTAATGATTCCAGATAATCTCAGCTCTAATGCAATTTCAATATCAATTTTGAACAATGACTAAATGATTTAGACACATTTGAAAGTAATTACTTATAAAAGCAAGAGCACATTAATCAACATTAAAGGGAATGCCAATTTAACTTTTTATTCACTAATCAGAATTACATCAGAGGTATCAACAATATTACACCTAACCTAAATTCAATATCTAATTCAATCAAAAGTCAAAGAATAGGCTCCTTGCACGATTTCTTATTGTGGCTGCCAATCCGACCACACCGCCCACATTTTATCTGCCGTGTGATCTCCCCTCTTGACAAGATCCTCTTTTTTTTCGGCCTGCCAGCTGGTCGTTTAACAACAGGTGGGAGAATAACGGCTTCGGTGCCTTTTGTCTCTGGCATTCCCATGGTTGGAATTGGGAAAATTTGCTCTTCATACGAAGCCCTATATGTATAAGTGTGAAAATAATGATCAACAAAGAGACTCAAGTCCTTTCCACTCTTTTGAAACGCTGCACAAGCATGGGCGCAGGGAAAACCATTGATCTGCCACTTATAACAGGAACATATGTGATTAAAAATGTCAACGGTCACTGACGGGTAAGATTGCACATCGTAAACAGTTTCACTCGAACGGCTGACGGTCCACGTCCTTCCAAGCCGGATAGCAGCATCAAGCCTCTTATCCATGTCCGGGCAGATGACTGAGTTCCATCTGCTAGAAACTTCCTTCCTATTAGCCATCTGCTCCATTATTTGAACATTTATTGTGTCAACCATCTTTATAATTGGAAGATGGCGAGCTTCTCTAATCCATGAGTTGAAAGACTCAGTAGCATTCGAACACATCCCACTGTACCGCTGACCCTTAAAATATGCATTGCTCCATCTTTCATGAGGCAATCCATAGAGAAATTTGTCTACATTGGAACCACCTTCACGCCTCAACGACTGCAGCTTTGCATGGAAGGCAGCGATGGTTGGCGCATATGCACATTCCCGCAACATCATAATCATTCTCTCTCTAAATGCATTAGTGTAACCACCAGACAACTTGTCCCTCAAATTTGCCTTAAGGTGTTGGAGGTAATACGCAAGATGGGCAAAATGAAATACCCTTGAGACAGCCTCTATCAGACCTGGATTTCTGTCGGAAATAAAAGTAATAGTGCGATCTGACATTATAACTTTTCTTAAATTCTGCAGAAACCATGTCCAATTGTCCTCCGTCTCTAAGTCCACCACTGCAAAAGCAAGGGGGAACAAACATGTCCCATGAATTAACAATGTTTTATATTTCAGATACTATTCAGAAAATCAAAACATGTTGATCATTAGTATAAAAATAAATAAATGGGTCAATAATATCAGAAAAAACAGTATTACGACTTACCTTGATTCTCATTCTTCCCAGTTGCTACCAATAGGTTTCCCTTGTATCTGCCCTTTAAGAAAGTACCGTCCAGAAATAACAAAGGACGAATATGATTAAAACCAGCAGTTGAAGCATAGAACGACACAAAGAGACACTTGAAACACATAGTCGATTGGTCATAATCTAGCACAAAGAGGCTTCCTGGATTTACCTCCTCCGCCACCTTAATATACCAACGAAGATGGTCAAAAGATAACGACAAATCACCATACAGCTTATTTCTAGCCCTTTCCACACCCCACCATACATGATGATACGTAATGGTAAGTCCATAATTCGCCTTAAAGTGGTGCACGACATCAATGGGTCTGGTGAGCGGCTTCTCACGGATATGATCCACTATTAAATCTGCAACTGTCTCAGAATTCATACGGTTGTTCTTTGACGTTCGAACTGCTGCACCGCATGTATGCTCATTGTTTAATGTCCTGATACAAAAATGGCCACTCGACTTTTCAATAGATGCATGAACACGCCATCTGCATCCCATTGAATGATTACGAGAGCATCCAGCTGTCACCCTCACCTTATCATTTTTCACATATATAAATTCAAACCCAACCTCAATTGAATATCTGCACAGGACACTTCTAAACTCCCCAACACCGCCCTCAAACCTCTGCCCCACATCTCTAATACCACTTGCTCAGCCGGAAGACAGCAACATCTTCTCCTTGTGGATACAAAACTGTGGAAGAAGATCTGTCTTTATATCTGTATCCTCGTACCCCACTAATAGTAGGGCATCTTCAGCTAAATCACCACCATTTTCCTCTTGATCATCGTCCTCTGATTCCTGCGATTCTGATACAAATACATCAACTGCCCCAATCCCATTGAAGAAGCCAGCATGGACAAGCTCAGTAGATCCGAATCACTGTCCAGCAAGCACTTTAGGTGGCCATGCAACGCATAAGTCAAACAAACCATGTTCACTATAAGATTTCTCCAATTGTTACAAACTTGACGCATCAAACCAACATAACTCATACCCCAACTCAAATGAATAACGGTCGTAAACATGCCATACTTACAGAGAAACAATAATGGCTGTGACATCTATAAAACAACAAGATTCAATTGGATATAAATGGTCATTATCGTTGCAAAAAGTATGCATAATGCAAAAAACAACATGATCTCTGCAAATCTATCTGAGTTTGTACAAAACTCTGTGAAATTATCTGGATTTTCAGAAGTGAACTTAGATGAATTCAATACATAACTCAGATAAAATCAATACAGAACTCAGATAAATTGCACATAACATAGATAAAATTGCATAAACTAATATATGACAATCACATTAATTTGATCCTAAGTCACATATCTTTGATTACATCACTTGCTCCACAATGCAACACTAAAAAAAAACTAACTAATAAGACTAGCAAATAATTTAGGCTCTAACAAATCTAAATACATGATCACCTGGAATTACATATAATAAAAATCAATTCTACATCAACAGAAGTCATACAGATTGAATTGTTCATTAATAACAAAACTGGTCATTGTCATTACAAAAACTATGCACAATGCAAAAAAACAAACATGATCTCTACAAATCTATCTGAGTTTGTGCCAAATTTGCCTGAAATTATCTGGATTTTCATAAGTGAACTCAGATAAATTCAATACAGAAATCAAATATTTTGTATAAAACCCAGATAAAATTACACAAACTAAGATTTGTCTGATTAACAGTCAGATAAATTTGATGCTAAAGTCAAATATCTTTTATTACATTACTTCTTCCACAATGCAGCTCTGAAATAAGACTAGTAAATAAGTCAGGCTCTAACTAATCTAAATGCATGACCATCAAAGCAATTCTACATCAACTGAGCTAATACAAATTGAATACTTCATCACCAACAAAACTAATGAAATCTAACTATCAAAACTCGAAAAGAAAAATTAAAAATTTCACGTCCATATAAAAGATAGAACTGCTACACAAAAGTTAGATTTGAAATCTGTTATCCAGTAAATCAATCTATACAGCTAAAAACCAATAAGAATAGAACTGAGCACGAGTATCAGATATATATAGATCTACACATTCAAATAACAAAAACTGCATAATCTCTGTTGTAAATAGAAAAAATCTCTTACCTAAAAAAAGATGAAATCCCTTCCCAAAGTTTGGATCTGGAGTCTGCTTCCTAGCCAATGAACTGTTTCCCAGCCAATCAATCTACGAGACTATAATCCAATTACAATAGAATTGCTACCAAAAGTTTGATCTGCAATCTGCTTCGCAAACAATGAATCTACAAAACTATGAGGCAGTTAAAAGATCTATCTTCTCTCTCATTAAGTTTCTACATTCAGATTCAAGATCATAAGCGATTGCAGGTTGAAATTCAAAAAACGAGATCTGCACTGGATTACAGGGGCATATCAGAAATAACTTCCACGCTTATGCACTTAAATCGTGGCTAAATAATCGTGACACGTTGGGGACCACTCCATTACATGCTGCGACAATTACAGGGGAAAATTAGTCTTAAAAATTGAAACCGTGTGGATATAGGGACCTTAGGCTGCAAACATCCTAACTGCTAGGACCAGAGCCTTTAAAAAGAATCCGCCTGGACTGGAGGCTGGAAACATTCCATTATAGGGACCTTTCGCTAATTATCTCTTTCTTTTATAGGTTTTTATTTTTGGAAAGTATTCTAATTAAACTTTTTACATTCCGTTGTTTTAGAAAAGTAGATGTAATTTGACTAACTTCTATTTAGCTTAGATTTAGTTTCTATTTAGGACAGGACAAAGTTGCAAGGTTTCTTAAATAACATTGCTCCTTGTGGACTGACCCCGTACTCACAGGGATTTAACTACATCGTACCCTTGTACTAGGAGCCGATGAACAAGTTTTTGGCGCCATTGCCAGCGAGCTTTTCTGGCTTTCCTTATTTATATTGCTTTATGGGTGTGTTATTCTTGGCATCTTTCTAGAGATAGGAGGTGCATGCATGGAATGTTAAAACCGCCCTAATTGGAATAGGAAAGTGCATGGAATGCTAGCAAACCACATCATTGATTTTTAGAAATTCCAAAAGTTACCGAAATTTCCCAACCTAATTATTCTTAAGATTTATTTTTAGTAGTATTAACTCCATAAGGAAGGAAAGTAAACTAAGGCCTAAAGCTGCGTTCTTTGGTTAAACTCGATGCCTAAGAAAAGCCTTGTCCCAACACGGGAGATAGTCAAGCTATTCGAGGCAAGTGGTATCTAAGCGAGACCGTTGTGACCTCACCACTCAAGCCTGGTCGAGTTAACTTCATAAGATCGAGTTAAGGGCTGAGGTGCACCTTCTGGCCTCTAGTAAGGTTAGTTGCTGGTCTTAAGTTTGTGAACACTAATTTCTAAAAAGTAAAAAAAAAAAAAAAAAAACCCAAAATCAACAAGGTTTTTTTTCTTGGTTTTTTTTTTTTTTTTTTTTTTTTTTTTTTAAATTAGTGTTGGCTAACCTAAGGCCAGCAACTAACCTCACCAAAGGTAAAAAAATCCACCTTAGCCCTTAACTCAATCTTATGAAGTTACCTCGATAAGTCTAGGCCCCAAGAAAGTGGTGAGGTCACAACCGTCTCGCTTAAAAACCACTTATAATGTCCTCAACATTACTGGGTCAGTTCAGCACATTAACAAGCTCGTTACCTCATTTATTTTATTATTACTATAATTAATTGTATTTTAGATATTTAGGTGGGTTTAGAACATGAACGAGTTTCTTTTATCATGAGAATAGTGTCAGTGGAGTTTCGTGGGATTCTGAGCACGTTCGATCCTAGTAGAGGGTAGTTTGCAATTTAAGGAAAACTGGGTGTTTTTCAAAAACTTCCAATCTCCGTGAATTTGGGCTCGTTGGAAAGGTCTCACCATTTAAATAATCTTTGTCTCTTGGCTCGCCGTGATCCGACGATTCAAATGACCAATTCTTTTTTCAAACCTACTTATTAAGGATAAACTCGTCATTTCCCCTTTCCCATCTTCGTTAACCTATGAGAGGCCCTAGTTTCTTTTCTCTATTCTATGCGACGAAGGCCAGCAGCCCTTTTCCTCTTTCTTCTGCATCTTCTCAAACCCGGATACCAGTCAAAGTAAGCCCAACTCAACAATCCAAACTACCCATCTTTTTCTTTTCGATCATCTCTCTCCATTGATCTAAGTTTGGTAAGCTTTCCTAATCCCCATCTTTTCCAATCTTCCTTCTTCCTGCTTAGATTTAGGTTTGTACATGATTTTTCCCTTTCTCTTTCTTCTCCTTTGTGCTCTAGGTTTCATTGTAGGCTTTTGTGGGTAGATTTGTGGTTTTCTGCGTAGAAGGGTTCTCCTCATCATGTGAGGCCCCACCCCTTGTGGACCCTCACTTTTGAATTTGAATATTATAATTATATCATTTATTGTTAATTGTACTAATTAATATGGATTAGTAAGGGTAGATAGATATTTTTCTAAGTTTTAGCATCTTTTATAGGATTTAGGCTTATTGTGTATTTTATAGATTTATATGGTGTCTTTTTATAATTTTTGTAGGGTTTTAGGTGTTGAGGCCCTTACTAGTAAATAAGTTTTTATAAGGGGGGTTTTCCACACTTGAAAACATTCTAGAATTTGCACCAAATGACCTAAATGCCCATGTTCTTATCCACATTCCTATACAAACAAAAACGCCCTTTTGGTAATTGTCCCAAAAACCCTAGCCTATAAAAGTTAAACTATTGCATTGGGAAATGAACCCTAAATTCACTTTTAATTATCCCTCATTTACCTCTCATTTCACAAAACTCTGGCTAAAACCCTAGTTCTCCAAAACCCTAATCTCAAGAAGAAAGGGGAGTCACCTCCTAGCTACTATTGCTACAATCTCCTAAGGATTTTCTCTTGCCATTTTCATTTGCAATCCGGATTTGAGGCAAGTACCTTATGCAAGTTATCATAGAATCCATGTTTTCTCCCTTTTGATTCTTTAAATTTCAATTCAATTGATGTGTGTATGTTTAGAGCTACCTATGAGCTTGTTTATTTGGGTTTTAGCCATTAATGGATGGATTTATTACATAATTGGAAGGTTAATGGGTCAATAGTGGTTGTAATAGGTTGTTAGAGTGAGATTCCACTGGAATGGACCCATGGCAGTAAGAGAAATGACTTGTAACATGTTTTGTAGTGTAACTGTAACAAACATGTTACAGGTTTGTAATAGTGTCTAGGGATGGGAACAGTGAGGGATTAATCTCTTGCGTTGAGGCCGGGATCCAGGTGGGCCACTTGATGGCCCATCTGATCCGTGGATCCGAAGGAGGACCCACGGACGACCCTAAAGGGGCTAGTCCCATAGGAATTGGACACCCCTAGCCCACCATCCAATAGCTTGATCAGTAGAGGACGAACTTTAAGGGAAAAGAAAATCAGTTTTGTATTAGTGAAAGGTGGGACCCACTAGATGACCCAATGGTGGATCGGATCCCCACATCTGATAGTGGACCCAGGGGCGCACCTGATGGTGGTGGACCTGTGGGGATTGGATCCCATCTGGCCCCACATCTTAGGATTGCATAGTTCGGGCGTTAGACACACAAGGGGTTTTTATCTTTGTAAATCAGACCGTGGCGGGGCCCACGGAGTGATTGATCACAATCTGGGCCAGTCATCTGGTCGTATGTCCCTGGGCGACCTTGATAGGGAGGCCTGATCTGGACCCTGACCAGTGGGGCCCGCGATTTTTGCGTTCAATATATCCCAGGCGAGGCTTTCTGTGTTGGAAGTTCTATCACAGAACCACGTTCTGTGTTGAGTGAGGGAAGAGAGGATGGTGATGACGTGTATGGATAAGAGGGAATGAGGAGTTGAGTGTAGGTATAGTGTTTTGTGCGTGCATGAGACAGTGTAGCCTTCACCATGTGACAGATTATGAAATTAATAGGTTCAATGGTCTGTGGGAGTAGGGAAAGCTATAGCCACCTGCCTTTGTTTAGGTTACCTCCTTTTTTTTATGAGTTCTGTGTGTGTGACCTATGGACCTGATAGTAATAGAAATGGAAAGAGTGGTCCTCACCATGTTTCAAAACTTTAGGGAATAAGTGGTCTGGTGGTATGAGGGAGTATGGGAAACCATTGAGACTTTCTTTTTGTACTTCACCCATTTTATGTTTAATCATGTAAGTGATCCTTTTAGTTCTAGAAAATTAGGATTAAGACCATAGCTATTTTAATTAACCCAAGTTAAATTCTTAAATTATTTCGGAGAGGGAATTAATATGCTACTTTTAAAATAATTACTTGCCCCCATTAGCTTCTAAAAATTAGAATCAAGCCCTAAGTATTTTATGAACCCAGATTAGATTCTTGGATTATTTATAGAGGGTAATTATTTTGGGTAGGGCCCATTAACCATCCAAATGAACTTCCATTAGTGTGTCAAGCACGAGTCAATGGTGTGGCTCGACCTTGATTCATGGGGACCACTAAGTAGGGTTTAGAGATTGGAATTGTCAGTGATTCGACCCTTAAACGCAGTCAAAGATGCCCATAACTTCAGGAGCACCAAATATAACATTTTTGGCATATGAGACTGTAGTTAGGGATCCGATTATCTGATGAGGCCCTGAATCTGAGAGTGGACCATTACCTAGGTTGGACCCTTGCTTTATTCCATTTGATTCTATTGCTTGGAGGTTATTATACATTTTACTTCTCTCATATCATTGTTATTGTTATAAACTTGTTAATTAATTGAAAAATGAAGGACCTGAACTTAGGACTTCCTAGAGGTGACCTGGTGATGTAGTTGAGTACATTTGATCTGTGTCTAGGCGGGCCCTCATACGGCCTAAGTTGGATGTGCGAACCCTAGGATGGAGAGGTGGTTATAATTGGACTTGTAAATGGACTGATTGTTATGGGATTGAGACTGATGATCTCTCCTAGACTATTTAGACTAAGGCTGTGGCTTGATGGGCCTTAGTGGTGACCAATAGTTGATACTTGGACCTCTTAGGGAGTTGATAGAACCTTGCTCGTGCAAGGCAAGCCTAGACAGACACAGACCTGTATTTGTATTCCTTTGAGTCGGCATGAACATTCACTCAGTTGTTTTAAGCTCAGCATGTTGACTGATCATCACTGGTAGGAGATATTTATGAGTGTTGAGTGAGCTATCATGATGAGCTGTGTTTTAGACGGACGGTGTGATACCGGGTCCGATCTTTGAGTGCTGAGTGATGAGTGTATGAGATTGATGAGTGTTTTGCGGGGTTAGTTATCTCCAACACTGGTGAGATTTCCCCACCGCGACTGTGTTCAGTATGGAAGGGCCGCGACATAATATCCCATGGTATCCAGCTTGTGTGAATGTGCGACGTTGAATAGATAGGTTGACTTATCTTACTTTCCTGATTCTAAATGTTTATCTTGCTCAATGCCTAGTATTTATACCTTGGATATTCTTATTGATCTTATTACTGTCTCTACTCTTTTGATGCATACATCCTATGTTATTTGTATATCGTAACTTGCCATATCCTTGGATCTAACCCATTCTTGGTGCTTAGGTGTTGACCCCGATTATGAGGACGATGCGTTCGTCGAGGCGCCCATAGCCGGAGACTATGGATGGGGACCAGCCGACCAGGGGGTCAAGCTGGAGGATGGAGCGCCTGTACCGGGGGCTTGAGTGTTGTCTTTTTGGGTTTGAGTGTCTTTTTATAGTGAGCAGGGAGTTAGTCTGATATGTTTATAAACATGTTCTTAATTATACTTTAAGATTTAGGCTGGACTTCATCCCCGCCACATTTAATACATCTTTTATAATACCAAATGCTTCCGCTTTATTATTTACGCTTCCGTAATTTTAACCATTGATTATATGTTGGTCAAAAGTTCTAAATTGGACCTCACTGCGGACCTACGATCTTGGAAGTTCTCTGAAATTTTCAGGAAGTAGCGCGCCAACTTCGGGTACCTTGACGATTTTCTCGGTATTCGGAATTGGGGCGTTATACATCAAGTTTTCCCCTATTTATGCTGCTTCTTGGTTGAGGCAAGTAGATATGCATTATATGATTAATTATGCATGTATGGTTTTTGATTGGTGATGATTATATGCTAGATTACCCAAGTTCCAAGCTTGTTTCTGGTATTGGTTTGGTATTAATATGTTAGATTAGGATTTGGTTTAATTTGGCATAATTGCTTAATTGGTAAGCCCCAAATGTTTTAATTTGTTTGATTAGATGTATTGTGATGAATGTAATTGACGGGGGCATGGAGGCTCAATTTGTATACGTTCAGCCATTAGAATGGCTGGAGCAAGAAGAGGGCAAAAACCCAAATAGGGGGTTACTGTTTGCTACCCGATCGATCGGACAAAGAACAATATCCCTTAATTGGGAGTCGTCCGCTGTCCGATCGATTGGACGGACTGTCACATCGATCGGATAAAGGACAATTTCAGCTAACTAGGAGGTGTCCGAGATGAGATCTATCGAACCTCCTGTCTGATCGATCGGATGGTGTATTGTGGCAAAATTTGACAACTTCATATACTCGTAACTTTTAGTCCCTTTGTTGGATTTTAATGTTCTACATATCACTGGAAAGCCCTTAAGACGTAGAATCCAATGGCTCTCAAATCTCATAATGATCAGAGATGGGGAAATAAGGTAGATATTTGGATTACTGATTCGGGCCTTGTCTTTTGAGGAAAGAGAATATAAACCTATCTTTAGGCCTTAGATGTTGGATCCCTTTAACCTACTCTCAAATGACCAGGGAATGAAATCGAAGCACGTGGCTTGGTATGCTTCGACAGTTGTCTAGGTGTCTGTGGATTTTGCATGGTTTAACCGAATTTGTATGGAACTGAGGCAAATGATGCTCAACATGATTGTACACCAATGATTTATTCTTAGAAACACCATTGACTCAATTTCCACACATACTCCGTTAGATCATGTCTGATACATGGATGACAATACTTGCCTAGGTTTGAATTGTAACTTCGTTCTTAACTTGTGATTATATCCGTTGATATCATTTCCTTGTGCACACACTTGGCATAAAATACTTAATTAACTATAAAACATAAATCCTCGGAGAATTAGGACTTGGACTAGATTTACAGTGTACCCTAGGACCATGTGTCATATACTTGATAAACAAGTGTGGCTAGAACGTAAGGGATAATCCGGTGGTTTGGACTTGTCATGTATTTGGCTCGAATGAGATAATCCCTATGATTACGGTTTTAACGTTTTGGATCTTGATTCACTCTTTTATATTTTAAGAAAAAAAAAAAAGGTAACTGGGCATGTAGCCTCCCCATTTTTTTTCTATATTTCCCAGCTTCCATGAGATGAGGTGGTGGTAAAAAGAGGCATTTCCTCTAGTTCTCTAAGGATTTTAGAGTTTGGAGATAGATGCCAAACCCCTCTGTTTTCAAAACCTCTATACCCTATAGAAATTTAGAGAATTAGAGTCTAAAAATAGAGATGCCAAACAAGGGCCAAGAGTCAGGACACATTTAGACTAATAAGATTCTTGTAAATCAAACTTTGGCTTCCCTTATTTTCAAATTTTTGCACCTTTCTAGTAACAATCAGCATCTATTTGGATTAGCAATAAACCTCAAGCTTATATTGGAGATCTACCTGAATCTCTAGTGACTCAAAGGGAAAAGCTGGTATAGGCTAATCTCAGAAATAAAACTGCAGGCTAGCCAAAGAGAAATAAAACACCTTATACACACACTAATAAAGGCCAATAGTTTAGTTCATTGAAGTAATCTGCAAGTAGCACAAGCTCTCATTAATTGTATCAATGGATAGTGGGTCTTTTCAATTAAGCTAATGATCTAGTCACTTGTTATAACCTCCTACCAAGATAGTCTTTATCAATATTAGGCATAAAAAACACTGATAATTGAAATTTTAGAACATGAGAGAAACCAATCATTCACAAATTTAAAATAAGGTTTTCTAATATGAAATAAAATGATGAAATATATGATACATTAACTTCTACGAGATTTGTTTTTGTGAACCAAATGCGCAAAATAAGAAACTTTAGTCAGATTGATCCCCAATTGGAGGGGTCTTGACAATTCTCCTCGTCCATGTTAATTAGGAGAATGATCGCCATCAAGCGTTTGTGGAGATGATAATAATGGCTTTGGTGGCATATGTAAATCTTCGATACTCCCCGCCAGCATCTCTATGACTTTGCTCATTGAAGGACGCTCTGTAGGAATCAATTGTATGCACCATAATGCAACTATCAACATCTTCTTTGCTGTTTCTGTACCATTATCTGAAATATCCGCCGTTACCAATTCCTCTCCCTTGTGAAGTTGATCATAAACCCATAATGGAAAATAAATTTGACTCGAGTGCTCTGCAAATGCATCAATGTTCTTCCTTCTTCCTGTCATTTCCAGCAAAAGCATCCCGAAACTATAAACATCAGACTTGTGTGAAACACCCCCAAGTGTTTTATAAAGTAGTTCTGGTGCAATATATCCCGTAGTTCCCCTTGCAGCTGTCATTGACACTATACTCTGTTCTGTTGGATAGAACTTTGCCAATCCAAAGTCTGAGACTTTTGGGGTGAACTTCTCATCAAGGAGAATGTTGTGAGGCTTGATATCGAAATGTAGGATCCTTATATCACAGCCTTGATGGAGATATTCAATCCCACGGGCAATTCCTAATGCGATTTGGTACATCTTATTCCAACACAAATTGTTGATTTTCTCATGCGTGAAAAGATATTTTTCTAAAGACCCATTAGCCATGAATTCATAGATAAGTGCCCGTTTTGATCCCTCTGAGCAAAAGCCAATCAGCCGCACCACATTGACATGGTGTATCCTACCAATTGTGGCAACTTCATTGATGAATTCTTGTCCATTACCCTTTGAGTTCTTCAACATCTTTACTGCAACGAGACTGCCTGTTGAGAGCTTTCCTTTAAAAACCGTGCCATATCCTCCTTGTCCTAATTCTTCTTTAAAATCTTTTGTCATCTTCTTAATATTTGAGTAGGAGTATCTTCTAGGTGTCTGAAATCTATAGCTGGCTAAGAACTCTTCAACTGTTGTATCCATCCATATATGCCTCCTTCGAAATTTATACACCAAAAATACCGAAAAGCACAATATCCCAATTGGTGTTCTTGAAAGTAAGTAGTAGTAAACTACATAATGCCAAAATATGTATAAGCTGAATTAGATTTGATAACATGATTGTTATTCATATTTATTTAGTGAATAAACACGAGCATCTTGCATACGAACATTTGTGTCATGAGAAACCCTAGAGGGAAAGATTGACTAAATACTAGTGTAAATCACCAAAGAAAGCAAAATGAAAGTTAATGTGTAGATGTAAAGCAAAGAAAAAAGACGGTGCTAACTATTTGTGTGAAATATCCATATATCATTTAATTGTAGTTTGTATGCCGAAAACGTAGATAGAAGCACAGATCTCATTAACTTTTGTTTTCCAATGCAAACGACAAACTTCAAAGACTCAGATCTTTTTTCAGATTTGCAAAAATATAGTTCCTACTAGAAAATGCTGGGGAGACTTTCTTAATGAAAATCATGAAAATGAAGGGCCAACATGATGCATGAAAATCAGGGGAAGCTGGGGGATGGAAATGTTTGTATGCATATGAGGCGAATGTAAGATATCAGTCTAGTGAGGTGATCCTCACCCTTTCATAGACTGGTAGTGTGTATTAACGTATTGGATTCTCTAAATGTGGACCTCATGCCCTCCAAAACAGGGGCGGAAAGGGAGGCGTTTCTAAGAATTTCAGCCACATAAATAATTCCCTCATATTGAAACTGTCCAAGACAGAATATCACCAATAATTCTTTTTTTTTTAAGAAAAAAAAACAATATAAAATATTTGAGAAGTAGATAATTACTGAAATACACAGAAACGGGTAGTTAAAGGGCTTACCTCCAAGGACTCCGGTCATCAAAATAAGCGTATCTGCATGATACGAAGGGACTATTGTCATCATACAATTTTGGTTGTCTGATTAACTAATTGATCAAAATCACCTTGTTTTCTAACCCATACATGAAGTCATTACACCTCTACAAGGCGCACAACGCATGACTTTTAATGATATCAAAATATTGAATTCATTAGATTCATGCTCGTAGCATGTGAGGAGAGAGTTCTTCATACGGGGAGCTACACAGAAGCCGTGTCCACCTTCCAAGTCCTCCCCCTCCCTACTTTGTGGGTGGTGAGAATTGAATATCCCACACCAGTATTCGTGCGGATTCCCTTATGTGAAAATTCTGCTGCATTTAATTTAATTAAGGATTTTCTTGTGCAGCAGCAATTTGGTGCTTTTAAAACAGGAAATTGTGCACTGTGGTGGACTGGAAATCCTCACTGTCTAATCTCATCTACCATCATACAATAGATGGTTAACAGTTACAAGAGAAGTTTGTTTTTCCATTTTATTTTGATTGTCCATTTCATCAAGGTGGGCCATTCATCTACAACCAAGAGACCAACGATGAACTTGGGGCGACGAAAAGCCACTTGCGAACCCGTGCAATTGATATAATCATCAAAAACCGAATAGAGGAACTGCAAACTTAAATTAAATTTGACCTGAGGGAATAATCCAATTGACATAAAAGCCCCTCATCAGCAACTCGTGGATTCCAGAGCAACTAGTGAGAATCTCAATTTCATCTGATATTATAGGGAGATTCATCAAAACAGTGCAGTTGATGTGGAACTGGGAAACAGACATGGAATGGACAGCCATGGCATAGACGTGTGCGTGAGGAGAGCTGAGGTTGCATGGTGCAGTCGCTACATATGATGGCTCGTTTACTGCTTGGGAACAATTCACCAACACAAGGCGGCGTTCTCCCCAATTTGAGTAGATTTGAGGGTGTGCCTGGAATCTGCTAAAGGCACGAGGAAATTTTGGAAGCGGAAGGGAAGGAGAGCTGTTATAGAGTGGGAGGGAAGAGTTGGCAAGTACCGGATCTAGGAGCCGTATCTGCTGACTGTCGCTGGAGATTTCCTGAATGTAGTATCGCCTGGGAGGTAGATGAAAAACAGGTTGGGTGTTGTTGTTTTCACATGTGAATTCGAAAGGAGTTCTTGATATGCCCTTTAAGCAGAAAGGGTAGCTGATTGTGTGAAGTGGTCCACATGAGGAAGAAAGGCAATGTTTCTGGTTATTCCAGTAGGCGTGCGAATTTGAGAAAGATGATGAGAAGAAGAGGAGGATGAGAGGCCAAAAGCCCCAGCTGAAGGAGGTTCTCTTTAATGAGAATGACTTCCCCATGTTCCTCAAACTCAGAAGGCCATCTCAGATCCCTTTCCCTTGTGTTTCCCCTCTTCTTCTCTTGCCCTAGAGAGTTATATATTATAGTCAATGCACGGCAATTGTGGCTAGAGACTATGATAAGGTTTGAAGTGCCGAGAAATTCATGGAAGGAAATGGGGAGGGACTATTGACTCCTGGATGTGACATTTAGTACTGAACCTTTGGCAAGTTCGTTTTACGCTCCGTTTGTGCGTTTTCGTTCTAGCCCCTTTCTCTTTAATTTTATTCTTAATTTGACCCTTATCTTCCTTAAATGTAAATAAAACGGCCTTTTGTTAGAAAAGGAAATAACCATAATTGCCTTCACTGGCTTGACAAGGATTTGCGGGCTCAATATAAGACAAGCAACTAATAGGCAAGACAAGTGGGTGATATGATTTTCTCCTACAAGCAACTGCAAATTCACACTTCACACTGTAACAAGTTACATATTGAAGCTCACTTAAGCCCAACTTTCATCAATTTAGCCCTGATGACCTTTGCATTGTAGAATTTAGAATCATGTTCAACTTTACACCAATTGAATTTTCACTCGCGGTTGACTTAAATCTTTAGGAAAGTCTACTTTTAAGATGACATTAATTTTAAGGGTATTAAATCAAGGGCTAAAATAATTTGCTAGAGAATTTTTTTTTTTCTCTCCGATGAATGAGGAGATATTTCCATCTGGCCTTGTACCATTATCAAACTTGCATCTAAGTGAACCTCACTAATCAAACTACATATAAGCTATATTTGCCCCCCACACATAAAATGGCAAATTTAGTCTGTATAAAAATGATGGAGGTTTTAATCCCCACCGGTGACCACAATATATCAAAGGTTTCCATTGAAGATTCTCAGTCTAAAATTGTCTGATAAATTTTATATAAAAATATTGCAATAAGAATTCAGGTCAGTAGAATGGGCCCCACCTATCCCCTGTATGTAAAAGTTAGTGTGGGCGGCGGGAAAAGTAGAGTAGAAGAGGATCCTTGCCTGCAGGTGCCTGACTAATTGATAAAAAAAGGGTTGAATTGTGATCCACACAACCTTCTCTATTATGGGTCCATTGGGCATTTCCACTTCACACGGCACTGATCACAGCAACAATTTGTGTTTTCTTGAAATAAGTCCTCTGGGGCAGTCGCCAGGAAAATAGATTTATGATTTGATAAAATAAATTTGATTAATACAATCTTATGCATATTCATTAATCATGTTCTTGTTTTCCAAACAATAAATCTTGTTATCTGTCCAAGTTTTATTGGATATAATTTACATGGTTTTCCAAACATTAAATCTTGTTATCTGTCCAAGTTTTATTGGATATAATTTACATGATTTTGAGCTGCCCTATTTTCAGTAGGAAGCTCCACTAGTACTTGTTTTATAATTTCTGCTACCCTAACTTAGAATTCCTCCAACCAAAAAGCCTCAAAGGATATGGGCTCTTTTCTTCCTTGGCTTGTTTGGAGTTCTGTGGCTGTAAGCCGATTTAAATTCCAAATCCGGTACCCAAAGTCCAACCAAACCCACCCCAAATTCAATAGGGCTCTCAGATTTTCTATTCCACAACCTGACCCTAGCACTCCTGTTGCTATGGAAGAAATATATTAATGTTTTTCTAGTTAAAAAGAGAAATTAACTTACTTGACATGATCATATGACTATTTAAATTCACACTTTTTTTATCCTCTTTCCCGTTCTTATATGCTCTTTTAGTAATAACTTCATTTGATCATGAATCTACTATGAGAAAATTTATTATTATCTCAAAACGGAGAAGAAAAGGACTTCAATTATATTCTATATAGCAGCTGCTGGCTAGGAGGTTATGGTTAAACTACAGTAACAACAGTACAACGCGCACCTTCTTTTTTCTTTTTCCTTTTTTATTTTTTTGGTAAATTAAAAAAATACATTAGCTTGCTGCCATGTTTTGAGACATTTGCATTGATCCACCTGCATTTTCATAAAATATGTGGAGTGAGAACTTTATTGAGTGGGCACCTGAGACACATTTCAGATTTCCTGAGGACAATTTTTTTTTTCTTTCAATAGAAAAATTTTATATCTGAGGCATGGGTTTAAAGAGTTTTTTTTTTTTTTTTTTTTTCCGCAAGGAGAGTCATCAGGTTCCTCGTCATAAACAATAAAAAAAAATAGAAAAAGGAGAGTTTAAAGTTTAAGTACGAATACAACTAGAGATGTCAAATGGGCCGGGCCCTGCCAGTTAAGAGGTCGTGGCCGGCACGGCCCAAGACACGGGCTGTGCTGGGCCGAGGAGGCTAGGCCCGTTGGCCCATTCGGCGAGGGCCCGAGCCAGCCAAGCCCGCGGGCTGGTACCTCCAGCCCCCTAGAATTGGCCCGCCAGGCCCGTCCAACGTCCATATCCCCTTTTCTTTTTTAAAAAAAATCCATTTTACCCCTCCCCCCCCCCCCCTCAACAGCCATAAAACGGTCATATAAGGGGTATTTTGTGTCATTTGTCATTTTATAAAGTCTATAAATATCCTAACCCTCTCATTCTCATTCCTCACCAATTTACACAACTCTTTCATTCTCTTTATACATTCTCTAGTTCTATTTCAAAGCATTCAACTCTCACTCTCTCTAAGAAGTTTTTGGAGGGCCAAAGATCAAGTCATTAAGAGACAAGATAAAGGAGCCTTCAAAGATTTAGAGGTATTTATATTATTTAAATTTGAGATTCCATATATATAAGTTTATATTATATTATATTAACTCTCATTTTCTCCCCTTTCTTATATTAATTATCACAAAAGAAGGTTATTAGAGCCTATTACTGTTATTATTTATAAAATTTATTTTTTAAAATATGGCTAGAAGACTTCCTATAGAATCTTCTTCAGTTAATTTAGGGGGGGGACAAGAAAATTTTATTGAATTACAAGATGAAGTAGGTGATTTACCACCACTTCCTCAGAGTTCCCGTAAATCAACCAAGAGAAATAGAACTTCAGCAGTTTGGGAAATATTTATAAAGTTTGAGGTTGTTGAAAATGGAAAAACAGTTGAAAAGGCAAAATGCAAATTTTGTAGTAAGATTTATGGTGCCTCGTCAAAAATGGGTACCGGCCATTTGACAAGACATAAGCAAAAACGTCTTGCCTTACATAAGCCAGCTGATGCAGGGACAAGGAGGCCTGAATCACAGACCCAAATTTCTAGTACTAGTGGTGGTAGTAGTAATAGCAGTTTAGGTCTTTTTTCTTTTAATGCACAAAGTTGTTGACAAAATCTTGTTAAAATGATTGTATTATTCGAATTACCATTTTGTTTTGTTGAAAATGAGTTTTTTGAAAAATGGGTCCAGGAATACTGTCAACCACAATTTCACAGTATTTTAAGAAATACAGCCAGAAATGATGCTATTAGACTCTGGCAGGAAGAGAAAATAAATATAAAAAATTATCTTGCAGATATTCCTGGCAGAATAGTCATAACCACAGATATGTAGACATCTCAAGGGGGTGATAGTTATCTTTGTATTACAGCACATAACATAGATTCAAAATGGATTATTAATAAACGTATAATTAGTTTTAGCACTCTTGAATGGCCACACAGTGGCACTAGAATAAGTACATTTATTTTGGAAAAACTAGATGAATATAATATTAAAGAAAAAGTTTTATTTGTAACTTTAGATAATGCCAGTAATAATACAGTGGCTATTGAATTAATGAGAATGCAGATGCCACTTGCAACTTTGATAGATAACTCTATCTTATAAAATAGATGTGTATGTCACATCTTAAATCTCATTGCAAAGGTTGGTTTAAAGCATATTGTAACTTACACAGATTCCATTAAAGACAATGTTAGATTTATTTTCACATCCGCACAAAAAAGACAATTGTATGCCCAAATATGTGCGAGGCAAGGCATATCAGCTATTAAAATACCCAAGGAGGTAGAACATAGATGGAATTCTATGTATGATTTGTTAAACAAGGCACTTGACCGGAGAACTGTTTTGAATGAATTTTGTGCTTTTCATGCACAACATTTAATGATTACTGATGAACATTGAGAGTTATGTGCACATATAAGGGATTTATTAGAAGCTTTTTATACTTCAACATTATTTTTTTTCCGGGATATATTATCCCACATCTAATGAAACTTTAATGAAGCTTTTTAAAATTACTGTACAATTCTGTACATTTAGGGTACGTTTGTGTACACACCCTTTCCCCGGAAAGAGGAAATTATCACGTCAGCAAATTCCATAGAAATGAAAACATCGGAAAATGATTTCCATAGAATTTAGAAATTCATGTTTGGTGCAAAAAAAGTTTCCTCATTGAATTGGTGCAGATGTTGTTTGGTGCGGCTGTGGATTCCTTATAGAAAATCAAAATTTCTTATTTGGTGATATAATTTTTTGAAGAAAATAACATAACATGTATATTATTTATTTAACATTAAATAATAATTTATATAAAGAAATAAAAAATGAAAGAGTTATAGGGTTTTTGGGTTGAAATGGACAAAAGTGAGGAAAAGATGGAGATGTTTTACTGAGTACCACTGTTAAAAATATGAAAGAAAATTTTAATAAATATTGGAAAGAGGCTCCAATGACACTTTCTTTAGCTGCCGTATTTGATCCTACGTTAAAATTAAGTGGTGTACAGTTTTTTTATTGATGAAATAAATAAAAATATGAATTATATAAATTTAAATACTTTTTGAACTATTAAGACAAATTTACAAGCACTTTTTCAATTTTACTGTGAGCAAATGGGTACAAATGGGCTTAGTATGGGCAATTCAGAAGTCCAGCAAACAGGTGTTGGTGAGTGGGATGTGTGGTATTCTTTCCTGTCTACGGGCATGGCATCCGGCTCAAGTTCAAGTAATACTGTGACAGAGTTATCATCGTATCTTAACTTCGGTGTAATACGATGCATCTAGTTTTGACATTTTAGATTGGTGGAAGCAACAAGAAAGCGTTTATCCGGTGTTAGCCACCATGGCTCGTGATCTATTGACTATTCAAGTGTCTTCTGTAGCATCAGAACATGCTTTTATTGCAGGTGGACGTGTGGTGGATGACAAAAGAACCAATCTGACTGAAGAAACGGTGGAGTGTTGTGTTTGCCTACGAGACTGGTATTTGGCAGATAAGAGGAAGCAACAGTTGACATCAATGGAAGATTATGATCCAGTAGAATACTTTAGTGGACTACACGTCTGATTTTATACTTTTTCCTTCATTGTGATTTTTAAATTTATAAGTTTAACATTCTTTTTTTTATTTTTTATTTTCTAAAAAGATTGTAAGGTTTTAAAGGTAATCCTATTTAGAAACCTTCAAGAAGTTAAGATCCAAATGGTTATCTCTTCTCAGTGGAGTAGATCGAATTTGACCGAACCACTTAAATATCTTTGTCATTCTCCGTAATTGTGTATTTGTGTTCTATTCTTTTTTAATACTGAAAAAAAAAAAAAAACAGAGACATCCCATTTGACATCTCTAATTATACAACCACTATATATAAAGAACCAAAGGCAACTAGACAGAAATTTTATATACACCTGAGCTACTTCGTAGCTAGTTCGTACCTTGTTGCCAGATATGACATTTTCCTCACCACATTACTTTGAAGGGACCGTGAAACTATTGAGTATCGATATGACATCAAATTGTTAAGAAACACTGAGATTTGGGACACAAATATGATCACATTTACTTGATAGGCTGCTAATTCTTTGTTGTAAAATAATACAAAAGGCCGACTTGGTATGATGTTCAATTGATCAAACTCAATAGATTCATTGGACAATCTCAAAGACATTAGATCAACGGATCAGATTTACTGAGAAATGATCCATTATATCCAGATAATTGCTTTGAGTAATAAATGGGGCTCAGATTTCGGGTTGGCAATTATCTTCATTTTTTCTTCATTGTAATCAATGTCTGCTATAACAACATCTCCATTCACGGATGGACTGTGAATTTAATTTGTTGCTATCCTAGCAGGAGATATCCACAATGCGGAGGCTGGCAATCTTTTATTCTGAAGGGGAATCGGATGAGAGGTTTGCAGGAATCGCTACCACAGAAACAAATCTCACCAGTAGAGAGGTGGAGCAGAGAAAGGAAGTGAAAGATGTGAAAGACCAATTTTTCTTCTCTTCGGACAATTCACCTACTCAAGGTAAGTAGGTGGCTTAGACCTTTCAAGTGAGGTGACCGTCGCTTTTTCTTGCTGGAAATGAAGTCCAACTGCTCTGTGTTTCTCAGCCTTAGCTTTCTTATCTCCTTCTCTCAGAGCATAGACTTTTATACTATGGTTATTTCCTGGAAATGTAGTCCCATTGATGGCATGTCTCAACCTCCGTGTGAGAGTGACTATCATTACTTCCTCACAATGGAAGTCCAACTGTCGTATATTTCTCCCCATCTCAGATTGTAGATGAGTCGATGACCAAAGTAAGAAGAAGCTTCATCAGATGACTTGGGATGCAAACGGGTCAATTGGGGATGGAAATATGGTGGATCCGGACGTGAGCCCATTTTTATAATCTGGATCTTGTTCCCACATGGAACCTATTTTTTATTTTGGATATTGCCCCTGCAACGATCTTTGGACCTTCGTCCATGAACGGTTAAATTGTAAGTATTTCCCACAGAATTATCCTAGGGCCATGCAAGAGGTTAAGAATAGTTATACGGCCGTGCATACTTATTTTTCTTAGTGGCCTAACAAATTTGTGCCAATACTCTTGGGTTAAGGGGAACGGATACCTTCTTTAGTTGTTAAGGACATTTGAAAGATATGCGTGGGGGCTAGCATGTCTAACAAATTTGTATAGGACTCTATGCAGGGCCACAAGATTGAAAGATGGGATTAGAACACTTACCGGCCCACTTCAACTATTACGGTAACATTAGTAGTTTCTGACCAAATTAAATGCATTCTCTTTATGTACCTACTTTTATTGATAAATAATAGTGTGATATGTGGTGCGAATTGGAGCTTTTCTCGGATGAAGATAGGACGACCAATTGAGCGGAGTTAGGATCAGATGGAGTTTGCTTTTCCACTATGTCAGATGTGGCAGCAAAAGGTTGAAGGGCCATAATTTGTTGATGAGGACATCTTCTGTCTGCGAACAACTTGATAAGCAAGACATAGATAATGTGAGTTATTATAATTGAAACAAGTAAATTAAATCTGGATACATTCCTAGATATTCATTGACTTCCTCGTGCGTACTATTTTTTTATTTTTTTATTTTGATGAACATACTAGTTTGTATGGAAACCCTAAATTCAATATGGTGATCATCTACTTGAACAGGTTAAAGACCAAGAGAGAGGCCTCTTTCAGTCATCGATTGTGCTTTTCGGTTTTGGGATCTTCGAGAATCACAATGGAAGCAGAGTTATGAAACAGTTTGGACTGAGGCAAATGGTTCCTCCTACATGGAAGCTACCATTTTTTAGAGACGAGCGCGTATCAACAGCCGCAAGTGATTATCAAGTTAGAAGGAACGAAATTAACTATATATGGGGGGAAAGATGGAACAATATAATTGATGGTGATGCTGATAACACTACTTATGACTCTGATGAGTATCTGTCTTGGTATAGGGGAATTACACGCTTACTGTGAGGCCCTACCCCTTGTGGACCCTCAATTTGAATTTGAATACTATATTTTAGCCTAAGAGTATTTATTTATACTAATTATTGGGTTTAGTAAGGGTAGTTATGTATTTTCCTAAGTTTTAGTTAGATTAGTCTAGTTGTGTTATTTGTAGAATTAATAAGGAGTCTTTTATAATTTCTGGAGTTAGTTAGTGAGTTAGAGGCCCTAGCTAGATATTAATAATTATTATAAGGGGGTCTCCACTTGAGAAGGTTCTAGAAACCTCACCTAAAGACCAAACTACCCACAACCCTAACCCTAATCCTATTCAAACTTAAAGGGTATTCTAGTCCCTAGCCCAAACCCCAACCTATATATATAGATATATATATATATATATACTACACCCATCCCATGCCATACGTTGGCTAACACCTCTCATCTCATTTACATCTCTTTCCCTCTTCTTCCCTCATTTCCCTCCAATTCTCTCATCTCTCTCCCTCCCTCATCTCTAGAAACTCTAGATCTAGACTCCAAGAAGAAGAAGAAGACTATCTACCACAATTCCAACAGCAACTTATCATAAGGATCTTTATCTCTATCTTACTAGTCTCTCCTTTCTCTTCAAATCAAGGTATGAGCCTTTTCCCAGTTCAATTTTTATTAGAAAGCCCTCTTTCTCTCTAGATCTCCTTCCTTATAGCGATTCTCTTGTGGATGTGGGAATAGGAGTAGAGATCTCTTCTAGATCTGAGATTTTGGGCTGGTTTTGTGATTAGGAAGACCATAGTAGCTGGGACTTCTTTTGGAGTTTGGATCTCTGTTTTCTCTCTCTATCTCTTGCAATCGAATTGAGGCAAGTGCAATATGCTTACTTAATATAGAATGAATGTTTACTGTCTTTGATTGTGAGATTTTCTATTCAATTGATGTTAAAATTGTTAGATCTACCTTTGAGCTTATTTTCATGATGTTTGGCCATTGATGGATGGGTTGATCTCATTTGGAAGATCAATGGCCCATGGATTGGATGATCGGATGTATATTGGAGTGTTTTTCATGTTTCTGGATGTTTATGTGGTGTTTGGACGAGATTGGATGGAATTGGGTGGAAATTGGAATAAAAAGGAAAAAATCCATAAATTCTGGAATTTGCAACAGGCCAGTGTACCAATGTTGGCCGAGACCAGTGCTGGCCGAGTTTAGTGCAGGGCCGAGACCAGTGCAGGACTGAGACCAGTGCTAGCCAAGCTCAGTGCAGGACCGAGACCAGTGTTGGCCAAGTTCAGTGCAGGATTGTTGACACCAAAAATGTCACTTTGCCTCTTCACACCAAAAGCTACATGGAGCCACATCCTACCAAAAATAGGCAGGCGCCACTTCAAGCATCAGATCTTGTCAGAATCAAACAAAAACTGCAAGGTAACTCAAAAGAACCAAAAGAGAGGTACACATGAAGTTTCGGGTCATTTCGATATCATTTGGCCTAGCTTCACTTCTCCAAACATCTAAGCAGCAGCTCCTGGCGGCGGACCACCCCGGGACCATGGCACCTAATTCGGAGCTTGCGGATCATCTCAAAATGACTCCAATAGGCCCCTCGTAGAATTTCAGGTCAATCGGACATCGTTTGACCAGAAGTCAAAGCTCCGCATCTCTTTCGCAGGAGAAACAAAGGCAAGCGTTTGCATGACTCCAAACGGCTTCAAAACTCAAACGAAAGCCTATGGTTGGTCTTAACTACTGATGAGGGAGTCACACGTCGAATTTTAGGTCAATCGGACATCGTTTGACCGAAAGTCAAAGTTCGGCATTTCCCTCGCGGTGACATCAAAGGCAAGCGTTTGCATGACCCCAAATGGCTTCAAAACTCAAACGAAAGCCTATGGTTGGTCTTAACTACTGATGAGGGAGTCACACGTCGAATTTCAGGTCAATCGGACATCGTTTGACCGAAAGTCAAAGTTCGGCATTTCCCTCGCAGTGAAATCAAAGGCAAGCATTTGCATGACCCCAAATGGCTTCAAAACTCAAACGAAAGCCTATGGTTGTTCTTAACTACTGATGAGGGAGTCACACGTCGAATTTCAGGTCAATCGGACATCGTTTGACCGAAAGTCAAAGTTCGGCATTTCCCTCGCAGTGAAATCAAAGGCAAGCATTTGCATGACCCCAAACGGCTTCAAAACTCAAACGAAAGCTTATGGTTGGTCTTATCTACTGATGAGGAAGCTACCCATCAAATTTCAGGTCAATCGGACATCGTTTGACCAAAAGTCAAAGCTCGGCATTTCCCTCGCGGTGAAATCAAGTCAAGCATTTGCGGGCCCCCAAACGGCTTCAAAACCTGAGCAAAAGCCTATGGTTGGTCTCGTCTACTGCTCAAGAAGCTACACGTTGAATTTCAGGTCATTCCAACATCGTTTGACCTAGTTTCGACGCTTGACAAAAATCGGCAGTTCTCCACAACAAAGTCTTCGGCTTTTCAGAAAATGGGAAACTTTGCGATCCAATTTGCACGGCTTCTCATCAGGCTTTCTTGAGGGAAATCCAGCCAATAAATGAGAGGAAATTCCAAGAAAAATACAGGAGAAAACAGAAGCGAAAACGGACGAAAAACGGCGAAGAAAAAGCGACCGAAAGGCGGCCAAAAAATGGGCCAAGGCCCATGGTCGCCGGCGACCATGGAGGTCCGAGCCGCCGGACCTCGCCCAAAAACCCCGTTTTTCGGGTATTTTTCGCGTTTCGAGTTGATTGGCCCCTGTGATTTTTCCAAAATCTGATTTTTTGTGCATGATATCCGTCGATCTTCATCAATATCACGGATCCATCACTGGAATCATTAGATCATCATCGGACGCCTCAAGATCGTCAAACGGCTAACCAAGGAAGCACACTTTCTGCCCGCCCGATCGCGAAATCGACTGGACAGATGTTGCCGGCCCGCTGACATCAACCAATGTCTGAAATTGGATCACCATCCGACATCAAATGGTATGTGGGTCCATTGGTGATCATCGCAAGAAGAATCCCAAAGGATGCGGCACGGCCCGCGACTCTTCAAGAGCCCAGGCAATCAATTAATGAAGTTAAATGACCCGTTTATGACAAGTTAATGCGGTCATTAACTCATTATTTTGAACGGCCCAATCAGAAGCAAGCAAATGGGAGTTACAAGTCCAAGTAATCATGACATTAAAATCATGAAACTCCCATCATCATGGAGATTAAAAGCAATTAAATGCCCACTACTCTCCATCGGCCAATGAAATCCAAGGGTCAGGAGTTACAAAACAAAAAGCAATTAAACTCGTAACTCCTCCCTTAATGAGCTTTATTACCATAAAGGCTCATAAATCACTCCTAAAGGCTACTTAAAGGCCTATAAATAGGAGTCCCCTCCAAGCATTTCAAAGAGGGGGGGGGGGGGGGACACACAGAAAAATCAGAAGGATCCGGAAAAATCGCCAGAAAATCATTCAAAAATCCTCGGAGAAATCTCTACAACCCTGCTCCTTCAAGAAAACTCTGCTGCGACAAGTTCAACAAGGTGATTGAAGCCCCTTGGGGGGCCACCCCCCCAAAGACCACCTCTCCTTCTATCCAACATGGCTAGATGCGGCTTTTCAGCCCGTCTACTCAGTTTTTTACCGGATATAGGACCTTATCTTGGTCCTTATCCTCTAAAAATCTGAGGTTGGAGCCAAGCTAAGAAATCAAGCACTATGTTCTCATCTGAAGGACGATGGCGGAGCCCATACATGACTCGCGACCATCGATCTGAACGAGCCCTCCCACAATCGCATGAGAAGTTAGATTCCTATTTCTTACTTTTCTGTTGTAAATTGTATTTTTTCTAAAGAGACAAAAAAAATCACATCTCTTGTCTTTCATTATTGATAAGATTTGTAAATCGCCTTTCATGGCAAAATCGCCTCCAACGGCACCAAACCGCCTTCTACGGCACAAAAACGCCTTTCACGGCATTCAAACAAAACTATCTCTTTTATTAAAATATGTATGCAATGGAAAACTAGAAAGAAGTTTCATTTCCCTTTTTACTTGTGAAGGTGAATCTCCGGATCACCATTTCTAAATTCCAAGTATTAAAGAGAAATTGGCATACCCGTACAAAAAAACTGATGCCCGCTTTTCCTTTTTCCCTCCACCATACCCCGTCAGCCCCGGGGCGGAGGCAGCTTTGGAAAAAGACAAAAGCCGAGTCCATCAAGGATCGAGACCAGTGCTGGCCGATACCAGTGCATGACCGAGATCAGTGCTGGCCGAGACTAGTGCAGAACCGAACCAGTGCTAGCCGAGCTCAGTGCAGGACCGAGCTTAGTGCAGAACCGAGCTCAGTGCTGGCCGAGCTCAGTGCAGGACCGAGCTCAGTGCCAAGTAGACTGAGAATATTAGAATTTCAGGAAAAAGATGCTGGAACCTGGGACTCCCTTCAGCCAGAATCTCCAGTGTGCGCGTATGAATGCCTGTATGTAACATCTGACCATCTAATCGTCTTTGGCCCATTTGGTGTAAAGTTCCTCTTTTTCCCGTGATGCATCCGGCCCTTGCTCATCAAGGGGGGTTTGGTAAGGACATATTTATATCCTGAAGCAGTCAGGACAATATCCAAGTTCCGTTTCCAGTTAACATAATTGGATCACACCAACTTATTCTGGTTGAGGATGGTCGCAAGTGGATTGAAAGTATTCGAATTCATGCTTGAAAAACTGTAGCACATAACCATACATTCAATTAAAGAATATATATGACATCAGGGTTTAATATTCTACCAAATTTATGTGGGAATCCTCGTAACCACTAAATTTAGAATACATTGGAATCCCAATCCCTTAGGGTATGCCTCATTAGGGAGTGCAAATACCATCTAAATTGGTGCGGATCAAAGTTGGTCAAAATTAGAATTAAAAATAACTATCCATAATCCCCATCATTCATTATCATCTAGGTATCTCATACCAAATAATGTATGACTCCCGATTAGCTTCGGTTTCTAAAATACATGAGGCAAATTCTTAGGGATACTACATCATTATTTTAGTTAAGTGTGACTCACCAACTAACATTGCATGACAACCGTTGCGGGCAACTCCTCCTTGGGGAGTGGCCCACGCCTGCTCCGTCTCACCAACACTATCCATTAGGAGATCCATATCTAGTAATTAGACAAATAAAAGCCCTCCGTGAGGAACTGCTATTCTCAAGATGGCGTGAGGCTAATACTTTCCTTACAATGGACTTATAGTGGAAAACTAAGGGGATTTATCAATATAAATGTCCCGCTCCCACTTAATATTTTAGAATTGAGGATTTCCTTATAGTATATGGGCCCACATATATAGACATCAAATCATCTCATGATATGACTAATGATTGGTTCCAAGTCAAGTTATTTTAAGGAAAGTCCAATTTCTAAGACTAGTGTTACCAATAGGTTCATCTCATGGGCCCACCAACACTAATTAGAACTATTTCTAAAAATTAATTTGATTTGTCCAATTTTGAAAATTGCCATGTTTGGATCAAATTTGGAAACATTCTATAAAAGCAACCATCCACAAATAGGATGTGCAAAAATAGAGACTAGTTCTCTCCTCCATATGGCCCAAGCGGAATAGACTTCTTGAATTTATAGACTTTCCAAAACTTTGGGATTCCTCAAACTCTTTGGGCATCTCCAAAACGCTTTTGGTAATCTTCTAACTCTTTGATTAAGAATCCAATTTCACTTTCCATCTTCGTCTCGGACATCGCCAAAATTTAAAATTTTAGAAAATTTACATAAATTCTTATGCCTCGATAATGAGACTTACATGCTAATCTAAACATGAAAATTAAAGGGTTGTAGGGAAATTCACCATGCCTTGCCCTTTCACGGGGAACCAAGGAAATCATGATGCCATTTATAACTTGCCCAAAATAAACCAATAACCATAAAAAGAAAGTAAAAGACTTGTGGGCTATATGGAGAAGACAAGAACACCTGCAAGTTAACATCCCATACACAATAAGGACTTGGGTTAAGGAGCCATCCATCATCTCATGATGAACAAACCCGGATAACCACATTAAAAAAAGGAAATTGCTTATAGCAGGGGCTGGGGCCGCCGGTAAAGGCGTATTATGGCCACCGGTAAAAGTCTAGAACCCAACTTGGGGTTTTTGCAGAAAACTTCGATTTTGCCCGAACTTGTCCTTTCTTGTACATTCAGAAAACATAATAAATGCAGAAAATACCATAAATAATCCTTACATAGGCCTAGGTCTATCATCTTCGCATCTCATGTAAAGATTAGATCTAGACAACTGATCTAACATTATTAGAGTTGAGGTATGACTCTGATACCAATTGTTGGAAGTAGGTAGGCCTCGTGGATGGGTTTTCAAAAAATTTTGACCCACTTGACTCAGGGATCAAATACCCAGAAGGCCATAAATCACATCCAGGATGCAATCACTCAATCTCATCAATCTTGTATAGCAATAAACTCTATCTAGAAGATAGAAAACCAACAACACTATGCAACCAAAACAATCCACAACAAATAGAGAATTAGATTATACCTTTGGAGCCCGGTGGTGCTTTAATGGAGAAGAAGACAATAAACTTGAACAAAAACTCTTCTTGTAGCAAATTAGGATCTCCAAGACCTTGTTGTCTTCCACGCTATGACCCGCTATCAGATCTCTTTTCTTAAGAAGAATGGTCGAATCTTCAAGAGAAAACCAATTAGAATCTCACAAGGAATTAGCAGAGAAACTAAAAGAAAGAGAAGGAAAGACTAGTGCAACTCTTGCACACTTTTATGGGTGTCCAGTGCACTCCAAGTTATGGGATGTTTGACCCTATGATTCCCCTTTTATAGCTTGGCAACCTCTTCTCTTACTAATTGAAATAGAATTCTTACTTCCACAATAATTAGTAACTTTCTCTTCCTACTATTGCCACTATTAGAAGTCTCACTTCAAATAGAAATAGTAACTTTCTAATTCCTTGCTTTTAGAGTTCAAGTAGGATTAGTTACTTTCTAATATCTTGGGCTAGCGTGGGGACCACTAGGGATTTCATAGAAAGCTGGCTCCACTTGAGACACTGCGACCCCACATCTCATGTGCAATCCGGGCCCACAGTTAATTGCAAATAACACCACTATATAAATGCAATTGCATTATAGTGTTAGGAATAAATTACAAAGATGACTCTAAACTTCCAAATTACTACAAGTAGACATCTCAATCAATATCCATGGGTCAATTGGATTAAACATGTCCCTTCCAATCTTAAATCCACATCTTATTAACCTTGAGTCTCAATTAATCACAATGATCATCAGTATCATCTAATTAACTCTTAATCAAGATGACTGCGCTCTTACTAATGATAAATCCATTAATTGGCATAAGAGAATAATATAGATAGATTCCATCTTGACCATCGAATATTCCCATAGTTCTACTATTACGTACTCAAGACACCGAGATGTTGACCTACAGTTGGCCTCACTCATTTGTAACTCAAAGCAAATGAATAGATAGAAATTTAAGTTCATCAATGTCTCAGAATTGAGAGCCTGTTGCTAGGGAATTGTGAGAGCAGACTTTAAGGTAAAGACAATATTCAATTAGGTGCTTCTCATGGTCCTTCGATACATGATCCAGAATCTTACATTCTGATGATCGAGATAAGTCATACTATCTCATAGTGATCAAAGTACAACAACCTTATCAGATGAGATGCACAGTCTCATCACTGTGAAGATATTTAAGTATAAGATTTGTGACACATGTCTCTCGTATGTGGATCTCATCTATACACATATATCACATCTAATATACTAATGGAACCCGGTTCATCTCATGAACCCTTGTGTCATAAGTATTGGTTATGTGCATAAATTAACAAAACATCATTCATCTCATGAAAGGAAAGTATGATTTTTTTATAAAGAAATAAATTAATCAATTTATTACATCATCTAATGGATTGAGACCATACAAACTAATAGTTATGATGTTCTTTGTGTGTTTTTTTAGAATCTCGTTTCATTTTATAATGAATGTGATTTTATCTACTAAAAGTCTCTCTTCATAATAAATAAGAAAAATAATATATTTTTTATTTTTTAAAATTATAAAATTACTTTCCAAGACTGTGGTTTTTTTATTTTAGAAATTTTATTTTTTTAAATATATTTTCATAAACGACTATCATGGAAAGTCGGTAATAACCGACCCCCCACATCTGTTGATCTTTGAAAAATTTTCGACTGCTTCAGGCAGTCGTTTCTATAAAAACGACTTCAGAATTGCCTACTACCCATATCAGTCGGTTTTCATGAAAAACGACTCGTTTACAGCGATTTTTGACGTTTACTTTACATGATTATATGAAAAAACATGATTGCACCTCCTTTAAGCCTAACCCGCTCACAATCTTAGAGTCTTGCACTTTTAGCAGGGCGTCAGATGAGTACTTGATGTGTCATCCAACTTTAATTTGTCAGATTTGGATCAAAAGGTCCTTATTTTTCTTGGGCCCACTTTGTTAAGGAAGATTTATTATGTATTCTCTCTTAGGGCCCGTTTGGTAATTTACTTTTAAAATAAAGTGAAGTGAAGTGAAATAAAAAGAATGAATAAAATATAAGTACGTTATGATGATATTTTGTTTTTAGTTGTTTGGAATGGAATATTTTTGACTTTTTGTATGGGGAAATGTAGATTTTTTGTCTTTTAGTGAGTAAATGTAGTTGCTTTTTGACTTTTTTTGGAAAAGATGGAGGGAATTTTTGTAAAAAGTGTTTTTGATGGGATGTTTAACTTAACTTGACTTTATTAGTAAATTTACCAAACGGGCCCTTAGGGATATTCTTTGTAATCAAGCAAGTAAGAAATGGAAGAGAGAGAGAACTTGTGAGGAGATAGTGTGTGCGAGAGACTGAGGCATCTGGAGAGAAAGTAAGCTAACTGTGTGAGCCGGTTGCCTGTGGATATGTTAGCATGCTTTAGGGACAAACACATTTCATTTCTTTATCTTAAATAAAACGGAAATCAGTTCTTTCTAACACGCTTTCTTTTGTTTTTTAAAATATTCTAAAGGTTTTGGTGAAAAAATGAACAAGAGATGAAGCGAGTATTTAATTGAGTCGTTAGATAGTCCACATTAAGACCTTCTTAGGTATCTCTACTCTTTTTTTAATAGACCAATAAAAAAAAAGGTAGAATCCATAGGAGTGTGTGGTAATCAAATGATTTACTTTAAATAGATTTTTTTTAAATCAATGGTTGAACGCTTCCCATAAATTTCTCAAGATCGACGAGGCATCAAGCCTCAAAATTTGACCTCATAGTTGTGTGTTCAACCTTGCAAAGAGATCTACGTTTTGGATCCAAAAAATAACATCCAATCGATCATTTTTTTTGCACAGATCTCGAGATTGATGATGATTTGACGATTTAAATTTGGTCCAAAAGCCGTGCTTGATCTTAGAAATAATTTCAACAGTTTGGATCATGATTTACTATCCCAGAAATAATAATAAAAAAAGAGAAAAACATGACTCATTTTCCACTAATCCAAAATTGAGTATGTTACATCAATGACTGATGTTGTTTTGTAAATATCTCAATATCCACTAGGTTTCAAGCCTTAAAAATTGAAGCCTGTAACCATTTAGATCTTGTGTTTTGGGCTCATAGAATCCAAATAATAATATCCAATGGATAAAATTGTTTGTACATATCTCGAGATTGGTGATGATCCAATAGCTGAAATTTGGTCTCATGGTCGTGCTTCATCTTAGAAATAATTTTAACGGTTTGGATCTTGATTCGCTCTTTCAGATTTTAAGAACAAAAAAAGTGACTGGGTGTGTAGCCTCCTCTTTTTTTGCCCTATATTTCCCAACTTCCATGAGATGAGGGTGGTGGAAAAAACAGGCATCTCCTCTAGTTCAATAAGGATTTTAGAGTCTGGAGATAGATGTCAAACCCCTTTATTTTCAAAAACTCTACCCCGCTTTAGAAATTTAGAGAATTAGAGGCTAAAAATAGAGACGCCAAACAAGGGCCAAGAGTAAGGACACATTCAGACTAATAAGATGCTTGTGAATCAAACTTTGGCTTCCCTTATATTGGAATTTTTGCTCCTTTCTACTTTCTAGTAACAATCAGCATCTATTTGGATTAGCAATAAACCTCGATGCTTATATCAGAGATCTGCTTGAATCTCCAGTGACTCAAAGGGAAAAGCTTGTAAAGGCTAATCTCAGAAATAAGATTGCTGGCTAGCCCCAGTGAAATACAACACCTTATACAGACATTAATAAAGGCCAATAGTTTAGTTCATTGAAGTAATCTACAAGTAGTACAAGCTCTCATTAATTGTATCAGTGGATAGTGGGTCTCTTCAATTAAGCTAATGATTTAGTCACTTGTTATAACCACCTACCAACATAGTCTTTATCAACAGAAGGTATAAAATACACTGATAATTGAAATTATTGAAATTTTAGAACATGAGAGAAACTAATCGTTCACAAATTTAAAATAAGGTTTTCTAATATTATATAAAATGATGAAATATATCTTACATTGCCGTCTACGAGATATGTTTTTGTGAACCAAATGTGCAAAATTAAAAAACTAACATTCTAGTCTACAATACTTCTTTTATTGCATAAAAGTCAATCTTCAGGCACCTCTAAGACATCTGATTCAAGAAACTTTAGTGAGATTGATCCCCAATTGGAGGGGTCTTGAAAATTCCCCTCGTCCATGTTAATTATGAGAATGATCGCCATCAAGCGTTTGTGGAGATGATAATAATGGCTTTGGTGGCATATGTAAATCTTCGATACTCCCCGCCAGCATCTCTATGACTTTGCTCATTGAAGGACGCTCTGTAGGAATCAATTGTATGCACCATAATGCAACTATCAACATCTTCTTTGCTGTTTCTTTATCATTATCTGCAATATCCGCCATTACCGGTTCCTCTCCCTTGTGAAGTTGATCATAAACCCATAATGGAAAATAAATTTGACTCGAGTGCTCTGCAAATGCATTAATGTTCTTCCTTCTTCCTGTCATTTCCAGCAAAAGCATCCCGAAACTATAAACATCAGACTTGTGTGAAACACCTCCAAGTGTTTTATAAAGTAGTTCTGGTGCAATATATCCCAAAGTTCCCCTTGCAGCTGTCATTGACACGATACTCTGTTCTGTTGGATAGAACTTTGCCAATCCAAAGTCTGAGACTTTTGGGGTGAACTTCTCATCAAGGAGAATGTTGTGAGGCTTGATATCGAAATGTAGGATCCTTATATCACAGCCTTGATGGAGATATTCAATCCCACGGGCAGTTCCTAATGCGATTTGGTACATCTTATTCCAACACAAATTGTTGATTTTCTCATGCGTGAAAACATATTTTTCTAAAGACCCATTAGCCATGAATTCATAGATAAGTGCCCGTTTTGATCCCTCTGAGCAGAAGCCAATCAGCCGCACCACATTGACATGGTGTATCCTACCAATTGTGGCAACTTCATTGATGAATTCTTGTCCATTACCCTTTGAGTTCTTCAACATCTTTATCGCAACAAGACCGCCTGTTGAGAGCTTTCCTTTAAAAACTGTGCCATATCCTCCTTGTCCTATTTCTTCTTTAAAATCTTTTGTCATCTTCTTAATACTTGAATAGGAGTATCTTCCAGGTGTCTGAAATCTATAGCCGGCTAAGAACTCTTCAACTGTTGTATCCATCCATATGTGCCTCCTTCGAAATTTATACACCAAAAATACCAAAAAGCACAATATCCCAATTGTTGTTCTTGGAAGTAAGTAGAAAACTACATAATGCCAAAAATATGCATAAGTTGAATTAGATTTGATAAAATGATTGTAATTCATATTTATTCACTGAATAAACACGGGGCATCTTGCATATGAACAATTGTGTCATCAGAAACCCCAGAGAGAAAGATTGACTAAATACTAGTGTAAATCACCAAAGAAAGCAAAATGAAAGCTAATGTATAGATGTAAAGGAAATAAAAAGGACGGTGTTAACTATTTGTGTGAAATATCCATATATCATTTAACTGCAGTTTGTATGCCAAAAAAGTAAATAGAAGCGTAGATCTTGTGTAGTGTATTTTCCTAAGAGTAGGATTATGCTAGCCTCCGTACGTAGCAGTACCAGCTCAGCTCAGCTCATCCCGATCTCGGTATCCAAGTTCGGCCACAGTGCCAAGATCCATCTAGTTCGGTAACGGTACCAACTAGACATCTCATCTCAACTCGGCAAACAGTGCCAGCCAGCGCCAAGCTTGAGCCAGCCTCAGTAAGAGTACCGACTGGGCTCATCTCGGTCTCAGTATAAGGCACATCGGCAATAGTGCCAGGATGCATCCAAATCTGGCATCGGTATCATCTTCAGCTCGGTCCGTCCACAGAGATGGGTACTAGGTCGTGATTGTACTTCTATGAAATTACGGCTACGTTGCAGAATGTGCTGACAGACAAGACAGGTGCCGGATAGTGGTCAGGTGTTATCTTGATCAATCACATCCACATTAATACCAGGGTTCATCTCTTAATTCGACCTGATAGTATCTCCACCTACCCCCACTACGGGTGCACCAGGTGAAACCTCTATATATACAAGGGTAAGAATCCCTTCGGGGATATGTTATGTTTTTTACAACATCATGCCTGAACACGGCTTCATTACACCATATTACACATTACATAGCGCGTTATAGAACGCCTTACATAAGAGTATACTTGCCTCTCATCTCCATCCTTTGTTTAGTGATGACACTAACTCAGGCATTGGAGAGCTTTCGGCTGACGACAGCCAGGGTCTCTGATCTCTATTTCTCTTTCCCTTTCAGGTCCTAAGGCGATCCATCTTCCTTAAAGAAGCTTAAACAACGAATCACGAGTCTTATAGTAACCCAACCTGAGTCCTTAACTTTTTGGCACTCACAGATCTCATTAACTTTTGTTTTCCAATGTAAACGACAAACTTCAAAGACGCAGATCTTTTATCAGATTTTCAAAAGTATTATTCCTATTAGAAATCGTAGTGGAGAATTTTTTTTTTTTTTTTTTTCCATGAAAAAACACCCCTCCTAGTGGAGGCCACCATGATGCATGAAGATCAAGTGAAGCTGGGGATGAAAATGTTTGGATGCATGTGTGGCGAATGTAAGATATCGGTGAGATGATCCTTACCCTTTCATAGAGTGGTAGTGTCTATTAAATAAAGTATTGGATTGTCTAAATGTGGACCTCATGCCCTCCAAAACGGGGGCGGAAAGGGAGGCGTTTTTAAGAATTTCAACCAGTCGCAGACAGACTACCGACCAATAATTCTTTTTTGATGAGGAAAAAAACAATATCAAAGATTTGAGAAGTAGATAAAGAGAAGTTAATTACTGAAATACACAGAAACGGGTTATTAAAGGGCTTACCTCCAATGTACTGCCCTGATAGTTCGAAGGTCCACAGAAGGATTTCTGCATGATACGAAAGGACTATTGTCATCATTCAACTTTGGTTATCTGATTAACTTACTGATCAAAATCACCTTGTTTTCTAACCCATACATGAAGTCATTACACCTCTACAAGGCGCGCAAAGAATGACTTTTAATGATATCAAAATATTGAATTCATTAGATTCATGCTCATACCATGTAAGGAGAGATTTCTTAATACAGGGATCCTACACAGGAACCGTGCCAACCTTCCGAGTCCTCCCCCTCCTCTCTCTCTCCTTTGTGGGTGGTGAGAATTGAATATCCCACACTAGTATTCGTGTGGATTCCCGTAGCAGAAAGTTCTGCTGCATTTAATTTAATTAAGGATTTCCCTGCGTTGCAGCAATTTACTGCTTGTAAAACAGGACATTGTGCACTGTCTAATCTCATCTACCATTATAAAATAGATGGTTAACAGTTACAAGAGAAGTTTGTGTTTTCCTTGACTGTCCATTTTATCAAGGTGGGCCGCCATTCATCTACATCCAAGAGACCAATGATGAACTTGGAGCGACGAAAAGCCACTTGCGAACCCGTCCAATTGATATAACCAAAAGTCTAACCGGCCCGAATTTGGGGACCGGCTGCTGGCCCGGTCCCCATGGGAGCCGTTGGATCCCAGGCCTCCTGGGATCCAACGGCTCCCATGGAGACCCGGCCAGCAGCCGGTCCCCAAATTCGGGCCCTGTAGCATGTCCCTTGATATAATCATCAAAAACTGAATAGAGCAACGGCAAACTTCAAACTTAAAGAGATATGCGTGCCTCCAGTGGACATAAAAGCCCCTCATAAGCACATCGTGAATTCCCAAGCAGCTAGTAAGATTTCAAATTCCATCTAATATTATAGGGAGATTCATCTGTGGTTATTGGAGCATATGGACAAAGAGTATCAGAGGTCAGCTGTGAATTGCGTGGAGTAGGTGTGAGCTAAAATCAAAATGGCGATGTTTTGGCCCGAGTTCCGATAATTTTTGGCCACCGAATCCGAGGATCACGAGCTATAGCACCAGATGCCTATGCATGTTGCTCATTTTGTGGGTGAAAACCAATGTTTACTACGGTGGGATCAATCCCTTTCAAAAGGATATGTGCAGCAGTCTCGAGGCCATGATAGTGGATCTGATTATTGGAATTTGGATGTGAGCTCCATAACATAAGTCGGCTGATTCAACTCACCGCTTGATGATGTATGGTGCAAGGATAGCTCGCCTTGATAATTTTTACTTAGTGGTAAATAGGTAAAAAAAAAACTTGAGGGTCATTTATTTTCTGTACGGTCAAATTGTAAGTGAAGGGAGGCTGCAGTAAAACATAAAACGCACAGGATTTTTGAGAAGTGTGAAAATATAGGGGCTTTTTGTGAACGAAAACCGTTGTATCCAATGGACGAGGAGGTCGCAAAAACCCAACTTCGTGCTCTATGGTAAAGTGAAAAATCCAAAGGGCGAACCCTCAATTTATATAATCATCAAGAACTATAAGAGAGCAACAGTGAATTTACCGGATACGCTATAGTGATATGCGTGCCTCCAGCTGACATAAAAGCCCCTCATAAGCACATCGTGGATTCCCGAGCAACTGGTAAGATTTCCAGTTCCATCTAATATTATAGGCAGATTCATTACAACCCTGCAGGAGGTGTGGAGTTGAGAAACAAAGCTGGAATTGCCAAGCATGGCATAGACATGTGTCCCAAGAGAGCTGTGGTTGCATGGTGCAGTTGCTACATATGATGGGTCGTTCGCCGGTTGGGAACAATTCACAAACACAAGACGTTGCGTCAAAAAGTCCCACCTTGAAAAGGAGTAAGTGAGGAGGGACGGAGAGCTGTTGTAGAGGGGGAGGGAAGAAGAGGATGCAAGTGCTGGATCGAGGAGGCGTATCATCTGGGGCTTGTAGGAGATTTCCTGAACGTAGTATCGCCGGGGAGGGAGATGAATAAGAGCTTGGGTGTTGTTGTTTTCACACGTCAATTCAAACTCTGGTTCTGGTCTGCCACAGTCTTGAGGGTATTGCTTCAGGCGGAAAGGGTAAGTGATTTTTACAACAGGACCACATGAGGAAGAAGGGCAATCTGTCCCCACTTTCCTCAAGGCGTGTGAATTTGAAAAAGAAAATAGTAAGAAGAAGAGGAGGAAAGGCCAAAAGCCCCGGCTGATGGAGTTTCTCCTTAATGGGAATGGCTTCCGCATGTTCGCAACACTAACGAGATTACGAGGCTAACCCAAATCGTTCTCTCATGGAATGTGTCTCTCAAACGACCCTTGACGCCCTCCTCCTTAAATAAATATCTCACATCTTCCTCCTCCTCCTCGATAAAGTTTGAAATGCCGAGTTATACACGGCAATTAGATTGTCTGTATGCGGATTTGCTGACTCGTAAGTCAAGCCACCAAGCCACATGTTTGGCGTGCATCTAGCGAAGAGAAGTAAGCTACGCATGGTGACATTTTGGAAAAGTTACTACACACCACGTCAGGAATCTTTTAACCTTAAGTTGCTATGTTATGGTTCCAATTTCTATTGAGTCCAAATAAACCGGAACAATTGTTACACTGACAAGAAGTCTCGTAACTCTATCAAGGAGCCTTTAACCAAAAAAAAAAAAAAAAGACTCTATCAAGGAACCACGTAATGATAGTTGAAACCGTGATAATCCAAACCGTTTAAAGTGACTTGCTCCAACAAGATATCATTAAACTTCAGTTCAGTAGAAGCGAGTTCTACCGTTTCATTGAGTAGAAGACAAAACATGATTTAATCCATGTCTGCAGGCAGCGCCAATTCATGTTTTCATTGGTGTGTTCAATCTAACACTGCTTTCCTCTATTATTGTAGTGAAATCAAAGGATATTTCACAATTTTAGACGAGATTCATTTTTGAAAGGTCCAGATTATCTAAATGTGGCCCCACAATGAAATTGTAAATTTTTAGTTTCTTCTTTTCATTTTTCACTTTACCGCGGTTGAGTTATTCAAATGCTGTAAAGTTCCAACCCGAAAAAATATGCTATAAACACTACATCAAAACGGGTGAATAGCCACACAGACATGTAAGGAAAAACCATTGATTTGGACTGTGGTATTTTCAGGCACATGGATTTTCATAAACCACAACCGCTTCTTGTGGTTGTTTTCATCTAAAAACGAGCCTAAAATTGTACCCTCCTTTGACTCCCACGCCCGCCCTCACCGCTCTTTCCCTCCTGCCCTCTGTTCTCTTTACATAAACCAAAGCTACTCGATCTTTAGGGTTTTTGCTTGGAATCCTCATTCTCTCTCCAGCCTCTATGCTCGTCTCCCCTCTGTGCTCGTCTCCGACTCCAACCCTCTCTCTGTTCGACCGGCGGTGGTGTACTCAGGTCCTCATCTCCCCAGCGGCTATTTTTTGGGTTTTCTTTCATCTGAGTGAATAGATCAGGTCGATCTTAATCAATCAGGTGCGTTCGATTCCTTCAAATGCAGTCTTTGATTTGGTTTTGATTCGTTGTTGTTTGATCTTTCTTGTTTTGCAATGAGGCTTGGAGTTGTAGGTCTTGGTGTTTGTAGGGCGTTGTGGTTTGATTGCCCCTCTTTTGCAGGTCGGTGTGCTCTTGTTTTTTAATGGAAAGTTTTGATTTTTCTGGAAAGTTTTTTTTAATGCTGGTTAAATTTTTCTAGTTGCGTTTTTTTTAATGAAGGCTGCCACAGCTGCTTCTGGTCGGTTTTGTGATAAGAACAGGTAACCCTGAAATTATTTCAGAAGATCCACCATTCTATGAGATACAAAACACAATCATTGATTCGGATGCTCTGCTAGGGACAATAACCAATCCGGTAAGACATTGTGAAAAAGAAAGGAAGAGAGGATTTAAATGATCACACAAGAATTTACTTAGTATCAAACAAGCTCTGAATTTGCACGTGCAGGAATTGGGGTTTAGTGATCCAGATATTGATCTTAGGTAAGGCAATGCATAGTGTTTGACAGGTAACCTGCCCCATCCCACCTTTATCGGGCCAGGTCTGGTAGACACTTTCACCGTTTCTTGTTCAGTGCTGATTTATAAATTCCAACTAGAATTGGGTATGAGGTGGGTTCAGTTTTAAGCCACCCTGACCTATTTATTCATGAAAATCATTTATAGAATTATATTAAAAAGATCTTGTTCATGTTTAAATATCTATCATGCGTCAAAAGGGGATATAGAAGAACCCATGACAAACCTGACCTATATCTGTGGCAGTCATGGGGCAAATTTAGGACGCATATCCTAAACCCAACATGAGACGAACTGGGTGTTCATCAGGTTGGTGCAGATTTGCACCTTACTGTACCCAACTCAATCTGTTGCCATCCATAGATGGTCTCACCATAGATAGAATGTGCCCCCAAAAAACTCTGTGATAGGAAGTCCTGACCACTAGATCACAGTCTGTAGATGGTGAGAAAGAAAAATGATTAAAGTTGTTAGATAATGCAAGGAAAAGGTCAAGTATACGTGTAGGATGATAGGATCTCCCAGTCAGGGTTAGTTTGGAGGATATTTGGACAATTTACTGCAGTATGGCAACAGAATAGACTGGATCACCACTCTGTCGGGCCCCACAATTACAAACACAAAGCTGGATGGTGCTACTAGCATATCTGCAATTAAGGATCATATAATTCCTCAAAGGTATGTATTACTTTTACATTGACAACACAAACCTTCTCAGTAAAAACCAAAGCTCGGTGTTCGTCTTTCTTTTCCCATAATATAGATAAAGCCACCAAGACTTTAGCCCTTGCATGGTCAATATTCAGCAAATCATGTACCAACCTGTTTAGCCTCGAGTGATCAGACTTTGTCTTAAGAAGCATTGCATACTCATCCATGTAAGTAATAATGTATGGATCAATGGAACGAGCTTGTACAACATCTTAAACATCAATGATCAAACACAAAATAGATAGAATGGAAGAATTACTGCCCCTCTAGCTATACTAGCACATCTTAACTTACCTTCTCAAAATTCATAATGGCTCCATCACTCCTGCCAATGATGGCTTCAACCTTCACACACAATATCCAAATAAAAAAGAATGAAAGTTGTATGTAGTGTCTCCATTTGATTGGCATTAAATAGTTGCAAAAGGAGAAAGAATGCAAGAAATGAATATGTGAGATAGCCCATGTTGAAAACAAAATTGAAACACAATAATAAAAAAATGCCAACACATAATATTTCAATCTCAAAGATCACAAAAATTTCTTCAGTATTTGTAACAATGCCCTCTATTGACCTTCTTTTGTGGTATATAATGACTTCAAGATATATTTTACATTTGTATTCTTCCCTTGCATGTACTCTCTTACAAAGAACTTATAATTTTGAATCAGTGTGTATAATGAACCTACCAGATTTTATATGGTCTCTAGGTGAATATCAGTAGCTCATCCACCATAATGACCACTTCGTCTACAACATGGACTTGGGTATCATGACCATCTGTACTCTGATGGACAACCTAGGTTGGCATGTGTGTACACCATGTTAGTTGCCAGAGAGAGAGAGAGAGAGAGAGAGAGAGATTCATCCAATAATTTTCCTTAAGATCACATAGAAATTTGAGGACTCCTCGTTGCCCTTAGAATAGGAATTCCCTCACTCAGGATTTCTAAAGTTGAGGATTCCTTAGGTTACATTTGGTTATAGGTAAGGAATCTGTGTATTTATGAATTTTATAACTTCCCCTTTACAGCCCAGAATTTCCACATCCTACAGAGGAAGGGTCGGATATGAAAATCCTAAAAAATGAGGATCTCATACGGCCAAAAACCACATAGACTTACAATTGTTAAACATGAATTTTCACGACTTTATGAAAACGAAAATCCTTCCCCGAGAACTTAGTTGCCAACGTGACCTTAGAAAGGCTCATTTTCTGGAGCTTTTTTTTTCTTATTATCGTCTTAATTTCTTATGCCAATTTCCTACAATGCAGGTAAGGTAAGTTGGCATCTCTAGGAAGAAATAGGCTCAGTTTGTTTCCACAAGTTTTTATATGGGACCTACCTATTTGACGTTAACCCTATTGCTTTCTATTAGACAACAGAAACTTCAAAAACAAGGCAACTTATTGAATGGGACACAGTACAGAGTATATGAGGCACTAACACAATGCTCAAACAATGCTAAAATGAGGAACTAAAAAGCAGAGTGTCCTGGTATATAGGCTAAATATGATCACTCCTGAAAAGAAAAAGGTGAATATGCCACTTGGGCAACTTGCTATGTTTGAATGTTTTTCAAAATGTTCTTTAAGAGGAAGAGTTTGTGCTGACATAAATTTTTGTTATTTCAATCTGCATAGTATGTTGTTTGGTTTATGTGTTTTTCTTTTAGTGGTGAAAGGGACCAAACACCTCAAACCCTGTTCTATAACAATGGATGTTGACATCTTTGATTGAGTCAAGAACTACTTTGATAAATAAATCAATAAAAAAATATAAAAAGGGGGGGAGGCCTGTTGTAAGAGAAGTTTCACCCAATCCACAATGCCTCTTCCACACTAAAATCAATCACATTTTCCCATCAGCTTGTAACAAGGAAGACAACAAATCACCGCAATTTGAGCAGGGCCACTTTTGTTTGTTGTGTTGCTGTTTTATTAACATTAACCTCCTTAAATATATATATATATATATATTTTAATCTGTCACCTAATCTTGAAAAGGATGCATAATTAATCTTTGAATACTGTGCTTGATTTAGTTCATATGTTATGCGAACTGCCATTGTGCACATATTGTATTCCTGAATGTTAATCCAAACCATTGAGGTCATGGATCCCTTTTTATTAGAAAGAACTAAAGTGATTCTAAATGGATGATGATAACGGTCCAATTGGTAGACATCAAATGGATGGTGAACATTTGTGGATGTTTCAAATTTAAAAACAATTGTGGGTTAACCAAGGTTTAAGGCATTTAATTTATTACAGCATTTTGTTGAGAAGTAGCAATTTTCTAATAGAATATGACTACTCCCATACATATGCCTACAAATCATTACGAAAAGAGGCTACAAATACACTCTTTCTTATTATTATTACCATCAATTCTGCAGGTTTCATGGAACATCAAGGACCTTATAGTACATGCAATAAATGTGCTCATGAATCATGAGCTTTATAAGATCACTTAACCATTTATCTTAACCATTTATCTTTTTAGAAAAATATCAGTGGTCATAGGGTGGGCCATGTGGTTTTATGTTCAATACCATCAGAAAGCAGGGCCTAATACAAGTAGTCCATGTTATTGTAATACATTTACATGAGCAATTTATACAGAAAATAAAATATATGCAGCACATGCTGAAGTCAATGTTAGATTATAACTTTCTTTAGTAAGTCTTTTTTTAATGTATTAGGATTGTCAGTGGTTATTTTTATAAAGAGAATTAGGGGCAGAAGTTTGACTTGTATTAAAATTTGCGAGTGGGTCTTGTGGCTTATATGACCTAGGTCTCATGTGTGTGTATGTTGACTTGAATAAAATAAGTATTTTTCCATTTCCCCTTTCTCCTTCCTGGGAAGAGAAAAGAAATCTCTCTCTCTCTCTCTCTCTCTCTCTCTCTCCACATACACACAACATATAGCAATTGAACTGTTTTATTCTCTTTTGTGGTCTGACATGAGAGTTAAGTATTTCATATGAGTTTTAAACACTTCTTTTTTTATTACAGCGTGTGATCTTGTCCAAGTCCATACCTCATAAACATATTTCTTTTCTGACGCTATAATGTTACTATTTCTTTGTAACTAAATTGAATTGTTATCTAGATTTTAGGTTATTGTTTAGTTGGTATTTTTCATTCTTAATTAACCTGAGATCAACAGAAGTTTTCTAGCTAATTGAATGACTTTTCCCCTACTGAGCCAAGCTTTACAGGAAAGATTAAAAGGAGCAAATAATATCTCTAATTTCCTATATTATAGTTCTTTCATTGTCCTGAATCGATAAATGTTGAAACTGAGAAAAACTTGAAAAAAGTGCTAGAGGATACTTTATGAATTCTCAATTCTTATATATGCAAATGATTTGTAGGAATCATTTTGCACATTTGGGGCCAATGAGAAGGTGTGCAGAACATTGATCCGATGAGCTCCATCATATATTGATGACCATGTCTGAACAAAACATTTGTCAAATGATCTCCTCTTTTATTTATTATCTTGGATTGTAGTTCTTCATTTTTCATTTTGAATATTGATGAAACATATTATGTGGGTCATATTCTATAAATTTTATATTTCAGAAAATGTCTCAAAGCAAGGCGTGGATGATGGCACCAATGCATTCGATTGAATACTTAGAAGGGGTTAAGTCGTTTTTTTGCATTCATAGAAGCTAATAAAGAGAAATTAGGGGGTGATGATTGGTATTGTTGCCCCTGTGTCAAATGTCGTAATTTGAAAGGAGGGAAGAAAACATTAAGAGATATTTATGATCATTTAATTCTTCATGGTATAGATACAAGTTACACAACATGGATTCATCATGGAGAAATCCATCCAAAAAGTTGCATGAACGTAGAGGGCGGTAGCATGGAAAGATTGAGTGATACGTTTCCAAGAATGGTTGATATGGTCCATGATGTATTTAAACATTTTCATGACGAGTTTGAATCTCAAGCTTATATGGGAGGTAATACATCTCCATGCTCTCATGAAGCTCCTAATGAAGAATTTGTAGAATCTCAAGATTATTCAACGGACGATATTCAGTACAAGAATTTGATGGAGGATGCGATAAAACCATTGTATCCTTCGTGTCAAATTCAACATACAAAGTTGTCTGCGACAGTGGATTTGTTAAGCTTGAAGGCTACATTTCAATGGTCTAATCAGAGTTTCACGGCATTGCTGAAACTGATAAAAAATATTTTGCCACTCGAAAACACTTTGCCGGATACCACCTACAATGCAAAGAAAATGATCAAGTCTTTGCGCATGGATTATAAGATTATCCATGCTTGCCGTAATGATTGCATACTTTACTGGAGAGAGCATGAAGATAAGGACAATTGTCCTAAATGTGGTGAAAGCAGATGGCGACTAGAGACTTCGGATAAACCAAGAAAAAAACCTCTGCCTTGGAAGAAACTAAGATACTTTCCATTGACACCAAGATTGCAAAGACTGTATAGTGTACCCTGGATTGCGGAGAGCATGAGATGGCATGCGAATGCCAGCTTAGTAGCAGATGAATCGATAATGCGCCATCCAGTGGATTCATCATCTTGGAAACAAGTTGACCGTAAATGGCCCGACTTTGCAAGCGAGGCACGTAATGTTCGTCTTGGACTTGCGACGGATGGATTTAATCCATTTGGGAATAAGAATAACTCCTATAGTTGTTGGCCTGTTATGGTTGTTCCATACAATCTTCCCTCATCTTTATGCATGAGGAAGGAATTCACTATGTTAACATTATTGATTCCTGGGCCATATGGCCCAGGACATGACATCGATGTCTACATGCAACCATTAGTGGATAAGTTGAATGATTTGTGGTCCACAGGAGCTATAACATATGACTCGTCTAATAAAAATAGATTCTCAATGAAAGCAATTTTGTTATGGGCTATACATGATTTTCCAGCATATGGTCATTTGTCGGGTTGTTAGACTGCAAGAAAGTATGCATGTCCTGTGTGTAGTGAAGGAACAAAATCTTTGTGGCTAAATAATGGGAAAAAGTTTTGTTACATGGGGCATAAAAAGTGGCTACAAGATATGGGACATCCTTTTAGGAGCCAAAAATCCCAATTTGATGGGAGTGAAGAACATGAGAAGAATCCTAAGTGTATGAACGGTTCAGAATTGTTAAGAAAAATGGAAACTATACATACTAAATTCGGAAAAGAACTAGGTGCTTTGAGGAAGAGAAAACGTCCCGAGGTGAATGAGAACGCTCCATGGTCAAAGAGATCTATTTTGTTTGACTTGCCTTATTGGAAGGTGCACTCTAACAAATTCTTTCAATTAATACAATTTTATTTAGTTAACTAAAATAATAGCATAATTTTTTTTTTATTTTGCAGGATTTATTTATTCGACACAATTTGGATGTAATGCACGTGGAAAAGAATGTGGCAGAAAACCTATTTGCAACCATCATGAACACAAAGGCCAAGTCTAAGGATAATCTTAAAGCCCGAGAAGACTTGCAAGAGTTGGGGATTAAAAAAAAGTTGTGGCCAATTGAAAAAAATGGCAAGAGGATATTTCCAGATGCTCCTTTCACTCTATCTCGAATGGAGAAAGATTTGATATGTAAAACATTTTATCATTTAAAGGTTCCTATCGGATATAGTGCATGTTGGAGACACAATGTTAGCTTGGAGGAGAAGGAGCTAAAAAATCTTAAGTCGCATGATTATCACATCCTTTTGCAACAGTTATTACCAGTGTTGCTTATGCACGCTTTTGAGTCACATAAGTCATTACGTTCTGCAATTCGAGACTTATCAATATTCTTTAATGTCCTCTGCTCAAAGGTTATCAACCGTGAAGAACTCTTAAAGATGCAAGAACGTATCATGGTAGCACTTTGTGTGTTTGAGAAATACTTCCCTCCGTCCTTTTTCGTTTCAATGATACACCTAGTCGTGCACTTGGCAGAGGAGGCGATGTTTTGCGGACCTGTTAGATATCGATGGATGTATCCTTTTGAGTGGTAATTATAACATCTTTGTTAATTTGAGTTCTTTCCTAATTAACTAATCTTTTACAAATTAGCATTGGTATCTAATTTAGCCAACTTGTATCAGGAAGATGAAGACATATAAACGTTATGTGGTGAATCAAACATATCCAGAGGGTTGCATTACAGAGTGTTACTTAATGGAGGAATCCATGTTGTATGCCATGAATTATATGCCAGATAGTATAGAAAGAAGCCATAAGAAAGGACATGGGAAATGGATGGATGAGGATGGTGAATGTGCCTACCCTATTGATAAAAATGGGAAGGTCTACAATCTTACTTCTGTACAATACCAGCAAGCTCGTAAATGGGTGTTGAAACATTATACTGAGAATGCGGAGTGGGAGAGGTAAGTAAAATTACAAGATCTTAAAATGTACGTTATGAATATATTGCATATATTGAGACTGACAATCTAACTCGTGTTGGTTAATTCTAATCAGGAAATATGATGAATACATTCAAAGCCTAAGGCCCATTGTTCAGAATCGAAGAGGCGCTATGCGAACAGAAAAAGCAATTGAATACATTCCTTGGCTTAGACAAGAATTAAGAAACAGAGCTAACAATGTTATGAAAAGGCTTGCTGATGGACCATCATTTGAAGCCATTTCATATAATGCATATGCAATAAATGGATATGTATTTCATACTTTGGATGCGGAAATGAATAAAACAACACAGAATAGTGGGATCTCAATGAAGGCTTTAACCGCTTTCAGGTCAAGCGTCGGGGACACAAACCTTGTGCATGAAGACACCGCTTACTATGGAGTTATCAGACAAATTCTGGAACTAGATTACCATGACTATAAACAAGTGGTAATCTATTGTGATTGGGTTCGTATAGAAGACAAACATGACTGCTATGTTGATCCAGCAACTAACTTGATATATGTCAACTTGAGAAGGTTGCAAAGAAATTCAAAGGAAGATGATGAGCCTTTTATTCTAGCTTCTCAAGGCACTCAAGTGTTCTACTGTAAAGATTATAGTAGGCCAGCAGATGATTGGCATGTTGTCTTGGATGTTCCAAAGAAATTGAATTAGGACCTTGACTCTTTTGAAGATCCCTTAGTCTTCGAGGCTAGAACTAATGAAAGTAACTTAAGTGCAACATTGCAAGATGCTATAGTTAACGACGAGGAGATCTAAGTCGTAAATTCACGTATGACAAGCTTTTTAATACTAACGTTCGTGCTAGCATATAAATGTCTATTAGCAACATTTGCACGTTATCTTTTAATGCCTATGAATCAAATTCAGCTTTATTTCGCATGCCAATATATTTATAATGTCATGAATTTTCTAATGCAGTTCTTGTGGTTTCAGGCACTATGTCGCATGACAGATCAACGATGGCAAGTCCAACATCTAATTTATAGGGATGTTTATCCCATGAGAGTATGTACTGCGACATTAATTTTTTCAATATTCACTAGTTTATGTAATATGACTAACTTAAAATGACATTTGTAGCGAGTCATCTTCCCCGTGTTACATTTAGCCTATGGGGCCAAGCCATTGGCCCTAATGCAGCTAAGCTTAGCCATTGGTCCTAATGCAGCTAAGCTATCTTCGGCCATAGGGAAGGTTGCCAAATCCAACATATCACCTTGTATTAATAACTGGTCACAAGTGCCCATTTTAGTGAAGGAGCATGTGTGGGAGATTGTTAGTGTGAGTACCCATTTATATAGTTGGTTTTTTTTTTTTTTTTCTAACATATGACTAATCTATTAATTGTCTATTAAACAGAGTATGTTTGAAGTTCCAATTGAGAACAAAGCATATGTGCTAAAAAAGGCAAATGCACATTGGAGGAATTGGAAGTCGAAGCTACGTAGGGATTTTTACGATTAATATCAAACAAATGTTGAGAGAAAAAATAACCCACCCAAAAAGGTAAAGAAAGAAGACTGGGAGAAGTTCGTTGACATGTGTTCGATAGAAGCGTCAATAGGTAAGAGGAACCATGGAAAGAAGCAAGAAAAGCAATGAAAAGCCCACATACCTCCGGTAGAATGGGCCAAGCTAGAGTTGAAGAAAACTTGGTAAGCACTGTGCTTTTTATTTTTTAGTTTTCCCCATTTAACTAATTTTGTAATGAAGATGTTTGCTCCCTTTTTTTTCAGAGGCAACAAAATCCTGGAGTTGAGATCACTCGGACACAAACGTGGCTTGCAACTCATACTCCAAAGAATGGTGTTGCTAGATGCGATTATGTGGTGAGAAGTAGTTTTTTCTTCTGAAATGCAAAACCTTATGATGAGTTATTAACTTTTTTGGTTCACTGTGGTTGTAGTCTTTTTTATTACTACATTTTTTAATTCAATGATAGATGGATGGGATCTGTTTATAAACGTAATTTCAATGTGTGTGTGTTATCAGGACAACTTGAATACACTAGAAACATCTATAATAGATTTTTCTTCTTAATTGCAGAGTGTTATCCAAGATACAATAGTTATTTTTAGTAATTGACATCTATAATAGATTTTTCTTCTTAATTGCCGAGTGTTATCCAAGATACAATAGTCATTTTTAGTAATTGACTTTTTGTTAACTGCTGTGTTAGATGGGTTCAAATAAGACTCTTGATTGCAGAGTGTTATCCAATATAGGCACCTTAGAGCTTGATTGAATACCATTGTATAAAATACATACGAATTCATGCCCCACATTGCTACCCCATCTCCTTCACCCCTCCTTGTATTCTTCACCTCTTAAATAATATGGACCTCTTAAATTTCATATGAAAATGGTGTGAAAATGTGCTCATCTTTTTGCTACTACACATCAACCCAGACAACCCACTTGAGATGGACATCAATCTGCCAGAGGCAAAAGATGTAGTCATTACGCCCAAGTCATTGGACACTGAGAGTTTTCCACTAGACAGAGATTTGGATGCAACACTCTGAAAATTATTTAAACCCAATACCAAATGTAATGATGCTCAATCCATTCACGATTTTTGTCGCCAGAATCAGATTTAATATGCTCTTACTAGAACAAAAGTGATGATGAAGCATACCGGATGACCTCTTCAAGGAGATTATGTTCATGGACAACAAACTGTAGATGACACAGTACCTTGAAAATCAATGTATCAATTTGAGAAAATGAAGTCATTAGGCTGGGTTTGCCATGCAAAACTGATGAGGAAAAAGGAAGATGCTCATGTCAATAGAATGTTTATTCTATATCACCTGAGGATAATGGGATTCAGAGTTAAATGGTATCCATGGATTTGTGAATTGATGCAGAACAAACATAGGAGTCAACACCTAGGGCCGACTGCATACTTCTGAATCCAAAGTTAGCAAACAAGAACAACAAAATATTTATAAGTATCTCCTTTTAGAAAAAAAACACATGAGACTTGACTACCAACACTTTCACATATAAAATTAAACCCAAATAAAATAGGAAGTTTTTTACACCGTCCAAATAAATTTATAGCAAGTAGTACATGGTGTCTGATTAGCAACATATTATATGCTTAAAATTACTGCTGACAGGTACAGTTTGTTTCAGGGCATTATCTGAAACCTGCATACTCAGTTATGTTTTCCTAATTCACTTGCTACCCACTAATTAGCTTCTCTCAAGAATGTATGTTATCTCTGTTTTCCCAATCTTAATGGGAAAATTTTCAGAATCTGTGTTACCACTTTCAGTTAGCTTGATTTTGATTTTTTCAGATCGTTGGGTTGTTAAAATTTCTTCCATGTATTAACCCGCAGGCCTTGTAAAAAGACCTTGCCACATGTCACATTCCCCATTCCAATTAGTAGTTGCCTTCTCAAGAAACTTATGCATGTTTTTTCTGTGTTACCATCTTCACTTTGAAAAAACTGTAGCATTTCTCTTACTCAGGTTCTAACTGTTCCAACTACCAAAATTAATTGATTTCTTTCTTATCATCTGCTGTGTGATTCTTTCATACAAATGAGACTTTGTGGTGGCTGATCCTTTTCGTTTGTCTTGGTGCATGCATATCAGTCTCCATAATGTGGTGTCATAACTGAGAAATGATAATTAATCTAACTTAGATATTATACAGGTGGGTTTTTTCATTGGATCTCATCTGTTGACTCTGATATTTAATTCTTTCACTTGATGATGGCATGGTGACTGATAGTCTAAGACACATGATGCACTCCATCCATCCACAGTGTGGATTTAATTTTTTAGATGGGTTTTAGATTTGAAGAATTCTCTCCTATGAACAATAAGATGATGTCTGGCCCAGACTGCATGTGGGTGAGGGTGACTGGCCCGGATAATATTATAAATTCTCTTATGATATACTAGTCATTGTCCTGTCAAAAACGGCCACATCATTTTTAGCATTTGGCATAAAGCATGATTAATAAAAAGATTTTTAGGTTTGAAAAGATCTCTGTGACCAACTGAATGTTTGCTGAAAAACAGTAACAATATAATCTAAAGGAGGTATTGTTTTGAAAGGCTTAAAGTTGTCTGAGTTAGTTCCAACTGTCATCTAAAGTAGCTTTAGGTGCCAAATTTTGCATCAATAATTAGTGGTGTTCTGTTTGATCATGGAAGAGGAGGTGGAACGAGTGTCAAAACTTTGGTTTTTTTTTTTAGGTGCCACATTTTCCTAATTCACAAGTATCCGTATATTTTATGAAACTAATGTTATGTGAAAGTGAAGATTCCAAATTGTATAATAATAATGAAATCAGAAATTCACATGTGAGTTAATTTATCTCTCCTTTTTTCTAAAAAAAAATTATTTTTGCAGGAAAGAGTTGCTAGCTTGTATGAGGATAACCCTTCAATTACAAAAAAAGATTTAGATCATGACGCGGTGGCCTTGGTATGTGGTGTAATTATATTTCTCATACATGATTTTATTAACCATCAAATATAGTGACGAAAACATACTATCACGAACATGGATTGACATTGATTTTTTTTTTTTTACACAGATTCTTGGTCGTGATAATCGTGGACGTGTAAAAGGCATGGGCGACGGAGTTTCAAATACCTCCATCAAGTATTCAGATCCTTACAAGAAAGCATTACAAAAGGAATAGGAATCACAAGTTATCCTACAAGCTCAAGTGGATAATTTGGAAAGACGACTATTGGAAGTGGAGTCTAGGGATCGAAGGCGTGAAATGGAGGGGATGTTTGCGACCCTATCTCAAGCAAATACACAAATGCGGCCTTCTACCGAACGTGGAAGCTCCTCTCAGGTATTAATATATAATAGATTCATTCTTAAATGTAATGAAATGTCTACATTGATATAATAAAAATTAATGTGTTCCTAATGATGTATGTAAGGGAGCCAAAGTTCTCAGAGTCTAGCTGCACACTTGGACCAAACAATACGACACACAAGAGGCCCGTGTTTGTGTAAGTTGCAGCACATGACAAAGAAAAACATAATTGCTTATGGAAGACTACAGGGTACGGAATCACCGGAGGCAGGTTTCTACAGGATTGTATTAGATGAGATTGCTGATGGGAATGTTGACTTGTTCGACGGGGAATGGAAGTTAGGAGATGTCATACTAGGAGATGTGCTTGATTGGCCTATAATTAGGACCATACTTTATTAGTTTTCTATTCTTACTTTTAGGTAGATGTTTTGAGGGTATAAGTCTGAGTAAATGTTGGATGATGGATATTGTTGGCCTATTTTTTTGGATGATACTTGGATATTATATGGCTGCATTGCTTTTGATGAATGAAATTATATTGTTATTACGGTATTGTTTGGATGGCTAATATGTGGATGTTTGAGATTTAGATGGTTGATGGATATGGTTGTTTGAATTACTTAAATGGATTGTTATTGATACTAAATAGGTTTAATATTTGAAATATTATTTTTTTTTAGGAAAAATACAAAAAACCACAGTCGTTGACTGTCGTTTTTTTTTCTCAAAATATACACAACTTCAGTTAAAAAAAACGACAGACTGTGAATGTCGTATTAGAAGCTAAATTTTCCACAGTACCGGGCTGTGATTTTTTCAAAATAAAAACCACATATGAGGACTGTCGTTTTCCAAAAGCTACACTCCAAATCGAGACACAAAAAACGACAGCTGTAGCTGTCTTTTTTTAAAAAATGACAGTCTATGACTATGGTTTTTTTGGTTATTTTGACGTAGTGAAAGTAAAGCTCATTTTTCGTTACCACAACCATCCAACCACCTTTCTCACATAACCAAAACATCAACTCTAATTTTAAACTACAACTACATTTTAATGATGTGATATTTAACTTCAACCTACTCTATGACTAAGATGTCATTAATTTTAAGACTATTACATCAAGTTCCCGGATATTCAAGTGGGGCAGACTTTTATACCCCCTTCGTCTAGGAGGAGACATTTCCATATACCCTTATTTTATTGGCAAACTTGCATCTAAGTAGACGCCAAGAGCTAAACTGAATACAAGCCATTTGCAGTATCTTGTAAGAAATGACTTTCCGACATACAAGACGGCATATTTTCACAAAGGAGAGTCCTGTGCAACAATTATGGGAGGTTTCAATCACGACCGTCCACAAAAGAAACCACACTACATCAAATGTGTCCACTGAAAGTTCTAACAGAAAACAATATGATCCACAAAAGTCCTGCATGACTCTTGCATATTCTCACAAAGGAGAGTCCTGTGCAACAATTCTGGGAGGTTTCAATCACGACCGTTCACAAAAGAAACCACACTACATCAAATGTGTCCACTGAAAGTTCTAAGAGAAAACAGTATGATCCACAAAAGTCCTGCATGACTCTTGTAGAAGAAAATTCCCTAAAACGAGAGCCACTGCATCATGAAACCGGGGCCCATTCAATCAGGTAGAAGGTGTCATTTTTATGATCTCTCAAGTATGCAATCGGTAAATAAGAATGAAAGAAATTGTAGTAATACTTTTTAAAAATAGTGATATCATAAAAAACTGATAGAAATTAAAAATTAAGGGGTTCAATTTTGGGGGAAAATGTCAGAAAGGTACAAGTGGTTAGTGGGTCACACATATACGACGATAAATTCTTGCTTGTACGAGAGCACTGCAGAACAATGATACAAGTTCAATCCCCACCTTCCATTGAAAACTATATGAGAAAACAGGCGTGCGGAACTCAAGTGCAAGGAAATTCGCCAATAATTAGAGCCACTATTACATCCAATCGGGTCGAAGGTGTCATTTTCATGATCTCTCAATTATGTTATCAGTAAATAAAATTCAAAGAAATTGTAACAATATATATATATATATAAAGTGGTCTTATGAAGAAAATTGGAGGGTTCAATTTTTGGGGAAAAAAATGTCAGAACGGTACAGATTTAAGTTCTTCAAGTGAAGGCAACAACTTTTAAAATTTTAAATTCAGTTTAAAATTGTTTACTTCTCCAATTTCAAGTGTTTCACCATATTTAGAATATTGGTCGGTATATATGGTTCAAGCAGTTTGACAATTGAACATGGTTTTATATTATGGAACCTAATGTAAGCCATTTTGGGTGAACACTGGAATAGTTCCAGTTGGTTGTAGATCCCATCTCTCACCCAGTTCTCCAAGGGTTCAAGACTCTGGTTGAATGAATCGCTTCCACAGAAACCAATCTCAACAGAGTAGAGGAGGAGCAGGGAGAGAGTAAAGCTGCCCATTTTTCTTCTCTGTGGCGTTCTAATTAGTTTTCTGCCATCAGCATCGGATTACGGAAAGAAAGAAATTGTTTCTTAACAAATATATATAATAAATACATTTTCCGGAATCCAGTTGACTTGATGGGTAGGTAATTTCCAAGTCAGTCACACACAATTCAAGGCATGTGGCTGAGACTTTTCTAGAAAGCTGACCGTCGCTGCTTCTTGGAATTGGCTGCTGTCCAAATGCTCTCGTTTCTCTCCCTTATCTTTCTTATATCTCTCTCTCTCTCTTCAAAGTGACCTTTCTTATCTCTCGCTATCTCCAAAACCCATTTAACCCATTTTTTCGGTATTTAATGCAGAATAATTTTGTAACATTATTTTCTTACCTCGTTAGTACTTTTTTTTTTTTTTTTTGTAGATAATGGTGGAAATTAATTTCTTATGGGAGATATGGAAAATGAATTTTATCGAAAAACTTCTCCCTCGTTTCTTCACTCTTGTCCATTTCAACCCCAAAATCCTACAACTCTTTTTTTTTTTTTTTATTTATATAAATTATTATTTAATGTTGAATAAATAATATATAAGTTATGTTTTTGTTTTCAAAAAATTATATCACCAAATAAGAAAATTTGATTTTCTATAAGGAATTCACAGCCGCACCAAACAACATTAGCACTAATTCAATGAGAAAACACTTTTTGAACCAAATATGAATTTCTAAAATCTACGAAAATCCTTTTCCGATGTTTTTATTTCTATGGAATTTGTTGACGTGGCAATTTCCTCTTTCTGTGGAAAGTGTGTGTACACAAACATGCCCTAAATACATTGGTTTTTTCCTAGAACTGCAGTCCATGGATGGCACGTCTTATCGAGGAGTGGGCTCCACCCATGGGGGAATATTGAAAAGTATTTCTGCTCCCTCTACTAAATCCTCTAGGTTTTGATAGGAATGGTTAGCTAAAGAAATTTAATATCGTATCAGAGCCGACCAGTCGTGAGTTCGAAATCCCAAGAGGAACGACAAAAAAAAAAAATCGTCTCGCCAAAAGTGTGCCGGCTGAATTCCACTTGAGTGGGAGTATTGAGGAGTGGGCTCCACCCGATGGGAAATATTAAAAAATATTTCTGCTGCCTCTACTAATGCCTCGAGATTTTTGTAGGAATGGTTAGTTAAAGAAATTTAATAGTATTGAGGAGTAGGCTCCACCTATGGGGGAATATTGAAAAATATTTCCGCTGCCTCTACTAACGCCTTGAGGTTTTAGTTGGAATGGCTAGCTGAAGAAATTCAAGATGGTATCAAAGCCAACCGGTCGTGAGTTCGAATCCCAGGAGGAACGACTCGACGCAAAAAAAAATGCGTGTCGCCAAAAGTGCGCTGGCCGGGTTCCACCTGAGGGGGAGTATTGAGGAGTAGGCTCCACTTGTGGGGGAATATTGAAAAATAGTTCCACTGCCTCTACTAACGCCTTAAGGTTTTGGTAGGAATGGCTAGCTGAAGAAATTCAAGACGTCTCTCCTTTTTTTTCTCGACTGCTGTCTGCCAAGACCGTCTTGTGACTTGTGAGAGTGACTGCCATTACTGCCTCGGGATAAAGAACAACTGTCATATTTTTCTCCAAGCCAAAGAAAAAAGAAGCTCCATCGGTTGGATCGGTAAAATCTATTTGATGAGAATTTCAGTAGCTTCGTTCGGTATCATTCTCCTTTTGTTTTAAATTTTGTGTTCAGACTTGAGATCCGTTTGTGCCAAGTATAATTTGTTTGGCAACAATATATTAAAGAGGGATTTACGGGGTAGGGCCATTTAGGGCCCTATACCAGTTCGTTGGTACCATTTTCAAACCATACACGGATAAAGCTTCCTGGGTGAATTTTCGTTTTTTTTTTTTTTTTTTTTTTTTTGTCGTTTAGTGTTATGGTCGATATCGACCAGTCCTCGATTTATACACTCCGCGCACAGGCTCCTTTTACCACTCCCATCGTCCATCCCTTTCCACTAACTGTGCCCATTTCGCTTTCTTCTCCACGCTGTCGAGGAGGCCCCCCTTCCCAGTGGTCCCTAGTAGATGGTCCCAGGTAGCTTGGCGCCATTTTTCAAAACTGGTTCATATGGAGGTGTGTTCATTTCTTCCTTTTTTGTTTTCCTATTTTGTGCCCTAGATTTTGAATATAAACCGGGGTTTTGAGGGGTCTGGTTGTGCTCTGAGTTGTTCTTCTTCTCCACACCTATCCAAACGAACCCATGCTCATGGAATCGTACTCATCTTCTTCTTAAGGGCACGTTTGGCAGCAAAATCAGCCGGGTAAATGCTTTCCACACTTTAGAGGAAAATTTATGTTTGTATTTTTCCTGCCTCCGCAAGAAAAAACCCTCACAATTTTTCTTTTCCTGCATCTGTTCCCCCTACTCTCCATCTTTGTCTCCCCTTCCATCTGGACTTGTCTCCCCTTTGCCTATGCTGTCTCCCCCTACATTCGATTCTATCAAATTTTTTTTGTTTTTAGATGGGCCAAAAACGTTATTTGGCATACCTATCTCATCTATTAATATGATTATTTGTTTTATTATCCATGTGCCATTTTTATATGTATTGAATTAATTTTAGTTTTCTGAGTTGAATGTCATACTCTAGCATCAGATTTCTTTAATTCGGATATTGATTATCTTTGCAGTTTGATTATTGATCTGTTATTGTGTTCTATAATGGATTAAAATTTACTTCAATAGATTGCATTTAAAAGAAGTCGTTTGCAATTGTTTTGCTTTCTCTTACATGATCCATAAAATTTTGAATTGAATACGACAAAAGAGATTTTTGGAATCAACAGATTGCCTCTATACAGTGTTATATCTCTCTTTTAATTCTTTTATGTCATTCTGTCGATTAACACTGTTCTAACTTCATCCCATGTATAACAATGCATAAGATACAATTTGCAATCTGTTTGAGACTTAAACACTCCTTACAGTGCATGATAGAAGGCATTCATCTTATTTATGGTATCATATAACACTTCATTAGAAGAAACAATTTTTTTCTTCTAATCAAGTAATCAATAGGCAGTGCATCCTCTCTATCTGGTGGACCATCATAAAGAGACCATAGTCCAATGCATCTTTGTTGATGTCTCTATATTTTCTACTGATTAGTAAATTTTTAATCACTATAAAATACTTGATCAAGTCTTGTGATTCTACTTACCTTGTTTCAGTAATTTGATTTGTTGAATCAACTCAAAATGCTACTCTCGAAACTAGTACACAATTATAAGATCTAAAATTTGAAATCTTTCTTCTTTGACTTCCATTCTTTTTCTTGCATCTTGCGCTTCCTCTTGTTCGCAGCTTGCACCGAATCCATCTCATTATAACGGCTGAACCAATAAACTCCAAAAAAAAGCAAGATGAAATATGTCAGACCAAAAACTCACCTTTGCAACCATTTCGCTTCAATCTTCCCGATGGTTACGCAGCTTCTCTTCCTCCCTTGCTTCCTCGTACCTGTGATCCAACTCAAAACAAAATTAGTTTTCAACAAGATGATAAAGGAATTGACAATAGTACTTATCACAGTTCCACTTACTTGGTAGCCAAAACATTGTCCAAAACTTTCAAATCCTTTGGTTGTAGGGTGACATCCACTTTGTCTGCTTTTTATCCCCGAAGTAGAAAAACCTGAGAGAGAATATATTATAAATACAGATAATAGTAGATAATATTTTCCCTGGAGCAATCTTTTCTTCTTTCTCTTCAAGTACCTACAATTTTTGTGAAACGTCAATAACCAATTCAGTTCCAATTAGAGATGTTAAAATAAAGATATAAAATGTAAGGAAACCACATAGGTAAAATTACAAATGCTGCACTCACTTGATATAGATGTTTCTCAGGCTCTTTCCGATGTTGCTTTCGGAGGTCAATGACATTGGGTGACTCTACACCATTGTGGGGTGCTGAGTACAAAATAAAGAATTCAATATTAGTATTATGATATATTCATGAAAACAACCAAATTGAGTGTCAAACAATTGCGTACCTTGATAGGCTGTCTACAGATTGAATGCCTGCTTCGAGTTCCTTTTCCTCCAGCTATTCTTACTCTTCTTCCTCTTTTTCCTCCTCTTCTTCCAAAACACCCTAGTGCTTGCTCCGATCAACAGGTTCTTCCTGAAATAAGAAACTGAAAAGAAAGAAAAGGCAAAAAACCCTCTAAAACCCACACAGTCAATTACATAACAAAGCACATGGAAATAACATCCAACATACATTAGGTGCATAGATCTCCTGCATCCACATGCCAAAACTGAATTTGAAGTTACTAATTAGTCCATGAACTATGATTTGAAGTAAAAAATAAATAAAATGCATGGCATGGAACCTAATTGCTCATGTTCCCTAATTGCTTTAATATGTGCAGACGAATGAAGAACATGCATCCGAAGCTCCGAATACTCTCCTATACAACCAACGCCATCATGTATCCAAAGGAATCCGCCGTGGAGATGTATATCCCACAACTACATGCTTCCTTATTTCATAGCATCAGTATACTTTGTTATTGTGTTACATTATCTACATGCTAACAACCTTTTTTTGATTATTAAACGCACTAGGAATTCGGGAGGTTGAGGTGCATACCTACAAATCCAGACAAGAATACATGGTCACTTACAAAGCAACAAAAGGACTACGTGAGGCGGACGGGTCTCCATCATCTTTCAGATATAGATCGCATTGACATAGATCATGCGCTTATCACTGCTCTAGTAGAGAGATGGCGGCCAGAGACAAACTTGTTTCACTTTCCAACGGACGAAGCTATTGTCACGCTTGAAGACGTGGCATACATATACGGCCTTCCAATAGATGGGCCATTAGTTGCTGGACGTACTTTCCCAGGGAAGTTTGTAGTGCCTGTGTGTGAGGAGGTCCTTGGGATTACTCCACAGAAGAAGATTGACTACGTTGGCATAACATTGAAGTTTAAGTGGCTTGAAGACAACTTCAAGGCTACAGAATTGGAGAAAAAGAAGAAGGACAAGAATTACAAAGACAAAGAGATCCATGCAACGCGGGCCTACCTATTCTTCTTGGTCTCCGGTCAAATAGTTACGTAGACTTCCGGTGCTCGTGGACCGGCTTACCTACTCGAGCTTTTTAAAGAGTTTAAATCTTACGCATGGGCACTGGCATGTCTTGCCAATCTATACAGGATGTTGACCAATGCCTCCCAATGGAATGCGGATAAAAAGATAGATGGAGATGATAAGGTGGATGATACTGGAGAGATTGAAGGTCACCAACTGAGGACACCAACTGGGCCTCTACAGCTATTGCAGGTGATCGTTTGAAATTAATTTCTATAATTTTCTTTGTTAATTATATTGTACGTAACTCATTTTATTGGATTAACTGTGGTGCAGATATGGGCTTACAGTAGGATGTCTATTGGAAAGTGTCCTAAGTCAACAGATAGTTGGAAGGGGGACATTCAGTTCCGACTCTTTAGGACGTGGCGAAGGAGATTGCCTAAAACCCCACCGAAATATACTCTGAAGGAAGTCAGAATGCAGTTAAACAATCTGAAACCTAATGGGGTAATCATCGAAAAACTTAAATCCAAACACCCTTTCTTTCGTAGATAATATACGAGTTATTCCAATGCTAGACGAGCCCTTGCCTACCTCAAATGCAGTTCATCCGGCAACCTTATGAAGGATTTGACAAGAAGTTTCACTCAAAGCTTTCAAAAGTTGACCGCAGCCTCCTCAGCTCATCTACCGTCCTTGTCTTCTATTGGATCGCCGAGTGTCATAATACATAGCGGGTAATGAAATAGTTTAGACTAAAGCAAGTAGTCCCACCACCATTCACAATGCCAATTTCGAGACGGGACAGGACGTTCTTTACTGTCACTGACTATGACAAAAATATGGATGAAGGGATTAAAGCGTTGTGGGCTGCAAGAGCCCAGCTTGTCCTACATGGTGAAGTTTGTATTGCAGCCAAGCAGCCAGCTGAGTATATGGAATGGTACAGTGAAAATACAATCATGTTTATTGGTCGGGAGAGGAACCAGAGCAGCTAACTGTGGCTGAGCAAGAGGCTGCCCAGGTTGAGGGAACCCGGAAACAAGATGAACCCACCATCCCACAGAAACATGTACAAATAATACTGTCACTTGAAATGAATTTGCTTCTCTGAATGGGCTTGCCTATTATTAATATGTTTCATTTTTGTCTATATTTTCCAGGGTCAAGATTTGGTGGACCGGATAGAGCACTCGCTCAAACGGGTTGCCCAAAGGAACACTCCTCTGGATAAGCTGGCCTTGTCAATTGGGAAGAAATTGGGTAAGTTTAGATATGGTTTTGGGACCAATTGGGAGGGATTCTCATTCAATGGTTGTAGCAGCTCGCGGTCCGATGAAGAAGTAAGGAAGAAGAAGATTACAATCACCTTCACACATAAGAAGATGCCCGTTGTGAAAAGCCCGTTAAAATAAAAAAAGAAAACGTCAAAACGAAAAATGACCATTTTTGAAGAACCTTCGCTATTGATGATAGACGGATCCGGTAGCAGGTTGCACTCACCAGTAAGAGTTCAAGAATTGCTTCAAGAATCTGTTTCATTACCCGGTTCCCCCCCTGTTTTGTCGTTAGTTCAAGGATTTTCCGTCCCACCAGTCGAAGAGCCTATTTGTACCCCGCCATTGAGCAGGTCATTGTTCACCTCGTCATTGCCGGTCTCTAGTTCATCCGCCCAAGTGGTTTCAGCCACTATGGCCACACTTGTGTCACTAGTGTGGAGAATAAAATGGTTACCGCAGATGCGCAAGATACCAGTTAAGTTTGAAGACTACGCTCATTCACTTGTTCAAGATGACTATGTATTGTCCGACGGTGACAAGTTCTTTCTCAAGGGCTTCAAAGAATATTATATGGCCAGGTATGAAATGTTATAATTATTATAGATATCTATGTACATATGGAAATCAACCATTTGACATGTCTTGTTTAATCAACTTCTCCTCTACCATAGGAAAGATGAGCTGGAACAGATTTGTACTTTGGTTAAGGTGGATGATTTGGCGAAGATCCTTGAAGAGGGAACATGGATGGACACGAACATCATATACTATTACTTTGAAATCCTGAGGGAAGGGTGTGATAACTGTTTCATTGCCGACCCTAGTGTTTGTGTAAGTAAAATGATGATACCGATGTTTGCAAGTAGTGTGGTAGATCATCTAAGAGTTAAATGAAATACATTTGTTAATATTGATGCAGAGTTGGTGGCGTGATGGGAGTGATTCCGCGGTGGAAGCCGTATTCGGGAAACAAGGGCACAGAGTGTGGGATGCGAAGGAAGCACGCACGCTGGTCTTCATCGTCTACCACAAGTCTCACTTCACCCTACTAGTCGGGTACGTTGATGAAAGAGGTGAGAGTTCTACAATAGCTTGGCCAAAGATCGTCGGTCAATGAAACATGCAGAAAAATTTATAAGTTATTCGTCACCAATTGAATACTTGTACTTTTATTTGTTTTTTCGGGAAGCGCATTATAATTTTCTTTCACGTTTACTTTATGCATTACATATTGTAATGCTCATTTTTTGTTTGTAAACTGCCAGATGGGATGGTTGAATGAGAGATACAGTCACTCGGTTGGAACGATCCGTTTATGTGGTCATGGCTCGAGAGGACGGACATCCCACGTCAGGAAAATAGCAATGATTGTGGAGTATTTACAATGGCCTTCGCTGTTCACTGTGTGCATTGATTGCCTTTAAATTCAATCAGTCTCATATCCCATACTTTCAAAGCAAAATCGTTATAGAGATCTTCAAGAGGAGTTGGCAATTGAATGCCAACAGACTGGGCTTGACTGAATTGACGATAGACTCTCCATCAAGATAGCTTGTTGATTGATTTGTAGAAATTTCATTGAAATTTATTATGCATAGTGTGAAATTTGTTGGGATGTAGAACATTGTCCAAACTTAATATGGATTTTTTGGAAACAGTTCTACAAGTTGTCTCCATTCTGTACATTTTCATTGTAAATGATTTTACTTTTGACCGGGACTGGAGTCCTTTTTTTATTGTTTCTTGATGATATGGGTTATATTTTTGTTTAAAATCTCTATAGATGTACCTACAAAATTGTGAACATGCAAATGCCAAGTAATTCACAGGGTTTGTTTTCCCTGGAAACAGATGTCTTTTTTTTTGTTTCCAATATAAATAGTCGATATCGACAATAAAAGTGGTCGATAACGACTAAAACTGTCACAAAAATGAAATCCAATATTTCAGTTAAATGGTCGATATTGACAATAATAGTGGGCGATAACGACTAGTACTGTCAAAAAAATGAAATCCAATATTTCAGTTAAATGGTCGATATTGACAATAAAAGCGGTCGATAACGACTAGTACTGTCACAGCATTGAAATCCAATCTTTCAGTTAAATGATCGATATCGACAATATAAGTGGTCGATATCGACTAGTACTGTCACAGATTTGAAATTCAGTCTTTCAGTTAAATAGTCGATATCGACAACATACCTACGCGATCGACCATTTTCTTACAATAATGAGATTTCTTTTACAAACTTCGACCAATTTTAGGTTAAAAGAACCTAGGTGAAAAACAATCAATCTCTTTACATTAATAGTTAAAAGGGATAAAAAGCACCATTTCATTGAAGTAAGCTCAAATCTAAAAAACGCACAATTTCACTATATTTCCCACATCCAAAAAAAAAATGGGACTATATTTCCAACATCCACTTACAAAAAAGGACGACCATGCAAAATATACATAATTAGATTTTCACTTACAATAGGACTATATGCATCATCTAAAATCCCAAAAAATTCCTGCACAACAGCTCTTACTTAAAGACCTGTTTTCTTACTTATATGCATCGAATTTATCCACCCAAAAAAATACCACAAAAAAAATTCCACCTACGTCCATCAGCTAGTTACTGGAGGATTGCGACACCCTCCACGGTTATACCCTCTCCCTTTGCAATTTGAACAAGTTATGACCCTTCTCTGTCGAGCACGATTTTTAGTACGAATCCTGTTCTTTTTTGGATGTCCGGACTGTTTAGTGGCTCTCGGTGGAAGAACCCTAACATTACATGTGTGCTGCCATTGTTTGATGTCGCGAGTAGCATGTAAGACTTCACTGTACAATGTACGGTAAGTGCTTGACAAATACTAATGCTCGCAAAATGCATACGGATCATAATTTCTGACCTTTATTGAAGCCAATGCGTGACAACAAGGGATGCCCAATAGCTGTCATTTCCGACATGTGCAGGTTTTCCGTTCAAGGTCAACAACGTCCACATACTCTGCAGATTGAACATGAAATTCAACGAGCTCAGCTATTCGAACGTGCACTCGGCGAGCATCCTCCATTTCTTGGCTCAGTAGTTTCTCCGCATACGGAGTTAGCCGAATTGTTATGCTTTTAGAAAGGAGGTGTCGTTTATGATAGAACCACATTAACTTGGCACTTATTTCCTCTACCTGCTTTGTGATAAGTAGGACTCTTGTGTCTCTTAAGAGGCTGTTAGTACACTCTACCGCGTTGCTCGTAAGCAAGTCATACCGACGGCCTTCTACATATGCATTCGCCCAACGTTGCCGCCCAATTGCCTCAATGTAGTTAAATGCCTCTTGATTTACTGCACGCATATCCGTCATGTAAGCCTCGTACTCATAAGGCCTATAAGACTTTGCTGCCCCCCAGAATTTATTTACTATTGCACCATCACTAAAAGCAGCCTTGATATTTTCAGCAATGTGACGACAACAATAACAGTAAAATGCGAATGTTATGGTGTTATTTAGTGGTGGAATGAGGCCCTTTTGATGGTCTGAAACAATAGTCAAGTTGGCCGGCTCCCCCAGCTATATGAACGAATTAGCAAGGAACCACTCCCAGCTGTCACGGCGCTCGACTTCCGCAAATGCGAAGGCGATTAGAAGCAGCTTTTGATTGGCATCATGTGTTACAGCTACAAGCAAGACACCTGGATACTTTCTTCGGAGATGTGAACCATCGACAGCAATCACAGGTCTCAACGAAGACGTGAAAGACCTTAAACAAGGTCCAAATGCCCAAAAAATCTTCTGAAACGGTCCTCTGTTGTGGTGTCTATGTTTGTTACAGTGCCAGGATTGCTCATTCAAAGTTCTTTACAGTACAGAGGTAGCTGCTGGAAGGAGTCTTCATACGATCCACGAACCAAATTCAGTGCCATCCCCCTTGCTATGTAAGCCTTCCTGTAGCTAATGGTCACCCCAAACTCCATCTGATAATCATTCATGATCTCCTTCGGTTTCAAATTGACATTCTGTCTGACTCTATCCATGATGTACTCTGTAATAAGCGTCGAAGATGCTTGTCGATGTGCCATGCCCATCATTGGCCTTGAGCATTTATGGTTAGGATTATATGTCCTTACTTTAAATCGTGGGCCTGATTCGACAATTGAAGCGTGAATACGCCATGGACATTCCTAATCTCTGCAGCGTGCAGTTACTTTCGTCATGTTGGTCTTTAAGGGTTTTAGAGTGAACTTGCCATAAATTGCGAACTTAGCCAAAGTATTCCGGAACGTTTGTCGATCTTGGAACTCACGGCCGATCCACATTTCCCGTGCCGAGTTGTTGCCAACATCTGTGTTTATGTCCTCGGGCTCCATTTTATCCTCAAGATCAACAGATGGAGCTTCATTACAATGAAATGCCTCATTGATTCGATTGGCCCCTGCAACTTCAGCCAGATTATCATTACAACGAAATGCCTCATTGATTAGATTGGCTCCTTCAACTTTAATTTCGGCATTCAGCATCGAATTTGAATGGATTTGACCTATGGAGGGAGGCCCATCAAGATGGATATCAACACCATGGTATTTTCCAAATACCAAATCATCATCGACAGTGTCTTGTCCGACCGTCTAACTTGAACTGCAATCAACCCGCACAGTAGGAAAAAACATGTCTTTGTCTTCGCGGATGTCGATGGTTGGTACGTATCCACAGCTAGTTGAGTTTTAAACTTGTTTTTTGTTTGAAGTTCCTGTTGAGTTCCTTGTTTTGTCCGGACAAGAGCGACGAAAAGAGCTCCTTTGAAACCTATAATGAATCGTTACATAAATAAGCAAGTAGGAAGGAAAATATAGTATTTGGTGATGTACCATCTACTTCTGCAATTTATAAGTGTACCTCCAATTATCCCCTCATATGCATTGCTCCTTGTTCCGTCCATTGAAGACATATAAATAGATCCCATTCGATTCATCACCCGATGCTTTCAACATACTCCTAACATCATTGTCATCATCAATGCTGGCTAGGGAGAATGCCCGTCCATTGTGATGTAGGTATTGCATGCTTGAATTCTGGATGGATGACTCCCCATTAGATGCTTCAATTGCTTCTTTAGCAAGAGATTCATATGTTATGTCTGTAGCTAAAAAAACTCATCTTCTGCTTTCCTCCATTGTACACTGGACGACTTATATCGAACTCAAAGTCACCGCCATAGTGGAAGATGAACAACACCTCTCTATCTGACATGCTGTCATTATAGATGAAATTAATGCAGATATCGGTGAAAATTAGGTACAAATGACAGTTAATACAGATCTGTTTTAACAACATTTGTATGTCTCTGAGAGTAGAGAGTAGGCAGCTTTTCTCAAACGTTTACGGCTAACTAAACATTTACAACAATAGTTTAATCAACAGAAAGAAAAGGCATTTTGATCAATAGTCTATTTACTATAAAGCTTGGAACAATGCTTTCAAACCATGTTAATGAGTGCTATTCCTCACACATTATTCCACCCATTCTCCTGTTATTCAAAAATCATCAAGAGAAACAAAACGAATATGCAGATTCACCCACAACATCTTATCAATATGATTAAAACTATTGATAGTTCTCTTCTAAAAGTGACAAACACATGAAAAGAGGACAACAAAAAAGAAAAAAAAAACCAATTCATGACCAAACACTTCTCCCACTGCTGGATTTCATCATAATACATTATTTCTAATTGCAATGGATGCTAACTCAATCACAAAACAAACCCTTCAAACCCCATAAACCACAGCTGCCTAGGGCATAGAAACAATATTTCCCACGGTTTCTAGGGTTTTTAACAATTAAATATTTGAGGAGAATCTAGATGATGGTGTTTTAGGGTACATAAAGCAGTCTAATGTAGTAGATAATGTGTGTACCTTTGTCTTAATGGAGTTCAACCACTATGGAGATGGCGTTTTATGGTGGTTTCTAGAAGAAAAAAAGTCCAGAGCAGTGTTGACGACGACCCAAATGGAGAAATGCGAAAAGTGGAATCGGGGCGAAATATATGTGGGTGCTCGTATAGTGGTCGATATCGACTATTAATAATTGTCGATATCGACCATGTCACAAAATGACAAAAAAATGAAGAAAAGCCAATACGAGGATCCCTTCCGCATCGAAAATTCAACTGGGTCTTGCTGGGACTTATACGGTACTACAGGGATTTTACCGATAAATTCCTCTATATTAAATTACCTTATTAAGAATATTATACGGATCTTGTTTGATAACATTATAGAAGTTTTATTTCAAAGAATGAAAATAAGAGTATTATAGGATTTATAATGTCAGGCCCACCTTTTATTGTTTAAGCACTCTATTATTATCCTATGACCCCACCTGTGAAAATTATAGGGAAAAAAGCACTATACCTACCTGTACTTTGGTCGTTTTGCAGAGTGACCCCTGTACTTTAGTATTTGTGACTAAACCTACCTGTACTTTGGGTTGACATGCAAATACTAACTGCCGTGACGGAATTTAGTAAATGACAAATTTACCCTTGATATATGCGCTTTACTATTAGCGATTTTTTCTGGTTTTTCCCCTTTTCACTTGCGGTTAGGGTTCTGGTGATTTTAGGCGAAATCTTCTCCTCCTTCCTTGCATGCATCAGATCTCTCAAGAAGAACAATAGATCCACACCGAAGGTCCATCAGCGGTTTCAGAGGTATGATCTCATACCCGATGACCATGGGTTTAAGATTTTGAACTTTTTTGTCTGATATGGTGATGTCTGATATGGTTTCAGAGGTAGGACTTTTCGCTATAAAAAATGGTCCCCTCTTGAAAAAATCTGTTTCTTTTGTTTACTGTTTCTGTTTGAATGTTGGTGGAATAGAAACCCCACTTGTCTGCTACTTTTGTGGGTTAGCCATGGTGGTTGTTACACATGGAGGGGACCACAGTCAACCCTTGTTGGATAGACTTTGTCTGTACTGTTATTATATTTGAGGTGGGTCTCGATGATTAGGTATTGTATGTGGGGTTGAAGGTTGAAGAAGAAGAAGACAAGGAAAGAGAGATCAAAGATGCCATTTTATGGGGCCCATTCATTTCTCCAATATTACCATTTGCAAGTTGTTGATCAGCAATAATCACTAGAGCTTGTATTTGTAGACGACGATACAAACCAGTTGAAACTGATGTTTTGCTCGGGGAAAACCTTTAGATTTGAGAAGGGAAATTTTTAGTAGAATTTTTTTTACTAAAACCCCCTTTGTATATTGAAATGATTTCATAGATTCTGTTTTCTATGTTGTGTATCATAGTTTCTTGAAATATGGATTCCAAAGTGGTATGGCACCTGGTTTCCTACTCTGGATTGGATTCTGAGGGATCGTTAGTAGTTTAGGATTTTGATCATATTCTGGAAACTTTGAATTACTGTAATAATTTGGCCCTTTAGAATCTGAATTCACTTAGATTTAAAATATTGATAAAATGTTATGTAGACAACAACAAGTTTATAAGATGCTCTTATGTGTAATCATGTGTTCTGCCAAAACATCCAGACAAAGTACCATGGCATTTTCTACTAATATTGTAAGATACTCTTTTTTGTAATAATCTGTTCTGCCAAAAATCCAATTCGCTTTGTTGGGCATTTTCTACAAAGATTGCAAGATGACTTCACTTGAACTAGTAGTCTGTTGAGATATGAGTCTAATTTGTTGATGTGATTATAAATTTCAAGTAGACCAACAATCACATAGTAGCCATTGTAGATACACTTAGCAAGCAAAGAAATACCATATCCAACTCCATACAGTCATTATGAATAAAATCTTCATTCACTGTTTTATAAAAAAATTGCTTATAAAAGTTAATAGAATCAAGTAACACATTGATTAGAAAAAGGCACCAAGACAAGAGATGTTGTCCATCAGACCAAGAGCTTTAGAACCTGGTGGTATATGAATCATATATTACATTGACAAATATAACAATTTTCATCAACAACAATAACTTGAGAAAATGAGCCTATAGTGCTCCCGACCTTCACAAATGAGAAAAAACAAAGAAAATGAGCTCAAATGCTCCCAATTATCCAGAGAAGGTAACTGACCTAGTGAATGTAACATTAAAAAAGCCATTGACCAAAATTACAAGCTTCATTCCAGTACTCAATCCAAATTCATATAACAGTCATTTGTATGCATGTTCATGTTTTTATCTATTCACTACATTTTGTTCTTTCCTGTAGGAAAGCGAAGAGTGAACCCATAATTTCATGGTTGTACTTGTATCCTTATTGATATGTAGCCTCTGTTGATGAATCTTCTCAAATTATTCCTTCTCAATTGTATACAATGGAATGAATCTTTCATATATTTAATTAATGATAAACGAATTGTTGTAGCTCTGGTAGGATATATACACACTTTGACCAGACCATTTGCTAACCTGGGCCCACTCCCAACTATAAACAAATGTAGGGCGCTTCTTTTGGTCATCCAAATAAACTAACAACAGAGCATGAAGCAACTAACAACTGAGAAATGAGTTCTGCTATGTCAAACTGCCTTGTCACACGAAACAAAAGCAGCCTAGAACCATGTATTGAAACCAATTTATTGTTATTCCATTTTACTTATGAGAATTCAGCAAGGACATGATGTCTAAGAGGTTTGAATTTAGTCATCTGTATCAAAAGATGAGGCACATAGAATGATTTACAGAGGAACCCAATTCTCAATATTGTTGTTGTGGGTTCTGTTACTTTTGCCGCTGCTGATTTCACTGAATAGTACTTCTTTCTGTTTATTCTTTTGATGTTTCTAATGTCTGTGCCACTGTTACATCATTGTTGCTTACGTAGTGTAATATTTTCCTCAAATTGGGATATCTAGTTTTAAGATTAGGCCTATGCAATTGATTAAGTGCACTGAGATTCTCTGTTTTGTTGTATTTGGCCTCATCTTTCTCTATAGACAACAAAAACGTATTTTTATATGAAGGGCTATAAAAAACCCCCCTGCATATGTTAGATTAAGAAATTACATATTTTGTTTTTTTCTTAACTGGTATAAGGTTCTACATGCAGATGTTTGATGAAGTTACAATTGAATTCCACCATGGTGGTTATTTTACAGACCCACCAAATAGTGTATACATTGGGGGTATGGTACATGAAGTCAGAGAATTTGATATTGATCAAGCATCATTTTTTGAGTTCAGGGATTGTATGATAGAATTAGGGTACCCAGGGAACAGTTCAATGTATTTTAAGGTGCCAGGAATGGATTTTGATGATGGTTTGAGGCGAATTGAATCAGACAGGGATGTATTTATTCTATTAAAACATTATACGGACAGTAAGGTGTTGACTGTTTATATAGAGAGGGGACATGAACCTTTGATGGTCGTGTCACCTAAGGGGAAGATCTTAATGCAAAATATTGACACCGAAGGTCCCTTGAAGCAGCTACCTGCAGCAGAAGTAGCATCAATTAGTAGGAAACTTCATTGTGAGGATTACTATGCTGCTGATGTTGAGGATGCAACTAATGTTGATGAAGGCAGTGATGATGACCCTAATGTTCATCAGCATCCTCAAACAAGTGCTGGTCATGATGAGGATAATGTTCATCAACATCCTGATGTTGGAGATTATCAAAACAAGCAGCATCAGTTAGATGATGACAGTGAGGTTGAAAGTGAAGAGAATCCTATAGATCCTGATGAGCCACCAGAGCTACATGAGGATATTGAGAAGCTGAAGATGAAAATATCTTCAGAGGATCTTCTGAGAATGTGGAAGAGGTGCATAAAGGAAAACAACAAGTACCAGTTGATGAGAATTGGGTTACAGATGATGAGCATGGGGATGATCTTCACTCATTGTGCAGCTCATCTGATGAGAACAACATGTCTAAATGGCCTGAGTTTAATGAGCTGACTGATATGGAGAATCCTGAACTGAAGTTGGGTATGATATTTTCAAGTCCACAAGTTTTCAGACAAGCACTTGTTGAATGGACTGTAAGGCAAGGCTATGACATTAAATATCTGAAAAATGAGAACAAGAGAATCACGGTTGTTTGTAAATATGATTGTGGGTTTAGGATTCATGCATCACCCATGCAGGGTGAGATGACATTTCAAATTAAGACATTCAAACCCAAACATGCATGTGGTATGAGGTTTGAAAATCACTTGGTAACTTCCAGCTATATAGCTGCTAAATACCAGCAGAGGATGAGTGACAATCCGAAATGGTCAATTCCTGCAATGCAAAAAGAGCTAAGAAGAGAACTAAAGGTTAATTTGTCGAAGGAGAAATTGTATCGAGCGAAGAGGAAGGCATCAGATAACATCTCTGGAGATATTAGAATCCAATACACTAGATTGAGGGACTATTGTGTCACTGTCCAGAAATACAATCCCAACACAAGTATATTTGTGGTGACACAAAGACCTCACATGGATAGAATTCCAAATTTTCAGAGACTGTACGTCTGTTATGAGGCACAAAAGGTAGGGCTCGTTGGTGGATGTAAACCCATAATTGGTCTAGACGGGTGCTTCCTCAAAGGTAGTTATGGTGGACAAGTGTTGGCTGCAGTTGGTAGAGATGAGAATGATAATATGTTCCCAATTGCAATGGCTGTTGTAGAGGCTGAAAATTTGGACTCATGGACTTGGTTTTTGAAATCATTAATTGATGACATTGGAAATGGGGGTGACATGGGCTGGATTTTTTTGTCTGATAGACAGAAGGGGCTTGACGCAGCTTTTGAGATAGTAGTTCCTACTGCTGAAATCAGGCACTGTCTGAGACATATGTATGATAACTTCAAAAAACTGTTTAGAGGCAAATTATTGAAAGATGCTATGTGGGCTGCAGCATCATGTGGATCACCCAGAGAGTTTGATAGTCATATGCAGAGGGTGAAAGAGATGGACCAGGCTGCATATAATTGGCTGATATCTGCTAATCCAAACAGGTGGGTCAGATCTTATTTTACTACAAGGGCCAAATGTGATGCATTAACAAATAACCTATGTGAATCTTTCAACAGTTACATACTTGAAGCTAGGGAGAAACCAATTGTTGGTTTGCTTGAGTGTATCAGGAGGAAACTTATGATTAGAACTCAAGTGAAGTTAAAAGGAATGCCTAAATATGATGGGACAATATGTCCTGCGATATTGGAGAAGTTGGAAAAAAACAAGCATGACAGCAGACATTGTTTTCCCAATGTGAGTTTGAGGTTGACTGTTTTACAAAAACTTATGTTGTGAACATTGAGAGTAGAACATGTTTATGTAGAATGTGGGATCTGACTGGGATACCTTGTAAGCATGCCATAGCATGTATATACATGAATCAAGGAAGGCCTGAAGATTATATTCATGAATGCTACAGCAAAGAGATGTATTTGAATGTATATAGTAGTATGATACACGCTGTACCTGGCATGCATGATTGGATAGAAAGTGGAATGGAACCAGTTGCTCCTCCATTGTATAGAAGACCTGCAGGTAGGCCAAGGAAGTTGAGGAGGAGGGAAGCGGATGAGGTACATAATTCCAGTAGAGTTTCCAGAAGGAACAGAACAATGACTTGTGCTAGATGCTTGAAAACAGGCCATAATGCCAGATCTTGCAAGGGACCAGTGCATCCAAATTCAAGACTATTTCGTTCTGCATCAGAGCCCATGACAGGTTCATCACAGCCCTGTTGACACCAAAAATGTCACTTTGCCTCTTCACACCAAAAGCTACATGGAGTCGCATCCTACCAAAAATAGGCAGGCGCCACTTCAAGCATCAGATCTTGTCAGAATCAAACAAAAACTACAAGGTCATTGAAAACAACCAAAAGAGAGGTACACATGAAGTTTCGGGCCATTCCGACATCATTTGGCCTAGCTTCACTTCTCCAACAACTAAACAAGCGCTCCCGGCAGCGGCAGAATCGGATACACCAAATCTTCGATCAGGGCCTATGGATGTTCTCAAAACATGTCCAAAAGGCTCCATGTCAAGTCTCAAGTCAAACCAGCAATGTTTGACCCATCATCAACTCTCCAACGGCTGAATCAAGCCAACCAGCGGCAGAGCACCCCGGGACCATGGCACCTAATTCGGAGCTGGCGGATCATCTCAAAATGACTCCAATAGGCTCCTCGTCGAATTTCAGGTCAATCGGACATCGTTTGACCAGAAGTCAAATCTCGACATCTCTCTCGCAGGAGAAACAAAGGCAAGCGTCTTCATGACCCCAAATGGCTTCAAAACTCAAACAAAAGCCCATGGTTGGTCTTATTTAATGCTCAAGAAGCTTCACCTCAAATTTCAGGTCATTCCGACATCGTTTGATACTGTTTCAGCTACTGGCGGAAAATCAACAGTTCTGCGTTCGGCTTTTCCGGGAAAATCAGAAACTTTGCAAACCAATTTGAAAGGATTCTCATCAGGTTTTTCAGAGGGAAATCAAGCCAAATAATGTGGAGAAATGTCAGAGAAAACAAGCAAAAAAAAACGGAAGCGAAAAACGACGAAAAACGGCCAAAAAGGGGCCCCGGGAAGGAATTTTTCCCCTAGGGTCGCAGACCCCCGCGATCCTGGGCCAGGGTCGCCGGCGACCATGGGCCCGGCGACCCTGGGAGTTCCGGGGCACCGATTTCGCCCCGGGACCCCCCGTTTCGTCCGTTTTCGCGAGACGAGTTGTTCTGTCCCTGTGATTTTTCCAGATTCAGGCTTTTGAAGCTCCAAATTCAATGATATTCATCAAGATCACAGAACTCCTTTCCAGAACTTCAAAAACTTCGTTGATTGCCAGCCGAACAACCAAAAAAGAGCACTTTCTGCCCGCCTGATCGTGAAATCAACTGGACAGATGCTGCCGGCCCGCTGGTATCAACCAATGCCTGAAACTACATGATCATCTGATGTTGATTTACATAAGGATCCATCAACGATCATCGCAAAAGAAATTCCAAAAGACACAACATGGCCCACGACTCTTCAGCTACCGAGGCGGCCACTTAATGCTATCAATTGGCCCGTTTATGGCAAGTTAATGCGGTCATTAACCCATTATCTTGGACGGCCCAATCAGAAGCCTCTGTTCAGGAGTTACAAGTCCAAGCAATCATGGCATTCAAGCCATGAAACTCCTAACATAATGGAGATTAAAGGCGATTAAATGCCATGACTCTCCTCCGGCCAATGAAATCCAAGGGTCAGGAGTTACAAAACAAAAAGTAATTAAACTCGTAACTCCTCCCTTAATGAGCTTTATTACCATAAAGGCTCATAAATCACTCCTAAAGGCTACCTAAAGGCCTATAAATAGGAGTCCCCTCCAAGCATTTCAGGGGCGACACACACAGAAGGATCCGGAAAAATCACCAGAAAATCATTCAAAAATCCTCGGAGAAACCTCTACAACCCTGCTCCTTCAAGAAAACTCTGCTGTGACAAGGACTACAAGGTGATTGAAGCCCCTTGGGGGGCCACCCCCCCTCAAAGGCCACCTATCCTTCTATCCAACATGGCTAGATGCGGCTTTTCAGCCCGTCTACTCAGCTTTTTACCGGATATAGGACCTTATCTTGGTCCTTATCCTCTAAAAATCTGAGGTTGGAGCCAAGCCAAGAAATCAAGCACTATGTTCTCATCTGAAGGACGATGGCGGAGCCCATACATGACTCGCGACCGTCGATCTGAACGAGCCCTCCCACAATCGCATGAGAAGTTAGATTCCTTTTTCTTGCTTTTCTATTGTAGATTGTATTTTTTTTAAGAGACAAAAAAATTCACAATTCTTGTCTTTTACTTTTGATAAGATTTGAAAATCGCCTTCAACGGCACCAAATCGCCTTCTACGGCACAAAAACGCCTTTCACGGCATTCAAACAAAACTGTCTCTTTTATTAAAATATGTATGCAATGGAAAACTAGAAAAAAGTTTCATTTCCCTTTTTACTTGTGAAGGTGGATCTCCGGATCACCATTTCTAAATTCCAAGTATAAAAGAGAAATTGGCATACCCGTACAAAAAAAAAACTGATGCCCGCTTTTCCTTTCTTTCCCTCCACCGTACCCCGTCAGCCCCGGGGCGGAGGCAGCTTTGGAAAAAGAGAAAAGCCGGGTCCATCAAGCTGGCACACCCGGGGGGACTCGTTCATTTGATGAACATGTGCTTAGATTCCTTTTGGCTCTATTCTGGTTGGTGGCCTATGTTGGATCTTGCATCTAAAAAAAAAAGAACACATGAGATAGGATTCTTGGAAATTTCTTCTTTTGAGTTTATTTCCAGTCTTTCTTGTTTCTAAAAAAAAAAAAATTCAGATTTTCCTCTTTTGGGTTTAAGTTGAGAAACTTTGGTTTCCTCCTTTTCGGACTTCGGGATCGCAGAAATGTTGAACTCATTTTCGGAATGGAACATCATTTGCTCTCTTCTATGAATCCATAAAAAAAATCAATAAAAAAAAATAAAATCTGATTTACAAAAAATTTCAGATTTTCCTCTTTTGGGTTTAAGTTGAGAAACTTTAGTTTCCTCCTTTTCGGACTTCGAGATCGCAGAAATGTTGAACTCATTTTCGGAATGGAACACCATTTGCTTTCTTCTATGAATCCATAAAAAAATCAAAAAAATAAAATCTGATTTACAAAAAATTTCAGATTTTCCTCTTTTGGGTTTAAGTTGAGAAATTTTGGTTTCCTCCTTTTCGGACTTCGAGATCGCAGAAATGTTGAACTCATTTTCGGAATGGAACACCATTTGCTCTCTTCTATGAATCCATAAAAAAAAATCAAAAAACAAAATCTGATTTACAAAATTTTTTCAGATTTTCCTCTTTTGGGTTTAAGTTGAGAAACTTTGGTTCTTCCTTTTCGGACTTCGGGATCGCAGAAATGTTGAACTCATTTTCGGAATGGAACACCATTCGCTCTCTTCTATGAAAAAAAAAATCTTTCAAAAAAAAAAAATCTTTCAAAAAAACCCACTAAGGTTGCACCAATTGCGTTCTTTGACCAAAGTGGATCTAAGAAAAGCCTTGTCCAGAGTGTGGAGACAGCTAGACTGTTCTAGGCAAGGGTCCTCCAAACGGGTTCATTAAGTAATCCTACCCTTACCTGGGGGCTGATCTATCCACTGAGGTTTCATAAGATCGAATTCGAGATCTATGTGAACTCTTAAAAAAAAAATCTCTAAAAAAAATGAGAGAACAAAAAAAAAAAAAAACTTCTGTCATTTTTGGATTCATATTTGAGAAATTCTGGTTACTCCCTTTTCGGACTTCGAGATCGCAGAAATGTTGAACTCATTTTCGGATTGGAATACCATTTGCTCTCTTCTATAAAGTCCAATCTTGACACTTTCAAAAAAAACTTCCGTCACTTTTGGATTCATAATTGAGAAATCCTGGTTCCTTCCTTTTCGGACTTCGAGATCGCAGAAATGTTGAACTCATTTTCGGATTGGAATACCATTTGCTCTCTTCTATAAAGTCCAATCTTGACACTTTCAAAAAAAAACTTCCGTCACTTTTGGATTCACATTTGAGAAATCCTGGTTCCTTCCTTTTCGGACTTTCGAGCTCGTAAAAATGTTGAGCTCATTTTCGGATTGGAATACCATTTGCTCTCTCCTATGAATCCAATCTTGACCTTTCAAAAATCCCATCTCGTGTCCTTTCCAAGGATGCGATTTGCAACATTTGTGCCTAGCGGTGCTAGTACGCCCTTTCGGGTCTACTGTATTCGCAACCGACACATTTGTATCTCAACCTTATATCATTTTACCTTGAGTGAGCTTTGTTTCTCGGTAATTCGAATTAAGGTTCACAATTGCCCCTAGCAGTCACTGGGACGCTCATTCTGAGCTGACTCTACCTGCGTTTAAAACAATTGTGCCCTCTATGGCTTTTCTGCCTTCCTCGTGTTGCTTGGGCTGGGCCATGTCCCCTCGGGCGACTTGAAGAGGCGAAACCATAGTATTTTCCATTTATGATCACTATATTCTTGTGATTACTAATGGATTTGGTCTTGTTTCAGAAGTTTTCAAAAACTAACAATGGCAGCTTCATTAACCATCACCTTTGATGAGAACAAGTACCAGCTCATGCTCCAAGACAAACAAACCAAGCGCACTCACAAGCGCCCTGCCAGCTGCCGAAGCGTCATTTCCCTCGGCAACTCAGAAGACACCGGGTCAAACTCTACTCCCCGGACCATTGTCTTCGGGTCATTGGGACCATTCCCACTACCCGCAGAAGAAACCGAACCTGCTAAGAAGCAGAGAACCGCCCCTCAACGTATCACTACAGTGATACCAAGGGCGATCATCAAGAAGCCTGAGGCCCGTAGCGGTCCTGCAAAGCCTCAACCAGCAAGAAACCAGGTCTGCTCAAAGACTTGGTCTCCAAGGCCTTTACCCAAACAGCGAAGGTCACAAACATCAGCAAAGCCAGCATACCTGGCCCCTCTCAAGGAGAACCGGTTCTACCCTCTTGCTTACATGAAAGAGGAGAAGCCTACCCTCCGCCAAACAAAACCAACTCAGCACGAGCCGGCTTGCTCATACAAGCCCAAAATCAAATCGTGCATCGTAAGGCCTCCGCAAGAACCTGCCAAGGCCTGCACACCTGCGAATCGACCCTTCCTCTCAACAGGAGCCGAACTCGCAAAATTCAAAGCTTCGCTGCGACAGGCAAAGGACCGCGTCCAGATCCTGTCCCTACCCGTCTTCAAAGAAGACAAGCTTGGCTGCTGCGCACCAGGGACTACGTCCTTCATTGCCAGAGCACAGCCAGAGCTAACCGAAGCTCAAATCGCTCGTCGTATGCGTCGCCGCACGGCATATCGACAAAAGAGACTAGAGAAGCAAAGAACCCAGGATTCTGCACTTCAGGTCTCCCAAAAATGGGTCGAAAAAGAAAGACCCGACCAAGTTGTTGCTGTTAATATGGTTGGCAAAACCAGAAAACGCCAGAAGTCAGCAACTAAAATCCATGTCAGACGACCGGTGACTCGCAGCGTCTCCCGGACACGAAGACATAAAGAAAACTCTCCCGCTCCTTCAAGCCAAGGACATCAGAGTGACCACTATTCGAGCTCTTCATCTAAAAGAATGAGCTCCAGCTCAGTCACCAAGACTGTGTCCTCTTTCGACTCTCGAAGAATGAACGTCTTGGTCACAAATACTGAGCAACTTCCGCCGCATGATGACGTAATCGCACGCATCCAGCAGCTGGAGCAAGGGCAGCAGAGGATAGAGACTCTAATAGAGAACCTAATTCTCAATCTTCAGCGTCCACAAAACAATGAAGCTCCTCCGAGCCATCAAGGCGACGAGGAAAATGCGGAAAACAGTGAGTCACGCGCCCTTACCAAAAAGGACGTTGACGATATCCTCGCCAAAGCAAAAGAAGAGGATACACTAAAGGAGCATGGGATCAAGCCACGATATCCCTTGTGGATGGACTCGGTCCCGTTCCCTACAAAATTCAAGCAACCTACTCTCCAAACATATACGGGGAAAGGTTCAGCCAGACAACACGTCATCCATTTCAAGATCCTGACGGGAGCTATTGCGGATCAAGATGCCCTCAAAATCCGCCTCTTTGCAAGTACCCTAAAAGGTACGGCCTTTGATTGGTACTCCACTCTGCCTGAGGACTCCATTCAAAATTGGGCCATGTTGAAGACACGCTTCCTAACCCACTTCAAAGGTGAGGATCATCCTGTTACTATGGCTCAGCTCTGCAGCCTAAAACAGGGAGAGAATGAGTCAACATATGACTTCATTCACAAGTGGAAGGCAATGGCATACAAATGCTCCGATGTACTGCCACAAGCGTCACTGGTCGACATCTGCCGAAACAACATGAGAGCAAGAATCCGCTCCATGATCATCGGCAACAAATCAAAGAACTTGGGAGAACTCCTGGAAGCAGCCATGGAAGCTGAAACGGTGATCAAAGACCTAAACAGTCAGAAGTCATCAAAGAAAGAGCCGACTGCCATTGCAACCTCAAAACCAAAGAAAAAGGAGGTTCTCACTGTGCAAACCAAGTCAGCTCCTCAGCCGCCAAAGAAAGCCGAAAACAAAGCTGCAGGTAAAAAGCCTGAACTCTCTGATGCCTTCAAAGAATGAGTAGAAAAGAAATACCCGTTCGATGAAGATGTTGAAGAAATCTTTGGGGCACTTCTAGCAAACGGTAAACTTACATTGGCTGACCCCAAAAGACCAGGAGATGTTGGCAAAACCAACGATCCTCGGTACTGTCCATACCATCAGATGGTCTCGCATCCTCTCAATCAATGCTTTGTTGTGAGAGAGAAGATAAATGAGATGTGGAAAAACGGAGTCATTACCTTCGACAAGAACTATGGGTCTGCCTCCGTCAACATGGTGTCGTATGGACAAAAACAAAAATCACCAAAAGAGAAGATCACTACTTCCTTCAAAGTGATAAAGATGACCCAGACGTCCCAAGAGTTGGTTCCATATCCAACATCAGTCGGACAGCCCATATGGGTACACCCCGATATCTTAGAAGATGAAGATTGGGAGGTCGTCAAAACAAAGCCCACCGCTCAACAGCGAAGGCAAGCCAGGAGACAACTCCGCAGGCTCAAACAGCAGGAGAAAACTCCGAAAAAGCAAGAAGTCGCTGAAAAGGCAGAAACCTCCTCTACCGCTTCATTGGGGGCAATAGAAGAGTCCTCTCCTAAGGCTTCAAAGGCGGCAAGAAAATTCACTCTTGGTGATTGTTGACACCAAAAATGTCACTTTGCCTCTTCACACCAAAAGCTACACGGAGCCGCATCCTACCAAAATAGGCAGGCGCCACTTCAAGCATCAGATCTTGTCAGAATAAAACAAAAACTGCAAGGTCACTCAAAAGAACCAAAAGAGAGGTACACATGAAGTTTCGGGTCATTTCGATATCATTTGGCCTAGCTTCACTTCTCCAAACAGCTAAGCAGCAGCTCCCGGCAGATGAGCACCCCGGGACCATGGCACCCAATTCGGAGCTTGTGGATCATCTCAAAATAACTCCAATAGGCTCCCCATCAAATTTCAGGTCAATCGGAAATCAAGTCAAGCATTTGCGGGCCCTCAAACGGTTTCAAAACCTGAGCAAAAGCCTATGGTTGGTCTCGTCTACTGCTCAAGAAGCTACACGTCGAATTTCAGGTCATTCCGACATCGTTTGACCTAGTTTCGACGCTTGACAAAAAATCGGCAGTTCTCCACAACAAAGTCTTCGGCTTTTCAGAAAAAGGGAAACTTTGCGATCAAATTTGCATGGTTTCTCGTCAGGCTTTCTTGAGGGAAATCCAGCCAATAAATGAGAGGAAATTCCAAGAAAAATACAAGAGAAAACAGAAGCGAAAACGGACGAAAAACGGCGAAGAAAAAGCGACCGAAAGGCGGCCAAAAAATGGGCCAAGGCCCATGGTCGCCGGCGACCATGGAGGTCCGGGCCGCCGGACCTCGCCCAAAAACCCCGTTTTTGGGGTATTTTTCGCGTTTCGAGTTGATTGGCCCCTGTGATTTTTCCAAAATCTGATTTTTTGTGCATGATATCCGTCGATCTTCATCAACATCACGGATCCATCACTGGAATCATTAGATCATCATCGGACGCCTCAAGATCGTCAAACGGCTAACCAAGGAAGCACACTTTCTGCCCGCCCGATCGCGAAATCGACTGGACAGATGTTGCCGGCCCGCTGACATCAACCAATGTCTGAAATTGGATCACCATCCGACATCAAAATGGTATGTGGGTCCATTGGTGATCATCGCAAGAAGAATCCCAAAGGATGCGGCACGGCCCGCGACTCTTCAAGCGCCCAGGCAATCAATTAATGAAGTTAAATGACCCGTTTATGACAAGTTAATGCGGTCATTAACTCATTATTTTGAACGGCCCAATCAGAAGCCTCTGTTCAGGAGTTACAAGTCCAAGCAATCATGGCATTCAAGCCATGAAACTCCTAACATAATGGAGATAAAAGGCGATTAAATGCCCATGACTCTCCTCCGGCCAATGAAATCCAAAGGTCAGGAGTTACAAAACAAAAAGCAATTAAACTCGTAACTCCTCCCTTAATGTGCTTTATTACCATAAAGGCTCATAAATCACTCCTAAAGGCTACCTAAAGGCCTATAAATAGGAGTCCCCTCCAAGCATTTCAAGGAGGGACACACACAGAAGGATCCGGAAAAATCGCCAGAAAATCATTCAAAAATCCTTGGAGAAATCTCTACAATCCTGCTCCTTCAAGAAAACTCTGCTGCAACAAGTTCAACAAGGTGATTGAAGCCCCTTGGGGGGCCACCCCCCCTCAAAGGCCACCTATCCTTCTATCCAACATGGCTAGATGCGGCTTTTCAGCCCGTCTACTCAGCCTTTTACCGGATATAGGACCTTATCTTGGTCCTTATCCTCTAAAAATCTGAGGTTGGAGCCAAGCCAAGAAATCAAGCACTATGTTCTCATCTGAAGGACGATGGCGGAGCCCATACATGACTCGCGACCGTCGATCTGAACGAGCCCTCCCACAATCGCATGAGAAGTTAGATTCCTTTTTCTTACTTTTCTGTTGTAAATTGTATTTTTTCTAAAAAGACAAAAAAAATCACATCTCTTGTCTTTCATTATTGATAAGATTTGTAAATCGCCTTTCATGGCAAAATCGCCTCCAACGGCACCAAACCGCCTTCTACGGCACAAAAACGCCTTTCACGGCATTCAAACAAAACTGTCTCTTTTATTAAAATATGTATGCAATGGAAAACTAGAAAAAAGTTTCATTTCCCTTTTTACTTGTGAAGGTTAATCTCCGGATCACCATTTCTAAATTCCAAGTATTAAAGAGAAATTGGCATACCCGTACAAAAAAAACTGATGCCCGCTTTTCCTTTTTCCCTCCACCATACCCCGTCAGCCCCGGGGCGGAGGCAGCTTTGGAAAAAGACAAAAGTCGGGACCATCAAGCTGGCACACCCGGTGGGACTCGTTCATTTGATGAACATGTGCTTAGATTCCTTTTGGCTCCTTTTTAGTTGGTGACCTATGTTGGATCTTGCATCTAAAAAAAAAAACACATGAGATGGGATTCTTGGAAATTTCTTCTTTTCAGTTTATTTCCAGTCTTTCTTGTTTCTAAAAAAAAATTTCTCAAAAAAATAAAAAACAAAATCTGATAAATTTTTTTTTTCAGATTTTTCTCTTTTGGGTTTAAGTTGAGAAACTTTGGTTTTTTCCTTTTCGGACTTCGGGATCGCAGAAATGTTGAACCCATTTTCGGAATGGAACACCATTCGCTCTCTTCTATGAATCCATAAAAAAAAATCAAAAACAAAATCTGATTTAAATTTTTTTTTCAGATTTTCCTCTTTTGGGTTTAAGTTGAGAAACTTTGGTTTCTTCCTTTTCGGACTTCGGGATCGCAGAAATGTTGAACCCATTTTCGGAATGGAACACCATTCGCTCTCTTCTATGAATCCATAATAAAAAAAAATCTTTCAAAAAAAAAAGCCACTAAGGTTGCACCAATTGCGTTCTTTGACCAAAGTGGATCTAAGAAAAGCCTTGTCCAGAGTGTGGAGACAGCTAGACTGTTCTAGGCAAGGGTCCTCCAAACGGGTTCATTAAGTAATCCTACCCTTACCTGGGGGCTGATCTATCAACTGAGGTTTCATAAGATTGAATTGGAGATCTATGTGAACTCTTAAAAAAAAAAATCTTCAAAAAAAAAAAAAAAAAAAAACTTCTGTCATTTTTGGATTCATATTTGAGAAATCCTGGTTCCTTCCTTTTCGGACTTCGAGATCGCAGAAATGTTGAACTCATTTTCGGATTGGAATACCATTTGCTCTCTTCTATAAAGTCCAATCTTGACACTTTCAAAAAAAAAAAACTTCCGTCACTTTTGGATTCATATTTGAGAAATCCTGGTTCCTTCCTTTTCAGACTTTCGAGCTCGCAGAAATGTTGAGCTCATTTTCGGATTGGAATACCATTTGCTCTCTCCTATGAATCCAATCTTGACCTTTCAAAAATCCCATCTCGTGTCCTTTCCAAGGATGCGATTTGCAACATTTGTGCCTAGCGGTGCTAGTACGCCCTTTCGGGTCTACTGTATTCGCAACCGACACATTTGTATCTCAACCTTATATCATTTTACCTTGAGTAAACTTTGCTTCTCGGTAATTTGAATTAAGGTTCACAATTGCTTCTAGCAGTCACTGGGACGCTCATTCTGAGCTGACCCTACCTGCGTTCAGAACAATTGTGCCCTCTATGGCTTTTCTGCCTTCCTCATATTGCTTGGGCTGGGCCATGTCCCCTCGGGCGACTTGAAAAGGCGAAACCATAGTATTTTCCATTTATGATCACCATATTCTTGTGATTACTAATGGATATGGTCTTGTTTCAGAAGTTTTCCACAAACTAACAATGGCAGCTTCATTAACCATCACCTTTGATGAGAACAAGTACCAGCTCATGCTCCAAGACAAACAAACCAAGCGCACTTACAAGCGCCCTGCCAGCTGCCGAAGCGTCATTTCCCTCGGCAACTCAGAAGACACCGGGTCAAACTCTACTCCCAGGACCATTGTCTTCGGGTCATTGGGACCATTCCCACTACCTGCAGAAGAAACCGCACCTGCCAAGAAGCAGAGAACCGCCCCTCAACGTATCACTACAGTGATACCAAGGGCGATCATCAAGAAACCTGAGGCCCGTAGTGCTCCTGCAAAGCCTCAACCAGCAAGAAACCAGGTCTGCTCAAAGACTTGGTCTCCAAGGCCTTCACCCAAACAGCGAAGGTCACAAACATCAGCAAAGCCAGCATACCTGGCCCCTCTCAAGGAGAACCGGTTCTACCCTCTTGCTTACATGAAAGAGGAGAAGCCTACCCTCCGCCAAACAAAACCAACTCAGCACGAGCCGGCTTGCTCATACAAGCCCAAAATCAAATCGTGCATCGTAAGGCCTCCGCAAGAACCTGTCAAGGCCTTCACACCTGCGAGTCGACCCTTCCTCTCAACGGGAGCCGAACTCGCAAAATTCAAAGCTTCGCTGCGACAGGCAAAGGACCACGTCCAGATCCTGTCCCTGCCCGTCTTCAAAGAAGACAAGCTTGGCTGCTGCGCACCAGGGACTACTTCCTTCATTGCTAGGGCACAACCAGAGCTAACCAAAGCTCAAATCGCTCGTCGTATGCGTCGCCGAACGGCATATCGACAAAAGAGACTAGAGAAGCAAAGAACCCAGGATTCTGCACTTCAGGTCTCCCAAAAATGGGTCGAAAAAGAAAGACCCGACCAAGTTGTTGCTGTTAATATGGTTGGCAAAACCAGAAAACGCCAGAAGTCAGCAACTAAAATCCATGTCAGACGACCGGTGACTCGCAGCGTCTCCCGGACACGAAGACATAAAGAAAACTCTCCCGCTCCTTCAAGCCAAGGACATCAGAGTGACCACTATTCGAGCTCTTCATCTAAAAGAATGAGCTCCAGCTCAGTCACCAAGACTGTGTCCTCTTTCGACTCTCGAAGAATGAACGTCTTGGTCACAAATACTGAACAACCTCAACCACATGATGACGTAACCGCACGCATCCAGCAGCTGGAGCAAGGGCAGCAGAGGATAGAGACTCTAATAGAGAACCTAATTCTCAATCTTCAGCGTCCACAAAATAATGAAGCTCCTCCGAGCCATCAAGGCGACGAGGAAAATGCGGAAAACAGTGAATCACGCGCCCTTACCAAGAAGGACGTTGACGATATCCTCGCCAAAGCAAAAGAAGAGGATACACTAAAAGTGCATGGGATCAAGCCACCATATCCCTTGTGGATGGACTCGGTCCCGTTCCCTACAAAATTCAAGCAACCTACTCTCCAAACATATACGGGGAAGGGTTCGACCAGACAGCACGTCATCCATTTCAAGATCCTGACGGGAGCTATTGCAGATCAAGATGCCCTCAAGATCCGCCTCTTTGCAAGTACCTTAAAAGGTACGGCCTTTGATTGGTACTCCACTCTGCCGGAGGACTCCATTCAAAATTGGGCCATGTTGGAGACACGCTTCCTAACCCACTTCAAAGGTGAGGATCATCCTGTTACTATGGCTCAGCTCTGCAGCCTAAAACAGGGAGAGAATGAGTCAACATATGACTTCATTCACAAGTGGAAGGCAATGGCATACAAATGCTCCGATGTACTGCCACAAGCATCACTGGTCGACATCTGCCGAAACAACATGAGAGCAAGAATCCGCTCCATGATCATCGGCAACAAATCAAAGAACCTGGGAGAACTCCTGGAAGCAGCTATGGAAGCTGAAACGGTGATCAAAGACCTCAACAGTCAGAAGTCATCAAAGAAAGAGCTGACTGCCATTGCAACCTCAAAACCAAAGAAAAAGGAGGTTCTCACTGTGCAAACCAAGTCAGCTCCTCAGCCGCCAAAGAAAGATGAAAACAAAGCTGCAGGTAAAAAGCATGAACTCTCTGATGCCTTCAGAGAACGGGTAGAAAAGAAATACCCGTTTGATGAAGATGTTGAAGAAATCTTTGCGGCACTCCTAGCAAATGGCAAACTTACATTACCTGACCCCAAAAGACCAGGAGATGTTGGCAAAACCAACGATCCTCGGTACTGCCCATACCATCAGATGGTCTCGCATCCTTTCAATCAATGTTTTGTTGTGAGAGAGAAGATAAATGAGATGTGGAAAAACGGAGTCATTACCTTCGACAAGAACTATGGGTCTGCCTCCGTCAACATGGTGTCGTGTGGACAAAAACAAAAATCACCAAAAGAGAAGATCACTACTTCCTTCAAGGTGATAAAGATGACCCAAACGTCCCAAGAGTTGGTTCCATATCCAACATCAGGCGAACAGCCCATATGGGTACACCCCGATCTCCTAGAAGATGAAAATTGGGAGGTCGTCAAAACAAAGCCAACCGCTCAACAGCGAAGGCAAGCCAGGAGAAAACTCCGCAAGCTCAAACAGCAGGAGAAAGCTCCGAAAAAGCAAGAAGTCGCTGAAAAGGCATAAACCTCCTCTACCGCTTCACTGGGGGCAACAGAAGAGTCCTCTCCTAAGGCTTCAAAGGCGGCAAGAAAATTCACTCTTGGTGATTTCATGCCACCACATCTCAAAGATGAAACTACGCAGGGGGCATCATACTCTTGCAACTCAGTGGTCGGATTCCCCATGGATGGATACGAGTCCAGTGACACCGCCAGTGACATCGATGAGTGGGAGGAATCCCTCGAAACAGGAGAATATCTCTCCGACGAGGAATGGATCCCTGAATCTCATCTTATGCCAGTAATCTGGTATAACCCATTACAGCCGCAAGGATCCTGGTCTGATGATGAAGAAGACCAAGAGGCTGTCCAAGAAAATACTCCAGTGGAACCCAACCATGTTGAACCACAAGGAGCAGACGAAGAAGAAGATTTGGCTCTCGTGCCTGATCTCGATGAATACGCAAGGATCTTGCAGCACCTTGCTATAGAGCAAGAACAAGGTCGCATCAATCAGCTTCGTCACAACCCAGCACCGGAAGTTCCTGAAAATCTACAGGAATCTCCTCCGGTAACCCCGGAAAACGAAGAAAGCTGTTGGATCGACGATCCTCTTACATCTGAGGACGAATCTGATTCCCAACAGTTCATCTTGGGGGCATCTTCCGTCAAAGTTACTTGCAATGCAATAGCTCAGGATGATAATTCCTCACCTTCTCAAGCTTCGTCTCCTGAAACAGTAACATCAGAACTCAAACCTCTTCCGACTGATCACCTTGAAGAAATTCCAGCCGGTGAAATCTTCTTCAGAGAAAATCCGGTCAATTGGTCCCAAATGCCCGATCTCATCGGTGATGTCTGGACCGACAAAATATTCGATAAAGAAGGAAAGTTGCTGGATGCTGTTCAGGACTTGCTCCCGGAAGATGCTCCATGCAACACAATTACTGAAGATGGCAATGCTGACACAGAGACATCTTCAGCAAATGAGAAGGAACAACCCCTCGATCTCGAGGGTGATTTTCTAAACAAAGACCCTTCTCCAGAAGCTCTTGAAGTTGGTAGAGGTACCCGTTCTGGCCGGGATTACCACAAAAACTACAACCAACCTTCTGCTTCTTATGTAAATCCTTCGGGAAAACAAGCTGTAAACGCCCCTAGTGGCAAGAATAATGAAAATGCAGGCCCCAAGGAGGCTTTCAAGTACGACTTGATTCAGCACTTCAAACACATACCTGCACGTCTGCACATCCTAGACTTATTACGAATGTCACCACAGACTCGTGATAGTCTCATTTCAGAACTACAAATGCTGGATGCGGATGTCGACAAACATGCCCCACAAGTCCTACAAATTGAAATGGACTATAGGGTCGAAAAATCAAAAACTCCCTCAAAAGGAGAAAAGAAGAAAACTGAGGGATCCTGCATCGAATGCCTCTCGGTTCAAAAAGCAGCAAGTGCAACCATCGCCTTCACCAAGGAAGACCTCCTGCTAGGCGAGACAAAGCACAACCGACCCCTGTACTTCACCGGGTACATCAAAGAGGTGCCAGTGCGCAAAATCCAGATCGATCCAGGTTCTGCACTCAACCTCATCTCCACTTCGGCACTCGAAGAACTGGGCATTCCGCCTAGCAAGCTGAGCCACAAGTCTGTGTCCATTTTTGGATATGATGGCAGCGCTCAAAGGCCAATCGGCAAAATCAGGTTCAAGTTGCAAATCGGTGATCTTATCTCCGAGGTCACTATCTATGCGATAAAGACCCCTTCATGCTACAACATCCTTCTCGGACGCCCCTGGATACACGAGAATGGTGTTGTCCCTTCGACTTTACATCAGTGCATCAAGTTCGTTGGCAATGACGGCTTGATACATCGAGTGTTTGCAGACAAAAAGCCCTTCAAAGGCAAAGAAGTCTATTTCGCAGATGCTCAGATGTACAACGATGAAAAAGAAGAAAGGGAGGAAGAAACAGCATCCTTTGCCGAAAATCTCCAGAAAAACAAAGGCAAGGCTTCTCAGCAATCACCGGAAGAAAATAAACCCTCTATCAAAACCGAAGAGAATAATCAATCTCCCTTCATGGTCTCCCTCAAGTCTTCAAAGCCTCTGGTGATCACCACCAAAGCAAAGAAGACAAAACAGAGGGCTGGGGGCAAGTTTGCTGTCTCCTTCGTGTCTATCTTGCAAGACACGGATTCGGACTCAGAGCCAGAAGACGATACATCGTCAAGCCAAGCTGATGATCAACAAGTTCAGCCCGCTCTCACTCCGATGGAGACAACCGTTGACATAGAAGATCCAGCATCTGCTTCCTTCGTTGTTCCAGCAACATCAGCAGAAGAAAAGCCAATCTTCTTCCATAAATCAGAAGTTTCTTCATCAAATTCTTCGCTTGAACCTTTCCAAAATGAAGGTATGCCTCAACTATCCCTGTATAGTCCAATGGCGCAAGCTATCATGAAGAAAATGGGCTACGATGCTCAGAACCCAATCGGTTTGGGAGATGGTCGTGGTATTATCACGCCATTGGAACCAACCCTGACCAAAAGTCAACTGGAAGGTTGGAAATCCCACCGCCACATAGAAAAGTCTTCACATGGGCTGGGGTATGATCCTGACGCTCCCTTGAGACAGTTGACACAAAGGCTGCAAAGTCATCTTGCCGACCAAGCCTCAACATCTCATATTAATGAAGACATCGATCTCCCTGGATATCTCTATGAAGAGTTGGTCGTCAAGGATCCAGGAAGTTCATCCAATTGGTACGATTTCTTTGATGATGAAGAGGAATTGTCCGATGATACAGACACACGGTTCTCTGACCCAAAAGAACCACTGTCTCCAAAGGAAGTGCCCTACTTCGACCTAGTTTCAACAGGTGATTGGGACCATCTCATAACAAATCTTGAGAAAAGTACCAATCAAGAAGACCCATGGACAAAAGCAGAGCCGTGGTCTGTAGATACCTTTGGAACTCCAGAAGGCTTTGTTGGGTTGGAAGCCTCCGAAAATATTGTGGAGGAACCACCTTCAAATCTTCCAACAGAAGATTCTGTTCAAAAGATAGACTTGGGAAAACCTGATAACCCACGTCCTGTATTCATAAGCAAGAATATAAAGGATGATGAGTTACCCGAGTATATCGCGTTTCTTCATGAGTTCGTTGATTGTTTTGCATGGTCTTACGCTGAGATGCCTGGCTTAGACCCCAAAATAGCAGTCCATAAACTAAATCTTCAAAAAGATATCAAGCCTGTCAAACAAGGCCAAAGAAGGTTCCGTCCTGACATGATGGACAAAATTGAACAAGAAGTTCAAAAAATCAAAAGCGTTGGCTTCATCCGTGAGGAACAGCATCCTGAATGGTTGGCCAACATCGTCCCCGTGACAAAGAAAAATGGGCAAATCAGGGTCTGCATTGATTACAGAGACCTGAACAATGCATGCCCAAAAGATGAATTCCCGCTCCCTATACCGGAGGTGATGATCGACAATACCTGTGGGTTCGAGCGAATGACATTCATGGATGGCTTCTCTGGCTACAATCAGATAAAGATGCATCCTGAAGATGGAAAACACACAGCATTTCGGACCCCGTTTGGCGTGTATTGCTACACTGTCATGCCATTCGGTCTGAAGAATGTCGGCGCTACATATCAGAGGGCTATGATGAAGATATTCCAAGATATGCAGCACAAGACGGTCGAATGTTATGTCGATGATCTCGCCGTCAAAAGCAAAAGAAAAGAAGACCATCTCAAAGATCTTCGAGAAGTCTTCCTCCGACTTCGCAAACACAAACTGCGAATGAATCCCCTCAAATGCTTCTTCGGTGTTTCATCGGGTAAGTTTCTCGGATTCATAGTACGGAAAGCTGGCATAGAGCTTGACCCCACCAAAGTCAAGGCTATCCTAGAAATGCCATCTCCAAGAACCCTAAGACAATTAAAAGGGCTCCAAGGAAGATTGACATACATTCGGCGGTTCATCTCCAACCTATCAGGAAAGTGCCGTCCATTCTCTCGGTTAATGAAGAAAGGAGTCAATTTTGTCTGGGATGCTGAATGTGAAGCCGCGTTCCAGGACATCAAGTCATACCTGACAAAACCTCCAGTGTTGGCTGCCCCCACAAATGGAAAACCATTCCTCTTGTACACAAGAGCCCTTGACTGTTCTTTAGGCGCTCTACTCGCACAAAAGAATGACCAGGGAAAAGAAGCTGCTCTATATTACCTTAGCCGCATGTTGGTAGGTGCAGAGCATCGCTACTCTCCAGTCGAAAAAGAATGCTTGGCAGTGATGTTCGCCGTACAAAAACTGCGTCACTATCTGCTATCCAACACAGTGTACCTGATTTCGAGGATCAACCTCCTAAAGGTCCTTGTCACAAAAGCAGGTTCTCTCAATGCCCGACTGGCAAAATGGTCCATCCTCCTGTCACAATTTGACATTAGGTATGTACCACAAAAAGCAATCAAAGGCCAAGCTCTAGCAGACTTCCTCGCGGAGCATCCATTGCCTAAAGATTCTCCACTCAGGGATGACCTCCCAGACGAATCAGTCTACAGTGTGGAGACTTCCTTATCAAACGCTTCCTGGCACATGTACTTCGATGGCGCAACCAGGACAAATGAAAAGGGAAATCAAATATCGGGAATTGGCATTCTCTTCGTTAATCCCGACAAATACATGATTCCACACGCATTCTCGCTACTGGAACCATGTTCAAACAATGCAGCTGAGTACCAAGCCCTGATCATAGGATTGGAACTCGCCCTTGAATCCGGCATCACTACGCTGGAAGCTTTTGGAGACTCTCAACTGATCGTCAACCAGATGAATCAGGAATTTGAAGTCAGGAAGCCCGATCTGTTGCCTTACTACAACAAAGCACAATCGCTTCGACAAAAGTTCGACAGCTGTCATATCACCCACATCCTCAGAGGTGGAAACATTCGTGCAGATGCCCTGGCTGGACTTGCTGCGTCTATGGCAATCCAAGAAGGGGAAAACATGCAAATTACAGTGTGTCAAAAAAGGATTCTCCCTCCTCTCAACACACATCAAGCAGTTGCTGAATGCCACCAAGTGGTTGGAAGTCGGATCTCCGTCCTTAAACCTCTGATCAGCGACTGGAGGGATCCGTTCATTGATTACATAATGTTCGGAATCCTACCTGAAGACCCAAAAGAACGGGTAAGCATCCAAAGACGAGCCCCAAACTTTCATTTGGATATTCCTTCAAAAATGCTGTATAGAAAATCCTACAATGGAGTACTTCTACGCTGCTTGTCACAACAAGAGGCTGAGGGAACACTCAAAGAAGTACATGCTGGTCTTTGTGGAGCCCATCAGGCTGGGCCTAAGCTCTACGATCAGTTAAAAAGGTTAGGTTATTATTGGCCTACCATGGTGGCTGATGCAATGCAATTTGCTAAGCGCTGCCAACAATGCCAAGTTCATGGAGATTATGTCCACATGCCTCCGGAATGGCTACATCCTACAGCAATCTCATGGCCTTTTGAAGTCTGGGGTATGGACATCATAGGTCCTATCTCCCCTCCATCGAGCAAAGGTCATCGCTTCATCTTCGCCGCTACGGATTATTTCTCCAAGTGGTCAGAAGCATTTGCGCTTAGTGAAATGAAGACCTCATCAGTCCTTCAGTTTTTGCGCACCAACATCATTTGTCGCTTCGGCATACCTAAAAGATTCGTCCATGATAACGGACCACAGTTCCGCGATCACCGATTCTACAAGTTTTGCGACAAATACAAAATCCAAAGTTGTCCTTCAACTCCGTACAATCCGGCGGCGAATGGACTAGCAGAGGCCTTCAACAAGACGCTCTGCAAAATCCTCAAGAAAATGGTCTCTAGTCATAAAAGAGATTGGGGCGACAAACTGCCTGAAGCTTTGTGGGCCTATCGAACCACAGTTCGAGGACCAACCCATAGCACACCATTCTCCTTGGTCTATGGATGCGAAGCTGTTGTCCCTTTGGAGGTTCAAATTCCTTCCTTAAGGGTATCTCTACAAAATGACATGACGCAAGAAAGCAATGTCAAATTGAGACTCCAAGAGCTGGATAACCTCGATGAGAGACGGCTCAAAGCTCTACAAAGCATTGAGCTCTACCAAGCACGCATGGCAGGATCTTTTGACAAGAAGGTCAGGCAACGCGCCTACAAAAAGGGAGACTTGGTTCTTACAGTAAAAAGACCAATGGTTTTTGCCAACAAATCCAAAGGCAAATTTGAACCAAAATGGGAGGGACCTTTCGTCATCGACAAAGTCTTCTCCAACGGCGCATACGCTCTTCTAAACATGGAGGGTGACGGATGTATGCTGCCCATCAATGGGAAGTTCTTGAAGCGGTACTACCCTTGAAGGCTTCTTCCATCGGGTCAGAGCGACGCCTGCACGGCCAAAGCCTATTCCTAGGTATCTGCTCGTCAAACCCACTCCTTTTGGAATTTTCATCCTCTTGTTGAAATTTCTAAAAAAAAAAAAAAAAACCCCTCAAAACAATGTTTCTTTCATCGTTTCATTGTTCAAAAGAAAAAAAAATCCAAAAATCCAAGTTTAGGAGCTTCTTCCCAAACTTGACCAAAATTTTCGATCCTTGAAACCAAAATTCATGGTTTGAAACAAAATCAGGACCTAGGGATTTCAGCCCTAGTCCACCTCGACTTTTACCACCAAAATGGTTTTGAGTCAAAATTTACGACCCTCGTGTCTTTAAACAAAAAAAATGGTTTTTCAAAAACCGCAAGGAAGCGACGTTCAGTCGATACTTGCAAAACCCAAAACCGGAAGGATGCGAACCCCATTCGATACTTCCAAAACCCCGAAATTTCAAAAATCGTGGAGACGCAACGTTCCAGTTGATATCCACAACCCAAATTTTAAAACAAACAAAAAAAAAAAACAAAACAAAGGTTTGAAAAAACCTCAAACTTCAAAAATCATGGGAAAGCGACATTCCATCGATACCCACAAAACAAAATTTTTGAAGACAAAAGCAGGGAAACGACGCTTAGTCGATACTTGCACCCAAATCCGCGAGGAGGCGACATTCCATCGATACTCGCAACCGAATGAGCAAGGAAGCGACATTCCATCGATACTTGCAATACCATTCAGCAGGGAGGCGACTTTTAGTCGATACTTGCATTTTTGAAAACCAAAAAACCTGGCTTTCACGCCAAAAAACCCGGCTTCCATGCCAAAAATCCGACTTTCATGCCAAAAAATCAAAAATCCGGCTTTCATGACAAAAATCAAAATTCGGCTTCCATGCCAACAAAACAAAACTCAGTTTTCAAAAAAAAAATCTGGCTTTCATGCCAAAAACAAAAAATCTGGCTTTCATGCAAAAAAATCTGGCTTTCATGCCAAAAACAAAAAATCTGGCTTCCATGCAAAAAAAAAAAAAAGAAATTTCGGCTTTCATGCCAAAAACAAAATCTGGTTCTTACACCAAAAACAAAACCGGCTCTCATGCCACAAACCAAATCTTGGCTTTCATGCCACCCCAAAAATTGGCTTTCATGCCACCTCAAAATCGGCTTCCACGCCACCTCAAAATTTCGGCTTCCACGCCATCCAAAATTTTGGCTCTCATGCCATAAACCCAAATCCGGCTATAGATGCCACCCAAAAATTGGCTTTCATGCCGCAAGCAAAATCTGGCTCCCATGCCAAAACATGTCTCAAAAACTGGCTCCCATGCCAAAACAATCATTTGTCAAAAGATTTCTCACAAAATGACAAACTTTTGATCACATCCCATTTAGCAATCACTTTAATCACAATATTTGAGTGAGCGTAGGGAAAACAAAAAAAAAGTACCAAAAAAAAATACATGTGGTACCAAAAAAAATGTGTTCACAAGCACTGCAAAAAAATGTATACCAAAAAAATACATGTGGTATATAAAAAAGAGAGAAAGAGTTTCTGTTAAAAAAAAAAAAACAGGGACTCAGCCAAAAATGCTCTCCAGCCAAGCTTTCAGCTCCTCAAGCAAACTCTTGGCTTCATCCGTCAGAGTCTCCAAGGCACGCTTCTTCAAGAATCTGCCATGAGTAGCTGGAGAAGGCTCTATCCCTTCTGCTACACCAGGAAGATTATCCTGAGCAGTCTGCCATCGTTCATTCTCTCTAGCCTTCCTATTGAGAATCTGACCAGACTCTGCAACTTGGCGAATCAAAGCACTCTCCCTGTCACGAGTCTCTGTTATGGCGGTCCACGTACTAGCGACTTGGGCTTTTAATTGTTCGAGATGCTTTCTTGCCTCCTCAACCTCTCCATCGAGGATGCTAAGGTCATGCTGCAGCCTGATGATGTCTAACTCCGCTCGGTTCCTCTCCCGAACCAGCTGTTTCCTGCCCTGTGCAGTCTCTTTCAATTCCGATTGAGCCTTCTCAGCCGGGTTCAGGAACATCTCTTGGAAGAACTGGTCATCAGGATAGCTGATGGTCTCAAACCACCTGTCGCCTAATGCAATGATCCTATCAACGATCGCCCGGGCGTCCGTAACATCCAGACCAATATCTTCCTCAGCATCTTTGAGAATCTCCTTCACATGGGGAATCTTGCTACGTGCAACATCCAAGTGTCCAGAAAGGAGGGTCTCAATCCAAGAACTCAAAACCCGCATCACCACCTTCTTCGCATACTGAAGAGATGGGCCAGATGAAGACTCACCCTTCTCTGTCGATTGGCTGCCCAAGTCATGTCCCATCGGAAGAGTAACAAAAGAACACTTTCCAATCGGGGCCGCTGGAGAAGGAATCTCAACATGAGGTCTTGCCTCTGCCGCGTCAGAATTGGCTGGAGAAGTCCCAATTACTGGGTCAACTTCTGGCATCCCTGGCTCTGGCTCTGAAGGAAGCGATGAACTCTCTTCTGTCACTTCAAAATCTGCCAAACACAAAAAGGTATGAATATGATCTTGTCAAAAAAAAAATCAATGTCAAGATTATCACTATGAAATACCTTCTTCCATGATGGGCGGAGTACTTTCTATCTCCATTTGCTCATCCGAAGCATCGTCGAAAGCCATATCCATAGATGGCTCGAAGTCGGAACCCTCTGGCAAGTCAGCTGACAAGAAAACAAAAATATGTGTCAGCAAATTCAAAAAAAAAAAAAAATCATCATCCTCATACCAGGTGGAGATTCTGGGTCCTCCCCAGAGTCCCTCAACTTTTCTTCAGATGCCGCAACTGGATCCATCACCGCCTCATCGGCAGGAACCTCGGGCATCACCAAGTTTTCATCTTCTGCAAAAGAAAGAAAACAACAGATCAAAAAAAAATCCCTCATAAAAGGAAAGAAGCGAAAATAGAGAAGAAGGAAAATCATACCAACATCAGCGGACTCTTCTTCACGACTCCTCTTCTCTGGAGGCTCATCAGCATCTCCTGATACCTCCTCAGCAATGGTAGGAGGGACTTCCAGATCAGGAAAGTCTTCGTGGCGTCTCTCTGTGCGACGCTGTCCTCTCCTCCTCTTTTTTCTACGAGCCGGTCTACTCGAAGTACCTGCCTCACTGTCAAAGTCAGGACTTCCACTTGGCTCCTCACTGGACGACCCGTTCCTACCAGTGGACCCCATGGAAGCCTTCATTCGCTCTGCTTGCATCCAAGTGTCGATCTCGGCTTCCTCCTCCTCGAGCTGTCTCAAGACCTCAGCAGGTATCTCTTGTGCGGCTCCGGATCTAATGACATCCTGTTCCTCGAGAAAGCCTATCCTATGCTTCTCTCCAGAAAGGAAGAACAAAACTTCCCCTCGACGGACGCCATCTGATCTACCAAGACCCTTCCCAGGAGATTGCTTGACATCCAGCTCCTTCTTGGAAAGCCCTCGGTACACAGCAAAGCTCTCCACGAACCACTTCGTGAAGCCAGCAGTCCGGAAAATGGGCAACTCAGGATAGGAAATCATGGCAGTAGTGTCCTCCGCACTATAGAAAGCCCATGCATTTCTCTCGTCCTGCAAACCTCCAAAATGCTTCACCATGCTCGAAGGCGCTCCAACAACGCCTTGAGAGAAGCCTAACTGCAACGCAAAACGCGAAGGGACATACGGCTGGATATCAACAAAAAGATGTCTGCGGTACACCATCGTGCCAACACGTATGTTTAAAAGCCACCTCTTCTCTGCGTTGGTCAAAGAATAGTGTCTTCCCGATCTCGCCCTGGTAGAATCTCGGGAGACACCAAAATCAAAAGCCTTCTTCCGCAAATCTGGAGAAAGCTTTACTGAAGATTGCCCAATCTCGACATCCCTGAATCGTCGGATTCTCAAGCGGGCAGACAAAAGTGAATCGGAAACGGCTTTTCCCCTAGCCAACCGAATCATAAAAGGGTCATCATCCTGAGCAGCGCCCAAACGGTGGAAGCCGGGACAGTGGTACACATACCACGAATAAAAAATATGGGCTGAAAATACCCTATTCATAGGAAGCCCAAGCCGAACCAGAAAAGCAGCAGCCTGCAGTTCGGTGCACAAATAGGAGTAAAGAGCAGGCACCAAAGCCAACTGCTCTACGAACGCCATCTGACAAGCCGGAAATATACAATGCGGCCTGATGTGTGTTCCGTCTCCTCCAGCAAAAACAGCCTCACCCAGCCAATAAGTGAGGTACGCAGCAACGTCTCTCCGCAGCGCAATGTCGGAGCAAACGGCGTCTGTACTTGTGAGAAAGTTCTTCAAATTCTCTCGCATGGCAGAAATCTTCTTCCCCGGATTCTTAGTCTTGGCTTCCTGGGTCATACTCTCAGAAGATTCTTCGTCGCCAAAAAAGTTTGGAGACAAAGAGCTGAAACTCCTCCAACTGCTACACCGGACTTTCAAGCCCTCATTCTCCCTCAAAAAATCGTAGAAGGCGACGAGCTGAAAGTACAAAAGCCTGAACTCCTCAGACTGCTCCTCAAGGACGCTGTCAATCGGCATAAATTCCTCATAGAGTTTGCCGAGGATGGGTAACCCGGTAATGGCACTCAGCTCCTTCAAAGAAAAACCAATCTCACCATTCGTAACAATGAAGGTGTTGGTTTGTGGAAGGAAGGACTCCAGCATGGCCATAAAAGCCTCATCGGAGAAAACTACGGTTTGCCTAAAAGCGCGAACCGCATCAAAAATCTCGGCCTCCTTCAGAATGGCACCGCCGATCTGCAGGATGTGATCAGTCCACGACTCCCAGCCCGAGTCAACACTGAAACGGCCACGAAGTCGAAAAGGCTTCACCCAATTGCTGCCATCGCCCCTGAAAATGCCAAGGCCCACCGGTCTCAAATCAACCGATGGATGATCAGATCCTTGGTAGCCGCTGGCCGGCATCAACATGTCCAGACGGACAGGCGATTTCTCTGCATAACCAGAAGGACCGCCAACAAAAACCCCGGTCTTGACCACATTGGTCCTCTTCACCCAGCTTGGAGGATCTTCTCTCTTAGAGCAAGTGGGAGAAAGACTCATGATCGAAATAGTACGATCAAAAGGCGACCGGGTAGAAATGGTTCTCTCCTCACCATCGGTTGTGTAAGAGAACTGAAAGCATCTCCTTTGATATGACGAGTCATCAGGAGCTGCATCACCAAAGAAAAAGGTAGGCTTGGGCACAACGCTCTGATCGTCCATGACCCAAGGACGATTGCTTGCCATAATCTTGTAAAACTCCTCATCCTTGAGACCGATCAGTCGCTGTCTCATCTCATCTCGGTTGAGCGAGTCACACTCTTCCAAGTTTCTCTCCACATACTGGACCTTCTCCCAAGCCTGCTGTACAGCAGCATTGGAAGATCTGGCAGATCGACGAGGTGTATCGGTAACGGGCTTCTTACCCTTGTTCGTTCTGGAGGAACTACCTGCAAAGATTGAAAAGAAAAAAAAAATCAATCAACAGAATGACAGAATTTTGCTAAAAAAAATCCTAGCGAAATTTTGGCATGACTCCGGGGCAATTCCGAAGAAAAGGGAATCACCCCGAAAAGAAAGGAAGCCTGAAGATGAGCTCAACATCGCTGCAAGCTCATGATCAATGAAGGATTCTCAAAGAAGACTCGAACTCAAACATTGCTGCGAGATCAAGACAGTCTTCTCAAATTTCCGCAAGAATCGGAAAAGAGCTCAACATTGCTGCGAGCTTCAAATCCCAAAACTTGCAAAAAGCTCCTCGAAACCCCCGCAAGACTAAAGAAAGAGCTCAACATTGCTGCGAGCTTCAAATCTCAAGACTTGCAAAAGATTTCCAGGTGTGCATCATCATCATGCTCCCAATTCAATTTACCAAAAATCATGCATAAAAGAAAATCATCATGCACTAGATGCTAGGAAAACCTTGACAAAATTTGACCAATTCCAACCCAACTTGGTCAAAATCAAACTTTGTTTAAGTCAAAATTCATGTTGACTTAACATAGAAACTCTAGCCTTCTATCTTGATGCATCAAACAAAAAAAAAATGCATAAACATCTTGAAATGCATGAAACCTCATTATCATGATGATACAAAAAGAGGAGAAAGGAAAGTTCTTTTTTTAAAAAAAAAAAAGAAGGAAAAAAAAAAAAAAAAAAAAAAAGAAAAAATTATGGGCTGGCCCACAGGCCGTGGCCCATGGGCCACATGGCCGTACGGCCCAAAGCTGTACGGACATGTCCGTACAGCAGCAAAAAAAAAGAGAGAAAAGAAAAAAAAAAGGAAGAAGAAAGAAAAAAAAACGAAAAGAAAAGGGCGTGTAAAAAAAAAAAAAAAAAAAAAAAGAACACGTGCAAAAGAAAAAAAAAAGAGAGAAGAAAAAAATGATGAAACTTTCTTTACATGGAATTTCTTGTAAAAAGAAATAAAAAACTTACTTGAAGCCATGGATGGAGAAGAAAGAAGAACTTGAAGACTCTTGAAGAAGGAGGATTCTTGATCTTAGAGCAACTCTTGAAGACTTTTGCAAAAAGAAAGCAATAGGAGCAAGAGATCCCACCTCAATTGCTTTTATAAAGAGAGCAAACCAAAAGAGGAAACAAGAGAAAAGCAAGGAGGAAAGGGCTAAAAATTAGCAACCTTCCCAAAAGAAAAGGAAGCTTGGGATATTCTCTCCCAAAACAAAGATTCTTTGAGAAATTCTCTCCAAAAAGAAAGGGAATGAGAGATATTCTCTCCCAAAGAAAGATATTTTCAGAGAATCTCTCCCAAAATCAAGGAAACTTGAGAAAATCTCTCAAAGTAAGGATATTTTCAGATATTCTCCACCCAAAGGAGATATCTTTAGATATTCTTTACGAAGTGACACCATATGAGATCTAAGCCATCCTTCAAAGCTTAAGGTCCCATGGGTTAGCCCATATGAGCCAGGTTTGACCACCTAGGCACTAAAAGTGGCTTTTAGTCAAAATTTCTCTTACCAAGAGCGTACAAAAATGGTCGCAGAACTTGTAGAATTGGTGATCGCGGAACTGTGGTCCGTTATCATGAACGAATCTTTTAGGTATGCCAAAGCGACAAATGATGTTGGTGCGCAAGAAGTGAAGGACTGATGACGTCTTCATTTCACTAAGCGCGAATGCTTCTGACCACTTGGAGAAATAATCCGTAGCGGCGAAGATGAAGCGATGACCTTTGCTCGATGGAGGGGAGATAGGACCTATGATGTCCATACCCCAGGCTTCAAAAGGCCATGAGATTGCTGTAGGATGTAGCCATTCCGGAGGCATGTGGACATAATCTCCATGAACTTGGCATTGTTGGCAGCGCTTAGCAAATTGCATTGCATCAGCCACCATGGTAGGCCAATAATAACCTAACCTTTTTATCTGATCGTAGAGCTTAGGCCCAGCCTGATGGGCTCCACAAAGACCAGCATGTACTTCTTTGAGTGTTCCCTCAGCCTCTTGTTGTGACAAGCAGCGTAGAAGTACTCCATTGTAGGATTTTCTATACAGCATTTTTGAAGGAATATCCAAATGAAAGTTTGGGGCTCGTCTTTGGATGCTTACCCGTTCTTTTGGATCTTCAGGTAGGATTCCGAACATTATGTAATCAATGAACGGATCCCTCCAGTCGCTGATCAGAGGTTTAAGGACGGAGATCCGACTTCCAACCACTTGGTGGCATTCAGCAACTACTTGATGTGTGTTGAGAGGAGGGAGAATCCTTTTTTGACACACTGTAATTTGCATGTTTTCCCCTTCTTGGATTGCCATAGACGCAGCAAGTCCAGCCAGGGCATCTGCACGAATGTTTCCACCTCTGAGGATGTGGGTGATATGACAGATGTCGAACTTTTGTCGAAGCGATTGTGCCTTGTTGTAGTAAGGCAACAGATCGGGCTTCCTGACTTCAAATTTCTGATTCATCTGGTTGACGATCAGTTGAGAGTCTCCAAAAGCTTCCAGTGTAGTAATGCAGGATTCAAGGGCAAGCTCCAATCCTACGATGAGTGCTTGGTACTCAACTGCATTGTTTGAACATGGTTCCAGTAGCGAGAATGCGTGTGGAATCATGTATTTGTCGGGATTAACGAAGAGAATGCCAATTCCCGATATTTGATTTCCCTTTTCATTTGTCCTGGTTGCGCCATCGAAGTACATGTGCCAGGAAGCGTTTGATAAGGAAGTCTCCACACTGTAGACTGATTCGTCTGGGAGGTCATCCCTGAGTGGAGAATCTTTAGGCAATGGATGCTCCGCGAGGAAGTCTGCTAGAGCTTGGCCTTTGATTGCTTTTTGTGGTACATACCTAATATCAAATTGTGACAGGAGGATGGACCATTTTGCCAGTCGGGCATTGAGAGAACCTGCTTTTGTGACAAGGACCTTTAGGAGGTTGATCCTCGAAATCAGGTACACTGTGTTGGATAGCAGATAGTGACGTAGTTTTTGTACGGCGAATATCACTACCAAGCATTCTTTTTCGATTGGAGAGTAGCGATGCTCTGCACCTACCAACATGCGGCTAAGGTAATATAGAGCAGCTTCTTTTCCCTGGTCATTCTTTTGTGCGAGTAGAGCGCCTAAAGAATAGTCAAGGGCTCTTGTGTACAAGAGGAATGGTTTTCCAGTTGTGGGGGCAGCCAATACTGGAGGTTTTGTCAGGTATGACTTGACGTCCTGGAACGCGGCTTCACATTCAGCATCCCAGACAAAATCGACACCTTTCTTCATTAACCGAGAGAATGGACGGCACTTTCCTGATAGGTTGGAGATGAACCGCCGAATGTAAGCCAATCTTCCTTGGAGCCCTTTTAATTGTCTTAGGGTTCTTGGAGATGGCATTTCTAGGATAGCCTTGACTTTGGTGGGGTCAAGCTCTATGCCAGCTTTCCGTACTATGAATCCGAGAAACTTACCCGATGAAACACCGAAGAAGCATTTGAGGGGATTCATTCGCAGTTTGTGTTTGCGAAGTCGGAGGAAGACTTCTCGAAGATCTTTGAGATGGTCTTCTTTTCTTTTGCTTTTGACGGCGAGATCATCGACATAACATTCGACCGTCTTGTGCTGCATATCTTGGAATATCTTCATCATAGCCCTCTGATATGTAGCGCCGACATTCTTCAGACCGAATGGCATGACAGTGTAGCAATACACGCCAAACGGGGTCCGAAATGCTGTGTGTTTTCCATCTTCAGGATGCATCTTTATCTGATTGTAGCCAGAGAAGCCATCCATGAATGTCATTCGCTCGAACCCACAGGTATTGTCGATCATCACCTCCGGTATAGGGAGCGGGAATTCATCTTTTGGGCATGCATTGTTCAGGTCTCTGTAATCAATGCAGACCCTGATTTGCCCATTTTTCTTTGTCACGGGGACGATGTTGGCCAACCATTCAGGATGCTGTTCCTCACGGATGAAGCCAACGCTTTTGAGTTTTTGAACCTCTTGTTCAATTTTGTCCATCACGTCAGGACGGAACCTTCTTTGGCCTTGTTTGACAGGCTTGATATCTTTTTGAAGATTGAGTTTATGGACTGCTATTTTGGGGTCTAAGCCAGGCATCTCAGCGTAAGACCATGCAAAACAATCAACGAACTCATGAAGAAACGCGATATACTCGGGTAACTCATCATCCTTTATATTCTTGCTTATGAATACAGGACGTGGGTTATCAGGTTTTCCCAAGTTTATCTTTTGAACAGAATCTTCTGTTGGAAGATTTGAAGGTGGTTCCTCCACAATATTTTCGGAGGCTTCCAACCCAACAAAGCCTTCTGGAGTTCCAAAGGTATCTACAGACCACGGCTCTGCTTTTGTCCATGGGTCTTCTTGATTGGTACTTTTCTCAAGATTTGCTATGAGATGGTCCCAATCACCTGTTGAAACTAGGTCGAAGTAGGGCACTTCCTTTGGAGACAGTGGTTCTTCTGGGTCAGAGAACCGTGTGTCTGTATCATCGGACAATTCCTCTTCATCATCAAAGAAATCGTACCAATTGGATGAACTTCCTGGATCCTTGACGACCAACTCTTCAAAGAGATATCCAGGGAGATCGATGTCTTCATTAATATGAGATGTTGAGGCTTGGTTGGCAAGATGACTTTGCAGCCTTTGTGTCAACTGTCTCAAGGGAGCGTCAGGATCATACCCCAGCCCATGTGAAGACTTTTCTATGTGGCGGTGGGGTTTCCAACCTTCCAGTTGACTTTTGGTCAGGGTTGGTTCCAATGGCGTGATAATACCACGACCATCTCCCAAACCGATTGGGTTCTGAGCATCGTAGCCCATTTTCTTCATGATAGCTTGCGCCATTGGACTATACAGGGATAGTTGAGGCATACCTTCATTTTGGAAAGGTTCAAGCGAAGAATTTGATGAAGAAACTTCTGATTTATGGAAGAAGATTGGCTTTTCTTCTGCTGATGTTGCTGGAACAACGAAGGAAGCAGATGCTGGATCTTCTATGTCAACGGTTGTCTCCATCGGAGTGAGAGCGGGCTGAACTTGTTGATCATCAGCTTGGCTTGACGATGTATCGTCTTCTGGCTCTGAGTCCGAATCCGTGTCTTGCAAGATAGACACGAAGGAGACAGCAAACTTGCCCCCAGCCCTCTGTTTTGTCTTCTTTGCTTTGGTGGTGATCACCAGAGGCTTTGAAGACTTGAGGGAGACCATGAAGGGAGATTGATTATTCTCTTCGGTTTTGATAGAGGGTTTATTTTCTTCCGGTGATTGCTGAGGAGCCTTGCCTTTGTTTTTCTGGAGATTTTCGGCAAAGGATGCTGTTTCTTCCTCCCTTTCTTCTTTTTCATCGTTGTACATCTGAGCATCTGCGAAATAGACTTCTTTGCCTTTGAAGGGCTTTTTGTCTGCAAACACTCGATGTATCAAGCCGTCATTGCCAACGAACTTGATGCACTGATGTAAAGTCGAAGGGAGAACACCATTCTCGTGTATCCAGGGACGTCCGAGAAGGATGCTGTAGCATGAAGGGGTCTTTATCGCATAGACAGTGACTTCGGAGATAAGATCACCGATTTGCAACTTGAACCTGATTTTGCCGATTGGCCTTTGAGCGCTGCCATCATATCCAAAGATGGACACAGACGTGTGGCTCAGCTTGCTAGGCGGAATGCCCAGTTCTTCGAGTGCCGAAGTGGAGATGAGGTTGAGTGCAGAACCTGGATTGATCTGGATTTTGCGCACTGGCACCTCTTTGATGTACCCGGTGAAGTACAGGGGTCGGTTGTGCTTTGTCTCGCCTAGCAGGAGGTCTTCCTTGGTGAAGGCGATGGTTGCACTTGCTGCTTTTTGAACCGAGAGGCATTCGATGCAGGATCCCTCAGTTTTCTTCTTTTCTCCTTTTGAGGGAGTTTTTGATTTTTCGACCCTATAGTCCATTTCAATTTGTAGGACTTGTGGGGCATGTTTGTCGACATCCGCATCCAGCATTTGTAGTTCTGAAATGAGACTATCACGAGTCTGTGGTGACATTCGTAATAAGTCTAGGATGTGCAGACGTGCAGGTATGTGTTTGAAGTGCTGAATCAAGTCGTACTTGAAAGCCTCCTTGGGGCCTGCATTTTCATTATTCTTGCCACTAGGGGCGTTTACAACTTGTTTTCCCGAAGGATTTACATAAGAAGCAGAAGGTTGGTTGTAGTTTTTGTGGTAATCCCTGCCAGAACGGGTACCTCTACCAACTTCAAGAGCTTCTGGAGAAGGGTCTTTGTTTAGAAGATCACCCTCGAGATCGAGGGGTTGTTCCTTCTCATTTGCTGAAGATGTCTCTGTGTCAGCATTACCATCTTCAGTAATTGTGTTGCATGGAGCATTTTCCGGGAGCAAGTCCTGAACAGCATCCAGCAACTTTCCTTCTTTATCGAATATTTTGTTGGTCCAGACATCACCGATGAGATCGGGCATTTGGGACCAATTGACCGGATTTTCTCTGAAGAAGATTTCACCGGATGGAATTTCTTCAAGGTGATCGGTTGGAAGAGGTTTGAGTTCCGATGTCACTGTTCCAGGAGACGAAGCCTGAGAAGGTGAGGAATTATCATCCTGAGTTATTGCATTGCAAGTAACTTTGACGGAAGATGCCTCCAAGATGAACTGTTGGGAATCAGATTCGTCCTCAGATGTAAGAGGATCGTCGATCCAACAGCTTTCTTCGTTTTTCGGGGTTACCGGAGGAGATTCCTGTAGATTTTCAAGAACTTCCGGTGCTGGGTTGTGACGAAGCTGATTGATGCGACCTTGTTCTTGCTCTATAGCAAGGTGCTGCAAGATCCTTGCGTATTCATCGAGATCAGGCACGGGAGCCAAATCTTCTTCTTCGTCTGCTCCTTGTGGTTCAACATGGTTGGGTTCCACTGGAGTATTTTCTTGGACAGCCTCTTGGTCTTCTTCATCATCAGACCAGGATCCTTGCGGCTGTAATGGGTTATACCAGATTACTGGCATAAGATGAGATTCAGGGATCCATTCCTCGTCGGAGAGATATTCTCCTGTTTCGAGGGATTCTTCCCACTCATCGATGTCACTGGCGGTGTCACTGGACTCATATCCATCCATGGAGAATCCGACCACTGAGTTGCAAGAGTATGATGCCCCCTGCGTAGTTTCATCTTTGAGATGTGGTGGCATGAAATCACCAAGAGTGAATTTTCTTGCCGCCTTTGAAGCCTTAGGAGAGGACTCTTCTGTTGCCCCCAGTGAAGCGGTAGAGGAGGTTTCTGCCTTTTCAGCGACTTCTTGCTTTTTCGGAGCTTTCTCCTGCTGTTTGAGCTTGCGGAGTTGTCTCATGGCTTGCCTTCGCTGTTGAGCGGTTGACTTTGTTTTGACGACCTCCCAATTTTCATCTTCTAGGAGATCGGGGTGTACCCATATGGGCTGTCCGTCTGATGTTGGATATGGAACCAACTCTTGGGACGTTTGGGTCATCTTTATCACCTTGAAGGAAGTAGTGATCTTCTCTTTTGGTGATTTTTGCTTTTGTCCACACGACACCATGTTGACGGAGGCAGACCCATAGTTTTTGTCGAAGGTAATGACTCCGTTTTTCCACATCTCATTTATCTTCTCTCTCACAACAAAACATTGATTGAAAGGATGCGAGACCATCTGATGGTATGGGCAGTACCGAGGATCGTTGGTTTTGCCAACATCTCCAGGTCTTTTGGGGTCAGGCAATGTAAGTTTGCCGTTTGCAAGGAGTGCCCCAAAGATTTCTTCAACATCTTCATCAAACGGGTATTTCTTTTCTACCCGTTCTCTGAAGGCATCAGAGAGTTCAGGCTTTTTACCTGTAGCTTTGTTTTCATCTTTCTTTGGCTGCTGAGGAGCTGACTTGGTTTGCACATTGAGAACCTCCTTTTTCTTTGGTTTTGAGGTTGCAATGGTAGTCGGCTCTTTCTTTAATGATTTCTGACTGTTGAGGTCTTTGATCACCGTTTCAGCTTCCATAGATGCTTCCAGGAGTTCTCCCAGGTTCTTTGATTTGTTGCCGATGATCATGGAGCGGATTCTTGCTCTCATGTTGTTTCGGCAGATGTCGACCAGTGATGCTTGTGGCAGTACATCGGAGCATTTGTATGCCATTGCCTTCAACTTGTGAATGAAGTCATATGTTGACTCATTCTCTCCCTGTTTTAGGCTGCAGAGCTGAGCCATAGTAATAGGATGATCCTCACCTTTGAAGTGGGTTAGGAAGCGTGTCTCCATCATGGCCCAATTTTGAATGGAGTCCTCCGGCAGAGTGGAGTACCAATCAAAGGCCGTACCTTTTAGGGTACTTGCAAAGAGGCGGATCTTGAGGGCATCTTGGTCCGCAATAGCTCCCGTCATGATCTTGAAATGGATGACGTGCTGTCTGGCCGAACCCTTCCCCGTATATGTTTGGAGAGTAGGTTGCTTGAATTTTGTAGGGAACGGGACCGAGTCCATCCACAAGGGATATGGTGGCTTGATCCCATGCTCTTTTAGTGTATCCTCTTCTTTTGCTTTGGCGAGGATATCGTCAACGTCCTTCTTGGTAAGGGCGCGTGATTCACTGTTTTCCGCATTTTCCTCGTCGCCTTGATGGCTCGGAGGAGCTTCATTATTTTGTGGACGCTGAAGATTGAGAATTAGGTTCTCTATTAGAGTCTCTATCCTCAGCTGCCCTTGCTCCAGCTGCTGGATGCGTGCGGTTACGTCATCATGCGGCGGAGGTTGTTCAGTATTTGTGACCAAGACGTTCATTCTTCGAGAGTCGAAAGAGGATACAGTCTTGGTGACTGAGCTGGAGCTCATTCTTTTAGATGAAGAGCTCGAAGAGTGGTCACTCCGATGTCCTTGGCTTGAAGAAGCGGGAGAGTTTTCTTTATGTCTTCGTGTCCGGGAGACGCTGCGAGTCACCGGTCGTCTGACATGGATTTTAGTTGCTGACTTCTGGCGTTTTCTGGTTTTGCCAACCATATGAACAGCAACAAGTTGGTCGGGTCTTTCTTTTTCGACCCATTTTTGGGAGACTTGAAGTGCAGAATCCTGGGTTCTTTGCTTCTCTAGTCTCTTTTGTCGATATGCCGTTCGGCGACGCATACGACGAGCGATTTGAGCTTTGGTTAGCTCTGGCTGTGCCCTAGCAATGAAGGTAGTAGTCCCTGGTGCGCAGCAGCCAAGCTTGTCTTCTTTGAAGATGGGCAGGGACAGGATCTGGAGGCGGTCCTTTGCCTGTCGCAGCGAAGCTTTGAATTTTGCGAGTTCGGCTCCCGTTGAGAGGAAGGGTCGACTCGCAGGTGTGAAGGCCTTGACAGGTTCTTGCGGAGGCCTTACGATGCACGATTTGATTTTGGGCTTGTATGAGCAAGCCGGCTCGTGCTGAGTTGGTTTTGTTTGGCGGAGGGTAGGCTTCTTCTCTTTCATGTAAGCAAGAGGGTAGAACCGGTTCTCCTTGAGAGGGGCCAGGTATACTGGCTTTGCTGATGTTTGTGACCTTCGCTGTTTGGGTGAAGGCCTTGGAGACCAAGTCTTTGAGCAGACCTGGTTTCTTGCTGGTTGAGGCTTTGCAGGAGCACTACGGGCCTCAGGTTTCTTGATGATCGCCCTTGGTATCACTGTAGTGATACGTTGAGGGGCGGTTCTCTGCTTCTTGGCAGGTGCGGTTTCTTCTGCGGGTAGTGAGAATGGTCCCAATGACCCGAAGACAATGGTCCGGGGAGTAGAGTTTGACCCGGTGTCTTCTGAGTTGCCGAGGGAAATGACGCTTCGGCAGCTGGCAGGGCGCTTGTAAGTGCGCTTGGTTTGTTTGTCTTGGAGCATGAGCTGGTACTTGTTCTCATCAAAGGTGATGGTTAATGAAGCTGCCATTGTTAGTTTTTGGAAAACTTCTGAAACAAGACCATATCCATTAGTAATCACAAGAATATGGTGATCATAAATGGAAAATACTATAGTTTCGCCTTTTCAAGTCGCCCGAGGGGACATGGCCCAGCCCAAGCAATATGAGGAAGGCAGAAAAGCCATAGAGGGCACAATTGTTCTGAACGCAGGTAGGGTCAGCTCAGAATGAGCGTCCCAGTGACTGCTAGAAGCAATTGTGAACCTTAATTCAAATTACCGAGAAGCAAAGCTCACTCAAGGTAAAATGATATAAGGTTGAGATACAAATGTGTCGGTTGCGAATACAGTAGACCCGAAAGGGCGTACTAGCACCGCTAGGCACAAATGTTGCAAATCGCATCCTTGGAAAGGACACGAGATGGGATTTTTGAAAGGTCAAGATTGGATTCATAGGAGAGAGCAAATGGTATTCCAATCCGAAAATGAGCTCAACATTTCTGCGAGCTCGAAAGTCCGAAAAGGAAGGAACCAAGATTTCTCAAATATGAATCCAAAAGTGACGGAAGTTTTTTTTGAAAGTGTCAAGATTGGACTTTATAGAAGAGAGCAAATGGTATTCCAATCCGAAAATGAGTTCAACATTTCTGCGATCTCGAAGTCCGAAAAGGAAGGAACTAGGATTTCTCAAATATGAATCCAAAAATGACAGAAGTTTTTTTTTTTCTTTTTTTTTTTGAAGATTTTTTTTTTTTTTTAAAGAGTTCACATAGATCTCCAATTCGATCTTATGAAACCTCAGTTGATAGATCAGCCCCCAGGTAAGGGTAGGATTACTTAATGAACCCGTTTGGAGGACCCTTGCCTAGAACAGTCTAGCTGTCTCCACACTCTGGACAAGGCTTTTCTTAGATCCACTTTGGTCAAAGAACGCAATTGGTGCAACCTTAGTGGCTTTTTTTTTGAAAGATTTTTTTTTTTATTATGGATTCATAGAAGAGAGCGAATGGTGTTCCATTCCGAAAATGGGTTCAACATTTCTGCGATCCCGAAGTCCGAAAAGGAAGAAACCAAAGTTTCTCAACTTAAACCCAAAAGAGGAAAATCTGAAAATTTTTTGTAAATCAGATTTTTTTTTTTTTTTTTTATTTTTTTTTTATGGATTCATAGAAGAGAGCGAATGGTGTTCCATTCCGAGAATGAGTTCAACATTTCTGCGATCCCGAAGTCCGAAAAGGAAGAAACCAAAGTTTCTCAACTTAAACCCAAAAGAGAAAAATCTGAAATGTTTTTTGTAAATCAGATTTTGTTTTTTTTTTTTTTTTTTTTTATGGATTCATAGAAGAGAGCGAATGGTGTTCCATTCCGAAAATGGGTTCAACATTTCTGCGATCCCGAAGTCCGAAAAGGAAAAAACCAAAGTTTCTCAACTTAAACCCAAAAGAGAAAAATCTGAATTTTTTTTTTAAATCAGATTTTGTTTTTGATTTTTTTTTATGGATTCATAGAAGAGAGCGAATGGTGTTCCATTCCGAAAATGGGTTCAACATTTCTGCGATCCCGAAGTCCGAAAAGGAAAAAACCAAAGTTTCTCAACTTAAACCCAAAAGAGAAAAATCTGAAATTTTTTTTTTTTAAAATCAGATTTTGTTTTTGATTTTTTTGAGAAAAATTTTTTTAGAAACAAGAAAGACTGGAAATAAACTCAAAAGAAGAAATTTCCAAGAATCCCATCTCATGTGTTTTTTTTTTAGATGCAAGATCCAACATAGGCCACCAACTAAAAAGGAGCCAAAAGGAATCTAAGCACATGTTCATCAAATGAACGGGTCCCACCGGGTGTGCCAGCTTGATGGTCCCGGGTTTTGTCTTTTTCCAAAGCTGCCTCCGCCCCGGGGCTGACGGGGTATGGTGGAGGGAAAAAGGAAAAGCGGGCATCAGTTTTTTTGTACGGGTATGCCAATTTCTCTTTAATACTTGGAATTTAGAAATGGTGATCCGGAGATTCACCTTCACAAGTAAAAAGGGAAATGAAACTTTTTTCTAGTTTTCCATTGCATACATATTTTAATAAAAGAGACAGTTTTGTTTGAATGCCGTGAAAGGCGTTTTTGTGCCGTAGAAGGCGGTTTGGTGCCGTTGGAGGCGATTTTGCCATGAAAGGCGATTTACAAATCTTATCAATAATGAAAGACAAGAGATGTGATTTTTTTGTCTCTTTAGAAAAAATACAATTTACAACAGAAAAGTAAGAAAAAGGAATCTAACTTCTCATGCGATTGTGGGAGGGCTCGTTCAGATCGATGGTCGCGAGTCATGTATGGGCTCCGCCATCGTCCTTCAGATGAGAACATAGTGCTTGATTTCTTGGCTTGGCTCCAACCTCAGATTTTTAGAGGATAAGGACCAAGATAAGGTCCTATATCCGGTAAAAAACTGAGTAGACGGGCTGAAAAGCCGCATCTAGCCATGTTGGATAGAAGGAGAGGTGGTCTTTGGGGGGGGTGGCCCCCCAAGGGGCTTCAATCACCTTGTTGAACTTGTCGCAGCAAAGTTTTCTTGAAGGAGCAGGGTTGTAGAGATTTCTCCGAGGATTTTTGAATGATTTTCTGGCGATTTTTCCGGATCTTTCTGTGTGTGTCTCCCCCCGGAATGCTTGGAGGGGACTCCTATTTATAGGCCTTTAGGTAGCCTTTAGGAGTGATTTATGAGCCTTTATGGTAATAAAGCTCATTAAGGGAGGAGTTACGAGTTTAATTGCTTTTTGTTTTGTAGCTCCTGACCCTTGGATTTCATTGGCCGGAGGAGAGTCATGGGCATTTAATCGCCTTTAATCTCCATTATGTTAGGAGTTTCATGGCTTGAATGCCATGATTGCTTGGACTTGTAACTCCTGAACAGAGGCTTCTGATTGGGCCGTTCAAAATAATGAGTTAATGACCGCATTAACTTGTCATAAACGGGTCATTTAACTTCATTAATTGATTTCCTGGGCGCTTGAAGAGTCGCGGGCCGTGCCGCATCCTTTGGGATTCTTCTTGCGATGATCACCAATGGACCCACATACCATTTGATGTCGGATGGTGATCCAATTTCAGACATTGGTTGATGTCAGCGGGCCGGCAACATCTGTCCAATCGATTTCGCGATCGGGTGGGCAGAAAGTGTGCTTCCTTGGTTAGCCGTTTGACGATCTTGAGGCGTCCGATGATGATCTAATGATTCCAGTGATGGATCCGTGATGTTGATGAAGATCGACGGATATCATGCACAAAAAATCAGATTTTGGAAAAATCACAGGGGCCAATCAACTCGAAACGCGAAAAATACCCGAAAAACGGGGTTTTTGGGCGAGGTCCGGCGGCCCGGACCTCCATGGTCGCCGGCGACCATGGGCTATGGTCGCCGGCGACCATGGGCCTTGGCCCATTTTTTGGCCGCCTTTCGGTCGCTTTTTCTTCGCCGTTTTTCGTCCGTTTTCGCTTCTGTTTTCTCCTGTATTTTTCTTGGAATTTCCTCTCATTTATTGGCTGGATTTCCCTCAAGAAAGCCTGACGAGAAGCCGTGCAAATTGGATCGCAAAGTTTCCCTTTTTCTGAAAAAGCCGAAGACTTTGTTGTGGAGAACTGCCGATTTTTGTCAAGCGTCGAAACTAGGTCAAACGATGTCGGAATGACCTGAAATTTGACGTGTAGCTTCTTGAGCAGTAGACGAGACCAACCATAGGCTTTTGCTCAGGTTTTGAAGCCGTTTGGGGGCCCGCAAATGCTTGACTTGATTTCACCGCGAGGGAAATGCCGAGCTTTGACTTTTGGTCAAACGATGTCCGATTGACCTGAAATTTGATGGGTAACTTCCTCATCAGTAGATAAGACCAACCATAAGCTTTCGTTTGAGTTTTGAAGCCGTTTGGGGTCATGCAAATGCTCGCCTTTATTTCACCGTGAGGGAAATGCCGAGCTTTGACTTTCGGTCAAACGATGTCCGATTGACCTGAAATTTGATGGGGAGCCTATTGGAGTTATTTTGAGATGATCCACAAGCTCCGAATTGGGTGCTATGGTCCCGGGGTGCTCAGCTGCCGGGAGCTGCTGCTTAGCTGTTTGGAGAAGTGAAGCTAGGCCAAATGATATCGAAATGACCTGAAACTTCATGTGTACCTCTTTTTTGGTTCTCTTGAGTGACCTTGCAGTTTTTGTTTGATTCTGACAAGATCTGATGCTTGAAGTGGCGCCTGCCTATTTTGGTAGGATGCGGCTCCGTGTAGCTTTTGGTGTGAAGAGGCAAAGTGACATTTTTGGTGTCAACAAGCTCATGCGACCTTCTCAGCCCATGCCAGCTTCCCACCCAGCATCACAGCCCATGCCAGCACATAGGGTACAATACTTTAACCCATGTTTTATACTTTTTCTTCTAACTAGATTATATGCATGCATTTACTAACTACTGTATTGAAAATCTTGATTAATCAGGGGAGAGTCAGACAATCCTTTTCTCAGCCGTTGCCAGCTTCACAGCCACTTTCATCAGCAAGTAATACAACTGATAGAGGAAAGTTACAAGATGTGAGGTCTGCATCAACACCCAGAGGTAGAGGGAGGATTGGAGCAGGAAAAGGCAGCACAATCTGATGATGTTATGTTGATTCTATTTTAAAACTTTTGGATGATGTTTAACAGATTTTATTTTGGTTCTGTTTTAAAAAACTTTGTCATGATGATGTTGTAAATTTGTTTATGGGAGATGGTGTTTTAAGACAACCTGATGTAGTTTGGTGTTGATTGTTTCGAAAAACTGTTTGGATGATAATGACTGTTTGGAGTTTAGCATAAATGACCATTTTTTATTGTTTGGATTGGCATATTGAATGATGATGTCTGTTTGGAGCAGCATAGATGATTATTTTTTATTGTTTGGATTGACTGTTAGGATGATGATGATGGATAGGAGCAGCATAGATGACCTTTTAAATTGTCTGGATTGAGTGTTTGGATGATGATGCTTTTCTTATTGCAGGTTGATTAAAGTTCAGAGCAAAATAAGGAGTGAACAAAGCATTCATGGACAAGCAAACTTCACAAACCCATTTTCATTAAAATATTCCAACTGATACATATGATTATGGTAATTCTAACCCATCTACAGGGAACCAAGCCACAACTAGGTAGCACATGAACAAAAAAAACACAATTCCAGCCCAAGTCCACAGCAATACACGTAGGTAACATTTTTCTCTTCGACAAATTGTCTTCATTTCCTTCTCCAGCACATCAATCTTATCCAATAGCTTTTATACCTGATCATTTTCTCCATCAACCCATTCAAAAAATCCACACGCTGGCTGGATCTGAAAAAAAAATTGAAACAAAATAACATTAATAATAGCATTATTGACCATACATCAAGAAGAACAATTAGATTGTTGACAGCATAACCCCATATAGAGCACAGCCAAGAAACCTCCTCCCCATGTTGCGCTGTGTTCGAGAAGTTCTCAAAGCAACCCTATGCCCGCAGTGACAGTAACGAATTTCACCATCAAGTTGAGAGTATTGGCCACGAGAACAATGGGTGCAGGAGTTTTGAGAGTTTTGAGAGGAAGCCATGGCTGGAAAGAAAAAATTTCACTAAGAACATGTCTGGTGCACTTCCAATGTTTTATAGGCTGATTCAGGGGCAAATATGCCTTTTTGGGAGAGTAACTTGGCGCCAGTATGCACCAAACAGATTTTATACGACCTACACTGTTAATACTAATAGAATCCGTCCATTTTGCATGCCAACTAAAACTACAGGTAGGTTTAGTCACAACTACCAAAGTTCTGGGATCACTCTGCAAAACGGCCAAAGTCCAGGTAGGTATAGTGCTTTTTTCCCAAAATTATAACATGATACCCACATTTAAAAATTAAAGAGGGTTTTAAGGGAAAAATCCCGAAATTTGGTCATTTCTCGCAAAGGGTCCTCGAATATTTTGTTGCACAAACGGAGTCCGCTAGGACCTCTTCCATTTTTTTAATGGTTAGGGGAGGGATGCTAGCGTTGCTTCGCTCGTGTCTAATAGGAGCTACGCTAGCATCGCTCTACGTGATTTTCACAAAACACTCTTCTTCCTCTTATTTTTTTCCTTTCCTCCCACCATTTCTCTGTCTCCAACTCTACTCTCAACCTATGAACCCATCCATAAGAAAACAAGAAGAAAGGTTGCTCCGAAGGTATTTGCAGATTTGGATGCAACTTTTCTGCCCTTATGAATAGGGGAAAACTTGTATTCGCAGCTTTTCCATTGATATGAACGGCGAAAAAATTGTATTCGCAGCTTTCCCACTGCGGAGCACTCATATGAATGGTAGAAAACTTGTCTTCATAGCTTTTCCACCGATATGAACGGCGGAAAACTTGTATTCGCAGCTTTTCACTGATACGTGAAAAGCAACGCTAGTGTCCCCCCAAAATTTTCTAAGCGACGCTATCGTCGCTCAGAGAAAAGTATAAAAAATGGTGGGAAGACCGAATTTGTGTTGCACAATATTCGGGGACCCTTCGTGAGGAATGACCAAATTTGAGGACTTTTCCCGTGAAATCCTCAAAAATAAAACATGGGCCACATTCATAGGATTTACAATGTCTTCACCTTTTGTGATCATGACCATATAACCCATCTTTAAGAATTATAAAATAGGCCACCGTTTCTGCGATTGTGGACATGAGTCTCACAATTACAAATAACAACTTGATGCCCACATGTAGAAATTAGATCATTGGCCCCACATCCATAGGATTTATAATGTGTTTTCACCACTATAAGAATTATTATATGGACCTGCATTTGAAATTACAACTTGGTGCCCCACCTTTAGAAATTGAAACATGGGGCCCACATCCATAGAGTTTATAATGTAATCCCACTATTATAGGAATTATAATATTGGCCCCACCTTTTGTGATTATGACCATGTGGCCCACCTTTAGGAATTACCAAGTGGTTCCACTTTATTTGAAATTGTGAACATATTGCTTACCTTTAGGATAAGTGAGCGGATTTGAAATCTTTAAATCACATTCTTTCAAAGACGAGATAAGTATGAAACAACAGTGCCACCGAATTATTATTTTTTTTTTTAAATAAAGTTTTTTCGCTCCAACTTTCTTATGCCAGCGGGTTAAGATTTTGAGATTTCTTCTAATGAGACCAAAATTTGGAACAATGATTTACTCATACCAAATTTGTCTCATGGGAACATAGGAACATCATAATGTCATTTATATATTTATAAATGACATTTGGATGGACATAATTTTCATTTAGTGGATGCACGCTTAGTTAAATTTTAATTTTTTTTTTCATAACTTTGTTGCTGGAAATAATCTTCTCATATTGGAATTTCTTTTATTTTTAGTTCTTATGAAAAAAGAATCAAATTTGGATTAAAAACTAGGACTGCATAAGGAGACAACAACCTGTATTGTTTTTTTTACCGGAATTGAAATAATTTAAAAAGTGACTTAATAATGTTTTTTAATCTGAATTTTGGAGGAATTATTGTTTTATGAGTAATTTAAGCAATAAAAATATGAGCAGAAAAAGATCTTAAAAAGATGAATTTTCCACTAAGTAATCGCATCGATGTAAATCTGTCCAACGTCAGCTCAACTATCTTTTTCAAGTCATGCACTGCGAGATAAACTTAATTTTCATAAATATTTTCGGATGGATTTTGCAGTAGATCTTAAGAAAAATACAAAAGTTATACTTTATCTCGAGGCAGGCAGTAACGGCAGTCACTCTCACAAGTCACGGACGGTCTTGGGAGCCAGCGACCGAGCACAGAAAAGGAGAGGCGTGCTATCCATGGAGTCATGGACTGCATTTCCGGGAAATAACCATTGTATAAAAGTCTACACTTTGGAGAGAGAGAATGAAAGGTAAGGCAGACAAACGTAAAGCATTTGGAGAGAGAGAAATAAGAAAGGTAAGGCCGAGAAACGCAGAGCATTTGGACCGCATTTCCAGCCAATTCCAAGAAGTACTGACGGTCAGCTTCCTGTAAAAGTATAAGCCACTTGCCTTGAATTGTGTGTCACTGACTTCCGGGAAAATTACCCACCGATCAAGTCAAGTGGATTTGGGAAAATGCTTTATTATATATTTGTTAAGGAATAATTTCTTTCTTCCCAGAAAACTAATAAAAACCCCTAAGAGGAGAAATGGGCAGCTTTCACATCTTTCACTTTCTTTCCCCGCTCCTCCTCTACTCTGTTGAAATTGGTTTCTGTGGAAGCGATTCATGCAACCAAAGTCTTGAACCTTGGAGAGCTGGGTGAGAGATGGGATCTACAACCAACTGGACTATTCCAGTGTTCTCCCAAAATGGCTTACGTTAGGTTCCATAAGTCTAACTGCTTGAATCATATAGACCGACCAATATTCCAAATATGGTGAAACACTTGAAGTTGGAAAAGGCAATCCCCCAAAAATTGAACCCTCCAATTTTCTTCATAAGACCACCTTTTTTTTTTTAAATATTGTTACAGTTTCTTTGAATTTTATTTACTGATAACATAAATTGAGAGATCATGAAAATGACACCTTCGACCGGATTGGATGCAATAGTGGCTCTAATTATGTGCGAATTTCCTTGTACTATAGTTCCACACGACTGTTTTCTCATATAATTCTCAATGGACGGTGGGGATTGAACTTTCCGAATGTCACCATGCGAAACACACCCTATTGTGTCAATTATAGCTGTAGGGGGAGCAATAAGATATACGTTGGTGATATTGGAACTGGATCTTTGAAAAGAAAGGAGAAAAATGTTACAATGCATATAATGGCTTTCCTAAAGACATTAATAGAATATAATTGAGTTTAGGAAGTCTTAGAATATTTACAACCAAAGATAGAGAAAAAAGTCTTATTTACACAGATCTATCAAAAACTCATCCCTCCGATATCATAACTTTCCCATAAACTCCCTCCACATAACGCTTCTCCTGTGATGAGTTTTCTTTATACAAAACATTACAGGATCTCATCCGTAGACCACTTACCTACTCCTTGGACAGTCTCTTCGACCACCTCAGTCTCCTGTAGGGACCGGGGAAAAACGGATATTCGTCCAAACCCGCCCCGTTTGGACCGGGGATGGACTATACGTATTGGACGGTGGACGTATACGGGGATACCCGTATAAACCCGTGCGGGGATGGAGGTGGGGATGGACTTACCCTTACCCCCGCCCCGTACCCGCCCCGCCCCGCCCCGTCCCGTCCCCGTTACCCGCTAAATAAATAAATAAATATATATGTAGTGTACCTATGGGTTATGACATTTAGTGATTTAGGTGCTGTTGTTTTTCATAGGAATGTATGTATCAGGTGTTCGTGGCAGCAGTGATTGGTTTGATTTTGCTGTTATGTATATGATTTTTTAGGAGTAGTTCTCTATTGATGTTCGTGTACTGAAAGTGTCATAATATTTCTCATACCCTTGATTCAGGTGTGATCTCCTGTTGCAAGGAAGCTGGGGGAAGGCTAGAAAAAAAAAAGGCTTAGGCTTAGGCTGGTACGGGGGAAGCGGGGACGGGGACGGGGATTATAAATTTACCCGCGGACGGGGATGGGGATGAAAATTATACCCGTTAGCGGGGGTGGACCGGGGATGGACGAAGATTTTTTAAACGGGTACGGGGATGGAGACCATGCCCCCCGCCCCCGCCCCGGTCCATTGACATCCCTAGTCTCCTGGATATTGACAAAGGTGGAATCTCGTGTAACATACGTTACATCAGAAAACTGAGGAAGTAAACTATATGATAAACATGATAATTATGTTAGAAAGTAATAATTGTAATGAAATAGATAAATTTATCAAACAAGATAATATAAATACAAAATCATATTAATGCATGTACTAAAATTCTTTAAACTGGAAGGCAAAAATCCACATTAGCATATTCTCTCAACAGAGAGCTTTATCATAGTAAACAAAATAACATATGGTTCCATTAGATATCAGAACATGGCCACTGATTAGAACAGAGAAATAGAGGTTCCAAGAGTATAAATACTCCAACTGATAACATAACTAAGCTGCATCTTGTATAACAGAAATAAATACGTACAATCCAACTTCACCAAGTCCAATTACAGTGGGACCGAAGCTAAGTGGTACCAATTCAAGATATTCATATGTAACTGACCATATTTGATAAAAAAATATTATTTTCTGAAAACAAAGCTAAACATGAATAGTAAGATTATCTGAATTTTAGAAGTACCATACTTATCATAAATATTCAAGAAATCAAGATTATCTAAATGGCCTGAAATATTCAGAAATTACCAGTTAACAAAGATGTTTAATTCGGGTTAATAGTGCTGACATTACAGAATAAATTCAATTATAATGCCCTTAGCCTTACACACTAATGCTTAATAATAATTTTACAAAAGTTTAGGTACTTTGGAAATCAATGGATATGAAAAACTTGATCGTGAGCTCCAAGTGTAGAGTCGCGATGTAGTAATAAAATTGGTGAGACCAAGTCGATCCACATGTAGATTTGTAAATTAGGGTTCCTCTTCAACTTGTACCTGCCCTAAATTGAAACTCCAAATCTAGCCTAAAAAACAAAAAAAATACAATCATCATTCCTACTTTCCAAAAATTAAATTAATTACAATCCAATGAAATGAAAACTTTTTAAATCTAAAAAAAATCTAAAAACTAAAGTTGCTACAAAATAATACAAAAGTTAAAAAATCCAAAAGTAGAAAGTTTATAAAATTAAAAAAAAATTAGAAACTATCCTAAAGTTAGAAAGTTAGTAAATTTAGTAATGCAATGTGATGCATGCTATGACAAGTTTCCTATTGCACAAATTTTATATGAGATGTAAACTTTCATAAAACGTGAACCTAATCTAATGCAATCTAAAACTAGATTTCATGGCTGGAAATTAAACTAGGATGATGTATAAATTCAATAAAAAAAATAGAAGTAAAAAAAAGAAGAAGTTATGTTTGGATGAATGAGACCAACACAATAAGACTGCAGATTTCTGCACACAGGTAGATTCGACCTATGATTTTGTAGCCACTAGTTACCCCTCTTTCCAAAACTATTTTGATATGAAATTCTGGGATATGAAATTAGACTCATTAAAATTCAATCCAACCAGATTTCAATGAAAAAAATCACTGATTTGATACGGTAACTAAATTAAGACTTTCGGATTAGAATCTGTCTCACAACAGAAATCTGACAGATTTACATGCACGCGATTAGTCAATCGAAAATCTATTTTCCCAAGATCTTTTCCTTCTAAAAATTTTATGGCTTAAATTTAACTCATAAAAAAAATAATTCCTCTAAAATTCAGATTAAAAAAATATCATTAAGTCACTTTTTAAATTGTTCCAATTCCGGTAAAAAACAACACAGGTTGCTGTCTCCTTATGCAGTTCAAAATTTTAATCCGAATTCAATTTCTTTTTCATAAAAACTAAAATTACAAGAAATTCCAGATATGAGAAGATTATTTCCGATAACTACGTTATGAAAAAAGAAAAAACAATGAAAATCAAACTAAGAATGCATCTACTAAATAACCAGCCACAACTATGCACTAACAGATTCATAAAGACAGATTTAACAAGAAATTAAATGTATGACATTTAGAAATTTAAATGTGTGTAGAAACATTAAAAAAAATGTATAGCGACAAGAGATTAAATGTATGGATTAAAAAGAGATTAAATGTGTGTAAGATAATAAATTAAATGTAGTGAGTGCGAAAATTTAAGTGTGTGGAAGCGTATTCTTCTGTTTCAAAATTCTTTTTTAAGATGGGTCATAATTTGAATCATGTTCTTAGGGCCCTTGGGTCGTCAATCCAAAACACCAACAAGTAAAAAACACAAATAAAAAACCATTCACCCAAGTACAAGAAAGAAACATTGAAAAGAGAAAGCAAAACTTTTACTAATTTGTAAAGTCTTTACATAAGATAAAAAAAAAAACCAAGACAATTACATACTAGGATGAGAAGCCTCTTTTAGATAAAAAAAAACGCATGGGTGTAGTGCGATTTCCGGGCCAAATCTCCATGAGGACTTCAATGGAGAGAAAGAGAGAGGAAGATGATGGAGTGTAGTAGTAATTCTAGAGAGAGATGGTTTATGTTCCCATGAGAGGAGATGGATACCTATGCCTTCAATTTATAGATTTTTATTCTCTTTCCTTCATTCTTTATGCCAAGTTGGTAGCATGCAATCTTCTTTGTACAGTTCCTTGGTCAACAAGTCTTCAAAGAAATAGCAAGGTGAGTGAGATATTTTTGGTGCTTCCATGTGCAAAATTGCAATCCCTAGTAGAAATTGCAACACTAACTTCCAGATCCTAGATCTCCATCGTTTTGGATTCGATCAACACAATCTTGGGCTCTACAAAAATCTACTCGTAAAGAGCTTTCCAGCGGGTGGGTAGACTGTGCTGATCTAATAGTTTGATTGAGAGTTATGGCCAATTTAATATTGCTACCCTTGAAAAATCCAAAAATAATTGTACACATGGAAGCTTCTATGTTAGTCGTGCAATGGGGTGTGTGAGACCCATGTGGACGTCCAAAGGAGTCTTGGGATCTTTCCTTCTTTATTTCTTGACTCTCCTTCCATCTTTGGTTTGTTTCCAAGCTCATTTGATTAACTAGTCAACTCTTCTAGCACACTTTCCTTTCTTGAATTTCTTCATCTTGAAATTCCAAATCTATCTTTTCATTCTTGACTTCTCAAACTCTCCAAAATCATCAAGATATGTGGGTTCAACATGAAAGATGTCCTACCCTTGACTTCTCTCAAGTTTCACCAACATGGGTCCCATTCTTGATTTCTCCTACACAAATTAAAACAAATGGATTCAAGAATAATTCTATATAAGGAATTTGAATGGACAATGTATGGGACCTTACTTGTCTCATGATGCATCAAAATATTTAACTTTCCAAAAAGAGATTTTAAAAAATGGCAAGTTTCATGAATTTATGCAAAAAGTGTGGTTTTTGAGAAAATTATGCATGAATGCACTACAATGGATCTAAAATGTATAAAATCATGATATGACACTAAATGAGACTCTTTAGTATGAATAAGTCCTTAAAATGGTCCAAAATGTGTATGAAAATAAGCACTTTTCGGGACACATCAATAAACATCATATACAATGGTTTACTAGGCTTCCAAGACCATTGGAATGTCACAAAACACCCTTGTTAAACTATAAAACTTCATTTGAAAATAAATAAATAAAAATATAGTCTCACATTAAACTTACAGATAGCTGTGGAAGAGCCACAGTTGATCCCATGTCATGTCCATATTCGGATTAACATACGTATACCAAATCCAGAGACGTGATTTGCCCACACGATAAAATTCCCAGTTAATGAGTAGAAACAAAGCATAACAGAAATACTTATTTACAATATTAAATAATATTATAGTCATAGTCAACCTACAGTGTGTCTGGTCGACATGGTACTTGTTCGGTCGACCTGATACAAAGGACATTCGATACAGAAGGGTTACATTTGTAGAAACTGCAACTGTAGTACTTCATGTGTGTCTGCTCGACATCGTACCCTAAGCCCGGTCGACCAAGCACATTGGGATTTCCTGTAAGGTCTGCGACCTTGCTGGTTCAGTTGGGCCCAATTACCGGCCCGTTGACCCATTTATGTTGATATTATTATAATTATTGCTTTATTAAATATTTAAGTGGGTTTAGATGGTCAGCGAGTTTCTTTTAGTGTTAGAATAGTGCCTGCGGAGTTTCGTGCGATTCTGAGCTCGTTTGACCCTAGTAGGGGGTAGTTTGCAAATTAGAAAAAATCGAGAATTTTTCTGAAAAATTCCTATCGCCGTGATTTTGGGTTCGTTGGAAAGGTCTCGTCGCGTTGATCAATTTTTTCTTCTGGCTCGTTGCGATCCGACGACCAAAAACCCTTCTAATAATTCATTCTTTCTCCGGACCCACTTAAAGGGTAACTTAGTCTTTTCTCTCTCCCTTTCTTCTTAAACAAGAGATTAACCCTAATCTCTTTTCTTTCTCTGCAACGAACGATAACCTACCGCAGCCTCTTCTTCTTCCTCGTTCTTTCAAGGCTCCAGAACTCCTTCCCTGAAGGATCACTTCCGCGATCTGAGCCGCTCATCTTCTTCCTCGCGATCTCCTCTTTCCATTGACATCAGTTTGATAAGATTTCCCTCTCTTTCATCTTTTTAATCAATTCTCTTTGGTTTAGATTTAGGTTAGATCTTAATCTTTTCCTCTCCTTTACGTGTTAGATGGCGTTTGGTCAGGGTAGATCGAGGTTTTCGCAGTAGTAGGGCTTCTCCTCAGATTTCCCCAATTCCAATCTTCTTCTTGGTTGAGGCAAGTAGATCTGCATTTTATAATTAATCATGTGTGTATGTCTTCCATTGATTGGATGCATTTTCTTGTTAGGTTTCCCTAATTCCAAGCCTGTTCTGTTATTAATTTGGGTTTATTTAATATAATTGTTAATTTTAGTGTTAATTGATGTAAGTGGAAATGATGATGGATGAAATGAATTATTGGGGGAGCACGGTGACTCGATTTTGTGCAGGTGAAATTTTGGAATGGATTGGGTGAAAGACTACAAAAAATGGGGCTTCTGTATTTGACAGAAAGAAGAAAAAAAAAAAAAAAAGGAATCTGGTTGACGTTCAGAACGTTCAATGTTCTGAACGTCAGTTAGCAAAAACATTCTGCCCTTTAGAAAAGAAAATAAAATAAAAAGCGTTGCATGATGCGGATGTCCAGAACATTCAATGGCCACTGAACGTCTAGAGGACATCAGGACATCAGCGCATGTTGAATAAAAAAAAAAAAAAAAAAAAACCAACAACGTTGAATGGTCTGACATGGATGATGCAAATGTTGGATCATCCATTCGATGAATCGGACACATGTTGGTCCGTCGCGCTTTTATATATATATATATATATATATATAAAGGGGCAAACTTCTATGGGCCATAACTTCTGAACTATATGTCGGAACTTCACGAGCCATATACCGTTGGAAAGCTCTTTGAGCGTAGAATCCAATGATACATGTCTCGCGATGATTGGGGATTAGGTAGGGAGGTAGCTAAGGAGATTAATTATTTAAACCACTTTCTTGTTAGTAACGAGATTGTTAGCCTAGGTTTGAGCCTTAGACATTGGAAACCATGAAACCACTCTCACGTGACCATTAATGGGGTTTTGAAATTGTAGCACGTGGCTTGGTGTGTTTCAATGGGTTGTCTAGGTATTCGTGTATTGTGTATGGTTTAACCGAACGCGTACGGAATTGAATCAATCGATGCTCAACATGATTGTACCCCAAGGAAATTCTTTATAAGCATTGATGATTCGAATTCCCCACGCACTCCGTTTAACCACATATGGTACATGGATGACAACACTTGCCTAAGATTGGATTGTAATCTCTCCTTGATTTGTTAATCGTATCCGTTGATTTTGTATCCTTGTACACTCTCTTGGCATAAAACATCTAGTTAATTATGAAACATAAACTCTTGTAGAATTAGAACAAGGACCTGATTTAGAGTGTACCTTAGGAACCATGTATCGTGTATTGATAAACATGACTGGCTAGAATGTAAGGGATTATCGTTTGGATGGTCTATCTTGTATTGTTTGAATGAGATAATCCCTAAGAACACGCTTTGTGTGCTGAGCTAGCCAGACTTGCTTGTCTTGGTTTTTCCCGCATGTCAACGCCACTTTATTATTATTATTTACATATCATGACCAGCTGCAGTTTGGGGTTTATTGATGGACCGGTTAGTCGGACATAGGGGTGGGCAGTTTTCTTTGGACGGCGTCCATGGCGTTGAATAGTTGGGAGCGGGCTTGGACCGTGCTACTATTCCCAGAACCGGGAGCTTAGATCCCCCTGGAGCCGGACTTTGGTATCAGTAGTCCGGATATGATTGTTACTGGTACCCCGTGAGGTGGCTTGGACATCCACGGAGTCTCCCTCTTGTGCATTGCATTACAATGGTAGTGGTGATTGTTAGTATTGCTAGGATTTCTATTTATGATTTTGATGGTTATTTACTCATGCTACATGCCTAGTATTGTTCCTTGTATTCCTACGATCTTGTACTTGTCATTACTCTTATATTTGATGCATGTTATGTTTTAATTATATCTTGCTTATCTATTGCTCAACATGTCGTTGACTCGGTTCCTTGGTGTGCAGACTCCTCAGGTGAGTACTATTACGAAGAGCAGGCCGGTGAGGAGATCCCAGAGGATCTCCAACCAACAGAGGAGGCACGGGAGTGGAGTGCCGATGACGTAAAGTAGCGTCATTATTACCAGGCACATGAGAGACTCACTTTGGGACAAACATTAGATTTTAATTAATTCATTGTTATTCTTCGTTGGACTTTCTTTCATTGACTCTATGTTGTTTAATGGCCTTAGTTTATGGGATGGCCATAGTAATAAAATTAACTTCCTCTTTAGCTTTAATTATTACTTGCAACTTTAAATTTAATTGAGATTTATTATCCATTGTTGATATCAATGTATGAATTCCGCTATTGTTTTATGTTTTGAGGTTGAAATTCATTATCCTCACAGCGGACTTACGATCCTTGGGCCAAAAGGGGCAAAAATTTTTAATTGGCCCAAAATTTCACTCCCCGGATCCGGTTTATTTTCTAATTGGGTTCGGGGGACGTGACATTTCGAGAATCCAAATTTCGAGATTTCTCTGTTTCGGGTCTGTTTCAATCCCTTCTTCTTCTAATCACTGAGATATACATTCTAGGGAAATTCTATATCCACCCTCCCCTTATGCTGAGCACACCCACATCCCATTGTGAACAGTGATTGAAAAATCACTGTTCACAATATGGGGTGCATATAGAATTTCCCTACATTCTAACGTTCAAAACCATATCTAAACCATCATTTAATCTAATTAAAACATATAATATTTCTAACTTATTCATCCAAATCATCATTTGAGCAAAAACTTGGAATTTAACTGACATCATCTGAACTTCATATAATTTCTTGAATTCAAATGCATAAACATGTTTAACAGATTAGACACTTGCCTCTGGACTGAGATCTAACTGATTCTAACTGAATTCCTCAAGATTTTCCCCAAAATCCACTTCACAGAGCCTTTCCTTAAGCTTTAATAGAGAAGAATAAACAAGAAGATGAAGATGATGATGATTTCCCTGAGATGGTGGACTGAGCAAAGAGAGATGGAAAGGGAGAGGGTTGAGTTGAAGCTGGTCGAGAGAGGGAGAGAACCAGAGAGAGAGAGACGAGAGAAAGATTGAGAGAGATGAGGCAGAGAAACTGCTGGAATTTCACTTAAGTGGTGAATTTTATCCAAAATTTGCAAATAACCCCCCATAGTTTTATTAAATCACTTGAAAGTCCTCCCTGCAAACAGAATTTACAAATAAGCCCCTTAGAATCAATATCTCAAATCAAGTGTCTAATCAAGGTCAATTAGGCTAAATAAAAAAATTAGGACTAATGACCCTAATTAAAAATCAGGATCTCACATTCCCCCCACCTTAAGATATTTGGTCCTCCAAATGTAAACTTATCTCATCTTAGGTAGCAAATGGTTTTGAATTGAGTTCCCAACTGCATAACTTTTCCAATCTATGATTTTCTCAGAGTTATTCCATTCATGAATAAATTAATTGCTCAGGCCTTAAACCAATTGTATTGTTGAAGTTTGTAACAAATTGGGATCTTACATACAGAACTGTTCTCAGTACTTCTGTTTTCATATCAGCATATTTCATATGAATTCCAAATGGTGATCCTTAATCTAGCAGAACAGTTGTACCACAGAATCTTGATATCACATTCTATCTTCAGTACACCCTTGTACTAATGATGCTATCAAACTTACTGAAGTTGAATGCTAAGTAAGTCTTGATTCACACCGTGTCTTGATTTTGAATTTCCAAATTAATTAGGTAAAATAGGTGATGACTAAAATTACTCGTATGAGATATCTGATTGTGTGTCCTTATCATGTGGCCATCTGAAAATCACATCTCTATATAATTCCCTTATCAGATCTGCATCTTTCAATCTTTTCCATTTGCTACTGTATCGTTGAGTCTCCTATCTTCCCATCTTATTGTTTCACAAACAAACTTCGCTGACCATTTATTTGGAATCACTGTTGTTGGAAATCCCACTGCTTGAACTTGATACATTGAATGACAACTGTTGAACTGCTTTAATGCTCATAAAACCATCCTCATGTTTATCTGCAATTTCAAATCAAACTCACATTCTTAACTTTCCTCTATTAAATCAAACTAACTTCTATGACAAAACAAAGATACAGCTTACCTAATCCATATAATCAACAAGGCTAATAAAATAAAATCTCTATATCCTTCCTTCTGGAAACTCCAAATCTCAAGCACACTTATTCTGGACTTTCTCCACTTTACCACTTGTTTCAATCTTTACCAAAGTTCCTACTAATCCATCTTTGTCTCTTATTCTAACAAGAAATCACATTCAGTGTAACCAATGATCTGTCAGACTTCATTCTCAAATGTTGATAATGTTTCTTTTTTAACTTAGAATACTAAAATATAATCCAAAGGATGTCATCATAGATTCATAATGATCACTATTAGTATTTTTTGTTGGCTAATTCATGGGTTGGACAAAACTCTGGGTCCATTGAGTTGTATTTCTTATTTTATTTAGAATGGATTGTGCTTGTGTCGCTGGAAGCTGAAGCGAAGAATAGAATTAAAAAGAGAAGACTGCGTGAACACTCCCAGGCCCAATTGATTGGAGCCTCTGTCCGATCGATCAGACAGTAGATGCGCCCTAGTTATTTGGGCTGTCCAATCGATCGGATGCACTATCCGATCGATCGGACAGGCGCGACAAAACGGGAAATTCTCCTTTTTTTATTTGGAATTGTTTCCTTGTGAGACTTGGTTTCCCACTTTGAGTCTTATTTGTGTTCTAAGTCTAATTCACGAATTTAGGGCTATATATAGGGTATTGCTCTCAACCCTAAAGATTACCACTCTCATTAATCTAAGTTAGAGATATCTTAGAGAGAAATTATTCTCTAGAGCCATTGAAAGATCGTTCTAAATGGCTGCTCTAGAAGGTCATTGTTGCTTCTGCTTTCTTGTAGAAGATAGTTCATCTTGACTGATAAGGTGCGAGAAGATCAAGTAAGGAGAACGAGGCACGGTGGATGTCGTGTTAGTGGATTCTGTGCAAGAACAACTGCAGTTCTTAGGTTGAGGTACAGACTGAGGTAAATGAGCTTGTGAGTATATCTTATATCTATTCGTTGACTCTTGATTTCTGGTTCGTGGATTTTCTCTCTAGATAGGGTTTCTACGTTAAATATTGTTTATGCATTCTTGCAGTATGTGATTGGTAGATAGCTAGTTCTATATTGTTTGATTAGTTATTTCCGCTAAATTGATTTGATTAATTAGACTAGAACCCATTCTAGTGGGTCCTGCAAAATCCTTCAATCACATTCCACTCTGAATACAATCTTTGAATAGTCCAACTTCTCAAGATAATCTAGTCTCAAGTCTAACTTAGAAAATATTGTGCATCTTATAATTAATAAAACAACTTATCAATTTTAATTCAACAAACTGAAACCAATATATCTTCTCATTAACCCATCATGCTTCCCCTGCAAACAATATACTATGAGACTTAGTATAACCCTTATCCAACAATTCTTGTAATTGCACCTTTAATTTTTCAACTTTACTGAAATCATGCAGTAACAATCCTTAAACATTGATCTCATCCCCGGTACAAACTTAATTATGAATCTATTTCTTTTCCAAATTCCAACAATAACTAGCTGAGGAGACTCAATACAACACCTGACATCTTGGAGAAGTTGAAAATATCATTTTGTCATCATGAGTCTTACCTTGCAAAGATCTTTTCTATGAGTAGAAGCACTTAACAAATTCTTCTAACAAATCCTTTTGTTAAAGTTGAATTCATATTCATTCACTACACTACTCATATTCATTCAATTGCAGAATGGTCAAAACTAGCCATTTTTTTACCATTGGGAATTCGGTTAACAGAACTGTAAGTCGGTTAACCGACCAGCTAGCTGTTGGAGAACCTTTTCTATATAAACAACTCATTCCAAGTCAAAGATAGAGTAACCAAGAAGGTCTCCTAGAGGTGTTTTGATGCAAAACAAAGATAAATGAACTAAGGAAGGCTAGTGGGTCAAAAAGGGAAGCTAAAGCTTGGAATCATGAGTTAAATAATCAAAGTAAGCTTTGTTTTCCTTATCATATATTTTCATGCTTTACTTAAATTATTGGTAAATCTATTTTAGCATGTTAACTATGATTTTTTGTGTCCTTAACATGAATATGATATGAATTGATTTATTATTTTGGATGCATCACCTTAATTCACACCAAGTTGGACTCAAATTGGAATATCTAAGTGAATCATGTTTTGGAATCACCTTTGAAATCACATGTAACATGATTCATATACTTGGTTGAATATTTGGTTGTTATTTTCCATCACAAGAAAATCACTTTCAATCTATCTTGTGCTTTGGATTCAACAACACTCTCAAATCACATATATTTGGTTAGAAAGTTTCACATAACTTGTTTATCATTGATAGGTGTATCATTTTCAAGTTGTTTTTCATACAACATGTGATTAGCATTTTCACTTCAATCAAAACATTTTTGATTTTATGAGCTAAAACCTTTAAAACCCTTTGGCATACATTTATGAGCTTTTATTTTCAAAATGATTGAGGACATCATGCACACACATTGAGCATTCATATAGTATATGTGTATGAGTTAGATTTTCACTTTTATATCTGCCTATTTAGAGGCATTGTATATATATATTGTGCTAAACTTGTATCTCTTCTTGTGTATGTTAGACACATTTTAGAGAGAAAACCTTAGGGTTGTATAGGTTATTACTTAGCCATAGAAATGCATAAGTGTAAAGGTTAGGGGTGAACCTTAAAACCCAAGAGGTTATTGCTTAGCCTTGGAAAGCATATTGTAAGGTTATTGCTTAGCCTTGAAATCACTACAAGAAATTTGGAGTTTAAGAACGACACAAATTTGTCCCAAAATATACATATTTCGTCACCGAAACTAATTAAGACGAAAATTTTTTGTCACCCGTTTTGTTGCCAAAGTCTTGTCGCTAAAAGGTATTGGAGACAAAAAAAAAAAAAAAAATCGTCATTGAAAAAGATAAATTTGTGACGATTTTTTTTTGTCTCCAATACACTCTGTTGGAAACATACTTGTAAGTAATTAGTGAAAAATATTTTGTCATTAAAGGAAGAAGTTAGAGACAAAAATATTTTGTCATAAATTTAAGAAATAAAGACGAAATAATTTTGTCGCGTTTAATATAAAGGATGTCACGAGCACGCTTAACTTCGGAGTTTTTACGATTTCCTGGGCCGCACGGTTTTAGAAAGCCTCATGCTAAGTTAATACGGGGTTTGACTTATAAGCCCATGGTCAGGACTTGGATATTTCCGATGAGGGCTAACGGAGACTAACAAAGATCTCACATTCTCACCCACTAGAAATAGAGCTGTCATCGGCTCTGATACCAACTGTTATAGCCCCGCCCAACTCAGCATGAAATTGTCCGCTTTAGCTCACGTGCATGCGCGAGGACTTCCCAGGAGGTCACCCATCATATTATTGCTCTCGCCCGAGCACGCTTAACTTCGGAGTTCTTACGATTTCCGGGCCGCACGGTTTTAAAAAGCCTCATGCTAAGTTAATACGGGGTTTGACTTATAAGCCAAAGGTCAGGACTTGGATATTTCCGATGCGGGCTAACGGAGACTCACCGTTTGAAGCCCGTGGTTGACATGCTACGCCCCGTGGTTAAGGGTGCCACCCAGACCAATATCTTAATTTCTCCCCCACTAGAAATAGAGTCGTCTTCGACTTTGATACCAACTGTCACAGCCCCTCCCAACTCAGCATATAATTGTCTGCTTTGGCCCACGTGCATGCGCGAGGACTTCCCAGGAGGTTACCCATCCTAGTATTGCTCCCGCTCGAGCACGCTTAACTTCGGAGTTCTTATGATTTTCGAGGCCGCACAATTTTAAAATAGCCTCATGCTAAGTTAATACAGGGTTTGACTTATGAGCTCAAGGTCAGGACTTGGATATTTCCGATGCGGGCTAACGGAGACTCACTATTTGAAGCCCGTGGTTAACACGCTACGCCCCGTGGTTAAGGGTACATCCCGGACCAAGTTCTCACAGTAGCAAAGACTGAGAGAGGTAGGTGTACCTGGCGGTGGCGGACTCCTGGATGGAGGATGATGGGCGCAGATGATGGTGATTGGTGATGGTGGCTGCGTCTGGGAGTTCTAGGCGAGAGAGACTGAGAGAAGTAGAGATAAGAGGGATCACTGATCAGGGATGGGTCTGCACTGCGTGTGTTGATGGAGGGTGATGATGATTGATGGGGGCCAATGGGCCATGGGGCTGCTGCCTGAGACGATGGGTGGGAGATGTTGGAAAATGGGGAAAATGGCTCTTCTCTCCTCCTCTGGAAAAGGGTTTTGGAAAAGGGGGAAAAGGGTTTTGGAAAAGAGACACCGGGATAGATGGAGGGACAAAGGGGGAAATGAGTTTTGGAAAAGGGGCGTTGGATTGGCGGGGGGGGGGGGGGGGGATGGATGTTAGGGCTTGGGGGAGCCCATTTTAGTCATTTTAAAGACTTTTCCAAAGTAATACTTGTAAGAGAGGAATAGGCTCAAGTGCGAATGAAATTGGCGCCACCGCAAATAAAATTGGCGCCTTATTTTGTTGGCCGAATTATTTTCGTCTTCCATAACTTATCCTTATTAGTGACGAATTACGTTCGTCGCAAAAATAAATTATATTTTAAGACAAAAATGTTCGTCTCCAATGAGCTTAAAAAATAATTCGCGCCAACGCAAATGAAATTAATGCCTTATTTTGGTGACCAAATATTTTCGTCTTCCATAACTTATCCTTCATAGTGACGAATTATGTTCGTCACACAAACAAATTATATTTTGTGACAAAAATGTTCGTCTCCAATGAGCTAAAATAATTCGTGCCAAAGCAAATGAAATTGGCGCCTTATTTTGGTGACGAAATATGTTCGTCTTCCATAAATTATCCTTATTGATGACGAATTGCGTTCGTCGTAAAAACAAATTATATTTTGTGACAAAAATGTTCGTCTCCAATGAACTAAAATAATTCGCGCAAACGCAAATGAAATTGGCGCCTTATTTTGGTGACCAAATATTTTCGTCTTCCATAACTTATTTTTATTAGTGATGAATTACGTTCGTCACAAGAACAAATTATATTTTGTGACAAAAATGTTCGTCTCCAATGAGCTAAAATAACTCGCGCCAAAGCAAATGAAATTGGCGCCTTATTTTGGTGACGAAATATGTTCGTCTTCCATAACTTATCCTTATTGGTGACGAATTACGTTCGTCGCAAAAAAAAAAAAAAAATTTGTGACAACAATGTTCATCTCCAATGAGCTAAAATAATTGGCGCCAACGCAAATGAAGTTGGCGCCTTATTTTTGCAGACGAATCTTTTTTCCGTCTCCTATACTTTTAAAAAAAATGAAAACAAACGACAAAATTTATATTTCGTCCTCTTTGGGTGTTCTTTTAAGACAAAAAAAATTTTTTGTCAACAAATTTCGCTACAACAGCCTAGATTTCTTGTAGGGAATGCATTTTGAAAAGATTATTACTTAACCTATTGAAAAGCAGTGGATGTAGACATTAATGAACCACTATAAAATCATTGTGTTATGGTGGATACTTTGTGGTGCTTGTGTTTGTTAGCTTCCGCAATTTAGTTTTATATCATCACTTGTGATTAATTGATTTAAAGAAATTAAAATTAGGTATAATTGGTCACTAAGTCAAGCTCACCCTACTCACTGTTGATACAAAAAATGTCACTTTACCTCTTCACACCAAAAACTACATGGAGCCGCATCCTACCAAAAATAGGCAGGCGCCACTTCAAGCATCAGATCTTGTCAGAATCAAACAAAAACTGCAAGGTCATTCAAAACAACCAAAAGAGAGGTACACATGAAGTTTCGGGCCATTCCGACATCATTTGGCCTAACTTCACTTCTCCAACAGTTAAGCAGCAGCTCCCGGCGGCGACAGTGTCGAAGACCCCAAATCTTCGATCAGAGCCTACGGATGGTTACAAAATACCTCCAAAAGGCTCCATGTCAAATTTCAAGTCACACCGACACCGTTTGACCCCCCGCCAACTCTTCAACAGCAAAATCAAGCCCTTAGGTAGCGAGAACTACCAGGGCCATCACTCATCAAACGGAGCGCATGGGCGGCTTCTGCATACCTCCAAAGGGCTGCACATCAAATTTCAGGTCATTCTGACAACGTTTGACCCACTTTCGATGCTCGAGAACAAAATTAAGCCTACCGGCGGCGGAGCACCCCGGGACGATGACACCCAATTCGGAGCATGTGGATCATCTCAAAATGACTCCAGTAGGCTCCCCGTCGAATTTCAGGTCAATCGGACATCGTTTGACCGGAAGTCAAAGCTCGGCATTTCCCTCGCGGTGAAACAAAGGCAAGCGTTTGCATGACCCGAAACAGCTTCAAAACTCAAACGAAAGCCTATGGTTGGTCTTATCTACTGATGAGGGAGTCACACGTCGAATTTCAGGTCAATTAGACATCGTTTGACCAAAAGTCAAAGCTCGGCATTTCCCTTACGGCGAAATCAAGCCTAATGTTTGCGGGACCCCAAATGGCTTCAAAACTCAGAAAAACGCCCATGGTTGGTCTTATTTACTGCTCAACAAGCTCCACGCCAAATTTCTGGTCGTTCCGACATCGTTTGACCTAGTTTCAACTCTTAGCGGAAAATCGGCAACAAAGTCTTCGGCTTTCCAGAAAAATAGGAAACTTTGTGCCCCAATTTGCACGGCTTCTTGTCAGGTTTTCTTCAGGAGAATCAAGCCTACAAATGAGGAGAAATGTCAAGAAAAATACAGGAGGAAAAAGCACTCAAAAACGTCGAGAAACGGCCGAGAAACGGTGATTTTTCCAAAATCTGATTTTTTGTGCATGATATCCGTCGATCTTCATCAACATCACGGATCCATCACTGGAATCATTAGATCATCATCGGACACCTCAAGATCGCCAAGCGGCTAACCAAGAAAGCACACTTTCTGCCCGCTCGATCGCGAAATCGACTGGACAGATGTTGCCGGCCCGTTGACATCAACCAATGTCTGAAATTGGATCACCATCCGACATCAAATGGTATGTGGGTCCATTGGTGATCATCGCAAGAAGGATTCCAAAGGATGCAGCGCGGCCCGTGACTCTTCAAGCGCCCGGGCAATCAATTAATGAAGTTAAATGACCCGTTTATGGCAAGTTAATGCGGTCATTAACTCATTAATTTGAACGGCCCAATCAAAAGCAAGCAAATGGGAGTTACAAATCCAAGTAATCATGGCATTAAAACCATGAAACTCCCCTCATCATGGAGATTAAAGGCAACTAAATGCCCATTATCCTCCACCGGCCAATCAGAAGCCAAGGAAAAGGAGTTACAAAACAAGTAAATTAAAACTTGTAACTCCTTCCATTATGAGCATTAATACAAATCAATGCTCATAAACCCTCCTAAATGGCTACCAAAGGCCTATAAATAGGAGGGTCATTCCAAAGGAAAGGGGCAGAAGAAAAATCCATCAGAAAAATACACAGAAAATTGCCTGAAGATCCGAAGTCTCTGAAAATCCAGACACTTTGCAAAGAAGCGCTGCTGCAAAAAAAAAAAACTCTACAAGGGGATTGAAGCCCCTTGGGGGGCCATTCCCCCCAAGGTTCCTCTCCTGATTTCCAACATGGCTAGACGTGGCTTTTTCAGTCCGTCTACTCTCTTTTTTACTGGATATAGGACATTCCCTTGGTCTTTATGCTCTAAAAATCTGAGGTTGGAGCCAAGCCATGAAATCAAGCATCAAAGTTCTCATCTGAAGGACGATGGCGGAGTCCATACATGACTCGCGACCGTCGATCTGAACGGGCCCCCCACAATCGCATGAAAAGTTAGATTCCTTTTCTTTCTTTTCTGTTGCATTGTATTTTTTTTATAAAGAGACAAAAAAAAATCACATCTCTTGTCTTTCATTATTGATAAGATTTGTAAATCGCCTTTTACGGCACCAAAATCGCCTTTCACTGCAAACAAAGAAAACCGCCTCTCACGGCATTCAAAAAAACAAACCTTGTCTCTTTTCTTTAAAAATATGTGTGCAATGGAAAGATGGAAAAAAGTTGATTTCCTTTTATACTTGTGAAGGTGAATCTTCGGATCACCACTCTAAATTCCAAGTAGAATAGAAAATCTGGCATACCCGTACAAAAAAAAAAACTGATACCCGCTTTTCCTTTTTTCCCTCCACCGTACCCCGTCAGCCCCGGGGTGGAGGCAGCTTTGGAAAAAGAGAAAAGCCGGGACCATCACTCACCCTCCCTCTAGGGTTTCGATCCTGGACTTTTATCTCTCTCTAGCCCTTCTTCACTACTTTTTCTAGTCTTCTAGGGTACTAGTTGTTCAACTTTATCAAAGGAGATAATGAAAGAGTGGTGTTTCTAATTTCATGTAAGCCAAGTTCAAGGAATACAAGGAGTACTTTGATTGATTCTACGTGTAGTTAACTTCTTCTAATTGGTACTTAATTTTATTTTATTTTCTTGTTATGTTGTTTTTGTGAAACCTACATCATATGCTTAGGATTAGACAATGAAATTTGTGATTTTGACGAATTAAGGAGAATGGTATCTCGCATTTGAATTGAGTTTCTGATTTTTCCTATCTTTGTTTATAGGGGGAACAAGCCAAACTACCCGTAATTTCAATGCTTAGGAATAAATGGTGTTCTAAGGGCTGGGATACATAATTTCTCGCTTTTTATTTTCCCATCCTTTTCCTTTTTATTCTTAGTTAATTTTTAATTCTTGTTACAAAAATTTTGCTGATCTTAAAAACCTTTGATTACGTTCTTTATGATAAATCTGGCAATTGTCTATTTTTGTTACTTGCATAGTCTATGATTGGAAAGTGTTTTTGTGCATGCATCATAATAAAAAATTAAATTAGAGCAGGTTTTTGTTTATGAAATCACAATGTTTAATGACTAATTAAGAAGGGAATTTTCGGACCTGGTATGATTTAATTGAAATTTGCACATTGAAAACACTGAATTATTTTAGCAGTTTTGGTCTGACTATGTTCCATAAGTGTGTGATTTGAAATTCAGGAAAAAGAAATTATTTTCCCTTGAAACTTGGCAGAATTAATTTATTGTAATATGACTTTGAAACACCAGAATTTCAGCCAAAAATACCATCGGGAACTATGTCAACCAAAGTCACAAATAGGGAGACCCAGCAAGGTCGTATCAGATTTTAGCAGCATAAATTGGTTCAATTAGGCATCTTTAGATGATCATATCCTTTTCGTTTTACATCATTTTCACTTTTTTTTTTTTTTTGTGTGTGTACATGCATCATCCAAGTTTAGATTCCATCTATTAGATTTAGGTTTAGATCATCTTAGGCAGGTTGTATAGTCCAATGAAAACAGACCTATGCACAAGTTTTTCCATACCATAAATTTTTAGCATGCATTAGATTTTTAGAAACTTGTCTAGATTTACATTGTTTGCATTTAGGGCCTCATAAATCATCCATATTTGCGTTGTAATTTGTTTTGGTAAGTAGGATCTAATTTAGGAAGTTTTGTTTTGATTTTTCTTATATTAAATTGGTTGTTTTGATAAGTTTGTTATTTTTGCAAGTTCTAGTTAGCCTAGGGTTTTCTAGATTAGGTTTCTTTTCTTTATTGATAAATTTGTAATTAATCTTTAATTTCATAGTTTTAGTAGTTTATTTGTGTTTGATTATTTTCTATTTAAGTTAGATTTAGTTTCTAAATTAGAATAGGTTAAAGTTGGAAAGTGTTCAAACGCATTGCTCCATGTGGATCGACCTGGTCTTACCGGTTATTACTATAATCGTACCCTTGCACTTGGGAGTCTGATCAAATTCATACAGAGTCAAATCTCGACTCCACTTTGCCTTAAAGTCTAACACACAAGCCCTAAGCATGTCTTCAAGAGTATGGATCGTCCTCTCTGACTGTCCGTCGGTTTGTGCATGGTACGCTATGCTAAAGGTCAACTTGGTACCCATGGTTTGCTGGAACGATGCCCAAAATCGTAAAATGAAGCGACCGTCTCTGTCTGACACTATAGAAGCCGGAATATCGTGCAACCTAACTACATCCTTAATAAACGTGTCGTCCATCACGTGCATCTTGGTTCCCGTCCTAAAAGGCACAAAGTGAGAAGACTTAGTCAATCTGTCAACAATTACCCAAATGACATTATTGTGCTTCTGTGTCTCTGGTAAACTCGACACAAAATCCATAGTAATATCCTCCCACGTTCACATAAGTCTCTTCAATGGCTTCAAAAGACCTGGGGGCTTTCTGTGTTCATCTTTTATTTTCTGAGAAGTCAAACACCTTGATACAAATCTTGTAATTCCCCTTTTCATATTATTCAACCAAAATCACCTCCGTAAATTCTGATACATCTTAGTACTACCGGAATGCATAAAGTACCGCGCAAGATGCGCCTCTGACATGATCTGATCCTTAAAATCTCAAACATTAGGCACACACAAGCTATCCCGAAAATACAAGATCACATCCTTAAGTCTTAAATCTGGTCTATCTGCAATTCTATTTCGAACTCTGGCCAACTCGAGGTCCTTAAACTAACTATCCTTAATCTGCTGAATCAACTGCATTTCAAACATTGACATTGGCAACCATCATCACACTATCACTAACAAATCCAATCTCAACATCTAAGTCCTTGAACTCCTGAACTAACACCCACTCACCACACATGTTAGCAAAGGTGACTGACTTTTTCAGCTCAAAGCATTTGCTACTATATTACCTTTGCCTAGAAAATACCGAATCAGGAAGTCATTGTCAACCATCAATTCTAACCAGCGGCGTTGCCTCATGTTCAAATCCTGCTACGAGAAGAGGTACTGCAAAATCCTATGATCGGAATGAACCTAAAACATTTCTCTATAGAGATAGTGTCTCCAAAGTTTCAAGGCAAAAACTACCACCGCTAACTTGAAGTCGTGTGTGGCATAATTCTTTTCAAGATCTCTCAAGTGTCTAGACCCATAAGCCACTATCATCCCATTTTGCGTCAAAAGACAATCTAACCCAACCTTTGAAGCATCGGTATAAGTCCCGAATTCAACCCTCTCAATCAATAAGGTCAACACTTTGTCCTAACAAATGGAACATTCTTCCCAGTTAGCCTGGTCAACGGAGCCGCTATCTTAGAAAATCCATCGACAAATCTTCTATGGTATCCCACCAAACCTAGGAAACTCCTGATCTTTGCTACATTCTTTGGACTCTTTCAATTCACTACTGCCTCTATCTTAGATGGGTTAATTGCCAAACCCTCCATAGAAACCGCATGTCCAAGAAAAACAATATGCTTCAACCAAAAATCACATTGATTGAGTTTAGCTTACAACTGATTGTCCCTCAAAGTAGATAAAGTTGAATCATGTGTTCAAGATTTACTTTATCTAACGGTGTGCATATTGTTGATTTGAGTAATATTATGCATGTATATACCATAGTGGGTGTTAGAAGATGACGAACGGATTGGATTTCTTAAGGTGGGCCCCACCGATGTGCATATGCCAGGCGCTGTATTATAGTATAATGCAATGCCGTTGTATTGTAGCTTTGCCCCATATTCTTTTGATCAAATTCTCAAACCTTAATCTACACGTCAGATGCCCAGTGGATCAATCATCAGACTCCCATGGCTCATGGTAACCATTAATCACTAGTAAATGGTCATGATATAGGATTAAAGATTCGAGAGCTAATTTAATGGACCAACCAATCAAAACAATACTCCATAGAAGGATTTGCCCTTTCTTTCTTAAGCCAACTTAAATTTTCATCTTCGTGGCAGCATCTCTACCCCTTAGCTCCTCCAAATCTGTACCCTTGAACTTTTAATAGATACATGCATATCATCTGTATATATCTACCTTAGCTCCTACAGAAGAACCAAGCAACCAACCCAAGATCCAAATAAATGATCAAAGATTGCCACTTCATGAAGGGGGCCCTTGAGCACAAAGGACTCTGCAACATATAAATTAATTTTCAACAAATAATACAAGTTACCGTAAAAAATCATTTTAAGAAAGAATTTTCCAATTTTTCTTTTTTATTTCAATATTTGGTGATTTTCTAGAAATATTCTTACCGTTGGTGATTTCTTGAAATATATATAATGACATTTTGGAGCAAAATGTTCTAAGAAGATAATATTATACAAAGATATACAAAAGGGATTCAATGGTTACTTTGGTCATTTTGAAAATTTGGAACTGGAATTTAACAGTGTTATTTCTAATTTACGTCGGGAGTCCAAGTGAAATGAGTTTTAATAAAAAATATTTTTTTTAAATTACCAATTTATAAAAAAACTGGTTGGGAAAAAAATAAAAAATGGAGGGATTATTGTTATTAATCTCCCTTTGAAGACCCCTTTTATTTTAGCACTTGGAAGCTTCCATGATCAATTCAACCCCCTCACGCTCACTACCCATCATGTATTGGCACGAGTTTAAATTCGACACTCATCTAACTGTTATTGACTGAAATTCTAAGAAAGACCATGTCTTCTCACACTATTAAATGTGAGGGAGATGCATCAAGGGATTTGGATGATAAATAGAGATGAAATTTTGAACACGTGTAGGTCCCAGCTAGATCTTTGAGCGCATGTAGGTTTCATTGGGACCTTTCAATCTTCGCCTTCCTATGAATTGACTTGGCCGCATGTGGGCCCCACTCACTACGCCAAAACATGGTTTTTACAGCATGCAAATTATGACTTGCATCAGGTGCACGCCGTAAATGATATAAAATTACGGCGTGCCTGAAATGCGGGTCGTAAAAATTCTTTTTTTACTCTTTTTAACGGCGTGCGTGTCTCGCGTCGTAAATGAGTGTAAATTACAGCACCATATGCGGGTCGTAAATGAATACCTTTTTTACGGCTTTCATCGCACACCGTAATACCTACACTTGCACGCCGTAACATTGTAGCCTATGACATTTTATATCGGTTACACCTTTCCCGGCATTTTTTTTTTCTCGCCGCAAAAGGTCATGGTTTTTACTCCCCTCTCCCGCCAGTAAAATTTTCCTTCCCCACGTTTTCGTTCTCTCCTCAAGAAATTCCCATTTCCCTCTCCTCTCTCATTTCTTTCTCCTCTCTCATTTCTTTCTCTCCCGCCTCCATCGCCTCTCCCTCTGCTCACTCATTTCTCTCTCCCGCCTCCATCGCCCTCTCCAGAGCCCATCTCCTCTATCTCTCCATCCCTCTCCACTGCACGACGACCATAGCAGCATCGCCAAGAGCTCGCAGCAGCCCCGGACGACTTCATCTTCCTCCTCGGGCCGTGGACCTGTCCCCTGCACCAGGTACACCCCTCCCTCTTCCAGCACTCACGCACCATTCCCCCTCTCCTCTCTCTTTCTTCTCTGTTCTCTCTCTCCCTCATTCCCCATCACTCTATTTCCTCTCTGTCTGCTCTTCACCCTCCCTTCCTCTCATCTTCCTCCCCTGTCTCCCCTCGCCTGCGCTTGCTGCAGCGCCCACGTGCACACCACTCCCTCGCTCCCTCGGTTCTCTCTCTCTCTCTCTCTCTCTCTCTCCCTCCCTCCCTCCCTCTCTTCTCTTCTTCCTCCCCTGTTCCTCTCCTTCTCCCCTGCTTCCTCCTCTATTCCGCCCTGCGCCCACCTGCGCACCACTCCCTCTCTCCCTTGGTTCTCTCTCTCTTCCTCTCTTCTCTTCTTCCTCCCCTGTTCCTCTCCTCTCCTCTGCCCTGCGCAGCAGCCTTTTCCTCCTCCTCCTCTTCTTTCTTTATTCCTTGTCCTTCTACCTTATCTCCCTTTCCCCTTTCTCATTCCACGCTCTCAGCAGCCCTCTCCCTTCTCCACTCATTCATCTCATCTCCTGTCTGATTTTCTATTCTCTCTTTCTTCCTTTCTTTATTTCCTCCTCATTCACTCTTACTAGCAACGTGACTGGGCACCCATCCATTTCACTCTTTGTCTGTTTCTTTCTCTCGTTCTTTCTGATTTCTCTCCTCCCCCTCTTTGCCCAGTGGACCACCGACCCCCTCATCGCCTTTTTTTTTTACTTTTTTCTTTCTTTTGTTCACTTTGAATCTGAAAAGAGAAAGATAGGGAGATGTGAGGTTTAATCTATATATTACTACCATTGTTTTATTTACAGGTAGACAGTAGACATTCTGGTATTTCGTATCTATTTATTCAAGGAAGAATAGAGAAATTGTATTATTGAAGAAATGAAGCCAAACCCTGCTGCAGAGAGGGGAAAAAAGGATGAAAAAAAGAACAGTTAAGTTTCAAACCCAGTCTTTCTCTATCGGATCAAACACTGAGAAATGCCCAGTTTCTGTTTCCACCTTTCTCCTTGTCCTTGGTAAGCTTATTTTGATCTTTACAATTAGTTTAGAATTTTTTTAGTCAATCTTTAGGTCTCTTCTCTGCTACTTTTCCTCTACATCTTGAAAAGCCTTTCGATGTTTATCTGCGGCAGCAAATCTTGGCTGGATAAGATATGCTAGAGGCAATCATGTACATGATCCAAGACATTGAAAGGTGGGTCTCATCATCCACATTTCATGGCTCCAAAAATCAGGATGATCCACAAAGATGCTGACAAATGATCTAGGCTTTTGACAATTTATTTAAATCCTTATAAGATTATTTTATTGTAACATCTAATCATGGCAAATATTTCAAACATTGTGTGATAATTAGGACAAAGATATTAAGCTTTATTTTAAGTCAATTTGCTGTCTCTTGGACCTACGTCAATCTATGCCACTAGGACCCTTAATATGTGACCCCAGGACCCCCCTCCATCCATGCACTTTAAGCACGCTTCTCCAGAGCCCAGAGAGGCCATCTGAGGTAGAGAGATTCTGATGGGGCTAAAACACACACAGCACACATTTCTAAAGACATGCCTGTCTCAGTCCTTTTGGTGAACTGGCTAATAGGTGGACCACTCTCCACCCAAGCCCAAAGGCCCACCATCCCACTGGTGGAAAAGAGATATCCTACCTTTGTTAATTTGTAGTAGCAAGCAATGGGTCTGGGAGGGCATGTCTAAGTGCACCTGACCATGGTGGAGGTCCAGGCCCTCTGTTGTGTAGCTTTCTCCTTGGAAGAAAAAGGCCAGTCAGTGCATGCTATATACAAAAGAGCCAAAAACTCAAAAAAGTCAACAACCTATATATAAATGCTGATTTATATATAGGGATGCAGGCAATGGACTCTATTCATTCAAGAGAGCAAAATGTGCATGCTACTTTTGTCATATTCTTCTAGTAGTGATAATCTCATACATTTTATTTTAGTTTGGGTTAAAGGTGATCATCACTTCAGTTCAACCACTAATATATCACTATGATCTGAGTGGTAGTTAGGGTAGTTAGGCTGGTTGCAATTTGTATTCTAACAGTCAACACTCGGCAAAGTGCCAAAAAGTGCCTCCCACATCGTAGTTCTGCTTATCTGTATCATGGCCTGTTGTTGTTCCACCATCACTAAATCATTTCTTTAAAACACAAGGATTAAAGAGGGTTTGCAAGTCCACCTCCTCTCTTGAACTAATCTCCTACATGTGCCAATCCTGACCACTATCAGGTGTGCCTCACTGTTGATGTAACCGATCTTGAAATATAGTCAGTTGGATAATCCTAATAGCTGGAAATGAGGTGAAAGGTTGATAATTAATAAAATCTTACCAAAGCATCTATGACATTTTCCTAATTTTTCAAACAATTCTCTTTTAGAAGAAGGGATTTTGAAAATCTCTTAATATATTCATGGCATCTTCTTTTTAGTTACAATCTTACAGAAATATTTGAATATTTTGGAAGGAGTGGCAATATATATGACACTAGTTATTACTATTTTCTTCTGAGAAGTTTATGACCCTAGTTATAAGGTTGGCTTTATTTTATTTTATTTTAATTTTGTGATTTTAATTCTGCTCTGTGTATTTATTGTATTTGTCTATGCTCCTTTTTGTGGTCTGTAGTGAATTTCTTAACAAGGCATTTTGAACATCTTTTAACATACTTATCACATCTTCTTTTAGTTACAATCTTGAAGAAATATTGCAATATTTTGGAAGCCCAGCCAATATATATGATACTAGTTATACCTGTTTTCTTATGAGAAGTATACTACACTAGTTATACAGTCTGTTTTATTTTATTTATTTATGTGTTTTTTGTAATTTCATGATTTAATTCTTTTGGCATGTGTTTTTATTTTATTTGTCTATTTTCCTTTTTGCAGTCAGAGGTGAATTTCTTGGGGAGGTTTTCTCATCCGAACCTCGTGAAGATTTTGGGATACTGTTGGGAAGACAAAGAACTACTACTTGTATATGAATTCATGCCCAGAGGGAGTTAGGAAAACCACCTCTTCAGAAGTAAGTAGTAAACAATATCTTTATTGTAATTAACTGTAGTCAGTGGGAAAGCTCTCTTTGCAACAACGCTCTCAAATGCATGCTTTACGACACCCTTTGAGTCTAATTCCATGTTTCTGAAATTGATAGATTGCACCTCCATAGTTTCACAGCATTGTCAATGTAAGACAATCATCCATTATGGATAAAGAATGGATTCATCTACCAAGGTGAATTCCAAAGCCCTTCACTATAAAATATTTGATGTCCCATACCTATTTAGGATCTAATTAGTAAAAAACTTGGGTTTTCTTTATTTTAGACCATCAGAAGCATATCGAGAGGGAGCAAGAAAGTTTGCAGATAAGGTTCAAGAAAAGAAAGGGTATCTAGAGAAGATTCATTGTCCTTGCATCAGGTGTTTAAACTTGAAATACCATCATTACAATGTAGTATACGACCATCTAGTATATTATGGAATTGATCCTACTTACACGACATGGATTTTTCATGGAGAAGAACCAACCGCAGTAGGGGAAACTGAAAATGCTGAAATTCCAGCATCATATAAAATGTTTAGAGATGCATGTTTCGAAGATGATGATGTGGATCATATAGATGAAAGAGGCTACCAAGATTTTCAAAAGCTTGTCGAGGAGGCAGAGCTTCCTTTATATTCAGGATCGACACACACTAAGATGTCAGCAACACTTATGTTATTCAAGGCAAAGGCTCGACACAGTCTGTCTGACAAAGCATTTGATGATGTTCTCAAGATTGTTCATGAATTGCTACCACTCAATAACATACTTCCGGATAGTTTATACTCATCCAAAAAGCTATTTAATGCTTTTGATCTAGGGTATGAGAAGATACATGCATGTGAGAATGACTGTTGCTTGTTTCGAAAAGATCTAGAGCATCTTGAGACATGTCCAAAGTGTGGTTCTTCACGGTGGAAAGTCAATGCACGAACCAAATTGATAAGGAAGGGAGTTCCAGCAAAGGTTTTGAGGTATTTTCCAATTATTCCAAGATTTAGGAGATTGTTTAAGTCAGCAGAAAAGAGTGAACAATTGACTTGGCACTACACAAACAAAAGTCAGGATGGCATTATGCGACATCCAGTGGACTCATTGGCATGGAATAGAATAGATGATAAGTGGCCCTCATTTGCATCTGATCCTCGTAATCTTAGACTTGGCCTTTCTTCGGATGGATTCAATCCTTTTGGCGATCTTAGCTCTAGACATAGTTGTTGGCCTGTAATTCTGGTCACATACAAACTTTCTCCCTTGTTATGCATGTCAAAAGAAAATTTAATCTTGACATTACTCATTCCAGGGCCTAAGCAACCAGGAAATGACATTGATGTGTACTTAGCACCTCTTATAGATGATTTGAAAGAGCTGTGGGTGAATGGAGTAAGTGTTTATGATGCGTTTACTCAATCCACATTCAATTTGAGAGCCATTTTGATGTGGACAATAAACGATTTTCCAGCATATGGAAATCTGTCTGGGTATGCTGTTAAATCCAGTAAAGGATGTCCGACATGTGGACTTGAGACATGCTCAAAATGGCTGACAAACAGCCACAAGCACGTATTCATGGGTCACTGGAGATTTCTAGCTTACAATCATCCATTTCGGGTAAAGAAATCTTGGTTTGATGGGACAGAAGAACATGGACGAAAACCTCGTATTTTGATTGGTTCAGAAGTATTTGAAGTATCAGTACTATCGAAAATGACTGGGGGAAGGCTAATAAAAAAAAGACAAAGAAAAGGAAGAGAGGGGATGAAGACGAAGAGCAAATTGTTGTGGAGCCTCAATCAGTGTGGAAAAAGAAATCAATATTTTTCGAACTACCATATTGGGAGGTAAGTCAATGTGCTTGTTCGCTCTTTAAATTTATTTATTGAATTTAACATCTTTTTGTTTGGTTATTTTGTAATCATTATTGTTGCGGCACAATTTGGATGTCATGCATGTTGAAAAAAATATTTGCGAGAGTCTAATAGGCACTCTATTGAATATTAAAGGCAAAACAAAGGATGGTTTAAAGTCTCGTGAAGATCTGAAAGATATGGGAATCAGAAAGTCAATGCATTTAAAGGAAAATGGTGTCGGCTCTAGCTGCAAAAGAGCACCTTATGTGTTGTCAAACAAAGAGAAAAAAGTATTTTGTAAAAGACTTTCTGAGTTGAGGTTGCCAGATGGTTATAGCTCCAATATTGCAAGTCAAGTGTCACTAAAAGACTGTAAAATTTATGGGCTCAAGTCCCATGATTGTCATGTGCTAATGCAACAAGTTTTGGCAGTTGCATTAAAGGGACTATTAGACAAGGGGCCTAGGGTTGCAATTTTTAGATTATGTGCTTTTTTCAACTGCTTATGTCAAAGAGAGATTGACAAAAATAAGTTGGAATTACTTGAAGACCAAATTGCTAAGACTTTGTGTATGCTTGAGAGGTTTTTCCCCCCTTCATTTTTTGACATTATGGTGCACCTTACTGTTCACTTGGCTCGAGAAGCACTGATAGGTGGACCAGTGCAGTTTCGTTGGATGTACCCATTTGAAAGGTAACTCCAATGTCTTATATAGTCAATTCTTTGGTTTAGTTACTGCTTGAGTTAGCTATTAATAATTTGTCTTACATTTTGAGTTAGGTTTATGAAAGTACTGAAAGGTTTTGTGAAAAACCGTTCCAATCCCGAAGGTTGTATGGTTGAAAAGTATAATGCAGAAGAGTGCACAAATTTTTGCGCTCCTTACATAAAGGAAGCAGCTCAAGTAGGTGTTCAACAAAGCCGATATGAAGAATATGAAGAACGTAATATATTAGAAGGGAGACCAATTGGTAAGGCTAAATTGAAGGAATTGTCTCCTAACATGTTCGAAGCTGCCCATTTATATGTCCTAGAGAATACTGCCGAAGTAGAACCGTATAGAGAGTAAGCTTCTCATGAAAGATATACATCTTTGGTATTTTTAGTTTGTTTCTATTTATGCACTTTTAATTTCTAAATACACCTTTGTCTTTTTCAGATTACACTTAGAGGAACTTCAACATTCTGATATACGTCTTCATGGGAATGAAAGCCTTTTAAGAAAGAGGCATAGGGACACATTTAGTGCATGGTTAGCAAATAAAGTCAAGGTTGGAGATGCCAGTAACATGTCAGAACTTGTGAGGTGGATAGGGTGTCGACCCAAACCATATGTGGAATCTTATTTAGGTTATATCATCAATGGTAATCGATTCCACACAAGATATGTTAAAAATTGCACACAGAATTCTGGTGTTTCTCTTGAAGCAGAGACGATGTGTCGATCAAGCGCAAGAGATACCTCACATGTTAGCGGGAATATTGTGTTCTATGGTGTTATAAGAGATATAATTTTGTTAGACTATCACAAGTTTAAACTCCCGATCTTTCATTGTGATTGGGCAAATATAGGAAGTGGTGTCAAAGTTGAAGAGTGTTTCACATTAGTTAACATTCATCAAGGCCAGCATCAATTTGAGAACGATCCGTTTATATTTGCCTCACAAGCAAACCAAGTCTTTTATTCTAGACATGATGATACTTCAAATTGGTATGTGGTGCTAAAAGCACCACGAAGAGGAGTTTCTGAGTCTGACACTAATGGGAATGATTGTATACCATTTGCTCCATTAGATGTCTCCAATCTTACTCTTGAGGACAAAGATTATGAAAGACATGACTATGAGGTCATGGATGACTTGGTACTGTTATTAACATTAATTTGATACTTTTGTTATGTCTTGAGTTAGATACTGATATTAAACACTAAATTGGCCATGCAGGTTCAACCATCTTAAATCATGGGTGTTGTTGGTGAGGTAAGCATCGTTTGTAGATTTGGATTTATTTGAATTTAATTATACAACCTAGGAGGAGTGTGAGAGAGACAAAATTTTAAGTCTTTTTCTTTCAAAATATATATAAGATATTGACATATATGTTTATTTTACTTTGACAATTTAGAGTGCAATTTGCATGTAATTTTCCTTGGTGTTATTTTTAATTTATTGATATAATATTTTATACATTCTTCTGAAACTTATGGAGGATATCGAACTGTGACAAAATAAGAGTGTCGAACTGTGACACATGGACCCATACCGATGCATAGTCCAATAGCAATTTCACCTTTATTCTATGTTCTTCTGAAATGCAATGTGAGCCAATAGCTTTCCAAACATCCCGCTCAAATTCAGCCATTGGCAAGCATTTCAGTTTTCGTATCATCTCCATCGATAGTACATCTTCAAGCCTCTTCCTGGAGAGAGAGCAAGGGGAAGAAGAAAATTTAGCAAACTCTATCCCTATCATGCGCTTCTTTGTACAAATAGCACTTGAACATAACCAACATAACTCACTTCCCAAGGTAGCTTAATATTAGAAATAACTTTCTTTCTTAAAAGCCTTTATTTCTCTTAGTTAACTGCACATCTTAAAAGCCTTTATTTCTCTCTCTCAAGGAATTAATTGAAATGTGTGAGGAGTGAAATTGATCAATAATGTGGTGTTTTTGCTAATCTCTTTTGTTTGCTTTGCATGGCCTTTTGATGTAAAGAGATTAATAATTATAATGGAGGTCCAGCACTTTTCTCTTTCATGGGAGCAGGACCCAATACTCTTTTTCTTAATTTTTGAAAAAGAAAAAGCAGGGCACAACCTCCTTTTTTTTGTTTTCAAAAGGGCCTCTTGTTCTTAATAGAAATCACATCTTTGCTAACAATGACTGCAGATCTACAATATCTGTTTAGAGCCTTGCCTTAGTGTAATCCTTTTAAACCACGGTTACAAGCTAAGATCCTCATCTGCACCTTATCCATAAGTGGGTCTCACAGTCTGATATCAGATGACTAGAAGCAGGTACCAGAAGAGACAAAGGAAAAAAGCCATGTAAAATTCTAGCAAAACTAAAAATGGAATTTCAGAATAACAGCAAACCATAATGGTGAAGAAGTGTGAAAGGACGTATGCAACTAGATAGAAAGGAACAGAGAATGGGATAAAAGTATAAATTATAAAAAGTGTTGTGGGATTGATATCAGATTAAGAAAGGTCCCTCTCTACAATTTCTCTCTCTTTCTATGCATGAATAGGTGGGTTTAGTGCATATCCATTTACAGTGATACAATTTCATCTTTTTTTTTCCAATCTCATCACATTTGACTGAATTATTATTCTTCTTAATTGATTTATGAATTCTTCTTTCTACTATGTTGTTTTCTTGATTTCCTTTTGATTTCATGATCCACCCATGCTGAAAACCATAGACTTTGTGTATTTACTCTTCCTCTTCAAGCTGGTAGTATTGGGTTTTTTTTTTTTACTTGTTGAGATTTTGGGTAATTAAAGTTCTTTGGAAATGAATAGAATCCATTGATTTAGTGTTGAGTTGATGGATGTAGAATTCTCACCATAGTTTAGATTTTAATTTGGGTGAGGAAGAAGATGTGGTCTGATTGAATGTTAAGTTTTGGATTTGTGAATGCTAGAACTTCATTACCTGTTTGGTTTGCTTTGAATTTGGACTGGATTCTGTTGGGGTTAGTTTGAATGGTTCCCTGAATATCATGCAGGAGTGTTCCTTTTTTTTTTTTTTTGCATGTGTTGAATTTTACGCTGCGCCTCTGTTTTCATTGTTACACCAAATGTTGAGGGGTCAAATTTCTAGTTTCACCGTCAGTTACTGAAGCAATTGCCATATGGGATTCATCTAAATGGCCTTGACTTAGCAATGGGAAGTGGGAATCCATTATTGAACTATCGAGGCCACTGGCCTAGGTTCAACAGTTAGAGTTGCAAATATAATACACCAAGTACGCATTCTGTCTCTGTGTTGGGAATTTTCAGAACTTCATTGCAGGTGCCATCGACCTTAAAAGTTTGCTTTAGTGGAGTTGAGAATCTGCCTGTCACTTAAAAGAAACACTTGGAGCTTGTAGCTGGTTTAAAATTATGTTTAATTGGCGAATATCATTGCATATCTTCAATCATGTTCTTACATAACTAGAACATAAACTCTGGTAGTGCATTCAGTTTCAAATGCATTTTGCATGCTAGAGTATTTGTTACGTTTGACATGGGTGGGTGCTTCTTGTTGTCATATAATAGTTCTGTTGAGCGGTTTGGTCGAATGCTGTTACTGAATAAATGTTAATCCTAGGGCAATCAAATAAAGCATTTCAAAATATATGTGAACAATGTTGGGGATAACCAAATTGAAGAGTACGTATTAGTTTGAAGGATTGGATCTGTGATATGTGCACTTGTTAGGTGCATAAATTACTTTTTGTTATCTTTTTGAGATTGATCACTTATATTTCAGTTGAATGTCCATGAACTAAAAGGTTTAAACACTTTTGAGGACTAATCATTAATATCGGTCACAGAATTCATGTTATATTTTCTGTTAAGATGACCCTGTTATATAAATCTGATAGATTTCCGAATTATCAATGGTGAAGATCTCCCCCACCTTGGATAAGGATAAATCCCTACCACCCTTTCACGTCGTCTTCCCCTCCCAAAACCCACCACGTCACACAGCCGTTTCTCTTTCCTCCCCCCCCCCCCCCATATATATATATATAAGCATCTCATATATCCATCTCCTCTGTACTTGTTAATCACAACTCCAAACGCCCTCCTCTCTCTCTCTCTCTATCTCTCTGAGACTACACAAACAAGGAAAAATCTTTTTTTTTTTTTTTTTGCCCTTTCTTAATGAGGCATTGTAGTTATAGTAGTCTGACATGTTGATTTGCCAGCTATATATGTTGTGGTGAGGATGCTTTTTTTTCATTCTACTTTTGCTTGGAAGAACTGGGTTGGCTTGTGTGTGACATCAATTGCCTTTTTAATCCCCTACCAACAACTTGCCAGAATGGCGGCTCCGGCTTATGCGGATAATGGAGAGCTTTTTGATGGTGGGTCTGATATGAGCACTGGTGGAGTTTGTGGGTATGTGTATCTGAGTTCAATTAGTTGCATGCCTTTTGTTATGTCTTTCAAGAAGAGGTTCAATATGCAGCTTTTGACATTATAATTCATAGTTTGTGTGAACTGCCTATTCATTTTTGACATAGTTCTTAACCAAAGAACAACAGAAGTTGAACCCAATTCAGTTGTTCTGTAGCTTTGGGGTACTTGAGGCTAAATTTTCATCCGAGTGCAATGGTTTGGAAACTTCCTGTTTTGGTGACGACTCATGAAAGGGTCAGATTTGTGAGGGGTCAACACCCGACTGTATTGGTTCAGGATTATTCTTGATTGCATCACCTTACTTTGTTCTGTCTTTTTTGGAATACATTTCAGTTGCTTATTGAAAAATATGATTTTTTAGGATTGTACATCCATGATGTGGCTAATGAATTTGATGGTCTGGATCAATGAACCTTGTGTGCTACAAGCAACTTGTATGGAACGGGTGCATCGTACTCAGAACTGTAATTCTTTGTGTGTAATGTTAGAAAAAATTGGCTGAGATGATATAGGCTTCTAGTGTAATCACAATTTTAGCTGAGATGATATTGGCTTTTAGTTTAATCTCAATTTTAGTTGTTGGTTTTGTTTCTGTTTTACTTGTGACCAATTTATGCTGCTTTCTATTGTCAACGCACCTAAGATATATTTCCATTTGATTTTGTGGCAGTTACCTCCAGTTGATAAGTAGTTTGACAATGATGTACTTGTTTATGCAATACTGATGACTTGATGAGTTGATTTACATGTTACTTGAATTTTTAAACCTTGCTTTCACTTTTTCTTTAATTATTTGGGGTGGTGAAGTTATGTGCTACCTAATATTGGAGTAACGATTCTGTCAAATTTTGTTTGTTTGTGCAGATTTTGCTGATAAGTATTGGAAGGACACAATTTTAGTTCCAGCTTCATGGGTATCTTTCTCGGGAGTTTTTTTTTTGTGGTTCACTTTTGTTGTATTAAGAACAAATACTAAGGCTTTTGTTTCTAAAATTGTATTGGTAACGTTGATATGTTGAAATACTAATTTTGTTTCTTCACTTTAGGTTGAAAGAGAACTACAAAGTTTAATAGATTTCATTCGTGTATGGGCACAGCTGCTTTGTATTGGTTGAATTTAGTTTCAATTTAACAGGATATTAATGGTTTACATTCAATTTCTAAAAAAAAGAAAAAACACAATCACGGCGCGCGATGCACGCCGTATATTAGATCTTTCCAATCCTTTTGCAGCCCTCTTTAGACGCCGTAAATTCGTTCTAGAAACCCATTTACGGCCTACGCCTACACGTCGTAACAACGATTTACAAAATTAATTTACGGCGTGCGCGTGCACGTCATTATTACATATTCTAATACGTTTTTACGGCGTGTCATGTGCATCGGAAGCTAAAAGTAACCAACTCTTTAACGGCCCTCCCAACACGTTGTAAAAGACCTTCATTAACGGCATTCGTTTAGCGCCGTGAATATGTTCAGAAAGTCATAGCAAACCTCACTTACGGCGTGCATTTGAGTATGTTACGGCCCGCAAATGCGCATCGTTAATACACATACCCTTTTACGGCTCGATACTTTGCGCCGTGAAACATGGTTTACGGCGCAAAATGCGCGCCGTAAAAACCCTGTTTTGTTGTAGTGACTAGTGGGTTTGAAAGAGGTATAGATGCAGGAGGGGACGTGTGCGGGTTTGCAAATGGGTATTCGAGTATCTAAAATCTCTAGTTCCAAATAAAGCATGTTTGGAACCTATTTTAAGCTCCACGTGTGAGAACCCGACCCCTAATTTCCTGGTTTAGTGTTGTTTTAATTGTGGATTAGTTTCTTTTAGTGGGATTATTATTTGTTGGGTTGAGTTTGTGAGCTAGCATGGTTTTTCTCAATTTTAAGTGCCTTTGTGATTAGTGGGACCCTTTGGGGGTTCTTTTGGTGACTTTGCGTGAGATTGAGAGATTATTCGAAATTCCTGATAATTCTTGTTTTAGCCTGATTTGACTTATTTTGTTAACCTCTACAACTTTCGTGTTCACTCCGTACCCATTCGAAGCTCCGAAAATCAGTTTTTCCAGCCCTGAGGGCAAAATCGGTCTTTTCACATTGAATCTGGACCCAAATTTCGAGATCTCAGAACCATGCCAAAATTATACTTTTTGAAAACTAGATTTTATGAGAAGCATTTTTTCTCTTCTTTGTCGATCGCATCCGAGGCCAACAAATAGATGTTTTACCCTTGACAAGTTTTGAGTGTAGTGGGGCCCACACCCACCCATTTTAATAGATTACTCTCCCCTCTCCCCTCACTCATTCGTTGCAGCCAAAAGGGGAGCTCTGCAATTGAGCTTCCCCTCCCTTTTCTTCTTGTTTTCTCCTCCCCATTCATGGAGGAAACCTTGCCATTTGGAAACCCCACCATGCCATCTTCTTCCCCATCTCTTTAGCTTCCCATGGATGTTATTCTTGTGCAAAACTAAGGTGGGCAGCCCCTATTTCAAGCTTCTTCTTGTTGATTGATGGCCCTAGAGGTAAAGACTCCTTTCCATTTTCCTTTTATGTACAATGGCTTACCCTTAGGTTCTATTTCCTAGTTTTGTTTGAGCTCATTCCTTGTCTTTCATTGTTTAACCCATGTTAGGGTTTGTTTTTGGGGGTTTTTGTAGAGATTGTTGATATTGAGCTTAAGAGGTGATTAGAGGCTTGGTTTTGCTAGCTTGGAACCCAAGGCAAGTGGATGAATGGATGGTTTGAATGTTATCAAAGTTTTATGAGAAAATCCTAAATTTTATTACTTGTTCTTGATAATTTGATATATGTTTTCACATATGCTTCTTGCCACATTTCTATTGATTTCGAAAATGCAAATTAATGGGTCTTGCTCTCCTGTTAAATCTCTTGGAAATTATGCATTTCATTTGGTCAAAGTTGTTCATATGGTTTTATAAGGAATGGGGTTGGTTTTGCCATTCATGTTTATGTTTGCTAGCTTGCATTGATTTGAAATAGATGCTCATTTCATGGGTTTTGCTAAATCATCCATCGTTATGGAAATGTGATCATTAGTCTTTGTTTATCCATAGATTTTGGCTCAAATGAACCCTTGTAAAATTTGGGACTCTTCTCCTTATTTGGTGTTAAATGTGAAGCAGGAGATGTTTAGATTTAATTTTCATTGGAGTTTTGATGAGGGTTTTAAGTGAATGTTAAAGAAAATTGTTGGGTTGTATATGTGTTGGAAGGAGGGAAAAAGAGGAGGACTAGGCCACTGCAGAACAGAACCTAGGTTCTGTTCCGCAGTGTGCCCGGTCGACCTGGTGGGGGCCAGGTCGACCTGGGACACATTGACGAAAAATTCTGGGACCATTTTAGTTACAACTCCCGGTCGACCTGGCCCATGGCCGGTCGACCAGGCACACAGAGGCCAGGTCGACCGGGCCAACTGAGAAAATTCCTGCTGGAGTGAATTTTCAACCTGTTTTAGGATGGACTTAGGTGGGACCTTGTCTACCCTTTTTGGACTGATTGGACTATGTGTGAGGATGTCTTGAGCCGACACTCCTCACGGTTGGTTCGGTGGCATCGAAGTTCAATCCATTTCAATCTTGAATGGTATGGGACGACGCGATATCTTCCTTATATCTATACGCAAAGTCTATTTCCTTGGGTATCGTGAATCCTATTCCTTTCGATGACTGAGTAGGTTGCTCGATGTTTCCGGATTAACATCATACTTAGGATGGACGGTTAATAGTCTTGATTTTTCTATCATAGCATCACTACAACAAACTGCACTTTTAGCGACGTCGGTAAAAGTTTTGCACTTAGCATCACTACAACAAACTGCAATTTTCGTCGCAAAAAGTCATAAAAACGTCGGTAAAAGTTTTGCTGACGTCGGGCCGACGATAATATTTTAGTCGGTAACAAAAGGTGGAGAAAAGATTTTACCGACGAAAATAATTTTCGTCGGTCAAAAGTTGAATATTTACCGACAATTATTTGCACTTTACCGACGAAACAAAACGTCGTTAAAAATAAATTTATATTTGTAAATATCTATTAAATACTTTTACCGACGTTTTTTTTTGTCGGTAAAAGAAAATAAAAAAAAATAAAAAAACTATTACCGACGTTTATTTTTCGTCGGTAAAAAAAATAAATAAAAATGATTTTCCGACGTTTATTTTCGTCAGTAAAATAAAAACAAAAGATTTATAAAAAATAAAAACACTTTTACGGACATTTATTTTCGTCGGTAAAAGAAAATTAAAAAAATTATAAAAAATAAAAAGCTTTTACCGACGTTTATTTTCGTCGGTAAAATAAAAATTATAAAATTATAAAAAATAAAAATCTTTTACTGACGTTTATTTTCGTCGGTAAAATAAAAAACAAAATTTTATAAAAAATAAAAACACTTTTACCGACGTTTAGTTTTCGTCGGCAAAAGTAAAGAAAAAATAAAAAGCATTTTTACCGACGGTATTTTTCGTCGGTAAAATATTAAAAAGATGTTTACCCAACGGTTTTTTTTCGCTGGGGAAAATTAATTAACCTTTTACCGACAAAAAAAACGTCGGTAAAAGTATTTTAATTTTTTTATAATAGCTTTTTCCAATATATATTTTTTTTCCTTTAAACCTGTTTTGTCCACCTGTGTCAAACCTATTCAATATAAAAATTCAATGCAAACAAAAGTCCATTTTTCATCAAATCATTCATCTCATAAAACAAATATTACAATCAATAATGCTACAATCCCAATCCCATATATATGTCGAATATACATATACAAATAAACTAAAAAAATAAAACACATTTAGCTAGTCTGCAACCGACCCCAAAGCGTCCATCAATCTGCAATAACAAAAACAACATTAGAATCTTTTCAATAAATGAAAGCATTCATCCTTCCTGGATGTGTGCTGCTTATGAATTATGATAGATATGAGGATAAAACAATCAATTCAGACTTGTGCAATTACTTCATTGGTTTTCAAAAGATACATGATGGTGGGAGTGGTAGAAGAGCATGGTTAATGTTGTTGGCCATTGTTTTCCCAAATAAAGCGATATTGACCATTTCCAAATTTGAACTAAAGAACAAAATTACCTGTGCTAATATGTGACAGGTAGCCAAGTATATTATGTGGACAATTTGAAAAGTTACATGATGCTACAACAACTCACATCAAATATGAATCTCCATACATTCTAACACAATGTCACTACTAGAAAAAAGGGTTTTTATATCGGCTAAAAACCGATATAAAAGACCTATTATATCGGTTTTTCAGTAAACTTCAAACCGATATAAGTACCCCCGATATAATAGATAACTATAACCGATATAATATGTGTATTATTTCATATCGGTTTTTGGACAACTGATGTCTTTTAAACCTGAAATTATAACAAATATTACTGTAAAACTGATATAAAAAAAGTGAAACCAATATAAAAAATATTTATAATATCGGTTTTTTGGGATTGTATTATATCGTTTGTTCTGTAACCGATTTGATATTATATATGTATTTTTTTTTTATAAATAGTCCTTCTAGAAAGGGTCAGGTGACCTTACGGTCACCTGGCGGCTAGCCGCCCTTTGCAAGGGGGCTAGCCGCCAGACCCACGGTCAGCTTTCCAGTAAGCATTTTTTTTTCAGGATGATTTTCTTTGCTTCCTGTGGCTAACCGCCAATGCACCTGCGGCTAGCCCCCAACTTTTCCTGCGGCTAGCCGTGAGCCATCCTGATTTGAATGGCAGAATTTGTCTCCAGTAGAAAATTCATAACTTCCTCTTCTGAACTCGAAACAACATGATTTTTGATCCAAATGAAATATTTATCAGAGGGCTACAACTTTCATGTTTTGAGATTTAACCCAGATTGAATGAAAAGTAGTGTAAAATCACCTTGAAGCTGACTGGTCACAGAAAAACAGCAACCTGAGTGAAGCAGAGTTGTCTCCAGTAGAAAATTAATAACTTCCTCTTCTAAACTAGAAACAACATGATTCTTGATCCAAATGAAAGATTTATCAGAGGGCTACAACTTTCATGTTTTGAGATTTAACCCAGATTGAATGGAAAGTAGTGTAAAATCACCTTGAAGCTGACTGGTCACAGAAAAACAGCAACCTGAGTGAAGCAGAGTTGTCTCCAGTAGAAAATTCATAACTTCCTCTTCTGAACTAGAAACAACATGATTCTTGATTAAAATGAAATATGTATCAGAGGTCTACAACTTTCATGTTTTGAGATTTAACCCAGACTGAATGGAAAGTAGTGTAAAATCACCTTGAAGCTGACTGGTCACAGAAAAATAGCAACCTGAGTGAAGCAGAGTTGTCTCCAGTAGAAAATTCATAACTTCCTCTTCTAGACTCCAAAGAACATGATTCTTGATCCAAATGAAATATTTATCAGAGGGCTAAAACTTTCATGTTTTGATATTTAACCCAGATTGAATGGAAAGTAGTTTAAAATCACCTTGAAGCTGACTAGTCACAGAAAAACGGCAACCTGAGTGAAGCAGAGTTGTCTCCAGTATAAAATTCATAACTTCCTCTTATGAACTCTAAACAACATGATTCTTGATCCAAATGAAAGATTTATCAGAGGGATACAACTTTCATGTTTTGATATTTAACCCAGATTGAATGAAAAGTAGTGTAAACTCACCTTGAAGCTGACTGGTCACAGAAAAATAGCAACCTGAGTGAAGCAGAGTTGTCTCCAGTAGAAAATTCATAACTTCCTCTTCTGAACTCCAAACAACATGATTCTTGATCCAAATGAAAGATTTATCAGAGGGCTACAACTTTCATGTTTTGAGATTTAACCCAGATTGAATGGAAAGTAGTGTAAAATCACCTTCAACTTCTGGCGGCTAGCCTCCAACTTGGAGGCGGCTAGCCGAACCAAGCTGGAGGCTAGCCGTCAACTTGGAGGTGGCTAGCCGAAACAGCAGGGAAAAACAACATTGTGAAGAAACGCAGCAGGGAAAAAAAACAGCAGAAACACAGCAGGGAAAGAAAAACAGCAGAAACACAGCAGGGAAAGAAAAACAACAGGGAAAAAAAATACAGAACAGCAGCAAGAAAAACAGCAGCAGAGATCGTGAGAAAACAGAACAAAAAAAAAAAACAGAGAGAGGGAGAGAACAGAAAACAGTAGCAGCAGAAGAAAAGGGAAAGAAAGAAACGAAACAAAAAGAAAGGAAAGAACGTGATGTACCTGGCACCTGCACAGCGCCGGAAGAGTAGCTTCTTCCTCTTCGTCGTCGTCGTCTTCTTCTTCTCCGGAGAACGAGAGTGAGCGAGAGAGACAGGGAGAGCAGAGAGAGAGAGTAAAGAAAGCGAGAGTGAGGAGCAGAGAGAGCGAGAGTGAGAGGAAAGGGGTTTTTGGAGGGAGAGAAGCGCTGGGAAGAGAGGCGAGAGTGAGGAGAGAAGAGAGCGAGAGTGAGAGGAAAGAAGGAATGATTGAGAAAGAAAGAGAAGGGAGGGAAGGAAAAAAAAAGAGGGAAAGAAAAAAAAAAAAAAGAGGGAAAGAAAGAGTGAGCCCGCGCGGGGGATTAAAGGATTTGAGGTATATAATATCGGTTTCATAATAACCGATATAAAATATTATATATAACTGGCGGTTAGCCGCAGGTGCACTGGCGGTTAGCCGCATGTGCACTTGCGGTTAGCCGCAGGTGCACTGGCGGTTAGCCGCATGTGCACTTGCGGTTAGCCGCATGTGCACAGGCGGTTAGCCGCAGGACGTCTTGAAAAGGGAGGGAAGAAGGAAAAATAAAGAGGGAAAGAACCGATATAAAATATGTATATATAATATCGGTTCCATAATAACCGATATAAAATATGTGTATACAACCGATATAAAATATATGTATAAAACCGATATAAAATATTTGTTTATAATATCGGTTTTATAATAACCGATATAAAATATTGAAATTAATATCACATATTTTCCTAACCGATATTATATATAGAGATTATTATGTCGGTTCCAGTGTAACCGATATAAAAAAAATTGACCGATATAAAAAAATATTAACCGATATAAAATACCTTGACTGAAGATATTATATCGGTTATATGAAAAACCGATATAGGGCAGTTTTTGCAACCGATATAAAAGCCCTTTTTTCTAGTAGTGTGTCAGTGAGTACACTGTTAAATTGATCAAGATGTAAAGTGACATTAACACAGCCATTAAAAAGCTGTAATTGTGATACATGCTCCAACCAGGACTATAAACATTGTGAACGAGACAATGATTATTAGATTCGTTCACATCAATTCTATTCCTACATCTGTTCTTACTTTCTTTTTAAGATCCACTTCGTTGAAAATGATAACAGCAAAAACCTACATTTTCCAAGCAAACAAGACTGGACTAGCAGTAAAATCTCATTCTCAAGCTTTCTGATTGTTCCTAGCATTCATTTAGCATGGAATTATGAACCATCATCAAAGCTTTATCCCACTGCTTTGTGAGTTCTACCGGTTCAATCAACCCCTACTGTCATGTTTTATCTCATTCTAAAAGATTATTATTCATATTGGCTCCCTAACTTGTAAATCCTCACTATATCATGGAGTCATGTCATAGAAATTCAGTTCATTCACATTGCATTAGCTTCAATCATCAAATTCTTTAAGTAAGATGGCCCTTATAGATCTTCACCCTTGATCCTTCACTCTACACCCCCCTTGATAAATGCATCTTCCCTTTGAAATCCAAAGAGTTTGGTATGATTTCTACGAACATGTCCTTGAGATTATATGACTGCACTTATGATTCATGTCAAGGCAGGGACCTGGATTCCAAACTTAAATTTGGAATATCTGATATGATACAGATACTCTTCCCACTTCAACATTATCTGATATCACAATTTCAAAGTTGAAAGTTATGCATATTGGATATCTTAGCCATTGGAGCACGTGAGCACAGCAGATTCACTGTTGTGGTCCCTTGGACGCTCCCACTAGTTAATTGCTCTCCATCAAGGGCTAGCTGTTGCTCCCACTGCAAGTCATTATATAAATAAATACAGATGAATGGAAAACATGGCTGGCCAACCCAACTTTATATCAATCCACATGCTTTAAATTAAATTAACAAAACCCTCCACCTTTAAAGTTTTAATCCATTTATGAGACCCACTTCTAGTAAGTACCAAACAGGGGAAGGAACCATTGAATGATGAGGTCAACCTTCTAATGATATTTTCACAGCCTGTCACCCCTTAAACCGAAACCAGATTTTCTGTGGGCAAATATGTTTTTAAGTCTAGAAGGTCCATCCTAGAAATTTTCAGTGCCTTGATGATCACTAAAGTTCTGGGCTTGGGCTTTCACCCTCAGCCTATGTGCCTGATGAACTACTAAATATTTGCCACCACAACAAATTCAACCTGGTCTGCCACATTTATAGCCCATATTTAAACAAGTTTGATATTGAGTTTTTCTTCTCCTATTAGTTTTTCTCTGTAGTGTGGTATAGTCTAACCCATTGGTCCAAGAGAAAATCATGTTAACTGATAATCTTATTTTTACATCAAATGGCTATAAATGTCTAACAACCGACAGGGTTGTGTTGAATGCTTCCCCAAGTTACTAGACGCAGCGACCTTCAAGGTCAAGTTTTCAAGTGCCTAATACTGCTGGCTCGTTTAGTTATGGGACATAATGTTTTGACCCGGATCTCACCCATGGGCCTCATAGTCAATAATCAGCCAGCATTTTTGGTTGGCTCACTTGCAACCCCAATCACTACCAATAGTGAATGTGGTAGGATATTGTTAAACAATCTTTTTTTTGTTTGATATTCTTTAAGTAAGATGGGTTGGTAGGTGAGCTAACACCACCCCAAACAACCACCTCCATATTGTCCCCAACAACACATGAAAACCTTTGCCAAGACCTGAACTTTAAAAAAAACCATAGACATGAAACATACCCCTCCAAACCATGAATCTCATTTCATACACAACTACTCCAACACTTCGAATTCAATAAAAACATAAAACATATCTACAAGCAAATTAATATCAAACCATAGACATGAGTTCCATATATATATTATTCTAAAGCATCATTTTAGAGAGACCAAAAGGGTGAAGGAAAATCACCTGATTGTCACTGCTACATCAGCCAATCTGGCCGTCTTTGGTACTATGTATCCTGGTTCAAATTTCTGCAAAATTAAGCTTTCCCAATCAATCATGTCAGTTTTTATTGTAAAGTAAAGCATTCAAATAAAGAAACAAAAAAGGACCAAGTTCTATTATAGGAGAAACTACTGGAGCATGTGAAAAAAAACATAAATTATCAGACTTGTCATTGCAATCAATTACTTGAAATGTCTTTGCATCCTTTTCTGAGCATCCTACAATTCAAAAAGATTTCATAGCTGACAGTGGATAACAATTCATAAACATCACAATGCTTTGTTACAAGAACAACAACTAACAATGATAATGATGAAGATTATTACAATGATAGCAAATGCCGAATAACAAAAATCTATGACAATGTTGACAAGCAAGCATGAACCAGATAATATTTTAAGAATGTCAATGTTGAGCTCCTTCACCTTCACCAGATAATATTCTCCGCTTCTTGCTATGATCAGTAGCATTTAGTGCATGTTTTGATCCACCCATTCTCCTATTAAAGCTCAAATTTGGACAGTGAACATAACCCTAAGATTTAATTACAACTTGAACAAGTTAGAAAACAATCCAAGGCAGTGTCCGGGATCACTGGCTATCAACTCTGTCACAGAGTCTTCGCAGATTTGGTCTACTCCATCTTCCAGTGTTGGTCAATGGATTGGAAGTGAGAATATGTGTACTTATTTATGTTAATATTCCCATGTCTGTCTTATAAGTAAATAATGACCTGAACTTATGTTATTTTAATATTTATGTTAATATTCCCATGTCCCCAATAACACATGAAAAATCTCATCATATATTTGATGGTCATCAAGTTGATCTAGGGTGTCAACTGCACAATAAAAACAATGCTACAAGTGTAATCAGAATCAATACCTTGTGGAGCAAGAGCATTCGGACAGCTAGATATGTGCCCCATACCAGATTAAATAACCAAATAATTAGATAGACAAGAAAAGAAATTTACCTTCGGGTTTGGAATGTTTCAACTCTCTTGGAAGAGTTTCTTCATGCCTAACAAAACTCTCTATCACTTTGATGACTTCAAAGACAGACAGATGTACAAAAGAGATCCTCCCATGCATTGCAGCTAACATAAGGGAAGTCTAATCCAAAAAAAAAGAACCAAAGATCAATGAACTCATCTTCACATTTCCATCTCAAATCCCAAAAAAGAATCCAACCCAATTCCCAAAATCAAATCTTCATTCACATTTCCAAGGTGTTGAAAATGCTACATTTTTAGTGTTTATAAATTTTGACTAGTTATTATGTTAAAATTTCAATAGAATAATCTACTAACCAAAGGGTCGCATCATGATCTCCAGTAGATGTGCCATCACCAGCAGAAGAGGTCCCTCTCGTGATGTCGTGAAAGCTGGTCAGATCTATCCCTGTCGCAGCTGCCAACTGTTGAACGAGGGCCTCAAGTGTTCGTTGCCTCTTATCCTGCTCAGCTACCCTCCTATCCTGCTCAGCCTGCCTCTGATCCTGTTCAGCTTGCCTCCGACCCTGCTCAGCTATTTGCTCCCGCAGGGCGATCACCTCAGGATCTGGTGTCCGAGACTGTGTGGAAGATGCAGAGGTCATCGTATATATGCCATACCCTTTTAAGTATCCCGACCTCTGCCCAAGCACCTCAACAACAATCTGCTCCTGAGTCATCGGAGCTGTGACAGAGGGCTGTGACTGCTCCTCAGTCCGCTGCACCAAGGCCTCCTGCCATTTAAATAAAAAATGATTTAGAATGCTTTTATGACATTATTTATCAAAATTGATTTATTAGCAAACGTACATGTCTCTGCTGAGCCACCTCATTTACCCACTGATTACTCTTTACTCTGTAGTGAGTGTCGCGGAAGAATTGAGTAATAGGCGGCGCTTGACCGGCATTTTGTGCCTTCTGTCATTTGAAATAGTTTTGTATTAGATATGAACCTAGCTACATATTGATAAATTAATAAACTTAATCTAGTTTCTTCATATGAATATAATTAGTACCATCAGAGACATTCTCGATACAAATGACCTGGAGCCACTAGTATGATTATATGGCAGCTTGGCTCGACTCTCTTGAGCTTTTTTCGACTTTGCCTACATAGAAAAACAATAATACAATAGCAGTCATTTATAAAATCATTACTAATAGAATTACGTTGGAATACATACATAATTGTTGTAGATAACATCCCAACGTTACCTTCCAGGCTGGTGATTCCCAACACTGCGAAACCATCAACTGCCAGTCAGCTAGATCACAACCCTCTGCCGGGTGGTCCTGGGGTCGGGGAACCCCCTGCTCCAACAGCTCCAAATAGTGACAATGCAGCTCGTACTTCCAACTCTTATACAAAACCCCGCATTGGCGGTCAACGTCCGCCCTGAGCTGCACATCGCCCTCGTAGTCCCCGATATCAAATACTTGCTACAATTAGGGGAGAGCCATATAAAGATTAGGAATAACAAAATATAATCAGATTTTGTAATGCGGAGCACAATTAATTGTTAATTTGGTTGATATTTCTCGTTTCAGTTTACCTGAACTGTACCAATGACGGCAAGCTTGATCCCATTGTCAAGCTTCTTCCAACCATGGGGCCTGACTGGGGCAACCTCTCTAATGGCTAACCCAAGATGGTTAACCAGTGATGGGGCATGTTCCCCTTCTGGCCTATGACTGGAGATGGGGATCGGGACTGGGATGTTATGACCCAGCTGTCTCCTCAGCTTTGTCACATTCTTCCCTCGCGTAACACCCCTTACACGGCTCGGAACATCCGAGGCTGGGGCTGATGCTGTTAAGATGAAAGTGCTAAATGAGTTAGTGAACAAAAATCATTAAATTGAGGTGAACCATTCTGAATAATAACAAAATATAATTTTCTCACCTACGCTGCTCCCAACTGTATGAGGACTCGTCGGAGGCTAGGACGGCTGAGGCTGGGTCGGCAAGGGTTGTGTGGTCGGAGGCTGAATCGGCAGAGGCTGGGAGGCTGCCAAATCAGGGGTGCTCTCTGATCCTCCAAACCGTGTAACTAGAAGAGCAGCCGACGGAGGCTGTGCCGAGGCCTCAGGTGGGCTCTCTACACGAGCTAACCCGAGTGTAGCTGCAATCTTCCGAGCGCGTTTCACCCTGTTATCTCGAGGCATCTCTGCAATCTGACAAGGAAAATAACTAATTATTAGCAAAAATCGACAATATTAATAAAGTGAATGTCAACAATTTACATTAAATAGAAATGAATATCATTTTAGCATGAGTGTCACCATAAAAACTAATATTATCAAGTACACGTCATAGACATTCATAGAAAGAATTACCTCATCTGATTGAGACCAAGATGTCTCGTCATTTACATCATCATCTTCGGGGGGAATGTAGTTATCATCCTTATCATTCCCACTAACATTCCTCTCTCCCTTCTCGTTTGTCCCTTGAGCCGAACCAAATATAGTGCGTGCGGTCGGCGGGAGCCCTAGAGATGCAAGTTTTTCTGCATTCTGCTTAATTGTTTTTTTTCTCTTTAATAAATAATTGGATGCTTGCACTTGACGGGACAACTCTCCTGGTTTGACCCATTTTCTTCCTCCGTTTGGCATCTTTTGCAACTATTATATATAGAAATAAGAATAAAATGTGAAATGTAGAAATGTCTTATCTATATATGAAGAAATCAGAAGAGAAAAAGAAATTGAAACCAATGTCATTATGTAAGACAAGATCTTTATTAATTTACTTAATCGTTACATGTGCAAAAACTGAAACAAACACTACATGTCAAATTCCATCTCATCATCTTCTTGAATATGAACATCATTTTCTTCTTCATCTTCGTACTCCGCCAATGTTTCATCCTCATCTTGGCCATCCTCGTCTACTGACTCATCACTGAGAACGATCTCAGGATCTATATCATCCCTAGAGTATTGGACACTAGTACCATCGACGAAGACTGGGACAACAAACGTCGTTTCGTCTTGTTGAAATGCATCATTAGGCACATCGTCGTCGTCATCGTCATCCCGCTTAGCGGGTACATCCCATACTCCCGGAGGCTTGACCCGTTCTACGACTCTCCAATTTTTTCCTCTGCTTGTGTCATTGACGTAAAAGACTTGTGTCACGTTACTTGGGAGGACAAATGGATCATCTGTACACCAACGACCCGTGATAATAATGCTTGTAACATGGTCTTCGATGTTTATCTTGTGCTTGGTACTAGTGTTGTACCATTCACATTCAAATAAGACCACCTTACCCCCGTGTCGATAGGACAATTCCCAGACTTTGCAGATATAGCCATAGTAGTCGTGTTTCACCCCTTCATATTCCCCTTCCACGACCAAGCCGCTACTCTGGCTCCTACGACACTTCTCACGGTCTATAGTGTGGAATCGGACGCAATTTCAATCACATCCCTGGTAAAGATTCACCAGGGATCTAGGGCCATTTGCTAATGACCACATCTCATCGGAAGCTTCCGGTGACCCTAGAGTTCGCAATTGATTCATCTACATAAGAAGATTAAGACAAATGTATTAGACTAATGTTATTGAAGTGTAATCGAATAATATCTAGCAATTAAAATGATAATATTTTATGTCTTACCCGTTGTTTAAACCATCCTGCAAATTCTTTTCGTTGTATCTGACCGACATCTCCACATGTTTGATCTTGCATTGAATTCTTGTGTTCCCTACTCAAGATAGCTTCCAATGAATAAGTAAGAGTAGAGACTGAATAAAAGAATTAACGAGCAATGTATAAATATGGCTAGATTGAAGCACATACTGTAGATACGGCTCCACCTCGGGGCAATTATTTAGCACAAACCAATGAGCCATGTCACACTCTCTTTGAGAAGGATCATGTGCCCTTGGCTTCAGTCCGATGGGACGGACAGTTTGTGTGAAGACCGACATCCCCGGGCCACGTTCGCCACCATCATCATAACGTTGTACTTGATCAGTCTGCCTTAAATACATTGAGCAAAAAGTGAGGCACTCTTTGACAATGTAAGCCTCGGCGATCGAACCTTCAGGCCGAGCTCGGTTGCGAACGTACCCTTTTAGGTCTTCAGAAACCTTTAAACAACCAGTGATAACAATTACGATTTTCAATGCATGGCAATTTCACTAATACATAAATAATTAATCAATGGTCAACAACTATTACCTTTCTATCGGGTACATCCATCGATATTGCACCGGTCCACCAAGTATGGCCTCGCGTGGCAAGTGAACCGATAGATAAACCATCACATCAAAGAAAGCAGGAGGAAAAATCCTCTCCAGCTTGCACAATATTAAAACTATCTGCTCCTCCAATTTTTTTCAAATCATCGTGTCTCTGTGTTTTCGAACAGATGTCTTGGAAAAAGCTGCCTAACTCAAATAATGTTGTACAGATATCCTTATTCAGAAAGCCGTGCATGCCAATAGGAAGGATGCGTTGGATAAGGATATGGCAATCATGGCTCTTTAAACCAGCTAATTTATCATTTTTCGAGGTTACACACCTCAAGAGGTTTGCCGCATAGCCGTCTGGGTATTTGATTGACTTCAAAAATTCATAAAACCCATCTCTATGTTTTGGTTCCAGAGTGTAAGAGGCACGCGGCTTCAAGCAGGATCCATCGCCCCTCTCCACTAGATGCAACTCTGGCCTGATGCCCATATTTTTCAAATCCTTACGTGCTTTATCGGTGTCCTTGTTTTTGCCCTTTATGCCCAAAATTGTTCCAACCAAAGATACACAGATGTTTTTCTCAATGTGCATAGGATCAAGGTTGTGTCGGAGTTTTTTGCACTTCCAGTAGGGCCATTCAAATAGGATGCTTTTCTTTGTCCAATTCAGTTCTCCAGAGTCACGAGGTCTTTTGTTATTCTTGCCAAACTTGACCGGCACTAGTTCTTCTAGTTGGTCTAGTACCTTTTGCCCCGGTAAATCCAAAGAATTCTTTTCACGCTCAGGCTGACCGTTGAAGGCCTTGCTTCTACGCCATTGGTGGTTCAGTTCCAAGTATTTTCGATGGCCAATGTACCCAATCTTATCTTTCAACTTCACCCCTAACGAGTCGTCGTTACACGAGGGGCAAGCGTTATAACCTTTAGTACTCCACCCAGACAAGTTACCATATGCAGGAAAGTCATTTATCGTCCACATCACAGCCGCATGCATTTGAAATGTCTGTTTAGTGGAGGCATCATAAGTCGATACACCATGATCCCACAACTCCTTCAACTCATCAACCAAGGGCCTTAGATATACATCGATATCGTTTCCTGGTGAGTTTGGTCCTGGAATAAGTAATGACATCATCAAGAATGGCTCCTTCATGCACATCCATGGTGGCAAATTATAGGGCATAAGTATGACAGGCCACATGCTATAAGAGGTGCTCATGTTACCGAAAGGATTGAATCCATCGGTGGCTAACCCCAGCCTCACATTACGTGCCTCTTGGGCAAACTCTGGATATTTCTTATCAAATTCTTTCCATTCCACTGAATCAGCCGGATGCCGCGCTATCCCATCGTCAACGCGCTTATCACTGTGCCATCTCATCTCTGTGGCTGTCTTCCTTGACATATACAATCTGCATAACCTCGGTATCAATGGGAAGTAACGGAGCACCTTATGAGGGATCTTCTTTCGCTTGCCATCATTGACCTTGTACCTAGGCTCTTCACATTTTGGACATTTATCCAATTGAGCATTCTCCTTCCAATACAACACACAATTGTGTTTGCAGGCATCTATGTTCTTGTATCCCATGCCCAAGTCCCGTAATAATTTCTTCGCCTCGTAAACTGAGGCCGGCACTACATGACCTTCAGGTAAGAAGTCCTTAAAAATCTGCAGAACCTTGTCGAACGACTTGTTGCTACACCCACTTTCTACCTTCACATGCAATATCTTGATGACAAACGATAACAGAGTATACGAACTTTTACATCCTGGGTACAGGCCACGCTGAGAAGCCTTCAACAAACTTTCAAAACCCTGCACATCATCCCTCTCTTGAGTATCTTCATCCAAGTAAGTTCCCCTACGATGGTCCTCTATCAACTCATCGTATTCATCTTGATTATCTTCTTACTCATCATCGCTCTCATCCGAATCATCGGGTTGAACTATAGGTTCCCCGTGCAATATCCACCGTAGGTATGAGACCATCATTCCATGAATGTGCAAATGATCTCTCACGGTTACATAGTCTTGCTTCCGATGGTTACAGCAATCGTTACACGGGCAGGTAATCAACACTTTACCAGGGGAATTCGCCTTTGCAAAATCAATAAATGAGTTCACACCAGCTATGTACTCAGCACTAAATCGGTCCTGATAATGTAATATCCAACTCCTGTCCATATCTGACCTAATCACAAGTAATTAGAAATTATCAACAATGGGTCAGTCCTTGTATTCTTATTATTCATGCATTTCTTACCTACTCTAACCAAAATGAACCAGCAGTAGAAAATGCATGTTTGGAGACCCAATGTTGAACATTGGTTAAGGATCTATGCATGAATGTCATAGCTATGTTCAGTTGATAATCTTTTCCTCTAAACTCAGTTTTTCCTTTTCTAGTTAACATGTTATACAAAATGAATTAACTTGCCTCTCTTTTAGATGGTGGTGTTTGCAGATTGATCAATATTGCATCTTTTTGCGACAAGTATCAAACGTCAGAAGATGAATTGAAGAAGACAATGGAGAAAGCTAACAATTTAATTGTTGACATTTTGAAGAAAAAACTAAAATTAAAGTCCTTTTGATGTGATTTTTTTTAAATTTTTTTTAATCATTTTTTTATTTTATTTTTAATTTTTTTCCATATTCAGGTTGCTCAGGGAGTTGATAGTCACTTCATATTTGAAGGTCCTCCTGGAGTGGGGAAGAAAACCATGGTTGGGGCTTTTCTAAGAGAAGCTTTTGGACCTGATACGTTAAAGGTAACAATCAATAAAACCTAAAGCAAATGCCATCTGCCTTTTATATGAGTTACTCTTATGGACTAAGAGTTCATTTCATGTGGTTATGTTGTTCTTTTCTTGGGTGATTGTTTAATAGCTATGGCTGTTTGTTTTCCTATCTAACATAAATTAAACATTTTTCCTGGTACTTTATTTCACAGCTTTTAGAATGGTAACTAATGCATTTTGGGTTTCATGAACATCCAGTACTATGTATCATGTAGTTCCCTTCTTTAACGACTGCCATGCTAATATTGCAAAATAAAAGTTCATTGTTGTTTGAATCTATTACCAAATTTTGGACAGTAAAGAAAGGTTGGAGTAATGCTCATTAAAAACTAAATTAAGAAAAAAGAAAAACATTTATATCTCAAATTGGAAATTCTGAAAATATTTCCACCATTGTATTGGTTGTTATTATTGCTATGTACACTTATAATGATTTTCGGCAATGGTTGTAATCAATTGATTATGCTTTCTGACATACTTTCTCTGATCAAAATTTTGTGAACTCATAATATTGGCAAAAGCCTAATAACAAAAGGCAATATGGTGCTCAAGAGAAGCTAACAGAAATATAAATTTCTTTCACTTGAGAACTATTTAATAGATGGAAGATAATGACAATGACATGGGTGAGAGGATGAGATTTTCCTACACCTAAAATCATTTGAACCTCCAAGAGGCCTCATACAAAAAGGAAAAAAGTAACAAAAAACCCTCTTAGCAGGCCTATCAAATCCTAGAAAATAGTATTCTTTTGTTTCCTCCCTTTGTCTACTGTAAAAAATGCCTATCGAGCTCTTTTTTACAAGTTTTTTTCCAAATCGAATAGCTCAAGTAGCTGTGACAATTTCTCCTTAAATTGCCAAAAAAACAAAAAAACAAAAAAAATTCTTACAAATGTAACAATTTTAGTGCCATACATAGACATTCCACTCCACAGTACAAGCAACCTTACAATATAAACCCAACATTCAATTCATTCCATCTCATTATAAGTTCAAAGAATTAAAAGGAGAATTACCAGGATGGACAAGACTCCTGCAATCACCAAACGAACAACGCAGTCTAACCACGAAAGATGCAATTGGAGGCTGATCTTTGTTCAGATTGGATATCATTGGATACAACTTAACATACAAAAGCCGATTTTTCTCCACGGATAAGTGCCTGTAAACAAAACTTTATGTCATCTTCATTCAACCCATTTTACATAAACTACAAAGAACCTTAATTTTATTGTATATCTCTGTAATTGAATTAATCTTTCTTATGAAGAACACTGGGACTTAAAAAACTAGAATGATCAGAAGAGAAGGGAAGAAAATATTAATAAAACTTTGGGCACCTTTGTCCATTAAATGTTGTGGGTCTGATCTAAAATTCTAAAATGCATGTTTACTTTTTTTTTAAACTTTCTGTCTATTTCATGATCATAAGTTAGAGAGTGGGGATCTGGTTCAAAGTACAAAAGTGCTGGGAATGGTTAATTGATTTTGCTCAGTGTCTTCAGTTGATCCAAATCCATTTTAAAGGGATATATATATATATATATATATATATTGCCCTATTGGTCCACTTTAAAGCGAAACTAATGGGCTGACTTTGTCATCAGTGGCCTTGGGTTGGTATATGTCAAGTCAGAAATGGAGATAAATTGAAGTGTACTTGTGGGACCTAATTCAAATTGGTGGGCATTATCAGCTTTGATAGCCACTAGCTGACTGTAGGGCTCTAGGGGTGTCAATGGAGGACCCAACCCAAAGACTCAGGGCATGGACCATCCATCTTCTCAAACACAATTGACAGGGCTCAGATCTAGTTAGTTCTGTGCCCAAATATGTATATGATAGAGTACTATACTATACTATACTATACATAGAAGAGCCACATAAAGGGTAAGCTGAGTTCAAGATTAGTACAAAGTATAGATGGCCAAATAGTGAACTTTGAGTAGCTACGGGTGTTCATGGACTACTTTAAGTAAAAATTTGAAGTTGTTTCCATAAAATATCTCTCTCTCTCTCTCTCTCAAAAATTTGAGTGATCTGGTATAGGCCTGACAAGTGATTGTATAAGTGCAGCCTCGTAGTATCTATCAGTTGAGACAAACATGCTTTCATAGTCAATTTGTAGCTTCTGTTTTCATTAAAATGTCTGTATTGTTCATAGTTATATATTGATTGTTGGCATGACAAGGAAACAAGGCCCCTTACCCCCAGTGGATGGATAATTCTGTTATCCATAAAAATAAAAATAAAAAATTTGACCTTTGCTTTAGCAACACCTTTAATTTGTTTAATGGTTGCTTTAGCAGTACACAACACTAGCATCTTCATGAATATATGGCAATCTATAAGACTAGCTTGATTGTTCATTTAATGGCCCACCCACTTACAAATCTCAAAGCAAATCTCAAATCCTGAAAACTAACATTTGAGTTCCTAATCTCTCAAAGACAAATCTTAGTTGAAAAACTTGGAAAATGTCCAGCTGGGGTGCTGCCATTGCATCTTCTAGGTGCTACTACAATTTTTTTTTCAAACATAATCAATCAAGTACTGACATTCTGTAGGAAGAATTACGTGGTGGCAAATTCACCAATTGGACAAATTTCTAAAGCAAATTCAGCATCAGGGATAAGTGAAGGAAAGGAGGAAATAATAGAATCAGCAGCATTGTTAAAGACATCAAAACAAAATTATATATGAATCTCCATTGGCTGCAATGGTTCTTTCTTCCCTTTCTTCTATAAATTTAGTTCACCATGAATGGGATAGAAGACAAATGAATACCAAACACAATAGTCATCATCATCATCATCAACTTTCAGATATGGAGGAACCATGACAATATGCAGCAAAAAAGAACAATGCTAAGTTGATGATTTTTATGATTGAAGAATCTGACACACAGAGAATCAGGATTCAAGTGAAGATTTCAGCAATACAACAGAAACAGATCAATCAAAGCCATAACTAAAATAATCTTCAGACCCAGCATTTTTAATATCATATCAATCAGTTCAAACTGAATCAAATTCATTCCTTCGTCCATTAACCCAGAGCTCAATAAGATACCCAAAAAAACTAAAGGCAATATCATTATAACTGGACCACAGCATAAAACTGTAACACATCGACATTTTTGCAAAACAAAAGGAAGCAAATAATTCAGATTTCAGTAAATAAATGAAAAGAAGAGAGAAGAGATGAGAAAGAGAGTTAACTTGCAGAGAGGGGAGAGATGCAGAGGCAGCAAACTCTTGCTGGCTTTGGAGAAATGACCAGAAAAGGGGTCAAACTTGTGCTGCCTTTGGAGAAGACGACCGAAAAAGGGGGCACCAGTTTTCTTCAGTGGGATGGGTCTGCGCCTGATAACTGAGATGGGTTTTTGGAGATCGACAGAGATGGGTTTATTGAGATCAACAGAGATGGAGAGGGTGAGGAGGGAATGGAGATGGAGATAGTGAGGGAGATGAGGGAAAGAGCGCCGATCGGGAGAGAGGGAGAGAGAGATGAGCAGATGAGAGAGAGAGAGAGAGGGCAGATCGAGGGAGACAGAGAGAGAGAGAGCGCCGATCGAGAGAGAGAGATGAGCAGATGAGAGAGAAAAGAGGGAAAAACCAGAACGAGAGAGAGAGGAGAACAGATCGAGAGAGACAGAGAGAGAGAGCGCCGATCCATAGAGAGAGATGAGCAGATGAGAGAGACAGAGAGAGAGAGATCGAGATGAGCAGATGAGGGAATGGAGATGAGGGAATGGAGATTAGACTGTCGTCGTTGGCGAGAGAGGGAAACGAGATGAGCAAAGAGGGAAATGGAGACAGAGAGAGAGATAGAGGAGGGAAAAGAAAAGAAAGGAGGGAAAAGAAAAAGGGCTTCAGTGCGTTGGCGGGAGAGGGAAACAAGGGGGAAAAAATACACAGATCTTTACCGACGTTTTATGCAGAACGTCGGTAATAATTTTTCCGACGCCCATTTTCGTCGGAAAAAATTCATTTTCGTCGTTAAAGATAACTCATTTTAATTTTTTTTAAATTAAAATTCAGATTTACCGACGTTTTACATAAACGTCGCTAAAAGGTCAAATAAATATTTATTTTCCTCCTCATAATTAAAAATTCACTTTGCCGACGGTTTTTTTTCGTCGGCAAAAAAATAAAAATAAATAAATAGATAATAAAATACTTTTACCGACGGTTTTTTTCGTCGGTAAAATTAAAAGTAAATAAATAATACAATATGTTTACCGACGTATTTTTCGTCGGTAAAATCAATAATAAAATAAAAACGCCTTTTACCTACGAAAAAAAACGTCAGCGAAAATAATAAAACGTCGCTAAAGGTGATATTTACCGACGAATTATGAAACGTCGGTAATAATCATAAAGTAATTTAAAACATTGCCCTTTGCCGACGTTTTTTATAAAAACGTCGGTAAAAGGCTACTTTTCATTGACGAAATTATAAAACGTCGCCAAAAAGCGTGGCTAAAAGTGCAGTTTGTTGTAGTGCATCTAGTACTATCCATAAGCTCATTTTAAGTTTTGAAAATCGTAAAGTGCATAAGGAGCCCGGAATGTCTTCAAACTGAAGGAGTACCAAGTAATTATTATAATCGACATACGGGACCCCTATTCACCTTAAATAGATCTTGAAACCAATATTTTTCCCGAAATTGTACTAGTTCATTGTTTCATCTCATTTCCGAGATTTACATTACATGACTTGTTTTCCCGAAAGCATTGAAGTTACACTAGTAACAGTTATTTGTCCCGAAATGTATTGCTCGACATGAAACGACAGTGTGCCCTTGAGCACCCCCGTCTTGCTCGTTTATTTATTGTACTTGATTTACTTGCATATGTCTCGATTTGTTATTTGTCCTATGAGTCGGCATCACTAAGCTTGGATAACCTTGTCGGTTTGATCCACCGACTTGGAGATCCCCCTCCCATCCCGCCAGCTGCAGTTTGGATCCCGATACCCGGTTTATTACCGTGGTCGCGTCCCGATACCCGGTTCGCTACCGGTGTCCCGTCCCGTATATTTATATTGTATATATGATTTGCGTTGAGTCTCCTCACCTTGTGTGACTGAGACCAACGTCCTGTTATACTCTTGTCACTTTGGTGATAGAGGACTTAGCTTCTTGTGATTGCCATCTTGCCAGTTCCCGATTCCTTGGATACCTGACATGTTTTATCTTGCTTATTTGTTTTCCGATAAATGACTCATTTCTTTTATGAAAGTTATTGTTATATTGTTTTCCATTCCTTGTACACGCGTATGTTTTAAATGAATACTCGATTTGTTAAATATCCATGCTTTGAAATATGTTTTAAACGACACTTGTTTTGCCAGATCCCTATGTTTATACCCGTTTTAAATGAATACCCGATTTGTGAAATATTCATGCTTTGAAATATATTTAAATGAACATTAGTTTTGTCAGATTTCTTTGGTTACACATGTTTTAAATGAATGCCTGATTTATTAAATATCCGTGCTTTCACCTATGTTTCAAATGGACATTTGTTTTGCCAGATTTCTATGGTTGCACATGCTTTAAATGAATACCCGGTTTGTCGAATATTCATGCTTTTACAAATGTCTCAAATGAACGTTTGTTTTGTCAAACCTCTATATTTACACATGTTTTCAACGAATAACCAATTGTCAAATATCTATGCTTTTATAGATGATGTAAATGGACATATGTTCTGTTAGATCTTCATGTTTTACCCATACTTGAAACAAATATATGTTTGTCAGAGATCCACGATTTTGCAACCGTTTAATTATATGCAGCATTTCATCAAATAGCATGATTTATCATATGTTTTATTCTTCAGTATATTTATTATCTTTTCATCCACCTGCCAGACCGTCATGTCTGACCCACTACTTTTGGTACTCAGGTCCAGATTTCTTCGTCCCGAGATGAGTGCTTTTGTTGCCTGTGGAGCCATGTTTTGCAGTTTGTTTTGTCGGCTATGTTATGAAGACATTGAGCTTAACATCGGAGCTACGTCATATATGGGGTAGTGGTTAATAGCTTGTTATTGTATGGCTTTTATTAGCCTTTTTCTTGGGATTCTTAATTAATGTACATTGATAATTGTAACTTGAACACATATGGGAATGTAATAACCTGTTACTGTCAACTCTGTACTTTGTAGTGATGGTTTGCTCCAGTCTGAGATGGTTCTTGATATTATAGCTATATGCTAGAGGTTGAGTGCGACACGGAATCCGATGGCCACGGACTCCGGGTCGCAGCGCCACGAAAGCTTCAGCAAAATATTCAGAATGTGTTGGAATGTGTTGTCTTCACACACGCGGATCTTCGGAGAAAAATATATTTATGCTTAATCCCATTCGCGCTCCCAATGTCCCGGATTGGGGGCGTGACACCACGAGCCTTCCCACCTAAATCCAAATCCATGCATATAGGATCTAGAACATTTGGATATGGAACTGGATCCTAGTATTTTTGGACTTGAAGTCTCGATGCATGACAATTACATTCACGTATACAAATTGGTTGTGGGTTTTAGGACCTACATGGCTTGAGTTATATGCATATTTGAGAGTCTACTTAACTTTAATCATATCCTATTTATTATTCCTACTTTTACGTTTAAAAAATAATTTTTAAGTTCTTTTTCCAATTATACTAATGCAGTATACATTTAATTTTTGATAATGATCAGATTCCCCATTTCAAGTTGAAGCTGAAACCGGATAGAATAATAATAGGTTCCATGTTGGAACATGATCGAGATTATAAACACGGGCTCAAGTCCAGATCCACTATGGTTCCTTCCCCAGTGGGACCCGTTTGCATCCTTAGTCATCTGATGGAGCTTCCTTTTTCTTTCGTCATCGACTCATTTACGATCTGAGATGCCGAGAAATATACGATGAAGTAATTGTACTCTTAGGAGACTACGACCGAGAAAAGAAAGGACGAGACATTCTATATGTGCGACTGCATTTTCAGGAAATAACTATTGTATAAAACTCTATACTGAGAGCGAGGGAGAGATAGGGACGCTAAGGCAAAGAAACGTAGAGCAGTTGGACTTCATTTCCAGCCAATTCCTAGTAATAGCGACATTCCCCTCACTAGAAAGGTCTAAGCCACTTTGTTTGCCTTGAATCATTCAATGTGTAAGGAAAATATTGTTTAACTGAAATTCTAAGAAAGTCACACTATTAAATCTTTGGGCGTTGGATCAAGCGATTAGGATGATAAAAAGAGATTTTGAACACGTGTAGGTCTTAGTGATATCTTTTCAACGCATGTTGGTCTCACTGGGATCTTTTGATCTTCACCTTCCTATGAACTGACTTGGCCTTGTGTGGGCCCCACATGTGGCTCTTAAAGAGGTATAGATGTAGGACGGGAGGTGTGTGGGGTTGCAAATGGGTATTCGACTATCTAAAATCTCTTCCAAATAAACCAGGTTTAAAACCTATCATATGTTCCACTAGAGTTTGGACCTATATCCAGATCCATTCATACAGGTTCTAGAACATTGGGATTTGGAACCAGATTTTAATGTGTTTCGGCTTGAAGTTCTCCATGCACGACAATTACATTCACGTCTACAAATTGATATGGGGGGTTTAAGGACCTACAGGGCTTGAATTATATGCATATTTGAGAGTCAACTTAACTTTAATCATATCCCATTTATTATTTCTACTTTTATATTTAATAAACAATTTCGTAATCTTTTTTATCCAATTATACTAATGCAGTATACATTTCATTTTTTTAAATACGGATCAGATCTCCATTTTCAAATTGAAGCTGAAACCTAATAAAATAATAATAGGTTCCGTGTTGGAACAAGATCCAAAATATAAAAATGGACTCGGGTCCGGATCCACCACGGATCCTTTTGCAGTGGGACCCGTTTGCATCCTTAGTCATATGATGGATCTTCTTTCTGCTTTCGTCATGGACTCATTTACAATCTGAGATGCCGATAAATATACGACAGTTTGCTTCATCATGACGAAGTAATGGTAGTCAGTCTCATAGGACGGTCTTGGGAGACAACGATTGAGAAAAGAAAGGATGAGACATGCCATCAATGCGATTGCATTTCCAGGAAATAACTATACTATAAAACTCTATGCTGAGAGAGAGAGAGAGAGAGAGAGAGAGAGAGAGAGAGAGAGAGAGAGAGAGAGATAAGAAAGCAAAGGATGAGAAATGTAGAGCAATTGGACTTCATTTCCAGCCAATTTCTAGAAATAGCGACGGTCCCCTCACTAGAAAGGTCTAAGCCACTTGTTTGCCTTAATCATTCAATGTGTAAGGAAAATGTTGTTTGACTAGAATTCTAAGATAGTCACACTACTATACTTTTGGGCATTTGATCAATGGATTAGAATGATAAAAGGAGATGAGATTTTGAACACGTGTAGGTCTCAATGATATCTTTTGAACGCATGTAGGCCTCACTGGGATCTTTTGATCTTCACCTTCCTATGAACTAACTTGGCCTCTTGTGGGCCCCATATGTGGGTTAGAAAGAGGTATAGATGTAGGACGAGAGGTGTGTGGGTTTGCAAAGGGGTATTCGAGTATCTAAAATCACTAATTTCAGATAAACCAGGTTTAGAGCCTATTTTATGTTCCACCAGAATTCCGACCTAAATCCAGATCCATGCATATAGGTTCTAGAACATTCAGATTTGGAACCAGATCCTAGTATGTTTCGACTTGAAGTTCTCTATGCACGACAATTACATTCACGTATACAAGTTTAATTATATGGGGGTTTAAGGACCTACAGGGCTTGAGTTATATGCATATTCGTGAGTCAACTTAACTTTAATCATATCCTATTTATTATTTCTACTTTTATATTTAAAAATTAAAACTTTAATCTCTTTTATCCAGTTATACTAATGCAATATATATTTAATTTTTTATACGGATCAAATCCCCCTTTTCAAGTTAAAGTTGAAACTTGATAAAATAATAATAGGTTCCCTGTTGGAACATTATACAAATTATAAAAATGGGCTCAATTCCGCATCCACCATGATTCCTTCTCCACTTGGACTCATTTGCATCCTTAGTCATCCAATGGAGCTTCTTTCTTCTGTCGTCTTTGACTCATTTACAATATGGGATGCCGAGAAATATACGACGATTTAGCTTCATCATGAGGAAGTAATGGTAGTCACTCTCATAGGACAGTCTTGGGAGACAACGGTCTAGAAAAGACAGGACGCGACATGCCATCAATGCGACTGCGTTTCTAGGAAATAACTATACTATAAAACTCAATGCTGAGAGAGAGAGAGAGAAAGAGAGAGAGTGCGCTAAGGCGAAGAAATGTAGAGCAATTGGACTTCATTTCTAGCCAATTCCTAGAAATGGCGACGGTGGCCTCACTAGAAAGGTCTAAGCCACTTATTTGCGTTGAATCATTCAATGTGTAAGGAAAATATTTTTTGACTGAAATTCTAAGAAAGTCGTACAACTAAATTTTTGGGCAATGGATCAAGGGATTAAGAAGTTAAAAAGAGATGAGATTTTGAACACATGTAGTTCTCAGTGAGATCTTTTGAACGCATGTAGGTCTCACTGGGATCTTTTGATCTTCACCTTCATATGAATTGACTTGGCCTCGTGTGGGCCCACTACTGGGTTTGAAAGAGGTATAGATGCAAGAGGGGATGTGTGTGGGTTTGCAAATGGGTATTCGAGTATCTAAAATCTCTAGTTCCAAATAAAGTAGGTTTTGAACCTATTTTAAGTTCCACGAATAAATCTAGATTGCATATAGGATCTAGAACATTTGGATAGGGAACCAGATCCTAGTATGTTTCGACTTGAAGTCTCGATGCTGACAATTACATTCACGTATATAAATTGATATGGGGTTTAAGGACCTACATGGCTTGAGTTATATGCATATTTGAGAGCCTACTTAACTTTAATCACATCCCATTTATTATTCCTACTTTTATGTTTAAAAAATAAATTTTAAGTTCTTTTCCCAATTGTACTAATGCAGTATACATTTAATTTTTTATAATGATCAGATTCCCCTTTTCAAGTTGAAGCTGAAGCTGAAAACGGATAGAATAATAATAGGTTTCATGTTGGAACAAGATCGAGATTATGAAAAGGGGCTCAGGTCCGGATCCACTATGGTTCCTTCCCAGTGGGATCCGTTTGCATCCTAGTCATCTGATGGAGCTTCCTTTTTCTTTCGTCATAGACTCATTTATGATCTGAGATGCCGAGACATATAGGACAGTTTGGCTTGATCAGAAGGAAGTAATCGTAGTCTTGGGAGACAACGACTGAGAATAGAAAGGACGAGACATGCCAAAATGGCACTGCATTTCCAGGAAATAACCATAGTATAAAAAAGTCTATGCTGTGAGAGAGAAAGATAAGGAGGCTAAGGCAGAGAAACGTGGAGCAGTTGGACTTCATTTCCGGCTAATTCCAAGAAACAGCGACGGTCTAGGTCACTTACTTGCCTTGAATCATTCAATGGGTAAAGAAAATATTGTCAATAAAGCTTGGTGAATTGTTGCGACTTAGTTGGAAATTACCTACCCGCTAAGTCAAGTGGATTTATTATATATTTGTTTTTCCTCATTCGATAGTGGAAAAACCTAATGAGAACACCAAAGAGAAGAAAAATGGGCAGCTTTCACATCTTTCACTTCCTTTCTCTGCTCCTCCTCTCGACTGCTGAGATTGGTTTCTGTGGTAGTGATTCCTGCAAACCTTCCAAGTGCAGGAAAGATGGCCCTGTCATCCGATTCCCCTTCAGAATAAAAGATCGCCAGCCTCCATATTGCGGATATCCAGGCTTCGATGTTTACTGCCAAGACGGCAGCACCTTAATTCACATTCCATCAGTGAATGGAGACGTTGTTGTGGCAGACATCGACTACAGGGAAGAAAGAATGAAGATAATTGCCGACCCGAACTCAAAGGATTGTATCTGGCGTCTCCTTTACAAGGGCCTCAATCTCTCTGCTTCTCCTTTCGTGTTTGATAGTTCCAACACCGACAACTTCACATTCATCAGGTGTTCCAAGGCTCGAGATTCAAGTGAATTCATGTCCGTTTGTAACATCTCCTGCCTGGGCGACTCTGAACACGAAGTTTCCGTTTTAGCAGCTACGAGAACTGTGGCTGCGATGCGGGTATCTTGCGAGACAATGAGGACCATTGCAATGCCACTGTCATACGATTATAACTCTGGCATTAGAGACTACATTTATTTTATTCATCTGAGGTGGGACGTGCCCGGATGCAAGGAGTGCAAATCGAAGGGACGGGAGTGTGGTTTCAAGAACCAAAGTAGCAGTGACATCATCTGTTTCGACAATCACGGTAAAGTTATTTTTCCTTTCTTTAAATTCCTCGACTTTCCTTTTTCTCCCTTTCTTTTCCTAACCTGTTATTAATCTCAACTAGTTCCTCAATGGGATTCATATTGATGACCCAAACATACCAATGAATCTAAGGGCTTAAATTAAATCAACTAACATGATTACTTAGGACGTAATGGTTCCTTTTTACCCAGTCATGCGAAGAAACCCATTATTGACCTGATCATTAAACCACATAGTGGGGCCAAACAGTAATCAGGTCTGGATTAGTATCCAGTTGGGTCTCTAGTCTCTACAGATAATCTGTGTATGTACTCAAGTAGGAGTGACAATGAATCAGTATCAAGTCAGATTGGGCTTTGTGGGCAACATATATAGCCTCAACTCAAAACCAACCCCTGTTATGAGTCCTTTTTTTTCTTTTGTAATTGGTAAATATTGATTGAGAATAAAATAAATACATAGGTAACAAAGACCCCCAAAACTCCCCAGAAACTGGGAGTTGCAGCTTTACCAAAGGGAAAATAATATGGTCAACAGTAAAAAGAGAGGAGGCCACTACCAAATTTCACAGAGTCAACCAGTATAGGTCAATGGAGTATGTAACTCCCAAAAAAAATTTGAAGCATGTACAGAGAGTCTGTCCCTTGAATGTACAGTTAACCCCTTTCTTGAATCAGTGGCTCTAACAAAGAGAGTAATCCATTTGGTTGAACCATGCCAAGCAGCGCGATTCACTTCCATGGGAGAGGAGTCACATTGGAAATTAATGATTCAATTTAGTAGTTAGCACTAAAATTAGTCTGATTGTTAGAGTCCATGATCCATTACGTTGGTAATTTGAGATCCAATGAATTGCCCCTATGAAATATGAGCCCCATTATCGCTCAAATGGGATACAGTTTTATCTGGATATAATGGATCATTTCTCAGTAAATATGATCCGTTGATCTAAAGTCTTTGAAATTATCCAATGATTCTATTGAGTTTGATCGGTTGGACATCATACCAAGTCGGCCTTTTGTACTATTTTACAACAAAGAATTAGCAGACTGAAGTATTCTTGAGGTTCATTTGTTAGAGAAGATCATAAATGCAGTTTTACTGATTTCCTTGCATTATCTCTGCAGGTTTAAAGATGAAGCATGAGATTATAGGTAGAGAACTACTCATCCTTTTAGTTATTTGACTCTACAAATAGTTTTGATAGGATATTTCTTATTTTTAAGTTTGTTTATGTGCAGGTGCTAGCATAGGATCCTTTCTTCTCTTTATAACCATTGCAGCTGGTGTCAAAGTTTGCTATTCTTGGAAATTGAATAGAAAATTGGATTTGGAAAATGAAATAAAGGTTGAAAAATTTCTGGAAGGCTACAAATCCCTCAAGCCTACAAGATACTCTTATGCCGATTTGAAAAAGATGACTGATCAATTTAAAGAAAAAATAGGCCAAGGTGGTTATGGCAGCGTGTTCAAAGGGAAACTTCCAAATGGAACCGTTGTGGCTATAAAGATTCTCGAAACTTTTGGTGGTGATGGTGCGGAGTTCATCAATGAAGTGGGTACTATTGGCAGAATTCACCACGTCAATGTGGTTCGCCTTTTGGGCTTTTGTGTGGATCGATTGAAGCGAGCTCTTATCTATGAATTCATGCCAAATGAATCACTAGAAAAATTCATTTTCTCCAAAAGTACTGATAAATTTCTCGGTTGGGAGAAACTTCAAGGTATTGCTATTGGTGTCGCTAGAGGGATAGAATATCTTCACCAAGGATGTGACCAACGTATCCTTCATTTTGATATCAAGCCACACAATATATTACTCGATCAGAACTTCAATCCCAAGATATCTGATTTTGGGTTGGCAAAGTTGTGCTCAAAGGGACAAAGTCTGGTCTCCATGAGAGCCGCTAGAGGGACCATGGGCTACATTGCACCTGAAGTATATTCAAGAAACTTTGGAAATGTTTCCTATAAATCAGATGTTTATAGTTTTGGAATGTTGCTGCTTGAAATGGTTGGAGGAAGGAAAAACATTGACGTTACAGTGGATAAAACTAGCCAAGTCTATTTCCCAGAATGGATTTATAAACGTTTATGCCAAGGGGAAGACATGGGGCTCACCTTTGCCACAAATGAAGATTCTAAGATTGCAAGGGGACTAACGATTATAGCACTCTGGTGCATACAGTGGTACCCAATAGATCGCCCTTCTATGACGACAGTGGTTCAAATGTTGGAAGGAAATGTGGAAACCTTGACGATGCCAACCAACCCTTTTGCTACTACTACTTCAGCGAACACGAATTTAGAAGATGCTCAAGTTGCAAAGTTGTCAACTATTTCTGAGTAGGTTTAAAAGAAAGCTTAAGGTCCCTTCCTCTTTGGAAGTTTGTCTTACATATGTATTGTGTAATTTTATCGTTCCTTCGCCAGTTTAGATATTTCCACATAGTTATAGACTTCTTTTTTTTTTCAACTAATTTCAGTGTTGTAATATAACCTATTTTAGGTTCATGGCCTCTCTCTCTCTCTCTCTCTCTCTCTCTCTCAAAATACCATCATCCATCATTCAAAAGTTCTTAAGAAGATCATGTTAAGAAGGGGCTATGGAATGTCTATAGTATGATGCAAGTACCATACAAGTCAAGCAATTTTCTTTTTATAGTTTATAGTGTCTATTAAATGCTTTAGTGCATAACTAAATCCAATCAATCTTTGGATGAGAACTCAATTCATTCCAGCTATCATGGTCAATCTAAACCATGTACGTACAAAATAGACTTCTGCATAAGACTAAGGTTCTGTTTGACAAATCTGATTTATTTGAAATAGATCTGTTTCAAATGGTACTGTTCGAAACATACATTTTTTCAAGTAGATCGTTTGGCATGACTCGCTTTCATGTATTATTTGATTAGATCTATTTGAAGAATCTTGTTTGGTAAACATAAAATAAGAGCCTGTTACATGGGCATTTGTTGTCATTTTACTAAAAAAATACATTAGAAACATTTCTTCAAAACCACATATTGGAACATGAAAGAATAAGGATCGGATAAATCCTCTCAAATCCATTTAAAGGCCCAATTGTGTTCAACTCTATACTTTATACCTATATGAGTTATCAATTTTAACTAATGGCATTTGACAAATATAGTTCATACCTTCTCTCTCTCCTTTTTCTATATTCTCAATATACTTAACAATGTTAGAAAATTTAAACCAAAATCAAATTGAGAAAAAGAAAATTATCTTCAATAATCATTTTAAAATAGTCAACTATTGACCCAAACAAGAAAAATAGGGTAAAAAACAATAACAACGTCATGAATGAAAAAGGGCATCTGCAATTGCATCTCAAATGGCTAACATCTCCATCTATTGTTCGATATTGACAGTTGCTTCAGTTTTAGGGGTATTACATACTGTCCCTACTGTTACTCGCCTCTAGAGCTAATTCTTCACACTCATATTGATGAAAAAGTTTGTCTGCAATAGCTTCTTTCTTGATGAAGTTGTACACTATCATTGTAACAACTACTATAGTTCTTTGTATGGGGAATGTGTATGGAGGCATCTTCTTCAAAATTGGAAAATGAGCCTTTAATACTCCAAAAGATCGCTCTATCACATTTCATAGTGATGAATGAACATAATTGAAAATTCTCTTTCTATTATGAGGACGAGCACCTCCTCTAAAGTCTGGTAACCAATGCCGAACATTACAATGAGGAGCAAGAAAGCCACGCATACTTTTAAATTTGGCATCAACAACATAAAATTTTCCTGCAAGATACAAAAAAGTTATTATAATATGTTAATATGAAATGAGTTATAATGAACTGTTTATTCTTTACCTTGAGGGGTATGCGAGAATTTTAACTCTGGTCTATATATAGTATCAAGTAGAATGCACGAGTCATGTGCGGTTCCTCCCAACCAAGTAAAACAAATTTTAATAATGTATCAAATGAGCAAGATGCCAGAACATTTTGCATGTACTCTTTTTTCCTTCCTCTATAGGCCACCTGATTTTCTGTAGGTACTATGACGCTTATGAGGGTACCATTTATTGCCCCAACACAACCCTTAAAAAAAGCCATAACTTTTCTAAGCATAATTGATTTTTTTATGTATCTTTCGTTTCTACAAAAGCACATGTAAAAGAATACTACATTAAAATACGAATAAAACCGAGGATTTGCAATGTTTCATTCGGAATTTGATGGTATGAGTTTTAAAATCTCCATCCAGAAGTGAGTCATTGATACTAAAACATCATGGAAGTGTCGATGGATGGTTTCCCTTGAATGTTGAAATTTATCATGGAAAATTCTATTTCTATGATTTTGCCCAATTGTCACGAGACATATTTGATCACTATGAGATAGTGTGATTTGTCTCGATCATCGGAATGCAAGATTCTGGATCATGGTGCTGGTACATTGGATATATTGAAAGACCATGAGAAGCACCTTATATACAATGTCTTTACTTTAAGGTCTGCTCTCATAATTCCCTAGCAATAGGCTCATAATCCTGAGACATTAATGAACTCAAGTTTCTATCTATTCATTTGCTTTGAGTCACCAATGAGTGAGGCCAATTGTAGGTCAACACCTCGGTGATTTGGGTACGTAGTAGTAGAGTTGTGGGAACATTCAATGGTCAAGATGGAATCTATCTTTAATGACCCCTTGTGACAATTAATGAATTTATCATTGGTAAGTGCGCACCCATTCCAATTAAGAGTTAATTGGATCGGTACCAAATGATCACTATAATTAATTGCGGCTCAAGGATAATAAGATATGGATCTATTTTGGTGGACAAGTCCAATTGATCCATGGATAATGATAAAGGCGCCTGCTTGTGGTAATTGGGAAGTTTAGGGTCTTCATTGTAATATATTCCTAAGATTGGAGTTCAATTGCATTTATATAGTGGAGTTATTTGCAATTAACTGTAGGCCCGGGTTGCACATGAGATATGGGGTCGCGTGTCCCAATTGGAGCCAGCTTTCTAAGGAATCCCTAGTGGTCCCCACGCCAGCCCAAGATATTAGAAAGATACTAATTATAGTAGAACTCTAAAAGGAAATACAAAGTTATTATTTCTATTTGAAGTGGGACTTCTAATAGTGGTAATAGTAAGTTGCTAATTATTAATGGAAGTGGGACTTTTATTTTAATTAGAAAAGGAGGAAGTTACTAATCATATTTGAAGTGATACTTCTAATTGTGATTTAGTAAGTAACTAATTATTATGGAAGTAAGACTTCTATTTCAATTAGTAATAGGAGGTTGCTTAAGTACATGCTATAAAAGAAAGAAAGAGAGAGGAGGTTTGGACGTCCAATGCAATAATCCCACCTAGGGATTCACGCCCATCCTCTTTCTTCCTCTCTTAGGCAAGTTGTTGCACATATCTTCCCTCTTCTAGTTCTCTTCTAGTTTCCTTTAGGGTTTTCTCTTGGAGATTCCACCATCTTCTTGAGAAAAGAGAATCTGATACGGGTCATAGCGTGGAAGATCAAAAGGTGTTGGAGATTCTGATTTGATTAGTAAAGTTGTTCATCATCAAAGAAAGAAATCAACTTCTCCATTAGAGCAGTACTAAGCTCCAAAGGTATAATCTACATCCTTGTATGTTGTAGATTTCGTAGTTGCATGTTTAGGTGTTGTTTTCCATCTTCTAGATAGGATATATTGCCGTACATGATTTATTAGTTTGAGGGATTGCATCCTGGATTGGGTTTTGTTGCCTTCTACATAGTTGATCCCTGCATTAAGTGGATTAAAAGTTTTGAAACCTATCTGAATGACCCACCTATTTTTCAAGAATTGGTATCAGAGACATACCTCATCTCTAATCATGTTAGATCAGTAAGCTTTTTCTAATCTTTGCATAAGATGTGAAGAGGATAGAGCAAGGGCTATGTAAGGATCAGTTTTGATGATTTTGCTTGGTTTAATAGTAGATTCATATTTGGATAGTCACAAAAGGGTTTAATAATGATGGAAGGATGACAAGAAGCCATTGGAAAACTTTAGAAGTGATTTGTTGAGGATTGGACACGAACTGCAGAAACCCAAGTTGCAGGTTTCTGTCAGTTCGGTCGACCGAGACTCATGCTCAGTCCACCGAGCACTTGTAGGTCGGTCGACCGAGCCCTATAGCCAGTCGACCGAGGACACTGCATAGCAGGTTGCAGAAATTGGATTTTTCAGTTTCGGGTCTTCTCTTACTTCCTATTTTTTCAGCATTATTTGGCAGCCTAATTTTGTGATTTGTATGGTTGTATGAGATACTAACTTGCAGATGATATTGTTCTCTCCATATGGCCCACAAGTCTTTTGCTTCCTATTTATGGTTATTGGTTTATTTAAGGCTAAATGTAAATGGCGTCATGGTTTCCTTGGTTTCCCGTGAAAGAGCAAGGAGAGATGAATTTCCCTATAGCCCTTTTATTTCCATGTTTAGATTACCATGTAAGTCTCATAATCGAGGCATAGGAATTTATGTAATTTTTCTAAATTTGTAAATTCTGGCGATGTCCGAGACGAAGAAGGAAAGCAATGTTGGACTCCTAATCAAAGAGCTTGAAGATTACTGAAAGTGTTTTGGAGTTGCCCAAAGAGTTTGAGGAATTCCAAAGTTTTGGAAAGTCTAGAAGTCCAAGAAGCTTATTCCGCTAGGGCCATGTGGAAGAGAGGACTAATTTCTGATTTTAGCACTTTCTATTTATTGGATGAATGCTTAATTTAGAATATTTTCAAATCTGATCCAAACATAGCAAGTTACTAAAATTGGTCAAATCAAATTAATTTTTTGGAAAGAGTTCTAATTAGTGTTGATGACCCATGAGATGGACACATTGGTAACACTAATTTAAGAAACTGGACTTTCCTTAAAATAACTTGACTTGGAACCAATCTTTGATCATATCATGAGATGATTTGATGTTCATATATATATATATATATATATATATATATATGTGGTCCCTAATACCTTACAAGGAAATCCTCAATTCTAAAATATTAAGTGAAAGTCCTGGGATCCTAACCCTAGAGGGGGGGTGAATAGGGTGTGCTACAAATATGACCAATTTAGACAAATTTTAATTTCTTAACATAAACTAGTCACATGTGATGATTTTAATCAAACAAAATGCGGAAGCTAATATAAACAATCACCACAAAAGCAAGCACCACAATACAAAGGTTTATAGTGGTTCGGCCTCAATGCCTACGTCCACTACCGGCTTGTGATCCAATCACCCCACCGAATTTTCACTATTTATGCTTTTCAATAGGCTAAGCAATAACCCTTATAAAGTTGTTTTTCTAGGCTAAACAACAACCTCTCAATGTGCTTTTCTAGGCTAAGCAATAACCTTTACAAGATGCTTTTCTTAGGCTAAGCAATAACCTTTACACAATGCTTTTCTTAGGCTAAGCAATAACCTTTACAAATAAAGATTTCTCTAAGAAGATGTCTTCACAAAAGATCACTCTAAGAGATACAATTTAAGCTCAATGGAATTGCCTCTTAATAGGCTAATATGAAAGTGAAATACCAATTACAAACATACACTAAAACAAGCTAAAGTGTGTGCACAAGTGTATGAATGCTTTACTTCAATCAATGTCTACAATGAAGCTCCTAAATGAATGCTTGATGCATTTTAAAATCAAAGCTTAGAAAATGATGATTGAAGATAAAACTAATCACATAAAAGATTCAAACAACTTTGAAGAAATGAACTAAACAAGTTGTATGAATATTTAAAGTCTAAGAGCATGTGAATTAGTCAAGAGAGTTTGCAAACCATTCTTAATATTCCAAAGATGATAATGAGTTTGCAAAACAACTCTTTAAAAACTAGAAATCATGCATAAAAGAAAATACAAAGATTTAAACATGCATAGATTCTAATTTTAATGGAAATCAAAATGATAAGTAAGATCTACCTTTTTAAAACTCAAGCATTTGATTTCCAAAAAGCCCTCTAGCCTTTCCAACTTCTTCCCCTTTCTTTGGCTCCAAAATCGTCTCAAAAGTTCATGAGTCAAGCCTCTTGAAAGATGGGAAATGAATGATTTTTAAACCAAAAAACAGCCCAACGGCTAGTCCCCGGTCGACCTGGAAACAGGTCTCGGTCGACCTGGAACACACAACGGTTAGAAAAATGACCGTTGGTGCACAGTGGCCCAGTTGGCCTGCAGTGTTCCCGGTCGACCGGCCACACTGCGGGTCAGGCCAAAATTCCCAAAATTTCCCATATTTCAAAGTTTTTCTTGGTGAAACTTTTTGGACCATTAAATCAAGCTTGAATACATGTTTTAAATCATTCTAAGGGGTTTAAAAATATGAAACATAAAAAGCCAAAAAAGATTCAAAATTATAAAACCAATGGCTTGCTTAATTTCTAAAAACTCTTTTCACAATTAAATGCATACAAAAAAGATTCTGAAAATGATGAATGTATGCAAGGCACAAACCTAAATCCTCAATTTGATTTCTCAAAAGTAATGCACAAAGAATTAGGTTTTCAAAAGAGTTTGGATTCTAAAACAAATGCATCCAAGTTTAAAAACAACACATGCATAAATCATTAATTCTACAAGTCTAAAATCCAATGCATGTATAAAATCAGATTTCAAGATTTTCTAAAACAATGCATGTGTGAAAATTCAAATGATGCTAAAGTGAAAATGCATCCATCAAATTGCAAATACAAAATCCCTAACATTAAGTGGGAGCGGGGCATTTATATTTAGAAATCCTCATGGTTTTCCACCATAGGTCCATTGTAAGGAAAGTATTAGCCTCGCGCCATCTTGAGAATGACTGTTCCCCACGGAGGGCTTTTACTTGTCTGGTTACTAGATATGGATCTCCTATGGATAGTGTTGGTGAGACGGGGCAGGGGCCCACTCCCCAAGGAGGAGCTGCCCGCAACGGTTTTCATGCAATGTAGTTGGTGGGTCACACTTAACTAAAATAATGATGTAGTATTCCCAAGGATTTGCCTCATGTATTTTAGAGACCAAAGCTAATCGGGAGTCATACATTATTTGGTATGAGATACCTAGATAATAATGAATGATGGGAATCATGGATAGTTAGTCTTAATTCCGATTTTGACCAACTTTGATCCGCACCAATATAGGTGGTATTTGCACTCCCTAAGGAGGCATACCCCGGGGATTGGGATTCCGATGTATTCTGAATTTAGTGCTTATGAGGATTCCATATAAATTTGGTAGAATACTAAACCCTAATGTCATTTAAATTCATTAATTGAATGTATGGTTATGTGCTATAGTATCTCAAGCATGAATTCAAATACTTTCAATCCACTTGCGACCATCCTCAACCAGAATAAGTTGGTGGGATCCAACTATGTAGACTGGAAAAGAACCCTGGATATTATCCTGACAGCTTCAGGATGTAGATATGTCCTTACCATACCCTCCCTTCCTGAGCCTGAGCCTCTTGCACCTCAGTATGAAAAGGACCTTTACACCAAATGGACAAAAGACAATGAGGTAGCCAGATGTTTTATATAGGCATCCATGTCTAGTGTTTTACAACATCAACATCAATCCTATAAGTCAGCATACAATATTATATCGAACTTAAAGGAGATGTTTGCGGACCAGGTTAGACCTGCTAGGCAAGCTGCTATGAAGGTGCTGATAAACACTAAGATGGCTGAGGGAACCCCAGTACAAAAACATTTGTTGAAAATGAGTCTCGCACTAAATGAGTTAGATGTACTGGGTGTTACGATTGATAAAGAATCGCAGATCGACATGATCCTTCAGTAACTGCCGGATTCTTTCAATCATTTCGAGATCAATTATAATAAATTGGAAATGACCATAGCTGAGTTGTCTCGCCAACTGGTAGTGACTGAGGAAATCATGAAGAAAGAGCAAAATTCCCTAATGACAGAAACGTCATTTGCTAGGACCAAGCCGAAAGGCAAAGACCGAGATAACAAGAAGAAATCAGTCATCAAGGGTCCTAAGGTGGAGAATAGTTCTACTTGTAGTATGGCCAAGGCTAAGGGTACGGGAGTAAAAGGAAAGTGTTTCCATTGTGGTAAGACAGGACATTGGAAAAGGAATTGTCCAGAATATCTGTCTAAGAAGAAGACCTCATGTATGATTGAGTCACTTATTTCTGAAGTTAGTTTTGCAACTGGTACTTCAGAATCTTGGTGTATGGACTCCAGGGCAACTGATCACATATGTAATTCGTTGCAGGCGTTCAGGGAAACCAGGAGGTTCAGCGACGGAGAAATCATTGTCAACCTAGGATCTGATGCTAAGGCAGAGGCTGTTTCAGTGGGAGTTATTACATTATGTTTTTCAAATGATAAATTGGTTTTGTCAGACATGTTATATGTACCGTTTTTATGGAGGAATTCAATTTCAGTTTCTAGTATGGTGAGTAAGAGTTATTCTATTACTCTTGGTACTGAAATTGTCATAAAGAGATACGGTACTTTTTTGTATTCTGACAAGGTAATCAATGGAATTTATTTGTTAATCCCACAATGTATGAGATACATGATACTGAAACAATTAATAGACCATCATTAAAGAGAAAAGCACCTTCATCTAATCCAACAAAACTTTGGCACTAGAGGCTAGGTCATATAAACCTAAACAGGATTGACAGGCTAGTGAAAGATGGTATCTTACTTTCATTGGTGGTAGAACCAATGCCTGTCTGGAAGGTAAAATGACCAAAAGGCCCTTTTCATCAAAGGGCAATAGGGCCAAAGATTTATTGGAATTAGTGCATACTGATGTGTGTGGACCCATTAATGTCAGGGCCAGAGGAGGATTTGAGTACTTCATCACTTTCACAGATGATTATTCAAGATATGGATACATATACCTTATGCACCGCAAGTCCGAGGCTTTTGAAAAGTTCAAAGAGTTTCGAGCGGACGCGGAAAAGCATTTAGGTAAAAGTATCAATACTCTTCGATGAGATCGAGGAGGAGAATATCTCTCCGCAGGTTTTTTGAGATACTTATCAAAAAATGGGATTCTATTCCAGTTGTCTGCTCCTGGTATGCCTCAACAAAACGGAGTAGCAGAAAGAAGGAACCAGACTCCTTTAGATTTGATTAGGTCTATATTGAGTTTCTTAGGATTACCTATATCCTTTTGGGGATACGCCTTGGATACTGCGATGTACATACTAAACCTCGTACCATCTAAGTCTGTACCTAAGACTCCCCGGGAGTTATGGTCTGGCGAAAGCCTAGTCTACAACATTTACACATTTGGGGTTGTCCGGCACACGTGCTAAAGGTTAAGACAGATAAGTTGGAAACGAAGTCGGAAGTCTGCACGTTTGTAGGATATCTTAAAGGAACTAAAGGTTGGTTATTCTATAATCCCAGAGAGCAGAAAGTGCCGGTGAGCACCAATGCGGTTTTTCTGGAGGAAGATTATATGATGGACCGGAAATCTTTAGAAAATGTTATCTTGGAAGAAATTTAGAAAGAGATCAATTCCAAATCCAAATATGACCAAACTTGAAGAAAATTCACCCATACCTAACCCAATAATTACACCAGTACCTTGTCGTAATGGGAGCATAGTCAGGCCCCCTGATAGGTTCCCGTTCTTGGCAGAGTCTTACGAGGCAATCCCGGAAGAACTGGAACAGGATCCCTGTAACTATGATGAAGCAATTAATGACATAGATTCGGGACGTTGGCAAGATGCTATGAAAGCTGAAATGGAGTCTATGTACTCTAATCAGGTCTGGACACTTGTGGACTTGCTTGTCAATATCAAACTTATTGGGTGTAAGTGAGTCTACAAGAGAAACAGAGGACCAGATGGAAGAGTTGAGACCTTTAAAGGTCAGGCTTGTTGCGAAAGGATATACTCAGAAAGAAGATTTCGATTATGAGGAAACCTTCTCGCTGGTAGCCATGCTCAAGTCCATCCGGATACTCTTATCCATTTTAGGCTCATCTCGATTACGAGTTTTGGCTAATGGATGTCAAGACGGCGTTTCTCAACGGTCATCTTGAGGAAGACATCTATATGGTGCAGCCAGACGGTTTTGTAGCTACAAACCAAGAGCAAAGAGTTTGCAAGATGCAGAAGTCTATTTATGGACTGAAGCAGTCATCCCGAACCTAGAACATTCGTTTTGACTAAGCAATCAAATCAGTTGATTTTTGTCAAAATCCGGATGAGTCATGAGTGTACATGAAAAGTAAAGGAGGCAGGGTAATTTTTCTAGTCGACGACATCCTTCTCCTAGAGAGTGGTATATGGATGTTGTCAACAGTAAAATGTTTAGTTGGCTAAGACTTTTGATATGAAGGACTTGGGAGAAGCCAGCCACATCCTAGGGATCAAACTCCATTGAGACCGGATAAATAGGATGATAGGCTTATCCCAATATGCATACATAGATAAGGTACTGGTAGGGTTTGCTCCAAGAAGGGTATTACACTTTTCAGGCATGGAGTGCACCTTTCCAAGGATCAGTGTCCTAAGACACCTGAGGAAAATGAGCAGATGAGGTTGATACCATACGCTTCGGGTGTTGGTAGCCTCATGTATGTTATGCTATATACTAGACTAGATATCTGTCATGCATTGGGCTTAGTCAGCCAATATCAGTCTAACCCAGGTCCTAACCATTGGACTGCTGTAAGATGTGTTCTCAAATCCTTGAGAAGGACTAAATATCACATGTTGATTTACGACACTAATGAGTCGGTTACATAGATACTGACTTCCAGTCAGATAAGGATTCCAAGAAATCAACTTCTGGGTATGTGTTTATGCTGTAGCTGCATGAGAAGCAGCCAAAGAAGCAGATTGACTCAATAGATTCCTTATGGAACTTGAGTGGTACTTTTGGCAGGACAGCCGCTCACAGTTTACTGTGATAACAGCAGGGCAGTCGATAAGTCCAAGGAACCCAGGAGCCAAAAGCATGTACAAAGGTTATAACAAATGGTCAGAGAGATTGGGCAGAGAGGTGATACTGCTATCACCTAGATAGACTCTGCAGACAATCTGGGAGATCCCTTTACTAAGCCTTTGAGTACCAAAGTCTTTGGGCAGTAAGTAGATGGGATCTGCATGAGATGCAACCCTGACTGGCATTGAGTCCAAGTGGGAGATTGTTAGTTTTATGGTCTCAATACCAAGAATATGATGTAATAAATTGATTAATTTCTTTATTTATCAATACAATCATGTTTTCCTTTCATAAGATGAATGATGTTTAATTATATACTAGCACATAACCAATACAAGTGACATAATGGTTCATGAGATGAACCGGAGTCCACAAGTATACTTGATGTAATACATGTTTGTGGATGAGATCCACATACAGGAGACATGTATTGCAAATCTTATACTTAAATATCTTCACAACCAGTGATGAGATTGGGCATCTCATCTGACAAGGTTGCAGCACTTTGATCACTATGAGATAATGTGATTTGTCTCGATCATCGGAATGCAAGATTCTGGATCATGGTGCTGGTACATTGGATATAATGAAGGACCATGAGAAGCACCTTATATACACTGTCTTTACTTTAAGGTCTGCTCTCATAATTTCCTAACAATAGGCTCATAATCTTGAGACATTAATGAACTCAAGTTTCTATCTATTCATTTGCTTTGAGTCACCAATGAGTGAGGCCAATTGTAGGTCAACACCTCGGTGATTTGGGTACGTGGTAGTAGAGTTGTGGGAACATTCAATGGTCAAGATGGAATCTATCTTTAATAACCCCTTGTGCCAATTAATGGATTTATCATTGGTAAGTGCGCACCCATTCCAATTAAGAGTTAATTCGATCGGTACCAAATGATCACTATAATTAATTGGGGCTCAAGGATAATAAGATATGGATCTATTTTAGTGGACAGGTCCAATTGATCCATGGATAATGATAGAGGGGCCTGCTTGCAGTAATTGAGAAGTTTAGAGTCTTCATTGTAATATATTCCTAAGATTGGAGTTCAATTGCATTTATATAGTGGAGTTATTTGCAATTAACTGTGGGTCCGGGTTGCACATGAGATATGGGGTCGCGTGTCCCAGTTGGAACCAGCTTTCTAAGGAATCCCTAGTGGTCCCCACGCTAGCCCAAGATATTAGAAAGATACTAATTATAGTAGAACTCTAAAAGGAAATACAAAGTTGCTATTTCTATTTGAAGTGAGACTTCTAATAGTGGTAATAGTAAGTTGCTAACTATTAATGGAAGTGAGACTTCTATTTTAATTAGAAAAGGAGGAAGTTACTAATCATATTTGAAGTGAGACTTCTAATTGTGATTTAGTAAGTAACTAATTATTATGGAAGTAAGACTTCTATTTCAATTAGTAAGAGGAGGTTGCTTAAGTACGTGCTATAAAAGAAAGAGAGAGAGAGAGGAGGTTTGGACATCCAATGCAATAATCCCATCTAGGGATTCACGCCCATCCTCTTTCTTCCTCTCTTGTGCAAGTTGTTGCACATATCTTTCCTCTTCTAGTTCTTTTCTAGTTTCCTTTAGGATTTTCTCTTGGAGATTCCACCATCTTCTTGAGAAAAGAGAATCTGATACGGGTCATAGCGTGGAAGATCAAAAGGTGTTGGAGATTCTGATTTAATTAGTGAAGGTGTTCATCATTAAAGAAAGAAATCGACTTCTCCATTAGAGCAGTACTAAGCTCCAAAGGTATAATCTACATCCTTGTATGTTGTAGATTTCGTGTTTGCATGTTTAGGTGTTGTTTTTTATCTTCTAAATATGATATATTACTGTACATGATTTATGAGTTTGAGGGATTGCATCATGAATTGGGTTTTGTTGCGTTCTAGATAGTTGATCCCTACATTAAGTGGATCAAAAGTTTTGAAACCTATCTGAATGACCCACCTATTTTCCAACAGTGTTATGTGGCGTTATGTGACGCGTACCTATTTAAGATCCTTACCCTTGCATATATAGATGGAAGTCTCACCTGGCGCTCCCTTAGTGGGGCTAAGTGGAGATATTGTCCAGTCGAGTCATGAGATGACTTCTCGTATCATTGCGGATGTGATCGTCTGATAAAGACAAGCCCTTATCAATATCCGGCGACCATCTTGTCTCTCAGCACGTTCTGCATCGTAGCCGTAACTTTATGGAAGTACAATCATGATTTAGTACTCATCTGTGTGGGAGTATCGAGCTGAAGATGATACTGAGACCAGATTTGGATGCATCCTAGCATTGCTGCCGAGGTGCCTTATACCGAGACCGAGGTGAGCCTAGTCGATACTCTTACCGAGGTTAGCTCAAGCTTGGTGCTGGCTGGCACTGTTGCCGAGCCGAATGTGTCTTGGTACTATTGCCGAGCTTGGACACCAAGATCAAGATAAATTAAGAATGTACTATTATCGAGATTTAGCTTAATCCCGCTATTAGGGAATCGTGCCACACAATCAACAACAATAAAGATCTACGAGGCTTAAACATATGCACTCCATCGCATGAACCTTTTCCGGTTCAGACGGCGAACGATGAGGAATCCGACAGCGAACAGCAAGGAATCCAATGCGGTGAGGCCTCTGCGCTTTCCGGATTTGAATCCGTTCAGGCGAGGATCAAGCGATCTTCTTCTTCAGAACGGGGTTCTGTGGGGGCAATAGAGAATGTGAGATAACGAGAATGGAAGATTTGAAAGTTTAAAATTTCTAAATTTCATAACTAAACAAGCAAAAGGGCAAATCAGGAATTAAAATATATGATGTGACGTATCTAGGGATTTCTTGCCAAAATATGTCTAGCTGTATGGACTATAGTGGAGGCTTCACAAGACCGTGATGAGGGACTTCTGGCTAATTATTCCTAAAAAGAAAGTAGCAGCGGCTTCTCTATGTCAAGTGTGTTTTGGACATGATTATCTCACAGTAGGAATAACTCCTATTTGTGTTCTCCTATCCAGATCTATTAGAGTGGGACTCGCTAAAAATTCGTTAGGCTTCTCAGTGGGACCTACTTATAGAAATTTAAATGCCTCAAAGCAAATGGTCCCATTTTTTTTTAATGGATCCTTGTCAAATATCACTCAAGCCACCATTAGATTGACTATAAAATACATGAAAATTTCATATTCTTTACATCTTTCACATGTGATTAATCCGATAGAGGGCTCAAATCTAAATGGAATGAAGATTTGTGACGATCGATACTAGTGAGGGCCCCACTAAGAAACCTACTGAATTTATCATGAATCAAAGTCTCCGGACTCTTTGGATTAAGTACATTTTAATTAAATTATAAGAAATTCTTAATGTCAATTATATAAATTCTCTATGTGTGCTCAAACTTTTAAGTTTATATAACACCAAAATATTGTCACAAATTGTCTATGATTAAAGAAAATTCTACTTCAATCATAGTTATCTCACTACCAAATAGATATCATCTCATTGAGAACATTGAGCACAATTTAAATATTTCTTTTTTTGTCCATTTTATTTAAAAAAATCTAAATGGAGAGAGGGAGAGTGAGAGGGTCGGGCGCGGGCAAAAGTGGGCGGCGAGAAGAGAGAGGGAAAGTGAGTGAGGGAGAGAGAGAGGGAGAGGGATAATTTAGAAATTTTCTATAAGAAATTTTGGTAGTGCAAAAAATGAATGCGAAAGGACAAGTGTGGCATTAGCAGCTCTAGTGCCCTGAAAATTTTGAAATTCCGACAAATGTAAAAAATGATGGTCATTGCCACCAGTGCTGCATGACGGGGACCACTCATCAAAGGTCCAAGCCACCATGGGAAATCTATATAGGATCGACTGATGCTTCCTTTTCATGAATACAAGATTCCCGTGAGATTTGAAAGGAGACAAAGGGATATGGCGACGGGTCATTTGCCACCGGTGCCATGAAAGACACCTTACCAAGAAGGTGAAAGCCATCATTCAAAGCGCGTGTACGGCTTGTTTGATGCTTATTTTTCTTATATCAATTATGGAAAAAGAAGTCACCTTTGGATGTCAGTTGCACTCAGTTGCACTAAAAAAATCCTCATATATCTTCCTGTTCGGATTGATGGTGAATTGAATTTACTCAAAGTAGGGGCATTTGGCGATGGGCCGTGAACATCTCATATTACTGTCTTATTAGATTCACAATCTTTTTATGTGAGAGGTCTTTTAGCTTAGATCTATAATTTTCTTTCATAATGTGATAGGTCTTTTTTTTTTTCAAATTTGAAGACCTAAAATACTTAATTTACCCTTTATTCAAAATCATATCCCACTAATTGTGGGATATGCCATTTATAATGGTCAACTACCATTTAATTAGTCAAATAAAATTTAAAAGATCCACATAAATTTCAAAAAATGAAAATAAATTTCAAAAGACAAAGATAAATTTCAAAATACGTAAATAAAATTTATAAAAAATAAAAATAAATTCGAAAGAACGCAAATAAATTTCAAAAAACGAAATAAATTTAAAAAAAAAGCATAGAAATTTAAAAAGATGCAAATAAATTTCAAAAGATCCAAATAAATTTCAAAAAATATAAATAAAACGAAGAAAATTAATTTAAAAAGACGCAAATAAATTTCAAAACATCCAAATAAAATTTAAAAAATATAAATAAATTTCAAAAGATGAAAATCAGTTTCAAAAGGTTCAAATAAATCTAAAAAAATTTAAACAAATTTCAAAAGATGCAAATAAATTTCAAAAGGTGTAAATAAAATTAAAAAAAGTAAAAAAATTTTAAAAAATGCAAATACATTTGCCAAAACTAAAATAACCCAATTTCCAAATTTTCAAAATTTTTTTTCCAAAAGCTCAAGTATTTTTGCAAAAACATGATTTAATTTATCTAAAAAATGCAAATAAATTTCAAAAGAACAGCCTGAGTTTAGTTCAAAAACTCAGTTAAAATTTGCCAAATGGAGATAAATTTGTGAGAAACTCAGCTATATTTTTCAAAAACTCAAATAAATTTGCCAAAAACTCAAATAGATTTGTCCTAAACTCAGATAAATTAGTTCTAAAATTTAGATAATTTAGCTAAAAGCTCAGATAAATTTGTCCAAAACTCAGGGGGATTTTTTTTTAGAACTCAAACAAATTTGAGCAAAAATCAAATAAATTTGAGCAAAAAATAAAAAACTTAAATAAATTTGACATAAACTTATATAAATTTGTTAAAACTCAGATAAACTTGATAAAAAATTTGATAAATTTTACAAAAACTCAGATAAATTTCATAAAAACTCATATAAATTTGTTAAAACCGAAATATAACAGCCCTACTGCCTTCCTTCTCTGGCGATGACACAGCACCGTTGACTACGTTCGGATCTTAGATCGGACTCCGAATCATCAAGATATTGCGAAAAAAAACTTCAGTCGTTGCTTCTGGGCTTCTGCACAATAGGTCAGGTCTGACCTGGACCCGACCCGACTCGCAAAAAAGAAGATGGGTTCTTCTTCTTCGTTCAACTTTTGCAATCGAACACAAAGACCAGGGGGCAGTCTTCTTCTTCCTCGGCCACGGGACTGCAGTGGCGGCGGTTAGTTCCATCTCCGGCGAACGCCCTCTTCTTTGGCAGCAGTGGGCGAACCCGAAAATCAAAGAAAACTCTCTCCGGAACCAAACAGTCAACGTCGAACTTGCCGGGATGGGGTGGTCTTCTGATGAATGGCAGATGGAGAAGGAGAATGGGTTGCAGCGATCGGCCTCAGGTGATGGGGATAAAAGAGAGGCCGAGATGGGCGATAGAGATGTTTAATACAAGATTTGAAATTTGAAATTTCAAAATTTTATTTCTAAAACAGTTGAAAGGGTAAATCAGTTATGAAAATTGTATCTAGGGACCTCTCGTCGAAATATGTTCAGCTGCATCGACTATAGGCCTTAGAGAAAAAGTTAATGGCCTGGAGGCCTTACAAGACCTTTATGAGGGACCTTTCGCTAATTTACTCTTGAATGGGGGGATTCGGCGAGAGGTCCCTGAACATTTTACTTTATTGCCTCAGGTCCACAATCTTTTTTTATAGTGTGAAAGGTCCTTTTTCCAAATTTGAAAACCTAAAGTGTCTAATTTACCCTTTCTTCAAATCATATCCCATGATTAGTCGGATAAGCCATTAATAATGGTCAACTACCATTAAATTAGTCACGATTAATAAAATTCCACTAATGAGATTTTCAAATAAATTTCTAAAACTGAAATAAATTTAAAACACGCAAATAAATTTCAAAAGATCCAAATTAATTTCAAAAGACGAAAATAAATTTCAAAAGATGCAAATAAAATTAAAAAAACAAAATTAAACTCTAAAAAAACAAAAACTAATTTCAAAAAATACAAATAAATTTGAAATAACGCAAATAAATTTCAAAAAATGCTATAATATCAAAAGAACATAGAGAAATTTAAAAAGACACATATAAATTTCAAAAAATCTAAAATTTTTCAAAAGATGAAAATCAATTTAAAAAGACGCAAATAATTTTCAAAAGATGAAAATCAATTTTAAAAGATCCTAATAAATTTCAAAAAAGTGTAATTAAATTTAGAAAAACGCAAATACATTTGCCACAAACTCGGATAAATTTGTCCAAATTCGGATAAATTTGTCCAATAACTCAGATAAATTAGCCAAAACTCAGATATATTTGTCCAGAGCGTAAAAAAATTTATTTCAGAACTCAGATAAATTTGCAAAAAACTTAGATAAATTTGTTAGAAACTCAGATAAATTTGTTAAAAACTCAGATAAATTTTCCAAAAACTCAGTTAAATTTGCCGGAAACTCATATATATTTGCCAAAAACACAGATAAATTTCTCAAAAACTCAGATAGATTTGCTTTTGGGCTTTGAAACCAGGTCAAACTTGACCCGACCTCACCCGGACCGGAACCGACCCTCTGGTTCATCTTCTTCCTCCTCTCGTTCTCCTGTTCCAGAACAAGAACCGTAGGCCCACCGACTATCGTGCCTCCTGTACGTGACCCGTGACACCAGATCCAGCACCCTCTCCCTCATACTCACCTCCGCCGCGGTTGTCCCCATCAGCACCTCTGAAATCCTCACACCCTTCATCACTACCTCCTCCTTTGCATAAACACCACACTGCATCGGGCTCTATTGATTTCATTCAACCAATTGGATCATGAGACATGGACCACATAGGCCCCACTGCATTTCAAATCCTAAACTACACACACAGTTTAATAGTCTACAGTGACTCGATCTGAAGAAGTGGAAGCCAAGCAACCATGTGGTGCGCCAAAGCCAAAATCATGGAATATTATTATACTACTATCCTTGCCACTGCATTGATGGTGCTCAGATGGACACCCCGCCACTATCCCGTCGAACGTCGCCATCCTCGTCGGCGTGTCCCCCGGCGACTGAAGGCAGAAGCTCGCCCGGAGCATCGGCCTCATGTACCGGATTGGGTCGTGCTCGCACACCCCCTTCGAGCAGTCCACCGCCTCGCACACGCCCGTAGCGTTCGCGCACTCGGTCCGTATGCTGTGCCGGATGTTCGGTGACGACGATTGACAGATGGAGAGACTTGCAGAACCCAAGCAAAGCGAGTATAATCACATGAGAGAGAGAGAGAGAGAAAGACTTCTGTCATGTGAGAATTTCAATATGGCTGTCATGTTCAAGCAGCTCGATGAGCTCTCCAAGAACTCCAATGGCGTCAAGGTCTGCAGAGGAGATGTGGGTTCGAGTTCCAATGCGAACAAGAAGAGGAAAGTGTCAAAAGATTAATACTTAATTTGAAATTTGAAATTTCAAAATTTTATATCTAAAATGGTTGAAAGGGTAAATTAGTCATGAGAATTGTATCCAGGGACCTCTCGCCGAAATATGTCCAGCTGGATGGACTACAGGCCTCAGAGAAAAAGTTGATGGACTGGAGGCCTTACAAGTCCTATATGAGGGACCTTTCGCTAATTATCTCTTAAAAAATAACTTATTTATAGTGGAGAAGTGGGTTCCATTCAATTGACTTGAATTTAGATTAGCAATATATTCAAATCAAACATATTAGACAATTTTAGTTGTTTGAATTTATTACATATAGGGCAGCTTAGGCCAGCTAAAATATGATCTTCGACTCTAATCAAAAACACAAAATCATATATTTATTTTTAATCCGACAAGCTTGTTATTAGATTCACCCTATGTTTGTTTACATATGTGGAGGAATAAAAAGTAGAATTAGTTATCACATTATTAAAAATATTAAAAGTAAGGTATCTTGAATAAAAAGTAGAGGTGTGGAAAATGTGATTAAAAAACAAATTTTGTGGTAAACTTAACGTCAACCCACTTTATCATTTTTTCTTTTTCTTTTTTTTTTTTTTTTGCATTTTTGCATTTTTAGTTTTAGCCTAGCCTTGAGTTAGGACCCAAGAGAGCCGACACAAGTGGTGGATCTAGGCCAAAACACCTTTTTATAATTATTATTATTGTAAAAAGGCCAAGTGGTGGATCTAGTTCCGACATATGGGATTTATTATTATTATTATTATTATTATTTGATTGGATTCTAGGCAAAATTTGAAAAAAGAGGTCTAATCCTTATCTGGATTTAAATGTATGCTTCATTAATATAATTGAATAAAAGAGCTTTAGAATTAATTTAATTATATAAAAAGTAGGACTACTAAATTGTAAATGATTGAAGTTAAGTAGACTCTCAAATATACACTTACTCAAGCCATGTAGGCCATTAAACCCTATGTAAATTTGTAAGCGTAGATGTAATTGTCATGCATCTAGGAGCTCGGGTTGAAACATACTAGGATCCTTTGCAGATTCTATATGCATGGATCTGATATGGGTCCGACTTCCTCAAGGAACTAAAAATAAGTAATATTAATAAAAAAAATTAATGAATGTAAAGATAAACAGAAAAAATAAAAAAATAAATCTAAATATACCGGCCTCTTCATCAAAATATAATAATAAAAATAGAACTACATGACAAAAATAAATAATATTAATTAAAAACGAATGAATGTAAAAAATAAGCATAAAAAAAACATAAATCTAAATAAACTGGCATCTTCATCAAAATATAATAATAAAAATAGAACTACATGACAAAAATAAATAATATTAATAAAAAAAGGAATGAATGTAAAAAATAAGTTATGAGATTTATGCTCAAATCAACTTTTTTTTTTTTAATAAGATCAGTCATTCCTCTCCTTCTGGAGGGCATCATAGTTAATAGTAGATCTTGAAATTAAAAAAATAAAAAACTAATGCCTCATCTTGTATTATGAAATTCTTGCATGAAGTAGAAGAATAGATTACCTTATTCTGTAAAGATGATGTGTTTGTTGCTCCTCTTTTTGCAAATAGGAATACACATCCAGCCCCTTTCCAACTTCTCCTATGATTTCTTCTTCAATCGAGATGAGGGTGAGGGAGGGCGAGTAGTGAAGTGGGACATGTTGCTCTCCAAGGAAGTCTTTTGCTGCCACGTGTCGCTTTCTCAGAGAATCACCTGCTGCTTTAATTAATATATATAATTTGCTTAGGCTAAAGCGTAGAGTTGCTGCCACCAAGATAAAGATTTGAGTTTGCATAGGATAGAAAGGGTAGGATATGGAGTATAGTTTTGATTGGTCGATCTATTAATAAATTAGTTCTAATTCTTTCTCATATCTTTAATCCTTTATCAAAACTATTTAATGATGATTGATGATTACTATGGGTGATTACTATGGGTCATGGGAGTGTGATGACTAGGCATCTGATGGATAGATTAAGATTAGAGAATTTGGTCAAAAGAATATGAGCACTATCCAGTGATTCAATAGATTTATGACCTATAAGTGATGATAAATGCTATCCAACCATTAGAACTCAGTGGAAACCAATCTATGACGTACACTCCTATAAATTGCCCTGCTGAAAATGGGTTGAAATACAACTCAAATATTTTACTGGAAATGTCTTGAAATTGGTTCCAATATCAAAAAAAATTTGCCCGTAGAAGAACTAATGTCTAGACCCATTTCAGAAAATTAATTAACATGCCCATTTTATAAAATCTGTTGTGATCTAGGGCCTATTTACATCCCTAAGAATAAGAGTAGTCATTGATTTCCCTTTGATCACGGAGATCAAAACATCCATTTTGAGTTTTAGATTCTAAGAGAAAGAAGCTCAGTTTAAAGAAAGGTCCATTGTGGCCCAATTGGATATTGACCCACCAAACTCAGAGTAGGAGTTGGCCTATGTAAGCTCATCAGCTAGGCCTCGAGGGCGCCATTAAGGTACCAATATATTAAGGCCCAATTAAACAGTAGCCCATTGAGGCCAATTGAATGATTGGTCAATCAAACTCAATTAACACTCCAAAATTTGTCAAGGATCAACAAACCCCGGCCCAACTGAACCAGCTTCCAAAACATGGCCTTGATAGCTTCCAAAGTCCAATTGAGCAGCAGAGTTTATCAAGGCCCAATTCGATTGACTTTGGCAGCTATCGAGGCCGAAGAGGAGGAGCGTGAAACCTCAACTTGTCTGGTTTTATTTCATTTTATTTTATTTTCTGTATTAACTTAGATTTTGTAAGTAAAAAAATGGAAGTAACATTCCCAAAGGTTCTCTTTTTGATAATCAAAGGTTTTCTTCATTTTGAAGATGTAAGTAACATTATCAATGAAATTAAGCAGACATCCCCAATTTCGGTTTCAACTCCAAATATGTTGAGAGATCATTTTTTTGTGAGACAAAATTGCTTATAAAGATCTTAGAAGCATAAAAGAAGCGAAGAAGAGAATGGTTATTGTGTGGGGGCCCATTCCGTGAACTAGTTTCTCTTGGTCTCGGCTAGGGTGTGCTCGGTTAGCTACTGTTTAGGGGACCACGTCCCTTGATCTCGGCTACGATCCGATCTACTTCGGTCTCGGCACTACGTGCTGGTCTCGGCCAAACAGAATTCAGTTCGGCCGCGCATATCGTTCAGTCTCGGCAATGCAAGCTCGGCAATGCAGAATTGCGCTTGCAGCTGATAGCCGCGGCCCTATCGTGGCAAAGCCCAAGGAAGGGATCTGATGGGACTTCAGCCACCACCAGATCAGGGCAGGATCAGGCCCAATGTGACTGACATTAAATGCATTGTGGGCTGATCGGACCCACATTAAATGCAGTATGGGCTATGATGGACCTTCATTAATGGATTTGTGGGCTGATGTGACCCAGGTCACATCACCAAGCCCACTGGCATTCACCCAAGACTGTCCCATATATAAGGCACGAGCCAAAGGGAGCAAGGGGTAAGCATTCTCACATAAACACCCAGTCTTTCTTCTTCCTCTTCTTCTGCTTCTCCGATCCATTGCTGACTTAAGCATCGGAGAGCCCTGCGCTGCCCAGAGCCAGGGTCCTCTGACCTTTGTCTTTCTCCTCTTTCAGGCTCAGGTCGTCGCAGCTATCTCCTCCATGCATTGAATAAGTCCTAAGAGGCATCCTGATCTTGTGAGTATTATTATTTCTGCACTTACAATTGGCGCCGTCTGTGGGAAACGATTTCTATAATCTTTCCTATTCCTATTCCTAAACACCATGACGAGGAGAACTGCGAAAAGCGGAGAAACTTCCAAGACAAAGCATGCAGGACCGCCCCCTGACCAGCAGAGGGCTGGGAAGCAAGTAGTCGCAGAGGACGATGCTGAACGCGCTCTCATCCGGATCAACGTCCAGCAGCGTGACCTCCGTACAGAGTCCGCTCCCGGGAGGGGAGACGCCCAGCAGCCTGCAGGTCTCCTGACAGGGCGAGACCAGCGGGATAAGTCCCCAGTGGTCGATGGACCACGCCCTTCAGGTCAGGAAGGACACGTCGAAGACGTTGAGGATGAAGAGGATGATGACTACAACCCTGGCGACAGCTTGAACTCCACCCTTCGGGAGATTAAGGCACAGAACGAGGCCCTCAGGGAAAAGGATGCTCTAATCCGCCAGCTCCAGCAGCAGCTGGAGAGAGCTGCGGGCTCAGCAAGGCAGCAGCAGCGGACTCGTCAGGAGCAGTCCCAGCAGCAGCGGACTCGTCAGGAGCGATCCCAGCGACAACATGAGGAGAGGGTTACTCGTGTTACGCGCATCTCTTCCTCAAAGGAGGATCTGAGGGACCACTTGAACAGGAACAAGAAAGGGGACGACCGAACCCGAGATGAAGGCTCAAGCGCCAGCCGTAGCTATTCCAGGAAGGCGTCCGAAACCATTCCGGAGAACATGTACCGAGACCAGGAATGGCTGGACGCACACATAAGGGAAACGGTCCAGCGCAACCTGGAGGTAGCCGGCTTCGGCCGAGACCAAGAGGATGCTTGCTGTAACCCCGTTGATCTCGGTGCGTCTCCTTTCTCCCAAGACATCAGGAGGTACCCCTTACCCAAGAAGTTCAGCGTACCAAGATTCGTCACCTATGATGGGGTCTCGGATCCAGCTACGCATCTCAGGCACTTCTCCCAGAGGATGTCTGTCTGGGGAGATGAGGGTCACCTGAACTGTAGAGTTTTTTCTTCCAGTCTGGGTGACCTCCCCCTGAAGTGGTTCTGTGCAATACCGGAGGGGGCCATTTCGAGCTGGCAGCAGCTCCAGCAGTCCTTCTTGAAGAAGTTCCAGGCCTACAGAGTCCTTCCGAAGACAGATGCAGACATCATGGCCTTGAAGATGAAGCAAGGAGAGAACGTCACCCAGTTCGCCAAGCGGTTCTGGGCGGTCTACAGTCAGATAGAGAGCTCCAAGGACGAGGTTGCCGTCTTCGCATTCCAGAATGCCTTGCTGCCAGACAGCGATCTCCGCAAGGACTTGGCTAGGAACCCGGTGTCTTCCATAGCAGCGCTCATGTCCATCGCCAACCGGTACATTGCCCAAGAAGATGACCAAATCCGCGCTCGGGAAAACCATGGAACCGCGCTGAAGGACCGGGGTGGGAGGACATCCAGGCAAGACGGGGGACCGTCTCGGAGGAGTGAACCTCGGAGAGAGGAGCGGCGGAGAGATGAGCCAAACAGGCGTTGGGCGCCCACCAGCTCGGCAAGGCCTCATGCGTTCGTCTCGGAAAGAAACAAGCGACCCAGGCTGACAGAGGACGCATTCCAGGCGGTCAACACGGTCTTCAAGATGCCAATCCACAAAATCATGTATAAGATCAAGAGCAGGCCGTACTTCAGCTGGCCAGAGCCCATGCAAGGCGACCCTTCTAAACGAGATCAGACGAAGTTCTGTTCCTATCACAAGGAGGGCGGCCATAAAACTGAAGATTGCAGGATACTGCGGTCGCATTTAGAGAAGCTTGTCCAGGATGGACACCTGCAAGAGTTTGTCAGGAGAGAAACCAGGGCCGACACCCGAGCCCCGCGCCGAGACGAAGGGGGTCACGACAGCGACGGGACAGAGAAGATAATTGACGTTATCCATCTGGCACCCCCGCCCAAGGGGAGTAACCAAGCACGTGCCGAAGCCAGGAAAGCCTCTCACGGCAAACATGTCATGGCCGCCGAACTCGGTTCAGCACCGAAAAGGGCTCGGAGGGAGCGTCCCGAGATCAGGTTTACTGATGCAGATCTAGAAGGGGTGCAGCTCCCCCACAACGACCCCCTGATCGTGACTCTGAAGTTCGATTGCTCTAAGCAGGGCGTGAAGAATTGTACTGTGAAGAAAGTCCTTGTTGACCCCGGTAGTTCTTCCGAGGTCCTCTATTTCGACAACTTTCGAAGGATGGGACTGACAGAGAAAGATCTGCAGGAGGCTCGAATTCCCCTTATCGGCTTCAGCGCCAAACCAGTCTATCCTAAGGGGAAAGTGACATTCAAGGTCGAGGTCGGTGGCGCGTCTGTCATGGCAACCTTCATGGTGATCGACGCACCCTCTCCCTACAATGCTATAATGGGCAGGTCTTGGCTCCACAGCCTGGAAGCAGTCCCTTCCACCCTCCATCAGAAGCTGAAATTTCCATGGGAGGGAAAGAGCGGCCGAATTGAGATTATCACGGTAAGAGGAGATCAGCAGGCGGCTAAGCTGTGCTTGACAGCTGTGGTACCTGGGGAGCAAGAGCCCAAGGAGGTCAATGTGGCCGAGATGGAGAAGAACCTGGAGCAGGGGCTGGATGAGCTCGGCCAAGATCCGGGCAGGAAGAGCGTCGAGGAATTGGCCGAAGTCCGGATCGACCAGAAGGACCCGGATCGGTTCTTTCTACTCGGCAGCCAGCTTGGAGAGCCGGAAAGGTCCGAACTGGCCCAGTTCCTGATGCAGAACAGAGATGCCTTCGCCTGGACGCCTCAGGAGATGCCTGGCGTCGACCCCGAGGTAATGTGTCACAAACTAAATGTTGACCCTAACCACAAACCTGTGATGCAGAAGGCACGGAGAACTGGGGTCCCGCAGACCGAAGCCGTCGTCGAGGAAGTGGATAAGCTGCTTGAGGCCGGAGCTATCAGGGAGGTTCAATACCCGAAATGGTTAGCCAATCCGGTGGTCGTCAGGAAGAAGACTGGCAAGTGGAGGGTGTGCGTCGACTTTACCGACCTCAACAAAGCCTGTCCCAAGGACAGCTTTCCCCTCCCGAAGATTGACCAGTTGATCGACGCCACGGCCGGGCACGACAGAATGAGCTTCCTCGACGCCTACCGCGGCTATCATCAGATCCCACTATTTGGGCCAGACGAAGAGAAAACAGCTTTTATCACGCCCAGGGGAACCTACTGTTATAAGGTGATGCCGTTTGGGCTGAAGAATGCAGGGGCCACCTACCAGAGACTTGTCACCAATATGTTTCACGATCAGCTCGGCAAAACTGTGGAGGTTTACATCGATGACATGGTGGTCAAGTCCAAGCAGGCGCGGGATCATCTGTCAGACTTAGCCGAGATCTTCGCCACTCTAAAGAAGTTCCGGCTGAAGCTTAACGCCTCGAAGTGCGCCTTCGGTGTTGGTTCCGGCAAATTTTTGGGCAGCTTGGTTACACGCAGAGGCATTGAGGCGGACCCAGATCAGATCTCGGCTATCCTCAGAGTGCAGAGTCCCACTTCGGCCAAGGAGGTTCAGAAGCTTACAGGGATGGCCGCGGCACTGAATCGCTTCATCAGCAAATCTTCAGATAAGTGCCGACCTTTCTTTCAGCTTCTTAGAAAAAATTCTAAATTTCAATGGACTCTAGAATGTGACCACGCCTTGCAGCAGCTCAAGGCTTACCTTTCATCACCACCACTGTTGTCAACCCCGACCCACGGGGAGACCCTGTATTTATATTTGGCGGTCTCGGCTCATGCGGTCAGCTCAGTCCTCATCCGAGAAGAGGACAAGGTTCAAAAACCAGTGTATTATACGAGCAAGACCCTTATTGATGCCGAGACCCGGTATCTGCCTCTGGAGAAGCTCGCCTTGGCGCTCGTTAGCGCCTCGCGAAAGCTCTCCCATTACTTTCAAACCCATTCTATTATGGTTGTTACGGAGCACCCACTCCAATCTGTTTTCAAGAAGGCCGACTTTTCAGGAAGAATCTCCCGATGGGCTGTCGAACTAGGGCAGTATGAGATTCAATATCAGCCACGGACAGCAATAAAAGCCCAGGTTCTGGCAGATTTCCTCGCCGAGTTTGATTCAAGTTCGGCACCAACCCCGCTCGGCACCGAACTGGGGGGTGAGGAGCATGGGGCTCCCACAAGTTCTGAACAATCACCATCTCGAGCCGAGACCCCAGTTTGGAAAATCTTCGTCGACGGATCTTCCACCTCGAGAAGAGCCGGAGCAGGAGTTGTTCTCCAATCGCCGGAAGGACTGGTCATAGAGCAAGCTCTGACACTGGACTTCAAGGCGTCAAACAATGAAGCTGAGTACGAAGCCCTTTTAGCCGGACTTAACAGTGCCAATATCCTTGGAGCTCAACAGCTGGTGGTCTTCAGTGATTCACAGTTGGTGACAAACCAGCTGACTGGAGATTATCAGGCTCGCGACGACCGGATGGCCGCGTACTTGGCCCTGGCAAAGAAGCTGCTGGCACAGTTTCAGTCAGCCGAAGTCAGGCAGATCGGCAGAGAAGCGAACTCTCACGCAGACGCCTTGGCTAACTTGGCCAGCGCTGTTGAGGCAGGAAGAAAGAGGAGCATCGAAGTCGGATCGCTAGCTGTACCCAGCATTGAGCTCCGTTCACCTCGGGAAGTGTTATGTATTGGTCTCGGCCCGAGCTGGATGGACCCCATCATCACCTACCTTAAGGACGACAAGCTTCCCGAGGACAGTGGCGAGGCCCACCGGGTCAGATTCAAGGCAGCCCGGTTTTGGCTATCTCCCGAGGTCAAGCTCTACAGGAAATCGTTCTCGGGACCCTACCTCCAGTGCGTCCATCCGAGTAAGGTCGAGGACCTCCTCTTCGAGATACACGAAGGAATCTGCGGAAGCCATATCGGAGGAAGATCTCTGGCCTATCGAGCCATCAGCCAGGGTTACTGGTGGCCGTACATGCAGAAAGACGCACAGGTATACGCGAAGAAGTGCGAGAAGTGCCAGAAGTTCTCCCACTCCCTCCATCAGCCAACGCAGGATCTCAGCCCGCTCTCTAGCCCGTGGCCATTCGCTCAGTGGGGGCTCGACATTGTGGGACCGCTCCACCGAACTCCGGGGAATAAGAGATGGCTTATTGTGGCAACAGATTACTTCACCAAATGGATTGAAGCGGAACCACTTTCATCCATCACAGAGCGGGACTCCAAGAATTTTGTATGGAAGAATGTGATCACAAGGTTCGGCATTCCTAGAGCGTTGGTCTCGGACAATGGAACTCAGTTTGACTCCAAGCTCTTCAAGACCTTCTGCCAGGAGCTCGGCGTCAGAAACTATTACTCCACGCCAGCTTACCCACAAAGTAACGGCCAGGCCGAGATCTCCAACAAGGTGATCCTCGATGGGCTCAAGAAGCGGCTGGACCAAGCGAAGGGGAGATGGGTGGAAGAACTGCCGAGCGTCCTGTGGGCTTACAGGACCACTCCAAGGCGTTCCACTTCGGCTACCCCCTTCTCGCTCGCCTACGGGATGGAAGCGGTCATCCCTTTGGAGATCGGCCTCCCCACTCTGAGGTCCGAACTCTTTGACCAAGGACAGAACGAGACTAACTTGGCCAGGGAACTGGATTTGGCAGACGAAAGAAGAGAAGCGGCGGCAGTCAGACTGGCCGTCTACCAGCAGCGGCTAGCCAGGGGCTATAACCAGAACGTCAGAGAAAGGAAGTTCTGCGTGGGGGAACTGGTTCTCAAGAAAACGCTCCCAGCCGACAGGGATCCGAATCAAGGGAAGCTAGCGCCGAATTGGCATGGCCCGTTTAAGGTCACTTCCATTGCTGGACGGTCGGCTTATCGGCTCGAAGACATGGAGGGACGTCCGCTACCGAGACCATGGAACGCCTCACACCTCAAAAAATTCTATTTTTAGTCTCTGTACTTGTACAACGCTTCTGGATTCAATGAAACTACAGTTCTCCACAATTTGTAGCAATCTGGCATCCAGACAGTGACAATGGTGCAAAGTTGGAAGACCGTCTAAGGCCGGCACTCAGCCACCTAGACGAGTATCCGCCACGGCCCATATCTAAGGTTGGCACTCAGCCACCTAGATGAGTTGCCGAAACGGCCCATGTCTAAGGTTGGCACTCAGCCACCTAGATGAGTTGCCGAAACGGCCCATGTCTAAGGTTGGCACTCAGCCACCTAGACGAGCTGCCGAAACGGACCATGTCTAAGGCCGGCACTCAGCCACCTAGACGAGTATCCGCCACGGCCCATATCTAAGGTTGGCACTCAGCCACCTAGATGAGTTGCCGAAACGGCCCATGTCTAAGGTTGGCACTCAGCCACCTAGACGAGCTGCCGAAACGGACCATGTCTAAGGTCGGCACTCAGCCACCTAGATGAGTTTCCGTCACGGCCCATATCTAAGGTTGGCACTCAGCCTCCTAGATGAGTTGCCGAAACGGACCATGTCTCAGGCTGGCACTCAGCCACCTAGACGAGTTTCCGAAACAGCCCATGTCTAAGGCTGGTACTCAGCCACCTAGACCAGCCGAAACGGCACCAGTCTTCCAACACGGAAATCTGGTTTCGCCGAAATACATGGGGCTTCCAAAGGGTCAGCGCTCGCAGAGAACCCTGATCAGGTCGGTCTACTCTAGTCCGAAGTCACACCCAAATTCACAACACTCACGGAAAGCGTACAAAGGAAAGCAAGTAAAAGCCACACCACACAGGAGAAAAATATGAGAAAGAGTCTTTCATTGATAGCATTGATTTACATCGAGACAGTTTGAAACAAAGACTACATTTTATAAAGAAAAGAAAAAAGAGGAAGTCAAGTCGATGGCTCTGCTTCTAGGTCCTCGATGACGACCACGGCGGCCTCGGCTTGAGGAGCTTCTTCAACGGGGTCAGGCGTTGGCTCGGAAGGGACTTCGGCCGGGGTGGCAGGGGTCTCGGCCAGGGCCTCATCTAGGGGCTCCTCTCCGAGCTCGGGGAGACTCTGATGTATCGGATCATCTGCAGGAACCCCCATCTTCTTCAACACGGCCTTGCAGCCGAGCCGGTACAGCTTCGGGCTGAGCGCCGTGATTTGATCAACGTAAATCTTCGCAGCTTCCTCAGTCCCCTCCAGGAAGGCGGCATCGACCTCAGCTTTTTTCGATGCAAGGAGTTCCTCCTTCGATGCAAGGAGTTCCTCCTTCGCCTTCCTTTCCAGCTCCAGCTCGGCCTTGAACCCCGCCGAACTCTTCTCCTCTGCCTGGAGCTTCGTTTGCCATTCGAAGCCCTCTGACCTTGCTTTGCAGAGGTCGCTGGCCATCATATCTGACTGAGCCTTGAGCTCCGCAGTCTTGGCCGCCTCCGCCTTCAGCTCCTCCTTGGCCGCTCGCAGTTCGGATTCGGCTTTCTGCTTTTCCTTTGCCAGGCGAGCCAACCGACTGTCCTCCTCCGCTATCCTGTCCGCGACTATCTGGAGCCTTTGGACAGCCTGCAGCGGATCAAACAAAAGAAGCTCAGCATGAAAGCAAGAAATATTTAAAGATAGAAACACCTGTGACCAGGAAAGTCGGGCACTTACAGCGAGGGAGTGCTGTATGGTCCTCATAAGCAGCAGGGGGGTGTCTTCCGACCTGTGCCTCTCCATGTCCCTGGGGAGCGCACAGGCTCGGCTGAGCGCCGCGATGACATCCGGGCTCCCCACCAGTCTATCCCCAGCATTTAGGGGCCTCCCCTTCCTCAGCTCCATGTCCGGCCTGAACTCGGCCGGCTCAGCACCCGGGGACGTTGCCGCCTGGGGCTCGGAGCGACTCTCCGCCAGAGGAACTGCCGGGGTGGGCACCATGTCCACTGCCGTTTCCCTCGCAGCTCGTGGGGAACTTTGCCGTGGTCGCTCCTCCCGCTCCGGCTCCTTCCCCTTCGCCTTTTTCCTCGGCCTCTCGCTTTCCGAGACTGGGGGAGGTCGGGCCTCAATTCTAGCAGGGACGATGGTCCCGAAGGAGGGCGAGGCAGTGCGGGTTGCGGCAACCTTTCTACCGCCGCCGAGGACGGCGTTCGCCAGATTCTTTGGCTGAAACGCGGGCCTACGCCTCTCCATATTGTCCACTTCGGCCTCGGCTCCGGAAGTATAGTTCTCAACTTCCCTTGTCGGAGAGTCTACCTCGGCTCCGGAGGTATATTCTTCAATTTCCCTTAGCGGGATGCCCGTGACCACGGCCAACGTTGCGGACGCTTCCGCAACCGTGACGGTCCCGCTGGTTTCTGCTGGATCGGGGGCGAATCTCTCCGGGTTGCCGGATTTCCGTGTGTAAGACACGTATCTCGGCTCGTACTTCAGGAGAGAGTAGGCAGCTCTTGTGTGGTGGCCGTGGTAGCAGTACACCTTGCTCAGCCAAGGTGAGTGCCTTCTCCAGCCGTTCAGCTGGGCTTCACGCTTGCGCTGAGAAAGGCCTGCGAAAAAAACAGCTGAGTTAGAATTCGGCAGCAGAAATAAAAAAAAAAAAAAAAAAAAAAAAAAAGGGGGGGGAAAGGGAAAATCCGAAACCCAAAGGGGTTAGGTCTTTACTCGGTGGAGTCCCGAAGCGTCGAGGGACTCGGACCCTCCTAGCTACTTCGGTCTCGGTCTCGCCGAACTCCCAGTTTCCCGAGACGAGCAGACGGTCATCTCCGGCGTATTTATTGGAGTCCTCCAGCGCCGTGACGAGGGGTTGGCACTTCGCCTTGACGCGAAGGTAATAGGTGACCCCGTCCCTGGTCTTGCAGAGGTCATATATATCCTCTATATCATGGACGCCGAGACTGATGTCTAGAATCCTATTCAGCTCGGCGACGCCCATGATTATTTTATACCCATTGGGCATTAGCTGGCAGGGGCTGAGGTTCCAGGTCTCCAAACAAGACCTAAGAAGAGGGTGCACGGGGAATCTGACCCCACCCTCGATGACGGCTATCAGAGGGAACGGCATCCAGCCGTTGCGGAAAGCATAAGCAGAAGGGTCGGCTGCCATGATCCGGACCTCGTCCGGGATCATGTAAACTCTCCTAAGGTTAGCCAGGCCTGACGGGGAATCTATCCAATGGGTGAAAATCCCCATTTCCGGATCTAAGAAACCCTAGGGGCTAGGTCTGGAATGTAAATGAAGGAGGAGGGAGCGGAAGAAAACTCATTGGTTTGACGGGGCAAAGTCAGACTCCGACTGACGGATGTGGGCGACTACTGTTGGGAAACAGTACGAGGTCTGGTCCTAGTCCGGTGGCACTAGTTCTAGCAGGAAACAGAAGTCCAGGCAGAGAGCAGAGGAATTGAGAGCGAAAATGGCAAAGGGAGAAGACGAAAATGAATATAAAGGGGAGGAATGGGCGCCATTCCGGAATTCGAAGCAGGACACGCGTGAGATGTCGCCTCGGCTTGCGTCGCATCCCCCCTCGAAAAGGCAAGATAGCCTACCGGGCAATAACGCGTGGCGCTGTGGCAGTGATGGTTCGCCTTCCCATGCTAATCATAGCCCCCGCATTTATTACCCCCTTTATTATCTCTGGCAGACGAAGCAACGGCGGCGTCCGGCGCCGAATAAGTCAGAACCCTTAAACAAAATCGGATGGAAGGCGAGCACTGTCCGTCTCGGGAGATCGGTTCAGTTCTCAACCCTAGTGCGGGGGATCGGTCCAGCTCTTAACCTTAGTGCCCGAGAGAGCCCTAGAGGTCAAGAACTGAGGGGCTATTGTGTGGGGGCCCATTCCGTGAACTAGTTTCTCTTGGTCTCGGCTAGGGTGTGCTCGGTTAGCTACTGTTTAGGGGACCACGTCCCTTGATCTCGGCTACGATCCGATCTACTTCGGTCTCGGCACTACGTGCTGGTCTCGGCCAAACAGAATTCAGTTCGGCCGCGCATATCGTTCAGTCTCGGCAATGCAAGCTCGGCAATGCAGAATTGCGCTTGCAGCTGATAGCCGCGGCCCTATCGTGGCAAAGCCCAAGGAAGGGATCTGATGGGACTTCAGCCACCACCAGATCAGGGCAGGATCAGGCCCAATGTGACTGACATTAAATGCATTGTGGGCTGATCGGACCCACATTAAATGCAGTATGGGCTATGATGGACCTTCATTAATGGATTTGTGGGCTGATGTGACCCAGGTCACATCACCAAGCCCACTGGCATTCACCCAAGACTGTCCCATATATAAGGCACGAGCCAAAGGGAGCAAGGGGTAAGCATTCTCACATAAACACCCAGTCTTTCTTCTTCCTCTTCTTCTGCTTCTCCGATCCATTGCTGACTTAAGCATCGGAGAGCCCTGCGCTGCCCAGAGCCAGGGTCCTCTGACCTTTGTCTTTCTCCTCTTTCAGGCTCAGGTCGTCGCAGCTATCTCCTCCATGCATTGAATAAGTCCTAAGAGGCATCCTGATCTTGTGAGTATTATTATTTCTGCACTTACAGTTATCATCCAATGCGGTCGTATTGAGGCAAGGTCCTGGAGGGTCGGACTGGAGACGAACCTAACCTTTGATGATTTTGCACAAAATGATTGCTTGCATATTCATTGTTATCATGCATGTCATCCCGGGCTTCTACCACCAAAGCGAAGAAGAGAGCATGAGAGTTAATAGTTATATTGGCTTCTCCAAATCCAGAGTTTGTACCCATTCCTTCTCAAATTTTCAGTGACCAAACTCTGTCGTCCTTATATAGAGTTAATGCATTTTTTCTGAGGGATGAGTAGCATATAGTAGCGATAACTTTAATGGTCTTCCACTCTTAAAGAGGACCTTTTAATTTTCAATCATGCTACATGTCCCGACTGGGAGCCCGGGCTCCCAGTCCGGACAAGAAGACTTTCCCTTTAATTTTTGGGCAATGCTACATGGACCGAAAATGGGGACCGGCTGGTGGCCCGGTCCCCAAGGGGATCGTTGGATCCCAGGACAGCCTGGGATCCAACGATCCCCTTGGGGACCGGGCCACCAGCCGGTCCCCATTTTCGGTCCAAAAAGACTTTTCGTTAATTTTTTGCTGAAAGGAGAGTCGTATATAAAAATAGAGATGCATAAAAAAATCTAGCCCCCAACAGATTCTTCGTAGGTACAACAACAGCTAGCCCCCAAAAAAATCCCAGAAAACTGGGAGACTATACAAAATAATTAAGACACGCTTAGGCAAAAACAACCAGCAAAACAAGAAATTACAGAAAGGACGCCTCTGGATCAACTAGAAGGACACCCCAGATGTACTTAGCTAACAGAACCAAGCTAGAGAAAGGCTACTTAAAACAGAGGATAGAGATATAAAAGTTTAGCAGCCTCCGAGATCTAATACTTACATTCTGTATACAATAATAATAAGAATCAAAGTTAGGTAAATTGACAGGGAAATCTGTAAGTACTATAGGTTCACTAATTATGCATCAAGAGGCATATGCAACACATTATGGGTCTTCTTTAGTTAAAATAATGTTCCCATCACTAATATAATCTTCTATCTTACTGAATCTTTATTCAAATAACGCATAAAATATATGAAAGTTTGAAATTTATAACAATGAGAAAATATCCAACCGATCTCTTAATACAAAATTATGATATGAATATTAGATCATTTTAAAACATCAAATATAACTATGAGATCTGTTTTTTTTATCCGATTACATACGCAAAATGAGAGAACTAACATGTGCATTTAATTTCTAGTATTGAAGAATTGTTGATTATTGCGTAACAATCAATCTTCAAGCAAGTACCTTTCAGATATTTGACTGGACAATTTCTTTTGGGAGGGGTCCCAATTGCCGGGTTGTTGATGATTCAGCAAGTTCCATGTTAGGAGAAAGATCTTGCTCCAGCATCTGTCGAGAAAATAATGATGGCTTGCATGGGCATATGTAAATCTTCAATACTCCCCTCTATCATCTCTATTATGACTTTACTCATGGAAGGATGATCAACAGGAATCATTTGTATGCACCACAATGCGATTATCATCAACTTCTTTGTTATTTCTTTGTTTGGATGAGTCTGGCTCAATAGATGAAGTAATGTTGTGAGCCACACGTACTCTACTTCACTTCAACTCTAAATACTTCCATTTCTTTGAGTAAAAGTGAATTATACTCCAAACTTTAACTTCAAAATAAGCATCCAAATGGAGTGAAGTGAAATGCTCTACTTTAACTTCAACATATTTCTCTTCACTCAACTCTACATGTGAAATTCACTTTATTTTATTTCACTCCTCATTTATCCAAATGGGGTAGAGTTGAAATTTTAGACTGTTAAGGCCCATTTAACATCACTCTACTCTATTTTTTGCCTATCCAAACAGGCCCTTAATCACTACAACAAAATACAGTTTTGCCAACGCAGTCATCACATCTGGAAATGTAGGTTTTGCGTCGGCAAAGGATTTCTCAACGCTATTTTAACCGTGTCTGCATATCCTTGTGCAATTGCCAACGCACTACAGCGTCGGCCAATACGTCTGCAAAGAGATGTGCGTCGGCAAAAAGTCCGACTTTCCTGATTCAAAAACCATATTTGCCAACGCAATACCAGCGTCAACAAAATAAACGCCGACGCTGGTAGTGCGTTGGGAGTTCCTAATAATGGCCGACGCTGGCAGCGCGTTGGGAACTCATAGTAATGGCCAACGCTTGTAGTGCGTTGGAAATTCCTAGTAATAGATGATGCTCGTAGTGCGTTGGGAATTCGTGATAATGGCCGACGATGATTACGTGTTGGGAATTCATGAAATAGCCGACGCTACCAATGCGTTGGGAATTCATGAAATAGCCGACGCTACCAATGCGTTGGGAATTCATGAAATAGCCGACGATACCAATGTGTTGGGAATTCATAAAATAGCCGACATTACTAATGCGTGGGGAATGTGCTATATCTTTGGGCTAACACATTGCGAAATGCAACTTCGCCGACGCACAAATCACATCGGAAAATGTTATAATACATTTTCATTTTTGCAACACACGTTGGTGCGTCGAGAAAGATTATTATTATTATTTTTAAATTAAGTTTTCATTTCTCCTTGGATGCCACAAATAAAAATCCGAATACTTGTTCAAACCAACAAATTTGATGCACAACCCAATTTAAAATATGTTCATTAACAAATCAAAAATAACATCCACAACCAAATATCCTACATCCATAAACCAAAATAAACCCATAAATCTCTAAAATACACAAATATTATTACTTGATCATTTCCAAAAATTCTGTAACATCCACAAATGTCTGTGATCGAAATTAAAAAGGTAATCCCTAAGAGCCCGCAGCCAGCACAATAAAATCCAAAACTAATCTGCAAAGCCAAAAAAGAACACCATGAGAATACAAGTAGCAATAAATTCTTGCAAGGCAAAGAATTTACACCAAAAAAGATTTTGGGATAATGAGACAATATTAAATTAGCATAATAATTTTATATAATCACTTTGCAATACTCATATGACAATAACAAAAAATCACCTGGAGAGTATCCTATCCAAGAGCTCCCCACCTTCACATAACCTAAAACCGTGATAATGAGACATCAAGTTCTAAATCATTAAGCATGTGTTTACCTAATAGTAATAGTAAATGAAAATGAAAAAGGAGAGAAACATCAAATTAAGTGCACTTGAGAAAAAAAAAATTCAGAGTTATAATTTTTTTTTTTTGAATGATAAAGACCTCTATTAGTAACCCTAATGAGGAAACTCTCAGTCTTCAATCACCCACTCTTCCAAACCTAACAATGGAATAGTAAATTTCTTCACCAATTCTTTCAAGTATAACAATGATAAGAACACAACAACAATGGCAGCAAGTATGACTGATGAATGTGATGCTCTACAGAAACTGTATCTTAGTACAGACCTACTATCACACAGAAACAAGGCGGCAAGTACAACTGATGAATATGATGCATGCAGAAACTATATCTTAGTATAGACCTACTATCTTACAAGATTAAACACACCTTCGTGTCAAACTGAATTCTAATCACCCACATTTGTCATAACAAAAACACTACAAAAGCCCTGCCCTATCAGCTCCCTTAAAATGATATGGTGCAGACAATGATGGAGACATGGAGCTGATATATAAGCATTATATCCATCAAGTAGCAATAGTAAGAACAAGGACCGCAATCAGTACAATGGAGTGCATATTTTCATTATACCCTGTTTCTTCATATATCCTTTACTTTTTATTACAGATTTGCAATTCTGCCTTTATCACTTGAAATTAAGAAAGGGGTTCTATATAATTCAAACAAATGGCTAAAAACACAATTTCCAAGACTAAAACAAATCAAAGATGCAAGAATTCTGACCCTGTGAACCCACCGGTATAAGGTTGAGAACTCCCATTGACAAACATAAGCAATGTTGGGAATCCTTTGATGCCAAGCAGCGAGGCGGCCTTCGCATGCCACTATGTGTCAAGCGTGCATATAAGCTAATGAAGAAATGGAGTCATGGTTTGGTATTGAGAAGAATTTCATGGTTTGTGCTTGCCACAATGCGTTCAGAATAATTTGTATTTACGAAGGAATTTCACCTATTCTAATAATGTATTCTTAACTTGCACATGTGTATGTGAATGCAGAGCAAGTTCTTTGAAACATGAGTTCTATTTAGATTAAGCTGATAAGGCTCAGATGATGATAAAGAACTAGATGATTGTTTTAAGGCTTATTTTTAAAAGACTCTGCATGATAATCTTTCTTTTCAAATTTAAGTGCAAATAATTACAATTCAGTGCTCTGTAATTACTCATCTATCTTAAGATGGAACTGTAATTTTTGCAGCTAATTCTTCGTTTCTGGTTTTTTTCTTCATCTTTTACACATATGAGTCTTTTAGAATATTTCAATTGTGTGAATTAAAGAGTTCCATGTTGGTACTGATTCCAAAAGTGATGTTTACTTGCTAATAGCACAATCTGCCACTTGATATCATGAATTTCAGGGACCAATGAGAATAACAAATCATAGCAGTGAACCGGAAAAGAACTAAAAAACAGAGGTCATGATCTCCATTCCCATCAAGAGTTACTTGCTGCACTTTTTTTTTATCAATATAGGAAAGGTTTGAGTCTAGACTCCTAATGGCTCTGTGTTTGTAGAGTGATTCAGGTCACACATTTGTAGTTCTGGTAGACGTGTGTGGAAGTGAATGCTCCTTTGAGACTTGGGATGGTCCACTACAACAGTTACGAAATTGGTATTCAGGCACAGATCATTAACATGTTAGCTCTTCAAAACACTGCAACTTATAAGAAATTTATGTATTTTCTATAATATGGTTTCTCAGATGGGATTCTTAGTTCAAGGCCACTGTCATTATGCACATCGACAAACTTTAATGTGATTAGACTAGCGCAATTTCGAGATGAATGGCACTTTCAATTGCAATATATATATATATATATATATATATATGTTTCTAAGTTTAAAATCATTTAGAATAAGTGGCAATTGTTGGATTTATTTTGAGTATTCCTGAACATAGAAGAAATAAGCTTTCTTTTTTTTATAACAAGAAGTTACCTTTCTTTAGTAGTCATCTATTTTTAGTCACTGTCAGAAAAGGATTAAAATGGAAGGGATTCAAAGAGGATTCTCATTAATCAACTTGATTTAGGTAACTGATGAATACAATAATAGTGCTTTAAGCAGTGCAGAAGAAATCTGGACATCAGTGCTTGTGGTGTGATGGACCTTGCAGCACATAATTTTTTTCTCAAAGAGCAGATGAGCCCTTTCTCACGTCGTCCCGTTGAATGTGACCATGTTAACTAGGTTCTTCAACTGAATCAAATAGGTTAGGTTAAACTAGTCATTACAGACAAGCCAAGACCTTTGGCTTCTGACAATTGGTGGAAAATATTTCAATCACTGCAAGCCAACTCAACCATCTTAATACGAATTTGAATGATTAAAAGCATAGGCCACCTACCTTCACCCCTAACAAGTTCCTGCTCTTCCATCACCACTCTTTCATAAATTGGGACTCCATCTATAACAATCAGCTATACTTATAACACAATAAATGTAACCATAAAGTGTCCATTGCTGTAATATTTGTTGCTTGGACTTGAACTATCAGACATTAGTTTCAGAACAAAGATGACTTGTATTCTCAAAATGAGATTTGAGTGAGATTTGAAAATTATGGTTAGAGCTGAAACTAGTAAGCCATCAACTGGGTCCAATGTTTTAGCAATCCACGGTGCTCAAATGGAAGGACCACTAGAGAGATGAAAGGACTGAAGACACCCATGATGGCACTATGAGCTTACAAACCATCTGACTTGGGGAATAAACATGAGCAGTTTCGGTGCTAGGTCTAGTTGGGCAATCTGATTAAAAAGTCAACCAGTTTAAATCCATCCACCATCTTCTAAATTAAGTACTCAACACAATTGAACACACACCCATTTCCAAAGGAAAAAAAAAAAAAAAACAAGAACAAATACAGAACCGTAGAAAACCAATATGTTTTTTCACTTGTAACAATGTATACAGAGACTAATTTCCATCCAATAAGCACTTATGTGATAAAACGGTCTGAGTAAAAGCAGAAAATCACTAAAATAATAACAAGCCCTAAATACCTGTGAAGGAGATGGCAAAGAGATGAAGAGAGTGGAGGAGGAAAGATGCTGCCGGCCGCTGAGAAGATGCCGGAGGTCCATGTACGTGAATTCAGTGTCTTGGAACCCATCTAAAATGCCAAGAAGCATGACATCTAGCTTCTTAAGCGCAGGGAGGTTCATGTAGAGATCTGAGCAAGGTCTGACCACCATAACCTGATCAAATGTAAGGCCATCACTGTCTAGGAGTTCTTGCAATAAAGTGAAATTTACTGGAAATTTGTAATGGCATTTGAGAAGCAAAATTCCCCACAGATTTCAGTGCCATTTGGTTTGTCATTTTCACCCAAAAACTACTTAAATAAATTGAGAAAACCCCACAAAATTACACAAGAAGAAGTTAAGAAAATTCACCAGAGAGATCTATAATGTTATTTGAAAGCTACATTTTTCCCCAAAATCAAATTGAAATAAATACAATAAAAAGTACCAAAAGTTACAGAAGGAGAAGGAAAACGAAATTCACCAGAGAGATTTGTGATGGCATTTGAGATTGCAAGTGCGGTGCAGACTCCCTTCCCTCAGCCGGACATGTCTTCTCCGTCATCATATCAACCTCTGCAACAATGGCAGAAGATTTTGAGAAAAAATACATTAATTACGCTATTTGCTAACGTGCACCGGGGGAGATTATACAGAAAGGGAGGAGAGGGCCGATCGGGAAGCGAGAGACGGTTAGAATTTGCAGGGGAGGGGGAGAGAGGAAGAGGGGAAGAGAGAGATGGGTGTTGGCCAGGCGATGCTAGGAGGGGAGAGAGAGGGAGAAAGAGCGAGGGGTGGGGGGAGCGGAGCGGCGCCAGTCGAGGGGAGAGGGGGGATCGGCGCCCTGTGTCGTGGGGGAAAAGAGAGAGAGACGAAAGAGGAGGAGGTGGGAGGCATATAGGGCTGGGGAGACCGGAATGAGTTTTAAGAGAAATATTTTTCATTTTAATTTTTTTTCTTTTATTTCACATTACCGACTGCGGCGAGCGGTAACAAAAATTAAAAATCAGTCAGGAAAGGATAGATACTTCCTTTCAACTTTTATACCCACAAACCGGCCCTTGGAAATAGTTACTTCTTTTTAAGTCTTTTTTTAATAAAATAAAAAAATTCAATATTTAGCCATTTATTGGCCACGGTTTCTTTTCAACTGCCCAACTCTTAAAAGGAAAATGTTTTAATTAAAAAGAATGATATGATTTTGGCAATGATGATTTTGCTTTCTTCCTTGGTTTGATGAGGACCATTTCAGGTAATGAGCTTTAAAGTCACTCACCCTTGCCCAATGTCCTTGCCCGTTGTATTCACATGGCCGAATAAAAAGGAGAATTTATATACAAATCTCAACCCGAACAGAGCTACGGTTCCAATTGAGCCAGGCATCCAATGTGGAGGCTCATATAAAAAGTTAATTTCAGCCCATGATTTATTAGTTCCTAAACGCTAGCTCGAAAAGTGTATACAACCGATTGATTATCCATACTCATGGTGAAGCCCACAAAGGAGTTTTTTTTTTCTGTTCTTTCTTCTATTTTCGTTTTTGGGCTAAAACACAAAGGATATAGGTTTTGGAAAACTCCTCTTCCAGCTCTAAAATATTGACTCAGAGAGAGTAAACTCGATGACTCACAAGAGTCATATTTTTCTAAAGAAAAGCTAAAAGTACTTTAAATAAATTAAATACTTATATATAGAATTTTGATATACATGTATTTACATTTAGTCTCAATCAATCATTTTAAATTGATGACTCCAAACCTTAAAATATTAATTGCTTATATTTGACTGTAGAGTTTACTCTATATTATTTTACTTGATCTCTGCCAAAACAAGGTGACAATGAATTTTTTGGCCCCTATTAATACACATATGTAAGTAAGTATCATGGGAACACCATGTTCATGCCTTGCGGGTTACGTGTCATTTATCAACAGTGCTGCGTCATCTGATTTCATACTGAGACAGATGTAACGGGGAAAATTTAGAGCTTTCCCAACGCACACCTTTGCGTCGTCGTAGGAAAAATAATTGCCAATGCATTATTGCGTCGCCATTAAGAAAACATGCGTTGACAAATACTTCTCCCTCTTTTAGGGGAACTTTTTGTTGGCTCCAACGTCATCTTTTACCAATGCGGTCTTACTTGCGTTGGTAAAAGTAGCAATTCTCTGTGACTTTTGCCAATGCTGTCCAAATATGCATAAAACATAAGACTTTTACCAATGCAAATTTTCCATGCGTCGGCAAATAGTGTCAGGAAAAGTTTTTCACAGCTTTTGCTAACACGGTCTTACTTGCGTAGGTAAAAGTAGCAATTTTGTTAACTTTTGCCAACGCAAATTTTCACTACGTTGGAAAATAGTATCGGGAAAGGTAAGTTTGTCATAGATGGGGCTTTGCGGACGCAACTCATGCGTTGGCAATGGTGCGAATAAAAAAGCAGAGCTTTTCCAACACACACCTGTGCGTCGCCGGTAGGCAAGATAATTGTCAACGCATTATTGTGTCGCCATTAGAAAAACAAGCGTTGGCAAAAATTCCCCTCTTTTGGGAGGATTTTTTGTTTGCGCCAATGTGGTTTGCACAGCTTTTGCCAATGCGGTCTTACTTGCGTCAGTAAAAGTAGCATTGACTGCGTCGGTAAAAGTAGCATTTTCTGTGACTTTTGCCAATGCAGTCCAAATATGCATTGGAAATAAGACTTTTACCAACGCAAATTTTCACTGCGTCGGCAAATAGTGTCGGAAAAGGTTTTCCACAGCTTTTGCCAACGCAGTCTTACTTGCATCAGTAAAAGTAGCAATTCTCTGTGACTTTTGCCAACGCAAATTTTCACTACGTTAGAATATAGTGTCGGGAAAGGTAAGTTTGTCATATATGGGGCTTTGCGGACGTAGCTCATGCGTCGGCAATGGTGCGAATAAAAACTTAGAGCTTTCCCAACGCTCACTTGTGCGTCGCCAGTAGGCAAGATAATTGCCAACGCAATAATTCCTCGGCTTTAGAAAAACATGCGTTAGCAAAACTTTCCCTCTCTTTTGGGGGGGTTTTTTTGTTGGCGCCAATATTGTTACCACAACTTTTGCCAACGCGGTCTTACTTGCGTCGGTAAAAGTAGCAATTTCTGTGACTTTTGCCAACGCAGTCCAAATATGCATTGGAAATAAGACTTTTGCCAACGCAAATTTTCACTGCGTCGGCAAATAGTGTCGGGAAAAGTGCACTTTGTTGTAGTGTGTTTTGTTCTTAGATTTTCACAACTTGTTTGGAATACATATGTATATCTTTTACAAATTATTTTTAACATGTGATTAGCATTATTTCCTCAATCATAAATGTTTTTATGAGTTAAAACTTTCAAAAGCCTTTGGCATACATTTATGAGCTTTCATTTTCAAATTGATTAAGGACATCATACATACACATTGTGCATTCATCTTTGCATTCATAGTGTGTGTGTGTGTGAAGTAGATTTTCACTTTCTTATCCGCCTAATTAAGAGGCATTGTAATGAGCTATAAATTGTATCTCCATCAAGTGTATTTTAGACACTACTTAGAGAGAAAACCAACCTTTTGGTTGAAAATGTTATTGCTTAGCCTAAGAAAAGCATAGTGTAATAGGTTTATGTTAAGCCTTGAAAAACATCATTGTAAAGGTTATTGCTTAGCCTATTGAAAAGCATAAATAGTGGAAATCCGATGGAGTGTTAGATCACAAGCCGGTAGTGGATGTAGGCATTGAGGCCAAACCACTATAAATCCTTGTGTGATGGTGCATGCTTTGTGGTGATTGTTTTTATAAGTTTCCGCATTTATTTACTTAACCACCACTTATAACTAGTTTAATTTAAAGAAGTTAAAATTGGCTAAAATTGGTCGTAATTGAAGCTCACCCTATTCACCCCCCCCCCCCTCTAGGATTCGGATCCCCGGACTTTCACTAATGGTAGTCAACCTCCACATGTTTGGTTCGAGCATGAAACACCGGATTGACGGTCATGTATAAAGCACTAAGATTGTCACAATATAATGTTGGAGGATGAGAGAGCCACACTCCAATGTCACGTAAGATAAAAGATAGCTAGGTGAGTTCTACGACAGTGGAGGCCATGGACCGATATTCCGCTTGAGCACTAAAACACGCAACTATAGGTTGCTTTTTCACACTCCACTATACACAAGTACGACCCTCAAAAGTACAGAAGCCGGGGGTGGACTGCCATGTATATTTGCTACCAGCCTAATCAGCGTCATAATAGGTAATGCGATCCATCGACCCTTTCTTGAAATTTTGAACTCCATGGGTAAGGGTACCTTGAAGATAGCGGCACACACGTTTAACTACTTGAAAATTTTCAACAGTAGGTTCCTCCATGAACTGGCACACATGATTCGCGCTAAAAGAAATCTCCGGTCTTGTCACGGTAAGATATTGTAGGCCACCAATAAGGCTTTGATATTGTGTAACATCAGGGTAAGGATCCGTCCTGGTATGGGTGGGTTTCTTCAACACCATAGGAGTAGTAAGTGGTTTACATCCATTCATTTGAGCATGAGTGAGAAGATCTGAGGCATACTTTCATTGGGAAAGATGAAGACCACCATCAAAATGAATGACCTGATCAATGCCAAGAAAAAAAGTGTATAAAGCCTAAATCTTTCATGGCAAACTCCTTGCTAAGTTGACTTATGAACAACTCAAGAAATATTTGATTATCACTAGTGATAATCATGTCGTCAACATAGAGAAGAAGAATAATGGTGCCTTGATTATTTCGGCAAATGAACATGGAGTAGTCGACAGTGCTACAAAAGAAACCAAGTGTGAGGAGATAGTTGCTGAAGTGGTCAAACCAAACCCAAGGTGCCTGACGGAGCCCATAAAGGGCTTTTTTTTAGACGAAAAACATGATTTGGTTTATGAGGGTCAACAAAGGCAGGAGGTTGATCCATAAAAACAGGAGTTTGAAGAAATCCATGTAAGAATACAATTTTCAGATTTAGCTGTCAGATGTCCCAATTATTCATGGTGGCAATGGTTAACACTACTTGAATACTACCTGGCTTGATAATAGGAGAAGAATTTTCAAAAAAATCAAGACCCTCAATTTGACTATAACCTTTAGCAACGAGGTGGGCTTTTAGGGCATGTTTGGTAACGAGAGAGGAATCCTCTATTCGGAGGAATCTTTGCATCAGCAAAAATAGACTTTCCTATTTGAGGATGTATGAGAGAGAGGATTCATCACATTCCATGTTTGGTAACCACAAAGGAATCACTGATGTTTCCTTCAGATCCAAGTTTGGTGACGGGAGAAGAATCCTTAAAAAAAAAATTCCGATTTTCTCCATTTCAAATTCATTCAAAATAATCCAAAAGATATTGCATACCCTCTAACACATCTTATAGCACCATTTTGTACATATGGAATAACGTAGGAAGATTTTGACAGAATCTCCCCTTAACGAGAGGGCTTTTTCATTACGACCCATTTAGATACCTGTAATTTTAAACATTATATTATCACTTCATACAAACAATAATTTCTTCCACAATCTTTAATAAATCAACTCAATCCATAAAGCACAAAAATAACATAATAAGAATATCTCAAAGACTGCAAGTTTCTATTTCCAGATTCAAGTAGTGCCGCTAATCATCTATATACATTAATAAACATTCATGTTAATCAATCCTCGTCAATATAATATGTTGATCTTTCACAATCATCAATCTACATAAAAAGTCACAATCATCAATAGCCTTACAAAATAAGTTGGTTGGTACGAAATAAACCCAACTCTACAACAAATACAAAGTATTAAACATCACTCCACAGCTGAAGCATCTTGAATTGTATCATCTCCCCTAGTATTTATTTGGCCTTCTAGAGTACCAAGTTGTTTGTTGTGAAACAAAAACACATAGAAGTAAATCTCATAGAATAGCAAATGTTTGCCTTCTAAATCTATTCTACACATGTTGACTGCATAATACTAGATCGATCAGATCCACTTTTTTCTAGGCTGGCCACCTTCTTTCACCTCTTTTGTATTGGTGTTCCTCTTTGGATCCATATTTAGTTTATCCTCCATAGCTTCTTGAGTTTTCCTCTCAGAATCCATAGCTGCCTTATGTGCTTCATCGACTCTTCTTGAGGCCAGGAGTCTTGCCTGTATCAAAATAGTAGCAATATTATACCATTTACCAGAACTAGCTCATTGAATTCCAATGCAAAATGAAGGGGAACAGAAGATTCATTCTTAAACAGGTTATAATTTTAAAACACTAGATCACCAATTCACCAAATGAACACGAAAATAGCAAAGAATAACATCAGGCACTTATGTAAAAGAAAAAAGAAGTGAGAAATGCAACCATTTTTATGGGACCGCTAATATTTTTGTGATTTGAATTCACTTATGTACAATCATTTCCGTTGAAAGGCATTATCTTTTATTTTTTTATTCAAGTGAGTTTTCTCTAAATAATTCCTCCATTAAGGTAAATCAAAACTAGGTAACCATGGGGAGTAACAAGTGAAAATACAAGGATTACCCATAGTTGTCGATTTTGTTTCAGATCCCATTTTGGATTGACTCCAAATTGGTATGTTTCAGTGATACAACATTTTGGTATTTCATTATGGTGTGAAAATTTTGGTGTATAAATGACCTTATTTACATACCATTTCCAATATACGGTAAATTTGAACTTTTATAAAAAGCTAGTTTATTAAAATCAACTGTTATAGGATAGAGTTGTTTAGCCACAACAAAATATAACATCTTTTGCTTCACCATCATTATGGTAATGACCTAAATGATATAAATGTATCATTGCATCTAGACTCTTATAATGTTCTGCCTGCCCTCTCCATTGGAGAAGTTGCAAATGTCAAGGGGGTCAAAATTCTGATGATGGATTGTTTGGTTGCAAGCATTTCTCATTGGATATTTCTTTTGAAGAAAATTTTTTACAACACAAAGTTATTATTTCCCTAAAACTCCAATGACTTGTTTGATTGAGGAGCAGTCTGCATGCCAACCAAAATTTTAAGTGACAGTTTTTTTATATACAATTCTAAGATATCAACTTTTTAGAATGTTAGCCAGACATTGTCATTCTAGAATTCTGCTTGGGGGAATAACATTAGGCGAACTTTAGGTATCATGAGGTTTTGATTAGGGTGGTATGAAAATTGTGTTTAAATGGGTCTCAAACATGATTGACAATTTGACATGGTAAGGACCAAAAGGTAAGTCTGACCATTAGTGCTGTGGATAGGGTTGTAAACAGGTCGGTTCTGGTCCGAGTCCATGGTGGACCCGAAATCGAAATTGTTAAGGAGATTGTGGAACCGGATTCGGATCTAGAACTGTTTCGGAGCCTGTTTCTTGGCTCCGGAACCGGAACCAAAACCATATATGAGACGGGTCTAGATCCGAGTCCGGGTCTAGGTAGAGAATCATATTAAAAGAACATGGTTTTGGGGATAGATTTTCAAAAATTAAGGTAACATGTCGGGTCTCGGGTCCACGGGTCCGAACCAAGGTGGAATCGGACCCGAACTCATTCACTTATCGGGGCCTAAATAAGGACTCAGACCTAGTTTTTAATGGGTTAGAACCTCCAGGTAATTAGAGATTCAGGAGTCTTCGCAATTAAGGAGTGGGCACAATATTAACAAGTTGGAGACTGGACAAACCAGAGAATAACTTCATATCGAATAACCTATAAACTCGACACTCATATATCAAGAGAGCGAGCTTTATGCAAGTATGATTGGCCAATCATCAGTTATCCTTTTTATTCATTCTAGTTAAATCTATTTTTATTTAAAAAGCATAGTGTTCAAATTACATTCACTCTGTTTAGAAATCACCCACTTGTAGCAAACTGTAATTAGGGAAAATGTTAATAGGTTTGAGAAAGAGAGAGATATCTCTGATGCCCATTCCCACATGACAGAACTGAAGAAAATAGAGGGAGAGACTTATCCATTTTCGGCCTTGCAAGTCTAGTCCCCATTCTAATCATGCATAATTTGATAGTCAGGTCAAATAAGACCATGTTGAGCGGGTTCTATCTACCTTTTCAAAATACAGCGGTATCATTTTAATTTTCAACACCACAAAAAACAAACACAATCTAACAAAAAAATAACAACAATAGGGACTAATATAATAAAAAAAATATCTCTCAATCCATAACCATATCAAATTTCCTTCAATCATCTATCCAATCAAACCAAATCCAGCTGAAACCTAAATCTCCAAGACAAACTGAATTTCTCATTTCTCCAAACAAAAAAAAATCATCAATTGAAATAAGAAATCTAAGAACGAGAGGAGCAACAGATACTTGAAGATAAAAAAAGGTGAAAGGAATCTATCTACTCACTTCATCTCTGCTCGATATCTAAAAATCAAACCACTAGATCTTCGATCGCGGCGATGTACGGAGCTGGTAAGTTCCATAAAATAGAAACCGAATCATGCGGAGAGGAAAACAGATAGGAAGCATCCCGCCAAACCAATAAGTCTACGGATGGATGGATGAAGCAAGAAGTTTCAACGAAGAAGAACAAGGAGGGAGGGAGGAGCGTGCGCGACACAAAGTCCGGCCACCTCCGATCATGTCGGAGCAATTGCGCTCGCATCCCATTGCAGTAGGTCGGGTTGCCATCCCTGGTAGCAGTCGCAGCAAAGAAGTTGGAGACGAAAGATAAGGTTTCAAAATCGGGGGACTCAGGGGCGTTCATTCCACGCAAAAAATGTGCTTATATACCCCCATTTTAAAAATCGTTGAATTATGGGGTTCGATGGGGGGAGGTCGGATCGAAGAAATCCTATCTACCACTGATTTTGGATTTCTGAAATCCTCTGTCCATGTTGCACCCAAATATGGGTTTTCCGTGATAGCACAGAAAAACGCTATGGATTCCTATCAGATGATTTTTACCAAACGTGCCCTTAGTTTCTTAAGGCTTCCATCGGCCTTGAGTTTGGTCTTGTAGACCCATTTATGACCAATGATATTCATATTTGCCGATCGTGGAACAAGATCCCACTTTTGATTATGATAAAGAGAAGTCATTTCTTCTTGCACAACAGCAGTCCACCCAGGCAGTTTAAGAGCTGTTTTGATGGTTTCGGGCTCATGTGGAATGTTGGTGTAAGCAATATTGGCATAACGGGGATTGTGCTTAATGATTCCATCTTTTAGGTGGGTTGTCATCATATGGCTAGAGGATGTGGCTGGGGTTATAGTAGTGGAAGATGTAGGTTGGTTGGTAGTGGGGTTGACAATGGATAAATCAGGTGAGCTAGGTGGTAGGGATCCATAGGGTATCATGGGGAGGCATGGCTGGAGTGAGGTGGTTGATGATGAAGATGGTCTGTCAATGTGTTGGGTGAAGCATTTGGTGTTATAATGGTTGTGATGGGGAAATCAAGCCCTTGAATGGTGTTGGTTGGTGACATTGAAGCACCATCATGAAGTGGAGAAGTTGGCCCGGCTTGGGATGGCAATGATCCTGGAGGGTCATTGTAAGGTGGTGATGCTTGATGCCCACTATGGGATGGTGATGATTGTTGCCCATGAAAGAGTGGCAAAGGTGGCTCTGCTTGTGATGCTTGAGGCCCATTATAAGGTATAGAAGGTAGTTTGGCTGATGGAGGCAGCGGTATCCTTTATGTATGTTGCTATACCCCATAAAAATACATAGAAGAGACTTAGGATCAAATTTATTTGACGAGTAGTCTCTCAAATAAGGGTAGCATCTTGCTCCAAACATGCAAAAGGAGTTAAAGTCTTGTGTTTATCCTATCAATCGCTTGAAAGGAGAGTCCATGTTCAAAACTGAAGATGGCAATCTATTTATGAGAAAAACTGTTGATGAAAAAGCTTCAACCCAATACCGCTTTGGTACACTGGCATGTGCTAGCATTGTGGGGCCCAATTCATTTATATTGCGGTGTTTGCGCTTTGCTATCCCGTTTTGCTCGGGTGTGTGAGGGCAAGAAATTAATATGATGAGTATACCCATTTTATTTAGAAAGAATATGAAATCGCCACTTTGGTACTCTCCTTAACCATTAGATTTAAAGATCTTTATCTTCTTGTTAAACTGTCTTTCAACTAAGGCTTGAAATTGTATAAAACAATGGGAAAAATCAGACTTTTTCTTGAGTGGATAAAACCAAGTGAACCGAGAGTACTCATCAATAAAAATAACACAATACCGATATCCATTCATAGAAGTTATGGGTGCAGCTCCCCATAGATCTGAGTGAATAATACTCAACGGTTCATTACAATAATCACAAGATGAAATAAAAGGTAAATGGCAAGATTTTCCAACTTGATGACTAGCACAAATGGCATCAGTTTTATTCCAAGAACTAACATTAATAATATCAGAATTATTTAAAAAGCGAACCACTTTGGATTGCAGATGCCCCCATCTCCAGTGCCATACTTCCTCTGAAGCCGATCGGTTCCGGTTTGAGAAAAATGCCTCCCACTTTGGTGCACCCAAAGCATACAGATCTCCTTTCCTAGTTCCCTCCATTATTACTGTCTTGATTGCCCTATCCTTTACCACAAAACCACCAGCCGAGAATTCAAAAACACAAGGATAATCATTTGTAAACTGGCTCACTGAAAGAAGATTTTTCTTTAATTCAATAACCAATAGAACATTATTAAATGAAAATGACCATTTTTTTTTTTTTGTAAGATAGCATCACCTGTGTGAGTTATCTTGAGAGTATTACCATCTCCAATCATAACTGAGTCATTGCCATTATAAGCATGAAGATTAACCAATTTACCTGGATCACCGGTCATGTGCGTTGAAGTGCCAGTGTCAGGGAACCATTCCGCATCTTGACTATCTCTAATGGTGATAGCAGCCAGTGCTTTTGGAATATCATCATGGCAATAAGCTTGATTAAATCTGTGCTAACATTTTAAAGCAACATGCCCTCTTTTGCTGCAGATTTGGCATGAAGTATTATTGTCGGAAAAACCCATATTCTTTGGGTTTTGAATCTTACTGTGCTGCACTTTTCTAGTAGGCGGATTCTCATATTTCATAGGTGCATGAATCTACGTCCTTTGGAATTGAAATTACCATTACCTTGGCACCCTTTCTTATGGAATTGTTTTCCACCATCATTCCGTTGTCCAACAAATGCAACAGATTGAACTGCATTTTCTGGTTCATGAGTCATGTTCCATGTTTCGTGATATTGAAGAAGAGGAATAAGATCATTATATGATGGAGTGGGTGGTTTAAGCATAGTCGTTACAAACGACTTGTAATCCTTGCCCTGTCCATTAAGTAACCAAAATGTTTTCTTGTGATCATCAACTGGTTTTCCGATTGCCTCTAGGTCATCACAAACAGATTTGAATTCACGAATATAGTCTATCACGCCCCCAAACATGAAACCAAACATGAAATCGGGGTTATGTGTGAGATTAGGGTCAATTAAAAAAATTTCAACATTAATCAAATACAACGTGGCCCAAATCATGTCCCATATGGATCGAAGACCGCTGTGAGGTATAAACATTTCATCGAATACATAAAACAAATAGTGGAATCTTCATTAATGCAAGTGGTATCTTAAGATGTATAGTTAAGAGCACATACTGAAATACATTAACTAAAGTTGAAGTTTGAAACAATTAACCAAAAGTATTATTTACAATAAAAAGGCCGCGCTAAAACTTGGGCCTAAGCAAAAGGTAAAAGAAACCAAAAGATGAACTCAGTCCAGTAAAGATGAAGGCTCTTGAGTACGGGGTTGATACGGCTAGACAACGCTGTCCATACAGTAATCTAAGAGGTCATCAGATTGATCTGTCTGAACTTCCTCCGTCGTCTCCTCCTCGGGGATGAAGGACTCGGTACCTATGCACCAAGAGTAGCATCATTAGACACGAAGGTCGGCAAACATATATAAATATATAAATCATCATATATATGTAGTACTAAATGGAGTAAACGATAGACAGGATCATAAGAATGCATTTCATCGGAATCATAAACAAGCTAACATAAACATCTAACAAGATAGGCAGTCTACATAAGCTAATCACCACGGGATAGTGTCATTACCCTCCCTACTCACATTGAGTTGTGGTAGAGATATCAATAGGCACGGGATAAAAACCCGGCAAGCAAGCAAAATGGATACCAATCAAAACCAAACTTCAATACTTCTTTTCAAAGGTGTATCCGATGGTGTACATCCATCTAAAATATAAAAATCCATACCGCAGACGTCAGAATCCCAAAGCCCTCACACAAGGTGGTGTCCAAGTTGTGTTGGACATTAACAATTGAGTGGTACCTGACACAAGATTCCTAAACATACAATAGTGAGGGACTAGGCTTTCTTGCATGAACATATTCATTAACAAAAGAGAGCCTACTTTTCCATTGTCAAATCAAAACCAAACCCATCAAACTTCTTCAAAACATTGATACCATAAGTAGTCCTCATCAAGCTTTACAATCAAAGTCACCTAGCCTCAACACTTCAATCAATCATTCGAGTAATTGGAACATCAAAAGGAATCCTAAGTACATCATCTAGGTTTTTCATGTGATCCCAAACAAAGCAAAGTAAACAGAGCTAATGAACATGGACATTGCATGTAGACAAGTACCAGACGATACAATTCAGAATTATAAACGATAGACAATCCAATCCTAAGTACAGGGTTAAACTCGAAAGCATTGTACATCCCTATTCAGTCAACGAAAGGAATTAGGGTTCGTGATACCTGAACAAACAGTCTTTGTGCATAGATATAAAGGGGTATCTCATTGTCCCATACCGTTCAAGATTGAGATAGGTTGAATTCCGATACAACCGGAATAACCGTGAAGAAAGTCGGCTCAATGCATGGTTCCACCTAAGTCCATAGACCAAGGGGACAATCCCTTTCCAAAAAGGGAAATTCGATAAGAAAAAACACCATAGTTGGTTAACCGAGGGATTGATCGACAGAGTGACCGACCACACAACTCTTCCAGAAACAACACTCTCTGGAAAGGGGGCCGACAGGTCACCAAGTTGTAGTTCGGTCAACCGAGGAGGGTTGACTGACAAGGTGACCGAATGCCCAACTCCTCCAAAAATGCATCATTCTGGAGTTGGAACCGACAGTTAATCAAGGGTCACCGAACTGCAGTTCGGTTAATCGACACTCAGGTTCGGTTAACCGACTGCTCCTAGAATTCTAAAGCGAATTCTGAGATTAGTTTAGAAATGGGGGTTTTCACTCCCCTCTTTCATTCACACCTGCAAACAAAGAAAAACAAGGCCTTTCCCTCTCCACATACATCAATTACCCCCTCTCATCAAGTCCATTCAAACTAACATCCAATCCATTTTATCATGTTTTAAACAACATAATCAAACTAAAATGAGCATATGGTCATCTAAAACATCTTCAATCATCAAATCAAGGAGAAACAAACATATCAAAGTATAAATATACATATTAACTTGCCTTATATGAAGAGCTTGACAAAAACCCAAGAGAAAATTGGGGAGAATCCTCTTTTGAGCTCAACTTGGATAAAACAACTCTCAGTCCCAAAATCAAACCTATAAATGCATGCAATGGGTTGATATGAGCTACCTTAATCCATTTCTAATCAAAGAGAAGAAGAATAGCTAAGCCTAGAAGCTTGAGAGCTTACCTAAGAGTGGTTTTTTGGATGGAAGCTTGAAGAAAAGGGATCCTTGGAGCCTTGAGGTCTTGGGGAAGAAGAAGTGGGGCTTGGCCGTCAGCGTTGGAGCTCTGGTGGCTGGAAAAGGTGAGGAGGCAGTGAAGAAGAGTTTGGGAGTTAGAGAGAATGAAATGAGAGAAAGAGAGAAAGAGATAAGGGAATAGGAACTGTATGGGATTAATTAGGTTAGCATTAGTTGAAAATTCTAGTTTAGTCCTTCGGTTTGCTAATGATGATATTCGGGCCTCTTCAACGCGTTAGATCGAAACGCGATAGAAGACTAAAGTTCGTAAAATGCCGAAACCTACCCGATGCACCCAAACTCACAAATACTCGTAATCTCATAAAACCCCTAAAAACTCCCCAAAATTACACACCACCCTTTACTATACCCAAATGCTGAATCACGCGAGGTTTCACACGCAGGATCCAAACGTCAAACCCGACTCGCTAAGACTCTAAACACACTTAATTAACTAATCAAGCAATTAATTATAATTAATAGGGGATTGAGGGTTGGGGTGTCACATAATCAGAGAGTGAGGATGTACCCTTTCGAATGCTTTGCAGTTTCTGCTCAAGATGGAACTCTCGTTCTATTGAATGTTGAGCAAAGGAACCGTTGAGTGCAGTCCAAACATCCTTGGTTGTGTTAAGGCCAACTACGATTGTAAGTGTGTCTTCATTGAAAGTACCTGTGATCCACCCCCGTAGCAACCTATCCGAGTGTCGCCAAGCTAAGAACTCTTGATTGATGATCTCCTTCTGGCCGGTTGAGACAGACTCATCCAGGGTGGTGATCATCTCAGGTGGAGCAATGATTTCTCCATCGATGAATCCTGTCATATCTTGGTTTTCAATAAGTCCAAGAACTTGTGTTCTCCACAGACGATAATTCGTTTGTGTGATTTTAATTGAGACAAAATTCCTGACATTCAAAGATAATGTGTATGGGTATTTTGTTGAAGAAGAAGAACTGGAATTGGCCATAAGGATACACGAATAGAGTCGTGTACAACTCTGATACCATAAGAAGAAAACAAAAAAGATAATGTCTCTCTCTCTCTCAAACAACGTGAGAGCAGATACATGACTCTGTAATCCTTTATATTTAATCCATCATTTATGTTACAATTGAATGTATTAAATGAGGATTTATGATACATGGCTGTGTATGAATTTAAAATACAAATGCATTTAGTGATTGGATCAACTGATGGAATGCATCACGTTGGATTTGAATGGGGTAAGATACTTTCCATATTGAATGTTGAGCTGGGGTAATTGATGGAGAGATATTTCTTTCAGTGCATGTATTAGTAGGGCCATATAATGTCTTCGTGGGCCCATTCTTTATAGTTAGTTGAATAGGTTCTAAAGAAATCATTAAGTTCTCGAGACTGAAATTTATGATTGGGCACACTACTTATTTCTGGAATAGTAGTGATGAAGCTGTTAGGATCGGAAACACACGCACGATCTATGAGACAATCAATCCACCAATCACACAATCAATCCACGAGACACGGATTTACGTGGTTCGGCAAGATTGCCTACGTCCACGGGAGATTCACGCCGTTCACTATTATTGGAGATTCCTACAGGAGTACAAGCACTTACTATCTCTCTTATTCTCCCTCTCTATATCACCATCTTATTACAATGCTCTCACCACCCAGTATAAATATATGAAACCCTAAACCTCTAGACACCCACAACCGTCGGATTTGGCCTTATAACAAATTGTCCAAATTAAACTGACAAATTACAGATAAACCCCTGTAATTAAATAAAGACTAGATCAGGCTTCACCAACCTTTCAATCTCCCACTTGAAGATTGATCATACTGAATGGCTTTGACAATAACAGAACACGGCTAAGAATCTCGATACCTCATCTTCATGCTTGAAGACTAACTGAAGCCGAGCATAGCTTCAGTTTCTCTGTAGTCACCACTTTTGTGAACATATCTGCAGGATTCTCACTTGATAAAATCTTCTCCAGTTTCAACATTTTCTCCTCCAAAAGCCACCGTGTGAAGTGATATCTGATCCAAATGTGTGTGGTTTTTGGATGAAAGGTTGAATTCTTTACAAGATGAATGACACTCCTACTGTCACTGTAAAGCCTGCTGAACTCTTGCTTCTTACCCAACTCTTCCATTAACTCTTGTAACCAAATCATTTCCTTACTAGCTTCTGTAGCGGCAACATACTCTGCTTCCGTGGTTGAAAGTGCAACAACGTCTTGTAGTTGTGGCTTCCAACTGATTGCTGCACTACCTAATGTGAAGACATATCCTGTAGTGCTTCTGCTTCTATCAAGATCTCCTGCCAAGTCCGAATCAACATAGCCATGCAATTTGATCTCCGGTCCTCCAAAACACAATGATGCATTAGTGGTGCCTCTCAGATATCTGAGAATCCACTTCACTGCCTCCCAATGCATTTTTCCGGGATTACTCATAAATCTGCTTACAACTCTCATTGCATGAGCAATGTCTGGTCTAGTGCAAACCATAGCATACATCAAGCTGCCAACACCTGGAGCATATGGGACCTTGAACATGTTCTCCTTCTCCTGTTCTGTCTTAGGAGACAACTCCTTTGAGAGTTTGAAGTGGTTGGCTAGTGGAGTGCTAACTGGTTTAGCATTTTGCATGTTGAACTTGTTTAGAAACTTTTCAACATATTCTGCTTTAGAGAACTTTAATGTTCGATTTTTCCTGTCTCTGCTAATTCTCAAGCCGAGAATTTGATTTGCAGCACCCAAATCCATCATTTCAAATTTATGTGACAACTGTTTCTTCAAATTGTTTATTTCATGCATATTTAAGCCTGCAACAAGCATATCATCTACATACAAGAGTACAATAACATAATGGTCATCAAAACTTTTGAAATAACAACAATGGTTTGAATGACACCGTTTGTAACCTGTGTTGCATATAAACCTGTCAAATTTAAGATACCATTGTCTTGGTGCTTGCTTCAAACCGTATAAACTCTTTTTGAGCTTACACATCATTTCCTCCTTTCCTGGTACAGCATATTATTGTGGCTGATGCATGTAGATGTCTTCTTCCAAGTCACCATGGAGAAATGCAGTTTTCACATCTAATTGCTCAAGATGTAAATCTTCTACCGCCACAATGCTCAAAACACTTCTGATTGTGTTTAATTTAACCACAGGAGAAAATAACTCAGAGTAATCAATACCTGCCTTCTGCTGGAAGCCTTTTGCAACTAATCTGGTTTTGTATCGCCGTCATGTTCTTCCTTTAATTTGTACACCCACTTGTTTCTTTCCCTCAGGCAACTGAATTAAGTCCCATGTCTGATTTGATAACAAAGATTGCATCTCATCTTCCATGGCTTTTTCTCACCTGGCCCGAGTTTCAACCTGCAATGCTTCTTCATTACATTCTGACTCACCACCATCAGTTAACAACAAGTAAAACAAAGAAGGTGAATAACGCTGAGTAGGCTTAGGAGTCCTGGATGACCTTCTTACCAGGGCATGTGTTTGACGGTCCACCTGCGGGTTTTCATTCTCATGCACTCCAGGTACATCATTTTCAGAAGTGTCATCTAGTTTTAAATAGGGGGATTTGGCGAGAGGTCCCTGAACATTTCACTTTATTGCCTTAGGTCCACAATCTTTTTTTATAGTGTGAAAGGTCCTTTTTCTAAATTTGAAAACCTAAAGTGTCTAATTTACCCTTTCTTCAAATCATATCCCATGATTAGTGGGATAAGCCATTAATAATGGTCAACTACCATTAAATTAGTCACGATTAATAAAATTCCACTAATGAGGTTTTCAAATAAAGTTCAAAAAACAAGAAACAAATTTCAAATAAATTTCTAAACATGAAATAAATTTAAAAAACGCAAATAAATTTCAAAAGATGAAAATCAATTTCAAAAGATCCAAATAAATTTCAAAAGAAGAAAATAAATTTCAAAAGATGTAAATAAAATTAAAAAAACAAAATTAAACTCTAAAAAAACAAAAAAAAATTTCAAAAAATACAAATAAATTTGCAATAATGCAAATAAATTTCAAACAATGCTATAATATCAAAAGAACATAAAGAAATTTAAAAAGACGCAAATAAATTTCAAAAAATCTAAAAATTTTCAAAAGATGAAAATCAATTTAAAAAGACGCAAATAATTTTCAAAAGAACTAAATAAATTTCAAAAGATGAAAACCAATTTTAAAAAATCCAAATAAATTTCAAAAGATCCAAATAAATTTCAAAAAAGTGTAAATAAATTTAGAAAAACGCGAATACATTTGCCACAAACTCGGATAAATTTGTCCAAACTCAGATAAATTTGTCCCATAACTCAGATAAATTAGCCAAAACTCCGATAGATTTGTCCAGAACGTAAAGAAATTTATTTCAGAACTCAGATAAATTTGTAAAAAACTCAGATATATTTGTTCAGAATTCAGATAAATTTGCTAAAAACTCAACTAAATTTATCCATAACTCAGATAAATTTGTTCCAGAACTCAGATAAATTTGTGCAAAACTCAAAACAATTTGAAAAAATACTCAAAACTCCGATAAACTTGATAAAAACTTATATAAATTTGACAAATCAATGGAGGACGGAAGAGATCAGATCAACGGAACACGGAAGAGATCAGATCAGATCTTGAAAAGGCGGCATCACATAACTACTGCTGATTGTGAGATCGGTTGGCCACATGTAAGTGGAGAAGAGGGGTCTCATTCTGGGTAAGGTCAGACCTAACCCGAACTTGACACTGGCCCAATTACTCTTCTTCTTCCTTCTGCTTCTGCAAGAGAGACAACCACCCTTGCTGCTTCTTCTCTTTTCTCTTCTGCATTTTGCTGTTGCTGCTCCATTGATCTTACAGCAATTGCAACAAGAATTGTAAGGCCAGAGGAGATAGGTGCTCGGTGTTGATCATAGTAGTAGGCCATAACAGATCTATGGCGCCAGAGAAAAAAGAGAAAGGCTCGTTGAAACACCCCAAAACCCCCTCTTTCTTCTTCTGTTTCCTCTTACTTTCCCTCTCCCATGAATCCCTTCCACTACCCGACCAAATCAAAAGGATAGAGAAAGTGGGCCCCACCTGTCATTGACACTGGTTCACCATCCTCTAGAGAATGACTCCTTCCACTTCCATTTTTTTTTCTAATCTTTGACCCATGTGAAACACTGTCTCTGACTTCCAGAGTAGAGAGACTGTCACATGCGGTCTGAAGATGCATGAGGGTTATTAAACAATATACGTGCATATATCCCATCAGATTACTTATATTTTGATGTATTAGTTTCAAATGCTAATGGTCTTTCACATTTTGATATATTAAAAGTTACCTGCACAGGCGAGAAGGGCAGTGGGAAGAGCGATAATCCCCTCCACTACAAGGGTTCTGCCTTCCACCGCGTTATCCCTGGATTCATGTGCCAGGGCGGCAACTTCCGATCATTGCCAGAAATGGAAACGGCGTCGAGTGGATCTACAGCGCCAAGTTCACCGATGAGAACTTCATCAAGAAACACATCGGGCCCGGAGTCCAAAAGATGGCGAACGCCGGGCCAAGGATGAACGTGTTGCAGTTCTTCGTCTGTCCCGCCAAGACGCAGTGGCTGGACGGGAAGCACGTGGTGTTTGGACAGATTGAAGGAAGGAAGCAGCGTTGGAATTTGGGGAAGGGGGAATGAAAGATTTGAAATTTGAAATTTCAAAATTAGATGCCTAAACAGTTGGAAGAGTGAAAATTAGTCATGTAAATTGTATCCAGGGACTTCTGGCTGCAAACAGTCTAGCTGCTTGGACTAGAACCCTTAAAAAGAATTTGCCTAGATTGGAGGCTTGATAGATTCAATTCTAGGGACCTTTCGCTAATTATCTCTTTTAAATATTCATTACTGTCCTCCTGCACCTTGTCCTTGATTTTGTGCATCACTTTCTCATTGAATATTACATTACTTTCTCATTGAATATTACATTTCTACTTCTAATGATTTTTCTATTTTCGTCATCCTAGAAGCGGTAACCAAACTCATTAGAACCATATCCAAGGAAAGTGCATTTCCTAGATTTAGAATATAGTTTGTCTCTTTTTTCAGCATCAACATGAACATAAGATATACAACCAAATACTTTTAAGTGTGAAAGGTTTACCTCTTTTCCGGTCCAAGCTTCTTCTATTAGTCCACCATCCAAAGGTACCGAAGGCCCCCGATTAATCAAGTATGCAGCAGTATTCACTGCTTCCGTCCAAAACTGTTTGGGCAATCCAGCATGTAGCCTCATACTTCTAGCACGCTCAACAATTGTCCTGTTCATGCGCTCTGCCACACCATTTTGTTGTGGTGTATTGGGAATGGTCTTCTCTCGCTTAATGCCATTTTTAGCGAATACTCCTCAAATTCTTTGCTGCAGTACTCTCCCCCATTATCAGATCTTAGGCATTTCGGTTTTACACCTATTTCATTTTCAACCAAAGCTTTCCACTTCATGAAAACATCAAACACGTCAGACTTGTGTTTCATAGGATATACCCATAATTTTCTGGTAGCATCATCAATGAATGTAACAAAGTAAGAAGATCCACCAAGAGAAGATACCTGAGTTTGTCCCCACACATCCGTGTGTACTAGTTCCAACCTTTCTGACTTCAGTGGCCTGCCTACTTTAGAGAAAGTAACTTTCTTCTGCTTTCCGAAAACACGGTCTTCGCAGAACTCTAAGTCCAAGGACTTGAGTCCTTCCAGCTTACCTTTAGAATGAAGAATCTTCATCCCTTTCTCACCCATGTGTTCGAGTCTATAGTGCCATGTGTTTGAGTCAATGCCTTTATCTGCAATTGCAATTGAACTTGTAAAGCTGTTAGTCAAGTAAAAAGTTCCTTCTTTCTTACCGCGAGCAACAACCATACTCCCTTTTGTAACTTTCCAGAAATCATTTGCAAAAACAGTTACTTGACCAGAGCTAGCAAGCTGACCAACTGATATGAGGTTTCTCTTCAAGCTGGGTACATACCTGACATCATTCAATTGCAATATACTGCCGTTTGGGAATTTAACCTGAACATCCCCCTTCCCAATTATGTCACAAGGTTCATCATCACCAAAATAAACTTTACCAAAGTCACATTGTACATAATTTTTGAGATAATCTTTATGTGTAGTAGCATGAAAGGATGCACCAGAATCTATAACCCAAGATTTAGATTTATAATAAAAAATAAGAATTAAAGCATCTCGAACAGTATCACCTGCGACAATTGCAGAAGCTTCATTGTCCTTATTACCGTTCTTTTGCTTGTTTTTCTTTGGTGGAGCTTTGCAGTCCTTTTTTAAATGTCCTTTCTTGCCACAATTCCAGCACTCAATCTTGCCTTTTGGAGATCTTGACTTGCTCCTTGATTTTGATCTTCCACGATTTCTCTCTCTCTCTCTCAGATGATCTTCCTCTGTTTTCTACATTCAATGCACTTCCTGATGACTCACCTGAAGGTTTCATACGAATTTCCTCATCGAGGATAGCACTCATAACATTATCAAATTTCAGTGTGGTTGATCTTGAAGAATTACTCAGTGATGTAACCATACCATTCCAGCTTTCTGGTAAAGAAGATAAAACCAACAAAGCCCAAAATTCGTCTTTGAATGTTACGTTAACTGAGGATAACTGGCTCATGACCGTGTGAAACTCATTTAGGTGTTCAGTAACAACCCCACCTTCAATCATCTTCATGTTAAACAACTTTCTCATCAAGAAAACTTTATTTGAGGCGGAAGGTTTTTCATACATTCGTGATAAGGTATCCATAACATCTTTAGTGGTTTTCTCCTTTGATATATTGAATGTAACAGACTCTGATAAAGAGAGACAAACCGTACCTAAGGCTTTCTTGTCGAGTACTTCTCATTTTGCATTTGACATTGTTGCAGCTTTCTTGGTTTGTCCCCCAAGCGGTAAGTAGAAATTCTTCTGGTAAAGGAGATCTTCAATCTGCATTTTCCAGTACACGAAGTTTGCGCCATTAAACTTCTCAATTGTGAGCTTCGTGTCGTCTGTCAAGGCTCCCACTCAAACCAAGCTCAATCTACTTGATGAATTTCTCTGCCTATCAAACCGTCAATCTATTATGTCTACCTTGTAGATCTCATCGATACGAATCCATAAAAAAAAGGGAGCGTAATTCTGAGTCTGAATGGCTTCAAAAATTGAGAATCAATTATGGCCTTTCAAACGATCAAACCTGCCTATAACCTTACAGCGCTGACATCTGCCCTTGCTGCTAGGGATGGCAATTTTGCCCCGCCCCGCCCCGCCCCGCACGGGTTTTCCCCGCCCCGATCCTTAGGTGGGGCGGGGATGGGGAATAAAACCATGCCCCGAAGGCGGGGCGGGGCGGGGATGGGTTTGCCCTTTTCCCCGCCCCGCCCCGCCCCGTGCCCCGCCCCGTTACCCCGCCCCGTTGCCCCGCCCCATGCCCCGCCCCATTGATTAATAATCCTCTTAAATATATATTTTAGATTTTTTTTATAATAAATAAACATATTTATATGTAAATGTATAGATTGATTTTATGTTGTTATTAAGGGTTAAGTAGATTGATTGAAGACTTTTTTTAAAGTTAAACATATAATTAATTGAACCCTATACATTATAAAAGCATATAATATGATCACATTCCTTCTAATTCAAATTTAATGAAATTAAAGTTGTTAAAAAATCTATCTAAGCTTATTTGACTTTAATCATATATAATGTTAAATTGTGACATGATAAATCATATTAAATAAAACGAATATAATAGAATGATAGATCATGCTTTAAGCTTATTATAATATAGATGATTAGAGATAGCAAGGTAAATTATAATCGGTATGATTCTAATCATACTAATAACAATATAAATTATACTAATTTGATATAATATTACAAAATATATCATGCTATACGCTTATAATAACTTATATGATTAGAAATGGCAAGGTAAATTATAGTTAGTAACTTAATATGATTCTAATTATACTAACAACACTATAAATTATACTAATTTTAATTATATGTAATCAACCTTAGTATGATTAGAATCATTGTACTAATGATTTAACATTGCAAGTTAAGTGTCACATAAATAAGTAATTATTTACCTAAGCTAATATGATCCACATGCTTGGAAAGTTAAAGCGGCTGAGGTTGTTTGACACTACAATAACCATATCCACATATTGATAGGTCATTTCTCTTATCTTTGTTTTGAGGGTTTTTTTTTTTTTTTTTTGAGTGATTTGCAACTTGCAAATAAATTGCAAACCCACGATTACCTCTTTATTAGTGAGTGGAGTTCAACACCAGAAATGAAGTGAAACCATGTATTGATGGAGATCATGATATTTTAGAGAGAGATTGTCTTTTTTATAAAGAATGTCTCAAAGCATATATGATATTTTCAAGTGTATAAATATGTATGTGTGTATATATATGTATATGTATGTGTGTATATATATACATATACATATACATATATATGTATATGTGTGTAACAATCTTGAATATATGAATATATTTTAAATAAGGTAAAGCATTACAAGAAATGAAGTTTGGTCTAGTGGTAAGACAAATTTCTAGTTACCTTCCCACCCAAGTTCGAATCACATCTCTTGCATATTTAAAATTTTTATAGTGGCGGGGCGGGGACGGGGCACAAAATTGTGCCCCGGAGGCGGGGCGGGGTCGGGGCGGGGTAGCGGGGACGGGGCACCTCAATTCCGTCCCCGCCCCGTTGCCATCCCTACGCCCCGCCACTATAAAAATTTTAAATATGCAAGAGATGTGATTCGAACTTGGGTGGGAAGGTAACTAGAAATTTGTCTTACCACTAGACCAAACTTCATTTCTTGTAATGCTTTACCTTATTTAAAATATATTCATATAGGGTTTTAGGCTTGCTGCGAAACGGGTCAGGCTAAACTGACCTGATTTGGCCCAGAACTCTCGAAAGCTGCTGGGCTTCTGCGAGGTGAGTCAGGTCCAACCCGACCTGAATCGACCCAAGACCTGGATGGGCCCAACTGGGTCTTCTTCTTCCCTCACGATTCTGTTTTATGCAATAGACGCAGAAAACTACAGCCCGATCTCCTTGCGGTTGTCTTCTGCGACGATGCTGGCTGGCCGCCGGAATGGCAATGCGACAACTACGGCCTTTGCGGTCTCCGACGACAGCTGCGGCGATGATGTGCGCAACAAGACCCCGTCTGCCCTAATCTGCAAGCCATGAGCAGCGATCTTTCTTCTTCTTTTCTTGATCCGATGGTGATGACAGCGGACGACGACCGCGATTCTCACCCTTCCGATTCCAGTGACGAGAAGTGACGAGGCTTCTTCTCTGATATGTAGAACCCAAAATTAGACGTTTGCAACAGATTCGCTGAAGTGGCCCACCTTCGATGAATCTTCGATCAGCGATTTCTTCCGGCCCTGATCAGAACTCCAATCTACTGTGTGACGAAAACAAGAGATCCAGATGATCTCTCCTCTAGGATCAAATCCAATCTCGATAGTGATCGCGCGCAATGCCAAGCCCCAGGAAAATCATTAGCTCTAGCTCTGATACCAGTTGTTAGGATTGGAAACACACGCAAGATCTACAAGACAATCAACCCACCAATCACACAATCAATCCATGAGACACGGATTTACGTCGTTCGACAAGATTGCCTACGTATAGGAGAGATTCACGCTGTTCACTATTATTGGAGATTCCCATAAGAGTACAAGCACTCACGGTCTCTTTTATTCTCTCTATATCACCCTCTTATTACAATGTTATCATCACTCAGTATAAATATATGAAACTCTAAACCTCTAGACACCCACAACCGTCGAATCTAGTCTTATAACAGATGATCTAGATTAAATCGAAAAATTACAGATAAGCCCCTGTAATTAAATAAAGTCTAGATTAGGCTTCACCAACCCATCATAAGCAAGTTGGGTTTTTTGTGTCGATGATCGAATTGAGTTAGGTATGAATAAATTTACTGAAGAAGAGCGGGAGACATTTTTGTTGGCCAAATAAGACAAAACCTTGCATGATTTTGTCCAGATAGAGGCCTCATTTGGTACTTTGCAGAGTTTCTCGTGCCAAGGACACCGTGAGAAGTCACTGGGCAGTATGAGACCGTCATGTTTGGGATTGCGAATTTTGCTTCTCTTTTTACTGGTCATTGAAACACTGGTGTTCATATTAATCTGTTATACAACTTTTGTTGGAACTCATACAGGGGAGGTCAGATAGATTGGATGAAGTAACATGACAACGATGAACTATCTGTAGTGAACTGGTCCACATGTAGAATGGCAAGGATTGCGTTTTTAGTGGTTTTATAACGTGATTTGGTGGTGGCCCTATACTTTAAAAAATTAGCATCCGCTATGGAAACTGTAATGAATCGGTGTGAAATTGTTTTTGCATTTCAGCAAACAGACAACATAACTCGTTTCAAATCTCTTCCTCATTTTAACTCTGTAATAGTGTGAAATAGGTTGTAGCTATTTCCAATCCACTTAGGACAAGCTTATCATAGATTGTTTCTACTACCATTAATTAGTAAGTATTGCAAACCTTTGGATGAGTTGGTGTAAGTTCCTGATGAAAACACAAATGGGTCATGACTTTATCGAGCAGATATTCTAATCATATGAGGTTTTGCATTAGGCTTTAGTTAAAATAAAGCGAAGAAAATTTTGTGGAATGGAAAAGAAGTCAGGACTGAGAAAGATCAAGATTATGTGGTCAAGTACTTTGTGGAGGAATATTTTGGTTAAGTCCCAATGTGTTGGTACTCTTTCAAAATTTATATGTTGCCCTCCTTTTGTAATATTTCTTAGCTAATCTAATGAAACTATGTTTCCAAAATAAAGCTGATTGGTTGGCCAAAGTCAGTTTTCGGAGTTTGAGCTTTCCTAATCTCACATTTGCAATGGCCATCTTCAATGCACGAGCGAGCCCAATCGCCCACACAAACCATGCAGCTACTACCTACAGCGTATGTGCTCGGCTGCTCGAGAAGGAGAAACTATACAAAAATGAAAGGCACCAATGGAGAAAATTCAAAATCAAATCTATTCCATCACACTTTTCAACACCAAAAGTCCATACATTCATCTCAAGTGCTCTAGTGTTTATATTACATACAATGTATTTCAATTGGAACATCCCTTCCAAGTTCAACTTTAAGGTTTGTTGTAATTAGGATCAGTAAGTTGGATCTGCCACGAGCAGGCACCTTTAGATCTTTCTGTTCCTCATCATTCACTTCAGATAAAATAATGACCCACCATCTCCTCGCTTATCAGCTCCAACTCAGAAGGCTCTTCCTGCCAAAATTACCAAAATAAATCAATTGTTAGACTTAACAAGAAGCCCCTATATCAGATATCCATCAAACAAAAGTGTTCTACAACCGTGGGTTCGTCCTTGACCAAGAATTAGGCAGATTGGATTTTGAAGACCTGTCATCTATAACATTTATCTTCAGCAGAGATGTTTCTTATTGGGGAATTTCTACAGCATCAAATGACCTCAAATGGACTGTCAATGGTGAGAGATTAGGGCTTGGGCTCCATCAAAGGGTACGGTTTCCTAACCGTCGGTTAAGATCGCAGGGGAGGAGGATGAAACTGAGTCAGAGAGTCAGAGAGAGATATATACCTGGAAAGAGAGAAGTCCTTCCTCTTTGATTTTTTTCTTTACTCTCCCTCCCTTTACTCTTCCTTCCTTTCTTCCTCTCTTCTTCCTCTTCCCGTTGCTAGGTTTTCCATTTGTTAAGGGACACAACATGTCTCCCGGCCCCCCATTCCATATCTTTAAGAAGTTTGATAGGATGGATGATGCCATTATAAAGAACATATTTGATGCTGGGATCCTACACTAGAGACATTTGAAGTAAGAGTAATGCTACATGGACAAACTTTTTGGCCCGAATTTTGGCCAACCCCCATGGTTTGCATTGAATATCATAGTGATATTCAATGCAAACCATGGGGGTTGGCCAAAATTCGGGCCAAAAAGTTTGTCCAAGTAGACTTTTTGTTGAAGTAAACTATGCAGCAGCAGATCAAACAACAAATTTGGATGAAATTCAGCCTACTGACTACTGTGAATCTCTGATCGATGAAGAAACAGGGACTTAAAAAATACACCACACAGTATGTATGTTAAATTTCCAGATGGTCTTGAGGAAGGAACATTAACCTGTTTCCATGAAACTTATTCGGATATAGTTGACAAATTTGCAATGCCAATATTCTCAAAATTCGTCTTTGCCGAAGTTGTGGAAGCAAAGGGGTTAGGAGGCAATATTAAGGTTTCTGTTTTTCCTTCCAACATTTGAACCACTGTCTTCATAAAAGGGCGATCCACTGGATACCATTGTATGCACCAGAGTGCCACGATTGTTAGTTTCTTAGCTGTCTTATTATCTTCATTTGATGCAAAACTATGCCCCATGTCCTCCCCTTGGCACAAACGCTTATAAATCCATTATGGGAAATATCCTTGGCTTGTGCTTTCCACTGTAGCATCAGTGTTTTTCCTTCCTCCAACCATTTCCAGCAACAACATCCCAAAACTATAAACATCTGACTTAGAAGAGACATTTCCAAAGTTTCTCGAATATACTTCAGGTGCAATGTAGCCCTTGGTCCCTCTAGCAGCGGTCATAGACACAACGCTTTTTCCCTTTGAGCACAGCTTTGCCAACCCAGAATCAGAATTTTGGGTTTAAAGTTCTGATCAAGTAAAATATTGTTCGGCTTGATATCAAAATGAAGGATACGTTGCTCACATCCCTGGTGAAGATATTCTATTCCTCTAGCAATACCAATGGCAATACCTTGAAGTTTCTCCCACGTGACAAAATGGTTGTGGGTATTTTGAGAAAATATGAATTTCTCCAGTGATTCATTTGGCATGAATTCATAGATAAGCGCTCGCTTCAACCTGTCAGCACAAAAGCCCAGAAGGCGAACCACATTGACATGATGAATTCTACCAATGGTACCTACTTCATTGATGAACTCCCCACCGTCACCACCAAAATTCTCGAGAATCTAGTTCCATTTGAAAGCTTGCCTTTGAGCACACTACCATAACCGCCTTGGCCTACGTTTTCTTTAAACTGATCAGTAATCTTTTTCAAATCCGCATAAGAGTATCTTGTTGGCCTCTGGGATTTGTAGCCTTCTAGAAAATTTTCAACCTCGATTTCATTTTCTACATCCAATTTTCTATTTAATTTCCGAGAATGGTAAACCTTAATGCTAGTCACAACAGTTATCAAGAGAAGAAGTGTTCCTACGCTGGCTCCGGCTCCTGCACATAAGCAAACTATAAATCACTATCCATCAAAACTAGTCATAAAGTCAATAGTCAGAGGATGAGTAGTTCTCTACCTATAATTCCATACTTTTCCTTTAAACCTGCAAAATCAATGGAGGGATATTAGCAAAAGTGTTGCATATGATATTCTCTCCCAAATAGAAACTCCCTTAACAATTCTTCAGCAATTACCTTTTTAAGGCACATTTGTGTACAGATGCTGAAAACCAGTTCTGCAGACTTTTTTCCTATTTCACAAAGAAAAACTTCCTATCCCACCTAGGAAAAACTTTTGACTGAATCGTGAAAAACGTAGCTTATTTTTATGTTTGTTCACGTATTACCTTATATTTATGCTTGTTCTTGTAGAAAAGCGGTCGCACTAATCCTTACTTTTTCACATAATATTGGCCGGACAAACAAACATACCATTATTTTATAATAGTAAGAAAGGCATAATTGGCATGATGCCCAATTGGTCAAACTCAATAGAATCTAAGGAAAATGTAACAACCTTTAGGTCATTGAATCATTTTATTGAGAAATGATCCCATAGTTCATAGGAGCAATTCGTTGGATCACGGGCTCAAATAATCACTCTAATCTAATCGATGTTTACTATTAGGTTGGATCACTTCATATGCGATTCATCTCCCATGGATTATTTTAAACTTCCTCAATTATAAGTTAGGGACTCTAGAAGGATAATTGGATCCATGGTGTTTGCATAACAGAATTCTGCTCTCCCACGAGCTGAACACAATGTACAGATATCGTATAGCTCTGTGGGCCCAGCTAGAAGTATGACAACCGTTGAGAGATCGGGGTATTTAAAGTCCTTGTCATAAAATTAAGTTCGAGTGCAAAGAGGAGGAGCCCAGTCAAGTATCCCCATCCCTAGTTTTGGAACCAATTGCGAGAACCACCTGTTGCCAAATTTTCCTATCGAGATCCTTGGTTTAAGGATATCAACTTTTTGTAGTTCTATAAATTATAACTACCTAGTTTAAGATTCGATCAAATGGTGTGTGTCAGATGGAAGTGGAGGTGTAAATTGGGTTGGGCTGCCCGGCATGAAAAAACCTGGGCTGTGGGTCTGCATGGCACGTTGGCCAGCCCTACCTGGCCCAGTACGACCCAAAGGATGGACCGTACTGGGCTAGGGAGCCCTAGGCTGTAGCACGGCACGACACCACCTAGGGCCTTGACTGTGTTGTGCCAGGCCATGGTGTTTAGGCTGAGGAACGGCCCAGCGTGGACCGACACTATATTTATATAAAAAAAAGTGGATCTTTTATATAAATAAAATATTAGACTTAAAATAATTAAGCTTTTGCTATTCATTTATAAATTTGGATCAATGCTTGTGCATTTATTTCAATAATTTTAAATTTATTTCAAGTTGAGAACCCTAAAAGTCCATTAAGTTTTTTTCAATTTTTATTAAAAAAGTTTAGGAGAGTCATGTGGGCTGGCCCGTGGGCAGCAAGACCCAACTTGGCATGACCTAAACCGCACTGTTGGCCGTGCTGGGCTGACCCCGAACCGACCTGTGCACATCACGGGCCGGCACATTACAACCCAGGACCAGCTGGGCCGGGCTCAAAGAGGGTCGTGCCGCACAACCTAGTTTACACTTCTAGGTGAAAGTAGGGTGGTAAAATCTTGAGCTGACCTGCTAATCTAAGCCGTGTCTTAATCACATTTGACTCACAAAGACGGACCTGCAAAATATATGAGTCGATCACAACTTAAAAAAAATATATAGAGAAATAACCCCCATTTAAATGGGTCGAGTTAAAGTCAACCTACATAAATCCCATAAACTTCTTGTGGTATAGGAAGTGGGCCTATTCAAAGGGGAAATGGTGAAGATAAGCAGAACAAGCAATAAAATTAAGAAAAAGGATTTTTACAAAAAAATTAGTTCTAAATCTTTATTAAATTAATTTATTAAGAAAGACACTTAAACACCGAGTTAAGGTGTGTACGTAGCCAAAAGACCACTTTTTCTTAGAACGATATCCTTAGGGTTCTTTTTAGAAATCGTTACCTTTCTTCCTCGTATAATATCACACTATAAGAAAATACATTTTTAGTGTCGAACTTATAGCGGCGGCCACTAAAATGTGACGCTATAAGACACTTATACCAGCGGCCAAGTCCGACCCCCGCTGTAATTCAATTTTTAAGTTACTTTTAATGGCGGCCTCTACTGTGACCGTGAGTAAAACTATCGATCCAATGACGCCACTGATTCGCGCAAAAATTTTTATTTGTACCGTCGAATATTTAGCAGCGGCCAATACTTTCGAGGGTAAAATGAGTTTGAAGCGTCCATAAAGTGTTGGTAGATGCTAAAAATTATTTTTAGCGGCGGCTATAAGTGACTGCCGTTAAAAGTTATATTACAATTTCGCGCCCTACTCTCCCTCGCTCACTCTAATTTCCCTCTCTTCCCCATCCCACTTTCGCGCGCTCTCTCCCTCTCTCGCTCTCACCTCCTCTCATCTCCCTCTCTCGCTCTCATCTCAACTCCATCACGCAACCCTCTCAACTCCATCACGCAACCCTCACCCTCTCCATCAACACACAAATCCCTCCCACCATCTCCAGAAAAACTCATCTAAAGAAGCCCATCTCTGTTATGCTCCCGCCTTAATCTCGCTCACTCATCCCTCTCTCACTCTCTCTCTCTCTCTGGCCCTCGTCTCCCTCTCTCGCTCTCACCTCATCTCCATCAGGCAGCCCTCACCCTCTCCCACCATCTCTAACAAAACCCATCTAAAAAAACCCATCTGTTATGCGATCGCCCTTATCTCCCTCTCTCATCCCTCTCTCACTCTCTCTTGCTCTGGCCCTCGTTTCCCTCTCTCGCTCTCTCCTCATCTCCATCATGCAACCCTCACCCTCTCCCACCATTTCCAAAAAAACCAATCTAAGAAAACCCATCTTTGTTATGCCATAATCTCCCTCGCTCTCTCCTTTTCTGGCCCTCGTCTCTCTCTCTCTCTCTCACCCACCTCATCTTCTTCACACAGTCCTCACCCTCTCCCACCATTTCCCAAAAAACCCATCTTTGTTATACCAGGCGTAGACCCATCTCTCCTTCGGCAAGCACTACACGAGGGAGCGAAGCTGATTGACTCTGTCCTTGATGTTGTGAGAAAGGAGGCTGAGAACTACGATTGTTTGCAAGGTGATTATTTTTTCTTCTACTTCAAGTTTTAGCTTTTCTGTTTTTAGCATCAGATCTAATATTGTTGTTTTCAAATTTGTTTCTAGTTTTGTTAGTAGATCCTGAGATGTTCATTTCTGTTGTTTTGCTTCAGTGCTTGTCCATTTAGTGATTTTTACTGATCTTTTTTTGTATTGATGATTTTGTTCACTGATTAGGAGGTTTTATTTCTGGGTCTTCGTTTTTTTCCCTCTGCTTTTGTCAAAGATTGTGTTGTTTTGCTTTATCGGCTTCAACAACTGTTATTGAAGGTGATTGTATCTGGCAACAGGTGGAAGGCTGTGTGGCCCAAACAGAATTTGATCTGTCTGATCAAATCTGACCCATGGTACCATACAATCATGTGCAGGTCAACTGGTCTAGAGAATAGACTCTCTCTCTCGTGGTTAAATGGGTTGGAGTTAAAAGGGGGTCTCTCTCTCTCTCATGGTTAAATGGGTTGGAGTTGAAAGGGGGTCTCTCTCTCTCATGGTTAAATGGGTTGGAGTTGAGTTGTTTGGAAAGGGGGAGTCCTCTGATTTTTGGAATTTTGCAAGAGGTTGTGAATTGTGATGGTTGGAGTGGTGGTTTCTGAGTCGACCCATTATTTTGGCTCAAACAATTTGGTGTTTTGGGTTAAGATTTTTGGGGGCGATAGATGAGTTGGGACTGGAATTTGGATGAGGATATTCTTGTTTCTTTCTGTTGAAACAACCAGCTCTTGCTGAACCAGAGCAAACTCTAGGTTGTTTCACCATCAGTGGCAACCTAATTGATACTGAATTGATAAGTAAAGATGTATGGTTTTTACTTTTTTTCAATGTGATAGGTAATTGGCGTGTTTGATTATATTGTAAAAAAGAATGGTGGTGTTCGATTGGATTTGTTTGTTTTCAATTCAACATGAATCCACCCAAACCTAATCGATTATGACCCATATGTGAAGGTGAAATGGATACTGTAACTTCTGTTGTTCATTTGCTGCAGTGCACCATTTTTTTATGCTATTGCCGCCTTTGTTTTTGGTAATTTGATTTTGGGGTTGTTTGCTTAGAGCAGAATTTTCTTTGAAATTCTTTGTTTGACCACTCTTTCCTTAGTTTCAAAAGTACTGTTTTTTCATAATGCAATTCATTGCTGGTTAATCAATTCCTGTAGTTATGTTGTTGTATTGGACTTTCTGTTGCTTGGTTGTGAATTACTGTTGCTTGGTTGCAAGTTTAAGAATGGGTTCCTCTCACAAGCTATACATCTACGAGTACATGCACTTTCTTAAATGATTTGTTTATGGGTTTTGCCAATAAATACGAACATACACATAAGAATGGAAGGTCATCATGACCAGATGTTTTGTTAAAAAAAGTTACATAGGGCTCGATATTTAATTAATGAAATATCAATGCAATTATTCATTAATGAATCATCTAACTGAACTATATGAATTGATGCCGACAATTTATTAAACTAATGATGAAGTGCTGAAGGTGTTGAACTCACCATTAATGATATAAACTACCGATGGAAGTCTAACTGAATTGAACTACTGCTGGCCAAGCTGTTATGAACAGTTTAGATTCCTAATTTAGTTGATCCCAAAATTAGGATGTCATCAGGGGCAGTCTTGGTTTTGTTCAAGCATGCACATGGTTTTTGTTCAAGCATGCACAAGATCTTTTATTGTTGTTATTTGGACGTGTCGTTTTCGCATTGTGTAATTTGTTATCTTTTTTCTTTTCTTTTTCCACCTTTCTAGTGAAGTATCTTTTTTGACTAGGTTGTTGCATAAAATCAGATTGGCATGTTGTGTAGATGAATGAATTTTTATTCGCATTTTAGATGTATATATTGGTTCTAGCTTTTTCTCTTTTCATGTCTTCTTTTGATCAGCAGAAAGATGTTTTTGCATATACTGTCCTTAGGATTAGACCTGAAAGGCTGGTGCCCTTGGCCTTAGTGATTTGTCACGTAAGTCTTGTCTATAAATTTTGATGGGGGAATAGAAAGAAGAATTAGCGTACAAACATAAACAGGCTATCAATGATAAAAGTAAAAAAAATTTACCACTAAGCAAGATTACATCAAATGGATACAAATTTACCACTAAGCAACATTTCATCAAATGGATACTCCATTCATCGCCAATGCATGTGCCTCCCAATACGTGTATAAACAACATCCATTAGTGTGCTTCAGTCTCTTAATCTACTTGAAGATTTGTTCCATTCTCCATAACATTTGAGACACATTTTGCCAAACTTATAGCATTAAGGGAATCAACCTCCTCTACAGGAGACCCAACCTTGAGTTTTTAAACGACTTTAGCCTCTCTTTGCTTGCCATGATTTCAGCTCTATTTGAATCTCCTATTCAAACTGGGCCTAAAAGCAAGGAGCAAATCTCCTGTATTGTTTTTAGATGTTCTCCATATTCCTGGAGGCCATGGCATCACAAGTGAACTATTGCAGACGTGTTAACCCTCCATTGTCCTTGTTACAAAATTATTTGGTGCTTGCATCCAATATGGTTCTTCCAAGTGATGCTGTTTAATTCTTTTTCCTGATCCAGTTAATGTAGATATGCCCATTAATCATACATTGATATCTTATTCTAGTGGCGTGATGGTCTAAGAAACCGGTGAGTGTTTTGTGGTCGGATTCAATTTCAGGGGTTTATGTGAATGTATGGGGTTTTGTATTGGTGTGTATTTACTATGTATTTCATGTGGGTCTTTGATCAGTAGTTTTGGATCTTGAGATCTGTTTTTCATATTTTTGTCTCTGTAGAGATGTGTTTTGCTGGAAAAATCTCCTCTTCTTACTCAAGATGATAAATTAAAGCTTGTCCTGTTCCTTTTTATTCAAGTAGTCAATGTATGTGCATTGAATTGTATCTGATACTTTATTTCCTTATGTAAATTCCATGTCCATGCTATAGTCATTATGTGTGTCCATGTCATATCCATTGTATTTCTGGTTGTCATTTTGTATAGTCTCTTCTTTCCACTACACCAAAAATCGAAAATTGGAACGGAAAAGCGTTCCTAATCCTCCCGTTCCTAATTCGTTAAACCGTTCCAATTTCCGTTCCAATTTGGTACCAACCGTTCCTAATCCAAATTGGAACGGAAATTGGAACGGTTTAACGGATTAGGAACGGGAGGATTAGGAACGCTTTTCCGTTCCAATTTCCGATTTTTGGTGTAGTGTTCCTTTTCCTTTGTTTCGCATGGTTTAGAGAGAGAGTGCAAACATTAGTTGTAGGAACATTCTACTCAATTTGTTATACCCGCTTCTGATCCTAAATGTAGATTCTATATCTTCTTTTTCTTACTTGAAAAGAATCAGTTGTTTCTTCACTATAACTAATAAAACAAACAGGTGCTTCACAATATATAACTAATAAAACAAGTCACTCATGTAAACAAGACCTATAAAGCCCCAGTGAGATTTGAGATATCGAGATCGACTGCCAACAATCTCCAATAGGAAGAACCCAAAAAATGGAGTAAAGTTCTCTTAATTACTACAGAACCCCAAAATTAAAAAGAACAAAAAAAAAAAAAGATACAGAAAATAGTAGTTGGGATACTCAGTTGAGACTTAACTGAAGTTATAAGAAGCAAAAAATTAAGAAAAAAGGAAATAGACAAGGAAAAGTTGTCCTTTCTGATCTTCCATTGATCCAAGAATACCAACATGAACTAAATGCCCCATCCAAGCAAAAGAACGGACTCCAAATGGTACTCGCAAATGATTACAGAAATGAGATCCATAATTTCTTAACTAAAAGTTGCTTGGTTTCCATTTGGGTTGCAGGTGTAGGTACTAGCCATTAAATTGCTCCTTATGTATTATGAATCCTTGAATTGGTTATACTAAAAACAACTTGGGTCGGATTGATACCCACCACCTCTAGGACCATATAAAGCGTTACAGTAGTAGGCAACCAATAGTAGCAACTAGAACTCTAGAAGTGACAATGTGACATCATCTAGAATAACAGAAACAAGGTAGGAAAACTGATAATATTTTAGTATTGGAAAGCTCGGAGGCTTAGAGACACCCCCACCCCCGAGTACAATGTTGCCACAAATCTCCCACAAACTCAATCTCGACATCAAAACAATGCAAAACCAAAAACAACCTTAAATCAATGAAAATGGAGAGAGAGAGAGAGAGAGAGAGAGAGAGAGAGAGAGAGAGACTTCTATCATTGCAACAAAATCAAAATCAGAAGATCATGAAACGGATTAAAGCTTGCATTCAGGAAGATCTTCATAAGAAACCATGCGAAAAGCTCAGATCTATGGATCCAGGCCTTGAAAGAATAAAAAAACAATGTGCATAACAGAACAAGTATCATAAGAACGAACAAATGCAGATCCATACTTGAACACTGATGCACGGTCCACGTCCCCTTTTGAACATGGGGAGGTTTTATTTGATGCTTTTTAGCATTGTGTATAGGAGTTGAATTTTATTATTTTGGTACTGATTTTGCACTTGGTTCTCAAAATCAGACAATTTTTTATTGTTGAGCTTAAAATATCCAGGCTTCCCAATTCTCTTGTGGTGTGAATGTAAAATCATACTCGAAACTCAGCATCACATGCCTTGTTTGATCATGTGTTTTTGTTCGGTAGGTGACGGCTTGAATCAGATATTACGATGGATAAAAGTTGGATGCATAAGTCAAGATCGAGCCCTGAGTATCTAAACGGTGTTATAGAATTCCTAAATTTTGCGTTTGACCATGCAACGAATGATGACAAGATCCCGTGTTCATGCATTAAATGCTGTAACAAGTACTATAAGAATAGAGAAGATATGCATGGTGACTTATTATGGAATGGGATAATGCAGAGATACATCAATTGGACGAGCCATGGGGAGGATATATATGGAAGTGAATACATTAGTGTTGAGTCCGAGGAGGGCGATGATATGCATGAAATGTTACAGGATGCATTCGGTAGACCAAACTTAGATGGTGGGGAAGATAATGAATCACCGGAGGAAAGCATTCCGGATGAGCCCAACATGGAAGCACAGAAATTTTACAGACTTTTGAAGGATGCCGAGATTGAACTATACCCGGGTTGCACTAAATTCTCAAAGCTTTCTTTCCTTGTACGGTTATTTCACTTGAAGTGTCTTAACGGATGGAGTAACAAATCATTCAACATGTTACTTGAGTTATTGAAAGAGGCACTTTCTGTTGGTGAAATGTTGCCTAAGAACCACTATGAATAAAAAAAGATACTTCGGGATCTTGGCCTCCACTATATAAAAATAGATGTTTACCCGAATGACTGTATGTTGTACTGGAAGGAATATGAGAATATGAATGAATGTACTGTATGTGGTGAGTCTAGGTGGAAATCGATGAAATGTCACTTTACTAAACAGGCTGTAACTTCGTCTACAAAGGATAAGAAGTCAGCTGCAAAGATTCTGCGTTATTTTCCATTGAAACCGAGGCTTCAGAGGTTATTTATGTCTTCAAAAACAGCCTAGTGCATGAGATGGCGTGATCAGGGCCACATAAAGGACGAGGTGTTGAGGCATCCTGCAGACTCTGAGGCATGGTCAACTTTAGACGATGAATTCCCGATATTTGGTTCGGAGCCTCGTAATGTTAGACTTGGGTTAGCGAGCGATGGTTTCAATCCTTTTAATACCATGAGTATTGCTCACAGCACATGGCCGGTCATTCTCATTCCATACAACTTGCCGCCATAGATGTGTATGAAGCAATCATTTTTCATGTTGTCATTGCTTATTCCTGGCCCTAGGTCTCCTGGGGACGACATCAATGTTTACATGCAACCGTTGATAGAGGAGTTATTGGAATTGTGGATAGATGGAGTTGAGACATACGATGCCTCTTCAAAACAGAATTTCCAGATGCATGCAGCAGTCTTATGGACTATCAGTGATTTTCCCGCATATGCTAACTTATCAGGATGGAGCACTAAAGGGGAAAAAGTATGTCCCTCTTGTAACAAGGACACCTGTTCAGTAAGATTGAAGAATGGACGTAAGTGGTGTTACTTGGGATATCGTCGATTTCTATCACTTGATCATAAGCTCCGACACAATAAGAGATCTTTTAATGGATTTAAGGAATTGAGAAGTGTGCCAAATGCATTAACTAGTGATGATGTACTTGATCAATCGTTTGACTACGAGCAAATCACATTCGGTAAGGCGGATAAAGATAAGATGGGGAGGAAGAGAAAAAGTGATGAGTGCAAATTGCCAAAGAATTGGAAGAAGAAGAGTATTTTTTTCCAATTGCCTTATTGGAAAGATCTTATATTGGAGCACAATCTGGATGTTATGCACATCGAGAAAAATGTGTGTGATAGCGTGCTAGGGACACTGTTGAACATGGAGGAGAAAACAAAGGACACTTTAAAAGCTCGTCTTGAGTTAAAGTTAGTGGGCATAAGGGAACATCTCCACCCAAAACAAGAAGGAAATCGGTTGGTATTACCCTCTGCATGCTACTCAATGTCTTTAAATGAGAAAAGGAAGTTGTGTCAATGCTTGAAGGAGGTGAAGGTTCCGGATAATTATTCGTCGAACATTGCACGATGTATTCAGGTCAAACAATGCAAGATCTCGGGGCTAAAGAGTCACGATTGTCATGTTCTTATGCAACAACTACTTCCGATTGCAATACGTGGACTCTTACCCAAGGACGTGTGTTCAGTATTGATTCAATTGTCTACTTTCTTTAGGCAGTTGTGTTCGAAAGTTTTGAAGGTCTCAAAGCTGGAGCAACTTCAAACCCAGATTGTTCTAACACTGTGTAAATTGAAAATGATCTTTCCACCGGCATTTTTTGATATTATGGTCCATTTGCTTATTCATCTCGCTGATGAGGCCAAGTTTGTCGGACCAGTGCAATACCGGTGGATGTATCCAATCGAGAGGTCAGTATATATTTATAATATCAACTTGTCATTTCAAGTTGTATTGGCAATAACATCAACAATTGTATTCCCATAGGTACTTGCACACACTGAAGTCATATGTATGTAATAGAAGTCGCCGAGAGGGTTTAATAGCAGAAGGGTACCTTTTAGAAGAATGTTCGACATTTTGCTCCAGATACTTGCATGAGGTTGAGACAAGGTTCAACCGACCGGTTCGGAATTACGATGGTGGTGATGCTGAATCACATGAAAGTTTTCCATTTTCGCAGGGACCGGTCATGCCTTAGGGAAGGCAACCTTGCGCACGCTAAGTACAGATGAGTGGGAGTAGGCTCATCTATATGTGTTGAACAACTGTGATGAAGTCGCCCCATTTGTTCGGTAAGATTGCTAGTTCCAAATCTAGTGATATGATATATATATAGTAAACTGAACATTTTCCTCCCATTTGGATTATGATAAAAATACATATGATGTAGGACACATAAGCAGATGATTAAGGATGCTCATGGTGGTCGTATAAGTGTTAAGGATGTGGACCGCACTCATATTAAGGAATTTGGTAAATGGTTCGAACGCCATGTAAGTGTTGTATATATATGCATTTTTCCTATTAAGTGTAGTCATAGTTGTGAATAATGTGATGGGGATGTATTAATTTCCTTGTCCCATCCAAATAGGTTTCACAGATGCAAGTAGACGGTGAGCATGTAAATTCACAACTTCAAGTATTAGTGGTGCCTCCACTTCGAGCAGTGAGGTGCTTTAAGGGGTACATCGTAAATGGCTTTCGCTTTCACACAAAAGATCGCGAGAGACAAAGGAAAACTCAAAATAGTGGAGTTTTCTTAACTGCAGAGACATCGAGCTTTGCAAGCGCAAGAGACTCGAGCCCGATGACTGGCAATGTTGGCTATTATGGTGTCTTAAACAATATTACGGAGTTATAATATATCGGTGGGAATCGGATCGTGTTATTCAAATGTGATTGGTGGGATGTAATGAACCGTGGTAGGGGAATCAAGCAAGATGAGTATGGATTCACATGTGTGAACTTCTCATGGACCATAAATACCAATGAACCATTTATTCTTGCAAATCATGCACAACAAGTTTTTGACATCCAAGACACCATCGATTCCAATTGGCATGTCGCGATAAAGATACAACCCTGATAACTGAAGTTCCTGCTGAATGTCAGATCTCTGATAAGTATAGATCATTTCTTTCAAATGCGCATATAGATCAGTTCCTCCAACTTGTCAAAAAGATCAACCAGCAAACTCAAGTTGGAGGAACTAATCTATATGCGCATTTGAAGGAAATGATCTATACTTATCAGAGATCTGACATTCAGCAGGAACTTCAGTTATCAGGGTTGTATCTTTATCGCGACATGCCAATTGGAATCGATGGTGTCTTGGATGTAAAAAACTTGTTGTGCTTGATTTGCAAGAATAAATGGTTCATTGGTATTTAAGGTCCGTGAGAAGTTCACACAGGTGAATCCATACTCATCTTACTTGATTCCCCTACCACGGTTCATTACATCCCACCAATCACATTTAAATAACACGATCCGATTCCCACCGATATATTGTAACTCCGTAATATTGTTTAAGACACCATAATAGCCAACATTGCCGGTCATCGGGCTCGAGTCTCTTGCCCTTGCAAAGCTCGATGTCTCTGCAGTTAAGAAAACTCCACTATTTTGAGTTTTCCTTTGTCTCTCGCGATCTTTTGTGTGAAAGCGAAAGCCATTTACGATGTACCCCTTAAAGCACCTCATTGCTCGAAGTGAAGGCACCGCTAATACTTGAAGTTGTGAATTTACATGCTCACCGTCTACTTGCATCTGTGAAACCTATTTGAATTGGACAAGGAAATTAATACATCCCCATCACATTATTCACAACTATGACTACACTTAATAGGAAAAATGCATATTATATTCAACACTTACATGGCGTTCGAACCATTTACCAGATTCCTTAATATGAGTGCGGTCCACATCCCTAACACTTATACGACCACCATGAGCATCCTTAATCATCTGCTTATGTGTCCTACATCATATGTATTTTTATCATAATCCAAATGGGAGGAAAATGTTTAGTTTACTATATATATCATATCACTAGATTTGGAACTAGCAATCTTACCGAACAAATGGGGCGACTTCATCACAGTTGTTCAACACATATAGATGAGCATACTCCCACTCATCTGTACTTAGCGTGCGCAAGGTTGCCTTCCCTAAGGCATGACCGGTCCCTGCGAAAATGGAAAACGTTTCATGTGATTCAGCATCACCACCATCGTAATTCCGAACCGGTCGGTTGAACCTTGTCTCAACCTCATGCAAGTATCTGGAGCAAAATGTCGAACATTCTTCTAAAAGGTACCCTTCTGCTATTAAACCCTCTCTGCGACTTCTATTACATACATATGACTTCAGCGTGTGCAAGTACCTATGGGAATACAATTGTTGATGTTATTGCCAATACAACTTGAAACGACAAGTTGATATTATATATATAAACTAACCTCTCGATTGGAAACATCCACCGGTATTGCACTGGTCCGGCAAACTTGGCCTCATCGGCGAGATGAATAGGCAAATGGACCATAATATCAAAAAATGCCGGTGGAAAGATCATTTCCAATTTACACAGTGTTAAAACAATCTGGGTTTGAAGTTGCTCCAGCTCTGAGACCTTCAAAACTTTCGAACACAACTGCCTAAAGAAAGCAGACAACTGAATCAAAACTGAACACACGTCCTTGGATAAGAGTCCACGTATTGTAATCGGAAGTAGTTGTTGCATAATAACATGACAATCATGACTCATCAGCCCCGAGATCTTGCATTGTTTGACCTGAATACATCGTGCAATGTTCGACGAATAATTATCCGGAACCTTCACCTCCTTCAAGCATTGATACAACTTTCTTTTCTCATTTAAAGACATTGAGTAGCATGCAGAGGGTAATAACAACCGATTTCCTTCTTGTTTTGGGTGGAGATGTTCCCTTATGCCCATTAACTTTAAGTCAAGACGAGCTTTTAAAGTGTCATTTGTTTTCTCCTCCATATTCAACAGTGTCCCTAGCACGCTATCACACAGATTTTTCTCGATGTGCATAACATCCAGATTGTGCCGCAATATAAGATCTTTCCAATAAGGCAATTGGAAGAAAATACTCTTCTTCTTCCAATTCTTTGGCAATTTGCACTCATCCCTTTTCCTCTTCCTCCCCATCTAATCTTTATCCGCCTTACCGAATGTGATTTGCTCGTAGTCAAACGATTGATCAAGTACATCATCACTAGTTAATGCATTTGGCACACTTCTCAATTCCTTAATTCCATTAAAAGATCTCTTATTGTGTCGGAGCTTATGATCAAGTGGTAGAAATCGACGATGTCCCAAGTAACACCACTTACGTCCATTCTTCAATCTTACTGAACAGGTGTCCTTGTTACAAGAGGGACATACTTTTTCCCCTTTAGTGCTCCATCTTGATAAGTTAGCATATGCGGGAAAATCACTGATAGTCCATAAGACTGCTGCATGCATCTGGAAATTCTGTTTTGAAGAGGCATCGTATGTCTCAACTCCATCTATCCACAATTCCAATAACTCCTCTATCAATGGTTGCATGTAAACATCGATGTCGTTCCCAGGAGACCTAGGGCTAGGAATAAGCAATGACGACATGAAAAATGATTGCTTCATACACATCCATGGCGGCAAGTTGTATGGAGTGAGAATGATCGGCCATGTGCTGTGAGCAATACTCATGGTATTAAAAGGATTGAAACCATCGCTCGCTAGCCCGAGTCTAACATTACGAGGCTCCGAACTGAATATCGGGAATTCATCATCTAAAGTTGACCATGCCTTAGAGTCTGCAGGATGCCTCAACACCTCGTCCTTTATGCGGCCCTGATCATGCCATCTCATGTACTCGGCTGTTTTTGAAGACATAAATAACCTCTGAAGCCTCGGTTTCAATGGAAAATAACGCAGAATCTTTGCAACTGACTTCTTATCCTTTGTAGACGAAGTTACAGCCTGTTTAGTAGAGTGACATGTCATCGATTTCTACCTAGACTCACCACATATAGTACATTCATTCATATTCTCATATTCCTTCCAGTACAACATATAGTCATTCAGGCAAGCATCTATTTTATATAGTGGAGGCCAAGATCCCGAAGTATCTTTTTTTATTCATAGTGGTTCTTGGGCAACATTTCACCAACAGGAAGTGGCTCTTTCAATAACTCAAGTAACATGTCGAATGATTTGTTACTCCATCCGTTAAGACACTTCAAGTGAAATAACCGTACAAGGAAAGAAAGCTTTGAGAATTTAGTGCAACCCGGGTATAGTTCAATCTCGGCATCCTTCAAAAGTATGTAAAATTTTTGTGCTTCCATGTTGGGCTCATCTGGAATGCTTTCTTCCGGTAATTCATTATCTTCCCCACCATCTAAGTTTGGTCTACCAAATGCATCCTGTAACATTTCATGCATATCATTGCCCTCCCCATGGTTTGTCCAATTGATGTATCTCTGCATTATCCCATTCCATAATAAGTCACCATGCACATCTTCTCTATTCTTCTAGTACTTGTTACAACATTTAATGCATGGACACGGGATCTTGTCATCATTCGTTGCATGGTCAAACACAAAATTTAGGAATTCTATATCACCGTTTAGATACTCAGGGCTCGATCTTGACTTATGCATCCAACTTTTATCCATCGTAATATTTGATTCAAGCCGTCACCTACCGAACAAAAACACATGATCAGACAAGGCATGTGATGCTGAGTTTCGAGTATGATTTTACATTCACACCACAAGAGAATTGGGAAGCCTCGATATTTTAAGCTCAACAAAAAGTTGTCTGATTTTGAGAACCAAGTGCAAAATCAGTACAAAAATAATAAAATTCAACTCCTATACACAATGCTAAAAAGCATCAAATTAAGCCTCCCCATGTTCAAAAGGGGACATGGACCCTGCATCAGTGTTCAAGTATGGATCTGCACTTGTTCGTTCTTATGAAACTTGTTCTGTTATGCACATTGTTTTTTTATTCTTTCAAGGCCTGGATCCGCAGATCTGAGTTTTTCGCATGGTTTCTTGTGAAGATCTTCCTGAATGTAGGGTTTAATCTGTTTCATGATCTTCTGATTTTGATTTTGTTACAATGATAGAAGTTTCTCTCTCTCTCTCTCTCTCTCCATTTTCATTGATTTAAGGTTGTTTTTGGTTTTGCACTGTTTTGATGTCGAGATTGAGGTTGTGGGAGATTTGTGGCAACATTGTACTCGGGGGTGGGGGTGTCTCTAAGCCTCCTAGCTTTCCAATACTGAAATGTTATTAGTTTTCCTACCCTATTTCTGTTATTCTGGATGATGTCACATTGTCACTTCTAGAGTTCGAGTTGCTACTATTGGTTGCCTACTACTGTAACACTTTATATGGTCCTAGAGGTGGTGGGTATCAATCCGACCCAAGTTGTTTTTAGTATAACCAATTCAAGGATTCATAATACATAGGGAGTAATTTAATGGCTAGTACCTACACCTGCAACCCAAATGGAAACCAAGCAACTTTTAGTTAAGAAATTATGGATCTCATTTCTGTAATCATTTGCGAGCACCATTTGGAGTCCGTTCTTTTGCTTGGATGGGGCATTTAGTTCATGTTGGTATTCTTGGATCAATGGAGGATCAGAAAGGACAACTTTTCCTTGTCTGTTTCTTTTTTTCTTAATTTTTTGCTTCCTATAACTTCAGTTAAGTCTCAACTGAGTATCCCAACTACTATTTTCTGTTTTTTTTTTTTTTTTTTGTTCTTTTTATTTTTGGTGTTCTGTGAGAACTTTACTCCATTTTTTGGGTTCTTCCTATTGGAGATTGTTGGCACCCGATCTCGATATCTCAAATCTCACTAGGGCTTTGTAGGTCTTGTTTACATGAGTGACTTGTTTTATTAGTTATAGTGAAGAAACAACTGATCCTTTTCAAGTAAGAAAAAGAAGACATAGAATCTACATTTAGGATCAGAAGCGGGTATAACAAATTGAGTAGAATGTTCCTACAACTAATGTTTTCACTCTCTCTCTCTCTAAACCATGCAAAACTAAGGAAAAGAAAAGAAGCGACTACAAAAAATGACAACCAGAAATAGCATGGATATGACATGGACACACGCAATGACTATAGCATGGACATGGAATTTACATAAGGAAATAAAGTATCAGATACAATTCAATGCACATACATTGACTACTTGAATAAAAAGGAACATGACAAGCTTTAATTTATCATCTTGAGTAAGAAGAGGAGATTTTTCCAGCAAAACACATCTCTACAGAGACAAAAATATGAAAAACAAATCTCAAGATCCAAAACTACTGATCAAAGACCCACATGAAATACACAGTAAATACACACCAATACAAAACCCCATACATTCACATAAACCCCTGAAATTGAATCCGACCACAAAACACTCACCGGTTTCTTAGACCATCATGCCACTAGAATAAGATATCAATGTATGATTAATGGGCATATCTACATTAACTGGATCAGGAAAAAGAATTAAATAGCATCACTTGGAAGAACCATATTGGATGCAAGCACCAGATAATTTTGTAACCAGGACAATGGAGGGTTAACATGGCTGCAATAGTTCACTTGTGATGCCATGGCCTCCAGGAATATGGAGAACAACTAAAAATAGTACAGGAGCTTTGCTCCTTGCTTTTTAGTCCCAGTTTGAATAGGAGATTCAAATAGAGCTGAAATAATGGCAAGCAAAGAGAAGCTAAAGTCGTTTAAAAACTCAAGGTTGGGTCTCCTATAGAGGAGGCTGATTCCCTTAATGCTATAAGTTTGGCAAAATGTGTCTCAAATGTTATGGAGAATGGAACAAATCTTCAAGTAGATTAAGAGACTGAAGCACACTAATGGATGTTGTTTATACACGTATTGGGAGGCATATGCATTGGCGATGAATGGAGTATCCATTTGATGAAACGTTGCTTAGTGGTAAATTTGTATCCATTTGATGTAATCTTGCTTAGTGGTAAATTTTGTTTACTTTTATCATTGATAGCCTGTTTTTGTTTGTACGCAAATTCTTCTTTCTATTCCCCCATCAAAATTTATAAACAAGACTTACGTGACAAATCACTAAGGCCAAGGGCACCAGCCTTTCAGGTCTAATCCTAGGGACAGTATATGCAAAAACATCTTTCTGCTGATCAAAAGAAGACATGAAAAGAGAAAAAGCTAGAACCAATATATACATCTAAAATACGAATAAAAATTCATTCATCTACACAACATGCCAATCTGATTTTATGCAACAACCTAGTCAAAAAAGATACTTCACCAGACAGGTGGAAAAAAGATAACAAATTACACAATGCGAAAACGACACATCCAAATAACAACAATAAAAGATCTTGTGCATGCTTGAACAAAACCATGTGCATGCTTGAACAAAACCAAGACTGCCCCTGATGACATCCTAGTTTTGGGATCAACTAAATTTGGAATCTGAACTGTTCATAACAGCTTGGCCAGCAGTAGTTCAATTCAGTTAGACTTCCATCGGTAGTTTATATCATTAATGGTGAGTTCAACACCTTCAGCACTTCATCATTAGTTTAATAAATTGTCGACATCAATTCATATAGTTCAGTTAGATGATTTATTAATGAATAATTGCATTGATATTTCATTAATTAAATATCGAGCCCTATGTAACTTTTTTTAACAAAACATCTGGTCATGATGACCTTCCATTCTTATGTGTATGTTCGTATTTATTGGCAAAACCCATAAACAAATCATTTAAGAAAGTGCATGTACTCGTAGATGTATAGATTGTGAGAGCAACCCATTCTTAAACTTGCAACCAAGCAACAGTAATTCACAACCAAGCAACAGAAAGTCCAATACAACAACATAACTACAGGAATTGATTAACCAGTAATGAATTGCATTATGAAAAAACAGTACTTTTGAAACTAAGGAAAGAGTGGCCAAACAAAGAATTTCAAAGAAAAATCTGCTCTAAGCAAACAACCCCAAAATCAAATTACCAAAAACAAAGGCGGCAATAGTATAAAAAAATGGTGCACTGCAGCAAATGCACAACAGAAGTTACAGTATCCATTTCACCTTCACATATGGGTCATAATCGATTAGGTTCGGGTGGATTCATGTTGAATTGAAAACAAACAAATCCAATCGAACACCACCATTCTTTTTTACAATATAATCAAACACGCCAATTACCTATCACATTGAAAAAAAATAAAAACCATACAGCTTTACTTATCAGGTCAGTATCAATTAGGTTGCCACTGATGATGAAACAACCTAGAGTTTGCTCTCGTTCAGCAAGAGCTGGTCGTTTCAACAGAAAGAAACAAGAATATCCTCATCCAAATTCCAATCCCAACTCATCTATCGCCCCCAAAAATCTTAACCCAAAACACCAAATTGTTTGAGCCAAAATAATGGGTCAACTCAGAAACCACGACTCCAACCATCACAATTCACAACCTCTTGCAAAATTCTAAAAATCAGAGGACTCCCCCTTTCCAAACAACTCAACTCCAACCCATTTAACCATGAGAGAGAGAGACCCCCTTTTAACTCCAACCCATTTAAGCACGAGAGAGAGAGTCTATTCTCTAGACCAGTTGACCTGCACATGATTCTATGGTACCATGGGTCAGATTTGATCAGACAGATCAAATCCTGTTTGGGCCACACAGCCTTCCACCTGTTGCCAGATACAATCACCTTCAATAACAGTTGTTGAAGCCGATAAAGCAAAACAACACAATCTTTGACAAAAGCAGAGGGAAAAAAACGAAGACCCAGAAATAAAACCTCCTAATCAGTGAACAAAATCATCAATACCAAAAAAGATCAGTAAAAATCACTAAATGGACAAGCACAGAAGCAAAACAACAGAAATGAACATCTCAGGATCTACTAACAAAACGAGAAACAAATTTGAAAACAACAATATCAGATCTGATGCTAAAAACAGAAAAGCTAAAACTTAAAGTAGAAGAAAAAATAACCACCTTGCAAACAATCACAGTTCTCAGCCAAGTCTCTCACAACATCAAGGACAGAGTCAATCAGCTTCGCTCCCTCGTGTAGTGCTAATTGCCGAAGGAGAGATGGGTCTGCGCCTGGTATAACAAAGATGGGTTTTTTGGGAGATGGTGGGAGAGGGTGAGGACTGTGTGAAGGAGATGAGGTGGGAGAGAGAGAGAGAGAGAGAGAGAGAGAGAGAGAGAGAGAGAGAGAGAGAGAGAGAGAGAGAGAGAAAGGAGAGAGCGAGGGAGATTATGGCATAACAGAGATGGGTTTTCTTAGGTTGGTTTTTTTGGAAATGGTGGGAGAGGGTGAGGGTTGCATGATGGAGATGAGGAGAGAGCGAGAGAGGGAAACAAGGGCCAGAGAAAGAGAGAGTGAGGGAGGGATGAGAGAGGGAGATTAGGGTGAGCACATAACAAATGGGTTTTTTTAGATGGGTTTTGTTAGAGATGGTGAGAGGGTGAGGGCTGCCTAATGGAGATGTGGTGAGAGCGAGAGAGGGAGACGAGGGCCAGAGAGGGAGAGACCGAGAGAGGGATGAGTGAGCGAGATTAGGGCGGGAGCATAACAGAGATGGGCTTCTTTAGATGAGTTTTTCTAGAGATGGTGGGAGGGATTTGTGTGTTGATGGAGAGGGTCAGGGTTGCGTGATGGAGTTGAGATGAGAGCGAGAGAGGGAGATGAGAGGAGTTGAGAGGGAGAGAGCGTGCGAAAGAGGGATGGGGGGAAGAGAGGGAAATTAAAGTGAGCGAGGGAGAGTAGGGCGTGAAATTGTAATATAACTTTTAACGGCAGTCACTTATGGCCGCCGCTAAAAGTAATTTTTAGCGTCTGCCAACACTTTATGGATGCTACAAACTCATTTTACCCTCGAAAGCATTGGCCGCCGCTAAATATTCGACGGTACAAATAAAAAATTTCGCACGAACCAGTGGCGCCATTGGATCGGTAGTTTTACTCACGGTCACAGTAGACGCCGCCGTTAAAAGTAACTTAAAAATTGAGTTACAGCGGGGGTCGGACTTGGCTGCCGGTATAAATGTCTTATAGCGTCACATTTTAGTGGCCGCCGCTACAAGTTCGACACTAAAAATGTATTTTCTTGTAGTGAAACGCTATAATTAGTTGAACTTCTACTACGACAATCTTACTTATATCCCAATGAAGAGCAAACTCGAGCACATCACTCAAACTATGTAACTACCGCTAATTTGCTAGAGTATTTAATAGTATCTTCCATATCTTAATTTTTTCTAGGGAGAACTACTGGAGAAATCCCCACAATATGCCATAGGTAAGATGACGACCCACTAGTAGTTTAGAGACGGGAGGGGTCCTCTAGACGTGTTTTTGTCTATTTTTTTTCATTTATTGATATGGTTGATATCGACTATTCTATGGTGGTTCCTCTGGATTTGCAGAACCCAAATAAAAAGTGAATTTTTCTCTCTTGGTTGCTGGTGTTGCTCCAGAGCGATGGATGCGGTGGATGGGGCTGGGGGAGGCAGGGAAAGGGAATATATGAAGGAATGGAGGGCGGCGAGCATGGGGTAGTCTTTGTCGGATGAGGAGGGAGGATCTCCACGGAGGGAAAGGAGGAGGGAGAAGAGGGGAGTGGAGACAGAGGCGAAGTTGTAGGGGGAGACGAGGAAGAGGGCCTAGGCTTGGGGGAGGGAGGGGATGAGGGCCTGGGACCTGCAGATCGGCGAGGGCGGATGGTCGTTAGGTGGACCTGCAGACTCAATGTCAGTTAGATTTTCTTCAACATATAACTATCTTATTTGCTGAACGCAACAGAATTGTGGATATCGACCATATTGCGAAACATTAAAGAAAGACATGAATGTTGAATCTGCATGTCTACCTAACAATCATCTACCCTCGCCTCCTCTCACTCCCCTTGGGTCTGCCCGTCCTTGGCCCTCATCCCCTCCCTCCCCCACCACCTCCAGGCACAGGCCCTCTTCCTCATCTCTGCCTATAACTTCTCCTCCGTCTCCCCTCCCCTCTTCTCCCTCCTCCTCTCCCTCCATGGCGATCCTCCCTCCTCCTTCGATGAAGATGACCCCATGCTCACCGCCCTACATTCCTTCATATCATGGTATTAAATATCGGCCGATACCGGTTCATATCGGCCGATATGAACTAGTATCAATCCATACCGGTCCGATAGTTTGGTGATATATCGGTCTCGGTATCGCAGACCAAAATATCGCCAAAAATATCGGTCCATTTCGGCCGATATTTTGAAAATATCGGTTTAATCGATATATCGGCCTATATATATGTCCATCTCGGTCCATCTCGGTCAAAATATCGGCCAAGATGGAATAATGGAAAAAACCCCTAAATTTTTCAGTTTTTTTCCTCATTCTTCATCTCCACTCATCTCCTTAGAGCAACCCCTTCTCCTTAGCTGATTTTCTTGCATATTTCCAACACGATTTCTTGAAAAAGATCATTTTATTTTGGTAAGAAAATCATCATACTCCCTTATTTTAACTATTATGTATTCTTTAACAATCCATACCGAATAAATGATGATGATGATGATATCGAGTGTGGGCGACACTCCACTTGGAATTAGGCTGTCATGCTCATCAATCTCTATCTCTCTAGTCTACCCTAATTTCAGGTAAACCATAAACCTTTTGATGTTCAAGTGCTTTTTGATTGATTTATCTCACTATCATGTTTCAGATTTTAATATTTTATCTTCATGGTCTTGAATTTCACAACTTATTTTGATAATTGAGTTAGTATTAAATGATACTTGATATATTATCTTTATTTTCTTATATTTTACACTAATAAATTGATCATGAGCATCAATAATTGTAACATTATATGAAATACGGGAGAAGACGGCGAACTGCGATACAGACAAGACTCATAACTTAAGGTGACTGAGATTTTAATTTATTATTGTTTCTAATGGAAAAAAAATATTGTTTTCCAACATTTTCTAATACTGAATTTTCTGGATATTTTTGCGAATTTTTTTGGATTAAAAAAATTTTCACACCGCGATGACTATGACGGACCGATATCCGCGACCGATACCGATATTGTCACGCCCCCGAACCGAAACCTCGGGGGCGGGAAATGGGGATTTAGCATAAATATATTTTACTCCTCCCAAGATCCGCGTGTGTGAAGACAACACATTCTGAATATTTTGCGGAAGCATTTGTGGCGTTGCGACCCGAAGTCCGTGGCCATCGGATTCCGCGTCGCACTCAACCTTTAGCACTAAGCTATTATCTCAAGAATCATATCAGACTGGAGTAACCATCACAATAAATTACAGAGCTGACAGTAACAGGATATTACATTCCCAAATATGTTCAAGTTACAATTATCAATGTACATTAATTAAGAATCCCAGGAAAAAGGCTAATAAAAGCCATACAACAATAAGCTATAAACTACTACCCAAATGTGACGTAGCTCCGATGTCAGGCTCAATGTCTACATGACATAGCCGACAAACCAACCTGCAAGGCATGGCTCCAAAGCCAACAAAACACTCAACTCGGGGCGAAGAAATCTGAACCTGAGTACCAAAAGTAGTGGGTCAGACACGACGGTCTGGCAGGTAGATGAAAAGATCACAAATATACTAAAGAATAAAACATATAACAAATCATGCTAATCGATCAAGTGCTGCATATAATTAAACGGGTGCAAAGTCGGGAATCTCGGGGAAAACCTGTATTCATTTCAAGTATGGGTAAAACATGAAGATCTAATAAAACATGTATTCATTTACATCATCTCTAATCATAGACATTTGACAATCGGGTATTCGTCTAAAACATGTATAAATATAGTAGTTTGACAAAACAAACGTTCATTTGAGACTTAAGTAAAAACACAAGTATACAACAAATCAGGTATCCATAGCAGTCTCAAAACCAAAGTTCATTTGAAACATATGTGGAAAGACGGATATTTAACAAACCGGGTGTTCATTTAAAACCGGTGTAACCAAAGCAATCTGTCAAAACTAGTGTTCATTTAAAACATATCTCAAAGCAGGGATATTTAACAAATCGGATATTCATTTGAAAATAGGTATAAATATAGATATCTGACAAACCAAATGTCCTTTAAAACAAGGCACGGGTATTTAACAATTCGGGTATTCCTTTAAAACACGTGAAATCATATAAATCTAGCAAAATCATTGATCGTATGGAACATATGTAAAAGCATGGTTATTCACCCAACCGGCATTCATTTAAAACATGTGCGGGTACAAAGAATAGAAAATAATATAATAATAACTGAATTTACATTGGAGAATATTAGCACTTGTTTAAATAACAACTTTCATAAAGGAAACGAATCATTTATCGGAAAGCAAGTAAACAATATAAAACATGTCGGGTGTCCAAGGAATCGGGAACTGGCAAGATGGCAACCACACGAAGCTAAGTCCTCTATCACTAAAGCGATAGAGCAATAACTAGGCCCTGATCTCAGTCACTCGAGGTGAGGAGAAACAGGGGATCTCATAAATACATATACATATACTAGGCCCTGATCTCAGTCACTCGAGGTGAGGAGAAACAGGGGATCTCATGAATGCATATACATATACTATACATGACCACGGTAGCGAGCCGGGCATCGGGGACCATAGTAGCAATCTGCGGTATCGGGACAAGACCACGGTAATAACCGGGTATCGGGACGGGACCACGGTAATAACCGGGTATCGGGATCCAAGCTGCAGCTGGCGGGACAAGAGGGGGATCTCCAAGTCGGTGGATCAGACCAACAAGGTTATCCAAGCTTAGTGGTGCCGACTCATAGGTCAAATACAATCGAGACATATGAAATTAAATCAAGTACAATAGATATACGGGTAAGACGGGGGTGCTCAAGGGCACACTAACATTTCATGTCGGGCAATACATATCGAGACAATTCACTGTTACTAGAGTAACTTCAATGCTTTCGGGAAAACAAGTAAATCAAGTACAATAAATAAACGGGTAAAACGGGGTGCTCAAGGGCACAATGTCATATCATGTGATGCAATGCACTTCGGGACAAGTGACTGTTACTAGAGTAACTCCAATGCTTTCGGGAAAACAAGTCATGTAATGCAAATCTCGGGAAAAGAGGTGAAACAATGAACTATAACAATTTCGGGTAAAAATATCGGTTTCAAGATCTATTTAAGTGAATAGGGGTCCCGTATGTCGATTATAACAATTACTTGGTACTCCTTGAGTTTGAAGACATTCCGGGCTCCTTATGCACTTTTACTACTTTCAAAACTTAAAATGAGCTTATGGGTAGTACTAGATGTTACAATAGCAAGAATGAAGCTTATAAACGGTCCATCCTAGGCATGACATTAATCCGGAAACATCGAGCAACCGATTCAGTCACCGAAGGGAATAGAATCCGCGATAACCAAGGGAAAGACTTGTGTTTAGATATAAAGAAGATATCGCGTCGTTCCATCCCGTTCAAGATTGAAATGGATTGAACTTCGATGCCACCGAACCAACCGTGAGGCGTGTCGGCTCAAGACATTCTCACACATGGTCCAAACAGTCCAAGAAGGGTAGCCAAGGAATCACCTAAACCAAGAATTAGTGTCTAGATCAACACCATTCTTTTCTTTTAGTCCCCTAGCCTTAGAGACCTTAGAATAGGGTACAATTAGTCTTAACACTAAGGTATATACCCCTAGGACTCATAGAAAGCCCAAAGGTTTCCAAAAAAAACAAATGTCAAATTTCACTGGACTCAAACTGAAAATGAATGCCGGTTGGGTGAATGCACAGGGTCTGATCGATCGGTCGATCGATCGGCTGAAAAAGCCTTACAGTTAAAAGACAGGCCGATCGATCGGACCTGGGCGCAGTGCAGGTCCGGGAACTGATTTTTCCTTCCTTTTTGTTTCCTTTCCTTCCAACACATGATCAACCACAAAGAACCATAAACAAGATGGTTTAAATACATGTTTCCAAGACAAAATATGAGCTAAAGAGCTCCTCATTTCAAATTCCTCTCTTTCCATTCTTTCCATTCACAATAAATCTCAAAAGTGGAGAAAACTCATTCATGTGAAACCATTTGAAATCTTGACACTATGATACATACATTTCCAAGAGATTAACAAGGGAGAAATAACTCATCAATAAGCACATCTTGAAATCAATATTAATCATATTAAAGACAACTATTAAAATCACCAAAACCATTAATGAATCAAGATTTTCTCACAAAACATGTTAATAATCAAAACAATCCATTCATCCACTTGCCTTTGACTCTAATCAAGAAAATCAAGCTCCTAATCCCTTCTCAAGCTCAAGATCCACAATCTCTACAAAAACCCCCAAAACAACCCTAAAATGGGTTAAACAATGAAATGACCATGAAACCTTTCAATAATCAAGGTGGAGCTTCTCTAAGGCTAGAAGATTACAATTCTAGAAGATGGGAAGAATCACTTACTTAGATGACCTTCAAATGAGAAGAACAAGCTCAAGGGAGGTCTCTAGGTTGGGAGATTTCTCCAAAAATGGTATCAATGGGGAGCCATGGTGAAGAGGAAGAAGAAGATGGTCTCCATTTCTTGATTGATGAACTCTTGGTGTGTCTTGGAGATGAAGAAGCAAGGAGAAGAAGAAGAAGTTGCAAGAAAAGCCCTAGGCTCAGCTGGAACAATGGAGAATGGAGGGAATGAAGGAGATGGGTTCCCCTTATAAGCAAGTGGGGTTTGGGTCCCACAACTTAAAGAACTTGGGTGGCTGAAATCATCTAATTCGGGACCTCGGATGGATTCGACGAAGAAGGAAGAAATGATCGTCGAAATATCTAGTTTCCAAAAAGTATATGTTTCGCGGGTTTCGAGAATATCGAGTTTTTGGTACAGATTTGGTGTGAAAAGACTGTTTTGCCCTCAACGCCAAGAAATCGGGTTTTCGGGTTCTCAAATGGATACGAGATCAACATGAAAGTTGTAGGATTCCTCAAGATGAATCCAATGGGCCAAAAACACAATACGAAACAAATCGGGAAAATCTCACAAGAAAAAGCAAAGCCAAAAAGGGAACCCCCAAAGGGCCCCACAAGCTACCAAAGCACTCAAAAGCCCAAAACTAGAAGAAAAACCATTCTAGCTCACAAACTCAACCCAAAAAAATACTAATCCCACTAGGAGAAAATAATCCACAAATAAAACAACACTAATCCAAGAGATTAGGGGTCGGGTTCTCACAGATATCATATTGGTTTTTCGGCCCGGCCAATACCGCGACCGAGACCGAGATTTTATACCATGCTTCGTATCCTCTCTCTTTCTGCCTCCCCTAGCCCCATCCACCACATCCACTACTCTCGAACAACACCACCAACCAAGGGAAGAAAACTCACTTTCTATTTAGGTTCTGTAAATCGAGAGCCACCACCACAGAATAGTCAATATCAATCATATTGCTAGATGACAAAAAAAAAAAGAGACAAAAACACACCCAGAGGACCCCGTCTCTAAACTACCGGTGGGTATCTTTCCTATGGCATATTATGGGGATTCTCCAATAGTTTTCCCTTTTATCTAATAGTACTATCAAGTTAGCTAATTTTATTTAATTATAAATAATATTTTATAAAAGGATGATATAGAATAATTATTATGTATAATAGATAGTAATATTAAAAAATACTTTCTTTTGGCCTTGGCATGGCTCTAGTCCTTGAGGGCTTCGATATTGTAGGCCCACCGTCATCTTCGGGGCTTTAGCTCTACCTAGGTCTGACCCACATATATGAGGGTAGGGTAAGGGCTTGCCCCACCCGGCCCTTTGAAAGCGCTAGTAGTGTCTATTTGATGAAGTGGTTAAGCTTTTAATTACATTTTTTTATTGGATCTAAAAAAACTAAGGAAAAAGAAAATGTAAAGAAGAAGAATACCTTTATTATGGCGAGGTGGGTGACAACAGATATCGCTGCTGCTTTCGTTCTTGAAACCACACTCCATTCCCCTCCATCTGCACTCCTTGCAACTGGGCACATCCCACCTCAGACTTAAAAGATAAACAGGCTCCTCATAATCATTTTGAGGGCGATCGAAATAAATACGATCTAGGTCTGGCTTTAAAACGGTCTTTATTGGCTGGCAAGACACTGGCATCGAACCCACGGGAGCATCAGCACGTAAAGTGTCACGCCCCCAAAAGTGAAACCGGGGTTATGCGTGAGATTAGGGCTAATTTAAAACTTTTCCAATAATAAACACATACCAATTGCCCTAATCGTGTCCCATCTGGATCGAAGACCGCTGTGAGGTATAAACATTTCCTCGAATATATCAAACAATAGCGGAAGCTTCATAAAACAAGAGGTATCTTATAGATGTATAGTTTACGAGCAATATACTGCGTATCAAAGTTAAGGTTAAGGTTTAAGACTATTACAAAATATTAATTACAAGTAAAAAGGCCAAACTAAAACTAGGCCTAAACAAAAGTGTAAAGAAACCAAAAGTTGAAGCTAGGAGGATAATCGTGTAGCTCTCGTGTACGGGGTCGTCACGGCTATACAATGTCGTCCGTACTATACTCTAAGAAGTCATCAGGCTGATCTGCCTGAACTTCTTCCGTCGTCTCCTCCGCCTCGGGGTAGTAGAGCTCGGTACCTATGCACCAAGAATAGTATCATCAACACAACGGATGGCAAAACAATAGGTATATAAATCACATAGATATGCAGTACTAAAGAGAATGAACAATAACCATGATCATAAGATATGCATAGCACTCTGATCGGAAGAGATGCAGTGCATTCGAATCATAAACAAACTATCAAAGTTGGCGGTCCACATATGCTAAATACTCGTAGCTCCAGTAGCTCAGTCTCCGTGAGATCTGGCACTGTCTCACTGCGAACTCGTAGCTCCAGTAGCTCAGGCTACAAAAGCTCTGGCACTGTCTCACTGCGAGAAACAAACCACCCGTAGCTCCAGTAGCTCAGGCTACAAAAGCTATGGCACTGTCTCGCTCGAGGAACATCTCGTAGCTCCAGTAGCTCAGGCCACAAAAGCTCTGGCACTGTCTCGCTCGAGGAATATACAATGCAATAATAGTAAAAGTCCTCTCACAGATGGTGCCCCACTGTGTTGAACGTTAACAGCTGAGTGGTGCCTGACACAAAGAATCCTAACAATATCGGTGAAGGGCTAGGCTTCTTGTACGAACAATATTCAATATCGATAGAGAACTACTTTATTCCAAATCAAATCAAATCCCAAACAAATACCAATAGTAGTCCTCTTTAAGCCTGACAATCAAAGCTCCCTAACCTCAACACTTCAAACGATTATCGAAACAAACGAAATAGCAAAGGGGATCCTAAATCCATCATCTAAGTTCTCAAAGTGATCCTCTAATAAAGCAAAGCAAATAGAACTAAAGAACATGCTCATCACATGTAGAAGATAGTACCCGAAGGTACCATTCGGAATCAAAGCGAATAAACAATCCAATCCTAAGTAGAGTGTCAACCCTGAAGCATCGCACAACCTATTCAGTCAACGAAGGGGTTAGGGTTAGCGATACTCGGACGAATAATCTTCGTGCATAGATTTAAAGAAGAGTATCCCGTTGTCCCATACCATTCAGGATTGAACTAGGTTGACTCTCGATACAACCGAATCAACAGTGATGAGCGCCGGCTCAAGACGTCCTCACAATAAGTCAAATGAGTCCTCAAAGGGGTATCCAAAGGTTCACCAAAGTCCACCTCAAAACAGGGTAAAAATCCCTTCAAAAAGGAAAATCTGCACAATCTGCATAAGGCCCGGTCGACCCATAGGTCGACCTGCCCCTGTTGTCCCGGTCGACCGGCACCTGCAGGCCGGTCGACCGGCTGGCCTGCGAAACCTGAGCAGAGCCCCTGTTCTGGGCTGAAATGGGACTTTTCCCATTTCTTGTTTCTGGGACCTGATGAGAAGCATATGTATAATGAAAAACAACTTAAGTACAACCTATAAAACTACTAATCAAACCATTAATCTCTAAATCCATTCAATTCAATCTATAACTCATTTTATCATGTTTTCAATCTATTAAAGTGTCAATTGAGCCAAAACCAACTAAAACATGATTGAATCAAACAAATCAAGGTAAACAAACATATCAAGCATTTATATAGCTATTGACTTGCCTTAGAGATGTGATGGACTCTATTCAAGAAGAAAAAGAAGGAGGAAGACACTTTAAAAGCTCCAAATGGGATGAACACTCCTCCAAACCCAACAAACTCCTACAATTGCATGCCAAGGGTCAAGGTGGGTCTTCCTAAACCATTTCTAACCAAGGAAGAAGATGATGTAATGGTTTTCAAGCTTTGGAAGCTTACCTTTAAGTGGGTTGTGGGTGAAACAAGGAGAAAAGTGTATGGTTGCACTCTTAGAGACTTGAGGAAGATGATTGTTGACTTGGTTTCCGTCGCCGGAGCTCCGCGCTCGTCAACGGAGAAGAAGAAGAAATGAAAGGAAGAGAAGAAGAGATGAGTCGGCTACTGTTGCTGTGTTGTGGTAGTTGAGTGGAATGAATGGAAATGAATGAAATGAAGATAAGTGATGGGTGGGTTGGTAGGATACTTAAGTAATGGATCTTGGGCTTGGGCTTGGGTTGATGGGTCAAGTTCCAAGTCGGCCCACGTATACAATTAATGAATTTCGGGCCTCTTCGACGCGTCGAATCGAAACGCGACCGAAGACTAAAGTTCATGAAACGACGAAACCTACCCAATGCACCCAAACTCACAAAACTCATAATCTCTTGTATTCCCTGAAACCCTACCCAATTAGTAAAATGACTCTGTATCCTACCCAAACGCACTCCGAATCATGCGAAACTTCGCATACGAGCTTCGGCGTTAAACCCAACTATTTAGACTCTAAACTAGCTTACTAACTAATCAAAAAATTAATTATAATTAATAGGCCATTAAGGGGGTGGGGTGTTACATAAAGCGAAAACGTCTTGTTCCACGTTGCTCAGGCAGGAGAGGGCATAAGCCCTACTGAACTCCACATTCTTAGAACAACTGATGAATGTGAAGTCACGATAGAATAGGAATGGAGAAACAGAAAGGTTAAGGTTGTTGAGAAAGGGGAGCCAGATGCAATCCTTCGGCTTGGAAAGCATCATAATAATCTGTTCCGTGTAATCGATGTTTACCACAACAAGATCTCGATTCATAGATTGAATGCGAATCAAGGTGTTCTTGTCTTGGCAAGAGATATCAAAACCCGGATATCCGCAAAGTGGAGGGTGCCGCTCTTTCATTCTGAAGGGGAATTGGATGACAGGGCCACCATGCGGAGTGAAGAGGTTTGCAGGAATCACCACCACAGAAACCAGCCCCAACAGAAGAGAGGAGGAGCGAAGAGAGGAAGTGAAAGATGTGGAAGGTGCCCATTCCTCTTCTCTTCATGTGTTTTCCAAGCAACGCGCAATTCACAAAGCTTACATAACAATTACATCTTCCTTGTTCGTTTGCTCGTGGGTGTCTTTTGTTATTTCCTGGAAAGGAAGTCACAATTGCCGTGAATTTCTGGGCGTTTCATTTTATGCCTACCCACGTTCACTTGTCCAAGTCCTAGTCTTTGATTAGGAAACCCAGAATCCGATACGAGGCCAGACCCAAGCATTTTCTTTTTTAATTCAGCGCTATCAATTGTGCCCTCTTATAAGACTACCCGGCCTGCCTCGACAATAAAAAATACCACAACATAGAGGGCTTTTGTTTTTCTTAAAATGCCCAAGGCCCGGATTAGAACGCAATACAAATCAATAGATCAAGGCACCGAAATTAGTTAATTGGATCAGTCAAAATATAGAAAGGACACTGCCAAAATATCAAAAAGGCCGCTTGCATGTGTGGGGCCCACTGTTGGCCCATCCAAATGTACCACACAGCAGGGACACCCTATAGTCATGGATCATAGGTTTTGCCACCCATCTGAATGGGTTCGACCATTAGATTGCTTAGGGATCTTAGTATAACATAACTGATTTGAGGTCGAAGACATAAAAAGAGTTGTTCCTTTCAGGAATGGAAAAAAATCAGAAAGATAAAACCAAAGTAAAACAATGGTGTCTTTCCTATTGTTACAACCCGACCTAATTTAACCATGTTTAGTGCTAATTAATCGTATTTTAGTTAAATTAATTATACTTAGTTACTAATAAAGGTATTTAGTGTTAATTAGTCCTTGTAGATTAAGTTAGTTGAGTCCTGAGTCTTAGATAGGTGAGTTGGAACTGATTTGACTCAGTTGAGTAGAATCGAAGACTCTTATGTAATTATCGATATTCACATTTTGCATCATATGCACGTCATTTTGACATCAACGCGTGTATCGTCGAGCAAGGTAACTTTCATATTAGACTCTACTTCATTTGATCAACCATTGAGTAAGTGGACCTTCATTTGACTGTATATGAAAATACTAGATATTGGAAGGGCTTTCTTGCAAAAAAAGGAGCCTTATCTCTTAAAACCCATTCAATAAACCCATCCCAATCAATTGTTTTTCTTTCCATTGGCTACAAGGAACTTCTCTTCTTCTCTTTTCCTTCATTTCTTCCCTCTCTCCTCCAATCATCTACAAGGGGTGAGTGCATGTGCCTTTGGGAGCTAGGAGTAGAACTCATCTTCATCCTCTTCACCTTCCTCTCATTTTGTTAACAAGAAACCACCTTCTTCATCCTTTACTTTTGTCAAATTTGAATTTCTTGTCAAGGTAAGAGCCAAACCCTCTTGTTTGATGTTTTTGAGTTGCATTAGAGTCAAGAGACCCTCTTATCATCATGCATAGACATTTATTAGTGTTTTGGTGGGTGTTTGTGATTAGGGTTTGATATTTGGGGATTTTGGTTCCTTTGAGCTAGAGTGAGAAGAGAGAGCTTGGAAAGCTTTTAATTGAGGCAAGTATAAGCTAATTTGGATTTACATATGGTCTATTCATTGATTGGTTCAAGAACTCTATTTCTTTAATGATTCTAAATTCTTAATGGATGGAATGATGTGGATTGGTTTATTGATTTGAATTGATGGAGATGAATGGAGGGTTTTCATGTTATAATGAGAGCAAGGAGGCTCCATTGTGCAGGTTATGTGATGGAAGAGGGTTGGGAAATAGAAGAGAGGAAGAACACATGAGAATTCCAAAATCAGGAATTCTGGAGCTTTTGCTTGAGCGAATAAGGGTCCGCTCAAGCGAACCCTCTCAGAATGTCATTTGCTCGGGCGAACGAAGAGGCCACCTGAGCGACCAACTCTCTGGATTGGGTCCGCTCAAGCGAATATGGGTCCGCTCGAGCAAACCTGAAGCTGGAGGCTGGGTCTCCTTTGACCCAAATTTTAGGGTGAATTATCGCCCCTAATCTATAATAGCCCACTCTAATCATCTCTAATAGATAATTATGGTGCACACCTTGTTTCCATTGGAATTAGGATCCTTTAAGACTCTTAGGACCTTAAAATGGAACCCTAACCTCCTCCTTTGGTATAATGGACATTCCTTAGTCTAGCACTATGCCACAAGGGTGGTTCTGGAAATTCAACGTATTCCCTATAACAAGTGACACTGAACAAGATAGTAGTACGTTGACCTTCCGGAAATACCTTGTAATGGACGGTGAGAGACCATAAGTAATAGTTTAGGGTTGGCTAGTAAAAATTGTCTTGATCCCCCTAAATTTATTGCATCTCATATTGAAGTCAAATTTCCTTATTGATATCAAATCCTAGTTTTTTATTAATTAGTTGCATTATTAGTATTAATTATGGTTCGATTTTCTATTTTCAATTAGTGGTTTAATTATCGTACAATTGTTTTAATGTTCGTTGAAATTGTGGATTGAGTAAGTATTTGTGTGTGTGATTATTATTCGATTCGATTATGAATGAGTGATAGTAAACTTACTCAAATTCAATTACTATTTGATTTGATTGAGTCGGCACTACTTAGCTTCGACCCTATGATACTCGACGGGATTGAACTTGGTGTAGTTATTCGAGACTACTGCAGTAAGTCTTCTGAAGCACCGAACCTCCAGAACCGGGTAGTCAGCTAGACTTTGGCTGGGCCGCTGGTGACTTCCCAACTAGTTTCGCTCTCTTTTGAGAGGATGAGCTCAATGTAGTAGCCAAATTAGTATGTTTTATTTCTCCTTGATTCGTAAAGCATAACTCACTCAATTTTGCATAATTGCCTAGTTATTACTTGATTTTGACATTTGATAATCAATTGTCATTTAATTCGATTTGAAACATTATGTATTTTCTTATTAATGCCTATACTTGCTAAATCGTCGTATTGAGATACTATTCTTGGTGTCACAATCGCAGGTGTAGCTTCCGGTCCTGGGGAGGCCCAGGAGGGAGAGGAGGAGACTGAAGAGGTTCCTCCAGGACTAAAGGAGTGGCCAAACGCTGGGCCAGTGTAGATACTTCTCCGTCGGGGAGTGGGATGTACATTTTGAGAGCTTCAGTTAGTGTGTGACTAGCCCCTTTTTGTGTGGGTCACACTTAAATTTTTAGTTATACTTTCGATTATACTTTTGGTATTGTTGTGCAGGGTTCTTTTATACACCCTTTTCTGTAATCAATGTATACATTGTGTAATTCTTTTGTATTAAACTTGAATGTTTAATTGGACTGAAGGGGAAATGATACTTCTTGTGTACGGATTACAGCTTCCCTTATGCTTTAAATGTTATTGATAGGTTCTAGTGAGCTAGACTCACGTGTGGAAAAGTTGTTTTCTCTCCTTCGTGTGTTGTATTTGGCTCGAGACAGGTACAATATCACGGGATTACGTGTGATCCACCTCGGGGATTACCCTAGGCCAGGGTGATTTGGGACCGGGACACCTATTTATATCCCAGGGGTTGTAGAAGTTGGCCACATAGTGAGAAATGAAAGACAGAGGAACAAGGGCAAAGTGCCCCTCTCCTCTTTTTCCCCTCCCTGAGCAACTTCCAGCATATGAGATAAATCGGATGGTTGCTTTGATCTATATCCATAGAGATTAATTAGAGTATACTTCTTTGATTGGTAAGCTTATGAATATGTCATTGTGGCCACTTAACCAAAATCATTCTACTCAAAACTTACATATTCCGATGAACTAGTGTTTGGCCAAACTTCACCCTGTATGGAATTTAACCCACTATCACATTGATCACATGTAATTGTAAAAGACATGATTCGACACTTCCTCACTGCCAAATGCTATAATTCGTGCTATTTGGTGGCCCCTAGCCATAAACTCTATTTTCGTAGGCATTAAACTCTTCAATTAACTCTTAAGTTTTCTATATAGCTAAGGATCCAAGAATAATAGCCACCTAAGAGAATATAAAATGCATGAGAATCTTCAAATTCCATTCTTGGGGAGCCACTTATTTAGACATGAACCTCCAGCTTAGAGAAATAGAGATGTCCACCCTATGCATGGTTTCTATTAGTAGAGATTCATGTGTCATTTAAAGGACCAAACTATGGGAGAACTCTGAAAAACTGCCCATTATGACATTACAACATACAGTAGGAATGCATAATGCAATCAAGCTTAATGCAATCTAAATATTGTCAATTATATTATGAAATATCTTTAGTTTTTTAATTATTTTCACAACAACCATAATGCAATCTTAACATAGTCAGTAAATCAAGCCTAGAGAAAATGGAAAGGGCATCATTTTTTTATTCCTTGTGTCATTTAAAGGACCAAACTATGGGGGAAGTTTGAAAATTTGCCCATTATGACATTACAACATATAGTTGGAATGCATAATGCAACCAAGCCCATTGCAATCTAAACATAGTCAATTATATTATGGAATATCTTCAGTTTTTTAATTATTTTCACAGCAACCATAATGCAATCTAAAGATATTCGATTGAGTAAAAAAGAAAATGTAAAGTCTTAGTTGGCTAATTCATCTAGTTTGAACAAAACTCAATTCCATATTGAGTCATATTTTTTGTTCTTTTTAGATTTGGACTGTGATGACATTTCAAGTCAAGGTTTGGAGAGTCCTGAACGCATAAAAGACTGTTTATTCAAACCAAGATGGAGTCCAAGACAAAGAGCAGGTTCACTATAGTGAGTCAGTCCCAATGTGAGGTAGAATCAATGCTCGCTATAGCGAGCTGGGAATTCTTTCCGAGCTCAAGATCCCTTTCTAATTTCTCTGTAACTACTATTTTGAGTTCTACATAGATTGGAAACCTCATGCGTGAACCCTTGGGCTGTATATACATCTTCTTGTAACCCCAAAGTTTATCTTGAGCTCTCTCTACTCATCCCTAGCATTAAGAATGCTTATAGAGAAACTTTGCTGGTTGTTTCATGCCAGGAGAATTACGCTGAAGACGGAGTATCTTCTTCTTCTCTAAAGCACCTTGAAGAGGTGTTCAAGGTGGGATATTGTCAAGCGCATTGAAGGTGAACGACGGGTAGGCGGCAAGTCCATCACAATCCTTTAGGGCACGTTTGGCACTTTACTAGTTTACTAGTCAAGTAAAGCCTCCATTTTCCAGACAAGGGGTCACATCAAAAGTACCCTTTTTCACAACTGCCTCCTTTTCTAAAAAAAAAAAGAGTAAAAAAGAAACCTCCTTTCTCTACTTAAAGACAAAAAAAACTCCACTTTTCTATACAAAAAGTCAAAAAGGTTCCATACCAAACAACTAAAAATAAAATATCATCAAAACCCACATATATTTTATTATCTATTGATTTGATTCTTTACTTTATTGTTATTTTACGGTAAAATGATCAAACGGGCCCTTAGGTTGAGTTCCAACTAGGTCAAAGGCTCCGGGTCAAAGTCCATTATGCTTACTGGAAGGTAAGAATAATTGCGTTTTTACATTCTATCGAGTATGATGTGTGGGAAATTGTTGAGAATGGGTATACTCCTCGCACTGTGGTTGTTAATGGGAGAAGGATTCCCAAACCCAAGGGTGATTGGACCCAAGGTGATAAAACCAAGCCCATTGGAATGACAAAGCTATCAATGCCATATATAATGGTGTTACACATTCAGGATTTCGCAAAATCTCCACCTGTAAAACTACGAAAGAGGTGTGGAATGTTTTGAGAATGGTGCATGAAGGCACTGATATTGTTAAGCAAACCAAAATTCAAAATTTGACTACTGCTTTTAAGACCATTCATATGAAAGATAGTGAGACCTTTGATGAGTTCAATTCCAAACTTAGCGATATTGTCAATTCGATCTTTAATTTGGGCAAACCCATGCCTGACCATAAAGTTGTTAAGAAAATTCTTAGGCTTGTACCTGAGAGATATCATTCGAAAGTGGTTGCTATTGAAGAACATACTAATTTGAATGAACTTACTGTAAGGCTGCTAATGATGGTTCAGATGGTGATTCTGATGATGTTGAACTTGAGGCCCTTTTTGTCTAAAAATTCAAAATGTTTCTGAAGAAGAACAAAGGCAACGTCAAAAAAGAATTTCCAAAAAATAAGAGCTACAACAAGCCCAAAGCTGTATCCAAGAATGAGAAAAACCTAGCTAAAAAAGCTACAAAACTCATTCAGTGCTTTGAATGTCAAGACTTTGGACATCCTGCGTCTAAGTGTGCTAATAGGTTAGAAAGGAACAAAGGAAATGCTTTGAACGTCTCATGGGAAGAAGACGATTCAGAGAATGAAAATAGTGACTCTGAGTCTCCTTCTGTATCTGCAAAGTTAATTGCTTTTATGACACGTACAAACTCATCTTCTGTGCAGGGGTCATTTGACAAAGATTCATAGTCAAATGATGAGTTGAATCTTCATGATTTTTCTGATGATGAACAAGATATTGAAGTTGCATACATTAAACTCTTGAAGGATTCTATGCGCCTTTCTTGCATTAACGACAAGCTCTCTCACAAGATGAAAGCTTTAGAATATCAAAATTCAATTTTTGTTTTCTGAACTTGATGATACTCGTGCTAAGGTAAGCCGGCTAGAATCTCAATGTGTTATCTTATCTGAAAATATCATTGTTGTAGGCAAAGAGAAAGAACTGGCTATTGCACAATGTGAGAAAGTTACGAAGGAATTGGAGACATTGCTCATTGAGTACAAAACATACAAAGTTGAGAAACAAGATCTTAATGGCGAGTTGAAAATGGCCTTGACAGAGTTGGATTCTACTGTGTCCTCATTCAACCACATGAACAAAGGACCAATGACGCTTGATGAGATCTTGGTGAGACAAAGAAGAGAAAAATTCAAGACAAGACTTGGCTTTAATTCAGAACCATTCTCTTCCAAAAAGTCAAGTAACTCTGTTTTTATATGTGGCCCCGATTTACAATCAAGTATACCTGTTAATACAAATACTACACATGCAAACACAAAGATTAATAAGAATGTCCAGATTCATCCCAATATGTCATTGATATGGAATCAAAGGGCACATCCGACCACATTGTAACAAAATGCGTAACCAAAAAGACTAAATCTATTTGGGTAAGAAAGTCTGATCTTCGCAGTAATGTGGTCCTCACCACACTTACTGCAAAAGACTTGCATGTATGGTACTTGGATAGCGGGTGCTCGAGACACATGACTGGCAACAAATCCTTGTTTACCTCACTGGAGAGCTTCGATGGAGGTAGTGTTAAATTCAGAGATGGAAGCAAATCTAAAATAATTGGAAAAGGTACTGTTTCGATACCAGGTATTCTAATCTTTCCATTGTCTTTTTGGTTAATGGTCTAAAAGCTAATCTCTTAAGTATCAGCCAACTATGTGATTCACATCATGAAGTACATTTCTATCTCAATGAATGTGTGATTGTGGATAAAAAAGGGATAATGTATAACATGGAATGGGAACACCTGACAACTGTTATGTTGTTGCCACTGAAAGTGCTTTGTCATGTCACTCAGCAGTGATTAGTGATATTGATTTATGGCATCGATGATTGGGCCATGTTAATCACAAGGACCTCGATAGATTGGTGAAAAATGACTTGGTTCATGGGCTGCCCAAATGTTTAAAAGCCCTAAACGGTATTTGCGGCCCTTGTCAGATAGGAAAAAAAAGGGTGCTCACATATGAAGGTTGGCGCTTTAACAGCCACCAGAACACTTGAACTCTTGCATATACATCTCATAGGTCCTACTAAATCTGAAAGCATTGAAAGTAAGAAAGATATATTTCTCACCATTGATGATTTTTCACGGCTGACATAGGTCAGATTCCTTAGAGAAAAGTCTGAGACCTTTAAAGTTTCCTTAGATTTATGGACCTTACTCATTAATGACTAAGGAAAAGTATTTGGTGGTGTTGTCAGAATACGTTCATATACCATGGAACCGAATTTGAGAATTCTGATCACAATTCGTTCTATTTCAAGAATGGTATTAAACATGAATTTTCTAGACCCAAGACACCACAACAAAATGGAGTCGTTGAGAGGAAAAACCGTGTGGGTCAGGAAATGGCACGACTTATGCTGCACAGTAAAAACCTTCCTCAACGTTTTTGGGTTGAGGCAGTTAATACAAAGGTACATGTTATCAATCAAATTTACCTCAGGCCGGGAATGAAAATGACTCCATATGAGATTTGAAGCGTTAGAAAACTGACTGTCAAGTATTTCAAAACCTTTGGGAGTAAGTACTATATCTTAAAGGATCGAGAACACTTGGGAAAGTTCGACTCCAGGAGCGATGAGGGTATTTTCCTTGGTTATTCCATGACCAGCAAAACATATAGGGCACGTTTGTGTAGAGGCAACTTCCACGAAAAGAAGAAATTGCCACATTAGCAAATTCTATGGTTTTTAAATGCCTCAGAAATAAAAATTCATGTTTGGTGCAAATAGTTTGTCCTCGATGAATTGGTGCTAATGTTGTTTGGTGTAGCTGTGGATTTCTTTTAGTAAAAACTATTGTTTAGTGAAAACTACTGGGTGGGTGGGTCGGTATGTGTGTAAAGTGGGTGGGGTTGGGAGGAGAGGGGGGAGAAAGAGAGTGGTTGGGTGGAGTGAGGGTGGGAGTGAGGAAATGGGAGGTTAGTTTTCTGTGGAAATGTACTTCCCATACCCCCCCCATAGGAAGTCTATTTCCATGACTAGGAAGAAAAAAGCTGACGTGGCGAAAAAGCAGTTCTGTGGAAAACTACCGCACCAAACACATGAAAAAGAAGTTTTCTGCAGAAAACCACATCCTTTTCCGCAGAAATGGGCTACATAAACGTGCCCATAGAGTTTACCATCTTAGAAACTCTACTGTTATGGAGTCAATAAAATTGGTTGTTGATGATGCAAGAACTTCAAACTAGTTTTTTGATGATGACAAGGGCATAATTTTTTCTCCTGCTTTTAAATAGGTTGAAGATATCGACTCAACCAAGAAAAAGGAACCTAAAGCCAAAATCGAAGAAAAGGGGAACCAACTACACCTAAGACACCATCCTCTGAACTCATGGTTCCAGATATTATCAAACAGTTTGAAGAGCAAAGTGCATCAAGAAGTGTGAGACCAGTACCAAGAGTCATGAAAAGCCATCCTATTTCGTAAGTACTTGGCAATGCTAAGGAACCAATGAGAATGCAAAAATAGGTACGCAATGAGGTTTGCCACTTCTGCTATGTTTCTTTCATTGAACCCAAAACTATAAAAGAAGCTCTTGTAGATGACTGTTGGATAAATGTAATGCATGAGGAGCTTGAGCAGTTTGAAAGAAACTGTGTATGGTAATTGGTTCCTAGACCCAAACACACCAATGTTATTGGTAAAAAATGGATCTTCAAGAATAAAACCGATGAATTAGGACAGGTTATAAGGAACAAAGCTAGACCGGAAGCACAGAGCTATACCCAAGTTAAGGGTATCGATTTTGAGGAAACATTTGCTCCGGTTGCTAGACTAGAATCCATCCATCTGTTGCTTGCTATTGTGTATTTTCTAAATATTAAACTTTATCAAATGGTTGTTAAGAGTGCATTTTTGAACGGATATTTGAAAGAGGAAGCTTATGTTGAATAGCCCAAAGGATTTTAAGATCCTCACTACCCGGATCATGCGTTTAAATTGAAAATAAAACACTCTATGGATTGAAACAGGCACCACGAGTGTGGTACGCAAGACTGACAGTTTTCTTATTGGACAATGTTTTCAAGAGAAAAGTGTAAATAAGACACTATTCATCAAAGAGGACACTCACCACATTTTGATTGCACAGATTTATGTTGATGGTATTGTCTTTGGATCTACTTCTGATAAGTTAGTCGATACGTTTTCTGGTAGCATGTCCAAGGAATTCGAGATGAGTATGGTTGGAGAGTTCTCCTTCTTTCTACGATTATAGATCAAGCAGTGTGACAATGGGATCTTTGTTTCACAAACCAAGTATGCTCGGAATCTTTTGAAAAAGTTCGGGATGACTTCAGCTAAACATTCCATAACATCGATGAGCACCATTATAAACCTGAGTATAGACTCGGATGGGAAGGATGTTGATGAAACATTATATTGGAGCATGATTGGTAGCCTACTGTACCTTGCCGGAAGTCTTCCTGACATTGCATACAATGTAGGCATATGTGCCAGATATCAATCAAAGCTGAAGAAATCCCATATCAATGCAGTGAAAAGGATCATGAAATATGTTAGTGGGACTATTTAATTTGGAATTTGGCTAAGCAAGGACACAAATACAGATCTTGTTGAATATTCTGATGCGGATTGGGCCAGTTGTGTTGATGATCGTAAAAGTACATTAGGAGGTTGGTTTTTCATTGGGATCAATCTAGTTGCTTGGCATAATAAAAAGCAAACTTCGACTTCCTTGTCTACTGCTGAGACAGAGTACATTGCTGCTAGAAGTTGTTGCACTCAATTGTTATGGATGAAACAAATGCTGGCCGACTTTGGAATTGATCAAGATATAATGTATGTGTATTGTGATAACCAAAGTCCGATAGACATGTCTAAAAATCCAGTCCAGTACTCCCGCACCAAACACATTGATATTAGGCACCATTTCATTCGTGAGTTGGTAGAGGAGAAGATCATTATTCTCGACAAGATTGCTACTGAAAAATAATTGGCCAATATTTTCACCAAACCATTGGACCCAACCCGCTTTGAATCCCTTCGCAAGTCTTTAAGGATTTCCTCTTTTCACTGACCTCCATTAGCTTTCGTAAGTGTATATGCACATGCACAATATCACAAAGACCTTTATGGTTATTTTGCATGTGATTTGCTTTCGGTGCACATTTTTCGGAATAACAATTTATCTTACTCTTTCTTGATCTTGATAGACAAAAAATTGAGTGACTATATCGGGGAAATTCTCCTGAACCTGAGGATCATAGCTACCTACGAACGTGTGTGATAGCTTCCAATTGATTGAAAATTTTCATTAGAGAGGGCTACCATGTTCTATAGCGTGGACGTCACTAATGAAGGTTCATGGTTGATAAAAATTTATAAAAATAAAAACTGAGAAAAATGATGAAAATGACTGAAAAAAGGGGATTGAAAAAATATATGTGGATTTTGACCTCAATAGACTAAATACTGGTTTTTCTCCCTAGTTTTTAAACTTTCAGTTTCAAAGCATGTCCTCATTGAGGGGGAGCCTACCGTCTTTCACACACGTATCACTTGATTTCTGAAAAATTATGTGAATTGATCAATTTCTGACCGTGCTGAATCTTCATTTGTAGGTTCTGTACTTTTCACAAAATTTTTATGGAGTATACATTTATGAAAAATCTGATTTTCTGCATCTATGGAGTTATTTGATAATTTTGTGTGAAAATGTAGAGGAAAATTTGCCCAGGGCCTATTCCTTCACTAGAGACAGACAGAATCATGTCTCGGTATAGCAAGATGTACCATGCCCAAGTCAGAACTAGGGCTCACTATAGCGAGCACGCCCAGCGTTTTAAAGTTGTTTCGGTCACACCCCTTTGTTTTGACATCCTGTTTTCAAAATCCAGGATATACATTCGCTCTCCCTTGAGTTGTGCACTCCCTTGGTCATTCCTCTTTCTCTTCAAAAGTCTCTTCCATCCATTCTCTTCTTCACACTAATCCAAGGTATGATTTTTCTCCTCTCCTCATTTATGGAGTTTCTCTTTCTCTTGCCTATATGAAAGATTTGGTAAAGGAATACTTGGATTTGGAAGCCAATGTGTCTTTGGCTTCTCTTGTTGGTGTTAAATGTGTAGAGTGGCATATTGGAGTTAGTTTCTGGATGTTGACATGGGATTAAAAACTGTGTTTTTTGAAGGTAGTAAAGTTTTGGGAATTTCGAAAATTTGGAGATTTGCTTACTTAGATGAAACCTTTGGCTGCCAGTTCATTTGGAATAATTCTTACATTATGCAGCACTCATTGGGAGTCTTGGATGTGTATACATCAAGCCTGCATTGCAAGATATCATTCCTGCACACCAAGTGTTTGGTTAAGTGCTCGAATGAGAATTAACACATCAACTGTTTCATAGAATGTCTCTATGATTGTTTCAGTTCCATCATGGCTCCAAAAACATCTAAAGGGAAGCATCAAGCTACTTCTTCCTCTTCATTTAATCGTGAACGCTTCCCCAATGCCCAAAGTGCTGAATTACAGGAATTTACTTTCAAGACTCGCTCTGTAATTCTGGAACGGATTGCTGAACAACGGGGATTGCTTTTTACTAGTTTCTTTAATTGGATCAGCCAGCGTCATCTGACGACACTGATGGATATGAAGAATGATGTTTTCAAGGATTGGGTTCGTGAGTTTTACTATAACGTGCACGAGGTTTATCAAAACAACTTCAAGACTTATGTTCGGAGGAAAACAATAACAGTTACTCCTGATTCTATAACAGAGTTGCTTGAAGTTCAACGCCCTCCAAACCCTTATTATCTATTCCCTGATCCAGAGAACGTTGAAATGCATAAAAATGATGTGGCTACAACACTTTGCGGTAGAGCGACTGAGTGGAATTTTGAACATCTGTATACCTATGACCTGACTGCTGACTATCAATTACTGAACATATTTGTGTGCCACAATATCAAACCCCGTGGACACACCTCAGACCTATACTACAGTGGGCCTACATGTGGACATTCCTAGAACGATATTTGATTCTATGCTCAAGGTATATGAAGGACTAAAGAGACTTGCTCTTCCATTTGGAGTGATGATCTGCAAGCTGTTGATTAAATATGGGTTTTGCACTTATGACCATGAGGAGCCCATTCTCCATAGGAAGAAGATAATGTTGCTACTCTAACTATGTCTGAGACCCATACTCGAGGTCACATTTAGGGGGAGAATGTTCAGGCTCAAGCTGAAGATAAAGACCACTCTATTGAAAATCGTCTTCTTGCAGTTAAAAGAGCAGTATTTAATCAGTCCATCCAAGTAGAGATGTTGGACGAATGGGTGACAGCTGGATTCAATGAATTGCGTCACTCATCCACATAGCAGTTTAATGAGATGCGTCTCCTATCCACAAAGCAGAATACTCAGTTGAGCAACCAACTTTCTACAACGTTTGATCAACTCCGACACCACTGACCGGGTTGCTGCATCCTGCTACTGATTCTACTATTCACTGCTCTATGTTTTCTGCTATAATGGTTATCTTAAATAGTTATTTCTTCTGACTTATGGCATGATCATAGTTGTTTCTCTATTCATCCCTAGCATCAAGAATACTCCTAGAGGGACTTTGTGGGTTGTTTCATTCAAGGAGAATTGCGCTGAACACGGCGAATCTCCGTCTTCTCTAAAGCTCCTTGAAGAGACATTCAAGGTGGGATCTTGTCAAGCATGTTGAAGGTGAACGGTGGGCAGTCGACAAGTCCATCACAGTACTTTAGGTTGAGTTCCAACTGGGTCAAAGGCTCTGTGAGTTTCCTTTAATCTTCTTTTACATAGTGCTTGGCTTTTCCAGTGGTCTCTACCACTCGTGGTTTTTTCCTGAGTAGGGTTTTCCACGTTAAAAATCGTGTGCCTCCTAGTTTTTGTGGTTGATTTTTTTTTCCTGATACTAGGTTAATCTTCTAGTTTAATTAATTAGAATTGAGTTTCATATAAAAATCTGAGTTGGGACCTTAGCCTGTGTTAAGGCTTAAATTGAGGTTGAATTAGGCATTCAACCCTTTTCAGGAAATAAAAACCACAGTTAGTAAATCAAGCATAGAAAAATGGAAAGGGCATTATTTTATTTTATTTTTTTACAGAGGTTAAAACAAAGAATCTAATTTGGTACCTCTACTATGAAAGGGGGCGTGTCTGTTGAAAATGTCAAGTCTATGCCCACCCATGATTTGGCTTTGGTGGATGATGAAGACCAAGGAGCGACCTGCGACGATGATGATGGAGAATAGTTCCGAGAGAAAAATTGTAATCGAGTCAGAGAAAAAGATAGAGGGGAGAACTGAAGATTTCTGAACGATAAGAGGAAGAAACCATTATAAAAGAGAGATGAGAGGACATATGCATTTATCGATGAAGGTTTCCACCATGATTTGCCGGAGTCGTAGTATAACGTTTGCACGTTACAAAAACCTTGAGGAGAGGAGTTATTCTCCATAGTTGAAATGGAAAGTAAAGGTAGCTGCTCCATTTTTCGGAAGAGAAGAAAAACGTTGACTGATTTAAAAGAAAAGGCTGATTTAATGGGTTATCTTTGGGTCAGGTATATCCTATAAACGTTGAGGAGAGGCTGATTTAGATGGCCCGGTAGCTATCAATGGACCAGTAACTATTGACGGTAAAATGGGCCAGCAGCTTTGGAACTCAATTATTATATTATATATGAAGCGAAAAGAGTTCAATTGAGAAATCAGAGATCAATTTCAATTTGATTTTGACCAACTCTAGCTAATTGATGTTGACATTGCATTCCCTTCTCATTCTTGTCCCCACTCCCCTCCTTTCCGTTTCCAATTTCTTTTCTTCTAATTGTAACTTAAATGATTTAAGTTAACAATTTCAATTTGCTTCTGACGGACTCTAGCTAATTAATGTTGGCATTGCATTCCCTTCTCATTCTTGTCCCCACTCCCCTCCTTACCATTTCCAATTTCGTTTCTTCTAATTGTAACTTAAATGCATTTAAGTTAATTGACATTTTAAGTATTCGTAATATTAGCCCGGATCTGTTTCATTTTAGCCTGTTTCATCTTTATTTGAATTAAGTTGCAAAATGACCGACTCTCTTCCTTACTTATATAAAAGCATGTGTATTATGTAGCCAGAGGCCCAAAACTTTTCCCTTTTCTAATGATTCATGGTAGATGGGTAACAAAGGCTTTCATAGTTTCATATCTTCATCTAATTTCTATTGTACAATAAATTTTTTAGCATAGTATTTGAGTTATTTGAGTTACTTTAGCATGTCAGCTTCTTGTGAAGATCTTGCTTCTTGTATTCAAAGTAGCAATAAATAGTAAGATTCCGCCCCTCCCTATTATTATCCAATATATATTTTTTTTCTTTTTTGTATTTTTCTGGTTTTTAAATTCTCACGTCTTTTCCTCACCAACTACCTCTTCAAGTTTCATTAATCAGAAATTCCTCAATCGGGAAATCATGCCTTCTTTCGACATTCGAGTAAGTCAATCTTTTCCTTTCGCATTAGCTATCATGTTTTTGTTTTCTTTGACTTGAAAGGCGAATTAGAGTTGTTAACATTTGATTTTAGACACCAGATTTTGCCCTTTTGATTCTTCAAAGAATTCTATGCTGATAGATTAGTTTGGGATATTGGGTTTTGCATATTTTGTTCTATTTTTATAATTTCAGTATGAATTAGGGTCAAAGTTATAATTGAGCCCTGCCATGTATGAGTTTGTCAAGTTAGACAGTTGTATTAAGATGCCTAGCTAATTTGCATTGTAGCTATCCAGAATATATGATATCACTGTATGTATAAGGGATCATTATAGAGAGATAAAATATAAGATCACCACGTGAAGAAGATGACTTAAACCCAACACCGAATACCACTTTGATATGGGTGATGTTTGAAGTTAATGTGGTTTATGTTGGGATTATTTATCCTCTGTTACCTCATGGAAGAAGTGCTCAACATTGCAGATTTTCCTGGCTTGTATAACAGCATATGGTGTTTTTGTATTCTTCTTCATAATTGTGTGAAGTTTTTCGTCGCAATATATAATATGTTGGTTCGATTTAATGGTTCTCAACAATGGTGAAGATGTTTGGTTCCACCATGTATAATATGTATCTGTTTCAAGTTCTATTTCCTTAGCACTTATCAATAGAAAAAAAAAATTGTACATGTACATGTTAGTACTACAAAAGGCACTATTAGTATCTCCCAATCTGTTCGGACCATTTTTTAACACCTATTGCATTGATCTTTCCTTAATCTTGAAGGCTATTTAAGCAGTTTTAAAATGAACAAAATAGTAGAGGCACTCGTATATAATGCTGGCTTGAACAATAATCACGTCATATTTAGATGAAGATAAATAATTAGGTTTCGGTTAGTGGTTTTCCAATTACAATAGCAAAGAGGGTTAAACTTTATCTCGGGTTACAGCCTCAGAGAAAACGGACTTCAAGTGATGGCTATTCTTCAATTTCAAAAATAGAAAAAAAAAAAACACAGGCCAACACGTATCTTATTCATAGAGGGATTCATATTTCTTTAATTTAAGAGTATTTTTATTTATTTTACATTTAAATAGATCTGGTTTTTTAATAATAGCAACACAAATTAGAATTTACAAACTTTTAAAGAATATTATATTTTATATACATTTTCAAATTTTAGTTTTATGACTTATTAAGAAATGAGATGAATATTGTTTTAACTTAAAATGTTTTTGTTTTTTCAACTATAAAAAGTTAATTCATATATAATTGCAACTTACAAATGCTACAATAGTACCTACTTCTTTGAATAAGTTCTCAGATATAGAATTCTTTGAATAATAAATAATATATATATACATATTATTTTAGATAAATACTACAATTCTAAAACATTATTTTTTTATTTTTGATTTATTTTATTTTCATTAATATTATAAAGAGACACACACACACACATATATATTGCAGACTGATTTCAATTTATTAATCAGCTTCAATTTCTCAATTGATTTTGACATTTCCAATTGATTTTGACTCTTCAATTCATTTAATACTCCATCAATTGCTCATTAAACGACCTTTCTTCTCTTACCCATCTCTTAAAGAGAGAGAGATCACCTAATACCACATCATTATGGCCCATTGCATTTCTAAATTAAAATCGTCTTTTCTCCTTCTAATAATGTCATTATTCATGTTGAAAATGGTAATGTCTCTTTAATATTGTAAATGCCACTAAATTATCAATGTCTCCTATTTTATTCACTCCATGAATGCTAATCAAAAGGAGAATTCTCGCCAGCTTACAATATGGCCCTATCCAAATAACTCAGTTTCATCCATAGTGAAGTACTATGTTTACATTTTTCACATCATAAAATATGCTGCCCGTGCTAAGCATGGGTGTCTTTCGCTAGTTAAGAAATGGCCAAAATCATTTAACAGTCAAAATCGAGAGGCTGATTTCTCAATTGATCTCAATTGAAAATAGTCTCTATCATATATTACTAGAAAAATATGCCCGTGCTAAACACATGCAATATAATCATAATATTAAAATTTATATAAAAAAATTTATTATCAATTTCTTTAAAATTAAATGCAAAAGGTTTTAGTCTGAGAGAGAGGAAAAATAAAAGAAGTCCATAGGAATTCAATACCTAATACCATATAATTTTAAAAAAAGCACAAGCCCATAAAAATTGAAGATTAATAATCAAGAAAACTAAAAAATAAAATCAAAACAAACAAACAATATAAACTATGAATAAAATCCAATGAAATTTGAAAGACACATAGAAATAAAACAAAGAAATGAAAATCCATAATCAACTCAATAACATAAGCAATTTAAAAAAATCAAACACTCAAGAGAAAAAAAATAAAACAAAAATTGGAGCACAAAAGGGCAAAGACAAAAGAACCCACAAATTCATGGAAAACCATCATAAGAAAAAACTAAAAACCTATCACAAGTGGAAAATTATAATAAAAGAAATACAAAATAAAATAAAATAAATTTTATTAAAAAGGCTATAAAAAATATATAAATAAAGATCCATAGACAATACAATGATAAAAGAAATTTAGAAGAACCAAACCAACTTATGATAATCTAATACTCAAAAATGGAAATCTGAAGCCATAAAAGAAATAAGAAAACCCATAAAAAGATTTCACAAAGAGAACTTAAAGAACCCAATGGAAGTAAAATAAATAATTAACTCAAAATTATAAGCATTAAAAAAAAAGACAACAGAAAAATGAGAATTCACAGAAAATCCCATGATAAAAAGTGATTTAAAAGAAAAAAAACCTAGGAGAATCCAATATCCAAAAGTTGAAACAAAAAGGGGGAAAAAAGAAGCTCACAATCAATGAAAATCATACAAATACAAACCATAAAAATATTGCAAATCTATAGAAATTTTAAACTGATGATTCTTTTGTATAAATCATATTAAAATGACATAATTAAAATTGCTTAAATAAACTATGATGAACTCAAAAGTAAATGAATTAAAAAGGGTTTACCTCTCAAATTGAAATGTTTAATAATTGCACCAATTGTCTCAAGATGCTCACATTTTAAAATGGGTTGAACACTGATCTAAACTAAGCATGCAAATGAGACTTGAGACGGTACAAAAAAGAGACACAAAGAAACAAAAAAATTATTGAAGTTGCTCTAAAAAAATACAATGAACTTAAAATTAAATAAATGGAAAAAATAAAAGTTCTCTTGTTGACATAGAGAAATAGAATTATATTGGAGAAAGTAGAAAATGATGATAATAAGAATGAGCTTAATTCTTTATTTAGTTGGACCAATATTATTCGAGATACTTTTTACCATTAGTTCCACATTCTTAAAAAAAAAAAAAAAAAAAAGGGTATACAATCAAAATCAATTGAGAAAAAAGAAACCAGACAACCCAAAACCGAGAGTGAATTAAATAAAAAAGACTAGGGATTCAATAAACCAGACAACCCATAAATCGACATTTCACATTCTAAAAAAAAAAGAGAAAAAAATCATATAATTAGAACAAACAACAATACTTGAAATCCCTTAGATTAGTGACACTTAGACACTATGACCCATTAACACTTAGACACTGGGACCCAGAATGAGGTGAAAATTTGAGGTATCCCATAAATAGGAACGATGTTTGTCTTAATAATTGTGATTTTTAATAGATGGGGTATATCGTAGTGTTCCACTCCATTTACATCATGATTTATAAAAGTTAAATCCATAAAAAAAAAAAAAACCAGACTCCATCCTTTCTTCCTTGGCAAGCGTGCATGGTAGCACATCAGTTACATGGAAAGTTTCTCACTTCCTCTTTAGCTCCACGCTGTTGTCGCGAGTTTTTATTTTTTTCAATAATATTGTCGTTTTCTTATTAATTATAAAACATATTGTTTTTGTTGATCAATTATGTATATTATATATTCATTTGAGTTTAGTTTTATTGTAAAATAGTTGTCATAGAAAATTAATGACTATATAGGAAATCATATAAAATAGTTATTTCAAAAGTTTGATCATCTATGCTTAAAGTACAATGCATAAGTATGAAAATAATATTAACGGTATTTGTAGGGGTCAATATTCTAAAAATATAGTTATTTTTATAAATACCTCGTAGATAAATTCCAACTTTCGGTCAATATTTCAAAGTGGGGCTAGGTCCCTTCCTCTTTAACTAATTTTAAGTTTTTGTTAATAGCTATTAACAGAAAGATGCTCTATGGTGTAGTGGTAGGGTCGCTCCTTTGAAATCCATATTGTCCTGAGTTCGACGCTTCATATATAATAATTATAAAAATTAGATTAAACCATGGGGGGAATATTTTTCCTACTAAAATCTTTAATAGTTGCAGTCCAGGATTTTTGGTGGGAGACTTCAATGTAGGGTTCCTGCTTTTGTGGATGGTGAGATTGAAAATTTTGCACAATCATAAATGAAAATCTTTCTTAAACCATGTATTGTGTCCCCATTCTTTTCATGGAAAAAAAATCAAATGACATTGGTGGGATTTTTTTTTCATTGCAGCTAAAGGGTTATTTTTTTTCAATAATGTGGTATTGCTGAATTTGAAGTAAAAGTTGTTGCGTGACTCTTTCTGTCGATTTCTTGGGAATTAGAATAACAATGAAAGTGCGTTTTCCATGATTGCATGGCCATTTTCATCAATATTTAAAACGAGGAGACAAGGTCTGGGAGAAAAATAAAGCTAAACATTATATAATAAAAGACAACTGGTCCTTCCATGGGAGGATGACACGTGGCGCATCCTCAAACTTTTTGCAATGTTACATTCCGGAATTACCCTTGTAATCTAATCTTATCCGGTCCTTCCCGGGGAGGATGACACGTGGTGCATCCTCAAACTTTTTGCAATGCTACATTATGGAATTACCCTTCTAATCTAATCTTATCATGTAAAATATCTCCTCTACCCATCGGGTCTTATAAGGTCGAAGCTAAGTAGAATTAAACTCATCAAATCAATCACTAATAGGCTCGAGTAAACAATTCTGTTCCATTCGATTCAATAGGATCTATTCGGTCTCACTCATAACATTTATTCATTCGAATCAATTCAATAGTACACTATTTACCCAATTCACAATTCCGGTATCTCATAGGATTAATAATTCCAATAACAATAAAGATGGATATGACTCATGCGTTTGACAACTATTAAGAATTGGAATTCACTAATAAAATCAGTCTCAACATGCATATGCAATTGATCAAGAGAATCTAAGGTGTGTTACTAACCATTTCTAATCTAACTATCCATAGTCAGCTGCCATTCCACCCAGTGTAATTTTTAGGAAATTCAATGTACTTCTATCCTTCTTTGGTGCCACGGTATAATAAGTACATTGTACTTGCAAAACCAACACCCATGCATGACGTTAGACTAATTGATAGACTTTCATGAGATGACCTTAGCCTCAATGATCATTCATGAGTTATAATTATCCATTGGGCTTGTAAGAAATTGTTTAAGGTTCCTTTCTAAGGCCGTACAAGGTCTCTCAATCCTAAGAATCCTATTGGTTCAATAGATGTACCATAATTGTCCCTAAAGATAATTATGGAGGTCTAACATTAGCTTAAGTGGTAATTCAACCTTACTTCTAGTAAAAAATTGACCTTAACACAGCAGTCAAGTCCGCTCGAGCGGATAACGTCTAGAGGCTAGGTCCGCTTGAGCAGAACACTTCCAGAGAGTTGTTCCGTTTGAACACCTAAATTCCCCATGGAGCGCAAAGGATTCTAAACAAGTCCGCTGGAGTGGGGAATCACGTGCTTGAGCGGTCAGTCTAGAATTCGTCAAGTCCGAATCCTGGGACTTCTCTTCTTCTCAAAACCTTCTGAATCACAACCTGCAATCATATATGAGCTTGCATGCTCTTCCAATCATCCATTCCATTCATTTCTTCCACGATCCTCAAACATTGGACATTACAATTCCCATAGCAAGAACACATTTCAATTATTAAAGAAGATCATAATTATGTTGGAAGTAGGTGGGCCTCGTGGATAGGTTTTCAAAACTTTTGATCCACTGGACTCAGGGATCAAGTACTCATAAGGCCATAAACCACATCCAGGATGTAATTCCTCAATCTCATCAACCATGTACAACAATAAACTCTATCTAGAAGATAGAAACCAACAACAAATAAGCAATCACAAAAATCTACAACATATAAGGAAATAGATTATATCTTTGGAGCTCAGTTGTGCTCTAATGGAGAAGAAGACTTGCTAGATGAAGAGACTCTTTCTTTGTAAAAAATTTAGGGTCTCCAAACCTCTTAGCCTTCCACACTATGTCCTGTATCAGATCTTTTCTCTAAAGGAGATGGGTGGGATCTCCAAAGGAAAATAACTAGAATCTCTTAAAGAACCCGAAAGAGAAACTAGAAGAAGGAGAGGAGAGAGGGGCATGTGCAACAACTTGCACTTGAAGGGGGCTGGGCATGAATACCAAGGGTGGACGTCCAACCCCTTTGCTCCCCTATTTAGAGCTCAAAGCGACCTTCTCTTTTCCAATTAAAATAGAAGTCTTACTTCCACAATAATTAGTAACTTACTATTATCACTATTAGAAGTCTCACTTCAAATAGAAATAGTAACTTTCTAATTCATTCCTTTCAGAGTTCAAGTAGAATTAGTAACTATTAATAACTTGGATTAGTGTGAGGACCACTAGGGATTCCATAGAAAGCTGGCTTAAACTAGGACACCGGACCCCAAATCTCATGCGCAATCCGGACCCACAGTTAATTGCAAATAACTCCACTATATAAATACAATTGCACTCCAGTCTTAGGAATAAATTACAAAGAAGACCCTAAACTTCCCTATGACCACAAGTAGACCCCTCTATCATTATCCATTGATCAATTGAACCTGTCCACCAAATTGGATACACATTTTATTATCCTTGGGACCCAATTATATCTAGTAATCATCAGTACCATCTAATTAACTTTTAATTGAGATGGGTGCGCACTTACTAATGATAAATTCATTAATTGGCACAAGGGGATCATACAGATAGATTCCATCTTGACCATTGAATGTTCCCACAGTCCTACTACCACGTACCCAAGACACTAAGGTGTTGACCTACAGTTGGCCTTACTCAATGGTGACTCAAAGCAAATGAATAGATAAAAACTTGAGTTTATTAATGTCTCAGGATTGAGAGCCTATTGCTAGGAAATTATGAGAGCAAACCTTAAAAAAAAAACAGTGTTTCATAAGGTGCTTCTTATGGTCCTTCAATACATCCAATGTACCAGCACTAAGATCTCACTACTAGAAAAAAAAGGTTTTTATATCAGCTAAAAATCGATATAAAAGACCTATTATATCGGTTTTTCAGTAAACTTCAAACCGATATAAGTACTCCCGATATAATAGATAACTATAACCGATATAATATGTGTATTATTTCATATCGGTTTTTGAACAACTGATGTCTTTTAAACCTAAAATTATAATACATATTACTGTAAAACCGATATAAAAAAAGTGAAACCGATATAAAAAAATATTTATAATATCGGTTTTTTGGGATTGTATTATATCATTTGTTCTGTAACCGATTTAATATTATATATGTATTTTTTTTTATAAATAGTCCTTCTAGAAAGGGTCAGGTGACCTTACGGTCACCTGGCGGCTAGCCGTCCTTTGCAAGGGGACTAGCCATCAGACCCACGGTTAGCTTTCCAGTAAGCATTTTTTTTTCTGGATGATTTTCTGTGCTTCCTGCGGCTAGCCCCCAACTTTTCCTGCGGCTAGCCTTGAGCCATCCTGATTTGAACGGCAGAATTTGTCTCCAGTAGAAAATTCATAACTTCCTCTTATGAACTCGAAACAACATGATTCTTCATCCAACTGAAAGCTTTATCAGAGGGCTAAAACTTTCATGTTTTGAGATTTAACCCAGATTGAATGGAAAGTAGTGTAAAATCACCTTGAAGCGGACTGGTCACAGAAAAACAGCAACCTGATTGAAGCAGAGTTGTCTCCAGTAGAAAACTCATAACTTCCTCTTCTGAACTCGAAACAACATGATTATTGATCCAAATGAAATATTTATCAGATATCTACAACTTTCATGTTTTGAGATTTAATCCAGATTGAATGGAAAGTAGTGTAAAATCACCTTGAAGCTGACTGTTCACAGAAAAACAGCAACCTGAGTGAAGCAGAGTTGTCTCCAGTAGAAAATTCATAACTTCCTCTTTTAAACTCGAAACAACATGATTCTTGATCCAAATGAAATATTTATCAGAGGGATACAACTTTAATGTTTTGAGATTTAACCCAGATTAAATGGAAAGTAGTGTAAAATCACCTTGAAGCTGACTGGTCACAGAAAAACAGCAACCTGAGTGAAGCAGAGTTGTCTCCAGTAGAAAATTCATAACTTCCTCTTATGAACTCGAAACAACATGATTCTTCATCCAACTGAAAGATTTATCAGAGGGCTAAAGCTTTCATGTTTTGAGATTTAACCCAGATTGAATCTAAAGTAGTGTAAAATCACCTTGAAGCGGACTGGTCACAGAAAAACAGCAACCTGAGTGAAGCAGAGTTGTCTCCAGTAGAAAACTCATAACTTCCTCTTCTGAACTCGAAACAACATGATTATTGATCCAAATGAAATATTTATCAGATATCTACAACTTTCATGTTTTGAGATTTAATCCAGATTGAATGGAAAGTAGTGTAAAATCACCTTGAAGCTGACTGTTCACAGAAAAACAGCAACCTGAGTGAAGCAGAGTTGTCTCCAGTAGAAAATTCATAACTTCCTCTTCTGAACTCGAAACAACATGATTCTTCATCCAAATGAAAGATTTATCAGAGGGATACAACTTTCATGTTTTGAGATTTAACCCAGATTGAATGGAAAGTAGTGTAAAATCACCTTGAAGCTGACTGGTCACAGAAAAACAGCAACCTGAGTGAAACAGAGTTGTCTCCAGTAGAAAATTCATAACTTCCTCTTTTGAACTCGAAACAACATGATTCTTGATCCAAATGCAAGATTTATCAGAGGGCTACAACTTTCATGTTTTGAGATTTAACCCAGATTGAATGGAAAGTAGTGTAAAATCACCTTCAACTTCTGGAGGCTAGCCTTCAACTTGGAGGCGGCTAGCCGAACCAAGTTGGAGGCTAGCCTTCAACTTCTGGAGGCTAGCCTTCAACTTGGAGGCGGCTAGCCGAAACAGCAGGGAAAAAACAGCATTGTGAAGAAACGCAACAGGGAAAAAAAAACAGCAGAAACACAGCAGGGAAAGAAAAATAGCAGGGAAAAAAAATACAGAACAGTAGCAAGAAAAACAGCAGCAGAGATCGTGAGAAAACAGAACAAAAAGAGAGAGAGAGAGAGAGAGAGAGAGAACAGAAAACAGTAGCAGCAGAAGAAAAGGGAAAGAAAGAAACGAAACAAAAAGAAAGGAAAGAACGTGATGTACCTGGCACCTGCACAGCGCTGGAAGAGCAGCTTCTTCCTCTTCGTCGTCGTCGTCTTCTTCTTCTCCGGAGAACGAGAGTGAGCGAGAGAGACAGGGAGAGGAGAGAGAGAGTAGAGAAAGCGAGAGTGAGAGAAGAGCAGAGAGAGCGAGAGTGAGAGGAAAGGGGTTTTTGGAGGGAGAGAAGCGCTGGGAAGAGAGGCGAGAGTGAGGAGAGAAGAGAACGAGAGTGAGAGGAAAGAAGGAATGATGGAGAAAGAAAGAGAAGGGAGGGAAGGGAAAAAAAAAGAGAGGGAAAGAAGGAGTGAGCCCGCGCGGGGGATTAAGGGATTTGAGGTATATAATATCGGTTTCATAATAACCGATATAAAATATTATATATAACTGGCGGTTAGCCGCAGGTGCACTGGCGGTTAGCCGCATGTGCACTTGCGGTTAGCCGCATGTGCACAGGCGGTTAGCCGCAGGACGTCCTGAAAAGGGAGGGAAGAAGGAAAAATAAAAAGGAGGGAAAGAACCGATATAAAATATGTATATATAATATCGGTTCCATAATAACCGATATAAAATATGTGTATACAACTGATATAAAATATATGTATACAACCGATATAAAATATTTGTCTATAATATCGGTTTTATATTAACCAATATAAAATATTGAAATTAATATCACATATTTTCCTAACCGATATTATATATAGAGATTATTATGTCGATTCCAGTGTAACCGATATAAAAAAAAATGACCGATATAAAAAATATTAACCGATATAAAATACCTTGACTGAAGATATTATATCGGTTATATGAAAAACCGATATAGGGCAGTTTTTGCAACCGATATAAAAGCCCTTTTTTCTAGTAGTGTCTAGAATCTTACATTCTGATGACTGAGACAAAGCACACTATCTCATAGTGATCAAAATGCTGCAACCTTATCAGATGAGATGCCCAGTCTCATCATTGGTTGTGAAGATATTTAAGTATAAGATTTGTGACACATGTCTCCCGAATTTGGATCTCATCCATACACATATTTCACATCTAATATACTAATGGGACCTGGTTCATTTCATGAACCAGCATGTCATATGTATTGGTTGTGTGCATAAAGTAATAAAACACCATTCTTCTCATGAAAGGAATGTATGATTATATTGATAAATAAAGAAATGAATCAATTTATTACATCATTTGATGGTTTGAGACCATACAAACTAACAAATTAGATGCTAGAATAGTTAACACATTAGAATTTATGTATTCAATCAAGAGGTGAATCAACATGCATAATCACTAAATGCTTATATTCGCCTTTGATTGAAGCTTTAGCCCCCTTTTCAACTCTTATGGCTCAAAGTCAAGAAAACCCCCAAATTTCCAAGCCATAATAAGAAACCATGCCAAATTGTTAATGAGAATGCATGAATGAGATGTGAAGAGTCCCTTGACTCAATTGCAAACCAAAAGTCTAAGATTAGGACGGAGTTCTCACCAATTCCAGTTAAGGAAGATTTGAGAATGGAGCTCTTGTCAATTCAACTAGAAAAATATGCCCGTGCAGTCAAGTATGGATGTAGAATAGTAGAACCACTGTTGTAGGCTGCATTGACAATTCATCATCCATATTGGATATAAGTATGATAGACATTAATATGAATACAATCCTACATCTTATGTAAGTTTGAGGGCTGACACACTTGTTGATCCTATTATGCCATAATAACTAAAAGTCCTATCAAAATACAAAGCTCTTTTTCCATTTTCGTTTATTACTGAGACTTCAATTATTGCAGTTTGATTGAATGCACATGATCGGCAGGAGCTTGGGGATATGGTTGCAGCCAAAACAGTCTTCGGTGGTTATTTTATTGGGAACCTGTCACAAATTTATGCATATCTGGGGGATGGGAGGGTCTTTGAGTTTTGCTAGCAAGCTGTATTATTATTGCAGATGCTGCCACAAACTCCAATAATGTATATATTTCCTATAAGACATAGACAGGTCTCTAAGAAGTAGTGCCTGTTGTCTGGGCCCATGCAGTTTTCTTGCAGCCCCTTCATTTCATAGAGCATATTGAGTTGTTTGACTTGGTTATTGCTTTAGCCAATTAAATGAGATTGGTGAACTCGCACAGCAGACCAAGTTCATTTATGTATCATTTAACTATAAGAAGAAGGGCCACAACTGTTGTATTTTTCTTGCTTTACATGAATATACAGACATATCATTCTGATCGACATCCATTAGTCTTTCCCCATTGTTTAAAGATCACATTTTAAAATCCATGCCATCAACTTACTTGATAACAAATTTGAGATTGATCTAAAGGGCGGCAACGATAACAATTTCGTTATCAAAGTTCGAACTCTCGTCATGAGAGTTTGAACTCTCGAGCTCGCTGGAAAATGGGTTTGAAGACTCAGAACACGAACGTTTGAACTCTCAGCTTGAGAGTTTGAACCCTGGGCACCTCTGTAAAATGTAAAATGGCTTGGATGGAGTATATTGCCCACTGCATGTTCGAACTGTCATCATGAAGGTTCCTCCCAATGTTTATGAATCTCAGTAATAAGAAATTACGTATTGGATGTTAGACACAAAAAATGAGCCTAGAAACTATAAAAAAATGGTTACGATATCGTTACCTGAAAATCAAAAACTTACAGCCATTTTGTAGAATTATGGTTATTACTAGTGACATGAGGACAAAAGAAATGAGAAAGGTCATGTGGGCCACCTGTTTATGATTTGAATTTATGCATAGCTTCCATATCATATATATATAAAAGACAAGAAGATGAGCATTCTTATGAATAATAGAGTGAAAATGCTATTCTTTACAAATTACAAAGTACAACAATGGTTCCAGACTTTGTGCCACCAGACAAAAAGGTCAAAAGAAAAAGGAAAAAGAAAAGAGAGGTTAGGAATTCAAGAACGTCACAATTCCTTTATATGACATTTCATAACCTCACCGTCAACATGACTAAGAATAACATCTATGAACAAAAATCACCATTCAAAGGCAATGTCAGCCGGTTCTACAAAAAGATATATTGTAACTAACTCTAGCTTTAGTGTTATTCTGACATATTCCTTTCCACTTTGAAGGAACTAGACCCATGCCTTCATCCCTGAAGCTCTCAGTCTCTAGCCTCCCATCACAAAAAGAAAGAGGTCAAATATGATAGGAATTGAAAATGAAATAATAGTAAATTGTGTTTAATGCGAAAAAGATAGGGAAAGGGTCAATGGTACTTGTCATCTTCTTTTGTTAGCACCAATCAATCAAGTACCCCACAAATAATTTTTTACTTTCAGATTTGTAAAAAAAGGTGGAAAATTACAGTACAAAATTAGAAAGACATGATGGGTGCAACAAACGTAAAAACATTTTAGCAGTGCATCATTAACGATTAACCCAATCAATTCATAGATCCCATAAGTAAGGTTAAGAATAGCAACAAACATAAGAAAGAACATTTTATAATTGCAGATGGGATGATCTATAGGTGTTATTTAGGGGGGGGGGGGGGGGGGGGGGGAATCTTTAAGAACCTGAATTCCTACTCATACAAACTTGAGTTTTGTAGCCGACATTATTTTTTGATAACGATATCGTTACCATCATTGATAGTTTCTTCATCCATTTTCTGTGTCCAACAAGAAAATAATGGTGAATTTATATTGGGTTGCATAAACAATAAGAAAGACTCACGATTTCACTCAAAATCTAGTTTTCAAAATTTTCCAATAACGACATCGTTGCAATTATTTATAGGTTTTTCACTCATTTTGTTTGTCTCCAACAACAAAATGACAATGACTTGATAATGGGGTGCATAAACAATGAGAAAGGCTCGCAAATTTGGCTCAGAAATGCATTTTCTGAATAGGTATAGTTTGTCGCTCGCAGATTCTACACTTGGGTCACGAGTTCCCCAGTATTGGTTCCAAATTTCTTTTCTTCTTCTTCTATGAACTAAACCTATACAAACATATCCCTCTTGCTTTTAACGTACACAAACAGTTATATTTTTGTCTATGGATGATCTTTTCAAGACCTAATTTAAAAAATAAAAAAATTAAATCAACCCTATAGGACTCAATCATGAACCCGTGTCCCCAGTGGGAGGTGCTCAACCATACCTTTTCAACTTTCTTTCTTGACTATCAGCCAAACTGTTAATACAACCTACATCAGTGGTTCCACTATTCTACATCCATACTTTATTCCCATAACAACATATTCAAAGGAACATCAAATGCGAGAGTTACTTCCTAGGGATGCAGAAACTTGTGGGGTTAAATGAAAATGAAATAACAAAGCAAGTTAGGGGAGAGAAACTGATTTCAAGTAAATAATGTATCAGAGCTTCAAGCACTGTACACTGTAAGCTTAAATTCATATCTTACCAAACTGCACATGGATAAAGTATTTTTTCATAGTTCACAAGTGTGTTTATTGGGTCTTCACTTTGGTTCGTCAATTATCACACCAATCATAGGTGTTGCCACTGCAACTCAACTCCCATTCAACCTTTCATATCTCCACAAACCCACATTCTCTTCTTGTTGATCAACAACTCGGACCTTCACTTTTACCATCACTGACCATTTCATTTATACAAGTTTCAAAATCTCCAAAACATAGCCAAGCCTAAAAATCACTCGACCATAAGCAAACCCACCGCAATTCATTGCACCCATTTGTTTCCATCAACTTTCCAGTTCGAAAACAACTTTTGAGCCACCAGTCTTCATCTCCTCATCTATTGTACCCATCTTCTATTTCAAAGAAATGACCCAGACTCTACCCTCCTGAAACAAAAAGAACCCAGTTTCTTGTTGCCTTCATAGAAGTCCTCATTACCTATTTCTATATCCTTTCCTTTACTTGTTTTTTCCATGATTTGTTCTATTTTCAGTTTCTATTCATTTCCTTGTTTTCCTTCATGCTATTTTCTTCTGCATTTTCTCATCAACTTCATCTAAAAAACTCAACACATTCAACCACCTTCATTCATCACCATGCCATCTCTATGCCTCTTCCACTATGCCCACTTTCACAAAGTGTCTCACCTCTCCATTTTTCACTTTATCTCTGGATTATGTCTTCCATCAACCCAATGCACAAGTAACATCAAATTGAATTTCGAAGTCAACTTACTCATTTAATCCAACTCAACTACCCATCCCTTCTTAACACACACCACCTATCGACCATAACCCATTTCCACTTTCCTTCATCTTTGTTACCAACTCATTCCATTGTCTCATCATACCTAGTTTAGATCCACCTAATTAAACTGCCATGAGTTGTTTCTCTTCTATATTCTACAACTCAACCCATCATCACTCCCATTTCTTTGGGACCTCAAAAATCAGGTATTCCTCAAGAAGTTAAAATCCCTGCTCCTGTAAACACTACCAGATGCTTACTCTGCAAGATTAAACAGAATCCATAGGAAAGAAGAATGTCATCAAACAGATGGAGTTTTGGAAGTGTGTGTAACGATAATATGCATTAAAAAAAGGAAAGAAAGAAATTGTTGACTTTCATCATTTCAATTTTTAAGTTCTGACCTCTTGTATCATCAAAGCAAGCTCTTCAATCTGTTTAATCGCAAACCACAACAGCAGGAATCGTGAAACAAGAGAAGGCATGCAGCCATGAAGAATCAACAACTAAAGCACAAGAGAATCTTTAATAGAAATGCGGAAACATAAACAACAAAAATTACACTAAAACCCAACTTGACCCGGTTGTCATGTCATAATAGCAAAAAAGTGTTGCCATGAACCAAAGCAGTAGAATTGTAAAAATGAAAATAAAAAATAATTATTCATTCACGATTCACCCTTCAACTTAATATCAAAAGTCAAGTCTCATAAAAAATAATTTGGATCCCATCTCTACATGACAAACGAGCTCACATCTCTCACCAACCATAAAAAACATGACTAGGAAACAAAGAAAAGGGGATAAATCAGCATAGTAAGGAAAAATCACAGGCCTAACAAAGTAATAAATCGCAAAAGTAGTTTATTTCATCTTCAGGTCATTTCCCCCTTCTGAGACAGCTTAGAGCCATCACCCTATGCTACTGAGATATTAAAGATAGACCAGCATGCATTCCTTTGAAGCTTTCCGTTCCTTTTAAAGCCATAATTCTTATCATAATTTGGGAACCTAATAACTGATGGGGCTAAAGCTTTAATAAAAGCAAGAATAATTGTGGACGGCAAACATTGCAGGACTTAACTCCAGAGCTGCACATCAGATAATATCAAAGTGCTCTTTTTAAAACCACAGTTTTTTGTCACAAGAATTAGGATAAGAATTGACATTTCTTTGGGATTTCTAAGGTATAGATATCTTTGATGTCACTTTTGAGAGGAATTCCTTTGTTACATTATGGAACTCATAGGCATCCCAATGAAAGAAACCCTAATGGCCCTTGTGAAATTATAAAGGAGATGTGGCATAGATTATCCAATACCTTTGACAGGCTAAATATGTTGGCTTTTTACGAATATTACGTATAAGTCAGATATTTTTTTCACATTTATAAGGTAAAACAACAACAGCTTCGATCCTTCATAGTTTTTCCTCTTTTTTGTTCTTGGGAGGACTCAAAGTCATGTACTATTGCCCTGTTACAGAAACATTTGGTGTCATTAACCAGCTGAGCTTTTACTTTACTTGGCACAAGTTGTCATAGAAAAAGCTTAAATGAATTACACAAGACAAACATTACACACCTTACTATTGCAAGTTATGGGTATCTGTTTCATGTTGATGCAAACCAAAAGCTAAGAGAACAACTTGTAAAGACTTCATTGAGTTAACCACGGTCAAATTTGGGTACACTTGTTAGGTTTTGGAAATAGGTTCTGGCCTACTTGTAAGGGCTTCTTCTGAAACTTTAGGGATAATTCCAACTATTCTAGTTTTTGGGGGGTTTAAAGCACTACTGAAGAAGCCCATTTATATCTAACCAAGGGTTCAACTTCAACCATATTTTCATACCCTCCATTCTAATTTTTATGATTCCATGTTTTACATTTAACCAAGGGTGTGGCCCTCTTTTCAGGCCCTCCCTTGCAATTTTCTAGGGTTGATTACATCTAACACATAAATATACAAATGCATGCAACCTTACAAGTTGTACCAATTCAAACCCAAACCGGCTTTCAACCTTCCACCAGCTGAACACAAAATAAAAATTCCCTATTTTCCTATTAACAAAATAACAACATCTATTTCACCATTTTAACCAAAAATATCTATTCCCTTTCATTATCAACAAAACAAAATGCTAAAAGTAAAATTACCCAAAGGGAGTTTGAAAAGCATAGAAACATATCGAAGTTTCCCCAAAATCTATCGAAGTATCGGCCAAAATCATACACGAATCTTCAGGGGTTTTTCCATTCAGTGATTATAGAAATCAATTTGAGCAAGCATAAATAAAAACCATTGTAATTGGGGTGGGGGGGGGGGTGTGGGGGTGGGGGTGAATCCATCAAAAAGAAAGGGGCTAATGGAGAAGAAATTCTACTTTTCTCTGCAAAATGTGAGGTGATTCGAAAATTTCAGTCATTCCAACTGTACCCACATCTTCTCGGTAAGAAAACTTCTCTGCATAACCTAGAGACATGGCCTTTTCTTCTATAGAATCCTCCAACACCCTCTCTTCTCTTCTTCCAAGAGGGAGAGGGGGAGAGGGAGAGAGGGAGAGAGCGCATGTAGAGGGGCAGGATAGGGAGAGGGAGAAAGACAGAAAAAAGGGTTCGGCCCTGATATGGATTTGGGGGTGAGTTTGAAATGATGTTGTTCGGCAGAATCTGGGGGTAAAGTCGTCCAAAAACCTCATACGAACACCGAATTTGTTGTTTTGGTGTATTTGTGATTAAATTCGGCTAATACAGGTTTAGCAACAATTATTTGGTAAAATTCCCTAGTAATATTTAAGTATGTTAGAGATTTGAGGGTTTATTTTGGTTTATGGATGTAAGATTTTTAGTTGTGAATGTTATTTTAGAGTTGTATATGAACCTATATTTTAAATTGGTTTGTGCATCAAGTCTGTTGGTTTGAACAGGTATTCAGATTTTTCTTTGTGGTATACATTTAGAAATAAAATTTATTCAAAAAAAAATCTTTCCCGATACACCAGTGAGCGTTGTAAAAAAGAAAAAGTTTTACAACATTTCCCGACGTGATATGTGCATCGGCGAAGTTACATTTCCCATCAGCCATTACCATGAATTCCCAACGCACTACCATCATCAACCATTATCAGGAATTCTCAACGCACTACAAGTGTTGGCCATTACTATGAATTCCCAGCGCACTACCATGGCGTTGGCCATTACTAGGAGTTCCCAACTCACTACCGTGTCGGCCATTACCAGGAATTCCCAACGCACTACCAGCGTCGGCCTTTATTTTGCTGACGCCGATAGTTGTTAGGGATTTTGTCTATTACAATCTGATGGATGCATTATCATTTTATCATCATTAGAATTTTCATGCATGTATTGATTTTGAAAAACTTGAAATCTTGTACTTTCACATGCATTGTTTTAAAACTTTCAAAACTTAAGTTTCATGCATGTTTTGTTTTTAAACTTGGATGCATTAATTTTTGAAAAGAAGATTTTCGAATAATGTAAACCTTGGTTTTAAACTTTCAAATCATGTTAGGCATTTTAGGTTCATGTTTTGCAAACTCCTTCAGATTGTTTTAAACATGAATTTAGGCATGATTCCATCGCCCAGAACTCCCACTAGCAAAATTCCGTAGAGTAGCTCTTTGCTTATTCTTTTTCAAAGGGAATTTATTTTTGCTACAATACTTTGCTACAGTAAAATGCTACAATGATTAATTTTGTTTCGGTAACCCGGTCGATCGGGTACACTGGTCTGATACCCGATCGACCGGACACACGGGAAAATGACCGTTGGGTCTCAAACGACTATATCTTTGACCATTTGAACCCGGTCGACCAAGTAAGGTACTAGGTCAACCAGGGACTAGCCGTTGGGCATTTTTTGGTATAAAGCTCATTCCAAGGCCAAATGAGTGGAACAAAGAGGCCCTGTTTAAGGTGTTTTGAGGTCAAACAAAGGGGAATGAGCTAAGAAAAGCTAGTGAGTTATTTAGAAAGCTAAAGCTTGGATTCATTGAGTTAAAACTCTAAGTAAGCTTTATAGCTTAGCTTAGAAAAACATATTGTAGAGTTTATTGCTTAGCCTTAGAAAGCATAGTGTATAAAATGATCTTGTAAACAACCTGCATTCGGGAGGCTCTCCCTCTTTCTCCACTGCATCCACTCCCCCTTTCTCTCTCTAGTCCCCTTCTTCTTCTCCTTTCTAGTTCTTGTAGACATAGGTTGAGAGACCGTACTGAGAGAATGATAAAGAGAGATGAACATTATTTTTTTCTTACTCAAAGATCAAGGAATAAAGACGCAACTTTGATTGATTCTGCGTGTTCTACTCCTCAGTGTAAGTGGTTTAATTTTATTTATCTAGTTCTTTGATGTGTTATGATTGGAGACAGTAAATCACATGCTTAGATCTAGGTTTTTGAAAATAAAAAATGCATATCAGAGTCGAGAGAAATCATGCAATTTTATGGTCACTTGCACCTTTCCCTACTCTAAGAAGAGAGGAGAAAGACTACAAGCCCGTATTTTCAATGCTTAGATTATCGTCTGACTACAAGCCCATATTTTCAATGCTTAGATTATGGTCTCATTTTTAGATATTTTGTACATATTTTCCTCTTTTTATTTTCAGTTATTTATTGAATTTTTTTACAGAAAATTTTCTGAATTATTACTTCGTATTTGCAACTTTCTATGTTTAGAACACATTTTCTATATTTATTTTCACATAATCTGAGGTTAGAAAGTGCACGTGCATTGCATTAGGGTCAGGTTTCATGATTGAACATGATCCTTGTTTATGAAATTTAGAGATTAAAGACTGAATAAGAAAGCTAATTTCAGACCTAAGGTGGACCACGTGACTGAACATGAAAAAAAAAGGCAGCAAAGTGCAACAGTTTCAAGCTGTTTTTTATCCAAAAGGTCGAGAATTGAAAATAGGCAAACATGATTTTTTTTCCTGAAAATTTTCAGAATTAAAGTTTGTAATAGGGGCTTTGAGACCCCCAAATTTCATCCAAAAACTCCATTGGGAAGTGGGTCAAATAGTGGCACGAACATACCCGAGTTGACTGCAATCAGAATTCGTGCAACATAATTGTTCAAACAGACATTTTTAAATAGTCATAACTTATTCGTTTCAAAATATTTCTCATCTCTTTTTTTTTTTTTTGGATTAATGCATCATCCAAATTTAACTTCCAGCCATTAGATCTAGGTTTAGTGCATTCTAAATTCATTGTGAAGTCCAGTGAAAATGGGAATGTGCACAAGTTTTTCCTTACTTATAATTTTTCAGCATGCATCAGATTTTTAGAAACTTGCAAAAAATTGCAGTGTTTGCATTTAGGAAATTATAAATTATTCATATTTACAAAAAAATTGATTTTGGTAAGTAGGATCTAATCTAGGATTTTTTTTATTTTCTCTATATTAAATTGGTTGTTTGATTTGTTTGTTCTTTTGTAGGTTTTAAGCTTATTTAAGATTATCTAGATTAGGTTTCTTTTAGGGGACATTGGTCGGAGCTCCCTCAACTCCTCACTTTATTGCGAACAGTCCACGATAAAAAAACATCCAGCCAAAGGTCCCTCACACACAATTCGGTACATAAAAGGTCTGATTTGCCCTTACATTCATTCTGTCTTTATTACGATAAGGCCAAAGAAAGCGTTACAATCATATCTCAAAAGAGTTTCGAATATTCTGAAAGAGGAAAGACACGATGAAGAAGGCGACATTTTTGTCTCCGTGGCTGCATGCAACGAATAACAGCAGGTTAGATAAAAATTTCAAAAACTTTCCTTAGATTAACTGTTTCATTGCAAGTTAGAGTTTGCATCAAAGATATCTTCGATTTCGACAAGAGGATATACAAGAAAGACGAGATACAAACCCTAGTTGCAGACGACGGTTCCATAACTGCATAACTGTTTCCGAAGGCATAGAAAGACAGTTCAAAATACTCATTTCCCTTGTAAGTTGAAAGTTTCTCACTCTTTTTGTTTCGAAACCCTATCTTACTGTTAATCGCCATTTTGAATGATTTTCTACCGTTCTTTCTGGTTCCTCTTCTAATAACGAAAACCTAATCAGGAAATGGTGAGAACGAAGTCCTCAATACTTTCAGAAAGCCAGGAGCAAAAGGAACAGAAAGTCGAAGGTATGCAGATAGATTTTTTTCTTTTTTTGCTTATAATGTCTGTCATTTTTGTATAAATTAGAAATGTTGAACCAAATGTATAACATTCATTGCTACTTTGTCAGTTTCAAGTAATTTTATCATAATTTTTTTCAAAAAAGTATCTGAATTTAAGATAAATTTATCTGTGTCTTGTGCAATTTATTTGTGTTCTGTATTCACTTATCTTAATCTTTGATGATATGGATCTGAGTTACTTTACTCAATACAAATTTATATTGAATTTATCTGTCTTCTGAACAAACTTCAATCAATGTCTATTGGCTTTATTCTGAGTTCTTGTTGAATTTAATTCAATTACTATTCTCTTTATCTTATATTGCTTGCTTGGAATGAAAATGAATCTGAGTTTGGCATGAAAATCACTACGAATTATAATGAATGTATGTGTCCCTGTGATGCATTTAACTGTTCTTGATGAATTGGCCTTAATTTATCTCAGTATTTAAGTGAGTTTCTACTGCCTTCAAATTAAGTTTATCTGATTTTAATTGGGTTTGTGATTGAATGACACCAATATATGAGTTTATTCCAGTATGTAACCAATTGCTAATGTTTTTATCTGAGTTTTATACCATACTTATCATTCTTTTTTGTATCCCTGAAAAGATTTTCTCTGTCTTCTGTGTGATGTTGAATCAATGTCTGTTAACTTTATTTGAGATTAAAAGCAAGCGAGTGTGACTTTGGAATGAAAATTCAACAAACCTTTTGTCTATTTCTTGAATTTATCTGAGTTTATATCAAATTTATCTGACTTTATATAAACTTTATCTGAGTTTAAGATAAATTTATCTGTGACTTGTGCAATTTATCTGTGTTCTGTGTGATGTTGAATCAATGCCTCTTGACTTTATCTGAGATTAAAAGCAAACGCATGTGACTTTGCAGTGAAAATTCAACAAACCTTTTGTCTATTTCTTTAATTTATCTGAGTTTATATTAAATTTATCTGACTTTATATAAACTTTATCTGAGTTTAAGATAAATTTATCTGTGTCTTGTGCAATTTATATGCGTTCTGTGTGATGTTGAATCAATGTCTCTTGACTTTATATGAGATTAAAAGCAAACGCATATGACTTTCGCGTGAAAATTTAACAAACCTTTTGTCTATTTCTTTACTTTATCTAAGTTTATATCAAATTTATCTGACTTTATATAAACTTTATCTGAGTTTACGATAAATTTATCTGTGTATTGTGCAATTTATCTGTGTTATGTGTGATGTTGAATCAATGTATCTTGACTTTATATGAGATTAAAAACAAACACATATACATTTGGAATGAAAATTCAACAAACCTTTTGTATATTTCTTTAATTTATCTGAGCTTATATCAAATTTATCTGTCTCCATCAGCAAATTATCTTACTTTATATAAACTTTATCTGAGTTTATAATAAATTTATCTGTGTCTTGTGCAATTTATCTCTGTTCTGTATTCAGTTATCTTAATCTTTTGGTGATATGAATCTGAGTTATTTTACTATATGCAGGAATAAAACAGAACAAGAGAAAAAGGGTAGAGGAGAAACCATCAAACAAAAAAGAAGTCAGTAAAGACAAAAATGCTGAGAAGACTAACACTCATTACCAGTTCAGATCGAATTTGGTCTCAACTGTGTCACTAGTCCAAAGCATCAAGCAGATGGCCACTGAAGAGTTGAATTAAGAAAGACTCCATTCTGGAGCATGATAGAATGCATGCTGGACAACAAAATCTCTGAACAGATGTGCAGAAAGTATGACAAGGACATTATGGTGATCCTTGATGCATAGAACACCCAAAGAAGGCAGTTCAAACTAGGGAGGTCCTACGTGCCATTCACTGCAAATGACATATCGCTGATATTCGGCATACCAAATGGAACAAGAGTGTTTGATCTGAAGTATTCAAAAAGGAAAACAACTGAATTCATATCTAGAAGATTCCATGGCTGTTCAAGGGTGTCGGCTCCACAAATAAAGCAACAGCTCCTTCTAGCATTGAATGGAGAATCAAAAACTGACATTGCTGATGTTGCTAGGCTACTGTGCTTGTATATCCTTGTCGTATTCTTTTTTGCAACCCACGGAAACACAATAAGATGGGCATATGTGGGCTATGTTGAAAACTACATGGATATGAAGCACTATGCCTGGGTAGAAGAGATTTCAAAATTTCTCATGGAGTCGATACACACTAGAAGTCGTGGTTCTGATAGAGTAATTGGGTACCTTATTGCATTACCGGTATGATATACAACTACAAATTTACAAATTTGAATTTCAATATACAAAGAATAATTGACATACATATCTGTTTTATGATTTTGTAACAGTATTGGTTGTGTGAGCATACGATGATTATCACACCAAATGATTCAGTGCATTTCCCACGAATACTAAAGTGGAATCTAAGGGCAATGAGTGTGGCACTTAGGAAAAGGCCCCTTCATTCACTACTAGCTACTGAGGTATTTTTCACAATTTTCACTATCTAATTTTATCTAAGTTTTTAATCTAACATGTTCTGTGTAACATTGTTATCAAATGCAGGTCCTCGGTGACGAATTAGATAGCACACTGCTTGAAGTGCAGTGATTACAGTCCTTGTTGGACAGTGGCGCTTGTGACAAGGGAGCTGTGATGGAGATAGAAGGAGAGCAACAAGTTACAGAAAAAGAAAACAGTGATGGAGAAGACACATCGGAAGAATATGAACATGATGATGGCGAAACACACGAAAAGCAAGGAGATAGGGGAGACATAGCAGTAGAGGTAGAAGGAGAAAATGGGGATCAAGGAGATGATCAAGAGAATGGAAATGAAAAAAGCGAGCATGAATTGGAAGAAGGAGAGCAGGGAGAACATAACAAAATGATTGAAGCCACCCAACCAAACACAGACATAATGCTAGACACATTGGTTGTATTCAAGTTGGAAGAGCAGTTGCAAAATAGTAAAGTGAGGAAACAAATTTCCCTGGTGTGGCAACACAGTCTATAGCGTTTGGTGCAGAGATGGCAGGCTATGAACAGACGTCCCTACAAACAGATCTGCTGGTCGCAAACATCTTAGCTGACATAATTGGTAACACCAGCAACACAGTATATGAAGAGCCATCTGAAGCACACTCTGGATCGGTACCAGAAGGTGGTGATACAATGCCTAGTCCTAGACAACAATCACAAACTACCGAAAACAGCGAGATCAAAAATCTTACTGAGGATCGTGACAGGGCAAATTCATTAGTCATCCAACTCACTAAGGAGAAGACATAATTACAAGCGCAGATCAAACGGATGGCTATTGAACTTGAAAGGACGTCGGCAGAAAACAACATCATAAAAAAGCAACGGCTTGAAACTGAACAAATGATCACCAGCTTGCTAAGAGAAAGGGACGATGCTCTATTGTTGGTTGAGCAATTGACAAAGGAGAAGACTTCGCTTGAAACACATAGTGTGGACAAAAATCAGACTTTAGAGGAGTCAACTCGAATGGTCAGCTCCCTTAAAGTGCAGCTGAAACACACCATCAGAGTGTCAGATGTATAGTCCTCGAGAGCTACAAATGCAGAAAATGACGTAAAGGGCTTGAAGAAAAAGTTGATTAATCTGGAATCAAACAACTTGAAATTGCAACAGCTCTTGAGGGAAATGACAATTGATTATACAGAGAGAGGATTGCAATGGGCTGGGAAGACTCTAGATGATATCTTCGAGCCTACAAGAAAAACTAATACACGACAGAAAGGGTTTAAAATGGCAGAGAAAGCAGCGAAGGAGGCTGCAACTGATCGTAATGTTGGAGAAAATGTACTTGAGGTAATTCAGTTACACAACCATGCTTGTTTAGATAATTTTTTTTTGCATTAAATTCATATTTTGCATATCTATCAAATTTATCTGACTTCTGTATGAACTTTTAACAATTCTCTTTAAATTATCTGACTTCTGTGTCATTTTATCTGACTTTCTAAAAATTTATCTGATCTTATATTAAATTTATCTGACTTCTGTATCAACTTATAGAACTTTTCATTAAATTTATCTGACTTCTGTATGATTTTATCACACTATCAGCAAATTTATCTGATGTTATATTAAATTTATCTGCCCTTCCACAAATTCTAATTTGATTAATCTATATTTTTATAATTGAAGTATTGATCAGATCATGCCATCTGATGCACCATCAAAGCCAATTAAGGAGGTGAAACAGTCCTCCATGGTGAAACGAATCAAAAAAAGAACAGCGACAAGGAAAATGAACCCAGCAACTGCCCCCTTCACACTCCCAAAAAATGCAGTCACTAAGCTTATAAATGCATCTGACGTAGAAAAGCTAAAGGAGATTTATGAAGCTGAGGGCAATGCGTAAGTCACATACCTATGCACCTAAGCAACACAACTGTTGAATTTAAGAAACATTAATGAAAATGTAGACTAATTGGGCCCTTTGTGCAATTGCATTTGCAGGGCGCTCGTTTGGGGAGGTGAGGGCATACAAGTTGTATCTTACGAGGACATAATTGCAGTTCTCAGCAGAGCAGAAATGTCAAGCACTGTAAGCATCACAACCCAGACACATTGACAAAATATTCCTACATTTTACACAAACATAATATGGTCGTGTTCACACTATATGTCTAACATTATGTGTCTCAAATTGAATAGGTTATTGACTGCTACGCTGAGTTGCTATATAGAGAACGGGTGAAATCCAAGAGCAACTCACAACTGTCCAACACAAAGAAATGTTGCCTCGTGAGAAATCATACTTCGTAACAAGTTTATGCTGGGTAAAAGACAATAACTGTGTTGACTGTGTCATCATTTACTTTATTTTTATATATAATAAACAGTTACTAAACCTGTCTTAATGTAGAAATTTGTTACTTCCCCGTCGTCGGAAATGAGGAAAAAGATACTGCACCCTCAGATCTCCCCAAGCAGAACTGCAGACCACAAATCTGTGCTTTTTCCGATGAATTCAAATGGCAAAAGGAAGGATGTTGAACCCTTCCACTGGACACTGTTGGTGCTGGATAAGAAAGAAGGAGATTGGCTACATTACAACTCCTTACGACCAAGATCACCTAAAACAGTCGATCATTACTTTGAGGATGCACGAATTCTAGTATGTCTCACTTACTTAGTCATTATTTATACGATGGTCTCCGTTAGAATAATCGAAACTGACCCAAAATACGGAATGTTTTTTATTTTGTAGAAACAGTATGTGGAGAACTACAATTATGTCAATGTTGAGGAGACACAGCCATATGGAGCTCCATTGATAAGCGTCGAAGACGCCCCACAACAGAAAATGGACTCGTAAGTATCATTGTGCAACTACAGTAATTCAATTGACTTGACGGTGACTTATTTACAATCGACTAACAATAGCATGTCCTGTTTCAGTGTTGATTGCGGAGTGATCGTTTGTTATCTTATGAAGCAACTTACTCATAAACAAGTAATTGCTTCGAAGCTGCCACAGCGTGTCATTGACGGATTAAGGGCAGAGATAGTAAGCAAGTTCCTAAACGACAAGCATTGCAGCTGGTCAGTTGAAAACTACCACGCCAGGCAACAAGCTACTGATGATGACTTCAAAAACTGACGAAAAAACTACAGCAATGAGACAAACAAGTTGTTTTCAATCAAGTTGATGACCATCAAAAGTCGAAACATTTTAATGTAAATCTCTTTATATGAAAAGTGAACGTGCAACAGACTTGTGAATGTATTTTTTTTGTTCACATGAATGTTGGATAAACATTTCTGTCAATGTAATTCTCACATTTGTAAATGAATGTAAATGGAATCATTTCTGTCAATGTCTTCGTACATCAGCAATATGCAATCTTTTTTTCTAATTTCTGGTGAAATTTTAGCTGACTTATGATAGAAATTATCTGAGTTCTGACTGAGATTATATCAGTTTTGGATGAAATTATCTAGGTTCTAATTGAAATTATCTGACTTCTGAAGCAAATTATCTGAGTTTTGGATGAAATTATTTGACTTATGGATGAAATTATCTGACTTATGGATGAAATTATCTGACTTCTGAATCAAATTATATGACTTTGGATGAAATTATCTGACTTCTTAATTAAATTATCTGAGTCCTAGGTGAAATTTTCTGACTTATGGATGAAATTATCTGAGTTCTGAATCAAATTATCTGAGTCCTGAGTGAAATTATCTGACTCATGAATGAAATTATCTGAGTCCTGGGTGAAATTATCTGAGCTATGAATGAAATTATCTAAGTTCTGAATCAAATAATCTGAGTCTTGGGTGAAATTATCTGAGTTCTGCTACATATTTAGCTGGGTAATGTGATTGCTCTGTCTAGCTAATGATTCCAGATAATCTCAGCTCTAATGCAATTTCAATATCAATTTTGAACAATGACTAAATGATTTAGACACATTTGAAAGTAATTACTTATAAAAGAAAGAGCACATTAATCAACATTAAAGGGAATGTCAATTTAACTTTTTATTCACTAATCAAAATTACATCAGAGGTATCAACAATATTACACCTAACCTAAATTCAATATCTAATTCAATCAAAAGTCAAAGAATAGGCTCCTTGCACGATTTCTTATTGTGGCTGCCAATCCGACCACACCGCCCACATTTTATCTGCCGTGTGATCTCCCCTCTTGACAAGATCCTCTTTTTTTCCGGCCTGCCAGCTGGTCGTTTAACAACAGGTGGGAGAATAACAGCTTCGGCGCCTTTTGTCTCTGACATTCCCACGGTTGGAATTGGGAAAATCTGCTCTTCATACGAAGCCCTATATGTATAAGTGTGAAAATAATGATCAACAAAGAGACTCAAGTCCTTTCCACTCTTTTGAATCGTCGCACAAGCATGGGCGCAGGGAAAACCATTGATCTGCCACTTATAACAGGAACATATGTGATTAAAAATGTCAACAGTAACTGACGGGTAAGAATGCACATCGTAAACAGTTTCACTTGAACGGCTGACGGTCCACGTCCTTCCAAGCCGGATAGCAGCATCAAGCCTCTTATCCATGTCCGGGCAGATGACTGACTTCCATCTGCTAGAAACTTCCTTCTTATTAGCCATCTGCTCCATTATTTGAACCCTTATTGTGTCAACCATCTTTGTAATTGGAAGATGGCGAGCTTCTCTAATCCCTGAGTTGAAAGACTCAGCAGCATTGGAACACATCTCACCGTACCGCTGACCCTTAAAATATACATTGCTCCATCTTTCATGAGGCAATCCACAGAGAAATTTGTCTACATTGGAACCACCTTCACGCCTCAATGACTGCAGCTTTGCATGGAAGGCAGCGATGGTTGGCGCATATGCACATTCCCGCAACATCATAACCATTCTCTCTATAAATGCATTAGTGTAACCACCAGACAACTTGTCCCTCAACTTTGCCTTAAGGTGTTGGAGGCAATACGCATGATGGGCAAAATGAAATACCCTTGAGACAGCCTCTATCAGACCTGGATTTCTGTCGGAAATAAAAGTAATAGTGTGATCTGACATTATAACTTTCCTTAAATTCTACAGAAACCATGTCCAATTGTCCTCCGTCTCTGAGTCCACCACCGCAAAAACAAGGGGGAACAAACATGTCCCATGAATTAACAAAGTTTTATATTTCAGATACTATTCAGAAAATCAAAACATGCTGATCATTAGTATAAAAATAAATAAATGGGTCAATAATATCAGAAAAAGCAGCATTACGACTTACCTTGATTCTCATTCTTCCCAGTTGCTGCCAACAGGTTTCCCTTGTATCTGCCCTTTAAGAAAGTACCGTCCAGAAATACCAAAGAACGAATATGATTAAAACCAGCAGTTGAAGCATAGAACGACACAAAGAGACGCTTGAAACACATAGTTGATTGGTCATAATCTAGCACAAAGAGGCTTCCTGGATTTACCTCCTCCGCCACCTTAATATACCAACGAAGATGGTCAAAAGATAGCGACGAATCACCATACAGCTTATTTCTAGCCCTTTCCACACCCCACCATGCATGATGATATGTAATGGTAAGTCCATAACTCGCCTTAAAGTGGTGCACGACATCAATGGGTCTGGTGAGCGGCTTCTCACGGATATGATCCACTATTAAATCTGCAACTGTCCCAGAATTCATACGGCTGTTCCTTGACGTTCGAACTGCTGCACCGCATGTATGCTCATTGTTTAATGTCCTTATACAAAAATGACCACTCGACTTTTTAATAGATGCATGAACACGCCATCTGCATCCCATTGAATGACTACGAGAGCATTCAGCTGTCACCCTCACCTTATCATTTTTCACATATACAAATTCAAACCCAACCTCAATTGAATATCTGCACAGGACACTTCTAAACTCCACAACACCGCCCTCAAACCTCTGCCCCACATCTCTAATACCACTTGCCCAGCTGGAAGACAGCAACATCTTCTCCTTGTGGATACAAAACTGTGGAAGAAGATCTGTCTTTATATCTGTATCCTCGTACCCCACTAATGGTAGGGCATCTTCAACTAAATCACCACCATTTTCCTCTTGATCATCGTTCTTTGATTCCTGCGATTCTGATACAAATACATCAATTGTCCCCAATCCCATTGAAGAAGCCGGCATGGACAAGCTCAGTAGATCCGAATCACTGTCCAGCAAGCACTTTGGGTGGCCAGGCAACGCATAAGTCAAACAAACCATGTTCACTATAAGATTTCTCCACTTGTTACAAACTTGACGCATCAAACCATCATAACTCATACCCCAACTCAAATGAATAACGGCCGTAAACATGCCATACTTACAGAGAAGCAATAACGGCTGTGACATCTATAAAACAACAAGATTCAATTGGATATAAATGGTCATTATCATTGCAAAAAGTATGCATAATGCAAAAAACAAACATGATCTCTGCAAATCTATCTAAGTTTGTGCAAAACTCTGTGAAATTATCTGGATTTTCAGAAGTGAACCTCATGAATTCAATACATAACTCAGATAAAATCAATATAGAACTCAGATAAATTGTACATAACACAGATAAAATTGCATAAACTAATATATGACAGTTACATTATTTTGATCCTAAGTCACATATCTTTGATTACGTCACTTGCTCCACAATGCAGCACTAAAAAAAAAAACTAACTAATAAGACTAGCAAATAATTTAGGCTCTAACAAATCTAAATACATGATCACCTGGAATTACATATAATAAAAAGCAATTCTACATCAACAGAAATCATACAGATTGAATTGTTCATTAATAACAAAACTGGTCATTGTCATTACAAAAACTATGCACAATGCAAAAAAACAAACATGATCTCTACAAATCTATCTGAGTTTGTGTTAAATTTGCCTGAAATTATCTGGATTTTCAGAAGTGAACTCAGATAAATTTAATAAAGAAATCAGATATTTTGTATAAAACCCATATAAAATTACACAAACTAAGATTTGTCTGATTAACAGTCAGATAAATTTGATGCTAAAGTCAAATATCTTTGATTACATTACTTCTTCCACAATGCAGCTCTGAAATAAGACTGGTAAATAAGTCAGGCTCTAACTAATCTAAATGCATGACCATCAAAGCAATTCTACATCAACTGAGTTGATACAAATTGAATACTTCATCACCAACAAAACTAATGAAATCTAACTATCAAAACTCGAAAAGAAAAATTAAAAACTTCACGTCCATATAAAAGATAGAACTGCTACACAAAAGTTAGATTTGAAATCTGTTATCCAGTAAATCAATCTATACAGCTAAAAACCAATAAGAATAGAACTGAGCACGAGTATCAGCTATATATAGATCTACACATTCAAATAACAAAAACTGCATAATCTCTGCTGTAAATAAAAAAAAATCGCTTACCTAAAAAAAGATGGAATCCCTTCCCAAAGTTTGGATCTGGAGTCAGCTTCCCAGCCAATGAACTGTTTCCTAGCCAATCAATCTACGAGACTATAATCCAATTACAATAGAATTGCTACAAAAAGTTTGATCTGCAATCTGCTTCGCAAACAATGAATCTACAAAACTATGAGGCAGTTAAAAGATCTATCTTCTCTCTTGTTAAGTTTCTACATTCAGATTCAAGATCATAAGCGATTGCAGGTTGAAATTCAAAAAATGAGATCTACGTTGGATTACAGGGGCATATCAGTAATAACTTCCACGCTTATGCACTTAAATCGTGGCTAAATAATCGTGATATGTTGGGGACCACTCCATTACATGCTGCAACAATTACAAGGGCAAATTAGTCTTAAAAATTGAAACCGTGTGGATATAGGGACCTTAGGCTGCAAACATCCTAACTGCTTGGACCAGAACCTTTAAAAAGAATCCGCCTGGACTGGAGGCTGGAACATTCCATTCTAGGGACCTTTCGCTAATTATCTCTTTCTTTTATAGGTTTTTATTTTTGGAAAGTATTTTAATTAAACTTTTTACATTCCGTTGTTTTAGAAAAGTAGATGTAATTTGACTAACTTCTATTTAGCTTAGATTTAGTTTCTATTTAGGACAGGACAAAGTTACAAGGTTTCTTAAATAACATTGCTCCTTGTGGACTGACCCCGTACTCACCGAAATTTAACTACATCGTACCCTTGTACTAGGGGGCGACGAACAAGTTTTTCGCGCCATTGCCAGCGAGCTTTTCTGACTTTCCTTATTTATATTGCTTTATGGGTGTGTTATTCTTGGCATCTTTCTAGAGATAGGAGGTGCATGCATGGAATGTTAAAACCGCCCTAATTGGAATAGGAAAGTGCATGGAATGCTAGCAAACCACGTCATTGATTTTTAGAAATTCCAAAAGTTACCGAAATTTTCCAACCTAATTATTTTTAAGATTTATTTTTAGTAGTATTAACTCCATAAGGAAGGAAAGTAAACTAAGGCCTAAAGCTGCGTTCTTTGGTTTAACTCGATGCCTAACAAAACCCTTGTCCCAACACGGGAGATAGTCAAGCTATTCGAGGCAAGTGGTATCTAAACGAGACCGTTGTGACCTCACCACTTACCTAGTGGCAAGCCTGGTCGAGTTAACTTCATAAGATCGAGTTAAGGGCTGAGGTGCACCTTCTGGCCTCTAGTAAGGTTAGTTACTGGTCTTAAGTTAGTGAACGCTAATTTCTAAAAAGTAAAAAATAAAAAAAACCCAAAATCAACAAGGTTTTTTTTTTGGGTTTTTTTTTTTTTTTTTTTTTTGAAAATTAGTGTTGGCTAACCTAAGGCCAGCAATTAACCTCACCAAAGGTAAAAAAAATCCACCTTAGCCCTTAACTCAATCTTATGAAGTTACCTCGATAAGTCTAGGCCCCAGGAAAGTGGTGAGGTCACAATCGTCCCGCTTAAAAACCACTTGTAATGTCCTCAACATTACTGGGTCAGTTCAGCACATTAACAAGCTCGTTACCTCATTTATTATTATTACTATAATTAATTGTATTGTTAGATATTTAGGTGGGTTTAGAACATGAACGAGTTTCTTTTATCATGAGAATAGTGTCTGTGGAGTTTCGTGCGATTCTGAGCACGTTCGATCCTAGTAGGGGGTAGTTTGCAATTTAAGGAAAACTGGGTGTTTTTCAAAAACTTCCAATCTCCGTGAATTTGGGCTCGTTGGAAAGGTCTCATCATTTAAATAATCTTTGTCTCTTGGCTCGCCGCGATCCGACGACTCAAATAACCAATTTTTTTTCAGACCTACTTATTAAGGATAAACTCGTCATTTCCCCTTTCCCATCTTCGTTAACCTATGAGAGGCCCTAGTTTCTTTTCTCTATTCTATGCGACGAAAGCCAGCAACCCTTTTCCTCTTTCTTCTTCGTCTTCTCAAACCCGGATACCAGTCAAAGTAAGCCCAACTCAACAATCCAAACTGCCCATCTTTTTCTTTTCGATCGTCTCTCTCCATTGATCTAAGTTTTGTAAGCTTTCCTAATCCCCATCTTTTCCAATCTTCCTTCTTCCTGCTTAGATTTAGGTTTGTACATGATTTCTCCCTTTCTCTTTCTTCTCCTTTGTGCTCTAGGTTTCATTGTAGGCTTTTGTGGGTAGATTTGTGGTTTTCTGCGTAGAAGGGTTCTCCTCATCATGTGAGGCCCCACCCCTTGTGGACCCTCACTTTTGAATTTGAATATTATAATTATATCATTTATTGTTAGTTGTACTAATTAATATGGATTAGTAAGGGTAGATAGATATTTTTCTAAGTTTTAGCATCTTTTATAGGATTTAGGCTTATTGTGTATTTTATAGATTTATATGGTGTCTTTTTATAATTTTTGTAGGGTTTTTGGTGTTAAGGCCCTTACTAGTAAATAGGTTTTTATAAGGGGGTTTTCCACACTTGAGAACATTCTAGAATTTGCACCAAATGACCTAAATGCCCATGCTCTTATCCACATTCCTATACAAACTAAAATGCCCTTTTGGTAATTGTCCCAAAAACCCTAGCCTATAAAAGTTAAACTATTGCATTGAGAAATGAACCCTAAATTCACTTTTAATTATCCCTCATTTACCTCTCATTTCACAAAACTCTGGCTAAAACCCTAGTTCTCCAAAACCCTAATTTCAAGAAGAAAGGGGGGTCACCTCCTAGCTACTATTGCTACAATCTCCTAAGGACTTTCTCTTGCCATTTTCATTTGCAATCCGGATTTGAGGCAAGTACCTTATGCAAGTTATCATAGAATCCATGTTTTCTCCCATTTGATTCTTTAAATTTCAATTCAATTGATGTATGTATGTTTAGAGCTACCTATGAGCTTGTTTATTTGGGTTTTAGCCATTAATGGATGGATTTATTACTTAATTGGAAGGTTAATGGGTCAATAGTGGTTGTAATAGGTTGTTAGAGTGAGATTCCACTGGAATGGACCCATGGCAGTAAGAGAAATGACCTGTAACAGGTTTTGTAGTGTAACTGTAACAAACATGTTACAGGTTTGTAATAGTGTCTGGGGATGGGAACTGTCGCGACCCCGGAACGAGATCCCGGGCCCGCGACGTAGTAGATGATATTTATAATTTTTGGAGATATACTTATTGCTTTCCCACAGGTTCCCGCGGTGAGGATTCCCAAAGACACGAGGAATCTGACTCACACGTACAGCTTTGCGGAAGCGTGTAGCAAAACACATCAAGATGAGCACCAATAAAATATTTAAGTGCTCTAACAATTAATATCAAGGCATAGTATCAAAGGAAGAAGCTAACAAGGCATTCCCATTATAGTTCAAGTTACAAGATGACAAGAAAGTAATTTAAGTTTAGTTACAGTTCCATAAGAGGCCAACAGAGGCCAATACACTTCTCAAAATATAATCAAAATGAAACCCCAAGATACAATGACGAGACTCAAGAACCCGCCCGACATCTAAATGACATCGTCGGGCTGCCACTCTCTCACAGGGGTTGGCTCACAAGCCTCCTCCTCAAAGGTAACGTCTCCTGCACCTGGGCACCAGCAAACAAGGGTCAAACACGACGGTTTGGCAGGTAATCAATTTAGGCATGAACATCAACAATATCATTTAGAGAAAACATATAAGCAAATCTTTGATATGAAATACTATCAAAACTGAGGTACATTTTCAAGAATACGAACAAAGCTGAGATACCGAAACAACTAGCATGAATACATAATATATCAAGAACAGTTACAATCCACAAAGAGCCCATCCTTTCTCTATCATTTATATAATGAAAAGAGCAAGCACGCACGACAAGCACGATATACATAATATAAGCACGACACGATTTCCCACAAAGATGGAAATTCCGGCCGCGGAACCGGACACGCACGATGTGTAATAAATACACGACCAGTCTGCAGACAGTCCACATGTTTAAAGACCCCAAGACAGTGGATCAAACTGAAAGGGCAGTCTAAGCTCAGTGGTGTTTACTTAATTCATGAATGCACAAAACACGCGAGATATTAATAAACTTGTCGAGACAAAAAGGGGGAGAACACTTATCAAAACACGATGAACACGACTAGCAAGGGCATAATTAATATGCATAACACGCTTAGGAAGTGATCCCCTTTTTCTTGAAACACATCTTTAAAACTAGCTTGTACTTGACTTCAAAACGAGTACACGATGATATTCATCATATCCAAACCCAAAGTACGAATACAAAGTCTATCAAGTTCATGCAAGGACCTTTGGTTGATCGTTGTGCGGTCATAGCCCAGATGTTGGAATTAAAACAGAATTGGTGCCCCAGAAGTTCAAGAACATCTAGGGTTTCGAGTGCATAACATCAAGCTAAAGGCCACTTAACATGTTCTAGTTTTCCTTCTTGCAAAACTCTTCAAAACTGGAAATCTGCCAAAATTCGGTCACCTCGCGGTCAGGTGTCGGCTGGCCGAACTAAGGTATGGCGGTTAGCCGCTATCTGACCGACGAGCTGACCGCTGGAATCCAAGGTCCAACACAGCCCTCTGGAAAAGGAACCGAAAAGACTACGGTTAGCTTATGGTTAGCCGAACTGAGACCTGGCGGTTAGCCGTGAGCTGACCGCTGAAACCCAATCGGAAATGTAGCTCTCGGGAAAAGGAACCGACAACGCGTGGTTGGCCAGCGGTTAGCCGAGATGGGGTATGGCAGCTAGCCGCTCGCCGACCGATCAGCTGACCGCAACTCCCTGGCGAAATATCAGCCTCTGGAAAGGGAACCGCCGAACTCGGTCGGCTCGCGGTTAACCGAAGTGGGGATTTCGGTTAGCCGCCAGCTGACCGACGGCTGACCGAAACTGCACAGGAAATGCAGTTCAGTGCAGATTTTCACATTTCTCTTCTACCCTTCTTCTTACTCTCATTCCACCTGCATTCCCTTGAGCCTACATGCTCTCCAAGGGTAAAACACACATATTTTTCCAAATTTTAACATTCAATCCAAAGAAAACATAATCATGAAGCTTGTAAACATATTTGTATGCAAAATTCCCAAACAACAATGTAGCTTAAAATACACATGCACAAAGATCCTATAGAGATTACTTGCCTTGCCCAAATGCTAATAATACTCCTTCTCCAGCAATTCACTCAAGCCAAACCAAAGAACTACAAACACCCAAGAATACCACACAAAACTCACTCAATCTTGAAAACAAGAACCCATTTTAACAAAAGGGTTTGCAAACATGAAAAACATGATCTTGAAGAACCAAAATAACTCCATGAAAGACATGAGTGGAAGCTCTTACCTAGAGAAGGTCAAACAAGAGAGATGGACGAAAATGTGGAGCTTGTTCCCCAAGAAGCTCCAAGAAACTTGTATCAATGGGAAGCTTGCAAAGAGATGAAGAAGATGATGTCTTTAGAATTTTCTTTGGAGATCTATAGCTAGAGCATGCAAGAGGAAATGAAGAGGAAAAGAGAAAGGTTTTCCTTGCCCTAGGTTCAGAAATTGCAGAGATTTTGGGGGAAATGAAAGGAATGAGAGGGAGAAGAGGCTTAAGTGGGAACAATGGGTCCCATCTAGCTGAATCTTGAAGTGGTCAAAACACGATCTTGTGAGCCTCGGATGACTTCGATGAAGAAGGATAAAACGATTGTCGAAATATCTAGTTTCCAAAAAGTTTATTTTTGACATGGTTTTGAGATCTCGAAAATTGTGTCCAGATTTGTGCAAGAAAGACAATTTTACCCTCTTTGGGCCAAAACATGGGTTTTTGGGCTTCAAACACAACTGGGCTTAAAACGAAAGTTGTAACACGTAGAAAGATCATTCAAATGAAATCAAAATCACAATCACACGGAAATCGATACGATCTTCCCAAGCTCACACGTCCACTCAGGCCTTCTTGAGTGTGTCTGACTGATACTAAACGTCCTCAACATTCCCAAAGCTATGTCCAAGACTAAAACTAATTACTTCTAATCCCAACGATAACTAAACCCACTTAGAACTAAAGACATACTAATCGCACGCTAATCGGATTGGTCTGGGTCGGGGTCTAACAGGAACAGTGAGGGATTAATCTCTTGCGTTGAGGCCGGGATCCAGGTGGGCCACTTGATGGCCCATCTGATCCGTGGATCCGAAGGAGGACCCACGGACGACCCTAGAGGGGCTGGTCCCATAGGAATTGGACACCCCTGGCCCACCATCCAATAGCTTGATCAGCAGAGGACGAACTTTAAGGGAAAAGAAAATCAGTTTTGTATCAGTGAAAGGTGGGACCCACTTGATGACCCAATGGTGGATCGGATCCCCACATTTGATAGTGGACCCAGGGGCGCACCTGATGGTGGTGGACCTGTGGGGACTGGATCCCATCTAGCTCCACATCTTAGGATTGCACAGTTCGGGCGTTAAACACACAGGGGGTTTTTATTTTTGTAAATCAGACCATGGCGGGGCCCACAGAGTGATTGATCACAATCTGGGCCGGTCATCTGGCCGTATGTCCCTGGGCGACCTTGATGGGGAGGCCTGATCTGGACCCTGACTAGTGGGGCCCGCGATTTTTGCGTTCACTATATCCCAGGCGAGGCTTTCTGTGTTGGAAGTTCTATCACAAAACCACGTTTTGTGTTGAGTGAGGGAAGAGAGGATGGTGATGACGTGTATGGATAAGAGGGAATGAGGAGTTGAGTGTAGGTATAGTGTTTTGTGTGTGCATGAGACAGTGTAGCCTTCACCATGTGACAGATTATGAAATTAATAGGTTCAATGGTCTGTGGGAGTAGGGAAAGCTATAGCCAACTGCCTTTGTTTAGGTTACCTCCTTTTTTTTATGAGTTCTGTGTGTGTGACCTATGGACCTGATAGTAATAGAAATGGAAAGAGTGGTCATCACCATGTTACAAAACTTTAGGGAATAAGTGGTTTGGTGGTATGAGGGAGTATGGGAAACCATTGAGACTTTCTTTTTGTACTTTACCCATTTTATGTTTAATCATGTAAGTGATCCTTTTAGTTCTAGAAAATTAGGATTAAGACCATAGCTATTTTAATTAACCCAAGTTAAATTCTTAAATTATTTCGGAGAGGGAATCAATATGCTACTTTTAAAATAATTACTTGGCCCCATTAGCTTCTAAAAATTAGAATCAAGCCCTAAGTATTTTATGAACCCAGATTAGATTATTGGATTATTTATAGAGGGTAATTATTTTGGGTAGGGCCCATTAACCATCCAAATGAACTTCCATTAGTGTGCCAAGCACGAGTCAATGGTGTGACTCGACCTTGACTCATGGCGACCACCAAGTAGGGTTTAGAGATTGGAATTGTCAGTGATTCGACATTTAAACGCAGTCAAAGATGCCCGTAACTTCAGGAGCACCAAATATAACATTTTTGGCATCTGAGACTGTAGTTAGGGATCCAATTATCTGATGAGACCCTAAATCTGAGAGTGGACCATTACCTAGGTTGGACCCTTGCTTTATTCCATTTGATTCTATTGCTTGGAGGTTATTATACATTATACTTCTCTCATATCATTGTTATTGTTATAAACTTGTTAATTAATTGAAAAATGAAGGACCTGAACTTAGGACTTCCTAGAGGTGACCTGGTGATGTAGTTGAGTACATTTGACCCGTGTCTGTGTCTAGGCGGGCCCTCATACGGCCTAAGTTGGATGTGCGAACCCTAGGATGGAGAGGTGGTTATAATTGGACTTGTAAATGGACTGATTGATATGGGATTGAGACTGATGATCTCTCCTAGACTGTTTAGACTAAGGCTGTGGCTTGATGGGCCTTAGTGGTGATCCAATAGTTAATACTTGGACCTCTCAGGGAGTTGATAGAACCTTGCTCGCGCAAGGCAAGCCTTGACAGACACAGACCTGTATTTGTATTCCTTTGAGTCGGCACGAACATTCACTCAGTTGTTTTAAGCTCAGCCTGTTGACTGATCATCACTGGTAGGAGCTATTTATGAGTGTTGAGTGAGCTATCATGATGAGTTGTGTTTTAGACGGACGGTGTGATACCGGGTCCGGTCTTTGAGTGCTGAGTGAAGAGTGTATGAGATTGATGAGTGTTTTGCGGGTTTAGTTATCCCCAACACTGGTGAGATTTCTCCACCGCGACTGTGTTCAGTATGGAAGGGTCGCGACATAATATCCCGTGGTATCCAGCTTGTGTGAATGTGCCACGTTGAATAGATAGGTTGACTTATCTTACTTTCCTGATTCTAAATGTTTATCGTGCTCAATTGCCTAGTATTTATACCTTGGATATTCTTATTGATCTTATTACTGTCTCTACTCTTTTGATGCATATATCCTATGTTATTTGTATATCGTAACTTGTCATATCCTTGGATCTGACTCATTCTTGGTGCTTAGGTGTTGACCCCGATTATGAGGACGATGCGTTTGTCGAGGCGCCCCTAGCCGGAGACTATGGATGGGGACCAGCCGACCAGGGGGTCGAGCTGGAGGATGGAGCGCCTGTACCGGGGGCTTGAGTGTTATCTTTTTGGGTTTGAGTGTCTTTTTGTAGTGAGCAGGGAGTTAGTCTGATATGTTTATAAACATGTTCCTAATTATACTTTAAGATTTAGGCTGGACTTCAGCCCCGCCACATTTAATACATCTTTTATAATACCAAATGATTTCGCTTTATTATTTACGCTTCCGTAATTTTAACCATTGATTATATGTTGGTCAAAAGTTTTAAATTGGACCTCACTACGGACCTACGATCTTGAAAGTTCTCAGAAATTTCCAGGAAGTAGCGCGCCAACTTCGGGTACCTTGACGATTTTCTCGGTATTCGGAATTGGGGCATTACACATCAAGTTTTCCCCAATTTATAATGCTTCTTGGTTGAGGCAAGTAGATATGCATTATATGATTAATTATGCATGTATGGTTTTTGATTGGTGATGATTATATGCTAGATTACCCAAGTTCCAAGCTTGTTTCTGGTATTGGTTTGGTATTAATATGTTAAATTAGGATTTGGTTTAATTTGGCATAATTGCTTAATTGGAAGCCCCAAATGTTTTAATTTGTTCAATTAGATGTATTGTGATGAATGTAATTGACAGGGGCATGGAGGCTCAATTTGTATACGTTTAGCCATTGGAATGGCTGGAGCAAGAAGAGGGCAAAACCCCAAATAGGGGGTTACTGTTTGGTACCCGATCGATTGGATAGAGAACAGTATCCCTTAATTAGGAGTCGTCCGCTGTCCGATCGATTGGACGGACTGTCACATCGATCGGTCAAAGGACAATTTCAGCTAAATAGGAGGTGTCCGAGATGAGATCTATCGAACCTCCTGTTTGATCGATCGGATGGTGTATTGCGGCAAAATTTGACAACTTCAGACACTCGTAACTTTTAGTCCCTTTGTTGGATTTTAATGTTCTACATATCACTAGAAAGCCCTTAAGACGTAGAATCCAATGGCTCTCAGATCTCATAATGATCAGAGATGGGGAAATAAGGTAGATATTTGGATTACTGATTCGGGCCTTGTCTTTTGAGGAAAGAGAATATAAACCTAGCTTTAGGCCTTAGATGTTGGATCCCTTTAACCTACTTTCAAATGACCAGGGAATGAAATCGAAGCACGTGGCTTGGTATGCTTCGACAGTTGTCTAGGTGTCTGTGGATTTTGCATGGTTTAACCGAATTTGTATGGAACTGAGGCAAATGATGCTCAACATGATTGTACACCAATGATTTATTCTTAGAAACACCATTGACTCAATTTCCACACATACTCCGTTAGATCATGTCTGATACATGGATGACAATACCTGCCTAGGTTTGAATTGTAACTTCGTTCTTGACTTGTGATTATATCCGTTGATATCATTTCCTTGTGCACACACTTCGCATAAAATACTTAATTAACTATGAAACATAAATCCTCGTAGAATTAGGACTTGGACCAGATTTACAGTGTACCCTAGGACCCTGTGTCATATACTTGATAAACATGTGTGGCTAGAATGTAAGGGATAATCCGGTGGTTTGGACTTGTCATGTATTTGGCTCGAATGAGATAATCCCTATGATTACGGTTTTAACGTTTTGGATCTTGATTCACTCTTTTAGATTTTAAGGAAAAAAAAAAAAAGGTAACTGGGCGTGTAGCCTTCCCATTTTTTTTCTATATTTCCTAGCTTCCATGAGATGAGGTGGTGGTAAAAAGAGGCATTTCCTCTAGTTCTCTAAGGATTTTAGAGTCTGGAGATAGATGCCAAACCCCTCTATTTTTCAAAAACTCTGTACCCTATAGAAATTTAGAGAATTAGAGTCTAAAAATAGAGATGCCAAACAAGGGCCAAGAGTCAGGACACATTTAGACTAATAAGATTCTTGTAAATCAAACTTTGGCTTCCCTTATTTTCAAATTTTTGCACCTTTCTAGTAACAATCAGCATCTATTTGGATTAGCAATAAACCTCAAGCTTATATCGGAGATCTACCTGAGGGCATGTTTGTGTAACACTTTTCCGCGGAAAAGTTGACGATTTTCCACGGAAAACCTATTTTTCCAGTGTTTGGTGCGGAACAATTCCGCGGAAATGCTTTCCTGCCTCGTCAGCATTTTCCTTGATAATTGTGGAAATGGGTTACCCATGGAGGGGTATGGGAAATGGTTTTCCTCGGAAAACTTCTCCCTCTTTTCCTCACTCTTGTCAATTTCAACCTAAAAACCCTATAACTCTTTCATTTTTTATTTCTTTATATAAATTATTATTTAATGTTAAATAAATAATATACATGTTATGTTATTTTTTTTCAAAAAATTATATCACTAAATAACGAAATTTGATTTTCTATAAGGAATCCACAGCCGCACCAAACAACATCTGCACCAATTCAATGAGGAAACTCTTTTTGCACCAAACATGAATTTCTAAATTCTATGGAAATCCTTTTCCGAGGTTTTCATTTCTATGGAATTTGCTGACGTGGCAATTTCCTCTTTCCGCGGAAAGGGTGTGTACACAAACGTGCCCTGAATCTCTAGTGACTCAAAGGGAAAAGTTGGTATAGGCTAATCTCAGAAATAAAATTGCAGGCTAGCCAAAGAGAAATAAAACACCTTATACACACACACACACACTAATAAAGGCCAATAGTTTAGTTCATTGAAGTAATCTGCAAGCAGCACAAGCTCTCATTAATTGTATCAATGGATAGTGGGTCTTTTCAATTAAGCTAATGATCTAGTCACTTGTTATAACCTCCTACCAAGATAGTCTTTATCAATATTAGGCATAAAAAACACTGATAATTGAAATTTTAGAACATGAGAGAAACCAATCATTCACAAATTTAAAATAAGGTTTTCTAATATGATATAAAATGATGAAATATATGTTACATTAACTTCTACGAGATATGTTTTTGTGAACCAAATGCGCAAAATAAGAAACTTTAGTCAGATTGATCCCCAATTGGAGGGGTCTCGACAATTCTCCTCGTCCATGTTAATTAGGAGAATGATCGCCATCAAGCGTTTGTGGAGATGATAATAATGGCTTTGGTGGCATATGTAAATCTTCGATACTCCCCGCCAACATCTCTATGACTTTGCTCATTGAAGGACGCTCTGTAGGAATCAATTGTATGCACCATAATGCAACTATCAACATCTTCTTTGCTGTTTCTTTACCATTATCTGAAATATCCGCCGTTACCAATTCCTCTCCCTTGTGAAGTTGATCATAAACCCATAATGGAAAATAAATTTGACTCGAGTGCTCTGCAAATGCATCAATGTTCTTCCTTCTTCCTGTCATTTCCAGCAAAAGCATCCCGAAACTATAAACATCAGACTTATGTGAAACACCCCCAAGTGTTTTATAAAGTAGTTCTGGTGCAATATATCCCATAGTTCCCCTTGCAGCTGTCATTGACACTATAATCTGTTCTGTTGGATAGAACTTTGCCAATCCAAAGTCTGAGACTTTTGGGGTGAACTTCTCATCAAGGAGAATGTTGTGAGGCTTGATATCGAAATGTAGGATCCTTATATCACAGCCTTGATGGAGATATTCAATCCCACGGGCAATTCCTAAAGCGATTTGGTACATCTTATTCCAACACAAATTGTTGATTTTCCCATGCGTGAAAAGATATTTTTCTAAAGACCCATTAGCCATGAATTCATAGATAAGTGCCCTTTTTGATCCCTCTGAGCAAAAGCCAATCAGCCGCACCACATTGACATGGTGTATCCTACCAATTGTGGCAACTTCATTGATGAATTCTTGTCCATTACCCTTTGAGTTCTTCAACATCTTTATTGCAACAAGACTGCCTGTTGAGAGCTTTCCTTTAAAAACCGTGCCATATCCTCCTTGTCCTAATTCTTCTTTAAAATCTTTTGTCATCTTCTTAATATTTGAGTAGGAGTATCTTCTAGGTGTCTGAAATCTATAGCTGGCTAAGAACTCTTCAACTGTTGTATCCATCCATATATGCCTCCTTCGAAATTTATACACCAAAAATACCGAAAAGCACAATATCCCAATTGGTGTTCTTGAAAGTAAGTAGTAGTAAACTACATAATGCCAAAATATGTATAAGCTGAATTAGATTTGATAACATGATTGTAATTCATATTTATTTAGTGAATAAACACGAGCATCTTGCATACGAACATTTGTGTCATCAGAAACCCTAGAGGGAAAGATTGACTAAATACTAGTGTAAATCACCAAAGAAAGCAAAATGAAAGTTAATGTATAGATGTAAAGGAAAGAAAAAAGACGGTGTTAACTATTTGTGTGAAATATCCATATATCATTTAATCGTAGTTTGTATGCCGAAAACGTAGATAGAAGCACAGATCTCATTAACTTTTGTTTTCCAATGCAAACGACAAACTTCAAAGACTCAGATCTTTTTTCAGATTTGCAAAAATATAGTTCCTACTAGAAAATGCTGGGGAGACTTTTTTAATGAAAATCATGAAAATGAAGGGCCAACATGATGCATGAAAATCAGGGGAAGCTGGGGGATGGAAATGTTTGTATGCATATGAGGCGAATGTAAGATATCAGTCTAGTGAGGTGATCCTCACCCTTTCATAGACTGGTAGTGTGTATTAACGTATTGGATTCTCTAAATGTGGACCTCATGCCCTCCAAAACAGGGGCGGAAAGGGAGGCGTTTCTAAGAATTCCAGCCACATAAATAATTCCCTCATATTGAAACTGTCCAAGACAGAATATCACCAATTATTTTATTTTTTTTAAAAAAAAAAAAAAACAATATCGAATATTTGAGAAGTAGATAATTACTGAAATACACAGAAACGGGTAGTTAAAGGGCTTACCTCCAAGGACTCCGGTCATCAAAATAAGCGTATCTGCATGATACGAAGGGACTATTGTCATCATACAATTTTGGTTGTCTGATTAACTAATTGATCAAAATCACCTTGTTTTCTAACCCATACATGAAGTCATTACACCTCTACAAGGCGCACAACGCATGACTTTTAATGATATCAAAATATTGAATTCATTAGATTCATGCTCGTAGCATATGAGGAGAGAGTTCTTCATACGGGGATCCTACACAGAAGCCGTGTCCACCTTCCAAGTCCTCCCCCTCCCTACTTTGTGGGTGGTGAGAATTGAATATCCCACACCAGTATTCGTGCGGATTCCCTTATGTGAAAATTCTGCTGCATTTAATTTAATTAAGGATTTCTCTAATTAAGGATTTTCTTGTGCAGCAGCAATTTGGTGCTTCTAAAACAGGAAATTGTGCACTGTGGTGGACTGGAAATCCTCTCTGTCTAATCTCATCTACCATCATACAATAGATGGTTAACAGTTACAAGAGAAGTTTGTTTTTCCATTTTATTTTGATTGTCCATTTCATCAAGGTGGGCCATTCATCTACAACCAAGAGACCAACGATGAACTTGGGGCGACGAAAAGCCACTTGCGAACCCGTGCAATTGATATAATCATCAAAAACCGAATAGAGGAACTGCAAACTTAAATTAAATTTGACCTGAGGGAATAATCCAATTGACATAAAAGCCCCTCATCAGCAACTCGTGGATTCCAGAGCAACTAGTGAGAATCTCAATTTCATCTGATATTATAGGGAGATTCATCAAAACAGTGCAGTTGATGTGGAACTGGGAAACAGACATGGAATGGACAGCCATGGCATAGACGTGTGCGTGAGGAGAGCTGAGGTTGCATGGTGCAGTCGCTACATATGATGGCTCGTTTACTGCTTGGGAACAATTCACCAACACAAGGCGGCGTTCTCCCCAATTTGAGTAGATTTGAGGGTGTGCCTGGAATCTGCTAAAGGCACGAGGAAATTTTGGAAGCGGAAGGGAAGGAGAGCTGTTATAGAGTGGGAGGGAAGAGTTGGCAAGTACCGGATCTAGGAGCCGTATCTGCTGACTGTCGCTGGAGATTTCCTGAATGTAGTATCGCCTGGGAGGTAGATGAAAAACAGGTTGGGTGTTGTTGTTTTCACATGTGAATTCGAAAGGAGTTCTTGATATGCCCTTTAAGCAGAAAGGGTAGCTGATTGTGTGAAGTGGCCCACATGAGGAAGAAAGGCAATGTTTCTGGTTATTCCAGTAGGCGTGCGAATTTGAGAAAGATGATGAGAAGAAGAGGAGGATGAGAGGCCAAAAGCCCCAGCTGAAGGAGGTTCTCTTTAATGGGAATGACTTCCCCATGTTCCTCAAACTCAGAAGGCTATCTCAGATCCCTTTCCCCTGTGTTTTCCCTCTTCTCCTCTTGCCCTAGAGAGTTATATATTAAAGTCAATGCACGGCAATTGTTGCTAGAGACTATGATAAGGTTTGAAGTGCCGAGAAATGCATGGATGGAAATGGGAAGGGACTATTGATTCCTGGATGTGACATTTGGTACTGAACCTTTGGCAAGTTCGTTTTACCCTCCGTTTGTGCGTTTTCGTTCTAAACCCTTTCTCGTTAATTTTTTTCTTAATTTGACCCTTATCTTCCTCAAATGTAAATAAAACGGCCTTTTGTTAGAAAAGGAAATAACCATAATTGCCTTCACTGGCTTGACAGGGATTTGCGGGCTCAATATAAGACAAGCAACTAACAAGCACCTAATAGGCAAGACAAGTGGGAGATATGATGTTTTCCTACAAGCAACTGCAAATTCACACTTCACACTGCAACAAGTTACATGTTGCAGCTCACTTGCGCCCACCTTTCATCAATTTAGCCCTAATGACCTTTGCATTGTAGAATTTAGAATCATGCTCAATTTTACACCAATTGAATTTTCACTCGCGGTTGACTTAAATCTTTAGGAAAGTCTACTTTTAAAATGACATTAATTTTAAGGGTATTAAATCAAGGGCTAAAATAATTTACTAGAGATTATTCGCCCCCCCCGCCCCCCCTCCTCCCTCACCAAACTACATATAAGCCATATTCTCCCCCCCCCCCCCCCCCCAACAAATAAAAAAAAAGATGGCAAATTTAGTCTGTATCAAAATGATAGAGGTTTTAATCCCCACCTGCCACACAAGCGGTGACCACAATATATCAAAGGTTTCCATTGAAGATTCTCAGTCTAAAATTGTCTGATAAATTTTATATAAAAATATTGCAATAAGAATTCAGGTCAGTAGAATGGGCCCCACCTATGCCCTGTATGTAAAAGTTAGTGTGGGCGGCGGGAAAAGTAGAGTAGAAGAGGATCCTTGCCTGCAGGTGCCTGACTAATTGATAAAAAAGGGTTGAATTGTGATCCACACAACCTTCTCTATTATGGGTCCATTAGGCATTTCCACTTCACATGGCACTGATCACAGCAACAATTTGTGTTTTCTTGAAATAAGTCCACTGGGGCAGTCGCCAGGAAAATAGATTTACGATTTGATAAAATAAATTTGATTAATACAATCTTATGCATATTCATTAATCATGTTCTTGTTTTCCAAACATTAAATCTTGTTATCTGTCCAAGTTTTATTGGATATAATTTACATGATTTTGAGCTGCCCTATTTTCAGTAGGAAGCTCCACCAGTACTTGTTTTATAATTTCTGCTACCCTAACTCAGAATTCCTCCAACCAAAAAGCCTCAAAGGATATGGGCTCTTTTCTTCCTTGGCTTGTTTGGAGTTCTGTGGCTGTAAGCCGATTTAAATTCCAAATCCGGTACCCAAAGTCCAACCAAACCCACCCCAAATTCAATAGGGCTCTCAGATTTTCTATTCCACAACCTGACCCAAGTAGCACTCCTGTTGCTATGGAAGAAATAAATTAATGTTTTTCTACTTAAAAAGAGAAATTAACTTACTTGACATGATCATATGACTATTTAAATTCACACTTTTTTTATCCTCTTTCCCTTTCTTATATGCTCTTTTAGTAATAACTTCATTTGATCATGAATCTACTCTGAGAAAATTTACTATTATCTCAAAACGGAGAAGAAAAGGACTTCAATTATATTCTATATAGCAGCTGGCTAGGAGGTTATGGTTAAACTACAGTAACAACAGTACAACGCGAAGCTTCTTTTTTCTTTTTCCTTTTTTTTTTTGGTAAATTAAAAAATACATTAGCTTGCTGCCATGTTTTGAGACATTTGCATTGATCCACCTGCTTTTTCATAAAATATGTGGAGTGAGAACTTTATTGAGTGGGCACCTGAGACACATTTCAGATTTCATGAGGACAAATATATTTTTTTTCTTTCAATAGAAAAATTGTATACCTGAGGCATGGGGTTAAAGAGTTTTTTTTTTTTTCCCCCGCAAGCAGAGTCACTAGGTTCCTCGTCATAAAAAATCAAAAAATCAAAAAAAGGAGAGTTTAAAGTTTTAGTACGAATACAACCACTAGATATAAAGAACCAAAGGCAACTAGACAGAAATTTTATATACACCTGAGCTAGTTCGTAGCTTGTTGCCAGATATGACATTTTCCTCACCACATTACTTTGAAGGGACCGTGAAACTATTGAGTATCGATATGACATCAAATTGTTAAGAAACACTGAGATTTGGGACACAAATATGATCACATTTACTTGATAGGCTGCTAATTCTTTGTTGTAAAATAATACAAAAGGCCGACTTGGTATGATGTTCAACTGATCAAACTCAATAGATTCATTGGACAATCTCAAAGACATTAGATCAACGGATCAGATTTACTGAGAAATGATCCATTATATCCAGATAATTGCTTTGAGTAATAAATGGGGCTCAGATTTCGGGTTGGCAATTATCTTCATTTTTTCTTCATTGTAATCAATGTCTGCTACAACAACATCTCCATTCACGGATGGACTGTGAATTTAAGCTGTTGCTATCCTGGCAGGAGATATCCGCAATGCGGAGGCTGGCAATCTTTTATTCTGAAGGGGAACCGGATGAGAGGTTTGCAGGAATCGCTACCACAGAAACAAATCTCAGCAGTAGAGAGGTGGAGCAGAGAAAGGAAGTGAAAGATGTGAAAGACCAATTTTTCTTCTCTTTGGACAATTCACCAAGCTTTATTAACGTTTTCCTTACCAATTGAATGACTCAAGGTATGTAGGTGGCTTAGACCTTCCAAGTGAGGTGACCGTCGCTTTTTCTTGCTGGAAATGAAGTCCAACTGCTCTGCGTTTCTCAGCCTTAGCTTTCTTATCTCCTCTCAAAGCATAGACTTTTATACTATGGTTATTTCCTGGAAATGTAGTCCCATTGATGGCATGTCTCAACCTTACTGTGAGAGTGACTATCATTACTTCCTCACAATGGAAGTCCAACTGTCGTATATTTCTCCCCATCTTAGATTGTAGATGAGTCGATGACCAAAGTAAGAAGAAGCTTCATCAGATGACTTGGGATGCAAACGGGTCAATTGGGGATGGAAACATGGTGGATCCGGACGTGAGCCCATTTTTATAATCTGGATCTTGTTCCCACATGGAACCTATTTTTTCCTTTGGATATTGCCCCTGCAACGATCTTTGGACCTTCATCCATGAACGGTTAAATTGTAAGTATTTCCCACAGAATTATCCTAGGGCCATGCAAGAGGTTAAGAATAGTTATACGGCCCGTGCATACTTATTCTTCTTAGTGGCCTAACAAATTTGTGCCAATACTCTTGGGTTAAGGGGAACGGATACCTTCTTTAGTTGTTAAGGACATTTGAAAGATATGCGTTGGGGCTAGCATGTCTAACAAATTTGTATAGGACTCTATGCAGAGCCACAAGATTGAAAGATGGGATTAGAACACTTACCGGCCCACTTCAACTATTACGGTAACATTAGTAGTTTGCGACCAAATTAAATGCATTCTCTTTATGTACCTACTTTTATTGATAAATAATAGTGTGATATGTGGTGCAGAATTGGGGCTTTTCTCGGATGAAGATAGGACGACCAATTGAGCGGAGTTGGGATCGGATGGAGTTTGCTTTTCCACTATGTCAGATGTGGCAACAAAAGGTTGAAGGGCCATAATTTGTTGATGAGGACATCTTCTGTTTGCGAACAACTTGATAAGCAAGACATAGATAATGTGAGTTATTATAATTGAAACAAGTAAATTAAATCTGGATACATTCGTAGATATTCATTGACTTCCTCTTGCGTACTATTTTTTTTTTTTTATGAACATACTAGTTTGTATGGAAACCCTAAATTCAATATGGCGATCGTCTACTTGAACAGGTTAGTTAAAGACCAAGACAGAGACCTCTTTCGGTCATCGACTGTGCTTATCGGTTTTGGGATCTTCGAGAATCACAATGGAAGCAGAGTTATGAAACAGTTTGGACTTAGACAAATGGTTCCTCCTACATGGAAGCTACCATTTCTTAGAGACGAGCGCGTGTCAACAGCCGCAAGTGATTATCAAGTTAGGAGGAACGAAATTAACTATATATGGGGGGAAAGATGGAACAATATAATTGATGGTGAGGCTGATAACACTACTTATCACTCTAATGAGTATCTGTCTTGGTATAGGGGAATTACACGCTTACGAATTGGACGAGCCACAAGTGCCATCGATGCTTTAAGAAATGGGGTGGATGATCGATCTCTTGCAAAGATAAAATTGAAATTCATGGAATTCTCGCAGCTTAAGTGTTTTTTTTTTTTTTTTTTTTACTTTTATGATTGTAGCACATATAACATATATGATCTGATGTCTGTGGCAGGTTATAGTCTTTGTAGAACATGTTATTGCATCTTTCAATAAGATTGATGAAACACTAGTAATACAATGCTGGCTAAAACTCTACACTTGGTTCATCGTAAGCTCACCAAATTCCACGCATCATGAGCTGTTGAGATTGATAAATTAGATTTTGAAGAATGTTTAAAGGACGAGTCAAATGAGGCGCAACAAGTAAAATTTGAAATAATTGAATCAAGACCAAAGGGTTCATTGTTAATAGATTCATTTTATGACATTTGACTCCAACTTATATGTTACAAGGCCAAGGCATTTGTGGACCAATCAAATGGTCCAATCAAACCACTATGGCAATGGACCCCAAAACTCCTAGTTCTGTTGACCCTTATCACATTCGAGTCCAACCCAATTGTATGTTCACACTCCGACTAGCCCATGAATTAGCATTGAAGGATTGAAATAGATTGGGAACAGTCTCCATACTGCGAAACAAATAAGACAATGCAAAGTGAACCTTAATGCACTTAAGACTGTAGACTACGTGAATATCCATCACAAGCATGGTTTAAAATCTCGATCTCGGTCGCGATATCGGCCCGGCCGAAAAACTGATATGATATCGGTATCGATCGCGAATATCAGTCCGTTGCGGTGTGAATTTTTTTTAATCCAGAAAAAATCGCAAAATACCCAAAAAATCCAAAATATTAGAAAATACTGGAAACCAATATTTTTTCCATTAGTAACAATAATAAATCAAAATATTGGTCACCTTGAGTTATGAGTCCTGTCTTTATCGCAGTTCGATGTCTTTTCTAGTATTTCATATAATGCAACCATTATTGATGCTCATGATAAATTTATTAGTGTAAAATATAAGAAAATAAAGATAACATATCAATCATCATTTAATACTAACTCAATCATCAAATAAGTTGCGAGATTCAAGACCCTAAAGATGACATAATAAAATCAGAAACATGATAGTGAGATAGATAAATCATAAAGCACTTAGTAGGCATCAAAAGATTCGTGGTTTACCTAAAATTAGAGGGGATTAGTAGAGACTAGAGACTAGAGAGAGATTGGTGAGTATGAGTGTATGACATATCAACAACCTAATTCCAAGTGGAGGGTCACCCTGGCTCAATATCATCATCATCATCATTTCTTCGGTATTGGTTAAAAAGATATGCTCCATACTGTTGCGTAGCACTATCATACCCATGGCCATATTCAGATTGTTCTTGATAAGATGATGAACTATCTTGATCCCTTTGTGGATTGAGATGACTGGTTGTATTCAAATGGCATGAAATAGGCATGAGGAGCATGAGAAGGTCGTTGGGAAACTGGTGGGGGAAGCCTCCCTCGCTCAATTAACATCTGTTCAATAGAAAGTATCGGTGTTGGTGAAGGTACCCAATTAGGGTCATAGGAATAACCCCCATGTTGTCCATACATGGCACCGTGTTGGCCAACATAACCCCCATGATGACAATGAGTACCTTCCCCAACTCCTTGCCCAGTGGCACCACTGCTACCCCCCTGTCTCGGTCTGTCCAACATGTCTGACATAGCCACGGTGAGAATCTAACTCGGTAGCACCAGAAAAATGCTCAATTGTCTCATAAGCGACATGCTCATCATCTCTATAATGACCCTCATCCCCGGGAGAGTCAGGAGGAATTCCTGTTGATGATGAAGAAGTAGAAATACTTGACTCACTCTCCGCGTCCACCTCTTTTCCCCTTGGCTCACTCATATCAGGTGCGCGCCCCTGCTGCATTGTCAAGTTTATTTCTTCTATCCTTTCTGCGGCCCTCACTGGCTCAAGTCTATCCCAAGTCAATTCCTCCATCAACTCCTCAAACTCTGGGTTTTGGTCTAACACCGGTTCTTCTTGTTCCTCCAGCCATTCACCTAACACAGTATCATCTTCTGAATAGATTTAGTCCAAATTAATTGGACAAAAATAATACCGTTGATCCTCAAACTGTCTTCTCTTTCTATTTCTACTTCGGAGCTTGAGGTTCTAGAGGATGTAGACCAATTTATTTCGCTTCTGCATTGTCAATCTATTTCTTGGTCTTGTGTGGATAAACGAGAAGGTGCTCCAGTTTCTTTCACGATTGGAAGAGGATGTAGTTTGACTAAGGACTTTAATAGCAATCGTCCTTAGTGCAGGAGCACTCTCTCCATAATTCAACCACCATTTAGCTGAAAAAAATAGAAATGATATTAGAGTCAATAAAATAATAATAAGTCCTTGAATAATATAAAGATGACATCACAATCAATATAAGGATTGGTCTGTGTGATAGCTCTCCACACAGTCGTCGTTCCAAATCTTCTAGCACGTACATTGTATATGTCAACATGAAGACATTAATGTAGAAAAATAAATTAGAGAAATTACAATGTTATATACTTTTTTCCTTAAATTATCGTACCTGATTAGTAGCCCAAATTGTTTCATCTGTACTCTCTGCCAGTCTTTCAATTACAATTTTTAGTCCTAAACGGATTTCATCGGATATGTGTCCATTCGTAAATTGTGGATTAAAGAAGTACCTTGTAAAACCAATGAATTTTAATTATTTATAAAATTAATATAGTAAGGAGAGTTGAATACAACAATTCAAGTATTAAAGGAAATAACCTTCACTTACCAGCAGTGTGTAAATAATGTTAGGAATTTTGTAGATTGCAATTTGATGGATGCATTATCATTCAAGCATCATTTGATTTACACACTTGCATTGTTTTAAATAAACTTGAAATCTTGTTTTATACATGCATGGTTTTTAGACTTGAAAAAGCATTGATTTATGCATGTTTTGTTTTCAGTCTTGGATGCATTTGTTTTTGGAAAAAGTTTTAGAAATCAAGCTAGCCTTTGTTTTAAAGTTTTGAATCATTTTTAGGCTTTGTGTGTTTCATGTTTTAAAACCCTTAGAATGATTTAAAACATGTTTTTAAAGCTTGATTGTATGGCCCATTAAGTCCCACAAAGAAAAAGTTTGAATTTGCAAAAGTGGAATTTGGGAACCCTGCAATGTCGCCGGTCGACCGGCGCAGAGGTCCCGGTCGACCGGGAACACTGCAGGCAGAAAGTGCCTGGGCGCCTCCAACGGTCAGAAATATGACCGTTGTGTGATCCCGGTCGACCGAGACCTCTTTGCAAGTCGACCGAGGACTAGCCGTTGGGCACTTTTTGCTATAAATATGAGTTCTTTCCTTTGCCAAAAGTTGGGAATTTTAAGGCCCTCCTTGAGGGGTTTTGAGACAAATAGAAGGGAAAAGAACCAAGGGATGAAGGGGAGCATTAGGAAAGCTAAAGCTTGGGTTAATGAAGTTAAATCACCAAGTAGGCTTTACTTTCCTTAATCATATGTTTTCATGCTTTGTTTTATTTTTGGTAAATCATTTCTAGCATGTTAAACTATGTTTGTGTTATGTCCTTAACATGTTTTATGTTTTGAGTTGATTTATTGTTTTGGATACAACACCATATGATTCAATCCAAGTAGTACTTGAATTGGTAAATCTAAGTAGATCATGTTAATGAAAGAACCTTTGAAATTATATGTAACATGATTCCTATACTTGGTTGAATCTTTGGTTGTTGTTTTCCATCATAAGAAAATCACTTTCAAAACTATCTTATGTTTTGGACTCAACTTCTTTACAAATCATATGTTTTCATGTTTTGTTTTATCATTGGTAAATCTTTAGTAACATGTTAACCTATGATGTGTTGTATCCTTAGCATGTCTTATATTTTGAATTGATCTATTGTTTTGGATACATCACCCTTTGATTCAATCCAAGTAGTACTTTATCCTTGGTAAATCTAAGTAGATCATGTTAATGGAAACATCTTTGAAATTAGATGTAACATGATTCATATACTTGGTTGAATCTTTGGTTGTTGTTTTTCCATCATAAGAAAATCTCTTTCAAATGTATCTTATGTTTTGGATTCAACATCTTTACAAATCATATGTGTATTATTGTTTTAAAGTTTCACAACTTGCCTTACTTTGATTGGTATATCATATTCAAGTTGTATTTATAATCACATATGATTTGTCCCCTCATTTCAATCAAATCTATTTTTATGTTTTGAGCTTCATGTTGATTTGATTGACATCCCTATGCATCACATGTTTAGAGCTAATCAATTTCATACAACTTGTAAATCTTTGATCTCATTAACAAGTTGTTACTTTTAACATGTGACTTGCATTTCCTCAATCATAAATGTTTTTGAGCTAAAACTTTCAAAAGCCTTAGGCATACATTTATGAGCTTTAATTTTCAAAATGATTGAGGACCACACACACACACTTCATGTACTTTCATCTTTGCATTCATAGTGTGAGTGTGTATTAGTTTTTCACTTCCATATCCGCCTAATTAAGAGGCATTGTAATGAGCTTAATTGAATCTCCATCAAGTGTTTATAGACACTATCTTAGTGAGATAACCAACCTTGTGGTTGAAGAGGTTATTGCTTAGCCTATAAAAGCATAGTGGATAGGTTGATGTTAAGCCTTGAAAAACATCAATGTAAAGGTTATTGCTTAGCCTTGGAAAGCATATTGTAAAGGTTATTGCTTAGCCTATTGAAAAGCATAAATAGTGGAAATCCGGTGGGGTGTTGGATCACATGCCGGTAGTGGATGTAGGCATTGAGGCCGAACCACTATAAATCCTTGTGTGATGGTGCTTGCTTTGTGGTGATTGTTTATATTAGCTTCCGCATATTGTTTGATAATCATCACTTGTGACTAGTTGGTTTTAAAGAAGTTAAAATTGTTAAAATTGGTCATAATTGGAGCTCACCCTATTCACCCCCCCTCTAGGGTTCGGATCCCCATGGACTTACAAATAATGTTTCAATTGTCGTCCCCATCGATCGTTGATGATCTTCCAAAAAATTTTGTAATATCTACAATATGCTTGAATAGCCAACTTTGATCTTTCCATGGCCTCATGTAAGAAGCTCATTGTTGGCTTATCATCGCCATCAACCAATCGAAGAACCTTTATTAGGGGATAAAAAAACATTCAAAACACCCTTCACATGAGGACAAAATTTGTTGGACTCAATTATTTTACATAATTTTTTTGTAATGGGACTTGGGCACTTTCCCCATTTTGAATTTATGAACTCTTGTAATTTTATCAATCGGAGAAGTCATTCTCTATACTTGTAAACACTTTCAATAGCAATGAAGTGGGTGGCAAATCTAATGATGCCAGCCATAGTAGTTCATAGTTGTTTGTATGCGTTTTCATCATGAAAATGAATCTATATGACTGATAAATTTTTTTGGTGATCTTCTTTATCTTACCAATCACTTGCCGCATGACTTTTCCTTTTACAATATCTTTAAGCATTAAATCCAGCCAATGTGCTGCACATGGAGACCAGAAAATCCTCGGCCTTTGTTTCATAAGAATCATTCTTGCAGCCTTCATGTTTGCAGCATTGTCGGTAACAACCTGAACTACATAATTTGCCACGTCTTCAATCACCTCATTCAATAACTTATTAATATATTTTGCATCTTGGATGTAATCAGTTACGTCAACTGATTTGATAAACACCATGCCCATAGACGAGTAGACTAGTAAATCCAAGAGATGACGATGTGTGATGGTCGTCCACCCATCGCACATTTATGTGCAACCTCTTTCCTTCCATGCCAATTTGAAAGTTTGCACCCAAGCCTGCAACTCCTCATACTCTTTCTCAACACAGACATGCCCAATCTCATAAGGGGTAGGTGCCTTAATTTATACATGGACCATGTTCTGCAGCTGCATCTAACATGGTGGTGAAATAAGGAGAAGATGCCTTGCTGGGTGGAATGCCTCCATAAAAAAAAAAAAAAAAAACTTCCCAGTGACTCTCACTAGATGTTCTCTTGCTTTACCAAACTTGTCATTTAATGCTTTCATAATGCTGGGCTGCTTTGATGTTGGTTTTCTATAAACAAATGGGTTAGTTGGCCGCACCACATCCGGCCTACGAGGTGCATGTGTAAGAGGTCTTTCAATCTCCTCAATGTCTGGATCTTGATAGGGTTGTTTTTTATTAAATGCCCGACGCAAACTCGCTCCCCCAGATCCGGATGACCCAACATGCTCATATTGGCTACCTCTAGCGGCTGCTTCATATTACATTCTTGTCCTCTCTTCCACCTCCTGAAGTGACCTCACACTTTCTCTCCTAGCCCTCCTCATTTCTAGGTCTTCATCGTCATCATCGGAGGAACCAAATGCTTCTTCTATGCATGCATCGAGTTCCTCGGTTCTTCTTCTTTCTTGTACAACTTTTTTTTTTGTTTTTGTTTTTGCATATGCATTAAGGAGCTCATGCATTTTAACCCTCGCATTTTGTGGCACTTTATGACATTTTTTCATCTGTCCTGATACATGTGCCAAATGTTGTTTCAATCGAGTAATCCCCCCATTGAGCACTCGTCCACAATAATTACATTTTACTTTACTTTTGCTTCCGACTGCTTCACCGTGGCTCCATGCCTGATCTATGTCACGCACCATCTTGTTCTTATAAAATAAGAAATTCATATAATAGTAATACTCTAACAACAATTATTTTTAGAAAAAGTAGAAAATTTAAAAAATCATTTTGAAAACTCTAAATATATAGATCTAGCATAAAAGTATGTAGATCAATCATTTACACACCATACAATGATCATGAATCATTAAAAGAACATATTTATGATGAAATCCCCAAAAAATGTTATATTTGAATTCAAATGTTAAAAAATCCAAAAATAAAAAAAATTGAAAAAGAAAATTCAAAATCATGTGTATGAGTAGATCTAGAATGAAAGTATGTAGATCTAACTTCTAAATGAAGAACACAACACAAGTGACAAACCCAATGATTTCTATGCTTCATCTAAAAAAAACACATAATAAAATGCTTTAAGTTGATTTTCTCTTACCTTAAATAATATTTTCTTCAAGAAATAGATTTGGGATTTGAAAATATGCAAGAGGGATGTGTGATGGAGTATGGCTGCTGCTATGGGTAGTAAGGAGATGAGAAGAGAGGAGAAGAAGATGAAGATGGAGAAAAAGATAGAAAAATTAGGGTTTTAACACCTTTTATGAGATCTCGGCAAAACCGAGATGGACTTCATCTCGGCCAATATGGGACAATATTTTGGCAATATATGGCCCTGAGATATTGATACCGATATCTCGGGGCCATATCGGATCGGTATCGGCTAATACTGGTTCATATCGGCCGATATGAATTGGTATTGGCCGATTTTTAAAACCGCGATCACAAGGTCATACATAACAAGTTCCTTACAAAGTCTTTGCTTGAAATTATACAAAATGTATCATCTATTTCTACGAAGTAGTCATGTATAGATACAGCTAGACTGCAATTATAAAAAATGTTTTGAGTCTCTTAATGCACTTAAGTACCGTTAAGCAAGTGGGTACCTATTTTCAATTGTGCCCAATTTGGCGACAATTGGAACATGTGACTTGCCTCCGTTGTTTGTCCTCCGTACGAATTCTATTCTTTTTTAATCGGCCAGGATGTCGTTGTGCAAGTGGAGGTAAGACTTGCATATTAATTGCTCCGGACCTCCCATTGGTGGATGTATCTAATCGCATGCACAATACCGTTATAAGTTTACCGATAAACATAGCTATCGCTCTATAACCACTGCTCGCAGTAATCATATTGAACAACTCCCCCTCATTGGAATTGATGCCACGACATGCAAGCATGGGATACCTAAGACATCCTACTTTTGGAAATAGCACGATCGTCGATCAAGTTGTCGGACTCCCAGCCTACGTGCGCCTTCAAATTTGTTACTCAGGATTTTCTTGGCATACGGAGTTAACCTTGTTGGAAGTAAGTGGGCCTCGTGGATATGTTTTCAAAACTTTGACCCATTTGACTCAGGGATCAAGTACCCAGAGTTAACCTTGTTGGAAGTAAGTGGGCCTCGTGGATATGTTTTCAAAACTTTTGACCAATTTGACTCAGGGATCAAGTACCCATAAGGCCATGAACCACATCCAAAAGGCTATATAACTCAATCTAGGATCCATGTCCTCAACCTCATCCATCATGATCAGTAAATAAACCTATCAAGAAGATAGAACAGCAGCCAACAAGCATCCACAAAAATCTAAAACATGCAAGAAAGTAGATTATACCTTTGGATCTTGGTTGTGCTATAATGAAGAAGTTACGTCTTTCTTTGATGATGAAACTCTTTTACATATCAAATAAGAATCTCCAAGACCTATTAATCTTCCACGCTATGACCCGTATCAGATTCTCTTATCTCAAGAAGATGGGTGGAAACTCCAAGAGAAAACCCTACTAGAAACTCCAAGGAACTAGAAGAGAACTAGAAGAGAGAAGAGAAGAAGAAGAGTTGTACAACACTTGCACAAAGGAGGGCTGGGCGTGGGATCCTTATGGTGGACGTCCAAGAGGGGATTTGTCCCCTATTTATAGCCCTCAAGCCTCCTTTTCTTTCTCTCTTACTAATTGTATTAGAAGTCTTACTTCCACACTAATTAGTAACATACTATTACCACTATTAGAAGTCCTACTTCAAATATTAGAAATAACAACTTTCTAATTCCTTCCTTTTGGAGTTCAAGTAAGAATAGTATCTTTCTAATAACTTGGGCTAGCGTGGGGACCTCTAGGGATTCCAAAGAAAGATGGCTCCAACTGAGATACCCCGACCCCACCTCTCATATGTAATCCGGGCTTACAGTTAATTGCAAATAACACCACTATATAAATGAAATTGCACTCCAGTTTTAGGACTAAATTACAATGAAGATCCTAAACTTCCCAATTACCACAAGTAGGCCCCTCTATCAATATCCATGGATCAATTGGAATAAATTTGTCTCATCCAATTTTAGACTCACATCTTATTATCCTTAAGCCTCAATTAATCACAGTGATCATCAGTACCATCCAATTAACTCTCAATCGAGATGGGTACGCACTTACTAATGACAAATCCATTAATTGACACAAGGGGATAATATAGATAGATTCCATCTTGATCATTGTATGTTCCTACAGTCCTACTACCACGTACCCAAGACACCGAGGTGTTGACCTACAGTTGGCATCACTCATTGGTGACTCAAAGCAAATGAATAGATAGAAACTTGAGTTCATCAATGTCTCAGGATTGAGAGCCTATTGTTAGGGAATTATGAGAGCAAACTTTAAAATTGAGACAGTATTCATAATGTGTTTCTCATGGTCTTTCAATACATCCAATGTACCAGCACTATGATATAGAATCTTACATTCTGATGATCGAGACAAATCACACTATTTCATAGTGATCAAAGTGCCGCAACCTTATCAGATGAGATGCACCGTCTCATCATTGGTTGTGAAGATATTTTTAAGTATAAGATTTGTGACACATATCTCCCGTATGTGGATCTCATCCATATACATATATCACATCTAATATACTAACGGGACCCGGTTTATCGGGTCATCTCATGAACCATTATGTCATATATATTGGTTATGTGCATTTAGTAATAAAACATCATTCATTTCATGAAGGGAAATCATGATTTTATTGATAAATAAAGAAATTAATCATTTATTATATCAACTGATAGATTGAGACCATACAATCTAGCATTTATATGTTGTGTTTCTATTTAGTCAACACGTACAGTAACTAAAACTTTATAGCTCACTTGTTATTCCTTGTGTACAGGAACGCTCTATGAAGAATATTGAAAGTCGGAAGAGATTACCTTACAATCATTGCATGGGTTCTAAGTCTTTCCAAGCTGCAATGCATGCCTTGGTGAAGTGTTTTAACTTATAGCTTATTAAATTTGTGGTTGTATAATTTTGAATTTGTTATCACCATCATGAAATCTTAATTATGTACTAACATTGAAATTTATGCAAGTAGGCAGACCCCGAGACAGGGGAGGAGCCCCACATCGTTGATTTTTATAGGGAATCGCACTGCAATAAGAAGAAAGACAAGTGGATGGACAAAAAATGTCAGGAAATACATGTAAGTACAATGATAAGTCCTTAAAATTCCTTAAACTTGGTCCACATACGCTTCTTATTGTTGATCCTTGGAAAACTCCAAGAAAATAATGGCAAGGATAAGCATCCTAACTATTTAGTTTCCAATTTTGGCGGTTTATAATCACACTTTGGAAAATAGGGAAACAATAGCCTGTTATTTTATATCAATTCGAAAATAGGGAAAAAGTAGCCTCAAACTTACCTTCTTCTCCTAACTGATGGGGGAAAGCCTAATTCAATTGAAAAATGATCATGTCTTGTTTGGTCATTTGAGAATGGTAAACGCTAAGTTTACATAAGACAGGGGCTGCTGGTATTAGTCATTGTCTAAATACAGATACTAGTAGGTTGGGGTAAAAACCTTTCAGTTAGATAAAAATTCATGACTTTGAAGCTCACCATTAAAACCTCAACCCCAATGCCTTGTTTCTCTTGCTTCATCTTCACAGGAAAATTCACAGGAAAAAAAAAACCACCTCCTCCCATAGTATACTTTTCCATTTCCTTCTCACCAGTAAAATTCCATTGTTTTCTTTCCTAACCACAAACAAACAATAGCGGCCAAGCAAAAACCTCCAGCAGTAAAACCCACTAGAAGATGTGCCCCTCTTTTGACTGATTAAGACCCAAACTGTAGAACCCACTTCATAGAATTTTGACAGCTTTGATTTTAACAATGATAGTGAGAACTATTCCAAGTGCTTTAGTGAACTTTGAAAACTTGCTGTGACATAATCCTATGCCCTCCTCAGTTCGGTCCACCTCTAGACCGAGAAAATATTTCAGCTCCCCAAGGTCCTTCATTTGAAAACGAGTTCCAATATCAGCTTGAATTCTCTTCATCTCCTCTAAATCTTGTAACCCACAACTGGCCCAAACGTTTGATTATTTTGTAGTCAATTATGATTTGATGAATGTTTTGATGTATTTATCAATTATGATGAGATCACTAACTTCCACTTGTACGGAAGCCTTTACAAACCTATGTTTAGTAGGGTTTTATGAATGTCTTGAAATCTCTTGATTAGTTATGTGAAACCTTTTACAAATATCATGAATGTGCTGGAAATGTAAAACGTTCTTGCTTTAACTTCTTCTATTAGATGTTTTTCTTTTGCCAATTTCTAAAATAAAAAAGCACACATTTTTTTCCCTTTAGCCTGAAGTCTTTTGAACTGCATTATTGACTCCATTTGCTCTGACAAGTCTATCTGCTTCAGTGATCCTGTGTCTGGTCCAGTTATGACCCGTGATTCCCTGTGTGTCTTTTTAGCCTAGTTGCAATTATAGGAAAACTGCCATCATATAGTTTTATCCTATAATTTTTGGAAAACTGTCATCTTCTATGTTTATCTTTCTAACTACAGTGCAGAACGTAGATTTTTATTCTGTTCAACTTAATTTTTCAATTGCAATATAATTTAACTTATTTTAAATGGCAGGAAAAACTTGTAGCAGAACGGGAGAAGTGTACGCAGGAGGGTGCGATCCAATTGACTCAGGAGCAGATATCAATCAATGTCCTTGGTTGGTCTAGATACTTGAGAGGGTTTGGAAACGGTTTGAAGGCCACATCTACAACTAGGAGCACCAGGACGAACTCAGAGAATGGTGAACGTGGGGCATTGCGGGCTACCGTGGAGAGATTGCAAAATGAATTGGGTGCTCGATCTCAAGAGATAGACCAGATGAAGAATAATCAAGTAGCCATGTAGCGACAGATGGAGGAGATGATGCGGTTGGTGGTGAGAGTGACGGGATCAGACATGATGACATAGGGAGGAGTGCTTACTTCTTGATCTGTATTCCTAGTTTCTTCTCTGATTGAAATAGAGTTTGCATTAGATTTAGTTTCCTACTTTACTCTATGAATTGATGTTTGTGTTAATGAAAATGTGTACAGTTAGATCTATGAAAATGTAGCTTGGCTTTTAGAGTGAGGCCAGATGAGCTTCTGTTGCATTTACCATAACAGGTTGTTTAGTGTTTTCCTAATGGGACCTCCCTGGATCATAATTTTTCTCCTATCACATTTTCGGGGGAAAATTTGAGAAACTCACAAGTTGGTTTATTGGTTTTTGACTGATGATTGATAGTGAGAGCACCAATTAAATTTTCAAATTTTCTGATATGCATTGACCAGTTACAGCGGGTTTTTTTTTCTACATGTTTCATTAGAATGGTGTTTTTATCCAAGTTCTTTTTTACTTCATTGTTTTTCTGATATGCATTGACCAGTTACCAACTTCAATCAGCAATTAAAACACTTAGACATTTGAAATTAATCGTTACAGAGAGTACCACAAGACAAGAGTACAGTAGTTGTATATTTGAGAAATGCTTCATCTAAGCAGAGAGGATTTTTCTTCCTCGTGATAAATGCTTAAGAAGAAAATCTAACTTTTAGAGATAAAAGTTGAGAAGTGCGGTGTAAGGTCCGCGACCTTACTGGGTCAATTGGGCCCAATAGCAGGCCCGTTCACCCGTTTATTTTATTATTATTATAAATAATTGTATTGTTAGATATTTGAGGGGGTTTAGGCCTTGAGCGAGTTCTTTTAGTATTAGAATAGTGTCTGCGAAGTTCTGTTTGATTTCGAGTTCGTTTGATCCTAGAAGGGGGTAGTTTGCAGATTAGGGAAAATTGAGTGTTTTCGAAAAAATTCCTATCACCGTGATTTTGGATTCGTTGGAAAGGTCTCGTCGCGCTGATCATTTTTGTCTCTTGGCTCGTCGCAATCCGACGATCAAAAACCCTTCAAAAAGTTCATTTTTTTACCAGACCCACTTAAGGGCAAATTGGTATTTTCCTCCCTCTCTTCTTCTTAATCAGGGATTAGCCCTAATCTCATTCTCACTTCTGCAACGAACGAGAGTTACAGCAGCCCATCTTCTTCCCCTTCTCTTCTCAAGCCCAGATCTCCCTCCAGGAGAGATTACCTCCGCGATCCGGACCGCACATCTTCTTCCGTTCGCTCTCCTCTCTCCATTGATACTAGTTGGTAAGCCTTTCCCATCATCAACTTTTCTATTCGTTTTCTCTTTTGTTTAGAATAGTTTGGATCATGACCTTTTTCCTTTCTTTCTTCTTCTCGGTGTTCTAGATTACTTTTGAGCGGGATAGATTGTGGTCTTCGTGGTAGAAAGCTTCTCCTCAAGCTTTTCCCAATTTTTAATCATCTTCTTGGTTGAGGCAAGTAGATATGTATTTTATATTTAATCATGTGTATTGTTTTCTTTTGATTGCAATGATATCCTTGTTAGATTACCCAAATTCCAAGCCTATTGTTGGGATTGCATTGGGATTGAAATGTTAGGTTAGATTTGTGGTTTGGATTAGATTAATTGTTAAATGGTAGCTTTGGAGGTTTTAATTTGATAGAATGGATGAGAATAATGATTGAAATGATTGGGGAGTATGGAGGCTTGTTTTCTGCAGGAAAAAAGGAAGAAAAAACCCATTTTCGGGCTCAGGCTACAGTGTCGATCGATCGGGCCTGAAAGCCGATCGATCGGACTGCAATTTGGTCTCAGTTAACTGAGGCGAAAATCATTCTGATCGATCGAACCTGTTGTCCGATCGATCGGAGGGCATTTTCGTAATTTCGGACAACTTTAGAAAAGGAATTAAAACGCTTATAACTTTTAATCCGTACGTCGGATTTCTATATATTATATACCGTTGGAAAGCCCTTGAGATGTAGAATCCAATGGTTCTAGTCTCATCACGATTGGAGGTCGGGAAGTGATGTAAAAACTCAGATTATTGACCCAGCCTATATTTTATTAGAAATGAGACCAATAACTTAAGTTTGGGCCTTAGATGTTGGAAACCAAGAACCTACTATCAGTTGACCATTAATGGGGATTAAATCGTAGCACGTGGCTTGGTGTGCTCCGATTATGTGTCTAGGTATTCGTGTATTAAACATGGGATAACCGAATGCGTATGAAATTGAATTAATGGATGCTTAACATGATTGTACACCAAGGAATTTCCTTAGAAGCATCGTTGATCTAATTCCACACGTACTCCGTTAGAACATGTAGGATACATGGATGACACCACTTGCTTAGGTTCGGATCGTAATTCCTCCTTGACTTATTTAATCATATCCGTTGTTATAAATCCTTGTACACTCACTCTCGGCATAATACACCTAATTAATTATGAAACAAAATCCCTTGTAGAATTAGGACTTGGACCTGACTTAGAGTGTATCTTAGGACCCCGTGTTATGTAGTTGATGAACATGACTGGCTAGACTGAAGGGATTATCATGTGATTGGATTTGTCTTGTATTGACTTGAATGAGATAATCCCTATGAACGTGTCTTGTATATTGAGCTAGCCAGACTTGCTTGTCTTGGTCTATTCTCGTGTCAACACCACGTTATTATTATTATTATTTGCATATCATGGCCAGCTGCAGTTTGGGGTTTAATGATGGGCCGCTTACTCGGACATCAGGGTGGGCAGTCGGCTTTGGACGACGACCATGGCGTTGAATAGTTGGGAGCGGGCTGGGACCGTGCTACTATTCCCAAGACCGGGAGCTGGGATCCCCCTGGAGCCGGACTTTGGTATCAGTAGTTTGGATATGATTGTTACTGGTACCCCGTGAGGTGGCTAGGACATCCACGGAGTCTCCCTCTTGTGCATTGCATTACATTAGTAGTGGTGATTGTTAGTATTGCTAGGATTTCCATTTATGATTTGGATGATTATTTACTCATGCTTTATGCCTAGATTCGATTCCTTGTATTCTCTTGATTATTATGCCTGTCATTACTCTTATACTTGATGCATGTCATAATTACTTATATCTTGCTTATCTATTGCTCAACATGTCGTTGACTCTATTCCTTGGTGTGCAGACTCCTCAGGTGAGTACTATTACGAGGAGCAAGTAGGTGAGGAGATCCTCAACTGGCTGAGGAGGAACGGGAGTGGCGTGCCGATGACGTAGAGTAGCGTCATTGATCCTGGCACGAGAGAGAGAGATTCATTGGGACATCTTTAGATTCTTTCATTCTTATTTATCTCTCGTTGAATCTTTCATATCATTGACTTCTTAATTGTTTTAAATGGCCTTGAGTATTGGGATGTCCATTGTAATAAATTAACTTCATTGTTTAAGTTTTATTTTATTCCTTGTGCAACTTGAATATATATTGAGATTCATTTTTCCTTGTTGATATCCAAATATGCCTAGAATTGTATGAGTTCCGCATATTCTTATTATATTTGAGGCTTGAAATATTATATGCTCACAGCGGACTTACGATCTTTGGGCTTAAAGGGCAAATTTTTTAATTAGCCTTAAATTTCACTCCCCGAATCTGGTTTATTCTCTAATCGGGTTCGGGGGACGTGACAGAATGGTATCAGAGCAATGGATGGTTTCTCAGGGTAAAAATTGTAGAAACCATAGGACGCGTGTGAGGATTCCGTTAGTAAGTAGGCCGGTCTCGTTGTCTTATCTCTAGTTTTGTGATGCTAGTATTGAGTCTCATAGGACCTGACTTTAATTGTTTTGTAGTACATATTAGCAGTTGGTATTTTGGTAGTTCGGGGATTCCCGGATTTGTTTCCGGACGAGATTCCTGGTTTGCCACATGTTCGTGAGTTGGATTTCACAATAGAATTACAGCCGGGTACAACACCTATTTCGAAAGCCCCGTATAGGATGGCTCCAGCAGAATTGAAGGAGTTGAAGACTCAGATAGAAGATTTGCTGGATAAAGGCTTCATCAGACCTAGTGTTTCACCGTGGGGAGCTCCGGTGATATTTGTGAAGAAGAAGGACGGGACAATGAGGATGTGTATAGATTACAGACAGCTAAATCAGGTGACAGTTAAGAACAAGTACCCGTTACCGAGAATTGATGAGTTGTTTGATCAGCTGCAGGGAGCTCAATTCTTTTCGGAGATAGACTTGCGTTTCGGTTACCATCAGTTGCGAGTAAGGAAGGAGGATGTTCCTAAGACTGCATTCAAGACGAGATATGGCCACTTTGAGTTTCTCGTGTTGCCTTTTGGGTTAACTAATGCACTCGCAGTTTTTATGGCATTGATGAATAAGGTGTTTGCTCCTTTCCTGGATCAGTTTGTGGTTGTCTTCATAGATGATGTGTTGGTAAACTCGAAGTCTAAGGAGGAGCATGAGCATCAGTTGAGGACATCATTGCAGCTTTTGAGGGATAACCAGTTGTATGCTAAGTTGAGCAAATGTGAATTTTGGTTGGAGGAAGTTGCATTTTTGGGCCATATTATTTCAAAGGATGGATTGACGGTGGACCCTAAGAAGGTAGCGGCAGTTGTTAATTGGAGCAGTCCACGAAATGTAGCGGAGATTCGCAGTTTTCTTGGACTTGCAGGCTACTACAGGAGGTTTGTGAAAGGGTTTTCTACCATAGCATCCCCACTTACTAAGTTGACAAGGAAGGATGTTCCGTTTGTGTGGGCAAAAGATTGTGAGAAGAGTTTCCAAGAGTTGAAGACCCGGTTGACTTCAGCACCCATACTTGCTTTACCCTCACGTAGTGGAGGATTTGTGGTTTATACAGATGCATCAGGTATTGGATTGGGTTGCGTTCTCATGCAGAATGATAATGTGATAGCATATGGGTCTAGGCAGTTAAAGGATCATGAGAAGAACTATGCCACACATGACTTGGAGTTGGCGGCAGTGGTGTTTGCATTGAAGTTATGGAGGCATTATTTGTATGGAGAAAGACTTGAGGTGCATACAGACCATAAAAGCCTGCAATACCTGTTTACACAAGGGGATCTGAATAACAGGCAGCGGAGATGGATGGAGTACATAAATGATTATGATTTTCCGATCAAGTACCATCCTGGAAAGGTGAATGTGGTAGCAGATGCTCTCAGTAGGAAGGTAGCTTTCAGTGGATGTGTAATGCCTGAATGGAGATGGATGGAGAAGTTCAGAGATATGGATGTGGAAGTATGGCCTATCAATGAGAAAGTTTTAGTTGCTACTATGGGAGTTTGGGAGCCAGAAATAGTTAACAGGATTAAGGAAGCCCAGAAGGATGATCCTGAGTTGCAGAAAATCATTGACAACATTGATGGCAATCCAGAGTTCCGATTGATTGAAGGGATTCTATATTGTAAGGATAGGTTGTGTGTGCCAGATTAGGGATGGCAATTTTGCCCCGCCCCGCCCCGCCCCGCCCCTGCTTGCCCGTCCCGCCCCGCACGGGTTTTCCCCGCCCCGATCCTTAGGTGGGGCGGGGACGGGGAATAAAACTATGCCCCGAAGGCGGGGCGGGGCGGGGATGGGTTTGCTCTTTTCCCCGCCCCGCCCCGCCCCGTTGCCCTGCCCCGTGCCCCGCCCTGTTACCCCGCCCCGTTGCCCCGCCCCATTGATTAATAATCCTCTTAAATATATATTTTAGATTTTTTTTATAATAAATAAACATATTTATATGTAAATGTATAGATTGATTTTATGTTGTTATTAAGGGTTAAGTAGATTGATTGAAGACTTTTTTTAAAGTTAAACATATAATTAATTGAACCCTATACATTATAAAAGCATATAATATGATCACATTCCTTCTAATTCAAATTTAATGAAATTAAAGTTGTTAAAAAATCTATCTAAGCTTATTTGACTTTAATCATATATAATGTTAAATTGTGACATGATAAATCATATTAAATAAAACGAATATAATAGAATGATAGATCATGCTTTAAGCTTATTATAATATAGATGATTAGAGATAGCAAGGTAAATTATAATCGGTATGATTCTAATCATACTAATAACAATATAAATTATACTAATTTGATATAATATTACAAAATATATCATGCTATACGCTTATAATAACTTATATGATTAGAAATGGCAAGGTAAATTATAGTTAGTAACTTAATATGATTCTAATTATACTAACAACACTATAAATTATACTAATTTTAATTATATGTAATCAACCTTAGTATGATTAGAATCATTGTACTAATGATTTAACATTGCAAGTTAAGTGTCACAAAAATAAGTAATTATTTACCTAAGCTAATATGATCCACATGCTTGGAAAGTCAAAGCGGCTGAGGTTGTTTGACACTACAATAACCATATCCACATATTGATAGGTCATTTCTCTTATCTTTGTTTTGAGGGTTTTTTTTTTTTTTTTTTGAGTGATTTGCAACTTGCAAATAAATTGGGATTGTCAATTGCAACTCAAAGCATATATGATATTTTCAAGTGTATAAATATGTATGTGTGTATATATATGTATATGTATGTGTGTATATATATACATATACATATACATATATATGTATATGTGTGTAACAATCTTGAATATATGAATATATTTTAAATAAGGTAAAGCATTATAAGAAATGAAGTTTGGTCTAGTGGTAAGACAAACCTCTAGTTACTTTCCCACCCAAGTTCGAATCCCAACTCCTGCATATATAAAATTTTTATAATTGCGGGGCGGGGCGGGGAACCCGTGGGTGTGGCGGGGCGGGGCGGGGCGGGGTCGGGGCGGGGTAAAAGAGGGGCGGGGCGGGGACGGGGCACCCCAATTTCGTCCCCGCCCCGCCCCGTTGCCATCCCTATGCCAGATGTTCAAGACATCAAGTTAGAGTTGATGACAGATGCACACCACACCAGATACTCTATTCACCAAGGGAGCACCAAGATGTATCAGAATTTGAAGAATCACTACTGGTGGGTGAAAATGAAGAAGGAGATTGCAGAGTTTGTTTCCAGGTGTATGACTTGTCAGCAGATTAAGGCAGAGCACAAGAAGCCTCCTGGTTTGCTTCGCCCGTTGGATATTCCTCAGTGGAAATGGGAGAACATCACTATGGATTTTGTGTCAGGGTTGCCGAACACCAGGAAGAGTAATGATGCTATTTGGGTGATTGTGGATAGATTGACGAAGTCATCACATTTTCTACCATTCAAGACTGGTCAGTTTATGAACAAGATGACTATGTTGTACAGAGACAATAAAGTCAAACTACATGGAGTGCCTAAGTCCATAGTATCCGATTGAGACCCTAAGTTTGTCTCTCGGTTTTGGTCTACTTTTCAATCATCTATGGGTACTCAGTTGAAGTTCAATACAGCGTACCACCCTTAGACAGATGGACAGTCTGAGCGTACCATCCAGACTTTGGAAGATCTTCTCTGAGCACGTGTTTTGGATTTCAAGGAGAATTGGGATGAAAGCTTGCCTCTATGTGAGTTTGCCTACAATAACAGCTATCATTCAAGCATTGGCATGGCACCATTTGAGGCATTGTATGGACGGAGATGCAGGACTCCAACATGTTGGGAGGAAGTAGGAGTTCGTAGTTTTCATGGCCCCTCAGAGATTGCTGATTCTAGTGAGAAAGTTCGGATTGTTCAGATGAGAATGAAGGAGTCTCGTGATCGTCAGAAGAGCTATGCAGATAAGAGGCGGAGACCTTTAGAATTCTAGGTGGGGGATAAGGTGTTTTTGAAGGTATCCCCAATGAGAGGTGTTGTCAGATTCGGACAAAAAGGGAAACTTGGTAAGAGGTTTGTGTGACTGTTTGAGATCAAGAGCAGGATTGGAGACGTGGCTTATCGTTTGGTGCTACCGCCTGAGCTAGCCGGTGTGCACTACGTTTTTTATGTCTCAATGCTTAGGAAGTATATTCCAGATCCTACTCACGTGTTGCAGCAAGAGCCACTTCAGTTACAAGCATATGCAACCTATGTGGAGCGTCCGACGCAGATCATCGACACCAAGGAAGTCGTGTTGCGCATCAAGACCATCCAGTGGGTCAAGGTACAATGGGAGCATCACACTCCGGAGGAAGCTACGTGGGAGCTCAAAGACCAGATGCAGAAGGCGTATCCTTATCTTTTTCCCGATGAGGTATGTTTAGGCATTTGGGGGACCAAATGTTCTTTTTAGAGGTGAGAGATGTAAGGTCCGCATCCTTACTTGGTCAATTGGGCCCAATAGCAGGCCCGTTGACCCGTTTATTTTATTATTATTATTATAAATAACTGTATTGTTAGATATTTAAGGGGGTTTAGGCCTTGAGTGAGTTCTTTTAGTATTAGAATAGTGTCTGCGAAGTTCTGTTTGATTTCGAGTTCGTTTGATCATAGAAGGGGGTAGTTTGCAGATTAGGGAAAATTGAGTGTTTTCTAAAAAAATTCCTATCACCGTGATTTTGGATTCGTTGGAAAGGTCTCGTCGCGCTGATCATTTTTGTCTCTTGGCTCGTCGCGATCCGACGATCAAAAACCCTTCAAAAAGTTCATTTTTTTACCAGACCCACTTAAGGGCAAATTGGTCTTTTCCTCCCTCTCTTCTTCTTAATCAGGGATTAGCCCTAATCTCATTCTCACTTCTGCAATGAACGAGAGTTACAGCAGCCCATCTTCTTCCCCTTCTCTTCTCAAGCCCAGATCTCCCTCCAGGAGAGATTACCTCCGCGATCCGGACCGCACATCTTCTTCCGTTCGCTCTCCTCTCTCCATTGATACTAGTTGGTAAGCCTTTCCCAACATCAACTTTTCTATTCGTTTTCTCTTTTGTTTAGAATAGTTTGGATCATGACCTTTTTCCTTTCTTTCTTCTTCTCGGTGTTCTAGATTGCTTTTGAGCGGGATAGATTGTGGTCTTCGTGGTAGAAAGCTTCTCCTCAAGCTTTTCCCAATTTTTAATCATCTTCTTGGTTGAGGCAAGTAGATATGTATTTTATATTTAATCATGTATGTATTGTTTTCTTTTGATTGCAATGATATCCTTGTTAGATTACCCAAATTCCAAGCCTATTGTTGGGATTGCATTGGGATTGACATGTTATGTTAGATTTGTGGTTTGGATTAGATTAATTGCTAAATGGTAGCTTTGGAGGTTTTAATTTGATAGAATGGATGAGAATAATGATTGAAATGATTGGGGAGTATGGAGGCTTATTTTCTGCAGGAAAAAAGGAAGAAAAAACCCATTTTCGGGCTCAGGCTACAGTGTCGATCGATCGGGCCTGAAAGCCGATCGATCGGACCTGTTGTCCGATCGATCGGAGGGCATTTTCGTAATTTCGGACAACTTCAGAAAATGACTGAGAACGCTTATAACTTTTAATCCGTACGTCGGATTTCTACATATTATATACCGTTGGAAAGCCCTTGAGATGTAGAATCCAATGGTTCTAGTCTCATCACGATCAGAGGTCGGGAAGTGATGTAAAAACTCAGATTATTGACCCAGCCTATATTTTATTAGAAATGACACCAATAACTTAAGTTTGGGCCTTAGATGTTGGAAACCAAGAACCTACTATCAGTTGACCATTAATGGGGACTAAATCGGAGCACGTGGCTTGGTGTGCTTCGATTATGTGTCTAGGTATTCGTGTATTAAACATAGGTTAACCGAATGCGTATGAAATTGAATTAATGGATGCTTAACATGATTGTACACCAAGGGATTTCCTTAGAAGCATCGTTGATCCAATTCCACACGTACTCCGTTAGAACATGTAGGATACATGGATGACACCACTTGCTTAGGTTCGGATCGTAATTCCTCCTTGACTTATTTAATCATATCCGTTGTTATAAATCCTTGTACACTCACTCTCGGCATAATACACCTAATTAATTATGAAACAAAATCCCTTGTAGAATTAGGACTTGGACCTGACTTAGAGTGTATCTTAGGACCCCGTGTTATGTAATTGATGAACATGACTGGCTAGACTGAAGGGATTATCATGTGATTGGATTTGTCTTGTATTGACTTGAATGAGATAATCCCTATGAACGTGTCTTGTATATTGAGCTAGCCAGACTTGCTTGTCTTGGTCTATTCTCGTGTCAACACCACATTATTATTATTATTATTATTTGCATATCATGGCCAGCTGCAGTTTGGGGTATATTGATGGGCCGGTTACTCGGACATCGGGGTGGGCAGTCGGCTTTGGACGGCGTCCATGGCGTTGAATATTTGGGAGCAGGCTGGGACCGTGCTACTATTCCCAGGACCGGGAGCTGGGATCCCCCTGGAGCCGGACTTTGGTATCAGTAGTTTGGATAGGATTGTTACTGGTACCCCGTGAGGTGGCTAGGACATCCACGGAGTCTCCCTCTTGTGCATTGCATTACATTGGTAGTGGTGATTGTTAGTATTGTTAGGATTTCTATTTATGATTCGGATGATTATTTACTCATGCTTTATGCCTAGATTCGATTCCTTGTATTCTCTTGATTATTATGCTTGTCATTACTCTTATACTTGATGCATGTCATGATTACTTATATCTTGCTTATCTATTGCTCAACATGTCGTTGACTCTATTCCTTGGTGTGCAGACTCCTCAGGTGAGTACTATTACGAGGAGCAAGCAGGTGAGGAGATCCCAGAGGATCTCCAACCGGCTGAGGAGGAACGAGAGTGGCGTGCCGATGACGTAGAGTAGCGTCATTGATCCTGGCACGAGAGAGAGATTCATTGGGACATCTTTAGATTCTTTCATTCTTATTTATCTCTCGTTGAATCTTTCATATCATTGACTTCTTAATTGTTTTAAATGGCCTTGAGTATTGGGATGACCATTGTAATAAATTAACTTCATTGTTTACGTTTTATTTTATTCCTTGTGTAACTTGAATATATATTGAGATTCATTTTTCCTTGTTGATATCCAAACATGCCTAGAATTGTATGAGTTTAGCATATTCTTATTATATTTGAGGCTTGAAATATTATATCCTCACATCGGACTTACGATCCTTGGGCTTAAAGTGCAAATTTTTTAATTAGCCCTAAATTTCACTCCCCGGATCTGGTTTATTCTCTAATCGGGTTCGGGGGACGTGACATGCGGTATCTGATCATAATTCTGCATTAATATTTGCGCGGCTACAACTTGATCATATAGAGAGAATGAAAGATGAAAAGGGAAATAATTTCAAGAAAAAATACCATTGTAGAGAACTGTTGTTGCTAATGAAATCATTGGGGTTGGAGCTAATGTGACCTTTTCTCATCACAAATGTTTCCAGTAATTTGCCTTATGATCAGCCTGTTAAACACAGCATCACCAGTTGCCTGTTAAAAATAGTAAAAAAATTCCTGCAGAGTGGTTTGGTAGTGCTGGTAGTTCAGAGTTCCAAAGTTGCAATGGAGTGTTAAGCAGCTTTGATTCTGTTCTGCTGCTGTGCCTAGGCTTGAGTTGCAGTGTAGGGTTGGGTTTGGCTTTGCGAAGTCTTGTTAGTGCTGGGAAGGAGGAGCTTTGTAGTTGATGCTCCCCTGTAGTGCTGTATGGTGTTTTTTTTTTTTTGGCTTTAAGGTGAAAATTGTATTAGAAAAGAAACAGAGAAGAGGAAACATGAAAATGCATTCTTACCTTGTTAACTTGAATGCACTCCTCAAAACCTTCCCAATATGGAAACATTAATATCTTTGAACTCCTCAATACCCTTTCCTTTTTTCTTGTTGTCCTCTTACTTCTTATTCATTTCCTCTGTCTTTGAAATTTCTCCTTGCCATTGTTCAGATTTCATTTACTATTTGGGCCTCACTCATATGTGTGAATACTATCTACAGATTGCAGCTTTCTTCTCTTGAAGCATGAAGGAATCGATGGGTCTGTTTCTTCTCTTTTTATGGGTGTCCTCAGTTGCTGCTGTTACTAAATGTGGATTTTATACTGTTCATAAATCTCATTTTCTTAGTGGATTTGGTTTTTGGATTCTAAGTTACTGAACCCTTCTTGCATTTTTGCCTGCATTAAGAGATTGAGTGGTTTTAGTTGTCTTTTCTTCTGTGTAAAATGGGTTGGTAGGGAGGCCATCATTTTCTCTGAGATTTATGTTATTAGATAAGAGTAAACTCTCTTGAGGCTGTTTATTTTTATTTTTTTTATGTTGTGTTGTTTGGTGTTTGGATTTCTGGTTCTTTTTACTTTGTGGGCATTGCAATAGTATAACTTCCATTTCACCATGGACATCACATACTCATATTAACTGTTAGGATAGTGATCCAGGTTTGTGATCTTGAATCAACTTGTTTTGCTTCAAGTGCAGTTTTATTTTTTAATTTTCTCAGGCTTTTATTTTGTCTCACTTACTTTGCTTTTGATTCCCATGTTTAATTCGTAACATCTTTTTTTGTACCACAGGTTAGGACTGGAGATCAATGTAATAGAGGCCAATTGCTTGAATATCTTTTTGTTTTTCATAAGAATATTGTACTTACACTATTTTGGATGCTTCATTTTTACTTGATTTAGTAACGGCACGTGGCTAAACTTGTGGGTTGGATTTAATAGTTGTGTTTCCTAATATGTTGAAGGAGCATGTTTTGTACATTTTTTATTAGTTAAATGAGCAGACTTTATTGTACGTTTTATTTGAGTTGAATGAGCAGGTTTTATTGTACATTTTGTTTGAGTTGAATGGGCATGTTTTATTGTACATTTTATTTTTGTTGAATGGGAAGGTTTTATTATACATTTTATTTTAGTTGAATGAGTAGGTTTTATTATATTCAGCGTAAAGGAGGTTTTTGAGGTGGCCGGCAATAATTTATAAAATAAATATATTATTTTTAGCGACGAATTTTATTTGTCGCCTAATAAGAATAAATATATCTTTGCATATTATCCCCGACATATATAATTTGTCGCCTAAGAGAACTTGTGGCAAGGTTAAATATTGGGCGACAAATTAAAGTGGTCGCCTAATGTCTACAAACTATGCGCGACAAAACTAATTCGTCGCCTATTATAACTTATGGTAATTCATACATTATTTAGCGACAATATAGTTTTGTTGGTAAAAGATATAATTTAGCGACGACTCCATTTTGTCGCCAAATTCCCTTTTCGCCATTTTTTATCCATTTTTTGCAATGAATTATAGATATTTGGCGACAAAAAATATCCTTTTTGCCAACATAATGTGTTGTCGCAGAAAATTGATATTTGGCGACAACAACAGAAAATTGATATTTGGCGATGATAATATTTTGTCGCAGAAAATTGATATTTGGCGACGATTAGTTGTGATCGTCGACAATCGTTGCCAAAAAAAATCACTGACGCCTAATAGGCGACGAACTGGCAACCAAAATGGTTTCGTTGCAGAATATATTGGGTGACAATTTTCGGGTTTTCTGCGATAAATATTTGCATCGCGAAAAATGATTTTTGTTTTAGTGTTTTAATCCCCCATCGTCCACAAAAGTAGAGACCACGCTATATCAAAGGTTTCCATTGAAAGTTCTCCATCTAAATTTGTCTAATAAATTTTGTATAAAAATATTGCAATAAGAATTCAGGTCAGTAGAATGTGCCCCACCTATCCCCTTGCATGTAAATGTCAGTGAGTAGAGTTTAGCAAAGGATCATTCCCTGATTTGGACATACCTGACTAATTGATAAAAAGAGTTAGAATTGTGATCCCACTGAACTTTCTCTATTATGAGTTCGGTGAATGAAAAAATAGAAAAGAAGGGGGTCCTTTTTGCAAATAAAGAAAAGCGGGTGAACCAAAAGAACCCTAATCGTTTCTCTGGTTCGTCTTCTCCAACAGCTCCTCCAAAACTTCTAAGTCGTCTCTCCAGTATCCGACGATCTGAATATTCCAAACACCATCTCGATCGTCAATCCAAATATGACGATCCCGATCTTCCTCCATCATTTGTCGGAGCAATAGAAGGGCGCAACGATGTTCGTTCTCATGTTCGAGTTTGTCAGATTTCTAATGAGTTCCAAACTGAGTCGTCCATCTTGTTTTGACATGAGGAGAATCTCCCGCCATTCGATGTTCCGACTTTCTTACATTGTTCTTAGTTTATACAAAATTTCACTTGGTTGAAAGTAGAATGACTCTCTCTCTCTCTCTCTCTCTCTCTCTCTCTCTCTCTCTCAAGTCATAAGGACACAATCACAGTACCCATGCTCTTAATCTCTCTCTAAATTTACACAGACACAACCCATGGTTTTAAAAGTGGATCCAATCGATTTGTATCATCTGATAAATAGAAGTTTGGCCATAGTGATGATACTGATTTTCTATGTGTTTAGAGCATAAATTACAATGTATTGACATTTGTCCTCACCACGTTAGTTATATTGGTATAACCCCTTGATTATTGAAATAAACATTTGATGGATTGTCGAAAATGCATATATCGTGCTATTGGTGATCAATGCTGTCTTTCTGTCAAGTCCATTATTTTATTTTTTTAATTCTTTAACACGTGTGATTTTTTTTTAATCCTTCTCTTGTTCTGGATTAATTCTCAGGTGTGTATCTTTGGTCTCTTGTATTTCTCTGTTTCTACATGAATGTGATGGTCTTTCATAATCTCACTTTTGATTATATTTTGTTATATATTTCAGTTTGGCCAACCAGATGGATTTCCTGATCATCCCCATAGAGGTATGGATATTAATCCCTTTTGACTCCCTTGCCAAATTAGCACCACCTGTTAAGATTAATTATATGCCTAGTATAGACTTCATTACACTACAATAATATGTACTTTTGCCGGCGCTAAAAAAACGCCGGGAAAGGTCCAAAAAACGCCGGGAAAAACTATTCCCGGCGATTTCTCTTGCGCCGGCAAGGCGCCGGCAAAGGTACCCCAGTAATACCATTTGCCGGCGAAAAAGAGGTAGCGCCGGGAAAAATCTATCCATTGCCGGCGTTTTATTTCGCCGGAAAAGGAGGTTTATTTCGCCGGGCAAAGACTTTTATTTTTTCAATAATAAATTTTAAATAACTTTTGCCGGCGTTTTTTTGCGCCGGGAAAAGATGTTTACTTTCAATAGAAAACTTTTGCCGGCGTTATTTTTCGCCGGGAAAAGAGGTATATTTTTTCAAAAATAAATTTAGAAAAACTTTTGCCGGCGTTTTTTTGCGTCGGGAAAAGATGTTTATTTTTCATAGAAACCTTTTGCCGGCATTATTTTTCGCCGGGAAAAGAGGTTTATTTTTTCAAAAATAAATTTAGAAAAGCTTTTGCCGGCGTTATTTTGCGCCGGGAAAAGATTTACAAATTACGAAAAAAAAAATTTAATTTTTTTTGCCGGCATATATCTTGCCGGGATTTTTTTTTAATAATTTTTTTTATTTATTTGATTTTTAATTTTCTTTTCCTGTATATACATCAGTTCATTACAACTTCCAACATGTGTCACATGAATAAATTGAAATAGCTAATTCCATTATCTAAGACCAAATCTACTACTATACACACCCAAGATCCATTTCCATTCCAAAATCATCAAAAAATGAAACAAGAAAATTCATTCCACTTCATATTAATATTCAAACATCCTTTCAACATTGAAAGCACTTTACCATTACCATTACAAAATTAAAAAAAATGCTAACACACTACAAGAAAACCTGCTCTTCAAATACTGTTCGAATGTCCGGCCGGTCTCTCAGTCGCGGGAAGAATACATTTGAGAGCCAAAAGCAGCATATCTTCGAGTCCAATTGGGGGCTCTTCAGCACCATCAATACGGCGACCATCAAGCTCCTGATCATATTGATAATCTGAGATAGTCTAAAATCTTACCCAAACATACTCCTGATCATATTGATAGCCTCTTCACCATCATCCATGTCTTCTTAATCAGAGTATCGATTCACAGGCCTCTTTTTTGGCCGATCCTCTCGCATAGGACGTGATGGAATTTGCTTGAGAGGTTTCATCTGTAGCCCCTTATATAAGAAACATTTAAAAAGTGTCAAAAGCTATGATACCCAAGTATGCATGGATACAGAAGAAACACGACATGAATATGGCAAGGACAGATTTCAAACATATAGAACATAGGATATAATACAACACAGATATGTAGCCTACTTCCAAGTATTTGATTATCATAGATCAGAAGTGGGCAAACATTGACATTTGGTCTGTGAGAATCATTGATGGCATTAATATATCAGATACACTGCACGCATGCATGTGTGAGAGAGGGAAACCTGAGGCTTTGAAGAGGGCACTGGCTTTTTCGGCATCAACTTAGGTTTATCCTCTGGCTGTCTTGGGATCACCTTAGGTTTATCCACTGACTGTCTAGGGATCACCTTAGGTTTATCAGCCAGTCTTCGCACTCTTCGCACTCACAAGAGCAGCCTTCTTCTTTTCCATGTTAGTGGCAGATGACCCCGGGAAAGGAACTTTTGGCCCCATGGGCCTGCCTGGCCCATTTCCAACATTGCTTCCGAGCATTTTGCTTGGATCACCTAATGGTCGCCCAGGTCTAATAGTTGGGGCTGCCTTTGGGTGCACCATTTTGTTTGGCATCTGACGACTTGCAGAGACTAACTTCTCTCTTCATGGCCACCATATAAAACAGCAACTATCTCAGACTATGTCAAGCTCCAATCTATGGAGTCGTTAGTTGCAAATAACCCCGTCAGTACCATCAATAATGAACCAAAAAAATATGAGTAAGCTGTCAATGATAAACTGGAAGGATACTTTGTCGAAAGTGGAGCCAGCAAATGTTAAACAATGCTATATCAAACATGTAATTGAACAGCAAACAAGTTTTCATCAGATAATCAAAATAGTTTTCATTGCACATATGCCGGTAAAACATATCACTAGCTTTTCTTGAAAATAGAACTATATCATTAGCTTAACTATCAAAATGATTGATCCTTTACACAGGAAAGAGTTCGTGGTTGAATGTGATCAAGGAAAAGTTGTAAACAAGTCCGTTTCTGACTACATTTCAATTCTTTATACTAGAGCTATTTTCAATCTAAACCTGCGATTGATGTACTGGCACATGCTATTAATTAGTTTGGCTCAAGGCTCTAACTGATTGATCATCAGTTACTAGAATGCATGTCCATCTGCCACCCAAAAAAAAATAAAAAAAAATGATAGCTTCAAGATCCAACCAACCCACTTATATAACTTGATGTAGTTTAACTGAGTCAACTGGAAGACAACTTTCATTCCACTATGCTTTGAGTCTCCATTATGAGTTTCAGACCTATATAGAGTGGCAAGAAGAATATTTTATTAGTGCATAAATTTAATTATTCATAAATCAAAACTGTGGTAGTAGAAATGGAAAATTGGCTGATCTTCTCTTCTCCATATAGTTCTTGACCTGCACTCTGCAGCAACACTAGTTTGGAGACTTTGAGGTCCACAGGGAATGACACCCACCAGAACTTTTCCCCATCGCTCAGAGACAGAGCTGAAAATGGCTGAAAACAATACCCATGCATCAGAAATTTAGCTTTTGCAGCATTCCTAGCTGCAGAAGGTCACAAATAAAAAATTTAGAGACCTTTTATACAATTAACAGTATTCCGTTACCTGGAAAGTTTGGCCTGCATCCATATGTGTACTGTTCATGCGAGCAATTCTTGATTCAGATGCATTGCTTTGCATTTTGGGATCATCATACTGTGCTATGTCACTTATCTCATGACCATTTGCATATTTCTCACGGTTTGAAACTCTTCTTTCCCATTGATTCCATAAGAAAATCACTACACCTCCGAACACAACAACACTTACAAATGCATATGACTAACAGAAGGCCTTTGAAACACCAACATTTTACGTCGAAAGGCGTTACATACAATGCCTCCATCAGACCAAACAAGATAACGAAGCCAATTGTAGATGAGAATACGTAAATTCCGGACCATATGTTGTTTGCAGCACCAACCAAACCAGACATGCTACTTCCATTTGTCACTGGAAAAGAAGAGATCTCACTTGTGGAATGGTTGCCATCTTCCTACAACATAAACAGACTAAATGTTGCTTATTGGTCCTTTTTTTTTTTTTTTCTGAAAAGTTCAGTTCGTATATTTCCATAGAAGAAGAAACAATCTACAAAAGAATCGCTGGTAGTACTTGCCAAGCTTCAGGTCACAACATGGGAGGAAAAAAAAATACCCACAAGCCAGGCCAGCAATAAGTCCACAGATTGGGCAGCCAAAGAAACCAATGATACAAAACAGGGAGCAACAGAAAGGAGTGAATTTCCCACGGCCCTGATATCCCACAGCCTAGGATCAGCCTATACATTTCATAGATATAGGCAACAATATGATGCATTATTAAAAGTTGCCGAAGGAATAAACTTAAGTCAGCAACAGGGCATCTGAACCTGTTTAAGCCACAATGCCTCCCCAGATGGTGGCCCCCGCCATTGGGGGTTTGCAAGCAAGATTTTGACAGAAGTCCAATTGGTATTCCAGGTGCAGCAAGTTTTGGGAGGGGTCATTCATGATGCACTAGAGAACTTCCATAATTTTTCAAGCTCAGCTGGTTTCTGTTCATTAAATATAACAGAGGTAGAAGCTATGTGTGTAGGCTTCCTTGAGGCTCACAGATTAAACCTTCAAAGATTAATAGTAGAAAGCGATTCTCTTTGCAAATTACATAGGCGTCAGGTTTATGTAGAACTCCTTGTGCTTTGGCGAACCAGGTGAAGTAATTGATCTGGGAAAAATGCTTAAAGCATCATTTGCACATGTGAAGAGGACTAGAGTGAAAATTCAACGGCAGACCAATTGGCTAAGCAAGGAATTTCCCATCAAAGCTTGGTTTTGGCTTAAGATTGGGATGTCCTCTTTTCCGTATTTCTTGTGTTTCTTAGTGTACTAATGGAAGTTGTCCAGCACTTTTCCTGTGACTCTTTAGCTCCTACCAATAAAAAAATACTAACCAACCTTTTAAAAGAGGCAAGTGAAGACATAAAATTCTAAAACAGGTAGACAACTACAACAAAACACTACGAAAGAGAATACAGACCTATGCTTGGCAATATTCTCTATCCAACCCTGAATCCAGGCATATCAACAGTTATAAAAGGTTGATCTTCAGCCTACCTTTCACACCTCAGGGACATATCCAGGTTTGAATTTTAGGACCTTAAGCCAAAGAGTTAGCTTACAGAGGCCAGGCCAGGATCCAGCTCATTGCCACACCTACCAAGGACAGTTTTAAGCCCAACCAGATGCAGATAAACATTTTTTTTGTACTTAAATCTTGAAAGTACGCTAACATCCATCAGAATCAATTTAAGTTGCAGCTACACGAGTAAACAATCGTCCGGGCCAAAAAAATGTATGTGCATTCAACTTACCTCTTTGGACATCAACTTCAACTCAGCCACCAGAGCTTTGGTGGTTTTCTCAATGCCACGAGTGATCTGAACAGGGTTTGCACCCGCTGCAATCACCTGACAGATCATTGGCTTCTAATTAGTACAAAAATGCTGGAATTTCTCAAAAAAAAAGAGGGGAAACAAATACTCCTCAGGTTCAGCAACAATCATGGAAGAGAAATATATCACAGACCTTAACACCTTCAGTAATCAGACCTTGCGCAAGAACAACAGAAGTAGTAGTGCCATCCCCAGCCAAGTCATTGGTCTTTGCTGCAGCTTGTCTCACCAACTTAGCACCAATGTTCTCAACAGGGTCCTCCAATTCAACCTAAGAAACAATTGGATTTCAAACAGCCTTCAGTAGTAACATAACATGATCCATCAAGACATCAATTTCTTCATCATTACTCCATTAATTACACCAACCAGTGTCATTCATACTTCATTCACTAAGAAGCTAGACTTACCATACAAAGAAAACGCATGAAGCTAACACAAAGCAACAGTTCATTTTTTTTCAAAAAAATAACATATGTATGATAATCAAGAGAAATAGGTCTCCCTCCCTCTCACAAATGCCCCACTTCCCTTAATCAGGCTATTCACTGGTTCACTTCCTCGTGGCTGTTTGTGCCCTCCTATATGTGGCCACATTGATTAGAAACAAGACACATTTATGGAAATTATTACCTTTTGCAATTGCTTTATACGCACACAAGCATGCACATGGTACATCAGAAAACGTACCATTTACAGAACCCTTTACTATTATTCACTTTAACCCATGGCCAAGATAAACTTTTGCAAATTGCTTAAAATAGTGACTTACATATACTGTTTCAAAGTTTTTACAACGTACCAATGCTTGGTGAATTAGAGAGTTGCAGGTGGGGGCTACCACCAGGTTGATAGAAACCATAGCGGACTGCCATGTACATCAATGACCTTGCTATATCACCCCTAACCTGAAAGTCATACAAAATGGATTTCTTTTATGAATTATAAAAGCATAATATAGAGCTTAAAAGGGAGTTAAAATGAAAAATAAAAAATATAAATATAAATGAATGAGGCCTGGTTTGTTGATGCAAGCTTCCCTAGAGGGGCACAACTGGAATATATTTTGTTCCAGTGCAAATACCCACAAGCCAGGCCAGCAATAAGTCCACAGATTGGGCAGCCAAAGAAACCAATGATACAAAACAGGGAGCAACAGAAAGGAGTGAATTTCCCACGGCCCTGATATCCCACAGCCTAGGATCAGGCCAAAACAAAAGAAGGAAACAAGGAAACCTCAGGCGGAGTAAGGAATACGTGGTAAGGGAAAGTAGCCTCCCAAAACAGGAATTAAAACCCTGGAAACTTGGAGAATTTTACATGCTCCCAAAACAGGAAGTAAGAGATATCAGATATACTTGGAGGAAGTAAGAGATATCAAAAATGTAGTACCTACCAAAATTCAGAATTCAATCAAAATCTCTATTAATATTACCTATCAAAAGACAAGATACTCCAATGGATGCTATTAGGCATAAATTTAACATGTAAATCTTAAGTATGGGAGACAACATGATATGGATACGTTCCCAATTTTGAAGTATCCAGGTATCATAGACAAACATCTATTTTTCACTAAGACATAAAACAAGTCAATATCATTAAACTAATGTTCATTGTTCACATACACCAGTTCCATATGTATCAATTTACACTGTACAGCTCCCTGTTTTACTCTAATCTAAAATCAATTAAAGGAAACCTTGATTTACCTCGGTGCTCATTTGCTTTTTCTTTTCCTTCTCCCTCTCATGCCACTCATAGATTGGGGTAAAATCACAGAGCTCAAATTTCTTAATCACATGGTTTCGGCCAGGTAGCACTTTCCAGTCATTCATGAAGTTGTCAATAAATTTCTGCTTTGTTGCATATTCCGTTTCTTTCATCACTGCAAACATTGTAGCTACCTGCAGAACTAATACTTTCAGCAGATACAAAAAAAAAAAAAAAAAAAGTAAATCAAAACAGCAGGTAAAGAATAAAATGTATTTATCAAGGGCAACGCGCCACATGCAATGTGACAAGTGGAAGCAACAAGAATCACATGACAAGAAATGAAAAGAAATAGTGAAAATGGTACAAGATCATAAAAGATATTCAGCATCACCTCTTCTTGTTCTGGAGTTAAATCAACTGGATGTCCATTGTATAGCATCTTAATCCCCTGAGGTTTGTATGGAGGAGGGAAAATGACACCATTGTGCTCCATGGGCTTGCTACAAATATGATACTTGAAACAAACTAAAGGCCTCATGATATGATATAACCGCAACTTCGTATTTAACATGGTTACAAAACATAAATGGGAATAAGCTAACATGCATTTAGAAACCTGTTTAGCATTTTTCATTAGTGCTAACAGACTTTTAAAGGGCTGTTCATGGTCAACAGACTTGGGGGATATGAGAGAGTGAAAAAAGCACTTACAGTTCAATAGTAGCATAAAGTTGAGCCTCATCCTTTGGCATGCTGGGAAGAAAAAGAAGATTACAGTTGGAGGCACTAAAATTAATTCATTGAGGATGATGAGTGCAGCAAAGTTAATGTAAGAAACAAAGAACTCTACCTGTAAAAGATATAAAACAGGGTTGCAAGCTGAAACTTCGCAAAATACCCTTGCTACAGGCACAACAGCAGAGTTAGGACTCAAAAGATAATAAAACTCAAAGCAAAAGGTTTCATTCAGTCATGATGACATACATGCAGCTGAGGTGGTTGTTTAGTGTAATAACATTCGGGCACTACATGCTCAGGATCTCCTTTCACAGGCTCGTCCGACCATGGAGACCATGATTTCTTATAACACCTAATAAACCCCAACACACTAAAAAGATGCACCAAAAAAACTCTGCTAATTCCAAAAACAACATTCTCATTACAAGATACAAAACAATAAAAAGGGAAGTTGGTCTTGGCCTTTTTCACCTGGATGCAAGTAATTGACCAAAACCCACAAGTATAATAAAACTCAAAGCAAAAGGTTTCATTCAGTCATGATGACATACATGCAGCTGAGGTGGTTGTTTAGTGTAATAACATTCGGGCACTACATGCTCAGGATCTCCTTTCACAGGCTCGTCCGACCATGGAGACCATGATTTCTTATAACACCTAATAAACCCCAACACACTAAAAAGATGCACCAAAAAAACTCTGCTAATTCCAAAAACAACATTCTCATTACAAGATACAAAACAATAAAAAGGGAAGTTGGTCTTGGCCTTTTTCACCTGGATGCAAGTAATTGACCAAAACCCACAAGTAAAAACAACCGAATTCAATCAAAACCCAACCACCCCAAATTGAGAAAAGGACCTGTACAATCCACAGACTCAATAGAAACAACAATGAACAAAAAACCACCTCCAATTTGTGAAAGAGGTAATGACCAAAACAAAAACCAGACAAAAAAGCAACAATCATTGATCAAACCCACCAGCAAAAACAACCAGCAACCCATATCCAAATACTCCATAAAAACAGCAATGAGCAAAAAACCCAATTCTAATATAAGAAGAAAAGTGCAAATAACGCAAGAGGCTGATGTTTATGAGATGTAATGGACAAAACAATAACCAAACCTCAATATAACAAGAAAAGAACAAATACCACAACAGGCTATTGTTCCAGTCACATAATGGACAAAACAATAGCCAAACTTCACACAAACAATAATCAACCAAAAACCACAAGCAAAAACAACCAAATTCGAGCAAAACCCAACACCCCAAATCGAGAAAAGTGACTTATACAAAGCATAAACTCAACAATGAATCAAACCCCACTTCTAATATAAACAATAAGAGCGCAAATACAATAAGTAAAGCACAAAAACGCAGCAACCCCAGATGCAAGAAATCACAGATTTATAATACAAAAAGGAACAAGGGGGATAGAAGATTACAAGACATAGAGATATCCAAGGCAATGCTTGGATGGGTCCAGCTGCTCGAGAAAAGGCCCCAATCGCTGTGATTGGGATTGCAGAGTCTCATCGGCCTGATTCAAGACTGCATTGAGATGGATGATATCACCAACAGAGCCTGAAAGCCCTTGAATCTGAGCTATCACAGTTTCAACAGAATCCATGTGAGAAGTTCCTATGAGAAAGAGAAAAACAAGTTGAAAGGCAGAGAAGATGAAGAGGAAGCGTTTATTCTTTTTTTGCAGAACTCTCTCTGTTCTTGCAAGCCCTTTGGACCTTTTCAAGGAGTTAAAAAGGAGAGTCCGAATCGTCCGAGTCCACGACTCACTCCTCACCCATGACTCGCTTCGGAATGATCATGAGTTTGCGATGTGAGGCTCTGCGAGATGGGCTGGACGAGGCGAGATGCAGAGAGAGGAGGGAGATGCAGAACGGGTTTGAAATGAGGGAGTTGCGATTTTTTGCTTATGCAGGAGGGAGATGCAGAACGGCTCGTTTTTTGTTTTCTTTGGGTATAAGCAGAGGGGTTGTTTAATGATAACAATCCCGGCGCAATATTTGCGCCGGGAAAACTAAATATAAAACACCTAACCCAAATAAGCGCGCGCTGGCCCAATCGAAGGCGCGAACTGAGGACATTTGCCGGTGAAATGGGTAGAACGCCGGGAAAAGTAATAACTTTGCCGGCGAAAAAACAAATGCGCCGGCAAAAAACTAACCCATGTCTGGAAAGTAATTACCTTTGCCGGCGAAAAAAATAAATCGCCGGGAAAAGGGAATTTTGCCGGCGAAAAAAATAAATCGCCGGAAAAAAGCGGCCTTTTGCCGGCGATAATATGACGCCGGAAAAAATCAGTTTTTTCCCGGCGAAAACAGATTTTTCGCCGGTAAAAGTTATACTTTTCCCGGCGTTTAATGCTTGCGCCGGGAAAAAACGCCGGTAATAGTGCAAATTGTTGTAGTGATTAGGCAATGAAATGCCCTATCTTTCCCAACCAAAACTGAGCAAGATATTATACTTTGGCAAGTTCAATAAATTGATGCATATGGTAGGGGCAGCATGCATGATTGAGGGTAAACTTAATACATATTTTGCAACAAGACAACATGGAACTTTAATACTTGAAGAGTCATGCTTTATTCTATAGTTTCACTAAAAGTTGTGCATATGACATTCTTAATCATATGTTAATTTTGCTATTTTTTTGATACAGATTGAATGAAAACAAATTTTGTTGAAAGAGTCCATGCAGCTAGGGTGTAGCCAACATGAAGGCGGCCAAGTATGCAGAGTAACAGATTGCTATATGTTAAAATGAGATGCATGAAGTTTTTTAAAACAATGGTGCAGGTGTTGGAATGGTGCAACAATGAAATTATTATATATGAATATGTAAATTTTCATTGGCATTTGAATGTTTGTACAGAGTAGAATGTTAGCATTTGTTTTAATTTTGTAATGGTAATGGTAAAGTGTTTTCAATGTTGCCAGGATGTTCGAATATTAATATGAAGTGAAATGAATTATTTTGCTTCATTTTTTGATGATTTTGGAATGGAAATGGATGTAGGGTGTGTAGTAGATGTGGTCTTGGATAATGGAATTAGAAATTTCAATTTATTCATGTGACAAACTGGAAAAGAAATTTAAAAATCAAATAAACAAAAAAAATTATATTTAAAAAAATTTATTCCCGGCGAGAAAAGACGCTGGCAAAAAGATTTTGAAAAAATAATTTTCGTAAATTGTAAATCTTTTCCCAGCGCAAAAAACGCTGGCGAAAGTCTTTTTAAATTTATTTTTAAAAAAATAAACCACTTCTCCCGGCGCAAATTAACGTCGACGAAAGTCTTTCTAAATTTATTTTTGAAAAAATAAATCACTTTTCCCGGCGCAAAATAGCGCCGGCAAAAGTTTTTCTAACATTTATTTTTGAAAAAATAAAATCTTTTCCTAGCGCAAAATAAAGTCGGGAAAAGTTTTTTTAAACATTTATTTTTAAAAAATCAAACTCTTTTCCCGGCGATTTAAAACGCCGGCAATGTATGGACTTTTACCGGCGCTGCCTTTTTTTCGCCAGCAAATGCTATTACTGGCGAGCTTTTTCCGGCGTAAGAGAAATCGCCGATAATAGACATTGCCGGCATTTAATGGACCTTTACCAGCGCTTTTATAGTGCTGGCAAAAGTGTAAATTGTTGTAATGACGGTGATCTTTTTTCCATACGTTAAATCTTGTTATCGGTTCAAGTTTTATCGGATATAATTTAAACAATCTTGAGCGGCCGGATTTTCAGTAGTGTAAGTGCCTAAAAATTACGGACTTGTTAGGGGAAGACTAAGCTCTTAATTTGATGGTTTGGGGAAAATAAAGGGAAATGATCGAGCCTCCGATGACCTGAAAGGAAGAAGACAAAGGTCAGAGCCCCTGGCTACAGACAGCCGAAGGCCCTCCGACGCTCAAGTCAGTGTGGGAACTGAAAGAGAAGGAAGAAGAAGAGGTCTGGGATGGAAAGGGATTGCGTACCTTACATGGCTTTCCTTCATGCAATATATAGATGTAAAAGTCATCATTGGACTGTCCTCATGAGTTGACGGAAGTCTTATCAGTATGTACTTCTATCTCTCGAGTGGGGGTAGGTAAAAAGGGAATGTCCCATCGGACCATCATCCCACGCCTATAGACGTGACCCTGAGATAAGGCGTGCCCCTTATCTAGGTCCGGCGCCCACTCTGCTTGTCAGCTCGTCGTTCCCGCCACGGTAGTGCATTTATGGCTGCATTAATGGCCGAATGACAGGTGGCCGAGATCGGCCTTAAGGTTTGAGACCGAGGTGAGCACTTATGAACACGGTTACCGAGCCGAGCCCTATGCGTCCCCGAGGCAGTGCTACCACCGAGCTTGGATAACACCGAGATCAAGGATACACCGAGCTCGAGGAGCGGCCCCACATCATCCCGTGATTATGAAATGCCCCCACACAATTGCCCCTAGCTCTCGACCTCTTTGATCCTCTCCGAGGTCGGGAGCTAAGATTCGGATGTTATGGGGCCGTCTTATCGTATCTTGCTTTTATGAGATTCTCATCATGACGCTCCTCCGTTTGCCCTAGGCAATAAATAGGGCACCATAATTGCTTTGCCCTGTCGAGCACGTGGGACGCCATTCCGTATGCCCGAGGTGATAAATGCCGTACCAGAGGCATGGCGGGAGGCGGACCGTCGCCGCCACGTGGAGTCTTTTGTCTGGCCGGTCGCCGGGATCGAGGCAGCGCGTGGCGAGTTCGAAGTGTCGCTTCGTGTGCGTGCAAATTAAGAGGGTCGTCCCTTTATAAAATGGGAACGCCCCTTTTCTCTTCCTTCCTACCCTGACTTTCGTCTGAGAAGAAGAGCTCTTGTTGGAGACGACGTCTTGCTGCTGAGAGATAAACCGACCGAACTCGGAGACTTTCTTCCCTGCTTTCTGCTTCTTCGTCTTTTGCAATCTCCTACGTCCTTTCTGTGAGTTCCATCTCCTATCTCTGTTATTTCTTTGTGCCTCTTTTTCTCTTCGTTTCAGAGGTTTTTAGTCCCTTAGGGCCTTTCTGGTCTTCATTCCTTTTCGCTTGCTCTTTGCTCCTTTTGTTTTTAAGAAAATGGGAATCTATAGCCATTGGTTGGAGGGCCCTGCAGCCCTGGAGGCTTTTAGGGCGTCGTTTAAGATCCCGGATGACGTCCTGGTGAAACCCGACGACCTCGGGGGCCTTCCCGATGGCCTCACCCAGTACAGAAACTGGATGCCTTTCCCCTTGCTGTCGGTGTGCGAAGGCGGGGTTAGGTTCCCCATCCATCCGCTCCTCCGGTCTTGCCTCAATGCGTGGCACATCTGCCCCTTTCAGTTGATGCCCAATGGTTTCAAGATTGTAATGGGTGTGGCGGAGCTAAATTGGATCCTTGACATCAACCTCGGGGTACATGACATAGAAGATGTCTACGACATTTGTAAAGCCGCAGGGGGTGAGGATTCTTACTACCTCCGGGTAAAGGCCAGGCGTCGGCCCCTGGTGAACGCCCTAGAAGATTCGAGTAAATATGCTGGGGATGATCGGATCGTGGTCTCGGGGAACTGGGAGTTCAAGGGCACCGAGACCGAAAAGGAGTGGAGAATCTAGGTCCCACGGAGACCTGGGACCCCTCCCAGTAAACATCTGTCCTTCTCAGTTTTACTCGTGTTGTCCTTGCTCGTCGTTATGCCGAGCTGACGCCGTTGTTGTTTTCTACGCAGGTATCCAGCGAAGGAGGAAAGTGGCTAGCTACAACAAGTGGAAGAGAAACAACGCGTGGTTAGAGAAGATCTGTCGCTACCACAGTCACCACGACCGAGCTGCCTTTTCTCTGCTCGGGTACAAGCTGCGGTACCAATCTTACACCAGGAAGACTGCCGAGGTCCCACTTGAGCCAGTAGGGGAGATCGTGCTCGCGCTTGCCGAGACCAGCGGCCAAGCCACGGAGTCCCAAGACCCGATCATTTTCACAGACAGCCCCCCTTCCCGAGATCAAGAAGAGGAGGAGATGGACGGACAACGCCCTCCCTTGAAGAATCTGGGGGCTATGATCTTCGGGGGCCGAGCTCCAGCTCCCGCCAAGCGTGCCCCCAGCGGGTCAGGCTTCGCAGCTGGCGCTTCCTCTGGCTCATCGGGAGCAGCGTCGGGAGCGGCTGGGGCCGCCTCCACCAAAGCCAAGAAGGGGAGGTCGGTGGAGCCCCCCAGGGACATCCAGCTGCCTAAGGAGCCACGCTCGCTTAAGGGCAGCAGGCCGCGGGTGGTGGAGGCCGAGAAGGAGGCTCCGCCGCTTCCGCCACCAAAGGATGCCCGGGCCAGAACCGTGGAGGCCGGGAAGGAGGGCGAGGGGGCCCCTCCCGAGAAGAGGCCTCGTGTAGGGGGCGAGGAGGAGAGACTCTCGGAAGCGGAGCCGCAGGCCCGGCTTTCCACGCCGGCGCCCTGGAGGCCCAACTTCGACCTCAACCCTAACCAGCCCATGACCATGGGGGAGCGGCTGGGGAACAGCTGGGAGTCGGTCGTGGCCCTTGCTCAGGGATGTGCCCTCCCCATGGACATGGAGAGGCATAGAAAGGCCGGGACGATGGGCCTGCTCCATCAGACGATGAGGGCGTCGCTTGAGGTGATTTCCCCCCTTTTGCTTTTGAATTTCTGCCTCTCGGTTGCCTGATTTGATTTCCTTACCATTTTTATCTTTTTGCAGAATGTACAGAGGCTTCAAGTAGTAATGGAGAGGTGGGTGGAAACAGCTTCCCAGATCGCCGAGATGGAGAAGGAGAAGAAGAAGATGGGGGCCGCGCTGGAGGCGAGCGTGGCGGAAATAAAGAAGTCGGAGGAGAAGCTCGCCCAATACGCAACGGAACAACAGGCGGCGAAGACCGAGATCATTAAGTTGCGGGGCGAGAATAAAAATTTGAGACAAGGCGAGGTGGGCGGTCCAACTGGAGGCCGAGCTTGCCTAGAAGGAGGCCAAGCTCGCCAAAAGGGAGGCCGAGCTCGCCAAGAAGCAAAATGAAATGGCTGGGAAGGAGGCCGAGCTCGAGGCCTCCAGGAAAGAGAGGGCCGATGTCGAGTCCACCCTGCGAGCCCAAGTCGCAAAAGCTTACCAAGATGGGGTGGACTGGGCGTCGGAGGAGTACGTGGCTCAAATCACAGATCTGAGCCCGGTGCTGTTCGAGATGGGGTGCAGGGAGGCCCTTCGCAAGTACGGGGTTTCTGAGGACGATCCCATATTCGCGAACCTCCCCCAGTTCCAACCTGCAGTACCGAGCTCACAGTCAGAGCCTGGCTCCAATCCTCTTGGGGCCCCTTCTGAAGTCCCAGGCGTACCTCCTCCGCCTCCGACCCCCGCCGAGGTCAAAACGGCCCAGGCTCCCCCTACTGCTCCTCCATCTGGTGCTCCTGCCTCGTCTGATCCTCCAGAGTCGAATAAAGATGCGGCGCCGGAGAAGCAATAGGATTTCTTTTTTTCTTGATGTTTTTTTGTTTTTTCTGAAATGTACAAAGCTCTGTAACCATTCTTCTATCAATGAAAAATGAATTTTCCTTTTAAATCTCCAGCTGCTTTCTTATTTCTTTCCTCTTGCGATGGTGTGTGGATGTCCTGGTGACCAAAACTTGTAAGTGGTTGAGGTCGGCAATGAAATCAGACTTTAGCCAATCTTCCCGTCTCGGGATGAGGAACCCCTTTGGCTTTTGAATTTCCCGAGTGACCTGGGTTGGCGAGCTCACTAGTCAGGCCTTGTTGCCTTTTGACCGATGGCTAGGCTTCAATGGCATGCTCTCGAGGGAAATGCCTTCAAGCTTCTTTCTTACCCCCTGAGGTGCGGCCCTGTTGTTGGAGAGCCGGGGTCGTGCCTTTATTTTTGGTGATCACTTTGAGAGGTCTAGTCTGAACTTGTGGCCTGCTCGCGTTTCGAGGGGATGGCCAGTCGTTTGAGATCGCTGTGAGAAACAGTGTCCTGGCCCTGTGGCCGATTTCGAGGAGGCTGGCGCGGGGGCCGAAGCCTTGGGGAGCTGGTCCTGTGACCAAACTTCTGACACTTCTCGCATTTTCTGGCATAGAGCTGGGCATCTTTCTGCATATAGGGCCACCAATAGCCCTGGCTAATAGCTCTGTACGCCAGTGACCTCCCTCAGATGTGGCTTCCACAGATTCCTTCGTGAATTTCCAAGAGGAAGTCTTCCACCTTGCATGGGTGGACGCATTGTAGATATGGTCCTGAGTAGGATTTTCTGTAGAGTTTTTCATCTGGGGATAGCCAAAAGTGAGCCGCTTTCATCCTGACCTTGTGAGCTTCATTCTTGTCTTCGGGGAGCTTATCTTCTCTCAAGAACTGTATGATTGGATCCATCCAGCTTGGACCGAGGTCAGTGCACAAGACTTGCCGGATTGGAAGGAGCTCTATGCTTGGTTTTCTTAACGTCCCCACATCGACTGTTTTTCTTTTTCCAGCTTCTACGGCCGAGGCCAAGTTGGCTAGGGCGTCTGCATGGCAGTTGGATTCCCTACCGACTTGCCTGACTTCAGCTTTTTCTAACTGGGAGAGGAGCTGCCTGGTGTGGAATAGGTAGGCCGCCATTCTTTCGTCTCGGGCTTGGTAATCTCCGCTCAGCTAGTTCGTCACCAACTGGGAGTCGTTGAAGACCACCAGCCGACGTGCCCCCAGTACTCTTGCGCTACCGAGACCCGCGATCAGTGCTTCGTATTCTGCTTCATTGTTCGATGCCTTGAAGTTAAGCGTCAGAGCTTGTTCTATGACTAGTCCTTCTGGGGATTGGAGGACTACGCCGGCGCCCGCTTTCCTGGATGTTGAAGATCCGTCAACAAAGACCTTCCAAGCTGACTCAAGGAATTTTTTCTAAAGCTGGTCTTCCTCGGCCTCGGTTTCAGCTTTATCATTGACCTCGGAGTCCCCCAGTTCGGTATCGAGCGAGGTCGGTGCCGAAGTAGGTGAGGTGAATTCGACGATGAAATCTGCTAGGACGTCTGCTTTGATCGCCGTTCTGGGTTGATATCGGATATCGAATTGCCCCAACTCGACGGCCCACTTGGAGATTCGGCCAGAGAAGTCGGCCTTCTGGAAAAGGGGTCTGAGAGGGTACTTGGTGACAACCACTACCGTGTGTGTCTGGAAGTAGTGGGAGAGCTTGCGAGAGGCGCTGACGAGCGCCAGTGCTAGCTTTTCGAGTGGCAGATACCTGGTCTCGGCGTCGAGCAAGGTTTTGCTGGTGTAATAGACGGGTCGTTACTGCTTGTCGTCCCCTCGAACTAAAACTGAGCTCACTGCATGATCCGAAACTGTGAGGTAAAGGCAGAGAAGATCGCCTTGCGATGGAGTGGACAATAGTGGTGGCAAAGAGAGATACTCTTTGAGTTTTCCCAGAGCTTGATCACATTCTGGAGTCCATTGGAACTTGGAGCACTTTTTCAGGAGCTGGAAGAATGGGCGGCATTTGTCCGAGGCTCGGCTGATGAAGCGATTGAGTGCAGCAGCCATTCCGGTGAGCCTCTGGACCTGCTTGGCTGAGGTCGAACTCTGAATTGACTGGATGGCTGCAATCTGCTCGGGATTAGCCTCAATCCCTCTTCTGGTCACCAGGCTGTCCAGGAACTTGCCAGAACCGACGCCAAACGCACACTTGGAAGCGTTCAGTTTGAGCTGGAACTTTCTGAGGATGGCAAATGTTTGGCGAAGGTCCGTCAGGTGGTCCTGCGACTCCTTGGACTTGTCATCAATGTAGACCTCCACCGTCCTTCCGAGCTGGCCCTGAAACATCTTGGTGACCAATCTCTGATACGTTGCCCTGCCATTCTTCAACCCGAAGGGCATTACCTTGTAACAGTAGATGCCCCGAGGTGTTATAAATGCTATTTTTTCCTCATCAGGTCCGTGCATTGGGATCTGGTGGTAGCCTCGGTATGTGTCTAGGAAGCTCATTTTGTCATGTCCCGAGGTGGCGTCGAGCATTTGGTTGATCTTGGGCAGGGGGAAGCTGTCCTTGGGGCATGCTTTATTGAGGTCGGTGAAGTCCACGCAGACCCTCCACTTGCCATTCTTCTTTTTTACTACCACCGTGTTGGCTAGCCACTTGGGATAGTGTACTTCGTGGATCGCCCCAGCCTCGAGGAGCTTATCCACCTCTTCGATCACTGCTTCTGTTTGCGGGACCCCTGTCCTGCGAGCTTTCTGTATAATGGGCTTATGACCGGGATCCACATTCAGCTTGTGACACATGACCTCGGGGTCAATTCCGGGCATCTCATATGGAGTCCAGGCGAAGACATCCTTATTCAGAAGTAGGAAGTCTAGCAGTTCGGTCCTCTCATTGTCGGGGAGCTGGCTACCCAGCAGGAAGTAGCGCTCGGGGTCCTCGGGATTGATTCTGACCTCGGTGAGTTCTTCTATGCTTTTCTGCCCCGCTGTCCGCCCAACGTCCTCAATCTCAGCTTCGAGTTCGGCCATATGCACTTGTTTCGGTTCCACCTCTCCAGGTGTTACGGCTATGAGGCATTCTCTAGCCATCTACTGATTTCCCCACACGGTCACTATCTCGACCCCCCCACCAGGCTTCTCTAGTGGAAACTTGAGTTTTTGATGAAGGGTGGAGGGCACTGCCTCCATGGCATGCAGCCAACTTCGCCCCATTATCACATTGTAGGGAGACGACGCGTCCACTACCATGAAGTCTGCCATCTTCGTGGCCCCTCCTACCCGGACTTTCAGCGTAATCCTTCCCTTGGGGTACACCGGCTGGGCGCTGAATCCTACCAGAGGGACGTGAGGTTCCTGTAGATCGGCCTCGGTCAAGCCGAGCTGCTTGAAGCAGCTGTAGTAGATGATCTCGGATGAGCTTCCCGGATTTACGAGGACACGCTTCGTAGTATAGTTGTTGAGCCGTAGGGTGAGGATGAGGGCGTCATTGTGGGGGAGCAGGACCCCTCTCAGGTCTTCGTCCGAGAACCAGATCTTGGGCTTTTCCCTCCTAGCTCTCTTGGGGGTGCTTTCCAACTCTGCCGTCATCACCTGCTTGCCATGGGCAGCTCTCCTGGTCTCTGGCCGAGCTTGGGTACTTTCCTTAATTGGAGCGGGAGCCAGATGGATGACGTTGATGATACCCGCTGGTTCGTCGCTGTCTGGGTCATCTCTGGCTGGGGGATGCTGTTGGGCTCGGTTGACCCTTTCCTCTTCCTTGATGTTTTCTTGCAGATGTCCATCCTGGACGAGCCTCTCGAGGTGGTGCTTCAGAGCCACACAGTCCTCGGTCATGTGCCCGCGCTGCCTGTGATAGGAGCAGTTCTTGCTCTGGTCTAGGATGGATGGGTCACCCTTCATCGGGTGTGGCCATTGAAAGTAAGGTTCCGCCTTGATCTTGTTTAGGATCCTATAAATAGGCTCCTTGAAGACAACACTGACGGCTCAGTAAGGGTCGCCGGCAGTCTTGGGGGGCTGGAACTTTGGTCTTTTGCCGCTGCTCGAGGCAATCGAATAAGAACTGACGGTTCTCCTTTTATCTGACCTCAGTCTGGAGAATGTTCCTTCCCCCGTGGAGGCTTGGTGCTTCTTCAGGAATCCGAACCACTCTTTGCCGTGTGTTTCGTCCTCCTCTTGCTCGATGTACTGATTCACCCTTGCCATTAGTGCTTTCATCGTGGCCACGGGGTTCCGGACCAGGTCCTTACGGAGTTCGTTCCCTGGAAGTAGGCCCTGCCGGAAACACATGATGGCGATCTCATCATTGGCGTCGGTGATCTGGCTATATATCGTCCAGAATCTCTTGGCGAAAGCGGTGATACTCTCGCCGTCCTTCATCCGGATTGCCATGAGGTTGCCGCCCGTTTTCGGGATGACGCGGTGAGCCTGAAACTTTCCAATAAAGGAGCTCCGGAGCTGCCGCCAGCTTGAGACCGACCCAGGGGGGAGCGCACAGAACCACTGGAGTGAGAGGTCGCCCAAACTGGATGAGAAGACCCTACAGTTCAGGAGACCGACGTCCCCCCAAACCGACACGCTGAGTGAAATGTCGCAAGTGTGCTTCTGGGTCCGAGGCCCCGTCATAGAGGACGAACCTCGGGACGTTGAATCTCTTGGGGAGAGAGAATCTTTAATCTCCTGCGAGAAGGGGGACATGCCCTAATCGTCTTCTTCACGTTCATCAGTTTGGTCTCGGGCGAACCCGATCTCGGCCAAACGGGCCTGGACCTCCTACTTGATGTAGTGGTCCAGCAACTCCTTGAGGTCCGTCTGGTGATCTGGTCTCGGGGATTCTGACTCGCGCCGCGATCCCCCGAGGCCACTAGGCAGATGACTGCTTCTCGAGCCTTCCTCCTCTCAGCGATATCTCTTTCTGCTATTGAGGACCTGCTTCAGATCTCGGTCGCCTGGATGGTTCGGCTGTCGCCTGAGGGGCGGAGCACGAGATCTCCTTTCATTCGCCTTTAGCTGCTCCTGGAGATGACGGATCAACTCCTCCTTCTCCTGGAGGACCTGATTCTGGGCACCGAGCTCTTTGAGCAGGGGGTCGTCATCTCTTACTCCATGGGTTTGATGAAAAGACTGGCCGTCGTCGTGGGCGCGAGGGTGGGACTGATGGGATCTCGCCCTGACAGGGGTTTTGCCTCGTCGTCGAAGATCCGACGTGGAGGCGTTCTGTTGCGGGCCCTTGTGTGGCCGCTCACCAGGGTGGTGAGGAGTCTCCCGACGACTATCTTGGCGGAGGCGCTTAGTCATGGGCCGAGACGAAGAGTCCGACTGGACGATGCCCTCCACATATGCGGCACCCGACTTTCCCCCAGACCTCCTCTGACGCGGGATCCCTGGTGGCTCCTGCCTGACGGGAGGGACCCCCGTCGGTCCCGGAGGGGGAAGAAGAGCAGACCGAAGGCCAGGGGTTGGTTCCGGAAGCACCGGCTGGGACGGTTGCGGCTGTAAGAATGGTGGGAATGAAGGTTGCTCCGGTAGCGGGAAGGACGAAGCTTTTCAGGGCTTCAATGGTCCTCCGCCACCGTATCTGGTCTTTGGAGGCATTGCTTCTGTAGAGGTTTTGGCACAGATCCTGTTCCCATAGACGGCGCCAACTGTAAGTGCCTAAAAATTACGGACTTGTTAGGGGAAGACTAAGCTCTTAATTTGATGGTTTGGGGAAAATAAAGGGAAATGATCGAGCCTCCGATGACCGGAAAGGAAGAAGACAAAGGTCAGAGCCCCTGGCTACAGACAACCGAAGGCCCTCCGACGCTCAAGTCAGTGTGGGAACTGAAAGAGAAGGAAGAAGAAGAGGTCTGGGATGGAAAGGGATTGCGTACCTTACATGGCTTTCCTTCATGCAATATATAGATGTGAAAGTCATCATTGGACTGTCCTCATGAGTTGACGGAAGTCTTATCAGTATGTACTTCTATCTCTCGAGTGGGGGTAGGTAAAAAGGGAATGTCCCATCGGACCATCATCCCACGCCTATAGATGTGACCCTGAGATAAGGCGTGCCCCTTATCTAGGTCCGGCGCCCACTCTGCTTGTCAGCTCGCCGTTCCCGCCACGGCAGTGCATTTATGGCTGCATTAATGGTTGAATGACAGGAGGCCGAGATCGGCCTTAAGGTTTGAGACCGAGGTGAGCACTTATGAACATGGTTGCTGAGCCGAGCCCTATGCGTCCCCGAGGCAGTGCTACCGCCGAGCTTGGATAACACCGAGATCAAGGATACACCGAGCTCGAGGAGCGGCCCCACATCATCCCGTGATTACGAAATGCCCCCACACAAGTAGGAAGCTCTGCCGATTGTTTTCCAATTGCTACTTCCCTAACTCAGATTTCCTCGAACAAAAAGCCTCAAAGGATATGGACGTACTCTTTTCTTCCTTGGCTTATTTGGAGTTCTGTGGCTGTAAGCCGATTCCATTTCCAAATCCGGTACCCAATTTCCAACCAAACCCACCCCAAATTCCATAGGGTTCTCAGATTTTCTACTCCACAACCTGACCCCAAGTAGCACTCTTGTTCCTATGGAAGACATAAAATTATGTTTTTTAGTTAAATAGAGAAATTAATACAATGTCAAAAAGGCCAATTCCCGACCCCTACATGTTGGTTTTACCGACCAACTTGGGCTGTCATCTTTTCTCGACGGATTATTGGTTCTACCAACCGCCCTAGACACTGAGGAGAGTGTGAAATGAAAAATAAATAAATCACACGCATTTGATTTCATTTCCGATGCCCCCAACCCTAATAGTTCAATTTCCCCTTCCCCTTTATCTCCTTCTATCCCCACTCAGCCGGCATCCTCAGGCAATCGTTCTTTCTCCATCTCTTCCCCCTATACTGGCGACTCGACACAGGCGAAGGAGCACGTGCAAGGGGAAACCACTTCTCTTCCGACCCAACTAGTGACCGAGGAGATCTCCCAATCTGTGTTGGCTTCACGTGGGATTTCTCTCTAATTCATATATCATCACGCACCATCCATTTCCTTTCATACACTCTCCTGCTTACCGACACTGAGGTGAGAGGTCTGCTCTCTCCGTAAAGCTTTCATTTTGTTGTTAAAGGCTCTTATCTCTCTTCGTTTTTCTTATGTGGGTCTTGGCATAGTTTTTAGTTTCTTTTTATTTTCTTCACGTGGGTCTTATCAGAACATTGATATGAGATTGATTAATCCGTATTTTTGTTGCGTTTGTGCTTCTTGAGAGCAGCTATCTACACACTGCATTTTGCTCTCCACACACTGCATCTCTTTACACAGTGACTTATAGTAAAAAGATTCCATCATCTTGCTCTCTACACACTGCAATTTACCCAAAAAGCCCATTCCATTTCCCTCCCTGCATATCTCTCTGCACACTACACTTCATCATTGTCTTCCCCCATTTCTGCATTTCTTCCCTCCCATTCATTCACTGAATCGACGAAATCTCGACGAGGCACGTGAACTGCATTTCCGTTGTGGACGATTTCGCTACATCTTCTCGAAAGTATCTGTGTTCTTCTTGCCTCATTCTTCAAAAGTCCATAACCTAGGTGGGCCATCTTTTAATCCCAGTGACTGATTTCAATAGCTTTTGATTGCTCAAAAATGGTTGTAGTGTTCTCTTAAGATCAAAGATTTGGTTTATTTAAAGGTTTTCTCCTCCGTCATGCGCGTTTGTCTCCCCCATTTCTCCAGCCATTGTCATGGTTTTTTCCATTTAAACATTGGGTGAATGACGACGTGGTCGGCCCTGTGGGTCCGAAAGTAGTCATTACTTTCGGACCTGAAGATCCGTGAAACCCACAATATATCGGCACTGTAGGTCCGAGTAAAAGTAACTTAGTCGGACATGTAGGGCCGAGCATATTGTAATTTCTTGGCTTTGTGGGTCCGACCAGATTGTAATTTCACGGCCATGTAACGCCGAGAGAATAATGTACACACGGATAGTCAGGTCCCAATGGGCTGTGACTCAGTTTTGGACTATGTTTGTATGAATTTTTTTCAGATATGGATGTGCCCAGTACCTCTAGGATTCGACCCACAGCGTCGAACAGGAGACTTCGTCAAAGGTTTGTTGCTGATGTGTTCGATAGTGACGAAGAAGTAGTTGATGAACAATCTGTTCCCGAAGTGGAGACCGAAGTAATCGAACAGGCAGAAGAAGTACGTGAACGAACATCAACTGTTGCTCATGATATGACTGGAGAAATTCCCGGGGGGGCCTACAAGTTTGAGCCTTCTACCTAGTTTCCGGACGCATATTGCTGCAAGTATTTGGCAACAGCAGGTTTGTGATTAATATTGGTTAACATGTTTTAAATATTTATTACCTTCACTAATTTGTTATTTATTTCGTTTTGCAGGAGAGACCGCCACTTAAATGCATAAGCCATGGCCAAAAAATCAGTGAAGGTAATGGCAGTTGCATTTGTGGAAAGATGGCAGCCTGAGACAAACACATTCCACATGCCTTTTTGTGAAATGACGATTACCCTTGATGACATGAGCAACATTCTAGGGATCCCGGTCACTGGAAAATCTGTATCAGTGAAGCAACTGTCATTTGAGCGATCAAAGATACTTGTAGAGCATGGACTTGGGGTCACATCCCAGCAGGCACACGAAGAGTTAGTAGGTGTGTGGGGCTCATCGGTTAGACTCGAGTGGCCGAGGGACCTATATGGAGACGTGACCGATGTGGATCCAGAAGAGCACATTAAGCATGCCGCAAGAGCATATCTATTGTATATCTTGGGTTGTACACTCTTCACAGACAAGACTAGCACGAGGGTCCCAGTGGTCTATCTAAGGCTACTAATGAAGTTCGATGAGGCACACACATATGCTTGGGGAGCTGCTCCGCTTGCTCACCTATACCGACAGTTGGGGTTTGCTACTCGGAGTGGTGTCAGGCAGATTACAGGATACCTTACTCTACTAGATGCATGGATTTACGAGCATTTCCCTAAGTGTAGGTGTCACGTCCCCCAAAATAAGAATTGGGGAAAAACACAGGCTTCCAAAAAGTGGACCCACAAAAAATATTCAACCTGTGGTGAGTCAAAATATATTTAATTAAATGCAACGGAAGCTTATTCAATTGGTATTCAATGATCATAAATAAGATCCAACACGAAAATCAAATAAACATTAAATGTTAAAGTTGCAGAAAGAATAAAACAATTACTAAAGAAATGTTTATCATTAAGAAGGTTCATCTAAAGAGTTGCTAAGATGACGTTCACTCTCATGCAGGTTCAGACGGCTCCGAAACCGTCGCCAGCATCCCACTCGGGTTCATCAGTTGGCTCAAACGTTTGAAACGCTTGATCCTCCTCCGTCTCCTGGGTAAAGTAGGGCTCGGTACCTATGCACCAAATATTACAAAGTAAACAGCAAGTACATAATCATAATTCGAAATTTAACACAACAACGAGAAGAATATAAACGAGAGTGATCATATAACAGTAATGACAGTAATAATGACAAGAAAGGACGTATAGCCTAATCCAAATAAAACAAAAGGAGCAATATAATTCACGCGAAGACAAGTGTCCCCGTTTTGGGTGGTCAACCCTAAATAAATCGGGAGAGCCCGTCCATAGCGTCGGTGGTCATAAACCGATCGAATTAAAAACAAATCAGGATAACCTGTTCACATTCAAAGCGGATTATAAGTGATCCGGTCACATCGGTGATCAACCGTCCATATATCGAGCTGCAGTCGTCCATAAATGACCCACATAAACATAAACATATAAGCATAATAGACCTGAATAATAAAGCTCCGACACAAGAGTCCTAAGTCAAAGTAAAGTGCTGGCCATTCCACATCCCATATCATAATCAAATCATCGTTACAAAATTTGCCAAGCCACTTTATAGTCCATAACACACAATAGGGTATGCATCTAAAGGAGTACATATCCTAAACCAACATAGATATGCATGCGAAGGTTAAGACATAAATACAAATCGATCCTAAGGTCAAACATAAGGTCTCGTACCCCACAACCATAGAAATCTCTAATAAATATAAGATCAACTCATCCCTTTTCCATCAATGGTGCATAGACCCACTTAAGGGTTTTCCAATAGAAATGGGTTGAACTCAAATTCATTAGGATTTGCCTGAGGTCATGCGAAGCACTAAACCCCATATTAGTAATATACCGTATGCCCGGACGGTATTTACTTAGTCCAAAGATCTAATAATAAAGTACAAAAATATAGGTTTAACACATTAAGACCTAAGATATCATTTAATAACTAATTTCTAGATAATAATGATAAATAAAAAATCTTAGTTTATAGTTTTAGAAACTTAGGGTCCCATCTTGGTGTTATTCCAAGAATATACATCTTAATGGTATAAATGGGTTCATTAAAGGCAAATAGTCTCTTTTCCTAATTTCCATAAATTAAAAAGAGAAGGTCCACAATTTAAAAGACTTTCAAAGTCAACAGGGGTGATGGCCATATTTGTTTCCTTACACACCAAGACCACCATAGGCCTTTCCATTCATCCCACCCATTTTGTACAAGAGTCACATGGGTGTGACATAGGATGATGTCACCATCATCTCCATCCTCTCATTTATTTCAAACACAGAACTCTGTAATGGGTATTCTGTGTTGGGTGAACGACGCAGGTGCATCAAGGCCCTCTGGACAGTGGACCCCACCATCTCCAATCCCAAATCAACTCCACCATCAGGGTCGCCCAGCTCTACTTGGATACAAGATCGGGGCTGATCATGGATCAGGTCATCAAGTGGGTCCCCCAACATGATTGACTCCAAAACTAGTTTTTCCCTTCATTCACGCCCTCTCCGATCAATCCAATGGATGGTGGGCCATGGGTATCCATTGCTTACGGGATCAGCCCCACTAAAGTCGCCCGTGGGTCCCCTAATGGATCCACGGATCAGATTCATCATCATATGGCCCACCTGGCCTCACAGTCCAAAGTATAGGTATGGTCTCCAACGATTTCAGTCACAGGGCTGGTTCTCATGGTGGATTTGATATAAAACACATGTAAATTTTCTTTCTGCTAACAGAATATTAGACGAGGAAAAGAAAACGGGGTTTTTGAAATCCCAAACGAGAGTGGGCGGTGGTTAACATCAAATTGGAATTAAGCAACAGTAAAACAGAAAACGAAATCGCAATCACATTATAATATGAAAGGCATCACAGGTTTCTACATGCAGTGACAGGCTAATCGAAGAGAAAAGAAGCATTAAATTCATAAATCATGATTAGTTACTTGCCTTTTACCGGGGTTGAAGAAAAAGCAACAGATCCTAACCAAAACCCAAATCGAGATTCCCACAGCGCTCAATCACAATCCTAACACCAATCTGATATAAGAGATGAGAAAGAAATACCCAGGTAATCAGATTTACGATATTCCTACCCAAAACCTAGCATTGGAAAGAAAATGGAATAACCCAAGAATACAGATCTACTCCTAATGATTTGAGGAGATGATTACCTGAGATAAGAAAAGCCTGACAAGAATGCTGGTATCCTCTGATCTTGATTCTGATGGCTGGATCCTAAAGCTGGAATGGCTTGGGAAGTTGAAAGAGGAAGGAGAAGAAGAGGTTACGGGAGGAGTTGCAGAGAGATAAGTTGTAAAAAAATAAAATTAGGGATTAGGTTAAGAAGATATCCTCTGGGCTTAAGTCATTAGGTCAAAACTATGGGTCAGGTCATCTACCCACTAACCCAACTCACTAAACCACGCATCTAATCTAACGTGTGCCCCACTTAATCCTAACCACTTAAATAACTAAAATACATTAAATTAATATAATATTAATATTTTAATAATAAATATAATTAGTGGTGGGGCCGGATCTTACAGTAGGCCTCATCAAAACCGCACATAAGAAAATTTACCGCAGGTGCATCGCTGGGTGCCACGAAGAGAGTCTGGGGACCAAATGTCCAACTTGCAGTCATTATGAGAGACACTTGACGATCGTGGTGCCCATGAGGTAAGTTCTTATAAGTTATAAATTCAAAAAATATGTAAATGAGTATCGTACAATTTAACGTGTGCATTTGTTGATTAATGTTGCAGCTGGTGTGGGACCCCTACCGTGAGCATAGGGCAGAACACCCCTTTAACGAGGTTGCTTATTATACTGGTTGTCTTAAGTGCGTGGACATCGTAGAACCATATCATCCTGATCGGGTGCTTAGGCAGTTTGGTAGGGTCCAACGCATTCCCCCCACTCCACTAGCTCCACAGCGCGCCAGTAGGGGTGCCACCGCAAATCAATATCGGATCGCTTACAATTGTTAGGGTTTTTGTATTTGCAATTTGATGGATGCATTAACATATTCATATCATTTGAATTTACACTCATGCATTGTTTTAGAATATCTTGAAATCTAGTTTTATCCATGCATTGCTTTTAAGATTTGTAAAAGTTTTGTTTTATGCATGTTTTGGTTTTAAACTTGGATGCATTGGTTTTAGAATCCAAAATCTTTTGAAAACCTAATTCTTTGTGAATTATATTTGGAAAATCAATTTGAGAAGTTAGGTTTGTGCATTGCATACATTCATCATTTTCAGAATCAGTTTTGTATGCATTCTCATTTGAAAAGAGTTTTATCAAATCAAGCTAGCCTTTGGTTGTAAAGTTTCAAATCTTTTTAGGCTTTGTGTGTTTCATGTTTTTTAAACATCTTAGAATGACTTAAAACATGTTACCAAGCTTGGTTTAGTGGCCCAAAAATCCCCACCAAGAAATACCTTCAAATATGCAAAAGTTGGATTTTTGGTCCCAACAGGGCAGTCAACCGACAGTGTCGTCGGTCGACCGAGACCATTATCTCGGTCGACCGAGGACACTGCAGCATGACTGCACCTGAAGTTCCAACGGTCACTTTTTTGACCGTTGTGTGTTCATGGTCGACCGAGACCTCTTTGCAGGTCGACCGAGGACTAGCCGTTGGACACTTTTTGGCTATAAAGTCCATTCATTTCCAACCTTTTTCAAGGCTTGACACATGAACCTTTGAGACCATTTTGGAGCCATTGAAAGGGGATGAAGTTGGAAAGGCTAGAAGGTCATTAGGAGAGCTAAAGCTTGGATTAATGAGTTAAACTACCAAGTAAGCTCTACCTTTCTTAATCATAGTTTACATGCTTGTTTAAGTTATTGGTAAATGTTTTTGTGCATGATAACTATGATGTGTTGAATCCATTCTTCTCTTAATCTTTGATCTAATTTAGATTGGATTTATCACTTTGATTTCAACCCAAGTTTTGTTTTAAACTTTCTTAATCATGTTTAGCCTAAATCTTTGATTTCTTTTATTGCATGATTATTTCACTTGGTTGAAACTTCCCTTTTTTTCATTCATTTAATCTTTAGTCAAATTAGTTTTGAAAACAACATTGCACATGCATCACTTGATTAGGCTTAAACACTTTCATACAACTTGTGATCTTTAGATTTTCATATCATTCACAAGTGTGTAATTGTTCAAGTGATTTGCATAGAACTTCAATCATATCTTTTTGTGCCTTAAACTTTCAAATTGCATTAAGCATAAATTGATTGAGCTTACTTTTAAACTTGATTGAAGTTTTCACACACACACTTCATAAGCATACATCTTTGCATTTCTTTGAGCGTTTGTGTGAGTTAGTTTTCATTTCCATATCCGCCTATTTAGAGGCAAATTAATTTGTGCTTAAATTGTATCTCTTAGAGTGATCTTTCGTAAAGACACATTCTTAGAGTAATCTTGATTTGTAAAGGTTATTGCTTAGCCTAAGAAAATCATCTTGTAAGGTTATTGCTTAGCCTAAGAAAAGCATTTTGTAAAGGTTATTGCTTAGCCTAGAAAAGCACATTAAGAGGTTGTTGTTTAGCCTAGAAAAACAACATTGTAAGGGTTATTGCTTAGCCTAGTAAAAAGCATAAATAGTGGAATCCGGTGGGGTGATTAGATCACAAGCCGGTAGTGGATGTAGGCATTGAGGCCGAACCACTATAAACCTTGGTGTTGTGGTGTATGTTTGTGGTGATTCATTTATTAGCTTCCGCATATTGTTTGATTAAATCATCACATGTGACTAGTTTATGTTTAGAAGTTAAAATTGTTAAAATTGGTCATAGTTGTAGCACACCCTATTCACCCCCCCCCTCTAGGGTTAGGATCCCAAGGACTTTCAACAATTACTTGGATCAAATATGGGAGAGGTGGCATAACCATGTCCTGTCTCCGATTGTAAGACCCCGACCCGAGTGAACCCGATTAGTACTAATTAAGTTGCGTGTTAGTGCTAAGCTTGACTAGTGATTTTGGCTAAGTTGGGTTTGGAATAGCTTTGATTCTAGTTTTGGGCTACTTTGAATGCTTTGGTAACTAGTAGGGCCCTTTGGGGGTTCCTTTCATGACATTGCACACGTTTGAGGATTTATCGGAGATTTTTGCATTCAAGGTTTTAATCCCATTTTATTGGTATTGTTATTCCCTACAACTTTCATGTTGATCCCGTGTCCATTTGAGATCCCGAAACCCGATTTCTTAGCCTTGAGGGCAAAACAATCATTGCACATAAAATCTGTACCCAAAACTTGATATTTCCGAAACCCGCGAAACTTATACTTTTTAGAAACTAGATATTTCGACGATCATTCCTTCCTTCTTCGTCGAATTCATCCGAGGTCCCGAAAGAGATGATTTCAGCCCTTGAATGTCTTTAGTCGTGGGACCCATTCCCATTTGCCATATAAGGAGAACCCATCTTCCCATTCCCTTTTTCCAGCACAAAAAGAACCTAGGGTTTGCTTTTGGCAACTTTTCTTCTTCCTCTTGCTCTCTCCACCTCCAATCCACCCCCAAACTTGCACCAATAGGAGAGTTGAGGTCATCTTCTTCTTCACCTCCTTGAGAGCTTCTTCTTGATAGTTTTGTGGAGAAAACCCTCCATCCCAAGACCTTCTTTGAGCTTGCCATTTCCATTAGAGGACCTTGCAAGTAAGTATTCCCCTTCATCTTCTAGCTTTGTGTTTCCTCTAGCCCTAGGGAAGCTTCACCTTCATTGTTGTAAGGTTTCCTTGTTATTTCATTGTTTGACCATTTTAGGGTTTTTTTGTTTGGGGTTTTGCTCATAGTTTGGATTCCTTGCTTGGAAGAGTATTAGAGCTTGATTTCATTGTTAGAAGACCCAAGGCAAGTGGATGTTTTATTTTTTTATAAGCTTTCAATGACTTTGGTATTTTCCACTCATGCCTATTTATTGCATTGGTTTGAAATAAATGTCCATGCTAGAGTTTGGTAGTGCATTAATGTCTTATAAGTGTATTGGTGAATGTCATTTAATTCTCTCCTTGTTTGTACTAAATGTACTCTATTGTGAAATGGTTTCCTTCTTTCTTTGTATGGAATGGGATGTGAATGGAAGATGTGATGGAGTGAACACATAATGGGGTTTTGGAGAAGTGTAGATAGAGGCATTGGAGGAGCTCTTAGCTCATATTTATTGCAGGGACTAAGTGGATGTGGGGAGGATGGTTTTGAGGAGGAGAAATGGCTAAAAATCTGAACACAATGGATGTTCCCGCACCTGGCGGTAATCCTGCGGTCACCTGGCGGCTAACCGCCAGCTAGCTGAAATGTCACGGCTGCTTTTCCAGAGAGCACCCTTCTCCACCTAAAAACTCAGTCAGCTCCACGGTTAGCCAGCGGCTAACCGCCGAACCCATCGGCGGCTAACTGCCAGCTAACCGCACCTTGGCGGTTAGCTTTCCAGTAAGCTGCATTTTTGGCAGCCCAGCTGCGCGGTCAGCCAGCGGCTAGCCGCCCATCCCAGCGGTGGCTAACCGCTAGCTAACCGCCAGGTGACCGAAATTTCCCAGGTTCCGGAGAGCTCCTCGCGCTGAGCTTTGTCGGTAAGAGGAGATTCACTAGGCATTGTATGAGGCCATCCGAGAAAGAAACCATATCACGAAGATGCCATTCGAAGTTTTGAAAATTCAAAGTGTATAAGGAGCCCGGAATGTCTTCAAACTCAAGGAGTACCAAGTTATCATTTCAATCGACATACGGGACCCCTATTCACCTTAAACAAATCTTGAAACCAGTATTTTACCCGAAATTGTTATAGTTCATTGTTTCACTTCATTCCAAGATTTATATTATATGATTTGTTTTCCCGAAAGCATGATAGTTACACTGGTGATAGTTACACTGGTAATAGTTATTTGTCCTGAAATGTATTGCCCGACATGAAATGACAGTGTGCCCTTGAGCACCCCCGTCTTGCTCGTCTATTACTGTACTTGATTTACTTGCATATGTCCCGATTTGTTATTTGACCTATGAGTCGGCATAACTAAGCTTGGATACCTTGTCGGTTTGATCCACCGATTTGGAGATCCCTCTCCCGTCCCGCTAGCTGCAGTTAGGATCCCGATACCCGGTTTATTTCCGTGGTCCCGTCCCGATACCCGATTCGCTACCGTGGTCCCATCCCGTATATTTATATTGTATATATGATTTGCGTTGAGTCTCCTCACCTTGTGTGACTGAGATCAACGTCCTGTTATACTGTTGTCACTTTAGTGACAGAGGACTTAGCTCTATGTGATTGTCATCTTGTTAGTTCCCGATTTCTTGGTTACCTTATATGTTTTATATTATTTGCCCGCTTTCTAACAAATGATTTATCTACTTTATGAGAGTTCTTGTTTAAACAGATTCTATGCTTTTCAAGGTATTTCCTTTGTTACTACCTGTTATTGTATCTTTCTTTCTCTTGCCAGACCGTCGTGTCTGACCCATTTGCTTTGGTACTCAGGTCCCGTTGCCGGCTGTTGGGATTGGTGTATGTGTCGGATGTGAATTTTGATCCCCCAGGGGGAGGGGAATCGCCATTCATCTATATGTGCTATTTAAATTTTACATCGAAAATGAGGATTCCGACTACCCTCAAAATCGACGGAACACGATCGCCAGCTACGGTAACGGCCGTAACACCGTTCTTCGACAAAAGCCGAAGAAAAAATGGGAGAATATAAATGGGTGGGTTCTTCTCTCGTCTAATGTGCTGCCGGCAACACACGACGGTTTTCCTGTCACATTAATTTGGGTCTCCTTGGGTCTTTTTAATATTGGGTCAATTCAGGGTTATGAGTAAAAGTCTAAATAAGGTTAATCCTCACATAGCATAATCATGGTGTATCCAAGTAAAACAAAATAATTAAAATAAAGAAAATGAAAGGGGGGAGGTGCCAAATATTTAAGAAGAGGATCGACCCCGTTCCCGGGTACCCCCTTCTAATCCCTTGGCAAAATAGGGTTTAAAGGCTGACTTTTTAAATCAAAATGATGATGCAAATGAGACTTTGACTTGTGATTTCTGTGTTTTTCGTGTGCGATACACGAGTGATAAAGTGAAAAGCCGATGGGCTGTAATTGATTGGAGATGGCCGATGGGCCGGTGTTTGTTTTAGTGGGCCGATGGGCCGTGATTGATTTAAGGTGGCCGATGGGCCGAAATAAAAATATGCAAGGTGTGTGAAATCACTCATCTCATCTAATTATTCTCATTTATTCAATTTTAGAAGTCAGTTCTTTGTTCCCTTTTATCATTAAGTTCAATTAAATATTTGGCACCTGAGTTGGAGGAAGAAATAAAGGAAAAATCTTTTTGGGTTTATTTTGTAGGTTTTATAGTTTTTATGGATTTTTGATATTGGGCTAGAAGGGCCTAACTAGGGGATTTTACTTGGGTTTAAATGATTAATGCTTTATTACTGATCATCGGATTAACCTTAACCTAAGGTCCTAGACCGTCCACATCAGCTCTCCCAGTCCCCTAACGGAACAAGAAAAGTGATGGGACGAAGCCTAATGTTCTAACCTATCTAATGGAGGAATCCGATTTATTCCTAGGATGCAAATGGCCTAAGCTTGATAACCCTGCCTAAAGAATTTGGTTATGATCTTAAATAATTCGGTTTGTTTTAAGTTATGAGTTGATTAAGAGTGATTTAGGGATGTTTTAAGGTTCTGCTTAAGTTGTTTAAGGCTCTGGGATTTCAAGTTTTAATTTGAGAAGTGAAATGATGTCGAAACCGACGAACAGGATTGGCGGAGGACTTGGGCGCCCAGGGGGTGGCGCCTAGGTCACTCTGGTGACTTGGGCGCCCAGGCAGTGGCGCCCAAGTGGTTGTTTCTCGGCGGTTTGGCTGGTGGCAGTGGTATCGTTGTTATCTTCGGAATCTCGGGGATTCTTACTTTATGAATTCTAATGTTCCAAATTGTTTTAATTCTCTGGTGTTCAAATGTCAAAATTATTCGAATCCGGATTTTGAAACAAAACCAAGAATTTGAGTTTTAGTGCAAATGGAAGGATAGGCGCCAAGAGGGTGGCGCCCAGGTGATGGCTTGTGCTCTTTAGGTATTCTAGATGGGACTAAGTTCTCGGTTTTTTGGGATCTAGGGATTATGTTGGGTTCTGGTTTCAGTTAATTTAAGTTATAAGGTGTTTAGTTATTTGTTTTTGGTCGATGTAGTAGGTCGGGGTGAAAGTGTAGGATAGGCGCCACAGGGGTGGTGCCTAGGTGGTTGTTTGTTGGTTCGTAAGGGTTTTGGTGCTAAGTCCGAATCGAATAAAGTCTTAAGTATTTTAAGTTAAAAGTGTTTTAATATGTGGATTGGGATTGGTTTGAATGTTAATTAATTAGGCTAAGTTATTGGTTGGGGTTTTTATGAAAACAAGTAGGCTGGGCGCCCAGGGTGTGGTGCCCAGGTGGAAATGGAGGATGGGCGCCCAAGTGGACTGTTCTGTGGGTCGGGTCGGTTTTATGTTTTTGGTTGATTTGAGGTTGAACTTTTATGGTTTGATGTATTTTAAAATAAAAGTGTTTCGTTGTGTTGTTAGGATTAAATTAGGTTCTAATTAATTAGGTCTCTTTGTGATTCGGGAGGCTAGGCGCCCAGAGGGTGGTGCCTAGGTGGATAATCTTTTAAGTTTTGAGTTGGTTCAATGATCTTTAAGTTAAGTTGAAGTCGGACTTTTGACTTCAATTGTTTTAAATTCAATGGAGTTCTGAAGTGTTGATTATGATTGAATTCGGGTTTAGTTTCAAGTGGGGTTTCCAAGTGACTGGGTAGGATAGGCGCCCAGGTGTCTCGGAAGGATGGGCGCCCAGGGGGTGGCGCCCAGGTGGACTGTTTTTAATGGTTCGAATTGGTTTTATTTTTTTAGTGAATTCACAATCAAATTGATTGAGGTTTCAAGTCTTTTTTAAATTGACAGTGCTTTAGTGTATTGATTCGGGCCTGATTAGTTAAGTTTTAATTTCGATTGATGGTCTCCAAGGGAATGGGGTAGGATAGGCGCCACAGGGGTGGTGCTTAAGCGGATTGATAGGCTGGGCGCCCATGGGGTGGCGCCCAGGTGACTGGTTTTTAGGTTTCGTGTTGGTCCTGTGCTTATAAGTTGGTTCGAGTTCGAATTGATTAGGTTTCAAGTTTCAGGTTTCTTAAGTCTAAAAATGTTTTATTATGTTAATTAGGATTAAGTTTGGGTTGTGATTAATTAAAAGTTTTAATCAAGGGTTCCTTAGTAATGGGATAGGATGGGCGCCAAGAGGGTGGACTGTTTTAGGTTTTGTATTTTCGAGTTAATTAAAGGTTGAGTCGATTAGGGTTTTAGTTATTTCAGGTTTAAAATGTTTTCCTGTGTTGATTCGGATTAGTTTAAAGTCTTAATTAATTGGTTTAAGTTTTAACCGGGGGTTTTACAGAATGAGGAGGTTGGGCGCCCAGGGGGTGGCGCCCAAGTGGCTGTGGAAGGATGGGCACCCAAGGGGTGGCGCCCAGGTGGCTGTGAAAGGATGGGCGCCCAAGGGGTGGCTCCCAAGTGACTGTGTTTTGGGTTTTAAGTGTTTGATGTTCTTAGTTGCTTTTAATCCGAATTAATTAGGCCTCTAAAGGAATTAAAGGTGTTCTTAATGATTTGATGGTTTTTAAATTAATTAATTATGATGTTCTAATTAATCTTAGGGTTTATCCTACTTAGGCGCTAAATTCGATAACCTAGACTATCTAACTATTATTTTTGGGTTTTTCTAGATATCTTTTTAATTTGTTTTTGGTTTCCTCTCTAATTTACTAAAGAGTAAGGAAAGAGAAGAAATGATTTTATGTTTTATGATGTTTTTGGGTTTTTTGTATGATTCTACGATTCAAATGATATGATGTGAAGTGTGATAAAGATGGTAATTCGGAGTTCAGAACACATCAAACGGCCAAACATATCATTATCAAATAATTTCTAGGTAAACTAAATGCGGAAGATCGGAAGTTATACACGAAGGTGGAAAAAAATCCACTTGGGCGCCACTCCTGTGGCACCTACCCTACTCAGTCAGGGTTTTCAATGGATAACAATGAATGCAAAAAAAAATCTTAATATTTTCGACACAATTTCCGATATTCAGCGACTGATACGAATTCCTAATGCGAACTACTAATGATGCAGCTAGCAAATCTACGAGAAAACGATGCAACGGGCGAAGGTTTAGAACCCGAACCCAGTCTCAGAAGGGTAGGCGCCCAGGGGGTGGCGCCCAGCCTGTCCGGGAGAGGGTAGGCGCCCAGCCTTTCTGCCAAGGGCTTTTCGCGATCTCTTTGATATAAATGATGATAATGATGCTGTTATGCGAGATCTAACCTAGTTATGCAATTAGAGTTACGAAATAATGCAGATCTACTATATTAGAATGAACCTAAACATGTTTCTAGTATGATGAGATGCTATAATATTAGTTTTAACACAAGCTAATGTAGATCTATGATGCTCAAATGATCCTAAACATATTTCTAAGCATTTATGCTAATGGAATACAGTAAAAGAAAGGGGAGATCTAGGAATACCGGTAGATGATGCGTTTTTTCAAGTTCCTAGAATGAAGCTTTCGCGAAGTCCCATAGCCCCAGTTGAAGATATGAAAGCCTTCTTCTCTACCTCTTCTTCTTCTTCTCTAGATCTGAAACTCTTTCTCTAATGGTGGCTACCTCTCATTCTTCTTCCTTATTCTCTATTTTCTCTCTTTTCTTTTTAGGGTAGCTCTCCTTGCTAATGGGGGTTAAGAGGGATTATATAGAGGCTTTGGGACGAGTTTAAGAGGGCTAGGGCTTCATTAATTCGTGCTTCTAGAAGGTCTCACGCATCCCAAGGCGGCTTAAGTTGTTTTAGGGTGAATTAGGGTTTGAAAGAGGGTGGGCGCCCATGGGGTGGCGCCCACATGGTCTGTACAGCCTAGGCGCCCACAGGGTGGCGCCTAAGTGGAACTCAGGGCTGGGCGCCACATGGGTGGCGCCTAAGTGGAGTCGGTTCATCTTCGGTGCATGGTCCTTATGTTTGAGTGGTCCCGGGCTACTTTCAAGCCATTCTAGTGGAGTTTGGAAGGTGGGCGCCCACCATGAGGTGCCTAGGCAGCCCTGGGCAGTATGGGCGCCCAGCATGGGGCGCCTATGTGGAATTCAGTAGCCTGGGCGCCACATGGGTGGCGCCTAAGTGATTTTGACATCCTCCTGGGACAAACTTCGGAAGCTCATAACTTTTGACCCGCTTATCGGATTTGGACGTTCTATATATCGTCGGAAAGCTCTCGGAATGTAGAATCCAATGGTCTAAATGTCTTGATGATTAGGTGCTGGAAAAAAGGGGGAACCTATGGACCAATGGAACCGGCTCCGTAACTTAGGCCAATCGGGTGCCGTTAGGGCAAATTAGGGTTTGATAAGTGTGAGCGCCCAGCCTAGGGCGCCCATGTGAGTCTGGGGACTGTGGGTGCCCAGCCCAGGGCGCCTATGTAGTTTTCAGTAGGTGGGGCGCCACTTGGGTTGTGCCTAAACGGATTTCGTCATTTCTTATCTTCGGAAGTTCATAACTTTCGACCCGTTGGTCGGATTTGGATGTTCTATATATGGTCGGAAAGCTCTCGGAGCGTAGAATCTCGGATCAATGATTCTAACCTCTTAACCCATGTTAATCGCATTGTACTTAGGCAAACTATATGTAGTTTCTCTAAGAATAACCTGAGTGTGTTCTATATAGTCTGGAAAGGGTTTGGAATAGTGTTGTAGTCCATGCCTGGTATGAGTAGTGGGTTGAACTCAAGATCTCAACGCGATTTGGCCTTTTCTCTCACAATTTCTATGAATTGTCGAACTAAGTCTAAAATTATCAACAGGCATCTTCATCGTCATTAATTAATCTGAATTATGCCGTTAACCATTCAATTATGGGTGAAATGGGGGCATCATTATATATGATAGGTGTTTAAGGCTATCATAGGGAGCCAAAATGAGGTGTCTACAGTATGTCCTAAAGCCCACTGACTGCACTCACATCTCTGTTACTGGATATTTATTGGTTATTTAATAGAATGACATCTTTCTTTTATTACTTGTGTATATGTATGGTTGTGTAAGGCCCATTGTTTTTTAGTAAATGACTTAGGTGTGTAGTGGCTACACACAGTTAGGTCTGAGTCATGGATACTTGAAACAATAAACTTGTTCATAACTGAGAGATGGAGTTGGGCACTTCATCTTGGTATAAGTTATAATGAGATACTCTCCTGTATTCAGGGTGACTTACCTTAGTCACGGAGGCCTTTCCGGATTTATCTCATTAGTGCATGTGTCATGCATTGAACAAGACCACTTGTAGGTGTGATCTCTAAAATAGTACTATCACAGAGAGAGATCAATTCACCTCTTGCTACTGAGTGACCAGTGCTCTTAATCTTGAGCAGTTGTGGATGAACTGACGAAGTCAAGTTCTTGTGCTTTAATTCACTATGGGTGAGATCCTGTTCATGGGTCAACAGCTCTGTGTTTTGGGTGCTCGGGCTTGATTAGTTGGGACGTGCAAATGCAATATGGAATCTATGCCATCGTGTGATGGAATGATCGTCCCCTTAGAATTATCCGATTAATCATCAGAATCTAAGATCTTAGTATATGGATGTTCCATATGGATATTGAACTTGTGGGTCGCTCCCTGGATCAAGAGAATGATATCCGGATGATGATTAAGTCAAGGCTATGAAGTTCTAAGGATGAGATGTAATCAAGAAGGTAGATAGTACATCGGTTAACCTACTTGATTATGGATGTTACATAGAGGGGCATTGTGGTCATTGTACTTGGTAGGTCAAAGACAATCGTCAATTTATGATGAGCTTTATTTGCAATAGTGGAATGAGTTAGGGTTAAAATGATCTTAATGTTGCTCTGGGGTTAGCATGGACATTTTGGTCATTTTGGGAGCCAAGGGCAAATATGTCTTTTGGTCCCTCTTCTAGCCACTTTCCTATGTTGGCATTGTTTCCTAATTTAATTAAATGATATGTGGTTGAATTAATTTTGTGGAAGAATAATTTTGAGTTTAAATTCAAATAGGCTTTTGATGGCATACATGAATTTAACTCTAGCTAAATTATTAACTAGTGGGCCATGGTGTGTTTATCTATCTTGTGGGCCAGCCATGTGGGGAGCCCCTTGTGTGAGGTTTCCAAGTTTAACTAGGTGTCTTTACTTGGAAGGAAGAACTCCTCTTTGGGTAAGAATTCCTATAATTAAAGCTTACTAATTTTTAGTATCTTTAATTAGAAAGTGTTGCACAACTAAGGGGGCTGGTTGCTTATTTTATGGGATTGTCATTCCTATTAGAAAGAGAGCTATCTTAAAAGGAATGTGATCTTTATAAATAGAGAGGAACTACCCCTGGGCGTGCAACATAGAAAACAAGGAAGAAGTGAGAGAGGATTCTACCCTAGGGCGTGAAACACATTGGATCTCCATTGGCCGCCCAAGACAACTAGAGAGAAACTCACGCCTAGCCCATTGCTGCCTTCTTCTTCTTCATTGGAGAGAGGAGATCAGGTCCTGGGTTTTTTTTCACAAATTGTAGATTCAGAAAACCCTTCTTGGAATCCATATTTTGATCCCACAATCAACACCAATCAGATTGGGTTGTGGAATAGAAGAGAAGATCAAAAGGAAAGTTGCTGCAGTAAATTCCTGCAACATATATAGCTGATTGCAGGCGTGTGATCAGCAGTTTGCAAGTTCAGTTTCAGAGATTTGAAGACTTCATATCAGCAAGGTATTAGTCCTCTATCATCTCCTTTCATTCTACACATGTTGATCATGATTTCATGGAGTTTTTATGCATATTTCATGGCTGGAAATCAGATCTGTGTTCTTGTTTTATAACTTGAAAAACCAAATTAGCCATGGAAGTCCAAGTTCAGATCAGTAATGCATGAACTTTCACCGGCTACCTTGAGGAGGAGCCAGAGGAGGCGGTAGGTGAACCGCAACCTCTTGTCGAAGGGCGTGCCGACGATGTCATGTAGACATCGGGTTGCTAAGAGTGGCGTCTCATTTTGGGGAAAACTATTTAACCATTCATTGGGTTATTGTTTTGTTTATATTGGCCTTTGTTGGCCTCTATTTTTGGGAAATGTAATTAAATGTTAATTGTACTAACTTCAATTTACTTTGGGGAACATGCTATAGAACGTTGCTCATTCTGATACAGTAATTTATACTTGATGTTAATGCCTTCATGACTAGAGATAGTCTGACTATGTGATTTGCTACACGCTTCCGCATCCAAAAAGAAATATTCGTTTATGGTTGTGATATCCTCACCGCGGACACCTGTGGGAAATTAAATAAACGTATGTTATTATAAAACAGATGTAATGTGGTTATCATCATCACCATTAATGTCCCGACTCCGGATCAGTTCCTTCGTGGGGGCCCAGTCCGGGGTCGCGATACCGATGGAGCGCGGTGTTCCTGCGTCGCACCCATGGGACTGTGCACCCAATTATATGGAATGGTTCCTCCGAGTGTCGCACCCAATCATTCAGAACCCTGCACATCGCTCTACATTCAATCCGCGTGTTCAAGATTCTCAGGGCAGCTCTTCTATTGACCCACGTTTGGTACGATCCCTAACGAGCATATCTATCATATTAAGTATAACAAACTGTACAAACATTCTAATTTGTTCATTATGTGATTAATTAACAGCGTGTCGTGAATGCCCAAAGTATTATTTAGCCTATTCCGAGGAGAGGGCATAGTCTTAGTGTCCGAGATCCCGATGCCTTGTATACGGCCCTTGAGGACGTCAACAGGGTCCTAGACGGAGTCGATCCAGAAGATCTTGTTCATAGACCGCCACGGAGCGAGACACGCACTTACAGCCGGAGAGGTAGACGTGGGGTCTAGGATGTGGACTTAGCATTTGATATGTATTTTGTTATGGTACTGGTTGAAGTACTTTTGAAAGACTGTAAACTGAATTTCAGCAAATGTATTGGGTAACAGAGATGGTACATGTAAAACTTTTTACATACATTGGCCACTTCACATATATCATTTTTAATGTTGCATGCGAAATTGATGTATATTGAAAGTTACTTTCTAAGTATACAACATTTATATGAAATGGATGACGTAGTTTGTAAACTAATATTGTTCAAGTTGACAATGTATTATGCTCGGCGTGTCAGGGCCGAGACAATGTATTCTGCTCGGCGTGTCAGGTCCGAGACAATGTATTCTGCTTGGCGTCTCAGGTCCGAGACAATATATTCTGCTCGGCGTCGCATGGCCGAAGAAATTAGGTCTACTCGGCCTCTCAGGGACGACACTCGGTTGAAATTGTCATAAGCTATATATGCAACTACAGCTTATCATGCATCATGAAGATATATATATATGGAATGTTCTTTTATAAAACAAAGTGAGAATGTGCTCATCTTAATTTACAACAATGCTCAATTGGATCCGCATTGACATCCTTATAAATTATAACAATCATTCTAGATCGATGGCTTCGCATGTGGCAACTGATGGACTTATAATTTCCGGTGTTGGATCCGATATTGATAAGCTGAATCCCAACCATCTACAGAAGGGTGATGGTGACGAATCCAATTAGTAGCAATAGGAGGAATTGGATGACCTTGTACGAGGAAAACCTACATATAACAAGGAGTTCAAGTGAGTCACGACATTTCAGGGAAAATATAATTGGTGAATCTATGCATCTACTATTATCTCCTGAACAAAGTCTTTTTGATTGACAAAACCGATTGCGATCTCTCTTCTAGCAGCAGTAGGAATAGGGACCGATCGAAGAGGAAGAAAAGTCAGGCATTGCTCATTTAACAAATGGTATAGGACAACGTTATAGTGTGAGGCAATTAGATGTCCCATGTCCAGCATCGTCATCAATCGATCATATGGAGGGCAATCCCTTTGGTACGATATGATATTGAGAAGTTCATCAACCCTTTGGAGTGATCCATATAGTTGTCTGTAATGTTCTGCATGTGTCACCAACTCTCTAGAAAGATTTGTCCGTACCTGTTGCCATGAATCCTCACCAAGTCCCATCAACCCTGTCATGCATCTAAAGCCACAATTGCCATCCGCATTGACATCTTTTACATAATGAATATAAGACCTTAAATAAGTGGTTGGCTTCAAATTTCGGGTGCAGCTGACCTTTCGCTTAGGAGTCATCTTCTTCACGGGCACCAAAGAGGTCCCACTGCTGACAATAGTCTCTTCCATCTTTAAGACAGGAGAGTAACTATCCTGAGCTGATTCGACATATTCAAAGGAAGAGGGTTCACGTTTAGTAGAATTGTGTAATTTCAATTTGGGGCGCCCCCGACATTTAGTTTTCGAATCTGGCTCGATTAGTGAGGTTGTCTCAGGCTTTGCACGCTCCCTAAGCTTACCCAAGATCTATAACTTCTTTCTCGAATCATAGCCCCTGAACTGTTCAACAATTAAATCTATCTCTAGCATGCAATCAAAATTGACACTGGAGTCCTGGTCATAAGCGGTATGTAGTAAGTCAAGCTTGCGTCAATGCATATGCGTGCAGTCTAAAGGAATAAGGTGTCCAGCAGTTATGTATTCTGCAATCTCATGAGCACAAGGTAGGCCATGTGTCTGTTGAAGTACACAGCCACAAACGTCTCTATCAATACCGACTGATGAGGCTCTTTTCGTCTCGGCCAAGATTTTCTCTAATGCACATATAGAAATGTTCCCACGAAGTTCTTTGAATTCAAAAGGTTTGAAATTGTGTTGCACAACCGTCTTACTTTTTTCAAATGATGCTTTTATATCTGTATGTTGCAGTAGCAATAGGTTGTGGATCTTCATCCATGAGTCTTCAAAAGTCCCCTGACTTGATCCAAGTTGCCGCTTCAGCTGTGCATGTGAACTCTCCACCCTATTTGTATTAGTGTTCCCAAGATGCATGACCTTGTCCGTCCATGCAGCCACAAATCTATCCTTGTACTCATCTAACCAAGACACTCTAACATACTGAAGTGCTGCAGGATAGGTGATGAACTCCCTTAGAGATAAGTTGAATTGGAGATTCTGATGTTCCTCTATGGATGAAGAGACCAACATGTTCCAGCTCATTATAAACCGGTCCCACTTTTTCTTCGTCTCAAAAAACTTTTTGCATTTAGCCATGATATTTCTGTTGATATGCCATCTACATAAAAGATGTTTGGCGCCGGGGAAAACAATAGATATGGCGTTCATTAAAGCCATCTCTCTGTCAGTGACGATAACACTAGGAAGAACACCCTCGTCAATAACTTTGCGCAAAATACCCAATGCCCATGAGTGGCAATCTTCACGTTCATTTTGGAGATATACAATGCATACCGAAAAAGTCTTCTCTGTGGATGTAACCCCAACAATCTCCAATAAGGGCATTCGATACCGATTGGTCATGGAGTTGCAGTCCATTATCAACATATGAGGAAATGCACGCAAGAGGTCTACGCTGGTAGGGTGTGTGAAGAACAAGTCAATGACAGTATCTGTTGTAGGACATTTTCTATGCCACTCAATGTAACCATGCTCCGCCAATAATTTCAATAGTTGCTGCATTTGATTCCGTCCAGCCCTCTCTGCAACTTTATGCCTTTGACGTGCATTGTAAATGGTCTTCATTGTGCTTACATTTAACTCATTTCTATGTTTCAGTGTCACCAAGATATCCTTTGGCCGAACCATATTCTTGGACATGTCCACCAGCACTGAAGTTTTATCCTTTGTTAATCTCCCTGCAAATGAGTGCCCTTCCAGAAAGTCTGCAGCAGGATGATTATGCACACCACACACTACATGCAACATCCATTCCTCATTTGAGCCAACCACTTTGCCTTGTAACGTGAATGGGCATCCGCATTTTTTTGAACCAGTCTGCTTTAAATTCTTCCCACCAGTCCCGTCTTTAGTAATCCCCGTGTCTCTATAAGACCCACTCCTCTCACACCTAAGGGTTAGCCTTGGTTTTTTATTTCTCCTGTTGGGCGCTGTTGATGTCTTAATCACAACAATGAAACCATTTCTCCTCCCAACATCACGAGCCCAATTAATTAGGGATTCTCGGCTAGTGAATATCTGCGCATAACCAAACAAAATTATATTGAACAAAGTGACTACATCAATTTAACGTATCAAATGATTTATCTCGATTAATTACCTCTTCGGTGATAAACTCATTACTATAGTCGACCACACATTCCGAGCCAACCTTGCTGCATTCAGTAGGCGCATGAAACTGCTATAAAACCAATTTTGTTAGAATACGTAAATGACACAACTGCACGGCTCTGAATATCCGGACAAAATTAAATTGTTCGGCCATGCATGTCCGCATATTTTGCTTCTTCTCGGCACTGTAGTGCCGCGCAAAGGACCTCTGTTTGGCTTTTCAGGGCCGTGCAGAGTACCTCTGTTCGGCCCTGAAAGGCCATGTAGAGGACATTCGGTCGGACATGCAGGGCCGAGCGGTTCGTCTCTGCCAATGTACACAGGTTGCGATGAATATGCTTACCTCGACGCTACTAGAATGATTGGGAGACATCTTCTGCTTGTCCTTTTGCTCGTCCATTGATTAAGAATGCTAGCAAATTGGGTTTCAACTTTGAATGAAATCAAGATTAATGAGTTGTAGGCAATTGAGAATGAAGTGAGGATTCAAACCGAGAGAGAAGATGAAAGAGGGAGGAAGTAAAGATCAGTAAAATGCGGGAAGAAGTAGAAACCTTGTCTTCATTTCATGATGCATGGCACAAACTAAATGGAAGGAAGTGGAGAAGAGTGAAACCCTTAACATACGTTCAGACATCTCAAGTGGAGGGAAAATACGCAATGTGTAGATAGCATTTCAAGTAGACTGGGAGGGCTGAAGTTCATACATTTTGGTAAATTTACAAGTGGGCATTTTAGTCACAGTCTATTGCAGTGTTTGAAGAGCAAAATGCAGTGTGTAGGTAGCAACTCTCTTTTTCTATATGGGTTGTGTCAGTATTTGGAAGAACAGAGATGCCCGGTTTTTTTTTTTTTCATGGAGGGTCTTTTTTTTTCAAAGATGTTATGACGTGGGAGTGGGGGTTTCTGTCATCTTTATGTGGATTGGAGAAGACTTTGAGAATTAGGTTGTTTTTTTTGTGATAACTTATTGTGCAGTTGAAGTTCAATATGGGGATGTGTGTCTCTGTTTTGTTCATACGAAGTTCTTTTTTTTTTTTTTCAAAAAGTAGTTATTGGGAGGATATATCTACATATTTTCATAGTATATTTGTAGAACAGATTCAAGCTTCCTTTTCCCCCTCCACTAGAGAAGACTTTCTATCTTAGAGTGCCTTTAATTATGTCTATTTTTAATGGAATTGCAGTACAAGTTGGCCTTAGGAACTCTAGCTTTTTTTTGTATTTGAAGTTTCAAACTTAAAACATGTATTTCTTCGACATTGTAGAACACATGTGTCCCCCCCCCCCCCAACACCCACCCACACACACACACAAAATTTAGCAGAAATAAGAATATGGGCTTTAGTGGGAGTTTATTTTCTTTTTAATCTATAATTGAGTTTCAAAAGAGTTGGATTGCTGGCTTTGTATTTATGTTCCCTAAATTTTATTAAATGATCTGTTTACTTTTTGTAGTTACTTTATGTTGCCTTCTTACTTCCCCTCCTGTGTTTTTGTCGGTGTTCCATACCTACGTATCTAAAGCTTAACAACACATATGCAAGATGAAGTTCCTAATTGTATGTTGCCCACAGATGATTCGGTACTCTTTAGTTGGATAAGAATGCACATTAATAGTAAGCTCGAACAGGGGAGAAAGCCTTTTAGGTTGCCTTAATTAAAGAATTTGTAGATCAAAGACTAACTGCTACACAGTCTGTCAAGATGATTGGAGGGATTTTGTTTTGTTTACTGGAATGGGGTATGGAATGGATATAAGAGAAATCTAGGAATGTAGGATCTTGCACCCCATTGAGCTACCACTTATCCCAAAACTAATTGGTGATGGGAAACGGCACAACAATGGTTTTATGGTGAGGGTTGATGTTCTTTCCTGTTTCTTTGTTGTGCTGATGAGTTTCTCTTTTACTGTAAGCATGTGTCTCTGTTGTGTATATCCAATGCACTAATTTTTTCCCATCTTTCTCTTGATCAATGTTTAAATGAATTTGGGGCTAGATTTTCTGCTTGTTAATTCGTTTTGTTCTACAACCATTGATCTGTTGTGTTATTTGGGGAATGTGATGTTTTATTTTCTGTAAGGCTTTTGAAATGCATGAGTTTTTATTTCTTTTCTAAGATTTTCTATGGGTATTTTTGCTTGGCTGGGAATTCTTTGATTTCCCTATTCTATGCAGTTTATTTCTTCATTGTTAATCTCTTTATGGTTGAGATGTAACATTTCAAGAACTTCATTGGTCTTCAAATGTAATCAGCCTGTGAAAACTGGTTTTCTTTAGATTGGTCATCTCCCTTTTCGTTATTTTTCACTCTACCTTTTTTTTTGAAAGAATAAGTTAGTTCTTCATTTGATCTAAGGAAATAATTTACAGAAAAGAAAGTCTAAAGACCAATATGGTCCATAGAGCCTTCCAAAGGGGTATACCCCAGAGAACAAAAAAACATCAATAACATCCACTATTAATAAAGAGAAATACATAAAAATTTCCCTACACTCCGGGATGAACCGTGGCTCCTAGACACTGCAGCTGCAAATTTTCATTCAGCCCCACCCATAAACACAACAGATACAAGCATCCAATTGAAAGCAAACCAAACTACTCCAAGTTAACGAGATTGCCATAAGACCGTCACCTCTTCATTTGTTATGTGGCAAGGAGGCACTCTGAATGTGCTTATCTTTCTACTGAATTGAGCGGTTTTGGGATGAAGGTCCACATAGCTGAGCTCGAAGTGCTGAAGGAAAGCATGTAATCTCCAAACCTGAAATCGCATGTTCCAAGGAGATTTATGAGGAGCGCATATGATTCTTGATAAAGAAGGATAAGCCTCAACCATAATAGAAAGAAGATTGACAAGAATAAGTTGCAGTAGATGCAGTATTTATGAATAATAGTCCAACCCTGAACAAATTGCTCCTTCAACTGGGAAGCCATTTTCACTACATAGGATGCCAACAAGAAGTTGCCGAGTGAAATGAATGGAAATTCTCCATCCTGGTCTGATAGTAGGAAGTAGATGCGGACACATACTAACAGATGGAGGCATGTCCCAGTGACATGAAACAACTTCTGGGAGAGCAAGACAGAGAAACATCATCCTGTTGTGGATCACGTGAGTGATACTATGTAACACACTAAGGGCTGCATGTGGGGTGTTTTCATAAGAGAAAAATTACGCTAATCTCGGTAACAGTACCAGCTCAGCTCATCCCGAGCTCGGTGTCCAAACTCGGCAATAGTGCTAAGACACATCCAGCTCGGTAATAGTACTAGCTAGGCATCTCATTTCAGCTCGACAGCGGTACCAGCCAGTCTCGGTAAGAGTACCGACAAGGCTCACCTTAGTCTCGGTATAAGGCACATTAGCAACAGTGCCATGATGCGTCCAAATCTGGTCTCGGTATCATCTTCAGCTCGGTACGTCCATAGAGATGAGTACTAAACCATGATTATACTTCCATAAAGTTACGGCTACATTACAGAGCTTGCTGACAAACAAGATGGGCGCCGGATAATGATAAGGGGTCATCTTTATCAGACAATCACATCCACATTGATACGAAAAATCATCTCATGATTCGACTAGACAGTATCTCCACCTACCCCCACTAAGGGAGCGCCAGGTAAAACCTCCACCTATAAACAAGAGTAGGAATCCATTCTTAGGTACGAACTACACAATGCAATACTAGCATACTCGCCTCTCTTCTCCACCATTTGTTCAGTGATAGTACTAACTCAGGCATCGGAGAGCCTTTGGCTGACGGTAGTCAGGGTCTCTAATCTCTATTTCTCATTCCCTTTCAGGTTCTAAGGGGATCTATCTTCCTCAAAGAAGCTTAAACAACATATTATGAGTTTCATACTCACCTAATCAAAGTCTGTAATTTTTAGGCACTTACAATTGGCGCCGTCTGTAGGGAAAGATAAAAAATGCCATGCCTCTAAAAACGGTGAAGGATCATCAAAGCCCCATCACTATCACCAACGATCCCTCGTTTGAGGTGATCCGGCGAAAGTCTGGTGCAACGGGCAAATAAGGACCTGTAACTCAGTCAGGTCCGTCTTCAAAAGGGGTGACAGCACCTCCCCAGCAAAATGTTCCTCTATTTGGAGCACCCTCAACAGAGTGCTACCTTGTTGGAGACTCCCCCGCGGAGCAAAGCTCCAACAAGCAACCAAGTCTCGTCACTCCCTCCACCAGGTGGGTTGCGACAGCGGTAATGACGAAGATCTGTTCCTTGTGGATACCAGGGCCAGAAACCTTATCATGCGGGAACAAGACGAGTTGATCCACCGACTCAAATATCTGCCCGGGTTTCGTCCTTTATGACGAAGACTTAGACCCCACGGCACTAATCCTGCATTTCGTCCAGCGGGTGTCAGTGTGGGACGACCCCCCCCAAGGTGGTTCTGCACGCTCCTAAAAGGATCAACTTCGAGCTGATGGCAGCTCCGAAACTCCTTCGTGGAAAGGTTCCAGGCGCTCAAAGTCATCCCAGAAACAGACGACGACCTCATGTTCGCCATAAGGTTCTACACCGTCTACAGACAAGTGGAGGATGCCACTGACAAAACGGCCTTCTCATCTTTCAAACAAGCTCTGCTGCCAGGCAACGAGTTTCGAAATGATCTAGCTCGGTTCCCCATGGTCACGGTGAAAGCACTGATCACCAGGGTGAACCAGATTCGAACGAGAAGACGAGGCTCGAGCTCGAGCTCGGGAGAGCCTTGATCTATGGCAGGATAAGCCCTCCAGAAAAGAAACGACAATTTTGGAAACAGTTCCTTGACTCGCCATGCTAAGTCTTCATCCTCAAGTCCCGACTTGGTGATAGCACCAACCACGACTCGGGTAAAAGCGCTAATTCGGTAGAAGCTCTAGTTGCGGCCTCGGTGACAGCACCAGCTTCGGCTCAGCTTCTTCAATCTTGATAGCTCCAGTAGTGGCCTTGGTGATAGCACCAACTACAGCTCGGGCAGTCTCAGTTTTGACAGCTCCAGTAGTGGCCTCAGTGATAGCACCAGACACAGCTCGGACAGTTCCAATCTTAACAGCTTTAGCTGCGGCCTCGGTGACAATGCTAGCCTCAGCCCAACTTCTTCAAACATAAACCAAAGCTTCGACAGTGGCCTTGGTGACAGCACCAACCTCGGCTGCACAGCTTCAGCGTTGGGCCTCGGTGGCAGCAGCATCCTCGACTTACAAAGCCCCGACAATGACCTTGGTGACAGCACCAGCATGGAAGGGACTACAACTCGGTTACAGAACCAGCTATACAAAATGCCAAGTTACAGAACACGGTAGAAGTCTCCGCTCGGTGACAGCACCAGCATGGAAGAGACTACAACTCGGTTATAGAACCAGCTATACAAAATGCCAAGTTACAGAACTCGGCAGAAGTCTCAGCTCGGTGACAGCACCAGCATGGAAGAGACTACAACTCGGTTACAGAACCAGCTATACAAAATGCCAAGTTATAGAACTCGGCGGAAGTCTCAGCTTGGTGACAGCACCAGCATGGAAGGGACTACAGCTCGGTTACAGAACTAATTATAGAAAATGCTAAGTTATAGAACTTGGCAGAAGTCTCAGCTCGGTGACAGCACCAACATGTAAGAGACTACAGCTCGGTTATAGAACTAGCTATACAAAATGCCAAGTTACAGAACTCGGCAAAAGTCTCAGCTTGGTGATAGCACCAACTTGAAAGAGACTATTGCTCGGTTACAAAAACCAGCTATACAAAGCGCCAAGTTATGGAACTCGGCCAAAATCTCGGCTCGGTTACGGAACCAGCCAGCTTGGTCGTGGGACCAATCGCACAACGCGCCAAGTTATGGAAATCGGCGGCTATCCTAGTTTGGTTGTGGAACCAACTGTGCAGTTAAAGAACTCGTTGGCTACCCCTGAAAACTAAGTTCGGTTACAGAACCAACTAAAGGTTTTCTGTCATCAAAATATAGGTACTTCTCAAAGTTATAGAACTTAAGTACAATTGGAATTCCGGTTGTTGAACCGAATTTGACTAGCCTAAGACACTTCTAGTTATGGAACCAAATTCCTTCGCCCAGTCGTCACTCAGTTTCGGTTACTGAACCGAACTCAACTACTTGGCCAAAATCAGGCGTTTGTGCTAAGGGCCCAGTTATGGAACAGAAGTCAAGCGCATACACGTTATTTTCAAAGCAAAAGATCGAAGGCAAGTATGAAAGAGAAATTATATTCATTGATTGAAAAAATAGTTACAAATATATGTACACTGTTTCCGCTATTACAAAAGAGAAAAAGGAAAAATACAAAGCTTCAAACAGCAGAGGCCTCTGCGTTGACATCAAGGGGCTCAGTTGTAGCAGCTTGGGGAGTGACATTGGGCAGAGGAGTTGAAACAGCTTCAGCGACCGTAGAAGTGGGGGCAGAACTCGGCTCGGGCTCAGTGCGAGAAAATTTGGGCAGGTCCTGATAAACAAGGTGATCCTCGGGGATCCCTACCTTCCTTAGTGCAGCGCGACACCCAAGCTTGAACAGAGTCGATCTTATATTCTCGACTTAGGCCTCATATTCTCCTGTCGCCACATCCACCCCGTCCTGAAAAGATGTGTCCACTTCAGCTTGGACTGAGGCTTGGAGTTCGGCCTTCTCCTTGTGCGCCATTTCGAGCTTGGCATTCCATTTTGCCAGCTCGGCCTCAAGTTCGAGAGCCCTCTTCATCTTAGCCTCGGCCGCACCCCTCAGCTCGTGGGTCTCGGCCGTCAGCTTGCAGATCTCATTGACCGCAAACTCGAGCTCTACCCTTGATCTTCTCCTCCGCCGCCTTCAGCTCTTGACTACTCCCTTCCAAGGCCGCCGCGAGTTTCTTCTTCTCCGCTTCTAGTTTTTCGACCTTGGAGCAGCTTTCACGGGTCCTCTCTAGGACCACCTGAACCCTCTGAGCAATCTGAGAAGAGACACAAGTGTCAGATGAAAAGCTAACATAATCAAAAGCTGCTCAAAATCTGTGATGAAGACTTACCGAGAAGACCGACGGCAGAGATGAGGTCAGCAGTGTCACATCGTCTGCTCCCTTATGCCTCTGCATGTCGAATGGTAGGGCACATGCATTGGCGAGAGCAGTCATGACTGAGGGGTTGCTAGATAGACGATCTTCCATCGTCATGGGCCTCCAAGGCCCGAGCAGGAGGCTTAGCCTCCACAGGGCCGGCCCTCCAGGCTGTGGAGCCGAGGCTTGCCCAGGGCCCTTGTTAAACGAGCCCTCGGCCTTGGGCCTTTTCTCCTTCGGGACCCTCTCTCTCGCCTCCTTGGCAGAGCGCTGCCGAGCCCCCGTGCCTCGGCCTCAGACCGTGACCTCTTCTCTGCCCAGCCTCTTTCCCTTGTAATCTCAGCGCAACGCTGCCGAGTTGCAGCAGCAGCAGCGCCAACAGCAGCACCAGCAGCCCTGGCGCTCCCCGAGGCCGTAGAGGTGGAAAGAGCTTGACCTCCAAAAAGTTTCGCCCCCAGGTCTTTGACCTTCAAACTGGACGACGTTTCTCCATCTCCTCTCCCTTTTCTTCTTATCGGTTGGAAGGGGACGAGTAGGTCTCGACGAGCCGGGACAGATCGGCGGTCTCCGAGCCAGAGGCCGACTTGGATGCCTTGGCACCTGAAGCTCTTCTGCCCTCAGCGTCGGTCAGAGTGATCACAGGCTCCTTCCTTTTGATATATGTGTGATACCTCGGCTCGTACCCAAGCAAGGACCAAGCGGCACACCCCTTATGGACTTGGTACTCGCGCACAAGCTTTAGCTAACTGTCGTTTCTCCTCCAGTCGACGCTCTTAGCCCCCAGCTTCCTCTGGCTGACCTCTGCACGACAAAAGAAACCATCAGCTTGGCAAAACAAGAAAGGAAGAGAACGAAAGCACTCTGAGGTGGGTAGTTACTTGGAGGAACCCCGAAGTGACGAGGAATCTTATACAATTTTTCCGACTCAGTCACCACCTCGCCAAACTCTCAGTTACCGGAGACAAACAGACGATCGTCCCCAGCGTGTCTATTCGAGTCCTCCAGGTTGTAGACAAAAGGCTCTAACTTCAGCTTTGCCCAGAGGTAATAGCTATAACCGTCCCCCGCGGACTTGCAGAGGTCATATACATCCTCGATGTCATGGACACCGAGGTTAATGCCCAAGATCTTATTGAGCTCAGCAACACCCATTATTACCTTGTAGCCATTGGGCATCAGCTGGCATATGCCAAGGTGCCATGTCGCCAAGCAGGTTCTAAGAAGAGGGTGGATGGGGATCTTAACCCTTCCCTCAATTATTGACACTAAGGGAAATGACATCCAGCCATCGTAGAAATAATAACCTTTGAAAAGGTTCTTTGGGTTATCTAACTTGGTATGGATGTTTCTGGGAGCCCATACATCTCCCTGAACCCAGCCATGGCCTCAGGGGTGTCCGCCCAATTCCTATAAGATCCCATTTCTCTAAGAATGAAGAAACTGGAAAGGGCAGAGGTAGAAACCCTAAACCCTAAGGCGGAACCTCTAACAGAGAATAGAAGATGCGTAAAGAAAGGGATGAGGAAGAAGACTCACAAAAGAAGGGCAAAGACGAACTCCAGACCTGGATTCACTAAGGCAGAATTCCGGCAGGTTTTCTTCTCTCTCGCAGTAGGAACTCTCTTTGATGAATGCCAAAGTAGAGAAACGAAGAAGGAAAAACCTTATTTATAAACATAATGGCGCCCGTTCAAATTCCGGAAGGCATGCGTCGCTTCGAATTTGCTGAACAACCAACTAGATGGAGACACGTGGAACTGCCAGTTCATCTCCTGCTGTGATCCAGACGCTCTATTAATTGCCTTAGGCAGGCGAAACAACAGCAGCGTGCTATGTATCGCCTCGAGCAGACGAAGCGACACCGACGTGATATTTATTGTCTCGGGCAGACGAACAGACTTTATGATAGAGATCAGATGTCATCAACCAACACCAAGATGAAATTCAAATTGATATCTTAAACTCTCCCGACACGATAATTAGCTCTTGACCTCAAAAAGTTAGAGAACTCTAAGAGGTCACGAGCTAGGGGGCAATTATATGGGGTGTTTTCCTAAGAGAAGGATTATGCTAATCTCGGTAACAGTACCAGCTCACCTCATTCCGATCTCGGTGTCCAAGCTCGGCAATAGTGCCAAGACACATCCAGCTCGGTAACAGTACCAGCTAGGCATCTCATTTCAGCACGGCAGCGGTGCCAGCTAGTCTCGGTAAGAGTACCGACAAGCCTCACCTCGGTCTCGGTATAAGGCACCTCGGCAACAGTGCCAGGATGCATTCAAATCTAGTCTCGATATCATCTTCAGCTCGGTACGTCCGCAGAGATGAGTACTAAACCATGATTGTACTTCCATAAAGTTACGGCTACATTATAGAACGTGCTGATAGACAATATGGGCGCCGGATAATGATAAGGGGTCGTCTTTATCAGACGATCACATCCACATTGATACAAGAAGTCATCTCATGATTCAACTAGACAATATCTCCACCTACCCCCATTAAGGGAGCGCCAGGTGAAACCTCCACCTATATGCATCCCTTCTCAGGTACGAACTACACAATGCAATACTAGCATACTCGCCTCTCTTCTCCACCCTTTGTTCAGTGATAGCACTAACTCAGGCATCGGAGAGTCTTCGGCTAATGGTAGCCAGGGTCTCTGATCTCTATTTCTCATTCCCTTTCAGGTTCTAAGGCGATCTATCTTCCCCAAAGAAGCTTAAACAACATATTATGAGTTTCATACTCACCTAATCAAAGTTCATAATTTTTAAACACTTACAAGCTGATTTAGAGGTAGCACGAAATATGCCCCTGTTTCTTTCATTCCAAATATGCCAAATGAAAGTACAACTAACTAATTTACCAACTATTAGGATACCCTTGTGACACTGATCAACAGGAAGAGTAATGGATTCCATCAACTCTATAGGCGAGTTACAAGGAAGAAAAGTCGAGTTGAGCTTTGCTAATAAGAGTCCACAGTGATTGAGAATAAGAGCACTGTAGCATAAGATGTGAGCCAGATTCCCAGATACAATCACATAACACAAAGCAGGAGTCACAATCCACATTTCGTTGGAGGAGGAAATACTTTGTTTTCAATTTGCCTCGAAGAAACATCCTTGCACAAATAGAATGCTTTTTAATACAACCCTTAAACCATATCAAAGGAGCCCACTGCAGGTTTTGAAACCCATTCCTACATATCATTGTTAGTTTATGGTCTCTATACCAAGAGTATATGATGTAATAAATTGATTAATTTCTTTATTTATCAATACAATTCATGTTTTTCCTTTCATGAGATGAATGATGTTTTATATACTTGCACATAACTAATACAAATGACATAATGGTTCATGAGATGAACCGGAGTCCATAAGTATACTAGAAGTAATACATGTGTATGGATGAGATCCACATACAGGAGATATGTATTACAAATCTTATACTTAAATAACTTCACAACCAGTGATGAGATTGGACACCTCATCTGACAAGGTTGCAGCATTTTGATCACTATAAGATAGTGTGATTTATCTCGATCGTCAGAATGTAAGATTCTGGATCATGATACTGGTACATTGGATGTATTGAAGGACCATGAGAAGCACCTTATATACACTGTCTTAATTCCCTAGCAATAGGCTCATAATCCTGAGACATTAATGAACTCAAGTTTCTATCTATTCATTTGCTTTGAGTCACCAATGAGTGAGGCCAATTGTAGGTCAACACCTCGGTGATTTGGGTACGTGGTAGTAGAGCTGTGAGAACATTCAATGGTCAAGATGGAATCCATCTTTAAAATCCCCTTGTGCCAATTAATGGATTAATCATTGGTAAGTGCGCACCCATTCCAATTAAGAGTTAATTGGATCGGTACCATATGATCATTATAATTAATTGGGGCTCAAGGATAATAAGATATGGATCTAATTTGGTGGACAGGTCCATTTGATCCATGGATATAGATGGAGGGGCCTACTTGTGGTACTGTGGAAGTTTAGGGTCTTCATTGTAATTTATTCCTAAGACTGGAGTGCAATTGCATTTATATAGTGGAGTTATTTGCAATTAACTGTGGGTCCGGATTGCACATGAGATGTGGGGTCGCGTGTCCCAGTTGGAGCCAGTTTTCTAAGGAATCTCTAGTGGTCCCCACGCTAGCCCAAATTATTAGAAAGATACTAATCCTACTTGAAGTCTAATAGGAAGGTTACTATTTCTATTTGAAGTGAGACTTCTAATAGTGGTAATGGTAAGCTACTAATTATTAATGGAAGTAGGACTTCTATTCTAATTAGAAAAGGAGAAAGTTACTAATAGTTGTGGAAGCGAGACTTCTATGGCAATTAGTAAGGGAGATGTTTACTAATTTGTAATAGGAGTTAAACTTCTATTTCAAATAGGAAAAGAGGAGTTATGGAGGGCTATAAATAGAGGAATAATCCTCTCAAATTCGTGCATAATTAATAGAGCACTTTCAGCCCCCTTGTGCAAGAGTTGTACAAGTCTTCTTCTTCTCAAAGTTCCCCTCTCTTTCACCTTTGGTTCCTTAGAGTTACTAGTAGGGTTTTCTCTTGAGGATTCCACCATCTTCTTGAGAGAAGAGATCTAATACGGGACATAGTGTGGAAGATCAAAAGGAGTTGAAGATTCTGAATTGGATTGTGAAGTTGTTCATCATCAAAGTAAAGAAATCAAATCCTCCATTAGAGCACAACAAAGCTCCAATGGTATATCTACATCCTTGTATGTTGTGGATTTCGTGGTAGCATGTTTATGTGTTGTTTTCTATTTTATAGATAGTATATGTTGCTGTACATGGCTATGAGATTAAGGGAATTGCATCCTGGATTGGGTTTGTTGCATTCTAGACAATTGATCCCTGCATCAAGTGGGTCAAAAGTTTTTGAAACTTGTCTGGAAGGCCCACCTATATTCCAACAATTGGTATCAGAGCCTAACCTCATCTCTAATCATGTTAGACCAGCAAGCTTGCTCTGATCTTTGCATGAGATGTGAAGAAGATGAAGCAAGGGCTATGTAAGGATTAGTTTTGATGTTTTTACTTGGTTTGATAGTAGATTCATGGTTGGATAGTCACAAAAGGGTTTAATAATGATGGAAGGATGGAAGGAAGCCATTGGAACACTTTGGAAGTGATTTGGAGAAGAATGGACACGAAACAGATAACCCATGAAAAAACCCAAGTTGCAGAAATTCGTCAGTCCGGTCAACCGGCCCGTGCTCGGTCGACCGGCTGACTTGCAGGTCGGTCGACCGAGCCCCCTTGGCCGGTCGACCGAGCCAACTGTGCAGAATACTGCAGAAACTATTTTTTTCAGTTTCGGGTCTTCTTTTACTTCCTGTTTTTCCAGCATTATTTGGCAGCCTATTTCTGTGATTTGTATGGTTGTATGAGATACTAACTTGCAGATGATAATGTCCTCTCCATATGGCCCACAAGTCTTTTGCTTTCTTTTATGGTGATTGGTTTATTTAAGGCTAAATGTAAAGGGCATCATGGTTTCCTTGGCTTCCCGTGAAAGGGCAAGGCATGATGAATTTCCCTATAGCCCTTTTATTTCCATGTTTAGATTACCATGTAAGTCTCATAATTGAGGCATAGGAATTTATGTAATTTTTCATAAATTTGTAAATTCTAGCGATGTCCGAGACAAACAAGGAAAGCGATGTTGGACTCCTAATCAAAGAGTTTGAAGATTACCAAGAGAGTTCTGGAGTTTCCCAAAGAGTTTGAGGAATTCCAAAGCTTTGGAAAGTCTAGAAGTCCAAGAAGTCTATTCCGCTTGGGCCATGTGGAGGAGAGGACTAGTTTCTATTTTTTGCACTTTCTATTTATGGATGCATGCTTAATTTAGAATAATTCCAGATCTGATCCAAACATAGCAAGTTACTAAAATTGGTCAAATCAAATTAATTTTGGAAAGAGTTCTAATTAGTGTTGATGACCCATGAGATGGACACATTGGTAACACTAATTTAGAAACTAGACTTTCCTTAAAATAACTTGACTTGGAACCAATCTTAGAATCATATCATGAGATGATTTGATATTCATATGTTTACATGTGGGCCCTCATACCTTACAAAGAAATCCTCAATTCTAAAATATTAAGTGGGAGCGGGGCATTTATATTTAGAAATCCCAATGGTTTTCCACCATAGGTCCATTGTAAGGAAAGTATTAGCCTCGCGCCATCTCGAGTATGGCCGTTCCCCACGGAGGGCTTTTACTTGTCTGGTTACTAGATATGGATCTCCTATGGATAGTGTTGGTGAAACGGGGCGGGGGCCCACTCTCCAAGGAGGAGCTGCTCGCAACGGTTGTCATGCAATGCTAGTTGGTGGGTCACACTTAACTAAAATAATGATGTAGTATCCCCAAGGATTTGCCTCATCTATTTTAGAAACCGAAGTTAATCGGGAGTCATTCATTATTTGGTATGAGATACCTAGATAATAATGAATGAAGGGGATCATGGAAAGTTAGTCTTAATCCTAATTTTGACCAACTTTGATCCGCACCAATCTAGGTGGTATTCGCACTCCCCAAGGAGGCATACCCCGGAGATTGGGGTTCCAATGTATTTTGAATTTAATGGTTATGAGGATTCAATATAAATTTGGTAGAATACTAAACCCTAAAGTCATTTAAAATTCATTAATTGAATGTATGGTTATGTGCTACAGTATTTTCAGCATGAATTCAAACACTTTCAATCCACTTGCGACCATCCTCAACCAGAATAAATTGGTGGGATCCAATTATGTAGACTGGAAACGGAACCTGGATATTGTCCTGACAGCTTCAGGATATAAATATGTCCTTACCAAACTCCCCCTTGATGAGCCATTGCCAGAAGCATCACAGGAAGAAAATGAACTTTACACTAAGTGGGCCAAAGACGATGAGATGGCCAGATGTTACATACAGGCATCTATGTCTAGTGTTTTTACAACACCAACATCAATCCTTTAAGACTACATATGATATTATATCAAACTTCAAGGAGATGTTTGCAGAACAGGGTAGGCCTGCTAGATAGGCTGCTATAAGGGTGCTTATAAGCACCAAGATGGCTGAAGGCACACCAGTACAGGACCATATGTTGAAAATGATGGACTCATTGAATGAGTTAGATGTACTGGGGGCTGCGATTGATGCAGAATCGCAGATTGACATAATACTTGAGTCACTACCAGAGTCATTCAACAATTTCAAGGTTAATTACAACATGAATAAAATGAATCTGACTCTGGCTGAGCTGTCTAGCCAGCTGGTGGTGACTGAAGGCATTATGAAGAAAAAGCCAACTGCTCTGATGACAGAAAAGTCATTTGTCAAGTCCAAACCGAAAGGCAAAGGGCGGAAAGGCAAGAAGAAATCAGTTCCGAAGGGTCCTAAGGCGGAGAATGGTCCTAATGGTGGTGTTGGCAAGGCTAAGGGAGCAGGGACAAAAGGAAAGTGTTTCCATTGTGGTATGACAGGACATTGGAAGAGGAATTGTCAAGAATATCTGTCCAAGAAGAAGACCTTAGGTATGATTGAGTCACTTGTTACTGAAGTTAGTTTTGCAACTGGTACTTCAGAATCTTGGTGTGTGGACTCCGGGGCAACTAATCACATATGTAATTCGTTGCAAGGGTTCAGGGAAACCAGGAAACTCAGTGACGGCGAAATCATTGTCAACCTAGGATCTGATGCTAAGGCAGATGCGGTCTCAGTAGGAGTTATTACTTTATATTTTCAAGATAATAAGTTGGTTTTATCAGACACTCTATATGTACCATCTTTAAGACGGAATTTAATTTCAGTTTCTAGTTTGGTGAATAAAAGTTATTCTATTACTTTTGGTACTGAAGTTGTTGTAAAGAGAAACGGTACTTTTATATGTTCTGGCAAGGTAACCAATGGGCTTTATCTATTAACTCCTACAATGTATGAGATACATGATACCGAAATAATTAATAGACCATCATTAAAGAGAAAGTCACCTTCATCTAATCCAACAAAACTTTGGCACTTGAGGCTAGGTCATGTAAACCTAAATAGGATTGACAGGCTAGTGAAAGATGGTATCTTGCCTTCATTGGTTGTAGAACCAATGCCTGTCTGTGAGTCCTGTCTGGAAGGCAAAATGACCAAAAGACCATTTTCATCCAAGGGCAATAGGGCCAAAGATTTATTGGAATTAGTACATACTGATGTGTGTGGGCCCATTAATGTAAGAGTCAGAGGAGAATATGAGTACTTCATCACTTTCACAGATGATTACTCAAGATATGGATACATATACCTTATGCACCGCAAGTCCGAGGCTTTTAAAAAGTTCAAAGAGTTTCGAGCGGAAGCGGAAAAGCAATTAGGTAAAAGTATCAAGACTCTTCGATCAGATCGAGGAGGAGAATATCTGTCTGGAGATTTTATGGCACACTTATCAGAAAATGGGATTTTATCCCAGTTGTCTGCTCCTGGTATGCCTCAACAGAATGGAGTAGCTGAAAGAAGGAACCGGACTCTTTTAGATATGATTAGTTCTATGTTGAGTTTCTCAGGATTACCTATATCCTTTTGGGGACATGCCTTGGAAACTGCTATGTACATACTAAACCTCGTACCATCTAAGTCTGTACCAAAGACTCCCCGGGAGTTGTGGTCTGGGCAAAAGCCTAGTCTACAACATTTACATATTTGGGGTTGTCCGGCACATGTGCTGAAGGTAAAGACGGATAAGTTGGAAACGAAGTCGGAAGTATGCACATTTATAAGATATCCCAAAGGAACTAAAGGTTGGTTATTCTATAATCCCAGAGAGCAGAAAGTGCTAGTAAGCACCAATGCGGTTTTTCTGGAGGAAGATTATATGACGGACCGGAAATCTCTAGAAAAGGTGATCTTGGAAGAGATTCAAGAACAATCAATTCCAAATCCAAACATGACCGAACTTGAGGAAGAACCGCCCTTACCAGACCTAGTAGTTACACCAGTGCCTCGTCGTAGTGGGAGAATAATCAGGCCCCCTGATAGGTTCTCGTTCTTGGGAGAGTCTTACGAGGCAATCCCGGAAGAACCGGAACAGGATCCCTGTAACTATGATGAAGCAATTAATGACATAGATTCGGGACATTGGCAAGATGCTATGAAAGCTGAGATGGAGTCTATGTACTCTAATCAGGTCTGGACACTTGTGGACTTGCCTGCCAATATCAAACCTATTGGGTGCAAGTGGGTCTACAAGAGAAAGAGAGGACCAGATGGAAGAGTTGAGACCTTTAAGGCCAGGCTTGATGCGAAAGGGTATAATCAGAAAAAGGGTATCGATTATGAGGAAACCTTCTTGCCGGTAGCCATGCTCAAGTCCATCCGGATACTCTTATCCATTGCGGCTCATCTCGATTACGAGATTTGGCAAATGGATGTCAAGACGGCGTTTCTTAACGGCCATCTTGAGGAAGACATCTATAGGATGCAACCAGACGGTTTTATAGCAAGTAACCAAAAGCAAAGAGTTTGCAAGCTGCAGAAGTCCATTTATGGACTGAAGCAGGCATCCCGAACCTGGAACATCCATTTTGACCGGGCAATCAAATCATTTGGTTTTAGTCAAAATCTGGATGAGTCATGTGTGTACATGAAAAATGAAGGTGACATGGTAGTTTTTCTGATATTATACATCGACGACATCCTTCTCCTTGGGAAAGATATAGGAATGTTGTCAACAGTAAAAGTTTGGTTGGCAAAGACTTTTGATATGAAGGACTTGGGAGAAGCTAGTTACATCCTAGGGATCAAACTTCATCGAGACAGGAAAAATAGGATGATTGGCTTATCTCAAACTGCTTATATGATAAGGTACTGGTACGGTTTGCTATGCAAGACTCCAAGAAGGGCATCACACCTTTCAGGCATGGAGTGCACCTTTCCAAGGATCAGGGTCCCAAGACCCCAGAGGAAAAGGAGCAAATGAGAGCAATTCCATACGCTTCGGCTGTTGGTAGCCTCATGTATGCTATGCTATGTACTAGACCGGATATCTGTCATGTAGTGGGCTTAGTCAGCAGATATCAGTCTAACCCAAGTCCTGACCACTGGACTGCTGTAAAATGTATCCTTAAGTACTTGAGAAGGACTAGAGATTACATGTTGATTTACGACAGTGATGAGCTGATTCCAGTCGGATACACAGATTCTGACTTCATGTCAGATAAGGATTCCAGGAAATCTACCTCTAGTTATGTGTTTATGCTTGGCGGAGGAGCTATCAGCTGGAGGAGTATTAAACAGGAATGTACCGCTGATTCCACTTCTGAGGCTGAATATGTAGCGGCTTGTGAAGCAGCTAAGGAAGCAGTATGGCTCAAAAGATTCCTTTTGGAACTTGGAGTGGTACCTTTGGCACGACAGCCGCTCACAGTTTACTGTGACAGTAACGGGGCAGTCGCTCAGTCCAAGGAACCAAGGAGCCATAAAAGTCAAAAGCACATACAGAGGAAGTATCATTTGGACAGAGAGATTGTGCAGAGAGGTGATATTGCAATTACCAAGATAGCCTCTACGGACAATCTTGCATATCCATTTACTAAGCCTTTGACCACCAAGGTTTTTGAGCAACATGTAGATGGGATGGGCATGAGATGCAATCCTTATTGGCATTGAGCCCAAGTGGGAGATTGTTAGTTTATGGTCTCTATACCAAGAGTATATGATGTAATAAATTGATTAATTTCTTTATTTATCAATACAATTCATGTTTTTCCTTTCATGAGATGAATGGTGTTTTATATACTTGCACATAACTAATACAAATGACATAATGGTTCATGAGATGAACCGGAGTCCACAAGTATACTAGATGTAATACATGTGTATGGATGAGATCCACATACAGGAGATATGTATTACAAATCTTATACTTAAATAACTTCACAACCAGTGATGAGAATATTGGACACCTCATCTGACAAGGTTGCAGCATTTTGATCACTATAAGATAGTGTGATTTATCTCGATCGTCAGAATGTAAGATTCTGGATCATGATACTGGTACATTGGATGTATTGAAGGACCATGAGAAGCACCTTATATACACTGTCTTTATTTTAAGGTCCGCTCTCATAATTCCCTAGCAATAGGCTCATAATCCTGAGACATTAATGAACTCAAGTTTCTATCTATTCATTTGCTTTGAGTCACCAATGAGTGAGGTCAATTGTAGGTCAACACCTCGGTGATTTGGGTACGTGGTAGTAGAGCTATGGGAACATTCAATGGTCAAGATGGAATCCATCTTTAATGTCCCCTTGTGCCAATTAATGGATTAATCATTGGTAAGTGCGCACCCATTCCAATTAAGAGTTAATTGGATCGGTACCATATGATCATTATAATTAATTGGGGCTCAAGGATAATAAGATATGGATCTAATTTGGTGGACAGGTCCATTTGATCCATGTATATAGATGGAGGGGCCTGCTTGTGGTACTGTGGAAGTTTAGGGTCTTCATTGTAATTTATTCTTAAGACTGGAGTGCAATTGCATTTATATAGTGGAGTTATTTGCAATTAACTGTGGGTCCGGATTGCACATGAGATGTGGGGTCGCGTGTCCCAGTTGGAGCCATCTTTCTAAGGAATCCCTAGTGGTCCCCACGCTAGCCCAAATTATTAGAAAGATACTAATCCTACTTGAAGTCTAATAGGAAGGTTACTATTTCTATTTGAAGTGAGACTTCTAATAGTGGTAATTGTAAGCTACTAATTATTAATGGAAGTAGGACTTCTATTCTAATTAGAAAAGGAGAAAGTTACTAGTAGTTGTGGAAGTGAGATTTCTATGGCAATTAGTAAGGGAGATGTTTACTAATTTGTAATGGGAGTTAAACTTCTATTTCAAATAGGAAAAGAGGAGTTATGGAGGGCTATAAATAGAGGAATAATCCTCTCAAATTCGTGCATAATTAATAGAGCACTTTCAGCCCCCTTGTGCAAGAGTTGTACAAGTCTTCTTCTTCTCAAAGTTCCCCTCTCTTTCACCTTTGGTTCCTTAGAGTTACTAGTAGGGTTTTCTCTTGAGGATTCCACCATCTTCTTGAGAGAAGAGATCTAATACGGGACATAGTGTGGAAGATCAAAAGGAGTTGAAGATTCTGAATTGGATTGTGAAGTTGTTCATCATCAAAGTAAAGAAATCAAATCCTCCATTAGAGCACAACAAAGCTCCAATGGTATATCTACATCCTTGTATGTTGTGGATTTCGTGGTAGCATGTTTATGTGTTGTTTTCTATTTTATAGATAGTATATGTTGCTGTACATGGCTATGAGATTAAGGGAATTGCATCCTGGATTGGGTTTGTTGCATTCTAGACAATTGATCCCTACATCAAGTGGGTCAAAAGGTTTTGAAACCTGTCTGGAAGGCCCACCTATATTCCAACAATCATATGGTAAGCAGACTTCAATGTGAACCTACCATCCTCTTCTAGTGTCCATACAACTTCATCATCAAAGTCACTTTGAGGCTGGATTTCAGCTGGAATAACCCGAAAAATGTCCAGAAGAGCATTAAAAGTTGGCACTGGAAGATCCCAATGCTGATTAATAAGAAAGTGATTAATCCGAACATCTACACCTAAGCCCAGGTTATAAATTGCTCTATCTCCATATCTATCTTTCAGTCTCCCTTCTTTTAACCAGGGATCGGTCTAGAATTTAATCAAGTGACCATTCCCCACAAGAAATTTTATGTGAGGCAAAGCTATCTCACGAAGGTCAAGAATCCCTTTCCAACCCCAAGATGCAACCTTTGGAATTGGAACGTCCCAAAATGATCTACCCTTCAAATATTTAGCATGTATCCATAAATTCCAACAAGTTGGCCCATTTTGGATAACATTCCAAAGTTGCCGCATCAGATAAGCCGTAGAAGTCCCTAGAAAAGAACACATACTCAAACCTCCAGAAGAATAAGGCTGACAAATAGAGTCCCCATGCAATAGGATGGATATAATGAGGAGACGACTGGTTCCAAAAGAAATCTCGAACCTGTCTATCCAAGACATTGAGAATGGCTTTAGGAAGTAGAAATAATGCTGCCCAATAAATATGGATGGTAGATAAGGTAGACTTGATCAGCTCCACCCTCCCTGCATAAGATAAAGCTTTAGATTTCCATCCAGCTAGACGCTGTTGAGTTTTTGCAATTAAAGGCTGACAATCATTGAATCCCAGTCTCTTGGGAAAAAAGTGGAACACCCAGATATCTCAATGAAAAGCACCCAATTTGAACATTAAGAATATCTGAAATAACCAGATGCATAGCTCTAGAACAATTAGAAAAAAAGATGGCACTTTTTCCCCAGTTAACTCCAAGACTAGATAAGTCTTTAAAGTTATCAAGAAAGAACTTGAGATTCACAGCAGTAACATTTGTAGCCTTGTAAAACACAAATAAATCATCCGTAAACATAAGGTGAGAGATAGCCACTTGAGTCGTTACAAATGGAGTGGGGATCAGCTCTGAGAAGGCATAATTAGTCATCATTATAGAGAAAAATTCCGTGACTATAGCAAAAAGAAATGGTGACAAAGGACAGCCCTGTCATAATCCTCTCGTGCCTTTAAAGTAGCCCTAAGAATTTCCATTCACCAGAACTGAAAAATGAGCATCAGAAACACAGGCCATGATGACCTTTATGAAGTGGATAGGAAAACACATACTGAGTGTAACGCCCCACCCTTTACGCATGCATGATAGTGTCCGCTTTGGCCCACGAGCCTCACGGTTTTGCTTCCGATGGGCCTCAACCCATCAAAAGGCCTCATGCAAGGTAAGGGTGTAAGCTCTTACATATAACCCCATTCACTTTCCTCTCTATAGTCGATGTGGGACTTCGGGGCGTCTTGGCCCCAGACCACATGGCGTCTGCCAATCCCTGTAGCCTGCCAGCCCTCTTGGCCTGCCCACATGGAGACCCGCCCACTTGCACCAGACCACGGCAGGGGACCCACACTCGAACTAGTAGAGAGTAGGCTCTGATACCATTTGTAACACCCGACCCTTCACGCATGCATGATATTGTCCGCTTTGGCCCACGGGCCTCACGGTTTTGCTTCCGATGGGCCTCAACCCATCAAAAGGCCTCATGCAAGGTAAGGGTGTAAGCTCTTACATATAACCCCATTCACTTTCCTCTCTATAGTCGATGTGGGACTCTAGGGCGTCACACTGAGGAGTGCAACCTCTAGAAAATCTCATCAGACACTATCATAAGCTTTTGCCAAATCAATCTTGATACACATGCGAGGGCAGCCTCTACTCAAGTGGAAGTTATGAATTAAGTCTTGGGCAACAAGGATATTATCAGCAATACTTCTCATAGGGATGAAAGCTGATTGCATAGGCCCAACAAGTTTAGCAATAACTGGCTTGAGCCTATTCACTAAAAGGCGACTGATAATCTTATAAAGGTCATTAGTCAATGAAATATGCCGGAATTTATCTGGGGAGGCTGCATTCTCACTCTTAGGGACAATCACTATAAAAGTGGCCTTCAATTGATTAAGCATAGACCCATGCTTGAAGAAGTCCATAATTCCCGCACAAACATCATTACCAATAATTGGCCAAAACACTTTGAAGAAATGGGCATTAAATCCATCAGGCCCAGGAGCCTTGTTTGAATTTGCAAACTTTATTACATCCTCAATTTCCGAAATAGTCACTGGCATGGTTAAAGTATTAGCATCCACTTCAGAGACGTAGCCATGAGGTTGAACATAAGATAGATCTGGCTTGCGAACCTCAATCGTAGGTCCAAGAATACTAGAGAAATATTAAACAAATACTGCAACAATACCTGAAGGGTTAGAAAAAGTATTTCCTTCCATGTATGTTATTTGAGAGATAAAGGGCTGAGTCTGTCTCTTGCGCATCAACCTGTAAAAATATTTAGTATTCCCATCACCAAGATTAACAACAAGGTCTCTTGATCGTTGCCTGTACATGCTTTCCTCGGCCCTGACTAAAGAATCCAAATAGCCTCTGGTGCTTCTTTCATATGCTTGAATATGGACGTTTCGAGGATCAATAACCAATCTTCTCTGAATATCTTGTAACTGCTTCCGGGTATCCTGCAACTTTGTAGGAAGCAAAATCTGAGTTTTCTTCCATTCAATAATTTTTCCTTTTACTCTCTTTAATTTTGTGACGACTCGATATAAAGGTGTCCCTCTGACATCAGCTGCCTACGCCTCTTGAATGAGCCTAGCAAACCCCGGCAACTTAGCCCAACAATTGATGTATCGAAATAGAGTCCTGATGTGGGTTGCTTCATTTAACTTGAAAATCAAAGGTGAGTGATCCGAAATACCTGGAGGTAAGATGTCCCCGTGAAACAAACTTGAATTCATGCAGGGTGCATTGACAAGGGCTCTATCCAATTTACATTCAATCAGAAAGGCACCAAAGCTCGAGTTGGACCAAGTAAATGGATAGGCAGTTAAATTCAAATCAATCAAGCTAGCGTCCTGAATACAATCATTAAATTCAATACGACTTACTGTCCGCGGAGGAGCTCCTCCTTTCTTTCCCGTACTCCATCTGATAGTATTAAAATCCCCAGCAACCATCCAAGGTAGTGAAATCACATTGGATTTAGATATAATTGATTACCATAAGTCTCTACGCTGAATATAGGAGTTGGTACCATAGCAAGCGGAGAAATAAATTTGAATATTTGCAATAGTGACTTCAAAATGAATGACTTGGGCTTCCACGCTAGTAACCTGCACTGATACTAGCCTTGGATTCCAGAATATCCAAATGCATGTATACAGAAGAACAACTGTCAATATTTGATACTTCCAACCAGCCACTTGGTAGAACTGAATTCTTCACAAGATAAAAGGACGAAAGCTTTATCTTCATTTCCATCAAGGCAACTATAGAAGCTTGTACATCATGAATTTTATTCCAGACCTCCAACTGCATAGAAGACCTATTAAGTCCACGGACATTCCAGATAAGAGTCGTCATTAAGTTCAATTCTTATTAGACTTCTCCTTGATGATCATGCCAGATGAATCTGGTGTAGGTTTACCACTTGAACTTGCTAATTTAGGAAGACTATTTTTGCCAAGATGATGAATGGAAGATTGGATTTTATGGTGGGCCATACCTGCAAGAGGTCGATCATCATCAGCATCACTACTATCCAAAATCAAAGCTGTGGTAGATGTAAGTTCTTCCACTGTAGCAGTTGAGTCCCCATCAAGATTAGATAAGCTAGAAAACTTCTTGCCTTTCCCCGGGCTAGTGATAGGATCAGGTCCATTGTTCTTAGGGCTATCAAATTTCTTCGCCACCGGTGAAGCTGGCTACTTTCCTTTTATTACAGTCCATTCTGCCTCAGAAGCATTGGCCTGCATTGTACCCTCTGTTGGCGTTGAAACATCGTTTTCCACTTAAGGTTTCTTAGGAACCCATATCTGCTTTGGCTTGGAAACACTACCCTTCAATGGACATGCCTTTTCTCCATGACCAAAGGTGTGACGGGTTTTGCATGGATTAGGTTTCCATGCATATTCCACTTTTTGCATAATAGACTTGCCTTTATATTTCATTCGAATTTCTGTAGGAAAGTCAACGTCTATACCAACTTCAACACATACCCGAGCAAAAGCAAATCTTGTACCACTTGTAGTAGCATGATCCATACAAATAGGTTTTCCAATAACACTGGCTATCTTGCTTAAAGCAGTACTTGTTCGAAAGCAAAAATTGAGGTTAGGAAACCGAACCCAGACAAGAATTGTTTCAAATTTCTGTCTATACATCACAATGTCTTCTGTCCACCTTCGAAGAACTAAAGGGTGTCCATGAACAAACCACAACCCTTCATCAAGAATAGTTTGACTGGCATCATTATTATTGAATTTAAATAGATAAAAGTCCTCAGACATTGTAATGGTCTCCAAATCAGTAATCCTCCAAGCTTGCTCAAGTGAAGATTTAAACTGCAAAAGAAAAAAAAAATGGAGGGCTCTTACCAATACAATATCCAATTAACCAGCGCATTACCCCAATTCAATTTCGCAGCCGATGTGTCTTCCTCTTCAACCTCTACATGAAACTGTGGATCAGCAGAAGGCTGCTGGCAGTGCTCCAATTCTCGCAACCTTGCAGTAGGTTTCTTGAAGAAAGACAACCATGTAGTCGGCTGATCAACAACAGTAGTGAACGTCGTATTCACAGAGATAGAGACTAGTGGATCTAGACATTGAATTGGTGGGGAATTCAACTTAGTGCTTGCTGTCTGTTTCTCCATTATTGCAATCTCATCATTTGATAAGATTCTCCAATATTCACTTCCCCCACTCATAACTGCAAGTCGTAAGGCGTTGGATGCATTCTCGCTATGATCATCCTCAAGAAGCGTTGCAAAAGGATCAGAAGCATTAGAAGAATAGGTATTACCACTTGGATTCCGTGCAGCTGAAGGGGTCTGTTTGGCACCAGATCTGTTAGCAGCTCTCACCTTAGCCTCAAGGATTGGGTCCTTTAGAAGATCAGGTGGTAGCACAAATTCTTGGTTCTTTTTCAATATAGATTGGATGATGGAAACAAGAGCAGATCTATCTTCAGCATAATCAAACAGTGATTCGATTTGGTTCTTCAGTTGATCACTAGGATCGGGTTGAAGTGGAGGAGAAGGCCTCCCCGCCATGGCTGGAAACGCCAAGAAGAGGACCTCGAGAATCCGTAGATGAATGGAGATGGTGACGAAGGGAAAATCGCCAGAGGGAAGAAGGTTTACTCTACTTGTGTGTCATGCTATATATATTTTTCTGTTTTCCTTGACAAATTCTAGTGTTGGTGTATATGACACTATTCTATTTTATGTATTTGTTTCATTTAGATTGGAAAGCTCATTCAAAGACAAGTAGGACTGAGTATAAGTGTGACTGTAGAACCCTTTTCTCAAGGTAGTTTGACAATTTCTTTTAGCGGTTCTTCATTTAGTTTTGGATGATAGAACTCATGGTTCTTAAACAGTATTCAGCATATCTGGTTAGATATTGATGGTCAAAGGAAACTATCATTTGTGTTTATATTGTTCTGATATCTTGAGGATATCGAGTTTCTTGCATTTGTAAATGTTTAAACTTTCCAAAATTTGACCCTTGGTCATATAGAGTTCGATGGATGATCTTTAGGTTTCTGTTCCCAACGCTACGATTGTGGAATGGCTACAATATTGATGCTACATCTGGTTCTAACATTTCATTCACTACTAGAAAAAAGGGTTTTTATATCGGCTAAAAACCGATATAAAAGACCTATGATATCGGTTTTTCAGTAAACTTCAAACCGATAAAAGTACCCCCGATATAATAAATAACTATAACTGATATAATATGTGTATTATTTCATATCGGTTTTTGGACAATTGATGTCTTTTGAACTTGAAATTATAACACATATTACTGTAAAACCGATATAAAAAAAGTGAAACCGATATAAAAAATATTTATAATATCGGTTTTCGGAGAACTGATTTGTTTTGAAACTGAAATTATAGCATACATTACTATAAAACCTATATAAAAAAGAGTGAAACCGATATAAAAAATATTTATAATATCGGTTTTCGGAGAACTGATGTGTTTTGAAACTGAAATTATAGCATACATTACTATAAAACCGATATAAAAAAGAGTGAAACCGATATAAAAATTATTTATAATATCGGTTTTTTGGGATTGTATTATATCGTTTGTTCTGTAACCGATTTAATATTATATATGCATTTTTTTTTTATAAACAGTCCTAAAAAGGGTCAGGTCACCTGGCGGCTAGCCGCCCTTTGCAAGGGGGCTAGCCCCCAGACCCACGGTCAGCTTTCCAGTAAGCATTTTTTTTCAGGATGATTTTCTGTGCTTCCTACGGCTAACCGCCAGTGCACCTACGGCTAGCCGCAATGCTAACTGTGGGATTACAGTTTGATTTCCAGAGACCGGTTTTTTCATAACCTTCTTGTAGTCACCCCTACGGTTGCCTCACGGCTAGCCCCCAACTTTTCCTGCGGCTAGCCGTGAGCAATCCTGATTTGAATTTTCTGACCATTACTTGAAAGCGGCTAGCCGCTGGTCTAAAGGGGCTAGCCGCCAATATAGCCGTTGGATGTTTTCTATAAATCTGGAGCTTCTTTCTCTTTTCCAGTGGACTCTTTTGAGAGAACTTTTGCATGCTATTTTCTTCCCAACATATCTAAGCTCTCAAATCTTCTTCCAAACACTCATGTAGTAGATTTAGGAAAATCCCAGAGCTTCATTAGCTCCAAGATGAGTGTGTTGTGTGAGAAGAGTTTCTCTAGGATCCCTTACGGTGCATGAAAGCCATATCCATTTTACCCTAGAGGACCAGACCTCTAACCAGTTAAAAAGCACACTAAGGAACAAGAGAAATTAATATTACAACATGGATTGCCAAAAGCCCCTTTTAGTAACTCATTTTTTCAAAAAGTAAAACACTCACAAAAATTATCTATGATGGAAGCATTCAACTTGTAGACTAATCAAAAACTACATTGACAAAAAAAAAAATCTAAGCATTTAGGATTCACAATATAAACATCTACTAGAAGGGCAAAAACAAGACACTACAACATATCCCAAAAAAAAACCAATTATATGATATTAAAATACATGCAAGGAAAAAGAGTTAAAATTCATTTATCGAACTCACCTGCAAGGAAACAATCAAGACCATGTAAGCGCTCCTGCAACCAATATCAGTAATATAGAAAAAAAGGAAAAAGTCAGCCTCATTTCATAGGAGTGGAAAAAGTAAAGATGTAGTCCATTAAATAGATAATTTAAAAGCACTTACAAGTCCTATAAGAATTTCAAGACAAAGTATGGCAAAACTTTAGTTGCGGACTGAGGAAACAAGAAGTTTAACTCCCTGCAAAAAAATCCATACAATGTATGCTTAGAGAGAGAGAGAAGGTTCTTTGTATGGATCAAGTTGAAAGGGTATGGATCAGAAAGAGGGTTCTTTGATAAATCATATATATATAACTAATTAATAATTAACATAAAGCTTGACTAGACAAATCTCTATGGAAATATTGTGTATATATATATATAGTGTCTACATTGTCTTCCATGGGATGTACAAAAAGTTGGAACTATATATAAACAAAAAAACCAAAAGAACGCGATTTATATGGAGTATTCATGAACGTGATGGCCCACCGGACACTACATCAGCTACTTATATAAGTGAATCAATCATATCCATCTCATAGAAAATAAAAGAACACAACAAACACCACAATCATACCACATTAAAGCCCAAGACTCATTTTAGAAGTAGTACCTGCAAACTTAAACCACACTCCCCCTTTTTTTCACAAATTGAAAAAGAGAAAATAACCATGGATGTATAAAAGACTGACAATAATGCAAGCAGATAATAGACAATGAAAGTATAAAAGCAATTAATCACCAATACCATAAAAACATCCATATCAGGTTAGAGTGACATCTTAATAGAAGAAAAAGAAAAAGAAAATCTTTTAGTAAGTATTGATGAAGAAATCATGAAAAGAAATTTGCAACAAAACAGGTTCCAGGAAGAAATAGGCTGATGAAAACTGATGAGTGTTAAATATTGCATATTTTACCCCTCATTAGTCCGAGTTTTATCAACATCTCATATGCATATCATTTGCCTTACACAGAGATTTTATCATTCTATCACATTAACGGATTATCGGATTATCATGTATAAATCCGATTATTTGTAGCACATTTTTATGAATTTCTCTTGTGTAGGTGGACCCCGTGACTATCCTAACATTCCGGCTAGTGTCCCAAGCCATCAAGAAGAGATTTCAATAAAGAAATTACCTGAAGAAATCTTAGGAAGTGTTGAAGAATTCCAAAATAAGAGGAGAAGACTTTATGGATAAAAGAAGTCATTTTCTAGCACAAAGAATTGGTTGGTGTATTGGTTGGAGCTTGGGTTGGTATGGAATAGGTTATGAGTTCAAATCCTAACAATTGCATATTATTATTTATTTTTTTCCATCCAACTCACCTCTCCATGTGAAAGGATATGAGCCAATCAAAGCTTGCCATGACACAAATCCATGTGAAAGGATATGAGCCAATCAAAAGCCTCCAAGTTGAAGGACCACATAAAGCAAAAGGCACATATGCTTTTGGAAGGAAAGTTTGTTGCAACCAATCAAATTGAAGCTATCCATGTGAAAACAAAAGAGCCAATGAAAAGCCTCCAAGTTGAATTCAAGCAATCCATGTGAAAGCAAATAAGCCAATCAAAAGCCTTCAAGTTACAACTAATCAAATGGAAGCAATCCTTGTGAAATGAAATGAGCCAATCAAATGTCTTTAATGTTTCTATAAATTAGAATGTTTTTGTAGAGTGATGGGGATCTTTTGGCAAGTTAGTCTTCTTGCAATTTTATTTTTACTATTAGATTGTAATTAGGAGCTTCTTTGTAACTAATCTAGAGAGAGTGTGTATTTGAAAATCATTAATGAAGATTTGGAGCTCTTTCTTGATGTTTAGTGGCTAAGGCTCTTGGATTAGGCTATCCTTTTGAAGCTAAGTAATGTGATTAGTTCAATTATATGCATGTTTTAGTTCAAATTCCTTACTTTTGCCTTCATTGATTAATAGATCTTAAATCTAATTGTATTAATCTCTCTCATTTTTCATGCTCTATCTCTACACTTGATGCTTGGATAATCTCAATTGATGCTTTGTAGTTGGATTAAGTTCTCTCACATAGCATGCTCTAGAGCCCTTATCTTTGATCTTTTGTAGCTTGATTTTGATGATTTATTGTTAGGGTGGCTAAATGATGATTTAGGATCTTGGCCTTTTATTTTCTTTACTTTGATCTTCATTGTTATATCATCCAACCCAATTAGGCAAGAGATTGCTAATTGAATTGTAGATTTGGGAGTTAAATTAGAACATGCATTGGTTGAATTAATTTCATACTTAGTGGATTTTGGATTGCCTAATCTCTTCTTTTTATTGTTGTTAATTTAAATCCTTGTTTAATTTGTTATTTTCACTTTTAGATTCTTACATCCACATTTCAAATCACTTGTTTTAAAACCCTACACATTTCACACCACATCTTCATATAAATCTTCCATTTCCACCACCATTCATCCATCCACTAGTTTAGTGTAGTTTGTTAGATTAGCTTAGATTTTGTTAATTTCATACCTTAGATTGTTAATTAGTTGTTTACATTGCATAGTTTATTAGTTTTAATTATTCACTTCATTTGTCTATATTAGCTATATCTTAGTTCAATTCTACATTAATTGGATTCATTGCTTGTTCCATCCTCTCCTCGTGGGATCGATAATCCGGACTCTTTAGTCCTTTACTACTTGACGACACCGTAGTCTTGCGGTTAAGCGTTACACATCTAAGTGTCGATCAAAAACCTTACCATCTTGTAAATGAACTTGTTGCTCCATGGTTTGCAAACGCAATTTCAATTCATTGTTTTCAGCAGTCAGACCAGTGGTGTCTCTCTATCCACAACAAACTTTCCGCTCAAGCTCTGATATGTAGCACATTTTTCACTCTTTCGATCTTGCCGCTGAGAGCTGACTGCCTATTTGCCCAAATCCTAACACATTGTCAATACAGTGTTAGTATGCATATTGATGCTAAAATGAAAAATAATAACACATATCGAGGAAGAACAGAAATTTAGCTCTTCACAAAAGGCTAGACTTTAAGCTTGACCATATCTTAAAAGGAAAAAAATAATATTACAGATTACAATAAATTAAACAAAAGTCAACAAATAATGGCAACCAAATGGTTGAGATTAAAGCATGTGGCTTAAATATCCTAGTCATTGACTGTAAATCACTTTAAACTGATACTTCATCACTAAATAAGTTATAGCAATTACCTGAGGATTTTGCAAGTTAAAAACAACCAAATTTCGATCAGCAATGCCAACAACCATCAGAGGATATCGAACTGCTAGCGCATAGCAGCACTCTGGAAGCTGCTGGATGTGCACTGGGTTTGGCTGTCTAGTATCCCAATATTTGAAAAAAAAAATTGGAACTTGTAAGTTGATATCTTTACTTAAACAGCAAACTAGAATTTGAATAGCAATCAAACTTGAACAAAAACAGGGAGTAAAAGAACTTTGAGTGCTTCATAACTATTTAAATAACCAACTAAACTGCTCTCCATGAAAAGCCAATAAAGAACTACCTAAAGACAAATAATACTGACTACATAAGATCAAACAAAGTCTGTCATATCTAATATACTAGAAGCATGGGAAGTCCAAATTTCACATTGTCCCCTGCATCATAGTACCCTCCTATTAGATCAACCTGAAAAAGAAAAGAAAAAAAATTGTATTGATTCATTGTATAGTTCATATCATCACACTAGGATCATCAGCGCTGTTATTTACCATTAATCTCTACATTATGAAGAGAAAGGCAGACACCACACCCTGGTGAGCATTAATTAAAACTGCCATGGTGCATAAAACTCTTTATTCTTTTCATAGGCAACTTAACTTATTGTAAGTTTAACATCAATCTTCACAAGTAGGATATCAGATCATAACAAACATACACTTTCTATCATTGACAACAAATGACAGATAAATTGTTATTGGTTTCAAGGACTTGTACTAGGCCTTTGGTGGCGGTGGACTGTATGGCACCATTTGTTCCAACCCTCGAGCCGTGGATGTAGAAATCAAAATCACTATTTTAGCTTGCAAATTATAAACAAAAAAGTATAGTGGAAATGGACGAGAGTTGGCTGCTTACCTCCCCAAACCATGGCTTCTGATGCTAGCAAGAGCATGAACACCAAGAAGAAGATGATTAAGGGAAGAGAAACTGATGATTTCATTGCAAGTTTTTGTTTCTGACTCACATGCAACGAAGGAGAAAAACAGCCTCCTCTTCTTATAGAAGTGCCCCATCTCTTTGACTTGGCCAAAACTTAGGTATTAAGAGAATAAATAAAAAATTAAACTTCTTTGAATGGTTAATATTATGATGATTGATTATGGTTAGGTTTGACCCACCTAACAAAACCCATTTGTAATAGATAAATAAAGCAAGATTGACTATGCCTGAAGATAACAGCTAAGAAGAATTCACTTGAATTTTTAGGTATTCTACAATTTCTGTGATGTATGATGATAGATTCTGTGAGTAGAAACCAGAATTACTATTCCCTCCATGCTTGTATCATATCATAGTAGCAGAGAAAGAAAATATGATCAGTTGGTATTGGAGGAACAGAAAGTTGGAAAAGGAAATGTGACCAAAGCTTCAATGAATGGCATGAATTCAATGTCCCCTGCAACAAAAGCATCGTTTTCTCATACCATAAAAAACTAAATGCTTCATAATCCCTGGAGTTTGCAAACCACAAAACCTGGAAATCACTTTTACCTATGGTCCCACCCAATTTTATGACACAAACATCAGCTGGACCTTCCATTCCATCCACAAGTATCATTGCAACACGCTCAATCCACCTTGAATGGCATCTATAATGTGAGGCACAACCTAAATGGGAACAAAGCGTTCAGGATTTTTGCTAAAGGAGAGGAGAAATGCAAGAATAACCCAAGGAAATGCTTAAGATAAAAAACCTGGACAGTCTTCCCCAGGTAATCACCTCGTCTCTCCTTGTCAATAACAGACTAAATCACCAATAACATAACCAGGTGAGGAAATGATTGACTTTAGATGTTAGAATTTTGGATAAACCAAGAGCACAGTGTTTGCTCTGTTAGCAAATACTTAAAGATTTTAAATAAGAAATTCAGGGGCCATAGTCATATTCTGTTCAAACTGTGAGTTACAATTATCCATACCTGGTAAATCTTCCCAGTGGTGATATTGTTGTCACATCTAAAAATCATTCATAGTTTCCAAGATCCAAATCAACCTTCAAAAAAAATCTTGTGGGGAAGTGGTGGGATGTAATAGTTATCAATTTGAGTGTGGCAACCAACCAAAAAAAAAAAAGGATCAAAGCTAATATATTGAAGAAATCTCATTGAAATAGACAAGATAATAAGATTTCAGAGGACAGTGAAATCTTCTCAAGCAAATCCATTTCCTTCACAATCCATCCAAGAAAATTTGTTCTTTCATTTCAAAGTTGTTCGGAAATCTAAAAATAAGACATCTAGAAGCAGATTTTTTTTGGAAAAATCTACTTGTTACCCAATCAGCTGATCCCATCTAAACTACCACGGTACCACCAAACCAACCTAAATACTCAAACAGAAAAAAAACCCAAGAGAAGAAGAATAAGCAGCAGCAGCAGACAGAAGAGACAGAAGAAAAAGAAAGTGGAGATTGGTGGCATAGATATCTACCTCGAAGGGGGTGACGATGAGGAGGGCCTCGATGACGCCGGTGCCAAATCCGGCGGCGAGGCGGTCGCGATTGGAGATGTGGCCGGTGGTGGGGTCCTTGAAGGGGGACTGGAGAAAGGCGTTGGAGCCCATGCGGAGGGTGTACTTGAGGGTGAGGTGGGTGGCGAAGGGCGTCAGCCCCTTCCACAGCGCCCTCACGCCCTCCGTGCCCCCGGAGTGCACGATCCCCTTATAGGGCACGCTGCAGAGCGGGAGGGAGAGGGAGGGAGGGAGGCAGGGAGAGAGAAATAGAGAGAGAGAGAGAAAGGGAGAGGGAGAGAGAGAGAGATCCGTGGACAGCTCCGGTGCAGGCGTGCTTCGGCGGGAGGGGGAAAATGGGAAGAAACAAAGCGCAGAGCGAGAGGGAGAGGGAGGGAGGGAGAGAGAGAAATAGAGAGAGAGAGAGAAAGGGAGAGGGAGAGGGAGGGAGAGAGAGAGATCCGTGGGCAGCTCCGGCGCAGGCGTGCTTCGGCGGGAGGGGGGAAATGGGAAGAAGTAGAGCGCAGAGCGAGAGGGAGAGGGAGGGAGAGAGAGAGAGAGAGAGAGAGAGAAATAGAGACAGAGAGAAATGGAGAGGGAGGGAGGGAGAGAGAGAGAGAAATAGAGGCAGAGGGAAATGGAGAGGGAGGGAGAGAGTGAGAGAGAGAGAGATCTGTCGACAGCTCCGGCGCAGGCGTGCTCCGGCAGGAGGGGGGAAATGAGTAGAAGCAGAGCGCGGGAGAACGAAGGGGGAAAGCAGGGCGGGAGGGGAAAAGAAAAATGGAGAAAGAAAGAGAAGGGAGCTGGGAAGGGAAAAAAAGGAGGGAAAGAAGGAATGATGGAGAAAGAAAGAGAAGGGAGGGAAGGAAAAATAAAAAGGAGGGAAAGAATGAGTGAGCCCGCGCTGGGAGCAGCAGATTAAGGGATTTTAAGACCAATGTTAAATCATTGGGTATATAATATCGGTTTCATAATAACCGATATAAAATATGTGTATATAATATCGGTTTCATAATAACCGATATAAAATATGTATATACAACCGATATAAAATATGTGTATATAATATCGGTTTTACAATAACCGATATAAAATATTGAAATTAATATCATATATTTTCTAACCGATATTATATATATAGAGATTATTATGTCGGTTCCTGTGTAACCGATATAAAAAAAAATGACCAATATAAAAAATATTAACCGATATAAAAAACATTGACTGAAGATATTATATCGGTTATATGAAAGACCGATATATGGCAGTTTTTATAACCGATATAAAAACCCTTTTTTCTAGTAGTTATTAGAGGCCACAAGGTTTCCATTCTTTCGAGTAGTATGTCTCCTTTTGTGTGCTGGTGTTGAAACAGACATGTCAATGGCTCACTAGAGGATGTGAGTAAGCTTGTAAGTGTGATGATCTTTTATACTTTCTTTTGCAAATTCCCTATTGACCTTTTATACTTTCTTTCGTAAAAATTCCCCAAGTATACTATATTTGGTTGACTGGTTTGGAATGCAGGGTTCCATTTTGGATTGTGTTGAGATGGTGGATGTAATGGTGAAGGGTTCATGCTATAACTATAGGGATCACAGGTTTCCCATTTTATTTTGTAGGCAATCAACATCTGTTTTTTGGCATGTGTTTGATGTGGATCTTTTACCAATACATAGTACTCTGTCAACGGTGAAAGAAAAAAATGTGAAAAATGTATGGATATAGCTTGTGCTACTGCTACATCATAAATCTTGTATGAAGATTTTATTCTGTGCATAATGATGGTATGTGGAACATGTAGCCAATATTATTAAATACATATTAATTGATCAATTTACATATCTTGTTTTATAACAGGTACTCGTAAATTACGCAAGCTCCTCAAAGGAGGCTGCTGAGTTGAGGAAGTGTCTAAAGAGGTGAGTCTTGTAACTCCTTAAGCTAAATAAAGTGCTCTTCTAATGGTCGGTTTTTCTTGTATAATGCGAAGGCCCTTTTTTTCTTTCTCATTATGAGATTTTGTGATGTTCTTTTTTATTCATATCATGTTATAATAGAACTCATTGATTTTCTTTTTGTCAAGTTTTTTTAGGACTTTTGTCATGCTATTAAGGCATTTAGTGGCCAAGCTCTAGTTATGGTGGAGATGTCTCAAAGGATGCCCATGTTGAATTCATGATCAAAATTGTAACTACTTATCATTCTCATTCATTGTATCAATTGAAATTTGAATTAGTTTCTATTTTCTAATATGATATAATGACATCATAATGTAACATATAGGCAGTTTGTGCAAGGTGAACAACGGATATTGATTAACAATGCAAGTTGTTGGACATTTGTTTCTGTTTTTCACAAGGTCTTTCATGTTATTGTTGGAAGTCGGTGGGCCTCATGGATGGGTTTTCAAAACTTTTTGATCCACTTGATTCAGGGATCAAGTACCTATAGGGTCATAAACCACATCCAGGATGCAATCACTCAATCTCATCAATCATGAACATCAATAAACTCTATTTAGAAGATAGGAAATCAGCAACACCATGTAACCAAAACAATCCACAACAAATAGAGAAATAGATTATACCTTTGGAGCCCGATAGTGCTCTAATGGAGAAGAAGACAATAAGCTTGAACAAGAACTCTTCTTGTAGCAAATTAGGATCTCTAAGACCTTGTTGTCTTCCACGCTATGACCCGCTATCAGATGTCTTGTCTCAAGAAGAATGGTGGAATGTTCAAGAGAAAACCAACTAGAATCTCACAAGGAATTAGAAAAGAAACTAGAAGAGAGAGAAGGAAAGACTAGTGCAACTCTTGCACACTTTTAGGGGTTGGGCGTGCACTCCAAGTTATGGGATGTCCAACCCCCATGATTCCCCTTTTATAGCTTGGCAACCTCTTCTCTTACTAATTGAAATAGAAGTCTTACTTCCACAATAATTAGTAACTTTCTCTTCCTATTATTACCACTATTAGAAGTCACACTTCAAATAGAAATAGTAACTTTTTAATTTCTTACTTTTAGAGTTCAAGTAGGATAATTAACTTTCTAATATCATGGGCTAGCGTGGGGACCACTAGGGATTTCATAGAAAGTTGGCTCCAACTAAGACACCGTGACTCCACATCTCATGTGCAATCCGGGCTCACAGTTAATTGCAAATAACACCACTATATTAATGCAATTGCACTCTAGTCTTGAGAATAAATTACAAAAAAGACCCTAAACTTTCCAATTATCATAAGTAGGCCCCTCTATCAATATCCATGGATCAATTAGATTAAACATGTCCTTTCCAATCTTAGATCCACATCTTATTATCATTGAGCCTCAATTAATCATAGTGATCATCAGTACAATCTAATTAACTCTTAATCAAGATGGGTGCGCACTTACTAATGATAAATTCATTAATTGGCACAAGGGGATAATATAAATAGATTTCATCTTGACCATCGAATGTTCCCACGGTTCTACTATCACGTACCGAAGACACCGAGATGTTGACCTACAGTTGGCCTCACTCATTGGTGACTCAAAGCAAATGAATAGGCGGAAACTTGAATTCATCAATGTCTTAGGATTGAGAGCATATTTCCAGGGAATTATGAGAGCAGACCTTAAGGTGAAGACAATGTTTTATAAGGTGCTTCTCATGGTCCTTCAATATATCCAATGTACCAGTATCATGATCCATAATCTTATATTTTGATGATCGAGACAAATCACACTATCTCATAGTGATCAAAGTACTGCAACCTTATCAAAGATGTCCAATCTCATCACTGGATGTGAAGATATTTAAGTATAAAACTTGTGACACATGTCTCCCGTATGGTCTCAATCCATCAGATGATGTAATAAATTGATTAATTTCTTTATTTATCAATAATATCATGTTTTCCTTTCATGATATGAATGATGTTTTATTATTTAATGCACATAACCAATACATATGACATGATGGTTCATGAGATGAACCAGGTCTTATTAGTATATTAGATGTAATATATGTGTATGGATGAGATCCACATACAGGAGACATGTGTCACAAATTTTATACTTTTCACAACCAGTGATGAGACTGAGCATCTCATCTGATAAGGTTGCAGTATTTTGATCACTATGAGATAGTGTGATTTGTCTCGATCATCAGAATGTAAGATTCTGGATCATGATACTAGTACATTGGATATATTGAAGGACATTGGGAAGCACCTTATAAAACACTGTCTTCACCTTAAGGTCTGCTCTCATAATTTCCTAGCAATACACTCTCAATCCTGAGACATTGATGAACTCAAGTTTCTATCTATTCATTTGCTTTGAGTCACCAATGAGTGAGGCCAATTGTAGATCAACACCTCGGTGTCTTGGGTACGTGATAGTAGAGCTGTGTGAACATTCAATGGTCAAGATGGAATCTATCTATATTATCCCCTTGTGCCGATTAATGGATTTATCTTTAGTAAGTGCGCACCCATCTTGATTAAGAGTTAATTAGATGGTACTGATGATCACTGTGATTAATTGGGGCTCAAGGATAATACGATGTGGATCTAAGATTGAAAGGGAAGGTTTAATCTAATTGATCCATGGATATTGATAGAGGGGCCTACTTGTGGTAATTGGAAAGTTTAGGGTCTTCTTTGTAATTTATTCCTAAGAATGGAGTGCAATTGCATTATTATAGTGGTGTTATTTGCAATTAATTGTGGGCCAGGATAGCACATGAGATGTGGGGTCGCGGTGTCCCAGTTGGAGCTATCTTTCTATGGAATCCCTAGTGGTCCCCACGCTAACCCAAGTTATTAGAAAGTTAGAACTCTAAAAGGAAGGAATTAGAAAGTTACTATTTCTATTTGAAGTGAGACTTCTAATATTGGTAATAGTATGTTACTAACTGTTATGAAAGTGAGACTTCTATAATAATTAGAAATGAGAAAATTACTAATTCTTAATGGAAGTAGGACTTCTATTTCAATTAGTAAAAGATGAGTTGCAAAGCTATAAATAGGGAGCAAGGGGCTGTTAGGAATTTTGTAGATTGCAATTTGATGGATGCATTATCATTCAAGCATCATTTGATTTACACACATATGCATTGATTTATAAAAACTTGAAATCTTGATTTACACATGCATTGTTTTTAAGATATTGATTTATGCATGTTTTGTTTTTTAAACTTGGATGCATTTGTTTTAGAAAAGAGTTTTATAAAATCAAGCAAGCCATTGGATTTAAAGTTTCGAATTATTTTAGGCTTTTTGTGTTTCATGTTTTTAAACATCTTAGTTTGATTTTAAACATGTCTCCAAGCTTGATTTAATGGCCACACTGCAGGTCGACCGGGGCAAAGTGTCGTTGGCTCTTCCAACGGTCATTTTTCTGACTGTTTGAAGGCCAGGTCGACCGGGCTCTCTACCAGGTCGACCGGGCACTCGCAGAAACCCACTTTTTGGGTATAAATTGTAGTTCGTTCCTTTTCAAAAGTTGGAGATTTTGAAGACTCTTTTGAGGTGCTTTGAGATAAAGAAAAGGGGATGAACTAAGAGAGACCAAAGAATCATTTGGAGAGCTAAAGCTTGGATTAATGAAGTTAAATCTCTAAGTAAGCTCTACCTCTCTTAATCATAGTTTATATGCTTTGTTTAAGTTATTGGTAAATGATTTTGAGCATGATAACTATGATGTGTTGAATCCATTCTTCTCTTATTCTTTGATCTAATTAAGATTGGATTCTTCACTTTGTTTTCAATCCAAGTTGTTTTTAAATCTTCCTTAATCATGCTTAGCGTAAATCTTTGATTTCTTTTATATAGCATGATTCATTTTCTTGGTTGAAACATTTTACTTGTTGTTTTCATTCATTTAAACCTTAGTCAAATTTATTTGTTTTTGAAAACAACATTGCACATGCATCACATGTTCTAAGTTGGTCATTTTCATACAACTGGTGAAGCTCTTGATTTTCATGTCATTAAAAAGTTGATTTTCATACATGTGATTTGCATTAGACTTCAATCAAATCTTTTATGAGCTTTAAACTTTGAATTGCTTTAAGCAATATATTAATTGAGCCTTCTTTTTAAACTTGATTGAAGTTATCACACACACACATCATGAGCATACACATTTGCATTCATTTAGTGTTTGTGTGAGTTTGTTATTCACTTTCATATCTGCCTATTTTAGAGGCAAATACATTGAGCTTTAATTGTATCTCTTAGAGTATTCTTTTGTGAAGACACCTTTTTAGAGAAATCTTCATTTGTAAAGGTTATTGCTTAGCCTAAGAAAAGCATTGTGTAAAGGTTATTGCTTATAACTACAAGAAATTACACTTTTCCCGGCGCTAAATAAGCGCCGGCAAAAGTCTATAAAACGCCGGTGAACACCTTTGCCGGCGATTTTCCTTGCGCCGGCAATACGCCGGTAAAAGGTCGCCAACAATAACTTTTGCCGGCGAAAAAAGGTTAGCGCCGGGAAAAATAATACATTAACGGCGTTTTTATTCGCCGGGAAAAGAGGTATAAAACGCCGCGAAAATGCCTTTATTTTTCAATAATAAATTGATTAAAAACTTTTGCCGGCGTTTTTTTGCGCCGGCAAAACATTTATATTTTATGGATTTTTTTTTCAAAATTTATTGCCGGCATTTTTTTTGCGCCGGCAAAACATTTATATTTTATGGATTTTTTTTTCAAAATTTATTGCCGGCGTTTTTTTTGCGCCGGCAAAACATTTATATTTTTTGAAAATTAATTTTCCAAAATTTTTTACCGGCGTATTTTGTCGCCGGGAAAACATTTATTTTTTTTAAGTAATTATTTTGAAGGTGTTTTGCCGGCGAAAATGTTGCGCCGACAATCAATATTCATGTATTGTATTTATTTGATTTTTTAATTTTTTTTTCCTGTATATGCATCATTACAACTTCCAACCTGTATTGTATGAAACTACTATTCTAGTATCTAAGACCAAATCTCCTACACACCCAACATCTATCTATTTCAAATATTCATTCCACTTCATATTAATATTCAAATATCCTTACAATATTAAAAGTACTTTACCATTACCATTACAAAATAAAAATCCATGCTAACATTCTACTATTTGCCAACATTCAAATGCCAATGAAAAATTACATCTTCATATACAATCATCTCATTGTTGCACCAATCCAACACCTGCAACATTGTTAAAAAAAACTTCATACATCCTATTTTAACATATGGCAATCTGTTATGTTATGCTCTTGAGGTAAGCTCCATGTCAGACCTCCTAGGTTATAGCTTGTGATAGTTAGAGTATTTTGCTTGCAATTGTCTGGACTCAGAATATTGTTGTTGTTCACACACTTGAGCAGATTGCCATTAGAAGTGTAGCCATTGGAGGACTCCAGTTCCCCCTTTAGTGCTTTGTCATAATCTGATGGATTCATAACTGAACACATGACATCTGCATAATGAAGTACTGGATACTTGGAACTGCCAAACATTGAAGATTCAACTACCAGTTTTTCTTTGATACTCTGAACAGCATGTGCATATTCCAATCCAAATAGAACCTACATTTCGGAAAGAAGAAAATGATTATAAAAGATTAAAGAATATCTTACCACCCAATAGAATTACATTTTTCAGATGATTGCTAAATTAGAATGAACAACTTTATAAGGAAGATTCACTGCATCTAGGGAGTAATTAAGGCAAACAGGAACTGCTTTGTTTTTTCTTGGTACTTAACACAGTACCACCAGATCAGCAACTTTTTTTATTTTTTTAATGTTGATGACCTGGCTGTACACTCATCATGTTTAACTCAAGACACAAAATTTTCCTGAAAATGAAATGCACAAACTACGAGAATGTTCGCCATAGGTAATGGTCTGAATGGGAATTAGGAAGGTCTCTTGCAGGTAATATTTTTCAGAGACGAATTAGGTATTTCTATCTTTGTACAGGACAACGAAAAATCAAAATAAATAAGGATGGAATAAATGAATCTATGCAGTTCATCTACCACAAAAAGAACAAAATGAACTGTTGTCACAAAATATGAAGCCAACTAGCAACTACTTTCCAGATGGAAAGCTGCCATCCATTACCATTTATGCTAAATAACAAATGGTCTAAAAATTCCCTGAATCTCAGATAACCAAAACATGCAGCAGACAGGCCTAAAGATGATCACACAACATTCCATTGACTTCTGTCCACTTGGACAAGTGCACCAGAGAGGAGCAGCATCATAAACTATACATGGAAAACACATCCCAGGGAATTGTAATATATCAATCAACTGAAGCTCCAAAAAAGTCTTCAATGGGGCTTATTTTGTGTATTTATAATTGGTGTTATGTTGTACATTGAGTGTTTTCAATGTAAGTGTAATCTCATGACCTTGTATCATCATTTTATTTTATTTCCATGCTTTTGAGATTGCAGATTAGACCTTGTATCATCCTACACAACCACAGTGGGACCCATGAGTTTCCTAACAACTACTCATTTGAGTTTCAAAATTGTTGTAAAACTTGTTACCCCATAATTAGTTATTCCCTAATTAGTTACAAGCTCCACATCCCAATAAGGAAACCTCTATAGTTTCGAGAACCTTGATCGACTAGAAATCTCATTGGAAGTTAACTAAATAAGTATGTCCAGTCTCTTCTATCCCTTTCAAGTCTCAACTCAGCAAAGAGGAAGCCATCATCCTTGTTACAAGAGGGAGGTGCATGGGAGAAGATTCATTATCTTGAAAATCCGTATCACACTCCCACTCAAGTTCAAGCATGGATAGAAGCATGCCAGAACTCTAGTATAGTTTGGTTTTTTGTGATTATTTGCTTCAAGATCCACCATGAGCACTGATTGGATATAGGATTCATAGCAAACTAACAGGGATATCCAAATGCCTGAACTCATGATTATGTGTAAACCAAGGTACTTCAACATGATATACATAAACCCAAATGGGCCTAGAGGGAAATGCCAAACATGCCCTGAGGATGATGAAACAGAATGAGCAGGATAAGGATCCATTTCAAATTTGGCTTGAGATAATAAGAGAAGATTAAACTGCAACAGGCTGGTAATTGAAGGGTTTTTTTTTTCTGCATTTCCCTAATCAAACTCATATTAGAACATCCAAACATACACTAAATTTTATTGACCACAACAAAACAGAAAAAAAAAGGTAAAATATAATATGTAATCCAGTATTGCCAACAAAGAAAAGTGGGTTGCTTAATATTGCAGTACAACTAGTTGGACTGACATCCATAATTGAAACATGCAATCATCATATATATTATTCTGAGCATTAGTTGGGAAGGTGATTTAACATGGAATGACACACTAACCCATACAAACTAGAACAAAATTACAAAACAATAAACTAAAAGAAGGGCTGAAGAGAGTGAGTACTTACCAGCAGAGCTGGATATGATTCAAAATCATCCAATTTCCAAACTTTCCCTGTATCGTGCAAGTTCTCTAAACTGCAACATCCTAGCTCTTCACAATCAGTAGTTAATTATTAGATCATTAAGAATATAATATTTGCAAAAAAAAAAAATTTGATGTCTAAATCCTTCTTTTTTTTTGGTGGCTCTTGTAAATATTCACCCCCCCTATGCAAGTCCTTCAACATCAGCGCAACAATCATGGATCAATGGCTGGTTGTTTCTGTGGAGGGGAGGTGCCTCATCATTGAACCACCAATGGATAGGCACCTACCACTAATTGCTTTGCAAGTTGACAGCTATTAGTTTGTCAGTGTGTTTAGATAATGCTTTCAACACGAGCGATCCACGTTCTCCTTCCAAGAGTATTCCAATTCACTTGGAATAAACAGAGAGAAGAATTGAGTGGAAGGAACCAAAAAATGATCCTAATGGTCTGTCACACACACCATCAGTGAGCACACATGACCATGACCATGATCATTTATAAATAATCCAGTTGTTTTATATCTTCAAAAAAAAAAAAATTCTTTTAAGGAATGAAATGACTTCTTGAAGAAAAAATGTAAGCCACATTGGTCCTTGGAACTTACTTCCCCAAAACTTAGCTTACTGGTTACTGCAAACATTTACCCATGATTAGATGTTGCAAAGAAGTGTAAACTAGATATCTCAGGTCACTTAATTGCAAAAGCTGTACATTTTTGGAGCATATAGAGCTTACTTGAATCCAAGCTACACACCTCACAGAAGTGGCATTTCTTATGACCAAGTAAATAGCTCATTCAAGTACATTTGTTAAGTGACGCTGATTGAACTTGTACAGCCATGATGAGGCCGTGGGATCCATCATGCTGATATGGAGAGTGCTAAACAGGGTTTCAAGTCTCAGCTGGACTCCAACAAGTCAGATTGGAGTTGGTCCTCACTGACTCACTTGGACTCAGATGAGTCTTTTGCATACTGCTTGAGTCTAGGCGCAACTCAACTAAGTTGTAACACATTTCATAGAGACCAAGTTGATCACCAAAATCATGGGATTGAAGCAACTTTACCAAGCACAAGCACATTGCAATGTGTCATCATTATGATATGAATGTGTGAGTGTGTGACTGAAGTGGCCTACATATATCACTGTCGATCTAAATAACAAAGCTGTTTGAGAAATTCAATAGACAATGAAGCAATTGTTTGCTGTAATATGTTTATATTGAAGGGCTGAGGCTAGATTTAATAAGGGTATTAGTTGAATTGAATTATAAAAGTCTGCATACATGGTTTTCAATATTCACAATAGGGTAACACACCATATACATTTGGTATGAGCAATTAATCACTAGATGAGCCATATGAACTATGAAGCATAAAGAAACAGACACACTACATACTTTTTCAATAAACTTAAACCATATGAATTACTCTCTCCTTTCTTTTCTTAAATGCTGTGTGGGTATGCCTCTATGCATGAATGACATCTGTTAGTTTTTATAGGACCTTCTTGGATTTTTACGTTGTCACTTGATAGCATGGTTAAGAGCAAAGGAAACGAGCATTGCGCAATGGGTAGTTCAATTACCTTGTCAAAGATGGGGTACTCAGCCTTGAAGCGAGTGCAGGCAGTCTCTAAGATTTCCTCATTGGTTCCAGGCTCCTCTTCACCAAACTGGTTGCAGGGGAAAGCCAATATCTCAAAACCTGAATAAGGCAAGAATAAACAAGCCTATTACTGAATGCCAATGCCATGTAACAAGCACGGTGCTCCACATACACAAGATGGCTGGGGTAGAGCATTGGCTCCCAAAGTGGTGTGTAGAATAGATGATCTCAACACTTGTACCACCACCATCAATTACAACAACAACAAACCTTGATTTTTGTATTTCCCATATAGCTGAGCTAGCTCTGTGTAATTTGAGTTGGTCAATCCACTGCAACAAGAAGTTAGAGAAGATAAAGAAACAAAGAACTTAATCAGAATCAGAGAAAAGTAACAAACAAAAGAAATTGGTATTCAGGAGAAAACAAGAGGACAACCAAAGAATGTATCAGTGATTTCATATACCAAATATTAAGCTTGATTTTTGTTGGAGTGTGAAGGGAAAAATAAGTTGCAATCCCCTACAAGGAACTTTGTTCTATATATTTACCATTTTGATGCAACATTCACAATCAAAAGAACCTTTCCCTTGTACGTGCTGAAATCCACATCATTGCCCCTTGCATCCTGCAAAAAGTGTCTCCAAACATTAAACCTCAGCTTATGTAGCATTTTCAACATTAACTCTGAAATTCTTCCATTAAAGAAAATATAACTTTGTAAAAAAATGGAGTCCGTCAAATCCATTCCAAAATAACCATGTACTGTGTTATGGATTCGCAAACAACAGGTGCATTTGAATACTTCCCCAGTTACGAAAAATATAATCACTATAATGGTTATTACTTAAGAAAAAAAAAAAGGGACTGTATATCATTCATTGCAGTCTGTTGAAGCAATAGACTGCTCTATAAAAAAAGGGACTTTATATCAATCATTGCTAATCCAATTTGGATGCCAGTTATTCATTCCCATTGCATTTAAGGTTACATGAAATTCAGAAATCACATAAAATACATTACTGTCTCTGGCCTTTACAGCCCCCAAAACAATATAGGAAACTGTACTATCACTACACCAAAAATCGGAAATTGGAACGGAAAAGCGTTCCTAATCCTCCCGTTCCTAATCCGTTAAACCGTTCCAATTTCCGTTCCAATTTGGATTAGGAACGGTTGGTACCAAATTGGAACGGAAATTGGAACGGTTTAACGAATTAGGAACGGGAGGATTAGGAACGCTTTTCCGTTCCAATTTTCGATTTTTGGTGTAGTGTATATTTACCACTTGTTACATGGTAAATATACTGCAGTTATTCATTCCCATTCTCCCAATAAGTTCCAATCCGCCAAAAGACTGCAACCCATCACAAACACCAATGATTGTATGCAAAGGGTTTTTTTTTTTTTTCTTGTTCAAAATGAAGTCTTTCTAACTATAAAAGCCTCAAAGCACCATTAAAATTTCTTGTGCAAATGGAATCACACAAACCCATCACAACTACCATCGTTGTTAAATGAAAATTTTCAAAGAGGAATCTCTTTAACTACAAAAGCTCCAGTTTCAAGACAAATGAGAAAACAGATACCATTAGAAGTAACCATATCAAAATCCCCACAATACACACCTAAATCTCATGGATCCATTTCAAAATTCTTGCCACCATGAGAATGTTGATAACAGATCTATAAAAAAACAAAGAAAAAAAAACTCACAGTAAAAAAAAAAAAAATCATATATGAAAAGGGGCAATACAAAATCTCAGATATACAGATTCATCATATTGGGAAAAATTCCTTCAAATCCCATCCCATCATCATAAACAATATGATAAGTAACTTAGCTGACCGCTAAGGATGATTATATAAAGAAAAGTGACTGCTGCCTTATAAATTATTATAATAGTCATTATTGTTTTGCACAATATATACTAGGTGTTGTCGCTGCTAACATCTCAAAATTCCTGTTATGGCATAAGTTTTTCGAGAAACACAAATTGTAGGCTATCCAAATCCCAAATATTCCTTATCCAATATACACTATGTGCTACGAGAATCAAGTATTTCAGCATCTAGATTCAGTCATTCTTAGAAAATCAAGAGAACAACCATAGCAATATGATAATCTGTATTTGCAATGATAATATGAAGATTCCAAGGAAAGAAGAAGTACCACATGAAGTCACGAATAAAAAGTGCACGCGGGACCATAAGACCATTTCCGATCATAGCTAGCAGCATTGAAAAAGCTGACAAACCAAGTAAATATCAGACCCCAATCCCTATAATCAGCCTCCTTAAAGAACATAAGCGGCAATACAATGACAACAACCAAGTAACTTTTTTGCAAATACGTTATATGTTGTTATACATAAAATACTCCAAAATCAATATTATTAAACCCATCATAAGATAAAAGAAAAGGAAATAAATCAACAAATAGAATCTTTGAAACAACACAATCAGGCAGTATCAATACAAGTCCATATCAGATACAAGGACAATAAAACCTCTATTAAATTCAACAAGCCAGCTGATCCTTGAGAACGTATATGAAAAATAAAGATGATTTACATTTCATAGATATAGGCAACAATATGATGCATTATTAAAAGTTGCCGAAGGAATAAACTTAAGTCAGCAACAGGGCATCTGAACCTGTTTAAGCCACAATGCCTCCCCAGATGGTGGCCCCCGCCATTGGGGGTTTGCAAGCAAGATTTTGACAGAAGTCCAATTGGTATTCCAGGTGCAGCAAGTTTTGGGAGGGGTCATTCATGATGCACTAGAGAACTTCCATAATTTTTCAAGCTCAGCTGGTTTCTGTTCATTAAATATAATAGAGGTAGAAGCTATGTGTGTAGGCTTCCTTGAGGCTCACAGATTAAACCTTCAAAGATTAATAGTAGAAAGCGATTCTCTTTGCAAATTACATAGGCGTCAGGTTTATGTAGAACTCCTTGTGCTTTGGCGAACCAGGTGAAGTAATTGATCTGGGAAAAATGCTTAAAGCATCATTTGCACATGTGAAGAGGACTAGAGTGAAAATTCAACGGCAGACCAAATTGGCTAAGCAAGGAATTTCCCATCAAAGCTTGGTTTTGGCTTAAGATTGGGATGTCCTCTTTTCCGTATTTCTTGTGTTTCTTAGTGTACTAATGGAAGTTGTCCAGCACTTTTCCTGTGACTCTTTAGCTCCTACCAATAAAAAAATACTAACCAACCTTTTAAAAGAGGCAAGTGAAGACATAAAATTCTAAAACAGGTAGACAACTACAACAAAACACTACGAAAGGCTAACAGACAAAGCCAGTCCATAACCATTTTACAGGTTCCGAAGAAACTACCATGTAAACAAAATCATGTGTGGTAGATTTAAAGGTTCACATATGACATTAGGAAGTAACAACTTGTGACTAACTCTTAAATTTCATTGTAATTTTCTAATTGGTTTTTTTTTTTTTTATGTAGCAATAAATTAACTTTTACCATTTCAGTATATATAACTTTTTATGTAGCAATAAATTATTTAGCGCCGGCGTATTTGCAAAAACCAGAAAATCCACAAAAATTGGCAGAACGTGTAGTGTTTTGGGGGCCTTTAATAAATGGGTCTAAATGGGCCCAAACCCACACAAACCTTATACAAGCAGGGTTGCCCATCAGTCTACTATTTACTGATGAGGCCCCCTTGTCCAAAAGGCGGGCCATTTGGGCCCCAGACGTGCGACTTTGCACAGCAAAATTCAGGTTTGACAGTTCTTACCATAGTTTCTTTAATTTGATTTATGTGGGGGGCAATTTAAGTTAGGAACTTTAACCGACTCGGTTGAGAAATGGATAGTTGGTATGCCAAATAAACATATAGAAGAGACTAAGAGTCGACGATTTCTTTCTTCAGCAGTTCTTTAGTTTTTTTTCTAGTTTTGGACATTGTATAGAACACTATTTTCAGCTTTCTTCTCCATTGGGACTGATGCATTCTCCTGGTATTGAAGAAAATATTGGATTATTCACTGATAGCAGTGCTACTTTATCTCCTCGTTTTCTTGCATTGTTTACTGTTGATTAGGTTTAGGGCTGGAATTTTGGTTTTCTATTTAATTAGGGCTAGGGCTTTCAATTGCCTGCGTCAAGATGTCAATGAACTAATGAAAGCAAACATAGCGCATAACACTATAGGCACAGGATCAGGTTGGCACGGCTTCCATACATAACATGTCAATCGCTGGACTCAGGCCCCACTTGGACCTAATTTTCCAGCTTAACAAAAGAGAATACAGACCTATGCTTGGCAATATTCTCTATCCAACCCTGAATCCAGGCATATCAACAGTTATAAAAGGTTGATCTTCAGCCTACCTTTCACACCTCAGGGACATATCCAGGTTTGAATTTTAGGACCTTAAGCCAAAGAGTTAGCTTACAGAGGCCAGGCCAGGATCCAGCTCATTGCCACACCTACCAAGGACAGTTTTAAGCCCAACCAGATGCAGATAAAGATTTTTTTTGTAATTAAATCTTGAAAGTACGCTAACATCCATCAGAATCAATTTAAGTTGCAGCTACACGAGTAAACAATCGTCCGGGCCAAAAAAATGTATGTGCATTCAACTTACCTCTTTGGACATCAACTTCAACTCAGCCACCAGAGCTTTGGTGGTTTTCTCAATGCCACGAGTGATCTGAACAGGGTTTGCACCCGCTGCAATCACCTGACAGATCATTGGCTTCTAATTAGTACAAAAATGCTGGAATTTCTCAAAAAAAAAGAGGGGAAACAAATACTCCTCAGGTTCAGCAACAATCATGGAAGAGAAATATATCACAGACCTTAACACCTTCAGTAATCAGACCTTGCGCAAGAACAACAGAAGTAGTAGTGCCATCCCCAGCCAAGTCATTGGTCTTTGCTGCAGCTTGTCTCACCAACTTAGCACCAATGTTCTCAACAAGGTCCTCCAATTCAACCTAAGAAACAATTGGATTTCAAACAGCCTTCAGTAGTAACATAACATGATCCATCAAGACATCAATTTCTTCATCATTACTCCATTAATTACACCAACCAGTGTCATTCATACTTCATTCACTAAGAAGCTAGACTTACCATACAAAGAAAACGCATGAAGCTAACACAAAGCAACAGTTCATTTTTTTTCAAAAAAATAACATATGTATGATAATCAAGAGAAATAGGTCTCCCTCCCTCTCACAAATGGCCCCACTTCCCTTAATCAGGCTATTCACTGGTTCACTTCCTCGTGGCTGTTTGTGCCCTCCTATATGTGGCCACATTGATTAGAAACAAGACACATTTATGGAAATTATTACCTTTTGCAATTGCTTTATACGCACACAAGCATGCACATGGTACATCAGAAAACGTACCATTTACAAAACCCTTTACTATTATTCACTTTAACCCATGGCCAAGATAAACTTTTGCAAATTGCTTAAAATAGTGACTTACATGTATTGTTTCAAAGTTTTTACAACGTACCAATGCTTGGTGAATTAGAGAGTTGCAGGTGGGGGCTACCACCAGGTTGATAGAAACCATAGCGGACTGCCATGTACATCAATGACCTTGCTATATCACCCCTAACCTGAAAGTCATACAAAATGGATTTCTTTTATGAATTATAAAAGCATAATATAGAGCTTAAAAGGGAGTTAAAATGAAAAATAAAAAATATAAATATAAATGAATGAGGCCTGGTTTGTTGATGCAAGCTTCCCTAGAGGGGCACAACTGGAATATATTTTGTTCCAGTGCAAATACCCACAAGCCAGGCCAGCAATAAGTCCACAGATTGGGCAGCCAAAGAAACCAATGATACAAAACAGGGAGCAACAGAAAGGAGTGAATTTCCCATGGCCCTGATATCCCACAGCCTAGGATCAGGCCAAAACAAAAGAAGGAAACAAGGAAACCTCAGGCGGAGTAAGGAATAGGTGGTAAGGGAAAGTAGCCTCCAAAAAACAGGAATTAAAACCCTGGAAACTTGGAGAATTTTACATGCTCCCAAAACAGGAAGTAAGAGATATCAGATATACTTGGAGGAAGTAAGAGATATAAAAAATGTAGTACCTACCAAAATTCAGAATTCAATCAAAATCTCTATTAATATTACCTATCAAAAGACAAGATACTCCAATGGATGCTATTAGGCATAAATTTAACATGTAAATCTTAAGTATGGGAGACAACATGATATGGATACGTTCCCAATTTTGAAATATCCAGGTATCATAGACAAACATCTATTTTTCACTAAGACATAAAACAAGTCAATATCATTAAACTAATGTTCATTGTTCACATACACTAGTTCCATATGTATCAATTTACACTGTACAGCTCCCTGTTTTACTCTAATCTAAAATCAATTAAAGGAAACCTTGATTTACCTCGGTGCTCATTTGCTTTTTCTTTTCCTTCTCCCTCTCATGCCACTCATAGATTGGGGTAGAATCACAGAGCTCAAATTTCTTAATCACATGGTTTCGGCCAAGTAGCACTTTCCAGTCATTCATGAAGTTGTCAATAAATTTCTGCTTTGTTGCATATTCCGTTTCTTTCATCACTGCAAACATTGTAGCTACCTGCAGAACTAATACTTTCAGCAGATACAAAAAAAAAAAAAAATAGTAAATCAAAACAGCAGGTAAAGAATAAAATGTATTTATCAAGGGCAACGGGCCACATGCAATGTGACAAGTGGAAGCAACAAGAATCACATGACAAGAAATGAAAAGAAATAGTGAAAATGGTACAAGATCATAAAAGATATTCAGCATCACCTCTTCTTGTTCTGGAGTTAAATCAACTGGATGTCCATTGTATAGCATCTTAATCCCCTGAGGTTTGTATGGAGGAGGGAAAATGACACCATTGTGCTCCATAGGCTTGCTACAGATATGATACTTGAAACAAACTAAAGGCCTCATGATATGATATAACCGCAACTTCGTATTTAACATGGTTACAAAACATAAATGGGAATAAGCTAACATGCATTTAGAAACCTGTTTAGCATTTTTCATTAGTGCTAACAGACTTTTAAAGGGCTGTTCATGGTCAACAGACTTGGGGGATATGAGAGAGTGAAAAAAGCACTTACAGTCCAATAGTAGCATAAAGTTGAGCCTCATCCTTTGGCATGCTGGGAAGAAAAAGAAGATTACAGTTGGAGGTACTAAAATTAATTCATTGAGGATGATGAGTGCAGCAAAGTTAATGTAAGAAACAAAGAACTCTACCTGTAAAAGATATAAAACAGGGTTGCAAGCTGAAACTTCGCAAAATACCCTTGCTACAGGCACAACAGCAGAGTTAGGACTCAAAAGATAATAAAACTCAAAGCAAAAGGTTTCATTCAGTCATGATGACATACATGCAGCTGAGGTGGTTGTTTAGTGTAATAACATTCGGGCACTACATGCTCAGGATCTCCTTTCACAGGCTCGTCCGACCATGGAGACCATGATTTCTTATAACACCTAATAAACCCCAACACACTAAAAAGATGCACCAAAAAAACTCTGCTAATTCCAAAAACAACATTCTCATTACAAGATACAAAACAATAAAAAGGGAAGTTGGTCTTGGCCTTTTTCACCTGGATGCAAGTCATTGACCAAAACCCACAAGTAAAAACAACCGAATTCAATCAAAACCCAACCACCCCAAATTGAGAAAAGGACCTGTACAATCCATAGACTCAATAGAAACAACAATGAACAAAAAACCACCTCCAATTTGTGAAAGAGGTAATGACCAAAAAAAAAACCAGACAAAAAAGCAACAATCATTGATCAAACCCACCAGCAAAAACAACCAGCAACCCATATCCAAATACTCCATAAAAACAGCAATGAGCAAAAAACCCAATTCTAATATAAGAAGAAAAGTGCAAATAACGCAAGAGGCTGATGTTTATGAGATGTAATGGACAAAACAATAACCAAACCTCAATATAACAAGAAAAGAACAAATACCACAACAGGCTATTGTTCCAGTCACATAATGGACAAAACAATAGCCAAACTTCACACAAACAATAATCAACCAAAACCCACAAGCAAAAACAACCAAATTCGAGCAAAACCCAACACCCCAAATCGAGAAAAATGACTTATACAAAGCATAAACTCAACAATGAATCAAACCCCACTTCTAATATAAACAATAAGAGCGCAAATACAATAAGTAAAGCACAAAAACGCAGCAACCCCAGATGCAAGAAATCACAGATTTATAATACAAAAAGGAACAAGGGGGATAGAAGATTACAAGACAAAGAGATATCCAAGGCAATGCTTGGATGGGTCCAGCTGCTCGAGAAAAGGCCCCAATCGCTGTGATTGGGATTGCAGAGTCTCATCGGCCTGATTCAAGACTGCATTGAGATGGATGATATCACCAACAGAGCCTGAAAGCCCTTGAATATGAGCTATCACAGTTTCAACAGAATCCATGTGAGAAGTTCCTATGAGAAAGAGAAAAACAAGTTGAAAGGCAGAGAAGATGAAGAGGAAGCGTTTATTCTTTTTTTGCAGAACTCTCTCTGTTCTTGCAAGCCCTTTGGACCTTTTCAAGGAGTTAAAAAGGAGAGTCCGAATCGTCCGAGTCCACGACTCACTCCTCACCCATGACTCGCTTCGGAATGATCATGAGTTTGCGATGTGAGGCTCTGCGAGATGGGCTGGACGAGGCGAGATGTAGAGAGAGGAGGGAGATGCAGAACGTGTTTGAAATGAGGGAGTTGCGATTTTTTGCTTATGCAGGAGGGAGATGCAGAACGGCTCGTTTTTTGTTTTCTTTGGGTATAAGCAGAGGGGTTGTTTTATGATAACAATCCCAGCGCAAAATTTGCGCCGGGAAAACTAATTATAAAACACCTAACCCAAATAAGCGCGCGCTGGCCCAATTGAAGGCGCGAACGGAGGACATTTGCCAGTGAAATGGGTAGAACGCCGGGAAAAGTAATAACTTTGCCGGCGAAAAAACAAATGCGCCGGCAAAAAACTAACCCATGTCTGGAAAAGTAATTACCTTTGCCGGCGAAAAAAATAAATCGCCGGGAAAAAGGAACTTTGCCGGCGAAAAAAATAAATCGCCGGAAAAAAGCGGCCTTTTGCCGGCGATAATATGACGCCGGAAAAAATCAGTTTTTTCCCGGCCAAAACAGCTTTTTCGCCGGTAAAAGTTATATTTTTCCCGGTGTTTAATGCTTGCGCCGGGAAAAAACGCCGGTAATAGTGCAAATTGTTGTAGTGTTAGCCTAAGAAAAGCATCTTGTAAAGGTTATTGCTTAGCCTAGAAAAGCACATTGTAAAGGTTGTTTTTTAGCCTAGAAAAACAACATTGTAAGGGTTATTACTTAGCCTATTGAAAAGCATAAATAGTGGAAATCCGGTGGGGTGATTGGATCACAAGCCGGTTGTGGACGTAGGCATTGAGGCCGAACTACTATAAACCTTTGTGTTGTGGTGTATGCTTGTGGTGATTGTTTATATTAGCTTCCGCATCTTGTTTGATTAATCATCACATGTGACTAGTTTATATTAAGGAATTAAAATTTATCTTAATTGGTCACATTTTGTAGCTCACCCTATTCACCCCCCCCCCCCCCCTCTAGGGTTAGGATCCCAGGACTTTCAATTGGTATCCGAGCCAAGTGCTCTATCTTATAGGATCAAGTGTTTTGGAACTCTTGATTAGGTGTAAAAACCTAGAGTTTATAACCCTAGATTTGTGTTTGATTGAATACTTTTGATATGGATTCCACTATGATAGATTGTTTAGATTCTTGTGTAGATTCTTCTAGACCCCTCATTCTTCCATCTATTGGAGATTCAAACCTTCAAATAAATGAATCTCAATGTGACTTAAAAGAAGAAGAATATGATGAAAATGAAGATGATCTTCAACAAGCCTATGAAGAATTATATATATTATCTTTAAAGCTTAATAAGAAGAATATAAGTTTAAGAGAGGAATCTAAAAGGTTAAACAAAGAATTTGTCTCTTCTAAAGATGAACTTAGAGAGAAAGAGGAAGTTATACAATGTCTAGACTCTAAGTTCATGATCTCTTTGAATAACCTATCTAATATCAAAGATGAACTAAATGAATTAAAGATAGGAAATGATGATCTTAAAAAGGAAAATTTAAACCTAAGAGATCAATTAAAAAGGCAAGACAAAGACTTTATCAATTTAGAATCCAAGTTGACAATTTCCATGGAAAACATGTCAAATGTTCAAAGTAAGTTAAAAACCTTAGAACTTGGATCTAATGTTGTTAATGAACTTAATTTCAAATTAAAACTTGCCAATGAAGAGCTAATCAAATATAAGGAAATTGAAAATGAACTTTTAAATGTCAAAAATGAAAATTCAATCCTTATAACCAAAGTCACTCAACTTGAAGGATATAAACAAAAGTATGAGTGCAAGTTTACCCAAAGTGAAGAGAGACTTGAAAAGTTATTTAAATTGGGTAAATCTCATGGAGATAGGACGGGTCTTGGTTTTGATAGGAATATTTCACATGACCCTAAATTCACCAACACATTTGTGAAAGGTGAGTCCTCTTTCACTAGCACTCTTTCTCCTTTGCCGGCCCAAATCCAAATGTATTTATTGTGGCATTGAAGGGCATTTTAGGTTTGAGTGCAAATTAAGAACAAGCTATGTGTCTAAACCCATCTTTGAATCCAAAAATGTAGAATCTAAATCTATGAAGGGTAAGACACTAAAAATCAAAGAAGACTCCAAAAAGATTAAACAAGTTAAATCATTTAAAATGGAGTCTCCTAAAATAGATTCTAAAAAGTTTAAACAAGTTAAACCAAGTTTAAAAGAATCTATAAACAAAAAGCTTCTCAACCTATCTCCCTTAAATCAACACATGAAAGAACTTTTGAAGAAAGTTGCTAAGTTAAATTTAAATTTCAAAAGTCAAGTAAAGGGAGAAAATAAGAAGAAAAGAAAAGTGAATCAATCCCCTAAGAAACAATCTCACCAACTTCAAAAGACTAATCACCAATCTAAGCTAAATTTAGTAAAATCTAAATATCATGGTGATAAGCCCAAATTGAAAATGTATCAAGTCAAATCTCCTATAGTTGGTGGGACTTTCAAATTAGACCTCAAAGTTCAACCATCTCAAAACCTTAGGTGGATTCCTAAAGTTAGATACTTAGACAAACCTTAAGGCCTTGACCCTCCTTGACCAACATATCCTTTAAGTTAAATCATTTTGTTGGTCATGTTGCATTTGCATTTTGTTTCTATATAGTTACATTTCTTGAAATGCAATGTTTATTTGTGATCAATTGATTTTGTCTTCATGTACATCTCTAGTTACATTTCATGGTTTTCAAAATCATTTGATTATAATTTCATCATGTTAGATTTGCTTTTTGCTAACATTTAGTTATATGACTTGCATTGCATTTCTTTACATGATCAATTGATTGTGATTTCAAAAGCTCTCATAGCTAGATTAGTCATGATCAATTGTTGTTTTTAAGCCATTTGCATCTTTGCTTATTTAGTTATATTCTTTTTATATGCAAATGTCTTTTGGTTCCATGTATGGTTGTGATCTTAGTTACATTTGTAGAAACCATACTAGAACTCAAATCCATCCTCCATGCCTTCTAGTCATTTCTTTTTGGATAGTTATGATGTTGATTCATGTATATTCTCTAAGTGATGTCATCCTTATACATGTTTCAACTTCATAGTAGTGATCTTGATCATATGAAACTCTTTGAAATCCATTCCTCATATTTCTATATGTTTGATGGATATCTTAGTTGTTGAATTCATATGATCTTGACACTTTGAAAATTACATGCATTTCAAAGTTATATACTTTTTGCATTGCAATTTACCTTGTTCATCACTATGCTCATTAGTTATATCTTTAAAAGTGATGAATACCCTTTTATGATGCTTGATGAAATTTTGTGTTTGTCACATCCTTGCTATTAATCATGTTGTCATATTCAATTGGTTTCATTTGGTATGATTTTCCATTGATTTCATATCCAATATTTGATGTCTTATCTTGTGTATGTGATAGACCTTGTGTACATTGGATTGATCTTGATAGTTATATGTTTTCATTCCATGTCACATTCCATTAGCATCATAATTTTCATGTTTGCCACCTCTCTTGCTCATATAGGTATATCTCTTGACCACCATGTTTTTGTATTCATAATCTTGGTTGGTTATTAGTTGAGGTTGGCTTCATGTTTGAATTTCATTTCACTCATCTTGTACTTTAATAAGTCATATTTATTGATTGAATGAAATGATTTCAAAACCTTCATAGCATATGTTTTTCATAGTTAAATTATTTGATGTTATGATTAGAAAACCCCATTTCATGATGGATAGCTCTAATTTGGATTTTTCCTAATAGTTATATTTTTAAATCCATTTTAGAGTGATTGTTTTAATCGACTTATCTTTGAATCTCAATTGGTACTCTTTGTTTTTCCAATTGGTATCCATGATTGCTTTTCGCCTTGACCTTGCTCTCTTTTGGTAATTTAATCATATTGAGCTTTACAGTTAATCATGTCTAATCCTTTCCTTGAAGTTTACCCTCAATTGGTAAAACTATCTTCTTCTTGAACCAAATAGTTATATCTTTGTCAAAAGTTTGACAAAAGAAGAGAATGGATTGAGGGGGAGTGTAAACCTTCATAGGAAGTATTAGTTTTGATCAAATTCACCCTTGGATTGACTTAGAACCCTTAGAGATTAATTCCACACAAGATAACCTGTTATGTATTTCATTTTCGAGTTCTTTTGTTAACAAGTGCTACTAAAAGGTATTTTCCTTATTTCATGTGTGTACCTTTGTAATTTAATGTCAAAGGGGGAGAGAGTATTCAAGTTCTCTAAAGGGGAAGAGAATGTCCAAGCTTCCTAAGGAGAGATTTTGTATGATCTTCGACAGGGGGAGAGAATACATATCTTGCCAAAGGGAGAGAGAGGCATGGTCAAAGGGGGAGAGGCAGAAGAAGAAAGCTTGGGAGCTAAAGAAGATGCTTGGCTAAAGAAGGAAAGATGAAAAGAAAGCTTGAAGATTGATCAAGCACCAAGCATCAAGAAGATTGAAAAAAAAGGCCAAGAGCCCAAGCTAAGAGAAGGAGCATCCAAGAGATTTCAAGACTTGTCCAGCTTAGGGGGAACTGAAGACTTAGTGTGTAAATTCAGTGGTGAGTGAGTTGCCATCAAATTGCAAAGGGGGAGATTGTTAGGAATTTTGTAGATTGCAATTTGATGGATGCATTATCATTCAAGCATCATTTGATTTACACACATATGCATTGTTTTATAAAAACTTGAAATCTTGATTTACACATGCATTGTTTTTAAGATATTGACTTATGCATGTTTTGTTTTTTAAACTTGGATGCATTTGTTTTAGAAAAGAGTTTTATAAAATCAAGCAAGCCATTGGATTTAAAGTTTCGAATCATTTTAGGCTTTTTGTGTTTCATGTTTTTAAACATCTTAGTTTGATTTAAAACATGTCTCCAAGCTTGATTTAATGGCCACACTGCAGGTCGACCGGGGCAAAGTGCCGTTGGCTCTTCCAACGGTCATTTTTCTGACCGTTTGAAGGCCAGGTCGACCGGCCACTCGCAGAAACCCACTTTTTGGGTATAAATTGTAGTTCATTCCTTTTCAAAAGTTGGAGATTTTGAAGACTCTTTTGAGGTGCTTTGAGACAAAGAAAAGGGGATGAACTAAGAGAGACCAAAGAGTCATTTGGAGAGCTAAAGCTTGGATTAATGAAGTTAAATCTTTAAGTAAGCTCTACCTCTCTTAATCATAGTTTATATGCTTTGTTTAAGTTATTGGTAAATGATTTTGAGCATGATAACTATGATGTGTTGAATCCATTCTTCTCTTATTCTTTGATCTAATTAAGATTGGATTCTTCACTTTGTTTTCAATCCAAGTTGTTTTTAAATCTTCCTTAATCATGCTTAGCCTAAATCTTTGATTTCTTTTATATAGCATGATTCATTTTCTTGGTTGAAACATTACTTGTTGTTTTCATTCATTTAAACCTTAGTCAAATTTATTTGTTTTTGAAAACAACATTGCACATGCATCACATGTTCTAAGTTGGTCATTTTCATACAACTGGTGAAGCTCTTGATTTTCATATCATTAACAAGTTGATTTTCATACATGTGATTTGCATTAGACTTCAATCAAATCTTTTATGAGCTTTAAACTTTGAATTGCTTTAAGCAATATATTAATTGAGCCTTCTTTTTAAACTTGATTGAAGTTATCACACACACACATCATGAGCATACACATTTGCATTCATTTAGTGTTTGTGTGAGTTTGTTATTCACTTTCATATCCTCCTATTTTAGAGGCAAATACATTGAGCTTTAATTGTATCTCTTAGAGTGTTCTTTTGTGAAGACACCTTTTTAGAGAAATCTTCATTTGTAAAGGTTATTGCTTAGCCTAAGAAAAGCATTGTGTAAAGGTTATTGCTTAGCCTAAGAAAAGCATCTTGTAAAGGTTATTGCTTAGCCTAGAAAAGCACATTGCAAAGGTTGTTGTTTAGCCTAGAAAAACAACATTGTAAGGGTTATTGCTTAGCCTATTGAAAAGCATAAATAGTGGAAATCCGGTGGGGTGATTGGATCACAAGCCGGTTGTGGACGTAGGCATTGAGGCCGAACCACTATAAACCTTTGTGTTGTGGTGTATGCTTGTGGTGATTGTTTATATTAGCTTCCGCATCTTGTTTGATTAATCATCACATGTGACTAGTTTATGTTAAGGAATTAAAATTTATCTTAATTGGTCACATTTTGTAGCTCACCCTATTCACCCCCACCCCCCCCCCCCCCCCCCTCAGGGTTAGGATCCCAGGACTTTCAGGGGCTAGACATCCCATAACCTTGGAGTGCACACCCAGCCCCTCTTGTGCAAGTTGTTGCACACCCACGTCTCCTCTCTCTCTTTTAGTTCCTTCATAGTTTTCTAGTTGGTTTTCTCTTGAAGATTCCACTATTCTTTTTAAGAAAAGAGATCTAATAACGGTTCATAGCATGGAAGACAACAAGGTCTTAGAGATCCTAATTTTCTTCAAGAAGAGTTCTTGTTCAAGCTTATTGTCTTCTTTTCCAATAGAGCACTACCAGGCTCTAAAGGTATAATCTACTTCTCTATTTGTTGTGAATTGTTTTGGTTGCATGGTGTTGTTGGTCTTTTATCTTCTAGATAGAATTTATTGCTGTACATGATTGATGAGTTTTAGGGATTGCATTCTAGATGTGGTTTATGGCCTTATGGGTACTTGATCCCTGAGTCAAGTGGGTCAAAAAGTTTTGAAAACCTATCCACGAGGCCCACATACTTCCAATAATGCCCAGTCTCATCACTGGTTGTGAAGATATTTAAGTATAAGATTTGTGACACATGTCTGCCGTATGTGGATCTGATCCATACCCATATCACATCTAATATACTAATGGGACCCGGTTCATCTCATGACCCATCATGTCATAAGTATTGGTTATGTGCATAAATTAACAAAACACCAATCATCTTATGAAATGAAAGCATGATTTTATTGATAAATAAATAAATTAATCAATTTATTACATCATTTGATGGATTGTGACCGTACAAACTAACAATCTCCCACTTAGGCTTAATGCCAGTCAAGATTGCATCCCATGCCCATCCCGTCTACATGTTACTAAAAAACTTTGGTGGTTAAAAGGCTCAGTAAAGAGATCTGCCAGATTGTCCACATAGGCTATCTTGGTGATAGCAATATCACATCTCTGCACAATCTCTCTGACCAAGTGATACTTCCTTTGTACATGCTTTTAGCTTTTATGTCTCTTGGGTTCCTTGGACTGAGCGACTGCCCCGCTGCTGTCACAGTAAACAATGAGCGGCTGTCGTGCCAAAGGTACCACCCCAAGTTCCATAAGGAATCCCCTAAGCCATACTGCTTCCTTAGCTGCTTCACAAGCCACTACATATTCAGCATCCGGGATGGAATCAACTATCACTACTAGAAAAAAGGGTTTTTATATCGGCTAAAAACCGATATAAAAGACCTATTATATCGGTTTTTCAGTAAACTTCAAACCGATATAAGTACCCTCGATATAATAGATAACTATAACCGATATAATAAGTTTATTATTTCATATCGGTTTTTGGACAACTGATGTCTTTTAAACCTGAAATTATAACACATATTACTGTAAAACCGATATAAAAAAAGTGAAACCGATATAAAAAATATTTATAATATCGGTTTTTTGGGATTGTATTATATCGTTTGTTCTGTAACCGATTTAATATTATATATGCATTTTTTTTATAAATAGTCCTTCTAGAAAGGGTCAGGTGACCTTACGGTCACCTGGCGGCTAGCCGCCCTTTGCAAGGGGGCTAGCCGCCAAACCCATGGTCAGCTTTCCAGTAAGCATTTTTTTTTCAGGATGATTTTCTGTGCTTCCTGCGGCTAACCGCCAGTGCACCTGCGGCTAGCCCCCAACTTTTCCTGCGGCTAGCCGTGAGCCATCCTGATTTGAATGACAGAATTTGTCTTCAGTAGAAAATTCATAACTTCCTCTTCTGAACTCGAAACAACATGATTCTTGATCCAAATGAAAGATTTATCAGAGGGCTGAAACTTTCATGTTTTGAGATTTAACCCAGATTGAATGGAAAGTAGTGTAAAATCACCTTGAAGCTGACTGGTCACAGAAAAACAGCAACCTGAGTGAAGCAGAGTTGTCTCCAGTAGAAAATTCATAACTTCCTCTTCTTAACTCGAAACAACATGATTCTTGACCCAAATGAAAGATTTATCAGAGGGCTACAACTTTCATATTTTGAGATTTAACCCAGATTGAATTAAAGGTAGTGTAAAATCACCTTGAAGCTGACTGGTCACAGAAAAACAGCAACCTGAGTGAAGCAGAGTTGTCTCCAGTAGAAAATTCATAACTTCCTCTTCTGAACTCGAAACAACATGATTCTTGATCCAAATGAAATATTTATCAGAGGGTTACAACTTTCATGTTTTGATATTTAACCCAGATTGAATGGAAAGTAGTGTAAAATCACCTTGAAGCTGACTGGTCACAGAAAAACAGCAACCTGAGTGAAGCAGAGTTGTCTCCAGTAGAAAATTCATAACTTCCTCTTCTGAACTCGAAACAACATGATTCTTGGTCCAAATGAAAGATCTATCAGAGGGTTACAACTTTCATGTTTTGAGATTTAACCTAGATTGAATGGAATGTAATGTAAAATCACCTTCAACTTCTGGAGGCTAGCCTTCAACTTGGAGGCAGCTACCCGAACCAAGTTGGAGGCTAGCCTTTAACTTGGAAGCGGCTAGCCGAACAAAGTTGGAGGCTAGCCTCACCAAGTAAAATCAAATTAATCTTCATCTCTACTGATCAAGAACAGAAATCAAACCTTGAAACCAACTTGTCTAAAAAAAAATTCTCAATCAACTTGTCCAAACGAAATCCCACAAAATCCCAAAAAAAAAAAAAGAGTTTCAGGCACGTAGTCTTACGAATGATGAAGAAAGAGGAAGGAAAAACCCAAATCCCTGCTGATCTATTACAAATCATCCATTTGATATGGGTTTCTCAGAGTCATATTCTTTTAGAGCTAGAAATAGACAGAGAAGAAGAATACAAAAATTAAAAATCATGAAAAATTAAATGCAATCATGCTAACATTATGCATTTTGGGGGTTTACTTGGATAGTCCTCACTGAAATGCAGTGTGATGGGGAAAAATCCACCCTCCTAGTCAGTCCCTTTCTTGCCAGGGATCCCAATATTAGCCAAACCAGTTCCCTGTCAAGCAATCACATTAAACCTTAGAAACCCTGGTTCCCAATATCTGTAAAGAAGCATAACAATGGTGAAAATAATAATAGTAAGTGAAGCAAGAATGTAGCAGCAAGAACACTGTCAAGACCAGACGCAGAGATCACCAAAAAAAAAAAAAAAAAAAAGAATGTAGCAGTAGAACAAAAAAAACAAAAAAGAAAAGAAACAGCAGCAGCACAAGAAACATCAGAAAAGAAAAAATGTAGCAGCAGAGCAAAAAAACAAAAAGAACAGCAGCAATAGAAAGAAAACAACAGCACAGCAGGGAAAAAAAAAACAGCAGCACGAAACAACAGGGAAAAAACAGCATTGTGAAGAAACGCAGCAGGGAAAAAAATAGCAGAAACACAGCAGGGAAAGAAAAACAGTAGGGAAAAAAATACAGAACAACAACAAGAAAAACAGCAGCAGAGATCGTGAGAAAACAGAACAAAAAAAAAACAGAGAGAGAGAGAGAACAGAAAACAGTAGCAGCAGAAGAAAAGGGAAAAAAAGAAATGAAACAAAAAGAAAGGAAAGAACGTGATGTACCTGGCACCTGCACAGCGCCGGAAGAGCAACTTCTTCCTTTTCGTCGTCGTCGTCTTCTTCTTCTCCGGAGAACGAGAGTGAGCGAGAGAGACAGGGAGAGCACAGAGAGAGTAGAGAAAGTGAGAGTGAGAGAAGAGCAGAGAGAGCGAGAGTGAGAGGAAAGGGGTTTTTGGAGGGAGAGAAGCGCTGGGAAGAGAGGCAAGAGTGAGGAGAGAAGAGAGCGAGAGTGAGAGGAAAGAAGGAATGATGGAGAAAGAAAGAGAAGGGAGGGAAGGAAAAAAAAAAAGGGAAAGAAGGAGGAGCCCGCGCGGGGGATTAAGGGATTTGAAGACCGATGTAAAATCATTGGGTATATAATATCGGTTTCATAATAACCGATACAAAATATTATATATAACTGGCGGTTAGCCGCAGGTGCAGTGGCGGTTAGCCGCATGTGCACTTGCGGTTAGCCGCATGTGCACAGGCGGTTAGCCGCAGGACGTCCTGAAAAGGGAGGGAAGAAGGAAAAATAAAAAGGAGGGAAAGAACCGATATAAAATATGTATATATAATATCGGTTCCATAATAACCGATATAAAATATGTGTATACAACCGATATAAAATATATGTATACAACCGATATAAAATATTGAAATTAATATCACATATTTTCCTAACCGATATTATATATAGAGATTATTATGTCGGTTCCTGTGTAACCGATATAAAAAAAAAATTTGACCGATATAAAAAAATATTAACCGATATAAAATACCTTGACTGAAGATATTATATCGGTTATATGAAAAACCGATATAGGGCGGTTTTTGCAACCGATATAAAAGCCTTTTTTTTCTAGTAGTGTATACATTCCTTATCTATAGTTAATGGAATCAACTATATTCAGCCTCCATGCTTGAAAGGTGTAATGCCCTTTTTGGATTATTGCATAGGAAACCGTACCAGTACCTTATCTATGTACGCAGATTTGGATAACCCAATCATCCTATTTTTTCGGTCTCGATGGATTTTGATCCCTAAGATGTAGCTAGCTTCTCTCAAGTCCTTCATATCAAAAGTCTTAGCTAACCAAACTTTCACCGTTGACAACATTCCTACATATTTTCCGAGGAGAAGGATGTCGTCGGCATATAAAGACAGAAAAACTACCCTATCACCCTCACTTTTCATGTACACACATGACTCATCAGGATTTTGAAAAAAATCAAATTGATTAACTGGTCAAAACGAATGTTCCAGCTTCGGGATGTCTGCTTTAGTCCATAAATGGACTCTGCATCTTGCAAACCTTTTTCTCTGGGTTTTTAGCTACAAAACCGTCTGACTGCATCATATAGATGTCTTCCTCAAAATGGCCGTTGAGAAACGCCGTTTTGACATCCATTTGCTAAATCTCGAAATCGATATGAGCCACAATAGATAAGAGTATCTGGATGGACTTGAGCATGGCTACTGGCGAGAAGGTTTCCTCATAATCGATACCCTCTTTTTTAGTATACCCTTTCGCAACAAGCCTAGCCTTAAACGTCTCCACTCTACCATTTGGTCCTCTTTTTCTCTTGTAGACCCACTTGCACCCAATAGGCTTAATATTGGCAGGCAAGTCCACAAGTGTCTAGACCTGATTGGAGTACATAGACTCCATTGTTAGGATTTTTGTATGTTGCTAATTTGATGGATACACTATCTCTTTTACCGTCAGTTGAACACACACTCATGCATCTTAGTTTGGACTTTGAAATCTGAGTTCCTAGCTTGCATATGCATTTGATTTTCAAATGACTTCATCCTGCATGTTTTAGAACTTAAAATGCTCTTTATAAAACCTGGTTCTTCATGCATGATTTTTGAAAAATCAAGTTAGGCATCGAGGTTCATGTTTTGCATACATCTCTCATTTTTAGAATCTTTTTAGTATGCATGAAACATATTGGCCTGGAGTTCATGTTTTCATAAAACATTTTTCTCAAAAATTGTTTAGAACTGCAGCCAGGCCAGTGTACCCGATCGACCAAGCCCTGTTCTAGGTCGACCGGGAAAGTTAGCCATTGGCTAATATGACCGTTAGACCCGGTCGACCAAAAGGTCATGGGGTCGACCGAAGGTACTAGCCGTTGGACTGTTTTTTTGAATAAAATTTCATTTCATTCCTCACTTTGAAAGGGCTTGCTGGGTGAATCTTTGGAATTGTAATTGAAGCCTAAGGAAGAGGAATAAGCAAAGAAAGCTAGAGGGCAAATGGAAATTCAAATGCTTGAGATTTAAAGGTATATCTTTCCAAGTTAAGTTTGATTTCCATGCCATTTGAAATCCATGCATATTCAACTCTTTGTAACTCCATAGCAGCATGATGTCTAGCTTTAACTGAGTTATTTTGCAAACACTCATGTCTCAATCACATGTGTTTTAGTCTTTAAACTTCATACAACTTGTGTAGTATGTATATCCAAGTTGTTTTGAATATTTCATGTGATTAGCTCATCACTTCAATCATAAATTTATGTGCTTAGAATTTCAAATGCATCAAGCATTCATTCAAGAGCTTCATTTTAAAAATTGATTGAAGTAAACATTCATACACCTTGAGCACACACCTTAGCTACTTGTTAGTGTATGTTTGTATCTTGTTTTAACTTTCATATCAGCCTAATTAAGAGGCAAATGTATTGAGCTTTAATTGTATCTCTTAAAGTGTTTGTGTAGACACTTCTTTGAGAAAATTATTTTGTAAAGGTTATTGCTTAGCCTATGAAAAGCATAGTGTAGAGGTTATTACTTATAGCCTTGGAAAACCATCTTATAAAGGTTATTGCTTAGCCTAAAAAAGCACATTGATAGGTTGTTGTTTACCCTAGAAAAACATCATTGTTAAAGGTTATTGATTAACATATTGAAAAGCATAGATAGTGGAAATCCGGTGGGGTGTAGGATTACAAACCGGTAGTGGATGTAGGCATTGAGGCCGAACCACTATAAATCCTTGTGTAATGACACATGCTTTGTGGTGATTGTTTCAGTTAGTTTCCACATTTATTTAATTAATCATCACTTGTGACTAATTGAACTATAAAAGTTAAAATTTGGCATTTTTGGTCACCAAGTTGTACCTCACCCTATTCAACCCCACCCCCCCCCCCCCTCCCCCCCTCTCCCCTCTCGGGTTAAGGATCACGGACTTTCAATTGGTATCAGAGCCTTGTGCTCTATATTAGGATCAAGTGTTTTGGAACTCTTGATTAGGTGTAAAAACCTAGAGTTAAAACCCTAGTATTATGTTTTCATGAAGATCATTAGAATGGATAGATTCTTCTAGACCCCTCCTTCCAACTATTGGAGATTCAAACTTTCAATTTAATGAATCTCAATTTGATTTAAAAGAAGAAGAAAATGAAGATGACCTTCAGCAAGCTTATGATGAATTATGTACATTTTCCTTAGAGCTTGTTAAGAAAAATAAAAAATTAAAAGAAGAATCTAAAATGCTAAACAAAGAATTAGTCTCTTCTAATGATGAACTTAGAGAAAATAAAGAGATAATACATTGCTTAGACTCTAAGTTTATGATCTCTTTGCATAACCTATCTAATGTTCAAGATGAATTAAATGAAATTAAGATAAGTTGTGATGAGCTTAATAAAGAAAATTTAAGACTAAGAGATAAATTAAAAAGGCAAGATGAAGACATTATCAATTTAGAATCCAAGTTGACTATTTCTAAGGAAAACTTGTCTAATACTCAAAGTAATTTAAAAACTCTAGAACTTGGATCTAATGTTGTTAATGAACTTAAATTTGAATTAAAAATTTCCTATGAAGAGTTAAACAACCTTAAGGGATTTGAAAATGAACTCATAAAGGTTAAAAATGAAAATTCAACCCTTAAAAAACAAGTCACTCAACTTGAAAGCCACAAACAAAAGTATGAGTGCAAATTTACCCAAGGTGAAGAGAAATTTGAAAAATTATTTAGATTGGGTAAATCTCAAAGAGATGGGACGGGTCTTGGATTTGATAGGTATACTTAACATGGCCCTAATTTTAACAACACATTTGTGAAAGGTGAGTCTCTAGCACTCATTCTTCTTAGCCCAAAACAAAATGTCATTATTGTGGTAATGAAGGGCATTTCAAATTTGAGTGCAAATTAAGAAAAAGTCATATGTCTAAACTCATTTTTGAACCTAAGAAAGCAAAATCTAATTCTATGAAGGGTAAGACATTGAATTCCAAGGAAAACTCTAGGAAGTTCAAACAAGTTAACACATTTCAACAAGAGTCTTCTAAGATAGATTTTAAAAAGACTAATTAAAACAAAAATAGTCAAAATAAATCTATCAAAAAGAAACTTCTCACTTTACCTTCTTTAACCTTGGAAATGAAAGAACTGTTGAAAAAGGTTGGAAAGTTAAACTTAAAGTTCAAAAGACAAAATAGAGGGAGGAAAAGCTAAAAGAAATGAGAATAAAAAAAAAATGAAACACCAACTTCCAAAGACTAATCATCAATCTAAATTTAAAAAGGTCAAACCTCAAAGATATGATGTCAAGTCTAAAAGAACTCAATCATTATCTACTCTAGTTGGTAGGATTTCAAACATAGACTCCAAAGTTCAAGACCTTAGATGGATACCTAAGGTTGGACCTTTAGACAAATACTAAGGCTTTTTAATTAGATAGAACCAACCTTTTCTCATTGTTATATGGGTAGTTGGTCTTGAGTCTAGTTCTTTCTACCTTTCTTAGTATTTTCTATAGGTTTCATATTCATTTGTTTGAGATTTACTTGTTGAAAATACATTTTGATTTTAAAAGGTATTTTATGATAAAATGCATGTTTATGATCAATTTGATGTAATTTTTTTTCCTTAAAAGTTACACTTTCATAGTCAATTGATTTGTTTTTCCAAATTTGTTTAAATTTGAATGGATTCATAGTCAACCCATATTTGTCAAATTAAATGTTTTTGAAAAATGATTTTTCTTGGTCTTACAAGTCTTCAGTATTTCAAATGGGATTATTTAGAATTGATTTCTTAAAATCTCTTTTCTAAATTTTATTAAGCTTGTAGGATAGCTGGGTTAGGGGTAGATTGTTTGTAGACTGTCCCTAAAAATTCTGGACTTTTTACTCTGAACCTAATAAAAAAATCAGGTTTCCCCTGTTGACCCGGTCAACATCATGAAGTGGCCGGTTGACTGGGCGTGCACTCCCAGTGTTTTAAAACTGTTTAGTCTGGGCTATTTTTGTTATAAACAGAACTCTTTCTCTTCGAGCAGGTCGACATCCTTGTGCTCGGTTTCCACTTCCAAAGTGCTTCCTAAGTTGGTTTTCGTCCTCCTTAAACCTGGTTCAGCTGATGTGGACTTGGAGTGGCAACACATATGCTTCATCTGTCCATGGCCTATATGAGTCTATTTGTGCATCCACTGCAAACTCATTTACAATCAGATTCTTTCATGGTGAAGAGGTGGTCACCACATAAAAGATTTCCTCCATCTTGGGCATTCCTAGGTCTAGTGGACCAAAGTTTATTTATGAAGTTTTGCCTCTTGATGAGAGAGATTCAGTGACTAGAGCTCTCTATGGAAAATCTAAGAACTGGTCAGCCAAGAAGTGTCTGCAAGCCTCTTCCATGATTCCTTCCCTTCATATCATTCATATCATTTTCACTCATTCCATCTATCAAAGGAAAGGGAATAGGACGGAAGTGACTCCTTACATGGCCAATCTCCTGCACAACGTGATTTCGGGTGTTCCGATGTGCTTACCTTCAGTCATCATGCACCACATCATCTGAGTTATCACAGGTTCTCAGCTATGTGCGACTTTGGGTTTCTAATTACCCAGCTTGCCAGATCGTATGGTGTGATTCCTCCAGCTTCAGAGAGACCTGAGTCTACCACCGCCTTCAACAAAACAAACATTCTCTTGATGAAGCTTCCTCCACCACAGCGAGTGAACCCAATAGCCGAAGGAGACGCAGAGATAGAGGCTGCAGAGACAGAGACTGCAGATCCAATAGCTGATCAGCCACATCAACCAAAGCCCCCTCAGCAGCGTAGTTTGAAGGATCGTATGACTTCTGTGGAGCAATTTGTTTCTACTATGCGTACAGAGTTTCAAGAGTTTAGACAAGAGGTATCAGGGATGATGAAGTAAACCTTGAAATATCTCTCGAACATCTCCAGCAGCTGCAGGCGTCATGATAATGTGATGCCCCCATCTCCTACAGATTCATCCTAGATTTTAGGAGGGCATTCATTTTTTGTGGGGGGTAGTGATAGACTGTCTTTCTTTGATGTATTTTTGTCTATCAACTGTTTGATATTTTGATTACTAACCATGATTTTTTTATATTCCTCAATTGATGAATGTTTATGATGCTTTGAACTATATATTCTCTCAATTAATATTATTATTTTTTGTTTAGCTTCATTCAAATCTTGCATAGACAACCAATGTACATGATAACCTGTTCTGCATTACATTTTCAATTCCACTTCTTCTCCACTATAATCCCTTTGTTCCGAAAAGATTTGACAACAGAAGATGGAGAAGGAATGGGATTGAATCGAATCACTTGAGGAGGAGCAGCTTCAAGAGAGGTTGAAGATCTATGGGAAGATGAAGCTCGGTCTGTTTTAGACTTCTTGTTTGGCCTCCTAAACGTTTGCTTGTGCGAGCCATCCTTGAAGATATCAGAGAGTAGGATGCTCAAGGCTAATAAGCAAGAGCTAAACAGATTTGAGAGAAGAAAGTGATCACTAAGAGCACTTAGGGCAGCACACACTAATGCCAGAAGAGGAGAGGACGACAGCCACAATTTCTATTTGATTGTTAATTAAGAGGTGAATGGTAGTGGGTGGGGCAGCACTTGGGATGTCTTGATTGACTCCTAGAAAATATAACTCAAATACATAGCTCCCTTAGTAGTTGCTAGTGATAACTAAGAGCTGAAAATGAGCACAGTTACATCAGACTGAAAAGAGCTGTGGTTTAGACAATCTGACAAATAATTGGAGTGCAGAAATTGAAGCTAAGTAATCCACAGATGATAGATGCCCAAAAGATGTGTACAGATGGCAACAAATACTCCTCAAAGAAGGCAGAAGACACAACTTCAAACAATTGATCAGCCACACACATCAGAAACTAAAACCAAGGATTAGAATACAGAGCTTGGATAAACAGACTGCTGGATCGAGCATCACAACATTTGGACTGACTGAAGTCTAATCTCTGGATATGCTAGCAACATCTCAAAAAAATAGGGTCTTCAAGTAGAGAGAAGTATTCTACAGACTTGGAGATGAGTTGAAGCCTAGAGATGATGATGGGAAAAGATGAACGGCTGCAAGAATGAGATCTGTCCTCAAGGAGGAGAGAAGATCAGATCTAACTAAGGGGGAGATCTGTCCAAGGACTAAAAATGGAGAACGCGCTTGAGTGCGAATCAAAGTTCAGAAAACATAAAGGAAACGCTTAGAGCAAGGGAAGAGCTCTAATGAAGGGGGGGGGGAACTTGAAAAACTGCATTCAAGAGATTTCAAGAACAGATCAGTTCAAAAAACTAAAGTCCTAGAACTGTTATGATCATCTTAATTGTCATCAAATTGCAAAAGGGGAGATTGTTAGGATTTTTGTATGTTGCTAATTTGATGAATACACTATCTCTTTCACCGTCAATTAATCACACACTCATGCATCTTAGTTTGGACTTTGAAATCTGAGTTCCTAGCTTGCATATGCATTTGATTTTCAAATGACTTCATCCTGCATGTTTTAGAACATAAAATGCTCTTTAGAAAACCTAGTTCATCATGCATCATTTTTGAAAAATCAAGTTAGGCATCGAGGTTCATGTTTTGCATACATCTCTCATTTTTAGAATCTTTTTACTATACATGAAACATATTGGCTTGGAGTTCCTGTTTTCATAAAACATTTTCTCAAAAATTATTTGGAATTGTAGCCAGGCCAGTGTTCCCGATCGACCAAGCCCTGTTCTAGGTCGACCAGGAAAACTAGCCGTTGGCCAATATGACTGTTGGACGCAGTCGACCGAATGGTCATGGGGTCGACCGAAGCTACTAGCCGTTGGATTGCTTTTTGAATAACGGCCCATTTCATTCCTCACTTTGAAGGGGCTTGTTGGGTGAATCTTTGGAACTGTAATTGAAGTCTAAGGAAGAGGAATGAGTTGAGAAAGCTAGAGGGCAAATGGAAATCCAAATGCTTGAGATTTAAAGGCATATCTTTCCAAGTTAAGTTTGATTTCTATTCCATTTGAAATTCACGCACGTTCAACTCTTTGTAATTCCATATCAGCATGATGTCTAGCTTTAACTGAGTTGTTTTGCAAACACTCATGTCTCAATCACATGTGTTTTAGTCTTTAAACTTCATATAACTTGTGTAGTATGTCTTTCCAAGTTGTTTTGAATATTTCATGTGATTAGCTCATCACTTCAATCATAAATTTTTGTGCTTAGATTTTCAAATGCATCAAGCATTCATTTAAGAGTTTCATTTTAGAAATTGATTGAAGTAAACATTCATACACCTTGAGCATACACCTTAGCTACTTGTTAGTGTATGTTTGTATCTTGTTTTAACTTTCATATCAACCTAATTAAGAGGCAAATGTATTGAGCTTTAATTGTATCTCTTAAAGTGTTTGTGTAGACACTTCTTTGAGAAAATTATTTTGTAAAGGTTATTGCTTAGCTTATGAAAAGAATAGTGTAGAGGTTATTGCTTAGCCTTCGAAAAACATTTTGTAGAGGTTATTGCTTAGCGTTGGAAAAATATCTTGTAAAAGTTATTGCTTAGCCTAGAAAAGCACATTGATAGGTTGTTGTTTACCCTGGAAAAACATCATTGTTAAAGGTTATTGCTTAACCTATTAAAAAGCATAGATAGTGGAAACCCGGTGGGGTGTAGGATCACAAACCGGTAGTGGATGTAGGCATTGAGGCCGAACCACTATAAATCCTTGTGTGATTGTGCATGCTTTGTGGTGATTGTTTCAGTTAGTTTCTGCATTTATTTACTTAATCATCACCTGTGACTAATTGAACTATAAAAGTTAAAATTGGGCATTGTTGGTCACTAAGTTGTACCTCACCTTATTCACCCCCCGTCTAGGGTTAATGATCAAAGACTTTCATCCAACTCAACTTTCATAGCATCTTGCCAACATCCCGAACCTATGTCATTAATTGGTTCATCATAGTTACATGGATCTTGTTCCAGTTCTTACGGGACTGCCTTGTAAGACTCTCCCAAGAACGAGAAGCTGTCAGGGGGTCTGACAATCCTCCCACTACGACAAGGCACTGGTGTAACTACTGGGTCTGGTAAGGGAGGCTCTTCCTCAAGTTTGGTCATACTTGGATTTGAAATTGATTGCTCTTGAATCTCTTCCAAGATCACATTTTCTAAAGGTTTCCGGTCAATTATATATCTTCATCCAAAAAGACCACATTGGTGCTGACCAGCACTTTCTGCTCTCTGGGATTATAAAATAACCAACCTTTAGTTTCTTTAGGATATCATACAAATGTGCATACTTCCGACTTCGATTCCAGCTTATCCGTCTTAACCTTCAGCACGCATGCCGAACAACCCAAAATGTGTAAATGTTGTAGACTAGGCTTTCGCCCGGACCATAACTCCCGGGAAGTCTTAGGCACAGACTTAGATGACACGAGGTTTAATATATACATTGCAGTATCCAAGGCATATCCCCAAAAGAATATAGGTAAACCTGAGAAAATCAAATAGACCTAATCATATCTAAAAGAGTCTGGTTCCTTCTTTCAGCTACTCCATTCTGTTGAGGCATTTCAGGAGCAAACAATTGGGATAGAATCTCATTCTCTGGTAAGTATCCCATAAATTTCATTAAAGAGATATTCCCCTCCTCGATCTGATCGAAGAGTCTTGATACTCTTACTTAATTGCTTTTCCGTTTCTGCTCGAAACTCTTTGAATTTTTCAAAAGCCTCAGACTTGCGGTACATAAGGTATATGTATCCATATCTTAAGTAATCATTTGTGAAAGTGATGAAGTACTCATCTCCTCCTCTGGCTTTGACATTTATGGGTCCACACACATCAGTATCACTAATTCCAATAAATCTTTGGCCATATTACATTTAGATGAAAAAGGTCTTTTGGTTATTTTGCCTTCCAGACAGGACTCGCAGATGGGCATTGGTTCTACCACCAATGAAGGCAAGATACCATCTTTCACTAGCCTATTAATCATGTTAAAGTTTATGTGACCTAGCTTCAAGTGCCAAAGTTTAGTTGGATTAGATGAATGTGATTTTCTCTTTAATGATGGCCTATTAATTGTTTCGGTATCATGTATCTCATACATTATGGGAGTTAACAAATAAAGTTCATTGGTTACCTTGCCAGAACATATAAAAGTACCGTTTCTCTTTATGACAACTTTAGTACCAAAAGTAATATAATAACTTTTATTCACCAAACTAGAAACTAAAATTAAATTCCGTCTTAAATACGATACATATAAAATGTCTGAAAAAGTAAATTTATTATCTGAGAAACATAAAGTAATAATTCCCATTGAAACAGCCTCCGCCTTAGCATCGGATCCTAGGTTGATAATGATTTATCCTTCACTAAGCCTCCAGGTTTCCCTGAACCCCTGCAACATATTACATATGTGATTAGTTGCACCAAAGTCAACACACCAGGATTCTGAAGTACCAGTTGCAAAACTAACTTTAGAAATAAGTGACTCAATCATACCTGAGGTCTTCTTCTTAGACAGATAATCTGGACAATTCATTTTCCAATTTCCTATCATACCACAATGGAAACACTTTCCTTTTGTTCCCGAACCCTTAACCTTGGCGACACCACTATTAGGACCATTCTCCACCTTAAAACCCTTCAAAATTAATGTCTTGTCTTTCCTCCCCTTGCCTTTGGACTTGGATTGGCAACTGACTTTTCTATCATCAGAGCAGTTGACTTCATTTTCATAATCCCTTCAGTCGCTATCAGCTGCCTAGACAGCTCAGCTAAAGTCAGATTCATCTTATTCATATTATAATTGACCTTGAAATTGTTGAATGAATCTGATAGTGACTCGAGGATTATATCAATATGCGATTCTGGATCAATCCCAGCTCCCAATATATCTAACTCATTCAATGAGTCCATCATTTTAAGCATGTTGTCCTGTACTGGTGTGCCTTCAGCCATCTTGGTGCTTATAAGCACCCTCATAGCAACCTGTCTAGCAGCCTAGCCCTGTTCCGCAAACATCTCCTTTAAGTTTGATATAATATCATATGCAGTCTTATAGGATTGATGTTGGTGTCGCAAAACACTAGACATGGATGTCTGTTTGTAACATCTGGCCATCTAATCATCTTTGGCCCATTTGGTGTAAAGTTCCTCTTTTTCCCGTGATGCATCCGGCCCTTGCTCATCAAGGGGGGTTTGGTAAGGACATATTTATATCCTGAAGCAGTCAGGACAATATCCAAGTTCCGTTTCCAGTCAACATAATTGGATCACACCAACTTATTCTGGTTGAGGATGGTCGCAAGTGGATTGAAAGTATTCGAATTCATGCTTGAAAAACTGTAGCACATAACCATACATTCAATTAAAGAATATATATGACATCAGGGTTTAACATTCTACCAAATTTATGTGGGAATCCTCGTAACCACTAAATTCATAATACATTGGAATCCCAATCCCTTATGGTATGCCTCCTTAGGGAGTGCGAATACCATCTAGATTGGTGCGGATCAAAGTTAATCAAAATTAGAATTAAAAATAACTATCCATGATCCTCATCATTCATTATCATCTAGGTATCTCATACCGAATAATGTATGACTCTCAATTAGCTTCGATTTCTAAAATACATGAGGCAAATTATTAGGGATACTACATCATTATTTTAGTTAAATGTGACTCACCAACTAACATTGCATGACAACCATTGTGGGCAGTTCCTCCTTGGGGAGTGGGCCCCACTCCGTCTCACCAACACTGTCCATTAGGAGATCCATATCTAAAAATCAGACAAATAAAAGCCCTTCGTGAGGAACTGCTATTCTCAAGATGGAGCGAGGCTAATACTTTCCTTACAATGGACTTATGGTGGAAAACCATGGGGATTTATCAATATGAATGTCCCGCTCCCACTTAATATTTTAGAATTGAGGATTTCCTTATAGGTATATGGGCCCACATATATAGACATCAAATTATCTCATGATATGACTGATGATTGGTTCCAAGTCAAGTTATTTAAAGGAAAGTCCAATTTCTAAGACTAGTATTACCAATAGGTCCATCTCATGGGTCCACCAACACTAATTAGAACTATTTCTAAAAATTAATTTGATTTGTCCAATTTTGAAAATTGTCATGTTTGGATCATATTTGGAAACATTCTATAAAAGTAACCATCCACAAATAGGATTTGCAAAAATAGAAACTAGTCCTCTCCTCCATATGGCCCAAGCGGAATAGACTTTTTGGACTTCTAGACTTTCCAAAACTTTGGGATTCCTCAAACTCTTTGGGCATCTCCAAAACGCTTTTGGTAATCTTCTAACTCTTTGATTAGGAATCCAATTTCGCTTTCCGTCTTCGTCTCGGACATCGCCAAAATTTAAAATTTTAGAAAATTTACATAAATTCTTATGCCTCGATAATGAGACTTAAATGCTAATCTAAACATGGAAATAAAATGGTTGTAGGGAAATTCACCATGCCTTGCCCTTTCATAGGATACCAAGGAAACCATGATGCCATTTACAACTTGCCCAAAATAAACCAATAACCATAAAAAGAAAGTAAAATACTTGTGGGATATATGGAGAAGACAAGAACACCTGCAAGTTAACATCTCATACACAATAAGGACTTGGGTTAAGGAGCCATCCATCATCTCATGATGAACAAACCCTGATAGCCACATAAAAAAAAGGAAACTGCTTATAGCAAGGGCTGGGGCCGTCGGTAAAGGCGTATTATGGCCGCCGGTAAAAGTCCAGAACCCAACTTGGGGTTTTTGTAGAAAACTGCAATTTTGCCCGAACTTGTCCTTTCTTGTGCATTCAAAAAACATAATAAATGCAGAAAATACCAGAAATAATCCTTACATAGCCCTAGGTCTATCCTCTTCACATCTCATGTAAAGATTAGATTTAGACAACTGATCTAACATTATTAGAGTTGAGGTATGACTCTGATACCAATTGTTAGAAGTAGGTGGGCCTCGTGGATGGGTTTTCAAAAAATTTTGACCCATTTGACTCATGGATCAAGTACCCATAAGGCCATAAATCACATCCAGGATGCAACCACTCAATCTCATCAATCATGTACAGCAATAAACTCTATCTAGAAGATAGAAAACCAACAACACCATGCAACCAAAACAATCAACAACAAATAGAGAATTAGATTATACCTTTGGAGACCGGTAATGCTTTAATGGAGAAGAAGACAATAAACTTGAACAAGAACTCTTCTTGTAGCAAATTAGGATCTTCAAGACCTTGTTGTCTTCTGCGCTATGACCCGCTATCAGATCTCTTTTCTCAAGAAGAATGGTGGAATCTTCTAGAGAACCAATTAGAATCTCACAAGGAATTAGCAGAGAAACTAAAAGAGAGAGAAGGAAAGACTAGTGCAACTCTTGCACACTTTTAGGGGTTGGGCGTGGACTCCAAGTTATGGGATGTCCGACCCTATGATTCCCCTTTTATAGCTTGGCAACCTCTTCTCTTACTAATTGACATAGAATTCTTACTTCCACAATAATTAGTAACTTTCTCTTCCTACTATTACCACTAGTAGAAGTCTCACTTCAAATAGAAATAGTAACTTTCTAATTCTTTACTTTTAGAGTTCAAATAGGATTAGTAACTTTCTAATATCTTGGGCTAGCGTGGAGACCACTAAGGATTTCATAGAAAGCTGGCTCCAACTGGGACACCGCGACCCCACATCTCATGTGCAATCCGAGCACACAGTTAATTGCAAATAACACCACTATATAAATGCAATTGCACTCCATTGTTAGAAATAAATTACAAAGATGACCCTAAACTTCCCAATTACTACAAGTAGACCTCTCAATCAATATCCATGAGTCAATTGGATTAAACATGTCCCTTCCAATCTTAAATTCACATCTTATTATCCTTGAGCCTCAATTAATCACAGTGATCATCAGTACCATCTAATTAACTTTTAATCAAAATGGTTGCGCACTTACTAATGATAAATCCATTAATTGGCACAAAAGAATAATATAGATAGATTCCATCTTGACCATCGAATGTTCCCATAGTTCTACCATCACGTACCCAAGACACCGAGGTGTTGACCTAAGTTGGCCTCACTCATTCGTGACTCAAAGCAAATGAATAGACAGAAACTTGAGTTCATCAATATTTCAGGATTGAGAGCCTGTTGCTATGGAATTATGATAGCAGACTTTAAGGTAAAGACAATATTCAATAAGGTGTTTCTCATGGTCCTTCGATGCATGATCCAGAATCTTACATTCTGATGATCGAGACAAGTAATAATATCTCATAGTGATCAAAGTACAACAACCTTATCAGATGAGATGCACAGTCTCATCATTGTGAAGATATTTAAGTATAAGATTTGTGACACATGTCTCCCGAATGTGGATCTCATCTATACACATATATCACATCTAATATACTAATGGGACCCGATTCATCTCATGAACCCTCGTTTCATAAGTATTGGTTATGTGCATAAATTAACAAAACACCATTCATCTCATGGAAGGAAAGCATGATTTTATTGATAAATAAAGAAATTAATCAATTTATTACATCATCTAATGGATTGAGACCATATAAACTAATAGTTATGATGTTCTTTGTGTGTTTTTTTAGAATCTCGTTTCATTTTATAATGAATGTGATTTTATCTGCTAAAAGTCTCTCTTCATAATAAATAAGAAAAATAATAATTTTTTTATTTTTTTTAAATTATAAAATTACTTTCCAAGACTATGGTTTTTTTATTTTAGAAATTTTATTTTTTTAAATATATTTTCATAAACGACTATCATGGAAAGTCGGTAATAACCGACCGCCCACATCTGTTGATCTTTGAAAATTTTTCAACTACTTCAGGCAGTCGTTTCTATAAAAACGACTTCAGAATTGCCTTCTCCCCATATCAGTCGGTTTTCATGAAAAACGACTCGTTTACAGCAATTTTTGACGTTTACTTTACATGATTATATGAAAAAACATGATTGCACCTCCTTTAAGCCTAACGCGCTTACAATCTTAGAGTCCTGCATTTTTAGCAGGGCCTGAGATGAGTACTTGATGTGTCATCCAACTTTAATTTGTCAGATTTGGCTCAAAAAGTCCTTACTTTTCTTGGGCCCACTTTGTTACGGAAGATTTATTATGTATTCTCTCTTAGTGGACGTTTGTTTTTTTTCATTTATATATGTAATTGAATCACATGGGTAATGGATACACATAAATCATGTTTGTTTGGTGTGATTTTGATTCACATATGTAAAATAGCTATGTAAATGGTGTGAAAAATAGCCCCTTTTATGCCTTAGACTTTCACACCTCAAGAGGTGTGAAAATGATTCGCACAGCACAGTTATAAAGTGGACTGCTACAGTGCCATTATGAGCAGTCCACCTTTTTTTTTTCTTTTGGGCCCCACTTGTAACATCCATACCATTCATTCTCTTAAGAAGCTCAAACACGGACATGTGTCCAATTTTCAACCGTTGATGATGCATAGAAGTTGAGATATCATCAACATAATCACAGTCGTTGGATTAATCTATTGTTACTAACATATAGCAGTCCGCCTTTTATGATTTTTTTTATTTTTATGGGACCCACCTGTAAAATCAGGACCGTTCATATTCTTCAGAAACTCAACCGCGGCCATGTATCCAATTTTCAACCGTTGATGATGCATAGAGGTTGAGATATCATCAAACAATATACAACTTATTGTTACTAACATACCCAGTCCGCCTTTTATGATTTTTTTAATGTTATGGGCCCCACCTATAAAATCAGAACCGTTCATATTCTTCAGAAGCTCAAACACGGTCATGTGTCCAATTTTCAACCATTGATGTTGCTTGGATGTTGAGATTTCATCAAACAATCTACAACTTATTCATAGATTCAAATGTGAAAAGTTATGCTAGTAACAAACGGTGGAATCTGATCCACATGTGAGTCATTTACATATGCAAATGACTCACATGTGGGTCATTTACACATGTGAATCGCTTTCACACGAAACAAACGACCCCTTAGGGCCCGTTTGGTAATTTACTTTTAAAATAAAGTGGAGTGAAGTGAAATGAAAAGAATGAATAAAATATAAGTGAGTTATGATGGTATTTTGTTTTTAGTTGTTTGGGATGGAATATTTTTGACTTTTTGTATGGGGAAATGGAGTTTTTTTTTCTTTTAGTGAGTAAATGTAGTTACTTTTTTACTTTTTTTAGAAAAGATGGAGGGAGTTTTGGTAAAAAGTGCTTTTGATGGGATGTTTTACTTGACTTGACTTCACTTGACTATATTAGTAAAATTACCAAACGGGCCCTTAGGGATATTCTTTGTAATCAAGCAAGTAAGAAATGGAACACAGAGAGAGAACTTGTGAGGAGATAGTGTGTGCGAGAGACTGAGGCATCTGGAGAGAAAGTAAGCTAACTGTGTGAGCCGGTTGCTTGTGGATATGTTAGCATGCTTTAGGGACAAACACATTTCATTTCTTTATCTTAAATAAAACGGAAATCGATCAGTTCTTTCTAACACGCTTTCTTTTGTTTTTTTAAATATTCTAAAGGTTTTGGTGAAAAAATGAACAAGAGATGAAGCGAGTATTTGAGTCGTTAGATAGTCCACACTAAGGCCTTGTTTGGTATCTTTCCACATTAAGGCCTTCTTAGGTATCTCTACTCTTTTTTTAATAGACCAACAAAAAAAAAAAAAAGGTTAGAATCCATAGGAGTGTGTGGTAATCAAATGATCTACTTTAAATAGATTTTTTTTTAAATCAATGGTTGAACGCTTCCCATAAATTTCTCAAGATCGACGAGGCATCAAGCCTCAAAAATTTGACCTCATAGTTTTGTGTTCAACCTTGCAAAGAGATCTACAGTTTGGATCCAAAAAATAATATCCCATCGATCATTATTTTTGCACAGATCTCGAGATTGATGATGATCTGACGATTTAAATTTGGTCCAAAAGCCGTGTTTGATCTTAGAAACAATTTCAACAATTTGGATCATGATTTACTATCCCAGAAATAATATTAAAAAAAAGAGAAAAACATGACTCATTTTCCACTAATCCAAAATTGAGTATGTTACATCAATGACTGATGTTGTTTTGTAAATATCTCAATATCCACTAGGTTTCAAGCCTTAAAAATTGACTCCTTAGCCACGTTCATCATTCTAAACAGATGTAACCGTTTGGATCTTGTGTTTTGGGCCCATAGAATCCAAATAATAATATCCAATGGATCAAATTGTTTGTACATATCTCGAGATTGGTGATAATCCAACAGCTGAAATTTGGTCTCATGATCGTGCTTGATCTTAGAAATAATTTTAACGGTTTGGTTCTTGATTCGCTCTTTCAGATTTTAAGAACAAAAAAAGTGACTGGGTGTGTAGCTTCCTCTTTTTTTGCCCTATATTTCCCAACTTCCATGAGATGAGGGTAGTGGAAAAAACAGGCATCTCCTCTAGTCCAATAAGGATTTTAGAGTCTGGAGATAGATGTCAAACCCCTTTATTTTCAAAAACTCTACCCCACTTTAGAAATTTAGAGAATTAGAGGCTAAAAATAGAGACGCCAAACAAGGGCCAAGAGTCAGGACACATTCAGACTAATAAGATGCTTGTGAATCAAACTTTGGCTTCCCTTATATTGGAATTTTTGCTCCTTTCTAGTAACAATCAGCATCTATTTGGATTAGCAATAAACCTCGATGCTTATATCGGCGATCTGCTTGAATCTCCAGTGACTCAAAGGGAAAAGCTTGTAAAGGCTAATCTCAGAAATAAGATTGCTGGCTAGCCCCAGTGAAATACAACACCTTATACAGACAGTAATAAAGGCCAATAGTTTAGTTCATTGAAGTAATCTACAAGTAGTACAAGCTCTCATTAATTGTATCAGTGGATAGTGGGTCTCTTCAATTAAGCTAATGATTTAGTCACTTGTTATAACCACCAACCAACAGTCTTTATCAACAGAAGGTATAAAATACACTGATAATTGAAATTATTGAAATTTTAGAACATGAGAGAAACTAATCGTTCACCAATTTAAAATAAGGTTTTCTAATATTATATAAAATGATGAAATATATCTTACATTGCCGTCTACGAGATATTTTTTTGTGAACCAAAAGTGCAAAATTAAAAAACTAACATTCTAGTCTACAATACTTCTTTTATTGCATAAAAGTCAATCTTCAGGCACCTCTAAGACATCTGATTCAAGAAACTTTAGTGAGATTGATCCCCAATTGGAGGGGTCTTGAAAATTCCCCTCGTCCATGTTAATTATGAGAATGATCGCCATCAAGCATTTGTGGAGATGATAATAATGGTTTAGGTGGCATATGTAAATATTCGATACTCCCCACCAGCATCTCTATGACTTTACTGATTGAAGGACGCTCTGTAGGAATCAATTGTATGCACCATAATGCAACTATCATCATCTTCTTTGCTGTTTCTTTATCATTATCTGCAATATCCGCCATTGCCGGTTCCTCTCCCTTGTGAAGTTGATCATAAACCCATAATGGAAAATAAATTTGACTCGAGTGCTCTGCAAATGCATCAATGTTCTTCCTTCTTCCTGTCATTTCCAGCAAAAGCATCCCAAAACTATAAACATCAGACTTGTGTGAAACTCCTCCAAGTGTCTTATATAGTAGTTCTGGTGCAATATATCCCATAGTTCCCCTTGCAGCTGTCACTGACACTATACTCTGTTCTGTTGGATAGAACTTTGCCAATCCAAAGTCTGAGACTTTTGGGGTGAACTTCTCATCAAGGAGAATGTTGTGAGGCTTGATATCGAAATGTAGGATCCTTATATCACAACCTTGATGGAGATATTCAATCCCACGGGCAATTCCTAATGCGATTTGGTACATCTTATTCCAACACAAATTGTTGATTTTCTCATGCATGAAAACATATTTTTCTAAAGACCCATTAGCCATGAATTCATAGATAAGTGCCCGTTTTGATCCCTCTGAGCAAAAGCCAATCAGCCGCACCACATTGACATGGTGTATCCTACCAATTGTGGCAACTTCATTGATGAATTCTTGTCCATTACCCTTTGAGTTCTTCAACATCTTTATTGCAACAAGACCGCCTGTTGAGAGCTTTCCTTTAAAAACTCTGCCATATCCTCCTTGTCCTAATTCTTCTTTAAAATCTTTTGTCATCTTCTTAATACTTGAATAGGAGTATCTTCCAGGTGTCTGAAATCTATAGCCGGCTAAGAACTCTTCAACTGTTGTATCCATCCATATGTGCCTCCTTCGAAATTTATACACCAAAAATACCGAAAAGCACAATATCCCAATTGGTGTTCTTGAAAGTAAGTAGAAAACTACATAATGCCAAAAATATGCATAAGTTGAATTAGATTTGATAAAATGATTGTAATTCATATTTATTCAGTGAATAAACACGGGGCATCTTGCATATGAACAATTGTGTCATCAGAAACCCCAGAGAGAAAGATTGACTAAATACTAGTGTAAATCACCAAAGAAAGCAAAATGAAAGCTAATGTATAGATGTAAAGGAAATAAAGAGGACGGTGTTAACGATTTGTGTGAAATATCCATATATCATTTAACTGTAGTTTGTATGCCAAAAAAGTAAATAGAAGCATAGATCTTGTGTGGGGTATTTTCCTATGAGTATGATTATGCTAGCCTCCGTAGCAGTACCAACTTAGCTCATCTCGATCTCGGTATCAAAGTTCGGTCACAGTGCCAAGATCCATCTAGTTCCGTAACGGTACCAACTAGACATCTCATCTCAACTCGGCAAACAGTGCCAGCCAGTGCCAAGCTTGAGCCAGCCTCGGTAAGAGTACTGACTGGGCTCATCTCGGTCTCGGTATAAGGCACCTCAGCAATAGTGCTAGGATGCATCCAAATCTGGCCTCAGTATCATCTTCAGCTCGGTCCGTCCACAGAGATGGGCAATAGGCTATGATTGTACTTCTATGAAGTTACGACTACGTTGCAGAATGTGCTGACAGACAAGATAGGCGCCGGATAGTGGTCAGGTGTTTTTTTGATCAATCACATCCACATTAATACCAGGTTCATCTCTTGATTCGACCTGAAAGTATCTCCACCTACCCCCACTACGGGTGCACTAGGTGAAACGTCTACATATACAAGGGTAAGAATACCTTCGGGGATATGTTATGTTTTTTATAACATCATGCCTGAACACAGCATCATTACGCCATATTACACATTGCATAGCGCGTTACAGAACGCCTTGCATAAGAGCATACTTGCCTCTCATCTCCATCCTTTGTTCAGTGATGACACTAATTCAGGCATCAGAGAGCTTTCGGCTGACGGCAGCCAGGGTCTCTGATCTCTATTTCTCTTTCCCTTTCAGGTCCTAAGGCGATCCATCTTCCTTAAAGAAGCTTAAACAACGAATCACGAGTCTTATACTAACCTAACCTGAGTCCTTAACTTTTTGGCACTCACAGATCTCATTAACTTTTGTTTTCCAATGCAAACGACAAACTTCAAAGACGCAGATCTTTTATCAGATTTTCAAAAGTATTGTTCCTAATAGAAATTGCAGTGGAGAAATTTTTTTTATTTTCCATGAAAAAACACCCCTCCTGGTGGAGGCCTGATGAGAGCCTAAAAGATACATTTTAGGCCCCTTAATGAGGACTTGGTTATACCGTCGATAGAGATTAATTAGCTTAATTATGTTATTTTATTGTTTGTAGGTATTACAAATGCAAGGAGCGAAATTCAAAGCTAAAATGGAAGAAATCTCACAAGGCATGACAAACCAGAGTTGCAAGTAAGAAAGCTGCCAAATATGGGAGGAGACTCAAATAAGAAATCAAAGCAAGAGTTCAAACATGCCTTGGACATCCAACATGGGTCCCACTCACCCCATAGCATGCCAACATGGAAGGTCTTCTAATTGTACCATGATTCTCGGAATTTTCAGAGGCAGCAACTTGAAGGCATGACAAACCAGAGTTGCAAGTAAGAAAGCTGCCAAATATGGGAGGAGACTCAAATAAGAAAGCAAAGCAAGAGTCCAAACATGCCTTGGACATCCAACATGGGTCCCACTCACCCCATAGCATGCCAACATGGAAGGTCTTCTAATTGTACCATGATTCTCGAAATTTTCAGAGGCAGCAACTTGAAATGGTCATAACTTTCAACTCGAGTGTCAGATTTGTGAAATCTACATACCGTTGGAAAGCTCTTTTCGAGTAGATATCCGTGGAGTCCAAGATTGTATAAATCGGAGCTATATCGAGGGAGATATGACCGCGCGAAGTTCGCTGTGATGACCAGTGGGCCCGGACCCGACGGGAATCCGACTCCTACACGAATTGAAGACCTTTTTCACCCCAAAACTTATAAATAAGAGCCCAAACTCGTTTTTTTGGGGATATTCACATCTGGGGAGAAGGTCTGAAGAAGGTTTTGGAGCTTTTGGGAGCGTAGCCATGGCGATTTCATCAGAGATTCTTCGTCAATTGTCTTCCATGCGTAACTAACTCCTTATCTTAGGGTTGTGATGAAGCCCTAGTTTTGTGTTTATGGTGATGTATAGGTTCTAGGGATTTACTTTCAATGCTTTGATTATATGACATTGATTTAATCCATTGATTGGATTCGTTTATTAATGCAATATCTCTTTTTGGTGTTTTATTCTTGTAGTTTAGAATACCAAGTCATATAACATGATGCTTGAATGAATGTGTTTGTTAGATCTAGGATAATCTATGCCATAGAGATAGGTTATGCCCTGATTTGCATTCACTACCCTTTTTTGGTGACTCTGTGAAGGTTTGTAACCAGAACGAGTCTGGAAAGTATTGACAGTGAAACCCTAGACCTATATTCGCCATTGCACAGGCTATGGTGGATTCATACCCTAAGACTTTTCTCTAATTGGATAAAAAACTTGTCTTTCTATTTGTTAATTTAGAATTTGCAAACCAATCAGCCCATTACTTCATTTTCTAATAGGATTAGTTTAATAATCAAAGCTTTATTTTCCAATAGAATTAGTTTAGGAATTTAGGAAACAGCGCAACTTAGCCTTTTTGTCCCAGTGGATACGATACTCGGTTAACATCTCTGCTTTTACAAGCGGAGATAATAGCGGAGAATAATTTATAATTGCAACCCTATTCTAGGATCGATCAAGGCCACCATGATGCATGAAGATCAAGTGAAGCTGGGGATGAAAATGTTTGGATGCATGTGTGGCGAATGTAAGATATCAGTCTAGTGAGATGATCCTTACCCTTTGATAGAGTGGTAGTGTGTATTAAATAAAGTATTGGATTGTCTAAATGTGGACCACATGCCCTCCAAAACGGGGGCGGAAAGGGAGGCGTTTTTAAGAATTTCAACCAGTCGCAGACAGACTACCGACCAATAATTCTTTTTTGACGAGGAAAAAAACAATATCAAAGATTTGAGAAGTAGATAAAGAGAAGTTAATTACTGAAATACACAGAAACGGGTTATTAATTAAGGGCTTACCTCCAATGGACGCCCCTAGTTCGCTGGCCCACATAAGGATTTCTGCATGATACGAAAGGACTATTGTCATCATACAATTTTGGTTATCTGATTAACTAACTGATCAAAATCACCTTGTTTTCTAACCCATACATGAAGTCATTACACCTCTACAAGGCGCGCAACGAATGACTTTTAATGATATCAAAATATTGAATTCATTAGATTCATGCTCATACCATGTAAGGAGAGATTTCTTAATACAGGGATCCTACACAGGAACCGTGCCAACCTTCCGAGTCCTCCCCCTCCTCTCTCTCTCCTTTGTGGGTGGTGAGAATTGAATATCCCACACTAGTATTCGTGTGGATTCCCGTAGCAGAAAGTTCTGCTGCATTTAATTTAATTAAGGATTTCCCTGCGTAGCAGCAATTTACTGCTTGTAAAACAGGACATTGTGCACTGTCTAATCTCATCAACCATTATAAAATAGACGGTTAACAGTTACAAGAGAAGTTTGTGTTTTCCTTGACTGTCCATTTTATCAAGGTGGGCCGCCATTCATCTACATCCAAGAGACCAACGATGAACTTGGGCGACGAAAAGCCACTTGCGAACCCGTCCAATTGATATAATCATCAAAAACTGAATCGAGCAACGGCAAACTTCAAACTTAAAAGGGATATGCGTGCCTCCAGTGGACATAAAAGCCCCTCATAAGCACATCGTGAATTCCCAAGCAACTAGTAAGATTTCAAATTCCATCTAATATTATAGGGAGATTCATCTGTGGTTATTGGAGCATATGGACAAAGAGTATCAGAGGTCAGCGGTGAATTGCGTGGAGTAGGTGTGAGCTAAAATAAAAATGGCGATGTTTTGGCCCGAGTTCCGACAATTTTTGGCCACCGAATCTGAGGATCACGAGCTATAGCACCAGATGCTGCATGTTGCTCATTTTGTGGGTGAAAACCAATGTTTACTACGGTGGGATTAATCCCTTTCAAAAGGATATGTGCAGCAGTCTCGAGGGCATGATAGTGGATCTGATTATTGGAATTTGGATGTGAGCTCCATAACATAAGTCGGTTGATTCAACTCACCGCTTGATGATGTATGGTGCAAGGATGGCTCGCCTTGATAATTTTTACTTACTGGTAAATAGGTAAAAAAAAAAACTGGAGGGTCATTTATTTTCTGTACGGTCAAATTGTAAGTGAAGGGAGGCTGCAGTAAAACATAAAACACACAGGATTTTTGAGAAGTGTGAAAATATAGGGGCTTTTTGTGAACGAAAACCGTTGTATCCAATGGACGAGGTCGCAAAAACCCAACTTCGTGCTCTATGGTTAAGTGAAAAATCCAAAGGGCGAACCCTCAATTTATATAATCATCAAGAACTATAAGAGAGCAACAGTGAATTTACCGGATACGGTAAAGTCATATGCGTGCCTCCAGCTGACATAAAAGCCCCTCATAAGCACATCGTGGATTCCCGAGCAACTGGTAAGATTTCCAGTTCCATCTAATATTATAGGCAGATTCATTACAACCCTGCAGGAGGTGTGGAGTTGAGAAACAAAGATGGAATTGCCATGCATGGCATAGACATGTGTCCCAAGAGAGCTGTGGTTGCATGGTGCAGTTGCTACATATGATGGGTCGTTCGCCGGTTGGGAACAATTCACAAACACAAGACGTTGCGTCCAGAAGTCCCACCTTGAAAAGTAGTAACTGAGGAGGGATGGAGAGCTGTTGTAGAGGGGGAGGGAAGAAGAGGATGCAAGTGCTGGATCGAGGAGGCGTATCTTCTTAGGCTTGTAGGAGATTTCCTGAACGTAGTATCGCCGGGGAGGGAGATGAATAAGAGCTTGGGTGTTGTTGTTTTCACACGTCAATTCAAACTCTGGTTCTGGTCTGCCACAGTCTTGAGGGTATTGCTTCAGGCGGAAAGGGTAAGTGATATTTACAACAGGACCACATGAGGAAGAAGGGCAATCTTTCCCCTCTTTCCTCAAGGCGTGTGAATTTGAAAAAGACAATAGTAAGAAGAAGAGGAGGAAAGGCCAAAAGCCCCGGCTGATGGAGTTTCTCCTTAATGGGAATGGCTTCCGCATGTTCGCAACACTAACGAGATTACGAGGCTAACCCAAATCGTTCTCTCATGGAATGTGTCTCTCAAACGACCCTTGACGCCCTCCTCCTTAAATAAATATCTCAGTACATCTCCCTCCTCGTCCTCGATAAAGTTTGAAATGCCGAGTTATACACGGCAATTAGATTGTCTGTATGCGGATATGCTGACTCGTAAGTCAAGCCACCAAGCCACATGTTTGGCGTGCATCTAGCGATGAGAAGTAAGCTACGCATGGTGACATTTTGGAAAAGTTACTACACACCAGGTCAGGAATCTTTTAACCTTGGGTCCGTTTGGTAATTTTACTAATAAAGTCAAGTTAAGATAAACATCCCATCAAAAACACTTTTTACAAAAATTCCCTCCATCTTTTTCAAAAAAAGTAAAAAAGCAACTACATTTACTCACTAAAAGACAAAAAATCTACATTTCCCCATACAAAAAGTCAAAAATATTCAATTTCAAACAACTAAAAACAAAATATAATTATAACTCACTTATATTTTATTCATTCTTTTCATTTCACTTCACTCCACTTTATTTTAAAAGTAAATTACCAAACGGGCCCGGGCATGTTTGGATGTATGATGAATTGAAGTATGGTGAGGTGAAACATCAAATTAAGAGAGAACAAAATATAAGTTGCTATGTTATGGTTCCAATTTCTATTGAGTCCAAATAAACCGGAACAATTGTTACACTGACAAGAAGTCTCGTAACTCTATCAAGGAGCCTTTAACCAAAAAAAAAAAAAAAAACTCTATCAAGGAACCACGTAATGATAGTTGAAACCGTGATAATCCAAACCGTTTAAAGTGACTTGCTCCAACAAGATATCATAAAACTTCAGTTCAGTAGAAGCGAGTTCTACCGTTTCATTGAGTAGAAGACAAAACATGATTTAATCCATGTCTGCAGGCAGCGCCAAATCATGTTTTCATTGGTGTGTTCAATCTAACACTGCTTTCCTCTATTATTGTAGTGAAATCAAAGGATATTTCACAATTTTAGACGAGATCCATTCTTGAAAGGTCAAGATTATCTAAATGTGGCCCCACAATGAAATTGTAAATTTTTAGTTTCTTCTTTTCATTTTTCACTTTACCGCGGTTGAGTTATTCAAATGCTGTAAAGTTCCAACCCGAAAAAATATGCTATAAAGTAAAGCTCATTTTCCGTTACCACAACCATCCAACCACCTTTCTCACATAACCAAAACATCAACTCTAATTTTAAACTACGACTAAATTTTAATGATGTGATATTTAACTTCAACCTACTCTATGACTAAGATGTCATTAATTTTAAGACTATTACATCAAGTATTCAAGTGGGGCAGACTTTTATACCCCCTTTGTCTAGGAGGAGACATTTCCATCTACCCTTATTTTATTGGCAAACTTGCATCTAAGTAGACGCCAAGAACTAAATTGCATGGAAGCCGTATGCAGTATCCCGTAAGAAATGACTTTCCGACATACAAGGCGGCATATTTTTACAAAGGAGAGTCCTGTGCAACAATTATGGGAGGTTTCAATGACGACCGTCCACAAAAGAAACCACACTACATCAAATGTGTCCACTGAAAGTTCTAACAGAAAACAGTATGATCCACAAAAGTCCTGCATGACTCTTGCATATTCTCACAAAGGAGAGTCCTGTGCAACAATTCTGGGAGGTTTCAATCACGACCGCCCACAAGAGAAACCACACTACATCAAATGTGTCCACTGAAAGTTCTAAGAGAAAACAGTATGATCCACAAAAGTCCTGCATGACTCTTGTAGAAGAAGATTCCCTAAAACGAGAGCCACTGCATCATGAAACTGGGGCCCATTCAATCAGTAGAAGGTGTCATTTTTATGATCTCTCAAGTATGCAATCGGTAAATAAGAATGAAAGAAATTGTAGTAATATACTTTTTAAAAATAGTGATATCATAAAAAACTGATAGAAATTGAAAATTAAGGGGTTCAATTTTGAGGGAAAATGTCAGAAAGGTACAAGTGGTTAGTGGGTCACACATATACGACGATAAATTCTTACTTGTACGAGAGCACTGAAGAACAATGATACAAGTTCAATCCCCACCGTCCATTATACTATATTAAGCTAAGAGGTTTTCATTCTAATTTTGACCTTTTCTTTTAATTTTGATTGTGAGTTATTCCCTCCTCCCTTATCTCTTATAACTGCCCACTTTTGATCCTATCCAACACTAATCATCTCATATAACTACTCATTTCTCACTACCCATGTAACTACCCATGTCTCTTGTAATTTCCCCATTTTTCTTTTTTAGTTTTTGCAAAAGTTCCTTTCTATTCACATCTCTTATTCCCATTTCTACATATTAATCTGTTTTTTTACTTCATTTCTCCCATTTTCTTTCTATTCTACCTCTGTTAATTCCAAAAATAGGTACAGTCATAGATATTCTTCTTTCATTTTCTTTCAAAAAATTTACTGTTGTGCAATTGTATTTTGTTTGAATTGTATGGATAGACTCGTGCTCAGCATGGGTTCTTATGCTAGTTGAAAATTATATGAGAAAACAGGCATGTGGAACTCAAGTACAAGGAAATTCGCCAATAATTAGAGCCACTATTACATCCAATCAGGTCGAAGGTGTCATTTTCATGATCCCTCAATTATGTTATCAGTAAATAAAATTCAAAGAAATTGTAACAATATATATATATATAAAGTGGTCTTATGAAGAAAATTGGAGGGTCCAATTTTTGGGGGAAAAAATGTCAGAACGGTACAGATTTAAGTTCTTCAAGTGAAGGCAACAACTTTTAAACTTTTAAATTCAGTTTAAAATTGTTTACTTCTCCAATTTCAAGTGTTTCACCATATCCAGAATATTGATCGGTATCTATGGTTCAAGCAGTTTGACAATTGAACATGGTTTTATATTATGGAACCTAATGTAAGCCATTCTGGGTGAACCCTGGAATAGTCCAGTTGGTTGTAGATCCCATTTGGAACCTGTTTTAAGTTCCACGAGCCTTCCCACCTAAATCCAGATCCATGCATATAGGATCTAGAACATTTGGATATGGAACTGGATCCTAGTATTTTTGGACTTGAAGTCTCGATGCATGACAATTACATTCACGTATACAAATTGGTTGTGGGTTTTAGGACCTACATGGCTTGAGTTATATGCCTATTTGAGAGTCTGCTTAACTTTAATCATATCCCATTTATTATTCCTACTTTTACGTTTAAAAAATAAATTTTATGTTCTTTTTCCAATTATACTGATGCAGAATACATTTAATTTTTGATAATGATCAGATTTCCCTTTTCAAGTTGAAGCTGAAACCGGATAGAATAATAATAGGTTCCATGTTGGAACAAGATCGAGATTATAAACACGGGCTCAGGTCCGGATCCACTATGGTTCCTTCCCCAGTGGGACCCGTTAATTTGCATCCTTAGTCATCTGATGGACCTTCCTTTTTCTTTCGTCATCGACTCATTTACGATCTGAGATGCCGAGAAATATACAATGAAGTGATTGTAGTCTTGGGAGACTACGACAGAGAAAAGAAAGGACGAGACATTCTATATGTGCGACTGCATTTCCAGGAAATAACTATTGTATAAAACTCTATGTTGAGAGAGAGGGAGAGATAGGGACGCTAAGGCAGAGAAACGTAGAGCAATTGGACTTCATTTCCAGCCAATTCCTAGTAATAGCGACATTCCCCTCACTAGAAAGGTCTAAGCCACTTTGTTTGCCTTGAATCATTCAATGTGTAAGGAAAATATTGTTTTACTGAAATTCTAAGAAAGTCACACTACTAAATCTTTGGGCGTTGGATCAAGCGATTAGGATGATAAAAAGAGATTTTGAACACGCATAGGTCTTAGTGATATCTTTTGAACGCATGTTGGTCTCACTGGGATCTTTTGATCTTCACCTTCCTATAAACTGACTTGGCCTTGTGTGGGCCCCACAGGTGGCTCTTAAAGAGGTATAGATGTAGGATGGGAGGTGTGTGGGATTGCAAAAGGGTATTCGACTATCTAAACTCTCTTCCAAATAAACGAGGTTTAAAACCTATTATATGTTCCACTAGAGTTTGGACCTAAATCTATATCCATTCATACAGGTTCTAGAACATTGGGATTTGGAACCATGTTTTAATGTGTTTAGACTTGAAGTTCTCCATGCACGACAATTGCATTCACGTCTACAAATTGATAGGGGGGTTTAATGACCTACAGGGCTTGAGTTATATGCATATTTGAGAGTCAACTTAACTTTAATCAAATCCCATTTAATATTTCTACTTTTATATTTAATAAACAATTTCGTAATCTTTTTCATCCAATTATACTAATGCAGTATACATTTCATTTTTTTTTATACAGATCAGAACTCCATTTTCAAACTGAAGCTGAAACCAGATAAAATAACAATAGGTTCAGTGTTGGAACAATATAAAAATGGACTCGGGTCCGGATCCACCACGGATCCTTTTGCAGTGGGTCCCGTTTGCATCCTTAGTCATATGATGGATCTTCTCTCTTCTTTCGTCATGGACTCATTTACAATCTGAGATGCCGATAAATATACGACAGTTTGGCTTCATCATGACGAAGTAATGGTAGTCAGTTTCACAGGACGGTCTTGGGAGACAACGAATGAGAAAAGAAAGGACGAGACATGCCATCAATGCGATTGCATTTCCAGGAAATAACTATACTATAAAACTCTATGCTGAGAGAGAGAGAGAGAGAGAGACGAAAGCAAAGGACGAGAAAAGTAGAGCAATTGGACTTCATTTCCAGCCAATTTCTAGAAATAGCGACGGTCCCCTCACTAGAAAGGTCTAAGCCACTTGTTTGCCTTAGTCATTCAATGTGTAAGGAAAATATTGTTTGACTAGAATTCTAAGATAGTCACACTACTATACTTTTGGGCATTGGATCAATGGATTAGAATGATAAAAGTAGATGAGATTTTGAACACGTGTAGGTCTCAATGATATCTTTTGAACGCATGCAGGCCTCACTGGGATCTTTTGATCTTCACCTTCCTATGAACTAACTTGGCCTCTTGTGGGCCCCACATGTGGGTCGGAAAGAGGTATAGATGTAGGACGAGAGGTGTGTGGGTTTGCAAAGGGGTATTCGAGTATCTAAAATCGTTAATTTCAGATAAACTAGGTTTAGAGCCTATTTTATGTTCCACCAGTGTTCAGACCCAAATCCAGATCCTTGCATATGGGTTCTAGAACATTTAGATTTGGAACCAAATCCTAGTATCTTTCGACTTGAAGTTCTCTATGCACGACAATTACATTCACGTATACAAATTTAATTATATGGGGGTTTAAGGACCTACAGGGCTTGAGTTATGTGCATATTTGTGAGTCAACTTAACTTTAATCATATCCTATTTATTATTTCTACTTTTATATTTAAAAATTAAAACTTTAAACTCTTTTATCCAGTTATACTAATGCATTATATATTTAATTTTTTATACGGATCAAATCCCCTTTTGCAGTGGGTCCCGTTTGCATCCTTAGTCATATGATGGATCTTCTTTCTTCTTTCGTCATGGACTCATTTACAATCTGAGATGCCGATAAATATACGATAGTTTGGCTTCTTCATGACGAAGTAATGGTAGTCAGTTTCACAGGACGGTCTTGGGAGACAACGATTGAGAAAAGAAAGCACGAGACATGCCATCAATGCGATTGCATTTCTAAGAAATAACTATACTATAAAACTCTATGCTGTGAGAGAGAGAGAGAGAGAGAGAGAGAGAGAGAGATGAGAAAGCAAAGGACGAGAAAAGTATAGCAATTGGACTTCATTTCCAGCCAATTTCTAGAAATAGCGACGGTCCCCTCACTAGAAAGGTCTAAGCCACTTTTTTGCCTTAATCAATCAATGTGTAAGGAAAATATTGTTAGACTAGAATTCTAAGATAGTCACACTACTATACTTTTGGGCATTGGATCAATGGATTAGAATGATAAAAGGAGATGAGACTTTGAACATTTGTAGGTCTCAATGATATCTTTTGAACGCATGCAGGCCTCACTGGGATCTTTTGATCTTCACCTTCCTATGAACAAACTTGGCCTCTTGTGGGCCCCACATGTGGGTCGGAACGAGGTATAGATGTAGGACGAGAGGTGTGTGGGTTTGCAAAGGGGTATTCGAGTATCTAAAATCTTTAATTTCAGATAAACCAGGTTTAGAGCCTATTTTATGTTCCACCAGAGTTCAGACCTAAATCCAGATCCATGCATATAGGTTATAGAATATTCAGATTTGGAACCAAATCCTAGTATGTTTCGACTTGAAGTGCTCTATGCACGACAATTACATTCACGTATACAAATTTAATTATATGGGGGTTTAAGGACCTACAGGGCTTGAGTTATGTGCATATTTGTGAGTCAACTTAACTTTAATCATATCCTATCTAATATTTCTATTTTTATATTTAAAAATTAAAACTTTAAACGCTTTTATCGAGTTATACTAATGCAATATACATTTAATTTTTTATACGGATCAAATCCCCTTTTTCAATGGGTCCCGTTTACATCCTTAGTCATATGATGGATCTTCTTTCTTCTTTCGTCATGGACTCATTTACAATCTGAGATGCCGATAAATATACGAGAGTTTGGCTTCTTCATGACGAAGTAATGGTAGTCAGTTTCACAGGACGGTCTTGGGAGAGAACGATTGAGAAAAGAAAGGACGAGACATGCTATCAATGCGATTGCATTTCCAGGAAATAACTATACTATAAAACTCTATGCTGAGAGAGAGAGAGAGAGAGAGAGAGAGAGAGAGAGAGAGAGAGAGAGAAAGAGGGAGAAAGGGAGAGAGAGAGAGAGATAAGAAAGCAAAGGACGAGAAAAGTAGAGACTTCATTTCCAGCCAATTTCTAGAAATAGCGACGGTCCCCTCACTAGAAAGGTCTAAGCCACTTGTTTGCATTAGTCATTCAATGTGTAAGGAAAATATTGTTTGACTAGAATTCCAAGATAGTCACACTACTATACTTTTGGGCATTGGATCAATGGATTAGAATGATAAAAGGAGATGAGATTTTGAACACGTGTAGGTCTCAATGATATCTTTTGAACGCATGCAGGCCTTGCTGGGATCTTTTGATCTTCACCTTCCTATGAACTAACTTGGCCTCTTGTGGGCCCCACATGTGGGTCAGAAAGAGGTATAGATGTAGGACGAGAGGTGTGTGGGTTTGCAAAGGGGTATTTGAGTACCTAAAATCGTTAATTTCAGATAAACCAGGTTTAGAGCCTATTTTATGTTCCACCAGAGTTCAGACCTAAATCCAGATCCATGCATACAGGTTCTAGAATATTCAGATTTGGAACCAAATCCTAGTATGTTTCGAGTTGAAGTTCTCTATGCACGACAGTTACATTCACGTATACAAATTTAATTATATGGGGGTTTAAGGACCTACAGGGTTGAGTTATGGGCATATTTGTGAGTCAACTTAACTTTAATCATATCCTATCTATTATTTCTACTTTTACATTTAAAAATTAAAACTTTAAACTCTTTTATCCAGTTATAATAATGCAGTATATATTTAATTTTTTATACGGATCAAATCCCCTTTTCAGTGGGTCCCGTTTACATCCTTAGTCATATGATGGATCTTCTTTCTTCTTTCGTCATTGACTCATTTACAATCTGAGATGCCGATAAATATACGAAAGTTTGGCTTCATCATGACGAAGTAATGGTAGCCAGTTTCACAGGACGGACTTGGGAGACAACGATTGAGAAAAGAAAGGACGAGACATGCCATCAATGCGATTGCATTTCCAGGGAATAACTATACTATAAAAATCTATGCTGAGAGAGAGAAAGAGACAGAGAGAGAGAGAGAGAGATAAGAAAGCAAAGGACGAGAAAGTAGAGCAATTGGACTTCATTTCCAGCCAATTTCTAGAAATAGCGACGGTCCCCTCACTAGAAAGGTCTAAGCCACTTGTTTGCCTTAGTCATTCAATGTGTAAGGAAAATATTGTTTGACTAGAATTCTAAGATAGTCACACTACTATACTTTTGGGCATTGGATCAATGGATTAGAATGATAAAAGTAGATGAGATTTTGAACACGTGTAGGTCCCAATGATATCTTTTGAACGCATGCAGGCCTCACTGGGATCTTTTGATCTTCACGTTCCTATGAACTAACTTGGCCTCTTGTGGGCCCCACATGTGGGTCGGAAAGAGGTATAGATGTAGGACGAGAGGTGTGTGGGTTTGCAAAGGGGTATTCGAGTATCTAAAATCGTTAATTTCAGATAAACTAGGTTTAGAGCCTATTTTATGTTCCACCAGTGTTCAGACCTAAATCCAGATCCATGCATATGGGTTCTAGAACATTTAGATTTGGAACCAAATCCTAGTATCTTTCGACTTGAAGTTCTCTATGCACGACAATTACATTCACGTATACAAATTTAATTATATGGGGGTTTAAGGACCTACAGGGCTTGAGTTATGTGCATATTTGTGACTCAACTTAACTTTAATCATATCCTATTTATTATTTCTACTTTTATATTTAAAAATTAAAACTTTAAACTCTTTTATCCAGTTATACTAATGCATTATATATTTAATTTTTTATACGGATCAAATCCCCTTTTGCAGTGGGTCCCGTTTGCATCCTTAGTCATATGATGGATCTTCTTTCTTCTTTCGTCATGGACTCATTTACAATCTGAGATGCCGATAAATATACGACAGTTTGGCTACATCATGATGAAGTAATGGTAGTCAGTTTCACAGGACGGTCTTGGGAGACAACGATTGAGAAAAGAAAGGACGAGACATGCGATCAATGCGATTGCATTTCCAGGAAAAAACTATACTATAAGACTCTATGCTGTGAGAGAGAGAGAGAGAGAGAGAGAGAGAGATAAGAAAGCGAAGGAAGAGAAAAGTAGAGCAATTGGACTTCATTTCCAGCCAATTTCTAGAAATAGCGACGGTCCCCTCACTAGAAAGGTGTAAGCCACTTGTTTGCCTTAATCATTGAATATGTAAGGAAAATATTGTTTGACTAGAATTCTAAGATAGTCACACTACTATACTTTTGGGCATTGGATCAATGGATTAGAATGATAAAAGGAGATGAGATTTTGAACACGTGTAGGTCTCAATGATATCTTTTGAACGCATGGAGGCCTCACTGGGATCTTTTGATCTTCACCTTCCTATGAACTAACTTGGCCTCTTGTGGGCCCCACATGCGGGTCAGAAAGAGGTATAGATGTAGGACGAGAGGTGTGTGGGTTTGCAAAGGGCTATATGAGTTTCTAAAATCGTTAATTTCAGATAAACCCGGTTTAGAGCCTTTTTATGTTCCACCAGAGTTTAGAGTTAAATCCAGATCCATGCATATGGGTTCTAGAACATTCAGATTTGGAACCAAATCCTAGTATGTTTCGACTTGAAGTTCTCAATGCACGACAATTACATTCACGTAAACAAATTTAATTTTATGAGGGGTTTAAGGACCTACAGGGCTTGAGTTATGTGCATATTTGTGAGTCAACTTAACTTTAATCATATCCTATTTATTATTTCTACTTTTATATTTAAAAATTAAAACTTTAAACTCTTTTATCCAGTTATACTAATGCAGTATATATTTAATTTTTTATACGGATCAAATCCCCTTTTGCAGTGGGTCCCGTTTGCATCCTTAGTCATATGATGGATCTTCTTTCTTCTTTCGTCATGGGCTCATTTACAATCTGAGATGCCGATAAATATACGACAGTTTGGCTTCATCATGACGAAGTAATGGTAGTCAGTTTCACAGGACGGTCTTGGGATACAACGATTGAGAAAAGAAAGGACGAGACATGCTATCAATGCGATTGCATTTCCAGGAAATAACTATACTATAAAACTCTATGCTGAGAGTGAGAGAGAGAGAGAGAGAGATAAGAAAGCAAAGGACGAGAAAAGTAGAGGAATTGGAATTCATTTCCAGCCAATTTCTAGAAATAGCGACGGTCCCCTCACTAGAAAGGTCTAAGCCACTTGTTTGCTGTAGTCATTCAATGTGTAAGGAAAATATTGTTTGACTAGAATTCTAAGATAGTCACACTACTATACTTTTGGGCATTGGATCAATGGATTAGAATGATAAAAGGAGATGGGATTTTGAACACGTGTAGGTCTCAATGATATCTTTTGAACGCATGCAGGCCTCACTGGGATCTTTTGATCTTCACCTTCCTATGAACTAACTTGGCCGCTTGTGGGCCCCACATGTGGGTCAGAAAGAGGTATAGATGTACGACGAGAGGTGTGTGGGTTTGCAAAGGGGTATTCGAGTATCTAAAATCGTTAATTTCAGATAAACCAGGTTTAGAGCCTATTTTATGTTCCACCAGAGTTTAGACCTAAATCCAGATCCATGCATATAGGTTCTAGAATATTCAGATTTGGAACCAAATCCAAGTATGTTTCGAGTTGAAGTTCTCTATGCACGACAATTACATTCACGTATACAAATTTAATTATATGGGGGTTTAACGACCTACAGGGCTTGAGTTATGTGCATATTTGTGAGTCAACTTAACTTTAATCATATCCTATCTATTATTTCTACTTTTATATTTAAATATTAAAACATTAAACTCTTTTATCCAGTTATACTAATGCAGTATTTATTTAATTTTTTAAACGGATCAAATCCCCTTTTGCAGTGGGTCCCGTTTGCATCCTTAGTCATATGATGGATCTTCTCTCTTCTTTCGTCATGGACTCATTTACAATCTGAGATGCCGATAAATATACGACAGTTTGGCTTCATCATGACGAAGTAATGGTAGTCAGTTTCACAGGACGGTCTTGGGAGACAACGATTGAGGAAAGAAAGGACGAGACATGCTATCAATGCGATTGCATTTCCAGGAAATAACTATACTATAAAACTCTATGCTGAGAGTGAGAGAGGGAGAGAGAGATAAGAAAGCAAAGGACGAGAAAAGTAGAGACTTCATTTCCAGCCAATTTCTAGAAATAGCGACGGTCCCCTCACTAGAAAGGTCTAAGCCACTTGTTTGCCGTAGTCATTCAATGTGTAAGGAAAATATTGTTTGACTAGAATTCTAAGATAGTCACACTACTATACTTTTGGGCATTGGATCAATGGATTAGAATGATAAAAGGAGATGAGATTTTGAACACGTGTAGGTCTCAATGATATCTTTTGAACGCATGCAGGCCTCACTGGGATCTTTTGATCTTCACCTTCCTATGAACTAACTTGGCCGCTTGTGGGCCCCACATGTGGGTCAGAAAGAGGTATAGATGTACGACGAGAGGTGTGTGGGTTTGCAAAGGGGTATTCGAGTATCTAAAATCGTTAATTTCAGATAAACCAGGTTTAGAGCCTATTTTATGTTCCACCAGAGTTTAGACCTAAATCCAGATCCATGCATATAGGTTCTAGAATATTCAGATTTGGAACCAAATCCAAGTATGTTTCGACTTGAAGTTCTCTATGCACGACAATTACATTCACGTATACAAATTTAATTATATGGGGGTTTAACGACCTACAGGGCTTGAGTTATGTGCATATTTGTGAGTCAACTTAACTTTAATCATATCCTATCTATTATTTCTACTTTTATATTTAAATATTAAAACATTAAACTCTTTTATCCAGTTATACTAATGCAGTATTTATTTAATTTTTTAAACGGATCAAATCCCCTTTTGCAGTGTGTCCCGTTTGCATCCTTAGTCATATGATGGATCTTCTCTCTTCTTTCGTCATGGACTCATTTACAATCTGAGATGCCGATAAATATACGACAGTTTGGCTTCATCATGACGAAGTAATGTAGTCAGTTTCACAGGACGGTCTTTGGAGACAACGATTGAGAAAAGAAAGGACGAGACATGCTATCAATGCGATTGCATTTCCAGGAAATAACTATACTATAAAACTCTATTCTGTGAGAGAGAGAGAGAGAGAGAGAGAGAGAGAGAGAGAGAGATAAGAAAGCAAAGGACGAGAAAAGTAGAGCAATTGGAGTTTATTTCCAGGCTATTTCTAGAAATAGCGACGGTCCCCTCACTAGAAAGGTCTAAGCCACTAGTTTGCCTTAGTCATTTAATGTGTAAGGAAAATATTGTTTGACTAGAATTCTAAGATAGTCACACTACTATACTTTTGGGCATTGGATCAATGGATTAGAATGATAAAAGGAGATGAGATTTTGAACACGTGTAGGTCTCAATGATATCTTTTGAACGCATGCAGGCCTCACTGGGATCTTTTGATCTTCACCTTCCTATGAACTAACTTGGCCTCTTGTGGGCCCCACATGCGCGTAAGAAAGAGGTATAGATGTAGGACGAGAGGTGTGTGGGTTTGCAAAGGGGTATTTGAGTATCTAAAATCGTTAATTTCAGATTAACTAGGTTTAGAGCCTATTTTATGTTCCACCAGAGTTCAGACCTAAATCCAGATCCATGCATATGGGTTCTAGAACATTCAGATTTGGAACCAAATCCTAGTATGTTTCGACTTGATGTTCTCTATGCACGACAGTTACATTCACGTATACAAACTTAATTATATGGGGGTGTAAGGACCTACAGGGCTTGAGTTATGTGCATATTTGTGAGTCAACTTAAGTTTAATCGTATCCTATTAATTATTTCTACTTTTATATTTAAAAATTAAAACTTTAAACTCTTTCATCCAATTATACTAATGCAGTACATATTTAATTTTTTATACGGATCAAATCCCCTTTTACAGTGGGTCCCGTTTGCATCCTTAGTCATATGATGGATCTTCTTTCTTCTTTCGTCATGGACTCATTTACAATCTGAGATGCCGATAAATATACGACAGTTTGGCTTCATCATGACGAAGTTATGGTAGTCAGTTTCACAGGACGGTCTTGGGAGACACCGATTGAGAAAAGAAAGAACGAGACATGCGATCAATGCGATTGCATTTCCAGGAAATAACTATACTATAAAACTCTATGCGGTGAGAGAGAGAGAGAGAGAGAGAGAGAGAGAGAGAGAGAGAGAGAGAGAGAGAGAGAGAGAGATAAGAAAGCAAAGGACGAGAAAGTAGAGCAATTGGACTTCATTTCCAGCCAATTTCTAGAAATAGCGACGGTCCCCTCACTAGAAAGGTCTAAGCCACTTGTTTGCCTTAATCATTCAATGTGTAAGGAAAATATTGTTTGACTAGAATTCTAAGATAGTCACACTACTGTACTTTTGGGCATTGGATCAATGGATTAGAATGATAAAAGGAGATGGGATTTTGAACACGTGTAGGTCTCAATGATATCTTTTGAACGCATGTAGGCCTCACTGGGATCTTTTGATCTTCACCTTCCTATGAACTAATTTGGCCTCTTCTGGGCCACACATGAGGGTCAGAAAGAGGTATAGATGTAGGACGAGAGGTGTGTGCGTTTGCAAAGGGGTATTCGAGTATCTAAAATCGTTAATTTCAGATAAACCAAGTTTAGAGCCTATTTTATGTTCCACCAGTGTTCAGACCTAAATCCAGATCCATGCATATAGGTTCTAGAACATTCAGATTTGGAACCAAATCCTAGTATTTTTCGACTTGAAGTTCTCTATGCACGACAATTACATTCACGGATACAAATTTAATTATATGGGGGTTTAAGGACCTACAGGGTTTGAGTTATGTGCATATTTGTGAGTCAACTTAACTTTAATCATATCCTATCTATTATTTCTACTTTTATATTTAAAAATTAAAACTTTAAACTCTTTTATCCAGTTATACTAATGCAGTATATATTTAATTTTTTATACGGATCAAATCCCCTTTTGCAGTGGGTCCCGTTTGCATCCTTAGTCATATGATGGATCTTCTTTCTTCTTTCGTCATGGACTCATTTACAATCTGAGATGCCGATAAATATACGACAGTTTGGCTTCATGATGACGAAGTAATGGTAGTCAGTTTCACAGGACGGTCTTGGGAGACAACGATTGAGAAAAGAAAGGACGAGACATGCGATCAATGCGATTGCATTTCCAGGAAAAAAACTATACTATGAAACTCTATGCTATGAGAGAGAGAGAGAGAGAGAGAGAGATAAGAAAGCAAAGGAAGAGAAAAGTAGAGCAATTGGACTTCATTTCCAGCCAATTTCTAGAAATAGCGACGGTCCCCTCACTAGAAAGGTGTAAGCCACTTGTTTGCCTTAATCATTGAATGTGTAAGGAAAATATTGTTTGACTAGAATTCTAAGATAGTCACACTACTATACTTTTGGGCATTGGATCAATGGATTAGAATGATAAAAGGAGATGAGATTTTGAACACGTGTAGGTCTCAATGATATCTTTTGAACGCATGGAGGCCTCACTGGGATCTTTTGATCTTCACCTTCCTATGAACTAACTTGGCCTCTTGTGGGCCCCACATGTGGGTCAGAAAGAGGTATAGATGTAGGACGAGAGGTGTGTGGGTTTGCAAAGGGCTATATGAGTTTCTAAAATCGTTAATTTCAGATAAACCCGGTTTAGAGCCTTTTTATGTTCCACTAGAGTTCAGACCTAAATCCAGATCTATGCATATAGGTTCTAGAACATTCAGATTTGGAACCAAATCCTAGTATGTTTCGACTTGAAATTCTCTATGCACGACAATTACATTCACGTATACAAATTTAATTATATGGGGGTTTAAGGACCTACAGGGCTTGAGTTATGTGCATATTTGTGAGTCAACTTAACTTTAATCATATCCTATTTATTATTTGTACTTTTATATTTAAAAATTAAAACTTTAAACTCTTTTATCCAGTTATACTAATGCAGTGTATATTTAATTTTTTATACGGATCAAATCCCCTTTTGCAGTGGATCCCGTTTGCATCCTTAGTCATATGGTGGATCTTCTTTCTTCTTTCGTCATGGACTCATTTACAATCTGAGATGCCGATAAATATACGACAGTTTGGCTTCATCATGACGAAGTAATGGTAGTAAGTTTCTCGCGACGGTCTTGGGAGACAACGATTGAGAAAAGAAAGGACGAGACATGGCATCAATGTGATTGCATTTCCAGGAAATAACTGTACTATAAAACTCTATGATGTGAGAGAGAGAGAGATAAGAAATCAAGCAAAGGACGAGAAAAGTAGAGCAATTGGACTTCATTTCCAGCCAATTTCTAGAAATAGCGACGGTCCCCTCACTAGAAGTTCTAAGCCACTTGTTTGCCTTAATCATTCAATGTGTAAGGAAAATATTTTTTGACTAGAATTCTAAGATAGTCACACTACTATACTTTTGGGCATTGGATCAATGGATTAGAATGATAAAAGGAGATGAGATTTTGAACATGTGTAGGTCTCAATGATATCTTTTGAACGCATGTAGGCCTCACTGGGATCTTTTGATCTTCACCTTCCTATGAACTAACTTGGCCTCTTGTGGGCGCCACATGTGGGTCAGAAAGAGGTATAGATGTAGGATGAGAGGTGTGTGGGTTTGCAAAGGGGTATTCGAGTATCTAAAATCGTTAATTTCAGATAAACTAGGTTTAGAGCCTATTTTATGTTCCACTAGAGTTCAGACCTAAATCCAGATCCATGCATATAGGTTCTAGAACATTCAGATTTGGAACCAAATCCTAGTATGTTTCGACTTGAAGTTCTCTATGCGCGACAATTACATTCACGTATACAAATTTAATTATATGGGGGTTTAAGGACCTACAGGGCTTGAGTTATGTGCATATTTGTGAGTCAACTTAACTTTAATCATATCCTATTTATTATTTGTACTTTTGTATTTAAAAATTAAAACTTTAAACTCTTTTATCCAGTTATACTAATGCAGTATATATTTAATTTTTTATACGGATCAAATCCCCCTTTTCAAGTTAAAGTTGAAATTTGATAAAATAATAATAGGTTCCTTGTTGGAACATTATACAAATTATTAAAATGGGCTCAGTTCCGCATCCACCATGATTCCTTTTCGATTTGGACTCATTTGCATCCTTAGTCATCCAATGGAGCTTCTTTCTTCTGTCGTCTTTGACTCATTTACAATATGGGATGCCGAGAAATATACGACGGTTTGGCTTCATCATGAGGAAGTAATGGTAGTCACTCTCACAGGACAGTCTTGGGAGAGAACGGTCTAGAAAAGACAGGACACGACGTGCCATCAATGGGACTGCATTTCTAGGAAATAACTGTACTATAAAACTTATTGCACAGAGAGAGAGAGAGAGAGAGCGAGAGAGAGAGAGAGAGCGCTAAGGCAAAGAAATGTAGAGTGGTTGGACTTCATTTCCAGCCAATTCCTAGAAATGGCGACGGTGGCCTCACTAGAAAGGTCTAAGCCACTTATTTGCGTTGAATCATTCAATGTGTAAGGAAAATATTTTTTGACTGAAATTCTATGAAAGTCGTACTACTAAATTTTTGGGCGATGGATCAAGGGATTAAAAAGTTAAAAAGAGATGAGATTTTGAACACATGTAGGTCTCAGTGAGATCTTTTGAACGCATGTAGGTCTCACTGGGATCTTTTGATCTTCACCTTCATATAAATTGACTTGGCCTCGTGTGGGCCCACTACTGGGTTTGAAAGAGGTATAGATGCAAGAGGGGATGTGTGTGGGTTTGCAAATGGGTATTCGAGTATCTAAAATCTCTAGTTCCAAATAAAGTAGGTTTTGAACCTATTTTAAGTTCCACGAATAAATCTAGATTGCATATAGGATCTAGAACATTTGGATAGGGAACCAGATCCTAGTATGTTTCGACTTGAAGTCTCGATGCTGACAATTACATTCACGTATATAAATTGATATGGGGTTTAAGGACTTACATGGCTTGAGTTATATGCATATTTGAGAGTCTACTTACCTTTAATCACATCCCATTTATTATTCCTACTTTTATGTTTAAAAAATAAATTTTAGTTCTTTTCCCAATTATACTAATGCAGTATACATTTAATTTTTTTATAATGATCAGATTTTCCTTTTCAAGTTGAAGCTGAAGCTGAAACCGGATAGAATAATAATTAGGTTTCATGTTGGAACAAGATCCAGATTATGAAAAGGGGCTCAGGTCCGGATCCACTATGGTTCCTTCCCCAGTGGGATCTGTTTGCATCCTTAGTCATCTGATGGAGCGTCCTTTTTCTTTCGTCATAGACTCATTTATGATTTGAGATGCCGAGACATATAGGACAGTTTGACTTGATAATAAGGAAGTAATCGTAGTCTTGGGAGACAACGACTGAGAATAGAAAGGACGAGACATGCCAAAATGGCACTGCATTTCCAAGAAATAACCATAGTATAGAAGTCTATGCTTTGAGTGAGAAAGATAAGAAGGCTAAGGCAGAGAAACGTGGAGCAGTTGGACTTCATTTCCAGCTAATTCCAAGAAACAGCGACTGTCTAAGTCACTTACTTGCCTTGAATCATTCAATGGGTAAGGAAAATATTGTCAATAAAGCTTGGTGAATTGTTGCGACTTAGTTGGAAATTACCTACCCGCTAACCTGATGAGAACACCAAACAGAAGAAAAATGGGCAGCTTTCACATCTTTCACTTCCTTTCTCTGCTCCTCCTCTCGACTGCTGAGATTGGTTTCTGTGGTAGTGATTCCTGCAAACCTTCCAAGTGCAGGAAAGATGGCCCTGTCATCCGATTCCCCTTCAGAATAAAAGATCGCCAGCCTCCATATTGCGGACATCCAGGCTTCGATGTCTACTGCCAAGACGGCAGCACCTTAATTCACATTCCATCAGTGAATGGAGACGTTGTTGTGGCAGACATCGACTACAGGGAAGAAAGAATGAAGATAATTGCCGACCCGAACTCAAAGGATTGTATCTGGCGTCTCCTTTACAAGGGCCTCAATCTCTCTGCTTCTCCTTTCGTGTTTGATAGTTCCAACACCGGCAACTTCACATTCATCAGGTGTTCCAAGACTCGAGATTCAAGTGAATTCATGTCAGTTTATAACATCTCCTGCCTGGGCGACTCTGAACACGAAGTTTCCGTTTTAACAGCTACGAGAACTGTGGATGCGATGCAGGTATCTTGCGAGCCAATGAGGACCATTGCAATGCCACTGTCATACGATTATAACTCTGGCATTAGATTTTATTTTATTCATCTGAGGTGGGACGTGCCCGGATGCAAGGAGTGCAAATCGAAGGGACGGGAGTGTGGTTTCAAGAACCAAAGTAGCAGTGACATCATCTGTTTCGACAATCACGGTAAAGTTTTTTTTTTTTTTTCCTTTCTTTAAATTCCTCGACTTTCCTTTTTCTCCCTTTCTTTTCCTAACCTGTTATTAATCTCAACTAGTTCCTCAATGGGATTCATATTGATGACCCAAACATACCAATGAATCTAAGGGCTTAAATTAAATCAACTAACATGATTACTTAGGACGTAATGGTTCCTTTTTACCCAGTCATGCGAAGAAACCCATTATTGGCCTGATCATTAAACCACATAGTGGGGCCAAACAGTAATCAGGTCTGGATTAGTATCCAGTTGGGTCTCAAGTCTCTACAGATAATCTGTGTATGTACTCAAGTAGGAGTGACAATGAATCAGTATCAAGTCAGATTGGGCTTTGTGGGCAACATATACAGCCTCAACTCAAAACCAACCCCTGTTATGAGTCCTTTTTTTTCTTTTGTAATTGGTAAATATTGATTGAGAATAAAATAAATACATAGGTAAAAAAGACCCCCAAAACTCCCCAGAAACTGGGAGTTGCAGCTTTACCAAAGGGAAAATAATATGGTCAACAGTAAAAAGAGAGGAGGCCACTACCAAATTTCAGAGTCAACCAGTATAGGTCAATGGAGTATGTAACTCCCCAAAAAAGTTTGAAGCATGTACAGAGAGTCTGTCCCTTGAATGTACAGTTAACCCCTTTCTTGAATCAGGGGCTCTAACAAAGAGAAAGTAATCCATTTGGTTGAACCATGCCAAGAAGCGCGATTCACTTCCATGGGAGATGGGTCACATTGGAAATTAATGATTCAATTTAATAGTTAGCACTAAAATTAGTCTGATTGTTAGAGTCCATGATCCATTACGTTGGTAATTTGAGATCCAATGAATTGCCCCTATGAAATATGAGCCCCATTATCGCTCAAATGGGATACAGTTTTATCTGGATATAATGGATCATTTCTCAGTAAATATGATCCGTTGATCTAAAGTCTTTGAAATTATCCAATGATTCTATTAAGTTTGATCGGTTGGCCATCATACCAAGTCGGCCTTCTGTACTATTTTACAACAAAGAATTAGCAGACTGAAGTATTCTTGAGGTTCATTTGTTAGAGAAGATCATAAATGCAGTTTCACTGATTTCCTTGCATTATCTCTGCAGGTTTAAAGATGAAGAATGAGATTATAGGTAGAGAACTACTCATCCTTTTAGTTATTTGACTTTACAAATAGTTTTGATAGGATATTTCTTATTTTTAAGTTTGTTTATGTGCAGGTGCTAGCATAGGATCCTTTCTTCTCTTTATAACCATTGCGGCTGGTGTCAAAGTTTGCTATTCTTGGAAATTGAATAGAAAATTGGATTTGGAAAATGAAATAAAGGTTGAAAAATTTCTAGAAGGCTACAAATCCCTCAAGCCTACAAGATACTCTTATGCCGATTTGAAAAAGATGACTGATCAATTTAAAGAAAAAATAGGCCAAGGTGGTTATGGCAGCGTGTTCAAAGGGAAACTTCCAAATGGAACCGTTGTGGCTATAAAGATTCTCAAAACTTTTGGTGGTGATGGTGCGGAGTTCATCAATGAAGTGGGTACTATTGGCAGAATTCACCATGTCAATGTGGTTCGCCTTTTGGGCTTTTGTGTGGATCGATTGAAGCAAGCTCTTATCTATGAATTCATGCCAAATGAATCACTAGAAAAATTCATTTTCTCCAAAAGTACTGATAAATTTCTCGGTTGGGAGAAACTTCAAGGTATTGCTATTGGTGTCGCTAGAGGGATAGAATATCTTCACCAAGGATGTGACCAACGTATCCTTCATTTTGATATCAAGCCTCACAATATTTTACTCGATCAGAACTTCAATCCCAAGATATCTGATTTTGGGTTGGCAAAGTTGTGCTCAAAGGGACAAAGTCTGGTCTCCATGAGAGCCGCTAGAGGGACCATGGGCTACATTGCACCTGAAGTATATTCAAGAAACTTTGGAAATGTTTCCTATAAATCAGATGTTTATAGTTTTGGAATGTTGCTGCTTGAAATGGTTGGAGGAAGGAAAAACATTGACGTTACAGTGGATAAAACTAGCCAAGTCTATTTCCCAGAATGGATTTATAAACGTTTATGCCAAGGGGAAGACATGGGGCTCACCTTTGCCACAAATGAAGATTCTAAGATTGCAAGGGGACTAACGATTATAGCACTCTGGTGCATACAGTGGTACCCAATAGATCGCCCTTCTATGACGACTGTGGTTCAAATGTTGGAAGGAAATGTGGAAACCTTGACGATGCCAACCAACCCTTTTGCTACTACTACTTCAGCGAACACGAATTTAGAAGATGCTCAAGTTGCAAAGTTGTCGACTATTTCTGAGTAGGTTTAAAAGAAAGCTTAAGGTCCCTACCTCTTTGGAAGTTTGTCTTACATATGTATTGTGTAATTTTATCGTTCCTTCGCTAGTTTAGATATTTACACATAGTTATAGGCTTAATTTCAACTAATTTCAGTGTTGTAATATAACCTATTTTAGGATCATGGCCTCTCTCTCTCTCTCTCTCTCTCTCTCGCTCTCTCTCTCTCTCAAAATACCATCATCCATCATTCAAACGTTCTTAAGAAGATCATGTGAAGAAGGGGCTATGGAATGTCTATAGTATGATGCAAGTACCATACAAGTCAAGCAATTTTCTTTTTATAGTTTATAGTGTCTATTAAAAGCTTTAGTGCATAACTAAATCCAATCAATCTTTGGATGAGAACTCAATTCATTCCAGCTATCATGGTCAATCTAAACCATGTACGTACAAAATAGACTTCTGCATAAGACTAAGGCTCTGTTTGACAAATCTGATTTATTTGAAATAGATCTGTTTCAAATGGTACTGTTCGAAACATACATTTTTTCAAGGAGATCGTTTGGCATGACTCGCTTTCATGTATTATTTGATTAGATCTATTTGAAGAATCTTGTTTGGTAAACATAAACATAAGAGCATGTTACATGGGCATTTGTTGTCATTTTACTAAAAAAATACATTAGAAACATTTCTTCAAAACCACATATTGGAACATGAAAGAATAAGGATCGGATAAATCCTCTCAAATCCATTTAAGGCCCAATTGTGTTCAACTCTATACTTTATACCTATATGAGTTATCAATTTTAACTAATGGCATTTGACAAATATAGTTCATACCTTCTCTCTCTCCTTTTTCTATATTCTCAATATACTTAACAATGTTAGAAAATTTAAACCAAAATCAAATTGAGAAAAAGAAAATTATCTTCAATAATCATTTTAAAATAGTCAACTACTGACCCAAACAAGAAAAGAAAAGGGTAAAAAACAATAACAACGTCATGAATGAAAAAGGGCATCTGCAATTGCATCTCTAATGGCTAACATCTCCATCTATTGTTCGATATTGACAGTTGCTTCTGTTTTAGGGGTATTACGTACTATCCCTACTGTTACTCGCCTCTAGAGCTAATTCTTCACACTCATATTGATGAAAAAGTTTGTCTGCAATAGCTTCTTTCTTGATGAAGTTGTACACTATCATTGTAACAACTACTATAGTACTTTGTATGGGGAATGGGTATGGAGGCATCTTCTTCAAAATTGGAAAACGAGCCTTTAATACTTGTCACGCCCCCGAACCGAAACCTCGGGGGCGGGAGATGGGATTAAGGCATAAATATATTTTACTTCTCCCAGGATCCGCGTGTGTGAAGACAACACATTCTGAATATTTTGCGGAAGCATTTGTGGCGTTGCGACCCGAAGTCCGTGGCCATCGGATTCCGCGTCGCACTCAACCTCTAGCCCATAGCTATTATATCAAGAATCATATCAGACTGGAGTAACCATCACAATAAATTACAGAGCTGACAGTAACAGGATATTACATTCCCAAATATGTTCAAGTTACAATTATCAATGTACATTAATTAAGAATCCCAAGAAACAGGCTAATAAAAGCCATACAACAAGAAGCTATAAACTACTACCCAAATGTGACGTAGCTCCGATGTCAAGCTCAATGTCTACATGACATAGCCGACAAACCAACCTGCAAGGCATGGCTCCACAGCCAATAAAAACACTCAACTCGGGGCGAAGAAATCTGAACCTGAGTACCAAAAGTAGTGGGTCAGACACGACGGTCTGGCAGGTGGATGAAAAGAACACAATATAGCGAATAATAATACAAATGATAAATCATGCTATTTGCTCAAAATGCTGCATATAATTATACGGGTGCAAAGTCGGGAATCTCGGGGAAAACTTGTATTCATTTCAAGCACGGGTAAAACATGAACATCTAATAAAACATGTATTCATTTACATCATCTATAATCATAGATATTTGAAAATCGGGTATTCGTCTAAAACATGTATAAATATAGTGGTTTGACAAAACAAACGTTCATTTGAAACTTAAGTAAAACACAAGTATACAACAAATCAGGTATCCATAACAGTCTAGCAAAACCAATGTCCATTTGAAACATATGTGAAAATACGGATATTTAACAAACCGGGTGTTCATTTAAAACAAGTGTAACCCAAGAAATCTGACAAGACTAATGTTCGTTTAAACCTATTCCAAGGTATGGATATTTAAACAAATTGGGTATCATGTAAAATAGGTATAAACATAGGAATCTGGCAAAACAAGTGTCATCTAAAACATATTTCAAACCATGGATATTTGACAAATCGGGTAATCATTTAAAACGGTATAAACATAGGAATCTCACCAGCCAAATGTCATTTAAAACAAGGCACGGATATTTAACAATTCGGGTATTCATTTAAAACATGTGTAATCACATAAATCTAGTAAAACCATCGATCGTTTGAAACATATGTAAAAGCATGGGTATTCGCCCAACCGGCATCCATTTAAAACATGTGCGGGTACAAAGAACAGAAAACAATATAATAATAACTGAATTTACATTGGAGAATATTAGCACTTGTTTAAATAACAACTTTCATAAAGGAAACGAATCATTTATCGGAAAGCAAGTAACAATATAAAACATGTCGGGTATCCAAGGAATCGGGAACTGGCAAGATGGCAACCACACGAAGCTAAGTCCTCTATCACTAAAGCGATAGAGCAATAACTAGGCCCTGATCTCAGTCACTCGAGGTGAGGAGAAACAGGGGATCTCATATCAATACATATACATATACTAGGCCCTGATCTCAGTCACTCGAGGTGAGGAGAAACAGGGGATCTCATGAATGCATATACATATACTATACGGGACCACGGTAGCGAGCCGGGCATCGGGGACCACAGTAGCAATCTGCGGTATCGGGACAAGACCACGGTAATAACCAGGTAGCGGGATCCAAGCTGCAGCTGGCGGGACAAGAGGGGGGATCTCCAAGTCGGTGGATCAAACCAACAAGGTTATCCAAGCTTAGTGGTGCCGACTCATAGGTCAAATACAATCGAGACATATGCAATTAAATCAAGTACAATAGATATACGGGCAAGACGGGGGTGCTCAAGGGCACACTAACATTTCATATCGGGCAATACATGTCGGGACAAATAACTGTTACTAGTGTAACTTCAATGCTTTCGGGAAAACAAGTCATGTAATGCAAATCTCGGGAAAAGAGGTGAAACAATGAACTATAACAATTTCGGGTAAAAATATCGGTTCCAAGATCTATTTAAGTGAATAGGGGTCCCGTATGTCGATTATAATAATTACTTGGTACTCCTTGAGTTTGAAGACATTCCGGGCTCCTTATGCACTTTTACTACTTTCAAAACTTAAAATGAGCTTATGGGTAATACTAGATGTTACAATAGCAAGAATCAAGATTATAAACGGTCCATCCTAGGCATGACATAAATCCGGAAACATCGAGCAACCGATTCATTCATCGAAAGGAATAGAATTAGCGATAACCAAGGAAATAGACTTGTGTTTATATATAAAGAAGATATCGCGTCGTTCCATCCCGTTCAAGATTGAAATGGATTGAACTTCGATGCCACCGAACCAACCGTGAGGCGTGTCGGCTCAAGACATTCTCACACTTGGTCCAAACGGTCCAAAAAGGGTAGTCAGGGTCCCACCTAAAACCAAGAATTAGTGTCTAATCAACACCATTCTTTTCTTTCAGTTCCCTAGTCTTAGGGACCTTAGATCAGGGTACAATTGGTCTTAACACTAAGGTATATACCTCTAGGACTCATAGAAAGCCCAAAGGTTTAAAAAAAAACACAATATCAAATTTCACTTTCGGCCGATCGATCGGTCGAAATTTCTGTACCAGTTATACACAGGGTCCGATCGATCAGTCGATCGATCGGCTGAAAAAGCCTTACAGTTAAAAGTCAGTCCGATCGATCGGCCTGTAGGTCCGATCGATCGGACCTGGGCGCAGTGCAGGTCCGGGGCACTGATTTTTTTTCCTTTTTGTTTCCTTTCCTTCCAACATATAATCAATCACAAAGAACCATAAACAAGATGGTTTAAATACATGTTTCCAAGACAATAACATGAGCTAAAGAGCTCCTCATTTCAAATTCCTCTCTTTCCATTCTTTCCATTCTTTCCATTCACAATTAATCACAAGGTGGAGAAAACTCATTCATGTGAAATCATTTGAAACCTTGACAATATGATGCATACATTTTCCAAGTATGAACAAGAGGGAAATAACTCATCAATAAGCACATTTCGAAATCAATATTAATCATATTAAAGACAACTATTAAAATCACCAAAACCATTAATGAATCAAGATTTTCTCACAAAACATGCTAATAATCAAAACAATCCATTCATCCACTTGCCTTTGACTCTAATCAAGCAAATCAAGCTCCTAATCACCTCTCAAGCTCAAGATCCACAATCTCTACAAAAACCCTCAAAACAACCCTAAAATGGGTTAAACAATGAAATGACAATGAAACTTTCCAATAATCAAGTGGAGCTTCTCTAAGGCTAGTAGATTACAAATCTAGAAGATGGGAAGAATCACTTACTTGGAAGGTCCTCTAATGGAGAAGGTAAGCTCAAAGGAAGTCTTGTGATGGAGGGTTCTCTTCACAAATGGTATCAATGGAAAGCTTGCAAGATGAGGAAGAAGATGATGAGTTCCATTTCTTGGTTGATGCCAATCTTGGTGTGGATTAGAGGAGGAGAAGCAAGAAAAAGAAAAGGCAAGAAAACCCTAGACTCAAAAGGGTTGTGTTGGAACAAGAAGGATGAAATGAATGGCTAATGGCTTCCCCTTTATTAACAAGTGAGTTGGGTTGGGTTGGGTCCCACAACTAAAGGAGCTAAATGGGCTGAAATCATCTCTTTCGGTACCTCGGACGAATTCGACGAAGAAGGAAGAAATGATCGTCGAAATATCTAGTTTTCAAAAAGTGTATGTTTCACGGATTTCGAGAGTATCGAGTTTTGGGTACAGATTTGGTGTGAAAAGACTGTTTTGCCCTCAAGGCCAAGAAATCGGGTTTTGGTTTCTCAAATGGATACGAGATCAACATGAAAGTTGTAGGATTCCTCAAGATGAATGCAACGGGCCAAAAACACGATACGAAACAAATCGGAAAAATCTCACAAGAAAAGCAAAGCCTAAAAGGGAACCCCCAAAGGGCCCCACAAGCTACCAAAGCACTCAAAAGCCCAAAACTAGAAGAAAAACCATTCTAGCTCACAAACTCAACCCAACAACTACTAATCCCACTAAAAGAATTAATCCACAAATAAAACAACACTAATCCAAGAGATTAGGGGTCGGGTTCTCACAATACTCCAAAAGATCGCTCTATCACATTTCATAGTGATGAAAGAACATAATTGAAAATTCTCTTTCTATTATGAGGACGAGCACCTCCTCTAAAGTCTGGTAACCAATGCCGAACATTACAATGAGGAGCAAGAAAGCCACGCATACTTTTAAATTTGGCATCAACAACATAAAATTTTCCTGCAAGATACAAAAAAGTTATTATAATATGTTAATATGAAATGAGTTATAATGAATTGTTTATTCTTTACCTTGAGGGGTATGCGAGAATTTTAACTCTGGTCTATATATAATATCAAGTAAAATGCATGAGTCATGTGCGGTTCCTTCCCAACCAAGTAAAACAAATGTTAATAATGTATCAAATGAGCAAGCTGCCAGAACATTTTGCATGTACTCTTTTTTTCTTCCTCTATAGGCCACCTGATTTTCTGTAGGTACTATGACGCTTATGAGGGTACCATTTATTGCCCCAACACAACCCTTAAAAAAAAGCCATAACTTTTCTAAGCATAATTGATTTTTTTATGTATCTTTCGTTTCTAGAAAAGCTCATGTAAAAGAATACTACCTTAAAATACGAATAAAACCAAGGATTTACAATGTTTCATTCGGAATTTGATGGTATGAGTTTTAAAATCTCCATCCAGAAGTGAGTCATTGCTACTAAAACATCATGGAAGTGTCGATGGATGGTTTCCCTTGAATGTTGAAATTTATCATGGAAAATTCTATTTCTATGATTTTGCCCAATTGTCGCGTACATATAGCAATTCTCCTCTCTACACAAACATATCGACTGTCTTGAAGCAATCTCTTCTCTCTTAGCACAACACGCAATCTTAAAAAGACATGTTTCTCCATATGAATCAACTCAAAACATTGTATAGGTTTCCCAAATAAAATGTCTCGAACAAAAACATGGCTCGAGAGAATTGAAGTTCTACAATATGATTCTCTAGATATGCTCATAGAATGTTTTCTTTTAAGTAATAAAGCTATTAGAGCAAGCAATTTCCGCCTCCTTGGTGTCATAGCTATTAATAGAAATGCAATTGCTCACATTAACATAAAATTCATAAAATAAAAAAATAAAAAAAGTCAAGCACCATTTCTATTGAACAATATTAAGAAAAAAAATGCTTCCATTCTATAATATTAAAATTTTGAACATCCAACTTAAGACATTTATCTAAAACATCTAATAAATAAAATCCAATTTAAAAGATCCAGAAAAAAATCAATTCCATAATATTAAAAAAAAAGAGACATCCATCCGAGATCTGCTACATAAATTGAAGACTCCTTTTCCATTAACATCTTCAAAAATTCAATACGAACATCATTATTGTCTATTGACAACCATACTTCTCTATTCTCCTTCACTCGACAAATGGTGAGAGCTATGAACAATAAAGAGGTTTGTCCAATATTCGGTATTTTCTTTAAACAAGTAACACATTCAGTAACTATGGGACCTTCTTCCTGAAGTTCTCGAACCTTTTCCATAAATTCTTGATTCTTTTCCTCAAGTCATCGAATCTTCTCCTCTCATTCTCAAATCTTGTCCTCCCGCTCGAATCTTGGTCACACTCTTGATTTTTGTCTTCTGCAAGTGCAAGTACTAGACGTTCAAAACTATCATCAAATTTCTTGTTCTTAGCTTCCTTCTTACTTTGTGAAGGACAATGATGCAATCTCCTCATATTTTCCATGAGATCCTCCTCTCCACAGTCTGAAGGGGTCTCAAGTGGAGCTTTAACCTGGTTATTTACCATGCTAGGTGATGGCGAGCTTTGATCATTATTCAAGTCCTTTGAAAAAAAAACCACTTGATGGTGTCCAAGTATCTTCTCCTCTAGCTTGGGTTCAACTAAAGAGAATTTCCATCTCATCAGGAAATGATAAAGGTGTCATCCTGAATATTTTTGCATCTGGGTGTCCCTGCATGAGATGGTTTAATTTAAAATAATATAAAAAATGAGGAATTACTAAATTAAAAATAAAACCTAACCTTTTAATATTCTTCCCATCTCTCGGGCTCCATCGTAACGGTGAGTTACTTCATTATATCCATTGATTTTTTTAATTGCTTTTGACTATATAAGATCCCGGTCTTCTCCTTGAAACCATCTATAATCCTCTTCCATGATTGCGCTTTTAAATTTGTCCTGGGCCTTCTTCGTAATAACACCTCTTGAATGCATAGGTTTAAAAAGACCTTTTTTTGGTTGTTTGACCATACGGCTCTACTTGATTCAGTTTTTTCCTATATTTTTGAGATAAAACACTTGATTCGGCCATATACTCTTCCTCTAAAAATTTTATCAATTTCAATAGTCAATATATATTCACACACACACATGTGCTCTCATGTATTTTTTCTACGTGTCATAAAAACATTCATATAAAATTTCTATGCATACAAGTAAATTATAATAAATGTTAATGTCTATGTTAGTATTTTTATGTTGGCTAATTCATGAGTTGGACAAAACTCTGGGTCCATTGAGTTGTATTTTCTATTTTACTTTAGAATGGACTGTGGTTGTGTCGCCGGAAGAAGCGAAGAATAAAAGAAAAGAGAAGACCGAGCGAAATGCCCAAGCTCGATCGATCAGAGCCTCTGTCTGATGATCGGACAGTCGTAGCGCCCCAGTTATTTGAGTGGTCCGATCGATCGGATGCACTGTCCAATCAATTGGACAAGCGCAGGTAAAACGGGAAAGTCTCCTAAACTACTACAAAGTTGTTTCCTTTTGAGACTATGTTTCCCAATTTGAGTCCTATTTGTGTTTTAAGTCTAAGGCATGAATCTGTGGCTATAAATAGGGTGTTGCTCTCAACCCTAAAGGCATGGGTGTGCATATTGAAGATTAGAACCACCACCCTCATGAATCTGAGTCAGAGATATCTTAGAGAGAGATTGTTATCTAAAGCTATTGAGAGACTGTTTTGAAGGGCTGCTCTAGATGGTCATTGTTGCTTCTACCTTTCTTGTAGAAGATAGTTCATCTTGACTGACAAGATGTGAGCAGATCAAGTAAAGAGAATAATGCACGATGGATGTCGTGGCAGTGGATTTCGTGCAAGAACAACTACAGTCCTTAGGTGGGGGTACAAACATACGACTGATGTAAAGGAGCTTGTGAGTATATCTTGTAACTGTTCGTAAACTCTTGATTTCTGGTTCGTGGTTTTTCTCCCTGGATAGGGTTTCCACGCTAAATATTGTGTCTACCTTCTTGTGGCATAAGATTGGTAGGTAGCTAGTTCTATATTGTCTGATTGGTTATTTCCGCTACATTGATTAGTTAAATTAGAAATAGCAATCCATTCTAGTAGCCTGCAAAAACTTTTAGTCTATCATGTCATAGAAATACAAAAACCATTTAAATCGTGCCAATAATTTTTACAAGAAACAAACAGGATAAAGGTTTGATGTGTTCAAAAATATTGCTTGAATACATATAATACCAATTTAAGAGTGTTACACAGTTATAAAACATCGAATCTAACGACTACATATTTACAGTGTTATATGGAAGGTTATTTAACAGCCTGAAATGGAGAAACTAATCTCCATCAATTGAAAGTGTAAATCGTAAGCATTCCACCTTAGATAAATATGACTATCAAATAAATTGTTTAGTGCAGCAAAACATATTCTGCTAAAAAAAAAAAAATTTCTTATGTAAAACTTGTAGTAAAAGGTTCTGGGTGTGAAACATTAATCCTAGATCTCTCTCTCTCTCTCTCTCAAGTGAAATAGACCATCGAATTAGACTTGCCAAACGACACCTTATTGATGTGGGTGTTTATTATCCGGTGTTCTCTCTTTAATGTTGCTTCTTATTGTGGTGAGGTCCTCGACCTTAATAGGGTGTTTAGCTTCTTAATCATGGTTATTAGCTTCATTAATCTAGCTAATTAGGTGGGTTTAGTGCTTGAGCGATTTTATTTTATCATTAGAAAAATGTTTGCGAAGTTTCATTCGATTCCAAGTGTGATTAGTCTTAATATAGGGTTAGGTTATGATTATTAGGAAAATCGGGTATTTTTCCAAAAAATTCCGTTTTCGCCGAATTTGGACTCGTTGGAAATATCTCGTCACGTTCGCCGTTTTCCGTTCTTGACTCGGCACTATTCGTTGCTCTGAAGCCCCTCGAATAATCACTTTTCTCTTGTTTCACTCAAGAAGGGCGTTTTTTACCTTTCCGCTTTCATTCCTCATTTTAACCCCATTCCAACTATTTTCATTTGTTCCTATTTACCTTCAGAGAAAGAGAGTTGCTAGGAGAGTTCTTGTTCACCATCTTCTTCACTTCCTCCTTCTTGCATGTTAACTTTGAGATTAATTCTAGTGGAACTTTGATCACCATCTTCTTCCTCTTATCCTCCTTGTTGCTGTAAGTGGTTTGCATGTTGATGAATTCTACTCCCTTCCTTTCCATTGTACTCTATGAGTGTAGGAGAAGCTTGTTGGAGAGCAGGTTTGGCTAGGGTGTATGTGGAGAGCTCCTTCCTCTTCAATCCTTCTAATTTCTCTTCTTCTGATTAAGGCAAGTAGAACAACATTATATCTTGTACATGCATGTATGTTTATTTGAATTCTGGATAATGCAATTGTTTAGCCACCTTTTAATTCCAAGCTTGGTTGTTATCTTGGATTTCACATGTTAAATTAGGGATTTTATAAATGGACTTGAAATGGATGGAATGGGTGGTTTTGGTAAATGAAATTGGATGTTTTAAGGTGCTAAAGGTGTGAATTTTGAAGCTTGGTGGCTGTATCTCGAAATTTGGATGAAACGGCTTCAAAAATTACACATTTCTTAGCACGCGATCACCTCGCAGTTAGCCCTCAGCTGACCGCTTGTCCAGAATAGAACCTAGGTAGGTTCTGTCTCACCCGCGGTGACCTGGCTAACCGCCAAACCCAAACAGAACCTATGTAAGTACTATCTCGCTCGCGGTCACCTCGCGGCTAACCGACTTGACGAAATTAATTTTCGAATAGTGTTGTTTCTACTCACGGTGACCTCGTGGTTAACCGAGGACCTCCCTTGCAGCAAACCGCATATACCCAGTTCCTCTTTTGAAGGGGGACTTCTTGACCTTAATTATATGTCGAACCCCTTAACCATGCCTTTGCATGACCAACTTGGGAAAATGAAAACAGAGCACGATTGGCTTGGTGTGCTTCATCGGTTGTACAGGCCTCTGTGTATGGTTGTATCTTGGCTCAATGTAAACGAAATTGAGTCAATTGATGCCCAATGACTTCTGTACACCAAGCGCTAACCAAACTACAGTATCGTTGACTCATTCTTAATAAACCCACCGCTAGGAGTACGTGCAATACACGATGGACGACCCTTGACCTACGATTGGCTTGTTCTTCAGTCTTGACTCGTAATCTTGTATCCGTAGCTTGACGTACCTTGTACACTCTACTCTTAAACACTCGTATAACTAGTAACATAACTTGTAGAACTAGGATTTGACTGGACTTAGAGTGTATCCTGAGGTACCTTTTTATCATGTATTTGATGGACACGTGTGGATAGACTTGTTCAAAGGACTACTCGTGGAATTGGAAACTTGTCTTATATCTTTGCTTGACTTGGAGTAGCCCTTAACTTATTGTCTTGCACCTTGTAATCTATCCACGTGTACTTGTCTTAGATCTTGTGTCACGTCATCTCATCACCATCATTATCACATCTTGCATACATGGCTAGTTGTAGTCTGATGATTCTTGAGTGGGCCGGTTTCTCAAACACTAGGGTGGGCAGTCGCCACAGACAACATCCACGGCGCAGAATAATGACAGTTGGCTCAAACAATGTGTTATTCCTAGTAGGTAGCTTTGGATACCACTAGAGCCAGACTTTAGGGTATTGGTAGTCGGCTTGGATGGGATTGGTATCCCCGGGAGATCGCTCGGACATCCTTGGAGTCTCATCTTGCTTGTGCATTACATATTACATGGATGGTTACTCTTGTTATAACTTGCTAGGATTTATATGGTTACTTGATTCGTATAATTACCCTTGCTTATATGCCTAGCTCCTTGTCTTGGTATCTCACAATCATGTACTTGTCTTTATTCTTTTTGGAACATGTTATGAATAATGTATATTGTTTATCTTCTTGCCAATATATTGTTGATCCTTTATTCCACTACACCATTTGGGTGATTTTGCAACATTTGAGATTTCTTATTAGTAACGCAAATATTTTCGTTAGGTAATTTGTCACATTTATTATCTGTTAGCAATATTCATAACCGTTAGTAAATATCTTTATAAATACTTGAATTATTTTGTAACATTTATTGGATATTTTGTGACGATTAGTAATGTGTTAGCATGATATCATAATAATAAAAAGAGGAAAAATCACATTGCCTTCCCACGTTTTTTTCTACTTTCCCTTCCCACGATTTTTTTTCCTCTTTGCCCTTTCCCCTTTTCCCCTCCCGCGCTGCGCTCGATCTGCTCTCCCGCCGCACCAGCGATGATTCCGCCGGAGCTCCCTCCCTTCCTCCCTCTCCCTCTCCCTCTCCTCTCCTTCTCTCTTTCGCTCTGCACTGTGCCGCCCTCCCGCGCGCCGGAGCCGCCACCGGTTCTCTCTGCCATTAAAACCTCGAAGACGAACAATAACTTCTAAAACAAGCTTCTTTCCCTACGCTCTGCATCAAAATCATTTCCAAGTACATTAATGATCCATTCCACTTTCTAGATCTTGCATTTTTTTTATTATTTTTTTTGAAATGTAGTTTAGAGCTTCCAAGTGATCGTCATTGCAATCGTCGTCTTCTTCTTCGTCTTTTAAAAAAGGCCAAAGCGAAAGCCAAAGCTTGTTAGGGTTTCTTGTATCCAAAAGCAAAGCGCTTTGCGTATACGAATTTCATGGGTTTCCTAGATCTATATTTCAGGCTCCAGATCTTGTTTTTCTTCTTCTTACTCTCTCTTCACTGGTTTCTCAATTACTTTCAGGTAAACTGCAATTTCTCTGCTGTTGTGTTTGGATCTGATTTGTTTTGTTTTGGAATTTCTCTGCCTTTTCAATGTTTTCTTTAGCAGATGTTTGTGTAATTGGGGGAAGATCAGATCTGGTTATTCTTGATTGTTTGGTTGGTTGATTGAGATCTGTTCTGTGGGGATTTGTTTGGTTTTGATCAGATCTGGTAATTGTGATTATGGAATGTTAGGAATTGTTGGATTAGAAGATGAGAAATGAAGTCTGATTCTTTGTTAGGTGAGGAGATGAAGGTGATTGGAGTTAGGGTAATGCTTTTGAGTGCTTTTGTTAGGTTTTGGGTTTTGTATACCCATTGAGAGATGAGATCTGATTTCTTATGTCTCTCCTTTTATCTTTTTAAGGGGGAGTTTCAAAAACATACTAAGTTTTTCATAGTTTCAGAAAAGAACAGGCACTAGAAATCGAATGAAGGGAAGTGGGAGGAAAGTTTGAAAATAAAAACCCTAGCCCTCTCTTAAGAAATGGCTTTTTAGTCATTAAAAATGTGGTGAAAGGGCATGCCCGGGGCTAGGGCTAGGGTATTTTGCTGGAAAGGACTCAAATTGAAAGAAACATAGAAGACTTGGGGCCCTGTTTTGGTCTCCTTTTGAAAATTTTAAAAAAAATGGGGATGTTTTTGAAAATGAGCAATCCTAACCTGTTTTCATTTATAATTCAAATTTGGGAACATGTTTTCTTTTAATGTTTTTTGAATGGTGGTAATAAAATCTTTATTTTGGCTTTTCTTTAAGAGTTCACTGTTGCAATAGGGCACTACTACTATACTCTAGTCTAGATCTATATAGCATCTTGGTTTGTTTGTGAGAGATGCATACAAGCTTGTAGCGTTACTACATAAGGCTGTGAAAGTTTTGGACTTATTTACTAGTTTGTGGGTGGTTTCTTGAAGGTTAGAAAAATCTAAGGAGTGTCAAAACTTTCTTGAGTTTCCTTGGGGCACTTGTTAATGAGTTGTGTATTCCTGACAGTAAACTAGATATAGATTGTAGATGAACAACTTCGGAATTGTTTCGTGTGCTTAAATTAAAGCCAGTGCAGATATAACATGTGACTATTTGCTTAAATTTTAGGAGTGTTCATTTGGTGCACTACAAAAAAAAGGACTTTCAGTCTCGCTTTTGAAATGAACTTTTGTGTCGCTTTTACAATAAAGTGACACAGTATGGTCTGATGTGTCACTTTAGAGGAGGAGTAAACGAAAAGGAGGTTTGTTGGGTCACTTTTCTATAACGTGACACACAAAACAAATCTATGATTTTTCCCCACTAAACAAAAGTGACACAAGAAGTTTGATTGTTATTTTCTTTCATGAAATAGGAAAGAAAAGCGACGCATGAATTTGGGCGCAAGTGATAATTTGGGTTCCCTCCATCGTATATTCCATCCCTTCGTTCCCTCCATTCGTCATTCCCTTAGGGCCCAAATACCCCAAACGATCATAGCGATCCCCTTCAGGAGTGTTGAGACGATCGACAGGTGCACATCATCCCCCCCCCCCCCCCACCCCAATCCTCACGCACCTTAGCAGCCCATCCCTCCAATCCTCCCCTGCATCGTCTCCATTCACCACTCCCCCCCCCAATCCTCACGCACCTCAGCAGCCCATCCCTCCAATCCTCCCCTGCATCGTCTCCATTCACACAACCCAGGCGATCACCTTCAGCCCTGCGCATCATCAGCCAGCCTCCCATCTCCATCTCCATCGCAGCCATCCAACCTCCTTCTCTCTTCTCTCCTCACCAAACCCGCCACCCTCTGCTCCATTATCTTCCTCCGCCAGACACAAGCAGCAGCAGCCCCGGCCCATAGTAGCACCTTCTTCCGCCTCCTCGAGCCGCCCCTGCACCAGGTACACCCCTCCCTCTTTCTGCACTCCGCACACACTGCGCATGCACCATTCCCCCTCTCCTCTCTCCTTCTTCTTTGTTCTCTCTCTCTCCCTCGCTCCCCATCTCTCTGCTTTCTCTCTCTTTCCCCATCTCTCTGTTCTGTCCCTCTCTGCTCTTCTCTCTACTTCTTCTTCTTTCAGCTATATATGTTTCTACTGTCTGGGTAGGGAGATTTTGGGTTTCTGCTGGATTGTGGGAGTGGGTTCCATGGTGCTGGGAGATTTTGGGGGTGGAATGTGGGAGTAAAAGCTGATGTATGGGAGGGCTTACTGGTAATCCTTAAACTTTCCTCTCTTTATAGTTTAAAATGCTTTGAGGGTTATTGGCACAATATCTTCCATTTTCTGTAATGGGTTTCTGGGTGTGATGGTTTTTAATTTGTTGAGATATGGTTGGTCGTTGGTTATTCAGGGGCTACTCCAAAGTCAGTTCTTGAGCTCATGGATGTCAAAGATCTCACACCAGCTCATGTTAAAAGTCATTTGCTGGTAAAGATCAAAGAAATGATATTTAGACACCCTGTTTTGACACCTTCCCCACCATGTATACATTATAATTTTTAGGCTTGCACAATTGCATCTGGGAGTTCAAGAGGTATTCTCAGGTTTGTTATATAGCTAAAAAGATAATTCAAATTCCCTGCACTTCTTTTCCATACTATTACTAGTACATCTGTCTGATATACTTTATTTTTGCTGATCCTTCAGATTTTCTGGGAATGGAAAATGCAGCTGGGTGGTGCCAAAATAATGTTAAGATATATAACTAGAGATAAGTTGTACTCCAATAATTTATTTTACCTGCTTTGTACTCTTTTTTTTTTCTTTCTGCCTTGCAAGGTTTGGATTTTGTGATATCTGAGGCTATAAGGCATGGGGTTTATATGATATTGAGCTGGTAATTCCGTTTTAGAATGTGACACACCTGCATTTTTTCCATATCTTCTGCAACAATTATTTCCACAACACCACCACCTGTGCAAGGAGAGAAGGAAGCTGACACCAACATCTATCCTTCTGCACTTGCTACACATGAGGAAGTTGCTACCAGTCCAGACCTTTTTATGGAAACCCTTGAGAAACTGCATAAATCTATTGGGACTAAGTTCATGTCAGTGTTTTCCTTTCTCTTTTCTTTTGAATATATTCCAAAAAACTTTAGTTCAGTGATGGGTCTTTCTAGGAACTGCTCTTGAATTGATTGGAACCCAATGAAGTTAATGTATTGCTTCAAATACTATCTTTGAGTTTGTTTTCCTTAAAGTCTCAGTGTATTTCTCTTATTGGGTGGTCTTGGGTTCTTTCATACACTACGCAAAAGAAGGAATTCTCGACTCATGTACCACTGTGGACTCGACTCACAATGGCCGTCACATTTTTGTGACGGGTTATTTTCACTCGACGACGGTCCAGGACAGCCCTTTCATCTTTTAAGTTGACAAAAGTAAAAACATCCCACCACTGTTACCCAGCGAAACCAACGCTTAGTCTCTGTTTTTTTGCTGGTGGCTTTTCTCTCTCCCTGCTCTGCCTGGTTGGTGTTGAGTGTGCTGTGTTGTTGGCTGAGTTGTTGGTTGTGCTGTGTTGGCCTGGGCAATGCCGTGCTGAGTAGCTTCTCCTTCTTGTGCTTTCTTGCTGCTGTTGTCCCCTTGCAGAGCTGTTTTTGCTTTCTGTTTGGGTGCTGTTTGTGTTGCTCTGCTTTGTCTTGGCAGGCATTGGTGTTTTGCTTTGTGCTGGCTGCTTTTGTGCTCTTTGAGGTTTGTGTTGTCCTTCTTTTGGCCTTTTCTTTGGTCTTCTGTCCTCTTTGTATAGTGTCTTCCCCTTGGAAGGTTGGCTCTGTGTCTTATTAAGATGGGACTCCTAAAGGTTAAGGGGTTCATTTGCTAGATCACAGATCATGGGTAGAATTTAACACAGGGTTTTAAGAGTATTTGGTAGTTGGTGCATGCTTATGGGAAAAGAGATGGTCCACTGTGTAGTTCAGATATACGACATTCTCATTTGAAAAGCATATTACACTGCAAGGTAAATTTTAGTGCTTCCTTGAATATGGCTTGGATGCCTAAATGAAGTACCTTTACAACTATGAAATGCCTTGAAAATTAGTGAAATTCTTTTTGTCAATGCTTGATCCTTTAGGACTGCCATCTAACACAAGTTCTGTTACATGCAGAACTGAGAAAGAACTGCATTGGCGCCAAGACATGCTTGTGAATCTTAGATCTAAAGCTAATCAGATGGTTTCTACATTAAGCATGTCAAACTTTGCTAACAGGTGATCTTTGTGCAGAAATCTTTTCATGTGTATTTAATTGTCTATGATTTCACATTTTGTCATTTGCATGAGGGTATAGTGAGGCTCACATCTGCTGTGTTATCTCCAACTTCACTCTTAGTGATCCAATTCAGGCAAAGCCAGGTATTGCTTAGATGCTAGGTTATCCTGATGAAACATGTAAAGGTACGGTGGAATTGCATAATATGCCTAGTCTTTTGTGGATTTATTCTGGAAAGCACAAATTTGTCTTGATGAGCCTTGTTTCCCAGATGTGGAGTTATGGAAAATTGAAATGACTGATGGACTATGTCGTTCCTAATTCAGACTCTGTGAATAACAACTACTTTTCTGATCTCTATTAAAAGATGGTTTGTCATCGGATGTTGAAACCTGAAACACAGACCTATGCATGCACCTTGGTAGTTGCATGTGGATAACTTAGTAGCAATTTTTAATGAAACTAAACAGAAAAGGTAGATAACAGGGGATATACAAAAATTAGAATGAATGATTATCCAAGCATGATACAACTGTTAACAATGACAACTCTCTCTCACTCTCTCTCTCTCTATATATATATATATATGTTTGTATGTATGTATGTATCTCACGTGTACCAATCATGCTACCCTTTAATGGAAACTCCTCTTTCTCAGCATATGATGGAAAGAAATTAGACCTCTGGAATTCCTCCATATTGAAAGACTTACTTTCAAGGACCACGGATCAATGCTGATCTATTTGATGAGTGATGTAATCAGAGTTGGCTCTGATTCAACCCCTCTCGCAGGAAAAGATCATCATCAGTAGGTCCATGGCTCTCCAAGAAGGGGGAAATGAGTCAGAAATTTCACACAACACAAACCTTCTTTTTTTTTTTTTTTTCATACGCCGGGTTACTGGTCCAAGAGTGTAATACTTCAACTTGAGCACCCTGAAGGTAAGGTGTCAATTCCATTCAACCATGAGTGTATTCGTAAACTCTCTAATTCACAGGACAAGAGTCACAAGACTGTGAAGCAACACCAGCAAAACAGAGAAAAGGAAAATAAAGAAAAATAGACATTAGGAAAAAAATTACAAGTTCAAGTCTTTCCTAATAAGAAAATAATAATGATAAAAAAATAAGGAAAATATCTGAGTTAAAAAGTCTAGTATGGTCCGTATTTTAATCTGTTGGATAGCTGTTTGAATTTTTTAACACATCATCATTATCATCTTTCAAAGAAAAAAATTTATGGAACTTGGTCAAATGAAATGAAATCATGAAGAAAAGTCTTTTGTTGGAATTGTTGTTTTCTTGCACTTTCACACTTATCTAATCTAATTGCCCAATAGTTTTTTTTTTTTTTTCAATTTTACTAATTTCATGTTGTAAGATTGATCTCGGATCTCAATAGATTCGAAGGTCGTCGATTCTTTCCAACCCAGACCGTTGCTCTTTAATCATATAGCAGAAAAGCTCCAATTTCTGCTATTTGATGCTGTAACTGACGAGCGAGCTGAGCGATAGAATAGAAGAAGAAGAAGAAACGAGTGTGTGTGTCTCATTTCAATTCCATCTTGTTTTTGTCAATTTTTGTTGGTTCTTCGTGCAACAATTGATTGGCTGCAACCTGATCTTGAAGACTTCAGTTTGGTTGATAATCTCATGGAAGTTGAACAAATAAATAGGTTCAGGTGGATGTATTGATTCATTTATTCAGCACATGATATTTATGTTAATATTTGGATCTTACCGAGTTACCAATTCAGGGCATGTTTCTTATAAGATATGCTATATCTGAACTGTTGGTTGGCATCAAACCCAATTGTTAATTGTTGTGTAATTTTCAGACTAGTATTGGGAATAATTCCACTTGTTGTGATTGTAAATTTTGCTGATATTTGAATGGTGGATTGAAATCACAATCATGGCCGATTGTGATCCTTGACTGCATCAAGTGACGATGGTGGTGGTGGTGATGGTGAGACAAGGCTTTAATGATGGTGGTGTAGTTGCTCATGTAAGTTTATCTTGTGCCAAAAGATTGTCATTACTAGATTAAAGGTAGGAACTTTATAAGCATCTGTCTCTGTTCACTTGTAGTAGCATAATCCGGAGAGCATTTTGAATATAAGAACATTTTTATTGAGTGTGGACAAATATATCCTATCTTCCTGGAGCCTCACCATCTATGACTATAATTGTATTCTAGATAATGATATCGAGTTATATTATGGGCATTAGTGTATTGCATATGGCTAATGCGTATTATTTCATAATTTATAGTGCTAAACTATAATTTAAATTATTAGCAAAAACAGAATCCTTTTAAACTAAGATGCTGGTTGATCTCTTAGTCTAGTGTAGAGCCTTGTTTTCCTCATTTTAACATTGCATTTGATAGAAATCTGGAACCTTGGTATGGTTTTAAACTATTGCCTGACTGACATTTTGACTATTGAAGCTCTAGAGTGAATATTAAATAATGCAAACTGTAAATTTGTTTATGCCTAGTAACAACAGTGGACACTTCAACTAAGATCACTTCAAGAATCCATTGTTAAGAAGAGCATGACTGTGTTGAGAAAAGAACTCTGTAGCTCTCCGACTTCCTATGCAGATTTTGCAAATCCTGGTTTAGGAACGGGTTGACTGAGCTCTAGGTAGAAGAAGCTGGTTTTTAAGCACTGTCGTGAGGGTGGCTTATGTTGTTTGAAATTGAACCAGGCATTGTAGTGTATGCCATATAGCAGATCATCATGGATTGATGATTTATGTGGTCTCCTTCTGTTACAGCTTGTCTTTGTGAAGCAAGTCAATGGTGGTAGTTGAATATGTTGTCCTCATATTATGTAATATTGAACAGTCTACTGCTGCACCATTCCATTCAGGTGGGGTACATGATTCTCTAAATACCTTTCGTTTTGGATTACCTAATCTTTGGCCTAGAAATGGATGGTTAAGAAAAATGACAGCATTGGTCTTGTAAAAAGGAAAAATTGCATGGGATGACCCTGATGTCTGGACCTTTTCCAGAGCTCACCATTCATGGTGAGTATCAACAGGTTAATGCCTGGATAAAAGAGAACAAAATCATCAGATGAATGGTCACAGTAATGAAACATGGTTAACCGGCCGTTGTATTAAATGGGCACATCAAGACACTGTACACATCTTGATGTATTAGGAGTCATGACTTTAGAGGTGTGGTTGGGTGATTTAGTGCTGGCAGCGAGGAAGGATATTGAACTGGCGTTGTAAGCTCACAGTCACCATGTTTAGCCCAAAGAATGGAATTTCAATTCGCTTGATAACAAAATCCAGCAAAAGATCCTTGTAAACACAGTTGTTAGGAATCATCTATCTGACTTTTAATATTATATAATACTATTCCATTGTTAGAGAAAGTACTTTGATGTCTGTTCTTGTTTATGGAGCAGGGGTCTGGATGAAGATTTTGGGGTTTTTGGATTCCAGTATTGGATTTGAACTGTGGAAATGGGTTTATTTTTTCCATAATGATATATTGCTAAAATTCTTGTGTTCAATAAACCTTATTTTTTCAAATTCTTATCTCTCTCTCTCTCTCTCTCTCAAGTAGTTAGCCCCACCCAAATTGGTTTGGATCAATCTGGGTGAGATGCTTCTTTTAAGCATAGTGATAATGTGTAGAATGAAAATTGTGTGGATAGGTGTATGTGCAGCAGATTAAATGATCTTACTAGTTTTTTACACTAATGACTACACTAACTTGCTTTTTCTCGAAACAGGTTAAGGAGTTGGCCAGCATAAAGACATACACCACCAAAGGAATAGATAAGATCCGACTCGAGTTTATCGACTTCATCCAAAGATTTCTTCCTTTATAAAGGTATACCTAGGAGTTCAATTTGTATAGTTGATAAGATTTCATAGTAAGGCTTAGTGACGATACACTTAATTTAATGTGCATTTCAGTTTTTAGGCTTAGTGACTACCTGTTTCTTCATCGGACTATCATCAATGTGAATTGATTCATGCATTTTTGTCTGCATCATCCAATAGGAGTGAAATTTGCTATGACGATATGCATTTTTGTCATGCATCTTTTTTTTTTCCCTATTTTATGTCCATCTATGTCCATCGATATGCTATGACGATACTCAGATGTTACTGTTTATTGTATTCCCTCATCATTAGTTCTAATTTATCCCAAAAAAATCTAAAAGAGGTGTTCACAAAGTTTAGAATTTAAAAAAATGCCAGAATCTTTTTTTTCTTCCCATAGTACAAGGATATATAGGAATCTCCAAAGTCTTATTGGGCATGTATTTATTTGATAATCCCTATAGCTCATGTATTGCTATTTCATATTAAATTGTTGAATCTTCTGATGTTTAATAAATGAATCAAATGTGTTTCAGGGAATTTAATGTCATTTTAAGCTTGCCTATTTTATTTGAAATGACAGCCATATAAGCAAAATCCCCACTCCCGCCCTTCCTTTTCATTCGTGATGAATCTTTCCCATTTCATGTTGTACTATAATTAGTGATAGTCTCAGGTAGGTTTTACAAGGTAAACTCCTCAAAGAAAACAATGCTCTAAACATTAAGAACATCTTTACCAACTTGTATTTGGTAATTTGAATTCCTAGGAATTCACAGTAAAGGAGATTTATAATAAGAGTATTAAAGAGATGAAGAGTGAAGGATCAAATCAAGTTCCCTGTCACTTCCTTTTTGGACCAATATACCGCCGTTGATACTTTGGTTCATTGTGGCCAATATACAGCATATTGGCTGATAAGCTTACATCATGACTATGACTCAGTTTGTGATGCATGCGTCTAGTGATTGGATCTGTATCCGCATGGACTATGCTCATATACAGTATGTATATCTTTAAACTGTTACCTTGCATTGTTCATTCATTCTGTATATCTTAACTTGCAGTAGCTTATTTGGAGTTTAGGAGGTTTAAGCTCTAATCTGCATCTGTTGTGCGTTCTTGAATTTGGTTTTTTTGTTGGTTTCATTATGCCCACAACTTGATCTCAATGCTGTCTTTTGCAGACCGAATGGATCAGCATGCCACAGATCAGATATGTAGTTTCTCAAATTCCGTTTTCCAGACAAGTTGTGGAAGAATGGTAGGTGTATCGTCTGCTGGACTTGTCAAAGCCAAGATATTGTTGGGTTTAGAGGAAAACTACAAGTTGTGCACTTCTCAGGACACTGCTGGGCCATAGTCAAATTGTTATTATTTTGTAGGTGAATGAAGAACTTAATTAAACAGAGATGGAATGCCTTTTGCTAAGTGAATCTACTAATTAGGTTAAGTTAATTTTGGTTAGTTAGGGATTTTCGGAAATTATTTACAATGTAGCTTGCCTTTTTTTCGATGCTTATGTAAAGGTTTTGGATTATGTCGTGACGCTTTGGTTACGAATTCGAAGGTTAATGTAAATAGTTTGGATTATGGATGGATTCAAATTGACTATGTTTTGAATAGTTTGTTTGATTTAGTGCATGGACGAGCAAGTATTTTCCTTAATGTGAATGGTAATTAATTTCCAATTAATGAAATGGTTCTTATTGAATGTTGCTATCTATATTTTTTTGCATCTTTTGTAAGGCAGGTTTAGTGATTAGTAATGTATATATTGCATTTTTAATTTTTTTTTTAAAATGGATGGTATCTCGCTTCTATGGAAACTGTCACAACTGATGACTACTTGTGTCACTTTTGGTCCGAAAACAACATATTGATCACTGCTTTTGAAAAGGGAGACAACAAAGTTATCTTTCTTGTGACGCTTTTAAGTTATTTCAGTGTCACTTTTGGGTTTAAAGTGACACAAGTAACCATTTTTTTGTGTCACTTTGATAACAGAAACTGACACAACAAATGTATTTCTTGAGACGCTTTTACGAACTTTTAGCGACGCCGGCAGATAAGACGCTTGCATAGTAATCAGAAAAGCGACACAAACCACTTTTTAAGACACTTTAAAAGTGACTCATTAAGACATTTTTTTTGTAGTGGTGGTTGGTTTGTTTTGGCTGAATTTCGCTTGCCACCAGAAAGGCCCACAGCTGTTGCATACCTCTCAAAATAACTTATCTATTGAGACTCACATCTATGATCTCACGCGTGCACACCCCTCCCTAACCAGACAATTAACCGTGGTTGACCCAAAGTCATTTCATGAAAGAACCATTTCATGTTGTTTTTGTAGGTTTCAGATAGAGTTATAAAACCACCACCAATGTTTTAGCATCCATTTGGGAGCCATTGAAACCCACCCTCACAGAAGTCATCACTTGTAATGGTTGGCATATCAATTACTTGAAACACATTCAAGCTAACATGGAGAAATCAGCAGCAGTTATCTCATCCAAACTAAAATTAACACACCCTCAGCCTTACTAAGTAAAACAATGATGATATTGTCATAAATTCAATGCCATGAAAACCATAATTGGAACTTTTCATATGCTCATACATCTTATCAAGTGCAAATTACAGTAATCAAGCATAAGTTAGCTCAAACATGGAATGTCTGGAAACAGACTAGCGGAAGGCAACTTTTCATATGCTCATCAGCCTATTTCTTCCTGGAACCTGTCTTGTTGCAAATTTCTTTTCATGATTTCTTCATCAATACTTACTAAAAGATTTTCTTTTTCTTTTTCTTCTATACAATGATTGCATAACATTTCACTAATGTGTCCAAGGGGAAACTGGAAATGTTGCGGGGCGTTTGGGTGAAGAGGAAAAGGTCCAAAAAACAGAGTTGCCTACTTCTGTTTACTCTTTTTATTCTTTCTCATCTAAATGACCCATAGGGAGAAGCCCCCAAACAATAGTGAAAGAGAGAAGCCCCCAAAGGATCAAACCACACCTGATAAAGGGGCACACTAACCAATAATTGGGAACCTCGCCAAGGGTACTTGGAGGACATGAGAAATCATTAATCATTCCAAGGGAACTTGTACTTTCCAACTGGCAGCTTCCCTTTGAAACATTAGCGTCCTGATATTATATCATATAGAACATATTGAACCAAAGCATGGTCCAACAAATTGTATCTTTTGTTTCTCCTCTTGGAATCATGTTTTATTATGTGTTCTTTTCATTTATCTCTCTCATTTTATTGAATGTTTTCCATTAAAAAAAAAACAAAACCAAAAAAAATAAAAATGGATTAAGCTCCCGGTACACACACATACTTTCTTGTCACCTGGTACACACACATACTTTCTTTCATTGTTTGATTGCCAGTAGCTCAACACTTCACTTACATGATTTATAGTGCTTATTGAATGTGTTTGAGATGCTACCATTATAAATGATGATCTGAGGATCCTCACATCTTATTTATTTGGACAGGTTTTTGCTGTGAAAAGTGTTCTTCAAAAGCCAATTAGTTTAATACAGGGACCCCCTGGCACAAGGAAGACTGTCACTTCTGCTGCTATTGTATATCACATGGCAAAACAGGGTCAAGGACAGGTAAATGAATGTGCTCATATCTCTTTTTTTGATGAATGCTGATTCACTATTTTTATATATTCTGTTTTCATCGATGTGCTTATCCTGTTCAGGTTCTGGTTTGAGCTCCAAGTAATGTGGCAGTCGACCAACTTGCTGAGAAGATAAGTGCAACCGGGTTAAAGGTAATAAAATTCAAACTGTGATATCTTTTCCTCTTTCTTTTTGAAGCTGTGAACATGATGAAGTTATTGCCACTCAGAAAAGAAAAGAAGCCAACTTTAAATGACTCATCACTTGTAATGTTGGCTGCAATTTTCTTAAAATTTTCACATGTAAAACTATAGCTTTTGAGTAGTTTTTTTTTTTTTTTTTTTGCTTTTCAGTATGTCTCTTATGCTACTTACCTTTAATAAAAATTTGTTACCATTGAAGAAAAAACTATAGCATTTTTGAAATAGGAAAACTTCATTGGTACAAACATGAATTCTTTCCTTTCAGTTGCATTTTAACTTTTTATTTTATTTTATGTATTATTATTATTATTATTTTTGAATGGTGACTTCTTAGATTATGATGTTTGCCGTATTGTCTAATTGTGTTTGCTAGCTTTATGTACCAGTGTGTATGTGAATTCTTTTGGTTTTTAGGTCGTCAGGCTCTGTGCCAAATCAAGAGAAGCTGTAAGCTCTCCTGTTGAGCATTTAACGCTGCACTATCAGGTGCATTGATTGACTTGAACTTCTGGCTTGATATGATATTTTATAAGCTACGGGGCCGTCCAGGCACTTCTGCTACTGATGTTATCCTTTTCATTTGTTTGTCATAGGTACGACATCTTGATACATCTGAGAAGAGCGAACTACATAAACTTCAACAGCTTAAAGATGAACAAGGTGAGGTTTAGCTCCTTGGTACTCTTGATTTATAGTATATACTGTACCCAATCTTATACCAAGTTCTCTCACCATTTGCAAACTATATTTTAAATCATTAATTATTGCATTGATATTCTTGCTGATAAGTGTTCTTAGAGCTGTCATGAAGGTTGACTATCTTTGTAGTTATCACTTGTGAGTAAACTTGTTACTACTGTGCTATTGTCGAGCCTCATTTTTTTTTTAACATAATGATGTTGATTCAATTTGATGCCATTATATCAAGTGCTGCATTTTTTTTCTGAGTGTTATCTGTTTATTCATACTTGTTAAATTATTGCATAAGAATATAAGATACTTGGACACTCAATTGCATGTTTCTCACATTACCTACAGAGTTGATACTTATGCCATTTCGCCAAATGCCTTATAACTGTTTCATTCGAAGCTTTACTGGATGCTATTGATAGCCTTGCCTCACGTACTGCCTGTTTTTTTCTTTAATGAAAGTAGCCATTAAAAAAAAAGAAAAAGAAAAAAAGAAGAAGATAGCCTTGCCTCTAAATATTCAATGATCTCGTGTTTCGACATTCCTGGCAGCTGGTTGTAATGTGTTCGGTGGGAATTTGTTGTAACAAGATATGCATGTTTACAGGAGAGCTGTCAAGCAGTGATGAAAAGAAGTACAAAGCATTAAAACGGGCTACTGAGAGGGAGATATCTCAAAGTGCTGATGTCATTTGTTGTACATGTGTTGGTGCTGGAGATCCTCGTTTGTCAAACTTTAGATTTCGTCAGGTTAATTTCTTTTTTCTTAAATTCTGATTAGCGAAAGTTCAAATTGTTTTATCTTCCATCTGGGTTCTCTGTAGCTCTTTTTCTTATTTTCAGGTTCTTATTGATGAGTCTACCCAGGCAATTGAACCAGAGTGCCTTATTCCTTTGGTTCTTGGAGTGAAACAGGTAATTGGAAATAGATATTTGCATCTTTGTAGATGTACTATTTTTTTTTTCAAGTGTTCATGGATATGTTCTACCTTCCAATCCTTTTACTCCCGTTAATTAGGTTGTTCTTGTTGGAGACCATTGCCAACTAGGTCCAGTCATTATGTGCAAGAAGGTAGCCCGTGCTGGCTTGGCCCAGTCTCTTTTTGAACGCCTTGTCCTCCTTGGAGTCAAACCATTCAGGTTGCAAGTGATGGTCCTGCTTTAATTTATTGGGGGGATTGACGTGTACATCCATGGTTTTTAATGGACATCACTCTTTATATTTGATGTGTAGTAGTACAAAAAGTATGAAGGCCAGGTTGCAAGTGATGGTCATCATTAATTCATTTACTGTATTTTTATTAGCCCATGTAAAACCCATCTTCATTTTGAAACTTCACAGATTGGAGTGATAACCCCATATGAAGGCCAGAGAGCTTATATTGTAAATTATATGTCAAGAAATGGTGCTCTTAGAAAGCAACTTTATAAGGAAATCAAGGTACCTTCAGCACCTGACAAATCGATGTCTGCCATTTGTATTTATTTGCTACAGTGTCATGGTTATCTGCTATTGTAGGTCGCGAGTGTTGATCCCAACCAGGGGAGAGAGAAAGATTACATTATCTTGTCTTGTGTAAGAAGCAATGAACATCAGGTAATGACACCACTTCTCTAGTAATTTAGGTAATACTACCATGGCTGTCTGCACTGGTAGTCTATCTATGACTAGTCTGGGCATGTGAAACATGTCAAACATCAGTGAATTGCCAATTAACCTTTGGTATAAAAAGACCCTTCTATTGTGGCTTTGCATAAAGCCTTTTTAAGCAATTTTCGTATGAAAATGAAATTGTCACTAAATTGTGTCTGCTAAAACTGTCTCCTTAGAATCAAGCACCTTACCTTGGTGGTATCCTTACTTCTGTAGTGTATTTGTACATCTTGACAACCTCAAAACCTGTTGCAGGGTATTGGATTCCTTAATGATCCACGGAGGCTGAATGTCACACTAACCAGGGATTCCTTAATGCGCCTCTTTTGTTCCTTGAGAGGACATTAGTGCTGGAGATGTTTGTACTTTGTAGTATATGGAATATGAACTGTGGACATTAGTTGTGGCACAATTGTATTAGGTTCTTCTTGGAGTGACTGTATCCTATCTTGGTGTGCATTGCTCTGGCTGAATCAAATTAAATCCTTGTTACATCCCTTTTGATCATATGTGGCTACTGCACCAGGTTGACAAAGGTGAGCCTGCAAGTTTTTCCACTAGTTTTGATATTTTATTCACTTTTTTTTTTTAATTATTGTGAAAGAAGCTATGGATTTTTTTTCCTGATCTGGTGGTACTGTTAATTTTCAGATATTTGAAACTGAAAAGAGTTTTCTTTTTGTTGGGTAAACAAATCTCCTAGTACCTATTGGTTGTCTTTAGCTCATTGGTCCATACTATTTTCTGGTAGTTAGTGACTTATATCTTTTTATTGGTAAGAAACAAATGATTTTATTGAAACAAAAGATACAACATGACAAGCATATATACAAAGCTGCCAGCAAGTTGTTGGTCATAAACAAATTTATGTGAAGAAACTTATGATGCCTGGCTATGGATTCGAGTATTGACATGGGGTTTGGGGATACAATTCTGCACTTTGAAATCTAGAACGCCGATAAGGTCATGGCTCTCCTAAATCCTAATATTTTCTTTAGAACGTTTCTAGATTAATGAAATTATCGTTGTGTACTTTTTTTTTAAAATGTTGAATAATAGTGAAACGTAGTGTAGTAGGATATGCTAAACACTTGCATCCTAGAGATATTGGTTGACTATCTGATACCAGTACGGGCTTCCATGGAAATTGTTATTATATCAACTGAGAATGCATTTTATTGTATAATAACTATTAAAAGTTACTGTAACTGACTTTGATTCATAGATCATTGTACTGATTGTGGTAAATGTCCACTCATTTATCTATTTATTTCTTTTTGCAGCTTGCAGAGATTGTAAATCAAGGCAAATTGGTTTCAGATGAAATTATAATAAATCTACTGTCTAAACGTCTTGAAAGTGGAGGAGCTAAGGGTGAATCGGGGTTCATTCTTGATGGTTTTCCACGGACAATTAGACAAGTGGTTAGTATATTTGTGAAGGGATTTGACATTGGATTTTCTTTTATGTATTCATTTTTTAATGATATTTTTTAAGTATTCATTGCTCTTACCTTTCATAGAAATGATAAGATTATTTATAAATGGTTGCTCACAGTTATGTCAATGTTGAGAGGCCATTATATCATTTCCCATGTTAGAGTTTCCTATGTATTTAGTCAACATTAACTTCTATATGTAATCAACTATACACATGATCTTTGGTGCAGTTACTAATGTGAAGCTGGAAGTTAGTTTATTTTTCTCAATTATTACTTTTCAAAAATTGTTTCTGATCTTTAATGTTGTACTGGCGCGGAGTCCATCCTTTCCTGTAGTAGCGGTTTTTGCATAAGATGTGAGCAATGATTATGTATAGCATATGGCCTATTGGCAGATACTTATTAGTTGGCCACAGCATGGATATTCTCTAATTTGTTGCATTCTTGTAATTTGGGCTGCATTTTTCTGCAATTGCAGGAGATTTTGGAGGGAGTGACTGAAATTGACTTGGTGGTTAACCTGAAGCTCAGAGAAGATGTCCTGGTTGAGAAGTGCCTTGGAAGAAGAATTTGTAGCCAGTGTGGAGGAAACTTCAATGTTGCTAAACATCAGCATCAAGGGGGAGAATGGGCGGCCTGGAATATATATGGCTCCACTTCTCCCTCCTGCAAATTGTGCATCTAAACTCATCACTCGATCAGATGATACTGAAGCAGTTGTAAAAGAACGGCTGCGTAAAAGCAGTTTTCAGCATTGATATATATTTTTTATTTTCACGTGTTGATCCCACATGGGGATGTGGTTTCATGATTCTTTCAATTTTGATAGCAAGTGTCATTTAGTATCTATGTAGTCAGAAGTACTGTAGGTGGCCTGTTAGAAATTGATCAGGAAATTCCATTAATTTTTTTTTAAAAACAACAAATACTTAGTAACGGATATAAACCATTACAAATATAATACTTAGTAACGGACTCCAACCGTTACAAATAGAATACTTCGTAACAGATATCAACCGTTACAAATAGGTTGACCAAATAGTTATATATGCGTCAGAAAGTGGGAATTACCAACAGTTTTATCCGTTGGGAACAAACTATGAACAAAATTAATAACCGTTACTAATAAATTGTAACGATTATAGATGTGTTGCTGAAATTAATTTCAGTCACAGTTCATAACCGTTAGTAATATTTCTAACGGTTATTAAGTGTTACTAACTTCCGTTACTTTTCATTTGTGACGCAGTTGTGTCAACGTAAAATAACCGTTACTAATATTTTTTGTAACGGCCGTAGATCCGTTACTAATTGATTATTATGGTGTAGTGTTCCTTGGTGTGCAGATGACACCACCTACTACGTCGACCCGAACATTGAGGCAATCCTAGAGGATTTTCAGCCTGGGGAGGAGGACAAGCTACGTGAGTGGAGTGATGATGACGTAGCTTAGTGTCACCATTCTCGGCACCCATGCGTAATGCATGGGGACGCCTGTTATCTTGCCGCTTAGATTTCTTCTTTTGGGTTTTGATCTTTTGGACTCGTCTTATTCTACTATATTTATTTTGTTCCAGAACCTAGGTTTTTGGGATGGTCCTGAGGTTTATATAAACTTTATATGTCTTTATCTTTTGAAACTTAAATATATAATGGGACGAAATGCATACATGCTTTGATATTTATACAGGATTAATGAATGTGTTTACCGGATAAGTCCCGCAAGTTATTTGGTTAATGAGGCTCAGATACACAATACTCACAGAGCGGACTTCGATCTTCGGGCATAAGGCGAAAAAAAAAAAAAAATTTAATTAGCCCTAAATTTCACACATCGAATCTGGTTTATTCACTTGGTAAGGATGCTCAGTTTATTACATGAGGCAAACCAACAACACATTACATGAGGCATTTTTTTGACACAACACTCCAGCAAAATCCAAATGGTATAGAAAGTTCATTGAAAGTGTAGAATACCATGTCAATAAATATAGGGGGATTCGGCGACGGGTCCCTGAACATTTCACTTTATTGCCTTAGGTCCATAATATTTTCTTATAATGTGATAGGTCCTTTTTCCAAATTTGAAAACCTAAAATGTCTAATTTACCCTTTCTTCAAATCATATCCCATGATTAGTGGGATAAGCCATTAATAATGGTCAACTACCATTAAATTAGTCAAGATTAATAAAACTCCACTAATGAGATTTTCAAACAAATTTTAAAAAAAACACAAATAAATTACAAAAAACAGGAAACAAATTTCAAATAAATTTCTAAAGAAAACATAAATTTAAAAAACGCAAATAAATTTCAAAATAACGCAAATAAATTTCAAAAAATGAAATGAATTTAAAAAACGTAAATAAATTTCAAAAGAAAGCAAATAAATTTCAAAAAATGCAATAAGTTTCGAAAGAACATAGATAATTTAAAAAGACGCAAATAAATTTCAAAAGATCCAAATAAATTTCAGAAAATGTAAATAAATTTTCAAAGAGGCAAATAAATTTCAAAAGATCCAAATAAAATTTGAAAAATATAAATAAATTTGAAAAGATGCAAATAAATTTCGAAAGACTAAATAAAATTAAAAAACGCCAATAGATTTGAAAAAACGCAAATAAATTCTCAAAAAAACTCAGATAGATTTTTCAAAAACTTAGATAAATTTGCCTAACATACAGAAAGACTTATTCAAAAAACTCAGTTAAAATTTCCAAAATGAAGATAAATTTGTCAGAAACTCAGATAAATTTCTTAAAAACTCAGATAAATTTTCCAAAAACTCAGTTAAATTTGTCGGGAACTAATATAAATTTGTCTAAAACACAGATAAAGTTTTCAAAAACTCAGATAAATTTGCTTTTGTGCTTTTGAAACCAGGTCAAACTTGCGCTAATTACCTCTACATAAAAACACTCCCAGTTTCTCTTCTTCCTTCTCTAAAAACCCAATTTCCCCAATTCTCCTCACGAAACCCTCGCACAAAACCCTCCCAAATGGCCATCCCCGCCTTCTCTTCCGCAGAGATCGACGTCCCCAACGTCCTCTCCAACGGAGAACGTGAAATCGAGTAATGTATGTGGGACAATGAAATCAATGTATTTGGGTGGAAATCGAGTAACGTGAAATCGAGTGAAAACGTGAAATGTCCCAAATGGCCATCGCCGTCTTCCCACCAACAAAGAACGTGAAATCGAGTGAAAAGCTTCGATCCCTCATCACCGAACATATCGGAGCCGATCTTCACCACATCGCGATCTTCCTCTCTTGCCGCAAAGCGCCTCGATCTCCAGAGATCCGCTCCAGAGTCCTGATCCAGAACAACTACGACGTCGCCGCCATCGCTCGAGAGAGAAACTACTTCTTCTTCGTCCTCTGGAAGCCTTCGCAGGCGACCAAGAGGGAGAGGAGGAGGGGACCTCGCCGGACTTTTGAAGACGCCGGCGTCACGACGCCGACCATCAAGCACTAGCGGTGGGACAGAGTCTGGATCTTCTCTATTTCCCTTCTACTGTTCTTCCTCTTCATCATTCTGCGATTTTGAGCAAAATGATGGCCCACTTGTAGATATGCACATCGATTTCTCGTCTTCCCCGAGTCCGGTGTGGCAGCGAGAGCAGCACTGGGCGAATCTGGATCCAGGTTCTCTGTTCTTGTTGTCTTCCTCGACAAGGAGTCAGGAATCCTCTACATTCTTTGCCACAATTCCAACACAGAAATCAACGATCTTATCCAATCAACAATCGTGGCCCCCACCTTGTAATGAGGGGGAGAATGGAAGATTTGAAAATTTAAAATTTAAAATTAGATGCCTAAACAGTTGAAAGAGGGCAAATTAGTCATGTAAATTGTATCCAGGGACCTCTGGCTGCAAACAGTCTAGCTGCTTGGACCAGAGCCCTTAAAAAAATTTGCCTGGACTGGAGGCTGGATAGATTCAATTCTAAGGACCTTTCGCTAATTATCTCATAAATATATCTTCTCCTTTCATTTCTTCTTACAGTTGTATCAATTAAGGACATTAATTAGAAAAACCTTTTAATTATATTCGAATGACTGACATTTCTTAAATTTTCTTTAATAGTTATAGTTAATGTTTTGATAAACTGTGGTCGACTGTGAAATTAGACACAGTTAACAATAAAAAAGTGAATAACTCAGAGATTTTTGTTAATCTCTTTCACTGTTTCTTGCCACTTAATCGATTAAAGTCTAGAGCAGTTATGATCTCACTCATCCTAGTCTCTGTTGCCATTAAGGAAGAGCAGCGCACAAACCTGTTAGTTACAGCAGATTTTACTGTGTTTGGTTGCTTTCCACACGCATGACTGCATCAGAATATTTGTGGGGTAGGCGTGTGATTATTAAATATTCCAACCATATTACATACACTTGGAGAACATACATTGATTATAAGGAGAACATACATTGATTACAACTGGTTGATTGTCATTAATTCTATAAGATATAAATGGACAAAACATTGCCACATTCAGAGTTGACACAAATCATTTGTCGTCGTTACAAAATCTGCAGGCATTAATATTCAAATGCAACTTAATATACAAGCAATGACTGGTAGACGTAACAAAGAATACAAATGATTATTGTCTTTGAACCATCTGTATAATTAAGGGCCATTCGGCGACAAGTCCTGAATATTTTACTTTCTGGCTTTAGATCCAGAATCTTTTTTTATAGTGTAGTAGGCATGGGCGGTGGCACACTGAGATTTGAAAAAATATTTAAAAATAAAGTTTTCTATCTCATGAATTGAAATTTTGAGTTTGACTCTACAAACTTTTGAGTTTGGCCCCACTCAATTTAAGAGTTTCACCCCCACATTTGCTAACTTTATACATTTTCTTTGTTGCTGTGGTAGTGGACAAAAGTGACCATAGAATACCGACCACCTAAGTTAATGGGCCAACTGTCTACCAAAACATAAAAAAAAAAAAAAATTAATGGGCCCACATTTCTAATATGCGCTCTAACAAAGAATTTTTAGAACTTAAAAGAATTGGTGACATTGCTAGAAAATTAGTGGAGACAAAAAAGGACATTGTATACCAACTTGTTTATTTTCTTTTAAAATTGGTGTTAATTTTACCAGTAGTGACTGCGACGGTAGAAAGAGTTTTTTCAGCAATAAAATACGTAAATAATAGGTTGCGTATCGGAATGAGAGATCAATGGATGACTGACTATTTTGTTACATATATTGAAAAGGATGTTAGTTGCTAGTGTTGATAATGAAGCTATTATGAAACAATTTCAACACATGAAAACTTGTTGATGATAGCTGTAGGAGTTTATGTATTTGAATTTTTATTTTGGACTAAGAACTATTGGTAAAAATACATTAAAATTTATGGTTTTTTTTAGAATTCAATATTGTCATTGTCGGATTATCGGAAATAGATTATTTAAGAAATTTATATTATTTTTTTTGAATTATCGAAAGTAGATGACAAATGTTGATAAAGAGGAAAATAAATTTATTCAATTTGCGGAAGATAAGTCTTTCGTTGACCCTACTGACTTGAATTTCTAGAGCCGCCACTGGTAGTAGGTTATTTTTCCAAATTTGAAGACCTAAAATGTCCAAGTTACCTTTTCTTTAAATCATATCCCATAATTAGTGAGATATACCATTAATAATGTTCAACTACCATTTAATTAGCTACGATTAATGAAATCTCATTAATGAGATTTTCAAATAAATTTCACAAAAAGAAAATAAATTTCAAAAGAAAGTAGATAAATTTAAAAATACGCATATAAATTTCAAAAGCTTAAAATAGATTTCAAAAAATATAAATAAAAACTTAGATAAAATTTTCAAAATCACAGAAAAATTTGTTTAAAATCTCATTTAAAATTTTCAAAATGGAGATAAGTTTGTCAAAAATTCAAATATATTTGCTATAAACTCAGATAGATTTCTCAAAATCTCAGATAGATTTTCGAAAAATTGAGTTAAATTTATCAAAAAAATCAGATAAATTTAATAAAAACTCAGATAAATTTCACAAAAACTCAGATAAATTCTCATGCCCCGCTGCCTTTCTACTCCAGTAAGGCTAACGACGATGGCGGATTCTAGTGGTTCTGCTTCTCCCATGCCGGTGGAGAGATCCGACGATGCCAGTGGAGAGATTCGACCTGAAACAAATGGATTCTTCTCCAGCGACGTTCTGCGATAGAACCAAGATCGAATATCCTCTTTCTTTCCACGCTGTCGCTACCCCGGACCGGGCCCGCGGGACTAATCCGGGATCCGGACTAATGTGGTGAGTGATGGTGTGATGAGATGCACACAATTGTTTAATCTCCCACAGGTGTCCGCGGTGAGGATATCACAACCATATATGAACATTTCTTTTAAGTGCGGAAGCGAGTAGCAAATCAAATATTCAAACCATCTCTAATCATAAAGACAATATCACAAGTATAAACACTGTATCAGAATGAGCAATGTGTTGGAATATAGGTGGGCCTTCCAAACAGGTTTCAAAAACTTTTGACCCACTTAATGCAGGGATCAATTGTCTAGAATGCAACAAACCCAATCCAGGATGCAATTCCTCTAACTCATAGTCATGTACAGCAACATATACTATCTAGAAGATAGAAAATAGCACACAAACATGCAACCACGAAATCCACAACATACAAGGATGTAGATATACCTTTGGAGCTTTGTTGTGCTCTAATGGAGGATTTGAGTTCTTTACTTTGATGATGAACACCTTCACAATCCAATTCAGAATCTCCAACTCCTTTTGATCTTCCACGCTATGACCCGTATTAGATCTCTTTTCTCAAGAAGATGGTGGAGTCTTCAAGAGAAAACCTAACTAGTAACTCTAAGGAACTAAAGGTGAAAGAGAGGGGAACTTAGAGAGGAAGAGGACTTGTGCAACTCTTGCACAAAGGGCTGTTCTTGCTCTTTGTAAAGTGCACGACCATGAGGAGTTTATTCCTCCTTTTATAGCCCTCCAAACCTCCTCTTATCCTATTTGAAATAGAAGTTTAACTCCCAGTACAAATAGGTAAACATCTCCCTTGCTAATTACCATAGAAGTCTCACTTCTACAACTCGTAGTAGCTTTCTCCTTTCTAATTAAAATAGAAGTCCTACTTCCATTAATAATTAGTAGCTTACTATTACCACTATTAGAAGTCTCACTTCAAATAGAAATAGTTACCTTCCTATTAGAGTTCAAGTATGATTAGTATCTTTCTAATATTTTGGGCTAGCGTGGGGACCACTAGGGATTCCTTAGAAAGCTAGCTCCAACTGGGACACGCGACCCCACATCTCATGTGCAATCCGGGCCCACTGTTAATTGCAAATAACTCCACTATATAAATGCAATTGCACTCCAGTCTTAGGAATAAATTACAATGAAGACCCTAAACTTCCACATTACCACAAATAGGTCCCTTTATCTATATCCATGGATCAAATGGACCTGTCCACCAAATTAGATCCATGTCTTATTATCCTTGAGCCCCAATTAATTATAGTGATCATTTGGTACCGATCCAATTAACTCTTAACTGGAACGGGTGCGCACTTACCAATGATAAATCCATTAATTGGCACAAGGGGATATTAAAGATAGATTCCATCTTGACCATTGAATGTTCCCACAGCTCTACTACCACGTACCCAAATCACCGAGGTGTTGACCTACAATTGGCCTCACTCATTGGTGACTCAAAGCAAATGAATAGATAGAAACTTGAGTTCATTAATGCCTCAGGATTATGAGCCAATTGCTAGGGAATTATGAGAGCAGACCTTAAAATAAAGATAGTGTATATAAGGTGCTTCTCATGGTCCTTCAATACATCCAATGTACCAGCACTATGATCCGGAATCTTACATTCCGATGATCAAGACAAATCACACTATCTCATAGTGATCAAGGCGCTGCAACCTTGTCAGATGAGATGTCCAATCTCATCACTGGTTGTGAAGATATTTGAGTATAAGATTTGCAATACATGTCTCCTGTATGTGGATCTCATCCATACACATGTATTACATCTAGTATACTCATGGACTCCGGTTCATCTCATGAGCCATTATAAATTCTCATAAATTCTCTGGTTCATCTCGAACCATTACAGAAAAAAACTCTATAGATTTAGTCTTTCAATCTTGATGCCTCAAACATCAAATAGAATATGTCAAATGTTGATTCAGCTTATATACATGGTACCTATTTTAGCATAAGTCTCAGTTAAGTAATTTGTTGTTTGGGTTCTTGCCCTGCATATTAGTTGTTTGGGTGATTTTTTGTTCTTTTCTGTCATGGGCTTTACTCGAATTCGAAATACCCATTAGAAATATAGTCATTCCCTATTTTTTTATGTCTCATTTCCCTGTTATTGACATCTCAATTGTAGGCCCTCAATACGTTGGGTGTTTTGAATACATCGGTGGTTAAGATGCTAAAACCCGACGCCAAATTAGTTAGCTTAGGTCAGTTTTGGCTTGGGTTCAACTATAGGCTCATTACGCCATTCCGATCATCAAGTAAGTTTGGTTAATCTTCGTGTAGCACTTGTCCCACAATAGTACAGCCCGAAATGTATGTGGAATGGCTCCCACACTAAACATATTCAACCATGAAACTTGACGTCCCACTAACATATTTCTTGTTCGATTTACCTATTTGAATATGGGCCTCGATTTGAACATCTTAACATTTTTTTGGTAGTATCAATTTCCCATGTTTAGTTTGTTTAATATGACTGTATTGGGTCTGGAATGCATCCCTGCCTTTCTATGCAATAGTAATTTTTTCTTAAGGTTATATACTAACTCTCTCTGCACCGCTGATTGATATTAATTTTAGATTGCATTGCTTTTCATTATTTTGAAACTGATAAAGATATGGTTGGTATTTGAAACCATATTCCATACTAGTTTGTTGTTTTTTGTTAGGCTCTTTCTTGGAATGAGACTATGTATGAGAATGAGTATTTAAGATTTGAGGGAATGTTTAAGATAGACGAGTATAGCATGATTGCTTTTTTAAGCTGTTAAAATGATAGTGAATTCCTACGTGGTTTCGTCGTTACTTACTTGACATATGCAGCAACAACCATAAGAAACTTCATTGAAGTGGGTTATGGATTTTAGCCTTGTGGACTACTATATAAGCTCTCGTCTCGTCGATAAAATTAAGATAGATCTAGACACTAGAACCAAATCCAATTCTTAGAGATTTTTTTATCCTTTAAGTTTGGATAGGAAGAGTTCGACAGACGTCGATTTCAATCTTCAATGGATGGGAAGGGGTAAGAAGCCATCAATTGTATTGATCGATCGAGCTTTAGAGATTTGATTGGTGAGTAAACAGTGTCTAAGTCCAAACCACCACCCCCCGCCCCCTTACCCCCAAAAAAAATCATTTTCTATCCCTTATTGCTTCCTCCCCTAATCCAGCTCTTTCGTTTTGGTCGGCGAATTACTATTGGCACCTATTGCCTAGTTAATAATATGAGATTTCAAGGTTTTGTCGTAACATATGAGCTACAGAAAGACGTCAAGAGTGCAGGATCAAACGAAAAAGAGGAACATACCAATAAATAATGATCGATGATCCCGTTGTCTAACTAAATGAAGTTGAAATGGAGACCTGGGTGAAGTTTGTAAGTCTTTCCCATTGTTTATGCGACTGATTATACATTCATTATCGCTTTCTTCCAGGGTGTAGAAAATCGGTGAAGAACTTATAAATTACTTAAACGATATCGTCATTAGAAAATACCCAAAAAAAATTTTTTGACTTAAATCGTGCTTCCTACTCATATTTTATGCATCTCAATATAAAGCACCAGCATTTTTCCTTTTATGGACACCAAAAATGGATGATATAGACAGAAATTATGGTTACGATATCGTTATCAAAGAATAATTTCCTTCGCATTTCTACATAGGTATATAAGATTTGACATGGAAATTTAGCTGTTGGGGGGTCTGATTTGTGAATTAGAGACCTTTTTTTTTGTGATGAACTGACGAGTAGGGTCTGGAAAAATTTGTACCATGTCATTTAGCATTCTGTTATATGCTTATTGAATGATGAAAGATGCATCTAACAACATATATAGTACACTTAATGATAGGGATAAGAAAGATAGCATCTCATAGTTTGATATTATAAATATGTGGACGGCTTAGCGGTAGCATGCCTACAGGTTATGGATAGCTTTGGTGATAGGACTACTCTAGTAGTAGTCTAGTGAAGAGGAGCAGCTACCAAGATGTTGCTATAGAACCTGAAAATGAGTTGGGTATGCCTTGGCACAGACTCATGCTGTCTCTTTTTGATGTTTTCATCCAACCGGGTTGTAGTGTTGTTTCTGTTTGTTTTGCTGCTTCATTCGGTCTTTCATTAGATTTTCTTATGGTGTGGATTTTTATGGATTTTGATTTTCTGTTTTGGGTCTTAATTCCCTTTCCGTTTAAATTTTAGATTTTCTTTCTTGGGTATTGCACCAAATAATTGTCATTAAACTTTTATGAGACGGATTTAACTATAGATGCACCAAAACACCCATTTAGGTGTTCGTATACGGAATTCACACGCCTTCTCCCATCCTTGTTCGAACGATCAGCGTTCTTGTCTCTATCACCCACCCTTGAATCCGCCGCTGTCATATTCCATCTAAAAGTTCATCTCCCGCGTGCTCCTCTTGTTTCCTCTCTGCATGCCTTCTCCCCTCCCTCCTCTCTCCTGCCCTCTCCCTCTCTGCGTGCCTTCTCCCCTCCCTCCTCTCTCCTTTCGTCTCGCCCGCCCTGCACGACATGATTTGAGTCTGCTTTTAGTTTCCCTCTTCCTCTCCGGCTTCACCCAATCATTGAGTTCGGAGCTATCATCTCTCACCGGCAGCCATCGATGCTCTCTCGTCATGCATCTGTTAAAGAAAAATAACCGTATCAAAAGTTGGGTTTCTCATTCCAACTCAAGTGAGAAATTGCTTAAACTATCAGTTTTTTGCTTTAGCAAGAGCATGGCAGTGCCCTTGATTACCTTTTGTGGTTTTAAGTTTAATTTGGATTTCTAACGAGCGATGTATGGCCTTTTGAACTCCCAGAGCAAGATCTTTTGGATGCGGGCCTCGATTTCATCATACCGACAGTTTCAGGTATGCATCAATTTTTCCATGTTCTGTTTCTTTAATATGATTGTGCTTGGTTTAGAACATCTCCTTGCCTTTCTATGTGATGATAAGTTGTCCTTAAGATTAGCTAAATTATGTAATAACATTTTTGTATTGCATTGCTGTTCATTATTTTAAAACTTATAAACATATGGTAGACACTAGTAACCGATTTTTTCTACTTGTTTTATGCGTGGTTATGCTCCAATTTTTTCTACTTGTTTTATGTGTGGTTATGCTCTTTCTTTGGATGATGTTATCTATGAGAATATGTATTCACGATTTGAGGGAATGTTTGAGATAGATGATTATAGTTTGTATTTTTTGGTTAGTTAAAATGATAGTGAATCTCTGCAATCTCGTTGAGATTGATTGATTTATTTCAATACTTACATGACATGCGCAGCAATGTCCATGGGAGATTGCATTCAAATGGGTAATGGATTTCGTCGTTGTGGTTTAATATATAAGCCCTAGTCCATAAGAGAAGGGAGCTTTAGATACTCAGGTTCAAAATCAATTAGTTGGAGATTTGTATATCCTTCATCTTTGTAGAGGAATTCTTTGTATATGCTTATTTACTCATTGAATGAATGACAATGGGAATGAAAATGACGGTATTATGGATCGACCCTCCCAACATAATTGAGCTTTATAGATTTGATAGTTGAATCAATGGTGTTTAGTCACCCCCCCCCCCCCCCCCGCCCCCCCTCCCAATCATTTAGAACCCCTTAAAACTTATCCAGCCTTTTCTCTTTGCCCACCTTCTTTCCCATCATCATCATTCCCCTGTTTCTTCCATCGAAGTAAGTAATCACTTTGGTCATGCACAAGTAATCTCAATCGTCATTTACACGGAGGTGAAAGCAGCAAATTTAAGTATTAGTCTTGTTCATCGTATTGCAAGCGGTGTTGTGGATCCAAATAAGGTTGAATGGATCTTGTTTATTATCTTCTATTTTGTTCTTTAGATTATGGAGTTTTTATCCAAGGCAGCCAACTTATTGTTGCTGCAAGTAGTGGCCTAGCTTGTGTGGCCCACTTATGCATGTTGATCATGCGTGGAGAAGGGTGGAAAGATCTGCAGGTGTCCCAGGGGTGTGCAAATTAATTGGCCATCCTATCATCATAACCTGTGATTTAATAATGTTAAGCCTCAAAGTTGTACTAATTATGACCCCTCTGATGAGGTTTTACTTGATCAATCCAATGACAAATAAAATTTAGTTGAGAGTCAAACTGGGGTGAGTACCATCTTATGAGCAGTGATTTTCAAGGGTCAGATTGATCATCAGTACGTTTTGGCTGCTATTATGCAGATTTAATAATTGTGGCATGGTTTCCCTTGATAATCTCTCTTTATTGATGTAGGTTATCATTCATTTCTGTGATGTGAAGGTTATGCAGCATGTTATAATGTAAACTCTATAGTGGGAAGCGGAGCCCACTATTGAGGGGTTTGGCTGATAAGGCAAGAGTACAGATTATGACTATTGATCAAGAATCATCAAAATGGATGGTTGGACTATATTTGGTCTTAATGTCTATTTAATGTGCTCAATCAATATTAAAAATCATCTGGTCTGCATGATATCATTTGTTGACCCCTTCAATCCATGATCGATGTGCATTATAATAACTACTACAAAGAATTTAGCATCACAATCTAGTGCTAAAGCATTACTGTTAGTTTTTCTTTCTAGTTATTGTCAGTGATGGTCAGTGATGGTGAAAGTGAAACTTGTATAAATGGAATGGTCAGTGATGGTGAAAGTGAAGGACTGAGATGTTGATCAAGAAGAAGAGAAGGTGGGTTTGCGAAGGTATGAAAGGTTGAATGGGAGTTGAGTTACAGTGCCGGCACTTATGATTGGTCTCATATGACCCTTTCTGTTCTCAGGTTGACCCAATTAATAAACATGTTGGGTTGAGGCTAAGCCTATTCTTAGAACGATCAACCAATCTAGTAATTGCACTATGAAGTACCCATTAGACCTGAATCCAACCTGTTTATTTTAAGCTCCAATATACTCTATTTGTTTCTGCTTTGGATTTGGATTGACATGTTCAACCTGAATAATAAATAGACTGAATACAAGTTGAGCCTTTACAAGTTATCCACAATACTAAACTGAATCCACCAAACCCAGCCCACCCCAACCTATCGCCTCCCCTGATTTTATCTTTAAGAGTGACAAATGTAAAAGAATCAGTGAGAGGAGATTTAGACATGTAAGAAGTATCCCTATTAAGGCATGGTGTGATAACTGATGAACCAAAGCCAAGACCAACAAAACACACATGTGAACCATGAAAAAAATACTTTATCCATGAGTAGTTTGGTAAGATATGAATTTAAGCTTACCATGTATAGTGCCAGAACCTCTAATAAATCAGTTTCTCCCCACAAACTTGTTCTCTTATTAAATTTTCATTTAACCCAACAAGTTTCTGCATCCTTAGGAAGTAACTCTCGCATTTTATGTTCATTTGAATTTAAGCTTACTGTTTGTGTACTTTAAAGCAAGAGGGATCTGTTTGTTAGGTTAGGTTCATATAAGAAGAAGAAAAAAAAAATGGAACTAATACTAGGGAACTCCTGACCGAAGTGTAGAATCTGTGAGCGGCAAACTATACCTATTAGGAAAATGCATTTATGAGCCAAATGCATGAGCCTTTCTCATTGTTTATGCACCCCATTATAAAGTCATTGTCATTTTGTTGTTGGAGACAAAAAATGGGCGAAGAACCTATAAATAATTGTAATGATATCGTTATCAGAAAATTTTGAAAACTGGATATTGATTGAAATCGTGAGTCTTTCTTATTGTTTATGCATCTCAATATAAAATAACCACTATTTTCTTGTTGGACACAAAAAATGGATGAATAAACTATAAATGATGGTAACGATATCGTTATCGAAAAACAATGTCGGGCACAAAATTCAAGTTCGTATGAGTAGGAATTCAAGTTTGTATAATGTTAGGCCTGTGATTTTAACTCACTACGCTCATTTATCCCCTTTTCTTTTGTTTCTTAGTCAATGTCTGTTGTTTATGTTTCTGTATTTCTATTAAAGATTCTCTTGTGCTTTAGCTGTTAATTCTTCATGGCCGCATGCCTTCTCTTGTTTTACTGATTCATGCTGTTGTGGTTTGCGATTAAACTTGTTACAGATTATAGATGGACAATCTACAACCTGGTCCTATGGATAACTCCATTTTATATGAGCAAGAGAACCATATTTCAGAACAAGTCTGGCACGGCAAGGTGAGCATATATTGAAATACACTTGTTTTACTATATTGTCTTTACAACTATGACATTGTTGTAAGCTTATAGATTCTTATTTGTCACATCTCTTTTGATGCCTATTTGAATCAGTTGATAAAACTTTAAGTGAATTTCGTGTCCATCTGACATTCACTTGTGGTGCAGGAGGATAAATTCACCTCATGTTGCAAGGGGTTCAGATATTTGGCAGAAAGAATGGCTATGCTCTATTGTTTCAAATGAACGGGATTGAAAGCCTAAATCCAGATGAAAAGCTTATGACTTTTCTAATTCTACTACCACCAAGCCATGTTCTGCATCTGTACCCGATAACGGTTTGGATGGGAAAGGTGGATAATTCCACATCCCTATCTCATGCAAACAAATCTCTGAGACAAATCCCATGCATTGATGAAGAAGGTTGCATAGAGGAACAACCGGACAAGTTTAGTGGGGAAGAGAAGGCGACTGAAAATCTAGCATTGTTCTTGCCTTGGCGTGATTTCTCCTGTTGTGGTTTATTAGTAAATGTTACTTTTGGGCTAAAAGCCTAAAATGTCACATAACATTGAAATAGCTTCTTTTACTCAGACAAGGCTTTCCTTCCTTTTTATGGATTACTGATATCAATTGAAAAGAATAATTTTTTTTTTGCCTACCTCTCATGGGTTATATAACAACCTCAGTCTCTTTGAAGTCCCCACTATTGTTCATGCATTTTAGTTTCTTATTTCTATAAATCACATACAGGGTTATCATCATCAAGGCTCTAAATCACAATGGTTGTGGCCTATAAATAGCAAATGGCATTTATCATATCTCAAGCAGGGGTTAAGAACATCAGATCTTTGAACAAGAGCTGCGTGCAAAAAGGCTCAAACCATGTCATGGACACTGTCCTCTTTGAACAAGAGCTTCGATGTTGGTGTACTGACCTGAAAAAGTTGTCCCCTTAATTTAAATGTTGTTCGTGTATCTCATGTTGTATTTAGGTTCAATCTTGTCGCTCAGCCAAAAAAAAATGTGAACTGTGAAAACTCTTCGTAACTCGACGGTCAAGTAAAATCTCGTTGCAGGAAAGTTTAAATGTAGGAAAAAGGAATTGCGGTTCGTGCAAAATGAATGCACCACATAGCAAGCACAATCAGGTCTAGCTACATAAGGCCTCGCATTATGCATCAAGAATGGGTCACAGCTAGACTGCAAGGACATTGATAAATAAGCTAACAGAATTGGTCAGGTGGGCTAGGGGTGACTTGGAAGAGCCATAATACACTTTACTTAATTCAAAGATATCACCCAAGTTTGGGCTTGAACCTTCTTATGTTGCCCTTACTGGGCCAAACACCAAATAGCACAAAGGTTCGAACATTCGCATCAAGGGTTCGAACCTTCCCATTCTGCCATTTCTAGGCCAAATTCTAGGGAGCCCTATGGTTCGAACCCTCATTTTGAGGGTTCAGACCTTCATTTTTTGCACTTCCTGGGCCAAATTCCAGAGAGCGCAAAGGTTCGAACCTACAAAGCAAGGCTTCGAACCTTCTCATTCTGCCATGCTTAGGCCAAATTCCAGTGAGCCTTATAGTTCGAACCCTCATTTTGATGGTTCGAACCTTCATTTTTTGCACTTCCTGGGCCAAATTCTAAAGAGTAAGAAGGTTCGAACCTTAAAAGCTAGGGTTCGAACCTTCCCATTCTGCCATTCCTGGGCCAAATTCTCGAGAGTCCTATGGTTCTAACCTTTATGTTGAGGGTTCGAACCTTCATATTCTGCCATTCCTGGGCCAAATTCCAGGGAGCGCGAAGGTTCGAACCTTTACATTATGCCATTCCTGGGCCAGATTCCAGAGAGCGCTAAGGTTCGAACCCTCGATTTGAAGGTTCGAACCTTAGCATTTTGCCATTCCTGGGCCAAATTCCAGAAGGCCCATAGGTTTAAACCTGTATTGTGAAGGTTCGAACCTTGGCATTTTGCCCTTTGTGGGCCAAATTCCAGAGAGCATACAGGTTCAAACCATCATAGTGAGGGCTTGAACCTTCATATTATGCCTTCCCTGGACCAAGATCCAGAGGTGCATTTATGAGTCTTTCCCATTGTTTAGATCACATTTTAAAGTCGAGGCCATTAATTTGCTGGATAACAAATTTGAGACTGAAAACTCTAAAGGATGGTAACGCTTTTGTTATTGGAATATTTGCAATTTGGTCTTCTTGGTAACCTCCGTGTACCTTTTTCATTGTTTATGCATCTCAATATATAGTCAGGGCTAATGTGGAAGCTGTGGAGGGAAAAGAGAAGTGAAAAACTGTAAAGGATTGTAACGATATTGTTGTAAAAAACATTTAGAAATTACTAATCTGGGTGAAATTAGTGAGCCTTTTTCATTGTTTATATATCTCACTATATAGTCCGGGTCAATATCGTTGAAAACTCTAAAGGATCGTAACGATATCGTTATCAAAAAATTTAGTGACCACTAATCTGGGTGAAATTTGTGAGCCTTCTTCATTGTTTATGTATCTCAATTTATAGTCAGGGCCAGTCTCGTTGTTGGACAACAAAAATGAAAGAAAATGCTCCAAAATCATAATTGTTAATTACTAATGTAAAGCAATAAAAATCCAACAGTTGTGACCTTCCAAACTTATAACTTGGTTGCTACATAGACCACTTTATCCAGAACGATGCGAGTGCAACAATGATACAATGACGATGCAATGAATGGTTAATGCAATAACAAATTTAGAGCACAACTGTCATGTTTATGTCTTTAGGGGAAATATAAACAATGATGGACTTTATAGTAGCAGCATCAGCAACTATGGTACAGTCGGTGGTGATAACCCTCCCACTAACCAAATATGCACAAACAAGGATGGACATTAGCTTCTTTTCTATGACTGCAGCCCAATTCCACAACCTTATTCAGGACAAGCTAAACCATGCCTGCAGACCGCCTCCCTCTTTCTGAAGAATACCCTCTACGATTGTCTTCCACTTTGTATCTCTTCCACTTATCAAAATCAGAAGGAAGTAGTTGTATTCCTTGCAAATCAGCTTCAGGTACAAACTCAAGTGGGCGCTTCTTGTCATCCATTTTCCTGAAGCTCATCTCACCTATAAGAGCAAGGTATGAAGTAGTAGTACATATAGCTCATAACTCAATGCTCATCTTCCTTATAAGAGTAACATGTAAAGGAGAACTCAGTGAGTCAATGAGCAAGAAACTAACCTCCCTTAAAAGAGAAACAAAACAAAGTAATATAACAAACCTAGGCAACATGAACTTACCAGTAGATGCAGAGATGCTGAAAGTAGCTGGCTTGCCTCTCACCACTGGATCTGAAGATATCTTGACTCCCTTGACCTCAATGTCATAGTCACCTCCCCTCTCTGCAATCATCATAAAATCAAAGAACACAATCACTGAACCCACTAAATGTTAACTAGTCATTGAAATGGATCAAAACTAGACCTTGCATTGAAGCATTTTCTTTTCAATATTCATACCTATACATTTAGGAAATCTGAATCTCTTATAAGAAATACGATCAGAAAAATACTTTCAATAAAGCAACATCTACACACATTTTATCTCAAATAAAAAAAAAAAAAAAGCAACTCCAACCAATGAATTTACTATATCAATTGAAAGAAGAATCGAAAAAATTGATAAAAGAATGACAATGATGATGATAACCGTGAACTTTTCAATTATCAACAGAGGAGTATTATTATCAGCAAAATGAAATCCATAGGTTTTTTTATACAATTGAAAAATAATAGAACTTAAGCTAATGACCAAACTTTGAAAACTTGAATGTTTCGTTATTCTATCCAAGTATTGCCAGAATCCATCACCCATCATGATCACAATCATTAAAGCCTTGTTCCACATGTCTAGGACTGGCTTTAGTTCCATTCTTCCACTCAACCCTCAAAAGCAGGTTCATCATATCTCTCCACAATCTATCATGCCATTCCCCATTACTTTATTCAAGGACTTCATTTCTCCCTCTCCTTCCTTGAACTTGGAATCTCCAAGTTCAAGGAGGTTCATCATCACCCATCATGATCACAATCATCAAAGCCTTGTTCCACATGTCTAGGACCGGCTTTAGTTCCATTCTTCCACTCAACCCACAAAAGCAGGTTCATCATATCTCTCCACAATCTATCATGCCATTCCCGATTACTTTATTCAAGGACTTCATTTCTCCCTCTCCTTCCTTGAACTTGGAATCTCCAACTGCATGATACAGGGGCTGGCTATTGTGATCCAAAGCTTGCAAGCCCAAACCATCTCAAACAACATTCCTATATTTTTTTCCTTTTTCTATTGGTTGTGAGTTACCTCTTATGAATACAATCATTCATAGTTCTATTATTGTAACTCCAGACATCCATCTTAGCATGTTGACGCAGTCTAATGGAGTCGAGCATGATTACAGAGATTCAGAATATCAGGTTATCTAAATCACCATGTAAAGTTCTCCCTTGTTTTAAAAAACTTGATGCCACCAGTAGTAGACTGACATTTAAAAAATCAATTGAATACGCTGAATAAAGAAATGTTTCTAGCTATAAAAGAGAATATGAAATTGTTTAGAGCTGAGGAAACTAGGGTAAGACCAGGATTTTAGATTTGGGAGAAAATGAAGATAAAGACATTATCAGAATTATTAAATTCTAACGGAGTATAGGTATGAATATTGAAAACAAAACAATTACGAAATTGTTTAGAGCGGAGAGGGAAACTATCTCTATCTCCCTCTATCAGAATAAGCCGACGAATCTGACGGCCATGATTGAGATGACGGCCATGTTGAGAGAATCCGTAGGAAATATAGATCAAGAACGAATCTTTTTTAGGAAGAGAGAGATAGAGATAGAGATTTGGCGGGATCTTGTTCTTCGGAGGGTTGGAAGTTGGAACGACTAAACCATAGATTTTCTGTGAGGGTAGAAGGAGAGGGACGTCGGAGAAAGGGAAAGAGAGAGCTGGGAGCGGAGAGGGAGAGGGAAAGAGAGAGAAGCGAGCAGAGAGGAGAGGGAAAGAGAGCAGGGAGAGTAGAAGCAACGGAGAAAGAGAGAAAGGGCAGGAGAGGTTCAATTTTGGAGAAGAACAGGAGAATGAAATCAATTGAGGTATATTGATGTCGTTCGCACAGCGAGGGGTAAAAGCGTCCAAAAACGCTGTACAAACACCAAAATGGGTATATTGATGTATTTCTGTTTAAAATAGGCGTATACATGTTTAGCACCATTTATTTGGTAAAATTCCCTAAATTTAATTAAATTTGATGTAATAGATACTTATGTTTAAGAGGATCCATGCAATGGTTGTCGCATAGCAGCTTATTTATGAGTTAGAACGGTGGATTTTATTGAAGTTTGTGAGTGTTCTCCCTTTTGAAATTTTAGATTCCTTTTAATTTTTAAAGGCTTCCTACCTTGAGAACATCCAATTGATCACCCAAAAGAAGTCCAATTTGGGTTTTCCTTTACATGTTAGAGTTTTGGTGATTTTGAAATTATTAGTTCATCATATCTTGGAATTATAATAGTCTTTGGGCTTTAGGTGAATCTGTTGATGTTGTTCGGTGACCAAAATTGAATATGCCTCTCATTAGCTATATAGTTAAAGGGTTCCATTCACGAATTGGGTTAAACACTTTACATGAATTGGGAACTTGTAGGAAAATGGATGATGGGCTAAAAATTGAACTTCTATTTTGGTTTATCCAGATACCAATATGTTATATATCGTTAAAAGATTTTCACGTCACAGAATGTCTTGACGAGTGGGAGAGAAAGAGAGGAGAAAAAGAAGAATAAATTTGGTTCTCCAATTCATTTTTTTCCCAGTAAGCTAGCACTTAAGTTGTAAAATATGATCCCTTTGCGTAAAGAACAACATGGCTTCTTCTATCATTGTTGTGGGTTGTCGGTGTTATGCTACATATTACAATTCCAAAGCAGTATTATGTGATGGAAAACCCATCATTTCTACCAAGTGTAGTAAAGCAGTGGAAACAGGGGAGAGGGAACAATCCAAATGCACTATGAGTGACTGATTATTTCTTCTGCCCTTTGTTCATGCAAACAAGAATCAAATAAACAACATCTTTATACATAAAACAATTAACAAATTCTTTCCACATTCTCATTTTTCCACTGAAAACCTCAATAACAAAACGACCAAAAGAAAATAAAATACTCAGCCAAACAGAACAAATGCAGGCATTACCATATACTCAAGGTAAAAGAAAATTCAACAAAACTGGGGAAAAACTCAGAGATCTGAACAATATGCATTGGACATTTTCAGTTTCTATAATTGTTATATAATGTAGAAAAAAGCACTCCAGCAGTTAAAAAATGGAAAAGGATGGAAGATGGAAGATCACTCCAACGGTTATAGAAACAGAAAATGAAAAGAAAACAACAAAATAGACAATGTGGAGGAGAGAAGAACAGGGAAAATCACCTTCACTGAAATCTCAAATGGAAGATGACATTGCAGGAGTCGTGGAGTTCCGCTGGAGGATCTGGCCAGTTATTGCTTAGACAGCAGCGACCGGAGGGGAGAGCAGGAGCCGGGACGTCGGAAAGAGGGAAAGAGAGAGCAACAGCGGAGAGGGAGAGGGAAATAGAGAGCAGGTACCGGCGAGGATAACGCAGCGAGCGGAGAGGGAGAAGGAAGGAGAACGCAGCGAGCGGAGAGGGAGAGGGAAAGAGAGAACCGAAGCCACAGACAGGATGAGGGAAAGAGAGAAGAGGGAGCAGAGGAAACACAGAGAAAAGGCGGGAAAAGAGTTGAGGAAGACAAGCAGAATGAAATAGTTCGATTGAGGGGGATTTAGGGTTATATTTAGATGACGATTTCGTTCGCATAAGAGGGGGTAAAATCGTCCAAATACACTGTACGAACACCAATACGGGCATTTTTATGTATTTGTGTTTAAAATGGGATAATACACATTTAAGGACACTTTTTTAGTAAAATTCCCTAACAAAAATGAAAAAGATTGTCAAGTTACAAATCCGGAGTACTGAAAAATCTGAAATTTGGCAATAGAAGTATTGATACTACTTTTATTCCTACAGAAGTCAAGGGACATGGAGTGCTTTTATGGATACCGTTAAATTTTGCATAATTTGCTATGGATATTGAAAATAGCAAGAGGCGAGATTATAATGAATTAAATTCACACAACAGACAACTAGATTCAGTCAAGAAAAAGAAAATCCCGAAACCGATGACCTACTTTAGTAGAATTATAGAAGAGACTCCTAAAAAGCTAAACTTCTATCTTTTAGAATTCAAAAGAGATGACATATAGATTGAAAATTAGATAGCGAGTGCAAGAGATATTGACGTGATTGAAGAGAAGCTTTTCAGCGGTCTTGTGAATCTTGAGGAGAATCGAACAAGAACCCAGACTATTCTTTTCCGGTCAATCCAAACAGAAACAAAGAGGTTCCTGTTTCTACGTTTCTGTCAGAGAAAGATCAAACCAGGCCTCCAATCTGCGTGTCCCACTGAGGATCAATCCGATCCTCTATCTCTCTCTCATGCCATCCAATCCAGACCATGTTTCAGCAATATGCAATAGATTTGGTCCCTGAGATTTGATCGATCCAACAAATCTCCCTTGTGTGGGATCAGGCGAGGGTTTGATGCAGGAAGAAGAAGGAGAAGGGGTTTTTTTGGGTAGCAGAGATCGAGAGGACTTAGGAAATAAGGAGAATAGACGATTTGAAAATTTAAAATTCAAAATTTTATGGCTAAACAATTGAAAATGCCTGATGTGGCGTATCTAAGGACCTCTCACCAAAATATGTCCAGCTGTATAGACTATAAATCTTAGAGAAAAAGTTGTTGGACTAGAGGCCTTACAAGACCAATCTGAGGGACTTTTGGCTAATTTACCCTATAATTAATTGCATTGAGAGTCCAAGAGATTAACATCCAAATAATGAATCTTACAACCGGTCATTGTCCATGACTAAGGTGTTAAATCAAAGTAGGAAAAATTTAATGACACTTAAAGAATGGTTAGTGAGAAAAAGGGGGATTGGAATTCCAATGATTACTGGGATAGGGATGACATGGTAAGCAAAGACACAGTTGAAAGACGCGTTTAAACCCTAATACGGGTTAAGGTCTCAAATTAGTTTCTCTTTTAGATTTCAATTAAGCCAAATTAATAATCTATACTTGAATCAAGCAATCACACAAAAGAGGAGGCATGTGAGTTTTTACGTGGGAAACCCTATTTTGGAAAAACCACGGGTCTTACCATCTAGACCACGGACAACCAAGTACTATATGAAACGAAAGTTCCAAGTACTCACAGAACCTTTCCCACTTGCAACTCAACATAAGGATTGCGTTGATCTTGCTGACCCCTCACCGTACACCTTCACCGTGCTTGAACCACCCACCTTTAACGCCTCTTCAAGGTGAATCTAGTTCAAGAGAGTAGATTGATAAGTCTTTGAGGCTTTAATTTAAGCTTCAGCACTGCAACAATGTTGCTTTGCAGAAGACAATGGACCACTCAAAAGAATTCTAAGGTCTAGAATGGGAGAGAGGGTCATAGGTTTAAGAGAAGATGGGTTTTTATAAGCCTTGTTTCATGGGTTGCTCTTAGGGTAACAAGTTGTAAGAGTTTTGGAAGGATTGGATAACAATTAGAAAGTGTTTCCAAATTAAATTCTGAAAACCCGCGCCATGTGCTCGAGCGCGTGTCCATGACCACTCGAGCACATGAAATAAACTTTCAGTTATTTTTCACTTATACGCATCCTGTGTATCAGGCTCGAGCGCGAAAGAAGAAAGCTTAAGCGCATGAGCTTCTGCCAATGGAGCGCTCGAGCTTGTATGATAATCGCTCGAGCTCCCACTACAGTTTTCTACCACGTTGATTTTCTTCAATTCTTCGATCCGGGCGGTCCATCTATAAAATACAAGACTAAATCCAGAATCCTTGTTTTATCCACATAATGAATTAACCAACATTCAATCTCCTTCACTACAAAAAAAAGGACTTTTAGTCTCGCTTTTAAATTGAGCTTTTGTGTCGCTTTTACAATAAAATGACACAGTATGGTCTGATGTGTCACTTTAGAGGAGGAGTAAACGAGGAGGAGGTTTGTTGTGTCACTTTTCTATAACGCGACACACACAAAACAATTCTATGTCTCGTTCTATTCTTAAAATAATACTACTGGAGCAAAATTTTAAAATAATCCAACTAAATATTGAGAATGGTTCCCCCCCTAAATAAAAGTGACACAAGAAGCCAATGCCCTCTTAAAAACCCCAGCCCACTTTTTCATTTGATTCCTCTTCTGAAACGAAGGAGGTGAACTTGAACAAGGAAAGGATGCTGAGGGTTACAGGAAGAAGACTCTCTTCTTCTCTTTCATGGTGGTCGAGTCCGACCCGCTTCTACCTTCCTCTCCAGAAATCCTCTCAATGGATGCGAAGATTCTTCGTCCCAGACCGACCCCCGCTTCGGATTCGTCTCCCAATCTCTGCTTCACGATGCCATCAGAGGTTAGAGTTTCCTCTCAGCTTTCGATTTCGTCTTGCATCTGTTGAATATTTATGGAGTTAGGGTTTTTATTTTGTTGTTGCGAGGTTTTTCAGATTGGGTTTGAGAGGGATTGTTCTTGGGATCTGGACTGCGGCAGGGGGAGGAGCTGAGAGAGCTTCGATGAGGTCGGTTTTGAGGCGGAGAGGCAGAGGCTTGACTCCAAGGCCCGCCAATCAATGGAAGAGGAGATGACCCAGATCAGTAGCAGTGACGACAAGGCTTGGAAATGGAGCATTCGAAAGAGGGTTTGGGATTTAATGGAATCCGAGAACATCGCCCATGGCTGCAGGACCCCAACTAAAATGCCATTTGGAGGCCATCCCCACAAGGTACATTAATGGGACCAGACCGTTTGGATGATATATCTTGCATCGTTGTTCGGTTTAGGGTGTGAACTATGAAGGCTGTTAACCCTTGGTTGCTCGAAATTTTAAGTTTCTGGTTGCTGGAAATTTGAAGTTTCTTCCAATGGGCAGCCATCTACCAACTGCATTCACTGCAGTCATCGACTCTGCATGACTTTTAAAAAAAAAAAATCCAAGAAAGGTCACCTTCTCCTATTCCCTTGTAAAATTTCTCTCTTGGTTTGTGCAAGTTTGATATTGTTTTTATTTCTTCACAAGTACTAAGAATCCAATGCTTACCTTGTTTTTATAGCATTTGAGAATGAGAAGTATCTCAGTCAAATGAAGGATTTATTTTCATAAATGAATGGAAACTCTGCTCATTTTTCTGTTTGTATTCAGTGTTGGAGCATATATTAATGATTCAGATTTCTGGCTTCGTAGTTTATAATGATTGTATTGGGGGCAAGAAAGAAAAAAAGGCAGTAACATGACAGCCTGAGAGTTTGCTACTAGAATTGCATTGAATTTTTTATGATTTGCTTCCACTGATTGATTGTCAGTGCTTCTTTTGCATTGTAGTAGTGGTAATTGTGATGTTTGGTCCATTTTAGTATTGCATATTCAACTAAAATTTCCAAATTCAACTCCATTGTGGATGCTGGAGATGCCTGGAAATCTCCAAGGTTTGAAGATCCTAACCTTCTGATGGTGGCCCGCAGTTGATTAAGGGAAGAATAGAGCAGAAGTCTGAAAAAAAAATGGCAGAACTATATTTAACTAGTATCTTCCATGTTGGAAGATATGTGGGCATCTTTCACTGATTGTGGGTCACTAGATCAATGGTCTCGGTCATCAAATTATGATCTCTGTATGTAGATCAGTTGTCTAAGTGAACTTTACAGTTGCTGTGGCTTAATTAGCAATGTGTGAACTTTACAGTTTGAGTATGTTGGCTACTTGGCATGATTTGACCTCTATGAATTTCACTAACCACTTTAATGAGTTCTTCTTCCTGAAAAATCGAATTTTGACTGATGTTGAGCCTTGGAGCTATTGTGTTTGGGCAGAATAAGGGAGAAGAAATGGCAACAAGGCCTACAGTTCCTAACCAAAACAGAGGTATTGTTTTCTTTCATGAATGATGATGTTTTGTTTCCTGTTTGTGTTTTTTTCTCTTCGTTTTCTTTGATGTTTTTCGTGAATGATGCTTCAGTTTTGATGTTTAAGATAAACCCCTTTTTGGATCTTCTTTGTTTTTTAGTGAGTGATGCTTCAGGTTTGATGTTTAGGATAACCCCTTTTTGGATTTTCTTTGTTGGGTTTTCTCTAATCTTGACTGATGTTGAGAATTACTAATTGGCATGTCTTCTTTTTGGATCTTCTTTGTTTTTTCGTGAATGATGCTTCAGGTTTGATGTTTAAGATAACCCCCTTTTGGATTTTCATTGTTGGGTTTTCTCTAATTTTGACTGATGTTGAGATTTACTAATTGGCATGTTCTCTCTTTCTTCTTAATCTTCTTGATCCTTTTCTTGAATTTTCTTTGTTAGGTTCTCTCAAATTTCTGTTGATGTTTAGCTATTGGCCTGTATGTAACCCACTTTCTTGATTTTCATCGTGTGCTTTTTATTTATTTATTTAAGGGGCCTCTATGTTTTCTTCCTTGGCATTGTCCCCTTTTGGATTTCTCTTGGACTTGTTTCTGCTTAGATATTATTTTCTCTTCTTTCTTTGAATTTGTTCTCTTCTGAAACCTCATGTTGAATCTTGACATCCTATGTATGTGTTTTATTATCCTTTCAGATCTCCCATGAGAAACAGGTCTATTGATTTTTGTTTTTCGATCATTCTTCTATTGTGCTGATTTTAATTGTGCTTAGTGATCTTGGTTTCTGTTTATTAGATAAGGATTATTAGCTTTCTGCTTTTGTGGTAAGAATTGTCAAATGAAAATGGCTCTTTCTTCTTATGAAATATGTAGGCGGAGCTGCAGCTGTAGGCAATAAGAAGCCCATGGCGGCAGCTGAAGCAAAAAATCGTAGAGCACTTGGAGATATTGGTAATCTGGTCAATGTCCGAGTCTTAGAAGGGTAACAACCCCACCCATCATAAAATCTGCACTATTTTTTATTCTATGCCTTGTTTTCCATCTCTTCTAATGTTGTATTGTTTGTCTTCCTCTCCATTGATCAGGAAACCACAGCAGATCTCTCGCCCTGTTACAAGGTCAGTGAAAGAGTACTATTTCTAGTCTTGAATTACAGTAAACTTTCTCCTTTTCCTATTTTACATATTTGAATCTTACAGTTAACGTACTTTCTTCTTCTTCTTCTTCTTTTTATTTTTTTATTTTTTTTTTATGGTTTTCAGGAGCTTCTGTGCTCAGCTTCTTGCAAATGCACAAGCTGTCGCGGCTGCAAATAAGGTATAGTTACTTTAATGTAATATATTTCAGTTTTGTTTGACCTAAATCATTGTCTCCGATTTTCTTACCAGGCATTGTTGTCAAGGCTTCTTATTCTACTGCTAGAATTTCAAGTAAAAGTAATGGCTCAGTTGGCCAAAATAGTTTGTTGCTGGGAACTGAAACATTTAGGATTAACAAAATAAATGGCACATATCCAAGCTCATCAACCAGAGAAAGTTGTGTTCTTGATGCTTATGAAGATGAGTATGAGGGACTTCTAATTAATCCCGAAAGGTTACCATTAAATACAAATGCTTTTACTGCTGCACTTCGGACCTCTCTGTATCATTAGAGGCTAAAGGTAATTTTTGCATATCTTGTTTCTTTAGCTTAGACATTACCATTAAGTATGCTATGGAATGTTGGTTTCTCACTTTTGAAGGTTTCTTGGTAGGGAAAGAAGGGTGTGTGGATGATCACAAACCCATAATTTGAAAATTTCATGCCTTGACAAAGTCCTAGGCACTTGAAAGCCTCAGTCTAGGATGATACTGTTACCCTATGAAAAAGGAGCCTTCAAACCTCCAAAAGAGAAGTACCAAAAGAAAAAGGAGGCCTCAAGCCTCAATATATTATATTTTTCTGAACAAAGAGAAGCCCAATTAATATCTATTCATCAGATATTGTATTACAGTTTCCAAGAAGCTTTAGTTTTGGCCATTAAAATCTCCTATGAGGAAACTGATTACAAATTCTAATTCTCATAAGTGGAAATGATACTAAAGTACCAATTTACTTGTTGATTACTTAATAATTTCAGCGAACTTATTGTAAATTTAGAATAGTCTTTCCATGCTCATTTAGGTCTCCTTTGCCTACTTGGTATTGAATTCCCAGGAATTCATAGTAAAGTAAGTTTTATTTGATAAACATTAACGAGGCTAGGAATGAAGGGTCCGAGGCGGAGAGTGATTTACATAGGAGTTAATTTACTAGGGTGATGGGTGGTGTAATAATTTCATGTCAAAGGAAAGATTATGGAATGTTCTCTTTTGGCTCATCTTTATCATTCACCCTTACTGCCTTCCATAGAAAGTCCGGAATTCAAATGCCCTCAATATGGAGCGACCGAAGTGGATGTATCTTTTTGGGCGTATGCATATGTTTTGGACCCATTGCACCGAGTTCCATGTGTGGGTCTAGGTTAGGAACACACCGTGGGAATCGAGTTGGGCTCAGGTCCACCAGGGATCTAGCCCTGATACTGATCTATTTACACTTTACAGCCTCACGTAATGTACCTTTTGATTTCTTTTTACCCGAATTTTTGTATGCTTACGGGCGTACATGTGATGTTTTATTTAGGAACACCTTTGATTTTCTCTTTCGGTTCTGTTGCTTACCCAAAAAAGCTCCCTGCACACCATTGGCATGAGTAGACATTGTGGGGTCCACCTCAGACGATGATAAAATGTTGGATCATATGGCCTTGTTGTATGCTGCGCCAAAATTTAACCATGCGTACTGTTTGTTTTTTTTTTTTTTGGTAAATACCCTGCCGAATGTTGTCCCTTTGATTGGAGTGAAATTTGGGTGTTTGCCTATTCTTTATTGATTTGAAGCATGACCAAATGCCCTGATTTGCTTGGAAATTGGAATCAAAGCAGTTTATCATCTGGCACTATATCCTTAGTCCATGTACTTGTCCATGATAGGGAGAGAGCTGAGACAAGGATCCTGTTGAGACTCGTGTCAGTGCTCTTGTCTTCTCATGATTTGATGTCGTTTGTGGTTGCTGATGTTAAAACCTTTCACACCCTTGTGGCTTACATGTTGATGCTCATCTAAGGTTCTGATGTTTGTATGTGTGGGGGCTATTGTTTGTTGAGATTCATATCAGTGCCCGTGCCCTTGGGGCTTTTGGTAGTGCCAGCACAGGCTTAGATTATATGTTTCACCTTCCACACCCTTTTTGTAGCTTACCTGTTGATACTACTAGAATGGCTGATATTATCATGCGTAGGAGCTGACGTTGGTTATCCTCTACTGTTTGCTTTGCACAGGCTTATTTATGCAGGCAAGCAGCTGGAATATTGGTTCCAGGCATGCGCACGATGTGGCTTTTGGAAAATCAGATCGGTTTTTTGTTTGTATGCTGAGACCTCTGTCAACCCAGATTGTGGTAGATGGTCTTGAAATTCAAGCTGCAAAGGTAAAAATGATTTACCTTTAACAACTATTGTAGCCGCATTCTATTTGGAAGTATCCACAAAATACTCTACTCATGACTCATTACTGAACTTCATGAATATCAAAATGGCATTTTAAGAGAGACGCTGAGATGCTTGTGATATCATATTCCTTGTTTGTGTTCACTGGATGATAAAGTTTGGATGTTCTTTAATAGTTTTAGCATTAAATGAATATATCTTTTATATGTTGGGTTGTAATGGCAGGAGGTCATGCAATATCATCCCATTCAGATGGCTTACAAGGTTGCTCAAAGGGTGGTATGCTTGAAGTACTCTAACTAGGATGAGGATGGTGTCCGGCCAGCCTTGCAGAGTCTAAAGGAGAGCTACAAAGAAGGAAGACTTACTAGTTGATGGCCTGTAGGAAAGAAGAGCGCAACCATATCAAACAAAACTAGTGAATGGGGGTGATCAGTCCGGTTGTTGTATTCCATGCTTCGGTGTCTATTCTCTATTGTGCTTATTAGATTGATTAAATTGATGTAGCATGTTGCACTTTCACTTTATTTTTATAGCCTCTTGCTTATTAGATTGGTTAAATTCTCAATTAACAAAGCAGCAATCATTTGTTGGTTTCGATCTTTTTCTTTCTTCTTTAGCTGTAATGATTTAATCTATTTTATTCTATTTACTGAACATGGGTTATTTGAAAGTGTATTCATACTGCAGCATGTTATTAGTAATGTATATATTGCATTTTTATTTATAAAAAAAAATGGATGGTATCTCGCTTCTATGGAAACTGTCACAACTGATGACTACTTGTGTCACTTTTGGTCTGAAAACAACATATTGGATGGTATCTCGCTTCAATGGAAACTGTCACAACTGATGACAGAAGTTATCTTTCTTGTGACGCTTCTAAGTTATTTCAGTATCACTTTTGGTTTTAAAGCGACACAAGTAACAATTTTTTTGTGTCACTTTGTTAACAGAAACTAACACAACAAATGTATTTCTTGAGACGCTTTTACGAACTTTTAGTGACGCCGGCAGATAAGACGCTTGCATAGTAATCAGAAAAGCGACACAAACCACTTTTTAAGACACTTTAAAAGTGACTCATTAAGGCATTTTTTTTGTAGTGCTTACTGTTAGAAGTAGGTGGGCCTCGTGGATAGATTTTCAAAACTTTTGACCCACTTGACTCAGGGATCAACTATTCATAAGGCTATAAAACCCAATCCAGGATCCATGTCCTCAGTCTCATCTATCATGATCAGCAAATAAACCTATCAAGAAGATAGTACAGCAGCCAACAAGCATCCATAAAAAATCTACAACATGCAAGGAAGTAGATTATACCTTTGGAGCTCGGTTGTGCTTTAATGGAGAAGTTGCGTCTTTCTTTGATAATGAAACTCTTTCACTTATCAAATAAGAATCTCCAAGACCTTTTGATCTTCCACGCTATAACCCGTTTATTAGATCTCTTTTCTCAAGAAGATGGGTGGGATCTCCAAGAGAAAAACCCTACTAGAAACTCCAAGGAACTAGAAGAGAACTAGAAGAGAGAGAATGGAAGGAGATTTGTGCAACTCTTGCATGAAAGAACCTTGGGCGTGCAACAATATTATTTGACGTCCAAGAGGGGTGTTAGTCCTCTATTTAAAGTCCTCAAGTCTCCTCTTGTTCCTCTCTTACTAATTGTATTAGAAGTCTCACTTCCACATTAATTAGTAACTTATTATTACCACTATTAGAAGTCTCACTTCAAATAGAAATAGTAACTTTCTAATTCCTTTCTTTTAGAGTTAAAGTAGAATTAGTATCTTTCTAATATCTTGGGCTAGCGTGGGGAACACTAGGTATTCCTTAAAAATCTGGCTCCAACTGGGATACCGCGACCCCACATCTCATGTGCAATTTGGGCCCACGGTTAATTGCAAATAACACCACTAATAATTGCAATTGCACTCCAGTCTTAGGAATAAATTGCAATGAAGATCCTAAACTTCCACATTACCACAAGTAGGCCCCTCCATCAATATTATCCATAGATCAATTGGAATAAATCTGTCCCATCCGATCTTAGATTCACATCTTATTATCCTTGAGCTCCAATTAATCACAGTGATCATCAGTACCATCCAATTAACTCTTAATCGAAATGGGTGCACACTTACTAATGACAAATCCATTAATTGGCACAAGGGGATAATATAGATAGATTTCATCTTGACCATTGTATCTTCCCACAGTCCTACTACCACGTACCCAAGACACCGAGGTGTTGACCTACAGTTGGCCTCACTCATTGGTGACTCAAAGCAAATGAATAGATAGAAACTTGAGTTCATCAATGTCTTAAGATTGAGAGTCTATTGCTAGGGAATTATGAGAGCAGTCCTTAAATTGAGACAGTATTTCATAAAGTGCTTCTCATGGTCCTTCAATACATCCAATGTACCAGCACTATGATCCAGAATCTTACATTATGATGATCGAGACAAATCACACTATCTCATAGTGATCAAAGTGTTGCAACCTTATCAGATGAGATGCCCAGTCTCATCACTGGTTGTGAAGATATTTTTAAGTATAAGATTTGTGACACATGTCTCCCGTATGTGGATCTCATCCATATACATATATCATATCTAATATACTAATGAGATTCGGTTCATCTCATGAACCATTATGTCATATGTATTGGTCATGTGCATTAAGTAATAAAACATCATTCATCTCATGAAAGGAAAGCATGCTTTTATTGACAAATAAAGAAATTAATCAATTTGTTACATCAACTGATAGATTGAGACCATACAATCTAACACTTACAATCTCCCCGTTTAGCAATTCATGGACAAAACTTTTAATTACATGAAAATACCTACTCTAACATAAAAACCCATTACAATTTAAACAAATCCTTTTATTTCAATTCAAAATCAAGCAACCGTTACTAAACATGTTCACGAAGCCTTGACAAAAATCAAGTGAAGTAATTGACAAACTCATATGATACACCTACTCTTACTACTCCACCTTTTTGTTCAGAATTTATCATATTTGTGCCCGTTAGAGATTTAAATTTTGTGAACATTTCTCTTCTTTGTCAAATCCATTCGAAGCTCAGAAAGCCAAGTTAAAGCCCATAAAGTTCTTTTCGTGGTGGGGCCCAGATCCTGCTAGCTATATAAGTGGAACCCTCTCTTTCTCCTCCATTTTTTCTCCCTCTCTCAACCTGCAATGTCCTAGCCCTGTAACAGCACCTCCTCTACCATTTTTCTTCATTTTTGTTTATCGATTAAGAGGCCATCCACCAAGCGAAGCCCGCCATCGAATCCCTCTCTTTCCCCTCTCTCTCCGAACACCTTTTCGTCCAATCTACAGTCCCTAGAGTCCCTAAACCCCTACATGAAAAGTCCCGTTTCAATTCTAGTTCTCGTTGTGATTTTTAGGGTGTTTTGGTGGGAAATTTTGGGGATTTATGGGAGTGGAGTTTCAACAAGGATTAAGTGTGTTTAGAGCTGAATTGGAGTAGCATTAGAGCTAAGGCAGGTGTTCGATTTGAGTCCCATAGCATGCATAGAGTGATTATGATGATTCTAATTTTCTATGACAATAATTCTCTTAAGAAACTTATTTATGGCACTATGATAACATACCATTCCAAGGTTAGCTTTATTTAGTTGGGTAGGTATTTTAGGTAGATGTTCATTAACAACTATTAAATTTGATTTTTGATAGATGGCTAATGTAAAGACTCTCATCTTATTTGGTAAGGTTATTTTGCCAACGAACATGACAGATGTTCCCCATCAAAAATAAAACAAAGCGGTAGGGGATGTGATTTTCTCTATATATATATATATATTTGTTCCGTTATTAAGTGTGACGCATTTTTCTAGCTGAGAAGGAAAAGAATGAACTTCTTTTCCTCGATCGAGAGGATTTCCATTTCACATGGAAGGACTAGGAACACAAGATTCATCTATTCCGTCAAAGCAGGAATCCTAGGATATCGAAATCCTCTTATTGAACAAACAGGTACTTTAGTCGTAGACGCATGATGATGGTAAGAATGGTTGGGATTAACTTATCTATATCAAAAGTGAGCTCTTGTAAATAAGGCAGCCGTCACGAGTAAAATTAGAAACTTTCAAATAAAGAACCACTTTGCTTAATATAAATGTGGTTTATTTACTTCTTCCACTCTGCAAGTAATTGGAAAAACAAACATAAAGAATATGGAAAATCTTATATGGGGACAAGTGAAAATTGATTCATCATTTTATTTAGGGGAAAATCTTCTGATAAGGCTCAAGTTTTACTAGTTTTTTAATTAGAAAGAAAAATAGTTTTCAAAAAAATGTTTAAGTGTTTTAGTTTCTTTTCAGATCAAGACATCCGGCGAGATTTGGATTTTTTTGACGGCTTTTTCTCTCTTTTTTTTTTCGTATACCTAAATTTCCATTAGACCCCTTCTTCTCAAAATCCTCGTCCAATCGTCCTTAACTCCCAACTATCACTCTACCTCTCCTTTGTGATCGCCAGCTACCTCACCGGGTTGACCCTCTCTTTTTCATTTTTTACTAGGTAGAGAGTTGGTTCTGGAGAAAGTAGCAAGGAGAAGAAATGAAGTGGAGGTGGAGTCGTCCTTTCTCTTATTTTATTTATTTGGTGGAGTTAACTCCATGTAACCTTACACCCTTTTACTCTTCTTTTTTCAAGGCTCTTCAATAGTATATGGGATGCAAGGTAGGGCCATGTGGATCCATAAAGGGTTGAGGCTGCTTGAGGCTTGATGTTTCTGGTAAAAGAGTATCATCTCAGGAAGGCCTAGTGTCTCACAAAGAGTTTTGATAATGGGGTCAACAGGCATGATCATATGACATTGGGTGGGATTTTTGTGATCTCACAGAATTAATAAGTGAATCACATCCGTTAGATTTTTTTGGCTTGGATGGAGTCGATTAGGCAGGATTTGACATGAGGCGGGGGTTCACTATTGAAGTCAATGTCGCCTCGACACATATACTGGAGCGGCTGAGCTGGTGACAATATCCGGGATACGAAATAATTAGGAATATTTTTTAGGGATTTAATGAAAAAATTAAGCTTAAATCTTTATTAAGCAGTTTTATGAAGAAAAAGCAAAAAAACGAGTAAGTTGTTAGTACATCTTTTCTTACGAAATTACCCCAGTTGATTGATATCGCCAACTGAGTTGATGATATCATTAATGTCCCTTACACAAAAAGGCCCAAAACCTGTTTTTGCTCAAACCTTGCACTTTATCTCCTTCCAATACAAACACAAAAAGAACATAAGCAAGATGACAAAGAATCACCTAAGGGTTGAAACAAACTCAATCTTCCCCACAAAATACAATGATTTTCATAATAGTCGATAATACATCTACTTCTCAAAGATTGGCCAACATGGCTTCCCACACGTTGCTCACAAACATCAAGACCTATGAGATTCTCCCAAAATTCGTAGTTCTAAGCCCACAAATTTTCACAAAGCATACCCAAATCCATCCCCTCCAACCTCACTCAAAGCTACCGAGTAAATTGAGAGAAAATCCTCATTTCGGCATTTTATTGAACACCTTGTACTCCAATTTACTCCCTCAAAACTCATGAGAATAGACTTTAAAAAAGGGACGAGAAATGCGTGGAAACTAGCATGGGATCCACACACCTGAGGAAGATTCCCAAGAGCACCTAAAGAAGAAAAATGGGATACAAAATGCAATAGTTTTCACAACCTTTCCATCACTAGATAGAGAAAGATGAAGCAGCACATAGATTTTTTGCAATGGAAGTTGACGATATCATCAACCAATTGACGATATCGTCGGGAGGTAGTATTGTCAAAATAAGATGCACAAATAACGCTGTCATCATTTTTTGATTTTTCTTCATAAAATTGTTGAATTAAGATTTAATTTTTTTAAATAAATCCTCATTTTTTTCTTAAGCTGATATGATTAATAGATATCTATGTTGTGTTTCCTATTTCAGTTAAGAGTTTTGTTTACTAGGGCTTGCTTTATTTTCTCTATAAGTTGATACGATGTAATTAACTTTAATTAGTAGAACACAATATATGATTATTTTCTTCTGTTCTCCTTTCCTCTCCCCTCTCCTTCCTCCACATGGGTGGGGTGAGTTTGATGGTTGAGTGTCTTGGGTCTTGGATGTAATGAACTGGAAAAGATCTGTCAGACATCTAGCAAGGTTTGATTTCTACTTACAATTCCGCCATCAAGTAGGCAGTGATGATTGCCAAAGGAAGAGAGCCGCGGTGACAGTCATGAGAGAAAAATGATTGGAAGAGGGTTTGGGGAAGAATTGGTTATTTGGAAAAAAAAGAGAACTTAGTGGAAAATCACAAATCTCCCTAGTTGTCCTAATTTGAAATGAAATCCAAAAATTTAAGCCATGTTTTTTAAACTAAATTTGTTTGTCCAAATTTGAAAATTGGGCAAAACTTGGGACCTTTTTTAAAACTTTCCCTTATACTTATCACCAAGTAATGCCATACAACTCCGCATCGATTCAAAGCAACAAGAACAGTCACTTTTGTCACCATCCTTTTGAAGGTCAGCTGGAGAGTAAGTGCAGTTAGTCCTGAGATTCTCCTCTGAGAGGTTAAAGTTTAAGTATTTTCCTTACGCATATTCTAAGAGAAAGTGCACTTCTAGGAGGGAAGAAGGAGTAGGAGATGGAAATTGAAATTGATTAACGAAATTGTTGTAACCGGGTTAGCTAACTTTGAGAAAAAAAGGGGGAGAGAAGAAAGGAAAGGAAAGAAAGATAAGAGAAAAGATGGAAGAAAGAATGAATGAAATAAGAAGAGAGAAAGGGAGAGGCGATGGATTTGCTTGCTGGCCATCGGACTTCATGGATTAGAGATTAACAAATTTGATTTTTGCCCTTTTCTCCCGAATCCAACTCTTTTTTTAGGTATGAATCCATAATGACAAACCCTATTTTAAAATTTATTAAATATATTTACAAGTCATCAATATTATAATGAACTCTCCATCATTATGCCTATTCCATCAGTGGGGACCATGTCTGAAATCTAAATCATTTAATATTATTGTCCATTTGAGTTTTATCATCAAATATAACTTCACTCCAATTAGTGTTAGTTATCCAACTGTTGATGAAAAAAGGGAGGATTCGGCAACAGGTCCATCAACATTTCACTTTATGGCCTTAAATCCACAATCTTTTTTCATAGTGTGATAGGTCTTTTTTCCCAAATTTGAAGACATAAAATGTCCAAATTACCCTTTCTTTAAATCATATCCCATGATTAATAGGATATGCCATTAATATTGGTTAACTACCATTTAATTCACAATGATTAATGAAATCTCATTAATGATATTTTCAAATAAATTCTAAAAAATCCAAATAAATTACAAAAAATGCAAATAAATTTCAAAACTATGCAAATAAATTTAAAAAATGTAATAATTTCAAAAAACGCAATAAATTTCAAAAACAACTCAGAGAAATTTAAAAACAAGCAATAAATTTTAAAAGATTCAAATAAATTTCAAAAAATGTAAATAAATTTCAAAAGACACAAATAAATTTCAAAACATCCAAATAAAATTCAAAATATGTAAATAAATTTCACACGACGCAAATAAATTTCAAAAAACACAAATACATTTGCCAAAAATAAGATAAACAAATTTTCCAAATTTTAGAAAAAATTTCCAAAAGCTAAAGTATTTTTACCAAAGCTCAGTTAAATTTATTTCAAAAAAAGCAAATAAATTTGAAAAGACGTAAATAAATTTCAAAAGACATAAATATATTAAAAAAAGCAAAGAAATTTGCAAGAAAACTCAAATAAATTTTCCAAAAACTCAGATAAATTAAAAAAAAATCAAATAAATTTACGAAAAACAAAGAAAAATTTGCCGAAACACAGATAAATTTGACAAAAAGTCAGATAAATTTCACAAGAACTCAGATTCGAGATAAATTTGACAGAGGAAGTCGCAGCAACCTGATGGGAAATTGCGTAGATCTAAATGTGGGCCACACCAATCGAAGAGAGTGGGGCTCTACGCACAGTTTGACAAAGAAGAAGAAAGGGGAATGCCCTGTTGTGCTGTGCTGCGATCGATGGATCAGATCAAGGAATTGATCCGGATTTCTGCACGTCGTTCTTCACAAGATCTCGAGGAAGAGGAAGTTGCAGATTGATGTGCTATTCTTGAGCACCGGAGAAGACTACCAAGAAGAACCCAGTTGCAACTTGCAAAACAGCAGGGTTGGTGCCGTTGGCTTCAGCGATTTCGGATTTCAAACCGGAATTAAAGACAAGGGACTCTGTTTTGTCCAATTTTTTTGAGGGTTCTGCTGCCGGAGAAGACAACCATATAAGGCTGTCGTTCACTGCGTGATATGGCCGTTTGGAGAATGGAGATGAAATGCATAAATAATGAACATAAGACATCATCATGCAAAACTGTCGGTCCATATCACAACGCCACTAGGCCAGTGATTTGACTTTCAACATATAAGAAAGCACTGCGCACCTGGAATGCTTATGGACTCCTCCATTATATCAAATATTTATATAATCAATGTAAGTGCCTAAATCTTACGACTTGATTTGGTAAGTATGAAACTCATAAATACTGTTGTTAAGCTTATTTTGGGAAGAGATCGAGTGCCTGAGACCTGAAAAGGAAGGAGAAACAAATGTTAGAGACCCTGGCTGCAGTCAGCAGAAGGCTCTCCGATGCCTGAGTTAGTGCTATCACTGAACAAAGGATGAATGGAGAAGAAAGGCAAGTATGTTTGTGTTGTATATTGTGTTATGTAACGCATACCTATTTAGGATCCTTACCCTTGCATATATAGATGGAAGTCTCACCTGGCGCTCCCTTAGTGGGGCTAAGTGGATATATTGTCCAGTCGGGTCATGAGATGACTTCTCGTATCATTGCGGATGTGATCGTCTGATAAAGACAAGCCCTTATCAATATTCGGCAACCATCTTGTCTGTCAGCACGTTCTGCAACGTAGCCGTAGCTTTATGGAAGTACAATCATGATTTAGTTTTCATTTGTGTGGGAGTACCGAGCTGAAAATGATACCGAGACCAGATTTGGACGCATCCTGGCATTGTTGCCGAGGTGCCTTATACCGAGACCAAGGTGAGCCTAGTCGATACTCTTACCGAGGTTAGCTCAAGCTTGGTGCTGGCTGGCACTGTTGTCGAGCTGAATGTGTCTTGGCACTATTGCCGAGCTTGGACACCAAGATCGAGATAAATTAAGTTGGTACTATTATCGAAATTTAGCTTAATCCTGCTATTAGGGAGTCGTGCCACACAATTAACAACAATAAAGATCTACGAGGCTTAAACATATGCACTCCATCGCATGAACCTTTTCCGGTTCCGACGGCGAACGACGAGGAATCCGGCAGCGAACAACAAGGAATTCGGTGCGGTGAGGCCTCTGCGCTTTCCGGATCTGAATCCGCTTAGGCGAGGATCAGGCGATCTTCTTCTTCAGAACGGGATTCTGTGGGGCAATAGAGAATGAGAGATAACGAGAATGGAAGATTTGAAAGTTTAAAATTTCTAAATTTCATAACTAAACAAGTAAAAGGGCAAATCAGGAATTAAAATATATGATGTGACGTATCTAGGGATCTCTTGCCAAAATATGTCTAGCTGTATGGACTATAGTGGAGGCTTTACAAGACCGTGATGAGAGACTTCTGGCTAATTATTCCTAAAAAGAAAGTAGCAGCGGCTTCTCTATGTCAAGTGTGTTTTGGACATGATTATCTCACAGTAGGAATAACTCCTTTTGTGTTCTCCTATCCAGATCTATTAGAGTGGGACTCGCTAAAAATTCGTTAGGCTTCTCAGTGGGACCTACTTATAGAAATCTAAATGCCTCAAAGCAAATGGTCCCATTTTTTTTAATGGATCCTTGTCAAATATCACTCAAGCCACCATTAGATTGACTATAAAATACATGGATTTTTCATATTCTTTACATCTTTCACATGTGATTAATCCGATAGAGGGCTCAAATTTAAATGGAATGAAGATTTGTGATGATCGATACTAGTGAGGGCCCCACTAAGAAACCTACTGAATTTATCATGAATCAAAGTCTCCGGACTCTTTGGATTAAGTACATTTGAATTAAATTATAAGAAATTCTTAATGTCAATTATATAAATTCTCTATGTGTGCTCAAACTTTTAAGTTTAGATTACACCGAAATATTGTCACAAATTGTCTATGATTAAAGAAAATTCTACTTCAATCATAGTTATCTCACTGCCAATTAGATACCATCTCATTGAAAGAACATTGAGCACAATTTAAATATTTCTTTTTTTGTCCATTTTATTTAAAAAAATCCCCCACCCCCGCCCCCCCCCCCCCCCCCCAAAAAAAAAAAATCCTGGTTCCGCCCCTGGTTGGGTGATGGGCGGAGGGGCTAGACATTAGGAAGGAGGGCTGGGCGATGGGCAGAAGGGCTGGGAGGAGGGGCGGGGTCAAGAGGTGGGCGGAGGTGGGTGGTGAGCATGGAGAGGGAGAGAGGCCGGGAGAAGATCGAAGAGGGAGATAGACAAGGACAAGGAGATGGAGAGAGGGAGAGTGAGAGGGTCAGGCGCAGGCTAAAGTGGGCGGCAAGCAGGGAGAGGGAAAGTGAGTGAAGGAGAAGGAGAAGAAGAGGGAGAGGGAGAGGGAGAGGGAGAGGGGTAATTTAGAAATTTTCTATAAGAAAATTTGGTAGTGGAAAAAATGAATGCGAAAGGACAAGTGTGGCATTAGCAGCTCTAGTGCCCTGAAAATTCTGAAATTTCGACAAATGTAAATAATGATGGTCATTGCCACCAGTGCTGCGTGATGGGGACCACTCATCAAAGGTCCAAGCCACCATGGGAAATCTATATAGGATCGACTGATGCTTCCTTTTCTTGAATGCAAGATTCCCGTGAGATTTGAAAGGAGACAAAGGGATATGGCGACGGGTCATTTGCCACCGGTGCCATGAAAGACACCTTACCAAGAAGGTGAAAGCCAAAGCCATCATTCAAAGCGCGTGTACGGATTGTTTGATGCCTATTTTTCTTATATCAATTATGGAAAAAGAAGTCACCTTTGGATGTCAGTCGCACTAAAAAATCCTCATATATCTACCTGTTCGGATAGATGGTGCATTGAATTTACTCAAAGTAGGGGCATTTGGCGATGGGTCGTGAACATATCACATTATTGTCTTATTAGATTCAAAATCTTTTTTTGTGATAGGTTTTTTGACTTAGATTTATAATTTTTTTTCATAATGTGATAGGTCTTTTTTTTTTTTCAAATTTGAAGACCTAAAATACCTAATTTACCCTTTATTCAAAATCATATCCCACTAATTGTGGGATATGCCATTAATAATAGTCAACTACCATTTAATTAGCAAAATAAATTTTAAAAGATCCAAATAAGTTTCAAAAAATGAAAATAAATTACAAAAGACAAAGATAAATTTCAAAATACTTAAATAAAATTTATAAAAAAATAAATTCAAAACATACAAATAAATTCGAAAGAACGCAAATAAATTTCAAAAAACGCAATAAATTTAAAAAATAGCATAGAAATTTAAAAAGATGCAAATAAATTTCAAAAGATCCAAATAAATTTCAAAAAATATAAATAAAACGATGAAAATCAATTTAAAAAGACGCAAATAAATTTCAAAACATCCAAATAAATTTCAAAAAATATAAATAAATTTCAAAAGATGAAAATCAGTTTCAAAAGGTTCAAATAAATCTCAAAAAATTTAAATAAACTTCAAAAGATGCAAATAAATTTCAAAAGATGCAAATAAAATTAAAAAAAGAAAAAAAAAATTTTAAAAATGCAAATACATTTGCCAAAATTAAGATAACCCATTTTCCAAATTTTCAAATTTTTTTTTCCAAAAACACAAGTATTTTTGCAAAAACACGGTTTAATTTATTTTAGAAAATGCAAGTAAATTTGAGAAGAACAGCCTGAGTTTAGTTCAAAAACTCAGTTAAAATTTGCCAAACGGAGATAAATTTGTGAGAAACTCAGCTATATTTTTCAAAAACTCAAATAAATTTGCCAAAAACTCAAATAGATTTGTCCTAAACTCAGATAAATTAGTTCCAAAACTCAAATAATTTAGCTAAAAGCTCAGATAGATTTGTCCAAAACTCAGGGGAATTTTTTTTTAGAACTCAAATAAATTTGAGCAAAACTGAAATAAATTTGACAAAAAATAAAAAACTTAGATAAATTTGACATAAACTCATATAAATTTATTAAAACTAAGATAAACTTGATAAAAACTTTGATAAATTTTATAAAAACTCAAATAAATTTCATAAAAACTCATATAGATTTGTTAAAAACGATATAACAGCCCTACTGTCTTCCTTCTCTGGTGATGACACAGCACCGTCGACTACGTTCGGATCTCAGATCGGACTCTGAATCGTCAAGATATTGCGAAAACAAACTTCAGCTGTTGCTTCTAGGCTTCTGCACAATAGGTCAGGTCTGACCTGGACCCGACCCGACCCCCAAGAAAGAAGATGGGTTCTTCTTCTTCGTTCAGTTAATGATCACTGTGATTAATTGGGGCTCAAGGATAATAAGATGTGGATCTAAGATTGAATGAGACAGATTTATTCCAATTGATCCATAAATATTGATAGAGGAGCCTACTTGTGGTACTGTGGAAGTTTAAGGTCTTCATTGTAATTTATTCCTTTGACTGGAGTGCAATTGCATTTATATAGTGGTGTTATTTGCAATTAACTGTGGACCTGGATTGCACATGAGATGCGGGGTCGCGTGTCCCAATTGGAGCCAGCTTTCTAAGGAATCCCTAGTGGTCCCCACGCTAGCCCAAGTATTAGAAAGATTTTATTCTTACTTAAACTCTAATAGGAAGGAATTAGAAACTTATTATTTCTATTTGAAGTGAGACTTCTAGTAGTGGTAATAGTAACATGAGAAGTTACTAATTTGTATGGAAGTGAGACTTCTTATGCAATTAGTAAGAGAAGTAAGAAAAGGAGGTTGCATGAGGACTATATAAGGGGAAACACCCCTTGGACGTCCAAGACACACAACCCACGCCCAAGAGCCTCTAGTGCAAGTGTTGCACAACTCTTCTTCTTCTCTTCTCTCTTCTAGTTGCCTTCTAGTTCCTTAGAGTTTCTAGTAGGGTTTTCTCTTGGAGATCCCACACATCTTCTTGAGAAAAGAGATCTGATAGAGGGTCATAGCGTGGAAGACAACAAGGTCTTGGAGATCTCTAATTGCTTCAAGAAGAGTTCTTGTTCTAGTTGATTGTCTTCTCCTCGATTAGAGCACTACCAGGCTCCAAAGGTATAATCTGCTTCTCCTCTTGTGGTAGATTATTTTGTTGCATGTAGTTACTGATTTCTATCTTCTAGATAGGTTATATTACTGTACATGACTGATGAGAAGGAGGGATTGCATCATGGATTGGGTTATAGCCTTCTGGATAGTTGATCCCTGAGTCAAGTGGGTCAAAAAAATTTGAAAACCTATCTACGAGGCCCACCTACTTCCAACATCTCCCTCCCTCCCTCTCTCTCTCTATCCCCCTCTTCCTCTATCTCTCTCTATTTCTAATCTATTTCTTCCTTTTCCTCTCTCTATCTCTCTTTCTCTCTCTCTCTCTATCTCTTAGTCTCTGCAAAGATATCTTCGCTCGCACTGCTCACGGACTGTCACTGCTTCTGGTAAGTTTTATTTATTTTTTGTTTTTATTTTTTGTATGGAAAGATTTATTAGATGATTTCTTTGCTTCCTTTTCTTGTTTGTAATGTTCCCCTTATTTCCTTTAATGATGTTTTATTTCTTTTCTCAAGTTCTGTTGTAGGTTAATAATGCATCTTGAAATTTAGAGGGTATTTGCCTATTTGGGTTTTGATAATGGTTTTATTTCTTTGGCATTATTTGGTGATTTTGGGTAACTTAGCACACAAGTATTGGATATTAGTGGTTGGGATTAGGGTTTTTCTTTAATTATTGTAATTGATTATCTAACTGTTAGGATGTAGATATTTGGGTATATGTCTCAGATTTATATAAAGGGGATTGAGGATCACTGGTTACGAATTAGGAATTAGTGATTAGTAGCTAGGGATTAGGGCTTAGGGCTTAGGGAAGATAGGGAAAGATGATTGAGGACATGGATGATTTGGATTTAGGGCTTAGGGTTTTATAATTATGAAAAAGGGGAATGGGGCTTTTCCATTAGGGATTTAGGACTTAGCTCACTACTACTTGGGTTCGCAATCTAGCCATGGTCCTCCTCCTCTCCTCTTTTTTTCTCTTCTTCTTCCTTTTCTTCCTTTCATTGTCTCTATCATCATTTACTTCTTTCTTTGCTGTCTTGGTTTTCTATCAACTTGAAAGACCCAGGGATCATCCCTGGACATATGTGGATTTTTAATATTGGGGCTTAGGACCCATTCAGACAGCCACTTTTAATATTGTCAACTCTTTTACTTTGGACTTATATTTCACATATGAATCCATAAGAACCTAAAATTTATGTATTTATTAAAGTTTGGTGTTTTCTACCCTCTTTTCTCCAGTGTCAAGAACGCAGGAACTCACAGTTTATAATGCTCGTTAATTTATTATGATAAAACAGTCTAGATTGAGAGTTTATTGCCATATATGGCCAACGTATTAGTCAACACTAAATCCATATTTTGTACTTCTTTTGCAAGTAAGTAATTTGTTGCGAGGAGATTACTCACAATTTTAGAATGCTCATTAATTTATCATTATTAAAACTTTCTAGACTGAGTTTGTCACCATGCACTTCCATTGTGTTGTCAAGAGTAAATACAAATCTTGTTGTAATTTGTAATAATTTATTGGCCACCAAACATATTATTTCTTCTAACTTATTTGTCTATGCCTCACATTTCTCCTTAAGGATTGGCAAACAATTGAAATTATATCAAGGAATGGGCAAATAAAATAAGCATCTTCTAACATATTATTGATTGAAGTTTTAATTTGATGAGTGTATAAAATTGAATCAATGTTCATATTGCTTTAGTTTAATTGTTCAACGTTTTCTTTTATTAGCATTATATATAAATCTTATTTCACATGCTTCAATTGTTTATCTTATATTGAGATTTTATTACTTACTAGAGGATTTAACTGGGAAAAAAACTTAATGCGCACGTGTAACACGATCAAACACTTTAGATGGTGGTGCATCAATTAGAGCAATTGGGCCGAATTTTCATTTTTTTTTCTTTCTTACCTATTTGGCACGTCGTCAGCGACGACCTTATTTACATTAAAAGTTGTAACTAGTCTAGGTGTTCTCGGGAAAAAAATTCTAAGTCAGGGTCGGTGATGACCCTAGCAGTGTAAAACAAGATCATCACCGACGCAAGCTTCCTATTTTTTCGACCAAAAGTTGTAACTTTTCTAGACGTTCACCGGAAAAAATTCTAAGTCAGGGTCGGTGATGACCCTAGCAGTGTAAAATAAGGTCATCACCGACGCAAGCTTCCTATTTTTATTTTGTTTTAACTAAAAGTCATAATTTTTTCTACGCATTCTCTGAAAAAAATTCTAAGTTAGGGTCGGTGATAACCCCAGTAGTCTAAAATAAGTGTTACAACGTCTGTGATGACGCTGTATAAATTCGGGAAAAAAAATCCTAAGGAAGGGGACCAATACAATTACATCAAAAGTCCCCTATGTGCTTCAAATACAACATATATGAATTTAAATACAAACAAAAACATTCCATGTATTCAACTGACATTCAATCAATCCGTCAACATCCCATATACATTTACTTAAATTGCATGCACATCTCTTAAGTTTAAAGTTACAAATTAACAACATCCACAACATAACCACTTCAATTACAAGTTACATTAGGATCAATATCCAAGAACACATATAGCACAGCAAATGTAGGGGGAGGTTCACTGCAAGTCAGGTGGCAAGACTGGGAGTGGAGGGAGGCTAGAATAAATACTCAAACATAACCACTCCTGCGAGAAATGATAGTTTAAATAACGTTAGCCATAGATTGAAAGGAAGTTCAATTGATTAGTGGTTGTGTGGAAAAGAGCATACCAAACCGCATTCGATAACGGCCGAAATGTGATTATTTTGCACACACAAAAGTCGGGCTGGTTGTGCATTTGAGGTATTAGCCTTGTTGCGGGGCAATTCGTCCAGGTATGTATTCTTTTTAGACATCTATTTACATCCAAATTAAACATGATAGCATTGAATGTTATGAGGGCAAGCATACATAAAAAATATTCACAAGGCGGTAATAGTGAACACTAAAAAAAATCATGCTTATATGGAATAGTGAACACTAAAAAATGTACATTTCATAACAATATATAGATTATGCCCACTTGAAGTAAGGAAAGTACAAATATATAATGAAATATTGAAAAATGGAAGGAGATAAATAAAGGAGATAGATACCTCTGCATTCAAGATGGGAAAAACCGATTGGGAGTAAAGATATGCAGTTGAGGAGGAAGTTTAAAGCTCGGTGTAAGTGGAAATGACAGCTACCACGCAGGAGCGCTCGTCCAAGGTTGGTCTCGGTGGTATACTGGAAAAGAGAAGAAAATAATAAGAAACAGGGTTTCAAGCCCTAATAGGGTTCGCGGACAGGGTCGGCACTGATCTTATGTAGTGTAAATAAGGTCGGCAACGACAATATGCCAAATAGGTAAAAAAAAAAAAAAACAAAAAAAGAGTGAAAATTCGGCCAAATTGCTCTAATTGGTGCACCACCATCTAAAGTGTTTGATCGGGTCACACGTGTGTATTAAGTATTTTTTCGGGATAAATCCTCTATTTACTATGTATCTTTTCTTATTTATGTTTGCTTTGATCAATGTGTTATTATTATATTTATGCTTATAAGTTATTTTGCTTCTATGTGTTGTCAGTAGAAAGATATCATTCTTTGTTGTCAATTAAATATGGAATGCCTATAAGACATCAATCTATGTAAATTGGCAAGGCTGCATGGCACAATTTTATTACGTAGGAAAATATACGTTTTAATGCATTTATTTAAATAATAATAATTTTTTGTTGCTAGTTTCTTAAGAAATGTCAGAGGAGATAGGATATATCTTAAGCTGTCCATATTATCTTTACATGGGCCTCACGATGAAGTTCTCTGCATCTGGATATATCAAAGAGGAACTCTCAGATTTTGGAAATAAAGTTGAACCAAAGATTGAATACACTTATTTTTTCAATGAAACAAGAAAGTCTCTGAGTTTAGAAATAAAGCTAATTTCAAACATTGAATACACCTATTCATTATAATTGCTGCGTAAAGGATCTAATGTCAGCTCTAATCCCTAACCCCTAATTTCCAACGCCCCCAAATCTCAGTGGCCATTGTCGTCCCAAGCTTCTACCCTTAGGGCCCCCTCCAATCCCAGCTCGCCTCATCCCAGAGCCCACTTTTAACTACTGCTCCCGCTCCAATCCTTAGCTCCCCCTAAACCTCAGCGCCTATCTCTGCTGCTCTCTCCCTTTATCCAACTCAAATCCCTCTAGCTCCTCCTACTATTCCCACTCTCTTCCCCACTCCCCCTGCCCCAACCTTTATCCAGCTCAACAATTTCCCTTCGTTTAGCAGGCATCCCCCCCATTGGAGTGATGGTGGAACCCGGGCGACCTCGATTCAGCAACAGCCTCCGGAACAGCGCCTTGAGTCTACGTCAGATCTGGTATCTTTTGCTCCCCTTCTCCCCCTCCCTTCCAATCCTCTGTCCAATCTCCTATTTGGGACCATGCCCAGCTAGAGCTCATGTTCAATCATCTAGCTAGTCTCCTGCATCGAACTAGTGCTCAGGGTACTTCTCCCTCAGCTTCCCTTCCTTTATACTATCCTTCTCAAAGCTCTGCTAACCTCCCTGTCCCTGTCCCCTCCTCAATCTCCATCCCCGTTGACCCTGTTCCGCCCCCTCCACCTCCCCTGAAGCCTCCCGACCCTCCTCTTCCAACCAGCCAGCTTTTTTCTCCGAAACAAATGATCCTCATCCGTCAGCGAGTGCCTCCTCTCCCTAGTCAGCCTCCTCATGGTCATAGTAATTTGTTAGATCTTTTCCAGGCTTCTAAACCCCTATCCCCCTCAAAATATCCTCCCTCAACCGTCTTTGATGAACAAATCTGCATTAAAGTCCCTTCCTCCTTGATTGATCCTTGCAAAAATTCATTTGCAAATGCAGCTATTGGGCGATTCTTAGGTAAAAGACCTACTGTGGAATGGCTGACTCAACAAGCCAACTCCAACTGGAACCTCTCTAAACCTTGCTTGATCTCTCTAACTGATAGGGGTCATTTCATCTTCAGATTTAGCTCCAAGGAAGATTTAGACATGGTTCTAAATAAATCTCCTCTTCTTATCCAATCCAAAAGGCTTCATCTCCTTCCTTGGTCCCCTAGCCAAGGAGATCCTGTTTGGCCCTCCCTTCACCCAGTTTGGATTCGTCTTCATGGCATCCCCTTCCATTGTTGGAGTAGTAATATCCTCCTATCCTTAGCTAACTCCATTGGCAAGCCCATCAAGCTGGATGATATCACTGCTTCTCAACGAATTCTCACCTTTGCCAGAATCCTAGTCAACCTGGACCTTTCCAAACCCAAACCGTACCAGATTAAGGTGGATTTAGAAGGTGATTATGAGGTTCTAGTTTCCAATACTTATGAAAATCTGCCCAGTTCAAATTGCTTATCTACTAGCCACTCGGAGATCTCCTGCCAAACTGGCAACCATGGCTCCCACTCTTCCAAGCCTCGATCAAAATTCAAAGATGGTATCCTAGGAAAAACCCCTAACAAACCTCTGATCCAGACTTCTCCTCCTGCTACTATTCCTATTCACAACCCAGAGTCCTCTGCCCTAACTCCTTCCTCTGTTATTTTTAACCTCAGTCATTGCAACAACATCTCTCTCAATCCCAATATAGCCAGCACTTCTACTCAACCCGTCCTTGCCGCGCTTCTAAGCCCCTTCTCTCTTCTCCTTCGCCTTCCTTCACTCTAGGCCACACTCCCCTAGATGAGTTACCAAAGGACTTCTCGCAGGAACTTCTAGAACAAATCCGTGTAGAAACCTCTAACCAATTTTCCATTCTGGAAAATTTCTCCTTCATCGATCCAACTGCTTCTACTACTAATTCCAATCTTCTCCCCTAAGATGACCCTGTTAGTAAGGTTTCCTCACCTCCCACTCATGACTGCGACCACCCCTCTAACCCCCCCTTGCCCCCCCTGGCCCCTCCCCTCAGTCCCAGGCTTTGGAGCCTTCTACCCATTCTGATGGTATTGAATTGGTAATAGATCTCTCCCCCTATACTATGAATAAAAAAATAAGGAAAAAAAATAAAAATAAACCAGCCTGCTTCCTCCTCTGGCCGTCCTAGCACTAGGAGCTCAAATGGTAACCTCCCTCCCCTAACTATTTCCAAATTATCAAAGCCCTTTTTTGGAATTGCAGGGGGATAGCTAACTCCCCTACTCTCAGAGCCCTCCACCACCACCACCCAAACATCCTCTTCCTCTCTGAACCTAAAACCCTCCCCCCCCCCCCCCCCCCCTCTTCTATGAAGTCTACCCTTGGGTATGATGGCTTCTTTTCAAACAACCCCACTTCCTTAGGTTCGATTTGGTGTTTCTTCAAAGAAAACTCTAACCTCAACTTTTCTCTCCTTGAATCCTCTAGCCAATTTCTTATTATTTCCTTCACCAACCTCTCCAATGGCAACCAAAGCTTTATCATCGGAGTTTATGGCTCTACCAACTATGTTCACAGAAGGGTTCTCTGGGACTATATAGCTTCCAGAGCAAACTCTAGTCTCCCTTGGTGTCTTTAGGGGGACTTCAACTCCACTCTCTCTGCTTTAGAAAAATTACGCTTCCACCCATCCCGCTTTGTCAAAGATTCTCAATTGATGATGCTCTCCTTTGGTATACAAGACATGGGATATTCAAGAAACAAATTCACTTGGTCTAATAATCGTAGGGGCTCAGCCTATGTAGCAGCCAGGGTGGATAGAGCCATTTGTAACCCCCACTGGTATTCAGCCTTCTCAAATCCCCAATTATCCCACCTTCCTAAATACTCCTCTGACCACTGCCCCTTACTCCTGTCTCACAACCAGAGGCTTCTCCCTGCCAATGTGCCTTTCAAGTTTGAATCCATGTGGATCCAACACCCAAATTTTCTCAACCTGGTTGCTGATCACTGGAGTTCTGAGTTAGCTAGCCACTCCCAATTTGTTTTAGCTCAAAATCTGAAATCTATGAAGAGTATCCTTAAGACTTGGAATAAGTTTGTTTTTGGGGACATCAACCTTAAAGTTCTCCAAGCTGAATCAAATGTCCTTTCTATTGAAGAGCTCCTCGATGCAGGCCCGACTGACTCCCTTCATCAAGACCTCTCTGCTGCTAAATCTTCCCTGCATAATTGGCTTCAAATTCAAGAGACACACTGGAGTAAAAAAGCTAGATCCAGATGGCTGAGTGAAGGTGACAGAAACACATCCTTCTTCCATGCTTCTGCCAAGTCTAGAGGGGTGATCAATCGCTGATGGACCCGATTTTTTCTTTCTTTCCTCTCCTCTCCCATCTGTCCCCGGGGTCGCCGAGAGGAAAATCGAAATGGAGGGAGGAAAGGGGAAAGAAAAAAGGGCATCTATATCTTGTACGGGTATGCCAAATTTTCTAATCTACTTAGAATTTAGAAATGGTGATCCGGAGATCCACCTTCGCAAGTAGAAAGGAAATTAATTATTTTTCCTAACTTTCCAAATTGTACATATATTTAAGAAAAGAGACGTTTTTTTTTAATGCCGTGAGAGGCGATTTCATTTTGTTTGCCGTGAAAGGCGATTTTGTCGTGAAAGGCGATTTACAAATCTCATCAATAAAGAAAGACAAGAAATGTGATTTTTTTATCTCTTAAAAAAACAAAGTACAATAGAAAAGCAAGAAAGGGACTCTGACTTCTCAGGAGATTGCGGGGACCAGTTCAGATCGACGGTCGCAAGTCATGTATGGACTTCGCCATCGTCCATCAGAAGAGAACGCTTGATGCTTTGATTCTTTGGCTTGGCTTGGACTTCAGTTTTTTAGAGGATAAGGACCAAGGGAAGGTCCTATACCCAATGAAAAACGAAGAGACAGGTTGAAGAGCCGCGTCTTGGCCATATTGAGTAGAAGAAAAGGAGGCTTCTTCTTAGAGGGGGGGGGACCCCCCAAGGGACTTTGATCACCTTTGGGTGTTTGTTGCAGCAGAGTTTCTCCTTGCAGCAGAGTTTCTTCAGAGTAACGGGGCTTCTGGATCTTGAGTTCAGTGTGTTTTCTGGGTGTATGTCTGTGTTCGGGGATCGTTTCTTCTTGGAATCACCTCCTTATATAGGCATTTGGTAGCCTTTAGGTAACTTTATGGGCTTTAATGTATTAAAACCACATAATGGGAGGAGTTACAAATTTTAATTCTTTTGTTTTGTAACTCCTTTTTCTTGGCTTCTGATTGGCCGGTGGAGATAATTGGCATTTAATCGCTTTTAATCTCCATGATGAGAGGAGTTTCATAACTTAAATGTCATGATGTCTTGGACTTGTAACTCCCATTTCCTTGAATCTAATTGGGCTGTCCAAAATAATGAGTTAATGACTGCATTTAGTTGCGTCAATTAACATCATTAAGTGGTCGTCGGGAATTTGAAGAGTCGCGGGCCGTGCCGTATCTTTTGGAATTCTTCTTGCGATGATCAACGACGGATCTTCATGCTGATCGATGTCAGATGATCACGCAACTTCAGGCATTGGTTGATATCAGTGGGCCGGTGACATCCGTCTTGTCGATTTCTCGATCAGTCGGACAGAAAGTGCACTTTCTTCGTCAGCCGATTGGAGATCTTGGAGCGATCGATGACTATTTCATGCTCTTGACGGCGGATCCGAGATGTCGACGAAGATCAGTCGTTTCCGGGCGTCGAAAATCAAATTTTCAGGAAATCACAGGGGCTGGAACTCTCGAAATGCGAAAAGGATCGGAAAAAGGGGCCCTGCGGCAGAAATCCGGTGACCATGGGGGGGTTTTCCCCTTTGGTCGTCGTTTTGTCGGCCGTTTTTCGAGCTTTTTTGCTTCTTTTTTCTCCTGTATTTTTCTTGACATTTTTCCTCATTTTTTGACTTGATTCTCCTAGAGAAAACCCAACGAGAAGTTGTGCAAAATCGGGCACAAAGTTTCATATTTTTTGGAAAAGCCGAAGACTTTGCTGCGCAAAGTTGCTGATATTTGTCAAGAGTTGAAACTAGGTCAAACGATATCGGAATGACCTGAAATTTGACGTGGAGCTTCCCGAGCAGTAGATAGGACCAACCATGGGCTTTTGTTTGAGTTTTGAAGCCGTTTGGGTTCCCGTCGCTGCTAGGCTTGATTTCGCTACGAGGAAGATGTCGCGCTTTGATGTTCCGTCAACCAATGTCCAATTGGCCTGACATTTGACAGGGAGCCTATTGGCGTCATTTGAGATGATCCATTAGCTCCGATTTGGATGTCATGGTCCTGGGGTGCTCCGCCGCCGGTAGCCTTGATTTTCTTTAGGAGCATCAAAGTCGGGTCAAACGTTGTCGGAATGACCTGAAATTTGACGTGCAGCCATTTTGAAGCATGTTGAAGCCACCCATGTGCTTTGTTTGATGAGTAACGGTCCCAGTGGTTCTCACCGCTGAGAGGCTTGATTTTCTTTCGGAGCGTCAAAGCCGGGTCAAACGTTGTCGGAATGACTTGAAATTTGACGTGGAGCCTTTTGGAGGTATTTTGAGACCATCCATAGGCTCTGATTGAAGTTTTGATGTCTTTGACGCCGCCGCCGCCAGGAGCGCTGTTTGGTTGCCAGAGGAGTGAAGTTAGGCCAAATGATGTCGGAATAGCCCGAAACTTCATGTGAACTGCTCTTTTGGTTGTCTTGAAGGATCTATCAATTTTCAAGTGATTCTGACAAGATCTGATGCTTGAAGTGACATTGTCTGTTTGTAGTAGGACGCGACTTCATGTAGCTTCTTGATGTTGAAGAGGCAAAGTGACATTTTTTGTGTAAACAAATGCCCCTTTGAGGTACAGCGACGAGTAGCTTTTGGAGTCGATATGCCTCGAAGAGAAACTGGAAGGAGAGCTTTTGACTTGACCAAGAATTTTTGAGCATTTTTTAAATAGCCTTTTGAGTTTCGAAGGGGACTTTATGGTAGTGAGAGGGATCACGTACCATCTCAAGGCAAAGTTTTGAAAATGACATGAGGGAGTTGGATTTGGGTTTTGGTTTTTGGGTTTTCCTTTTGATCTTGTGAACCTAAGGGCTTTATGTGGCGCATCAGGCGATCAAGAAGGATTTTTGGTTTTTGACCTTGTGACCCAACAAGCTGTATGTGGCAAGTTGGGGGGTCAGGTTTGGTTTTGACCTTGTGTCCTAACAAGCTGTATGTGGCGAGCCAGGGGGTTAGGGATTTTTGTTTTTGGTTTTGGCCTTATGACCTAACAAGCTGTATGTGGCAAGTTAGGGGACCAGGGTGTGGGTTTTGTGGAATATCAATTTCAAGGTTTTGGCTTAATTTGGTTCATGAGGTTGAATGGTTTGTTTTTTTTTTTTAACTCATGAGGCTTTCTTTTCTTTTTCTTTTTTTTTTTTTTTTTGAATGGTTCGATCGACTCAAAAGAGGCATGGAACCATTTTGTATGCTCTTGGTAAGAGGAATTTTTGAAAGGAAGCCCCTTTTAGTGCCTAGGTGGTCAAACCTAACTCATGTGGGCTAGCCCATGGGACTTTAAGCTTTTAAAGATGACTTAGATCTCACATGGTGTCATTTTGTAAAGAATATCTAAAAATATCTCTTTTGGATAGAGAATATCTAAAAATATTCTTACTTGGAGAGAATCTCTCAAGTTTCCTTTCTTTTGGGAGAGATTTTCTCAAAGTATTTCTCTTTGGGAGAGAATATTTCTCATTCCCTTTCTTTTTGGAGAAAATTTCTCAAAGAAACTTCTCTTTGGGAGAGAATATCTCAAATATCCTTTCTTTTGGGAAGGTTCACTATGTCAAAAATCACCAAAAACGACGTTCATTGGCCGTCGTTTTTCATGAAAATCGACGGATTTAGCCGTCAATCCAGTTGTCGAAAATCTCATGGTCGTTTTTTAAAATCAACGGCCAATGGCCGTCGGGAAATCTATCAAAAACGACGGCTTATAACCGTCCGAAATAACCGACTGCCCACAGCGGTCGTTTTTTAATTTAATTTTTTAATAAGAAATAAAAAAAATGACGGGTTTTGGCCGTCGTTTTTAATTTAAAAAAAAATAAAAAAAATATATTATGCTGATTTTTCTAAAGAGTGACTTTTGGTAGATGAAAGCACTTTTCTTTTTTTTCTTTTTTTTTTGTTGAAAGAGGGATTAGATCAATTAAGAAACACTGATAAAGTGGATCACCAGGCCAACAGAGTGTTACCCCAAGAGTTACATAAGCATATGGCAAAAGGAAATGATAGAACATAGAAGAAAACGAAGAGAGAAGATACTAGAGTCCCAATTGGATATTCTTTGAACGAGAGAACATAGCCCAACGTAAGCAGTGTTCTTCACCAACTATGAGGGGATCCTCATGAGAAGTAAAAGTGGAGCGGTACATCATGATCTCCATGTCGTGCTTGTAGTTGCGACATCTCCTGCAATGCGCTGAAGTAGAAAGTTGCAGTGAAGGCTGTAACTTTACTTTGCTCTTCCTGATACAACAACCCACAGAGGAGGTGGAAGAGATGTAGCGTGGAGAGACAAGATGAAGGCACCGAAATAGAAACAGAGAAAATCATCACCTGAAGTACTAGAAAAAACACACAGAAAATGATCACTTGAAGTACAAATCATTGAAGGAATTGCAATAGAAGCATACAAAACAAAAACTCATAAAAATCCAAAAATACCTTATGTGGGTCATAAAAGGTTGCCCACAATGAGAATCGCCATATCTGCCCATCATTGGTCAATTTGCCCCAACAATCCTAGAAATGGAAAAGAAATAGTTTCCATGATACAAGTCATGGAAGCCCTTTGGTAACTCCACTCAACGTTTGATGATATGGTTGGGGCTGATCATAAATAATCAAAAAACATTTCCACTAAAAACACATAACATTATAAAAAAAATGCCTGTTAAGGACATAGCATCAGAATCCAATACCTGCAGTATCCTAAAGGCCTAAGTTGACAATGTTCCCATCCCCAGCAACATTAGCACTGAAGTTGTCAAAAATTGTGGGTACATAATTCTATCAATAAAACCCAAAAGCATAAGAGAAAGAAAAAAATCCATGACTCCCTGTTCAGACCTAAAACAAAAGGGTTTCTGAAAAAAGTTTGAATCTTTAGACAAAAATGGGTTAAAAGTGATGCCAAACAGGCCCCTAACTATTTAATATACATATGAATGAACCAAATAAGCAGACAATGTCAAGATAAATATTGTCATAAATTAACATATCCACTACTATGAAATGTCCAAATAAATACATGCAAATATGTACATCTTATACGTACTGATGGATATTCTAACTGAAAGAGGGCGTTACGCATTGATGGATATTAACATGTAAGCAATTATCCACACAAGCACAAACTAGAATTAGTCAAAGCACAAGTACCAGTACTGATGTCATCAATCCAAGAGATCCAAACCATGTTAAGACAGAAAATGTAAAAAAAAAAAGAAAATGTGATTAGAGACAGCGCCTAAACCTTACCTACAAAGCGCTAGCAACATCTTCCCTGAATTTCCATGAGTAACACTTCAATATATAGATCCACATAGCAGACAGGTGAGGAAATGGCATAGAGGCCTTGAGCTAAGAAATCACTATGTACGTCTCCATCATAGTTCTTGCACGCCCATACATAACCACCTTCACTCTTAAGTGGATATGCCACCATGTCATCAATGAGTGTATGTTCGTACGTATGGAATGAAAAGTTAACACGTGAGAAACCAACTACTCACATTTTTAACTGGATTGAAGGTGTTTACCTATCTCGCCATATCCCTGCAGCCTCAAACTTGGATTTCCACTTAGCTTCATATACCTCTTGGAATATGTCCTTGAATCTGCAGCAAAAGACAACAAAGTGCATAAACTCATTTAATGCCATGCCACAGATGGAAGGAAACAACAGAGTACACCATAAAGGATGTTTGCTAGAAAAGGCAAAGGATTACTAACAAAATTACCAAAGTTCATGCTTGCTTACTAGGGAGTAACTTTATGAATCTTGGTATTTCTAGTAAGATTTTCAAGGAATTTTTTTTACAAAAGCTCTAACAGCCAAATGACAACAACAACTTATTCGTTTTTATTCCCTTTCCCTTTTAACTGGGATTCCATCATATCTTTCCTATTTTAGAGGAAAGATATGTTGGGATCCAGCCACAAGTAGACAGTGGTGGTACAGGACCTTATTGACCTCATCTGTTTGTCCTCTTTATCAACTCCATTCAACCCTTACCTTGCTAATTATAATTGGGCCACCATATAAAAGGTTGTCAATATTATAAAAAGAAAGGCAGTGATTAAACCTAGGTTGTATAAGCTCTTCAATATGTAGAGAATTAGAAATCAAATGCAGCCTTACATGAGGTCATTGAGAATTATAAATGTCTCTCATTGAAATATTTCTAATTATAGCATATAAAATCATCCTTCCCCTGCCTGACCAGTCGGAATCATTGGTGATGTTGGGATCGTGGGGGCAGTCGGAATCAGGACTTTCCTCAGTTGATGGTGCTCGGTTGGAAGGCAGGGGCCGTCTGCCCCTGCACGTGCTCCTGCACTGGTGGAGGAGGGAGAGGATGAGAATGAGTACTGTCATACCAACATACCCATAAGCCATAACAAAGCAGAAATTAAAACCCTAAATAAAATAAAAATATATAAAAAGGCAAGAAAAACGACTCAAATAACTAAACAGGGACTTTTGGGTTCGGTTCCTCACACACACCTTCAATGAAACTTTGCTTTTAACTACTGAGAAACAGTAATGAATTCCATCCAACAAATTGATTCTTCTATAGGTTATGTTGATTTAATTTCTTAGGGATGTCAAGAACCTATGGTTTCTCTAAAATTCTACCAAGACTTTTCATTTACATTATCTGTCCTTATAGACCAGTCATAAAAAACACAATCTAGAATCTTGTTTACCAAATTCATAGGCATCAGAATTGTATGTTAGGGAAAAAATAAGCTTTGAAGTTAAAACTAATAGAAATTTCAAATCATACACTTAGAAATGGCACAGAAGAATTCAATAGGAAGAGGGTCTGTCAAGTTACAAACCGAAATCATTGCTTCAAAATTAGGCTCCATTGCAAAGCAGGCCCAAAGAGCTTCTTTTCTTATCTGCATGGAGAAGAAACTGCAGACTAAATTGACCAGAATGAAACACTGCAATAGCATGCCTACTTAAATCAAATTTCTTACCATGAACCTTAGCAAAAACAAAAGCTACAGACAATGCAAATGTATGCTGCCCAATCCATTAATCAGAATGCTGGGTCCATTCAATTCCTGCAAAATTTTGGATTGTAGCCCACAATAAGGACTCTCTAGATTAGACCATACAGTCATGTCTTGCATGCAGCAACTGTAAATAGAAACTAACCAAGACCAGTTCACATTGCCAGAGTGCATCTGGATACATCCAATGAATAAAGGTTGCCTATATACGCAGAAAGGGTCATAGTCAGTTCCAAAGATAATTTCGGGCTGCTCAGAAGTTGTAAACTACTTTGATCAAGATACTGTTTTCTATCCTTGAACACAAACCATTAGTACCAATTTGTGGTCAAAGAGATTTGAGCAAAAAATATAATCCAAGGTAACCTATCCAATTCTCCCTATAGTCCATTATCCATACAACCCATGAACTTAAATCTAATAATCTTAAGACAATTCATGAACTTAAAAAAATAGGATCAAAGTTCATATACACATTAACCAGTTCCATTTCACAACAGAATTCAAATATATCACAAACACAAACAAACTAAAAAAAAATGTCTACTCTGTCTTACCACTCTACAAATGTGAGGCACCAACCACCACTAAGTACAAAATCTCAACCGGAACCAGTGGGATGGATGGCATCTTGTTTGATGGACTTTGGGTTAGAAACTTGGCATATTGGTGTGTTGTGTTTGGAGATGACACACTGGAGAAGTAGTTTGGTAAGAATTGCATCATATTGCATCCTATCAATCCCAACTACTATTTGGTTTTTACATGGTCCTTGCTAAAGCTAATCTAAGATCAGCCCCGTCGATGTTTAAAGCCTAAGAGAGAGGGATTGATAGGATGGTTTATGTTTAAAATCCTATTAATCAAGCATTTCTTAACATGTTGGTCTATTCTTGGATGTAAGGGGCTGTTCTTATTACTATAAGCCATAACCATGAGAGACAGAGGAGACTTGAGACCCCAAGCCATTGTTAGGCACTACCATCAGGTCTCGGTCATAGGTAGGCTCCTCTCTCAAGTCTACCTCACTACCATGTGAAACCATTGTTAAGAATACAGTGACAGTGACTAACTATATAAGGAATAAGAGTAATTTTTGGGCCTACCTATGATGTAGGCATGACAAACATTGTATTCTTAACATTCCAGTATTTTTAACATCATAGTGCATAACAAACTACCCTAATCCAAATCCTACTGACGAGAAATCAGGAAATGCATACATTGTATTGTTAAGAATACAATGATGTTAGGCACTACCAACAGGTCTATGGCAGACATCATTGTAAGGGGCTGTATAATGCAAGTATTTGAAAATCAATGTGGGTTTTCTCCTCAAGTATCGGTAATAGGTAGGCTCCCTCTTTCTAGCCATAGCTTCATCGTGACCCTTCAAACCCACATTGATTTTCAAATATTTGGATTGTTAGGCACTACTATACAGAGGAGACTTGAGACCCCAAGCCATTGTTAGAGATACCCACTTGAGAAATCATGGTTTTAAACACAGACATCAGACACTGCATCAGCCATTAAATGTGAAAACCACAAATGGAATTGTGACATAAAATGTTCAATCCTAATCTCTCCACATACACTCGTAAAGCTAAATCAAGAAGAAGAAACAATTTTTAAATCCATTCAAAAGGCTTGGAATCCTTAGGAATTCCTGATTTTTATGTTTTTTCATTCATCGTCTCAACTACAAATCAAACCCATATCGAATTAAACAAAAACCCAAGCATCATTCAAAATAAAAAAATAAAGAGAAAAATCGAACAGAAAATCCATAAAACCTAAAAAATTCATACCATGGAGATGCCGGAGAGACAAAAACAGAGGAGGTGTCAAACAAATGAAGGCGAAGAAGACAAAGAATAGGCCCGTTGCATTGGAGATGCTGGAGAGATGAAGACAAAAGAGAATATGCGAGAACCCTCTTCGGGTGAGAGATGAGAAGGGTTAGGATTCAGCCATTGGCGACCTTGATGGAGGAGGAATTGTCATTTGGAGGGAGGCTAGTGTAGGTGGTGGTGTTGGAAGAGAGATGAAGGGGATTTGGCTTTTTGGAGGGAGGAGAGGGTTTAGGAGGGTGATTTTGGAGGGAGACGATTGTTGTTGGGTTTTGTACTCAAAAAAGCTTTTTTCCTTTTCAACTTAAAATACACGATGTCTCAGGCCGTCGTCAAGTCCCAATAATCCGTCACAAAAACGCGACGGCTACTGTGAGTCGAATCCACATCCATTCATGCGTCGGGTATTACTCATTTTGACGTAGTGGTTGCTAATTTTTAGCACTTATCTCCTTTCTTTTCTCCTTGTTTCTTCTTTTTGTTTGCTCTCTTCTATAAAAGCAAGATGAGATTGGATCTTTGCTTCTTTGCTTTCTTTCTTTGCAAGAGTCTTCAAGAGTGCTCCAAGATCAAGAATTCTTCTTCTTCAAAGATCTTCAAGCTTTTCTTCTTTTTCTCCATCAATGGCTTCAAGTAAGTTTTCTTTCTCCACGGGAAATTTTTCCTTTCTTTTCTTTTCTTTTCTTTTCTTTTTCTTTTCTTCTCTCTTTTTTTTTCTTTCTTTCACGTGCTGCCCACTTTTTTTTTTTTTGGACGTTTTTTTTTTCTTTTTTTTTGCACGTTTTTTTTCTCCTTTTTTTATTGGCTGTATGGACAGGTCCTGGCCGTACTGCCACGTGGCAGTGGGCCACGACCTGCTGCCCATAATTTTTTTTTTGAAACTTCTCTCTCCCCTTTTTGTGCCTCTCCTTTTTTTTCTTGTTCACCATGATAATGAAGTTTATGCACCATGATGATGAGGTTTATGCATTCCAAGATGTTCATGATAAAAGGCTAGAATCTCTAGGTCAAGTCACCATGAATTTTGACTTTGACAATTTGATTGGTTTTGACCAAGTTGGGTTGGGATTGATCAAACTTTGGTTAAAGTTTTCCTAGCATCTACTGCATGATGATTTTTGATGCATGCATTTAGTAAACAGATTGGGAGCATGATGATGCATACCTAGAAATCTTTTGCAAATTTTGGGATTTGGAGCTCGCAACAATGTTGAGTCATTTCCTGATTTTGCTGGATTTTGAGGAGCTTTGCAAGTTTCGAAGTTTGGAGCTCGCAGCGATGTTGAGCCTTTCTTTAAGCTTGCGGAGATTTGATGAAATTGGTTTGATCTCGCAGCAATGTTTGAGTTCAGACCTTCTTTGAGGATGCTTCTTTGAGCTCATCTTCAAGCTTCCTATCTTTGTCGGGACATTTCCCTTTTCTTCGGAATTGTCCCGGAATCATGCCAAAATTTTACTAGAATTTTTCTTAGCAAAATTCTGTCACTTTAATGATTGATTTTTTTTTTCCATCCTTTTGCAGGTAGTTCCTCCAGAACGAACAAGTGCAAAGAGCCTGTTACTGATGCACCTCGTCGGTCTACCAGGTAGAAGGTCCAGTTTGTGGAGAAGAACTTGGAAGAGTGTGACTCCCTCAATCGCGATAAGATGAGATAGCGATTAATCGCTCTCAAGGATGAGGAATTCTACAGGATTGTGGTAAGCAACCGTCCTTGGGTTATGGACGATCAGAGCGTTGTGCCCAAGCCTACCTTTTTCTTTGGCGATGCAGTCCCTGACGACTTGACGTACCAAAAAAGGTGTTTTCAGTTCTCTTACACAGCTGATGGTGAGGAGAGAACTATTTCTACCCGGTTGACTTTTGATCGGATTGTATCGATCATGAGTCTTTCTCCCACGTGTCCCAAGAGGGAGGATCCTCCAGGCTGGGTGAAGAGGACCAATGTGATAAAGACCGGGGTTTTTGTTGGCAGTCCTTCCGGATATGAGGAGAAGTCGCCCGTCCGTATGGACATGTTGATCCCCTCCAGTGGCTACCACGGTTCTGACCATCCGTCAGTCAGTTTGAGACCGGTTGGCCTTGGCATATGTCTGGGTGACGACAGCAGTTGGGTGAAGCCATTTCGACTTCGTGGTCGTTTCAGTGCTGATTCGAGCTGGGAATCATGGACTGATCACACCTTGCAGGTTGATGGAGCCATTTTGAAGGAGGCCAGGATCTTCGACGCGGTTCGCGCTTTTCGAAAGACCGTGGTTTTCTCCGATGAGGCCTTCATGGCCATGCTAGAGTCTTTCCTTCCACAAACCAACACCTTCATTGTGACGAATGATGAGATTGGTTTTACCTTAAAGGAATTAAGCGTCATCACCGGGCTGCCTATCCTTGGCAAACTCTATGAGGAGTTTATGCCTATCAACAACGTTCTTGAGGAGCAGTCTGAGGGGTTCAGGCTCCTGTACTTTCAGCTTGTCGCCTTCTATGATTTTTTGAAAGAGAAGGAGGGTTCGAAAGTCCGGTGTAGTAGTTGTAAGAGTTGTGGCTCCAACTTCTTTGACGGTGGAGAGTCTTCTAGAGGTGTGGCCCAAGATGCTAGGGCCAAGAACCCAGAGTCGAAGAAGATCCCCGTTATGCGAGATGTCTTGAAGAAGTTCTTCAAGAGTACAGACGCCATTTGTCCTGACATTGTACTGCGAAGAGATCTCGCTGTTTACCTCACTTATTGGTTGGGTGAAGCTGTTTTCGCTGGAGGAGATGGAACACACATCAGGCCGCATTGTATTTTTCCAGCTTGTCAGATGGCGTTTGGAGAGCGATTAGCTTTGGTGCCAGCTCTTTACTCCTACTTGTGTACTGAACTGCAGACTGCCACTTTCATGGTTCGGCTGGGGCTCCCTATGAACATGGTATTCGTGGTTGAGTAGAAGAAGAGGAGGATTTTTCTTAGAGACGGGTGTGTTCCCCCACCCCACCCCCCCAAGGGACATTGATCACCTTTGAGTGTTTGTTGCAGCAGAGTTTCTCCTTGCAACAGAGTTTCTTCAGAGTAGTGGGGCTTCTGGATCTTGAGTTCAGAATTCCAGGATTCTTTGTGTTTTCTAGGTGTATGTCTGTATTCGGGGATCGTTTCTTCTTGGAATCACCTCCTTATATAGGCATAGGTGACTTTATGGGCTTTAATGTATTAAAACCACATAATGGGAGGAGTTACAAATTTTAATTCCTTTGTTTTGTAACTCCTTTTTCTTGGCTTCTGATTGGTCGGTGGAGATAATGGGCATTTAATCGCCTTTAATCTCCATGATGAGAGGAGTTTCATAACTTAAATGTCATGATGTCTTGGACTTGTAACTCCCATTTCCTTGAATCTAATTGGGCCGTCCAAAATAATGAGTTAATGACTGCAATTAGTTGGGTCAATTAACATCATTAAGTGGTCGCTCGGAAATTCAAGAGTTGCGGGCCGTGCCGCGTCTTTTGGAATTCTTCTTGCGATGATCGACGGCGGATCTTCATGCTGATCGATGTCGGATGATCACGCAACTTCAGGCATTGGTTGATACCAATGGGCCGGTGACATCTATCTTGTCGATTTCTCGATCAGTCGGACAAAAAGTGCACTTTCTTGGTCTGCCGTTTGGAGATCTTGGAGCGATCGATGATGATTTCATGCTCTCGACGGCGGATCCGAGATGTCGACGAAGATCAGTCATTTTCGGGCGTCGAAAATCAGATTTTCAGGAAATCACAGGGGCTGGAACTCCCGAAATGCGAAAAGGATCGGAAAAAGGGGCCCTGCGGCGGAAATCCGGCGACCATGGGGGAATTTTCCCCTTTGGTTGCCGTTTTGTCGGCTGTTCTTTGAGCTTTTTTGCTTCTTTTTTCTCCTGTATTTTTCTTGACATTTTTTCTCATTTTTTGGCTTGATTCTCCTGAAGAAAACCCAGCGAGAAGTTGTGCAAAATTGGGCACAAAGTTTCCTATTTTTTGGAAAAGCCGAAGACTTTGCCGCGTAGAGTTGCTGATTTTTGTCAAGAGTTGAAACTAGGTCAAACGATGTCGGAATGACCTGAAATTTGACGTGGAGCTTCCCGAGCAGTAGATAGGACCAACCATGGGCTTTTGTTTGAGTTTTGAAGCCGTTTGGGCTCCCGTAGCTGCTAGGTTTGATTTCGCCGCGAGGAAGATGTCACGCTTTGGTGTGCGGTCAACCGATGTCCAATTGGCCTGAAATTTGACAGGAAGCCTATTGGGGTCATTTGAGATGATCCTTTAGCTCCGATTTGGATGTCATGGTTCTGTGGTGCTCCGCCGCCGGTAGACTTGATTTTCTTTCGGAGCATCAAAGTCGGGTCAAACGTTGTCAGAATGACCTGAGTTTTGACGCGCAGCCCTGTTGAAGCATGTTGAAGCCACCCATGTGCTCTATTTGATGAGTAACGGTCCCGGTGGTTCTCGCCCCCGAGAGGCTTGATTTTCTTTCGGAGCGTCAAAACCGGGTCAAGCGTTGTCGAAATGACCTGAAATTTCACGTGGAGCCTTTTGGAGGTATTTTGAGACCATCCATAGGCTCAGATCGAAGTTTTGATGTCTTCGACGCCGCCGCCGCCAGGAGCGCTGTTTGGTTGCCAGAGGAGTGAAGTTAGGCCAAATGATGTCGGAATGGCCCGAAACTTCATGTGAACTCCTCTTTTGGCTTTCTTGAAGGATCTATCAGTTTTCAAGTGAATTTGACAAGATCTGATGCTTGAAGCGGCATTGCCTATTTGTAGTAGAACGCGACTTCATGTAGCTTCTTGATGTTGAAGAGGCAAGGTGACATTTTTGGTGTAAACAATCGCATATCCAAGATTCTTTCAAATGGAAACTGGGTAAAGGACCCTAAACAAATTCAGCTCCTGGCCATTGAGTACTTTTCTTCTGTAGCTCAATCTCCTGACTCTATCATGGATGAAAATCTGTTTCAAGTGGATAGCACCAAAGTTTCCCTTGCACAGAATGCCTTCCTGTGTTCCTGCCCTGTTGCTAATGAGATCAAGAAGGTTGTGTTTGCTCTCAACAAAAACAGTGCTCCAGGTCCTAATGGTTTTTCTGGCTCCTTCTTCATTTCAACTTGGTCCATTACCGGCGCCTCTGTGATCAAGGTAGTTCAGCATTTTTTCTCTTCCAGAAAGCTTTACAAAGCTGTTAACACTTTCCTCCTCACCCTCATCCCCAAAATTCATTCCCCCAGCTCTTTTGAAGATTTCAGGCCAATTAGCCTCCTTAATTTCTCTTATAAAATCATCTCTAAAATTATGGCTTCCAGGCTTGCAGGAATCCTCCCCACTATCATATCCCCCAACCAAGCAGCTTTTGTCAAAGGTAGATCCATCCACCATCATATAGCATTGGCTCACGAACTCTTCCAAAAGCTCAATACCAAGATTAGTGGTGGGGCTTTATGTCTGCAATTAGATATATCTAAAGCTTTTGATAAGCTCAGCTGGACTTTCCTGCTTAAGTCTCTTGCCTTCTTTGGCTTCTCTGAGCAATGGATCTCCCTCATCAAAGAGTACATCTCTACAGCCAAGGGCTTAGTGCTTATTAACAAATCCCCCTGTGGGTTTTTCCCTTCCTCCTGTGGTCTCAGACAAGGGGATCCCCTATCTCCTTACCTATTCAATATTGCAAAGGAAATCCTTAGCCTTAACCTCCACAAGCTGATAGCAAATGGCCTCATCTTCCCTCTTTCCAAAGTCCAATTCACTCCTTGCCACCTCTTCTATGCTGATGATATTCATCTATTTCTAAGAGGATACAAACCTAGTTTGACTGCTCTTAATCTTGTCTTAGGCTCCTACCAATGCTGCTAGGAAAAGAACACAGATTCAGGAGCAGACTAACCTCCATGAATCTCCCTTTTCCTCGATGTATCTCGACGCCCCTCTTGTTCTTGGCACGCCTAAGAAGCATCATTTCAACTAGTTGATCGACAGATTCATCTCCAAGCTAGCGGGCTGGAAAACTAAGCTCCTCTCCTTTGCTGGTCGCAGAGTTCTTCTCAGACATGTGCTTGGCAGCCTTGCAACTCACATTGCTTTGGTCCTCCCAGTTCCTAAATCTGTGATAAATCACTTGGACCGTCTGATGAAGCATTTCCTGTGGTCAGCAGACCTTTCTCATTCCAAAAGGCACTCCATCCATTGGCAGGTGGTCTGTCTTCCCACTGATGAAGGTGGCCTGGGCATCAGACGTCTTCAAGAGAAGAATAAGGCTTCGTTTATTAAGCTCGGATGGCAGGCTACCTCTTCTCAATCTCTCTGGGCGAATTGGATGAGAAACAGGTACTTCCACAAGTCCTCTCTCTAGAGCCCCACTACCCCTAGATCTGGTTCTTGTATCTGGTTCAATATCAGGCAGGCGGCCCACTTTATCCACTCTGGTTCCAGATGGATCGTCGGTAATGGCACTCTTGTGGATATCTGGCATGATAGCTGGGCTGAGGACTCCAGCCTGGCTTCCCTGTTCCCCTCCTTCTCTTTCCCTTTCAACCAGAGAATCAGCTCTCTCTTTCTCGACAATAGATAGGTGATCCCTGAAGATATCCTCCTTGATTCAGCTGAGTTTCTCAGGCTGAAGCTGCAGGACTTAGTCCTCCATCACGATTCTGCTGACCTCATCAACTGGAAAACCCACCCAGGTAAGGATCTTTTGTTCAAAGAAGCTTGGAATCTCCTTCACTCTAGAGATATGAAAGTTGCTTGGGCGCCTCTCATCTTGAACTCCAAGATGCCCCCCAGAATTTCCTTCTTCGCTTGGAGACTCTTGCATTGCAAAACCCCAACTCTGGACTGGCTTCAATTTGTGGGCTTCAGTCTTGCTAATCGTTGTTGTCTCTGCAAGTCCAGCTCGGAATCTGCTCTTCACCTTTTTTTCCACTGTCACTTTGCCGCTGCCATTTGGTCTTGGACTCTTCAAGGAGCAGGCATTACATCTACTCTTCAACCTTCCCCCACTTAGATCTGGCAACATCTCTCTGCTAGTTGTGACAAGCTGGCGACTCAGGGGGCTTTTGTAATTTTCCTTTCCACTATATTTGTCATATGGAAATGTAGGAATGATCTCCTATTCAGAAACTCCAGTGCCTCTCAGATGAAGGCCAAGATCCACCTTGCAGAGCTCCTCTCATCTTCTCTAAGAAAGTTGGTTAAACCTTTCTCTGGCAGATCTATCCTTGAGTTTTGCAGGTTCCTTTCCTTTCCTCAGCACTGTTAGCTTGGTGGAATGGATTTTTTGCTTTTGATCTTTCCTATGTAATCTCTTTGGCTATTTCTCTGGGGGCATTTTGCCCTTATTTTTTCTTCTCCTTCCTTTAATACAATTGCCTTTTAGCAAAAAAATAAAATAAAAAAAATACACCTATTCATTCTCATCAACAGGCAAAGTTGTAAACATCTAAAAATCCAAAGTTTCTTACTCTATTTTCCATTTTTCTTGATTTAGGGTTTCGCGATTTTTTTTTGAAGCAATGGTAGTAACAAGGAGGAATAAGGTACACCATTCTCTTTCTCTTTGCCCTTTTTTTCTTTTCTTTTTCTTTCTTTTGCCTTGGGGTTTTAAAGGCTTGGGTTTGACGAGGGTCTAGGGTTTAGGTTCGGTTGGGATCAACTTTCATTTATTTTCTCTGAAATTGGGGTCTTGGGAACTTGTGTATAAGGTTATATTCTGTCACAACCCCAAACCGGGTCTGAGCTAACGACAGTGCATAATCCGGGATCGCGGCGGTGTGCACGTGGAACGAGGCACAACCCCTTGTCCACGCATGTGATTTCTTATAGGTTTCCGTAGTGAGGATTCCATGCAAACAACCCTCAAGAACAAACATGATCACGATTGCGGAAGCATGTAGCAAATCACCTTTATACACACATAATTATCATATAACAATAATGTCAGAGAGAGAAAAATGTAACCTGTAGCATTCCCATAGCAGTTAGAGTTCAATGTTTACACAAACGTAAGTCTATACAACCCAAAAGTAAAAGGCCAGCACATGCCATTAAATCCACCAAATAACCAAAATATGTAAACAACCCCCAAAAGAAGAATCGTATCTCTGTGCTAGACCTAATGTCTAAATGACATCATCAACTTGCCACTTAACTAGCGCTTGCGGCACCCCCGCCGCCTCCTCATGCTCCTCTGTAGGGGCAACGAGGCCTGCGCCTAGGCACCAATATAAAAGAGTCAAACACGACGGTCTGGCAGGTGATCAAAATAAGTAGAGTAATGCTACATGGACAAACTTTTTGGCCAGAATTTTGGCCAACCCCCATGGTTTGCATTGAATATCACTATGATATTCAATGCAAACCATGGGGGTTGGCCAAAATTCTGGCCAAAAAGTTTGTCCAAGTAGACTTTTTGAAATAAGTATTAACCATACAGATAATATACTTTAAGTTGTTTTGCGTAAAGCATGGTTTAACCGAAGTATACAATTGAAAACAAATACATTAGTTTGATCGTTGGATGAAATTTAGAATTATAGATTTCTATTTTCTTTAGTCACCTGTCTTTATGAAATAGGTATAGATTAAAGATTTGGGAGTTAATTTTTAATAGGAAACATAAGATATCTCATCCGAAATTGCTGCAATTTCTTAATAATGGGCACACAATTATTATATGGAAAATTTCAAAAAAGTCCTTAAGTTTCGGCCTTATTTAAAAAAAGGACACAAGTTTCAAAACTTTTCAAATTAGTCCCTAAGTTTTTCAGGAAGTTTTCAATTAAGGACATCCATCTATTGAAAGTTATTTTTAGGCAACTTTTTTTCAATTTTTTTAAAATACCCAAATTACCCTTCATTATAATAAAACTCTCATTCACTTCTTCTATATTCTCCTCATTTCCCTTGCCGGTGTCCTTATGGTGATTAAGGACACCCGGTATTCTTATAGTGAATGGCTGCATGTAGTGGCTGCCAAAACCATATCCTGGTTTTAAATGAAGGGTAATTTGGATATATTTTAAAATACTGAGGGAAAAAGTCACCAGAAAATACCTTTAAATGGCTGGATGTCCTTAATTGAAAATTTACTAGAAATTAAGCTTAGGAATTAATTTGAAAAGTTTCAAAACTTGTGTCCTTCTTTGAAATAAGGTAAAAACTAAAGGCCATATTTGAAAATTTCCCATTATTATATAAAAGGTTCCAATCTCCAAGGGTGGGTTTCTTAATACTGCCTCTAATAGTCCCTGTAGAGCTATCACGTGCACCATGAAGGTACTTGTCTACAATTGTACTAGTTGTTTCAACATTTGAGATCTTAAAGATCTGAGCCATTCATCATGTGAGCCCACTCAATGTTAAAATGATATCAATGAAAATAAGGCTGGTCCAAGTCATCAAGTTGCTCATGTGCATGCACGTGTTGGTAAATGGATGAGTTGAGATGAGAAGAAACGATCGACCCATTGGCAAGTGTTCAACTGACTTAACCTGTACACCTGATTAACAATTCTTGTGTTTTGGGTCATGACTTTGTTGATGGGAGAAAGGATGAAAGGCTCAGATCTCAGTGATTATATCCTTCCACAGATGACAATGTTATTTTCTGATTTATGTTCTAATTGAGCCTTTTTTTTCTTTTTTTTTTAGCAATTGAAGAATAAGAAACAAGCAAGCCAAACCTCGCATGGAAGTGTAGATTCGATCCGCAGTCTACCTCAGGATGTCCTGAATGTGATCCTCGCGCGTCGATCTGCCAATAAGAGATGCAGTTAGGACGAGCACATTGTCAAAAAACTGGAAGTAGAAGTGGAATTCCATCCCTAATATAGTTTTTGGTAAGGATTGCTTGATGGAAGGCGCATCAACGATGGAGTATGCTTATGTTGTGGATCAAGTCCTCTTGCAACACATTAGCTCAATTTTCAAGTTTTCGTGCATGATTCATGTCCCAAGTTTTAGATACATTGATGGATCGACGAATGGGCAGGAGAAATTCATCCTCATGATGGAAAAACATAGTTCCTATGATGTGCCTTCTAGTATCTTCTTCCATCAAGAGTTGTGTCATTTGGAGTTGTCCAGTTGTAATTTGGAAGCGTCTTCTGTTAGAAACGAGTAGAAACCAAGATCTCTAGATATTGCGTACTACTGTATTCCTATATGCTAGAACTAGCACTAGGGAGTGGGCCTCTTCTTCGAATTCTCCTCTCCTCTCTAAAACCGAGATTTCTCTCTTGTCATTCTTGTATGTTAACTTAGAGAGCAATAGCTCATATTTATAGGCTACAATAGGGACCTTAAGAAGGAAATAAGTGTCACGTCCCCTGAACCCGATTAGAGAATAAACCGGATTCGGGGAGTGAAATTTAGGACTAATTAAAATTTTTGTCCTTTAGGCCCAAGGATCGTAAGTCCGCTGTGAGGATATTGCATTTCAAACCTCAAGTAATATAAAACTGCGGAATTCATACAATTTGAGGCATGTTAAATTTCAAAGTAGTGAATAATAAATCTCGTTAATAGTTAAAGTTGCACAAGGAAATAATAAAACTAATCAAGGAATTAAAGTATTAACAAAGGCCATCCCAATAACCAAGGCCTTTTAAAAGAACATGATGTCAATAAATGAAAGGTCCATCGATAGAATAACAATGAATTAAATAAAATCTAATGTTTGTCCCAAAGTGAGTCTCTCATGTGCCTGGTAATGATGACGCTACTCTACGTCATCGGCACTCCACTCCCGTGCCTCCTCTGCTGGTTGGAGATCCTCTGGGATCTCCTCACCGGCCTGCTCCTCGTAGTAGTACTCACCTGAGGAGTCTGCACACCAAGGAACAGAGTCAACGACATGTTGAGCAATAGATAAGCAATATATAATTAAAACATAACATGCATCAAATATAAGAGTAATGACAAGTACAAGATCGTAGGAATACAAGGAATAATACTAGGCATGTAGCATGAGCAAATAACCATCAAAATCATAAACAGGAATCCTAGCAATACTAACAATCACCACTACCAATGTAATGCAATGCACAAGAGGGAGACTCCGTGGATGTCCAAGCCACCTCATGGGGTACCAGTAATAATCCTATCCGGACTACTGATACCAAAGTCCGGCTCCAGGGGGATCCAAGCTCCCGGTCCCGGAAATAGTAGCACGGTCCAAGCCCGCTCCCAACTATTCAACGCCATGGACGTCGTCCAAAGCCTACTGCCCACCCCGATGTCCGAGTAACCGGCCCATCAATAAACTCCAAACTGCAGTTGACCATGATTTGCAAATAATAATAATAATAATAATAATAATAATAATAAGTGGTGTTGACACGCGGGAAAAACCAAGACAAGCAAGTCTGGCTAGCTCAGCACACAAAGCGTGTTCTTAGGGATTATCTCATTCAAACAATACAAGATAGACGATCCACACGATAATCCCTTACATTCTAGCTAGTCATGTTTATCAATACACGATACATGGTTCCTAAGGTATACTCTAAATCAGGTCCTTGTTCTAATTCTACAAGAGTTTATTGTTTCATAATTAATTAGGTGTTTTATGCCAAGAGAGTGTACTAGGATACAAAATCGACGGATACGAGTAACAAATCAAGGAGAGATTACAATCCAATCCTAGGCAAGTGTTGTCATCCTTGTACCATATGTGGTTTAACGGAGTGTGTGGGGAATTCGAATCATCAATGCTTATAAAGAATTTCCTTGGTGTACAATCATGTTGAGCATCGATTGATTCAATTCCATACGCGTTCGGTTCAACCATACACAGTACATGAATACCTAGACAACCCATCGAAGCACACCAATCCACGTGCTACGATTTCAAAACCCCATTAATGGTCACGTGAGAGTGGTTTCAAATGTCTAAGGCCCAAACCTAGGCTAACAATCTCGTTACTAACAAGAAAGTGGTCTAGATAATTAATCTCCTTAACTACCTTCCTTCCCAACCCCCAATCATCGTGAGACATGTATCATTGGATTCTACGCTCAAAGAGCTTTCCAACGGTATATGGCTCGCGAAATTCCGACGTATGATTTAGAAGTTATGGCCCATAGAAGTTTGCCCCTTTATATATATAAAGCGCGACGGACCAACCACGTGTCCGATTCATTGGTTGGACAATTCCAACGGTAGCATCATCCATGTCAGACCATTCAACGTTGTTGTTTGTTTTTTTTCTTTTTCTTTTTTTCAACAAAGGCGCTGATGTCATGGCCATTTGAATGTTCAGTGGCCATTGAACTTTCTGGACGTTCAATGGCCATTGAACGTTCTGGACGTCCAGCATGCAACGTTGTTTTTTTGTTTTTTTATTTATTTATTATTTCTTTTTCTTGAACGTCAAATACAGAACCCCATTTTTTACAGTTTTTAACCCCTAATCATTTCTAATCCTCTTCCAATCCTTCCAAGGTTCACCTGCACAAAACTAAGCCACCGTGCTCCCCCAATAATTCATTCCATCCATCATCATTTCCACTTACATCAATTAACAAACTAAGATTAACAATTAAATTAAATAAACCCAAATTAATAACAGAACAGGCTTGGAATTAGGAAAACCTAACAAGAAAACACATCCAATCAATGGAAGACATACACACATGCTTAATTATAAAATGCAGATCTGCTTGCCTCAACCAAGAAGAAGATTGGAATTGCGGAAATCTGAGGAGAAGCCCTACCACTGTAGAAACCTCAATCTACCCGACCAAACGCAATCTATCACGCAAAGGAGAAGAAAAGAGAGGAAAAATCAAGATCTAACATAAATCTAAACCAAAGAGAATTGATTGAAGAGATGAAAGAGAGGGAAATCTTATCAAACTGATGTCAACAGAAAGAGGAGATCGCGAGGAAAAAGATGAGCGGCTCGGATCGCGGAAGTGATCCTTCAGGGAAGGAGTTCTGGAGCCTTAGAAGAATGAGGAAGAAGAAAGGTTGTTGTAGCTTCGTTCGTTGCAGAGAATGATTAAGAGATTAGGGCTAATCCCTGATTAAGAAGAGAGGGAAGAGAAGAAGACTAATTTAACATTAAGTGGGTCTGGTGAAAGAATGAATTATTAGAAGGGTTTCTGGTCGTCGGATCGCAACGAGCCAGAAGACGAAATTGATCAACGCGACGAGACCTTTCCAACGAACCCAAAATCACGGCGCTAGGAATTTTTCGGAAAAACACTCAAATTTTTCCTAATTTGCAAACTACCCCCCTACTATGGTCAAATGAACTCAGAATCGCACGAAACTCCGCAGGCACTATTCTAACACTAAAAAGAAACTCGCTGACCATCTAAACCCACTTAAATATCTAATAAAACAATAATTAAAATAATATCAAAATAAATGGGTCAACGGGTCGGTAATTAGGCCCAACTAACCTAGTAAGGTCGCAGACCTTAAAATAAGGATAGGCTCCTTATGGAAATAGGAAACCCTAATTCGACACAAATTAGAATCCTAGTTTCATAAATTACAATTCAGTCCAGTAAATAATTGTAATTGCACTCCAGTCCTTATTCTCAAAATAATATTTCGAGCTTCTTGTTATTAAATGCTTATTAATCTCCCCACGTTAAGATTTCAGATATCCATCGATTAAATAATTACTGACATCTATATTTAATCGATATCTTTATAATTCCTTGAGACCTAACACTTAACTTATTTGATATGTCGGATACAAAGTCCACCTACAGGATTTGACATAATCAAAACTTAAAAGCTTCATCAAGGGGATATTATCAATCCCTATTACGGGACGTGAATTCCGTCAATAAACTAATATCCACCATACACGTAGTGGAGTCATCCAATTCACTGAGATTATTGACCCACAAAAGATCTCACTCCCTCGTATATCAAAATGCCTAACACTAAATGTATGTGTCTATTATTTATGTCGGGATTAAGAATACAAGCACTCATAATAATCATTTGGATGTTTATCATCTTATATAGTCAGTATAAAGACAATAAACTCAAAAACACGGTCATATTCAATACACACAAAGTATACTAGCCTAATGAGTTGAAACTATACCGTTTCCCACAACCAAGACAAGCCCACTGAAACATCATACTACAATCGTATCGATGGTGTTTCCAAATCCATTTAGACTGTGAACAACAACTTATATTCCATAAAAACCGACAAATAAGTCTTCCGTGTGTAAGTAAAACTCTACACACCAATCTGTCTACGTTATAGAAAAAATGAAACTCACATGCATAATAATTAATAATGCAACCATTTGCCCATATAAAATCTCAATTAGATGAGAAGACAAAATATACTAAAAATGAATCAGCCAAAGATAAATACATAAAGTATGTGTTAAGTATAAATTTCCAACACCTTCAACCTTCAAAGGTTTCCCCAATCCCTCTGTCCTGAATCTTGAATCTTTTAAAATTTCAAATGATGATATTTCATGTCTTATTTCGAAAAGCCCTCTTTTGGAGAGGCTGACATTGAGAACCTTTCGTGATTTGTGTCTCAACATCCATGCTCCAGAAGCTCCGTTACTGGGAACTCGATGGAGACTTTGAATATCTTTTACTTGGAAATAGTCCACTCTTGACTAATGTGTCTATTTGTTCGTACCTGCACAATTGGGGCGCTCTTGAGCAACGTGACACTTGCAGTTTGATCCAGTTTCTTGGGTGCATTCGTGGGATAGAAAGACTTGCATTGAAGTTCTCTTTCATGAAGGTAAAGATAATGCATTTGTTATTAGAAGAATGATCCAATCCAATATATAACTTTTTTTCTAAATGATCCAGTAATAATTATTATAGTACAAAAGGCTATTATACTATGTAGTGGGCATTTGGTCTTTACTCACAGGACCCCTTTGCATGCAAAGTCCCATCATTGATCTTAAGGCCCACTCTATCAATTCAGTGAGCTGGTTTTAATAGGCCATCAAGGGCTTGAAAACCTAACAGTTGCACTAGTTTTGGTAGAATAGTCCACTTTGAAACCTATGGCAGGTAATGGCTTTCACATAAATTTGATCAAGAGGGGGCAATCTAGCGACCCAAAGTCTCCCATTGCATGAGACACTTTTGCTAGGTTCCAAACAAGGTTTTTCAGCGCATTGTTCCTCCTTACAAAATTATTTCAATCCATTCTCTTTTTGCTAGTTTTTATATATTGGCGATGTACCAGAGAAGCTTTCTGCTACATATGATCACCTGAAGTATCTTGAGGTAGACATATTATTGAGTTCAAAGGAAGTTTTGGCCACTCTATCCATATTAAGAAGCTCGCCAAACTTGAAAGAACTGAAAATCAAGGTAAGTTGCATTTCATGTTTGGTTATGATGGATTTTGATCTTTTATGGTCTAAAAGTGTTGAATAGTACTGATCTGATTTCATCGACATGTTTTTGTTATTTAATCTAGTATTGCTCAAATCATGTTGGGAGAAGATTTTATCTACCCAAAGAAGAGGCCGAGTTCTGGGGTGCAAAAACACAGCCTCCACTACAAGAAAAACTGCTTTTAGCGGGGGCCGGCGGCCGCCAGTAAAAGTGGTATTGGCCGCCGGTAAAAGATTTAGTGGCGGCCACAGTGGCAGTCGCTTAGCGACGGTATAGATAGAGTGGGTAAAAATATTAACGGCGGTTTGTTGGGCGCCACTATTTTTACTTTTACCGGCGGCCACTGACCGCCGGTAAAAGTAAAAAACCGTCGCTATTTACCCTGGCTGCCGGTAAAAGTAGAACTTTTTTTAAAAAAATACAGCTTTTAGCAGCGGTCAGACGGCCGCCGGTAAAAGCAGTATTTTTTTTTTCAAATATTAGCCACATCTAGCGCAAAAATATTTACCAAATACACAAATACACCCAAAAAACAAGAAACAAAAGACCAAATGCACTCAAAAAACAAAAGACACAAATACACCCAAAAAATAAGAAACAAATAACCTATCAGTTTACAACCAACTCAAAAGTGCAGTGAATTTCACATACTCTGTTTCTACAGTCCTCACTTTCCTACTTGTAGCCTTTAATACGTTGCTTGCACAGACTCTGTTTCTAATTAACTGATCACCAGACAACCAAGAATTACAGAAGAAACAAATAAGATCAATTCAACCAACACAATTAATATAATTTTCTTCTTTCTTAATTACACAAAACAGCCTTTCTTCGAGATTTAAACAACAGTATGATAGAAATAACTTCAAATATAAAAACAACATGTAACATAGTTGGCTCTGTCTATTAATAATAGACAACGAATATTGTGCCATATGAAAAGATGAATTAGAATGGAGCCATTACAGGAGCCAGACCAAGGTGGTTGAGAGGTGAAACAGAGCCAGGTGCTGGTGCTACAATGCCAGAGCTTTTGATCTCAGCCATTTCTCGACGAGAGTTGCCGCCTTGTGCCCCACATATTTTGGGAAGGAACGCACCTTCATGTGATATCAAGCAAACAGTCAGCAACTTTTATTAGATACTAACATACCCAAGGAAGAAACAATGAAAAAAGAAAACTCACGAAACATTTGTTCCTCTGTATTTGGTTGTATATTAATGTCAAATTAGAGTAAGGATGTTAATCAATGCCATTAAATTTGAGAGAATTTATCCAAGAATAAAAGCCCCCATTAAATTTGAGAGGTAAAATGATATGGTTATTTGTAAAAAGTGAAACAGACAAGAGGTTATTGTAATGGTTTAAAAACACGTGTGTAAAACAGTCTCCAGCATAAAACTTTTGCATCAAGTTTAAAACAAAGTAGCAGACTCTAAAGATTCAAGTTTTAAAATGTTCTGCTCTTGAGTTGTTCTGAGAGAAAAAAATACATATAGCACACTTCTACTTCATAAAATGTGAACATCATGCATATAAGATGCGAATGACCACCACAAAAGAAAAGAAATTCACTAAGCAGTATTTCAACTCAAGTGGAAATCTAAGCCATCTATCGATTAGGTCGGACATGTCAACCCTGCATGAAAATAAAAGGGGTCACCCTGATCCCTGAATTTTGAGTTTGGTGCAGGTTGGGTCAGTAATTGACAACCCGGCTAAGCCACACTCCCCTAAAGAAGTATTTTGTTTTGATAGGCCTTTCAAACTGTGGGTATATCATGTGATGGCTCATGTCCTGATAGTTTCATATATGATGTGATGATAGGCCTTTAATCAGCATCCATCAAATGAACTGCCACCTTAATTACCATCCACCAAAGACTGCAAGAGAGCGATTGTGATTGAGCAGTCATGGCAATTTGGGCTAACATGTGAAATATGGGTAATAATTTAGGGAAAGGCATGTGACTTGTAAACTATATGCTGGCTCTTTTCCAACCACTTCTTCAACTGCAAGCGATTCCTTGTCGACAACCAACACAAGCCTCCATCATACAGCAGTGAGAGATAGCTAGCTACTTCAATCATGTTATAATAGAATCTGAACTGGGATTGGTTGAACTAATAAGATTTTTCAATGTCTTAAGAGAGAGAGAGGGAGTAACAAGCTCGATAAGAGCATGTGCTTGTGCCACACTCATCGCATGTCACGTTTGATGATTATAGTCACAAGTAGTCCCAAGATTTGACTCCATAACTAGACCATATTTATAAGGCAGAACCCACCACAATCTGCATTAAAAGATCTAGACGATAAAAGATCAAAATAATGGTTCCAAATTATGAATAAGAAGTAGCCAAAATGGAGTTCTCATTACTAAATCCAAAAGACAAAAAACAAACAAAGCCTCCATGGCAGGGGAATCCTATTTCTAATCTTTCCAAAAAGGTCGCGCAAATAGTCAATTAATAAAGAAATATGGCAAAGGTCCACAAATCACTGGAAAAAGGCAAACATTTCATACTAATTATCAAAATACAATTTCATTCATTCTATCTACCACACCTAAGCAACCAAACAGGTTCAGATTCCAGAACACAAACTTGTTAAATGTTTCAAAGTGCCTCTAAAAACATTAAACAGAGACAAGACATAATAGTAATAGATTATCCATTCAGTTTCAAAGGCCAAATGCTTACCGACTGCTTAAAAACAGAAGTAACATCATTTAAAAACAGCAGAAAAAAAACCAGAAGTAACATATAAATCAACATTGACAGGAGTTACCTTTCAATGTCATCAAGGATGACAATGCTCAACTGAGACTTGTAAGCATCTTCAAAAACCTGTCCAAAACACATAGTAAAAAAGTCAATTTCAAATTCCCAAAACAAGTCGCACAGATAGGAAACAAAAGTTCCAATAGTAGAAGACATTAATTCTTATAATTGTAAAAAGGATAGGAAGAAAATACAGCAACAATATGGACAGAGAAAAGAAGCTTGATTCTTCCAATATGTAAGATTTTATGTTTGTCTTCCATCAATTGAGGGTTGCATAGGTCTTTTGCATCAGCTTACAATAACTCCATAAGCCCCAACATGCATGAACTGACTATAACATCAGAACACAAAACGCACCCATGTGCTTCAAGGCCATGAGGAAAAAGTACATAATGATAATATTTATGTGGAAGTATATTTTCCTCTGAAACAGCATAACAATAGAAAGAGGACACAACTTTACTTGCACGTGTAAAGCACTATTCCTTTGTCAGTTATCCATAATACTTGTACAGATTATTGTAAACAATTTAGTTGTAATCAAGATCTAATCATATATATATATATATATATATGCAGATTGTAATCAAGCCCATGATATAAGGCACCTAGAAGCAGATTGCAATCAACCCATGAAATATCGACACCTCGTACTGTACATGGGACAATCCTCTCAAGGAGAGGCAGGTTATTCAATTGCAAATTTCTTGGTTTCTTTTGAAATAGATGGTATCAGTCTCAGAGCAAGGTTGCCCAATTGAGAGTGGGTCCTGTCCTAGTTGTATAAGTTCTGTTCGCCTTTGGGTTGTGGGCGGACTCAGCTCTCTGTTTCTTGTCTCATTTCCAAAAGATGGTTTTTGACCCACTGGAGTACATGAAAGGGGAGAAGCCTGGGGTTCTCAAAGCCCCTGGGTCTTGTGGTTTTAGTTAAAAACCTAGTTAAAAACTCTACACAATTCATAACCCACTTGATAAAATGATACCAAGTATGAGATCTGAAAGGCACTTTCTGTGAATAAGTACCAAAAGGAAAACTACCAAAATGCCACTGCATGCAGATCACAAAAGAAATGAACATCAATAATTTAGGTTGATGGCATTGTCATCAACACATGATTAGGCAGTGTAAAAAAGATCAGAACACCAACAACTTTAATTTCACTTTGATACTTGTCATAACTACAATGCGAAAATAGAGGCACCATCATCAGATTTCACCTGCTCATGCAACATAGCATCCAATCCATTCTCACATCTAGATACCCATCTTAAGACCTTTTCCAAAACCTAATTAATTTCCATTGAAAACTTTCAAATGGACAACTAAACCCTAAATGCTTGGATCATACATGTTCAAAGAACATAAATTTAAATTCTTGCATGCGTGAAAAAAAAAAATTTCTCATACTAACGAAAATCCATCGGATTTAAAAAATCTCTATACAATAAAACAACAGAACAATTTAATGAAAGAAGAAGATTGAAACAAATATAGCATCAAAAGTAGAGGATTGAAATTCAAACCAAACCCACTTGATTGAACAAGGGCAAGAAATCAAAACAGACATCAACGTCCTTTATATCCAAGGAGATGACCGCCTGCAGGCCTTCGATCAAGGCCTTCACCTCCATTATGCCCTGGGTAAACCCTGCCCCCAGCAACGGCTTCTGGATCCTGAGCAGCAGGTTGTCGCGCGGATCGCAGACGGCGATCCCCATCCCCGCCATGGACACCGGCCGCCCATTTACCTACTCAGTGCTCACTAGCCCTTTGAAATAGAGCCGGAACGGCTCTCCGGTCTCCAGCACCGTCGAGGCGGAGGAGGAGGAGGAGGAGTCGTGGCCGGCAGCGGCCACAATCGGCTTCTCGAAGATGTCGCCGCATTTTGCCCACCCATTTGGTGGATCTCGCTCGCGAAAGCTTGGTCGTGGATGAGGCGCTTGAGGTCGAAGGCGACTCGGCGTCTTTCGGATTCGCAGAGGGCGCGGTCCTTGCGCTCCTGTCGGAATCGCTCGGGTTCTAGGGTTTGGAGATGCAGGGGGTTGATGGCTTCGTCCTCTTCATCTTTGAGATGGAGATGATGAGGAACATCTGAGGATGATGAGATTGGGGGAAAGGAACAAGAAAAAGAAGAAGAAGAAGAAGAAGAAGAAGAAGAGGATGAGGGATTAGGGAGAAGAGAAGCGGCTAGGGCTTCCTGCATTTGGATTTTGAAGGCGAGATCGAGACCGGATTCGAGGGCTTTTGCGGCCTTGAGTTTTCGTTGCTACTGCAAAACCAACATGCCGAGTTCGTCTTCCATGCCTGCAAGCCGGAGGGAAAACGAGAGAGAGAGAGAGCGCGCAAGAGCGAGTGTGATTCTGTTTGTTTTGTAGTGTAGTGATGGCGTGAGCAGGGAAAGAGCGAGAGAGGGATCGATGAGGAAGAGAGGGAACTGTTTCGCCGTCGCCGAGACTTGAGCAGGGAGAGAGAGTGAGTAGGAGAGAGCGAGAGAGGGAACAATGAGTGAGAGAGGGAACTATTAAAATAGAGCGCACTTCATCGGGCTTTAGAGTTAATGTCGTCTTATACCGTCTCGTTTAAGTGGCCGCCGGTATAACTTCGACGCTAAATGTACATTTTCTTGTAGTGCTCATTGTTTGTTAAGGCAGCTCCATGCTGTGGAGATCATTGGACTTGGCACGTTATTGGATATGGAACTTATAAGGTGTATACTCTCCAATCCCCTGTGCTTGAGACAATGAAAATTGTGTGGGGTGTTTTCCTAAGAGTAGGATTACATTGGTCTCAGTAGCGGTACCACCTCAGTGCATCCTGATCTTGGTATCCAAGTTCGGCCACAGCGCCAAGATCCATCTAGTTCGGTAACGGTACCAACTAGACATCCCTTCTCAGCTCGGCAAACGGTGCCAGCTCGCACCAAGCTTGAGCCAATCTCGGTAAAGAGTACCAACTGGGCTCATCTCGGTCTTGGTATAAGACACCTCGGCAATAGTGTCAGGATGCATCCGAACCCGTCCTCAGTACCATCATCAGCTCGGTCCGTCCACAGGGGTGGGTACTAGGCCATAATTGTACTTCCATGAAGTTATGGCTACGTTGCAGAACGTGCTGACAGAGAAGACAGGCGCCGGATGGCGATTAGGTGTCGCCTTGATCAATCACATCCGCATTAATACCATGGGTCATCTCCTAATTCGACCTGACAGTATTTTCACATACCCGCACTAAGGGTGCACCAAGTGAAATCTCTACTTATAGGGGAACACCAATCCCTTCTAAGGTATGCAAAAATACGCAACATGAGGCAAGAATAGACTAATGTTATGTTCATCATACATTGCATAACGCGTTACAGAACGCCTTGCATAAGAGCATACTTGCCTCTCATCTCCATCCTTGGTTCAGTGACAACACTAACTCAGGCATCGGAGAGCCTCCAGCTGACGGCATCCAGGGTCTCTGATCTCTATTTCTCCGTTCCTTTCAGGTCCTAAGGCAGTCTATCTTCCCCAAAAAAGCTTAAATAACAAATCACCAGTCTCACACTAACCTAATCTGGGTCCTGAACTTTTAGGCACCCACAATTGGCGCTGTCTGTGGGAAATGATCAACAAAACTGTGCCTCTAGCAGCGGCAAAGGATCTACAAAGCCCAGCCACCATCATCGACGACTCCCTGTCTAACCAGTTCCAGGGAAAATCTAATGCGTTAGGCGTGGGATGACCTGTATCTCAGACAGGTTCATCAGCAAAGGAGGCGACAGCACCTCCTCGACATAGCACTCCATCACTGGAGCACCCCCAACAGAGTGTTGTCCTGCTGGAGACTCCCCTACGGAGCAAAAGTTCCAGCAGCAACCGGGTCTCGTCATCTCCTCCACCAAGTGGGTCGCGACAGCGATAATGATGAAGACTCATCCCTTGTTGATACCATGGCCCACAGTCGCGGCCCTTGCACCTTTCTAGCAAGCTTCGCTGCCAGCCAGCAAGCTTTGAAAGAACCTCCTTCGGACCCCCATAGTCACTATGAAAGCACTGATCGACGGGGTGAGCCAAGGCAAAGCTCGAGCTCAAGCTAACCAAAGCTTTAATCTCTGGCGGGGCCCCTCCCCCGGTAGAGAAAGGCTGTCACGGAAACAGTTCTTGGACTCGCCATGCAATCTTCATCCTCAAGTCCCGATTCGGTGATAGCACCAGCCACAGCTCGGACAGCTCCAACCGCGACAGCTTCGGCAGTGGCCTCGGCAATATCACTAGCCACGACTCAGGTAGGAGCGCAACCTAGTAAGAGTTTCAGCATTAGCCTCGGTGATAGCACCAAACCACTGCTCAACTCCTTCAGTTGTTAGCTCTAGCGGCGACCTCAATGACAGCACCAGCTACTGCTCGGACAATCTCGACCTCGACAGCTCCAGCAACGGCCTCGGTGATAGCACCAGCCCTAGCGCGAAGGTTCCGGTATTCAAAGCTTCAGCAGTGGCCTCGGTGACAACACCAGCCTGCGCTACACAACTTTGACGTCAGGCTTCGGTGACGACACCAACCTCGACTTACAAAGCTCCAACAATGGCCTCGATGGGAGCACCAGTCGTGGCCCGGACAATTTCATTTACCACAACTCTGATCACAGCTCGGTTACAGAACTAGCTGCAAAGCGTCGCAGTTATGGAACTCAACGAAGGTCTCATCTCAGCTCGGTGATAGCACCAGCATGGAAGAGACTACAGCTTTGTTATAGAACCAGCTGTAAAGCGTCGCAGTTATAGAACTCGACAAAAGTCTCAGCTCGGTGACAGCACCAGCATGGAAGAGACTACAGCTCGGTTACAAAATCAGCTGTAAAGCGTCGCAGTTATGAAACTCGACAAAGGTCTCAGCTCTGTGACAACACCAGCATGGAAGAGACCATAGCTCGGTTACAGAACCAACTGCAAAGCGTCGCAGTTATGGAACTCGACAAAGGTCTTAGCTCGGTGACAGCACTAGCACAGAAGAGACCACAGTTCGATTATAAAACCAGCTACAAAGCGTCGCAGTTATGGAACTCGACAAAGGTCTCAGCTCGGTGACAACACCAGCATGAAAGAGACCACAACTCGGTTTTGGAACCAGCCAACCTGGTCACGGGACCAAGCGAAGCAACACGCCAAGTTATAGAACTCGGCGGCTATCCTAGTTCGGTTATGGAACCAGCTATGCATTGGAAGGACCTGATCGCCTCCTCTGAGAATCTAGTTCGGTTGCGGAACCAGCTATGAGTTTTTCTACCTTTAAAGGTACAAGTACCTCTCAAAGTTGTTTAAACTTCAGCGCAATTTGAATTCCGGTTGCTGAACCGAGTTCGACTAGCCTAAGTTACTTCTGGTTAAGGAACCAAAGTTATTTCCAATAGTCACTCAGTTCCGGTTACTGAACCGAACTCAACTACTTGGTCAAAATTCGGGGGTTCGTGCTAAGAGCCCAGTTATAGAAACGAAAATCAAGCACACACATTGTTATCAGAACAAAAGAGATGGCAAGTATGATAATGAAAATTCTCTTTATTGATAAAAAATCATTACAAGAGTCAATTCTTTACATGAAAAAGAAAAAAATAGAAGAAACTTCAAGATTCATTAGCCTCGACGTTGATGTCGAAAGGCTCAATCCTGGTGGCTTGGGGAGCATCCTCAGGTAGAACGACTTCCGCAGCAGCTTCTGCAGTGGAGGCAGAACCAGGCTCAGTCCCGGAGCGAGTGAACTTTGGCAGGTCCTAATAAATAGGATGATCATCTGCGATCCCTACCTTCTTCAATGCAGCTCGGCACCCGAGCTCGAACAGCTCCAAGCAGATATTCTCGACTTGGACCTCCTACTCCTTAGTAGCCGTATCCACTCTGTCCTGGAAATATTTCTCGATCTCAGCATCGAACGAAACTTGGAGTGCGGCTTTCTAGTTGTGTGTCATTTCGAGCTCGGCATCCCGTTTTGCCAGCTCGACCTCAAGTGCGAGAATTTTCTTCTCCTTGACCGCCGCCACGCCTTTCAGCTCGTGGGTCTCGGCCGTCACCCTAGTGAGCTCCTGGAGCTCAAATTGCATCTCTGCCCCCTAGCTGCTTTTTTTCTCCTCCGCCGCCTTCTGCTCCCGGATACTCCCCTCCAAGGCAGCAACGAGTTTCTTCTTTTCAGCTTCGAGCTTCTTGGCCTTGGAACCACTTTCACGGGCCCTCTCCAGGACCACCTGAACCCTCTACGCAGTCTGAGAAAGAAGAAGAAGTCAGAAGAAAGCTAACAGAAGCAAAATGCTACTCTAAGATTTGCATCAAACACTTACCGAGAGCATCGACTGCAAAGACGCGGACAGCAGTGTCATTTCGTCCGCTCCTCTATGCCTCTGCATATCGAGTGGCAGGGCACACGCTTTGGCGAGAGTGGTCACAACCAACGGACTGCTGTTTAGACGGTCTTCCACTGTCATCGGCCTCCAAAGAGCCACCCCTGCTGGCTGAGGGACCAAGGCCTGGCCAGGGCCTCTTTCCGACGGGCCCTCGCCTAGGTGCCTCTTCTCCTTTGGGGCCTTCTCCTTAGCCCCTTCAGCTGGGTGCTGCCGAGCTCCCGAACCGCTGCCTCTTCTCAGATTGGCCTCCCTCTCTTTGGGTCTCGGCGGAACGCTGCCGAGCAGCACCAGCAACAACAACAACATCAGTGGCAGGGGCAATAGGACCCTCCCCAGCAGCAGCAGCAGAACCCTCGGTGCCACCCGAGACTGCTGAGGATGAGGGAGTTTCAGTCCCCAATATTTTCGCCCCCAGGTCTTACACCTTCAAAACTGGCCTCCTTTTCTCCATCTCCTTTCCCCTCTCTTCTTCACGATTGGAGGGAGATGAATAGCTCTCGACGAGCTGGGCCAAATCGACAGCCTCCGAGTTGGCGAGCACGAGCTCCTTCCTCTTGATGTACGTGTGGTACCTCGGCTCGTATCCGAGCAAGGAACAGGCAGCTCGCCCGTTGTGGTCGTGATACTCGCGTATGAGTTTCAGCCAGCTGTCATTCCGCTCCCAGCCGGCGCGCTCAGCTCACTGCTTCCTCTGGCTGGTCTCTGCACAACAGAAGATAGCATCAGCTCAGCAAGACAAATAGAAGGAAAAGATAACACTCTGAGCTCGGTAATTACTTGGAGGAACCCCGAAGTGTCGAGGTATCCTGTGCAATTTCTCCGCCTCGGTCTCATCCTTGCCCATAGTTGCCAGAGACGAGCAGGCGATCGTCCCCGGCTTGCCTGTTTGAGTCCTCTAGATGATGGACGAAGGGCTCCATCTTCGGCTTCCTGCGGAGATAATAACTGTGACCGTCCCCAGCGGTCTTGCACAGGTCGTACACATCCTCGATATCATGGACACTGAGGTCTATACCCAATATCTTGTTCAACTCGGCAACGCCCATTATGACTTTGAAGACATTGGGCATCAGGTGGCATGGCCCGATGTGCCATGTCGCCAAGCAGGCCCTGAGCAGAGGATGGACGGGGAACCTAACCCCTCCCTCTATTATTGAAACTAACGGGAATGACATCCAGCCATCCCGGAAGGATCGACCCTTGAAGAGGTCGTTCGGGTCGTCCAGTTTCGTCAGGACATCCTCTAGGATCCCGTACATTTCCCTGAAGCAGGCCATAGCCTCAGGGGTCTCCGCCCAACTCCTATAAGATCTCATTCTTCTACGGGTGGCTATACCGGAAAAAGGGATAGAAATACAAAAACCCTAAACCCTAGAGCAGAACCCCTAAAAAACTGAAAGGCGGTATATAAAGATAGGGATAAGGGAGAAACAAACTCACAGATAGAGTGATGGATTCCAAGCTTCGGTTCGCTAAGTCAGACTTTTGGCAAGGCTCCGGCAGTGTCTCCGACAGAGTTCTCTTCTCTCTTGTAGCAGCGCTTTCTTTGATGAAATGCCAAAGTGAAAGAGACAACAGGGGAAAGAGCCCTATTTCTAGATGGTATGGCGCCCGTTCCAAATCCTAAAGGCTCGCGTCGCTTCAATTTCGTTAAACGACCAACAAGTTGGAGACATGTGGCACTGCCAGTTAATCTCGCATAGAGTTTCAGACGCTACATTTATTGCCTTGGGAAGGCGAAACACCAGCATGCAATTTATTGTCTCGGGCTGATAAAGCATCACCTACCTAATATTTATCGCCTCAGAAAGACGAAGCGTCACCAGCGTGATATTTTCCCGGAAAGGCGGACAGACTTCATGATAAAGATTAGATGTCACCAGCCAAAAACTAAGATGAATTTCAAGGTTGATACCTCAGATCCTCTTAAACACAGACTCAGCTCCCAACCTCAAAAAGTTAGAGAACTCCAAGAAAGTCACGAGCTGTGGGGCAATTGTGTGGGGTGTTTTCCTAAGAGTAGGATTACATTGGTCTCGGTAGCGGTACTAGCTCAGTGCATTCCGATCTCGGTATCCAAGTTCGGCAACAGCGCCAAGATCCATCTAGTTCGGTAACGGTACCAACTAGACATCCCTTCTCAGCTCGGCAAGTAGTGCCAGCTTGCGCCAAGTTTGAGCCAGTCTCGGTAAAGAGTATCAACTGGGCTCATCTCGGTCTCGGTATAAGACACCTCGGCAATAGTGTCAGGATGCATCCGAACCAGGCCTCGGTACCATCCTCAGCTCGGTCCGTCCACAGGGGTGGGTACTAGGCCATCATTGTACTTCCATGAAGTTATGGTTACGTTACAGAACGTGCTGACAGACAAGACAGGCGCCGGATGGCAATCAAGTGTCGCCTTGATCAATCACATCCGCATTAATACCAGGGGTCATCTCTTGATTCGACCTGACAGTATTTCCACCTACCCCCACTAAGGGTGCGCCAGGTGAAATCTCTACTTATAGGGGAACACCAATCCCTTCTAAGGTATGCAAAAGTATGCATCATGAGGCAAGAATAGACTAATGTTATGTTCATCATACATTGCGTAGCACGTTACATAACGCCTCGCATAAGAGCATGCTTGCCTCTCATCTCCATCCTTGGTTCAGTGACAGCACGCATAACGCCTTGGTTCAGGCATCGAAGAGCCTTCGGCTGACGGTAGCCAGGGTCTCTGATCTATATTTCTCCTTTCCTTTCAAGTCCTAAGGCGGTTTATCTTTCCCAAAGAATCTTAAATAGCAAATCACCAGTCTCACACTAACCTAATCTGGGTCCTGAACTTTTAGGCACCCACAAAAATTTATACCAACAAATTTGTTGAAAAAAGAAGTATTTTCAATGATTGCGGAGGAGCTATTGCGATTTCAAGGAGCTTATGCACGAGTTGAAATCAAATACTTAGGCCATTATGGACAAATATTGTAACATTCCGACCCATAACCCATATTAATTATAATTAATTGCATGATTAGTTAGTAAGTGTGTTTAGAGTCTTAGCGAGTCGGATTTGACGTATGGATCTCGCGTGCGAAGTCTCGTGCAATTCGGAGTGCGTTTGGGTATAGTAGGGGTGTGTGTCGCTATTTCCGAAAAATTCTGAGGGCTTTTTAGTATTTTTCCACTTTTCGAGGTTTTGGTACCGTTGGGTAGATGATTTTATTTCCTAAACTTTAGTCTTTTATCCCATCTTGATCCGGACCGTCGAAGACACTCTAAAACCAGGCTTGACCCAAACCCATTTAAACTCTCTTTTCTCTCTCTCCTCATTATTTTCTATCTCCTCACTCATTCTTTCTCTTCCCTCATCTCCACGTGGATGGCCATCTCTTTCCTTCTTTCTTTATTTCTTTCATTCTCCCTTATCTTCTTTCCCCCGCTCTTCTCATTTCACTCCACACAAACACAGCAGCCTCCATCCCATCTCATTCCTCTCATCCCTCTCGTTCTTTCTCCCTCCCTCACGGCTTGCTACCTCACGCCGCCAGACAACACCGCTGCAAGCCCCACCACTGCAAGCCATCTCACTTCCAATCTCTCTCTCTTCTCTTTATTTCTTTCTTCCCTGTTTCTCTCTCCCATTCTCCGTTTTCTTTCCTTTTCTCTCCTCTCTCCCTCCACCTCCTTATTGCCAACGTGAGCTAACCCTCACCCATCTCATCTTATCTCTCTTACTTTCTTTCTTTCTCTCTCTCTCACTCACGTCACTCACTATCCACGTGAGTAATACCCCCCATCCATTTCATTTTCCCTCTCTCTCTCCACTCACTGTTCACATGAGCTAAATCCCACCCATCTTACCACTTTATTCTTTCTTTCTTTATTTATTTCTTCCATTATGTCTTTTTCAATTTTCTTATCAATGGGCCACTAATTTAGTGGGCCACCAATCAAGTGGACCCCACGAGCATCTCGTCCTCAATTTCAAGCCACCACTCCATTCACTCATCCGTTTAGTAAGCTTCCCTTCCCCTAGGTTTGGTTTATATACTTTCGGTGTGGAGTTATGTTAAGTTAGCTTAGAGCTTTCCATTCTTTTAGTTTATATTTTAATTTAGTTTTATTTTGCTAATGCTTCCTTATGTTTGGTTTGTTGGGCATTGAGCTAGGGTTTTTGGATTTGAGCATTTTTCCACCAAAGGCAAGTAGATATTTATATATGCTTGGATATGTTTGTCTTTCCTTTAATTTGATGATTGATGATGATTTAGATGACCACACCCTCATTGATACTTTAAATGTTGAAAACATGATAATATAAATTGAATGGTTGGATTGGGATGGATGTTGGTTGAATGGACTTGATGAGAGGGGGTATGAATGTATGTGGAGAGGGCAAGGCCCTATTTTCTTTGTTTGCAGGATTAGAATGGAAGGGCTAGACCCTTCATACTAATTGATTACATGTTCTGTGATTTTACAAAGGGGTTTCCACCCATTTTACTTTAGTTGCAGAACTAAGGTTTTGTAACTGCAGTATATGCAGTTGACCGGCCAAGGGGACCGGGTCGACCGGCCACACACAATGAGGTTTTCTGGAGCCGGATGAAAAACACCGTGCACTCCTTTTGTTTACAACTTTCGATCGACCGGACTGGGTCGGGTCGACCGGGTACTCTGTGTGGGATGTGGACCAGGCCCACTGCTGGATACCTTTTTGAAGGGCCCTTTTTACACTCTTTTAGTTGGACTTAGGTGGAACTTCGGCTACCCTTTTTTGACACATTTGACTATATGTGAAGATATTTTGAGCCGACGTCTTTCACGGTTAATCCGGTACTTGTGTCAAGTTACAACCTATCTCAATCTTGAACGATACGGGACAAAGGGATACCCCACTTTATATCTATGCACGAAGATTGTTTGTTTGGGTATCGCGAACCCTAATTCCCTTCGTTGACTGAGTATGGTTGTACAATGCCTTGGATTTAATATTGTACCTAGGATTGGATTGTCTATCGCTTCTGATTTCAAATTGTACCATCTGGTACTTTTCTACATGCTATGTTCTTGTTCCTTAGCTTCATTTGCTTTGTTTTGTTTTTGGATTACTTGATGAACCTAGGTGTTGAACTTAGGATCCCTTTTGATGTTCCATTTGTTTCGACGATTGATAGAAGTGTTGAGGCTAGGTGGCTTTGATTGTAAAAGCTTGACGAGGAGTACTTATGGTATTGATGTTGGAAGAAGCTTGCTTGTTGGATCTTGATCTTGATTTGATAATGGAAAGTGGTCTCTATTTTATTAATGAATCTTGTTCGCGCAAGAAAGCCTAGCCCGTCACTATTGTTTGTCTAGGGATCTTTGTGTCAAGCACCACTCAGTTGTATATCATACAACACGGATGGGGCACCATCTGTGTAAGGACCTTGATGAACGTCTGCGCAGTACGACCTTTTACATTTTAGATGGATGTACACCATCGGATACATCTTGAACACTTGACTTGATGACTATTGGCCTCTTGGTATCTATCTTGCTTATTTGCTGGGTTTTTATCATGTGCCTCTAGTTTGCCAGGTATATCCTGTGCCTCTTGATATCTCCATCACAACTCAATGTGAGTATGGGAGGGCAATGACACTATCCCGTGGTAATTAGCATATGTGGACCGCCTATCTTGCTAGATGTTTATGTTAGTTTGTTTATGATTCGTATGCTTGCACTTCTTACGATCAGGTTTTTTTTCGCTAATTGGTAAATTTGTATTAAGAGAAAAAGCAGGGTAAAGCCCCGAGGACAAAGAGAAAAAGGAATACAACCAAATGAAAACAACCAGAATGCCAACCCTGAAACAGGAAGGCAGCAAAAACAAAAAGGAGCTCCAAAGCAACAGAAACAAAAGCTAAGCCGACAAAAGGAAGAGGGAAGCCAGCCCCACAAAGCACCTGAACAGCAAAACTCTGGACCAGCCAGCTGCTGGGAGAGGGTAGCACGACAGACAGCACAGATCAGCTAAACACAGCCAGCCAGCCGGCCAGCCAGCCAGCCAGTTGCTGGGAGAGGGCAGCACCACAAACAAGATGGACTCCCCTGCAAAACCAACTGAGAAGCAAAGAGAAAGCCCAACCCCCATAACTGGGCCCTACTGACAGCAGCCCAAAAACCCAGCCAAACCACAAAAACAGAGCCGGCCAAAACAAAATAGAACTCCACTAGCAGCACCCGAACTAGACAAGGAAACTCCAGCAGCAAAAGCCCCGGATAGAAGACCTTGCCCAGGCCACTACCTGCAACACCCCTGCTACTCTGCAAACTCAGCATCAACCAGGCAGCCACCAGCAAAACCAGAGACGAAGCAGGATTCAGATCAGACCCAAACCACTCAGAACAGGATGGGAAAGGGAATTGACAGAACCTTGCAACAAGCTGGCCAGCACTTTCAACTGGTCCTGGAGGATTATCTTTGCTCTTTCCAATGTAGGCTTACAATTTCGGTGCTTACAATCATTCCGGAGAGACCAGATAACAGAGATGGTATGAAAAAAGATCGCCGCAGCAAGTTTTCTCACAAGGAAGTCAATGCCCTGGGCTAAGGAAGACCAAATTACTGACGCAGACAGAGGAAGGGTAGGATAATTAGCACCAAGACGTAAAATCCACTTCCAAACCTGAATAGCAAAGGAGCAGGAGAAGAAGAGGTGGAGATCATCTTCCTCATTGTTAAGACATAGACAGCATCTAGAAGCCATTAAGCTTCCTCTCTGCTTAGCCCGCCAATCCGTTGGAGTTTTCCTGTGAAGGAGGCGCCAGGAGAAGCATGCCAATCTGGGGTTAAGAAACTTGGTCCAGACTAGGCCATCCCAGGAGACAGCAGGGAGGTTGATCCTTAGTAAATTCCAAGCCTCTTTGAGAGAGAGAGAGAGTCCCTGAGATGTTGCCCTGCCATAAAAGGGAATCTGGGACAGAGGAGTTACCTAAGGATAAGTGGCTAGTGGACCGCAGGAGAAAGTTTTTCAGGTCTGCAGGGAGATGGATAGGAAAATTCCAAGTAGAATTGAGGATAAAATCAGCCAGCCGGTCCGAATCAGAGAACTGGAGATGGGAAATCTGGGAGCTATAGGACCTTTTTCAATCCAATTGTCCAACCAGATGTTGATTGAGAGGCCATTCCCAATCTTCCAAATGCTCCCACTCTGAAGGAGGTGAGCCATGGACCTGATTCTCATCCAAATGCAGGATCCTCTTTTGAGGCGTGGCAGGAGACCAAATCGAGCCTCTGAAGTATCTTTTACGATCAGGTTGCTATGCATGTTTTATGATTTTGTCTATCGCCTATTCTGATTTGTTCTGCATATCTATTGATGTTTTATATTTATATCTGCCTGCCGACCGTCGTGTCTGACGGTACTACTCTTTGTGCATAGGTACCGAGCCCTTCTACTTCGAGGAGGAGACGACGAAGGAGATTCAGGCGGATCAGTCTGATGACCATCTAGACTATAGTACGGACGGTGTTGTATAGTCGTACCCGTACTCAAGTGCCTCATGCTTATTTTGGATAGATGCATCTTTTTGGTTCTTTTGGTTATTATTTTGGTTAGGCCCAAGTTTTATCGTGGTCTTTCATTGTAATTAATACTTTTGTTTAATTGTTTCAAATTTAAACTTAGATAATATATTTATGTATTGCTCTTAACTATACATCTTGAGATACCACTTGTTTGTATGAAGCTTCCGCTATTGATTTATGTATTCAAGGAAACATTGATACCTCACAGCGATCTTCAATCCATTTGGGACATAATTGGGGCCAAGTGTGATTATTATTGTTGTTGAAAAATTTTAATTGACCCTAATCTCACGCATAACCCCGGTTTCACTTCTGGGGGCGTGACAAATGTAATGATGTCTTTTTTTATTTTTTTGGTTTAAATAGAGCGAGGTCTTAATGTATATTTTCTCTCTCCTTGAATTTTATGTTTTTGGTGTCTCTAAAGAGAAGTATGAACGCTAGTTTATTTTTGTATTTGTGCACTTTCATCTAATCATCATCATCATCATTTTATCCTTTTCTCAAATAAAGAAAAAGAAGATTAGACCATACCATCCCTGTTTCTTATTTTATCCTTTTTTCTCAAATAAGGAAAAAGAAAATTGACTGTTTGGAAAGTCCTCGCGCACACATATAGGCCAAAACATGTTTGAAAGGTTTTCCTTTAAACACACTACCGCAACCACCTTGGCCTATCTCTTCTTTAAACCGATCAATCATCCTTTTTTCAAATGGGCATGAGAGTATCCTGTAGGCTCGAGGGATTTGTAACCTTCTAAAAATTTTCTAACCTTCGTTTCTTTTTCTAAATCCAGTTTTCTATTCAAATTCAAAGAATGATAAACCTTGATGACAATCAAAAGAAGAAAGGATCCTACAAAAGCACTTGCGCATAAACAAAGAGAGAACCACAGACTTTCTCTGAAAACTACCTATAAAATCAGTAGTTAGAGGACGAAAAGTGCTCTAACTTTTTTTTTTCGGTACCCCAGCCAAGGGGCTGGGACCCAAGAGAGTTCGTATATACACGGGAAGGCAACCCACTCAAGTGGTAAAGATGCCCGCATAAGCGGGAAGAAAGCACACACAGGTGGGAAAATGTGACATGCTCAGGGTTCGAACCCTGTCTACCACTCAGTTAAGAGGCCATTCTTGCTTTACCTATCATTTCATACATTTTCTTTAAACCTGTAAAAACAATAGAAGCAAATTAGTAAATCCAGACACGCGATCTTCTTTCAAAAATCAAAATTTACATAGGGCTCATTTGGCATTTATGCCCGTAATAGGATAATGGGACTTAAATACTTAAAATTCACATACGTGAAACACATTTTCATATTTGCTTGGATGCACCATTGGCATTTATGCCTGCAATAGGATAATGGGACTTAAATACAAAAAATTCACATACATGAAAAACATTACCATATTTGCTTGGATGCGCCATTTACATAAGGATCAAAGATATGACTTCAGATTTGGATGTTTTTGAGATTTTCACATGATCACTAATATTTTAAGGGTCAATGATGTTTGAGAATATATCTAGAATTCAGAATCCATAAAAAGATTTAGAAAAATAGTTACTATAGGATTAGATTTTCTTTTTCCTTTTTCCTTTTTTCTGTTTTCCACATATTTCATAAAATTTACTAAGAAATAAGATATGAAACTAAACTACTTGGTGTTTCATTGTAATCACTACAAAAAAAAATGTCTTAATGAGTCATTTTTAAAGTGTCTTAAAAAGTGGTTTGTGTCGCTTTTCTGATTACTATGCAAGCGTCTTATCTGCCGGCGTCACTAAAAGTTCGTAAAAGCGTCTCAAGAAATACATTTGTTGTGTCAGTTTCTGTTATCAAAGTGACACAAAAAAAGGGTTACTTGTGTCACTTTAAACCCAAAAGTGACACTGAAATAACTTAAAAGCGTCACAAGAAAGATAACTTTGTTGTCTCGCTTTTCAAAAGCAGTGATTAATATGTTGTTTTCGGACCAAAAGTGACACAAGTAGCCATCAGTTGTGACAGTTTCCATAAAAGCGAGATACCATCCATTTTTTTTAAAATAAAAATGCAATATATACATTACTAATAACATGCTGCAGTATGGATACACTTTCAAATCACTAAACCTGCCTTACAAAAGATGCAAAAAAATATAGATAGCAACATTCAATAAGAACCATTTCAGTAATTGGAAATTAATCACCATTCACATTAAGAAATGTACTTGCTCGTCCAAGCACTAAATCAAACAAACTATTCAAAACATAGCCAATTTGAATCCATCCATAATCCAAACTATTTACATTAACGTTCGAATTCGTAACCAAAGCGTCACGACATAATCCAAAACCTTCACAAAAGCATCCAAAAAAAGGCAAGCTACATTGTAAACAATTTCCGGAAATCCCTAACTAACCAAAATTAACTTAACCTAATTAGTAGATCCACTTAGCAAAAGGCATTCCATCTCCGTTTAATTAGTTCTTCATTCACCTACAAAATAATAACAATTTGACTATGTATCAATAATATATTCAAGTAAGAAGGAGAGTTTAACCAACAATAATGACATATAATCAAGTACCCCACCCACAATATCTGCCAAAATTAAATTTGGGGTTAACTTTCAAACCCATCCTTATATTTAAGCTAATAATATGGAAATGTACCCGTATGATGATGATAATGATGAAAATGATACCAATAATGACATACACACTTTGTGAGAAATTAATTACCTTCTTTATTCTATGACCAATTACACCAGTGGATTCAATTAAAACTTCTTCTGCCCTAAGCTGTAGAAGCTGCAACACCAAGAAAAAGGAAACAGAGCAGTGACCATATCCCACCTGAATCATGCCAATAATGACCGTGAGAGATTCTAGATTCATAGTTTGATTACCTTAGCAATAGCAGTTGCACATTCTATGACATCCTGGTAACCTGCATCCCCCTGCGATGATTATAAAATCAGCTTTTGTCAAGTCAACAAGCTAAAGTAGAAGTTATCTAATGCAAAAAGATGTGGACGAGTTACTGATATTTAAAAAGAACAAATAAACCAGGAGATAAAAAAAACTGCTGAAAATGTTGACACATACTACCTAAAAAAAACAACATGTGACAGGTTATTAAAAAAATCACAATCAAGATTCTGATGAATTATATGATTAAAAAAATAATGCCCTAACTTTGTATGCAGATTCCACAATTCCGTGATCCAGACTGTTGATGCAATGAAGTGAGTAATCAACACTTGACACAGAAATTTCAGCAGATTGGATTTTTCACAGAATATTCAAACTTTTTCTTGTTGACTGCTGTAGACAACTTGTGCTACCAACAATCAAATTGCAGCCTTCAAATTGTCCCATGGAGGATTTTTTTTTTCCAGCCATTCCCAAGTTACATTGGGTTTCATCAGAGCAACAGTATGAACTGCACAACAAAGAAGGCACTCTTGTACAAACTCGGGTCCTGGAGATACAAGAAATCTCCTCGGGCTGAGGATCATACTAGTCCTCCAAAAAATTCATCTAATTACAGCTACGTAGGCACGGAGATGCTGAATTAATGGATATAACTTTAGAGCAAGAAATCATATTATAGCATCTAACAAAGCAAACAGATGTGCCTACCGTTGCAGCATTTGCCTAACCAGCATTTATCAATACTGCTTGTGCCTGAAAATTTTGCAAACATGAGAATTTTATTAAGATAAGTGGTAAAATTGTTGTCTTACAAAATACTCTGAAGTTAAGACTTAAGTCAAAATAAACAAGATAGTAAATTAAACTTCCACCCATCCACACCCCATTACAAACAATGGAACATACAAATGCTCCTGCTAATTTTTTTAATGTGGAAATTCAGTGACCCCAATGAAATTGAGTGATCCAAGAAACCAACATAACATACCGTTGTTGAAATGTCTAATATATGTCTGCAGTAAACCACCGGTGCAGCTGCAACAATGTTTGTAGTGAACGACCCTGACAATAAAACAATAGGTATTACAACTGATGACCATCTAATATAGTCCTCCTTTCTTGATCATTATCAATTATTAATCCTTTCTTGGCCATTAGTTCATTTTCATTGACTTTTTTTTTTTGCTGAATAAATATTTTTATGATAAGGACCCTTCATCTAGAAAACTCATATAGCACCTCCCTTCTGCTATCCACATTGCGGCCAATTACATCAGCAATTTAGATTGTCAGCCAAATCCACAATTTGGAAGATTTTTTTGAGGTCCGAGGATCTGTACTCTTTCCCTCTCCTCTCTCTATTACAACAAACAAAAATTGCAAATTTCAGGGTTGGAGGCATATCCACCAGAAATGTCCACAAGAAAAGTATACAATGGATTTCACAAGTGGTAGTTTCCACAAGTGCCTAAAATTTCAGCTTTTTTTTCCTTTTTTGGTAAAAGAAATTTCAGCTTTGTTAGGGTCACTTATGCTGATCAAAGTCACAACAAGAATCCCTTTGTCATTATGAAGAACACCTACAACACCCACCAGCCTTGGTTTCCCTCTTGCCACTCAATCCTCAAAAGCATCTTAACATTGAATTTGCTTCTTTGCTAAGTCATGGAATTAAAAGTCTTTAAGTTGCTTCCAACTCAATAATTAGGAGTTCATGAAAAAGCCATATAAATTCAATGAACATGCTACTTTGGTCTTGACCTATTAATTCAAAGTATTCTGTGGATTTCCAGCCAAGGCTCTGCTATTTGTAGGGTAGGCTTAGGGAATCTGAAACCTACTTGTTTAAGGATTTATTGCTGTCCAGAAAAGGCTCTAATTTCACTTGGACTATTTTTTCATGGTTTGGTGCAGGCAGTCTTTCCATTTGAAAAACAAAAATTTTGAACTGATTTAAGTCAAGAGTTAACAGAAACCATTTCCTGTAAGAGAGTGTGAACTTAAAACACAATAAATCCTTAAACAAGTAGGTTAAACATGTGTGTTAGTGTTAAACATGAAATAGTAAGCAGTTGGAATCACAACTCAATGTCGTCCGCACAAAACCTTACAAATCTCAGATTCATTTGCGATGCATGGTTTTAATACAATTTCACCAGTGTTTCCTACAAACCAGGTGCATTAGTAGGTCATTCAGCAGAACTTAATTTAAGATGTAAATCTGAGAATTCATAGGTTGTTTGCACTAGAGAAACCACTGAAATGAATGTTAAGAGGGATTGCCATCAATATTCATTGGAACATCAGAACTCAAATGAGAAAACAGGAAAGGAAAAAAAAAAGGAGCAATAATCATGAATTTATGTGGGGTCCCAATCCACAAAGATTGATTTCACAATCAGGCTGAACCTTATCATAGTATAATTCTATCACAAATTATAAAAGCAGTAAGTACAAAAAATTCACTTCCTTTTCTGTTTAAGAGAAAAGGAAACGCCAACCTAGAGAATTCACAACAAAGACAGTTCCAACAAAAGGTAAAGAAAAACTTTTCAGGAATGCATATCCAGACAGCTTGAAGACAAGACCAAAATATATTTCCCCGTCATTTTTTCTGATGCACAAGGTGACCATAATGCACGGTTCCATGTGAAATATGCCACTTAACACCAGCTAATTTTACTGAAGTATCAAAACATGGACATAACAACAGTCAATAAATATAGTAGAATGACGAAAAAAGCCACCCATTCATGCAACTCCACCAAAAGATAGAGCATTTAAAGATAATCACTCTTTTTTTCAGCTTTTTTCTCCATAATCAAGCTTGCAAGTTTGTTGAGCAAGTTAAGGAATTTACCAGAACCAGAGACAGGCTTAGCTAGGCAAAAAACTCTTCCCCACATAAAGGGCATTAGAGCATATCTGCCAGCCAAGCAATGAGGTGCATGACACCCAGAAAAATCAATGTATGTCCCACCTTGGTGCGGCATCAACCAACTAGATCTTCTGAAAACAGCATCTGAGTAACCCAACCCCTAGGGTAACATTCGAGAGCTATATGTCAGGTATAAGAAATCATCCCCTAAAGTGGAATTCTTCACACCCAGCCAGAAGGTGGATAAACCCCCACACAGCTTCAGTGATAGAGACCAACAAATCTGAAACGACCTATCACGTATCCCCTAAAGCAGAACCCCTCACACGCAGCCAGAAGGGTATTTCTCAAAAAAAAAAAAAAAAAAAACCCTTCAACTCTAAATCTCCCTAATGCATTACATCCAAATGTATAGCAAAACAAACACTAGAACCCAAGACTCCTAATGAAACTAGAAATTAATCAAGACATCTACTTGAATTAGAAAGCTAATCCTAGACTCCTCTAAGTCCCACATGTGGGCCACAGGTCTGGTTTAGTTGGACAATAGGGTTTGCATCAGATATTTTAATATAGAATATACAACTCATGTTACAATGGCTTTTATGAGTGGAGTAGAAGTTAGAATGGTTCCTACATGAGTCATCATATATTTCCATTTGACGCATTCCATTGGAAAAGGTAACATGCAGTCAACATGGTTGTCTGAAATTTCGATACAATAGAATAAAATCATGAAGTGTCATGTCATGTTTGGTCTCAGTAGACATGAAAATCCAGCACGTCCAGGGTGCATAGTTAACTCATACAACAGAAACCGTGCAAAATAGCCTTCAGATAGATAACATTAAAACCTGAATAGCAACATATATTGCATTCTAAGAATCACCATACAAGTCAAAACAACAACAATAAACAACCTAAAGGCACAATTTAAGGAACATTTCACAACTGCCAGAAGGGAGAAATTCAAAGACAAATTTCATTTTCACAAGCTTTGGTTCCATAACATGAGATGCATCAATCAATGGTTTTGAAGAGATTCACTACAGAAAAGTTTAATTATCGAAAAAAAGAAAAAGAAAAACAAAGTAAAGTTTATCCCATAATAAGACTAGGAAGAAGTACAAGAAATGTTTAGGATTCTTTCATAGATTTACAAATCATAGTTACAGGGACCTTACAAGGTGCCACCCTCATTTTAAATCATGCCTCTAGCCACTTCTCCTTAGGTAACCACTTGACGAAATTTGAGAATAGCTACTTTCTAGCCATCGCACTCTTAACTCCCTCCTATTCCTACTCCCACTTCATGTAACTAAGATGAAAAGGCCTAGTGCCATACACATACAATTCAAGAACTTAAATTGGACAAAGCAGGGACAGTTTTCACACAAAAATGAATTATTGGATATAATAGACATTATAAGTATATGGGTATAATAGCTTCTAATACATACAAGAAAACACAAAGGATCTTTGATGGGGCCAATCTATTATGAACAAGAACCTTGCATACGATGCCAGAAGTGGTAGAAAAAGCACTCATCATACAAATACCAACATTAGAATAAAGAAATAAAGCACACTTTATCTAAGGTTAAAATTTTAATTCCCTAATCAGATGACTTGATCTGACAATAATCTTCTTGTAGCCCCCTGCCTACCCCTCATCCCCCATGATTGGCATGCAACATGGACAGCACAAAGAAAACTAAGTTATTTATCTTATAGACCCCTCATAAACTATAAGAAAATTTATCTTATAGTATAGTATTACTGTGTCTTGGGGTGCACCAATGAGTGGTCTTTGTTTGTTGACTCTGTTGTATTGGCAATTGGGACTTGTAATTTGTCTACTCATCTTTTCTAAGTTTGCAAAACAGAGGTATACAACTCATGTTATTCTCTACTTTGTTGTTTCATTTGGATCTGATGTTGAATATAAGCTACCAACCAAAACAAATTAGCCAGCCCAGTGAATGTGTTCTACTTCATCTGACGGTTTAGGTGATCTGATTTGAACACTTGTGACTTGTGTGAATGGATAAACCTGGAATGAAAATTTTGAATTAAGAATTGTGACAGTGGGCTTCAGAACAAGTAGAAAAAAGTCTTTAAACTTGCAAGCAATGCAGAGAGATTCTGTAAATACATGGGGGAAAACATAAACCTTATTGGAAACGTCCAAGTGGTAAGGCATTGTGTTTTGAAGTTTAAACCTGTAGTATGAAGCAATTAATCAGTATGTGGTAAGTCTTGTTCCATCAATTTGTCCTGTGAGTGGTCACCCGTTTCAATGGTTTAAACGTTTAAAACTCATAGAAGATCTTTCTGAAGAGAACTCATGTCTCAGTTTTCATAAAGATCTTTTTCTTTGAGCCACCTACAGCAGTCAAACTCCGCACTTACACCCATTAATGCACTCCACATAGATTGTTTTTTCTTCCAACTGTTATGTGGGTTCTCTGCATTCTATTTCTTTCTCTTCCTAACGAACCAATTCCGCCTCTTCTGCTGCTGCAACAGGAGGGGAATGGAAAAGGGAAAATGGGTTGAACCTGTGATGATTTAGGACTTGGGAGGAGTTCAGGACTCAGGAGTGGAAAACGAGTATTGTTCAAGAGGGGTAGGGGTAACCCACTCCCACAATCCACCATCGTCTACATCCCCCCTACCAAGGAACCCACTCCCACAATCCAGCAAAAACCCAAAATCTCCATACCCAGACAGATAAACATGTATAGCTGAAAGAAGAAGAAGTTGAGAGAAGAGCAGAGAGGGACAGAACAGAGAGATGGGGAAAGAGAGAGAAAGCAGAGAGGGAGCAGAGAGATGGTGTACCTGGTGCAGGGGCGGCTCGAGGAGGCGGCAGAAGGTGCTGCGTGTGGGCCGGAGCTGTTGCTGCTTGTGTCTGGCGGAGGAAGATAATGGAGCAGAGGGTGGCGGGTTTGGTGAGGAGAGAAGAGAGAAGGCGGTTGGATGGCTGCGATGGAGATGGGAGGCTGGCTGATGATGCGCAGGCTGAAGGTGATCGGCTGGGTCGTGTGAATGGAGATGATGCAGGGGAGGATTGGAGGAATAGGCGTGAGGATTGGAGGGATGGGGGGCAGTTGATCGTCTCAGAGCCGCCCAAATTTTGCAAGCACCCGCCCAAATGTCGCTTTTGTTTTCTATTTCATGTAAGAAAATAACAATTAAATTTTTTGTGTCACTTTTGTTTAGTGGGGGAAAACCATCCTCAATATTTAGTTTAGATTATCTTAAAAGTTTGCTCCGCTAGTGTCACTTTAAGAATAAAACGAGACATAGATTTGTTTTTGTGTGTCGCGTTATAGAAAATTGACACAACAAACCTCCTCTGCGTTTACTCATCCTCTAAAGTGACACATCAGACTATACTGTGTCACTTTATTGTAAAAGCGACACAAAAGCTCATTTTAAAAGCGAGACTAAAAGTCTTTTTTTTTGTAGTGAATAAAAAAAAATAACGGTATGGATTATAAATTTAAGACTTAAAAAAAATAGATTTTTGTATATAGCCCCCTAAGGTTTGTAGGATTTGTAAATAGGCCTCTGAGCTTTGGTATTTTTAAATGGGCATGTGCTTTTTCTTTTTAATACCTTTCATGTCCCCAAAATCAATATTCCAACAAGAATGGGAAGCCACCATCAAATTTGTATAGAATTCTTATATAAATGATAACTTTTCCCTTATATCCATTAAACAAAAATGAGTATATTATTATTTACAAAAATATCATTATTTTATCTCAAATCCCAATGGTTTCTCTCAATAACTCTCTCATGTACATGACCAGGGGTGGACCCGGGTACAAGGGCCTAAGGACTAAAGGCCCCACCCAAAAGTTTCTATTTTCGTTTTTTTTTTTGTTTTTTTTTTTACATTTGCCCTTTCGCCCAATATTTCTTTTACATAGAGCCAAACACCACCCCCTCTCAAATTCTAAAAAATAATATATATTTTTTTTACCTTTGCTCGTTCCCCCTTACACATGAAGCATTATCATGCATTTTCAAAGTTTCATCAATCCAATGGTGGGTCATATATGGATTGGATAAATCATAACCAGTTATAAGTACATGTGTTGATTGTTGTCATGATCAATTAGGATTTAATGATAAAAAAAAGGAATTTTATGTAAGGTTAACTCTCCCCACTAAGTGCATTAATTTGTTAATGTTACTTGCTTTATAAAAAAATTTGAGTACAAACTTTTGAAATTATGCATAAAAGGGTAAAAGAGATGGACAAAAGTGTAATTTCGGTCTATAAGAACCTATGGTGATTGGAAGACTATTGATTTGGGGTACACAGAATGAATTAAAATGAAAATGCAGGGGCCTATTTGGAAATACTAAAACCTCAGGGGCTTATTTACAAATCCTACAAACCTGGGGGAGGGGGTGTTTTAAACATACAAAAAGCTATAAATAAATAAAAAAAAGGGATTTCCACCCACCTACTGAGGTGGGAAGTGTATTGATGATGCCTTCTGAGTGGGAGTGTGAGAAAAAAGCCCCATTTATACATCATTTCAAATCTGACGTTGGAAATGAGATAAACAAAAGACCCTTTATCTAAGAGTTCTTCATAAAATTCATTCTTTATCTAAATTTAAATTTAGTAAAAACCCCGAGTTGATATAACTTTCATCTTATCAAACTCAATAGAATCTATGGGCAATCTCGATGATCCATATATTATATTTAAATGAATAGTGGATCTCCTTTGGGTGACAATGGGGTCTATATTTCATAGAACCAAAATGATAGATCGGGAAAGACCGCTTATCTAAATTTACTAGAAAGGATGTTAGTTTCCGCAAACCAAAGCACGTCGGAAGTAAAGACAAAATAAAATTGAACTAGCATATTAATCTACCAATCACACACCACAAGAATGCAAACACAATTTTAACATGGAAGCCCTGTCCAGCGAAAAAAACCACGATCAGAAAAACCAATCACTATTGAACGGTTACAAGATATACTCGCAGCTTCCTTTTCTAGTCAGTACGTCGACCTAAGGACTGTAGTTGTTCTTGCATAATTCCTCGCTACCACGACTACTCACCGTGCACTACTCCCCGTGCTCGATCCTCCAACAACACCTTGAGAACCAAGATGCTCATATCTTCTACAAGAAAGTAGAAGTGGCAAACCTTCTAGAGCAGTTTTTTAGAACAGTCTCTGTATGATAGCTCTAGAGAAGAATTCTCTCTTAGATTTCTCTGCTCAGAACAATGAGAGAAGTGTGTGTTTTTGGGTTGGGAGAAACTCCCAATATATTAACCAAATTCGTGCAAAGGTATTCTAATTATAACCTGATATGCATGGCATAATATTAATAATTACCCTTTTATTTGAATTTCCTAGTTGTTTATTTTGTCTTAAAGGTTCTAATTATAGCATTTTTCTTTGTAGGAATTTCAAAAATCTTCTTTCCTTCAAAATTTGATCAGTTGCTAAACAATAGCATTCTTATTGCTGTCCATGAGATTCCTTTCTTTTCTTGTAAGGTTGATTGCTCGTTTTTAGCAACCATTAGATAGGTGAGCTCCATCAAATTCGGTCTTTAAAAATAAAATTTGATTTTGTCAAAGACTCGATCTCATGACCTCTAACTAGAAATCCCAACTGATCTCCTCGAACAAGCCTACATGCTATTTGGGTATAACTTTTCTCTAATGGGCTTTTACCTTTAAACCTCTCAAATATGCTCAGCTAGCCGTGAAGGCTTTAGTATTTTGATCAAAACTTTTGACTCAGGGCTCCAATTAAGGAAAGGTCAAATGCGTTGGAAAGAGGACTCAAAGGAGAAAAATATTATGTCCATGAGGATCTCCCATTTTTGACATTTTGGGAGTCAAAACAGGCTGTCAAATAGAGGGATATGAGGGATGACGAACTTGAGTGATTTTTTTTTTCTTTTTCTTCTTGTATTTTTTTTTTCTTTTTAAAGGGAGGCTCTCTCTTGCTCTAGGATTATTAAGTTATTTTATTTAATCTTTGTTAGAAAGTGAGGGTGGAGATTGAGTGGTGTATTAGACAACATTGGAGGCTTTCAACAATCGAGACATGCTTCTTTATTCTTGCTTGTTCCACAATGATGGGCTAATCCGTGGATTGGGTGGAGGAAACCAAAACCAGTGAGATTGTTCCTATTTAATTTTCTCTGTCTTTTCCTCAATATGCTTAATAATTTAATAGGTTCTCTTTCATGAATATTATTCAACATTTTTTTTTTAAAGGTTAATTGAAATATCTTTTACTTTGAATGCTTGATCTTGACATATCATGTTTAGGTTAAACCCCCTTGATTGTTTGTGCTCGATCTTGATAAATAATGATTAGAGTTTCAACATATTGAAGTGAAAGGAGTCTTAAGTACTTGTTAGAGAATTAGATTTTTAAGAAAAAGGATTTTCAAGGACAAGCCTTCCGATCCATGGCAATTGCTTGCACATTGGGTTGAGTTTTATAGGGATAAGACTATGAAATAATTTTGGAATGATTAAGTTTTTTTTTTTTGGTGAAATCTGAGACCCTGATCTCTCTTTCTCTGATTAGTTGGTGTTTAGATTTTTTTGATAGTATTTTAGTTATTATTTTCTTGATTAATTGTGTTTTCAAAATCCCTAGTATGAGATTTGATTGAGGGTTTTTTGTTATCTTGTTTCTACAAATCGTTATGGATCACCTATACTTGCCACTATCTAATTAATAAAAATTTGTGCGATTTCTATTAATTAATTATTTTGAGCACAATATAACCCAATTAGAATTGTAATTAGACTTGAAATAGAAGTCTTAACCACGCAGGGCTGCTTCCTAGGCTCGCTATAGTGAGCAGGAGGCCTCGTTATAGCGAGCCCCTTTTCTGTTCCAGCATTCATTTCAGCTTCGTTATAGCGAGCCCCTCGTTATAGCGAGCCTATGTTCTTTCTTGGTCCGTTTTCATGATGGAAATTGATTGTCTTTCGATTCTTCTTCTCTGTCTTCACTTCAGATCTTCTGGCGACACAACCATTGTCCATTCTAAAATAAATACAAAAATTTCAACTCAAATGAACCCAAAGTTTTGTCTAGGTCGACCTAAGGAAGACAAAGAAGAAGAACCAAAAGACTGTAGTGTGCAAAGGCAAGCCTTATAAATTACTCATATCCCTTAATGGTCTCAAGTTTTAGTAGTTTTATACCTATACAATTTTCCAAAAATCGATCCAGTGATCAGTGTTGGTTGGAAGAGTGTCAGCGTGTAGTGTCAACAACTTAATCTCAACTTAAGCTATATTTAAATAGAGTATGCATATTGATTGAGAAATGAAATAGAGTGGAAGGAAGAAATATAACTTATGTAGCGGACCCAACACATATTAGGATAAGAATGTATTTATGTTGATTTTGAAGATATTGAGGATGTGAGAAAATTAGGACAAGGCGTTGATAATAATGGTAATGAGAGATTGAGTGTGCACGCAATTTTGTGTGTGAAAGAGATATTTCTCTTAAGCACCATCTGTACCAATATAATTAGAGCACTACTAGTTTCCACAAACCACTTTGAGCCATCACCAACAAGTTTTCTTTTAGGTGGCAAGCGATAGTTGATTGATGACATTTCGTATTTATTATTTCATTAGTAACTATTTTAAATATATATAACTTTGTACAGTAGTTAATATTTGAAAAAGTTCTAAATCTTAAAAACTCTAATATTTTTCAAGTTATAATTTCTTTCTTTTCCAAGAAGAAAAAGATATAATTTCTTAAAACTTTGTTAAGATAGTTAAAATATCTATATAATAGGACTCACTAGAATTAATTCAAATGAGAAAGCAAAATGCTCACAATAATTATTTGAAATGAGAAAGAGAAACAAAATTCAGGCAGTTGACCCATCTTAGTTAGGACAAAGGCTTAACTGATGATGATAACTATATTAATGCTCAAAATAATTGCTTTCTCCTTTTAGCTGTGAGAGTTGTATCTTACTCTAAATCAAAGTAGGACCCATGCCAGATTGAAATATCTTTTTTTTATATATTACATTGGTTTGCTATCTATTATTATATTATATATTATAGGTATAGGATTCAATTTTGAAATTGGAGTCCGATTTCGCAATTGATTGAGAAATTAGAGGTCAATTTCGATTTTAATCTGATCTGATTTCGATTTAGAGAGAAACTTCAGTAATTTTAGATTTTTATTGCAATTTGATTTATTGTGGACTCTCTTTTTGATCTTTTCTTATCACTTCATAATTCCTCCATCCAAAGTCTCTTAGACATTGAATCGTTTAAAAATTCAAATTTAAATACTCAATCCACTCTTATATGATTGATTTAGCTCTAAAATAGAATGCACGTTTTGTAACAAAGTTGTTTGAATGAGACGGACATGTCAAAGAACACATGGCATGAATTGAGTTTTAATTGCAATTTTAATTTTAATTGGGTTTTAAGTTAAATCAAAAGAGTTCTATTTGAAAATGAATTCCCCATAATGCTTCCCTTTTAATGTAAATCTCTTTCTAATCCCAATCTTAATTTTTTTTGTCATCTCGAGACTTGTAAAAGAGTCTTTATTTTTGAAGATGAATTTCTTTTTAATTATCCATATAGTAAAAAAATGGAGCAAAATTTTATTTCCATAGCAGGGCTTAAACCAATGTGGAAGTAAATGGCCGGATCATCTGCTCAATCTGATGATAAAGACTTACTAAATCTGTATATGGGACCTACTATTTCATTTAGACTTTGATGTATTTTGGATGAGATTAGATACGGGACCACCCATTTAGGTCATTGTATTCATTTTTGATGTTATCGAGTATATACAGGACCCACCCATATGAAACATTACATGCATTTTTGTTATTTTGAATAGGGTTACGCACATGGGACCTACCCATTTTAAAAATTTTCTCAAGAGATGTGTTTTTGTTATAGAGTTATACAGGAGACTCACCTATTATTGAATTCGTCATTTGATGCATTTTTATTTTTATTTTTTAAGATGAGGTTACACGTAAGACCCACCTATTTGAAGATTTTGTCATTGGCTAGCTAAACTTGTGAAGCCATTTATGGATAGGCTACCTACTGGGCGCAATGAGTTTAATAGGACCCATTGGTTGTATTTATTACTTGGACAAGGACTTTAGATAATTCTTTGGATCCATTTGTGATGAAAATGTAGTGGAAAAAATAATACAGATTTTTTTTTTCATTCAGTTTGATTTCCAGAGAAGCAATAGCATAGGTATGAACCATTAGCCTATTGGTTCATCATAAGTTATATTGGACCTTTTTTTTTTTTTTGCTGAAAGGGTAAATTATATTAAAAAAGAAGGGGGGAAGAAGAAACAAGAATACAAGGGACAAAGGAGATGACCCCCAAAAGAACAAAAACTAGAAAAGAAAAGGGATGATGGCAACAAGACCAAATCACCACAAGCAAAGAACCAGAGCACCAGAATCCAACATATTAAACATTGGAGACAATTCTCGTGAAAGCAAAAAGGGCGCTGAGTTGATTGCTAACAAAAGGGGAAGACATCTGCTTCAGGGAGAAAGAGATAGCTTATAGTAATTGAGCTTGGATGGAGAGACGAGAGGGCCTGCGATTTTCAAAAATTGCTTCATTACGCGCTTTCCATAAATGGTAGAGAACTGTGATGAAGATGGCAGCCATGTATTTGAATCCTTTGGCGTCATTATCTTTGGAGAGGGACAGCCAAATTGAAGAAGCAGAGAAGCTAATAGGAGGAGGAGCCCCTGCAGCATGAAGGAACCAGGACCATGTGACTTTAGCTTGATCACAAGAGAAGAAAAGGTGACCCACTGAATATTCAGCAGCACAGCAGAAGATGCATCTGGAGGCAAGGGAAAAGCCAAACCGCTTCAGCCAAGTTTCAGTGGGGATTTTGTTGTGCATCAAGCGCCAATCGAAGCAATTTACTCTGTGGGGGGAGATGTTGTTCCATATCATCTTGGGCCATGGGAGAGACTGAGCTCTGTGTCTGATTTTCTGCCACGCAGAGTACAGGGAGAGCTTACCATCAAGGGAGTCTCTCCAACTGAGGGAATCTCTTATGGCAAAGTTTGGAGAAAGATCCTTGAGGAGATGAAGAAGGTGTTGTTGAACAGTTGTAGGCAGGAAATCAGGAGTGACCTAGGATCCAGATTGGAAGAGGGAAGAGAGTCGTTAGTCCCTTGGAAAATGAAACCCAGGGAAGCAAGAAGAGATAGGATCAGCTGCAGTCCAGGAGTCATGCCAAGCGTTTATAGTACTCTGACCATTGCCAAATATCCAGGTGCTACCTTGGTGAATGATAGTAGCTAACCGACGGATTTTCTTCCAGATGCAAGAGCCATAGATGGTATTCTCTGAGCTCCAAATGGGACGGAATTTAAAGTATCGATTCTTAAACCAAATGGCCCAGAGAGAGTTGGAAGTGGAAGCTTGCCATCCAAGCTTGATGAAGGAAGCTGAGTTAACATCTGCTATTTTCGTAATACCCAAGCCACCTTCAGCCTTTGGGAGGGAGACAGTAGCCCAGCTGACACAGTTTATCTTATGGTTGGGGGCGTTACCTGACCAGAGGAAATGCCTCATAAGTCTCTCAATCTCATTGCAAATTGAAGCAGGCAGGGGGATAATGGCAGCTAGGTGAATAGGAAGGCTAGAAATAACATGTTTAATAAGAATTAAACGGCCTGCAAATGACAAAGTTTTGGCTTTCCAAGCAGAGAGTTTGGACTGAACAGCATCCAGAAGAGGGAGGAAGTGGCTCCTTTTAGGAGTCCCAAGGCAAATCGGGGTACCCAGGTATTTAAGGTGAGTAGAAGCTTCTTGAATGCCTAGAATGGAACTGATTCTTCTCTTTCTTCTCGAGCTGCATTTACCAAGGAACAGTTGGCTTTTCTGAAGGTTAAAGAATTGGCCTGCAGCAGACTGATAGGTCTCCAGGAGGTCCTGAAGAATTAGAACACTTGAGGCAGCCCCTTTCAAGAGAATGAGAATGTCATCAGCATATAGCAAATGGCAGGGGGTGGAAGGGACCTTTGAGAGAGGAAGGAAGAGGCCTTGATTTTGGAGATTTTGCAAGTGAAGACTCAAGATTTCTTCAGCTAATATGAAGAGGTAAGGAAATAGAGGGTCTCCCTGACTGAGGCCACAAGAGGAGCTGAAGAAACCGTGGGACATTCTGTTTAGGAGCACTGAGCCTTTGGTTGTGCAAACACACTCTTTGATAAAAGAGACCCATGTATCAGAGAAATTGAAGAACTGGAGAGCAGTAAAGAGAAAAGACCAATCCAACTTGTCAAAACCTTTGGAAATATCAAGTTTAAGGCAGAGGGAACCCTTGTTAAACTTGGAATTCGATTTCTGGTATAGTTCGAAAGCCAAGCCAGAGTGGTGCTGAATGTTCCTGCCTTTGATGAAAGCAGCTTGGTGGGGGGAGATCAGGTTGGGAATTATAGTGGAGAGCCTGGTGGAGAGAATTTTAGAGAGGATTTTGTAGGAGAAATTCAACAAGCTGATAGGTCTGAAGTCAGCTAAGGAGTTTGGAGATTTAGACTTGGGGATTAAAGCTAGAAAGAAAGTGTTGGAAGCTCTGTGGATCCTTCTGGATAGAAAGAAATGTTACACTGCTAAAGAGACAGTTTGGCCTATGATACTCTAGGTAGCAGTGAAGAAAGCTCCATTAAAACCATCTGGACCAGGGGAACTGTTCTTATTGAGAGAGAAGACAGCTGCTTTTATCTCTTCAAAAGAGGGAATGGAAGTGAGGAAGGAGTTCTCTTCGGCTGAAACCTTTGGGCTTTTAATATGGAAAAGGGAGGGGCTAGGATGGCTATCCTGAGACTTGAAGAGATTGGAGAAGAAATCCACTGCATGGGCTTGGATGAGATCTTGGTCCTCTGTGATAGAGCCATTTATGGAAATTTGGTGGATAGAGTTGAAAGAGCTCCTAGCCTTAGCTGATAGGTGAAAGAACTTAGTGTTTTGGTCACCCTCTTTCAGCCAGTTAATTCTGGACCTTTGTTTCCAGTGAATTTCTTGAGCGGAGAGGGCCTCATGAAGCTCAAATTTAGCTGACTGAAGGGCATCTCTGGAGAGGTCAGAGGGATCCAAATCAAGGAGCAGTTGGCAATAAAGGACTTTGTCTTCTGCAGCTTTGATGTTCTCGGAAAGGTTACCATAGGTGGACTTACTCCAAAGTCTTAGGGAATGCTTGAGAGCTTTGAGTTTAGAAGCAAGAGTGAATTGGGGATCACCAACTATTGGCAAATCCCAGCTGGATTTGACAGTATCAAGGAAGGAAGGGTGGAGCAACCATTTATTTTCAAATTTGAAGGGAGGGTTTGAGAGGGGAGCTTGGGTGTGGTGGGCAAGGAGGATTGGGCTGTGATCTGAAGAAATTCTGGGAAGGTGGTAGGATGTGGGGTCACGGAAATGGCGTAACCAGCTGGAATTGACCAGTGCTCTGTCAAGCCTGGCAGCCACATAGGAAGAGCCTTGTCTATTGTTAGACCAAGTGAATCTATTACCAACAAATTTAGTGTCATGAAGACCTGCTTGCAGCACTGCAGTTTGGAAAGCTTTTAGGGATGAGAGAGTTGGTTGTCGGATGCTTAGCTTGTCAGCATGGCTAAGTGTAGCATTGAAATCCCCTATAAAGCACCAAGGCAAGGTGGATGAGGAGGAGTCAATGAGGACAGCCCAGAGGTCCTTTCTAAGGGAAGGATTTGTGGAACCATAGACACTAGTAATGATAGAAGTTAAGCCAATGGAATTATTGTGGAGGAGCAGGGAGAGGTGTTGAGAGGAGAAGTCTTTAACCATGATGGAGAGATGGTGAGAGGATTTGGAAAAGCACCAAAGGTTAGGGGTTGTGGAGGTAGCTGAGGGGCCATTGGAGAGAAGGGTATCAAAACCAAGCTTGTTCCAGCTAAGGGAGATAGCAGGGATGAAGGGAGTCATAGGTTCAGAGATGAAAATGAGATCAGGAGAGTGTTTTTGAATCATGTTAGCCAAAGCACGTTGAGTGGGGCGATTTGCAATGCCCCTACAATTCCAGTAAAGGACTTTTAACATGAGGAAGGATTTGGGGGGGTTTTCTTGCCTCTAGATCCCCTAGTAATCGGGCCAGAAGAGGGAGCTGGGAAGGTAGAATTTTTTCCTTTTCTTGGTTTACCTCTGGAGTTGATAGTGGGAGGTGGGTTGACAACTGTGGTATCCCAGGGGTAACTAGGGGAGATGTTTTGAAAGCTAGGGGGAGCAAGAGCAACTGAGCTAGAACAGGGGGAGCTTGGATCAGCTGGGGGGTGAGCTGGGGGGGAGGTTGGAGCTGGTGGCTCAGGGGGGGACTCAAAGCCAGGGGGTAACTCTGTGGAGGAATTACCTTCAGAGAAAGCTTGGAGATTGCGGCCATAGATAGAGGGGTTGTCTGCTGGGTCGAGAAAAGATTAGTGGTCTAGGATAGAGAAAAGATTAGAGAGGTCAATGGATGGAGTGGAAGATTTCTGGAGAATGTCAGAGACAAGATCGTAAGGGAGGTCATTAATAGAGGGGGGGTTGGCCTTCTGGTTGGTAACCTTTTGGCTCAGAACAGAGGATTGGATGGGAGGTGGAAGACTCTGGTTAATAGTGGTGAGAGGAAGTTGAAGGGAGGATTTGACTAGGGTGCTAGGGGGGTCGGAGGAAAGAATAGGGGCAGGGAGGGAAGAGGGGGAGAAAGAGACCACTAAGGGAGGAGGAGGGCCTGGGAGGATGGCACTAGGAACAGGGGCTGAAGTCTTGTGGTTGGGAGAGGGAGGGCAACCTGAGTCAGAGTTTAAAACTGAAGAGTTGTCCAGAGATTTTGAATGAGGAATAGGGGGACAAAAGGAAAAGGTTGATAGACTGTGATTAAGAGAAGAGGAGATGCTAGAGGGAACAGGGGGCTGGGTACTGGTTTTGGAGGAAGCTAAAGCTGAAGAGGTAAGGTTGCTAGCTGAGGTTTTACTGGAGAGGGGACAAGTTAACTGGTTGTGTCCTGGGGAGAGGCATAAGGAACAGGGGCATTGCTCATAGTCTACTGTAATTTCCAGTTCTCCTTCCCCTTGAAAGTTAACCAGGATGGAGGGAGGCTTAGGTTTAGAGAGATCTACGTTCACAAGAACCCTGACAAAGGAAAGGATTCGCTGCGCCATTGTTATGTTGTCAAGCTTTATTGGCTGCCCTATTGAGTTGGCTAGGGAGAGGATGATATTTTGACTCCAACAATGGTAAGGTAGCCCCGACAGTCTAATCCAGACTGGAGCTATTGAAGGCCTAACAGATTCATCTTGCCCAGGAGACCAAGGTAAGAAGAAGACTTTTTTCTTGTCAATGGAGAGGGGAGAGAGACTGAGGATGGAGGCTTTATCTGCTGGAGAGTTAAAGCGAAAAATGAAGTAACCTTTGTTTGTGAGGGAGACCATACAGGGTCTGGTTAGTGGCCAAAGCTTGGCTTTAGCTTCCATCCATTCAAGAGAGGGACGTCTTCCAACAAATCTGTCGATTACAGCAAAAGAGAAGGATTCTTTACTAGAGTTAAGCATAGATTGAGGAATAGTTAAAGATGGCTTACCATTGATCCACGTTGGAGAAGGAAGAGACGCTGGGGTGCAGGAGAGATGGGGGGATTGAGGCACAGAGAATAGGTTTGCATACGATTGTTGAGGAGGAGGGAGGGGAGAGGGGTGGATAACTGAGGGGCAGAGCTGAGACTCAAGCCTAGCAGAGTTGACAAAAGGGACTGAAGAACTTGGCTCTGTAGAGGGGAAAGCTGGAGGAGTCAGGGAGGAGATCTGGGTGGGAAGAGGAGGGAAGTTATGTGGTTGTAAGGAGAGAGGTTGAAGACAACTGGGGCAGGATGAGTGTGGGCAAGCAGAGGCTGTTCAGTGGGGGGGGGGAGGAAGGCAGTAGCGGAGGCTGGACAGAGATGGCAGTCGTAGGTGGTGGGTGAGGCGGTGGTTGGCCTGTGGAGGTGGACGGGAAAGGTCGGTGGGTTTGGGCGGGAAAGGGAAACAAGGGCATACTTTTCAAAAAGCTCTTGACGACTTGGTGATCGCCTACTCACTGAATGGATGAAGTTAAATTTTAATATGTTATATTGGACCTGAGCCAATGAGAATTGACGTAATCGATAGACCTTGGTCCAGGTCAAATGAATTGAAAGGGATACGTTATGAATATTTATCCTTTTTTCTCTTTTTGTGAGCCATAATTAAGAATTCTTGGCCATAACTTATTTATTAGGTTTAAGAAAATTAAATTATAGATCAGAGTTTGTGTTTTTATGTAAACATGCCCATTCTTTAATGTATAAAGAAATGCTTTTAAATTAATTATGGTAAATCCCACCTTAAAACTTTTGTTAATTATTCAAATAAGATTTAAAGTGAGCTCTGTATTAGTTTCACCATAAGATTTTCTCTCTTTTTTTTTTCCCTTTTGTACTAACATATCTATTTGCTATTCTTGATTTAAGATAATAAATAAAAAAAAGTTCAGATCACTCAAAGTCAGAGCTTTACTACTATTATAAAAATATGAAACAATTAAATAATAAATACTTTTGTGTGAACACGGGCGCATTTCGATTTTAACTCGAAGGAGAGATTTTAGGGATTCAAAAGAAATTTTTGATTTTATCCATTTAAATAATGAGTCCAATCTAAAAGGAGTTTCCTTTTAAAGAGTTAAATCTTCCACATCTCTAATCAATTAATGCATATTTATATTTTCTTATATAATGTCATAGGCAAATCTTATCTTTCCCTAGGTTGCTAGATGACCTGTAAGGTTGCCAACCAACAGAGTAACTGTACATTGTCATTAGCACTATCAATTTCGAGTAACTGTACATTGTCATTAGCACTATCAATTTGGATACTTTCTTTATCTTTTCTTGTTTAGTTTTAGTTTTTTCTCTCCTTTTTTACTTTGTATTGGTTTCTCATGGGTTTTTTATTTCTTCTAAATCACGGTTATTGTTTCTATACATTTCCTTTTTTATGTATGTATTTTTTTTTTACATTTAATGATTTCTTTTGCCTTTTATCTTAGTCCTATTTTATTTTTTTCTTGGATTTTGGTGAGTTCTTTCTTAGTTTCCGTAGTGATAGGTTTTCATGCATTTGTGTTTTTCTTTTATTTTTTCATGCATTTGTGTTTTTCTTTTATATTTTTATTTCGAGCATGTTTTGCTAGTTATTATATAATATAGGGATAGAATTCGATTTTCAAATTGGAGCTCGATTTTGCAATTGATTGTAAAATTGGCTCCAATTGAGCAATTGATTTTGATCATGATTTTAACCCTATCATATTAAAACTCTTTATTAAAGAGTTTAAGCGCATTTAAAAATCCTGATTTTAACCAAATCAGATTAAAACTCTTTATTAGAGAGTTTCAACGCATTTAAAGATAGTATTTAATGATAGGGTCTCATCTCTTCTTATCCTTTTCAATTGACAGATACTAGTTTTTATAGGATTCCTTAAAATCTCTCTTAGCTTTTTCTAAAATCCTGATTTAAAATTGAAGTATCATATAGTACACTTGCAAGGGTACTTGCAACAAACCCATGTTCATGCATAGATTGTGTTGGGCTATCCAATCTTGGTTTCTCTAACCGATTTGGACTCTCAATTCACATTGTCAATTTGAGATGTCTTGGGTAGAACAAGAATGATATGGTGTGAGACTGAAAAACCAAGCAACAGTGCAGTTTTACGTATCAAAAATCCAATCAAGCTATCCCACGAGCTGTGACGATGTGAACAAAAGATGTTTTAATCGTATATTGAAATTAAGATCTCATCCATATAGCCTTTCATGTATCTTACTTCATTTTTAAACTAGTCAACCTCAAAAAAAAAAAAATTTAAAATTACCAGACAATATGGACACATTGGATGCATTTTGGGGCTGGTCCAATCGATTTTAGAGATTGTTAGCCATCCAATCAATAGCACTATGAAATAACTTATTATGCATTTGATGGCTTTATATAAGATGCCTAGCAACATTCTTTTGATCTAATTTCTTGCTTGATTTTGTGTTGGTTACTTAATTAACACCATTCCAATATTTTCTCTACGGCCCTGATGCATAGTGTAGGTTTAACCTTCTATTCAGTAACAATGCTCAATCTGCTTGTGATTGGTGTGCATTATAATATTTCAGGCTTGGATTATATATATTTGTCCAACCTTACCATTTTCACAGTGACGTTGTATTCTTGCGAAGCAATACTTGATCAGTGGGTCGGATGTAATACACTTGCAAGAGTACTGAGGCATTTGAGTAGGCCCAGTGAAATAGGGCTTGATTTTTTCAGAAAAAAAAAAAAAGAAAAAAAGAAGAAGAAGAAGAAGAAGAGGACTTAATTTTTGTTGTAGCTCTTTTCTTTTGAGTTTTTTTTTAGATTTTTTGTGCAGTAAATGCTTAAACATGAAATTCCATTCTTCTATGGGATTTTTATATTTTCACTTTTCATTTTTTATAATTTTATTTTGTTAATCGATATTAGTGGTCATGTATCTTGGTCTCACGTCTTCATCTCATGTTTCCTCAGTTCTATTTTTATTTTACTTTACATTTTTCTTTGGCGTGGGGGACAAATTAGGGTTTGGCAGAATAAATTTTGTTATAGATTAAGGGACGATGCAGTAGAGGTATGGTTTTATTTTTTATATATATTTTTTAATGCATTTTTTATGCTGTAATTCTTTCCTTTTGTGTTTGTATAGAATTTTTTTTTTTTTTTTGTTGCAGTAAATGCTTAAACATGAAAGTACATTTTAATATGGTGTTTTTGTGATTTCTCTAGATGACATCTACAGTTGCCAACCAACTGAGCAGCTGCACATTGTCGTCGTTTTCATTACCAATTTTGATGATTTTTTTATTTTTATTTTTTATTTATCTCAGCTATCTTTTCTTTATATTGGTTTCAAATGGGTTTTTTGTTTCTTCTAAATCACACTTCTTATTTCTATATATTTTCTTTTTTTCTTTTAAAACCAACCAACTATATTTTTCGATTATTAGTATAGGTTTTAATTTTGATTACAATTTTTACGATCTCAGTATAGGTTTTTGTGTAGTAAATGCATAAACATGAATTGCAGTTTTCTATGGGGTTTTCTTATTTGCACTTTTAAACTTTAGGATTTGATTTTGTTGATTGATATTAGAAATCATGTATCTTGATCTCATGTCTTCATCTCATGTTTCCTCCGTTCTGTTTTTATTTTATCTTATTTTTTATTTTTTTTAATTTTTTGTGTAGGGGATAAATTGGGATTTGGCAAACAAAGAATTTTGTTATAGATTTGAGGGACATTAAATTTCTTTTTGAGAGATTTACTTTTACTGTTTGGCTTGATCAAATGGTAAAGCTTTTAGCCTTTTTTTTCCCTTTAGCTTCATTGTTATTTTATTTCAGTATTTTTTTTTATTTTCAATCAGTTTTGCAATGTGGTGAGATGGGTTTGTTTTATTGAATTACATAGGTTCTTTTTTCAGGCATGGACATGTTGAGTTTGTAGATTACATTTGTTTACATCTATATATATTTTTAAAAAAAATATAAAGGTTGTCTTACAATACTGATTGAAATGGGGTTATTCATATACATGATTGCACCCATCGTTTCTGCCTTGGTACGCTTTCGTATCTTAAATGAGTGAAACAAAAATTTTATATAACTATCACGGGTTCTTATAATTATTTCTTAAGTTATAATATGCATGCTTTAATTTTTTGGGGTTTTAACTGGAAAAATCCTTATAAATGGGCATTGCATTGATTTGGGCCCAATAAAAATGGGCAAACAGAAGTGGTCCCTTAGGCCACTTACATTTTTATTTTATTTTTTATGTTTTCTTTGTAATAGTCGACATCGACCATCCAAAAACATAGCTCTTATGATACAACCTCCCTTCCAAATTCTCTCCAGTTTGCTCAAATTCAAATCCCACCCCTTCTCTTGGCTCTTGGCACGCAGCATATTCATTTCCTAGGCATAACTATAGATTTTGGAAGCATAGATGGCTTGCCTCACATCATCTATGAGCTGCTTAGAGGGCCTGAAAATATCTGTAGTGATCTCAATCATGGGCAACCCATGAATCGCCGATCCCGGCATCCCTCCGACCTTCAGTTTCTCTCTGGTACAGTCCAAGCTCCTCGTAAGAGGATTAGCCTGCCTGATTCTTCCTGGCCAGCACTGCTCGGCGAGCTTCAAGTTCTCCAACTGATCTCCACCTCCACCATCGACCTTTCCTCTCACTTGGGTCCCCGGCCTCCGCCTCTCCGGCGTGACCTTTCTCACATTACTCGAATTCACCGGCGCCGAAGAAAGAGGAGCTTTTATCTTGCTTATGGGAAGCGAGAACGACTCCCCCTGGAAAGAAACCGACAAGCTCCAAGAAGAAGCCCAGAGGACCTTGGACACCGCCGGCATTGCAGCAGCAACATTGGCCGGCTTCAAGTCCGGCAACGGCGTGGTGGGGCGAGGCTTCCCCGGACCGCTCTGCTTGGCGAATTGCGAGCGTTTCGGGGCAAAAGGCTTGGGCGCGGCTGCCGAACAAGAGATGTGTGGAGATGGGTGTCTTGTGGAGGATGAAAATGAAGAGGAGGAGGGAGACATGTATCTAGAGGAGATTTCTTTGGGTTTGAGCTTTCTTGGAGGAGGAGGAGGAGGGTGAGAGACGCCATTGTCCTTCTCAAAAGGAAGAAGAGGGGTTCTTGGCCTTGATGGGTTTCGACGATTCAAATCTTCTTGTGGAGTTTTGGAGGAATTTGTGGCAGATTTTGCAGCCACCACTATGATCTGAAGATCAGATCACATCACATCTCTCTTCAAAACGACTGATTTCAAGAACCGATCTTTATCTCACCAAATAAAAAAAGAACCCATCTTTCTCTTTTCTTCTTCCTCCTTCTCAAAGATTGTTGTGAGATTGATTTGAGATCAGTTGCAGAGAGCAAGAAAGAAGAAGAGAGAGAGGAAGAGATGAATGAAGTTTCGGGCAGCCTTTTGTATTAGCGTCGATCTCGAATATAGCGCTAAAAGACAAAAACATATATATATATAAACGTAAAGTCAAGCCCCCTTTTGTTTGCCCTTTTTTATTGGGCCCAAATCAATGCAATGCCCATTTATGAGGGTTTTTCCCGTTAAAACCCCTAATTTTTATGGATGTCTCGTATTTGGTATTTCAACTTATTTTTCAGATTTTTATTAATCATGTTTGTAAGGTCAAACAGGCTGCCGCGTCATCAAACGAGGCTAACAGATGTTGTCAAGCCAAAATCGAGGCAGAGACACCTCTCATTATAGCGACGATGATTCTCGCTATGGCGAGAATGGTGCTAAGAGCCCAGTTGGTTCCAGACTCTGTTTTATGTGTTTAAGATGGAGTACTCTCTATTCTAAGTGGATTATTACTAGGAGTCTTTAGCACGAATTTGGGGCTATAAATTGGGTGTTTTTCCAAGCCAAAGACAGATAGATCATCTCTTAAGCTCTGAATTAGTGATATAATTGGAAGAAATATTCTCTAAAGATTTATTGAAGAGTTGTGCTGCCAAGTACTCTAGAGAGCCATGTTCGTCTGCATCTCTTGTAGAAGATCATCTTCTTGCGTAAAAGATTTGAGGAGTCAAGCGCTGGATTAGGTCTGTGGCAATCAACGATGTAAAGTCGTTGAAGCGTGAAGCAACACAATGTAACTTCAGTCTTTAGATAAGGGATATTTGGGGAGGAAATCTGAGTTTCTTATAATTGCGAGATTCATAGTATTTTATTTGATCCAGTTCGGATCGGTGGTTTTTCATCCAGTTAGGATTTTCCACCTTAAATTTGGTGTCTTTGTAGTGTGTGCTTGTGTTTTTATTTCCGCTGCCTAGATTATTGTTTTTTGCACACTATTTGGCTGATTTATTGAGTGGACCAATCTAAAGATCACGAATCCTAAGCCTTCAATTGGTATTAGAGCGGGTTGCACTATATTGCTTTGTTTGATCCTAAGAGATATCTAGAATGGTATTCAATCAGTTCTTGGCTAAATCTTCTATGTCTGATGATGATAATGAAGATGAGGTGTCAAACCAAGAACATGATTGGGAAGAAAAATATTATTCCGCGTTTAATGATTGTGTGAGGATGACCAAGTTTGGTAAAAGTGTCACGATCAAGTTAAAAGTTACTCAAGAAGAAAATTTTACATTAATGAATGATTTAGAACAAGCACTTGAAAAGATTTGTCTTTGGGAAAGTCAGAAAATTTGCATGGCTGAAAATTTGACCAATGAGAGTCAAAAACTTGAAAAGGCTGAACAAAAGATTGAGAATATGAAGTCAGAGTTGCAAACTATTAAATCTAAAAAAGAAGATTTGAAAGGAAGACTGAAGATCACTCTGTCTGAGTTAGAAGTAAAACAAACTTCTCTAAACAAGATGAACACAGGTTCGAGAACTCTTATGAACATCTTGTGCAGTCAGAAGTCTCCTTTTAACATAAGCGGTCTCAATTATGATCATGGTGCATCCACTTCAAATGCAAAAGGTAAAACAATTTTTTGTTTCAAGTGTTGCACATGCTACTCCACATACTGCACTTTCAAATAATGTGTTAAGTAGTTTCAAGAAAAAGAATGTGTCACGCACTGCACGCACATCCACTTGTCACCATTGTGGAAAAAAAGGACACATTCGTCCTCATTGCTAGAAACTGCAAAGTCTACCCAAGACCAAGCAATGCCGAAAGAGTTTTTCTCCACTCAAGACGACTCCAATTGGGTTAAAATGTCTGATATGCCTAAAAAGGTTTCTTACACTGTGCTGCAAGATCAAACTACACAAGTATGGGTGGCTAATTATAAAAGGCCCTAATCAAGGAGGTCAAGCTCCCACCCCCAGTGCGGATACGAAGATCATATTGAGGGGGGGTTACAATTTTGGGTGAGCTACTGCATCCAAATTGACAGAAGCTACCTGATGATTTTTGTTTGTCAATTATGGACAAATACAAGGGGAGAAAAATGAAGTTAGGGGGAGTTCTACAAGCTAAGGCAATTCAAGATCTACAGTGCTGATTTTTTTTTTAATTTAATGTATTTGGAGTTTTTTTCTATTTTTTTTTTTTTTAGATCATATTGTATTGTTCTAGGAAGATTTGTTCAAGAATTGCCAAATGGGGAGATTGTAAGGTCAAACAAGCTGCAGCGTCATCAAACGAGGCTGACAGATGTTGTCAAGCCAAAACCAAGGCAGAGACCCCTCTCGATATAGCGACGGTAATTCTCGCTATAGCGAGAATGGCACTAAGAGCCCAGTTGGTTCCAGACTCTGTTTTATGTATTTGAGATGGACTCTCTATTCTAAGTGGATTATTACTAAGAGTCTTTAGCACGAATTTGGGGCTATAAATTGGGTGTTTCTCCAACCCAAAGACAGATAGATCATCTCTTAAGTTCTGAATTAGTGATCTAATTGGAAGAAATATTCTCTAAAGATTTATTGAAGAGTTATGCTGCCAAGTGCTCTTGAGAGTCAGGTTCTTCTGCATCTCTTGTAGAAGATCATCTTCTTGCATAAAAGATTTGAGGAGTCAAGCGCTGGATTGAGTCTATTGCAATCAACGGTGTGAAGTCGTTGAAGCGTAAAGCGATACAAGGTAACTTCAGTCTTTAGATAGGAGATGTCTGGGGAGGAAATCTGAATTTCTTGTAATTGTAAGATTCATAGTGTTTGATTTGATCCAGTTTGGATCCGTGGTTTTTCACCCAGTTAGGGTTTTCCACCTTAAATTTGGTGTCCTTGTGGTGTGTGCTTGTTTTTTTTTATTTCCGCTGCATAGATTATTATTTTTGGCACACTATTGAGTTGATTTATTGAGTGGACCAATCTAGAGATCTCGTACCATAAACTTTCAATGTTTGCTCTCTTTTTCCTTTAGTTTCATTGTCATTTTATTTCAATATCTTTGCCTTTTTTATCAGTTTTTGCATATTTGTTTTACTATATGTATAGTGTTTTATTTCGAGCATGGACATGCTGACTCAGCAGATCGAAGATGATATTTTCTCTGTTTTCTTTTTCTTTTCTTTTCTTTTTATTACTTTAGGCCATCAAATTCAACGCTTGCCTTTTCAATTCTTCTGCACAATTTATCATGGATGATTCTTTCTTTCTTTTTTCCATATCGTTCGTTCTTTATATATTGAGAAAATTTCACATCTTTTCTCTAAAGAAATTCGTAGCTGCACCAAACATTGGCTCCAATTCATCGAGAAAAAACTTTTTGCACCAAACATGTATTTCTAACTTCCTCATAAAAAGTTTTTCGAAGTATTTAGAAACTATAGAATTTGCCTATATGACAATTTCATCTTTTTATCGAAGTTGCCTCTAAACAAACATGCCCTAAGAAAAATTAAAAGGAAAATACATAAAGGGAAGAGAATGCAGACAGTGCTCCTTGCAGCCCGGCAGTGGCGCCAAGCTTCCATCTGGCAGTGGCTTGCAATTCATTCCTGTGTGGGGTGTTTTCCTAAGAGTAGGATTACGTTAGCCTCGGTAGAAGTACCAGCTCAGCTCATCCCGATCTCGGTATCCAAGTTCGGCCACAGCGCCAAGATCCATCTAGTTCGGTAACGGTACCAGCTAGACATCCCTTCTCAGCTCGGCAAACAGTGTCACCTTGCGCCAAGCTTGAGCCAATCTCGGCAGGAGTACCGACTGGGCTCATCTCGGTCTTGGTATAAGGCACCTCGGCAAGTGCCAGGATGAGTCTGAATCTAGCCTCAGTATCATCTTCAGCTCGGTCCGTCCACAGGGATGAGTACTAGGCCATGATTGTACTTCTATGAAGTTACGGCTACGTTACAGACCGTGCTGACAGACAAGACAGGCACCGGATAGTGGTCAGATGTCATCTTGATCAATCATATTCACATTAATACCAGAGGTCATCTCTTGATTCAACCTGATAGTATCTCCACCTACCCCCACTAAGGGTGCGCCAAGTGAAACCCCTACATATACAAGGATAAGAATCCCTTCGGAGGGATGGGCTAATGTTATGTTTTTTACAACATCACGCATCATTATGCTGAATATCACACATTGCATAGCGCGTTACAAAACGCCTTGCATAAGAGCATACTTGCCTCTCATCTCCATCTTTTGTTCAGTGACAGCACTAACTTAGACATCGGAGAGCCTTCGGCTGACGCAGCCAGGGTCTCTAATCTCTATTTCTCATTTCCTTTCAGGTCCTAAGGCAATCTATCTTCCCCAAAGAAGCTTAAATAGCAAATCACAAATCTTACACTAACCTAATTTGAGTCCTTAACTTTTAGGCACTCACAATTAGCGTCGTCTATGGGAACGACCGACAAAGCCATGCCTCTAGCAGCGGCAAAGGATCTACAAAGCCCGGCCACCATCATTGACAACCCCCTGTCGAACCATTTCTAGGGAAAGTCTGATACAACAAGCGCGGGACAACCTGTAACTCAGAACAGGTTCATCAGCAAAGGAGGTGACAGCACCTCCCCGACAAAACGCTCCTACACCGGAGCACCCCCAATAGAGTATTGCCCTGCTAGGGACTCCCCTGCGGAGCAAAAGTTCCAGCAGCAGTCGAGTCTCGTCATTTCCTCCACCAAGTGGGTCGCAACAGCGATAATGATGAAGATCCATCCCTTGTTGATACCAGGGCCCGTAGCCGCGGCCCTCGCATCTTTTGAGCAAGCTCCATTGCCAGGCAGCGATCTTCAAAGGGACCTCCTTCGGTTCCCCATAGTCACTGTGAAAGCACTGGTCGACAAGGGTAAGCTCGAGTTCGAGCTCACAACAGTTTCAACCTCTGGCGGGACCCTTCCCCCAGAAAAAGAAATGACGACCACAGAAACAGTCCCTTGACTCGCCATGCAATCTTCATCCTCAAGTCCCAGCTCGGTGATGGCGCCAGCCATAGCTCAGACAGCTCCAATCACGACAGCTTCGGCAGTGGCCTCGGCAATATCACCAGCCACGACTCAGGCAGAAGCACAACCTAGCAGGAGTTTCAACTACGGCCTCGGTGATAGCACCGAACCACCGCTCAGCTCCTTCAGTTGATAGCTCCAGCAGCAGCCTTGGTGACAGCACCAGCTACTGCTCGGACAATCTCTATCTTGACAGCTCCAGCAACGGCCTCGGTGATAGCACCAACTGTGGCTCGGACAGTTCCAATCTTCATAGCTCCGGCTATGGCCTCGGTGGCAACACCAGCCTCAGCCCAGCTTCTTCGGACATAGAACAAAGCTTCAGCAAAGGTCTTAGCTCGGTGACAGTACCAGCATGAAAGAGACCACACCTCGGTTACAGAACCAGCTGCAAAGCACCGCAGTTATGGAACTCGGCAAAGGTGATGTGAATTTAATTTCAATCTTTTAATACTGCAAGTGCACATTTGTCTTTTTGAGACAGTGGTAAGTACAGGTCAAATCCCACAGGGAGCACTACTAAGTTAAAATTTAAAATCTAATTTTTTTATAATGAAAATAAAAATAAATCAAGATTTGAATGAGAGATAAAGCTACTATGCAAGATGAACAGATAACAATAATATTAAAGGTAGATCGGAGCAACAAAGAATCCATTAATTAATTTTAATTCTCAATCCACATACTTTAATTTAGTCTTCTGTCTTGCAAATAACTCAGATCAGAAACAACTCAATATTTCTGATCCGGAAGATATTTTTCTTTTAAAATCCAATTCTTAAATAGAATAACCCAAGATCTCCATCACCTCATAAAAATATAAATTACTTTGAGCATCAGTTAACAAATTAAGCATAAAATATTAAAGGTATAAAAACCTAAGTATATCCTATCAAAAGAAGATTAACTGATCAAAAAGAAATTTATTTAAAATATAAAGCAGAGGTTTGTCCGCGGCGTGAAGGCAGATCTATTATTCTATTAAACAATACATCATAGGAACAAAAGAATTAAATTAAAGACATAGAACAAAAATAAAATTACTTAACTTCACTTTGTGCTCCGATCCAGAAAAATCTACTCCTCCATTGCAAAAGATATGATCTTCATTAAAAACTTCATGGCAATTACAATTTCTCTCACACTCTTTTAATCTAGTTCTGGAACAGTGCTCCAGAATACCCAAAGATTTTTCCTTTCTTTTCTTTTTTCTAAAGAGAGAAGGGAAGTAGGGAAGAAGAGAGAGAATAGAGAGAATAGTTAGTGACGTCCAAGGGAGGGAGTTACTCCCGTATACTACTTTTTGGTTCCTTTTATTTCTCCAATTATCTATCAGATACATTGAATCTGGACACATTCTCTGCAGATTTGATTTATCTTCATTGATAAGGTATATCTCTTATCCTTTTTGAATTTGAATGAGGTGGAAGCTTCTGGAAACCTCTGGGTGGCTTGCCTAATCTTCAAATGGGGTCCCACAAGGGATATGCAGCAATTGATTATCAGCGGTGTGGATTTAATTTGCAATCCAGTCTAAAAATGAACATGAAAATCTCCGGACCCATAACTTTGTCAATATAGCTCTGATTTGCACATTCTTATGCTCCACGAGTATCTACTCTGAATAAGCTTTCCAACGGTAGGTAAATTTCATCGATCCGACAGTCGGATTGAAAGTTATGGTCATTTAAAGATGAGTTGCCCTGAGAAAAAGGGGATTAACTTTAAAATTTTGATTTGCAACGGATTCTATCTCTGCACAACTTTCATTTTCGAAAGGACATCAGATGTGGATGATTCTAACTCTTCTTCTTTTTTTCCAATCAAAATGGTACTCTTTGAATTATCCATTAATAATTTCAAATTTGCAACCACTGTGGACCCTGCCATGTGGGACATTTCATCTATTTGAACAGTGGGTCCCATGAGAAAGCTTCTACTATAATTAGAACTCTCCAACTGACATGATGAGTGGACCCCTCCTTTGACTGATTTGCATATGGCTTGTGTGTAGGGTCCACATGGTGAATTCTTCAATTTACTTCAATTCAGCAATGCAGGGCCCTGGATGACAATGTGTACTTGAAAGTGGATTCTATGACAGAGGCCTGTAATTCTCATGATTTTCTGCACATTAAATACTGAAGAGCCCATATTGAAGCGGGACCCATCCGGACAAAGTTCTACTCCAATTGGGACTCTTCGGAGAAAATTTGCAAAACAATTTAAGTTAATGCAGAAAATGTATGAAAAGTATGAGAATTCAGATTCCTAGGTGAAAATGCATGAAATGATGAACTTAGATGAATAATGATGCAATTCACCCAATTAAATCTCTAATTCATCATAATATTTTGCGTAAATGTGCAAATTCATGAACTTAACACACCCCCGAACCACCATTTTGCTTGTCCCTTAGCAAAAGTTGCAAGCAAAAAGGTTTGAAGTTCTTTGACCTAATCGAAGAAAAAAAAAAGTAAATTTGAAAACAAAACCACTTTCGCTGGTGTTCTCGGTTGCATTTAGCGTATGCAACAAGCCCTTAAACCCCTAGGTTCCCCCTAGTGGACGAGTTGTGCCTCGTGAGGGTTTGCAATGAATCTACCCACAAAATTCTTTCTTCCTTTTTTTTTTTTTTTTGCTAAAGATGGGTAAAACCTATCAAAATCCAGGGAAACTTCTTCCAAGAGAAAATCTTTAGACACTGACTATTCTCGGTTCTCGAAATTTTCAGAGACAAATCTTAAATTTGGTTCGCCAATCCTATCTTTTGGTCAGAAATTCTCGAAATCATGCTAATTGATCGTGCACGGTGAAAAGTATGTATACGTAATAAGCATCAAATGATCCACCAATAATCTCCGTGAATTTATTTTATTTTAATTTAAACTTTGAGCTGCCTAATCTTAGCAAAGAAAAACAGTCTTCCTCTCAAGGCAATAATGACGACTCTCGTACTACTGTTTTTTCAAAGGCCGCATTTTTTTTTCAAACACACACATGTGACTGTGCAATGTCTAGGTTCCTTAAGCTTTCTAATTAACCCATGTAACGAGCATTAGGCCAGTGACTCCCAAAACAGATGTCTTTAGGGCACTAGGTATGTAAATACCCCTACGGGCTTACTGGCTCGAGTTAAAAAGGCTACGAACCCAAACTAGTCACCATGATTCAAAATCTCGGTCTCGGTCGCAGTATCGGCCGGGCCGAAAAATCGATATGATATCGATATCGGTCGCGGATATCGGTCCGTCGCGGTCATCGTTGTATGAATTTTTTTTTAATCCAAAAAAATTCGCAAAAATATCCAGAAAATCCAAAATATTAGAAAATGCTGGAAAACCATATTTGTTTTCATTAATAACAGCAATAAATCAAAATCTCGGACACCTTAAGTTATGGCTCCTGTCTGTGTCGCAGTTCACTGTCTCTTCCAGTATTTCATATAATGCAAACATTATTGATGCTCATGATCAATTTATTAGTGTAAAATATAAGAAAAGAAAGATAACATATCAATCATCATTTAATACTAACTTAATCATCAAATAAAGTTGTGAAATTCAAGACCCTGAAGATTAGTGACTGAGATAGTGAGTTAGTGACTGAAATAGATAAATCATAAAGCACTTGTGCATCAAAATGTTCATGGTTTACCTGAAATTAGAGGGGACTAGTGGAGAGTACTAGTAGAGACTAGAGAGAGACTGATGAGTATGAGTGTATGACAGATTGACAACCTAATACCAAGTGGAGTGTTGCCCCTGGCTCGATATCATCATCATCATCATTTCTTCGGTATTGGTTAAAAAGATATGATCCATACTGTTGTGCAGCACTAGCACTACCATACCCATAATCATATTCAAATTGTTCTTGATAAGATGATGAACTATCTTGATCCCCTGTGGATTGAGATGGTTGGTTGTAATCAAATGGCATGAAATAGTCATGAGGGGCATAAATAGGTCGTTGAGAAACTGGTGGGGGAAGCCTCCCTTGCCCAATTAACATCTGTTCGATAGAAATAATCGGTGTTGGTGAAGGGGGTACCCAATTAGGGTCATATGAATAACCCTCATGCTGTCCATACATGGCACCTTGTTGGCCAACATAACCACCATGTTGTACATACATGGCACCTTGGCCAACATAACTCCCATGATGACCATGAGTAGCGGCGCCGGTGCTACTACTACCCCTTGCCTCAGTCTGTCCAACATGTCTGACATAGCCACGGCGAGGATCTAACTCAGTAGCATCAGGAAAATGCTCAACTGTCTCATAAGTGACAGGATCATCATCTCTATAATGACCCTCATCCCTGGGAGAGTCAAGTGGAATTCCTGCTGATGATGAAGAAGTAGAAATACTTAACTTACTCTCTTCATCCACTTCCTTTCTCCTTGGCTCACTCGTATTAGGTGCACGCCCCTGCTGCATTGTCAAGTTTATTTCTTCTATCCTTTCTGCAACCCTCACTGGCTCAGGCCTATCCCCAGTCAATTCCTCCATCAACTGCTCAAACTCTGGGTCTTGGTCTAACACCGGTTCTTCTTGTTCCTCCAGCCATTGACCTAACACAATATCCTCTTCTGAAAAGATATAGTCCAAATTAATTGGACAGAAATAATCCCGGTGATCCTCAAACTGTCTTCTCGTTCTATTTCTACTCTGGAGCTTGAGGTTGTAGTGAATGTAGACTAATTTATTTAGCTTTTGCATTGTCAATCTATTTCTTGGTCTTGTGTGGATAAATGAGAATGTGCTCCAGTTTCTTTCACAATTGGAAGACGATGTAGTTTGACTAAGGACTTTAATAGCAATCGTCCTTAGTGCATGAGCACTCTCTCCATAATTTAACCACCATTCAGCTGAAAAAAATAGAAATGATATTAGAGTCAATAAAAAAATAATAAGTCCTTAAATAATAAAGAGATGACATTACAATCAATACCAGGATAGGTCTGTATCACAGCTCTCCGCGCAGTCGTCGTTCCAAAGCTTCCAACCCGTACATTGTATATGTCAATCAGAAGACATTAACGTAGAAAAATAAATTAGAGAAATTACAATGTTATATACTTTTTTCCTTAATTATCCTACATTCCTACGTGATTAGTAGCCCAAATTGCTTCATCTGTACTCTCTGCCAATCTTTCAATTACATTTTTTAGTCCCAAACGGATTTCATCAGATATGTGTCCATCCGTAAATTGGGGATTAAAGAAGCATCCTGTAACAGTAAAACCAATGAATTTTAGTCATTGATAAATTAATATAGTGAGGACTGAGGAGAGAATGGAGAGTTGAATACAACAATTCAAGTATTAAAGGATATTCTTCACTTACCGGCAATGTGTAAATCATGTTTCAATTGTCGTCCCTATCGATCGTCGATGATCTTCCAAAACTTTTTGTAATATTTACAATCTGCTTGAATAGCCAGCTTTGATCTCTCCATGGCCTCATGTAAGAAGCCCATTGTTGGCTTATCATCGCCATCAACCAATCAAAGAACCTTTATTAGGGGATCAAAAACATTCAAAACACCCTTCACATGAGGCCAAAACTTGTTGGACTCAATTATTTTACATACTTCAACAGTAATGGGACTTGGCCTCTTTCCCCATTTTGAATTCATGAAATCATGTGATTTTATCAATCGAAGAAGGCCTTCTCTATACTTGTAAACACTTTCGATAGCAATGAAGTGGGTGGCAAATCTAGTGATGCCAGGCCGTAGTAATTCATGGTTGTCTGTATGCGTTTTCATCATGGAAATGAGTCTATATGATTGATAAAAAAAATTGGTGATCTTCGTTATCTTACCAATCACTTGCTTCATGACTTTTCCTTTTACAATATCTTCAAGCATTAAATCCAAGCAATGTGCTGCACATGGAGACCAGAAAATCCTTGGCCTTTGTTTCATAAGCATCATTCCTGCAGCCTTCATGTTTGCAGCATTGTCGGTAACAACCTGAACTACACAATCTGCCCCAACTTCTTCAATCACCTCATTCAATAACTTATTAATATATTTTGCATCTTAAATGTAATCAGTTGCATCAACTGATTTGATAAACACCGTGCCCATAGACGAGTAGACTAGAAAATTCAAGAAATGACGATGTGTGATGGTCGTCCACCCATCGCACATTAGTGTGCAACCTTTTTCCTTCCATGCCCATTTGAAAGTTTGCACCCAAGCCTGCAACTCTTCATACTCTTTCTCAACACAGACATGCCCAATCTCATAAGGGGTAGGTGCCTTTATACCTGGACCATGTTCTGCAGTTGCATCTAACATGGTGGTGAAATAAGGAGATGATGCCTTGTTGGGAGGAATGCCTCCATCCAAAAAAAACTTCCCAGCGGCTCTCACTAGATGTTCTCTGGCTTTACCAAACTTGCTCTTTAATGCTTTCATAATGCTGGGTTGCTTTGATGTTGGTTTTCTATAAGCATATGGGTCAATTGGCCCCACTTGCTGAGGTGCATGTGTAGGAGGTCTTTCAATCTCCTCAATGTCTAGATCTCGACAGGGTTGTTTTTGACAAAATGCCCGACGCAAACTTGCTCCCCTAGGTCCGGATGACCCACCCTGCTCATATTCGCTACCTCTAGAGGCTGCTTCATATTGCATTCTTCTTCTCTCTTCCTCCTCCTGAAGTGACCTAACACTTTCTCTCCTAGCCGTCCTCATTTCCGGGTCTTCATCATCATCATCGGAGGAGGAACCGAATACTTCTTCTCTACATGCATCAAATTCCTCAGTTCTTCTTCTTTGTTGTACAACTTTGTTTTTTTTTTTTTTTTTGCTGATGCATTTAGGAGCTCCTTCATTTCAACAGTCACATTTGGTGGCACTTTATGACATTTTATCACCTGACCTGTTACATGCCTCAAATGTTGTTTCAATCGAGTAATCCCGCCATTGAGCACTTTTCCACAATAATTACATTTCACTCTACTTTTGCTTCCAACTGTTTCACCATGGTTCCATGCCGGAACTATTTCACGCACCATCTTGTTCCTATAAAATAAGAAATTCATGCAATAGTAATACACTAATACTCTAACAACAATTATTTTTAGGAAAAGTCAAGATTTAATAAAATCATTTTCAAAAATCCTAAATATATAGATTTAGCATAAAAGTATGTAGATCAATCATTTACACATCATACAATGATCATGAATCATTAAAAGAACATATTTATGATAAAAACCCAAAAAAATGATATATTATAATTCAAATATTAAAAAATTTGAAAATAAAATAAGTAAAATAAAAATCTAAATCATATTTATGACTATGAGTAGATGTAGATCTATCATCTACACACTATTAATAAGCCTTTGGTAACACAAATATTCTAACAAGTAACAACAATTAATTTTTAGAAAAAAAAATTAATAAAATCATTTTCAAAATCCTAAATATATAGATCTAACATGAAAGTATGTTGATCAATCATTTACACATCATACAATGATCATGAATCATTAAAACAACATATTTATGATGAAATCCCCAAAAAATGATATATTATAATTCAAATATTAAAAAATCCGAAAATAAAATAATTAAAATAAAAATCTAAATCATGTTTATGACTATGAGTAGATGTAGATCTATCATCTACACACTATTAATAAGCCATTAAGCCTTTGGTATCACAAATATCCTAACAAGTAACAACAATTATTTTTTGGAAAACAAAAATTAATAAAATCATTTTCAAAATCCTAAATATATAGATCTAACATAAAAGTATGTAGATCAATCATTTACACACCATACAATGATCATGAATCATTAAAAGAACATATTTATGATGAAATCCCCAAGAAATGATATATTTTAATTCAAATATTAAAAAATCCGAAAATAAAAAAATTGAAAAAAAAGTTCAAAATCATGTGTATGAGTAGATCTAGCATGAAAGTATGTAGATCTAACTTCTAAATGAAGAAAACAACACAAGTGACAAACCTCTATACTTCATCTAAAAAAAAAAACACATAATAAAATGCTTTAAGTTGATTTTCCCTTACCTTAGATAATATTTTCTTCAAAAAATAGAAGTGAGATTTGAAAATATGCAAGAGAGATGTGTGATGGAGTGTGGCTACTGCTATGGGTAGTAAGGAGTTGAGAAGAGAGGAGAAGAAGATGAAGATGGGGGAAAAAATAAAAAAATTAGGGTTTTCACCCTTTTTGACATATCTCGGCCGATATTTTCAAAATATAGGCCGAGATATCGTTACCACCGAGATGAACAAAATCTCGGCCGATATGGGCCGAGATTTTGGCGAATTTTTTCGATACCGATATCTCAGTGAGATATCGGTTTGGTATCGGTCGATTTTTTGATCCATGCTAGTCATAAAACTTTTTATTCTTTATATTTTCTTTTTTTTTCCTTTTTATTTTTGCGGTCCCCAACAATAGGCAGCCATTTCCATGTATCCACCCACTGAACTAGGAAGCTTTGTACACTAAGGGTCGATTTTCTATTTTTTTTATCAAAGAAAAAAAAATGAAAATCATAGCTTCACATTCAAAATCTTGAAAACGTATACCACCTGTGTAACAGTGATGGATCAAAATTCAGCACTTCTCCAAAAATCCTTTCCATAAATAAAATGGTGAACCATTGTTTTCTTTTTCCCAAAATAAATATCTCCAGCCAATAAAAATTATCTTGAAAGTTTCCCTCTAACCTAACAGTAGAAAAAAAAATTTAAGTCTCCTAAAAACCAAAGCAAAGCGAAAAAGAAAAAGTAGAATGAAAATTGAACAAATGATCACATGTTAAGTTCTAACTCACACCCCCAAACCTAAATTCAACATTGTCCTCAATGTTATGAATGCATGTGTAATGTGAAAATGAACAATAAGGAAAATTGGAATATCTTACTATGTAGGGTGATTGCAAAAGAATGTGATCAACTAGCTCAATTACCTTCCAAAATTGGGTTGCCTCCCAAACCGCGCTAAGTTTAATGTCGTCAGCCCGACATGATAAAAAAATGATTAGTCTTGGTAAATTGGGTCTTCCAAAAGGATATCCTCAACGTTTTTATCCTTCAGTTCTAGAAACGGTTTCAACCGTTGACCATTCACCTTGAAAACATCCTCATTCTTGGGATTTTCAATTTTCACAGCACCATGAAAGTAAACAGCGCTAACAATGAATGGACCAGGCCACCGGGTTCGTAACTTCCCTAGAAACAGGTGTAATCGGGAGTTATACAAAAGGACTTTCATACCCGGTTCAAAGGATTTTCTTAAAATTGACTTATCATGTTTCAACTTCATTCTTTCCTTGTAGATCTTGGCATTCTCATAGGCATCATTTCGAAGTTCTTCCCACTCATTGAGTTGTAATTTGCGCAAAGTACCCGCAGTGGGTAAGTCAAAATTAAACTTCTTAATGGCCCAATAAGCTCTATGCTCCAATTCAACAAGCAAGTGGCAAGCCTTACCATAGACCAACCTATATGGGGACATCCCAATAGGTGTCTTGTAAGCGGTTCGATAGGCCCACAGTGCATCGATCAATCGCAAAGACCAGTCTTTCCGAGTGGGATTGACCGTCTTTTCCAGAATTTGTTTAATTTGCCTATTTGAAATTTCCGCTTGGCCACTTGTTTGTGGGTGATAAGGTGTAGCAACCTTATGGGTGACGGAATATTTTTTTCAACAAATGCTCAAAGGGACGGTTGCAAAAGTGAGTGACTCCGTCACTAATGATTGTTCTAAGGGTACCAAAGCGAGAAAAGATATGATCTCTCACGAACTTAATCACCACATAGTGGTCATTTTTCTTTGTCGGTATGGCTTCCACCCACTTGGAAACATAGTCTACTGCCAGCAAAATGTAAAGATTTCCAAAGGAATTTGGAAATGGCCCCATGAAGTCAATTCCCCACACATCAAAATTTTCCACCATAAGTATGGGATTCAAGGGCATCATGTTCCTTCGATTGAGCTTGCCAAGCTTTTGACACCTCTCACAGTTCAAACAGAAAGTGTGGCAATCTTTAAAGATAGTAGGCCAGTAAAATCCACACTGCAAAACTTTTGCAGCTGTCTTTTTCGAACTAAAGTGGCCTCCACAAGCATGATCATGGCAGAATGAAATGACCGAGTAATGGTCATGATCAGGAATGCATCTTCTGATGATCTGGTCTGGGCAGTATTTAAAAAGATACGAGTCATCCCAGAAAAAGTACTTGACCTCAGCTAGAAATTTTGATTGATCATGTTGTGACCAATGGGCAGGCATCTCCCCTGTAACAAGGTAATTGATTATATCTGCAAACCAGCGGATTTGGGAAATACTGAGCAACTGTTCATCAGGAAAATTTTCATTTAGTGGAACCTCGTCTGATGGCTCTAAAGGTATCCTCGAAAGATGGTCTGCTACAACATTCTCACATCCTTTTTTATCTCTTTTTTTCAAATCAAACTCTTGTAGCAGAAGGATCCACCGGGTCAATCGGGCTTTTGCATCCTTTTTGGACAGAATGTATCTCAGAGCTGCATGGCCCGTGTAGATGATGCCTTTGGACCCTATCAAGTAGGACCGGAATTTCTCCAAGGCAAAAATCACAGCGAGCAATTCTTTTTCAGTGGTTGTGTAATTTAGTTGTGCATCATTGAGGGTCCTACTTGCATAGTAAATCACATGAGGTAGCTTCCCAACCCGTTGACCCAAAACAACTCCAATAGCTGTATCGAATGCATCACACATTAGCTCAAATGGAATGGTCCAGTCAGGTGGCTGAATTATAGGGGCTGAAGTTAGTTCCTTTTTTAGTCTCTCAAAGGCCTTTAGACACTTCTCATCAAATTCAAACGGGGCCTCTTTTGTCAGCAATTGGCACAAAGGTTTAGCGATTTTACTAAAATCCTTGATGAATCGACGATAAAAACCAGCATGGCCTAAGAATGATCGAATCAGTTTAACTGATTTTGGTGGTGGCAATTTGGAGATCAAATCAATTTTTGCTTTGTCCACCTCAATTCCATCATCAGAAATAATGTGTCCCAGAACTATGCCCCGTTTTACCACAAAATGACATTTCTCCTAATTTAAGACTAGATTCTTTTCTTTGCATCTTTTAAGCACAAGGGACAGATGATGTAAGCACTCCTCAAAAGAGTTGCCAAAGACCGAAAAATCATCCATGAAAATCTCAATGAATCTTTCTACCATGTCAGAAAATATGCTCAACATGCACCTTTGAAAGGTGGCCGGTGCATTGCATAGCCCAAAGGGCATGCGTTTATAAGCGAAAGTGCCAAACGGACAGGTGAAGGTAGAGGTGAAAATCTGGGCAGGTGGCCCAAGCCCAGCATGGGCCCGGCACGAAAAAACCGTGCCTGGGTCGTGCTTGGGCACAATGACTTGGTCAACGGGCCGGCCCGACCCGGCCTAGCAGTCCCGCTAGGCCGTGCTGGGCCAGGGCTGCCAGGCCCGAGGCACGGCCCGGCACGGTACGGTTAAAAAACCATGTCGTGCTGGGCCAGTGCCCCAAGCCCCCGGGCGGCCCGGCACGGCACGAGGCCCGGCCAGGCACGGCCCGCCCCCAATGGCTCTTTTTTTTTTTAAATCCCCCCCCCTAAAAAAAAAGGTCAAAAGTGGTTTTTTAACATTTTTAACCCCCCCCCCCCCCCAACAGCTATAAACGGTCAAATGGGGGGGGTATTAGTGTCTTTTGATCATTTTTTACCATTATAACCCCCCAACTGCTATAAAACGGTCATATGAGGGGGTATTTTATGTTATTTTATCACTTAGGAATTCTATAAATAGCCCTCATTCCTCTCATTTCTCTACACTCATCTAGTCTCTCATTTCTCACGCTCCCTCTAAAGTTCTAAGGCTCTAAGCTCTCTAAAGTCTCATTCTAAAGTCTAAGCTCTCTATACAAAGTTTTCTAAGAAGTGAAAAGTGAGGGTAACTTCTCTAAAGTGGAGGATTCAACTAAGAAGAACTTCTCCATTAGCTCTCCCTATCTCATAAAGGTATTTATTATATTTAATTTTGAGTTTTGTTTAGTAGTAATATACATAGTAATATTATATATTAAGTCTCATCTTCTCCCCTTTCTTATATAAATTATCACAAAAGACACATTATACATAATTATTTATTAAAAAAAATTATCTTTTATTTAGAAAAATGGCTGGACCATCACAACCTTTCAACCTTGACTTCTCTCTCTAAATGAGGAAGATCCTGGATTTATTCATTTAGATCAAGGTCAGGGCATAGAAGTAGATAGTAATAGTCCCCAAAATCCTGCATTTTCGGTTTCTACAAGTAAAAAGAAGAGAAAATCAAGATTGACTTCTCCTGTATTAACTTATTTTGTTAAAGTTACTGTCCCAAGTCCCATGGGAGGAACAGAGGAAAAGGCACAATGTATTTTTTGCAAAGATCTCCTCAATGCCAAATCATCAAGCGGCACTGGCCACCTTAGTAGACACATGAAAAAGTGTATATTCAAACACACTAATAGCGCTAACGATGGGGAAAGAGGCGGGAACCGTGGGATGGTTCAAACACAACTTTCTCAAACAGATTCATCTGGCGGTTTAGGAATTTTCAATTATGACCCTACTAATGCTAGATATCAACTTATTAAGTATATAATTTGTCGCCAATATCCATTTATACTTTCCGAAGACCGATGTTTTGAAAGATTTTTGAGGTTTGCCTTTGTTCCTTCATGGCAGAAAATATCTAGAGTTACTGCTATAAGTGATGCAATAAAAACTTTTTTGAAAAAAAAAAGAGAATTTAAAAAGTGTTTTTGAAAATTTACCTGGAAAAATGGCTTTAACTTTAGATTTATGGACCTCTAAACAAAATGTGGGGTACATTGCAATCACATCACATTATATTGATAGTGATTGGGTGATGCAGAAAAGAATTATTTCATTTTCTGTGCTAGAATTTCCACACACTGGTGCTAGGATAGGGTCCACCATCCTTGAAAAACTTAGAGAATATAAAATTAAAAATAAAATAATTTCTATAACTTTAGATAATGCAAGCACTAACAATGTCGCAGTAGATTTACAAAAACATTCGATTCAACTTGATTTAAATGGAGATCTATTTCACAATAGATGTGCATGCCACGTCATAAATCTTATCGTACAAGTACGGGTGAAATTAATTAGAGATGATTTAGATATTATTAATGTTAGTGCCACATTTTCATATGCACTGTTTTTATTGTCAATTCCGTGCCAAAGAGTTCCGAAGACATTGTCTCTTAAGTACTTCAAAGAAGATTCAATTCAAGAGGACTGTCAAAGCTTTTTGGAAAGGCCAGGATTCGTCAAAGATCAACATCAAAGCTGTGCCAACCAAGATCAGGTAATTGGGACCGAAACCATGCCCCTAAGTGACCCTAAAAACCCTAGGCTAAATTGTTATTTTGAAAGATTTTAGATGATATTTTTTAGCTTGTTTAAAACTCAAAAATGACCCTAGATTTCAGCCAGCCGACCTCATGCGGTTAGCAGTTCACCCCCTAAGTCCACCTGTCCTAAGGCATCCAACATGATCATAACACCAGGTCACATTGAGGCTTAGTAAACATGAGTATGTATAGAAACTTAACAATAAATAATGTTTTATAAATTAATAAAGAAATGTAAAGTTGTCAAAACCGGTGTGCTTTTGATTTCTTTAATAATTTTTCCTACAAAAGTTCCCTCATATTCATACTCATGATTCATATAAGGCCTCACCTAAACATTGCTTATGTCAGGGTTTTTATCAAATTTCAAACGTAGGAATAGTGTTCCTGTCAGGTGCACCCTACCATGTCTTAAGTGACCGTTGGAACTATCCGTTGGATTTTTTCTATAAATACCTGAAGCTTGTTTTCAACATAGAGGAGTCCAATTTTGAAGAGCCTTTGTTCTAAATTCTTGTAAACCTTTCTCAAGCTCTCAAAGCTTCTTCCAAACACACTTAGATCCTATCTTGGCAAACCCAAGGGCTTACTTAACTCTAAGGAGTGTGCTTTGATAAGCCAAATCTGGGGTATCCTAATCCTTAAAGGTATCTCTCATTTCTGCCCTAGAAATCAAACCTCTGCAACTTGGTTATGCATCTCAAAGGAGTTTCATCATTAACACCAAGCTAGCTGCAAGAGGTAAAAAGCTTCGATCACGGTCAAAAGCTTCTTCGAACACTTTCGATCTTCATCAAAGACAAGTGTTCGCCCTCCATTCAAATTTATATCTTTGTGACAGTGGATTGAATCTGTGTGTGTCAACCACTCTAAAAAAAATTGTGTGTGGGGATTAGATCTATGTGATCAAACCTCAGTAACAAAATTGAGTTAGAATCAGTACTTGTGTAGTTTGATTCTTTATAGTGGAACCAAGGGACTGTGTGACCCTTGAGAGTGGATGTAGGTATGTGTGACTGAACCACTATAAATCTCTTGTGTCATTTTTATCTCTTGTGCTTATTATCTTGTTTCAAATTAGAGTTTCTTTGATTATTTAAGCACACACACATTGAACTTATAATTCATACAAGTTATTTTGTTATGTGTGATTATTATTTCAAGTTGAGATTAAAAATTGGGCTAATAAGTTTAAGATTGGCATTAGAATTCCTTTTGTCCTATTCACCCCCCCCCCCCCCCTCTAGGACTTATTCATTGAACCTAGTTGCACTTTCATTTGGTATCAGAGCAGGTTACTCCCTAAAGGTTTAACAACCCAGAGTAGATCTACTTCTTTTTACTAGTACCAATGTCTAATCCAGAAGGTAGTGCTATTAACAGACCTCCATTGTTTGATGGTACAAACTATGCCCTTTGGAAAGCCCGAATGATTGTTTTCATCAAATCTCTTAGTGGAGATGTATGGGATGCTGTAGAGGATGGATGGACTCCTCCTACTTTCAAAGACACAGATGACACTTTCCAGCCTCTTCCAAAGGCCAAATGGACATCTGATCATAAGGCACTAAGAGACAATAATGCCAAGGCATTGAATGCCATAACTTGTGCCATGAATGCTGAAGAGTACAAAAAGATTATGACATGTACTACAGCAAAACAAGCTTGGGATCTTTTGGAAACAAATTACGAAGGAACATCCATTGTTAAAAGAGCCAAGCTTCAAATGTTGACTTCCCAATTTGAGTCTTTAAGAATGAGGGAAGATGAAATATTCGATGAGTTTCGAACTAAGCTCATGGTAATTGTAAATGAAATGTGGTCACTTGGTGAACAAATTCCTGAAGGCAAAGTTTGGAGCAAAATTCTTAGATCTCTACCTGATAGATTTCACCCCAAAGTGACCTCTATAGAAGAATACAATGACCCTGAAACTATGAAAGTTGAAGAATTATCTGGTAATATTAGAACTTTTGAGTTGAAGCTAAATAATGCTTCTAATAGATCCAAAGATAAGAAATCAATTGCTTTAAAGACTTCTCAACCAACTCAAACTAAAGAAGAATCTGATAATGAAGAAGAAAGTGATAATGAAGATGTTGCTCTTCTTGCTAAGAAATTTATAAGACAGTTTAAGAAAAAGAATTCAAATTTTAAATCTTTTAATAAAAGTAAAAACAAAGGCAACTCATCATCTAGGAGTCATGATAGAAAAGTCAAATGTTACAACTGTCAAAAGCTTGGTCATATATTATCTGAGTGTCCAATGGAAAGGAAGAAAAAGACACTTATGGCAACTTGGGATGACTCATCTGAATCGGAATCAGAATTAGATGAATCACAACAAGATAAGACAGAAAACTACACTATTTTAATGGCTCGAAGTCTCTGTGATCCATCAGTTGAAATGACTGAAATTGAGAAATCTGAAGATGAATATAAAAATTCAGATATTGAGGAATCTGTAAATGGATCTGAATCTGACTATGATAGTTCAGATAATGAAAGCCAGGATGTAGACCTTCAAGAATCCTATGATAGACTCTATGATAAGAGCTGCAATTTAATTAAAGTTATGAGAAAACAAGAAGCTAAGAACAGAATCTTAAAAGACAATATTGAAATCTTGACTAATGAAAAGAATGTCTTGACAAATGAGCTTAATGAAACCAATTCTAAATTTCAAATTGCCAATTAATGTATAAAAAATCATAAGAAAGAATCTGAAACTCTAAAAGAATTAATCACTAATTTGAAAAATGAAGTCACTCATCTAAAATGGTACAAAGAAAAGTATGAGTACTCTTTTACTCATGGAGAAGAAAATTTTGAAAAACTATTCAGAATGGGTAAATCTCAAAGAGACAAAACTGGGCTAGGGTACAACAAAGAATCAAAATATAATCCCTATGTCTCTACTAAGTTTGTAAAAGGAGAAGCTTCCTCTAGTAATCAAAACATCTCTAAAGTTGTAAGTAATACTTATGGAAGAAAAAGACATGATTACAAAAAGAAACAAACTAAAACATTTTATCAAAAAAATTCAGTAAATTTCTCTTTTCCTCAAAAATTAAATGAATTGATAAAACAAATTGATCAACTAAAATCTCAATTCCATAATCATTCTAAAATGACTTTACCAACAAAAAGGGAATCAAAGAGATCTTTTCTTAAATATGACTCTCATGGTTATAGAGGAACTTCACTCTCCCAAAGGTACATGTGGGTACCCAAAAGCTTGTTAGTTCACACAGCTCTTAAAATTGTAGACCAATCTGTATGGTTTCTAGATAGTGGTTGCTCCAGACACATGACTGGGGATAAAACTCTCTTCTCAAAATTTAGTGATTATGATGGTGGAATGGTCACTTTTGGTGATGGTAATATTGGTAAAGTTATTGGAAAAGGTACTCTGAATGTTCCTAACTTACCTCAAGTAGAAAATGTTTTATGTGTTGATGGTTTGAAACATAACTTGCTTAGCATCTCTCAAATATGTGATAAAAACCATGATGTATTGTTTACGAGTCTTGGTTGTGAGATTTCCAAAAATGGTAAAGTGATTTTAAGAGGTACTAGAAATCAAGAAAATTGTTATGTTGTTGGTAATCACAAAGAAGCATCCAGTTCAGCCTGTTACATAGCTCATCTTGATGAAGCCCAACTATGGCATCAAAGGCTTGGACATGTGAACCATAGAGGCTTGTCCAATTTAAACAAGTATGTAAAGGGCCTTCCAAAAATTAGCAGGAAGTCAAAAACAGTTTGTGGAGAGTGTCAAAAAGGTAAACAAATCAGAGACTCTCACAAAAAGACTAAGTCCTTGAAGACTTCTAGATCCTTAAAGCTTCTCCATATGGACTTGGTTGGTCCAACAAAGAAAGAGAGTAGAGGTGGCAAAAAATACTTCCTTGTGATTGTTGATGATTATTCCAGATTTACTTGGGTTGCATTCTTGAGGGAAAAATCTGATGCATATGCTGAATTCAAAAAGATTGTGAAAAGAATTCAAGTTGTAAAAGGAAGAGCAGTTACTAGAATAAGAAGTGATCATGGTGGTGAATTTGAAAATACTAGATTTGAAAAATACTGTGATAAGTATGGAATTCACCATGAATTTTCTGCCCCTAAAACTCCTCAACAAAATGGAGTTGCTGAAAGAAAGAATCGAGTTCTACAAGAGATGGCCACAGTTATGATTCATGGAAAGAATGTTCCTAGAGATCTATGGGGCTGAAGCAGTGAGTACAGCTTGTTACATCATAAACAGGGTTTACTTGAGAATTGGCTTGGATAAAACTGCTTATGAATTATGGCATGAGAAGAAGCCTAACATTAGCCACTTTAAGATTTTTGGTAGTAAATGTTATATTCTCAAGGATAGAGAACATTTGAGTAAATTTGACTCAAAAAGTGATGAAGGCATTTTTATTGGATATTCACAAAACAGTCGTGCCTACAGAGTATTGAACACAAAAACTAGTACTGTTCAAGAATCAATAAATGTTATCATTGATGACAAACTAAAGGATTCAAGTAATCAAGAAAACCTTGATAATGATGAGATAGATGTCTCAACAGCAAAACTGGATAAGTCTCCTATCTCAAAGGATTTGGTAAATGTGAAACATCATCCTATGGACCAAATTCTAGGAGATCCTTTGGCTGGTGTCAAGACTAGAAGGAAATTGGAAAATATTGTCAGTTATTTTTGCTTTACTTCCATCATTGAACCTAAAACTGTTAATGAAGCTTTCTCTGATAATTGTTGGATAAATGCTATGCAAGAAGAGCTAAATCAATTTACTAGAAATGAAGTATGGGAATTAGTACCTAGGCCTATTGACAAAAATGTTGTAGGTACCAAATGGATTTTCAAAAATAAACTTGATGAAAATGGTACCATAGTTAGAAACAAGGCCAGATTGGTTGCCCAGGGATATTCCCAAATTGAAGGAATAGACTTTGAAGAAACATTTGCTCCTGTTGCTAGACTTGAATCCATTAGAATCTTACTTGCCATTGCTTGCTCTTTGAAATTTAAATTATATCAAATGGATGTGAAAAGTGCTTTTCTAAATGGTATATTAGAAGAAGAAGTTTATGTTGAGCAACCTAAAGGGTTTGAAGATCCTAAGGAGCCTGATCATGTGTATTATCTTAAAAAGGCTCTCTATGGTCTCAAACAAGCTCCTAGAGCTTGGTATGAAAGACTCACTCAATTTTTGATTGATCACAATTTTGAAAGGGGAAGTGTTGATAAAACTCTATTTATTCAATGAATAAATGACACTATTTTGATTGCTCAAATCTATGTTGATGATATTGTGTTTGGATCTACTTGTAATGATTTAACAGAAAGATTTGCTAATCTTATGAAATCTGAATTTGAGATGAGCATGGTTGGTGAACTTAATTTCTTTTTAGGATTACAAATAAAACAACTGACTGATGGAATGTTTATTTCCCAGACCAAGTATGCTAAAGAATTGGTCAAAAGGTTTAGATTAGATTCAGCCAAGCACATGAACACACCCATGAGCACAACTCTCAAAGTATCTAAGGATATGAGTGGTAAGAATGTTGATCCTAGTTTGTATAGAAGCATGATAGGGAGCCTATTATATCTTACAGCTAGTAGACCTGATATTGCTTTCAGTGTAGGAGCTTGTGCCAGATATCAATCTGATCCCAAAGAAACTCATTTAAAAGATGTTAAGAGAATCATTAGATATGTTTCTGGGACTTCAGGATATGGTTTATGGTATCCATATAATTCATCTACTTATATTGATGGATACTCAGATGCTGATTGGGCTGGAAATGTGGATGATAGAAAATCGACTAGTGGTAGTTGCTTCTACCTAGGAAACTGTCTAGTTACTTGGCACAGCAAGAAACAGTCATCCATTTCCCTATCCACAGCTGAAGCAGAATATATAGCAGCTGGAAGTGGTTGTACTCAAATGTTATGGATGAAACAAATGCTAAAAGACTATGGTATTGAACAAGGTAGCATGAATTTGTATTGTGATAACACCAGTGCTATCAATATTTCCAAAAATCCTGTCCAACACTCTAGAACTAAGCATATTGATATTAGACATCATTTCATTAGAGAATTGGTTGAAGAGGGAGTCATAGTTTTGGACCATATTTCTATTGAGAAACAACTTGCAGATATTCTGACAAAACCATTGGATGTTTCAAATTTTGAAAACATGAGAAAATCCCTTGGTATTTGTGTTATTAAATAATTTCTTATTGTTTATTTGTTTTATATGTGTTAGTTTCATTTAATTGTTTTTATGTGTTTAATTTAAAAAAAATGAAACATATCATTTCTTAGGTCATGAACTTATTTCATAGTTCTATAAAAAGCAAAATTCAGTTGCACTATCTACTGCTGAGGCAGAGTATGTTGCTGGAGGTAGTTATTGTGCTCAAGTTCTTTACATGAAGCAACAACTTGAGGATTTTAAACTTGTGTGCTATAAATCTTTCATAGAACCCGATACACCATTCTAGGACTAAGCATATTGAAATTAGATATCATTTTCTTAGAGATCATGTGCAGAAGGGTGATATTGTACTAGAATTCACAAGCACACACGATAAGTTGGCAGACATTTTTACAAAACCCCTGCCAGAAAATAGACTATGCATGATTAGAAGAGAAATCAAAATGATGCATGCCATGAATATTTATTGTATATTTTTCTTAATGTCTTACAAAAACTTGAAACTTTTAGCCTCATCATTCAAATGCTTTTGCTTTTCATAGATCCTCATGCAATCCTTGTCTAAAGGATTAGGCAATCGAACTGAAGAGGTAAGCAAGGATTTTAAATCCCTGTTCTGTTGCTTTAATTCTACTATTTTCCTGTTAGACTCGAGAAGAAGCCGTTGCAGTACATCGATCTCCTCAATAAGCTTTTCTTTCTTGCGAGTCTTGGACTGCAACCGATCGGAAAATGAGACAATGGATGATGAGTATTGAGTCCCGAGACTCACAAGCTCATAAATGGCATCTTGATCCGATTTATTAGCCAAATCTCTCTCTTGTCGCCTTGGTAACATGGAACCTAAAACAGATGCAGAAAACGTTTGGGATTGAGGTAAAGAATACCTCATCTCTTGATCACAAGAAGTACTAAAAGGAAATTGATGAGCGATTGAAATTTTGTGAATAAGAATGCTGATGAATTACAGAGACGAGAAGAAGATTTGATACAAATTAGATAGAGCTAAGACTGCTCTTATAGAGATGGAATTTGAACAAGACAAACCTTCATATCTTCAAATCTTTCTTAGTTCAGATTAAAAATATGCTGGATGCATATTTTCAAAAGCTACTTAGCTAAGCCAGTGAGATTAATTGCGGGATGTCCCTATTTTTCTCGTTTGTCAACAACATCCAGCGGATTTGAATCTCCTTCCGCATCCAGTTGATAAAACTAGGCCTCTAGCCTTTGCAGTTTATGTCGGACATGGGTGGTTCCAGAGTGTATTTCTTTGCGAGCTTGGCTCGGGTGGGCTGGGGCTTCCGTGATGTGCATGAATTTGGGTTACACTCACTTAGGCCCGGTAAGAATTGTGGGGGATGAACTTGAATACCCTCAGCCCTGTCTAATCGAGGCCCATCTGTTATCTATGCTTGAATGGATTATCTATATTCTTATCTACCTTCTGTTCTCTAATCTTTGCATTAGTTTCAAAGTTTCTCTCAGTTTATACATCTCTTTGTCAATTTCTGACAAAAAGGGGGAGAAATAATCTTCGTTGAGGGGAGAAATAATCTCAATTAGTACCTCCTCAGTTTCATATATTGCAGGTACAAAGGGGGAGAAACAGGTACAAAGGGGGAGAAACTTCTTTTTCTTGTTTTAATTAGAACCAGGGAGAAGATTCCCAATCTGTGTTGTTAATGTTGTATTTCTACAGGGAAATTCTTCTCAAGCAAAAATGAAGAAGATCAATACACATTCTTTCTGCTTCCTTATCCTTTTATTGTTGAAAATCATATGTAAAAGTTTATGAACTTTGTGTATAATGTATGATTGTATTTTAAGTCTCCTCTTTTAAAAATGTATAAGTTTAATTGGTTTCGTCACGAAATTGACAAAGGGGGAGATTGTTAGTGCCACATTTTCATGTGCACTGTTTTTATTGTCAATTCCGTGCCAAAGAGTTCCGAAGACATTGTCTCTTAAGTACTTCAAAGAAGATTCAATTCAAGAGGACTGTCAAAGCTTTTTGGAAAGGCCAGGATTCGTCAAAGATCAACATCAAAGCTGTGCCAACCAAGATCAGGTAATTGGGACCGAAACCATGCCCCTAAGTGACCCTAAAAACCCTAGGCTAAATTGTTATTTTGAAAGATTTTAGATGATATTTTTAGCTTGTTTAAAACTCAAAAATGACCCCAGATTTCAGCCAGCCGACCTCATGCGGTTAGCAGTTCACCCCCTAAGTCCACCTGTCCTAAGGCATCCAACATGATCATAACACCAGGTCACATTGAGGCTTAGTAAACATGAGTATGTATAGAAACTTAACAATAAACAATGTTTTATAAATTAATAAAGAAATGTAAAGTTGTCAAAACCGGTGTGCTTTTGATTTCTTTAATAATTTTTCCTACAAAAGTTCCCTCATATTCATACTCATGATTCATATAAGGCCTCACCTAAACATTGCTTATGTCAGGGTTTTTATCAAATTTCAAATGTAGGAATAGTGTTCCTGTCAGGAGCACCCTACCATGTCTTAAGTGACCGTTGGAACTATCCGTTGGATTTTTTCTATAAATACCTGAAGCTCGTTTTCAACATAGAGGAGTCCAATTTTGAAGAGCCTTTGTTCTAAATTCTTGTAAACCTTTCTCAAGCTCTCAAAGCTTCTTCCAAACACACTTAGATCCTATCTTGGCAAACCCAAGGGCTTACTTAACTCTAAGGAGTGTGCTTTGATAAGCCAAATCTAGGGTATCCTAATCCTTAAAGGTATCTCTCATTTCTGCCCTAGAAATCAAACCTCTGCAACTTGGTTATGCATCTCAAAGGAGTTTCATCATCAACCCCAAGCTAGCTGCAAGAGGTAAAAAGCTTCGACCACGGTCAAAAGCTTCTTCGAACACTTTCGATCTTCATCAAAGGCAAGTGTTCGCCCTCCATTCAAATTTATATCTTTGTGACAGTGGATTGAATCTGTATGTGGGGATTAGATCTGTGTGATCAAACCTCAGTAACAAAATTGAGTTAGAATCAGTACTTGTATAGTTTGATTCTTTATAGTGGAACCAAGGGACTATGTGACCCTTGAGAGTGGATGTAGGTATGTGTGACTGAACCACTATAAATCTCTTGTGTCATTTTTATCTCTTGTGCTTATTATCTTGTTTCAAATTAGAGTTTCTCTGATTATGTAAGCACACACACATTGAACTTATAATTCATACAAGTTATTTTGTTATGTGTGATTATTATTTCAAGTTGAGATTAAAAATTGGGCTAATAAGTTTAAGATTGGCATTAGAATTCCTTTTGTCCTATTCACCCCCCCTCTAGGACTTATTCATTGAACCTAGTTGCACTTTCAATTAAATGGATTGTAGGATACATTTTTTGTTCTCCCTCGCGAAAACAATGGTGGAGGGACATATGTGTAAATTTGAATCAAAGACCAACGAAAATATCATATGATGTAAAGCATAGATGGAATTTTACCTATAAAATGTTAAAAGAATCATGTGCCTATAAAATGGCACTAAATCAATATTGTCAACTTTATTTGGAGCATGAAAATATTTTTATAAGTGATGATAAATGGACCCTTCTTGAGATAATAAGAGATTTTTTAGAAGTTTTTCATGATGCAACATTGCTTTTTTCCGGGGTATATTATCCCACATCAAATCAAGTTTTAACCCATTTTTATGAAATAAGTCTTACTTTTAAAAAGTATAGAGATTTCCCAATTTTTCAACTCATGTGTGCACAAATGGAGGCAAAGTTTTCATCATATTGGAGAATAGCTCCTTTAACATTTTGTATAGCTGCTGTATTAGACCCTAGATTGAAATTACAAGGTGTAGAAACCCTTCTTGATGAAATAAACTCTAATATGAATATAACTAATATAAATGACATGACAACAATTAGAACACAATTAGAAACACTTTATTTGGATTATGCTACCCGATTAGGTAGATCCATAACACCCACAGTCCCAACAGGCCCTCCCCAAGTACATAAAGGAAAAAAGAAGGCTATTTGGAGTATTATGAAGAAATCTCATGGAAGTAACTCCTCTTCTTCCAGAGGATCTTACAACCTTAATGAATTAACAATGTACTTGGGCAGTGATCCTGTTGAAATCTTGGATGATGAAGAAGATGATTTTGATATTTTGGCATGGTGGAAATCATTCGAAACTAATTTTCCCGTGCTTTCCGCCATAGCCCATGATATACTAACAATATCAGCGTCTACAGTTGCAACAGAGCAGGCATTTAGTGCAAGTGGGCGCCTTATTGACCCCAGGAGGACTATGCTTACAGAAGAAACCGTTGAGACCTGCATGTGTTTACGGGATTGGTATCAAGCACAGGATAGGGAACAACACCTCGATAATGATGAGATCAAGATAGAAGAAGAGCTAGCGGGGTTACATATATCATAGTATAATTTTTTTTAGAATGTATAATAGGCTTTCAACTTGTAATTTATTTTTTAGAATGTATCATAGGTTTTTAAAGTTGTAATTTATTTTTTAGAATGTATCATAGGTTTCTAAAGTTGTAATTTATTTTTTAGAATGTATCATAGGTTTTTAAAGTTGTAATTCTTTTTTCATTTATCAGAAGGTTTGAATTTCATTATATATATTGATCCAAGTTCAAACTTGTAATTTTTTTTGAACTTTTGTAACTTAAATTTCAAGGAAATACAATTTATTTGATGTATTTTTTCAAAACATCATTAGTGTTATTATACTTATTATTTCTCTTAATTTCTTTATTTTAATGAAATTGGTCCAAGACCAAGAGTGAAGAGTCTAAGTCTCTAAGACTTAAAGAACTTTAAAAAATTTTAAAAAAAAGGGGGGAGGGGGATATGTGGGCCGCCCACGGGCAGCCCGGCCCAGCACGGCACGGCCCGCATAATTATCATGGGTTGTGCCGGCCCAGCCCGGGCACAACTGGGCCCAGCTTCAGTGCCGACACGGCCCAGATTTTCACCTCTAGGTGAAGGTGGTCTTTTCCTGGTCCTCGGGTGCAATTGGAATTTGATTGTAACCTGAATAACCATCAAGAAAACAATAATATGCATGACCGGCTAGCCTTTCGAGCATCTGATCAATGAATGGGAAGCGAAAATGATCTTTTCGAGTGACTGAGTTCAACTTCCTATAATCAATGCATACCCTCCATCCAGTTTGTATCCGAGTGGGTACCAATTCATTGCCTTCATTTTGAACCACTGTTATTCCAGATTTCTATGGTACCACTTGAACCGGGATCACCCATGCACTATCAGATATGGGGTAAAGCACCCCTGCATCGAGTAATTTTAAAACTTCTGACCTAACCACTTCCTTCATTGCAGGGTTCAGTCGCCTCTGTGGTTCACGAGAAGTTTTTGCATTTTCTTCCAAATGGATTCTATGCTGGACCACAGATGGGTTAATTCCTTTGATATCTACAATGGACCACCCTATAGCTTCCTTGTGTGTATCCAAAATTTTCACGAGTTTTTCCTCTTGGACAAGGTCCAAGTCTGAAGCTATAATCACTGGAAGGGTTTCTAGCGGGCCTAAAAACACATATTTCAGGGTATCTGGCAACTGCTTGAGCTCTAACTTAGGGGGCTCTACAATTGATGGGACGGGTGGGGAAGCAGATGGAGTCAGAATCTCATGGTTCTGTTGCCACCTTGAGCAATCCATGGATGGGGTTGAGTCTAACAGTGCATTAACTTCCTCAATATGTCCATTTACATCAAAATCACTTCCAAAGTGGGCCAGACAAGCCTTTAGTGGATCTCCAAGTTTTAAATGGGGTAAGTGATTTTCCACCAATTCATGAACGTAACTAATGTGAAAAACCCCATCATCCTCATCAGGAGGTTGCTTACTGACATTAAAAATGTTCACTTGGACTGTCATGGTCCCAAAAGAAATTTGCATCACTCCATTCCTACAATTGATCAAGGCATTTGAGGTGGCAATGAATGGTCTCCCCAAGATTATTGGAATTTTGGGTTCAGCCCCAGATGTGTGCTTGGTATCCAAGACAACAAAATCGACAGGAAACACAAAGTCTCCGACTTTGATAAGAACGTCATCAACTACCCCCTTGGGGTATCGAATTGATGCATCGGCCAATTGCAAGGTCACATGGGTCTTTTTCAACTCCCCCAAACCTAATTCTTCATAAACAGAGTACGGAAGAAGGTTCGCACTACCACCCAAGTCTAGCAATGCTTTCTCTATGTGATGCTCCCCTATCTGGCAAGAAATGGTAGGACACCCTGGGTCCTTATATTTGATCGGGGTTGGACAGGAAATGATTGAGCTAGCTTGTTGGGCTAGAAAAGCCTTCTTAGGTACATTGGTAGTCCTTTTGAAGGTGCAAAGGTCCTTCAGAAATTTTGCATAGGCCATAATCTATTGGATTGCATCAAGTAGTGGCATTTTAATCCGCACTTGTTTGAATACTTCAAGCATTTTATCCAACTGAACAGTTGATTTTGCTGGGCATAGCCTCTATGGGTACGGTGCCTTGGGAACATAGGTCCTAGGAGTGGGCTCACTAGGTGATGGTTTAGCATTGACTGGGTTCTCTGGTTCTAATATGGGTTCAACATTCGCACTTGGTTCAGTTTCCACTATCTCACTTGATTCTTCCTCAGGTTCCTTGGGTAGTTCCACCTTGTTATCAACCTGTGTACTCGACCTAAGAGTGATGATGAATTGGACTTGTTCCGGGCTTTTTCCTTTAGGATCATGACCAACTTGGCCCTTGGGATTAGGTTCGGGTCGACTAAGGAAGGTTCCCTTGTCTCTGGCACTGATGGAGTTGGCCCGTCTGATATTCCAGTTTTGCAATTGATTGTGTGTTAGCATTCAAGCTCTGAACAGTGCTTTGCTGGAATTAGAGGGTATTCTGAGCTAACAGTTTCATGGTTTCCTCAAGAGAATCTATCCGCTGACTTTGCGGATTGGGGGCTTTTGGAAACCGGGTGGGGCATTGGACTGAGATTGAATGGGCTGAAGTTGATGGGCTTGTAATGGGCCACCTTGATTTGGACCCTTGGTCCAAGAAAAATTCGGATTATCCCTCCAACCTGGATTGTATATGTTGGAGTATGGGTCATACCTCTGACGATTATCAAAACGAGTGTTCTGATAAAGCGCTTTCACCTCCTCAATAGACTCGGTCTGACCCAAAGTTTTTGGGTCAATCCCTCCATTCATGGCCTGGTTATATTTCAATGACTCCAAAGTGTTTGGAGTGGGCTTTTGGTTCAGCTCTAAAGCCTCTATTCTCCTCACCAGTGTGGCTAATTTGGCATCTGCCTCAATTTTGGGTTCAATCTTGAACATCCCCCCTTTTTCAGGAATGGTGGGTTTGATGGGCTCCCTCTTGATAGGGGCCCACTGCAATGTGTTTTCAGCTGTATCTTCCAAAAATGTCCAAGCTTCTTCTGTTGTTTTCTGTGTAAAGTTCCCACTACAGAAAGATTCCATCATTTGTTTGGTTGGGTAATCCATGCCTTCATACACAATTTGGACTAATCGGATTTTTTCAAATCCATGGTGAGGACATTGGATTAAGAGGTCCTTGAATCATTCCAAATAACTGTAAAGTGTCTCCCCTTCCATTTGATGGAATCCATTTATGGCCTGCCAAATTGAAGCAGTTGTATGCTTGGAGTAGAATTTTTTGTAAAATTCTTCGACTAGCTTGGCCCATGTAGTGATGGACCCGGCCTGTAAGGCATAAAGCCAAGCTTTAGCCTTCTCTTTTAAGGAAAAAGGAAATAATCTAAGTTTAAGGGCCTCCTCAGTCATGTCATTGAATCTTATGGTCCCACAGATGTCCTCAAATTCCCTAACATGTTGATATGGGTTTTCTAGGTCTAGCCCACGAAATACTGGAGCATCTGAATTATGCCAGATTTCAGCTCGAATGTGGCATTGGTCTGAGGCAGGGTGATGCTGGACGGTTGAGTTGTCCTAGTGGGGTACATGTAGTCCTTCAAAATCATGGGTGGGTCCACTTGAGCAGCCATCCTAATAATTTCTTCAAAGATGGAAAACTTTCCAACAATAGTTAAGGCTAATTCGGGCTCTATCTTGACTAACCTTTTACTCTCGCATAACTACAGTTTTTCTATCTCAAGTCTAGAACGTATGCATCGGGTTCAACCTTAAAGAAATGCAAGCCCAATCTATATGCGGGGCCCTAATGGTCTTACTAGATGATGCACAAGCAGTCAAGCACAAAGATTGAGCACAAGAAATTATCCTAGGGTTAGCCTAATCACTAGACAGCTCCTAACTGGTTTGAAGAGTGCACTAAGGCCTCCAATCCGGTCTTATGAAGTCAAATCGACCAGGTAAGTCCCCAGGATGAGTGGTGGGGTCACAATGCACTTGGCAAGGGTCCCGCTTAAGGTCCAAACTCCTAGAACAGAGACTGCCACCCTTGTTGGTAGGGACAGGACTTACCTAGACATCTACTTAACCAAAGAGCGCAATTGGTGCAACCTTTTGTGGTCTTCGTCCTAATGAGCTCGAGTCCTATGGTCTCGTTTTTACTTTATTTTATTTAAAGTTTAAGTTACTATGTGAGAGGTGGTTAAACCTAATTGGGCAAGGATCTGGTGATGAAATCCAATCCTTATCTGATTGGGGTAATTGCCCTTAACTAAGTGTGTGGGGTCCAGTTTACTTGGTATATCAATCATACAATCATACTTGCTGAAATTTAAATCACCCAAGCCCCACTTGCAAGTAAAAGATTCGTGGGGTAAAGTTTAGAAACTCTCCACGCTTTTTTTTTTTTTTTTGGGAAAATTTTGCAATTCTGAGAGCAACTTGTTTGCTTAGAGAAAATCCACGCAGTTTCCTGTTTTTATGCAACTCCCCTCTTACCAAGGTAACGTATTCAAAAGAAACTCTTGTTAGTAAATCCTAAGTTAAAAAATCAACTCAAAATTCTATCTTATCCTAATTTAAAACAATAAGAAAATTCAAAAGACACCAAGGTAATAAAAACTCTATCAAAGTGGATTCTAAGTTATTGAAACAAATCAAAAATTCTATCTACAAAATAAATAAATAAATCAGAAATTCTAAATTATCCAAACAAGTGTCTAGATATGGTTAGAGTTTTCAAAAGGCTTTCAATTATATGAAATCCAATCTTATCCAATTCAAATTTTAGATTTTAAAACTCTAACTAATCTAAACAACTTAAGAGATTGAATTTTAAACTTTCTAACTACCTAATTTCAGAATTCAAAAGTTAGCATATTAATCAAAACAACTAATCCTAACGGGTCGTTTGTTTCGTGTGAAAGTGATTCACATGTGTAAATGACCCACATGTGAGTCATTTGCATATGTAAATGACTCACATGTGGATCAGATTCCACCGTTTGTTACTAGCATAACTTTTCACATGGGAATCTATGAATAAGTTGTAGATTGTTTGATGATATCTCAACATCCACGCAACATCAATGATTGAAAATTGGACACATGACCGTGTTTGAGCTTCTGAAGAATATGAATGGTCCTGATTTTACAGGTAAAGCCCAGAACATTAAAAAAAAACATAAAAGACAGACTGGGTATGTTAGTAACAATAGGTTGTATATTGTTTGATGATATCTCAACCTCCATGCATCATCAACGGTTGAAAATTGGACACATGGCCGTGGTTGAGCTTCTAAAGATTTTAAACTTTATCTTACCAATCCTAATCTAATCAGGACACTAGTTAAATCAATCTAAAAAAAAAATTGTTTTTATTTGCTGAAATTCGGAATTAAAAGAAATCCTTCAAAAAAAAACAATTTTGGTTTTTTATTAATTAATTATTTATTCCGAAAATTCAATTAATAAAAAAAATCAGAAAAATAAAAAAAATTAGAAAACTCTGAAAAATTAGCAAGGTGAAATACTAACAAATACTAATTGCAAAGAACACTACTAATGCAAATTAGATGACAAAACAACTAATACAACCTAAATATGAGCATGCATATGAATCTAATGAAAATAAAAAAAAATTCAGATTTTTAATAAAAACTTAGATTTGGCTCCCCGGCAACTGCGCCAAAAAATTGATGTGAATTTAATTTCAACATTTTAATACTGCAAGTGCACAGTTGTCTTTTTGAGACAGTGGCAAGTACAAGTCGAATCCCACAGGGAGCACTACTAAGTTAAAATTTAAAATCTAATTTTTTTTAATGAAAATAAAAATAAATCAAGATTTGAATGAGAGATAAAGCTACTATGCAAGATGAACAGATAACAATAAAGATAAAGGTAGATCGGAGCAACAAAGAATCGATTAATTAATTTTAATTCTCAATCCACATACTTTAATTTAGTCTTTTGTCTTGCAAATAACTCAGATCAGAAACAACTCAATGTTTCTGATCCGGAATATATTTTTCTTTTAAAATTCAATTCTTAAACAGAAGAACCCAAGATCTCCATCACCTCATAAAAATATAAATTACTTTGAGCATCAGTTAACAAATTAAGCATAAAATATCAAAGGTATAAAAACCTAAGTATACCCTATCAAAAGAAGATTAACTGATCAAAAAGAAATTTATTTAAAATATAAAGCAGAGGTTTGCTCACGGCGTGAAGGCAGATCTATTATTCTATTAAACAATACATCATAGGAACAAAAGAATTAAATTAAAGACATAGAACAAAAATAAAATTACTTAACTTCACTTTGTGCTTCGATCCAGAAAAATCGACTCCTCCATTGCAAAAGATATGATCTTCATTAAAAACTTCATGGCAATTACATTTTTCTCTCACACTCTTATAATCTAGTTCTGGAACAGGGCTCCAGAATACCCAAAGATTTTTCTTTTCTTTTCTTTTTTCTAAAGAGAGAAGGGAAGTAGGGAAGAAGGGAGAGAATAGTTAGTGACATCCAAGGGAGGGAGTTACTCTCGTATGTTACTTTTTGGTTCCTTCTATTTCTCCAATTATCTATCAGATACGTCGAATCTGAACACATTCTCTGCAGATTTGATTTATCTTCATTGATAAGGTATATCTCTTATCCTTTTTGAATTTGAATGAGGTGGAAGCTTCTGGAAACCTCTGGGTGGCTTGCCTAATCTTCAAATGGGGTCCCACAAGGGATATGCAGCAATTGATTATCAGCGGTGTAGATTTAATTTGCAATCCAGTCTAAAAATGAACATGAAAATCTCCGGACCCATAACTTTGTCAATATAGCTCTGATTTGCACATTCTTATGCTCCACGAGTATCTACTCTGAATAAGCTTTCCAACGGTAGGTAAATTTCATCGATCCGACAGTCGGATTGAAAGTTATGGTCATTTGAAGATGAGTTGCCCTGGGAAAAAGGGGATTAACTTTAAAAATTTGATTTGCAATGGATTCTATCTCTGCACAACTTTCATTTTCGAAAGGACATCAGATGTGGATGATTCTAACTCTTCTTCTTTTGTTCCAATCAGAATGGTACTCTTTGAATTATCCATTAATAATTTCAAATTTGCAACCACAGTGGACCCTGCCATGTGGGACATTTCATCTATTTGAACAGTGGGTCCCATGAGAAGTCTTCTACTATAATTAGGACTCTCCAACTGACATGATGAGTGGACCCCTCCTTTGACTGATTTGCATATGGCTTGTGTGTAGGGTCCACATGGTGAATTCTTCAATTTACTTCAATTCAGCAGTGCAGGGCCCAGGATGACAATGTGTGCTTGAAAGTGGATTCTATGACAGGGGCTTGTAATTCTCATTTTCTGCACATTCTAATTCAGCACATTAAATACTGAAGAGCCCATATTGAAGCGGGACCCATCCGGACAAAGTTCTACTCCAATTGGGACTCTTCGGAGAAAATTTGCAAAACAGTCTAAGTTAATGCAGAAAATGTATGAAAAGTATGAAATTTTAGATTCCTAGGTGAAAATGCATGAAATGATGAACTTAGATGAATAATGATGCAATTCACCCAATTAAATCTCTAATTCATCATAATATTTTACGTAAATGTACAAATTCATGAACTTAACAAAAGGTCTCAGCTCGGTGACAGCACCAGCACGGAAGAGACCACAGCTCGGTTACAGAACCAGCTGCAAAGCGCCGCAGTTATGGAACTCGGCAAAGGTCTTAGCTCGGTGACAGTACCAGCATGGAAGAGACCACAACTCGGTTACAGAACCAGCTGCAAAGCGCCGCAATTATGGAACTCGGCAAAGGTCTCAGCTCGGTGACAGCACCAATATGGAAGAGGCCACAGCTCGGTTACAGAACCAGCTGCAATGTGCCGCGGTTATGGAACTCGGTAAAAATCCCGGCTCGGTTATAGAACCAGTCAACCTGATCATGGGACCAAATGAGCAACACGCCAAGTTATGGAACTCAGTGGCTATCCTAGTTCGATTATGAAACCAGCTATGCAGTTGGAGGACCTTATCGCTTCCTATGAGAATCTAGTTCAGTTGCGGAACCAGCTACGAGTTTTCTACCTCAAAGTTATTTTAAACTTCAGCGCAATTAGAATTTCAGTTGTTGAACCGAGTTCGACTAGCCTAAGTTACTTTTGGTTAAGGAACCAAAGTTATTATTGCCCAATAATCACTCAGTTCCGGTTACTAAACCGAACTCAACTACTTGGTCAAGAATCGAGCGTTTGTGCTAAGAGCCCAGTTGTGGAACGAAAGTCAAGCACGCACACATTGTTATCAGAAGAAAAGAGATGGCAAGTATGAATGTAAAAATTCTCTTCATTGATAAAAGAATCATTACAAAATCAGTTCTTTACATGAGAAAGAAAAAGAAAAATACAAAAAAACTTCAGGATTCAGTAGCCTCGACGTTGACGTCAAAAGGCTCGGTCCTGGTAGCTTGGGGAGCTTCCTCATGCGAAACAGCTTCCGCAGCAACTTCTGCAGTGGGGGCAGAACTCGGCTCAGTCCCGTGGCGAGTGAACTTTGGCAAGTCCTAATAGATAGGATGATCATTTGGGATCTCTGCCTTCTTCAATGCAGCTCGGCACCCGAGCTCGAACAGCTTCAAGCAAATATTCTCGACTCGGACCTCGTACTATTTAGTAGCCGCATCCACCCCGTCCTAAAAATATTTTTCTATCTCAGCTTCGAGCGAGGCTTGGAGTGCGGCTTTCTCCTTGTGCGCCATTTTGAGCTTGGCATCCCGCTTTGTCAGCTCGGCCTCAAGTGCGAGAATCTTCTTTTCTTTGACCGCGGCCACGCCTCTCAGCTCGTGGGTCTCGGCCTTCACATTACTGAGCTCTTGGAGCGCAGACTCCATTTCTTCCTCCCGGCTGCTTATTTTCTGCTCCGCCGCCTTCAGCTCCCGGCTACTCCCCTCCAAGGCCGCATTGAGTTTCTTCTTCTCAGCTTCCAGCTTTTCGACCTTGGAGCCACTTTCACGGGCCCTCTAAAGGACCACCTGAACCCTCTGCACAATCTGAACAAGAAAACAAAGTCAGAAAAAGGCTAACAGAAACAAATGCTACTCGAAGATCTGCATTAGATACTTACCGAGAAGATCGACTGTAGAGATGCAAACAACAGTGTCATGTCGTCCACTCCTTTGTGCCACTGCATATCGAGTGGCAGGGTGCAAGCGTTGGCAAGAGCAGCAACGACCGACGGACTGCTGTTTAGACGGTCTTCCACCGTCATGGGCCTCCTAGGCCTGAGCTGGAGGCTTGGCCTCCATAGAGCAGCCCCCATGGGCTGAGGAGCCAAGGCCTGGCCAGGACCTCTTTTTGACAAGCCCTCACCCCGGTGCCTCTTCTCCCTTGGGGCCTTCTCTTTAGCCCCTTCAACAGGCTGATCCCGAGCTCCCGAGCCACGGCCCTCAGACTGCGACCTCTTCTCAACTTGGCCGCCCTCTCTTTAGGTCTCGGCGGAACGCTGCCGAGCTACACCAGCAGCAGCAACAGCAGTTCCAGCAGCAGTGACGGGGGTAATAGCAACACCGCCAGTAGCAGCAATAGAACCCTCGGCGCTCCCCGAGGCAGCACCCCCGGCAGCAGTAGTAGAGCCCTCGGCCCCCCCCCCCCCCCAAGATTGCTGAGGAAGAGGGAGTTCGAGCTCCAAATATTTTCGCCCCCAGGTTTTTCACCTTCAAAACAGGTCGCCTCTTCTTCATCTCCTCTCCCCTTTCTTCTTTACGATTGGAGGGAAACGAGTAGCTCTCAACGAGCTAGGCCAAATCAACAGCCTCTGAGCTGGCGGGCGCGAACTCCTTCCTCTTGATGTACGTGTGGTACCTCGGCTCGTATCCGAGCAAGGACCAGGCAACTCGCCCATTATGGTCGTGATACTCGCACACGAGTTTCAGCCAGCTGTGGTTCCACTTCGAGCCGGCACGCTCAACTCCACGCTTCCTTTGGCTAGTCTCTGCACGACAGAAGATAATATCAGTTCGGCAAGACAACAGAAGGAAAAAAACAATACTTTGAGCTCGGTAATTACTTGGAGGAACCCCGAAGTGTCGAGGAATCCTGTACAATTTCTCCGCCTCAGTCTCGTCCTTGCCGAACTCCCAGTTGCCAGAGACGAGCAGACGATCGTCCCCAGCGTGTCTGTTTGAGTCCTCCAGGGCATGGACGAAGGGCTCCATCTTCGGATTCCCACGGAGATAATAACTGTGACCGTCCCCGGCGGTCTTGCACAGGTCATAGACATCCTCGATGTCATGGACACCGAGGTTTATGCCCAATATCTTATTGAGCTCGGTAACGCCCATTATGACTTTGAAGCCATTGGGCATCAGCTGTCATGGGCCGAGGTGCCATGTCGCCAAGCAGGCCCTAAGTAGAGGGTGGACGAGGAACCTAACCCCTCCCTCTATTATTAAGACTAACGGGAATGGCATTCAGCCATCCAGAAAGGATCGACCCTCGAAGAGATTCTTCGGGTCATCCAGTTTTGTAGGGACGTCCTCTGGGACCCCATACATCTCCCTGAAGCAGGCCATGGCCTCAGGGGTCTCCGCCCAACTCCTGTAAGATTTCATTCTTCTAACAGATTGCGACACTAGAAAAGGGGGAGAGACAGAAACCCTAAAACCCAAGAGCAAAACCCCTAAACAGAGAAAGGCGGTGTGCAAAGACAGGGGCAGGGAAGAAAAACTCAAAGAGAAGGAGACAGACTCCGGGCTCCGATTCGCTAAGTCAGACTTCCAGGAAAAGCTCCGGCAGGGTTCTCTTCTCTCTTGCAGCAGAACTTTCTCTGATGAAATGCCAAAGTGAAAGAGACGACGGAGGAAAAAGCCCTATTTATAGATGGTATGGCGCTCGCTCCAATTCTTGAAGGCACACGTCGCTTCAATTTCGTTGAACGACCAATCAGATGGAGACACATGGCGCTACCAGTTAATCTCGCACAGAGATTCAGACGCTACATTTATTGCATTGGAAAGGTGAAACATCAGCATGCTATTTATTGCCTCGAGCTGATAAAGCGTCACCTACCTAATATTTATCGCTTCGGGAAGACGAAGCGTCACCGGCGTATATTTATTGTCCCAAAAAGGCAAGCAAACTTCGTGATAAAGATCAGATGTCACCAGCCTAACACCGAGATAAATTTCAAAATTGATACTTCAAATCCTCTCAACATGATGATCAGCTCCCGACCTCAAAAAGTTAGAGAACTCCAAGAAGTCGCGAGCTGGGGGGCAATTGTGTGGGGTGTTTTCCTAAGAGTAGGATTACGCTAGCCTCGGTAGCAGTACCAGCTCAGCTCATCCCGATCTAGGTATTCAAGTTCGGCCGCAGTGCCAAGATTTATCTAGTTCGGTAACGGTACCAGTTAGACATCTCTTCTCAGCTCGGCAAACAGTGTCAGCTTGCGTCAAGCACGAGCCCAGTCGGTACCCAGTCTCGGTAAGAGTACTGACTGGGCTCATCTCGGTCTCGATATAAGGCACCTCGGCAAGTGCCAGGATGCGTCCAAATCTGGCCTCAGTATCATCTTCAGCTCGGTCCGTCCGCAGGGATGAGTACTAGGCCATGATTGTACTTCTATGAAGTTACGGCTACGTTACAGAACGTGCTGACAGACAAGACAGGCGTCGGATAGTGGTCAGGTGTCGTCTTGATCAATCACATTCACATTAATACCAGGGGTCATCTCTTGATTCGACCTTACAGTATCTCCACCTACCCCCACTAAGGGTGCGCTAGGTGAAACCTCTATATATACAAGGGTAAGAATCCCTTCGGAGGGATGGGCTAATGTTATGTTTTTTACAACATCACGCATCATTATGCTGAATATCACACATTGCAAAGTGCTTTACAGAACGCCTTGCATAAGAGCATACTTGCCTCTCATCTCCATCTTTTGTTCAGTGACAGCACTAACTCAGGCATCGGAGAGCCTTCGGCTGACGGCAGTTAGGGTCTCTGATCTTTATTTCTCATTTCCTTTCAGGTTCTAAGTCAATCTATCTTCCCCAAAGAAGCTTAAACAACATATCACAATTCTTACACTAACCTAGTCTGAGTCTTTAACTTTTAGGCACTCACAATTCCTATCTTGATAAGATCTTGATCTCTCTACCTATCCCAATTATGTATGATATTTAGGGGTGCACAACCGGATTTCCAGTCCGATTTTTGGACCGGAATCCGGTCGGACCGGATTTGCGGTCCGGCTTAAATGAGAGGACCGGACCGAACCACTTATAAGTGGTCCGGTCCGGTCCGGTCCAAAACGGTCCGGTCAGGACCACTTAAGTGGTCCGGACCGGTTTCATTTGTTTTTTTTTTTTTCCTAAGTTTTTTTTTTTTTTTCATTTTCAGCCCATTTCCTGCCTTTTTTTCCAAATGTAAGAAGCTAGATTTTCTATTTCACTAGGGTATTTGACTTAGGAATTTTATATACTTAAAGTTTTATATTAAAAAAAAATTTTAAAAAATTATTATTAATCCGGTCCGGTCCGGTCCAGACCGGTTTTTAAAAGGTCTGGACCGGACCGGACCGGACCTAACCGGTTTTTCAAATCCGGTCCGGATTTGGGGTCTTTAGACCACAAATCCGGTCCGGTCCGGTCCGGTTTTGCGGTCCAGTCCGGTTCTGTGCAGCCCTAATGATATTGATAAGATTTCACTCTCCCTCTCTCTCTCCCTCCTCAGCCAGTATTAACATGATATTTTTTTCACACATGGCGAATATCGATAGGTTGAATAGATACTCGATTTCTTTGTATTCTCATCCCTAATGTAGAGGGATCTCTACACATGACTGTATTATCAATTTACCATTACCGTCAATACAAGTGTTGTATGTGCGTTGGATTACAGTAATATCACAGTTATGACTAATCCAAGCAAATGATATCATTGCTGCTTTCGTTCTTAAAACCACACTCCTTTCCCCTCCATCTGCACTCCTTGCAGCCGGGTACATCCCATCTCAGACCAAACCCAACACCGAGATACCTAAAATGATATGACTGTGGCATTAAAACTGTCTTTATTGGCTGGCAAGACACCGACATCCCAGCCACATCAAAATAGGCTCCTTCCATGAAGACGTCGTGTTCCGAGTCGCTCAGGCAAGAGATGGGCCTATCAGAGTGGATGTTCATGACATTCTTAGCACAACTGATGAATTTGTAATTATAGGAACGTTCGAACACGAATGGAGAGAAGGAGATGCTGCTGCTGTTGTTGAGGAAGAGGAGCCAGAAGCAATCATTCCTGTTGGGAGTCACCGCCATCATCTGTCGCTTGTAATCGATGTGTTTCACAACAAAATCTCGATTCATGGATGGAATGTGAATGAAGGCGTTGTTGTCTTGGTAAGAGATATCAAACCCTGGGTATCCGCATTGTGGAGGCTGCTGCTCTTTTATTCTGAAGGGGAATTTGATAACTGGGCCATCTTCTGTCAACGGAAAAGGCTTGCAGGAATCCCCACCACAGAAACCAACCCCGAGAGAGGAGAGAAGAAGTAGAGAGAGGAAGTGAAAGATGTGGATGGTACCCATTCTTCTTCTCTTTGGGGTCTGATAGATTGGCTTACCGCTGTGGAATAGGGAGAGAGTCCTCCTTTATATTATTTGCAACCGAGTACCTACCAGCTATGCAAGGGGGAAATTTCCATGTGACTCCCAATTTTAAAACTTGCAAAACATCTTCTTGTTTGACTGTTATCATCTTTGAATTATTTATATACGATGAAGTCCAACCTGATGGCTGCTTCCTGCTTGTATATTGATAGTCTCTTCTACTATTAACAGAGTTACCGACTTCTATTTTTTGCTTGTCTATAAAAACACCACCTTTTCAGTTTTCAAGGAGATGAGCATGTAAAGATATTAATCGGCTAATTCATAGTCATTGGACAAACAGGGACTCTTTAATTAATGATGTATTTTGTTTAGGAAAGGACTACTCAGAGTTCAAACAGAAAGATTTCCAAAGAGTCCGGATTCTGAGGGATTACAGGGGTCGCTCGAGTGAACCTCCTTTCGCTCGAGCGAACCCAACAGAAAATTGTTTGCTCGACCCACCATCTTGTGCGCTCGACCCATCTAGGTTCTGGATTGAAATTTCTGAAGACAGAGCATGGGTCGCTCGAGCGAACCCCTCACAGAAAGTTGATCGCTCGACCACACTATTAGTTTCGCTCGACCCATGAAGCCATGCATGCGCTGAACGTCTGCATCCAAAGAGCAGTTCGCTCGAGCGAACCTCATGTCCGCTCGAGCGAACTTGGGAATTCTAAAAATGGACGAACTCAATTTACTAAAATCTTTGAAGGAAGTTGTCTATTCCAAAAAACCTTTGATACACAAAATATCATCTATAAATAGGCTCTATGTCTCTCCTCTATACACAACTCTGAAGTAGAAGATATCTTTGTGAGAAAGAGTTTGAGAGATCCATTGTTTGCCCCAAGGCTTATTGTTCTGCTGCGCTGAAGTTTCAAGTCTTGGTCTGACTCCATCGCTCTTCTTGAAGACGGTTTTTTTCAAGCACGGTGAAGATTCGTGACGAGCTGTCAACAAGATCTGAAGCAGTCCTTAGGTTGAGTCAACAACTGGAAAAGTGTTGTAAGTGTCTTGCAATCTTCAAGTTTCTCATAGTGCTTGGTTGTTTGTTCGCCTAGACGGTAAGGCCCGTGGTTTTTTTCCTGAGTAGGGTTTTCCACGTATAAATCCTTGTGTCCTTCTCTCTTGTGGTTTGATTCCTTAATATGGACTACGGTTAATTTCTAGTTTAATCACGTTTATTTGATATTCATATGAGATCGTATTATTGGGACATCTGCATGTGTTAAGGCAAGTTTAAGTATTTTCAGAGCATATAACCAAATATCGACTTCCCATGTCAAGATCATCGCCCCAAGATCACCACCCCAACTTGTATCCTTATGCCCACGTGGTTCCCAAGTTAATAATACATCCCAAATGGTATAGCAAATAACTTCAGTGTAATGCACATCCCAAACATCTCACGAGTGAGAGACTTGGACCATACCATGAAGTAAAGATTATTTTGAAAAATTAATAAAATATAAGTAAGTTACGATGGTATTTTATTTTTGGTTTTTTGGTATGAAAACTTTTTGACTTTTTGTATAAAAAGGTGGAGTATTTTTGTCTTTTATGGAGAAAAGATGTTGTTTTTTAATTTATTTTTAAAAATAATGGCGAAAATTTTGAATTAAAGTGTTTTTTATGTGACCTTTTGTTTTTAAAATGAAAGCTTTATTTCACTTGATTCTATTAATAGTGTTGCCAAACAAGCTTGAAGACTGATTATGCAATCTATTGAAATTTTTTATGTGCTAGAAATTACCTAGACCTAAAATAATTGCTGCAACTTTACATTTTGGGTCTGGCTTGAGAAGAACTGGGCCTTGATGTTATAACTCAGTGTTGAAGCTGTGAGTAATACATATAATCACGACCGGAGCTGATCTAGAGTTTAGTCTTCTAACAGCATGCTCCAGTAAAATTTGATATAAATAAGCCTGAAATTCTATCATGAACCAGCTGCAGCTAAGAATGGACTTTGCTCTACTTCAATCGATGGGCTGGTTCATGTTACATATATTTGGGCCTAGGAACAAGCTCTAGCCCAAATGATTATCCAATGGTGGGTCGACCTTGGATGCGCTTGAAATTCAAGCGATGCACTTGCTTGATTAACAGTCATGATCGGTTTAGATTCATGATGTATCGAAACTCCAATAGAATTTCAATCTCTCTCTTAAGAGTTCTAATGGGTCACAATCGGATTGGATTCTGTATGCAGATCGTGGTTGCCTTTTGATTTTATTCCTAGTTGTGGATTTTAATGGGTCAGGTTTGAATTAAAAACCATGAAATGCAGGTGTGGATGGCCTTTGAGACATGTGATCCATATCCGAATCCAACACCGAACAAGAAGCAAAGGTCAGTATTAGTGTATGGACAGACCCGAGACAAGAGACAGATTTGTGGACACATGTAGTTGTGAAAATAGGTGTTCAAAGTTGAATTTAAGTTCTAATTCTACAAGTATACCCGGGAGCAGTTAGGTCTGGATCTAGACTTTGGGTCTGTATGCTTATCCATCAAGATCTGGATCCAAAAGCTTTGAAGTAAAATGTACTTGGACCCGAATCCAGATCTTAATTGATGTGAGAACAAAAGTAAAGCGTTAGACCCAGATCCAGATCTAATTGACGTGAGAACCAAAGTGGGCTTCTTGATCCTTTTGACTGACTCCTGATCAGATCCATCGCTCTTTTGCATCCTTCATCAGTAGCATAAAAATGGAATAGTACATAATTGATGACAATAGTTCGATTTCAATGGGTCACCACACCGGGGTTGGGTTCACAGGCTTGGGCCTTGTTGTTAGATAATTTACATTTTGGTTAATATAAGAGTTACTTTTAATGGTAAATATATCTTTCCAATCAGTAGAAACATGGGATAATCTATCTGTACCTGTGCCATCACAAGGTGGTTTGAAAGCACATATCCCAAACCATCACAGGCGTGAGTCAAAGTAGGTATGGTTTTACCCCGGCCCACATCAAACGAGACCCATTGGCATATACAAATTAGGACAGCCTAATGCCTAATGTGGTTTACTGGCCTGATATTTGGGCAAGCTATTCTAAAAGTGGCCTCATCTCACTAGCTTAGATGCAACAAACATCTGAAAACATGACTTCTAACAATAGCATCTTCAAGGCAGACATGGCTTCATTTTGAATTGCTCTGTTTTTTACCTGTTTTTTGCACTTGTTATTGCCATCCTTTAAATGGAATTCGAATAATAAGGATGCAAAATCTGACCAACCCACAGCATGTATGGCCTATGGGGTGGGACAGTTGTGATATCATCTTTGTAAGAAATGGGTTAATGGTAACCCCAAAGGGTTGGCCGAGTGGTCAGGACCACGGTTCCTCCCTCTTCCGGAGCTAGAGGTCTTGGTATCGACCTCCGGTTCCTCCCTCTTCAGGAGCCGAAAGTTGAGTTCACTTGTGCTACCACCTAGGGGCCACAGGGGTTTTACCCGGCTTCTCTCTGGGCCCGGAGGGAATAGTCCAGCCCAAAGGGTTGGGAACCCTCCGTTAGCAAAAAAGAAAAAAAAAAAAGAAATGGGTTAATGGGTTGGGCCTCATCATTTAGATACCGCTCATAACTCAACCTATTCTGACCTGAACTCACCAATTTCCCACTATCTCAAAGCATGACTCACTTGCAAATCTGACCTGGAACTAGTCTAAATAATTCAGCCCACATCTGACTATATCTTATATCCGCTGGATGCAAATTACAAAATCGTGACTAATTCAGGTTGAGATGGGATTGACCCATTGAATAAATAGGTTTGCTACTCTTGATTCAAATGCTCTCCCCTGTATGGGGACTGACCAAGTTTCTTTGAATAAATTGAGCCCACCTTAAATTGATCACATGTAAACACTTGATCAACCTACCTATACCGTTAACTCCAATTGGATTAAGAAGTAGGCCTCTCTAATTGCTTTAAATGGGCAGATTTTGAGATTCATTCCACTCAAATGTGAAGGAGAAGATCTGGACTCGGCCAGAATACCCAAAAAAGAAAAAAAAAATTCTCTTGGTACATACTTACACTACCCAAGTCCCCAACAAACCCAAGGGATAGAGTCATTTCACTTCCTTTTGGGAGGATTCTAACATAATTTTATATTTTATCAGATGGTGCATATTTCTAAAATCAGATTGAATTTTGTGTTCCACTTATGCTCAGGTGTTGATAACAAATGGGGTTGCAGAGGATATTGTTGAAAGTAGGTAGGCCTCGTGGATAGGCTTTCAAAACTTTTGACTCACACTTGACTCAGGGATCAACTATCCAGAAAGCTATAAAACCCAATTCAGGATCCATGTCCTCAATCTCAACGATCATAATTAGTAAATAAACCTATCAAGAGGATAGAACAGCAGCCAACAAGCATCCATAAAATCTACAACATGCAAGGAAGCAGATTATACCTTTGAAGCTCGGTTTTGCTCTAATGGAGAAGTTACGTATTTCTTTAATGATGAAACTCTTTCATGTATCAAATAGGAATCTCCATGACCTTTTGATCTTCCACGCTATTACCCGTATCAGATTCTCTTTTCTCAAAAAGATAGGTGGGATCTCCAAGAGAAAGCTCTTAAGGAAACTAGAAGAGAACTAGAAGAGGGAAGAGAGGAAAAGGAGCATGTGCAACTCTTGCACAAACAAGGCTTGGGCGTGAATCCCTAGGTGGGGTTATGCATGGGACGTCCAGCCCTATAATCTCCTCTATTTATTGCTTAAAAGCAAGCTCCTCTTTGTTGTCTAATTGAAATAGAAGTCTTACTTCTCTAATAATTAGTAACTCTCTTCTTTCTAATTTAAATAGAAGTCTCACTTCCATTATAATTAATAACTTGTTATTACCACTATTAGAAGTCTCACTTCAAATAGAAATAGTAACTTTCTATTTCCTTTTAGAGTTTTACTATAATTAGTATCTTTCTAATAACTTGAGCTAGCGCGAGGACCACTAGGGATTCCTTAGAAAGCTGGCTCCAATTGGGACACCGTGACCCCACATCTCATGTGTAATCCGGGCCCACAGTTAATTGCAAATAACACCACTATATAAATACAATTGCACTCCATTCTTAGGAATAAATTACAATGAAGACCCTAACCTTCTCAATTACCACAAGTAGGCCCTTCTATCAATATTCATGGATCAATTGGAATAAATCTTTCCCATCCAATCTTAAATCCACATCTTATTATCCTTGAGCCCCAATTAATCACAATGATCATCAGTACCATCCAATTAACTCTTAATCGAAATGGGTGCTCACTTACTAATGACAAATCTATTAATTGGCACAAGGGAATAAAATAGATAGATTTCATCTTGACCATTGGATGTTCCCACAATCCTACTACCACGTACCCAAAACACCGAGATGTTGACTTACAATCGGCCTCACTCATTGGTGACTCAAACCAAATGAATAGATAGAAACTTGAGTTCATCAATGCCTCAGGATTGAGAGCCTATTGGTAGAGAATTATGAGAGCAAACCTTAAAATCGAGACAGTATTCCATAAGGTGCTTCTCATAGTCCTTCAATACATCCAATGTACCAGCACCGTGATCCAGAATCTTTCATTCTGATAATCGAGACAAATCACACTATCTTATAGTGTTCAAAGTGCTACAACCTTATCAGATGAGATGCCCAATCTCATCACTGGTTGTGAAGATATTTTTAAGTATAAGATTTGTGACACATGTCTTCCATATGTGGATCTCATCCATATACATATATCACATCTAATATACTAATGGGACCTGGTTCATCTCATGAATCATCATGTCATATGTATTGGTCATGTGCATTAAGTAATAAAACATCATTCATCTCATAAAAGGAAAGCATGATTTTATTGATAAATAAAGAAATTAATTAATTTATTACATCAATTGATGAATTTTGTGTTCCACTTATGTTCAGGTGTCAGTCACAAATGGGGTTGCAGAGGATATATCAGCCACCTACCGAAACAAATATACGGCTTGGAGCGAAATATTTCGGTGAAATGATGCAAATAGGTTATCAGTGTGAATTAAAATTAAGGTTTATTAAAAAAAATCTCAAAAAGTATTCAGAGGATTTAAGATATTAGAAAAGTTGGGTTTTAATGTCTGTTTTAAAGTGACCATAGATAACCGAGCATGACTCATTCGGCCCATATTTTGATCCATTGACCACTAAAAAGAAATTTTGGGTCAGTAAGGTTATGACAGTGTGCCAAGGGCCCAAAGATAACCTTCCCATGGAACATTAATAACTATGGGCTCATTTATGAAACTGACAGTTCCGTGGAAGTGGAAAGAGATTAGCTTTGATCGGCTTTCTGCACAGGAAAATGTTTTTGCATTGGTGAAGCATTTTTTGACAAAGAGAAGGTAGAAAAAGTCAGTAGTTTTCTATGCCAAAAAGGAATCAGGTTCTTACCTGGGGCATAGGAATTATGGTGCCCCATGCACCTTCATAAACATGTCTCAAAGATACTCAAAAGTTCTGGTGGTGACCATAAAATGTTCATCAATGAAGTGGGCACCATAGTTAGGATTCACCATGTCAAAGTGGTTCAATTTTTGGGGTTCCGTGCAACAAACTGCAGAAAGCACACATCTACAGAACCATGCCAAATGAATCACCGGAGAAAATTTTCACATGGGAATTACACCAACAGACTGTAGAAAGCACACATCTATGTCCAGGAGAAACTTTTAAGAATTCTCAATCAGTATGGGAAGAGGAATAGAATAGCTTCATCAGGTATGTGACAAACGCATCATTCTCTTATTATATCAAGCCTCTTAATGTTGTACTGGACCAATTCTACACCAAAATATATGACTTTGGTTTGGCAAAGTTTTGCTTGTCCAGGCAAAGGCTGGTGTTTAACCGCTGCTCGAAAGACAGCAACCTCAATCGCACCAAAGGTGTTTTCTATAAGTTTTGGAAATATTTCCTATAAGTCAGATGTTTATAGTTTCGAATGATATTATTAAAAATGAATAGAATATACTATAGCCAATATTATTTCCCATGGTGGATCTATAATGGTCTACATCATGGGGATGAGATGGGCTTCAACTTTACAACAGATGAAGTTTCTAAAATCACAAAGAGAAGGTTGAGATTTCGCTCCATTCAAATCGAGTGTAATGCACAGACCAAGTAAATCATGTTGATAAGTTCTCCAAACGTCTTAAACTATGCACAGACCAACACTATAGTCCTCTCCAAGTTGTGAACTTTTTAGTCCTCTCTATAGTTAAGGTTATGAATTGAAAGTCCATTAACAACAATATTAGAATTGAAGAATGTCTCCTTGTCCGAGTGGTAAGGAGTGTCAATTCTTACGTGGCCATCCGGGATCAAACACCGGGTAGGTCACCTCTTCCCGCTTGTACAGGCTCCTTTTTCACTTGTGTAGGCTTTTTTTCCACGTGTTTGGGCTTTCTTTCCACTTGGCCGCTTTCCCATGTGTTTGCGGGTTCTCTCTTGGGTCCCAGCTCGCTTAGCTGGAGTAACAAAAAAAAAAAATTATTAGAACGGTTGAAAACAATGATGTCTGTAAATTTTCTCTCTCATGTACTCATTTATTTTATTTTTGAGTTTGAATAGTCCAATACAAAGGCCTACATTATAAATTTCATCTAATTTTATATAATACAGTAGACAATCAAAGAATATTATGTGATGTCACAGCAAAGAAGACAGAATCATTTTTTTCAGCTGAAAATGAAATCACCCCAATTATGGCCAATACCTTCGCTAGTGTTGGCCGCCATATCCGCAATAAATGTTTCTTTTGTGTACTTTGAAAACCGATGAAGCATCTTCTACTTTGACTTTCATCTGATTATTAGTTGAAGTAAGAAAACCTGATTCTTCACCATAATGTAAACACAAGAGTGAAAGATCGGTACATGGAGAGTGGACTACAGACAAAAAAAACAAATGAATTGGAGTGCTGTTGTGATTATTGGAAACCTCTCACATGACTTCAAATTATGAGTAGGACTAATGATCCTGGGCAAATGACTTTATTTCTCTAGTCCTGGGCAAATGTTCTTCACCTTCCTTAATCAGCGGAAGGATTAAAGCAAAAGGGGGTTAGAATCTAAGGTTGTAAAAAAGGGGCCCATTATTCATTGATTCAAACAGTTGCTAGCCGTTTCAAGTCCCCCATCCTCCTGCAGTTGGGTGTGTTCCTGTATTTTCTTTCTCACAGGCATCTAACTTTTTAACCCCAACACACACACACACAAAGCAGGTCTGACATTCACTCCATTATTCAAATTTGGTTGATGAACTACTTTCGGTGGGGCAGATTCTATAGTAATCTTAGAGGAAAAATGAAACGTGGGCCATACAAGAAGAATATGAAAACCCCAGCAAATAGTACATATTTTGCAGTAAGCTAAGGATAATGGCAAGAGCCGAGCCAATTAAGGGGCTCAGATGGCTTGTTTATTGGACTCTAAAGTCCATATATGGTGAGGATTTTGTTGAGTTATAGTAGGATGTAAACACTGGCTTGTAGAGATTAAATTGCAAATGTGAACATTTTATTTACCTTCGGGTTTTGGATGGAAGGGCAGAAGTAGAGTGCAGCACCTTCATTATACTCACAGGGGGCCCACTAAGGAAAATTCAAACAATATTTGTGCCTTCTACTTGGATGTATGGTGAATTGAAGTATGGTGAGGTGAAGCATCAAGTTAAGAGAGAATAAAATATAAGGTGTTATGATGGTGTTTTATTTTTAATTGTTTGGTATAAAATCTTTTTTTCTTTTTTTTATAGAAAAGTGGAGTTTTTTAGTCTTTTAGTGGAGAAAAGATGTTATTTTTTTTTACTTTTTTTGAAAAATTCGGAGGAAATTTTATAATTGTGTACTTTTGATATGACCCCTTGTCATTTTTTATCTGAATTCACTTTACTTTACTTTAGCTAGTTAATTGTCAAACACGCCCGATTGTAGTGACTGCATATAAAATTTTCCTCATATTATTAAGATGACCACTCTCAAATTGACTACATCTTGAACTAGTTATCAACTTCTTTCACTTTTCTCTTCTTTTAGAATGGGCATTCATCTCATATGTAAAACCCAGAGATCAATCTAATGGTTGGCCGCAATGAAATTGACTTCTTATTCAGATAAAGTGATCAATTTATGAGTCTTAGCCGACAAACTCATGATTGACTAGTCTCACACATATGCCGAAGAAGGATTAATCCCTAGGTAGAGGAGCACAACACAGAGAAAAAAAGTAAAAACTGAGTCTTGGGGCTGTTTAGACAGATTAGCCCGGTACTTCAATGGCCCTGGGAAGCTAGGCAATTTTTTGAATTATTCTGAGTTTGAGTCCTTGTGGGATAAGGAAATGGAGACAATTAGTGGCCCAATTGAGATAATGGAGGACTAATAGTCAAATGAGTCTGACCGAGTACCTCACCTAAAACAGAGAAAAGTTCAGACTAGCTAATTAGGTTCTAAAGATCACATGAATGGTTAAGTTTTTGTCAATTACAGTCTCAACTAATTGACAAAGAGGCATCTATGCATAGCATATGGGCACCTAATACAATAAGGAAAATCTGAAAGCATTGAAATATGAACACTAATAGTGAGCAAAACAGGGAAGCTGGCGACTTCCAGCAAGATTGATTTTTTTATATACCGGCCGTTATATTGTAATGCATTTCATGCCACTCATCTTTTTCGAGTCTCCAAATCAACGATCGATATAAAAGCTCAGGAATAGTCCAAATCCGATGTCCCATTTTCTATGGCCTTCATCTTAGGTAGGTTCCACCTCAGGTGAACGGTCCAGATATCTGAACTATATGCATTCCATAGATTAAATCAGATGTTAATTTACATCATTGTCAACAATATTCTCAGGAAATTCTTGTCTTACGATGATGTGGTGATATTTCAAACTAGGGTTCTCATGAAATACTATAAGAAAAAATGTAGTGAAAAATAATTTTTAACTAAAACTAGGTAAATATAAATGATGTAGAAAATATTTAAATAATTTCCATGAATGTGAAATTAGACATGATTGTAGATCATGGAGAGAAAAGACTGCAAAAAGAGTTGCACTGATGAAAGGTGAGTCCAAGTAAGAAAAATTTTGATTCCTGGGTATATTACTGAAGATTACCATGGAAAATAAATACAAACTTTTTATTAAATATATTATATAAGTTAGCAATACGAATAAATTTTTATGGTCTTTATTTGCTATTTTATTCCTATATTCTCACATTTTTCTCATGATACTTTTTTTAATAGCGATATTTTATAATTTTTTTGATATTACAATAAATGGTTGCAATATTTTTTACAAAATGTCTCTCATATTTTTAATGTCAAAGTAGTTGGCCAAAGTAGTCGTTACAAGCGGTTACATTTCTACTCAATAGATTCCAAAGAAGCCACCAATTTCGGAGAGGAAAAATAAAAGGCCAGTAAAGTAAAGCTCCGAATATCTGCCCTATTACTTTAGTGGGCTGGTGGGAGTGGGCCCCATCCCGATCCTTCCATGTTCGGTCCAAATCACCTGAAAGTCAAAATTGAGAAATCGAAGCCCGCCCGCCCGCTAGGCATGATGTATGGATAGACAGCTATCTTTCAATGGAATGGAACCCACCAAAGTGGACCCAGTAGCAAAGGTCACGTGAGAGAACGTGCCCTCCCCTCATCAGCTGACCAAGGCACGACATCATCTCATGTCAGCAGGATAGATAAGAAGTTGGATGATCAAGGCGCGGTTTATGGGCCCGGCCCAAAGTGAATTGGCGGATTGGGGGCAGTTATTAACTAACTGACAAGGAGGTTTTCAAGATTTTAGATATATCTAGGGTTGTTATTGAAAATGACATCACCAGAAATGAAATTTTTACAAGTAGAAAATTAGATGGAAGATTTACATTTCTCCACCAGTGCCTTTTAAAAATACAGATAACTGATATACAATTGTTTTAATATTGATTTTTTCTTTCCTTTTGTAAGGATTTAAAAATTATCAAATATTATTATTTTTTTAACATTGTAAGAAGTTCGCCCATTATTATTTTGATATTTCTCAAATTTTCCAAAAACATTTGCAATTGTGATTTTGAAAAGTTGAGGATATGAAGATATATCCTTTGTCTAAGTCCTCTAATGGACCATAAATGTCTAATTCAATCAGCTTTTAAGACCATTTATCTCTTATTTTTTAAAATAATAGGAAGGTAAATTTTTTTTAAATAACCTTGAATATGTCTAAAGCAATTAAATATATTTCTGCCTTTTTTTTAGAAGTTTTTTCAATATAATTAATTTTTATTATATAATACTAAGGGCATGTTTGTTTGTATAAAATACATAGGAACCCAATGTGTAGGATTAAATGAGCTCCATTTAAAAATTATTAAAGAGGTGAGAAAGGTGAATCAATTTTAAGTCAGACACAAAATGTAGACTTAACAAACCATATATACATTAAATAAATTTCTCACTCTACTAGCAGTTGCCACTACTACCAAATGATTTTGCTCCATTTGTGACATATCGGTCGGATCCTGTGTACAGTCAACAATAAACAGGCCATATAAAATGATGTTGGGTCTTGACCCCACAAGCGAAATAACTGGCTGTAGATAATGCATCTCACCAAAAATCGCCCCTTAACCAATTTGATGTTAGTCAATTACAATTAAATTTAAGTCAACAGGTATAATATCATTTCGATTGAATAAATCAAATAGTTAAAGAAACGACAAGGCCGGCCTAAGCTTTGACAAATGATTTTCCTTTGACAGGTTTTTTACTTGGTGGCCCCAATTGACCCCAACTTTATCCCACAAGAAGCTCATTTCCATTGATTGTAAGAAAATTCATACTCATGACTCACAACCACAGAGGAACCGGACTCAATGAGAATGAGAATGCCATAACACCATAAATTACGAAGCTGTGGTGTCCCACATGACAGTTTAATCACGCCCCTATTCCCGGCTATGTTCCTTTATAAACCCCTTATCTTCCCTCCAACTTCCTCACACTTTCTCTCTCTCGCTTTCCAACTCTCACTAGTAGAGGAAGAAAATGGCAATTCCTTTGCTCTCTATCCTCTTCTTCCTCTTTGCTCTCATTGCTCCAATACCAATTTCCTCTTCTCCCTCAAGAACATTACTTCAGGACCCTGATCTTGTAGTGCAAGATGTGGAGAGGTAACCAAAACGTACATTTTTTTAGACTAAGCACTATACTATAACCATATGTAAATATTTTGTCACATAGGTTATTTGATCCAAAGCTTATATATACTGATTTCAATGCCTGGCTAATTTAGCACATTTTTCATTTCAGGAGTATCAACACCTCTAGAAGGCAATTGGGGTACCTCTCATGTGGCACTGGCAACCCCATCGACGACTGCTGGCGGTGCGACACCAACTGGGACAAGAACCGCCAGAGGCTCGCCGACTGTGCAATTGGGTTTGGCAAGAATGCGATCGGAGGCAGGAACGGTAGGATCTACGTGGTCACCGACAACACCGATGATGACCCGGTGAACCCCAAGCCGGGGACCCTTCGCTATGCGGTCGTCCAGGACGAACCACTGTGGATCATCTTTGCCCGGGACATGGTCATCCAACTTAAGCAAGAGCTGGTCATGAACTCGTATAAGACGATCGACGGCAGGGGTGCTAGCGTCCACATTGCTAATGGGCCATGCATCACCATTCACTATGTTACAAACATCATCATCCATGGAATCAACATACATGATTGCAAGCAAAGTGGGAATGGCAATATCAGGTCCTCCCCAAGGCATGTTGGATGGTGGACTGTCTCAGATGGAGATGGTGTCTCAATTTTTGCGAGTAGCCATGTGTGGGTGGATCATTGTTCTCTGTCCAATTGCCATGATGGCCTTATTGATGCCATCCATGGATCAACGGCCATCACAATCTCTAACAATTACATGACCCACCATGACAAGGTGATGCTTTTAGGCCACAGGGATAGCTACATAGAAGATAAGAACATGCAGGTGACCATCGCTTTTAACCACTTTGGAGAAGGACTTGTACAAAGGATGCCTAGGTATGAACTTGGAACTAGCAAAGGCAAATGGATCTTCTTCTTCTTCTTCTTTCCTATCTTATTTCTTTACTTGCTTTAAATTGCATTTGTGCTTACCTTTCTTTCTTTGTCACTAGATTAGATACTGTGGTCTTTGATTATATTGCTTTTTCTTTTTCTTTTTCTTGCAATTGGCAGATGTAGACATGGATACTTCCATGTGGTGAACAATGACTACACCCATTGGGAAATGTATGCCATTGGTGGAAGTGCTGCCCCAACTATCAACAGTCAAGGGAATAGGTTTCTTGCTCCAGATGTCAGATCCAGCAAAGAGGTATGCCCCTTACTGTTCTTTTAAACCTAACTAGACCTAAAATTGGGGTGCCAAATGGACCCCAGACTCCCCTTTAACCTTTAAAATCCAGGTATGGCCCTTATTTAAGGCCTATTTAGTGGCTGGGCCCAGTTCTAATTCAGGCCTCATTGACAAGGCGCCCATTACCAGTCCATTACCAGATAGGCCTGTCAATGGGCCAGGCCGGGCCGGGCTTGGGCTTAGGTTGTCCAATCCCTTACCAAATATTGGACGGGCCTAGGGGTTGTCCAATCCCGGTCATAAATTGAACGGACTTACGTCAAATCCCTTCCCTTGTGGGCCCGCGCTAGGCCAAGGCCTAGCCTGGGCTAGCCTGATATTGAACATAAGCTAAACATTCCCTAATCATTCATATACCTTCACTGGACACCCAGTGTGAACCAAACTTTGAACCCTCCTCCTTTTTTCCAGGCTTGGGACCAGCAATGCAATGCAACAAGCAACATAATGAATTTTTTTTTTTTCGTCGCTAACGGTAGAAAATCAGAAAATCAATAGAAATGAGTAACCTATGTGTGTCAAGTAATGTCTAAAAGAAATCAACAGAAACTATTTTTCTTTTAATATGTCTAAAATATCAGTTAGTGGATTCCCATCATCGTCTAGATCGCCATCACTAGTTGGGTTGTGACTAAACAGATCTTGGGCACAAACTAATGCTTCTGCGTGAGGGCCGGGCTAGGCCTGGACGGGCTAGGATTCCTCTGCTCATTCCCAGACACATTTTGGCCGGGCTTTAAAATAATTGTCCAAGCACAGCCCACTGTGTTCAATTTTTTTTAAAATCCTTGTATTTTCAGACTTGGGACTGGCCGATACCGATTTCAACGGGTTAAATTGACAAGCCTAACCCATGTGTATGGTATTATAAATATAGGCTGCAATTAGGTAAGGTTGACCACATGATATGGTCTATAGTAAGGTTTATAAAATATACGCATGTGGGATCCACTTCCAAAGATTAGAGCCCTTTAAGTTGTTTCTGTACCCAGCTCATCTAAAACCCGGTTGAACTCTTGACCAAGAACAAATACCAATGGATTGAAGAAAAATGGATTACATCTAACTAATAATGATTTACTAATAAATTAGTGTATTGGCGCAGTGAAGCCTACATTTTGGAGATTAGATGCACAGTTTCCTCCATTAAATTGGACAGGCACAAATTGGCCACACTTCTACTCCAACTGAATTTAGTTGCAGGATATGTGGTAATTATGTGCCACATTTTTTGAAAATAATAAATTCTAAACACATGATAATTGCAGGGCACTGGATCAATCAGCAGTTTGACTAAACTTTAGTTGGTGATATAATCACTCTTGTACAAAATACATCTCTAGTTAGCCCCAATGGACCTAGATCTGACCTTTCTTTGGTAATGCCGAATAAATTACTAGTGTTAATTTTCAGACACTTTATTACTGATCTGTAATCATCTTCTTGTAATAATTTGGTTGTGTGCATGCAAACAAGCAGGTTACTAAACGTGAAGAGACTCCTGAGAGTGCATGGAAGAACTGGAATTGGAGGTCTGAAGGAGATCTGATGTTGAATGGGGCATTCTTCACACCCTCCGGAGCGGGAGCCTCTGCGGTATATGCAAGGGCATCTAGCCTATCGGCAAGGCCTTCTTCTCTAGTGGGCTCCATAACAACTTCAGCGGGTGCACTCGCCTGCAAGAAAGGAAGGCAATGCTAATACCCCATCGATATCATCGATCACAAGGAATTGGTTGTGATGATCACCAATACAATAGCTAGGAATAAGAGCAGAGACAGAGAAAGGAGCAAAGGAGCAAAGGAGTGAACCTTTTTTTTGTACTGGTATAGCTTAGTTTTTAGTTTCAGATGGTTCCATGTTCAAACATCGGCCTGTTGTTCTTCAAAGACCCAAAGGGATTTGGTTGGGAGTCTTGTTGGGTTAGAAGCATCAAGTGCAAGTGTTGATGGAATGGTATGTTTATGTATTTCCTTTCAGTCATGCATCAAAGGCTTTCTCAAGCCATTTGACTGTTTGGATACTTGGTACTGAGTTCTATAACTGTTTGGGTAACTATTTGGGTGCCCCCATATTGGCCACATCAAATCTCTCTCTCTCCCTCTCTCTCTCTCTCTCTTATGGGTGAGAGTAGCTTAAAACAGGGGCAACAATTCGTGATCTGATCCACCAGCCCGACCTGAACCCAATTTGATAAATCTAGTTTTAGTCCCCATTTCCAATCTTATTAGTAACCGGATCAGCTTCAGATTGAGGCCATAATGCTATTTAAATCCCGCCATTCAATCTTAACCAGACCCATTGACTCAAGTACTTCAACCCACCAATTCAACCATAACTTGACGTACGAACTTACGGTTTAAGTTTACATTCCCAATCAGAAAATAAACGGGTCAGGCTCAATTAATGCAATACACAATTCTTGAATGGTCAATTTGACCATAACTGTAGTTAACCAGACTCCTAGGAGTAGCAAACGTTGACCCAATCCACCAAATCAACCATAAACCAACATCTATTTACAAAAAAAAAAAAAAAAAAACCATAAACGAACATGGATTCTGGGGTTGGTTTAGGGTTGACATTAATTTATTGCTTACTTGCTATTAAATGTAGGTAAATTATCTGCGGAAATTGTCAATAAATTAATTAAAATAATAATAATATTTAGAGAAATGAAAGAAGGAATCCGAACAACTCGCAGAAGCACGTTACAGACGACGCTGTCTTTAGACAGATTCTGCCCCTATATATAATTGTGCAGTGGACTCGTGGATGTCTACCCCAGGATACGACGATTTCTTAATCGGATATTTCCACCACCTGTGTACTCAAATGGATAAAGAACTCAAACCCAGCGGAACACTATTTCAAACTTTCTTGTAGCAGCAATGGCGAAAACAAGAGAGCAAAAGAGAAATGTTTAACTGTGATAGTGGTGTTATGTATGCTATTTTTTCTCTCTAAGCCCTCCCACCGAACCTCTATATAAAGAGGAGCTCGAACAGTAACAAAATCAATAACATCTCCAAGCGTGGTAGTGCACTTACTTCTGTGCGTAGATGTAAGGTACGCCGAGTAACGCACTTACAACTGCGGAGGTAACGTACCCACTACCGGGTAGAGTACTCACTTCCGGATAACATACTTCCGCAGAAGCAATGTATCTCATAAGCTCATAAATTAATGGCTATTGCATACCACTACTTCCACATAGGGATGTAAATGGGTCAATGATTCTCCAATTACCTGAAAGTTTTGACCCGTTAAATACCGGGTCTATATCCTTATTTAAGCCCCAATGAGTAAATGGGTCCGCGTCCGATTCCGGTTCCACCTTGATTGGGACCCAAGACCTGATATATTACCTCAATTTTCGAAAACCTCTCCTAAAAGCTATGTTTTTTTAATATCATTCTCTACTTAGACCCAGACTCGAATCTAGATATGTCCCATATATGATTTTGGTTCTAATTTCAGAGCCAAGAAACAGGTTCCGAAACGGTACCAGGTCCAGATCCGGTTTCACCTTCTCCTTAACGGTTCTAGGTCCACCATGGACCCGGACTGGAACCGACCTGTTTACAATCATACTTCCACGGAAGTGGAAACACATTATCAAAAATGGTTACAACGAGTAATAAAGCCTGGAGATAAATTGAGAACATTTACACAAGCACCTCAATGACTACAATCAGAAATGGGTCGGGCCAGATACGAAGAGGTGGTTCTAAACTTGTAAGGACGAAAACACACGATGGAGTGGACTTTCCTAAGCTGACTAAATGGGTTAGGTGCTTAGGTTCAGGTTGAGTCCATTCTTACTGTTCAACAACTTAGCAATATGACCCATCAATCTAATTTGAGCCAAATATAATAATTACACGTTCAAGTTGACCTTTCAATTTCCGGATTTTCTCGGGCTGACATTTTCAACAAATTAAGATCAGAAATCACTACAAGAAATTTGGGGTTTAAGGACGACACAAATTTGTCTCAAAATGTACATATTTCATCACCAAAACTAATTGAGACGAAAAAATTTTGTCACCCGTTTTGTTGCCAAAGCCTTGTCGCTAAAAGGTATTGGAGACGAAAAAAAAATTCGTCATTGAAAAAGATAAATTTGTGACGATTTTTTTTTGTCTTCAATACACTGTTGGAAACAAGTAATTTTTTTTCGTCTCCAATACACTATGTTGGAAACATACTTGTAAGTAATTAGTGACAAAATATTTTGTCATTAAAAGAAGAAATTAGAGACAAAAATATTTTGTCATAAATATAAGAAATAGAGACGAAATTTTTTTTTCACATTTACCCCGCCCAACTCATGGACTTCCCAGGAGGTCACTCATCCTAGTACTACTCCCGCCCGAGCACGCTTAACTTCGGAGTTCTTACGATTTCCGGGGCCGCACGGTTTTAAAAAGGCTCATGCTAAGTTAATACGGGATTTAACTTATAAGCCCATGGTCAGGACTTGGATATTTCCGATGCGGGCTATCGTACACTACAAGAAATTTGGGGTTTAAGGACGACACAAATTTGTCCCAAAATATACATATTTCGTCACCAAAACTAATTGAGATGAAAATTTTTCGTCTCCCGTTTCGTTGCCAAAGCCTTGTTGCTAAAAGGTATTGGTGACGGAAAAAAAATTCGTCATTGAAAAAGATAAATTTGTGACGATTTTTTTTATCTCCAATACACTCTGTTGGAAACAAGTAATTTTTTTTCCGTCTCCAATACACTATAATGGAAACATACTTGTAAGTAATTAGTGACAAAATATTTTGTCATTAAAGGAAGAAATTAGAGACAAAAATATTTTGTCATAAATATAAGAAATAGAGACGAAAATTTTTTATCACATTTACTCCGCCCAACTCAAGGACTTCACAGGAGGTCACCCATCCTAGCACTGCTCCCGCCCGAGCACGCTTAACTTCAGAGTACTTACAATTTTTGGAGCCGCACAATTTTAGAAGACTTCATGTTAAATTAATATGGGGTTTGACTTATAAGCCATGGTCAAGACTTGGATATTTCCGATGCGGGCTAACGGAGGCTCATCGTTTGAAGCCGGTGGTTGACACGCTACGCTCCGAGATTAAGAGTACCGCCCGGACCAAGATCTCACATTCTCCCCCACCAAGATCTCACATTCTCCCCCACTAGAAATACAGCCCCGCCCAACTTAGCATGAAATTGTCTGATTTGGCCCACGTGTACGTGCGAGGACTTGGTAGGAGGTCACCCATCCTAGTACTACTCCCGCCCGAGCACGCTTAACTTCGGAGTTCTTACGATTTTCGGGGGCCGCACGGTTTTAAAAAGCCTCATGCTAAGTTAATACGGGGCTTAACTTATAAGCCCATGGTCAGGACTTGGATATTTCTGATGCGGGCTATCGTAGACTCGCCGTTTGAAGCCCGTGAATGACACGCTACGCCCAGTTGTTAAGGGTACCGCCCGGACCAAGATCTCACATTCTCCCCCACTAGAAATAGAGTCGTCCTCGGCTCTGATACCAACTGTCACAGCCCCGCCCAACTCAGCATGAAATTGTCCGCTTTGGCTCACGTGCACGCGCAAGGACTTCCTAGGAGGTCCATCCTAATACTGCTCCTGCCCGAGCACGCTTAACTTCAGAGTTCTTACGATTTCCGGGGACGCATGGTTTTAAAAAGCCTCATGCTAAGTTAATATGGGGTTTGACTTATAAGCCCAAGGTCAGGACTTGGGTATTTCTGATGCGGGCTAACGGAGACTCACCGTTTGAAGCCTGTGGTTGACATGCTACTCCCCGTGGTTAAGGGTACCGCCCGGACCAAGTTCTCACAGTAGCAGAGACTGAGAGAGGTAGGTGTACCTGGCGATGGCGGACTCCTGGACGGAGGATGATGGGCACAGATGATGGTGATTGGTGATGGTGGTTGGGTCTGGGAATTCTAGGCGAGAGAGACTGAGAGAAGTAGAGATGAGAGGGATCACTAATCAGGGATGGGTCTGCACTGCGTGTGTTGATGGAGGGTGATGATGATTGATGGGGGCCAATAATGGGCCATGGGGCTGCTGCTTGAGACGATGGGTGGGAGATGTTGGAAAAGGGTTTTGGAAAATGGGGAAAAGGGTTATTCTCTCCTCTTCTGGAAAAGGGTTTTGGAAAAGGGGGGAAAAGGGTTTTGGAAAAGAGAGACCGGGATAGATGGAGGGACAAAGGGGGAAATGGGTTTTGGAAAAGGGGCGTTGGATTGGGGTGGGGGGGGGGATGGATGGACGTTAGGGCCTTGGGGGGCCCATTTTAGTCATTTTAAAGGCTTTTCCAAAGCAATACTTGTAAGAGAGGAATAGGCTTAAGTGCGAACGAAATTGGTGCCACTGCAAATGAAATTGGCACCTTATTTTGGTGACCAAATATTTTCGTCTTCCATAACTTATCCTTAATAGTGACGAATTATGTTCGTCACAAAAACAAATTATATTTTGTGACAAATTTTTTTGTCTCCAATGAGCTCAAATAATTCGCGCCAAAGCAAATAAAATTGGCGTCTTAATTTGGTGACGAAATATGTTCGTTGTCTATAACTTATCGTTATTGGTGACGAATTACATTCGTCGCAAAAACAAATTATATTTTGTGACAAAAATTTTCGTCTCCAATGAGCTAAAATAATTCGCGCCCGCAAATGAAATTGGCACCTTATTCTAGTGACGAAATATTTTCGTCTTCCATAACTTATCCTTATTAGTGACGAATTAAGTTTGTCACAAAAATAAATTATATTTTGTGACAAAAATGTTCGTCTCCAATGAGCTAAAATAATCCGCGCCAAAGCAAATGAAGCGCGCCTTATTTTGGTGACGAAATATGTTCGTCTTCCATAACTTATCCTTATTGGTGACGAATTACGTTCGTCGCAAAAAAAATTTAAATTTTGTGACAACAATTTTCGTCTCTAATGAGCTAAAATAATAGGCGCCATCACAAAACAAGTTGGCGCCATATTTTTGTAGACGGAATTTTTTTTTCGTCTCCTATACTTTTGAAAAAAATGAAAACAAACGACAAAATTATATTTCGTCCCCTTTGGGTGTTCTTTTAAGACAAAAAAAAATCGTCATCAGATTTCGTCGCAACAGCCTAAATTTCTTGTAGTGGTAGACTCGCCGTTTGAAGCCCGTGAATGACACGCTACGCCCAGTTGTTAAGGGTACCGCTCGGACCAAGATCTCACATTCTCCCCCACTAGAAATAGAGTCGTCCCCGGCTCTGATACCAACTGTCACAGCCCCGCCCAACTCAGCATGAAATTGTCCGCTTTAGCCCACGTGCACGCGCGAGGACTTTCCAGGAGGTCACTCATCCTAATACTGCTCCTGCCCGAGCACGCTTAACTTCGGAGTTCTTACGATTTCCGGAGCCGCACGGTTTTAAAAAGGCTCATGCTAAGTTAATACGGGATTTAACTTAGAAGCCCATGGTCAGGACTTGGATATTTCCGATGCGGGCTATCGTAGACTCGCCGTTTGAAGCCCGTGAATGACATGCTACGCCCAGTTATTAAGGGTACCGCTCGGACCAAGATCTCACATTCTCCCCCACTAGAAATAGAGTCGTCCCCGTCTCTGATACCAACTGTCACAGCCCCGCCCAACTCAGCATGAAATTGTCCGCTTTAGCCCACGTGCACGCGCGAGGACTTTCCAGGAGGTCACTCATCCTAATATTGCTCCTGCCCGAGCACGCTTAACTTCGGAGTTCTTACGATTTCCGAGGCCGCACGGTTTTAAAAAGGCTCATGCTAAGTTAATACGGGATTTAACTTATAAGCCCATGGTCAGGACTTAGATATTTCCGATGCGGGCTATCGTAGACTCGCCATTTGAAGCCCGTGAATGACACGCTACGCCCAGTTGTTAAGGGTACCGCTCGGACCAAGATCTCACATTCTCCCCCACTAGAAATAGAGTCGTCCCCGGCTCTGATACCAACTGTCACAGCCCCGCCCAACTCAGCATGAAATTGTCCGCTTTAGCCCACGTGCACGCGCGAGGACTTTCCAGGAGGTCACTCATCCTAATACTGCTCCTGCCCGAGCACGCTTAACTTCGGAGTTCTTACGATTTCCGGAGCTGCACGGTTTTAAAAAGGCTCATGCTAAGTTAATACGGGATTTAACTTAGAAGCCCATGGTCAGGACTTGGATATTTCCGATGCGGGCTATCGTAGACTCGCCGTTTGAAGCCCGTGAATGACACGCTACGCCCAGTTATTAAGGGTACCGCTCGGACCAAGATCTCACATTCTCCCCCACTAGAAATAGAGTCGTCCCCGGCTCTGATACCAACTGTCACAGCCCCGCCCAACTCAGCATGAAATTGTCTGCTTTAGCCCACGTGCACGCGCGAGGACTTTCCAGGAGGTCACTCATTCTAATATTGCTCCTGCCCGAGCACGCTTAACTTCGGAGTTCTTACGATTTCCGAGGCCGCACGGTTTTAAAAAGGCTCATGCTAAGTTAATACGGGATTTAACTTATAAGCCCATGGTCAGGACTTGGATATTTCCGATGCGGGCTATCGTAGACTCGCCATTTGAAGCCCGTGAATGACACGCTACGCCCAGTTGTTAAGGGTACCGCTCGGACCAAGATCTCACATTCTCCCCCACTAGAAATAGAGTCGTCCCCGGCTCTGATACCAACTGTCACAGCCCCGCCCAACTCAGCATGAAATTGTCCGCTTTAGCCCACGTGCACGCGCGAGGACTTTCCAGGAGGTCACTCATCCTAATACTGCTCCTGCCCGAGCACGCTTAACTTCGGAGTTCTTACGATTTTCGGGGACGCATGGTTTTAAAAAGCCTCATGCTAAGTTAATACGGGGTTTGACTTATAAGCCCAATGTCAGGACTTGGATATTTCTGATGCGGGCTAACGAAGACTCACCGTTTGAAGCCCGTGGTTGACATGCTACGCCCCGCGGTTAAGTGTACCGCCCGGACCAAGTTCTTACAATAGCAGAGACTGAGAGAGGTAGGTGTACCTGGCGGTGGCGGACTCCTGGATGGAGGATGATGGGCACAGATGATGGTAATTGGTGATGGTGGCTGCGTCTGGGAATTCTAGGCGAGAGAGACTGAGAGAAGTAGAGATGAGAGGGATCACTGATCAGGGATGGGTCTGCACTACGTGTGTTGATGGAGGATGATGATAATTGATGGGGGCCAATGGGCCATGGGGTTGCTGCTTGAGACGATGGGTGGGAGATGTTGGAAAAGGGTTTTGAAAAATGGGAAAAATGGTTCTTTTCTCCTCTTCTGGAAAAGGGTTTTGGAAAAAGGGAAAAAGGGTTTTGGAAAAGAGAGACCGGGATAGATGGAGGGACAAAGGGGGAAATGAGTTTTGGAAAAGGGTCGTTGGATTGGGGTGGGGGGGGGATGGACGTTAGGGCCTTGGGGGGCCCATTTTAGTCATTTTAAAGGCTTTTCCAAAGCAATACTTGTAAGAGAGGAATAGGCTCAAGTGCGAACGAAATTCGTGCCACCGCAAATGAAATTGGCGCCTTATTTTGGTGACCAAATAATTTCGTCTTCCATAACTTATCCTTAATAGTGATGAATTATGTTCGTCACAAAAACAAATTATATTTTGTGATAAAAAATTAAGTCTCCAATGAGCTAAAATAATTCGCGCCAAAGCAAATGAAATTGGCGTCTTATTTTGGTGACGAAATATGTTCGTTGTCTATAACTTATCCTTATTGGTGACGAATTACGTTCGTCGCAAAAACAAATTATATTTTGTGACAAAAAATTTCGTCTCCAATGAGCTAAAATAATTTGCGCCCGCAAATGAAATTGGCACCTTATTCTAGTGACGAAATATTTTCATCTTCATAACTTATCCTTATTAGTGGCGAATTAAGTTCGTCACAAAAAAAAATTATATTTTGTGACAAAAATGTTCGTCTCCAATGAGCTAAAATAATCCGCGTCAAAGCAAATAAAATTGGCGCCTTATTTTGGTGACGAAATATGTTCGTCTTCCATAACTTATCCTTATTGGTGACGAATTACGTTCATTGCAAAAAAAAATTATATTTTGTGACAACAATTTTCGTCTCTAATGAGCTAAAATAATTGGTGTCATATTTTTGTAGACGAAATTTTGTTTTCGTCTCCTATACTTTTGAAAAAAATGAAAATAGAGGACAAAATTTATATTTCGTCCCGTTTGGGTGTTCTTTTAAGAAAAAAAAAATCGTCATCGGATTTCATCGCAACCGCCTAAACTTCTTGTAGTGAATGATTGAAACCATACTTGTTAGCCACACTGCTCCACATGACTATACCAAACCCATTGCCACATTGAGTCATCTTATACAGCATTCTAGCTATGGGTTCATGTCCATGGTCTCCATCTTTAATGGATAGGAAGAGGGCCTGCAGGAGAAATGATCTTGACCATGGGTGACTGTATATGTATAGTAGAAAAGAGTTGTAACATCCATTCTCATTACAAGATTTGTCTGGTCGATGGGATTTGCTGTCATGGTCGATCAACTCTAGGATCTACCCAATAAATGGTTCAAATTCTGCATGATCAAGCCTTGTGTCAAAGAGTGTGTTGCACCGTGCACCTACAAAAGAGAATTGTATATTTAGTGGAAATAATATCTCCCATGTGTTTCTGCATATTTATAGGAAAAAGGAAGATTATAATAAAGGGGTTAAGCGGCATTGTTACAAGAGAGCTTGTCATCAATATAACATACAGATGTCTCAAATCTTAAATTCTTATCTGGAAAATATTAGTTAACTTCCTTAGAAGACTGCAAAACAAATCCTTTTCGAAGGTGTAGTTCATTGTGGTAACACAAACTGAAAATTTTGAGTTCATTAGGACCACTTCAAGTTCACTGTAATACATATATAAACGCAGATCAGATGAAAAATTGGATAGATGGATACAGAGACAGACAAATATAGATATAGATATATATAAATATATATATATGAATTTTCACAGGAGCAGTACTTCTCATCCACCAGTTTTTTTTTTTTTTTAAACTATCGGTCTGTCTCAAATTCAAATGAAATAGGAAGATTGCGTTAGGTAGGTTGACATCCAGTTTTTAAATTTATCACAACCCAAACATGAGGTATCTACGACGGTTCTACATTCCACCATTTATATCCTACCTTCACACCTAAACACTTGTGAACCCACGTTTTTATAGTTTCCTTGCAATTCAAATAAAGCAGGCCAAAAAGTCTACTTGCCAAACAGGCCAAAGCATTACTCCAGGCCAAAGCAGGCATAGAGACTCAACAGAGGTTTCAAATTTGGATGCCAGATTTCATGCCAGTGGAGACCGAGACAGAACCATTCCACACGTGCCAAACACGACGGACCAGCATCGCTGTGCCAGTCTAAACAAGTGTCTAAAAATAATTTAATTTCATAGAGACATAATAATAAACTAGTAAAAATATAAACATCGAGTTATTTAAATATGGGCAGCGCTATAAAGAAAACGCCCTTTTCAAACTTAACGCACTGGAATGCATGATAATCATAGAAATCTATTGGAATGGAAATATCTACATGGCCCGCCTATGATCAAGATTTTGATCCCATAAGATCATCCTAACCATTTAATCCATGGTTCTAAAATTTAATTGTTTTACGAACATAATCTTCTTATGGTTTTAGTCCAACAATGAAGAAAAGTTGAATTGGACTTGTGAATGTTCGTGGGGGTAGTGTGCCTGTGACATAATAGTTTTAAAAAAAAAGTGCAGAAATATGAGCATTTTTAAAGTGGGGCGTTTTAGAGAATTACCCTTTAAATATTATTTAATCTTAAAATGTACTGTTTAGTGTTCTCGAACAATGAACAGCCGGTTAGTTTCTATCAATAAATTATATGAATTGCTTTTATTTAAACTTAGATACATTAAGACTAAGGAAACGTGTCTCTTGAAAAGCTTGGATGTAGATTAGGAAGTGTGCAAAATCAAGCCATTTAAATAATGCCAAACTTTGATTTCCAGTGTTCAAATGTTAAGGGGCAAAATTGTCCTTTTATTAACTAAAGGGCTAACTCATTTTAAGTTTTTCAAGTGTAAATTAAATAAGAACAAAAAATTGGAAAGCTTCATTTTAGCAAAAGGAGGTGAGGTCTAAGAAACTAGGGTTGCACAAAAAAACCAGTATCACCGCAAAACAGGGTCGAACCGACCGAACCAAGCGATTCAGATCGATTTTATATAGATTGGTTCGGTCAACGGTTTGAAAATCATAGAAACCGTCTTATATCGGTCGGTTATCAGTTTGAACACACGGTTGACCACCTAAACCGAACCAACCGTATGTATTAACTTAACTATTGAGTTTTGACTATTTTAACCTTAGGGAAAGCGCTTATATATTTTACTTGCATGTTACATTTTTTATTAAAGTTCTACAAGAACTATGCATTATTGAATTTTTAATAGCACTGCCAAGGGGTTTCGTTTTACCTAAGAGAAAGTGAACTATGAAGAGTCTATCTCAATTAGTTCAAAATTGAGGCTACATTCCACTCGAACCATCTTGTTGGCAAAAAAAAAGTTCATTTTGTGTTGAATTCATTGGTCTAAACTCTAGATCAAGCAATGTAGTCTAGTCTAAGTTTTATGCAAAGAAATAGGTACGTATTTGACCATTTTGTTTGTGTATTTTAACAAAAGATTTGAATTGCTTCATCTCATTGGCCTAAAAAGTTGACCGAACCCGGCCTGGTGCATTCAATCACGCAATTGGATGATGGAAGAAAAGAGTTCATCCATCGTTTGATATATGTTTCCTTGGTTGAAAACCGATGGATTTGGTTGAGTTGATGGTTTCCCCTCTAAACCGCCCATATGGACCCCTATTAGAAACAAAAGATTTAAGGAAGGCTTACCAAACTGCAAAATATGAAGGCTTACCAAACTGCAAAAGCACCTAGTGGTTCTGGTTCTCCCAATGATTCTAATTTCTAAGAATCCGCTTTTAGAATGTTAGGTCTTAAGAGGAAAGATGGCTTTTTGTAGTCAGCAAAATCAATGCTACAGTGTTGAAAGGTGATAAAACGTTTTAGGCCTTGAACACGAAAGTGTATACAGGGAGTCCCTTTTTTGGTGTTGTTTTATCAATTCTTGCACCATAAATCCAAACCATTAGATATATTTAGAAAATCATGCACAATTATGGGTCCAAATTGGAGCCATTGGATCATCATAGATGTTGAGATACTTACCAAAAAATACAAACATTTATATCTACTTTTCTACATCCATGGCCCCCCAATGCAATATCCAAACCGGTACTTCTCTTTATATTTCTAAAGACAACTATGGTTTTAAATTCCAATACTAGAATTCTAACGGATATCGAGATATTTATGAAATGAAAAACTTCCAACCATTACTTTAAAAATGTCTGCAATTTTGTTTATGTTACCAAACACTATTTTTAAAACATCTAATTCAAATGGGGCCTTTCGAAATTAGATCTATTTCATGTAGATCTATCCAAACAGGCCATAAGTCAGTCCATCATTGTCTAAACAAGTACGCTCACCACCAGCTGAACAACTTCTTTTCTATCCTACAAATCTACAAGATTATAGTAAAAACAGCCATCAAATTTGAGCCAGGGCTGCACCCTTAGCACCGACTCAACTTGAACGAGTCAAACCCCTACTGACCCGAATTTAAAACCATGCTCTAAGCTCCAACATTTAGCAAGAAAAGCAACAGCAACAAAAAGAACACATTATATTAATCAGCACAAAAGCTCCCACAAAATCACAAACAATCCAGCTCATTAGACTACATAAGCAACAAAATTCCTTCCAATTCAAGTCTTAACTTACCTAGCAGCAATACAAGAAACATGCAGCCTCCACATCTTCCAGGGCAAGATGATGTGTGAACGTAATCCTGTTGATGCTCATAAAGAAAAGTTGGGAGTCATACAAAATCAATACTCCGAAGGGCTGATTACATCATCTATCTTCAGTATCATCTTGACAACCTGCGTTGCCAGCAGAATCTGCTGCTGTTTTCCGATCAGGGTTTCAAAGACATTCTGCTCACGCATGTCATTCGTCCCAACATCATTGCAGTCTATCCCACAGTGTGGGTTGTTCTCCTGCATGAACATAGAAATAAAATTGTATCTTCAAGAAGGGAACTTGTATACACCGCCTTCAATTTTATTGAGGTTATCGTATTACTAAATGCACATGACCAGTTACTGAAGGTTCTCAATCAAGAGAAAAGAACAGATAGAGGCTTAGCTATCCAATTGGTTGGTTAAAAATGGTTGGGCTTAGCTATCTAATTGGTTGGTTACAAATGGCTACTCACGTTCCAACAAACCACATTCAACAGGGGCATAATTAAATGGTTTGGATCATTTTAGGGAACAATAGACCACATTATATGAGCAATTTTGGATCAGTAAAAGGTGCAGCACATGCATGGTTTGCAGAGAGGTGCAAAGAGTGCAAGCAAAATTGTATAATCACAATTAATCATTTAGCAGAACAACATACCTTGATCTGCTGAGCCTTGACTACAGTCAATGTGTCAATTGGTTGAAGACCGCTGTTCTCTGCAAGAGCCATGGGAATGGAGTCCAAGGCATCCGCAAAACTCCTGATCGCATACTGAACAGAAAAAATACTAGAGCAGTCAGTTCAAAGATGTGCTGAATTGGGATGATGTTTGGATACTTCAAAATAGGCCAAGTATCATGTCGTATCATATCTGACAATTCACTTCTGTCTAAAATCTGTGTCCCTCATGTTTCCATGGCATGTCCCTGCCACACCCATGCTGTACCCGGGCATCATAGATCAGGATAGGGAATAAGAAATGGCAGTAATCTTCATACCTGCTCAACTCCAGGATACCTATCAGCAGCTGCTTCTACAGCAATCGAGCAAGAGATTTCAGCTGACCCACCACCATATACAATAGAGTTGTTACGGATAAGGTTCCTTGCAACACACAGGGCATCGTGGATGCTGCGCTTTGTTTCCTCTATCATCATTTTGTTACCTAAAAATCATCAACACCAAAATGTCAAGTACTTGCTTTCTGCTTGGGCCTTTTTTGCATGTGATGCTCACAGTACAATAGATTTTGCTAAAACAAGAAATCATATAACTGGAACTTCATAAGAGGTGGACTGATGCGGACCAGTAACCGATTTGGTGGGAAGGGGAAGATGGAAGATACGGGGATAGGTTCAGACCTCAGTCCTCATGCCTGAATTGAATAGGCCTCACGACATACCTTTGTTGGAAATGAAAGAGAGCAGAAAGCACTCAAACAATTTTCATTAATGAACATCTAATTAGCCATAAGGCTTTACAATGCTTTATAAAGGAAAAGACAAACCCTAGATCTAATCTCAGCCATTAAAAAAAACCTGCGGTTAAGATTAAAACATCAACCGCTAAAAAGACAAACAATAAAAACAACTCTAAATAAAATAAAACTAAACAAAAATTGAATGGGCCAAGCCCGAAGGACTGGTCGACCCATGGGTCATGGGCCTGTCCTGCATCATGGACACACAAAAGCAATGCAACTATGCTCGCAGAATGCAACCTGGAAGCAGATGTAATTCACAGACATGAAGGCAAATGCATATGTACCCAAGAAGGATAATATAAAAGTGTCCACTCATCATTACAGACAAGGCACGTGATAACCCAAAAGCAAGTGACAGGCTAATACGAGAACTGTAAGAATCAAAACCTTAAGAGACAAGAAAAGAAGAGTTAATACAGAAGTTAATTTGCATATCCCCATGTTAAACCACTCAAAAGTTGAAAGACACCCCAACCCACTTTCTTGCTCTCTTTTTTTTAACAGATGCAGAGATGTGCAAAAACCTATGACAGAAATATATGTAACTCATTCTAAATTGAAAAGGCCCCATCCCACTTTCTTGCTCTCTTTTCTTTTAATGGATGCAGAGATGGGTGAACTTATGACAGAAATATATGCAACTCTTTCTAAATTGAAAGGATATGACAATTAACTTTTCAAAAAAAAAAATTAAAAAATTAAAAAAATTCAATTAAGTGGAGCACCTAGCACCAGATATTCCTTCAAATTAAAAGAATTTAAAGGAAATAACTAAACCATATGTCATATTGATCCAAAATCGATATCACAACCCTCTAAAGTAACTGCTTTCACTTGCAACATGAAACAATTAATAGCTGCTGAATGAGATAAGATCCACAGGGTATTATCAAAATAGATGATGGCAACTAACTCACAATGAATGGAGCAATGAAGATTTCAACCAAATTTCCTATTCATATTTTAGGCACGAGACGTATCACTAACCATGATATTACAGGGTGAAAGAATGAAGACTGGCCCTAACCAGAAACAATGAGTACACCAATAAATTGACTTCATAAGGAATATCATGATAGCAACATTCAAATGGCCACAAGCAGCACATTTATTTATAGCTACCCAACTTCTTTGAGAAAGTAAATCAGAAACAGGACCATCATAAACCTACCACCACGAATGAAGATAGTTACTGCCCTTGAATTCGCACATTGCTCAATATACAGCATTCGATCTTTTGTTGTTCCAAAGGACTTTTCTCTAACTAAACCTGCCTGAATTGAGGAATTGAAAAAAAAAAATTAGTTTTACTTGCAAATAACTAGCCCCAAATTATCAAGAATATTTTGAGTAAAGTACAAGGCAAAAGTAGAATAGCAACCATAAATTGCTCACTGAGTTTAATTGTCTTAGAATATTGACTTCTATATGTATAAAGTAGCGCAATACTGTAATGCTAAACTAAGGTCAGGTGGCATCTAATAAGAGTCATAAAACCATAAATTGCTCCCTTTCTTATGCTATTCGGCCTCTACAACTTTTAAAAAAAAAGAGCCCCAATAAGCTTCAGACATTGGGGAATGGGAATCACTATGAGCACATCATATATATTAATATATGTTGGCACCTAATTGCAGATATCTGACTGTGGGCCACAATGGACTCCCACTAAATAGAATCAAATCTGTCCCCATTTTTTTAATTTTATACCATATTCATGTGATTGGCTACCAATTGAAAGTCAGGGCTAAAATAAAATAAAAAAATAACCAAGTTTCAGCACATGGTCCCACTTCAATACCATAAAGTGGTTTGGGCCAGGACTGATACAAGCCAAGAGGCCCTAGTTCAAGCCCAAGCTCACCCGCAACCCAGAAAACAGGCGTGATGAAAGAAAACATATATCATGTGCCTAAAATTACGTTCATGTGACATGGTAGAATTACTGCAAACACATAAGCCATCATCATCATATCACATCCTTACCCCACCACCTTTCGATGACGCAGCCCCAGATCCACAATCGAATGTGGAATGAATATGGGCAAACTCCACGAGGGAGTTTGCCAAATCCTAATGCATCCAAGAGAGGACCAACTCCACATATGGGGGTTGGCGAAATCCCTCCCGACACTCAACACACACACACACACACACACACACACACACAAAAAGCACTCTTCACTCAAAGAGACACAACCATAAGGCAAATCCATAACAATTCTTTATTGAATAATCAAAAGCTATCTCTCCAAATGGAGGCATTACAGATTTTCCTAGGACTTCTTTCCTAAACACAAAGGGCATGTTTGTGTAGCCCATTTCCGCGGAAAAGGTTGTAGTTTTCTACGGAAAACTTCTTTTTCATGTGTTTGGTGCGGCAGTTTTCCGCGGAAATGCTTTTTCGCCACGTCAGCATTTTCCTTCCTAGCCATGGAAATAGACTTCCTATGGGGGGGTATGGAAAGTCCATTTCCACGGAAAACCAACCCCCCAATTTCCTCTCTCTCACCCTCACTCCACCCAACCACCCTCTTTCTTCCTTTTCCCCTCCCAACCCCACCCACCCCACACACATATCAACCCACCCACCCAATAGTTTTCACTAAAAAATGGTTTTCACTAAAGAAATCCATAGCTGCACCAAACAACATTAGCACTAATTCATCGAGGAAAACCTTTTTGCACCAAACATAAAATTTTGACTTCCGCGGAAAAACTTTTCCAAAGAATTTGAAACCCATGGATTTTGCTGATGTGGCAATTTCCAATTTCCACGGAAATTAGATGTACACAAACGTGCCCTAAAGAAAACTAAATCTCTAGGAACTTTCTAAAAACAAGTTTGAACAAATCAAATCCAAATCACACTAAACTCCTATTTTAAAGACTCCAAAATAAATTGTAACTCCTAATGAACTTAAACTCCCACAATAAGTTGGTAAGACCGTAAGACGCTTTGAGCTTGTGGGCTGGGCCCAGTGGGCTTGGTCAACCAATTTATCATAGGTCTGGCCTGCGTCATTCAGTTTGATCTATCTTAATTCAGAACTATTATCTACAGCAGTAAAGGAGCAGTAGAGGTCAAGCCACTATCAAGTAAATAACAGCCTAGACTGGGGCTCGCTTGGTAGCATGCCAAGCACAAAGAGACGAATATGTTCATACATCGCCTAGGACTGCAAAAAATGAGGACAAACTGATATTATCATCCATGATGCGCAGATATAGAAACCGATAACGGCAAGATACGGATATGGGCCTATCCTTCGTATGAAATTTAATATTTAATTCTAGAAAAAAATATATATAATTTACATTAAGATTTCCAAAAAAAAGTACAAGTTTTATGTTGAAAGTAAGAAGGCAAATAGAAAAATTGTTTCCAAGTATCAGTGCAGTATCTAGTAAGTACATAGTTCTGAAAAGCGAAATCATATCGTAAATCATTCATACCTATGAATCGAATCCGACTTTATTCGTAAATTGTATCGCAAATCATAGGAATTTTTTATTTTTCTAATAAAAATAAAAATTAATTAAAAAAGATAAAGATAAACCAGTTATTCATAATCCATCCATTTTCTCATTCATGGAAGTATAAATAAAAGGAAAATTTTCAAAATAGGGCCTAAGTTTTTGTCAGATTTCAAAACAGGACAAAAAAATAAAAATAAATAAATAAATAAATAAAAGAAAAACTTGACATTTCGGATTAGGGCTTAAGTTTTCCAAGAAAATTTCAATTAAGGACATCCGGCCAAAATCACTTACACCACTAACCTCTTCTTCTTTTTTCCTTCTTTTTTTTTTTTTTTTTTTTGAATGGTCACCTACACCAGTAACCTCTCTCTTCTTTTTTTAATAATAAAATGGCCAAAATAACCCTGTCTTTTTCAAAACAAATCTCCCAAGCCTTGACCATTTCTCTCTCCACTCTCCCACTCTCCCCTCTTCTTCCCTCCCCTTTCTTCGTCCTAACAGGTACTCCGCACAGGCAACACCACCAACCGCTTTCATCCTTACTAGACGTCTACCTAGTTAACTCCACCAACTGCTATGCTGGAATCCGGTATGACAAAGTCCTAGACCAAATAGTCTTGTTTTCCAATCGATGAAAAACAATTCGAAGCAGAAACTCTGTAGTTATCACCATCAACAAAGATGGGAATTGTATAATCTTGGATAGTACTAGAGTCAATTCTACCTCCTGACAAATGGGGCTTTCTTGAAAAACACAAGTGCTAAGCTTCTAGACAAAGGGAACCATGCAATTAGAAAAAAGAACTAGATGACCAGATGGCAATGAAGGAAAAATCTTTTGTTTACCCAACTGATAGCATAAAACTAGTTTTTTTTTTTTTAATAGTGCATGAAACTAGTGTTGACTAAGCTACTGAAGAGAATCATGTTCTTTCCTCATGGAGAAGTGCAAAGGACCCTGCTTCTAGGGAGTATGCTTTTGGGTTCAATCCAAATGAAAAGTTGTCATTTGGAAAAATGGAATTTCCAACTGGAAGAGCCATGCTAGAACCGTGAGCAGGGAAATTCTCACTGTAGCCCTTGATTCATCTTCCTCCTATATACTGAACTTAATCTCTTTTTCAGATGACAAGATGAGGTCATTTTTTGGGCCCGTAGTTCAGTCACCTACTCTTTTGGTCATCGCTTTGCTGTTGCCGGTGGAGGACTGGTGAGATTGAAGTAGTAGGTGGAAAGAAAAATATGGGAAAGTGGAGAGGAGAGACTTGAGGGGCATTTTGGCCATTTTCTAATAAAAGAGGACAATAGTCACAGGCAGCATTTGATATTGAACGATGTCCTTATTTGAAATCCTCTTAGAAAACTTAAGCCCCAATCAGAAATGCCAAGTTTTTTTTTTTCCTCCTGTTTTGAAATCTGTGAAGAGTTTAGGCATCATTTTTAAATTTTCCCTAAATAAAATGACAACCAAGTCTATCATACAATCATGTCAAGAACATCATGACATATATTAATATATAATAAATGATATGTGTAAACAGTTAAATAAGTTTAAGATATCAATATTTTTTTCTTTAAATCAAAATATAAAAGTAAAAATAAAACTCAAACCATCAATGTTACACAATAGGATATCTCTTTAAGTTAAGAAAGTGTTCATGAACTAAAAAAAAAACGACTAAAAAATAATTAGAAAACCCCCATGCATACCATCAATAGCTTTAATCAAATACATGGTCTTTATTCATCGCTAAAACTTTCCTAAAGTTGCAAAATTTCTTAAGATGTTATGTTAACCACTAAATAACCTTTTAAAAGTAAAAAAATGCAGGTAAAAGATTCTTAATATTAATTTATTGGTTGTACTTGCACCTATTCTCGTATAGCCGAATCACTTGAATTGTAATATTTGATGAAATGAGTATCAAATAGTAAGATTTACATCAAAATCCTAAGATTCATCTGTAAATAGGATTCGTTGTATAGAAACAAATCATTTTCCTTAAGATTCAGTATACGAACCTAGAAATCATAAGATTTAGATAACAATGGAAATACTAGCATTGTGCCAGAAGGATATGGTCATACAGAATCACTAGGCATATATAGGTATCTAGGTGTCACAATAAATCATTGATTTGAGAGCCTCAAAAGTTACAGAAAGTTCAACCCTTATATAAGGAGCAGTCTTGTGTTTTTTCCACGATCAACCTAACGTTGAATATAGGCTGCATCACGTCCATGAAAGGGCAAATCATTTATAAATGGGTCCAGAGTCCATCCATTAATTATGAAATAGTGACCTGCCCATTCTCACTAATTATGTTACTAATCCAATTGCCAAATCCTGGGCATAGCAACAATAGCATTCCTTTCTACATTAAAGAAGAAAAAAAAGTGAAAGTTCATCAATGGTGTCAATACTCTCTACATAGCAGTAAAACTTTATATTATTTTAGTGGGGTTCAAAGTGTGCAGTTCCATTTGTGCCTCCCAACAAAAGATCCGATGAAGCATTCAGACAATAACCAGGTAGAAGTAGGCACCAAGCAACAAAAATACATTTTCAACAAAATAGAAGAGAAGTGAACATGTCATGTCTAAAGTATACCTTCCCAAGCTTTTCTGGTGTCAACTCTTGGAACCTGGGCACAATCCTTCCACCTACATAGACAAAAAAAACTACTTAGTTGTTGGTACTGAGAGATGAACACATGTTGCAATGTTGTTGCTTTAATTACAGAACAAACAAAAGCAAACCTGTAGCTATTGCAATGAGTTCCAACTCTACACCACCAACCCATCGAACAGCAGGTAAGTTTCGATGCATTAGCAGGTGATTTGCTTCATCATCAAATCCCCATTGACAAATAACCAGGGTTGCACCAACATCCTGCAACCAAAAATGGAAAGAAGAAGAACCAATCAAGATAGCAGAATAAATAACGAAAACAAAAATGGTCCTCATCGAGTTGCCACTAGTGTAATCTTATGACCATCCGTCATTGGTTTATGTGCAAAAATATTTTCAACGCACACTAACCTATCCAAGAACTCATCTGGCTTCAATTTCCCATCATGTTCAAGAATCACAAGTTTAATACCCAAATCTCGATCAACATTTACTACATGTGGATCTCGTTGATTCCAATTATGTCCTCCATCATCCCAATGAATATCTTCACGCCAATTAGTTTCCAAAGTGGTTAATCGGGTTTCAATCCTTGCAAAGGTCTCTTGCATTTGAACCATCATTACTGATAATTGCCCAACAATTCTCCTCAGATCATCATCATTATTAGAGGAAGACTCCACTTCTACCTGCTTCTTGGGAGGCATTTTCTCTTTCTTTTTTTTTATTGCAAATTTAAAAATTTTTACTAACCTAATGGGTAGATCTGCTCTTCATGATCACACTGGAGAAAACTAATCAGAAATCGAAACCCCTGATTGCTCCGATATCGCAAAAACAATGAGTCGTTGATTGGGCAAAATTAACGGTTGACCCAATTATGCAATGTGGGCTGGACTGATCGGGTCGGACCTGATCTTACCTGACCCGAACCGAAAAGTAGGGCCAACTGAATCACTTGTCTCAACGAGGACACGTGTGCAGAGAGAATACTTCTCTGAGCTTCGGGGTTTGTGCAAGCAAAGAAACAAAGGGGTCCTCTCTATAGTTGCTTACTGCTTCAACGAAGTGAGGAGGGAGTGATGAGATGAATGGTTGATGAGATGAATGGGTCTCTAATGGCGAGGACGACAATGATGGCGAGGACTTGCAGCGATGAACTGGACTGGGCATTCCAGTGACTGGCAACATCGACCGGCAGGAAGGTGTAAGCAGACGATGACGACGATGCAACGCGGCGGGGGAAAGCTCGAGTGCCAGGTATGGTGCTCGTCCTCTGCTCCTTCTCCTCTGTTCTGCTCTTTCCTTTTCTTTTTCTTTTTTTTCTGGTTTGGGGCTTTCGGAAGTGGTTGCTGGGATTCAAAGGCTAGGGTTTTGGTTGATGATGAAAAGGAGACTGGTTGTTGCAGTGGAGGGCTGATGGGGCTATGTGAGGAGAGGGTTTTGGAATTTAGGGTTGGACCAGGAATTTGGGGAGCGGCAGTAGGTTTTCGGGAGAGACCGGAAGGGTTCTAGGATTACGGGGAATTAGGATAGGTGATTGGGGTTTCAGCTGATTGAAGGGAGCGCGACGATGGAGGGGTTCTATGGTTTTCGGTGGTGCAGAAGATCAGGGAGGTTCGTTTGGGGTGGGTGGGTGACTCGAGTGGGGTTGGGTTCTGCTAGATGGTGTGACAGGTCTAGGGAAGAATTTTCAATGGAAGAGGGACAGAAGTGGTGCCTGTGGGGTGGTGTCGGTCTGAGGATTTGAGTTGTGGTGACGGGAGTCTTTGAATGGATATAGCAGGGAGATGGAAGATGGATTGGGGGAAGGATAAGGGTAATTACGCCATCCGATCGAGGGATCGATCAGCTATGATACCAATTGATGCAATCCTAGGGTTAGGATGCAAGTGTCAGGGCACAATTATGGTTCCCACTTGGAACAATCACGATGAAGACAATCTCCACAATAAACCCACGCAGAGAGATTTTATTAACTCAAAATCACTACTCTGAGATTATTGATCACTACAATATTTATAATGAAAGAAACTTAATGGCTAAGAAAGCATTCCTAATCAAACTAGGAAACAAGAATAAAATCCTATCCAAATTAGAAACCTAATTCTAATTACACTCTTTGCTAAAAATAAAACTAATAACAATTAAAAATCAAAATTTCATGGGTCCCACGTGGCCCACGAGTCTTGTTGCCATGACATATTATTATTGCTGCATCATGGATGGAGGTTGTAAAAATAGTTATGAAAAAGTGTAACCTATCTGAGGATTTGGCTCAAGATAGATTGGAATGGAGAAACAAAATTTGTGTAGCCAACCCCAACATAATTGGGACAAGGCTATGATTATGATGATCAAGACGATGTTTTCTTTTTCCAAAAAGAAGTTAGAAAGGAAATTAAGTACTTATATTAATAAGCCAAAAACATGACCAGCACCTAAAATAAAGGTCAGATCACAAATAGAACTGCAGATCCACAATAGTTCACAGAAGAATAAATCTACTAACCTTGCATTTCTGAACCATATCATCAAAGTATTTCTGCTCCTGTTGGCGCAAAGTCTGGAACTTTTCCACTGTGTCAATGTCAACCTTATGCTTTGTCTTTGGTTTAGGTGGCTCAAATGGACAAGTTAGAATAGCAATTTTCGCATTTTCAATTTGTTTTGGCATCTGTGGATGGCTCATATCCTTGTCAACAACGATACCATAAATGAGCTCAGTATCTTCTAACTTTCCTCCTACTTTACCTTCAACTTTAATCAGATCCAAATTAACATCCTTCCTCTCTAAATCTGCAACAGCCAGAACTGCTTTAACAGCAATTTCAGCTAAAGCGCGCTTGCATCGATTCACACTGCAAGAAGAAGCAAAAGTCAAACTACTGGTCTTAGAGAGGTACAACAACCATCTTGTTCAGGTTAACAATAAAATAGAGACAACTTTAAAAGTAAATGGCAGCATTCTGTTGCACCCAATCTAAAAAGGTAGCTAACATACAGAAGCCACAAACTTTTGAGTCTTCACAAGTCCAGGTGAGGCCTCTCATACGCCACCATGCATGAATATGCTAAATCAAGCCTGTAGCAGCAGGTCACCCACTATGTAGGGGATCTGGCCGAATACCAGTAAGGTCGATTCATCAGGCAGGTCAAATGTGCCCATTGATCCACCAGATGCCTTATTTACAGCCTTATGTGTGGATAAAATGGGTGCTTGGGCACCTTGAAAATAAAAGGTTAAAAAAATCAAAATAAACATTTCTGTGATTTATTATAGTTTTCCAACTCAATGGGTTGTCTAAGACTTAATCCAGCCGAGTCTACCAAACCCGGTCTGGGTGATCGGATCAGGCTGAAACCAATTTGGACAAGTTTTGGCAGAAACTGCCTTGTACGTACACTCACAGCTCATCTAGACTCATTCTGGTTTGGCTGAGTTGGTTCAGAACTTTGGATGTCTCAAGGCATTTATATCTTATAGAGTGAAAGTTTACATATATATGTATATATTATGTGTGTGTGTCTTCTTTTTCTTCTTCTTTTTTCTTCTTTTTCTTTTTTTTTTTTCTGAAATGAGAGTGTGTGTGTGTGTGTCTTACATTAGTAAAATGGTAGAGTTACAAAAAAACTTGAATGAAAACAAACAAATTGAATCGCACGCAAGCACCCACAAAGACCCACTCAGGCAGAACACAATGTACTGTACACTGGAGTGGGCATGCACATGTGGCCGCATGTACGAACATGTGAGGATGTGTGCCTGCATATATGTGCGTGTTTGTTTGTGTCTGTGTGCACACACAAACACTCCCTCTTCAAAGTGCCTCGTTAAACCCTTATAACTAAGTGTGCCTGAGCACATACTTCTTTTTCATTTGTTTGCCTCAGTCAGTTGCAAGGCAAATAAGGCTGGTAGAATAGGCTTAAAAGCATAACCACACATATGAATATATCAATTATGATTGTATCAGGTATAGAACAGAGGATTAAAAATGTGCTAGTTAAACGAAATGAATTGTAGATCATAAAAGCGTACCCAAAAGAAGAAAAAAAAAATCATACATTTTGGATGATAAAGTGGTCATGCATGTCTGCACTAAGGATTCCATGTTCGTCAAACTAAAATCAAACTTCTGAGAAATATGCTCCAAATGATCCACTGCTATCCTGGAAGCCATTTCATAGCCCTCTGCAACCCGGATAGGATGAATGCCACGCTCTAAGAGTTTCTCAGCCTGCTCTAGAAGTGCACCAGCCATAACAACGACACCAGTGGTACCATCACCAATTTCATAGTCCTGACTTCGGGATAATTCAACCATCAGCTTTGCAATTTGATTATCAACATCCATTTGCTCCAAGATTGTCGCCCCGTCATTTGCTGTCAACAACACGAACAATCAGCAAGAGCTTCAGTTAAAGAAGCAGATGTGTGAATTGTCAGCCAAAGATTCATAATATTGACTGGGCAGTGTAAGCATCATTTAAAAACTCTAGAGGCTAACCAAGATCACAGGTCAGGTGGATGATTGGCTCATAGCATAAAATTAGCTAAATAGGGAGGAGACATTTATCTAAGAAATACAAACAATAACTTCAGAAATGAAACAGATCATTCACTTCATCATCCAACATTGGGCTTTTGTATTTTGATTAATCATAAAAAAAAATAACTATTTTCTTGGAATGGTGATTGATGAGCAATAGACAATAGTTGAGAAAATAAGGAAAAAATAAAAGAGATGGGAGGAAAACAATCCCAGCAAGAAAAGAAACTCTAGGTTCTTAATCTTTCACAAGGGTCCAAGAAAATGTCATCCTCTTTCATATCCATGTAGGAAAACAATATTATTTGCATGCAAAAAAATGTAGTTTGATCAACTATCCCCAATAAAGACTTAATGGACAAACATCATGTCCCAAATATACTACTTTCATTGGGAAACAATAGTGCCCCAAGTGCATTGGTAGATATTCCATCCTCCATGGAAGAGGTGCAGGTGTAAGCTCTGGTTGGTGTTCCCCTGAAAAGCTGAAAACTCACACCAGCCATTCTGGTGGCAGTGACCAACCAAATGTGTGTGTCTGTATGTTTGGTGGGACAAACCATTTAAGTTCAAGATTAGCATTAAACAATCTTCTCCTTCTTTTTCTGGTGCAACAAGCAAGGGTTAATTCATTAGGCTCTATCAGAAGTTTATCATGGCATGGCACAATAAAAGAATATCATGCTGGATTATGAGCTCAACCAACTCCCTATTACCAACAAAATCGAATGAAATACAGTACTAGAATTAGTTAAAATTACCAAATGCTTCATTTAAGTGAAACCCAAAAAAGCAATCCCCTTTGGAATCACAAATCCAAATCAAATCGCCATCCTCCCTTACCTAGTGGAATGAAAATAATATGTATCATTTTTAACTCCCATACTAACAATTCAAGAACTTTAACCTGAAAATCAAACAACCCACTTCTAAAATGGAAAACCAAACTACCATTCCTCCCAACCTTTCAAATCAACACCACCAAAGCACCATTTTTTTATTTCTGGGCATGGAACATATCCCCCAAAACCAACATAAAACGTCCTCCTCAGAGATCTTCCTACCCGATTCATACATTCATCTCAACCTCCTTTACCGTCATTCAAAGCAACAACCACATGAAGATCGTGCAACCCAACAAGTGCGCACCAAGTGCTCGATCAAATAAAATTAGAAGAATAGACGAAATGAAGATGTAAAAGATGATAGAGAGAAGGGGTTAGTAGTATCAATAGTCATTACTGATGGTGACGTCGCCATCGGGGCTCTGGAGCATCTTGTCCATGCCCTTGGGCCCGAGAGAAGTGCGGAGGATGCGAGCCACCGCCTTTCCAGCAGAGATGTTGGCCTTCTGAGCGTCCAAGCCTCGCAATCGCGTCTTCTGCTCTTGCTCCTTTAGGATGATGAACGGTCGCCCGTACTCATCAAAGGCCAGCGCCATTTCTACCCTCTTCTCTTCTCTTCTGCAATACAACAAACACAAGAGATGCAGATCAAACAGATGTGAAACAGATCGAGAGGAAGGAGAAGAGTAGGCAGAGTAGAAGCACAAGTTCTGGAACCTTTGAGAGGGAGAGGAAACAAAGAAATATGAGAGAGTGTGTTTGGAGCCCTAGACCGCTTGCTCGAAGCCTTTCTAGGGTTTTACTACCCTTTGTTTTTCTCACTCGTTTTTGGGGCTGGTCTAGTCTATTTGGTATTTGAGCCAGGATTGAATTGGATTGAATTAATGGGATAGAACTGGAAAGACAAAAAAGCTCAAACAAACAACGAGTGGTTGTAATTTAGTGATAATTTATCAAAGGGATTTATTCAGGTAAAAACTGTTCTCACAACTGTAGTGAGAACTCTCATCCTGACCGTTCAGAAGTAAAAATGATCCAACGGCTGGAGCAGTGGGTTATAAGAGAGGAAAAAAAAAAACTTGCCCGCCCAGATTTCACAATCCCCCAAATCCCCTCCTTCTTCTCTCTCGTTTCCTCCATCTCTCTCCCTCCCCTAAACGGTTTTCCTCCTTCTCTAGCATCTCTCCCGGTCATCGATCGTCTTCTTCGAGGATATCTCTCTTCCGTGGCGCATCTCATTCTCGTCTCTCATACATCTCTCTGCCGTCGTGCATCTCTCTCTCGCCACAAGGACCGATCAGCGCCCAATCTTCGATCGTCTTCTTCGAGGATATCTCTCTCCCGTCACGCATCTCTCTCGCCATAAGGACCGATCAGTGCCCAATCTTCGATCTCATGTCTCGCCTCCGGGGAAAAGTTAAGAGTCCGGATATCCTCTCGTGTCGCTTAACTCTCTGCACACCAAATATGTGCATCTCTCGAAACCATACCTCCCCCCTTCTACGAAAGATCACTCCCCTCATCTCCACCTGCCAGGGGTGAAGAAACACTCCGTCCAGGCGTCCCATATCTACTCGGTGAGCAGACTCCGACCTTTCTGACTGTGTTCTAAAATACGATCAGGTTTACCTAACCCTCCTCTTTAATCTTTTTTTATTTTTTTTATGCTTCTCTCTGTTTTCTTTCCTTCCATTATTCTCTTTGGTCGTGTGCGTGCAATGGGATATTCATGGGTGAAACGGCAAGTGGGAGCATTATAATGGATCAAATATCTTTTTCTATGAATATGTGTTGAGATGTTCATGAATTCCCACTAGGTGACCATTAAATCTGTGAACATCAACAAAGCCATTCACATTCAAAATCAAATCTGGAATTCACATTCATGAATTCCCACTAGGTGACCATTAAATTTGTGAACATCAACAAAGCCATTCACATTCAAAATCAAATCTGCCAATGTGATGGACCACCTCTCAAATGGGGCATAGCCCAAAAAACCAATTTCAGTTGTGTCTCTACCCAACCAAGTGGGTCGCTCCTGATCACTACTCATCAAGCCACTAAAACCATACACAGTATCAGTGGCCACCAAAGAGGTTACCCACCAATCTAATAGTCGATTTTCAGTTCATTGATTTCTTTGATCTTTGATAGTAGGTCTCTTCTTATCATTGTTAATTGATTTTCAATTATTTTCCAAGTTCTCATCACTCAGAATTTCTTGATAACATGGTTTTAGTGTGTTGGGCCATGGAAGGTAGTGTTTATTTGGATTTGAATCTTGCTTGTGGCTGAATTGAACACATGTGGAAACTTGGTCTGGATGCTAACTCTTCATGACAGGATGTCATCGTCCAATTCTTATTCCACCAAATATGTGCCAAAATGCTCTTGTGGAGAGATGATTTGTCTGACATCTCGTACAACTTCTAATCCAAATAGAAAGTTTTGGAGATGTCCTAATTGGAAAGTAGGTACTTTATATTTTTGTTTTCAGCAACAATGTTATAATGTGCAGATTAGAAATAATCTTAAATAAACTATATGTTATTCTTTTTGTAGGATGGAAAAGGTTGTGGTAGATTCATATGGAAAGATGAAGTGGACAATGGAAAGAATTTAGCCGAGCTTATCAAAGATTTGAGGAATACAATGGAGAAGCATAATGAAATTTTATGGGCAGCAGTTCAAGATATGAAATATGCATCCGAAGTGGGGAAAAAATAAATAAATTTCATTGTATATTGGTGTTTTTCTGTTGTCTTATAAGTTTAATATGCATTATGAAAACATTATGTTAAAATGTATGTTTTTGAGAAGTCAATATCTAGATGTCTGATCATGACTAGATTTTGTATATGTTGATGAACCCAAATGAATATATTATATATGTTGATGAACCCAATGTTTTTGAGAAATCAATCTCTAGATGTCCGATCATTACTATAAATTTCATTTTATAGTGGTTGCTTGCTACTCGAGTGGAATGAATCCATCGATCCAAGGTGGATTTATGATTGATTGGCCTAATTATTAGTACTTGAAACAAATTATTGGCAGTTCAGGAACATCAGAAGTATGAATACACTCCTAAAAGGTGGAAGTGGATCCTAACTCATCCTCTGTGCACATAAGTTGCAACACAACGTGATGTTGGTTCAGGAGTGGCAGTAGCTATACATACAGAAAAAAAATAAAAAAAAAAGAGAGAAATGTGAAGTTGGTTCAGGAGTGGATCTTGACTCGACCTCTGCGCACATACAAAGCACATAGTGCACATGCAGAAACAAAAAAAGAAAAGGGAAATTTCAGTTCTGTATGTAGCTGATCCTGGGCACATACAATGTTGTTCCTATTCTTGATTCATCCAATGAGCTGCCAAGGACTTCATATGGGGAAAAGGTTCAGGAACTTTCAGTACCTGTATGTAGCTGATCCTGGGCACATACAAGTTGGAATTGCTTTTACTAGAGGCCATGAACAAAGTTCTCAGGTTAATGAAGGAACAATTACAAAACACGTGGGAACAGGAGTATGTGCTTCTTTGCCACAATGTCAAGAAAGCATTACTGAACCTGTAGAAAGATTCATGGAAAGAGCCCATACAGACCCACATATTCCAAGCAATAATAGTGAAAGGAGCAACACCATGCTGGACAATGTTGCAGACCAATTGAAACAACACACCATCCTGACTTAAACTCCATAGGGACCTGAGAAATTGAAACATCACCCAACCTGACCTGAGTCTTAAAATAACATCACCCAACCTGACCTGAGTCTTAAAATAACATCACCCACCTGACCAATTGAAACAAAACAAGCAACATCCAAACCAGACAAACTCCTTGAAATTTCACCTATATAACCAACTGCCGACCATATCAATCTTGAATTTCACATAAATACACTCCTGTAACCTTCAATGTGAGGTCCCACCCTTGGTGGGCCCTCTAATTACTATTTTATAGACTAATTAATCTTAATTTATGTTAATTATTGGTTAATTATACTAATCTTTGCTAATTACTACTAATTATTGCTAATCTCTACTAATCTTGGCTAATTATTAATTAATTGGGCTAATTAGGAGTTGATAGAGGGATTAGTTAGAATTTTCCTAAGATAGTTAGATTAGCTTAGTGGGTTAGTGTTTTTAATTAGTTGGGTGTATGAGTTAATCCTAGGCTATTAGTGTAGATGGGTCCTTAGTTGAGTCTAATTAAGTTGATTAGGGTTGGGTTAGTGCAAAGGTGCCCCTCTCTCTAGAAGCTTCTTCCCAAAGACCAGATTAACTTCAAACCCTAACCCTAATCCCATTAAACCCTAAGGGTATCATGGTCATTAATCACCCCCTTTTAACCTATAAAATGTCTCTTAATCCTCATTTGCAAACCCTAAGCCAGCCCCCTTCCCAAGACAGATTCCCATTACTGTTCATTGCAACTTCCCAACCTCCATTTCAAATTTCTCCTACGTTTGAGCTGAGCCATCACTCTGTTGGTGCTGAAGGAGAGCTACTGTTACTGTCTTCTTCTACATCTTCTTCTTCCTCATTCACCTGAGCTGCAGACTCTGTGCTGGGAGGACCCTTGCAGCCATTGCTACTCCACTTCTCTCTCTGTTCTCCTCTCATTCCAGCCCCTGCTACTGCAACTGTTGTTGTGTTCCTCTTCTTCTTCAGCTGGGAGCAGCCACTACCCCACCACCTCATCTTCGCATTTCCTCTCCTCCATTTCCTTGTCTCTGTTGGACTGTTGTTGCTGCTGGAATTCCATCTGGGAGATTTCTACTATAGCCACTCTGCTGCATCTCTTATTCTTCATCATCTGCTACTGCTGGAATCCATCTTAGGAGCTGCTGCTACACCTGCTACAGCAGCTGCTGTGTCATCTTCTTCTTCTCCTCTCCTCTGTTCAGCTGGACTCTCCTATTTCTCTCTTTTCTACAAATCTCTCTACAATCTTCCTAAAAGGCAAGTACTCATACTCTAGTTTAGAATATGTATCTCATTTCTTGATTGTTGTAGTTTCAGTTCACAAATCATGTTAATTAAATTTTAAAATTCTACCTGAGCTCTGTATTTGTGTATGGGATGGAATGGCCATTGATGGAAGATTAATAGGTCTAAATGATGATGGATCGGGCATTGATGTGTTTTTGTAATTTTAATTGTTGTTTAAATAATGGAATTGGCTGGAATTTTTAGATTGAATTGAATGGAGAGGTGTAGGGGGTAATTGTAGCAGTGGCTCTGCAATAGCCACTGTTACAGTTGCATTTCCTGCAACAGAGACGTTTTGGGCATGTTCTATTAGTTTGTGTTGAGATCAGTGGGCCCGGGTGGGCCACCCTGGGAGATCCGGACCCCACATCGTGTAGAGCCATCATGGGCGACCCAGGTGATGAGGGCTGATCGTGGGCCCTTGATCAGTGGGGCCCACGATCATTACCTTTCTCTGTATCAGGCGTGAGTTATTGAAGTGGGTTTTCATTTTATTTAAATCAGGTCGTGGGGCCCCCAGATTGATCTGGGCACAGATCTAGTCCGTCCATCAGGATCGAGTTGGTGGGGCGACCTAGGGGTAGGGCTCTGATTTGGTTTTGATCAGAGGTGGGCCATAGGTTAGGTGACGTATGCTAACCTGTTAAACAAGAAACAGTGGATCACCCCATCACGTCTTTGGAATTAGTGGGGCCCAGGTGGGCCATTGATGGCAGATCAAGCCCGGTGATCGTGTAGATGGCTCTTGGGCGACGCTTGTGGTGTTGCCTGATCAGAGTCTCATCCAGTGGGGGGCCACCATCCAAGCTCCCTGTAGATTGCTGTCGCCCAGCCCCTTTTCCAGACGATGGTTCTGGGAGGTTAGTGCCTGACGAGTTTCATATAAGAGAAAGAGATGAAGGGATTTGAAGTATGGAAAAGAAAAGAAGGAGGAAGGGCGTGACACGTGCAAAGTGATGAGTAAGTAAGGAAGGGAGGGTAGGTGACTGAGATGACCTGATGGGGGTGGGGTAGTGCTGTCCACGTGGGTTTAGAGAGGAGATGGGTTAGTGGGCTTGGGTTCTGTTTGGGGGCTTTGGGCCCAGTGGGGCCCTCTAATCTATAACCCACTAGTTTCTTTACTAATTGATTTAGCCCTTAGTTTTAATATTTTCTATTAGCTCCATTAATTTTCATAAATTAGAAATTTAGATCCTTTAATCTTTTTGGACCAAATCGGAGCTGGGCCAGTGGGGCCCACTATTTTTTCCATAACCCATTAGCTTTATTAATTAAACAAAACATTTAGCTTCTAATGTGTACTATGGGACCCATTGGTTCTAGAAAATTTAGAAGAGTAGGACCTTAGCCTTATGGAACCCTATTAAAATAAATTAACTTGTTACCCCCATTAAATTAATATTTCCAGACCCCTTTAGTTTTTTAATTTAAATTAATCTGGACCCTTTAGTTTACACTTTTATTAATATCATTAGTTTTTATAATTTGATTAAGCCCTGGGTATTTTACGAACCGAATTCGAATAGTTTGTGCATGACTTGGATATTTCCATCAGACCCAGACCTTAGTGTAAAAGTTGAGATTTGGCCTGGAGTCTGTTGACTCAGGTACACCTGTGTACCAGATCGACCGGCTGGCCACCTGGTCGATCGGGTACACTGGAAATTCCAGAATCCAAACCAAGTCCCAACTTTGATTCCAGTGGAGCAGATCGACCCGACCCTTGCCAGGTCGACCTGCCACTCTGTGAACTCTAGGGTGTGAGTTTACCATTATTGTATGATTAATCGATTGTGGGACCCATTAACTATCCAAATGAACTTCCATCAATGTGCCAAGCACGAGTCAATGGCGTGGCTCGACCTTGACTCGTGGGGACCACCGATTAGGGTTTAGGTTATTAATCTAAGATGATTCGACCTCTAAGAGTTGTCAATAATGCCCTTAACCAACTAAGCACCAAATACAGTATTTTACGGCATTAATGACATCGTTTAGAGATCAAATTACCGGAGATGGACCTGAACCTAACGTGACCCATTTACCTAGGATTGGACCGTTGGATTTCCCTGTTGATTCCTTCATTGAAGTTATACTTCACTTATTTATATCCTGTCATTCTTAGATCTATAGATTAGCTGTTTACTGTTAATTAAACATAATTGGAAGACCTGAACCTAGGGTATCTAGAGGTGACCCGATAATGTGGTTTCGGAGATCATTGACCCGTGTCTGTGTCTAGGCGGGCCCTTATTGGGCCTAAGTGTGGAGATGTGAACCCTTTAGCTTGAAGATGTAGTTTCTTTTGGACTGTTAAGTTATATGGATTGGAATGGAACTGTTTATCAGTATAGATGGATTAGTTGCCTCGTGTGGATGGTTTAGACCAGGCCATGTACTGATGGGCCTTGGTATGGATCCAACGAGTGGGCCTGGACCTTGAATGAGATCCAGAGACTGTATTGAGATGTGTAGACCTCTTAGAGATATTGTTAGGACCTTGTTCACGCAAGGCAAAGCCTAGACAGACACAGACCTTAGAGTTATTCTCGAGTCGGCATGAACATTCACTCGGTTGATTTAAGCTCAGCCTGTGGACTGATCATCCCCGGTAGGAGCTAGATGAGTGTTGTAGAGCTATCATGATGAGCTGTGTGGTTGAGACGGACGGTGTGATACCGTGCCGATCTGGAGTATTGAGATGATGAGTTGATGAGTGAGATTCGGGATTAGTTATTCCCTGGAGAGATTCCCCGCCGCAACTGTGTTCAGTATGGGAGGGCCGCGACATAATATCCCGCGGTATTCCAGCTCGTGTGAATGTGCCACCTTGTTGTAGTAGTTTAGATGATTTCTATTTATGCTGATTCCTTATGATTATCATGCACACCTGCCTAGTTCTTTTCCTTTGTTACTCATTTAATTTATGCACCTGTCTTTACTTCCTTTGATATATATGTTCTATGTTAGTAGTATGCTGTATCTTGCCAGATCGTTTAGATCTGACCCATTCATTGGTGCTTAGGCATTGATCCCGAGATCCCAGACGACGCACTAGCTGTAGTCGAGGCACCCGTTGCAGGAGAGTACTCGTGGGGCCCGACCGACACGGATGTCGAGTCGGAGGGCGAGGAGTTTATACATGGGTTTTGAGGGACTCTTTTGTTTGGGTTTTGGAGTGAAATTTTGTAGTGAGACGGGTAGAATTCGAATGTGTAACTTTGATTAACATTGAATCATTTTAATTAGACTGATGTTCCGCTCATACTTAATATATATATACATCGATACCTATTGCTTCCGCTTTGTTTAAATCGTTATGCTTCCGCAATTTAAATATTATAACTATGTTGGTCAAAAAGTTTTAAATTGGACCTCACTGCGGCCTACGATCTTGGAAGTTCTCGGATTTTCCGGGAAGTAGCGCGCCAATTTCGGGTATTCGAACCAGTATATCGGTATCCGGAATTGGGGCGTTACATTCAATACCACACCCAGAATAACATAGTAGGAACAGACCAATTAAGATCATAATAACCATTTTTCCATTACCAAAGAACATCATAATAAAGTTGGAATCCAAATACACAAAATGAAATAACATTCTTGGCCATTTACATCATATAGACTGAGGACCAAGCCAAAAAAAATTTAAACATCAACAATTGAAAGCCTTATAAAAATAAAATAAAAATGTCCTGTATGTGTCAATATCTTCCAATGGCCACATCCAACACCAATGTCTGTCTCACTTGAAGCCTACAAGATAGAAGTATAAACAAATCATTAGGGAAAAAAAATTCATAAAGAATTGAGATTAACATGTGACCGAGTTATACCTAAATTTCTGTCAATGTCTCATCCTCAGAAGTCGACCTTTCCGATGCCTCATCTTCAATGAATGTCTCAAAGTGGTTTTCTAAACCACTCTCATCATTCGCAGAGACATGGACCACAGAACTGAAATGAATAGATGCAATCATTAGTAGCATAAATATTAGCATTATAGCAACAAATAATAATAAAAATTCATATATAGCAACATATATTTGGAATAATACCTCTTGACAAGCGCAGGACAATTGCGCCTATCATGTGCAACACTACGCTTGCCACATCCACGACAAAGTCTATCTTTTTTCATCGCCTTTTCTTTAGAGGATTTTAATATCTTTGGACGACCCTTTGTATTAGCATTCTTTGGCGCAAGATACCTTTCTCGAGAACAAGCGTCATTATCCTTTCTCTTATTGTTATCTTCTGTCCTCACTTCTCTTTCATTTATCTCATGAATACTCCTTTTAAGCTCCTGTAAAACCCTTTTTGCATGGTGGTAAGCTTCTTTAGATAATGATACTTCGTCAACAACAATTGCAGTGTCATATGATAAATCTCCATGTCGCGCAAGCAACGAACCATCATCTACTCTTGCATGCCTTGTCCATCTTCTCATAATAAATTGTTGAGGCAGTGTATAGATTTTCTCTTGTTTCAAAACACAAATGATATGTCCACATGGAATCCCTTGAAATTCAAATAAATGACAAGAACATTTTGCACTTTGTTGTCCTTTTTGAAAACGACAGTTCGTTGGATTTCTCTGTCATTTTTTAATGATGAGACAATATAAATCCGTTGGTCCACTTCATCTTTTACCAGCTCAGCAATCCCAGATGTTATATACATGAACTGATCTTGGAACTTGTAGAACATCTTCTTCGTATATATTTCTGACATCTGCTGCTCCATTGGCAAATTTGTCATCAGTTTTGGCCTTCCATTTTGAGTGTCATAATTTTCCTTCAACTGACGATATTTCTGAGTTGCAATGCCCTGTTCAAACCGAAACATAAAATCGCACAAACCATTCTTTTGTGTCACGTGTTGCTTCAAGAATGCATTGATACTTTCCGATCTTGAAGTTGTAGACATCCCTACAAAAAATAGGTGTCTCATATATATAGGTATCCACATGTGACGGATATTGTACATCGCATTTAGCCAATCATTATTTGCAACATCGTATTCTTCCAACATATTCTTCCAATCCATTTCAAAGTCTTCGATTGTGATGGAGTTGTATGCGATTTTTTTAATGGTTGGGATCAATTGGCCTTTACGTATCGCAACTCCACCTAAATTCTTCTGTAAATTTTCCATTATGTGCCATAAACAATATCGGTGGCTAATTGTAGGGAAAACAAGCTTGATCGCTTTTGTCATTGCGGGATCTTGGTCAGTCAAAACTGACTATGGTGGGACTCCGGGCATAGTTTCAAGCCATTTTTTGAAAACCCAAACAAGAGTGTCAAAAGTCTCATTTGATATCAGGCAACATCCAAATAGTATTGACTGATTTAGGTGATTAACTCCGGTGAACGTACCAAAAATTAGACCATATCTATTCGTATTGTACGTTGTATCAAAAGAAACAACATCATCAAATTCCTCATATGATTTCTGAAAGTAATAATCAGCCCAAACCACATGTCTTATGTGGTCTTCATCATCTTTCTCAATAGAAAAAAAGTCTCTTGGATCTTTCTCTTTCATTTGACTAAAGTAAGTATAGAACATGTCACCGTCACCATCCTTTATTTCCTCCCTTTTGTCTCTAATATGATTTCGAAAATCTGTTTCAGTGAAACCAACTTTGTCTCTCCCACCTGCTTGGACCACTAATAGCCCCATTTGTTTATTTGGCCTTATATTAGCAGCCCCATAAGTATCTATCAAAATTTTTTTTGGAGCACTAATGTTACGATGTGATCGTAGCATGTGAGTCTTTTTAGGGGTATTTACTATGTGGGAATGTTCCACAACAACTTTAAATACCATCCATTGCCCCTCTTTAGTTTTTTTAATTTGAAGAAACGCTCCTCAATTCTCTCGTATCTGAAGTCCGTCTTTGATTTACACTTTCATGGCCAATCTTTTCTTTCCTACGACCCTTTTTAGAGCACACAAATTTTTTCCTCACTACTTCGTTATTGAACCTTTTCTCTGAGCTTCGTCTAACGCTAAAACCTGCCACTTTCGCATAAGCGTTATAAGCATTAAAAGCATCCTCTATATTTTCAAAAAGTTGTCCTACTGTTGGTAATTTATCATCATCAACTTCTGGTACAAATGTTGGTGATGATGGACCAACATCGTTCTGTAGATGATTTAAACACGATAATAACACCACACCGGAACAATACATGCAAAACGAGATTTTAAATTTTAATAAGAAACTTAAGAAAGTAATTAAAAATAAGAATTAGGAAAATATGCCAACACCACAACATTGATAATTCCAACCAAATGAAGAAGCAATAGAAAATCAAGAGGTGTTTTGCTCTAATCAAAATTATGCTCATATGATTAAAATGAAGCTGCTCAAAGTTCTTAAGCATCCAGTATTCATGTCTTGAAAAGACAAACTTCAGGTAGAGCCCCTCTTCTATGCAGAGCATTGACTAAACAAATATAGACGCACTACTGTGGCAAGAATGAGAACAAGTATTGATCCAGCCACCAAATATAAACAAGTATAAACAAATATAAACATGAATAAACAAATATTCATCCAGTCAACAAATTCACTATTCTCACTCTTCTTGTACTCAAAACCCTCCTTAGCCTCTCCGACCAACCAAACTCTCACCATCTTCCTACCAGCAATGAACTACCCGTTCATCCTATCCACAGGTTTGGAAACACAACGAATGGGTATTGCATGTTTACAAATGGGTTAAGCCCAATTTCTCTGTGCCTCTAGTCCCACCTTTTAGGGTTGTTTGTTTGTGGGAATTTCTACTCTGTCTGAATTTAGAAAATGTCGTCTCAACTGAATTCACAATGCTAAAATATCCCAGAGTCATCATCAAGCCCCAATAAAATTAGAAAAATGGCATAGACATATATTTCAATTTTGATTCCTTTCTAGGAAAAGGAAGTGATCTTAAGATTCAAAACAGATAAAAAAATAGAAAAAATGTTCAGATATTTTTCACAGAGTGATAAAGGGAGAGACTAACCTGAAAGGAGGAGCTGGGGATAAACGCCGTCGATTGTGACGAGTTCTAAATCTCAAAGGGGACCGGAAGTTGTGAGTCCGTCGAAAGCCGTGAATGGTCCGAAAGCCATAGCTGTAAATCTAGTTGTATACCGTCAAATGGGTCGTCGCCATCCATCTGGTACTGACCTGACTCTGACTTTTCCCCGGGAGGTGAGACAGGAGATCGAAGATTGGGTGCTGATCGGTCTCTGTGGTGAGAGAGAGATGCACGACGGCAGAGAGATGTATGCGCGACGAGAGAGAGATGCGCCACAGAAGAGAGATATCCTCGAAGAAGACGATCGATGACCGGGAGAGATGCTCGAGAAGGAGGAAAACCGTTTGGGGGAGGGAGAGAGATGCAGGAAACGGGAGAGAAGAAGGAGGGGATTTGGGGGGATTGTGAAATCTGTGCGGGCAGGGTTTTTTTCTTTTCCTCTCTTATAACTTACTGCTCCAGCCGTTGGATCATTTTTCACTTCTGAACGGTCAGGATGAGAGTTCTCACCACAGTGGTGAGAACAGTTCTCACCTGAATAAATCCCTTTATCAAATAATTGTTAGAAAATCATACAATCAATTGATAAAAAAATTCGGTTTAGACCCTCTCGATGACTAAATAAGCGGGCTTGAGCCTAACATTTAGGGTGATGTGAAGCTTGGGCTAGGTACTACGGGCTTATATTTCTCTAAGTAAGGACGTGCATGAATATGGTTGAGCCTAGTTGATCCGGACCATGAACACCCCTAATTCATTATTTCTTTTTGTTGAGTGACCCACTGATCAGGAGAGGAGACTTTAAAGCCCCTAGAAGGGATCGATCCTTGGCAGAGGATATGTGAGTGGTCGTAGCTATCCACATCAAGTCCATTCATTTGGGACCACTTGGATCCATACTTTATGTATTTAATTTACAAAATCAACCCGCTGTGCCTATATTTTCAGGTTGAGAAATCCTTACATTGTTGATTCATAGTCAAGGATTGGTTTGAATTAGTGGATGGAAGCATCATCATTTTAATCCAGCTATGACATTCCAATTTGGGATGGATGGTTTTGTAAAGTGTAATGATGAGAATGGGTCAGGTTCAAGTCATGTTAAGCTTTATGGTGTAAGCAACATGAACCTACAGTTGATAGGACCTGTAACTGACCCGAGTCCGTTTATAAGACCATACTGATGCTCAAAATTTAAATTAAAAGTCTGAGCACAATTAGGGCACAAAGTTTCGACCCATTATGTACTAAAGTCCTTGTTGTGAGACCCATGCGTATACCCAGAATTCAATTAAAGGCTTGAACCTGAATCAGGATCCAAAAAGTTAAGTCTAGACCCATTGGCTATAAATTAATAAGTATACTTGACATACATGCATACATATCTAACTCTTCCAAAAAAAAAAAAAAGAGGTTTTAGATTTCTTTTATTTAAAATTAATCGAAATGACTTTAAACTATTTGAGAAAGTTCATGTAAATATCTCATTCAACAAGCTTTAAAACATTTTACCTCTTTTCCCAAAAGTGAAAAATAGACTTTTTTTAAAATAAACATGAACGTCAAAAGGAATTAGAGACCTTATTCAACATTATTCTATTCAAATCTGCCCATTTTGAGTTTCACTATATGACAAATATGCCCATTTAAAAGCTCTTATATATTTCAATTCGAATATTTATACATAAATTATTTGATAAAGCTTAGTATATCTTATTCAAATTTGATATATAGTAAATGCATTGGCGGATCCAGGATTTTCATTTGAGAGGGGCTGCCAATGATTAATTAAAAAAGGTCTCCAAAGTTATATTGACAAGCCACCCATAGAAGGAAAATGACAACATAAAATAACTCACCTAAGAAACATGTGATTCATAGTCATTTAAAGTAGAGAAATGGCACAAAGACGACTTCAACATCGAGACATGAAATACATAAAAGATAAATGAAATGATGCATTTTGCAGAGAAAACCCACAAATTGAAAATCAAACTTTTCAATTTAAAATAAGAGTGTTTTTCTAAACTTCATAATAGTTGAGAAGAATTTGAAATGCATCATATAAATTCTATCACACTCAAGAGACATTTGTGTAAGAGATTGAAATCCTCTTCAAAAGGAAAACAACATGTACTTTCTCCATGGACTCGCAATGCAAAGGATTTTGAAGTCCAAGGGCATGTTGTCATACATTTGGTGTGGCCATGCATTTTTTCCATAAGGTGCAAACATCATTCTAAAAGTAATCATCCAAAGAGTTTACAAAAAAAAAAAAATCTTTGTACCCACTTTTTTTTGTTGGTTTTCATTTATAAATCCACAACAAAGAGAGTAGTAAAAGTTAGGGGCATTTGGCCGCAAGTCCCTCAACATTACATTTTATTGCAAAAGGTCCATGCTTTTTCTTCGTAGAAGCAAAGGCTCCTTTTCAAGTTTTAAACAGTTAAAAAGTCCAAAATGACCCTCGTGGATACACTCTCTGCATTATTCAAAAATGGTGAAAATCAGTCCATAAATTTCGTGAAGATGAAACATCTTGACAAATAAGGGATTTCGACAGAGGAGATAAGGAGAAAGGGGGAAAGTAATTCAACGAGGCAAATATCATCATATTGCACTTCTTCTTCTGATTCATCTCCTTCTTTGTCTGAGCCATCTTCTTCTTCCTCTAATTCGTTTTCACTTAATCTAAACAAGAAGTATGTTGAATATTACAACATTTTGCAAACAATGATCATCTTCAAACCCTATCAATCTGTATATCATAGGAAACACAGATAACATCATATCAAACTCTGATAAAGTCATGTCTAGGTCAGATAAAGCCATAAAAATTTATCTGTATTCCATCACAAACTCAGATAAATTTATCAGAGTTTGTTTCATTGCTTATAATTTATCTGAGTTTGTTTCAAAACTCAGATAAATTCATACCAAACTTAGATAAAATTCAGATAAATTCATACCAAACTCAAATAAATTTACTTCAAACTCAGATAAATTCATACCAAACTCAGATAAATTTATCTGAATTTCTTTTAAAACTCAGATAAATTTATTTGACTTTCTTTCAAAACTCATACAAATTTATCCTCTGCAATTATTTGCTTCCGGTTGAAATGGAGAGTGATTCTTTTAATGCGATTGCTTGGGTCTCTAAACAAAAGGCTAATCCTTGGAAACTTCAACTCCACTTCAATGAAATTTGGGAGCTAGCAGCTAGCATCGAGGTCTCCTTCTATCATAAGTTTAGATCCGCCAACTCCATGGCGAATGTGTTAGCCAAGCAAGGGGTTGATAGGCTATTGAAATTTGGGAGCTAGCAGCTAGCATCGAGGTCTCCTTCTATCATAAGTTTAGATCCGCCAACTCCATGGCGAATGTGTTAGCCAAGCAAGGGGTTGATAGGCTTGTTCATTGGGTAGGAGTGATTATATAATTGGGTGTCTTGTTTTTTGAGATTGGGTGTGGTGCATCTCTCTTGTACCTTTTCCATTCCCTTTTTTTTGTGTTGTCTTTATGTATTCCTTCCTAGTTGCTTATTTTTTATGAACTCTTTCGTTACCCTTTCAAAAAAATATATCTCCTTCCGGTTTTGGGTTCTACAACACCCGATTTTGAGAACCTTTCTACTTCCTCTAGATCTGGATTTGGCAAGGATGGCCCACCTTTGATCATCTGATCTTCTGACTTCTCCATCGACGATCAACACATCTGAACCGATCTTCTCTGCTTTTGGCTTCTGTAAAAATTCATTGACAGGTTCTGCAACAAAGACTGTCTTATCTCTGTTGTGTAACGCCCCAATTCCGGATATCGAGAAAGTCGTCGGAATACCCAAAGTTGGCGCGCTACTTTCCGGAAAATCTGAGAACTTCCAAGATCGAAGGTCCGCAGTGAGGTCCAATTTAAAACTTTTTGAACAATATAAACTCAATGGTTAAATTACGGAAGCATAAGAAGTAAAGCGGAAGCAATAGGTATCAATATATATCAAATGTGGGCAGAATCATAGTCTAGTTTGAAGGTGTTAAGTGTTAAAAGCAAATTTTAATTACATTTATGCTAACTACCCAACTCACTACAAAATTTCGCTCAAAAGCCCAAACAGAATAACGCTCAAAGCCGGCTCTCCACCCTCCGGCTCGACATCGAGGTCGGCCGGGCCCCATCCGTAATCTCCGACGACAGGCGCCTCTACAAGCGCAAGCGAGTCCTCCGCGAACTCTAGGTCAAGGCCTAAGCACCAAAGATGGGTCAGATCTAAAGATCTGGCAAGTCACAGTATACAAGTAACATATGACATATATATCAAACGAATAGAGACAGGTATATAAATTAAGGAGTAATAAGGTAAATGATCTAGGCAGTTGAGCAAGATAAGCATAAATAATCATGATAAATATACAACATCTAATCTACTACAAAATGGCACATTCACATGAGCTGGAATACCGCGGGATATTATGCCCTCCCATACTGAACATAGTTGCGGCGGGGAATCTCACATGTGCTGGGGATTACTAACCCCGCAAATCACTCAACCATCTCATACACTCATCACTCAAAGACCTGACCCGGTATCACACCGTCCGTCTAACAACACATATCTCATCATGATAGCTTCTCAACACTCATAATAGCTCCTACCGGGGATGATCAGTCTACAGGTTGAGCTTAAATCAACCGAGTGAATGTCTATGCCGACTCAAGGAAACTCTAATGGTCTGTGTCTGTCTAGGCTTTGCCTTGCGTGAACAAGGTCATAACCAAGTCTCTAAGAGGTTCATATATCACTTAGTCAATGGATTATAATCCAAGTCCAAGCACACTCGTTGGATCTATACCAAGGCCCATCAGCACATGGCTTGGTCTAAAACAGTCCAAACGAGGCATCATATCCATTTCTACTGATAAACAACTCCTTCTAATCCATAAGGAGTTATAATCCCAACATAAACTACCTCTCCAATCTAAGGGTACACATATCCATAATTAGGCCCAACAAGGGCCCGCCTAGCCACAGACACGGGTCAATGTTCTCCCAAATCACACTATCGGGTCACCTCTAAGATATCCTAGGTTCAGGTCATTCATTTCCATTAATTAACAGTCATTAGCTACACTAAGGATATAAGAATGACAGTAATAAACAAGGTGGAGTATGAACTTCAATAAGGGAATCAATATGGAAAATACAATAGTCCAACCTAGGTAATGGACCACATTCAGGTTCGGGTCCATCTCCGGTAATTTGATCTCTAAATGAAGTCTCGGATGCCATAGGATACTGTGTTTGGTGCTCTTGAGGTTACGGGCATCATTGACGACGTTTAGGGATCGAATTATCTTAGATTACACGACCAAAACCCTAATCGGTGGTCCCCACGAGTCAAGGTTGAGCCACACTGTTGATTCGGGGTTAGTACATTGATAAATGTCCATTTGGATGGTCAATGGGCCCCACAAATGATCACTACTTCAATTGACTGAAAACTGGAAAATCATAGTCTCCCAATGTGCTCGGTCGACCTGGCACACTGGGGGTTGACCCCCAGGTCGACCTGGTGTGCAGTGTGCTCGGTCGACCTCCTGGCCTGGTGGGTCGACCGAGTGCACTGGAAAAAAACTAGGTCAGGCCTCCTGGAAGACTTAATTTGTTTTCAATGGTTCCCAGCGTGTCCGGTCGACCTCCTGGCCTGGGTGGTCGACCGCATACACCAAAACCCTGGAAAGAGTGATGTCTCAGCTTTCAGACATTTTTCACTGCATTTCCTGTGTGTTCGGTTGACCTGGAGCAGGGCTCGGTCGACCTGGCACACAGGATGTCTTGGTTTCAGGAGAAAAACCAACTTTCAGTCATTTTCTACAAAAACCAGTGTGCTCAGTCGACCTGGGCAGTGCCCGGTCGACCTGGCACATAGAAATGTCAGTCTTACAAGAATATTAATTGGGAGCTGTTTTTTCCTAGAATTCAGTGTGCCCGGTCGACCTGGCCCTGCATTGAAAAACACAGTCCTGCGGAAAATTTAACTGGGACCTATTTTCTACAGGTTTTAGTGTGCTGGCCAGGTCGACCTGGTATACGTGAAATCTGCAGAAACCTAGTTTTCAGGGTTTTTCCATTTTCAACCCATTTTTCCACCAAATCACTTCCAATCACTCCCAAACATCACTAAACCAACATAAAACATAAAAAATGCTCCAATGCACCTCCATCCAACCCTAAATAGGCCCATTGATCTTCCAAATGGGGGTGAAACCCATCCATCAATGCCACATCATCCAACAAAACTAAGCTCCAGGTAGTTCTAACATATGAATAAAAATCTGAACTATAAATTGCAGAATCAATGAAACAAAAGCATACATTCTATGTTAAAAGTATATTGCACTTACCTTTGAGGTATGAGAAGTTGTAGAGAGAGATAGAGAAGAAAACCAAGCCAAGCAAGAAGATGAAAATGATAACAGCTCCTAGGTCTTTCCCAGCACAAGAACAGTCCAGCCTAAGTCTAGAAGAGAAATGAGAGAGAGGAAGAAGAGGGAAATGGAAGAGTGAATAGTTGCTAAGGGGTCGTTTGTTTCTTGTGAAAGTGATTCACATGTGTAAATGAACCACATATGAGTCATTTGCATATGTAAATGACTCACATGTGGACAGATTCCACCGTTTGTTACTAACATAACATTTCACATGTGAATCTATGAATAAGTTGTAGATTGCTTGATGATATCTCAACATCCAAGCATCATCAATGGTTGAAAATTGGACACATGACCGTGTTTGAGCTTCTGAAGAATATGAACGGTCCTGATTTTATAGGTGGGGCCCAGAACATTAAAAAAATAATAAAAGGCGGACTGGGTATGTTAGTAACAATAGGTTGTATATTGTTTGATGATATCTCAACCTCCATACATCATCAACGGTTGAAAATTGGACACATGGCCTTGGTTGAGCTTCTGAAGAATATGAACGGTCCTGATTTTACAGGTGGGTCCCAGAAAAATAAAAAAATCATAAAAGGCGGACTGCTATATGTTAGTAATAGTAGATTAATCGAACGACTGTGATTATGTTGATCATATCTCAACCTCCATGCATCATCAACGGTTGAAAATTGGACACATAGCCGTGTTTGAGCTTCTTAAGAGAATGAACGGTTCAGATGTTACAAGTGGGGCCCAAAAAAAAAAAAAAAAAGGCGGACTGCTCAGTGAGGCACTGTAGCAGTCCGCCTAGTAACAGTAACATGTGTAAGTTTTTCACACCTCTTGAGGTGTGAAAATGCAATGCATAAAAAGGGCCATCTTTCACACCATTTACACAACTTTTTTACACATGTGAATCAAAATCACACCAAACAAACATGATTTTTGTGTATCCATTACCCATGTGATTCAATTACATATGTAAATGGAAAAAACAAACGTCCCCTAAGTTCCCTTGGGAAATGTGCTAGATTTATAGGGTTTAGCGGTGGTTAAGGACTGAAATCCCCTTTGAGGTTGTATAGAATTAGGGTTAGGGTTGGGGGCAAATAGGTCTTTAGGTAGGAAGGTTCTAGAAATGTGCTTTTTAGGAATAACCCCCTATAGTTAACTCTAATCCCTAGCTAGGGCCTCCCCTCACTAATTAACCCTAGAATTATACAAGACTCCCTATAACCCTAATACTAATACATCTAGACTAGTCTAACTCAACTTAGGAGATTAATACATAACTACCCTGATTAACCCCTAATTAACATAATTAGCTAATAATTAGTATTAAATAGTATTTAAAATTCAATTAGAGGGCCCACAAGGGGTGGGGCCTCACATGTTGTCTGCAACAGCGCAAGCGATCAGATTTCTTCTTCTCAAGTAGTAGTGAGCTTCGAGATACTACATGAGGAAATCTTGCTTGGAAGCATTGAGTGTGTAGCAGAAGACGTAGCAACATTGTTCCCTCCCATTTGAAATTCGAAACTTGATCTAAAGCTAGGAAATAAAATCCAGTAGACAGCTTGATGCGTTTACATGGGCAAATCGTCATTAAATCATGTTAAGGAGCTTAAAACTAGGGATTAAATTTGTGACATAGCTTCATATGGTTAGGAGGGCAAATCAATCATATAAATGTATGATCTGGCATACTTAAGGACCTTCGCCTGAAATAAGTGTAGGCACATGGACTAGAGGCTTTAATCGAAAATTCTGTGGATTAAAGGCCTTAAACAATAATATTATAGGACCTCTGGCTAATTTTCCTTAAAAGCTATATGAACAAGTCAAATAAGAAAAAAAAATTTGTCTGATGGCTCTACCTATTATTGTCTAATTGGATTCTCTTTTCTTTAATTACTTGAAAAAAGAAGAAGAAAACAACCAAATATAAATTGTTTTAATCAGAGCAGATGGTAACTTGTATTTTAAGAACACCTGCGCACCGTTTGAAACATGAAACATTATTATTTCGCTAATCTACTGACCTTTTAAAAATTCCATTCCTAAATGCTTGCTAATGGCCCTAAAACTAGCCCAACTCTTTCTGTCTAAGCCCAATTATAATGAGACTTTGCATGGATATTTTTCTTGACATGCTTGGGTTCTCAATGGGGCCTATTTAGAGATGGAGCTAGGCTTTAATGCACATTTGACTCGAGCTAGCCCCATCTATCTAGTTTATGTATTGTTGTCGATTACATTTGAGTCATTATATATACAATCGATCAAGTAAGGATGGTCCTTACGGTCCTTATATATAAGTAACTAGTGTGAGAGGCTTGTGCCCACCATTGGTGAAAAAAGGAAAAAAAAAAAAAAAACTTATACTCCAATATAAAAGCAATATTAGTGGATATCAAAGAAAACATAAAAAATATTAAAATCTAAATAAATAGATTTGTAGAGGAAGCAAGATGAGGGAAGGTGTAAGGGAAAGATAAAGATTTGGACTAATTAGGCGGGCCCATAATGAGACAGTGCTCTAACCCGAGATATAATAATAATAATGATGAAGATGATGATAATTGTACTCACGTCTATATGTCTAATTAAATAATTGGGTATGGTCAATGGTCAAATGTGTGGGGTTATTATGCTTTTTAATTCCTTTAAACCGCCCAAAGTTAATTATGCTTGATTAAGGGTTAATCATGTATGATTTAGGGTTGATTGCATAGTATCGTGCCACCCATTTTCATATTACCTATCATAAATATTAACTAGTTCACATGATTTACTAATTAAGTTTATTGTTACATTAACTAACTAAAATTTGTATGAAGTATGATTTGTACGTAGTTATGCATGCTAATGTTTTAAGCCTCTATTAGTATCTCTTACCTTTATTGTAAGGACCCGACTTTGGATTACCAATGAATTTTTCATTTTCATTTATTATCGCCGAAATTATCATTTTGATAATAATTAGCCTAAAATCATCAAAATTATCGAAAAAAGATAATTAACCTGCAGACAACATGATAATGAACAAAAATTTAAAGCAAATACATAAAAATGGTGTAAATGTATGGATTGGGTGTGTGAAGTTCAAGGTGGGAAAGGATTTATATGAAGATTAGATGTGGAGGTATAATTTTTCGCTAAAAAGTATGTAAGATTTATAAATAATTTGAAACATGATAATAGATCGGTTGGCATTTGATAATGGATTGGATAATACGTTTAATACCGACCCACATATTGTGCACTTAAAGTAGGGCCTACATCTCGTGCAATTATAGTTGGCCCCACATCTTGATCAAAGTGGTTTGAAAATTGTTAGTGGATAGTATGAATAAGTTACCCAATATTAAGGAAAGAAGAAATCGTGTATACCGGAAAGGTGAAAATTGTTGGAATTGTGTAACATAAATTTCAAAAAGGTGTTTTTCCTTAAAGGTAACTATTATGTACGATCAATAGGAAAAAACCCCATCCATTGGACGGGTTCATGGCCAATCTAAACAGTTCTCAGGCCCCACAATAATCGTACACATATAAATGTGGTGAGAGTGGGCCCACTATGCAATTGAAGATATATGGCCGGCCACAAGGGTTGCAAACGGGATGGTTTCCGATAGGAACCATAGTGGACCTAAACCTGTTTCTAATTAGCGGTTCCGGTTTTGACTCAAAACTTGTTTTGTTAGTTTCAAACCCGGTTTTGATAAGAAAATCCAGATCCAGTCTCGGAACTAGGTTCACCTAGAGGACTAGAATCTAGTTCCAAAATCAATTCTAATTTCTTTTTATTCTTCATTTTTCTTAAAATGAGCATATCAATATCAGCTTATAATAGTGCATCAAATCTACTACCTCCAATATTATACATGAAAATGTAAAAAAAAAAGAGTTGATTTTAAGGAACAATTTGCAATATCAAAAGCTCATATGCCAAGTCCCGGGTCTACGGGTCGAAACCTATATGGACCCGGAACCGGACCCGTTTATCAATCGGATTAGCCTAAATTGGGTTCCAAACCCAAACTCGATTTTTTACAGGTCGGAACTTCTAGGTAATCTGAGAGTCGGATACCCGTTTGCAACTCTACCAACGACTGTATATGATGTATATAAAAGGATGGATGAGGTAGTGAGTGGGATGAGGTTGGACTTGTTAACAATGCTCTTTATGTTTTTATTTATTTATTCCATGATGAAAATAACCAGATTCAGAATAAAAATCTAATATGGACCTATTTTTCAAATTGATCATTTGACAGTGGCCAATCTATACGGATTTCATGCTCGTATAATTGTATGCAACCACATATGGTTGAACAAACGAAAATGGTAGATTGTAGTAAGTATGATAAAAGAGAGATTTTAGGGATAATAAAAAATCTCAAAAAGTTTAACTGATGTGATGAGATGGATGTGCCACGTATCACTACGAAAACCCAAAAGAGAACGCCACATGTCTCTCTCTCAGGAAATGGCTACCGCGCACGCGCGCACACACACACACACATATAGGGCAAGGCTTTCCTAGGCTCAAGCTTAGGATAAGGTAAGCTTAAGTATATGGTGGGGCCTACCAAGGGACCTAATGGGGATGGGCATGGGGGGATTTCAAGGACTCCCTAAGACCCTCCTCTATGCAAAATATCACCCCAAACTGCGATTTCTATCATCTCTATCTGGGCGCCAAAAGTTTAATGGTAAATAGTCCATTCGGATCAATAGACAGTCGATCCAACGGTTCAATTAATTCAGATTTGACCGAAAGTTGGCGGACATGTGCAATTCAAGGGGGTTGTGTGTTTGGTCCGTTTGAATAGACCAAGAGTGGGCTTCACAAGCGTGAGCTCACATAATTTTATTCTAAACTTGAGCTTAGGAGAGCCTTGTCCATATATATATAATGTTCCTGTACAAACTTCCACAATTGTCTTATGGTACAAGTCACCTCGTGGAGACACCTACTAATCCATCCGAGCGGACCATCCAAACCCATCTTCCTTATTTATACGGGTCCCACCGTGTTTTGATAAATCCGAATGGAGCCCCCGCTTTCTTCACTCTCCAAGAACATAATAGTAAAAAAGAAAACAATGTACTTGTATCTATGTAGTACAATAAGGTTTTTTTTTTTTCCTGCAAAACCTTTTTCAAGCTAGCTTCTTCAATTCAAATGGCACATGTGTAACCATTGAGAAAAATCTTGAGCATAAATGGGAAGTTCAATCTTTTGAACAAACCCAAGTTCTTAACCAACAAAGCTAAAACTAGGGATAGATACCTAGTTGTGGAGAGTGAGATGCTTCACCATTGAGCTATCAATTGATTGGCAACAAACAATCTGACCTTTTCATTGAATGAATAACATTTATCCATGCAACTGAAAGGAAAAAAAAAAAAAGAAGCCTAGATAGGAGTAGCATAAATGTTGTGCTTTATAGAGCCATGTCCTATGATAGTTTTTGCAAGAATGTTTAAGATTCTGTTGGATTGTTTTATTAGTGGTGCCCCACATGCCCATAACTTCAAATCTATGAAACGGTCCTCTCCCTCTTTGGATTCCATTTATGGTCTTAAAGGGTATTTACTGGTTGCCATTAACTGCTAATTTAAAGGGACAAATTAGAGATTTATTTCTCTTCTTAATGGAATGAGAGATTTAGGGCCTAAAAAAGGCAACCCAGGTAACTCTCTTGGCTACGATAGTTTCTCAGCAAACATCACTTACCGGAGAAGAAAGCAAATAACAAGAGAGTTGTGATTCCCCATTGAAGACCAACCTTCTGTTGGATCGGAGGTTCAAGATGACACAATTAGGTACCATTTACTCTATTGGTTTAGATTTGATTTTTATAGTATTATTGGAATGATTCCAGAGAGGGTTTAAAAAATCGAAAGTTTTTTAACATTTGGTATCCGAGCTTGCTGGTTTCAATCCAATGATCCATTATTGTTTTATCGGAGTTTTCTGGATTCTTCCAAAGTAAAATCCCAAATACCTAGAGGAAAGAAATTTCTTGGGTATTTGATAAAGGGTATTCAATTTATTAGATAATGATAGCCTCAGAAATGAGGATTACGGTGCCCAACTCAATCTGAAAGAGATGGAAAGAAAAATTTTAATTTCTATCATTTACATGATTTTTATTTAAGAACTACATCAGAGGTTTTAATCTCATATTTGGTTACTGTTATCATTTATTTTTGGCATGCCAGTATTATGATAATGATAACATGAGAGTATGTCAGAAAAGTCATAAGGGATGATGTATTTTTATGAAATTTTTATTAAAACAAAAATCTGGTTGTATGTTGTCCTACGCATATAGTGTGAAAGACAGCGCACAATATTCTGTCAGATTGAGATAGCGCACATAATGACTCATCATGCATACTCCTCTTTTTCGGTGGCTGGGCTAGGCCAGGCAGGTCGGGTTAACTCGACCTTACTAGCTTAGCTTGGCTACCCAAGTTGGATGGGCCGGGTCAGGTTTTGGATCGTCCCAACCTAACTTGGTCTGCCAATTCATTAGAACTCTCTGGACTGGGCCAGTTTCTGGTTTGGGACAGTTTATGGGCCAATAGTGAGTTGGGTCTGACCCGTTAAGGGCCCACTAAGCGCATTTCAGTTTTGGAGAAAACTTTTCCAGTTGGACTCACTTATTAGACGATACATACTTGTACATTCAGTTGACCAAAATAAGCTTCTGAAGTGACCCAAATCAAAGTTTAGAAGTTGACCTTGAACTATGAAACTGTAAATTATAGTGTGATTGAATGTTTTGATTACTCTAATTATATTTTTTTACCATCAAATCATTCTATCAGACATTAGTAGGGTCTAATTGAGTTCTGAAAATATTTATTGGGCATTGATTGGTCAAGATCAAGTTAGATTGATCATTAAAGTTTGATTCTAATTATTCTTATATATTTTTTATTCAATCCGATCATAGTCGTTAAATTGACAATGTTGGCCATAAATAACATTCTGAATTCATTGATCAATTTCAGAGTTGAACAGATTGGTTGATAATAAACAGTCCAGATCTTATTTTGATCATAAAAGACACATCTGGACATGGATTGACGATCTGTTTTCTTCTATGTATTGATGGCATTGAGATTATCACCTGGACTGATTAATCACTCTAAATTAGAGCATATTTTATTTTAACATTATGTTTAACTCCTTTTTCCTACTTCCGCTGGTAATCTTACTTATTTAGAAAGATCAGAGTTCTATTTTATTATTAATATTCAAATATGCTCGCTATGGTTTAATATTTAGAGTTATTTATTTCTTGGATTAGTTGGATGTATGCTTATGGTGAATCAATTGAAGATATTGGGTGTTGATCAATGATTAATTAATGATAATTTTGACCATTGATCTATGAAATGATGCCTAATTAACTTAAACGTGATATAATAAAGTTATTCGGAAATTATATAATGGTGCATATAGACCAATATTTTTTGACTGATTGGTTCATCACATTTGACAAACGAATGAACTAACTTTATCACTTAAGTGTTGTTTTCAATTTAAAGAATTCAACAATTTCTTAACTTGGTAGTCGCCAAAGCGACCCAATTATATATAATTGTTTAATTCTCTAAATTGAATTAAGGAAGTATAAATTCTATTATTTGAATATGACAACACTTAAAATTGGAATTTCATAAAAGAAATGGTTCAATTAAACCCAAAGGTACGATTGTCCATAATTTGAAATTGGAATATGACATGGTTAATAAATATGTTTTGCTTGTATTTGATTTATACCCAAAGAAATATATTCAATACAATCACATCACATATTATAAACATGGTCATATTAATCAAAGAAAAGTAATATATTTACATAAAGTTTTTCCAACTTAAATGTGACTTTACAATGATGTACATATCACTTTTAATTTTAAGAATATTGCGTAGATAAATTCAAAGCATTACATAACCTATTGTTATTTTTTTATTTTTTTCCCTTCAGTTTCAAATTCCATAGCATCACTTTCGACTTTAAGGAATATACCCATGCTAGATGGATCAAACTTTATTGAATGGCTGGACATGTTATTGTTAGCTATTACTTACTTGGACCTTGATATGACTTTGGATGAGCCTAAGCCAGCAATGCCCACGGATGCGAGCTCAGTTGATGCAAGGGCAAACTATAATAAATGGATTAAGGCTAATAAGGTTGTGATAAAAATTATTACAAACTCAATTTTGATGACCATTAGAGGTTCCATCGAAGCGAAAGAAAAGACAAAGGACCTACTAGAAGCTATAAAAGGTCAGTTTCAAATAACTGATAAAGCGTTAGGTGTATCCTTGATTAGCTGTCTTACATGCATAAAATATAATGGAACGTTGAGAGTAATAGAACACCTATTTACAATGACAAATATCACTTCTAAATTGAAGGAAGTTGATATGACCGTGTCTGAAAAATATTTGGTGCAATTCATTTTCAATTCTCTTCCTCTCGAGTTTGGCCCATTTAAAGTAGCCTACAACCAGAGCTCAACTCCGTGGTCTTTGAAAGACTTGATTGCAAAAGATGATCAAGAATAAAGAAGGCCTAAGGCTGAAGGACAATTAATTTGTTAATTATGTCTCTCAAAATAAGTCCAAAGGAAAAGGCAAAAGGAAAGCCAATGTTCAGGAAGCAAAGCCCAACAAAAAAGAGAAATGGGCATAGAAGAAATGTTTTTTATGTGGAAAAAATGGACATTTTAAGAAGGATTGCCTAAAGCGTAAAAGCTGGTTTGAAAAGAGAGGTAAAAAACTATCTTTTGTATGTGAAGAAACCAACTTAGCTAATATCCTGTCAAATTCTTGGTAGGTCAGCTCTGGAGCAACCATTCATGTATCTGGTTGTGTGCAGGGATTTCTTTCAATGGGGAATAAAAAGGAATCATGGGTTGAAGCTAGAGGCACTTATAAACTGGTGCTTGACACTGGACATATCATGGATTTAGATAATACTTTCTTGGTTCCTGATATTTCTAGAAACTTGATTTTAGTTTCCAGACTTGATTGTAATGGATTTAATTTCAGTTTTAGACATGGCATTATGCATATTTTTAGCAATAATATTTTGATTGGGAATGGTTATATGTGTGTTGGTTTGTATAGAGTAAAGCTAAATTCTATGTATGAACAAATTAACTTTACACACACCTCATATTAATTGTTGATTGCACGTAGGCATGAAAAGAGGGGCACTAAATGAGAACTCATCACGGCTATGGCATAAAAGATTAGGGCATATCTCTGAACAGAGGATGAAAAGATTGGTGACTAATAGTTTATTGCCGAATCTTGATTTCACTGATTATGGTGTTTGTATTGACTGTATAAAAGGAAAAAAAAAATCAATACTAACAAGAAAAGTGTCACAAGGAGTTCTGCACCCTTAGAAATTATTCATACAAATATATGTGGTAAAACTCATGTTCCATGTTTTACGGGAGATGAATACTTTATAACTTTATAAATGATTTTTCACGATATGGTTATGTTTATATGATTAAAAAAAATATGATGCTTTAAAATACTTAAGGTAGAAGTAGAAAAACAATTAGACATGAAAACTAAAGTAGTGAGATCCGATAGTTATACAGTCAATACAAAAACCATAATTGGTGAAATCAAGATTTGGCAATAAACCATCAGTTACCAATCTTTTCATTCTCTGTTCAGAGAATTGCCATAATCTATTATGCCATAGCCTTGATGAGTTCTCATTTAGTGACCCTCTTTTCATGTCTATGTGCAATTCACAATTAATGTGAGGTGTGTGTAAAGTTTGTTCATGCATATAATCAAGTTTTAATCTATACAAACCATCACATATATAACCATTCCCAATCAAAATATTATTGCTAAAATATGCATAATGCCATGTCCAAAATTGAAATTAAATCCATTCCAATCAAGTCTGGAAATTGAAATCAAGTTTATAGAAATATCAGTAATCAAGAAATTATTATCTAAATTCAGGACATGTCCAGTGTCAAGCACCAGTCTATAAGTGCCTAAAGCTTCTGTAAGGTCTGCAACCTTACTAGGTCAATTGGGCTCAATAGCAGGCCCGTTGACTCATTTATTTTATTATTATTATAATTAATTATATTGTTAGATATTTAAGTTGGTTTAGGCCTTGAGTGAGTTTTTTTTAGTGTTAGAATAGTGTCTGCGAAGTTTCGTTCGATTTCGAGTTCGCTCGACCCTAGTAAAGTGGTAGTTTGCAATTTAGGGAAAATTGAGTGTTTTTCTAGAAAAATTCTTATCATCGTGATTTTGGGTTCGTTGGAAAGGTCTCGTCGCGCTGATCATTTTTGTCTCCTAGCTCGTCGCGATCCGACAATCAGAAACCCTTCAAGTGACCCATTTCTTCTTCAGACTCACTTAAGGGCAATTCAATCTTTTCCTCCCTCTCTTCTTCTTAAACAGGGATTAGCCCTAATCTCTTAATCATCTCTGCAACGAACGAGAGCTACAGCAGCCCATCTTCTTCCTCTTCTCTTCTCAAGCTCAGAACTTTACCCAGGAGAGATCACCTCCGCGATCCGAACCGCTTATCTTCATCCTCTCGATCTCTTCTTTCCATTGATATCGGTTTGGTAAGATTTCCCTCACGCTCATCTTTTAATCATCTTCTCTTTTGCTTAGATTTCAGTTTGATCTCGATCTTTTCCTCTCTTTTCTTCTCCTTCGCATTTTAGGTTACGTTTGGTTGGGTTAGATTCGTGGATTTCGTGATAGAAAGTTTCTCATCAAGTTTTCCCTATTTCAATCTTCTTCTTGGTTGAGGCAAGTAGATATGCATTTTATATTTAAACATGTGTGTATGGTTTTCTATTGATTGCAATGATTCCTTGTTAGAATACCCAAATTCCAAGCTGTGGTTATGTTTTGATTTAAGATTTACATGATATATTCGGTTTTGGGAATATTTGGTTTGAATTAATTGTCAAAATTGTAGCTTTGGAGGTTTTTAATTTGATGGAATGGATGGAAATGATGATTGTGATGAAATGGGAGCATGGACGCTTGTTTTCTGTAGGTTAGCCATAGATTGGCAGGAGGAAAAGAAGAGAAAAACTCATTTTTCGGGGTTCAGGTCTATAGTGCCGATCGATCGGACCTGCAGACCGATCTATCGGACTGAAATTGGTCTCAGTTAACTAAGACGGATCTCAGACTGATCGATCAGACCTTTTGTCCGATCGATCAGAGGGCAATTTTGTAATTTCTGACAACATTTGGAAAAAACTTAGAACACTTGTAACTTTTAATCCGTCCGTTGGATTTCTACATATTATATATCGTTGGAAAGCCCTTGAGATGTTGAATCCAATGATTCTAATTTCATCACGATCGGAGGTCGAAAAGTGATGTAAAAACTAAGATTATTGATCCAGCCTATATTTTATTGGAAATGAGACCAGTAACTTAGATTTGGGCCTTAGATGTTTGAAACCATGAACCTACTATCACTTGACCATTAATGGGGATTAAATCGTAGCACGTTGCTTGGTATGCTTCGATTGAGTTATCTCGGTATTCGTGTATTACACATGGTTTAACCGAATGCGTATGAAATTGTTTTGATAGATGCTTAACATGATTGTACACTAAGAAATTTCCCTAGAAGCATCGTTGATTCAATTTCCACACATACTCCGCTAAAACATGTAGAGTACAGGGATGACATCACTTGCCTAGGTTTTGATTGTAATTCCTCCTTAACTTGTGAATTGTATCCGTTGTTATAATTCTTTGTACACTCTTTCTCGGCATAATACACCTAATTAATTATGAAACATAAATCCTTGTAGGGCTAGGATGTGAATCTGACTTAGAGTGTATCGTAGGAACCTTGCGTTATGTATTTGATAAACATGACTGGCTAGTAAGGAAGGGGTTATCAAGTGTTCGACTTGACTTGTATTGTTTTGAATGAGATAATCCCTATGAACATGTCTTGTACATTGATCTAGCCAGGCTTGCTTGTCTTGGTCTATTCTCGTGTCAACCCCGCTTTATTATTATTTGCATGTCATAGTCAGCTGCAGTTTGGGGTATTATTGATAGGCCGATTACTCGGACATCGGGGTGGGCAGTCGGCTTTGGACGGCGTCCATGGCGTTGAATAGTTGGGAGCGGGCTTGGACCGTGCTACTATTTCCAGGACCGGGAGCTTGGATCCCCCTAGAGCCGGACTTTAGTATCAGTAGTCCGGGTAGGATTGTTACTGGTACCCCGAAAGGTGCCTTGGACATCCTCGGAGTCTCCCTCTTGATTCTTGCATTGCATTGTTTGGACAATGGTTATTGCTAGTATGTTAGGATTTCGTGTATTTGTTTCTGGTTATTTATTCATGCTTTATGCCTAGATTCGATTCCTTGTATTCTCTTGATTATCATGCATGTCATTACTCTTATACTTGATGCATGTCATGATTATTTATATCTTGCTTATCTATTGCTCAACATGTCGTTGACTCTGTTCCTTGGTGTGCAGACACCTCAGGTGAGTACTACTATGAAGAGCAAGCAGATGAGGAGATCTCAGAGGATCTCCAACCGGCTGAGGAGGAACGAGAGTGGCGTGCAGATGATGTAGAGTAGCGTCATCATACCTGGCACGAGAGAGATTCGTTGGGACCTCATCAGATTCTTTATTCTTTATTATCTCTCATTGAACCTTTCATACTATTGACTTCTTTGTTGTTTTAAATGGCCTTGATTAGTAGGATGGTCATTGTAATAAATTAATTTCTTTGTTTAAGTTTTATTTAATTCCTTGTGGAACTTTAACTATTAATGAGATTTGTTATTCATTGCTTTGAAATTTAATATGCCTCAAATTGTATGAATTCCACAGTTTTATATTACTTGAGGTTTGAAATGCAATATCCTCACAGCGGACTTATTATCCTTCTGCCTAAAGGGAAATTTTTTTAATTAGCTCTAAATTTCACTCATCGGATTCGGTTTATTCTCTAATCGGGTTCGGGGGACGTGACAGCTTCAACCCTTGATTCCTTTTTATTCTCCATCATAATGGTTTTCTCGCTATCATTTGGAGTTCGCTTTGAAATGAATCCCTACACACAACCAGATACATAAATGGTTGCTCCAGAGCCAACCCACCAAGAATTTGATAGGATATTAGCTAAGTTCGTTTCTTAACATACAAAAGATAGCTTTTTACCTTTCTTTTCAAACTAACTTTTATGCTTTATGCAATCCTTCTTAAAATGTCCATTCTTTCCACAGGAAAAACATTTCTTCTGTGCCCCTCTCTCTTTCTTGTTGGGCTTTGCTTTCTGAACATTGGCTTTCCTTCTGCCTTTTTCTTTTCCTTTGGACTTATTTTGAGAGACATAATTAACAATTAATTGTTCCTCGGTGTTAAGCCTCATTTCTTCTTTATAAGCTTTTGCGATCAACTCATTCAATGACCACGGAGTTGAGCTCTGGTTGAAGGCTACTTTAAATGGTTCAAACTTAGGAGGAAGAGAATTGAAAATAAATTGCACCAAATATTTTCAGACACGGTCAAATCAACTTCCTTCAATTTTGAAGCGATATTTATCATTGTTAATATGTGTTCTCTTACTCTGATACAAAAACAACAGTAGCTAACGTGAGACACTCATGGGCCACACGTGGGACCCATTGATGCTTAAGAGTTTTTCTTAATTGTTATTAGTTTTGATTATAAAAAAAATTGTATTAGTTTTTAATTTGGATAGGATTTTGTTTTCTAGTTTGATTAGAATTGATTTCTTAGCCCCTAAGTTTCTTTTATTATAAATATAGCATTGTAGAGATCAATGATCTCATAGATTAGAGTTAATAGAATTTTCCCTTTGTGGATTTTATCATTAGAGAGTGTCTTCATTGTGTGATTGTTCTATCGGAACCCTAATTGTGCCTTGACACTTGCGATCCTATCCCTAGGATTGCATCAATTGGTATCAAAGTCAAACAATCCATGATCAGTCGGCGTTGATTTACCCCTACCCATCCATCCACCCCGTTCCATCCCTGTACCATCATCACCCCTCCCTGTAGAATACCCTCTCATTTTCGAAATTCCCAGGAGTTCCGCCAACAACCCCATCTCCTGACTCCACCAGCAACCCCATGCCCTTCCCTTCATTAATCAACCCTAAACTCACTGCCATCGAAACACTCCGCTGAATCCCTCCCTGCCAGAAAAACTCTTAAGCATCAATGAGTCCTACGTGTGACCCATGAGTGTCTCACGTTAGCTATTGTTGCTGCATCATCATACTCTCAATGTTCTATTATATTTTATGCTTGTAAAATGGCTAATCAAAGATGCACCTAAAGCTTTATCAGTTATTTGAAACTGACATTTTATTGCTTCTAATAGGTCATTTGCATTTTCTTTCGCTTCGATGAAGCTTGTAATGGTCCTTGAAATTGAGTTTGTAATAATTTTTATCACAACCTTATTAGCCTTGATCCATTTATTATAGTTAGTCATTTTATCAACTGAGCTTGCATCGATGGGTATTGCTGGCTTAGGCTCATCCAAAGCCATATCAAAGTCCAAGTAAGTACTAGATAACAATAACATGTCTAGCCATTCAATAAAGTTTGATCCATCTAGCATAGGTATATTCCCTAAAGTCGAAAGTGATGCCATGAAATTTGAAACTGAAGAAAAAAAAATAAAAAAGTAACAATAGGTTATGTAATGCTTTGAATTTATCTACGGAATATTCTTAAATTTAAAAGTGATATGTACATCATTGTAGAGCCACCTTTGGGTTGAAAAAATGATATGTAAATATATTACTTTTCTTTGATTAATATGACCATGTTTATAATATGTGATGTGATTGTATTGAATATATTTCTTTGGGTATAAATCAAATACAAGCAAAACACATTTATTAACCATGTCATATTCCAATTTCAAATTATGGACAATCGTACCTTAGGGCTTAATTAAACCATTTCCTTTATGAAATTGCAATTTTAAGTGTTCCCATATTCAAACAATATAGTTTGTACTTCCTTAACTCAATTTAGATAATTAAACAATTATTTGTAATTGGGTCGCTTTGGCGGCTACTGAGTTAAAAAATTGTTAAATTCTTTAAACTGATAACAACACTTAAGTGATAAAGTTAGTTCATTCGGTCATCAAGTGTGATGAACCAATCAATCAAAAAATATTGGTCCATATGCACCATTATATAATTTCCAAATAACTTTATTATATCACATTTAAGTTGATTAGGCATCATTCCATAGATCAATGGTCAAAATTATCATTAATTAATTATTGATCAGCATCTAATATCTTTAATTGATTCACCATAAGTATACATCCATCCAATCCAAGAAATAAATAACTCTAAATAGTAAACCATAGTGAGATATTTGAATATTAACAATAAAATAGAACTTTGATTTTGCTAAATAAGTAAGATTACTAGCGGAAGTAGCAAAAGGGAATGAAACATAATGTTAAAATAAAATATGCTCTACTTTAGAGTGATTAATCAGTCCATAAGATCTATCTAGGTGATAGATCTCAATGCCATCAATTGACAGAAGAAAACAGATTGTCGATCTATATCCAGATTTGTTTTTTATGATAAAAAAAAAGATCTGGACCATTTATTGTTGACCAATCTGTTCAACTTTGAATTTGATCAATGAATTCAAAATGTTATTTATGGACAACATTATCAATTTAACGGCTATGATTGGATTGAATAAACAATATAAAAAAATAATTAGAATCGGACTTTAATGATCAATCTAACTTGATATGGACCAATCAATGCCCAATAAATATTTTTAGAACTCAATTAGACCCTATTAATGTCCGATAGAATGAATTGATGGTAAAAAAATATCATCAGAATAATCAGAATCATCGATCACACTATAACTTACAATTTCATAGTTCAGGGTCAACTTCTAAACTTAGATTTGGGTCACCTCTGAAGCTTATTTTGGTCAATTGAATGTACAAATCTGTACCATCTAATAAGTGGGTCCAAGTGGAAAATTTTTCTCCAAAAATGAAATGGGTTTAGTGGGTCTTTATTGGGTCAGGCCCAATCCATATTGGCCCATAAACTGGCCCAGACCAAAAACTGACCAAATTCAGAAAAACTCATGAATGGCAGACTAGGTCAGGTTGGGTCTCCAGAAAGGAGTCTTGATGTGCAAGGTCTAAATGTAATAGAGCTTGGATAGTCATTTTGTGCGTTGTCTTGCGCACAGTACACGCACAACACAGCGCACAAAACCCTTTTTTAATTCTTTAATGATAATGAAATTAAATTCATTATAAAAGCACAAATAAATAAAGAGAAATTCAATCATCTCTCTTACTATTCTTTCTAACACCCATCACGTTATCATTATCAAGCTACTGGCATGCCCAAAAAAATGATAACAGTAACCAAACATGAGATAAAAACATCTGATGTAATTCTTAAATAAAAATAATTTAAATGACAGAAAATAATTTTTTTTTTCCGATCTCTTTTAGATTGGGTTGGGAACTGTAATCCTCATTTTTTAGGCTATCATTATCGAATAAATTGAATACCCTTTATCAAATACCCAAAAGTTTCTTTCCTCTGGGTATTTGGGTTTTTTATTCTGAAAGAATCTAGAAAGCCCCGCTAAAGATAAAAATGATAATGGATCAGGATTGAAACAACAAGCTCTGATACCAAATGTTAGAAAACTTTGGATTTTTTTAAACCCTCTCTAGAATCAATCCAATAATATTGTAAACATCAAACCTAAATCATTGGATGGGTTAGATATTACCTGATTGCATCGTCTTGTGCTTTCGATCTAATAGAAGGTTGGTCTTCAATGGGGAATCACAACTCTCTTGTGCTTTTGTCTTCTCTGGTAAGTGATGGTTGCAGAGATACATTCGTTGCTAAGAGAGTTACCCGGGTTGCCCTTTATTAGCCCTAAATCTCAACTTCCATCAAGAAGAGAAATCATTCTCCCTTTATTGACCATAAATGGAATCCAAAAGAGGGAGAGGGCCATTTCATATAATCTAGAAATTGTGGTCAAGTGGGGCACCTCTAAATAAAACGATCCAACATTGAATGCACCTTGCATGCCCAAAATCGCCTCCCACTCTTTTTTTATCATCTGGCGACAGGTTGAAGTCTTCCATCTCAGACGCCGGGGAGCATGTGATCATTATCCACAAACTCTTTTTTTGCCTCCGGCGATAGGGTCCCCTCTTCCGTCGGAGAGGGGATGGGCGTAGTACAAAATCGTAGTCATTCGCAAAGGCTGACACAACAAGGAAGAGGAGAAGAGCAAGTGCAATGAATTGCAGCGCCATTGTCTTGTGTTGTTAGTATGGGGTGAGTAGAAGTAGAAGATGAAATTAATAGAACTGGATTCTGAGCAATGCAATGCCTCATTTAAGTAAATAATAGAGAGTTTCTCATATGACTTGTTACTGTTACTACTATAGGTTTTTTTTTTTCCCTATATATAGTAGCAACAGTAAGGGCACGCAAGGCCAAAGAATGAGTAGAATGAGAAAAGAGGAAGGTATTTATATGTTCTTGAGGTGGGGTACTTAAGGCCGTAACAAACCATCTACTTTTGTGGGTTTGGTTAGTTTTATTTGAAGGCAGAGGAGTACTGGATGGATGGAAATGAGATCATAGCGATTAGCGAGTCAAACGGTCATTGGTTAACCTTCAAACTGGTTCGGTTTGTTCAAGAATCAAATGTGCTACCTCTGTCGATGTGTAATCCTCACAACTACAACTATATTTGCAACACTGTCTGACATCAATCATGTCCAAACTTTGGACATCACATTCACTGTCTCTTCAATTTAGAAGGGTTAAGATGGGATTTTGAAGGCTAGCTTGGTGAACAAAGATCGACAATCATATTGAAAATACCTTAGTTTCCTAGAATATCTTCTGAAAAGAATATTACCTCAAATTGTAATTAGCAATAAATGATCTTATTCGATTACATTTTTACTTAGGTTTGTATTTCAACATGCCGCATCAAACTTGAAATCGATTCAAACCTATCTTTTGAGGGGTTTAATTTTTGCAACCTTTAATTTTCAAAATGTCACAAGCTTGGTCATATGAAGTTGATCATTAAATGGCAAGTTTGTCAAATGACTTTCACTATATGACAAGTTTTAGTATGGATTTGATACCTTGTAGGGGAAAATCTCTCTAGATTTGTAATGAGTAGGTCCCCACTCTGGAGCCTCACAAATCTTCTGGGAGTTGGGGTCTGAAAGATGTGAACTCATTCATGAATTGTAATCCATACTCATCAATTGAAGGGAGGGTTGCTCCATCCCACCTAGCAGGGAATCCTCACACTGTTTGGTCTTGTCTTTTGGGTTTTTTCCTTTTGTTGGTTCTCTTGTAATCCTCCTTTTGGAAAGCAAATAATAATAATAATAATAATAAAATGGAAGCAAGCATGTCCATGATCACTACTTCCAACTTCTAAAATGAAGGGTGCTAGGGGTTTCTCTGCCTCAGTAGGCAATCCCAACTATCACTTTCCCCACATCCAAAAACCATCTAAGAAGAGCTAACAAACACGTCCCAAGAAGAGAATTGTATGACCATAGTCCAAGATTCCAGCTTCTTCTACCATCAAAGTGGCTGGAGCACAGTCAAAAAATGGAGATGCTGAATGTTAAAAAAAATGGAGATCCATTGAACTAAAGGCGCCCACTATAATGACTTCCATGGGAGCAAATTCCTCGTTTAGTGATGTAGCCTAATAGAGGGTTTTTTACATTGAAAAAAGACTGCTGAGGGAACCACAGAGGAGGTTTAGATTAGGTTTGGGCTGAAATGGGTCAAACTCGGACTGGGTTTTAGCTTTTAAGGAATACTATAAATTGAAAACTTGCCATCCAGATTTGGACAGAAAACCATACAAAGTCAGTAGGTAATTTGAGATTTTCTTTGGACTGATTTGGATCGTAATAGGATAGGGCTCAACGAGGAATTGGATAGATACTTTTAAAGCATGCTTAAATATGATATTAGCAGGACGATTAGGGCTTCAAGAGGCACCAAACTGGGGCTATTTAGGAGCTATCACAAGAACTACAGCAGAAATTTGGCATAAGTCAGAATTTTCAAATGAGCTGCTCAGGGCCAGATTTGGGGCTCAATCCAAAAAGATTTTGTGGGCAAATATAGGTATGTGATTAGGGATGGGCTGACACTAACTTAGGAAGAAGAATTTAAAGGTTTCTAAGAATATTAAGAGTAAAATTTGTTTCTTTTTTAGTAACAAAATCAAAGGGAACAAAATAAAAAATAGAAAGGTTGACAAGATCAACTCCCAAATTCATTGACCCAAAGCACAATCATAGAGGATTAGGCTCTGATACCAATTTAACACAGCCTAATTGGTGGAAGATAACCCGAATGTACGCACAGTCAAGCAAACCCAACGTAATTTTAAGGTTCTACCCAAAGATAAAAGAGAAGCTGAATATTGTTGAAGTATTATTTTAAGAATATGTAAGTAGTCCTTCAATAAACCTCTTGGGAATTCAAAGAAAGTAAATCCCTCAGTGCACTAGAAAGTTTATTTCCTTAACATTAATTGAGTCTAGGCTGAAATGAAATAAGAAAACTAATTTTTTTTCGAAAAGGTGAAATAAGCAAACTGAATTAAAGAGAAATAGATGCTTATAATTATCCTAACAGAAATATCAAAAACAAGTGTCGCACGCAATTGGACTGAGCATCTTAGCCCAGCCATGGACTTGAACTTAGGCCCAATAGACGAGAACCCAGCCCATGAATTTTGGCCTAGAACTAACCCATTATCTAAAGCCAGTTGGATCATCTGGTTATTCCCCAATAAAATTGTCTCATTAGGATAACCCAGAATCAATGACATACTCAATTGTAAGGATTCCTCTCATCCCCAAAATGACACTTCATTGATTTCTCTCATCCCCACAAATCAGGCAATTAGGAATGCTTTCGCATAAAATGAAATAAAAATAAAAACATCAGTGCAATTTCTCACAATTAACTGGCCACAATCATCAACCATAAAATAAACAATCTAAGACCCTAATCCAATAGCTGAATGATACAAAGGAACTGAACAACAACAATACAATTTTGCAAAGAGAAGAAATGACTAGGGCATGTTTTTGCAATGAAGTGATATGATCTCCCTACCCTTACAGATTGGGGTTAGGGAAATCTACAATACAAAATAAATGGAAACATGGACAACCCCACACTTACAGTACATCAATTACATATATCAATATGGCATACAACATCAAAATCATATACAAGGCCAATCAAAACACTCAACTGAAAGAAGCCCATCAAAATCAAGAAATTCCCAACAGCATTACATGGCCTAGAAGAGTACAGTGCTGAAAAACCACACAACCCCATGGCATTTGTGAATACATCAAAAGACAGACAATAGCAATTAAGAATCCCCATTGGAACAATTTCAGAGCCTCAAATAGATAGAGTGCATGTATCTCTGGCATTCGCATGATCCTTGGAAGCTGATAGAATAATATCTTATTTTGTATGGATGGATCACAGGTACATTAAGTAGAGGTCAATATTAAATTGACTAATCCAAACATGCAGCAAGCACATGATTACACCAAAAACACAGGCCAGAACCAAAACTGATCGCCTCCATTGAGAATGCAGTCCTTTTAATCTTGACTGCAAGACTTTGGATATGGAGCCCTTCAAATCCATATACAAGTTCATTTCCATCTCCTACTGACTGAACAACATAATCTATACATGAATTCCTCTCACCAAGGAAAAATACTACTCAGTGCACACTGACATTCATCACCTCCATTGTGAAAAAAGAAAAAGAAAAATACAATCAATGCAAAAAAGACTTCAATCTCCTACTGATGACAGACCAACTTAATCTATACATGAAATTCCCACCAAGCAAAAATACTTGGTGCAGCACAGACATTCAGGACAACACAGACTTCATCTCCTGCTGTCCACAGAATAATAATCTATACATGAAATCCCCGTCAAGAAAAAAATACTTCCCATTGCAACACAGACATTCAGTGCCTCCATTGTTGGAAAACAAAGGAAAAAAAAACCAAAAAGAGAGAAAAAGATGCAAAAAAGGAGACGTAAGAGCTGGAAGTTGCACACTTTGAAAACCAAATCCTCAGCGCATTCTTGAGCATATTCTATGTAGAGTTCCATATATCCGATGCTGATAGCTCAAGACTGAATGGGTATTAATCCAAGAATCAAGAACCCAAAGTAGCAATGAAAAGAGACCGGATGTATAGAGCCAGTATGCCAAACAATAAGTGCATTGCATTGCATTGCCGTGTACGCTGGAAAGGAATTGTTATTCTTACAGTAAAGTTGCTTCAACAAAAACTAGTTTTCATTGATTTTATAATCTCCAATTACAGATGAAGGGGAAAGCCCCTTAGTACATCCAATGTTGTTCTGGTATCTCATTATAGCTGAAGAGCTAGTATCAAGTATCAACTGCTACAAACCAGCCTCAAGCTGCAAGTCAATCTAGGCATTACAAGGTTGCTGATTACTTCAAACTTCAAAGAAGTGACACAATACACCAGCTAACCACATTTTCTAGACAGAAAAAGAAAAAAAAAAATTGTTACAGAAAACCTAGCCTTGTTACAACATCTTCGGGTGGGTTTTACAAATTAACTGATTGGTAATGACGACCCAAGATAGAGCTCCACCATCATTTCAATGCTCAATTCAACACTTCTCCAACACAACTGAACCACAAAAAGTAGCAAAAGGGGATACATGTCACGAATAACATTATGTGAGACCTCTAATTTCTCCCGGTTACACAAATACTCAGCATTAAGCTTCGGCGTTATATAAACAAAAACATCAAATTATTTGAGCTACGTCACAGCATAACCTTCACCACTGGATGTTTTATTTACAGAAAGTGGACTTCACAAGGTACAACTTTTACAAATAGTAATTGCCACAATTAGAATCCCAGTGTTGGATGTTTCAAGCAAAGGTATCCACTTCAGCTCATCTTCCACTCAATATCAATTTAGGCTGATTTAGTGCGCGCCACCCGAACTCTGATAAAACCTCCTGGACGTGATGATAGAAAAAATATCTAAAGTCAACAATAGAAAAATCAATCCACTAAAAAAGAGATCAATCCCCTACTCTGACTAATTACTCACCACTTTCACCTTTACAACTATTGTGGTTCTTCAGTTGAATTAGCTGGACAGTCCAGAGGTCTCGTAAACTTTTCTTATTCATACATGTAAGTAGTATTTCATCTTCTTTTTATTATTATTAAGAAGAAGAAGAAGAAAACTCTTCTGGGAGTAGGATCATAGCTTCCCACTACTCGATATTATACCCTGATGGATGCCCAAAAAGTGGGAAAGTAGTAGTTGGATGCCTTAATTTTAGTAGCAGTAAGTATAAGTACGAAGAGTTGGCTGAAAACTTTGAAATAGAATAGATCGGTTACATATCCCTGACTTTGTCAGGGGAGGAAAGAGGAAAACAACATCATCAAAAGGCCTTGACCCAACTATGTTGGGGTTTGCTACATGAATTCTGCTTCTACATTTTTTTTGAATGGTAATCCTGCTTCTACATTCCTGCACTTCTTCAGATCTATCTTTGCTACTTCTATCCTTGTCCTATTCAGCCTACCCTTCTCCTTGATGGTTAAATAACTTACGAGCTTAAAATACCCAGAACATGGCACCAGAGACATAGGCTGCTAACCATGAGACCCAAATCCTAAAAAGAAAAAAAAAGAAAAAGGAATACACGTTGAGGTAATGGAAACTTAAAAGGTAGTGACAAAGGAGCCTTCCACCGAAAATTTAATTCAAGATTTACATGGGCCTTTTTCTCATTTTGGAGGACTAAATTTTATAGTAATCAGACAAAAAAATTAAATGGGCTTTGAACTCTATTTCTATTAAGTACTATAAAATTGGATTTGTGTAGTACCAAGTGGTACAACCCCAAACTACATATGCTATTAGAGAACTGTTTTAACTTCATTATGCTTACATGAACCTAGCCATATCTGTACTCAAATTGAGATATACAGGATCTTTCATATGCAATTCTTGTCATACTTCAATAAACCTTTTGCACCGTGACCGAAAAGGTCACGGTTTATCAATCTAAGAGAAATAATGAGAAAACAAATTTTCCAAAAAAACTTTGTATCGATTCTTGGAGTCGACCCTCTCTTCTTATAGCACATACTTTCTGTAGATACATCCTATGCCAGCAACCATATCCCTTGATTGTAGCATCTTCATTCTCATCATAGTGGTCATAGTGCCATGGTGGTGCTTTGTTGTAGCCAAAGTCGTGGAAAGGACCACGGTCTTCCTTCGACTTCTTGCAGGAATGGCTTCTGTAATCCTTTATATTAGGCAGTGCTCCTTGTTGGGTCAATGGGACCCAATTCAGATCCACACCGCTGAGTTGGCCCTTTTTTAACTTTCGGTTTGGCTACACGTCTCTGGAATATTTCTGCAATTCTTGAAGCTCCAAAGGCGTCAGTGTCATCTTCCTCGTCTCATTGCAGCAGCATATACACTCGAGGGAAGTGCTTGGGTTCTCTCATTTTATCAAAAGGGGATTTATCTTATTTAGGTTTGAGCCCTATAGCACCAAGGTAATCCCGAGACCTTTATCTGCTCACTTCTTCTGGAATAACCTTTTTTTTCAATCTTTTGGAATTACTCATGGCTAAGAATCAGAGATTCTTCATGTGAAGTTTTAATGGTAAAAAAACTACTTTAGCTGGGAATTTCAACTTCATATATTTTTACAAGGAAAATCCTCCGGGGACATCTTGATGCAAGCACCGTCGCCAAACCAACTCTCTAAAAGGAATCCTAAGATACTACCAAATTGAATCGGTGGGAAGTTGATGATGCAAAAATCATGACTTGGATTTTGAGTTCTATAGATCAACAATTTACTCTTAATTTACAGCCTTATAAGACCACGAAGGAGATGTGGAACTACTTGAAAAAAATTATAATTAAGACAATGTTGCGTGTAAATTTAAATTAAAGCTTGAAATTTCTGAATATACACAAGGAAATAAATCCATTCAAGAGTATTACTCTGGTTGTATGGAGTTGTGGACTTAGTTTAAGGAACTGGTTTATGCTACTATTTTTGATGAAGGACTAGCACCTCTCCAACAATTTCATAAAGATAGCCAAAGAGACCAATTCCTAATGAAAATGCAAAAAGAGTACGAGACTGTTCACTGTAACTTAATGCACAACCCCTTTAATGGAAGATTGTCTTGGTGAGTTACTTTGGGAAAAGCAGGGCCTCTTAACTAAAGCTGTTATGAGAAAAAAGAAGAAGAATTTCTATGACCACCTTTGATATTGCATATGTTTCTCAACCCAAAGTAAATGATATGAGCAAAGTTTAGTGCTAAAGTTGCAAGGAATATGGGCACATCGCAACCCAATGCAAGCATCAGGTCTGCAATTATTGTAAGAAACAGGGGCATGTAATTTCAGAATGTCGAAAGTGACTGCAGAACAGAAACGACAGAGCTTATACGGCTACAGCTGAGAGTTCCTCTTAACACAAGCATTGCCAGAGTCATGCTTATACAGCCAACCTCGACCTTAACGCCTGAAATGATACAACAAGTGATTCAATCTGCATTTTCTGCACTTAGCTTGTCCGGTAAATCACCTAAAACCTCTATGTGGTATATGGACTTACTCATGTGACAATCTTGAGAGTATTCAAAACTATGATGGTAACTTGGATATTCAAATTTCAAACAGCTAATAGTGACAAAATTTCCACTACTGGTATTGGTCATATACGTCATTCTCTGCCATTGAATCATGTTTTTTATTCTCCTCATTTAGCCAATGATCTTCATTCTGTTGGGCAACATGTTGAAGATAAGCGCACAATTTTATTTTCCTCCTTTGGTTGTCTTGTGCAAGATCAAAAATTGGGGAAGGTGATTGGGAGGGACCTAAATGCTGAAGAATGTTACCTCTTCATATCACTGCATCTTCCAAGGACAGAACTTTATTTTCTTTGTTTAGCTCTTCTTTGAATAATGACCATCATTTATGCCATAAGCATCTTGGACATCCAAACATAGTTGAGAATTTTGTTTCGAAAAAAATAAAAATATATATATATATGTAAAAAATAATAAAATAATTATTAGAATTTTAAAATAATATTTCTTGTTTTATTTCAGTTTAGAACTGAATAGAGCGAAAATGGACCGAAATTGAGTGAAAAATTGGATAAAATTTTTTGAGAGGTGTCTTCATTTCGGTTTAATGGCCGAAATGAAAAAAACTAGGAAATTTCGTCCGAAATGAAACAAAATCCTAACTATGACCCAAACACCCAAAAATTATTTTTTATGTTAAACAGTGGTTTGCTAATGAATAAAGTATCATATTCTTTTAAACATGTTCATTTTTATTGTTCTACATGTAAACTAGGAAAAAGCAAAGTACTTCATTTTCCAACTCGTGATGATAATAGCACTGATAGCAACCGATTTACATGGATTTATTTATTACATGCTAAGTCTGAGGTATTTGATGCTCTTTAAAAATTTCTTGCCCTCATTGCAAATCAACTTTTTAAAAGCATTAAAATCTTGGGCTCTTGGGGGCTGAATATGTGTCTAAGCCTTTTCAAGAATTTCTTCAATCTAAAAGGCATCATTTCTCATCGAACATGTCCTTATACACCACAACAAAATGGGTGACAAAATGGAAAAACCGCCATCTCCTTGATGTCGATCGAACTTGACTTCTTGAATCTTCATTTCCACCCACCTCTTCGGGTTGAAGCCGTTTCCACAACTATACATCTCATTCACTACCTTCTTTCACCCAAGCTACAGCATCAATCTCCATACTTTCACTTTCATGGTACCCACCCATCTTATGCTCATCTTCATACTTTTAGCTGTGTGTGTTTTGTCCATCTTCTATCTCACAAGAGAGAGAAACTCTCTGCACAATCAGTGAAATACTGAAATGTGCTTTTTTGGGTTATCAATCTCATCAAAAGGTTATTTTTATTATGATCCTCACATCCTACGCATAAACATATCTAGAAATGTGATATTTTTTCAACATCAATATTTCTTTCAGACTTACCTTGACTCATCCACCGTTAAAAGCATGTCCTTCTTACCTGCTTTTTTTCTAATTCTTCTTCCATATCAAGGTTTAAAACCTGGACTGGTGTATACAAGGCGTCAAACTCCAATTCATCTTGCAAATGGACCCCCATCACCTGATCCTCTGGTGCTTCAAAGGTCCACTCGTTCCATTTGTCCCTCAGTCGTTATGGTTATTTCTCTCATTCGTCATTGCTTTTTACTCCATCTTCAGTACCTATACCTAACAACTACTCATAAGCTTTAAGGCATGATTGTTGGAAGCAGGCTATGAAAGAAGAACTCACTGCTCTCCAACAAAATAATGTGTAGTACATTGTACCTTGTCCCTCTCATGCCAAGCTTATGGCCTACACTCGACAGATAAAAGGCACATCTAGTGGCTTTGGACAATTGCCAAGAATATGGAGTTGACTATGATGATTGATGAGACTTTTGCTCCAATTGCTAAAATGACTATGGTCCAAATTCCTTTAGCCATTGTTGGTTCCCAGACATGGCCTTTGTTTCAAATGGACGTTAAAAAAGGTTTTTCTACATGGAGATCTTCAGGAAAAATGCCAACAAAGGATCTACAAAAAACAGTGCTAAGATTGGCAAAGATGAAGATGCTACAAGGCAGAGATAATGTTAATGAATGGCACTACCACAATTGACAATCTTCATTGAGTCGAAGATGAATACAACAAGCAAGGAACTCAAACCCTAGCAAGGTGGGCTTTGCTTGCACTAGATCGTCACTAACAGCATGTTGACAAGGATTCAAAATTGTTTCCAAAGAAGAGCTTCCAGATCTCTTTACCAGGAATGATATCTAAAGATAGAATACCATATCAATCTAAGAGAAGATAATGAGAAAACAAATTTTCCAGAAAAATGAGTGTCAATTCATGGAGGTCACCCTTTCTTCTTATAGCACATACTTTCTATAGATACATCCTATGACAACTACCGTATCCATTTCCCTCATTCTCGTCAGCAACAAGTCTCCATGGCCAGACTAAGCCTCAAGGTTGATGTGTTTTGTAATTTTTATGCTAGGATCATCGTGTACTAAACATGATGTGGGGGACTTGCTAGGACAAGGGATCTCATAATCTCAAACCTAATTGAGGCACAAATCAATTACTACTAACCAATCATAGAATGTTGGTGAGAAGGAGTTTGTTTCACATTGTATTATTCCATCATCATTTGTCGCTGTTGTTAATATATGAAAAATGAAATTATTTTAATGTAGTATTAGGAGTATATACAAGTTGTAATGTTGTATCATTCAAAAACAAACAAACAAACAAACAAAAGAGTATTTACAAGGTGCTAGCCATAAACAGCCCTACTTCTTTCTTAGTCTAAGCCAGTGGTAATACCTAATAGATCTGTACCAACTTTTTGAGATTGCGCCTTGCTATTTGCCTCTCTAGTCACATGCAGAAATATGGATGTAAGAGCTATAGCAGATCTCGCAAGTTTCACAAAAAAGATAAAATTGATCGTGGAGGTTACAGGTACTTATTAGAGGCCTATGACATGGGTTTTTGCTCAAACCACTCAAACACAGGATTGCCTAGAAAACATTCATGGTGACCTTTAGTGATGCAACAGCGATACCACATCATTGCAACAAGACTCGTGGGCCACACGTGGGACCCATTAAATTCTGATTTCAATTAAGGTTTATCGTTGAAGACTGATTCTTCCTCATGTGATTGTTCCCTGGGAACCCTAATTGTGCCCTAGCACTTGCGATCATACCAACAATTGCATCATTTAGCCCACTACAAAAGGCTGAATCACTACTTTGTTTGAAATCCCTGATCCACTAAATCCAAGAAGCTCATCTTGATAGTTTTAGTTTCATCCCAATGAATGCTTGTCTTCATCTTCTTCTTCTTCTTCTTCTTCTTAACCTTTTCAAGTCAAAATAATCACCAGTGTTTAATGAAGGCCAATATACATTGAAATTTATAGTGTCTCCTCCCTCTTTTTTTTTTTTAAATGCATTCCTCGTGATTCTTAAAATTTGAAGGGCTTTTCATAATTAAAATAAGGTTATAAGAGATTTGTTTAATTGCTAAGGGAAAGAAATATATGGTTGATGCAGTCTAGAGGTACAAAAACAAATTGAAAGATAGGAGGAAAATAGCAAAAAACCGGCAGAAAATGAAATGGTTAGTTTCATTTGCTAAAGAAATTAAAAGGGATGCACTTAGACTACATAGGGGCTCCTGCCCACTAATCTCTCCATCCATCTCATGTAGAAGTCAGGCCTCAACATCTAAAAACTCTCTGCAGCATAAATCCCAATAGAACAAGTTACTCATGCCACAACTTCTTTTTCTTCAATAAAAGGTGAAGTGCACATTGATAATTCATAGTTCTGGCAAGAGATTGTCACGTGATAATAGAAAGAAAGATCTAGATACCAAACACTCAGTAGAGGAACTAGAATCATCATCATCAAAGCCTTGTCCAACTATATTGGGGTTGGCTATACAAATTTTGTTTCTCCATTCCGATATATCTTGAGCCAAATCCTCACATAAGTTACACTTCTTCATATCTATTTTTACTACCTCCATCCACACCCTCAGATAAGTTACACCTTAGTAGGGGAACTAGAATAGCACATAATAATAAGTTATGTACAAGACACAAGACCCAGTATGAGAATTTTAAAAGTTCCTGACCATGATTTACCTAACACTCATCCTAATCCTATTCATGTCCGAAGCATAATCTGTTTGATTCGATCTCTATTTACCAAATACCATACCAAAAAAACCTATTCTGCTAAGATCTCATCTCATCCAGATCCAACCCCAAGTGATCTGAATCTTTGTTCCTTCCCCCAAATGACTTGCCTTGAACTGTTCAAAAATAATAATAATAATAATAACAGGATGTTACCACCTCATCAACAATAGACCCCTAATCTTTTCCCCAATGACCAAGCCCTGTCCTCCATTATCAAATCCCTCTTAAAATTATACTGGAGGTCAAGATCCACCAATTAAATGCCTCTTAAAATTTTTCATGTGGCTAATGATCCAACTGAACCACTAATCCTTTCTAAGCACCTGTCAATAAATGCCTAAATCTCAATGCTTTTTGATCTTCCTTTTCTTCTTCTTATTTATTTATTATTTATTTTTAGTTTTTTACCATTAACATGACAATCTTCCTTCTCCAATCTGCATAACACATACAATGCCTCCTCTTACCAGAAAATTCAGTGTTAAAAAAATACTTAGCAGGACGTACTTTGCAGCCCCAAAAGCAATGCTCATACTTTTAGTATGTAATTCAGGTATAATCTATGCCTCCTCTTACCAGAAAATTCACTGCTAGTAAACACTTAGCAGCCCAACCTCATTGGTCTGCATCTTCCTCTACTACTCATACACAGAAAACATTAATACTCAACGAACCTCATTTGTTCATGAGTTGTAGCCCACAGCTAACATATATTATAAAGCCAAGATGAAAAGACTCCATATAATTTTGCAAGTAGTTTGAGGAAACGGAGAGCATCCTAAGCATAGAATGGAATGATATCTATCTATACTGCAGAAAATGAGTTCCAAGACAAAGTCAATTGGTTGTTAGTAAATAAAATTAAAGATATTTGCTGCACATTCATCAAATCATTATAAAAAAAAGACCATGCAAGCATAATATTTAGAACACATACCTCGGAGAGCACTTCTCTCCGATAAAAAAGGGTATCCGGCCAAACTCATAATCAGTGGAAGACCCAGGCACCAGTATAAAAAGTCAACCCCCAAAGTTCAAAGTTCTAGATGCTACGTAGAACTAATTGTTTAAAGCACACGAGTGTCAGTTGGTGTATCTTACGATGTTCAGTAAAAGGAAATATGAAAGGAGAGGGAAACTGCCCTCTTATGCCACACAATAAAACTTACTTCTGTTCGGAAACCACAATCCTGAGTGGGAATAAGGATGCTGGTAAGCAGGTGAATCAGCCTCCATCATAGGTTATGTTGAACCTTCTGCTGCAAAAGTGATCCAGGAAAGGTAGAATAGTGTTACTCCGATGGCATGCGGCGTCTCTTCCCATAGTCTCCATCCCGAGATCGGGATCTATGATCGTCCTCTTGCATAATCCGTGACTTGCTTCGAGGTCTTGAAGAAGACTGTCCCCTATCCCAGTCATCTTCAGTGTCCCAGTCGCGCTCCCTCTGCCTATGGTCACGGTATCCATCTTTCTCTTCCCTGTACCTGTCAGATCTGTCCCTATCCAGTTCTCTCTCATCACGATGCCGCCTGTCAGAGTTGCTCGACCAGTCACGTTCAGAACCCCTATCCTTCTCACGGGAGGCATTTGACCTTCCTCCTCTTTCATGACCTGTCTCTCCGTACCCATAATCAGATGCGACATCATCAGCTCCATAGCTAGACTCTCGAGTCCTACCATGTTCATCTCCCCCAGATGCACCCCATCCAACCATGCTCGTATCAGTCCACATCCCTTGTTGATGTCCCTCCATCCCAGTAGCACCCATCATTCCCATCCCATTTGCAGCCATTCCTCGACCAAAGAAAGCTGGATTAACATGTGGAGCCACTCCAGGAAGAGTAACTGCATTAACAGCCGGAAATGAAGGCATCATTCCAGGAAAAGCAGCACCTGGAAACCCTCCATAACCAGCTCCTCTACCCATATATGTTGGATCAAATGCTGCACCCATCATACTCTGTGGGTGCATTAGTCCACCAGCAGGACCTCCTAATGCAGAACCAGCAAGACCTTGCCCATAGGGGCCTCCAGCAGCATTGCCACCCATGCCACCAGTGTTTCCAACCATTCCCCTTCCTCCCATAGCACCTCTTCCCCTCATTGGTCCACCCCCTTGCCCTCTGTTAAATGATCCCTGGCCACCTCCTCGACCCCATCCACCCCTTCCATAGTTCCTTCCTCCATCTCCACCCTGGTAATTCATTCCACCCCCTCGTCCTACCCCATCATTCATTGGCCGCCTCCCCTGTGTCTGTACCTGAGTTTGTCCTTGGTTTTTGTTCATATAAGAAGCACCCATCTGCCGCACAGTCTGAGGGGAAGCAAATGCCACCACACAAGCTCGCCCGTTGAACGCATGGCCGTTCATACTATCCTTGCATGCAGCTGCTGCAGCAGCATCATAGAATTCAACATGACAGTAGCCTTTCGACTTTCCACTCGCTCTTTCGTCATAGAACTTGATCTCCTTGACCCTTCCATACTGAGATAAAACGTTCTCCAGCTCTGCATCAGTCGTCCACCAGTGCAATTCTCCCACGAAAAGCATAGTTGGGCCACTGTCCAATATAGGTCTGCCAGCATTTTCATTAACCATAGGCTGATTTGCAGCTGTACCCATTGGATTAGCCAACATCGGAGGGCCATTTCTGGCTCCAACACTGCCTGGATCTGGCAATGAAGAAGGTCCACTAGAAAACTTCACTTGCATCTGACCAGAATCGGTGCCAATTTTTGGGGGCATAGGCGCTGATCCTCGAAAACCAATGTTTTCTACTTGATTCACAGGAGCCATATCCAAGGTGGGAGCTTTCTGAGAAGCCCCATCTGGGTAGTTCCCAGCTCCCCCTTCTACACCTTTGGCAGATGAAAAATTGGTCCTTTTCTGATCAACATTAGAAAAACTAACTCCCACATTTGATGCCTTAATATCCACTCCAACTCCAGGGATGGTCTCTAGGGTGGCTCTGTTATCAGGAACTTTTGAACTGGGGCCATCAATCTGCTTACTTTGGAACCCCCCATTTCCCACACCACCAAATGGAATCGGCGCCTCATTCCGGTGGTGCATTGACTGCATAAAGCCATCACCAACATTAACATCATTGTAGAGATCATCATACTCATCATCTTCACCAATCAATTCCTCATCTGCAAGTGCAGGGATTGCACCACTGCCCTGAAACTGCAGCTTTTGACCTCCTCCATATTCATCATCCCCATAATCTAATTGCTCTTCACCCATGGGATCCATCTACAGAAATGATCCGAAAGTCGCCTACTAAAAAAATAGGCAGAAAGGAGAAGAATTTCAAATAGTCACCATTATAAAAGGAAGCACACATAAAATCCTCAACAACTCATCTAATATGAAACGCAAATTGCAGAAATCTCACAATCCCACAAAAGAAAAGTCACAAAACAGAGACTTCCCAACCACCCATCTAAATTCAAACATAAATTTCCAGAATCTCTAATACTATAACACAGCAGAGGATAGAACCTTCATTAATCCATCTAATGTCAAGGAAAAAAAAAACATATGAATATAGAAATCCCTGATGCCCAATACAAATTAAAAGAAAGAGATTAACTAAAATTTCAACAGCAAATCTAATATCAAAGAAGAAAGGCACAGAAATCTCAAATACCCATCAGATTAAATCCACAAAAAAGAAAGAATTTGGAATAACTAATCCAAAACAAAAGAAAAATAGAGAAATCTAGTAGCAGTTAGAAGGGAAAAAAAAGGAATTAAAAGTGTCAACAACCCATACAAAAAGGAATGCACCAAAACAAAATTAGAAACTTCTTCCACCCACCTAGGAATAATTAGCTAAAACTAGGAAATACCCAACATCATCTCATAAAAACCAAAAAGCAGATGAGTTTCAAACCCCCAACAGACACAAAAGTAGGAATCATAGAACTCCCCCATCAAAGCCAACCCAAAAAACAAAAAGCTAACAAAAGGAGAGATCTAGATAGAGAATAAGGAGGAGGAGATTCATACCTGAAAATGCAAACACCTGAAACTGAAAGATGGTGATGGGAAAAGTTAGGTTTATGTTCAATGGATGGATCTAAAGATAAATTAAACCAACCCCATGATCTTTATTCTTTACCCAAATAATTTTTTTAATTTTATTTGAGATTTTCCTTTCATCTGCTATTTTACCACCCTCTTTGTATTGTCATCTCCAATCTTCAAGTCTTCCACCTTCATGTCTCCAGAGTCTATCTAAAAGGTAAAATGTCCAAACATTGGATTATACCTTGATGTTTGTCTTCCACAGAGTAACATTTTAGGGTGACTCTCATGACTCATCCCGTTCGGGTGGCATTGTGGCAAGCTTGATTGTAAACAGATGAGTGGTGATTGATAATGGTATTCTGGGCTTCAAATTGCATGGACACCCGATCCATCGTAGGGCCCACAATTTGGATGTCCACCCCAAGTGACAAGCTATTACATGAAATCATGTAACAAAATTTTCAGAAATTCCATCACGGTGCCCACACAGTTAATTCGGACCGTTTAAGATGAAACTCATATCCCGGTATATAGATCCTTAATTTTCAATTAAAAATGAGTGGCTCCCAACATCCGATTGAGCGCATGGCAAACCATGACCAGTCTCGTGGTGTTTGTTTATCACAGCTCCCATCATGTGCTCAACCATATGGTGGTACTTTCTCCTTTTGAAATGGTCTGAATATAAAGGATGAGTTTATTTTGAATAGTTTAGGTTATTTTTGTGCGGACCCTATAATAGAGTTTCAAGAATTTGTTACACTATTCTCATGTAATAGCTACATAAGAGGATTTGGACTCTATTCATGGTGTTTGGCAATTTACTTGGATTAGTAAACGTAATCTAAAGTTCCATTTTTCCGGAAAAAGGGGTGACCTCAAAATTATACATCTTTACAATTTCCTCATTTTTTATATGAGAACTCAACAGCAACATCTTTCTCCCCTAAATGATAAAAAAATCCACTAACTTTTTTCACACAAAAAAAGAAATAATACAATCATAACTCCTTATATCATATTCTTTCTTGATACTATGCTTTACATTATTTTTACTTTGATTTGATTTGACTAGTTAATTGGACCACTATGGTTTCTTGTTAGTTGGTAAATAAGTTACCACCAATTGGATGGGTGTAGGTGATTCTTGTCCTGGGCCATATATATATATATGAACCCGGGCCCGGCACATTCGTGTGTTTACCTTTTCGGGGTTTCTTCTGATGGCCATCATGGCAACGATCAGGATTTATTGATCAACCAAAGGGCCCTTGAGTTAGATAGTTTGGATGAGATATGCACACTTAATTTGAATACAAAAATGATTCGCCCTGATGTCATGAGTAGGGGTGTACACGGATCAGATTGGGCCAAATCCGTCACCAATCCGTTACCTACAGATTGATGGATTTGGAATCCATCACCAATCCGTGGCAGTTAAAAACCGATCCGATCCGATTGGATTAATCCGTTCAATCTAATGTTAAAAGAAAGATATCAAACATGTTGTAAAAATTTTCATATTTGACCCCTTAAAAAAAAAATTCTTATTTTATATTTAGATATCTTAACTTATATTTAAACCCCTTAAAAAAATTTATTTATATTTAATGTCAACGGATTGGATCAAATTGAATCCGCAGATTAAGGGAGAAATCCGTCACCCATATGTTGCTAACGGATTATATGATTTTCATTCCGTCACCAATCCGTTTACCTTCAGATCGGATCGGAATAGATCAGATCGGTTTTACGGATCGAAATTTTTTTTGTGCACCCCTAGTCATGACTATATTTGCAACCTATTGAACAAGTGTGGAGTCAACATTACTTGATCCAACGAACTCACATCACGAACCTCACCTTGAATTGTACCAAAATTTACTCAAAGCCAAATAAATTACACATTAAATTGACCATGTTTGAAATATATAGGTATCATTCTAACAAATGATGAATCCAACAATGTAAATCACTCGGATCAAAGTGAAATTTGAGCCAATGACTAGAGCATGTTATAAAATCAGTTGAATCCAGCCATAAGGGGTTGGCCGAGTGGTCACGACCATGATTCCTCTCTCTTTTGGAGTTAGAGGTCCTGATATTGATCTTCGATTCCTCCCTTTCCAAGAACCGAAGGTTGAGTCCACAAGTGCTACCACTTGGGGGCCACAGAGGTTTTAATCCAGTCCAAAGGGTTGGAAACCTCCATTGAAAAAAACATCAGTTGAATTAAAGATGGGACAAAACCCATGTGACCCCTAGGTGGTAGCACAAGTAAACTCAACCTTCGGCTCCTGAAGAGGGGGGAACCGGGGGTCGATACCAAGACTTCTAGTTCCGGAAGAGGGAGGAACCGTGGTCCCGACCACTCGACCAACCCCAGCTTCTCTTTGGGCCCAGAGGAAATAGTCCAATCCAAAGGGTTGGAACCCTCGTTAGCAAAGCAAAAAAAAAATTAAAGAGGGGACACAACTCTATGACAAATGGTAGGAGTGGTCAGAATGCCGCTACTAAAAAGGCCATATGGGAGTTTAATCAACTGTGGTAGATGCACAGTAATTTATGTGTGGGCTTCGTTCTCTCTCTAGCCCTTTAATAGCAAAATCATTTGGAACTAAAATTTCTATAGATGTAGAAATTTATGTATCTTAGAGCCCCAGGAATTGCTGAACTCAGGGAAATAAGCCCAGTGTTGTTTGGATCCCTTATAACACCATGATATTAAAAGATGCAAGTAAGAAGCTTGTAAAAGAATGGGTGATCACCCCCCTTATTAAATCATCATAATCTAGACCGTCCATTGTAGTCCTAGCCTTCAAATGGATAGATAAAACAAATAAAATAATGAAGACCCCAATCAACATCACGTGGATGAACCTGTCATATTCTGCCGAAAATAAGGAAGCGTGAGAAAACAGAACTCTCATAGCTGGGCCCCTAGACAGGTGATGTTTGGAGAAAAAGGAAGTGGAATTGTGGAAAGTCATGTAAATGAAACTTCCACATGAACCATGGAAAGTCATGTTAAGAGGCCAACTTACTTGTCTAGCTTATACCTGGCGATCAGCACCAGTCATTTAGTGGGCTATCTCGGTCTGATGAGCAGAATTTTTATCACTTGATTTTAGGATTAAAAGTATCCTCAGTCAAGATTCAAGCGGAAGAATATAGATAACATTGGGTTGCTCAGGTGATTGGCAACGCCACTTCACCTAGCAGCCGAGGGATTGATTCATGCCACTGATTTGCCCACATTCATGGGCTCCTCTTCTCTTTTGTTTGGACTCCTCATATGTGGGAAGAGGAGCTCATAAATGTGGTGAGTGTGTGGGGGCCCATTTCGTGAACCAGTTTCTCTTGGTCTCGGCTATGGTGTGCTCGGTTAGCTACTGTATGGGGGACCACGTCCCTTGATCTCGGCTACGATCCGATCCATATCGGTCTCGGCACTACGTGCTGGTCTCGGTCAAACAGAATTCAGTTCGGCCGCGCATACCGTTCAGTCTCGGCAACGCAAGCTTGGCAATGCAGTATTGCGCCTGCAGCTAACAGCCACAGCCCTGTCGTGGCAAGGCCCAAGGAAGGGATCTGATGGGACTTCAGCCACCACCAGATCAGGGCAGGATCAGGCCCAATGTGACTGGCATTAAATGCATTGTGGGCTGATCGGACCCACATTAAATGTAGTGTGGGCTGATCGGACCCACATTAAATGCAAAGAGGGCTATGATGGACCTTCATTAATGACTTTGTGGGCTGATGTGACCCAGGTCACATCACCAAGCCCACTGGCACTCACCCCAAACTGTTCCATATATAAGGCACGAGCCAAAGGGAGCAAGGGGTAAGCACTCTCACATAGACACTCAGTCTTCCTTCTTCTTCTTCTTCTCCGATCCATTGCTGACTTAAGCATCGGAGAGCCCTGCGCTGCCCATAGCCAGGGTCCTCTGACCTTTGTCTTTCTCCTCTTTCAGGTTCGTACCGTCGCAGCTACTTCCTCCATGCATTGAGTAAGTCCTAAGAGGCATCCTGATCTTGTGAGTATATTATTTCTGCACTTACAATTGGCGCCGTCTGTGGGAAACGATTTCTATAATCTTTCCTATTCCTATTCCTAAACACCATGACGAGGAGAGCTGTGAAAGATGGAGAAACTTCCAAGACAAAGCATGCAAGGCCGCCCCCTGCCAATCAGAGGGCTGGGAAGCAACCAGTCACAGAGGACGACGCTGAACGTGCTCTCATCCGGATCAACGTTCAGGAGCGTGACCTCCGCTCGGAGTCCGCTCCCGGGAAGGGAGACACCCAGCAGCCTACAGGTCTCCTGACGGGGGGAGACCAGCGGGATAAGTCTCCAGTGGTCGATGGATCACGTCCCCCTGGCCAGGCGGAGGACGTTGAGGGCCGGGTGGAGGACGTTGAAGATACTGAGGATGAAGACTACAGCCCTGATGACGACTTGGACTCCACCCTTCTGGAGATTAAAGCACAGAATGAGGCCATCGAGGAGAGAGACGCTCTGATCCTCCGGCTCCAACAGCAGCTGGAAAGAGCTACGGGATCAGCGGGGCTTCGGCAGCAGTCCCAGCAGCAGCGGGCTCGTCGGGAGCAGTCCCAGCAGCAGCGATCTCGGCAGCAGCAGCGATCGCCACAACACGAGAGGGGAGTTACTCGTGTCACGCGCATCTCTTCCTCAAAAGCGGACCTGAGGGACCGCTTGAACAGGAAAAGGGACGACCGAACCCGAGATGAAGGCTCAAGCACTAGCCGTAGCTACGCGAGGAAGGCGTCCGAGACCATTCCGGAGGGTACGTATCATAATCTGGAATGGCTGGACGCGCACATAAGGGAAACGGTCCAGCGCAACCTGGAAGTAGCCGGCTTCGGCCGAGACCAAAACAATGCTTGCTGCGACCCCGTTGATCTCGGCGCTTCTCCTTTCTCCCCAGATATCAGGAGGTACCCATTACCGAAGAAGTTCACCGTACCAAGATTCGTCACCTATGATGGGGTCTCGGATCCAGCTACGCATCTCAGACACTTCTCTCAGAGGATGTCTGTCTGGGGAGACGAGGGCCATCTGAACTGCCGAGTCTTTTCCTCCAGCTTGGGCGACCTCCCCCTGAAGTGGTTCTGTGCGCTCCCAGAGGGATCCGTCTCGAGTTGGCAGCAACTCCAGCAGTCCTTTATGAAGAAGTTCCAGGCCTACAGAGTCCTCCCGAAGACAGATGCAGACATCATGGCCATGAAGATGAAGCAGGGAGAGAACGTCACCCAATTCGCCAAGCGCTTCTGGGCGGTCTACAGTCAGATTGAGAATTCCAAGGACGAGGTTGTTGTCTTCGCATTTCAGAATGCCTTGCTCCCAGACAGCGACCTTCGCAAGGACCTGGCCAGGAACCCGGTCTCTTCCATAGCAGCGCTCATGTCCATCGCCAACCGGTACATTGCTCAAGAGGATGACCAGGCCCGTGCTCGGGAAAGCCATGGAACCGTGCAAAGAAACCGAGACCGAGGTGAGAGGCCCCCCAAGAAGGACGGAGGACCGTTTCCGAGGAGTGAGCCTCGGCGAGACGAGCGACGAAGAGGTGACTCAGACAGGAGTTGGGTGCCTACAAGCTCGGCAAGGACTCAGACGTTCGCCTCGGCAAGGAGCAAAAGGCCCAGGCTATCCGAGGACGCGTATCGGGGGGTCAACACGGTCTTCAAGATGCCAATCCACAAAATCATGTATAAGATCAAGAGCAGGCCGTACTTCAGCTGGCCAGAGCCCATGCAAGGCGACCCTTCTAGACGAGATCAGACGAAGTTCTGTTCCTATCACAAGGAGGGCGGCCACAAGACTGAAGATTGCAGGATACTGCGATCGCATTTGGAGAAGCTTGTCCAGGATGGACACCTACAAGAGTTTGTCAGGAGAGAAACCAGGGCCGACACCCGAGCCCCGCGCCGAGAGGAGGGGGGTCACGACAGTGACGGGACAGAGAAGATAATAGACGTTATCCATTTGGCACCCCCGCCCAAGGGGAGTAATCAGGCCCGTGCCGAAGCCAGGAAAGCCGCTCACGGCAAGCAAGTCATGGCCGCCGAGCTCGGCCCAGCACAGAAAAGGGCTCGGAGGGAGCGTCCCGAGATCAGGTTCACTGATGCAGATCTGGAAGGGGTGCAGCTCCCCCACAACGACCCCCTGATCGTCACTCTGAAGTTTGACTGCTCTAAACAGGGCGTGAAGAATTGCACTGTGAAGAAAGTCCTGGTTGACCCCGGCGTTTCTTCCGAGGTCCTCTATTTCGACAGCTTCCGAAGGATGGGACTGACGGAGAAAGATCTGCAGGAGGCTCGAGTTCCCCTTATCGGCTTCAGCGCCAAACCAGTCTACCCCAAGGGGAAGGTGACTTTCAGGGTCGAGGCCGGTGGCGCGTCTGTCATGGCAACCTTCATGGTGATCGACGCACCCTCGCCCTACAATGCTATAGTGGGCAGGTCTTGGCTCCACAGCCTGGAAGCAGTCCCTTCCACCCTCCATCAGAAGCTGAAATTTCCGTGGGAGGGAAAGAGCGGCCGAGTTGAAATCATCACGGTCAGAGGAGATCAGCAGGCAGCCAAGCAGTGCCTGACCGCTGTGGTACCCGGGGAGCAAGAGCCCAAGGAGGTCAATGTGGCCGAGATGGAGAAGAAACTGGAGCAGGGGCTGGATGAGCTCGGCCAAGATCCAGGCAGGAAAAGCGTGGAGGAACTTGCCGAAGTCAGGATCGACCCAAAGGACCCGGATCGGTTCTTCCTGCTCGGCAGCCAGCTCGGAGAGCCAGAGAGGTCCGAACTGGCTCAGTTCCTGGTGCAGAACAAAGATGCCTTCGCCTGGACACCTCAGGAGATGCCTGGCGTCGACCCCGAGGTAATGTGTCATAGACTGAACGTTGACCCTAACCACAAACCTGTGATGCAGAAAGCCCGCAGGACAGGGGTCCCACAGACTGAAGCCGTCGTCGAGGAAGTGGATAAGCTGCTTGAGGCCGGCGCTATCAGAGAGGTTCAATACCCGACCTGGTTGGCCAATCCGGTGGTCGTCAGGAAGAAGACTGGCAAGTGGAGGGTGTGCGTCGACTTTACCGACCTCAACAAAGCCTGTCCCAAGGACAGCTTTCCCCTACCAAAGATTGACCAGTTGATCGACGCCACGGCCGGGCACGACAGAATGAGCTTCCTCGATGCCTACCGCGGCTATCACCAGATCCCACTGTTTGGGCCAGACGAAGAGAAAACAGCTTTTATCACGCCCAGGGGAACCTACTGCTATAAGGTGATGCCGTTCGGACTGAAGAATGCAGGAGCCACCTACCAGAGGCTCGTTACCAAGATGTTCCACGGTCAGCTCGGCAAAACCGTAGAGGTCTACATCGATGACATGGTGGTCAAATCCAAGCAGGTGCGGGATCATCTGTCAGACTTGGCCGAGGTCTTCGCCACTCTAAAGGAGTTCCGGCTGAAGCTTAACGCCTCGAAGTGCGCCTTCGGTGTTGGCTCCGGCAAGTTTTTGGGCAGCTTGGTTACGCGCAGAGGCATTGAGGCAGACCCAGATCAGATCTCGGCTATCCTCAGAGTGCAGAGTCCCACTTCGGCCAAGGAGGTTCAGAAGCTTACAGGGATGGCCGCGGCACTGAATCGCTTCATTAGCAAATCTTCAGATAAGTGCCGACCTTTCTTTCAGCTTCTTAGAAAAAATTCTAAATTTCAATGGACTCTAGAATGTGACCATGCCTTGCAGCAGCTCAAGGCTTACCTTTCTTCACCGCCGTTGTTGTCAACCCCGACCCATGGGGAGACCCTGTATTTATATTTGGCGGTCTCGGATCATGCGGTCAGTTCAGTCCTCATCCGAGAAGAGGACACGGTTCAAAAACCAGTGTATTATACGAGCAAGACCCTTATTGATGCCGAGACCAGGTATCTGCCTCTGGAGAAGCTCGCCTTGGCGCTGGTTAGCGCCTCGCGAAAGCTCTCCCATTACTTTCAAACCCATTCTATTGTGGTTGTCACGGAGCACCCACTCAAGTCTGTTTTTAGAAAGGCTGACTTTTCAGGAAGAATCTCCCGATGGGCTGTCGAACTGGGGCAGTATGAGATTCAGTATCAGCCACGGACAGCGATAAAAGCCCAGGTGCTGGCAGATTTCCTTGCCGAATTTGATTCCAGTTCGGCACCAACCCAGCTCGGCACCGAACTGGGGGGTGAGGAGCATGGGGCTTCCACGGGTTTTGAACAATCACCATACCAAGCCGAGACCCCAATTTGGAAAGTCTTCGTCGATGGATCTTCCACCTCGAGAAGAGCCGGAGCAGGAGTTGTTCTCCAATCGCCAGAAGGACTGGTCATCGAGCAGGCTCTGACCTTAGACTTCAAGGCGTCAAACAATGAGGCTGAGTATGAAGCCCTTTTGGCCGGACTAAATAGCGCCCATATCCTCGGAGCTCAACAGCTGATGGTCTTCAGTGATTCACAGTTGGTGACAAACCAGCTGACTGGGGACTATCAGGCTCGCGACGACCGGATGGCCGCGTATTTGGCCCTGGCCAAGAAGCAGCTCTCTCAGTTCCACACGGCCGAAGTCAAGCAGATTGGCAGAGAAGTAAACTCTCACGCAGATGCTCTTGCAAACTTGGCCAGCGCTGTTGAGGCAGGAAGAAAGAGGAGCATCGAAGTCGGATCGCTAGCTGCGCCCAGCATTGAGCTCCGTTCACCTCTGGAAGTGTTATGCATCAGTCTCGGCCCGAGCTGGATGGACCCCATTATCACCTACCTTAGGGACGACAGGCTTCCCGAGGACAGTGGCGAGGCCCACCGGGTCAGATTCAAGGCAGCTCGGTTCTGGCTATCTCCCGAGGTCAAGCTCTACAGGAAATCGTTCTCGGGACCGTACCTCCAGTGCGTCCATCCAAGTAAGGTCGAAGACCTCCTTTTCGAGATACATGAAGGAATCTGCGGGAGCCATATCGGAGGAAGGTCCCTAGCCTACCGGGCCATCAGCCAGGGTTACTGGTGGCCGTATATGCAGAAAGATGCGCAGGTATATGCGAAGAAGTGCGAGAAGTGCCAGAAGTTCTCACACTCTCTCCATCAGCCCGCGCAGGATCTCAGCCCGCTCTCTAGCCCGTGGCCATTCGCCCAGTGGGGGCTCGACATAGTGGGCCCGCTCCACCGAACCCCAGGGAACAAGAGATGGCTTATTGTGGCGACAGATTACTTCACCAAATGGATTGAAGCAGAGCCACTTTCATCCATCACAGAGCGAGACTCTAAGAATTTTGTGTGGAAGAATGTCGTCACAAGGTTTGGCATTCCCAGAGCGCTGGTTTCGGACAACGGAACTCAGTTCGACTCTAAACTTTTCAAGACCTTCTGCCAGGAGCTCGGCATCCGAAACCATTATTCCACTCCAGCCTACCCACAGAGTAACGGCCAGGCCGAGATCTCCAACAAGGTGATCCTCGATGGGCTCAAAAAACGGCTGGACCAAGCAAAGGGACGATGGGTGGAAGAACTGCCGAGCGTCCTGTGGGCTTACAGAACTACTCCGAGGCGTTCCACTTCGGCTACCCCCTTCTCGCTCGCCTATGGCATGGAAGCAGTCATCCCTCTGGAGATCGGCCTCCCCACTTTGAGGTCCGAACTCTTTGACCGTGGACAGAACGAAACCAATGTGGCCAGGGAGCTAGATTTAGCGGACGAGCGAAGGGAAGCAGCTGCAGTAAGGCTAGCCGTCTACCAGCAGCAGCTAGCCAGGGGCTACAACCAGAACGTCAGAGAGAGGAAGTTCTCTGTAGGAGAACTGGTCCTCAAGAAGGCTCTCCCAGGGGACAAAGATCCGAATCAAGGGAAGCTAGCGCCGAATTGGCATGGTCCGTTTAAAGTCACTTCCATTGCTGGACGGTCGGCTTATCGGCTCGAAGACATGGAAGGACGGCCGCTACCGAGGCCATGGAACGCCTCACACCTCAAAAAATTCTATTTTTAGTCTCTACTTGTACAACGCTTCTGGGTTTAATGGAATTACAGTTCTCCTCAATTTATAGCGATCTGGCGTCCTGATAATGACAATGGTGTGAAGTTGGAAGACCGTCTAAGGCCGGCACTCAGTCACCTAGACGAGTTGCCGAAACGGCCCATATCTAAGGATGGCACTCAGCCACCTAGATGAGTTGCCGAAACGGCCCATATCTAAGGATGGCACTCAGCCACCTAGATGAGTCGCCGAAACGGACCATGTCTAAGGTTGGCACTCAGCCACCTAGACGAGTTTCCGAAACGGCCCATATCTAAGGATGGCACTCAGCCACCTAGATGAGTTGCCGAAACGGCCCATATCTAAGGATGGCACTCAGCCACCTAGATGAGTCGCCGAAACGGACCATGTCTATGGTTGGCACTCAGCCACCTAGACGAGTTTCCGAAACGGCCCATATCTAAGGATGGCACTCAGCCACCTAGATGAGTTGCCGAAACGGCCCATATCTAAGGATGGCACTCAGCCACCTAGATGAGTCGCCGAAACGGACCATGTCTAAGGTTGGCACTCAGCCACCTAGACGAGTTGCCGAAACGGCCCATATCTAAGGATGGCACTCAGCCACCTAGATGAGTTGCCGAAACGGCCCATATCTAAGGATGGCACTCAGCCACCTAGATGAGTTGCCGAAACGGCCCATATCTAAGGATGGCACTCAGCCACCTAGATGAGTCGCCGAAACGGACCATGTCTATGGTTGGCACTCAGCCACCTAGACGAGTTTCCGAAACGGCCCATATCTAAGGATGGCACTCAGCCACCTAGATGAGTTGCCGAAACGGCCCATATCTAAGGATGGCACTCAGCCACCTAGATGAGTCGCCGAAACGGACCATGTCTAAGGTTGGCACTCAGCCACCTAGACGAGTTTCCGAAACGGCCCATATCTAAGGATGGCACTCAGCCACCTAGACGAGCTGCCGAAACGGCCCATATCTAAGGTTGGCACCCAGCCACCTAGACGAGTTGCCGAAACGGCATCAGTCGATGATGGTACCCAGTCTACCACCGCCTTGACAGGTCCGATACGGTTCTCTGGTCTCGCCGAAATAAAAGAGGCCTCCAAGGGGTCAGAGCGCTCACAGAGAACCCTAATCTAACCGGTCCACTCTAGTCCGAACTCACACCCAGATTCATAACACTCACGGAAAGCGTACAAAGGAAAGCAAATAAAAGCCACACCACACAGGAGACAAATATGAGAAAGGGCCTTTCATTGATAACACTGATACATACACTGGAGCTTACATTGAAATAGTTTGAAACAAAGACTACATTTTATAAGAAAAGAGGAAGTCAAGTCGACGGCCCTGCTTCTCTGTCTTCGATAACGACCACGGCGGCCTCGGCTTGAGGAGCTTCTTCAACGGGGTCAGGCGTTGGCTCGGAAGGGACTTCGTCCGGAGTGGCAGGGGTCTCGGCCAGGGCTTCATCTAGGGGCTCATCTCCGAGCTCGGGGAGATTCTGATATATCGGATCATCTGCAGGAACCCCCATCTTCTTCAACACGGCCTTGCAGCCGAGTCGGTACAGCTTCGGGCTGAGTGCTGTGATTTGATCAACATAAATTTTCGCAGCTTCCTCAGTCCCCTCCAGGAAGGCGGCATCGACCTCGGCTTTTTTCGATGCAAGGAGTTCCTCCTTCGAAGCAAGAAGTTCCTCCTTCGCCTTCCTTTCCAGCTCCAGCTCGGCCTTGAACCCCGCCGACCTCTTTTCCTCTGCCTAGAGCTTCGTTTGCCGCTCGAAGCTCTCTGACCTTGCTTTGCAGAGGTCGCTGGCCATTATATCTGATTGAGCATTGAGCTCTGCAGTCTTGGCCGCCTCCGCCTTCAGCTCCTCCTTGGCCGCCTTCAGTTCGGCTTCGGCTCTCTGCTTTTCCTTTGCTAGGCGGGCCAGCCGGTTGTCCTCTTCCGTTATTCTGTCAGCGACTATCTGGAGCCTTTGGACAGCCTGCAGCGGAGCAAACGAAAAAAGCTCAGCACGAAAGCAAGAAATATCAAAAGATAGAAACACCTGTGACCAGGAAAGTCGGGCACTTACAACGAGGGAGTGCTGTATGGTCCTCATAAGCAGCAGGGGGGAGTCTTCCGACCTGTGCCTCTCCATGTCCTTGGGGAGTGCACAGGCTCGGCTGAGCGCCGCAATGACATCCGGGCTCCCCACCAGTCTGTCCTCAGCATTTAGGGGCCTCCCCTTCCTCAGCTCCATGTCCGGCCTGAACTCGGCCGGCTCGGCACCCGAGGACGTTGCCGCCTGGGGCTCGGAGCGACTCTCCACCAGAGGAACCGCCGGAGTGGGCACCACGTCCACTGCCCTCTCCCTCGCAGCTTGGGGTGAACGTTGCCGTGATCGCTCCTCCTGATCCAGCCCCTTCCCCTTCGCCTTTTTCCTCGGCCTCTCGCTTTCCGAGTCTGGGGGAGGTCGGGCCTCAACTCTGGCAGGGACGATGGTCCCGAAGGAGGGCGGGGTAGTGCGGGGTGCGGCAGCCTGTCTACCGCCACCGACGACGGCGTCCGCCAGATTCCGCGGCTGAAACGCGGGCCTGCGCCTCTCCATATTATCGGCTTCGGCCTCGGCTCCGGAAGAATAGTTCTCAACTTCCCTTGTCGGAGAGTCTACCTCGGCTCCGGAGGTATAGTCTTCAATTTCCCTTAGCGGGATGCCCGCGACCACGGCCAACGTTGCGGACGCTCCCGCAACCGAGACGGTCCCGCTGGTTTCTGCTAGATCGGGGGCGAATCTCTCCGGGTTGCCGGATTTCCGTGTATAAGACACGTATCTCGGCTCGTACTTCAGAAGAGAGTAGGCAGCTCTTGTGTGGTGGTCGTGGTAGCAGTACACCTTGTTCAGCCAAGGTGAGTGCCTTCGCCAACCGTTCAGCTGGGCTTCGCGCTTGCGCTGAGAAAGGTCTGCAAAAAACAGCCGAGTTAGAATCCGGCAGCAGAGATCAAACATAAGAAGAAATCCGAAACCCAGGGAGTTAGGTCTTTACTCGGTGGAGTCCCGAAGCGTCGAGGGACTCGGACCCTCCTAGCTGCTTCGGTCTCGGTCTCGCCGAACTCCCAGTTTCCCGAGACGAGCAGGCGGTCATCTCCGGCGTATTTATTGGAGTCCTCCAACGCCGTGACGAGGGGTTGGCACTTGGCCTTGACACGAAGATAGTAGGTGACCCCCTCCCTGGACTTGCAGAGGTCATATATATCCTCTATATCATGGACGCCGAGGCCGATGTCTAGAATCTTATTCAGCTCGGCGATGCCCATGATGATTTTATACCCATTGGGCATTAACTGACAGGGGCTGAGGTTCCAGGTCTCCAAACAAGACCTAAGGAGAGGGTGCAAGGGGAATCTGACCCCACCCTCGATCACGGCTATCAAGGGAAACAGCATCCAGCCGTTGCGAAATGAGTAGATGGAGGGGTCGGCTGCCATGATCTGGACATCGTCTGGGATCATGTAGACTCTCCTAAGAGTTGCCAGGCCCGCCTGGGAATCTATCCAATGGGTGAAAATCCCCATCTCTGAATCTAAGGAACCCTAACAATCTCTAGGGGTCTGAACTGTGGAAGGACCTGAGGGACGGAGGAGATCCTAGGAGGGGTTTAGGTCAGAAATACAAAACGGAAGAGAAGAGAATCGAGGCAGAGAGACTCACAGACTCGGGCGAAATCACAACTCAGGCCGTTGATCCCTCACTGGTCCTAGAGGAAGTCCTGGACGAAGCTAGGAGGCGACGGAGGTGGTTCTGGCAGTAAAGGTTCCGGCGAACAGAGGTTCTAGCAGAGCTTCGACAAGGTTCGTTTGCAGAGATGACAAAGGGAGAAGACAGAAGTGAATATAAAGGGGAGGAATGGGCGCCATTCCGGAATTCGAAGCGGGACACGCGTGAGATGTCGCCTCGGCTTGCGTCGCACGCCCCCCTCGAAAAGACAAGAGAGCCTACCAGGCAATAACGCGTGGCGCGGTTGCGATGATGGTTCGCCTTCCCATACTAATCATAGCCCCGCATTTATTGCCCCCTTTATTATCTCTGGCAGACGAAGCAGCGGCGGCGTCTGGCGCCGAATGAGTCAGAACCCTTAAACAAAAGCGGATGGAAGGCGAGCACTATCCGTCTCGGGAGACCGGTTCGGTTCTTAACCCTAGAGGAGGGGATCAGTCCAGCTCTTAACCCTAGTGCCCGAGAGAGCCCTAGAGGTCAAGAACTGAGGGGCTATTGTGTGGGGGCCCATTTCGTGAACCAGCTTCTCTTGGTCTCGGCTATGGTGTGCTCGGTTAGCTACTGTATGGGGGACCACGTCCCTTGATCTCGGCTACAATCCGATCCATATCGGTCTCGGCACTACGTACTGGTCTCGGTCAAACAGAATTCAGTTCGGCCGCGCATACCGTTCAGTCTTGGCAACGCAAGCTCGGCAATGCAGTATTGCGCCTGCAGCTAACAGCCACGGCCCTGTCGTGGCAAGGCCCAAGGAAGGGATCTGATGGGACTTCAGCCACCACCAGATCAGGGCAGGATCAGGCCCAATGTGACTGGCATTAAATACATTGTGGGCTGATCGGACCCACATTAAATGTAGTGTGGGCTGATCGGACCCACATTAAATGCAAAGAGGGCTATGATGGACCTTCATTAATGACTTTGTGGGCTGATGTGACCCAGGTCACATCACCAAGCCCACTGGCACTCACCCCAAACTGTTCCATATATAAGGCACGAGCCAAAGGGAGCAAGGGGTAAGCACTCTCACATAGACACTCAGTCTTCCTTCTTCTTCTTCTTCTCCGATCCATTGCTGACTTAAGCATCGGAGAGCCCTGCGCTGCCCATAGCCAGGGTCCTCTGACCTTTGTCTTTCTCCTCTTTCAGGTTCCTACCGTCGCAGCTACTTCCTCCATGCATTGAGTAAGTCCTAAGAGGCATCCTGATCTTGTGAGTATATTATTTTTGCACTTACAGTGAGATTGAAATAGGGAACCCAACGAAGTGTGGTGGATATCCTCTTATGTGGCCCACAACTTTGACAGCCTAAGTTGGTCTTGCCCACACGGATCAATACTTCCCACTCTTCTCACATTTATAGGCTCCTCTTCCCTCATGTCATATATGATTAATAGGGAACCTAAAAGGGGGGGTGGATATCCTCTTATGTGGCCCACAACTTTTGCTGGTCTGAAATGGTTTTGAGCCGACAAATATTGGCATTAATACAACTTAACAGCTAGGATTTAAAAAACTTCCAGGCTCTCAAATGAGTACTTTCCACAATTTACTAGGTTAATAAAAGTAACGAAAAGCCTTTATTTTTCAGATAAGAGTCACATCAAAGTACATATCTTCCAATCTCCCTAAAATAAAAAAGCAACCTTCTTTTTTCACTAAAAGACAAAAAAAAACATCCATTTCTATCTCTATCTATCTACTCTTATAAAAGAGAGAAAGATGATGTAATTTTTTCACTACACACATGCCCAATAAAATGCAAGTTGTGGGGCCCACCCTTATATATATTTATTATATATATGTATTTTATATAAAGATAAAGATGGGGAGATAATGGGAATTTTCTAATTTCTACTCTTATAAAATCTATCTACTCTTACAAAAGAGATAAAGATAATGAACTTTTTTAACTACACACATGCCCAATCAAATGCAAGTTGTGGGGCCCACCCTTATATATATTTATTATGTATATGTATTTTATATATGGATAAAGATGACACATAATGAGAATTTCCCAATTTCTACTCTTATAAAATGTCTAAAAAAGAGAGAAAGATGTTGTACTTTTTTCACTACACACATGCTCAATAAAATGCAAATTGTGGGGCCACCCTTATATATTTTTATTATTTATATATATTTTATATATGGATAAAGATGGGGACATAATGGGAGTTTTACAATTTGTCTAAAATAGCCTTTGGGTCAGGCTTGGATTTAGAGGGGTTTTAAGTGTTGGAAAATAGGCGGGTCATTCAAATAGGTTTCAAAAAATTTTGATCCACTTAATGCAGGGATCAACTATCTAGCTAGAAGGCAACAAAACCCAATCCAGGATGCAATCCCTCAAACTCATAAATCATGTACAGCAATATATCCTATCTAGAAGATAGAAATCGGCACATAAACATGCAACCACGAAATCTACAACATACAAGGATGTAGATTATACCTTTGGAGCTTAGTAGTGCTCTAATGGAGAAGTTAATCTCTTTCTTTGATGATGAACACCTTCAATAATCAAATCAGAATCTCCAACACCTTTTGATCTTCCACGCTATGACCCGTATTAGATTCTCTTTTCTCATGAAGATGGTGGAATCTCCATGAGAAAACCCTAAAGGAAACTAGAAGAGAACTAGAAGAGGGAAGAGATGTGCAACAACTTGCACAAGAGAGGAAGAAAGAGGATGGGCGTGAATCCCTAGGTGGGATTATTGCATTAGACATCCAAGCCTCCTCTCTCTCTCCTTTTATATATCTTAAGCAACCTCCTCTTACTAATTGAAATAGAAGTCTTACTTCCATAATAATTAGTTGCTTACTAAATTACAATTAGAAGTCTCACTTCAAATATAATTAGTAACTTTCTCTTTTTCTAATTAAAATAGAAGTCTTACTTCCATTAATAATTAGTAACTTACTATTACCACTATTAGAAGTTTCACTTCAAATAGAAATAGTAACTTTCTATTTCCTTTTAGAGTTCTACTATAATTAGTATATTTCTAATATCTTGGGCTAGCGTGGGAACCACTAGGGATTCCTTAGAAAGCTGACTCCAACTGGGACACGCGACCCCACATCTCATGTGCAATCCGAGCCCACAGCTAATTGCAAATAACTCCACTATATAAATGCAATTGAACTCCAGTCTTAGAAATATATTACAATGAAGACCCTAAACTTCTCAACTACCACAAGTAGGCCCCTCCATTTATATCCATGGATCAATTGGACCTATCCACCAAATTAAATCCATATCTTATTATCCTTGAGCCTCAATTAATTATAGTGATCATTTGGTACCGATCCAATTAACTCTTAATTGGAATGGGTGCGCACTTACCAATGATAAATCCATTAATTGGCACAAGGGGATATTAAAGATAGATTCCATCTTAACCATTGAATATTCCCACAGCTCTACTACCACATACCCAAATCACCGAGGTGTTGACCTACAATTGGCCTCACTCATTGGTGACTCAAAGCAAATGAATAGATAGAAACTTGAGTTCATTAATGTCTCAGGATTATGAGTCAATTGCTGGGAAATTATGAGAGTAGACCTTAAAGTAAAGACAGTGTACATAAGGTGCTTCTCATGGTCCTTCAATACATCCAATGTACCAACACCATGATCTAGAATCTTACATTCCAATGATCAAGACAAATCACACTATCTTATAGTGATCAAAGTGCTGCAACCTTGTCAGATGAGATGCCCAATCTCATCACTGGTTGTGAAGATATTTAAGTATAAAATTTGCAATACATGTCTCGTGTATGTGGATCTCATCCATACACATGTATTACATCTAGTATACTTGTAGACTTCAGTTCATCTCATGAACCATTATGTCATTCGTATTAGTTATGTGCAAACAAGTAATAAAACACCATTCATCTCATGAAAGGAAAGCAATAATATATATTGATAAATAAAAAAATTAATCAATTTATTCATCATATACTGGTATTAAGACCATAAAACTAACATTAAGGATCTGGATTAAGATGATCTAGAAGACTAAAGTTTAGGAATTAAAAATATCTAACCAACGGTACCATAATCTCAAAAATCTAAAATTACGAAAAAGCCTCCTAAATTCTCTGAAAAAATGCTAACTACCACCCCTACAGACAAAACTTGGCACACACGATTCTATTAATTTTTTTAATCTCTTATATTGAGTAGATGTTGATATTTTAAACGTAATAAAATTTCGTTTTAATACATTTCAATAAATCGAGTAATTTTTTTTCGATTTTTTTAAGGTGGTGGAGAAAAGAAAAGGAAAATGTAGATAAGATTGGAATCTATCTCAAATCAATATCTCAAATATTTTGTTTTTTCCTCTTTTTTTTTCAATTTTTTTAACACTCTTCTTATTCAGACACTACAAGATTTTCAATGCAAGGAATTTTTGGGGTATGAGGTTTTTCCTCTATGAGTGATTGTGTAAGGAAGAACATGATATTTTAACAGATTCTTCATTGACTCTTATCTTCTTTTGGAATGGATGGAGTTTTCATACATGTAAGTGACACTGTCTACTGAAATTATTATTGTTTGATTGTGTCTTCTTCTTCAATTTTTTTTTAATGTTGCAATAAAATCTTCATTCTAAGAAAAATGGGTGCAACCAGATTTAAGAAAATAATGATGAAGAGTTTGTTTTTTCTTTCTCATTCATGTTTGGGCCAAAGTTAGGCCCATTAATAGCCTTCATGCTCTGATAGTTTTAATTATATGTCTATTTTATTTCTTGAATCTTAACTGCAGGCTTCCAAATTGTGCGTGTTTCATGTTTCCTTATAGTAGAGCTCTGTATTTAGTTCTCAATCTATGTTTGGAATATGAATTTGTGCATAGCATTTAAAATGTAAAATTGATACTGTTTTGTTATGTGAGATAGGAAAATGGAAAACTCAAACAGAAAGTGTCCTGCTTGAGAAAAGTAAAGTAAACAATAACTAAAAGGACGATGCTAAGAGGCATGGAAAAGCTTTCCATTATTTGTCAGAATCTGTTCTCCTTCTCCATAGAGTCGAAGGGGAAGAGTTTTTTTTTTAAGCAGTACATGTGCTAATATTCAAAAGGCCAAAAACTTAATCCATATTTGTATAAGAATATGACATTTTATTTTATTTATTTTTCCTGTTTTAGTTTATGTTAGTTAAATTCTTACGTTTTAGACCAATGCCTCTTCAATCGTCCCCCTCCAAACCCCTCAAGTGTGGGATAAGACCAATAAGCATTCATTCATGGTTCTCATTGAACCATTTGGTTCTCTAATTTCCAAATTTTTATTTAGTTTTTTTTTTTTTTTTGTCTTTTGTAAAATTAATTGTGAGATATGGTGCAATTAAAGAATCATTTCAAAGGAAAAATATTTCAGATTTTATCATTCAGAAAGTTTTTTTAGTCTTTCTTTACACTATTTTATCCACTTCGGTTAATAAACTAAGCCAAGGTGTTAAAAAAAATAGATTTTAACTATACACTATTTACTCCATTATGTGGTTCATGGTGTACATACTGCCTTTTAACTCTGAAAACTTAAATGCCATGTGCTTTTTCAATAATAAATCTTGAACTAAGTTGGGATGAAAATAAAAGAAAAAATGAATAGTGTGTTTTTATAATGGATCAAAGGAAAAGGAATCAAGTCTATTTTACTTACTACCTTTTGGTGTTCAATACTTACAATTTTGTAAATACTTCGCCATCAGTTTAAAAGTTACGACAAAAGGTACTAGCTAGGTTGCTACTTTTGTTATTGTTGTTGGTGGCCAATTGGTGGTTGTGTTATAATTCAAATGCCAAATTGACTACATATGAGAGAATTAACATTCTCTCTTTTCTTTTTTTTACCTGAAACAATGTTAATTGTGCAAATAGTTTTTATTTATTTATTTATTTTTATTTTTATTTTTTGGTGGAACTAAAAGATACTTGAGTGGTATTTGTATTTGAAATTTGAGAGTTAAAAACATCAGAGGGCTCCGAGAGGTTTCTAGAAGATATGAAATTATTTTCTTTGTACGGATGTAACCCTTTGTTATTATTTTTTAAATATTAACCCTTCAATCTTTTGTACACTAACCTTAAATATGTGTAATTTGATGTTCATTCAATTGTATGCCTTTGAAAAATGTATAGGGACCTCCAAAACTTATAAGCACATCCCATATATACAGGTACTTCGTTTACATTATTGCTTTATGTTTGGTTTTTTATTTTTCCTTTTTAGAAAAAAATAGCAACTAACAAAATATCATAAATAAGAAAGTGAAATGTACAAACTTAAACTCATTTTATGTCCGCCCTGTTTTTTTCTCTCTTTTAATGAAAGTTGCCATTAAAAAAAATTTAAATATTACTTTCCCTTTTGCTTCATGTGTTTGTATTTTATTTAGTTAGAATAATTGAATTTTCAATCTGACATAACAGTTGTATTGATCTTGATTTATACCCATATTGGAAGTAATCACAAGTTGGATAATGTCATAACTACTACAAAATATTGGTTCTCTTCTGATATTAGTGATTGCTAAAGATAATTCCATAAATGCAATTTAGTGTTAGGTCTTATAGATTGCTATCGTAAAATTATTTTTGTTCAGTACAATTTTTAGTTTCTTAATATACAACTTTTGTGAATTTTTTTATTATAAAAGGGCATTTCAAGGCCATGAATATATTTATTTATTATTGCTCTTACTCATGAGGCTTAAATTGAAAAACTTTGATCATTTTCTAACACATTTATTTCTTTCATCATTGCAAGCTTCTTCTTCTTCTTTTCATATATTTCAATGAAACATCATGCCTTTCCTTAAAGGGAAAACGAGAATCTTATAGAACCTCCTTGCTATGCTAGCGTTACTACTAACTTCAGAGTCAATGAATGAAGTGATCGTTTTAAGTATAAACAACTAAAATAAATATTTGATGCTGAGTTGCAACAAATTCAATTTGTCTTTGTTCGTTTCGAATTTTTCTTACTTTGATTAACACTCCCATCCTTTATACAGAACAGAGCAAAAGAGTTGATCTAAAATACTTGGGTTACATTCTTATGTATCTCTTAAGAGGAATGTCCAATTTTTTTGGCATATTTGTATTTGTAGTTTTTTTATTTTTTGGTATTTTTTCCCTTTGGATATCTATATTTGTGATCTTCCATTTAACTGAACTTCTATGATTACTTTGTATTATCCTTTTTCTTACAGGGTATGAAATATAACACTTTGTATCAAGCAAAAGAAGATGATGACTCTTGGAGAGGTATTGCCTCTTTTTACCTGATAGTGGTTCGTCTTATAAAATAAAACAAAGCACATATTAAATACTAATATTGATCAACAGGTGCTCTGTAAATCTTACCCGTCAGAGTTCATATCATAGTTCCACCATTGTTGATACATGTTGCTTAAGGACAAGCCGGATTACTTCATTATTCTTGACGGTTGGTGTGAGATGTGATTCTTCTTTGTAAGTTAAGACTAAAATCATCATCTCAGTTTTGTTATTCTGATGTCCTTAGGTAAGATATAATTAAATTTTTTTCCTTAATAGAATTTAATTTTGTAGTGAACATATAATGTTCATGGTAATTGGTTAGAACAGTAAGCTCATTTGGTTCTTAGTTTTTATTTTTATTTTTTTTATAAAAACTGTAAGTTTTCAATTTGACTATGCTTTCGAATGGACTCCAACTTTAGTAGGTCAAGTCTACCAGTAAACTGATAAGTCGACCTGACAGGTTAAATAAAGTAAATTAAAAATTCTTTGTACACATTCATGATAAAATATTTAGAAATATGTGATTTATATCCTGAGAAAGTTATATAAATTCCATATCGATTGTCTTTCGGAATCTCATTTTTCTCACTATGTCATTATTTTATTATTTTCAAATATATAGAAAAAAAGGAGTGTCAGCTGTATTTGGACATTGCACTGGCCTTGCAATTTACGATCACTCATTTTCTATTGAAATTTTATTTTTAAATGCATTGAAGCTTCTACTGAATTTTTTAAGAAATTTTTTTAAAGATTTTCTTAGTAAAATTGTGTGTTCGATGCACGTGCAGGGCTCCACTAGTCTACATAAAAAGTAAAAAAAAGTTCCTACCAATTCAATAAAGACAAAATACCATCATAAACCCCTTACATTTTATTTTCTCTTTATTTGACGCTTTACGTCACTTTTACGTTAATAGTAAATTGCCAAACTGTAAGGTCCACGACCTTACTAGGTCAATTGGGCTCAATAGCAGGCTCGTTGACCCGTTTATTTTATTATTATTATAATTAATTGTATTGTTAGATATTTAAGTGGGTTTAGGCCTTGAGTGAGTTTCTTTTAGTGTTAGAATAGTGTCTGCGAAGTTTCGTTCGATTTCGAGTTCGTTTGATTCTAGCAAGGGGGGTAGTTTGCAATTTAGGGAAAATTGAGTGATTTCCCGGAAAAATTCCTATCACCGTGATTTTGGGTTCATTGGAAAGGTCTCGTCGCGCTGATCATTTTTGTCTCTTGGCCCATCGCGATTCGACAATCAGAAACCCTTCAAGTGGTTCATTCCTTCACCAGACCAAGTCAAGGGCAATTCAATCATTTTCTCCCTCCCTTCTTCTTAATCAGGGATTAGCCCTAATCTCTTATTCATCTCTGCAACAAACGAGAGCTACAACAACTCATCTTCTTCCTCTTCATCTTCTCAAGCCCAGAGTTTTTGGAAGAGATCATTTCGAAGATCCGAACCGCACATCTTCTTCCTCGCGATCTTCTCTTTCCGTTGGTTCTAGTTTGGTAAGATTTCCCTCACGCTCATCTTTCAATCATCTTCTCTTTTGGTTAGATTTAAGTTCGATCTCGATCTTTTCCTCTCTTTTCTTCTCCTTGGCATTTTAGGTTATATTTGGTTGGGTTAGATTCGTAGATTTCATGATAGAAAGCTTCTCCTCAAGTTTTCCCTATTTCAATCTTCTTCTTGGTTGATGCAAGTAGATTTGCTTTATATATTGGGCATGCATGTATTATTATTGTTCTTGTTAACTCATTGTTTAGATTTTCCCTAAATTCCAAGCTTGTCATGGTTAAATGGATTATTGTCTTGTTAACACATGCTAAAATTGGATTAATGAGTTGAATGGATTTTATTATGGGTGGATGACTTGATGAATGGATGAAATGTGGTTTGGAGGAGAGCATGGTGGCTCTTTGTGCAGGTTATGACCTTTGGAAAGGTTTGGGAAGAGGTTGGAGAAGGAGCTATTCAAATGATTGAATTTTTGGCGCAAAAGACTCGTGGTTTTGCTCAGAATTCGGCTAGCCGCAGGAAATTTGGTCACCATTTGGTTACTTTTCCAGTAACCATGTTTTTACAGGGCATTTTCGGTCACCTTCGGTTACTTTTTCGGCTAGCCGAACATGCCAATTCGGCTAGCCACATTTGGGCAGATTTCATGAATTTGGGCAGATTTCGAATGACTATAACTTTTGATCCGCCCGTCGGATTTCGACGTGTAATATACCGTTGGAAAGCCCTCGAGATGTACAATCCAATAGTTTTAGTTTTGTTATGATAAGGGATCGGAAAGTGATGTAAATACTTTGATTATTGCCTCAGCTTATATTTTTATTGAAACTGAGACCGATAACTTAGGTTTGGGCTTTAGATGTTGGAAACCATGAACTTACTCTCACATGACCACTATGGGGGTTAAAATCGAAGCACGTGGCTTGGTATGTTTTGGTTAGGTGTCTAGGTATTCGTGTATTAAACATGAGGTAACCGAGTACGTATGGAACTGAATTAATGGATGCTTAACATGATTGTACACCAAGGGATTTCCTTAAAAGCATCATTGATCCAATTCCACACGTACTCCGTTAGAACATGTAGGATACATGGATGACACCACTTGCCTAGGGTTGGCTTGTAATTCCTCCTTGACTTGTTTAATTGTATACGTTGTAATTGCACCTTGTACACTCTCTCGGCATAATACACCTTATTAATTATGAAACATAATCCCTTGTAGAATTAGGACTTGGACCTGACTTAGAGTGTACTTTAGGAACCCGTGTTATGTAATTGATAAACATGATTGGCTAGACTGAAGGGATTATCATGTGATTGGATTTGTCTTGTATTGACTTGAATGAGATAATCCCTATGAACATGTCTTGTATATTAAGCTAGCCAGACTTTCTTGTCTTGGTTTCCTCGTGTCAACACCACTTTACTATTATTTGCATGTCATGACCAACTGCAGTTTGGGGTATTATTGATGGGCTGGTTACTCGGACATTGGGGTGGGCAGTCCGCTTTGGACGGTGTCCATGGCGTTGAATAGTTGGGAGCGGGCTTGGACCTGCTACTATTCCCAGGACCGGGAGCTTGGATCCCCCTGGAGCCGGACTTTGGTATCAGTAGTCCGGGTAGGATTGTTACTGGTACCCCGGGAGGTGGCTTGGACATCCTCGGAGTTTCCCTCTTGATTCTTGCATTACATTGTTTGGACAGTGGTTATTACTAGTATGTTAGGATTTCCTGTTATTGTTTCTGGTTATTTATTCATGCTTTATGCCTAGCTTCGATTCCTTGTATTCTCTTGATTATCATGCCTGTCATTACTCTTATACTTGATGCATGCCATGCTTATTTATATCTTGCTTATCTATTGCTCAACATGTCGTTGACTCTGTTCCTTGGTGTGCAGACACCTCAGGTGAGTACTACTATGAGGAGCAGGCAGGTGAGGAACCGGTTGAGTATGAACGAGAGTGGCGTGCCGATGACATAGAGTAGCGTCATTGATCCTAGCACGAGAGAGAGATTCATTGGGACATCTTTAGATTCTTTCATTCTTATTTATCTCTCGTTGAAACTTTCATATCATTGATATCACTATTGTTTTAAATGGCTTTGATTATTGGGATGACCATTGTAATAAATTAACTTCATTGATTAGTTTTATTATTCTTTGTGCAACTTTAACTATTAATGAGATTTGTTATTCATTGCTTTGAAATTTAATATGCCTCAAATTGTATGAATTCTGCAGTTTTATATTACTTGAGGTTTGAAATGCAATATCCTCACAGCAGACTTACGATCCTTGGGCCTAGAGGGGGCAAAAATTTTTAATTAGCCATAAATTTCACTCCTCAGATCCAGTTTATTCTCTAATTGGGTTCGGGGGACATGACACAAACTGTTTGGGAATTTCACTAGTAGGGTAGAATGAAGTAAAGCGTCCAATTTTCTGTGTATCAGGATTTTGAGAAGGGTATCTTGAGAGGATTGTGGAACTCGTATATTAATGGGCTTATTTTTATCACGTCCGATCTCTTCAAAGTTAATACTAAAAATCATAATGATAAGAAGATTGACTATACAGATTTTAAGATAAAATAGGAAAGTTAGGAAAAGAGAAATTTGAGGGGAAGTTAGAAGGATTTTGGAAATGTAGTTATTGAAACCATAATCTTTAAGTTAAATGGAAAGATTTAGGGAGGAGATTTTGGAGGTATAGTGGCTCACATCAAAGCCAAAGTTTTGTATATGTTTTCTAAGTATTTCTTTGAAATGAGAACTCCCTACCTGCTCACATGGCACCCTTGAGAGCACTCCTCCCCTATTGCTTTAATATATATATATATATATATATATATATATAATGGAGCCTCCTTATTCTTAGCCAGAGATTTTGGAGGTATAGTGGCTCACATCAAAGCCAAAGTTTTGTATATTTTTTCTAAGTATTTCTTTGAAATGAGAACTCCCTACCTGCTCACATGGCACCCTTGAGAGCACTCCTCCCCTATTGCTTTAATATATATATATATATATATATATATATAATGGAGCCTCCTTATTCTTAGCCAGAGATTTTGGAGGTATAGTGGCTCACATCAAAGCCAAAGTTTTGTATATTTTTTCTAAGTATTTCTTTGAAATGAGAACTCCCTACCTGCTCACATGGCACCCTTGAGAGCACTCCTCCCCTATTGCTTTAATATATATATATATATAATGGAGCCTCCTTATTCTTAGCTTGAGCTGAGGATAAAGGTGTCCGCTGAATTGTCTAAGACCCACCTGGGGGACTCATGTGGGGATGGGGGATTTGAAAGGCACACATGGGCCCTCCTTTATACAAAAAATCAGCTCCATCCCTAATCATCATCACCTTCATCTAGGCCACAAAAGTTTAATGGTGTATAGTCTATTTAGATGGGTGTCATTCGATCCAACGGTCTAGTTTAATCGGATGGGGCCAGATTTTGGTGGACATGTGGAATTCAAGGGGCCCCTGTGTGTGGTCCATTTGGATGTACCAAACAGTGGGCCCCACCCTAGGCAGAGAACAACCCTCTCCCATAAGCTCGAGTTGAGGAATGTATATATATATATATATATGGAAATGTTTCTTTGAGAGTAAAGGGGAGACCCTCATATTTTGGGTTGTCATGTGTGAGAGTTATTCTCACACGAGCATTTCCCATTTAAGTATGGGAAAATTACCATACGGGCGACTCAAAGCCCAACATTTACCCAATAACAGATGAAAGACTAGAAATTGCCGGATAGAAGATCGTACATAAAAGGATGACTAAAGTGGGACGGTTTTACCCTTTATCCTGCGATAACCTAGGGCTGTAAGATATCTCAGGATTCAATATCCTACGGCCGTAAGATATCGCACCGTTACCTACTCATACCCCTACAGATATCACATTTTTTCACCACGAACTAAAGACCTCCGTTTCCATTTTCTCCGTTTTCGCTTGTGGGTTCCGATAGGATATTACCATTCCATCTTTTTTCATCCGTAGTTTATACATTTTATTCATCACACCTATGAAGAAGAAAGGGGCATCATACCTAAGATAAGAGAGAAGAGGAGAGGGAGAGAGTGAGAGAAATAGCTCTCAGAAGTAAATGAGGAGAGAAGCCAAAGCAAACGAATGAAAGAAGGAACTCAGAAGGGGAGGAAAAATAAAGTGTGCGGGTTTTTTTTTCCTAAAACGAGTACTGAAGTCTTGCTATAGCGAGACCACTAACTTTATATTGAGAAATTTGTCTTGCTATAGCGAGACCACACACTGGAATTTGGGTTCAAACCTCGCTATAGCGAGACCACATACTGGAAATTCAAAAATTTGTTTTGCTATAGCGAGACCGAGAATTTTGTCTTGCTACAGCAAGCCCCACACTGGAATTTGATCTGTTTTCTCGCTATAGCGAGACCACACTCTGGATGCTGAGCGAGACCACGCACTGCACATTTGACTTGTTTTCTCGCTATAGCGAGACCTCATACTGGTGTTATGAGAAATATGTCTTGCTATAGGGAGACCACATACTGGAAATTGAGAATTTTGTCTCGCTATAGCGAGAACACATTGGAAATTAAGATGTTTTCTTGCTATAGCGAGACTTCAGTAATTCGAAACTGAGAATTATATGCATGTTTACTTTAAAAAAATCATTTTTTTACTGTATGTGGTCATATATTGGAGGGCTTGGGGTAACTATACTTGCGGTGGAGCCCACACACAAGGGATGGCCCATCTGCAGAGTGATGTTCCTATATGTCATGATCTTGGCCTTTCTCTTCTCAGTCAAAGTGACATGTAAAAACAAGAAGCCTTGTTTTAAGTGTCTCTCGTTTTCCCTACAAAAGGTCCTTGCATTTTATAACCAAAAGCTACCAGCCTGGTCCTGTTCACTTCACAAGAACTCACTCTATCCATTTGAAATGGGCATGAACATCAGTTGAGGCAAATTATCTTCAGATCAAGTTAAACAAAGCATTGAATTAAAGGTTTCTATTTATTATCTGTTTGCCTGAATCTATCCCATTGCTGCAAGTTAAACAAAACAAATTATCTTCATATTGGAAATTGTCATCCTATTTATATGGGTCACCTATGTACAATACAAGTTAAACAATGAACTGTTCTTTACATCATATTGAACCTATTATATACAAAAACTACATACACATGAATACTAAAAAATATGAAACTAAAAAACATCAACAGTATCGACATCCCTCGACTACTCTCTCAGCATGATTGCCCTCCAACATCTGTCGTAGATTCGAGGAAATCACTATTTTCCCATTGCTTGTAATATACGTCATGTACGATCTTTAATATGTAAAACCACATGTCGCTTTGTGTGAACTGCATGGGTCGGCCAAGTACTAGATGCTTGGCGTATGCCATTACAAATACTCCACAATCATCCCTGCACAAATTTCTGAAAGTCCATGGGGATCCGAACCCTAGAGGGGGGGTGAATAGGGTGAGCTCCAATTATGACCAATTTTAACAAATTTAACTTCTTTAAAACAAACTAGTCACAAGTGATGATTAATCATACAAGATGCGGAAGCTAAGAAAAGAATCACCACAAAGCAATCACCATCACACAAGTATTTATAGTGGTTCGGCCTCAATGCCTACATCCACTACCGGCTTGTGATCCAACACCCCACCGGATTTCCACTATTTATGCTTTTCAATAGGCTAAGCAATAACCTTTACAATATGCTTTCCAAGGCTAAGCAATAACCTTACATTGATGTTTTTCAATGCTTAACATCAACCTATACATTATGCTTTTATAGGCTAAGCAATAACCTCTTCAACCACAAGGTTGGTTATCTCTCTAATTTAGTGTCTATAATACACTTGATGGAGATTCTATTTAGCTCATTACAATGCCTCTTAATTAGGCGGATATGGAAGTGAAAATCTAATACACACTCACACTATGAATGCAAAGATGAAAGTACATGAAGTGTGTGTGTGTGTGATCCTCAATCATTTTGAAAATGAAAGCTCATAAATGTATGCCTAAGGCTTTTGAAAGTTTTAGCTCATAAAAACATTTATGATTGAGGATAGGATGCAATCACATGTTAAAAGTAACAACTTGTTAATGATATCAAAGTTACACAAGTTGTATGAAATGGATTAGCTCTAAACATGTGATGCATAGGGATGTCAATCAAATCATCAATGAAGATCAAAACATAAAAATAGATTTGATTGAAATGAGGGGACAAATCATATGTAATTATAAATACAACTTGAATATGATGTACCAATCAAAGTAAGGCAAGTTGTGAAACATTAAAACAATAATACACATATGATTTGTAATGATGTTGAATCCAAAACATAAGATACATTTGAAAGAGATTTTCTCATGATGGAAAACAACAACCAAAGATTCAACAAAGTATATGAATCATGTTACATATTTCATTAACATGATCTACTTAGATTTACCAAAGATAAAGTACTACTTTGATGAATCAATGGTGATGTATCCAAAACAATAGATCTATTCAAAATATAGAACATGCTAAGGATACAACAAATCATAGATTAACATGCTACTAAGATTTATCAAAGATAAAACAAAACATGAAAACATATGATTTGTAAAGAAGTTGAATCCAAAACATAAGTTAGTTTTGAAAGAGATGTTCTTATGATGGAAAACAACAACCAAAGATTCAATCAAGTATATGAATCATGTTACATCTAATTTCAAAGATGTTTCCATTAACATGATCTACTTAGATTTACCAAAGTTAAGTACTACTTGGATTGAATCATATGGTGTTGTATCCAAAACAATAAATCAACTCAAAACATAAAATATGTTAAGGACACAACACAAACATAGTTTAACATGCTAGAAATGATTTACCAAAAATAAAACAAAAGCATGAAAACATATGATTAAGGAAAGTAAAGCCTACTTGGTGATTTAACTTCATTAATCCAAGCTTTAGCTTTCCTAATCATCCCCTTCATCCCTTGGTTCTTTTCCCTTTTGATATGCCTCAATACCTCTCAAGGAGGGGCTTAAAATTCTCAACTTTTGGCAAAGGAAAGAACTCATATTTGTAGCAAAAAGTTGCCAACGACTAGTCCTCGGTCAACCTAGACACAGGCCTCGGTCGACCGGGAACACACAACGGTCAGATTTCTGACCGTTGGTGCGCCAGGCCCCTTTTTGCTGCAGTGTTCCCGGTCGACCGGGACCTCTGCGCCGGTCGACCGGCGACACTGCCGGGCCACCCCCCCTTTTTGCAAAAAACCAACTTTTCACATTTTAAAGGTATTTCTTTGGGGGACCTTTTGGCCACTAAATCAAGCTTGGAAAACATGTTTTAAAGATTCTAATGGTTTTTAAAACATGACATAAAAAGCCTAAAAAGATTCAAAACTTTTAAAACAAAGGCTTGCTTGATTTCTTGAAAACTCTTTTCTAAAACAAATGCATCCAAGATGAAAATTCAAATCATGCATAAATCAATACTTTTACAAATCTTAAAAGCAATGCATGAATAAAACAAGATTTCAAGTTTATCTAAAACAATGCATATGTGTGTGAATCAAATGATGCTAGAATGATTATGCATCCATCAAATTGCAATCTACAAAATTCCTAACAATTTCATCATATGAGAACATGCATCCCATCATCCAATAATGCAAACACTAAACATTTGCAACTTAAACTCACTAATTATCTTGTTTAGGACATGCATGGGGTACAATTGGCCATTGTGCAGGGTCGTCCCAACCAAGTTGGGAGAAGCAACTATTAATGAATAAAACCTGTACATATGATATTACATCGGTAAACACCAGGTTCCTTGTCATTCCATATTGATGTGAATATGTGATTATCTTGTTCTGATAATACAGATGCATCAATTGGACCGGGTTGAAAAGGTTCCATCTGCCAAGCATTACTCGAATTAGGTGGAAATAACAAAACCAAAAATATAATGCAATTTAACTGCCAATCTAACATCCAAAAGAACAATCTATCATAATCAACTCGGACATCAGAATGAGAAATCTCAAATTGTTTTCCTGCAGCTTCATATATTACCATAAGATTACAACAATTCATAATTGTTCTTTAAGAACTGAAGAAAGGGTCATAAAAAAAGAAATTATAAAGGTGTGTAAGTTTTGGATGCAAGCGTCTTCCGTATTGGCGATATGACTGGTAAGTGTTAGTATTGATAATATGTATTGGTGTATCGCCTAATACACTGGAATTCAATTCAGCCACCAGTTAAATGGGCTAAGGATCTCATGATTCAAGATGAGTGGGCTATCATGGAATGTAAATATGCTTAATATGATATGAGAGGATGAAGTTGTGGCCAAAATTCTCTCCATCCCAATTGGGGGTCAAGATATTCGATGTTGGGGCTCTGAATGTTCCCTCAGATCTTTAAGTGGCATTAAAAAACACCACCTTATTAACAACAGATAGTGACCCTTGAGTTTCATATGGGTATATTATTCAAGATCGTGGGTCTATTACGTAAAAAAAGTGATATAAGTTTAACTAGAATCTGAGCCATTCGTTCTTGGTTAGCCCATGAATGGTTTAGAAGTAATAGCCCAAAAAAGCACCCTGATTACCACCATTTTAATTGTCTTCTTTCTTGATCTTTTGCAGGAAAACATCTAGTCACTTTCTGTTTAGTTTAAAAACTTGGATGAGGGGTTGGCAGGATGGCATGCCCATCCCTCACAAAAACAACTTATTGACTCACAAGATGAGGGGTTGGCAGGATGAGGGGTTCCTGAATGTCTTGATCTTTTGCAGGACAACTGTTGTGTGCTTTTATAGGGTTGGGGTCTAACCCACCTAACCTATTGACTCACAAGAAAAGTACTCCTAAGAACAATCCCATTCAGAAAGAATGAAAAGTGAATGTAGATGAAAACAAAAACACAAAAGAATATTTTAGTTTAGTTTACACTCTTTTGATTCATGTCCCCACTTTAACCTTTCCCACTGAAAACAATATCTTCCATGGAAAAATGGTAAAATAAGCAGACAATAGCATCACTACTAAATTTTTTGCAAGGGATCTCCAATAATCAAAGAGTGGAAGACGAATAAGATACGTACCAACATCAACGATGCAACCCCCAAATCGAAATAAGAACCCAAATGCCCAGCCTTAAAAAAAGGCCCTAATCAAGAAAAAAGACTAAAACAAATCAAGATAAAGGAAAAACAATACTTCTTTACCATACCTTAAACTGCTGATGAGTGGGTATATTTCTCACACTAAAACCCTACACAGTTGAAGATACACGAAGTTGTAGCGAATGACGAAGGGGGATGGAGTGGAAGGCTGTGTTCCTGTAATATCCTTAACAAGACGATGAGAAAAACAAAGAGTAAAAGCATTGGAGGATCGAAGAAGATGATCACAGTAAAATGGGATTTTTATTGAGTTTACATAGTTGAAGATCCATGAAGTTGAATGACGAAGGGGAATGGAGTGGAAGGCTGTGTTCCTGCAATATCCATAATAAGACGATGAGAAGAACACAAAGGAAAAACCATTGGAGGATTGAAGAAGATGATCATAGTAAAAGAGGGTTTTTACCGAGTTATCTTCGTCCCTATTTTACCCGGGTTTGAAAGGAGAAGGTGAAATTTTTACGGAGATATCCTATAGATAAAGGATATCGAACGGTGTGATATCCTACGGTCCTAAGATATTGAATCCTGGGATCTCCTACAGCCCTAGGATATCGCAGGATAAAGGGTAAAACCGTCTCACTTTAGGCGTCCTTTTATGTATGATCTTCTATCCGACAATTTCTAGTCTTTCATCTGTTATTGGGTAAATGTCGGGTTTTGGGCTGTCCGTACGGTAATTTTCCCCATAAGTATATATAGATTGAGAATCTGGGTTTTGAAAACAAAACAGCCTTTTTATTTGGGAAATCTGACTATTTTATCTCAATGCAGTCACGAGACAATTCAACAAAATTTTGTTTCACGTTTTCTTTTTGCTCCCACACTGACTGGCATGTTTGTCATCAGCACACAGAGCAAGGCTACAACTTGCCACAGTGGAGAGTGGAGACAATACTTGTTTCTGGCACCGGTTCGCTGGTTGAGATGTTGGCGTTTGTGCACATGAGCGGGCCAGCCAAGGAATGAACCGAGCCCGCCCATATTCGGCTCTATTTAAGCGTGTGGACTGCCATCCGGCTTAATTTTCTGGCCCAATTGTTAACTAGGCTGGGCCTGGGCTATATATACATGCTTAAAGGGCAGCCCTTGCCCAACAAAGTTACTACAGGATATTTATATATTTTGCAGACGAACTGGACCTGGGTCTGACCTTCAGACCCTTGAGCTGGATTCTGGCATAATTTTTTTTAGGCCTGATTAATAATGGGCTGAGCTTGGACAAACTCTGGCTGGGCCTGAACAAGCTCATGATACCCCTAATCGTCAGGGTCGGATGGAAGGCCTCTACCACCATGCCATGAGACATTATCATTATTTCATATTGATCTCTAATTACATCACTTCAGTTCATTTGGTAGAATTGTCTAATGAGGCTGATTTCAGCTGTATACAACCGACGTATCCATTCTTTCTCTTTAAAGCTATATAGTGGTTGGAAAAAAAACTCAATTCTGGCCATATCAGCTTTTTGGGGCCCATTTGTGTATGTGCCTCTTGAATGTGTATTTTCAAAAACACATGTGCCTTTTCAATAAAGTTTTTCCTTTCTTGGGGCCCATTTGTGAATGTGTCCTTTTGAAAATGCATGTGTGTTTTCAATAAAATGTGTTTTTTGGGCTCATTTGTGTGGATGTGACCCAATTCAAAGGGATGTCTTCTAACTCTATAAATAATGTTATTTTTAAAGTTTATATATAGTATTTAAAATGAGCAGAAATACATATGAATCCTTTGTTTTTGAGATGAAACGTGTATGCTGACATGGATTAACGGAAGAAATGTTTGGTTTTCATAACATTTTGGTTAATTTGAATTTTTTAATTATTTTATTATAATTAAATTTTTATGAAAAGAAAGTTAGTTTTAATATATTATTTAGGTTGCACGAGATTTAACCTATGCATTGCAGAGGGGCTTCATGTTATTCTATTTCGAATAGCGGACTCATGAACTCATGTTTACAAGCATGGATCCTGCTGCCAAGCAAGAAAAAATGCCTGCATCTGTTCTGCATTTCCATTTTTTTTTTGCCTTTGAACTGATTCGATGAGAGGTGGCTTGATTCAATAAATACAATCAATACCAACTTGGGAGGTTTTCGTGCATCTTTTTTCCTGCAATTGATTTTTGCAACTTGAACGGATGTTTTTGTTCATCCGGTCTCATCTGTTGGGACATATGGTCAACAGCAGTTTTGACGGAATATAGAGATGGCATGTTGGTAAGAAATCTCACTCCCATCCGTTCCACCGGGGATAGATCCCTCGTGGGAGGTTTGAACTCCTTCCTCTTGGCCAATGAGCCGAAGCCCAAAAAAAGAAAAGAAAAAGAAAATAGCAGTTTTGAAACTTGGAAAGTTGGCCCAACTCAGATCAATAAGTTGGGTAACTCAGGCAAATATGACCGAGTACACAATCTGACCTATTGAGTTGACTCACCCTGACTCGGTCAAGTCAAAATCAGTTTTAGAGCTAAGATAAATTGGCCAAAGCTCAAACTCATCCTCTTGATGACATCCTAACCCTTTGATCCAAATCTCCTTAAATATATAAATTGAAGCCATCAGGCCGCATTCAAAGTGAAAAAAAAAATTTTAATTTAAAAAGGTGATAAAAAGATTTGGATCTTAAGATGCAGTTAATTTCAGGAGGTCCCCTATCAGTTCAATGGTCTGCATCACTAAATCAAGGGCACACATATACAAACCCAATCCTCAAGGTTCATAATCCTGTTTAAGCACAACCTATAATCTGCCTCTTTAAGATTGTGTACCTGAAGATCCCAGCCAAGTAATCACAGGCCTGAACATAGAAGGCTATAAAGAAATTCAGCAACCGTCCAGAACATAAAGCCAATGGATCCATGGCACTTGGAATGGCAAGATTTTTTTTGGGCATCCTAAATAAAAGGTGGGACCCAATCACACCAGTAGTCTGGATCACAGAATCATGGATCTTTGGTTGATAATTCTTTATCAATAAAAATCTAACAGAAAACATAATAATAATCCCCCAAAGATCAGCAACCAAACAATCCATGTATTGAGCAAATCAATGAAATTTCAGGCTCTTTATTAAGGGATCAATGAAGAGTTAAAGACATTATTAATGAAATAACAACTGAAAAATTTCTTTTATTCAACTCAACTAAGCTGAATGCTAAAAGACCATTCAGTTCAGGTAACATATCTCTGGAAAGAGTGCAGCTGCAATGAAAGATAACTCTTGCCTACTAACCACCAAGACCAACATCTACGATACAACTCAACTCTCCACTGCGAATTTTATCCAACAAAATGAGCACATTCAGGTGACACCAAAAGTATAATTGGGCATGTCAGCAAGGAATGGCGAGATTGCCACAAGTGTTTGTTGAGAGATAGATACATGGAAAATCTGTTCCAATAGCAGTACGTCTCCTCTTCAATACATCCCTTTGAAGATCGGATTTGCACGGCAGATGCTTCCACCGTACTCTTCATATTCTGCTTTTGTATGGCAAGCCTGCATGAAAGATTATAATTAATTAAGAATTTTCTTCCAAAGCCAATCATATCCTTCTTCTTCTTCTTTTTAATAGGTAATAGGACTTGAACTTGCAACCTTGTGCTTGCTACAATGAACATCCTCCAACTGTTCTAAATGACCTAGTTCAGAACATATTCTTTCACTGTTCTATAACCTCTGGTCTGATCATATCATCTTTCGATCAATGACCTTGTTTAGAACATATTCTTTCACCAAGATATGCATGTGCCTATCTCAATTAATTAAGCTAAAAATTGTGATTGTAAATGCATAAACTAAAATAGAAGTTCAATAAGAGTAAAAAAAATATCATTCCAATAATGTTCTTCACTTTTCTTTTGTTGTTTTAGCTTTTCATTTGATAACGTTTGCTATGTTTGGATACTCGCGGCGTCAGAGTTTCATTGATTCCAGAGACATACTAGTAGAAAAAGTGTTCCCCACTTCACCCCAAAAATAAAGCCTGGAGAGATTTGGAGAAAATTTCCTCTGCTCCCTAAATGACAAGGTGGCGATGTGGCTTTGAACAGAAAGGAACTGAAAAGGAGTCACATATTCACATGATCCTCTGACTAGAACATGCTTCACATCCTTGGGCTTTGAGTGCAAAGAAGTCTTGCTCATATTTTTGTCAACCAGAGTGTTGATCCGACAAGCCCCACCTACAGCAAGACGTTGCCATCAGGTCTCACATATGGGGCAAGTGTAACCATCCAAATCACAGCATGCAAATAGATGGTTTAGAAAGAAATGAAAATGGAACACGATAGACAATTTGACATATTATATGGATCTCCCAATCAGAGTTTAGTGTACAGTGTATCCACAGTTGGGCCATTGCATCAGAATCTGGATCACTTAACGAAGAACCACACATAAAAACCTATGATCTGAGGACGCTAAGGAAATCCTTGAATGAGGATCATTTTTTAATGTGCAACAAAAAGATAAGATTTCAAATTTCACAAACAAAATGATGCGGCAGCAGAGTTTTCTGAAACTTGGGATCTCAAGCTTTAAGTGATTCATTCTATAGAGCTTTGGGTTCGCCAAATGTGGTTAGTTTTCCACGTGCTAAAGTCTGGATGGCTCTTGGTTTTCCTGGACCAAGGCCCATTGTTGTCGGTGGCAAGCAAGATATTGACAGCAGATAATTAAAGCAGAAGTGGCTTGTCTTTTTTAGAATTGTGTTGTTTATGTGATAGAGAGTTGGAAATAATAGATTATTTATTTCTCCCTTGTGATTTTGCATCCTCCCTTTGGGTCATTTCCTAAAAAAAAATGTAGTGTGGCACAGTGCTTGCCAGGTTCACTAGCTAATTTGGTTGACTCTCGGAAGATACCTCTTTAGGGTTGTGGGTTCGTGATGCAATCCTAGGGCTAGGATGCAAGTGCCGGAACACAATAAGGGTTTCGAAGAACAATCACTCAAAGAAGAAACAGTCTCCAATGAAAAATCCACACAGGGAATTTTATTAACTCAATTCTAATTTGAGATCATTGATCTCTACAATGTCTTATTATTTATAATAAAAGAAACTTAAGCCCTAAGAAACAACCCTAATCAAACTAGGAAACAAAATAACAATCCTATCTAAATTAGAAACTAATCCAAAATACAACTTCTTAAATAAACTTAGAAACCACTAACAATTAACAAATCATAATGGTACGGGTCCCACATGTGGACCACCATTCCTCTTGCCCAAATGAGTGTATAATGATGCAGCATCATTCTCCCCAGGTGGGAAAAGAGTTCATCCTCGAACTCGGCTTTGCTTCTTGATGTTGTATCTGTAGATAGTGTGCACGTGAAGCGCTTCCTTGGTGAAACGAGAACGTGACCCTTTCTTTGGTGGTGTCGGCTTCATAGGATGGAGTGTGACTTGCTTTTCACCATGCATGAATATGTATGTGTTGTCGCGCATGCCATTAGTTTCATTCTTGTCATACATCCACGGGCGACCCAACAAGATATCACAACTATCCATGGGTACCGCATTACACCAAACTATATCTGTATAACCTGCACCAATGGAAAAGGTAACTAGACATACATATCGGACTTGCACTTCATCAGCTGTCATTAACCATCTAGCAAAATAAGGACGATGAGCGATCCACAAAAGCTTGTGATATAATATTTTGACAACTTCCTCCATCAATGATGATTATGCATTCGTGACCATTGACAGTTCCGTTGGAGCGGAAAATATTTTCTCGCAACCACTTCATCTTAGTAGTTCAGGAGTGTCAGTGAGGATCATGAGGGAATCACCTTCAACTGCATGGTAGATCTCTAAGTCTTCGGTCTCAGTTGCAGCCTCTTGCTCTTTAGGATCATCTGGAGTATCAGGCTCATCACTTTCATTCTCAATGAAGTGGAGGCGTTTGGGACATTCTGTTGCACGATGCCCTTGTTGTTTACAATTAAAGCATGTGATCCTATTTTGACCTTCGGGCTTGGTGAAACTTTCTCTGATGACGCACTCGGTTTAGAACCTACAATTGAGGAATTCTTCTGCATAACCCATTCAGCTGCATTAAGTTTTGGGCTTGATGATGTGCAATTCCTTCAACTTGAGAGCATGCTGAATAATCTCATCAACATTATCAAAATGTTTGAATGCGAGGATATCTTGAATATCAAGTGTAAGCCCATTAAAGTATCTGTCAACTAATACCTCATCATCTTCATTCAAACCACAACGGGCTTGTATGGTCAGAAACTCCTCAAAATACTCAATAATAGTCTTGGATCCTTGTTTCAAGAATTGAAAACGTGTACGCAGATCTCTGGAGTAATTGACAAGCAGGAATTTTTGCTTCAACAAATTTTTCATCTCGGCCCACGTGTACATGGTCAATTTGTTGGTATCTTCTCTTCTTTTGCAATTCGGCCCACCATATCACCACATAATTGCGAAATCGAGTTGCCACCAGTATAATCTTATGACCATCCGTCATTGGTTTATGTGAAAAATATTTTCAATGCACACTAACCAATCCAAGAATTCAACTGGCTTCAAATTCCCATCATATTCGGGAATCACAAGTTTAATACCCAAATCACGATCAACATTAACGACATGTGGATCTCGTTGATTCTGATTATGTCCTCCATCATCTTGATGATTATCTTCACGCCGATTAATTTCCAAATTGGTTAATCGGTTTTCAATCCTATCAAGAGTCGCTTGCATTTGAACTTGCATTTGAGCCATCATCGTGGATATTTGATTAACAGTTATAGATAATTGCGCAACGGTTCCCCTCAGATCATCATCATTATTGGAGGAAGACTCCACTTCTACCTACTTCTTGGGAGACATTTTTGTTTAATGCAAATTTAAAAATTTCTGATTGACTTGATGTAGATCTGCTCTCCACGATCACATTAATGAAAACGGATCGAAAATCTGACGCTAGATGTGCTTGATATTGAAAAAAAAATGGAATTTTAACCGTTGATCCAGCCAATTCTTCTGTTGATCAGAACCTCCTGATGCAGGGATAATTGCTGCACGACTAATTGGGCTTCTTCAACGGGTTGGATCTACCTGTGGGCCAAACTTGAAACCAGGCCCAAACAGACCTTAAGTCAGGCACACGTGTTGCCTTAGCTTTTGTGCCCTCAGAGAAAGATGAGAAAAAGGGTTTCAAAACCCTTTCTTCTCCTGTTGCTGCTAATGTCCTACGCAGATGAAACGAAGGCAATGGTGTTGGCGCTGGTGGTTGTCAACGATGGAGGGGCTTGGCGACGGCGCTGCTGGTGCAGGGAGATGATGGCGCACTGTGGAGAGGTGCGGCGGAGTTCTAGCAAGATCAATGGCTGGCGCTAGTGCACGGTATGCCTATTCTTCCCTTCTCTTCTTCTTCTTCTTCTTTTTGCTGGGAAGGGCTTTCTGTGGGTGGAAGGTGAGCAGTGGAGAAGATGGGGATTTGGGCAGGTTGAGAGGGTCGGCAAGGGTTGTGTCACTGGAAGGGGAGATCGGAAGAGGTATGGATGGGTTCCGAAGGGTGCTAGACTGTGGTTTGGCATCTGGGTGTTGCAAGCAGGGAAGTGGATTGGGCCTCGGTCAGGGATGGGGTTCTGTTAGGGATGGATGGTGTTTCTGAAGTGGGTGGGCTACTGGTTTGGTTGATTTGGTGGATTGGGTTATTGGCGGAAGGGCCTTGCGTGGAGGTTGTCGATTAGGGTTTTGCGGTTTGGGTTTCGGTTTGGGGATTCTAGGTGGGGTCGGGTGTGATGCTGCTCATGGTAAACTGAGGCCAGCAGGTGTTGGTGGGATACTGAGAAACCATACATGGGAAGTTCTTCTGATGTTTTCCAAGAATGTGGGAGTGAAGGATTCTAATATGGTGGAAGTGTTGGCCATGTTGGAAGATCTTTGTATTTATTCTCTTAGTTTCATAATTACTTAAATTGTGGAAAGTGATTTATCCAATGCCATCTCTTGGGCACAGTCTAAAAAGGCCTCTAGAAGATTCATTTCCCATTCAACGAGCTCAAGTAATTATCTTCTTTGAGCCAGGTGCCATTTCATCACATTAGTAAATCCACCAATGGGATGGCTGATGCATTAGCTAAGCAAAGGGTGGATTGTCTCATTAATTTTAGTGATTGTACCTTGTAATGGTGCAAGTGTTTGCTATAATGCTATTTGTGTGGGGTGTTTTCCTAAGAGTAGGATTACGTTAGTCTCGGTAGCAGTACCAGCTCAGCTCATCCCTATCTCGGTATCTAAGTTCGGCCACGGTGCCAAGATCCATCTTGTTCGGTAACGGTACTAGCTAGACATCACATCTCAGCTCGGCAAACAGTGCCAGCTAGCGCCAAGCTTGAGCCAGCCTCGGTAAGAGTACCGACTGGACTCAGCTCGGTCTCGGTATAAGGCACCTCGGCAATAGTGCTAGGATGCATCCGAATCTAGCCTCAGTATCATCTTTAGCTAGGTCCGTCCATAGAGATGAGTACTAGGCCATGATTGTATTTCCACAAAGTTACAGCTACGTTGCATAACGTGCTGACAGACAAGACAAGCGCCGGATAATGGTCAGGTGTCGTCTTGATCAATCACATCCACATTAATACTGGAAGTCATCTATTGATTCGACCGAACAGTATCTCCACCTTCCCCCACTAAGGGTGCACTAGGTGAAATCTCTACTTATAGAGGGGTACCAATCCCTTCTAAGGTACGTAATAACACGCCATTATTACATATTGCAGAACGCGTTACAGAACGCTATGCAAATGAGCATACTTGCCTCTCATCTCCATCCTTTGTTCAGTGACAGCACTAAAATCAGGCATCGGAGAGCCTTCGACTGACGGCAGCCAGGGTCTTTGATCTTTATTTCTCCTTCCCTTTCAGGTTCTAAGGCGATCCATCCTCCCCAAAGAAGCTTAAACAACAAATCACGAGTCTCACACTCACCTAATCTGAGTCCTTAACTTTTAGGCACTCACAATTTGCGCCGTCTGTGGGAAACGATAAAAAAAGCCATGCCTCTAGCAGTGGCAAAGGATCTGTAAAGCCCAGCCACCATCATCGACAACCCCCCGTCGAAAGAGATTCGGGGAAAGTCTGATCGACTGGCGTGGGACGACCTGTAACCAAGGATGAAAATAGCGGTAATGGCGGGCGTAGCGGCCTGCCGCCAAACCGCTACGAAGCGGGCGATACGTAGCATAGCTTGGATACGTAGAGACGTAGCGGTGTGATTTGAAAAAATCGCCAAAAAAATTTGAAAAAATTCCAGAAAGTCCAGAAAATTGTCAAATCAAAGAGAATGTGGTTCTTTTGCAAAAGTAAGTAAGAAAAGGGGGCGTAGCGGTGCCCTCAATATATGAGGTCCTGTATCGCTGTATAAATAGAAAATAATACTAATGATTAGTTTTTTCACATGTATTCATGTTTCTTAGTCATGCCAACTTATTTCTAGCTAGAGTGAAATTTGATTGAGCTCTATTTTCAGGTAGAATGAAATTTGGCTAAGACATGACTTTTTTATTTTTATATTTAGCCTCATTGTGGAGCCCACCAATGATTAAAGGAATCAAGTGCTTTAGTTTTTATTTGTTCTTAAAGGGTCATTTAATTTTTATTGATACCTTTCAAAGGGTCAATAAGTGCCCTAATGAAATAAAAGACGGGTCCATTTAATTTTTATTTATGCCTTTTAAAGGACCCATAAGTGCCCTTTAATGAAATAAAAGAGGGGTCCATTTAATTTTTATTCATAACTTTCATAGGGCCCATAAGTGCCCTCTAAAAGAGGGATACATTTAATTTTTTTCTATACCCTTCACAAGGCTCATAAGTTTCCTCTTAAAAGAGGGGGCACATTAATTTTTATTTACAACTTTCAAAGGTCCATAAGTGCACCCTAATGAAATAATACAAGGCTCGAAATGAAATTGGTTTTGGCGCCATGAGTGCCCTCTAAAAGAGGGGGTACATTTAAATTATGTTTATAACTTTCATAAGGGCCTATTAAGTGCTTAAGGGCCCTTTAAGTTCCCACTTAAATGAAATAAATAAAGGGCAGGGGTTTCGTGCCCTATTTCATTTCCCAAAACGAAGTCGATGAAAATCAAGAAAAGCGGGAGAGGGGAGAAGAAAAGAAGAAGAAGAAGGAGGAGTTACTGCCGCTGCCCTGCCGCGCTGCGTTGCTGCTGCCGCCGCGACGCCGCTGCCGTTGCACTGCTGCTGGTGCCGCCACGCATCAGGTATGTCTTTTGCAACTCATCCTTTTTTCTTTTATCCTTTCTTCCTCTGTCTCCCTTTTTTTCTTTTCTTTTCTTTTCTTTATGCTGTTTTTTCAAACTGTGATTAAGTGGAGCAAACAAGAAGAGAGGGGGAGGGAGGGGGGGTTTTAACCCAGACCGCAATGTAGCGGCCGCTACGGCAATGTATCGGTTGTAGCGGCCGCTACGGAGATATTTCCATTGTAGCGTGGCGGTCATTGCCGCCACGGCCGATATATCGGCCGCTACGCTATGTAGCAGCCGATATTTTCATCCATGCCTGTAACTCAAACAGGTTCATCAGCAAAGGAGGTGACAACATCTTCTCAGCAAAGCGCTCCTCCATCGGAGCACCCTCAACAGAATATTGCCCTGCTGGTGACTCCCCTTCGGAGCAAAAGTTCTAGCAGCAGCCGGGTCTCGTCATTTCCTCCACTAGATGGATCGCGATAGTGATAATGATGAAGATTCGTCCCTTGTTGATACCAGGGCCCGCAGCCGCGGCCCTCACATCCTTCAAGCAAGCTCCGCTGCTAGGCAGCCAGCTTCAAAGGGTCCCCTTTCGGTTCCCCATAGTCACTGTGAAAGCACTGGTCGACAGGGCGAACCAAGACAAAGCTCGAACTCGAGCTCACCAAAGCTTCAATCTCTGGCGGGACCCCTCCCTCAGAAAAGAAGCGGCGGTCACAGAAACATTTCCTTGACTGGCCATGCAATCTTCATTCTCAAAGTCCCGGTTCGGAGATAGCGCTAGCCATACCTCGGACAGTTCCAATCGCGACAGCTCCAACAGCGGTCTAGGCGATATCACCAGCCACAACTCGGGTAGAAGCACAACCGAGCAGGAGTTTCAGCTACAACCTCGGTGACAACACCAACCACAACTCAACTCCTTCAGTTGATAGCCCCTGCAACGGCCTCGGTGATAGCACCAGCTGCTGCTCGGACAATCTTGGTCTTGACTCTTGACAGCTCCAACAACGGCCTCGATGGTAGCACCGGCCACAGCTCGGACAGTTCCAATCTTCGAAGCTTCGGCAACGGTCTCGGTGACAGCACCAGCCTCCTCTGCACAGCTTCAACGTCGGGCATCGGTGGCAGCACCAACCTCGACTTATAAAGCCTCGGCAACGGCCTCGGTGATAGCACCAGCCGCGACCCAGACAACTTCACTTACAACAACTCTGATCCTCGCCAAGTTACAGAACTCGGCAGCGATCACAACTCGGTTACAGAACCAGCTGCAAAGTACCGCAGTTATGGAACTCGGCAGCAGTCTCGGCTTGGTGACATCACCAGCATAGAAGAGATGACAGTTCAGTTACAGAACCAGCTGCAAAGTGCCGCAGTTATGGAACTCGGCAGAAGTCTCAGCTCGGTGACAGCACCAGCACAGAAGAGACGACAGCTTGGTTACAGAACCAGCTGCGAAGTGCTGCAGTTATGGAACTCGGCAACAGTCTCAACTCGATGATAGCACTAGCATGGAAGAGATTATAGCTCGGTTACAGAACCAACTGCAGAAGGTCGCAGTTATGGAACTCGGCCAAAATCTCGGCTCGGTTTCAGAGCCAACTAATCTGGTCACGAGACCAAACGAGCAACATGCCAAGTTATGGAACTCGGTGGCTATCCTAGTTCGGTTATGGAACCAACTATGCAATTGGAGGACTTGATGGCTTCCTATGAGAATTTAGTTCGGTTGCGGAACCAACTAAGAGTTTTCTACCTCTAGAGGTGCAGGTACTTCTTAAAGTTATTTAAACTTCAGCGCAATTAGAATTCTGGTTATTAAACCAAGTTCAAATTTTGCCTAAGTTACTTCTGGTTATGGAACCGAAGTTGTTATCGCCCAATAGTCACTCAGTTCCGGTTACTGAACCGAACTCAACTGCTTGGTAAAAAATCGGGTGTTTGTGCTAAAAGCCCAGTTATGGAACGAAAATCAAGCACACACATGTTATTAGAGAAAAAGAGGAGGCAAGTATGAATATAAAATTCTCTTCATTGATGAAAGGATCGTTACAAAGTCTTTACATTTTCGCAAGAAAAAGAAAAAATACAAGAGATCAAGATTCAGTAGCCTCGACGTTGACGTCAAAAGGCTCAATCCTGGTGGCTTGGGGAGCATCCTCAGGCGGAGTAGGAACAGCTTCCGCAGCAGCTTCAGCAGTGGGGGCAGAACTCAACCCAGGCTCGGGGCGAGTAGACTTTGGCAGGTCTTGATAGACAGGATGATCATCTGGGATCCGTGCCTTCTTCAGTGAAGCCCGGCACCCGAGCTCGAACAACGTCGAGCTGATATTCTCGACTTAGGCCTCATACTCTTTTGTAGCCGCATCCACCTCATCCTGGAAACATGTCTCAATTTCAGCTTGAAGCGAGGCTTTCTCCTTGTGCACCATTTCGAGCTCGGCATCCTGTTTTACCAGCTTGGCCTCGAGTGCGGGAATCTTCTTTTCCTTGACCGCAGCCACGCCTCTCAGCTCGTGGGTCTCGGCCTTCACATTACTGAGCTCATTGAGCGCGAACTCAATCTCTGCCCCCTAGCTGCTTATCTTATCCTCCGCCGCCTTTAGCTCCCGGCTACTCCCCTCCAAGGCCGCAACAAGTTTCTTCTTCTCTGCTTCCAGCTTTTCGACCTTGGAGCCACTTTCACGGTCCCTCTCCAGGACCACCTGAACCCTCTGCGCAGTCTGAGAAGGAGACAAATGTCAGAGGAAAGCTAACAGAAACAAATGCTACTCGAAGATTTGCGTCGGACACTTACCAAGAAGATAGACTGCAGAGATGAAGACAACATTGTCACGTCATCCGCTCCCTTGTGCCTCTGCATGCCGAGTGGCAGGGCGCACGCGTTGGCGAGAGTGGCAACGACCGACGAACTGCTGGTTAGACGGTCTTCCACCGTCATGGGCCTCCCAGACCCAAGCTGCAGGCTTGGCCGCCACAGAGCCACCCCTGCAGGCTGAGGAACCAAGGCCTGCCCAGGACCTTTCTCTGATGAGCCCTCGCCCCAGTGCCTCTTCTTCCTCGAGGCCTTCTCTCTAGCCCCTTCAACAGGATGCTGCCGAGCTCCAGAGCCGCGACCCTCTGACCGCGACCTCTTCTCAGCACGGCCTCCCTCTCTTGGGGTCTCGGCGAAACGCTGTCGAGTTGCACCAGCACCAGGACCAACACCAGCAGCAACAACAACAGTTCCAGTAGCAGTGTCAGTGGCAATAGTAGCACCACTAGCACCAACAGGTGGAACCTCGGCGCTCCCCGAGACTGCTGAGGAAGAGGGAGTTTGACCTCCAAAAAGTTTCGCCCCCAGGTCTTTCACCTTCACAACAGGTCGCCTTTTCTCCATCTCCTCTCCCCTTTTTTCCTCACAGTTGGAGGGAGACGAGTAGCTCTCAACGAGCTGGGCCAAATCAACAGCCCCTGAGCTGGCGGGCGCGAGCTCCTTCCTCTTAATATACGTGTGGTACCTCGACTTGTATCCGAGTAGGGACCAAGCAGCTTGCCTGTTGTGGCCTTGATACTCGCGGACGAGTTTCAGCCAGCTATCATTCCGCTTCTAGCCGGCACGCTCAGCTCCCTGCTTCCTCTAACTGATCTCTGCACGACAGAAGATAACATCAGCTCGGCGAGACAACAGAAGGAAGAAAAATGAAAACACTCTGAGCTCGGTATTTACTTGAAGGAACCCCGAAGTGTCGAGGAATCCTGTACAATTTCTCCGCCTTGGTCTCATCCTTGCCGAACTCCCAATTGCTAGAGACGAGCAGACGATCGTCCCCGGCATGTCTGTTTGAGTCCTCTAGATCGTGGACGAAGGGCTCCATCTTCGGCTTCCCCCCGAGATAGTAACTATGACCGTCCTCGGCGGTCTTGCATGGATCATATACATCCTCAATCTCATGGACACCGAGGTTTATGCCCAATATCTTATTGAGCTCGGCAACGCCCATTATGACTTTGTAGCCATTGGGCATCAGCTGGCATGGGCCGAGGTGCCATGTCGCCAAGCAGGCCCTAAGCAGAGGGTAGACGGGGAACCTAACCCCTCCCTCTATTATTGAAACTAACGGGAATGACATCCAGTCATCCCGAAAGGATCGACCCTCGAAGAGGTCCTTCGGGTTATCCAGTTTCGTTGGGACGTCCTTTGGGATCCCATACATTTCCCTGAAACTAGCCATGGCCTCAAGGTTCTCCGCCCAACTCCTATAAGATCCCATTTTTCTACAGATGGCGATACCGGAAAAGGGAAGGGGGGGGGGGGATAGAAACCCTAGACCCTAAAGCAGAACCCCTAAACAGAAAAGGCGGTGCGCAAAAGACAGGGACAGGGAAGAAGACTCACAAAAGAGGTGACAATCTCTGGGCTCCGGCTCGCTAAATCAAACTTCCAGTAAAGCTCCAGCAGGGTTCTCTTCTCTCTTGCAGCAGAGCTTTCTCTGATGAAATGCCAAAGTGAAGAGACGAAGGAGAAAAGCCCTATTTATAGACGGTATGACGCTCGTTCAAATTCCTGAAGGCACGTGTCGCTTCGATTTCGCTGAACGACCAACCAGATGGAGACACGTGGCACTGCGGTTAATCTCGCACAGAGATTCAGAAGCTATATTTATTGCCTTGAGAAGGCGAAACATCAGCGTGCTATTTATTGCCTCGGGCTGATAAAGCGTCACCTATCTAACATTTATCACCTCGGGCAGATGAAGCGTCACCGACGTGCTATTTATTGTCTCGGGAAGGCAAACATACTTCATGATAAAGATCAGATGTCATCAGCCAACATCGAGATAGAATTCAATTGATACCTCAGATCCTCTCAACACTATACTCATCTCCCGACCTCAAAAAGTTAGAGAACTCCAAAAGATCACGAGCTGGGGGGCAATTGTGTGGGGTGTTTTCCTAAAAGTAGGATTACGCTAGTCTCGGTAGCAGTATCAGCTCAGCTCATCCTAATCTTGGTATCTAAGTTCGGCCACGGTGCCAAGATCCATCTAATTCGGTAACGGTACCAGCTAGACATCTCATCTCAGCTTGGCAAATAGTGTCAGCTAACGCCAAGCTTGAGCCAGCCTCGGTAAGAGTACCGACTGGACTCATCTCGGTCTCGGTATAAGGCACCTCGGCAATAGTGTCAGGATGCATTCAAATCTGGCCTCAATATCATCTTCAGTTTGGTCTGACCACAGAGATGAGTACTATGCTATGATTGTACTTCCACAAAGTTACGGCTACGTTGCAGAACGTGCTGACAGACAAGACAGTCGTCGGATAATGGTCAGGTGTCGTCTTGATCAATCACATTCACATTAATATCGGAGGTCATCTCTTGATTCGACCGGGCAGTATCTCCACCTACCCCCACTAAGGGTGCGCCAAGTGAAATCTCTACTTATAGAGGGATACCAATCCCTTCTAAGGTACGTAATAACATGCCATTATTACATATTGCAAAACGCGTTACAGAACGCTATGCAAAGGAGCATACTTGCCTCTCATCTCCATCCTTTGCTCAGTGACAACACTAACTCAGGCATCGGAGAGCCTTCGGCTGACGGCAGCCAGGGTCTCTAATCTCTATTTCTCCTCCCCTTTTAGATTCTAAGGCGATCCATCCTCCCCAAAGAAGCTTAAACATCAAATCACGAGTCTCACACTCACCTAATCTGAGTCCTTAACTTTTAGGCACTCACACTATCATACCTGCACATTTTTACTTGGGTTGGTTTTTGGTCATGTTGGATGTAATTTCTCTTCTTCCATAACAAAAATCATCAGTTACTGCTAAAAAAAAGTGATTCAATAGAATAACTGTGGCAGAAATGGCCCTGGAAACAAGAAATTCAAGGACCTGTGAAACCCTGCGCTTATTTGTCATCCCTTTATGGTTGGATGGTGTCGAACATACATTGGGCATATAGAAGATCTTGGGTGTCCCTAATGACAAAGAACTTTTCTTTCCCTAGTACATTAGTGATGGAATAAATTGCCTTAACAAAATGGGTAATTTTCTTGGCTTCCCAAGGTAGTACAAGATTTAAGCACAATTGGAAGAAAGCTAGAAGGAAGTGATTTAGATGTTAAGAGTAAATATAAGGCTTCCTTGCTCAAACCATTCCAGGGGGTTTTCCGAGTGGTTAAGCAAATAAAAAATAAGCATAACTGCCACAAGTCAATGTTCCAAGGCATCAACTTCACCAATTTGTTCACTAATCTCATGAACAGTTACTGTAGAGAGACAAAGTACTGATGTAACTCACTTCATTTACTGTCCTTGTTTCTGATTATAAGAAACAGAAGGACCTATTTGTAGCTACAAATATTGTTTTTATAAATAAAATAAGGGACAGTCACATTAACACACTTTGTATTCATGTGCATCCCCTCTCTTCTGCAACTCTCTCTCTCTCTCTCTCTCTCTCTCAAAAGTCCTAGCCCTAACCCTAATACACCAGTTACCATTCCACATGATGCGAAAGACTCCAAAGATGGCAAAGTGTAAATCTCTGATTCTTTTCCATACATAATCGATGAACCAAAGGATTTCTTTTTCTTCTTATCTTCAAAAAAAAAAAAAAAAGTATAACAAATGTGTATGATTGCAACAGAAACAAAATATAAAAATGAGAGTTATTTTTGAGTTCATATTATGATTCTCTATATTTCGACCATATCAATTAGTGTTTCAGGTGAAGGGGAATTTTTTTAAAGTTTTTATTTTTTTTATATTTTTGTTTACTCTAAGGATTAAAGCTTAAAGCTGTATATAGGAAATCACTTTTCATGTCCATAGAAGAGATTTTATAACTTGTGCAACGCCCTGTTTTTATGCCATTCTTATTCTGAGTGTCTCTTTCTTGATGGGAACTCAAGAACAAAGAGACATCTGCACTTTGTGGCATGGAACCACTTCAGCAAAATTGACCTAGCGTGGGTGGGGAAGAATAACCGACGGGTTATTCTCCAAGCCAATGGCTTAGGGATAGGGATCCATAGGATCGAACGCGTCTTGGTCTCACACCACAAACAAACCACTGAGAGAGAAATTCTCAATCAGAGAAAATTTCATTAATTACTAGAACTTCTGAGTGAAAGAGAGATTACAGTCCTTTATATAGAGTCTAGAGTCCTAATCCTAATTTAGAAATAAATCTACTTAAATTAAAAGTCTAAAGCAACCAAGATTCTTTGCCATAAAACTTGCTAAATATTTTCAAGTTTATCCCTAAAATAGAGACTTCTGCACGTTTTGAAGATCTTCGTTTTATGGGCTTGGGCCCAGTGGCCTGGCTGATCATGGATCTGGCCTACATAAAAAATCTATGAGGATACCAATAGAAGCATGTCCCATGGTCTTCTACAACTTTTGCAGAAAGCCTCTCAAACTTGCGACTGGATATTTATTATTTAATTTCAAGCTTACACAGAGTGAACAATATAAGAATTTGAGGAAAGAATAATACCGAATAAAATTCAGGTGTACAAGCAAGCACAGAACCTCCAAACCAAACAGCAAAACTTTGGATGGGATGGCTGACTACATTGACTTCCACTGGCTGTGACTGAAGGAAGAAAAGGTCCACAGTCAACCATTGGTCTGCATATGACAAAATTGTATAAAAAGAAGAAATGCCTACTTTCACATCTTCTCCATGTCTGGCAACAGATGCATCTGTCCGAGCATCTACTATTTTCTTTACATCCCGCTGCAACCTTTTATGAAAATCCTTGATCATGGTTGTGCCTCCAGATAGTACTATATTCTGAGACAGCAATTTCAAACTGCAAGTTTTGGAAACTAAAATAATATTAAAATCAAACTGCTAAATCACCCCATTTCTTCAGTAATTGACCTTATAAAGAGCCCTCCTTGTGTCAATTGCTGACGATTGAATGCAGCTGTCGACCACAGCCGGCAAAGGAGTGTCGAAATCACTAGTGTAAATTTCTGGGTTAAAGAAAATCTGCATGATAAATTGTACCCTAATCATTGCATCAAATCAAAGATCGTAGGATAGAAACCAATCAATAGCATGCGCAAGTTTAACTGGATGTCAGAGTTGCAGATACAAAGTATGGTTATTATAATAGTACTTTTTTTTTTTTGCAAATATCAGGAGTCATACGCTAGCTGGAGTTGGAGGAGATTGGAGTGGTACTGTTATATAAAACTATTCAGGGCCTCTTCAAGCCATTTCTTCTAATGAATTTGAGTTAGGGAACAGGCTATATGGGGTGTAAGGAGCTAGTTTAATTAGGTGCAGTTTAGGCTCTTGTTGAGTGTGACTCGTCTCGCGCAATCAAATGGGTATCTACAAATTATGACTAATCTTGGAAATTTGCGGACAGTATTGAAGTCCAAGAATTAATGCACATTAACCTCATCAGTTGCTGTCATTGTTTTAGAGAAGCCAATAGCGTTGCAGAATCCTACTTGTTCTGATACCATGTTGAAAGTTGTTAAGACTTAAGGAAAAAAGAAGATCGACAGATGGAGTAGAATGAGGGAATAAGAAGCAAAGAAACTATAGAGAGAGAGAAAGGGTTCACATATAACCCTGTCTCACATGTGTTACTAATTTATCACTCAAACAACATCTAATAAGTACACCGAGCGTCTTAATTTTATCAGAATTATATATAAAACCCATAAAAAAGTACTCTCTAGTCTCTACACGAGCTGCTAATGCTGGATATAAAAAGATTTTGAAATTATAATATGAAAATAGGAGGAGGCGCATTGTAATGCACATTTATAAAGCTAACAAGTATGGATAAACTTGTCTAGATGGCTTCCCAATCAGTCAGAAAATGAAATGCCAACCCAAAAGAGGATGACTTTGACAAGGATATCAGCGGGGGAAATCAATGTTGATTTACATCAGGACAAAAGAGTGTAATTTCATCCCTATATATTTTTTATTTTCGAACTATTAAAACATGGCATTATGTCTTGTCATATGTGAATATCTAATATTATTAATCTGCCTGGGTTATTTGCATGGCATTAGAATGTTTTGAGTGGGGACTTTCAGATGAGTGTCCTGTCATTATCCATATCCAGGCACAATTGATTGGAGTTCTCATTCCCAAAAGTGTCATCATCATCAACAGATAGATCATAGATCCCTATCTGAACAATCTGGGGAGGTTAAAAGAGTTGTACCGTTGTACGCTAGAACTTGGCCATTAGAATCTTCAAGCAAGTTACGACCACAAAAACTGCCTATCTATGTGAACTAAAAAGAGAACTCTCTCTCTCTCTCTCTCTCTCTCTCTCTCTCTCTCTCTCTCTCTGCATTTTATTTACACAAGCTTTAGCTCCAATTTATGTAAAAAAATCAGCAATACAAAACTGTATAACAACTAAAAGATGAAGAGACAAAATCAGATCAGGTAAGGTCAGAGGAAGAAGAACCTCGGGACCAAGAAAGCGTTCATAGCCAACATCACAATTGTAGGGTGCCCCTGTCTTTGGTTTAATACCAGTCCATTGCTTGATGTACTTTGATGGTTCTCGATCGTGCTTACCATACTCCTGAGAAAAAAATATTTTCAGCAAAATTTAATAATATCATCATTGAAACACATTAGAAAAAATAGCGAGGCCCCTTTTTCCATAAATGAGCATAATATCAAGGATGCAAATATCTTCGTAGCGGCCGATATATCGGGAGTGGCTGACTCGGGTAATTATCGGCCACTACGGAAAATCACACCGTAGCGGCCGATATTTTTTCGTTGTGGCCACTACTTTGTGGCGCGGCATGGCGTGGGGCTTTATAAAGCCCCACAGCCGGCCCTAACCCTATTTTTTCCATTTTCAAGTGCTGTGTGTGCCTCCAAACCCACTCATTTTCAAGTTTTAACTACAAGACTATGCAAGTAAGTGAGTAACATCAAATTCGAAGGAATCAAACACAAACAAGTGAAACAACTACAAGATCCAAGGCCCAAGCTTCCATTCCACCTAGGTATGTTTTTCTTTTTTATTTTTTTCTAGTCTTTTGACTTTTGATTTGAGAATTGAGATCATCTATTCATCTCTTTCTAAGAGTCTAAGTACTATAAAAAGCTTCATTGTCTTGTAATATGATGAGATCCATGTTTCCCTTTCATCATGCACACATATTTTTATTTTTATTTTATTTTTCTCTACTTTTTATTTTCGGATTTATTTATTTTTTTGAAAAAAAAAATTGAAAACTCATGGACAACTCATGAAACCACTTGGAAATTGCTTGTAAATGATAGATCTATGTTTCCCATGGATCAATCCATCACATTTTCATTGTTTGTTGATTTTTCTCTATTTTTTTCTTTTCGGATTTTTTTTTTTTGAAAAAAAAAATTGAATACTCATGGACAACCCATGAAACCACTTGGAAATTGCTTGTAAATGATAGATCTATGTTTCCCATGGATCAATCCATCACATTTTCATTGTTTGTTGATTTTTCTCTATTTTTTATTTTCGGATTTATTTATTTTTTTGAAAAAAAAAATTGAATACTCATGGATAACTGATGAAACCACTTGGAAATTGCTTGTAAATGATAGATCTATGTTTCCCATAGATCAATCCATCACATTTTCAATGTTTGTTGATTTTTCTCTATTTTTTATTTTCGGATCAAATTTTTTTTTGAAAACAAAAATTGAATACTCATGGACAAGTATGATGCACGGTTACTTCAAAGTGGGCAACGTATCGTGTCGTATCGTGTCCGATACTTCACTTTTTATATGTAAAATCCATGTCCCTGCCGTGTCCATAGCATGTCCCTACCGTATCCTTGCCGTATCTGGGCATCATAGTGGACAACCCATGAAACCACTTGGAAATTGCTTGTAAATTATAGATCTATGTTTCCCATAGATCAATCCATCACATTTTCAATGTTTATTGATTTTTTCTCTATTTTTTATTTTCGGATTTATTTTTTTTTTTGAAAAAAAAAATTGAATACTCATGGACAACCCATGAAACCACTTGGAAATTGCTTGTAAATTATAGATCTATGTTTCCCATAGATCAATCCATCACATTTTCAATGTTTGTTGATTTTTCTCTATTTTTTATTTTCGGATTTATTTTATTTTTGAAAAAAAAATTGAATACTCATGGACAACCCATGGAACCACTTGGAAATTGCTTGTAAATGATAGATCTATGTTTCCCATAGATCAATCCATCACATTTTCAATGTTTGTTGATTTTTCTCTATTTTTTATTTTCGGATTTATTTATTTAAAAAAAATTAATATTTGAATACCAATCAAATGTCTTGAAAATGGTTCCTAGATTTGTGATATATGTTTCCTCTAACATGTTTCTTTGTTTTTTTAATTTTTAACATACAGCCAGGTATTCAGTCTATCTGTCTTTGCCAATTGATAAGTTAAAATGCCTCGTGATATTGATCCCGCATGGAGCTTTGGTGAGGCAGTTGAGAATAATAGGTTGAAAATCAAATGCAAGTTTTGTGGGAAAGTCACCAATGGAGGCATTACAAGATTCAAGCATCATTTGGGCCACATTTCTGGCAATGTAGCTGGCTGTACCGAAGTACCAAGGGAAATCAGGGAAGAAATGAAAGCTTTGGTTGGCCAAAACAAAGCTAGAAAAGTAGAGATAAAAGAAAAGAAGCGGCAAGATGTTGATGCTGCCCGTTATGATGTATTTGGAGATGAATACTTTGATGAGGAGGAAGATGCATAGATGGAGGCTGCACGCCGAGTCTTTGATGAGTCAACAAGAAGAACATGAACGTCGTGCATTTGCTGGAAGCAGATATTATGATGCAGGGGGCTCATCTGCTTCTGTGCCAAGCAGGGGTAAGGGCATTGTGGGGTCCATGTGTAGGGCATTTAGCACCCGGGAACGGGATGTTGATGTAGAGTTGATCTCTACGGGAAGAGCAGTTCCTCCCCCTGTTGATCCTCTAGCACATAGAAAAGAGGGAGCTAAACAACCAAAAATATCTAGTGTTGTGAAAGGGGTAATGAAGGCTACAAGAGATAGATTGGCCAAAGCTACAGCAAAATGGCTAATTCACAAGAACATACCACCTACAGCAGTAGATTCCCCATATTTCCAGACTATTCTTAATGTTGCCGCAGAAGCTGGGTGGGATATACAGTCACCCTCCGTATATGACGTGGGCACTAAATATCTTGAAGAAGAATATAAAGAAATAAAGGCTTGGGTGGAAAAGTTTAAGCCCATGTGGCAACAGAATGGTGTTACCATCATGTGTGACGGGTGGACCAGCGACACCCAAACACAATTAATAAACTTTTTGGTGTATTCAGTCGCTGGGACCGTCTTTGTGAAGTCCATTGATGTATCTGAACATAGACGGACAGCCACATATATATATATATACTCTTATGGATAAAGTTGTAGAGAGTGTGGGAGAGGAGTATATTGTACATATTGTTACAGATAATGACGCCAATTTCAAGGCAGCAGGTTTGAAATTAATGGAGAAGAGGACCCATTTATTCTGGACCCCATGTGCAGCACACTGCATAGATCTCATCTTGGAAGAGATTGGAAGGAAGACAAAAGTGGCTTCATTGATCAAGGCATGTAGAGGAATTACAAGATTTATATATAATCATTCATGGGTGTTAAGCTTGATGAAAAGATACACAAATAACCATGCCTTGCTGCGTCCAGGATTAACTAGGTTTGCAACCCATTTTCTGGCTATGGAAAGCCTTGTAAAGTTTAGAACGGAGCTCATTCAGATGTTTGCATCAGAAGAATGACTTCGTTCGAAATGGGGCAATGCAACTAGTGGTCCGGAGTTTGAAGTCCCAAACCTGATGAGGGACAATAAATTTTGGAAGAAAGTGAGGAAGATATTAAAGGTTTTTGAGCCTTTAGTTAAAGTGTTGCAGCTTGTAGATGGTGATGACAAGCCGACAATGGGCTCTATATATGAAGCAATGGATCGGGCAAAGCAATCCATTATGGAAAATGTTAGATATTACGAGAAATATATAAAGATTATTGATGCCCGTTGGAACGATCAGTTGCACCATCCATTGCATGCTGCAGGTAATTAATATATATCTTTGTTTGTTGAAACTTTTTTGTTTTCCTAACTAATGTATTTATTATCTTGTTTGCTCACAGTACATTCTACATATTTATAATGTAGGTTATTTTTTGAATCCCGAATTCTATTACCGCAATGTCGAACTACACACCGAAGCAATAGATACAGACTTGCGGGTAGGATTACGGGAGGTGTTGAAGAAATTGTTAAATCCAGATGATCAAATTGATGCCATACAAGAGGTGAGTGGGTGGTTACTTAAGAGAATTTAATTATGTTGTAGGGGTTTACTGACTTATATCTAATTTTCACATTGTAGATATCTATATATACACAAAGGAGAGGAACCTTTGCTGACCCTCTTGTGATACGATCGATTGGAAGGATGTCACCTGGTATGACTATGAACAAAAGACATATCCACATTGTAGATATCTTGTGATACGATCTAATTTTCTTTATTTATTTTTTGCATTTCAGCTGATTGGTGGATGAATTTTGGAGAGAGTGCTCCACATCTAAGGAGTGCGGCTGTTCACATCCTTAGTCAAACTACAACATCTTCCAACTGTGAAAGAAATTGGAGCACTTTCTCTTTGATCCACACGAAGGTCAGGAATCGGCTTACCATGCAGAAACTCAACAAGCTTGTATATTATAATTACAATCTGAAGTTGAGAAACAAAATTAGGGAGAGAAGGATAAGGGATAGTCCTAATTATTGTCCCATTAATTTGGATCACATATTTAGAGAGGACGATCCCTTACTCCCATGGCTAGCCGAGATAGAGGATCCACTGCTAGATTCAGATCCGGGGCTTCAGGAAACGGTTCAAGAGTTGATAGGTGAGGACATGGGTGAGGCACTTGCAGAAGGTCAGCCACCTCAGGGAGAAGGTACCAGTAGTAGGATTAGGAGGAATGGAAAAGAACCTGCTTCTGAGAAAGCTAGTTCCACCACAGTCTCTTCAAGTAGCCATGGTGGAGGAGATGGAGGAGGAGACAGTGGGACAGGTGGTACTAGTGAATACTATCAACATGATGAAGACAATGTCATTCCTGTAGAGGAAGTACAGGAGTTACCTCCATCTGGAAGATTTGATCCAAGCCGTGGTTATTAACGGCGCCGAAGAGATTCACCACCTGGGGCTGGAGGTAGTACTGAGCAAGGAAATATGGGTGGAGATTTTGGAGGACAACAAGCGGCATCATAGACTGATTCGTGGAACCCTAGTTACAGTGGACAAGGACCCTCACACTCACAGTATTTTGACTTTTTTCCATATGGTCAAGTACAAAAAGGAGAAGAACAGTCTTCAACTTCGGGGTCTTACTCATATGGTGACTATGGTGAAACGCAATATGGTAGATAACCACCTGGACCACCTCCACCTCCTCCAAGTTCCTATGATGTGGGTGCGGCTGCCTTCTTTGGATTTGTGGATCCCAATACTCATCAATATCAAATTCAATATGGTGCCAATAGAAATGATAACACTGATGGGGAAGAGGATAACCATAGCCCCTTGAATCTTGGTAGACATTCCTTTTGGTGGTGATCAAGGTATTCCTAATTTCCTATTTCTTTCACTAACTCTCTACTCTCTTTGTCATTTCTAAATTGGTGTTGAATGTTGATTGTTGATCACTTCATAGTTCATTCACTTGATTGAATTTGAACCTTGAATGCTAAAGTATTGATATTTGATTGTTCAATGTTCACTAATGACCTAACTCTTAAGTCTTCTTAATTCTTATGCCTTTATTTCATGTTCTAATTTTTTTTTTAATGAGCTTTCCATTACTTTTTAAGTTAACATGACTAAGAAACATGAATACATATGAAAAAACTAATCATTACTATTATTTTCTATTTATACAGCGAAACAGGACCTCATATATTGAGGGCACCGCTTCGCCCCTTTTTCTTACTTACTTTTGCAAAAGAACCACATTTTCTTTCATTTTACAATTTTCTGGATTTTCTGGATTTTTTTCAGATTTTTTTGGCAATTTTTTAAAATCGTACCGCTACGCCGCTACGTATCGCCCGCTTCGCAGCGGTTTGGCGGCGGGCCGTTATGGCCGCCGCTACCGCTATTTTCATCCTTGCATACTATCACCCGTGCATGCACAACATCTGCATGCTATTACAGAAGTTGGCTGGAACACCCAGCAGATGAAACATATTTTGGAACACTAACGTTAATAAGTGAAGGAACAGATATAGCAAATGCACTAAAAGCCTCTGGTAGGAATTTCTTGTTAGAACAGGCACCAAATGTTCCACAACCATCACTAATCCTAAATAATATTTGATAAATTACCCAGCACAGAAAAAGCATCATTAAAAGTATTTGCAGGTCTAGCTGTTTAACTTTTCCATGTTGGAAATAAATCTAGAGGTGTCAAGCTTGTCATGCACAAATGTGGGCTTTGAATATCATTTAGCACTCTAAGAATACTGGCAACAAAAATGTAAACAGAGAAAAGTAAAAGACTTATTTCATTTAGCACGTTATTGAAGCTGCATCTTGAGCACATCTGAAAGTATTTTTAGAATCAGCCTCAGTGTGCAATGAGCTTGCATCCACTCTGTTTGATAAGATTTCAAATCTATTTGAATCATCACCAGATGGACCAGAAAATGCTATTAAGAGAATGCATTTATCATCATTCATTGTTCCTTCAAAAGCATTACACTGCTGTATTTACTCCACTCGACATATCCTACCCCTAAAGGATTGGATTTACAAAGACCACTACCATTTGAATTCGACCTCCATTGGCCTGGTTAAGACTAGGCTCTCACACCCAGCTTTTGGGTTATAACTTCCCTTTAATCACTATTTCCAATTCCATTTCAAAGCCCAATAAGGAGATCCATACAATCTCTATAGCTTTAAGATCCAATGGAAAAATCCATATTTCGATTCTATCTAGTAAGGATCTCAAAGAATAACGTTTGCTTACAACTATCCTTATGCCCCTCAACCACCAAAGCAAGCGTTATATTTTAATTCGACCCCATTTTCTTTTGGCAACTTCATCATCTTCTAATTAATAAGATGACTCTGATCATCCCTGTCCCAACAAAAATTTCTTATTTTTTTTCAAGTTTTTCAGTCGCACTATGGGATTTGAAAAAGAGAGAGATGATAAACCAGAAGGTTTGCAAGAATGGAGTAAAAAGAGTCATTCTACCATTGAAAGAAAATATCTTTTTTCAGACAAATTTCTTTCATTAGCTTTTCAATAATAGGCCTCAAAGAGATGGTTACTTAGAGTTGGCTTTATGCAGAAATCAAGATAAATCAAAGGAAAACTTACCAAGCTGACACCCGATGTTTCTCTGGTACCAACCCTGAAATGGAACTCTTATGTAGATTCACTCTGACGTCTAAACCTTAGTAATCGGAACCTCCCCTCCCCCTCCCCGATCCCGCTCCGAAAACGTGGATCGGTGTTTTCAGAGTGGATCCATCCTCGGAGCGTGGTTCGAAGATACTCGGAGCGCGAATCAACCGAATATAAAGCGAACTATGCAGAATCTTTAGTTTATGTGGATTTTCTTTTTCTATAAGCTTGACATTTATCTTTTAAATGAAGAAACTTCTTCTAACTTATTAATTATTGTCTATTTTATGTGATCAAATTGCAAGGTTAATTTTTTTTCTCCATTTTAGTATATGGATAAGATATATTTGTGTCCATTAGTTAATTATTTATAAACCCATAAGCACTATGTTGTATAGGTGCTCCGGAGGCACTCCGGACACATAATTATTTTAATATTTAACGTTTCGGCGCTCCCGCTCTTGCTCCACACTCTGGGCACCTAGGTTTGAACAACAAAATCATCTCGAACCACATTAAGATGGCAAAAAGGTTCTTAAGTTGCTTGGCCATGCATCATAAAATATTATTGTGCCACCCACAAAATGAAAGTGCAAGATCTCCACAACTTCCCATCTATGATTCCAGATACTTGTATAGCCATCATGCCCGTATCTTTATGGATACAATACTGATAATGGTACCGGATATTCCATGGATACTTGTAGGTATGATTTTAGCCTATCCAATTCTAGTATGTCTTTTATTAGTTTTCTTGCTTTTCATCATAAAGACTGTGACGAAGGAATACGAATACTTATAATTTCATTAATTTAGAAATGTTCTAAAAGAAAAAGGTAATACTTTGTAATTAAAATGAAATATGAAAGTTTGAGTCCTGGATAAGACTCATGTACGATGTATCTGTATCAATGTTCAAGTTTTCAAAAAATGTTGGGTTGTATCCTCGATACTCATATATGTTCCTTTGTCCATATCCATATCTAGGCATCATAGCCTCCTGTCCTTCGTTGAAACCGCTAATAATACTCCATTTTTATTGCCTTTCATAGCAATATACCTTGATTTGTCATTCCAATGCCAAAGCAATAAAACTACCATGACCCCACAGTGAGTGGAGTGAAACAATTCTGGCCACAATCAAGTCCAGTCTACTAAATAAAATAAGGCAACTTCCAATTAAGAAAAATAAGAGCAAAAGAGTATTTACCACTACTCAGATGGAAAAGCTTAATTAGATTCAAAAGAAGTTCATGGAAGAAATATTACTTTCAAAATGTCTGAAGAAGTGTAGCAAAACATTTCTTTTACTCTTCTCGCTACTTCATAAGATTCTTCTAGTGGCATATGCTCCCCTCTTTCCTATATGAAATATGAAACAAGTCAAAATATGAGAAGCCATGAACAGCTAACAATAGAGCTTACTATCTGCACAAGAAATAAAAGTTCTTCAAATTTAACACAGCTTTGCACACTTTTTTGTTGTTTGGCAAGTCTACTTTTTGGGTCTATTTGACTTGAAACCGATTCAAACATATGTTTGAGTGGGTAAGTTCTATGTGAATGCCTAATTCAATTAGCTTTAAGACCTTTTGCCTCTTTTTTATAAAGTAACAAACAGGTAATTTTTTCAAGCAGATATGATTGTCTAAAGAAATCAGGAATTTTATAGTTTTTCCTTTTCACAAGTTTGCCCATATAACTTTTACTATATGACAAGGTTGCCAGTGCTAATTTTACTATAGGCCAAGTTTGCCCATGCTAGTATTACCATATGACAAGTTTTCCCAAATAACTTTTATTAATAAGCTTGCCTTTTCTAATCAAATCAAACATACCAAAAATTCTATTTGTAAAGGGGTCTAATTGAAACAGCTCTATTTCAAATAATTCTAATTAAATCAGTTGTATTTCAAATAGACCGGACTTGCCAGACAGGCCCTTAAGAGTGTTATATTGGTGGAAAGAATGTGAAAATACAGTCTTCTCAGAAAAAGAAAAAAAAAATAGCGACAAGAATAAAGGGCAATGTTTGGAATCACCAACTCTTTCATAATTTTATTTGGTAGAGCACATGAAACCAGTTGTTCAGCTCTAGATCAATATAATAATTGGTTTTTCCCTTCTTCACTTTTGCAATTCAAGATCTTAAAAGACATAGGTCGTGCCGTTTATGATGATAATCATGGTGGGCTCAACAAATAAGGAATCATGATAGGGCCCACCATCCAAAAATAAACATGTCAACCGTGCAATAGATACAATCATAAAGAGCAATACATTTTTTAAAGATACAGTGAGTTATTAAGTTGTCCTCTCTACTCGGTTGGGTGGATCCAACAAGAAACCCATCACTAACTCAGATCCAATTTTTTTATTGTTGTAAGCTAAAATGGTGAGCCTATGTAAAGTTCAAGATCATGGTCCATCAACTATGTTGGGTGGACTGAGAAGTTCTTGTAGTTTGACTTTCATTGACATATGCTGTTCATTTTATTTACTATTTTAGTCTTTTTACCCTTAATTAAAAACTTCATGAAAATCATCGTTCAAAAGAAAAAAAAAACCCATGAAAATCTAGGCATTGGATTTCAATTTCTTAGGTTTTGTCTTAGTTATGTATTTTTATTGCTCCAATTTTATATATTAATTTTCATATTTAATAAGTTGAAATTTTTTTGTTGCATTTTATTTCACTCCTCTTATATGCCTGTGCATTGCACTTTTCTTTCTTTCTTTGTTTTCTTTTTTCTAGTAAAACTATAATCCATTGTTTGGAAAATCGAAATCATATCGCAAATCTTTTAAGCGCTTGAACTTAAACCCACACAAATTGTAAATTTTTTTTCTTTTTCTTGTAAAAAATGAAAAGTAATAAAAACTATAAAAAGTAAGAAAATTAGTTATTTCATAAATCCATCCATTTTCCATCTACAGTGGAAGCAATAACAACAATAAAGTGATAAATAAGACTATGATAGAGGGGTGGTGTTGGTGATGTTCTCTAAGTTTATGGGTGTAAACTGTAAAGGATTAAAATGAAGCAAAGTTGCCGACAATTCTTGAAATGCTGCGGATCTTCATGGAAGACTTGTTGTGGAAAGTGATTCTTTGAACGCGATTTCATGGATGTCTAAATCTATCTTGAACCCTTGGAAGATTCAATTTTCACTTAATGAGATAAAGTTCTTTCACTTCCCAATTGCAGGTTGAATTTTTTCATGTGGTTAGGTTGGCCGATTGTATGACGGACATCTTAGCAAAAAAAGGGGTGGATAGGGTTGATCCTTGTGGTCCTTTCACTGTAATATGGTCTTGGATATAATGCTTTATACTCAAGTACCCTTTCCTTTTTTGGTGTTTCTCGCTCACATATGCTTTGATCTTCTCATAAAGTTTTACGTTATCGATAAAGAAAAAGAGAATACGATACAAACATATGCAAAACATCATTGACAGATATTAATATATTATAAATTAATATATGCCTGAATGTTAATTATGTTTAAGATATCAATGTTAATGGGAAAGATAAATGGGTTGCAATGTTTTTCTATTATTTTCTTTGAATAAAAAAATAAATAAAAACAGAGTCCAAATCATTAGCAATATCCTTGGAGTTAGAGAAGTGTTAATGAAGAAAATATTTAAAAAATAAAAAAAAAAGGTAGCACAAAACTCCTCAAGTACAAGTCGAAAATTCCATTCACATGCCTATTTCTTATTCACCGTTAAAACCTCTCCAAAATCCTATAAATTCTCAAGAGGTTTCTTTAATCACTTGATAACTTTTTAAAATAAGAAATACCAACAAAAGGAAGTAAACACTTATTAATATTGGCCATTCATCTATGGCTATTTTCACCTAGATGAAAATTTGAATCATAAGACTTGATAAACTAAGCACCAAATCATAAGATGCACTCCTAAATCCTAAGATTGACTTATAAATGAGTTCCATTGTATAGATAGGATTTTTTTTTCTGGGCCTGTTTGGTAAAATCACTTTACCAGTGAAGTTAGGTGAAGGGTCATTTCGAGAGACAATAAAAGAAAAGGGGTTAAATAAAAAAGTACCATATTTCAAAAAAAAAAAAAAAAACTCTTCATTTTACCCAAAAAAAAGTCAAAGAGTTACTTTCCCATGCCACTGAATGACAAAATGTCATCTTTCTTTTCTTTTAAAAAAAAAGTCAAAAAGATACATTCTCATCTCACTAAATGACAAAAGGCCATCACTTTTTTATTTGACCCCTCTTCTATTATTGTCTCTTAATTTGACCATTTACGTCACTTCACTTTACTAGTGAAGTTACCAAACAGGTAGATCAATTTGATATGAATGGTAGGATTTGGGGATACAAATCTTAGGATCTTGACAACAATGCTATGAGGAAAGACTACTGACTCTTCAAACAAAATGAAATCACTTCAATTTGGAAAAAAGAAATAAGTCACAGATAACCATTCCTTCATGTTGTTGATTTCCTATATAAATTGAATATAAACGTGTCTATCAGTTCCCAAGTATCTTTGTTAATCTATTTGTCAGTCATCACTTTGTCAACAAAAATGTCTTTTGGAAAAATCTACTTTTTGACTTTATCCACAAACTGTTTTCCATAAGGGCCTACTCACTAGTTTTAAAAGGCAAGCAAAAATTTAGAGACTGAGTTGAATAGGGTAAGAACTTTTATGTGCATAAATCTCAGCAAATGGCTTAAAAAATTAGTCAGGATCAAGCTTCGTGACTTCAGGAACTCAAATATAAGGTCAATTACCTGCAAAAGCTGCTGAATGAAGAGCGTAACATCACTCCCAGCAATAGGAAAAGACTTAATGCTGCCCCCAATAACATAGCCTTCTGCAACCGGTACAATATGAGTAGCCCCATGTCCAACATCAACAACCACTCCTGTCATCTCACACTGAGAGAATTACTGGTCAATCAAAGATGCAAGGTTCACAAGTAATTATTAATATGGAGATCATGTGTCATACAAAATAAAGGAAGAACATTCTGTAATCACGTTAGAGTTAACAAAGACACAACATATAGTTTGATTCTTTTAGCCCGCAATTGGTAATCAAGTTGCAGTTTGTTAGTGATTTCTTCATTGTGCTTATTCCCAAAGCTAAAATATGAATAAAGAATGATCAAACTAAAAAAATAAAAGAATTTATTTTGATAATTAGGAGGAAAAAAAGATCTTCAGGTGTTCAGAAGAGAAAATATTTAGAGATGATGAAGATTTAAATTAGATTGTCTGGAAGAGTAAAAAAATTTAGGAGAAAGGTAAAGAGATTAAAGAATTAACCTCAAAGCCCAGTGGTAAAGACTGAGGGACATGAATCTAGAGCTCTTTGGGTTAATGCTGAAGATAAAAATAATAGAGTAAAGCAAGAAGTATGAATGAGATAAACAAGCTGAAAGTTGTAAATTATGTTATCGAAGAGCCCACGGCAAAGGCAATAACTTCAACTCTCAAGAAGTTGTAGGAAAAAGTTTTTGTTAATAAATCCAGTTAGTTTTTTGAAAAAAAAAGGCTAGATAAAGATGACATCACTAGAAACAGCTGGCAGAGCTACATTTCTTTTCCTTTTTTTTTCCTTTTACAAAAAGGCTACAATTCAAAGTTGTCAAAATAGAATTGAAGGGATGGCTTGACAGGAAGTACAATGAACAGAGGGAAAAAAGAAGAAGATTTTAACAGTCACGAAGCTCCAGGATAAAATAGGTTCAAATCTTGCCTTCTTCTAAGGCATGTTGCTAACATAATGATTTTACTCGGTCACTGCTGAATTGCTACAGCACTGGAGAAAAATCATTATAGAGCACAACATAATCACACCCTATCTCTGATTTAGCAAAACTATTTGCACCTCCATTTGAGGATTTTTTTAAAGGTTAATGCGCTGGAAGTTTCTTCAGCGATTTCACTCAAGAAAGAAATTCAAAAAGGAGGATTTGGCTCAGGAGTTAGGATAGATCGGAATGGAAAAGACCCCAACATATTTGGGACTTGGGAGTTGGGACGATACTTTGATGATGATGATGATGAATATGATAGAAATTCAAAAAGGAGATGAAAGTCGTGCTCATCATTTTGATTCCAGGATTTGAAGGACCAAAAGATATTTTCTCACCAATTAAGTTTAGTGGAAGCGTCTTGAGTTCTCAAGCACTGATTAACAGGATATGTGATGATGGATTTTATAATTTCCTCTTTCTCAAGGAGCATTCATGTAAGGGTGTCAAAATCCTTGATGATTTCTTTTTTGTCTCGAATGAGTGTATTTATTCAAGAATGAAGAAGGAAGGGCCAAGAGTAGTATTATTCAAGATGTCATGGAGAAATCTTATGACCATATGAACTGGTCCTTCATCACAAGCTTAGAGTGAATAAATGGTTTCAGCAATAATTGGAGAGTTGGGATAAAAGAACGTTTGTCAGGGAATCCTTTTCGATTCTAGCCAATGGTTCTTCACCCAATTTTTTTACAGTGCCAGACTGGCATATGTCAAGGAGATTCTCTCTCCCATTTCTCTTCTCTACCATGGGAGATCATTTTAGTAGAAAAAGGCTTTTGTCAGATAGTTCATGAGATTCTGTGCAGGTAGTAGTAGTGTATCAATTTCCATATCCTTTTGATCAATGAGACCTTCATCAGTTTTGGGGTTCAAAAGCTCGCGTGGAGTATGTATTATGTTTGTTAAATTGTTTTGAAGCAGTCTTGGATCTCCAAGTGAACCTTATTAGATGTATGTTGATCTAGAAACGAAGGACCTATGAAATGTGATGCACACCAATTCCTTTGTTCTCTTGCAAACATGACATATGCATTATCAGATGAACCCCATTTTGTAGATGATTCACGGTGAGGGTTTTAACAAATGAAGCTAACAAACAAACATCCTCAAGACACATGAAAGTGCCAAATTATCTAACCCAAGTAGCTAGGGCAATTTCATCCACCTTAAAAGCTGTGTTCAGGATTTGGGCCATGGTTCATAGAGGTTTGATGCCCAGATGTTGACAATCTTCTAACGTATATATTATGGTCAATATTGAAAAAAGCATAATCAAGGGTGTTGATAATAAGGAAAAACCTATATTGAAAGGGTTTTCATATAATATAAGTTCAAATAGCATAGTGGAAATTGGAGTTAACAACGTACAAGAGATAGACCATTCAGAAATAAACACAGAGTAAGAGAGTGAAGAGATCATGTTAAATGGTAAAGACAGAAGATCAAAGAAAGGAAATTAAAAGGTCCCTTTCGGCCTTTCCAGTTTTATGGAGTTCAATGTTGACATTGCTTCAAGAGGTACCCATGTTGCTACTGGAGATGAGATGTTCTAAGGGATGAAAAGGGCCCAACTAAATTTGTGGAAAGGACTAAAATGAAGTAAAAGGCCTGTGATTTTTTTGGAGACTTTGTGATTTTGTGCGACGTTCTATGAAGAACACTTATAAGAGACAGTGTTCCACAAAACATGATTTCTTAGGTGAGTGGCAATAGAAACAAACTGTTAAGATTTAGCCACATCTTTTATGAGACTAATGCTCTTTTTTCCCATATAAATGACACCTTAAGGTTGAAAGGAAAACAAAAATGGGCTAGACATCTTTGTGGCTAAGGGTCTAACACAGAGCATTTCAAAGTAGGAGAAGCCTTAATTGTTGAGATCAAGTTGTATGGGATTTAATCTTTGGCATCTCCTCTTGTAATCTCTTTGTATATCTTGTCCAATGAAATGTATTTATTTATCAAGAAAAAATGTCAATAACAATAATTAAAAAGAAAGAGTCAGTTTATTCTCCATCTTTTTCATCTTGGGCTCTCCCAAGTGTTTATATTTGCCTTCGGAAATTAATGGAAACAAAAGTCACAACTGAACCTAAATTTTCTACTTTTTTCTTCTTTCTTACTTTTTTTCCTGCCAGTTGGTTGAGATGTGCTGGGATTTTACCATTCTAGAAGAGATGGGAGTGTTCAAATAGAGATACACCATGTGATTCCCTTTGCATAGGAGAACAAGGTGGATTGTGTTCAATTATATTGCCACTTGATGCTAACGCTGTAGCTACCAATGTGGGATGCCAAAAGAGAAATAAAAGCTCCAAAATAAAAAAAAAAAGCTAATCATTGCCCACCTTGGAAGTTGTGTATCCAGCAGCAAGAGCAAGGACAGGCTGCACTCCAATATAAAGTCCAGGGACATTAAATGTTTCAAACATAATTTCTCCAGTATATTCACGGTTTTCTGGAGGAGTGAGAGGACTCTCAGTCAAAAGGAAATAATGATCCTCAGGGTCACACCTCAAGTAATTGAATATGCACTGCTGCCAGAATCTCTCCATTGAATCCCAATTATCCACCTGCAAAAGGCACTTAAATGTGATACATTTCAAAAATTGAGCATTTAGCACCTATGCAGAAGGATCCTCCTTTTATATCAAGCATTCAGACACCACTCAACACTCCTATTAGGAAAATTACTTATGTCGCTTGTTCTGAAATTTATATTAATAGCATTTATGTTAGGAAGAGCTCCTCTGATTGTTTTAGTGTCTATAAATGATTTTGTCTATGTAAATGCTTAATGATAGGGTGCCATTATACAGCTCATCAGCTCTATTTTATATACACGTAAATATCTGAAATACTATGTGCATGTAAATGTCTGAAATATTTGCCAACACACTCATGGTTGAGTGTCCAATGAGTAAAAATATGAAAATTTCCATTCGAAGTGAAAAAATGTCTTTTTCCAGTTAAAAGCAATGAGTGTCCAAGAGTGCAATGTGGACCTAGACATCAGATTAGACGATCTATTTGGAAAGTTTAAGTGTCCATCATGCAAGGGCCAAGGGGACTCAGATATCTAACAAGGTGCAAACTGTTTTACCTGACCATGCTGAATAGGATAGCTGAGATTGTACACACTGCTTGAGCGACACCTGGTCAGAGCCTCGTCTCCAATAAAGAAATCAAGATCAGCCATGACACCAGCATTATGCTGCGCTAACCAATTTCCCTTACCAGAACCCCTCGAATCTTTTGAAAAGGATTCATTGACAGCCACAACAGTCGGTATAATGAAGCATGGCTCAACATTGCCAGCAAATCCGATCTTGGTATACCTAAAAGTAACTTTTGATAGGTTAAAGTACTGCAAAGAAAGGATTATAACATTGTTCCGAGAGAGAAAACTATGTTAAAACAATTATCTACTGGGTGATAGAACCATCATCATCAATGTAGCTCTCTGAGTCCTGCCTATTCCACTCAATAAAAGCTAAAGACCATTATTCCTCTGTTTCTTTGTTTCTCTGCATTTTACGTGTAAGTGACATTTGTTTTGTTCTGTCTTCACTGACTACAAATTGAGGTACAATGTAAGGCAACCAAGTTCTCAGAATCCAAACAAAGGCCAAAGTTAACACTCCACTAGGCATTTGTAATATTCTACAATACATATCCCATACAAAGCATAATATTCTCTACAACAAATTTATTGTAAATTCTTCATTAAGGCTCTGTTTGTTTGCATTAAAATACAGAAGGTGGCTAAAAATGAAGATCTCCTACATCAACATCAAACCCATGTAATGAAATGCTGTTACTTCAGATCCAATGTGATTGAACCATGTGGTCTGAATCTGATAAAATCTGCATTATGGGGCCCACTTCTTATCAAGACAAGGCACAAAATCTAAACTACCCCACACTAATTGCAAGTGGCCTGATCAGATCCATCACCAATGGAGAGAATTCATCCTCTTCATCCTACCATGAAAAAAAATTACTACAATCCAACAGTGAATGTCACTCCTTTTCTTGAAGTGAATTCAGGTCGGTAGCAGTTCATGTGTTTCAATTTTGATCCAATGGTCCCACTTGTCAGCAAGTGGGCCCGGCACCTCAATCAATCAGAATTTACCATTCTGTCACTGACTCACTGTATGCGTATAATTACTCCCATTAGTTAGAACTCAGAAGCTCAACAAAAGCACCATAGTCAATACAGAAACTTCCCAAAACAATCAAATACCAAAGCAAAAGAACCCAAAGAACAAAAACAGGCAGCTAAAACCTGCATCATGTGACCCACTTCCATCAAATCACGCCGTTGGAACAATGCCATCCAAAAGAAAAGGACGATCACCATATGATTCAAACCGTGTGGGGCCCACCCTTTTTCCGATCGGACCCACAAAAGTCAAGCCGGACAGATTTCATTCCAAACAGTATAGGAATTAGGAATAATCATAAGCATTGATGATTACACATGTTCATAATTCATCAACCCATGTGCATCATAGTGAAAGTGGGTGGGTTGGCGATTGGAATACACAAATGAGAGAAGTGGGTCCCACAAAAGATTTCTACCAGAAGTATCTGGTAAAAGTAAAATTGGAATCCGAAGATTAGTAAAAAGCAAATCCTTTTTGTTTTCTTCCGTAACAGGAAAAGGGTAGTACCCGGTGCCGTTGTCGATGACGACAGCGTGTCGATCAGCGGCATCCATTGATTCGATCGGGAAGGAGAAGAGACGAGAGAGAGAGAGAGAGGTGTTATCAGAAGCGTCGACCTGGGTACTATTGTTACGATAGGAGAGCCTGTTAAGTCCCACTGCGCCACGTGACAAATTTGCCACCTCAGCTATGGTCCCTTTTGAAATCAATAAAAAAAAGTCAGGGTCTTTCTTGCCAGTAAAGAAAAAATGGTTTCCTACCCCCAAGGCCGGCCTACGTTATGCCAAGCAATCAGTTGCGACGATCTCCGGCAGCGACGCAGAGTCTCCAAAACCCAAGCAAACCTCCGAGCCCTCTATTCTCTGTTTTCTTTTCTTCGGCTCCGACGAGTCCGCAATCAGGATCCCCTGCTTCTCCTCTCTTCCAAACGACCAACACCTTCAGATTACTCTCTATTCCCAATCAACCGAAACACTGAAGACTATATATTCTCTTTCTATTTTCTCCGGCGCCGACAGAACAAGGCTAGTCCAGATTCTCTGTAACACAGAGCACTAAAGCCTCTCTGTGCAAGAACGGTGAAGAGAGGTATCTTCAATGTAGGATCTGTTGCAAAGTATTTTGAAAAGAACCCTTCTCGTTTTCTTTTTTTCATTTCAGGTAAGTGGTTGAGATGAGAGTGATGCTGGCAATCAAAATTTAAAGAGTTATATTTATTACTTTTCTTCATAAATCCATTCAATCAAAATTTACACACAAGTTTGGCATAAAACCCCAAAAGGAAAAGGAAAAGGAAAAAGAGGAAAAAAAAAAAAAAAAAAAGAAAGAAAAAAAGAAAAATATATGTATCAGTTTTCATACAATTTGGTGATCTCTAGGACTCTAAAAAAAATTCACAGAGGAAATAGTAGGTTTCAAACATAATAAAAAGTTTTGGTAACAAATTGGGGCTACAAAAGTATAGAAAATTAGAAAGTGAGACTGAGTCAATTTGTGGTTTTTTTGCATATTTTTTGAAATCTGTAAGGATTTAAAAACATGAGACTTCAAGCATTAGGGATTATCAAATCTAAGTACATATTTAACAGTTTGGACCACGAATTGGCCCAAGAAAGTGCAACTAATTAAATAATGGAATTTTATTTGCTTTTGTGTTCTTAACATGTTTCTCAAAATCAATGAAGATCTAAAATATAAAACTTCACATCAAGGTTTATCATTTATATATATATGAAAATACTGAATTTTTTGGATCAGGAATTGGAGGCCCACAAAAGTGTAAAAAATCAAATTTCAATGTTGTTAGGTATTTTGTATGTTGTAATTTGATGGATGCATGATCATTTTATCATCTTTCAAATTTTCACGCATACATTGATTTTGAAAAACCTGAAATCTTGGATTTACTCATGCATAGTTTTACAACTGTTAAAACCTGAGTTTTCATGCATGTTTTGGTTTTTTAAAGTTGGATGCATAATATTGTAAAATTGATTTTTAATCATTCATGCCTATGGTCTTAGACATTTAAATCATCTTAGGCATATTAGATTCATATTTTGAAAACACCTTTTAAGGCATCGTTTTTCCGACTGTTGGAGCCCAGACGACCCGCCCCTCTTCGAGGTCAACCGAAGACTAGTCGTTGGCAGCTTTTTGGTATAAATTTCAGCTCATTCCAAGGCCAAAACAACGGAACTTTGAGGAACTTTTTGAAGTGCATTAAGGCCAAGCAAAGGGGAATGAGTTAAGGAAGCTCAGAGATCATTTGGAAAGCTAAAACTTGGAATCATTAAGTTAAACCTCTCTATGTAAGCTTTGTTTTCCTCAATATATGCTTTTCATACTTTGTTTAAATTATTGGTAAATCAATGAACTTTTGATTGAAGTCATTATACATACACATCGAGCATTCATCTTTTCATCATTAAGAGTATGTGTTGAGTTGTAATTTCACTTTCATATCAGTCTATCGATCAAGAGGAATTGTATTGAGCTTAAATTGTATCTCTTTGAGTTTTATCTTAGACACATTTGAGAGAAAAAGCCCTAGGGCTGTAAAGGTTATTGATTAGCCTAGAAAAACATATTATAAGGTTATTGTTTAGCCATTTAAAAGCATTGCGTAGATGTTATTGTTTAGCCTATTAAAAAGCATATTGTAAAGGTTATTGCTTAGCCTATTGAAAAGCATTGTTGTTAATAGAATTTCGGAGGGGTGAAGGAGCACAAGCCGGGGCTGGATGTAGGAAATTGGCCAAACCACTATACATAGTCGTGTTATGATGAATGCTTGCAGTGAATGTTTATTTTGATAGCTTCCGCACTCTATTTATTTCATAATCATCACTTGTGCCTAATTGTTTTTAAGAAGTTAAAATTTGGCATAATTAGTTGAAAATCAAGCTGACCCTATTCAACCCCCCACTTGGGTTCGAATCCTGGACTTTCAAAAGTAACAAGAACACGCCCCATGTTACATTTGTCAAAGTGGGACAAAGTTGGTCCCACACACGATTTTTACCAAAAGTAACTGGTAAAGTAAAATTGGAATCCGAAGATGAGAAAAGCAAATCCTTTTGTTTTCTTTTGTAATGGGGAAAGGGCTGTACCCGGTGCCGTTGTCGGTGATGACATTGGGTCGATCTGCGACATCCATTGATTCGATCGCGGAGAGGGGGAGAGAGAGAGAGAGAGAGAGAGAGAGAGAGAGAGAGAGAGAGATGTTATCAGGACTGTCGGTGTCGGTATTTTTACGATAGGAGCCAAGAGAGATAGCGTTGGTTTTTGTCATTGAAGCAGACGTCAATCCCTAAGCGAAAGGGAAGACCCCAACGAACCCTTCAAATCTTCCCTCCCCCTTGCAATTTCTTTGCAATCTGACTTCTCAATGGGCCATCCCTCAAATCCGAAACTTTGGTATTTTTATTGTAAAATAAAGTTAAAGTAAAGCTTCAAGTCAAAAGAATATAATATATAAGGGGGTTATGATGGTATTTTGTCTTTAGTGGATTTATAATAATTTTTTTTTTTTACTTTTTGTATAAAGAGTGACCTTTTTTTGTCATTTATTGGATAAAGAGTGACCATTTTCTTGGCATTGTATTGAGCTTAAATTGTATCTCTTTGAGTTTATCTCAGACTTATTTGAGAGAGAAAAACCCTAGGGCTGTAAAGGTTATTGATTAACCTAGAAAAGCATATATAAGGCTATTGCTTAGCCATTTAAAAGCACTGTGTAGATGTTATTGCTTAGCTTATTAAAAAATATATTGTAAAGGTTATTACTTAGCTTATTGAAAATCATTATTGTTAATAGAATTTCGGTGGGGTGAACGAACACAAACCGGGAGTGGATGTAGGCAATTGGCCGAACCACTATACATAATTGTGTTATGGTGATTGTTTATTTTGATAGCTTCCACACTTCATTCGTTTCATAATCATCACTTGTGCCTGATTGTTTAAAGAAGTTAAAACTTGGCATAATTGGTTGAAAATCAAGCTAACCCTATTCAACCCCCCACTAGGGTTCGGACCCTAGACTTTCAAATGTAACAAGAATATTCAATAATCAAATTTATAGCAAGAGAGGGGAGTCTTATATGTGACTTGGCACACCCATATGTGATGTCACATGGGCCCCATGGGACAAAGTGGGTCCCACACACGATTTTTACCAGAAGTATCTGGTAAAGTAAAATTGGAATCTGAAGATGAGAAAAGCAAATCCTTTTGTTTTCTTTTGTAATGGGGAAAAGGTAGTACCCGATGCTATTGTCGATGAGGCAACGGGTCGATCAACGACATCCATTGATTTGATCGTAGAGGGGAGAGAGGGAGAGAGAGAGAGAGAGATCTTATCTGGATTGTCGATGTGGGTATTGTTACGATAGGAGCCGAGAGAGATGGCGTTGGTTTTTGTCATGGAAGCAGACGTCAATCCCCAAGCGAAAGGGAAGACCCCAACGAACCCTTCAAATCTTCCCTCCCCATTGCAATTTCTTTCCAATCTTTCACTTCTCAAAGGGCCACCCCTCAAATCCGAAACTTTGGTATCTTTATCGTAAAATAAAGTTAAAGTAAAGCATCAAATCAAAAGAATATAATATATAAGGCGGTTATGATGGTATTTTATCTTTAGTGGATTTATAATAAATTTTTTTGGCTTTTTATATAAAGAGTCACCCTTTTTTTTGTCATTTATTGGATAAAGAGTGGCCTTTTTTTAGCATTGTATTGAGCTTAAATTGTATCTCTTTGAGTGCATCTTAGACACATTTGAGAGAGCAAAATCCTAAGGATGTAAAGGTTATATTGATTGACCTAAAAAAACATATTATAAGGTTATTGCTTAGTCATTTAAAAGTATAGTGTAGACGTTATTGCTTAGCATATTAAAAAGCATATTGTAAAGGTTATTGCTTAGCCTATTGAAAAGCAATGTTGTTAATAGAATTCCGGTGGGGTGAAGGAACCCAAGCCGGGAGTGGATGTAGCAATTGGCTGAACCACTATACATAGTCGTGTTATGATGAATACTTGTGGTGATTGTTTATTTTGATAGCTACTACACTTTATTCGTTTCATAATCTTCACTTAGGCCTAATTGTTTTAAAGAAGTTAAAATTTGATATAATTGGCTGAAAATCAAGCTCACCCTATTCAACCCCCCAGTAGGGTTTGGATTCCGGACTTTCAAATGTAACAAGAACACTCAATAATCAAATTTATAGCAAGTGAGGGGAGTCTTATATGTGACTTGGCACACTCATATGTGATATCACATGGGCCCCATGTTACATTTGTCAACTGGCTAAAATAATTATCCATCCCTTGCTCATATAGAAATGGAATGCAAAAGGGAGTTGGGGGCAACTACATACATGCACGCAAGCGACCATCCACACCCTATTCATATAGATGCAAAGGGAGTGACAATGCTTGTGAAGAATTAATGCTTAGTTATCACTTGAATATAGGATGGCCAAATTGAAGAGACACCAATTTGAATGAAGGGGGTGTGCTTGCCTAGAGCTCGAATGCACCGTGCCCACCTTAGTGCATGTGTCATGTTTAGACACATTCATAAGAAAATGAATCTATTACAATCACCTCTCCTAAAAAGTAATTGTAACTTATGCAGGAAAGATTTCAAGTGATTAAGAAGAGGAAACTTGTCAAGTTCAGACTTTTTCTAAAAGAAATGGCAAAGTATGAAAATGAGTCCTCAAGCCAATTATAATATATGAAAGGGACTGTTTCCAATTCGCATTTTCAAATTTAATTTTGACTGTCCAGCAATTTTGACCATCCCTTAATAGCATCACTGAAATCTTAGCCATGCGTGATGACAGGGGCTCTTTGGACTCCATTGCAACCGCTCATTTCAGCTACCCTCCCCAACCTGCCACTTCACCCACCAGAGGTACCACCAACACTTGGATTTTGGATTCCATGCCTGGCGAGCATTTTGCATCAACACCTCTTTCCACCCCTTCCTACTGAAAGTTAGGTTGGTGGAAGCGTTAGGAATGCAGTCCGCACGACAGTGGAACTGTGAGAAGAACCAGAAGCAAAAAAGAATGATAGTTGACCAATTCGAGGTGGTCGGCCTCCTTGGGCACGCACAGTTGGGGGTAAAATTCCTTTTTCTTCTTACTATTCCTCTCTTCATAAATAGCTAATGATGGCTTACATAGATAGAAGTAAAATTAAAAAAAATCTCTCAAATAAGAAAAAGAACTTAAGTAAGAAAGAAATCCTATCTACTTAATATGGAAAGAAATCTATGACATGTTAGGCTAGCAAATACTACATCCATTACTTAACTTGCACACTAAGCTTGTCCTTGGGCCACATGCTAGCCCCATAGTCCAGCACGTGAAGACTCGGGCTCATGTGAGCTTGGGCTGGATGATTCTTATCATTCCCCACTCCTTCAAAACCGACCTTGCCCTCAAGGTCAAGAGTTGAAAATCATTGGTGAAGATGGTCCAGGTCCTCCCAAGTGGTGTCATCAATTGGTAGATTAGCCCATTGTACTAGAACTTCATGCATGATTTTCTTCCCTCTCTTAATCCAGCGATGGTTGAGAATTTCCGAAGGGAAAAGGTCAATTGTTCCCGCCTCGGAAACTGCTGGAAGATGGGCTTGAGTAGGAACGCCAGGGCCAACACTTTTTTTAAGGAGAGACACATGAAAGACTGGATGTAGGCGTGAGTCCGTTGGAAGGTCAAACTTGTATGCAACAGGCCCAATACGTTCAAGAACTTTGTAGGGCCCAAAAAATCATGCTGCTAGCTTTTGATTTGTTCGCTTGGCAATCGTGGCTTGTCGATAAGGATGCAAGCACAAGTATACCATATCACCAACCTCAAATTGACGTTCAGAACGGTGGCGGTCATGTTGTACCCACATTGGACTTTGGACGGCATTGAGATTAAGCTTGAGATCTCGTAAGACTGCATCACGGTCCAATAATTCCCTATCAACGAGAGCATTGGTTGTTTAGCAGGCATATAAGTGGAAATAGAGGGAGGTTCATGACCATACACAACTTCAAATGGAGTCATTTTAATTGCAGTGTGGTATGATGTGTTGTAGCTCCATTCAGCCCAAGGAAGCCATTTGTACCATTGTTTGGGCTTGTTAGAAGCAAAACATCGCAAATAGGTCTCCAAGCAGCGATTTATCTCCTCATTTGGCCATCTGTTTGAGGATGGTAGGCCGTGCTTAACTTTAGCTGAGTCCCTTGTTGGGCAAACCTTCCAAAATCCAATGATAAAAAATTGGATCGCGATTTGAGACAATGGATCGTGGCATACCATACAACTTGGAAATTTCTTTGATGAATATTTCAGCGACCATCTTGGCAGAAAACGGATGGGATAGGCTGCAAAAATGGCCATATTTAGTCCAGCGGTTCACTACTACCAAAATTGTATTTTTTCCAAATGAGAGTGGTAGCCCATCAATCAAATCCATGGATACATCCTCCCAAATCGTATTGAGAATAGGCAAAGGCTGAAGTAATCCGCCTGGTTTAGATGTAGGTATCATATTTATTTTGCTGACAAGTAGAACACTCTGCAATGTATTGTTTGAGATCCTGCTTCAATCCTTGCCAATAAAAATGATGTGTAAGGCTTTTGTATATGTGAAGAAGACTCAAGTGGCCAGCTGTAGGAGAGGCATGAAATTCCCACAAAATGTTAGATCTTATCTCTGGCACGAAAGGTACCACCAAACGCCCTTTGTGAAATAACATGGAATTGTGCACTGTATAACCTATCATGGAGCCTGGGTCAGCTGTATACTTCTTGATCAATTGTTGAATTTTGTCATCTTGGCCATACATTTTGTGAATGTCGTCCAATACAGTGGATGTTGGAACAAAAAGTGCACGTAAGGAGACCTCTTCATGCTGTCGTGATAAGGCATCAGCCACCCTATTTTCATAATCATAACCCATCAATTTTGAAACCCAATTTTGTTGTGTAAGGGTGGCCACCCTTTGCTCTAGGAAATGCTTGAGGCTCTTATGGTCAGTTAGAATGTGGAATTTGCGGCCCACTAAATAAGGCCTCCATTTCGTAACCGCCTCTAAAAGAGCGAGTATCTCTTTTTCATAAGTAGAGTGGGCTAGTGTATGCCCAGACAAAGCCTTGCTAAAAAATGCGAGGGGTCGCCCATTTTGCATTAAGACTGCCCCAATGCCCGTTCCGGAGGCATCACATTTAATCATAAACTCCTTAGTGAAATCAGGTAAGGCAAAGACTGGAGTACTTGACATGGCTATTTTGAGCTTTTGAAGGCCTAGTGAGCATCGTCACTCCAATGGAATTGGTCTTTTTTCAATAAATTAGTAAGGGTTGATGCTATTTTCCCATAGTCTTTAACAAATCGACGATAATAGCCAATGAGTCCCAAAAACCCACGAAGCATTTTTATTGATTTTGGTGCAGGCCATTCAAGCATACATTGAACTTTACTTGGGTTTGTTGACACCCCATCATGGGAGATGATGTGGCCCAAGTGTAACGCCCCACACTTCACACATGCATGATATTGTCCGCTTTGGCCCACGGGCCTCACGGTTTTGCTTCTGATAGGCCTCAACCCATCAAAAGGCCTCATGCAAGGTAAGGGTGTAAACTTTACATATAACCCCATTCACTTTCCTCTCTATAGTCGATGTGGGACTCCGTGGCGTCACATTCCACCCCCCTTAGGGCTGCACGTCCCTGTGCAGTAGTCTGCCAGTCCCTGTAGCCTGCCAGCCCTTTTAGCCCGCCCACATGGAGACCCGCCCACTTGCACCAGACCACGGCAGGGGACCCACACTCGAACTAGTCGAGAGTCGGCTCTGATACCATTTGTAACGCCCCACCCTTCACACATGCATGATATTGTCCGCTTTGGCCCACGGGCCTCACCCACCCTTTGTGGGCCCTCTAATTGCTATTTTAAATACTAATGATTACTAATCTTTACTAATTATTGCTAATTACTAGTTAATTATGTTAATTAGGGGTTAATCAGGGTAGTTTTGTGTTAATCTCCTAAGTTAGTGTTAGACTAGTTAGTTGTATTAGTATTAGGGTTTTTGTATAGTCTTTTGTAATCTTAGGGTTTATTAGTGTAGGGAGGCCTTTAGTATGGTTTTTAGTAATCTATAGGGGGTTTAGTGTAAAAAGTGCATCTCTAGAACCTTCTAACCTAAAGACTAAGGAGCCCCTAACCCTAACCCTAATCCTATGTAAACCTAAAGGCTATTACAGTCATTATCCCTCCCACAAAAACTATAAATTAGCACAAATCCCCAAAACCCTAGCAACTATTCCTCTCTCTCATTTCCTCTCTTCTTCCTCTCTCATTTCTTCACATGGGAGCTACTGTTGTGCTGAGGATTATCTCTTAGGAGCTGCTGCTACTACTTCATCTTCCTCTTCTTCATTGGGCTGGGATTTTCTCTTCTATTTCTCTCTCTCTCTACAAAACCTTCTCTCCCAAGCAAAAGGCAAGTGCACCTTACTATTAACTTAGAATGTATGTTGTTTTCCCTTGATTTCTGTGGTTTCAGTTTATGAATGTTATTGATTAGTCCTAGAAATTACCTGGAGCTTAGTGGTTTTGTTGATTGGATGGTTGGCCATTGATGGATGGGGGTTTCACCCCCCATTTGGAAGATCAATGGGTCCAAATGATGTTGGTTAATGAGCATTGGAGTGATTTTATGTTTTGAGATGATTTGGTGAAGTTTGGGAAGGATTGGAAGTGGTTTGGAGGAAAAACGATCTAAAATGGAAAATCTGCAGAAACTGATTTTTCCCAGTTTTCGTGCACTGGGTCGACCTGCTGAGTCCACCTGCAGTGTACCGGGTGGACCCGCCTGCAACCCCAGGTCGACCCAGTACACTGCATTTCTGGGAAAACAGCTCCCAGTTGGAGATGTTCTGCAGACTGAGTTTCCAGTTATCCAGGTCGACCCGCCTGCAAGCCCAGGTCGACCCGGTACACTGCATTTTGGGAAAACTGGCTCTTAGTTAGGAAATTTCTGCAGAGATGATTTTCTGTGTACCAGGTCAACCTGCCTGCAGGCCCAGGTCGACCCGGTACACACTATTTTTGCAGGAATAGACTGAAAGTTGGTTTTTCGCCTGAAACTCAGACTCTCTATGTTCAGATCGACCTGATACTTAGGATTTGCAGTAGGAAATGTCTGAAAGTTGGGATATCACCCTTTTCATGGTTTTTGGTGTATGCGGTCAATCACCCAGGCCAGGAGACTGACCGGACACATTGGGAACCTTTGAAAACAAACTTAAACTTTCAGGAGGCCTGATTCAGGTTATTCAGTGCACTCGGTTGACCCACCTGGCCAGGAGGTCAACCGAGCACACTACACATCAGGTCCACCTGGGGGTCAATCCCCCAATGTGCCAGGTCGACCCAGCACACTGGGAAAACCCTGATTTTCCAGTTTTCAACATTTAGGAGTTGTGATCAGTTGTGGGGCCCATTGACCATCCAAATGGACATTTATCAATGTTCTAAACCCGAGTCAACGGTGTGGCTCAACCTTGACTCGCGGAGACCACTGATTAGGGTTTTGGTTGTTAATCTAAGATGATTTGACCTTTAAGAGTTGTCAAAGATGCTCGTAACCTCATAAGCACCAAACACAGTATTATATGGCATTAGTGACTTCGTTTAGAGATCAAATTACCGGAGATGGACCTGAACCTAACGTGGCCCATTACCTAGGATTGGACCGTTGTATTCCCCTATTGATTCTTATGTTGAAGTTCACACTTCACCTTGTTTAATGCTGTCATTCTTAGATCTTTAGAGTATCTGTTAACTGTTAATTAATGGAAATTGGAGGACCTGAACCTAGGATATCTTAGAGGTGACCTGTTAGCATGATTTGGAGATCACTGACCCGTGTCTGTGTTTAGGCGGGCCCTTATTGGGCCTAAGTGTGGAGTTGTGTACCTTTAGTTGGAAGAGGTAGTTTATATTGGGATTTTAAGTCATGATGGATTGAATGAACTAACTGCTTATCAGTAGTAAATGGATTTGTTGCCTCGTTTGGACAGATTTAGACCAGGCCATATGTTGATGGGCCTTCGTGTGGATCCAACGAGTGGGCTTGGACTTAGAATATAATCCATAGACTGATTGATATGTACAGACCTCTTAGAGACTTGGTTAGGACCTTGTTCATGCAAGGCAAAGCCTAGACAGACACAGACCCTTAGAGTTATTCTTGAGTCGGCATAGACATTCACTCGGTTTATTTAAGCTCAGCCTGTGGACTGATCATCACCGGTAGGAGCTATTTGAGTGTTGAGGAGCTATCATGATGAGCTGTGTGGTTCAGACGGACGATGTGATACCGTATCCGGTCTTGAGTGATGAGTGTGATGAGGTGATGAGTGATTTGTGGGATTAGTAATTCCCAGCACTGGTGAGATTTCTCCGCCGCAACTGTGTTCAGTATGGGAGGGCCGCGGCATAATATCCCGCGGTATTCCAGCTTGTGTGAATGTGCCATTTCGTAGTAGATTAGATGTTTTATTTTATCCTGATTCCTTATGATTAAACTGTTCGACTGCCTAGTTCATTTACCTTGCTATTCTTTAATTTATTTACCTGTCTCTATTTCATTTGATATGTATGTTCTACGTTAGTAGTATTCTGTGACTTGCCAGATCTTTTAGATCTGATCCATCTTTGGTGCTTAGGCCTTGACCCAGAGATCCCAGAGGATGCACCAGCGCTAGTAGAGGCGCCGATTGTCGGAGATTACGGATGGGGTCCGGCCGACCCGGATGTCGAGCCGGAGGGCGGAGATGAGCTACCTGGGTTTTGAGAGTTCATCTTATTTTGGGTTTTGAGAGAATTTTGTAGGTGAGCCGGGTTACTAACAAAGATGTAATAACTTTTGATTAATAACTGATACTTTTAACTAGACTGTAGTTCTGCTCACACTTTACTTAATATATATCGATACCTATTGCTTCCGCAATTTAACTGTTATTACTATATCGTCCAAAAAGTTTTAAATTGGACCTCACTGCGGGCCTACGATCTTGAAAGTTTTCGGATTTTCCGGGAAGTAGCGCTCCAACTTCGGGTATTCAAACGATTTTATTGGTATCCGGAATTGGGGTAAACCCCCTACACGGTTTTAAAAGGCCTCATGCAAGGTAAGGGTGTAAACTTTACATATAACCTCATTCACTTTCCTCTCTATAGTCGATGTGGGACTCCGGGGCGTCACACCAAGTATTCAATCTTTTGCCTCCCAAAGGAGCACTTTGGGTGATGTTGTTTTAGCACATCATTTTTAAAACAACATATGATGTTGTTTTGCCTCCCAAAGTATTCATAAGTGATGTTGTTTTAGCATTTTGAATACCAATCTTTTGCCTCCCAAAAACACTTTGTTTTAGCACTTTGATTGCTTGACATAGATTTCTTTGAACACCATTTTAAAATGATTCATATGTAGATTCCGTAATGGGCTATATAAATGAGGATATCATAAAAAAAAAAAAAACTAGCACAAATCTTCTCAAGTAAGGCCGAAATACATCGTTCATCATACTTTGGAATGTGGCTGGGGCATTAGTCAACCCAAAGGGCATGACCAAAAATTTGTAATGGCCATCATGTGTTCAAAATGCAGTTTTAGGTACATCCTCTTTTCGGACACGAATCTGGTGATAACGGATCGTAAATCAAGTTTTGAAAAACATCGGGCCCCATGTAGTTCATCGAACAATTCATCAATCACCAGAATGTGATATTTATCCTTCACAATAATTTGATTAAGAGCCCGGTAGTCCACACAAAACCGCCATGTTCCATCTTTCTTTTGCACGAGTAAAACGGCTGATGAAAACGGGTTGGAACTGGGTTGAATAATTCCACCTGCTAGCATTTCTTTGACAATCCTTTCAATTTCATCCTTTTGAAAGTGAGGGTACCTATAAGACCGTACATTGGCCGGTGGGGCACCAGTTACGAAAGGTATTGAGTGGTCTTGAGATCACATAGGGGGCAAGCCTTTGGGTTCCTAAAAAATGACGGAATACTGATCATGAATGAGAGGAAGTAAATCTTTGGGAATAGGTTCAGGTGTACCTCTTGCTGAAGCCGTGAGTTGCATGAGTAGGCCATGCAGCTGGTGCCACAATATGTGCTCCATTGATTGAGTTGAGGCCGATGTTATCACAACTCGAGGTTGACCCTGAATGTGGTAGTGTTGATCATCCACTGTGAAATCCATTGTAAGGTTCTTGAAGTCCAATATGACTGGCCCCAAGTTTTGCAACCATTGGACACCAAGAGCAACATTTGATCCTTTTAAAGGGAGCAAGTACATGTCAGCACTGAATTTGTGACCTTGAATGTCAATCTCTAGATCAATGCACTTGGCCGAGCACTCTAGCTTGTTGCAATCAGCCACTAAAACTTCAAATGATGCAGATTGTTGTGTAGGTCAATCAAGCAATCTGGCTAACTTTCCATTAATGAAATTATGGGTACTGCCACTGTCAATTAACATGGAAACCAATTGGCGCTTGACCCAACCTTATAGGCGCATAGTTTGAGGTGATGAATAACCGGATAAAGCATGTAGTGATATACCTGGAGGGTCTTCCTCCTCCAATATTTCATCATCCACGTGATCTTTTGTTCCATCTTCCTCCTCTAAGATGAAAAATTGTTGACTTTTGCATTTGTGACCGGGCGCAAACTTTTCATCACAATTATAACACATACCCTTTTCTCTCCAGGCTTGCATCTCAGGCCATGAGAGTCGTCGAATAGGTGGGATGGTCCATGGCGCCATCTGCCCTGGTGGTGGAAGGGGATTCGGTCGGGCCTTGGGGGGGGGGGGGGGTTCGCACCGTTCGCCGTATTCGCTGCAATTTCTCTTCTTGCATGCGAGTCAGTCCAATTGCCGTGCAAATGTTCTCTGGCTTAAACATTTTAATTTTAGCAACTATTTCATCCTTAAGCCCTCTAAGGAAACATCCAACTAACGCTTTCTCTGGCCACCCTGTAACCCTATTTGCCAAGCACTCAAATTGGGTTTGATATTCTTGTACAGTACCTGTCTGATGAATTCGAGAGAGAGCTTCGTCAAAATTTTCATAGTCAGTTGACCCAAAACGGACACAGATGGCTTTCTGCAACATAGCCCATGTCAACTCTTTATGGGTTCTCTCATACCACTGGAACCACTGCACTGCTTCTCCTTCGAGATGAAAGGAGGCCAAGAGGACCTTTTGATCCTCTGCTATTTCTTGATACTGAAAGAATTGATTTGCTTGATATATCCATGATGGGGGGTCGTCGCCAGCGAATTTTGGGAAGTCCAGTCTTGCAATGCGAGTCTGAAGCTGCCCATTGTTATTAATGGCATTACCATTGCGCGACCCATCCTTCTCCGATTTATCAGGAAGCATGGAGTGTATGTGGTCGTATTTGGAGTTCATAGCAGCCAACGTCACCTTGATATCTTGCAACGATTTGGAGCACTGTCTGACTTCTTCATCAAGCTTATCAACCTTAGTGGTTAGAACTTCATTTCGCGTGTTGGTAGCTAAAGTAGACATGCCAGGAAGGGCGTTTTGATATCAATTGATAAGAACCAGAAGCAAAAAAGAATGATAGTTGACCAATTCGAGGTGGTCGGCCTCCTTGTGCATGCATAGTTGGGGGTAAAAGTCCTTTTCCTTCTTACTATCCCTCTCTTCATAAATAGCTAATGATGGCTTACATAGATAGAAGTAGAATTAGAAAAAAATCTCTCAAATCAGACAAAGAACTTAATCAAGAAAGAAATCCTATCTACTTAATATGGAAAGAAATCTATGACATGTCAGACGAGCAAATACTCCAACCATTACTTAACTTGCACACCAAGCTTGTCCTTGGGCCACATGCTAGCCCCATAGTCCAGCACGTGAAGACTCGGGCTCAAGTGAGCTTGGGCTGGATGGTTCTTATCAAACTGGCCCCAGAAAGCTCCGTAACTGGCAATCATCTTCCCCCACAAAATGGGGCCAAAATCAATACGGAGTGGCTTCACCTGCTGAAGTCTCTAGACGACGCAATGTTGCTGGACACGGGATTGCTCTAGGATATCGTCAACAACACAGCCAACCTTCCACAATGGCCAAACTCAAAGTCACCAGACCAGATATGACGCTGGAGTTGAAGCTTAAGGGACTTAACTTAGAGACATGGGAGTATTTAAAGCAATTCATGAACACAACAAGATATGCCCTCTGCAACACATCCATCTAAAATTGTTATTTATGACGACTGTGATCTGGAATGTGAGGAGGGCAAAGTGAAGAATTCTCCACGGCCATGTGAAACACTTGCTGCATATTCATAAATCATCAATGGTGATTCTTTTGGAAACGAAGGTCGAGACTGCTTCAAGTAACCGCACCTTTAAGCTCCTTCTGAACAATTCGCCTGCTAATGTAGCTATTCTTGGCACTAGTAACAGTGATGGCCTTTGGGTCTGCTAGGACTCCAAACGATGGATGCGGACCTGATTCAAACTTCCTCCCGACATATCACTCTTTCTCGATCGTTCACTGCTGACTTGGTGGCCAAGGGTTTTTTCACTACCATATATGCCTCGCCCAACTGGCAAGCTTGGCATAACCTCTGGGACTCCCTTACCCCTTTCAAGCTCAACAATTGTACGAGTCAGACCCCGTGGGTTCTTATTGGAGACTACAACTGTATCCTCAGCCTCCAAGAGAAAAGAAGTGGTAGGCCTATGGAACGAACGCTTGCAGTCAGAGAGTTCCAAAACTTCATTAATGAGGCTGGATTGCAAGACATGGGTTTTGTTGGCAGCAGCTTTACCTGGTCAAACATGAGATCAGGCTTGGCTCGCATCCTTGAGTGGCTGGACAGAGGCCTGGCCAATACGGCCTGGATGACTACTTATGATGAATGGTTTCTTCATCACCTCCAAAGGATCGGATCAGACCATAACCCTCTGCTTCTATCCCAGCGGCATTCACATACTCACCTTAAAAGCATCTTCAGGTATGAGAATATGTGGCATTCTCGTCCTACCTTTGAGTCTTGGGCTAAGAATCAGTGGCCTCGTCAATCAAGTCCCTTGTTTGATAAACTGGGACGGATGTCTTTTACTCTCTCAGACTGGATTACTCATTCCTTCGGCAACATCTTCCGTGAGCTGGATCGTTTAAATTGCAGAATTGCTGGCATCCAGAAGGCCAGAAATTACCCGTCGTCCGCTTTCCTTCTCAATTTGGAAAAGGATTTACAATCTCAATACTCTCTTAAAATTATTCAGATAGAAGACTTCAGGGCCAGAGATCTAGAGTAACTTGGCTTACTCAAGGAGACTCTAATTCTCGATTCTTCCATATGGCGGCCAAAATTTATCATTGGAAAACCAAAATCCATATTCTTCTAAATGAGCAGGGACACACCATCATTGATCAAAAGCATCTGGTAGACTACTGCCTTCAGTCTTTTAGTTCTTAGTTCTCTTATCAGAATCACTCTACCAATAGTGAGGACCTCACCCTCCCTCTAAACCTTGCTTAGAATGAAAACTCAAGCCTCAACGAGAACCCGTCTGTTTATGAGGTGCGTCATGCTGTGTTCACCATCAACCAAACTAAATCTTCAGGTCCTGACGAAGTCAATGCCAAATTCTATCAATCTTTCTGAAACACCCTGAAATAGGACCTCACAAATATGGTTTCTGCTTTCTTCTCAGTTGGTTCCTTGGGCCCTAGATTGAATGAAACCACTCTTGTTCTAATCCCAAAAAAAGAAGGCCTTATCTCCCTCAAGGACTATAGACCCATCAGCTTGTGCAATGTTGCCTATAAAATTATATCAAAAATCTTAGTCTTCAGGCTTCGCCCAATCCTTTTCAGGATTATCTCTCCTTCTCAGTGAGCCTTTGATCATGGTAGACGAGCTATGGACCAAGTTGTGGTGGCCAAAGAAGTTATTCATGGGATGTTTAGAATTAAAGGGTCCAGAACAATGGTCGCAATTAAAGTTGACGTTGAAAAGGCTTATGAATATGATTCTATAAGCTGGGCAATCTTGGAAGCCCGCCTGATTAGATTTGGATTTCATGTCTCCTTCGTGGCCAAGATCATGAAATGTGTCACCTTTGTCCGATATAAAATCAGGGTCAATGGAGAATTCACTGCCCTCTTCTCCCCCTCCCGCGACCTCCGCGAAGGTGATCCCCTCTCTTCGTATCTGTACCTCATTTGTGCTGAGGCTCTAACCCGCCACATTACCTCTCCCAGCAACGCCAACAGAATGCTGTTTCCAAAAATTGCCCTGGAAGGTGAACGAGTGGGCCTCCTTCAATATGCGGATGATCTCCTATTCTTCCTTCATATAAATGAAAGAACTCTGGATTATTTAAATAGGACCTTGCAACTGTTTAAAAAGGAAGCAGGGCAACACATCAATAGGTCTAAAAGCCAACTCTTGTTCTCCAAGAACACCCCCCTTCATTTGGCCCGCCACATCAGGGTTACCTTGCAGATTTCTAGGTCAGTGAGTGACCTCTTTCGATTACTTGGGAACACCTCTGGCCCTGGATCGAACTCAAAGACCAGCCTGGCACAATACCTTAAAACGAATCCATAGTCGCATCGCTGGATGGAGAGGAGGGTTTCTTTCCCCAGCGGGCCGACGAATTCTGATCCAATTCCTTGATGACCCATCCTGTGGTTTGGATCCCAGAACAGGCAAGGACTTCATCCCATGGCTTGGGATAGAGTCACTCGTCCCATCCCTGATGGAGGGCATTAGAGAGATAGCTACCCAATCCAAGGCCTATCTAACCCAACTGGTATGGCGTTTCATCACATAACCAAACTCTTATTGGGGGTTAATCTTGACCTAGAAATACCTTCGGATCTGCACTTTTAGAAGTTGTAACCATACTCCAAAAGACTATGCCTTATGGAGGAAAATGCTGAATCTAATACACCATATTTTTGGTCATCTGCGTTGGTCTGTTGGAAATGGAGTCGATATTGGTGCCATCCAGGACCTCTGGATCCCGAACAATGATTATGGCCAGTCCCAATTTCCCCTAGTCTCCCTCCTAACAGTCCTTCGAATATTCAATGTGTTTGTGACCTCATCATCAAAGACCATAACAACCGGCCTTGCTGGGACATTCAACCCCTTTCCCACTGGTGGCCGGGTGATCTGGTAGATAGGATTTCCTCTATTCCACTGGGAGGACAAGATATCTCTTGTTGGAAGAATGAAAACGTGGGCATGTGCCCCACAAAAGCTCTTTACAAGCATCTAAAGCCTCTGCATCATGGTCCCAATCTTCCCTGGAACCTACTCTGGTCCCTTGAAATTCCTTCTAAGTAAAAACTTTTCCTATGGAAATGTTTACATCACCGTCTTGCCACTCGGAAACGCTTGCACAAATTTTTCCCGGAAATCAACCCCATCTATGTTCTTTGCTATCAAGATGAAGAATCGACCGACCATCTCTTATCCTCTTGCGAAGCCACTAGACATCTCCGACAGAATATTCAGGATCGTCTGCACTTTAACTTTCCCACTGAAATGATCTCATCATGGTTTTGGTATCAAAATAAGGAGACTCTGCAAACCGTCACTTGGACTTGGTGGTATACCTGGAAAGCACTGAATGCTAAGATTTTCCAATTCGAGCCCCTTCATTCCCCTTCCATCTTAAGGAAAGTCCTCTAGGCTGTGCATGAATGGCGAACGACACATAGGTTCCTACATGATCAGAACAATAGACTCATGCCCCCAGAACATTGGACGCCTCCTCCGCCTTCAGTCCATAAGTTAAACATTGATGGATCCTTTGCCCACGCTAATGGTACTACTGGCATAGGAGGAATCCTTCGCGATGAGCGGGGCTAGCTCATCCAGGCCTTTGGCTGTGCTATTGTCACCCATTCCCCCTAGTGGTAGAACTCCAGGCCTTCCTTAGGGGCATACACATGTGCGTCGACCAGGGCATTACATAAGTAATCATTGAAGGCGATTCCTTCATTATTTGGAATTCTCTAAATTCGTTAAATGGATTACCATGGAACCTTGTGAATGTTTGGAGAAGGATACAAGCCACCCTCGATAGTCTGCCCCGGTGGAAGGCAACTCTCATTTGACGATCCGCTAACATGGTGGCAGACGACCTTGCTATACTAGGCCCCCCCTGGTGGAAATGAAGTTCCAGTCCTCCTTACCTATCCATAAATGGAACGTTTATTTACTTGAGATGTGTTTGCAGGAAATGCAGGGAGGGAGTCACGCACCACAAATTTAGGAGCAGCATCTTTTGGAGCAGAATGAACAATGAAGACATCCCTCAATCTTTTGGTTGGTTTGATATACATCTTTTGGCATCAAATTGTAATGAAAAATAGACAGTTCAGTCTCATCTCTGTAATCAAGTCCCTTCTAATATAAAGCTTCAGGTTTCAACAAAAAAAAAAAAAAAAAAAAATCTTAGGCACCCTCTTATTATCAATCATTGATTTTTTCTCTCTCTCTTTTATCCATCCTTCATTACTCATAACTCTAAACGTTTCTTGACCATGTCCTTAACTCCTTCCAATTCATTTTTTTCCGCTTTCCTCTTCCTCTCACTAACGTGTACAAACCCTTCACCTTTTCGTTTGATTTCGTAATGGCTGGTAAATAATGCGTAACTTTTCACATCTCTCCTAGCAACGCTCTCAATTGATTTATCACCGAACTTCATAGCTCTGCTCCATGATTTCCCTCCATCTTCGTCTCCAAAAGCTCGGTTTGATGCCTTCTAAAGTTTCAGTTGGTTGTGCTCCAAGACTACCCTCATTCCATAACTTGCTAACCCTTTCTTTTTTGTTCAATATTTAAAGTCTTCCTTTCATTATTAAAGTTGTTGATCTCTTTGCAGTCTCTTTGTTATTTGAGTTTTGTTCCATCGTTACAACATGAGCTCTGTTGAGCAATCTCTCTATAGTCTGTAGTCTGTATTCCATTATGGCTTTGCAAATTGTGAATATGCTATTATTTCATTGTTGGCGCATGTTTTTTTTTTTTTTTTTGAATGGTATTGTTGGCACATGTTCAAGCATGAAAGAAAAAGAAACTAATTCAAGCTCATGAAGATTTAATTTCTTGAATAGTCTCTCTCTTGCAGGAGAAAAAAAAGTCCTATCTAGCGAACTACCTTCGCTGCGGAATGATAATGAACTTGCCCAGATTGGAAGATCCAATAAAAGATGGTTCAATAGAAACATAGCAATAGTTGGTCGGAGGTTAAATAATGAATGCCTATGATCCTTACATCTGGAAATGTTCTTCTAGTGAAGTGTGAGCCATTTTAGCATTATTTGTTACTTTCTTTACTTAAATTCTGCTTGGGTCTAGAGGTGCCTTTAGTTTTGGATCTTTGTTTGAGTTTGGTTTTCAAATGATAAAAGTTTGAAAAATGACATTACTATTGTAGGTATTCTCCTTTGTTTGAGATGCCTTTTGTTCCTGGCACTGGGTCAACTGCTATTGGTGGGCTGGTTCGGATTCAACTTGACTTGTTTCTGAAGCCTCATGTTGGTGAGTAGAGGGTTTGCATGTTTTTGTTCACTACCTTTTAATATTAGTTGAAATAATGATGTCTCGAAGCAAACGTAGTCGAAACCTACATGTCTAATGTCGTACCTTATGATATCTTTCTTATTTTGGTTCAAATTGTTTACATTGTTTTGTGTAGGGTATGGTTGGTAGAAGCTTTTATAGTTATTAATCATATTGCTATTTCATGACTTTCTATCCATTTTAAAGTTTAAAGAAATACTGAGGTGTTTGATGGAAAACAAAGGTTCTCCAATAACTTGGCTATCATGAAATCAATTCTCTTCCGTGTTATTTATTTGGATTGAGATTTTTCCCATCTTAATGTAAATCATAAGGAAAATGTTGTATTTTAAATTTCTCATGATTTTTTAAAATTTAGAATTTTCATCATGTAGTCTTCTTCACATTCTTTTGCCTTGGGATCAGCATTTGATTTGGGCCTTTTTTTTTTTTCCTTCAAGAGTGGATTTCATTAGACCCATTTCCTACTACAAACTTTTCATTTCTATTTCATTCAGTTTTTAAATTATTGTTGAAAGGGTTTTTGGATATTCTTAATTCTTTTTGCTATTTTTTCAATTATCTTGTGTTACCATTTTTTTTTAAATCTTTTTTTTTTCATTTGCTCTCTCTTACTCTTTTGATTTTACAATGTTTCTATTTTACAAAGCTTAGACAACTTCAAATGATTTTAAATTTCACATTTTATTTATGTCTCTCCGCTTCTATTTTGTCTTAGTTTTATGTGAATTACTTAAAAGATACTTTTTATACTTTTGCCTCTATCATTATTAAATAGTTTAGCCAAACTCTTTTGGAATCTTTTTGGGTTTACATTCATTTATTTTTCTAATTGTTACCGTTTCTTATTCTTATTTCTTTGAGTATTATTATTTTGCAATTTATCCAGCTCTTCTAGAATCCTGTTAGTTTTATACCATTATATTATATTATATGAAATTTTCTGAAATTCATATTTGATCACCAACTCGAAGCTTTTACCTATTTTAATTCCTTCATCAATTTCTTTTGTTTATTTATTTTTTATATAATTCTTTTCTTAACTTCCCTTTTTAATTCTCTTTTATTTCCTTTCTTAATATCATTTCTTAAGTGTCATCTAATAGAGAATGGTAATGTCAATGTCATTTAATTCAGGATATTTGTCATTCTTAATTATCTTTTAATTCTTTTCTTAATGGACGTCATGTCATGTAACAAAGAATTGTAATGCCAATTTCCTTTTAATTCATTTTCAATTATTTCTCACTTACTGCGACAATATCCTTTTTTAATTCTTTTCTGAATTTCTTTCCTTATAGGCAATCTCATTTAATGAGAGAATAGTAATTAGTAACATCATTTAGCTCATAATATCTTTTATTAATTCTCTTATAAATATTAGTTCTTCATGCCCTCACAATGAATGAATGAAAAATATTAGCAATAAATATCATTTTGATGTTAATTAATTATTATTTTCATTAGGACTGGCCTTAGCAACGGTGTTGCTAATTTTGGCCGCCTTGATTTTATTTGACCTCTCATTTCAAATTTCTACTATTTTATTAATTTTGAATCTACCTAGAGCCCATCCGATCTCTTTAAATAGTGGTAAACACTGTTTTCTATCTTTCAACGTCATCTCTTCCTTGTAGTACTGTAGAAATGACTCTATCTTTGACAATGCCCCTTCCTCTCCACAGCGAATTGTGAGGTGCATGTTTGATTGAATATGTTAGTAACATGGTTTTCTTTCTCCCTAGCTCTGTTTAAAGGCCGCATCTACTTCATTTTTTGAGAGTCTAACTCATTCTACCCTGATATATTTTTGTCACTTTTCTTTTTTATTCATTTTTAGCTCTAAGAGCATGTACAATTGCTTCTATAAAGCTTTAGAAAACTTCACCTAATGTATTCTTTTCTCATCTTAATATCATCATTTTGCCTTTAGGAGAAGAAAAAAAAAGTAAAGAACCCGGAGCCCATTCTATATAAATAAGTTTGATGACAATATATAAGCTTTCCAAACTGCAATTCTTAAGAATGCTAATTTACAAACTGATATAGATCTCGACTTGATGTTATGAAGTTTTTTTTTTTAAACTCGGCAAATTTGACTTAAGATTTATATTTTTCCACTTATATTTTTATTATATAGATATATTTTCTCTCTTTTATGAGTTGTAATCATATGTTTTACTAGAAATCAATTAATGACGGTAAGTGAGAATAAATTTTGAGTAGATTCAATACTTCAAGAAATTACTTTGAGTGGTGTGGATTTCTTTTTTCTTTTTTTCTTTCCCTTTTTTCAAGCACCTTTGTGTAACACTATTTCTTCATGAGGGTCGTTTTTTTTATGGAAAACTGACAAAAGCAATTGATTTGTCTATTAAAATTTCATTGGTTTCTTACCCGTACTTAGCACGGGTATGTTTTGCTAGTTTTCTTGAAACTAATGAACATGAGAACATGCCATCCGACTTGAGTTTTGTTTACACTTCTTAAATGAGAATGAGCCTAAACTAAACCAAAACAATGCATGAATTTTGAGCCGGACAAGGTTCTTCAACATGCCATTAATGATGGTTTGATTCATGGCCAATATGGTTCTTCTAGTGTCTCTTTCAATGACCGTAATTGGGTATTAGAGAGAGAGAGAGATGCTGATAACAGGGTCTCTTTTTATCTTGCCATCTTCTTTTTTTCTTTTTTTCCAACCTAGACTAAGAGGTTGAGACCCAAGCGAGGGCTGCACATGTCGAAAGGATAGCCCGCACATGTAGGGAAAACAAGGCCCGGAAAGTGTGGCTTACTGATGGATTGATCCATGGGTAGCCCGTGACATTTTGGGTTGCCAACCAACTAAGCAACCCCTTGTTATCATCTTGGCATCTTAAATCTTATAATCTGTAATTGTGATGAATAGTATCATTTTAGACTATTCAAAGTAGAGTGCTATTTATTGGAATATCTTTTCCAAACAATATCTCGTCATTGGAATATTCCTTCTGCTTCATACATAAATACACATTCACTCCATATTGCTTATCCAAGTTGGCGACTTTTTATTTATTCTACTCCTAAGGTGAGTGTTGGTGTCCTATGGGATGATGCTGCCTATCCGATTGAAGGTGTAATTCAAAACGCCACGACTCTTATTTGGGGAATTCTTCGCTTCGTTGATCTTATTCCCACCCATTTACCATCTAAATTATTTGAAACGGATTGCTCTTTGTCTCAAATATTACAGTATCCTCAGAAATCTCCATGGAAGTGGAGATTTCAAGTAAGAAGTATCACAACTGTCTCTTAAGAAATTTCATATCACTCTTGTGGATCTTCAGCCTTCAACGGTGAGATTTAGCAGGAAGTTGTATCGAAACAAATTGATTTCTTCTCACATCTCAAATGTTGAGATTGGGATGTCATTGTGTCTTTGATTGCTTGTTGCCCAGGCTGTGGGCAGTGTATTTCACATTTTTTATTTGCTGATTTTAACGTTCGTTTATCTGTGTAATAATGGGGTATGCCCCATTTGGAGCCTCAAAGACCCAATTTTGGTTTCTAGAGCTCCTTTTCTGTATATTTTTCTTTTAGAATAAATGAAGAACTAACATACTCTTCGAAAAAAAAAAAACATACTTTTGAAATTCAAGCCCGATCTGGTTGAATTTATAGACTAGACTTGAAAAATATCAGGGACTGAAGGGTCCAAGTCCATGTTTGAGTCCAAAATCCTCAAGCCTGAGTCCATTAAGGCCCAATCCCATTGAAAGCCCTTTTTTATTTTTTCCTATTGGAGAGATCTCCTTATACCATTCAAATAAACAGTCAGAAACTAACTCGGCTTTGGGTAGATTAAGGCCAGACTTGAGTCCATTAGCAGCCACAAATTTCTATAGCTACACTTGATAGAAGCAGTAAATAGTGACAAGAGCTAGACTGAGGGTCCATCTTTCATGTCCTGATTTGGAATTCGATGAAGATTGTACAGCGTTTTGAATATAGGATTGGACTGGCCAATCTGAGTTTTAGCACCTAATTTGATTATATTGAACTGGGCTTCTGATGCAGAGCCTATTAAAACTGGTCAAACTCAGTCATAAACCATTGGCTTGGCTTCTGGTACTGAGCTGATCAAAAGTGGTCAAACTCAGTTAAAAACATTCCAAACCTGCTTTTGGGTCAGTTGGACGGTCATTAACTAGTTTGATCCTTTTTTATTATTGTTTACTTCATGATGAAGCCTAATCAAATTAGGTGGTTGAACCAAGTCTGACCCAACAATCCACCTCATCAATTTGCCTTCCCCATATGGTTTTTAGAGCTCATTTGTCCCATGAAATTGAAATCTTAAGAATTCTAAGAAATGTATAACTAAAAGTAAAAATTGAATATCCCATAAATGACTATTAAATAATATCATTTTAGAGATGAATATCCTTAAATTCATTTCCTAGATCTATCTATGATATTCACATTTATCTCTCCAATTTTAGAATACTTTTGTTGATTTCAAACAAATTCAATTGCAATTTTACTTCAAGTAGAGCAATAATTTTTTTTTTCTTTTACTTTTTAATCCTACATGGGAGATTTGAACTTATGCACACCTATGTCCCTGACCTATGAGTTTAAGCCAAAGGACCATTCGATCAATCACTGCATGACAAATCCTAACTATAACTTTGAAACTTTTTGTGAACACTGCAAATATAACAAAGATCCAACCATTGATTTAATGGGCTCTTTCTTGATGGCTTTGGACCAACGAAAGAAGAAAAAAAAAAGAAAAATTCTCATTTCCATTAACTCCACTCAAGGAACGAGTAGCTGTCAGGTTTGGTCTTCTACACGTGCGGCACATGTATAAAAATGGTCAAGAAGGAGTTCTGACACGTGATTTGCACGTGATTTTTAACACTCTGAGGCGGGGATCCATGTGATGGACACGTGACTTACACGCGTTCCATTCTCTATCAACAAAATTGACATGTAACCCCCTATATGTTTCTGAGAATTATAAATAATCACCTTCCTTTTTTGTTTTCATAAACCTCCATCATATTAATCTAAAATCTCAGCCAACAACCATTACTAGCAACTGGAAGATAAATCCTGACAATTGATAGAAGGGCCACCCTCTCCTTTAAGATGTCTCTGGTGACTTGCGTGAGCGATAAATTTTAAGCCTTCCGTGGGATCTACTTAGATACATGTGAATCATAGGAAGTTGGTGTGATAGAAAACTCTTGGTGCAAATATGATTTTGTATAAAATAATCTCAATTCCCTTGATGATTTTGTGTGGGTGTGTGCGTGCATGCACGTTTACTGTTAACACCACAATAACGCTATATATTAGGAATGTGCCACCTTCCTACAGTTAGTATACTGGGATTTTTAGGCTAATAAAGGTGGTTCTTTCTAAAATCTAAGGGCACGTTGACAAATTGACAAGAATCCCTTAGTTAGAGGTTTTCTTTGACCTGTTGGAATCAAGTCATCCTCAGAGAGGATTTCCTAAAAATAGTTCCACGTTTGGCAGAAGAGAGGAATCATGGAGTCCATGCATTGTGTGATCCAACAATCAGAAGTTTTTAGTCAATTTCTCATAATCCATGAAATATCAAGGGCTGATCTTTCACTCCACAACCACTTTTGTCTCTTTAGATAATTTGAACGGCTCAGATCGTGCAAAGGGGGCCACATAAGTTAAAAAATTAATATTTTAGATTATGAACGTTTTTGCAAATATCTCAAAATAGAGGATAGATCTACGGTTGAAAGTTGGGCCCCTAGTTGTATTTGGTCTCCTCTAAACTATTCACCGTTCAGATGATGATTTCGAGGCCCACAAAAATAAAAAAAAATGAAAAAACATACTGTCAAATAATCCCCTTTTTTTTTTAACTGTGGGGCATATCAACGGTTAGAATAGTTTTGCAAATATCTCAAGTTATAGATGGAATCAACGACTGATTTTTGGTATGGTAGCCGTTTTGGACCTTGTGAACACTTTTACCGGATTAGATCTTGATTGTGGGGCCCATGAAAACAAAAAAACGCAAAAACCGGTCCCTCATACATTAACATCCGGAACACTGTAGCTCCGCAAATTCGCACGAGCGTGGATTCCGCTGATCCTAGGGGGGGGCGTCTGACTTCCGAAATATTTGCAAACCAAGATTTCTCTCTTCCTCCGGATGCTTTTCCATACTGATCCAAACGTGGATTTTCCACGGGATTGCGGAAAAATGACAGAAATCCTCTCTGAGGATGTGTACCAAACATGCCCTAAAAGACTGGTGATCATTTGCAATTGTCTCATGTGGTTATTTGTAAATTTATTTATTTCTTTTTTTTTAAAGATGATATATATGGGTAATTCTCCAAAATGTCCTACTTTGAAAATGCCTTTTTTTTTTGTCATGGGGCTTACCTTGAGTCAATACAGTCTTTTCACACACTGCTCCATGAATAGTACAAATCCAAATTTGACATTTTTCGAACTTTTCCTCACCATAAGATTGAAATCATAATAAAATGATACATCTAAACCATTAAATTTTAGGGCTAAGGTTCAAAAGATTAAGATGATCTTATGGAATCAAAATTTTACATATAGGTAGATTTCATATAGATCTTTCCATCTAATAGACTTCCATGATTATCACGCATTTCAAGGGGCTCAAATGGGAGGAGCTTTAAAAAAAAAAACACCTGAGCGTCGTCTAGAGTTAGCCTTTATATACAAATATATATATATATATATGCAAATGAACGAAGAAGAAAAGAGAAAGAAATATTTATAAGAAACCTAGGCATGTGTACCTAAGATGCAAGGATCATGATCATCTTGCAGGTGTCCATCCCTATGCTGCACTGTGACTCTAAAACAATCCATTGTGAAGCTATGTTAAATTTCCTATTTTGTTTATTTTGCATGTCATCAATCCAAAGACGGCCCTCGTCTGCACCTTGGATTTGGATCGAGGACCTTGAATTCTTCGTGGGTGGATCCAACTGACTCTTATGATGAAGTCGATTCACTATACAGTCCCTTACAGGCCGGTCCTACTCCATGCTATAATTATTTTACCATTCCAACTGAAAATTCAAACAATGCCTATATAGCCAAAACACCAATACAATAGGCTGTATCGATATCAATAAATGAAACCACGTTTAAGAGGTTGGACCTGGACCTCTCCTGATCAGCAGCAAAGAAGAGCATTCGGTAAACATTGAATTGTATTTTTCAACTCTAAACCTTATTTATGAATTATAGCTTTGGCCTTAAAATTAGCTTTTTTTTTTTTTCTCTCTTTCTTTTAACTAAACCGGATGGAGGTAAACAATGCAAGATTTAAAAGCATTTTGAATGAAATAACCTCATAAAAATTTCAAAATGATGCCAGTGAGAGATTCTACATTATAAATCTCAAAAGGTAGCCGAGGTACCATAAGTTAAGGAGGAGGGCCCTGCGATTACTTATATCATGAAATAAGACCTTTTAAAAGAAAAATTATATATTGAACACACTAATGTAACTTAAAACTTAACAATTAAAGCTTTTATTTTATACGTTAATCTAATTAGCTCATATTAATTATAGTAGAGTTTTCAAACGGCCTCTTAAATATTATTTTTGGGGTTTGGATATAATAAAGGAGTGATTGACTGTCAGATTAAAATAAAATTAGGTTTTTACAGTTGGCTGTGGGGAAATAACGAACAACGTAAAGCCGTTAGGTGAAAGTAAGGAGTCTTCGAAGAATCCGCCACCAGCATCGTTTCCCTCGCAAACATGTCTGCCTTCTCCGCCAAGTGCTTCTTCTTCTTCTTCTCTCCCTCTTCTGTCTTATATAACTCTCTTTCCCTCGTCCATATCTTTCCTCATTCCTTTGAAACAGAGAGAAGAAAGACTTCAACACCAACAACCAACAACAAGGTTTTCCTTATCTTTCTCTGTTTACTTCTTTCTCATTAATCCATGCCTACTGCATTGGATAGACTTGCTTCAGGCACCCAGCTGGTGGAAGATGAGAAAACAGCTGACACCCAACTCCCTTCTTCCAACAACTCCTACTCCAATACACTGCAACAACAACAAGAACATGATAATGGAACAAAAAAATCGCGGGTGACCGTCATCGGCAGTGGCAACTGGGGTAGTGTTGCCTCCAAGCTCATTGCTTCCAACACCCTCAAGCTGTCCTCTTTCTATGGTGGGTGGGTGAGAGAGAGCTCTTTGTTCTTGTTTGAATATCCTTCCTTTCATGCTACCTGCCTGAATGTTTTACAATTTTTTTTTTTTTTTGGAAAAACTCAGATGAAGTGAGGATGTGGGTCTTTGAAGAGATCTTACCTTCAGGGGAGAAACTCACAGATGTCATTAACCTAACAAATGTAATACTTTCTTGTTTCTCTTCTGCATCTTCACTTTTCTCATTTTGAATCTCTCTTTCTGATTGCATTGACTGCTTTGTATGCAGGAGAATGTTAAGTATCTTCCTGGTATTAAGCTTGGAAAAAATGTTGTGGCAGATCCAGACCTTGAACATGCAGGTATATTTCTTGGACCTACGTTTTAAGAAAAACATCTGCAAAATCTCCCCTGTTTTGGTTTCGATTGTAATGATATGAGCTGGGGTGTGTCCAGTGAAAGATGCAAACATGCTGGTTTTTGTCACTCCACATCAGTTCATGGAGGGTATATGCAAGAGGCTTGTGGGGAAGATAAAAGGGGAGGGTGTTGAGGCTATCTCCCTAATCAAGGGCATGGAGGTCAAGATGGAAGGCCCATGCATGATCTCCACTCTCATCACTGAACAGCTGGGGATTAACTGCTGTGTCTTGATGGGTGCAAACATTGCTAATGAGGTTCGAATTGCCTGATTTTAATCTCTGATAGACGCGCTTCTTTTCAACGGGAAAATGGAAGATTGAATAAATGATGGATATTGGATTTGAGTGCAGATTGCAGTGGAGAAGTTTAGTGAAGCAACAGTGGGTTATAGAAAAGATAAGGAGATTGCAGAGAGATGGGTTCAGTTGTTCAATACTCCTTATTTCATAGTAACACCTGTGAGTTTAACATGTGCTCTCTCTGTTTTCTTTTAATTTTTTCATCATTATTTTTCTAGTGAATTCTTTTCATTTGAAAGAGAAAACACCAGTCCAAGATGCATTACAAATTCAACTTATAACATCAAACTTTAGTTGCAGTCATCGCATTCCAAAATTTCTAATTTAGACACCCTCCAATGCAAAAAGTTGTGAAGAGAATTCAAAATTACCAGTCATTTTCTTTATATCAAATGCTTGGTTCTGCCTTGCACAAAGATCTTAGCCCATAAAAGATTATTCTGTTGGGAAAGCTTCAGCTAAAACTTCTGGAAAATTTTCCAAGACTCATGGAACTTCTAATTAAAAATAGTAAACTCACAAGAAAAAAATAGGAATTAATTCCTTCTGGTTAGCAATCAATCCAAAGTAAATGAAAGTAGTCAATAGAAAAATAACTCATCCAAAAAATGGAATTCGTGTATTGAACACAAAATGTAAGATTTTTGTTTCTTAGTGGAAGTGTATTAGCAACAAAATGTAAGATTTTGTTTCTTAGTGGAAGTGCATTAACAACAAAATTTCCAACTAATAATTTTATGTAGTAAGTACCCATAGCTGTAGGCAGTATATATGAATGAATCTCACGCATATATAATTCACTCTACCTTCTCAAATTTCATAGAACTTACAAATAAAACAGATCAAATGCGAATCTCATGGAGATAAAAAGGCGCTTAGATTATCCAAATAATCATTAGCGTCATCTAGAGCTTTCATGTAGATGGTGTTAATAGATTTAAAAAAAAAAAAAACAAGAAATGATTGAGATGTGCAAAAAGTATAATATCTTCTCAGTATTGGAAAATCTCATTGGACAAATACTATCAAATTACTAGACACCTTTTGATGTTAGATGTTAAAGAAAATTGGAGAAATGACAAAGATTCTCATTAATATTTCAAACCATGGGCATTTTATTTATATGGTTTTTTTTCTTTTTCGAGAATGTCGTCAGGTACAGGATGTTGAGGGAGTAGAACTTTGTGGGACACTGAAAAACGTTGTAGCCATTGCAGCAGGTTTTGTACTTCTTAAGCTTTAAACCCTGTATGTTCTCCTTTCCCTGTAATAAAACTGACAGAAAAAATGGAAAACTACCCAGGTCTGGTGGATGGATTGGACATGGGAAACAACACCAAGGTATAAGCCAATTACTCTTGCCAAGGTTATGAAACAGATAAATACTGCATATCTGCGAACCTTTTGTGTAACATTGCTTCGCAATTAAAAACAGGCAGCAATAATGAGGATCGGGTTGAGAGAGATGCGTGCCTTTTCCAAGCTCATGTTCTCATCTGTAAAAGACAGTACCTTCTTCGAGAGCTGTGGGGTGGCTGATCTTATCACAACATGCTGTATGGGAGCAAACAAGTTTCTTTTTCTGTTTCTTTGTTACTCCAATGATTTCGTGTATATTTTCAATATACTGATTAATCTAGCTATGGCAGTGGGAGGAAGAAACAGGAAAGTGGCCGAGGCTTTTGCAAGAAATGGTGGAAAGAGGTGCCATTTCAAACTGCCATATATATATATATATATAAATATCGCACATTTATTTATTTATTTAAAATATAGTTGTGGACCTTGGTTAATTGGAGAAGATAGATCATTGACCAAAGAAATATTCCATTGTTGTTTCATTTGTTTTTTAATTGTTGATTCTCATGACCAGGTCATTTGATGAACTTGAAGCAGAGCTTTTACAAGGCCAGAAACTACAGGTAATGATAACAATCAACAATAACAATAATTCCCATAATGCCATGTCATTACTTCCCTAGCCGAAAAATCATTTGGACATTATCAGAGGGGTTCTGGATTTAATAATGAAAACAATGTTCTGAACCTTGAAATTGAAGCAATGTTTGATGTATGTTACCTACAAGTATGGGTTGAGCATTGTCGCAATCTTCAAGGCTTCAAGCCATGGATACAGCCACTTCCAGCTGGTTGGTATGTGTGTGGTCTCAATGATGCCAGGCTAAAATTCCTCACTTCCAATCAAGTAGTCCATAGTCCAGCTACTTAACACTTGTCTGTGGCTCCTCTAGAATTCAGAGAGGAAAGAGAAACACCTCCTTTTCCTTAGATTTTTTCTATAGCAGAATCATGATATCAGGAGAAAATTTGTGGTGATAAAATGGTAAAGTACAAAACGCAGCTCCTGTGGTCAGGAGGGTCCATGGCATCAGTGTTGTTAGACAGTGTATCTAGGAACAAGAAACCTGACCCTCCTCTTCCCCAGTATTCCCAGACCCCTGCAGGTGCTTAGGATACCAAATATTATATCATGCACATAACAATAGGCAGATACTGAAATGGTACTTCTAAGATAAAGCTAGACATGATATTGTACATACTAGGTAAACTCCTTCTGACATTACTACCTCTTTTTGCATGGTGTTGAAGCTTTGGATTGTACCATACTAGGTTATATGCGTGTCCTAGTTTCCTCAATTTGGGAAATGCATACTACTATCCCTTCCCCTCACAATGCCAGCCAGATAGGTGGGCTAAGGCTATGTTCATGATGAGATTACTATCCTTTCTCCCTACTTCTATAGCCATATCTGTGTTGAGGCCTAACCCACCCTTTATTTTCTCACTGGACTGTGTCAAGGTCATCAGTCCATGACTATCTTCCCTGATGGTACTGGACATTCTCAAAGTCATCTCAAAGTCATCCGAGCAATTTTGTACCATAAAATATGCATAATCCTTAGTGCAACCATAAGCGAACAAAATTGCCATGAATCCATGACCTCTTACAACACCCCCGTCCAAAATTCTCTAATGAACTCAATTCATTTTAATCTCTCTCCACAGGTAGACCAAGATTACAGTTAGAACCGTCTGGATCCTCCATTGAAATAGTCCCAGATAAATGCAAACAGCATAATCACTCTGTCTACATCTAAACTGCCCTGCCTGAATTTTTACTTCATCCAAACCCTCAATGCAAAAATCAAGGACAAATAGTTCTTGCACAAGTAACATCAAGATGTATAGTTGGATCCTTGCAACTATCCAGAACAACATACTACTCAGTAAATGCATGCATAGTAGAAAGTTCTGAGCCATTATAGATCAAACACACAATAAGAATATGAGATACTTTAGCTTATGCCACTTGGTATTTTCTTAATTGGCCATTTCTTGATGTATCTAACCTATCAATGATGTTTTTTGAAGGGTGTTTCAACTGCAAGAGAAGTTTATGAAGTTTTAAGTCACCGTGGATGGCAAGAACTATTTCCACTTTTCACAACAGTGCATGAGATCAGTGCTGGCCGCCTTCCTCCAACTGCAATAGTCGAGTACAGCGAACATAAGCCCAAATTCTCTCTGGTGGAAGGTTCTGATAAATACTATTGACATCTTCCAATCCAACACTGCCTTTCATGCTTAAGATGATCAACCAAAAGGAAGCATATTCAACTTGGTTCCCTTCCACATAGAACATATATGTATTGAAACCCAAGACTTCCATTCTTACAACAATTTTGTGGGTTTTTTTTTTTTTTTTTAATATTAACTTTGAATATGGTGATATACAACATGTCATGAAACGGTGGTCATAACTAGGTTCAAAGACAATAACTGTTAAGTGCGTTTGTTCACTTACTTCCCAACTTGAGTACTCTGGGCTAGCGTGGGAAATGCAAACTCTTCTATATGAATCTACTGACTGATTTGCTCCTGCAGAACCCATTCAGAGTTCTTTTTTTTTTTTTTGGTTCTTAATCTGTTTAGAAATTTATTACTGGTTTCTGTACAACAGAAACCAACCTTTTTCTGGATGTGGATGAACGTAATGAAAGTCAGAGGAGAAACACTACATTTTCCTTTTCTTTGGAAAAGAAGAGGTTAAAGTTTGAATGATTTAACAGTTGAGCCGCATTTTTAATTAGCATTTTTGGTTGAACTGCATTGCAATATATAGCTGTTCTAGTTTGAACGTTAACTAACTGGATGAATTCTCATAGTACTTGATCAAATTTCAGTTTGACAATGAGTTGGGTCTTACTCCTTCCAATTGGCAACGACCGCAATGTATTTATATTGGATTGTCCTAGTACTTAATACGTGTGCATAAAATCTGTATCCCTGTGGTATCCAAGGATGCTCCAAATGCACGGATCCCATATCTCTGCATCTTAGGTGATTTAGGTATGTTTTATCAACAGTTCCTCATCCAACCTAGAAAAGAAGGGGAAGAAAGGAAGAAGCTGTAACCCTGTACAAGAAACTACATCTATAACTATAAAGGTGATCCAAAGACTATTGTATATAACCTCAATGATCCCAATTCCCAATGTCTACTCTATGCACCAGACCTTGAATTGGCTGGACCTCATATTGAGCGGACAAAGAACCAATCTGAATCAGCTATATCGTACTGACCGCACCCGGAGTGATTTTCTACCCCAAAAAATCTACAATTTTTTTATCGGAAATCTACAAAATTTTCAACATCCAAAATATTGAGAACCTGAGAATTCATGATTTTTTATAAATTAGCAAGCCCTCTTTACCTAAGTTCCACCACCTCCATCAACTAACATGTGGCAAATTGGATTCTTTAAGCCATCCGTAAGATGAGTGTTACACCCCAGAAGTGAAACTGGGGTTATGCGTGAGATTAGGGTTAATTAAAATTTTTCAACAATAATAATAATACTTGGCCCCAATCATGTCCCAAATGGATCGAAGATCGCTGTGAGGCATAAATATTTCCTCGAATACATAAAACAATAGCGGAAGCTTCATAAATACAAGTGGTATCTCAAGATGTATAGTTAAGAGCAATACGGAAATATATTAACTAGAGTTCAAGTTGAAATAATTTAACAAAAGTATTAATTACAATGAAAGACCACTATAAAACTTGGGCCTAACCAAAAACATAACCAAAAGAACCAAAAGATGAATCTATCCAAGATAAGCACGAAGGCCCTTGAGTACCGGTACCGGGTCGATACGACTATACAACGCCGTCCGTACTATAATATAGGAGGTCATTAGACTGATCCGCCTGAATCTCTTCCGTCGTATCCTCCTCGAGGTAAAAGGGCTCGGTACCTATGCACCAAGAGTAGCATCATCAGACACGACGGTCGCCAAGCAATATATATATATATATCATCAAGATATACAATACGAATGAGAGTAGACGATAGAAAAAATCATATGAAATGCATAACATTCTGATCGTAAGAAGTGTATAGCATTCGAATCAATATTAATCTAACAAGCACATCTAACAAGATAGGCAGTCCACATATGCTAATCACTACGGGATAGTATCATTACCCTCCCTACTCCCATTGAGCCGTGGTAGAGATATACTAGACGCGGGATAAAAACCTGGCAACAAGGCACAGGATAAATCTCAGCAAACAAGGCACGGTAATGAATCGGCAAACATGGCACAGGTAGTAACCAGGCAAACAAGCAAGATATCCATCAACAAGTAAGCGGTTGTACTGCGCAGACGTTCATCAAGTTCCTCACACAGATGGTGCCCCATCCGTGTTGGGCGTTAAACAGTGGAGTGGTGCCTAGCACAAAGATTCCTAGACAAACAATAGTGTGGGGCTAGGCTTTCTTGCGCGAGCAAGATTCATTAATAAAAGATTGACTACTATCCATTATCAAATCAAGATCAATCAAGCAAGCTTCTTTAAACATCGATACCATAAGTAGTCCTCATCAAGATTTTACATTTAAAGCCGCCTAGCCTCAACACTTCCATCAATCATCCAGACAAGCAGAACAACAAAAGTGATCCTAAGTTCATCACCTAGGTTCATCAAGTAATCCCAAAAGAAAACAAAGCTAAGGAACATGAACATAGCATATAGACAAGTACCGGATGGTATAATTCGGAATCAGAAGCGATAAACAATCCAATCTTAGGTACAATGTTAAACCCGATGCATCATACAACCATACTCAGTCAATGAAAGACATTAAGGTTCGCGATACCCAAACAAACGATCTTCGTGCATATATATAAAGGGGGGGGGGGGGGTATCCCGTTATTCTGTACCGTTCAAGATTGAACAAAGTTGAGTCCTGATACAATCAGAATAACTGTGAAGGATGTCGGCTCGAAACATCTTCACATCTAATCAAATGAGTCCAAAAAGGTAGCCGAGGTTCCAACTAAGTCCAACTGAAAAAGGGTAAAAAAGGACCTTAAAAAAGGGTCCCAGTTGTTGGCCCAGTCGACTCTGCACATAGGGAGCCAGGTCGACCTGGCCCTTGGCTTGGTCGACTGCCCCATGTGCCCGATCGACTTGGCCAAGGCCGGGTCAACCTGACATTGTAACCAAAAAACCAGTGCACAGTGTTTTGGTCAGGTGCGCCATTGAGCCCCCTGGCTGGTCGACCGGGTACACTGCGAAAACAAAACTCAGTTCTGTTTCTGCGGTGGATATGGGGACAAACCCCATTTCAGCCTTCGTGACGAAAATCAAAGCATATGGAGTGTAAAACACCTTCATGCAAAGTCCAGAAATAAAAACCAATCCAACCATCAAAATCCAAATCTAATTCATTATACATTTAGGTCAAATTATCATGTTTTCATCCAAAATCAAATCAAAGTGAGCAAGCGGTAATCTAAACATCATCAATCAACAAATCAAGGGAGAAACAAATATATCAAAACATAAATATATACCTTAACTTGCTTTGATGAAGAGCTAAGACAAACCAAGAGAAATTAGGGAAAATCTCTCTTTTGAGCTCAACTTGTGCAAATGGTTCTCAACCCAAAATCTCTCTACAAAATTAATGCAAAGGGAAGGGATGAGCTATCCTACTCCATTTCTAACCAAAAGGAAGAAAAAAAGCTAAACCTAAAAGCTCGAGGAGCTTACCTTTAAGTGGGTGGTGAATGGGAAGCTTAGAAAAAGAGATGGTTGGGCTCTTGGAAGCTTGGGGAAGAGTGGAGTTCGGTCGGCGAGAACGGAGCTCCGGAGGCAGTGAGAGGGAGAGAGCTTGGAGGAGGCACAATGAAAAGAAGAGAAAGAGAATCAATGAATGATGAGATGGGTTGCTTATATTAGGTTAGGATAAGTGGGGAAATTTGGGTTTAGTCCTTGGTTTGCTAAATGTGGTCATTTGGGCCTCTTCGACACGTCGAATCGAAGCGCGACTAAAAACTAAAGTTCGTGAAATGCCGAGACCTACCCGATGCACCCAAACTCACAAAAACTCATAATCTCATAAAACCCCCTGAAAACTTCCAGAAATTGCAAACCACCCCCTACTCTACCCAAACGCACTTCGAATCGTGCGAGACTTCGCACGCGAAATCTAAATATCAAACCCGACTCGCTAAGACTCTAAACACACTTACTAACTAATCACGTAATTATAATGAATATAGGGTTAAGGGTCGGGATGTTAAATTTAACATTCCATCAGAGTGGAGACTCACTAGAAAAGAAAGGGACCTATCATAATGAAATAAGAACTGTGCACCCACATTAGGGATGTGGAGGTCGGGACCTTGATCATGTGGCTCACCACAATAAAGAAAAATAACATGAATGATATTCAAGATATCCCATGGCTTGAGAGATGCATTCCCCAACTAAAGGTAGAACAACAACCCCAAACTAGCCCATAAGATATAGCCCACTCTTCTTGCAGTTTAAAAGAGAGCATATAAGATTAATTCATATCAAGTACTACAAACTATGAACCAAGCCATGAAGGACTGCATAACACAAGCTTGACTCAATCCCATACTCTGGGAATGGATAGAAAATGGTCTAAACTAAATTTTAGGGAATGGCATGACATTTACCCATCCTTATTTAAGTATTTAGTTTGAGCTTGTGAATATGCTTCTCAATAAACCAAAATAGGGAAATTCTTCAAAGAAACAAAAAGGATACTGGATGTCTGGATCATCTATATTGTATTTTGTACTAAGAAATGCTCTGGCTTGTAGATCACAAGGCTTTAGACCCATGTTTGGGCAAATGTCTGAAGATTATTTGGTTTCCCTCTGTCAAGTAAATATAGTATTGAGCTTCTCAACAGTAATAAGCTCAAAATTCTTGTGATGTTAATTTCTGGCTTCACATTTCAATCACCACCAATTTGACAGCATTAAGATACCATAATATTATTACAATGTCAAGCTTGTGCCAAATGCAAGGTAGTTACGAGTACATAGTTGCACGCAGCCAATGCTAGAATTGCGATGGACTTAAAAATGAAGGAATAGCAGGGACCAGTCAAGGAAGCTATGAGTACATAGTTGCACGCAGCAAATACTGGAATTGCGACGGACTTGATGTTAGGAAATAAAGAACAAAATATGCAATCAAACCACACAAAGATGACACACAGATTTACGTGGTTCCCTCGATCTTGAGGTACGTTCACGGATCACACCGATTCCACTATTCTCAAAGGTAGAAGATGAGAAAATAAGATACATGATGTCTGGCGGCTATGCTAGGGTTACATAATAGCGTAGGATAATATTACAAAAATACCTTCAAATAGTTGGATCCACGATAGTAGACCTGAGTTAATAGCCTGACCCCGGTGTAATGAGGCTCCACACATAACACTTAAATGAAGAAATAGCAAGGACCAGTCAAGGTAAACATGAGGAAAGCAAGAGCTGAAATAAGATCCCAAATGGAAATAGAGTGGAACAAAGACACACCTAGTTACAAAGTCTATTCTTTTCTTTCTTTCTTTTTTCTTTTGTCCCATGAGACTACTCCAGGTCAAGAACTAAGCTCCAATTGTAGTCTATGGCCCAAAACAGTATAAAACTCTAAATCCATTTCTTGAGAAATAAAGGTTGTACAACATATTACAAGCAAATACAATGAATCACGCCAGTCATCCTTTGGAATTTTTTACATTTTTGGTTGATTTTAGCCAAATCCCTTATTCCATATGGAAGCCTACAAAAGCCAGAAACAACAAGACAAGATACCGATGGAAGCCAGAAACAACAAGACAGGATACAGATGCCAGAAACAACAAGACAAGATACTGATGGCAGTACTTGTACTTGTAGGTATTTATTAGACAAATCCTATTTTTTTTAGATTTGTCACTTCTAAAACCCCAAAAATAAAATAAAATTGGCTAACACGATTCATACTTGCATTGTGAAAGAAAGTAAGCATCATCTTTGTTTATGTTGGAGTTTAATTTTGTAAAATGAAATTCATTTTTTTTGGCCATCGGAGGGTTCCCAACCCTTTGGGCTGGACTAATCCCTCCGGGCCCAGAGGAAAGCCGAATAAACTCTCCTGTAGCCCTAGTATGGTAGTGCAGTTTTGAACCTACAACTTCCGGGTGCAAACCGTTGTCCTAGGCCAACTGGGCTACACCTAGGGGTTAAATAAAATTTATTTAGCTTGAGAGGCTCGGAGATTGTTGCACATTTATAGTAGACTATGGGAATAGAATCTTAAATTTAGAAGTTCACAAACTTGTGTTTATAAAAGTACAAGCACCATTTAAAAAAAAAGAAAATTTAACTTCTTGTTTTTGACTAATGGAAGTGTGATTGAGGAATGAGAGTTTTCTTTACTGTTACTTCTCAAAAGAAGAAGAAGAAAAAAGAGAGAGAAATTCAACCAACAATAGAAGGTCTCAAGGTCCCTACATGGAAGAGGTTTACTTGCATTCAATCAAATACATATCACAGCCTTTATGGACCTCAGGTACTTTCTAGATGCCCCCATAAACATTACTGCACTTGAACTAGTTTTAAAGTCGTTTGACACGAGATCTTTTCTGGATAAACTTGCCAAAATAGGACCGCCACTTGAAATGCTTTTCCATACTTCACTACCAATACATAATTCGCATTTTGACTTATTTGAGAAATGTGTGCAGGAGCAAGAGAATGAGAATGTGGGTTATGTGTCATCAACCCAGGAGTGACACCTTTTGCTGCGGAATCACTCATGATCGATGATTTCCTTCTTTTGCAGTTGACTTCTATGTTTTTACAATTCAAAGCTTTATGCTCATGTAGAATCAATGATTGTCATGTGGTCCATTCTGTATTCAAACACTTTCGAGTAATCTAATTCCAATCTTTTGAGTGAAAAAAAAAGTACAGAAAAGACAATTTTTTAAAGCAACTTTCTAATAGAAAGTGTCACATTCCGGTCCTGAATCACCCTGGCCTAGGGTAATCCCCGATGTGAGACACACGTACTCCGGTGATGCTGTACCTGTCTCGAGCCAAATACAACACACAAAGGAGAGAAAAAAAACCTTTCCACACATGAGTTAAGCTCACTAAACATATCAACAACAATTAATAATAGCGGAAGCTGTAATTCATACATGAAGATTTCATTTCCATTCAGTCCAAATAACCATTCAAGTTTAATACAATAGAATTATACAAGTATAAACATTGTCTTACAAAAGATGGTGTAACAAAAGAACCCTAGACAACACTACCAAAAGTATATTCAAAAGAATAACTAGAACTAAGTGTGACCCACACAAAAAAGGGCTAGTTACACGAACTGTAATATCCCCAAAAATGGATAACACGTGCTCCGAGGGAAGATAATCTATACTGGCCCTTGCTCTGGCCACTCTTCTAATCCTGGAGGTACCTCCTGGGTAACCTCCTCTCCCTCCGGGGCCTCTTCAGGGCCGGGAACTTCACCTGCGACTGTGACACCAAAAGTAGTATTTCAATACGACGATTTAGCAAGTATGGGCATTAATAAGGAAGTACATAATGCTTCAAATTGAATTAAAGACAATTAAATTGATAGATGTCAATGATAAGCATCAACTAAGAAAATTATGCGAAAATCGAATGATTTATGCTTGTGAGTCAAACATAATGGAAACAAACTGATTTGGTTACTATTTTAAGCTCATCCTCTCAAAAGAGAGCAAATCTAGTTGGAATGTCACCAGCGGCCCGACCAAAGGCTAACTGGCTACCCAGGTCTGGAGTTCTGGTGCTCCAGATGACTTAATACAGTAGTCACGAATAAATAGACCAAGTTCAATCCAGTCGGGTATCACAGGGTCGAAGCTAAGTAGTGTCAACTCAATCGAATCAATAACAATCGAGATAATAATTGGATTTGAGTAAGTTTGTATTTTATTTGTCCATAATCAATTCGTATAATAATCACATATCACAAATACGTACTCAATCCACAATTTCAACGAATATTGGAACAGTCGTACAATAAGTAATGCTACGAATTGAAATTTGAAAGTCTGACTATAATTAATGCTAAGAACGCAACCGCTCTAATCAATTAAGATTTGATATCAATGAGGAAATTGGGTTTCAATATGAAATGCAATTAATTTTAAGGAATCCGAGGTATATTATTATCCAACCCTAACCTATATTCTTAGTCCTTCACCATCCAATACAAGATGGGCTTGGAAGTCAACGTACTACTACTTTGAATGGGTGTCACTTATTATGCAAGGTACGTTAAATTTCTAACTAACCTTCATGGCATAGTTTTGGACTAAAATCTCCCATTAGACCAAATGAGGGGTTAAGGGCTCCATTTTAAAGTCATAAGGGTCTTAAGGGATCCTAATTCCCTATGGAAACAAGGTTTTCTCTATAATCCACTTGATGAAGGATTAAGGAGGGTTAATATAGGCTAGGAGTGTTAATACTCCCTTTAATTGGGCCCAAAAAGCCCAAACAGATGGCTTTAGGTCCGCTCGAGCCGGTCTACATCCGCTCGAGCGGAGGTGTCCAGAAGGGTTGAGCGCCCGCTTCAGAATTTCACTTCCGGAATTTCCAGTGAGTGGGTCCGCTCAAACGGCCCTCTGCGTGCTCGAGCGCCCACTCCATATTTCCAATTTTTGAAACTTCTGATGGTACTTCCTTTCCTTCCCTTCCCACACTTCTTCTAACACCAAACTTACACAACAATGGAGCCTTCATGCTCCCATTTACAACATATAAACCCTCCATCCAATTCCATCATTTACAAACCCTAAAAACAATTCATTTCATTCATTTATTAAGAAATAAAAATATTGAGTAAGAGTCTCATTGAATCAATGAAATTAACATGATGTAAATCCAATATTAAGCTTATACTTGCCTCTAATGAGCTTTCAAAGACCTCTCTTGACACTCTTGGTTCAAAGTACACAAAAACTCTCAATTATCCAAACCCTAGGCGCAAATACACACCAAAACACCCATAAATGTCTATGCATGCTTGAGAGAGGGTCCCTTGACTCTAATGCATCTCAAAACATCAATTAAAAGAGCTTGGCTCTTACCTCTTAGCAAGGATTTTGAATTGGGAGAGAATAGAAGATGTGGAGATGATTTCTTGCTAACAATGAAGAGAGGAAAATGAAGATGATGAAGAAGATGGAGTTGAGTCTTCTCCTAGCTTCCAAAGGTCTCTTGATGGTCGAGAAAGAGGGAAAGAGAAGGAGAAGAGTAGAGAGAAAACTCTTTGTAGCCTAAGGGAAAGAAAAGAAGCTGATTGGAATGCTTTTAGTGAAGAGGATATTAGAGATAAGGTTCTCTTTTACAAAAAAGACCCCTCCAAAAGTTAGTATTTTCATAAAGAGTCGAACGAGGGTCCAAAAACTCTACGGTAGCTCGAATTAAATGGGGTTCAATACGAAAATCGATATACTCGTCAAAATACATGTGATGACGTGCAAATGATGCAAAATGTGAAAATCTATAATTACGAAAAAGTCCTTGACTCTACCCAACCGAGTCAATTCGGTTCCAACTCACCTATCCAAGGTTCAAGACTCAACTAACTCAGTCTATAAAGGCGAATCGACACTAATTATCATAATTAGTGATTAAACACAATTGATTTAGCTAAAACACCATTAATTAGCACTAATTAAGGTTAGTTTGGGTTGGGGTGTAACAGAAAAGGCGCCAAAATCCAATGGGAAATGTGGAGAGAGGGTTCTGCATTTGTGTGGAATCCTTGCAGTACACAAACATTTCCTTCATCTACCATTACCTATTCAAAGGAACCTAGAATCCATTCCATAAATTACCATTGTCATCATCAAATCATGTCACACATCTCGTCTGTAAATTATCAGAATCATGGAATTAAACCACGGTGGACTAAGAGGTCAAGAAATACTGTTGTTACTTACCGAGTATATATGATGTGACTCAGGTCATCATACTGGGTTCCATGGTGATTGAGTCGAGCACTAAAACGGGGTTTCAATTTCTTGGTCGGAATATACACAGGATCAACCCAATTCCCCAAGGCCCGGTCATTTGCATGGAATTGAATTCCTAGGAATTCATTGCAAATTGGGTTCCAATGAAAGATTATTGAAGAGGTGAAGGGTGAAAGATAAAAGGGCAACTTTCCTAAGTTTTGATTTGATGGCTGGGTATCATTTTCAATCTTCCCTTACTTCAGTTTCCATTAAATGGGAGATTAAATAATGGTCATTTATAGATACTCACCTCTATTTCTTCAATTTTAGCCACTTTTAGGAATACATTTCTTATAATTCAAAGGAAACCAATTCATGCGAACAAACAAGCCTAAAATAATGTAAGCGATGGGAAGACCCAATTTTGCGAGCACCAAAACCCTATGAAGCTATTGATTATAATGTGGAGGATAAGAAACCCAATAAAGAGAAGACCTAATTTCAAGCTTCCCGATCCTTGAAGCCGGTGCTTACAGTGTGGGGGATGCGCGAAACCCATAAAAGGGGAAGACCATGGGCGTACCCATACATGGTAATGGGGGCGGTCACCCAGTTAGATCCACATGAAAATTCTAGGTCTGCCCCCTTCATACAGAAACTGATGCCTATTTGGATAGACAAAAAAATAGAGTAAAGTGAAGTTAAATGGGTCCTAACAATTTAAAATCTCAACTCTATCCAGTTTGGATGAGTCTGGCCCCCAAAGCTGAAGTATGATTGTCAGCCACATGTACTCCCTTTCACTTCAACCCTAAAATACTTTCATTTCATTGGATTCTACTCCAAACCTTTAACCACTCTCTCCACTTCACTCCTCATATGATACCTTATTCACTTTACTCTACTCCACTCCCCATTTATCCAAACTTGCCTGAGGAACACGCCTTTCAAAAAATAACAAAACTGCCGAAGCCATTTCTATCAATGTAAAGGATAAGATAAACAAAACCCATATAAAGACTTACCTATTTCTAGACCAGAAGATCCAAATCAGCACCCCAGCAGTCGTCAGAAAACTGAAAGGACCCCTTTGAAATCAGCATAAATAATCAATCCACCTCTTCATCAAAATCAACAATATTACTACTCTAATAACTAAAAAAAGACCCACTTGAAATTATTCAATTCATACAAGATTAATTAATGGAGAGAATGTCCCACAAATCAGTAATGTATGGATTCCAACAATTTAACATAAAATCAGTTTATGGGTTTTAGTTAGAAGTTTGTCGTTGTTGGCTGTTGTTGTTTGTTTGTTTGTTCTGCATTTGCAATTGAAAAGATGTATGTATGTACATAATAGCCTTACAAGATCTCAACCGTCGATCAGTGGCCTCTATATCTACCTATGGGTGGACAGTTCTGATCATCTAATCAACTGTCTCACCACAATTTCTGTCTGTTTACAATCCAGCCTTTGATGATAGTGGTCCCTCATAAGAAATTTTGGTGGGCCATCCATGACCCATCTCATGTGGATGAAGGAGGACAAAATCTCTTCTTCTTGAATTTTCTTCCCAACCATTCAAAAAATAAAATAAAATAAATGAAACTTCTTTTACCCATGACCAATGCCAAATTGGCAAGGGGACATACCATTATCAAATGCTTATGTGTTTAAATGTTTTAAGCATATCAAATTAATGTTATTAGTCATTTTAGTGCAAATTGTTTTAACTCATCAAACAACCTCCAACCCTATTGCAAACTCCAACCTACACCATGAATTTTGCTGTTCTTTTTTGGGTAAAGAACAATTTTACTTATGAAAGTAAGCATACACCTTTAAAATTAAATAGCTTCTTCCTTTCACAACCAACCCTTCCTACCAAAGCCCAACCAATTGAGGCTGTAGAGGAGTAGTTTTCCTTTTTACAATGGAAAAAGGAGTGTATAGTAAAGATACTAAAGCATGTTGGTTTCTTAGTTTTTGCCTAACACACTCATGCTTGAGTGGTGTTGGCACCTCGGTAATCACGTAAATGCTCAGAAATCGACGCTCACAAATAGATCATAGCAGGCCAACCTAGTAAAAAAAAAAAAAAATGCTTGTTGGTTTTTGTAAAAATATAAATTAGATAAAGTAACATTAGTTAGGAATGGGTCAAAACCCGGCCCTAGATTATATTGGATGAAGGGGAGGACAGAAATCTGCTTTATATTGATAATAGGTGTGAAATTGGACCACAATCAAATTTAGTAGTTGATTATAGGTGAAATCCCTACATTTTTAATTTCTACATGTGGTCCCTATAGGTATGTCATTTTCATCTTCTATTATAAGTGTTAAGGTGAGAAAATCCTAATAATTCTTCTTCATGTATATGTATATGGATAGAGTTTGAGGAAGAGAATTGACATAAAATGTCCTATCCGTCCACGCCCGCCGACCACACATGTTTGTATTGTTTACTTCGAATATTGTATGGATAAATTAGAATGGTTGAAAATGGGATGGGTTGATTTTACATAGACAGCAGCGAGAGCAGTTTTTGTCAGTTGCTAGTTATTTAATTGGGTTTGTTACAGCCATGGACACTAATTTTGGCCAAAGGGAGTAATCTCAAAAGACTAATTTTCTTTTTATTTTTACAAATCATTCAGTAACCAAGCACATGGGCTCATGGCCATCTGCAAGAATGTAGAGAAGTGTGATGTCTGATGGATAGAGTGGGGTCTATCTTATAGCATAGTCATTTTGCGTATGCCAAAAATATGATACAGTAGAAAGTCAAAGTATGATTTAGGTTGGATAACAAAAACACACTTAAGAGGAAGTTCATGAGTCTCAATCCCGATGGTAGCTCATTTGGTTTAGGACCACAGTTTGCTCCCAAAGGTTGAGAGTTTAAAATTACGCTACCACACTGGGGCCACATGAGATTTACCCAAAAGGACGAGACACCAAAAGTTAGGCTCCTTGTGGGATCCATTAGGATGCATGCCAACCAAGAAGGTCTAGTGTGATGGAAAGGTCTCAAAGTGGATTAGAGCTTTAGTAGAAAAAACCATCCCAATTGAATCTCACAACTATGATTAACGGGTTTCAAAATTTAAAGATTTCTCAAGTTGTGTTTGTAGAACTCAATCCAATGATAATTCAAAATAAGTCTCAATTAGTATGAGTGCAAATGCAGGGAGTGTGAATCCATTTGAATTGATGATACATGGATCCCACGAAGTACTCAAATTTTCATAGCTAAAAAAAAACCTTGTGTGCATATACCATCAAAATGCAGATAAACACAAGCCCCCTGTGATGCCCACCCCACAAACATACACTACCCAACCTGAATCACTACAGGCCTAATTTGATACCCATTCTGATTGATCTCACCATTAGATTGGATCGAGGTCAACATTTTCAGCTCATTGATTTGGGGGGCCCATATCTCAGTCATCCCATTGGATCTAAGAATTCATGAGATCACTATCTAAACAGAGCCCAACCCATTGAGACCATCACTAACCCCCTAGGTGTACCCACTAGACTATAACAAATATTTTTTTGTCCAAATACAGAAACGTACATGAATATAATATGATCAACTATAGTCCAAACCCAACTTGTTCTGATCATATCCTTTGGATAATCAGGCTAATTGTGGTCCAAATGCAATTCCTATTATACTTCCAAAGTTGCTTTCACTACTTAGCACAGCTTCATATCAAACGGCAGCAAGTATTCAGAAATTTGGATGATTCCAAAAGCTACCTGCCTTCTGGAAATTGCAACTCTACTTGTTCCTTTCTCTTCTACTGTATGTTCCTCTGGGCGTTGAACCTTGGGCTGCTGCATGGCTCATTACATCAATTGAAAATGGGAAGAAAACAAATGAACTATAAACAAAAGAACAGATATTGAATCCCAACTCCTTTCCACCAATGGTGTGCCGTCCTGCAAACGACAAAGGAATTTACCATATGCATAGGAATTGGAGATAGAATTTTAGAGAAGATACTTCCACTGGTCCTACTTTTTTTATATAATATACTTCTGAATCTTGAGTGTTCAGCTTGATTCTGTACCCAAAAAAAGAAAGATCCCATGGAAGGAGAGAAGAGAGGAAAGAGAGAATCAATGCCCAAGCTTGAAGGAAGCCAAAAACTTGATAGTACCCAAGGAGAACCAGTGACCGAAGTTGAAGGAAGAGAGAAAATTAAAAAGACTCAAGTGTCATTTAGGAAGATTTTTCGAGATTCAGATATCAAGGACACATGGCTAATGGCACTAGGGACTATGGGGTGTGTGGCCGACGGGTCATCGACGCCTCTCATCATGCTGGTGCTCAGCAAGATGATGAACACTTACGCAGTTGACTCTTCATTTACACTCAAAGATATCAACAAGGTTTGTTTGGTTTTGAATTCAGAAGCATTTGCAAATTTTAGTTTTATTTTTCTTCCCTTTGGCGTCTGTGGAACATGATATAGCCAGGTTGAGATCCTCTGTGACAAGCTGGAAAGGAAGAGGGAGACTTTTAACTTCCTTAACTGACTTTCAGACATCAATAGCTCACACTTAGGTGAACATGTTAGACAGTTTTACACTCGGTAGAACCATCTATTAAGTTACTTTAGCCAACCTTTCCTACAAAAACATCGAGGCATTAGTAAAATCAGCATAAATATCTATCAAAACTCTCCCTCTGAGTGAAACCCTCTTCTCAACGCTCCACCTAAGGTGGAACCGGGTCGGCACACTTTTGATAACATGCACAATGATTTTTTAGCACCATGTCGTTTCTCAAAGGATTTGAAATCATGACCCGCTGGCTCTTCTAACATATTAAGTTTTCTTAGCTAACCTTTGCAAAACCTCATGGCCAGTTAGAGGTAGGATATATAGGGTGTGTTTGGCATCACGTATGCCAATGGGTTGTTCTTGTATTCCCAAGGGATAAGACCATATAAAACGAGTTTGGTAAGTATAATAAAGTGTTCCAGAATTTATTCTGGCTGGAATGATTCCTAAAAAAGTGTCCTGCTGGAGTAGAAAATGGAAAACGATAAAATTTCATTTTTATTTGGGAACAACTCGCTGGCACTCTGCTTTATTTCCGGGTTTTGAAAAACACCTTTACTCCTGTGATGCGGATACGGCTCTTCACTCTCTGCCTCTCTCCTCTCTCCCTTCCACTCTCTTTCTCTCCTCTCTCCCTAATCCCCACACCTCTCTTCCACAACCAGGCAAGACGAACCTTTCTCCTTTTCACTCTCTTCTCTTGCTTCCAGCCTCTCTGTCTCACCCCACAGCCATAGATCCGACCCAACCATCTCTCACGCTCCCCTCACAGACCCCTCCCCTTCACTCTGTCGCTTCTCTCTCTCTCCCCCTCAACAGTCCATATAGCCCATTCCTACTCTTCCTCTCCTCTTTTTTTTTTCAACCATTCTCTCTATATCTCTCTCTTCTATCTCTTCTAGTGATAAGCTTAACATTTTTTTTTTAAAGATTTCTAATAATATTACATATGCATGTGTTCTATAGTACCGAATTTTTTTTTCTTGAACAAGTTTTATTTTGTCTTTGGTGTCATGGCTGAAAATTTATAGTAAAGAAAACACACAAAAGGTGGGCTCGCAGAAGTCTCGGTTGAGGAGGGTCTTATTTTTCCTTTCTATAGTTTTTCATGTGAATACAATTCTCAGCCCTCTCTTTATATATAGTTATATACAATTGATTCTCACTTTCCAACGTACTACTGATTTTCTTTGTAATTTTTAAAATGGCCCCAGTTACCACAATTTCTAAAGGTGGTCCCATGTTCACAATAACGAAAGGTGGCCCCAAATTTGTAATTCCTAAAGTTTGGTCACATGTTAACAATGGCAAAAGGTGGGCCCACATTATAATTCATATAAACGTGAGCCCACATTGTAAATCCTTTGAAGATGGGCCCCATATTGTGATTTTTAAAGGTGAGTCCCACATACAACAATAATGGATTTAAGTTTAACAATGTTTCCATAATATTACCAAACAAGTTCCACACAGCCAAACAAGTTTTGCGTAGCTTAGTCTTGAGTACGACTCTAACTCGGCACAATCTGGTCTCAGCACAGATTCGGAAATAATATAGAAACGATACTAAACAGGCCCATAGTTTCCAATACTCCCCCTCAAATGAAACCCACTTCTCAACAGATCCTACAGAACCAAGACCTTAGGGCCTGTTGGAAACTACTCAACAGACTCAAAGCAATTATTGCAAATAGGGTAGTCAATACAAGATTCTAATGGCCAGGGTAGGCCCACCACCTCTAAATGGGTCCACAGCCCAATAGGCATCTGAACCACTTAATGCTAGCAGGAAACTGATAAAAAAGGAATCTCGATACTCTATGTCCAAAGCAAAGTGGACCCACCCTAGGGCTCCTTAGCAAGAGCGTAAAATGCACGGAGGATCTTGTGAATATGAAATTGGAGAAGCTTCAACCCTGTAATATCCCTTTCTGGCTATTATAGGTTTCTGGGACAAAGCAAACCCAGATACCAGTAGTTGCACTGTATCATGGCCATATGCTGAGTTACAGAAAGCACACTAGTGGAATACAAATAGAGTGGCAAATGGATATCTGATTATCTGGATATACAAAGTCTCCGATTCGGAATAAAGCGGCACAGAACCTAATTTTGGATTTGGAAGAATTTGGATTGGATTCCCGATTCCGGCTCCAATAATATAGGATGTTTTACATTTGGGTCCGGATCTAGATCCTTATGAGTTCTGACCCAAAGATCTGGATCCAAGACGATTACATCCGCATATTAAAAAATTATCTAAGTTTTAAGTGCCTGAATAACTTTCATAAATATTAATATCTGAGAAACTACTTAGCTTTAATAATTTACCAATTAGTAGCCCCACTTGTATACCTAAAAAAAATATTTTGAAGTCCTTCTATCCATTTACATTAATGGTAATGCATTCCACGTCTTATTTCATATCCGGATCCAGATACAACATATAAGCTCCGTCTTGGATCCAGATCCAGGTCCTGATCTATGTAGGCGGGACCGGGTCTGTAATCTGGATCCACCATGGTTCCACCCAGATTCGAGCTCTTTTCATCCCTAATTATAGGTTTATGGGACTCAGCAAACCCAGAGACCAATAGTGGCACTGTATCATGACTGTATGCTGAGTTACAGAAAGTATACTAGCGGAATACAATACATATACATCAATATCCAGGATAGGTCAGTTCATTAGCCAACAAAGTTCTAATTACCAATGTGGTGGTTAATTTTAAAGCTTATAAGGATTCCACAAACAAGGTGATCAACTAGTCCCTGCAAAGATCTATAATATTACCAAATCCAACGTTGATGAAAAATATGACATTTCTTGACACCAAATCACATAGTTCCTATGAACTTTTCATGCATTCGCTTCATATCCATGACTTTCATAGTTGACATTTTCTCCTGTTCTCTTTTGTAGGGTGCATTGACATTACTCTACTTGGCTATTGGAGTGGGCTTGGGTGCATTTCTAGGTACCCCTTTCTTCCATACTTCTTCAGCTTGCCATAGAACTGTCAAGAAATTTTAACCTTTCAATAAATTGCTTAAAAGTTGTGAAATTTGGAAGGAAAAAAATATGTCAAATCTGGAAGTTTAGGGTCCGCGATCTCTAGATTGGTTTACTCAAACAATCAACTCAATAGTGTACAGAAATAAACAAATGCAACGGAAATAAAATCAATAAGCACACACTACAAGGACACCAAATTTAAGGTGGAAAACCCTAATTGGGTGAAAAACTACTGATCCGAATTGGATCAAATCAAACACTATGAATCTCGCAATTACAAGAAACTCAGATCCCTTCCTTAGATATCCCCTACACAAGGACTTAAGTTACCTTGTGTCGCTTCACAAGGACTTAAGTTACCTTGTGTCGCTTCACGCTTCAACGCTTTCACACTGTTGATTGCAATAGAATCAATCCAGCGCTTGACTCCTCAAGTCTTCTCGCAAGAAGATAATCTTCTACAAAGGATGTAGAAGAAACTGACTCTTTAGAGTACTTGTCAGCACAACTCCTTAATTAATCTCTAGAAAAGATTTCTGTCAATAATAATCTCTAACTCAGAACTTTGAGAGGTGAAGTCTATCTTTAGAATAGCCCTTAAGTCCTTTAAATAACTCTTGGGTCGTGCTTAAGGTTGCCTAACTTCATTAGGATTAAAGCAAGCAGTTTGGGCACCATTAGAAAATCAATTTCTAATTTTCCTGGGACTCTGCCGCCTTTTCCGCTGAGCAGACCCACCATCCGCTTGAGCGGATGAGGTTCTGTTTCAGCATCTGGCTATTCTAACTTTGTCCGCTTGAGCAGATGATGTTGTCACTTGAGTGGACCCCATTCTGGTTGATCCGGAATTTCAGCTCTCTTTCTCCAGCTTTCTTCTTCTCATTCTTTCAGACTTTCTTCTTCTGAGTCATTCTAGTCTTTTATCTTTGGAGTCATTTTCTAAATAAAAGATACAACTCAAAAGACCCCTAGAGTTTTGTCCAACCCATGAATTTAGCCAACACTAAAAAACCTAACAATCTCCCCCTTTGGCAATTCATGGACAAAACTCCCTAAGACAATACAAATTGATCTACCAAAAAGAAACCCAAAATACAGTGAATTTTTTAAAAAAGAAATTGAAATTGGAAATCAACACAAAAAAATAGGCAATTGGCAAATGTAAATCTATATTGTCTCTGACTTCCTCTGAACTTCTTGTTCTCCCCCTTGATCTATCACCTTTATCCCCTTTTTTGTCCATATTTAACAAAGCTAAAGATAAGAACATGCAACTTTCTGATTAATAGTTCCCCCTCAATAGCAACTCACCCTAAATGTATCTTCGTAGCAGCGCTAGGGGTGGGAGCTTGACCTCTTTGATCAGGGCTTGTTACATGTAGCCACCCACACTCGTGTAGTTTGATCTTTTAGTAGAGTGTGAGTAAACCCCTTAGGCAAATCAGACTTTCTAACCCAAATTAGAGCCGTTTAAGTGGAGAAAAATTCTTCCGCCATTGCTTGCTCTTAGGTAGACTTTGCAAATTCTTGCAATGGGGACGAATGTGTCCTTTTAATCTACAATGATGACAAGTGGATGTGCGTGAAGCGTGTGACACATTCTTTTTCTTTGTACTACTCATCACATTATTAACATGTAAAGCAGATGGAGTAGTATGTGCAACACTTGAAACAAAAATTGTTTTACCTTTAATACCCGAAGTGGATGCACCATGATCATAACCAAGACCGCTTCTGTCAAAAGGAGACTTCTGACTGCACAAGATGTTTATAAGAATCTTCGAACCAGTGTTCATCTTGTTTAAGGATGCCTGTTTGACTTCAAGCTCAGACAAAGTGATTTTTAGTCTTCCTTGTAGGTATTCTTTTTCAAATTTAACAGTTTGTAACTCCGTCTTCATATTCTCAATCTCATGTTCAGCATTTTCAAGTTTTTGACTCTCATTAGTCAAATTTTCAGCCATGCAGTTTTCTGACTTTCCAAGAGACGAATCTTTTCAAGTGCTTGCTCTAAATCATTCTTAATGTAGAATTTTCTTCTTTAGCAGCTTTTAACTTGATTGTGACATTCTTACCATACTTGGTCATCCTCACACAATCATTAAACGCGGTGTAATATTTTTCTTCCCAATCATGTTCTTGATCTGACACCCCATCTTCATTATCATCATCAGACATAGAAGGTCTTGCCAATAATTGATTGAGTACCATTCTAGAAATCTTTTAGGATCAAACACAACAGGTTAGTGTAACCCTCTCTGATACCAATTGAAAGTTTTAGGGTCTGCGATCTCTAGATTGGTCGACTCAAACAATCAATCCAACAGTGTGCAGAAATAAACAATATGCAGCGGAAATAAAATCAACAAGCATACACTACAAGGACACCAAATTTAAGGTGAAAAACCCTAACCGGGTGAAAAGCCACTGATCCGAACTGGATCAAATCAAACACTATGAATTTCGCAATTACAAGAAACTCAGATATCTTCCTTAGATATCCCCTACACAAGGACTTAAGTTACCTTGTGTCGCTTCACGCTTCAACGCTTTCACACCGTTGATTGCAATAGAATCAATCCAGCGCTTGCTCCTCAAGTCTTCTCGCAAGAAGATAATCTTCTACAAAGGATGTAGAAAAAACTGACTCTTTAGAGTACTTGTCAGCACAACTCCTTAATTAATTTCTAGAAAAGAATTCTCTCAATAATAATCTCTAACTCAAAACTTTGAGAGGTGAGGTCTATATCTTTGGAATAGCCCTTGAGTCCTTTAAATAGCCCTTGGGTCGTGCTCAAGGTTGCCTAACTTCATTAGGATTAAAACAAGCAATTTGGGCACCATTAGAAAATCAATTTCTAATTTTCCTGGGACTCTGCTGCCTTGTCCGCTCGAGCGGACCCACCATCCGCTCGAGCGGATGAGGTTTTGTTTCAGCGTCTGACTATTCTGACTCTGTCCGTTCGAGCGGATGATGTGGTCACTCGAGCAGATCCCATTCTGGTTGATCCGAAATTTCAGCTCTCTTTCTCCAGCTTTCTTCTTCTAATTCTTTCAGACGTTCTTCTTCTGAGTCCTTCTAGTCTTTTATCTTTAGAGTCTTTTTCTAAATAAAAGATACAACTCAAAAGACTCCTAGAGTTTTGTCCAACTCATGAATTTAGCCAACACTAAAAAACCTAACAAAATCTCAATAATCAATCATACAGATGCAACAATTAAATCTTGGATCCCCTCATAAAACAAGATTGGCCTTGCATGTTATTGCCATTTTAAAGCTAGATTAGCATGTTCAACTCAATGTAGACTGGTATAATCCAATAGAATATTCAATTCGCTCAATCAATCTCATGTTGTGTGAGAGACAGCAAAGCCATTTTCGCTCAAATGGACTTAATTACGAAGGAAATTTGTAGCATAAGTAGAGATATCTTTGCCAAGAATTCGGGATGCAGATCCTAGAATTTTGAAAACAAAGATATTGATGATATAGAAGCATGAAAAAGTCTATATATAAGAAAGAAACATGACTAGCCTAATGAAAAGAAACAGAGATTTCGAATTGAGAAATCACCATCACATAATAAGTAAACCCATTAGTGAAAAGGAGTTCATTAGAAGTACAAAATGTAATGGTACTGGTACTAGTGTAAATTTAGCATCATGTAAAGTCAATAAGTTTTTAATTTCCCATTCACTGAACAACAGAAAGCATAATGTAACAACAATTTAAGAGACATCAGCCAAACAATACTATTGTGTATGACAAATGCAAAGTTGTGTAAAACAAAATAGGAAAATGTAAAAGAAAATCAATCCAAATGGAGTGTTCTATTGTATGTCATACTGTTTATCTGGCTACTACAAAACATGAGATGAGCTACTGAGTAAACTCACTTAAACAATAACCTTACTGTTCTTCATTGAAATCACTTGGTTCTGGTGGTTGTTGAAACAGAAGGGCTGTGCTGGGCTCGGACTGCAGAGAGACAGACCTCCCGTCTAAAAAGAGGTTACATGAGGGCTTTGTTAAGGCAGGATGCAGGCTTCTTTGATACCCAGAACAGTAATTCATCAACACACCAAGTGGTTACCAGTATTTCAACCAATACTCACACTATACAGGATGCTCTCAGTGAGAAGGTTTGTCTTATCTTTATATATATATATGGTGAGGGATTCCCAAAATGGGGACACTCCCCCACCAATATTACCCATATATATATATATATATATTAAAAAAAATAATCATTGGTTGCTTTTATACAGTGCATGTCATTGTTTGAGCTGAACCATTATCCAGTTCAGCAAAACATTATCCTTCTCAAAACATTTAGGGAGCATTTTGATAGGTGAGGAATCTGTAGATTTGAGAATCCTCATTGTTGATTTAAATAGTTGAGGGTTTCACATCGATATCAGTGTGTATTGATGTATTTTAACTTAGTGTCGGTACATAGTTACCTAATTTGGTAAAGAGGGCTTCAAACTGCGAATAGTTCATTTCAAATAATTCACCTAGTTCTCTAAGTTGAATCATATAATTCTATTGCAGTGTTTGCCTAAAAACACAAGGCACTCAAAAACACTGCACCCCTATGTATTAGCCCTATGCCATACCTAACTCCGATCAGAGTTGCCCCACATAGGATTTTACTTTGGTTTTTTTTCTTAACTATGTTTTATATGTAGCCAATCTAACTGTAGCCCAAACTATAATTGAAGCAAATTCTTGCCTATTGGGTAAATGAACATAACAGTTATTTTTAGTGGTTTGGATCTTAGACAATGGCCTTTTTTTTAGTGTTAGATTTACAAAATGGGCACACGTAAATTAGTTTATCAAACTTGTCGAACTCGAACTTCGAATTGACCGAATTGAAAAGCGAATCAACCTACTCCATCAAATTTTATGATCAAGCTAAGTGTCGAACTACAAATTGCGAATTCAAATGCGAATGAATCGAACTACAAATTAGGTAACTATGTGTCGGTAAATAAATCCGCAAAACTGAGGATTTTCGATTAAATCCATAGGGGCCAGTCAGATTGAAAACCCTCAAAAATGAGAATTTCCACTGGCCCAAATTCTTTAGGATTCACATCTGTCAAATGTGGAATTTTCAAATACTCAAAGAAATCAGTGTGGAATCCCTGAGAACTTGGTTGCCAAATGTGACCTTAGATATCTTTCACAAAATTTTCCACTTCTTTCTACTAACACTGTCCAATGGTGCAGTTGCCCAATTTCCTGATGAACATTGCAACATTCTTCACTTCTCAGACCATTGCCTTATACCTCTGCTGGAGATTGGCTGTTGTCACCATCCCAATGTTGTCCCTCTTGATTGTTCCAGGGATAGTATATGGAAAGCTATTAGTGGATGTTGGAAGGAAAATACAAGAGGCTTATGCAGTTGCTGGTGCAATAGCTGAGCAGGCATTATCATCTATTAGAATTGTATTTGCTAATGTAGGGGAAAAGCAGACAGAAGAAAGCTTTTCTGCTGCACTAGAACAGAGTTTGAAGTTTGGGCTTAAACAAGGTCTAATGAAGGGCATGGCAATTGGAAGCGTTGGCATTGGTTTTGCGGTCTGGGCATTTCAGGCCTGGTTTGGAAGCATTATGGTAATTGAGAAAGGTGCTAAAGGTGGTGATGTTTTCAATGCAGGCGTTTGCATCGTTGTTGGAGGACTGTAAGTTAATATACTTTTAGTCATCAATTATATCTAAGCAATCAACAACATTTATGGAAGTAGATAATACTGGTCATGATGTGTTGTATAAAAACTTTTACTCTGTAATCTTACAGTGCATTAGGAGGTGCTCTTGCCAATTTGAAGTACCTTTCTGAGGCATCTATTGCAGCATCTCTGATCTTTGAAATGATTGAACGTGTCCCAGCAATAGATTCTTATGATCAACGAGGCCACATCAGAGAGAATGTTAGAGGTGAATTGGAGTTCAAAGATGTTGATTTTGCTTACCCATCAAGACCAGGCAGCATGATTTTAAGGAAGTTTAACCTTAAAGTGATGGCAAGTCAAACTGCAGGCTTGGTGGGAGGAAGTGGTTCGGGTAAATCAACAGTAATCTCACTGATTGAAAGGTTCTATGATCCAGTTGGAGGAGAAATCCTCTTAGATGGAGTGCGCATAGAGACCCTTCAGCTGAAATGGTTGCGCCATCAAATTGGTCTGGTTAGCCAAGAGCCCATACTGTTTGGGACATCCATTAAGGAGAACATTATGTTTGGCAAAGAGGGTGCTTCAAAAGAGGAAGTTACTAATGCGGCTAAATTAGCAAATGCACATGACTTCATCATGAAATTTCCCGAAGGATATAGTACTCAGGTGAGTAATACACTTGCTGTTGATATTGTTGCCATCATTTGTAGATTAGCTGTCACTGCTTCTTGGAGCAACTAGTTGCTTGTGTTGCTGCTGATGCCACTACTACTGCAATTGAAACCCGCTACTAATCTGCTACTGCTATTGCTGCCATTACACTACCACTAGCTTCAACTATCAAATCCTAGATTCACTACTTTCAACATTAACTCGATAGAAAATACAGCCAGATTATTGTCATCATCTTTTGATTTGATCCTTACTAGGTCTGTAAATGGGCCAAGGTTGGGTTGTGGTCAAGAAAAATAGAACTTTCTATAGGTCTTGTCCTACCAGTTCTATACTGACTCCTCTCTGATGATTAACTAATTTGCAATTTATTACTATACGCATGTATATCATTGTTGATAATCTGCAGCTCTTGTGATGAAGTATTTGATACTTTAAAGGGGGTTAAACACTTAAAACAAGAGTCCATCATTATCACTACATGAATTCTGTTTTTTCTATTCAAACTTAAAACAAGAGATAGATATCTAAAAACACGTTACACCATTTTTTTGATCAGTGGTTAGACAACATATTAAAATCCTAGTTGGGATCATTATTCTTTATTTTCATCCTCATAAATGTATCTTCATGATGATTGTAGGATGATCTGATGTGTGTCCCTTCCAATGCAGTTGTGGGGGAAGGAAATTTGAAATTTCCCTTACGGGGAATTTTATGATCTTTTTTTTAATGGGCCTCCCTATGATTTTTCTTTTCCTTTTTACATAGTGGCCCTCCCAACGCAAATTTCCTAGTTCCATCACTACCTGCCGCATCCATACTTTATCCGAGCATCATAGTCATAGGTGACAGCATGTATTCATGTTGATTTGAACAATGGACTCTCCCCTTTGACCCTTTCAAGTCCTCTTTGAAGTTGATAAGCTGCTAGGAAAAATGAAAAATACTAAATACATGGTTTTCTGTTTTAGGTTGGGCAATTTGGAGTTCAGATGTCTGGTGGTCAAAAGCAAAGGATTGCAATTGCAAGGGCTTTACTTAGAGACCCGAGAGTCTTGCTGCTTGATGAAGCCACCAGTGCATTGGATTCACAGTCAGAGAAAGCAGTGCAAGATGCTTTGGACCAGGCCTCTGTAGGACGAACAACCATAATCATTGCGCATCGGCTCTCTACGCTTCATAATGCTGACATGATTGCTGTTCTTCAATCAGGACAAGTAGTTGAGTCAGGTTCTCATGATGAACTTGTTCAAAACAAACATAGCTCGTACTATAAAATGGTGCATATGCAGAAATCATCCATGAATGATGATGACAATCCTGCTTCAATACTGGAAGAAAATGATGACAATAATTCAACTACCACTGCAATGGAAACTAAGAACAACAATACTGATATGCCAATCAAATTAGGTGCATCTTGCTCTCTTGGTAGAGAGAATCAAACGAAAAACAACCTAAAGGATGATGAACATGTCCCATCTCTCTGGAAAATGTTGCAAATGACTGCTCCTGAGTGGAAGAGGACGCTGTTAGGTTGCATTGGTGCTCTTGGGTTTGGGGCAGTTCAGCCAGTGCATTCATACTGCATGGGTGCAGTTCTCTCTGTATACTTCATCAATGATCATGATGAAATCAAGTCACAAACAAGATTGTATTTGTAAGTGCAGAAATAATAATACTCACAAGATCAGGATGCCTCTTAGGACTTATTCAATGCATGGAGGAGATAGCTGCGACGACCTGAGCCTGAAAGAGGAGAAAGACAAAGGTCAGAGGACCCTGGCTCTGGGCAGCGCAGGGCTCTCCGATGCTTAAGTCAGCAATGGATCGGAGAAGCAGAAGAAGAGGAAGAAGAAAGACTGGGTGTTTATGTGAGAATGCTTACCCCTTGCTCCCTTTGGCTCGTGCCTTATATATGGGACAGTCTTGGGTGAATGCCAGTGGGCTTGGTGATGTGACCTGGGTCACATCAGCCCACAAAGCCATTAATGAAGGTCCATCATAGCCCACACTGCATTTAATGTGGGTCCGATCAGCCCACAATGCATTTAATGTCAGTCACATTGGGCCTGATCCTGCCCTGATCTGGTGGTGGCTGAAGTCCCATCAGATCCCTTCCTTGGGCTTTGCCACGATAGGGCCGCGGCTATCAGCTGCAAGCACAATTCTGCATTGCCGAGCTTGCATTGCCGAGACTGAACGATATGCGCGGCCGAACTGAATTCTGTTTGGCCGAGACCAGCACGTAGTGCCGAGACCGAAGTAGATCGGATCGTAGCCGAGATCAAGGGACGTGGTCCCCTAAACAGTAGCTAACCGAGCACACCCTAGCCGAGACCAAGAGAAACTAGTTCACGGAATGGGCCCCCACACAATAGCCCCTCAGTTCTTGACCTCTAGGGCTCTCTCGGGCACTAAGGTTAAGAGCTGGACCGATCCCCCGCACTAGGGTTGAGAACTGAACCGATCTCCCGAGACGGACAGTGCTCGCCTCCCATCCGATTTTGTTTAAGGGTTCTGACTTATTCGGCGCCGGACGCCGCCGTTGCTTCGTCTGCCAGAGATAATAAAGGGGGTAATAAATGCGGGGGCTATGATTAGCATGGGAAGGCGAACCATCACTGCCACAGCGCCACGCGTTATTGCCCGGTAGGCTATCTTGCCTTTTCGAGGGGGGATGCGACGCAAGCCGAGGCGACATCTCACGCGTGTCCTGCTTCGAATTCCGGAATGGCGCCCATTCCTCCCCTTTATATTCATTTTCGTCTTCTCCCTTTGCCATTTTCGCTCTCAATTCCTCTGCTCTCTGCCTGGACTTCTGTTTCCTGCTAGAACTAGTGCCACCGGACTAGGACCAGACCTCGTACTGTTTCCCAACAGTAGTCGCCCACATCCGTCAGTCGGAGTCTGACTTTGCCCCGTCAAACCAGTGAGTTTTCTTCCGCTCCCTCCTCCTTCATTTGCATTCCAGACCTAGCCCCTAGGGTTTCTTAGATCCGGAAATGGGGATTTTCACCCATTGGATAGATTCCCCGTCAGGCCTGGCTAACCTTAGGAGAGTTTACATGATCCCGGACGAGGTCCGGATCATGGCAGCCGACCCTTCTGTTTATGCTTTCCGCAACGGCTGGATGCCGTTCCCTCTGATAGCCGTCATCGAGGGTGGGGTCAGATTCCCCGTGCACCCTCTTCTTAGGTCTTGTTTGGAGACCTGGAACCTCAGCCCCTGCCAGCTAATGCCCAATGGGTATAAAATAATCATGGGCGTCGCCGAGCTGAATAGGATTCTAGACATCAGTCTCGGCGTCCATGATATAGAGGATATATATGACCTCTGCAAGACCAGGGACGGGGTCACCTATTACCTTCGCGTCAAGGCGAAGTGCCAACCCCTCGTCACGGCGCTGGAGGACTCCAATAAATACGCCGGAGATGACCGTCTGCTCGTCTCGGGAAACTGGGAGTTCGGCGAGACCGAGACCGAAGTAGCTAGGAGGGTCCGAGTCCCTCGACGCTTCGGGACTCCACCGAGTAAAGACCTAACCCCTTTGGGTTTCGGATTTTCCCTTTCCCCCCCCTTTTTTTTTTTTTTTTTTTTTTTTTTTTTTTTTTTCTGCTGCCGAATTCTAACTCAGCTGTTTTTTCGCAGGCCTTTCTCAGCGCAAGCGTGAAGCCCAGCTGAACGGCTGGAGAAGGCACTCACCTTGGCTGAGCAAGGTGTACTGCTACCACGGCCACCACACAAGAGCTGCCTACTCTCTTCTGAAGTACGAGCCGAGATACGTGTCTTACACACGGAAATCCGGCAACCCGGAGAGATTCGCCCCCGATCCAGCAGAAACCAGCGGGACCGTCACGGTTGCGGAAGCGTCCGCAACGTTGGCCGTGGTCACGGGCATCCCGCTAAGGGAAATTGAAGAATATACCTCCGGAGCCGAGGTAGACTCTCCGACAAGGGAAGTTGAGAACTATACTTCCGGAGCCGAGGCCGAAGTGGACAATATGGAGAGGCGTAGGCCCGCGTTTCAGCCAAAGAATCTGGCGAACGCCGTCCTCGGCGGCGGTAGAAAGGTTGCCGCAACCCGCACTGCCTCGCCCTCCTTCGGGACCATCGTCCCTGCTAGAATTGAGGCCCGACCTTCCCCAGTCTCGGAAAGCGAGAGGCCGAGGAAAAAGGCGAAGGGGAAGGAGCCGGAGCGGGAGGAGCGACCACGGCAAAGTTCCCCACGAGCTGCGAGGGAAACGGCAGTGGACATGGTGCCCACCCCGGCAGTTCCTCTGGCGGAGAGTCGCTCCGAGCCCCAGGCGGCAACGTCCCCGGGAGCTGAGCCGGCCGAGTTCAGGCCGGACATGGAGCTGAGGAAGGGGAGGCCCCTAAATGCTGGGGATAGACTGGTGGGGAGCCCGGATGTCATCGCGGCGCTCAGCCGAGCCTGTGCGCTCCCCAGGGACATGGAGAGGCACAGGTCGGAAGACACCCCCCTGCTGCTTATGAGGACCATACAGCACTCCCTCGCTGTAAGTGCCCGACTTTCCTGGTCACAGGTGTTTCTATCTTTAAATATTTCTTGCTTTCATGCTGAGCTTCTTTTGTCTGATCCGCTGCAGGCTGTCCAAAGGCTCCAGATAGTCGCGGACAGGATAGCGGAGGAGGACAGTCGGTTGGCTCGCCTGGCAAAGGAAAAGCAGAAAGCCGAATCCGAACTGCGAGCGGCCAAGGAGGAGCTGAAGGCGGAGGCGGCCAAGACTGCGGAGCTCAAGGCTCAGTCAGATATGATGGCCAGCGACCTCTGCAAAGCAAGGTCAGAGGGCTTCGAATGGCAAACGAAGCTCCAGGCAGAGGAGAAGAGTTCGGCGGGGTTCAAGGCCGAGCTGGAGCTGGAAAGGAAGGCGAAGGAGGAACTCCTTGCATCGAAGGAGGAACTCCTTGCATCGAAACAAGCTGAGGTCGATGCCGCCTTCCTGGAGGGGACTGAGGAAGCTGCGAAGATTTACGTTGATCAAATCACGGCGCTCAGCCCGAAGCTGTACCGGCTCGGCTGCAAGGCCGTGTTGAAGAAGATGGGGGTTCCTGCAGATGATCCGATACATCAGAGTCTCCCCGAGCTCGGAGAGGAGCCCCTAGATGAGGCCCTGGCCGAGACCCCTGCCACCCCGGCCGAAGTCCCTTCCGAGCCAACGCCTGACCCCGTTGAAGAAGCTCCTCAAGCCGAGGCCGCCGTGGTCGTCATCGAGGACCTAGAAGCAGAGCCATCGACTTGACTTCCTCTTTTTTCTTTTCTTTATAAAATGTCGTCTTTGTTTCAAACTGTCTCGATGTAAATCAATGCTATCAATGAAAGACTCTTTCTCATATTTTTCTCCTGTGTGGTGTGGCTTTTACTTGCTTTCCTTTGTACGCTTTCCGTGAGTGTTGTGAATTTGGGTGTGACTTCGGACTAGAGTAGACCGACCTGATCAGGGTTCTCTGCGAGCGCTGACCCTTTGGAAGCCCCATGTATTTCGGCGAAACCAGATTTCCGTGTTGGAAGACTGGTGCCGTTTCGGCTGGTCTAGGTGGCTGAGTACCAGCCTTAGACATGGGCTGTTTCGGAAACTCGTCTAGGTGGCTGAGTGCCAGCCTGAGACATGGTCCGTTTCGGCAACTCATCTAGGAGGCTGAGTGCCAACCTTAGATATGGGCCGTGACGGAAACTCATCTAGGTGGCTGAGTGCCGACCTTAGACATGGTCCGTTTCGGCAGCTCGTCTAGGTGGCTGAGTGCCAACCTTAGACATGGGCCGTTTCGGCAACTCATCTAGGTGGCTGAGTGCCAACCTTAGATATGGGCCGTGGCGGATACTCGTCTAGGTGGCTGAGTGCCGGCCTTAGACATGGTCCGTTTCGGCAGCTCGTCTAGGTGGCTGAGTGCCAACCTTAGACATGGGCCGTTTCGGCAACTCATCTAGGTGGCTGAGTGCCAACCTTAGACATGGGCCGTTTCGGCAACTCATCTAGGTGGCTGAGTGCCAACCTTAGATATGGGCCGTGGCGGATACTCGTCTAGGTGGCTGAGTGCCGGCCTTAGACGGTCTTCCAACTTTGCACCATTGTCACTGTCAGGATGCCAGATTGCTACAAATTGTGGAGAACTGTAGTTTCATTGAATCCAGAAGCGTTGTACAAGTACAGAGACTAAAAATAGAATTTTTTGAGGTGTGAGGCGTTCCATGGTCTCGGTAGCGGACGTCCCTCCATGTCTTCGAGCCGATAAGCCGACCGTCCAGCAATGGAAGTGACCTTAAACGGGCCATGCCAATTCGGCGCTAGCTTCCCTTGATTCGGATCCCTGTCGGCTGGGAGCGTTTTCTTGAGAACCAGTTCCCCCACGCAGAACTTCCTTTCTCTGACGTTCTGGTTATAGCCCCTGGCTAGCCGCTGCTGGTAGACGGCCAGTCTGACTGCCGCCGCTTCTCTTCTTTCGTCTGCCAAATCCAGTTCCCTGGCCAAGTTAGTCTCGTTCTGTCCTTGGTCAAAGAGTTCGGACCTCAGAGTGGGGAGGCCGATCTCCAAAGGGATGACCGCTTCCATCCCGTAGGCGAGCGAGAAGGGGGTAGCCGAAGTGGAACGCCTTGGAGTGGTCCTGTAAGCCCACAGGACGCTCGGCAGTTCTTCCACCCATCTCCCCTTCGCTTGGTCCAGCCGCTTCTTGAGCCCATCGAGGATCACCTTGTTGGAGATCTCGGCCTGGCCGTTACTTTGTGGGTAAGCTGGCGTGGAGTAATAGTTTCTGACGCCGAGCTCCTGGCAGAAGGTCTTGAAGAGCTTGGAGTCAAACTGAGTTCCATTGTCCGAGACCAACGCTCTAGGAATGCCGAACCTTGTGATCACATTCTTCCATACAAAATTCTTGGAGTCCCGCTCTGTGATGGATGAAAGTGGTTCCGCTTCAATCCATTTGGTGAAGTAATCTGTTGCCACAATAAGCCATCTCTTATTCCCCGGAGTTCGGTGGAGCGGTCCCACAATGTCGAGCCCCCACTGAGCGAATGGCCACGGGCTAGAGAGCGGGCTGAGATCCTGCGTTGGCTGATGGAGGGAGTGGGAGAACTTCTGGCACTTCTCGCACTTCTTCGCGTATACCTGTGCGTCTTTCTGCATGTACGGCCACCAGTAACCCTGGCTGATGGCTCGATAGGCCAGAGATCTTCCTCCGATATGGCTCCCGCAGATTCCTTCGTGTATCTCGAAGAGGAGGTCCTCGACCTTACTCGGATGGACGCACTGGAGGTAGGGTCCCGAGAACGATTTCCTGTAGAGCTTGACCTCGGGAGATAGCCAAAACCGGGCTGCCTTGAATCTGACCCGGTGGGCCTCGCCACTGTCCTCGGGAAGCTTGTCGTCCTTAAGGTAGGTGATGATGGGGTCCATCCAGCTCGGGCCGAGACCAATACATAACACTTCCCGAGGTGAACGGAGCTCAATGCTGGGTACAGCTAGCGATCCGACTTCGATGCTCCTCTTTCTTCCTGCCTCAACAGCGCTGGCCAAGTTAGCCAAGGCGTCTGCGTGAGAGTTCGCTTCTCTGCCGATCTGCCTGACTTCGGCTGACTGAAACTGTGCCAGCAGCTTCTTTGCCAGGGCCAAGTACGCGGCCATCCGGTCGTCGCGAGCCTGATAATCTCCAGTCAGCTGGTTTGTCACCAACTGTGAATCACTGAAGACCACCAGCTGTTGAGCTCCAAGGATATTGGCACTGTTAAGTCCGGCTAAAAGGGCTTCATACTCAGCTTCATTGTTTGACGCCTTGAAGTCCAGTGTCAGAGCTTGCTCTATGACCAGTCCTTCCGGCGATTGGAGAACAACTCCTGCTCCGGCTCTTCTCGAGGTGGAAGATCCGTCGACGAAGATTTTCCAAACTGGGGTCTCGGTTCGAGATGGTGATTGTTCAGAACTTGTGGGAGCCCCATGCTCCTCACCCCCCAGTTCGGTGCCGAGCGGGGTTGGTGCCGAACTTGAATCAAACTCGGCGAGGAAATCTGCCAGAACCTGGGCTTTTATTGCTGTCCGTGGCTGATATTGAATCTCATACTGCCCTAGTTCGACAGCCCATCGGGAGATTCTTCCTGAAAAGTCGGCCTTCTTGAAAACAGATTGGAGTGGGTGCTCCGTAACAACCATAATAGAATGGGTTTGAAAGTAATGGGAGAGCTTTCGCGAGGCGCTAACGAGCGCCAAGGCGAGCTTCTCCAGAGGCAGATACCGGGTCTCGGCATCAATAAGGGTCTTGCTCGTATAATACACTGGTTTTTGAACCTTGTCCTCTTCTCGGATGAGGACTGAGCTGACCGCATGAGCCGAGACCGCCAAATATAAATACAGGGTCTCCCCGTGGGTCGGGGTTGACAACAGTGGTGGTGATGAAAGGTAAGCCTTGAGCTGCTGCAAGGCGTGGTCACATTCTAGAGTCCATTGAAATTTAGAATTTTTTCTAAGAAGCTGAAAGAAAGGTCGGCACTTATCTGAAGATTTGCTGATGAAGCGATTCAGTGCCGCGGCCATCCCTGTAAGCTTCTGAACCTCCTTGGCCGAAGTGGGACTCTGCACTCTGAGGATAGCCGAGATCTGATCTGGGTCCGCCTCAATGCCTCTGCGTGTAACCAAGCTGCCCAAAAACTTGCCGGAACCAACACCGAAGGCGCACTTCGAGGCGTTAAGCTTCAGCCGGAACTTCTTTAGAGTGGCGAAGATCTCGGCCAAGTCTGACAGATGATCCCGCGCCTGCTTGGACTTGACCACCATGTCATCGATGTAAACCTCCACAGTTTTGCCGAGCTGATCGTGAAACATATTGGTGACAAGTCTCTGGTAGGTGGCCCCTGCATTCTTCAGCCCAAACGGCATCACCTTATAACAGTAGGTTCCCCTGGGCGTGATAAAAGCTGTTTTCTCTTCGTCTGGCCCAAATAGTGGGATCTGATGATAGCCGCGGTAGGCGTCGAGGAAGCTCATTCTGTCGTGCCCGGCCGTGGCGTCGATCAACTGGTCAATCTTCGGGAGGGGAAAGCTGTCCTTGGGACAGGCTTTGTTGAGGTCGGTAAAGTCGACGCACACCCTCCACTTGCCAGTCTTCTTCCTGACGACCACCGGATTGGCTAACCATTTCGGGTATTGAACCTCCCTGATAGCTCCGGCCTCAAGCAGCTTATCCACTTCCTCGACGACGGCTTCGGTCTGCGGGACCCCAGTTCTCCGTGCCTTCTGCATCACAGGTTTGTGGTTAGGGTCAACATTTAGTTTGTGACACATTACCTCGGGGTCGACGCCAGGCATCTCCTGAGGCGTCCAGGCGAAGGCATCTCTGTTCTGCATCAGGAACTGGGCCAGTTCGGACCTTTCCGGCTCTCCAAGCTGGCTGCCGAGTAGAAAGAACCGATCCGGGTCCTTCTGGTCGATCCGGACTTCGGCCAATTCCTCGACGCTCTTCCTGCCCGGATCTTGGCCGAGCTCATCCAGCCCCTGCTCCAGGTTCTTCTCCATCTCGGCCACATTGACCTCCTTGGGCTCTTGCTCCCCAGGTACCACAGCTGTCAAGCACAGCTTAGCCGCCTGCTGATCTCCTCTTACCGTGATAATCTCAATTCGGCCGCTCTTTCCCTCCCATGGAAATTTCAGCTTCTGATGGAGGGTGGAAGGGACTGCTTCCAGGCTGTGGAGCCAAGACCTGCCCATTATAGCATTGTAGGGAGAGGGTGCGTCGATCACCATGAAGGTTGCCATGACAGACGCGCCACCGACCTCGACCTTGAATGTCACTTTCCCCTTAGGATAGACTGGTTTGGCGCTGAAGCCGATAAGGGGAATTCGAGCCTCCTGCAGATCTTTCTCCGTCAGTCCCATCCTTCGAAAGCTGTCGAAATAGAGGACCTCGGAAGAACTACCGGGGTCAACAAGGACTTTCTTCACAGTACAATTCTTCACGCCCTGCTTAGAGCAATCGAACTTCAGAGTCACGATCAGGGGGTCGTTGTGGGGGAGCTGCACCCCTTCTAGATCTGCATCAGTAAACCTGATCTCGGGATGCTCCCTCCGAGCCCTTTTCGGTGCTGAACTGAGTTCGGCGGCCATGACATGTTTGCCGTGAGAGGCTTTCCTGGCTTCGGCACGTGCTTGGTTACTCCCCTTGGGCGGGGGTGCCAGATGGATAACGTCAATTATCTTCTCTGTCCCGTCGCTGTCGTGACCCCCTTCGTCTCGGCGCGGGGCTCGGGTGTCGGCCCTGGTTTCTCTCCTGACAAACTCTTGCAGGTGTCCATCCTGGACAAGCTTCTCTAAATGCGACCGCAGTATCCTGCAATCTTCAGTTTTATGGCCGCCCTCCTTGTGATAGGAACAGAACTTCGTCTGATCTCGTTTAGAAGGGTCGCCTTGCATGGGCTCTGGCCAGCTGAAGTACGGCCTGCTCTTGATCTTATACATGATTTTGTGGATTGGCATCTTGAAGACCGTGTTGACCGCCTGGAATGCGTCCTCTGTCAGCCTGGGTCGCTTGTTTCTTTCCGAGACGAACGCATGAGGCCTTGCCGAGCTGGTGGGCGCCCAACGCCTGTTTGGCTCATCTCTCCGCCGCTCCTCTCTCCGAGGTTCACTCCTCCGAGACGGTCCCCCGTCTTGCCTGGATGTCCTCCCACCCCGGTCCTTCAGCGCGGTTCCATGGTTTTCCCGAGCGCGGATCTGGTCATCTTCTTGGGCAATGTACCGGTTGGCGATGGACATGAGCGCTGCTATGGAAGACACCGGGTTCCTAGCCAAGTCCTTGCGGAGATCGCTGTCTGGCAGCAAGGCATTCTGGAATGCGAAGACGGCAACCTCGTCCTTGGAGCTCTCTATCTGACTGTAGACCGCCCAGAACCGCTTGGCGAACTGGGTGACGTTCTCTCCTTGCTTCATCTTCAATGCCATGATGTCTGCATCTGTCTTCGGAAGGACTCTGTAGGCCTGGAACTTCTTCAAGAAGGACTGCTGGAGCTGCTGCCAGCTCGAAATGGCCCCCTCCGGTATTGCACAGAACCACTTCAGGGGGAGGTCACCCAGACTGGAAGAAAAAACTCTACAGTTCAGGTGACCCTCATCTCCCCAGACAGACATCCTCTGGGAGAAGTGCCTGAGATGCGTAGCTGGATCCGAGACCCCATCATAGGTGACGAATCTTGGTACGCTGAACTTCTTGGGTAAGGGGTACCTCCTGATGTCTTGGGAGAAAGGAGACGCACCGAGATCAACGGGGTTACAGCAAGCATCCTCTTGGTCTCGGCCGAAGCCGGCTACCTCCAGGTTGCGCTGGACCGTTTCCCTTATGTGTGCGTCCAGCCATTCCTGGTCTCGGTACATGTTCTCCGGAATGGTTTCGGACGCCTTCCTGGAATAGCTACGGCTGGCGCTTGAGCCTTCATCTCGGGTTCGGTCGTCCCCTTTCTTGTTCCTGTTCAAGTGGTCCCTCAGATCCTCCTTTGAGGAAGAGATGCGCGTAACACGAGTAACCCTCTCCTCATGTTGTCGCTGGGATCGCTCCTGACGAGTCCGCTGCTGCTGGGACTGCTCCTGACGAGTCCGCTGCTGCTGTCGAGACCGTTGCTGCTGTGACTGCTCCCTACGAGTCCGCTGCTGCTGCCTTGCTGAGCCCGCAGCTTTCTCCAGCTGCTGCTGGAGCTGGCGGATTAGAGCATCCTTTTCCCTGAGGGCCTCGTTCTGTGCCTTAATCTCCCGAAGGGTGGAGTTCAAGCTGTCGCCAGGGTTGTAGTCATCATCCTCTTCATCCTCAACGTCTTCGACGTGTCCTTCCTGACCTGAAGGGCGTGGTCCATCGACCACTGGGGACTTATCCCGCTGGTCTCGCCCTGTCAGGAGACCTGCAGGCTGCTGGGCGTCTCCCCTCCCGGGAGCGGACTCTGTACGGAGGTCACGCTGCTGGACGTTGATCCGGATGAGAGCGCGTTCAGCATCGTCCTCTGCGACTACTTGCTTCCCAGCCCTCTGCTGGTCAGGGGGCGGTCCTGCATGCTTTGTCTTGGAAGTTTCTCCGCTTTTCGCAGTTCTCCTCGTCATGGTGTTTAGGAATAGGAATAGGAAAGATTATAGAAATCGTTCCCCACAGACGGCGCCAATTGTAAGTGCAGAAATAATAATACTCACAAGATCAGGATGCCTCTTAGGACTTATTCAATGCATGGAGGAGATAGCTGCGACGACCTGAGCCTGAAAGAGGAGAAAGACAAAGGTCAGAGGACCCTGGCTCTGGGCAGCGCAGGGCTCTCCGATGCTTAAGTCAGCAATGGATCGGAGAAGCAGAAGAAGAGGAAGAAGAAAGACTGGGTGTTTATGTGAGAATGCTTACCCCTTGCTCCCTTTGGCTCGTGCCTTATATATGGGACAGTCTTGGGTGAATGCCAGTGGGCTTGGTGATGTGACCTGGGTCACATCAGCCCACAAAGCCATTAATGAAGGTCCATCATAGCCCACACTGCATTTAATGTGGGTCCGATCAGCCCACAATGCATTTAATGTCAGTCACATTGGGCCTGATCCTGCCCTGATCTGGTGGTGGCTGAAGTCCCATCAGATCCCTTCCTTGGGCTTTGCCACGATAGGGCCGCGGCTATCAGCTGCAAGCACAATTCTGCATTGCCGAGCTTGCATTGCCGAGACTGAACGATATGCGCGGCCGAACTGAATTCTGTTTGGCCGAGACCAGCACGTAGTGCCGAGACCGAAGTAGATCGGATCGTAGCCGAGATCAAGGGACGTGGTCCCCTAAACAGTAGCTAACCGAGCACACCCTAGCCGAGACCAAGAGAAACTAGTTCACGGAATGGGCCCCCACACAGTATTGTTTTGTCTTCTTAGCATATGCAACCTTCTCTTTCATAACCAATGTGATCCAACACTACAATTTTGGTGTCATGGGAGAGCACTTGACAAAAAGGGTCAGGGAGAAGATGCTAGCAAAGGTCTTAACATTCGAAATCGAATGGTTCGATCAAGAAGACAACACTAGTGGGGCTATATGTTCAAGACTAGCTACAGAAGCAAGTGTTGTGAGATCTCTTGTTTGCGATCGTTTGTCATTGTTGACTCAAGTTCTCTCCGCAGCCACTATAGCAGTGTTCTTAGGAGTAGCATTGGCCTGGAGACTTGCAATTGTAATCATCGCGATGCAACCACTGATAGTTGGAGCTTTCTACACAAAAGGAGTTGTGATGAAGAAAATGGCAAAGAAAATCTTGACAGCGCAAAACAAAAGCAGTGAAATAGCAAGTGAGGGTGTAGTGAATCACAGGACCATCGCTGCCTTCTCATCTCAAGAAAAGATGATGCAACTGTTTGAGGATACTATTAAATTCCCACGAAGTGAGAGCCAAAAGCAGTCTTGGTATGCTGGTTTAGGCCTATTTGTGTCACAGTTCCTCACTGCTGCCAATGTGGGGTTGATTTTTTGGTATGGAGGGCGACTATTACACAATGAAAAGATCACCTACAAGCATCTATTTCAGACATTTTTTATCTTAGTGACAACAGGGAGAGTTATAGCAGAGGCTGGAAGCATGACTTCAGACCTATCAAAGGGCGCTGATGCAATTAAATCAGTTTTTCTGATACTGGAAAGGAAGAGCAAGACAGAACCAGATGACCCACATGGGATTCATCCGAAAAAGATAGATGGCCATGTGGAGTTCAAAAATGTGGAATTTGCTTATCCAACCAGGCGTAATCTAATGATCTTCACAGATCTAAGACTCAAAATTGAAGCTGGAAGAACTGTTGCTTTAGTTGGCCAAAGTGGCTCTGGCAAATCCACCGTCATCGGGTTGATTGAGAGATTTTATGATCCATTAGAAGGATCCATCGAGATAGATGCAGTGGATATCAAGAAGTACAATTTGAGAGCTCTAAGGTCACATATCGCATTGGTTAGTCAGGAACCCACTCTATTTGCAGGAACAATTTATGAAAATATTGCATATGGGAAAACAATAGCAACTGAAGCTGAGATCATCGAGGCTGCAACTCTTGCAAATGCTAATGAATTTATAAGGTATGGAATCACTGAACACTAAGAGCCTGATTGTTTAATTGGTATCAAATTCCTAGAAGTTCTAAACAACTCCCCGCTACCAAAGGGCTAAAAAGTAAAGGAATAAAAGTGAAGACCAAAGGAGTCATCAAATCATGTCCCATTTGATAGCAAATGGTTACCCATCCATCACCCTAGTAAATCAAATCATAGGAAACTGATGGTTCCATCCACTCTCTGCCTTATAAACTTCACTTGTCACCTCTTTTAACACTTCCACGATAAAACCATGTTTACTATGAATTACCAGGAATTAACTTCAGAGTAAAGAAAACATCTAGTGCTTGTAACATTCATCAAGAGTATGATGTCAAACCAAAAATAATATTGTTACAACATGCAAGTACATTATCTTCAAAATTTCAAGTGAAACAAAATTCTTTTATGTGCAATATATTGATAAAACTATGCTCTCCTTGGTTTATTTGAGCTTTTGAAAGTTGCATGGAGGATGGCTATAGGACCTACTGTGGAGAAAGAGGAGTGCAACTATCAGGAGGGCAAAAGCAAAGGATAGTGCTTGCTCGAGCAATTTTGAAAAATCCAGCAATACTGCTCTTGGATGAAGCAACAAGTGCATTGGACTATAGATCTGAGATCCATGTTCAAGAAGCAATAGAGAAGATGATGGTTGGCAGAACATGTATAGTTGTAGCTCATAGACTATCCACAATACAAAAATCAGACACCATTGCTGTGATTGAGAATGGAAGGATTGTGGAAGAGGGATCTCATGATGAGCTACTTTCCAAAGGAGAGAACGGCGCTTACTACTCTCTAGTGAGACTCCAGCCAAATGAAACCTCAGAAACAAGTAGTCCCTATATGTAAAATGAGATGTCAATAGGCAGGGGCAAGACCTGACTTTGGTTCTCTAATTCAGCAGCATTCATCAATGCTTGGGCCTATATAAAATTGAATTTTTTGTTCAATTTCCCATATTTTCATTTCATTGTAACAATCCATAATGCCAAGATGATGCGGGCTAAGAAGAGATATAGAAAAAGAAACTTGAAATTCAAGAACACAACATAGGAAGGAAGATAAACATAGATGAGAGCAGGACTCTAACTCTTCTCATTAACAAAATAGATCATCAATACAAACCCCCACGTTCTCATACTTTCCTTCTACTTATGGACTCTCAAAAGTAATTAATTATCACAGCTACCCACCAAACGACACATCCCAAAGACAGCTTACAAAACAGAGTATAACTACGAAAATGAGGAACTGTTCAGCTCGAAATCTGGATTAAATGGTGAGGTTTCAGCTTCCAAGACATATACCAGTGGAAAGGTCTTCGAGTCCACTTTCCAACGCATTGAACAGTGTGCGATTTGGAGCTTCCAAGGTTGACTTATGGCCAGAATACCAAAAGGTGTCTGTGCAGGATTTTCCTGCACGGGAATACATGCTGCATTCATTCTTTGGCACTGCATCATCCTCTCCGGGTGAGAAAGAACTCGACCACGAGTTGTCTTCTTCTTCTCCATGATATGCTGATAAGTCACAAACATTGAAAGTAGGATGTGTGCGGACATCAGGAGGAAGCTCAATCTTGTAAGCATTGTCATTTATCTTCTCAAGAATCCTACACGGACCAATCTTCTTTTCCTTCAACTTGTTATAAGAACCAGCTGGGAGTCGCTCTTCCTTCAAGTATACCCACACAAGTTCACCTTCCTTTAAAGTCTTTATCCGACGACAAGCATTTGCCGCTTCTCTATAGACCTTATTACTGACTTCTAACTTATTTCTAACTTCCTCATGGATCCTGGCCATTGTAATAGCAAAATCTTCAGCCTTTTTGCTTGTCATAGGTGATTTGGGTATAGGAGCAAGATCAAGATAATGAGTTGAAACACGCCAATAAACTATTTCAAATGGACTCTTCCCTGTAGATCGATTCACAACTGAATTGTATGCAAATTCAGCTCTAGATAACACTGAGTCCCACTGTTCAGGCCTCTTGGATACAAAGCTTCTTAGCAAATTTCCCAAAGTTCGATTGACAACTTCAGTTTACCCATCCGTTTGAGGATGATAAGCACTACTATAAAGCAGGCTGGTAACAATCCTCTTCCACAAACTCCTTCAAAAATGGCTAAGAAATTTTGTATCTCTATCCGAAATGATCGACTTAGGAATTCCATGATGCTTAACTACTTCCTTAAAATATAAATCAGCAATATAAGAAGCATCCATAGTCATTTTGCAATGAATAAAATGAGCCATTTTTGAAAATCTATCAACAACAACAAAGATTAATGCATCAATACTTCTTTGTGTTCTTGGCAAACCAACCACAAAATCCATACTAACATCTTCCCATGGAGCCTTAGGAATTGGTAATGGAGTGTATGCACCGGTATTTTGAGCTTGAGCCTTGGAAGTTTGACAAATTCTGCATCTCTTCACATAATGAGAAACATCTCGGTAGATAGTAGGCCAATAATACTTCTCCTTGACCAACAAAACAGTCTTGTCTCTACCAAAATGACCACCCAAACCTCCGGAATGAAGCTCCTTGATGATATATTCTCTAAGAGAACACCTTGGAGTGCACAAATGTGTCCCACAAAAGAGAAAATCATTTTGGAGGACATAGTCTTCATGATGCCCCATTGTGCACACCTCCCAAATATCACCAAAGTCTTCATCATTTGCATACATATCCTTGATAGAATCAAAGCCTTCCAGCTGCACATTCATAGTGTTTAAAAGTGTAACACGCCGACTAAGTGCGTCAGCCACTTGATTACACTTTCCCTTCTCATGCTTCAATACAAATGTGTATTCTTGTAGGAAAGCTACCCAATTACCATGCCTTCTGTCACGCCCCAAAAATTTGATTGGATCCTAACCGCATCATTAGGGCATGAGAATCGGGGCCAATTAAAATCTTTCCCTTAAATACATTTGCGGCCCCAATTCCGGGTGGATCGAAGTCCATAGTGAGGTTATTAGTGATGATCAGTCACCATAAACAAACACGGAAGCAACGATTCATACAATCTGCGCAGATGGTCACCAATATAACATACAATAACATCAGAGCTGATACAAGTAACAAAAAGGTATTTACTTATATTTCGATTACAAAATGCATTAGAGTTTTAACGAATGTCTAAAACACTATAATGACCTGTGTAAGAGGCACCTATGCTCATAGCGGGAATATAAAGTGAGGCTCTCAAGTACCAATCCAGCAACCCAACAATGCTGCCACACTCCACTAAGGGTAATCCCTTAACTAGTGAATCTCGTAAGACTGTCACAACCACCTACACAATGGGCCCCTTTACCTAAGCACCAAATGTAGCAACATCAGATATACTGGCAAGTAAATAGATATGAGTAGCAGTGTAACATGAGCCAACCGAAACCAATATCAGAAAGTACATAAATAATGGATAAACAGAACATAACTAATCAACAAAATAATCAGACCATCATATGCTATCAGAATGAACACACCCAGGCGAACCTGGTACCCAGACAGGCTGGTCAGACAAATGCAACCCAGGCGAACCCGGTACCTAGACGAGCTGGTATGGTGGCGTACATCTACCTCCCGATCTGCAGACGGTAAGTACAAAACCATATGGAGCACACACACACAAACCCATATGTACACACACATATTCAAACCCACACACACAAACCCAAACATACACATACAAACACAAGCCCAAACCTACTCATACACACACAAATCCAAATCTACACATACAGACACAAACACCCCCACACACACTCTCCTAAACAAGAGGTCCAATTAATCATACATAGGGTGCTCCCATCACACTGTCAATAGAGCCACAAGGGGGCCCACCCCACGAGCATATTAAAAGAGGGTATTAGACCAAGTAACGGAATGGGTATATGCTCCTGTCTTGTAATATTCAAGAGGTCCTAAGCTAACCATAACCTATACAAATCCTATAGGCAAGGGCCAAAGGGAGTGGGCAGTAACCAACCTAAGGCTAGGGTCATTCATCACATGTAGGGTCCATACCGTCTAACAAGGTGGTTACGCGGTTCCGAAATGCCTCTCATAATCACTTGGAGCTTCTGAAGTTGTTGGCACCTCGGGGTTCCACTACGCCACCCACTTAGTCCCACATATACTACCTCACAATCCACAAGGAGATGTTAGCCTACATAACCCCTTACTAGAGGTCTAATTTATATTCATAGGTCAAGTGGGGCCAAGGTCCAAGTTTCGAGGGTAAATAGGTCCCAAATCCATTCAATTTAACACCGTTTTAATGCTCAATAACAACTTCACTATTAATGCATTTTAAATCCACATACACTAACCCAAATAATCCAATTTAACACCATTTTAACACCCATTAATAGCTCCACCCTTAATGAATTTCAAGTCCATACCCACTAATCCAAACAACCCAATTTAAGACCATTTTAACATTCATTAATAGCTCCACCATTAGTGTATTTTAAGTCCATACCCACTAACCCAATTATCATAAATGCACATATTAGAGATATGTAACACATTTAGAGATATTTTTATCACATTTATAGCATTAGTAGATATATTTAACACATTGAAGGCATTAGTAGAGGTATTTAACACATTTCAAGCATTATTATAGATATTTAACATATTTAAAGTAGTAGTAGAGATATTTAATATATTTAAAGCACCTAGTAGAGATATTGAACACATTTCAAGCATCTAGTAGACATATTGAACACATTTCAAGCATCTAGTAGACATATTGAACACATTTAAAGCATCTAGTAGAGATATTATACACATTTCAAGCATCTAGTAGACATATTGAACATGTTTAAAGCATCAAAACCAACAAATGTAACATGTACACACTATTATTCATGTTTATGTACTTGCCTTGGCTTGATTGCACAAAACCCCTCTTTCTTGGTGCCTAGGGTTTACAAATTTTGATCTCCACCACAATCCACTCTAATCCAATGCTTAAAAACACTTCCCTACATGCCAAATAAGAAGAAAAACATACCTAAGACATGGATGCAAGGTTCTACAATGAATAGAAACAAATACATGGAGATTGAAAATGGGTATGCTTACCTAAAGGTGAAAATGGGGAAGGAGATGATGCTCTAGGGAAGCTTGGGGAGCATTGGCTTGGCCTTGGAAACTTGCACAATGGTGGGAAGGGGATGGAGGAAGAAGAGAATGGGAAGGGAGATGTGAGAGTAGAGAATAGAAGATGAAGTGTTGTGAATGAAATGAAATGAAGAGAAATGGAGGGGAAATGAAATGAAATGTAAATGTATATGAAAGAGAAGTGAAATGAAATGAAATGTGAATGAAAGAGAAGTTTGGATTTGTAGAGATAGTTTGTGGGGTTTTACTAATAAGGGCCTAGCCCATTTGTTAAGTGGGTTTTATGAGATTAGAAGGGCTTAGGGTCATTTTGAGGTGGGTTTCTAAATGGGTTTTAGGTGGGTTTTGGCCAATAGTATGATGGGTCTAACACATGAATGCCATGTATGATGAAAGCTACTCAATGCACCTAATTATGCTGCAAAACTAGATTAACCAACACTAATCTTAATTAATAATGCTAACCCCCTAATTAAGGCCAGGGGCCTTACACCTTCGGTTCAAACTAGCTTGAGTATTGATGTACTTGAGTGCTTCATGATCTGAATTCAAAATAAACTCTCTTTGAATCAAGTAAGACATCCAATGCCGAAGTGCTTGAATAATGGCATAGAATTCCACATCATAAGTAGAGTAATTCTTCCTTGTTTCATTGAGCTTTTCACTGAAGAAGGAAATTGGATGACCTTCTTGGCTGAGAACTCCCCCAGTTCCAATATGTGAAGCATCACAATCGACTTCAAAAACCTTCTCAAAATCTGGTAGTGCAAGTACGAGAGACATGGACAGCTTCTCCTTAATGAGTTCAAAGCTCTTCCCCGCTTCGGGAGTCCACCTAAACTCTCCTTTCTTCATGCAATCAGTCAAAGGTGCTGCAATGGAACTGAAATTTCTGATGAACTGACGATAGAATGAAAGCCAAACCATGAAAACTTCTTACTTCATGCAAGCTCTTTGGTGCAGGCCATTTTTGGATAGCTTTTATCTTCTCCTCATCCACCTTGATTCCTATAGAGGTTAGTACAAAGCCTAGAAAAGCAAGGCTTTTTGTCATAAAAAGAACATTTTTTGAGGTTTACATAAAGTTTCTCGCCTCTCAAAGTGATTAGTACAGCCCTCAAATGATCAATGTGCTCACTATTGTTACGACTATAAACAAGAATGTCATCAAAGTAAACAACAATAAACTTACCAAGGAATGGACGAAGGGCTTGATTCACCAACCTCATGAACGTGCTTGGAGCATTAGAAATCCCAAATGGCATAACCATCCATTCATATAAGCCTTCTCTTGTTTTGAAAGCCGTCTTCCATTCATCATCGGGCTTGATACGAATTTGAAGATACGCACTTCTAAGGTCAATCTTAGAAAATACTTGGGCACCGGCAAGCTCGTCAAACATATCATCAATTCTTAGAATTGGAAACCTATACTTGACAGTAATACGGTTAATTGCTCTACTATCAATGCACATTCTCCACGTTCCATCTTTCTTTGGAGTTAAAAGAGCCGGTACTGCACAAGGACACAAACTTTCTCTAATATAACCATTTTCCAACAGCTCCATGACTTGTCTATTCAATTCTTCATGCTCCTTTGGGCTCATTCGATAATGAGCCTTGTTTGGGAAACTAGATCCGGGGATCAAGTCAATTTGGTGTTGGATATCTCTTAGAGGTGGAAGATCACTTGGTAATTCATTAGGAATGACATCTTTGAACTCTTCTAAGATGGCTTCTACTTCATAAGGAACCTCAAAGGACTGCTCCTTCTCTTTGGCCACCAACATGTACACAACACCACTCTCTTTGCTTTCTCTCACAAATTTTGACAAAGCAAGAAAGTTGTTGCCCCCTTCTTTAGTGATAGTTTTTTGTTCTCTCTCCTCCTTACAAGGCAAGAGAACAATGTCCACTTTACCCATTCTAAAGGGATAATTGTTTTTCTAGCCATCATGTGTAACATGTCTATCATATTGCCAAGGTCTTCCCAAGAGTATATGACAAACATCCATTGGAACCACATCACACCAAACATTATCATGATAATTCTTTCCCATAGAAAAAGAAACTAGACATCGTTTAGTAACTTTTACCTCATTGCCTTTCTTGAACCAAGAAATTCAATATGGCTTCGGGTGAGGTTCGGTGTTGAGCTTGAGTTTGTCCACCATCTCTTGAGAAACAATATTTTCACAGCTCCCTCCATCAATAACAATGGAACACACCTTGCCATGAGATTTGCACCGGGTTTTGAAGATATTAGAACGAAGCCACTCTTCGTCTTCTTCAACTTTTGGAGTAGTAAGGGCTCTTTGGATCACCAAGCAATCCCCTTCTTCAGGCCCAATTTCCTCATGCTCTACCTCGTCGTCGTCATCATATTTAGGCCCTCCAAAAGGGTCTTCATGTTCACCAACAACCTCTTCATCCACAAGGTTTACATGAGCATCCACCTGCCTTTTAGGACAATCTTTAAGATAATAACCACTCTGCCCACACTTGAAACACGTAGGGGAACGATTAGTACGAGTTGCTTGACCTCCTCCATGGTTGCTAGTGCTCGGCTTGGCTGCACTCTTATTGGTTCCCCCGATCTTTGAACCAACATGACCTCCACGTGAAGATTGACCCTTAGAGGGAGGGTAAAAGCTATGAAAATCAGCATATTTCTTTCCGCGGCCACGAGTCAACTTTGTGTCCACCTTCAAAGCAAGTTGATAAGCATCATTCAACCTATATACTCGTTGCATCTCAACTTCATCATGGATTTCAAACTTCAGTCCACCAATATACCTTGCAACAAGTTACTCCTCGGTCACTTGAGTTTTGTTATGGGCCATCAACTTGTAGAACTCTTCAATGTAGTCAACAACACTCTTGCTGTCTTGATGGATGTTGTTGAATTGAGAAAAGATGCTTTGAGCCAAATCTGGTGGAAGAAAATTCTCTCGAAGTCTACACTTCATTTTCTCCCACGAAGAGATCTTGGGTTTGCCTTTGTGAACTCGTATCTCCTGAACCTTGTCCCACCATGTCGAAGCGTAGCCACGCAACCTAGTAGCCACAAGCTTCACTTTCTGGTTTTCTGGAATGTTTTTGTATTCAAAAAATTTCTCAATAGCACTAAGCCATTCAAGAAACTCTTCGGGTTGGAGTCGACCATGGAACTCCGATAAATCAATCTTAACAACCTCCGAAGCTCGAAGAAACCTTTCCATCATAGTTTCTCCATGGCCTTGCTGGCTGCTAAAAGGATTTACATCCTCAGATTCATCATGACCATAACCATGACTTGAAGAGCTTCGCCCGTTACAAGCTTCCCAACGATCAAAGCGCATGGTAAGTCCTTCAACTTACTGTCGAAGTGCCTGAATTTCTTCATCCATATCATCTTTGAGATTGCCGCGTCCTCTACCTCTTCTTGCCACCATGAAAGAAGAAGGAAGTACACCAAGAGCGTTATGCAAGCTCTGATACCAAATGATGTGGGCTAAGAAGAGATATAGAAAAAGAAACTTGAAATTCAGGAACACAACATAGGAAGGAAGATAAACATAGATGAGAGCGGCACTATATCACTTCTCATTAACAAAATAGACAATCAATACATACCCCCACGTTCTCATACTTTCCTTCTACTTATGGACTCTCCAAAGTAATTAATTATCACAGCTACCCACCAAACGACACATCCCAAAGACACAACTTACAAAACAGAGTATAACTATGAAAATGGGGAACTATTCAGCTCAAATTCTGGATTAAATGGTGAGGTTTTAGCTTCCCAGCCATATACCATTGGAAAGGTCTTTGAGTCCACTTTCCAACGCATCGAACAGTGCACGATTTGGAGCTTCTAAGGTTGAATTATATGGCCAGAATACCAAAAGGTGCCTATGTAGGATTTTCCTACGCAGGAATACATGCTGCAATTATTTTTCGACACTGCATCACAAGATCAAGCGCTTCCAGATTTAGTGCAGGTGTACAATACATGAACTATCACACATCCCATGGATAAAAAAATGCTCTATGACATTATTAAAAGTTACAAATTGTCTAAAGATATTCTGTGGAGGTGCCTTTAAGGAGGTCGAGTATGACCAAGGGCGGACCCAAAAAATATAACTTGGGGGGCTTTATCTAAAAAAAATATTTAGGAAGGGGCAAAGTAACGCCTCAATTCCAGATACCGATAAAGTCGTTCGAATACCCGAAGTTGGCGCGCTACTTCCCGGAAAGTCCGAGAACTTCCAAGATCGTAGGCCCGCAGTGAGGTCCAATTTAAAACTTTTTGGACGATATAGTAATAACAGTTAAATTGCGGAAGCATAAGAAATAAGCGGAAGCAATTTGGTATCGATATATATGTAAAGTGTGAGCAGAACTACAGTCTAGTTAAAAGTATCAGTTGATAATATTAAAGTTAATACATCTTTGTTAGCTACCCAGCTCAGTTACAAAATTTCTCTCAAAACCCAAAATAAGATAAGACTCTCAAAACCCAGGTAACTCATCTCCGCCCTCCAGCTCGACATCTGGGTCGGCCGGGCCCCATCCGTAATCTCCGACAATCGGCGCCTCTACTAGCGCTAGTGCATCCTCTGGGATCTCTGGGTCAAGGCCTAAGCACCAAAGATGGGTCAGATCTAAAAGATCTGGCAAGTCACAGCATACTACTAACATAGGACATATATATCAAATGAATAGAGACAGGTAAATAAATTAAAGAATAACAAGGTAATGAACTAGGCAGTTGAGCATGATAATCATAAAGAATCAGGATAGTATATAAAACATCTAATCTATTACAAAATGTCACATTCACACGAGCTGGAATACCGCGGGATATTATGCCGCGGCCCTCCCATACTGAACACAGTTGCGGCGGGGAAATCTCACCAGTGCTGGGAATTACTAATCCCGCAAATCACTCATCATCTCATCACACTCATCACTCAAGACCGGACACGGTATCACACCGTCCGTCTGAACCACACAGCTCATCATGATAGCTCCTCAACACTCAAATAGCTCCTACCGGGGATGATCAGTCCACAGGCTGAGCTTAAATCAACCGAGTGAATGTCTATGCCGACTCAAGAATAACTCTAAGGGTCTGTGTCTGTCTAGGCTTTGCCTTGCATGAACAAGGTCCTAACCAAGTCTCTAAGAGGTCTGTACATATCAATCAGTCTATGGATTATATTCTAAGTCCAAGCCCACTCGTTGGATCCATACCAAGGCCCATCAACATATGGCCTGGTCTAAATCTGTCCAAACGAGGCAACAAATCCATTTACTACTGATAAACAGTTCATCCTAATCCATCATGACTTAAAAGCCCAATATAAACTACCTCTTCCAACTAAAGGTACACATTTCCACACTTAGGCCCAATAAGGGCCCACCTAGCCACAGACACGGGTCAGTGATCTCCAAATCATACTAACGGGTCACCTCTAAGATATCCTAGGTTTAGGTCCTCCAATTTCCATTAATTAACAGTTAACAACTACTCTAAAGATCTAAGAATGACAGCATTAAACAAGGTGAAGTGTGAACTTCAACATAAGAATCAATAGGGAAATACAACGGTCCAACCCTAGGTAATGGGCCACGTTAGGTTCAGGTCCATCTCCGGTAATTTGATCTCTAAACGAAGTCATTGATGCCATATAATACTGTGTTTGGTGCTTATGAGGTTACGGGCATCATTGACAACTCTTAGAGGTCAAATCATCTTACATTTACAACCAAAACCCTAATCAGTGGTCCCCGCGAGTCAAGGTTGAGCCACACCGTTGACTCGGGCTTAGAACATTAATAAATGTCCATTTGGATGGTCAATGGGCCCCACAACTGATCACAACTCCTAAATGTTGAAAATTGGAAAATCAGGGTTTCCCAGGTGGACCTGATGTGTAGTGTGCTCGGTTGACCTCCTGGCCTGGTGGATCAACCGAGTGCACTGATTAATCTGAATCAGGCCTCCTGGAAGACTTATTTCGTTTCTAATGGTTCCCAGCGTGTCCGGTCAGTCTCATTGCCTGGGTGATTGACCGCATACACCAAAAACCATGAAAAGGGTGATGTCCCAGCTTTCAGACATTTCTTACTGCAAATCCTAAGTATCAGGTCGATCTGAACATAGAGAGTTTGAGTTTCAGGCGAAAAACCAACTTTCAGTCTATTCCTGCATAAACAGTGTGTACCGGGTCGACCTGGGCCTGCAGGCAGGTTGACCTGGTACACAGAAAATCATCTCTGCAGAAATTTCCTAACTGAGAGCCAGTTTTCCCAAAATGCAGTGTCCCAGGTCGACCTGGGCCTGCAGGCGGGTCGACCTGGTACACTGCAGGTGGACTCAGCAGGTCGACCAACTGAGACTGAATTTTTTCCAAAATCTAGTGTCCCGGGTCTACCTGGGCCTGCAGGCAGGTCGACCTGGTACACTGCAGGTGGACTCCCAGGTTGATTTGCTGCACGAAAACTGGAAAAAATCCAGTTTCTGCAGATTTTCCATTTTGGCTCGTTTTTCCTCCAAACCACTTCCAATCCTTCCCAAACTTCACCGAATCATCACAAAACATAAAATCACTCCAATGCTCATTAACCAACATCATTTGGACCCATTGATCTTCCAAATGGGGGGTGAAACCCCCATCCATCAATGGCCAACCATCAAATCAACAAAACCACTAAGCTCCAGGTAATTTCTAGGACTAATTAATAACATACATGAACTGAAAACACAGAATCAAAGAAATAAACATACATTCTAAGTTAGGACTAAGTGCACTTGCCTTTTGTGAGAAGTAGGTTGTAAAGATGGAGAAGAAAACCAATCTAATGCAATAAGGAAGAAGAAGGAGTGGCTGCTGCTCCTAGCTATTCTCCCAACACAATAACAGTCCACACTCACAGCTCTATGGAAGGATTGAGAGAGAGAGGAAGAAGAGAGGAAAATGAGGAATGAATAGTTGCTAGGGTTTTTCTTGGGATTAGTGTTGTATTTATAGATTTGTGGGAGTGGTTGATGACTGTAATAGCCTTTAGATTTACATAGGATTAGGGTTAGGGTTAGGGGCTCTTTGGTCTTTAGGTTAGAAGGTTCTAGAGATGCACTTTTTACACTAAACCCCCTCTAGATTACTAAAAACCATACTAAGGGCCTCCCTATACTAACAAACCCTAGGATTATAAAAGACTATACAGAAACCCTAATACTAATACAACTAACTAGTCTAACACTAACTTAGGAGATTAACTCATAACTACCCTGATTAACCCCTAATTAGCATAATTAGCTAGTAATTAGCAATAATTAGCAATAATTAGTATTAATTAGTATTCAAAAACCCAATTAGAGGGCCCACAAGGGGTGGGGCCTCACAGGCAAACTGTAAAAAAAGTACGTATTAGCTTTTAAAATCAGCAGAGGGTTTTTAAAATTTTTAACTATCTTTCAGGTATCCCCCCTCCTTGGACCCATGTACCTAGGTCCGCCCCTGAGTACGACTAGAGCTCGATAAAGCTGACACCACATGGATGGCATATGGATTCAATGATAATGATGTTAATGATTGTCAACTCACCAGTAAGTTTTTGTACTCAAAATCCTAATCATCAATCTCAATTTATTGATATCCATTTTACCTAATTCAAAAATTATTCCTGATTCAAGAGCATTTAGGGAAAAAACACAATAAATCCGAGAAGATAAAAACCCAACCCAACCCAATCTCAGTATAAGCACCTTTTGATTTCTTTATATGTTGCTACTAATTTTTATATTTTATTCTTTTTTACATAGATAAAAGTCCATACAAAGCAAACCTAGACATGAGGAATATGACCACACAACCACATAACAGAAAGACAAAAAAAAAACCATCTAGCAGCTCAAATACTATTAGAAGAAATAACATATAGAACACCCAGCAGCTAAAATACTACTTGATTGTTAATCTATAAACACTCTCCAATCATCCTCTAAACTAGAGCCCTCCTCCTCTTATGATCAGCACAATTGTATCCCTCTGCTGACTGCTATGATACCTAATTCACTCTTTTGTTTTAATTGTGGTAGAGTTTGATAGAAGGTAATAAATATGGAATTGGAGGCTTCAGCCACATTAGCTTATATGCAAAATAATTTCCTTCCCTCCCTCAAAGAGAGACTTGCCATTGTGATGTAGATTTAAGCATTTTGTGCATTTTGTTTCCATAAATGGATCAAATACCATGGTATAAATTGCTACCCTCTATCCCTTCCTGGCTTAAGGCCATATGAAAGGGCCATAAGTTTAGCTTCACCCACATTGCCTGCACTTATTTATGAGGTGTATGCTACCAAGAGGTCTCCTTGTCCTTGATGATTTCTAATGATTCGGGCAGCACAATTATTATTGTAACCATAAGCGCCGTCAAAATCTAGTTTGTACCAGCCTACTTGTGTTGGTTATATCTGTCCAGTGGTGTTGCCAGATTCAAAGTACCTTCAGGTCCTTGACTATTTTACATTGGTGGATTAACTAGAGGATTTAGGAAATTTTTTTATCTGGATTTTTCAGTTGCATCTGAAAGATATAGAAAGTTTCTACTTTTCCATAAATAGAAAGAAATATCAGTCCCCATTTAACGCTCCTTGTTAGAGGCACTCCAAAACCTTATCCAGTTTGAGTTGTAATTTTGATGGATTTGAACTCAGAAGGTGGAAAAGCCCTTTCCACAAGTAAATTAGTTTTTTAGCAGGAGGATTTAAAAAATAAGTGGTCCATTAATTCACTTTTACTTTTGCAGTAGAGGCATTTTGGAGACAGGTTTGAAAATAAGGACCCCTCAAAATTACACCATTCCCATGGATTTTACATCCATCCGATAGGATTGGGGCCCACAAATCGACTAGACACCCATGCGAATGGACTGTAAAGTCGTTAAAGTTGTGAGGCCCGGATGAAAATGGTAGGATGATCGAATGCGCCCCGAACTTGGTAGGTAAGTAGGTCCCACATGGATCTTGAAATCCCCCCATCCCATCCCTAGGTGAACCACACATGCGCTGGATGATTACTCATATATACAACACAAGATGCTCATCCCTATCCCTATCCCTAGCCTCTTTACCTGAGTCACTAAGTAATCTGGTGCTGGTGAGATCACACTCAAAGGCATCACTATCAAGAGCCTGATGTTGATTGACCTAATTCAACGAGTATGGCAAGAGCTCAAAAAGCTTTGCTATGGTCTCAATGTCAAAAAGACAGTGCTCAAAGCCTCTAGGTCCATTTATTCTCAGATTGAAGGAGTTGAATTACCTAGAACGTTTCGAAAGTGCCTGAAGTTTCGGTGTGTCAAACATGCCAAACAATTTAGGCCTTTCAAATCTTTCCAAAGAAAGCCAAAACCCAAATCTAAACGAGTTCCAAAAGCAACTTCGTGTTTTTCTTACAAAAAAATCAGGGCACTATACAAAGAATTGGCCCACCACAGCCTCCAGTTAAGTAAAATTTATGTTTCGAATTCCTCAGACTGATCATGACTGGGAAATGATTGAAATAGAAGAAGTCAAACATTGCTATTTGCTAATAAATATTTCTAGTAGTTAATCAGTGACATCGTTGAAGATGAAGTCACTGACAGTATCAGCTATGATGATAACTATGCTTAAATGCATGTGTTCAAAAACGTCTTTGCCTCTCCTTATGATTCTAACAAAGAATTTTTCATAACCAAAGCTTGTAGTGTCCCTGGTTTAGACCGAGAAAGAGAGATTGCCTCTTTCTTATCTGCGTACTACGAAGAAAGTGAGGCTAGCTCGTGGACATTGAGATGATGATGTTGTTTTTACAACGGACTCAGTGATACAACCTCCATCAAGACAAAAGGAGATATCCTTTCTCAGTGACTATAAAATGGATACTTTAAAAAAAAAATCATATTACTCCTACTTCCAAACTATCTTTTGGTGTCAGTGACTCTCAGACTTTTGTGAACCGGAAAGATTACTACTACTTCTCTTTTATGGACTTAACCAATACGCCAAAAGCCCCACGACTGATGGGACATGTCAAATTAAGTCCCGTAAGAGACCACCACGCTTCCGGTGTCTCTCACTCTGGGGTAGGTAGTCATTTTCTCTATTTTTTATTTAGAGGGCTCTCACTCTACTCCAGATAGCCTTTTCCGTGACTGGAACCCGAGACGGGGAGGTTGGCTCTGATACTAAATGTTATGGACTTAACCAATATGCCAAAATTCCCAGGATTGATGGAACGCGTCAAATTAAGTCTTATAACCATTTAGGACCGTAACATTCTCCTTTAGTAGTGATCCTCACAAAGATTGCTTCAGATGGAAAGAGTAAGTAGAAAAATGCAATTATATGTCCAATGACACTGAGCGGACATTAGTTTTTGCAAAAGGAAATTCTTTACAAATTGGCGATATTACCCTATGGATGCTACCGTCTCCACCATGAATGAACCTCGGTCATTAAGTCATTTTTTACTAAGCCCATGTTTAGCATCTCTATTTCATGACTCTATTTCCTGTAAGTATTTTATGTTGGTTAATTAATGGGTTAGACAAAACTTTGGGTCTATTGAGTTGTATTTTATAATTTAGTTAGAATGGACTGTGGTTGTCGCCGGAAGAGCTGAACCGAAGAAAAGACAAGACCTGGCGAATCATCAAGGTCCGATCAATCAGTGCCTCTGTCTGATCGATCAGAGGGCTGACAAGCGCCGGTTATCTCCAAGTCCGATCAATCAAATGGTCTGTGCGATCGATCGGATGGCGAGGGCCCAACGCGAAACTCTACAAATTTGCTACGAATTGATTTCCTTTTGAGACTTTGTTTCTTACTTTGAGTCCTATTTGTGTTCTAACTACAAGGCACGAATTTGGGGTTATAAATAGGGTATTGCTCTCAACCCTAAAGTACACCACCTCTCTCATTAATCTGAGTAAGAGATATCTTAAAGAGAGAATTATTCTCTAGAGCCATTGAGAGATCGTTCTAAAGGGCTGCTCTAGAAGGTTATGGTTGCTTCTACTCTCTTGTAGAAGATAGTTCATCTTGACTGACAAGGTGCGAGGAGATCAAGTAAGGAGAACGGTGCACAGTAGATATTGTGTTAGTGGATCGATGTTGTGCGAGAACAACTACAGTCCTTAGGTCGAGGTACAGACTGAGGTAAAGGAGCTGTGAGTATATCTTGTAATTGTTCATGGGTTCTTGATTTCCGGTTCGTGGTTTTTCTCCCTGGATAGGACTTCCACGTTAAATATTGTTTCTGCCTTCTTCTAGTGTGTGATTGGCAGATCCTAGTTCTATTCCGTTTATTTGGTTATGTCTGCTGCATGTTGATTGGTTAATCAGAACTAATATCCATTTTGGTAACCCCTAGAACTTTCAATTTCTCTAAATGTCTAAAGAGGACAAAGGTTTGGAAAATTAGAGCATTTGGCACACGATTCTAGCCTCTGTCCGCTTTAGATCACACGATACTCCTTGATTTTGTTCAAATTGATGATAGTGGTTATTGTAAGGTCCGCGACCTTACTGGGTCAATTGGGCCTAATAGTAGGCCCGTTGACCCATTTATTTTATTATTATTATAATTAATTGTATTTTAGATATTTAAGTGGGTTTAGGCTTTGAGTGAGTTTCTTTTAGTGTTAGGATAGTGTCTGCGAAGTTTCATTTGATTTTGAGTTCGTTTGATCCTAGCAGGGGGGTAGTTTGCAAATTAGGGAAAATTGAGTGTTTTTCCGGAAAAATTCCCATCGCCGTGATTTTGGGTTTGTTGGAAAGGTCTTGTTGCGCTGATCATTTTTGTCTCCTGGATCGTTGCGATCTGATGATCAGAAACCCTTCAACTGGTCTATTCTTTCACCGGACTCACTTAAAGGCAATTCGGTCTTTTCCTCCCTCTCTTCTTCTTAAACAGGGATTAGCCCTAATCTCATTCTCACTTCTGTAATGAAGCTACAACAGCCCTCATTCTCCCTCTTCATCTTCTCAAGCCCAGATCTCCCTCCGGGAGAGATCACCTCCGTGATCCGGACCGCACATCTTCTTCCTTTCGATCTCCTCTCTCCATTGATACTAGTTGGTAAGCCTTTTCCCATCATCAACTTTTCCATTCGTTTTCTCTTTTGTTTAGAATAAGTTGGATCATGATCTTTTTCCTTTCTTTCTTCTTCTGGGTGATCTAGATTATTTTTTAGCGGGGTAGATTGTGGTCTTCATGGTAAAAAGCTTCTCCTCAAGCTTTTCCAATTTTTAATCATCTTCTTGGTTGAGGCAAGTAGATATGCATTTTATATTTAATCATGTGTGTATTGTTTCTTTGGATTGCAATGATATCCTTGTTAGATTACCCAAATTCCAAGCTTATTGGTGGTATTGCATTGGGATTGACATGTTAGGTTAGATTTGTGGTTTGGATTGGATTAATGGTTAAATGGTAGCTTTGGAGGTTTTTAATTTGATAGAATGGATGAGAATAATGATTGAAATGATTGGGGAGCATGGATGCTCGTTTTCTGCAGGAAAAAGATGTGAAAAACCCATTTTCGGACTCAGGCTACAGTGTCGATCGATCGGGCCTGCAAGCCAATCGATCGGACTGCAATTTGGTCTCAGTTAACTGAGCCAAATATCAGTCTGATCGATCGGACCTGTTGTCTGATCGACCGGAGGGCATTTTCTTAATTTCTGACAACTTCGGAAAATGACTTAAAACGCTTATAACTTTTAATCCGTACGTCGGGTTTCTACATATTATATACCATTGGAAAGCCCTTGAGAGGTAGAATCCAATGGTTCTAGTTTCATCACGATCGGTGGTCGGGAAGTGATGTAAAAACTCAGATTATTGACCCAGCCTATATTTTATTAGAAATGAGACCAGTAACTTAGGTTTGGGCCTTAGATCTTGGAAACCATGAACCTACTATCAGTTGACCATTAATGGGGAATAAATCGTGGCACGTGGCTTGGTGTGCTTCGATTAGGTGTCTAGGTATTCGTGTATTAAACATGGGGTAACCGAATGCGTATGGAACTGAATTAATGGATGCTTAACTTGATTGTACACTAAGGGATTTCCTTAGAAGCGTCGTTGATCCAATTCCACACATACTCCGTTAGAACATGTAGGATACATGGATGACACCACTTGCCTAGGTTTGGATTGTAATTTCTCCTTGACTTATTTAATCGTATCCGTTGTTATAATTCCTTGTACACTCACTCTCAACATAATACACCTAATTAATTATGAAACATAATCTCTTGTAGAATTAGGACTTGGACCTGACTTAGAGTGTACCTTAGGACCCCGTGTTATATAATTGATAAACATGACTGGTTAGACTGAAGGGATTATCACGCGATTGGATTTGTCTTGTATTGACTCGAATGAGATAATCCCTATGAACATGTCTGGTATATTGAGCTAGTCAGACCTGCTTGTTTTGGTCTATTCTCGTGTCAACACCACTTTATTATTATTATTATTTGCATGTTATAACCATCTGCAGTTTGGGGTATTATTGATGGGCCGGTTACTCGGACATCGGGGTGGGCAGTCGGCTTTGGACGGCGTCCATGGCGTTGAATAGTTGGGAGCGGGCGGGACCGTGCTATTATTCCCAGGACCGGGAGCTAGGATCCCCCTGGAGCCGGACTTTGGTATCAATAGTCCGGATAGGATTGTTACTGGTACCCCGTGAGGTGGCTTGGACATCCACGGAGTCTCCCTCTTGTGCATTGCATTACATTGGTAGTGGTGATTGTTAGTATTGCAAGGATTTCTATTTATGATTCAGATGACTATTTATTCATGCTTTATGCCTAGATTCGATTCCTTGTATTCTCTTGATTATCATACCTGTCATTACTCTTATACTTGATGCATGTCATGATTATTTATATCTTGCTTATCTATTGCTCAACATGTCGTTGACTCTATTCTTTGGTGTGCAGACTCCTCAGGTGAGTACTACTACGAGGAGCAGGCCGGTGAGGAGATCCCAGAGGATCTCCAACCGGCCGAGGAGGAACGAGAGTGGCGTGCCGATGACGTAGAGTAGCGTCATTGATCCTGGCATGGGAGAGATTCATGGGGACTTCATTAGATTCTTTATTCTTTATTTATCTCTCGTTGAACTTTCACACTATTGACTTCACTATTGTTTTAAATGGCCTTGATTAGTGGGATGGCCATTGAATAAATCAATTTCCTTGTTTAAGTTTTATTTTATTCCTTGTTCAACTTTAATATATATTGAGATTCATTATTCCTTGTTGATATCCAAATATGCCTAGAATTGTATGAGTTCCGCAAATTCTTATTTTATTGGAGGCTTGAAACATTATATCCTCACAGTGGACTTACGATCCTTGGGCCTAAAGGATAAACATTTTAATTAGTCCTAAATTTCACTCCCCGGATCCGGTTTATTCTCTAATCGGGTTTGGGGAATGTGACAGTTATGATGGACGAATTGGATCTGGTGCTCTTGATCTATTGCTCTGGATCAACTAGGACCATACACAATTGCTAAGGAAGCTATTACATTACAAAGCAACGATCTTTTGGCAAGACCGGTAGCAATCCTGGCATTACACAAATCCTTCATAAAAAATTGCTTCTCGTGTGAGACTTGGTATGGGCGGTACCCATAACCATGGGTAGGGGTGTAAACTGGGCCGGCTACCTAGGCATGCCGCGGTCTAACACGAAAAAAATCATGCCCGAGCTGTGCCCGACCCATTACCCGTGTTGATTGTGCCCACTCGACCAATGGGACGGGCCGTGCTGGGCTAGGGTGCTTGGGCCACGGCACTAGGGACAGCCCGACATGAAAAACATGGTCGTTTTTTCAAATGTCCCCAATAGCTAAAAAAGGTCAAATGGAAGGGTGGGGGGGGGGGGGGGGTGTTGTGTCATTTCACACGTTCGACAATTTTATCCCCCACCCCCAACTGCCAAAAAGGGTCAAATGAGGGGTATCTTGCGTCATTTCAACACTTTGAAAGCTTATAAACACCTCCTTGATGAAGTCCGAACTCCAAGTGCAAAGCTTCAATTGTAGTTTTGTAACCCGGTGAATACGGGGTCAATTCTCAGGGAGCGGTTTGAAATTCAAATCCTTTTCCACTTGAATTAATTATATCCCAAAATAAAAAAAGAGAGTAAGAATCAAATAATACATTCTAATTAGTTAGGACTCTTTATTTCTAGAACTTTCTGAATTGTTCATGATATTTCCAAGTAATTTATTTTGAGAAAACTCTAAATGACTAAAACTTTTAACCTATCTTAACTAAACCTAACCTAGGATTTTCAATTTTTCTATTACTTTTAATCCAATTAGAATTCTCCTTTTAGCACAATTATAATTATTTCAAACTCTGGAGATCTCCTAAAAATTAGTGATTAGAAAAGTCAAAACTCCTAAATATTAGTTTCCTAATACTATGCATATTAGTATTCTAATCTAACCTAAATTCTAATTAATTTTACTTAATTATTTATTAATTATCCTCAATTCTTATTTAATCTCAAAACCCATTTTCATGCAATAATGAATGAATGATGCAATCCTATATGAAACTAATGATGGATGTAGAAACTTTTGTAAGTCTGAAAACACCTTGTTCTAAGCCCAACTTTTTAGACCTAAACGATTTACCTAGAATGATCTAAACCTAAATTTTATGGTTAAATTTTATACTCTGATGATGCATGAATCAAAAAAAAAAAAAAAAAACACACACACACATAACAATGAAAAAGGTTCTCAAACGAGTGAGATACGCATGCTTTAAGATGCCTACATGAACATGCTGTGCTGCAGAATTCTGATGCAACCTTGCTGATGAGTACCCATATTTAAGCACTTAGTTCTCTGACTTCACGAGATTATTTTACTTTGAAATTTTGGGGTTTTACATTCCATATAACATACTTTATTTTTCAAATTTTCAATTAAATATACTTACTCTAGACTAGTTTTTAAATCACAACCTTTTGAAAGAAAAACAGACTAAAACTGTCGAAAACAATGCGGTCTTTTAACATTAAAATTCCACTACTTGTAACCAGTCCGAATTTCTTTCTCTTAATCAGTCATGAAATCATCATATTCCATCAACAAACATAATTAAATAAATCTAATACCAATGCATGCCATGTTCATATTCCAACCATAAAATCATGCATTAAATCCTAAACTAGGATGCACCAAACATGTAAAAAAAAAAAGTCCTAATATTTAGTGTCAAATTTGCAATAAATTAAATATGGTCAAGCATACAAGAAAAGTAAATGCAACGAATCATATATCCTTTCTACTTCTCTCCAACTTGAGCCAAAAATTGATACCATTTAGGACTTGTTTGTCAACTTGGGTCGTCAATCCAATTGTGAACTATAAATTGGTGTACAAATTGCTCAGGGTTTCAAGATACACCTCATATTCTTTACTGGGCACATAAATATTCGCTTTGGTTTCTCAACTTGCATTGCCTCCCATTCATGATCAAGAACTCATGCCCTAGACCACATGTTGGAGGATACTAAGCCAAGCCATTCGTACTAAGGGCACCTTCTACTAATCTTACCATTAGCACTATCCAATTGGTCAGTTTGAAAAGATAAATAAACTAACAACCAAATAACACACAAATTAAAAGAGCAAGATCATCGAAAAGATATAGATTTTACTATCATTGAATGTTTTTATTAAAAAGAATAATCAAATTGATACTACAAAGAATATACGACGCTAGGATGAAGAAGCCTTCTCAAGTCTTCACGATTCTTCAACTCGGAACAAGCCTTCTTGACGAGGACTATGGATTCATCAACTCGGAACAAGCCTTCTTGACGAGGACTATGGAGGGGAGAGAGAGAGTTAGAGAGAGAGAGAGAGAGAGAGAGAGAGAGAGAGAGAGAGAGAGAGTGATGGGAGAGAAACTAGAGAGGGGATTATTTTCTTCATGGTTTGGACGTCCCCACTTGGTTCCTTTTATAGCTTTTTCAAGCATAGTTTGTTTCTATCTTAAACTCTTTCTTTGGTTACAATTGCTAGAGTTTGCTCCATTTGGAATACAATTAGGATAACTTGAGAGAACTTTGGAGTCTTCTAGCGTTGTAGAATTTCTCAATACACTCACCTTTAATTTAAAATTATCCAAAGTTGGGCCCACATGTGTAGCGTAAAAAAGGATTTCAATCGATGATCATTGAAGTGAAGTGGGCCCACCATGGGCGTGGATTGCCTTGGATAAAAGAGGGTGGATGCCCAAGGGGTCTCTTGGAAGGAGTCTTGGACTTCTTTCTTTCCTTTTGTAAAGACTTCTTTATCTCTTCAAACTTGAACTCGAGGTCTTCCATATATCTTCACAATACTTAGGAGATATAATTCATTTGAATCTAAGATACAATTTAAGCTCATTATAATCCCTCTACAATAGGCTGAAATGAAAGTGAAAGAACAACTCAAACACACTCTATGAATACAAAGATGTATGAATGATGACTTCAATCAAACTTGAAAGTGAAGGCTCAATAATGTATGCCTAAAGCATTTGAAGTTTAAATCATAAAAGATATTTGATTAAAGTCAAATGCAAATCACATGTAGTTTCAAATGATTAACTTGATAATGATATGACTAATCAATGGTTACAAGTTGTAAGAATTTTCAAAACCAAAACATGCGATGCATAAGCATGTTGTTTCCAAAATAAGTTAGTGTAACTATATGTTTCGAGGTATAGAAAACAACACACTAAACATTCAACCAAGCATAAAGATCTTGCTACAAGTGAATTCAAAAGTGTTGGAAAAGCATGATATATAAATTTGAATCTAACTTGGTTTGAATCAAAATGAGGAATCCAAAACAACAAACCAAATCAAAGTGAAATACATGTAATGGATTCAACAAATCATAGTTATCATGCTTAAATTGATTTACCAATATTTTTTTTTTAAATGAGAAATATATGATGAAGAAAACAAAGCTTACTTGGAGAGATTTAAGGTGTGTTTTGGTTAGGCTCGTTAGAAGCCCTTTTAGTGCTTTTTCTTTCTAAAAGCCCAAAAGTCTAAAAAAGGGTCTTTGGCCACACCATTTTAAAAAAACTTTAGGAAAAGTTAAAGTCAAAATATTGCTTTGTAGTGAAGCACACGAGGGGGAACTTCACATTGGACAAGTAACTTTGGCGTTTTTGGGGGAAGCAGGGAAGGTTTTGACGGAGCTATGGCGGCAACCAGATGATGCTTCCCTCATTTTGTTCTCTTCTCTTTTCCTCCCTCCCCACCAAGGCCCTTCATCCCTAGCCCTTCTAAGGCAAAAGCTAATGCTAATCTCTCTCCCATGAATTCCAGAAAATATTTCTACAGGTTTTGCTGAAAATATATTTGTTGCCTGGGCTAGAAGGCATGTTCCCGCAATCTCTCCGTGTTTTCCCTTGTCTCTCGACCATTCATCTCTATTAACAGAATTTTTTTTACAGCATTAAATAAAAAAAGGAGCAGCGATTGGGAAGACCGTAAGAAGCTGTTTATGCTGAATTCAATTGGGGTTATTTCAATTTGATTTCATTCATATTTAATTGTTCCATCTTATGGGTGAGTCCAAACTTCAAACTAGATTCTCATTTTCATATGGAGTTGCACACCATTTGTTTGAACTAAAACTTGATTGAAATGAACATGCTGAAATGAACAATTTTATTAGCCATACCCAAGATTACAAGCATCCAAACAAGCTCCTAGGAGTATAATATACACATTTATTTTAAATGCTCATTTATGTTTGACCGGTATGCATGCTAATATTATAGATTCTGATGTAGATTCCTAACTATGTTGGTCAAAGGCCAAAGGCCTATTGATGACAGGACCACCCAAATATATTAGATGTAAAGAACTTTGGCACTTCTATAAGTTTACGTGAGCTCATTTTATTTACCTACAAGGTTCCAATATATTATGTAATTAATTTTTAAAAAGATATATAAATTATTTAGTTAGCATACATTAAAAGTTATTTTTCTATATGTCTAAACAAACAACCTTGAAAACTCTCGCCGTTACAAAGCAAGTGTAAAAGTTGAGACAACCGAACAACATTTTCTCTCAGAAAGTTGCAATTATGAAGTAGCTTTTTAACGGCTATTTTAGATAAGCACCTTTTACTTTCAACAAGCCCAACCAAACACACTCTTAACTTAATGAATCCAATCTTTAGCTTTCCAAATCACCTCTAACCTTCCTTAGCTCATTCTCCTTTCTTTAGCCTCAAAACACATCGAAAAGTCCTACTTAGTTGCTCAATTTTGGCGTTGGAATGAGCTAGTTTATATGGAAAAAGTTTTCCAACAGCTAGTTGTCGGTTAACCCCCTTCACAATTCGGTTAACCGAACTCCCAACAGTCATATAACGGCTAGTTTGACTTCCAGTCAAACAGAAAGTATTTTTCACTTCGGTTAACTGTCGGTTAACCGAAGCACAATATAGGTTAACAAACAAGCATTTTTTGATAGATTTTTTAGGTCCAGTTGTTTTGACCGAGAGGTGGCTGAAGTATGTGTTAGTTAACTGGAAACTCCCAGAGTTTTTTACTTAACAATGACTTTCTAAAAGGTAATTTTTGGTCATAGAAGTCATGCTTCATTTCATGTTTAAATCAATTCAAAGAGTAATTTCAAAACATGAACCTATCAAATCAATTCAAAGAGTAATTTCAAAACATGAACCTATCAATGCCTAAGATGATTTTGAAATTCTAAGATCATAGGCATGCATGATTAAAATAATTTTTCAATTACTTATGCATCCAAGTTTAAAACTCCAAATTATGCATGAAAAATCAAGTTATAAAGTTATAAAAACATGCATGAATAAATTCATGATTTCAAGATATTCAAAACCAATATGCATGTGTGAAAATATGAATGATGATAAAATGATCATGCATCCATCAAAATGCAACATACAAAATTCCTAACACTAGATAAGCCGTATGCCTCGTTCTCCTATTTCTCTCTTTCTTTTCCATTGTCTTTTTTACTGCAAGCATCAACTCTTTGTCTCATCCTTCTCTCCTTTTTTCTTCTTCTTCACAACTTTAACATGAATTCAAGAAGATGATGTCTCTTTTTTTTTTCTTTTTATTCCTCTCTCTTTCTATTCCTTTTTTAAAGATATCTGCTGAATCGACTAGTATGTTCTAACAATTGGGCGATTTTTTAAAGGGGTAATGTCGATACCGGTTCACAACACAATACCGAACCAGTACATACCAAGATCGGTTCATACCAGTCGATACGGACTAGTCTTGGCCGATATTTCCAACCATGCTCACTGGTGTAGGATAGGGCCCACTATCCTTGAAAAGAACTAGAGAGAATAATATTGAAAATAAAGTAATCTCTATAACTTTAGATAATGCAAGCTCCAACGGTGTCAATGTAATTTGGCATACCTAAATGTTATATTGTATATCTATTGCTTATTCATTAATAAATTTATGTATTATTTCAAATGTTAAATCGTTTATCTATTGCTTGAGTTTACCCCCTGTGCATTGTTTCCATGAGGATTTCTTTGTACACCTTGTTTTGGGGTCTCACCTGAGAATGGGTCTAGGGGGGTTAAACGATGTTGTTGGGGCCTACCTGTGTACAAAATATAGAGCTCATTTGGCATCCTAAACTCTTGACTGGTGGCTCACAAATCTTCATCCTTTGAAAAAGTGTATACGTACAATCGATCAACAATTAAGTCCAATTAGATGGGTGTAAAAATATGGCATGGGTGCAATTCAAGGAGGCCTCTAGTGTGGCCCATTCGGATGTAAAAAATATGGCATGGGTGCAATTCAAGGATGGCTCTAGTGTGGCCCATTCGGATGAGTGATCAAGTGGGTCCCACAACGAGGTGCATATGAAATTCCCCTTGAGTATGGGATAATTTATGTCCATTGCTGATTCAATAGTATATTTATCTATTAGATCATTCTCTTACCTTAATCTATGACTCAAACCATATGTTGTCATTCTAGTGTGGGTAAAGAACATCACCTAATTTGTCATTAAGAAAAACATCTTTACAAATCCTCCTTCAGCAAAAAAAAAAATCACCCAGACATGGCCCACGGCATAGCAAAAAAAGAATGAAAGAATGGGGGAAGAAGTGGGGAAGAAGTGGGGAAGAAGCGGGGAGGAGAGGGGCTCGATTTGGGTGTCCCACACTTGTGGATTCTCTAGGATGGGCTGGACATCCCATAGGGTTGGTCCCCCATTTATAGTTTGTGGCTGGCTACTCTTGTGTGCAAAGATTTTTTCCCTTTTTTTATCCCATGTTTCCTTCTTTGCATTGTGTCTTGGCTTAGCCTCCAAGCGAAGTCCCTTACTTAGCAACAATTTGAATTTCAAAGGATTTGTTGCTAAGTTTAGTGTCTTGGACTCCAAGTTTTTCAAAGGTGAGCTCCACCAAGATCTTCCAAGTTCCTTTATGAGATAGCCTTTCCAAAAACTCAGATTTTCTACAACTAAAGAGGCTTCCATCTTGGACATCCAAGATCATGTGGGACCCACTTGGTATTGAGAAAATCAAATTCCAAATCTTAATTTCAAATTCGTTGAGAATCCTTCTTTTTTTTTTTGTGTGTGGTATATCCAAGCTTAGAGGGGGTCAAGGACCCTAGCCCTCTGGAGAGGGGAGTAAACCTTGGGTGAGATGGGGGGCCATCTAGTGAGGGAAGTAGACTTCTATTTAGGTATCACCTCTAGTAAGGAAAGGTGCTTGCCCAGGTTTGAACCTAGGACAAGCAAGTAAGAACTGGCGCCTCTTACCACTAGGGTTGGAGCACATGTACGGCCCACATAGAATTAGGACTTTTTTCAAATGATAGTGTTGTCCAGTCTAAAATTAGAGTAATTAACTTTTTGAGGTCGTATCTCCATCAATATAGCTCCGATCGACGCTATCTTGGGCTCTACGAATGTCTACTCACAAAAACCTTTCCAATGGTGGGTAGATTGTACCGATCCGATTCTCAGTTTGAAAGTATGAGCGTTACAAGTTTGTTTCCCTTGAGAAAAATGGAAATAATTGTGCAAGAAATCTCCTCCCTCCTTCCTTCTTTGAAATTCTTGGCCATAAAGTCGCTTGATCTCCTTCCTTTCTTGGCCTTTGATTTAAGCTTTAAACCCCAAGGAGTCTTCAAACAAGAATGAGAACTCTAAAAATTTGCAACATGTATGGGGGCCACCATGCCTGTCCCATACCTTAGGAATCACGCCCAAGGCATGTAGTCCCAAGGTGACTTCTTAATCGTCCCAAAATAGGGTTTGGAAATATAATTTATGCCTAGCTACTAACTCACTCGTGAGAGTAAAGATGTTAAACAGGTGTCGTATCTACTGGGACAAAAATGCTAAGTTCTGTTGGTTCCCAAATTCTTAAATTAATCTTAATAGAAAACGAAGTGTTGATTTGATGGGTTTGATTCCTAAATTAGCAAAATTAAGACAAGGTTTGATTCAATCAAAGAGAAGATCTTAGGGTACGGATCCACTCTAACCTTGCAAAATGGCTAGTATAGACCTAGGATTTCACCATCAACACTTTAAAGACTCGTTTTGGTCACAAACCTTGACAGAGTCAACAAATAAATGACTTCAGATCTGGGCATAACCTATCTCTAAGGCATAGATTATCCTAAATCTAACAATGCATTCATTCAAGCATCATTATATGACTGATATTCAATTTTACAAGAACAAAATACCAAAAAGAGATATTGAATTAATAAATAGAATCCAATGAATGGATAACATCCATGTCATATAACCAAAAGTGTTCAAAGTAAAACCCTAAAACCTATACATTTCCAAAGTACAAGATTAGGGCTTTATCGCAACCCTAAGGTGGAGAGTTAGTTACTCATGGAGAGAGAATGACGAAGAATCCTCGACGAAATCCCCATTGGCGCTCCTTCCAAAGCTCTAAAAATTAGCCTCCCGATCGTCTCTCAAGATGTGAATGAATGAAAAACGAGTTTTGAGTCTCCTTTTATAGGTTTTCCTTGAAAAACTTGTCAAAACGCGCTAAAAGGCAGAGTCCACCCGGGTCGGGCGTCTGGACGCTAGGAGGCAGTAGCCTCGAAGTCACATTTTGGGGTCTGGCGTCCGAACGCCCACTTCCTAATGTCCAATAGCTTCCATGCATTTGAAGGTTCTGGCGTTCGAACGCCAGGAGGCAGTAAGGTCCAGTTCTTATTTCTTGCCATTTTTTCTCCGAGTTCATTCTCTTTCCACCTAAGACACCTATAAACATTAAAATAACATAATTAAGCTAATTAATATCATTTGTAGGTATAACAAAGTCCTCGTTGAGGGGCCTAAATTGTGTATTTAGGTTCTCATCACTTCTTCTTCAAATCTTTTTATTTTTCTTCTTTCTCTCAATTTCTCTCGACGTAGGCCCCAAAGATCTGAGATTCTCTACAAAAGTAAAACAATGATTGAGAAACTAACATTTAGTGTAGGAATTGGACAATGCAAGACGTGGGACCTAATTTACACTAAATGAATGCATAAGATGTCACTATTTTATCTAATTTTCTTTAATTGATCCTATGGTGAAAAGAAGTTTCATCATTTCATGTGTGAATTAAGAGTTATGAGAGATTTGTGACTTTTCATGCTTAAAATAGAAAGTTTTGTGATTTTATGTGAAAATGTGGTTTTTCAAAGAATTTTGACTTGAAGGCACAAAATCATCATTTTTCAATGAAATTAAGCATGATTAGATGATTAAGTCCTTATTTACCTAAGAATTAATAATGAAAATGCTCAATTTTAAGGACTTATCATTGGCCTGCAAAAAAGGAGATTTTAGTAGCCACCTATGGGACAGAGAAATTCTACCCATATTTGGTAGTAGAAGAATTCATTCTGCGAACAAATTCGACTAACTTGGTAGCATTTGTATGCAGTGGCGGATCCAGAATTCAAAATCACTGGGGGCACGATTAAGTAGTAGGGGTCCGGGGGCAACGGCCCCGGAAATTTTTTTTGGGTTATTTATATGATTGCAAATGATTTTTTTCTTCTTTTTTTCTTCATGCTTGAGAAAAAACAATACACAAAAAAAGTTGTGGACTTTTTACATACACTATCAGTAACTAATACACAGAAATGTGCATTCAAAGACAGATAGTTTGTAGATTTCCACTGCATTGCAAATCATGCCTAGCAAGGACAAATAGTATGCAGATTTACCCCAAACCTTTTATATGGAACAAATATAATATAATAATTTCAAGCAATAAAACAAGACATATTTATTTATCACAATTGTTCTCTACGAGTTTTCACTGGGGGCCTGGTTCAATGTCACTGGGGGCCTAATTGATTTGAGCCTAACTTAGTATACATAATTTTTTTTCCCAAAAAGTCACTGGGGGGCTGGGAACTACCTCCGCCTCTGCATACTAATTTATCTTAACTATTTTCAGCGATGACTGCTGTTAATTTTCCTTGGTATTAGCTCTTGTAGGAGACTGAGAACGCGGTGATGCTATAAGAAAGTGATTAAAACAATCAAAATTAGGGAGGACAAGAATATGGAATACCTAAAGTTAATATTAGGCTACAAAAATCCATTGGGGGCCCAAAAAATTCACTGGGGGCCTTATGGAAAAAATTAGTGGCCCCACAAAAATTATAATTAAAACTTAGAAATCCTTCATACCAGATCCGCCTCTGTTTGTACGTGAAAAGAAAGTTGGTCTCGTCCCCTAAGCTACAAAGATATGCATGGTGGCAATATCGGCTATCTCAACAGAAGTTTACTATTGAAACGGTCGCAAGAAAGCATCATTATCTCCAGAGGCCCTCACAAGAGACGAAAATGTTTACAGCCCGAAAACACATCTGGACTGAGTGGTCCTTAACCGCTCTGCATGACCGATTCCTATGGTGCTAAGGAATCCGTAATGTTTATCCAGAGCATGCTAGTGCTTTGGCAAAGAATATCTTAATATTGATTGCTTTTATACATCCTCTGGGAGAATTAGTGTAGCAGGAGTTGGAGGTTAACATTCTTAACTGGCTCATTTCCAAGAGAGTACTTGATGCTATTTTATTATCTAGACGACAACTCTACGCTAATCCCATATCTAGAGATTTCTTCAATGAACGGGAGAAGGCACTCTGTCACCAGTTTCAGCAAATCAATTAAACTTGGTCTCACAGAGATTTGTTATTTTCAAGATGAGGATCCGATAGAGGTCAATACTACAAAAAAGAGGCACACCTGCATTGAAGAACTTGAATTATTGCTCCAAGAGGCCCTCACCAATAGTTATTATACAAAACATGTGAAAAGAATGTGCTAGCATTATGAAAATGCATATCTAGAAACTGTACAAAATTTAAATACGATCCGGCAGTAAAAAGGCCTTCGCATGCCAAACAGGCTCAACTCTTCACATGCAACAACACAGTAATCAGATAAGCTTGCTTTATTTGCTTTATATGTCCTCCTGTCTCCAATCACGTGGCCCTTGTTGTATGGCTATTGGTTCATGTTGTCAATTATAATAATTTTCTTTTTATTGTTTTGTCGATTGTAATAATTTTCTTTTGACTGTTTTTGTAAAAGTAGCACTATATAAAGAGCCCTCTTGTAAGAATCATGGGTATCGAATGAGAATCAATTTGTGTTAGTATCTTGCATCTACTCTCTCTCTTTCTCTCTCTCTGTATGGGGTATGTGGGTGCACATGTGTGCACTTGCCATGTGGAGGCCACTGTAAAACCGAAAATTTCTTTAAGGGGCCAATGTAGAAAACCCATTAAATTGTGCAGTAATTTTTTTTTTAATGTTAAAATTTCTTTGATATACAAGGGGTTTTTCAAAATTTAGGGGAGGGTCCATGATAGCCCCTAGTTCCACCCATGTGTCTATCATGGACCCTCCACGCGGACTCCCTTGGGCGATCCACTTGGGGCCATGCTAATCATAGGGAAAGCAAGGGATAAATGATCTTGAGGGGACCTACATGTGTGTAAAATTTAACTCTATTAGATCATTTTAACTCTTTGATCTATGAACCTCAAATTTAATAATTTTAGAAGGCATCAGTGTTTTATAATTTCAATCCAACAGTGAGTTATAGTCGAATGAGCGTCAAATTTTGGCTTGTGCCAATTTGAATAGAGGGAATAGAGGGCTGGCTTTGTGTATAAGGCATCCGCTCCCATAGCTCCCACCAGCTTTCGAATCCTAATAGGAGTCCTTTACTTCCTATATATGTCTTGGCCATTGGGCGAACCAAGCAAAGTTAAAAAAAGGGGGAGTTTAATGAGCATGAAGGTGTTGGGTTAATGAAGGTGTTGGGTTAATTATAAGAGGTCCCTTGTGCTGAAAAAGAAAGGTTCCTTTAAAGTCTCACATAAGAGACAACCTTAGCGCACACACACACAGAGAGAGAGAGAGAGAGTTATTTAAAATGGTTAGAATATTGGGCTAAACTAGACCTTTTGGAATGCAGGATATGAGTATTGGCAAAATTTACGAACACAAATCATATGGAGCAAGACTATTTCAAGTTACTTTGGCTCATTGACCTTTGATTCGAAGTTTTTAAGTTCCAAGTCTTAGCTAGGCACAATGACAAAATGATCACCTGAAAATGAACAGGCCTTTTGCACATGATTGACCATGACTCTACTAGAAATCTCTCGTATAAGAAAATCATATTTCTTTAATTTGATAATAGAAAGAGGCGAATGCCACCTAGGGAACTCTCTCACTGTTTTTGTGCAAGAATTTAGATCGACATCTTTGATTAGACTTTTTATGGACGGCATGGATAAAAAATCCCAAATTGTTCCCTTTTAGAGGACCACAGGTGAATTTGAGCGAGTAATAAATTACACATCATCGTAAGAGACTATGAACCGAGATCCTCTGAGGTTTTCCCCCACGGTCATCAGGCTCTGCCATATCACCGTCGGGAGCCTGCCAATGCACATGTGGGCTGTGGGTGCCAGTCATTAAGGCAGGCTTGGCAGGCTCCCCATGGTGACGTGGCGGAGCCTGATTGGCCTCCTTACAGTGATCGTGGGAGAAAACCTTGGAGGATCCAAACTCGAGAGACTATCTATCGTTAAATTCTTCATGTCCATGTGGCCTCCCAAGTTTTCAGCCCTCTCTCTCTCTCTCTCTCTCGGTGATTGGAAGATAAAGTGTTAATATTTTTTTAAAGCGTTAATCTCAACGTTTGCGACTTAATTAACTTCAGAAGAACTTGGCTAAAACTATTCTTTTACTTTCAATTAGAAAGAGACCTGTTATTAATTAAACCATATGCATCAGATTTTATGATAACTTACTTACAATAAAAGATCCCATGTACAACAAAAAAATACTAACAAAATCAGCCTCATCCTCTTGATCTCAAGCAGGAATCTGTCCACATTTTCCATAAAATAGGAAGGTTTGTCTCGGGTCATTGCCATGCTGATGCTTGAATGAGGTTATGCGTTGGGTCCATTTACATAAAATAACTAGGTTGTGGTTTTAAGTTGGGCTATACCAGCCCATTAGGTTCCAGGCCCATTTCATCAGGTTCATGGGTTGAGACCAGGTTCAATCCAAATGAATAGGCAACCAAAGGATCAGTGTCCAAAAATCAGGTTCCTTCAATCATTTTTTTTATGGACTAGGTCAAGGCTGAACCTCGGTCCCAATAAACAAATGAGTCGGGTCGATGACAATTTCGACCCGTTCCTAGCCTGGCCCATTTCGACCCCTCCATGAAAATGCATACAAACACACCTAGTCTCAAGAGAAAAACAACAGCCTGATTGAGAATTCAGAAGCAGCCAAGCGAAAGCCCTCATGACAATAAGATAAAATGATTGTTCACTTCTCATTTGCCTCTTCCTTTCAAATCTTTCCATTTGGCAATCTGCAAGTCTTTTACCATAAAAGGAGTGAACAAGGGCCATGAAGAATAAAGGGTGGTGGTAAGCCTCCATAAACAATACAAGGCATCCATCTTCTTCATCTTCTTCATCTGGAGCCTATTGGGTGCACCCCAAAAGCAGATGGGGGGCCAAGAAAGCACGTCCCTCTTTAAAATTTTCCGATTTGCTGATGGCGTCGATAAATTACTGGTGGTTTTGGGAACCATTGGAGCCATGGGTGATGGAATGATGACCCCTCTAAACTTTTCAATCATGAGTGCAGTCTTCAATTCCTATGGAGAAGATGGTGCCTTGCTTTCTCATGATATTGTGGACAAGGTTAGTCTAACTTATGCAGTAGTGGTATCAAATATCAGTGGTACCTGCTATATCATTGATAAGGTAGTGGTATGATTTCAAATATCAGTGGTACCTGCTATATCTTTGATAAGGCTAAACAAATTGACTATATCACTGAGATATTTTCTTAGCTATAAAAGTAAAATAAAAGCCTGTATCAGCTTATGATGTTTGTTGTGGGTATCAGCGATACACGTGTAAACCGGGGGTGTTATGTTAGTTACAATTAGTTTCGGCCGATATTCGAAGTGTACAGCACAACGGCTTCTATTACAATTGGAAGGCTCTTATTGCCACAAACTATGAGTTTGGACAATGAAAGAAAGTCTTAAGTTCTACTGTTTATATGAACTCTGTTGGAGTACTTGTGATCGTAACTGCCTGAGAATCTTCGTGATTGGATAATCCGAGTCATCCAGTCTTTCATCTTTTCTGTTCTTCTCTCTTTTTTGCCTTTATTCCTATTAGCTATTTGCAGGTCAAATATATGCATGGTGGGGATGTAATATCCATCTATTTTCCTCTTGGGTCTTGGACTAATAACTAGATATAAAACACAGTGTTGGGTGAGTATGCGTAAATTCTTATTCGTTTGTTTTGGCCCTTTACTAAAAGAGTATTTTTAAGAAAAAAAATTTAGAAAAAAAGAAGAAGAAGAAGAGTGTTGTTAGGTTTATGTCTTGAATTCTGGGTTATTCGAGTTGGTCTATTTGATTAGGCAGGAAAAAAGTTTTGAGTCAAGGGTATTTTGGTGAGTATATCAGGGCTTTCGTAGGGGCTAAAAAAGAGGAAGTCATGTATAGACGTAATTTCTAACTCAAGACGAGTGAAAAGAGTAAGATTTATCCGGAGCTGTGGACATAGGCACAATATCACTTACCACGTGACTTGCTTTTGTATTTCTCTCTTATATGTCGCTTGATTGTAGATTGTACATTTCACACTTCCTCACACAAGTGCACAACAAGTTTAATCTTCATTATTTTTTTAATGCTTGTAGTGTGTTTAAGATGTAAAACAAATAGCAAAATAGAATATAAAGGTGAGCCAAACAAAGTTCCTAGTCAATGTTTGATTTTCAAGTCGTAAAGTAAAATGTGTGGAGAAGCAATCCCAGCTGCCAGAAATTTTACTTTGCCATGTTTTCCTAGTCACAATGAATAGAGAAAAAATCGCTTTTACTTAACCAGCTGTCCAAAAATATCTTACTCCAAAATCCAGGTAAAGTGCTTATTTTCAAGACTTGTGATCTCACTTTAACTTACTTTTCCTCATCCAATCAAGTTTTGTCTCATTTTCAATTAATTTGGCATTGACTTTAGATTACTTATCCAATATATTATTCAAACATCCCAACTCCCAAGGGTGTAGAAAATAGGACTCTGAGCAATAGTCGGTTGATCACTGTGCGGGGTTGACACTAGACTAAGTAGATCTTTTTTTTTTTGCTTCTTCTATACATGGATTATACCAACGCAAATCAAATAAAACTTAGCCTGATTTCAAAATATATATATATATATATATATATATATATATCGTCATGAACTTTGTCTCTGCTTTCATGGCTAATCAAGACAGATATGGTTTCCCCGTCAATGCACCTAATATGTGACTGGGTAGAGTTGACTTGGGTGAGTTCCTATTTAGCATCAGATTTGCTGAATATGTTGTATGACATAATACGTAAAATCTCCAAGCACCCTAAGGTGGTATTCATGGTGTTCAGATGTATCGAATTTGGTTTGATTATTCAGTTTCCTGGCTCTTGCTTACTGCCACAAATATCACAGATAATTAATAAATACAGTAGTAATATCCGTTACGTTGAAAAGGAAAAAACATATCCAAACAAATAGCATATATTACAGGAAATTGAAAATATCACCAAGAATATTTGTGCGATATTTTGCTAAGATCTTTATAATGTTTTGTAGATGTATATATGTTTTTAAGCATCTATAATATTTGAAATAATTTTAAACTTTTTTGGCTGTATTTCCCATTAATAATGCCAGAATAATTTTGAAAACCCCCCTTAATAACTCCACTGTTACTACCTGTTAAAGATAATTGTGATAATGCTCTTAATGTAATCTAGAGCAATGAGAGATCCACAGCATCCATCAAGGTCCCCTTGTGCATCAGATGTAGGCCTATAGATCATATTTGATTAGATCATTATCACTTTAACCTCATCTCATCATTTTGGGGTTGGCTCTAAGAGTTCTACTATTTAACTAAAAAAAGCTACATCACCTTACAATACAAATGAGTTCTACTATTTTTCTTTTTTTTGCAAAAATAACACATCAATCATATCCATTTTGCAGTATGCTCTTAGGATTCTCTATGTAGCCATTGGAGTTGGTCTCTCTGCTTTTATTGGTACGCTATAAGTTTTGCAGAGCAACATCACTTAACATGTACTTTGACATGGAAGATTTTCTTATGTAGTGTTGGTTGTTCATGGGGTGCATGCAGAGGGGTGGTGTTGGACAAGGACCGCGGAGAGGCAAACATCTCGCATGCGGAAGGAATACCTCAATTCTGTTCTCCGGCAGGATGTTGGCTTCTTTGACACCAATGAATCTACTTCGACCACCTATGATGTCGTCACTGCCATCACCACAGACTCCCTCGTCATTCAAGATGTTCTCAGTGATAAGGTAAAATTTTCTTTCTTCTTCTTTCTCTTCCAGGTATGGGAAGCACCACTCTGAGGGAGGAAGACTACAAATTGGATGGCCTAAGCCCTCCTCCTCCTCTTAATCACCATCAGAGCTTTATCTGATCAATCTAAGGTCTGTTAAAAAGTTCTACTACAAAACCATAAACATTTATGATCCCCTTCTAGATCTTATTATCCTGAGCCTAGGGACCAGGTGCAGCTCATTAATCCAAGTGACACTTCATGATCACAACATGAAGTAAAAGATCTCTCAGCTAAAAAAAAAAACATGAAGTAAAAGACCTTGAAGATTTCTCAATATTTCTATACTAATTTCCAGCCTAACACAATCATCCTATGCTTATGCTTGATTGATTAAGTTATGTGAAAATTTTATTTTGATGCAGATACCGAACTTCATTGCCAACATGACTACTTTCATTGCCTGCCTAGTTACTGGTTTTATACTCTCATGGAGGATGGCCTTTCCATCTGTCCCATTCATGCTCTTCATCATTGTTCCCGGGGTTGTATTTGGGAAGCTTATGATTGATCAAGCAGTGAATGTGAAGGAGGCTTATGGAGTTGCTGGTGGGATTGTAGAGCAGGCAGTTTCTTCAGTTAGAACAGTAGTTTCCTATGTCGGAGAGCATCGGACATCAAAGAAGTTCAGCCAGGCACTTGAACTGAGTATGAAGTTTGGGATAAAGCAAGGACTAATGAAGGGGTTTGCAATTGGGAGCATTGGTGTGCTATATGCTGTATGGGCTTTTGTAGGATGGATGGGAAGTGTATTGGTGACAGAGAGGGGAGATCAAGGTGGCAGTGTTTTCATTGCTGGACTGATGGTCCTCTGGGGAGCGCTGTGAGTTTCTTTTCTTAATCCAATTATTATTCTCCATGGTTGTTTTATCAACCTATTTGCCCACACAAACACAAAAAAATAATGAATTTCTGACAAATTTCTATCTTTTTTGATAGAGATAATGAATCGTTGATTGAAATCACAGGGTAAAAAATTAACTTGTTTCAGCAAACCATTGGTCTCAGAAATGAGTCAAGAACCAACTCATTTTATCATACTTAAAAGGATCTATTGCACCAAATATGAAAGTTTGAGACCAATATGACTACATATTTATAGAAACTCAAGATTTTTTTGTTCACATAAGCAAATAGGTACTTACAAGAACATTGTTAACAACTAGAAACACAAGAAGCTCAAGCTTTTAGTGAACGGCATAACAATTGATATCAACAAACATATCTTTAAATATTTTAGCAAAGAAAAAATGGATTACTTCAGCTTCCATTGCTAAATTCTCTTCTTTGATGCAATTTGAATCGTCAGGTCTGCCATGGGTGCACTTCCGAACCTCTCATCCTTCGTAGAGGCAACAGTTGCTACATCACGAATATTTGAGATGATCAATAGAATTCCAACCATTGATCCTGATAGCAAGGAGGGGGAAATTTTAGAAGAAGTGAGAGGAGAAATAGAGTTTAGGAATGTCAAATTCGCCTACCCGTCAAGGCCAGATACTCCCGTTCTACAAGGTTTAAACCTGAGGGTGATGCCTGGCAAGACTATAGGACTGGTTGGTGGCAGTGGCTCTGGAAAATCTACCATCATCTCTTTGCTCGAACGATTTTACAACCCTGTGAATGGCCGTATTTACTTGGATAAGAAGAGCATTAAGAAACTTCAGCTGAAGTGGTTGAGATCTCAGATGGGTTTGGTTAGTCAAGAGCCAATTCTCTTCAAAACCTCCATAAAAGAAAATATACTATTTGGAAATGAATTAGCTTCAATGGATCTTATTGTCAGTGCGTCCAAGGCAGCAAATGCACATGATTTCATTACTAAATTACCAGATGGATATGACACTCAAGTAAGTATGGAAATATTGTTAGTTTTGATTATGATGGCATTTGAAAACTATCTCAATTGCAAAGCATTTGAATAGCTTGGCTGATTGGACAAGATCATTTTCATCTATGCATTTGAGAAGTGCAAAACAATAGATGGGACTCTCTCTCTCTCTCTCTCTCTCTCTCTCTCTCTCTCTCTCTCTCTCTCTCTCTCTCTCTCTCTCTCTCCAAATCAGTATAAGCTGTAGTCTCTCTCTCTCTCTCTCTCCAAATCAGTCTAAGCTGTAGATTTACTTGCAGTGAAAAGAGTAGAAGAAACAGTAACCCCCCTAGTGTCATTATAGTTTCTTCTGTTCTTTTACCTATCTACTTACCTCCCCTTTGAGGACTTCTCTATTCCTCTGTTTTTTTTTTAATGGATCTTTGCAGTTACTTATCAGTTGAGCTAGCAGCAGGGGACCAGAATCATTACAGTGTACACACCTAAGCCTAACATCAACCATGTGTTTCTACCAAAAACAATTACAGAAAAAAAAATCTATGCCCAACCATTGTTTCAAAATAATTAAATATATCTTTGGATTACATTCAAAAGTCCCATAGCACATGGGATGAATGAAAGTATTAGTAGTGCTTATATTCATCTTGTTTTACCAGGTTGGACAATTAGGTGTTCAGATGTCTGGTGGGCAGAAGCAAAGGATTGCAATTGCAAGGGCATTACTCAAAGACCCAAAAATATTGTTGCTCGACGAAGCCACCAGTGCATTAGATGTGGGGTCAGAAAGAGTGGTCCAGGACGCCTTGGATCAAGCTTCAGTAGGAAGAACAACCATAATCATTGCTCACCGCCTCTCTACGATCAGCAAAGCCCACACTATAGCAGTTCTTCAGGGTGGGAAGGTGGTAGATTCAGGCTCTCATGATCAGCTTATGCAACAAGGTGGGGCCTATGCGAAGATGGTGCACTTTCAGCAAACAGCCATGAACATTGAATCTCCAAAAGCTTCTCCATATTATCTATCAAATGGAAGCGACAATAGCAGCTACTATAGGACGCCAAAAACCATGCTTAGTCCATTGAGTGGAAGGTCGAGTGGACGTAAAAACAGCCCGTCAGTATCATTCATTGAAGCAATGCCCAGTCCAGCAATGTCATTTGTCCAAACGGGAAGACCAACACCATCATATACACAAGATCTTCATCTCCATGAAACAAAAGAAGGAACCCCTAAACTCTCTCCTCCTCCTTCTCAATTGCGACTTCTAAAAATGAACTCAGCTGAGTGGAGGAGCGCACTTCTTGGATGCTTAGGTTCAATTGGCTTTGGAGCTGTTCAACCTGTACATTTTTATTGCATGGGATCCCTTCTTTCAGTCTTCTTCCTCAAAGACAATAACAAAATAAAATCAGAGACCAGGACGTATAGCTTGATCTTCTTGGGCGTTGGGTTCATCAGTATCCTCACAAACGTAATCCAACAATACTGCTTTGCGGTCATGGGAGAGCGACTAACCAAAAGGGTAAGAGAGAAAATGCTCAAAAAGATATTGACATTTGAGATTGGTTGGTTTGATAAAGATGAGAACACTACTGCAGCAATATGCGCAAGGTTAGCCACCGAAGCGAACACGGTTCGGTCTCTTGTTGGTGATCGTATATCTTTACTACTTCAGGTCGCTACGACGGCTACTCTTTCCTTCGTGTTGGCCTTTGTGGTCACTTGGAAGCTATCGCTCGTGATCACAGCAACACAACCATTACTTATAGGCTCCCTGTATTCAAGGGGTGTCTTCTTGAAGAACATGTCTGAGAGATCGCAGAAATCACAGAATGAAGCAAGTCAGTTAGCAAGTGAAGCTGTGGTGAATCATAGGACAATAACAGCATTTTGTTCACAAGGAAGGATACTAGGTCTGTATGACGATGCTCTAGATGGCCCTCGGAGGGAGAATATTAAACAGTCCTGGGTTGCTGGTCTTGTGCTCTTGACCTGCCAATTCCTTACTTCAGCCAGCGTATCAATGGGTTTCTGGTATGGAGGAAAACTCATGCTTCAAGGTGAACTAACATCCAAACATATGTTTCAGGCCTTCTTCATCTTGGTGAGCATGGGCAAAGTCATTGCAGATGCAGGAATAATGACTTCTGATTTAGCCCAGGGGAGCAATGCTGTTAGATCAGTATTTGAGATTTTGGATAGGAAAACTGAGATTGAGCCCAATGACCCACAAGGAGTCAAGCCTAAAAAGATGATCAAGGGTCGCATTGAGCTCAACAACGTGTACTTTTCATATCCTTCAAGGCCTCAGCAAATTATATTCCAGGGGTTGGGTATCAAGATTGATGCTGGAGAGACCGTAGCATTAGTTGGCGAAAGTGGCTCTGGTAAATCTACCATTATTGGGCTGATTGAGAGATTCTACGATCCATTGAAGGGTTCAATAGAAATTGATGGTCGGGACATCAAGAGCTACAATCTGAGACATCTACGGTCGCATATTGCATTGGTAAGTCAGGAGCCTACTCTTTTTGCGGGCTCCATTCGTGAGAACATCGCATATGGAAAGGAGAATGCTACAGAAACAGAGATCACACAGGCTGCCATTCTTGCCAATGCTCAGGATTTCATAAGGTATGATTCGATCATTATCATTAAAGCCATACTCAATCTCTTCAGGATCAATTTTACACTCAATTCTTCTTGTAGCCATTGTTTTAAGTGACTTCAAAATCAATTGCAAAATAAACTATGATCTCTCATTTGACTTCTTGAAAGTGGTTTTTATTGGTCTATGAATGTGATTACAGCTCTATGAAGGATGGGTATGAGACTTTCTGTGGAGAAAGAGGTGTTCAGCTATCTGGGGGTCAGAAGCAAAGGATAGCGCTTGCCCGAGCAATACTGAAGAACCCAGCGATTCTGCTCTTGGATGAGGCGACCAGTGCACTTGATTCTGTATCAGAGAGCTTAGTTCAAGAAGCCTTAGATAAGATGATGGTTGGAAGAACAAGCATAATTGTCGCTCATCGATTGACTACTATTCAGAAGGCAGGATCTATAGCAGTTGTACAGAATGGAACAATTGTGGAACAAGGAACACATTCAGAGCTACTAGCAAAAGGCAGTAGTGGTGCTTACTACGCTTTGATAAAACTACAAAAGCAAAGCATCTGAAATTATAACAGAACTTTATATAACTTAATTGAGATTGATGAATTGTTCCAATCAAACCGAATGTACCTTGGCTTTTGTAGAAACTAGTGTTTTGGATCTTAGATAAACAGGTGTATTGAGAAAATTTAGCTCTTGTTTTTGTTTTAGATAAGTGAGAATAGTGGTGTATCTATAGTTTTGTAGAGAAGAAAATGTAGTGACACGACCTGAAACTTTGGAGTCCGTTTATCAACCTCCTGAATTGTGTTGACAACCACTTTAAAAGCTTAAGCTGATAAACAACGGCATAACAACGTATATCACAATTCACAACAAGTTGGGCTAGGGTACATTTAGGAAATGCTGGAAGGTCTTGAATATTTGAAGTTGGCGAGTTGATTTTGAGCATCTCTAGTTGGGTCCTGTTTGGATCCTTGGAACACACTTGTTCTGCACTACATGTACTTGCAAATATAATCACCTTTAATTGGTTATGGAAAAGAAGAGAACAAGAGCTACTGTCACATGACTCAAGATATCCAAATGCATCAGCACTCCTTGTATATCCATAAACTGAGTTACCTGCACTCAGTTTACAAAGATCCAAATGAGCTAGAAAGAGCATTTGGGTGTGCACCAAATCAAATCTTATATCTAACCACCAATACAATGGATTGTCTCTTACAGTGCAGCCTTGACCGTTACTCTACACACCCTGAAAAGATAGGGAGACTTTATCTTTCAATTACACAAAGAACTTCTGTCCCAAAACAGTATAAAGAACTTGTCAATGCTGGGCTCCTAATTATAAAAAATGCATCACTTCCTAGGCCTCAAAATTTGCATAGCTAACAATAATCAAAACAGAGCACATAGCAAGTCTGGCATTTGAGTCACAGCCATTTGAAATGGCACCCCAGACAGAATAAGCAAAGTAAGACGAGGGACATGGAGATTGGGCTATAGACAGAATCCAGTTCCACACAACAGCAGCAGCAAATTTGGTTGATGGGGTATTTGTTTGTAATCATATGGATATGTAGCATTTCAAAAAAAAAAAAAAAAGATGTAGAGAAACAGACAGATTGCCCGACATTTGGTTGTCTCCTCAAATGCGAACGGAACTCTATCAGAAACATTTATGTCACAGGAGAAGTACATATTCTTCACGAGAACATCTCAAGAACCTTTTGTAACAGTTAACCTAACATATCCTTTAGCTTAAGATCCCTCAATCCATTGGAGGATCTCCTTGGGTCTAATCCAAATGACACAGTAAAGCAAACAAGAATAATCTGAGAAGGGGAGGAGCTTTGATGAGAGCCTAAAATAAACATTTAAGGCCCCTCAATGATGACTTTGTTACACCTTGCAATGGTAGTATAGGACCTTATTTATGTTATTTTCATGTTTGCAGGTGCCCTAGGTGGAAAGAGAAGAATTTGGCACAAAACATGACAAACCAGGCGAAACGGAGCAAACTGCCTACTGGCGTCCGGTTGGCGTCCAGACACTAGAACCCAGAAAGCACGCCGAGGCTACTGCCTCCTGGTGTCCGGACGCCAGAGCCCAGAAACGACCCCGAGGCCATTGCCTCTGGGCGTCCCTAGCATCCAAACACCCGAGCCTGGTGGAATCCACCTCAGTCCACGTTTTGAAGAGTTTTCGACCAAAACTCTATAAATAAAAGCCCAAAACTCATTTTTTGAGATATTCACATCTTGGGAGAAGGTCTGGAGGCTGGTTTGGGAGCTTTTGAAAGAGCATTAATGGGGATTTCGTCAGAGATTCTTCATCAACCTCTCGCCATGAGCAACTAACTCATCAACCTCTCGCCATGAGCAACTAACTCTCTATCTTAGGGTTGCAATGAAGCCCTAATCTTGTATTTTTGTGATGTATAGGTTCTAGGGTTTTACTTTGAACGCTTTTGGTTATATGACATGAAGTTATCCATATTGATTGAATTTTATTTATTAATGCAATATCTCTTTTTGGTATTTTAATCTTATAGATTCAAATACTATTCATATAATGATGCTTGAATGAATGCGTTGTTAGATCTAAGATAATCTATACATAGAGACAGGTTATGCTCTGATCTACATCCACATCCACATCCCTCATTTGTTGACTCTGAAGGTTTGCAACCAAAAAGGTTTGCATCCCTTATCTGGCCCACGGGCCTCATGGTTTTGCTTTTGATGGGCCTCAACCCATCAAAAGGTCTCATGCAAGGTAAGGGTGTAAGCTCTACATATAATCTCATTCACTTTCCTCTCTATAGTCGATGTGGGACTCCGGGGCATCACAATCCACCCCCCCTTAAGGCTGCACATCTCTGTGCAGTAGCCTGCCAGCCTCTATAGCCTGCTAGCCCTCTTGGCCCGCCCACATGCACCAGACCACGGCAGGGGACCCACACTCGAACTAGTCGAGAGTCGGCTCTGATACCATTTGTAATGCCCCACCCTTCACGCATGCATGATATTGTCCGTTTTGGCCCACGGGCCTCACGGTTTTGTTTCTGATGGGCCTCAACCCATCAAAATGCCTCATGCAAGGTAAGGGTGTAGGCTCTATATATAACCCCATTCACTTTCCTCTCTATAGGAGATGTGGGACTCCGAGGCATCACATTCCACCCCCCTTAGGGCTGCACGTCCCTATGCAGTAGCTTGCCAGTCCCTGTAGCCTGCCAGCCTTCTTGGCCCGGGCACATGGAGACCCGCCCACTTGCACCAGGCCACGGCAGGGGACCCACACTCGAACTAGTCGATGCAAACCTATGGTGAAACCCTAAGTCTATACTTGCCATTGTGTGAGGTTAGAGTGGATTCATACCCTGGGATCTTTTCTCTGATTGAATCAAAACCTTATCTTTAATTTGTTAATTTAGGAATCAAACCCATCAATCAACACTTCATTTTCTATTAGGATTAGTTTAGGAATTCTAGACAACCAACACAACTTAGCCTTTGTGTCATAGAGGATACGACAACCGGTTGACATCTTTGCTCTCACGAGTAGAAATAGTAGCTAGGTATAAATTATATTTGCAAACCCTGTTTTAGGACGTTCAAGGATACCTGACTCCATAGTTCTTTCTTTGAAGTGACAGAAGCTCCTTGAAATGACAAAGGCTTGAAACTCACATGGGGTTACGTGAGTTTACAACTCCTTTGCCTTTGTTATTCTTTCTTGCTTAGTGATGGAGGCCAAGAAACTATTAACCAAAGGAGTTACCCAAGGGGTCCTTTTATAGGAGATTCCTACCCATCAAAGAATCATTAACCCCCAACTATCACCTAACCCTTTAATCTCAGCCCATTATTAGTTTGTTGGCAAGTGAGCTCAAAATAACTAGGTCTCTTAAATGTGTAGACAAGTGGGTATGATTAAAAATCCTTAATGGGCCTGTGGTCATGTGGGCCACACCCATTTAATCCAACATTCTCCCACTTGGCCCATATGACCATGGAAAAAAAATCCAAAATTTTAATTTAAGGAAATTCATTTTCAAATAGTACTTTGAAAAATGATAAAATGACCTTGACCGATGCCCATCAACTTTAAAATAATTGCCAACGTGTCTCTTATGCTGAGCCTTAATCCTGTGACTAAATTGGTTTACAAATGTGAACCATAGCGGTTACATGTCTTTAATGACATGCTCCCTTCCATAATTATTCCACTAACACCCCAAACTAACCAAGTCCTTGATAAGGGTAAAATAGGACATTTTCAATGGCCGTCCTTTTTGATTGGGTACGATAATGCCATTCTCTTTAATATTCTTATTTTATTCACCTTAATACATGTACATATTTTACAAAAGAAGAATTATGAAATCATTACTGTAATGATGTCCTCAATAATAAGGCAAATCAATAAGGCTCATATTTCTAAGATGCTCTCTAGAAGCCTTTGACACCAATGCCTTCGTTAACGGATCCGCTATCATTTGGCTCGTTGGAGCCCCAATAATAGACACCAATCGATCTCATACCTTTTCTTTTAATACAAAGTACGTACTTAACTTCCAAAAACTTTGATTTACTAGAAACTGTCATTTTGAGCAAATATTCTTACTGCATCATTATCACAAAAGATTTTAAGAGTTTTAGAAATTGTATCCATGATTCGTAAACCTGTGATAAAATCTCACATCGATAATGCATGACCTGTTGCTTCAAAACATGCCGCATATTCGGCATCAAATGTGGATGGAGTCACTAGGGTCTGTTTTGCACTTCTCCATGATACTGCCCCACCAGTTAACAGGAAAATATATCCCACAGTTGACTTTCTTGTACGAGGCATCCAGCAAAATCTGAGTCTGAATAACCGATCACTTCTAATTGATCGAATTTTCTGTATGAGAGCCTATAATTCCTAGTGCCACTAAGATATCTCAAGACTTTCTTAACTCCTACAAAATGTGTCATTCCTGGGTCACTTTGATATCTACTAAACATGCCAACTACAAAACTGATATCAAGTCTAGTGCATGTTTGTGCACACATCAGACTCCCTATTGCAACAGTATAAGGACATTGGTCCATTTGATGTCTTTCGATTTCATTTCTTAGACTTTGCTCATTACTAAATTTGTCACCCTTAATTATTGGTGAATCTTGGGGCCTACATCCTTCCATACAAAATCTTTTAAGAATAGTTTTGACATAGGATTCCTATGATAACCCAAGTAATCCTCGAGATCTATCCCAATATATCTCGATTCCTATTACAAAGGTTGCTTCTCCCATGTCTTTCATATCAAAATTATTCTTAAGATATTCCTTGGTTTCATGAATTATACCAAGGTCACTGCTAGCTAGCAAAATATCATCGACATACTGTAGCAATATTATAAACTTGCTCCCACTAACCTTGAGATAGATGCAATGGTCTACTGGATTTTCATAAAAACCTAATGATGTGATAATGCAGTTAAATTTAAGATACCATTGCCTGGAAGCTTGTTTCAAACCATATATCGATTTCTTTAATTTGCAAACTAATTTATTGATATTCCCTTTTATGAATCCTTATGGTTGTTCCATGTATACCTTTTCTTCTAAATTTCCATTTAGGAACGCTGTCTTAACATCCATTTGATATAGCTCTAAATTGAAATGAGCTACAAAAGCCATAATTATCCTAAATGAATCATTTTTAGACACCGGAGAGTAAGTCTCATTGTAGTCAACTCCCTCTCTTTGTGTAAAACCTTTGGCCACAACCCGAGCCTTAAATTGTTCTACCTTTCCTTTTGAGTCCCTTTTGGTCTTGAAGACCCATTTTCAGCCTACGACCTTAGAACCCTTGGGTAGTACAATAATATCCCAAACCTCATTAGTGGCCCTTAATTCTAATTCTTCTTTCATAGCATCCATCCATTTATCAAAACTCACACTTTCTATGGCTTCTTTGAACGATCATTAGGGAGTGGATTATCATGATGTTCTGGGAGTGGATCATTAATGGGCTGACCATTATTATGTTCAACTTGATCATTTTGTGGTTGTTGTATCTCTTGATTACCATTGATGATATCAAGTGGAACAAACCCATTTTGTATATCAGGTAACTCAATATTTTCCCTGATTTCTTTATAAACTATATCTTTTCCTTGAACACTCCCACTATTCTCATGATTTTCTAGAAATTTTGCATTTTCGATTCTACAATCCTAGTGGTATGGTTAGGACAGTAAAACTTATACCCTTTAGACCTCTCAGGATAACCAATAAAATATCCACTAAACAGTTTTAGGGTCTAACTTTCTTTCATGTGGGTTATAAATTCTCACTTCAGATTGGCAACCCCAGACTTGAAAATGGTTTAGGCTGGATTTCCTTCCGGTCTACAACTCAAATGGTGTTTTTGGCACCACTTTACTAGGGACACGATTTAATATGTATATCGCCTTCTTAAGTGCTTCACCCCACATTAATTTGGGTAAAGTGGTATTACTTACCATGCTCCTAACCATATCCATAAGTGTCCTATTTCCTCTCTCAGCAACACCATTCTACTGAGGTGTTCCAGGCATTGTGTATTAGGCCACAATACCCTCCTTTTCTATAAATTTAGCAAATGTGCCCGGGTTACGACCCAATTCGGTGTACCTTCCATAATACTCATCACCTCTATCAGATCTCACTACTTTGATTTTTCTCTCTAATTGGTTTTCTATTTCTGCTTTAAATATCTTAAAGACATCTAAAGCATCAGATTTCTCTTTGAACAAATAAACACAACCCAATCGCGAAAAATCATCGATAAAGGTGATAAAGTATTGTTCACATGTAAAACATGGTACATCCATTTTTCCACTTATATTTGTATAGATTATTTCTAGGAGTTCAGAACTTCTTGTGGCATCTTTCTTGTTTGTGTTTGACTGTTTTCCCTTGATACAGTCTATAGAAACAACATAATCATCGAAATCAAGATTAGGTAATAATTCATCTTTCATTAATCTGAGCATTCTGTCTTTTGAGATATACCCTAGTCTTTTATGCCACAACATAGAGGAGTTGTCTTTAATTGCCCCTCTCTTAGTGCCAACACTCAGTTCACAACTAATGTGTGGTGTGTGCAATGATTGTCCATCCATAGAATTTAATAGTATTCTATACAATCCACCACATAAATAACCATTCCCAATTAAACATTCATTTCTAGAAATTCTCATAAAGTTTTGTCCAAAAATAAATTCAAACCCTTCACGAACCAACTTTGAAACAGAAATTAAATTTCTAAAAATCTCAGGAACAGGGAAAACATTATGGAATGTTAGGGATTTTGTATTTGCAATTTGATGGATGCATTAACATATTCATATCATTTGAATTTACACTCATGCATTGTTTTAGAATATCTTGAAATCTGGTTTTATACATGCATTGCTTTTAAGATTGGTAAAAGTTTTATTTTATGCATGTTTTGTTTCTAAACTTGGATGCATTGATTTTAGAATACAAACTCTTTTGAAAACCTAATTCTTTGTGCATTACATTTGGAAAATCATTTTGAGAATTTAGGTTTGAGCCTTGCATACATTCATCACTTTCAGAATCAGTTTTGTATGCATTTTCATTTGAAAAGAGTTTTTAGAAATCAAGCTAGCCTTTGGTTTTAAAGTTTCAAATCATTTTAGGCTCCGGGTGTTTCATGTTTTTAATCATCTTAGAATGTCTTAAAACATGTTATTTAAGCTTGGTTTAGTGGCCCAAAAATTCCCCCAAAGGAATACCTTCAAAGAGGCAAAAGTTGAATTTTTGCAAAAAGGGGTGGTGTCTCGGGCGTGTCGCCGGTCGACCGAGACCTGTGTCCCGGTCGACCGGGAACACTGCAGGCAGTTTTTGGCCTGTAGCTCCAACGGTCAGAAATTTGACCGTTGTGTGTTCATGGTCGACCGAGGCCTGTTTCTAGGTCGACCGAGGACTAGCCGTTGGGCACTTTTTGGCTATAAAGTCCATTCATTTCCAACCTTTTTCAAGGCTTGACACATGAACTTTTGAGAGCATTTTGGAGCCAAAGAAAGGGGAAGAAGTTGGAAAGGCTAGAGGGCCATTTGGAAATCAAATACATGAGTTTTTAAAAAGGTACACTTTACTTGTATTTTGATTTTCATTAAAATGAAATCCATGCATGCTTAAATCTTTGTATTTTCACTTATGCATGATTTCTAGAGTTGTGTTGCAAACTCTATATCATCTTTGGTAAATTAGTTTGGTTTGCAAACTCTCTCATTCTAATCACATGTGTTCTTAGACTTTAACATTCATACAACTTGTTTAGTTCATTTCTTCAAAGTTGTTTGAATGTTTTATGTGATTAGTTTTATCTTCAATCATCATTTTATAAGCTTTGATTTTAAAATGCATCATGCATTCATTTAGGAGCTTCATTGTAGAAATTGATTGAAGAAAAGCATTCATACACTTGTGCACACACTTTAACTTGTTTTAGTGTATGTTTGTAATTTGAATTAAACTTTCATATTAGCCTATGTAGAGGCAATTCAATTGAGCTTAAATTGTAATCTCTTAGAGTGATCTTTTGTGAAGACACTTTCTTAGAGAAATCTTTCTTTGTAAAGGTTATTGCTTAGCCTAAGAAAAGCATTGTGTAAAGGTTATTGCTTAGCCTTGAAAAGCATCTTGTAAAGGTTATTGCTAAGCCTATAAAAGCACATTGAGAGGTTGTTGTTTAGCCTAGAAAAACAACATTGTAAGGGTTATTGCTTAGCCTAGTAAAAAGCATACATAGTGGAAATCCGGTGGGGTGTTGGATGCACAAGCCGGTAGTGGATGTAGGCACGTTGGCCGAACCACTATAAATATTGTGTTGTGGTGCTTGCTATGTGGTGATTGTTTTTGTTTAGCTTCCGCATATTGTTTGACTAAATCATCACATTTGACTAGTTTGTTTTAAAGAATTTAAAATTACCTCTAAATTGGTCATACTTGTAGCACACCCTATTCACCCCCCCCCCCCCCCCCCCCCCCCTTCTAGGGTTAGGATCCCAAGGACTTTCATGGAACTCCAAAATAAATCCAGTGTTCAGCACCAGTCTGTAAGTGCCTATTGCTTTGACTCGTGATTCCTTCCGGTTCCCTATCGCAATAGTGTTTTCTCCATTATTTAGTTTTTGGCTTGAAAGGAATCTCTGCACACAACCAGTTACATGAATGGTTGCACCAGAGTCAACCCACCAAGAACTTGGTGGAACTTCGGTTAAACTGGTTTCATGACATACTAGAGATAAATTTGTATATCTCTTTTCAAACCAATTGTTCCGCTTTAGGCAATCCTTTTTGAAGTGACCGTTCTTTCCATAGAAGAAGCATTTCTTCTGTCCTAGTTTTTCCTTCTTTTCTGGTTTTGCAATTTGAACACTTGGCCTTTTCTTATTCATTTCCCTTCCCTTGGACTTGTTCTTTTCCTTCTTTTCTGGTTTTACAATTTGAACGCCCGCTTTGAAAACTTTGCCACTCGTACTACAGACTCTCTTTGAAATGAGATCCCTAATGAGAGGTTTGAATTTAATTAATGTAATTAACCAATGCTAATTTCTTATTTCTTCTAATTCTTTTAGTTACTAACCATTCAACAACAATATTTCTCAGTTGACAAAATAACCAAGCTCTTCATCACATCTAAATCAAATTCTAACTCATAAAAAAAGGGGCCTTTGGTCGAAGGTCCCTCAAAGCATCAAGGCATGACTTTAAGGCAAACCGTCCACAATCTTTTTTCTTAGTGAGATAGGTCCTTTTTTCAAATTCGAAGTCCTAAAATGTCTAATTTACCCTTTCTTCAAAATCATATCCCACAATTAATGGGATATGTCATTAATAATGGTCAATTACCATTTAATTAGCCAAATACATTTCAAAAGATCCAAATAAATTTCAAAAAATGTAAATAATTTTCAAAAGACGAAAATAAATTTCAAAATACATAAATCAAATTAAAAAATTCAAATAAATTTAAATTTTTTTTCGAAAGAACGCAAATAAATTTCAAAAAACACAATTATTTCAAAAAATACAATAAATTTCAAAAGAACGCAAAGAAATTTAAAAAGAAGAAAATGAATTTCAAAAGAACCAAATAAATTTCAAAAAATATAAATAAATTTCAAAAGATGAAAATCAATTTAAAAAGACGCAAATAAATTTCAAAAGATCCAAAAAAATTTCAAAAAATATAAATAAATTTCAAAAGATCCAAATAAATTTCAGAAAATGTAAATCAATTTCAAGAAGCAAATAAATTTCAAACGACGTAAATAAAATTTAAAAATGCAAATAAATTTAAAAAATGCAAATACATTTGTCAAAACTAAGATAAACTAATTTTTCAAATTTCAGGAAAATTTGCCAAAAACTCAAGTATTTTTGTCAAAACTCAGTTAAATTTATTTTAAAAAATACAAATAAATTTCAAAAGAACAACCAGAGTTTAGTTCAAATACTCAGTTAAAATTTTCCGAATGGAAATAAATTTGTCAGAAACTCAGCTATATTTTTCAAGAACTCAGATAAATTTGTTGCAGAACTCAAATAAATTAGCCAAAACTCAGATAGATTTGTCTAGAACTCAGAGAAATTTGTTTCAAAACTCAGATAAATTTCCTCAAAACTCAAATAAATTTGACAAAAAATGAAAGACGCAGATAAATTTGACAGAAACTCATATAAATTTGTTAAAACTCAAATAAACTTGATAAAAACTTAGATAAATTTCAAAAAAACTTAGTTAAATTTCATAAAAAACTCATATAAATTTGTCAAAATCGATATAACAACCTTGCTAACTTCCTCCTCAGGCGATGGCGCAGCACTGTCGAGTGTCGACTACGTTCGGCAAGTCAACAGGGGTTCTGCAAACGAGTCAAGTCAACCCGACTCGGACCCAGACAAAACTTGGCCTGGGCAAAAAAACTCAGGTCTTCTTCTTCCTACGTTCTTTGGTTTCTGTACCCAAAAAGGAAAAACCAGCAAGCCTGTTACCTTCTTCCTCGAGTCCGACGATGGCACGGCGTTGCGTTCGGTGGTGATCCTCCTTCTCCAGCAACTCGTAGGAAGTCCGGCGATGGCGCAAGAAGTCGTCTTCTGTTTCAGGTTCTACTCCGGTCAGCAGATCAATTTGGATGATCCTTGATCCGATCAGTGTGGCCCGGATGATCGATGGAGACCAGATCTGAGAAGAACCCAGATTTTCTTCTTCCTACGTTCTCTGGTTTCTACACCCAAAAATGAAAAACCAGCAAGCCTGTTGCCTTCTTCCTCGAGTCCGGCGATGGCGCGGCGTGGCATCCGGTGGCGATCCTCCTTCTCCGGCGACACGTAGGAAGTCGTCTACTATTTCAAGTTCTACTCTGGTCAGCAAATCAATTCGGATGATCCTTGATCCGATCCGATCCGATCGGTGTGGCCCGGATGATCGATAGACACCAGATCTAAGAAAAACCAAACGCCAAAAAACCTCTATCTTCTCCGGCAATCTGCAACTGAGCAAAGCCCCTCCTGATTCAGAAACAACCGAATCCTCTGTTTTCCTCTGCCACGACGGCCTCCTCTCCTCTCTCATTTCTTCCTCTATTTCTTTTTTGCCCTAGGCACCAATTCAATCAACATGTCCAGGTTGAAGAAGAAGAAGAGGGATAATACAAGATTTGAAATTTGAAATTTTAAAATTTTATGTCTAAAATGGTTGAAAGGATAAATTAGTCATGAAAATTGTATCTAAGGACCTCTCGCCAAAATATGTCCAGTATGGACTACAAGCCTTAAAGGAAAAGTTGATGGACCGGAGGCTTTATAAGACCTCTATGAGGGACCTTTCGCTAATTTACTCTATAAAAAAATGAATAAATGCATAGAACACTAACATTCTAGCCATGAACAAACCAATATATAATTGACAACTATCGAAATGCCCCATGCGATGCAAAGTTAAATCTTATGTAAATTAATGAATAATAAAATAATATTAAATTTTAAGTATATTATTGGTTAATTAATAAAAACATGAATTGACTGAATGATAAATTCATTTGTGTGATCTCAATATATAAGTTCATTTTATCACATAATTAACTAAAAAGAACATAATAGTGTTTGAGTTAGAATCTCAATAATGTTAGAAGCCTATTCAATTTTCAGTAAAATAGACTAATCCATTAGGTTCATAAATATATTTTGTACCTTTATTTTATTATTATTTTTTATTTTAGTGTACAATAAAAAAGATAAATTATGATATTGGAGTCAACTGAAAAACTAAAGTAAAAAAGTAAAAATTGGAACCAATATAAAAAAGGGAATGCATTTGGAATGCTAAGTTGGATAATTATCAGCAAGTGGGCAGTATCAAATCCAAATGATTTTATCACTTAAAAAACACTAGTTACAATTCGGATTTTATTCCTTAAAAAAACACCAATTTCAAACACACGTTTCTATTGACATTGAAAATAACAAATAGCAAAATATATTAGCATTAGAACAGAAACCATACCTTGATAGGTAATGAGATAAGAAAAATTGTAATCCAGGGCATATATTAGATTGATGTAGCTGCACCAAAATTAGACAAATGGAAAGTTTGTGAAGGTGGGGAGAAAGAGAAAGAAAGAGGTGTGGAGGAAACTCTGAGGGAATAAGGCATTTTGCGGATGAAGATTTGCAGTGGTTGAGTTACGGTACAGAGATGAGAGTCTAAATGGGCTTTGATGGAACGGGAGTTAAGTAGAGACGTTTCACTAGAAGAGGCATTTCCTTTCTAAAAGGTCTTAAGGTAGAGAAGGTAAAGGAATTGGCGTAGGTGGATGAAGATGCTGACATGGCTTAAGTAGAATACAGAATAAGGCCTTTTTACCCAAACGTTTCTTAACTTTAAAGAGAAAGACAGGTTAAAAACGGTCACATCCATCAGAATAGCAGTTCCTCATCTATTGAACTTTTCTGTAGTACCTCTCCTTAACAGAAGAATAAAAGTAATGATCACATAATAGTTGGATCAATATAATATCAATATAATTACTTTCACATAGTCAATAAATAAATAAATAGATCTAATAATATGACTAAGGATTTTCATGTAGTTAAACAAAATGAAGTAGATTGTGAAAGAAAATCAGACACGTTGAGTTCATGAATTTGTACATTTACGCATCATTTTAGGTTGAATTAGGGATTTAATTGGGTGAATTGCATCATTATTCATCTAATTTCATCATTTCATGCATTTTCACCTAGGAACCTGAATTTTCATGCTTTTCATACATTTTCTTCATTAACTTAGAATTCTGAAGAGTCCCAGTAAGAGTAGAACTCTGTCCGGATGGGTCCCGCTTTAATATGGGCTCTTCAATATTTAATGTGTTGAATTAGAATGTGCAGAAAATGAGAATTGCAGGCCTCTGTCACGGAGCCCACTTTCAAGCCCACACAGTTATCCTGGGCCCTGCATTGCTGAATTGAAGCTTGAAAAAAAGAAAATTGAAGAATTCACCACATGGACTCCACACACAAGCCACATCCAAATCAATCAAAGGAGGGGTCCACTCATTATGTCAGTTGAAGAGTCCTAACAACTGTAGAAGACTTCTCATATGGCCCATTATTCAAACAGATGAAATGTCCCACATGGCAGGGTCCACAATAGTTGCAAATTTGAAATTATTAATGGATAATTCAAAGAGTACCATTCTGATTGGAACAAAAGAAGAAGAGTTTGAATCATCCACATCTGAAGTTCTTTCAAAATTGAAAGTTGTGCAGAGATAAAATCCATTGCAAATCAAATTTTGAAAGTTAATCCCCTTTTTCTCATGACAACTCATCTTCAAATGGACATAACTTTCAATCTAACTGTCGGATCGATGAAATTTACCTACCGTTGGAAAGCTTATTCAAAGTAAATACTCGTGGAGCTCAAGAATGTGCAAATCAGAGCTATATTAACAAAGTTATGGGTCCGGAGATTTTCATGCTCATTTTTAGACGGGATTGCAAATTAAATCCACACCGTTGATAATCAATTGATGCACATCCCTTGTGGGACCCTATTTGAAGATTAGCCAAACCCCCCCAGAGGTTTCCAGAAGCTTCCACTTCATTCAAATTCAAAAAGGATAAGAGATATACCTTATCAATGAAGACAAATCAAATCTGCAAAGAAGGTATCCAGATTCAATGTATCTGTAAGATAATCGGAGATAAAAAAAGAACCAAAAGGCAGCATACGGGAGACACACTCCACCCCCTTCGATGTCCATATTTAATCTCTCTCTTCTTTCCCTAATTAATAAAATTTAAGAGTTATTTTTGGGTATTCTGGGGCCTTGTTCCAAAACTAAGTTAGAAGAGTGTGAGAGAAAACTGTAATTGTCATGAAGTTCTTGATGAAAACCACATCTTTTGCAATGGAGGAGTAGATCCCTGGATTAGAATGTCAGATGAAGTTAAGTATTTCTCATCGTTAATTTATGTGATTTTTTTTCTCTTGCGTATTGATTATAATAATAAATCTGTCTTCTGTCATTGACAACCTATGTTATTCAATTTATTTATTTGAACAATGCTTTAATCATGTATGTTTTCTTAATAGATTATTTTTAGATTGAAATTCTTTGATAATCTATCTTTGATTAATATGTGATATTTAGTTAAGTTCATAATTTCATTAGGTGAAGGAGATTTTTGCCTTAAACAAATTGTGAAAAATTATGCCCTTTGATAGGCAAATTATCCGAATCAGAAACATTGATTTGTTTCTTAACTAAAGAATTTTGGGGACAAATTTATTTTATCTATTGCATAGAATGATGGTGGAACTACTTAATGGATTCATGATATTCTTATCTGTATTTTCTGATATTTTATTGCTGCACTCTAGATCTAGCATTTTCTCAATCTTATTATTGTTTTTCTTTTCATTATTCTCTTGTCATTATCATTGATAAGAAAATTCAGATTTTGAATTTTAACTTAGTACGTAGTGCTCCCTGTGGGCTTCGACATGTACTTGCCACTGTCTCAAAATAACAGTTGTGCACTTGCAGTATTAAAGGATTGAATTTAAATTCACATCAAGACACAAAAAGAAATGATGATAATTATGCCAGTGAAAAGATATAAGCATTGTAAACAAAAAAATCATTTTTTAAAGGAATCTAAAGAAAAAAAATTATAGAAATAAATAAAGAAGCCCCACTAACCACATGTAGTATATCAAACTACCACAATAGCCCATGCTACGCATGGTATCTCCATGCATTTTAAAATAAATAATAAAACATTAAAAAGAAAGGAACAAGTTGCATAAAATGAAAATAGAAAAACTGGAGCAGAGATGGAGTAGAAGAGAGTTTTTACAGAAAGGAAGAAGTGAAACTTTAAAAAGCGGAAGTAGATGTAAGTGGTTTGATGAAAGAAAAAAGATATGAGTAAGTAGTTGCATGAGATAAGTAGTGGAGACAGAATGTGGAACTTGTGACCAAAAAGGTAAAATTGTCAATCAAAATTAGAACTGCCACACAAAGTTAAAGTCAAAACCCTTGCCTTTAATATATTATAATAGAGAAGAAGACAACATAAAATCATCCATTGTGTGATCTATCCTCATACCTACATGAACAAAAACATAAAATCATTTTAAAAGAATACTACACAAATAACTACATCTAGTATACAACACAAGAAAAGAATATTAAAAAAAAACAAACAAAAGGAAAAACCAAATTCCTCTTGTCTAGTTATCCAAATCCTAAAAAATGAAATACCCAATTAGGAAAATCCTAATGTCAAACAAACAAAACTAATGTGACAAACTTGAATATATACCCTGGGGATCTTGTGATTGCCTGAGTGGGACCCATGTGGAGCTGCCCCATGATTGTTAAGCAATAATCGGGCGTCATCATAGGTGTAGCCCAAGAGATGACCACAACTATTGCACCTGTTAAATCTTCCTAGCAATTAAGTCTTGAGTTCCTTCTCAAATTTGAACATGAATTGATCAATTTGGGGAAATAGAAAAAGTCATTATCACTACCTCCAAATAGAAATCAAGAAAATAGAAAGAAAAGGTAGTTGTAGAGGGTAATATGTGTTGGGGATGTGCAACCAAAGTCCCATATCAGCTAGAAATGGGAAAGATCAAGATTATGGGCATATAAGTAGGACTAAGTACTCCATTGGTATGAGGCCTTTTGGGTAGAGTCCAAGAGCAAATCTATGAGGGCTTAGGCCCAAAGTGGACAATATCATACCAATGTGGAGTTTGTGGTGGTTCATAGTTCACAAGTGGTATCAGAGCCCATGCCCAGACTTAGCCAGGAGAATCCTCGTCTTCCCGAACAAAGGTGGTGGGCCCCGGTGATGCGCAGGGAAAGCACGGTACTCACGATTGGTGGATCCGTGGTGAGGCTCTCGAGTTGGCTCTCCTCGATGGAGCGGACGGATGGATGATCGTTTGAGGGGAGGCCCGGTAAAAATATCCAAAGAGATATGGTCCTTTGTTTGAGGGGAGGATTGTTGGGGATGTGCAACCAAAGTCCCACATCAGCTAGAAATGGGAAAGATCATAGGCATATAAGTAGGACTACGTACTCCATTGGTATGAGGCCTTTTGGGTAGAGTCCAAGAGCAAATCCATGAGGGCTTAGGCCCAACGTGGACAATATCATACCAATGTGGAGTTTGTGGTGGTCCATAGTACTTAACAATAGGGTCTGGTGTTTGATGCACAAATACATAGAAAATGTAACTTTTGTTAACTCATTTGTGTTGTGTTATAGATTTTTCCTGAAGGGCTGCACAAATACATAATGGAACATTTAGGCTTAGTGATTAGAACAAATCATTCAACTCCTTTCCAGGCTTCTCTTCCATCCTTTTTCTTCTTTTTTACATATTGTGTATGGATGGATTTTAGACCAAGATAATATGATTTTAGTGATGAAGATACAATTACTAAAATGGGTTTTCAATTTTCTTGTCCTTCCTATAACTATAGATAGAAGAGGGAGAAGAAAAATAAAATTTGGGGATAAAAACAAATTCTTCGAAATAGGGCCAGCTCAACCCTTAGGCCAACAAGGCAATTGCCTTAGGCCCCCCAAGCCCCAAAAAATTTCAACCTCAAAACCAATCTCCTAAAAATTCAATCTCCAAAGCCCCGATTCCTGTAAAAGTGTCAATAAAAGTACTTTTTTTCCCAAAAACGGCATTCCAATCCCAAGTTGCCACCTATTCATGTATTATTAAAGGTGCAGAGAGAGTCATTAGCTACAAGATAGACATACACATCCCAAGTTGCCACCTTTTCATATATCATTAAAGGTGAGAGAACATTGGATGATGGTTACAAGATTAAGTCAACTAGGCACGGGATTTGAGGGCTTTACATATTGTTTGTAAGTATTTTTTTACTCTAGCATGGGCATCGCCCATCCAATTTGCCATCACTCATTTTCTTTCTTCCAAACAAGAAGCCATTTCAACTGTTTCTACAATTTTTTACTCCAACATTTTCTTTTGGTTCTTTTGGGGATAACACTAATCTCAGGTTCTATTGTTTTATACTTTTATGATTTTTTAAATTCCAAGCTCATATTGTATGTGTGTTTATTATAGTTAGTGTTCATTTTATTTTTAAATATTATTAGTTATAATTTATAAATAATAAATATGCCAACTAGAAAATACAAATCCGGGTACTCAAAACCTTAAAAAGAAAAGAGGAGAATAGATGATTTAATTCAATCTCAAAAAGGATCTCTTGATGAATTTGTTACAAGCAATAAACAAAATATAGCAATAAATGAACAAGTAATTGATCTAAATGAGTTAGAAGATAATGAACTTGTAGAACAAAAGGAGATCAACGAAAATATTCATAATGATGAAGGAACATGAAATTATTAATGAAACAATTGATTATATTCCTACAAATATTTATGATTTAAGTAAATGGACAAATATTGATACAAAATTAAGAGATTTATTAGTAGAAAAGGGTACAATTAGAGATAATGATCTAGATTTTCCCAAAGATGAACTCTCTGGACATTTTTCTACTACATATTATATTCGAGAATTACCAAATGGGGATGGAGAAGCATTATTGGGAAAATGGCTAGTGTATTCAAAGAATTTGGATAGAGTATTTTGTTTTTGTTGTAAGTTGTTTAATTTGAATTCTAAAACAAGTAAACTAGGTAATGAAGGAACCAGAGACTGGAAAAACCTTGCTCTTAGCTTAGCTTAAGAGTCATGAGACAACTAATAAGCATATTACTAACATGAATATTTGGATTGATTTAGAAATGATAATGTAAAAAAAATAAAACAATTGATAAAAAATCCAAGAACAAATTGACAAAGAGAAAGATCATTGGAAAAAAAGTATCATTAAGAATTATAGCCGTCGAACGTAAAACTTCTTGGTAAAAATAATTTGGCATTTCAAGGAAAAAATGAAAAGATCTATCAAGAAAATAATGGAAATTTTTTTTAAGTCTAATTGAAATGATTGCAGAATTTGATCCAATAATGGAGGAACATAGTCGATGTATTCAACATGATGAAATTCATAATCATTACCTTAGACATAATATACAAAATGAATTGATAAATTTATTAGCAAATGAAATTAGAAGTATAATTACTAAAAAAAATTAAAGATGCAAAATATTTTTCAGTTATACTTGATTGCACTCCAAATGCAAGTCATCAAGAGCAAATGTCTCTCGTATTACGATGTGTGGATATTTCAATAAGTCTGATAAAAAAAGAAGAATGTTTTTTAGAATTTCTAAAAGTTGACGATTCCACTGGAAAAGGGCTTCTTAACGCAATTAAAGATGAAATAAGAAATCTTAAGCTTGAAATTAATGATGTGCAAGGACAAGGATATGATAATGGATCTAATATGAAAGGAAAACACTAAGGGGTATAAAAAAGACTCCTAGATATAAGTCCTAAAGCATTTTACACACCATGTGGTTACCATAATCTAAATCCAATACTTTGCGATATAACTAAATCTTGTCCAAAAGCTATATCTTTTTTTTGGAGTGGTACAACATATATATTCATTATTTTCTTGTTCTACCAAACGATGGAAAACTTTACAAGATATGTACCTGGTTTAACTCTTAAGTCTAATATTGTCACAAACACGTTGGGAAAGTCGTATTGAAAGTGTTAAGGCAATAAGATACCAAGCTCCCAAATAAGAGATGCATTGTTGCAATTAGCGAAAATTAGCGAAGATCCTAAAACTAGAAGTGAAGCTGACTGTTTAGCAACATATGAGATTGAAAATTTTGAGTTTTTATTGGGCATGACAATTTGGTATGATATATTATTTGTTGTTAACTCAATTAAATGATCTAGCTTCTTTTTTTTAAAAATATAGAGAAAACAGATTTACATATGCTCTGATTACATCTAGAGAAATTGTGGTTGAAATGGAAATAGAACATATATATATATATATATTCCATGAAAAACTTATAACTAGTAGAAAGAAGCAGTTTGATGAGAATGTCAATGACGAGACAACACAAGCTGCCGAGAAATTGTTAAGAATTGATTATTTTATATACATAATAGATCATGCTATTTACTTAATTCATAATAGGTTTGAGCAATTTAAAATATATGAAAATATTTTTGGCTTTCTATTTAATTTTAAAATCACTAGACAATGATAGTTTGAAAAAAAATATGATCTTAATCTCGAGTGTTCCTTGAAACATGATAGTTTTTCTAACATTGGTAGTTTAGATTTATTTTTAGAATTAAAAACTTTAAAAGAAATTTTACAAGCAGAAGAAAATACTCCAATTGACGTACTGAATTATATAAAAAGACTAGATTCTTTTCCAAATGCACTCATTGCTTATAGAATTTATAAATGGGAGATGCTCCTATGAGAGATATCTCTCATCTTAAATGAGAGATTGGGTGGGGGCCCTCACATCCATATCCAATGCCAACAACTTAAATGTGAGGGCCCCACCCCTATCTCTCATATAAGTGAGAGATATCTCTCATAGGAGCATATATATATATGAAAGAGAATGTTTCCAATTGAAAAATTAGGCAATTGGAAGCATTTGGTTTTGACCAATATAATTTATTTTGACTGTGAGCCACGTCAGCTTCCTCATGCCATGTCATCCAATTTAATCTCTTCTTTAATTATCTTCAATTCTCTTAATCTCTACTTTAATCTCCAGTAATACAATATATACAATAAAATCAATTTCTTGACTTACCAATCTTCCATGTATTTCACTGGTTGCATGATTAGGAGTACATGCAAGAGGTCCAGGGTTCAAGGATTGGTACCATCCTTTCTTTATCTTAAAATCAATTTTTTGACTTAATGCCTCTCCCCAACATAAGAGCCATTTCACCAATTAACTTCTAATTTCTTAATTAACTCATTCATGTCAAAACAATGAAACCTTTGTCACCTTTCCAGAATGCACAACCATCTCTTCATAATCCCTTCCTAGGTATGAAGATTTGAAGAAGCCTTCTGAAGTCGTCCCACCTGAACCAACTCCTGTGACGATACCTATGACCATCAAACAAGATGAATCTCCTGGAGCTGGGAAAGAAGTATCAGAAACCCAGCAAGATCTCGCGTAGGGGTGGGGAAGAAGATAAAGTCGTGGATGACCTTGATGAGATGATTTTTGGAAAGAATGGAGGGAGCTCTTCAGAATGGCAGGATCCAATGAAGAAGGATGATCTCATCACCTTTCTGCTCTTTGTAGGTGAAACTTTCAGCATCCTTAATAGATGGAAGATGGTCATCTCACTGAAGGAATATGGTTTGCGACACTTTTTTTTTCAAGTATTCACTTGGTGACGAGTTTCTATTTTTGCACATTCATGACTCATTCTTGCAATGCTTCACAAGGTATGCTCTCAGGTAAAAGTGCAAAATGATATCTCAAGAAAAATGATCTTACTAGGTGTGGTGACAGGGACCTGATACACCCTTAAAGTGTGGGATCAAGATCAAAACTCAAAATCTTGATTTTGTATGCCGGATATTTTTTTGTGGTAGTTGACTCTTTCTGATTTGGTTTTCCACCTTTTGAGTTTTAGTTTTAGTGTTTTTTTTTTTTTTAGATTTCGATGGGATGAGGAGACAGGTAAATATATGAATTATGTTTAGAAAATCTATTAATTGTAGGTATTTTTTTCCTTTTTCTTTTTCAAATGAATGATAGCTCACCTCTTCTAATGCTATGCAAAAAATAAAAATAAAACATGCATGAGTCTAATGTACTTTGCAGCAGTTAACAAACCTAAATAAAATTGTTCGACATATAATTGTAAAAGGTGCAGGAATTAAAAGTGAAGTGCTGAAAATAAGGGTGGTATGCATAAATTAAAGGTGGTAAACAAAATTGAAATATAAAAGTGATGAGTTGCTTCTTTTAATTCTTCTCAATTGAGAGTCCAAAAAAAAATTAGAAGTGCAAACCTAGGGTCCCGTTCTTCAACTTGGGTTGTCAATCCAAGTTGAGAATGATAAATCCTTACTTTTTAATAAATAAATTTCAAACTTTGATTCTTAAACTTTTCTTGGTCATCCCTCTTCAACTTCACATTGTATTGCCTCCAAAAATACCATGTATCCGTAGAAAACAAGATATATTGTGAGGATGCTAAGGTGAGTTGTTAGTAATTACTCCAAGCCAAAAAAAAATATTTAACAGAAAGTAAGAATTAACCCTATTGCATGGATCACAAATCTAATATTAAGAGATACACAAATCAAGAACACAAATTAAAAGAAACAGTATCAACATCATATTCTATGGAAAGGAAATGGAAGGATGAAGAAACCTCTGTAAGAAGTGGGGTACCTCTGGATAAGGCAGGCAGATCTGGATAGTACTTTTTATTAAAACAAAATGCATAGAAAAAATATCAATCTGTTGGGTGATTATGATACTTGGTTTCTTATAATACTTGGTTTCATGATTGTGTAAGGAATTTAATATCATTTAATCTAATTTAATTCAATAAAATGTCATTTAATACTCACTCCCCACCTCTCCCTCTTCCCAAACAACCACTACAAGAAATTTGGGGTTTCAGGACGACGCAAATTTGTCCCAAAATGTACATATTTCGTCACCGAAACTATTTAAGATGAAAATTTTTCATCAACCGTTTTGTTGCCAAAGCCTTGTCACTAAAAGGTATTGGAGACAAAAAAAAAATCGTCATTGAAAAAGATAAATTTGTGACGATTTTTTTTTTGTCTCCAATACACTCTATTGGAAACATACTTGTAAGTAATTTTTTTGTTCGTCACCAATACACTCTGTTGGAAACATACTTGTAAGTAATTAGTGACAAAATATTTTGTCATTAAAGGAAGAAATTAGAGACAAAAATATTTTGTCATAAATATAAGAAATAGAGACAAGATAACTTTGTCACGTCTAATATAAAGAATGTCACGCCCCGCCCAACTCAAGGACTTTCCAGGAGGTCACCTATCTTAGTACTGCTCCCGCCCGAGCACGCTTAACTTCAGAGTTTTTACGATTTTCGAAGCCACACAGTTTTAAAAGGCCTCATGCTAAGTTAATACGGGGTTTGACTTATAAGCCCATGGTCAGGACTTGGATATTTTCGATGCGGGCTAACGGAGACTCACCGTTTGAAGCCCGTGGTCGACACGCTACGCCTCGTGGTTAAGGGTACCGCCCCGGACCAAAATCTCACAAACACGCGCAAGGACTTCCCAGGAGGTCACCCATCCTAGTACTGCTCCCGCCTGAGCACGCTTAATTTCGGAGTTCTTACGATTTCCGAGGCCGCACGGTTTTAAAAAGTCTCATGCTAAATTAATACGGGGTTTGACTTATAAGCCCAAGGTCAGGACATGGATATTTCCGATGCGGGTTAACGGAGACTCACCGTTTGAAGCCCGTAGTTGACACGCTACACCCCGTGGTTAAGGGTACCGCCCGGATCAAGTTCTCACAGTAGCAGAGACTGAGAGAGGTAGGTGTACCTGGCGGTGGCGGACTCCTAGATGGAGGATGATGGACGCAGATGATGGTGATTGGTGATGGTGGCTGCGTCTGGGAGTTCTAGGCGAGAGAGACTGAGAGAAGTAGAGATGAGAGGGATCACTGATCAGGGATGGGTACGTCTGCACTGCGTGTGTTGATGGAGGGTAATGATGATTGATGGGGGCCAATGGGCTGTTGCCTGAGACGATGGGTGGGAGATGTTGGAAAAGGGTTTTGGAAAATAGGGAAAAGGGTTCTTCTCTCCTCTTCTGGAAAACGGGTTTTGGAAAGGGGGAAAATAGTTTTGGAAAAGAGAGACCGGGATAGATGGAGGGATAAAGGGGGAAATGGGTTTTGGAAAAGGGTCGTTGGATTGGGGGGGGGGGGGGGGGGGGGAGATGGACGTTAGGGCTTGAGGGAGCCCATTTTAGTCATTTTAAAGGCTTTTCCAAAGCAATACTTGTAAGAGAGGAATAGGCTCAAGTGCGAATGAAATTGGCGCCTTATTTTGTTGGCTGAAATATTTTCGTCTTCCATAACTTATCCTTATTAGTGACGAATTACGTTCGTCACAAAAATAAATTATATTTTGTGACAAAAATGTTCGTCTCCAATGAGCTAAAATAATTCGCGCCAACGCAAATGAAATTAGCGCCTTATTTTGGTGACCAAATATTTTCGTCTTCCATAACTTATCCTTAATAGTGACGAATTATGTTCGTCACAAAAACAAATTATATTTTGTGATAAAAATGTTCATCTTCAATTAGCTAAAATAATTCGCGCCAAAGCAAATGAAATTGGCGCCTTATTTTGGTGACGAAATATGTTCGTCTTCCATAACTAATCCTTATTGGTGACGAATTACGTTCGTCGCAAAAACAAATTATATTTTGTGACAAAAATGTTCGTCTCCAATGAGCTAAAATAATTCGCGCAAACGCAAATGAAATTGGCGCCTTATTTTGGTGACCAAATATTTTCATCTTCCATAACTTATCCTTATTAGTGACGAATTACGTTCGTCACAAAAACAAATTATATTTTGTAACAAAAATGTTCGTCTCCAATGTGCTAAAATAATTCGCGCTAAAGCAAATGAAATTGGCACATTATTTTGGTGACGAAATATGTTCGTCTTCCATAACTTATCCTTATTGGTGACGAATTATGCTCGTCGCAAAAAAAAATTTATATTTTGTGACAACAATGTTCGTCTCCAATGAGCTAAAATAATTGGCGCCAACGCAAATGTAGTTGGCGCCTTAATTTTGCAGACGAAATTTTATTTTCGTCTCCTATACTTTTGAAAAAAATGAAAACAAACGACAAAATTTATATTTCGTCCTCTTTGGGTGTTCTTTTAAGACAAAAAAAAAATTTCATCATCAAATTTCATCACAACAACCTAGATTTCTTGTAGTGAACTCTTCCCTTACACTACTGCTCTTCCCTTTTTAATGGCACTCAAATCTCTCTCTTCTCCACCCATGCCCTCGCCTAAGAACACATCTGTATCTCTCTTTGTTTGGTCCCCATCAAGGCTTAGCCTCCCTCGTTACTTTTTTATAAAGGTAAGTGGCAATAATTTTATCAATGGAAATGCAAGTCAAACAAACCAAAATCTGAGCCTATACTGAACCCGGCTCAGGTCAAAATCCAAAAACCTTTATACCTACCATGAACCCAACGAACTCATTGCAAACCTGTCTCTAATTGGAAGATCGCATATTTTAAATTTCTTATAATTCTTTTCATCTAAATATTTCATATTTTATGTTTCTACTAAAAATTTTAATTTTCTATATTTATTATTTATTTAAACTTTGAATTGTGTGATTTTTAAGAAAGCCTATAATTTTTTTATACATGAGAAATATTTCAATTTTAGATTTTATAAAAATATAAACATGCAACATCAATGTTAAAATTTTTATTTATGTCATAAAACTAAATGATATTTTTTGTAAGAATTCTAATGCACGTGTTAAGCTTGGGGGCATTTTGCTAGTATTATTGACAATACCTATAACTGTTGCTTCTGGAGAAAAAAGAAGTTTTTCAAAATTAAAATTGATAAAATTCTACCTACGATCATCAATGTCACAAGAAATATTAAGTGGATTAGCCATACTATCAATTGAAAAGGATATGCTAGCAAAACTTAAATATAAAAACTTAATTAGTGATTTTGCATCACAAAAAGCAAGAAAAGCAGATTTTAAAGAAAATATTTATAATAATATTAAAAAGTAGAAAAAAGCCTCATTTAGGATTTTCGTCTTAGGCCTTACATTGGCTCGGGCCGACCCGATATGCTAGCAAAACTTAATTAGTGATTTTGCATCACAAAAAGCAAGAAAAGCAGATTTTAAAGAAAATATTTAGAGATGAAAGAGAGAGATTTGAGGAAGAAAAAATACCTTACTGGCAGGGCAAATGTACATATTACTTCTTATGCTAGTTACCGATGTCTCTCTCATTTATGTAAGTGCATCACGCCACTTTTGATTTCTTCTCGTGAAGGCCTCACCAAATGGAATTTTGTCAATGGAAGGGGGAGAGGCGACGTGAAGAGAAGAGCCGTTAGGTTCTTGGGAGAGGAGTTAAAAGAAAAGATTAAGGAGGATTAATGTAAATTAAAGAAGAGATTGAGGAGCCTGACGCTATGAGAAAACTGATTTGCTAAGGAAAGAGCAGTTTCTTCTTAGGAGAGGGAGGAAAGTGCTGTTTCATTCTCAGGAGTGGGAGGAATGTTCAGCGAAAGAGATTAAAGAGGCAGACCTGGCATGAAAAGAATGATGTGGCTGTGATAGGGAAAATTAAAATAAATTGACAGTCAAAATCAATTTGAAATTGCCAATTGAATCCCGTTCGCTTCATATATTATATAATTGGAGTCCACCTTTAGAAATTATAGCAACGGGAGGCCTAACTTTTACAAATTATAATGTAGAACCTACCATTTGCATTATTTGAGAGATTTCCCAGGTCATTTTCATTTAAAACACTTGTAAACTTTACTCTGTGCACCTCCATCCGCTTTACCTTTAAAAAATCTAAATAAATGCGGCCCAAATTAGGATATTTTTTCAGAAGCAAAAGCTCTAATTTTTAAATAAATCCTAAAACATCAAAAGTTTAGCAAATGTTATAATATATAAATAAGCTCTAAATCATAAAATTAAAGCTCTTATTTTTAGACTTTTCAAATGCCCCCGGGACTTAAAACACTTGCATAGTTTTTTTTTATTTTTTTATTTTATATTGGCATATGAATGCCACTCGGAATTCAACATTCTACTTCCCAAAGTATTGACTGGGCTTTGCAGGGTTTAGAACCAGGAAGATTTTTAAAAAGCACTCCATTCAGATTGGTGCTGATGTCATAGTGGGACCCATGAAATTCAGGAGGATTCCCAATCTTGGTGATGGTCCGGATGAGTTCTCCCATCGAGTGCATACCACAGGAGAAAATATTCCATATGTTAAAAATGGTATATCCATGAATTTGAATGTCCTTATTGTCCTAGCAATAATTACTGGATTGACTAGTTCTGCCATAACGGGGTTAAATATGCCCTTTCTTTAGGAAATCTTGTATTGCAGGCCCCAGATTCTTAGTGCAATACTTGCAGAAGGGTACATCCATGATGGAGCCACCTGATGAACATTTCTTTTTTTTATCAATATGTGGGGCATGGACCCAATTGGTGTGAGGTAGGACCATATCTCTCTCAGAGTGATGTGGAAGATTAATAAGTGTTACTATTTAAGAAGCACTTGCCCACCAAAGCTCTTCTTTAGATTCTTTCTTTACTTTCTGTAATCTGCTCTCTCTTAATATCTTGATCTTTCTTATCCTCTCTGTCCTTTTTTTCTTTGTCTTTTTCCTAGGCTTTCACTTTCTTTTAATACAGTTTTGCATTTTAGCAAAAAAAAAAAAAGAGAAGAACTTGCATAAAACTATATATTCATCTTATGTAGAAAGAGACTTGTTAATCAACCATATGCACCATCATTTATTATACCTTATTTTACAATTAAAGATCCCATGTCCCAACCCAGCAGAAATAGATCCCATGTACAACAAAAAAACTACTGAAAGAATCATCCCCATCCTTCCTCTTGTTCCAAGCAGGAATCAGTGGACAGTTTCCATAAAATAATAAGGTTGTGTCTAGACTCACTGCCATGCTGATGCTGGAATAAGGTTGTGTATTGAGTCATTTTCATAAAATAACTAGGTTGTGGTTTTAACTAGAACCACCCCATTATGTTCCAGGCCCATTTCACCAGGTCCAAGGGTTGAGACCCGGTTGGATCCAAATGAAAGAAAATCAGGATCCTTCATCTGTTTCATGGACTGGGTTGAGCCCGAACCCCAATCCCAATAAAGAAACATATTGGGTCGACGATTACTCTGACCCAATATAAGCCCGGCCCATTTCCACTCCATGAAATGCATGAAAACAGATCTATCTAGTCTCGAGAGTAAAACAACAGTATGCTTGAAAATTCAGAAGCAGACATGAGATAAAATGCTTGTTCAATTCTCACTTGTCTCTTCTTACAAATATTTCCATTTGGCAGCCTGCAAGTCCTTTTCCATAAAAGGAACATGGGATTGGGCCATGAAGAATAAAGGATGGTGGTGGGCATCTATAAGTACAAGGCATCTATCTTCTTCAACTTCTTCATCTTCTCTAGCTGGAGACTAATGGGTGCTCCCCAGAAGGAGATGAAGGGCCGAGAAACAGCATCGCTCTTTAAGATTTTTCGATTTGCGGATGGCGTCGATATATTACTGATGGTACTGGGAACCATGGGAGCCATGGGCGATGGAATGATGACCCCATTAAACTTTGCAATGATGAGTGGAATCTTCAATTCCTATGGAAAAGCTGATGCCTCTCTTTCAAATGATGAAGTGGACAAGGTTAGTCTAATCTTATGCGGCAGTAGCATGATCTTAAACATTAGTGTATAGTGATCAATAAATTGATCATATTGAAATGATACTATTCTGAGCTGTAACATTGAAACTATAGCCAGTAAATGACTCTGTGGATACAAAATTTGGTTCAATCATCCATTTTTGTAGATCCTGGTCACACAAGTATCTGCTATATATAATAAAATACAGCAGTAATATCCATTACATTCAAAAATCATAAACGAACCTGTAATATTACAGGAAACAGAAAATATCTATGAAAATCAAAAGAGCGTGATCTTCTCATGGCATTCGTGTGATATTTTACTATAATCTCTATATTTTGAATCATTTATAATATCCCTCAATTTATTTTATATTTTTAATGATTTTATATTTTGAAGATCTCCCATTAATAACGATATTTGTGATAATGCTCTTAATGCATGTCACCAGAAGAACTAGGTAATAAAGAGAGGTCCATGGCATCCATCATGGTCCCTTGTGCATCAGATTTTAACTGTCCTATCAGGCTATCACTCTGTTGTCATCTTAAAGAGTACCATAATCTAACTTAAAAAAGAAACAAACTATATTATTTTATATACCACATCAAATAGTCAGTAGAAGTCTCAGGAAATGAGCTTGATTATTAATTAGTCTTCTGCAAATAACACATCGATCATATCCATTTTGCAGTATGCTCTCAGGTTACTCTATATAGCTATTGGAGTTGGAGCCAGTGCTTTTGTTGGTACGTTTAGCTTTGCATAGCAGCAAGTAACATACATGCACAGTTGACAAAGAAGATTTTCTCATGTTGTTGGTTGTTCATGGGGTCATGCAGGGGGGTGGTGTTGGACAAGGACTGCGGAGAGACAGACATCTCACATGCGAAAGGAATACCTCAAGTCCGTTCTCAGGCAGGATGTCCGCTTCTTCGACACCAATGCAGTTTCTTCAACCACCTATGATGTCGTCACTGCCATCACCGCTGATGCCTATGTCATTCAAGATGTTCTTAGTGATAAGGTCAATTTATCATTTCTTCCTCTCTCTTCAGGGACAAGAAACACCACTCAATAGGGAGGATACCTTTAAATTGGATGACCTAAGCGCCCCTCGTCATCATGTCCTCATCGTCATCATCATAGCTTTATCCAATCAATTTTGGGTCAGTTATGCAATTCACATGCATCAATAGGAACTTGAACAACCGATAATTGTGCATAGCATGATCCATAAAAGAGATTTGATTTCCTTTAGTGGGTCTCTTCTTATTGACTAAATTGTCTCTAGGCCATACATGGATTAAGGATCAAGTTCATTCATCCACCCATCCATAGCAAGGGCCCATGAACGCTCAGATCAAACTAGTAGGCACTTCAGGACACCGTGAATCCTTACAGATTATGATCAAATAGTTCATGTCCATTGTAACCCACCCATTAGCTATGATGCACGGATACTTCAAAATGGACAACGTATCATATCGTATCGTATCCGATACTTCACTTTTTATGTGTAAAATCCGTGTCCCTGCCGTGTCTATGACGTGTCCTTGCCGTATCCATGCCGTATCAATGCATCATAGCCCATTAGTCACCATGTGTTCTAATGCAGAAATTTCGACCATCGGATCATTAGCATTTTTCTTTTTTATTGACCATCATACAGTCCAATGATCATATTGTTACACTTAAATCTACGGTAACCTTTTTGGTTCCACTTCTGTACTTGTCCCTACTAGGATTATACTTAAACCAAGACATTCCCTATGTTATTCCGGCCTTCAGTGCATGCTGTAGCCACTAAAGATCACATTTCTTGATTTTCTTTTCTATTACAGCCAACCATGGATTTCTCTGGTGGACTTGATTCTAATGTACTTTCTTGTTCTACACACATAAACTTTAGCATACAAATCTCAACTGCATTTTTTTTGGCTAAGGGGGGATTCGAACTCTTGCGCTCAAAGACACACCCCTATACCTAACTTGCTGAGCTACAACTGCAGGTGCTTAATCCTTTTGCATTTCTTTGCTGCCAAATATTCAGGCCCATGTAACAATTTAGAAGCAGTTCCAATATATAAAAATGCTCCATTAATCAAAGCGGCACTTCATGATCACAACATCAAGTAAAAGACCTTGAAGATTTCACAATATTTCTATTGTTAATTGGCAACCTAACACAACCATCCTACACTTATGCTCGAGTGTTTAAGGTGTGTGATGTACTTGTTTTAATGCAGATGCCGAACTTCATTGCCAACATGACCACTTTCATTGCCTGCGTTGCTACTGGGTTTATACTCTCATGGAGGATAGCCTTAACCTCTGTCCCATTCATGCTCTTCATCATTGTTCCTGGGGTGGTATTCGGGAAGCTTATGATGGATCAGGCAGTGAATGTGAAGGAGGCGTATGGAGTTGCCGGTGGGATAGTAGAGCAGGCAATTTCTTCAGCTAGAACAGTAGTTTCCTACGTCGGAGAGAATCGGACATTGGAGAGGTACAGCAAGGCACTTGAGCTGAGTACGAAGTTTGGGATAAAGCAAGGACTAATGAAGGGGTTTGCAATTGGGAGCATTGGTTTGCTATATGCTGTATGGTCTTTTGTAGGATGGATGGGAAGTATTTTCGTGACAGAGGGGGGAGAACCAGGTGGCAGTGTTTTCCCTGCTGGACTGATGGTCCTCTGGGGAGGGCTGTGAGTTTCTCTTCTTGATTCAGTTATTATGCTTCATGCTTGTTATATCAGCCTATTTGCCCACAGGAACACAAAAATCTTGGATTTTGCCAATACATTCATGGTTGAGTGGTGTTGGCAATGGCACTTAGTATCACACACATGCCCAAGGATCGATCCTTGGGTCTTCATGAAAGTAGTCCAAAAAAAGAAAAAAAAATCTTAGATTTTAGACAAATTCCAGTCTTATCTGATTGAAATAGCGTATAATTGTGAACTCGGATTGAAATCCAAGGGAAGAAGGAAAATAAAAGAAATTAAAAACCATTTCATCAATCCATTGGTCTCAGAAATGAGTCAAGAACCAACTCATTTATCAAATCCGAAAAAGGATATTTTTCTCCAAATATGTAAGATTGAAACCAAAATGATAGCTTTTTTTAATAAAAAAAAATCCAGGATTTCTTTGTTCATACAAGCAAATAGGTACTAACAAATACAACTCCTTAATTTTTTTTCAATAAAGAAAAAGTGGATTACTTTAGTTTCCATTACTACAAATGCTTGACTTTGGTGAAATTTGAATCTTCAGGTCTGCCATGAGTGCACTTCCTAACCTCTCATCCTTCGTCGCGGCAACAGTTGCTACATCACGAATATTTGAGATGATCAATAGAATTCCAATCATCAATCCTGATAGCAAGGAAGGGGAGATTTTAGACAAAGTGAGAGGAGAAATAGAGTTTAGGAATGTTGAATTTGCTTACCCTTCAAGGCCAGAGACTCCTGTTCTACGAGGTTTAAATTTGAAAGTAATGCCTAGCACGACTATAGGACTGGTTGGTGGTAGCGGCTCTGGCAAGTCTACCATCATCTCTTTGCTAGAACGATTTTACGACCCTGTAAAAGGCCATATTTACTTGGATAAGAAGAGCATCAAGAAACTCCAGCTGAAGTGGTTGAGATCTCAGATGGGTTTGGTTAGTCAGGAGCCAATTCTCTTCAAAACCTCTGTAAAAGAAAATATACTATTTGGAAATGAATCAGCTTCAATGGACCTTATCATCAGCGTTGCCAAGGCTGCAAATGCGCACAATTTCATTACTAAATTAGCAGATGGATACGACACTCAAGTAAGTATAGAAAAATTGTTAGTTATGATTATGGTGCATTTGAAAGCTATCTGAATAGCTTGGCAGATTGGACATCATCATGTTCATCTCTGCATTTGAGAAGTGCAAAATCATAAACCATGTTAGATATCGCTCAACGGCATCGGAATTGGTTGTAGATTGACTTGCGGTGAAAAGAGGAGATGAAACAATATTCCTCCTAGAGTCATTGAAGTTTCTTTTTTTCCTTTTTGTTTCCCAATCTAAATAAATTTAATTTTAAGCTATTTTTCTTAAGGCACTACCAGAAATTTTGGTTGAGCTAGGAGCCGGTGCCAGTGTCATTTTGGTTTATACACCAAATAAAGGACATAATCTATGGCCATTCATTCTGCCAAAGTAATTCAATATCTTTATAATCACTTTACATCCAAAGCCACCATACATGAGTTGAATGAAAAATATTAGTACTGCTCATATTTGGAATTCTTCTTGTTCTACCAGGTTGGGCAATTCGGGGTTCAGATGTCTGGAGGGCAGAAGCAAAGGATTGCAATTGCAAGGGCACTACTCAAAGACCCAAAAATATTGTTGCTCGATGAAGCCACTAGTGCATTAGATGCAGAGTCGGAAAGAGTGGTCCAGGAGGCCTTAGATCAAGCTTCCGTAGGAAGAACAACCATAATTATCGCTCATCGCCTCTCCACAATCAGCAAAGCCAATACTATAGCAGTTCTTCAAGGGGGGAAGGTGGTAGAATCAGGATCTCATGATCAGCTTAAGCAACAGGGTGGGGCCTATGCAAAGATGGTGCAGTTGCAGCAATCAACCATGAATACTGAACCTCCAAATGCTTCTTCAAATTATCTATCAAATGGAAGCGACTATAGCAACTACTATAGGATGCCAAAAACCATGCTGACTCCAGTGAGTGGAAGGCCGGGTGGGCATACAACCAGTCCATTATCTTTCATCGAAGCAATGGCCAGTCCAGCGATGTCATTTGTCCAAATGAGAAGCCCAGCAGCAGCATCTGCACAATATCTTTATCTCCATGACTCACAAGGCACCCCTAAAAGCTCTCCTCCTTCTCAATTACAGCTGCTGAAAATGAACTCACCCGAGTGGAGGAGCGCCCTTCTTGGAGGCTTAGGTGCAATTAGCTTTGGAGCTGTTCAACCTGTACATTTTTATTGCATGGGATCTCTTCTTTCAGTCTTCTTCCTCAAAGACAATAGCAAAATCAGATCAGAGACCAGAACTTACAGCCTGACCTTCTTAGGCGTTGGGTTCATCAGTATTCTCACAAACATAATCCAACAATACAACTTTGCTGTCATGGGAGAGAGATTAACAAAAAGGGTAAGAGAGAAAATGCTTGAAAAGATATTGACATTTGAGATTGGTTGGTTTGATCAAGATGAAAACACAACTGCAGCAATCTGCGCAAGGTTAGCCATCGAAGCCAACACAGTTCGATCTCTTGTTGGCGATCGGATATCTTTACTACTTCAGGTCGCTACAACAGCTTCTCTTTCCTACTTGTTGGGCTTGGTGGTCACTTGGAAGCTATCTCTTGTGATCATAGCAACACAACCATTACTTATAGGCTCCTTGTATTCAAGGGGTGTCTTCTTGAAGAACTTGTCCCAGAGATCACAGAAATCGCAGAACGAAGCAAGTCAATTAGCGAGTGAAGCTGTCGTGAATCATAGGACAATAACCGCATTTTGTTCACAAGGAAGGATACTGGGTCTATACAACAATGCTCTAGAAGGCCCTCGGAGAGAGAACATTAAACAGTCCTGGATTGCTGGTCTTGCCCTCTTCACCTGCCAATTCCTTACTTCAGCTAGTGTATCAATGGCTTTCTGGTATGGAGGAAAACTTATGCTTCAAGGCGAACTGACGTACAAACAAATGTTCCAGGCCTTCTTCATCTTGGTAAGTATGGGCAAAGTTGTTGCAGATGCAGGAATAATGACTTCGGATTTAGCCAAGGGGAGCAATGCAGTTGGATCAGTATTTGAAATTCTAGATCGGAAAACTGAAATTGAGCCCAATGACCCACAAGGGGTCAAGCCTAAAAAGATGATCAAGGGTCGCATTCAGCTCAACAACGTGCACTTCTCTTACCCTTCGAGACCTCAGCAAATTATATTCCGGGGTTTAAGTATTAAGATTAATGCTGGAGAGACAGTAGCATTGGTCGGTGAAAGTGGTTCTGGTAAATCTACCATTATTGGGCTGATTGAGAGATTCTACGATCCATTGAGGGGTTCAGTAGAAATTGATGGGCAGGACATCAAGAAATACAACCTGAGACATCTAAGGTCTCATATTGCATTGGTTAGTCAGGAGCCTACTCTTTTCGCGGGCTCCATTCGTGAGAACATCATGTATGGAAAGGAGAATGCTACAGAAGCGGAGATTACACAGGCTGCCATTATTGCTAATGCTCATGATTTCATAAGGTACGATTCAACCATCACATCATTATCATAAAAGCAATAATCCATCTGTTTAGAATCAGTATCCACTCAACTCTACTTGCAGATATCGTTTAAGTGGCTTGAAAATTCATTCTGTTTTGACTCTATTAATTGCAAAATGAACTAGGATCTTTCATTTAACTTCTTGAAAAAAATTCTTATGGGTCTGTGAATGTGACTACTGACTACAGCTCCATGAAAGATGGGTATGAAACTTTCTGTGGAGAAAGAGGTATTCAGCTATCTGGAGGTCAGAAGCAAAGGATAGCACTTGCTCGAGCAGTACTGAAGAACCCCGCAATTCTTCTCTTAGATGAGGCAACCAGCGCACTTGATTCCGTATCAGAGAGCTTAGTTCAAGGAGCCTTGGATAAGATGATGGTGGGAAGAACATGCATAGTTGTCGCTCATCGATTAGCAACTATTCAGAAGGCAGAATCTATAGCAGTGATACAGAATGGAACAATTGTGGAACAAGGCACACATTCAGAGCTACTAGCAAAAGGCAGGAATGGTGCTTACTATGCTTTGATAAAACTACAAAAGGAAAGCATCTCAAATTAGAACAGAACTTCATTGAGATAGGTGAATTGTTCAGATCAAGCCAAATGTGCCTTGGCTTGTGTAGAAACAGTCAGTCTGGGATCTTAGACAAAAAGGTGTGCATTGAGAATATGTACTTCTTCGTTTTGTTTTAGACTAGTTTTCTAGGAAGAAAATGTAACGACGGAGGCCTGAACCTTGGGAGTTTGTTTATCAACCTCCTGAGTTGGACTAGGGTATTTAGGAAATGCTGGAAGGTCTTGAAAGATTAAAGTCGGCAAGTAACACAGTTGTCCTGCACTTCTTTTTCTTGCAAATCTAATTACCTTAATTGGTTGGTTATGGCCCCAAAAAAAAAAAAAAAAAAAAAAAAAGCAGCTCTCACATGACTCAGGATATCCAAACGCAGGAGCCCTCCTCATATGATTTAATTGAGTTACATGCACTCAGTTCACAAAGATTCAAATGGGCTAGGAGCATTTGGGCGTGCACAAAATCAGAAAGATAATGTCATTGGTGTTGGAGACTGCTTGGATAATGAAAACCACATTATGCCTGAAAACTGAAAGGCAAGACTCAGCTCAACTCAAATTCATCTCTAACTGTGTAGGTTTGACTAGAAGGCTAAATACTTGAAAACAAAATTAAGACTTAAAACGCTATAATAGAATAATTTAATTGACATATGAATGTGACTCCACTCGGAATTCAACAGTCAAGTCTATTTGCCAAGCATTGAGTGGATTTTGCATGTTTGAGAACCATGTCAAAAATAATAAATCCATTGACCTGAATGCCCAAGCAATCATTTCTGGGCTGAGCTAATTCAGCCATGGCGGGGTTAAATATACCCTTTCTAGATCTTATTTTTGACCCTCTTGCAGGCCATCATAGGGACCACCAGATTCTTCATTACTGCGATACTTGCAGCAGGGTACATCCATGATGGGCCGGCTGACGAATATTTTTTATTGATTCGTGGGTCAGGACCCAGCAATGATACAACTAGAGAATATAGGGTAATCAACCAACCCATTTTCCTCAAATTTGTTTCATTGGTACAAAACTTGCAGAATGGAATCCCACTCTGATGAACACATTCATCACCAATGCTCACGGAGTATAGGACTCAGCATAGCTGGAATTAGGGAATATATAGTAATTGACCTACTCTTTCAAGTGATATTCACTTTTCACTCTCCAACAGCAGCAACATCAACAATTACAACCGATAAAAGAGGAAGAAAACCTATGCAATAATGGATAGATTCCAGTTCAGTTAATCCCAAAATAAGCACTACGGAGAAGAATATGCACAATGCATGAATTAACAAACACCAGTCATCAGTCATTCATTCTCAAATGATTCCATAAATCAAGGACCAAGAATATATCAGGACACATCCATAAACAAACCCTTCCCGCATTTCATGCAACAGTTATAGAACCTCCACAAACAAACTAAATGACTATAAAAACATAAATAAATTTCCCCACATATCCAAACCAATGCACGATTTTTACACCAGAGCAGAAGAAAACATCTAACCTGCCCATATTCTGTCCAATCGATCAACACTCTTCCGTCCCCTTTCCACCTGTTCAGAGTTCTTACGGGGTTTCTCAAGGTAATCTAAGCTTCTCCGAGACTTCTCCATTTGATCAAAAGAGACTCTTAGTTTTTCTAGCTTGTCGACATTGTTTGACCTCAACTCATTAACTTTGAGTTTTTCAGGCTTGTCAGTGCTAGGCCTTGGCTTCTCTCTCCGATCAGTGCTCCTCCTTGATGCCTCAAAACAGTCAGTGCTCCGTCTTGCAGGTTCAAACCGGTCTGTGCTCCTCCTTGAAGTGTACCGCTGGGAAGGTGACTTCTCAACCGTTGATATGAACTTCTTGAGGTGTCTAAGGTACTCTGGATAAAGCTCCAAGTCGCAATGGTTTCCCCCTTTAAGCCACAATGGTTCATACTTCTCTTTGCACAAATCCCAGAGCTGCTTACCATGAGAGCAATCCACGACTTCATCAGAGGTTCCCTACACATTTTCATTGAAGAAAAATACATCTTCATTATTGTTAGATCTCAGAAAGAAACCTCTCTGCACATTTTCATGGAAGAAATGCATCTTTGTTATTGTTGCACACACCATGTAGAGAGACAGGTTCTCCACAGAGAAACAAAGATAAAGAGATGATCATTTTTTATGTATGCTCCACAAGAAAAGAGAGTTTTGTGCAATCTTACAGTAATAAATAAGAAAATTTACAGAATTCTTTGCATCCATTTTTTTTTCCCCAAAAGCTAGGACTGTGTCTGCTGTATAATATTTAAATTCCTGAAGTCTAGCATTTTTATTTATATTTGAAATATAACTTATTGAGGTAACCAAGCTTGCTGGAACATAAGACACAAGTTGTGATTCCCCATGTTATTCTTCAGAGGAGACCGACCATATACAAAGGCTAACTGATATCGAATAGCTCATATATGAAATAAAAGAGTCCAGTCCATGTGACCATTAACTGTCAGCATACCCAAGTTGTTCAAGAGATCAATGAAGAAAAATCTACTCAAAGGCATATACTCAGAGGTAGATGTTTTTGAAAAGAAAGGTAAACTCAACTACCGAAGAAACAAGGACAACCTAACAATACCTCCACGATATCCTGACTCTGCAATCCATAAAGCAATAATTAACTAAATTTCATGTGTCTGGGCAAATTATATCCAAACTGGGAAACCTAACTGTGGGGTAAACTGGTAGATGAGTCTCCAACAATAGAACAAAGAAAATTAATGATTAATAAGTTTACCAGATTAATGATTAATGAGTTTGCCAGAATCTATCATCTGAGGCAAAAGTTTTCATCCAAAAATGAGGGCCTCCGTACAAGTCTGCCAGACTCACTTGCATCCCAAATCTAAGGGCATGGGGATTCCCAAGTATATACATGTAAGTACTAAAATAATTTTTGATATATTATTCGGTGAAAAGAGGCCCATTTAGTGGGCCCATTCATGTCCAGCCCATTTGAACATTATCTTCATCCCATTGTGGGGCGACTGATACTTTATAATGATCAAAGTGCCAAAAAAACTAGTCAATATGACTGTTACTATTCATAGAAGATCTCAATTAGCTAACAATTCTATTTCTAGGATATTTTGATAGTTGTATATTCATTGTAATTGATTGTTCATTGCAGCCTTATTTGGCACTTTGATCATTATAAAATATCAGCCATCCCTGTAATATCCCGACCCTACCCTAATCGTGTTTAGTGTCTAATTAACCCTAATTAGATGCCTAATGGATGTTTTGAATGTATTTGAGTTTGATTAGGTAGATTAGATGGAGTTAGACCATTGACTAGGTAGAATTATGACTTTTTGGGTATTTTGGTTTGGTGGGTCCAGCGTGTGTGTTTTCGATTTTCTGGGGATTTTGGGTGCATTACATAGTTCATGAGTCATTCTTCGATTTCTGTGTTTTGACCCAACTCATTTGAGCCCATTTAGATCCATTTATGAACCAAAAGCCTTAAACTGTAAATCTTATTAGATTTTGGACTTCTCTGCAAATATCAGAACTTCATAACTATAAAACCCTAGCTAAAACCTTAAACCCTATCTATTTCATTTCATCCCCATTAGCAAGAGGCACCTAGGGTTTCATTTTTCCATCACTTCTCCGTCATTTCTTGCTTCCAAACACTAAATAGAGAGAGGTTGAGAGTCTATTACTTCATCTTCTCCAACAAGCAACCCATTCTCTTCAAGTTTCATCTTCTTCAAGCTTCCCATTGTTCTTCTTCTTTCATTCTATTCTATAGGTAAGCAAATCCCTCACAAATCATTCCTTTTGTTTCAAATCCATGATTGTTGATTTTGTAGCTATTATTAGTGAATGATTGTTGATTTTGTAGCTTTTCTTTCATTTTCACCATTGTAGGAGCTTGGTTGAGGTTTCATTTTGGGGGTTTTCGCTTAGAGCTTGGTAGTGAGTGGTTATAGCTTGGATTTCTATAGATTTGAGTTGCAAGCACCTAAGGCAAGTATACAATCATAAAGTGTGCATGTTCTTTCCCTATTTTGATTCTCGTAATGAGGTTCATGCTAGATTACCCAATGTTACAGCTCATTTGTTGATTTTCTTTTGTTTAACCCTAGATTTGTAATGGATTTGGTAATAATTGATTTAAGGTCTGATTTGTGGTTAAGTATGCTGTATGGACATTTTTGGTGAGCTTAGAATGAATCTACAATGCAGGATCAAGCCTCGGGAAGGTGGGAAAGTGCTTGGAAATGAAAAATCTTCGAATTTGGGCTTTCCCAGGCAAATTCCGCGGGATGTCGGTTAGGTGTCGGTTAACCGACCCCCAATTCGGGTAGGATATTAGAAAGGTGAAAAATGACAGGAACAGTGAGTTCGATTAATCGAACTAGACTTCGGTTAATCGACAAGTGATCGAACCTTGACCGACAGTTAACCGAACTTTATCGGTTTATGTTTCTGGAAGCTCATTTTTATAGCAGATTGACACTCGGTCATCTATCAGTTAACCGACATGTCACTATCAGTTAACCGACATGTCACTCAATTAACCGATAGCTGACTGAGAGTTGACCGAACTGCCCAGGTTTTCAGATGGTCTAGGACTTAGTGTTGGAACTTAGCTTTGGAACCCTGGAACCTTAATTCATTCCCAATGGACTTGTTATCTTGGTGGGTGTGGTGTGAGCTACCATACGCACAGGGATACTCATTTTCTTGGACTTCTTTTACCCCGAACCAAAGGTGTTACTCTTAGGCATTTTGACGCCAAGGGTTCTCTTGTAGCCCAATGACATCGGAAGCCTTAGGATTATACATTGTTAGACGGTGAAGCCCACGACCATCCCGGAACTTAGGCTTGGCTTGCTATTTACCTTTATTCCATATATTATCCTTATGCATGCATTTCATTTCCGTTTCTAATACTCTCGCATGATATGTATAAGCAACCTTATGTCTATTTGCTTAGCTCATGTACCTTGTTTTTACGTCACATGTTCCCTTATGCACTATGTACTTGTATTTGTTCATAGACTATGTCATGTTACGCACTCATGATTATGATCATGTTCCAATTTATGTTTATATCTTGTACATGCTTATGCTCACACTGTGTTACACCATGATATTCGATGTACACTCTACTCCTTGAGTCGGCACCACTTAGCTTCGACCTTAGCTTAGTTGGATTTGGCTAGGTGTGGGTTTAGTTATTTTCATGGACCTCACGGATGGGATTTATGGGGGGTTGACTGGTACCTCGGGTCCACGATGGAGTTTCTGGGCCCTATGCCTCCTAGTGGTATCTCATGTTATACTATGTTATGTTATGGCATGCTCTCATGTGATCTCATGTTTACATGCTTATGTGGGAGAATATAGCTCATGTGGATGTGCCATCTCGTTAGGTATATTTATGTACCTGTCATTTTTTAATCCTTATGTATCATGCTTAATTATGCACTAACTATGCCTAGATTACTTTCTTGACCTCATGATCTATCTTTTCATTTCTACTCATTTGATACGCATGTTATGTTTTATGCTTGTCTACTTCGCTTAGCTTAGTCTAACGGTGCTACATTCGGCGATACAGGTGAGGGCCACGTCGACGCCATTGCCCCAGAGATCATGGAGGTTGGGGAGGAGACTCCTCAACAACTAGCAAAGTGGGCCCCAGAATATCTCTTCTTGACATCTATGAGTTTAGTGGACATACGTCACCAATTCCCATGACCGTGGCTTGGGATGCCACAAAACTTAGATTCGATCTAGAAGTTTTTATTTGGGATTGTAACACTTGACTAATACTTTGCTTCCACTATACTTTTCTTACTTTCTTTAACTTCGAAACTTTAACCCTTAACTATGCTCATGGATTAGTTATGCTCTTATATCATGTCTTATGTGATAGATTTATGGATATGGATGGATATCTATGGTTGAACTATATAGGTTAAGGAAATTTTAATCTCAAGTTGGTTCGAAGTTCCACACGGGCATACGTCACTCTTCGAGATGATCGAAATCTCGGGCTAGGGGCATGACAGCAGCTACTTGTTCTCCACACTTCTCATCATTATCATATTATCTCTGATTTTTCTGTATTTAATATGGGTATCGGAGCACTGTTTCTAGCGTACTTTATTGGGTGAGCAGATTGACTATCATCTGTTTCTCTCTCAGTAGTGACTGATACGTCTTCGAGTGGTGGTTAATACAACATTTGATCTTCAAGAGGAATAAATCTGAATACTCCGTGCTCAACAATCATCTTCTTCTCTCTGTCTAGTGAGGAAAGAGGGATTTCTGAATCCCATATTGAAGGTTCTGCTCTGCTAACGAAATATAAGACAGGCCTTCTGCGGGCCCAACATCTGATAATCAACTCAAAGTGAGACTTTGCAAAGAGGGTCGTCTCATATTCCTAGGGTTTCTAGTGATTTTTCTGCAAGTTTTTTGAAGATTTCAGGTTGGTCAAAAAGTTATTTTTCCTGTCAGCAGTTTCCTATATTCTGTTTTCATCTAAACCGTTGTCAAATCAAAGTGAGACTTTGCAAAGAGGGTCGTCTCATATTCCTAGGGTTTCTAGTGATTTTTTCTGCAAGTTTTTTGAAGATTTCAGGTTGGTCAAAAAGTTATTTTTCCTGTCAGCAGTTTCCTATATTCTGTTTTCATCTAAACCGTTGATCTTTCTGATCAACTATCTGGTTTGACTAAAATTTGGATATAAGTAGCATAGATATCTCTACTACATAACCTCAAAACCTTTGAAGGAGTAACCATCTCAGTTCAAAAACTTTGGTCGGTCAAGCCTTTTTTTTTTTTATCTTGGTAGAATTTTTTATCTTGGTAGAATACATTTGATTGTATTCTTCTCTCTAGGACATTATAATGGATAAGACTAAGATTATTCCAATTAAGCTCTAGGACATTATAATAGATAAGACTAAGATTATTCCAATTAAGCTGATCAGGAAAAACCATGGCTGCGGGTCCTTTCATCTAAAACATTATTGTTCAAAGACAAGGGTTAGCTGGATATCTAGATTGAACTACACCTGAAAGGCTGAACCCAAAGAAGACAAGGACAAGTCTACTTGGACTCAAAACAACTCCAAAGTTGTCACAAAGATCCTGAATTCAGTAGACCCTTCCATTACAGTGCCCTTGCATTCATTCCACAAAGCTTCTGAGATGTGGAATCATGTAAGAAAAGTAAATCATCAGAGAAATAAAAGCACGGAAGTACTATGTGGACACAGAATTGGCTAAATAATGTCACCAGTGACAAATAAATACAGGACTATTACGATTGCTTTCTCACTCTTTGGCATGAAAAAGATTCCATGACCCTTGAAATTATGCCCACAAATGCACATTCCCATGTGATTTAGCTTCAAGAGAAATCACACCTAAACCAATTCTTAATGAACTTGTGATCTGAGTTTGAATCGGTTCGTGCTTCTGGTGATTTAGCTTCAAGAGAAATCACGCCTAAACCAATTCTTAATGAACTTGTGATCTGAGTTTGAATCGGTTCGTGCTTCTCTGGTGATTAGAGAAACCTCTTTGGATCTAGACACATGTTCAGGAGATGCTAGAGAAAAGGTTAGACTTCAGCCCCAACACCCTTATAGAGGAACCTAAGTCCTTTACTGCCACTTCACTCAATGAATATACCCTTATCACAGCAAAGGATCACAAGGTACAATGTTATGAATGTAAGGGGTATGTGCATGTGGCCCAAAACTGTAAAAAGAAGAATTTTTGTAATTAATGCAAAAGTGCTGACACACCACTTGAACTTAATGTGATAATTCGACAAGATGATAGAGCCCGCTTGCTGATCCATCAACATATCGACGGCATGTGGGGAGCTTGCTTTATCTCACTATGATAAGACTAGATATCTCTCATGCAATACAAATTGTCAACCAGTTTGTGAGCAATCCTCACAGCTCATCTTGCAGCAGTCTATCTCACACTTCGATACATCCGTGGTCCGTGACACTCTTAGAATTGGTTGATTCTAATCATCTAAATCTGCATTACATCTCAAAGTTATGCAGATGCCAACTGGGCCAAAGCTTATGCAGATGCCAATTGGGCCAGTTGTCCATATACCAGACAATCTACCACTGGTTGGTGCACGCTCTTAGGTAACTCTCTTACATCATGGAAATGTAAGAAGCAAAATATTGTTTCCAAATCTTCTGTGAAGCTGAATACTGATCTATGGCAACCGCAAGCCTTGAAATTATTTGGCTTCAGCAACTTCTTCGGGAACTAGGGGTTATTCTTCTCAAACCCACTCTATTCTATGCTGACAACACTAGTGTCATAGACATTGCCATGAATCCGGTGTTCCATGAGCAGACCAAGCACAAAAGTTGACTATCACTTTATTCGCCAGCATGTTCTCTCTGGTGTTATTCGATTGCCTCATATGTCTTCACACGATCAATTGGTAGATCTTTTAACCAAAGCTACTGTTAGAAGTCAACATGATTTTCTAACCACCAAATTGATGCCCCGTCCAAGTTTTTTTTTTTTTTGGTGGGGGAGCAGCAGGGTGGGGGGTGGTGGTGGAGGGGATTGTAAAGAGAGGCCCATTTAGTGGGCCCATTCAAGCATTAGCTTCATCTCACAGGGATCTAGTCAACATCCCCCTCACCGGTGCTCACGATAAGGTGCGCACCATATTTCGAGGGCTCCACTTGGCAATGGAAACAGGGGTATCGAAAAATCCCCCCCCCCCCCCTAACTAAAAAATAAATAAACAAATAAATAAAAATAAATAAAAAGCACAGCAAGCAATGCATGGTGACCGAGGCTCAAATCATCATCCTAACCACTTGATCAATAGCCGACAAGTTTTCACCATCCAAAATGAGTATGCAGTCAATCCAACAGTCCAGTCCATTCAGATAGGTGTCAAACCTGGGATAGGTGACTCGCGCCGCGGGGGGGGGGGGGGGGGGGGGGGTGTTTATGATCCACTCGGATGGATCATAAGGTGGGCCCCACTGGCTCTCCTTATCATGACCACTAGTGCTCACTGGAGGTTTCTCAATATGTGTGCTCGCACATGTGTAAAGTATTTACAAGTATATTTGTATTAAGCCACGAGATTAGAAGCCAGCACAAACACCCACAAGATGTTCTCACTAAGGGGAGAAATCCTCAAAAAACCGAAAAGGAGCACCTATCATTGATTGCCTCATTGTTTCAAGCCTACCTCGTGGTCCTCAATCAAGCCTATGATTACAACAATCATGCAATCAAAAAATCAAGCAAACCCACTAATAAAGATAGCTAGTGGTTGTTGGAAACATACCAAAGTTAAAATCAGCCATGCAAATCTATGAAATTATCCTCCATATGATATGCAATCTACGGCTTGACAATAATGCCCTCATCTAAGTAACACTACACCCTCCTTAAGGAGCCACATTGTCCTTAATAGGGATGGCAATGGTTCAGGTTTGGTTAAGGGTTGCCCATACCGACTCCAACTCACACTTGTCCTACACCATACCCTACCCAACCCATGATAGTTTTATGCTTTGTGATATAAACCCGCCTCATGCAGGTACATGTCAGGTTTGTTCAATGAAATCTTTTTATTTATCAAAATTTTATAATAAATATTTTGTATTCCTTTTAAAAGGTTTTTAACTCACAACCCTTCACTAAAATTCTTTACAATGTCCTTTGCCCAGTGTACTACACATGATGTCTATTACATCCCACTAAAAAATATGCAACAGTTATAAGCAGGGTATGGTCGAATGGGGCAGCCAGAACTCGCCCGAGACCCAACTTGGCTCAAACTCTAAAAAGTCATACCTGCTCCGAACCTAGGGTGGGTCACCCGCTCAAGCCAACTGGTTGCCATCTTTAGTCATCAAGGTGGCTGTGAGGATATCGTTCTTCCAATCAATTTCAGATCTCCCACACAGGTGTTGTGTTGGACCATTGCACTAATACTTCAATAACTGCCCAATTTCAATGTTTGACATTTGATGATCCAGAATTTGATTGCCTACTCCTTGATAGTTCCATCATGTATCTCAGGCACTGCACCTGCTTGGTTGACGAGCTGGTAGTGTTAAGCCCATGCACCTGCTTGTTTGACAAGCTGGTGGTGTTAAGCCCATGTATACTTGGATGGCATACCATGATTGTATGAGGGCATTGCTCTCAAGGCTACATTGCATAACATATGTAGGATATCATGGATTTGCATGGCTACCTTTAACTACCTTTAGTAGCCTTCCAACAATCATTAGCTATTATTAGTAGTAGGTTTCCTTGATTTCTTTGATTGTATGGGTTTGATTTGACTGCATGATTGCTAGTGGTCTTTCATACATTGAACTTTATCTTTTGATTTTCTGCTATAGCCAGAAAACAAGTGATTAAAGGGGAAGAAAAAAAAAAGGTGCATCCTGGATTCTTTCATTTCTTCAATTCATTAGTTATTTCAATATCTTACAAATATAGAGTCCCTTCCCCAAAATGTATAAAGATGCCATTATCTTTTGAAGGGTACACTGACTCAGAACCTAGAACCTTGTGGTGGAAAAATGAGCGCCTTCCAAGAGTATAAACTGGATCCTCCTTTCATATTTCTTTTTTTATTCTGTCATTATTGTCTCACAACCATAGTTGTCAAGTTCGGTTTGGTTAGGACGAATTGTTCGATATCTTGTTTCGTAGCAAAAAACGAACCGAACATCTCGTTTGAAGATGTTCAATTCAAAATTCATCATTTAAATTCGCCCAAATAATAGGGTTTCGTTCGGAAACCCCTAATTTCAGGCGAACACAATTCGAAACTGTTGATTCGGACGAATCCAAGGTAACTATTCGACATACCTCTTTTTTTATCTGGCAGCCAAGACAGCCGATGCCTCGTTTCATCTTCTTCAACGGCATGCAACTTCAAAAGTCCCAATCGATCTATAAATTGGACTCTAATATGAAGATATCAACCACGAGATCCTCCATTGCCCTATTTACCTTGAAATTTCTTGAGACCATTTCTCTTTTTGAGACTGCTGGATGCTTTCTCCATCACCGCAGAAGGTTGTCGCTGTTGCCATCAACAAATATCTTTGCTAAAAAGTCGCCGGAGAACCAGGTATGTCCAATCTCTCCCTCTCTTTCCATTTCTTCTTCGTTTTTTTATTTTATTTTATTTTCCCTTCGTTGTCTTCCTCTGGGTTTTGCAAAAAGGGATTCGTGAGGAAGGTTTTATAAAGGTGCTAAGACTCCGCCCTTTTAAGCGAGGGTTGCGATGATGCCAAAATGTGAGGCCCACTTTCTTGGTTTTGTTTTTACTTTTTGGCTAAGAGAACATGAGGCCTCATTCAAGCCTAAATTGGACAATATTAATCTTAATGCTAGGGGTGTGCTGACATGCTAACGGTTCGACTCTTGACCCACTTACATGTCATTGTTCAACCCTTGGCCCACTTTTTTGCAATTTCTATTTAGTCTCAATTGACTGTTGATATTGAACATGGTGCATCTCTCTATTTTTTATTTTTTTTATTGAGTGTCAATTGACTATTGATTTATACCTGGTGGCTGGTGCAACTCCCCTCTGAATTTGTTTTACACTTTATTTGATGTTATTAAATATTCTATTAAACAATTGGTGTTGATAAGTTACAGAAAATGAGGCCCACTTCTATTTCATTGTTCAAATGTCTATATTTCTTTAACCTGATGATGTGGCCCAATTTATTGCAATAAACATTGAAATGTCTCAATTCAATTGACTACTAATAATGCACCTGAGGCCCAGTTATTCCCAATTTGTGAAATACTTGGTGCATCTCACGAATTTCCGAATTAGAAAGCGAAATGTCCGAATCGACCGAAAATTTTCATTTTGGAGCCAAGCCGAAACGGTGTCCGAAACGAACTTGACAACTATGCTCACAACACTTGAGACATGTTTCACTAAACATTGGACACCGGCACATGGAAGAACGACTAGTACTACACTGAAATGCATCAGACACATAAGATCTTAAATATCTTGAGCAGATAGACAATATAACTAAACAGGGTGAAGTTTTAGAAGTTATAGTATAACATTTCTAACACATAATCCCAACGGCTACTGGTTTCAGACCAGATCATTGATAATACTAATAGTACCACGAACACTTGACTCTTTAAGTCTATTTTATCCACCGACCATATTGATAAGATGACAATAGACAGTGGCACAGTTGGAAGCTGCTCCTTGCTACAGCCACAAGGTTGCTAATTCAAGCCATGTTAACAATTAACCCAAAAAAAAAAATCTTAAAGGATTTCATCTATATAAACAGATCATTAAGAATAAAGATCATTGTGCTTTTCTACTTTGGACTTCTTCTTTTTTTTTTTTAAGAAAAAGGGAGGCAGGATAGACTGATATAATGGATTGGACCGATCTATGTTCCGTGATGGTCATGCATGGCCCTCAAAACCATGTTTTTAAAACTATGGCTGAAGAGAGAGAGAGAGAGAGAGAGTCCACAGAAACTTCCATCACGAGAAATGAAAAAATAAAAAATAAAGAGCAGTAAAAGAGGGCTATAGTGCTCACTGGATAACCACACAATAGAGAAATAAGCAAATAAAATATGTGCCCTGTCTGTTGAATCGGAAATGTTGTATAGAACTTTTCAATGGCAAATGTCACACACTCACACAACAACTTCTAAACAAGTTCGTTGCAGATGGAATCTACCGGATGTCAATTTACATGGCCCACTGATGGGACTGTAGATGATTAAATAAAGAAGAATAAAGGATTCCCTACATAGAGATCTTCAGACAGATTGTGGACTACGGTCCCACATTTTGTCCATTTTAAGGAACAATTACCCAGAGAATGGCTGAAGAAAAAAAAATTGCATGGATATCCATATAAATGCCAGAAAAAAAAAAAAAAAAAAAAAAAAAAAAAAAAAAAAAAAACCTACACGACTCTACTCAACTCAACCATCTCTTGGATAATTCTCGCAAGAGAAACATCAGATGTCATTTAAACAAAATTTGGGTCAATGACAATACACATGACCTAGATTAATGAGTCCATAAAGGTGAGAGAATGATTCAAAATCAGTTGCAGTGGTGGATGGTCATCCTTAAAACCCAATGTGTCACTGTTCACAACCATCACAGCCCATCACAATGTGATTCTTTTATTTTATTTTGATTTTTTTATTAAGAAATTAGGAAAATCCAACAAATTCAGAATAGTGGAAAACACTAGAATATGTTTTTTTTTTTTCATTGGGGCACATTATAAAGTAATCTATCGGTACTCCATAGTCATATATATCGCATATCATTGTTTTGTCAAAAAAAAAAAAATTTGTTCAATTTGTTCAACTTGATGACTAAGTGAAGTATATTTGAACAAAGTTGTCGAAATATTAATATCAAAAACATATATTATGCAAGTAAATATAAGTAAACCATTCAAAATAAAAGTATAACTATGATAAAAATGAGTCAACCCAATAGTATATGAATTAAAAACTTAAAAATTTTCAATATTATATTATCCAAAAATAAAATAAAAATTTAAATAAATCCAAATCAGGTAAACAAAGCAATTCACGAAGTTTAAATGTTAGGTCTATGAATAAGAGTCCATGTCATCGCCTTTTCTTTACATAATTTGAGAAAAATCAAAAGAAATTAAAAAAAAAGCCTCAATTTATATTAGCAAGGAATGCATATTATTAATTAATCTTGGCTCAAACTCACTAGATCCAAAGCAAAATAACCTAGAGCCCACCTTCACACATGCAAGTGTATTTTTTACGCATATTTATATAAAAAAAAGGTGTTTCAAAATTCAAATTACGTAAGTGAAAAATTCAAAAGATCAAAAAAATTTACTAAATCTGCGCCAAGATTTGGTTTCAAATCAACAAATGTTTCATGTATTGATCAAAAACAAAAGACTAATCCATTTTAACTAATATTTTGAAGAAAATCTCAAAACACAAGACTACACAACTTTGTATAGGTAGCTCAGCTGAAGCCTGCATAGCATGTTAAAAATTCACTGAAACTAGACCAATTTGGCACTGTTTTGCACAAAAACAAGCTCTCACAAGGGGGGAAGTAGCTTGGAAATGATTTTATTACAAGGAAAAACCACAATGAGGGCAAAACAAAACAAAAAAAGAGAAAACACGATACGGCAGATACAGCCGATAAATTGTTGATAATTTGAGGATACAGGCCAATCTGTCACCACATAAAAATTGCATATCATACTGACCAGGCAAAAATCTTTTATTTCGGTTTCTTCTAGAAAAAAGACAAACTGCAGGTGCAGTTTGTAAATTTTTAAATCTTAAAAGCAAAAGAAAGCCTAATACCCCCATCCAAACCTGCTTGGATGAAAGAAAGAAAAAGACAGAGGCAAACAATAAGAAGACCCAAGCCCCTACTTCCCAAAAACACAAAAAAATAAAAAAAATAATAATAATAATAAATAAAACCTTGATGAACATGCGGGAGCTAGGAGCCTCCCATCCCATCTGTCCTATTTGCTGTGAAGCTTGGAGCCAAATAGGTATTCCTGTTCTTCCTCCTCCTTCTCTATTTTTTATTCTTCTGCTGCTGCTTTTTTTTTTTTTTGGGTTATTTTTTCTATTTTGTTTCTTTTCCCTTGCCACATTTGACCTTAATGATATGACATTAATTTGTTTTTTTTTTTTTTTTTACAAGGATATGACATTAATTTGTCATGTTGACATATTGTATGCTTATATAATGCAAGTCATATTATGAGTTGATTTAGTAGAATAAATTAAATGTATCAATTCAAATGTTATTGTTAAATTTTAATATTTGTTTTCTATTTTTCTAAATATATATTTATATTTTATATTTTTCCCAAACGTAACTCCTAAACGTTTCAATGAAATTCCAAATCAGCCAAAACATATTGGTTTGGAGGCCAAACCAAAACATGGTTCCCAAAACAAAATTTTCAACTATGGCAGCAACACTTGTTCATGTCCCTTGAATAGCTTGCTAGCCTACTGAGTTCAATTGAAACAAATGTGATACATCAAAATGACAGCTTATCTTGAAAAACCATCATAATCCACCATGTACAAAAGAAAATAAATATGAAAATGGCTATCAATCAGCAGATACCAACTGCAGATGTGTCAATTAGTTTTTCAATCATACTAGAAAAGAGAGGCAGAATTGCGATCAAATATTCAACTAAGCAAGAAAGTGTTGGTTCTGGTCTGTCTTAGGAGGAAAAATATGATTGAGCAAAGTACATTTTCTTTATCCAATAACGTACAAATAAACAAGCTCAACTAGTAACATGTAGAATGTTGATGAGCTATGATGCACGGATACTTCAAAATGGGCAATGTATCATGTCATATCGTATCTAATACTTCACTTTTTATATGTAAAATCCATGTCCATGGCGTGTCCCCGCAATATCATGCCATATCTTGGCATCATAGTTGAGAAGTACAATAGATTTTTAGGAAATGTTGTTACAAGAGAAAAGAGAGGCAGAATTGTGATCAAATATTCAACTATGCAAGAAAGTGTTTGGCTCTGGTCTGTGTCAGGAGGAAAAGTATGATTGAGCGATATATATTTTCTTTAACCAATAATACACAAATGAACAAGCTGAATTAGTAACATGTAGAATGTTGAGAAGTACAAATGTACAATAGACTTTTACAAAAATGTTTTTAAAGTATAGAACAATTTTTTTATCGGTGAAGTACAGTAAAATTTCAATAAATCCAAAATAAATGTATAAGGACTGGAAATACTTACATGAATTACTAGTACTGGACAATTAACCAATGGGATCTTGTCAATATTCTGTACAAAAATCAATGCAAAATATTGTTCAAACTCCAAAAAAAAAAAAAAAATTAAATATAGATGCATACTTGACTAAATACTATTAACAAGAAGAGGTGATATGGAAGCTAACCTTGTAGATGTCAAACCAGTATGTACGCTTCACAGGATACATCACTCTTAAGCCTGAAAGTATAGGACTGTGCAGAACAACTGCCCTCAGTTTAGGTAAGCGGGTCGCTAGATCCAATGTTGGGCCGCTTCCAACAGACTGGCCATATAGGATGACATCTTCTTCTTTGGTGCCATAGCTCTCTTCAAGACACTTATAAGCCGCCTCAATATCCGCATAAGTGTTCTGTTCACTTGGCTACCATGAAGAAAATACACGAAGTGCGATGTCATTTTCATAACAATATCATTTTGCATCAGTTAATTCACAAGGCATATTCCCAATTGAAACTACTACTCACCTTTCCTGTAGACTGCCCATACCCAGAATAATCATACCTACAAGAAATAGAAGCATGTGAGGAAACTCAATATAAACATATCAGCAAAGTTAGACTCTTTACATTTTTGTGTTTATCTAAAATGCTATTCTACGTAGTAAATTATTACATATTTTTATATACACACCCATAAATACAGATGAGAACCATTATAGACATGTGGCAGAATTTAAGACAGGTGAGAGAAATTTTCATTAAGTGTGCTGTAACATATGATAGAATTCAATACAGCTTGAGAAAAACTTCATTATGCGTCACATGGCAAGTCAAGAAAAATTTTCATAATGCATGCTATAACATGTGACAGAATTATACAGGTGAGAAAAATCTTCGGTATGCATCCACAGTGAGTAAAGTGGATCAACTCTCCACACACACACATTATCTACCTTAAGAGTCTAGATGGATAGATTTGTCAATCCAGTAAAGAGACAGGGCATCATACTACTCTAGTTTATGACAAGCTCAAGATAACTCACGGATGGAACTCTGAAATAGCATAAAGCTATGAAATTGTATTATTATTCTTCCCTTTCTTTGGAGAACCAGCCTCAATATATAGAGCATTACAAGCCTAAAAACAAGGCTCTAAGTTAGGAAACTAATCTAATTAGGAAACTAATCTAATTACAACAAGGTAATTACAGAAATATGTACAACTGTGTGATCTTTGACCTAATCAACCACGTGAGACAGTCATGCTGGACTGGATCTAATAATGGGCCTTGGGCCTATTTAACACCCCCCCTCAAATTGATGCGGGAGAATCAACAAGCATTAATTTGCCAACCAAGAATTGATGTCGTGGGCGTGGAAGACCTTTGGTGAGAATATCAGCAATTTGAAGTTCAGTAGAGACATGCGGAAGGCTGATGACATTACGTTTAAACTCATCACGTATGAAGTGACAATCAACCTCGATGTGTTTAGTGCGTTCATGAAAAATCGGATTCTCAGTAATCCGAATAGCACTTGTATTATCAGCATATAGGGGGGTAGCTCCGTCTGCGGGAAATCCAATATCTGAGAGCAGACCACGGAGCCAAAGAATTTCGGAGCACGCAGCAGACATAGCCCGGTACTCAGCCTCGGTAGAAGATTTGGAAACTTTGTCATGTTTCTTGCATTTCCAGGAAATCAGACTATCACCCAAAAACATGCACCATCCTGTCGTCGATCTGCGAGTATCCGGACAACCAGCCCAGTCAGCATCGGAATAGGCTCGGAGAGAGAGAGGATTGTTGGATGGAAAAAACAACCCGCGAGTCGGTGTGCGAATAAGGTACCGAATGATGCGGCGAACAGCTGCCAGATGAAGGTGACGAGGAGCAGTCATGAACTGACTCATGAGGTTGACCGCATAGGAGATATCAGGACGAGTGATGGTGAGGTAGATCAAGCTACCAACCAACTGGCGATATGGGGTCGGATCAGGAAGAAGGTCACCCTCCTCTTTACTGAGTTTGACATTCAATTCGACCGGCGTATCGACGGGAGCTGAAGCAGTAAGGCCAGCCAAGTCAATGAGGTCAACCGTATATTTGTGCTGATTGAGTACTATACCTTTAGTCGATTGATGAACTTCAAGACCAAGGAAATAGTGTAAGGGGCCTAGATCCTTCATTTGAAATGTCTGATGAAGAGAAGCTTGGAGGGCCTGAATCATTTGTGCATTTGGACCAGTAATGACAATGTCATCCACGTAGACTAGTAGCACAGTAATCCCGGATGGAGCATGATGTAAGAACATGGAAGGATCATACTGGCTAGGATGAAAATCCAAATGAAGAAGGGTATCTTGAAATTTCTCAAACCATGCGCGAGGAGCTTGCTTCAGACCATAGAGAGAGCGACGGAGCTTAGCAACCATACCCTTCCCAGAGGAGGACCCCGGAGGCAGACGCATATAAACATCTTCTTTGAGATCACCATGAAGAAACGCATTTTTGACATCCATTTGATAGAGAGGCCAGGATTGAGCGGCAGCAACAGCAAGGATGATGCGTACGGTGGTCATCTTGGCTACGGGAGCAAAGGTTTCATCGTAATCAATGCCATATTCTTGCCGATTTCCGAGAGCAACAAGGCGCGCCTTATATCGATCGAGAGTGCCATCTGATTTTAACTTGAGAGAAAAGATCCACTTGCAGCCAATAGGTTTGACACCCACAGGAGAGGGGACAATATCCCACGTATGATTTTTCTCTAAAGCAGCCAATTCATCTTGTATAGCCTTGTTCCAACATGTATCCTGCACAGCCTGAGAATAGGATTGGGGAATGGAAGAAGAAGACAAAGTGGCCATTAAGGAAGTATGGGAGAAACCATAGCGGTCGGGTGGTACCGAAATGCGAGTGGAGCGACGTAGAGAAGGTTGTCCAGATGGACCAAGTGCCGGAGGTAGACTGGATGCCGGGGGAAGATCAGAAGGGGGATCCCTGGGATGCGCTTCTCTGTTCCGTCTGTGATACACAAAATTAGGATTAAACCGAACAACTGACGTGTCGTCAGAAAAACCAGGTAAAGACACCAAAGAGGAGGGGTCAGGGGGATCAAGATGTTTTTGAAAAAAATACTGGTGTTCAAAAAAAACAACATTCCGAGAGGTACGGAAACGACGAATGCGAGGATCATAACAAAGGAACCCTTTCTGGAAGGGTGCATAACCTAAAAACACACACTGAGCTGATTGTGCGGTTAGTTTTGTTCGCTCAGAAGGAGGCAAGTGCACAAAGCAAGTGGAGCCAAAAACATGAAGATCATCGTAGGATGGAGAGGTCTTGTACAATCGGTAATATGGGCTTTGATTCTCAATGGAGGTTGATGGCATGCGATTGATAAGATGAGCTGCTGTAGCCAATGCCTCAACCCAAAATCGGGTAGGAACCGATGATTCAAGAAGAAGGGAACGAGTGACATCAAGGAGATGTCTATTTTTCCTTTCAGCAATTCCATTCTGCTGTGGAGTATAAGGACAAGTTCTTTGAGAAATAATGCCTTTGTGTTGTAAAAACCGTTGAAAATCTGAGGACACATATTCCCCTCCTGAGTCAGACCGCAAGATTTTAATGCAGGTGGAAAATTGATTCTCAACATAAGCTAAAAAATTTTTAAAAACATTAAAAACATCAGATTTTGAATGCAGAAAGTAGACCCATGTGAACCGACTGAAATCATCAATAAAAGTCACAAAATATTTATAGTGAGCGTGGGAAAGAGCTGGAGCAATTCCCCATACATCACTATGAACTAAATCAAAAGCCTGAGTGGTGAGTGAAGTGGAATGAGGAAACGGAAGAGTCTTGCTCTTTCCCAATTTACAAGTAGCACAATCAAAAGGCACACAAGAAGATAAATCAATAGATGTATTTAATAAACCAGAATTTAACATAAGGGACAAAGCCTTGGAATTAGGATGTCCGAGTCGATTATGCCACAATCGGCAATTATCTCGAAGAGAAAAACAAAACACATTATTGTCAAATTGATTCCTAGAAATTTTAGAAAAATCCAGCGGAAACAAGCGTCCACACTTAGGCCCCCTCGCGATCTCCTTCCCGGACATCTGGTCCTGCACAACACAACCAGAAGAAGAAAAAGAGATGTTACATTGATTTTCAACAAGCTGCCCGACTGACAAAAGGTTGGAAGTTAAATTGGGACACAGATAAACATTTTTCAATGGAATGGGACCAGGGATGTCACCGACAGCAGTAATGGGGATATGGCCCCCGTTAGCAGTTTGTATTTGAAGAGGGCCATTGTAGCTTTGCACATTGGAGAGTGGTGCACTGGAAAATGTCATATGATTAGACGCCCCGGAATCAAGAAACCAAGTAGAAGATGGAGGGGATATACCTGAGAGACCAAAAGCAGAAAGGGCATTGACAATCATCTGTTGAACCAATTCAGGAGTGAGAGAGGATGAGGGCCCAGGCTGTGAGGGTGCAGATGTAGGAGCAGGTAGATCCGAAGAAGCAACATACGCAAGCGGAGGCTGATATTGTGGAGTTTGAGACTGTGGACGTTGTGGGCGGCGGCGACATTCAGAGATGATATGTCCCGACTTCTTACAGTAACTGCAGACCTTCTGTTTGCATTGAGTTGCAATGTGCCCAAATTTTTGACAACTGTAACACTGTGTTTTGCTCAAGTCTCGAGGCGGAGGCTGAGACGCCTTATTAGCCGAGAACGCGACTGAATAGGTTTCCGTCTTTTGTTGGGCTATATGAGCGGAGGTCGCAAGGCGCTGTTCTTCGCGTAGGAGCTCATTCAAGCATACATCTAAGGAAGGTAATGGCATCCGATTCATCAGAGCAGATCGGACACTTTCATATTCATTGCGCAGTTTCATCAAAAACTGATCCCTGTGACTAGAGGCCTGAAGATCTTGAATCACCGTCAACACATTGTCAGCCACATCCGCATACTTAATACTATCGTATTCCGACCACAGTGTAAGGAATCCGGAATAGTAGTCTTGTACCGACAAGGTCCCTTGTGCATACTCAGCAATTGCACATTCAAGATGAAATTGACGTGCAGAGTTATCTTGATGATATACTTTCTTCAAATACTCCCACATGGCTTTAGAGGTCGAGTACGGCTTGAGATTCATTATCAAATGAGGCTCGACAGATCCCAGAATCCAGGATTTGATTTTGGCATCTTTAGTAAGCCAGGCGGATATCTTCTTCTCATCTTCCTTGGGTTTTGGGTCAGATCCAGAAATATAACCCCATAATTCCTTAGCCTCAAGGTAAATCTGGAACTGAAACGACCAGGCGGGATAATTTTTTCCCGTGAATCGGATCAAGGTAACCTCAGATTTTTCCATCTTCAAACTTGATTGCAAAGAAAATCCAATAACAGTGAAGAGATGAAAGCTAAATTTGTGATAACAACTGTGCTTGTGTGAAGAAATCAAGATCCGATCAATCAGAGATGATAAAAAATCAAAACAGAACATAAAAGGGCAAAAAAACACCCCAGACGACCTTGATTTTGGCTGCTGATCTTCTATGTGGGCCCCACGGATAGATCTGGACAATGATCAGAGCCCTGATCTGAAGAAGTCCAGTAATTTGCTTCCTACTAGAGAAAGAATGATCCAATTCTGCTGAGAATCCAAGAGATTGGACGGTCTTGATGAAAACAGTATTGAAAACTGAAAAATCTCGAGAATGAGAAAAAATCCAATCTGGAGGTGCTGAAAAATCCTGAAAAAATCGCCAATATTCTTAGGAATACCAGTCGACCAGTGTGGGATGGTTTCTGGAAGTTGATCTGATGATCTATGGTGGGCCACGCAAAGGATGGATCTACTGACGTCGCTGGAAGTCGCTGGAAGTCGCTGGAGTTGCTGGAGTTGCTCGGATGATCATAAAATCTTTGGAAAATTACCAAAAAGTTGGATAAATCTAGTCGACCAGGATGGAAGGGATTTCCAGAGAGGTTGATGACGATCTGAAGTGGGCCACGTCTTGATCTGAGATGATCTGTGATGATCTGTGATGATCAAGTATGATAGCTTATTCCCTAGATACTATGCAAGATAAAAACAAGGTTTTCTTGTGCTCTGATACCATGACAAGCTCAAGATAACTCACGGATGGAACTCTGAAATAGCATAAAGCTATGAAATTGTATTATTATTCTTCCCTTTCTTTGGAGAACCAGCCTCAATATATAGAGCATTACAAGCCTAAAAACAAGGCTCTAAGTTAGGAAACTAATCTAATTAGGAAACTAATCTAATTACAACAAGGTAATTACAGAAATATGTACAACTGTGTGATCTTTGACCTAATCAACCACGTGAGACAGTCATGCTGGACTGGATCTAATAATGGGCCTTGGGCCTATTTAACAGTTTATACAGAGTTTCATGGATACATATATTGTACTGGGGATGGTACATTTTTGGGATGATGTCTAGGTGTGTGAGAGTCCTCTTAAGAGTCTTTTTCCAAGGGTTATAGAGTGGTCCTAGCAAAGGGAGTCTTGATAAGTCAATCTTTTGAATTGTTGGGAAGTAAAGTGGTTTGGAGAATAGTTACTTGATTCGCATTTCAACCAATTCACATTTGAGTTCGTCATTCGGCACTCAACCCAATTAGAAAATTAGAAGGGGAGGTTTGATTCATTTTCGGTTTGCTTAATTCGGAGTTCTGAGTTCAACAAATTCGATGCACTAATTCAGGTATATAATTCAATATGGTTGGCAATGATTTGTAAGTCTAATTCGATATATGTAGTTTGCAAAAGTTTTTTTATTTTATTTTATGATGAGGGTTTCCCTGTGGTATATATAACCACATAGAACTATTCCCCGAGGTGCACACACGAAACCTACACACACATGCATGGGTAAGTCTGGGGTGGGATTCAAGAACACAATGTGCAGAGAAAACCCATGCTTTATGCCAGTCACCCAACTCCAAGGTGGTTGCAAAAGTTCTTAGAGACCGCAAAAGGTATATAAAAATGAAATTTCAAGAAAATTCCAAAAATGATGAAACAAGTTTTAGCTTCAAGCAAAAAAGTCCCATCCAATCAGTGTGGTCCATTTGAAACAAGCTTCGAAAAATCAATGGTTGTTAAAGGGGTTGATTATTAGAGCTTGTTTTCAGGGACCAGCAAATGCAAGTGGGCACTTTCCATCTTTCCATTCTCCACGGGACTCAATCTCTCAAGTAGACCACATAGGTAGCATAAATATAATTACAAATAAGACCATGAAGCAATCATATGAAGAATATATCATAAATTATTTTTCTAAATAGGCAAATATGTTTCAGATATCAATGTTAATAGGAAAAATAAATAAGTTGCAACAAAATTTTCTTTTTGTTCTCTTTAAATAAAAAAATAAAATTAACAATCCAAATCATCAAACTTACAAGTTAGGTTGTCTCCTTAAGTTCAAAAGGCGCCCTTTTTTATTATAACTGATTCAAAAGGCGCCCATTAAGAAAAAAAATTGAAAAAAATAAACACGAAAAAAAAAAAAGCCATATCTACAGTCAAACACCTCAATCAAATGCTTGTTTTATCATCTATTAAATTCTTAAGAGGTTTAGTTAGCCATTAAATAATCTTTTAAAAGTAGAAATGCTAACAAAAACAAAAGAAAGAAAGAGAGATTATTAATATTAAACTCTTGGTTGTTGCTATTCTTGCTCAACCAAATAGCTTTAAAACCGTAAAATCTCAAATCATAAGATTCACCTAACCTATAAATGGGATTCGTTACATAGATACGAAATGTTTTCCTTAAGATTCAGTATGAAACATAGGATTCAAGATGTGAATTATTGGATTATGACAACAATGAGCCACACACACATAAAGCAAGGTAGTGTGCAGTGCAGCATCAATTATGAACCGTGTCCCTATGTGCAAAAGAAGGAAGAGTGGGCATGGAACATTCCAACCCAACCCAAGTACAACCATTGCACGATCAAATTAGGTTTTCATATACCAATGCCTTAAAAAAACATAAACATGAATCAGGGTGTTTCAGTTGCCTAAATTATTGAGTGATGAGTGATCATTAATGCATGGAGCATAAGCATCACAAGAACGCCCTTTTAATTAATAAATAATTACATAAAATGTAGCATGTATTAATATAAATAGAAAGTGCAACTGCAATTTGGAAGTTTTAGTCCTTTTACAGAGTTAACTAGGGTAGACTTAGCTAACCTTAGTTAAAACTTTCATAAATTAGGGAAAAGAAAGAAAGAAAGAAAGAAATTTAAGCTCTTAAAAATTGCAAGCAGTTCCTTCCTTTTTCTTGAAAGTAAAACATGTTAATAGAGCGGGTGTAGTTCATATAAAATGGATCCTGGCAGAAAAGAACTTCATTGGGTGGATCCTGAGTCCTGACAGAAAAGAACTTCATTGGGGTGTATGCCTCAAATACGTCTCATACATAAGGAGTGTGCCCCAACTACAAGTCACATCAAACTTGAGCACTGGGGGCATTTTAGGGACACCTCTCCCCACTTGCTCATAAAACCACTAGTCAATAACTCAAGCCATATTAGACCAACAATAGGGCCAGCTACCTAAATTTCAAGAAAGCATCATGCACACAAACATCTTCTATCAAAATGTTGTTACAGAAGTTACTTGAGAAAAAAAAAATTTGAAAATGGTGACTGAAATTCATTGCTCGAAAGAAACTGTACGGTATAAGAGGGATATACTGTATACAAAATACCCAAAAGATGGGAGAGCAAACAGAAAACAAAAGGATGCTTGAGAAAATATTTATTTTTCAAGGACTACTACACATCTTTAAATATATATATATAGAAAAGGAATGCAAGAAATAAGCAAATGGAAAGACATCTAGCATGTAAGACAAATTGCAAGCACTACAGAAACTCTAAGACCAAGGTTTAAGAGAAAGCTCTACAAAGATAGCCTTATGATGGCCAATGTAAAGATAATAGCTGCTAATATCACCATAAGTTCAATATTTATTCCAATTTATCCCAAAAGCTACATGATTAGCACTGCAGGAGACCAATTCAGATTGTGATATCTGGATAGGCCATTGTATGGGTTTTGGGGCCACTCATAAGGCCCTCCATAGATAAAATATGATATATCCTTTTATCCTAAAAGTGATCCTAACCATTTGAAAAATAGACTGGAAGATAAGTTGATCACTCTTGTCTTTGGCCATCCATTGATCAAATGGTTAGAAACATTGAGTATAAATAAGATTGACTATGGTCTTTCTTGTTAGGAAGAAAAGAACAAAAGATGCAAGCAAACCACACACATATTTACGTGGTTCCCTCGATCTTGAGGTACGTCCACGGATCACACCGATTCCACTATGCTCAAAGGCAGAAGATGAGAATACAAGATACAACCTTCCTCGCAGATAGCACCGGGTAATTTTACGAAAATACCCCTTCAATGGACCTAAATTAACAGTCTGGCCCGGGTGTAATCAGGCTCCACACATAACATTTCTATGCTAGTTATGTGCCTCTTGGAAGTGGGAGAAGAAGCAAGAGGGACAAGTGCGAAAGCAAGGACATGATAGATCAACTGCTAGTATGTGTAAACACTAGTCAAAAGGGAATGAAATTGAGTTTTTAAAGCAGAAGCAGCACCTTGCTTAAAAGGTTAGTACACATACAGACCATGAATTGAACAAATGATCACCAAGAACTGTTGAAGTGGGGCCTATACGAAAAATGGACGCATATCCTGGAATGTCACTGCATTTTTTATCTCAGTAACCTAGATAAAATGTTAATCATATAACTGGACAGAACTAAACTGAGCAGAATATTTAATCCGTTTTGACATGAAAAAATCACATTCCATCAAAAGGTATATACTAATAAATGAAGATTGAATTCAATATGCCAAATGGAAAAGAGGAGAGCGATTGGAAAAAAGGTCGAGACTATCGAAATTGTTCTTATTATTTTAATGTAGCAACAAAGTCTTAACTAAATAGACCAATTTTGACCAACAATTACAAATCATCTCCATCAAAGCTTTGTTTTTTGAACAAAAGCCAGACACAAAATTCCAGAAAATTCTGATAGAAGAGACCAAGTCTTATCAGATTGTCTTCCACAGCAGTGGAAACCACCGTCTATCAAATCATATTTTTTCCGATTCCAAATTTTGGGCAACTAGTTAACCGATTTATTCACAAATGAAAAGCAGGCAGATTTAAACTAACAGGACATCGGCATCCCCTGAATTGAAACATTATTCTCCAGCAAAAACCCATATTCAAAAAATCAATCCACAGATACCATCAATGAGAGAAACAAAATAAACAAACTAGAGATCGAAGCTAATAGAATTAGCTACTTTCTCATGGGATCCAGTAACTAAAAAAAGTCTAACCCAGATCTACATTTATCAGAATGTCTACATTCCTTCTAACAAAACACCATTTCCAGCAAAACCCAGATTCCAAAACAACTTAAACTACAAACGATAAAGCCCAAAAAATGTTCTTTATCTTCCAAATCGCTCCTGGAAAAACAAGAGAGTCCTTCTCAAAACCAGTAACAAACTCAAACTTTGCAGATCCAAACCCACAAAAACCTCAAGAATCATGCTAGAGACAGATCACCTTCCCCTAAAAGATCAAACCCAGATCCAAAATCTAAATCACTGATCAAACCAACAAAATCCCCCGAATCAAAATAGACCCAGATCAAAAAATAACAAAATAAACAAAAGGCAAGTGAAGAGAGAGAGAGCGAAAGAAGCATACCCCATAAGATTAACTTTGAGGTGGATGCTGAGCTCGATGAAGAGCTCATACATCTGACCCAGATCAGCTGCGTTCCCATGAGAGTAGAGGAGGGTTGATGTGGCCATGGGGTTTCGAATATAGATGGCAACGACCTCTGTCCCTCGCCGGGTCGGAAGTTTCAGCACTTCAACATTTTCCCTGTGTGGGAAGTTGCTCAATGTATAGAGACCAGTCATCTCATCTGTCATTATCTTGTAGGAAGGAGGATTTGGTGGAAAGAAGGCAAATTTTGCAGCCATGGATGAAGTAACTCCTCCCATCTCTCTTCCTTCCTTTCTCACTCCTCTCCCTGAATAACAAGAAGAAGATTACAGCATTGTTAGGGTGTGTTTTTGGTGGGTTCTACTTCATTTGCTTTGGTGGTTTTGCAGCTCTTCTGATTACTGGCTATGGACTGCAGAGAATGAGAGAGAAAGAAGCGCAGATGGTGGTGACGGATGTGGTCTTGCTTTCTTTGCCCTTTCCTGTCCCTGTCTCTATCCTTTCTTTTCTTTTCTTTTCTTCTGTTTTGTTTTGGAGTCTAGTTGAAGATTTATGGAGAAAATGAAGCTTTCTAAATTTATCAATGTAATACTTATCATTATATTTTTCCTTTTTCCCCATTTTTTTATAGGGCCAATTTCTATCCTCCATCAACCAATTACATGATGGTCTGACAGGAATCAATTATCTAAATAGTGTGTCCCCTTCTGAAAAGTGCAGATTTTTAACTGCAAAATCCTTGCTCTCTTAATATGTAGATGTATGAATTATGTGAATTAGGGAAATTTATTGGGAATCCTGGTTTGGTGGTGGGACCCAACTATATCACATTTTTGGATGTGCGAATGCTGGTCAATTGCATTTAGATGGAAGGTGCTTTTGAAATTCAACTGATCATTGATTGATTAGATAAAATTAATCATTAAAAAATTATAGTTAATTAGCTGAGTCTATCCTTGATCAATCCTTGATCAATTGGGATATTCTAATCATTAAACCTATGGTTATTAACTGAGTTTAGTCCTTGGTTGATCGAAAAATATTATCATTAAACTTATAGCTATTAACTAAGTTTAATGCTTGGTTGATAATAAAACTAATCATTGAATTTATGGATATTAAGAGTTTGATTCCCCCTGAGGGAGAAAAAAACAAAAAAAAAAAAAAAAAGGAAGATGCAATTAACAATTGGCAATATTTTTACCAAGGTGTCTCTAGAAGAGAAAATATTAACGCAACAAAGTACTTTCATCAAATGAGCTGCATGTATAATAAAAATACGACCTAACACTCCACCATAAAAAGAGGATTTATTAGATAAGTGATTATCAAATTTATAATTTTTCACTCATTTAGGATCCACAAGGGCATAAAAATAAGACGTGGGTAACAATCTAACATGTTTTGCTTTTCTGAAAATATGTGTGTATGCCTTGAAGTTTTTTCAATAGAGAAAATGCTAACTTAATAAATTACTGTTATTGTTATTGTGAGAGAATTGAATAAAGGACATATAATGAAGGTGAGGTTAAGAAGAGGGTTTGTAAGATAATATGTATATTAAAATAATCAATATCATTAAGTACTACTGTCCATTTGAACAAAAGCAATAATTTTGAACCTTCATTTTTTTTAGAGCTATTATCTACTTTTTTTCTTTTTTTTATAAAAAGACTTTTTGATATTAATGATAGCAAATCAACATGGAATCAATGATTACATATTGTTTGATCAGATATGGGAAAGAAAACCACCAGACCGACATCTCTTCTACAAACTAAGCATGCCTAACTAGCAATTGAGCCATTGCACTCCCATTCCTACCCACGTGAATAACTTTAAAACTCTTAGAAAGAAGCCAGCAAACATTTAATCTCGTCAGCCAGAGGCCTGTCTAGAGAGAACCGGAAAAGATTTTATCTACTTTGTTTCTTAAAAGTTTAATACATATCACTAATCTAAATGAACTCTTGTGTCTAACAGTTGGGCCACAAGCATGCCCCTCCACTCCACATGTCCAACGTTCCACTTTCATCATGTTTACCTCTTATCACAATAGTAATACTTTTCTAAAAGGTGGTTTATGACTTCCAGAACAAGAAGCTCTTGCCTGTTTCTTAAAATTTTCATGACATATGACAAAGTTTATGAGGCACAACACTACCGTATGTAAGAGTACTTTGGATTAGCCATCCTAAGAAAAATGGATCCAATGGATATATCTAGTTGTCCTTTATCTACTCGGCCAATTAGTGTAGAAGGATCCATCCAGGCACCCTCAAGCTTAACTTAATACAAATACTTCAAGGTTTTTAGCACAAAGAAGGAAACTCTGAATTTTATTGAATGATATATTCAATATACATTGGAGGTCCTTGAATAGGCCTCTTGAAAATCCAAAGAAATTAATTTCTTTTCTTTTTTTTCTTTTTTTTACCACATAGATTCCTTTTCTATGATACAAACTACTCATTGAGCCTAGACCCTAATAAAATACAAAAGGACATGTAATTTATTACTTATTAATAAGGATGATACTTAACAATCCCAACGAGGATACTAAAATATTAGAGGACATGTAAGTTATTACCTATTAATTGGCTTGGTCTTTTGTAGTACACAATTGAGATTGTTATGCTATTGTTGGCCCTGTGCTTGGGCTAAATTAACTCGATTGGATCTAGTCCTAAGTCTGAGACCCTTTTCTATAAAAACCTCTTTGGCACTACATCAATTCTCTCCGACTTGAATAAGAAATAAGCTAACCAAAGTTTATAGTTTGACCTTCCATTTTCACATTTAAATAGAAAAATGGCAACATTGGCTAGACTCTTCCATAGTTGGCTATGTTCTAAATCTTCATATTTATGTTAGGCAACCCACAAACTTTATAATGTGGGGAAAAAATAAAGCAAAGAACTTTATATACATAAGCTCTATAGGATCTAAATTCTTTAAAAGGATCCATCCCGCATGACAGGCATTCCCAATTTAATTGGCATGATCTATCATTAGTTGAGTGGGCTAATATGTTTTCATGATAATTAAAGGTGAGTGGACATGTATCCTCATCCCAATTCATGTATGAAACATGCTCACTTGAGAACAAATTGAAAAATAAAGGCAAGGGCAAATGAGTAACTTCCACTTCAAGAGTAACTTTTTGGTTGGGCTGACTTCTTGTAGAAGTATGGACACTGTGCATTGCAATATATCCGATGATAATTGTCTGAACAATTATTATGTGTGGTTGGCCCTCTCTTTTGGGCCACCTGGCTAACCTATAATTAAGTGACCCTTCTTCCTCAGGGGATCCGGATCCCCTGTTTGGTCCAAACAGGGTCCTCCACTTGCAGGGGCGAAAGGGGGGCGGAGGAGAGAGAGGTGACTTTTTCTTTCCTCCGCCCCCGCATGTGGAGGGCCCTGTTTGGACCAAACAGGGGATCCTCTTCCTCAGGTTACCTCCCATGAATTGCTACAAGCCCATATTTGACATTCATCCACCCATTACTCAATTATTGATCAAAATCTTAAAAAAAGTTTGTCTTCTAAAATCTTTTAATATGTGGACGGTAAATTAAGGATTTGGATGAGCTAATGAAGTTAGTATTTTGAACTTCCTTGATTTCATTGAGATCTTTTCATCCTGTCCTTCCCATGATTGGCATGTCCCTAAATGAGTCTTATAGGGTGAGTTTGCATAGGTATACAGTTATCACCAGGAAAAAAGGTGCGGAGGTGGATTTTGTAATTATAAATTTTTTTGAAAGTGTCATATAGCATTAGTGGTTATATGTAAAAATCCCTCTGTATTTTGTTTGGAAAATAAAAAATCCTTCAAGAGGTATAAAATTTTCCATTTTCTCCACTAACTATTAAACTCATCATTTGTTAATTGTAAGCTTCCACTCGAGGTTTTTTTTTTTTTTTTTTCTGCAGACAAATTTCTTTTGAATCTCTCCTCTTTGTAGGTAAATCTTACCAATAACTTTTTCCTCGCATCTAAAAACCACTTAGATATATTCAATAAGAGAATCATATTTTACAAGTATTTAGTTGATAGTCATAAACTAAAAAAAATTGTACATTCTCATAGAAGAGACCAATCATTGAATGATTAAATTAACTCTAGTTACCTAGGGCCTATTTATTTCATGCAATTAAGTTCATATGAATGTTAAATATAGGTGACTAAAAATCAAGAATCAAAGGTGAATATAAAAAAATGACCTTCAAATAACATCCCCCTTATTGAAAATTGAATCAAGGGAAAATGAGAAAAGAATACCCAACATCACCCTAGTAATTCAAATCCCAGAAAAGTTAGGGTGCGTTAGACTTCGTGCAATTCAAATGTTCCCATGAGATAAGGTTGTAGAAAACATATTCGCTATGTGTAAATCACTTTTCAGAATTTTGGTCTCACTAGATTAACCCACTGGCATAAGAAAGTCGGAACGAAAAATTTTTATTTTTTTTAAGAAACGTCTACTGGCACAATTGTTTTATACTTATCTCTTTCATTTTAAAGAATATCATTTAAAGATTCTAAATCCTCTCACTTATCCTAAAGGTAGGCCCTATGTTCTCAATCTCAAATAAAATGGCCCCACTTTTTCTTCTAAATTGTAATGGTTAGTACCACATTGTAATTTTTAAAAGTAGGTCACGTATTTACAACAAAAAGATGGCCCTACATTATAATTTCTACAAAGGTGGGCTTATATTATAAATCCTATGAATGTGCCCCCATGTTTTAATTTCTAAAGGTGTGCACCACATTGCAGTTTTTAAAAGTCGGTCATGTGTCCACAATCACAAAAAATGTGGCTTCACTTTGTTATTCCTAAATGTAAATCACATGGTCACGATCACAAAAGGTGGACTCACATTGTAAACCTAATAAATGTATGCCCCATATTCTAATTTCTAAAGGTATGTACCACATTGTAATTTCTAAAGTGGGTCACATATTTACATTTCAAAAGGTGACCCCATGTTATAATTTTTATAAAGGTGGGCTCACATTGCAAATCCTATAAATATGAGCCCCATGTTCTCAATTTTAAATGTGGGTATCACATTGTATTCTCATCCTAAAGTGATAATTTAGGATGAGTATGTAAATTTGGGATTAAAAAACAAATTGAATCAAGTAATTGAGTTCCTATGAATGTTGACTCTAGTTACTTAGGGCCTATTTGTTTTATTTGATTGAGTTCCTATGAATGTTAAATATAGGTGATTAAAAATCAAGAATCAAAAGTGACTAAAAAAAGATGACCATCAAATAACCTCCCCTTTATTGAAAATTGAATCAAGAGAAAATGAGAAAAAAATACCTAACATCACCCTAGTAATTTAAATCCTAGAAAAGTTAAGGTTCCATATACATTTCCTATTGGAGCTCATTTGATCATGAATTCTTATATATTTTAATTTTAAGTGAACAATTGGCCCTTGGTTAACTAGGTTGCTGATAACAAAATAACATATATATATATATATATATAAAAGAAGAGTCCTCTTGTTTACACCGCATACAAATAGATTATGTAGAGAATTCCAAACTTTTTTTTATATAAGTTCCTAACTTGAGTCTGGATCCTTTGACTCTTGAAATTAAACATATTTAAATACTTTAACTTTATCCTTTCATATAGACCATGCTAATCTCTTTCCTTCCCCAATTCACATCACCACTCCCCTTCCAAAAATAAAAAATAAATAAATAAATAAAAGATTCTATTTTATATACATGGGTGGCTCCACATATATCACAGTGTAGTCAATTGACCCCATTGAGATCTGAAAAGGCATTTAAAAATAAAAAAAATTATTTCATAAATTGAACTTATAGGAAACTTCTGACCCCACTCAATTTAAGAGTTTCACTCCATATTAGCTAACTTTACACTTTTTCTTTATTGCTGTGGTAGAGAACAAAAGTCATCATAAAATACCAACCGCCTAAGTTAATGGGCCAACTGTCTACCAAAAATTAAATAAAATTAATGGGCCCACATTACTGGTATGCGCTCTAGCAACAAGTTTTTAGAACTTAAAGAAATTTGTGACATTGCTAGAAAATTAGTGGAGACAAAGAAGGATATCGTATACTAATTGGTTTATTTTCTTTTAAAATTAGCATTTATTTTATCAGCAGTGACTACCACGATAGAAAGAGCTTTTTCAGCAATGAAGTACGTAAATAACAGGTTGCGTAACCGAATAGGAGATCAATGGATGAATGACTGTTTGGTTACATATATTGAAAAATACGTGATTGCTGGTGTTGATAATGAATCTATTATGCAACGATTTCAACACATGAAAACCTGTTAAGAGCAGCTGTGGGAGTTTATATATTTGGTTTTTGCTTTTAGATTAAGAACTATTAGTAACAATGTACTAAAATTTCCTTTTTTTTAAGAATTCAATACTATCTTTATCGGATTATCGGAAATAGATTATTTGAGAATTTTATACTATACTTGTCGAATTATTGAAAGTAGATGACAAATGTTGATAAAGGGAAAAATAAATTTATTCGATTTGTAGAAGATAAGTCTTTTGATGACCCCACTGACTCGAATTCCTGGAGCCACCTCCGTTTATATACCTATAGTTCAAAATGATGGGGTTCTGGTCAATATTCTGATGGATATAAAAAAAAAAAAAAAAAAATTTATTAAAACTTATTTTTCCAAGAGAAATTAGGAAGTCTTATAAGTATACTTTTCAACTAATTAAAGCAGAAATCTACTTGTCTCATATAGTCATATCTATGGGTTCACCCTTAAATACAATATTAATGGCCTGATATATTTGAGGGTGTATATATTATAGCAAATGAGCTAGAATTAAGCATGAATTAGGTCCACAAAAAAGATCTGGGCCTGACTATTGGGCATGATAATTAAGTGGGGTTAGACAAGATTCAACCCATCTGGCCCATTAACACCCCTAGTCAAATAAAAGAGTCCTAAATAAGAACTATTATTAAACAAAAAAATATTAATTAATTAAGGGGATCATTTATGTGAACAGTTCAAAATAAGAATGGTTCATAAAAAGAAGTCAAGTAATAAAAGAAATTTTCATAATCTCACATAAATATCATAGGAAGATTCTAAATATGAAGTCCTATTCACAAGATAAAAATTGAACTAATTAAGTTTTTTTTTTTCTCTTTTTGCTCTGTTGAATACACATGCACATATACTATCTCTCACCATTAGCACTATTAGGGATCATTTCCTAGTTATTTTTATGAAGGAGAGGTGCCTCGTCATTGAGCTATTAGTGGATTAGCAAACTAATTAATCTAAAATGTATAAGAAATTATTTATGATTTGTATTCATAGAATAAAACTCTAAATATACATTTTCCCTTTCAATTCATCTATTTGTTGGTTTTCAAAGGGCCTATTTGTTTGCATGGAAATGAATTTTTAGAAATTCATTATGAAATGGATTCTAGTGAAGTAGCATTAAAGAGGAAACAACTGAAGCATAAGGATATATGGTGCAGATGTAAATGAGATTCTAACTTTTCAAGGATTTAATTTACTAGGGTGATAGCTAGGTATCCATTTTCCTTTAAAGGAGAAATTATGTGACATCATTCTGTGGTCTCTGATACTTTGATAGAAATACATTTGCTAAATTCCTAAGAAATCGATTCCATGCAAACTAATTGGCCCTCAAAAACAATTTCTTAAAGAAAAACATAACTAGAGAAATGGGAAAGAATAAAATGAGAAAGAGAAAAGGGAAGAAGAAACATGAAGAACGAGAAGAGAGAAAAAAAATATAGACTTACATCTATCAGGGTAATTAGTTAAGCTTCTATTAATAATTAGCGAGCTACTCTTAGTTCTAGATCATGATGATGAAGATTTAGAGGCTATGATCCATATCTAAGAGTTTCATGTTCCAGTGTATACTATGGCCACAAACGTTTAGATGTCATATCTCCTCAGAATTGACCCTAATTGTTAAAGAGATTGAATAAAATGTAAATCACCACCTTCTAAAGAGAGGTAATCTTCTCACGTGTATTGTCTCTCAATTGGTTAGGTACTGCTGTGTATGAGTAGAGTGCGTGAGTCATAATTCCTAATATAAATAATAATAATAATAATAATTTCACCTGTATACTACTTGGGATGGCTCCAATCGCTTGAATAGGTTATTCTCTTGATGTATATTTTCATTCTTATATAACCTCTCATGACTCCTACTGCTAAATCACTTTGTCATGGCTCACGTGAGACCCATTAGATGGATCGGCTGAGTCCATGTCAAGATTGTATCGTTGTTAATTACGTGCATCATCATCATCGGCATGATTGCTATCATTATTATTAGTAGTAGTAGATAAATTATATGTGTTTCTATTTAATGACTTGTTTATTTGGATTGAGACCAACTTCTTGGAAAGTTTTATCTTATGATCAAGTAAGACTAGATCCTTTTGCTTTTGTTTTTGTTTTATTTATTTATTTATTTTTTTTCAAGAGACAAGACTAGATCTTAGTTAAAACTAAGATGTAAAGGACCATCATATTGAACAGAAGTAAGTGAAAAGATACAAGAAATACCAAATATTAGGGTAGTTGCAACTATTAGATAAGTAAGAATACTCGTAAAGAAATTAATTATTTGATAAATTTATGGTTAAATGAATTTTTGATTATCTGATATATATAAGTGAGAATGAGCATTTATAATTTCATCAAAGAGACAGATTGGAAAGGTCTTATGTAACATTGTGGGTATTAATTATCTTATAAGATTGGGAAGATCCTGGAGATAACTCAATAATAAGATTGCATTGTTCTTTACTTTCATAGCGGACTCCTTCATTTGATAACTTTGAGGTTTATGACATCTTTACATGAGCATCTTTATTTATTTTTGAGGAATTTACGGAAAAAGTCCCCATAGGACCCCATACGTCTTATCAAGTCCCCGTATCATGTTGGACACGGGAGGGGTTCTCATGTGACCCTTTTAATTTAATTTAATTTTTTTGTCATTTAGCGATATGGTCGATATCGACCATTCTGTCGATCAGATTTTCTTCAACATATAATTGTCTTATTTGCTGAAAACAACAAAATGATCGACATCAACCATATCGCGAAATAACAAGAAAAAAGACGAATCTACAAGTCCACCTACAAATCCTACGCCCTCGCTTCCTCTCACTCCCCTTGGGTCTGGAGGTCCTTAGTCCCCCATCCCCTTCCTCCCTCCCCACTACCTGCAAGCACAACCCTCTTCCTCATCTCCGCCTACAACCTCGCCTCCCTCCTCCTCCCCTCCCCTCTTCTCCCTCCTCCCTTCCCTCCATGGCGATCCTCCCTTCTCTTTTGACGAAGATGAACCCACGCTCGTCGGCCTCCATTCCTTCGTATCCTCCCTTTCCCTCCCTCCCCTGGCCCCATCCATCGCTCTGGAGCAACACCAGCAGCCAAGAGAGAAAAACTCAATTTCTATTTGAGTTCTGCAAATCGAGAGCAGCTACTGCAGAATGGTCGACTGGAGCAGCACTAGCAACCAAGATAGAAAAACTCAATTTTTATTTAAGTTCTGCAAATCAAGAGCAGCCACCATAGAATGATCGATATCGACCATATCGCTAAATGATAAAAAAAAAAAAAATTAAAAGGGCCACGTGAAGACCCTTCTCGTGTCCAACATGATAAGGGAACTTGATAAGACAAATGGGGTCCTACGAAAACTTTTTCCATAAATTCCTCTTTATTTTCTTTTACGAAAGATTGTATGATGGTCATTTTGTAATATATTTACAGTAGCTTTTTGGATTTTATCTATCTTACAATTTCTAGGAATTCAGTTTCACTACAGGCCCATAAAAATGGAGTATTTGAAATCTGAAAAGGGTTGACAACAACTTTGGTACTATGACCTACCTGTAGTTGACGTTTGCAATAACTAAGAAAAGGACCCTCATAGTTTTAGGCATTAAAAGGCAATCACAACTTCACTGGGCGCTGCCCTCTTCTATCCAATGTGATTGGGAGCACTTGGACCTTCGGATCAAACCCATCATGTCTATGATCAACCTTGAAATTAGTTTCACATCACATCTTGGACTTGCATATTATTAAGATTTTCTCATTTTCTTCAATGCAATTTATGAATATATCATTCTTAGGAAAAGCTTGCATTATCCACTGTCAATTATTTCAAAATTAAATAATAACATCACGAAGGGACGAAAGTAGGGAGCAAAAGGGCTGACCATGCCTCCCACCCCCACCAACTTTCCCCCTCTCAAAGTATTTTGAGAATCTTAAAAGTCATTGCTATATATAAATACTGCACATGCATAATATTTACATAAATATATATTTATGTCGAGGTGTGAAACTCGCATGTAAATGATGTCATGTTCATATACCTCTTTGGTTACAAAGGTACCAATCTAAAATACACTTGGACAAGTTGCAATATCACATTCCTTTGCCATCATTTTTTTCGACCCTTGTGAGCCCCAATTTCTTCATCTGAACTGCCCAACTTCTTCAATTAATTTATTAAACTCCAAAACTTTCAGTTTCATATCTTAAACATTCAGAGATTTTTAGATATATGAACATTTTCCATATGTAATCCTAACATTTAATGTTTACTCGTGAAAAATGGTGTTTCAGAACAAACACAGATTGTGTATAAGGATGCCAATGTGTGTGGGTCCAGAGTGAAACCATGGTGGATCCATACTTAATCCATCTTTAAGATCCAATTTTGAATCCAGATATCTGGCATCAACTTAAAAGAAAAAAAATTAAAGGGATCTAGTTCCTGATTTAGATCCAATATAGATGTAGAGTGCAAAGTTTAAATGGACAAAAATGCTTCAATTTTCTTATTAAATATACACAACTAAATAGTATTATATATATAAAGCTAGCAGCCTTTTCACAAGAGTGCGACACGTGGCGCATCGTCAATTTTTTATTTTTATTTTTCAAGGGCGCCATATGAGTATAAAAAAAAAATGACATGTGGCATCACAAATAAAAGTCCTAAATCTTTTCCGACTCCCCTAACATTCCTCTCATTCAATTTTAAACTTTCTAAAAATCAAATTTTAATGTAGATCAATTTGGGAGACCCTCATACTAGATTCAAATTATAAAGATCTAAGGCCCACTTATAGATGATAGTCGACTTCATCTTTAATGTTTTTTTTATTAATCTGTGGTGCCCACTGTCAAAGCCAATTTTTTTATTTTTTCAAAGTTTGAATAATATATGGGTCCCATTGTGAAAGCTAAATTTTCTTCTTTCCAAACTAACAATTAACAGGGCCACTTTCATAAGTTGTAATTACTACATTTTTCTCTTTATTTTCATTTCAATATCGGTATGATTAATATATGGGGCCCATTATGGAAGCCAATGGATTTCAAAATCCACATTTAATATTGACACTCAATTCATGTCTAAGCACAAATATAATCAAATCAAACTTCTAAAATATCTACAATTTACTTGATATTCCCCTAAAATCTCATGAGTTTCCATCTTTATTAGAATTTTTTGTTATCATAATTATATTTACTAAATTAACTAAATAAATCAAAGGGCCCTATTGTGAAAGCCGATTTTTCTCTTTTCAAACTCACAATTAAAGGGGGTCACTTTCATAGTTTATATTTACTACTTTTTTATTCCTTATTCTCCTTTTAATAGTCGGAATGAGTAATTTGTGGGGCCCATCACGGAAGCCTATTGGTTTCAAAATTCACATTTAGTTTTAAAAGCGACAATCAATTTATGCTTATGCACAAATAAAATAAAATCAATATCCTATAATATCTACTATTTACTTATTATTTCCCTAAAATCTTTCAGCTTTTTAAAATTTCAGAATATTTCATGTCCTTTGAAATTTTAATTAATAAAAACTTTAATTAATTTTTATCATGGCCTGTGTTGGGCGCAGGCCTACTGCACTAGTTTAATTAAAGCAAAGTAGACTCCTAAATATGAATATAACTTAAGTTATTTAGGCCCTTTATATATATTTATTTATTTATTTATGGCGGCGCCTCTCCTTAGCTCATGTGAGTAAGCATCAGACGTGCTCTCATGAATGTGGGGCCTGCCTATATTTTATCCAAGTCGATCACAAAACAAGGGCCCTTTGATAGTCATCAGTATTGGGATTTGACACCTATCTAAATGGATTAGACCGTTGGATCGACTGTAAGCTCATTTTAGACGGTGAAAACTTCTCAGCCATTGATCAAGGGGTTGGGATGATCATGCAAGCCCCATCACCATACATAAGTAGGTGGAGGTCCCATCCAAAGGTGAAGTTCTAGGTAGGCCCCACATGCATGAGTGGTTGGAAATTTCCGTCCATGTGAGTGCACGAGAAGGAGGCCTATATATGTATGTACGTATGTATTATCAATTGTGTGACTTGTGCGATGTGAGTGAGTGCTCGCTTGGTTGTGGGCCCACTTGCGCCATGGCTACAGCTAGAATATGGAGTACTTGAAGAACTCAGTCGGACCCATGAATTATAGGGGGTTTTGCTCCGCTAGAATGGACTATCAAGTGGGACTATCAAGTAGGGCCTACTAGGGGTAAGCAACTTGTGCACACCTGATAAGTGTTGTATATATATAAGCTTGAGGTTTTTCCTAAATTTTAATATGTTAATAAAGCTATCCTATCAAGATACTAGGGTACAAAGGATCTAACTTTGGATCCAAATGTTTCAAATCCTATATGCTTGGATTCAAATCCCGATCCAAATTCCTTTTGGAGCAAAAATTATATTTCATACACATTATTTGGAACTAGAGACTTCAAATATTAAGATAATAGGATACCCATTTGCAACCCTTTTTATTTTGTGTCAAACGTGTAAATTTTACATATGTAAAAATTGCATATGTAGAATCCAGATATGCAAATTTTACAAATGTAAATCCCATTCTTATCCCATGTATTATAGACAAACGACCCCATACTACTTTTTATCATCCTCCTTTGACCACTGAACTTGCGACACCTAAATCTTGTTTGAGTTGCTAAACCACTATAGCAAAGCCCCTTAAATTCACAGCACAGACTGACTTTCAATTTCTAGACCTCAAGAAGAATGTACCACTCTTTGAAACCCAAAAACAGAAAAAAAATTGTCTTTGAGTTTCAAAGGCATGATGTTTGATTGATAGATAGGTAGTTTTTCTTTTTTTCTTTTTGGCCTAAGGATAATATGAAGCGACCAACCATTGGTGTCATGGAATTGGCCATTCGACCCATATGAACTGTGAAGTGATCCATCTCATGAAACTGGGTTCTTGTAACTGGGCAATATGAACTTGGTTCCTATCTCGAACAAGAGTGTCACATGGCAATCATATATGCATGATTTTTGGTCTTTGTCTTCAATTCAGGGAATTCCCTCTCTATGAACAAGGGGATTGAAAATTCCACCCTTGCGAGGTCTATGTAGGAGAAAATCCCTTGGACAGTTAGAATTAGCCCTTTTTTTTTTTTTTTTTTTCTTATTTCCTTATTTTCTTCTAAATATATCCCTCGGATATGCAAGTGATTTACAGAAAATGAACTCATTTAAATTCCCCTTTCACACCTTATTTATTCACGAGTACAAACAAATATGATTAAGTGTGACACATGTGCATCATTTAAATATGTAAATGATCCCACCATCATGTTTTTGCAATGATCGACAATTCTTTATACTGCCAGCAGGACATCCCAGAAATGAAAGATTCAACTTCTCTTCTTTGTTTTTGGCCTTTTCTATTACTTTTTTATAGGAAAAATCCATAAGTAAGAGAAAAAAAAATGAATCCTCGATTTTTATTGCATTTATGAAGGTTTTATCTCTTAGAAGAAAGATAATTTAAACCGGAAAAAATACTTAATGTGCACGTGTGGTGCGATCAAACACTTTAGATGGTGGTGCACCAATTAGAGCAATTGAGCATATTTTTTTTAACCTATTTGGCACATTGTCGGCGCTGACCTTACTTATACTAAAAGTTGTCCGATCCGATCCGACCGATGGAGAGGGCTTAAACCGAACCAAACCAAACCAAACAGTTCGGTTTGGTTCGGTCGGTTAAACTGTTGTTTTTTTATTTTATTTTATTTTTAAAATTAGACATTGGAAATTTCAAAATGATGATATCCCGCCCTTTGCATTTGTTCCAATGTTTGGTGCAAACATAAAAATCCAACAATCATACTGGACTAAACACATATAAAAAATAATTCTACTAAAAAAAAAAAACTAAACACAAGCACACAAAAAAAAAGAAAAAAGAAATAACCAGCTTGCAGTGAAACATTTATTCCACATGATACCCTCTGAGATAGTGCTGACAATTGAGTTCATGTGAGAATGAAGTTGTCGACTCTAATTATGAAAGTAGTAAAAAATGAAACCCTGATGCTAAAATAGTAAAAAAGCAATACTTAAGTTATCGCATACGGTCGGTTCGGTTTAAGCGGTTAACCATGGGCTCAAACTAATAACCGACTAATGTAAGCGGTTTTTATGATTTTCAAACCGTTAACTGAACCGATCCACTATAAACCGATCCGAACCGCCCGGTTCGGTCGGTTTTGTTCAGTTTTGCGGTGATACCAAATTTTTTGTGCAGCCCTAGTTATCACCGACGCATGCTTCATTTTTTTTTGACTAAAAGTTGTGACTTTTTCAGGCGTTTTCGGGAAAAAAAAAATAAAAGTCAGGGTCGGTGATGACCTTAGCATTGTAAAATAAGGTTATTACCGACGCAGGTTTCATATTTTTTTTTTTACCAAAAATTGTAACTTTTTTCCAGGTATTCTTTGGAAAAATTCTAAGTCAGGGTCGGTGATGACCCTAGCAGTCTAAAATAAGTGATACAGCGCCGGTGATGACCCTGGATAAATTTGGAAAAAAAAATCCTAAGGAAGGGGACCAATAAATTTACATCAAAAGCCCCATATGTGCTTCAAATACAATATTTATGAATTTAAATACATACAAAAATATTTCATGCATTCAATTGACATCCAATCAATCCATCAACATCCCATATACATTTACTTAAATTACCTGCACATCTCCTAAGTTTAAATTTACAAATTGACAACATCCACAACATAATAACTTCAATTACAAGTTACATAAGGATCAATATCTACGAACAAATATAGCACAACAAATGCAAATGAAGGTTCACTGCAAGTTAGGCAGTAAGACTGGGAGTGGAGGGAGGTTAGAATAAAACACTCAAATATAACCACTCATACGAAAAATGACAGTTTGAATAACTTTAGCCATAGATCGAAAAGAAGTTCAATTGATTAGTGGTTGTGTGAAAGAGAGTATACCAAACCGCATTGATAGCGGCAGAAATGTGATGCTCTTGCTCGCACAGAAGTCGGGCTGGTTGTGCATTTGAGTTACTATCCTCATTGCGGGGCAATTCGTCCTTGCATGTATTCTTTTAGACATCAGTTACATCTAAATTAGATATGATAGCATTGAATGTTATGAAGGCAAGTATACATAAAAAGGCAAGCATACATAAAAAATGCTCACAAGACAGAAATAGTGAACACTAAAAAACTCCATGCTTATATGGAATAGTGGATACTAAAAAATATACATTTCATAACAATCCAATATTAGAAATAGATTACGCCCACTTGAAGTAAGAGATAAACAACTTTGTCTAACACCATAATAGTTAAAGTTCATGAAGGGTAGATTGTTGATTTTGCAAGTATATGATGTATTATTGGTTATTTGCAACCAACTACATTTGTTAATATTATTAATTTTACTTATTAATTACATTGTATAAAAACATATGCACTAAAAAATTGGTGCATCTCCAAGTTTTATTCTCCTTACAATTTTTGTGTTACAAATTTAGTTGGTTGCTTGCCCGTACTCGGCACGGATTTCTCTTTGCTAGTAAAGTATGAGACCAAAGTTATTCTAGTTAGATTATTCTAACATTTTAATTTTATAACCTTCATCTTTTTATGAACCATTCCTTTGATAAATAGTCCGGTTAAAAAGAGTTTTATTATTTATCCCATGGTGGTTCCTTGATAACAGTTTCAGACCTGGTTCAACTAAAATGTGGTTTCATAAAGAAACTAGTGACCATTTTTGGAACACGAAATTGTCTAATTTTGAATCACTTGACTAAGACATGTTTTCCATATGAATCCCATACATTTGGGCTGCATCAATGAGGCAGGTTTTGGCAACAGACAAAAAAACCAATTAAATAAATGAAAACTAATCAAACCATAATCTTAATTTAATTACAGATCCAACTGAACACCAAAAAACATAATGAATTTGTTATCTTAAAGCCTTGGGACCAAAATTATCGACTCAAATCTATTTCACAAAACAAGAAAAATGAGCAAGGAGAACAAATTCATTCTAACTGCCAAAGACTGTAACTGCTCCAGAACTATCGTCATTTTCAACTAAAAAAAACCCCAAACTCGAAATCCTACAAACCCTAGTCCATTCAAACGAATGATCTAGATGTCCCACAACGATGTTGAAACCCATGTACCTTTTACTTCGATATCGTATGCAGGATGGCGGGAGAACCAAAAGGAAGGAAAATACAAAAACGTAGAGAAAGATTCAAAAATGGAAGGAGATGGATACCTCTATAGTTAAGATGGAAAAAATAGACGATGGAAAAACCAATTGGGAGCAAAGAGATGCAGTTAAGGAGGAAGTTTAAAGCCCGGTGCAAGTGGAAATGGCAACTACCACGCAGGAGCACTCGTCTAAGGTCTGTCTCGGCGGTATATTGGAAAAGAGAAGAAAAGAATGAGAAGAAACAGGGTTGCGAGCCCTAATAGGTTCCCGGAGTGGGTTGGCACCGACCTTATGCAGTGTAAATAAGGTCGGCACTGACGATGTGCCAAATATTTAAAAAAAAAAGAAAATTTGGCCCAATTGCTCTAATTGGTGCACCACCATATAAAGTGTTTGATGGGGTCACACGTGCGCATTAAGTATTTTTTCTAATTAAATCCTCTAGAAGAAAAGATGAATATACATATAATGAAAATATAGTCTCAATAATACCTTGTGGACTAAATTCATAAAAGTGACAACAAGGGAGGATGGGATATTCCTGAGAATTGCATAACACAAATTGGGGAATTGCCATGTGAGTTCCTAAATACAATGTTTACATTGTGTAAGGTGTTATTTGACAAGTTTAAGAATAAGATCTACTTAACTTAAAATTGATCAAATAGATGTTCGAATGCTTTGAATTATTTGGGAGAAGTCCATTTATCTCTTCGATTGTATCATCATTAAGACTATCTCTTTTCTAAAAAGTAATGAATTGGAAGACAATCAATAAGACATTGCCTGAATCAATTTGTAAGCATTTGATTCTTTTTTACAAGTTTGCCCATATCACTTCAACTATATGCAAGTTTATATGTACTATTTTTATTTTACCATGCAACAAGTTTGCCCATATAACCTTTACTATATGATAAGTTTGCTTTTTCAGTTGAGGCAAATGTACTATGTATCTTGTGAAATGGTTTACTTATAAAATATTCTAATTGAAACAACTTTATTTCCAATAGATCTAATTGAATCATCTCTATTCTAAATAGATAATGTTTCCAAATAGGCCATGGGCGGTGCTAGGGGTGCGGGGATTTGAAACCCCCTCTAACTTGTTAAAATCTTACTCACTTTTTTACAAATAACCGCCCCCGCCACCCCCTCCCCCCTCCAAATTTTTTTTTTTTTTTTTGAAACACCCTATAATTTTGAAAACTCTTTATTTTTGCATATGCCCCGCACACCCACTCCAAGAGATTTTTGAGCAGTGGTTCCCGAAAAGAAGATTATCTGGGTTCTCCATTGAAATAGGTCCTAATTCTTAAGTCCAACTATTTCTTCAAAGTTAGTTCTTCGCCTTAAGTGGAAGTGAAAGCACCAAATTGGTGGTTTTTTTTTTTTTTTTTTTTTTTCAATTCAAAACATAAAGTGGTGGTTTGCCTTTCAATCATGGGATATGAAAATAAGTTTTACATATATAAATGTTACATCTGCAAATGTTATATATATGAAACATATTACCATGTTTATCAAAATCATCATTTTCATATGACAAATGAGTACATTAAATTGTATCGGATGTGTTCAGATATTTTTGATGTTTTTCATAAAATTTTCAAAATTCATGAAGACTTCAGGTATAAAATAAAATGTCTTGATGCTTATCATTTGATGAAAAATTAGATCTATATGTTGAAAATCCTTGGACATTTTTCTCCAATTACTTAAAAAAGAATTTAAGATAATAAAGGTCATGAGCTTTATTAGTTTGATAAACAAATTGTATGGTTTGAACTATTACAAATATGGGCCCCATGGCTTAAAATTAAAGTGGTTGATGAGACTCGATCCCATCACTAATTGTATAATCAAACACAATCGCCATGCGATGACTGTGTCATGCCTTTTTTGCAATCAGTAGATGTAAAAGCGAGTTTCACATGTAAATGTGAAATTTAGTTGTGAAAATGTCCTTGTTTACTAATCTTTTCACATCTTATGTGCGTAAATGAGCGCAAACGGACGTAAGGTGCTGCACATTGCATATGTCAAATATATATATATATATATATATATGGGATATTCAAGTGAGGAATTCCCTCACCATGTGTGGTGAGGGAGTCCCCTTTTTGGGAAGTTCCAAGTATAAAAAGGGATTTTTTACTTGTTGGGAAGTACCCCTTTTGTACTTGGAACTTCCCAAAAATGGGATTTCCTCACCACACATGGTGAGGAAATCCCTTCACTTGAATATCCTCCTACACACACACACACACACACACATATATATATATATATATATATATATATATATATAAATGAGTGCAAACAGAGGATGCTAAGAAAAACAAGTGTAATGCCTTTTTTCAAATATACGAGTCTCTCTCTCTCTCTCCTTAATTCTGCACTTGCCATAGACCAACTCTGAAGTATAAAATTATTCTCAATTTTAGCATATAACTTTAAAACTAGACATTCAAACACAAGAGGACGCAAGTACATACAGGCATTATAAAAGGTTGTGTTTATGAACACATAAAAATGACCTTTCTTGCGCATGACGGCCGATTTCTAACCATGGTTTAAAATCTCGGCCAAAACCGGTTCATATCGGCCGATATGAACCGGTATCGGCCAATACCGCGATGATATTTTGCCGGGATACGAGTCAAGCAAAATATCGGCCGAGATTGTCAAAATATCGGTTTTACTGATATCTCGACCGATATTGTGGATATCTCGGCCGACATTTTGAAAATATCGGCTGAGATGAAGTAATGTTCAAAAACCTTGATTTTTTGTAATTTTTCTTCCTATTTTTCCATTATCTTCTCCTCTTCCCTCATCTCCTTAGAGTAACCATCTCTTCATAGCTCATTCTCTTATATATTTCCAACTTCCAATACTATTTTTTGAAGAAATCATTTTATTTAGTAAGAGAAAATCAAATTAACTTCCTTATTTTTACTATTATGTGTTTTTTATTTTTTATTTTTAGATAAAGCATAGAAATGAATGAAACGATCATTGGCATGTCATTTTTGGGTTTGTTTTGTGTTATTCACTTAGATTTACACACTTTCATGCTAGATCTACTTATAAACATGATTTTGGGTGTAAAAAATGGTTTTTTTTTTAAATCTTCTACTTATAAAAAAAAAATTGGTTGATTATTTATGATACTAAATAATAAATACTAATATCTTATTAATAATGTATAGATAATTATTATGTTATCTTTATTTTCTTATATTTTACACTAATAAATTGATCATGAGCATCAATAAGGGTTGTATTATATGAAATACTGAAGAAGACAGCGACCTGCGACACGGACAAGACTCATAACTTAAGGTGATGGAGATTTTAACTTATTGTTGTTACTAATGAAAAAAAATATTGTTTTCCAGCATTTTCTAATATTCTGGATTTTTTTGAATATTTTTGCAAATTTTTTTGGACTAAAAAAAAATTCACACCGCGACGATCGCGACGGACCGATATCTGCGATCGATCCAATATCATATCGGTTTTTCAGCCCGGCCGATACTGCGACCGAGACCGAGATTTTAAACCATGTTTCTAACAAAAACTGGAGTCTAGTGGAAGTCAAAATTATCCCTATCGATAATTCGATATTGCTCAAATTGGATATAAGTGAACCCAAATCCAAGTCAACGCTAGTGAAACATGAACATACACCCCAAAATCACAAGTTGGCCCGAGTCAAACCTTAACATATGCAACCCAAGCATAACCTATCCCCAAATATGCAAGTGCAACTCAGGTTGAGATGGCTTGACCAGTATCCTAATTTTTGGACTGGGCTTGTTTTTTTTAATGGTATAGAATCTGGATGTATATAACTTTATGTGGTTAATTAGTCTATATACAATGTATGGGCGGCATATATTCCCATGCGCGTACCTCACTGTGGGGCCCACCTAATCCTAGTGGACCACACAGCAACCTCTCCTAAATTACATTGGATCCCTTGATTTTGCACCGATCCAAATGTATTGGGCCATTGGGTCAAGTGAAATCTCTTTTTTTGAAATATAAAACTATTAAACTTGTGGATTTAGAGTAAGGGGTTAGGATGGTATGATGGGCCCCAAACTTTGCAGAGAAGTAGAGCACATCAAGACCTATGCATTCAATGGTCCCCATCCTCAGGTGGGGCCCCACAGTGAGGTGCAGATGATGTGCGCACCTTCAAAGTGTGCAGAGGATATAGACTGTATATATGCATATATTTATAGATACGTCAAATAAGCTTAAATTCAAACCTGATGCAAATTGACATTAAGGAGTTGCTTAGTTGTCACCCTTGCTTCTCAGCCAGCTCTCTAGGGATCGATATTTAGACATGCGTGCTGTCTCTTCCTATATGTGTGAGCTCTCTTGTTACGTTTGTGGGCAACCTGTCGCCACAAGTGTGAGCTCTCTATTGGGTTCTAGTCCGCTCGCCGGGTACCCCGAAACTAAATAAGTAAATAAATAAATAAAGTTGACACAAATGGTACATAAAGGTTTTGAACCCGGACAAGCCCAACCTAATACGACTGTAGGTCAGGTTGGACCAAGTGAGGTTCAATTTTGCCCTAGCCAAGTTGCACCCTAGGAATTGAGAATTAGCCTCATTTATAAAGTTTAAAAAAATGAGAATTCCTTATCACTAATAATAACTGTTGGGACCCGTGAAAAGTAAAGATCCCACAACTTACCTACCCATTTCCTTTTGTTCCATTTTAAAAGACTTTATAATTAGTTAGTGGTCCCAAGCCACCACTCTTTGGAGAATTTAAAAAAGAAAAAGAAAAGAAAAGCCTATCCTTGAGTAGGCATTTAACAAATCCAAACATGCCTCCTTTTTCTCAATCTCAACCGTCCAATCAATCAGTAGGCCTTTAGGGTATTCATCCATGGATAAAAAGAATGAAGGGTTGGGATGTAGTGGGTGTGGTAATGGCCATGTGTGAGTAAGACCAAAAGATGAGAGGGGGATTCATTTGAGGAGTGTTGGGGAAGGGGTGGGGCCCACTTGTTTGTTACTCATGGTAAATAAGAGAGAGCATGAATTTGCATGATGTAGTTTGTGGGTGCATCGACAGTAGCGTGCAGCATGTGCGCCGAAAGTGGGGAGTGGAAAAGAAGTGATTAGAAAAATGTGCTTTTTTGCTTTCTCTCCCCTAAGTGGGAAGGGGGAAGGTTCCCAGGTCCTAGCACCACGTGGCAACAAGATCGGAAGATCCAATTTGTCCATCTTGTGGGGCCCACGTCACGGGGGGTATTAGGCTGCAGATCACATCATAAATCCCTATCCATGCCTCTTTTTGTAAGTGGTTGGGGAACCCCTTGGACTTTTCTGTAAGTCAGTGGACCACTGCCTGATTCTGCCTTTTTTTTTTTTCCTCAATAGTAATTTCATTTGGGTTGTTCGGATATGATTTTCTATGGGGGGACGTAGGTGCAACAGTGTATAAAATCGGTTATGTCGAGTGTTTTTTTTTTCGCACTCTCTTGTGATGTGCGTGTTCCTCCGGAAGTGCGAAACGTATTATGGAACAATCATACAACAACGTAAGAGTGAGACAAGCGAGATAAAGATTTTATGTGATTCGGAAAATCTACTTACGTCTACGGCAAGGAAGCAATGACTCATATCTTGACTCACTTCAGAGTTAGGAGTTACAGATTATATCTCCATTTTCCTCCTAAGAAAGTCTCTGCACAATGACCAAAATACCCTTGATCTTGAACTTGGCCATTGGCTTACCCAATGGACCACTCCGGTAAACCCGAAATACAAGACATAAATCTAACATGTAGAAAATCAAGTTGGACCCATTAAAATTTATTTTTTGTGGAATTGTAAAAAAGTTAGTAATTATTATTATTTTGCTTTTTTCTTGAGGAAAAGTGATCGCACTAAAAGTATAAGTTTCAGTGCAAACGCGGGGCCTGTTTGTTTGGACCCATTTATATATATAAATGTTAGCCGTGGTTCTTTTTACTCAAATAAATTAATTGTGAAAATGGTGTGCAAATAAAGTTATTGCCATACAAAAAGTTGTACAGTTGAAAACATGTGAAATTATTACACATCTCCCTAGTTAAGAAGGCCCAGGCATGGTTGTATTTTTAATTGCTTTTCTTGCCTTCTATTTTTTGTGCCACTCTTATGAGCAATAGACTTTTAATCTGAATTATTCATTAACTCCATTTTAAACGTTTAGTTTCATGTTTTAGACCTTAATAAGTTTTTAGATATATTAAGATTTTACATATGTAATTCTAATCATTCGACAATTACTTATATGAAATGGTGCTTCTAAACAAATATGGTATTATGTTTCACATGTGTAAATTTAACATATGTAAATCCAATATTTTATATCCCATGCGAAAAGAAAAACGACTCCTTTAGCATAAAAATGATTCTCCTTCAATACTCTGGTCTTTTTTATAAGGAGCGGCAATGTGTTTTGTCTTTCCTTTTATGTTCCTCAAAGGGTGAAGAAGTTAGTTACTCTGTTTCTTTGTGGTTAAGTTGAGACATTCCACAGAACTTCCAATACCTTTTTCCTAGCCTTAATTCCCAAGTCCAAATCTCCTAAATCCTTAATTGATTTCAGACCTATCAGCTTGCTGAACTTTTCCTTCAAAATCCTCACCAAAATTCTCTCTACCAGGCTCTCTGCCATCATTCCTAAACTTATCTCCCCCCACCAAGCTGCCTTCATCAAAGGCAGAAACATTCAGCAACACTCAGCATTGGCCTTTGAACTCTTCCAGAAGCTGAACTCCAAGTTTAACAAAGGATCCTTATGCCTTAAGCTTGACATTTCAAAAGCCTTTGATAAGCTGAACTGGACATTTCTTTTTTCAGCTCTCCATTTCTTTAACTTCTCTGAGGCGTGGATCTCCCTGATAAAAGAGTGCATTTGCACATCTAAGGGCTCTGTGCTTCTTAACAGAATGCCTCATGGTTTTTTTAGTTCCTCATGTGGCCTCAGACAGGGAGACCCCCTGTCTCCCTATCTGTTCATCCTAGCAGAGGAAATTCTGAGTCTTAATTTGACTAACCTCCATAAGCAAGGCCTTCTTCTTCCCCTGTCCAAAGTTCCTTCTACTCCCTGCCATTTACTTTATGCTGACGACATCCTTCTCCTCATGAAAGGAGCAACCTCAAGTGTTCTTATTCTCCAAGACCTCCTGGAGACCTATCAGGCAGCTTCTGGGCAATCCTTCAACCTTCAGAAGAGTCAGTTGTTCCTTGGCAAATGCAGCTCGAGAAGGAAGAGAAGGATCAGCTCCATCCTTGGAATTCCAGTAGCCTCTTCTCATCTCAAATACCTGGGTACCCCGATCTGCATTGGCTCCCCTAAAAGGATCCACTTTCTTCCTCTGCTGGATGCAGTTCAGGCCAAGCTCACTGCTTGGAAGGTAAAAACTCTATCTTTTGCAGGCCGTTTGATTCTTATTAAACATGTCATCTCGAGCCTCCCAATTCACCTTGCAGCTACCCTTCCCTTGCCTGCTTCTATTTGCAAGGAGATAGAGAGACTTATGAGGCATTTCCTCTGGTCAGGTAATGCTCTCAATCACAAGATCAATTACGTCAGCTGGGCAACTGTAACTCTCCCTAAAGCTGAAGGTGGCTTGGGCATCAGGAAATTAACAGAGATTAATTCAGCCTCTTTCATCAAGCTTGGTTGGCAAGCTGCTACTTCAAAGACTCTGTGGTCCTCCTGGTTCAAGAACAGATACTTTAAATTCCGTCCCATTTGGAGTTCGGACAACTCCTCCTATGGCTCATGCATTTGGAAGAAAATCAGACGACTAGCGTCCCTCATTCATCAAGGTAGTTTCTGGTCTTTTGGCAACGGCCAGGAAATCAACGTTTGGCATGATTCCTGGTCTGCAGGTGTCCCCATATCTTCTTGCTTTCCTGGGTATCATTTTCCGAGGGACCATCGGCTCTCCTCCTTCTTCCAAGCCGGTTCCTGGACCATTCCGGAAGCCCTGCCAGCAGCGGTTCACCAGCACCTCCTTTATCTCCTTAAGGATCTCACTCCCAACCTTGCTGTGCGAGATTCCCTCAGATGGAGAGACTCCCCTGATGGTAAGCTCACCATGAGCTCAGCGTGGCAGACAATCAGACACTCAGCCCTGCCTCTCCCCTGGCCCAAGTTCATATGGAACAAAATTTCTCCCCAGAGAGTAAACTGCTTTGGCTGGCGTTTGATGCACAACAAAATCCCAACTGAATCCTGGTTGAAGCGGTTGGGTTTCTCTCTTGCATCTAGATGCATTTTTTGCTGTGCTGCAGAAGACACAGTGGGTCATCTCTTCTTCTCCTGCGACTTTGCAATGGCAACTTGGTCCTGGTTCTTTCAAGCAGCAGGGGCTCCTCCTCAGCTGAACTTCTCTGCTTCTTCCATCTGGAGGATCCTCTCCAAGGATAGTGACGCCAAAGGTCTCCATTTCATGGCAGCCATCTTCATCTCTGTTCTATATCATCTTTGGAAGGCTCGGAATGAGGCCATTTTTGATAATCATAGGCACTCTCTGCTCTCCATGCAAGCCCGCCTCTCAGAAGCTATATCCTTCTCTCTGTTGCAGATATCGTCTCCTTTTGTCAACCACCACCTCAGTGCCCTCTTTGGCTCCATGCATTTAGCTCCTTCGTCTGGCTAGAGGAGAATCTGGTTTTTTGCCTCCTTTGCATGAGGAGCTATTCTCTTGGTGTATTTTCTCTTTTTTAATTTATCTTCTTGTCCTGGTCCTTTTGGGGGTCAATCTTTTTGACCTTTGCATTCTTGTTTCTTCCTCCCTCTTTCTTTTATAATACAATTTACGCTTCAGCAAAAAAAAGTTGAGACATTTTATTACGAAGAAGTGACATTTAATTATTTAGGTGCCATTTGACAAGTTTACATTTTGAGTCTATACGACTTAAAATTGATATAGATGTATATGGTTTAAACCGTTTGAAAATGTTTATGTAAATTTGGATTCAATTATTTTAAGACTTTTTTCTTCTTTTTCAAAAAGTAAGAAACGTAATTTTCAAATAAATTTCCAAAGCAATAAGATACCTTTTTCTTCTTTTTTTCCTAACTTGTCTTGTCTCATTATCATCATCATCGTCATCAAAGCCTTGTTGCAACTATATTGGGTTAGCTACATGAATTCTATTTTTTCATTTCAAACTTTCTTAGGCCAATTCTCTTGTAGGTTTGCATTTCTTGAGATCTATCATTACTTCTCCCGTCTATGTCTTCTTCATTCTACAAGTTTTCCTTGAGGAACCATGCATAGAGAGACTTTTTCTTATCGGCGCTATTATTGTTGTTGGATACATCCAACAACTTTAAACAAGTCTCTCTTTTGATGTTACCCCAAAATGCTCCCTCATGTACTTATTTTTAGTTTTATCATTCCCAATTTTAACATAGATCCATCTTAACAATCTAATCCTTTCAACAAGCTTGCCTATATAAGTTCTATAATATAATAAATAATGTAATAAGTTTGGTTATAGTACTTTTACTTTATCACACGCTTGCATGTGCCAAACTTTGTTTGTATGGGTTTTACAATGTGACAAGTTTTCCTTTTCTAAATAAACATTGAGACAAACCAACAATCTGCCTGCCAAAAGGTCTTAATTGAGATAACTTTATTTCAAATATATAAGTAATTGAAATAGCTCTATTTCAATTATACTCGCCAAACAGACCCACTTTCTTTTAAGGACCAAGATTTGCCTGTATATAATTTAATTCTTAGGAATATTAAGAAAAGCATTCCTAAAAGTGGTTGAAACTAAACAAACAAGTCAAACTCCATAAATTGCTATTAAATAATGTCTTCTTATTTGATAGAAATTGCATTAAGGAGAGGTGAAGAGTTATAACTCATTATCCTAGTAAGTCAAATCATAAAAAGCTAAGGTCTCATCTACATCTTCACCTTATATTCTTCACTTCACCCTTTTAATAATCTTTTGTTGCTACCTATTTTACCCATTTTACCATTAATTCTAGGAATTAATTATCCCATATGATGCCCAAGCTGAGGGCACTGTATTTTTCTTAATTTTGCTCTTGTGTGGGTCATTCCTTTAGGATCCGGGATGTGGGTCTTTGTTTTCTTGTGGGATCTTTCTATGATCCCTTTTCTATTGTATTTTATGGAATCTTCCCTTTGAATAAAAGAATATAACTGTAAGTGCCTAAAAATTACGGACTTGGTTAGGAGAGAGTTAAGCTCTTGATATGATGATTTGGGGAAGATGAGGGAAAGGACCGAGCCTCCGAGGACCTGAAAAGAGGAAAACAGGAGTCAGGGCCCCTGGCCGTAGGTAGCCAAAGGCACTCCGATGCTCAAGTCAGTGTGGGAACTGAGAGAGAAAGGAGAAGAAGGAGTCTGGGAGGGATGATATTGCGTACCTCATATGGCTTTCCTCTATGCAATATATAGACGTGAGAGTTATCATGGGATTGTCCCCATGCAGGGACGTAGGTCCTATTGGTGTGTACTTGTATCTCCTGAGTGGGGGTAGGTGAAAAGGGAATGTCCCATCGGACCATCATCCCATACCTACGGACATGACCCCTGGATAAGGCGTGCCCCTTATCTAGGTCTGGCGCCCACTCTGTTTGTCAGCTCGCAGTCCCCGTCACGGCAGTGCATTTATGGCTGAGTGACAGGGGCCGAGATCGGGCTAGAGGCTGAGACTGAGGTTGAAACTCGTTACGTAGCCACCGAGACTTGTTCCATGATTTTTCCGAGATGGCGCTGCAGCCGACCTTGGGTGGTACCGAGACCAAGGGTAAACCGAAACTGGGGGATGGCCCCACCTAAATCCTTGATTACAAAACGACCCCACACAATTGCCCCTAGCTCTCGACCTCTTTGGCTTTTCCTGAGGTCGGGAGCTAAGTTCTGATCGGAAGGTTTGGCCCTGTCCCATCGTATCCTGTGGGCGTGCGATCGTCATTATGGTGCCCCTTCGTCTGCCCTAGGCAATAAATAGGGCGTCATGATTGTTTTGTGAAGATAGGCACGTGGGCGTCGGACCGTATGCCTGAGGTGATAAATGCTGTACCAGAGGCGTGGTGAGAGATGGACCGTCGCTGCCACGTGGACCCCTTCGTTTGGCTGTTTACCGGGATCGAAGCGATGCACGGCGAGGTAATCAAGAGGGGCGTCCCTCTATAAAATGGAAATGCCCCTTTCCCTTTTGCTCTTACCCTAGCTGTTGCCAGAGAATGAGAGCTCTACTGAAGACGAAATCCTGCCACAGACTTGCTGAAAAACAAATCAACTGATCTCGAAAACTTTTCTTCCTAGCTTTTTGCTTCTTCGTCCTCAGTAATCCCCGGCGTTCTTTCTGTGAGTTCCATTTCCTTCCTCTGCTACTTCTTTGTACCTCTTTTTCTCCTCGCTTTTAGAGGGTTTTGGTCCCTTAGAGTTTTTCCAGTTTTCGCTTCTTTTCACTTGCTCCTTAGCCTTCTTAAAAAAAAATTGGGATTTATAGCCACTGGTTAGAGGGTCCTGCAGCCCTGGAGGCATTTAGGGCGTCGTTTAAGATCCCGGCTGACGTCCTGGTGAAACCCGACGACCTCGGGGGCCTTCCTGATGGCCTTACCCGGTACAAGAACTGGATGCCTTTCCCCTTGCTGTCGGTGTGCGAAGGCGGGGTCAGGTTCCCCGTCCATCCGCTCCTCCGGTCTTGCCTCAATGCGTGGCACATCTGCCCCTTCTAGTTGATGCCAAATGGTTTCAAGATTGTAATGGGCGTGGCAGAGCTAAATTGGATCCTCGACATCGATCTCGGGGTACATGACATAGAAGATGTCTATGACATCTGTAAAGCTGTAGGGGGTGAGGATTCTTACTACCTCCGGGTGAAGGCCAGACGTCGGCCCTTGGTGAACGCCCTAGAAGATTCGAGTAAATATGCCGGGGATGAACGGATCGTGGTCTTGGGGAACTGGGAGTTCAAGGGTACCGAGACCGAAGTGGAGCGGAGAATCCAGGTCCCACGGAAACCTGGAACCCCTCCCAGTAACTACCTGTCCTTCTGGGCTTATTCGTGTTCGTCTTCGTTTGTCGTTATGCCGAGCTGATGCCCACTGTTGTTCTTTGCGCAGGTATTTAGCGAAGGAGGAGAGAGGCCAGCTTCGATAAGTGGAAGAGGAACGACGCGTGGCTAGAGAAAGTCTACAGCTACCACGGTCACCACGATCGGGCTGCTTTTTCTCTGCTCGGGTACAAGCCGCGGTACCAGTCTTACACCAAGAAGACTGCCGAGATCCTCCTTCAGCCGATAGGGGAGATCGTACTTGCGCTTGCCGAGACTAGCGGCCAAGCTACGGAGTCCTAAGACCCGATCATTATCGCCGATAGCCCCCCCACCCGAGATCGAGAGGAGGAGAAGGACGGAAAACGCCCTCCCTTGAAGAACCTGGGGGCTATGATCCTCGGGGGCCGAGCTCCCACCACCTCCAAGTGTGCCCCCAGTGGGGCAGGCGCCGCTCAGGGCCCTGCCGCTGGTGCTTCCTCCGGTTCGTCGGGAACAGCAGGGGCCTCCTCCGTCAAAGCCAAGAGGGGAAGGTCGGAGGAGGCCTCTAGGGACGTCCGGTTGCCCAGGGAGCCTCGTCCGCTTAAGGACAGCAGGCCGCGGGTGGCGGAGGCCGAGAAGGAGGCTCTGCCGCCTTCGCCGCCAAAAGAGACTCGGCCTCGAACCGCGGAGGCAGAAAAGGAGGGCGAGGGGCCCCCTCCCGAGAAGAGGCCTCGCGTGGGGGGCGAGGAGGAGAGGATCCAGGAGGCGGCTTCGCTGGCCCGCCCCCCCAAGCCGGCGCCCTGGAGGCCTAATTTCGACCTCAACCCTAACCAGCCCATGACCATGGAGGATCGGCTGGGGAGCAGCTGGGAGTCGGTCGTGGCCCTTGCCCGGGGACGTGCCCTTCCTGTGGACATGGAGAGGCATAAAAAGACCGGGACGATGGCCCTGCTCCATGCGACGATGAGGACGTCGCTCGAGGCGATTTCCCTTCTCCTGCTTTTGACTTTTTGCTTCTTAGCTGTTTGATTTGACTCCCTTGCTCTTTTCATCCTTTCGCAGAAAGTACAGAGGCTCCAGATAATAATGAAGAGGCGGGCGGAAACAGCTGCTCAGGTCATCGAGATGGAGAAGGAGAAGAAGAAAATGGGGGATGCGCTGGAGGCCAGCGCGACGGAAATAAAGAAGTCCCAGGAGAAAATCGCCCAATATGCAACGGAACAGCAGTCGGCGAAGACCGAGATCATTAAGTTGCGGGGCGAGAATAAAAACTTAAAGGGCGCTGTTGATGACAAGGTGAGAAGGGCGAGCCAACTGGAGGCCGAGCTCGCCAAGATGCAAATTGAATTGGCAGAGAAGAAGGCCGAGCTCGAGACCTCCCGGAAGGAGCGGGCCGATGTCGAGTCCACCCTGCGAGCACAAGTTGCGAAAGCTTACCAAGAGGGGGTGGACTGGGCATCGGAGGAGTACGTGGCTCAGATCACGAATCTGAGTCCAGTGCTGTTTGAAATGGGGTGCAAGGAGGCCCTTCGCGTGTATGGGGTTGCCGAGGGTGACCCCATATATGCGAACCTTCCTCATTTCCAGCCTGCAGTACCGAGCTCGGAGTCAGAGCCTGGCTCCAACCCTCCTGAGGCCCCTCCCGAAGTCCCAGGCGCACCTCCTCCGGCTCCGATCCCCGCCGAGGTCGAGACGGCCCAGGGTCCCCATAAGGCTCCTCCATCCGAGGCTTCTGGCGCCCCTGCCTCGTCTGCTCCTTTGGAGCCGAAGAATAAAGATGTGGCGCCAAAGAAATAGAATTGTAGGAATTAGTCCCTTTTTTCCTTTAGAGCCGAAGAATTCTTCGATGTAACTTTTCCTTTTGAAATGTACAAAGCCTTGTAATTACTTCCTTTGATTAATGAAAAAAAGAACAGTTTCCTTCGATTCTGTTGTCTCTCTCATTTCTTCTTCTCCTTATCTTTTCTTTTGCAACGGTGTGTGGAAGCTCTGATGCAAAAATATGACCAAAACTCACAAGTGGCTGAGGTCGGTAAAGAGATCGGGCTTGAGCCGACCTTCCAGTCTCGGGAAACCGGACGAACCCTTATCGTTTTTGAATTTCCCAAGTAGCCTAAGTCGGCGAGTCCGGTGGCAGGTCATGCTGCCCCTTGACCGAAGGCTGGGCTTTAATGACATGCTCCTTAGGGAAGGACCTTAGGAAGAAACTGTAGTTAGCTTTGGACTCACATGCCGAGGTGCGGCCCTGTCGCTGGAGATCCGGGGTCGTGCCCTTATCTTTGGTGACCTGAGGGGTCTGGACCAAACTCACGGGCAGGCCGAATCCCGCGACTTTAGATAGTTAGCCCCATTTATGTCCGAGGGGATGACCTGTTGACTGAGACTGCCGTGAAGGGCGAGGTCCTGGCCCTGTGGCCGGTCTCAAGGAGGCTGGCGCGAGGGTCGGAGCCTTGGGGAGTTGGTCCTGTGACCGAACTCAAAGAGGCTGGCGCGAGGGCCGGAGCCTTGGGGAGTTGGTCCTGTGACCGAACTCAAGGAGGCTGGTGCGAGGGTCGGAGCCTTGGGGAGTTGGTCCTGTGACCGAACTCAAGGAGGCTGGCATGAGGGCCGGAGCCTTGGGGAGTTGGTCCTGTGACCGAACTCAAAGAGGCAGGCGCGAGGGCCGGAGCCTTGGGGAGTTGGTCCTGTGACCGAACTCAAAGAGGCTGGCGCGAGGGCCGGAGCCTTACTCATAACTCAAAAGACATAAGGCATATTTCTTCCAAAAGATCTTTCTTTATTGATTTATCATTTTGAGTACAACTAGAAGTAATACTTCTTGAGGTGCGTAGCATTCCATGGTCGTGGCAATTCTTTGCCGTCCATCCCCTCCAGTCTGTAGGCCGACCTCCCTGAGACCGAGACCACCTTGAAGGGGCCGAGCCAGTTTGGTGCGAGTTTGCCTTCGTTAGGATCTTTATCTGCTGGAAGTGCTCTTTTTAAGACCAGTTCTCCAACTGAGAATCTTCTCTCTCTGACCTTCTAATTGTATCCCCTGGATAGTTGCTGGTTGCTGTTGATAAGAGGCCAGACGCACGGATGCCGCTTCCCTTCGTTCCTCGGCTAGGTCGAGCTCTCTGGCGAGGTTTACCCCGTTCTGCCCCTGATCGAAGAGATTCGTCCTTAAGGTCGGGAGGCCGACCTCGAGAGGGATTACAACTTCCATCCCATAGGCCAATGAAAAAGGGGTTGCCGAAGTGGATCGCCTCGAGGTGGTCCTGTACGCCAAAAGGACACTTGGCAACTCTTCTACCCACCTGCCTTTAGCCTTATCGAGTCTTTTTTTGAGTCTGTCCAGGACCACTTTGTTTGAGATCTCCGCTTGCCCGTTGCTCTGTGGATAGGCCGGGGTCGCATAGAGGTTCCTGATACCGAGCTCCTGGCGGAAGTTTTTGAAGAAGTTTGAATCGAATTGGGTTCCTTTGTCCGAGACCAGGGCCCTCGGGATCCCGAACCTTGTGACGATGCTCTTCCACACAAAATTCTTCGTGTCGTGCTCGGTGATGGAGGATAAGGCCTCTGCCTCTATCCATTTTGTGAAGTAATCGGTGCCCACCATCAACCACCTTTTGTTTCCTGGAGTTTGGTGAAGAGGTCCCACGATGTCCAGCCCCCACTGAGCGAAGGGCCATGGACTGGAGAGAGGACTCAAGTCCCGGGCTGGCCGATGCAGGGAGTGGGAGAACTTCTGGCATTTTTCGCACTTTCTGGAGTATAGCTGGGCATCTTTCTGCATGTAGGGCCACCAATAGCCCTGGCTAATAGCTCTGTACGCCAGTGACCTTCCTCCGATGTGGCTTCTGCAGATACCTTCGTGAATTTCAAAGAGGAAGTCTTCCACCTTGCTTGGGTGAACGCATTGGAGATATGGCCCTGAGTAGGATTTTCTGTAGAGCTTTTCATCTGGGGATAGCCAAAAGTGAGCCGCTTTGATCCTGACCTTGTGAGCCTCATTCTTGTCTTCGGGGAGCTTATCTTCTTCCAGGAATGTCATGATCGGGTCCATCCAGCTCGGGCCGAGGTCAGTACACAAAATTTGTCGAACCGGAAGGAGTTCTATGCTCGGTCTTTTTAGTGTCCCTACATCGACTGTCCTCCTTTTCCCTGCTTCTACGGCCGAGGCCAAGTTGGCCAGGGCGTCTGCATGGCAGTTGGACTCCCTACCGACTTGTCTGACTTTAGCTTTTTCGAACTGGGAGAGGAGCTGTCTGGTGTGGGCCAGGTAGGCCGCCATTCTTTCATCTCGGGCTTGATAATCTCCGTTCAGCTGGTTCGTCACCAACTGGGAGTCGTTGAAGACTACCAGCCGACGTGCCCCCAGTATCCTTGCACTACCGAGACCCGCGATCAGTGCTTCGTACTCCGCTTCATTGTTTGATGCTTTGAAGTCAAGGGTCAGTGCTTGTTCTATGACTAGTCCTTCTGGGGATTGGAGGATTACGCCGGCGCCAGCTCTTCTGGATATTGAAGATCCGTCGACGAAGACTTTCCAAGCTGACTCAAGGAATTTTATCCAAGACTGGTCTTCCACGGCCTTGGTTTCAGCTCCGTCATTGCCCTTGGAGTCCCCCAGTTCGGTATCGAGCGAGGTCGGTGCCGAACTAGGAGAGGTGAATTCGACGATGAAATCTGTTAGGACCTATGCTTTGATCGCCGTTCTGGGCTGATATCGGATATCGAATTGCCCCAGTTCGTCGGCCCACTTGGAGATTCGGCCAGAAAAGTCCCCCTTTTGGAAAAGGGATTTGAGTGGGAATTCCGTGACGACCATCACCGTGTGTGTCTGGAAGTAATGGGAGAGCTTGCGAGAGGCGCTGATGAGTGGCAATGCTAGCTTTTCGAGTGGCAGATACTTGGTCTCTGCGTCGAGCAGGGTTTTGCTGGTGTAATAGATGGGGTGTTGCTGTTTGTCGTTCTCTCGAACTAACACCGAGCTCACTGCATGGTCTGAGACTGCTAGGTAGAGATAGAGAAGATCACCTTGTGACGGAGTGGACAATAGTGGTGGTGAAGAGAGGTACTCCTTGAGTTTTTCCAGTGCCGAGTCGCATTCAGGGGTCCATTGAAACTTGGAATTCTTCTTCAAGAGTTGAAAGAAAGGACTACACTTGTTCGAAGCTCGACTGATGAAGCGATTTAGTGCAGCAGCCATCCCTGTGAGTCGTTGGACTTGTTTGGCCGAGGTCGGGCTCTGGATAGCCTGGATAGCTACAATCTGCTCTGGATTAGCTTCAATCCCTCTCCGGGTCACCAGGCTTCCTAGGAACTTGCCAGAGCCGACGCCAAACGCACACTTTGAAGCATTTAGTTTGAGCTGGAACTTCCTGAGGAAGGCGAATGTCTGGCGCAGGTCTGCTAGATGGTCCTGCGACATCTTGGACTTAACCACCATGTCATCAATGTAGACTTCCATCGTTCTCCCGAGCTGGTTCTGAAACATCTTCGTGACCAGCCTCTGATATATTGCACCGGCATTTTTCAACCCGAAGGGCATCACCTTGTAACAGTAAATGCCTCGAAGTGTTATGAATGCAGTTTTTTCCTCATCTGGTCCGTGCATCGGGATCTGGTGGTAGCATCGATAAGCATCGAGGAAGCTCATCCTGTCATGCCCTGATGTAGCGTCGATCATCTGGTCGATCTTGAGCAGGGGGAAGCTGTCCTTGGGGCATGCTTTGTTGAGGTCGGTGAAGTCCACGCAGACCCTCCACTTGCCGCTCTTCTTTTTTACTATCACTGTGTTGGCTAGCCACTTTGGGTAGTGCACCTCGCGGATTGCCCCAGCTTCGAGAAGTTTATCCACCTCCTCGATCACGGCCTCTGTTTGAGGGACCCCTGTCCTGCGGGCTTTCTGCACGATGGGCTTGTGTCCGGGATCCACATTTAGTTTATGGCACATGACCTCGGGATCGATCCCGGTCATTTCATATGGAGTCCAAGTTAGCATGGTGACTCACCACCCCACACACGAACATTACCCACAAATGAGCTCCGAAGGCAGTCAAGTACTCTCCAAAGTTCAGTCGAAAAGATTAAGCAGCTACAAAAGGGGGCCCATGAGGGCTCGACCTCCAAAGGAAAGTTAGGGGGGATCACGTTATCATTAGAGTGAAAATCATGGATCGAGAAGCTAATCTACCTTTATGCCCTCACCCACGGCTAAAATAAACACTAGTCTTATGCTGGGGCATTTTATATATATATATAAATATATTTTTATCCCACATGGCTTCCCAATCTGGGTCCTCATCGCATACACAACTGCCACAAGCACTCACTAGCCCACACACAGGCACCCCATGCATGCTTTTACTACTAATCACTTTTGGTTGGATGCAGGGAAGACATATCCCCTAAGGTATGAATTCAATCTTGTTATTCTCAAAGCTTGAGTGTTAAAATGGTCCCCTGACATTTTTACCGAGAAAGAAAATATTACCTTAGCCAAACTATGCAGGGGGCCTAAAATATTAAACTAACAAGTTTGTTTTGAGACCTTGCAGGGAACCCAACCCCGATCACATCCAAAACATCCCACAAGCTGGGGCATTTTTTATTTTACATGCATAATTTTGTGCACAACTCCTCCTGATTTGAAAAGGACAAAGTGATGATAACCAAACTTGGGATATATAAATTGTGTTTGTTATGATATCCTATGATGAATTTGATTATAGCTGTATGTTATGCACATCCTTTTATGATATCACATGTTGTGCGATTCCAAAATGCCATTATCTTGAGCCTCTGCCTTCATATATATAGCTGATATTGTGAATGCCTCAAAACATAGAATTACCTAGGTCACAAATGCCACACACTCAGGCACTCCTTGTCGTTTGAGAACTCAATTCTATATTTCTTATCAAGTTTAAACTGATGTGAGATTGTAGTTATTTGATTTTTATCATATAAACCTCACTTTATTTATCTTGAACTACTAATGCTCCCTTTGTGAGACTCACATGCCTAGGGACGAGTTTCGAGATTCTAGAAAAATTTCAGCGCTCTCCCCCTTGTTTTTTTTTTAGACCCTGAATGATCATCGGGTATAAAACCTGTCGCCTTTAAAAAAAAAAAAAACACTTCACATGATCCCTCAGTGCCCCTTAAGGAGTCCATCCCATCATCAACATACACACAACCAAGGCACTTCTAAGTCAAACTACAAAGCATGCACTCACATTATAAATGCTACGTGCACTTGCACACATCTTATACATCATAATACATACATCAAAGAAAAAAAAAATGAGCCTAAAAATAACATCCCTCTATCATATAGACAACACCAATGATCAACAACTAATAACCAACATCAAAAGATAACAAACACCAATCATAACCGCAACAACAACAATATAGGGCCTCGATCGTCTCTACACAATTTTCAATAGAATAGGAGGCCTCGCAAGAGTATAACTTTGAGAGTATGTACTGTTATGGAAGATCCCTCCAATGTCTCATGTAATTCCCCGATGCTCCGAATTCGTGTCTAAATCCTTTAGGGATCCATCCCAGGTATAACCAGCTCATGGTAGCCTCATCGATTGGGATAGTGTAATGACGATCTAGTTGTCACACAATGCCGCAAACGACAAGCCTATCTGCGATCTTTGGAACATGGAATCATATATTCTTTCAAATAAATAATGTTTTCCTACACGACAATCAACTCTTCATTCGAGCCATCTTAATCGGGGAACCAAGAGACCTACCATATTAAATTCCATAAAAGAAATCAACTCAATAAATGAAGAACCAAAACCAAACTCAAATTTAAAATTAAAACCAAACTTGAACTTAAAAGAAAAAAAGTAAAAAAAAATTAAAATTAAAATTGAACTTAAACGTAAACGTAAATTAAAGACTTAACCCAACAAAGTAAAGAAAAAGGGTGCGTACCTTGTGGTTCCTCAGCTCATTCAAGATGAAATGGTAGCTCTATTGCACTCCTCCTTGCTTCTCCATGCCAAAATCAATCGAGGTTGTCGTAGAACACCCTCCACCCTCTTTTTGGTTTTCTCTGCCAAAACAACAGATTAACCATCAATAAAATCCACCAACTAACCCATAACAACGAATTTAATTTAAAAAAAATAGACACAAAAAAAAACATAATAAAAACCAACTCACCAATGATTAAAAAAAAAAAAAACCCAACTAAAAAAAAGCAACGAATAAACAAAACAAAACAAAACAAACCAACCAACAAAAGCAAATTAAAACTAAACAAAACCAATTTTAAAATTCAATTAATCCACAACTAAGATAAAAGAAAAAGTTAAAACACACCTCATAACCACAATCAACAAGAAATGATAATAAAACACACATTTTCAATGGTTTGCATGCATACATCATTCATTGGAAATAGAACTTTACCACTCCTCCACACATCACTTTATTCCATACTCCTTCACGTCTTTACCTCCGCACCTCACTCCATTTCACTTCACCTCATTACACCATGACCACATCTATAATACATCACTCATCCAGCACCACACATCACATATAAACACACCAAAAAAAAAAAAAAAAAAAAAATCAAAACTTCCTCCCTTAAATCCACAAAAAAAAAAAAAACATAAAAATTTCACAAAAAAAAAAACTGAATCTAAATTAACTAAAATACTCAACAAACCCAATCACACCAACTAATTCATTAATTTCCATGAATTGCACTAAATCTCCTTTTTCCTAAAATTTTGCCTAAATCCTGTTAGGCATTGATCTCCCCATCAACATGTCCATTTTTAATTTAATTAGAGGCTAGGACCTTCATCCCCAGGCTGAAGCGGACATACCCCACCATTTCCATGAAGACCCATCACCTGTATGGCCATCACAGCTAATGGTAGAACCTCATTCCACATCTTAGAACTTCATTTAAGGGAAAAGAAAGGAGATAGAAAACTTGGAGGTCTATGCCATAGAATTTGAACAAACCTAATCCATGGTCTACTCCTAAAGCTATCTTTGATCAATAATTATCCTCTTTGCAAAATTAGGACCAGACCACTTGGTTTCAAAATTTTTGGGTAAAAATAATGAAAAGTGAAAGAAAGGGGACCATGTCCAATTCAAGAACAAAAACATAAACAGCCTAAAAATCACAAACCAATTCAAAACAACACTAAAATGAATAAAAAGTTTAAGGAACTTAAACCTGAACATTAAAAAAAAAATATGATAAAACCCACCAACACACATGGTAAAACAACATAATTAATACAATTAATCTAAAAACAAACAAACTAATCAAACTTGAATAATCGACTTAAACAAGAAACCCCACTTACTTAGATAAAAGATGAGTTAAAAGCTCTCACATTTAGAGTTTGGAATTGAAGAAAAATATACAAAGGAGAGTAAAGGGGCTCTCTGCACACGAAATGTGGAAAAGAAATGCTTTGAAAGGCTGGGTGTCAACCACGCTTACACCCATTTTTGCCCCGGGAGCCTAAGAAATTGGCAAAAATGATGACCAGACAAAAAAAAAAAAAAAAAAAAAGAAGCGAAAAAAAGGGAAGTTAAAGAGGCACACACAGAAAAGCACGACACACATTGTCGAACCAAATATTGTCCCATCACAAGGGGTCCAGTTACGTCATGTGCACATTAGTCCCATCACGCATACATCTAGCATTGTGCATTGCATTCTATGTCATCTCCATCAGTAGAAATTAAAATTGTTATTTCTACAAATTATAAGATTGAGTACTAACAAGCAAGAGTGCAGAATCTTTTAGTGTTTGTCCAGTGCAGATTTACAACCTATAAATGAGAACAACAAAAGTGATTCAAACACACTGATGGGGATGAATGACACAAACTTCTGCAAATGGACAACGAAAGAAAGCGGCAATGAGCTCCATCGTCGGACTTATGAAAAGCTCTTGAGGTAAGTACACCTAACTACGGATTTTCATGATTTTATTCGACGTCTGGAAATTGAGTCGCCGTTGGCCTCCCTTAAGCGCTTAAATCGGTACAACAACCATAATACCGTGTTACCACGAATTGTGGTGTTTGCCGACTCAAATCTTGACGTTGGAGAATGGAATCCGTGTAACTTGAAGCTCTCCGTGATAAGCACAAAATGATGATTGAATCAATCACAGGTTGGGTGAAGACCAAGATCCCTAGAGAGTGACGGTTATTCCGGTGGACATTTTCCATTGATTTAGCTTTTTCGATGCATACCCGAGTTTCAAAATAAAATCTCTTAAAAAAAATACATCTCATTCTCACATGCACCCCACACAATTGCTTGAACTATGTTTGTGATTGCCTTCAAGATCTCCATTATTGCTAGTTAATTTTAACTATGCCTTAAGCATTCAACTGTGGATGAAAGTCAAAAGACATTATATATGACAAATTGAATAAAACTCTATTGCAAGAACAAATGAAATTCTAATAGTGACATAACCAATTGAAAGATCGACTTCTGATTCAGACCACTGGGACACAGTTCCCACCATCACTTTAAATTAAGCAACCGGGGCACAGTTCCCAACCTGCCACGTGGCAATACCACGGGCACCGAGGCACAGATCTCGGGTTTCCAATCAAATCAGTAGGCACGTAACTTGTTCCTTTTTTATTTTTTCCCCTGAATCAGGAACGATCCTAGAAAAGTGAACATCACCTTTAGAACAAGTTTACAATTGCATACATCCGTAGGCGGCCACTCCTGCGAGCTCAAAGGCTCCCGTGAGTCATGAGTGGTGTGTCTACTTTCTTTGGAGTACAACTCTCCACGTGTTGTTTTCCAAAGAGGGGCATACTGTAGACACCTCATTTGGCCCTCTATGATAGCCTTAAACACTTATCATATATAATGATGCCCCCATTTCATCCATAATTGAATGGTTAATGGCATAATTAAAATTAATTAATGACGATGAAGATGCTTGTTGATAATTTTAGACTTGGTTCGACAATTCATAGAAATTGTGAGAGAAAAGGCCGAATCGCGTTGAGATCTCGAGTTCAACCCACTACTCATACCAGGCAGGGACTACAACGCTATTCCAAACCCTTTCCAGACTATATAGAAGACACTCAGGTTATTCTTAGAGAAACTACACATAGTTTGCCTAAGTACGATATGATTAACATGAATTAGGAGGTTGGGATCATTGATCCAAGTATCCCTTATTTTCCTGACCTCTGACCATTAGGATTTACAGACCACAAGATCCCACGCTTCGAGAGCTTTCCGACGATATATAGAACATCCAAATCCGACCAACGGGTCGAAAATTATGAACTTCCGAAGTTAAGAAATGGTGAAATCCGTTGGGTGGAGCCCCACCTACTGAAAACCACATAGGCGCCCTGGGCTGGGCGCCCACAGCTCCCAGAATCACATAGGCGCCCTAGGCTGGGCGCCCACACTTATCAAACCCTAATTTGGCCTAACGGCACCCGATTGGCCTAAGTGACGGAGCCGGTTCCATTGGTCCATAGGTTCCCCCTTTTTTCCAGCACCTAATCATCAGGACATTTAGACCATTGGATTCTTGACTCCGAGAGTTTTCCGGCGATATATAGAACGTCCAAATCCGATAAGCGGGTCAAAATTTATGAGCTTCCGAAGTTTGTCCCAAGAAGATGTCAAAATCACCTAGGCACCACCCATGTGGCGCCCAGGCTGTTGAATTCCACATGGGGCGCCCATACTGCCCAGGGCCACCTAGGCACCTCATGGTGGGCGCCCACACTCCAAATTTCACTAGTTGGGCTGAAAACGGACCTGGGCCATTCAACGTAGGGACCGAACTCCAAAAATGAATCGACTCCACTTAGGCGCCACCCATGTGGCGCCCGCCCTGCTGAATTCCACATAGGCACCAGCCCTGTGGCCCCACACTGTTCAAGTCAGCTAGGCACCCCGTGGTGGGCGCCCACTTTCCAAATTCCACTAGAATGGCTTGAAAGTAGCCCAGGACCACTCAAACATAGGGACCATGCACCGAAGACGAACCAAACCACCTAGGCGCCACACCTGAGTTCCACTTGGGCGCCACCCTGTGGGCGCCCAGACTGCGTAGTCCATGTGGGCGCCACCCCATGGGCGCCCACCCTCTCTCAAACCCTAATTCACCCTAAAACAACTTAAGCCGCCTTGGGATGCGTGAAACCTTCTAGAAGCACGAATTAATGAAGCCCTAGCCCTCCTAAACTCGTCCCAAAGCCTCTATATAATCCCTCTTAACCCCCATTAACAAAGGGAGCTACCCTAAAAGAAAAGAGAGAAAATAGAGAATAAGGAAGGAGAAGAAGAGGTAGCCACCATTAGAGAAAGAGTTTCAGATCTATAGAAGAAGAAGAAGAGGTAGAGAAGAAGGCTTTCATATCTTCAACTGGGGCTATGGGACTTCGCGAAAGCTTCATTCTAGGAACTTGAGAAACGCGTCATATACCGGTATTCCTAGATCTCCCCTTTCTTTTACCGCATTCCATTGGTATAAATGCTTAGAAATATGATTAGGATCATTTGAGCATCATAGATCTACATTAGCTTGTGTTAAAACTGATATTAGCATCTCATCATATTAGAAACATGTTTAGGTTCATTCTAATATAGTAGATCTGCATTGGTTTCGTAATTCTAATTGCATAACTAGGTTAGGTCTCGCATTAACAGTATCATTATTATCATTCATACCATAGAGATCGCGGAAAACCCTTGGCAGAAAGGTTGGGCGCCACCCCCTGGGCGCCTGCCCTCTCCCGGACAGGCTGGGCGCCACCCCCTGGGCGCCCACCCTTCTGAGACTGGGTTCGGGTTCTAAACCTTCGCCCGTTGCATCGTTTTCTTGTAGATTTGCTAGCTGCATCATTAATAGTCCGCATCAGGAATTCGCATCAGTCGCTGAATATCGAAAATTGTGTTGAAAATACTAGGATTTTTGTGCATTCGTTGTGATCCATTGAAAACCCTGACTGAGCAGGATAGGCACCACAGGAGTGGCGCCCAAGTGGATTTTTTCCACCTTCGTGCACAACTTCCGATCATTAACAGTATCATTATTGCACTAAATCCCCTTTTTCCTAAAATTTTGCCTAAATCCTGTTAGGCATTGATCTCCCCATCAACATGTCCGTTTTTAATTTAATTAGAGGCTAGGACCTTCATCCCCAGGCTGAAGCGGACATACCCCACCATTTCCATGAAGACCCATCACCTGTATGGCCATCACAGCTAATGGTAGAACCTCATTCCACATCTTAGAACTTCATTTAAGGGAAAAGAAAGGAGATAGAAAACTTGGAGGTCTATGCCATAGAATTTGAACAAACCTAATCCATGGTCTACTCCTAAAGCTATCTTTGATCAATAATTATCCTCTTTGCAAAATTAGGACCAGACCACTTGGTTTCAAAATTTTTGGGTAAAAATAATGAAAAGTGAAAGAAAGGGGACCATGTCCAATTCAAGAACAAAAACATAAACAGCCTAAAAATCACAAACCAATTCAAAACAACACTAAAATGAATAAAAAGTTTAAGGAACTTAAACCTGAACATTAAAAAAAAAATATGATAAAACCCACCAACACACATGGTAAAACAACATAATTAATACAATTAATCTAAAAACAAACAAACTAATCAAACTTGAATAATCGACTTAAACAAGAAACCCCACTTACTTAGATAAAAGATGAGTTAAAAGCTCTCACATTTAGAGTTTGGAATTGAAGAAAAATATACAAAGGAGAGTAAAGGGGCTCTCTGCACACGAAATGTGGAAAAGAAATGCTTTGAAAGGCTGGGTGTCAACCACCCCCTGGGCGCCCAGCCTATCAATCCGCTTAGGCACCACCCCTGTGGCGCCTATCCTACCCCATTCCCTTGGAGACCATCAATTGAAATTAAAACTTAACTAATTAGACCTGAATCAATACATTAAAGCACTGTCAATTTAAAAAGACTTGAAACCTCAATCAATTTGATCGTGAATTCACTTAAAAACATAAAACCAATTCGAACCATAAAAACAGTCCACCTGGGCGCCACCCCCTGGGCGCCCATCCTTCCGAGACACTTGGGCGCCACCCTCTGGGCGCCTATCCTACCCAATCACTAGGAAACCCCACTTGAAACTAAAACCAAATTCAATCATAATCAGCACTTCAGAATTTCATTGAATTTAAAACAATCGTAGTCAGAAGTCCGACTTCAAATTAACTTAAAGATCATTGAACCAACTCAAAACTTAAAAGACCATCCACCTAGGCACCACCCTCTGGGCGCCTAGCCTCCCGAATCACAAAAAGACCTAATTAATTAGAACCTAATTTAATCCTAACAACACAGCAAAACACTTTTACTTTAAAATACATCAAACCATAAAAGTTCAACCTCAAATCAACCTAAAAAATACGAAACCGACTCAAACCACAGAATAGTCCACTTGGGCGCCACCCCCTGGGCGCCCATCCTCCATTTCCACATGGGCACCACACCCTAGGCGCCCAGCCTACCTATTTTCATAAAAACCCCGACAACGTCTTAGCCTAATTAATTAACATTCAGACCAATCCCAATCCACATATTAAAATACTTTTAACTTAAAATACTTAAGACTTTAATCGATTCGGACTTAGCACCCAAAACCCTTACGAACCAACAAACGACCTAGGCACCACCCCTGTGGCGCCTATCCTACATTTTCACCCCAACCTACTACCTCGACCAAAAACAAATAACTAAACACCTTATAACTTAAATTAACTAAAACCAGAACCCAACATAATCCCTAGATCCCAAAAAACAAAGAACTTAGTCCCATCTGGAATACCTGAAAATCACAAGCCATCACTTGGGCGCCACCCCCTTGGCACCTATCCTTTTGTTTGCATTAAAACGAGAATTCTTGGTTATGTTCCCAAATCCAGACCCGACTAATTTTGACATTCGAACACTAGAGAACTAAAACAATTTGGAACATTAGAATTCAACAAGTAAGAATCCCCGGGATTCCGAAGATAACAACGATACCACCGCCACTAGCCAAACCACTAAGAAACAGCCTCTTGGGCGCCACTGCCTGGGCGCCCAAGTCCTCCGCCAATCCTGTCCGTCGATTTCGACATCATTTCACTTCTCGAATTAAAACTTGGAATCCCAGAGCCTTAATCACTCTTAAGCAGAACCTTAAAACATCCCTAAATCACTCTTAATCAACTCATAACTTGAAACAAACCGAATCGACTAAAACCTTAATTAACCAAATTCCTTAGGCATAGAAATTGCCAAGCTTAGGCTATTTGCACCTAGGATTATATTAGATTTACTCCATTAGATAGATTAGAGCATTAGGCTTCGTCCCATCACTTTTCTTGTTCCGTTAAGGGACCGGGAGAGCTGATGTGGGCGGTCTAGGACCTTAGGTTAGGGTTAATCCGATGATCAGTAATAAAGCATTAATCACGTAAATCCAAGTAAGATCCCCTAGTTAGGCCCTTCTAGCCCCAATATAAAAATATTCATAAAAACTATAAAACCAACAAAATAAACCCAAAAAGATTTTTCCTTTATTTCTTCCTCCACCTCAGGTGCCAAATATTTAATTGAACTTAATGATAAAAGGGAACAAAGAACTGACTTCAAAAATTGAATAAATGAGAATAATTAGATGAGATGAGTGATTTCACACACTTTGCATATTTTTATTTCAACCCATCGGCCACCCTCCAAAATCAATCACGGCCCATCGGCCACTCTAAAACAAACACCGGCCCATCGGCCGCCTTCAATCAATTACGGCCCATCGGCTTTCCACTTTGTCACTCGTGTATCGCACACGAAAAACACAGAAATCACAAGTCAAAGTCTCATTTGCAACATCATTTTGATTTAAAAAGTCAGCCTTTAAACCCTATTTTGCCATGGGATTAGAAGGGGGTACCCGGGAATGGGGCTGATCCTCTTCTTAAATATTTGGCACCTCCCCCCTTTTTTGTTTTCTTTATTTTAATTATTTCATTTCACTTGGATGCACTATAATTTTGCTATGTGAGGATTAACCTTATTTGGATTCTGACTCATAACCCTGAATTGACCCAATATTAAAGAGACCCAAATTAATGTGACAGGAAAACCGTCGTGTGTTGCCAGCAGCACATTAGACGAGAGAAGAACCCACCCATTTTTTCTCCCATTTTTCTTCGGCTTTTGTCGAAGAACGGTGTTACGGCCGTTACCGTAGCTGGCGATCGTGATCCGTCGATTTTGAGGGTAGTCGGAATCCTCATTTTCGATGTAAAAATTTAAATAGCACATATAGATGAATGGCGATTTCCCTCCCCCTGGGGGATCAAAATTCACATCCGACAGGTACTGCCTCCATGGCATGCAGCCAGCTTCGCCCCATTATCACATTGTAGGGGGATGGTGCGTCCACCACCATGAAGTCTGCCATCAACATGGCGCCCCCTATCCGGACTTCCAGCGAAATCCTTCCCTTGGGGTATACTGGCTTGGCACTGAACCCCACTAAAGGGACGTGGGCTTCTTGCAGATCGGACTCGGTCAAGCCGAGCTGCTTGAAACAGCTAAAATAGATGATCTCGGATGAGCTTCCTGGATCTACAAAGACGCGCTTCGTAGTATAGTTGTTGAGCAGCAGGGTGATGATGAGGGCGACATTGTGGGGAAGCTGGACCCCTCTCAGGTCCTCGTTCGAGAACCAGATCTTGGGCTTGTCCTTCTTAGCTCTTTTCGGAACACACTCCAATTCTGCCGACATCACCTGTTTGCCATGAGCAGCCCTCCTGGCCTCTGACCGAGCTTGGGCACTTTCCTTGCTTGGAGCGGGAGCCAGGTGGATGACGTTGATGATACCTGCTGGTTCGTCGCTGTCTGGGTCATCACTGGTTGGGGATGCTGCTGGGCTCGGTTGATCCTCTCCCCTTCCTTGACGTATTCCTGGAGGTGCCCATCTTTGACGAGCTTCTCGAGGTGGTACTTCAGAGCTACGTAGTCCTCGGTCATGTGCCCGTGCTGCTTGTGGTAAGAGCAGTTCTTGCTTCGGTCTCAGATGGATGGATCGCCCTTCATCGGCTATGGCCACTGGAAGTATGGTTCCGCCTTGATTTTATTCAGGATTCTGTAGATAGGCTCTTTGAAGACAACGTTGATGGCTCTGTAAGGATCGCCAGCAGGCTTGGGAGGCTGGAGTTTTGATCTCTTGCCGCTGCTCGAGGCAATCGAATAAGAACTGGCGGTTCTTCTTTTATCCGACCTCGGTCTTGAGAACGCTCTTTCTCTCTTGGAGGCTTGGTCTTTCTGCGGGAGTCCGAACCGCTCTTTGCCGTGTGCTTCGTCCTTTTCCTGCTCGATGTACTGATTTACCCTTGCCATTAGTGCCTTCATTGTGGTCACGGTGGTTCAGACTAGATCCTTTCGGAGTTCATTCCCTGGGAATAAAACCTGTTGGAAGCACATGATGGCGACCTCATCGTTGGCGTCGGTGATCTGGCTGTAAATCGTCCAGAATCTCCTGGCGAAGGCAGTGATACTTTCACCGTCCTTCAACTGAATGGCCATGAGGTTGCCGCCTGTCTTCGGGATGACGCGGTGTGCTTGAAACTTCCCGACGATGGAGCTCCGGAGCTATCGCCAGTTAGAGACCGACCCAGGGGGGAGCGCGAAGAACCATCGGAGCGGGAGGTCGCCCAGACTGGACGAGAATACCCTACAGTTCAGGGGGCCGACGTCCCCCCAAACCGACATCCGCTGGGTGAAATACCGTAGATGCGCTTCTGGGTCCGAGGCCCCGTCATAAAGAACGAACCTCGGGACGCTGAATCTCTCTGGGAGAGAGAAATCTTTTATCTCCTGCGAGAAGGGGGACATGCCCTGATCGTCTTGTTCGTGGTCTTCCGTTTGGTCTCGGGCGAACCCGATCTCTACCAGACGGGCCTAGACTTCCTGCTTGACGTAGTGGTCCAGCAATTCTTTGAGGCCTGTTGAGTTCTCTGGTCTCGGGGACTCTGGATCACGACGCGATCCCCCGAGGCCACTGGGTAGATGACTGCTGCTCGAGCCTTCCTCCTCGCAGCGATATCTCCTTCTGTTGTTAAGGACCTGCCTCAGATCTCGGTCGCCCGGATGGTTCGGCTGTCGCCTGAGGGGCGGAGCACGAGATCTCTTCTCATTTGCCTTTAGCTGTTCTTGGAGACGAAGAATCAACTCTTCCTTCTCTTGGAGGACTTGATTCTGGGCGTCGAGCTCTTTGAGCAGGGGGTCGTCATTTCTTGCTCCATGGGTTTGGTGAAAAGACTGGCCGTCGTCGTGAGTGCGACGGTGGGACTGATGGGATCCCGTCCTTACAGGGGTCTTGCCTCGTCGTCAAAGATTCGACGTGGAGGCGTTTTGCCGTGGACCCCTGTGTGGCCGATCACCAGGGTGAAGAGGAACCTCACGACGGTTATCATGACGGAGGCGCGTAGTCGTGGGCCGAGACGAAGAGTCCGACTGGACGACGCCCTCCACGTATGTGGCACCGGACTTTCCCCCAGACCTCCTCTGGCGCGGGATCCCTGGTGGCTCCTGCCTGACGGGAGGAACCTCTGTCGGTCCCGGAGGAGGAAGAAGGGCAGAACGAAGGCCAGGGGTTGGTTCTGGAAGCACCGGCTGGGACGGCTACGGTTAGAACGGTGGAAATGAAGATTGTTCCGGCAGCGGGAAGGACGATGCTTTCCGGGACTTCAACGTCCCTCCGCCACCGTATCTGGTCTTTGGAGGCATGGCTCTCGTAGAGGCTTTGGCACAGATCCTGTCCCCACAGACGGCGCCAACTGTAAGTGCCTAAAAATTACGGACTTGGTTAGGAGAGAGTTAAGCTCTTGATATGATGATTCAGGGAAGATGAGGGAAAGGACCGAGCCTCCGAGGACCTGAAAAGAGGAAAACAGGAGTCAGGGCCCCTGGCCGTAGGTAGCCAAAGGCACTCCGATGTTCAAGTCAGTGTGGGAACTGAGAGAGAAAGGAGAAGAAGGAGTCTGGGAGGGATGATATTGCGTACCTCATATGGCTTTCCTCTATGCAATATATAGACGTGAGAGTCATCATGGGACTGTCCCCATGAAGGGACGTAGGTCCTATCGGTGTGTACTCGTATCTCCTGAGTGGGGGTAGGTGAAAAGGGAATGTCCCATCGGACCATCATCCCATACCTACGGACATGACCCCTGGATAAGGCGTGCCTCTTATCTAGGTCCGGCGCCCACTCTGTTTGTCAGCTCGCCGTCCCCGTCACGGTAGTGCATTTATGGCTGAGTGACAGGGGCCGAGATCGGGCTAGAGGCTGAGACTGAGGTTGAAACTCGTGACGTAGCCACCGAGACTCGTTCCATGATTTTTCCGAGATGGCGCTGCAGCCGACCTTGGGTGGTACCGAGACCAAGGGTAAATCGAAAATGGGGGATGGCCCCACCTAAATCCGTGATTACAAAACGACCCCACACAATAACTTACCTTTCAAAAAGAAAAAAAAAATCCATGCAAACTATGCAAACAAATGAACCCACGAGAAAGACTTTAAACAATGAATTTTTCCTATCAACTGCATAATTGAAACTCAAATCCAATGAAAACCCAATATTGTCGACAAATGGTGAATATCCATGTATTTCTATAGTTTGCTCTCATCTTCATTGACAAGTTGAAATTTCACTTAATTGGTACTTTCTTAAAGTTCTCATTCATACTAAGATTTTGCAGTAGTCCGTTACTTGGTACATGTATACCAACATGGGAATTCTCACTATATAAATTTTAGGGCACATTATGAATGCAGGATAACCCAAAAGAAATTGTTACAATTCTAAGCCTTAATTTGGGTTCTTGAAAAATGGTTATCATGTAGCCTGCAATTATAAATTTAATTGCTTAAAAAAATTTGAATGTTGGAAATGTTACAATCTTTATGTTTCTAAAATGATCTAGTAAGAGTTAAAGATTTTAGATATATATATCTTAAAATTTTCAAATATTTTACTCAACAGCCGATATTTTAAAAGTACTGGCTTTTAAATGCACAGTTCAATTATGGGTTATTTGTTACCATTATATTAATTTAAGCTAAGAGGTTTTTGGATTCGATTTTGACCGTTATGGGCGATTTTGACTTTAACTAATACGTCTGCATCTTAAAGTGCTTCTCTTCTCTCCCACTACTACTTCTTCAATGTGACTCACCGCCCACGTTCTCCGCCACGTCTCCTACTCTCTAACTCCCTCCACATACTTTTTGAAGATGCAACCGCTGATGGATCAAAGTTTTTACGCTTCTGAAACACTTTCTTATACAATACTTTCTTCAAATCTCTCTGCAGCTTATTTACCTGGCTTTCCATCTTCATCCCTAATCTGTCTTCTTTGGAAAGGTGATAAAAGGTACTACCCCTAATTTCGCTACTTTCACCTCCTCTGGGAAGGTGATATAAGGTACCTTCCCTAATTTGCTAATTTAGAAAATTATCGGCTTTTCTTATTTCGATTTTTGCCCCATTTCATATTTTTTTAAGCCACATTTTCAAACAAAAAAAATTTCTTAATGTTCACTAATGCTGAAAGTATAGATTTCATCTCCACTCTGTCTACTTTGGAAAGGTGATAAGATGAAAAAACTTCTTGATGTTCACTAATGCTGAAAATATAGATTTCATCCCCACTTTGTCTTCTCTGGAAAGCTGACAAGATGTGCTTTCCTTAATTTCAATTTTTCCAATTTTTTCACAAGAGCATGCCTTTTCTAATTGAATATAAAAAAGAAAGTGCTAAACATGTTGTTTGATGTTTAACACTAGTGAAAATAAAAGTTAATAATGGCATGGTGATATTCAAGTTACATTTTTTTTTGTATTTGTAAATAAAAAGAACCGATTCAGTTTTTTTTTCAACCTCTATCTCTCACCCAACTTTTCGATGTATTTCTAATGCCTTCTCTATGCTGCTAGGAAAATTTGATGACTGCAATTGGGTGGGAAAAAAATTTGAAGTGGACCATGTATGTTCTCATTTGTAGCTGATAAGTTCAAGGATGCGGGTTCTTCTATTCCAGATTCTTTCTTGCATGCTTTAAGTATTGCATATGAATTGTTCCTATTTTCATACTCTTTCATTTTATTTTATCTGATGTACTATGATTTTCCTATTCCTCATTAATTTCAGTGTCTATGATGCATTTTTTTGAGCATTTAGGTATTGGTTTGTACTCATTGATTTCAGGTTTCGGTCTCATTGGTCTGTTACATCAACAACTCTTTCTGTCTTTGCAAATAACCCGTCAATCACAATTCCGGTACGAATGCATTTCATCTTCTTAATAAATAATCAATGACATCTACAATAAAGACTGTAATGTTTCATCTTATGCATATCAGATGTTTGTTATAAAGCTAGTAAGAAATATTCTAGAACCCTCACTATTTTTCATCCTCCATGTGCATATCAGAACTGGTCTATCCTTAAAACAAATATTATGAGATTCCTATTATATGTGATTTCTTTCAACCTTAAATCCATGACTATTTTTTTCCATCTTTAAACCCATCGCAATTCATATGATATTCCTATTACTTGGTCAATGTTTGCTATATTAAGTCACATGCTTACTTATCTATCAGGGCAATGTGTTGTAATTGTCCTTCATTTTCTCTTCATGTTGGAATATAGGTAAGCCATTCAGATAGGTTTCAAAAACTTTTGATCCACTTAATGCAGGGATCAACTATCTAGAAGGCAATAAACCCAATCCAGGATGTAATTCCTCAAACTCATAAACCATGTACAGCAACAAAACCTATCTAGAAGATAGAAAATAACACCTTAACATGCAACCACGAAATCTACAATATACAAAGATGTAGATTATACCTTTGGAGCTTAGTTGTGCTCTAATGGAGAATTTAAATTCTTTCTTTGATGATGAACACCTTCACTAACCAAATCAGAATCTCCAACACCTTTTGATCTTCCACGCTATGACCCGTATTAGATCTCTTTTCTCAAGAAGATGGTGGAATCTCCAAGAGAAAACCTAACTAGTAACTCCAAGGAACTAGAGGAGAAAGAGAAGAGAACTTAGAGAGGAAGAAAACTTGTGCAACACTTGCACAAAGGGGCTGGAATTGCTCACATTATTATGGACGTCCAAGAGGGTTTTTTTTCTCTCTTTATATAGCCCTCCATTCCACCTCTTTTCCTATTTGAAATAGAAGTTTAACTCCCATTACAAAATAGTAAACTCCTCCCTTGCTAGTTGCCATAGAAGTCTCACTTCCACAACAATTAGTAGCTTTCTCATTTCTAATTAAAATAGAAGTCCTACTCCCATTAATAATTAGTAGCTTACTATTACCACTACTAGAAGTCTCACTTCAAATAGAAATAGTAACCTTCTTATTAGAGTTCAAGTAGAATTAGTATCTTTCTAATAACTTGGGCTAACGTGGGGACCACTAGGGATTGCTTAGAAAGCTGGCTCCAACTGGGACACGTGACCCCACATCTCATGTGCAATCTGGGCCCATAATTAATTACAAATAACTCTACTATATAAATGCAATTGCACTTCAGTCTTAGGAATATATTACAATGAAGACCCTAAACTTCCTTAGTACCACAAGTAGGCCCCTCCATCTATATCCATGGATCAATTGGACCTGTCCACCAAAATAGATCCATGTCTTATTATCCTTGAGCCCCAATTAATTATAGTGATCATTTGGCATCGATCCAATTAACTCTTAATCGGAATGAGTGCGCACTCACCAATGATAAATCCATTAATTGGCAAAAGGGGATATTAAAGATAGATTCCATCTTGACCATTGAATGTTCCTACAGCTCTACTACCACGTACCCAAATCACTGAGGTGTTGACCTACAATTGGCCTCACTCATTGGTGACTCAAAGCAAATGCATAAATAGAAACTTGAGTTCATTAATGTCTCAGGATTATGAGCCTAGTGCTAGGAAATTATGAGAGCAGACCTTAAAGTAAAGACAGTGTATATAAGGTGCTTCTCATGGTCCTTCAATACATCCAATGTACCAGCACCATAATCCAGAATCTTACATTCCGATGATCGAGACAAATCACACTATCTCATAGTGATCAAAGTGTTGCAATCTTGTCAGATGAGATGTCCAATCTCAGTACTAGTTGTGAAGATATTTAAGTATAAGATTTGCAATACATATCTCCTGTATGTGGATCTCATCCATACACATGTATTACATCTAGTATACTTGTGGACTCCGATTCATCTCATGAACCATTATGCCATTCGTATTAGTTATGTGCAAGTATATAATTAAACACCATTCATCTCATGAAAGGAAAGCATGATTGTATTGATAAATAAAGAAATGAATCAATTTATTACATCATATACTTGGTATTGAGACCATCCAAACTAACAATCTCCCACTTGGGCTCAATGCCAATCAGGATTGCATCTCTTGCCCATCCCGTCTACATGCTGCTCAAAGACTTTGGTGGTCAAAGGCTTAGTAAAAGGATCTGTCAGATTGTCCGCAGAGGCTATCTTGGTGATAACAATATCATCTCTCTGCACAATCTCTCTGACCAAGTGATACTTCCTTTGTACATGCTTTTGGCTTTTATGGCTCATGGGTTCCTTGGACTGAGCGACTCCCCGCTGCTGTCACAGTAAACTGTGAGCGGCTGTCGTGCCAAAGGTACCACTCCAAGTTCCAAAAGGAATCTTTTGAGCCATACTGCTTCCTTAGCTGCTTCACAAGCCGCTACATATTCAGCCTCAGAAGTGGAATCAGCGGTACGTTCCTGTTTAATACTCCTCTAGCTGATAGCTCCTCCGCCAAGCATAAACACATAACTAGAGGTGGATTTCCTGGAATCCTTATCTGACATAAAGTCAGAATCTGTGTATTCGACTGGAATTAGCTCATCACTGCTGTAAATCAACATGTAATCTCTAGTTCTTCTCAAGTATTTGAGAATACATTTTACAGCAGTCCAATGGTCAGGACTTGGGTTAGATTGATATCTGCTGACTAAGCCCACTGCATGACAGATATCCGGTCTAGTACATAGCATAGCATACATGAGGCTACCAACAGCCGAAGCGTATGGAATTGCTTTCATTTGCTCCTTTTCCTCCGGGGTCTTGGGTCCCTGATCCTTGGAAAGGTGCACTCCATGCTTAAAAGGTGTGATACCCTTCTTGGAGTCCTGCATAGCAAACCGTACCAGTACCTTATCTATGTAAGTAGCTTGAGATAAGCCAATCATCCTATTTTTCCGTTCTCGATGGAGTTTGATCCCTAGGATGTAACTAACTTCTCCCAAGTCCTTCATATTGACAACATTCCTATATCTTTCACAAGGAGAAAGATGTCGTCGACATATAAAACCAGAAAACCTACCCTATCACCTTCATTTTTCATGTACACACATGACTCATCCGGATTTTGACTAAAACCAAATGATTTGATTGTCAGGTCAAAACGGATGTTCTAGCTTCGGGATGCTTGCTTTAGTCCATAAATAGACTTCTGTAGCTTGCAAGCTCTTTGCTTTTGCTTACTAGCTATAAAACCGTCTGGTTGCATCATATAGATGTCTTCCTCAAGATGGCTGTTGAGAAACGCCGTCTTGACATCCATTTGCCAAATCTCGTAATCGAGATGGGCTGCTATGGATAAGAGTGTCCGGATGGACTTGAGCATGGCTATGGGCGAGAAGGTTTCCTCATAATCGATACCCTCTTTCTGAGTATACCCTTTCGCAACAAGCCTGGCCTTAAAGGTCTCAACTTTTCCATCTGGTCCTCTTTTTCTCTTGTAGACCCACTTGCACCCAATATGTTTGATATTGGCAGGCAAGTCCACAAGTGCCCAGACCTGATTAGAGTACATAGACTCCATCTCAACTTTCATAGCATCTTGCCAATGTCCCGAATCTATGTCATTAATTGCTTCATCATAGTTACAGGGATCTTGTTCTAGTTCTTCTGGGATTGCCTCGTAAGACTCTCCCAAGAACGAGAACCTATTAGGGGGCTTGATTATTCTCCCACTACGATGAGGCACTGGTGTAACTACTGGGTCTGGTAGGGGCGGTTCTTCCTCAAATTCGGTCATACTTGGATTTGGAATTGATTGTTCTTGAATCTCTTCCAAGATCACATTTTCTAAAGATTTCTGGTCCATCATATAATCTTCCTCCAGAAAAACCACATTAGTGCTCAGCAGCACTTTTTGCTCTTTGGGATTATAGAATAACCAACCTTTAGTTCTTTTATGATATCCTACAAACGTGCATACTTCCGACTTCGTTTTCAATTTATCCGTGTTTACCTTCAGCACGTGTGCAGGACAACCCCAAATGTGTAAATGTTGTAGACTAGGCTTTCGTCCAGACCATAACTCCCATGGAGTCTTAGGTATAGACTTAGATGGTACGAGGTTTAGTATGTACATCGCAGTATCCAAGGCATATCCCCAAAAGGATATAGGTAATCCTGAGAAACTCAACATAGACCTAATCATATCTAAAAGAGTCCGGTTCATTTTTTCCGCTACTCCATTCTGTTGAGGCATACCAGGAGCAGACAACTGGGATAAAATCCCATTTTCTGATAAGTATCCCATAAAATCACCAGAGAGATATTTCCCTCCTCGATCTGATCGAAGAGTCTTGATACTTTTACCTAATTGCTTTTCTGCTTCCGCTCGAAACTCTTTGAACTTTTCAAAAGCCTCGGACTTGCGGTGCATAAGGTATATGTATCCATATCTTGAATAATCATCTGTGAAAGTGATGAAGTATTCATATCTTCCTCTGGCCCTGACATTAATGGGCCCACATACATCAGTATGCACTAATTTTAATAAATCTTTGGCCCTATTGCCCTTGGATGAAAATGGTCTTTTGGTCATTTTACCTTCCAGACAGGGCTTACAGACAGGCATTGGTTCTACAACCAATGAAGGCAAGATACCATCTTTCACTAGCTTGTCAATCCTATTTAGGTTTATATGATCTAGCCTCAAGTGCCAAAGTTTTGTTGGATTAGGTGAAGGTGACCTTCTCTTTAATGATGGCCTATTAATTATTTCGGTATCATGTATCTCATACATTGTGGGAGTTAACAGATAAAGCCCATTGGTTACCTTGCCAGAACATATAAAAGTACCGTTCCTCTTTATGACAACTTCAGTACCAAAAGTAATAGAATAACTTTTATTCACCAAACTAGAAACTGAAATTAAATTCCGTCTTAAAGACGGTACATATAGAGTGTCTGACAAAACCAACTTATTATCTTGAAAACATAAAGTAATAACTTCTACTGAGACCGCATCCGCCTTAGCATCAGATGCTAGGTTAACAATGATTTCACCGTCACTGAGTTTCCTGGTTTCCCTGAACCCCTGCAATGAATTACATATGTGATTAGTTGCCCCAGAGTCCACACACCAAGATTCTGAAGTATCAGTCGCAAAACTAACTTCAGAAACAAGTGACTTAATCATACCTGAGGCCTTCTTCTTAGACAGATACTCTGGACAATTCCTTTTCCAATGTCCTGTCATACCACAATGGAAACACTTTCCTTTTGCCCCCGACCCCTTAGCTTTGCCAACACCACCATTAGGACCATTCTCCACCTTAGGACCCTTCGGAACTGATTTCTTCTTGCCTTTCCGCCCTTTGCCTTTCGGTTTGGACTTGGTAAATGACTTTTCTGTTATCAGGGCAGTTGGCTTCTTCTTCATAATCCCTTCAGTCACCACCAGCTGGCTAGAAAGCTCAGCTAGAGTCAAATTCATCTTATTCATATTATAATTGACCTTGAAATTGTTGAATGACTCTGGTAGTGACTCAAGGATTATGTCAATCTGCGATTCTGCATCAATCGCAGCCCCCAGTACATCCAACTCATTCAATGAGTCCATCATTTTCAACATGTGGTCCTATACTGGTGTGCCTTCAGCCATCTTGGTGCTTATAAGCACCCTCATAGCAGCCTTTCTAGCAGGCCTGCCTTGTTCCGCAAACATCTCCTTTAAGTTTGATATAATATCATATGCAGTCTTATAGGATTGATGTTGGTGTTCAAAACACTAGACATGGATGCCTGTATGTAACATCTGGCCATCTCATCGTCTTTGGCCCACTTGGTGAAAAGTTCATTTTCTTCCTGTGATGCTTCCGGCACTGGCTCATTAAGGGGGGGTTTGGTAAGGACATATTTATATCCTGAAGCTGTCAGGACTATATCCAGGTTCCGTTTCCAGTCTACATAATTGGATCCCACTAACTTATTCTGGTTGAGGATGGTCGCAAGTGGATTGAAAGTATTTGAATTCATGCTTGATATACTGTAGCACATAACCATACATTCAATTAATGAATTTAAATGACATTAGGGTTTAGTATTCTACCAATTTATATAGAATCCTCATAATCATTAAATTCAGAATACATCGGAATCCCAATCCCCGGGGTATGCATCCTTGGGGAGTGCAAATACCACCTAGATTAGTACGGATCAAAGTTGGTCAAAATTAGGATTAAGACTATTTTTCCATGATCCCCTTCATTCATTATTATCTAGGTATCTCATACCAAATAATGAATGACTCCCGATTAGCTTCGGTTTCTAAAATAAATGAGGCAAATCCTTGGGGATACTACATCATTATTTTAGTTAAGTGTGACACACCAACTAGCATTGCATGACAACCGTTGCGAGCAACTCCTCCTTGGGGAGTGGGCTCCCACCCCGTCTCATCAACACTATCCATAGGAGATCCATATCTAGTAACAAGACAAGTAAAAGCTCTCCGTGGGGAACGGCCATTCTCAAGATGGCGCGAGGCTAATACTTTCCTTACAATGGATGTATGGTGGAAAACCATGGGGATTTCTAAATATAAATGCCCCGCTCCCACTTAATATTTTAGAATTGAGGATTTCCTTGTAAGGTATTAGGGCCCACATATATATATATATGAACATCAAATCATCTCATTATATGATCAAAGATTGGTTCCAAGTCAAGTTATTTTAAGGAAAGTCTAGTTTCTTAAATTAGTGTTACCAATGTGTCCATCTCATGGGTCATCAACACTAATTAGAACTCTTTCCAAAAATCAATCTGATTTGACCAATTTTAGTAACTTGCTATGTTTGGATCAGATTTGGAAATATTCTAAATTAAGCATGCATCCATAAATAGAAAGTGCTAAAATTAGAAACTAGTCCTCTCCTCCACATGGCCCTAGCGAAATAGACTTCTTGGACTTGTAGATTTTCCAAAACTTTGGAATTCCTCAAACTCTTTGGGCAACTCCAAAACTCTTTTGGTAAACTTCAAGCTCTTTGATTAGGAGTCCAACATCGCTTTCCTCCTTCGTCTCGGACATCGCCAGAATTTGCAAATTTAGAAAAATTACATAAATTCCTATGCTTCGATTATGAGATTTACATGGTAATCTAAAAATGGAAATAAAAGGGCTATAGGGAAATTTATCATGCCTTGCCCTTTCACAGGAAACCAAGGAAACCATGATGCCCTTTACACTTAGCCTCAAATAAACCAATAACCATAAAAAAAGAAAGTAAAAGACTTGTGGGCCATATGGAGAGGACATGATCATCTGCAAGTTAATATCTCATACAACCATACAAATCACAAAAATAGGCTGCCAAATAATGTTGGAAAAATAGGAAGTAAAAGAAGACCCGAAATTGAAAAAACAGTTTCTGCAACATTCTGTGCAGGGTCCTCGGTCGACCGGCCAGAAGGCCCGGTCGACCGACCTGCAAGTCACCCGGTCGACCGAGCACGGGCTAGGTCGACCGGACTGACGAAAACCTGCAAGTTGGGTTTTTCTGTTTCGTGTCCATTCTTCACCAAATCACTTCTAAGGTGTTCCAATGGCTTCCTACTATCCCTCCATCATTATTAAACCCTTTTGTGACTATCCAAACATGAATCTACTATTAAACCAAGCAAATTCATCAAAACTGATCCTTACATAGCTCCTACTTCATCTTCTTCGCATCTCATGCAAAGATTAGATCAAGCTTGCTGATCTAACATGATTAGAGATGAGGTATGGCTCTGATACCAATTGTTGGAATATAGGTGGGCCATTCAGATAGGTTTGAAAAACTTTTGATCCACTTAATGCAGGGATCAACTATCTAGAAGGCAATAAACCCAATCCAGGATGTAATCCCTCAAACTCATAAACCATGTACAGCAACATAACATATCTAAAAGATAGAAAATAGCACCTTAACATGCAACCACGAAATCTACAATATACAAAGATGTAGATTATACCTTTGGAGCTTAGTTGTGCTCTAATGGAGAATTTGAATTCTTTCTTTGATGATGAACACCTTCACTAACCAAATCAGAATCTCCAACACCTTTTGATCTTCCACGCTATGACCCGTATTAGATCTCTTTTCTCAAGAAGATGGTGGAATCTCCAAGAGAAAACCTAACTAGTAACTCCAAGGAACTAGAGGAGAAAGAGAAGAGAACTTAGAGAGGAAGAGAAATTGTGCAACACTTGCACAAAGGGGCTGGAATTGCTCACACTATTATGGACGTCCACGAGGAGTTTTTTTCTCTTTATATAGCCCTCCATTCCACCTCTTTTCCTATTTGAAATAGAAGTTTAACTCCCATTACAAAATAGTAAACTCCTCCCTTGCTAGTTGCCATAGAAGTCTCACTTCCACAACAATTAGTAGCTTTCTCATTTCTAATTAAAATAGAAGTCCTACTCCCATTAATAATTAGTAGCTTACTATTACCACTACTAGAAGTCTCACTTCAAATAGAAATAGTAACCTTCTTATTAGAGTTCAAGTAGAATTAGTATCTTTCTAATAACTTGGGCTAACGTGGGGACCACTAGGGATTGCTTAGAAAGCTGGCTCCAACTGGGACACGTGACCCCACATCTCATGTGCAATCTGGGCCCATAATTAATTACAAATAACTCTACTATATAAATGCAATTGCACTTCAGTCTTAGGAATATATTACAATGAAGACCCTAAACTTCCTTAGTACCACAAGTAGGCCCCTCCATCTATATCCATGGATCAATTGGACCTGTCCACCAAAATAGATCCATGTCTTATTATCCTTGAGCCCCAATTAATTATAGTGATCATTTGGCATCGATCCAATTAACTCTTAATCGGAATGGGTGCGCACTCACCAATGATAAATCCATTAATTGGCAAAAGGGGATATTAAAGATAGATTCCATCTTGACCATTGAATGTTCCTACAACTCTACTACCACGTACCTAAATCACCGAGGTGTTGACCTACAATTGGCCTCACTCATTGGTGACTCAAAGCAAATGCATAGATAAAAACTTGAGTTCATTAATGTCTCAGGATTATGAGCCTATTGCTAGGGAATTATGAGAACGGACCTTAAAGTAAAGACAGTGTATATAAGGTGCTTCTCATGGTCCTTCAATACATCCAATGTACCCGCACCATGATCCAGAATCTTACATTCCGATGATCGAGACAAATCACACTATCTCATAGTGGTCAAAGTGCTGCAACCTTGTCAGATGAGATGTCCAATCTCATCACTGGTTGTGAAGATATTTAAGTATAAGATTTGCAATACATATCTCCTGTATGTGGATCTCATCCATACACATGTATTACTTCTAGTATACTTGTGGACTCCGGTTCATCTCATGAACCATTATGTCATTCGTATTGGTTATGTGCAAGTATATAATTAAACACCATTCATCTCATGAAAGGAAATCATGATTGTATTGATAAATAAAGAAATGAATCAATTTCTTACATCATATACTTGGTATTGAGACCATCAAAACTAACACTTCAAACAGTCTCATTTTCTTGACATTGATAGCATACATCACTGTGAGTAAGATAGATATAAAGGCAGCTATTTAGTTAGTTTTATAAGTTGAGGGGCATTTATTTTGAATGACTTGGAGTTTTAAAAGGCTGGCGTTACTAGGAAGTAAGTCAAAGTCTACAGGATATTGAATGATTTAGATTTTTAATAGATGGACCCCACTATGAAGTCCACTCCTTTTTATCTGAGTATTTCTCCAAGTCAAAGTCTAGGAGGATCCAAATCATGGGTTAAATGCCCCCACATGTATAGCCAAGTGGCACCATTAAAGTGATTTTTTGTAATTTGGACAATCATTACTTTTTTTAAGGGAATTTTACCAAAAAAGTGTCCCAAAACATGTATACACCGCTTATGATCAGAAATACAAATAAACACCCAAATCGGTGTTGGTACAAGCTTTTTGGACGATTTTACCCTCACATGGATCGAACGACATCGTCATCTCAACATCCCTTTATTCCCACTCCCGCCAGAGCTTCTCCAGCCCTTGTCCCGCCTATTCCTCTCTTTCTCCCTCTCCCTCTCTGCATGCCTTCTCCTCTTCCTCCTCTCTCCTTCCCCGTCGCATCCTCTCTCCTCCCCTTCTCTCCCTGCTCTCTCTTTCCCTCTTCTTCTTCGTCCTCGCCCTTCACCGTCAGAACTATGCAATCAATGGCCAGGAATCAAAGGGCAACACCATCATATGAATAAATGGAGGGCCCAGATGATGCATTGCTGATGATCCTTCAAGCCGGTGAACTTGAACGCTTAGGTTTTGTAATCTATCTTTTTTATGTCATCTCATGTTATTTTATCCAGCACCCCATCTCTATTTCTTCCCATTCAGCCGTCTACTAGTGGAGAAAAATAGAAGTGGCTGCAATGAAAAAGACATCGAAAATCAAGTACATGCATGCACAGAAAGCTAATCTTGTGGGAGCCAAGTGGGTTTCTTTTCTTTTTTTATTTCTATTGTTTGGCAGCCAGCGATGCCTTCTCGTTGCCGGAGTTGACGGAGAAAATCTTGTATATGAAAGAGGGTTTTTCTAGCCAATAAAGGTGAGAACTTGCATAACATATCCATTTTGGGTTTTTCAACAAATTTAGACTGTTGAGTTCTGTCTGTTGTTTCTCTCTTATTCTTGTTCATTGCATGTTGGGTTTTCAGCTGATCTCTATGGGTGAGAATTATCTTGTATTATGGCCATTCTTATTGGAACTGTACGCGCATTGAATGTTTCATTTGTTTAAATTAAATGAAAAGCTTGATAACTATAGTGTGCCCCTATAGCTTTTTAGGATGTTTCAACAATGGTGCCGAGCCTTGCACCTTGCAGGGGAAAAAACTATATCTTAAGTCTTACAATCTTGATGCCTCAAACATAAAACAGAATCTGCCAAATGTTGATGCAACTTGTATACATTGTACCTATTTTAGCATAAGTCTCAGTTAAGTAATCAAGCCGCCTTCAATTCGTCCGGTGGCAATCCTGCTTTTGGTTTATAATGATATGCATTGGCTTTTTAATTGATGCAAGTCGCATAAGGGACCAAAGATGCTCTTGTTGAAAGAAACATAAACAACAGACTTCTTTCTTGCAGTAAAGAAGGCAAAAGGAAAAGAGTTCTTTTTTGAAATTCATGTCTTCTCAGCCACCATAGAAGTCATCAAAGCTCTAAATCAGTGTGAGGAATGGTCATTGATTCTGTTATTTTGGATTGTTTTTTTGGGAATTGCTAATTTTTTTTAGAGCTTACATTAATTTTGTTCCTAGAACTTTTAATGTTATTGTGCACATCATCTAGTTAAACTGTACTGTTCTCATAGGTGGTATTGAGTGTATGAGTACCTTTCCAGACTTCAACGTCTATTGCACCCAAAAAGTGTCCGTAAACATGTATTAGCCAGTTCTAATCAGAAACACACAAAAATGTCGAATTTAGTGTTCGTACGAGAGTTTTTGACGACTTTACCCTTAAAAGTGTGCCGAACGACATCGTTGAGTCATTCACCCCTACCGTTCCTTCTCCATTTTTCCTCTCCCTCCATTTTCACTCTTTCTCCTCCACTCCCTGCCCTCTCTTACCCTCTCCATCCGTTAGCTACTTCCCTCTCTTTCCCCCTCCCTCTCCTTTCCGTTTTTCTCTTCATTCGGTCTTTCATTAGATTTTCTTATGGTGTGGTTTTCAGTGAAATTTGATTGTCTATTTTGTGTCTTAATTTCCTTTTCGTTTAAATTTTCATTTTTTGTTTCCTTTCTAACTTTTCCTTGGTTTTTGTTTTGCTTCTATTAGTTTTTCTTGGGAATTGGCTTCTTGGGTTTTTTCTTTGCATAGTAATTGCTTGGGTGATTTTTGGTTCTTTTCTGTCATGGGATTTCCTTAAATTCAAAGTACCCATTAGAAATCTAGTTGTTCCCTATTTTTAGAAATGTCTCATCTCCCTGTTATTGACATCTCAATTGTAGGCCCTCAATACGTTGGGTCTTTTCAATACATCGGTGGTTAAGATGCTAAAACCTGAAACCAAATCACGTGACTTTAGGTTAGTTTTGGCTTGAGTTCAACTACAGGCTCATTACGTCATTCCAAGCATCAAGTAACTTTGGTTAACCTTGGTGTAGCACTTGTCCCACAATAGTACAACTCGAAATGTATGTGGAATGGCTCCCACTAATAATATCGGCTAAACATATTTGGCCATGAAACTTGACAACCCACTAATATATTTCTTGTTTGATTTACTTTTTTGGATATGGGCCTCGATTTCACCATCTTAACAATTATTGGTAGTATCAATTTCCCATGTCTGTTTTTTTAATATGACTGTATCGGGTTTGGAATGTATCCCTGCCTTTCTATACGAGAGTAATTTTTTCCGAAGTTATATAGTAACGTTTTTGCACCGCTGATTGATAGTAATTTATGATTGTATTGCTTTCCATCATTTTTGAAACTGACAAAGATATTGTTGCTATTAGAAACCGACATCTATACTAGTTTGTTGTTTTTTGTTAGGCTCTTTCTTGGAATGAGACTACGTATGAGAATGAGTATTTAAGATTTGAGGGAATATTTAAGATAGATGAGTAACCCTTAAAATTTTTTTTAGCTGTTAAAATGATAGTGAATTCGTACGTGGTTTCTTCGTTACTTACTTGACAAATGCAGTAACAACCATAAGTAACTGCATTGAGACTGGTTATGGATTTTAGCCTTGTGGTGTACTCTATAAGCTCTCGTCGATAAGGTTAACTAAGATATAGATACTCGAACTAACTCCAATACTTAGAGATTTGTATATCCTTTAGGTTTGAATGGGAAGACTTTGATAGACGTAGATTTCTATCTTCAATGAATGGGAATGGGTAAGAAGCCGACTATTTTATTGATCGATCGAGCTTTAGAGACTTGATTGCTGAATGAATAGTGTTTAAGTTCCCCCCACCCAATCATTTTCTATCCCTTATTGCTTCCTTCCCTAATCCAGCTATTTCGTTTTGCCCACCTTCTTTCCCATCATCATCAATGCCTTTTTAATCACAAAGTAATCACTTGGGTCATCTACAAGTAATCTCGATGGTTATTTACACAGAATCTAGCAATTTCGTTTCTAGTACATATCACTTGTAGAACAACAGAGAAAATGAACTACTTGTGTTCCATCCACTTTTTTAGTTTTGGTCAGTGAATTACTATTGGCACTTATTGCCTAGTTGATAATATGAGATTCCAAGGTTTTGGGGTAACATATGAGCTACAGAAAGACGTCAATAGTGCACGATCAAACGAAATTTGGAACATACCGATAAATAATGATCGATGATCCTGTTGCCCTATAAATGAAGTTGAAATCAACATCTAGGTAAAGTTCGTAAGTCTTTCATATTTTTTATGTAGCTCATTATACATTCATTATCGTTTTCTTGCAGGGTGCAGAAAATTGCTGAAGAACCTATAAATTATTGAAACGATATCGTTATTAGAAAATACCAAAAATTCAAAATTAACTTAAATCGCATTTCCTTCTCATTTTTATTCATCTCAATATAAAGTCACCATCATTTTTCTTTTGGACACTGAAATTGGAAGATAAAGATAAAAGTTATGGTTACGATATCGTTATCAAAGAATAATTTCCTTTCCATTTCTACAAAGGTAGAGAATATCTTTAAATGGAAATTTGGCTGTTGGGGGGTCTGCTTTGTGGATTAGAGAATGGTTATTTTTCATTTGATGAACTGATGAGTAGGGTCTACAAAAATTATATCTGATCATTTAGGCTTTTGTTAGATGCTTATTGAAGGATTAAAGATGCACGTGACAACATTTGTAGTACATTTAGTGATAGGGATAAGAAAGACATCAGTTTAGAATTTGATATTAGAGATATGAGGATTGCTTAGCGGTAAGGTTTAGAAAGCTATTGCACTCGTTGGGTTATGGATATTGGGAATAATAGTTTAGAATTTGATAAGAAAGATAGCAGCAATGAACCATTATAGAATTGCACTCGTTGGGTTATGGATTTCGTCCTTGTGGTTTAATTTATAAGCTCTCGTCTATAAGGTTAAGAAAGCTTTGGATACTCGAACCAAATCAAATAGTTGGAGATTTGTATATCCTTTACCTTCGTAGAGGAATACTTTATATATGCATATTTACTCATCCAATGAATGACAAGGGGAAAGAAAATGACGGTATTATCGATCGACCCTACCAGTAATTAAGCTTTATAGAATTGATAGCTGAATCAATGGTATTTAGTTGCCCCCCCACCCCCCCCCCCCCCAAAAAAAAAAAGAAATAAAAATAAAATCATTTTGTATCCCTTATTGCTTATCCAACTTTTTCTTTTGCCCACTTGCTTTCCCATTGTCATCATTCCCTTGTTTTTTCCATCAAAGTAAGTAATCACTTTGGTCATGTACCAGTAATCTCGATCGTCATTTACACGAAATGTAAATACTCCTTTCCTAGTATATTATCATGTGTAGAACAACAGAGAAAATGAACTACTCATGTTTCCATCTTATTTTGGAGTTTGTTCAGTGAATTACTACTAGTCTTTTTTGTGGGTAGTTGATAATACGAGGCTTCAGTACTTTTGGACTAACATACAGTCTATAGAGATATGTTAACAGCGCAAGATAAAACGTAATTATCAACACACTTATGGGTAATGGTATTGATCCTGTTGTCATACAAATGATGTTGAAATCAAAATTTGGGCGAAGTCCGTAAGTATTTCCCATTGTTTATGCATGTCATTATACAGTCATTATTTATTGTTTTGTTGTATGACGCACAAAATTGGATTACAAACTATGAATTAATGAAACACTATCGTTATCAGAAAATTCTCAATAATCTTAATTAAGCGAATTCGTGAGTCCTTCTTGTTAGAGTTTTTGTTTTGTTGCAATTTGATAGGATGCATTCATTTTCATAAGCTTGTCCTCTCATTCATTCATGGTCTTTGTCATAGGATCTTCATGCATATTTCTCTTTCTTAATCTTTGTTTTTATCACATGATATGCATGATTTTCAATTCAGGTTTATCTCTTTAGATCATGGATTCAAAAATCATCCAAGCTTTCCAAAGTTTCTATCTTTAAAATCATTATTTTGATTTGGAGTTTTCATGACTTTAGAAATTCAGTTTTCATCTTTTTTGTGTCATGAATTCATGCTTGGATATGTGCCTCAAAGTCCCCTGGAAAGGTGCCCTCCAAAGTTGCAATTTTCTATATTTTCAGATTTCTGGGCACTCTTCAGGTTGATCTGCCAGTGTGGCCGGTCGACCGGGCCAAGGTACCCGGTAGACCGGGCACACTGCAGGTCATCAGGGAATTTTGAGCAGTAGCCTCTCCAATGGATCTTTTTCTAGCCGTTGTGTGTACCCGGTCGACCGGGGACTAACCGTTGGGAACTTTTTCTTTATAAAAAGTGGCTTTTTGTTTGGAAAAAGTTGCTGACATTGGAGGGACTTTTGAGGCCAAGCATTAGCAACTTCTCAAGAGCATCTTTGAAAGGATTATGAAGCCATTCCCTTGATTCAACCTTTGATCTTCAAATGGGCGTGCTTTCTTTAATCCTAAGTATTTTAAAATCATGTTTTGTGTCACTCTTTTGATTTCTTTCAATGCATGATTAACAAGATGCTTTTCTATTAAAATGTTGACCTTCATAACATGCTTAGTACTTTAGAAATCACATGAGCTTTATGAATGCAACATATTGTCTTTGTTACACATGGTATTGTTTTTCTTGTTTCAACATCAACTTGTTAGACTTTAGTTTGTCTTCTTTGAAAACAAGTTAGTTCACATTGTTAAACTCATGTGTTAGACAATCCACTCTTTCTTAAACATTGATTATCATCTTTGCATCATTCAAGATTGTATCTTTTCAAAAGAGAAAGAGTAATTTCTAGTAAATGCATTTTTCATAAACTTTGTCATTCATATGCATGTCTCTAGAAGTTGAGGTTTTCATTTTCTATTTAGCCTATTAAGAGGCACTCTTTTGCACTCATATAGTTCTCTTAATCATGCATTCATAGGCATATTTTCTAAGAGAAAAGTTCTAGTTGTTAAGGTTTATGCTTAGCCTTGAAAAGCATATGTTGTAAAGGTTTATGCTTAGCTTTGAAAAGCATAGTGGTGGTTGTAAGGTTTGAGGTGACCCTAAACCTTAATTGGAGTTAGTGAATACCGGTAGGTGTACCAGGAGTGGATGTAGGCTATTTGGCCGAACAACTATAAATGTTCTTATCATGGTGATTGATTTTTTGACTTCTTTTCATGGATGATTTACTTTTGGTTCATTGAAGATTGTAGTTGGTGTATGCTTATTTTAGAGATTCCTATCTTTCACAAGATAATTAATCTTCATCTTAACTTAATTATCTTAGAAGTTAAAAAAATTAAAATTGGTCTAGGTTTTTAGAGCTCATCCTATTCACCCCCCCCCCTCTAGGATTCGGTCTTGGTCTTTCACTTCTCATTATTTATGCACCTCAATATAAAGTCAGCACTATTACGTTGTTGGATACCAAACTTGGATGAAGCAAATAAAAATATTGGTAGCGATTTCATTATCAGAAAGACTTTTTTTTTCTCAAATATCGAAATTGAGTGAAATTGTGATTCCTTCACCTTGCTTATGCATCTCAGTATGAAGTCTCCACTTCTCTGTTGTTGGAAACTAATATTAGATGAAGAACCAAAAAATCATGTCAACGATATCGTTACCATAAAACAATTTTCCATTTTTTTTTAATTTTTGCATCTCAATATAAATTCCACATCATTCTGATGTTGGAAACCACAATTGGAGGATGCATATACAAATTATAGTAATGATATCGTTATGAAAGTTAGCTCCCTTTTTTCCCAATCTAGTCTTTTAAAACTCCGTCTCATGAACAAGTTCAAGTGTAAAATGCCAATTGTTGAAATGGTTTATTCGTTGTATTTTGTTAATTGAATCGGGTAATGGCAACAATGAAGATTGCTTTATAAATTAATTAGCACTGTTTAACAATTTTATTTTAGTCAATAGCATTGGTAATGGTCTGGTTCCTTCTTTGTTCTTTTTTAAATTAATGGAATACTCCTCGTCTGTTTCATCATCTATGCATCTTTTAATAGAGCCGTTATGCGGTGGGTGTTAGATTGAATTATATTGATGCGATGCGCAAAGTAATATGACAAATTCAGTTGACATTTCATCCTTGAAACACAACTTACATGCATCTACCAAGAGATGATAGATAGCTAGTAGTTCTACTTTCAAGACTATATGCCTTTGACAGGATGTTCGATTGTGATTTACTAGTCATATTCTATTCCGGTTGACAATTAGTTTGGGATAATGGAAGTCCAATTTATAAATGGAGATTGCCCAAAGATGGCATTTCTTGAAAGATCCATAACGTATTCACAATTGGTCCAAAAAATATGTGGCCTCTCAGATGGGAACATGCTGGACATATCCCAAATATCCAATACCTTCATCAAAATGGGAAAGTATGCACTTTAGTTGTCATAACAAATGATGACGATGTAAAGATTATGTTCAGAGCATCAATGGGGATGCCAGTGTAGTGTACCTGTACATCCAGCCAAGCGCGGTTCATACAATAGATCATCAATGGAATGAACAAAGGTATGCTATGATTGGACTTGTTATTTTCAACAATAACATTTGATACTGAGCTGCTTGAATTTTATCTCCATGTAGATTGGGGTACAACAAAGCTGTTCTGCAGAGTAGTATGCCTTCAGTTCTTGGAAAAAGGCCACCACTATGTATGAATATAGCTATACCAGCCCAAATGCTTGCTATTTATATGCTTAACCATCCACTTCTTTCTTTTGTCCCGTAGGGATGCAGCCAGACAGGATCTTTACCATCAAGATGGTGACACCAGCATTCGTATCAATGAGGATGCGAATTTGAATAACACACTACCATCTCCTAAGTATGTCATTTCATATCTTATATTGCTTATTGATCCATAATCGTTTGGTTTCCATATTTTTTGCCGGCATCTGTTCATTTTTGTGTGGGACGTTTCCCTAATAGCGAGATTATGCTAGTTTCGGTAACAGTACCAGCTTGGCTTATCTCGATCTCGGTTTGCAACTCGGCAATAGTGCCAAGATACATCCAGCTCAGCAACAGTGCCAGCTAGCACCGAGCTTGAGCCAGCTTCGGTAAAAGTACTAGCTAGGCTCGCCTTGGTCTCAGTATAAGGCACGTCGGCAACAGTGCCAGGACGCGCCCATACCTGGTCTCGGTATCATCTTCAGCTCGGCTCGACCAATTAAGATGAGATGAGTAATAATTGTATTCCCATAAAACTACGGCTACGTCACAGGACGTACTGACAGATAAGATGGGCGCCAGATATAGATAAAGGGTTGTCCTTATCTGACGATCACATCCACAATAATATAAGAAGTCGAGGCATGATCCGATGGGACAGTACCACCACCTACCTCCACTAAGGAAACATGGCATGGGCTGATGGGACAGTACCTCCACCTACCTCCACTAAGGAAGCGCCTGATGGGACTTCCGCCTATATATGTACAAGGATAAGATCCCAAAGAGGTAATGCAACATGAATCAACATAAGCATGCATAGTCCAAACCTTGCCTTTCTTCTCCACTCACTCATCCTTTGTTCAGTGACTGCACTTAGGCATTTGAGTGTTTTCGGCTGACTGTAGCCAAGGCCTCTAACCTCTGTTTCCTTCCCTTTCAGGTCTCAGGCATTCGATCTCTCCCAAAAGAAGCTTAACAACAGTATTACGAGTTTCATACTCGCGTAATCAAGTATGTAATATTTAGGCACTTACAATTGACGCTGTCTGTGGAAAATAGATCAAACCAGATTTGAAATCATGCCTCCTAAGACTAGAAACGACGAAGGATCGTCAAAGGCTTAGTCGCTACCTCTAGCACCAGTGCTACTACCAACGTTACCAAAACAATTGCCACCAGCCCCTTGCCAGAGGAGGTCTAGGGGAAGATCTGATGCAGCAAATGTGGAAAGGCCTGTAACCCAGTCAGGCTCATTGTCAAAGGGGGTGATAGCACCTCCCCGGAGAGATAACCTTCCGACGGGTCCTCCCTAACAAAATGCTCCTCTATTAGAGCGCCCCCAGCAGAATGTTCCCCTGCTGGAGCCTCTCCCACGAGACAAAGCTCCAGCAGCAGCCAGATCTCATCATTCCCCCCACCAAGTGGACAGCGATGATGATGACAACCCGTTCCTTGTTGATATCAGGGCTCAAAACCTTGTTATCCAGGAACAAAATGAGTTGATTCACCAACTCAAGCGGCAACTCAAGGAAAAGACGAAAGCCGCGGTTCCACCCCTCAGATGTGATTGGGCTCCTTCGGTCGAGCAGGACTTGAGGCAAGTCTTGAGCAACAAAAGGCGCGACCGAGCTTATGATGAAGGCTCGAGCAGCAGCCACTTGAATGACGACCCAAAGAGGTCGCGCTAGAGACCGGAGGACAATGACGACCTAAGAAAATAGCTTGACCGTCAAGTCAAGCAAACGGTGTAGAAAAATATGGAGGTAGTCGGTTTCACCCGAGATCGGTTGAATGCTTACGACCCCAAAAACCTCGGCACGTCTCATTTCTCTCAGGAGGTAAGAGATTTCTCTCTCCCTGAGAAGTTCAACGTCCCCAAGTTCGTTCCTTACGACGGGACTTCAAACCTTGCTGCACATCTCCGACATTTTACTCAGCGAATGTCAGTGTGGGGTGATATCAGTCACCTGAACTACAGAGTCTTCTCTTCCAGTTTAGGCGACCTCCCCCTGAGGTGGTTTTGCGTATTTCCAGAGGAGTCAGTCTCGAGTTGGCGGCAGCTCCGAAACTCCTTCGTGGAGGGTCATCCCCAAAACTGACGACGACCTAATGGCTATCAGAATGAGGCGGACTAAAAATATTACTCAGTTTGCCAAGAGGTTTTGGACCGTCTACTATGCAACAAAATTTTTCATTGGGTATGCTAATTTTTTTACATTGTTATTATTTGTTTCTAGTTTTTATTTTCAACCTTTTCCCCAAAAACTCTCATCTCTTGGATACTGGAGAATAGTTATGCACTGACTTCTCTTTTCTGTTTGTAGCCCTTGTTCATGGTGGGTGGAAGTTCTCAGGGCACATTGATTTTTTATTGCTACATTTCTCCTAAGTTCAAGCCACTGAAAAAACTCGTCTTTTATTTATTATTTTGGCTTGTACGATTGAAATTATTATTACTACTACTATGACTAGTATTTTGAGAATTATTATTTTTTTTAAAAAGTCAACATAAAGTTAAATCAATGAAGAAGATAGATTGCAACCAGGACAGCTATAAAACCCAAGAGAAAAGAATACGTAGGTATAAAGCATTATACTACATGCCGACAACATTCGACTTATGGGTGCTAAAGTTTATCAGACGATCAGCCATTTGCTTAGCTAATGTATCTTCCATGCCACTGGTAGACCTACTGATATGTTGAAATGTTAGTTGACACAAACAAGACATACCTGATCTCCTTGAAAAGGAAATGCAATTTCCATGGGCCCCTTTTGGACTTCTTCCAGTGGGCAATGGTAACATTAGACAAATCACTCTTTACAATTAAACTGTCTTGGAAGGAACATGAATATAATCGAAGACTTCCAATATGGCTAACGCTTTCACCTCATTAGAACCCTCAACTTTCACATACTTTGAAAACATGAACAAAACTTCTCTATGATTTCTAAGGATTTCTAAGAACCCCACCCATTCCTGCAGACCCTTGTTTACCAGTTGCACCATCTGCATCAAATTTTAGAACACCATTAGGAGAACACCAAGCAACCTTCTTCCTCAATTTCATAGAACCCGGCACCAAACAAGCTTCTTAATTGTGAAGGATATTATATCTATCTTCAAATTGGAGCAATCTTTCTTAACCACAATCAATTGATAGAAAGGAAAGATTGCAACAAGAGGTCAATGCGACCACACAGGCAACTACAAATGATGAAGGAATTATATTCCATCTCAGTGGATGCTGGAGAACACCTTGGTTGTCTAATAAATCAGCCTCCGATTTGCCCCTCTAAGCACATGCCTAAATTTTTTTGGAATGACTCTTATATCGTGAATTTCATCCACTACATTGACTAACTTCAACAAAAAATCCATCAGCAGAAGATGCTCATTTCATCTCATAAGCATAAGACTCTCCTAAATAACTTAAGAGTGAATAGATTTAAGCTCATGGTTTCTGGAAGATGAACTAGACAGAAGTTAACTCTGCACCATTACCCCCACTAGCCCACGTTTCCTCAACATACACAAATAATGGTCTGAGTCTCTTAGATCCCTGGATTTCTTTGCACTCTCCCATCAAAAACTCTTGTAAATATGTGTTTTGGGGCTCCAAATAGGTATAATGGGCTGAAACCAAGAGTAATCTCCAAGAAATCCAAATTAGTTTCCATCCAACTTATTAGCTCAGACACCCTTAAAATACTTAGAAGCTATTGCTCAAGAAATAACTGTATTTTGAGTATTAGAAATAAGAATCCCTTGCTAACAACTTTATTTTTGAAACCTTTTCATTTCTTTTACATCGATAATATGGAACAAATAACTACTGTGTGGGGCTTCCCCCTAAGAACGGGATTACACTAATCTCGGTAGAATTACCGACTTGGCTTATCTCGGTCTCAGTATCCAAGCTCGGCAGGAATATCACATTCAGTTCAGCATCAGTGTTGGCTGGCATCCAACTTGAGCTAGCTTTGGAAAAAATACCAGCTAGCCTCATTTTGGTCTCGGCAGCAGTGCCATGGCGCCTCCATCTTGGCATCATCCTCACCTCGACATTGCCAGCTAGGACGAGTGAAGGTCATAATTGTACCCCACAGTGCTACGACTACGTTGCAGAACGTATTGACAAACAAGATCGACGCCAGACTATGATAAGAGACCAGCCTTATCAGGCGATCACCTCCACATTAATACGAGGATTTGGTGCATGATCCGATGGGACGTTTCCCCACCTACCGCCATTAAGGAAGCATGGTGTGGGGCAACGGGGCAGTGCCTCTACCTACCTCCATGGAAGGAGCCCTCCTCTATATATATGCATAAGGTAAACTTACAGAGGACAGACGATCAGATACATCCTTACTCTGCATTCTTTTCTTCCTTATTTACCCATCCTTTGTCTAGTGACTGCACTAACTTAGGTTTCGGAGTGCCTCTGGCTAATAGCAGCCCATGCCTCAACCTTTCTCTTCCTCCTTCCTTTTCAGGTCCCAGGCGGTTAATCTTCCCCAAAGAAGCTTCACAACACCATCATAAACTAAATATCCATTTATCCAAGTCCGTAATATTTAGGCACTCACAATTGGCGCCGTCTGTGGGAAACGATTAAACCAAATCTGCCAAAGCCATGCCTCCAAAGACTTGAAACGGCGAAGGTACGTCGAAGGTCTGAAAGGACTCGTTGTTACTGCCTCCGGTGCCACCACCGGTGTACTCATTCCCACCACGAGAGCGTCCACCATCACCATTGTTTCCGCAACTAGAGCCACAACCCCAGTTGCTCCAACCATTATCATTACCCCCGCTAGTCCAATCACAACCTCTGCCACTCCAAGATCCTCCCCACAAAAGGATATCTCGTGGAAAATCTACAGCGCTGAGCGTGGAAGGACCCTTCACGGTATCGGTGGGCAGATCTACTCATCAGGCTGACAATGGTGATGACGACAACACTCTCGTCGTCGACATTAGATCCCAGGACCGTATTACCCAAGAGCAGGATGAGTTGATTCATTAGCTCAAGAGGCAGCTCATAGAGAATAGGAGGGCCCCGGTACCATCCCACAAACGGAACCCTACTCCCTCGGCTAATCAGGACTTAATGTAAGTCCTGACCAATAAAAAAAGAGACCGACGTGAAGAAGAAGGCTCGAATAACAGCCATTTGCACAGCGACTCAAGGAGATCATGCCCAGAACCAGAGTCGTTGAGGCCAGAAAACGTTGCGGACTTGAGGGAATGGCTTGACCGCCATGTCAAGCAGGAGGTCCAGCAAAAGCTGGTAGAAGTCGGCCTCGCCCTAGACCGGTCAGACGCCACGATGCAGAGGACCAGGGCATGTCCCCCCTTCTCCCAGGAGATAAAAGGACTTCTCTCTCCCTGAGAGATTCAGTGTCCCGAGATTCGTCCTCTATGACGGACCCTCTGACCCCGCGGCGCACCTTCGGCATTTCACCCAGCGAATATCGGTGTGGGGGACGGTGGCCACCTAAACTGTAGAGTCGTATCCTCCAGTTTAGGCGACCTCCCCCTTAGATGGTTCTGTGCGCTTCCGGAGGGATCGGTTTCGAGCTGGCGACAGCTTTAGAACTCCTTCGTCGAGAAGTTTCAGGCGCACCGGGTCATCCCGAAGACAGGTGGCAACCTCATGGCAATCCGGATGAGGCAGACTAAAAACATTACTTAGTTTTCCAAAAGATTCTGGATAATCTATAGCCAGATCGAAGACGCCAAAGATGACATCGCCATCATGTGCTTCCGGTAGGCTTTGTTCCCAGGCAATGAGCTCCGCAAAGACCTGGTCCGGTCCCCCGTAGTCATAATGAAAGCATTAATGGCTAGGGTGAACTGGTACATCGAGCAAGAAGAGGACGAAGCTCGAACCAATGAAAGCTTCGGCCTCTCGCAAGGAGACCGGCCCCCCAGAGGAGACAAAAATCCTCTAAGAGGGAGTCAGATAGGAAGAAGGCCTCGACAACTTCGACAGCCTTCTCGGCCTCCACCTCTGGGGGGCAATAGGAAGTCAAAATTCAGGCCCGTCAAGCCGGCCATTGATTCCTACAAGGCCATCAACACGATCTTCAAGGAGCCCATCTATAAGCTCCTCGGCAAGATCAAGACGGAGCCCTACTTCCAGTGGCCGCAGCCTATGAAAGGCGATCCATCCACCCGAGATCAGGGCAAGTTCTGTACCTACCATAAGCAGAATGGGCATAGGACCAAGGACTGCATGGCCCTCAAGTCCCATCTCGAGAAGCTCGTCAAGGACGGGCACTTGAAATACTACATCAAGGAAGGTGGAAGGGTCAACTGAGCTCAGTAGTGCCGACCCGATGAAGATCAGGATAGCGACGAGCCAGAGGGCATCATCAACGTCATTCACCTGGCCCCCACTCCTAGAGGGGGTAACCAAGCTCGTGCCGAGGCCAGGAGGGCTTCACACGACAAACAGGTGATGTCGGCCGAATTGGAACCTGCGCCCAAGGAGGTCCGGAAGGAGAGACCCAAGATCTGGTTCTCAGATGAGGACCTTGAAGGAGTCCAGCTCCCCCATAACGACCCGCTAATCCTCACTCTGCGGTTGAAAAACTACAAGGTGAAACACATTCTTGTGGACCCTAGGAGCTTGTCTAAGATCCTCTATTTTGATTGCTTCAAGAAGCTCGGTCTTAAAGATGAAGATTTGCAGGAAGCCCGCACTCCCCTGGTGGGCTTCAGCTCAAAGCCAGTGTATCCTAAGGAGAAAGTCTCCATAGAAGTCCAAATCGGAGGTGCCTCCAAGACAGCCGACTTCCTGGTGGTAGATGCACCATCCCAATACAATGTATTTATAGGGCGAACTTCACCGCACGACATTGAAGCAGTGTCCTCCACCGATCACCAAAAGCTCAAATTCCCATTGGAGAATGCCAGTGGGAGAGTTGAGGTGATCACAATACGGGGAGATCAATAGATGGCCAAACAATGCTTGATGGCTGTGGTGCCTGGCGAAGTAGAACCACATCAGGTACATATGGCCGAGCTCGAGGTCAGCTCGGGGATGTTGGTCGATCAGCAGAGCAGAAGAGCGTAGAAGATTTGACTGAAGTCAGAATCGATCCCGATGATCCGAGAGATATTTTCTGCTAGGGAGCCAGCTCCTCGACGATGAAAGGTCCGAACTGCGCAACTTCTTGTTGCAGAACAATGACGTTTTCGCCTGGACGTCATACGAGCAAGATCCTGCTCGACGCCGAGACCAGGTCGATCTTCGAGAATGGGAAGCTGTCTGTAGGACTTGCTCGACGCCGAGACCAAGTACCTTCCACTTGAGAAACTCGAGCGCCTTTCGCAGACTCTCTCATTACTTCCAGACATACACGATAGTGGTTGTTACAGAACATCCGCTTAAGTCCCTTTTCAGAAAGGTGGACTTCTCTGGAAGAATTTCAAAATGGGCCGTAGAACTGGGTTAGTACGATATCCAATATCAACCAAGAACGGCAATCAAAGCCCAAATTTTGGCAGATTTCATTGTAGAACTCACCTCTCCGAGTTCGGCACCGACGCCACTCGATACCGAACTGGGGGGCAATAAGGATGATGAAGTTGCCGAGACAGATGAAGATCAATCTTAGAAGCAATTCCTTGGTTCAGCATGGAAAGTCTTTGTCGACGAATCCTCGACCTCTAAGAGAGCTGGCGCCGGCATCGTGCTGCAATCTCTAGAAGGCCTTCCTTTTCATCGAGCAAGCCTTGACACTCAACTTCAAAGCATCCAATAACGAAGCCGAATACAAAGTATTGATTGCAGGGCTCAGTAGCGCTAAAATACTGGGGGCACAACAATTGGTGGTCTTCAGCGACTCTCAGCTGGTGACGAACCAACTGAGCGGAGACTACCAAGCCTGAGACGAGAGGATGGCAACCTACTTGACACATGCAAAGCAACTCCTCTCCCAATTCCAGAAGGCCGGAGTCAAACAAATCGGCAGGCAATTAAACTCCCATGCTGATGCTCCTGCCAACCTAGCTCTGCCGTAGAGGCTGGAAAAAAAAGAACAGTTGAGGTAGAGACACTGAAAAAACCAAGTATAGAACTTCAACCACCTCGGTAGGTTCTGTGTGCTGACCTCGGTCCAAGCTGGATGGATCTAGTCATAGCTTATCTAAAAGATGACGAGTTCCCTGAAGATAGAAATGAAGCTCACAAGATCAGACTGAAAGCGGCTCGGTTCTGGTTATCTCCTGATGACAAACTTTACAGAAAATCTTTCACCAGACCTTACCTCCAGTGCATCCACCCCAGAAAAGTCGAAGATTTCCTCTATGAAATCCATGAAGTAATCTACGAAAGCGAGATTGGAGGTCAGTTATTACCCTACCAAGCTATCAGCCAAGGCTACTGGTGGCCATACAAACAGAAAGACGCTCGGCTCTATACCAGGAAGTGTGAAAAATGTTAGAAGTTTTCTCACTCTCTCCACCAACCAGCACAAGACCTGAGCCCACTCTCCAGCCCAAGGCCCTTCGCCTAGTGGGGCCTCGACATTGTCGGACCACTCCACCGAGCTCCAGGGAATAATAGGTGGCTAATAGTAGCTACTGATTATTTCACCAAATGGAAAGAAGCAAAGGGACTATCCTCCATCAGTAAGCATGATACAAAAAACTTTGTATGGAGGAATATTATCACAAGATTTGGAGTACCGCGGGCCCTAGTCCCTCTGCTTCTATCCATTTAGTGAGATAATCAGTAACTACTATTAGCCACCTCCTATTAGACAACGGAACACAATTCGACTCCAACTTCTTCAAGAACTTTTGTCAAGAGCTCAGAATCAGGAACTACTACTCGACTCCTGGTTACCAGCAAAGCAACAGTCAGGCGGAGATATCGAATAAAGTGGTACTCGATGGACTCAAAAAGAGACTCGACCAGGCCAACGGGAGATGGGTACAAGAACTTCCCAGCGTCCTTTGGGGGTATAAAACTACTCCAAGGCGTTCCGCTTCGACAACGCCCTTCGCCCTCGCCTATGGAATGGAAGCTGCGATCCCCCTTGAGGTCGGCCTTCAAACCTTGAGGTCAGAACTTTTCGACCAATGTCAGAATGAGGTAAACCTAACTCGAGAGCTTGACCTGGCTGAAGAAAGAAGGGATGCAGCAACCGTTCGCCTGGCTTCCTATCAGCAGCAGTTAGCGAAAGGATACAATCAAAGGGTCAAAGAGAGGAAGTTTTCAGTTGGAGAACTGGTTTTGAAGAAGACACTTCCAGCAGACAAAAATCTCAGTGAAGGCAAGCTTGCACCGAACTGGCATGGGCCATTCAAAGTAATCTCAGCAGTCGGGAAATCAGCTTACAAGCTCGAAAGCATGGATGGTAGAGAGTTACCGCGACAATGGAACGCCACGCATCTTAAGAAATGCTATTTCTAGATTGTACTCAATTTCTGGAATCAATAAAAGTGAATTCTTATGTAAAGATGTACTTCATTGCTTTCCCTACTGCGGAACTCGGTGGCCATAGCTTGGTTATAGAACCAGCTATCCAAATCGCCAAGTTATGGAACTCGGCGTACATTTCAGCTTGGTTATGGAACCAGCTATCCAAATCGCCAAGTTATGGAACTCGGCGTACATTTCAGCTCAGTTATGGAACCAGCTATCCAAATCGCCAAGTTATAGAACTCGGCGTACATTTAAGCTCGGTTATGGAACCAGCTATCCAAATCGCCAAGTTATGGAACTCGGGGTACATTTCAGCTCGGTTGTGGAACCAGCTCGCGAAGTTATGGAACTCGGCACTTCGACTCGGTTATGGAACTAGCCATGCAAAATACTGAGTTACGGAACTCAACAACTGTCCTAGTTCGATTGTGGAACCAGCTATGACAGGACTTTTAGACCCAGTTTGATTAAGCTAACTTCATTCTGGTTATGGAACCAATGTTGTGTTCCCAATTATTATTTAATGGTTCTAGTTATAGAATCGAACTTAGTTATTATATTCTAACACCGAACTCACATACTTGAAAATGAGATGTGAAACGGTAATTGTATTCACTATTGCAAAAGTTATAGTTTATATTACATCAAAAAGTATAAAAAGAAATACATCAGTAGCTCAAACGACAACCCCGACACGTCCGGTCTCAGTTTTCGACCTCGACATTCTCCTTTTCGGCTTTGGGTGCAGTCGACTCAGGAGGGGTCGCGTCGACTCAAGAGGGATTTCGGTCGACACAGGAGGAACTTCGGCTTCCGGCTCTGGGGGTTGGAACTTGGGTGGATTCTTGTACAAAGAATGATCTTCGGAGACTCCTGTTCCTTTTAGGGCACCTCTCCACCCCAGTTCCCAAATTGTCTAGCTCAAATTCATGACTTAAACCTCATATGCAAGAGAAGCCACTTCCGCCCCCTCTTGATAAGCAGAATCAACCTCGGTCTCCAGTTTGGCCTCGACATCCTCTTTTGCTTCTTGAGCTCGACAACAAGCTGTCCTCAGCCTCAGCCTTCGCCGCCTCCAGCTCAGTTATGATAGTCCGGACGGTCGCCTCCTGCTCCTCCTCCCTCGTTTAGTCTCCTCCAGATCTGCTTGGAGGGCCCGCTTCTCCTCCTCCAGCCTCACAATCCGAACCCCGACCTGCCGAGACCGTTAGAGCTGGACTTAGGTTCTATGCAGTACCTGTAAGAGAGACAAATTGTCAAGACATGACTGCCAAAATGAAGTAGAAGAGCTCATGAAAAACAGAGTCTTACCCTGATGGCTGACTGCAAATTCCACGTCGCCAGTTGAACGTCTTCGGTCTCCCTGTGCCTCGCCATATCCTTTGGCAAAGCACATGCGTGGGCTAGAGCAGCAATCACCTCCGGATTCCCCCACATCCGGTCCTCCACTGTCACCGACCTCCCGGGCTCTATCATGAAGCTCGGCCTCTATGCTGCCGGCATGGTGGGTAGAGGTGTCGAGGTGCTGCCTGGAGTTTCTCGAGGAGGGCTCTCGATCCGGGTCCTTTTCTCCAGTCGGATCTCTTCTTGTTCCCGCTGACCCTGCTCTTCCCGCGAGACTTCCGAGATCAGGACAGGATTCTCGATGACCTTGGTGGACAGGCCCAGCTCGGATGAAGCAGCTCGGTCACCGAAGACAAGGGAACTCAGGTCTTTTATTGCCAGAGGGCGTCTTGATGCCATGTCCCCTCTTCTCTCTTCTGAGCTCGGGGAGACATACGATTCGACAACCCGCTTGAGCTCGGCTTCTTCTTGATCTGAGCGCGGGTCCAAGGCTTCGGCGCCCGATGTCTCGTGGCGGTCACCACGGGTCAAGGCCAATTCCGGTTCTGAGATCCCCGATGGCTCGCCCTCTCTCCTTTTGGTAAAAGAACAATACCTCGGTTCGTACCTAAGCAGCTCCCAAGTAGCCCAGCCTCTGTGGCCTTGATATCGATAGACGGCGTCGAACCAGGTGTTATTCTTCTTCCACCCGGCTCACTTCGCTTTTTGCCACCTCTCACTAACACCTGCACGGGAAAACAGAGCGTTAGGTCGGCAAAAATAGGAAGAAGCAGTACAAAAGGCTCAGGAGTTCGGTATTTACTTGGAGGAGCCTCGAGATGACGAGGGATCCTGTGTGCCCTCTCGAAACTGGTTTCGGCCTCGCCTCGTTCCCAGTTTCCCGAGACGAACAACCGATCATCTCCGACGTATTTATTAGAATCCTCCAAATCCTGGACAAAAGGCACTCTTCTTGCCTTGACCCGAAGATAATATTTATTTTCCCTCCGGGTCTTACATATGTCATAGGAATCCTCGATGTCATGGACACCGATATCGATACCTAGAATTCCGTTCAGCTTGGCTACTCCCATGATGATTTTGAAGCTGTTCGGCATCAATTGGCAAAGGCAGAGACTCCACTTGCTCAGGCAGATCCTAAGGAGGGGGTGCATAGGAAACCTGACTCCACCCTCGACTATCGACACTAACGGGAACGACATCCAGTTGTCCCGAAAAGAGAGGCCATCAAAGGGATCCTCTGGGTTGTCTAACCTAATCCTTACGTCGTCTGGAACCTCTTACTTAGCCCTAAACTCCATTGCAGTTGCTGGAGTATCTACCCAGCTCATGTAAATCCCCATATCTAAATATGAGAAGATTTGGGGAAAGAGGGGCATGAGATTGAGAAGGTACCAAAAACCCTAGACGGGATAGGGCAGAGAAGAAAACCTAGAGAGGTTTTGGAACAGAAGAAAGTAGGGCAGGTGAAGACTTACAACGGCGAAGAGGGATCCTAAAGACGCCAGACTCTGGTCAGACAAAGCTAACAACAAGCTCTTCTCTCTGCGAAAAACTCCTTTGAACGAATGCACGACACAAGTGAGGAGAAGGAAGGGACACCCCTATTTATAGAAGATAAGGCCCCCTTTTCGAATTTTGAAAGACGCACGTGCCAAGCGTCGCCTCGGAAGCTGTATGCGTCACTTCAAATTAATTGGGAAACCAGCCAAATGACGACATGTGGTGCCGCTAGTTCATCTCCTGCAGTGATTCAAGACATCCTATTAATTACCTCGGGTAGACGAGGCGACGGCAGCGTGCTGTCGATTACCTCAGGCAAGGAACTGGCATTAAAGATGGGATGCGCATTAAATTCCCATGACTCTTCAGTCACATCACTTAGATCCCGACCTCAAAGAGTTGGAGAACTCTATAAGGCCAAGAGCTAGGGGGCAATTGTGTGGGGCTTCCTGTCGCGACCCCGGACCGGGGATCCCCAATCCGGGATCGGGACCAATGATTGGTGGATGATGATTCAAGATGATTGATGAGGATTACCTACATCCACCATATATGATTTTGTTTAATTTCCCACAGGTGTCCGCGGTGAGGATATCACAACCTTGCATGAATATTTCTTTTAGTGCGGAAGCGTGTAGCAAATCAAATAGTAAGACTATCTCTAGTCATGCAAGCATTAACATCGAATATCAAAACTGTATCAGGAAGAGCAATGATCTATAGCATGTTTTTCAATAGTTGTTAAAGTTAGACAAAATATCATTTAGTTACATTCCCCAAAATTAGAGGCCAACAAAGGCCAATATTACAAAATAATAACCCCAAAAGAATGTTTAACAAGTCCTTCCCAAAATGTTTCGCCTCTTGTAGCAACCCGATGTCTACATGACATCGTCAGCGCGCCACTCAACTAGAGGATGCGGCTCACCTACCACCTCCTCCGGCTCCTCCTCAAGGAAACCGGCCACGGGACCTGAGTACCAAAGCAAAGGATCAGACACGACGGTCTGGCAAGAGAGTGGGAAGGTACAACAACATAAAATAGATGAAATATCTCGAAAAGCAAGGAAATCTGTTAAAGCAAGAACTCTCATAAAAATAGATAAATCATTTGCTAGAAACATGTAAACAAGATAAAACATATGAGGTAACCAAGGAAGTCGGGAATAACAAGGTGGCAATCACATAGAGCTAAGTCCTCTGTCACTAAAGTGACAACAGTATCACGGGACGTTGATCTCAGTCACACAAGGTGAGGAGAAGCAACGTAAACATATATACAATATAAATATACGGGAACAGGACCACGGTAGCGAATCGGGTATCGGGACGGGACCACGGTAATGACCGGGTATCGGGATCCAAACTGCAGCTGGCGGGACGGGAGAGGGATTTCCAAGTCGGTGGATCAAACCGACAAGGTATCCAAGCTTAGTGATGCCGACACATAGGTTAAATAACACATCGATACATATGCAAGTAAATCAAGTACAAGTAAATCAATGCACGAGCAAGAATATTCAATGTATCACTTTCATTTCATATCGGGCAATACTCTTCGGGACAAGTCCATGTTACTAGTGTAACCATCAAGCTTTCGGGAAAACAGGTCATGTAAGGTAAATCTTGGAAATGAAGGAATAAAACGAACTATTACAATTCCGGGAAATATTGATTTCAAGATCTATTTAAGTGAATAGGGGTCCCGTATGTCAATTATAGCCATTACTTGGTACTCCTTGAGTTTGAAGACATTGTGGGCTCCTTATGCACTTTTACGACTTTTAAAACTTAAATTGAGCTTATGGTTATAACTAGATATTATGATAGGAAAGCAAGACTATAAACGGTCCATCCTAAGTAGGATGTCAACCCGGAACCATCGAGCAACCTACTCAGTCACCGAAAGGAATAGAATTCGCGATACCCAAGGAAATAGACTTTGCATTTAAGTATGAAGAGGGTATCGTGTCGTTCCATCCCGTTCAAGATTGAATCGATTGAACTTCGATGCATTCCGGACCAACCGTGAAGAGCATCGGCACAAGACGCTCTTACATATGGTCAAGTGAGTCCAAGGAGGGTAGCCAAGGTCCACAAAAAAAATAAATTTCAAAACCCACTTCGGTCCGATCGATCGGTCGAAATTTCTGTACCAGAAATACGCAGGGTCCGATCGATCGGCCGATCGATCGGTCCAAAAAGCCTTACAGTTAAAAGTCGGACCGATCAATCGGCCTGTAGGTCCGATCGATCGGCACTGGGCGTGAAGCATGCCCGGGAACTTGATTTTTCTCCTTCTTGTTTCCTTTCCTTCCAATACCTCCACAACCACAATTAACTATGAACAAGGAGACTTAAACACATGATTCCAAGACATTAAATGAGGCTATCAAGATGTGTAAAGATCATTTACTTCCACCATGGAAAAATCAATGAAGAAATCAATGAAAACATGAAAACCATAAATGCATCACCAAACCATTTCAAACTTAAAAACATCCAAACATTCACTTGCCTCAAGTCCAAGCTAGCAAAAAACAAGCCTCAAATCACTTCAATAGCTCAAAGCCAAGCTACAATCAAAAACCCCAAAAACAACCCTAAAATGGGTTACACAAGGAATGAAAATGAAAGAACTTCCAATAATGCAAATGTAGCTTCCCTAAGGCTAGAAGATCACTAATCTAGGAGATGAATAAGATCACTTACTTGCAAGGTCCCCTAATGGACAAGGTAAGCTCAAGGAAAGTCTCAAAGTTGATGGATTCTTCTAAAAATAGTATCAAGAGGAAGCTTGAGAGATGAGGAAGAGATAGACAATCTCCATTTCTTGATTGATGAGCTCTTGGTGAGGCTTGGAGATGGAGAAGCAAGAAGAAGAAGAGAAAAGTAATGAAGAACCCTAGACTCAATAGTTGAGCTGGAACATGACAATGGAGAAGGAAGGGAAGGGTTCCTCTTTGTTAACACTTGGGTGGTTGGGTCCCACAACTTAAAGAGCTACGTTGGCTGAAATCATCTCTCTCGGGTCCTCGGATGAATTCGACGAAGAAGGAAGAAATGTTCGTCGAAATATCTAGTTTCCAAAAAGTGTATGTTTCGAGTTTCGAGAATATTAAGTTTTGGGTACAGATTTGGTGTGAAATGACTGTTTTACCCTCAAGGCTATGAAATCGGGTTTCGGGGCCTCGAATGGACACGAGATCAACATGAAAGTTGTAAGAATCCACAAGATGAATGCAACTGGCCAAAAACACAATTCAAAACACGTCGGGAAAATTTCACAAGAAAATGCAAAGCCGAAAAGGGAACCCCCAAAGGGCCCCACAAGCCATCAATCACTCCAAAAAGCCCAAAGCTAGAATCAAGGCTATTCCAAACCCAACTAGACCAAAAACACTAATCAAGCTTAGCACTAAAACACAACTTAATTAGCACTAATCGGGTTCACTCGGGTCGGGGTCTTACACTTCCCCCTAAGAACGGGATTACACTAATCTCGGTAGAATTGCCGACTTGGCTTATCTTGGTCTCGGTATCCAAGCTCGGCAGGAGTAGAACATTCAGTTCGGCATCAGTGCCAGTTGACATCCAACTTGGGCTAGCTTCGGTAAAGATACCAGCTAGTCTTATCTCGGTCTCGACAACAGTGCCATGACGCGTCCATCTCGGCATCATCCTCAGCTCGGCACTGCCAGCTAGGACGGGTACAAGGTCATAATTGTATCCCATAACGCTACGGCTACGTTGCATAACGTACTGACAGGCAAGATGGACGCCGAACTATTATAAGAGACCAGCCTTATCAGGCGATCACCTCCACATTAATATGAGGATTTGGCGCATGATCCAATGAGATGTTTTCCCACCTACCGCCATTAAGGAAGCATGGTGTGGGGCAACGGGGTAGTGCCTCTACCTACCTCCATGGAAGGAGCCCTCCTCAAAAGAGATACATAATGCATAAGACGATAACTAGTATAATAAATTGGCATATAACAGCATGTTGGTATTTCACATCTATCCCCCATATAGTCTGATAGGAGTTAGATCCGATACTCTGGCTGTTACAACAGCTGACTTGGAAGCGAAAATTTTCTCATTTTTTTTTTCCACTTGATGTTCCTATTTCTTTTGTAGGAGTTGGAGAATGCTTCTTTACTGTGTTTGAGGTCAAATTTGATCAAAGACATGATTACAAGCTACAATTGTTGGATCACTACATTTCATGTTACTATTGCTCTCCCTTCAATTTGAATGGATATGGCTAAAATGATGATAATGATGTTCATGTGCTTAAATTCCTGCATCTTGAGCTGGCTTTCAAGAGTATCCCATGATGCAGGTTTTTATTCCTTTGTTTGTGAATAAGAGGAAATAAGACAATTACATATGATAAATAGCTTTATTTGTATGACTCTTAGATGGAGGATAGAATTACATAATCCCAACAGAATCAATATTTTAAAGTATAAAACTGTGAGCCTACATGATATTCTGACATTTGCAGATATTGTTTTTTTGATAATGGCCTACAAAAAAAGTCTGATACATTGTCCGATACATTTCGCTTTTTGTGCTGACCGATACGTACACTCCTGATACGGCTCTCTTGACTCGTCAAAGTAGCCAATTGTTGCAATTTATCTACCATTGGTTGACCCCTATCTGTGCATTTGTTTAGCCTGGATTGATGTTCAGATCTGCCAATCTTATGAATTACAAGTTTTATACCTTGTGTTAAGTTGTTCTTGGCACTGTCTCTGCACTCTTCTATGAATATACATGGACATATATGTAAGGTCTGATTCTAGGATCAAGTTAGGTGAGATTGCTTTTTGACCTCCTTTTTCGGGATATAGAGCTCTTGATCTTGAATTTGGTAGCTGCCGAATTCAAGACAACAACAAGGTGAAGTTCGATCGGATGGCCCGATCAAATTTACTCCGATGCTTAAGTCAGTAAACAAATTAGGAATCCCAATATAAATTCTTGGGCTCTAGATCTCACCTCCCTGCTCTTCTTCTCCTTTTTATGCCTTTTCTTTCTTCCGTTCCCTGAAGTTTCTCCAACTCCCATTAACTGCCGTTCGTGGCTATAGGAGGTGCGCACGTCTCAGGACATGTCTTCCGTCGTGGGAGGAATGCGTGCTCCTTCTCTGCCTGGCTCCTTCTTCCTCTTGCCAGCTACCCTTGATTCTCCACATTTTTAGTGTATGGCGGTTATGGATAAGGTTGAACTTCTTTCCCAGTTCGTGCCGGCCTGGGTTCTAAACCTACTGATTTGTTTTTTAACCTGGGCTGGGCCTGCGAACTGGGTCGGACCCAACTTGGATCAGGTTCGGATCCGTATCCCTTACAATATAGTTGAAAGGATCGAAAATACTCATATTTTGCCACCACCACTTTCTTTCTGGGGCTGCGTGTGCTGAACGATGTGGTTCTATTAGGTCCTGCTTTCTTTGAGCTTGCTAGTTAAATGCAACCTGGAATGCAATTATACTCAAGAAGACGCATTGTGGGCTAAGCATTACAGTTCCTAGAAGACTATGATTGAGTATATCAGGTTCGGACACAAATTTCGAAACTTTTGGAATTAAATGGTCCCCAAATCAGTTCCCACATGCTCATTAATTTGACTATTGAGGACAGTTGTGATAAATCTTTACAAAGCAGGGAGTTCTGTATTTTTTCAGAAATTTAACACATCAAGACCTGACTTGACCCAAATTACTTACAGTACAGCCCATAGCCCTGCTAAAGCTGCTGGCTGACCTTAAGCATGCGCAGCTTGTGCAATACTTGCGGGATGCATGTGCAAATACTCTTATTTGTTTTCTTTTGCTTTCTTTCTTTATTTAGTTCACCACAATCACCATCACCATCACCATCATCATAGCCTTCTGCTAACTATGTTGGGCTCACTACTTGAATTCTGTTTCTCCATTCTCTAGCATGATCATGAAATGCTGTTTTTCTCAGAATTCATGTTTATTAGTTAGGACTCTTTATTTCTTTAAGACTTCCAGTAGGAATAGGATTAATGTTTGTCTTGTATTGGAAATAAATAAAAAAGGACTGTTTGGGCTGCCGCTTAGCCGTAGAACCTAGGATGAATTTTTATACAAGTTGTTTTCGGCCCATCAATTTTTAGTGGAATTTGAAGATTTGTTTAGTTTTCTTCAATTCGCACAGGTCTAGTGATGTTTCAGTTTTATCGATTGTTTCTCTCCCTTTTCTTGCTTCTTTCTGGTATGATAATTGAGTGTTAGAGGGCTGTTCCGTACCCTCAACTGTATTAGTTCCCTTTGTACAAAGTTGCAGCCCTTTCACTTGATTGGGCCCTACATCATAATGCTCCTCTGTTCCTTATGTTTGAAGTTAGTGTTCTGTTGCAAGTTTATTTATTTATTGATAACATTGTTGTTGCAATTTTATTATAGTATTTTGTACACTGTTTAACTAGAATCTGGAAACAACCTGGAATTTGTTATGCAACCAAGATTTTGTGTTTTGATATTATATCTTTGCAGAGCTTCAATGAATTCCCAACTTACAAATTATCTATATACTAGGATAAAGGCTTGTGAGAACTGGCTGCACAAGCTCTTTCTGCTCTTTCAAAATATGATCTGGGATACTTTGCCGATTCTGTTCTTGAGAGATTAATTCCTTGCACTCTGTCATCTGATTTGTGCATGCGTGATCGCTCCTAAAACAGGGTTGCAAATATAATTATTCCCCACTATTATCTCTGCTTGCAAAAGCAAAGATGATAACCAAGTATCGTATCCACTGGGACAAAAAGGCTAAGTTGTGTTGTTTCCTAAATTCCTAAACTATTCCTATTAGAAAACGGAGCTTTGATTATTAAACTAATCCTACTAGAACACAAAGTGCTGGGTTGATGAGTTTTGATTTCTAAATTAACAAAGTAAAAGATAACTTTGATTCAATCAGAGAAAAGATCTAAGGGTACGAATCCACTCTAACCTCGCACAATGGCAAGTATAGACCTAGGGTTTTACTGTCAACGCTATAGAGACTCGTCTTGGTTACAAACCTTCAGAGTCAACAAATAAAGGATGTGGATGTAAATCGGGGCATAACCTATCTCTATTGCATAGATTATCCTAAATCTGACAAACACATTCATTCAAGCATTATTATATGACTTAGTATTCAAATCTATAAGATTAAAATACCAAAGAAAGAAATATTGCATTCATAAAATCCAATCAATGGATTAACATTTTGTCATATAACCAAAAGCGTTTAAAATAAACCCTAAACCTATACATCACCATAAACAAGAGGTTAGGGCTTCATCGCAACCCAAAGATAAGGAGTTAGTTACGCATGGAAGATGATTGACAAGGAATCTCTGATGAAATCGCCATGGATGCTCTTCCCTAAGCTCCAAAACCTTCTCCAGACCTTCTCCCAAAGTGTGAATATCCCCAAAAACGAGTTTGGGCTCTTATTTATAAGTTTTGGGATGAAAAACCTCGTCAAAACGCGCATGTGACGGACTCTAGTACGATCCGGGCGTCCGGACGCCAGCTCCCAGGCGTCCGGACGCCAGGAATAAAAATTCCCGCACACCTCTCTGCCTCCGGGCGTCCGGATGCCAGGACACAATGCCTTTCGAGTACTGGTCATCACAGCAAACTTCCAGAGGTCATATCTCCCTCGATATAGCTTCGATTTATACAATCTTGGACTCCACGGATATCTAGTCAAAAAGAGCTTTCCAACGGTACGTAGATTATACTAATCCGACACTTGAGTTGAAAGTTATGACCATTTCAAGTTGCTGCCCCTGAAAATTCCGAGAATAATGGTGCAATTAAAAGACCTTCCATGTTGGCATGCTATGGGGTGAGTGGGACCCATGTTGGACATCCATGGCATGTTTGGACTCTTGCTTTGCTTTCTTATTTGAGTCTCTTCCCATATTTGGCACGCTTTCTTACTTGCAACTCCGGTTTGTCATGCTTTGTGAGATTTCTTCCATTTTAGCTCTGAATTTCGCTCCTTGCATCTGTAGTATCTACAAATAATAAAATAACATAATTAAGCTAATTAATCTCTTCCGACAGTATAACCAAGTCCTCATTAAGGGGCCTAAAATGTATCTTTTAGGCTCTCATCACACCCCCCAACTTACACTTTGCAAGACCTCGAGCAAAGCTAAAACAAAAGAAAAAACTAACTAAGGCCACTTTCGTAGGGAGTACAGCTGCACTTAGCATGTGCAGCAAGCCTTTAAACCTCTAAGTTCCCCCTAGAGGACGAGTTATAGTCTCGTGAGGGTTTGCAGTGAATCTACCGACAAAATTCCTAAAACATAAAAGAAAAACAAGGAGTATTTTCCACCAAGGTATCTACGAACACCGGATATTCCTGATTTTGGGGTTTTCAATACACAACTCAAATGTTGTTCACAAATCCTATCTTTTGGTTAGAAATCCTCAAAATCATGCTGGAAAAATTAATCGTGCACGGTGAAAATTGTGTATATATAGAAGCATGAAAGCATAAAACGATCCACTAACAATTTCTGTGAAAATAAATCTTTTTCTTTCAAAATGTTGGGCCACCGAACCTCAGTAAAAGTTAACATGATTCCTCTCAAGGCATTTGTGGTGGCTTTCACACTATTATTTTTCAAAGGACGTGACAACACTATTTTGATTTTTTTTTTTTTTAAAGAAATGACTGTGCAATGCCTAGGTCTCTTAAGCTTTCTAATTAACCCATGTAACGAGCATTCAGCCAATGACTCCAAAAACAGATGTCTTTAGGGCACTAGGTATGGCAATACCCCTATGGGCTTACTGGCTCAGGTTAAAAAGGCTACGAACCCAAACTAGTCACAACTCTTTTTTTTTTTAATACAGTCCCCAACAATAGGCAGCCCTTTCCATATGCCCGACTTCAGTAAAACCGAGGGTCAGCTTTCCATCATAATTGTTCTGAAGTTTTCACTAGTATGGAAATCATAGTTTCACATTTCAAATTGTCTATATAATACGTGTTAAGTGAGAGATCAATAATTCAACAATTTCTCAAAAACTCTTTCCTAAAACAAGATAGTGAACCATTTTTCTCTTTTTCCTCACAAAAAGTTTCAAAAACAGGGTATCTTCGTTTCATAAAAACCAGGTTAGAAATCCCCCGAAAGACCAACAACACTAGCAAAAACTCTTCCTTTTTTTTTATAATGAAACTAAAGGAAAAGACAACAAGTAAAAAGAACTAAAAACAAAGGAAAAGACTACAAGTAAAAAGCACTAAAAACAAAGGAAAAGACTACAAGAAAAAAGAACCCCACCCCCAACAAAGGAAAAGACTACTCCTAGACTACTCCAAAGGTTAATACCCCACCCCCAACTTAACCTAACATTGTCCACAATGTGAAACACAAAAAAAAAAGATAAAGGACAAGGAAAGTAAAGGAAAAGGAGGGATATCACCTGGGTACTGCTTAACAAGAAGTGGAAGGGAGGAAAACGGGGAGGACGCCCCCAACTCAGACCAAAGTACCTGCGGAATGTTAGCGGCAAGCACAATAAACAGAAACTAAGAAAACCTAAGAAGTACAAACCAAACTTGCAAAAAGACATGACTCAGCACTTCTTTCATGTCTACCTCCTCCAGGTTAGGAACTAAAAACCTCTGCATATCTCGAGAATGTATAAAATCAGCAATGCAAGGAAGACGGGATATGCAAATGGAGGAATCAATATCTTTCAAGTTGGCAACTGAACAACCGAGGGTACTCTTATGCATGTCCAACACATTTAAACTTTGGGCTTCCTGACCATCAGACAGATCAGGAGCAATGACAGCCGGTAAAGTATCCTCAGGGCGAAAAGCATTTTCTACGAGCTCATCAACAACATCAACTGCAAAGCAGTCATCCTGGTCCGGAGGTTGATGGGAGGTCCTAAAAGCATTAAGTCTCACTTTCATATTCCCGAAAGAAACATCCATAACTCCGGTTCGGCAATTAATGTTCGCATTGGCCGTGGTAAAAAAGGGCCGTCCAAGAATGACGGTAGTGTGCTTCTGTGAATTTTGCACTGGTTCAGTGTCAAGGACGATGAAATCGATAGGGAAAAAGAACTTGTCGACCTTGACCAGAACATCCTCAATTATTCCTCGGGGCACCCTCTCAGATCTATCAGCAAGTTGTAAGGTAACCGGAGTGGGCTTTAAGTCCCCTAGCCCAATCTGCTCATACACCGAGTAAGGCAAGAGATTGACACTCGCTCGTAGATCCAACAATGCATGATCAATAACGTGACTCCCAATTGTGCAGGTAATGGTGGGAGTGCCAGGATCTTTCAGCTTGGGAGGAGTGTCATTATGGAGAATTGAGCTCACTTGCTCGGTGAGTAAAACCTTCTTTGGCACATGAGATTTAGATTTGCGCTTTTGAGTGCACAAATCTTTCAGAAATTTAGCATAAGAAGGGACCTGCTTGATAGCATCTAGCAAAAGCAGGTTAATCTTTACTTGCTTAAACACCTCTAACATCTCATCCATGGTTGCTTTCTTTTTACTAAAGGGAGAGGGCGTGTCAAGACAAGTGGGAAAATGGGCTTTAGGCACATATGGGGGTGCCTCATTTCCCTTAGAAACCATTTTAGCCCGAGAGCTCTTGGGATTTGTTATGGGCTCTTTCACACCTTGCTTAGGCTCCTCAGGCCTAGTCTCAACCTCACGCCCATTCCGTAATGTGACAACCATTTTCGCTTGCTCATGATAGGTATCATTATGTTGCGAGCCACTACCCACATCATAAGAATTCTTAGGGTTAACCGTGGGTTGGCTAGGCAAGCGTCCCTCCTCTCTTTTGTTAAGAGCATTAGCTATTTGCCCGATCTGGACCTCTAGCTTAGTTATGGACTGAGAGTGGGAATGGACCAGCTGAGTGATTGCTTTGAGCTCTTTGAGCTCTTGCAGCACTGTCTCCTCAAATGATGGAGTTCTTTGAGGTGGTTGAGGGTTGGGTTGCTGGTAGGATTGTTGGGAACGATAGGCCGCAGGATTGTATTGAAAATTAGGCCCACTTCCCGATTGAGAGAATGAAGTGCCTTGACCGGGCGACTTCCAAGAAAAGTTGGGGTGATTGCGCCATCCCGGGTTAAAAGTACTCGAAAATGGATCATTACCCGGTTTGGAGAACCCCTGTGCAACATTCACTTGCCCTTGCACAAATTCAGGGAATTGGGGTGCTGCAGGACAATTGCTCACAAAATGAGCAGGACTGTTGCATAAAGCACAAGCCTTTTGAGAGGGTGGGGATTGGAGAGTTTGACCCATAGATAAAAGCTGATCCAATTTTTGGGTCAAGGCAACCACTTGAGTGGAGAGTTCATTAGAGGGTTGAATTTCAAACACACCTCTAGGTTTTTGCAAATTAGAGGTTGCCGGCCTCTCTAATCTAGCAGTTGAAACATGGTGCTGAAAGGTCTCACTCATATTCTCAAAAAGCTCCCATGCCTCATCCTCATTTTTCAGCATAATTGATCCCCCACTGGCGGTGATTACCATGTTTCGCCAATCAGGAGACAACCCATCATAAAAGAACTGAACCAATTGCCACTTGGCAATTTGGTGATGAGGACATTTTCTAATGAGATCCTTGAATCTATCCCATGCCTCATGAAATTGTTCATTATCAGTTTGGGCAAAGGATGTGATAGATCTCCTGTACTGATTTGTTTTACCCACAGAGAAATATTTATCTAAGAATTTTTGTTGTAATTGGGCCCAAGAAGTGATGGAGTTTGCAGGTAAGGTACTCAGCCAATCCTTGGATTTGTCTTTCAATGAAAAAGGAAAGAGAAACATTTTTAAGGCCTCACTACTGAAATTGTTTATTCGCACCTTAAAGCAAATGACCAGGAACTCATCAATGTGATTGTACGGGTCCTCATTGTTCAAGCCATAGAAAGAAGGAATAAGATTGATTGTACTAGGCTTGATTTCATATTGAGCTGCCTGTACAGTAGGCAGCTGAATATACGATGGTGACACGTATTCCAAAGGAGTGTAGTGCTCCTTCAAGGGTCGGAGAGGTGGAGGAGGGGGTGTACCGGGTGGGGTCACCTCTTTTTCCTTTGCCATTGCTAAAGTGGTGTGTGAGGAATTAGTAAAGTGTTTAGATGATCTAACCTTCCTAAGGACTCGCTCTAAATTTTGGTCTATAGAAACCAAATATGGATGACAAGAGCGACGACTAAGCATGCACACACAATTCTCACTGCATTTATATAAACAGAATCAGAAGGTCTGGGACTTACCTTGCCTTGGGAAGAGAAGAGAGATTTCTTTTGAGTAAAACTTTGTCCTTTGTGAACTCTCTTGGATCCCTGCACAAATTCTAGGATTTTGTGTTAAAATCAATGCCCTGCAGTAAGGACAGTAAACAATGTGAATAAAGCTGAAAAAAAAAAATAGAAGCTAGAAAAGGCGAAACTAATATTAGAATTAAAAGAAACAAACAACCGTGCTAATTGTCCCTGGCAACGGCGCCAAAATTATGATCGCTCCTAAAACAGGGTTGCAAATATAATTATTCCCCACTATTATCTCTGCTTGCAAAAGCAAAGATGATAACCGAGTATCGTATCCACTGAGACAAAAAGGCTAAGTTGTGTTGTTTCCTAAATTCCTAAACTATTCCTATTAGAAAACGGAGCTTTGATTATTAAACTAATCCTACTAGAACACAAAGTGCTGGGTTGATGGGTTTTGATTTCTAAATTAACAAAGTAAAAGATAACTTTGATTCAATCAGAGAAAAGATCTAAGGATACGAATCCACTCTAACCTCGCACAATGGCAAGTATAGACCTAGGGTTTTACTGTCAACGCTATAGAGACTCGTTTTGGTTACAATCCTTCAGAGTCAACAAATAAAGGATGTGGATGTAAATCGGGGCATAACCTATCTCTATTGCATAGATTATCCTAAATCTGACAAACACATTCATTCAAGCATTATTATATGACTTAGTATTCAAATCTATAAGATTAAAATACCAAAGAAAGAAATATTGCATTCATAAAATCCAATCAATGGATTAACATTTTGTCATATAATCAAAAGCGTTTAAAATAAACCCTAAACCTATACATCACCATAAACAAGAGGTTAGGGCTTCATCGCAACCCAAAGATAAGGAGTTAGTTACGCATGGAAGACGATTGACAAGGAATCTCTGATGAAATCGCCATGGATGCTCTTCCCTAAGCTCCAAAACCTTCTCCAGACCTTCTCCCAAAGTGTGAATATCCCCAAAAACGAGTTTGGGCTCTTATTTATAAGTTTTGGGATGAAAAACCTCGTCAAAACGCGCATGTGACGGACTCTCGTACGATCCGGGCGTCCGGACGCTAGCTCCCAGGCGTCCGGACGCCAGGAATAAAAATTCCTGCACACCTCTCTGCCTCCGGGCGTCCGGATGCCAGGACACAGTGCCTTTCGAGTACTGGTCATCACAGCAAACTTTCAGAGGTCATATCTCCCTCAATATAGCTTCGATTTATACAATCTTGGACTCCACGGATATCTACTCGAAAAGAGCTTTCCAACGGTACGTAGATTATACTAATCCGACACTCGAGTTGAAAGTTATGACCATTTCAACTTGCTGCCCCTGAAAATTCCGAGAATAATGGTGCAATTAAAAGACCTTCCATGTTGGCATGCTATGGGGTGAGTGAGACCCATGTTGAACGTCCATGGCATGTTTGGACTCTTGCTTTGCTTTCTTATTTGAGTCTCTTCTCATATTTGGCATGCTTTCTTACTTGCAACTCCGATTTGTCATGCTTTGTGATATTTCTTCCATTTTAGCTCTGAATCTCGCTCCTTGCATCTGTAGTATCTACAAACAATAAAATAACATAATTAAGCTAATTAATCTCTTCCGACGGTATAACCAAGTCCTCATTAAGGGGCCTAAAATGTATCTTTTAGGCTCTCATCAATGTGTCATGGTGCTACCCTAGCTGCTGGGGAGCTTGTTTTTGGCTCTTCATCAGTCTGGAATCATGCTTTCTGTTGGTTAGTATTTCACTTGCCATTGCTGCACAGCATGTTCATGAGCTTAACTGCAAGTTTCATCGAGTGATGTACCAGTAATGGAATCTTAAAATCTCTCTTAGAAGTCATGGAATCCTACCAAAGCATGCAAGTTTAATCAGATTTTTCATTTTGGCGCTGCTCTCATGGTATCTAAATTAAAATTACTAAATCCAGCAGGCACCTTGTTTTTTGGGTATTTTGGTGCTATTCTTGTGATAAAAGAGGAAAATTTGTCACATCTGCTTTCTCCTCAAAGACCTGTTTCATTCTTGTAGCTAAAAGATATAACCTCTTTTTTTTTTTTTGCTCCTTAAAGTCATACTGTTAATCTTTTCTTCCTAGTATTAACAATTGAACATGTTCGTCTGTCATCTAATTTGAGAAATGAACCTATGCTGATAGCAGCATGGGAGTTCCCATGCTCCCTCCTCCACATGGGGCCTACCTTTGCTTCATCCAAGCCATTGATATCCCATGCCCCTCCCCGAATATGCAACTTTTTCCAATTTGAGTGATACACACCACTGGATTATCCATTTGATAAACAACTAGTTAATATCCTTTTTCATGTATTTATTAATCCAATGATTCATCACTCCAATGGGCGTAAAATCTGGTCCAATACTATTCAGTGGGGATTGTGTGAGATGAATTTATTGGATCAAGCAATGATGGACACCACATGGAATCAGTGGCAGAGCCACAATTTTCTTGTAGGGTGGGCTAACAATGGTAGGCAAATAAGATTGAGCATATGATTAAGAATGCTTTAACACAATCTATGACATTTCTACCAAAAAAAAAATCTATGAAATATTAATCATATCCTTGTTGAACTTCTAAAATGCTTAGATCTCGTTGCCAAGAGCGTGCAGGTGAAAATGATCAACAATTGAAGTCCAAATGAGTCCATAAAGCTCAAAATAGTATAGACCGTCGAATCTAGTCAAAAGTTAATAATTGACCTTTGACTCCAAATGTGGTAGCTCTGACCGTTGGCTACACCTGGATGGGCTCTAACTTGCGTCAACTTGGAACCTACCCAGTCCTGACCCGGACCTCGAACAACAGGTTGAACTTGGACAGGTCAGATGGATCCAGAGTCCAGACCCAACTTGTGGTTGACTTAGCTCAAATGGCAAAGGCAGGCGGATGCTATGGTTGACGAGCAATTTCAATATGCTGCGTCAGAAAAAGGCAATGCATAATAAGTTGATAAGTCCATGTTGCGATGTGTCCATAGATTAACTGTGATCATGACTCGTATGATGTGTTGATGCAAACGGCGGACCGAGATGTGGGGCAGGTAGGAGATGGTAGGAGGTACTGGTGGTTAGGTCAGGCTTTCACTTGAAAAATTGGCCTCACACCAAACTCCCTATCACTAGCGAGAAGAAGAGAACCAGGGAACATCATCCCAAAAAGCTCAAAATTTCATTGGCTACATCACATATCCTCATATGGCTGCATGTAGAGCTGAAAGAAAGAGGCCGAGACTTGTTGTTCTTGTTTCTATGAGAGTATCAATCACGCCTGCAATCAGTTAAGAAGTGGTATTCCCCAGCACGACCGACCTGATAATTAGAACCACTCAAAATAAGCACCTTCCCCTTGAATGGTACGTATGTCCTGAAATTAATTAAATGGAAGTTTGATACTGCTGCCTGTAAGATTGAACATATGATTAATATGTGGTTAATTCATATGATTAATAATGCAAAAGATTGTATTAATCATATGTTTGAACTCATGGTGGACCAACTCCTATTTGAGTAAAATCTTGAGACATTCCATTCCAACGAAGGGCGTTCATTTTCAGTGGTTTGAATTTTTAATGGTTGAGTCCCACTGTGGAGTTCCACTCCCTTCTCTCACAGAAAGCATGAATGATAAGCCCAGAGGATCTGGACTGGGGCCTTTTTTCCAGAGATGGGGTTTGCCTACTGGTCTTGGGCTAGGTCAGCCTCTTGTCCCACTCTATAATGCTGCTGCTGTCATTCCTGCAAGGTAAGACAAAAGCCGTTTTTCACTCTTTGTTGGGGAGGAAGAAACGAAGCTGGGAGAGGACCCCTAGCGTGTGATAAGCGGTGGCAGATAGGAAATTCCTATGTTGCTGTCAGCATAGGGCTATTCTCTTATGATGCAATGCTCTTGTTGTTACTTTTTCCCCTTGGTTACACTTGCATGGTTGGTATGCCCTTGTGTACATAGATCCTGGGACCTCTTGCCTTGTGTGAGAAATAAGAATGCATTAACCATCATGCTAGTTGTGTCTTTGACTGGTGCTATTTTTTTATTTTTTTATTTGATAAAAATAAAGAAAATTGTCAATACATGGGAAAGGAAAACATGCAAACCCTGTCCTGACCAATTGTTACGAAAACAACAGGTGAAAGACAGTAAGTTGACATACTGTTCAAGCCAGAAAAAATGGGTGATTAAGTTCACATGTTTGCCAAATCACCAGTATCATTTGCTTCTCTAGGCATATTTAAAGCGTTACTGGAACTGGAACTGGTACGTACTGCCTTTCTTTACTCATCATAGGCTATGCTTCTGTTCCAGCGAACTATAAAACTTTCCCCATTTATTATACACTTCAATTTTTTATGTATTGGATTTTTCTATGTATTGCTGGGCCGAGCTTCTTTCCCCAAAAATAGGCTAAAAGTTTCTTCCAGTTTCTGGTTTTGCTAGAATAAGTGAGCAATACACAAACTTCTTCATGTCATCAATAATTCAGTATATAGATGTTGTCTTTCATGTGTCAAGTCCGACTAGCTAATACATTCCAAAAGCTTAAGGTGTTAGAAAGCGGAAGACCAATTCACTTAACAATCCTTCTTTCGAACTGGATGTCATTTGAATTCACAGTCCACATGCCCATGCCCATGCGATACATGCCTGCCCACCCGACCTGGGAGAACAATGTCTCCCTAGGGTTTGAACTCATGACCGGTGTGACTCTGATGTATAGTTGAGTCCGACTAGAAAATACAACCCAAAAGGTTAAGCTGTTAGGAAGTGGAAGTCCAATCTACTTAACAGTATGTTCTTATCCGAACCCCTTTAAAAGAAGCTTATGTTGTTAATGCTCATAGTTGATGGTTTTTATCAATTATTATTTTGCATTATATCATTATTATTTGTTGTATTACTCTTAGTTTTGGATCATGTTGACTCCCAGTCTGTCAAATTTGTAGTGTCTATGATCTCTAGTTATAATATTGTTCTGAACATGGATTATTAATTCTTATATGTTTAAGTTACATCTACAGAGAAGCAGATATCTATTTCTGGTATTGTTCCTGCAATTGAGAAAGCACGTCTTTATCGTGGGAAGGGTTGAGAAATCTTGCGTTCTGCTGTTTCCCGGTTTATTGAGTGTACATCGATTGCTCGTGTTCCCTTGACAGAGAAGATAAAACGGAGTTTGCTTGACTCTTACTGAGTATTTGAGGCATCCCAATGCTCAGATACAGGTGCATCTTCTTGGTATTTCAAATCAACTGTACTCAGGAACATTGCACAGGACTAGCAGCAGTCAATAGTGGACAGCTTTTGTAAACAATTTGGCCATGCTTATGAATTCGTTCTGTTCACATCTTGATGCTGTGGAGTCAATGTTAATCTTTTTGGGTAATACATTATCTAACTTAAAACTGTACAGGGTTCTGCTGGTGAAGCATTAAAACACTTTGTTACTGCATATCTTGCTGCCACAGCTGCTAAAACTCCCAATGATATTATGTCTAAGTACCTAGGGCTTTTGGGTGATCCGAATGTAGCAGCCAGACGAGGATCAGCATTAGCTCTAGGTATCTTGCCTATTGAACTTTTGTCTACTAGATGGAGGGATGTGATAAGGAAACTTTATAGCTCTTGTATGATTGAGGTACTACTGTGTTATTTAAGGCTTCTGTTTAATTAACCTTTTAATCTATCATTAAAGAGTATACCTCTACATACAGAATAATCCCTTTGATTGGGATGTTAGAAACAATAATCTAGATTTGGAAAAACTTTGATCAACCAAGATCCTCCATGTCAAATCATTGAGAGATGTAAAGCGGAAAAACATACATGGATCCATTGAATGAAGTTGCTTACAGGTTGTTGATCTTCCAATCCAATATGGCTACCCAGAGAAACCCTCTTGATTCTTCTGATGAAGGGATGTCAGAGAGAATATGAATTCACCATATAAATTGGGGACCATAACCCTAATATATAAGATATCATAGGTTTGCTATTTCTAATTTGGCTCCTCATCAAATTAGAAATAACATTCTGGTATCTACACATTAATCCCATAACAATTATACCCTTAAGCCTTAGAACTTTAATTCTTAATTAGATCACTTTAATATAGGCTTAACCAAAGATAGCATAACACATTTAATAGTTACATGTGTGGCCCCACATGATGGAATTTTCCCAACAATCTCCCACTGGGCCATATGTGTAACTTAACAAATGTGTATGACTGTATGAGCTCCAAAAGTTTGCTATCATAATTTAGGATATATCCAAACAATCTCGTCCATTGATTATGCCGGTATAGGATCAAAGCGGTCTTCGTCACTTTCAACATGACTAAACCCGTCAATGGTCACGTACACCAACATAACCAAATGACATAGATAAATCATGGATGCGTAGCATGGAAAGTACATGCAATGTGATCTATACATGTCTATTTCCAACTAGTTCTACTGTATTCCTTAGTGAGATCAATATTTAACACAATGTAACAGAGTGAAATGAAACAAATACTGTATTTCTGATCAGAATAATATCCAAATACATAAATGCATAAGTGTGTTCAAAATCAAACATAAAGCAATAAAACATAAAATGATACAAACTCCCACTATAATGTGATATCCTCACACAAAATAACACCTATATGAGCAGTGTGCTCATGAAAGACCTTGGGTGGTAATCCCTTTGTAAGCGGATCTGCTATCATGGAGTTTGTCCCAATGTGCTCTATGGATATCTGTCCATCTTGTATTCTCTCCTTCACAACTAGGAACTTAATGGCAATATGTTTTGACCTAATTGAGCTCCTGTTGTTGTTGGAAAATAGCACTGCTGATTTATTGTCACAATATAATTTGAGTGGTCTTTCAATATCCTCCAGAACTCGCAGCCTAGTGACAAAATTTCGCAGCCATATTCCATGGTTGGATGCCTTATAGCATGCTACAAACTCTGTTGCCATGGTAGAATCAGTCACGAGTGTGTGTTTGGCACTCCTCCAAGATATAGCTCCACCAGCTAACAGGTAGATGTAGCCTGATGTGGATTTCAGACTGTCTTGGCATCCAGCATAATCGGAGTCAGAATACCCTATGATCTCCAACTGATCCGATCTCCTATATGTGAGCATATGATCTTTTGTTCTCTGTAAATACCTCATAACTCGCTTGGCTGCTTTCCAATGATCCATCCCTGGATTGCTTAAATATCTGCCTAACATACCAACAATGTACGCAATATCCGGACACGTACACACCATAGCATACATTAGACTCCCTACAGCTGATGCATAAGGAATCTTCTGCATTTCCTTAACTTCAAGGTTAGTTTTAGGGCATTGATTGAGACTGGACTTGTCTCCCTTAGAGACAGGGGTGTCACCTGGTTTGCTGTCCTGCATGCCAAACGTTTTGAGCACTTTATCAATATAGCTTCTTTGTGATAATCCAAGAATACTCCGAGAGCGATCTCGTTGTATCAGGATCCCTAATACAAAAGAGGCGTCACCAAGATCTTTCATCTCAAAATTCTTTTATGGAAATCTCTTGGTTTCATGTAACATGCCTATATCATTTGTGGCAAGCAATATGTCATCGACATACAGAACCAGGAATATGTGCTTACTCCCATTGAATTTGTGATACACACAATTATCAACAGCGTTTGTCTCAAAACCAAACAAGATAATCACTTGATGAAACTTGTGATACCACTGACGAGAAGCTTGGTTGAGTCCATAGATGGACTTTGTCAATTTACAGACCATATTCTTTGGGTCTCTCGACTCAAAGTTTTCTGGATGCACCATATAAATTGTTTCGTCAATGTCACCATTGAGAAATGTTGTTTTGACATCCATTTGACGAAGTTCAAGATCAAAATGTGCAGCTAGTGCCATGATTGTCCGAAAAGAGTCTTTCGATGAAACCGGAGAGAAAGTCTCTTTAAAGTCAATCTCTTCCTTTTGGGTAAAACCTTTAGCTACAAGACGAGCCTTATACCTCTCCACATTACCATTTGAATCCCTTTTGGTTTTAAAAATCCATTTGCAACCAATGGGTTTCGCACCTTCTGGTAATGGGACAAGTTCCCAAACCTTATTGTCTTGCATAGACTTATACTCCTCATTCATGGCATCAATCCACTTTTGAGAGTTAGAACCTTGCATGGCTTGATGGAAGTTGATTGAATCATTTTCCACCATTCCAATTTCTTCCTCATGTTCTTGGAGAAATACGAAAAAATCGTCCGGAATAACATGTCTCCTCTCTCTAGTGGATCGCCTTAATGGCACTGGTTCTTGAGGTTGTTGAGTTTGTTCATCATCTTGAATGGGGGGTTGATCAACATTGTCTTGTTGAGGATCCGAATTCGCTTCTTGATTAATGACAGGTATAGAAACCTGCACATTGTCGAAAGCAATAGTGGGAATCGTAACCGATTCTTCCTCAAAGACAATGTCTCTAACCTTATTTCTCCCCCAAAACTCAACATCCTCAAAAAATGTTGCAGTTCCCGACTCAATAATTGACCTAAGTGTGGGATCATAAAACTTATAGCCCCTAGATCGCTCAGAGTAGCCAATGAAGTAACTGCTCACAGTTTTGGAGTCCAATTTCTTTTCATGTGGCCTGTAAGGCCTTGCCTCAGCTGGACATCCTCAAATGTGAAAATGTTTTAGACTAGGCTTTCTGCCTGTCCAAAGCTCATAAGGTGTTTTTGCAGCTGCTTTAGTTGACACTCTATTCAGAATATAAACTGCTGTTTTGAGTGCTTCTCCCCAGAGTGACTCTGGTAAAGTGGAATGACTAATCATACTCCTTACCATATCCTTAAGAGTCCGGTTTCGCCTTTCAGATACACCATTCATGCTAGGTGACCCTGGCATGGCGTACTGTGGGACGATTCCACATTCCTCTAGGAATTTAGCAAACGGTCTTGGACGTTGTTCACCTGAACCGTCATATATGCCGTAGTATTCACCACCACGGTCAGACCTGACACTTTTTTTTCTTTTGTTGAGTTGGTTCTCAACTTCAGCTTTAAATGTTTTGAACACGTTCAAAGACTGTGATTTCTCATGAATGAGAAATAGGTATCCATAGCGAGAGTAATCGTCTATGAATGATATGAAATACTGTTGGCCATTCCAGGAAGCTGTAGGGAATGGTCCACAGATATCTGTGTGTATCAATTCTAAGACGTTTGTAGTTCTATTGGCACCTAATTTCTTAATTTTGGTCTGTTTTCCCTTGATGCAAGCAATGCAAACATCAAAGTCTGTAAAGTCAAGGGAATCTAAAATGTCATCAGACACAAGTCGCTCAACTCTAGACTTAGAGATGTGACCTAAGCGTTTGTGCCATAATGTAGCCGAGTTTTCTTTACTACGTTTACGTTTAGTACCTCGTGATTCCACATGCAAGGATTCATTATAAGAAACAATTGTATCACTACTAGAAAAAAGGGCTTTTATATCGGTTGCAAAAACTGCCCTATATCGGTTTTTCATATAACCGATATAATATCTTCAGTCAAGGTATTTTATATCGGTTAATATTTTTTTATATCGGTCAATTTTTTTTATATCGGTTACACTGGAACCGACATAATAATCTCTATATATAATATCGATTAGGAAAATATGTGATATTAATTTCAATAAAACCGATATTATAGACAAATATTTTATATCGGTTGTATACATATATTTTATATCGGTTGTATACACATATTTTATATCGGTTATTATGGAACCGATATTATATATACATATTTTATATCGGTTATTTCCCTCCTTTTTATTTTTCCTTCTTCCCTCCCTTTTCAGGACGTCCTGCGGCTAACCGCCTGTGCACCTGCGGCTAACCGCCAGTTATATATAATATTTTATATCGGTTATTATAAAACCGATATTATATATATACCTCAAATCCCTTAATCCCCCGCGCGGGCTCAGTCCTTCTTTCCCTCTTTTTATTTCCTTCCCTCCCTTCTCTTTCTTTCTCCATCATTCCTTCTTTCCTCTCACCCTCGCTCTCTTCTCTCCTCACTCTCGCCTCTCTTCCCAGCGCTTCTCTCCCTCCAAAAACCCCTTTCCTCTCACTCTTGCTCTCTCTGCTCTTCTCTCACTCTCGCTTTCTCTACTCTCTCTCTGCTCTCCCTGTCTCTCTCGCTCACTCTCGTTCTCCGGAGAAGAAGAAGACGACGACGACGAAGAGGAAGAAGCTGCTCTTCCGGCGCTGTGCAGGTGCCAGGTACATCACGTTCTTTCCTTTCTTTTTGTTTCGTTTCTTTCTTTCCCTTTTCTTCTGCTGCTACTGTTTTCTGTTCTCTCTCTCTCTCTGTTTTTTTTTTTGTTCTGTTTTCTCACGATCTCTGCTGCTGTTTTTCTTGCTGCTGTTATGTATTTTTTTTCCTTGTTGTTTTTCTTTCCCTGCTGTGTTTCTGCTGTTTTTTTTCCCTGCTGCGTTTCTTCACAATTTTTTTTTCCCTGCTGTTTCGGCTAGCCGCCTCCAAGTTGACGGCTAGCCTCCAAAAGTTGGAGGCTAGCCTCCAACTTGGTTCGGCTAGCCGCCTCCAAGTTGGAGGCTAGCCGCCAGACGTTGAAGGTGATTTTACACTACTTTCCATTCAATATGGGTTAAATCTCAAAACATGAAAGTTGTAGCCCTCTGAAAAATATTTCATTTGGATCAAGAATCATGTTGTTTGGAGTTCAGAAGAGGAAGTTATGAATTTTCTACTGGAGACAACTCTGCTTCACTCGGGTTGCTGTTTTTCTGTGACCAGTCCGCTTCAAGGTGAGTTTACACTACTTTCCATTCAATCTGGATTAAATATCAAAACATGAAAGTTGTAGTCCTCTGATAAATCTTTCATTTGGATCAAGAATCATGTTGTTTGGAGTTCAGAAGAGGAAGTTATGAATTTTCTACTGGAGACAACTCTGCTTCACTCAGGTTGCTGTTTTTCTGTGACCAGTCAGCTTCAAGGTGATTTTACACTACTTTCCATTCAATCTGGGTTAAATCTCAAAACATGAAAGTTGTATCCCTCTGATAAATCTTTCATTTGGATCACGAATCATGTTGTTTGGAGTTCAGAAGAGGAAGTTATGAATTTTCTACTGGAGACAACTCTGCTTCACTCGGGTCGCTGTTTTTCTGTGACCAGTCCGCTTCAAGGTGAGTTTACACTACTTTCCATTCAATCTGGGTTAAATCTCAAAACATGAAAGTTGTAGCCCTCTGATAAATATTTCATTTGGATCAAGAATCATGTTGTTTCGAGTTCAGAAGAAGAAGTTATGAATTTTCTACTGGAGACAAATTCTGCCATTCAAATCAGGATGGCTCACGGCTAGCCGCAGGAAAAGTTGGGGGCTAGCCGCAGGTGCACTGGCGGTTAGCCGCAGGAAGCACAGAAAATCATCCTGAAAAAAAAAATGATTACTGGAAAGCTGACCGTGGGTCTGGCGGCTAGCCCCCTTGCAAAGGGCGGCTAGCCGCCAGGTGACCGTAAGGTCACCTGACCCTTTCTAGAAGGACTATTTATAAAAAAAAAAAAAATACATATATAATATTAAATCGGTTACAGAACAAACGATATAATACAATCCCAAAAAACCGATATTATAAATATTTTTTATATCGGTTTCACTTTTTTTATATCGGTTTTACAGTAATATGTGTTATAATTTCAGGTTTAAAAGACATCAGTTGTCCAAAAACCGATATGAAATAATACACATATTATATCGGTTATAGTTATCTATTATATCGTGGGTACTTATATCGGTTTGAAGTTTACTGAAAAACCGATATAATAGGTCTTTTATATCGGTTTTTAGCCGATATAAAAACCCTTTTTTCTAGTAGTGTATCAAGCAAATATAAGTTGTCATATACACATAGAGAACCAGTTCCAACAACATTTGAATTTATAGATAAACTGAATTGATTGTTTCCAAATGAACAAAAATAACCAAACTTGTCCAATAAAGAAACCGAAACCAAATTCCGAAGAAACGACGGTACAATAAAAGTATCTAATAAATCCAAATAATAACCAATTTTTAATAACAACCTAAAATGCCCTATTGCCTCTACTGCTACCGACTTTCCATCGCCCACAAAGATGTGTCTTGCAGCATCACTTGGCTTTCGATAGCTCAGGCAACCCTGCATAGAAACACTGATGTGAGTAGTAGCACCAGAATCCAACCACCACGTGTTTCTAGGTACTGAAGCTAAATTTACCTTAGAACAGACCAAAGCAAGAAATGTACCTTTCTTTACACGCCAAGCGTGATATTTGGTACAGTCCTTCTTCACATGTCCAGGCTTGTTGTAAAAGAAACAACCCTCAGTGGCTGGCTGTTGTTTCTTTTCGGCCAGACCCTTAGTAGTTTCATTTTTCTTCCTCTTTTTGCCCTTATCTTTGCCCTTATCCTTAGAGGTGCTAGCCAAATGAGCACTTTTGGTTCTGTCTTGCTTCAATCTCTCTTCCTCTTGTACACAGTAAGAAATGAGCTCATTAAGAGTCCATTTCTCCTTTTGCAAGTTGTAACTGACCTTAAATTGATTGTATAGTGCAGGAAGTGATATTAATACCAAATGCACGAGCAAGTCGTCGGACAGCTCGAGCTTCAGTGCCTTAAGCTTAGAAGCAATATGAGACATTCCCATAATGTACTCCCGTATGTTCCCCTTGCCATTGTACTTCATAGAAATCAAGCTTTGCAAAAGCGTGCTTGTTTCTGCCTTATCGTTTTTCAGAAAACGCTTTTCAATTTCGGCTAGGAATTCTTTGGCTGTGGTTAGCTTTTCAGATACCGCACCCCTAAATGCCTCCGGAATGCCGCGCTTGATGATTATAAGACTCATGCGATTTGAGCGATCCCACTTCTCAAAGTTCTTCTTGTTATCAGGAGAACTTGCATCTGTAAGATAAGCGGGTTGCTCAATCCGTAGTGCAAGGTCTAGATCCATGCAGTCGAGAACAATTTCTATGTTCTCTTTCCAATCCTTAAAGTTGGTCCCATTAAGTACAGGTATAGAGTTGATATTAGCAGATATAGTAGAAACACTAGCTGTAAAGAGAACAAAAAAAAAAAAAAAAAAACAGACAAACATGCTCATATTATTAACCAAATACAGAAGCAACAAATTCAAATAATGGTAAGTCTCATGTCAAGATACCTAGCACAACATTAATATCAAGTCTTTGGACAGTAATATTAATTGTAAATGGTCATCTTCTTGTAGTGATCAAACATTGACAATAATTCATGTCAAATAATAAATCTATCTTTGGATTGATTTATAATTCACATGTAAAACCTTATAATCATCACATGTTTACCACCACAGGTGTGTATGCAATTTGGCCAAGTATTAACCTTCCTTTGAGCCGACTAAGACCCGCATGAATTTACACACACACAAACATCCAATATTCCTCATGAACAATCTACACAAGAGAGGTCACTTTGGTGACATCTTGTTTCAATTAGCCCATTTAGAATAATGGACTATTTTATTTAACCATAAAAGATATACCATAAAATATTTGAATTGGCGTTGAAGGAAACCAATGAGTTGTCTTCTCATGTCACCACAAACGGAAAAAAAAAAACCTTGGACCATCATAAAGTGTGCTCCCACGGACCACCATAAAGTGAGATTGCATAGGCCCATATGCATGTTGTGGCAAAGTCATGCTGGCTGCAGAACCATTGTTTACAACTAAAGAAGGTAATCCCACCTATACTGGCTGTGTGACATTCCCGGGGTAGGAATCATTGTTCCGGCTCCAGATGGCATACCAGATGGACCGAGACTATTCATAATATTTTGGTTAATGCCTACATGTTTCCAAACGTGCCCATATCCTACAAGGACTCGAACTGGGAAAGGAAAGGGAGGCTGGACGTTGGCGTCACACACGCACGGGTCCTTCTAGTACTGAAAAAGATTCATCTGACCCAGACTCCTCTTTGAAAGCCCCAAAAAAAAATAGAGATTTCTTTTCTTGTTCCGATTTCTCATGGCTAACTGGGCCGATCTGCCTCAAGATATATTGGGGTTGATTTCCGATATTTCTATTTGACCCGATCATATCAGAATGCATTGTGTTTGCAAAACATGGCAGTCCCTTTTGAAGAATAGTAGCAGTAAGCGTGAGTTGCCATGGCTGATGATGCTTCTTGAAGTTCTTAATGAAGAAATTAACAGATTGCAACTAAAGAACAGAATATCAACAGATTGATTTATATCCGGATTCCCAATGGCTTAACATGGAGATGCTCTGATACCAATTGTTAGAAACAATAATCTAGATCTGGAAAAACTTTGATCAACTAAGATCCTCCATGTCAAATCATTGAGAGATGTAAAGGGGAAAAACATACATGGATCCATTGAATGAAGTTGCTTACAGGTTGTTGATCTTCCAATCCAATATGGCTACCCAGAGAAACTCTCTTGATTCTTCTGATGAAGGGATGTCAGAGAGAATAGGAATTCACCATATAAATTGGGGACCATAACCCTAATATATAAGATATCATAGGTTTGCTATTTCTAATTTGGCCCCTCATCAAATTAGAAATAACATTCTGGTATCTACACATTAATCCCATGACAATTATACCCTTAAGCCTCAGAACTTTAATTCTTAATTAGATCACTTTAATATAGGCTTAACTAAAGATAGCATAACACATTTAATAGTTACATGTGTGGCCCCACATGATGGAATTTTTCCAACATGGGATGCTGAAGCACGCGTAAATGTTGTTCGAGGACTTGCATCAGTGTGTGAGACATTAACTAACACAAAAGATCATCCAGTTTTTCAAAATGTCGAGGAAAACAAAGCTCTGTATGAGGTGATCAAGAATGATGTGATGCATACTTTGCTGAAGGCACTTGATGACTATTCTGTAAACAACAGAGGTGATGTGGGTTCTTGGGTCCGTGAGGTAGCAATGGATGGCCTTCAAAGATGTACATATATCCTTTGAAAGGGACAAGTTGTTGGCTGCACACCAGAGACAGACGGTGTCAAATGCCTGCCTGAGCTAACTGATAGGGACATGATTGCTTCTGATCAAACCTGTTCATTGTTTGATGAAAGTCTTGCCTCCAATTTAGTAGGAGGCACTGCAAAACAAGCTGTTGAGAAGATTGATAAAATTAGAGACATGGCAGGGAAGATCCTTCAGTAGATTTTGTATAACTACAAGGTTTTTATTCCATTCATACCTCACCGGGAAGCACTGGAGAAAATTGTTCTTGTTGGTGCAAATTTACATTGGAGTGTGAGTATTTCTTAACTTGGTGCCTAATAGAGTTTTCTTTGTGGTTTTCTTAGTAACTTGATGGATAAAGGGGAGAACCAATCTTCTTTTCTTTTTTGATTTTGAATGGCAAGAGAAGATTTGTCACGTCCCCCAAAATAAGAATTGGGAAAAAACGTGAAAAATTAAATCAAATTCAAATTTCCTGTGTTTAATACAACACAAGCTTCCAAAAGTGGACCCACAAAAAATTTCAACCTGTGGTAAGTGAAAATAAATTTCATTAAATGCAGCGGAAGCTTTATTCAAATGGTATCCAAAGTTCATAAATGAGAACCAACACAAATTCAGATAAAACAATAATAGTTAAAGTTGCTGCATAAATTAAATAATTTATAAAAGAGGTCTCAACACTAAAAGGAAAGTTCATTTAAAATAATTCTACGGTGTCGTTCTCTCTTGTGCAGGCTCAGACTGCTCCAAAGCCATCTTTGGCATCCCACTCGGGTTCACCAATTAGCTCAAACGTTTGAAACGTTTGACCCTCCTCCGTCTCCTCGGTAAAGTAGAGCTCGGTACCTATGCACAAAATATTACAAAGTAAACAGCAAGTACATAATCATAATTCGAAATTTAATACAATAACGAGAAGAATATAGACGAGAGTGATCATATAGAAGTAATGACATTAATAATGACAAGAAAGAACGTATAGCATAATCCAAATAAAGCAAAAGGAGCAATATGATTCACACGAAGACAAGTGTCTCCGTTTTGGGGGGTCAGCACTAAATAAATCGAGAGATCCCATCCATAACGTCGGTGGTCATAAACCGATCAAATTAAAAACAAATAAGGATAACCTGTTCACATTCAAAGTGGATTATAAGTGATCCGGTCACATCGGTGATCAACCGTCCATATATCGATCTGCAGTCGTCCATAAATGACACACAAAAACATAAACATATAAGCATAATAGACCCAAATAATAAAGCTTCAACACAAGAGTCATAAGTCAAAGTAAAGTGCTGGTCATTCCACATTCCATATTTTAATCAAATCGTCATACAAAATTTGCCAAGCCACTTTATAGTCCATAACACACAATGGGGTATGCATCTAAAGGAATACATATCCTAAATCAAAATATATATGCATGCAAAGGTTAAGACATAGATACGAATCGATCCTAAGGTCAAACATAAGGTCTCGTACCCAACAACCATAGGAATCTTTAATAAATATAAGATCAACGCATCCCTTTTTCCATCAATGGTGCATAGACCCACGTAAGGGTTTTCCAATAGAGATGGGTTGAACTCGAATCCATTAGGATTTCCCCGAGGTCATACCAAGTACTAAACTCTATGTTAGTAATATACCGTGTGCCCAGACGGTATTTACTTGGTCCAAAGATCCACTAATAAAGTATAAAAATATAATTTTAATACATTAAAAACTAAGATGTCATTTAATATTAATTTGCAAATAAAAATAATCTTGGTCTATAATTTTAGAAAACTCAAGGACCCACCTAAGAGATTTTCCAAATCAATTCTTTATAAAATAAGCTAAGGGGTATAATTTAAATTTATCAAAAGCTAAGGGTCTCCATTTTTTAATTCAAGAAACTAATGGCACAGGTGTTATGAGTCAAATCATACAGAACTCATCCATTCTTCCTTTTTTTTTTATATATTATAATGGCAAGTGTTAAAGTCAATTGCATGTTCTGTCATCTCATCCCCCACACGTCATCATCATCCTATTCTCCTTATCCCATAGAAACCCACCTTTTCTATGTACCCCCACACCACCGAAAACTTGATCCCCTTCTTCCATCGACTTAAGCCCTGCAGTAGCGCATCTTAAGAAACAGAGTCGTCGTCTGGCATTACATTTGTTAACGTTGTGGACTCTATTGATCAAGGGTCCACGATCAGCCTCCATCCGTAAGGTCGCCCAGGCCCACTCTTCAAGATGTAGGGACCTGATCTAAAATTAACGATCCATATGGGTCCCACAATCCCAAAAACGGAATTTCCCCCCCCCCCCCCCCCTTTTTTTATGCAGTCAGCCACCTTTGGGTCGTTGGATGGTGGACCAAACAAGAGGCCCACCTCACACGGGTTCGCCATCGGTCGCCCGTGGGTCCACTATCGGATCTACGGTCTTGATCAATCATCAGTGGGGTCCACCTGGGCCCCACAACCAATACATAGTGACAAAGCCTCACGGTTTCCATCTAAGAACTTGTGACAGATCGGGTCGGCAGTAATGCTATATAAGAAAAAAAAAACATCAATGTGATGATCTCCACTCTCCAATTTCATCACAAAAACAATTAAGATCATAGAAATGGCATCAAAGGGTTTCTATATGCACCACAATGGAATCAACGAAAAACACATGTATTAAATTCGCAAATTATGTTTAGATACTTGCCTTTTACTGGAGTTTGAGGAAAATGCAACAGATCCTAACCGATACCCAAACCGAGATTCCCACAGCGTTCGAGAATAACACTATCACCAATCTGACATAGAAGATGGGATAAGAATGTTCAGATGAACAGATCCATTGTATTCTTACCCAAAACCTAACATTGGAAATATTAAGGATGTAACCTAAAAGTACAGATTTACTCCTAATGGTTTGAGGAGAGGATTACTTGAGATAAGAAAGTTGAACCAAGAATGATTATGTCTTCAGATCTTGATTCTGATGATTGGATCCAAAAGTTGCAGAGGCTTGGGAAGTTGAAAGAGGAAGAAGACGAAGAATAACCGGAAGGAGTTGTAGAGATAAGTGGGAAGGGATAAAGACGTGCGTTCGTAATAAAGGGGATTAGGTTAAGAGAGGGAATATTCTTTGGGCTTGAGTTATTGGGTCAAAACTGCGGGTCAAGTCACCTACCCATTAACCAAACTCACCAAACCACGCATCTAATCTAACGTGTGCCCCACTTAATCCTAACCATTTAAATAACTAAAATACATTTAATTAAAATAATAGTATACTCTAATTAAAATATAATAAAATATTAGAAGTGGGGCCGGGATCTTACATTCTCCCCCCCCCCCCTTAGGACATTTGGTCCTCCAAATGCAATCATACCTCTGGAAGAAGATGCGGGTAAAGCTTCTTCACTTGGTCCCGGAGTTCCCAAGTGGCTTCTCGAGTACTATGGTGCTCCCACTGAACTTTCACTCATTGTGTTGTTCGAGTCCTGAGAACTTGCTCCTTCTTGTCGATGATCCGAGAAGGTCGCTCAACATAGGTAACATCTAGTTGCAATTCTAGCGGCTCATACTACAACACGTGAGATGGGTCTGCGATATATTTCTTCAACATCGAGATATGAAAAACATTATGTACCGCCGACAACGCTGCTGGTAAAGCCAATCTGTAAGCAACTTCTCCAATTCTTTCCAAGATCTCAAATGGACCAATATATCTCCGAGATAATTTCGCTTTCTGCCCAAACCTCAATGTTCCTCGCGTTGGTGAAACCTTTAGAAACACATGTTCACCAATCTCAAATTGAAGATCTCTCATCTTCAAGTTTGCATAACTCTTTTGTCGACTTCTAGCAATTTTCAGCCGATCATGGATTTGCTTCACTTTCTCACTGGTATCACTAACAATAGATGGACCATGAATACTCCTGACACCTATCTCCTACCAACAGATTGGGGTCCTACATCGACGTCCATACAACGCCTCAAATGGTGCCATGCCGATACTAGAATGATAACTATTATTGTATGCAAACTCGTACAATGAGAGGCTTTTCTGCCAGTCCTCCCCAAAATCAAGGACGTAAGCTCACAACATATCTTCCAGTGTCTGATTAGTCCTTTCAATTTGACCGTCGGTCTGAGGATGATATGTTGTACTAAAATTTAATGATGTGCCCAGAGCTTCCTGAAGTTCAGTCCATAATTTGCTCAAAAATCTAGGATCACTGTCTGATACAATCGATCGGGGAACACCATGAATTGTGACAACCTTCTCCCTATACATTCTAGCTAACTCATCCTGAGGTGTCTTCATGCTCATTGGTAAGAAATGTGCCACTTTAGTCAATCTGTCAACTATCACCCAGATGCTATCTTTGTTATGCATTGATGGCAACCCAGAGATAAAATCCATCGTTATATGTTCCCATTTCCAGGCGGGCACTTCCAACTGTTTTAAAAGTCCTGGGGGCTGTTTCCGTTCTGCCTTTACTTGTTGACACACCAAGCACCTTGCTGTAAATTCTGCTAATCCCACTTCATATTATTCCACCAATAATGATTACGCAGGTTCTGATACATCTTTGTACTACCCGGATGAATAATATAGCGGGAATGGTGTGCTTCTATCATGATCTCATTCTTCAATCCTTCTATATTTGGCACACATAACCGGTCTTGAAAGTACAACACACCCTCCACTATTCTGAAATCTGGTCTGCTGTCAATCTGTTCGATCACTCGAGCTAGCTCTGGATCTTCTGCTTGTCTGGTTTTGATCCTGTTCAAGATTTCTGGTTCCCAAACAAATATGTGGGCCAACATAATCTTGTCATCAATTGATTGCAAAGACACTCCCAAATCAAGGAAAATTTCTACCCAAGACCATTCGGCTCTCAAACATGCATTAGTTGCTGCCCTTCGGCTCAATGCATCAGCCACTACATTGGCTTTCCCGGGATGATATTTGATTGGAAAATCAAAATCCTTCATTTATTCCATCCACCGGGTCTGTCTCATGTTTAATTCAGGTTGAGTGAACAAATATTGAAGACTTCGATGGTCAGAATGAATTTCAAACTTCACACCGTATAGGTAATGACGCCACATCTTCAATGCCATAACCACTGCTGCAAGTTCCAAATCATGAGTGGCATACTTTTTCTCATGCTCTTTCAATTGTCTAGAGCCATAAGCCACTGCCTTCCCATCCTACATAATCACACAACCCAATCCAACCTTCGAGGCATCCATGTAAATGACAAATCTACCATTTTCTGTAGGCAATGTGAGCACTGGAGCTGTAGTCAACCTATTCTTTAACTCCTAAAAACTTGCTTCACATTCGCCAGTCCACATGAACGGTACATCTTTTCGTGTTAATTTGGTCAATGGAGCAGTAATGGATGAAAATCCTTTCACAAATCTCTTGTAGTAACCTGCTAAACCCAAGAAACTACGAATCTTTGTTACTGACATGGGTCTCTGCCCCTTGACCACTGCCTCAATCTTTCCTGGATCTACCGCCAAACCTTCCTTCCTGGATCTTTACTCAACTTGGTAGAGAGTTAATGCTCTCTTAAAGTCTGCAATGCTGACCTCAAATGCTGCTCATGATCTTCTCGAGACCGAGAATATACTAACACGTCGTCTATAAAAACAACGATAAACTGGTCGAGACATGGAACAAATATCTTATTCATCAAGGCCATAAATACTCCTGGAGCACTGGTTAACCCAAATGACATTACCAAAAACTCGTAGTGGCCATATCTCGTTCTGAATGTTGTCTTCTAAATGTCCTAATCTCGAACTCAGAGCTGGTGATATCCTGATCTCAAGTCTATCTTTAAGAAATATTCAGCTCCCTGAAGCTGATCAAACAATTCATCGATCCTTGGGAGAGGGTATTTGTTCTTGATTGTGACCTAATTGAGTTGTCGATAATCTATGCACATCCTCATAGAACCATCCTTCTTTTTCACAAATAGGACCGGCGCACCCCAAGGTGAAACACTTGGTCTCACAAATCCCTTGTCCAACAAATCCTACAATTGAGTTTTCAACTCTCTGAGTTCTGCTGGAGCCATTCTATATGGAGCTTTAGAAATCGCAGCTGTCCCTGGCACCAATTCAATCGAAAAGTCTATCTCCCTGACTGGAGGTAAGCCTGGAATCTCATCCGGGAAAACATTCGGGAACTCATAGACCACTAAAATATCCTCCACCCATTTTGACTGTTTATCCTCCGTAATAAACGCCAAATATCCTTCAGATCCAGATTTCAACAATCTTTCTGCTTTCAATGCCGAGATCCTGCATGTCCGAATTGGTTTCCTCCGACCAACAAATTCAATAGTGTCAGAATGCAATGACAACTTGATTGTTTTATTAAAATAGTCCATCATTGCTCTATAGATCGCTAGCCAGTCCATACCAAGTATGACATCGAAATCATTCATCGTTAAAAGAATCAGGTCTGCAGGTAAGATGAAATCCCCAATTTGAACTCGGGTACTCAAAAAATATTGGTGGCAACGAACCTGCTTGCCCACTGGGGTACCTACTACTAAAGCAACATCTAATCTCACTATAGCCTCATTGATATGTCTAGCAAAATCATGGGAAACAAAGGAATGTGTAGAGCCAGGGTCAAATATGGCCTTAGCTTCTACCTCTGATATTAGAACAATACCTTCCATAACCTCTGCAGAAGCATCTGCATCCTCATGAGTAACTGCATATACTCTGCCCATCTGCTGAGCTTGGTTCGGCTACCCTTGCACTGGCCTAGGTGCTTTTGGTTGACCCACTGGTTGCTGCTGCCTTTGTGTTTGGATTGCCTCTGCTGACCTTGCACTGGCCTCTGCTGTCCTAGGATTGGCCTCTGCTGCTATGGCGCTGCACTCCTATATTGCTGATACTGAGGGGCTGGTGCTCGGTACATTTGCTGTTGTGGTGCCCAAGGAATCTGTTGTGGTCCCTGCAGAGGTGCTGTCCTCCAAGGCTGCTGTGCAAGAGCACGAGAAGCTGCTAGCTGGGATACTCGCAACTGACTACCGCCATTGGGACAATCGTGAGCTCGATGGCCAATCTGCCAACAGTGAAAACATGCACCTGTCTCTCTGTAGCACTGCTCAGTAGGATGGTTCTTTCCACATCGTCCACACAGTTGTGTCTGACCCCCTGAGGGTTGACCTTGAAACTTCTGTTTCTTCGGGTTGCCTTGGCTAGAAGATTGCCTCAACTGATGTTGCTGATATTTAACCTGCCGTTCTGCTGCCTTCTTCTTTAGTGCACCTTCAGCCCAATATGCACTTTTCACAGTCTCTTAGAATGTCGGGCGTTGATTGTCTCCGATCATCATGTAGATATCAGCTGATAACCCATCAAGAAAACGGCTGATTTTCTCTTCCTCTGGAACAACTAGTGTAGTGCATACTTAGTCAATCTTGTGAACTGTTGTTCATACTGCTGCACTGACATGTCACCTTGCACTAAGTTCTGAAAATCCATCTTCCACTGGTCCTTGACATATTTGGGAATAAATTTATCCATAAACTCCATAGTAAATGTTTCCCAGGCATTCTCTTCAGCCACTACCTCTGCTTGCACTGCTGCTTTGACTGAGTTCCACCATTTGGAGAGCTATTCCTCTGAACATGTAAGCTGCTAAATTAACTCGCTGCTTTTGAGTGCAATTGAAGACTGCAAAGATTTGCTCCAACTGTTCTATAAAATCATCCGCTACCATGGGATCTTCAGACCCGTGAAACTCAGGAGGAACCCTCTTCCTGAATTTCTCATAGAGGTCATTTTGATCTACTTCCCTGGGAGACATGACCACTTACACTGGCTGAGCTGCTCGATCTGTCAAGGCTAAGATTTGAACCTGGAATTCTGCTTTATCTCTATCTGCTTATGCCCTCTCAGCAGCTCGTTCTTCCCTTTCTCGTTGTTTTTCTATAACTTGTTCAATCTTGCGTGCTCTCTGCTGATCATTTTAGGTAGTCCGGGCTTGCACAAAAGCTTGCAAGAGTTGGGTGAAACGATCGTCTGGATTATTATATCCATTCCCAGGTTCCTTGTCCTGAGACCTAATTGTACACTGTGCCATGACCTACAATGAAATGAGAATAGGTTAGATTCTATGAAACAAGCTAACAAACAATTCTATAAGCTTTACAGTTAGCATGTAAAGCGTGTCTAACGGAATTCGCAATGCTCACCACGTCCTATTATTTCTATCCATTTTTAATATCCGAGAATCGACATGGCTCTGATACCAACTGTCACGTCCCCCAAAATAAGAATTGGGAAAAAACGTGAAAAATTAAATCAAATTTAAATTTCCTGTGTTTAATACAACACAAGCTTCCAAAAGTGGACCCATAAAAAATTTCAACCTGTGGTGAGTGAAAATAAATTTCATTAAATGCAGCGGAAGCTTTATTCAATTGGTATCCAATGTTCATAAATGAGAACCAACACAAATTCAGATAAAACAATAATAGTTAAAGTTGCTGAATAAATTAAATAATTTCTAAAAGAGGTCTCAACACTAAAAGGAAAGTTCATTTAAAATAATTCTACGGTTTCGTTCTCTCTTATGCAGGCTCAGACGGCTCCAAAGCCATCTCCAGCATCCCACTCGGGTTCATCAGTTGGCTCAAACGTTTGAAATGTTTGACCCTCCTCCGTCTCCTCAGCAAAGTAGGGCTCGGTACCTATGCACCAAATATTACAAAGTAAACAGCAAGTACATAATCATAATTCAAAATTTAATTATGACAAGAAAGAACGTATAGCATAATCCAAATAAAACAAAATGAGCAATATGATTCACACGAAGACAAGTGTCCCCGTTTTGGGTGGTCAGCCCTAAATAAATCGGGAGAGCCCGTCCATAACGTCGGTGGTCATAAACTGATCGAATTAAAAACTGTCACGCCCCCGAACCGAAACCTCGGGGGCGGGAGATGGGATTAAGCATAAATGTATTTTACTTCTCCCAAGATCCGCGTGTGTGAAGACAACACATTCTGAATATTTTGCGGAAGCTTTCGTGGCATGGCGACCCGGAGTCCGTGGCCATCGGATTCCGCATCGCACCCAACCATTAGCACATAGCTATCATATCAAGAATCATATCAGACTGGAGTAACCATCACAATAAATTACAGAGCTGACAGTAACAGGATATTACAATCCCAAATATATTCAAGTTACAATTATCAATGTACATTAATTAAGAATCCCAAGAAAAAGGCTAATAAAAGCCATACAACAATAAGCTATAAACTACTACCCAAATGTGACGTAGCTCCGATGTCAGACTCAATGTCTACATGACATAGCCGACAAACTAACCTGCAAAGCATGGCTCTACAGCCAACAAAAGCACTCAACTCGGGGCGAAGAAATCTGAACCTGAGTACCAAAAGTAGTGGGTCAGACACGACGGTCTGGCAGGTGGATGAAAAGATTATAAATATACTGAAGAATAAACATATGATAAATCATGTCATTCGATCAAATGCTGCATATAATTACACGGGTGAAAACTCATGAATCTCGGACAAAACATGTATTCTTTCCAAACATGGTTAAAACATGAAGATCTAATAAAGCATATGTTCATTTACATCATCTATAAAAGCATAGATATTTACCAATCGAGTGTTCGTCTAAAACATATGTAAATATAGAAGTTTGACAAACGAACGTTCATTTCAAACAAATGTGTAACCAAGAAATCTGGCGAAACTAAGGTTCATTTAAAACATATTTCAAAGCAGGGATATTTAACAAATCGGATATTCATGTGAAACCGGTATAAACATAGTGATCTGGCAAAACGCGTGTCATTTAAAACATATTTCAAAGTATGGATATTCAACAATTCGGGTATACATTTAAAACAGGTATAAACCCAAGGATCTGACAAACCAAATGTCGTTTAAAACAAAGCACGGATATTTAACAACTCGGGAATTCCTTTAAAACATGTGTAATCATATAAATCTAGTAAAACCATTGATCGTTTGGAACATATGTAAAAGCATGGGTATTCACCCAACCGGCATTCATTTAAAACATGTGCGTGTACAAGAACAGAAAACAATATAATAATAACTGAATTTACATTGGAGAATATTAACACTTGTTTAAATAACAACTTTCATAAAGGAAACGAATCATTTATCAGAAAACATAAAAGCAATATAAAACATATCGGGTATCCAAGGAATCGGAAACTGGCAAGATGGCAATCACATAAAGCTAAGTCCTCTGTCACTAAAGTGACAACAGTATCACGGGACGTTGATCTCAGTCACACAAGGTGAGGAGAAACAACGTAAATCATATATACAATATAAATATACGGGAACGGGACCACGGTAGCGAACCGGGTATCGGGACGGGACCACGGTGATAAACCGGGCATCGGGATCCAAACTGCAGCTGGCGGGACGGGAGAGGGATTTCCAAGTCAGTGGATCAGACTGACAAGGTATCCAAGCTTAGTGATGCCGACTCATAGGTTAAAACCAATCGAGACATATCAAGTATTCAAGTACAGTAAATAAACGGGTAAAACGGGGGTGCTCAAGGGCACACTGTCATTTCATATCGGGCAATACATTTCGGGACAATAACTGTTACTAGAGTAACTTCAATGCTTTCAGGAAAACAAGTCATGTAATGCAAATCTCGGAAAATGAGGTGAAACAATGAACTATAACAATTTCGGGTAAAATATTACTTTCAAGATCTATTTAAGTGAATAGGGGTCCCGTATGTCGATTATGGTCATTACTTGGTACTCCTTGAGTTTGAAGACATTCCGGCCTCCTTATGCACTTTTACGATTTTCAAAGATTTCGAATGACATCTTCGTGATATGGTTTCTTTCTCGAATGATCTCATACAATGCCTAGTGAATCTCATTTGATCGACAAAGCTCAACGCTCGAACAAACCGGAGAGTTCGTTCGAGCGGGGAGCTTTTCGAAATCTGGGGAATTTCGGTTACCTGGCGGTCAGCTGGCGGTTAGCCGCCGCTGGGGCAGGCGGCTAGCCGCTGGCTGACCGCGAAGCTGACCGCGGCTGGGCTGCAGAAAATATAGCTTACTGGAAAGCTGACCGCCAAGTGCGGTTACCTGGCGGTTAGCCGCCGATGGGGTCCGCGGTTAGCCGCTGGCTAACCGTGAGGCTGACCGCGTTTTCAGGGGGAAAATGATGCTCTCTGGAAAAGGAACCGTGACATTTCGGTTACCTGGCGGTTAGCCGCCAGTCACCAGACGGCTAGCCGCCGGGTGACCGCAGGCTGACCGCCAGTGCGGGAATCACCCACTGTGTGCATATTTGAGTCACTTTCCTCCTCAAAACCATCCTCCTCACTTTCACTTAATCCTTGCCACATAACTGAGCTAAAAGCTCCTCCAATGCAACTATTTACACTTCTCCACAACTCCAATATGGGTTCATCTCCTCACCTCTTCCATCAACATCAATTCCAATACAAGGGAAGAAGGAAACCATTTCACAAACATTCATTTAGGATATAACCAAAGGACAATACATGCCAAACCGACATGTTTACAAAACATTAAATGACTTAGCCAATCACATTCCTCATGAAAACTCCAATGAAAAAGTAAAACTAAGCATCTCCTTTCTTCTCACTTAAAACCAAACCAAAGGGAAGAATCTCCATTGTATACAAGGGTCCATTTGCCATAATCAAGGGGGAATTAAAAACCATTGATCCCATTTCCAAAACAATAGATGATTTAGCAAAACTCATTAAATGAGCATCTATTTCAAATCAATGCAAGCTAGTAAACATAAACATGAATGGGAAACCAACCCCATTCATTTTAAAATCATATGAGCAAACCTTGACCAAATGAAAGCACATTTTTCCAAGAGATTAACAAGAGATAAACCACCGTTAATATGCAATTTCGAAATCAATAGAAATATGACAAGAAGCATGTGTAGAAACATATATCACATTATCAAGAACAAGTAATAAAACTTAGGATTTTCTCATAAAACTTTGATAACATTAAAACCATCCATTCATCCACTTGCCTTGGGTCCCAAGCTAGCAAATCAAGCTTCTAATCACCTCTCAAGCTCAAGATCCACAATCTCTACAAAAACCCCCAAAACAAACCCTAAAATGGGTTAAACAAAGGAAGACAGTGAATGGGCTCAAATCAAACTAAGAAATAGAGCCTAAGGGAAAGCCATAGCACATACAAGGAAAATGGGAAGGATTCTTTACCTCTAAGGCCATGAATGAACAAGAAGAAGCTTGCAATAGGGGCTGCCCACCTTGGTTTCCCACAAAAATGGTGTCAAACAAGAGAGGAGATGAAGGAGAAGAAGTTGCCGGAGTTCCCTCGTCGGATTGGTGGCTCGGAGGCTCCATTAGAGCAAGAGAAATGGAAGAAATGGAGAAGAGGGCTGCTGGCACTGTAGCTGGGAAGTTTCAGTCGATGGAATGGAGAAATGAGGGAGAAAGGGAGTGGAGAGACCTCTTATAACATGGGTGGGTGTGGGTCCTACTTCACTTAACACTTGCCAAGGGTAAAACATCTCTTTGTGGGCCTCGGATGGATTCGACGAAGAAGGAAGAAATGATCGTCGAAATATCTAGTTTCCAAAAAGTATGAGTTTCACGGATTTCGGGAATATCGAGTTTTGGGTACAGATTTGGCGTGAAAAGACTATTTTGCCCTCAAGGCCAAGAAATCGGGTTTCGGGTTCTCAAATGGATGCGGGATCAATATGAAAGTTGTAGGATTCCTCAAGATGAATGCAACGGGCCAAAAACACAATACGAAACAAATCGGGAAAATCTCACAAGTAAATGCAAAGCCGAAAAGGGAACCCCCAAAGGGCCCCACAAGCTACCAAAGCACTCAAAAGTCTAAAACTAGAAGAAAAACCATTCTAGCTCGCAAACTCAACCCAACAAATACTAATCCCACTAAAAGAAACTAATCCTCAAATAAAATAACACTAATCCAAGAGATTAGGGGTCAGGTTCTCACAAAAACAAATCAGGATAACCTGTTTACATTCAAAGTGGATTATAAGTGATTCGGACACATCGGTGATCAACCATCCATATATCGATCTGCAGTCGTCCATAAATGACCCAGATAAACATAAACATATAAGCATAATAGACCTGAATAATAAAGCTCCGACACAAGAGTCCTAAGTCAAAGTAAAGTGCTGGCCATTCCACATTCCATATTTTAATCAAATCGTCATACAAAATTTTCCAAGCCACTTTATAGTTCATAACACACAATGGGGTATGCATCTAAAGGAATACATATCCTAAATCAACATATATATGCATGCAAAGGTTAAGACATATATACGAATTGATCCTAAGGTCAAACATATGATCTCGTACCCAACAACCATAGGAATCTCTAATAAATATAAGATCAACGCATCCCTTTTTCCATCAATGGTGCATAGACCCACGTAAGGGTTTTCCAATAGAGATGGGTTGAACCTCGAATCCATTAGGATTTCCCCGAGGTCATACCAAGTACTAAACTCTATGTTAGTAATATACCGTGTGCCCGGACGGTATTTACTTGGTCCAAAGATCCATTAATAAAGTATAAAAATATAAATTTAACACATTAAAAACTAAGATGTCATTTAATATTAATTTGCAAATAAAAATAATCTTGGTCTATGATTTTAGAAAACTCAAGGACCCACCTAAGATATTTTCCAAATCAATTCTTTATAAAATAAGCTAAGGGGTATAATTTAAATTTATCAAAAGCTAAGGGTCTCCATTTTTTAATTCAAGAAACTAATGGCACAGGTGTTATGAGTCAAATCATACAGAACTCATACATTCTTCCTTTTTTTTTTATATTCTAATGGCAAGTGTTAAAGTCAATTGCATGTTCTGTCATCTCATCCCCCACACGTCATCATCAACCTATTCTCCTTATCCCATAGAAACCCACCTTTTCTATGTACCCCCACACCACCGAAAACTTGATCCCCTTCTTCCATCGACTTAAGCCCTGTAGCAGCTCATCTTAAGAAACAAAGTCGTCGTCTGGCATTACATTTGTTAACGTTGTGGACTCCATTGATCAAGGGTGCACGACCAGCCTCCATCCGTAAGGTCGCCCATGCCCACTCTTCAAGATGTAGGTACCTGATCTAAAATTAACGGTCCATATGGGTCCCACAATCCCAAAAATGAAATTTCCCCTTTTTTTATGCAGTCAGCCACCTTTGGGTTGTTGGATGGTGGACCAAACAAGGCCCACCTCACATAGGTCCGCCATCCCTATGGTCGCCCGTGGGTCCACTATCAGATCTACGGTCTTGATCAATCATCAATGGGGTCCACCTGGGCCCCACAACCAATACACAGTGACAAAGCCTCACGGTTTCCATCCAGGAACCTGTGACAGATCGGGTCGGCAGTAATGCTATATAAGAAAAAAAAAACATCAATGTGATGATCTCCACTCTCCAATTTCATCACAAAAACAATTAAGATCATTGGAAGGGCATCAAAGGGTTTCTATATGCACCACATTGAATCAACGAAAAACACATGTATGAAATTTGCAAATTATGTTTAGATACTTGCCTTTTACCGGAGTTTGAGGAAAATGCAACAGATCCTGACCAATACCCAAACCGAGATTCCTATAGCGCTCGAGAATAACCCTATCACCAATCTGACATAGAAGATGGGATAAGAATGTTCAGATGAGCAGATCCATTATATTCCTACCCAAAACCTAGCATTGGAAATATTAAGGATGTAACCAAAAAGTGTAATTCCACCTTGATCCGAACCCTAGAGGGGGGGTGAATAGGGTGAGCTTCTTTTATGACCAATTTTAACTTCTTTAAAACAAACTAGTCACAAGTGATGATTATCAAACAATATGCGGAAGCTAATATAAGCAATCACCACAAAGCAAGCACCATCACACAAGGATTTATAGTGGTTCGGCCTCAATGCCTACATCCACTACCGGCTTGTGATCCAACACCCCACCGGATTTCCACTATTTATGCTTTTCAATAGGCTAAGCAATAACCTTTACAATATGCTTTCCAAGGCTAAGCAATAACCTTTACATTGATGTTTTTCAAGGCTTAACATCAACCTATCCATTATGCTTTTATAGGCTAAGCAATAACCTTTTCAACCATAGGTTGGTTATCTCTCTAATTTAGTGTCTTTAATACACTTGATGGAGATTCTATTAAGCTCATTACAATGCCTCTTAAATAGGCGGATATGGAAGTGTAAAACTAATACACACTCACACTATGAATGCAAAGATGAAAGTACATGAAGTGTGTGTGTGTGGTCCTCAATCATTTTGAAAATGAAAGTTCATAAATGTATGCCTAAGGCTTTTGAAAGTTTTAGCTCAAAAACATTTATGATTGAGGATGTAATGCAATCACATGTTAAAAGTAACAACTTGTTAATGATATCAAAGTTACACAAGTTGTATGAAATGGATTAGCTCTAAACATGTGATGCATAGGGATGTCAATCAAATCATCAATGAAGCTCAAAACATAAAAATAGATTTGATTGAAATGAGGGGACAAATCATATGTAATTATAAGGACAACTTGAAAATGATTTACCAATCAAAGTAAGGCAAGTTGTGAAGAATTAAAACAATAATACACATATGATTTGTAATGATGTTGAATCCAAAACATAAGATACATTTGAGAGAGATTTTCTTATGATGGAAAAACAACACCCAAAGATTCAACAAAGTATATGAATCATGTTACATCTTTCATTAACATGATCTACTTAGATTTACCAATAAAGTACTACTTTGATGAATCAATGGTGATGTATCCAAAACAATAGATCTATTCAAAATATAGAATATGCTAAGGATACAACATATCATATATTAACATGTTACAAAGATTTACCAATGATAAAACAAAACATGAAAACATATGATTTGTAAAGAAGTTGAATCCAAAACATAAGTTAGTTTTGAGAGAGATGTTCTTATGATGGAAAACAACAACCAAAGATTCAACCAAGTATATGGATCATGTTACATATGATTTACCAAAGTTCTTTCATTAACATGATCTACTTTGATTTACCAATTCAAGTACTACTTGGATTGAATCATGTGATGTTATATCCAAAACAATAAATCAACTCAAAACATAAAATATGTTAAGGACACAACACAAACATAGTTTAACATGCTAGAAATGATTTACCAAAAATAAAACAAGAGCATGCAAACATATGATTAAGAAAGGAAGAGCCTACTTGGTGGTTTAACTTCATTAATCCAAGCTTTAGCTTTCCTAATCATCCCCTTCATCCCTTGGTTCTTTTCCCTTTTGATATGCCTCAAATCCTCTCAAGGAGGGGTTAAAAATTCCCAACTTTTGGCAAGGGAAAGAACTCATATTTATAGCAAAAAGTTGCCAACGGCTAGTTCTCGGTCGACCGGCAAACAGGCCTCGGTCGACCGGGAACACACAACGGTCAGATTTCTGACCGTTGGGGCGCCAGGCCAAATTTTTGCCTTGCAGTGTTCCCGGTCGACCGGGACCTCTGCGCCGGTCGACCGGCGACACTGCAGTGGCCCCAAAATCCAATTTTTGCAAAAACAAAGTTTTTCTTTGTGGAATTATTTGGGCCATAAAATCAAGCTTTAAAACATGTTTTAAATCATTCTAAGGGTTTTAAAACATGGAACATAAAAAGCCTAAAAAGATTCAAAACTTTTAAAATAAAGGCTTGCTTGATTTCTTGAAAACTCTTTTCTAAATCAAATGCATCCAAGATAAAAAGACAAATCATGCATAAAACAATATCTTAAAAACAATGCATGAATAAAACAAGATTTCAAGTTTATAAAACCAATGCATAAGTGTGTGAAACAAATGATGCTAGAATGAAATGCATCCATCAAATTGCAATCTAGAAAATTCCTAACAATCTCCCCCTTTGCAATTTGATGGCAAACTCACTCACCACTGAGATTACACACTTAGTCTTCAGCTCCCCCTCAGCTGGACATGTCTTGAAATCTTCTTGGATGCTTCTCTTAGCTTGGGCTCTTTTCTTTTCTTCATTCTTCATGATGCTTGGGGCTTGATCATTCTTCAATCTTTCTTTCTTTAGCCAAGCATCTTCTTTAGCTTCCAAGCTTTCTTTCTTCTATTAGCTCTCCCCCTTTGACCATGCCTCTTTCTCCCTTTGGCAAGGTATGTATTCTCTCCCCTTGTAGAAGATCATACACAACACTCCCCTTTGGAAGTTTGGACTTTCTCTTCACCCTTTTGAGAACTTGCATAATTTCTCCCCCTTTGCCATTAAATTGCAAAGGTACCTACACACATGAAATAAGGGAAATACCTTTAGTAGCACCTGTTAACAAAAGAAATCGAAATTGAAATACATAACAGGCTATCATGTGAGGTAGTAGTCTCTAAGGGCTCAAAGGCAATCCTAGGGTCAATTTGATCAAAACTAATACTTCTTATGAAGGTTTACACTCCCCCTCAATCCATTCTCTCCTTTTGTCAAACTCTTGACAAAGATTTAACTATTAGGTACAAGAAGAAGATGGTTTAACCAAGTGAGGGTCAACTTCAAAGAAAGGATTAGATTCATTTAACTATAAAGCACATATGATCAAATTACCAAAAGAGAGCTAGGTCAAAAGAGAAAAGCAATCATGGATATCAATTGGACAAACAAAGAATACCAATTGAGATTTAGGATATGACTTAATAAATCAATCACTCTAAAATGGATTTAAAAGTATAACTAATATGAGAAATCCAAATTAGAGCTATCCATGAAGCAATGGGGTTTATTATTCATAGCATCAAATAATTTAACTAAGAAAAACATATGCTATGAAGGTTTTGAAAATCATTTCATTCAATCAATAAATATGACTTATTAAAGTGCAAGATGAGTGAAATGAAATTCAAGCATGAAGCCAACCTCAACTAATAACCAACCCATATTATGAACACATAAACATGGTTGTCATGAGATATACCTATTAGAGCAAAAGAGGTGGCAACATGAACATTATGATGCTAATGGTGTGTGACATGGAACAATCATATTACTTATCAAGTTCAATCCAATGCACACATGATTTATCACATTCACAAGAAATCAAATCAATCAACCATTATACCAATTGAATCCAATTGAATTTGATAACATGATAAAGAGCAAGAATGTGACAAAATTCCATCAAGTATCAAAAATGCATATTCATCACTTTTAAAGATATGACTATTGAGCATAGTGATGAACAAGAGAAATTGCAATGCAAAAAGATATGACTTGGTAAAGCATGCAATTTCCAAAGTGTCTAAATCATATGAATTCAACATCTAAGATATCCATCAAACATATAGAAATATGAGAAATGGGTTTCAAAGAGTTTCATATGATTAAGAACACTACTTATGAAGTTGAAACATGTATAAAGATGACACCAAGAAAATCTACATGAATCAACATCATAACCATCCATAAAGATATGACTATAAGGCATAGAGGATGGATTTGAGTTCTAGTATGGTTTCAACAAATATAATCAATACCACAACCATACATAGAACAATTTGACATTTGCATAGAGAGGATCAATCAACACTCAAGATCTAACTCATACCATATCATCAATAAAGAATATAACTATGTAAGCACAAGAAGGTATGAAGTTAGAGAGACATCATGGATCACATAAAGATGAAGATGGACCACATAAATGGATATACCTATTAAGAACAATGGTTTAATTCCAATTCATCTAAAATGATTCATTAAGCTATCATGTAACATCTCCACTCTTAGCAAATGCACTAAGCTTACAATGCAATGGAAAAAGATATGAGGTTTATACCAAATGAACTTAGCACACAAAATCACATATGTACTTATTAGGCTCAAATGATAATAAAACAAAAGATTTTACTAAAAAGCACATAACCAATCATCAAAATGCATTAATGAGAATATATACCAAGATAATCACAAAAATGCAAATCAATGAAACCATATCCAACCAAGCAATGTAAGTCAACAAAATCAATTTGCATAAAGAATGTAACTAATAGAGCAAAGATGCAAATAGATTGTAAAAACTATTTCCTTCCAAATGATATAATCATAAATAGGCACAAGGAAATAGATTCAAGGAAAATGTTTCTATAAATATAACTAATAAAGCTTAGAACATTTTCCAAAGTTTTTCAAATCACTTCAAAGTATGAAATTCCAACAAAGAATCATTTATAGAATTAAGAGCAAGTGATTTTGAAAAACAAGAAGTGTACTATTGTAAAGTTTTCAATTTGTAAAAACAATAGACACTTACAAATTTTCCATATCAAAAGATATAACTTGTAAATCAATGGAAAACTAAAGTTGCTTCAAATCATTTGATTTCCAAAAAGGATATAACTATGACAATCATCAAATGATTTTCCAACATCAATTGATCATGAAAAACTAGCTATGAAAGCATTTGTAATCACAATCAATTGATCATGAATAGATATGCACAACAAGAGATATTACTAAATGAACAATATGCAAATCCATCATGAAAAGGTTGCAATCAAAGGATTTTGAAAACCATGAGATATAACTATAAAAGTTCATGAAGACAAAATCAAATGATCACAAAGAAACATTGCATTTTAAAAGATGTGACTATAAAGAAACAAAATGCAAATGTAACATGACCAACAAAAGGATATAACTAAAAAGCATAGGTTGGTCTAGGGGTATCAAGGCCTAAGGTTACTCAAATAGTCTACCTTTGAAAATTCACCTAAAGCCTTGAAAAGGTTGTCCATGAGAGAACACTTTGAGGACTCACCAACTCTAGAAGATATAACTTGAGAAAGTCTTAGAGTGGTGCAATGAGGCTAGGGAAATTCAATTTCAAACATAGTGGAAATCTTTAAAAAGATATGCAGTAAATCACAACACTAGGGTTCTAATCTAGCAAGGATCAACTCCGGGTTGTTAAGCCCTAAAATGGAGTAACCCTCTCTGATACCACTTGTAAGTCCACCTGGATCCAAACCCTAGAGGGGGGGTGAATAGGGTGAGCTTCTTTTATGACCAATTTTAACTTCTTTAAAACAAACTAGTCACAAGTGATGATTATCAAACAATATGCGGAAGCTAATATAAGCAATCACCACAAAGCAAGCACCATCACACAAGGATTTATAGTGGTTCGGCCTCAATGCCTACATCCACTACCGGCTTGTGATCCAACACCCCACCGGATTTCCACTATTTATGCTTTTCAATAGGCTAAGCAATAACCTTTACAATATGCTTTCCAAGGCTAAGCAATAACCTTTACATTGATGTTTTTCAAGGCTTAACATCAACCTATCCATTATGCTTTTATAGGCTAAGCAATAACCTTTTCAACCATAGGTTGGTTATCTCTCTAATTTAGTGTCTTTAATACACTTGATGGAGATTCTATTAAGCTCATTACAATGCCTCTTAAATAGGCGGATATGGAAGTGTAAAACTAATACACACTCACACTATGAATGCAAAGATGAAAGTACATGAAGTGTGTGTGTGTGGTCCTCAATCATTTTGAAAATGAAAGTTCATAAATGTATGCCTAAGGCTTTTGAAAGTTTTAGCTCAAAAACATTTATGATTGAGGATGTAATGCAATCACATGTTAAAAGTAACAACTTGTTAATGATATCAAAGTTACACAAGTTGTATGAAATGGATTAGCTCTAAACATGTGATGCATAGGGATGTCAATCAAATCATCAATGAAGCTCAAAACATAAAAATAGATTTGATTGAAATGAGGGGACAAATCATATGTAATTATAAGGACAACTTGAAAATGATTTACCAATCAAAGTAAGGCAAGTTGTGAAGAATTAAAACAATAATACACATATGATTTGTAATGATGTTGAATCCAAAACATAAGATACATTTGAGAGAGATTTTCTTATGATGGAAAAACAACACCCAAAGATTCAACAAAGTATATGAATCATGTTACATCTTTCATTAACATGATCTACTTAGATTTACCAATAAAGTACTACTTTGATGAATCAATGGTGATGTATCCAAAACAATAGATCTATTCAAAATATAGAATATGCTAAGGATACAACATATCATATATTAACATGTTACAAAGATTTACCAATGATAAAACAAAACATGAAAACATATGATTTGTAAAGAAGTTGAATCCAAAACATAAGTTAGTTTTGAGAGAGATGTTCTTATGATGGAAAACAACAACCAAAGATTCAACCAAGTATATGGATCATGTTACATATGATTTACCAAAGTTCTTTCATTAACATGATCTACTTTGATTTACCAATTCAAGTACTACTTGGATTGAATCATGTGATGTTATATCCAAAACAATAAATCAACTCAAAACATAAAATATGTTAAGGACACAACACAAACATAGTTTAACATGCTAGAAATGATTTACCAAAAATAAAACAAGAGCATGCAAACATATGATTAAGAAAGGAAGAGCCTACTTGGTGGTTTAACTTCATTAATCCAAGCTTTAGCTTTCCTAATCATCCCCTTCATCCCTTGGTTCTTTTCCCTTTTGATATGCCTCAAATCCTCTCAAGGAGGGGTTAAAAATTCCCAACTTTTGGCAAGGGAAAGAACTCATATTTATAGCAAAAAGTTGCCAACGGCTAGTTCTCGGTCGACCGGCAAACAGGCCTCGGTCGACCGGGAACACACAACGGTCAGATTTCTGACCGTTGGGGCGCCAGGCCAAATTTTTGCCTTGCAGTGTTCCCGGTCGACCGGGACCTCTGCGCCGGTCGACCGGCGACACTGCAGTGGCCCCAAAATCCAATTTTTGCAAAAACAAAGTTTTTCTTTGAGGAATTATTTGGGCCATAAAATCAAGCTTTAAAACATGTTTTAAATCATTCTAAGGGTTTTAAAACATGGAACATAAAAAGCCTAAAAAGATTCAAAACTTTTAAAATAAAGGCTTGCTTGATTTCTTGAAAACTCTTTTCTAAATCAAATGCATCCAAGATAAAAAGACAAATCATGCATAAAACAATATCTTAAAAACAATGCATGAATAAAACAAGATTTCAAGTTTATAAAACCAATGCATAAGTGTGTGAAACAAATGATGCTAGAATGAAATGCATCCATCAAATTGCAATCTAGAAAATTCCTAACAATCTCCCCCTTTGCAATTTGATGGCAAACTCACTCACCACTGAGATTACACACTTAGTCTTCAGCTCCCCCTCAGCTGGACATGTCTTGAAATCTTCTTGGATGCTTCTCTTAGCTTGGGCTCTTTTCTTTTCTTCATTCTTCATGATGCTTGGGGCTTGATCATTCTTCAATCTTTCTTTCTTTAGCCAAGCATCTTCTTTAGCTTCCAAGCTTTCTTTCTTCTATTAGCTCTCCCCCTTTGACCATGCCTCTTTCTCCCTTTGGCAAGGTATGTATTCTCTCCCCTTGTAGAAGATCATACACAACACTCCCCTTTGGAAGTTTGGACTTTCTCTTCACCCTTTTGAGAACTTGCATAATTTCTCCCCCTTTGCCATTAAATTGCAAAGGTACCTACACACATGAAATAAGGGAAATACCTTTAGTAGCACCTGTTAACAAAAGAAATCGAAATTGAAATACATAACAGGCTATCATGTGAGGTAGTAGTCTCTAAGGGCTCAAAGGCAATCCTAGGGTCAATTTGATCAAAACTAATACTTCTTATGAAGGTTTACACTCCCCCTCAATCCATTCTCTCCTTTTGTCAAACTCTTGACAAAGATTTAACTATTAGGTACAAGAAGAAGATGGTTTAACCAAGTGAGGGTCAACTTCAAAGAAAGGATTAGATTCATTTAACTATAAAGCACATATGATCAAATTACCAAAAGAGAGCTAGGTCAAAAGAGAAAAGCAATCATGGATATCAATTGGACAAACAAAGAATACCAATTGAGATTTAGGATATGACTTAATAAATCAATCACTCTAAAATGGATTTAAAAGTATAACTAATATGAGAAATCCAAATTAGAGCTATCCATGAAGCAATGGGGTTTATTATTCATAGCATCAAATAATTTAACTAAGAAAAACATATGCTATGAAGGTTTTGAAAATCATTTCATTCAATCAATAAATATGACTTATTAAAGTGCAAGATGAGTGAAATGAAATTCAAGCATGAAGCCAACCTCAACTAATAACCAACCCATATTATGAACACATAAACATGGTTGTCATGAGATATACCTATTAGAGCAAAAGAGGTGGCAACATGAACATTATGATGCTAATGGTGTGTGACATGGAACAATCATATTACTTATCAAGTTCAATCCAATGCACACATGATTTATCACATTCACAAGAAATCAAATCAATCAACCATTATACCAATTGAATCCAATTGAATTTGATAACATGATAAAGAGCAAGAATGTGACAAAATTCCATCAAGTATCAAAAATGCATATTCATCACTTTTAAAGATATGACTATTGAGCATAGTGATGAACAAGAGAAATTGCAATGCAAAAAGATATGACTTGGTAAAGCATGCAATTTCCAAAGTGTCTAAATCATATGAATTCAACATCTAAGATATCCATCAAACATATAGAAATATGAGAAATGGGTTTCAAAGAGTTTCATATGATTAAGAACACTACTTATGAAGTTGAAACATGTATAAAGATGACACCAAGAAAATCTACATGAATCAACATCATAACCATCCATAAAGATATGACTATAAGGCATAGAGGATGGATTTGAGTTCTAGTATGGTTTCAACAAATATAATCAATACCACAACCATACATAGAACAATTTGACATTTGCATAGAGAGGATCAATCAACACTCAAGATCTAACTCATACCATATCATCAATAAAGAATATAACTATGTAAGCACAAGAAGGTATGAAGTTAGAGAGACATCATGGATCACATAAAGATGAAGATGGACCACATAAATGGATATACCTATTAAGAACAATGGTTTAATTCCAATTCATCTAAAATGATTCATTAAGCTATCATGTAACATCTCCACTCTTAGCAAATGCACTAAGCTTACAATGCAATGGAAAAAGATATGAGGTTTATACCAAATGAACTTAGCACACAAAATCACATATGTACTTATTAGGCTCAAATGATAATAAAACAAAAGATTTTACTAAAAAGCACATAACCAATCATCAAAATGCATTAATGAGAATATATACCAAGATAATCACAAAAATGCAAATCAATGAAACCATATCCAACCAAGCAATGTAAGTCAACAAAATCAATTTGCATAAAGAATGTAACTAATAGAGCAAAGATGCAAATAGATTGTAAAAACTATTTCCTTCCAAATGATATAATCATAAATAGGCACAAGGAAATAGATTCAAGGAAAATGTTTCTATAAATATAACTAATAAAGCTTAGAACATTTTCCAAAGTTTTTCAAATCACTTCAAAGTATGAAATTCCAACAAAGAATCATTTATAGAATTAAGAGCAAGTGATTTTGAAAAACAAGAAGTGTACTATTGTAAAGTTTTCAATTTGTAAAAACAATAGACACTTACAAATTTTCCATATCAAAAGATATAACTTGTAAATCAATGGAAAACTAAAGTTGCTTCAAATCATTTGATTTCCAAAAAGGATATAACTATGACAATCATCAAATGATTTTCCAACATCAATTGATCATGAAAAACTAGCTATGAAAGCATTTGTAATCACAATCAATTGATCATGAATAGATATGCACAACAAGAGATATTACTAAATGAACAATATGCAAATCCATCATGAAAAGGTTGCAATCAAAGGATTTTGAAAACCATGAGATATAACTATAAAAGTTCATGAAGACAAAATCAAATGATCACAAAGAAACATTGCATTTTAAAAGATGTGACTATAAAGAAACAAAATGCAAATGTAACATGACCAACAAAAGGATATAACTAAAAAGCATAGGTTGGTCTAGGGGTATCAAGGCCTAAGGTTACTCAAATAGTCTACCTTTGAAAATTCACCTAAAGCCTTGAAAAGGTTGTCCATGAGAGAACACTTTGAGGACTCACCAACTCTAGAAGATATAACTTGAGAAAGTCTTAGAGTGGTGCAATGAGGCTAGGGAAATTCAATTTCAAACATAGTGGAAATCTTTAAAAAGATATGCAGTAAATCACAACACTAGGGTTCTAATCTAGCAAGGATCAACTCCGGGTTGTTAAGCCCTAAAATGGAGTAACCCTCTCTGATACCACTTGTAAGTCCACCTGGATCCAAACCCTAGAGGGGGGGTGAATAGGGTGAGCTTCTTTTATGACCAATTTTAACTTCTTTAAAACAAACTAGTCACAAGTGATGATTATCAAACAATATGCGGAAGCTAATATAAGCAATCACCACAAAGCAAGCACCATCACACAAGGATTTATAGTGGTTCGGCCTCAATGCCTACATCCACTACCGGCTTGTGATCCAACACCCCACCGGATTTCCACTATTTATGCTTTTCAATAGGCTAAGCAATAACCTTTACAATATGCTTTCCAAGGCTAAGCAATAACCTTTACATTGATGTTTTTCAAGGCTTAACATCAACCTATCCATTATGCTTTTATAGGCTAAGCAATAACCTTTTCAACCATAGGTTGGTTATCTCTCTAATTTAGTGTCTTTAATACACTTGATGGAGATTCTATTAAGCTCATTACAATGCCTCTTAAATAGGCGGATATGGAAGTGTAAAACTAATACACACTCACACTATGAATGCAAAGATGAAAGTACATGAAGTGTGTGTGTGTGGTCCTCAATCATTTTGAAAATGAAAGTTCATAAATGTATGCCTAAGGCTTTTGAAAGTTTTAGCTCAAAAACATTTATGATTGAGGATGTAATGCAATCACATGTTAAAAGTAACAACTTGTTAATGATATCAAAGTTACACAAGTTGTATGAAATGGATTAGCTCTAAACATGTGATGCATAGGAATGTCAATCAAATCATCAATGAAGCTCAAAACATAAAAATAGATTTGATTGAAATGAGGGGACAAATCATATGTAATTATAAGGACAACTTGAAAATGATTTACCAATCAAAGTAAGGCAAGTTGTGAAGAATTAAAACAATAATACACATATGATTTGTAATGATGTTGAATCCAAAACATAAGATACATTTGAGAGAGATTTTCTTATGATGGAAAAACAACACCCAAAGATTCAACAAAGTATATGAATCATGTTACATCTTTCATTAACATGATCTACTTAGATTTACCAATAAAGTACTACTTTGATGAATCAATGGTGATGTATCCAAAACAATAGATCTATTCAAAATATAGAATATGCTAAGGATACAACATATCATATATTAACATGTTACAAAGATTTACCAATGATAAAACAAAACATGAAAACATATGATTTGTAAAGAAGTTGAATCCAAAACATAAGTTAGTTTTGAGAGAGATGTTCTTATGATGGAAAACAACAACCAAAGATTCAACCAAGTATATGGATCATGTTACATATGATTTACCAAAGTTCTTTCATTAACATGATCTACTTTGATTTACCAATTCAAGTACTACTTGGATTGAATCATGTGATGTTATATCCAAAACAATAAATCAACTCAAAACATAAAATATGTTAAGGACACAACACAAACATAGTTTAACATGCTAGAAATGATTTACCAAAAATAAAACAAGAGCATGCAAACATATGATTAAGAAAGGAAGAGCCTACTTGGTGGTTTAACTTCATTAATCCAAGCTTTAGCTTTCCTAATCATCCCCTTCATCCCTTGGTTCTTTTCCCTTTTGATATGCCTCAAATCCTCTCAAGGAGGGGTTAAAAATTCCCAACTTTTGGCAAGGGAAAGAACTCATATTTATAGCAAAAAGTTGCCAACGGCTAGTTCTCGGTCGACCGGCAAACAGGCCTCGGTCGACCGGGAACACACAACGGTCAGATTTCTGACCGTTGGGGCGCCAGGCCAAATTTTTGCCTTGCAGTGTTCCCGGTCGACCGGGACCTCTGCGCCGGTCGACCGGCGACACTGCAGTGGCCCCAAAATCCAATTTTTGCAAAAACAAAGTTTTTCTTTGAGGAATTATTTGGGCCATAAAATCAAGCTTTAAAACATGTTTTAAATCATTCTAAGGGTTTTAAAACATGGAACATAAAAAGCCTAAAAAGATTCAAAACTTTTAAAATAAAGGCTTGCTTGATTTCTTGAAAACTCTTTTCTAAATCAAATGCATCCAAGATAAAAAGACAAATCATGCATAAAACAATATCTTAAAAACAATGCATGAATAAAACAAGATTTCAAGTTTATAAAACCAATGCATAAGTGTGTGAAACAAATGATGCTAGAATGAAATGCATCCATCAAATTGCAATCTAGAAAATTCCTAACAATCTCCCCCTTTGCAATTTGATGGCAAACTCACTCACCACTGAGATTACACACTTAGTCTTCAGCTCCCCCTCAGCTGGACATGTCTTGAAATCTTCTTGGATGCTTCTCTTAGCTTGGGCTCTTTTCTTTTCTTCATTCTTCATGATGCTTGGGGCTTGATCATTCTTCAATCTTTCTTTCTTTAGCCAAGCATCTTCTTTAGCTTCCAAGCTTTCTTTCTTCTATTAGCTCTCCCCCTTTGACCATGCCTCTTTCTCCCTTTGGCAAGGTATGTATTCTCTCCCCTTGTAGAAGATCATACACAACACTCCCCTTTGGAAGTTTGGACTTTCTCTTCACCCTTTTGAGAACTTGCATAATTTCTCCCCCTTTGCCATTAAATTGCAAAGGTACCTACACACATGAAATAAGGGAAATACCTTTAGTAGCACCTGTTAACAAAAGAAATCGAAATTGAAATACATAACAGGCTATCATGTGAGGTAGTAGTCTCTAAGGGCTCAAAGGCAATCCTAGGGTCAATTTGATCAAAACTAATACTTCTTATGAAGGTTTACACTCCCCCTCAATCCATTCTCTCCTTTTGTCAAACTCTTGACAAAGATTTAACTATTAGGTACAAGAAGAAGATGGTTTAACCAAGTGAGGGTCAACTTCAAAGAAAGGATTAGATTCATTTAACTATAAAGCACATATGATCAAATTACCAAAAGAGAGCTAGGTCAAAAGAGAAAAGCAATCATGGATATCAATTGGACAAACAAAGAATACCAATTGAGATTTAGGATATGACTTAATAAATCAATCACTCTAAAATGGATTTAAAAGTATAACTAATATGAGAAATCCAAATTAGAGCTATCCATGAAGCAATGGGGTTTATTATTCATAGCATCAAATAATTTAACTAAGAAAAACATATGCTATGAAGGTTTTGAAAATCATTTCATTCAATCAATAAATATGACTTATTAAAGTGCAAGATGAGTGAAATGAAATTCAAGCATGAAGCCAACCTCAACTAATAACCAACCCATATTATGAACACATAAACATGGATGTCATGAGATATACCTATTAGAGCAAAAGAGGTGGCAACATGAACATTATGATGCTAATGGTGTGTGACATGGAACAATCATATTACTTATCAAGTTCAATCCAATGCACACATGATTTATCACATTCACAAGAAATCAAATCAATCAACCATTATACCAATTGAATCCAATTGAATTTGATAACATGATAAAGAGCAAGAATGTGACAAAATTCCATCAAGTATCAAAAATGCATATTCATCACTTTTAAAGATATGACTATTGAGCATAGTGATGAACAAGAGAAATTGCAATGCAAAAAGATATGACTTGGTAAAGCATGCAATTTCCAAAGTGTCTAAATCATATGAATTCAACATCTAAGATATCCATCAAACATATAGAAATATGAGAAATGGGTTTCAAAGAGTTTCATATGATTAAGAACACTACTTATGAAGTTGAAACATGTATAAAGATGACACCAAGAAAATCTACATGAATCAACATCATAACCATCCATAAAGATATGACTATAAGGCATAGAGGATGGATTTGAGTTCTAGTATGGTTTCAACAAATATAATCAATACCACAACCATACATAGAACAATTTGACATTTGCATAGAGAGGATCAATCAACACTCAAGATCTAACTCATACCATATCATCAATAAAGAATATAACTATGTAAGCACAAGAAGGTATGAAGTTAGAGAGACATCATGGATCACATAAAGATGAAGATGGACCACATAAATGGATATACCTATTAAGAACAATGGTTTAATTCCAATTCATCTAAAATGATTCATTAAGCTATCATGTAACATCTCCACTCTTAGCAAATGCACTAAGCTTACAATGCAATGGAAAAAGATATGAGGTTTATACCAAATGAACTTAGCACACAAAATCACATATGTACTTATTAGGCTCAAATGATAATAAAACAAAAGATTTTACTAAAAAGCACACTTCAGAATGGAAAAAGTTCCAGCAACTTTATCATTGTTCAACTAGCGCAGTGGGCATATCAGCCTGTCTGGAAAATTATTCATATCGACTGATACTATCAGTATCCAGTTGTATAAGTCCATGCCAATATGATCTTTAAACCCCAAAAAATTCTAAAAAATATAAAAAATATTTTATTTTTGTTTTTGGCACTAGAGTGTATTATATAGATATGTAATGGACCCAGAAGGTCATGTAGGTCCGGTCTGTCCAGATGTTATTTGATTCTGAATTGTTGTTTGTTTAAGTTTAGTGATTCTATTTACTCTATTGGCTAAAAGTGCATCGAAATGAAAGTCACATTGGATGTAATCAGTCTGCTATTCATTTATTATGACCATACTAATAACGAAGTAATAACTTTGAAAAATCCCTTGAGGACTACCAGAATGGATTACTAGTTCTAACTAAACAATCAATGCAGCGGAAATAAACCAATCAGACAATATAGAACTAGTTATCTACCAATCACACACCACAAGAAGGCAGACACAATTTTTAACGTGGAAACCCTATCCAGGGAGAAAAACCACGAACCAGAAATCAAGAGTTCACGAACAGTTACAAGATATACTCACAAGCTCCTTTACCTCAGTCTGTACCTCGACCTAAGGACTGTAGTTATTCTTGTAAAGAATCCACTGACACGACATCCACCGCGCCCCGTTCTCCTTACTTGATCTCCTCGCACCTTGTCAACGAAGATGATCAATCTTCTACCAGAAAAGTAGAAGCAGCAACAACCTTCTAGAGCAGCCCTACAGAATAGTCTATCAATGGCTCTAGAGAATTAACTCTCTCTAAGATATCTCTGACTCAAATCAACGAGAGTTATATGTGGTGATCCTTAGGGTTGAGAGTAACACCCAATAAATAGCCCCAAATTCGTGCCTAAAGATGCCTAAGATGATTAGGACTAAAACCAGCAGTTTGAGCACAATTAGAATAGCAGTTTTCAAAATTCGTAATATACTGCGCTTGGTTCGCTCGAGCGGTCATTGGGTGCGGTCGAGCGGACAAGCCTCTGTTTCAGCGCTGGGGCAAACCGACCTGTTCGCTCGAGCGGATATTATGGTCGCTCGAGCGGACCCCTCTCTGTTTGATCCGGAAATTCAGCACTCTTTTCTCCAGCTTTCTTCTTACTTTCTTCTTCTGAGTCCTTCCAACCTTCTATCTTCAGAGTCCTTTTCTAAATAAAAATTACAACTCAAAAGACCCAGAGTTTTGTCCAACCCATGAATTTAGCCAACACTAAAAATCCTAACAATCTCCCCTTTGGCAATTCATGGACAAAACTCCCTTAGACAATACAAATTGATCTACCAAAAAGAAACCCAAAATACAAAAAGAAAAATCAGAAAACCAATCCAGCAAATGTAGAATTTGCATTGTCTTTGACTAGAAAACAAATCCAGCAAATGTAGAATCTGCATTGTCTTTGACTAGAAAACAAATCCAGCAAATGTAGAATCTGCATTGTCTTTGACTCAGAACTTCTTATTGTCTCTTACTCCCCCTAGCTTCAATATTCTCCCCCTTTTTGTCTATAATTGACAAACAAGAGTTTGCAAGCAGCTTCTGTCAATCTGGATTCTGTAGCCCCCCCTCGATTTAAGTCCCCCTCAAGATGATCTTCGTATCAGCACTGGGGTGGGGGCTTGATCTTGTAGATTAGGGGCGATGAATCTTTGGCACACACACTTGCATTTTCAGATAGTTTAGCATAGTGTGTACCAAGACAGATGGAAGGTCTTCTTTCTTGACCCAGACAGCTTTAGTTTTCATAGGTGACTCTTCCTTCTGTTTTTTCCATTGCTTTTGGTTTGGAGACTTTCGCAGCATATTGCAATGGGGTCGAATGTGTCCTTTAATTCCACAGTGATGGCAAGTGAGAATTCGTTCAGAACGTGACACATTCTTCTTCTTGGCAGCTGTATTTGTAACATGAACAGCAGAATTAGTAACAATTGAAGTTTGAACAAAACAATTATTACCTTTGGCTTTTGATGTAGATGCCCCGTCAGTGTAGCCAATGCCATGCATGTTATTCTTTGCCTTTTGACTGCACAGGATGTCATCAAGTTTTTTAGACCCAGCATTCATCCTATTTAGTGAAGCCTTGCTTGTATCCAACTCAGACAGAACAATCTTGAGTCTTCCTTGCAAGTTGGTATTTTCAGCTTTCAAGGTCTCCATATTATGATTAATCAACTCACACTTCTGTGCTTCAGCAGTCAATTCATCTACCAATTTTTTATTTTCAGCCTCTAAGCGACTTACTTTTGTAAGAGCTTCAGACAATTCTGCTTTTAATGAAGTATTCTGCTCTTCAGATTCTTTCCAGCGTATAGCCACTTTTTCATTCATCTTGAGCATTTTCATGGTCTTTGCAAACAATAGATTATATTCAGCTTGCCAATCAAGTTCTGTCTCTGGCTCGCTAACATCATGATCAGTCCCCTCATCAGAAACTGGTGGAGTAGCAGAAATTGAAGTTGCCATGAATGCCATAAATTTTCCTTTCTCATGATCATCTTCAGGATCTTTTTCATCTTCCTTTTCTTCCTCAGAAGAATCTTCATCCCAGGTTGTGTTGAGAGCCTGCTTTCTTGGCTTTTTGTTAGCACAGTTACTAGCAATGCGTCCATAACCATGACACTCAAAGCATTGAGTCCCTTTCGGAGATTTTTTATTGACAAAAGTTTTAGGGACTTTTACATTGCTTTTCTTCCCCTTCATAAATAACCGAAATTGTTTCATAAATTGGACAGCAACTTGGGGATCAATCTCATCAGAATCAGAATCAGAATCACTAGCAATTTTCTTGAAAGATTCTTTGTAGGCTCTCAAAGCTATACTTTTGGATTTTGATTTTGCATTAGTCCGCAAGTTTGCTTCAAAAGTCTGAAGGTTGCCTACTAATTCCTCAACTTTGAGAATATTCAGATTTTTATTTTCTTCTATAGCAACAACCTTTGCATCAAACCTTTCTGGAAGAGACCGCAAAATCTTTTTCACAACTCTATTTTCAGGAATTGGCTCTCCCAAAGTAAAGGTATCATTCACAATTGTATTCAGCTTTGACTTAAACTCATCAAAAGTTTCATCATCTTCCATCTTTATGGTTTCAAATGCTGTATACAATTTTTGAAGTTTTGACTGTTTGACAGTGTCAGTCCCTTCATGCACAGTCTGCAGAATATCACAAGCTTCTTTCGCAGTAGTGCATGTAGAAATTCTACTAAACTCAGATATGCTAACTCCATTATAAATAGCATTCAAAGCCCTAGAGTTGCAAGTGGCTGCCAATTCTTCATCCTTTGTCCACTTATCTTCAGGTTTGGGTCCAGTCACCCCATCAACAGTAATAGTGGGCAAGGAATAGCCATTCACAACAGATTTCCAAACTTTCAGATCTATGGCTTTCAAGAAGGCAACCATTCTGGCTTTCCAATAAGGATAATTGTTACCATCCAACAGAGGAGGCTTATTGGTTGAAGTGCCTTCTCGGTAGACATCCATTCTAGCAATATCTAGATCAACACAATAAAATAGTGCAACCCGCTCTTAAAGTAATTGAAAAATCCCTTGAGGACTACCGGAATGGATTACTAGTTCTAATTAAACAATCAATGCAGCGGAGATAAACTAATCAGATAATATAGAACTAGCTATCTACTATTCATCGGCCAATTTGTTATTTTCAGCCTCTAAGCAACTTACTTTTGTAAAAGCTTCAGACAATTCTGCTTTTAATGAAGTATTCTGCTCTTCATATTCTTTCCAGCGTATAGCCACTTTTTCATTCATCTTGAGCATTTTCATGGTCTTTGCAAACAATAGATTATATTCAGCTTGCCAATCATGTTCTGTCTCTGACTCACTAACATCATGATCAGTCCCCTCATCAGAAACTGGTGGAGTAGCAGAAATTGAAGTTGCCATGAATGCCACAAATTTTCCTTTCACATGATCATCTTCAGGATCTTTTTCATCTTCCTTTTCTTCCTCAGAAGAATCTTCATCCCAGGTTGTGTTGATAGCCTGCTTCCTTCGCTTTTTGTTAGCACAGTTACTAGCAATGTGTCCATAACTGTCGCGACCCCGGACCGGGAATCCATGAGAAGGAGTTGATCCGTAGTCGGGACAATTACATCTGTTTAATAATGGTGAATAGATAGCCACAACATCTATTTAAATGATAACAACATACATTTATTTAATTTCCCACAGGTGTCCGCGGTGAGGATATCACAACCATCAATGAATATTTCTGTTAAATGCGGAAGCATGTAGCAAATCAAATAGTCAGACTATCCTTAGTCATGAAGACAATAACATCAAGTATCATTACTGTATCAGAATGAGCAATGACCAATAAAATGTTTTCCAAAAGTAGTTCAAGTTTTAACAAAAGATCATTTAATTACATTTCCCAAAATTAGAGGCCAACAAAGGCCAATATAGACAAAACGATAACCCAATGAATGGTAAAATAGTTTTCCTAAAAATGAAACGCCTCTCGTAGCAACCCGATGTCTACATGACATCGTCAGCACGCCACTCGACTAGAGGTTGCGGCTCACCTACCGCCTCCTCCGGCTCCTCCTCACGGAAACCGGCAACGGGACCTGAGTACCAAAGCAAATGGGTCAGACACGACGGTCTGGCAAGAGAGTGAAAAGATACAACAACATATAATAGAGGAAATATCTTGAAACGCATAGAAATCTGTTTAAACAAGAACTCTCATAAAGTAGATAAATCATTTGCTAGAAAACAGGTAAACAAGATAAAACATAAAAGGTAACCAAGGAATCGGGAACTAACAAGATGACAATCACATGAAGCTAAGTCCTCTGTCACTAAAGTGACAACAGTATAACGGGACGTTGATCTCAGTCACACGAGGTGAGGAGAATCAACGCAAATCATATATACAATATAAATATACGGGACGGGACCACGGTAGCGAACCGGGTATCGGGACGGGACCACGGTAATAAACCGGGTATCGGGATCCAAACTGCAGCTGGCGGGACGGGAGAGGGATCTCCAAGTCGGTAGATCAAACCGACAAGGTTATCCAAGCTTAGTGATGCCGACTCATAAGTCAAATAACAAATCGAGACATATGCAAGTCAATCAAGTACAATAAATAACGAGCAAGACGGGGGTGCTCAAGGGCACACTGTCATTTCATGTCGGGCAATACATTTCGGGACAAATAACTGTTACTAGTGTAACTATCATGCTTTCGGGAAAACAAATCATATAGTATAATTTTGGAATGAAGTGAACCACTAAATTATAACAATCTCGGGTAAAATACTGGTTTCAAGATCTATTTAAGTGAATAGGGGTCCCGTATGTCGATTATAATAAAGACTTGGTACTCTTCGAATTTAAAGACATTCCGGGCTCCTTATGCACCTTGAAGTTTCAAAACTTCAAATGAAATCTTTGTGACATGGTTTCTTCCTCAAATGGCCTCATACAATGCTTAATAAATCTCCTTGACATAGAGGGGTTCCCAGAGAATAGACCCAACCATTGAAACAGTTGAACATTGTCCCAAACATAGCCTATGCCAGACGAACCGCATCGCTCGAGCGGACTGGAGGGTTCGCTCGAGCGAGTCGCTCGCTGGAATGGTGGTCTGGGTGGGTTCGCTCGAGCGAAGTGGAGGTCGCTCGAACGAACTCATTGGGTCGAGCGAATATTTAAATGCGTTCGAACGAACAACTCTCTGGAATGAGTTCTGGGATGTCCGCTCGAGCGACCAAGCTACTGGAATGCTCCGAACCCTTTCTTAGACAGGTCGCTCGAGCGAAGTGTCATGGTCGCTCGAGCGAACTGTCCAGAACCTGAATTCGGACCAGTTCAGCTCCACAATAACTCTTCCTTTTCACAACTCCTTCTTAACCACTTTCATACATCAAATAAGGAGTATAAATCTCCATTCAAATGACCTCAAATCTCCAACCACAACCATCCCATTCTCCTCCATCCATATCACATTCAATACAAGGAAAAAGGAGAAGGAAACCATTTCACACAATGTACATATTCAAGACAAAACAAGGAAACATTAATTGCTATGAACCAACACTTCTCTATGACCATAAATGCATCCTTTAATACTCCATAAAGAACATTTATTTCAACAATAAACACATTAATGAAAGCATGAAAATCCATAAATGCTTCACCAAACCATTTAAAACTTAAAACACCCAATCATTCACTTGCCTTAAGTCTTCAAATCAAGTAGATCAAGCTCTAACAAGTCTTTCAAAACAAAGGTCCAAGCTACAAGGAAGATCCCAAAATAAAACCCTAAAATGATCAAATAATGAAATAGCAAGGAAACCTTCCAATAATGAAGGTGGAGCTTCTCTATGGCCAAAGGAATACAAATTTAGAAGATGAAAGGGATTACTTACTTGCAAAGTCCTCTAATGGCAATGATAAGCTCAAAGAAAGTCTTGGAAATGGAGGCTTTTCCCCACAAAACTATTGAAAGAAAGCGCTCAATGAGGTGAAGAAGATGATGGCCTCTAATCTCTTCTTGGTGCAAGCTTGGGAGTGGATTGAGGTTAAAGAAGCAAGAAGAAGAAAGAGTTGCTCACAAACCCTAGGTTTTCTCTCTTGTGCTGGAAAAAGGAAATGGAAGGGAAAAAGGGCTTCCTTATACCCAAATGGGAAGTGGGCTCCACCACTAACAAGTCTAATTGGGCTGAAATCATCTCTTTTGGGACCTTGGATGAATTCGACGGAGAAGGAAGAAATGATCGTCGAAATATCTAGTTACCAAAAAGTATATGTTTCACGGATTTCGGGAATATCAAATTTTGGGTACAGGTTTAGTGTAAAAAGACTGTTTTGCCCCTCAGGGCTATGAAATCGGGTTTCGGGGTCTCGAACGAGGACGGGATCAACATGAAAGTTGTAGGGATTAACAATATAAATAAAACGGGATTAAAATAATGAATGTAAAATCTCCGATAAATCCTCAAGTGCATGCAAAGTCAATAAAAAGGAACCCCCAAAGGGCCCCACTAAGCACAAGCGATCAAAAATCCCCAAAACTATATCAAAAGCTATTCCAAGCCCAACTTAGCCAAAATCACTAATCAAGCTTAGAACTAACACACAACTTAATTAGCACTAATCAGGTTCACTCAGGTCGGGGTCTTACAATAACCATGACAGTCAAAGCATTGAGTCCATTTCGGAGATTTTTTCTTGACAAAATTTTTAGGGACTTTTACATTGCTTTTCTTCCCCTTCATAAACAACGGAAATTGTTTCATAAATGGGACAGCAACTTGGGGATCAATCTCCTCAGAATCAGAATCAGAATCACTAGCAATTTTCTTGAAAGATTCTTTGTAGGCTCTCAAAGCTATACTTTTGGATTTTGATTTTGCATTAGTCCTCAAGTTTGCTTCAAAAGTCTAAAGGTTGCCTACTAATTCCTCAACTTTGAGAATATTCAGATTTTTATTTTCTTCTATAGCCACAACCTTTGCATCAAACCTTTCAGGAAGAGACCGCAAAATCTTTTTCACAACTCTATTTTCAGGAATTGGCTCTCCCAAAGTAAAGGTATCATTCACAATTGTATTCAGCTTTGAATTAAACTCATCAAAAGTTTCATCATCTTCCATATTTATGGTTTCAAAGGCTGTATACAATTTCTGAAGTTTTGACTGTTTGACAGTGTCAGTCCCTTCATGCACAGTCTGCAGAATATCCCAAGCTTCTTTCGTAGTAGTGCATGTAGAAATTCTACTAAACTCAGAAATGCTAACTCCATTATAAATAGCATTCAAAGCCCTAGAGTTGCAAGTGGCTGCCAATTCTTCATCCTTTGTCCACATATCTTCAGGTTTGGGTCCAGTCACCCCATCAACAGTAATAGTGGGCAAGGAATAGCCATTCACAACAGATTTCCAAACTTTCAGATCTATGGCTTTCAAGAAGGCAACCATTCTGGCTTTCCAATAAGCATAATTGTTACCATCCAACAGAGGAGGCATATTGGTTGAAGTGCCTTCTCGGTAGACATCCATTCTAGCAATATTTGGATCAACACAATAAAATAGTGCAACCCGCTCTGAAAGCAATTGAAAAATCCCTTGAGGACTACCAGAATGGATTACTAGTTCTAATTAAACAATCAATGCAGCGAAAATAAACCAATCAGACTATATATAACTAGCTATCTACTTATCACACACCACAAGAAGGCAGACACAATTTTTAACGTGGAAACCCTATGTAGGGAGAAAAACCACGAACCAGAAATCAAGAGTTCAATAACAGTTACAAGATATACTCACAAGCTCCTTTACCTCAGTCTGTACCTCGACCTAAGGACTATAGTTATTCTTGTAAAGAATCCACTGACACGACATCCACCGCGCCCCATTCTCCTTACTTGATCTCCTCGCACCTTGTCAACCAAGATGATCAATCTTCTACCAGAAAAGTAGAAGCAGCAACAACCTTCTAGAGCAGCCATTCAGAATAGTCTCTCAATGTCTCTAGAGAATTAACTCTCTCTAAGATATCTCTGACTCAAATCAAAGAGAGTTATATGTGCTGATCCTTAGGGTTGAGAGTAACACCCTATAAATAGCCCCAAATTCGTGCCTAAGGATGCCTAAGATGATTAGGACTAAAATCAGCTGTTTGAGCACAATTAGAATAGCAGTTTCCAAAATTCGTAGTATACTGCGCTTGGTTCGCTCGAGCGGTCATTGGGTGCGGTCGAGCCGACATGCCTCTGTTTCAGCGCTGGGGCAAACCAACCTGTTCGCTCGAGCGGATATGATGGTCGCTCGAGTGGACCCCTCTCTGTTTGATCCGAAAATTCAGCACTCTTTTCTCCATTTTTCTTCTTACTTTCTTCTTCTGAGTCCTTCCAACCTTCTATCTTAAGAGTCCTTTTCTAAATAAAAATTACAACTCAAAAGACCCAGAGTTTTGTCCAACCTATGAATTTAGCCAACACTAAAAATCCTAACAATCTCCCCTTTTGGCAATTCATGGACAAAACTCCCTAAGACAATACAAATTGATCTACCAAAAAGAAACCCAAAATACAATAAGAAAAATCAGAAAACCAATCCAGCAAATGTAGAATCTGCATTGTTTTTTACTAGAAAACAAATCCGGCAAATGTAGAATCTGCATTGTCTTTGACTCAGAACTTCTTATTGTCTCTTGCTCCCCCTAGCTTCAATATTCACCCCCTTTTTGTCTATAATTGACAAACAAGAGTTTGCAAGAAACTTCTATCAATCTGAATTCTGTAGCTCCCCCTCGATTTAACTCCCCCTCAAGATGATCTTCGTATCAGCACTGGAGTGGGGGCTTGATCTTGTAGATCAGGGGTGATGAATCTTTGGCACACACACTTGCATTTTCAGATAGTTTAGCATAGTGTGTACCAAGACAGATGGAAGGTCTTCTTTCTTGACCCAGACAACTTTAGTTTTCATAGGTGACTCTTCCTTCTGTTTTCTCCATTGCTTTTGGTTTGGAGACTTTCGCAGCTTATTTCAATGGGGTCGAATGTGTCCTTTAATTCCACAAATTTTGGCAAGTGGGAATTCGTTCAGAACGTGGCACATTCTTCTTCTTGGCAGCTGCATTTGTAACATGAACAGCAGGATTACTAACAATTGAAGTTTGAACAAAACAATTACCTTTGGCTTTTTATGTAGATGCCCCGTCAGTGTAGCCAATGCCATGCATGTTATTCTTTGCCTTTTGACTGCACAGGATGTAATCAAGTTTTTTAGACCCAGCATTCATCCTGTTTAGTGAAGCCTTGCTTGTATCCAACTCAGACAGAACAATCTTGAGTCTTCCTTGCAAGTTGGTATTTTCTGCTTTCAAGGTCTCCATATCATGATTAATCAACTCACACTTCTGTGCTTCAGCAGTCAATTCATCTGCCAATTTGTTATTTCAGCCTCTAAGTGACTTACTTTTGTAAGAGCTTCCGACAATTCTGCTTTTAATTAAGTATTCTGCTCTTCAGATTCTTTCCAGCGTATAGCTGTTAGGGATTTTGTAATTTGCAATTTGGTGGATGCATTTGCACTTTAGCATCATTTGAATTCACACACTTGCATTGGTTTAAAGAAAACTTGAAATCTAGTTTTATACATGCATAGTTTTTAAGTTTTGGAAAAGTATTTGTTTTATGCATGTTTTGGCTCTAAACTTGGATGCATTGGTTTTAGAACCCAAACTATTTTTGAAAACCTAATTCCTTGTGCATTACATTTGGAAAATCATGTTAGGTATTTAGGTTTGAGCTTTGCATACTTTCATCTCTTCAAAATCATATATGTATGCATTGTTTTTGAAAAAGGAGTTTTTAGAAATCAAGCTAGCCTATGGTTTAAAGTTTTGAATCATTTTAGGCTTTGTGTGTTTCATGTTTTTATACATCTTTGAATGATTTAAAACATGTGAAAAAGCTTGATTTTAATGGCCCAAAAGATCCCCAAAGAAAATCTTCAAGAAACCCAAAATATGGGAAATTCTAGGCAGGCCCGGTCAACCGGCCAAGAGGCCCGGTCAACCGGCCAGACTGCTGGTTAACCGGGTTTCTGAAGCTCTAACGGGCATTTTTATGACCGTTGTGCTTGGCCGGTCAACCGGCCTGTCATGGCCGGTCAACCGGGGATATAGCCGTTGGGCTGTTTTGGGGATATAAATGAGCTCTTTCCTTTGTCTTTGGTTGGAGATTTTTGAAACCCTCTTTGAGGAGCTTTGAGAGAAGACAAAGGGGATGATCTAAGAGACATCAAGGGGTCATTAAGTAAAGCTTAAGCTTGGATCAACTAAGTTAAATCTCCAAGTAAGTTTTACTTTTATTAATCATTTGTTATGTGCTTTATTTGAATCTTTGGAAAATGATTTCAAGCATGATAACAATGATGTGTTGAATCCTTTCTTCCCTCTATCTTTGATATTCAAGATTGGATTCATCACTTTGATTTCAACCCAAGTTTTGTTTTAAACTTTCTTAATCATGCTTAGCCATAAATCTTTGATTTCTTTTATTGCATGATTACTTCACTTGGTTGAAACTTCCCTTGTTGTTTTCATTCATTTAATCTTTAGTCAAATTAGTTTTTGAAAACAACATTGCACATGCATCACTTGATTAGGCTTAAACACTTTCATACAACTTGTGATCTTTAGATTTTCATATCATTCACAAGTGTGTAATTGTTCAAGTGATTTGCATAGAACTTCAATCATATCTTTTTGTGCCTTAAACTTTCAAATTGCATTAAGCATAAATTGATTGAGCTTACTTTTAAACTTGATTGAAGTTTTCACACACACACTTCATAAGCATACATCTTTGCATTCATTGAGTGTTTGTGTGAGTTAGGATTTTCATTTTCATATCCGCCTATTTAGAGGCAATTTATTTGAGCTTAAATTGTAATCTCTTAGAGTGTTGAGTAAACACTTTCTTAGAGAAATATTGATTTGTAAAGGTTATTGCTTAGCCTAAGAAAAGCATTGTGTAAGGTTATTGCTTAGCCTAAGAAAAGCATTTTGTAAAGGTTATTGCTTAGCCTCTAAAAGCACATTGAGAGGTTGTTGTTTAGCCTTGAAAAGCAACATTGTAAGGGTTATTGCTTAGCCTAGTAAAAAGCATAAATAGTGGAATCCGGTGGGGTGTTGGATACACAAGCCGATAGTGGATGTAGGCACGTTGGCCGAACCACTATAAATATTGTGTTGTGGTGATTGCAATGTGGTGTTTGTTTTTGTATTAGCTTCCGCATATTGTATGACAATTCATCACATGTGACTAGTTTAGTTTGAGAATTTAAATTGGTCTAAATTGGTCATAGTTGTAGCTCACCCTATTCACCCCCCCTCTAGGGTTAGGATCCTCGTGGACTTTCAATAGCCACTTTTTCATTTATCTTGAGCATTTTCATGGTCTCTGCAAACAATAGATTATATTCAGCTTGCCAATCATGTTCCGTCTCTGGCTCACTAACATCATGATCAGTCCCCTCATCAGAAACTGGTGGAGTAACAGAAATTGAAGTTGCCATGAATGCCACAAATTTTCCTTTCACATGATCATCTTCAGGATCTTTTTCATCTTCCTTTTCTTCCTTAGAAGAATCTTCATCCCAGGTTGTGTTGAGAGCCAGCTTTCTTGGCTTTTTGTTAGCACAGTTACTAGCAATGCGTCCATAACCATGACACTCAAAGCATTGAGTCCCTTTCGAAGATTTTTTATTGACAAAAGTTTTAGGGACTTTTACATTGCTTTTCTTCCCCTTCATAAATAACCGAAATTGTTTCATAAATTGGACAGCAACTTGGGGATCAATCTCATCAGAATCAGAATCAGAATCACTAGCAATTTTCTTGAAAGATTCTTTGTAGGCTCTCAAAGCTATACTTTTGGATTTTGATTTTGCATTAGTCCTCAAGTTTGCTTCAAAAGTCTGAAGGTTGCCTACTAATTCCTCAACTTTGAGAATATTCAGATTTTTATTTTCTTCTATAGCAACAACCTTTGCATCAAACCTTTCAGGAAGAGACCGCAAAATCTTTTTCACAACTCTATTTTCAGGAATTGGCTCTCCCAAAGTAAAGGTATCATTCACAATTGTATTCAGCTTTGAATTAAACTCATCAGAAGTTTCATCATCTTCCATCTTTATGGTTTCAAAGGCTGTATACAATTTTTGAAGTTTTGACTGTTTGACAGTGTCAGTCCCTTCATGCACAGTCTGCAGAATATCCCAAGCTTCTTTCGCAGTAGTGCATGTAGAAATTCTACTAAACTCAGATATGCTAACTCCATTATAAATAGCATTCAAAGCCCTAGAGTTGCAAGTGGCTGCCAATTCTTCATCCTTTGTCCACTTATCTTCAGGTTTGGGTCCAGTCACCCCATCAACAGTAATAGTGGGCAAGGAATAGCCATTCACAACAGATTTCCAAACTTTCAGATCTATGGCTTTCAAGAAGGCAACCATTCTGGCTTTCCAATAAGCATAATTGTTACCATCCAACAGAGGAGGCTTATTGGTTGAAGTGCCTTCTCGGTAGACATCCATTCTAGCAATATCTGGATCAACACAATAAAATAGTGCAACCCGCTCTGAAAGCAATTGAAAAATCCCTTGAGGACTACCAGAATGGATTACTAGTTCTAATTAAACAATCAATGCAGCGAAAATAAACCAATCAGACTATATATAACTAGTTATCTACTTATCACACACCACAAGAAGGCAGACACAATTTTTTACGTGGAAACCCTATCCAGGGAGAAAAACCACGAACTAGAAATCAAGAGTTCAATAACAGTTACAAGATATACTCACAAGCTCCTTTACCTCAGTCTATACCTCGACCTAAGGACTATAGTTATTCTTGTAAAGAATCCACTAACACGACATCCACCGCGCCCCGTTCTCCTTACTTGATCTCCTCGCACCTTGTCAACCAAGATGATCAATCGTCTACCAGAAAAGTAGAAGCAGCAACAACCTTCTAGAGCAGCCGTTCAGAATAGTCTCTCAATGTCTTTTGAGAATTAACTCTCTCTAAGATATCTCTGACTCAAATCAACGAGAGTTATATGTGGTGATCCTTAGGGCTGAGAGTAACACCTTATAAATAGCCCCAAATTCGTGCCTAAAGATGCCTAAGATGATTATGACTAAAACCAGCAGTTTGAGCACAATTAGAATAGCAGTTTCCAAAATTCGTAGTATACTGCACTTGGTTCGCTCGAGCGGTCATTGGGTGCGGTCGAGCGGATAAGCCTCTGTTTCAGCACTGGGGTAAACCGACCTGTTCGCTCGAGCGGATATGATGGTCGCTCGAGCGGACCCCTCTCTGTTTGATCCGGAAATTCAGCACTCTTTTCTCCATTTTTCTTCTTACTTTCTTCTTCTGAGTCCTTCCAACCTTCTATCTTCAGAGTCCTTTTCTAAATAAAAATTACAACTCAAAAGACCCAGAGTTTTGTCCAACCCATGAATTTAGCCAATACTAAAAATCCTAACAAACTTATTTTAAGTAAGATGTACAAAATTGGAACAAAATGAAGCAAGAAGATAAACCGGATATGGAAACAAGACACAGGTAATGTAATTATCGATTAATGAACTCATAATTAGAAAGTGGAGTAATTAGAGTATTAAACATAGTACATTTTTTAATTATTTTTGCACGTTATTTTAAAGCATTTGTTTGGCATAGGATTCTGACACTTATATGTACTGATGCTGTTGTGTAATTTAGTGTGGACTGAATACAGCCCAATTATCTATCAGATCCGAGAAACTGATCTATTGCTCATCTTTTTTTGGTAACTGGCAATTCAAGTACCATTTACACCTGATTTGTCTACCATTCACCTCAATGGCTGCATACGAACTGTACTCTACCTCTTTCCCTTCAATTGACAATAATTGTAGCTTCTGCCTGATATATATGAATTATATCTAGGAACAATAAAGTGGTATCCACCTGATACACACATGCAGAGTTACCTCTCTACACTCCCCTCGAGTTGGAGCATGGACATAGATGTTGCCCAGTTTACAGCATATTAATTGAAGATGACCACAGCTTCTCTCTTTGGTTGAAAGATCATCAAACCTTTCTTCTGACTTTGTTAATGCATTTAAACCTTTTGGAATGCTACTTCCTCTAATAACATGACAATCTGCTTTAATATGTTTCATTTGCTTGTAAGACCATCTGATCTTTTTAAAATGCCACCTCAACTTCCAATAAAACCCAAACTAAACTGTCATCATTTGGGCCTTTGGGCCCCTTCTGGCCCATTTATAAGATCCACACTTTTTAGCTGTTATGATTTCTCCAGCTTCTCACGGTACAAGCGGGCCGTTTCTTCAATATGGTCCATGGGTTCATAGGCTTCATCATAACTGCCTGGCCAACGCCTTTTGCGTGCCTTAAAATTTTCTTTGGTTTATGACCCCGGTATGATTGGATGTTTGTGAACTATGATTGTTTTGCTGATATTGCATATGACAAACTGACTAGGGAATATCATTCTCTACCCTTTTGCAGGTTCCAAGTTTCTCGTTTCCACGTTTTGTGCTTCTACTTCAGTTTAGTTGTTATAGCAAATCAGTGCTTTCTGGGCTAGTTATTTCTGTTGGTGGATTGTAAGATTCCTTGCGGAAGGCATCACTTCCGGCTTTGTTAGATTATCTCCAAGTCTCAGAAGATGAGAAGTATGAGAAAAGAAATTCCAGAGAAACCATTTTAGGTGAAGTTCTCCTTTGGGTGCTTCACAAGTATGAGAAATGTGACAGAGTTGTTATCCCCACTATGAAGGTGCGCTTACTTTTAGTTTTAGTACTTTCCAACTCGTAATGTTTCTTCCCTCCCAAAAAGACTAGTTTTGATTAATAATGTACTTAAAAGGAGCTGTTTGGTTACAGATAAAAGAAAAATCATGGATATCCTCAATTGAGATGTGTGAATTTGAGCAGAAAGTTTTTCCCGATTCCAAGTTTTCAGCTGATTTTCAGGCTTCTATCCATGTTCTTAAGAATTCTGCTGATTATTTTTCTACAAGAAATGCTGAGTTAAGAGGCTGTAATATTTTGTCACGTCCCCAAAATACGAATTGGGGAAAAACGTGAAAAATTAAATTAAATTCAAATTTCCTGTGTTTAATACAACACAAGCTTCCAAAAAGTGGACCCACAAAAAATTCAACCTGTGATGAGTCAAAATAAATTTCATTAAATGTACCGGAAGCTTATTCAATTGGTATTCAATTATCATAAATAAGATCCAACACGAAAATCAAATAAACATTAATTGTTAAAGTTGCAGAATGAATAAAACAATTACTAAAGAAAGGTTTATCATTAAAGAAAGTTCATCTAAAGAATTGCTAAGATGACGTTCACTCTCATGCAGGCTCAGACGGCTCTGAAACCGTCTCCGGCATCCCACTCGGGTTCATCAGTTGACTCAAACGTTTGAAACGTTTGATCCTTCTTCGTCTCTTGGATAAAGTAGGGCTCGGTACCTATGCACCAAATATTACAAAGTAAATAGCAAGTACATAATCATAATTCGAAATTTAATACAACAACGAGAAGAATATAGACGAGAGTGATCATATAGAAGTAATGACAGTAATAATGATAAGAAAGAACGTATAGCATAATCCAAATAAAACAAAAGGAGCAATATGATTCACACGAAGACAAGTGTCCCCGTTTTGGGTGGTCAGCCCTAAATAAATCGAGAGAGTCCGTCCATAACATCGGTGGTCATAAACCGATCGAATTAAAAACAAATCAGGATAACCTGTTCACATTCAAAGCGGATTATAAGTGATCCGGTCACATTGGTGTTCAACCGTCCATATATCGATCTGCAGTCGTCCATAAATGACCCACATAAACATAAACATATATGCATAATAGACCTGAATGATAAAGCTCCGACACAAGAGTCCTAAGTCAAAATAAAGTGACGGCCATTCCACATCCCATATCATAATCAAATCGTCATACAAATTTGTCGAGTCACTTTATAGTCCATAATACACAATAGGGTATGCATCTAAAAGAGTACATATCCTAAATCAACATATATATGCATGCGAAGGTTAAGACATAGATACGAATCGATCCTAAGGTCAAATATAAGGTCTCGTACCCCACAACCATAGAAATCTCTAATAAATATAAGATCAAGGCATCCCTTTTCCATCAATGGTGCATAGACCCAATTTAAGGGTTTTCCAATAGAGATGGGTTGAACTCGAATTCATTAGGATTTCCTCGATGTCATACAAAGTACTAAACCCCATGTTAGTAAGATACCGTTTGCCCGTACGGTATTTACTTAGTCTCAATTAATAAAAATATAATTTTAACGCATTAAAAACTAAGATGTCATTTAATATTAATTTGCAAATAAAAATAATCTTGGTCTATAATTTTAGAAAACTCAAAGACCCACCTAAGATATCTCCCAAATCAATTCTTTATAAAATAAGTTAAGGGCCTAATTGAATTCATTAAAAGCTAATCGTCTTTTTAAACTCAAGAACTAATGGGCCATATGTTAAAAGTCAAAATGGCATGTACTGTGACAACAGTTGTACAGGACTCATCCCTCCTTTTTTTTTTTTTCTAATGGCCAAGTGTTAGCTATGATCAGTAACCTACCTCATCTATCCCCCCACACGTCTCCATCATTCCCTCTCTTTTTATCCCCCTCACATCATCATTTTCTCTCTCCTTATCCCCCTCACATCATCATTTTCTCTCTCCTTATCTCCTTATCTATCCACAGTCCACATGGCAGCATTCTCTTTATCTCTTCCTTTGCATATCCTACAGTTCATCTTCATTTCTTCCTTACACAGAACCACGAGTTCTGTCATAACCAACGATGCACTCCGGATAATGGCCCACTGATCAAGAGCCCATGATCAGCCCCCATCAATATGGTCGCCCAAGCCTACTCTTCAAGATGTAGGGACCCGATCAAGATTTAATGGCCCACGTGGGCCCCACAGTCCCAAAAATGAAAATAACTCAAACCCTCTTCAATACCTTCAACCCTCCTCTTCAATTGCTGGATGGTGGACCAAACCAGGCCCACCTCACACGGGTCCCGTCATCTATAGGGTCGCCCAAAGGTCCACAAGTAGATCCACGGATAGGATCTCCGATCAGATAGCCCACCTGGGCCCCACAGTCCAAAACACGCGTACAATTTCTAACCATTTCAAGTTTGGGAACCTGTTGCAAGATCAGGCACTCCCTCGGTTTTCAATGGTAATCTGACCACCTTAATACACAAATCTCAAGAATCACAGAAGTTGAATAAAGGGTTTTGAAATTCAAATAGGGGTGGGCGGTGGCCGACAGTGATAAGTAAATTAAGGAAATCAATTCAATCATCCCTAATATTTGATCTCACCATAAAAGTAATTAAAATTATCAAAAGGGCATCAAAGGTTTCTACATGCACCACACTGGAATCAACGAAAAACACATATTAAATTCACAAAAATTATGTTTACGTACTTGCCTTTTACCGGGGTTGAAAAATGCACAGATCCTGACCAAAACCCAAATCGAGATTCCCACGGCACTCAATCACAATCCTAAGACCAATCTGATATAAGAGATGAGAAAGAAATACTCAGGTGATCATATCTATGATTTCCTACCCAAAACCTAGCATTGGAAAGAAAAAGGGGATAACCCAAGAATACAGATCTATTCCTAATGATTTGAGGAGAGAGTTACCTGAGATAAGAAAACCTGACAAGAATGTTGGTATCATCTGATCTTGATTCTGATGGCTGGATCCTAAAGCTGGAATGGCTTGGGAAGTTGAAAGAGGAAGAAGACGAAGAAGTTACGGGAGGAGTTGCAGAGAGAGATAAGTGGGGAGGGATAAATCGTGCGATTAGTTAAAATAGGGATTAGGTTAAAAGAGAATATCCTCTGGGCTTAAGTCATTGGGTCAAAACTACGGGTCAGGTCATCTACCCATTAACCCAACTTACCGATCCAAGAATCCTATCTAATGTGTGACCCATTTAATCCTACCCACTTAAATAACTAAAATACATTAAATTAATATAATACTAATATTTTAATAGTAAATATAATTAATGGTGAGGCCAGATCTTACATATTCTGCATTAAAAATTCAAACTTAACCCTTGTGCCGAACATGCCTAGCCTTTTGAAATATCAATATGTGTACTCTCTGACTATAATGTCATGGCATGGTTGAGTTGCTTTTATCAATATGGCACAGTTTATGTAGTCTTAGTTATGCATCAAGATTCAAGACCATTTCCTTGAATGAAAATGCCAAAGGAATATGCCTTCAACCTGAAAAACAAACTGTATGGGGGCATTTCCTAATGTTAGAATAATTCTTGGTCTTGGTCTTGTCCAGCTCAGTAGAAGCGCCAGCCTGGAAAGCTCCCGAGACCCATTTCAGTGAAAATATCTGCAAGGCGCATCTCGGTCTCGGCCCTAAACCTCATCTCAGTCCCTGCTTTCATTCGGTCATAAATGCACTGCCACGATTTGACAGAAGAATGAGCGCCGAACCTAGATAAGTAGTCAGCCTTATCTCGCGGTCCCATCCACAGCCATTAAAGTGAAAAGCAGGTTGATGGGACTTTCCCTTTTTACGTACCACCACTTAGGAAGGGTTTGATGGGACCCCTGCTCCAATAGTCAACTCTCATGCCTATATATATGCATGAGGTAAAAGCACCAAAGATATGCAAGTAGAGATATACACATTCTCTCCTCCCCCATCCACTCCTCCTTAGTTCAGTCACAAAACTAACTCAAGCATCGGAGTGCCTTCGGTTCCCTACAACTAGGGGCTCTGACCTTTGTCTTTGTTTTCTTTTTCAGGTTTCAGGAGGCTAATCATTTCCCAAATAATCAAATCGAGAGTCTGATCCTCTCCTAACCAAGTCCGTAATTTTTAGGCACTTATAATTGGCGCCGTCTGTGGGAAATTGGGATCCAGTTTGTTAAAACAAATTTGCCAAAGCCATGCCTCCGAAAATCAGAAATGGTGGCGAAAGCTCTTCAAAATCCTAGAAAGCCTCATCGTTACTTCCAGTGGCACCCGCGGTGCCACCACCAGCTTTTCTGGCACCCGCGATGCCACCACCAGCCTTTCTCCCCCCTCCGAAGTTACTAGAGACTCCACCAGTCTTTCGTTACCTCCAATGGCACCCACGGTGCTTCCACCAGTATTTTCCCTACCTCCGGAACCTTCGGCGGTCCCCCGCCAAAAAAGATCTGGGGGAAAATCTGGTCTCGTGTACGTAGAAGGCATCGTCCAGTTAGACTCCTCGTCTCGGGTGGTAACAACGCTTCCTTGGCGTAATGATCGCCAGACAACTCCTCTCCATCAGAATGCTTAGCCACCTGAGCATCCCCAGCAGAATATTTCCTTACTAGACCCTCGACTACGGGGCAAGACCCCTGTGGGGGCCAGGTCTCATCACTCCCATCACCGCACTCGCGATGACGAACTGTCCTTTCACCAACTTGATGAAGAAGATGACCCTCTACTTGAAGACCTTAAGGTCCAGAACCAAGTCATCCAGGAGAATGACGAATTGATTAGTCAACTCCGGGAGCAGCTCAGAACAAAGGAGAAGAGGACCTGTGCTCCGCCCCCTGGACGCCCACGAGACCCTCTGGATAGATAGGACTTAAGGTAAGTCCTGCCTAGTAAAAGAAAAGATCGCGATGAAGAAGAGGGCTCCAGCAGTAGCCATCTGCGCAGTGACTCTAGGAGATCACGCTGAGAGCTAGAGTCACCGAGGCCAGAGTCGCAAAGACCAGAGAATGTTGCGGACCTGAGAGAATGGCTTGGTCACCGTGTCAGGAGGGAGGTCCAGCACAAGATGGTCGAAGTCGGCCTCGACCGAGACCAGCAACACGCCTACGACGTAGAAGACCAGGGCATGTCTTCCTTCTCTCAGGAGATAAAAGACTTCCCTCTCCCCAAGAGATTCAGCGTTCTGAGGTTTGTCCTTTACGACGGAGCCTCGGACCCTGCGGTACACCTTCGGCATTTCACCTAGCGAATGTCGGTCTACGGGGACGTCGGCCACATGAACTGTAGAGTATTTTCCTCCAATTTAAGCGACCTCCCCTTCAGATGGTTCTGCGCGCTTCCCGGAGGGTCGGTTTCGAGCTGGCAGCAACTTCAGAGCTCCTTCGTTGAAAAATTTCAAGGGCATCGGGTCATCCCGAAGACGGGTGGCAACCTCATGGCGATCCAGATGAGGGAGACTAAGAACGTCACTAAATTCGCCAAAAGATTCTGGACGATCTACAGCCAGATCGAGGACGCAAAGGATGATATTGCCATAATGTGTTTCCAACAAGCCTTGCTCCCAAGTAATGAGCTCCGCAAAGACCTGGTCCGGTCCCCCGTGGTCACAATAAAGGCGTTAATGGCTAGAGTAAACCGGTACATTGAGCAGGAGGAGGACGAGGCCCGAGGTAAAGAAAGATTCGGCCTCTTGCAATGAGACCAACCCCCTAGAGGAGACAAAAAATTCTCCAAGAGGAAGCCAGACAGGAAAGAGGCCTCGACCAGTTTGGCAGCCTTCTCGGCCTCCACCTCTGGGGGCAATAAGAGGCCAAAGTTCAAATCCGCCAGACCGGCCAACGACTCTCACAAGGCCGTCAATACAATCTTCAAGGAGCCCATCTATAAACTCCTCGAAAAGATCAAGACAGAGCCCTACTTCGAATGGCCACAGCCGATGAAAGGCGACCCATCCGCCCGAGACCAAAGCAAATTCTGCATTTATCATAAGCAGAGTGGACACAAGACTGAGGACTGCATGGCCCTCAAATCCCACCTTGAGAAGCTCGTAAGGGACGGACACCTTAAAGATCACATTAAGGATGGTGGAAAGGTTAACCGAGCTCAGCAGCCCTGACCTGATGAGGACCAAGACAGCGACGAGCCCGCATGCATCATCAACGTCATCCACCTGGCCCCCGCTCCTCGAGGAAGTAACCAAGCTCGTGTCGAGGCCAGGAGGACTTCACACGGTAAGCAGGTGATGTCAACCGACCTGGGGCCTGTGCCTAAGAAGGCTCGGAAGGAGAGACAAAAGATCTGGTTCTCGGACGAGGACCTGGAAGGAGTCCAGCTCCCCCACAACGACCCACTAATTCTCACCCTGCGGTTGAAAAACTACACTGTAAAGCGCATTATTGTGGATCCCGGGAGCTCGTCCGAGATCCTCTACTTCGACTGCTTTAAGAGGCTCGGTCTGATAGAGGAGGATTTACAGGAAGCTGGCACTCCCTTGGTGGGTTTCAGCTTAAAGCCAGTGTATCCTAAGGAGAAGGTCTCCCTAGAAGTCCAGATCGGAGGCGCCATTAAGACAGCCGACTTCTTGGTGGTGGATGCTCCATCCCCATACAATGTAATAATGGGACAAACTTGGCTGTATGACATGGAAGCAGTGCCCTCCACCCATCACCAAAAGCTCAAATTCCCGTTGGAGAAGGCCAACGGGAGAATCGAAGTGATCACTGTACGAAGAGATCAACAAATGGCCAAATAGTGCCTGATGGCTGTGGTGCCTGGCAAAACGAAACCACAGCAGTACATATGGCCGAACTCGAAGCCGAGCTTGGGGACGTCGGTCGATCAACAGAGTAGACGAGCATAGAAGATTTGACCGAAGTCATGATCAACCCCGACGACCCCAAAAGATATTTTCTGTTGGGGAGCCAGCTCCTTAATGATGAAAGGTCCGAACTGCTTAACTTTTTGAAACAGAGCAAGGACGTTTTCGTCTGGACGCCATATGAGATGCCAGGCATCGACCCCGAGATCATGAGCCACAAGCTCAACGTGGACCCCAAGCACAAACCTGTAGTGCAAAAAGCTCGCAGGACGGGAGTTCAGCAAACAGAGGCAGTGATCGAAGAAGTCGAGAAGCTCCTGGAGGCCAGGGCGATCCGCGATGTGTATTATCCAGAGTGGCTGGTCAACACGGTGGTGGTCAAGAAGAAGAGTGGAAAATAGAGAGTCTGTGTGGACTTCATAGATCTCAACAAAGCCTATCCCAAGGACAGCGTCCCCCTCCCAAAGATCGACTAGATGATCGACGCCACCGCAGGACATGATGGGATGAGTTTCCTCGATGCCCACCGAGTTTACCATCAAATTCCGATGCACAGGCCTGATGAAGAGAAAACCGCATTCATAACACCTAGAGGCATCTACTGTTACAAATTGATGCCCTTTGGGTTAAAAAATGACGGGGCAACTTCAAAGAGGCTGGTGACGAAGATGTTTCAGGCCCAGCTCAGGAAAATAGTAGAAGTCTATATTGATGACATGGTCATTAAGTCTAAAAGATCACATGCCCACTTGACATATCTGCGTCAGACATTTGCCATCCTTAAGGAGTTCCAGCTCAAGCTATGTTTGGTGTGCATTTGGTGTCGGCTCCGAAAAATTCCTGGGAAACCTGGTCACCTGAAGAGGGAACGAAGCCAACCCGAAACAGATCTCAGCGATCCAGACGATCCAAAGCCCGATCTCGGCAAAACAGGTTCAGAGGCTCACAGGAATGGCCGCTGCACTAAACCGTTTCATCAGTCGAGCCTTGGACAAATGTCGCCCTTTTTTCATCTCTTGAAGAAAAGCTCAAAGTTTCAGTGGACTCCAGATTGTGATCGAGCTCTTCAGACGCTCAAGGACTATCTCTCCTCTCCACCTTTGCTGTCCACTCCAACACAAGGCGAAATTTTTTATCTTTACTTAGCGGTCTTGGATCATGCAGTAAGCTCGGTACTAGTCAAAGAAGGGGGCAAGCACCAGCAGCCTATATACTATATGAGCAAGATCCTGCTCGATACCGAGACCAGGTACCTTCCACTCGAGAAACTTGCATTGGCACTTGTCAGCGCCTCTAGCAAACTCTCTCACTACTTCCAAACGTACACAATAGTGGTTATTACAGAACATCCGCTTAAGTCCCTTTTCAGAAAGGCAGGCTTTTCTAAAAGAATTTCAAAATGGGTCGTTGAACTAGGCTAGTTCGATATCCAATATTAACCCAGAACGGCGATCAAAGCCCAAGTCCTAGCCGACTTCATTGTGGAATTCACCTCTCCTAGTTGGCACCGACACCGCTCGATACCGAACTGGGGGACAATAAGGATGATGAGGTTACCGAGACAGAAGAAAACTGATCTTGGAAACAGTTCCTTGATTTAACATGGAAGGTCTTCGTCAACGGATCCTCGACACCCAAAAGGGCTGGCGTTGGCATAGTCCTCCAATCACCAGAAGGCCTCGTCATCGAGCAAGCCCTTACTCTTGACTTCAAAGCATCCAATAATGAAGCTGAGTACGAAGCATTGATTGCGGGTCTCAGTAGCACTAAGAACCTGGGGGCACGTCAGCTAATAGTCTTCAGCGATTCCCAGCTGGTGACGAGCCAGCGAAGCGGAGACTACCAAGCCCGTGATGAAAGGATGGCAGCCTACTTGATCCTCACAAAGTAGCTCCTCTCTCAATTCCAGAAAGCCGAAGTCAAGTAGATCGGTAGAGAATCCAATTGCCATGTAGACGCTCTCGCCAACCTAGCCTTCGCTGTAGAACCGGAAAGAGAAGAACAATTGATGTAAAGACACTGGAAAAACCAAGTATAGAGCTTCAACCACCTCGGCAGGTTCTATGCGCTGACCTCGGTCCGAGCGGATGGATCCAGTCATAGCATATCTAAAAATAGATCAGCTCCCTGAAGACAGAAATGAAGCTCACAAGGTCAGGATGAAAGCAGCTCATTTTTTGTTATCTCCGGATGCGAAGCTCTACAGAAAATCCTTCATTGGAACCTATCTCCAGTGCGTCCACCCAAGTAAAGTCGAAGACTTCCTTTATGAAATTCATGAAGGAATCTGCGGAAGTCACATATGAGGAAGATCATTGGCATACCGAGCTATCAGTCAAGGCTACTGGTGGCCCTATATGCAGAAAGATGCTCAGCTCTACGCTAGGAAATGCGAGAAGTGCCAGAAGTTTTCACACTCTCTGCACCAACCAGCACAAGACCCGAGTGCACTTTCTAGCCCGTGGCCCTTCACTCAGTGGGGGTTAGATATCGTAGGGCATCTTCACCGAACTCCGGGGAGTAAGAGGTGGCTAGTAGTGGCCACTTATTACTTTACCAAATGGATAGAGGCCGAAGCACTGTTCTCCATCACCGAGCAGGACATGAGGAATTTCGTGTGGAAGAACATTGTCACAAGATTTGGAGTCCCTCGAGCTCTGGTCTCGGACAATGGAATCTAGTTCGACTCCAACTTCTTCAAAACCTTCTGCCAGGAGCTCAATATCAAGAACTACCATTCGACTCCAGCCTATCCACAAAGCAATGGACAAGCAGAAATCTCAAACAAAGTGGTACTGGACGGACTCAAGAAAAGGCTTGACCGAGCTAAAGGTAGATGGGTAGAGGAATTACCAAGTGTCCTCTGGGCGTATAGGACTGCCCCAAGGCGATCCACTTCGGCAACTCCTTTCTCCCTAGGCTATGGAATGGAGGCCATGATCCCTCTCGAGATCGGCCTTCCAACCCTGAGATCAGACCTCTTTGACCAGGGGCAAAACGAAGTCAATCTTGCTTTAGAGCTTGACTTGGCTGAGGAGCGAAGGGAGGCAGCAGCTGTCCGCTTAGCTTCTTGCCAAAGGCAGTTGGCCAGAGGATAAAATCAGAAGGTCAAGGAAAGAAAATTTTCAGTTGGAGAGTTGGTCTTGAAAACAACACTCCCAGTAGACAAGAATCCTAATGATGGAAAGCTCGCACCGAATTGGCACGGATCATTTAAAGTGATCTCGTCAGCCGGAAGATCAACTTACAAGCTCGAAAGCATGGACGGTAGAGAGCTACCACGACTGTAGAACGCCACGTATCTCAAGAAATACTAATTTTGAAATGTACCCAGCTATTGAATCAATGAAAGAAATACTACTTATGAAAAGATTTGTCTCGTTGCTTTCAAAGTCTTGGAGCTCGGTTTGGTCATAGGACCAACCATATTCAGCTCGGTTGTGGAATCAGCTGCCTAGGCTCGGTCACAGGACCAGCCTCCCTTGGCTCGGTTATGGAACCAGCCATTTAAATCGCCAAGTTATGGAATGATGGACCCGATTTCCTTCCTTTCCTCTCCCATTCGTCCCCGGGGTCGCCAGAGGGCCAAATAGAGGGAAAAAATGGGGAGAAAGGCGGGCATCAACATTTTTTTACCAGTATGCCAGATTTTCTATTCTACTTGGACTTTAGAAACGGTGATCCGGAGATCCACCTTCGCAAGTAGAAAGGAAATCAATCCTTTTTCTAACTTTCCATTGCACATATATTTTAAGAAAGAGACAGTTTTTTAAAATGCCGTGAGAGACGATTTCATTTTGTTTGCCGTGAAAGGCGTTTTTGTGCCGTAGGAGGAAATTTGTGCCGTAGAAGGCGATTTTGTGCTGTGAAAGGCGATTTACAAATCTCATTAATGAAGAAAGACAACAAATGTGATTTTTTTGTCTCTTAAAGAAAATACAAAATACAACAGAAAAGTAAGAAAGAGAATCTGACTTCTCAGGAGATTGCGGGGACTCGTTCAGATCGACGGTCGCAAGTCATGTATGGACTTCGCCATCGTCCTTCAGATGAGAATGCTTGATGCTTCGATTCTTTGGCTTGGCTTGGACTTCAGTTTTTTTTAAAGGATAAGAACCAAAGGAAAGTCCTATATCTGATAAAAAAAATGAAGAGACGGGCTGAAAAGCCACGTCTAGGCCATGTTGAATAGGAGAAGAGAAGGCTTTTCCTTAGGGGGAGTGCCCCCCAAGGGACTTCAATAACCTTGTGGTGTTTGTTGCAGCAGAGTTTCGTCAGAGCTTCTGGAAATTCTGAATGATCTTTCTAGCTGATTTTTCTTCGATTTTTCTCTGGAACCGTTCTTCTTGGAATGATCTCTTATTTATAGGCCTTTGGTAGCCATTTAGGAGTGTTTATGAGCTTTGATGGCTTTAAAGCTCCATGATGGGAGGAGTTACAAGTTTTTATTTCTGATTTTATAACTCCTTTTTCCTTGGATCTGATTGGTCGATGGAGAATGATGGGCATTTAATCGCCTTTAATCTCCATGATGAGAGGAGTTTCATGGCTTTAATGCTATGATGACTTTGACTTGTAACTCCCATTCTCTTGCTTCTGATTGGGGCGTCCAAAATAATGAGTTAATGACCGCATTTAGTTGGGTCAATTAATAGCATTAAGTGGGCGCCGTGGATTTGAAGAGTCGTGGGCCGTGCCGCGTCTTTTGGAATTCTTCTTGCAATGATCAACGATGGATCTTCATGTTGATCAATGTCAGATGACCATGCAACTTCAGACATAAATTGCTAACGGCGGGCCGATACCATCTGTCTTGTCGATTTATCGATCGGTCAGACAGATTGTGTACTTTCTTGGTCGGCAGGTTGGTGATCTTGGAGCGATCAATGACGATTTCATGCTCCTGACAGCGGATCCGAAATGTAAACGGAGATCAGTCGATTCCGAGCATCGAAAATCAGATTTTTAGGAAATCACGGGACTGGAACTCCCGAAACGCGCAAAGAATCGGAAAACGGGCCTTCCGACGGAAATCCGGCGACCCGAATTTCCAGCTTCGCCGGCGACCATGGGGGAATTCTCCCCTTTGGTTGCCGTTTCGTCGGCTGTTTTTCGAGCTTTTTGTTTCTTTTTTTTTTCTCCTGTATTTTTCTTGACATTTTTCCTCATTTTTTGGCTTGATTCTCATGAAGAAAACCTGACGAGAAGTCGTGCAAAACCGGAGCACAAAGTTTCTTCTTTTTTGGAAAAGCCGAAGACTTTGTAGCTGATTTTCCGTCAAGAGTCGAAACTAGGTCAAACGATGTCGGAATGACCTGAGATTTGAGGTGAAGCCTCTTGAGCAATAGATAGGACCAACCATGTGCTTTTGCTTGAGTTTTGAAGCCGTTTGACGTCCCGTTGCTGCTAGGCTTGATTTCGCCACGAGGAAGATGTCGCGCTTTGATGTGCAGTCAACCGATGTCCGATTGACCTAAAATTTGACAGGGAGCCTATTGGAGTCATTTTGAGATGACCCATTAGCTCCAATTTGGATGTCATGGTCTCGGGGTGCTCCGGCGCCGGTAGCCTTGATTTTCTTTCGGAGCATCAAAGTCGGGTCAAACGTTGTCGGAATGACCTGAAATTTGACGTGCAACCCTTTTGAAGCATGTTGAAGCCGCCCATGTGCTCTGTTTGGCGAGTAATGGTTCCGATGGTTTACGCCGCCGAGAGGCTTGATTTTCTTTCGAAGCGTCAAAATCGGGTCAAACGTCGCCGGAATGACCTAAAATTTGACGTGGAGCCTTTTGGAGGTATTTTGAGAGCATCCGTAAGCTCTGATCGAAGTTTTAATGTCTTCGACGCCGTCGCCGCTAGGAGCGCTTGTTTGGCTGCCGGAGGAGTGAAGTTAGGCTAAATGATGTCGGAATGACCTAAAACTTCATGTGAACTCCTCTTTTGGCTATCTTGAAAGATCTTGCAGTTTTTATTTGATTCTGATAGGATCTGATGCTTGAAGTAGCATTGCCCGTTTTTAGTAGGATGCGGCTTCATGTGGCTTATTGATGTTGAAGAGGCAAAGTGACATTTTTGGCGTCAACAAATGCCCCCTCGAGGTACAGCGACGAGTAGCTTTTGGAGTTGATGTGCCTGCTCGAAGAGAATCTTGAAGGAGAGCTTCTGACTTGACCCAGAGTCTTTGAGTATTTTTTTAATAGCCTTTTGAGTTTCCAAGGGGATTTTTTGGTAGTGAGAGGGATCACGTACCATCTCAAGGCAAAGTTTTGAAAATGACATGAGGGAGTTGGATTTGGATTTTGGATTTTGGTTTTTCCTTTTGACCTTGTGAACCTAAGGGCTTTATGTGGCTCATCAGGCGATTAAGAATGATTTTTTTTTTGTTTTCGACCTTGTGACTTAACGAGCTGTATGTGGCAGGTTAGGGGGTCGAAATTTGATTTTTGGATTTTGACCTTGTGACCCAACAAGTTGTATGTGGCAAATTGGGGGGTTAGATTTGGTTTTGACCTTGTGACCTAACAAGTTGTATGTGGCAAGCTAGGAGGTCAGGTTTGGATTTTGTGGAATGTCAATTTCAAGATTTTGGCTTAATTTGGTTCATGAGGTTGGATGGTTTGGTTTTTTGGAAACTCATGAGGCTTTTTTTTTTAATGGTTCAATCGACTCAAAAGAGGCATAGAACCATTTTGTATGCTCTTGGTAAGGGGAATTTTTTTGAAAGGAAGCCCTTGTTAGTGCCTAGGTGGTTAAACCTGGCTCATGTGGGCTAAAGACCTTAAGTTTTTTTTAAAGATGGCTTAGGTCTCACATGTTGTCATTTTGTAAAGAATATATAAATATTCCTTTGGATAGAGAATATCTAAAAATATCCTTACTTGGAGAGAATCTCTCAAGTTTCCTTTCTTTTGGGAGAGATTTTCTCAAAGTATCTTTCTTTGGAGAGAATATTTCTCATTCCCTTTCTTTTTGGAGAAAATTTCTTAAAGAATCTTCTCTTTGGGAGAGAATATTTCAAATATCCTTTTTTTTGGAAGGTTGCTAATTTTTAGCACTTACTTCCTTTCTTTTCTCCTGGTTTTAAAAAAATCCGAATTTCCTCCAACTTAATAACGGGCCTTGGTAGGCCATTCTTGGGTTACGGGGATTTTTCCCGCCACTTCCTTTAGTTTTTCAAATTAATTGAAAACCCGCGAGCTGTCACTTTACACGTAAACTACCATTTGGCGATTTCCTGCATACAACAGCAGCAAGCTTCCGCGTCCCAAGACCACTATTAATACTTAAATGTCAGTTGGTTCTTCTATAAGCTTTCGTGCTTCTCACTTGTCACTTCTTAGGAGAGTCTCTCCACGTACTCTCTGTCTCTATAGCTATTTCTTCTCCTACACGCCAAGAAGAACTTCTCACTTCTTAAGAGAGTCTTTCCACTCTCTCTCTCTCTCTTTAGCTATTTCTTCTCCTACACGCCAAGAAGAAATGTTAAGATCTTATGATCGAAAGCACAAATGCATCGGCGCTCGTCAGGTATTCTGATCTATCTCTCCCTCTTTTTTTCTTGAATTCTGTTCTCTGTTCTTATAAGATGCATTTGATCTTATATGTTCCGTTCGAAAATTGGATCTGTACTAGTTTTCTTTAATGGATGGTTTCTTGTTGATTGATTAGGGTTTAGTGTTCGTTTTTGTGTGCGTCTGTGATTTCCTTTTATGAGATTGGGATTTTAATATGTTGAGATATTCATGTGACCAATCTCTCCCTTTATCTCTATTGAATTTTGTTCTCTGATTTGTTCTTGTCGATGTATTACAAGATGCATTTTGCAAATTGTTTGTCATGACCCGAGCCTGAGATCCGAGTAATTGAGATTAACCCTGGGTCATGAATCCAATCATACTTACTCCCGTAAACCCCGAATTAACCAAAGTTAAGACGAAGTCCACAAGGGATCTTACATACATACTTATCAATGTACATTTTGCGGAAACATATGTATATATACATTGACAATTATTAAAAACTGAACAAGTTCTTACATAAAGTGAAGTCAATATACATAATTCACTTTCTATCGAAGTCAACCACTACATATTCAAATACAATGTAGGTGACATCTAATTACTATGCAAAATGGATATACAAAAGCATCTATCAAACATTTACCAAAATATCCCTTTCATTGGCACTCCGATTTACGTCCATTCGATTAAACCTCCTGGAGGTATCAGATGGGCCTCCTCCGCTGGCGGTGCGGCCTCGGCAAGACCGGAACAAGCAACTAGGCCTGTAATATTTATAAATAACACCGTGAACACGACAGTTCAACAATGTATATAGACATTAACCTGTCAATCTATCAATTTAACAATTCTAGACAATTCCATTTAGTACAGTAATTATTCATGAGAGTCAAGTAATACTAATTACTAAATTGGCAACTACAATAACATTTGTTTCAACTTAGTTTAGTTCTTCCTAAAGGAAGTAGTCATTCATTTCATGTTCATTCATTTGTATTCCATTCATTGATTTTATTGAATATTTATTAAATGGCTTATGAATTCAGTGACTTTTCAGTCTATGTCTTTTAGATAACTTATCAAGTGGGACTCTTCAGTCCATATATGTGTGGGATCTACTAGTGTCTTGATCAGAGATCACTGGCATTGCCACGGAACTCCGGAACACCCCGTCCATCAGCTGCAGTAGGATTATTCATTACTTCATTGTTACATTTAGTAAATGTTCATTATTTAGTGTTACATTTAGTAACTTTTCATTATTCGTTACATTAATCAGTTCAACTCAATAACGAGTTTGAGAAACTATTATGTAGTGCAAGACTCGAGAAATCTACTCAATCTATCATTTAATCTAGATTTCTAAACCAAACAAATGGGTAAAGCGCTTGTTATCAAACGTACGTGTTATTCTTGATGAACATCACTTTATTTAGTAATTTACACGTTCAGATAACCTTAGCTAACACCTATGAAGGTTTAGATACAATTCTTAATCAATTTGTCATTTACGTTAGTCAACTCAAGACTTATATTCATCTCGAATCAAAACCAATTTTAACATTTGAGTTAACTTAATTAGTCTCAAAAGTCAAAACTATCTATTTAACAGTCATAGAGAATTTCTAATCTAATAGGTTCAATTACTGAAAATCCAGACTTTTCAGTACAAAATCCTGTGAGTTCGGTCACCTGACAGTGAGTTCGGTCACTGTGAGCTCGTTCATTGTGAGCTTGGTCTGGTCATTTTGAACTCGGTCGTTGTGAGCTCGGCCATTTTGAGCTCGGTCATTCTAAGCTCGGCCATTCTGAGCTCGGTCATTCTGAGTTCGGCCATTGTAAGCTTGGCCATTACTTTGGTCACCTTTCCAAAGCTTTAGAAACTTTGAAGCAATTTATGGAAATTGAACTCCTTGAGTTCCTACAAGTTCTATAACATCATAAATCATTACAAGAGCACATACTTGCCTCTAACTGAAGGTTGACTGACAAAAACCTCTATTGAGGATAAATTTGATAAGTAGTCATTTGTTAACTTTATTTGAAATGGAAACTTCTCAACTTGAATCCATCTTTTCAAGCCTATCTCCATGAAAACATTCAAGGTATAAGTCATATGAGTTAACTGAACTAGAAACCATTCCTAAGCACTCAATAGAACTTGAAAGTTCAATAAGGATTCAAATACTCACTTGTAGCCTGTGTGAAGAGAAATCTTGAGCTTTCTCTCAAGCTTTAACTCCACGAAGACCAAGCTAGAAGATGAAGTAGATAGAGTAGCTTCAATCTCTACCAAAATCACTTGAAAACCTTGACACTTGATGGAGGAAATGGAAGAAGAAGAATAAAAGAAGTCTAGGGTTTGCTGGAGCTGGGAATGAGATGAATGAACTCATTTCATCTCTATATAAGCCCCACTTTGCATTTTAGTCCACTAACTCTTCTTATTTACAATTTGAGTCAAATGAATGGTCATTTGATCCAATACTTGTCGAACGAGTTCGAGTCTTTAGGGAAGTTAATGTACTCGTCGAGATATACATGTTGGTATCAAGAGTTTTCGTATTCAACAAAATACGCAAAGATTCGTATTCACGAAAAAGTCCTTAGTTTTCCTTGTTTAAGTTTAAAACCCATTTAATTCATTTGATCTCTTTCATTATCATTTCATTAGGCCTAAATCATTCATTTTAGGCTAATTAAATTTCATTTGGTTATAAACCATCATTAGCTTAATTAAACACGGTTAATTAGTTTTTATTTCCAATCAATTAGAATTAATTTCGATTAACTCAAGACGGGGTCTAACATTATTGTTTGCATTGATTAGGTTTAAGGGTTAGTTTTTGTGTGATGTTCATGTAATGTAATGTAATGAGCTCTGTATTTATCGATTCGTCTGGGTTGATGAAATGGATGCTTCTCTGAGTTATTGTATAAGTTGGCTTCTCAAATTAACCTATTCTTGTGCAGATTCTCATTTCCACTGGAGGTAAGGAGAATCTCTCTATAGTTTGTTTAGCTGTGAATATCTCGTTTCTGTGGATTCCCCAATTCCTAATGTAAAACAATTTATTATTCTCCGACCATACAAAAGATGGACTACATGCACTACATACTATCCACATGACCGTACGAAATTTAAAGTCACACTATCCATTTGGTGGGGCCTATTAATATGACTCTTGTAGAATCTACACATGTTAGGTATAAGGCAAGAAATCCGACAGCAGCCTCTATTTAAGTGGTATTTATAAGCTTCTTCCCTGTTTTATTCAACTACTCATGGTTTCTGTACTTAAGGATCATTCATGTCTTATGAAAATAATGCAAGAGAAGGAATGGACTTGTAGCCCGGATCCCCTGTGTCTCCCACATGCTTTCCAATAGTTCCACCTATTGATAATGTGAATAGTTCAAAAATGAGTGTCACCCTCTTCAATGATATATCCTCAAATTCTCACTTCAAGAGCAATTAGTTCTGAAGTAAGCAAATGACTGAAAATGTAATTAATGCATATAATTAATAATATATAAGATTGTACCGTGCTAATTATATTATCAGTTATGCGCTTAATTTTATGGAGAAACCAACTCTTATCGAAGTAAGATTTGGGCATGTTTCTTTACCAGCATTTCAGTAGGCCTACTTACTGATAATTCCAATGGTTTAGAATGAGGGTCATCAATTTATTAATGTACTTAAATTTTACTTCAATGAGAATTGGTTTTATAAATCAATACTCTTCGATGGACTAGACCGCTGGGCCCAATTTTATAAACTCAAATCTGAAAAGTAGTTTGGAAAAACTATGCCCCCAGTGAATAACTATGTTCCAGAATATAACCAAACTTGCAATTTGGACCATTATTGCATTTCTTTGTAATGACCATTAAGTTGATTTGCTTAGGTGATGGATGAAGTTTACTACAGAGATCTCCCTGATTGGAAGATCCTAATATTTGAGTCCATATGCTACAGAAACTCTAGAATCTATACATTGCCAAAGTACTAGACTAGGGCTTCATCATAGCCATAATATAGAGAGTTAGTTACACATGGTGGGAGAGTAATAAAGAATCCTTGATGAAGCCTCTATTGATGCTCCTTGGAAAGCTTTAATCTTAGCCTCCGGGTGCCTCCTTCGTTCTTTCATAAGCCTGAAACTCGCGCCTCTTTTCCTGATATATGTTTTGTCCCAATTTTTCCTTCAATTAGCGGAACAAAACGGAGTCACCCTGCACCTGGCATCCGAACACCAAAAGGCAATAATGTTGGGTGTCTTGCAGGAATGGACGCCAGTGACCAATGTTGCCCATCTTGTCTTGTTTTCTTAGAGGGCCACCACACTAATCTCTTTTCAAGTTAGCTCAGAATTCACTCATTCCTCCTAGAATACCTACAAACAAGAAATTATCACAATTAAGCCCACACATTATCATCCCAAGGTGTAACAAAGTCATCATTAAGGGGCCTCAATGGTATATTTAGGCATTCATCACTAGACTACTAGGCCCACTTTTATTAACTATAAAGTGGAGAGTACTTGGAAGACCTATGCCCCCAGTGGATAAATATGTCCCAGAAAATAACCCAACTTGGAGTTTTGACCATTACTGCATTTCTTTATTATGATCATTAAGTTGATGGGTGAAGCATGCTGCATCAATCTCCCTGATTCAAAGATCCTAATATTTGAGTCCGTATCCTGAAAATAGACAGCTAAAGGAGAAAATAGGGCAATAGATGGATAGATAGGCTACATATTGGAAGACAGTGATTTTTTTTTCCCTCATCTAAAAGTGTGTAGAAAAGGCATTCTCTGTAGTCTGTAATAAACCAAATGAAATCAATGGTCTAAGTTCCAGCAGATGCACACCCATATTTTTGAGTTGGTTCCCAAAGAAATTACCCAGAAATATTGATCATATCCATTGGATTGAACATGACATAAAATATATTAGATGTTATATGTATTTTATGTAATAAATTTTTTTATAATAATCTGGTAAATGATTCCTGTCTGGGTTTGTGTTCATTATTTACTAGAATTAATCACCGGGCCTGGGTCAGGGTCTGGTGTGTCAATATGATCAGATCTTGACCCAACCTGTCTAACTTTATTATCATGTCTTCATACATCAGCAATCATGGATGATATGGGAAATCAAAAGGTACAAATGTGTAGTCCCCCAATCTTAATAAGAACGTGGAAGCTCATAACCATAGATCATAGTCTCAATTCGACTCACCTTTGACTTGACTCAAAGGCACCGAGTTGAATGAGTCTGACATAAATTTGGTCAAACTTGCCTGAGTTTCTTGACTCAATGCCCACCGAAGTCGTTGATCACTACTAGAAAGTAAAATGCAGGAATGAGCAAAGGGGTCAGAGGTGTAACCATTGGATGACCCCATGATCATTCGTTTTGATGGTTACAATTAAGGTAGCTAGTTCTGTAGATGGATGATTGTGATCAAGCCAGGCATAATGTTATAGGTTTTTTCCTTTTTAGTGCAGAAAGAGAGGGAAGAGACTCTCCAGGGCACTCTTGAATGAGGTGTTTATAGTCCCACATCGACTAGAAAGGGATATGGAGGCTTTGACAGGCTGAATAAAGCGCGGAGAGATCTTCATTGTATGCATTCTCACTTGGACGGGGTCTATACGTGATCAAGAAGTCTTACCGCCTAGGTCAGTGGCCTCCATTGCAATCAGGAGGAGCACTGGCTTACCAACTCCCCAAGTGGGAGAGTGGACGTCTAAATTTTTTGTATTTTAATCTGACTTACGTATGCTTTTAAACTAATTATTCTTTTATTGGAGCCATTTTGGCCATTAAGTTTCAGTCCTTAAAATTTATCTCAATCTAAACACCAAATTAACATTTAGGATTAGTGTTGGATTTGCAGTGCCATTGCATAGGTTGGGTGGTTCAAATAGGAAGGATGTGCTCTACATGAATTATCAAGTTGCAAGTTGGGTTTTGTCAGGTTAGGTTGGTTGAGTATGGAATTGCCACCCTAATCTATAACCAGCTGCTAACCATTAACCTTGCCAGCTGCTAACCATTAACCTTGCCCCAACCTAGCCTTTGGAGTTATTTGTGTCTATTTCCAAGCTTTTTGTACGAGAACTCAAGATCGTCTGGGAATCCCTGATCATCTATGGGTGCTTTTGTTCAGCAAGAGGATTTTACTCTTTGCTCATTTCCTTTTCCATGAGAGAGAGAGAGAGAGAGAGAGAGAGAGAGAGAGATTTTACATTCATAGACCTCATATAGAAAATCAAGATCCTCTCCATCGGGGAACATTAGTTTATCCTTTTCTTTTCTGCAGGAGAATGTATCACACCAAATGATTGAAAGAAGGAAAATCAAAATAATTTTCTTCTCTACCACGAACTCCTTTCATCATACAAACACACCCCTAAGTAGGCCTGTCAATTGAGTACGTTAAAATGGGTACCCAGCACAGCCCAGCTTGTTCCAAGCGCAAAATACAGGGCTTTTAAAATAAAGCCTGGCCAAAATGGGACTGACAATCGACAGAACATGCCCGGCCTGGCCCCGCTCACCCGCAAGCACATTTCACTCGTTTTTAATAAACTTGTAGGTGATGAGAATTGTGGTGAAGGATAAATTGAACTAAACTATTGAGGTGAAGTCTTCCGCCTCATGAGTCATGATTCATATTTGCTTTGACCAAGTGTCATTGTTGTAATCTTTTTAGATTTTATGAAATATCATGTTGGTTGATATTTTACCTCTTCTAAGAGCAAATTAGATGATAATATAATTTTATGACGGGGAAGTTCTTTTCTTAATTTTAAATTGTTGTTCATGTAAGATAAGCTTAATGCTACCTCATTTTTACTGATTTCTCGATCAAAGGGAACTTATTCAAAACTTAAGCTATAAAGGATGTTATAAAATCCTCTAACTTATCATACAAAAAAGGGCCAATTTGTGGGTCCCATCACAGAGACAAAGCTTTTAGGTAATATAGAGTGTAGTTTATAATTTGGCAAGTGCAGACTCTTTTTTCTATTTGGTTATAGGAATTATGAGAGTCTATACGCAACAATTATGAATTCTCCTAATACTTCCTCACAAATGTAATTGGATGGATCTTGATCAACCATCTCATCCTAACTTTCCCTATCCCATTGTTCAAACTCAAATCCTTTCCATTTGGTGGGCCATTTGGCCGACAAGGAATGGATTTTTGTTCAAGGGTAAAAGGATGAACCCTAGAATTGTGATTTTAATTACAAATAAAATGGAGCTGGCTCCCAATCATTTTCCCCCTATCCCCCACAGTACTACCTATCCCAAGAGTTTGGGAGTTGTTTCACCCAAAAAGATTGTAGTGCGGGCGGTTCTCTTTGCACTAATTATGGCTACGAAACCAAAATTGCTCTCTTCATGGATGCCTTAGAAGTCAATAAAGCCTTTAAGGGCGGAAAGGACTGGAGTATTGAGCCTTTGATTCAAGATTATCCGAACTTTGTTGTTTCTTTCAGTTTTATCCCTAGGGACTTAAATGCAGTGGCGCATAATTTTGTTAAATTGCCATTTTCTTTTGGGGCGGATTGATTTTACTCATTTTCGCTTGTTTGTTTTGGTTGCTTTTTGGGGCCGATTAATGATTCATGAGGAGAATTGTGGCCCCTTTTTTAAAGTTTTTTATTTTAAAGAACCAGGACATTTAACTCATTTTACTAATAAGAATTGTGGAGAATAAAGTTGAATAAACTTATTTAGCTTATATTCAAGATCGTGCTAAGCTTTGGCCTGGCCCTGTCTCGACCCAAGCTTGCACGAGACGAGATTTGATGTAGGCCCGTTCAATTTAGGGTCAAGATTGTACAAACCCCGCAGACTTGACCAATATTTGGGACGGGATTGGACAGCTCAAGTCAGGCCCGGCCCGGCCCATTAAGGGTGTAGTTCATGGATACATTAAATCCACCAATCATCATCAGGTAAGAGGGCTTATTAAAAGCCCATCAATGAGGCTCTTTTCATATCTTAGTTGCTCAAAAACTACAACCCCAATATTTACTAGAATTAATCACCAGGCCTGGGTTAGGGTCTGGTGCGCCAATATCAGACTTGACCCAACCTGTCTAACTTATAAATCATGTCTTGATACATCAGTATTAATCATGGATGATATGGGAGATCAAAAGATCCAAATGTGTAGCTCCCCAATAGCAAGAAGGTGGAAGCTCAGAACCATAGATCATACCCTCAACTGACTTGACTCAAAGGCACCAAGTTGAACGAGTCTGACAGTGTGACATAAATTTGGTCAAACTCGCCCTAGTTACTTCACTCAATGCCCTCCGAAGTCGTTGATCACAATTAGAAAGTAAAATCCAGGAATGAGCAAATGATCCCATGATCATTCATTTTGTTGGCTACTATTAAGGTAGCTGGTTCTGTAGATGGATGATTGTGATCAAGCTAGGCACATGTGAAACATGTTATAGGTTTTTTTTTTTTTAATGCAGAATGGGAGGGAAGAGACTTTCCAGGGCAGTCTTGAATGAGGTGTTTATAGTCCCACATCGATTACAAAATTATAAGGAGGCTTTGACAGGCTGAATAAAGCGCGGAGAGCTTTGTACTAGAAGCATACTTACCTGGACGGGGTCTATGGGTGATCAACAAGGCCTATGGCTTAGGTCAGTGGCCTCCATTGCACTCAGGAGGAGCACTGGCTTACCATCTCCCCAAGTGGGAGAGTGGACGTCATAATTTGTGATAGAGGGGGCCAGCGTTCGCGCGGCCCCTGCCAAGATCTAATCTAAATTGTTCATATTTTAATGTGATTTATATAAACTTGGAAATTATTTTTCTTTTATTGGAGCCATTTTGACCAATTGAGTCTTTAAAATTTATCTCAATCTATCTGAACACCTAATTAACATTGTTGGATGGGCAGGTAAGTGCAATTACCTAGGTTGGGTGGTTCAAACCAGAATTTTAATTTATGAGATTGACACTAATTATTTACGATTAGTGGCCAATGACGCTTCATTAGAGGTTAATCGAGCATTTCTTGAGATTAGAGCTAAATTTGGATTAGTTTCGAGGAGTTTCGTGAGAACTCCACTTTTTCAGGGTTAAGTTAGAATTTTGTATTTTTCAAGAGTATCTTGCGGGTTTCATAAAAAATCGCATCCTGAACTCAAAAGTTCGGTTTCGACTTGCTCAACATCTTTCATTTTCAGTCTAGACTCATCCGAGGCCCAGAAGGACTAATTTGATCATTGGCACACCTTTCGAGGTGTATACCACAGTTTGAAAATCGCAGCTTTTGCCACCAACCTCTGAAATTTCTGATTTTTGACTTGTTAGAAAGCTCTTCCTATGACCTACAATTCTTCGTCTTTGACCAAATCTGTCTGAGGTCCCCAAGATCTCTGTTATCGCATTCCAAGCTCGGCAATATAATAGCAAACTCACAAGCTAACCATTTCAAAATATCCCACCTACCCCAACCACTGATCGCGGCTCTAAGTATAGAGCTTCGATTGCAGTAATAATTGGTGAGACCAGGTCGATCCACATGGAGCTTTGGAAATAATGCTTTCCAACTTTGTCATCAGCCCTAAATAAAATCTAATTTTAGCCTAAAATCTAGAAAAGTGCATTCATCATTCATACTTTAAATTAAAATTAAAAACATTTCCAAAAATAAAAATTCTTAAATCTAAAAACCTAATCTAAAATGAATCACAAGTTGCAACAAAAGAACACACAAATTAGAACATCAAATTAGAAACAATCCAAAAATAAAACTAAGAAGCTAAATTAGAAAAATAAATAAAACTAAGTTAGAAACCAAATTAATCAAAACATGCTCAACAAAGATTAGTAACAAATCAAATCACTCAAAAAGAAAACAACCTACTTTTTAAAATTATCATGAAAACCTTACTAAATTAGTTTCCTAAATTAGAAATTGGGTTAGGCAATTAGGGTTACTATATTACCTAAGTTAGTGAACTGAGTTAATCAACTTTATAAAGTTAAGGACTTTCCAAATAAATAAAAATTTTCAAATCATAACAAATTTAGAAAGTATTAAGTCAATCATACATTATGTTAGAATTTCCAAATCTTAAGAAACTTCCCAAGTTATCATCTTCAATTAACAAAACTTAGAAAGATCTTTTATTTCTGGAAATTATGTAAATAATAAAAATCACAAAATTAGAAATTAATTCTAAAGTTAGTAAGTTAGTAATGCAATGTATGCCATGAGATGTTAGAAGATTCCAAGTCTAGAAAACTACTATGCAAGGCTGTTTTTATACATGATTTTTCCTAATCTAACGCAACCTAAAACTAAGTTTAATGGCTGGATTTTGAACTACAATGATGAGTGACTCAATTAAAAAAAAAGGAAGTTAAAAAGGAATTAAAATGAATGAGATATGAATCCATAAACATGACCTAAAAAACTTAACTATGCAGAAATTTTGTACACAGACAGCCTAACATGTCATGTTCAAGCCATTGGTTCACAAACCTCCTGATATCGTTTTGATCTGAAATTTTGGGACGTGATAGAACACATGTTGAACTTAAATTTCTCAAAATTTCATTAAAAAATACCATGATTTGACTAGTCTACCCACTTCGAGCTTTTTTCCAAAAACTGTTTTTGCAGTTTTCTTGAAACTGTGCAGAAAGTGGGTTGTTTGGTGTCAGGGACTTTTTTATTTTTCAGCCTTGTTCTTGTACGAGATTTACCATCCAAATCATGATATTTTATCTTTAAATTTGTACCAAACTTTATTTTCAATTAATCACAATTGATTGGACTTTTTTCCATTGATTTCATCCTTCAAAAGTATGTCATATGTGGACCGTTTGGATGTCCAACATAGGTTCATCAAAACTGATTTTTGATTTCTATCTTAAAAGATCTGAAAGCTTAAATTTCCAACCACTTAAACATGCACTAATCTTATGACACAAAGATATATTCAATGAACTCTAATCTTAACCATAAACTATGCATAAAATTCACATAAACACATAAGAAGCATAAGAAGAAAAGAAAACAACAAGTTCTTGATTTAAATGTGTAGTGTAAAAAAATAGGGGCATTCGGCGACGGGTCCCTGAACATGTCACTTTATTGCCTTAGGTCCACAATTTTTTTCATAGTGTGATAGGTCATTTTTCCAAATTTGAAGACATAAGTTGTCTAATATAACATTTCTTCAAAATCATATCCAATGATTAGTGGGATATGCCATTAATAATGGTCAACTACCATTTAATTAGCCAACTAAATTTCAAAAGATCCAAATAAATTTCAAAAAATATAAATAAATTTCAAAAGATGAAAATAAAATAAAATAACGCAAATAAATCCGAAAAATAAAAATAAATTCGAAAGAACGCAAATAAAATTCAAAAAATGCAATAATTTCAAAAAACGCAATAAATTTCAAAAGAAGGCAGAGAAATTTAAAAAGACACAAATAAATCTCAAAAGATCCAAATAAGTTTCAAAAAATATAAATAAATTTGAAAAGATGAAAATCAATTTAAAAGGACGCAAATAAATTTCAAAAGATCCAAATAAATTTCAAAAAATATAAATAAATTTCAAAAGATGAAAATCAATTTCAAAAAATTGAAATAAATTTCAAAAAGTGTAAATAAATTTCAAAGGACGCAAATAAAATTAAAAAACGCAAATAAATTTAAAAAAAGCAAATACATTTGCCAAAACTAAGATAACTCAATTTTTCGAATTTCAAAAATTTTTGCCAAAAACTAAAGTATTTTTTTCTAAAACTCAGTTAAATTTATTTTTAAAAAATGCAAATAAATTTTAAAAGAACAACCTGAGTTTAGTTAAAAAACTCAGTTAAAATTTTCCAAATGGAAATAAATTTGTCAGAAAGTCAACTATATTTTTCGAAAACTAAAATAAATCTTTCAAAAACTCAGATAGATTTGTCTAGAACTCAGATAAATTTGTCTAGAGCTCAGATAAATTTGTTCCAGAAGTCAGATAAATAGCCAAAAACTCAAATAGATTTGTACAGAACTCAGATAAATTTATTCCAAAAGTCAGATAAACAGCCAAAAACTCAGATAAATTTGTTCAAAACTCAAATAAATTTGACAAAAAATACAGAACTCAGATAAATTTGACTTCTGAAACAGGTCAGGCTTGACCTGACCTGGACCAACCCGGAACTAAACCCAGCCCAAATCATTGTCTTCTTCCCCAACAGAACCTGGGCTTCCTCTTCATGTTCTCTGCGACGTTCTGGAACCAGAACCAGAAACCTCTCCCAGTTTACTTCTTCTTCCACAGCAACGGCACGGCGCAGTGCGGCAGCAGCGGCGACGAATTTCCTTCTTCGGCGACGTACAACGGCGACCTCGACGATCTGTTTTCTGTTCACTGCGATGTGGGGCCCAGCCGGACACAAATCCCTAACCGCTGTCTGCTTCTTCTTCTGCAAGCTTTTCCCTGTGACAGAAGAAAACTCCGGCGCTAGCACTTCCTGATTCTTCTTCCCAGGCGATGGCAGCGGACGGCGGCGATCACCAGGCGATTCTTCCTTTTTCTTGCTGCATTTGGACGCTGCAACAAGACTCAAACAGAGCCACCCCTTCTTCACCGTTTCTCTGCAACACGAGGATCTTCTTTCTCTTGACGAGAGAACCGTGGCCCTCCAATAGATCTATCGATCTTCGCCTCTCTTCTTCTTCTCCGATCAACCCTCTGATACGAGTCTCCGGTACTATGCAACCTTCAAAACCGATCCCAGACGTTCGGCTCTCGGTCATCTGCAAACTTGAATCCAAACCGAACACGTTCTCTGCAACGTCTACCAAGGAATGAGGAGGGGGAATCCAAGATTTGAAATTTTAAAATTCAAATCTGCTTGCCTAAACAGTTGAAAGAGGGCAAATTAGTCATGTAAATTGTATTCAGGGACCTCTGGCTGCAAACAGTCTAGCTGCTTGGACCAGAGCCCTTAAAAAGAATTTGCCTGGACTGGAGGCTGGAAAGATTCAATTCTAGGGACCTTTTGCTAATTATCTCAAAAAAATAAATGTGTGGGGCATTAATAAGAACTTAAATATATGGATTTTTCAGTAAATGTAAATGTGTGGGAATTGCAATAAAAATAAATGTGTGATAAGTGTACTCTTTTTTTTTTTATTCTCAAAACGGGTTCATAATTACTTATTTCATGCCCTTATGATCTTGGGTTGTCAATCCAAGAGCAACAACAAAGAAAACACAATTCAAGCATTAATCACATAAGAAAAAAAATAATTTAAAAAATCACACTTTTACTAATATGCAATGTTTTTTCATAAAAGATGGAGAAATAAAATTCCAAAAAAATAACTACATACTAGGATGAAAGGAACCTCTTTAGTTGAAGCATCAATTTGAGACGAGTTTTCTTGAAGAGAGATGAGCTATGGTAGAGAAAGGAGATGGGTAGAATGGTCGAGGAATTACACTAGTGAGGGGGCTTTTTCCTTCATGAAAGGTAGTGGACGTCCAAGGTCTTCTTTAAATAAGGTATGGGCTGCCCTATTCTTTCTCTCTAGTCTTTACTTTGCAAGAATCTTCTTCACTTAGTAAGTCTTCTCCTTTCTTTTCTCCATTCTATCTTCATGTACTTGTCATATTTCCTTCTTTAGCAAATCTTCCTTTGACTTGACATTTATAAGTCATAAGAGATACATGAGGTGGCAAACTTGAAGTTGAAATCAAAAGAAAATTGAATGCCCAATATGTGTAGAATCTTTCCACTTTTGTCTCTTTGGAAATCTTTTTTCTTGATTTGGCCCTTTATGAATTATCTTGAATTATCTTCAAAATGAACTTGGGATTTTGTGCAAAGAAAGTAGACCCCCTTCTTGGACACCCCACATGTGTGACCTACACATGTGCATGTGTGGAACCCTTTTTTCTCATTTCTTGCAAGCTAAAAAATACAATTTCATGTGAAAAGACAAATTTACCCTTAATTCACAATTGCATGATTGCGGGTCCATCTCTCATGAAATGATGAATGAATGCACCTGATGATTAATTAATTTCATGAAAACACATTAAAAAAATCTTTCCAAAAATAAAATTAAAAAATGACAGGTTTCATGATTTAATAAAAAAATGATGGTTTTTTTAGCAAATTATGCAAGAATGTACTACAATGGATAAAAATGCATAAAATCATGATATGACGCTAAATGAGGCTCTTTTGGCTTGATAAGTCCTTAAACTAACAAAAAATAACCATGAAAATGTGCATTTTTAAGGAATTATCAACCACCATAATAACTCTCATTCATTTACTCTATTCCACCAGCCAGCACAAGAGAGCTCTTCTCTCTTCCTCCCTTCTTCTCCTTCCCTTCTTCTCCAGTGGCATGGTGAAGAGTACCTTCTTTGAGTCTCTCCTTGCAAGATCTGGCTCGGTCAATCGACTCTCTGTCATCCTCTACGTGGCATGTTTTGTTTCGGGCAATTCCATCGTGGCAGCCCCTCTATCCACTACTCTTCTTCTTCTTCTGGGACTTCTAAGAGGCAGGTCCTCTTTACTCCTTGAATGTTTCTTGGTTTATACCCCATGTACATCACTTGTTTTGGGTTTTTATGGGGTTTGGGTTTGACATTTGCTAGTTCTTTTGTTTAGGGAGATTTGTGGTAAGTTGTTTGGAAGGGAAAGCCCTTGATTTTGGAGCCTGGAGTGACCGTGGGTTAAGGTTGGGTTTGTTTTTGTTAAGAGGCAAGTGTTCAAACTAATTATCATAGCATGCAATTAGTATTACTTGGTTTCTAAGTGCATGCACATTCAATAGGTTGAATGTCTTTTAATGCTTGATTTAATCATGCTTATATGCTAATTTTCTTAATAATCGACGATTGAAAATCACCTAAAATGTTTAGAATCTTAATTGGGCAAAAGCCTCAATTTCTAGGCTCAAAACCACCCCAAGTGCACACCATCGTAGCTTCCAGCAGCCGTTCTCTAGCAAGTAGTCAGTAACCACTTTGCACAGCAGCCAGCAGCCAGCAGCCACTCTGCACAATAGTGAGCCCCGGAAAACCACTTTTTAGGTTGTTTTTAGGGACTTTCATGGGTTGTTTTTGCCCGATTTTCTCCCCACAAAATTCTGAAAATTTGGGAAACTAAATTCGAACTTAGAAATGGAGTAAAGGTGGTACCCGAATTACGTAATTCCCACAAATGTGGATTTCTTTCTTAAAAAAGGAATCCATAAACTTTGATCATTGGTGGAACCCCCTACCCCAACCTCACCCAACTTTATTTTCAACTTAATACTTAAATTCGAACAATTGTGAATGCATGCGGAGCACGGTGACTTGTATTTTTATTCCAACTTAGGGATTGGTTGTTTCCACTTCCCTCTTCCGAATGCATCAACTGTACAAAATACATCAATATCCATCCCTTTGAGTGTATAATTTTGGGAATCACCAAACTTCATGTTTATGATATTTTAACTAGACTTTTCGTACTTTTATCATCTTTCATGCACCCTATCAACCCGGCCCTAGTATACTGTTTTACGGGACTCCTTAGGTCTTAGCGCGCAACTCTCGCCCTACTTGACCATTAGATGTACGATCCTTAGAGGGTTTCTTGGTTAGTGTGCGAGCATTCAGTTGCCCTGCCCTTCCGAGTTATTCGGATCACATTGCCTTTCTGCCACCCGTTTTGGATTCCTTATTTCTACCTGAAATGCTGCCCGTTTTTCTATATGATTTCCTAGACTTAGGAAATATGGTTTAAAACCCGTTTTAACTCGGGTCCTGTCTTAAGTGCGACTTAACTTGGTTCACTGTTTTAAAAACTCCAAATCAACATCGTTTTATATTTTTAAGCATTTTAATGGTCTGTTATCCCCCGTACTTGCACATATAACTCATGAGTAACCGAATTACTCATTAATTCCCGATTTAAGCACTGAACCCTGCATTCTGCATTGATTCTCATGTCGGCCCCACCAAGTTGTTATTCTAGTATTTATTATATATGGTTATATATAATGCTCGCTGTAGTTTGTAGTCTTGTATATATGTGACCAGTGTCACTTAAGTACCCATCCTGTCCGGAGCAGACCAGGTACACCCATGACGAGTTCCGACGTACCTCGACCAGTTTGTTAGGGGCTAGCAATTGCTCCCTCGTCCCAAGAATTATGCGAAGTGGTTGCCCAAGTAGTCAATAATCGGAATTAATCACTATTTATGATTTTGTTAATCATATTCTCAAGCATTAGCTTGCCTAGCTCATTATCACTAATATTCGGATTAATCATCTGTATTTATATTCTGCTTTGTACATGCAAACTATGCTTTTTATCTTGAAAACTTGTCAGACTCTTGTTTGAATTTCTCTTGATGCCGTAAGTAACAAGCTTGCGTACTTGCCAGAACCGGACTTTGCGGCGGTCCACCAGCATCTGCCAGTTATACGAGAGTGGGCAGCTGACGACATCGAGTAGCGTCCAAAGCTGTAGAGCTCGTAATATCATATTTTACGTTTTGTTATTTTGGAAAATTTTCGACTTTTAATCATTGTAATTATTGGTCGGTGTTTTTGTACGGCCTTATTCTGGGATGTAACTAAACTTAATCTTTTGCTAAACTTAAATGCTAACTCCGGAATGAATTCCTTTCTGCTATCCAGTCTAATGATGTCATTATACTCTGATCCTTTTATTCCTGAAATGGGCAATGCAAGTTTCCCCCATGATGATCCTCGTGGATTGAGGACCCTGTAAAATCTCACATAGCGGAATCCTGTGGGTGAAATAAATGGTGTGCGGATCGAGGGTTCACATGTCCTCGACACCCGTGCGCCATCGCGGCCCCATTAGCCCCTAATTGCATCTTAATCCTGATTAGGGATTTGGGGTCGTGACAATGTGGTCAGCCTAAATTATCAAGTTGGGTTTGTTCAGGTTGGTTGGTAATGGAATTGCCACCCTTATCTATAACCGGATGATGAACATTAACCTTGCCCCAACCTAGCCTTTCGAGTTATCTGTGTCTATCCCCAAGCTCTTAACATTGTCCAGGGATTCTAAATCATCTATGGGTGCATTCTACTGTTCATGTAAATCCATTTCCATAAGAGAGAAATTCCACCTTCCTATAGGAAATCAAGATCCTCTTCGTCAAGGAGAATTAGTTCATCTTTTTCTTTTCTGTGCGAGAATGTATCACACCAAATGATCGAAAGAGGGATTGAGTGGAACATCAAAATAATTTTCTTCTCTACCACGAAATACATGGATACATTAAATCCAATCCCAGTCATCATCAGATAAGAGGGCTCAGTATTACAAGTCCATCAATGAGGCTCTCTTCTGAAATCTTAGTTGCTCAAAAATTAATACCCAAACTTGTTTTACCTCTAAGACAAGTTTTACTTAAAATGGGGTTATGTTTATCATCAGTTTTATCATGTCTAATCCATGTGTTTTGAATATTTTCATGACATGGTCAGGATCCAATCACATAGTGGACATATTTCCAATTGAAATGAAATTTGACTAAGAGCTAAATCAAGAACGGACCATGATCTTGAGTGAAAGTAAATTTTAAAGTCAGAAAAGGAGCCCCAAATGGAGTGAAACTTCCACACTAATTGGCATGTCAATTAGGGCTGAATAATTTCATAAAATCTTTTAGCTCCTATCCATGAACCTAGATCTTCTGAACTTGCATGGGGTTCAACGGTATGCCTGAAAAATAAATAGGTCCTGACCCGATAGTATAAGTCATTGGTTTGGTTTCAATAAGGACATACATGTGATCACAGGTGGGTCCCACAATTCTCTCACTTGGACAGCTGCGTTCCAGGGTATCAATGGACCTCTGATTACCAGGTTAGTCAAACAACCCAACTCAAAATTCTGGGAATGCATCTTTTTACAGAAAAACCAATTCCAGAAAAACAAATGGGTCCTGACCCAACAGTGCTGAGTCCTTATTGGTTTGGTTGTGCTATCCAGGACAGATATGCTATCACATGTGGGTCTCACACAGCTCTCTCACCCATAAAAGTTCTTACACCAGTCAATACCACATTCTGATTTCAAGTACCAAAGCAGTACAACAGCTGCATTCGAGGGGTATCAGTGGACTCTGATTCCAAGGTTAGTCAAAGATTCCAACCAAAAAATCTGGGCATGCACCTAGGGGTGAAAGTAGGCCGGGCAGTCCTAGGGCCGCCCGCGGACGGCCCGTCATAGGCTCGGCCCGAGCTCGGCTCAAAAGACAAAAGAGCCGAGCTAGGGCCTAGTAGGAGGCCCGTTTGCTTAAAGGGGCCGAGCTCGGGCTTGATGAAGCCCGGCTCGTAAGCCCTAGGGCCTACATATATTAATACATATTATATATATATATGTACACTATACAATATATAATACATATATGATATAACATAATCCATAAATCCTAAACCTTAGTTTTAATCAATATAAATAATCTCTAAACCCTAAACACTAAATAATCCATAAATCATAAACCTAAATAGTAAGCCATAGGGCCTATATATATTAATCCATATATTATATGTATGTGTACACTATACAGTATATAATACATATATGAATCTATGATACTAAATAATCCTTAAATCCTAAACCTTAGTTTTAATCCAATATAAATAATCCCTAAACCCTAAGCACTAAATAATCCATAAATCCTAAACCTAAGCACTAAACCTTAAACCCTAATTTTAATCCAATATAAATAATCCCTAAACAACGTTGAGGATGCATGTATATTAATGGTCTAGAAGTCATTTTTTAAAGTCTTGTAACTCTAGAACAACCTTTCCTTTGTTGTTATTATTATTTATTAACAATGCTCTATTGTTGTTGTTATAGGTGATACTGGTGATGCTAGAGACTTTTTATGATGCTAGCCGAATACTTTATTTTATTCTATGATGTTATTGGAGTTTAATTTGATTTGTAATATTGTTGGAGTTTGATAATACTCATCTACATTAACATTGAACTATTATGGAGTGTTGGAACTGGGCTCCCTTTGCTTTTATGGAGTCTTTCTTATTTTAGTTAATTTTATTGCTGCAATCCAAATTATGGGAATGTGAATATGGGATAAATGCATGCATTTGACCATTTTTTGTTCTGGTTTGCATATGTAGATTTCTTTGAATTCCTACAGGAATTTTTTTTTCCGAAAAATATTTTCTTTCAGCTAGTGTTATATCATTAGTAGGGCTCAAAGGGCCGGCCCTAGGGCCTCATAACTTAATAAGGGCCGAGCCCGAGCCAGGGTTTTTGAGGCCCTTTAGGGCTAGGGCCGAGCTAGGGCCAACTGAAAAATACTAGGGCCGAGCCTAGGGCCTGTCAAAGCCCGGCTCTGCCCGGCCCACTTTCATCCCTACAGTGCACCCTTTTATGGGCCTAATTAAAGATTGTGTTTGCATTCTTGGGCATTGGGCTGATTTTTTTTTTTTTTTAATGATTGGGTCATTTCTGTGTCAATATAATATACTAAAATTGTAGAAGAAACTAATAAATCATTACTAAAATCTTTGGGCCTGGCCTTGGGCTGAAAAAGGACAAGGGGTTGAGTATAAAATTTGATCCTGAATTTGAATGTGCTGGACTTGATTTGGCTTAGGCCCATGATTGCCCTTGCTCGTAGCATTTAGCAGGCAATTGCTAGAGAAAAGAAGGCCTTGATGACAATTTCCTACCAAAAGTAAAAATAAATAAATAAATAAGAAGGCCTTGTTGACTGGTGAAAAATAATGAGCCAGGAATAATTAACTGGGAACAGAAAGCTCTTCAATGGCTCTTAAGCTCATCTCCATCTCCCTTTCCCTTTCTCAGTCCATCTCCATTCCAAATCCATCATTCCAACTCTTTCTCTCTCTCTCAATCCAACTCCCATGGAAGAGGAATTACTCATATTTGTTTGGACATTTGTGAACTGATGTAGACACCAGAGAAGATGATGTGTCTGAGGTGGGAGCATGGAGGAGAATCGGTGTGATTGTCTTTGTATTCCTTGTGTTGATACTACTTCCTTTTCATGGGATGTAACTTCATTTTGATGTAATTTTTTTTCATAAATTATTTTGATGTAATCTGGTCAATGACCACATGCTATGATATAAATCCACTTTCTCTCTAAAATTTTATTCCGCTGGGAAATTGCAACACCAAACATGAAAAGTACCATTTCTGCATAGAAAATTGTTTCGCACTAAATTTTCAATTTCCGCGGAAGACCATTACAATAAAATCAAATTATTATAGATTTTGCTTACGTGACAATTTCTGCATTCCACGGAAAAGGCTTATACACAAACGTTCCCTTAAATAATATATACAGTTTTCTAAATAACGAGAAACGTATATGAGCCTACATGTGAAAAAAAAAAAAACCCTTATCCTGATCATATGAGAAGGTTTTCAAGATATAACTCTTCTCTAATTGCAGACCCACTTGAGAGTGGTTGATTGTGAAAAAGAACTAGCTGCTTTATAACTTCAGATAAAACCATTGAACCTTAACAACCATTCTAATCTTTCTTAAGCCCAACAAAATCTCACAATCCCGCAAAGGTCTTTAAAATACAAATTCTTTCCAAATCAGAATCTTCCCTAACATTTCCATAAAATCTTCGCATCCGATTTCATGATGATTTTTCTAAATCCTCTTCAACCAGTTCCAAGAAATCCCCTCATAATATATCTCTAATTAAGAATTATTTAATTCAATGTTGCAATTACGCCCCCAAGTGGGAGGCAATTTGGATAGAGCTTGATGCCAAAGAATTTTCAAAAAGTCTATATGGACCGGCTGGAGAGTCCGAGTTTCGGACCGATCCAACGTGGAGTTCCACGTGGCGCTGAGGTGTACCGTACAGTGCATTCAACTTTTCATATAAGCGGAAGAAAGAATTAAAAAAAAGGGAAAATCGGTCTCTGTCCAGAAAGTGCCCAAACGGTCTCTGCTTCTTCTCCCTCCCAAACGTGCTCTGCCCACCTCCTTGGATCTCATCTCTCTCTCTCTCTTGCTCGAAGACAAACGAAGGGAAATCGGTCTCTGATTGGTCAAAACACAGTTCCCTTCTATCTCCTCCCTCAAAACCCATTTCAACAAAACTCTCCTCTCTCAAACCGACCTCTCCTCTCTCAAACCCTTCTCTCCTCTCTTAGATCGACCTCTCTCATCCCTGCACAAGACCCTCCTCTGTGTTCGCTGCTCTCTCTGCTCTTTACTAAAGGTAAGATTTCATGATTGTATTTTATTTTTGGATTTGTTTTTCCATTTTCGTGGTTTTTAGGGTTCTGAAATTTGGAAGGGATTTTGGGTTTCTACTAATTTGGAATGGATTTTAGGGATTTTCTAGCATATGTTTTTTTTTTTTTTCCCAAGAAGCATCTATTATCTCATGGGTGAATATGGGTTTCTCAGGAACTTGCTTTGGTTGATAATCTCGGCAAGGATTTTGGGAATTTTCTAGCATATGATTTTTTTTAACTGTTTCCATCAAGCATCTACTATCTTTTGGGTGAATATGGGTTTCTCAGTGGTTGATAATCTCTGCAATTTCTTGCAATGGTTGCATAATATAGAAGACAACCATCAGTTCTCTCTGTCCCTCTCTCTCTTTCATTCAGTTTTACAGAGAAAAACATATATTTATCTGTGAGTGCCTAAAAGTTAAGGACTCAAATTAGGTTAGTATGAGACTCGTGATTTTCTGTTCAAGCTTCTTTGGGGAAGATGGATCGCCTTAGAACCTGAAAGGGAAGGAAAAATAGATATCAGAGACCCTGACTGCCGTCAGCCGAAGGCTCTCTGATGCTTGAGCTAGTGCTGTCACTGAACAAATGATGGAGATGAGAGGCAAGTATGCTCTTATGCAAGGCTTCATGTAACGCGCTATGCAATGTAAGATGTTCCGCGTCATAATGCGTGTTATTGAGTGATCTTGTAAAAAACATAGCATACCTCCGAAGGGATTCTTACCCTTGTATATGTAGAGGTTTCACCTGGCGCACCCTTAGTGGGGGTAGGTGAAAATACTGTCAGGTTGAATCAAGAGATGACCCCCGGTATTAATGTGGATGTGATTGATTAAGACAACACTTGATTACTATCCAGCGCCTGTCTTGTCTGTCAGCATGTTCTGCAATGTAGTCGTAACTTAATAAAAGTACAATCATGGCCTAGTACTCATCTCTGTGGACGGACCGAGCTGAAGATAATATTGAGGTCAGATTCGGATGCATCCTGGCACTATTGCCGAGGTGCCTTATACCGAGACTGAGATGAGCCCAGTCGGTACTCTTACCGAGACTGACTCAAGCTTGGCGCAAGCTGGCACTGTTTGCCGAGCTGAGAAGAGATGTCTAGCTGGTACTGTTACCGAACTAGATGGATATTGGCACTGTGGCCGAACTTGGATACCGAGATCGGGATGAGCTCAGCTGGTACTGCTACCGAGGCTAGCGTAATCATACTCTTAGAAAAATACCCCGCACAATTGCCCCCCAGCTCGCGACTTCTTGGATTCTCTAACTTCTTGAGGTCGGGAGCTGAGTATCGTGTTGAGAGGATCTAAGGTATCATTTGAATTCCATCTCGGTGTTGGCTGATGACATCTGATCTTTATCATGAAGTCTGTTTGCCTTCCCGAGATAATAAATAGCACGTCAGTGACGCTTCGTCTGCCCGAGGTGATAAATATTAGGTAGGTGATGCTTTATCAGCCCGAGGCAATAAATAGCGTGCTATTGTTTCGCCTTCCCAAGGCAATATATGTAGCGTTTGAATCTCTGTGCGAGATTAACTGGTAGTACCACTTGTCTCCATCTGGTTGGTCGTTCAACAAAATTGAAGTGACTCGTGCCTTCAGGAATTGGAACGAGCGTCATACCATCTATAAATAGGGCTTTTCTTCCTTCGTCTCTTTTACTTTGTCATTTTATCAAAGAAAGCTCTGCTGCAAGAGAGAAGAGAACCCTGCCGGAGCTTAGCTGAAAGTTTGACTTAGCGAACCGGAGCCCAGAGTCTGTCTCTTTTTTTGTGAGTTTTTCTCCGTCCCTATCTTTTGCGCACCGCCTTTCTGTGTTTTCTCCCCCTTTTCTAGTGTCGCCATCTGTAGGAGAATGAGATCTTATAGGAGTTGGGCGGAGACCTTTGAGGCCATGGCCTGCTTCAGGGAGATGTATGGGATCCCATAGGACGTCCCAACGAAACTGGATGACCCGAAAGACCTCTTCGAGGGTCGATCCTTCCGGGATGGTTGGATGCCATTCCCGTTAGTCTCAATAATAGAGGGAGGGGTTAGGTTCCCCGTCCACCCTCTGCTTAGGGCCTGCTTGGTGACATGGCACCTCAGCCCATGCCAGCTGATGCCCAATAGCTTCAAAGTCATAATGGACGTTGCCGAGCTCAATAAGATATTGGGCATAAACCTCGGTGTCCATGACATTGAGGACGTATATGACCTGTGCAAGACCGCCGAGGACGGTCATAGTTACTATCTTCGGGGGAAGCCGAAGATGGAGCCCTTCATCCACGATCTGGAGGACTCAAACAAACATGCCGAGGACGATCATCTGCTCGTCTCTGGCAACTGGAAGTTCGGTAAGGACGAGACCGAGGCAGATAAATTGTACAGGATTCATCGACACTTCGGGGTTCCTCTAAGTAATTACCGAGCTCAGAGTGTTGTTTCTTCCTTCTGTTGTCTTGTCGAGCTGATGTTATCTTTTGCCGTGCATAGATTAGCCAGAGGAAGTTGGAAGCTGAGCGTGGCGGCTCGAAGCGAAACGATAGCTGGCTGAAACTCGTGCGCGAGTATCATGGCCACAACGGGCGAGCTGCCTAGTCCTTGCTTGGATACGAAACGAGGTACCACACGCACATCAAGAGGAAGGAGCTCGCGCCCGCCAACTAGGAGGCTGTTGATTTGGCCCAGCTCGTTGAGAACTATTCGTCTCCCTCTAACCGTGAAGAAGAAAGGGAATAGGAGATGGAAAAAGGTGGCCTCTTGTGAAGGTGAAATACCTGGGGGCACAACTTTTTTGAGGTCGAACTCCCTCTTCCTCAGCAATCTCGGGGAGCGCCGAGGTTTTTGCTACTGCTGCTAGTGTTACTGCTGGCGCTGGTGGTGTTGCTATTACCCCGGGCACTGCTGTTGGAACTGTTGTTGCTGGTGCTGGCGCAGCTCAGCAGCGTTCCGCTGAGACCCCAAGAGAGGGAGGCCGAGATGAGAAGAGGCCGCGGTCTGAGGGCCGCAGCTCAGGAGCTCGGCAGCAGCCTGCTAAAGAGGCTAAAGAGAAGGCCTCGAGGGAGAACAGGCACCAGGGCGAGGGCTCATCAAAGAAAGGCCCTGAGCATGCCTTGGTCCCTCAGCCTGCGGGGGCGGCTTTGTGGAAGCCAAGCCTGCAGCTTGGGGCTGGGAGGCCCATGACGGTGGAAGACCCTTTAACCAGAGGGTTCAGGTGGTCCTGGAGAGGGCCCGTGAAAATGGCTCCAAGGTTGAGAAGCTGGAAACAGGGAGGAAGAGACTCACTGCGGCCTTGGAGGGGAGTAGTCGGGAGCTGAAGGCGGCGGAGGAGAAAATAAGTAGTCAGGGGGCAGAAATGGTGTTTGCGCTCCAAGAGCTCAGTAATGTGAAGGCCGAGACCCACTAGCTGAGAGGCATGGCTGCGGTTAAGGAAAAGAAGATTCTCACACTTGAGGCTGAGCTGGTAAAGCGAGATGCCCAGCTCGAAATGGCGCACAAGGAGAAAGCCGCTCTTTAAGCCTCGCTCTAAGCTGAGATCGAAACATGTTTCCAAGACCGGGTGGACGCGGCTACAAAAACATACGAGGCCCAAGTTGAGAATATCAGTTCAACGCTATTCAAGCTCGGGTGCCGAGCTGCGCTGAAGAAGGCAGGGATCCCAGATGATCATCCCATCTATCAGGACCTGCCAAAGTTCACTCGTCCTAAGCCTGAGTGGAGTTTCGCCCCCACTACAGAAGCTGCTGCGGAAGCTGTTCCAACTCCGCCTGAGGATGCTCCCTAAGCCACCAGGACTGAGCGTTTTGAAGTAAACGTCGAGGCTACTGATTCTTGAAGCTTTTGTATTTTTGCTTTTCTCTCGTATGTAAAGAACTGACTTTGTAATGATTCTTTCATCAATGAAGAGAACTTCTACATTCATACTTGCCCTCTCATTCGCTTTGATAACAATATGTGTGTGCTTGACTTTCGTTCCACAACTGGGCTCTCAGCACAAATGCCCGATTCTTGACCAAGTAGTTGAGTTCGGTTTAGTAACCGAAACCGAGTGACTATTGGGTAAGAATAACTTTGGTTCGTTAACCAGAAGTAACTCAGGCTAGTCAAACTTGGTTCAACAACCGGAATTCTAATTGTGCTGAAATTTAAATAACTGTAAGAAGTACCTGCACCTTTAGAGGTAGAAAACTCTTAGTTGGTTCTGCAACCGAACTAGATTCTCATAGGAAGCGATCAGGTCCTTCAACTGCATAGCTGGTTCCATAACCGAACTAGAATAGCCGCCGAGTTCCATAACTTGGTGTCTTTCTTCGTTTGGTCTCATGACCAGGTTGGCTGGTTCTGTAACTGAGCCGAAATTTTGGCCGAGTTTCATAACTGCGGCCTTCTGCAGCTGGTTCTATAACCGAGCTGTGGTCTTTTCCATGCTGGTGCTGTCACCGAGCTGAGATCGTTGACGAGTTCCATAACTACGACGTTTTGCAACTAGTTGTGTAACTAAGCTGTGGCCTCTTCCATGTTGGTGCTGTCACCGAGCTAAGACCTTTGCCGAGTTCCATAACTGCGGCGCTTTGCAGCTGATTCTGAAACCGAGCTGTGGTCTCTTCCATGCTGGTGCTGTCACCGAGCTGAGACCTTTGCCGAATTTCATAACCGCGGCGCTTTGCAGCTGGTTCTGTAACCGAGCTGTGGTCTCTTCCATGCTGGTGCTGTCACCGAGCTGAGACCTTTGTCGAGTTCCATAACTGCGGCGTTTTGTAGCTGGTTCCGTAACCGAGCTAAGGTCTCTTCCTTGCTGGTGCTATCATCGAGCTGAGACTTTTGCCGAGTTCCATAAATGCGGCACTTCGCAGCTGGTTCTATAACCGAGCTGTGATCGCTGTTAAGTTCTGTAACTCGGCGAGGATCAGAGTTGTTGTAAGCTGCCCGGGTCATGGCTGGTACTATCACCGAGGCCATTGTCGTGGCTTTATAAGTCGAGGTTGGTGTTGCCACCGAGGCCCGACATTGAAGCTGCCACCGAGGCCCGACGTTAAAGCTGTGTAGCGGAGGTTGGTGTTGTCACCGAGGCCGCTGCCGAAGGTTTGTTTCATGTTCGAAGAAGCTGGGCTGAGGCTGATGCTGCCACCGAGGCCGTAGCCGAAACTATGAAGACTGAAACTATCCGAGCTATGGATGGTGCTACCACCGAGGTCGCTGCTGGAGCTATCAACTGAAGGAGCTGAGTTGTGGTCAGTGCTGTCATCGAGGCCGCAACTGAAACTCTTGCCGGGCTGTGCTTCTACCCGAGTCGTGGCTGGTGATATCGCCGAGACCGCTGCTGGAGCTGTCGCGATTGGAACTGTCCAAGCTATGGTTGGCGCTATCTCCGGACTGGGACTTGAGAATGAAGAGCGTATGGTTTAGTCAAGGAACTGTTTCCGTGACCACCGTTTATTTTCTAGGGGAGGGGTCCAGCCAGAGATAGAAGCTCTGGTGAGCCCGAGCTCGAGCTTCGCCTTGGTTTGCCCTGTCGACCTGTGCTTTTACAGCGACTATGGGGATCCGAAAGAGGTCCCTTTGAAGCTGGCTGCCTGGCAGCGGAGCTTGCTCGAAAGACGGGAGGGCCGCGGCTGCGGGCCCTGGTATCAACAAGGGACATATCTTCATCATTATCGTTGTTGCGACTTACCTGGTGGAGGAAATGACGAGACCCGGCTACTGCTGGAACTTTTGCTCTGTAGGGGTGTCTCCATCAAGGCAGTAATCTGTTGGGGGTGCTCCGGTGGAGGAGCACTTTGCCGGGGAGGTGCCATACCCCCTTTGCTGATGAACCTGTCTGAGTTACAGGTCGTCCCAAGCCTGTCGCATTGACAGGGGTTGTCGATGATGGTGGTTGGGCTTTGCAGATCCTTTGCCGCTGCTAGAGGCATGGCTTTGCCGATCGTTTCCCCACAGACGACACCAATTGTGAGTGCCTAAAAGTTAAGGACTCAGATTAGGTTAGTATGAGACTCGTGATTTGCTATTCAAGCTTCTTTGGGGAAGATGGATCCTCTTAGAACCTGAAAGGGAAGGAAAAATAGATATCAGAGACCCTGACTGCCGTCAGCCAAAGGCTCTCTGATGCTTGAGCTAGTGCTGTCACTGAACAAATGATGGAGATGAGAGGCAAGTATGCTCTTATGCAAGGCTTCATGTAACGCGCTATGCAATGTAAGATGTTCCGCGTCATAATGCGTGTTATTGAGTGATCTTGTAAAAAACATAGCATACCTCCGAAGGGATTCTTACCCTTGTATATGTAGAGGTTTCACCTGGCGCACCCTTAGTGGGGGTAGGTGAAAATACTGTCAGGTTGAATCAAGAGATGACCCCCGGTATTAATGTGGATGTGATTGATTAAGACAACACTTGATTACTATCCAGCGCCTGTCTTGTCTGTCAGCATGTTCTGCAATGTAGTCGTAACTTAATAAAAGTACAATCATGGCCTAGTACTCATCTCTGTGGACTGACCGAGCTGAAGATAATACTGAAGCCACGCATCCTGGCACTATTGCCGAGGTGCCTTTATACCGAGATGAGTCCAGTCGGTACTCTTACTAAAACTGGCTCAAGCTTGGCGCAAACTGGTACTGTTTGCCGAGTTGAGAAGAGATGTCTAGCTGGTACCGTTACCGAACTAGATGGATCTTGGCACTGTGGCCGAACTTGGATACCGAGATCGGGATGAGCTGAGCTGGTACTGCTACCGAGGTTAGCGTAATCCTACTCTTAGGAAAATACCCTACACATTATCTATAGAGTACCACAACGTAATTTGAGATTGAATGTAAAGATCAGTACAACAGTATAACTTATTTGATGTGGTTGTCCTATTTTTTTTGTAGATTATGAGGACCAATCTTTCTACTGCATAGTACATATTCAAGTTTTGAAGGCTCTGATTCTGAAATGCTTGAATAAAAAATATGGTAAAGGTAAAGCTGTATTTGACAATCTGGATTTCACTATTGTATTTGTGAGAGATTTTAATTTTCTAACTTTTGACTTTTCTGGCTTCTCCAGGTTGTGAAGGTAAAATGTCCACAAATTGTGCAGGCTTTGGAGCATTCAAGCATTGGAATGAAAAATTTTAGGATGTGGGTTTTGTGAAAGTTTTGAGTGGAATATGGATGTTTTTTTTTTGTACAAAAAAATATTATTCAGGTGGGTATTTGTTGTAGTTGTGAACCGATGCGTGGATTATGGATTGGCATTGGGGTTTGGTAGAACTTTTGAACTTTTGAGTGGTGTATGTAAAAATTTTGACCTATTGCTTGGTCACTGTATTTCTAAATTTTGATGTCTCCGGATGATTGTTTGAACTAAAAGTTAACAGGACAAGTGAAGAATGCATGAAGAGAAAGAGGCTCCCTATGTGGGTGGTTGTTGTAGGTTCTGACTTGTTGGGGTTTCCTTTTCTATCAGCTCTGTGTGGAGATTGTGCGTTGTGACTTTTTGAAGTTAACCGGGGTTTGTCTTGTCCACTGATGAATAGATCTTGAAATCTTTGGATGAATACATCTTGATATACTCAGGTCGTTTGTCTTTGGATGAGTGTCCACTATTTGATTGTTGTGGGCAAATGTATCCTATCAAGGTGGAATATTTGACGATTCCTAGTTTTAGACCTTTGATCCTACTGATTCTGTTAACCCCTTCTCTACTAGATCAATGGTTTATGTGACTCACACGAAGTAGATTCAATGGTTTATGTGAAAATGAGATTAAATGAAGAATAAAAAGGTGCCTGGAGCATAGTTGGACTTGCATTTGTTAGGGTTTTTGTAGATTGCAATTTGATGGATGCATAATCATTCTAGCATCATTTGATTTACACACTTGCATTGGTTTAAAGAAAACTTGAAATCTAGTTTTATACATGCATAGTTTTTAAGTTTTGGAAAAGTATTTGTTTTATGCATGTTTTGGTTCTAAACTTGGATGCATTGGTTTTGAAACTCAAACTCTTTTGAAAACCTAATTCATTGTGCATTATATTTGGAAAATCATCTTGACAATTTAGGTTTGAACTTTGCATACATTCATCCCTTCATAATCATATGTGTATGCATTGTTTTTGAAAAAGGAGTTTTTAGAAATCAAGCTAGCCTATGGTTTAAAGTTTCAAATCATTTTAGGCTTTGGATGTTTCATGTTTTTATACATCTTTGAATGATTTAAAACATGTGAAAAAGCTTGATTATAATGGCCCAAAAGATCCCCAAAGAAAATATTCAAGAAACCCAAAAAATGGGAAATTCTGGGCAGGCCCGGTCAACCGGCCATGTGTGGCCGGTCAACCGGCCAAGAGGCCCGGTCAACCGGGCTGGCACAACGGCTCTTTTTATGACCGTTGTGCTTGGCCGGTCACCCGGCTAAACTAGCCGTTGGGGCTGTTTTGGCTATAAAAAGGAGTTCTTTCCCTTTCCAAATGTTGGGATTTTTAAGCCCCTCCTTGAGAGGTATTGAGGCATATCAAAAGGGAAAAGAACCAAGGGATGAAGGGGAAGATTAGGAAAGCTAAAGCTTGGATTAATGAAGTTAAACCACCAAGTAGGCTCTTCCTTCCTTAATCATATGTTTTCATGCTTTTGTTTTATTTTTGGTAAATCATTTCTAGCATGTTAAACTATGTTTGTGTTGTGTCCTCAACATGTTTTATGTTTTGAGTTGATTTATTATTTTGGATACAACATCATATGATTCAAACCCAAGTAGTACTTAACTTTGGTAAATCTAAGTAGATCATGTTAATGAAAGAACTTTGGTAAATCATATGTAACATGATCCATATACTTGATTGAATCATTGATTGTTGTTTTTCATCATAAGAACATCTCTTTCAAAACTAACTTATGTTTTGGATTCAACTTCTTTACAAATCATATGTTTTCATGTTTTGTTTTATCATTGGTAAATCTTTAGTAACATGATAACCTATGATGTGTTGCATCCTTAGCATGTTTTATACTTTGAATAGATCTATTGTTTTGGATGCATCACCATTGATTCAATACAAGTAGTACTTAACTTTGGTAAATATAAGTAGATCATGTTAATGGAAACATCTTTGAAATTAGATGTAACATGATTCATATACTTGATTGAATCTTTGGTTGTTGTTTTCCATCATAAGAAAATCTCTCTCAAATGTATCTTATGTTTTGGATCCAACATCATTACAAATCATATGTGTATTATTGTTTTAAAGTTTCACAACTTGCATCACTTTGATAGGTAAATCATTTTCAAGTTGTCTTTATAATTACATATGATTTGTCCCCTAATTTCAATCAAATCTATTTTTATGTTTTGAGCTTCATTGATGATTTGATTGACATCCCTATGCATCACATGTTTAGAGCTAATCCATTTCATACAACTTGTGTAACTTTGATATCATTAACAAGTTGTTACTTTTAACATGTGATTGCATTACATCCTCAATCATAAATGTTTTATGAGCTAAAACTTTCAAAAGCCTTAGGCATACATTTATGAGCTTTCATTTTCTAAATGATTGAGGACCACACACACACACTTCATATGTTTTCATCTTTGCATTCATAGTGTGAGTGTGTATTTGTATTTCACTTCCATATCCGCCTATTTAAGAGGCAATGTAATGAGCTTAATAGAATCTCCATCAAGTGTATGTTAGACACTAATTAGTGAGATAACCAACCTTGTGGTTGAAGAGGTTATTGCTTAGCCTTTAAAAGCATAGTGTAAAGGTTGATGTTAAGCCTTGAAAAACATCAATGTAAAGGTTATTGCTTAGCCTTGAAAAGCATATTGTAAAGGTTGTTGCTTAGCCTATTGAAAAGCATAAATAGTGGAAATCCGGTGGGGTGTTGGATCACAAGCCGGTAGTGGATGTAGGCATTGAGGCCGAACCACTATAAATACTTGTGTAATGGTGATTGCTTTGTGATGATTCTTTTGTTAGCTTCCGCATCTTGTATGATTAATCATCACATATGACTAGTTTGTTTTTAAGAAGTTAAAATTGTTTAAAATTGGTCATAGTTGTAGCTCACCCTATTCACCCCCCCCTCTAGGGTTCGGATCCCCATGGACTTACAAGTGGTATCAGAGCGGGTTACTCCATCTTAGGGCTTAACAACCCGGAGTTGATCCTTGCTAGATTTGAACCCTAGTGTTGTGTTTTTAATGCATATCTTTATGATGATTTCCACTATGATTGAAAATGAATTTCCCTAGCCTCATTGCACCACTCTTAGACTTTTCCAAGTTATATCTTCTAGAGTTGGTGAGTCCTCAAAGTGTTCTCTCATGGACAACCTTTTCAAGGCTTTAGGTGAATTTTCAAAGGTAGACTTTTTGAGTAACCTTAAGGCCTTGATACCCCTAGACCAACCTATGCTTTTTAGTTATATCTTTTTGTTGGTCATGTTACATTTGCATTTTGTTTCTTTAAAGTCACATCTTTTAAAATGCAATGTTTCTTTGTGATCATTTGATTTTGTCTTCATGATCTTTTAAGTTATATCTCATGGTTTTCAAAATCCTTTGATTGCAATTCTTTCATGATGGATTTGCATGTTGTTCATTTAGTAATATCTCTTGTTGTGCATATCTATTCATGATCAATTGATTGTGATTACAAATGCTTTCATAGCTAGTTTTTCATGATCAATTGATATTGGAAAATCATTTGATGATTGTCATAGTTATATCCTTTTTGGAAATCAAATGATTTGAAGCAACTTTAGTTTTCCATTGATTTACAAGTTATATCTTTTGATATGGAAAATTTGTAAGTGTCTATTGTTTTTACAAATTGAAAACTTTACAATAGTACACTTCTTGTTTTTCAAAATCACTTGCTCTTAATTCTATAAATGATCCTTTGTTGGAATTTCATACATTGAAGTGATTTGAGAAACTTTGGAAAATGTTCTAAGCTTTATTAGTTATATTTATAGAAGCATTTTCCTTGAATTTATTTCCTTGTGCCTAATTATGATCGTATCATTTGAAAGGAAATAATTTTTACAAACAATTTGCATCTTTGCTCATTTAGTTACATTCTTTATGCAAATTGATTTTGTTGTCTTACGTTGCATGGTTGGATATGATTTCATTGATTTGCATGTTTGTGCCTATTTTGGTATATAGTTTCATTAATGCAAATTAATGAGTGTTTATGTGCTTTATAGTAAAATCTTGTATTTGAGCTTTTTATGTACATATGTGATTTTATGTACTAAGTTCATTTGGTTTAAACCTCATATCTATTGTCCATTGCATTGTAAGCTTAGTACATTTGCTAAGAGTAGAGATGTTACATGATAGATTGATACCTTTAATCCATACCTTCTTGTGCTCAAATAGTTATATCCTCTTTGATGATTGGTATGAGTTAGATCTTGAGTGTTGATTGATCTTCTCTATGCAAATGTCAAAGTGTTCTATGTATGGTTGTGGTATTTATTATATTTGTTGAAACCATACTAGAACTCAAATCCATCCTCTATGCCTTTCTAGTCATATCTTTTTGGATGGTTATGATGTTGATTCATGTATTGTCTCTAAGTGATAACATCCTTATACATGTCTCAACCTCATAGTAGTGCCTTGATCATATGAAACTCTTTGAAATCCATTCCTCATATTTCTATGTGTTTGATGGGTAACTTAGATGTTGAATTCATATGATTTAGTCACTTTATAAATTGCATGCATTTCTAAGTCATATCCTTGTGCATTGCAATTTATCTTGTTCATCACTATACTCAATAGTTATATCTTTAAAAGTGATGAATATGCATTTATGATGCTTGATGGAATTTTGTCACATTCTTGCTCTTTATCATGTTATCAAATTCAATTGGATTCAATTGGTATAATGTTTGATTGATTTGATTTCTTGTGAATGTGATAAATCTTGTGTGCATTGGATTGAACGTGATAAGTTATATATTTGTTCCATGTCACACACCATTAGCATCATAATGCTCATGATTGCCACCTCTTTTGCTCTCATAGGTATATCTCATGACCACCATGTTTATGTGTTCATAATATTGGTTGGTTATTAGTTGAGGTTGGCTTCATGCTTGAATTTCATTTCACTCATCTTGCACTTCAATAAGTCATATTTATTGATTGAATGAAATGATTTTCAAAACCTTCATAGCATATGTTTTTCTTAGTTAAATTATTTGATGCTATGATTAATAAACCCCATATCATGGATAGCTCTAATTTGGATTTTTCCTAATAGGTATATTCTTAAATCCATTTTAGAGTGATTGATTTAATAGTCATATCCTAAATCTCAATTGGTATTCTTTGTTTGTCCAATTGATATCCATGATTGCTTTTCTCTTTAGACCTAGCTCTCTTTTGGTAATTTGATCATATTGTGCTTTATAGTTAAATGAATCTAATCCTTTCTTTGAAGTTGACCCTCACTTGGTTAAACCATCTTCTTCTTGTACCTAATAGTTAAATCTTTGTCAAAAGTTTGACAAAAGGAGATAATGGATTGAGGGGGAGTGTAAACCTTCATAGGAAGTATTAGTTTTGATCAAATTGACCCTTGGATTGCCTTTGAGCCCTTAGAGACTCTACCTCACATGATAGCCTGTTATGTATTTCATTTTCGATTTCATTTGTAAACAGGTGCTACTAAAGGTATTTTCTTTGTTTCATGTGTGTAGGTACCTTTGCAATTTAATGGCAAAGGGGGAGAAATTATGCAAGTTCTCAAAAGGGTAAAGAGAATGTCCAAGCTTCCTAAGGGGAGAGTTGTGTATGATCTTCTACAAAGGGAGAGAATGCATACCTTGCCAAAGGGAGAAAGAGGCATGGTCAAAGGGGGAGAGCTAATAGAAGAAAGAAAGCTTGGAAGCTAAAGAAGATGCTTGGATAAAGAAAGAAAGAAGAAAGAAAGATTGAAGAATGATCAAGCACCAAGCATCATGAAGAATGAAGAAAAGAGCTCAAGCTAAAGAGAAGCATCCAAGAAGATTTCAAGACTTGTCCAGCTGAGGGGGAGCTGAAGACTAAGTGTGTTCAGTGGTGAGTGTGTTTGCCATCAAATTGCAAAGGGGGAGATTGTTAGGGTTTTTGTAGATTGCAATTTGATGGATGCATAATCATTCTAGCATCATTTGATTTACACACTTGCATTGGTTTAAAGAAAACTTGAAATCTAGTTTTATACATGCATAGTTTTTAAGTTTTGGAAAAGTATTTGTTTTATGCATGTTTTGGTTCTAAACTTGGATGCATTGGTTTTGAAACTCAAACTCTTTTGAAAACCTAATTCATTGTGCATTATATTTGGAAAATCATCTTGACAATTTAGGTTTGAACTTTGCATACATTCATCCCTTCATAATCATATGTGTATGCATTGTTTTTGAAAAAGGAGTTTTTAGAAATCAAGCTAGCCTATGGTTTAAAGTTTCAAATCATTTTAGGCTTTGGATGTTTCATGTTTTTATACATCTTTGAATGATTTAAAACATGTGAAAAAGCTTGATTATAATGGCCCAAAAGATCCCCAAAGAAAATATTCAAGAAACCCAAAAAATGGGAAATTCTGGGCAGGCCCGGTCAACCGGCCATGTGTGGCCGGTCAACCGGCCAAGAGGCCCGGTTAACCGGCCACACAGGGCAGGTCAACCGGGCTGGCACAACGGCTCTTTTTATGACCGTTGTGCTTGGCCGGTCAACCGGCTAAACTAGCCGTTGGGGCTGTTTTGGCTATAAAAAGGAGTTCTTTCCCTTTCCAAATGTTGGGATTTTTAAGCCCCTCCTTGAGAGGTATTGAGGCATATCAAAAGGGAAAAGAACCAAGGGATGAAGGGGAAGATTAGGAAAGCTAAAGCTTGGATTAATGAAGTTAAACCACCAAGTAGGCTCTTCCTTCCTTAATCATATGTTTTCATGCTTTTGTTTTATTTTTGGTAAATAATTTCTAGCATGTTAAACTATGTTTGTGTTGTGTCCTCAACATGTTTTATGTTTTGAGTTGATTTATTATTTTGGATACAACATCATATGATTCAAACCCAAGTAGTACTTAACTTTGGTAAATCTAAGTAGATCATGTTAATGAAAGAACTTTGGTAAATCATATGTAACATGATCCATATACTTGATTGAATCATTGATTGTTGTTTTTCATCATAAGAACATCTCTTTCAAAACTAACTTATGTTTTGGATTCAACTTCTTTACAAATCATATGTTTTCATGTTTTGTTTTATCATTGGTAAATCTTTAGTAACATGATAACCTATGATGTGTTGCATCCTTAGCATGTTTTATACTTTGAATAGATCTATTGTTTTGGATGCATCACCATTGATTCAATACAAGTAGTACTTAACTTTGGTAAATATAAGTAGATCATGTTAATGGAAACATCTTTGAAATTAGATGTAACATGATTCATATACTTGATTGAATCTTTGGTTGTTGTTTTCCATCATAAGAAAATCTCTCTCAAATGTATCTTATGTTTTGGATCCAACATCATTACAAATCATATGTGTATTATTGTTTTAAAGTTTCACAACTTGCATCACTTTGATAGGTAAATCATTTTCAAGTTGTCTTTATAATTACATATGATTTGTCCCCTAATTTCAATCAAATCTATTTTTATGTTTTGAGCTTCATTGATGATTTGATTGACATCCCTATGCATCACATGTTTAGAGCTAATCCATTTCATACAACTTGTGTAACTTTGATATCATTAACAAGTTGTTACTTTTAACATGTGATTGCATTACATCCTCAATCATAAATGTTTTATGAGCTAAAACTTTCAAAAGCCTTAGGCATACATTTATGAGCTTTCATTTTCTAAATGATTGAGGACCACACACACACACTTCATATGTTTTCATCTTTGCATTCATAGTGTGAGTGTGTATTTGTATTTCACTTCCATATCCGCCTATTTAAGAGGCAATGTAATGAGCTTAATAGAATCTCCATCAAGTGTATGTTAGACACTAATTAGTGAGATAACCAACCTTGTGGTTGAAGAGGTTATTGCTTAGCCTTTAAAAGCATAGTGTAAAGGTTGATGTTAAGCCTTGAAAAACATCAATGTAAAGGTTATTGCTTAGCCTTGAAAAGCATATTGTAAAGGTTGTTGCTTAGCCTATTGAAAAGCATAAATAGTGGAAATCCGGTGGGGTGTTGGATCACAAGCCGGTAGTGGATGTAGGCATTGAGGCCGAACCACTATAAATACTTGTGTAATGGTGATTGCTTTGTGATGATTCTTTTGTTAGCTTCCGCATCTTGTATGATTAATCATCACATATGACTAGTTTGTTTTTAAGAAGTTAAAATTGTTTAAAATTGGTCATAGTTGTAGCTCACCCTATTCACCCCCCCACCTCTAGGGTTCGGATCCCCATGGACTTACAGCATTTAGCTTGATTTAACCAAACTATATAAAATTTTTGCATGCCACCATCTTCTTCAAGGCTGAAAGCAACTGCCAGTGATATTCAACAAGGATTCAAAAGAGCTTTTTCTAAACCTTGGCCTGAAAATCTTCGTTACCAGGTATTTTTCCAATGCATCTTCTTTTCTATATCTTATTAGTCATCTGAAATGCAATTTCACTTCACACCAATCAAAAGTTGTCTTTTGGACAAATGGAGGAAATGGACAGTTCAGAATTTGGTTATTTTCTTTCATGTGGACATTGTCTGTTCTAGAACTTCATTTACTCTTTAACACTTGTCATTATTAAGAAACAGTGATGAATACATCTTGAATTTGGATTTTTCTCTCTCCTTGTGTCTTTGTACTTTACAATTGAAGGTAGTAAGCAACATTACACGAAAATAAGGATCCACATGTTTAGATAACTACTAGTAAGAAATTATTGTTCATACAAAGTGTGTGGGGGCATTTCTTAATGCTAGAATAATTCTTGGTCTCGATCTTACCCAGCTTGGCAGAAGTGCCACCCTGGAAAGATCTCGAGACCCATTCCAATGAAAGTATCTACGAAGCGCATCTCGGTCTCGGCCTTAAACCTGATCTCGGTCTCTGCAGTCATTCAGCCATAAATGCGCTGCCACGAGCTGACAGAAAGACTGGGCACCAGACCTAGATAAGTAGCCAGCCTTATCTCGTAGTCCCATCCGCAGCCATTGAGGCGAAATACAGGTTGATGGGACTTCCCCTTTTTACCTACCACCATTCAGGAAGGATCTGATGGGACCCCTGCCCCAAGAGTCAACTCTCACGCCTATATATATGCATGAGGTAAAACCACCATAGGTATGCAAGGAGAGACATATACATCCTCTTTCTTCTTTTCCATTCACTCCTCCTCAGTCCAGTCACCAAACTAACTCAGGCATCGGAGTGCCTTCGACTGCCTACAGCCAAGGGCTCTAACCTTTGTCTCTGCTTTCCCTTTCAGGTTTCAAGAGGTTAACATTTTCCCAAATAATCAAATTTAGAGCATGATCCTCTCCTAACCAAGTCCGTAATTTTTAGGCACTTAAAATTGGCGCCGTCTGTGGGGATTTGTTAAACCAAATCTGCCAAAGTCATGCCTCCAAAATCCAGAAATGGTGGTGAAGGCTATTCGAAGTCCCAGAAAATCTCATCGTTACCTCCGGTAACACTCACGGTGCCACCGCCAGTGGCACCCACAGTGCCGCCGCCAACCTTTCTCCTGCCTCCAGAGCCGATGGAGATTCTACCAGTTTTTCCTCCGGAACTATCGGCGGTCCCCCTCCAAAGAAGATCCGGGGGAAAATCTGGTCCCGTGTGCATAGAGGGCATCGTCTAGTCAGACTCCTCATCTAGGGCATTGACAACACTCCCCCGGCGTAATGATCGCCAGATAATTCCTCTCCACCAGAGTACTCAGCCACCTGAGCATCCCCAACAGAATGTTCCCCTGCCAGACCCTCGACGATGGGGCAAGACCCCTGTAGGAGTCGGGTCTCATTACTATCATCGGCACACCTACGATGACACTTAGTCCCCTCACCAAATCGATGAAGAAGATGACCCTCTACTTGAAGACCTCAAGGTCGAGAACCAAGTCATCCAGGAGAAAGACGAATTGATTCGCCAACTCCAGAAGCAACTCAGGACAAAAAAGAAGAGAACCCGTGCTCCGCTCCTCGGACACCAACGGGACCCTCTGGATAGACAAGACTTAAGGTAAGTCCTGACCAGTAAAAGGAGAAACCGCGACGAAGAAGAAGGCTTGAGATGCAGTCGTCTGCGTAGTGACTCCAGGAAATCACCCCAAGAACAAGAGTCGCTCGGGCCAAGGTCGTTGAGGCCAGAGATCATGGGAGACCTAAGAGAATGGCTTGGTTGCCACGTCAGGCGGGAGGTCCATCACAAAAGGGCCGAAGTCGGCCTCGACCGAGACCAGCTAGGCGCCTACGACGTAGAAGACCAGGGCACGTCCCCTTTCTCTCAGGAGATAAATGACTTCTCTCTCCCTAAAAGATTCAGCGTTCCAAGGTTCGTCCTCTATGACGGAGCCTCGGACCCCGCAGCGCACCTTCGGCATTTCACTCAGCGAATGTCGGTCTGGGGGGACGTCGGCCACCTGAACTGTAGAGTCTTCTCCTCCAGCTTAGGCGATCTCCCCCTCAGATGGTTCTGTGCGCTCCCCAGGGAATCAGTTTCGAGCTGGCGGTAGCTCCGGAACTCCTTCATTGAAAAATCCCAAGCACTTCGAGTCATCCCAAAGACAGGCGACAACCTCATGGCAATCCAGATGAAGGAAACTGAGAAAATCACTAAGTTCGCCAAAAGATTCTGGACAATCTATAGCCAGATTGAGGACGCCAAGGATGATATTGCCATTATGTGCTTCCAACAGGCTTTGCTCCCGGGCAATGAACTCCGCAGAGACTTGATCAAATCCCCCGTTGTCACGATGAAAGCATTGATGGCCAGGGTGAACCGGTGTATCTAGCAAGAGGAGGATAAGGCCCGAGGCAATGAGAGATTCAGCCTCTCACAGGGAAACTGACCCCTCAGAGGAGACAAAAAACTCTCCAAAAGGGAGCCAAACAGGAAGAAGGTCTCGACCAGTTCGGCAGCCTTCTCGGCCTCCACCTCTGGGGGCAATCAGAGGTCAAAATTCAAATCCACCAAACTGGCCGGTGATTCCTACAAGGCTGTCAATACGATCTTCAAGGAGCCCATCTATAAGCTCCTCGGCAAAATTAAGATTGAGCCTTACTTCCAGTGGCTGCAGCCGATGAAGGGCGACTCATCCACCCGAGATCAGGGCAAGTTTTGCACTTATCATAAGCAGAATGGGCAAAAGACTAAGGACTGCATGGCCCTCAAGTCCGACCTTGAAAAGCTCGTCAGGGACAAGCACCTTAAAGATTACATCAAAGAGGGTGGAAGGGTCAATCAAGCTCAGCAGCGCCGACCTGATGAGGATCAGGATAGCGACAAGCCCGCGGGCATCATCAACGTCATCCACCTGGCCCCCGCTCCTCGGGGAAGTAACCAAGCGCGTGCCGAGGCCAGGAGGGCTTCACATGGCAAGCAGGTGATGTAGGCCGAACTGAGGCCTGCGCCTAAGAAGGCTCGGAACGAGAGACCCAAGATCTGGTTCTTGGACGAGGACCTGGAAGGAGTCCAAGTCCCCCACAACGACCCACTGATTCTCACCTTGCGGTTGAAAAACTACACGGTGAAGCGCATTCTTATGGATCTCGAGAGCTCGTCCGATATCCTCTACTTCGACTGCTTCAAGAGGCTCGGCCTGATAGAGGAAGATTTCCAGGAAGCCCGCACTCCCCTGGTGGGTTTCAGCTCGAAGCCAGTGTATCCTAAGGGGAAGGTCTCCCTAGAAGTCTAGATCGAAGGCGCCACTAAGACGGCCGACTTCCTGGTGGTGGATGCTCCATCCCCATACAATGTAATAATGGGACGAACTTGGATGCACGACATGGAAGCAGTGCCCTCCACCCATCATCAAAAGTTCAAATCCCCGTTGGAGAAGGCCAGCAGAAGAATTGAGGTGATCATTGTACGGGGAGATCTGCAGATGGCCAAGCAATGTTTGATGGCTGTGGTGCCTGGCGAAGCGGAGCCGCAGCAGGTACATATGGCAGAACTCGAACCCGAGCTCGGGGACATCGGTCGATCAGCGGAGCAGAAGAGCATAGAAGATCTGACCGAAGTTAGGATCAATCCCAACGACCCCGAGAGATATTTTTTGCTAAGAAGCCAGCTGCCTGATGATGAAAGGTTCGAACTGCTCAACTTCATGTTGCAGAACAAGGGACATTTTCTCCTGGACACCATACAAAATGCCAGGCATTGACCCCGAGATCATGTGCCACAAGCTAAACGTGGACCCCAAGCACAAACCTATAGTGCAAAAAGCTCGCAGGATGGGGGTCCCGCAAACAGAAGCAATAATTGATGAGGTAAAAAACTCCTAGAGGCAAGGGCAATCCGAAATGTACATTATCTAGAATGGCTGGCCAACACGGTGGTGGTAAAGAAGAAGAGTGGAAAATGGAGAGTATGCGTGGACTTCACAGATCTCAACAAAGCCTGTCCCAAAGACAGCTTTCCACTCTCGAAGATCGACTAGATGATCGACGCCACCGCAAGACATGACATGATGAGTTTCGTCGATGCCTACCGAGGTTACCATCAAATCCCGATGCACATACTTACTGAAGAAAAAACCACATTCATAACACCTCGAAGCATCTACTGTTACAAAGTGATGCCCTTTTGGTTAAAAAATGCCTGGGCAACTTACCAGAGGCTGGTAACGAAGATGTTTCAGGCTCAGCTCGGGAAAACAGTTGAGATCTATATTGATGACATGGTCGTCAAGTCTAAAGGTCACATGACCACTTGACGGACCTATGTCAGACATTTGCCACCCTCAAGGAGTTTCAACTCAAGTTAAACGCTTCCAAATGTGCATTTAGTGTCGGCTTCGAAAAATTCCTAGGAAGCCTGGTCACCCGAAGAGGGATCGAAGCCAACCCGGAGCAAATCTCAGCGATCCAGACGATCTAGAGCCCGACCTTGGCAAAACAAGTTCAGAGGCTCACAGGAATGGCCGCTGCGCTGAACCGTTTTATCAGTCGAGCCTTGGACAAATGTCGCCCTTTCTTCTAGCTCTTGAAGAAAAGCTCAAAGTTTCAGTGGACTCCAGATTGTGATCAAGCTCTGCAGACGCTCAAGGATTATCTTTCCTCACCACCTCTGTTGTCCACTCCGACACAAGGCAAAGTTCTTTATCTTTACCTAGCGGTCTCAGACCATGCAGTGAGCTCGGTACTAGTCAAAGAAGAAGGCAAGTACCAGCAGCCTATATACTATACGAACAAGATCCTGCTCGATGCCGAGACCAGATACCTCCCACTCGAGAGACTTGCACTGGCGCTCGTCAGCGCCTCTCACAAACTCTCTCATTACTTCCAGACATACACGATAGTGGTTGTTGCAGAACATCCGCTTAAGTCCCTTTTCAGAAAGGCGGACTTTTCTGGAAGAATTTCAAAATGGGTCGTCGAACTAGGCCAATTCAATAGCCAATATCGCCCCAGAACGGTGATGAAGGCCCAAATCTTGGCCGATTTCATTGTGGAATTCACCTCTCCTAGTTCAGCACTAACACCGCTCAATACCGAACTGGGGGGCAATAAGGATGATTAGGCTACCGAGACAGAACAAGACCGATCTTGGAAGCAATTCATTGATTCAGCATGGAAGGTCTTTGTTGACGGATCCTCGACATCCAGAAGGGTTGGCGCTGGCATAGTCCTCCAATCTCCAGAGGGCCTCGTCATCGAGCAAGCCTTAACCCTTGACTTCAAAGCATCTAATAACGAAGCTGAATACGAAGCACTGATCGCGGGTCTCGGCAGCGCTAAAAACTTGGGGGCACGTCGGCTAGTAGTTTTCAGTGACTCCCAGCTAGTAATGAGCCAGCTAAGCGGAAACTACCAAACCCGTGATGAAAAGATGACGGCCTACTTAACCCGCACAAAGCAACTCCTCTCTCAATTCGAGAAAGCTGAAGTCAAGCAGATCGGCAGAGAATCCAATTGTCATGCAGATGCTCTCGTCAACCTGGCCTCCACTGTAGAGGCCGGAAAGAGAAGAATAGTTGAGGTGGAGACACTGGAAAAACCAAGTATAGAGCTTCAACCACCTCGGTAGGTTAAATGAGCTGACCTCGGCCCAAGCTGGATAGATCCGGTCATAGCATATCTAAAAGAAGATCAACTCCCTAAAGACAGAAATGAAGCTCACAAGGTCAGGATGAAAGCAGCTCGTTTTTTGTTATCTCCGGATGGGAAACTCTACAGAAAATCCTTCACTGGACCTTATCTCCAGTGCGTCCACCCAAGTAAGGTCGAAGACTTCCTTTTCAAAATTCATGAAGGAATTTGCGGAAGTCACATCGGAGGAAGATCGTTGGCATATCAAGCTATCAGTTAAGGCTACTGGCGGCCCTATATGCAGAAAGATGCTCAGCTCTATGCCAGGAAATGCGAAAAGTGACAGAAGTTTTCACACTCTTTGCACCAACCAGCACAGGACCTGAGTCCACTCTCCAGCCCGTGGCCCTTCACTTAGTGGGGTTTAGACATCGTAGGGCCTCTTCACCGAACTCCAGGGAATAAGAGGTGGCTAGTAGTGACCACTGATTACTTTATCAAATGGATAGAGGCCGAAGCACTGTCCTCCATCACCGAACAGGACACGAGGAATTTTGTGTAGAAGAACATTGTCACAAGATTTGGAGTTCCTCGAGCTCTGGTCTGGGACAATGGAACCCAGTTCGACTCCAACTTCTTCAAAACCTTCTGCCAGGAGCTCAATATCAGGAACTACTATTCAACTCCAACCTATCCATAAAGTAATGGACAAGTAGAAATCTCAAATAAAGTAGTGCTGGACGGACTCAAGAAAAGGCTTAACCGAGCTAAAAAAGGCAAATGGGTAGAGGAACTACCGAGTGTCCTTTGGGCGTATAGAACTACCCCAAGGCGATCCACTTCGACAACTCCTTTCTCCCTAGCCTATAGAATGGAAGCTGTGATCCCTCTTGAGATCGGCCTTCCAACCCTGAGATCGGACCTCTTCGACCAGGGGCAAAACGAAGTCAATCTAGCGAAAGAGCTTGACTTAGCTGAGGAGCGAAGAGAGGCAGCAGTTGTCCGCTTAACCTCTTACCAGAGGCAGTTGGCCAGAGGATACAATCAAAAGGTCAAGGAAAGAAAATTTTCAGTTGGAGAATTGGTCTAAAGAAAGACACTTCCAGCAAATAAGAATCCTAATGAAGGCAAACTTGCACCGAACTGGTATGGACCATTTAAAGTGATCTCGGCAGCCGGGAAATCAGCTTACATGTTCGAAAGCATGGATGGTAGAGAGTTACCACGACCATGGAATGCCACGCATCTCTAGAAATACTACTTCTGAAATGTACTCAATAATTGAATCAATGAATGAGACTCTGGTGAAAAAGTGTGCCTCGTTGCTTCCAAGTTATGGAAATGGGCTCTGTCATGGGACCAGCCTCCCACGGCTCAGTCATGGGACCAGCCTCCCACGGCTCGGTTATTGAACCAGCCATTTAAATCGCCAAGTTATGGAACTCAGCGTGCAGCTCGATTATGGAACCAGCTGCCTCAGTTCGGTCACAGGACCAGCCATCTTCAGCTCGGTTATGGAACCAGCTGCCTAGGCTCGGTTATGGAACCAGCAATTTAAATTGCCAAGTTATGGAACTCGGCGTGCAGCTCGATTATGGGACCAGCTGCCTCAGTTCCGTCACAGGACCAACCATCTTCAGCTCGGTTATGGAACCAGCTGCCTAGGCTTGGTCATGGGACCAGCCTCCCTCAGCTGAGTTATGGAACTAACTATCTAAATCACCAAGTTGCAGAACTCGGCGTACTTCTCAGTTCGGTTATGGAACTAGCTCCCCAAGTTATCAAATTCGGCACTTCAGCCCAGTTGTGCAACTAGCCAAGCAGAGTGCAGAGTTGCAGAACCCAATAACTATCCTAGTTCAGTTGTGGAGACGGCTATGACAGGACCTTTAGACCAAATTTGGTCAAGCTAACCCCCTTCTGGCTACGGAACCAAGTTTGTTTGCCCAGTGATTATCTAACAATTCCGGTTATAGAACCGAACTCAATTAACATATTCATATACCGAGCTCACACCCTTTTGGTTACATAATCGACCTCAGTCACTTGACAAAATTGCAAAAAGATAGAGGATAAATATGAAGGTAAAATTTTTTGTTTCATTGAATGGAAGTATTTATTACAGATCTTCTCGAAAATGAGGGTACAAAAATCAAACACGTACATATCAAAAGAAACGAGAAGACGAGTATGGAGAAAAATTCTATTTCATTAATGAAAAGAATGGTTACAATACTCTGTACACTTTCATTACAAAGAAAGAAAAAGAAAAAAAGATACATTATTTTTTAGTGCCCTTTGTTGCCGCTTTACCGGAGGGAGGGATTGACAGGTCGACTTCACCGGAGGTCTCAGGTGGGGGATGAACCTAGGCGCCTTCGGCTGAACTCACAGGCGGAGGAAGAAGGCCCGAGGTCTCATGAGGGGCATTGGAAGCATTGGAGGCAGACTCTGGCTTAAGATCGGACGAGGCATGCTGGAACTTGGGCAGATTTTCGAAAATGGGGTGGTCTTCGGGAACCCCATATTTTTTCAGCGCTTCTCTACATCCCATTTCATATAGCAGCGGGCTCAGGTTCCTAATCTAAGCCATGTATTCTACCGTCGCCCAATCCACTCCTTCTTTATAAACGTGAGCAGCCTCGGCCCGAGAAGGGGATTTGGCCTCAGCCCACTCCTTTTTCAAGGACTCGTGCTCAGCTTTTTTCTTTGCAAGCTCGGTCTCCTTCTTCGCCAGCTCTCCTTCCAAGTCATGCACCCTCTTTACTTTGGCCTCGGACATGCCCTTCAGATGCTTCGTCTCAGCAATTAGTTTGATGCTCTTTGTCTTCGTCGTTTAATGCCCTGCTGCGAGTTCAGCGTTCCTCCTCTCCGCCTTCTTCAACTCAGCGCCACTCCCATCCTCCTCTTTTCACCCTCCAGCTCGCTGACCCTTGTGGCGCTCTGGTCGGCCCTCTCCAGCACCACCTGCAGCCTCTGCACATTCTATGAAAGGGGAGAAAATGTTAAACGAGCGGCCGCGGTACAGTACTTAAAGAAAAAACTGAGACTCACCTCAATCAACCCCTTTATTGACGACAAAATCAGACTTAGCTGGCCGGTTTTATTGTGCTTCTCCATATCCTTTGGGAGAGCACATGCCCTAGAAAACGCCGCAATGACTCCAGCAACGGCCCCTACCCGGTCCTCTATATTAAAAAATTGGTCGGGATTGATCTGGAAGTCAGGCCTGAAGTGGGGTGGCCCGGCATGCTGGTACTCCAAGGTCGCTCCAGGGGTCTGCTCTGACTCACCCTCCACCCAGGGCCTTTTTTCGGGTGGAGGCCTCTCCCCCTCCTTTTCAGTCTCGACCGCCCGCTGCCAAGTCTCCTTGATTGGTTCCTCTTACCTGCCCCTCTTCTCCTGATGCGAGCCATGGGCACTTTTCTTCCGGGCGAAGGATGAGGCCCCGGCCGAAGACCCAGGAGCGATGCCGGACCCGCTGGGGGCACGCTTTGGAGCAGGCGGGGCTCGACCTTTGAAGATCATGGCCCCAAAATCCTTGATAGGAGGTCGTTGCACGTCCATTTCTTCTTCTTCTTCTTATTCCTCTTCTGGGTTGGGGGAGGAAGAGTAGGCTTCAACGACCTTGACCGGATCAGAAGCCTCGGCGCCAGAACACACTTGTCCACTGGTCTCAGCGAGAGCAAGCACCACCTCTCCTATCGGCTGGGTAGGGAGCTCGGTCATCCTTTTAATATAGGACTGGTACCTCGGCGTGTACCGAAGCAAAGAGAAGGCGGTTCGGTCGTTATGACCGTGGTACTGGTATATCTTCTGGAACCAAGCCTCGTTCCTTTTCCAACAGTCTAGGCTGGCCTCTTTCCTCCTTCACTGGACGCCTGCACAGAAGACAGAAAGGAAAAAATCAGCTCGGCAGAACGGTGGTAAAGCAAATACAATACCCCAGAGGGAGTGAATATTTAATCAGAGGGGTCCTAGGTCTCCTAGGAACTTGGATTCTCCTTGCCTCATCGGTCTCGGTCGGATCGAATTCTCAATTCCCCGAGACAAGCAGACGGTCGTCCCCAGCGTATTTGCTCGAATCTTCTAAAGCATTAATCAAGGGCCGACGTCTCGCCTTCACCCGAAGATAGTATGTGTCTTTGCCCCCTATGGATTTGCAGATGTCGTAGACATCCTCTATATCGTGCATACCGAGGTTAATACTAAGGATCTTGTTGAGTTTGGCGACACCCATGATTATCTTGAAACCATTGGGCATTAATTGAAAGGGGCAGAGCCGCCAGGCACTCAGGCACGATCGAAGAAGTGGGTGGACGGGAAATCTGACCCCGCCTTCGGTTATAGCCACAAGAGGAAAGGGCATCCATTTTTTGAAGTAAGCATGGCCGTCAATGTTAGGAATTTTCTAGATTGCAATTTGATGGATGCATTTCATTCTAGCATCATTTGATTTACACACTTGCATTGGTTTTAGAAAACTTGAAATCTTGTTTTATTCATGCATTGGTTTTAAGATTTGTAAATGTATTGTTTTATGCATGATTTGTTTTTAAAACTTGGATGCATTAGTTTTTGGAAAAAGTTTTAGAAATCAAGCTAGCCTATGGTTTTAAAGTTTTCATAAACTTTTTAGGCTTTTTATGTTCATGTTTTAAAAACCATTAGAATCTTTAAAACATGTTTTTCAAGCTTGATTTAGTGGCCAAAAGGTCCCCCAAAGAAATAACTTTGAAATGTGCAAAAGTTGGAAATTTTGCAAAAAGGGGGCTGTCCCGGCAGTGTCGCCGGTCGACCGAGAGGCAGGTCTCGGTCGACCGAGACAACTGCAGGCAAAAATTGCCTGGGAGCACCAACGGTCAGAAATATGACCGTTGTGTGTTCTCGGTCGACCGAGGCCTGTTTGCCGGTCGACCGAGAACTAGCCGTTGGCCACTTTTCCCTATAAATATGAGTTCTTTCCCTTGCCAAAAGTTGGAAATTTTTAACCCCTCCTTGAGAGGATTTGAGGCATATCAAAAGGGAAGAGAACCAAGGGATGAAGGGGATGATTAGGAAAGCTAAAGCTTGGATTAATGAAGTTAAACCACCAAGTAGGCTCTTCCTTTCTTAATCATATGTTTTCATGCTTTTGTTTTATTTTTGGTAAATCATTTCTAGCATGTTAAACTATGTTTGTGTTGTGTCCTTAACATATTTTATGTTTTGAGTTGATTTATTGTTTTGGATACAACACCATATGATTCAATCCAAGTAGTACTTGAATTGGTAAATCAAAGTAGATCATGTTAATGAAAGAAACTTGGTAAATCATATGTAACATGATTCCTATACTTGGTTGAATCTTTGGTTGTTGTTTTCCATCATAAGAAAATCACTTTCAAAAGTATCTTATGTTTTGGACTCAACTTCTTTACAAATCATATGTTTTCATGTTTTGTTTTATCATTGGTAAATCTTAGTAACATGTTAACCTATGATGTGTTGTATCCTTAGCATGTGTTATATTTTGAATAGATCTATTGTTTTGGATACATCACCATTGATTCATCAAAGTAGTACTTTATCTTTGGTAAATCTAAGTAGATCATGTTAATGAAATATGTAACATGATTCATATACTTTGTTGAATCATTGGTTGTTGTTTTTCCATCATAAGAAAATCTCTCTCAAATGTATCTTATGTTTTGGATCCAACATCATTACAAATCATATGTGTATTATTGTTTTAATGCTTCACAACTTGCCTTACTTTGATTGGTAAATCTTTTTCAAGTTGTCCTTATAATTACATATGATTTGTCCCCTCTTTTCAATCAAATCTATTTTTATGTTTTGAGCTTCATTGATGATTTGATTGACATCCCTATGCATCACATGTTTAGAGCTAATCCATTTCATACAACTTGTGTAACTTTGATATCATTAACAAGTTGTTACTTTTAACATGTGATTGCATTATACCCTCAATCATAAATGTTTTATAAGCTAAAACTTTCAAAAGCCTTAGGCTTACATTTATGAACTTTCATTTTCAAAATGATTGAGGATCACACACACACACTTCATTTGTTTTCATCTTTGCATTCATAGTGTGAGTGTGTATTTGTATTTCACTTCCATATCCGCCTATTTAAGAGGCAATGTAATGAGCTAAAATGAATCTCCATCAAGTGTATTAAAGACACTATTTTAGTGAGATAACCAACCTTGTGGTTGAAGAGGTTATTGCTTAGCCTATAAAAGCATAGTGTATAGGTTGATGTTAAGCCTTGAAAAACATCATTGTAAGGTTATTGCTTAGCCTTGAAAAGCATATTGTAAAGGTTATTGCTTAGCCTATTGAAAAGCATAAATAGTGGAAATCCGGTGGGGTGTTGGATCACAAGCCGGTAGTGGATGTAGGCATTGAGGCCGAACCACTATAAATACTTGTGTGATGGTGCTTGCTTTGTGGTGATTGCTTATATTAGCTTCCGCATATTGTTTGATAATCATCACTTGTGACTAGTTTGTTTTAAAGAAGTTAAAATTGTTAAAATTGGTCATAAAAGAAGCTCACCCTATTCACCCCCCCCTCTAGGGTTCGGATCCCCATGGACTTACAAGTGGTATCAGAGCGGGTTACTCCATTTTAGGGCTTAACAACCCGGAGTTGATCCTTGCTAGATTTGAACCCTAGTGTTGTGTTGTATTGCATATCTTTATGATGATTTCCACTATGTTTGAAATTGATATTTCCCTAGCCTCATTGCACCACTCTAAGACTTTTCCAAGTTATATCTTCTAGAGTTGGTGAGTCCTCAAAGTGTTCTCTCAAGGACATCGTTTTCAAGACCTTAGGTGAATCTTCATTGGTACTCTTTTGGAGTAACCTTTAGGCCTTGATACCCCTAGACCAACCTACTCTTTTTAGTTATATTTATTTGTTGGTCTTTTACATTTGCATTTTGTTGCTTTATAGTCACATCTTTTAAAATGCAATGTTTCTTTGTGATCATTTGATTTTGTCTTCATGATCTTTTAAGTTATATCTCATGGTTTTCAAAATCCTTTGATTGCAATACTTTCATGATGGATTTGCATTTTGATAATATAGTTATATCTCTTGTTGTGCATATCTAGTCATGATCAATTGATTGTGATTATAAATGCTTTCATAGCTAGTTTTTCATGATCAATTGATGTTGGAAAATCATTTGATGTTTGTCATAGTTAGATCCTTTTTGAAAATCAAATGATTTGAAGCAACCTTAGTTTTCCATTGATTTACAAGTTATATCTTTTGATATGGAAAATTTGTAAGTGTCTATTGTTTTTACAAATTGAAAACTTTACAATAGTACACTTCTTGTTTTTCAAATTCACTTGCTCATAATTCTATAAATGATTCTTTGTTGGAATTTCATATATTGAAGTGATTTGAGAAACTTTGGAAAATGTTCTAAGCTTTATTAGTTATATTTATTGAAGCATTTTCCTTGAATTTATTTCCTTGTGCCTAATTATGATTGTATCATTTGAAAGGAAATAATTTTTACAAACAATTTGCATCCTTGCTCATTTAGTTATATTTCATTTATGCAAATTGATTTTGATGTCTTACATTGCTTGGTTGGATATGGTTTCATTGATTTGCATGTTTGTGCCTAACTTGGTATATTCTCATTAATGCATTTTGATGATTGTTTATGTGCTTTATAGTAAAATCTTGTATTTGAGCTTTTTAAGTACATATGTGATTTTATGTGCTAAGTTCATTTGGTTTAAACCTCATATCCTTTTCCATTGCATTGTAAGCATTAGTACATTTGCTAAGAGTGGAGATGTTACATGATAGATTGATTCCTTTTATCTTCATACCTTCTTGTGCTAAAATAGTTATATCCTTTTTGATGATTGGTATGAGTTAGATCTTGAGTGTTGATTGATCTTCTCTATGCAAATGTCAAAGTGTTCTATGTATGGTTGTGTTATTCATTATATTTGTAGAAACCATACTAGAACTAAAATCCATCCTCTATGCTTTCTAGTCATTTCTTTTTGGATGGTTATGATGTTGATTCATGTATATTTTCTAAGTGTTTTCATTCTTATACATGTTTCAACTTCATATTAGTGATCTTGATCATATGAAACTCTTTGAAATCCATTCCTCATATTTCTATGTGTTTGATGGATAACTTAGATGTTGAATTCATATGATTTAGTCACTTTTTAAATTGCATGCATTTCAAAGTTATATCCTTTGCATTGCAATTTATCTTGTTCATCACTATGCTCAATAGTTATATCATTAAAAGTGATGAATATGCATTTATGATGCTTGATGGAATTTTGTTACATTCTTGCTCTTTATCATGTTATCAAATTCAATTAGTTTCAATTGGTATAATGTTTGATTGATTTGATTTCTTGTGAATGTGATAAATCTTGTGTGCATTGGATTGAACTTGATAAGTAATATGGTTGTTCCATGTCACACACCATTAGCATCATTATGCTCATGTTGCCACCTCTCTTTGCTCATATAGGTATATCTCATGACCACCATGTTTATGTGTTCATAATATTGGTTGGTTATTAGTTGAGGTTGGCTTCATGTTTGAATTTCATTTCACTCTTTCATGCACCTTAATAAGTCATATTTATTGATTGAATGAAATGATTTTCAAAATCTTACATAGCATATGTTTTTCATAAGTAATATTGATTGATGCTATGTTTGAGTAAACCCCATATCATGGATAGCTCTAATTTGGATTTTTCCTAATAGGTATATTTTTAAATCCATTTTAGAGTGATTGATTAAAATAGTCATATCCTAAATCTCAATTGGTATTCTTTGTCTTTCCAATTGATATCCATGATGGCTTTTCCCATAGACCTTGCTTTCTTTTGGCAATTTGATCATATGAGCTTGATAGTTAAATGAATCTAATCCTTTCTTTGAAGTTGACCCTCACTTGGTTAAACCATCTTCTTCTTGTACCTAATAGTTAAATCTTTGTCAAAAGTTTGACAAAAGGAGAGAATGGATTGAGGGGGAGTGTAAACCTTCATAAGAAGTATTAGTTTTGATCAAATTGACCCTAGGATTGCCTTTGAGCCCTTAGAGACTACTACCTCACATGATAGCCTGTTATGCATTTCATTTTCGATTTCAATTGTTAACAGGTGCTACTAATGGTATTTTCCTTGTTTCATGTGTGTAGGTACCTTTGCAATTTAATGGCAAAGGGGGAGAAAATATGCAAGTTCTCAAAAGGGTGAAGAGAATGTCCAAACTTCCTAAGGGGAGAGTTGTGTATGATCTTCTACAAAGGGAGAGAATGCATACCTTGCCAAAGGGAGAAAAGAGGCATGGTCAAAGGGGGAGAGCTAATAGAAGAAAGAAGCTTGGAAGCTAAAGAAGATGCTTGGCTAAAGAAAGAAAGATTGAAGAATGATCAAGCTCCAAGCATCATGAAGAATGAAGAGAAGAAAAGAGCCCAAGCTAAGAGAAGCATCCAAGAAGATTTCAAGCCTTGTCCAGCTGAGGGGGAGCTGAAGACTAAGTGTGTAATCTCTGTGGTGAGTGAGTTTGCCATCAAATTGCAAAGGGGGAGATTGTTAGGAATTTTCTAGATTGCAATTTGATGGATGCATTTCATTCTAGCATCATTTGATTTACACACTTGCATTGGTTTTAGAAAACTTGAAATCTTGTTTTATTCATGCATTGGTTTTAAGATTTGTAAATGTATTGTTTTATGCATGATTTGTTTTTAAAACTTGGATGCATTAGTTTTTGGAAAAAGTTTTAGAAATCAAGCTAGCCTATGGTTTTAAAGTTTTCATAAACTTTTTAGGCTTTTTATGTTCATGTTTTAAAACCATTAGAATCTTTAAAACATGTTTTTCAAGCTTGATTTAGTGGCCAAAAGGTCCCCCAAAGAAATAACTTTGAAATGTGCAAAAGTTGGAAATTTTGCAAAAAGGGGGCTGTCCCGGCAGTGTCGCCGGTCGACCGAGAGGCAGGTCTCGGTCGACCGAGACAACTGCAGGCAAAAATTGCCTGGGAGCACCAACGGTCAGAAATATGACCGTTGTGTGTTCTCGGTCGACCGAGGCCTGTTTGCCGGTCGACCGAGAACTAGCCGTTGGCCACTTTTCCCTATAAATATGAGTTCTTTCCCTTGCCAAAAGTTGGAAATTTTTAACCCCTCCTTGAGAGGATTTGAGGCATATCAAAAGGGAAGAGAACCAAGGGATGAAGGGGATGATTAGGAAAGCTAAAGCTTGGATTAATGAAGTTAAACCACCAAGTAGGCTCTTCCTTTCTTAATCATATGTTTTCATGCTTTTGTTTTATTTTTGGTAAATCATTTCTAGCATGTTAAACTATGTTTGTGTTGTGTCCTTAACATATTTTATGTTTTGAGTTGATTTATTGTTTTGGATACAACACCATATGATTCAATCCAAGTAGTACTTGAATTGGTAAATCAAAGTAGATCATGTTAATGAAAGAAACTTGGTAAATCATATGTAACATGATTCCTATACTTGGTTGAATCTTTGGTTGTTGTTTTCCATCATAAGAAAATCACTTTCAAAAGTATCTTATGTTTTGGACTCAACTTCTTTACAAATCATATGTTTTCATGTTTTGTTTTATCATTGGTAAATCTTAGTAACATGTTAACCTATGATGTGTTGTATCCTTAGCATGTGTTATATTTTGAATAGATCTATTGTTTTGGATACATCACCATTGATTCATCAAAGTAGTACTTTATCTTTGGTAAATCTAAGTAGATCATGTTAATGAAATATGTAACATGATTCATATACTTTGTTGAATCATTGGTTGTTGTTTTTCCATCATAAGAAAATCTCTCTCAAATGTATCTTATGTTTTGGATCCAACATCATTACAAATCATATGTGTATTATTGTTTTAATGCTTCACAACTTGCCTTACTTTGATTGGTAAATCTTTTTCAAGTTGTCCTTATAATTACATATGATTTGTCCCCTCTTTTCAATCAAATCTATTTTTATGTTTTGAGCTTCATTGATGATTTGATTGACATCCCTATGCATCACATGTTTAGAGCTAATCCATTTCATACAACTTGTGTAACTTTGATATCATTAACAAGTTGTTACTTTTAACATGTGATTGCATTATACCCTCAATCATAAATGTTTTATAAGCTAAAACTTTCAAAAGCCTTAGGCTTACATTTATGAACTTTCATTTTCAAAATGATTGAGGATCACACACACACACTTCATTTGTTTTCATCTTTGCATTCATAGTGTGAGTGTGTATTTGTATTTCACTTCCATATCCGCCTATTTAAGAGGCAATGTAATGAGCTAAAATGAATCTCCATCAAGTGTATTAAAGACACTATTTTAGTGAGATAACCAACCTTGTGGTTGAAGAGGTTATTGCTTAGCCTATAAAAGCATAGTGTATAGGTTGATGTTAAGCCTTGAAAAACATCATTGTAAGGTTATTGCTTAGCCTTGAAAAGCATATTGTAAAGGTTATTGCTTAGCCTATTGAAAAGCATAAATAGTGGAAATCCGGTGGGGTGTTGGATCACAAGCCGGTAGTGGATGTAGGCATTGAGGCCGAACCACTATAAATACTTGTGTGATGGTGCTTGCTTTGTGGTGATTGCTTATATTAGCTTCCGCATATTGTTTGATAATCATCACTTGTGACTAGTTTGTTTTAAAGAAGTTAAAATTGTTAAAATTGGTCATAAAAGAAGCTCACCCTATTCACCCCCCCCCCTCTAGGGTTCGGATCCCCATGGACTTACAGTCAAGACTACCTTGGAGCTCATTCGACTTCACCATAACGTCCTCTAGTATCTTGTATGCGTTCCTAAGCCCCTCTAGAGCTCGGGGGTTCTCTATCCAGTGACTGTAAATCCCCATTTCTAAGAGCTAGAAAGGTCGGGAGGCAGGGAAGAACGAGATTCGAAACCCTAGAGGACAGTGGGGTAGAAACCCTAAAAAGAGAAAGATAGAAACCCTAAAAGACGAAGGGAACAAGGAAAGATAAGGAAGAAGAAGACTCAAAGAGTGGGAGCAAAGGGTTCGAGAATGGGGATCTCCGGGTTCGCTGAGTTCTGATCTCGGCAGAAAGTCTTCTCCAGCAAGGTTTTCTTCCAAGCGAAAGCAAAAGTAAGAAAAGGAAGAAGGGGCACCCCTATTTATAGAGGGAAGTGACGCCTCTTAAAAAAAAGCGTGCGAAACGTGGCTTCAAACTCTCCACGCGTCGCTTCGGTACAAGGAGCAGCCAGCCGAAAGATGACACGTGGCACTGCCAGTTCATCCCCCGCAATAACTTCAACACATTATCAATCGCCTCGGGCATACGAAGTGACGTTCGCGTGTTTAGCCAGACGAAATACTAATGACACGTCATTTATTACCTCGGGCAGACGAAGCGGCATCATGATAAGGATCAAACGTTAACAATTGGCGCCAAGACGGGACTCAGGCACAAATTATCCTATCATTTTTAGCTCCCGACCTCAAAGGGTATGAAGATCCTAAAAGGTCAAGAGCTAGGGGGCAATTGTGGGGGGGCATTTCTTAATGCTAGAATAATTCTTGGTCTCGATCTTACCCAGCTTGGCAAAAGTGTCAGCCTGGAAAGATCCCGAGACTCATTCCAGTGAAAGTATCTGCGAGGCGCATCTCGGTCTCGGCCCTAAACTTGATCTCGGTCTCTGCTGTCATTCAACTATAAATGCGCTGCCACGAGCTGACAGAAAGACTGGGCGCCGGACCTAGATAAGTAGCCAACCTTATCTCGCGGTCCCATCTGCAACCATTGAGGCGAAACACAAGTTAATGGGACTTCCCCTTTTTACCTACCACCATTAAGGAAGGATCTGATGGGACCCCTGCCCCAAGAGTCAACTCTCACGCCTATATATATGCATGAGGTAAAACCACCAAAAGTATGCAAGGAGAGACATATACATCCTCTTTCTTCTTTTCCATTCACTCCTCCTCAGTTCAGTCACCAAACTAACTCAGGCATCGGAGTGCCTTCGGCTACCTACAGCTAGGGGCTCTGACCTTTGTCTCTGCTTTCCCTTTCAGGTTTCAGGAGCTTAACATTTTCCCAAATAATCAAATTGAGAGCCTGATCCTCTCCTAACCAAGTCCGTAATTTTTAGGCACTTACACAAAGCATACATAACCATTAAGCATAATATAACTACATCAACTTGAAGTGACCGTCACATCCATTTTTCAAACACCAGACATATCCAGCAAAAAAGAGCAAAATGACTAACAATGACGCAAATCGATTTTCGAGTATGCTTCCCATATTTTGGAAGCTTTCTACGTTCTCTTAGACGTACTTCCAGCCTCATTTCTTCATTGGAGCTTTTCAAGGCTTCAGAGCATTCAAGAAATGATGATCTCTACTTGGACTTTCTGACCGCACTCAGATTTCCCTACAAATAAAATAAACTCATTCCACCATCCAATTGGGTCTAATTCGGTGTAATTTGGATATCATTCGATATATGAAAGATGACTATTATTACAAACAATAAAATAAACTCATTTCACCATCCATCTATGTATGCAGAACCTATGGTTGCATCATTGTCATCAGTAAGGAACAGTAGTGGTTAGACCCCAACATGAGCATCAGCTATGGCCATACCCCATCATGGGCATCAACCATCTTCTCCTTTTAGCTCAATTCTAGGCTCAGGGGCTTGAGGGTGCCCAATATCCAACCATACAGATGGGTCTGGTCCTATATCTAGCTAATAATCTGCCATGATTGATAAAGGGAAAATTTTATTTGAAAAGAAAAATCTGCATTCTACTTAAACTAAAGCAATTTGCCGAAAGAACCCATGAATACTAAAATAAGTGATCTTTGAGGAGAGAATCTATATTTCTCCAGGACCAACATTTTAACCATTACTAAAAAGATGCCCTTGCCGAGCTTAACCATGTGCTCTAGTTCTTTGCTATACAAGACGGGTCTGCTCCTAAGTGAGCTGTTCATTATCTGTAGCAGTGTATGATTTTTCCTTCCATATTATAGTTGCCAAACTTTAGCCAATTGCTCAATAGAAAATTATGGGTCCGTGATGACTACAAGATTTGAGCCACATCTTTTGCAGCCCCCAAATTCTTTTTTTTTTTACTGCCCCTGCAGTCCATACCACCAGAAAGATTTTTAGCTGTTAATCAACATTTTAACCACTACTGAAATTGACATATTTTTAACAGTAGTGATCTAAAACAATTGCCATTGACATATTTTAATATCAAGACCATCTAGACTTCTTTTATTCACTCATTCTCATATCTATTGCCCCAGATGAATCAGATAAAAATCCCGATCCCAAACAAATATGAAAAAATAGTTTTCATATGCTCATCAGATACCCTGAGTTTAGAACAGGAAGAAAATTTAATTTCTTGGACAAAATCCTGAGAGGGTTTTTTGCAACTGAAAAGCTTGTAGGGAAAGGACAACCTAAAAACCTTAAAACCAGAGAGAGAAAGAGTCTCAGTTACCTGCCTCTTCTTCCCTATACGCGCTTCAGTTCATCTCGCAAGAACCCTTGCCCACAGCGAGCCACCATGTTCAGAGAGAAGGATTGATTTGGAAGAGAGGAGATCTAATTGCGAGAGGAGAGAGAAAAGAGAGGGTTTAAGAGAGGAGAGAGATCAAGAGATTAGATTGAGGTCGGAGCAAGAGAGAGAAGAGATCCAGGGAGGTGGACAAAGACCGTTTGGGAGAGAGAAGAACCAGAGACCGATTTTCCTTCGTTTGTCTCCAAGCGAGAGAGAGATGAGATCCAAGGATGGGCAGAGCATGATTAGGAGGGAGAAGAAGCAGAGACCGTTTGGGCTTTTCCTGGACGGAGACCGATTTCACCTTTTTTTTTTCTTTCTCCCGCTCATATGAAAAGTTGAATGCACTGTGCGGTCCACCTCAGCGCCACGTGGAACTTCCACGTTGGATCGGTCCAAAATTCGGGCTCTCTAGTCAGTCCATATAGACTTTCCAAAGAATTTTTAAGTTGTGGCATTTTAGGGTACCCCAAGTGGTAGGCAATGTGAACGTACAGAATTTTTTTTTTTTTTTTTCTGGCTATAAGGGTAATGGTATTGAAAAAGAAAAAAACGAGAGAAAAACAGCTCAAAGAGCCCTCCAACGAAGGAAACAGAAGACCAAAGAAAGCCAGAGAAGACAAATTACATGTAAGGCAGAGAAATTAAAGAAAAAAAGGAAAGCCAATGCTAAGTTAGTATTATCATTGATACCCATAAAATGGAGAGAAAATAGCTGACCTCCTTTGGAACCCTTTTGTCTCTTTACTTGGTGAGTGGAGAAGGTAATAATGTGGCTGATCCCTGACGTAGTGACGTGCCTTGAAGAAACTTTTACTCCCTTGAATGTTGCTTCATTTCTTGCTGTCCATAGGGTATACATAACTATTATGAAAACTGTACCCATGTGCCTTCTTGCAGTGACATTACAGCCAATAGACAGAGTTCCAAAGGCCAGTAGCAGAGTGGTGAGGGCGGAGAACTTTGGTCGATTGGAGGACCCATTTTCAAGTGGACTTTGCGAGACTGCAATTGAAGAAGTGGCGAGGGACTGAATCTTCCGCCTGACAGTAGAGGTTGCATCTTGGGGTTTTCTGGTGCATCAAGTGCCAACAGAAACACGCAATTCTTGAAATGGAGATGGGGCTATGGCCATAAGAAAATCTGGCTAGGCGATGGAGACGGATCATTGAAAGAGGAAAGCCATTGGGAATTTACAAGGGCACGATCAAGTCTAGCCACTACATTTGACCGAGTGTATTTGTTACCTGTAAAATGGAGGTCAAAGAGCATGGCAGTATTAAGTGGAAGTCCCTTAGCGATGATGGAGTGGCTGACCGCAGGCTTAATTTCTCATCATTGGACAAAATGGCACTGAATTCTATGAACACACACTATGGGAAATTTACGGAGGAGAAGTTAATCAATGATTTCTGAACGACACTATGATGTTTCACACTTAACCGTAAGACTACAGTGTAGTTAAGTAGTAAAGGACTAAAGAGTCCAAACTATTGATCCTATGGAGAGAGGATGCAACAAGTGGTGAATCTAATTAAAGTAGAATTGAACTAAGATATAGCTAATATAGACAATTGAAGTAAACAATTAAAACTATTAAACTGTTTAATGTAAACAACTAATTGAAACTAAAAGATGCAAGGATTAATTGGATCAAACTAATCTAAGCTATCTAAGAAGGGAAAGTAAACAAAATAGCAAGTTAGTTATTCAATTATACTATTCTAAGCAAGATTTAAACAAGTAATTGATAAAGACAATTAACTACACTAGTTAACTAACTAGATCAAACTACATGTAAACTATGCAAGAAATGTGATAAAATGACTAAGTAAAAGTATGGAGAAATCTTCGAGCAACTAATTAGATTCAAAACAACCTAAAAGCAACAATTACAAAGTAGGATTAATAAGCTAAAATAATGATTAAGGAAGTAATTAAACAACTTAAGCAAACTAGTTAACTAATTAGATTAAACTATGTGTAAACTATGAAATAAATGAAAGAAAGCAACTAAGTAAAATATACTAAGAGATTTTCCAGAAACTACATGAAATTAAAATAAGCTAAAAAACAGTGATTAACAATTGTAATTAACTAGCCTAAACAAGGATTAAAGAACAATTAACAAGATTAATTAAGTTAGACTAAATCTAGATATGTAACTGTGAACTAAATGACATGTAAATGGAAATGAAACTAAATTGACATGAAATTAAGACTAATACAGTAGCTAATGATGGTGATTAAGTGCTAACAACTAGGATTTACAAGTGATTAAGCTAGATTAACAAACTAGTGGGCTAATTAGTGTGCAAACTGCATGGAAATGATGTGAAAAATGGAATTAACTTAGATGGAATTTAAAATAAAACTAAAATAGAAACTAAACTACTCTAATTAGAAATATAAACTATGAAATTAATAAGATCTAAGCTAATCTAACAAACGACACTGAATTAGTGGATGAATGGTTGTGTAAATGGAAGATTTAGTAGTGTGAAATGTGTGATTTTAAAACAAGTGACGTTAAATGTAGATCTAACAACCTAGAAGTGAATACGACAAATCAAACAAGGATTCAAATTAACAACTATTAAAAGAAGAGATTAGGCAATCGAAAATCCACTAAGTATGTAATTAATCCAATCAACGTTCTAATTTAACTCACAAATCTACAATCCATTTAACAATCTCTTGCCTAATTGTATTAGATGATATAGCAATGAAGACTAAAGTAAAGAAAAATCAAAAAGTCAAGATCTTAGATCATCATCTAGCCACCCTAACAATCAATCATCAAAATCAAGATATGAAAGATCAAATATAAGGGCTCTAAAGCATGCTATGTGAGAGAACTTAATCCAACTACAAATCATCAATTGAAATTATCTAGCCATTAAGTGTAGAGATAGAGCATGAGAAATAAGAAAGATAATTAGCACAATTAAATCTAAAATCTACTAATCGATCAAGGCACAATCGCTCAAGGCACAATTAGTGATTTTAAACTAAAACATGTATGGAGTTGAACTAATTAAATTATTTAGCTTCAAAATGAGAGCCTTATCCAAGAGCTTTAGCCACTAAAAAATCAAGAAAGAGCTCCAATTCTTCATTAAGAATATTCAATTACACAATCCCTCTCTAATTAAATTACTTACAATTAAACTCCTAATTACAATAGTAAGCTTGTAGGTCAGGATATTTTATTTGGTTCAGTGGTAATTTGGAGGAGAGTTGGGGTTGGTTTTGGATTCAGGTCAGGCTTGGGCTCGGGTCAGAACTAGATTTCGGTCAGGGCTAGGCTGCAATTTGGTCCTAAAGTGTGAGTCAGAACAGGATTCAGGTCAATTTGGTCGGCAATTTGGTCCTGAAGTGCGATGTAAAAAAAAATATACTGATCCACCCAGGCTCTGACCAATACACTAACCACTTCTTTAGGATAGAGAATGATTTCATTTATTCTTAAAGTCTTCTCCTCTTATTTTGGAATTCTTCAACTTTTCCTAGGATTTATTCGCCAAAATTTCTTCATGGAACTTCTTTTATTGGACTCTCTTCTTGATGTCGTGCGGCGCTGGTCGGAGGGTTGAGGTAGTCGCTGGGTCAACCTACAGAAGAAAAATTACATAAAAATGCGCTATAAAAAATATCGAATTTATGAATGAAAACTTTTCCACTTCGTATCTCCCTCGGCCAAACTCATATGAATGCAAATGAGTAGTCGATTTCACTTAGAATTTCGCTTCCGATGCAATGATGCAAAGAAACGACGCCATTTAACGAGTAAAAACGAAGTTATAAGGGATGATAATATGATAATTCGATAGAAGGACAAAATCTTCGTGTAAACTAAATGATATGCACATGAAATGCTAATAAAACTCGGACTAATGAGAGGTAAAATATGCAATATTTAACACTCATCATTTTCTAAAAAGATTTCCTTTGGGAATGGTTGGTGGAGCCATAAATTCCACTAATGAGGGTAGGACGGCCAGTTGTAGAGCTTAATAGGAGCATGGATAAGTGTTGGGAGAAGTTTGAGCGTGAGACTGTGAAGAGGAGAGAGGGTTTGGAGAAGCACCATAGGTTGCTGTTGTGAGTTGGGGAAGAGTTGGAATGAAAAGCGTCAAAACCAAAACTTTTTAAGAAGAGAGAATTGAAGGAAAATGAAGTCATTGGCTCTTAAATGAAGACCGGGTCAGGGGAATAGGAGGAAACAAGATGATCAAGAGCTCTGATAGTAGGGGGGTTTGCCAGTCCATTACAGTTCTAGTATAGTAGTTTTAACATTAGAGGCAGGGTGGGGGGATCTTCCTGTGATGGGGCCAACTGAGGAAAATGTCTTGGCATTTTTGCTCTTTTTTGAGGTTTTTTTTAGTTGGACATCCCTTGATGGTAGCTAGAGCGATCCGCTGATTGCATTTTTGCTTTGATACTATTATGTCACGCCCCGAGATCCAAGGCCCTTGGGACCCTTGGGTTTCGCGGTGCGACGGCCCCACTATAAAACATGTGGAGTCAAATCCTTTAATAGTTTTTTTTCCACAATTATGGAATGGAAATCAGAGTCAATTAACTTCAATATTTTAACAATGTCATAATAAAGAAGTCACTATTAACTGAAGTGAATAACAATGTCCATGGCCAATCTCAGTAATTTTCTCCAGTGAAATAAAAAATGAATAAACTAAATTAATTACTACTAAAAACTAAGATGTGAAGCGCTACTCATGGTCACACCCATCCTCATAAGAAAACTATGGTTCCTAAGGTACCAAATCAACCTCAAAAGCTTGAACAACAATGACAAAACAACCACATCAGTAAAACTCCACAAGTAAACAAATTATGAAACCGTAGCAAACGGTTAACAGTCAATTGATAATAAATTTTAGGCCACGGTTCATGAGTATGAACATGTCAATAAAATTACGGGGTCATATGAGACTGAGGCAATGAAAGAAATAAATCCGAATAACATGAATAAATTAACTAAGATATGACAAAGTTCGAATTTTAGCAAAATTACAAGGTTATGCGAAACTGAGACAATAATCAAGGTAATTCGAATAAGAAATAACAATTTAATTAAAATGAGGCAAAGTTTGTGGAGAAATCATCCTGAATAAAAACTAAGATCTCTTCAGTAAACTAAGTTAACAAAGTGTGCTTGCCATAATTATGCCTTGACCAAGCACAAAGTACCCGCCAAATACAAACTTTTTATATCCACAAATAACTGGCACGAGGCCATCATTATCGGTAACTCAAATCAAAACTAAAGGGAGCTAGTTGCAGTCTAGTAACTTTCGTACAAAGGGGTTCTCAGTTCCCCAATGTCATACCTAAAGGGGGCTGAGTCTGCGTGTGAGCGTCTCCACGGTGCATTGCCCATACTTCAAAGGATGCCTTAGAGGTCAAAGGTGTACATTTTCCAAAGTTCAATAATACTCAGTTTTGATTTACAAATAGGGGATTGTTGGAGATACGAATCAAAATTTATGTTTTTCATCAAATTCCTAAAATTCCTACCTTTTTAATATGATTTTAGACAGCTTGCACAACATATTTCTCAACAATGGTTCATTTCACAAATTTATGATATTACGGGCAAGACACCGAGTCTAACAAGCCTAATTTTAGGCAAACATCATTAACCGGAGTTGACTCAACAATTTTCACTATCTAATCAAATTAAAGATAATCAATTAAGGGCTCCTATTGGCACCGTGGTTTTGTCTCTCCACACCGCAAAAAAAATAAAGATTGCAACTTACCATTTCTAGGGAAGAATCAAATCATATGTTCTATAGGAGAATCAGTAGGAAAGAAGTTAAAGAAGTATTGAAAAGGATGAAGAATGCGAAAGCGGTTGGGCCAGATGGTATCCCTATTGAGGTTTGGAGGTGCTTGGGGGAGGATGGCATAAGTTGGTTGACAAAGATTTTTAATGTAGTGCTAAAGAGCAAGAAGATGCTTGATGCATGGAGGAAAAGTATTCTTATACCCATATACAAGAACAAATGAGATATTCAGAACTGTGCGAACTACCGTGGGATTAAATTGATGTGCCATACAATGAAATTATGGGATAGAGTTACCAAGAGAAGACTAAGAAGAACAACAAACATTTCAGATAATCAATATGGTTTCATGCCTGGGAGATCAACCATGGAGGCTATCTTTCTCTTGAGAAGGTTAATGGAACAGTATAGAGAAGGTCAAAGAGACTTACATATGGTGTTCATTGACTTGGAGAAGGCCTATGACCGAGTTCCTAGGGAGATTCTATGGAGAGTACTGGAAAAGAAAAGAGTGTGTGTCGCATATATTGAGGCGATAAAGGATATGTATAATAGAGCCGTGACTTCTATAAGAACGACTGGTGGAGAGACTAAAGAATTTCCTATCACGATTGGTCTACACCAAGGCTCAACGTTAAGCCCGTACTTGTTTGCCCTAGTTATGGATGAGATTACAAGACATATTCGGGATAAGGTGTCTTGTTGTATGCTATTTGCAGATGACATTGTTTTAGTGGATGAGACGAGAGAATGAGTGAATGCTAAGCTAGAATTATGGCAGAAAACGTTAGAGACAAAAGGGTTTAGGCTAAGTCGATGTAAGACGAAATATATGGAATGTAAGTTTAGTCAAAGTAGGACACCTGGTAACTTAGAAGTAAGTTTGGGCACACAAAAGAATGTAGAGAAAGAAAACTTTAGGTTCCATGGATCCATGGTGCAACAGGATGGAGAGATTGATACTGATGTAACTCGCAAGATTCAGGCCGAGTGGACTAAATGGAGGAGTGCTTCGGGGGTCTTGTGTGATCGGAAAGTCCCCCTCAAGGTTAAAGGAAAGTATTATAAGGTGGCGGTACGTCCAGCGTTGTTATATGGATCAGAGTGTTGGGCAGTAAAGCATAATCATGTTAAGAAGATGGAAGTTGCGGAGATGAGAATGCTAAGATGGATGTGCGGGATCACAAGGAGAGATATGATTAGGAATGAGGAGATTAGGGGCAAAGTAGGAATAGCACCGATTAAAGATAAAATGAGAGAAAATCGACTGAGATGGTTTGGCTATGTTAGAAGGCGCCCAACGGAGGCACCTTTTAAAAGGTGTGAAAGCATAGAGACTACCTGAAGTAGAAGAGGGAGACCCAAGAGAAGTTGGAAAGAAACTATTAAGCATGACCTTGCCTACATGGATCTAACATAGGACATAGCCCTAAACAGATTTGATTGGCGGCGTCAAATCCATATAGTCGACCCCACCTACTGGGAAAAGGCTTGGTTTGGTTTGGTTTGGTTTTAGTGTGGAGAGATAAAACCACGGTGCCAATAGAAGCTCTCTAAACAATTTCCTATATAAATATTCTATGATGCTAGGATCAGACCCTCTCATCGCGCATCCAAGCATGGATCACAATGGAAAACATATCAAAATTCTAAATCTATAATGTTTGAGGGAAAGAATTGAAAGCTCTAAGTACTAAAGGATCATAGTAATGTTACTTGCTACTTTTGGCACCCCGATCCTTAGAGCAATGGTGGATGATGAAAGTGATCAACTTGGCTGTCTTAGCCCATGTTTGGACCCTCTATTTTATGCCTCTGTTTCTCTAAATGTCTAAATCAAACAGAGATGAGGAAAATTAGAGCGTTTGGCACCAGATTCTGGCCTCTGTCCATTTTAGACATTTAGAGGCAAATCCTCTAAAATCCAAATACTCAAAAAGTTGGCAAATGAGAAATAGAGCTTTTGGCTCTTTCAAATATAGAGGCGGGGGTTCTTTTTTATGGAAAAACTGTCCTCAGACGGTCATTTATTGACACTGTCTGTCCTTTAAACAAAACCCCTTTTGTTTTATTCTTTTTATTTTCGTTTCAAACCAGGGAGACCAGACAACGAGAAGAGGAAAGAGCAATCAAAGAGAGCAGAAAGGGAAGAAATATCGTGCATGTATTCATGGAACTTCTTGAACTCTCTTTTTTCTTTTCATTTTTCAATTAGCGGGAATGTTTTGGGATGGCTTTCTATTGAGTCTATGAATGTTGGGAGTACTGGTTCTAGGGCTCGTAATTTTTGGTAGTTTTTTTTTTTTTTTTGTTGATTTGGAAATGGTTTGGTGTTGTTGGGGTCTGTGGGTGGAAAGGGAAAGAATGGGTAGGGTCTAGGGTTTTGGATGGAAAGGGTTTGGAGTGGGTAGGGTGTTGTTTGGCTCGGATGAGTGACCAAAAACAAAACCATTGTCTCTTATCACCTTTCTTTCAGCATGTTTGGATGTCTTGTTTGTTTTTGTGCTCAAACAGTTTTGGGGGTACATTAAATTTCGAATTTTTCATACACATTCGCCTCTTTTTCTCATCTCTGTTGTTGTTGTTTCTAGTATCATACTTGGGTCTATGGGATGAATGTTGTATTGAATAGTATGAATAAAAGGACTTCTTTTTGTTGCTGTTGTTGTTTCTAGTATCATACTTGCGTTTGTGGGACGAATGTTATATTGAATGGTATGAATAGAAGTACTTATTTGCTTTTATTATTAGGTTGCATTGTGTTTATAGTCACATATCAAGTCCAACTAATGGCAACGCTACAATCAGCCTAGAATAGGCATTTGTGTGTATCAAGCCAATATATATTGAGAAAATCTAGAACAACAACCTTCTCGTATTGATGCTTAATAGCCAAAGTTGAATTTAAGCTTGGGGACAGTCATTTGCAAAACTGCACATATATTTTGCATTTCAGGTCTTTTATTGTGCCAGAGACTATTTTGCACTAGCATATATGCCTGGAAGACCTAAGATGAGGCCACATATGGCCAAATGCTTCATCAAGGGGATTTGCACGATACATTCTTTGAATGCAGGGGGGAAAAATTATGTAGGCTTGTAGTAGATAATGTTTGAATAAGGTGTAAAGGTGTAGGCTGGAATCAAATCAATTCTAGGTGGCGTTGTCTACCGGGGAAGGATTCTGTCTTCTTTTTCAAAAAGTAAATGGTGTGGATGTTGAATATTCATCTCCAGGTGGGGGAATGAACGAAGAAAACTATTTTAAAAAGGTTTGTTAAAGAAAAAAAACTATAGCCAACCCAAACCTGGACTGGATCTAAATGCCCCTCAGTCCCACCCACCAGGGTATAATTTGCACTCAAGTTGGCTTATAGGTGAGACCCACTGTCTTGTTAATCCTTAATTTTATATGAGAAATGATTAGATAACGTCGACCAAACTGTGTGGTTAAGGACGGTTGGTTGGTTCAAATTATTATGCCAATGGCTCACAACTGATTTGAACCAGGCTTTGACTGTGGATTTGATGTTCTATCATTGAGAAAAATGAATAGCTTATTTATTTATCATCTAATGTAAACTTGATGCTCACATTTTTACGGACTCAAGTAAACTTGTGGATGTTGTTTATTTTCCTTGTCAAATGTGTTTTCATTCAAATTATGTGTAATAAGGTGTGGTTATCATGGCGGATAAAGGAAAGTCAAAAGTGATTGATGACATAGATCGTGCGCAATGGTCCGATGGCATGAGAAAGTGTCTCATTGACATTTGTTTGGAACAAGTAAAATCTGGAGGTCGCCCGAGGATACAATTTAGCTCAAAAGCATGGAAGATGATCATAGAGAAGTTTACTCAAAGGACAGGACACGGTTTTAACCAAAAAAAAAATTGAAGAATGAATTGGATAATCTAAAAGAACTCTATAATGCCTGGTTGCACTTGACAAGCTAAACTAGTATAGGCTTCAACCCGCATATAGGATGTGTAGAGATGGAACATGACCGATGGACGGAATACCTGAAAGTACATGCATTTTGTAGTTGTTTTGGTATTTATAGGATAGGTGAAAGCTTTTAACATTTATCATTAAACTTTATTGCAAACCCATAGAGATGCCAAAGTATTTAAGTCCTAGCCCCTTCCTTTTCTTGAAGAGATGACTGCCTTATTTGATGGCACTTCAGCAAGAGGAGATGATAAATGGGCTCCAACAATGGATGGTGTGCCTGAAGATATCATAACGGATATGGACTCAAGTTTTTTTTAACTTGGATCATGATGATGACACTCCATCTCTGAACCTAACAAATTCCCGGTCCTCCACCTTCCCAGAAGATTCAGCCGCTAGTGATATTGTTGCTGATGTCATGATGGCAAATATTAGGCAAAAGCGACCAAGGCTTTCTAAAAAGCAATCAATGGCAAGTAATGATGCAATAAATGCATGCATAATCGACCTCATAGCCTCAGTTAAGGCATCAAATCAGTTAGCTATTGCTTCAGTTCAATCTAAAGGACCTACCATAGATGACTGCAATGACGTATTGAATGTCATGCCCGAAATTTCAGAGGTCCGCCCACTGTATTTGATCGCGCTTATGTGTTTTATGGTTAAGGATAAAAGGACTATCTGGATACGACTCAGGATAGATGAGGGCAAGATGGCGTGGCTCAAAAATCAATTGCAATTAGAGAAGGGGAATGCTTCTGAAAGTGATGGTGGCCTTTAGTTGTTTATGTTTATATTTGGGTGTGAACACAAATGATATCTCTTTTGTTTTTGAAATATGGATGTTTGAAACATAAATTTTATCTCTCTCTTTTTTGAAGTATTGATGTTTGAAACATGAATTTTATCTCTCTCTTTTTTGAAGTATTGATGTTTGAAACATGGTATTATGTCAAATTTACCTTGGAACATGTACATCTCTTGTTTTTTAATGGACTGCATTTTTGTTTATTTAAAGAATGTTCATTTAGTTGAATGTTGACTTGGCATACCCTATGATAGGCATGTCAAATGGGCCGGGCAGTGCCGAACTAGTCAACGGCACGACCCACAAGGCTAGGGCTGCACAACCGGAAATCCGGTCCGGCTTAAATGAGAGGACCGGACCGGACCACTTATAAGTGGTCCGGTGTTTCATTAGTTTTTTTTTTTTTTTCTAAGTTCTTATTTTATTTTTTCATTTTCAGCCCATTATGCAAGTGAAAGAAGAAAAATATGACTTAGAAATTCTTATTTTATTTTATATTTTCATTTTCACTATGGTATTTGACTTAGAAATTTTATATACTTAAAGTTTTATATTAAAAAAATTAAAAAATATATATTTATTATTAATCCGGTCCGGTCCGGTCCAGACCGGTTTTTAAAAGGTCCGGACCGGACCGGACCGGACCGGATATAACCGGACCACAAATCCTGTCCGGTCCGGTCCGGTCTGCGGTCCGGTTCTGTGCAGCCCTACACAAGGCAAGGCCCGTGGGGCCGAGGTGCCTAGGGCCGTTGGCCCGCCAGGCACACCTACCACGTGGGCTGCCTTCTACGGCCCGCCAGGATGGCCCGCTAGCCCGCCCAACGGTCACCCCGCTAGGCCCGGCCCGCAAGGCCCGCCCCAACAACTAAAAACGGCTAGTTTTTTTTTTTAAGTCCATTTAACCCCCCAACAACTATAAAACGTTCATATAAAGGGTATTTTATGTCATTTTCCATTTTACTAAGTCTATAAATATCCTAAGCCTCCCATTCTCATTCCTCACCAATTTACACAACTCTTTCCCTCTTTATACATTCTCTGGTTCTTTTTCCAAGGATTCAACTCTTTCACTCTCTCTAAGAAGTTTTTGGAGGGCCAAAGATCAAGTCATCAAGAGACAAGATTAAATGGGCTTTCAAAGATTTAGAGGTATTTATATTATTTAAATTTGAGATTCCTTATATATATAAGTTTATATTATATTATATTAACTCTCATTTTCTCCCCTTTCTTATATTAATTATCACAAAAGAAGGCTATTAGCCTAATACTGTTATCATTTATAAATTTTATTTTTTGAAATATGGCTAGAAGATTTCCCACATAATCTTCTTCCATTAATTTAGGGGTAGAAGAAGATTTTATTGAATTACAAGATGAAGTAGGTGATTTACCACCCCCCTTTTCTCAGACTCAGAGTTCTCGTAAACCAGCCAAGAGGAATAGAACTTTAGTAGTTTGGGAGATATTTACAAGGTTTGATGTTATTGAAAATGGAAAGAAAGTTGAAAAGGCAAAATGCAAATTTTGTAGTAAGATTTATTGTGCCGAGTTAAAATTGGGTACCGGCCATTTGTCAGACACAGGCAAAAATGTTTAGCCTTACATAAGCCGGCGGATGAAGGGACAGGGAGGCCTGGTTCACAGATCCAAATTTCTACTACTGGTGGTGGTAATAGTAGTAGCAGTTTGAGTCTTTCTTCTTTTAATGCACAAAGTGCTAGACAAAATCTTGTTAAAATGATTGTGTTATCCGAATTACCATTTTCTTTTGTTGAAAATAAGTTTTTTGAATAATGGGTCCAGAAATACTGTCAACCACAATTTCACAATATTTCAAGAAATACAGCCAGAAATGATGCTATTAGACTTTGGCAGGAAGAGAAAACAAATAAAAAATTACCTTGCAGAAATTCCTTGTAGAATAGCTATAACCACAGATATGTGGACTTCTAAAGGGGGTGATAGTTTTCTTTGTATTACTGCACATAATATAGATGCAAAATGAATTATTAATAAATGTATAATTAATTTTAGCTGTCTTGAATGGCCACACAATGGCACTAGAATAAGTACATTTATTTTGAAAAAACTAGATGAATAATATTAAGGAAAAAGTTTTATCAATAACTTTAGATAATGCCAGCAGTAATACAGTGGCTATTGAATTAATAAGAATGCAAATGCCACTTGCAACTTCGATAGATAGCTCTATCTTTCAAAATAGATGTGCATGTCACATCTTAAATTTAATTGCAAAGGTTGGTTTAAAGCATATTGTAAGTTACACAGATGCTATTAAAGACATTGCTAGATTTATTTTCTGCTCCGCATAGAGAAGACAATTGTATGCCCAAATATGTGCGAGGCAAGGCGTATCAACTATTAAAATGCCTAAAGAGGTAGAACATAGAATTCTATGTATGATTTGTTAAAGAAGGCACTTGATCGGAAAACTGTTTTGAATGAATTTTGTGCTTTTCATACATAAGATTTGATGATTAGTGATGAACATTAGGAGTTATGTGCCCATATAAGAGATTTATTAGAAGCTTTTTATACTTCAACATTATTTTTTTCCGGGATATATTATTCCACATCTAATGAAGCTTTAATAAAGCTTTTTAAAATTACTTTACAATTCAATAGATTTAGAGATCAATTTTTACTAAGAAGCACTATTAGAAACATGGAAGAAAATTTTAATAAATATTGGAAAGAGGCTCCAATGACATTTTCTTTAGCTGTTGTATTTGATCCTAGGTTAAAATTAAGTGGTGTACAGTTTTTTATTGATGGAATAAATAAAAATATGAATTATATAGATTTAAATATTTTTTCAAATATAAGGGAAAATTTACAAGCACTTTTTCAATTTTATTGTGAGCAAATGGGTACAACTGGGCTTAGTATGGGCCATTCAGAAGTTCAGCAAATAGGTGTTAGTGAGTGGGATGTGTGGTATTCTTCCCTGTCTACGGGTATGGCATCAGGCTCAAGCTCAAGTAACATAGTGATGGAGTTAACATCGTATCTTGACGTCGGTGTAATACGGGTGCAGGATGCATCTAGTTTTGACCTTTTAGCCTGGTGGAAGCAAAAAGAAAGCGCTTATCCAGTGTTAGCCATCATGGCTCGTGATCTATTTACTATTTCAATGTCTTCTGTAGCATTAGAATAGGCTTTTAGTGCAAGTGGACGTGTAGTGGATGACAGAAAGATAAATCTAATTGAAGAAATGGTGGAGTGTTGTGTTTGCCTACGAGACTAGTATTTGGCAGATAAAAGGAAGCAAGAGTTGACATCAATGGAAGATTATGATCCAGCATAATACATTAGTGGACTATGCATCTGATTTTTTTTCCTTCAGTTTTTCATTCTTTTTTTATTTTTATTTTCTAAAAAAGATTGTAAGGTTTTGAAGGTAATCCTATTTAGAAACCTTCAAGAAGTTAAGATCCAAATGGTTCTCTTTTCTCAGTGGAGTAGGTCGAGTTTGACCGAACCACTTAAATATCTTTGTCATTCTCCTTGCTTATGTTCTAATTTTTATTTTTAATACTAATAAGAAAAAACGGAAAAAAAAGATGAAGGAGGCCCGGCACGGCCTGGCCCGCTCCAGCCCGGCCCATGGCGGGCCGTGCCGGGGTTTTGCTGGCACCGCCCGTTTGACATGCCTACCCTATGAATACATGATTTTTTTTTGTCTAACATATATACAGTGCGTATGGATCAAAGTTTACTTCGAAAAATCATATTTATCATATTGTTGTACAAGAAGCGACAGCAATGCATGATTAAGGAACCATGTAGGAACTCAATCCTGACGGGATATAGTCATGTCCAAATAATTTTGAATGATAACCCCATTATCTGTTATGAGTTACTACATATAGAACAACATGTGTTTCGGCGTTTATGCATGTATTTTAGAGAAAAGATATTACTAAAAGGTAGTAACTATATACCCATGGAGGAGCAGTTGGCTATGTTCATGATGGTCATTGTGCATGCCCATACGAATAGAGTGATACAAGATAGATTTCAACACTCAGGGGAAATAATTCATAGACACTTACGTCAGGTACTGATAGCAATGATGCTATTTGCGAAACACATGATAAAGCCGCCTCCTCTAGATAAAGTGCCTAAGGAAATTCTCTTGAATCCACGTTTTGAGCCATATTTTAAGGTATTGATCTCTTAAATCCATCATATTGTTTTCTCTATTCTATATGACATTAAATTTTCTTATTGTTGACATCTTTATTTTTTATTTTTTTTTATAGGATTGTATTGGTGCTTTAGATGGCACCCTTGTACATGCCATTATCCAACCAGAGAAACATATCCCTTATATAGGTAGAAAGGGGGATTGCATGCAACAAGTTATGGCAGTATGTTCGTTTGACATGCTCTTCACTTATGTGGTATGCAAATGAGAAGGTACAGCTCATGATCAACGGATTCTCTTGGATACCATTTCTGATGAAAAGCTAAAGTTTTCACATGCCCCACCCGGTAAGAAAGTATTTAGAGTGCTTTAAATCTCATCAAATGATTGCCACAACATGTTTTGACATTATCTTTAACATTTATATTTATTTTTCTTTAGGTAAATATTATTTGGTTGATGCCGGTTACACAAATATGCGAGGGTTTCTTTCTCCATTTTGAAATGTTTGTTATTGGCTTCAAGATTTTCAAGGTATTGCCATTCCTCGTAGTAGAGAGGAGCATTGTAATAAATTACACTCATTCTTGAGGAATGTGATCGAGCGAAGCTATGGAGTAGTGAAGGCTCAATTTTCTATCCTCAAGCGGATGGCTCATTACCCATTTTCTGAACAACGGAGCATTGTAGTTGCTGCAATAGTGATACATAATTTCATTAGTAAAAATGATATGGAGGATCGATTATTTGCACAATTCTCAAGTGAAGATACCCAAGTAGAGTGTGGCACTGACTTTGAGGAAGATCTTGAAGAAAACACTTATACTTTTGATATCACGGATAGGACAGAGATAGATGAGAAGAGAAATTCAATTGCAGATGCCATTTGGCAAGATGCATCTTCTTAAGTCTATCATGTTTTTTACATTTGGTTAATTGAATGTGTTGCAACTAAGTTGTGTTTTTTTTGTTTTTTTTGTTTTCTTGATCGATTACTAGTTACAAGATAGACTTTGATGGAAATGTTTGATGACAGGTTGTTATAATATGATGGCATATGTGTAGGTAATAAATGTGTTTTTGAATGGGTCCATGTTGATACTTGGAATTGGTCCAAATGATAGGTTACTCATCTTTTAGTTCTTACACTTCCGATGGGCATTTAGATTCTTGATAAATTCTAGATCAGAGAGATGTATTTGTAGTCATTTTGCTGAATTGGGTTCTTCTGGCTATTTATGCAAGATTTTTCAGGTCCCAACTTTGGGGTGGAACTATATATGGAAGGAATTATTGATGGATTCACCAGCTTTGGGGCATTGACTACATGTATGAACCAATGTTTTTCGGGTCCCCTACTTGCTGTTGCTGTCTTACAAATGTGTCATTATAACTTGTGTCAGATCCTTCTGATACCCCACTTATGGGTGTGACCAGATTTCATGAATTTCTTGTTGAAGCAGAATTCAACCTGTAGACTACTTGAGCTAGCTAGCTAGCCATCCTTTCATCAGTCCTCTCATTTTAACATTTCAATGTTTCCTATGGCTTCAATCCAGCTTGTTAATGGCTTTTTTTCTTTTTTTCTTTTTTTTTTTTCTGTTAGCACAAAAGGATTGGATCACATGAGTATCAGTTGTTCAACACGATAGACCATATATGGATATTTGCATATTTGGAAATTATTAATGTAACACATTTCATGTATGTGTATTAGGACAGGTTGCCGAAGTTCATAGAAAGTTTGTTGTAGCCCTTCAAGACGTCTTTGAAAATCACAAACCTAGGGTGGGTTATGTTGATCTCCAGCTAAGGATTCTTTGATAGAACACATTACCTTGTCCTTTAAATTCAAGTGCCTTTCCATCCATACTTACCTTTCCAAATTTAATTCCTATGACAGATGGATCTTAAGCTTGATGGGATCAGTTTTAACAAATAAAACCTTACCTACTTATGTATAGATACGTCTTTGTTCCACCAAAAATGCTGCTGTGGACTTCTCTGTTATCCGTACAGATACCTCTTTGTTCCACCAACAATGCTGTGCTGCTGTGGACTTCTCTGTTATCTGTACAGATACCTCTTTGTTCCACCAGCAATGCTACTGTGGACTTCTTTGTTATTTCTTCGGAGCTGATCAAGTGCTTGACACCATGGCCAACCTAACATTGAGTTCCAACTCTGACGGAATGGAAAAATTACACAAAAGAACAAGTATTAGATAATGACATAAATACCCTTATAATAAGAGGCAAATCCTTCTAAAAAGAGGCAAGCAAAAGGGAATACCAAACGGTCTATTTAAAATAGATTTGTGCATTACCAAACATGTTCTTTTATTTAGCCTCTTCTTTCTATGGCTCTTTTTTTAATGGCTCTGTTTTTACTGGGTCTGCCAGAAGAAGAGTAGAGATACCAAACATGGCCTTAGTGCATGTTTGGGAGGTCTAATTTTTCCTCTATTTCTATATTTCTCTAAAATGGATAGAGGTTCGAAAAAATAGAGTGTTTGGCACCAACTTTTAGCCTCTACCCATTTTAGAGAAGTAGAGGCAATGGCTCTACTTTCCACAGCCCCCCTTGATGAGGTAATTGAAAAATAGAGGGAAAAAAGAAGAGGCGGAGCTACAATGTTTTATGCATAATCACGCCTAGTCCATTTTTTTCAATTTTTCCCCAAATCTGAAAGGCCCATTCAAGATCCAAACCGTTGAAAATGTTCGTAAGGTCTAACACGGCCATGTAACCAAATTTCAGCCGTTGAATCATCATTAATCTTGAGATATGTGCCACAAACCGAGAGCCATTGGATCTAATTTGTTATGATCTGTGGGCCCCAAACACAAAATCAAAACCGTTGGATATGTTTGAGAGACTGAAAATAGCTATGTGGTCAATTTTGATCACATAATACCTTGTGAATCTCGAAATATGTGCAAAACAAAAATAACCATTGATGTATTATGCTCAATATTGCATTTGTCTATGAGCAATAAACTGTTTCAATTTTTTTTATTAAAAGGCGTGTAAAATAAGATTTAAACCGTTAGTAATGTTTACAATATCAAACATGACCATGAGACCAAATTTCACCCGTTGAATCATCACCGATCTCTAGATATGTGCAAAAAAATGAGCCATTAAATATAATTTTGTGGATTATATGGGTCCCAAACACAAGATCTAAACCATGAGATCTCTTTGGAAGGCTGAGCACGTCTATATGGTCAATTTTGATGGCCTAATACCTTGTGAATCTCAAGAAATATGTGGAAAAACTCTCAATCAATGATATAAAAATGTCTATTTGGCATAGACCATTGCATTACCAAACATCTCATTTTATTTTAGCCTCCTTTTTTTGGGACTCTTTTTTGTATTGGTCTGTATTGAATGGTCTTTAAGAAATAGACTAGGGGTCCCAAACATGGCTTTAGTAAACGCAGTAGTTCCTGATGTTGATAAGAGATACCGACGGATCTGATTAATTGGCTTTAAGTAACTAGGGTCCGAATAGTAATGGGCCAATGGATGGGTTCTGAGCCAGTCGGGTATAAGTTGGGTATTACTGTGTCACCTGCTTAGGACCTGAGGTGTTTGGGAAAAACAAAAAAAGGCGTGGGGCCACCGTGATAACTGAGTAGATTTTTATAGGTGAACTGCAAGCGAAACTAGCATTAGGTAGGTGGGTTCATGTGTACTTGATGGTTTAAGTTAAAGAGAGTGAAGGCCCGATTTCTGAAGTGGGTTCTCAGCCCATGGGTCGAGCTAAACAAATGGGTTCAAGTGTTATGATGTGGGTCAGGTCCTGATATGGTTCGAACCTGCTAAAAGATTAAATGGAATTTAGATATGCCCAAATCCTGGAAACTATAGTTAATTGGGTTAAATGAACTGGGTTCGATTAGGAGTCAAAAAAGGATGGGTTTTAATGGGTGCTTGCTACTGTATTTTGGGTTGGCCCAGGTTAGCAGGTCATCCTAGTTGTTTAGCAAATGGGTGGCAAGAACACAAACCTTTGGGTTCAATTCGGGGCGGCCCAGGGTTAGTAAGTTGTGCAAGTGTGACATAAATTTGGTCAGACTCGTCCGAGTTACTTGACTCAATGCAAAGTCGTTGATCAGTACTATTAGAAAGTAAAATGCAGGAATGAGCTAAGTGCTCAGAGGTGTGACCATTAGATGATCCCATGATGATTCATTTTGATGGTTACAATTAAGGCAGCTGGTTCTGTAGATGGATGATTGTGATCAAGCCAGGCATATGTGATCCAGAAAAAAAAAAAAAGGCCAGGCATATGTGAAACATGTTGTAGGTTTTTTTTCTTTTATTGCATAAAGGGAGGGAAGAGACTTTCTAGGGCAGTCTTGAATGAGTTGTTATAGTCCCACATCGACTAGGAAGGGGCAAGGAGGCTTTGACAGCTGAATAAAGTGCGGAGAGCTTTGTAAGAGGAGCATACTTACCTGGACGGGGTCTATGGGTGATCAAGAAGGCCTATGGCCTAGGTCAGTGGCCTCCATTGCACTGAGGAGGAGCACTGGCTTACCATCTCCCCAAGTGGGAGAGTGGACGTCAGAATTTGTGATCTAGGGGGCCTGCGTTCGCGCGGCCCCTGTCAAGATCTAATCAAAATTGTTTATATTTTTATTTGATTTATATGCACTTGTAAATTAATATTCTTTTATTGGAGCTAATTTGACCATTGATTTTCACGAGTCCTTAAAATTTATCTCAATCTCAACCTAAAAATTTATCTCAATCTCAACACCAAATTAAAATTAACAATTTGCAGGTAAGTGCCATTACATAGGTTGGGTGGTTCAAATAGGAAGATTGTGCTCAACCTGAATTATCAAGTTGGGTTTGGCCAGGTTGGTTGGTTGAGTATGGAATTGCCACTCTAATCTATAACCAGCTGCTAACCATTAACTTTGCCCTTCCAAAGCTTTTAAACCATTAACCTTGCCCCAACCTAGCCTTTGGAGTTATCGGTGTCTATTCCCAAGCTTTTAACATTGTCCGAGAATTCAAGATCGTCTTGGAATTCCTGATCATCTACTTTGCGCATTTCCATTTCCATGAGAGAGAAATTCGGCATTCCTGCACCTCACATAGAAAATCAAGATCCTCTCCATTGAGGAAGGTTATTTTTTTTCTGCGGAAAAATGTATCACACCAAAATGATTGAAAGATTGAGTGGAAAATCAAAATAATTCTCTTGTCTACCACGAATGCTTTCATCATACAAACGCACCCCTAGGTAGGCATGTCAATTGAGTCCGTTAAAATAGGTACCCAGCTTAGCCCAGCCTGTTCCAAGCCCGAAAATACAGGGCTTTTAAAAAAGAGTTGAGCTTGGCAAGCCAAGCTTGGTGATGTGAATTTAAGTTCAATATTTTAATACTGCAAGTGCATAGCTGTCCTTTTGAGACTGACAAGTACGGTCGAATCCCACAAGGAGCACTACTAAGTTAAAATTTAAAATCTGATTTTTTTAATCAAAGATTAATAAGTAATTGAGATCCAAGAAATAAAACTAGAAAATTTCAAAAACACAAACCAATCAAATATATAAAACAGATCAAAGCATCAAGAATCCATTAAGCAAGATAATTAATCCATCCACGCAATCATTCTACTATTTGTTTAAAAAATTAATTCAGATCATAAACAAATCAATGTTTTGGATCCGGAGGATTTGCCTTTCGCAAAAATTAATTTTTAATAAAAAGAATAAGGTTACAACCCAAGACCTCCTTCACCTCATAAAAGAATGAAAAATCATAAGCATAACTCATCAAATTAAACATAAATTATCAAAGGATCTCAGCCCTAAGCATAATCTATCAAAATAAGTATAAATCATCAAACTATTTTCATTAGAAATCAAAACAGAGGTTGCCTAAGGCATGAAGACAGATCTATTATTCTAATAGAGCATGCATTTAAAAGAGACAAGAAAGTAATAGAAAATTAACATAGATTAAATCAAAGATCTACTTAACTTCATCTGTATGCTCCAATCCAGAAATCTAGCTAGCCATTGAAAAGAACTCTATAAGTAATTTCATTGATAGCATCTCCTTGTACAATGATCTCTCAGAAATCTATTTTCTAAAAATCCTAATTTCTGGAACAGGGCTCAAGAATACCAAAAAATAAAAATTAAATTCTATTAATTAGAGAAAGAAGGGAAAGAGGAGAGAGAGTGATTATGGACGTCCAAGGGGAGAGTTGCTCCCGCATGCTACTTTTTGGTTCCTTTTATTTCTCCGGTTATCTATCAGATACATTGAATCTGGACACCTTCCCTGTAGATTTGGTTTATCTTCATTGATAAGATATATCTCTTATCCCTTTTTGAATTTGAATGAGGTGGAAACTTCTGGAAACCTCTAGGTGGCTTGGCTTGTTAGGAATTTTGTAGATTGCAATTTGATGGATGCATTATCATTCTAGCATCATTTGTTTTACACACATATGCATTGATTTAAGAAATCTTGAAATCTTGTTTTATTCATGCATGGTTTTTAAGAGTTGCAAAAGTACTAATTTATGCATGATTTGTTTTCAATCTTGGATGCATTTGTTTTTAGAAATCAAGCAAGCCATTGGTTTTAAAGTTTCAAATCTTTTTTGGCTTTTTATGTTTCATGTTTTAAAACCCTTAGAATAATTTAAAACATGTTTTTAAGCTTGATTTAGTGGCCCAAAAAGTTCCACAAAGAAAAACTTTGAATTTGCAAAAGTTGGATTTTTTGGTCCCCGCAGTGTCGCCGGTCGACCGGCGCAGAGGTCCCGGTCGACCGGGAACACTGCAGGCAGAAATTGCCTGGGGCTGTCTAACGGTCAGAAATATAGCCGTTGTGTGATCCCGGTCGACCAAGGTCTGTGTGCCGGTCGACCGAGGACTAGCCGTTGGCAACTTTTTGCTATAAATATGAGTTCTTTCCCTTGCCAAAAGTTAGGAATTTTTAACCCCTCCCTGAGAGGATTTGAGGCATATCAAAAGGGAAAAGAACCAAGGGATGAAGGGGATGATTAGGAAAGCTAAAGCTTGGATTAATGAAGTTAAACCACCAAGTAGGCTCTTCCTTCCTTAATCATATGTTTTCATGCTTTGTTTTATTTTTGGTAAATCATTTCTAGCATGTTAAACTATGTTTGTGTTGTGTCCTTAACATGTTTTATGTTTTGAGTTGATTTATTGTTTTGGATACAACACCATATGATTCAATCCAAGTAGTACTTAACTTTGGTAAATCTAAGTAGATCATGTTAATGAAAGAACCTTTGAAATCATATGTAACATGATCCATATACTTGGTTGAATCTTTGGTTGTTGTTTTCCATCATAAGAACATCTCTCTCAAAACTAACTTATGTTTTGGATTCAACTTCTTTACAAATCATATGTTTTCATGTTTTGTTTTATCATTGGTAAATCTTTGTAACATGTTAATCTATGATTTGTTGTATCCTTAGCATGTGTTATATTTTGAATAGATCTATTGTTTTGGATACATCACCATTGATTCATCAAAGTAGTACTTTATCTTTGGTAAATCTAAGTAGATCATGTTAATGAAATATATAACATGATTCATATACTTTGTTGAATCTTTGGTTGTTGTTTTCCATCATAAGAAAATCTCTTTCAAATGTATCTTATGTTTTGGATTCAACATCATTACAAATCATATGTGTATTATTGTTTTAATGTTTCACAACTTGCCTTACTTTGATTGGTAAATCATTTTCAAGTTGTCTTTATAATTACATATGATTTGTCCCCTAATTTCAATCAAATCTATTTTTATGTTTTGAGCTTCATTGATGATTTGATTGATGTGAGAACCCGACCCCTAATCTCTTGGATTAGTGTTGTTTTGTTTGTGGATTAGTCCTTTTAGTGGGATTAGTAGTTGTTGGGTTGAGTTTGTGAGCTAGAAGGGTTTTTCTTCTAGTTTTGGGCTTTTGAGTGCTTTGGTAGCTTGTGGGGCCCTTTGGGGGTTCCCTTTTCGGCTTTGCATTTTCTTGTGAGATTTTTCCGATTGGTTTCGTATTGTGTTTTTGGCCCGTTGCATTCATCTTGAGGAATCCTACAACTTTCATGTTGATCTCGTATCCATTTGAGAACCCGAAAAACCGATTTCTTGGCCTTGAGGGCAAAACAGTCTTTTCACACCAAATCTGTACCCAAAACTCGATATTCTCGAAATCCGTGAAACATACACTTTTTGGAAACTAGATATTTCGACGATCATTTCTTCCTTCTTCGTCGAATTCATCCGAGGACCCGAGAGAGATGATTTCCGCCAAGTTAGTTCCTTTAGTTGTGGGACCCAACCCAACCCAACTCACTTGTTAACAAGGGAAGCCATTTCCCTTCTTCTTCATTCTTCTTTTCCAGCACAAGTGAGAAGCTAGGGCATTGTGAGGAACCCTTCCTCTTCTTCTTGCTTCCCATCACTCAATCTACTTCCAAGCTTGCACCAAGAAGAGATTGGAGGCTACCATCTTCTTCATCTCCTTGAGAACTTTCTTTCCATAGCTTTTGTGGAGCTCACCAACCATTACAAGACTTTCCTTGAGCTTACCTTGTCCATTAGAGGGCCCTCCAAGTAAGTGTTCTTCTTCATCTTCTAGATATGTGTTCTTCTAGCCTTAGAGAACCTCCACCTTGATTATTGAGAAGTTTCCTTGTCATTTCATGGTTTAACCCATTTTAGGGCTTTTTTGGGGGTTTTTGTAGAGATTGTGGATCTTGAGCTTGGGAGGTGATTAGGAGCTTGTTTTGCTAGATTGGAACCCAAGGCAAGTGGATGAATGGATGGTTTTAATGTTATCAAAGTTTTATGAGAATTCCTAAATTTATTACTTGTTCTTGATAATTTGATATAAGCTTCACATATGCTTCTTGCTATAGTTCTATTGATTTCGAAAATGCATATTATGGGTCTTGCTCTCTTGATTAAATCTCTTGGAAATTATGCATTTCATGTGGTCAAGTTTGTTCATATGGTTTTATAAGGGATGAGGTTGATTTGGCTATTCATGGTTATGTTTATGAGTTTCATTGATTTGAAATTGATACTCATTTAAAGAGTTTTACTAAAACATATTTGGTTAGGGAAATGTGATCAATGGACTTTGTTTATCTATAAATGTTGACTCAAATGAACCCTTGTCTATGATGGGAACTCCTCTCCTTGTTTGGGGATTGAATGTGAAGAAAGAGGTTGGATTTAATGATTCATTGAAGTCTTGATGGGAGTTTGATTGTAATTAGAATGTTGTTGAAGTAAGGAAAAACTCATTTGTATAAGTGTTGGAAAGGAAAAAGGAAGAGAAAGGAGGGAACTGAACTGCCAGAATTCAGTTTCTGGACAGTTCGCTCGAGCGACCATGACAATTCGCTCAAGCGACCTGTCCAGAAAGGGATACGGGCGTTCCAGTAGCTAGTTCGCTCGACCACATTTAAATAACCGCTCGAACGATGAGTTCGCTCGAGCGAACTCCCAGATTCGCTCGAGCGATGCGGTCTGCCTGACCTGATGCGCGGGTACAGAAATTTTTGGGTTTTGAGGTTTATTTTCTTCGTGGACCTTGGCTAACCTCCTCGAACTCACTCGACCATATGTGAAAGCGTCTTGAGCCGATGCTCTTCACGGTTGGTTCGGTAGCATCGAAGTTCAATCCATTTCAATCTTGAACGGGATGGAACGACGCGATATCTTCGTTATATCTAAACACAAGTCTTTCCCTTGGTTATCGCGAATTCTATTCCTTTCGGTGACTGAATAGGTTGCTCGATGTTTCCGAATTAATGTCATACCTAGGATGGACCGGTTATAATCTTGATCTTGCTATTGTAACATCTAGTACTACCCATAAGCTCATGTTAAGATTTTAAAATAGTAAAAGTGCATAAGGAGCCCGGAATGTCTTCAAACTCAAGGAGTACCAAGTAATGATTATAATCGACATACGGGACCCCTATTCACTTAAATAGATCTTGAAATTAATACTTTTCCCGAAATTGTCATAGTTCATTGTTTCACCTCTTTCCCCGAGATTTGCATTACATGACTTGTTTTCCCGAAAGCATTGAAGTTACATTAGTAACAGTTACTTGTCCCGAAATGTATTGCCCGATATGATATGACAGTGTGCCCTTGAGCACCCCCGTTTACCCGTTTATTTACGTGCCCTTGAGCACCCCCGTTTACCCGTTTATTTACGTGCCCTTGAGCACCCCCGTTTACCCGTTTATTTACTGTACTTGATTACTTGCATATGTCTCGATTGGTTTTAACCTATGAGTCGGCATCACTAAGCTTGGATACCTTGTCAGTCTGATCCACTGACTTGGAGATCCCTCTCCCGTCCCGCCAGCTGCAGTTTGGATCCCGATACCCGGTTATTGCCGTGGTCCCGTCCCGATACCCGGTTCGCTACCGTGGTCCCGTTCCCGTGTATTTATTATTGTATATATGATTTACGTTGAGTCTCCTCACCTTGTGTGACTGAGACCAACGTCCCGCTCTTGTCACTTCGGTGATAGAGGACTTAGCTTCTTGTGATTGCCATCTTGACAGTTCCCGATTCCTTGGACACCCGACATGGTTTATATTGCTTACTTGTTTTCAGTTAAATGATTCATTGCTTTTATGAAAGTTGTTATTTAGATAAGTGTTAATGCTCTCTATTGTAAATCCAGTCACTATTATATTGTTTTATGTCCTTTGCACACGTACATGTTTTACATGAATGCCAGTTGGGTAAATACCGGTGCTTTTACGTATGTTTCTAACGATCGATGGTTTTTGCTAGAGTTATATGATTACACATGTTTTAAAATGAATACCCGAGTTATTAAATGTCCATGCTTTGGAATGCGTTTTAAACGACACTCGTTTTGTTAGATCCCGATGTTTATACATGTTTTAAGTGAATACCCGATTTGTTAAATATCCCTGTTTTAAAATATGTTTTAGATGACACTTGTTTTGCCAGATTCCTATGTTTATACCTGTTTTTAAATGAATACCCGAATTGTTAAAATATCCATACTTTGGAATAGGTTTAAATGAACATTAGTCTTGTTGGATTTCTTTGGTTACACCTGTTTTAAACGATACCCGATTTATTAAATATCCATACTTCTACATAGGTTTCAAATGGATATTGGTTTTGCTAGACTGCTATGAATACCTGGTTTGTTGTATACTTGTGTTTTTACTTAAGTTTCAAATTAACGTTTGTTTTGTCAAACCACTATATTTATACATGTTTTAGACGAATACCCGATTGTCAAATATCTATGATTATAGATGATGTAAATGAATACATGTTTTATTAGATGTTCATGTTTTACCCGTGCTGGAAATGAATACAAGTTTTCCCCGAGATTCCCGACTTTGCACCCGTATAATTATATGCAGCATTTCGAGCAAATAGCATGATTTATCATTTGTATTATTATTCGCTATATTGTAATCTTTTCATCCACCTGCCAGACCGTCGTGTCTGACCCACTACTTTTGGTACTCAGGTTCAGATTTCTTCGCCCCGAGTTGAGTGCTTTTGTTGGCTGTAGAGCCATGCTTTGCAGGTTAGTTTGTCGGCTATGTCATGTAGACATTGAGCTTGACATCGGAGCTACGTCACATTTGGGTAGTAGTTTATAGCTTATTGTTGTATGGCTTTTATTAGCCTTTTTCTTGGGATTCTTAATTAATGTACATTGATAATTGTAACTTGAACATATTTGGGAATGTAATATCCTGTTACTGTCAGCTCTGTAAATTTATAGTGTTGGTTACTCCAGTCTGATATAATTCTTGATATAATGGCTATGGGCTAAAGGTTGAGTGCGACGCGGAATCCGATGGCCACGGACTTCGGGTCGCAACGCCACAAATGCTTCCGCAAAATATTCAGAATGTGTTGTCTTCACACACGCGGATCCTGGGAAAAGTAAAATATAATTGATGCTTAATCCCATTCCCGCCCCCAAGGTTTCGGTTCGGGGGCGTGACAATTGACATCCCTATGCATCACATGTTTAGAGCTAATCCATTTCATACAACTTGTGTAACTTTGATATCATTAACAAGTTGTTACTTTTAACATGTGATTGCATTATATCCTCAATCATAAATGTTTTATGAGCCAAAACTTTCAAAAGCCTTAGGCATACATTTATGAGCCTTCATTTTCAAAATGATTGAGGACCACACACACACACTTCATATACTTTCATCTTTGCATTCATAGTGTGAGTGTGTATTAGCTTTTCACTTCCATATCCGCCTATTTAAGAGGCAATGTAATGAGCTTAATTGAATCTCCATCAAGTGTATGTTAGACACTAATTTAGTGAGATAACCAACCTTGTAGTTGAAGAGGTTATTGCTTAGCCTATAAAAGCATAATGTATAGGTTGATGTTAAGCCTTGAAAAACATCAATGTAAGGTTATTGCTTAGCCTTGAAAAGCATATTGTAAAGGTTATTGCTTAGCCTATTGAAAAGCATAAATAGTGGAAATCCGGTGGGGTGTTGGATCACAAGCCGGTAGTGGATGTAGGCATTGAGGCCGAACCACTATAAATACTTGTGTGATGGTGATTGCTTTGTGGTGATTCTTTTGTTAGCTTCCGCATCTTGTATGATAAATCATCACATGTGACTAGTTTGTTTTAAAGAAGTTAAAATTGATTAAAATTGGTCATAATTGAAGCTCACCCTATTCACCCCCCCTCTAGGGTTCGGATCCCCATGGACTTACATGGCTAATCTTCAAATGGGGTCCCACAAGGGATGTGCAGTAATTGATTATCAACGGTGTTGATTTAATTGCAATCCCGTCTAAAAATAAACATGAAAATCTCCGGACCCATAACTTTGTCAATATAGCTCTGATTTGCACATTCTTGGCCTCCAGGAGTATCCACTCTGAATAAGATTTCTAACAGTAGGTAAATTTCATCGATCTGACAGCCGGATTGAAAGTTATGACCATTTGAAAATAAGTTGTCCTGAGAAAAATGAGATTAACTTCTAAAATTTGATTTGCAGTAGATTCTATCTCTACACAACTTTCATTTTCGAAAGGACATCAGATGTGGATGATTCAAACTCTTTTTCTTTTGTTCCAATCAGAATTTGTACTCTTTGAATTATCCATTAATAATTTCAAATTTGCAACTACTGTATACCATGCCATGTGGGACATTTCATCTATTTGAACAGTGGGTCCCATGAGAAGTCTTCTACTATAGTTAGGATTCTTCATCTGACATGATGAGTGGACCCCTCTGATCAATTTGCACATTTCTTGTATGTGGAATCCACGTGGTGAATTCTTCAGTTTTCTTCTTTTCAATCTTCAGTTCAGCAATGCAGGGCCCAGGATAACCATGTGTGCTTGAAAGTGGCTCCATGACAGAGGTCTGCAATTCTCATTTTCTGCAGATTCTAATTTAACACATTAAATACTGAAGAGCCTATATTGAAGCGGGACCCATCCGGACAGAGTTCTACTCCAACTGGGACTCTTTGGAGAAAATTTGCAAAACAATCTAAGGTAATGTAGAAAATGTATGAAAAGTACGAAAATTTAGATTCCTAGGTGAAAATGCTTGAAATGATTAAATTAGATGAATAATGATGCAAATCACCTAATTAAATCTCTAATTCATCTTAATATGGTGCGTAAATGTGCAAATTCATGAACTCAACACTTGGCCAAAATGGGACTAACAATGGGTAGAATAGGCTCTGCCCACAAGCACGTTTCACTCATTCTTAATAGACTTGTAGGTGAGGAGAATTGTGGTGAACAATAAATTGAAGTAATCTCTATACTGAGGTGAAGTCTTCCGCCTTATGAGTTATGATTCATATTTGTTTTGACCAACTGTCATTCTCGTAATCCTTTTAGATTTTTTGAAATATCATGTTGACTGATATTTTACCTCTTCTAAGAGAAAATTTGGTGATAATATAATTTTATGACAGGATAAGTTCTATTCTTAATTTTAAAATTTTGTTCACTTAAGATAGCTTAATGCTATCTCATTTCTACTAATTTTAAAACCAAAGGGAACTTATTCAAAACTTAAGCTGTGAAGGATGTTAAAAAATCCTCTAACTTACCATACAAAAAAGCCAATTTGTGGGTCCCATCATATAGAAAGCATATAGGTAATTAGGGACGACGCTATTTAGATCTCAGTGGGGTCAATTGACCCCACTGAGATCTGAAAAAATATTTAAAAAATAATAATTTATGTCATAAATTGAACTTATGACATACTTTTGACCCTACTCAATTTAAGAGTTTACGAGTGCAAATGGACCAGGCAAGCCCATGTTCTTGAAGAGTTTTGCCCAGGATTGTGTTGGATTTGGACTGTGATTTTAGGTCCATAAGATGTCCTTTCTCCTCTTTTCTGGCAATATAGATAAGCTACCAGTGTCTGGGCCCTATGTATGGAATTCTACATAATTTGGGCTTGGCCGAATCTGTTCTAACCAACTTGTCCAGACTTAGCCCTTTCAGTTTCGAGGTGAAACATGAATGTCCAATCAAGCCCATAGGTCTTAAAGTTAGGTTGAGGCCTAATTCATCTGCATTTAAGATGTAGAGCTACACTGGGCTTATTAGGTTTTGGTCTAAATGTATGCTGCACTTGCTTTATTTTGAAAAAAAAAATCCCTTTTTAGATGATACGTGTGTTACTCCCCCCCCCCCCCCGAATAAGTTATTCCCCTAAATAAAATCTTAATTACTCCTAGCGAGCTAACTGTAACTAAGTCATTCAGTCCTTGGAAAGAAGAAAAGAAAAAGATTCAGAAGAGGAAGATGATTCTGATAATCTGATGCCTGATACCGATTGCTGAACCATAAATAAAAAATAAAAAATAAATAAAAAAAATAAAAACAAAGGAAGAAGTCCCAAGCGGAAGAGCACAGCAGTATCGATTGCTAAGCAGCAACTAGTAGCCCCACCAGCATCAACTTGTCCCTGAGCATCACCGGCCAAACAAAACCAGAGCAACGCCAAGCGAAACCAGCGTCGATATCTCCACAACAGGTGGCAGGTGCGTCAACTATTTTTTCTTTTTTGTTTCTGTTTGGTGTGTAACCGTCCAGCTCAAGCGTCACTGCCGTTTTCTTTTTTCCGTCAAACCTCCAGCAATGTCGACACCTCATTCTTTTCTCAGCCAGAGGAGGAGCATTTCTCTTAATTCTCTTTTTCGCCTCTCTCATTTCTCTTTTTTTTTCTTTCCTTTTATGGTCGGCTCTCCCCCTCCGCCCTCTTTGTTGAAAAAGAACCACCTACTGCTTTTAAGTCCAACTGTCTCCATTTATTCCAATTTTTTACTACTTTTTTATTGTCTTTTTGTTTAATGTTTCTCTCTCCCTCTTCAAGTCCTCCAATAGCCACACCTTTTGTTGTTATTTCTCAACGATGTTACAATGTTGTTCTCTCTGCCAAAGTTGTCTTCATCTTCTTTTCAAATTTTTATTACTTTTTTTCTCCTTTTGTTTAATCTTCTCTATATCTTGTTTAGTTTGTTTAATTTGTTGTGTAGAAACCAGTTCGGATTGTAGCACTTCATTCTCACAACTAATTGTTTAATTTGTATATTTAATATTTCTTCTACCCCTACGTTTGTCCGTCCATAGCTATTAATTTATACTTATGCTTATTTATGTATTCATGCAATATGCTAATTGACTATGCATGTTATTACTTTTTCTATAGTTCTGCAATTATGGAAAGATATTTTAAAAGGAAATAGCCTGTGGCGGAAGGCTCATATCCAGCCTATGAATCTTGTGATGATAATCCCACACAAGATTCTACGAAGCAAAGTCCTTTAGACTTGACCAATCTTCCAACGGATCCTGGGCTACGACAAAAAATATCATCTTATCATCCTAATGATATTCAAGATGAGATTAGAATAGCATACATACAAAAGGGTACTTTTCAACCTGTTAGCCACAACTTCCCTCAGAGAGAAATTGGTGAAATGTTGCGTCGATTTAATCCTGCTTAGTTCAAGAAGAATGAGAGTTGGTTGGAGTATAGTATTTAAAACGATGCAGCGTTTTGTTTGTATTATTATTGATTTAGGCCTAATATCGGTAAGCAAGCGGGGGGTGATAGTTTTGTGACGGGGGGAATTTACAGCTTGGAATAAGCTTGAAAGGCTAGTCGTTCATTTTGGAGGCCCTAATAGTGCGCATAAACAAGCTTGGAACAAGTGTCAAGATTTAATGAAGCAAAAGCAACATATTCAAAGTATTTTTTGTAAGCAATCTGAACACGCTTAGATTGAATATCGGACTCGCTTAAATGCATCAATTGATTGCATAAGATTCATACTGTGCCAAGGAATAGCTTTTCGTGACCATGATGAATCTGAAGATTCAAGTAGTAAAGGGAATTTCCTTGAATTACTACAATTTTTAGCCAGTCACAATGAATCAATTAATGAAGTTGTGTTGCAAAATACTTCGAAAAATAACAAGCTAACCCATCATGATATTCAGAAAGAAATCTTGTGATGTGTCGGTCAAAGAACAAATGGCTATTGTTGTGCATTATGTGGACAAAAGAGGGATTGTTATAGAGCATATTCTTTGTATTGTACCTGTGGTAGATACCATCGCCCTCTCAATTAAGGGGCAATTGATTTATTATTCTCTAGGCATGGACTAAGTTTATCAAGATTACGGGGGCAAGGTTATGATGGATCCAGTAATATGGAAGGTGAATTCAATGGTCTTAAAACTTTGATCATGAGAGAGAATGGATCCGCTTTTTATGTTTATTGCAACTTCAATTGACTCGTGTGGCTGTTGCTAAAAACCACATTGATATTTCTTCACTTATGTGCTTGATTACAAGTTTGGTGAATGTTGTTGGAGACTCTTGTAAACGAAGGGATATTCTTCGAGATGCACGAGTTGCTAAAGTTAGGGAAGGATTAAATGCTAGTGAACTCTCAAGTGGACGAGGTTTGAATCAAGAAACTAGTCTTAAACAGACCAGTGATACATGGTGGGGATCACATTATGGAACTATTTTGATCTTGATTGTGATGTATACTTCTATAATTGATGTACTTGAGTTTGTTCAAGAGGATGACACACTCTCCTAGCAAAGAGCTAAAGCTTGTTTTCTTATGGGGTCAATGCGATTTTTTAATTTTATCTTTGGCTTACACTTGATGAAAAACATCTTGGGGATCACAAATAGGTTGCCATTAGCATTGCAGAGGAAAGATTAAGATATTGTGAATGCCATGAAACTAGTTAAAGTGTCTAAGCTACGATTGCAGAAAATGAGAGATGATGAATGAGAGTCACTATTGACTGAAGTGTCTTCATTTTGCAGCAAACAGGGTGTTTCCATCCTGAATATGGATGATATATTTATAGTTTCTGGGAGGACATGACGCAAAGCCCCACAAATTACAGATTTACACCACTACCATGTTGATCTATTCTATACAGTCATCGATATGCAACTTTAAGAGCTCAACAACCTTTTCACATAGGTTAATACTGAGTTGCTTTTTTGTGTGGCAATTGCTTGAATTCCCCGAATTTAATTTCTGCTTTTGACAAAGAAAGGTTGGTTCATCTTGCTCAGTTTATGCCTCTGATTTTTCTGCAATAGACCTCGTGGCACTTGACCATCAACTTCAAAACTACATTTCTAATATGCGCTCTAGCAACGAGTTTTTAGAACTTAAAGGAATTGGTGACTTTGCTAGAAAATTAGTGGAGACAAAGAAGAATATCATATACCCATTGGTTTATTTTCTTCTAAAATTGGCGCTGATTTTACCAGTAACGACTGGTAGAAAGAGTTTTTTCAGCAATGAAGTACGTAAAGAACATGTTGCGTAACCGAATATGAGATCAATAGATGAATGATTGCTTGGTCACATATATTGAAAATGATGTGTTTGCTATTGTTGATAATGAAGCTATTATATAACAATTTCAATACATGAAAACCCACTGACTCGAATTCCTGGAGCCGCCACTGTAGTTAATATATAATATAATTTATAATTTGGAAAGTGCGGACTCTTTTTCTATTTGGTTATAGGAATTATGAGAGTTTTTATACGCAACAATTATGAATTTACGTAATACTTCCTCACAAATGTAATTTGATGGATCTTGATCAACCATCTCATCCTAACGTTTTTTTATCCCATTGTTCAAACTCAAACCCTTTCCATTTGGTGGGCCATTTGGCCAACAAGGAATGGATTTTTGTTCAAGGGTTAAAGGATAAACCTTAGAATCTTGATTTTAATTACAAATAAATTGGAGCTGGGTCCCAATTCTTTGTCCCCTATGCCCCGCCATACTACCTATCCCAAGAGTTTGGGGTTTGATCTCAAATTAACAAAGAAACGGGGGATTTTCTATATATCTTCAAATGCGGCCTTTTCCCATATCTAATGGATAATCTATTTTAAATTTTGCGATTTTTAGTAATTGTTCCTTTTTCTTTTGGTGCAAGGCATCTAAAGGGCCCATAGTTGTTTTAGCCAAAAAGGTTGAAGCGAGGGTGGTTCGATCTCTTTGCACAAAATGCAGCTAAGAGTAAGGGGGAATCCAAGATTCCCGTCTTCATGGATGCCTTAGAAGTCACCAAAGCCTTTAAGGGCCGGAAAAATTGGAGTATTGAGCCTTTGATTCAAGATTATCAAGACTTTGTTGTTTCTTTCGGTTTTACCCCTAGGGACTTAAATGCAGTGCCACATAATTTTGTTAAATTGCCATTTTCTTTTGGGGCAGATTAATTTTACTCATTTTCGCTTGTTTGTTTTGGTTGCTTTTCGGGTGGATTAATGATTCATGAGGAGAATTGTGTTCCCTTTTTTAAAGGGTTTTTTTTTAAATTATAAAGAACCAAGACAATTCACTCATTTCACCACTAAGAATTGTGGAGAATAAAGTTGAATAAACTTGTCACGTACTCCGAACCCGATTAGAGAATAAACCAGATCCAGGGAGTGAAATTTAGGACTAATGAAATTTTTTTGCCCTTTTAGCCCAATGATCGTAAGTCCAATGTGAGGATAATGCATTTAAAGCCTCATTTAATATCATAACTGCAGAATTTGTAATAAATCAAATCATTTATAATACCAAAGCAAAGGGATACTTATTCTCAGTAATAATTAAAGTTGAATCAAAGAACAAGTAAAACTAAACAAAGACAATTAGATAATTAACAAATGACCATCCCAATATCCTAGACCATGCCATTTAAAGAACCATAAAATCAATAATGAGAAAGGTCTAACGAGGAATAATAAATAAATAAAGAAAAATCTACTAGAAGTTCCATGTATGTCTCTCTCTCATGCGGGGTAAGTTGACGGCACTCTACGACATCGGTATGCCACTCTCGATTGAAGATCCTCTGCGATCTCCTCACCTGCCTACTCCGCGTAGTACTCAAATCGGGTGTCTGCACACCAAGGTTTAAAGTCAATGACATGTTGAACAATAAATAAGTAAGGTATAAATAAATATAGCATGTCTCAATATCAGAATAAAGACAAGTGTATAATCAGACCCATAGATCACAATGGAAAACATATCAAAATTCTAAATCAATCATGTTTGAGGCAAGGAATTGAAAACTCAAAGTACTAAAAGGGATCATAGTAATGTTACTTGCCTCTTTTGGCGCCCCAATCCTTACAGCAACGGTGGATGAGGAAAGTGATCAACTTGGCTGCCTTAGTAAACGCAGTAGTTCCTGATGTTGATAAGAGATACCAACGGATTCATGTGGACTTGATGGTTTAGATTAAGAGAGTGAAGGCCCGATTTCTGAAGTGGGTTCTCAGCCCATGGATCGAGCTAAACAAATGTGTTCAAGTGTAATGATATGGGTCGAACCTGCTAAAAGATTAAGTGTGATTTAGATATGCCCAAATCCTGGAAACTATGGTTAATTGGGTTTGATAATTGGGTTAAATAAACTGGGTCCAATTAGCAGTCAAAAGGATGGGTTTTAATGGGTGCTTGCTACTGTATTTTGGGTTGGCCCAGGTTAGCAGGTCATCCTAGTTGTTTAGCAAAATGGGTGGCAAGAACACAAACCTTTGGGTTCAATTTGGGGCCGCCCAGGGTTAGTAAGTTGTGCAAGTGTGACATAAATTTGGCCAAAGTCGTCGGAGTCACTCGACTCAATGCCCACCGAAGTCGTTGATCAGTACTATTAGAAAGTAAAATGCAGGAATGAGCAAAGTGCTTAGAGGTGTGACCACTAGATGATCCCATGATGATTCATTTTGATGGTTACAATTAAGGCAGCTGGTTCTGTAGATGGATGATTGTGATCAAGCCAGGCATATGCGAAACATGTTGTAGGTTTTTTTCTTTTATTGCAGAAAGGAAGGGAAGAGACTTTCCAGGGCAGTCTTGAATGAGTTGTTATAGTCCCACATCGACTAGAAAGGGACAAGGAGGCTTTGACAGCTGAATAAAGTGCAGAGAGCTTTGCATTAGAAGCATACTTACTTGTACGGAGTCTATGGGTGATCAAAAAAGGCCTATAGCTTAGGTCAGTGGCCTCCATTGCACTCGGGAGGAGCACTGGGCCTGCGTTTGCGCGGTTCCTGCCAAGATCTAATCTAAATTATTCATATTTTTATCCGATTTATATAAACTTTTAAATTAATATTCTTTTATTGGTGTCAATTTTACAATTGATTTTCATGAGTCCTAAAATTTGTTCTCAATTTCAACAGAAAATTAACAGTTGATTTTCATGGTCCTTAAAATTTGACCATTGATTAGAGTCGGATTTGCAGGAAAGTGCCATTACCTGAGTTCGGGTGGTTTAAATAGGAAGAATGTGCAGCTGCAACCTTGCCTTTGGAGTCATCTGTGTGTATTCCCAACCATTGGAGTCATCTGTGTTTATTCCCAACCATTAACCTTGCCCCAACCTAGCCTTTGGAGTTATCGGTGATCGTCTGGGACCGGGAATTCCTGATCATCTACCTTGCGCATTTCCATTTCCAAGAGAGAAATTCGACATTCCTACACCTCACATAGAAAATTAAGATCCTCCCCTATTGAGGAAGGTTAGTTTATCCTTTTCGTTTCTGCGGGAAAATGTATTACACCAAAATGATTGAAAGAGAGATTGAGTGGAAAATCAAAATAATTACATTCTGTACCACAAACTCCTTTCATCATACAAACTGTGAGAACCCGATCCCTAATCTCTTGGATTAGTGTTGTTTCATTTGTGGATTAGTTTCTTTTAGTGGGATTAGTATTTGTTGGATTGAGTTTGTGAGCTAGAATGGTATTTCTTCTAGTTTTGGGCTTTTGAGTGCTTTGGTAGCTTGTGGGGCCCTTTGGGGGTTCCCTTTTCGGTTTTGTATTTACTTGTGAGATTTTCCCGATTTATTTCGTATTGTGTTTTTGGCCCGTTGCATTCATCTTGAGGAATCCTACAACTTTCATGTTGGCCCCGTATCCATTTGAGAACCCGAAACCCGATTTCTTGGCCTTGAGGGCAAAAACAGTCATTGCACACCAAATCTGTACCCAAAACTTGATATTCCCGAAACCCGCGAAACATATACTTTTTGGAAACTAGATATTTCGACGATCATTTCTTCCTTCTTCGTCGAATTCATCCGAGGTCCCGAATTAGATGATTTCCGCCACCCAAGTTCTTTAAGTTGTGGGACCCAACCTCCTTTGTTAACATAAGAGAACCCACCCCCTTCATTGTTCATTTCACCCTCCATTGCTCCAGCACAAACCAGCTGAACCTAGGGTTCCTTGTGCTTCTCTTCTTCTTCTTGCTTCTTCATCTCCAAGCCACACCAAGAGTTCATCAATCAAGAAATGGAGATCACCAACCTCTTCCTCATCTTGCAAGCTTTCCTTTGATACCATTTGTGAAGAGAACCCTCCATCACAAGACTTCCTTTGAGCTTACCTTGTCCATTAGAGGACCTTGCAAGTAAGTGTTCTTCTTCATCTTCTAGATTTGTAATCTTCTAGCCCTAGAGAAGCTCCACCTTGATTATTGAAAGGTTTCCTTGTCATTTCATTGTTTAACCCATTTTAGGGTTTGTTTTGGGGGTTTTTGTAGAGATTGTGGATCTTGAGCTTGAGAGGTGATTAGAGTCTTGATTTGCTAGATTGGAACCCAAGGCAAGTGGATGATTGGATCGTTTTGATTATTAACATGTTTTGTGAGAAAAATCTTGTTTCATTAAGGGTTTTGGTGATTTTAGTAGTTGTCTTTACTATGATTAATATTGATTTCGAAATGTGCTTATTGATGAGTTTATTTCCCTCTTGTTCATGCTTGGAAAATGTATGCATCATATTGGCAAGGTTTCAAATGATTTCACATGAATGAGTTTTCTCCACCTTGAGCTTTGTTGTGAATGGAAAGAATGGAAAGGGAGGAACTTGAAGTGAGGAGCTCTTTAGCTCATATTATTGTCTTGGAAACATGTATTTTAGTCTTCTTGTTCATAGTTCTATGTGATTGGTTAAGTGTTGGAAGGGGAAGGAAAAAGGAAGAGAAAGAGGGCAGCTGAACTGGTCCGGAATCCATTTCTGGACCGTTCGCTCGAGCGACCATGACACTTCGCTCGAGCGACCTGTCCAGGAAAGGATTCGGGCATTTCCAGTAGCTCGGGCGTTCGAACGCATTTAAATAACCGCTCGACCGATGAGTTCGCTCGAGCGAATCGGTCTGCCTGGCATAAGCCACGATGGGATAATGTTGAAATGTTGAACAGTGAAATTTGATATTGTGTTTTTTTTTTTGGAAACCTTTGGGCTTTCTATGAGTCCTAGGAGTATATACCTTAGTGTTAAGACCAATTATGCCCTAATCTAAGGTCTCTAAGACTAGGGAACTAAAATAAAAGAATGGTGATGATCTAGGCACTAATCCTTGGTTTTAGGTGGGACCCTGGCTACCCTTTTTGGACTGTTTGGACCATGTGTGAGAATGTCCTGAGCCGACACGCCTCACGGTTGGTTCGGTGGCATCGAAGTTCAATCCATTTCAATCTCGAACGGGATGGAACGACGCGGTATCTTCTTTATATCTAAACACAAGTCTTTCCCTTGGTTATCGCGAATTCTATTCCTTTCGATGACTGAATAGGTTGCTCGATGTTTCCGGATTAATGTCATGCCTAGGATGGACCGTTGATAATCTTGATCTTTGCTATTGTAACATCTAGTGCTACCCATAAGCTCATTTTAAGTTTGGGAAATCGAAAAGTGCATAAGGAGCCCGGAATGTCTTCAAACTCAAGGAGTACCAAGTAATTATTATAATCGACATACGAGACCCCTATTCACTTAAATAGATCTTGCAATCAATATTCTTCCCGAAATGGTATAGTGTTTTATATTTCCTCATTTCCCGAGTTTTTGCATCACATGACTTGTTTTCCGAAAGCATTGAAGTTACACTAGTAACAGTTATTTGTCCCGACATGTATTGCCCGATATGAAATGTTAGTGTGCCCTTGAGCACCCCCGTCTTGCCCGTATATCTATTGTACTTGATTTAATTGCATATGTCTCGATTGTATTTGACCTATGAGTCGGTATCACTAAGCTTGGATACCTTGTCGGTTTTATCCACCGACTTGGAAATCCCTCTCCCGTCTCGCCAGCTGCAGTTTGGATCCCGATACCCGGTTATTGCCGTGGTCCCGTCCCGATACCCGGTTCGCTACCGTGGTCCCGTTCCCGTATATTTATATTGTATATATGATTAGCGTTGAGTCTCCTCACCTTGTGTGACTGAGACCAACGTCCCGTTATACTCTTGTCACTTCGGTGATAGAGGACTTAGCTTCTTGTGATTGCCATTTTGCCAGTTCCCGATTCCTTGGATACCCGACATGTTTTATATTGTTTACTTGCTTTCCGATAAATGATTCGTTTCCTTTATGAAAGTTGTTATTTAAACAAGTGTTCATATCCTCCAATGAAAATTCAGTTATTATTATATTGTTTTCTGTCCCTTGTACACGCACATGTTTTAAATGAATGCCGGTTGGGTGAATACCCATGCTTTTACATATGTTTCAAACGATCAATGATCTTGCTAGATTTATATGATTACACATGTTTTAAAAGGAATTCCCGAGTTGTTAAATATCCGTGCTTTGTTTTAAATGACATTTGGTTTGTCAGATCCCTAGGCTTACCCACGTTTTAAATGAATACCCGAATTGTGAAATATCCATGCTTTGAAATATGTTTTAATTGACACGTGTTTTGTCAGGTTTCTATGTTTATACCTGTTTTAAATGATTACCCGAGTTATTTAATATCCATGCCTTGAAATATGTTTAAATAAACACTAGTTTTGACAGATTGCTTTGGTTACACCGGTTTTAAATGAACACCTGGTTTGTTAAATATCCGTATTTTCACATATGTTTCAAATGGACTTTGGTTTTGCCAGACTGCTATGGATACCTGATTTGTTGTATACTTGTGTTTTACTTAAGTCTCAAATGAACGTTTGTTTTGTCAAACCTCTATATTTATACATGTTTTAGACGAACACCCGATTGTCAAATATCTATGATTATAGATGACGTAAATGAACACATGTTTGATTTGACATTCATGTTTTACCCATGCTTGAAATGAATACATGTTTTGCCCGAGATCCATGATTTTGCACCCATTTAATTATATGCAGCATTTGATCGATTAGCATGATTTATCATATGTTTTATTCTTTAGTATATTTGTGATCTTTTCATCCACCTGCCAGACCGTCGTGTCTGACCCACTACTTTTGGTACTCAGGTTCAGATTTCTTCGTCCCGAGGTGAGTGTTTTGGTTGGCTATGAAGCCATGTCTTGCAGGTTGTTTTGTCGGCTATGTCATGTAGACATTGAGCTTGGCATCAGAGCTACGTCATATTTGGGGTAGTGGTTATAGCTTATTGTTGTATGGCTTTTATTAGCCTTTTTCTTGGGATTCTTAATTAATGTACATTGATAATTGTAACTTGAACATATATGGGAATGTAATATCATGTTACTGTCAGCTCTGTAATTTATTGTGATGGTTTACTCCAGTCTGATATGATTCTTGATATGATAGCTATATGCTAAAGGTTAAATGCGATGCGGAATCCGATGGCCACGGACTCCGGGTCGCAACGCCATGAAAGCTTCCGCAAAAATATCCAGAATGTGTTGGGATGTGTTGTCTTCACACACACGCGGATCCTGGGAGGAAAATATAATTTATGCTTAATCCCATTCCCGCCCCCGAGGTTTCGGTTCGGGGGCGTGACACAAACGCACCCTGAGGTAGGGCTGTCAATTTAGTCAATTGAAATGGGTACCCAGCCCAGCCTAGCCCGTTCCAAGCCTGAAAATATAAGGCTTTTAAAAAATATTTGAGCCTGGCAAGCTGAGCTTGGACAATGATTTTAAAGCTTGGACAAAATGGGATTGACAATGGATAGAACAGGCTCCGCTCAGTCGCCCACAAGGACATTTCACTCATTTTTAATATACTTGTAGGTTAGGAGAATTGTGGTGAAGGATAAATTGAAGTAATTTATATATTGAGGTGAAGTCTTCTGCCTCATGAGTCATGATTCATATTGGTTTTGACCAAGTGTCATTTTCGCAATCTTTTTAGATTTTATTATGAAATATCATTTTGGCTGATATTTTACCTCTTATAACAGAAAATTAGTTGATAATATAATTTTATGACAGGGTAATTCTATTCTTAATTTTAAGTTTTTGTTCATGTAAGATAGCTTAATGCTATCTCATTTCTACTAACATTTCAATCAAAGGAAACTCATGCAAAACTTAAGCTGTAAAGGATGTTAAAAAATCCTCAAACTTACCGTACAGAAAAAGCCAATTTGTAGGTCCCATCATAGAGACAAAGCATATAGGTAATATATAATATAGTTTATAATTTGGAAAGTGCGGACTCTTTTTCTATTTGATTATAGGAATTATGAGAGTTTTTATGCTCAACAATTATGAATTCTCCTAATTCTTCCTCACAAATTGTTACGTGTGATCTATCCCATGTACCCATGATCTACATGTACGCATGGGGCCCTCGACAGTTGGTTGCATGATCTCATGTGATCTATAGCTTTGCAAAGATCCATTCAAAAAGTTGTCCTATTTTGATGGAGATTTGTTTCTTATTGTTAGTAATGATTTTCCTATTGTAGTGGCATCAGTTAGTAATGAGTTAATACTGTAATGGGTTTGGGTAGTTAGTTTCTCGAACGTGGGTTTCTACCTTTGTAGTTATAAAGACTTGGTCTTTGGCATGTAATGAGATTTTATCAAACAAAGTTCTTCACTTAGTGAGTTATTGGAGGACGGTTTCCCTCGAAGAAAACCAATTCTATTCTTTTTCTTTAGTCTTTAGACTCTTTTCTTCTTGGCAAATCTTGTTACTTCTTCTTTCAATCATCTCAAGTGGCAAAATAGGCCATAGAGGTAGAAGAGGACGAGGTGGAGGACGAGGAATTAATCCAGTCCAAGAAGACCATAACAGTTTGGTATCAGAGCCTGAAATGTCTGATCAGCGGATTATTCAACTTGAAGCTGAAGTGGGGTCCCTATCTACGGGGCAAGATCGTATTTTGAAGGAAATGCATGATATGTTTATGGCCATGAATGCTCGATTTGATCAGCTTGTGGCCAACCATAGTCACAACCGCGAGGATGGATCAGGCAATCGAAATGGTTGGAATGGTGACAGAAATTCGGGTGGACCATCTCGCACGTTTGCCCCAAAACTTGCTAAAATAGATTTCCCTCGTTTCAATGGGACTGAAGATCCAACAAGTTGGGTTTGTAGAGCTGAGCAATTTTTTTAGTTTCAAGGCACTTCGGAGGGAGAAAAGGTGCCACTAGCAGCGTACCACTTAGAAGGTGAGGCCCAACTGTGGTATCAATTACTAAAGGAGGAAGAAGATCACGTCTCTTAGGAGATACTCAAGGAGGGATTACATGTCAGGTATGGTCCTACCCACTTCGAAGATTTCTTTGGAGATCTCACCAAGCTTACACAAACTGGCACAATCCGTGAGTATCAAAGCCAATTTGAGAAACTACTTAGTCGTGTTGGAAAGATGTCACAAGCACAACAGGTGGGCTGTTTTGTTAGTGGGCTCAATGAAAGCCTTCGTGCTGATATTCAGGCCTTACGACCCTCGTCACTATCAGCAGCGGTTGGATTGGCCCATCTTTATGAAGCTAAGTACCAGTCTCAAGGTAATATTATCCATTCACAAGCAACGAAAGGCATTTTGGCTCAATCACATACTCTTTTGGGCCCAAATCCACCCTCTATTAAGAAGCTTTCACCCGCCGAGCTCCAAGATCGACGAAGCAAGGGATTATGTTTCAACTGTGATGAGAAATTCGGGCCAGGCCATAGATGCAAAAAGCTTTTCCTCATTGAAGGATGTTGGCCTGATAAAGAGGACGAAGGACCGCCGTGGGAAGACGCAGCCACAGTTGAAAATGGCTTGCAACCTTGAGGACAAGGTGGCTGTTAGGGGGAGGGAGTGTTACGTGTGATCTATCCCATGTACCCATGATCTACATGTACGCATGGGGCCCTCGACAGTTGGTTGCATGATCTTACGTGATCTGTAGCTTTGCAAAGATTCATTCAAAAAGTTGTCCTATTTTGATGGAGATTTGTTTCTTATTGTTAGTAATGATTTTCCTATTGTAGTGTCATCAGTTAGTAATGAGTTAATACCGTAATGGGTTTGGGTAGTTAGTTTCTTGAACGTGGGTTTCTACCTTTGTAGTTATAAAGACTTGGTCTTTGGCATGTAATGAGATTTTATCAAACAAAGTTCTTCACTTAGTGAGTTATTGGAGGACGGTTTCCCTCGAAGAAAACCAATTCTATTCTTTTTCTTTAGTCTTTAGACTCTTTTCTTCTTGGCAAATCTTGTTACTTCTTCTTTCAATCATCTCAAGTGGCAAAATAGGCCATAGAGGTAGAAGAGGGCGAGGTAGAGGGCGAGGAATTAATCCAGTCCAAGAAGACCATAACACAAATGTAATTGGATAATCTTGATCAACCATCTCATCGTAACTTTTCCTATCCCATTGTTCAAACTCAAATCCTTTCCATTTGGTGTGCCATTTGGCCGACAAGGAATAGGTTTTCGTTCAAGGGTAAAAGGATGAACCCTTGAATTGTGTTCTTAATTACAAATAAAATGGAGTTGGGTCCCAATTCTTTGTCCCCATGCCTCGCTGTACTACCTATCCCAAGAGTTTGGGGTTTGATCTCAAACAAAGAAATGGGGTTTTTACTATATATTTTCAAATGCGGCCTTTTTCCGTATCTAATGAATAATCTATTTTAGATTTTGCGATTTTTAGTAATTGTTCATTTTTTGTTGCAAGGCATCTAAAGGGCCCAGAGTTGTGTTCACCCAAAAATGTTGTAGCGAGGGCGGCTCTCTTTGCACTAAATGCGGTTAAGAGTAATGGAAAATCCAAAACTGCTCTCTTCATGGATGCCTTATAAGTCATCAAAACCTTTAAGGCCCGGAAGGGCTGAAGTATTGTGCCTTTGATTCAAGATTATCAAGACTTTGTTGTTCTTTCATTTTCGCTTGTTTGTTTTGGTTGCTTTTGGGGTGGATTAATGATTCAAGAGGAGAATTGTGGCCCCTTTTTTAAAGTAATTTTTTTTAAAGAACCAAGACAATTCACTAATAAGAATTGTGGAGAATAAAGTTGAATAAACTTGTTTAGCTTATATTCAAGATCGTGTTAAGCCTTGGCCTTGCTTTGCCTCGACCCGAGCCTGCATGGGACAGGATTTGACATAGGCTCATTCAATTTAGGATCTGGAATGGGTAACCCCCGTAGACCCGCCCAATATTCAGGACGGTATTGGACAGCCCAAGCCACGCCCAGGCCGTCCCATAAAGGGTGTGGTTCAAGGATACATCAAATCCAATCCCAGTCATCATCAAGTAAGAGGACTTAATATCAAAAGCCCATCAATGAGGCTCTTCCGAAATCTTAATTGCTCAAAAACTACTACCCCAACTTGTTTTACCTCTAAGACAAGTTTTACTTAAAATGGGGTTATATTTATCATAAGATTTATCTTGTCTAATACATGCGTTTTGAATATTTTCATGACATGGTTAGGGTCCAATCAGACAGTGGACATATCTTCGACTGAAATGAAACTTGACTAAGAGCTAAAGCAAGAACTGACAATGATGAAAGTAAAATTTCAAGTTAGGAGAGGAGCCCCAAGTGGAGTGAAATTTCCACACTATTTGTCATTTTTATTCAGTTAGGGCTGAATAGTTTCAAAAAATTAAATTGCACCCCCACTTAAATTGTTACCCTTCGCGTGGTTGGGAAGTCCAGGAATGAGTTGGAGGTCCTGACTTCAAACTATTTGGGGCCTTATCCGATGCATAGCGTTAGTGGTGAGTGGTGTTGCGTATCCGTAGTTGTACCAATGATCAATTGCAAGGTGGTCGGCCGGTTCCTTGTCATTAAAAAAATGAAAATTATAATTCATGAAATCTTTTAGCTCCCATCCATGAACCTAGATCTTCTGAGCTTGCATGGGATTCAACGGCGTGCCTAAAAAATAAATGGGTCCTGACCCAATAGTATGAGTCCTTGGTTTGGTTTCAATCAAGGACATACATGTGATCACAGGTGGGTCCCACAGCTCTCTCACCTAGATAGCTGCATTCGAGGGAGATCAATGGACCTCTGATTACCAGGTTAGTCAAAGGACTCAACTCAAAAATCTGGGCATGCATCCTTTTATAGGCTACCATGGTAAACCAATGGCAGGAAAAACCAAAAACAAAAAGAAAAAGAAGGGTCCTGACCCCACAGTACTGAGTCTTTACTGGTTTGTTTGCTGTCCAGGACAGATATGTGATCACATGTGGGTCTCAGCTCTCTCACCCTTAAAAGTTGTTTACACCAGTCAATACCATATTTCAAGTACCAAAGCAGACAGCTGCATTCGAGGGGTATCAGTGGGCTCTGATTCGCAGGTTAGTCAAAGAATCCAACCCAAGAATCTGGGCATGCACCCAGTTTTTTATGGGCTCAATTAAAGATCGTGTTTGCATTCTTCTTCATTGGGCTGATTTTTTTTAATGATTGGGTCATTTCTGTGTCACTATAATAGACTAAAACTGTAGAAGAAACTAAAAAATCATGACTAGAATCTTTGGGCCTGGCCTTGGGCTGAAAAAGGACCGGGTAGAGTATAAAATTCGATCCCGAATATGAATGGGCTGGACTTGAGTTGGCCTAGCCCTATGATTGCTCTTACTTGTCGCATTTTGCAGCAGTTACTAGAGAGAACAAAGCCTTGATGCTAATTTCCTACCAAAAGTAAAAAAAATAAATTAATAAGAAGGCCTAGTTGAAAGTGGTGAAAAATAATGAGCCAGGACTAATTAAATGGGACAGGGATGGAAATGGTCAGGCCCATAGTGTACCTTGATCTGTGCCCTAGGAACCGGACCTATACTCGAACCCAATTCTAGTTTAAAGACTTGGATTTAACAAAAGACCTGAACCCGGAGCTGGATTTGAGACCCGCTGGTTATGGTTTTCAAGATATAACTCTTCTCTAATTGCAGGCCCACTTGAGATTGGTTGATTGAGAGAAAGGACTAGGTGCTTTATAACTTCAGATAAAACCATTGAACCTTAACAACCATTCTAATCTTTCTTAAGGTCTTTAAAACACATACTCTTTCCAAATCAAAATCTTCCCTAACATTTCCATAAAATCTTCACCATCCGATTTCAAGATTTTTTAAAATCATATTCAATCAATCTCAAGCAATCTCCTCATCTCCTAATATATCTCTAATTCAGAACTATTTAATTTAATGTTTCAGTGATCAAGCCGGGCAAATGTGAAAGATGTTATAGTTTTTTTTTTTTTTTTTTTTTTTCAATGCAGAAAGGGAGGGAATAGACTTTCCAGGGCAGTCTTGTTTATAGTCCCCATCCCAGCGGCGGCTAACCGCCAGGTGACCGAAATTTCCCAGGTTTCGGAGAGCTCCTCGCTCGAGTGAACTCTCCGGTTCGCTCGAGCGCTGAGCTTTGTCGGTAAAAGGAGATTCACTAGGCATTGTATGAGGCCATCTGAGAAAAAAACCATATCACGAAGATGTCATTCGAAGTTTTGAAAATTCAAAGTGTATAAGGAGCCCGGAATGTCTTCAGACTCAAGGAGTACCAAGTTATCATTGCAATCGACATACGGGACCCCTATTCACCTTAAACAAATCTTGAAATCATTATTTTTCCCGGAATTGTATTAGTTCATTGTATTTCCTCATTTCCAAGATTTACATTACATGAGTTGTTTTCCCGAAAGCATGATAGTTACATTAGTAACATTGACTTGTCCCGAAGAGTATTGCCCGACACGAAATGAAAGTTATGCATTTGAGTATTCTTGCCCCGTTCATTTATTTACTTGAACTTGATGTGTTTTTCATATGTCTCGATTTGTGATTTAATCCTATGAGTCGACATCACTAAGCTTGGATAACCTTGTCGGTTTGATTCACCGACTTGGAGAATCCTCTCCCGTCCCGCCAGCTGCAGTTTGGATCCCGATACCCGGCCTATTACCGTGGTCCCGTCTCGTATATTTATATTGTATATATGATTTGCGTTGAATCTCCTCACCTTGAGTGACTGAGATCAACGTCCCGTTATACTATTGTCACTTTAGTGACAGAGGACTTAGCTTTATATGATTGTCATCTTGTTAGTTCCCGATCCCTTGGTTACCTTATATGGTTTTACCTTATTTACCTGTTTTCTAACAAGTGATTTACCTATTCTATGAGAGTTCTTGTTTAAACAGATTTCTATGATTTTCAAGGTATTCTCTTTATTATTATATGTTGTTGTATCTTCTCATTCTCTTGTCAGACCGTCGTGTCTGACCCAATTGCTTTAGTACTCAGGTCCCGTTGCCGGTTTCCTTGAGGAGGAGCCAGAGGAGGCGGTACATGAGCCGCAACCTCTAGTCGAGTGGCGCGCTGACGATGTCATGTAGACATCGGGTTGCTAAGAGAGGCGTAACATTTTGAGGGGAGCTATTTAACCATTCATTGGGTTATTGTTTTGTTTATATTGGGCTTTGTTGGCCTCTAATTTTGGAGAATGTAAATAAGTGATATTTGTATAAACTTCAACTCACTTTGGGTAACGTGCTTTAGATCATTGCTCTTTCTGATACAGTTTTGATACTTGATGTTAATGCTTTCACGACTATAGATAGTCTGACTATTTGATTTGCTACATGCTTCCGCACTTTATAAAAATGTTCATTTATGGTTGTGATATCCTCACCGCGGACACCTGTGGAAAATTAAATAAACGTTGTTATCATTCTAACAGATGTAATGTGGATCATCATTTAGTCCCGATCCCGGATCGGTTCCTTCGTGGGGGCCCGGTCCGAGGTCGCGACAGGAACCCGCAAGCCAAAAGAGAGAAGATGGAAACGGTGGTCTTCAGTTCGTGGTATATAGGTGATGGTGCGATATCCTACGAGGCTAAGATATTGAACGGTGCGATATCCTACAGGCCTGGGATATCGAACCCTGGGATATCCTACCGCCTTAAGATATCACAGGATAAAGGGTAAAATTTTCCCAATTTGGACGTCCTTTTATGTACGATCTTCTACTAAGTAATTTGTAGTCTTTTATCTGATATTGGGTAAATGTCGGGTTCTAAGCCGTCCGTATGGTAATTTTCCCTATTCTGATTTCAAGTACCAAAGCAGTACAGCTGCATTATAGGGTATCAGTGGACTCTGATTCCCAGGTTAGTCAATGAATCCAACCCAAAAATCTGGGCATGTACCCTTTTATGGGCCGAATAAAAGATTGTGTTTGCATTCTTGGTCATTGGGCTGACATTTTTTTTTCTTTTTCCAATGATTTGTTCATTTCTGTGTCAATATAATAGACTAAAACTGTAGAAGAAACTAATAAATCATGACTAGAATCTTAGGGCCTGGTCTTGGGCTGAAGAAGGACAAGGGTTGAGTATAAGAATAGATCCTAAATATGAATGGGCTGAACTCGATTTGGCCTAGGCCTGTGATTGCCCATACTTCTAGCATTTAGCTGGCAGTTACTAAAGAGAACAAGGCATTGATAACAATTTCCTACCAAGAATAAATAAATAAGAAGGCCTAGTTGACAGTGGTGAAAAATAATGAGCCAGTACTAATTAAATGGGACCAGGGATGGAAATGGTCAGGCCCATAGTGTACCTTGATCTAAACCCGAAACCTATACTCGAACCCAATTCTAGTTTAAAGAACCCGAGCTGGATTTGAGACCTGCAGACAATTTATTCTTTTTTTCTTTTGTAATGGTACCAAGCTTAGGAGACTAGGACCAAGAGAGCCTACATGAGTGGGTAGAGGAAGCCCACGAAGTGAGAAGAATAGGTGTCTTTGTCCCACTGCAGCAGCAAGGTGCCGAATAGGAAGAGTATTCCTTAATTTTTTAATCTCAACTTGGAACGGTTGTAATCTTTTATCTTTCTTGAGCCTTATCAAATCCTATTATGGATTCAGTTCTATTAACACTCATCCCATATTAATTCACGAGATAATTACATTAGGAAAAATGTCTCATTCCCATATCACATGGAATCTATCTCTTACTAAAATATAGACTTCATAAAATAATAATAATCAACATCATTATCATTAGATGATTTTACCTGAAAAAATACTTTGGCCATTAGACTGAAAGAGACAAATTACCCAATTATGCACCAAATATGGCAATTTGCCTAAAAACTTAGGTTTTTTTTTTTTACCATTTTTTTCAAGGGTTGATATTGACCCTCATTTTATGTGGTGAGGGTTGACATCGGCCCTGAACAGTAGAAAAAAAAAACACATTTTCTCAATTTCTACTTTTTTCCTTCATTCCACAAACCCAATCCAATGAAGGAAAAATTCCCCAAGTAATGTGATCGATGAGATTCTCTCCATCAAATCACGAGCGGGAGGGAGAGGGAGAGGGAGAAAGAGAGAGAGAAGGGGCCTGCTGTCGGTGTGGATTCTAAACGCATAGGAAAAGCTAATGCAGTTGTGGCAAAGCTGGAAGTCCCAAAACACCTCACCTTTCCACTTGGATTCCATGGATTTTGGGCTCCAGATTAATAAATCGTCTAGAAAGATCGTGGGAAGAATACTCGCACCCTCTTTTGGTACACAAATCACTACCACTTGTACCGGGTTGTTGGTTAAAGAAAGCAAGCAGCAAGCAAAAACAGTTTGTGCAATAAAAAATTAAGAGAGAATATCAGATGCCGAGGTCACATTTGGATCCATGGACATGAAGGTTTGACGACTTTCCCATGAAAACAGGAGGATTCCTTCATAGCTACGTGTGGGAGCCTAAAAGTTCAGGACCCAGATTAGGTTGGTGTTGGATTAGTAATTTGTTGATTGAGCTTCTTTAGGGAAGATAGACCGCTTTAGGACCTGAAAGGAAAGGAAAAATAGAGATCAGAGACCCTGACTGCTGTCAGCCGAAGGCTCTCCGATGACTGAGTTAGTGTTGTCACTGAACAAATGATGGAGATGAAAGGCAAGTATGCTCTCATGCAAGGCGTTCTGCAACACACTATACAATATATGATGAACATGACATTAGTTTATGAATTTATTAATTCATATTTCATATCTCCATACCTCTGAAGGGATTCTTACCCTTGTTTTTTTAGAGGTTTCACCTGGCACTCCCTTAGTGGGGGTAGGTGGAGAAACTGTCAGGTCGAATCAAGAGATGACCCCTGGTATTAATTCAGATGTGATCGATCAAGGCAACACCTGACCACCATCCGACGCTTGTCTTGTCTGTCAGCACGTTCTGCAACGTAGCCATAACTTCATGGAAGTACAATGATGGCCTAGTATCCACCCCTGTGGATGGACCAAGCTGAGGATAGTACTGAGGCCGGGTTCGGATGCATCAAGGCACCATTGTTGAGGTGTCTTATACCGATACCGAGATGAGTCCAGTTGGTACTCTTACCGAGATTGGCTCAAGCTTGGTACAAGCTGGCACTGTTTGCCGAGCTTAGATGAGACGTCTAGCTGCTACCGTTACCGAGCTCGATGGATCTCGGCGTTGTGGCCGAACTTGGATACCGAGATCGGGATGCACTGAGCTAGTACTGCTACTGAGACCAATGTAATTCTTCTCTTAGGAAAACACCCCGCACAATTGCTTCCCAGCTCGCGACTTCTTGGAGTTCTCTAACTTTTTTATGTCGGGAGCTGAGTAATGCGTTGAGAGGATCTGATGTATCGACTTTGAAATTCATCTCAGTGTTTGGCCGGTGACATCTAATCTTTATCATGTAGTCTGCCTGTCTTTCCGGGACAATAAATATCACGCCGATGACGCTTCCTCTTTCCGATGCGATAAATGTTAGGTAGGTGGTGCTTTATCAGCCCAAGGCAATAAATTGCACGCTGATGTTTCGCCTTCCAAAAGCAATAAATGTAACGTCTGAATATCTGTGCGAGATTAACTGGCAGTGCCACGTGTCTCCATCTAGTTGGTCGTTCAACGAAATCGAAGCGACGCGTGCCTTCAGGATTTGGAACGGGCGCCATACCGCCTATAAATAGGGCATTTTCCTCTGTTACCTTTTTCACTTTGGTGTTTCATCAGAGAGAGCACTGCTACAAGAGAACTCTGTCGGAGATACATCCGGAGCCTTACCAGGAGCCTGACTTAGCAAACTAGAGCCTGGAATCCGCCATTCTATTTGTGAGTTTTCCTTCATTATCCCTGTTTTGCATACCACCTTTCTGTTTTTAGGGGTTTTGCTCTAGGGTTTAGGGCTTTTGTATTTCTCCCCCTTTTTCCAGTATCACCACCCGTTTAGAAGAATGGGATCTTATAAGAGTTAGACAGAGACCCCTGAGGCTATGACCTACTTCTGGGAAATGTACGGGATCCCAAAGGATGTCCCAACAAAACTGGACGACCCGAACGACCTCTATGAGGGTCGATCCTTTCGGGATGGCTGGATGTCATTCACGCTAGTTTTAATAATAGAGGGAGAGGTTAGGTTCCCCGTTCACCCTCTGCTTAGGGCCTACCTCGGCCCATGCCAGCTGATGCCCAATGGCTTCAAAGTCATAATGGGCGTTGCCGAGCTAAACAAGATACTGCGTATAAACCTCAGTGTCCATGACATCGAGGATGTATACGACATGTGCAAGCCCGCCGGGGACGGTCACAACTATTATCTCCGAGGGAAGCCGAAGATGGAGCCCTTCGTCCATGATCTGGAGGACTCGAACAGACACGACGGGGACGATCGTCTACTCGTCTCTGGTAACTGGGAGTTCGGTAAGGACGAGACCGAGGCGGAGAAATTGCACAGGATTCCTCGACACTTCGGAGTTCCTCCAAGTAATCACCGAGCTAAAAATGTTGTCTTTTTCTTCTGTTTGTCTTGCTAAGCTGATGCTATCTTCTGTCGTGCAGAGACCAGCCAGAGGAAGCAGCGAGCTATCGCGGTCACAACGGTCGAGCTGCTTGGTCCTTGGTCTGATACGAGCCGAGGTATCACACGTACATCAAGAGGAAGGAGCTCGTGCCCGCCAGCTCGGAGGCTGTTGATTTGGCCCAGCTCGTCGAGAGCTCTTATCTCCCTCCAACCGTGAAGAAGAAAGGGGAGAGGAGATGGAGAAAATGAGGCCAGTTTTGAAGGTGAAAGACCTGGGGGCGAAAGCATTGGGGACTCGAACTCCCTCTTCCTCAGTAGTCTCGGGTGGCACCGAGGGTTTTGTTGCTGCTGCTAGGGAATGTCCTATTGCCCCCGCCACTACTTCTGTTGCTGTTGTTCCCAACGACACTGCTAGAACTATTGTTGTTGCTCGGCAGCGTTCCGCCGAGAACCAAAGAGAGGGAGGTTGATCTGAGAAGAGGCAGCGGTCTGAAGGCAGCGGTTAGGGAGCTCGGAGCACCCAGTAGAAGGGGCTAAGGAAAAGGCCCTAAAGGAGAAGAGGCACCGGGGCGAGGGCTCGTCGGAAAGAGGCCCTAACTAGGCCTTGGTCCCTCAGCCTGCAGGGGCGGCTCTTTGGAGGCCGAGCCTCCAGCTCGGGCCTGGGAGGCCGATGATGGTGGAAAACCATCTAAACAGCAGTCCGTTGGTCGTGGCTGCTCTTGCCATAGCGTGCGCCCTGCCACTCGATATGCAGAGGCATAGAGGAGCGGACGACATGACACTGCTGTCTACATCTCTGCAGTGATGCTCTCGGTAAGTGTTCGATGCAGATTTTTAGAGTAGCATTTGCTTCTACTAACTTTCTTCTGACTTCGTCTTCCTTCTTAGACTACACAGAGGGTTCAGGTGGTCTTGGAGAGGGCCCGCGAAAGTGGCTCTAAGGCCGAGAAGCTTGAAGCTGAAAAGAAGAAGCTCGCTGCGGCCTTGGAGGGGAGTAGTCGAGAGATGAAGGCGGCGGAGGAGAAAATAAGCACTTAGGAGGTAGAGATGTAGTTTGCGCTCCAGGAGCTCACTAGGGTGACGGCCGAGACCCACGAGCTGAAAGGTTGATTATGATGTTGACCGGACACATGTATTTACCTAATTAGTGTCCAAACTTAGATTCTATCGTCTGCAAATGTACCCTATGATAATCCAATGACCTTGAAACTTTAGGAGACCATTGCAGGTGATGTCTATGACTGACATTGACCTATAATTCTATTAGAATACCATTTATCCGGAAATACCGCTATTAAACATAAATGTGATACCAAAGAGAATCTGTTTATTGAATTAACCTACGAAACACCAAGCTATGGTACACATTAGTATCTAATGATGATATCCAATATTTTTAGAATGACTGATGGACTTTTTAGATAAGTTAATAGATGTATTCAATCTTATCTGACCAGGACCACTGACCAGGAATCTCAAGCTTAGGGTACCGGCTGGAGATACGGATTGATGTTCTAATTATTAGATTGTAAGTACATTTTCTCGTATCTTGAAAGTATAAGGTTTTGTTTTGCAAGACAAGTTTGTATTTTGTTAGACACTGATATATGTACATGAGTACACATTTAGTTGTTAGATATGTATTCTATTTTATTCCGTATTTGGTATTTTGATATTTGAATATCAAACACATGTTTATTAAAGATTTATTTTGTTTATTGATATTTTGATATTTCTGTTAAAATCAAGTTTTGACTTCTGTTTTATCATGTTTTCATCAGTTTTCTTGTCATTTTGTCAGTATCAGCTATTATTTTGTATTTATTCTATTTTACTCAGATTTTAAGTCAATTACACCACTTTAGCACACCAAGTTCTTGCTGGTTTATCTGATTCATCCTTTGGTGTTTCAGGTGTTTGACTGGAAACCATAGAATTTCTATTAATTCTGATCTGCAGATGTCATATAGACATCGGGTTCCGCGAGATGCGTTATCACATGGGATGGTTTTATTTTCAGTTATCTATACTGACCTTTGTTGCTCTTTTTGTCTGAGTTGTATATTAAAATACATCTTTTTCATATCTTAAGCTTTAATATTGGAAATAAATAGTTCTGTTTATGCTCTGTTTCTACTCTTTAACTGGGAATTTTATCCCGTGGGAATGTTACGCTTCTAACTTTGGATCAAGAGGCTTAATATGAAATCAGGAAGTGACAATTACTTACTCTAAAGATCTGGCAACTCCATGGGATATCCAAATGCATTGATTCCAAGATACTTTAGTTTCTTGTTTAGTTCATCACCTAATTGAAACCACAGCATCCAGATTTCCATTACTACAGTATTTATAGAAAAGTAATAGATGCATATGCTCCACACAACTAATCATAAGATGAAAATAATACTAATAAATAATGCTATAAAAATAATGAATAATAAAGAACAGAGAAAATAAAGAAGGTAAATATAAGTAGGAACATGTACCATAAATGAACTCTTACAAGTAAGATATGCAAGATCTTACACCTTTTACAGAAACTTTATTACACATTCTACCACCTTGTGCAATCTGCAAAATAACAACAAAACATATTCAAATCCATTTCTCGCTCATATATAAAAAATAAAAACATAATCACAAATTGAGTGGCTTCTAATAAGGATATTCTCAAGCACGAAGAAATCATATAAAGACAAACCTCGCATCTCCCCTTGCACAAGCAATCTCCAAGATGAATAATTACAAGCTCATAATCTTTTGTTCTGACCGTAGCAATGATGGCCAACTTCTTTTCCCAATTATTTAGCATACAATTGGCACAAATGACTAGTCCATATAAATCACTACATGACGTAAGTATATATAAGAAAAAAAAAACTTAAGAATTCTAAAATCCGTTATCTAACATTATAAACAAACTATACACAAACGAGCAAACAATCAAGTGGAAAATAAATTGTATATCGGTCCACTTGCAATCAAACTTGCCCTTGCATGACCATAATCACCAAACTAAACCAAATATATGGATCAAGTTTGTACCTAAATTTCAACAAAAAACCCAATGAGGAATCTAAATTATAATCACAACCATGATTTTCCAAAAGGACAAGAGTTCCATCAAAACTAAATCCTTTAGACTAATATTGCATCGGTATAATCATATTTATTGCTACCATAAAAGAAAAGTTTTATTAATAATAATTTAATTTTATTATTCATTTGCTCCACGATCATTTCTATCTGCTCCCTGCAAAAAAAAAAAATAGGATAAACATTTGGAATACCCTCTTACATGAAAGTCTGGGATTCGAACCGTAGAGGGGAGGAGGTGAATAAGGTAAGCTAGACTTTAGTTACCAATTATGCCAATTTTTAAACTTCTTTAAATTAATTAGTCACTAATGATGATTATGTTACTAAGCATGCAAAAGCTAACAAAAATAATCACCCCAAATCAACCACCATAACACAAAGATTTATAGTGGTTTGACATCAATGCCTACATCCACTACGGGCTTGGGATTCTACACCCCACCGGATTTTTACTATCTATGCTTTTCAATAGGCTAAGCAATAACCTTTACAAAATGCTTTTCAAGGCTAAGTAATAACCTTACAATATGCTTTCCAAAGTTAAGCAATAACCTCTTGGGTTTTATGGTTCACCTCTAACTTTTACACTTATGGTTTTCTAAGGCTAAGTAATAATCTATAACCTTAAGATCGGTTGTCTTTACTAAGTGTCTACAATACAATTGAAGAGATACAAATTAAGCTCAATTACAATGCCTCTTAATTAGGCGGATATAAAAGTTTAAATCTAACTCAACACATATACTATATGAATGCAAAGATGAATGCTCTATATGTATGCATGAGAACTTGAATCAAGTTTTAAAATGATAACTCAATGAATGTAAAGCTTAAAGCTTTTGAAGGTTTAAGACATAAATGTTTTGATTGAAGTGAAATGCTAATCAAATGTTCTTTAAATAAACAACTTGTAACGATATGACTTATTAAGTTATGTATGTTGTATTGAATTCTCAAATCTAAAACATGTGATGCTTGAGCATAATTGTTTTGAAAACAAATTAGTCTGCCTATGTGTTCATGGAATGAAAACAACTTGCTAGAGATTCAATCAAATATGAGATTCATGCTATGAGAGAAATCCAAGTTTTAACAAAACATGAAACCATTATGATATGAAAGTTAAAACAAACTTGGTTTAAATGTAAATGAAGAATCCAAAACAAAAAAAACAAAAAAAAAAAAAGTAATTCAAAGTGAAATATATGTAATGGATTCAACAAATTAAACTTAGTTATCATGCTAAGATTGATTTACCAATCATTTAAACAAAGCGTAAAATCATATGATAAAGAAAGCAAAGCTTACTTGAAATGATTTAACTTAATGAAATCAAGCTTTTAGCTTTCAATGGACCAACTAACCTTTCCCAGCTCAACCTCCTTTTTTAGGCTTCAAAATTCCTCAAAAAATGCCTCAAAGTTAGTTCAAATCCCAAGGAAGAGCTCAAATATATAGTAAAAAAAAAAAAAAAAAGGACCCAATGGCTCTCTGTTCGGTTGACTGAAATCCCAACAGTTGGAAAATTTAGGCTTAACTTTCTATGAAAATTTGGTTGATCGAAATCTCCATTTTGGTTGGCCGAGATTTTGACTTTTTTTTTTTTTTTGGAGTTTTGTGAAACTTCGGTTAGCTATTTCCCCAAATTCGGTTGACCGAATTTTTCCCAAAAAATTATATGAAAGTGATTTTCTAAGAAGGGAAGTTTGGCCATTGAGAGTCATGCTTGGTTTCATGTTTAAATCAATCAAAACCTGAGCTAAAATGCCTAAGATGATATGAAAGACTAAACTCATATGCTAGCATGATCCGGAAATCTTCTTTTTAAAATTAATGCATCCAAGTTTAAAATCCATACATGCATGTAACAAAAGTTCTAAATGTTTTTAAAACAATGCATGTGAAATCAAGATTTCAAGTTTTTCAAAAACATTGCTCATGTGAAAATTCAAGTGATGATAACATGATAATGCATCCATCAAATTGAAACACACAAAACACCTAACAATCTACCCCTTTGCAATTTGATGGCAACACACCCATACACTGAATTTTTACTCTAAGTCTTCAGCTCCCCGTGAATTGGAAATGTCTTGAAATCTCTTGGATGCTTCTTTGACGTGGCTTTGGCTCTCTTCTTCAATCTTCCTTTTCAGCTTTCTCTCTTTGGCCAATCATCATCTTGATCTCCCGAGCTTTTTTTCTTCTTTCATCGCTCCCCATTTGACCATACACTCTCTCCCTTTAGCAAGATATGCATTTTGTTCCTTTGTGGAAGATTATACAATATCTCCCCTTAGACAACTTGAACATTATCCCCCCCCCCCCCTCCCTTTGATATTAAATTGCAAAGGTACCTATACACATGAAACAAGGAGATTACATTTCAGTAGCACCTGTTAACAAAAGAGGTCAAAAATGAAATACATAATAGCGCTTGATGTATGATAAGTGATCGCTAAGGGATCAAAGCCAAAACAAGGGTGAGTTTGATCAACTCGATCTAATACTTCCTTTGAAAATCTACACTCCCCCTCCATCCATTCTCTCCTTTTGTCAACAATCTGACAATGATTTAACTATATAGTACAAGGAGTAGATGGTTTTACCAATTAAAGGTAAACTTCAAGGGAAAAATTAGCCAGAATTTAACTATAAAATTTAATATGATCATATAGAACAAGGTGATGGGGATATGCGATCATGGATAGAAAGCACCACTTGAAATAAAAGATACCAATTGAGTTCAAGGATATGACTTCAATCTCAATAATGCTAAAATGGAGTAAGAAGAATATAACTCGTAGGATAAATTCAAATTAGAGTTATCCATTATGTTATGGGGGTTCACTAAACATAACATCAATTTATATGAATATGAAAACCATATGCTATGTATGTATAATGAAATCATTTCATTCAATCATTAAATATGACTATGATGTGCAAGGTGAATGAGATGAAGTTCAATCATGAAGCCAACCTCAACCATTAGTCAACCAAGATTGTGATCTCATAACATGGTGGTCATGAGATTTATCTATTTGTGCATGAGAGGTGGCAAACATGAAGGTTATGATGCTAAAGAAGTGTGACATGGAATAAAAGCATATGACTATCAAGTTCAATCCAATGTGCACAAGGTTTATCACATTCTCAAGATATGACACCAATTGGATATGATGCCAATTGATACTAATTGAATATGAAAACATGATTAAATGCATGGATGTGACAAACACAAAATTCTACTAAGCATCATGAATAATCATCACTTTTAATAATATAACTAGTGAGCATAGTGAGGAATATGAGAAAATGCATTTCACAAATACGACTTGAAAGTGCATGCAATTTTCAAAGTGTAACAATAGATATAACTATGAGGGGTGAGTGTGTGTGTGTGCGCCATTCACAATTTGAGATGGATCAGGCTTAGGTTCTTTTTCCTCTACTTTCTCTTCTTTAAAAGGTTCATCATCCCATGTCGTATTGAGAGCTTCTTTCTTATTGGCACACTCATTCGCAAAGTGATCATATCCTTGGCACTCAAAACATTTAGTCCCTTTTGGATAATGCTTTTTCTTAGATTTAGAATTCTTCCACTTGGCTTGTTTTGATTTCATGTACTTATTGAAACACTTCATAAGCTCAGCTATATCATCTTCAAGCTCAGAATTAAAATGAGTTGCGATTTTCTTTTCAGGTTTCTTCGGTAATTCTTTGATGGCGTTCAAAGTAATACCTTTATCTTTAGATTTTTCCTTATCCAAATGGTTTGCTTCGAAAGTCTGAAGATTTCCAACCAGTTGGTTTACCTTGCGGGTGTCTAAATTCCTGTTCTCTTCAAATGCATCAACCTTTGAATCAAACCTCGAAGGTAAAGACCTCAAAATTTTCTTAACAATCTTGTTTACTGGTATTTCCTCACCCAAGTTGAAAGCTAAATTGACAATATCATCCAACTTAGGATAGAATTTATCAAAGGTCTCATGTTCTTCCATCATAATGGTTTCAAATTCTTTATTCAACTTCTGCAATTCATATTGCTTAACAGTATTTATGCCCTCATAGACATTCTTTAAGACATCTCATGCTTCTTTTGTAGTTTTGCATGTGGATACCCTATGGGACTCTTCAGCAGTAACTCTATTGTAGATAACATTAATCTCCTTGTTATTGCAATTGAAGGCATGCTTCTCATCCTTAATCCATTGGGCTTTTGGTTCAGAAACAGTTTGCCCATTCGCCACAGTTTTTGGTTTAGAGTACCATTCCTCAACAATATCACAGACATCATCATCAACGGACTTAAGGAACCAAATCATCATTTGCTTCTAATATGCATAATTTGACCCATCAAGCAAATGAGGCTTTGTAGTTAATGTATCTTCTTAATTGAGTACTATTCTAGAAATCTCAAAGGATCAAACACAACAAACTTGTGTAACCTGCTATGATACCACGTGAAGAACTTTTGTTGATATCTAAATTGGTCAACTCAACAGTCCAAACAATGTGTGCAAAAGAATATGATACACAGCGGAAATAAAAATCAACAAGCACTCATCATAAGAGACACCAAATATAGCATCAAAAATCAAAATTGGGTAAAAAAACACGGATCCTAGCTGGATTAATAATCAAGCACTATAAATCTCACAGTTACAGGACAGTCACATTTCCCTCCTTAAATAATCACTACCTAAGGACTATAGTTATCTCTTATATAGCTTCACGACTCAACGACTTCACACCGTTGACCGTAACAGATTCAACACCATTTGACTCATCAGATCTTCTACGAAAAAAGATGAACTTCTACGAGAGATGTAGAAGAATTGCTCTATAGATAAGCTCTGCAGCACAACTCTCCAATGGAAGCTCTAGAGATGAGGAATTCTCTCAATTAGGGCTTTTAAGTCAGAACAATGAGAGAGAGGTCTCTTAGGATAGCCTTAGAGTCCTTTAAATAGGCTTTAGGGATGTGCCTGGGAAGTAGAGTTACAATAAAATACAACCAAGAAAGTCCTAGCACAATGAGGAAAGAATTCCAGAAAAAAGAAAGTCTTTCTGCGAAGCCTGCGGTCGAGCATGCGCTCGAGCGGGTGCTCAAATTAATTTTCAACTTAGGCTCGTGCGTAGAAAGAAGTGATTGAGCACTAGAGTTCTCTAGACATTTTGCGCTCGAGTGCGGATGGGTCTGCTCGAGCAGGTAAATCCAGTATTTGGATTTTTGCTCAGCTTTCTTGTCTGTCTTTGCTTCAAATCTTCCCAGCGAAACAACTACAGTCCATTCTAAAATAATTAGAAAAATTCAACTCAATGGACCCAAATACCCAAAGTTTTGTCCAACCCATGAATTAGACAACATATAATTTTCTAACAAAGAAGTATTTAAGAATACAGTTCGATCCCACTTGGCTGTGCCTAAGGTTTGAGCCTTGGGTACGTCACATTTTCTCACTTGTGTGGGCTTTCTTTTCGTTTGTGTACGTCACATTTTCTCACTTGTGTGGGCTTTCTTTTCGTTTGTGCAGGTTTCTTTTCCACTTATGGGGGCCTTATTTTTGCTTGTGCGGGTTGTCTTGCTGGCCCTGGCCCCTTGGTTGGGTTAAAAAATAAAGGCAAAAGAAGAAGAAGAAAGAACACAGTTGCTAAAATCTGAAATAAATTTTTATTTAAGTAAACATTAATTAATTTCTCACATGATGCTTAATTAAGTTTTTAAGTGGGCATTGGTACAGGTTCCAGTATACAAGGTAAGTGTGGGTATGCTTGCTGGCCCTGGCCAAGGTTCATGAATATAAGACAGACACAGCATTTCACAACAAACGACAGCTTTGAAATTTTGCATTGCATCTAATGTGGATATGCTTTATTCTAATGACTGTCTAACAAAGTGTTAACGAAGATGTTAAAATCAAAGGACCCATCAGTTAAAATCCATCCTTCAGAGGTGACCAAGTCACTCCTATTATAACTCTTTAAAAAGTTCGTTTACACCTTTAAACAAAGATTAAAGGAGATATTTCTGTACTGACATGTGTTTTTAAAAGTAGTTAATTTCAATAAGATAAGGGTGATATTTTTGTACTGAGCTTTCATCTGTTAAACAAATATGATGGTGTCATCATACTTGCATTGGTTGACTGCATAGGGGTGCAAATCTTGTCATAGCTTTTGGAATTAAATACATTAATTAGGGGTTTAATCATAGTGATCTCAGTCTTAACCTTGATTTTTTTTAAATCATTTTCAAAATAAAAAATCACAACATGCATAATATTGTATGCTTAATTCATCCATCTGTACATGGGAGCTCGATGGGTGTGCATAAGAATACTTCTTTATGCTTGTGGGTGCTTGAATCCTTTGATGTGATCAATGTCAATTGCAAGTTAATCCACAGGCTAGCAGAACATGATAGATTTGTAGAGTAACACAGGAGTAAGTGCTAAATTAAGTTGAATGAATTATAAACTCACAAGACTCATCCAATATACAAATAGTTAGGTTTTGGACCCTCTTTGTTTACATGAAATTGAATTTCAAAGAATTTTAAGAGATGCATCTCTAAAAAAGATTAGAATTAAATAAATAGAAGTGAAGATCTATAAAAGGCTAGCTATTTAATGATTTCTTTTTTGATAAAAAAAAATGAAGAGATTTGCTAAATACACATTGAAAATTGATCTCTGCATGCTGATTTTTTTTTACCAAAATGCCCAAATAGGAAATTACCCAAAAACGACATTTATCAAACTATTTGTAGGAAATCGTGTGGCCCGCATGCCACGGGTCCCACGTCAAATCAAATCAATAAGGGTAGAGGCTTGCAGAGAACACAATCTCACTTAATGTAAGACTTGATCTGTCCCCACTAATAAGACTCCCAATAGGATCAGTGGATGTGGATTTCTTGGCGAAGAAGTCTCCAGTGAGTGTGACTCTTTGAGGCTTGTCTATATAAGATAAGGGAGCCCTAGGGTCGGATGTTCTCCATTCTCATAGGTTAGACAGATGCGAAGAGATCTGCGGAACTTCTCAATCAGCGGAACATACATAGATCTAGATCCATCACTCTCTACACCACCAACTTCTTTCTACATACCCCCACCTCCACCCCCACCCAAGCCGCCGGCACCCCCTCCAATAGAACCGTCGAACCGAGAGGGAGGGAGGGAGGGAGGGAGGGACATTGGTGATGGGAGGAGGCGGCGAAAGGGAGAGGAAGAGGGGGGAAAGGGACAAGGAGAAGGCGAGGGAGAGAGACAGGGAGAGTGAGAGTGGGCGGTGGGAGGAAGAGAGGGAGTAGAGAGAAGTCAAGAGAGTAAAGGTTAGGGTATTTTGGAAGTAAATGACGTGTAGAAAGTAACCATGGTGGGTGTAGAGACTGGCAGTGTTCAGTGATCAATTCTCAATGTGTATTTAGCAGCTCTAAAAAATGAATTTAGTAAAGATTGAAAATGAATACTTAACCATCACTTAGTAATTCAGATCCTACAAAAATAAGATTCAGATCTATATCCCCACCTAAAAACTTTTTACACCTCACCTTTTCAATAATCCTCCTATGAAACTCACCTATTCATTAACTATATGAAGACCAAAGATTCAACTTGTTACCAATAAACAACTCTTGAATTTAATGGGTTTAAATACGTGCAAGTTTATGGTCAGGTGAGCTCCAATGAAGGACAAGTAAGTATGCTCCTAATGCTTTAAAACCATGCCAAAAGAAAGCCTTCGCGCTCAGTGCCGTATAAACCGTTTGACCATCTTAGAAATCATCTCACAAACGTAAACCATCCGATGGTGGGCCATCAAAAATCACTAACCAATCATCGGCCCCAAGGTAACTGTAACACCACGAAATCCCCATGACCCGACAACCCAAACCTGGAAAGGACAAAAATTCCCCATTCTGCCTCAACCTCGGACCAACCGCATCAACCAATCCCTTCCTTCCCCTCCACCCTTCCACGTGGCATCATCTCCAAAACCCCAATTTAAAAACTCCACCTTCCTCCATCCCCCTCACTCTCCCTCTCAAAATGCCGTTCCCTTCCTGGCTGTCATCCACCTGCGTATCGTCCGACACGACCGTTACAATATCCAAAACCCGAAACAACGTCTCATCCTCCGACACGAGCACCGCTTCCGAGATCCTAAGCACCAGTAGCAGTAGCCTCCCTTCAAACTTCTCCCTCCAAACCTTCCCTTCTCTCCCTTCCCTCCAAAAGCCCTCCTCGGCCGAACAACCCTCCTCTTCTTCCTCGACCCCGCCTCCTCTTCTCCACCACCTCTGCCTCTCCTCCATCCGATCCCACCACCCCAGCCACGTCAGCACCCTCTCCCTCTCCAACAACCTCCTCTACGTCGCCTTCTCCAACCAGATCTCCGTCTGGAACCTCAAAACCCTCTCCAAGATAACGTCCTTTAACGGCAACGGCAACGGCTCCGTCAAGTCCGTCGCCTTCTCTAAAGGCAAGGTCTTCACGGCGCACCAGGACAGCAAGATCAGCGTCTGGGAGTTAACGGACTCCAAACGGCGGCACCACCGCCTCCTCACGTCTCTTCCCACCGTCAACGACCGCCTCCGCCGCTTCATCTTCCCCGCCAACTACGTCCGCGTCCGCCGCCACCGGAAGCGGCTCTGGATCGAGCACTCTGACGCCGTCTCCTCCCTCGCCGTCTCTAACGGCTTCATCTACTCGGTCTCCTGGGACAGGAGCCTCAAGATCTGGCGCGCCTCAGACCTCCGCTGCATCGAGTCCGTCGACGCCGCCCACGACGACGCAGTCAACGCCGTCTCTGTCTCCGGCGACGGCACCGTCTACACGGGGTCGGCCGACCGCCGGATCAGGGTTTGGGGGAGGGGTTTTGGCGGGAAGAGGCACACCCTAATGGCGACGCTGGAGAAGCATAAATCTTCCGTAAATGCCCTCGCGTTGAACTCGTGCGGATCGATTTTGTACTCGGGCGCCAAGGACCGTTCGATCTTGGTGTGGGAGAGGGAGGACAGTGCAAATTATATGGTGGTGATGGGGGTGTTGAGGGGCCATGGTGGGGCCATCTTGTGCTTGGTCAACGAAGGGGATTTTCTGTTTAGTGGGTCTGCGGATCGGACGGTGAGGATTTGGAGACGTGGCAGTGGGGACGGGTATGCTTGTTTGGGTGTGTTGGAGGGGCATGAGAGGCCTGTGAAGTCGTTGGGGGCAGTTTGGGAAGGGGACAAAGGGTCGTTTGTGGTATGTAGTGGGAGTTTGGACGGTGAGATTAAGGTCTGGAAGATATGGGGCAGGGAGATCACCAGCTCTTCTACTCCGGATCTTACAAGTTTAAATCGGTAATAATAAGAAGATCAACTTCTTTTTGTTTGTTTCATTTTTTTAACAGTGTTTGTTTGGATGTTCATGTGAGAAAATAGGTGGGGGAAAGTGCTTGTATTAGAGATTTTAGTGTACATTGTATTTTCTTTGCCTTTTCTTTTCATCCAAAGAGGAGAAACTGCTTTTATTCATGAGTGACAATATTTTGTTAATTTATTTTTGAGTTTGTATTTTGTAATTGGTATTGAAAATATTTTTAACATGGTGGAAGTGGATTTCGGGGTGTAATAAGGTTATTATTAATATACACGGTTTTTTTTTTTTTTTTTTTTTTTGCTATTTGTTTGGAAGGCGTGGATTTCCATGAGGACTTGTGTAAATGCACATGAGCAAATTTGGCTGGGAAAATCTGGACCTTACGCCACTCCAACTTCCATGTGGCTAATATAGAGATAGTATTTAAGAGTGTTGGCTTTGAGGTCAATGTTCTTTTAGCTTTAATTTTATTTTTATATTATGCTTTGCCTTTTCATTTTGTTTAAATGTGTCCAAATGGAGAGCAAAAAGTCTACAGGTGAAGAATAGTATCCATGCCATTTCTTTATATGATATGAAGAGGGGTGAATTTGGCGGGCCTATTGAGGAAAGAAAGCTCATTATATCAACTTGATGTCAGTTTGAAGTTTGAATTGCATAGAAAAGGGGGAAAAGCAGCAAAAGAAAGGGAGTTGGTATTAGTATATCTACATTTTAAGATTTTTCCAAGTTTGGGTGGCTTATTTTTAGTGTCAGTTCTTTGTAAGCTAAATATTTGGCGTGCAAACATTAAGAAACGAGGGAAGCATTTCATAATTAAGCTGGGAAAATGAGAATTGCATATTCTTTATTCGGCTAAGTCAGATTGCTATTAGGTTTGGTTTCCAAGTCCTAATTGAGTTGAACCAGGTTGCTTATAGGCCAAGTTGGACCTGAAGGACCTGGAGGATGGTTATATTTGTTTTAACTACCAATGGTATTGGTAGTTATCTTCTAATGTCTCATGTCCTAACACTTATGCTCTTTCCGAACCAAGAGTTCGGGAGTTTTCAAAAAAGAATCATTCAAAATGTCACTTGAGTTGAGCAATCCATACCCTTCCAATGGTCATAATTACCATTTGATTTCTATAAATTGGACACGGATCTTACTCTGGAACACATAACAACACATTCATCTCTCTTATGCATGCATTGTGGTTTATGTATGTACTCGGGTTATGCTATTAGGTACTTAATGGGTCAATCGGTTGAAGGTTGATCTTCAGGCTAGCAATTGTAGATCAATTCAACTTTAGCTGGGCTTCATTTATCTTGGCTGCATATTAATCATTATTGACTTTGTTCCATCCAACTTTGTTCCATCAAGTGGATGGCAAAAAACGTCTTGATGAAAGTGATTACGCACATTGTAGCACTTTTCTCCTCTCTTTTCAAAGTTCCAGTTCCACGATTTCCAACACACTCTCCGTGAAAATTGATTTTTTTTCTCGGAAAAGTGTTACTAATGCACTAAAAAGATTGTGAAATGGAATATAAGTAGATGTAAAACCAATAGAAAAAAGAGTAGATGTAATAAATTTTAGACTTTGAACTGAAACCATAGAAGGTGGCCTAACTGGGGAAGCATAAGATCGAGCCCACAATACGAGGCAATTGGTTGCCGGGCTCTCATCTGGTTATTTACTTGGTTTATTTGTTTAATTGGTGAAAGCTCATCTTGGTTTTAAAATGACTTTACCACTCCACTGATAGCTAGCTCAGAGAGATGCCTACTTTGCACAGAAACTGAAGGAATCAAACGTTGGCTGTAGCACCAAGGGTGAGGAACTGTGTGTATTTACTTGAGACAATTACCATCAACTGATATGAGAGAGAGAGAGAGAGAGAGAGAGAGAGTCTGTGGAATTTAAATTTACAAGATAACTCCATGTACCAACTATAGTTGTCCATGAATACAGTAATAACAACAATAACAACAACTGCAACTAGCCATTAAGCAGCATTAAATCACCGGCTAGGAACTCAGCATAAGAGGGTTTTGATGGCCCCTTTTTCTATTGTTACCATCTATTCTTCTTAAAAGAGGGCAGGTTGGACCCTACATGCAAGTAATGTCCATAAAACCACACTAATTATAAGACAGTAGCTTGAAAAATACAACGGCACAGCCTGCTTAATGGATGCGAGTCGTGCATGTTTAACCTTAGCATATATCTTTTTCATGTCCTTGTTGTAGGCCGTCCCACCAGTCGACTCTTGCGCTGTATAAAATAGAATAAAAAATAAATAAAGCTTCCATTTCTAAACTAGTTAAATTAATATTTTAATGAATCTATCAATTAAATTATATCGTAAACAGTTTCTACTTTTGTAAGTTATCTTCGCCCTGACATTGGGAAAAAGGAATTCTTTTGTTTGATCTTGTAGGTGCTGTCAGCTGTGGTACCTCCAATCCAGGGAAACGGATTGCCTGTTTCGTCTCAGTTTGGACGAATAAGGGGTCGCCACATACGGGGTGAAGGAAAGAGAAAAGCAAATTCTCTTTCCTCTACCCCCTTCTTCCCCCGCGCGTCACCCCCGATTCGTCCAAACAGGGCTCTCCCTTCTTTGGACGAAACAAGGGATCCGGATCCCCAATCAAGTGGGTAAGTAGTAGCCTGTTTTTTGGGTTGCCGCTTGCTTCCCGATAGTAAATTATTAGGAATTTTGACCCTACGGGATATAAAAGACCATGAAATCCTTAAAATGGTGTTGACCAAAATTACATCCCAAATGTGGTTATTGTGCATGTGGCTCCAAATTCTTTTTTCAATTCTAACCATATTGTGCGATATTGCACAATTTGTGCAATATCACAATCTGTGCAATATCACACAAACTGAAGGCAAAAATAATCGATTTTCCTCTTTTTTTTTGTCCCCATCTCCTGAATCACTAAACCTCCATTTCTTCTTGCAACTTTCTTCATTCCTACTATTTTCTCCATTGTTAAAAAAGGTTTTCAATAGGGTTTCTCCATTGCTTTTCCATTTATCCAAAAATATCTCAAGGTTTCTCCACAACTCCTCTTCTTTTTCTTTTTCCATTTGGTCATTGTCCTGTTGTGATAACGTTACCCTGAGGACAAGGGATGGATTCACTATATCAATACCTTGAAAAATTTTGTGGTCTATGTATGCTTTTTTGGAAACTGCTTCTCATAAATCATTTTCAGGTGAAGAGAATGAAAGACTACTCCTTTTTTTAACCTTTTTTAATGATCAAGAAAGTAGTAGAAACGAGAAGGTTTCAGGAAAAAAAACGGAGGTTTAGTGCTATAAGATATGGGAACGGAGGGAAATATAAGAGGGAGATCGAACAATTTTTGTACGATATCGCATAGATTATACGACATCGCACAAAATGGGTAGAATTGGAAAAAGAAATTGGGGTCCCATGTACAGTACCCATATTTGGGATATAGTTTTGGTCAACACCATTTTGAGGAATTTATGGCCTTTTGTATCCCATATGGTAAAAATCCCAAAGTACTATATATAAAAACCTTCACGCCAGTTTGTTTGTTCCATATTAAATATCATATTAAACTGCCAAGCAACTGATAACTCGGAGGGAGCTTCTATTAGCATATAAGAAATCACTCTTCACACACAGAAAAAAAACAAAAATAAAATAAAAAAGAATTCATAAATTACCCCTCTCTCTTCCTCCCTCTTCCACCTTCTTCTTCTTCTTCTTCTTCTTCTTCTTCTTCTTCCTCTCTCCCCCTCTGTTCTCTCTCTTCCTCCCACACTCTCTCTCCCTCCCATAGCAACATCTAGGCCGGCTCAATCAGATTTTTCAGTGAGTATTTGGCTCTCCGGGTTTGAAGCTGTAGTCAATCGACACCGGAGTTGGAGAGGGTGTGCTACTACACGCCTTGACCGGAGTTTAAGAAGATTGCCGGAGAAGGAGGCGATTTACAAAAGGCTCCAACTTGGGCTTCATGGTTGCAGCAAAACATATGATCTGGGGCTGTCGGATTTGCGCCATCTCCGGAGGAAGAGGGATGTCGACGGTCTCCGGTATTTCATTGTGTCCTTCCGTCGCCAAAAATTGAAAAGATCGAGGTTTTAGCTCCTGTTGCAGAAGCCCAGAGAGGGGGAGAGAGAGAATAGAAAGGGAGGGAGGAAAAAGAAGAAGAAAAGAGAAAAAGGCAGGTGGAGGAGGGAGGAAGAGGGGGGGAGGCTGCTATCGGGGCCTTCCGGCTGGTCTCCTTCCCAGTCGACGACTATGAGGGGGGGGAGGAGGAGGGTGGAGGGAGGAGGGGTAATTTAGGAAATCTTTTATTTATTTATTTTTTGTGTGAAAAGTGATTTCTGATGTGCCAGAAGAACGTCCCTAACTCAAAGGGAAGGTATCTCGCCCACTCCAAAGAAACAACCTCACATGGATCCCTAATTCTAATTCCATTGGCAAAAGACGAGTACTTATTGGAGGGGGAAAAAAAAACAATGAGCTCTAAGGCCTATTTCTTTACTAAAATTCATAGAATTCTTGTCTTGAGAATTCCAAATTCTCCAAAGTCTTTCCCTTAAGGTGGGATTCCAAAATCCTCATCCTGGTGGAGCATTCGAAATTCGAGCAAAACGCAAAGATGTTGCTTGAGACTTTTTAGGTGGTTGTTCTCATAAAAGAAATATGACATTTCAAATGCGAAGGAACAAGCCATCACATCATGCATGAAAAAGAAAAACCCAATATGTCAAATTATTGTCGGAAGTTCTGGTAAAGAAACAAGCCATAAAAAAGAAAAATTAAAGAGGCGAGATGGAGAATGAAAGCATTTTAAACAAAGCAATAACAAACGGGTGCTTACTTTCTATAACTCAATTTAGAGTTTTATGGATATAACCCCTTAGGTTCCTAGGATTTGTAAAAAAACCGATATGATTTTAGTATTTATAAATAGGCCCCCGCCTTTTCATTTTAATACTTTTTGTGTCCCCAAAATAAGTAGCTTTCCAGCCACCATAAGTTTATAGGGTGAAATGGCACTTTTGTTGCTCTCTTAATTTTTATATGCATAATTTCAAAAGCTTAGACTTATTTTTTTAAAGCATGTAACATTAACAGTTACATTAGTGGGAGAGAATAGTCCTACACAAATATATTCTTATCAATACAGAGCTCATTTCATTAAACCCAAGTTGATCATAAAGAAAATCAACGCCTATACTTATAATTAGTTATAATCGACTCAATCCATACACGACCTACTGTTAGATTGATGAAAGTTTCCAAAAACATGATTAGGCTTCATATGCATTCGAGAGTTATTGAAAGAGAGACCGTTGGAACTTGGGATAAAATAATGGTATTTTTTAATATAATAATATACTCATTTTTATTTAATAGTTGTAAGGGCAAACCTATCATTTTTAAAATAAAAATTCAACCCAAAACTCATGGTGTAACGCCCCAATTCCGGATACCGAGATAGTTATTAAAATACCCAAAGTTGGCGCGCTACTTCCCAGAAAATCCGAGAACTTCCAAGATCATAGGTCCGCAGTGAGGTCCAATTTAAAACTTTTAAAACGATATAAGATCAACGGTTAATAATGCGGAAACATGTGAATATAGTGGAAGCAATGATAAGGTATCATAAGTCTGTAACAGATATAGTAGGGCTGAAATCCATCCTAAAGTATCAAAGTTATAAAGGATTATTACAATTTCAATCCATTACCCTGCTTACTACAGAAATCACTCGAAAACCCAAAATAAAGAACTCTCACACCCCAGGTGCCGGCTCTCCATCTTCCAGCTCGACCTCATGGTTTGCTGGTCCCCATCCATAGTCCCCTGCTACGGATGCCTCAACTAATGCGAGCGCGTCGTCCTCGGGATCGGGGTCGAAACCTAAGCACCAAGAATGGGTCAGATCTAAAGATCTGGCAAGTCACAATATACCAGTAACATAGGATATATGTATCAAAGAGAGTAAAGATAGTTACACAGTTAAAGAGAATATCAAGATACATAATTTAGGCAGTTAAGCAAGATAAGCATTCAGAATCAAGATAAACATAATATCTAGTCTAACACGATATGACACATTCACACGAGCTGGATACCACGAGATATTATGCTGCGGCCCTCCTATACTTGACACAGTCGCGGCGGGGAATCTCACCAGTGCTGGGGAATGACTAGCCCCACAAATCACACTCAACAGTCTCACCACACTTATCACTCGAGGAGACTGGACTCGGCATCACACCGTCCGTCTAAAAACATAGCTCACCATGATAGCTCACTCAACACTCATAAATAGCTCCTACCATTGATGATCAGTCCAAAGGCTGAGCTTAGAACAACTGAGTGAATGTCTATGACAACTCGAGGAAATACTAAAGGTCTGTGTCTGTCTAGGCTTTGCCTTACGTGAACAAGGTCCTATCAAGGTCTCTAAGAGGTCCAAGTGTCAATTCAGTCCATGGATCACAATCCAAGTCCAAGTCCACTCGTTGGACCCATGCCAAGGCCCATCAGGTACATGGCCTGGTTTAAACAGTCCAAACGAGGTAACAAGTCCATTTCCAATGATAAACGGTTCATTCTCCTCCAAAATGAGTTATAAGTCCAATATAATCCACCTCTCCAATCTAAGGGTATACACATCCATACTTAGGCCATAAAATGGCCCGCCTAGCCACAAACACGGGTCAGTGTTCTCTCAATTACACCATCAGGTCACCTCTAAGTAGTTCTAGGTTCAAGTCATTCATTTTCCATTTAATTAACGGTTATAAGCTATATTAAAGACATAAGAGTGACAATGGTAAGATAAGTAAAGTAAGAACTTCAAGTACAAGAATCAACAGGGAAACATCAATAATCCAACCTAGGTAATGGTCCACATTTGAGTCCGGGTTTATCTCAGGTAATTTGATCTCTAAATGGAGTCTCAGATGCCAATGGATACTATGTTTGTTACTCCTGAAGTTACGGGCATCATTGACAACGTTTAAGGATCGAATCATCGTAGATTATACAACCAAGACCCTACTTGGTGGTCCCCACGAGTCAAAGTTGAGTCATACCATTGACTCGGTCTTGGCACATCAATAAAAGTCCATTTGGATGGTTAATGGGCCCCACAAACGATCACAACCTCAAAATGTGAAAACTGAAAAATCACTGTATACAGTGTCCTCGGTCGACCCGGCACAGGGCTCGGTCGACCGAGTACATTGGTCTGTCAAGATGTTGTCTCCCAGGTCGACCTCTGCGCAGTGTGCTCGGTCGACCTCCTGGCCTGATCGGTCCACCGAGTACTCTGGAAAAGTAGGGTCAAGCACCTGGCAGGCAATGTCCTGATCTCAGGAGTTTTACTGTATGTCCGGTCAACCTCCTAGCCTGGGCGGTCGACCGCATGCACAGAAAAAACTTGGAAGGGATGTCCTAGCTCTCAGACATCTTTCACTGCAAATTATGTGTGCTCGGTCGACCCGGGACAGGGTCCGGTCGACCGCACACACTGGATCCTGGACCTGAGATAGAAATTCAACTCTCAGTTATTTCCTGCAAAACCTGTGTCCTCGGTCGACAGAGTACGGGGTCCGGTCGACCGAGTACACAGGACTGAGAAGCCTACAGAAAAATAACTGAGACTTGATTTTTCCCAATTGCAATGTCTTCGGTCAACCTCCCTACAGGTCGGACGACCGAGTACACGTAGCCTGCAAAATTCCAGAATTATGGATTTCTTCTCCTTCAATCCAATTTTCCATCAAAACTCATTCAATCTCATCCAAACATCACAAGACCATCATAAAACATGAAAAGCACTTCAATACACAACCATCCATCACCAAACGGGTCTTTGATCTTCCAAATGAGAGAACCCATCCCTCAATGACCATAAATCCATAAAACTAAGCTCAAATGGTAGATCTAACATAACTACAACAATTGAATTCAAATTACAGAATCAAAAGAGAATAAAATATGCATTCTATGCTAAATAGGTATATTGCACTTGCCTTGATCAAATTGTAAGATTGTAGAGAGAGAAAAGAGAGATTCAATCTATAAAATGAAATCACAAGCTCCTATAGTCTCCAAATACACAAAACAACCCCAAAACTCAGATCTAGAGAGATCTCTAACTCCTACGCCCACATCCACAAGAGAATTGCTATAAGGAATGAGATCTAGAGAGAGAAAAGAAGAAATCTAAGGAAATTGAACTAGATAAAGAAGAATACCTTGATTGGAAAGAATAGAAGAGATTAGCAAGAAGAAAGAGCTCCTTAAGAATGATAGTGGTTGTAGCTTGTAGTAGATGATCTTCTTCTTCTTGTTTAGGTTCTAGATCTAGGGTTTTAGAGAGAGAGATGGGAGAATTAAAGTGAAAATGAGAGATAGAATTGGAGAGAAATGAGAGAGGGAATTGTAGCTAGAGTATGGGATAGGGATAAATGTAGTATATATAGGTTGGGGTTTGGGCTAGGTACAAAAATGCCCCTTTAGTTAACATAGGATTAGGGTTAGAGTCATGGGTAGTTTGGTCTTTAGGTGGGAATCTAGAAGCTTCTCAAGTGGATTAACCCCTATAGTAAATACTAATTACGAGCTAGGGCCTCTAACCAATTAACTAACTCAAAATTATAAAAGAAACCCTATTAACTCTATAAATTACCACAAAGGCCTAATTAGGGAAAATACCTATCTACCGTTACTAATCCCTAATAAATAGTATGATTAGCTACTATAGGCTATTAAATAGTATTCAATTCAAAAGTGAGGGTCCACAAGGGGTGGGGCCTCACACATGGTGGCTACCCATTCTCCTTAATTAGGGAAGCTAATTATGGGGACATAAAAGGTATTAGAATGAAAAAGCAGGAGTATATTTACAAATACTAAAACCACAGGGGCCCATCTACAAATCCCAGAAACCTTAGGTGGGTATATAAAAAAAAACTCTTCAATTTATTAGGGCAATGGCAAGGTAATTAATTTCTTTTAAAAAAGAGATAATTAGATGTGCAATTGTAGAACTTTATCTTTACTCTTTGCAAGTTTAACCCATTTCATTGCAAGGCGTTGTTTATAATTCATAGGAATATTAATAGGAATCCATGATCCACGATCCATGTTAATATTCCATGATCCATTTCATTACAATATTTTTATCATCCAAATGGATCATGGATATGATATTTCCCTCAATGTTTATGCTTATGTTTGTGGAATTATTGTGGATTGAGTATTTACACTCATCATGATGGGCCATCTGCTTATAATTAAGAAGTTAATGTATTCATCAATGCCTTTTGTCACAATTCCTTGTGATGAATTCAAATACTATCATCAATGAGCAATGGCTTTTAAATTCTGATGAAATGTCTAGGTAGACTTCTTAACTTTTGGATCACTATTTCTCACCTTGAAGCCCCCTTTTCGTTCACCAATAATAGAAAAAAGGAACTGACTTTTTTTTTTGGTAAAAAGGAAATGGATTTGTTGGTCAAACCTAGCCATTCAAATGGAAAACAAAACTTCCATCATGAAAGCTTAATAAATGATGGCTGGATGGTGTATTTTTCTCAGGAATTCTCTTAGCCAACTGTGTGGGGAGTTCTCCTAAGAGCAGGACTACGCTAATCTCGATAACAGCACCGACTCGGCTTATCACAGTTTCGGTATCCAAGCTCGGCGGAATTACAAAATGCATCCAGCTCGGTAACGACTAGCCTCATTTCGGTCTCGACACGATGCACCTCAGCAACAGTGCCAGAATACATCCATGTCTGATCTCGGCATCATCCGCAGCTCGGCACGGCCAACTAGGATGAGTACAAAGTCATAATTGTACCCCATAACGCTACGGCTACGTTGCAGAATGTACTGACAGACAAGATGGGCGCCGGATTATGATAAGGGGCTAGCCTTATCAGACGATCACGTCCACATTAATATGAGGATTCGGCGCATGATCCAATGGGACATTGCCTCCACTTACCTCCACTAAGGAAGCATGTTATGGGGCAACGGGACAGCGCCTCCACCTACCTCCAAGGGAGAGACCTCTCCCTATATATATATGCATTAGGTAAATCCACAAATGATAGGTGATTAGATACACCCTCACTCTGAACTCTCTCTTCTTCCTTACTCACCCATCCTTTGTCTAGTAACTGCACTAACCTAAGTATCGGAGTGCCTCCGGCTGACAGTAGCCAAGGCCTCTGACCTTTCTCTTATTCCTTTCCTTTCAGGTCTCAGGCGGCTAATCTTTCCCAAAGAAGTTTTACAACAATATCATAAGCTTAATATCCATCTAACCAAGTCCGTAACATTTAGGCACTTACAATTGGCGTCATCTGTGGGAAAATGATCAAACCAAATCTACATAAACGATTCCTCCTAAGACCAGAAATGGCGAAGGCACGTCGAAGGCCAGAAAGGCCTCGTCGCTACCACCCCTGGTGCCACCACCATCGGTGTTCCCACTGCCACCGGTGTTTCCACCACTAGAGCCACAACCTCTGCCGCTCGAAGATGTTCCTCGCAAAGGGAGATCCGGCGGAGAATTTGTGGCGGAGAATGTAAAAGGACCCTTCACTGCATCAGTGGCCAAATCTCACCAGTCCCGTCACTAGGGTGATGGTAAAGATCAATCTCGTCATCAGACTGACGATGGTGATGACGACAACTCCTTCCTCGGAGATATCAGGGTTCAGAACCTTCTCATCCAAGAGCAAGATGAGTTGATTCGTCAGCTCAAGGAGAAGAAGAAAGCCCGAGTTCCATCCCCCAAACGAGACCGAGGAGACCGGGCTCCCTGGGCCGAGCAGGACTGAGGCAAGTCCTGACCAACAAGAGAAGAGACCGAGGTGACGAAGAAGGTTCGAGCAGCAGTCATCTGCATGGAGACTCGAGAAAATCGCACCAAAAGCCGGAGAATAGCGAAGACCTGAGAGAATGGCTTGACCGTCACGTCAAGTAGATGGTCCAACGCAACATGGAAGTCATCGGTTTCACTCGAGACTGACTAAACGCCTATGATACCAAAGATCAAGGCACATCTCCCTTCTCTCAGGAGATAAAAGATTTCTCCATCCCTGATAAATTTAGTGTCCCGAGATTCATCCTTTATGACGGAGCCTCAGACCCTGCAGCACATCTTCGGCACTTCACCCAGCGGATGTCAGTCTGGGGCGACGTCGATCACCTGAACTGCGGAGTCTTCTCTTCCAGTTTGGGCGACCTCCCTCTCAGATGGTTCTGCACACTTCCAAAATGATCGATTTCGAGCTGGCAGCAACTCCGAAACTCCTTCGTGGAAAAGTTCCAGGCACACAGGGTCATCCCAAAGATGGACGGCAACCTCATGGCGATCAAGATGAGGCGGACTGAAAACATTACTCAGTTCGCCAAGAGATTCTGGACCATATACAGCTAGATTGAAGGTGCCAATGACGAGGTGGCCATCATGTGCTTCCAGCAAGCCTTACTCCCAGGTAATGATCTCCGAAGAGACCTGGTTTGGTTCCCCGTAACCACAATGAAAGCATTGATGGATAGGGTGAACCAGTTCATTGAACAAGAAGAGGATGAGGCCTGAGCTCATGAAAGTTTCGGCCTCTGGCAGGAAGACCGGCCCCCCAAAGGAGATAAAAAAATTCTCCGAAAGGGAACCAGATCGGAAGAAGGCTTCGACGAGCTCGGCAACCATCTCGGCCTCCACCTCTGGGGGCAACAGGAAGTCCAAGCCAGCCATTGACTCTTACAAAGTTGTGAATACAATCTTCAAAGAGTCCATCTATAAGCTTCTCGGCAAGATCAAATCAGAGCCCTACTTCAAATGGCCGCAACCGATGAAGGGTGATCCCTCCACTCGGGACCAGAGCAAGTTCTGTACTTATCACAAACAGAATGGGCACAAGACCGAAGACTACATGGCCCTCAAGTCTTATCTAGAGAAGCTCGTCAAGGACGGGCACTTGAAAGATTTCATCAGAGAAGGTGGTAGAGTCAACTGAGCTCATCAGCGCCGATCTAATGAGGATCAGGACATCAACAAGCCAGAAGGCATTATTGAAAGTCCACGAGGATCCTAACCCTAGAGGGGGGGGGGGTGAATAGGGTGAGCTACAATTATGACCAATTTAAACCAATTTTAATTTCTTAATAAAAACTAGTCACATGTGATGATAAGACAATCAAAATGCGGAAGCTAACAATACAATCATCACAAAGCAATCACCACAACACCAAGGTTTATAGTGGTTCGGCCTCAATGCCTACATCCACTACCGGCTTGTGTATCCAACACCCCACCGGATTCCACTAATTATGCTTTTTACTAGGCTAAGCAATAACCCTTACAAAGTTGTTTTTCTAGGCTAAACAACAACCTCTCAATGTGCTTTTATAGGCTAAGCAATAACCTTACAATATGCTTTTCTTAGGCTAAGCAATAACCTTTACAATATGCTTTTCTTAGGCTAAGCAATAACCTTACAAGTTGCTTTTCAAAGGCTAAGCAATAACCTTTACAAAGTTGATTTCTCAAAGAAGGTGTCTTTCCAAAAGATCACTCTAAGAGATTACAATTTAAGCTCATATGAAATTGCCTCTTGAATAGGCTAATATGAAAGTTTAATACAAATTACAAACATACACTTAAAACAAGCTAAAGTGTGTGCACAAGTGTATGAGTGTGTTCCTTCAATCAATCTTAACAAAGAAGCTCTTAAATGAATGCATGATGCATTTTAAAATCAAAGCTTATAAAATGATGATTGAAGAGAAAACTAATCACATGTGAAATTCAAACAACTTTAATAAATGAACTAAACAAGTTGTATGAGTGTAAAAGTCTAAGAAAGCATGTGATTTAGTTAAGAGAGTTTGCAAACTAATCTAATTTACCAAGGAAGATATTGAGTTTGCAAAACAACTCTTTATAGGCTTGAAATCATGCATAAATGAAAATACCAAGGATTTGAACATGCATGAATTTCATTTGAATGGAAATCAAAATAACTTAGAAGATGTACCTTTTAAAAAGTCATGAGTTTGATTTCCAAATAGCCCTCTAGCCTTTCCAACTTCTTCCCCTTTCTTTGGCTCCAAAATGCTCTCAAAAGTTCATGGTTCAAGCCTTGAAAAAGGTTGGAAAAGAATGGACTTTATAGGCAAAAAACAGTCCACAGGCTAGTTGTCTCGGTCGACCTAGAGGTCTCGGTCGACCGGGACAACACAACGGTCATATTTCTGACCGTTGGGAAATTTCTGCACAGAAACTTCCCAGGGCCCTGCAGTGTCCTCGGTCGACCGAGACACAGGGCTCGGTCGACCGGCGACACTGCCGGGCGAGTCCCTGGGCCAAAAATCCACTTTTTCCATTTTCAAAGTTTTTCTTTGGGGGATCTTTTTGGCCACTAAATCAAGCTTAAATACATGATTTAAGGTATTCTAAGATGATTAAAACATGAGATACCTAAAGCCTAAGAAGATTCAAAGGTTTAAGACCTTAGGCAAGCTTGATTAGTAAAAACTCTTTTCAAAAGATATTGCATACAAAACTGATTCCAAAGGTGCTGAAAGTATGCAAACCTGAAACCTAAATACCTAACATGATTTTCCAAAAGTAGTGCACATGGAATTAGGTTTTCAAAAAGAGTTTGGGATTCAAAACCAATGCATCCAAGTTTAAAACCAAAACATGCATAAAACAAAAGCTTTTCCAAATCTTAAAAGCTATGCATGTATAAAACTAGATTTCAAGGTTTTCTAACACAATGCTAGTGTGTGAATTCAAATGGTGCTAAAGTGCAAATGCATCCATCAAATTGCAAAAACAAAAGACCTAACAATTATCAATGTCATTCACCCGGCCCCTGCACCTAGAGGGGGTAACCAAGCTCGTATCGAGGCCAGGAGGGCTTCACACGATAAACAGGTGATGACAGCCGAGTTGGGACCTGCAGCCAAGAAGGCTTGGAAAGAGAGACCCAAGATCTGGTTCTCGGACGAAGACCTAGAAGGAGTCCAGCTTCCCCACAACGACCCACTAATTCTCACCCTGAGAATGAAAAACTTCAAGGTGAAGCGAATTCTTGTGGATCCCGAGAACTCGTCAGAGATCCTCTATTTTGACTGCTTAAAGAAGTTGGGTCTTAAAGAGGAAGACCTGCAGGAAGCCCGCACTCCCCTGGTGGGCTTCAGCTCAAAATCGGTTTACCCTAAGGGGAAAGTCTCCCTAGAAGTCCAAATCGGAGGCGCCTCCATGATAGCCGACTTCCTGGTGGTGGATGCACCATCCCCATATAACGCAATCATGGGGCTGACTTGGCTACACAACATGGAAGCAGTGCCCTCCACCCATCACCAAAAACTCAAGTTCCCGTTAGAAAACGCGAGCGACCGAGTTGAGGTGGTCACAGTGAGGGGAGACCAGCAGGTGGCCAAACAGTGCCAGATGGTTGTGGTACCTAGTGAAGTAGAACCGTAGCAGGTACATATGGCTGAACTCGAGGCAGAACTCAGGGATGTCGGTTGATCTATAGAGCAGAAAAGCGTTGAAGATCTGACCGATGTCAGAATAAGAGGTGGCTAATAGTAGTTATTGATTATTTCACTAAATGGATAGAAGTAGAAGCCTTGTCTTCCATCACTGGGCACGATACAAAAAACTTCGTATGGAAGAATATCATCACAAGATTTGAAGTACCGCGAGCCCTAGTCTCGGACAACGGAACGCAGTTTGACTCTATTTTCTTCAAGAACTTTTGTCAAGAGCTCGGCATCAGGAACTACTACTCGACTCCAGGATATCCATAGAGCAACGATCAGGCGGAGATCTCGAACAAGGTGGTACTCGATGGGCTTGAAAAAAGACTCGACCGGGCCAATGGGAGATGCGTGGAAGAACTTCCCAGCGTCCTTTGGGCGTACAGAATTACCCCAAGGCGTTCCACTTCGGCGTGCGATAGAGCTCTTCAAGAACTCAAAGCCTACTTGTCTTCACCACCCCTGTTGTCTACACCGAAACAGGGCGAAGTGTTTTTCCTCTACCTAGCCGTCTCGGATCATGCAGTGAACTCGGTATTAGTCAAAAAAGCAGGCAAGCAGCAGAAGCCTATATACTACACGAGCAAGATCCTACTTGACGCCGAGACCAGGTATCTACCACTTGAGAAACTTGCATTAGCACTCGTCAGTCTTCTCGCAAACTCTCTCATTACTTCCAGACGTACACCATAGTGGTTACAGAACATCTGCTTAAATCCCTTTTCAGGAAGGCTGACTTCTCTGGACGATGGGCCGTCGAACTGGGCCAATACGATATCCAATATCAATCCAGAACGGCGATCAAAACCCAGATTTTGGCATATTTCATTGTGGAGTTCACCTCTCCTAGTTCAGCACCGAGACAGCTCGGTACGGGGGGCAATAAGGATGATGAGGCAACCGAAACGGAACAAGAACGATCTTGGAAGCAGTTCCTTGATTCAGCATGGAAGGTCTTCGTCGACGGATCCTCAACCTCCAAGAGGGCTGGTGCTTGCATTGTTTTACAATCTCCAAAAGGCCTTGTCATCGAGCAAGCCTTAACACTTGACTTCAAAGCATTCGATAACGAAGCCGAGTATGAAGCATTGATCGCAGGACTCAGTAGTGTTAAAATCCTGGGGGCACGGCAACTGGTGGTCTTCAGCGACTCTCAGCTGGGTGACGAGCCAACTGAGCGGGGATTACCAAGCCCGAAACGAAAGGATGGCAGCCTACTTAGTTCGCGCAAAGCACCTCCTCTCACAATTTCAGAAAGCCAAAGTCAAACAGGTCAACTGAGAATCTAACTCCCATGCTGACGCTCTTGCCAACTTGGTCTCTGCTATCGAAGCCGGGAGGAAAAGAACTGTTGATGTGGAAACGCTAGAAAAACCAAGTCTAGAGCTCCAGCCACCTCAACGGGTTTTGTGCGCTGATCTCGGTCCAAGCTGGATGGACCCAGTCATAGCGTACCTAAGAGATGACCAACTTCCTGAAGATAGAAATGAATCTCACAAGATCAGGCTGAAAGTAGCTCGGTTTTGGTTATCTCCAAATGGCAGACTTTATAGAAAATCCTTCACCGGCCCTTACCTCCAGTGCGTTCACCTGAGCAAAATCGAAGATTTCCTCTATGAAATCCATGAAGGAATCTACAGAAGCCACATTGGAGGTCGATCATTAGCTTACCAAGCTATAAGCCAAGGTTACTGGTGACTATACATGTAAAAAAACGCTCATCTTTATGCCAGGAAGTGCGAAAAATGTCAAAGTTCTCACATTCTCTCCACCAACCAACACAAGACCTGAGCCCGCTCTCCAGTCCATGGCCCTTCGGTCAATGGGGCCTCGACATCGTTGGACCACTCCACCGAGCTCCAGGGAATAAGAGGTGGCTAATAGTAGCTATTGATTATTTCACTAAAAGGATAGAAGCAGAAGCCTTATCTTCCATCACTGAGCACGATACAAAAAACTTTGGATGGAAGAATATCATCACAAGATTTGGAGTACCGCGAGCCCTAGTCTTGGACAACGGAACGCAGTTTGACTCTAATTTCTTCAAAAACTTTTGCCAAGAGCTCGGCATCAGGAACTACTACTCGACTCCAGCATGTCCATAGAACAACGGTCAGGCGGAGATCTCGAACAAGGTGGTACTCGATGGGCTTGAAAAGAGACTCGACCGGGCCAATGGGAGATGGGTGGAAGAACTTCCCAGCGTCCTTTGGGCGTACAGAACTACCCCAAGGCGTTCCACTTCGGCAACGCCCTTCTCCCTCGCTATGGAATGGAAGTTGTAATCCCCCTCGAGATCGATCTTCCAACCCTGAGGTCGGGACTTTTCAACCAGGGCCAGAACGAATTGAACCTGGCCCAAGAGCTTGACCTAGCTGAAGAACGAAGGGATACAACAGCTATCCACCTGGCTTCTTATCAACAGCAGTTAGCCAGAGGATACAATCAAAGAGTCAAAGAAAGGAAGTTTTCAGTTAGAGAACTAGTCTTAAAGAAGACACTTCCAATGGACAAAACCCCCAATGAAGGCAAGCTGACGCCAAACTGGCACAGGCCATTCAAAGTGATATCGGCAGCCGGTAAATCAGCTTACAGGTTTGAGGACATGGATGGTAAACAGTTACCACATCCATGGAACGCCACACATCTTAAAAAGTACTATTTCTGAATTGTACGCAATTTTTGGAATCAATAAAAGTAAATTCTTATGGAAGGATGCGCTTCGTTTCTTTCAATAAACGCCAAGTTACGGAACTCGGCACCAATTCTAGCTTGGTTGTGGAACCAGCTATATAAAACACCTTGTTGTAGAACTTAGTGGCTTCGGCTCGATTATGGAACCAGCCATACAAAACGCCAAGTTACGGAACTCGGCACCAATTCCAGCTCGGTTGTGGAACCAGCTATATAAAACACCTTGTTGTAGAACTCGGTGGCTTCGGCTCTGTTATGGAACCAGCCATACAAAACGCTAAGTTACAGAACTCAACGGCTATCCCAGTTCGGTTATGGAACCAACTATAAAGAGCACCCAGTTAAAGAACTCGGTAGCTGCCTCAAAGAATTAAGTTCGGTTACAGAACCAACTAGAAATTCTACAGCCAGGAGAAACCTGGAATATCTCCCAAGAACTTAATCTAGTTTGCCTTTGACGGGTTTGGTTAGTGAACCAAGCCTAACGGTACAAACTTGGTCTGATTTCTTAAGTTACAGAACTTGAGAATAACAGGAATTCCGGTTATTGAACCGAGTTCGATTAAGTTAATCTACTTCTGGTTATGGAACCGAAGTTATTTGCCTAATGATTACTTAGTAGTTCCAGTTGTCGAACTGAGCTCAATTATTATGCTCTGGTTATTGTACCAAACTCATGTACTTGAATCATTCGAAGAAATTATCAAGAGAGGTGATTGAAGACAAGGTGAGAAAAAAAAAAGGGATTGTATTTATTATTGTAAAAGTTACAATTTACATTACATCCAAAAAAGCAAAGAGAAATACATCAAAGGAAAAGTTCAATGGGCGGCCTCGGCGTCCCCGGTCTCAGCTTTGGCCGCAGTCGACTCCGGAGGAACTTCGGTCAACACAGTAGGGACTTCAGGAGACGGAGCTCCACTCAGTTCCGACTCTGGGGGTTGGAACTTGGGTGGATTCTTGTATAGTGGAAGATCTGCAGAAGTTCTAGTCTCTTTCAAAGCACCTCTCCACCCAAGCTCCCAATTTTCTGGCTTAGAACCAGAACTTGAGCCTCGTATAACTGTGAAGTCGCTTCCACCCCTCTTCGTAGGCAGAATCGACCTCGGTCTGAAGTTTGGCCTCGACATCCTCCTTCTGCTTCTTAAGCTACGCAACTAACTGTTTCTGCTCCTCAGCCTTCGCCGCTTCGAGCTCAGATATGATGACCCGGACCGTCGCCTCCCGCTCCTCCCTCCGCTTATTTTGTTCCAAAGCTGCTTGGAGGGCCCGTTTCTCCTCCTCCACCCTCGCAATCCTTGCTCCGGCCAGCCAAATCCTTTCCAGCTGGACTTGGGTTCTTTGCAGCACTTGAAAGGAGAGGGATTATCAAGACACAACGACCGAGACGAAATGGAGAAACTCACGAAAGACTAAGACTTACCGAGATGGCTGACTACATATTCCACGCTGCCAGCTGAATATCATCGGCTTCCCTGTGAATTGCCATATCCCTTGGCAGGGCACAAGCGCGGGCCAAAGCCGAAATCACGGGGAGATTCCCTGGTATCCGGTCCTCCACCGTTAACGGCCTCCCGAGCTCGATCATAAAGCTCGATCTCCATACAGCTGGCCCGAGAAGTTGAGGTGTCGCGGCATTGCCAGGAACGTCCTCTATCGGGCCCTCCACCCTAGCCCTTTTCTCCCGTCGGGTCTCTTCTTCTTCCCAACGACCCTGCTCCTCTTGCCAAACTTCCAGGATCGGGGCAGGAGTGTCAGCGACCTCGGAGGTAAAAAGGCCCGGGGCGGTTGAAGCAGCTCGACCACCAAAGACGAGAGCGCTCAGATCCTTAACCACCAAAGGACGTCTCAGTGCCATTTCCCTTGTTCTCTCTTCTAAGCTCGAGGAAGCATACGATTCAATGACTCGCTCGAGTTCGGCTTCCCCTGAGTCAGAATGTGGGACTGTGGCTTCGGCACCCGATGTCTCTTGGCGTTCAGTGCAGGTCAGGGCCGGTACCGGCTCCCCACTCCCTAATGGCTCGCCCTCTCTCCTTCTAATAAAAAAGTGGTACCTTGGTTCGTACCCGAGCAACACCCAAGCAACCCGTCCTCTGTGGCCCTAATACCGGTAGACAGCGTCAAACCAGGCTTTATTTTTCCTCCACCCCGCTCGCTTCACTTTTTGTCACCTTTCGCTGACGTCTGCATAAGAAAACGAAGTGTCAGATCGGCATAAGCAGGAAAGAATAATACAAAAGTTCAGGAGTTCAGTATTTTCTTGGAGGAGCCCCGAGGTGACGAGGGACCCTGTACGACCTCTAGAGATCGGTCTCGGCCTCACCTCGCTCCCAATTGCCCGAGACGAACAACTGATCATCTCCGATGTATTTATTCGAATCCTCTAAATCCTAGACAAAAGACACTCTTCTTGCCTTCACCCGGAGATAATATGTATGGTCCCCCCCCCCCCCCCCGGACTTACAAAGGTCATAGGAATCTTCGATGTCATGGACACCGAGACCGATATCCAGAATTCTATTGAGCTCGGCTACACCCATGATGATCTTGAAGTTATTCGGCAACAATTAGCAGGGGCAAAGACACCACTTACTCAAGTAGATCCTAAGGAGGGGATGCAGAGGAAATCTAACTCCGCCCTCAACTATCGACACCAACGGGAATGGCATCCAGCCATCCCGATAAGAACGGCCATCGAAGGGGTCCTCTGGGTCATTCAACCTAATCTCTACGTCGTCTGGGATCCTATACATTGCCCTGACCTCCACTAGAGCCGCTGGAGTATCTAACTAATTCCTATAGATTCCCATATCTAAATACGAAGAGACTGGGAGAAAGGAGGACAGAAAATCAAAAAAAGCACCAAAAACCCTAGACAGGGCGAGGAACAAGGAAAGCCTAAAGAGACCTAAAAACAAAAATCAGAAGAAGCAGGGAAAGACTTACGACGGCAAGGAGAAATCCTAGAAACGCAGGACTCTTGTCAGAAAAGGCACAACAGCAAGAAGCACTCTTTGCGGAGACTCTTCTAAACAAGTGCAAAGCAAAAGTGAAGGAAGGAAAGGGGGGCACCCCTATATAAAGAAGATATGGCGCCCTTTCGAATTTCGAAAAGCACGCGTGCGAAGCGTTGCCTCGCAAGCTATACGAGTCACTTCAAATTAATTTGGCGACCAACCAGATGGAGACACGTGCTACCGCCAATTCATCTTCTGCAATGATTCAGACACCCTATTACGTATCTCAGGCAGACGAAGCAACGACAGCGTGCTATCGACTATCTCGGGCAGAGGAACAAACATCAAGATGGGATGCAAATTAAATACCCAGAACTCTTCAGTCATATTACTGAGCTCCCTACCTCAAAGAGTTTGAGAACTCTACGAGGTCAAGAGCTAAGGGGAAATTGTGTGGGGCATTCTCCTAAGAGTAGGATTACGCTAATCTCGGTAACAGCACCGACTTGGCTTATCACGGTTTCGGTATCCAAGCTCGGCGGAAGTACAAAATGCATCCAGCTCGGTAATAGTGCCAGCTAGCACCAAGCTAGAGCTAGCTTCGATAAAAGTACCAACTAGCCTCATTTCGGTCTGGGCACGATGCACCTCAGCAACAGTGCCAGAATGCATCCATGTCTAATCTCGGCATCATCCGCAACTCGGCACAACCTACTAGAATGAGTACAAAGTCATAATTGTACCCCATAACGCTACGGCTACGTTGCAGAACGTACTGACAGACAAGATGGGCGCCGGATTATGATAAGGGGCTAGCCTTATCAGACGATCACGTCCACATTAATATGAGGATTCGGCGCATGATCCAATGGGACATTGCCTCCACTTACCTCCACTAAGGAAGCATGTTATGGGGCAACGGGACAGCGCCTCCACCTATCTCCAAGGGAGAGACCTCTCCCTATATATATGCATGAGGTAAATCCACAAATGATAGGTGATCAGATACACCCTCACTCTGAACTCTCTCTTCTTCCTTACTCACCCATCCTTTGTCTAGTAACTGCACTAACTTAAGTATCGGAGTGCCTCCGGCTGACAGTAGCCAAAGCCTCTGACCTTTCTCTTCTTCCTTTCCTTTCAGGTCTCAGGCGGCTAATCTTTCCCAAAGAAGTTTTACAACAATATCATAAGCTTAATATCCATCTAACCAAGTCCGTAACATTTAGGCACTTACACCCACCATGTAATTTTATGATTGGGCCGCAACTGAAATCTTAAACTACTCAAATTATATCACTACCCCCACTTGGCTCTGCCCCTAATTCACTCTAATTAGAGTTGGGTTGCCGTCATATTAATCATGTGTAGAACACATAGTTTGACTCTTTTTTACTTTTATTTTAATCTTATATTTTGCATGTGATCGAGCTAAAAGAGGGCTAAATAAAATCAAAGTGACATTGATACAAGACTTAGTGTTAGAGACGATTGTGATTTTAAGCAATTTTTATTTTAAAATCAAGCCCAACTAATGGAGTTGTAATGAAAGCTGAGAATTCACTAAGAAGTAATAACTGCCCTTTGATGATAATTTTTTTGGCTGGATCATCGTATTGGCATTGTAAAGAGATTTGTGCAACTTCATATCTGACTGCCCATATATGTGGATTTCTCCTCCCATACGTTTGGACTCTTCTTCCAACAGCGTGGGCTCACTCTTCCCACATGGGTGGGTCTCTTGGATCCTAGCACCCTGGACTTGGAAACAAATAAAATAATAAAAAGGAGATTTGTGGCCCATCTAAAATAAGAGCAATTGGGTAAACCTTAAGTTGTACCATAATTATTGGAGAACATGCCCATGCTAAGCACTGGTTGTTGTTCTAGTCCCCAACTTTTAATTTAAGAATAAATATAGAGCTTTTTGTATATACGCGGTAAGATTTGTAGAACTTGTAAATAAGCCCCTGAGGTTTTAGTTTTTGCAAATAGGTCCTTGCCTTTTCTTTTTAATACCTTCCATGTCCCCAAAATCAATATTCTTAACCAGAATGGGCTGCCACCATGAAATTTGTGTAGAATTCTTATATAAATGACAGGTTTGCCCTTACATCCATTAAATAAAAATGAGTACATTATATATTATATATATTAAAGCAAACGAGGAGATGAGCTGTGAGGGGTGCCACCTCATCCCTAAAAAGTCTCTCTGGACTGTGAGGGGTGTCACATCATCCCTAAAAAGTCTCTCTTTTCAAAGAGGGCTACTCTTTCTCTCCTAAAACCTCTCTCATAAGAGATTTTTATGAACATTTGAATTTGAGTCATATTTATTGTCATTATCCAAATTATAAGCAAATCTTTACAGTCGATTTGTTTTCTTTTCCTTAGATCTTCAATCATCAATGTGTCCCATGTTAAATATGTTTCATGGGCCCTACCGATGATTGAAATCCAAGTTGCTACTCATTTACTCTCCTTTCAGTTTTTTTCCCTAAGTGTGCACCAATTCTTATTAAATATATTTCAAGATTGGACTCTTGTATTGGTTGAAATCCCAATGGCCTTCTCTTAACCCCTTTTTTCTAAGAGTGGGCCCCACTAAAGGAGGGAGGCAAGCCTATTGGCCGTTGTCTGGTTTCTTAATGGATGCAAATCAATTACTGGGCCCCGCACATTTAACTTATTTCTGCAGTGGACTCACTCATGGATTATGCATAGATATTAGTTTTCTAGGTCAATATGGATTATGGATTATTCTCTCTCTCTTAACACCATCTATCTTCCATCCTCTCGAAATTGTCATCTTTTTATTTTAATATTTGGGGCCCACCTTTCAACAATTCACACTGATAAATTTTTTGTTAAAAATATCTATTTCTTTTAGTTTCCAAATAGAGTTCTACTTTATTCAGAGATTGTCACACGTGAACGAAAATTAGACCCGACCTTCTCGTAGACCATCTCATAGATGGGCTTGTGATAAAAATGTTTTGAGGTTGAATATTTAGGGCCCACCTTTCAACAATTTACACTAATAAATTTTTCATTAAAAATTATCATTTTCTTTAGTTTCCAAATAGAGCTCTACTCTATTCAGAGATTGTCACACGTGAACGAAAATTAGACCCAACCTTTTGGTAGACCACCTCATAGATGGGCTTGTGATAAAAATGTTTTGAGGTTGAAATTTTTTTGATTGATTCTTATAGGCATCATTTTCTGATCTAATTATATAGACAAATGACCCTAAGTTTACCCCCACCCCAATTACACTTCTGTGGGCCCACATGGACCCATAATTAAGAGATATATACATTGATCCAAGGTGGGCCAATTATTACTGGGAACAAATAACACTAGCCTGTGGTTTTAAAGTCTCATAATTTATGGCTTTTAAAGTTAAGATGTTTATACTTTTTTTTTTAAAATCTAGAGCTAAAAAACGGTTTGATCGATTCTAAAATGGTATTGGTGCTACTTCAAAGGGGTAGAGAAGAAATTTGTGCGGAGGGATTGAAATGACCATTGGCCTATGTGAAGATAACACTTGTATTTATGATTGAAGATGTGTTGACTGTTTTTATATAAATAGGTATGAATATATTCTTAAATGTTTATAATTAATTTTGATATCTCATAAATTAAAAATGTAATATCTTACTTTTTGCCCCGGGCTAAGCACAGGACGTTGTTGCTAGTATCTATTAAAGAAAAGGGGAAGGTGTGCTATGACGGGTGTCACGTCATCCCTAAAAAGTCTCTCCTTTCAAAGAAATATATAAGAAAAAAATGTACAACCTAAGGCTTTGATGAGGGCCACTACACTCATCCTAAACAAGTCTCCTCCCTAAATCTCCATTTCAATTCTCTTCTCCAAATCACCTCCCTAAATCGCTCCATTTCATTCAATTTTATAAAGATAACAAACTCACATCTTTATCATATCTCCTACAATATCTCTTTAACAACCTCTTCCATCCTTATCACACCTATCCTTTCTTGACTTCTACCAAGAAGTTGATATTACCATGAAAGGAGTACATGCCACTTGAAATAGCTGTCACGAAACGAGAGTCCATTCCAGGTAGAGTAAAAAATTTACCATGGACTCACACATATCATATCATCTACCCCTCCATGGACTCACACATATAAAGAGAGAGAAAGCTCACGATGAGATGATCCAGACCACACATTTGGTTGGCTACACCAAATTGATGGATTTGACAAATTCAATATGGTCAAGTTTAAAGAGTAAAAAACTTGGGGAGTGTAAGTAGGCAAATTCCATTTTCGGCCCGTCCAGAAAGATGCATGATCAAATCTCAAAAAGTTCATCTAGACTTGCTGGTTACCAAACCGATGTATTTCGGACTATACCCATTCGACTTATGGTCTCATCTAACTCGGTGGTTTAATGAGCGAAACCACACTGGCTGAGTCTAACATAACTCAAAATGAGTTTTAATACTATAGGATGCATCAGAACCAAGGGGTGGTTGCTACTTGCTACATGTACCATAGGTGAGGTGTGGCAACTGGTTGCTAATCATAAGATTATGCTGACGTACGTGGATCAAGAAGGGTTGGAAATGAGGCAGTTTTTTCTTCTAACCATAGGAACAATAATCCTTCTCTTTATCAGATATTGAATGGGTGCATTGACATGCATAAATAAAACTTACAAAATTTACACATATAGCAGTAAAAAAACTGATAAGATCAACCCACCTTTCATATAGATAGCCATATTGTAACACCCCGACCAGAGTTAATTTTTTATTATGGATGATTAACCATTTTTTATTAAATTAATTATGTTTAAGTAGTGAATTAAAGACCAGACAATCCAAAATCTCTCCCTCTAATACTTCCCTAAAATCTCTCATCCTCCTAATATCTCTCCCTCTAAGTTTTCCCTAAAATCGCTCATCCTCATCTCTCCCCCTCATCAAGCCCCCCTATTTGATAAAGGGATCGAAATCTACGACCAGGCTAATGAAGCGATACCGGTGGGAAGGACTACTTCCTGGTAATTTATTATGGTATTTATAAGGCTGAAAGTCACCAGATAGATCACCATGCAACATGTCAGCTAGCAATTGATATGCAGATGTGTATGATCTTAACTGCCCCATGGAACCCTTTCAATTAACACTCTTGATTAGAAACGATCAACTGATCTGAACCATTCAAAAGGTGAGATCCATCACCTGCTATATGCGTCATTCACCAGTAGTTTTATAGGCTTCTTCCTTTTTTAATGCAAGTAAAGTGGGGATTGGCAGGGTATTTATCTTCATTGAAATGACTTGGATTTAAGGCTATCAAAACAAGAAGCTTGGATTGGATATCAAGCTGAGGAGCCCACCAAGCAATGTCGCCAAATTAGTAATCTTCCACACTCTCAAATGTGCAGTTCAAGTTAATATTTATGTACAATCCAAACCATTTATTAAGCCCAGTTAATTTAGTTTGGGGGAACCTAATATTCATCCTAGGACTGTTCACAAGCCTGAAACTGAGGCCCTGGTCCAGCCCATTTACAAACTAGATACCATCTTTTGTATTAAGATGTTAGGTGATGCCAAGCAACCCCCACACCACCCACACCAACAAAGACGCAAAGCTACACTAATTAACACAAAATCCAACAAATGTTAGCCACTACATATTTGAACAAATTTTGAATTTATAAGTAGAAATTAAGGGTCAAAGAAGTCCAATCAAATCATCGCAACTAATTATTATGTAATAATCAAAATTCAATTCAAAGTGGGTACAATACAACTGAGATTGCGCGTAAGATCTCAGATAATGTTTGTGGGGTTTGTTAGTTTGTTTTTCTAAGACATGAAAATCATATTATTATCCATTCTATTGGGCATTTTCATTCCTTTGAATTTTTTGGATTTTGTTTTTCAAAGTGATTATAATCACATTTTGTGAATTTCATTGGGGTTCTTTTATACATTATTTTTTTTCCAAGGAGAACAAGATCTTATTTTTATTAATTTGTAAACGTTATTTTTTCCCAAATCCACTAACATATGGTTTTTCTTTCTGTTTTCATGGATTTTCTTTTAAATAATAAAGATATTATTTTTAGTGGATTTTATAATCCATCATAATATAATTCCTTTCATCTATTATTTATAATATATTATTTTAGATTTACTTTTTATTAATTATATTTAAAAACTCTTAAATTTTTATATATCTTCAATTTTGGCCCCAGGCTTAGCATGGGGCTTTGCTGCTAGTTATTATTTACAAAAATACTATTATCTTATCTCAAGTCCCAATGGTTTCTCTCAATAACTCTCTCATATATATGACTAGGGGTGGACCCATGTACAAGGGCCAAGGGACTGAAGCCCCCACCCATATCTGAGAAAAATTTAAAATTCCCAGGCCCCACCCGCAAATCCTAAAAATTAATATATATATATATATATATATTCATTTTCCCATTCCCCCATTATTTCTTTTACACCCCCTACATATGAAGTATAATCATGTATTTTGAAACTTTCAACAATCCAACGGTGGGTTATGTATAGATTGGATAAATCATAACCAGTTATTTGTACTGGTGTTGATTGTCATCATGTTCAATTTGGATTTAATGAAATGAGCCATGTACTGATCTAAAAAAAAAAGAATTTATGTAGGGTTATTCTCTCCCACTAAGTGCAATTGTTAATGTTCCATGCATTAAAAAATAAATTGAGCACAAGCTTTTGAAATCATGCATATAAGGATAAAAGAGATGGACAAAAGTGTCATTTCTCTCAAAATTCCTAGGGTGGTTGGAAGACTATTGATTTTGGGGACACATAAGGTATTAAAATGAAAATGCAGGGGGGCTATTTGCAACTATTAAAACTTCAGGGGCCTATTTACAAATCGTACAAACCTTAGCGGGTTATATACAAAAAGCTCTTAAATATATTTATGTGTAGATAAGGTGGCATACACTACCCATTTGGGAGTTGGTGGAGTGGCATAAGGTCTAGGTTTGCTCCACATGTCTTGTCTTCGAGACTTTTCCCAGATTTGTCCGGTATACAATTGTTTGGATTTATTTGGCACCGCTTGGGCAATAGTCCCACTAGGTCAAAGTCCACTGAATGAAAATGCAATTTTTTGTCTAGTCTACTTTTTATATTCATGTGGAGAACAAAATTCAAATTTAGAAACGACGTTTCTTGGAGAGCAAGTCATGCCAAGATATAGTTCAATTTTGGGAAGAGTTCCAAGCCAAAGAAGGAAAAAAATTATAAAAGGAGCCCTAGGGTGGGACGTCCAACCCATGCACTTCCTAGGGCTGGATGTCCTCTCCCCTCTTCCTCTCTCCCCTCTTCTAGATCTAAGGTTCTTCTAGTTCTAGGTTCTCCACTTTATTAGTTTTTTAGTAAAAAAAATATAACTTTGGGCCTTGTTCAAGCAAGACGTAGATGTAGGAAGGAATGTTAGCTTTGTACTTAAGACATGCTATCAATGAAAAAATCAGTTTTTCTTTTATGCAATGACCAGTTAGATTTGCGATCAAGGCAAAGGAAGAAGTTAAGTATTCATAACCCTTTCTTTTTGTTTATACTTGTTTGATTGAGTTATTGATGTGCTAATCTAATAGTTTAGTAGGCTTGTCTTTCGAACAGTTGGTACCTTCCATATTGTATTTCTTAATGCTAAAGTAGGTCTTTGATTATCCATGCTTATTTTTTATAAATCATGCTTAGGGTTTTATTCTCTTTGATGGTCTATGCTTAAATTTGATGGATAATGCTTAGGCAACTTTAGTAATTTTGTGAAGGGAAGGAGGTCTTGGGTATTGATGAATTTGGTAGAAAAAGATATCTCTTTTGAGAAGGGAAGGAGGTCTTGGGTATTGATGAATTTGGTAGAAAAAGATATCTCTTTTGAGAAATTTGGGTTTTAAAGTTTTATCATCCATATTTGGATGCCTTGATTGGATCCGGATCTGAAGTGGAAAAATGATCAAACAAGTGTTTTCAATAAGAAAGTGGTTTTGGATTGCTTGAAGGATTCCTATGTCCAAATCAATTTCATTATCTTTGTTATCTCATTATCCCATTACTTTAGTTAATTTTTTGCATTTTTAATTACTTGTGACATCATCTCTCTTAATTAGTAAATTTTGTTCTTGAATTGCTCTATGTGGGTTCGACCCATACTTGCGGTTGTCTATTCATAGACACCCGTGTACTTGTGGTGATTTTATTATTGATTGAGATAACATCAAGTTTTTGGTGCCGTTGCCGGGGAGCCAATTCAAGAAAGATTTCCTTTTTAGGGATTTTTAGTCAGTATTAGCATTATTTGTTCATATCATAGCATATCTTTGTGGTTGGTTGCATTCATATCATGCATTAGGGTTAGGTTTTGTGATTCATAATGTTTATGGTTACTAATTTATCATGTTTTGATTGCTGATTTTTAAAATATTTTTGGACCGTTTACAGGTGGTAACGCTAAAGACAAGTTTCAGCACTATTTTCTTAGACAGATTTAGCTTGGTTTTTTCCCAAAGTTCACAATTTGAAAACCAGCTTTTGACTTGGAACTTTTCTAGATTGAACTTTGATATATAGAATTTAAACCCACAAAATTTTGGCCAAAATAGTTTCAGGAAGTCAGGTTTTTAATGTCGTGAACATATATGGCCAGTTAGTGAGAGAGATTCATCAATTAGCAACATAACTAGTTCGAGTAGCCAACTTTACGATAGCATAACTTCTTCATTTCTAACAGTTTTCATCTCTGTTTTATTTTTAGTCTTGCATCATAGGAGATTGAAATCCAGCCAATTTTTTTAGGTTTTGATCAATCTAAGTGGGTCATACAGCTATGTAAACTTGGGCATGTGCAATAGTTTCCCAACACTTCAAAATTTTTCAGCACTTGACAACATAGTGTTCATTTAACTTAGGACTGCATTAGAAGTTTTAGGTTGCATTGTTCATTCAAATTTCATTAGTTTAGGGGTTCGAGATTTAGATTAGATTTGATTTTTCAATTTAGGAATTTTGTTGAGAATTTCTAGCTGTTTTTAGTAGTTTTATTTGATCTAACTTCTTTTTTTTTTTTTCTCTTAGGCGCCATTCCAGGTTTGGAGGACTCTAAAAGGAAGGAAATCGAGAGATTTTCTTTAAAGCAAAGAAGTTTCTCTCAAGATTTTAAAAATAAGAAATTGCTTGCAAAAATCCAAACAAGTTAAGATTGTGTGGGCTGCTGTAAGAATTTCTGAACTTGACCCCATGAATCTCTTTTACTTGCAAGTGGGGGTTGGTTGATTTAAATTTCTACAAAGTGTGATTGCTTGATTGACACACCAATTAATTTGGACCCACACACTTAGTTAAAGGCAATTGAACCCAACATGATAAGGACTAGATCTCATCACCAAATCTTTGCCCAATTAGCTTTAAACCACATCTCACGTAGGCATGGTTTAAAATCTCGGTTTCGATTGCGGTATTGGCCGGGCCAAAAAATCGATATGATATCGATATCGGTCGCCGTTATCAGTCCGCCATAGTCGTCGCGGTGTGAATTTTTTTTTTAATCCAAAAAAATTTGCAAAAATATCCAGAAAATATAGAATATTAGAAAATGCTCGAAAACAATATTTTTTCTATTAGTAACAATAATAAATCAAAATATCGGTCACCTTAAGTTATGTGTCTTGTCTATGTCGCAGTTTGTTGTTTTCTCCAGTATTTCATATAATGCAACCATTATTGATGCTCATGATCAATTTATTAGTGTAAAATATAAGAAAATAAAGATAATATAACAATCATCATTTAATACTAACTCAATCATCAAATAAGTTGTAAAATTCAAGACCGTGAAGATAACATATTATAATCTGAAACATGATAGTGAGATAGATAAATCATAAAGCACTTGGGCATCAAAAGGTTCATGGTTTACCTGAAATTAGAGGGGACTACAGAGTATAAACTAGAGAGAGATTGATGAGTATGAGTGTATGACAGATTGATAGCTTAATTTCAAGTGGAGTGTCTCCCAAGCTCGATATCACCATCATCATCATTTCCTCGGCATTAGTTAAAAAGATATGCTCCATATGTTAGGGTTTTCATTAGTTTGCAATTAGATTGGATACATTCATTTTCATAAGCTTGATCTCTCATACTTCTTTATTGGAATCTTCTTGCATTATATTTAGCTTAGCATCAAAGGTTTTTGCTCAAACATGTTTTGATTTGCTATTTTAAATTAAAAGAAAACTATTTTTATCAAACATGTTAGTCTTTAGTTTATCTTAGTTCTCCAAGACCAAACTTTCCTTTTAAAATCATTTTCCGAGTCTTTAAATATAGGGAAAGTTCGGTCAGCCGTACTATGTTCGGTCAGCTGTCGGTTCCGGATCCAGAATGCAAAATCCGTGTATCAGGGAATGTCGGTCGACTGTCGGTCGACTGAACTACTATTCGGTGAACCGACAACTTTACAATGGTTCGCAAATTTCAAAAAATATAGCCGTTGGATTATGACCGTTGAGTTCGGTCGACCGAACTCCATTTGTCAGTCGACCGACAATAGATCGTTGGAGACAAATTTCTTATAAAAAGTATCATTCCTTGGTTTCTGTGCCAACACTTTTGAGACTTTTGAGGGTCAAGGAAGATGGGTCATTCATGCTAAGCTAGAGGGAAGTTAGGAGGGCAAATCATCATGACAAACCTTTGATTCTTCAAATGGGTTTGCTCCTCTTATCTTATTTTATTCATGCTTACTTTCAAATCTTTGATTTCTTCAAATGGCATGATTAAAGTGTTCAAAGTGTTCAAATGTTGAGTGTTTAAACATGCTTTGATTTTAAAATATGTTTATCATTTTATCTTCATCATTTGATAAGTAATCTCACATGTTTAGACATTTAATGTTTCTTTCAAACTTGCTAGTTTCATCTTAAACTTTCTAAAAACAAGTTTGTTCATTATTTCAAAAGACATGTGTAGTTACTCTATCTCTCATTTACATCATTTATGAGCATTGAATTTCAAAAGAGATAGAAGTAGTTTTAAGGCATATGTATCATTTATTGATCTTTACATTTATCATGCATATGCCTTAGTTTGATTACAACTTTCATATCAGCCTATGTTAAGAGGCATTTAATTGTATTCACTTGCATCTCATTGTATGCTAGTTTAGGCATAGTTTTTTAGATTAAAAATCTTGTTGTAAAGGTTTATGCTTAGCCTATTGAAAAGCATATGAGGTTGTATAGGTTAATGCTTAGCCTTGAGTAAAAAGCATTTGTGGTTGTAAGGTTGGAGGTTAGCCTAAACCTTAATATTGGTAAAGGAACACTGGTAGAAATATCGGGAGTGGACGGAGGCATGATTGGCCGAAAAACTATAAATTTCCTTGTTATGGTGATTGTGTGGATGATGCACTTAAATTTATTCTTTTCTTATCAATGTCAACTTTGATTGTATTCATTGGTTCTTTACTTCGTATTAGATCTTTCATCAATAATCAAGTTAATGAACTTTCAAAATATAATTGATATTGGTTCAAAGAAGAATTGGGCATTGTAATTGAGTGTACCCTATTCACCCCCCCTAGGGTTCGGTTCTGGACTTTCACCATACTGTTGAGCAGCACTACCATACCCATGACCATATTCAAATTGTTCTTGATAATATGATGAACCATCTCGATCCCTTGTAGATTGAGATGACTGGTTGTACTCAAATGGCATGAAATGGGTATGAGGGGCATGAAAAGGTCGTTAGAGAAATGGTGGTGGGGGAAGCCTCCCTTGCTCAATTAATATATGTTTGATAGAAAGTATCGGTGTTGGTGAAAGGGGTACCCAATTAGGGTCATATGAATAACCCACATGCTGTCCATACATGGCACTTTGTTGGCCAACATAACCCCCGTGATGACCATGAATACATTCCCCCACTCCTTGCCCAGCAGCGCCACTACTACTCCTTACCTCGGTTATCCAACATGTTTGACATAGCCACGGCAAGGATCTAACTTGGTAGCACCAAGAAAATGCTGAATTGTCTCATAAGTGATAGGCTCATCATCTCTAAAATGGCCCTCATCCTCGGGAGAGTCAGGTGGAATTCCTGCTGATGATGAAGAAGTAGAAATACTTGACTCACTCTCCTCGTCCACCTCCTTTTCCCTTGGTTCACTTGTATCAAGTGCGCACCCATGTTGCATCGTCAAGTTTATTTCTTCTATCCTTTCTGATGCCCTCACTGGCTCAGGCCTATCCCCAGTCAATTCCTCCATCAACTCCTCAAACGCTGGGTCTTGGTCTAACACTAGTTCTTCTTGTTCCTCCAACCATTCACCTAACACAATATCCTCTTCCGAAAAGATATAGTTCAAATTAATTGGACAAAAATAATCCCGTTGATCCTCAAACTGTCCTCTTTTTCTATTTCTACTCTGGAGCTTGAGGTTGTAGTGGATGTAGACCAATGTATTTAGCTTCTGCATTGTTAATCTATTTCTGGTCTTGTGTTGATAAATGAGAAGGTTCTTCAATTTCTTTGACAATTGGAAGACGATGTAGTTTGACTAAGGACTTTAATAGCAATTGTCCTTAGTACAGGAGTACTCTCTCCATAATTCAACCACCATTCAGCTAAAAATAAAAATAGAAATGATATTAGATTCAATAAAATAATAATAAGTCCTTGAATAATATAGAGATGACATTACAATCAATACTATGATTGGTCTGTGTGATAGCTCTCCGCGCAGTCGTCGTTCCAAAGCTTCCAGCACGTACATTGTATATGTCAATTTGAAGACATTAACGTAGAAAAATAAATTGGAGAAATTACAATGTTATATACTTTTTCCCTTAATTAACCTACATGATTAGTAGCCCAAATTGTTTCATCTGTAATCTCTGACAGTCTTTCAATTACATTTTTTAGTCCCAAACAGATTTCATCAGCTATGTGTCCATCCGTAAACTGTGGATTAAAGAAGTATCCTATAAAACCAATGATTTTTAGTCAATGCTAAATTAATATAGTGAGGAGAATTGAATACAACAATTCGAGTATTAAAGGAAATAGCCTTCACTTACCAGCAGTGTGTAAATCATATTTCAATTGTCGTCCCTATCAATCGTCGATGATCTTCCAAAACTTGAATAGCCAGCTTTGATCTCTCCATGGCCTCATGTAAGAAGCCCATTGTTGGCTTATCATCGCCATCAACCAATCGAAGAACCTTTATTAGGGGGTCAAAAACATTCAAAACACCCTTCACATGAGGCCAAAATATGTTAGACTCAATTATTTTACATACTTCTTTTGTGATGGGACTTGGCCTCTTTCCCCATTTTGAATTCATGAAGTCCTGTGATTTTATCAATTGGAGAAGTCCTTCTCTATACTTGTAAACACTTTCGATGGCAATGAAGTGGGTGACAAATCTAGTGATGTCAGGTCACAGTAGTTCATGGTTGTTTGCATGCGTTTTCATCATGGAAATGAGTCTATATGACTGATAAAAAAATTGGTGATCTTTTTTTATCTTACCAATCACTTGCAGCATGACTTTGTTAGGAATTTTGTAGGTTGCAATTTGATGGATGCATTTCATTCTAGCATCATTTGATTCACACACATATGCATTGATTTATAAAGACTTGAAATCTTGTTTTATTCATGCATTGCTTTTAAGAGTTGTAAAAGTTTTGATTTATGCATGATTTGTTTTCAATCTTGGATGCATTTGTTTTAGAAAAGAGTTTTAGAAAATCAAGCTAGCCTATGTGTTTTAAATCTTTCAAAATGTTTTAGGTTTTTTATGTTCCATGTTTTAAAACCCTTAGAATGATTTAAAACATGTTTTTAAGCTTGATTTATTGGCCTAAAAAGTTCCGCAAAGAAAATCTTTGAAAATTGCAAAACTGGAATTTGGGGCCCTGGCAGTGTCGCCGGTCGACCGAGACCTGCTTCCCGGTCGACCGGGAACACTGTCGGTCGAGTGTGCAAGTTCTGTGCTGAAACCTGCCAACGGTCAGAAATATGACCGTTGTGCCTTCCCGGTCGACCGAGACCTCTTTGCAGGTCGATCGAGGACTAGCCGTTGGGCACTTTTTGGCTATAAAGTCCATTCATTTCCAACCTTTTTCAAGGCTTGAACCATGAATCTTTGAGACCATTTTGGAGCCATTGAAAGGGGATGAAGTTGGAAAGGCTAGAGGGTCATTAGGAGAGCTAAAGCTTGGATTAATGAGTTAAACCACCAAGTAAGCTCTACCTTTCTAAAACATAGTTTACATGCTTTGTTTAAGTTATTGGTAATTGATTTTGTGCATGTTAACTATGATGTGATGAATCCATTCTTCTCTTAATCTTTGATGTAATTAAGATTGGATTCCTCACTTTGTTTTCATCCAAGTTGTTTTTAAACTTTCTTAATCATGCTTAGCCTAAATCTTTGATTTCTTTTATTGCATGATTATTTCACTTGGTTGAAACTTCCCTTGTTGTTTTCATTCATTTAATCTTTAGTCAAATTAGTTTAGAAAACAACATTGCACATGCATCACTTGATTAGGCTTAAACACTTTCATACAACTTGTGATCTTTAGATTTTCATATCATTCACAAGTGTGTAATTGTTCAAGTGATTTGCATAGAACTTCAATCATATCTTTTTGTGCCTTAAACTTTCAAATTGCATTAAGCATAAATTGATTGAGCTTACTTTTAAACTTGATTGAAGTTTTCACATACACACTTCATAAGCATACATCTTTGCATTTCTTTGAGTGTTTGTGTGAGTTAGTTTTCATTTTCATATCCGCCTATTTAGAGGCAAATTAATTTGAGCTTAAATTGTAATCTCTTAGAGTGATCTTTTGAGAAGACACTTTCTTAGAGAAATCTTTATCTTGTAAGGTTATTGCTTAGCTTAAGAAAAGCATTGTGTAAAGGTTATTGCTTAGCCTTGAAAAGCATCTTGTAAAGGTTATTGCTTAGCCTAAGAAAAGCATCTTGTAAGGTTATTGCTTAGCCTAAGAAAAGCATTTTGTAAAGGTTATTGCTTAGCCTAGAAAAGCACATTGAGAGGTTGTTGTTTAGCCTAGAAAAACAACATTGTAAGGTTATTGCTTAGCCTAGTAAAAAGCATACATAGTGGAAATCCGGTGGGGTGATTGGATCACAAGCCGGTAGTGGACGTAGGCATTGAGGCCGAACCACTATAAACCTTGGTGTTGTGGTGTTTGCTTGTGGTGATTTATTTATTAGCTTCCGCATTTTGTATGGTTAATCATCACATGTGACTAGTTGGTTTTAAAGAAGTTAAAATTTGTCTAAATTGGTCATAGTTGTAGCACACCCTATTCACCCCCCCCCCCCCTCTAGGGTTAAGATCCCAAGGACTTTCAGACTTTTCCTTTTGCAATATCTTCAAGCATTAAATCCAAGCAATGTGCTGCACATGGAGACCAGAAAATCCTTGGCCTTTGTTTCATAAGCATCATTCTTGCAGCCTTCATGTTTGCGGCATTGTCGGTAACAACCTGAACTACACAATCTATCCCAATTTCTTCAATCACCTCATTCAATAACTTATTAATATAAGGTGCCTTTATACCTGGACCATGTTCTGCTGCTGCATCTAATATGGTAATGAATTAAGGAGAAGACGCCTTGTCGGGTGGAATGCCTCCATCCAAAAAAAAAACTTCCCAGTAGCTCTCACTAGATGTTCTCTTGCTTACCAAACTTGCCCTTTAGTGCTTTCATGATGCTGGGCTGCTTTGATGTTGGTTTTCTATAAGCAAATGGGTCAGTTGGCCCCACCACATCCGGCCTACGACGTGCATGTGGAGGAGGTCCAACCTCCTCAATGTCTGGATCTTGACAGGGTTGTTTTTTACTAAATGCCCGACGCAAACTCGCTCCCCTCGATCCAGATAACCCACCCTACTCATATTGGCTACCTCTAGCGACTGCTTCATATTGCATTCTTCTCCTCTCTTCCTCCTCCTGAAGTGACCTCACACTTTCTATCCTAGGCCTCCTCATTTCTAGGTCTTCATCGTCATCATCGGAGGAACCAAATACTTCTTTTCTGCATATATCAAGTTCCTCAATTCTTTTTCTTTCTTATATAACTTTTTTTTTTCAGATGCATTAATGAGCTCCTGCATTTCAACTCTCACATTTGGTGGCACTTTATGACATTTTTTCACTTGTCCTGATACATATGCCAAATGTTGTTGCAATCGGGTAATCCCCTCATTGAGCACTCATCCACAATAATTACATTTTACTATCCTTTTGCTTCCTACTACTTCACCGTGGCTTCATGCCGGATCTATGTCACGCACTATTGTTCCAATAAAATAAGAAATTCAAGTAATAGTAATACTCTAACAACAATTATAGATTTAATAAAATCATTTTCAAAGTCCTAAATATATAGCTAGCATAAAAGTATGTAAATCAATCATTTACACACCACACAATGATCATGAATCATTAAAAGAACATATTTATGATGAAATCCCCAAAAAATGACATATTATAATTCAAATATTAGAAAATCCAAAAATAAAATAATTAAAATAAAAATCTAAATCATGTTTATGACTATGAGTAGATGTAGATCTATCATTTACACACGATTAACAAGCCTTTGGTATCATAAATACTCTAACAAGTAACAACAATTATTTTTAGAAAAAATAAAGATTTAATAAAATCATTTTCAAAATCCTAAAAATATAAATCTAGCATAAAAGTATGTAGATCAATCATTTACACACCATACAATGATCATGAGTCATTAAAAAAAACATATTTATGATGAAATCCCAAAAAATGATATATTATAACTCAAATATTAGAAAATTCTAAAATTAAATAATTAAAATAAAAATCTAAATCATGTTTATGACTATGAGTAGATGTATATATATCATCTACACACTATTAATAAGCCTTTGGTATCATAAATACTATAACAACTAACAACAATTATTTTTAGAAAAAAAAATTAATAAAATCATTTTCAAAGTCCTAAATATATAGATCTAGCATAAAAGTATGTAAATCAATCATTTACACACCATACAATGAACATGAATCATTAAAAGAACATATTTATGATGAAATCCCCAAAAAATTATATATTATAATTCAAATATTAGAAAATCCAAAAATAAAATAATTAAAATAAAAATCTAAATCATGTTTATGACTATGAGTAGATGTAGATCTATCATCTACACACCTATTACTAAGTCTTTGGTAAGTAACAAGTAACAACTAACAACAATTATTTTTAGAAAAAATAAATATTTAATAAAATCATATTCAAAATCCTAAATATATAGATCTAGCATAAAAGTATGTAGATCAATAATTTACACACCATATATTGATCATGAATCATTAAAAGAACATACTTATAATGAAATTCCAAAAAAAAAATGATATATTACAATTCAAGTATTAAAAAATCCGAAAATAAAAGAATTGAGAAAAAATTAAAATCATGTGTACGAGTAGATCTAGCATGAAAGTATGTAGATCTAACTTCTAAGTGAAGAACACAACACAAGTGACAAACCTAATGATTTATATACTTCATCTAAAAATAAAAAATAAAAAATAAAAAACATATAATAAAATGCTTTAAGTTGATTTTCTCTTATCTTAAATAATATTTTCTTCAAGAAATAGATGTGGGATTTGGAAATATGCAAGAAGAATGTGTGATGGAGTATAGTTGCTGCTCTAAGGAGTAAGGAGATGAGAAGAGAGGAGAAAATGAAGATGGGGAAAATGTTAGAAAACTAGGGTTTTGGACCTTTTTAAATGATCTTGGCCGAAATTTTGGTAAAACCAAGGTGAAGCAAATCTTAGCCGATATTAGCTAAGATGTTGGCGATTTTATATCAGTCTGATACGGTACGATACCGGTTTATATTGGTATCGGCCGATTTTTTCAACCATGGGCACCAAGATTTAATCAAAATCAAGTAGGAACGAGGCCCTAGGAATTCGACCTCATTAGGACGAAAACCATAAAAGGTTGCACTAATTGCACTCTTTAGTCAAGTTGATGTTTTTAGGTAAGTCATGTCACTAAAAAAAAGGGTAGCAGTCTCTGCTCTCGGAGTTAGGTTTTTAAGTGTGACCGTGCCAAGCACATTGTGACTCCACCACTCAACTTGGGGACTTACCTGATCGATTTGGCTTCATAAGACCTAATTGGAGGCCTAAGTGAACTCTTCGAACCAGTTAGGAACTTTCTAGAGGTTAGGTGAACCTACTAGAAATTTCTGTGTGCCCTAGTCTTTGCTTGACTGCTTGCGCATCATATTAGAATTATAGGACCTTACATATAGATTAGGTTAAACCGGTGCATGCGAGCCAGCCCTGAGAAAGAGAAATTGTGAGAACATAAGAACAAAAGGTTGATCAGGATAGAGCCCGAATTAGCCTTAACCGTTGTAGGAAGTTCTTCAATTTTTTAAGAAATTATTAGGATTGTTGATAAGGGGATCCACCCATGACTTTGAAGGATTAGATGTACCCCACCAGGACAACCCAATCATCCTATGTCACTTTGCCTTAGACCAATGCTACCTTTGAGCTAAAATCCGGTATGATCCAGATACTTCCAGTGTTCTGTTGGCTAGACCAAGAAAACTCGTATCAACATGTTAGGGAATTTGAAGACATTTGTGGAACCATGAAGCTAAATCATATGCCCAAGGATGCCCTAAAGCTTAGGTTATTCCCATTTTCATTTAAGGATAAGGTTAAAGCCTTGCTTTAATCCTTACAGACCGTGTCCATCACTATATGGACCAAACTAGTCAAAGAATTTTACAAGAAATTCTATTCTAGGCAGAAGATCGCTACGATTAGATAGGCCATCAATGGGTTTTACCAAAAGGAGGGGGAGACACTTTACAATTACTTGGAATGGTTCAAAGACCTTTGATCCAATGTCCCCACCATAGATTTGAAAAAATCCGATTGGTCAAATTGTGTATGGAGGTATGGATTACCCTACCAAAACAATTGGTGTAATCTTTCTATGGTGGAAATCTTACACACAAAACAGCAGAAGCAGCATGGACATTTTTTAAAGATACTGCTGAAAAAACATTACAGTGGGGCTCGATTAAGAGGGAACCCACCAAAACCACCATCTTGGAGAAAGGGGAATGTTCAAAGTTTAACCCAAAATTGAAGCAGAAGCCAAATCGGCCACATTGATGAGGAGATTAGAGGCACTAGAACTAAACCATGGAGTCCAAAAGCCCGGTCCAAACACTTTAGAGTCATTAAGGTATAGCCAGGCCGTGAGTAGAGAGATTGACCCAATAACTGTGGGTCAAGCCGTGTCATTTGAGGAAGTCAATGTTCTTTATCAAAACACTCATTTCGATAATCGTCAGAGGTATGGCCCACACTCCAACACATACAATCCAGGTTGGAGGGACAATCCAAGTTTTTTGTGGACCAAAGGCCTAAGTCAAGGTGGCCTATCACAGTCCACTCAATTTCAACCCAATCAATCTCAGGACATTGCCCCCACTAGGTTTTCAAAAGTCATATTTCAATCCATGTCCACTAACCCAGATGGTAGATTCTTTGGAAGAAGCCATGAAACTTATGCCCTAGAGTACTGCTCAATTTCAGCAAACCACTACTCAACTTTTGAATAGCCATAACCCTTGCAAAATTGGAATGCCAATGGGTCAATTGCCTAATTCTTTGAGTGCAAGAAGGGAACCTTCCCTAGTCAACCAGAATCTAATCCCAAAGGCCAAATTGTTCATGATATCAAAGGGAAAGGCCATGAGCATGTCAAACCCATAATCACCCTTAGGACAGGCAGACAGATTAATAACAAAGTACAGATGCCCAAAGAAGTTGAGAATTCTGAGATAGCTGAGGAGAATGTAGACTTATAAAAAAGTAAGGATGAACCATTAGCTGAACCAAAGGAAAAGGAGCCAAATGCATTAGCCTGAAACTACGATAGAAGACCCGTCACCTAATGATCGAACTCCTAGGACCTACATTTCTAACCATTTCTTTTCGTTAATACTTGTTTGATTGAGTTAATGATGTGCTAATCCAATGATTTAGTACCTTCCATATTGTATTTCTTAATGCTAGACTAGGTCTTTGATTATCCATGCTTATTTTTGACAGATCATGCTTAAGGTCTTATTCTCTTTGATGGTCTATGCTTAAATTTGATAGGTAATGCTTAGGTAATTTGAGTAATTTTATGAAGGGAATGAGGTCTTAGGTATTTGATGGATTTTGTAGAAAAAGAAATCTCTTTTGAGAGATTTTGTTAGTAAAGTTTTATCATCCAGATTTTGGTGCCTTGATTGGATCTGGATCTGAAGTAGAAAACCGATCAAATAAGTGTTTTCAATAAGAAAGTGGTTTTGGATTGCTTGATGGATTCCTATGCCCTTATCAATTTCATTATCTTTGTTATCTCATTATCTCATTACTTTAGTTAATTTTCTGTAATTTTTAATTACTTGCAACATCATCTCTTTTAATTAGTAAATTTTGTTCTTGAATCGCTCTCTATGGGTTTGACTCGTACTTGCCGCTTTTTATTTATAGACACCCGCGCACTTACAGTAACTTTATGATTGATTGGGATCACATCAATTACTGTTTAGAATGTAAATATAGTAGTAACGCAATACAGTACCAAGTACAAAGGGTCAAAGATACTACTTATTATTTCTTAAGCATTCTAATTTCAGGTTTAGTTGGTGGAGAATTGGTAAAGATATTTTGGTGTAGTCATAGTACTCAGATATTAACCCGAGTAGATTGTACCTGAGCTGATTCTATCGGATCCATCAGGTTATCGAGTTATTGAGACAGTGACATCTCTAATTGTAATGGCATAGCCATTCATGGTTGCAGTATGGTACAGGGCCCGTATTGGCCCACCCGAGTTTAGGCTTGATTAAAGAGTAGCCTGGGCTTGATTAAACAGAAGCCTAGTGGCACATTGTCTGGGTAACAACGTGCATCTCAGAAAGTGCATCACTGAGGTTTTATTTTTTATTTTTTATTTTTTGCCGTCGGAGTTCCCAACTCTCGGGCTGAACTAATTTTTTCTACCCCAGAGGGAAGCTGGGTAAACTCCCATATAGCCACAGTATAGTAGTGCAGGGAGTCTTCATCTAAATTTCATTATTTTCATTTGCCATGCCCTATACCAGTTAATCGACAGGTCAATATTACTCAGGCATTTACCAATCGTTTCAAGAAAAAAGGATTTTATCTTGCATACCTTTGTAGTTGATTTTCTATTGGCTGATATCAGAGATCATAAGCAGGACCAATTAAGTAAGAGACAGGTGTCAATGATCAAGGTGCCATATATTTGAGACAGCGGTAAGAGAGACGGGCTTTGGAGTTGTGAAGGCGTATAAAAGAATTTGTCTGGTTCAATGAAGCATTTCAATTAGATGAGGTCGTTTTCGTGTTTTTTTTTTTTTTTAAATTTCAAATTTGAGTGGTTTTAACTGGGTCTCACTCACATATACCGATGTGGCTCATGGTGGATCAATTTAAACTCAAAAAAGGATCTCAATTTTACCAACAATTTCCTAGCTTTCAAGAGAAAGAATATCATCATACCATTAGAACCAAAAGGGACACAATCTATTGTTCCCGGACCGATGGATCTATCAAATGTCCTTTTTCGATGGTCATAATCCCTTTTATGGCCTCTACTACTGCAAATGCCCAACATTAGCCTATCAACAGAAATTCATTTAGAAGCTGATGGATCCGGTATGAATTCAATGTAAGGCATAAAGGAAGTTAAAAATTTCTTAACACAAGAATATCAGCTAAATAAGAGCTTACCACATGAGTGGCCTTTGGCATATGACGAGGTAATGACAAATACCTGTATCCTGTATAGTTTTGAGATGAGTTGATAAACTCATCTGTTGTCAAATCTGGAAATTTAGTGAGACTGGGCTTCGGGTTCATCGTCTTTATACTCTTCATTTTGAATGACTTTTTCTTTCTCCTCATACTTGTTCCATACACATCGATATTTGATCATCCAATCTTCAAAAGCTTAGCCTGTTTGTTTAAAAGAATTATGAATAGTGTTGTCTAGGAGGACTTTGAGAGTTCCAGATGTTGCCCCACGTAGAATTCTAAATACTCAACCCCCACTATCATTCGGAATGCTGGAATTCAGAGAAGTCATAAGACTAATCCAACTTTTTTACTAGAATTCCTGACGAGAATTTTCGGTGTTGGGTTTTTGGGAGCATTTGCAAATATGTTTCTTTGCAAGCATTTCAAAGTTCCAGTTACTTGATGTCACATCACCAAAATTACAATCAGGGAAAGACGTGGAAAATAAGAATAAACATTTATTTTCATGTGTTTACTACAACACAAGCTCCCAAATATGGACCCACAAAATTTCGAAACATGTCGAGTCATAATAAAATCTTTGCGGAAGCATTAAATCAATTGGTATCAATTGAATCTATAAATTATGGTTAGGTACTTGCCTAAGGTTCGCGGTTGAGGGAGAAGGTCTAGAATCCTATTGCCAAAGCTCAAAGTGCTATCCAGGAAAAAGTTGGAAGAGAGAGAGAGTTGTGTATAAAAATAAAAGAGTGTGGTGGTGTAGTATAAATAGGGAATGGGAATAGAGTTTGGGTTAGAAGAGAACTAGAGTTTTGGTTAGAGAAGAACTATACCTATTAAATTGGGCCCGGCTTAACAATGGGTCAAGACACCTATCCAACAAGCCTAACTCATCAAACCTAAGCATAACGTGGTCCCCACTTAGACTAATCATGTATTTAACTAAAATACAATCAATTGCATAACAATAATAATAAAAATAAATAATTTATATATATAAAAATCAAAATGTCACATTCTCTCCCCCTTAGGACATTTGGTCCTCCAAATGACTAGCATAACTCTGGAAGGAGATGCGGGTACTGCTTCTTTACTAATATTAGAACGGTACCTTCCACGACACGCGCCGAAGCATCGGGTAAAAGCATACACCCTACGCTGCTGGGGTTGGTTCTGTTGTCCTTGCGCTGGCCTAAGTGGCCTTTGTTGACCTCCTTGTTGCTGCCTCTACTGACCCTGAACTTACCTCTGCTGTTGTGGAGCTTATCCCTTAAACTGCTGATGTTGCGGGGGCACCCGAGGGAACTGTTGACTGTTTGTTGTGGTCCCTGCTGAGGTGTTGTCCTCCACTGCTGCTGTGAAGGCGCATGAGGCCCTACTGCCTGAGATGTCACCGTCTGACCGCCATTTCTAGAACAATCTCGGACTCTATGTCCAAGCTGCCAACAATGAAGACATGCTCCAATCTGCCTGTAACACTGCTTTGTTGTGTGATTCCTCCTACCACATCACTCACACTATTGATTCTAACTAGCTGGGGGTTGAGTCTGAGATTTCTACCTCTTCGAGTTATTATGATTGTCCTGACTTACCGACTACCTTATCTGATTTTGCTACATTCAGCCTGTCGTTTCATAGCTCTCTTCTTTAGCGCACCCTCCACCCAATATGCACTCTTAACAACATCTTAAAATAGTGGGCGCTGATTATCCCCGGTTATTATGTAAATGCCATTTGAAAGGCCATCAAGAAAACGCATGATCTTTTCTTCTTCTCAGGTAATGAGCGTAGGAGCATATTTAGCCAACCTAATAAATTGTTGTACATACTGTTGCACTAATCCTTGTTTCAGAATCTGGAAATCCTCCTTCCACTGATCCTTGACATACTTTGGAATGAACTTATCCATAAATTCTTTAGTGAATGTCTTCCATGCATATTCTTCTGTTACGGTGTCTGCTTGGATTACTGCTTTAACCGAATTCCACCAATGGAGGGTTATTCCATGAAACATATAGGCTGACAAACTAATTTTCTATTTCTATGTACATCTAAAAACTGCAAATATCTACTCGAGTTGTTCTATGAAATCGTTCGCAACCATGGGGTCTTCTGAACCGTGAAGTTCTAGAGGAAACCTCTTCCTAAATTTCTCATAAAGGTCATTTGGATCCGCTTCCCAAGGAGGCATGACCACTTGTACTGGTTGGGCTACTCGGTCAGTTAATGCTATAATCTGAGCCTGGAATGCTGTTCTATCTTGGTATGCTTGTGCTCTCTCAGTAACTCTCTCTTGTTGTTTCTCTGCAACTTGTTCAATCTCATGTGATCTTTGTTCCTCATTTTTAGTAGCCTGGTCTGCATGAATCCTTATAAGAGTTGGTTGAAACGGTCTTCTGGATTGTTCGAACCATTCCCAGTTTTGTTGTCTTGAGATATGGTCTTACGTTGTGCCATGACCTGCAACAAAATAATAATGGTCTAGCTCCTATGAAACAAGCTAACAAACAATTCTATAGACTTTACAATTAGCACGTAAAGCTAGTCATAACGTAAATTGCAATCCTCACCACATCGTATTGTTTCTGTCCATTTTTAATATCCAAAGTGTTAGGGTTTTTATAGATTGCAATTTGATGGATGCATTTTCATTCAAGCATCATTTGATTTACACACTTGCATTGGTTTTAAATAAACTTGAAATCTTGTTTTTATTCATGCATTGCTTTTAAGTTTTGTAAAAGTATTGATTTATGCATGATTTGTCTTTTTATCTTGGATGCATTTGTTTTAAGAAAGAGTTTTCAAGAAATCAAGCTAGCCTTTGTTTTAAAAGTTATGAATCTTTTTAGGCTTTTTATGTTCATGTTTTAAAAACCATTAGAATCTTTAAAACATGGTTGTCAAGCTTGATTTAGTAGGTAAAAAGGTCCCCCAAGCAAAACCTTCAAATATGCAAAAGTTGCATTTTTTGCAAAAATGGGGTGTCCCGGCAGTGTCGCCGGTCGACCGAGACACCGAGACAACTGCAGGCAGAATTTTGCCTGAAGCCCCAACGGTCAGAAATCTGACCGTTGTGTGTTCCCGGTCGACCGAGACCTGTTTGCCGGTCTACCGAGGACTAGCCGTTGGCAACTTTTTGCTATAAATATGAGTTCTTTCCTTTGCCAAAAGTTGGGAGTTTTAAGCCCCTCCTTGAGAGGTATTGAGGCATATCAAAAGGGAAAAGAACCAAGGGATGAAGGGGATGATTAGGAAAGCTAAAGCTTGGATTAATGAAGTTAAACCACCAAGTAGGCTCTTCCTTCCTTAATCATATGTTTTCATGCTTTTGTTTTATTTTTGGTAAATCATTTCTAGCATGTTAAACTATGTTTGTGTTGTGTCCTTAACATGTGTTATGTTTTGAGTTGATTTATTGTTTTGGATACAACACCATATGATTCAATCCAAGTAGTACTTAACTTTGGTAAATCTAAGTAGATCATGTTAATGAAAGAACCTTTGAAATTATATGTAACATGATTCATATACTTGATTGAATCTTTGGTTGTTGTTTTCCATCATAAGAACATCTCTTTCAAAACTAACTTATGTTTTGGATTCAACCTCTTTACAAATCATATGTTTTCATGTTTTGTTTTATCATTGGTAAATCTTTAGTAACATGTTAACCTATGATGTGTTGTATCATTAGCATGTCTTATACTTTGAATAGATCTATTGTTTTGGATGCATCACCATTTGATTCAATCAAAGTAGTACTTTATCTTTGGTAAATCTAAGTAGATCATGTTAATGAAATATGTAACATGATTCATATACTTTGTTGAATCTTTGGTTGTTGTGTTCCATCATAAGAAAATCTCTTTCAAATGTATCTTATGTTTTGGATTCAACATCATTACAAATCATATGTGTATTATTGTTTTAAAGTTTCACAACTTGCATCACTTTGATAGGTAAATCATTTTCAAGTTGTATTTATAATTACATATGATTTGTCCCCTCTTTTCAATCAAATCTATTTTTATGTTTTGAGCTTCATTGGTGATTTGATTGACATCCCTATGCATCACATGTTTAGAGCTAATCCATTTCATACAACTTGTGTAACTTTGATATCATTAACAAGTTGTTACTTTTAACATGTGATTGCATTACTTCCTCAATCATAAATGTTTTATGAGCCAAAACTTTCAAAAGCCTTAGGCATACATTTATGAGCTTTCATTTTCAAAATGATTGAGGACCACACACACACACTTTATATACTTTCATCTTTGCATTCATAGTGTGAGTGTGTATTTGTTATTCACTTCCATATCCGCCTATTTTAGAGGCAATTGTAATGAGCTAAAATTAATCTCCATCAAGTGTTTATAGACACTAACTTAGTGAGATAACCAACCTTGTGGTTGAAGAGGTTATTGCTTAGCCTATAAAAGCATAATGTATAGGTTGATGTTAAGCCTTGAAAAACATCATTGTAAAGGTTATTGCTTAGCCTTGAAAAGCATATTGTAAAGGTTATTGCTTAGCCTATTGAAAAGCATAAATAGTGGAAATCCGGTGGGGTGTTGGATCACAAGCCGGTAGTGGATGTAGGCATTGAGGCCGAACCACTATAAATCCTTGTGTGATGGTGATTGCTTTGTGGTGATTCTTTTATTAGCTTCCGCATCTTGTATGATAAATCATCACATGTGACTAGTTTGTTTTAAAGAAGTTAAATTTGTTAAAATTGGTCATAATTGGAGCTCACCCTATTCACCCCCCCTCTAGGGTTCGGATCCCCATGGACTTACACAAAGATCGTGTAGGCTCTCATACCAACTGTCATATCCCCAAAATTACAACCAAGGAAAGACGTGAAAAATAAGAATAAACATTCATTTTCCTGTGTTTAATGCAACACAAGCTCCCAAATATGGACCCACAAAATTTTGAAAAATGGTGAGTCATAATAGAATCTTTGCAGAAGCATTAAATCAATTGGTATCAATATCCAAAATCCAAACCAAAACATAACCAACTAAATATTTAAGGTTAAAGTTTCCAAAATAACCTAAACAAAACAACTAAATAAAATTAGGCTCATTGTGAAGAATTTGCTACTAAAATGGTCTCTATGATGAAAGTCACTCCTTCGCAGACTCGGATGGCTCCGTAACCATTTCCGGCTCTCCACTCGGGTTGATCAATTGGCTCAAACACTTAAAATGTTTGACCCTCCTCCATCTCCTCGATTGGGTAGAGATCGGTACCTATGCACCAATAAACAATGTAAACAGCAAGCACTAAAAGAAAATTTATAAATAAAATACAAGATCAAGATGAGTAAAGACAGGTAATGATTATAAAAGAATAATAATGTGACAATAATGAAAAGAACGTATAACCTAAATCCAATCTACACAATAAAGCAATACAATAATCACACAGAAGCAATGCCACTGCTTTTAGTGGTCAGCCCTAACTATCTAAATCACGTCGGCGGTCATAAACGGATCGATAATCCGGAATACCGGTCAAACAATCAATTCGGATATTACAGTGTCCGCACACATCGGTGATCAGCCGTCCAATTACAACTGCAGTCGTTCAATTATAACTCAATCGATGTACATATATTTACATATCATAGTAGAATAGACCTAGTGATCAATAATGCTCTGACACAGAAACCTAAGTCATAGTGAAGAGTTGGCTGCACAACAATCCACAATCGAGTACTGATAAGTCATTCGAATAAACCTCTACAATATCTCAATCGATTGTCAAGCCACATCACGGACCATATCCAATCAATGTTAGGGTATGCAACTAATATACCAATATCAATCTCAATTATGTATGCAAACCCGAAGGTTAAAGAATAATCACAAGCCAATCCTAAGGTCAAATATAAGGTCTCGTACCCAACAACTACATGAATCTCTAAATATATAAAAGATCAACTAACATTCTCAATCAATGGTGCATAGACTCAATGAAGGGCTTTCCTATAGAGATGGGTTGAGCTCGAATCCATTAGGATTTCCCCAAGGTCATACGAGGCACTAAACCACACGTTAGTAAGATACCGTGTGCTCATACGGTATTTACTGGGTCCAACCATCCAGTTATTAGGGTCCAAAAATATAAATTAACATATTAAGAACTAAGGGTAATTTCAAAATGATTAGCAATTAATAATAACAAGGAAAACAAGCCTTAGTTTGTAATTTTAGAAAACCCAAGGATTCCATCAATGACATTTTTCAAATTCAATTCTTTATAAACTAGGCCAAAGGGTCTAATTTAGTTTTATAAAACCAGCAGGGTCTTTATTTCTAATTTATGAAAACTAATGGGGCAAGGTAATACTCCACAGTAGTACTTAGGTCACGTGGGATGACATCATCAGTCATCACCATTCTCCCTCCTATTTCCTGTACATGCCAAGTCCAAGTCTTCCCTTCCATGCTCAACCCAGTACCCTGTTCTAGAACCAAGCTCAACAACAAGAAGGCTGGGACACTCGGATAGTAGACCCCCACCGATCAACACCCTTGATGGAGCTTACCTCCAAGGTAGCCCAGGGCCCTACTAATAGATCTATGGTCCAGATTGATCATCAAGTCACATCCCTTGGCCCTACTTCTGATAGTGGCGGACCCAGGATTTTCGTTTTAAAGATGCGGACGATGGTCAATTGAAAAGGTCAAAATTATTATTTTGTTATACTTTCTTCACATTAATAATGGCAAAAGAGAAAATGTATTGCATTTAAATGATTAGAAAATATTTAAGTGTATCAACTAACATTCTCTCATGAAAAGTCATATCTTTACTCTACAACAAAGTTTTTACAATTGCCCTCAAAATCGAAAAAAAATCAAAATCCTAGTTGGCCCATCTATTGGATTGACTAATTTGGACTGAATGAAGCAACTGAATATATATCATTGCTACAATTACCCTCAATCCCTCGGGCTTGTTTGGATAAATGAGGAGTGGGGTAAAGTTATATAAATTTCATGTGAGGAGTGAAGTGGGCCTATTTGGATAGGCAAAAAATAAAGTAAAGTTAATGGGCCCGGAGTTAAGGTGATTGTGACTGTAACGCCCCAATTTCGGATACCGATAAAATCGTTCGAATATCCGAAGTTGGCGCGCTACTTCCCGGAAAATCAGAGAACTTCCAAGATCGTAGGCCCGCAGTGAGGTCCAATTTAAAACTTTTTGAACCATATAGTAATAACAGTTAAATTGCGGAAGCATAACAAGTAAAGCGGAAGCAATTTGGTATCGATATATATATATCAAGTAAGAGCGGAACATTAGTCTAGTTTAAAAGTGTCAGTTGTTAAACAAAAGTTGATTACATTTTGTTAACTACCCGGCTCACTTACAAAATTCTCTCAAAACCCAAAATAAGGTAAACTCTCAAAACCCTAGCAACGGCTCTCCACCCTCAGGCTCGACATCGAGGTCGGCCAGGCCCCACGCGAACTCTCCAGCTACGGGCGCTTCTACGAGCACAAGCGCATCATCTGCGATCTCTGAGTCAAGGCCTAAGAACCAAAGATGGGTCAGATCTAAAAGATCTGGCAAGTCACAATATACAAATAACATAGGACATATATATCAAAAGAATAGAGACAGGTATATAATTTAAAGAATAACAAGGTAATTGAACTAGGCAGTTGAGCAAAATAAGCATAAGGAATCAGGATAAATATACAACATCTAATCTAATACAAAATGGCATATTCACACGAGATGGAATACCGCGGGATATTATGCCGCGGCCCTCCCATACTGAACACAGTTGCGGCGAGGAATCTCACCAGTGCTGGGGATTACTAACCCCGCAAATCACTAAATCATCTCATACACTCATCACTCGAAGACCGGACCCGGTATAACACCGTCCGTCTTAACAACATAGCTCATCATGATAGCTTCTCAACACTCATAATAGCTCCTACCGGGGATGATCAGTCCACAGGCTGAGCTTAAGTCAGCCGAGTGAATGTCTATGCCGACTCAAGAATAACTCTAAGGGTCTATGTCTGTCTAGGCTTTGCCTTGCATGAACAAGGTCCTAACCAAGTCTCTAAGATGTTCAACTATCAAATATCAGTTCATGGATTGTAATCCAAGTCCAAGCCCACTCGTTGGATCCATACCAAGGCCCATCAATACATGGTCTGGTCTAAAACAGTCCAATGAGGCATCATATCCATTTCTACTGATAAACAGTTCATTCTAATCCATAAGGAGTTATAATTCCAATACAAACTACCTCTCTATTCTCAGGATACACATTTCCATACTTAGACCCAACAAGGACCCGCCTAGCCACAGACACGGGTCAATGTTCTCCCAAATCACACTAACGGGTCACCTCTAAGATATCCTAGATTCAGGTCATTCATTTCCATTAATTAACAGTCATTAGCTACACTAAGGATATAAGAGTGATAATAATAGAAAGGTGAAGTGTGAACTTCAAACATGAGAATCAATAGGGAAAATACAAGAGTCCAACCTAGGTAATGGACCACGTTCGGGTTTAGGCCCATCTCCGGTAATTAGATCTCTAAATGAAGTCTCAGATGCCAAAGGATACTGTGTTTGGTGCTCCTGAGGTTACGGGCATCATTGACAACGTTTAAGGATCGACTCATCTTAGATTACACGACCAAAACCCTAATCGGTGATCCCCACGAGTCAAGGTTGAGCCACACCGTTGACCCGGGCTTAGTACATTGATAAATGTCCATTTGGATGGTCAATGGGCCCCACAACTGATCAAAACTCCAAACTTCTGAAAACTGAAAAATCACTTATCCCAGTGTGCTCGGTCGACCTGGCACAGGGCCCGGTCGACCTGGCACACTGGGGGTTGACCCCCAGGTCGACCTGGTGTACAGTGTGCTCGGTCGACCTCCTGGCCTGGTGGGTCGACCGAGTGCACTGGAAAACTGGTTCAGGCCTCCTGGAAGACTTAATTTGTTTCCAATGGTTCCCAGCGTGTCCGGTCGACCTCCTAGCCTGGGTGGTCGACCGCATACACCAAAAACCCTGGAAAAGCTGATGTCCCAGCTTTCAGACATTTTTCCTGCAAATTCCAGTGTGCTCGGTCGGCCTGGAGCAGAGCTCCGTCGACCTGGCACACTGGGTGTCCGGGTCTGAGAGAAAATTCTCATTCCCAGTTATTTCCTACAGAAACAGTGTGCCGGGTCGACCGGGTACACTGAAAAACTCAGTCTGCAGAAAAATTAACTGTGAGCTGTTTCTCCCAGAATTCAGTGTGCCCGGTTGACCTACCTGCAGGCCGGTCGACCGGGTACACGTAGAACTGGGGAAAAACCCAGTTTTGCAGGTTTCATCTTTTTAATCCGTTTTTCCTCCAAACTTCCTCCAATCATTCCCAAACTCCACCAAATCAACATAAAACATAAAAATACTATAATGCACCATCATCCAACACAAAATAGGCCCATTGATCTTCCAAATGGGGTGAAACCCATCCATCAATGCCAACCATCTATCTATACTAAGCTCATGGGTACTTCTAGCATATAAAATTAAACTGAATTGAAATACAGAATCAAGGAAAACAGAAAACACATGTTCTATGTTAAATCAGATATTGTGCTTGCCTTGCTTGGGAATAAAAGGTTGTAGAGAGAGAGAGAAGGAAACCAATCCAATCCAATGAAGAAGAAGGTGTAGCAGCTCCTAAGTATTTCCTAGCACAAGAACAGTAGCTCAATCCTAAGTCTAGAAGAGAAATGAGAGAGAGGAAGGAAGAAGAGAGTGAATAGTAGCTAAGGGTTTTGGGGAAATGTGTTATATTTATAGGATTTGGGGGTGGCTAAAGACTGAAAAGCCCTTTTAGGGTTGCATAGAATTAGGGTTAGGGTTGGGGGCAAATGGGTCTTTATGTGGGGAAGGTTCTAGAATGGTGCTTTTTAGGAATAACCCCCTATAGTTTACTCTAATCCCTAGCTAGGGCCTCCCCTCACTAATTAACCCTAGAATTACACAAGACTCCCTATAACCCTAATACTAATACATCTAGACTAATCTAACTCAACTTAGGAGATTAATACATAACTACCCTGATTAACCCCTAATTAACATAATTAGCTAATAATTAATAATAATTAGTATTCAAAAACTCAATTAGAGGGCCCACAAGGGGTGGGGCCTCACAGTGACACACAGAGAATGTTTGATTTTGGAATGTGCAAATGTAAAATATATTTCTCATTGAATGGGTGATGGAAAGAGCTTAATTAATATCTTGAATTGTAAGAAAAATAAAAAATCTCTTCTCCTCCAAAATGACGCAATATTTAGATCAATTAGAGACCATATACATAGAAGATTATAAAGAATTAGAGGATATCAAAAAAGAGATTAGTCCTTACCTAAAAGGTGACTAATAAGCATTATCAATTTTTTTTTTTTTTTTGTTGGTTTATTTGTGGGGGTTTCTACTAGTGCTGGAGAGACTAATAAGCATTATCATATTATTTTTTAAGCTGGTTTAGTTTTGGAGGTTTCTACCAGTGCTGGACACACAGAGAGAGAGAGAGAGAGAGAGAGAGAGAGAGAGAACAAATATGTGAAGGATACAGGGGGTGCGGGGTTGGTACCCTTTTGGCTCTATCTTCTACTATTTTCTATCTCTTCAATTGCAAGACTACAACTCTACATGACTGAGTCTTTGAGATTAAACCACACGCAAGAGAGAGAGAGAGAGAGGAAAGGGGGAGGGAGGGAGAAATGTTGTTGATTTGTTGTTTCGATGAAGAGTCTTCGATGGACATACGAGAGGGACAAGGGTTTTCGATTTGGGGAAACAAAGAAGGATTCCAATTGTTGAGACGAGTGGGTGCATTTTAACTGCGGGCCTTAAATAAGGGGTGCAAGATGGACTTTTAACTGGGGCATGGGCTACATGACCAATATCGCTCTAAAGGTTTTTAAAAATCTACCAGGTGCACCTACACCCCTGGTGGGTCCGCCCTTGCCACTACAAGATTAAATAAAGAAACAACTTCAAAAGTGACTCACGCCCCAACTGTGTAACCCTCGGATGGTGGGCCAAATTGGGTCCGCCTCACACGGGTCCACATCTCTAAGGTCGCCCATGGGTCCTCCTTCTGATCCACGGATCAGATCTGTCATCTGCTTGTCCACCTGTGTCCCATGGTAAAAACACGAGTATAACCCCTAATCGACTGGTTCTAGACATTGTCGTTATTCTCTATTTTCAATGGGTTCAAGTTGAGTCCCAACTCTAGCCAATCTATTTACACTAATACACCATCTACAAGATCTTTGATGTAGAAAAGGGTTTTCAAAGCTTAAATGCATGTGCTATGGGCAATAATAGTTTAAAACACAGCATCAGTAACATTAATATGAAAAAAGCGATGAAATCATCCCTAGTTTCCGATCACTATCATAAAAACAATTAACATCATAAAAAGGGCATCAAAGGGTTTCTATATGCATTCATATGCCAATCAACGAAGAAAATAAATATTAAATTTACAAATTATGGTTAGGTACTTGCCTGAGGTTCACGATTGAGAGAGACCGTCTAGAATCCTATTGCCAAAGCTCAAGGTGCTATCCAAGGAAAAGTTGGAAGAGAGAGTTGTGTGTGAAATTAAAAAAGTGCGGTGGTGTAATATAAATATGGAATGGGAATAGGAGTTGGAGTCTAACTTAAATTCTAAAGAGAATAGAGTTTGAGTTAGAAGAGCACATATCCAACAAGCCTAACTCACCAAACCTAAGCCTAACATGGTCCCCACTTAGACTAATCACGTATTTAATTAAAATACAATCAATTACATAATAATAATAGAATAAATAATTTATATATATAATAATCAAAACGTCACACTTGAAAAGTCTCAAATGACCTTTTGAAATTCAGAAATTCCAACCCCTTTACATTTTAGTGAAATTTCTACATGCTTAAGCCCAAGAAAGCATCCAGGAATTTCACCAAAATGCCAAAGGGCTGAAATTTCTAATTTCTCAACTGTTATTTGAAACCTTTCAAATAACTGGAATTCTGAAATGCTTGATAAAAAAAAAGGCATTTCCAAATGCCAAGGGCCAAGATATCACACTATGTCCGAAAAAACCCAACATCCTAAATTCTTGTCAGGAATTCTAATAAAGAGACAAACCCTAAAAGTGCATTTTTATGTGGTTTGGAATTCTGAATTCTTATGACAAAAAGAGCATTTAAAATGCCCAAGGACAAGATGTCGCATCGTATCATAAATCCCTAGAAAGTCTAGTTTCTTATAAAAAAAAATGCCTCTAACCAAACATGCCTATATATGTCTATCAGACATGCTAGAGATGGTAACTAACAACGAAAAAGAAGATGAACACGCAGGTACTGCATGATGCTCATCCTTTAATCATCTTATACCTTCATTACGGTTGACCACTTTCATTGTGGGTTATACTGCATGTCTGTTAGACGTCAAGCCCATGAGAAATTGGAAATTGGATGATTAAATATCGACGTGCATACAAGAAGTCTGAGAAAAAGAAAAGCGATTCAAAATATTTGTTGGGAGTTTATTTCTTATGCAGGCGCCAAAAACAATTTAGCAGAATGCATTATAATCGAAAACCACAAAATTAATGGCCATGGTGGACTGGTGGGTTTTTTTTTTTAACCAAGCGAAGAGGGTTGGGACCCAAGAGAGTGCCCGTGCACACACAAAAAGAGAACACGCACAAACGGAAAGAAGGCCCACATAAGTATAAAATGATCGCACAAGCGAGAAAAAAGCCCACACAAATAAGAAGAGGTGGTGCACCCATAATTCAAACCCTGGACACGCCAGGTGAAAACTGCCGCCACTTACCAGGTAAGTGGCCATTCTAACTGTGGACCAGTTGTTCAGAGGAATGAAAGGTGGGGTCACAATTATTGGGGATATTTCGAAAAATATTGTGATAAGACAATGTCATTCACCTCATATAATATTTTCCCATGATATAGTTAGGTTTTCAGTAATACTGCCAAAATGATCACAAGAAAATAAGAAAATGAAAATATTCAAAAATAATAATCATGAGGGCCCCACTTTTTTTCATGGATTAATTGAAGTCATAGGAATTATAATATTATTGTTCCTGATTAAAATTTGAGAAACAAAGGTGAATATCTGTTATGCCATCAAATAATATCCCCCTTTAATGTTAATTACATTAAGTGATGGAAAATGAATACCCAGCTAATACCCTTGTAAATCAAATACTAGGAAAGCCACAGTCCCATCTACTCGGTTGAAACCCGGAAATCAATTCCATGCAAACAGCTGGCCCAACGTTTTTTCTTAGCATTATTTCATATTTACTCAGTATTTATTGATGTTCCTATTTATTTAAAATTATTTTACTTTGCATCACAGCCTAACAATGATACTAAAAAAAAGGCCCATATTTGAAAATATCAACAATTTCCCATGACTAATTTCTCGAGACAACAGTAGTGGCAATGGATCAGGTATAGGTCGAACCTAAAACTGACCTTTATAATCAGGTCAGAATTTAAACCCTAGCCCCCTTTAGAAATGAAAACTCAAACCAACACCAACCAGAACCCAGCATTAATTGAGCTGAGTTCGATTACCGTTGTAAGGGTCAGGAATTGTCTTCAGATGCAGAATTTTAGGTCAGTCACCATGGAACCTAATGCCCAAGAATATTATCAGCTGCAGCAAATTCATACTCCAGCCACTTACCTGAAGTACTTCAGAAAGAAAGGCCCATTTGGATCCTTGGAACTCAGTTGCTCCTTTAATCGAGTTTACCTGGATTTCTTGTTACTTTGTAACTCTATGAGGAATTGCAAGTTGCCACCATAAACAACAAAACTGTAACTAAAAGTACAACCTAAGTTGCCAAATGCATGAAATGAACCAACATTTGTGCATAAACCCAGTCAACTGCAATCACTTTCCAAAGATCCAAACAGGCGCACCCTTAGCTAACAAAGAACCAAACAGGCCCGAAGGTCCCTGAGAGCTCGGTGGACCCTCAGTTTACACTGGTCTAAACTTGCTGTAGGCGAAAGGGGGCAAGTGGCCTCATTAAATACACTCTGGTTATCCAGTTGCAGTCTACCAAAAATAAGCTCCACTAAGCATTCTTAGCATTCTAAGGCATTGAAAGGAACAATCAAGATAAACATAAATCGCTTAAAATTTTACATTTGCTATAAGGCTAAAATCCACAACCCTATGTATTTCAACCCAAAAAGGTTTCAGTGATGGACATTAGCATACATTTAATTAAAATAGACTTGAAGATAATAAAATAAGTTAAACACATGTTAAAAGCCCCTGGTTTCTCCATCACCAACACCACAATCATTAACATCTATCATTACCTCATCTATCTACAGTTGGCTTTATAAATTCATTTATGTGCGTCACTAATTAGATAACTTTGGAATTGAAGCAGGCCACCGTACTCTATAACCCAATGAATCGCACTAAAGTTCAAAGTATATAAGAGTTTCTTGAAGACAAAAGCCTGAGTTTTAACCCCTAAAAGGAATTGCCAATTATGGAACGGCGAGGACCATTTAATTTTTCTTAATCTTAACCCAAGCTCCTATATGTACAAATATACCTCAACAATGTAATATCAATGCTTCAAAGGATCCTGGAATGGATGGCTGTACATTCAATGTTGAGACTCTATTTTTGTACTAGTTGTTTTAAGGTCAAAAAACAAATGGTCAGAAACACAGGACACCTGAGAAACAAGGGATACCTCAGTGGAAAGGGTGACTGACTCATCTCACACAATTGCCCAGGGACAGGTAGGTTGTCTCACGTTGTATACCACTCATCCATTTAGCAAAAAAACAAAGAGAGAGAGAGAGAGAGAGAGAGAGAGAGAAGGGTAAATTTCAATCGGCACTAAGATCATTAAACTATGAGCCCACTTACCTTCATAAATGGAATGCCGGTAGCTCAGGTCTACACACGAGGCCATGTGCATTTGGATGATGTAGGTTCTCTTTAAGTGAAAGTAATGTTATTTACAAAAACCAGTTGAAGATAAACCAAGTAACAGGTAAAGTACAAAGCAATCAAGTTCCGATGGTCCAAGCAGGGGCCAATGACAAGGATACTGTGCGTGACTCAGAGTCAAGGATTATATGCAAGGATTATATGCAACTGCAATTTCAAATGGACAAAAGAGCTCAAAATCAAGTTTTTCATACATGTATCTGTCCCAGATGAGGCCTTTCTACTGGATGTCCTATTCTGAATGGATCTGTATTGAGATTGAGTAAGTACATCCTTTGTCATTACGTGTCACCGCTTAAGTTGCATCAATCAAATGGTCCAAGCTGTCAAATAGCCATCCAACGGATAGACTTCCCGGGTTAGATGTGGCCCAAACCAAGCATACTCCAAAAAACACTCCCATCAGAATAGGTTCTTATCCCCTATGAAAATAATTAAGGGTTCATTTTGGTATTCCTCCCTTATGCAGTGAACTAGATGTAAAAGTAGTAACATCAAAATATTAATTCTGACCAAGAAGAAAAAAAAACATCAAAATATTAACACTAAGGCTCCATTTGGATCCTTGGAACTTAGTTACCATGTACTGACTACTGAGGTTACACGTGAGTCTTGTTAACTTTTTTTTTAATTTATTTATTCTGCTTTGCTGAGCTACTGGTCCAGGAGTGCTACTTTAACTTGAAAACCTAGGGATCAATCACAAGATATGTGTGTGAAACTAACGTGCCAACACCACTTACCCATGAGCGTGTTGACTTGTTACTGTTATTGGTTATTGCAATGAATTAAAGGGTTTTGTACTTGTAACTCACATTATCAGAAGAACATTATGCACAAGTTAATTGCACTCTAAGTTACATAGATTCACATGAGACCTATGATTTGTAGACGATTCCATGTGATAGAAATCCAGAGATAAACCTATTAAAAATATTTAGGTAACTCTAAACAGGACAGGCAGCAATATCTTTAAGTTTCAAGCTATTCCAGACTATACTAAGCATATACAACTAATGCATGGTGCTACTGAGAAGGCCTTTTGTAACTTTTTACAAGGGAAGGATTTGATTGCTGGGGTCTTATCGGTGTGGGTTTGAAATCATGGCACATCAACAGGGGGGGTTTGAGTACCTTTGGAGCAGCTGGTTCTAAGCAATTTATGTCAAGCAATGCCAAAAAGTAGATAGAGATACTGGTTATTAAAAGCAACTTCAAACTGTAATGCGTTTATCCTCCAGTTTTTCATTGAACAACTGGTTTCTCATAGGCTCAAGCACGTTTGTTCCCCCTATTTTTCTGTTAGAAGCGGCTCTAAGAGGCTTGTGGGAACCTTTTGCACTGCTTTTAAAAGATTTTTTTTTAAAGAGAAATAAAGAGCACATTTTGTGGAAGACCTAAGCATTCAAACATCGTATACAGACTGCTCAGATTGAGAGAAAACCGAACAAGAACAACTATTTTTTTTCTTAAAACATGATTTTTTACTAAGGATTTAGTTTTTTTTATTTTTTATTTTTTACAAGAGACTCAAACTCACATACCCACACATGACCGTGAGAGTAACTCTCTTAGGAGCATTTTCCATATTTATATATATATATATATATATGGGGAGTGCTACACAGCGCCTGAGTGTTTTTCAGGAGAAAGCACCCCTCTTAGTTGGGCCCACTAGGATGCATGATGACCATGGAAGTCCATTGGATGGAAACATTCATATGAGGCCTACCTATATGCAAAGTCTTGAGTCCATAAGATCATCTCAACCTTTTGATCCATAACCCTAAAATTTAATAGTTTAGAGGCATCATTTTATCATGATTTCCATCCAACAGTGTGGAAAAGTTGGATGAGTGTCAAACTTGGACTTGTGACTATTCATTTTGGGTGGGGGGGGGGGGGTAAAAAGACTAGATTTACTCAACAAGGGGCCCATGACCAAAAAAAAGTGGGGCGGAAAAAGGGGCGTTTTTTAGAATTTCCATATATAAATATAAATATATATATATGAATGGTCTTAGAACTTCTATATTCGCAATATTTTTTTCTACTCTCTTCGTGTTGCAAAAAAAAAAAATATATATTATATCTCAATTTTAAGGATTTTGGGCTCTAGGGGGCACAACTCCGCAATATGACCGGTCCCACGTGACTCGGCCAATTTGACCAAATTGCCCACCAAGCCCAATTGCTAAAACCTTGGATAGACAGACAGATAACCATCATAAAGCAGCTTGAAATTAGAATGGTGCTGAAATGAGGATGATGCACAACTGATCATAGATAGTTCTAAGGGAGAGTAGGGAAAGCATCGGAAGAGGTTTCATTTACAGAATTCAGGAAAAGTAGATGAGCTGAATAGGCTGGTATATAGATTGAGTTGATTCAGCCAAAACAACAACCAGACGAGGCCTATTCCCAGCCGGATCACATCCGAATAAGGTTCATTCCATATCCAACTCAATCAGGATGATGGCCCAGTCATAGGGCCTTCACAGAAATCATTGCATCAGGGTATGTACATCCACAGGAAAACATGGACTCTTTTTTGTTGATTCTTTTCTATTATCACTTTCTTTCTCCGAATAGGATTAGTAAATAGGGAAAGTGCAGATACAGTGTTAATTAGGACGGTTTGGATAGAATTAGGAAGATGGATTACCGAAAGACAGTTACTGTTTCAATTTGGCCTCTTGGTAAATGTAGGAGTCAACTTACCAGCTTTACAACAACTTGCAACAAGAAAAGAGGGAGCATATTTCTGAGGAAAACCTAGTGCCCAGGTTTCCTTTAACAGATCTTGCAGACTTGCAACCTCAGGCAGAGAGACCCATTAAATGTCCATGTTAAAGGGGATTAACATTAAAAATTTACAAGCCATTATCTAAACCAAAAAATTCCTATCACCTAATCTTGCAAGGAAAATTGGGAAGTTTCTTCTTTTCCTGGATTAGGAAGACTACCATTAAAAAAAATGAAAACAGTAACTGAGTTCCTATTGGGATATTTGATGAACTAGAAGTTCTGAAAACCCCTCATTTCAGTAAACACAATGAGAGTTGTGTAAGAAAAAACAGGAAGAAAAACACAAAGAGGAAAGGAAGAAGAGGAAGACGTGCTATTCTACTCAACTACAATGCCAACAATTAATAGACAATCACCACCCTCAGCACCTGGTGGAACACCACTGCCCCTACCTCTTCAAATAACAGATGCAGAGAACATATATTGAGAGGAAATTTTTCTCCTAGAAGCAACTCCAAGTGCAGTCCAGCACTGTGGGGCCCACTTGAGCCTACCTTTCGTCAGTCCAACCCCTTCGATACTCTTTTCATCTATTCCTTGTCCATGAGGATACCTTTCCATCTGTCGTCCTCCCATTCCTAAACTTGCATCTGAGTGTGCCCCACAAGACGGACTGCATATATGTTATTTACAGTCTGCTCGTAGAACACTATATATTAGAGAAAGCATGCATGTTGCAAGGAAGATAAAATGGAATAATATATTGCTAATGACAAACGATAAGATCCCTATTGAATCAACTTGATGTAACAATGACACTAGAAAAGTGGAAGAGCTGAATGCTGCACTCATAAGTAATATGCTCCCTTGCGTTATCTTTCACCTAGGAAGATGACAATGAATTTTTTGTGACTTTCAGATGAGCCGCTGTATGTAGTAGAAGCCAATTGTGACTGAGCCCCATATAGGAGCTGGTATTTCAATTTCAGTAATCAAATGAATTTGATTAGTCTTTTTTTAACAAGCATGAACCCACAACCTCAACGTTGCAATAGTGAGCACCTTCCACTGCCACGGGCTCTGGTCAGATCCACTCTGTCTATATCAGAGCTTAGCCGCTCTGATACCAAAATGGTACAGGATTTGTTTTGTTGGGTTTCCTGTTCATTGCTGAATTTCGTATGCTACTGCAAGGCAATCAGGCTCGACTTAATTAAACCTAATCAAGAATTACTCGGGATTAGAACTAGAACGATCCAACATCCAAGAACCTGAATCTGATCCACTGTGTCTACATCAGAATTTACCCACTCTAATACCAAACTGGTACAGGATGGAGGGCTTAAAGTCGCACTTTTGTTTTCATTCCGTTTGATAATGGCCTAGAAATCTCTCCTAGGTCCTCAGCTTCAAACCAGGCAGTATGGAATTTCACCACACATTTGGAAGATATCCTTGACACCGTAAAAGGGGGGGAAAAGAAAAGAAAAAAAAAATCGGTAATCTGTACCCTCCTGTGTGTACTCGCTCTGATACCAAAATGGTACAGGATTTATTTTGCTGGGTTTCCTGTTCATTGCTGAATTTTGTGATACTGCAAGGCAATCAGGTTCAACTAAATTAGACCTGATCAAGACTTACTCAGGATTAAAACTAAACCGATCCAACATCCAAGTACTCGAGTTTGATCCACACTTTGTCTACATCAGAATTTACCCGCTCTTGTACCATACTGGTACAGGATGGAGGGCTCAAAATCACACTTTTGTTTTCATTCTGGTTGATAATGGCCTAGAAATCTCTACTAGGTCCTCAGCTTCAAACCAGGCAGTATGGAATCCCACCACACATTTGGAAGATATCCTTTACACCGAAAAAGGGGGAAAAAAGAAAAGAAAAATCTGTAATCTGTACCCTCCTGTGTACCTAACAGGACTCTTGGTAACAACTAACAAGACACCCACAATTTGCAAATGACACACTAACATTTTTTCAAGCATCATTACAGGAGATTGAAATAGTTAAAAAGTCTTTTCAATTGCATTGGAGTTGTTACCAAATTAAGAATAGGTATAAGAAAAGAACACCTGACTGGTCACAGATAGGGTAACAGAATTGGAAGGATGCAAGACTAAGGCAAGCTTCCAACTAAATATTTAAGGTTACTACTAGTGGTGAATCGGAGATCAAAAGCAATGTGGGACATATCATGTATGCAAAGAATAGACAGCAAGTGGGCAATGTGAAGAAAGATATATATCACTAGAGGGTTGCATCACTCCAATCAAAGCATCGTTGGAAAACCCCATGTACAACATGCCTTTTTTGAGAATACCAGCTCACACTGGTGAAGAAGTAGGAGAAACTACAATGCAATTTTTGTGGGAAGGAGGAAAAGAAAAATAAGTGCATTTGGTCAACTGACAGGATTTTTCTAAACCAAAGAAAGAAGGGAATTTAGGGGTGGAAAGGATGTTAGATAGGAATTGGACTTTTGCCTAGCAAGTGGTGGTAGTGGTTCAAAAATGAAAGAAATGCCTTCGGAAAAAAAGGCAATGTGGAAAAACATAAGGTAGGGAGTTTGATTTAGGAAGCTGGGTACACCTAATTATGGAATGGGTTGTGTCCATGGTTCAAAATCTTGGTCGCAGTCGCCATTATAGTTGACCCTAAAAAGCAATATGACACGGCAGTGTGCCCCAGTTCGCAGTCCGTCGCAAGGTGGATTTTTTTCATCCCAAAAAATTTTGAAAAAAGAAATCCAAAATATTGTAAATGCTAGAAAACAATATATATATATATATATATATATATATTCCATTAGTAGGCATTGTAAAACAAAATATCAATCTCCCTAAGTCATAACATCTTGTATCGTTGTCTTATCTGAAGTTACATAAAGTTTGTTCATAATTAAATAGATATCTATATACTAAAATAAGTTAAAATATCACAAATTTTATAGAATGCAACCATAATTATGAGCTATTTATTAGTGTTAAGACTCAAGAATCTAGTATTCAATCATCAAGTAAGTTGTTAATCTCAAGAACATTAAGTTGAGCTGCTAATGGGTTTTGCCCAAAAAAAAAACACATCAAAATCTTATGATTCGGTTGAGTTTTAGTAGAAAGAGTGGTTGGGAGCGCTCAAGCATCCTCTCAACTTGCTGTGACTGTGCTTGGAAAGGAGGAAATGGAAGAGAAGAGGGATAAATAGGGTTTTAAGGAAAAAGTGGGCTGTCAGCCGATATTTTGAAAATATCAGCCAATATATCAGTCCAGACCAATATTTTGAAAATATCGGGCGATGACGACCGCTATTTTGACGATATTTTGGTTTCTGCAATCGCAGTAAAGATATATGCAAAATACCGTCATGGTAACGATATGTGCAAAACATCATTGCAGTTCTGACCGATATCGGTTCATATCAGCCGATATGAATGGCTATCGGCCGACATTTTGAACCATGATTGTGTCTATTGGGATAGCCGAGTTAGCGCGGGAAAAGTGTTTGCTGATAAGATTCTATATATGGACAAAAAGGGGTCCACAATGTGTTTTTAGAAGGTCATCTGGTAGGGGATGTGTTTTCAAAATGAAGTTCCCTAGAATGTATAGAGTTGTGACTTGTGTCAGAAAAAAGTTTAGAGTACACAAATATTATGTTTTTTTCTAAGATAGTCTAGTCTAGAGTTCGTGTTTTACAAGGAGTTTGTACGAGCTGGAGTTCTTATAGTACGAGTCATTACTAGGATTTCTTAATGATGTTTTCTTCGCAGGAATGAGAAAGAAGCAAGCCTTGGAGGTGGGTTCCGTCAAGAGATTTCCCTACTAAATATTTTTTTAAAGCGGCTATGTGCCTCAGGAAGCAGAGAGGTCTTGTGTTTGACACCTACCTTCATTGGCCACCTCCCGTAGATTTACCCAGTGTATGCGGATAGGAGGGTTTGCATGTGCCCCTAGGAATTAGTTCTCGGCTGTCCATAATCGAGTGTCCCCCAAGCTAAGGACCAAAGGGCCCTAAGCTGGGCTGGGCGGGAGATAGCATGGGTTATAATAATAATAATAATAATAATCTTTAAAGATATGGATCCATTATTGTTCTTTGGTTTGGACTGGATTCTTTGATGGTTGCCGAAGAAACAGGAAAATTCTTGCAAATGACAATCTCAAAGAAGGAAAATTATTCCTCCAAATTTTTCATTGTTAGTTGTGCTATATGTGGGAAAGAAAATGAATCTACCTATCATTTATTTTTGCAACAGAATTTTGGATTAAGGGATGATTTATTCAAGGTCTTCTTTGTTGTTCGTTTTCTTTGCCAAGGATACACTGCTCATGGAGATGTAGCCCAGCAAGAGTAAATGCTCTCGAAGATAACTCCAAATACATTTTCATGTTCAATATAAGGAGGATGTGAAAGGATTCTTAACCAAAAAAAAAAAGAGGCATGGAAGAAGTAGCAAGAAACGAATTTACAGGATGTGTTATTCAAATAATTTGAAAAAAATAATAATAAAACCCATGCTTGCATGTTGAGTGGGGGAAGCAAGAAACAGCCATGGCAAGATGGATCCCTCCAGCTGCAGAGTCATATAAGTTCAATGCAGATGAAACCACTATGGAAATATCAAGCCCGTAGGCATAGGAGCAGTTCTCTGTGATATCAACTTTTTTGGGATCTCTCCATGAGGAAAGAACAAGTCAAGTGGTACTTGTGGCCCTTTCAGAAGCACTGAAAACTTTAAAATGGAGACAACTAGAAAAGATGGTGATTAAGGGAAATCAAAAACGAAATGAAGTGGGCCAAGAAAGGGGGAAGAGAACCATAGAGACTGGTTTTTACATTGCAGACAATCATTGATAACAATTTCTTTTATGTGCATTCCTAGAGAAGCAAACACATGAAAGATAGCTTGGCAATGAAGGGGTACATAAGGAGAGGATGGTTATGTCTTAAGATTGGTATCAAAACCAGCTTTGAAGTATGTCAGTTTATACTAGATAGTTTTTTTAGTCAAATCAGTTTTAGGGTGGTACATTTGTGCATGCACATAGTTTGCTTATCTTTACTGTATAGTGTATAGTCTTCTTCTTTTCTTTTCTTTTTTTTAATTGTATAGACTACGTACCGTAAGAGAATCGTCTATTAGCTATAACTCTCAAGAGTATCACACTCTCTGAATGTAATACGCCACCAAAAGTAGTGGAATCATGGTTCAAAATATCGGTAGATACCAGTTCATATTGGCCTATATGAACCAATAAAAGTCCATACCGATACAATATTTTGAAAGTATCGGTCCCATTATGGTCGGGATCAAAGTATCGGTCAATACCGGCCAATATTTTCAAAATATCGGTCAATATCAGTCAAGACCAATATATCAGCCGTTATTTTCAAAATATCGGCCAACCGGGTACCTTTTTCTTTAAAACATGTTTTCTCCTTCTTTCTTCCATTTCTTCCTTCCAAACACCTGTAGAGCTACCAGAGAGTTTGCTAGAGCTCCCCAAACCCCTATTTGAACTAAAACTCAATCAATTTGCATGATAATTGCTTTAAATAATTAATTCATCTTGATGTAGTAATTTTATGAAATTCACTAGCAACTTACTTGATGATTAACTAATTGATTACTACTACTAGTTTCTTGAGTTTAAGTGTTTAACACTAATGGTTAGTTCAAAACTATAGCTTCATTCTGTAAAATTTGCGATGTTTCAACTTATATTAGTATATGCATGTAACTATATCTAATTCAAAACAATCTTTACATAGTTTCAGATAAGACAGCAAAACAGGATGTTATAAATTAGGGAACCAATATTTTGCTTTATAGTTCTTACTAATGGGAAAAAAAAAAAACACTGTTTTCTAACATTTTATAATAGTCTGGGTTTTTCAAATATTTTCTCACATTGTTTTGGGGTAAAAATATCGCACCAAGATGACCACGATTCATGACGTGATGCCGTGTCATAATAGTTTCCAGGGGTCGACCACGATTGCAACCGCGACCGTGATTTTGAATCATGAATGGAATATGACATATTTTATGCATTTTGTGAATGTTTCTTCTCCTCTACAGGTGTGGTGAGAGTGTGACTCCATTGCCTCCTTCAAGTGTGACTCTCTGAGTTCTACAACAAGGTGAAGAATGAAGAGTGACACAAAAGACCCATCCTAGACCATACCCTTAATAGCATTGTAAAAGTACAATCATGTAAAATAAAAGTTAAAAACCTAAACTACCTTTAAAATTTGTGAAATTCCAATTGTTACACTAGCACACCCCAGCAAAACCCAAGATGGTAAACCATTAAGAGCTTAGAAAGCAAGAAATTGAACTAGTAGTGTAAGACTTCACAAAGAACATGGCAATGTGAGGCTTTAACAGCATGGATGAAAGAAAAATCAAGCCACTAAATGATGTTGACCAACATGAAGGATAAAGAAGAGATAGAGAGATGGATGAGAGAGAAATAGGTTTTAGAATATAAGAGTGATGCTTATATTAAGAGAACTCATGAAATAGTTTAGAGCAGAGGAGAAATCTACATATGTTTTATTGATTTAGAAAAGGCTTAGGATGGGTGTTGAAATAGTTTTTATAGAAGACATTGAAGGGGGAAAAAGCATCCTAATGGTTAAATAAAAATTACATGGACATATAAGAAGTGCATTAACGCCTGAGAACTATGTAAGAACTAAGAAGACATTGACATTCCTAGTTGGAGGTGGGTTGCACCAAGGTCTGCATCTAGCCCTTTTTTATCCTCCTTGGTTATGATTAATTACCAATAGATATCTAAAAAAATTCCTAGGAGTGAGTTGTTTGCTTATGATATGGTACTCGTCAGTCCGAGAAGAATGCAAGCAATGACTAGCTAGAACTTTAGGGAAGACCTTTTGAGTCAAATGGGGTGAAAAGAGGTAGCTCAAAGATAACATATCATGACCATTCAAAAAAAATAAAAAAAGATAACATATCATGTAAGTTTAGCGATCTCAAAGTATGGAAAATGAGCTGGAAAAATCTAAAGACGGCTTAGTGTCACAGTGCGATAGACTCGAATATCTAAGAGCAGCTGCAAGACAGAATGGAGGGTCTTAGTTAGATATATCAAATTAGATTGATGTACAGTAGGCAAAGTGGAAGCAAGCCATTACAGTGCTGTACGGCTGTCAAATGCCACTTCAATGAGGGCTTTTATAAGAAGATAGGTCTACATTGTCATATGGAGCTAAATGTCGGCGAGAAAGAAGCCAAAAAAGGCTAAAAACATATATAGTTTGATGTGCATAGTTACATTAAAGAATATAATTAGGGGAGACCAACAGAGGCCTTGAACAAAATTGTGAGGATAGACATGATAACTTGTAGAGTTATATACAAGGCCGAGTGGAAATGTAAACTCACAAATCCAAGATAAGATAGATAGGATAAGGCATCCAAGACGTTGAAGTTTTTGTAAAGGTGATGAGAGAATGTTCTACAGATTAGCAATGTAGAAACTATAATAAACACTTAAAACAAACACTCAGATGCTACAGTTCACGTTGTGCTTTTGGTATATTGGATTTATAATTATAATCAAAAGTGCCAATTATTGAGAGCAAGTAATGAGGCAGGCCGAAGATGCTCAACTAGTCACTCGATCAACTACAAAGTTCCTGCTCACCAATATCAGAAGCTAAAACAATTCAATTAAGAGAGGTGTTCAGGTCAAGCATCAATCAAACCCGACCAGCACCTGCTTGTACTAAATTAAGAAGAACCCAAACAATGTGAGCAGCAAAAAAATACTTGAACGATCCATCATTCCATTCATTTAGTTAATCGAATCTCAAACGACCATCTACAATTACCACATTAAACTAAAAGCTCGCTCTCTCTATCCAGAGAGATACTAAAAAAATTTCTTCCTCAAAATCCAAATTACCCCTTCATCAATGAAGATTATAAAGAGTACAATGGAAAAGATAAAATAGGAGGCGCAAGACATCGGTTTGAAACAAAATCCTACCCTTTGATGCTCCTCCCCAGCGATTGGCCTAAGTCTTCCTCCTAAGGCGCTTGCGCAGCTTCTTGTACTTGTGCTTGTTCATCTTCCTCTTCCTCTTCTTCTTCACGCTGTCCGCCCAGATCGTCGCAGGCCCATCTTCGACCTCCTCGGCCTCAGATTGATTGAACCCAGAGGGAGAAATGGGGTTTAAGAAGCACCCATATGGAAAACTGGGGAAGATATGTGGCGGTGAAGGTGGCTGAGAAGAGGGGATTCTCTCTCTATCAAGAAACCCCAGAAGATGATTTGGGATTTTGCGATCTGGGTTAGTTCTGGAATCTGGATTTCTGTGAGAAAAGAGGGGAATCGGGAGGTCTGAACAGGGAGGGACGTTGAGGCTTGTGATGGTTCTCAAACCAGGAGAAGGTTTTCTGAAGAGTCTGCTGATAATAGCAGCAGCCATGGATGGGGTTTTAGAGTGACGGATGTTTTCCCTGGGTGTCTTGAAATACCTGTGTTTGCTCAAGAGTTATCTGGACCGTAGATGTTGCATGCAATGTGAAATAAGATGGTTTGGATTGTCTCGATGGTCTCCACAAGTGGAGAGTAATCATCCATTTGAATGTGTTTTACTGATCCGGACTGTTCAAATTGTGGGCCACACCATCCATGGTAAATGTCCTCTCTCACTTCTGTTTTTTTTTTTTTTCCTTTCTTTTCTTCTTTTTTGCGCTTTGGGAGCTTTACATGAAGAATAAAATGAGGTCAACATCAAATTGAAGAAAGAAGAGGATTGTTCCAAAAAAAAAATTAAAAAAAAAAACAGATTAAGTGACTAGTGGCCACAAAAGACCAATTTAACCGACCTTGCACAAGATCAATCATTTTGTCCAAAAAGGCTTTTTTTTAGCACTTTCTACTAGTGTCCTTAGCGATTTTAGTTTTATAACATTAAAGGTCCCTACGGTCGGTGAATACAAAGTAGAACAAAATAGAGCTTAGTTTCGTTGTCAACCGCTTATTTTTTTTCTTCAATACGGTCGTCCACGCCCAGCCAACGGTAGTCTCCTCCAACATCCTCTTCATCCGGCACTCCTCGCCCTCCTAACACATAATTACCCAATCTGTAACGTTAAATAACAACACACACAATGCTCAGCAAGACAAGACCGAGTCGCTAAATTAGCTCACATAGCCCAATAGCATCTAAATGGAAGACACAAGACGGTAGTTGGAACCAATTACTTATCTCAACCAGAGTTTGAACATGAACACTATCCAACTCTAACCAAAAGTGTTAATAAAATAAAAAGGAGGTAGATATCATATCAATGTTGACAACAGAATAACCAAAGGAAGAAAAATCTTCACAATCACATGATTGTCTGGTGGATTAAACAATCATTTGTGGGCTTTTAGTGCATTTGTGTGGGGTATGAATGATTCCCCAAGGAGGAGATGCAATCCAGTCTTCTAAAATTAGTTGGATAAATGGAAGATCTGGAAGACCCAAATTGGTGACTTCAAAGCCTTAAAACCCTATAGTACCTCCTCCTCCTCCTCTTCTATAACTAGAAACAAGGTGTTAGTTAGTTGGCAATGAAGGAGCAAGGGGAGCTGATGAGAGCTCAAAGCCACAAAACCTTGTGCCTCCTCCTCCTTCTCTACTTTGTATACCCCGAAGGGTCTCTAGGGACCATTAACGTTATAAAACTAAAGTCGCTAGGGACGCTAGTAGAAAGTGCTAAAAAAACACATTTTTAGGCAAAATGACTGATCTGGTGCAAGGTCGATTAAAATAATCTTTTGGGGCCACTGGTCACCTAATCTTTTTTTTTTTTTAAATCCTCAAGAAAGAATAAAAAATAAAGGGATTACATGGTATTTTATTTTAGTTGTTTGATAGGAACCTTTTTTTACTTTCTGTGTAAAAAGTACATATTTCTTTTATTATTTAGTGAATAAAGGATGTTTTTTTTACTTTTTAAAATAAAAAAGAATGAAAATTTTAAATTTTCATACTTTTAATATGACTTTCTAGTCTTTTCTTATCTGGCCAATTGAGGTTTTACTTCACCTTCACTTTAATAGCAAACTTTCAAATGGTGAATATTTCAACGGTAGAAAGGAACACCTTGAGTGGCTATTGGATGTCCTCAAATTTTACCCCATATCATTAAGAAGTAGGTGGGCCTCGGCCACTGTGTTCCACTCCTTCCCCCTTGATAATGTAATAAGACTAGGTTGTGCCAATCTACAGAGCTAGGGGTGATGATGAATTGGGGCCAGCTCGGGCTGTCCCAGGCTCTTCCTGCTTTTTCCCAAGTCTAGATATATGATTTGGGGCCTTTTACTATTTGGGCCAGGCTTGGATTATGTATAGAAAGGTGAAAGTTCGGATCAGCCCGATTCACTAATTGGGTGGGTTCGAGCTAGACTTACAGCCCATGTCAGGTTTTGTTAGGATACAGGTCTATTGTAAGTTGGGCCGGCCCTGGAAATGCCTCAGCCCATGAACACCCATAACTAAGCTATATATGTAGTATGGCCTGCCAATGAGATCTCTCCATTAAAAACTATGGACTTAATTGTGAGATGATTTTTGTTTCCACAATAGAGAGGTGGTCGTGCAAAAAATGTAAGAGATTGTTGAATAGATTTTTATAGGGACATTTACTAAAGAAATTCCCTTAAATAGGATAATCACTGTTGGGACCCCAAAATTTGTATATTATCAGGGAAGGACCTCCAGCCCAAATCTTCCTTATTTTTGCCCATTTTACCCTTTGTTAGTTGATGCCAGCAAAGGGAAGAAAGCTGAAACACAAAAAAAAGAAAAGAAGAAACGGAAGAAGGAGAAGACCATACCAGTCCATGTTCGGTCTCCATTTCACTTCCATCTCCCGTCCCAAAAGAACAGCCACCGGTCGCACTCCACGTCTCTCTCTCTCTCTCTCTCTCTCTCTCTCTCTCCCTCCTCCTCACCCTCCTCTTTTCCTCTACATCAAAACCCAAGCCCTAGAGGAAGTCCTCAGAATCTGAAGACCTGATTTTCAAGGTAATAAAATTCTACACACTCAACTCTTTTCTTCTCTTGTAAAAATAGATAGCCCTTTCTTCTCCAAGGTTCTCCAATATTCTACATCTAAGGCATTTCTTCTTACAGTGATTTTTTGTTTTTCTAGTTGGTTGATTGGATTGATTTTTTGTTTTTTTAGCTGGTTGATTGGATTTTTTAGATAATACAATACAAGTAATGCCTTACCCTTGCCAATGAGGATGCTATGAGTTGTGAGCAAAGTAGTTCTTTTTCGGACAGGGAAAAACCAAAGCATGTCCAGAGCTTAGAGCAGGCTCTGAGTTAGTGAGTTGTAATTCTACAATAGTTTCTATACATTTGTGGTCTTTTCCCTCTGTGCAATGCTTTGCGGAAGGTGAAAAACTTTGAAGTTGGTTTTCATCCAAAACACAACTTTTATTAGCATAATTTGGTGTGGACCAACTGCTCACCTTTTTTTTTCTTGGAAATCGTAACTTGTATTGAACAAAAGCTTTACAGTACTGAAGGAGACCAAATGAGAAATCAGAGACCTGTACGAGGCTAGTAGGTCTCCATTTTTATTGGATGTCAAGATTTTTAATGAGTTCACCTGATGATATAGTAGCACACCAATAGATTCTTCTTTCAACATGATGTTCTGAGCATGGATCATGGAACATTGTATGCTTGCTTTCACTGTCCAAGATTTGGTTTATGGGCACATAGGGAATAGGATCATTTACAAACTATTCTTTTACATTCTTAAGCTTTGTTCCTATGTTTGCATGAGGCTGCGAAGATCACAAAAATTCAATTCAATCAATAGGGAAATGAAGTTGAATTACTCATTTGAAGAATTGAAGCCTGGTCTAAGATACCTTAAACATTAACTCATGAGCAAAACCATTTTTTTTCTTCTTTTTTATACCGAATGAAAGGACCCTCACTAAACGCTCTCTCTATTGATAACTCACTCTGCCATGAGAATGAAGAAAGCCCGACTATTTACTTTTAGTTGTGCCTACTACCCTTCAGTGGTATGGTATAAGCTGGTCTATAATAATGACATGAAACAATCCCTCTTCATGCTCGACTAGATTTTTCCACCCTTCAACTTATCATCCAAAAGGATAAAGATTCACCTAATAAACTTATATGAACACTCGCCCACAATTTACTGATGGAATCTATCCAGTTATGTTGTTACATTGCACTTGCAATGCTCAAAGTAAACATGCATTCCACCTTATAGCACTCTGAGTCATTATGCTCTAGAACTTGTATTTAGACTAAACCCTTGACATGTTCGGGCATCTGCATTTTCTTACTTCCCAATTGATAAAGATATCTATGTCAATGTGGATGTGGTTCATTTGAATTCTGCATTTCATTTTGTATCAAGTATCAACCATCTGAGTTTTTATGTGGATTTTCTGTTTTCTCAATTTTTTCTTTGTCTCTAAAAGTTGTTTCAAGGGGAAATTAAACTTCAATGTTGTTATTATTTCATTTGTTTTCTTAATCCTTGTGAAAGTTGAATGAAAGTTGAATATGAGATGAATGATTTTTTTTTTCTTCCTTTTGCAACTCTTTTCTATAACTTATGCAAGTTTCTAAAAATCTGATGAATGTTGAAAATTTCTAAGTACGGAATTGTTGTGCAGGCCCACTTTGTTCACTTCTTATTTGTCATTTTGATGATTTTGATAAAATGAATTACATCATATAAAATATTGGAGTCTCTAGCTTTCGTGACCATGTCTACTGTGGTTTATTTACTAAATGTTACTTGTTCATATCTCATGTTAATTTATTTTCGGTTTCTTTAGGATGTCAGAGGATGAGACGTTTGTTGTATTCCACTTTAATGGAGAGTTTGATTGGAATACGACCAATCTGGTGTACAGGGGAGGTGAACAAAAAATGATGTATCTAAGCAATCTCACAAAGTACTCTACATTGTTCCATAGTGCATTACAAGCAATGAAGTGGATAGAAAACGATGAAGCCATTGAAATTCAGTACCTTCACAACAACCGTCAAGCCTTCACATTGATTAAAGTAGCTAACGATGGTGATGTAAATGCAATGTTGAAAGTGTCTCGGGATAATGTAAATGGGCTTTATCTATATGTGAGCAAAAACACCGAGTGTTCAAGAGGTAAACGTGAAGGACATTCAAGGTATTGCACCATGTCCCAATCACTTTGTGCACTATTTATTTATCTATGGAACTCTAACTTATTTTTCCTTATATACATGCAAGGTTGACCCGTGTGAATGTGTTTGAAGACATTCAAAATGCCCTCGATCAAAGAACCAATAGCTTGAAGGAAAAAAGTGTTGGATATCCTGGAGGTCGTCCTGTTAGCACAACACGGTACGTTATTATCTTGTTCACTAGATTGAATTTTGATTTCTTCCTTGAAAGATGAAGATGGACTAATCATTATTATTTGGATGCAGTGATTATCACAAAAGCTCTTCGAAAGCACTTGGACGTGACATTTATAATTTTGAAGCAAATCCCGATATTGGAGTAAACAGTATCCATTCTTGTGATACCATTGATCCCACTGTTGATCTCGAGGAAGACATTGAAGCCATCTTCTCCTTTTCACCTGATCACTTTACATTAATAGACTCTCAGCCATGGGCAAATGATGATCCTACAATAGGGGACAAAATGCAAGAAGATGTGGGAATCCGCGTCGAAACGTCAACCGTTGGTGAAGATCCTAACATTGAAGATACGCTAGTGCCAGTTGACGATTTCAAACATGAGTTGCTAGAGAGTACTGTGCAAGATTTGTGGAAAGGGAGAGTGTTTCCAGATCGTGATACATTTAGGAGAACCCTCGCGAAATTTGTAATGTATAAGAATTTTGTATTGAAGCATTTGAAGACCAACAGTTATAAAGTTACTGCACGGTGTGACGATGCAACATGTCCATGGCGTATACATGCTTCTATTGTAGATTCAGGTCCACAATTTCAAGTTCGGACATATAACCCAATTCATTCATGCTCCAAACCAATGATAGGGATGGCACATAAACAAGCGAAAGCGTCCTTGATTGCAGACTTTGTCAAAGATAGGTTTCGATTTAATAATATGTACACACCAAAGGAAATTATGTTTGACTTTCAGATGGGGTTTGGGGTAACGATAAGTTATAGAAAGGCATATCTAGGAAGAGAGATTGCAATGAATGAAATATGGGGTTCATTCTAGGAGTCTTTTCAAATCCTTCATCGATATTGTATGGAATTACAAATGATGAATTCTGGAACAAGAATCGAGTTGCTGAAGCATGAAGATAACTCCTTTAGAAGATTATTTTGGGCAATTGGAGCATGCATCGAAGCCTTCCGTTCTTCCTTGAGGCCTGTGATAGCTGTAGATGGGGCACATCTTCGAGGTAAGTATCCAGGTGTTATCTTGACGGCCGCTACTTATGATGGTAATCATCAGCTTTTCCCACTTGCCTTTGCCATAGTTGAGGCCGAACGACGAGATAGCTGGTCATGGTTCTTTGCAAATCTTCAAATAGCTCTTGGTGAGTCTCAATATCTAACAATTGTCTCTGATCGTCAAAAAGGCCTTGTTCCTACGGTGGAAGAAGTATTTCCAAATGCTCAACATTGTTTTTGCTATCGTCATATCGCGGAGAATATACGTTCGAGATTCAAAGATGATGACATTATTAAGAAATTCTGGCTTGCTGCAAAATCTTACAGGCCATGTGAATATGAGGCTCATATGAATGATATAAAAGCTGTAAACCTAGATGCTTATAACTACATTCATGCAATCGGAAGACAACATTGGTCCAATGCTTTTGTGGAGGGTAGACGGTACGACATGTTAACTCAAAACATTACAAAATGTTTAAACAGTCTAATGAAGCACAATAGAGAGCTTCCGATATCAAAACAAGTCGATGGGATTCGTGCAAAGTTAATGGATTTTTTCCATCTTCGGAGGACTACGTCAATGCAGCTGAAGACACACCTAACTCCTTAGGCAGAAACCATTCTAAGCAAATCTACAGAAGGATCCCGACGTTTGAATTGTCGACAAGCAGGTCCCAATGAATTTCAGATACAGTCTTAGGAGTTCATTGATGTTGTTCACCTAGATAGAAACAGTTGTACGTGTCGGATGTGGGCAACGATTGGAATTCCGTGCGAGCATGCCTTGTAAGTCATGAAAACCAGAGGCTTGGATCCATATGATTTTTGTGAGGATTGGTACACATGTGATACATATAGAAGGACTTATAGTCATGTAATACATCCAACCCGCAATATACGCCAATGGGAGCACATTAGTAATGAGGTGGTCAAACCTCCACTTGCTACCAGGCAGCCTGGATGTCCAAAGAAGAATAGAATTTGCACAGAAGAAGTTAATCGGCAAAGAAGACAAGTGAGGTGCTCTATTTGTAAAAATATGAGTCACAACCGACAAAAATGCAGGAATCCACCAATGGGAAGTTGATCCATGATGGCTAAACCATGGAGCCCTGTCTTTTGAAGTGGTCTAAGCAAGTAACTTTTTATTTTTATTTTTTTTGTAAAGGTGGAACCATGTGTTTTAATGGAAATTGTGGCTACTTGTGGTTCAGCATTTGTAGCACTTTTTTTTTTTGTAAAGCTGGAACCATGTCTTTTGAAGTTGTCTAACCATCTAGTTATTGCACTTTTGTATTTGGTGCCTACATTTGTAACAGGAGGAACGATGTCCTAATATTTTTTGTAAAGAGTGTTGGTGGATGTAGCTCTTTCATTTAATAGCAGACCAATGTTTATCTTTATAGTGGGGTGGATAGAATGGTTGGATAATGTTCTTTCATGATCATTGATGTATTTTCTATTAATGGATCACTACATGGATATCTTTTTAACAAGGAGGTTCAGAATGTGTCATAAGTTCTGAAATAAATACACTGAGTTCGTTGATATCAACTAAAACTATGTTGACATCAACAAATAAATGTGTTGATATCAATGAAAGCGTACTGATAGCACTATAAGTTCTGAAATAAAAGACAGAGTTCGTTGATATCAACTAAAAAGTATGTTGACATCAACAAATAAATGTGTTGATATCAATGAAAGCGTACTGATAGAAGTATATAAGTCCTGAAATAAAAACACAGAGTTTGTTGATATCAACTAAAAAGTATGTTGACATCAACAAATAAATGTGTTGATATCAATGAAAGCGTACTGATAACACTATATAAGTTCTGAAATAAAACACAGGGTTCGTTGATATCAACTAAAAAGTATGTTGACATCAACAAATAAATGTGTTGATATCAATGAAAGTGTACTGATAACACTATATAAGTTCTGAAATAAAACACAGAGTTCGTTGATATCAACTAAAAAGTATGTTGACATCAACAAATAAATGTGTTGACATCAGTTTCAAACTTAAATAAATGTGTTGATATCAATGAAAGCGTACTGATAGCACTATATAAGTTCTGAAATAAAACACAGAGTTCGTTGATATCAACTAAAAGTATGTTGACATCAACAAATAAATATGTTGATATCAATGAAACCATGTAAAAAGCATACATATTTCTTAGAGAGTTTTATCCCCTGAGCCAATTATCCGTCCTCATGATCTTCTCCAGAGTATTTAACACATAGTCCACGTGATAGCTATTGAGCTATATAAGTCCCCCCTTAAAAACCTGTTATGCTGTAAATATATTGGATAACAATTCAGATGGACAACCTGTTAAACCAATTCAGACTGGATACCATCCTCCTCATTATATGTTAACATCACCTAGATGGACAACCTGTTTGGCAACATTTCCAGCAGTAATTGTCAAGTTTCAAGATATACCACTACAGTGTCACAAATAACTGTCACCATTCACATTAGATTAGAAGCCTTCCAACATACAAGACCAAAATGAAACCAACAACAGTGGCTTTCAGTTTTAACATGTCAACCATCCAAAATACATAGGTCAATAGTGACAAAAAAATGTTTAGATTACAAAGAGAATTAAACACCCCAATGGGAGAACAGTCGGATCATATGTCACAACACAAGTCTTTTCAGATTGGTCACATAGTGAAGATCCATCATCCCTCATCATGTTGATTGTTGATCTCTTTTCTTGTACAGTTCTAATTGTCTGTTGTATTGGTTAATCACTAGTTTGCATCGATAATACATCATGTCACGCTGAGTGAATTCAAACTTTCGATTGAGGACGACATGTTCTACGGATGCCACTACAAAAAATCCACAGTCATGTGAATTCTCTTGTAAATAGACGTTCTCAACAATTCGCCTTCTCCATCCCATTGGCTCTTCCCATTTGTAAGCAGTAAAAGACTCATTCAACCAATGAATCTGTAGAAATAATGCATATCAAAATAATTAATCCATACTAACAATTAATCTGAATAGAAACAATTAATCTATATATATGTCAGTACTCAATACTCACAAATTGTACAGCCATTTCCCAATGTCGCGAGTCCCCTGTCATACTATTGTAGTAATCCCATCTTTTTGCATTTGGATATCCCACGATGACTGTGAAGTGCTCCAAATAACATATTGGAACAATGATAATCTCACATTTCTGCATTTCACCCACCCTCCATCCATATTCACCAAAGATGTGTATATAATTGTGCTTGTCTTGTCTTAGCCATATATCCTTCAAAATGTACCCTCAAAGTGTCAATATTTGTGTTGAGATTCATATTGAGTATAAGTTGGACAATCAATTTTTTTCAAAGTATATGCTGAAAGTATATGGAGTATATGATGAAAGTCATACCGAAGCATTCGTGTCAATGAAATATGCATGTGGTGCCTTGGGCTTCAAATGAATATCAAACCAATTCTGCATTATACCCGTGTCCAGCCATTCTCTTGATAGGAGTCTCTTCAATCTTTCAGGATTAGGGCTAATGCATACCTTGGCAAGGTAATCAAACCCGAGGGAAGATAAATCATATTGATATCTCAAGAATATCATATCAATATCTTAAAAAAAAAAAAAAAAAGCAAGACAAAGGATTCCCCAACATATATTTATAGTTTGTTACCTCTCAACTGTCATGTTTTCCAATTTCAAATATGATACATATTACAAGAAAGCCAGTGTCTTTCTGGACTCAAGTGGATCTCATGGAGCTGAATTGCATCCAACACCTCACTTATTTATCGACCCATCCTTACAGGTGGCTCATATTTGGGCCATTCATTTTTATGATCATCAGTTTGGTGACCAATTAATGTCAGGTCCACCTAATGGGCACACCCAAAACAAGAAGCAGGCTAGTCACATGAGGCATGAATGCTGATTAGGATTAGGCCAACCATCAGCATGGTTCACCTTGGTCAAAGTTCGTGTAACACGAAGGTCCAATTAGAATCTCCTGGAACATTGGGTCAAATCTCCAGGTACTATGTGATCTGAAAATCAGAGGCTTCTTGTAGTTTTTTTGATTTCGTGGCAATTTGATGTCATTGGAGAAATATAAGAAAAGGCCTCTTCCACATGAAGCAAACTAATTTATTTTGAATGTTCCACTGACTCCTTATTGGGACCAAGAATTTGTTCCCCACCCATATTTTTTGACTTCCACAAAATCACTACACAAGGAATCATGGCTCAATAAACTCAACAGAGCCAGCAGTGGTCCAATGAAAGGGTCTTGCTTTCATAGCTAGTTTTTTTTTGGGAAGAGTTGTGTTTGTGTCTTCTCCAATTTATGTTTTTTCCTTTTAATAAAGCCTCGAACTCACATTCACCACAGTGCTTAGATTCACCACAAAAATATCATATCAATATCTTAAAAAAAGAATTGCATACCTTTCGTAGTAGTCCTCCAAGAACTTGTCTAGCAGATCAGTCTCCTCCTTCGTCAATCTGTACGCAGAATTCGTTGGCCAATTTAGGGAGGTACTAAAACCCTCATATTTTGATGGCATTTTTTTAACCCTGGTCGCATTTTTTACACGAATAACCATTGAGCCGACCTTTTTGGTGGGAGACTCCAAGGGAATGGCTTCTTGTTGGATGTTTGGGGGAGGACTATCAAGAACAATTTCAATGGGGGATGTTTTCAATCTAGGAGACCTTCGAGGACAGGCCATGGGACTGAAACTTTTGATACTTGTGTTTTTGGAAGACTCAGGTGGAGTATTTTCCTTTGAATTGGGTGATTTAGTGGCAAACTCTAGCTTCTTCTTCAATACTATCTGTTGTCTCTCACTCATTTTGCCTTGACCAAGAGATTCACTTGGACTCACTTTGCCATACCCAAATTCCACAAAATCATTTTCAAATGCTTTATTAAAGTCCTCCACTTTGGTACGCAGTACACGTATCATATCCTCTGAATTCATTGCCCCTGATGTTCTTTTGTTCCCGGCCAACGTAGATATAAGGTCATCTAGGAAGAAACAAACCTGCATGAACAAAATCAAATGAGTCATAAATATTGAAAATGATTAAATAACTTGAATTTTACAGCTATGTTGCCATGTCACTTACAGGTCTTCTATGGATGAAGTCATTATTTTTTTTGGAGGTTGGTTGTGTTGGAGGTATCGTTTGGTCTTCACACCTTCTTTCTTTGGAGGCCTTGAGATTCGCAATCTTGTCACCGCCGAATACCATTTCATATAAAATTCATTGTGGATAAGTGAATCATCAAGTTCTTCACTCACTAGTAACAGCTTATGCCTCGCATCCCAAATGGCAATGAGTTCTTTCATCGATCTGCTGTAATCATGAGTAGCTTTCCTCACTCTATCAACTCTTTCAAATGGCAAGCAGAGAATAACGGGGAGCAACTGTCTAAAGCCGAACTGCTTCATTACCCGTTCGGAATTATGACGTTCGACGATCCAGTAGAAGATTAGAGTTGTATTAGATGTGAATAACTGTCTATCTTCTTTGGGAACTACCTCATCTAGTTTATTAATCACATCTTCATACGACATCCATATAAACTACACCATAGATTTTCATTACATATTTAATACTAACAAATCAGATATCGATCATGAAGTTTCATATTAAAAAGAAATAAAATTACACTCACTTCTTCTATTTTCATATTGTTAATTTGCTCCCGACAATCCTTGGTGTTCATTGGAGACCTATGCTTTTCTCCCACGGCTTATATAGCGGAAAGTCAAAATCCATTAATACATCTATATAGTCATCGCTAGGCCGCAAAAATTCCATTCTTGAATATGCCCAAATCTGCCAGGGAAACATTATATGAATATCAAGCCAATAGAAAAGAGTTCATATTCAATGTAATCAAGTAAACAAATATGGGTGTTACCTGCAACAATTGGAGTGGGCCAGTCAAGGTATCTGATGGATCCGTTGCTTTCTGGTTTTTTAATTTTTTCCCCTCTCCATCTTTCCTTTCTTCATCAAACTTCGAAAGCATTGATGCCTTACCTAACATCCTATACAGGTTCGTAAGGCATGCCGGGCCCTATGCACACCTTTTAAATTCTCTAAATAAACCAAGCAACCAAGCTGGCGCGGAAGTACCGCATGAGTTGCCAACTATTTGACCTCCCACTAGGCAAAATAAATAGGCTCTTGTGTTGTACTTCTCTTCAACTTCATGAACTTTTTTCTTCTTTTTGTTTCCTTTGAAGTTCTCTTTCATCCAAGAAAAGTTTAACCTCGTGCCGATGTTGTCTCGTTTTGGCACCGGCTCTATGCCTAGAAGATCCATGCATATCTCCGCTGTTTGCTTGGTACCGTGCAGTGTTTTTCCTGTCACTGGCGGTCCATCTATGGGGAGGCCATATATGTATGCCACATCTTCTAATGTCACGGTGGCCTCCCCACATGGAAGATGGAAGGTATTTGTTTCCGGCCTCCATCTTTCCACCAATGCTCTTATCAACGCATGATCTATTGTCATCTGTTCAATGCTTGACAAGTGCTCCAAGCCACACATGCGTACATAGTTTTCTTGTTGGCATGTTAGATGCCAACTTTTTTTGTCATGTGTGGTTCGAATTATTCTCAAGTTTGGTGGTTCCTATAGATGTTATTTACAAAATAAACTTATTATTACAAACTCATGTAGTATGAAGTGGTTCAAGAGATAAAAATAAATATAACGTTACATTTAAATATAAAGTAAATAATTGGATATACCTCTCCTCGCCAAATTGCTTCAGAAACATGAACATCTTGATAGTATAATGACTTCTCCTCCGTAAAAAAAAGTATCACTGTCCATCTACACATAATGGTATAAAAAGTGATCATTGCTCTCGACTTCTTGTCTAGTTAATAACTGGTATTCTCTAACATTTTGTTTCATTTGGTAGATTTCAGTGAGGTAAAAGAACAAATGAGTACATGCATTCAAATACCGATTGATATATGATATATGAGTACATGCATTCAAATACAATTTTCCCATGGATTTTCCTCAAATACCAAGCCTCAATTATAAAAAGAGCATCATATTATAAATTAATTATTTTGATAAGAGTTTGATTGCAAAACCAGGACCAATAGATCTTGGAGAAGTTTAATAAATGGGAAGGAATCAGTTATAATATAGTAAATCGGTTTTGGAGGCTGAATCAGGTGGGCCTAAGACGAGGAACCTCAAAAGGTTTGGAGATATTTTCCCATGTCTACTGGAATAATCTGCTCATCATAGAGGTGATTTCAGCCGGGAATGGACATTATCATCTAAAATAAAGCCTTGGAGGCTGTCTTTGAGATGTAAGAAAGAAGAGACCGCTTGCACGTTTCTTCCTCACGTGCAATCATAAGCATAATGAATCAACTGGCCATTGGTAAATTTAGATGTTATACGCCCAAAAAAAAAAACGCCACACAAAAAAAAACATACAATTTAGAACAAATACTTTGGGTAACTCGGTTTTATAACTACCTGATTGTTGCAAGCACATCGAACAAGAACTACCGGCCATATATTTTGTAACAGTTTACTAGCATATGTTAAATATGTCATAATCAATAGATTCTACTTTTATCAAATCTAACATGGCACTTTAAAATTATGGATCTTAAATCTTGGTATCTTTTTAAACTATCAAATTACAAAATTGAAGTTTGCCTTCATTAATACAGGATGTCCATGGATATCATTGTAATTGTGGACATATGGCTTTGTCATATTTGATATGGCTCTATAATCTTTCTCAAATCTTTTAAAATGTCAAGTTCTAAATTGTCAGCTTGACAGTGATTGTATAAAATTAATGTTACTATCTTCATCATCACCCTCTGCAACTATGCATGGAAGTATATATACCTTACTAACAAGTATGAAGAGAGTAAGCACCAAGTGCTTCTTAGGAGCAACATATAGACACACAATCATATAATTTTAGATTTTTGTCCAAGTCCACTAGTGTACTGTACTGTATCTAAGCTCTTGTAATCTTAAAACAATCTTGTTTTTGCCAAGCAAACCGATCATGAACGGCAAACATTTCTTTTCAGAATCAACTATATGTTTTTAGATGGGTAAAACAGACACAATTTTACTCTGTTTAGCTAAACTAAGTACTATACACTTAAACACCAGAAGCATTGGGAAGATTGATAGGAAGATTGCGGATGGGAAGTACAACAAAATCTTCCGAACAAAAAAACTGAAGAGTTGCAGAACAAGAGTAATAAGAGTACCGATCATCCAAATGCGTAAAGAGGGAGGGCAAGCATACCCTTATAACCATTCAAAATGCACGGATTACCCAAGCCTCCAATAGCCTTCAAAATCTCTGCTCGTGCTGCCATTAATCCATAGTTCAAGTAACTGCAATACTACAGACAAGAGTTAGGCCAATATTGGATATGAAATTAAAAATCAATTTAAGAATGGCAAATGGGAGTCCTTCAAGGCAATAATTGGACACCTTTGGCCAAGATTAGAAAAAGGTTTTACATTGACTAGTTTTCTACTCTTTCAAAGTCATAATGGGCATTTTTGGCCAAGATTAGATGTAAAACTCTTCTTCTCTTCAAAGCCATAACTGGACATCTTTGGCTAAGGTTAGGAGTAAAGGTTCTACATGAAGAACTCAGTCCACTAGTTTTCTGTCAACTTCATCTTCAACTTATAGAAAGGAAAATAAGAAATAATAAAAAAGGTGTCCTCAAGCTCTCTCATGCAAAACCAAATGGACAAGAACTTATACTACCACTAACTCCACGGTAGTCGATTTCATACCATTGGCTCATCAAAAATTAAAAATCCTAGAATATACAGAATTAATTCATTAAGGAGAAACAAACAAAAACCTGTAAACATAAAGGTAATATTTGGTTCCTTGAAGTGACAATTCCTTCACATATGAATTCCCATCTTTTGTCTTTGGAGACTTCTTAACGCCACACAAAAAAAAACATATAATTTAGAATAAATACTTTGGGTTTCAAATTCAATCCCCAAAGAAGAAATAGGTGCCCAAACAGGACATATATACATTAACGGGAGTATAATAACACATGTAACAATTTATTTTGTTGTCTATGATCTCACATAGGTATTTTCTCTGGTCAATAAACACAATATTAATCTATTAGGGTGTGCCTTCCCACATCTATGACAACACTTGTGAGAACCCGACCCCTAATCTCTTGGATTAGTGTTGTTTTTTGGTGGATTAGTTCTTTTAGTGGGATTAGTATTTGTTGGGTTGAGTTTGTGAGCTAGAATGGTTTTCTTCTAGTTTTGGGCTTTTGAATGCTTTGGTAGCTTGTGGGGCCCTTTGGGGGTTCCCTTTTCGGCTTTGCTTTTACTTGTGAGATTTTCCTGATTTGTTTCGTATTGTGTTTTTGGCCCTTTGCATTCATTTTGAGGAATCCTACAACTTTCATGTTGATCCCATATCCATTTGAGAACCCGAAACTCGATTTCTTGGCCTTGAGGGCAAAACAGTCTTTTCACACCAAATCTGTACCCAAAACTCGATATTCTCGAAATCCGTGAAACATACACTTTTTGGAAACTAGATATTTCGACGATCATTTCTTCCTTCTTCGTCGAATCCATCCGAGGTCCCTAATTAGATGATTTCAGCCACCCAAGTTCTTTAAGTTGTGGGACCCATTCTCACTTGCTTATAAAAGGAGACCCTTCCCCTTCCTCTTCCATTTTTTTCATTGTTCCAGCACAACCCTTTTGAGTCTAGGGTTTTCTTGCTTTCTCCTCTTCTTCTTGCTTCTCCATCTCCAAGCCACACCTAGAGCTCATCAATCAAGCAATAGAGATCATCATCTTCTTCCTCATCTTACAAGCTTTCCATTGGTATCATTTGTGAAGAGAACCCTCCATCACAAGGCTTCCATTGAGCTTACTCTTTCCATTAGAGGACCTTCCAAGTAAGTGATTCTTCCCATCTCCTATATTAGTATTCCTCTAGCTCTTGAGAAGCTCCATTTGTATTATTGAAAGCTCTTTCATTTTCATTCTTTGTGTAACCCATTTTAGGGTTGTTTTTGGGGGTTTTTTATTGTAGCTTGGAAGTGAGCTTAAGAAGGGATTAGGAGCTTGGTTTGTGAGATTGGAACCCAAGGCAAGTGGTTGATTGGATCGTTTTGATTATTAACATGTTTTGTGAGAAAATCTTGATTCATTAATGGTTTTGGTGATTTTAATAGTTGTCTTTAATATGATTAATATTGATTTCAAGATGTGCTTATTGATGAGTTATTTCTCCCTTGTTAATCTCTTGGAAATGTATGTATCATAGTGTCAAGATTTCAAATGGTTTCACATGAATGAGTTTTCTCCACTTTTGAGATTTATTGTGAATGGAAAGAATGGAAAGAGAGGAATTTGAAATGAGGAGCTCTTTAGCTCATATTATTGTCTTGGAAACACGTATTTAAACCATCTTGTTTATGGTTCTTTGTGGTTGATCATGTGTTGGAAGGAAAGGAAACAAAAAGGAAAAATCAGTTCCTGGACCTGCTGCACGCCCAGGTCCGATCGATCGGACCTACAGGCCGATCGATCGGCCTGTCTTTTAACAGTAAGGCTTTTTGGGCCGATCGATCGGCCGATCGATCGGACCCTGTACATTTCTGGTACAGAAATTTCGACCGATTGATCGGCCCTTCGGACCGATCGATCGGAGGACTCAGTTTGAGTCCAGTGAAATTTGATATTGTGTTTTTTGGAAACCTTTGGGCTTTCTATGAGTCCTAGGGGTATATACCTTAGTGTTAAGACCAATTATACCCTAATCTAAGGTCTCTAAGACTAGGGAACTGAAAGAAAAGAATGGTGTTGATTTAGACACTAATTCTTGGTTCTAGGCGGGACCTTGGCTACCCTTTTTGGACTGTTTGGACCATGTGTGAGAATGTCTTGAGCCGACACGCCTCACGGTTGGTTTGGTGGCATCGAAGTTCAATCCATTTCAATCTTGAACGGGATGGAACGACGCGATATCTTCTTTATATGTAAACACAAGTCTATTTCCTTGGTTATCGCTAATTCTATTCCTTTCGATGACTGAGTAGGTTGCTCGATGTTTCCGGATTAATGTCATGCCTAGGATGGACCATTTATAATCTTGATTCTTGCTATTGTAACATCTAGTACTACCCATAAGCTCATTTTAAGTTTTGAAAATTGAAAAGTGCATAAGGAGCCCGGAATGTCCTCAAACTCAAGGAGTACCAAGTAAATTGTTATAATCGACATACGGGACCCCTATTCACTTAAATAGATCTTGAAACCGATATTTTTACCCGAAATTGTTATAGTTCATTGTTTCACCTCTTTTCCCGAGATTTGCATTACATGACTTGTTTTCCCGAAAGCATTGAAGTTACACTAGTAACAGCTATTTGTCCCGAAATGTATTGCCCGATATGAAGTGACAGTGTGCCCTTGAGCACCCCCGTTTTACCCGTTTATTTATTGTACTTGATTTGCTTGCATATGTCTCGATTGGTTTTGACCTATGAGTCGGCATCACTAAGCTTGGATACCTTGTCGGTTTGATCCACCGACTTGGAAATCCCTCTCCCGTCCCGCCAGCTGCAGTTTGGATCCCGATACCCGGTCATTGCCGTGGTCCCGTCCCGATACCCGGTTCGCTACCGTGGTCCCGTTCCCGTTCCCGTATATTTATTATTGTATATATGATTTACGTTGAGTCTCCTCACCTTGTGTGACTGAGACCAACGTCCCGCTCTTGTCACTTCGGTGATAGAGGACTTAGCTTCTTGTGATTGCCATCTTGCCAGTTCCCGATTCCTTGGACACTCGACATGGTTTATATTGCTTACTTGTTTTCAGATAAATGATTCATTGCTTTTATGAAAGTTGTTATTTAGATAAGTGTTAATGCTCTCTATTGTAAATTCAGTCACTATTATATTGTTTTATGTCCTTTGCACACGTACATGTTTTACATGAATGCCGGTTGGGTGAATACCCGTGCTTTTACATATGGTTCTAACGATCGATGGTTTTGCTAGAGTTATATGATTACACATGTTTTAAAATGAATACCCGAGTTATTAAATGTCCATGCTTTGGAATGCGTTTTAAATGACACTCGTTTTGTTAGATCCCGATGTTTATACATGTTTTAAGTGAATACCCGAATTGCTAAACATCCGTGCTTTGTTTTGAATGACACTTGTTCTGCCAGATCACTATGTTTATACCGGTTTCAAATGAAATCCCGATTTGTTAAATATCTCTGTTTTGAAATATGTTTTAAATGACACGTGTTTTGTCAGGTTTCTATGTTTATACCTGTTTCAAATGATTACCCGAGCTATTTAACATCCATGCTTAAGAATATGTTTTAAATGACACGCGTTTTGCCAGATCCCTATTTTATACCTGTTTTAAAGGAATGCCCGATCTGTTGAAGATCCATGCTTTGAAATATGTTTAAATGAACGTGGTTTTGCCAAACTTCCATATTCATACATGTTTTCCACGAACACCCGATTGTCAAATATCTATGCTTTTATAGATGATGTAAATGAACATATGCTTTATTAGATCTTCCTGTTTTAACCATGTTTGAAAAGAATACATGTTTTGTCCGAGATTCCTGAGTTTTCACCCGTTCAATTATATGCAGCATTTTGAGCAAATAGCATGATTTATCATTTGTATTATTATTCGCTATATTGTGTTCTTTTCATCCACCTGCCAGACCGTCGTGTCTGACCCACTACTTTTGGTACTCAGGTTCAGATTTCTTCGTCCCGAGTTGAGTGTTTTTGTTGGCTGTGGAGCCATGCCTTGCATGTTGTTTTGTCGGCGATGTCATGTAGACATTGAGTCTGACATCGGAGCTACGTCACATTTGGGTAGTAGTTTTTAGCTTATTGTTGTATGGCTTTTATTAGCCTTTTTCTTGGGATTCTTAATTAATGTACATTGATAATTGTAACTTGAATATATTGGGAATGTAATATCCTGTTACTGTCAGCTCTGTAATTTATTGTGATGGTTACTCCAGTCTGATATGATTCTTGATATAATAGCTATGTGCTAAAGGTTGAGTGCGACGCGGAATCCGACGGCCACGGACTTCGGGTCGCAATGCCACAAATGCTTCCGCAAAATATTCAGAATGTGTTGTCTTCACACACGCGGATCTTGGGAGAAGTAAAATACATTTATGCTTAATCCCATCTCCCGCCCCCGAGGTTTCGGTTCGGGGGCGTGACAACACTAGTAAAACATATAGAGATTGGGGAAAGTAGGAACTGAAAAATTGAGTCATCCAATCTTTTAACATGTCAAATATGAAAGAGAAATTAATGGCAGAGAATAACTCATTCACTGACTCTATGAACTTGTAACAAGGACACTGCATTTCCCAAAAAAAAAAATCCTTAGCCCTTTTACAAGCTGTTGAGAAAAAACCTCAAACTATTTTTATTCTCTGTATTAGCATTATTTATAGAAGATTATAAATTCTTCTTAGTTCTGCCTTGTTATATGGGATACACGTATCTATACCCGACGCATTTATCAGAGGGAGAAAATTACAATAATGCATTTTTTCTGTACGACTCTGTAATGGTAGAACCATGATAAGCAAGTCAGTATGTCTCCAATTTGAGTCATCCATTCTTTTAACATGTCAAATATGAAAGAGAAATTAATGGCAGAGAAGAGAAGGAAATAGTTGAATGTGTGGAAATTTATTACCTCAAAAACCAAGTCCTAAGATTCGAGGCTTCCTATAGGGCTTGAGTTAAAATGCAGAGGAAAAGAGGAGGACGAGGAGAGAGAGAGAGAGAGAGATAGAGAGAGATAGAGAGATGGAGACTGGACAAGTGAGAGACCGGACGGCGACAAGCACAGCTTCCTCTCGATAATTCCTAACTGATCAAGATGAATCTAATCCTCTTCGGGGATATAGCCACTGTTCGTGAGCTCTAAGTGTAGAGCCGCGATGTAGTAATAAACTAGTAAGACCAAGTCGATCCACAGGGAGCAATGTAAATTAAGATTCCTTCTCAACTTGTACCTGCCCTAAATAAAATCTAATTTTAGCATAAAATCTAGAAAAGTACATTCATCATTCCTACTTTCCAAAAATTAAATTAATTACAATCCAATGAAGAGAAAACTTTCTAAATCTAAAAATCCTAACCTAAAAACTAAAATTGCTACAAAAGAACACACAAGTTAGAACATCAAGAATAAAAAGTACAAAATTAAATAAGAAACTAAACTAGAAATAAAAGAAACCTAAGTTAGAAAGTTAGTAATGCAATATATGCCATGAGATGCTAAAAATTCTAAGTCTTAAAAACTAGTATGCATGACTATTTTTATGCATGATTTTTCCTAATCTAGTGCAACGTAAAACTGAGTTTAATGGCTAGAATTAAAAGTGAAGTGCTGAAAATAAGGGTGGTGTGAATAAATCAAAGATGGTAAACAAAACTGAAATATAAAAGTGGTGAGTTACTTCTTTTAATTCTTCTCAATTGAGGGTCCAAGAAAATTAGAGGTGCAAACCTAGGGTCCCATTCTTCAACTTGGGCTGTCAATTAAATTTGAGAATGATAAATCCTCACTTTTTAATAAATAAATTTCAGACTTGAATTTGTAAACTTTTCGTGATCAACACTCTTCAACTTCACATTGTATTGCCTCCAAAAATATCATGTATCCTTAGAAAACAAGGTATATTGTGAGGATACTAAGGTGAGTTGTTAGTAATTATTCCAAGCCAATTAAAATTACTTAACCAAAAGTAAGAACTAACCCTATTGCAAAACTAATATCAAGATTCACAAGAAATCAATACAAGAATTAAAAAGAAACAATTTTATTAATACTAGTATGCAATTGAGTACATAAGATTGAGAATTAAAAACAAAAATACATACTAGGATGATAGAGAATCCATCTTTCTAGTTGAGAAAACAAGGGTGGTGGTGTGGCCTTTGAGAAGAACCCCCTTGATGGCTTGAGATGAAAGGGAAGAGAGGGAGAGATGGAATGGAATTAAGCTAGAATGAGAGGTGGATGATTTCAATCATGAGAAGAAAGGGATGCTTATGCCTTCAATATATAGATTTTTGCTCTTTTTCTTTCCTTCTTTGCTGCAAGTTTGTAGCATGCAATCTTCTTTGTATGGCAAGTCATTTCCTTGGGCAACAAGTCTTCAAAGAAATAGCAAGGAGAGTGAGAGATTTTTGATGCTTTCATGTGCAAAATTGCAATCCCGAGTAGAAATTATAGCACAAACTTCAAGAGGCCATATCTTCCTCGTTTTAGCTCCAATTGACATAATCTTGGATTCTAAAGATATCTACTCGAAAAGAGCTTTCCAACGGTGTATGAATTGCACCAATCCGACGGCTGGATTTAGAGTTATGACCATTTTAATATTGCTGCCTTTGAAAAATCCGAAAATAATTGTGCATATATGGAATGTTAGTTGTGCAATGGCGTGTGTGGGACCCATGTGGACGTCCAAAGGGATATTGGGATCTTTCTTTCCTTGTTCCTTGACTCTCCTTCCATCTTTGGTTTGCTTCAAATTTCTTTGATTGACTAGTCGACTCTTTTAACACACTTTCCTTTCTTGAATTTGAAATCACAAATCTAGCTTTCCATTATTGATTTTTCAAACTCTCCAAAAATAGAAAAATATGTGGGTCCACTATGAAAGATGTCCTTCCCTTGATCTCTCTCAAATTTCACCAATATGGGTCACATTCTTGATTTCTTCTACACAAATTAAAATAAATGGATTCAAGAATAATTTTATGTAAGGAATTTAAATGGACGATGCATGGGACCCTACTTGATGCACCGAAAATAATCGACTTTCCAAAAATAAATCTCCAAAAATGGCCGGTTTTATGAATTTATGCAAAAAGTGTGATTTTTGAGCAAATTATGCATGAATGCACTACAATGGACCATAAATGCATAAAATCATAATTTGTCACTAAATAAAGCTCTTTAATATCAATAAGCTCTTAAAATGGTCCAAAATGTGTATGAAAATGTGCACTTTTCAGAACTCATCAGCCACAATAGAGTGGTTCCCATTATCTGATTAAGTGCATGTAAGATCCCGATCCTTAATTTCTACAATTAACATTAATTAATTATGCTTAACCATTAGCAATGCATGGTTAGGCCCTAATCGAGTGATTTTATGGGTTGGAATGACGTTTATGTTGTTTAGGAGAGATTTGAGAAGTTTTCCTCCAAGTTCCTTACTTAAAAGGGCCTATTTTGGATTTCGGAAAAAACTATGAGTATTTTGGGAATTTCATAAAAATTGTCGCAATGGATTCAAAAGTTAGGTCTCAAGGTACCCAACAACTTTCGTGTTCAGCTCATATCCATTTGAGATCCAGAAAACCCATATTTGACCCCCGACACCATTTTCAGTAGGGTATTCGTAATTTTGAAAATCCGACTTTTTGCAATCAGCCTCTAAAAATTCTGGATGTAAGTTTGTTTGAAAGCTCTTTTAGTTTGGATCAATTTTCGATCTTTGCCCAAGTCCATCCGAGGTCTCGAAGACCTCCGTTTTCGTGCCATAAGCCAAACTAGTATGGTGGTGGACTCACATTGTAACTGGGCTTCCTTTATATAAAAAGCCACCTCCAAACCCTAAACCCTAACCCTCTTATTCTTCTTCTTCCTCTCTTCATCTCCCTTGCATCATCTTGCTCCTGGAGGTGTCATCCATCAAATTCAATCCTATAAATGGGTTTCTTATCATCTTCTTTCTCTTCTTCCTCGTTTTTGTGAAGATCCAAGTGTGGCAACCCCTTCTCTGAATTCTTCTTTTTCGTTGGGAGTCTTAGAGGTGAGATCTCCTTCCCCATTTGTTTCCCATGTCATGAGAAGCTCCTCTCTCTCCATTTGCATAGGTATTGATTGTGAATAGCATGGGTTCTTGATTTCTAGGTTCTGTTTGTTTGGACTTGGGGTTTTCTTGTGGAGAGGGTTTTTGTAACTTTGAGTGTGTGTGATAAGGTGTTTGGAAGTTCTTAGAGCCCAAGGAAAGTGCCCATGTTAAGTTCATCTCATGTATTGATGTATTTCCATGATTTCAAGTTTTCATGTTGATCGACAGCCCTATGTACAGGGCTACAATGTAGTAATAATTTGATGAGTCCAGGTCAATCCACAGGGAGCAATATTTTTTAAGAAACTTTCCAACTTTGACCTGTCCTAAACAAACATTAAATCCAGCCTAAATGAAAATTAATTAAATTACATCAACTTTGCTAAAATAACTGAAATTGAATAGTTTAAATACAGTCTTTCCAAAAATAAAATCTTAGTCTAATAAAAGAAACCTAGGCTAGAAAACCCTAAACTACCTAGAACCTGCAAAATTAACACTCATCAAAACAACCAATTTAACAAAATAAAAAAAGTAAAAATCTAAATCTATTTTCCAAACATCAATTTTATGCAAATATGGATGAATTATGAGGCCCTAAATGCTAACAATGCAATTTTATGTAAGTTTCTAAAAATATGATGAATATTGAAAAATTCAAGTATGGAAAAACTTATGCGCATGCATATTTTCACTAAACTGTACAACCTATCTAAGATGATATAAACCTAAACCTAATGGCTGGAAATCAAACATTGATGATGCATGAACCCAACATAAAAGCAGAGAGCAAAACCATTTTAAAAAGGGAAAGTTATGACTATTCAAAGATACCTAGTTGAACGTCCAGTGCTGCTGAAATCTGATATATGCTTACTGAGTACTCTTGTTCTTGCAACTGTCTGACCCACTTTCCAAGGGAATTTTAAGCTTAAATTTGGGGGTCTCAAAGTTCTTAATTACACACTTCAAATATGCTATTTCTCAGGACAAAACAATCACGGTTGCTTGGTTTTCAACTTGCACACTTTTGGAGCACTATCAAACTGAAACAGTGTAGTTTTTCAACTACGTACCAAGTCGAATTTAGCATTCTTAATCAGTCATTAAATCATGATTTTTTAGCAGCAAAAATACATTTAAATGCAATTCTTAATTCTAATGCATGCAATTAGTACTTTCCAACCATAGATCATACAAATAACACAAATGGAAAGTTTGCAAACTTAAAATAAAAGATGCAATTAGAAGTTTTTAAATAAGAAAAAGTGATGTAAAATTAATCACAAAACTTACTGGAAATAAAAAGAACAAAGGTGGAAAAATAAAAAGTAGAAAATATGTATTAAAGATCTAAAAATTAGACGATTGTACAAGCATGGAAAATATGATTATGTAGTCCTTCTCCTCTCTTTTCAGAGTAGAAAAAATGCAAGTGATTACATGATGTCTCCAATCAAAACACATAAGAGAACTAGAAATAGAAAACTAAATCACTTACATACAGAACACGCAGAATCAATTCAAATAGTGTCTTTATTCCTTGATCTTTGAGTACAAAAAATTAATTTTCTTCAATCTTTTTCATTTTCTCAATATGGCCTTTCAACCTATGTCTAAAAGAATTAGAAGAAAGTAGAAGAAGAAAGGGACTTAGAGAGAGAAAGGATGGAGGGAATGGAGTGGAGAGAGAGAGAGGGGATCTCTTTGGACGTGTAAGAGAGGGAGACGTGGTTCCAAGGTGTTAGACGTCGAGCCTTCCTATAGACTGATTTTTTAGTGTGCGATGCCTCCTCTTTTGCTAAGGATCTCCTCTCTTTAGGGACTTGTTTCTTAATGTGTAGAGATTTCTTGCTTAGGCCTCAAGCTAGGCTTCACACTTGGAAAGAATCTGACTTTGTGAGGATTTGTTGTTAATTGCAATTTCTTGGAGAACAATTACTTCCTTATAGAGTCCTAAAATATCTCTCAAAAAGTGCTAGTGGTGTGGATGAGCCAACCTTCCAAAACTTTTCCAAAACTTCCACATGAGAGAAGATTTCTTGAATGTGGATGTTCCTCTAAGGCTTGGAAACTTTCCTTACCATCTCACACTTTCCAAACTAAGGTGGGCCATGAGAAGCACAAACGTTTTTTCCTTATCAAGCCACATGATCTTGATCATTTGACTTCCTTTTGATCTTCATTCTAAGAAATTCTCAAAGTGATGTGAATATCTCCAACGTGTCCTCATTCAACATTTCCAATAACATGTGTTTATTATCTCCTAAGATGCATGTGGGCCATAGAGTATCATGAGAGAGAATATGGGGCCATGAGGTGAGAGTCTCTCTTTGACGTCCTTGCTTTGGATAGAAGTCTTCATGATTTTTCTTTCCAAGTTTGATGAGTCTTGCTTGCACATTTGACTTTCCTTTTATTTCTCTTCTCAAATTTCATCAATGTGGGCCCATATTGTTGATTTCTCCTACAAATTGAAATAAATAAATTTAACATTAATCACCTGTAAGAAAATCAACATGAATCATGCATGGTACCCTACAAGCCTAATTATGCACCAAAATTACAAACTTTCCAAAAATAGCACGTGGTGTCAAAATTAGCAAGTATGCATTGATGAAGCCAAAAAAACTAATTTTGGGGTGGTGAATGAGATGAAAAATCCTATTTTCACAAAACTCATGCAATTCAGCAAATTTTGACCTATTTTAACCATATTTACAAAAATAATCCCAAATGCTCATGAAATCATGAAATTGAGTGTAATCTATGCAATTAATCCTCACCAAGTCAACAAATGCTTATGAAATGATGACCTAATGTCATAATTTTGTGGACTTATCACATGTCAGGTACATGATAGCCTTGATTTCTCTAATTTATTTGGAATTTTCTTAGTTAAAATGATGATTTTTGGCTTCCCAAAAACTCTGAAAATCATTCTTGAAATTGGAAATTTGTAAGAGGTTAAAACTAGCCAAAACAGCTCATTTATGCACTTCACAGCTGACCAAAAACAACCTAATTGTGCAATCTGCACTGCAATTCCGGTGGGCACTGGAAGTGCTGCATAATGCACTATGGCTAACCATGTGACATTCTGGCAAATTTCTGGTAGTCTATTTTGGACTTCCAGTGAGCGGGCTTTTCATAACCGGCGGGTCAATTCTGAGCTCCTTTCTTGCCCATTCATGTATATTTCAAACTCTAAACACTTGTACCTCATTTGGAACCTTAGGCTTGATAGGTGGGCCCCAAATTGTGATAAATCACCACATATAGCCGGAACTAGACTCCCGAAAGTGCGGGACTTTCCTAGAATTACCCAACAGTTCTTGCACAACCAATTCGGACCTTTGGAAATTCACTTCCGGAACCTAATGTGGACTTTCGGGAAACCCATTTGAGGGTCTTTGAGAACTGTAACCCCTTTGGAACTCTTAAAATTAAGGGATTGAATGCCTACATCTTGGTGGATCCTTGTACCTTAACTTTACCCAACTTGTTTTCTACTTGTAATTCATCGTAAGACTTGTTTTCGAAATAATAAATACTTCCGGTTTGTTCGGAGGCATGTGTATCACTAGGACAATCAATTGTATCCGACCTCAAGGTTTGAATGTCCTCACATTCTCGTTGCATCAAATATACTGAAAATCTAACGTTTGGACCCTAAAGTGCGAATAGAATTGAAGGTCCTTGTTATTGCATGTCTAAGGCAACCCATGCCCAAGGATGGCTAGTTTGCGACCCCAAATGTTGTTTAAACTTGTTAATAATGTTATTCATGTTATTTGTTATTTCGATGCTTTTCATCACTTTATTATTTTATCATTATTCTTTATAATCATGGACCTACCCAGCTTTAGTATCGTGACCATGGGACTCCTTAGGATTAGAGCGTGGTTTTCGCCCTATTTTTTTTTACGATGGATGTACCGACACCATTATGAGGTCTCGTGGGTTGTGTGCGAGCATTCAATTGTCCTCCCCCTCCCTAGTTACCTGGATCACATACTTCTTTTCTCACCTGTTTTGGGTTCCCATATATAGCCAAAATGCTGCCCAATTTTCGTTAGAAAATTATTTCTCACGACCTTTATTTTTAACATACCTAAAATTGCTAATTTGATCATTTTACATACTCAAAACCCGATTTCACTCAAAACTGTTGTTTTTCATTAACTTAGACCCATATAAATATGGTTAACTCAAATCATTATTTTCACTTGTTTTCCTCGATTTTCGGAGCTTTAATCATGTGTAGAGGTATTTATTGGTTTAAAAACCTAAGCAGGCTAATTATGTATATGTATATGGATTTGGCAACACCTAGCTCGATCTCACCCTGTCATTCCATTGCTGTCCTTGGAAAAGGGTATTATGACCGTGATATTGCATTTGCTGCTACCCACGATTCGGGTAAGTATGCCCTTGTCATGTTGCATTCAATGCTGCTCTAGGAAGAGTAAGATGCCTGTGACACTCGTTGTTGTTCGCCTCACTTGCACGAACAATATGCCTATGATATTGTGCTATGTGCTTTGGTTGTGAGTCGTATGCCCGTGAATGATGACCAAGTGGAATTAGGCCGTGTCAATGCCGTCATGTCATGCTTATTATTATGAACAATTGGATATCATGTTAATTTACTCTATTTCCAATAACATGTTTAGTTTTATGATTGACTTGATAACTTATGATTTAACATGCTTTTACTTGTCTCGTATAAATATGCTATGCTTTTATTATAGAATCTTGCCATACTTGGTGTTGTAGGTATTGAACTCCTTGTTGATGAACATGAGGTTGTGGCGGTCCAGTAAGATCCACCATTTGTACGAGAGTGGACAACTGATGATGTAATGTATAGCATCTGATGACGTGGAGTTCACGAGATCATGCCGAGGTTCCTTTGAGAGAGAGTTTATGTTTCTTTTGGGAATTATATTTCTTTTGAGACATGGTTATTTGACCAATGTTTGGGCCTTTTTATTTGGAATTGTGATTAAGACATAATTTCTTCTTTTATCTTGTTTTAAACTTGAATCTTAAATTATGGGAATGTGTTTCATTATGTTCTCAGTTTATATGATGCCATGTGAATGTGTTATTATGTCTTGTTATATGCAATGGCTCACACAGGCTTCCGCCATGACATCCCTAGAGGATTGGGGGCTTGGTAATCCTCACATACTGGAATTATATGGGAAAATGCACGCGGAAAATTATAAATAATTAGTATTCTCCAAAATTTTTACTAATCGCATCCTCGCTCGTCGCAATTCTTTAATTCAAACTACAATAACCTGTGTTGAGCACAGGTAGGTCCAGATATTACAAACTAAATATTTGTATATAAAAGGAATAAATAATTGCAAACAAAATCAAATTGAAATAAAAGGGGACATAAAAATAAAAGAAAATTAGCTCATAGATTCCTTACCTTCTAACGAAAACCTCCAAATAATTATCACTTGCTAATCTTATTCCTAAATCTTAGAAAGAAAACAAAAGAAAATAAAATGTTAAAAGTAAATGTTTGCATACTACGAGAGCTAAGTGGTATACAATGAGAATTGTTGAATAAAGATAATAGAAGTAGGGGTGGAAAGAGAGTTGTTAGAAAATAAGAAGTGGAACCTTCAAAAGCGGAGAGTTGACTTGAAGTTTCATGAGATAAAGAATAGGTAGTTGGATAAGATAGGTAGTGGGGAGAGAAGGTGGAGTATTTGAAAAATAGGGGGACAACTTCCCTTCAAAATTGTAACCGAATCTCAAAATTAGATCCAAAACCTTCCAATTTAATATATTATAATTTGGGATAGTGGCAACACATGATAAAATTTTCAGCAGCAATGCCTTGCGAGTGTCCAAACACATTTATAATCTCTATATTCAATCTTATGGTAAGACCACTCCTATTAAAGTAAAAATAAAAGATGTATCTTGCCTGTTGAAGATGAGATTATGTTCAATCTTACGGTGAGACTCACTCCTAATAAAGTACAAATAAAGGATAAAATTACTGCTGCTGAGGATGAGATTAATCTTAAATGGTTTGATTTATCTCTATGCGGGCCCCATGATTGAGATCCCCCCTCATGCGTTACATGATTCCAAGTGTACTTACCCGGGCCCACTCGTACCAAGTCGGTGCATCCGAGCAAAAAGATCAGATCATCGGGTCGAGTATGGAAAAGAGCATAAAGTAAAGAAAACAGAAAGACTGCGTATCGTTACCGCGACCAAGCGCTGCTCAATCAAATACAGAGTGAAAAGAGAAGTGGGGACAAGCAACTGAGAGTATCTTCATCTCCTTCTTCGGTCTCTCTCTGCGCCTGAAAAATGGAGGTACTTCGCTTCTATCTCCCGTTTAATCGTTTCTTTCGCGTAAGTCCTTTCTCCCATCTATCTATCTATCTATCTATCTATCTCCACATGCCACCTCTTTTGTTGATTTCTCTCTCTTTACCTTTCGATGTTGTTTGATGCTGATCGGGATTTTCGTTTTCTTCTGATCGGAATGTTTGGATCCGTCCTCAAAAGCCACAGATTAGGAGGGTTTCTTGAATTCCCACGCGAACAAAGAAATTGGAGACGTAGATTGTAATGGGTCACACGTGGGTTTATATCAGGCCCTTCATTTAGAGGGCCCCATCATGAGTATACCCCTTGTGGGGACAGCAAGGGTGTGTTTTGAATTGTATGTCTTTGTTTTTGAAACTTCAATCATGATGCATTTGGTCGAATGGAGGGGTATTTTGGGAGTGTGCGGGAATATCTGGAATTGATGATGTTGGTTGAATGTCTTGGTCTAATTTTTGAAACATTGGGTGTCATCTGCAAATTGGGGGTGTGTGATTTGGATGACATTCTTTCCAATGAGAAGGAATTCCAGAACAAGCTAAACCAATTAGCCTTTGCTGATTGTCTAATCCCTTTTGCTAATTTATGGACAGGAAAGGAAACAATGAATCTCTTTGCCTTAAATCTCATGAAGCAAGGAATAAACTGGTTGCAATGGCGGGCCCAGGATTTTTGTCTGAGGGGGGCTGACAATCGTCAATTGAAAACTTCAATCATTATTTTTATATACTTTATTTATATTAATAATTTGGAATGAGAGTCTTTTCTGGACTCCAGAATAGTTGAGAAGATTATGCAATGCATTAATGTCCTACTAAACTCTGATATTTCTAGAAATACACCCTCCAATATACACTGAAATATACAATAGAGGAGAACAAGAGAAGATTGATGATTGATCGTACTTATTAATACAAATAACAGTCTATAATGGAAAAAAAGTAGAAAGATTTAGTGAGCCTGAAATATAAAGTTGAAGTTAGGCTTGTCTAAAATGAGTAATTTCCAATGAATTGAAATAATCAACCTTGGAATGAAAATTTTTATACGATGCACTTTTTTCACGTAATTTTTTAAATAAATGAATAGAGACTTTACACACTCTGTTTAACACAGACACTATTTCAAATAATGTAACAAATCCATGCAATGACAAAAAAGATTAAAAAAAAAAAGATTCCACCTATGATTTAGTTAAGAGGGAGAGCCGGATATTGATTAGAGGATTTTCGACTTGGGGACTTTGAGAGAGAGAAAGAGAGAGAGAGATCAAGAGAAAGAAAGGGATTGATTGCCAGGGATATTTAATGGGTTATTAAATGGGGGCCGGGCCAAATGGGCTATATAGCCCTTGTGGGCTTTTCTCAGGTATGGTGGGGGCTGAAGCCCCCAAGTCAATGCATGTAGGTCCGCCATTGGCAATCCATTCATAATGACCGAAAAAGATGCTGATGCAACTCTATGCATCTAGAAATCCACTTTGCCATCCCCACCCAAAGCTCGATCATCCAAGCATATAGGCACAAACCCCTCATTAACATGATCATATTCCTTTTTTGTGCCTGCTGTAAGGAGGATATTATTTAGCTTCTATGATTTCAGCCTCGAAAAATTGCCTCATCAGCCACAAAAATCCATCCTCAATATGCTGCCCCTTCACAAAGGCCCATGTAACAGTCCCGGAAAATAAAATAGATAGACAAACTGGATCATTCGAGGGAACTTGACATGTCCTTCGGATCTTCGAGGGACCAAAAGCCTCCAAATAACTATTTTACTTATAATTTTCTGAATGCTCAATACAATCTCAAATAGCCTTTTTATAGGGTTACAATTGCCAAAAATAGATAATAAAGGAAATCCTAATCCTACAGAGATTTTAGGAGAAGATAGAGAAATCCTAATCTAATTACAATATAGAAAGAGCATAAAAATAGGAAACTAAAAATTGGAGGATCATTACAGCCCATTTCATCTTGGCCAAAACCCATATAAAATGAGTCCAGATCCCTGTTTCAATGAAATAGGGAAATACTGTTTTGGTCTATTCCCGAGCGCTACTTGTATAAAATGCCATCTTTGCCTTTTTCATTCCAAGGGAGCAATTGAGAGGGTGCAATTAGCTGACATCACATTTTATACAGGTGGCGCTCGGGGATAGGCCAAACCAATATTTCCCGGACTCATATAAAATGGGTTTTGGGCATTCCATGTAATTTATCATTACCAATAAAAAAGGCCCATTTTATCTTGGCCATAATCTTTCCCTATTCTTTCCAGCTTTACACAATCATTGAGTAATTTGGAAAGATAGTTAATTAACCTTTAAATTGAGATTGGTTTTGCTGTAACTATTCTCCTTATAAACTAGAACTTATCTTATACAACTGTGGGAATGAGGCTCTTGGTCCCACTGATAAAAAGGATTTCCAAGTGAGTTGAATTGTATATATAGATTGGAATTTTTTTGTTTTAATGCGAGAGACTTAGACCCTCTTTGCATATTGGATGCAGAGAACATAGACATGTATTTCCTCATTGTGCTTTCTTGATTAAACTTTGGAAGTGCATTCTCTCATGGTTTGATCTGGCTTTGTGCTTTCAAAATCTTCAAGATGTTAGGAAAGTGGCATCTGGATCATTCCATCAATCTAAAAGAAGGTTTTTATTTTATTTTATTTTATTTTTTTCGGAATGGCAATCTGGAAAAGAATTTGCAGAGAGTGAAAATCTTGGAGGCAGAGGAAGACACTTTTGCTATTAAGCAAGGCAGAGGAAGACCAAATAAAAAGTGTGAAGGCAATCCTCTTATGTTTTGTAGGGTTTCTGAGCTTTAAAGCGTGAGTTGATTGGCATGAGGGTGGCAGCTGATAGTCTCAGTGCTTTGGCAGTTCTAGGTTTGCCAGAGGCCGGAAAGCTTCCTTCCTCTTATTTGGGGTTACTGCTTTGTTTAGGAGCAACTTCCCAATCCTTATGGTCCCTGATTTTGGAAAGGTTGGGAAAAAAATGCTAACTAGCTAATTACTTATCCTCTAGGGGCAGGATCACACTCATCAAAGTGGCTCTCTCAAACCTTTCCAGCCATGCCATGTTTGTTTTTAAGTGGTATCGAGTGGGTTGAGAAATTGCAGCATGACCTTTTGTGGCAGGGCAATGAGGTTAAAAAAAGTTCCGTCCATCTAGTTACATGGTTTCATGTTTGCAAAAAAAAGAAAAGAAAAAGTTTTCATGTTTGCAAATCTAAGGAAGCAGGAGATTTTGGTTAAGATTCCCCAGTTTGGTAAAACTTCACTGATAAAATGAAGTGAGGTGGAGGGTCAAATTAAGAGACAAGAAAAGAAGAAGGGTCAAATAAAAAGGTGATGGGCTTTTGTCATTTAGTGAAATGATGATGTAACTTTTTGACTTTTTTTTTTATTAAAAAAGAAGATATTGTTTGTCATTTAGTGGCACGGAAAGGTAACTTTTTACTTTTTTTTGGTAAAACGTAGAGGTCTTTTTTGAAATATGGTACTTTTTTTATATTTTACCCCCTTTTTTATTGTCTCTTGAAATGACCATTCACCCTACTTCACCAGTGAAGTGAGTTTACCAAACAGCCCCTCGGGGAATGAATCAAGCTCTTTTTGGTAAATGACCATGGAGACAATGATGAGTCTGTTGGTTTATGAAAGTAAGCATTATGCTCTAAATATGATGTTTATAGAGATGGATGGGACATAGGCGATGCATCTCTTCACATTCTAGTTTATGTTGGGGGTTCATGTCAATCAAGGAGGCTTTTTCCAAGAACATTAAATCCATATTGGAAAGGGGAATAAAATTTTGTTTTGGCTATATGCTTGGGTGGCGTAGCCCTGGATCTTCTATTGAATTAGATCAATCTCCAGTGGGATTGATCGAATCCAAGAATGGATTCCAAAAACTAGAATGCACTCACAAACTAGAACACACTCATAGAAACTCTTGATTAATTGTAATAAGCATGTTCTACAATGAAGCATCGTCCACTCTTATATAGTTTAGTAGACTTGATCCCTATTGGCGCAGCCCGGATTCGTGATCGATGCGTTGGATCAATCTCCTGAGGAATTGATCGAATCCAAGATGGATTCTAGCCCTAAGGCACACTCACGGTAATGAAACACACCATAATTTCACGATAAACTCAGAAAATCTTATTATTAATTAAAGCAAGCATGCCCTAATACAATGGAGGGCTCAATATATATAGGTAGTGTTCTTAGCCATTAAGAATCCCAAAATAGAAAGTTGCTAATCCTAATTAAACAATAAAACAAGAAACAATTCCCTAATTAGACTTAAGATAAAATTAGCATGCACGGTAGCTTGTCAGCCAATTGGGCCTATGGGCTGAACCCAAAGAATTAGGTTGGGTGTCTGGGTCCATCATGTGCGCCCAAGAGCTCTTTTGGGATTCCGTACTGCATCAACTCTCCCCAGGTTGGAAGAACTCGACTCTGGCGTGTTAAGAACTTGATAACGTTCATAGATATCTGGATTTAGGCGCTAGAAATCAGTAGCAATAATCCGTGTAGCATCAGAGATTTGGGCAATTTTGCAAACGGGTAAGGAACTTCTGGATTCCTCCTTGACGAGTAGAAACAATCTTTTCATCGAGAACATCAATGATTTTATCTGTCGGTGGAGGACCAGCTGGTAATGTATCGCTTGTTCTTCAGAATCTTCCTCATTGTCATACCCACGGTAGAGAGTGAGATCTGCAACATCGGAAGTGGGACGGTAACTCCAGGGCATAGGCATTGGAGCTGAGCTTCTTCAACACTTTGAATGGACTTGTATTTCTTGGATGCAACTTCTTGTTAGCTCCTGGCGGTAACCTTTCCAGATGAATACGGACCATAATCATGTCTCCTTCAGAATACTCTAGGAATTGACGATGTTTGTCCGCTTGAACCTTGTAGCTTTCATTGCTAACGGCAAGATGTTGTCGAACTTCATCATGTATTTGCTGCATATGTTTGATGAAGTTATCTGCTTCCGCTAGGGCGCGCTTAAAGAGGCAATGAGACAAGATTGATAGGCAAGCATGGTCGAACACCTGTGACTGCTTCAAATGGGGAGATACCCGTGGAGCGATTGACTGAATTGTTGTAAGCAAATTCAGCCATGGATAGAACTTGATCTCATGTTGCTATATGATCACGTACAAGGCATCGTAACAGCTGTCCTAGGCTTTTATTGACAACCTCTGTTTGTCCATCAATCTACAGATGGTAGGCAGTAGAGGAGTGAAGCTTTGTTTTTGCTATCATCAATAAGGTCTTCCAGAAGTAACTCATTAACTCAGCGTCACGATCTGAAACGATTGTCTCGGGGAGGCCATGTAGACGGATAACTTCCTTGAAGAATAATTGAGCTACCTTATAAGCATCCGCTGTGTTGTTGCATGGAATAAAATGTGCCATTTTAGAAAAGCGATCAACAACAACGAATATGTAATCTACTTTTCTCGCAGTCTTTGGAAGTGCTAACACAAAGTCCATGCTAATATTTCCCATGGTGCATTAGGAATTGCAATGGCTGATATAAACTTGTATTTTTCTTGTTACCTTTAGCTAATTGACTGGTGCGACATCTTTCACAAATGCTGATAACATTAACTCTCATATGCGGCCAATAAAAGCGATCATCCACAAGAGCAAGTGTTTTGTCACGTCCCAAGTGACCACTACAACCTCCTGAATGTAATTCGCGAACATCATGTTCTCGAATAGAAGTAACAAGGAGGCAAAGTTAGTTACATTGGAATAAGAATCCAACATGTATGATGTAATGAGGGTGCTTGTCTTTGTCACCATTAAGAAGATATGAATAGATTGTACCAAAATCCTTGTCATTTGTATACTCCTATTTTATTTGCTCAAAACATGGTACAAGACTGCCATAGTAGTGAGGAGATGTTCCCGATGACTTAATGCATCATCTACTATATTTTCTTTGCCGGCTTTATGACGGAGACTGAAAGTGAATTCCTTGATTCGACGATCACTCACATGCTGTTGGGGTTGTAGATGTTTCAATGCCTTGTGATCGGAATATATGACAAAATCTTTTCCAACCAAGTAATGATGCCAATGTGGCTTTCACAACGGCGTAGAATTCCAGATTATATATAGAATATTTGCGCTTGGCATCGGAGAGCTTCTCGCTAAGGAATGCAACTGGGTGACCTTCTTGGCTAAGAACTCCTCCAATGCCGACATGAGAAGCATCACACGCAACTTCAAAGCCTTTGTCAAAATCTGGAAGTCGCAATACAGGAGCTTCGGTGATCTTGTGCTTGAATGCTCTAGTTGCTGCACTTGTCGATTTAAATTCTCCCCTTTTCATGCTATCAGTCGTGGGAGCCAAAATATTGCTAAAATCTCAAATGAACCTTTTATAGAAAGTAGCAAGTTCGTGAAAACTACGAACTTCAGTGAGAGCTGTCGGAATAGGCCAATTGAGAATAGCTTGAACCTTGGATGGATCCATTTCTATACCCTTTGAAAAGCCAAGAAAAACCACATAATTGCTCATTAAAGTGCACTTCTTCAGATTAACATAAAAGCTGTCTCGGTGAAGAAGTTGAAAAATACTCTTCAAGTGATCATAATGCTCCCTTTTTTATTTGTTGTAAATCAAGATATCATCGAAATAGACCACAACGAACTTTCCAATATAAGGTTTCGGCAATTAATTCATAACACACTTGAACGTGCTAGGAGCATTAGTAAGATCAAAAGGCATAACAAGCCATTCATAAAGACTATCTTTAGTTTTAAAGGCTGTTTTCCATTCATCACCTGGTCTAATTTTGATTTGATGATATCTAATGCGAAGATCAAGCTTGGAAAAGGCAAAAGCACTAGTCGTAAGATCACGCATATCATCAAGTCTAGGGATAGGGAAGCGATACTTTACAATGATTTTGTTAATTGCACGACTATCCACGCACATACTCCAGCTTTCATCCTTCTTTTGTGTAAGGAGAGCGGGTACTATATATGGACTAAGGCTTTCCCGAATATATCCCCGGTGCAATAAATCATCAACTTGTTTCTTGAGTTCAACATGTTCGGAAGGGCTTATCCGATAAGCACGAAGATTAGAGACAGATGCTCCAGGAGTTAAATCTATTGCATGCTGTACGTCTCGCATTGGCGGCAATTTATTTGGTAGTTCTTAAGGAATTAAATCAGAAAAATCGTTAAGCAATGATTGTACCTTTTAGGGAATTAATGGCTTTGAGTCTTCATCTGAGTCGGTCACCTATTTGGCAACCAAACCATACATCACACCTTGCCTTTTACTTTAAACTTCAAATTTGCGCATGGTGAGGATGTGAGGAGATGCAAAAGGAGTAGCTTGCTTTGCTGGGAATGGGGTCTCCATGGGCTTCAATTGAATTTGGCATCCATTCCATTTAAAAGTATAGGTGTTATCCACAAAGATTGGTGAGAACCTTCAACCGTCTTAGCCAAGGCCGACCAAATAAGATGTGGGCGACATTCATCGGAATAACATCACACTTAACATTATCTTCATACGAGCCAAGCTTTAAAGGAACAATGCACTGACGGTTGACGAGAATAGAATAATCATCTACACTGGTAATTCTATAAGGACCCGGGTGCTTCAAAGTTGGCAACTGAAGTCTGTCAAATGCTTCTTTTGATATGACATTCATAGCACTTCCACTATCATTGGTGACATTGCAAGCTCTTCCTTTACAAGTGAATCTTGTTCTAAAAATTGGAGCTTGATTTTCTTCGTCTTCCGCGGTACCATCTGTAAAGACAGGAGTAACCCACATGGGTCAACTCAGCCTATTGGATCAGTCCAAACCCAAAACAGCAGGCCCAAATGACTTAGTCATTAGACAGCTTATGTACAGCTAGCTGCATTGTAATCTTTAGATTAGTTTCCTTAATATCTGCATATCACCCTAATCAAGGGATATACTTACTGTAAATGTACACAGCATATTATATAAGACAAGTCGATGCTATCATCTTGATTATCGAATCCATTCCTCAATACAGTAATCTTCTTGTAGCTTCTGTAATATGGTATCAGAGCTAGATCAAGCTCTCGGACTCTACATGACCTTCTTTCCATCATCATCTGTCCATCATCTTACTGTTTAAGAAGATCAGTGCAACCTTCTGTGTCTGCATGCTCCAGAAAAGGCTCGATACTGTCAGATAACTGGCTGTGATCAGGCGTGGCCCACCTGGGATCATTCCAACCTCAACAGCCCTCTCTGGGTCGTCTGAATATTCTGGAATTTCTGAAGATTTTTTCAAGATTTTTGATCCATCCGAGGTAGGCCATTAGACCTGATTTGTGGATGTCGACTTTTTGGTTCTGATTTTCATCAAATCCGTTGAACTTCTTTATTTCTTGTTTGTCTGGAGTATAATACACTTAGGTAGGATCGAATTTTGTTTGGTGAGATTGCTCTACGAGCTGATCCCTGTTTGATCATCATCTGGGCCCCACGTGATCTGCTTTTGCCCTTCCAAAGAAGGTCGACTTGGCTGTTTTTTGTCTTTTGTTCAGATCTGAACCTCTGTATTCAGATCTGCACCATCTGAACTCAGATCTACACATTCTAAGAGTTATTTGGGACCTTCTGTCTTGTTTCAAATGCCTTCTGACCGTGCTACCGGGATTACTGTCATTCTTGATGGGACCAATTATGCATATTGGTCTCATCTGATGCAAAATTTTCTGAAAGGACAAAAGCTTTGGAAATACATTGTCAGTATCATAGCCCAACCAGATTCTAAAGACAGCAAGTATGAAGAATGGGAGTCTGCCGTTGGAAAAATCAATTCCTGGATTGCTAATTCTGTCATTCCCTCTATTGGTAATCAATTAGCTAAATTTGATTATCCAAAAGCAGCTTGGGATTATTTAGCAAGACTCTACACTCAGACTAATACTGCTCGTCGCTATCAGATTGAATGGGAAATCAAAACTGCTGAGCAAGGAAACGATTCTATTCATGATTTCTATGTTAAAATGACTTCTTTATGGGATCAACTTGCTTTAATGGAGCCTCAGTTCAAATCTGCCGATGATACTGCAACCTTTCATACATATCGGGAAGAAACTCGGCTAGTTCAGTTTCTCATGGCTTTACGTTCTGATTTTGACCATGTCGGTGGCTTATTGTTGCATCGATCTCCGCTTCCAGCAGTTGATATGACCTTATTTGAGTTGTTAGCAGATGAACAAACACAAAGTTCCCTTACCAGAAAGAAACATGTAGATCCTGAACATGTTTTATCGGCTCATGCACTCCCGCAGAAAGCTGAGCGCTCTGTTCCTCCTGGTGTTTCAGACATCTGCAACTACTGCAAAGAAAAAGGCCATTGGAAATATAACTGTCCCATTCGCCCAAATCGGCAAAATAATAAGTCCAGTCGGACTTCTCAAAAGCCCAACTTTCGAGGATCAGCATATGCACCTCCTCCAAACATGCGCCCAGCAAACCAGAATCAGTCCCATCAATCCAAGCAATATGCTGCTAATACAACAGACGCTGCAGAGGTTCTTTCCACTTCTCAAATTCAGTCCATGATTGATGAGCGTATGCAACAGCTGTTTCTAGCATCCAGTTCCGCTTCTCCTATGGCTGCATCTCCTTCTGATCCAGGTTCGGCAATGACTATGTCTGGTGCATCAGGTAAACCAACTTCTGTGTGGCTTTTTGATTCCGGTGCCTCTTATCATATGACTTGTGACTCTTCCTTATTACATAGTTGTCATCCTCCTTCTATAAATCTGAAAATACATACAGCTGATGACACACCACTTTCAGTCATTACAATTGGTTCAGTTTCCACTAAGAATTTGTCTCTTAGTAATGTACTATGTGTTCCAGACCTATCTGTCAATCTGATCTCTATTAGTCAATTGACCTCATCTGGTTATCTTGTCTCCTTTACATCGAATGGTTGTTCTGTACAGGAAACTCGCACCGGGAAGCAGATTGGGACAGGCCATAGGTCCGGAGGTCTCTATCATCTTCACTCGTTACACCTGCCGTCACAAGCTTCTTCTTCCGTCGCTCTTACTTCTACAGTAGCACCTTTCTCTTTATGGCATTCTAGATTAGGACATTTATCTTTGAATAAAATGAAAAATTTACATTCTGCTGGCTATCTTGGTAACATTTCTGTAACAGACATTTCAGATTGTTTTGGTTGTCGACGTGGTAAGCAGCATGCTTTACCTTATAATAAAAGAAGTTCTTTTACCCATGCTCCATTTGACTTAATTCATTCTGATGTTTGGGGACCTGCTTCCCAACCAACAAAAGGTGGTTCGCTCTACTATGTCTTGTTTATTGATGATTTTACTCGTTTTACATGGCTCTATTTGATGAAACATAGGTCTGACTTCTATTCTATTTACACTACTTTTATTAATATGGTTTTCACACAATTTGGTAAACGAGTAAAAATCTTTAGGTCAGATTCCGGGGGGGAATACATCAGTCATAGATTCCGAAATTTTTTAGATACTCAAGGAACTCAGGCTCAGTTGTCTTGTTCTGCCACTCCACAGCAGAATGGCGTTGCAGAAAGGAAACATCGTCATATACTTGATACAGCTCGCTCCTTGATCTACTCCTCTCATGTTCCACTGATGTTTTGGGGGGAAGCAATTTTAACTTCTGTTTATTTAATAAATAGATTCCCCTCCTCTGTTTTAGGTGGTCTTCCACCCTATGAGAAATTATTTTCTGCAAAACCAGATTTGTCTCATCTGAAAATATTTGGTTCCACCTGCTTTGTCCTTCTCCATAACAATGAACGGACAAAACTTTCACCCAAGTCTGTTGTATGTGTTTTTTTGGGCTATGGAATTGAACAAAAAGGATATCGTTGCTATGATCCTAAATCCAATCGATTGCGCATTTCTCGCAATGTAACGTTTCTTGAACAGATTCCTTTTTATACCTTACCTGTTTCTACTCCTGCCACAAATGAATTTCGTCTCCCTTCCCGGACCTGTTTCCATCTGAGCAATCACCTCCGCCACCTCCGCCACCAATCTTCAAAGTCTATCATCGTCGCCCGAAAGGAGACTCTCATGTACCTATGCCTGGATCAACTGTTCCCAATGCAAGCGTTCCTCCTGATAGAAGGTATCCGGTTCGCACCAGAAAACCTGTCTCTCGTTTTGGCTTTGTTTGCACTGATCACCTCTCTTCTTCCTATAAGTCTTTTCTTGCAACCATACATTCCATCTCTGAACCACAGTTATACAAAGAAGCCATTACCACCCCAGAATGGAGATCTGCCATAGAAGATGAACTCGCTGCACTTCAGAAAGCAAATACATGGGACCTTGTTTCTTCCCCTCCTGACAAAAATATTATTGGGTGTAAATGGGTATTTAAGATTAAGACCAAGTCCGATGGCTCCATCGATCGGTATAAAGCTCGCCTAGTTGCTAAGGGATATAACCAGGAATATGGCATCGATTATGAAGAAACATTTGCTCCCGTAGCCAAGATGACTACTGTTAGAACATTCATTTCAGTAGTAGCTGTTAGACAATGGCCTCTGTATCAACTTGATGTCAAAAATGCATTCTTAAATGGATTTCTTCATGAAGAAATTTATATGACTGCTCCGCCTGGTCTTACTCGTCCACCACATCATGTCTGCAGACTTAAACGAGCACTTTACGGCCTCAAACAAGCTCCTCGTGCTTGGTTTGATCGTTTCAGCACTGCTGTTATTAGTATTGGTTACCGTCAAAGTGCTCATGATTCTGCCTTATTCACAAGCTATTCAGAAAAAGGTTGCGTTTTCCTTTTACTCTGTGGATGATATGATAATTTCTGGTGATGATAGTATGGGTATTGTCTCTCTTAAAGAATTTTTACATCAGCAGTTTGAAATGAAGGATCTGGGTCCTCTCCGGTATTTTTTAGGGATTGAAGTAGCCTATTCTCCAGCTGGATATCTTCTCTCTCAAACCAAGTACTGCAATGATGTTATTCAACGAGCAGGTTTAACTGACCTTAAATCTGTTTCCACTCCAATGGAGCACAATTGCAAACTTCAGACTAGAGAAGGTGTTCCTCTTGTGGATGCTACTCGCTATCGTGAGATAGTTGGCAGTTTGGTATACCTGACCACAACCAGGCCTGACATTGCTCACTCAGTTCATATTGTTAGTCAGTTCGTTGCTCATCCTACATCTGTTCATTGGGCAGCTGTTCTTCGGATTCTACGCTATTTACAAGGGACTACGAACAAAGCCCTCCTTATGTCCTCCCGTTCCAGTCTTTCTTTGCATGGTTTTACTGATTCTGATTGGGCTGGAGATGTGAATGATAGGCACTCAACAACTGGCTTTGCTATCTTCCTTGGTTCTTCGTTGATTTCCTGGAAAAGCAAGAAACAAGAAGTGGTTTCTCGATCGTCATCAGAATCTGAATATCGAGCTATTGGGCACACTACTACTGAGATCATCTGGCTTCGGTGGTTACTTGACGATTTAGGAGTTCCTATTCCAACATCCACCCCTCTTTATACTGATAGTGAAAGTGCTAGGAAATTAGCCTTCAATGAGGTGTTTCATGAACGAACAAAGCATGTTGAAGTTGATTGCCACTTCATTCGCCAACATGTTCGAGATGGCACCATCCAGCTCTCTTTCATCCCTTCCACTGATCAACTTGCAGATTTCTTCACCAAAACTCAGACATCATCACGGTTCCAAAATCTGGTTCACAAGCTCTCGATGCTCACATTCTCTCATCCAGCGCTTGAGGAGTAACCCACATGGGTCAACTCAGCCTATTGGGTTAGTCCAAACCCAAAACAGCAGGCCCAAATGACTTAGTCATTAGACAGCTTATGTACAGCTAGCTGCATTGTAATCTTTAGATTAGTTTCCTTAATATCTGCATATCACCCTAATCAAGGGATATACTTACTGTAAATGTACACAGCATATTATATAAGACAAGTCGATGCTATCATCTTGATTATCGAATCCATTCCTCAATACAGTAATCTTCTTGTAGCTTCTGTAATACCATCTACCACTAAAAGACGATGGTGAAGGATCGACAATGGGCTTTCCTCATCAGCTATTAAAACCTCATGTGGTAATTCAGGCTCTGGTGGAGGTTCAACATCAGATTGCTCCATCTCGATTTCCTCATCATATTCTCCATCATCATATGGTCTACCTTCACAATGCAGATTTCTGTGTGGACATTCTTTAGGATAATGACCTCCCTATTTGCAAGAATGACGTACAATTTCTCTCATCTGCTCTCCCAGGTGCTCTAGTATTATTTTGAGTTGTTTGCCATCTCTGATTGTATTGAGGATTTGGATGACCATGTGGTGGAGGTTGTTGTTGCCTTTGAAATTGGTTTTGTGGTTGGCCTAGAGTTGGCCGAAACCCTTGCAGTGGGGCTCGATTGAAAGTAGAATCTGAACCCTTTTTATAGAAAGACTCCCTGGCTTGGGTACCGAAGCATTGTCCAGTTTGCTGATGCAACGCTTACTCAACGCGTCGCGCCTTGTTAGAGATTTCATCAATAGTGGTAAATTCAAATATTGCCAACTTACTGTATATATCTGGGTGCAATCTTTCCTTATACCGGGTGACCATCATGCGATCATCTTCATTAGGTTTGCAACGAATACAAAGCTCATAGAACATGAGTGTATTCATCTATGATCATCGAGCCTTGCTGAAGATTGATAAGCTCTCTTTGGAATGAGTCAATGTAGTCATATGGAAAATTTTTGTCTTCTAATCTTTCTTTCATAATTTCCCAATGGGTGATAGGAGGGCGGCCCATATGTACATTGTGGTCATCAATTTTTTTTTCCACCAAATTCTAACATGACCTTTTAGTTTCATCTTGATGAAGGTTTACTCATTGAGGATCTTCGATGTGGTACAAAGTGAAATAATCCTCAATTGAAGTAAGCATCAAGAAAGGCGCGAGCGTCACCTTGCCCAGAAAAATTAGCAACCTCTAATTTGATTTTCTGTAGAGATGTTGAAGGAATTCTTGGACTGATTCATGGGGAATATTATCCAATTGTCGTTTCTGACGTTGTAGGACATAAGTGCTAGAAGATTCACCATTAGGGTTGGAGGTGGCCTTACTGAGTTCATCTACAGTGTTTTGTAACGCTTCGACCATGTATATAAATCTTTTATGTAGTCGTCGCTCTAAATATCGGTGAGTCTTCCGTGAAAAACTTGTTCGGTGCGGGTGGCCATGGATGAGGAGAGACGGTGTTTTTTTTTTTTTTTGCTAATGGACTAGGTTCGGGTTCAAATTGGACCCAACTCAGGTTAGGCCTTAAAGAAGGTTGTCACGTGTTGTATATGTGGGAGGGAGAAAAAAAAACCCTTTTCGTTTTTGCTTTGGGTTTTGTGCAGGAAGAGAATAAGTTGGAGGAAGGAGGTGCTGTCGACGATGCTAGAGAGAGGATGGCTAGGGGCTAGATGCTGTTGGTCGGCGATGGTGTTGCAAAAGGCTGCTGACGAGATCCGATGTTGTAGTGGAGTTGCTCGTCTGGCGTCATGTATGTCTCTGTCTTAGTCTCCTTATTCTCTCTTCTTCTATGTATTTTTCTTGTGGGAGGGGTTTCAATGTGGCTTTGGTTTTGATGGGGATAGGTGAGGGTTCGGTGGACTGGGGACTCTCAATGGGTGGGATAGGGTTCGGAGAGGGGTTAGAGGCTTAGGGTTTGGTTGATGAGGTGTGGGTGCTGGGAAGAGGTAGGTGGGTTTTGGGAGTGGTTCGGGAAGGTGGTGGGTAGGTATCGGTGAGATGGGAGATGGGGCTAGGGCTTTGGGTTGTGGGCTGGCTGAGATGGTGTTTGGTGGTGGGTTGGGGTGAGGCGGAGAGTGATTAGGGTTCGGTTGGTTATGGGAGATGATAGAGAGGTTTTTGTGGGATGGAGAGAAGTGACAAGAGGGAATTCCGGGAAAGACGAACGTCTCCCCGGCGATCGGAACTCGGCTTTGATACCAAATTGGCACAGCCCAGATTCCTGATCGATGCGTTAGATAAATCTCTCGAGGGACTGATCGAATCAAAGATGGATTCTGGCCCTAAGACACTTACGGTAATGAAACACACCATAATTTCATGATAAACTCAAAGAATCTTATTATTAATTGAAGTAAGCATGCCCTAATCCAATGGAGGGCTCAATTTATATAGGTAGTGTTCTTAGCCAAGGATGAAGCCGCTACCGCTATGAAGCGGGCGATACGTAGCGGCGTAGCGGTGCGATTTGAAAAAATCGCCAAAAAAATCTGAAAAAATTCCAGAAAATCCAGAAAATTGTAAAATGAAAGAAAATGTGGTTTTTTTTTTGCAAAAGTAAGAAAAGGGGGCGTAGCGGTGCCCTCAATATATGAGATCCTGTATCGCTGTATAAATAGAAAATAATAGTAATGATTAGTTTTTTCACATGTATTCATATTTCTTAGTCATGCTAACTTAAAAAGTAATGGAAAGCTCATATAAAAAATAAAATAAAAAATAGAACATGAAATAAAGGCATAAGAATTAAGAAGACTAAAGAGTTAAGAGTTAGGTCATTACTAATTAGTGAACATTGAACAATCAAATATCAATACTTCAACATTCAAGGTTCAAATTCAATCAAGTGAATGAACTATGAAGTGATCAACAATCAACATTCGACACCAATTTAGAAATGACAAAGAGAGTAGAGAGTTAGTGAAGGAAATAGGAATACCTTAATCACCACCAAAAGGAATGTCTACCAAGATTCAAGGGGCTATGGTTATCCTCATCCCCATCAGTGTTATCATTTCTATTGGCACCATATTGAATTTGATATTGATGAGCATTGGGATCCACAAATCCAAAGAAGGCAGCCGCACCCGCATCATAGGAACTTGGAGGAGGTGGAGGTGGATATCTACCATATTGCGTTTCACCATAGTCACCATATGAGTAGGACCCCGAAGCTGAAGACTGTTCTTCTCCTTGTTGTACTTGACCATATGAAAATAGTTAAAATACTGTGAGGGTCCTTGTCCACTGTAACTAGGGTTCCATGAATCAGTCCATGATGCCGCTTGTTGTCCTCCATAATCTTCACCCATATTTCCTTACTCATTACTACCTCTAGCCCCAGGTGGTGATTCTCTTCGGCGTCGTTGATAACCACGTCTTGGATCAAATCTTCCAGATGGAGGTAACTCCTGTACTTCCTCTACAGGAATGACATCGTCTTCATCATGTTGATAATATTCACTAGTACCACCTGTCCCACTGTCTCCTCCATGTCCTCCACCATGGCTACTTGAAGAGACTGTGGTGGAACTAGCTTTCTTAAAAGCAGTTTCTTTCCCACTCCTAGTCCTACTACTGGTACCTTCTCCCTGAGGTGGCTGACCTTCTGCAGGTGCCTCACCCATATCCTCACCTATCAACTCTTGAACCGTTTCTTACAACCCCCGATCTGAATCTAGCAGTGGATCCTCTATCTTGGCTAGCCATGGGAGTAAGGGATCGTCCTCTCTAAATATGTGATCCAAATTAATGGGACAATAATCAGGATTATCCCTTGCCCTTCTCTCCCTAATTCTGTTTCTCAACTTCAGATTGTAATGACAATATACAAGCTTGTTGAGTTTCTGCATGGTAAGCCGATTCCTGACCTTCGTGTGGATCAAAGAGAAAGTGCTCCAATTTCTTTCACAGTTGGAAGATGTAGTTTGACTAAGGATGCGAACAACCGCACTCCTTAGATGTGGAGCACTCTCTCCAAAATTCATCCACCAATCAGCTGAAATGTAAAAAATAAATAAAGAAAATTAGATCGTATCACAAGATATCTACAATGTGGATTTGTCTTTTGTTCATAGTCATACCAGGTGGCATCCTTCCAATCGATCGTATCACAAGAGGGTCAGCAAAGGTTCCTCTCCTTTGTGTATACATAGATATCTACAATGTGAAAATTAGATATAAGTCAGTAAACCCCTACAGCATGTATGACAATTGGCACTTGGCAGCATAATTAAATTCTCTTAAGTAACCACCCACTCACCTCTTGTATGGCATCAATTTGATCATCTGGATTTAACAATTTCTTCAACAACTCCCGTAATCCTACCCGCAAGTCCGTATCTATTGCTTCGGTGTGTAGTTCGACATTGCGGTAGTAGAATTCGAGATTCAAAAAATAACCTACATTATAAATATGTAGAATGTACTGTGAGCAAACAAGATAATAAATACATTAATTAGGAAAACAAAAAAGTATCAAATTCAAAGATATATATTAATTACCTGCAGCATGCAATGGATGGTGCAATTGATCGTTCCAACAGGCATCAATAATCTTTATATATTTCTCGTGATACCTAACATTTTCCATAATGGATTGCTTTGCCCGATCCATTGCTTCATATATAAAGCCCATTGTCGGCTTGTCATCACCATCTACAAGCCGCAACACTTTAACTAATGGCTAAAAAACCTTTAATATCTTCCTCACTTTCTTTCAAAATTTATTGTCTCTCAATAGGTTTGGGACTTCAAACTCCGGACCACTAGTTGCATTGCCCCATTTCGAACGAAGCCATTCTTCTGATGCAAACATCTGAATGAGCTCCGTTCTAAACTTTACAAGGCTTTCCATAGCCAGAAAATGGGTTGCAAACCTAGTTAATCCTGGACGCAGCAAGACATGGTTATTTGTGTATCTTTTCATCAAACTTAACACCCATGAATGATCATATATAAATCTTGTAATTCCTCTATATGCCTTGATCAATGAAGCCACTTTTGTCTTCCTTCCAATCTCTTCCAAGATGAGATCTATGCAGTGTGCTGCACACGGGGTCCAGAATAAATGGGTCCTCTTCTCCATTAATTTCAAACATGCTGCCTTGAAATTGATGCCATTATCTGTAACAATCTGTACAATATACTCCTCTCCCACACTCTCTACAACTTTATCCATAAGAGTATATATATGTGGCTGTCCGTCTATGTTCAGATGCATCAATGGACTTCACAAAGACGGTCCCAGCGACTGAATACACCAAAAAGTTTATTAATTGTGTTTGGGTGCCGCTGATCCACCCGTCACACATGATGGTAACACCATTCTGTTGCCACATGGGCCTAAATTTTTCCACCCAAGCCTTTATTTCTTTATATTATTCTTCAAGATATTTAGTGCCCACATCATATACGGAGGGCGCCTGTATACCCTGCCCAGCTTCAGCGGCAACATCAAGAATAGTCTGGAAATATGAGGAATCTACTGCTGTAGGTGGTATGTTCTTGTGAATTAGCCATTTTGTTGTAGCTTTGACCAATCTATCTCTTGCAGCCTTTATTAGCCCTTTCACGACATTAGATATTTTTGGTTGTTTATCTCCCTCTTTTCTATGTTCTAGAGGATCAATAGGGGGAGGAACTGCTCTTCTTGTAGAGATAATTTCTACATCAACATCCCGTTCCCAGGTGCTAAATGCCCTAGGTATGGACCCCAAAATGCCCTTACCCCTGCTTGGCACTGTAGACGATGAGCCCCCTGCATCATAATATTTGCTTCCAGCAAATGCACGACGTTCATATTCTTCTTGTTGACTCATCAAAGACTCTCGGCGTACAGCCTCCATCTGTGCATCTTCCACCTCATCAAAGTATTCATCTCCAAATATATCATAACGGGCAGCATCAACATCTTGCCGCCTCTTTTCTTTTATCTCTACTTTTCTAGCTTTGTTTTGACCAACCAAAGCTTTCATTTGTTCTCTGACTTCCCTTGGTACTTCGGTACAACCAGCAACATTGCCAGATATGTGACCAAAGTGGTGCTTGAATCTTGTAATGCCCCCATTGGTCACTTTCCCACAGAACTTGCATTTGATTTTCTACCTATTATTCTCAACTGCCTTACCAAAGCTCCATGCGGGATCAATATTACGAGGCATTTTAACTTATCAATTGGCAAAGATAGATAGACTGAATACCTGGCTGGCTATAAATATAAACAAATAGTATGTTAAAAATTAAAAAAACAAAGAAACATGTTAGAGGAAACTTATATCACAAATCTAGGAACCATTTTCAAGACATTTGATTGGTATTCAAATATTAAAAATTATTTTTTAAAAAAAAATAAAATAAATCTGAAAATAAAAAAATAGAGAAAAATCAATAAACATTCAAAATGTGATGGATTGATCTATGGGAAACATAGATCTATCATTTACAAGCAATTTCCAAGTGGTTTCATGGGTTGTCCATGAGTATTCACATTTTTTTTTCCAACAAAATAAATAAATCCGAAAATAAAAAATAGAGAAAAATCAATAAACATTCAAAATGTGATGGATTGATCTATGGGAAACATAGATCTATCATTTACAAGCAATTTGCAAGTGGTTTCATGGGTTGTCCATGAGTATTCACATTTTTTTTTCAAAAAATAAATAAATCCGAAAATAAAAAATAGAAAAAATCAATAAACATTCAAAATATGATGGATTGATCTATGGGAAACATAGATCTATCATTTACAAGCAATTTCCAAGTGGTTTCATGGGTAGTCCATGAGTATTCACATTTTTTTTTCAAAAAATAAATAAATTCGAAAATAAAAAATAGAGAAAAATCAATAAACATTCACAATGGGGTTTTTTTATAACCCCCCTCCCCCCGTCGTATTGGCCGCCACGGGTGCGATTTCTTGTAGCGGCCAATATTTTGGCCGTAGCGTGGCGGCCGATATTTACATCCTTGTTCTTAGCCATTAAGAATCCCAAAATAAAAAGCTACTAATCCTAATTAAACAATAAAACAAGAAACAATTCCTTAATTAAACTTAAGATGAAATTAGCATGCCACAATAGCTTCTCAACCAATTGGGCCTGAGGGCTGAACTCAAAGGACTGGGTTGGATGGATGGGTCCATCATGTGGGCCCAAGAGCTCTTTTGGGCTTCCGTATTGCATCACCTATGCAGCAGACACCAGCTTCCGTCTTTCTTTAGAGTGAGAAGAGCAGGTACTCCACAAGGGATGAGGCTTTCCCTAATATATCCTTTTTGTAAAAGATCATCCTCCTACCTCTTTAATTCAGCATGCTCAACGAGACTCATCTGGTATGTAGGTAGATTTGGCAATGAAGCTCCCAGGACAAGATCAATGGCATGTGGTATGCCCCGCAACGGTGGTAGTTCCTTTTGCAATTCGTTAGGAACCAGATCAGTAAATTTTTGCGTAAGGGGCTTCACTTCTTGTGGAACTGCAACCAGTTTAGCAACCAAGGTGTACATGACGCCCTGCTTCTTGCTTTCTTCTTCATACTTCTGCACAGTCAAGATGGGATGTGTAGGTGATACATCAGGTGTGGATGAAGAAGAATACTGAGTTGGCAAGGGAAGTAACCTGATTTTGCACCCTTTCCAGTTAAAAGTACAAGTGTTGTGCTCTTGATCAGAATGACTTGGGCCTTGTCCTTACTGCATCATTGGGTTGGGGATGAGCCATTAGCTATTGAATGCCTTTATTTATTTATTTATTTTTTTCGTTGCACTCAAAACCATAGACACTAGTGGGTGATTGTAAGGAGAGAGAGCAGGAGACCCTGTGGTGTGGTGTCCCACCTTCAGAAGAAATTTTTTTGAGGTGGAGGATGTGTAATTCCAGGAGATGCTGCCTATTTTCAGCTTAGATTTACATTCTGATAGACGGAGCTGATAGTAGACCGTTGATGTTCTCAACGAATGGGATTTTCTTAGTCTCATCTTTCTTCTTGGCCATGGAAGGGGCTGGGTTAGTTCATAGCATATTGCTTGTCTTTCGAAGTTGTAAGCTTCTCCTGGAGTCCTTGGTTTTGGAAGGACAGAGCTTCTACGGGGTTTTCTGACCATGTATAATTTTTGGTGGTGGAAGAAAGTCATAGTTATTACATCCTATGTGTTTAGTACACATAGTAGATGCAAAGTTAATTGACCACTTGCATCTTAATCGTAGGATTGCTCCTCTTTGGAGTTCTATTTGTTAGTTGATTTGAGTACAGTGGCCTGCTTCCTTCCATGCTGAGACAACTCTTTGAAGTTTGTGTGGGGCCATAAAAGGGGATGGATTATGTGGAGGGCTTCAATCATGGCTACTATCTTTATGCGTTGTTTTGAAGGAAAAAAATTTAAATGAGATCATGTTAAGGAATAAGGTAAGGTTGTAGCTTCATGGGTTCCTCCCCATCCTTTTTTTCTTCTTTTTGAGATATCCCTGAATGCAAGATTTTAGGAAGATTGAAGTGATATTTTCTTCTGCTAAGTTTTGCACTCTTCCTAGCGCCCCTCGCCCCCACCCCCACCCCCACCTCCTGGAGAAGCCTACCATTTCATTGCCAGCTTATCTTGGTTGAAGGGGACGGGCGGAACCAGGAAATTCTCCTGAGGGGACTCTATGTTTAAAAATAAAAATTGTGGGGGAGACGGCAAATGTAAAAGAAAAAAAAAACCCCATTAATTTTCAGAATTTTCCGGGTTTCTGACAGAACTTTGAACTTTTTTCAGGGCTAGGTTGGGGCTGAACCCGCAGACCCTTGTACTTGGGTGGTCCCCTGGAAGGGGATTCTATTTGTGTCATTTGGTGGGCCTCTGGTCTAGCTAAACCCCCTTGGAAGTTTATGGATGCCTGAGATGAAGTATTGGAACGTAGCAAGGAGTCTGCAAGTGTCTTTCTCTCATGTTAAGTGGAGTGCTAACATTGAGGCAAACTTTTTAGCTAAGAAGGGAGTGCATCATCTGATCTTGGTTTTACATTTTGATATTATAGCATATATGTGACTATTTTCTTTTGGTTGGTGGCTTTGGGTCCATTTTTTCATAGTATTTATCTCTTTTTAACTGTAAAGCTTTTCCTTATATTAATATAGTCTTTCAAAAGGGGGAAAAAAGAGAGAAAAGAAGTAAAGTTCATCCATATAGGATAAGGAGATCATGAACCATTTTTTTTCTTCACAGTGCTTTACTTGACTATGCTTTGGAGGCACTTCCTCATGGTTTCTTTTGGTGTCATGCTTTCCAGAATCTTTGTAGAAGGCCAGATGTTGGGTGAAGTGGTCCGTTTCGGAAAAGGGGGCAGGTCTTATGGAAGACAGTATTTTCCATGTTACTATGAACAATGCAGGGGGAGAGTAAAGATAGGAATTTTAGATGGAAAGAGAGATCTCTAGAATAGGTTTGCAAGATAATTAAGTTAAGGTTACAAGGTGGATCCCTACTAGGAAACAATTCACTGCTGTTCGAAAGAACGATATAGTTGCTACTTGCAAGCATTCACGGTAGGATGGAGACAAGGACATTGGGCACCTAGGTTCCATCCCCACATGAGTGCTTCAAGTTCTATTATTATTGTTATTATTATTATTATTATTATTATTATTATTATTATTTTTTAGCAGCAAGGTAAGCCTGTTGTTACTGGAATTGGGGAATACTTCATGATGAGTTCCGTTCTATTAGGGTGTGTTTTTCATTTTCTTTCTTCTCAGTCTGATAGGGAATAGAGAGCCCACCGAATCAGAGTGTTGGTGACTGGGTGGGCATTGAGGATCTGAGGATCTTCAGTGACTCGTTATCATCCAAATTATTAGCGGAAAGTGATTCTACAAAGGCCATCTCATTGATTTCTAAGGGTGGGAAAGGTTCGTGGAGTTGTGCTTGTCTCCAATGTGAAAGGGGAGAGATGTAGGACTCTGGAGTGGGAATTCCAACATACATTGAGGGGTGCTAATGAAATTGCAGACCTATGGCACAGTGGATTTGGAAGAGTTGTATGGAGGCCCTATGTTGTATCTCATTATTTTTTCTTTGTTAGATGTTATGTTTTCTCCGTTGTCTTGAGCGACAAATTTTCTACACCATCAAAGCTTCATTGCAATTTTCTTTGATTTTAATAAAAAGTTTACTGATATAAAAACTTTCCATGGGCTGAGTTCTTTGCAATGGAATTCCTTATTTGAGAGTTTCATGGACCCAAATAGAGCTAATCAGTGTTGTGATGTAATCACATCAATTTAAATTTCTTTAAAGGGGAATCTGTATTAGCCTTTGTCATGCCATATTTGTCAATCATCTTTCTTCTATTAGGGTGTGTTTTTCATTTTCTTTCTTTTCAGTCTGATAGGGAATAGAGAGCCCACCAAACCAGAGTGTTGGTGATTGGGTGGGCATTGAGGATCTGAGGATCTTCGGTGACTCGTTATCATCCAAATTATTAGCGGAAAGTGATTCTACTAAGGCCATCTCATTGATTTCTAAGGGTGGGAAGGGTTCGTGGAGTTGTGCTTGTCTCCAATTTGAAAGGGGAGAGATGTAGGACTCTGGAGTGGGAATTCCAACATACATTGAGGGGTGCTAATGAAATTGTAGTCCTATGGCACAGTGGATTTGGAAGAGTTGTATGGAGGCCCTATGTTGTATTTCATTATTTTTTCTTTGTTAGATGTTATGTTTTCTCCGTTGTCTTGAGCGACAAATTTTCTACACCATCAAAAGCTTCATTGCAATTTTCTTTGATTTTAATGAAAAGTTTACTGATATAAAAACTTTCCATGGGCTGAGTTCTTTGCAGTGGAATTACTTATTTGAGAGTTTCATGTACCCAAATAGAGCTAATCAGTGTTGTGATGTAATCGCATCAATTTAAATTTCTTTAAAGGGGAATCTGTATTAGCCTTTGTCATGCCATATTTGTCAATCATCTTTCTAGATATATATTGGCCTACTGATTTAAAAAAAGAAAAAAAGAAAGAAAAGAAAGAAAGAAGAAAAGATATATGTTAGCCTCCAGTGACATATACTTTACAAATTTTGTTTTTATACTTCATTATAACTAAGAAAATGGATAATTTCTTTGATTCTGTAGCAACTCTGGACAAGTGGCAGCACAGACAAGAACAAAGCCCTAGTAGAGAGTTTGATGCAGTGTGGTGTGATTAAGTCACCAAAGGTGGCAGAAGTTATGGAAGCTATTGATCGAGGACTATTCGTACCTGATGGGAACCCACCGTATCATGACAGCCCTATGCAAATAGGTTATAATGCTACGATATCTGCACCTCATATGCATGCAACATGCCTAGAACTGTTGGAGAATCATTTGAAGCCAGGCATGCATGCACTAGATGTTGGTTCAGGTATAGTACATTCGGCTTCATTGTTTTCTTCCTTTCCGATGCTTAATCAATTGTACTTTTTCATATTGAGATTTTTCCTTTTTTTGAATTTTTTGAATGGTCATCTTGAGTTATCTTATGAAGAGTTTGCCAATTTTTTAGTTGTTAGGGATAAGGATGTATTATTAGATGTCCAGATTGAACATCAGATCATTTTCATTAATTTCGTTGTCTTCATGCAGAAGTCATAATATGGATGCATTGCATTGTAAAAACAATTAAAATGTTCCTTTCCTTATTTTCATTGTATTCCTGAAAATCCAATCCTGCATCTGCTTAAAAAAAGTGTAGATTTTACAATTCAACTTTGGTATTGATGAAAATGGCTAGATATTGATGCTGTCATGTGATGGATTGCCAAGTGGAGCCCACCATGGAGTCTGCCTATTGAAAACCAAAAGAGGGATATGAGCATATCCACACTTATGCAACCTAGAAAGTTTTGACGGATTTTCTTATGTTAAATTTGCTTGTACAATGCCTAGAGATCCTTGGTAGCATGGAAAGAGGTTTCCACTGAGTACTTTGAAGTTTATTGGATTGGCTAGAAAGCCCTCTTACACTCATCCTCATTCAGATAACTAAGTGGTAACTCTGTGTTTGAAGCATGCCATCTCTTCATAATTTGAATTTTGATGCAGGTATTTTTCATTCCTCTTTAACTTTGTAATCACCTTATTTTTAGTCATTCACAAGAAATCATTATGGAGATTTCTTTAGGGATAGAAGGTTTTTATTGCCCTGCCTGGCCTGTTCTTCTGTGTTTAAGCAACATGGTGGGATGTTACAGATTATAGTAGATGTTTGAAACAGAGGATCATGAATCGTGATTATATTCCCCTAGAGTAATAAAAGCATCATATGAGTATCCTGTTGTCCATTCAATGTGTTACTGGAGTTTTAACCTGAGGGCATGATTATCGTGCAGGAACTGGGTACTTAACAGCTTGCTTTGCGATGATGCTTGGACCAAATGGTTGTGTAGTGGGCGTGGAGCACATTCCTGAGCTGGTTGCTACTTCCACTGACAATATAACAAAAAGTGCAGCAGCATCATTGTTGAAGCATGGTTCCCTCTCTTTGCATGTCGGGGGTATGTTCTGTAACAGAGCAATGAACCTTTATTATTATTATTGTTGTTGTTGTTGTTCTTATTATTATTTGAATGGTAACATGACCATAGTTGTGAATATCGGTTTGGACGCCATTTCGGTTTGGCCTCAAAATGAAATGTTTCGGCCGATTTGAAAACTTCTGTGAAATATTTTGGAAAAAAATATTATATATATACATTAAAATGTTAAAATAATATATGATACATTTAATTTATTCTACTAAATCAATGCAATATGTCAATTTATATTTGATGGGCTATTGCATATCAGGGTCAAACTTGGCTAACTTATTCATATTAAAATGTTTTTTATTGGAATAAAATTTGATTAGGGCCCATATAGTTATTTATATTTTTAATAGATGGGCTTCATAGTGGAGCCCACAAATTTCTCTAAGCCAAAAGGCCAAAAAGGTATATTTTTACTTCTACTTCTAAGTTTTTTTTTTTTTGTTTTTGTTTTTGTTTGTTTGTTTGTTTTTTTTGTTTTTTTATTTTTTATTTTTATTTTTTAAAGGAAACCTTCATGTTGGGACGAATAATTGTACGGACGAATTGGCCGAAATCATAAAATTCTGACCAAATAGGAAGAATTGGAATGAATTATAGGATGAATAATTACAAGAGTCTTGTTCGTTTCAATAGAGCGTCGGAAATTTCGGCTGAAATGAATCAAATTTTGTAGCGCTAACCATGACTCAAACCTGCAACCTTGAGCACCATCCAACTGTGCTACGGTCTCTTTTCAGGCTAATAAATATTCGGTATTCTACTTCCCAAAATATATATTTTTTTTCAATTGAAATTATGTAAATCAAGTTTTGGCGTAGTGGTTGGGGTTGTAACTGGACCAGGATGAGGCATTCCCAGGGCCCAGGCTGTTTATTATGGGCCTGAGATATTGGCCCGTGTTGTTCCATGGTCCTAAAGGCAGGCCTTAGGCCACTCCATTAGCCAAGTATTGGGCCCAAGTATGTTAGGTTCGACTCCACATCCTGTTGGCCCAAAGTTGGATATAGACCTGGTCTTCCTGTTTAGCTATCAAGCAAGAAAAGTTGTCCCCAGGTCCATCTGAGAGTCCTTGAATTTACCCCAAATACAGTCCAAAGCAGGCTTGGGCTTGGGTTGGTTGGCTCCAACCTTCCTGGCCCAGTTGAGTTTAATAGGGTGAAAACATGTCAGGACCCATACATAATTCAAGTGATCTACACCATCGTCCAAGTGCCCCCCAGTCAATGATGTCCTTGAAATCTCCTAGACTGGAAGATCCTAACCATCCATGGTTTGACCTTTCTTTTTTGGCTGGTCCTGAATTCCATTTTGAATCAATATTGTACCATTTGGACTATATGAATTTACCTGTGTTGAATGTGTTTCTCTGTAATTCTTTTGCAGATGGCAGGCTTGGCTGGCCAGAAAATGCGCCATATGATGCCATCCATGTGGGAGCAGCAGCTCCTGAAATTCCACAACCGCTTATAGACCAGTTAAAGCCTGGAGGCAGATTGGTGATTCCAGTTGGAAAATCATTTCAGGACTTGAAGGTGGTAGACAAGAAGATTGATGGTTCTGTCAGTATCCAAAGTAAATTGTCTGTCCGTTATGTTCCACTAACAAGTCAAGCAGCTCAGTTACAAAATTACTGAGGCTGAATTGTTGGTTGATTAACAAAAACTGGAGACAAAATTCCTGAAACTTCAGGACTGTGGTTTGAGGAAATATGTTTACAAATATGCAAGTTTTAGTTTGTACAGTTGACAGAAGTATTGCCTGCAACATGCTGTCTTTGTTTCACATTGTAAATGATGGTTGTTTTCATTTCTTGTCAGTCATGCTTCACGTGTATCCCTTTTAAGGTGATGAGTTTGGACTGCTTTAGAGTGCAAATACTGAACAGGGCTAAGATACTTCCTTCATATCAACTGCTCATGATTACAATGAAAAAAGAAAACAAAAAAGAGGTGTTCAGAAATGTGAAAGATTCCTTTGCAAATTGAGTTCTTCGAGGTTGACACACCACACCAATGTTTACTGAATGGGTGGCAAATGTACTTGCATGGAAGTGGCAACCGGCAATCCATGCAAGACAGTCACCACTGACTAATCTTAGCTAAATTCTCTCTTGGAAGGCAAGTCATTTTTTATCTTAGGTGTCTATTTGCATTCTGGGAGTCCTCTTGTTCTCAATTTTTAGTTCCCTCTGGAGTGTTAAACAGTATCCAGGATATTTCTTGGGTGTGCAAGTATCCTATTTATCCTAGTTGTAGCATTGTACCTAAATGAGACCTTGAGTTGATTTCGAGCTACATTTATACTACATTTATTGGTTTCCCTGTTGCTTGTTGAGCTGAAACCTCTGTGAACCAACAAGACCAAGCATCCTCCAGCATTTTAGGAATCAGGCTCTGTTTCTAGAAGGTTGCTTTCTCTTAAGATGTTCCTCAATGTGTTGTCATCCAGTATGGGCTATCGTCATCATGTTATTGTGAAACACCTGTATCAAATAGTCAGGCCTCGCCTTTATAGATCTGAACAATTTTGTTCATCCGTGCTTTGGGGCACATGCTCATCATCATCATCATCATTGATACCAAATCTTTTCAGTTTGGCTTAATTTCTTAAGCTTCCAATTTCCACTCAACCCCTATAAAGCCATGTCCTTTACCATGGCTCAATCCAAATGTACTCTTTTTAATCAAATTACCAATTCCTTGACTTGTAATGCTTCGATTTTCAATGGTTTTCTCATTCTTTTTTAAATGACATTCTTTCATCGTCTTTTTTTCTACTCTAGGTTCCATATATTTCTCATTATGCACTCATTTCTAATTTTATCCATTCTCATTTCTCTTAATGTCTATCACGATGTACACCTTATCTCCTTCATTCTACTTCATTCAGTAACTCTCTTGTACTGTTTAATTTGTTTATTTTTACTGATTTCAGATCTTGATGGACCTTCCATTCTTTTTGCTATGTGTACTTTGTAATGCTTAAAATTTTTCTGATTTTCGATGTGCATTCTTCAACCATCATAAACAACATTCCATTTTTTTTTAAATTTCTTTTCCATTGTAGGCTCCAAAAAATTCCTCAGGAGTTGGTCGTATTTTTCCACATAACTGTTACACAAGCACATGATATGTGCCTTAATGTTTTCATTTATTCTCTGTCCAACCTTCAACTCCACACAGTGACGTGCTTTGCTTTAGTCAGACAATTGGACAGCTATGTATCACCTTTCTCTACTTTGTTTACCTTGAATTGATGTTGATGTTCTCTCCTTTTAGCCCTTAAAATTGTAAAATATGATAATATTTAGAACAAAGCCATTAGGTGGATATTTGCATCGAGTATGAATCCAACTGAATTTGCATCATATAGAGTTTTTAATCGGACCAAAATCCGTAAATTATGGTTTGATTATTAAACATTTGATCGCCCCACAAAAGCACTTATAATGTCGTGGTATTAACTTGAAATAGTATGTTTTTTTTTATCGGAAAATGTTCTATGATTAGCAAGTGCAAGTGCAATCGAGCACTATGGGGACCAATTTGGGCCTATCTTTCATCAATGCAACCCTTTTGATATGCTTTTCATCTCATGATCTAGCATTAGGTCCAATTTTACATTGACTGAATCTTCACTCATTGCAGGATTAAATCTCAAGAAAATTTATGGTTAAAGACGCCATTAAATTTAAGGTTGTTAAATTACGAGCTGGGATAATGTGGTGGGGGCTGGGATCCCTTTATCTGAGGAGATCTTTTCATTTGCCCTCCTTTGACCTCCCAAGTTAAAGTGTATATTTGCTTGTTGGAGAACTTTGCCTTTCTTGATAATATCAAGACAATCTCAAATAGTCCTTTTGCAAAAAGAAAATAAAAGACAATTCCATATAATCACCAAAAATAAATATACCATAAGAAATTTGTCGGAAAATCAGAAACTTTGAGGAAAAAGGAAAAAACTATAAAGAATATACATGTATTTTTTTATATTTAAAAGTAGTTTTATTTTCTACAACATTCTTTGGGCAATATTGAGAAAAAAAACTCTGTTTTAAGAGCATCCTCACATTTTCTCTAGATAATAATTTTCTGAGAATGAAATTAGTCATGAAAGAACCAGAAACTAGGGTTTTTTTTTTCTCTAAAAAGTTGAACAATAAAACTCTGTTGCCAGTCCTACTGAAATGAATTTGGTGGTGGATCAGATGTAGACATACCCCCAATATGTAACTTGGTGGAATTAAGTACAGGCTTAAAATATGGTTGGGGAGTAAGTGTAGGAACCGCATCCCAACTGCTCTCTCTAATGCTTGTCACATCATTTGAACAAACTATCTTTTACCAAAAACCTATAAGAAACTCATAATGCGAAAAACTGACTCAGTGACTCGCCCTGTGAGTTATGTCCAGCTAGTTTTGTGACTGCACCATTCATTAGGCATCCAAGGCCTTCAGTGGGCTCTCTGCCCAGAAACTGCTCCAATCTCAGTAAACCTTGACTCAACTGACTCAGAACTCAGAAGGACATCAGTTACAAAACTCAGGCAATTTTGAGCAAGCGCTGTCGAACTTGTTTAACAGAGTGTCCCGAGCCATTCAGTGTCCTAGTCGTGTTGGCTCATGTGAGTCGGGTTAAGACTGAATTTTCTGAATCTCCCATGCACGATACCATCTGGGAAGTTGGTCACTTTCTAATGAAAAAGTTTCCAAGGACATACGTAAAAGAAAACAGTACTATGCTGCCGACAGCACTAGTCGAAAGCTTACATTAATTCAGTAACTGTGAAGGCACCCTTTGTGTGAAGCAAACCATCATTGTCTATAGGTTTAGGCAATATGATAAATACCAGAAGTTCTAGGGTTGAGTTTGAAACCTAAACACAGGTAAAGGCTCAAGACTCAGAATTGTTGAGAGAAATCTCAAGGTTTTTTGATAAATTATCTGATAATCACAACTCCTACAATACGTGGTAGTTATAGCTAATTGTTAACCGCACTACCATAATTATCTCCACTAACAGGAATTAAGCCCTACAATTACGGAAATAAATAGACTAATTATAATCATAAATCAAGTCCCCAATTACTGCCTAATTATTTGGTGGCTCAAACTTCCTTCATAACTGCAGCCTTCTCTTCAGCAATATCCACGTGTTTATTGTGTGCATGAATTTCCATGTCCATATGCATGGCTTGCGTGGCCTCTTTCCTCTTGCCTTCTTTGTTCATCAATTTTCTTACTCTATTATAAGCATTCTTTAATTCTCTGCCTTGATTTTCATCATTCCCTCCCCCTTGGAGCCTGTCCTTGTCCTCAAGGACTAAAGAAGGGAACTGCATTCTCATGGCGTCCACACTCTCCCAAGTTGCATCTTCTGCTGGTAACTCTTCCCATTGAATCAAAGCTTCCCAATGAAACCTGCTGCCCCTCTTAATATGATGGTAATCCAACACCTGCCTGGGCTTAAGCACAATATCTCCATCAGCAGTAATCTTTGGTAGCTGCAAACTAGCTTTATGTGGATCTCCTATGCAACGCTTGAGCTGAGAAACATGGATGACTGGATGGATATGAGCTGCCGGCGGTAAGTCGAGCTTGTATGCGACCTTGCCTACTGCTTTGATCACTTGGTAGGGTCCATAAAACCGACTCCCTAGTTTATAAAGAGCCTTCTGTGTGACTGACTTCTGTCGATGAGGTCGTATTTTCAAGTAAACACAGTCGCCCGGGCTAAACTCTTCCACACGTCTTCCTTGGTCAAAGTTAGATTTCATGCGATTGTTTGCACGTTCCAGATTAGCTTTCAACTCAAGCAATAACTCATCATGCGCACGTAACTCCTTATCGACCTCGTCATTAGGAGAGGATCCCACTAGATAACTAACTAAGGCAGGAGGTGGGCGCCCATACAAATATTCAAATGGGGTCCTTTTTGTCGAGGCATGATATGTTGTGTTATACCAAAATTCAGACCAGGCCAAGAAATCCTCCCATTTTTTGGGTTTTGAAACACAAAACACCGGAGATATTGCTCAAGTGAGCGGTTAGTGACCTCGAATTGGCCATCTGTCTGTGGGTGGTAAGGAGAACTCATAGCCAATGTTGTTCCTTGCAGGCATGCCAATTCAGTCCAAAAATTGCTAGTGAATACCCTATCCCTGTCAGACACCATGGAACGAAGAATACCATGAAGCTTGACTATATTTGCCATGAAAAGCTTTGCAACAGATTTTTCCGTTTACGGATGCGACATCGCCACAAAGTGGGCATACTTTGTGAGGCGATCAACTACCACCAGAATACGATTGTACCCATTAGAATTTGGCAAACCCTCAATGAAGTCTAGCATAATGTCTTCCCACACCTTGTCCGGCACCGGTAATGGCTGTAAAAGTCCACTAGGCTTCCGTGAATCACTTTTAACGCTCTGACATGTGTCACAGCTAGCCACATAATCCCGAACCACCTTCTTGAGCCCCGGCCACGTAAACTTGCTAGCTATTCGTGCCCACGTTCGATAGACACCGGAGTGACCCCCCAATGGGGAATCATGAAAATGCTTGAGCAATTTGGTTCGCAAATCACCAGAGTCAGGCACCCATACTTTGCCTCGAAACCACAACAGCCCATCCTTCTCCTCATAGTTAGTCATTGCTTCGGCCGGGTTAGCCATCTTACTGCGAATTTCTTGGCTTAACGGGCAATCTACAGTAGCCTGACGGAGCTCATCCCATATTAGCCACTGTGGACCTGAAATGGCATCAAGAGCTACAGCATCTTCACGCCTAGATAAAGCATCAACTACCTGGTTTGCTCTTCCTGGTCGGTAATGGATTTCAAATTCAAACCCCAAAAGCTTTGCTACAAACTTTTGGTGATCTGGTGTAGTGATTTTTTGCTCAAGTAAGTGCTTCAATGGCTGCTGGTCAGTCACAATTCTGAACCTTTTTCCCAACAAATATGGCCTCCATAACCGGACAGCTTCAAGAACCGCAAGCATCTCCTTGGCATAAACAGACCACCCTTTCTTTTTAGGATCAAGTGCCTTACTGAGGTAAGCCGTTGGTCTTCTATTTTGAACCAATACAGCCCCAATGCCAATGTCACTAGCATCAGTATGCACCTTAAACAATTGAGTAAAGTCTGGCATAGCTAATACAGGGGTTTTGGTCATTGCTTCCTTCAAACGTTCAAAGGCCGCCACACTATCTTCAGTCCATTTAAACCCATATGTCTTCAACATATCTGTGAGAGGTTTTGCAATGGTGCCATAGTGTTGTACAAATTTCCTGTAGTACCCCGTAAGGCCCAAGAAGCCTCTCAATTCCGAGACAGTTTTGGGTTGACTCCATGACTTCATGGCCTCTATCTTTCGTTGATCCACCTGAACACCATGATTTGATATCATATACCCTAAATACTCCACCATTTGTTGTTCGAACTCACACTTGGGGAGCTTAATATAGAACCTGTGATGCACCAAAACCTCGAGCATTATTCGTAAATGTGATAAATGGTCACCCCAAGATTTGTACACAAGAATATCATAAAAAAAAACCAACACACACTTCCACAAGTAATCCTTAAAAATGGTATTCATAGCAAATTGAAAGGTAGAGGGGACATTACATAGCCCAAAAGGCATTACCAAATATTCGTAGTGCCCGTTGTGAGTTCAGAATGCTGTCTTGCAAACATCGTCATCATGGACTCGTATCTGGTGGTATCCGGCACGTATGTCCAACTTTGAAAAATACTGTGCTCCCCCAAGTTCATCCAACATGTCATCTACTGTGGGGATAGGAAATCTATCTTTGATGGTGGCATCATTCAAGGCACAGTAGTCAGTACAAAACCTCCATGAACCATCTTTTTTTTTTTTACCAAAAGAACCGGTGATGAAAAAGGGCTGTTACTCGGCTGTATCAATCCTTTCTGCAACATCTCATTCACTTGTCTCTCGATTTCCGACTTTTGAAAGTACGCATATCTATAGGGAGCAACGTTGACAGGTTTGGCCTCTTGTTTCAATGGAATTCGATGATCAAACATGCGTTTAGGAGGCAGTGAAGTGGGTTCTTCCAAAACTGCTGCATACTCAGTCAACAATTGATCAATCTCCTTTGGTACTTGGTTATGCTCCTCACCAAGGGTATTGCGTGCTCTTTCCCCCATTTGTATAGCAAAGCATTGCCCTCCATTTTTGAGCATTCTTTCCAAATAACTCATGTCGACAGCCTGGGTTGTGGTCTCCTCCAGCATGGTTAGCTTGACCCAACCGTCCCCCCAAGCAAATTCCATCGTCCTGTGACTATAATCTGTGACGACCCGACCCAACCCTTCCAACCATTGCACACCCAATACGACATCAATGCCCACCATGGGTAAGACAAACATATCCGGGTGCATCAGAATACTTTGGAGCCGAATGGGAATTGATTTGCACATCTTTGTGCATGTTAATTTCTCTCCACTTGCCACTCTAACATCAAAAGACCCAATGGTCTTTACTGGAAGGTCAAGCTTCGCTGCGATCGCACTGTTAATAAAGTTATGCGAAGATCCGTTGTCAATAAGGACAATCACTCCACGGTTAAGGATCCGTGCTTGCAACTGCATGGTTTTTGGGCCTTTTACTCCGGCTAAAGCATTAACAGAAATCTAAGGATCCCCTCCTTCAACCTTCTGTTCATTGACAACGCAGGTATCCAACCCTTCATCCAACTCAAGTTCTTCTTCTATAATTGGCTCGATCAAGAAGATTTTTGAAACATTGCATCTGTGCCCTGGAGTGAACTTCTCGTTGCAATTGAAACACAACCCTTTCTCCCTTTTCTTCTGCATCTCCTCCCAAGTCAGTTTCTTCACCCCCATTGGGAGCGGTTTGTTTGTTGTCCCCACCTTCACACTTGGTCTTCCCTCTAAGGACTTTGCTTCCCATTTTCTTGATTCATTCCTCCACCCTTTCCGGACATCTGTTAAATACTCATCCTCCAGACGAGCGTATTCGCGCCGTCTGAGGTTTTTTTACCTTCACTGCCTTGGCCAATTACGGTTTTAACCCACCAATATACGTTCCCACCAAAGCACTTTCTGGCCACCCTCTTACTTGAGTAGCAATTCTCTCATACTCCTTGTTGTAATCTTGAAGGCTGCCCGTTTGCTTTACTCTTGACAAGGCTTCATCATAGTTGACATACCCTGTCTCCCCAAATCGTGCTACAATCTCTATTTCCAAATCATGCCATGACTTTTTTTTATGTTTCTTGCGATAGATATGAGAAATCCAGCGCCACCACAAATTTGCTTTACCCTCTAAAAAGAAGGTTGCGTACTTCACCCGTTCAGACTTCTTCATTTCTTGAAAATCAAAGAATTGATTAGCTCGGTTCACCCATGCTGTTGGATCCTCCCCTTTGAATATGGGAAAGTCCATTCGCTGCTTACGAAAGGGTTTTTTGGTAGTAGTTCCCTCCTCATCCACCTCCGACGAGGAATCTTCATCCGAACTTTCTTCTTCCTCTGAATCATGACTGAGACCGCTTGGAAGTTTGACTACCCCGACTGCGGCTTCTGCCCCTAGGATGGCCTTGTATGGCTATCAAGAGCCGGTCCTCTAGTTGGTGGAGTCTTCGCTGTGTGTCTTCTTGTCCGGTTTAAATCTCCAGGTTGATTTCTTGGACTCTGGCTTCCAAGTTCTCAATTCGCTCCTTATGCGTGCCTGCCATAGCCTAGATTCAGGTTTTCACCACGGCTTTCAATCAAGGTTGAGGGGACCTCTCAATGAAAGCACCAATGATAAAGACTAGAAGTTCTAGGGTTGAGTTTGAAACCTAAACACAGGTAAAGGCTCAAGACTCAGAATTGTTGAGAGAAATCTCAAGGTTTTTTGATAAATTATCTGATAATCACAACTCCTACAATACGTGGTAGTTATAGCTAATTGTTAACAACACTACCATAATTATCTCCACTAACAGGAATTAAGCCCTACAATTACGGAAATAAATAGACTAATTATAATCATAAATCAAGTCCCCAATTACTGCCTAATTATTTGGTGGCTCAAACTTCCTTCATAACTGCACCCTTCTCTTCAGCAATATCCACGTGTTTATTGTGTGCACGAATTTCCATGTCCATATGCATGGCTTGCGTGGCCTCTTTCCTCTTGCCTTCTTTGATCATCAATCTTCTTGCTCTATTATAAGCATTCTTTAATTGTCTGCCTTGATTTTTATCACAATCACCCAACTCCACTTTAATCCTATCCTATACTGATATTTAATAATGAGGCCAGCTCTCCGAAACTCAAATTTAAAATAAGGTAAGCTCAAGTATGTAGTGAGACTCAATTGGGGACCCACATGGAGATAGGGGTGAGGGGGGATTTCAAGGACTCCCTGAAATATTTCTCTCTGCAAAAAATCAGCCCCAACCGTAATTTCTATCATCTCCATATGAGCCCAAAAGTTTAATGATCAATAGTCCATTCGGACCGATACATACTCAATCTAACGGTCCGGTAAATTCTGATCTGACCAAAAGTTAGTGGACATGTGCAATTTAAAGGGGTCATGTGTTTGATCCATTTAGATGGACCAAAGGTTGGCCCTACAAGCATGAGCTTACGGAAATTTTATCCTAAGTTTGAGCTTAGGAGAGCCTTGCTCTTTAATAATATATTTTATCCATGATGAATTCAACAGGTAGCTCAGTGGATTAGATCAATCAAGCAAAGTGGCCCTTACACAATCTAAATGTGGTCAGTATCATACTATTAAAGCAAAGTGGGCGTTACACAAGTTCAATGTGGTTAGCACCATACTGATAGGCACAACATAGTAAGATTTCATCTTACGAACAAGTTGAAATGGACTCTCTCTCCTCCTTTTTTTTTTTCCTGGAGACTTGATCATCCACACCCACATCGCTTAATACATTGTCTCTAACCAACTGAGCAAGAGCTGGGGACCATTTGAAAATCGAGTTTGACGGTGATAGTAATCTATAGAGAGAGTCCATAGTATGATGGAATCGGGAGCAGTGGCGCTGATCCAAGTTGGTGCCAATTCACTGGGGATAGTGAAATGCAAAGGATAGAGCATGAATCAAGTTTTAAATTCATCTATCATCCATCAAAGGACTGTGATTTAAGGCTTAAAAAATTCAACTATTTAAAATTACTGACCTTTTCAATTGCCAAAACCACAAGTTTACATTTATAGGATGCTGGGAGTACTTGAAACCCCTTGTATTTAGGAAATGGATCCCTTGTTTGGACCAATGAAGGGGTGCCACATGGGGAAAGATGTCACATCCCATCTCAAAAAAATATCTATCTAAAAAAAAATCTCCTTTCCCATGTGGCACCCCCTGATTGGACCAAACAGGGTTTTCCTGTTTGGGCCAAACAGCGGATCCGGATCCCTGTATTTAATTATGTGGGCCCCCTCTGGCCCCAGTCTTCCTCGGAAAGGTTTCTGGTGTTGCCCACATACCCCTACTACACCAGTTTACCACCTTACCATATAATTATTCATTTTACTATGATCAAATGTATAACAAGTGACCCTCTCATCCAAGGTAGTCGGGCCTGCCTGAAAAGGCAGGACAATATTCTAACATCACTGGATCACCATTAGTAAGTTGAAGACGATCAACTCTGAATTTAAGTAAAGGCAATTGGGTCCTCCTGGAGTGTTCACTCATTTCTGACATAAATTATTGAGGAGTTTTTTTGTTGGGAAAAGTGGCGCAGTGGAAAATACCTGCGATCGACGGTCTCAATCACGACGACAAAGCCAATCAAACTAACAAACAATCACACACATGAACACAATCATTTTACGTGGTTCGGCAACGTTGCCTGGTGCACGGGGGAGAGAAACATCATCTATTGTTCTCCCCTCTCAATCCCAAGAGTTAGGGTTACAGTACATCATTATATATAATCTCCGCTTTCTTAGCCTTTAAGAAAGTCTTTCTTAGACCCCAAGAAAATCCCATACATAATGACTAAAATACCCCTGACTCTTTTCCACGGTCCTGGCTTACCCAGACGAACCGACCCGACTAAATCGAAATACAAAACAATAACCCAACAATCTCCATCTTGTCTTAACCAAGGATGGTCCCCACACATATGAGTGAATGTAGTTAATGATACTTTTACTTCTACAATTACTACCTACTCTTTTGAAAGAAACCTTTTTCTGCTTGCCTAAAACACGGGATTTACAAAAATCCAACTTGCATGTTTTTGCATCATTTAACTGTAAGTCCATGGGGATCCGAACCCTAGAGGGGGGGTGAATAGGGTGAGCTTCTTTTATGACCAATTTTAACAATTTTAACTTCTTTAAAACAAACTAGTCATATGTGATGATTAATCATACAAGATGCGGAAGCTAACAAAAGAATCATCACAAAGCAATCACCATTACACAAGTATTTATAGTGGTTTGGCCTCAATGCCTACATCCACTACCGGCTTGTGAACCAACACCCCACCGGATTTCCACTATTTATGCTTTTCAATAGGCTAAGCAATAACCTTTACAATATGCTTTCCAAGGCTAAGCAATAACCTTACATTGATGTTTTTCAAGGCTTAACATCAACCTATACACTATGCTTTTAAAGGCTAAGCAATAACCTCTTCAACCATAGGTTGGTTATCTCACTAAATTAGTGTCTTTAATACACTTGATGGAGATTCTATTAAGCTCATTACAATGCCTCTTAAATAGGCGGATATGGAAGTGAAAAGCTAATACACACTCACACTATGAATGCAAAGATGAAAACAAATGAAGTGTGTGTGTGGTCCTCAATCATTTTGAAAATGAAAGTTCATAAATGTATGCCTAAGGCTTTTGAAAGTTTTAGCTCATAAAACATTTATGATTGAGGATAGAATGCAATCACATGTTAAAAGTAACAACTTGTTAATGATATTAAAGTTACACAAGTTGTATGAAATGGATTAGCTCTAAACATGTGATGCATAGGGATGTCAATCAAATCATCAATGAAGCTCAACACATAAAAATAGATTTGATTGAAAAGAGGGGACAAATCATATGTAATTATAAGGACAACTTGAAAATGATTTACCAATCAAAGTAAGGCAAGTTGTGAAGCATTAAAACAATAATACACATATGATTTGTAATGATGTTGAATCCAAAACATAAGATACATTTGAAGGAGATTTTCTTATGATGGAAAAACAACACCCAAAGATTCAACAAAGTATATGAATCATGTTACATCTTTCATTAACATGATCTACTTAGATTTACCAATAAAGTACTACTTTGATGAATCAATGGTGATGTATCCAAAACAATAAATCTATTCAAAATATAGAATATGCTAAGGATACAACATATCATATATTAACATGTTACAAAGATTTACCAATGATAAAACAAAACATGAAAACATATGATTTGTAAAGAGGTTGAGTCCAAAACATAAGATAGTTTTGAAAGTGATTTTCTTATGATGGAAAACAACAACCAAAGATTCAACCAAGTATATGGATCATGTTACATATGATTTCAAAGGTTTTTACATTAACATGATCTACTTAGATTTACCAAAGTTAAGTACTACTTGAATTGAATCATATGGTGTTGTATCCAAAACAATAAATCAACTCAAAACATAACACATGTTAAGGACACAACACAAACATAGTTTATCATGCTAGAAATGATTTACCAAAAATAAAACAAAGCATGAAAACATATGATTAAGAAAGGAAGAGCCTACTTGGTGGTTTAACTTCATTAATCCAAGCTTTAGCTTTCCTAATCTTCCCCTTCATCCCTTGGTTCTTTTCCCTTTTGATATGCCTCAATTCCTCTCAAGGAGGGGTTAAAAATTCCCAACTTTTGGCAAGGGAAAGAACTCATATTTATAGCAAAAAGTGCCCAACGGCTAGTTCTCGGTCGACCGACAAAGAGGTCTCGGTCGACCGGGAAGGCACAACGGTCAGATTTCTGACCGTTGGAGGTTTCAGTTCAAAACTGCAGATTTTACCTCCAGTTGTCTCGGTCGACCGAGACCTGCCTCTCGGTCGACCGGCGACACTGCCGGGACTCCCCCCTTTTTGCAAAAAATGCAACTTTTGCATATATGAAGGTTTTGCTTGGGGGACCTTTTTGCCTACTAAATCAAGCTTGGAAAACATGTTTTAAAGATTCTAATGGTTTTTAAAACATGACATAAAAAGCCTAAAAAGATTCAAAACTCATAGGCTAGCTTGATTTTCTAAAACTCTTTTCTAAAACAAATGCATCCAAGATTAAAAACAAATCATGCATAAAACAATACTTTTATAAATCTTAAAAGCAATGCATGAATAAAACAAGATTTCAAGTTTTCTTTAAATCAATGCAAGTGTGTAAATCAAATGATGCTTGAATGATAATGCATCCATCAAATTGCAACCTACAAAATTCCTAACAATCTCCCCCTTTGCAATTTGATGGCAAACACACTCACCACTGAACATACACACTTAGTCTTCAGCTCCCCCTCAGCTGGACAAGGCTTGAAATCTTCTTGGATGCTTCTTCTCATAGCTTGGGCTCTTGGACTTCAATCTTCATGATGCTTGGAGCTTGATCAACCTTCAAGCTTTCTTTGTTCTTTCTTTCTTTATCCAAGCATCTTCTTTAGCTTCCAAGCTTTCTTTCTTCTATTAGCTCTCCCCCTTTGACCATGCCTCTTTCTCCCTTTGGCAAGGTATGCATTCTCTCCCTTTGTAGAAGATCATACACAACTCTCCCCTTAGGAAGCTTGGACATTCTCTTTACCCTTTTGAGAACTTGCATAATTTCTCCCCCTTTGCCATTAAATTGCAAAGGTACCTACACACATGAAACAAGAAAAATACATTTAGTAGCACCTGTTAACAAATGAAATCGAAAATGAAAAACATAACAGGCTATCATGTGAGGTAGTAGTCTCTAAGGGCTCAAAGGCAATCCTAGGGTCAATTTGATCAAAACTAATACTTCCTATGAAGGTTTACACTCCCCCTCAATCCATTCTCTTCTTTTGTCAAACATTTGACAAAGATTTAACTATTAGATGCAAGAAGAAGATGGTTTAACCAAATGAGGGTCAACTTCAAGGAAAGGATTAGATTCATTTAACTATAAAGCTCAATATGATCAAATTACCAAAAGAGAGCTAGGTCTAAAGAGAAAAGCAATCATGGATATCAATTGGACAAACAAAGAATACCAATTGAGATTTAGGATATGACTTAATAAATCAATCACTCTAAAATGGATTTAGAAATATAACTATTAGGGAAAATCCAAATTAGAGCTATCCATGAAGCAATGGGGTTTATTAATCATAGCATCAAATAATCTAACTATGGAAAGCATATGCTATGAAGGTTTTGAAAATCATTTCATTCAATCAATAAATATGACTTATTAAAGTGCAAGATGAGTGAAATGAAATTCAAGCATGAAGCCAACCTCAACTAATAACCAACCAATATTATGAACACATAAACATGGTGGTCAAGAGATATACCTATATGAGCAAAAGAGGTGGCAACATGAACATTATGATGCTAATGGTGTGTGTCATGGAACAATCATATTACTTATCAAGTTCAATCCAATGCACACAAGGTTTATCACATTCACAAGAAATCAAATCAATCAAACATTATACCAATTGAATCCAATTGAATTTGATAACATGATAAAGAGCAAGAATGTGACAAAATTCCATCAAGCATCATAAATGCAAATTCATCACTTTTAAAGATTTAACTATTGAGCATAGTGATGAACAAGATAAATTGCAATGCACAAGGATATGACTTTGAGATGCATGCAATTTATAAAGTGACTAAATCATATGAATTTAACATCTAAGATATCCATCAACCATATAGAAATATGAGGAATGGGTTTCAAAGAGTTTCATATGATCAAGATCACTACTATGAAGTTGAAACATGTATAAAGATGATACCAAGAGAATCTACATGAATCAACATCATAACCATCCATATAGAAATAACTAGAATGGCATAGAGGATGGATTTTAGTTCTAGTATGGTTTCAACAAATATAATAAATACCACAACCATACATAGAACAATTTGACATTTGCATAGAGAGGATCAATCAACATTCAAGATCTAACTCATACCAATCATCAAAAAAGAATATAACTATTTAAGCACAAGACGGTATGAGGTTAAAAGGATCAATCTATCATGTAACATCTCCACTCTTAGCAAATGTACTAAGCTTACAATGCAATGGACAATAGATATGAGGTTTATACCAAATGAACTTAGCACATAAAATCACATATGTACATAAAAAGCTCAAATACAAGATTTTACTATAAAGCACATAAACACTCATTAATTTGCATTAATGAAACTATATACCAAAATAGGCACAAACATGCAAATCAATGAAACCATATCCAACCATGCAATGTAAGACAACAAAATCAATTTGCATAAAGAATGTCACTAAATGAGCAAAGATGCAAATTGTTTGTAAAAAAAAATATTTCCTTCCAAATGATATAATCATAAATAGGCACAAGGAAATAAATTCAAGGAAAATGTTTCTAAAAATACAACCAATAAAGCATAGAACATTTTCCAAAGTTTTTCAAATCACTTCAATGTATGAAATTCCAACAAAGAATCATTTATAGAATTAAGAGCAAGTGATTTTGAAAAACAAGAAGTGTACTATTGTAAAGTTTTCAATTTGTAAAAACAATAGACACTCACAAAGTTTCCATACCAAGAGATATAACTTGAAAATCAATGGAAAACTTAAATAGCTTCAAATCATTTGATATGCAAAAAGGATCTAACTATGACAATCATCAAATGATTTTCCAACATCAATTGATCATGAAAAACTAGCTATGAAAGCATTTGTAATCACAATCAATTGATCATGAATAGATATGCACAACAAGAGATATTACTAAATGAACAATATGCAAATCCATCATGAAAGAATTGCAATCAAAGGATTTTGAAAACCATGAGATATAACTTAAAAGATCATGAAGACAAAATCAAATGATCACAAAGAAACATTGCATTTTAAAAGATGTGACAATAAATAAACAAAATGCAAATGTATCAAGACCAACAAATAGATATAACTAAAAAGAATAGGTTGGTCTAGTGGGATCAAGGCCTAAGGTTACTCAAATAGTCTACCTTTGAAAATTCACCTAAGGTCTTGAAAAAGTTGTCCATGAGAGAACACTTTGAGGACTCACCAACTCTAGAAGATATAACTTGGGAAAGACTTAGAGTGGTGCAATGAGGCTAGGGAAATTCATTTTCAAATATAGTGGAAATCTTTAAAAAGATATGCAATAAATACAACACTAGGGTTCAAATATAGCAAGGATCAACTCCGGGTTGTTAAGCCCTAAAATGGAGTAACCCGCTCTGATACCACTTGTAAGTCCATAGGGATCCGAACCCTAGAGGGGGGGTGAATAGGGTGAGCTTCTTTTATGACCAATTTTAACAATTTTAACTTCTTTAAAACAAACTAGTCATATGTGATGATTAATCATACAAGATGCGGAAGCTAACAAAAGAATCATCACAAAGCAATCACCATTACACAAGTATTTATAGTGGTTCGGCCTCAATGCCTACATCCACTACCGGCTTGTGAACCAACACCCCACCGGATTTCCACTATTTATGCTTTTCAATAGGCTAAGCAATAACCTTTACAATATGCTTTCCAAGGCTAAGCAATAACCTTACATTGATGTTTTTCAAGGCTTAACATCAACCTATACACTATGCTTTTAAAGGCTAAGCAATAACCTCTTCAACCATAGGTTGGTTATCTCACTAAATTAGTGTCTTTAATACACTTGATGGAGATTCTATTAAGCTCATTACAATGCCTCTTAAATAGGCGGATATGGAAGTGAAAAGCTAATACACACTCACACTATGAATGCAAAGATGAAAACAAATGAAGTGTGTGTGTGTGGTCCTCAATCATTTTGAAAATGAAAGTTCATAAATGTATGCATAAGGCTTTTGAAAGTTTTAGCTCATAAAACATTTATGATTGAGGATAGAATGCAATCACATGTTAAAAGTAACAACTTGTTAATGATATTAAAGTTACACAAGTTGTATGAAATGGATTAGCTCTAAACATGTGATGCATAGGGATGTCAATCAAATCATCAATGAAGCTCAACACATAAAAATAGATTTGATTGAAAAGAGGGGACAAATCATATGTAATTATAAGGACAACTTGAAAATGATTTACCAATCAAAGTAAGGCAAGTTGTGAAACATTAAAACAATAATACACATATGATTTGTAATGATGTTGAATCCAAAACATAAGATACATTTGAAGGAGATTTTCTTATGATGGAAAAACAACACCCAAAGATTCAACAAAGTATATGAATCATGTTACATCTTTCATTAACATGATCTACTTAGATTTACCAATAAAGTACTACTTTGATGAATCAATGGTGATGTATCCAAAACAATAGATCTATTCAAAATATAGAATATGCTAAGGATACAACATATCATATATTAACATGTTACAAAGATTTACCAATGATAAAACAAAACATGAAAACATATGATTTGTAAAGAGGTTGAGTCCAAAACATAAGATAGTTTTGAAAGTGATTTTCTTATGATGGAAAACAACAACCAAAGATTCAACCAAGTATATGGATCATGTTACATATGATTTCAAAGGTTTTTACATTAACATGATCTACTTAGATTTACCAAAGTTAAGTACTACTTGAATTGAATCATATGGTGTTGTATCCAAAACAATAAATCAACTCAAAACATAACACATGTTAAGGACACAACACAAACATAGTTTATCATGCTAGAAATGATTTACCAAAAATAAAACAAAGCATGAAAACATATGATTAAGAAAGGAAGAGCCTACTTGGTGGTTTAACTTCATTAATCCAAGCTTTAGCTTTCCTAATCTTCCCCTTCATCCCTTGGTTCTTTTCCCTTTTGATATGCCTCAATTCCTCTCAAGGAGGGGTTAAAAATTCCCAACTTTTGGCAAGGGAAAGAACTCATATTTATAGCAAAAAGTGCCCAACGGCTAGTTCTCGGTCGACCGACAAAGAGGTCTCGGTCGACCGGGAAGGCACAACGGTCAGATTTCTGACCGTTGGAGGTTTCAGTTCAAAACTGCAGATTTTACCTCCAGTTGTCTCGGTCGACCGAGACCTGCCTCTCGGTCGACCGGCGACACTGCCGGGACTCTCCCCTTTTTGCAAAAAATGCAACTTTTGCATATATGAAGGTTTTGCTTGGGGGACCTTTTTGCCTACTAAATCAAGCTTGGAAAACATGTTTTAAAGATTCTAATGGTTTTTAAAACATGACATAAAAAGCCTAAAAAGATTCAAAACTCATAGGCTAGCTTGATTTTCTAAAACTCTTTTCTAAAACAAATGCATCCAAGATTAAAAACAAATCATGCATAAAACAATACTTTTATAAATCTTAAAAGCAATGCATGAATAAAACAAGATTTCAAGTTTTCTTTAAATCAATGCAAGTGTGTAAATCAAATGATGCTTGAATGATAATGCATCCATCAAATTGCAACCTACAAAATTCCTAACATTAACAACTGCCTTTTCTGAAGTTCTAACATGCCCTTCTCACTCATATGCCTTAGACACATGCCACAATTGAGACTCATCTTCTCTGCTTTTGTCTTCTATGGAGACTGTCGCTCCACCTACAACTGTGTCTCCCATAAGTTTATAAAGGTTGTTTCCCACTCTAGTACCTTTCATTAATATCGGAACTCCTTTACTCACTTTAAGCACATCATCTTTTGCACCGAATGAGCACCGAATTAGCACTCCTTTACTCACCCTTTGAACAACCCAAGGTTCTTACAACTCCATCTGCCATTTTGATTTTCATAGCACCAATTCCAATGGCTTTACAACTCCATTTTGATTGGGTACCATCGATATGAGTATGATTGTTGTGTTTGTTATAAAGTGCTTGATGATAATTCTTTTATCGTTTTGCTACTTTATGTGGACAACACGCTATTTGCATGCAAGGACATGATGTCCAAAATAGTTGAACTAAATTCTCAATTGAGAAAGTAGTTTGACATAAAAGACCTTAGGGCAGCTACAAAAATGTTGGCTAAGGAAATTAGGAGGGATAAAAGGGTGAAAAGTTGTGGTTATCATCGAAGAAGAACATTTCAAAGGTACTTGAGAAGTTCAATATGCAAAATGCCATGCTGTGTCTACTCCACTTGTAGGTCACTTCAGCTTAAGTGCTAGATAAAGTCCTACTTTGGAAGAGGAAATTGAAGAAATGTCCAAAATACCGTATGCTAATGTGGTGGGATGTTTGATGTATATCATGGTTTGCACAAGATCGGATATTGCTCAAGTAGTTGGTGTAGTGAGTAAGTAAATGGGGAATTTAGGGAAAGAGCATTGGAATGTTGTAAAGTTGATTCTTAAATACTTGAATGGCACCAAAGACTTGGGAATAGTCTTTGAAAGAAAACAGGGGCTAGAAAGTGTAGTTTGATATGTAGATTTTGATTTTGTAGGGGATCTAGACAAGGGAATATCAACTATAGGCTATGTTTACATGCTTGCTAATGGACCGATAAGCACAGATCGATGCTTTAGTTTACATCCACATTATTCACTACAGAGGGAGAATACATGACAGTTACAGGAATTTCTAAGGAAGCAATTTGGTTAAGAGGTTTCGTTAATGAGATCGGAATTAAACATGAATCAATCTCATTACAGTGTGACAGTCTGAGTGTCATATATTTGACAAAGAATCAAGTATATCATGCAAGGATAAAACACATAGCTATTATATATATGACAAGATGCGAGATTGAGCTGCCACAAGAGAGATCTTCATTAAGAAGATTCACACAAATGAGAATGTAGCTAATATTCTTATCATGTCAGTCACAACAAAGAAGTTTAAGCATTACCTGGACTTGCTCAATCTCTCCTCTTATTAGAGATTGAAGATGCACCTTGTAACACCCCGACCCGCCTTAATCTCGATTAAGAGTTAATTAATTGAGATTAGTGGCTTAATGGATGTTTCGTATGTATTTGGGCTTGATTAGGTAGAATTAGTTGGGTTTGACCATTTACGAGGTAGATTATGAGTTTTTGGAGTGTTTTGGATTTTATGTGTGTCTTTAGATTTTATGGATTTTTGGTGCATTGCATAAAGCATAGCATGGGCTTTGATTTTCATATTTTGACCTATTGGATTTAGAATCAAACCGACCCATTTTCAGCCCTTTTAAGCCCATTCCCTACATAAAGCCCTTATAAGTAAATTTTGTGAACCTCCTAGGTTTGGATTCAAAACACAGAAAAACCTCCATTTAAACTCCACTCCAATGATCCTCTTCTCTTCTTCCTTTATTTCCAGCAATTGAAACTTAACCTTCCTCTTCATCTCTTCCCCAAATTTTCTCAAGATAAAGACTCTAGGGACCTTGCATGTAAGGTTGAGAGTTCTACCTTCCTCTTCATCATCAACCACATCTTCTTCTACAAGATTTATATTCAAACTTATTCCTCTTCAATCTTCTACATTGGAAAGTATTTCTCACCCTTTTCCTCTTCAATCTTCTTCATTCTCACCCTTTTCCTTTATCTTGCTTCAAATCAGTGATAGAAGGTTAAAATTCATGCATGCACGTTGACTGCAATCATACCTTCCATTTTCACCATTTTAGGTTGCTTCTTGAGCTTACACTTTGGGGGTTTTTAGTTTGAAGAGCTTGGCTTGGCTATAAGAGATCTGAAGTGTAGGATTTGAGTTTACAAGCACCCAAGGCAAGTTAAATCTGTATAAATGTATGCATGTATGCTTATTGATTCTTTGAATATGTTCATTTAGATTAGACTATCCATTTCTTAGCTCAAATTGATTTGTGATTCAGATTTTTGTAAAAAAATGGATTTTCTTTCTTCTTGTTAAATGGTAATGTTCATGAGTGTTTTTGGAGGCTTAATTTGTGTATCAAATGATGTTTGAAAACCTGGGAGTGGAAATTGTTGGCATTGGAAGGGAGCAGGGAAGTTCTAGATTTCGGATGCAGAATTTCGGACTGCCTGCTCGAGTGCAGGTTTCTCCGCTCGAGCGCGTGATTTCGCACTCGAGCGTGCATGCTCTCTGGTTGGTGCCCGCTCGAACACACTTGATACATGTTTAGACTAGGTCAACTTCCAATGACCATAACTTTTGACCCATACGTTTGATTTTGGAGGTTCACATACTGTTGGAAAGCTCTTAAAGCGTAAAATTCAATAGTCCTTACATATTATTGATTTGAGGTTTAGGGATGATGAGGATACTAGATTTTAAACAAATCGTGGCAACCGGGCTGAACCGTGAGCCAAGTGATGAACCGTAGTATGCTTAGATTGTTTTGGCCTAATAGTTGGACTTTAAGGATGGACCCCTTGACCCTATATCATGCCCAATGGACTTGTAATTCATGTGGATACGGCTTGAACAACCATACACCCACAAGGGGCCTCTTGTTCTTCGTATTTATGATCCAAACCAAATGTGTTATATTAAGGGATTCGGCATCCAAATTAAGTAACACCAATGGTCTTTTTGTAGGCCACTATCGCAGGAATCCTTAGTACTATACCAAGTTGGACGGTGAAGACCATGAGTGTCCCAAGATCGTAGGCTTGGCTTAATTCACATCTTGATTCCGTATATGATCTATATGCATGCATTTGCATTCTGTTTCCCATATTCTAGTATGACTTGCTCATACTTCTATTTAGTTCTTGTATATCTGGTCTATGCACTTGTTTATATTTATATTTGCTTCCATTTCTGCTTAGTTATACTTATAATAAGTTCTGATTATGTACCATATGATATGATCTGTTTCTGTAATATGTTTTGTTATTTTGTAAACTTCATTCCACGAGTCGGCACCACTTGGCTTCGACCCTATCTAAGTCGGACCCGGCTAAGTGTGGATTTAGTTATATTTCTGGCCTTTTGCAGATGGGATTATGTTTTGAGGGTTGACCTACACCTTAGGTCCACGATGGAGAGTTTTGGGCCCTCTGTGTAAGGACCCGTTCTTAGGAATACCTAGTGGGACCCAATTTGACCAAGCCAACCATATGTTATCCTATTTAATAGGCGATTAGTAAGAGAAGTTAGTAATTTCCCATTAATTAAGCCTAGTTTATAGGATTGTTTATAGGATTGAGACCCTTATGAGATTAATAGTACTTCTCTTAGAATTAATTAACCAATTAGAGGCATTAGTTGTAAACTTAATTATAGATGTGTTTCCCTTACAGAGTGGTGCAATTTATTTTAGAATGACCAAACTACTTATAGCCTAACTCATTAACCCATTTATCATATGATGGTACTCTAGTCTAACCTACTACACATTTTCCCTCCTTTTTGGAAATCCCAATACCATAAATGACCTTAGCTCCTTTATTCTCTACTAAGTAAACATGGGCACTTTTGTCATAATAAATAGCCTACCTTTATTGCCCTTAGGCTCCTTTATTCACAACCACTCATTTGAGGATACTTTAGTCATTATATGTGAATACCTAAACTACCCTAGTCCTTATCCTTTATTTCTATTAGCAACAAAGGATCCTTTAGTCATTCCATTTTAACCTTCCCCAAATACCCTCATCCTTATCCTAAACTTACACTAGCAAGAGAAGGCACCTTAAACATTTTCCATTCCATCTATTCCTATATAAAGAAACCTACTACAAGCTCTCTAAACAATTCCTACATCTCTTCCTCTCATTTCACTACAATTTCCCTCCCATCTCTCTATCTTTCTAAGTTAGAGATTAGGATCTCTCTCTCTCTAAATCCCAACCCTCCAAATACTAGAAGCAAGAGTCTCATCTACATCTAGCCATCTACAAACTAAGGAGCTCATCTCATCTCCTAGATCTCTCTTTCCTCGCCAAGTAGAGGTAATCCTCATTCACTCTTTCCAATTTCCTTGTAGTATAGCTCTTTCTCTTAAAGTTCACTTTCTTATGCATTTATCTCTTTGGGAATGGGTGTAGAGATTGTAGATTTAGCTATTGGGGGTGATCTTAGAGCTATTGGAGTGGAACCCAAGCTATTTGAGGAGCTTTCTTCCTAATTAGGTAAGTAGACATGCTTAGATTCTTTAATTAAAGTGATTAATGTGCTTAGATTACTACTTACTGTCTTTTATGGATATTTGGTTTGATTTCTGTAATGAAATGGTTGTATGGATGCAATGTTGAGTAGATCTTTCTCTTTCTAAGCTTTTTTATGTGTTGTTGGCTATTGATGGATGAGAATCCCTCATTTGGAAGATCAATGACCCATGTGTGATGAGATCATGATGTGTGAGGTGTATTTGATAATTGGTAGTAATTGGTGAAGATATGGGATGTATTTGATGAGGTTTTGATGGAAAATGGGAGATGACAAAATCTTAATTTTTAGGGTTTCGTGTGTACCCGGTTGACCTGGTCACTCAGGCTGTCGACCGGGCACACAGCGGATTGACCCTCAGCTGGGAGATGAAATCACCTGTAGCGTACAGAACTCAGTGTACCCGGTCGACCGGCCACACTGCCGTTTCCCCCACTTGCCAGATGTTTGTAGAAATGCTCGTAGTTCATCTGGTCGACCGGAGGACCCTCCAGATTGACCAGGAACACTGTAAAATGTGATTTCTGTCTCTCAGTTAGCTGTCCACTTCCACAGTGTAGCAGGTCGACCTGTGTACCCATGATGTCGACTCGTTACACTGTAAATAGTGATTTTCTAGATATAGTTTCTTTTTATGATCTGATCATGTGTGGACCCCGTTGACCTTCCATTTGGATTGTTTGAGACACGCGACACACGAGTCAAGAGTCGGGCTTAACCTTGGCCCGTGTAGCCACCTAAGTAGGGTCTTGGGTTGTAAAACGGAACCTGATTCAATGGTTATGGAGGTCTTATGATGCTGCATACCTACAGGAGCACCAATGATACTTAATAAGCATATGGAACTCCGTGATCCTAGTCTTAGGTAAAGTGGGACCTTGGACCCAAAGAGGGGTAGCGATTACCGATGTATTTGTGATATATGGTACTTATGTTGTGAAACGGACACTAAGTCTGGCCGGTAGGTCCAAACCTTGGATATAGGCTTCGAGAGGTATTATAAATCAGGGCATTGCACTTAGGCTCTGATCTACGATCACAATCCGTATTGGATGACATGTCGGGACATGGCACTTGAAGTCCTGACCTGTAATATTGGGACCTTAACGGTAGATATTGATAGATGGACCGTATAATGAGATAATACTAATTAAGCATATAGAGAAGCGGAGTTTATAAGGGTATGCATTATTAGCCGTTGAGAATCACAATGATAGATTAACTATACCCGAACTCCGTGCCTCGTACCCTTGACTATTATCATCTCATATTAAGGATAATGAGGGTATCCAGTTCGGAGTACCCCCACCTAGTGATCTGTAGGATTTATGGATGTACGATTGGTCTGCCGAGAGTTATGATGCCGGCATGAACATTGATATTGAGTATTAAGTAATTGAGATGTGGTTGAGTACAATAGGTACCGATGGTGATCAGGTACCGAGATTGCTGGCATTCGCATCGGGTACATGTGGATGGATGTTGATGTTGATCTAACACGTAAGACCAATGACTAAGACTTGGCAGTGGCTATGGACATTGATGGACTCTTGTACGCTCCTATTCGATGTGACTGTAGCGATGAGTGGCTATGACCCCCATGGCTAATGTCCATCGACAGTTGTTGGAACAACGACGATGAGTTAGCTCTGACCTCTCACGTCCCTTGTACTTCAACTGTGGATGTACCTTTATATGCTCTTGTGGATGTATATTGGATGTATGATTATTATGTATTGTGGATACTGTCTTTAACTGTCAACATTGTTACGATTGGATCTTGATATAATGATTACGTATATGGTAAGGTTACTTCCTCAGGTTATCTATGCTACTGGTGACTCTAATGTGCTTGTATGATTTATATGATGTCTTGATGATGATTGCTTCTCTTACCTACCTGATATGATGCATCAAACATCTGTTAAATAAATATCTCAATTATCGTTCATGCACTACACTCTACACTGTTTTCTGTTGCACTTGATATTCTATATTATTATTGAGATACTAATCACGCAGGTACAACTGAGATCATGTATGGTCTTCTTCCCTATCTATTAATATAATGTATTGCAATCTAAACATGCCTATTTACTTGGCTCATCGAGCCTGACCCAATCCTTGGTGTTTTCAGGTATCTTCTCTTCAACTTTCTTTAATTGGTAGAATTACTTGGTGGCTGATTCGTTGCCGCATGGTTCAGAGAATGATGCAGTTGGTGCATCGAGAGGCGTTTGACAATTAGATCTCTATTCTTTCATTTTCTTGTAGCTGGCCGTATCGGCCTGGGATTGAATAGTTAGTTTAATTACGGAAAGTACCTTGTAATTCCTTAAAATGAAATAAAATTATAGGGCTTTGTCCATTTACTTTCTCATATGAGATTCATACTTGATTATATTATTGGATTTTCCGCATCTCTTTGGTACTTTTTCGTGAGATTCGAGGCGCCAGGATTTTGGGGCCTTACATTTGTCTTCTAGTGGCACCACCATATTTTGTTCTGTTTTCTACTCTCACTTTATATTTATGTTTACATGGTTAGTTTGGGAGAATGTAGCTAATGTGGATGTGCCATCTAGTTTTGTTATTTATGTGTATCTGTCATTTATGATTCGTATGTCTCATGCTTATTCATGCACATACTAGTCTAGTGTTTAATTATACTTTGACCTCATATGGTCTATATCTGTCTAGATATTCATTTGTCACATGTTATATGATTTATATTTATTTATCTTGCTTAGCCTAGTCTAATGGTGCTACACTTGGCGTTGCAGGTAAGTACCTCGATGCCACCGCCCCGGAGATCAACGAGGATGAGGAATATCCTCGACACGTAGCTGAATAAACTTCTGATGATGTCTTATAGACATCTACCCATTGAGTTTGGACGTCATATGACCCATGGGCCGTGGCTTGGACTGCCACACCTTTTGTTATAGTTTGTGGATTTATTTTAGATTATGGCTTGTAAACCTTAACTTAACTTACTTCTTTCTTTCTCTCTATCTCTAGATCTTAAATTTGAACTTTTAATCTATGCTCATTAACTTTTATGCTCTATATCTTGATGGATAAGATATTGTGGGATTATGAATGGATATCTATTTGAAAAGATTGTGTAGGTGCAAATACAGGTTTATGGAAAATAGTAACCTCACATGTGATATCCTGTGGATGAATTCCATTCGTGGGGACGAAAGGTCAACGAGTTTGCTCGAATCCCCATGCGGGTGTATATCATGCCACGAGATGAGCGCAGTCTCGGACTCGGGGCGTGACACACCTCATCTTCATTGAGGTGCAAATACAGGTTTATCTCAAAGATCTCGTCGAAATCCGAACTTGGAGACATGACTATCCAGAATTTTAGTCCATACTGAGGTCCAGTTTAAAACTTTTTAAGCCATGATAAAGAACATTGACATGCGAAAGCAAAATATAATAGCAGTACAATGATATCATCCATGTATATATCAAATGTAGTGGTGCAAGTCAAATACACAAGTTTATCAAAATATAACGTGTTTTATAACATCCCCAAAAAGTAAACCAACTCAATAAGATCAATCATCTCTCATGTACACGCTCTCCATCATCTTGTAATTCAGCTACGTCGCCGGGACCCCACCCGAAGTTCTCCGATGCCGGCGTTTCAAGGAACACCTCACTCTCCAGGGTAAGCGGGTCGAAAATACTACCTATAACACCAAAATATAAAGAATCAGACCCAAAAGGACAGGGCAACATAGCATACAAAATAGCATAGTATGAATGCATGAAAATGCAGTGTTCATTATTGAAGTTAAAATGTAATGGTCTACCGTCTTGATGGAAGTAAACTCATTAAAAAGGTTTGGGAAAGTTCTAACTATTGTCAGTGTGAAAGGGAAAATTGTCTAATGCAAAAGAAAATGAAGGAATGTCGCACATGCACATCTAATTAGCAATGGCACACAACCTTGTGGGGCCGAGCTAGGGACACATTAATTCATATGGTGAAAGTTGCAACTTACTACTAGAATGGATGCTAGTTTCCAACAAACCAATGTACAACTGAAGTAATAAACTAAATAAGATAGAACTAGCAAAACTATCTACCAAACAATCACCACAAGAAGGCAGACGCAATCTTTTACGTGGAAACTCTATTCAGGGAGAAAAACTACGATCTAAAACCAAGAATTATTGAACAGTTACAAGATATACTCACAGCTCCTTTATCCAAGTCAATACATCTACGTAAGGATTGTAGTTGTTCTTGCACAACTTCTCATGTTGCCACGATTTCCCAGCCGTGCACAATTCCCCGCATTTGATCCAGCAGCACATTGTCAACCAAGATGAACAATCTTCGACAAGAGAGTAAAAGTAACAAACCTTCTAGAGCAGATCTTCAGCACAACCGCTCAATGGCTCTAGAGAACAACGAATCTCTCTTATGGTTCTCTCACATCAGATCAAAGAGAGAAACCACTTCTTGCCTTTCTTAGAGTTGTGAGCAAATTCGTGCCTTAGTATTAGAACACAAATAAGACTCAAAGGGAAACTCTAATCTCAAAAATAAAATAATTCGCAGCCTAATTCTGAAAAATTCTGCCATCCGATTGATCGGACAGAGGATCCGATCGATCGGGTAAGTCCTGTCACTCAAAATTATTCTCTGTCAATGCTGTTAATTGAGACTTGACAAACATCTAATCGATCCGACCTCTGTTCGATCGATCGAGCCTCTTGGGTTCACCCAGATATCTTCTGATTTCTTCACTTTTTTTATTTCAGCTCTTTCGGCGACACAACCACAGTCTATTTTAAAATAAATAGAAAATTATAACTCAATGGACCCAGAGTTTTGTCCAACCCATGAATTAGCCAACACAATTAAAATCCTAACATATGGCCAGCGGGGAACATGGGTTTTGGTTTGGTTGTGTTCCATTTTCAACCAATCATGGGAGGTTGGCTCACAAGGGCTGGGCTCACCTAAGGCATTTGCCATTGGGCTTCTCTGTATATAAGTTATAAGAGAAGGAGATACTACCAAAGACTCGATAGAAATAAGTTAAAGGCCACACGTGGAGTAGTTGGGCATGACAATGGGTTGGGTTGAGGTCATGTTGGGGTTTGTGTTAGATAGTATGACCTCAATCCAGTGGATAATACAGATAAATTGATTTATTTCATTAATTAATTTATATTTTCATACTTTATTCGTGAGATGAATGGTATATATTTTATTCTATGTTTGAACATGACCAATACAAAATGAAATGATGGTTCATGAGATGAACCGAATCCCACAAGTATATTAGATGTGATCCATGTGTTTGGATGAGATCCACATACAGGAGACATAGATCACAAATTTTATACTTAAATTGATTCAGAGCCAGTGATTAAATTGGGCATCTCGTTTGATAAGGTTGCAGCACTATATCACTATGAGATAGTGTGATATGTCTAGATCATCGGAGTGTAAGACTTTGGATCATTGTGTTGGTACATTGGATGTATTGAAGGACCATGAGGAGCACCTTGTACAAATCTATCTTTGATAAAAGGATTGTTCTCATCATTCTCAAGCAATAGGCTCTCAATCCCGAGAGATTAACAGACCCAAGTTTTTACTATACATTTACTTTGAGTCATCAATGAGTGAGGCCAATTGTTGGTCAACACCTTGATGTCTTGGGTACGTGGTACTGGGGCTGTGGGAACATATAATTCTCAAGATGGAATATATCCTCATAAATATCCCCTTGTGCCAATTAATGGATTTTATCATTAGTGAGTGCTCGCGTATCTCAGTTAAGAGTTAATTGAATGGTACTGATGATTATTGTGATTAATTGGGTCACAAAAATAATAAGAGATGGATCCAATTTATTGGTTGGACAGATTTATTCCAATAGATTCATGAATATAATTGATGGAGGAGCCTGCTTGTAGTAATTGGGAAGTTTAGGGTCTCCTTGTAATTATTCCTAAGACTAAAGTGCAACTGCATTTAATTAGTGGACTTATTTACAATTGACTGTGGGTCCTTATTTCACATGAGATGTGGGTTCCAGATTCCTAGTTGAAACAAGATTCTAAGGAGTCCCTAGTGGTCCCCATGCTAATCCTAATAAGAGAAGGTTACTGATCTCATTAGAACTTTTAAGGAAAGGAGTAGGATACTTACTAAGAATATAGAAGTGAGACTTTTAATCTCAGTCTAAGAGGAGGTGTGCCATAAACTATAAATAAGATGTGAGGGTTAGAGATCTGAATACACAATAATCTCCCAAGTTCCTCTCTCTCCCCTGGTTTCCTATTAGAGATATAGGGTTTTTCTTCTACTTGGAGATCCCAGCATCCTCCTTTAGAAGTTCTCTAAGAGTGTAATAGCGTGGAAGAACACATAGGCAAGGGAGATCAAAGATTGCGAAAAAAGTTTTTGTAGAGATAAATTTCTCGATTAGAGCACAACTAAGCTCCAAAGGTATAGATCTGTTATCTATTTGAATTAGTAGATCTAGTTATGCTTGTTGCTTCTTGTTCTATCTTCTTGGTGGATGTTTGATCTTAATACATGAGATTAGGGTTTTTGATCCTTAACTTAGGTTTTTGGCCTTATGGATATTTGATCTCTACATCAAGTGGGTCAGAATTTTAGAATACTTATCCTCGAAGCCCACCCACTTCCAACAGTTTGAGCACCTTCTACAATATCTATAGGTTAAACCAAAACCGGACCCATTTACCAATCAAATTGGAAATGTCAATTGAGCCTACCCAGAAAATAAAAAGGGCTAACAGATTCAGGTTAGGTTGGCTGGTGATGATGAAATTAATTGTTTTTTCAGAGAGATTAGTTGAGCTGCTGCATTCAAGTTTTAAGTTGCCGTTATGACCTCAACTAGAACTGGGCCCCATTTGTTAATCAGGTTATTATAAAAACGTCAACCCGAACTCCACCTGAAAATAATAGGGCTCAATACCGAACTGTAATTTATCGGGTAACATTGATTTGGCAGGTAGGCAGTAGGCTCAGCAATTGCCGCACGAGTATCATACAACTTAACCCTACTAGAACTCACAAAGCCTGACACAATAGATAAGGCTTCTATGAAATTCTTACATAGTCAGGGTGGAGCCATCCATTTGATGGGCCCCATTACTTGGATATTCTAATCGAATGAACAGGTGATTATTTATCTGGTGGCCCACAGCATCAATAAAGAATAGATAGTTGAACAAAAGGTCAACTATTTGTGATTCCACCCTTTGAATGCAAGTCGATACTCATTTACTCGTAAGCCAACTATATATTGGTGTACCAGCTCCATTTTTACTATACCTTCAGTATGGTTTAAGCAAGAAGAGTGGGAAAAAGAAACCTGAAAATGAATACAGAATGTTGAAAACAGATTTTCTAGCGTCTCAGTAAAATCCTTCCTAACTAAATAACGACAGCAGTGGCTGCTGTATTTTTATTTTTATATGAGGCCAAACCATTGCTTATCAGCTCTTATTTTGATCCATGACTAGCACGAGAACCATGTGACCTGCGAAGAATGTTCAATAGTATGTGCCTTTGGGCCATGAACTTGTTGGAAATCTGTGTTAGAGTTGGAAATAGTCTCTATGACTACATATCTTAGACACATTTACTGGTGTATTTTGAGGGCCATTCTGTGATACAATTTGAGAGATGTTATCAAACATAAGAGACTTTGTGTACTTCTTTTGGGTTTTACTTGTGGAAGGCACATGATTGTGATTTCTTGTTCTCTCTTTGATCATGAAATCATGAAATATTTTTCTTGTAGCTGTTTTTGGTGAGCTAAATAAATTTTGTACAGTGCTTGTTTTGTTGAGGTGTTTTCTAATTTGCTTGTGCAGTATACAGTACGTGCACACCCATCACCAGAACAGGTCCATCCATGTATTGGTCCATGAGATCAATGTTACCATCTCTTCTAATCTCGTTATTCACAAACACATGTCCCAATCCCATGCTGGGGGGGGGGGGGGGGGAGAGAGAGAATCCTCACCTAAAAAAATATCGTCACTAATCCTCACCTAAAAAATATCGTCACTATCCTGCCTCTTCCATTAGTTGGGACTGCATTAATGCTCCAACTCAACATGTGCTTGGGTAGGTAGGCCCTTAAGAGTTAATACGAAGAAGATTAAGTCAAGGAAGCAGGTGCAGCTAGCAATGCCATTGCTCTTTGTGAATTGTGCATGGCCTTCCTCGTCTTTAAATTCCACACCTACCGCTTCACACTTCCTGATAAGCCCTCAAACTACTCCAAACCTTTTTTCCTCCTAGTTCTTGCTTTAGGAGCATTTATCAGTTTTCATACCTCCATAACTACTTCCAAAGTGGCCTTTTGCAGCCTCAGTGGTTCCGAACTTTGATTCTCTGACAAAGGTGTCACTGAGATGGAGGGAATGAAAGAATTGTTGCTCAGTGGGGCGATGGCCCATGCCAAGATCTCTGACATCGCCATGGCCTTGATGGGTCTCTTTGTTTTCAGTGCCATTGTTCAAAGGCTCACCAACAAGGGTCCCATGATGTGGCCAATCATGGGCATCATCCCTACTCTCTTTTTCCATGTCCATCGTATCTATGACTGGACGACTGAAGCCCTGATCAGCTGTGGTGGCACATTCACCTACAGGGGGATGTGGATGGGTGGTGCCCATGGAAGCATGACTGTTGATCCCTCCAACATTGAGTACATGCTCAAGACAAGGTTCAGCAACTTTCCAAAGGGGTGGTACTACAGGGAGAGGTTCTCCGATTTACTCGGCGACGGCATCTTCAACGCGGATGACGGGATCTGGAAGGAGCAAAGGCGGGTCGCAACATTGGAGATGCACTCCAGCCGCTTCATCAACTACTCTGCCAAGACTATACAGGATCTGGTCCACAATAAGCTGCTCAAGCTGATTGAGAAGCTGGCCAAGTCCAATGATCACATTAATCTTCAAGAGGTTTTTCTTCGATTCACCTTTGATAACATATGCACTGCTGCTTTTGGAGTAGACGCAGGTTGCTTGGCCCTTCATCTTCCTCGAGTGCCATTTGCCAAAGCCTTCGAGGAGGCGACCGAGCTCACCTTGTTCCGATTCATGGTGCCTCCCTTTGTATGGAAGCTGATGAAGTTCTTCAATATTGGCTCAGAGAAGCGCCTCAAGGAGGCGGTCCGAGTAGTCCATGAATTCGCAGAGAAGACTGTAGTCGACAGGAGGGTCGAATGGCGCAAGTTTGGCGGCCTAGACGACCGGTCTGATCTCCTTTCTAGGCTAATTGAAGCGCAAGAGGGCATGAATGATCGATTTTCAGACAAATTCTTGAAGGACTTCTGCATTAGTTTCATCTTGGCTGGAAGGGACACCAGCTCTGTTGCACTATCATGGTTCTTCTGGCTCTTACACACCCACACACATGTTGAAAGGCAGATTCTCTGTGAAATCACTGAAATTGTAAACAACATGAGGGGAATAAAGGACATGTCCGATGTTGTCTTTGGCGTCGATGAACTGAAGAAGATGGACTATCTCCAAGCTGCATTATCTGAGTCTCTAAGGCTGTATCCATCTGTTCCAATAGACTTCAAGGAAGCTATAGAGGATGACATCTTCCCTGACGGCACGCCAGTGTACAAGGGAGATAGGGTGATCTACTCCATCTTCTCCATGGCACGATGCGAGGCCATATGGGGGAAGGACTGCATGGAGTTTAAGCCGGAGAGATGGATTAGAGACGGGCAATTTGCCACCGAAAGCCAGTTCAAGTACCCAGTCTTCAACGCAGGGCCCAGGCTCTGTGTTGGGAAGAAGTTTGCATACATGCAGATGAAGATGGTAGCTGCTTCAATACTCCTGAGGTATTCAGTTTCAGTCGTTGAAGGTCAGGACGTTGTTCCAAAGATGACTACTACTCTATACATGAAGAATGGTATGCTGGTGACTTTCAAACCTAGGGTTTTTCCCAGTTCTAACCCTCTAGTCTTTACTGCATGACCAATGGTTTTAAGCAGATTGCAGCACTCAGGATACCAATGTAAAAGAAGAAGAAGAAGAAAAAAAAAAGCTTTTATGTAGTAGACATGGCTGGGGTTTGGTGGTTGTGCTTATGTAATGCAACTGTTAGTTTTAAAAGCTGCTTATATATGATAAGAAAGTGAATACATGCTGATGTTGGGCTGAGAAATATAACTGAGATTAGTAAATCTCTCGGGGTGGGCCGTCCTGGAAGCCTGCTAATTACAATGATAGGGTAGGATTGGAAAGTCTGTAACATGGATAAAAGATGCTTACAATCGATAAATTTGTGTACTGTGACCATCTATTTAAGGGTCTTAAAATTTAATATTGCAATCTGAATCCTCTACAGCCACGAACTTATAGTGATCCCCCTATGTCCCCAATGATGTGATTCCACTAGTCTTGAAAAACATATGCGTGTCACACAAACATCCAGGATCAAGCAACTGTAGGCCTCACTTGTAGAAAATCATACATGAGCCACAGTCAAATGATAGCATAGGATTCTTGTTGGATGAGAACCTTCAAAATGCTGCGTCTCTCATGGAATGGGACCACCTTTGCTTGATCCACGGTGGAGGCCACGTTTGCTCCAGTATAACATAGACCATCCAATGTATGATTTTTCATCGGTAGGAATGAAGAATGCACTTTCGCTTGAACCAAGTTGATTACGTTACACACCGAGTTTAACTTCGATCCAAAAATATCTACCTATGTTTTCCATACAGAGTCAATTAATTAACAATCACCCGAGTTAAAATGAAATTGAGTTTGTTCCTATACAAATAGATACAAATAGACACATATGATGACCAGGATAGAAATGCACAAATATTAGCCATGCTTAAAAGGATTGTGGTCTAGTGCAACGTGTCTCATGAAGTGCAGAATCATTACTCCTTTCATCCATGACCCTCAAGTTTAATGGTTGGAAAGCTTCACATTTTTTAGAATTTTAATCCAAAATTGAGTAACATTTATCTGTACAAGGTTTTCAGCATTAAAAGTGGGAAAATGAATTGAGCTTTCTATGTTTAGTGTACGAAAAAGAAAAAAGAAAAAAAAAAAAGAGTTGGAGTTTTCCACTGCTCTTTTTGGGGGGTTGGGTGGGTGGAATGGTTTGGGTGTTTTCATGGAGGAAGGCTAAGGATCAACACTATCTCTCTTGACAAAAGTCCTCACGTCAGCCTCAGCATGCTTGAAATATCTTGTATGTTAACTTTCCTATCTAAATTTTACCAAAAAAAATAAAAAATAAAAACTCTTTCCTATCTAAATGTTTGGCTGGAAGATGTAAGAATATCTGTTAAATAGATAATTGGCCTCGTGCATTCAATGCTACTCTTTTGACTCTGGTGTGCAATCTGGTAAGAGCCCTGTTTTTTTAATCTTTGGACAACCAAACAATACGGCTAAATTTGAATACTGCTGCCAGTTTGATAAATTTGAATACTGCATGTGCCAACTCAGTGGCAAGGAGCATCACTTTTTGTGGCAACAATCTGGGATCAAACCCTTTTTATCACGGTTGGAATACTCTCTTTCTGGTGATGCAGTAGCAAAATAAATAAATACTGCACGTAACTTTGCAAGTACAAAATTATCAAATCAAGCAAGATTGATGGCGAGCCTTTCAGCTTCAATGAGATTACATTGATGGTAACATTAATAAAACATTAGTGGGATGAAAAAAAAAAATTGAAATGTCAGTCAATATTATATATCCAGAAATTATCCATCCGCCAAAAGGTGTCCATGAAGAATTCTATGCATACTTCAAAGTGGGCCCCACTTGATCATCCATCCAAACGGACCCCGCACATATCCAAATGGATTAATGCACCATTGAATCAACAATGCAGATTTTTGGAGGGGTTGAAAGTTTGTGGGGGGTGATCAAGCGGTTGGATGTGGCATTGTCCTTCATTGTCAATCACATATTACTGCATACGTACAATTTCTACATCCAATGTTGTGGAGGACCCCAACTCTTTAATATATGCACATTTGTTGATAATTGGCTCACCATTATTCATATTAAGACCTTTGAAATTCAATTTATCCCTGTGATTAGCATGCAATTTAGTCGGCCGGGTCCTGCTGGGAGAAAAAAACCTAGTCCCAATTAAGTTTTCTAAACCTGATTAAGTGGACCAAGGTTGTAATCCATTTGTTCCAAAAGTGGGCTCACACCCAACTCACACCCTATTGTTTGTATACCTACTGGGCTCATTTGGTGTGCGCAGTGTGCATTGAAGCTTCCACGCGCACCTAACTATAGGGTCCACCTGAGGCCGCACGTGGGGATGGAACTGAGGAGATCTCTTCATCTGGTTGGGGCCTACTTGTATTCAACATATGAAGCCTATCTGATCATCATAACCTTTTCATCTGTAACTAACACGTTTCACCCCATAAAAAAATCGATCAGCATGAATGCAAGAAAAAAAAAAGTAAAAGAAAAGAAAAAAGGGACTGGTGTAATTGAATGAGGTCGTGTATTTGTGATCCGGGTCATCAGGTGGGCCCCACTACAAGGTGGGCAAAGTTCGAGAAGTGCACACAATAATTTCCATGTATAACTAACACCCTACCAAAATCGTGAAATGAATATCAATAAAGTTCAAAATCCGGACCAATAACCCAAAATTTCTGATAAGAACTGGGAGTAATAGAGCTAAGTAGATAACAGACGTCACCCTTATTTCCCCGTCTACAATTGTAGTGTCAAGATCCAAGTACAAGTGCATTCATTTGGTGGTTACTGGTTAGAGCCTTAAGAAGTAGATAGGGAAATTATGTAGTTTGGTTTCACATAAAAGCACTTTATGCCTGAAAAATCATTTTTAAATTGAGAATGTAACCTTGGATCATGACAAAATCAACAAACTATAATGATGAAGTTAGAGACTTGGTCTACTTTTCATTGAATATCTAAGATTTCATAGTTGGGTTCAACTAAAGAAGAGAGAGTTAATAAAGAGGCATGGCCCAGTGGTTGGTTGGGTGTCCTTTATCTCCCTACTATGGCTCAGAGTCATCCTAGGGTCCTCTCCTTTAATTATGCAAGCAGTCCTTTTCCCTTCCCTGTGTGCGGGGGTTTACACCTGTGCCAATCAGGTACCCCTTCCTTGTGTATGCGGGGGTTTTCTCCTGTGCCAATCAGGTAACCCTTCCCTGTGTGTGGGGGTTTACTCCTGTGCCAATCAGGTACCTCAAGAGTCCAGCTACCTTGGCTAGTAAAAAAGTACTATAGAGTGGAGAGGTGAGAAATGAAATCACGATGCTATAAAAAAATCCAACACATCAAATAATACTCCATTTTTAGAGTAGCAGTTATATTTGTGACACTGTTTTAAACCATTTATCTAAGATCAACCCCTCAACTTCAATCAAATATGAGTATTTGTGGGCACCAGTTCCAAATTTAATGGTTCTTGGGCATAGAAGTTGGCGGCAGTAATCCACATTGATACCAACCGATACCAACCTTGACTGGGTTGGCAACCTTTTAGGCACCCGACTACCCAGGGTTTGATCCCTGAATATGCCACTCTTTTCACCTTTGTGGGCTATCATTTTCACTTTGAGAGCTTCTCATTCCCATGGTGTAGGCTTCCTCTCTCACTTGTGTTGGCTCTCTTGGGCCTAGGCTCCTAGGCTGGGGCTAAGAAAGAGAAAAAAAAACTTAATTGCTTCACTTGTAAAAGCATTGTACCTTGTCCTTGTGAACAAGCGCATCAGGAAATAGTATAGTTCATCACAACTAATCCGCAGTAGTAGTTAAAATCGAAAAATATGTCTACAAACCATTGCCAGAAATTCTGATATTTACGGAAAAATTATGCTAAAACTCTGATTTTATGGATACACAAAGAAAAACATAAAGCACTGGCAGAGTGTCATACATCGGCAAAGATGCCCTTTGTGGAGGGAGATATTGTCACCCCTTTTTGAGAAAACTCCATAGTAATAAGAGGAGAAGATGGGGGAACTTGTTGGGGTGGGCTGCCCTGTTTGGGTATTAACTCATGCAAATAAGGACCGTTTATTTCGAGCAGCATGAACTACATGGAGCCCGGACTCAAGGAACTGAACTCGATCACAAGTTCTCAGATAGAGGTGGGTTTTTTGAACATCAGTAAAGTGGAGGAAAGAAATGAGGCTATGTTTTAGAATGCAACAATGGAAGACAACTATTTACCAAAAGAGAAAAAACACACACAATGGAAGACAACTTTGAGAGCAGTTGCATGAAGTTGTGTTTTGGGAAATGTAGGTTTCTTAATAGGATCTGAAATGGGTGTGGTGGAAACAGGGGAATGATTTCCTTGATATATCAACACATCAACCCTATGTATTGGCCAGTGATATTGTCGTCGATTGGTGAGGATTGTACATGAAAAATATTAAGTAATTACCAAAATACAATTGAAAATATATATAATTGTGGCTTCTACTTACGTACTTCGAAAGAGAGAAAAAAATGCAACTCTTAATTGAGCTAAAGAAAGCCATCCATTTTATTCAAGATTAAACAGTAGGTATAAAGTGCATCCTACTCTAGACAGTGCTATACACTTGCTTTGTATGCAATACAAATGACATCTGCAGCATGGGATTATCAACCAAAGCAGTAAAAGCTAAGACAAGGGGATGAATTCGAACGACTTGCCTGGAGTCTCAACACTTAAGCTAGGTGCTGTGCCTTCAGTGTAGGAATTCTTGTTGGTGATCCTTATCCAAATATGCCTTATGGTGGCAGTGGGGCCCAATATGATTGGTGCAGCCTCTCACTAACCCATATTTCAAACATGGCATCCTATGGTCCACATATATAATATAACCTCTAAGTTAATACTATATTTAACATTTTACTCCATGCTTTTTAAAAAATGAACCCGCAAAAGAAAGGATAGCTAATACAAAACCTAAACTTTTAAGTGTGAATATACACTTTTGCATGGAATAACAATAGTTCTGTTACCCATTCCAATTAGAAAGGGGCTTCAGCAAATTGCATGGGCTTATATCCATCAGAAAATTTCTAAGAGTTCAATCAGTTCTTGGCAGTTTTCAGTAACTAAAAGACACCATTATTTCTCATCAAAACTAATCCAATAACCTTAAAATGATATATACCAGTCTGGTTTCAACATATCAAAACACCAACTTAAAAAACATTAATTGAAGTTCCTATTTATCAAGAAATGAACTTCAACTTCCTTAAAAAAGATCCCTGCAATAAGCTACAAAATTAAATTAAAAAAATTGCAGCAGAAACTCCAGAACTAACAAGAATAGGCAAAGGCTAGGTGTTGTCAAAATCAAAAGGGGCCACGCCTTGGTCTTTCCTGAGCCATGCTCACCTTTATTGCCCTCCCATCCAAATTCTGATGCCAACAAAAAAACATGATAGTGTTAAGCAAATACGAAACAGTAAATGAGCTTACACCATATCCAACTATTGAAATGATTAACTAATATATCATGTCGGGGTCAGAACTACCCATGCCAGTGGCTTAGACAAAATGGCAAAAGTTTAAAGAAACAGAAGAAACAATAACAAGAAAGGATATAAAGCTGATTAAGGACTTACAGATCCATCCAGTGCTGCAATAGCATCCTCCATCTCAATCTGTGAGGACATTGTTACAAATCCGAACCCACGCGAGCGTCCAGTCTCCCTGTCAAAAACAATTCTAGCTTCCTCCACCTTACCATATTCGCTGAACAGCTGTTCTAAGCGAAGGTTGTCCACCTGCCATGGAATATTTCCAACGTACACCCTGAAAGCAGGTTCAAAGTCTCGAGGAGGTCGCACTGCCCGGGAGCCTCTTGGAGCTGCTTTGTTCACTGTCAAAGTCCTGCCATTAATATCCTGTTCCAAAGCAAAATGGGAATTGAATTGAGTTTTTCTTCACAGAACATTTACTTCAAACTGATAATAAAAAAAAGGGGAACATTTATTTTAAAATTGGAAAATTTTCTGCAACCACCAGGCAGAACATACAACCTTTTTTTTTGTTTTTATAGAGAAAGCAGGTTTTCCTGGATAGGAAATGCATGGCATCGGTGGCGCACCTGTTACCACATGAGCCTTCTATTGTCCTTTAAGAGGTTGTTCTTACTCTTTCTTCTTACAAAACAACAAGATTCAAACCCACCCACCCCCCCCAAAAAAAAAAAAAAAAAAACTTAAATTCTTTGACAAAAATACCGACAAGTGTTCCCCTGTATGTGAACGTTTCAACTTTGATGACACCAAGCAACTAGGACAGCTTTTGTGTGATATAATAGCAAAACTCAGAGCGAAAAAATGGTCAATTAACCATCCGTAGGTAAGGGTGTAAGGCTATATACAAAAGCATAACCAAAGAAATAGAAAGAAATTAAGTAGTCTACTGCACGCATTGAAGTATAAAGAGAGCTAAATCTTAGGAAAGAGAACCAGCCAAGTGAGCATTGGAATACCAACCTTGTATGAAAGGGTTTCCTCTTACAAAAGGTACCATGCAGGGTAATGCCTCATCATAGTTACCTGATTCGCAACTCATCAAATTCGCAATTTGACAGTTGCCCCAATTCAAAATTTTGATGGAGTAGGTTTACTTAATTCATTTTTCAATTGGCTTGATTCGTGATTCAAGTTCGAATTAGATGTCCTAACTCGAATATATAATTCAAAATGGTTCAAGATAATTTGAAGGTCCAATCCAATATATATAAGCAGTTTACTAGAGTTTTAAATGCATTAATTAATATATAAAGAATGATATTTCAACTAAGCATATGAAAGAAAGAAATATTTAAACACTAACCATACAGAAAATAATAATTTCTACTAAGTTAATAATAAATTTTAAAGAATCAATCAATGTAAAGTACATGAAATTCCAAAGACCGAATAAAAAAAAGACATAAATGTTAGACAGCAGAAAACAGGGAAAGAAAGTAAATCAAAAGGACCCTTATTTTTTATCAAAAGTCTATGCATATTATGATGATTATCTTTTTTTCTTTTTTCTTTTTTTTTGGGGGGCGGGGGGGGGGCGGGGGGGTTATATGCAGCAATCACAACCTTTAGATTGATCATTCTTATTCACACGATTAAATTACACAAGACCAAATTGGTGCAATTACATGTAATTAATCTTGTGCTCATAAAAAATCAAATTTGTATGGCGAATATGCCACTACCAAGTAGTTGGGAAGCCTAATTTCATTGGTTTGGATTTTATAAATGGGCTGCTCTAATTATGAATTATTGGAGATAGCCCCCATCTATTCTATAATTAAGTAGAATATACAATATCTGGCTTGCAAAAGATTTTTGGGATTCACATGGAGGGAGGAAGGAAACTAGAGAGAGAGAGAGAGAGAGAGAGAGAGAGAGAGGTCTTAATCAAATTCATGAGGCTCTAAATAGACGATCATTATTTAAAATCTAAAACCATCAAAATATATGCCACCTACTACTAAGCATCCCAAGGAATCATCTCATTGTTAGATTGACCAATATAAAGTACATTTTTTATGTATTATTATATTCACATGTTGTGTGAGTGATTAATCTTAAGGTGGGCCCATCTCCTTTTGAAGTAAAACTGAGTTAAATCCTATAAAAGAGTAAGACACTCATTTTCATGGATTTAGATTTCTAATTAGGAGCGACATCAGCCTCATGAAGTTGACACTCATTTTAATGGATTTGGATTTCTAATTAGTGCGCCACACGAGCCTCATGAAGTTGTAGTGAATCCAAAATGTAGAGCACCTAGACGTTTGAGAGATACATAGAAGGAAGGTACGTATAGAAGGAAGGTTGGCTGCATTCAATTTCATCCCTTTATCCATAGAAAAAAAAACAATGAAAGAAAGTTGGAGACCAATGGCACTTCCCAGCCTGATGGAGAGAGCAAAAACGGATGGAGAACGAGTATTGTCCTCCTTTCTATCTTTTCCGCTGTCCTCCTACCATTACATCTTATTTATTCCTTCTACAAGCCTTTTATCTTCCGCCTTTACATCTTTCTTGCTTTTTTTTTTCTTTTTCGTCTGCAACCTTTCTACCATTACAACTTATTTTTTCCTTCTACAAGCCTTTCATCTTCCACCTACATCTTTATTGCTTTTTTTTACTTTTCCATCTGTAACCCTTTGCTACGTACAAATGAACTGCTACGAACCTCAACCCCTCCAAGAACCCGAATCAATTGAACTGAATCACAAATTGTTTGGCTCAAACAGCATGCAAGTTGGCGGCATATGTAGTGATTTAGGTTACTATGCGCCTCATCCATGTTCATCAACACATTTGTCCCTATATTTTTCATTGCAATATGTTATGATACCAATTAGATGATGATGATAAGATTGCCCAATTCGAGGATGGATGAACTCCTTCTGCAAGCACAGAATTTTGGGGAATAATTTTCTGGTTTTCATAAAGAGGAGGGATACAAGATATTTTGTAGAATTCCTTGCCTCATACATAGAAACTATTCTATCAATCACTAATCAATTACCTTAAGTCATGGATTTCAATGAATAATCAATTACCTTAAATCATGAATATCAATTACCATATCAATTACCTCAAGTCAAGGTAATCAATCACTTAAATGAGAGTCCGGATCCCCTCTTTTGTAGAAACATGGAGATATTGTTTCATTCAATCCACATTCGCCAACTGTGTAAAATCTCTTCCTTGATTTTTTCATTCCAAGAAAGCAATTGAGAGGGTGCATTAGCTGACATAAGATTTTGCGAAATTGGGGATCCGGACTCCTTTCCAAAATCAACGTAATCAATCACTACTCCATTATCTCCATGATATGGGGAGATTGACATAATCAAAGATTTGCAACCTAATGTTGTAATTTTTTTAAAGCAATCTTATGGAGTTGTGTAGTCCCTTCTAGGTCCTGCAACTTGAATGGCCTGTGCTTGGCCATTGGATCCTATCACAATCACCTTTCAAAAGAAACCAATGGCTAGACCAAGTCATAGTCATTAATCGGCACTAGTAATAAATCCAGACTCCAACACACCTTTTGATTAATGCAATTCAAAAGCCCACCTTTTATTACCTTTTCATACATCCTCATGGTTAAAAATTAAGAAACTTGACCATACTAGCAAGTCCTCCTTTACCTCGAAACCAACCAGTTTGGCCTCTTTCAGTGACAAAATTATGAAGGCCTCATCTAAACACATGCGTTCTAGTCTTCTTTCCCTTAAATGGTAATGTGATTTTATTATAAAAAAAAAGAGAGGAAAGATACACTATAAGAGAGATAAACTGCTAAGCTTAAGTAAAGACCCTCAAACCCCTAAAGCTCTAGAGAATGAAAAACATAAAGACATATTAAGCTCTATGAATATGCATAATCTGCCTACTAACTCCTCTTTGGCCAAAAGGAATTAGCCTCTCTCTTGACATGCAAGAAAGAATTATGAAAAGATCTTTAGAGATCTAAAACCTCCTTAATTGCATTAGCCTGCCTCCAAGGAGAAATACACTTCCCTGAAGCCCACCTAATAACACATGAGAAATCTCCTTCCACTGTTAAATTGCTCCAATTTATTCTGCGAGCTTCCGGAAGACTCATCCTCAAGGCTAAAAGTCCAACTTTGTTAACAAAATTGTACCCAACAGGGTTTGAAAAGGGTAGTAAAGGCTTAGCCGAATGATTCCTGTAAGACCCCGACCCGAGTGAACCCGATTAGTGCTAATTTAGTTGCGTGTTAGTACTAAGCTCGATTAGTGATTTTGACTAAGTGGAGTTTGGATTAGCTTTGTTTATAGTTTTGGGCTAATTTGAATGTTTTGATTTGCTTTGTGCTAGTAGGGCCCTTTGGGGGTTCCCTTTCTTGACATTGCATATGTTTGAGGATTTATCGGAGGTTTTTACATTCATGATTTTAATCCTGTTTTATTAGTATTGTTATTTCATTCAACTTTCATGTTGATCCCGATTCCGTTGGAGATCCCGAAACCCGATTTCTTGGCCTTGAGGGCAAAACAGTCATTGCACACCAAATCTGTACCCAAAACTTGATATTCCCGAAACCCGCGAAACATATACTTTTTAGAAACTAGATATTTCGACGATCACTTCTTCCTTCTTCGTCGAATTCATCCGAGGTTCCGATAGAGAAGATTTCAGCCCATTTAGTTCCTTTAGTAGTGGGACCCAATTCATTGTTAACAAAGGGGAAGCCATTAACCCATTCACTTCATTTCCATTTTTCCAGCACAAGAGGTGAGAGCTAGGGTTTTCTTCATCTTCTTCTTGCTCTTGCCTTTTATCACTCAATCCACTCTCAAGCTTACACCAAGAGAAGATTAGAGATCATCATCTTCTTCCTCATCACCTTAACTCTCCATTGACACCATTGCTAGAGAAAAGCATTCATCACAAGACCTTCCTTGAGCTCACCATTGCCATTAGAGGACCTTGCAAGTAAGTAACCCCCTTCATCTCCTAGATTGGTGTTCCTCTAACCCTATAGGAGCTTCACCTTCATTATTGGAAGGTTTCTTGGTGATTTCATTGTTTGACCATGTTAGGGTTTTATTTGGGGATCTTGCCTTGTAGCTTGGATTCTTTGTCTTGGAAGACTTGATAGAGCTTGATTTCTTTGTTAAAAGACCTAAGGCAAGTGAATAAATGATTTTCCTAAGCTTTTATTGATTTTTGGACATTTTCCATTAATGTGCATTTATTGCTTTAATTTGAAATGAATGCTCATGATAAGTATTAATGACACATTTATAATCTTGGAGAAGTAGTGGTTTATGGCAATGAATGTCTTCTTGTTTTGTTGCAAAGGTATATATAGATTGTGAAATGGTTCCCTTCTCCTTTCTCCTTGTGTTGAATGTATGGTTGGTGGAGGAGAATTTGATTGATTAAATGGAGGATTTGTTGTAGTTTGGAGGGAGGAATAGGCTCCTCATTTGATGTGTAAGAAGGGCTAAAAGAAGGTTGTAAAAAAAAAAGAAAAAGAAGAGAAAGAGAGGAACTGAACTGCCCGGAATTCAGTTTCTGGACAGTTCGCTCGAGCGACCTGTCCAGAAAAGGATACGGGTTTTCCAGTAGCTCGGTCGCTCGAACGCATTTTAATAACCGCTCGACCGATGGGTTCGCTCGAGCGAACTCTTCGATTCGCTCGAGCGATGCGGTCTGCCTGGCATAGGTCACGCTGGTACCGAAATTTCGACCGATCGATCGGACCGACGGGCCGATCGATCGGGGCAGTGGGTTTTGAGATTTATTTTTCTTGTGGACCTTGGCTACCCTCTTTGGACTCACTTGACCATATGTGAGAGCGTCTTGAGCCGATGCTCTTCACGGTTGGTTCGGAATGCATCGAAGTTCAATCTATTCAATCTCGAACGGGATGGAACGACACGATATCCTCTTTATACCTAAATGCAAAGTCTATTTCCTTGGGTATCGCGAATTCTATTCCTTTCGGTGACTGAGTAGGTTGCTCGATGGTTCCGGGTTGACATCATACTTAGGATGGACCGTTTATAGTATTGATTTTTCTATCATAGCATCTAGTACTATCCATAAGCTCATGTTAAGTTTTAAAAATAGTAAAAGTGCATAAGGAGCCCGGAATGTCTTCAAACTCAAAGAGTACCAAGTCATATCTATGATCGACATACGGGACCCCTATTCACTCAAATAGATCTTAAAACATTTATCTTTCCCGAATTGGTATAGTTCATCATATTTCTCTATTTCCAAGATTTACATGTCATGAGTTGTTTTCCCGAAAGCATGATAGTAGCATTGACTTGTCTCGAAATGTATTGCCCGACATGAAATGACAGCGTGCCCTTGAGCACCCCCGTTTTACCCGTTTATTTACTGTACTCGATTTACTTGCATATGTCTCGATGTGTTATTTATCCTATGAGTCGGCATCACTAAGCTTGGATTGGATACCTTGTCGGTTTGATCCACCGACTTGGAAATCCCTCTCCCGTCCCGCCAGCTGCAGTTTGGATCCCGATGCCCGGTTTATTACCGTGGTCCCGTCCCGATACCCGATTCGCTACCGTGGTCCCGTTCCCGTATAATTATATTGTATATATGTATACGTTGTTTCTCCTCACCTTGCGTGACTGAGATCGACGTCCCGTTATACTGTTGTCACTTTAGTGACAGAGGACTTAGCTTTATGTGATTGCCACCTTGTTATTCCCGATTCCTTGGATACCTCATATATTTTTATCTTGTTTACTTGTTTTATAGCAAATGATTTACCTGTTTTATGAGAGTTCTTGTTTAAACAGATTTCTAAGCTTTTCAAGAGATTTCATCTATTATATGTTGTTGCATCTTTTCATTCTCTTGCCAGATCGTCGTGTCTGATCCTTTACTTTGGTACTCAGGTCCCGTTGCCGGTTTCCTTGAGGAGGAGCCGGAGGAGGCAGTAGGTGAGTTGCAACCTCTAGTTGAGTGGCGTGCTGACGATGTCATGTAGACATCGAGTTGCCAAGAGGCGTAACATTTTGGGGAGAACTTCTTAACCATTCTTTTGGGTTATTATTTTGTAATATTGGCCTTTGTTGGCCTCTAATTTTGGGGAATGTAACTAAATGATATTTTGTCTAACTTTAACAACTTTTGGGAAACTTGCTATAGATCATTGCTCATTCTGATCCAGTTTTGATATTTAATATTAATGCTTGCATGATTAGAGATAGTCTACTATTTGATTTGCTGCACGCTTCCGCACTCAACAGAAATATTCATGCAAGGTTGTGATATCCTCACCGCAGACACCTGTGGGAAATTAAATAAATTGTATATTGTGGATGTAGATCCTTCTATCATTATCCACTACTAATGGTCCCGATCCCGGATCAGTCCTGCGGGCCCGGTCCGGGGTCGCGACAATTCCGAATGACAGCACCAATACTCACCACACCCATCAAAGTTCAGGTTGACATACCCCAAAGGAGGACCCGTCCATCTCACCATAGGAGTGGGAGAGATGCTTTCTATTCATTTATGGAAGTCTATGAAAAAGAAGCTTATTGGATCCTCCTTTGAATGGTCTTCTCAACCTTTACCGTCTTGAGGAGTCGGAGTAATCTAATCACACATTGCCCTATGATAACCAAATATGACATGTATATGACAAGGACATAACTTGGATGTGGCAGGGATATGGATATTACACATAAAAAGTGGAGTATCAGATGATATGACATGATACTTTGCCTATTTATAAGTATCCAAGTATCATAGGTGTTGCCCCTTACCTTTCTCCTCTCCGACTTTGCCCTTGCTTTTTTCCTCTTTGTTTGCCATCAATGCATTTAGTTGACTCCTTAAATCATGTATTGAGTAGGAATGTATTACAAAAGCACTCCTTAACATCATCATCCTCTCTTCCATCATTGGCATTGTGGGGGCCTCGAGGGTCTTCCTTCGCCCCCACAACTTTGCCTTTCTCGCTTGCTTTGACATCTCTTCCATTGGTGATTACTTTGCCAAGTCATATACTCAAAATAGCTAGATCACTCTTCTTCCCATTCTTGAAGTGCATCCACATGGTAGAAAAGATGATCGTCATCAATCATGTTGGTCATGTCCAACAAGAGAGCCTTGAACTTGCACATGTCCAAGAATTATTTATCTAACTTCTTTTGAGTGAGCATCTGGAAAGTCTAAAAATAAGCTCTTATTGTATGATTTAGATATTATTTACATATTATAGTTTTTGGTAAATCTCTAATTATATTTTATATACTTAGAGCTCATTTTCAAATTAGAGCTTTTGCCTCTAAAAAAATAAGCTAAGGGGGGCCACTTTTTTTTAGAGATTTTTTTAGCTAAGGCAAAAGGAATGAGGACAAAGCAAAATTTACAAGTGCTTTGGACAAAAATGACCTCACAAAATTTTCATAATGACACAAATGGTGGGTTCTACATTGAAAATTCTAAAAGGTGGGTCCCAATAATCTCATGAAATAAGAGAGTTTTTATAATTTTACCAAGCAGACTAATTTTACATTAGAACTTTAAGATTAGAGCTTAGACTAGAGTTTCCAAACAGCCCCTAGGACTCAATGTTGTCCTACGGAAATCATTACTTAAATTCGCTCCTTGAGTCATCCAATATATTGATTGTGCGAAGTTCTTTCACAATGCCAACATCAAGATTTTAAAACTCAGCTGAATTGGCTCAGACTCGGTCGTGGATGAATCAAGTATTAAAAGACTTAATTGGGTCCTACGGAAAAAGGGTTTTTGGGATTTGGGATGTCTTTGAGTGCAATGGCATCATCTCTGCCTCTTTTCCCTCTTTCTACTTCTCTTCTTCATTGAAATGCAGGAATTGCAAATCCCCCATCCCTTTTTTTTTCAAAATTTTCAACAAAAAAACCTCTCCAAACAGCATAAGCAGTAGCACCCATGGTTGTCAATATCGTTCGATTCACGATATGATTTGTACTGTATAGGCAGTAAAACGATTTGAATCGAAGGTAAGACTCGCATTTAGGGTGTTATTGTACAATTCATGCATGAATCATGCGATTCAATTTCTATTCGAATCGCGTGATTCATGCGATCTGTTGAGGGTGGGAATACGAAGACCCAAACATCTTTGTTGTTCCTTTACGTGTTATTAAGTTGTTTCCATTATTAGAAGTTAAAAAAACTAAAGATTGGGATTTAAAGAGAAAATGGAAAAGAGCGAAATTACAGCAAGAACTCCCCCTTCCATGCGAATGTGCTCCCCTCCAAGTTAACTCCACACGATTTTTTTTTCCTGCAGCTGTGTTGGATGGCAATCAACTGATTTTTTCATTGTTTTATTTTTAGTTCTTTTTTATTGGAAACATTATCCGAATCTGCAACCCTGTGATTGCAACAATGAGCACCTTGTAAGTGTGTCACAAGCTCTTGTTGGATCCTTTTATGATATCCAGCTGTTTAAAAATTAATCAAATACTTCAAATGGGATTTGTTTTCTTAAACTTAGATTAGCATGCAACTATTACTATTGAACCAATGTGATCTGAGTTATTCCTTTTTTGCCTTCTATTTGTTTTGGATTTCCTTAAGTATAAAAAATTATATTTGTTTCCAAGTTAATCAAATATCATATACAGATTTCCAATTTAAACATCAATTAGAAAATAATGACTACGAGTCTATAAGTAGCATGGATATAGGTGACTCGAACCCGGAGCCTTTGGCTCATAAAACCAACACTCTAACCAGTGAACAAGCCATTTAATAACCAGAAAACAAGTATATGGCTTCTGCTTTCATAAATTTCCACCAATAGAATGAATAAAAAAAATTCATGAAATATGTAGATCATAGAGTTGATACACAACCAAGTGGCATGAGTTTAGGTTTGTGTGTCGGAATCCAATACACGGGTATGAGGTGCCAATTTTAGCAAATCCCAAAATATAAGATTCATGGATCTGACACAATATTCACATATAAAATTCATTTTGAACCAAAAACATTATGCGAAGAATTGCCAACTGCCAATAAAAGATTGTGTGCAAATTTTATTCTTAATAATTAATTAACATATATGTCAATTCCGCCAGTTTGTTGAAAATGCTGGTTTTAACTTTTAAGCGCTAATAAATGAGAAGGGTTGCGTCATGTAAGTTGACGGCTGATTTAAAACTTGTGTCACAACTAAAACATGAGTTCTGAGATACTAACATTCTATGAGATGATTGGAATGATGTTACAGAATTCATGTAGCTGACCACAACATAGTTGGGACAAGACTTTGATAATGATGAGGAGAATGATTAAAATGACTGAATATCAACAACCGGCACGATCGACGATACCCAAAGTGTAGCACAAAAACAAAGATAGGCAAGACCTCAAATACCAACCAGCTGCATTGCTGTAGCACAAACAGGCACTGATAGGTCAAATGAGAGGAACTTTACTGCTCTCAACTAAGAATCTCTTCACTTCAATCGGAAATATAAGCACTTTCTCCATAAAAGCAACAAATGGAACAACTATATAATTTTTTTTTTTGTAACGGAGGGTGTCTCAACCCTTTGGGCTAGAATAATCCAGCAATGGGGGAGCCAGGTAAATCCCGTGTCCCCAGTGTGGTAGTGGGATTTCGAACGCTCAACCTCCGTGTGCTATCCAACAGAGCTACCCTTGGAGTTCCTATTTCTATCCATTCAACTTCCAACACATTTTACAAAATCAGCTAGGTTAAAATAGTTATAAACATTAACTTCACAAGGTAGATAAAACTCTAGAAAACTTACATAGCGGTCAAACATCCCAATCGCCTTCGCAACTTCCTCAACAGTAGACATCGACACGAATCCAAACCCACGACTCCGATCCGTTTCTCGATTGTAAATAACCTACAAAAACAGATGAAAACAAAACCCATCATCACAAAACATCCAAATCTTTTGTTTTCCTTCTTTTCCAAACCAAAGACTGCAGAAATAAGAACCACATAAAATTCAAAAATGAGTTCAACAAACAGAACTTCAACTCACCTCAGCAGATTCAACAACCCCAGCCTTGTTAAAGAGGTCGGCCAAGTCCGCGCTTTCCAAGTCGAAAGGAAGGTTCCCGACGAAAATCTTCAACTCTTCAGGAGGCGCCGAGTAGGAATCTTCTTCATCCGCAAACCCAACTTCCCCGCTCTCTTCCTCCTCTTCAGCGCCGCTCTCCCCCGGTACCTCCCCCTCTTCCTCCACCTCTCCTTCCCAATCAGAGACCTGGGCTTCCGTCCCCTCGCCTTCCCAATCGAAACCCGCTTCGCCGACTTCGTTCTCTTCATCTTGACGAGCCCAGTCGGAGGTTCGAGCGACGAGAGCGATGAAGGAACCTCCCGACGAAGAAAGCTTGGATTTGAGAGAGACCCATGAAGGAACAGATGAAGTTGAGTGGGAAAGATGGAGAAGTTTGGCTTTTGAAGGGATGGATAGGAAAGGGTTTAAGGTTTTGGGGGAGAAGAGAGTAGAGAGAGGGCTTATGGTGGTGTTTGCCATTGATGAGAGCTTGAAGGCTGCAGCTGATGTTGCAGACATTTTGTGAGAGAGGGAGAAAGAGAGACAAGATAAGGAAAGGAAAAATGGGTTTTTGCTGCAGGCAGAAGGGTTTGGAGTAGGGTTTTTCTGTGAATGAAATAGGGACGGAGTTTCCAAAAATGACGTCCATTTTATATCTGCCAAAATTAGGGTTGTAAATGGGTCCCCGATTATCCGATTACCCGAAGGTTCCGACCCGTTAGGTTCCGGGTTTGGGTCCTTATTTTAGTTCCGATAAGTAAATGGTTCCGGTTCCAGATCCTATTTTTGGAACCATTATCTAAACGGGTCCGGTTCCGGATCCACAGTAACTCAGACCCGTGGACCCGGAACCGGACCCGACCCAATAAACTTTAAGTCTCTTAACATGTATTTAGGTTTGTATCACTGTATGGGATTTCATTCGTCCACAACTCCAGAAGCTTTCGTTCGTCCCCAAACCACAAGCGGCCGCCCTCTCTCCTCATTTCGTCTCCGGCTCCGGCTCCGGCTCCGGCTCCGGCCCTCTCTCCCGCTCCCGCTCCGGCTCCGGCCCTCTCTCCTCATTCTTGATTTCGCTATTGTAGTGTTGTTACAGGAGAAGCATGTGAGTTCATTTCATTTCTTCCTTTGACCTGTTTTTACTTTTTAGGGTTCATATTATCTTACAAATTTGGGGTTTCATTCCGAATACTCTTCTTGATTTTATTCTTCTACACCTGCAAAGGATCGACAACTAAGGTTAGGGTTTGTCTTTTTAGTAAGAAAATCTCGTAAGGGGATCTTGTTTCTCATGTTTTGGGGATTTCTATGCTTCCAACAATTTGTATCAGATCTATGTTGTGATAGGCATGTTTGACTTTAGATCTGTGGAGTCTTTCATGATTTGGATCAGCTGCTTCTTCTCTTGTCAAAATATTAAGATTGTTCGGTTTGAGGTTGAGAAATGGAGGCTGATCTTTCATAAGATGATGAGTTGATTAATACTATCCTTCAGCTCCATACAGAGTACTAGGCCCAACATTTTTTCTTAATAATCTGGGCGGCACTCAATGATCTTACACACTACACTCTTGTTTTCAGTCTACCAACTTTATAGTATTTTGTACAAGCTAATATCTAATTCGGACCCCCTAGTTTGTTCTATGACAGCTCCTCAGTAATGATATCTCACACACTATGATACTATCCTGTTTTTCAATTTTGACATTTGAAGTTCTCCACCCTCTGATCCACTAAACTTGCACTTCTTATAATTTCTGTTACATCTACTAATTTTAAACTCATTGCATTCAGATGGATTTATCAAAAGTTTCAATTATCATCTACCTTCTTTAATAGTAATGCATCATCATCTGCAAACAAAAAAACTCCACAGAATCCCATCTCAAACTTCTGGCTCTAAAAAGAGTATAGAGTGAAGGGTCAGTGGAGAGTAACAATTGATTTTTCTCACCTTTGGTAGTAAATCTTTTTTCATATCCCTTCCCATGGTCAGTGAAGAATAACCTCTGTGTCTCTGTCTTGTGAGAACCTTTGTGTATTGCCCGTCATTTGCTTAGTAATTGCATGTTGCTTGATCTTATAAATGTGTTTTTTTGTGTGATCTCGTTGTGAATGACAGCTCATACATTTAATCATATAATTATAATAGAGTTTGTAATTATTTATATGCAGATAAAATGTCAGATTTAGAACCCATTGATATTGACAATGCCGAAACCAATGATTCCATTGAAGTTTCTAGGGTATCTCAAAAAAAAAGGAAGCTAACATCTCCGGTTTGGACTGAGTTTACAAGAATTACACAACACAATGGAGCTGTAAAAGCAAGTTGTAACCATTGTAAGAAATTACTGAATGGGAATAGCAAAGACGGAACTTCACATTTGTTTAAACATTTAAAACATTGTGTGCTTTATAAATTAAAGCAGCGGGGGAAAGTTGATATACAGCAACAAATTCTACAAATTGGGGAAGAAAATGAAGGAGGAGTTAGTGCAATTCAAAATTTCAAATTTGATCAAGAAAAAAGTAGGCATGATCTTGCACACATGGTCATAATGCATGAATTGCCATTTCGATTTGTAGAATATGAGGGGTTTCGAAATTTCATAAAAGGCCTTCAACCGTTGTTTAGAATCGTGTCACGGAATACTTTGAAGAACGATATTATAAAAATTCACAATGAGGAGAAACAAAAGCTTTATGATCTCTTGGAAAATCTAAAATGTCGGGTGAGTTTGACAACTGACATGTGGACCTCTAACCAAAATCTTGGGTACATGTGTTTAACATGTCATTTTATTGATGATGAGTGGAATTTGCAAAAGAAGATCATTGCATTTAGCTCTGTTGAAGCTCCCCACACCGGTGAAGTAATTTGTAATTGCATCTTAGACAGATTGTATGGTTGGAACATCGATAAAAAACTGTGTGCCATTGTTTTAGATAACTGTACTACCAATGATGTTGTGGTTCGAGAGCTCAAGTCAAAGCTCATTGCTAAGGGCTTGCTTTTTTCCAATGGAGATATGTTCCACGTGCGTTGTGCCGCTCACATTTTAAATTTGATAGTTCAAGATGGTATGGATTCCATACGTGAGGTAATTTTTAAAGTGCGTGAAAGTGTAAAATATATCAGAGCTTCACATTTAAGAGAACAAAGGTTTAATGAAATTGCAAGGCAAGTACGGGCTCCAAGAAAGAAAATTCAACCTGATAGTTTGAATAGGTGGAACTCTACTTTTGAGATGCTAGAAACAGCGATACAGTTCAAGGAGGCTTTCGAACGGTTAAGTGATCGTGATAGTGGATACAAATTTGCCCCAAGCAATGAGGAATGGGAAAATGTTCAAAAAATATGTAAATGTTTGCAAGTATTTTTTGAGATGACAGAAAAATTTTCAGGCACTAAGTACCCAACATCGAACTTGTATTTCTCAGATGTTAGCATGCTTCACTTGCATTTGATAGAATGGTGCACTAGTTCAGAATCTTTTATCAAAGATATGGCTGGGAAAATGATTGTCAAGTTTAAAAAATATTGGAATATCATTTCCACACCGTTAGCAATTGCTGCAGTTTTTGATCCTCGATTCAAGTTTAAAGTAATCGAATATTACTTTCCATTGATTTATGGTGATGAGTCTGATGCAAGGATTATGGATGTTAGGCTTGCTTTGACAAGCCTTTACAATGAATATGCCATTGAGTCAACCAAGAATGCTTTTGATGGAAGACTTTCAACCAATGTTGGAAGTTCCAGTGGCAGTGCTAGCAATAGTTCTGGGACAGCATCAAGTGTTGCTTCTCCACTTACGTATGTTGATAAATATAAACTTGGCCTCCAAGGGTTTCTCAAAGAAAATAAATCCATTGAAAGAAAGTCAGATTTGGAGTTGTATTTGGATGAAGGACTATGGCCCGATGAAGATGAAGAGGCTTTTGACATCCTAGTTTGGTGGAAAGCCAATGTAGCCAAATACCGAGAAGTTGCTCGAATGGCTCGTGATATCTTGGCCATTCCGGTATCCACCGTTGCATCAGAATCAGCATTTAGTACTGGTGGCAGAACAATTGATGATTACAGGAGCAATTTACTCCCTGCTACAGTAGAGGCTTTGGTGTGTTGTCAAGATTGGTTGAGAAGTTCAACAAAAGGTAACTTTTTTTCTTTTACTGTTATATGATTTATTTTGAGTTTAGATTCATTAAGATGTCTAACATTAAGTTTAATTTTCAGATCTTCAATCTCATCACTACACAATCACAAATGCAGCCAAGTTTGATAAAGAAGAGACTGCAACTAGAACATCAAATGAAAGTGATAGTCACCTTTTTGAATGATTAGTGAGTCACACATTTACTTATTTTTAATTTTGGTTTGAATAGTCCTTTTGAATGAGAGTTTTATTAACTCATGTTTGTTTAGGTGAAGCATGCCATAGACTAATAAGTGAGGTAAGGAAGCTGTGACTCTTTTAGTTTCAAATTCTGAGGTTTTTTTTTTTTCTCCAGAGGTTCCATTGAACAGTTGGGGTTTTTTTTTTTTTTTTGGGTAATGGTCAGACCTTTCAGATTGTTTTTCTATAATGTTTTAGGAAGATTACTTATTTAGGCTTTTGTTTGGGAACTTAAATCCATGCTTCTAATGTTGTGCTTTTAGAAATCAGACTATTAGTTGATGCTTAGTTTGTAATAATACATGCAATTATTTTAATAGCCTATCAGTTTACACTGAATTCTATACCACAGTAATATGATATGTTGCTCACAATAGGTCAGTCCTATGCATGAACTCATTTCAGTAAACACTGAATTATATCAGAAATGATCTGTGATATCTTGATCATGTGCAGAGTGCAGTATATACCCTGCAGAGATATATGATGCATGGCTGGATATGCGTTGAAATGGTTGTTGGGAACTGAAGCTTGTGGATGAAATCTGTTTTGTCAGAGCTCCTGTATGTCTGGGCAATAGGACGTGCCAAGGGCAAGGGGCTGATGAGTGGTGAACGATGGAGTTGGCATGTGGGCCTGTGGCCCGCATTTGATGGCAAGGGGCTGATGAGTGGTGAATGATGGAGTCCTTTTCTGTAGCTTTTGTGCTCTGTTTTTTGGTTGCTTTGTGCCCTCCCTGTTTAAGGGCTAAAGTCATACATATCAACTGTACAGAGCAGTTAATATGATATCTGGGGCTTATGTGATTTAAATTTGAAGTCAGATTAGGCTTTTGAACTAATAACTGGTGCATATGCTTTGTGATTTTGGTGTTGAAACTCATAATGAGAGTGCATTTGCTGTGTGATTTGGGTGCTGAAATAGAGTATTAGGGCTGTATGATTTGGTGCTATGCTCAAGTTTTAACGTAGGCTCACTTATGGTGTGATTTGCTGAACTTCATGTATACATTTGGGAACAAACTCTTGTCTATAACCAGGGTATATGTGCTTTACCCTTTATTTTTGGGTAGTTTGGCTGGTCGGAATTTGTTAATTTTGATTTTGGGCTGCACGTTGTTTTTGACAATTGTGGTTGGAGAACTGCTACATATAAGACTATCTTTGGTGCTGGAGTATGCATGTTGGTAATCATTTTTATGGCTGCTGCCTCTATAATTAGAAGGGGGATTTTCTCCCTAGGGAGTCTTGCAGTGGGTGCCTTTAATTTAGGGCATCCTGCTTTTGTGGAATGAAAATCCTGAACCATACCCGGAACCGGAACCGGAACCGGAACCGGAACCAGACCCGCATCGCAAACGGTTCCGGTTCCGGTACCGGTTCCCATTAAAATTATCGGAACCGGTTCCGGAACCAGTTTCCTGGTTCCGATTCGGTTCCGGATCCTCTCCTTACTAAGCGGTTCCGGGTCCGGGTCCACCCTGGACCCGAACCGGAACCGACCCGTTTACAACCCTAGCCAAAATGGGACCGTGTCCTCCAATTAGGAAGTTTGGGGAGGCTACTAATGGGGCCAGTTATGATAATCCAAGCCGTTCAAAACATATGGCTCATTTTTCTGTGTCCTTGGAAAATTTCAATCCAATGGAAGATAGGCCTACCGTTAGATTTGATTGGTAAGATAATTTTAGAATCTTATATAATATGTTAGCCACATGTTCTAGAAGTGAGGAATATCATGTTAGGGCTATATTGTGTTGAATTGAAATTATTCAAAGAGTGGGATATTTACATTTGATGGTTTAGATTCTTCGTAAGTAGGCTCCACTAGGTCCGTTCACTATTGCAAGAGGTCTGCAAACTCAGTTGCAGATTTGCTTGCTAAATTGATTCTTGATGGGGTCCTGGAGGGACAGGCCTATCTTCCCCCACACGTTAGGGAGGCCCTGAATGCTGATAAACGGAGAGCTGTCCAATACACCCAATTCTTTTTCTATCAATCCACGGACTACAACAGCTCTATCAATGTAGCGGAGACTCTCACTTCCTCCGTTGCAAGTAATGACCACAGTGGGGCTGACCCACTCAATCCGGCTGATCATGGATCCTACACCTGATAGCCGATATAGGCCCTGCTGGACTGCGGACCTGTCTTTTGGTTTCTTCATTTCTGTGCTCCTCACTCTTTCTTTTGTTTACCTTTGGTGCTATATTGATTGTTTTTGTGCTTTCTGGAGGGCTCGCCTTCAAATGCTGTATCTCTTGCTCTTTATCTAAATAAAGTTCTCCCTTATCGAAAAAAAAAAAAAGGGAGCCTCACAAATCATGGTGAGTGGAAGCCTCGTTGATTCCCTAAGGGCATGTTTATTCAACTTGATTTTTACGAAAACAATGGATCTGCATTTCCTCAACGTTTTAAATAGCTTTGTTTCCTACAAAACTAAGTTGTGCCATAATTCACGAATATATAACTATTAAATCCATGCTTCCTCAATTTGTGGAGTCTGACCTCTCCTCTTTCTTCTAATTTATGTTTTTTCTTCCCACTTTCCTACAACGTAGATTTATACAACAAACCCTAAAAGTGGAAGGGGTAGAAATCAGTTGCGGAGCTTGCCTATTTAAAAGAATACCCATATCCCTAATAGGAGCCGGTCTCATAAAAAAGCGAACATATGATTACGAATATAATTATTAATCATATGCTCGATCTACTAATAATTATTATGAAATCCATTGATTATAACTACTGATTATATAATAAGTCCCGCAAAATGTTACAGCAAGATATTGCATATATGGTGGTGATTTACCATGATAGGCCTTATCTATTATTAAACATCATTGAAAGATCCATCTCATGTAAAAGATATTATAGGACCTATTTTATGTTGATAATTATGGTCCATCTAAAGTTGGTGGGATTACTTAAGGTTTGCCAACGAGACTTGGTTGTCTTGCGGGATTTTCAGTTCACTTATAAATTATAATTCAAGGGGTCTTGCTATTTAGACCGCGCTCTACATAGTCATACTCGCTCACCAAATGTACTATTGCTTTTTCTTAAAGCTATTGTAACGTAGTATTAGTTTCTCCCTACAAGTGTATTCTTGCTGCATACCCACTATAATAGTTTGTATGAAGCCTTAGTGCAATGCATAAGCCCTTTCAACGGCATGTACTTGTTTGCATAGATCACATAAGAACCTGATAGATGAGAAGTCATGCCATAAGTTGTTAACAATGAAGATTAAAGGTGAATATATGAAAAAGACCATCAAATAGCCTTTCTTTTAATGAAAATCGAGTAAATGGAAGATGAAAAATGAATATCCAACCATCATTAGAGTAATTCAACCCCGAGAAAGACAAGATCTTATCTACATCACTACCTTCCATCCTCCACCCTTCACCTTATATCATTCACATTTCACCTCTCTAATAATGCTTTGGTGGAGCACATTTGACCATTAATTCCTACAAATGTAATGCAAACAAACAAGCCCTAAGAGTTGTTAGTGCAATTGCCTTTAAGCAAACTTTCACTAATGCCATTTTTCAATTGCCGTTTGAGTTCTAAAAATAGATAGTAACAATCAATAAATTGTAATTATGTTGATGATACGGGAGATGGATGTTAAAAGCTTTAGAAAAAACTAAGTGCAATCAAGAACCAATAATCTACATAGCTCATATATAAATCCAACTCATGCAACCCGTATATCCTAAACTATAGTTGACACGCATGCCCCCAATTCCGAGTCCTAAAAAATAAGCGAGAATCCGAATTTGGCGGCACGACCTTTAGAACCTTAGTTTGCAATGACGTTCGATTTAAAACTTTTTTTAACATAATAAAGAAAAAAAAGGAAGCAATGAGATATCAAATATGTAAAATCAGCGGAAGCAACCGAATATAATGATCAAATGGTATCATCTCTCATACAGATACCTTAAATAATATGGTGCAGGTCTACTACAAGTTCAATATGATAACAAATGGTTGATTACATCACCAACTATGACATCACTAATCTACTAATGTCGAGCTTAGTCTACCGGTTTATCCGCTAGATCACTGGTTCTCCAACGATGGTCATCTACAATTGGCATCTCAGTGCGCGCCTCGCTCTCCTTGATAAGGGGATCGGTGTCGCTACCTACAGCACCAAAGTATAAAAGATCATATCCAAAAGAACCTGACAACATCGTATACAAATAGTATAGTTTGAATGCATCAAAAGAAATAATGACAGTAGAAAAAATCAATAGAGTAACAATGAAACATATACTAGGCAGATTGTGCAACAACAATATAGTAATCATGAATCAATATAAAAAGCAATAAGTTAAACCATCTATCTATCAATATGGCACTCCACATTTGGTAGTACTGCAAAAAATTATGACACTGCCATCCCGAACTACATATGAGTTGCGGCGGGGATGCACAAGGTCATAGCCCTGCCAAAGCAAAGTTACTAGAGTTTGCCAACCAAAATTTGGTACTATGCAAAGTGTCAATGTGTTGGTACCTAGTGGCGTATGTTCACCTCAAAGAAAATCCATCATTATGACAAAGTAATGTTAGCTCCTACAAAGGGGGATCAGCCGAAGGCTTTTCAACCGAGTTGATGTTCATGCCAACTTGAAGAGCCATACAATCAGGTCGGTGTTTGGCTAGGCTACCCTTGCATAAGCAAGGAATCAAGGTCCAAACAAAGTCCGATATCAAAGTCCAATCCATACCATCAAACCATCCAAGCAGTCCATCCATCAAACCAGCAAGTGCCAATCCATCAAAACATACCATCAAAATCTAGAACATACCATCCATCTAAGGTTATCTAATCCATGCAAACAAACCATCAACTCCAAGGTTCAATGGTCATCCCATTGAATAGCTTGCCTAACCACAAACACAGTGAATGTCCTCCAAACACAACCTAGGGCTCCATTAGGTAAGCCCTAGGTTAAGGTCCTCATTTACATCATTAACTATTTTACAATTACAATTGAAATGACAATAACTAAAAGGAAAAAGAATTTAAGAGACATCTCATCATCATCAATCAACAAATGGGATTATACAAGTAATCCAACATAAGCCAATATTACTCCTTCAGGTGTGGGTCTAACTTTACCAAGCACAGTGGTTAAAGGAGTCTCAGATGCCTAATAATAAGTTCTTACTGCTCTAAAGGTGAATGGCATCCAAGACATCTATTAATCAAAGTGTCTGTTCCCATTTCAAATAATATATACCCTACTTTGAGCAACCACATGGGCCAAGGTTAAGTTTCACTAGGGGTGCACAAAAATCTGTCGATCCGTAAATCTGATCCGATCCGAAGGTAAACGGACTGGTGACGGATTGAAAATTTTGTAATCCGTTAGCAACGGATCGGTGGCGGATTCCACCCTCAATCCGCGGATTCAATCCGATCCGATCCGTTGACATTAAATATAAAAAAAAATATAAGGGGTATAAATATAAATATAAATTTCTAAATTTAAAACAAGAAAAAAAAACTTAAGAGGTCAAAATGTAATTTTTTTACAAAATGTTTGATATTTTTCTTTTAACATTAGATTGAAAAAATTAATCCAATCCGATCCAGTCCTCTACGGATCGGATCAGATCGAATTTTAACAGTCACGGATTGGTGACAAATTTCAAATTCGTCAATCCGTAGGTAACGGATTGGTTACGGATTTGGCCCAATCCGTACCAATCCGATCCGTGTACACCCCTAAGTTCCACCCTTAACCTATGTTTAGTCCATCAATCATAGTCAATACAATATGTCAATGGGTCCCACATTAGATGAAATGGCCAAAATCTACTAAAATCAGGAATTACAGTGGTCAACCGTGAAAGGTTCCATAGTTGACCGTGGACACCTATGGTTGCATCGCAGTTAATCATAGAAGAAAATTCCGTCAATCGGCCCTCAGGTAGGACAAACTGTAGTGTTCGCGGTCGACCACCAAGGGACTGGGGTCGACCCTGTGGTTCCACGGTCGACCGTAGAGCTACAGAGCCGAAAACTCCATAATCTGCTCTTCATCCAAACCACTTCAATTTCCATCCAAATTCATCCAAAACACCAAGAACCCCACTCCAGCACATCATACATTATCATCCATCATCAATTAATCAATAAGTGGACCATTGATCATCTGAATCGGGTTTCCAAGCATCAAATTGTTTAAATCAAAAGAAAGATCTTAGAGATGGAAATTCTAACTGATCAAACACGCTCAATAGATATCAAATTGCAGAAATCAAAGGAGAATAACATGCATGCTATGGTGAGTGTATATTGCACTTGGTTTGGCCTCCAATTGTATGGTTTCCAAGCTAGATTTTCATGATCCAATACATCTAGCCCTCAAAAATCCAAAGAGTCACCTAGATCTGCTCCAACAACAAGATCCACACCTCCTACAACCTAATCCCAAGGAGAAATATGCATAAGAGAGGAAAATTCACAAAAGAAACCCTAAATGGCTATGTAGATGAAGCTAGATCATGAAATTTACCTTGACTTGGAGAAAAATTGGAGATTTAGAAGAGGAGATGATGATCTCTTGCAAGGAAGGCTGAAAATCTAGGAATTCACTTGATCTTGGTGATAGAAGCCCTCGATCTTCTGTAGAGAAACCCTAACTTGTAGGAGAAGAAAGAGAAAGATGGGAGGGAAAGAGAAAGTCAAAATAGGAGAAGAGAGGGAAATGAGAGATGAGTGGTTTATTTGCAATGAGAGGGGTTTTATTTATAGATTTGCAATGGAAGTGAAATGTCTAAAATGCCTCTCCCTTAAGTGATGGCTAATGAAGGAGATATAAGGGTATTTATCGTATTCTGAGCGGAAGAGCATAATTCTCCAAGAGGATCTTATTCTAACCTAAAATTACATCTAAGGGCCTTACTAACTAAATTCTAAACTTACAACTAAACCACTAAACATTCTATAAACTACAATTGGACCCCTAACTCACACAATTAGGCCTAAAACCTAGAAAATTACCCTTCTACACTTGCTAATCCCCTACTAAACAATATAATTACACATAATTAAATAGAATTAAAAATAACTACGGCAAGTAAAGAGGCAAGCCTCACAATTGCAGTCCATAACGTCTTACACATGATCTCACAACAATTAAACTTAATTAGAAAATGCTTTTATTCCAAAAAAACATGAAGGTTTTCTCAAAGTTGGAAAGGAAGAAATTGTCGCTTGTGGGGAACATCTGCACTGTATCAATGGTTGCGGATGATAAATAGTGGAATAAAGAGGAACGGTCAAGTAAGGGAGGAAGAGAAAAGGTAAAGAGAAAAATGTAAAGTAAAAGGGAAATTTTTCTTAAAAGAGGAAAAGGGTGCAAATGGGCTTGTGCCGGCATCAAGCCTTGGCACAGCCGTGCCGGGGCATGCCGTGCCCAAGTTAGCAAGGCCTCGCTCTCTCTAGGCCCACAGACCAATTTTATGAGGGCATGTAACAGTAGGTTGTTGGGTTAGAGGGAAGAGAGACCGGGTGGATCTCAAGATGGAAACATTTACGAGGGCATGATTGGTATTTTTATTATTATTATATATATATATATATATATTTGCTAACAGAGGGTTCTCAACTCTTTGGGTTGGATTAATCCCTTTGGGCCAAGAGAGAAGCCGGGTAAAACCCTTGTGGCTCCAGGTGGTAGCACTAGTGGACTCAACTTTTGGTTCCTAAAGAGAGCTCCGAAAGAGAGAGGAACCGTGGTCCTGACCACTCGGCGAATGCATTGAGATTTAATTAAAAGGTTTTAAGAGGATATCTTGCTTAGATTTAATAACCAAATGTGGATATTTTTCCTAGATTTAATGATAAAATCTTCAAGAGAGAATATCTATGAAGGGATTGAGGAGATTTAATGAAATTTAATGAATTCAAGGCAACACAATGAGTTGGCACCCAATGCAATTGTTTGGAGAATAAGAGAACAAAACAGGCCGGGCGGACCAAGCCACGAGCCTCGACACCTTGACTCAACATGACCCAACCTGGAACGAGGTATTATGCCCATGCTGGGCTGTCCACATCTCGAGTCGGTCCATGACATGTTGGTAAAAGCACTTTAATTCAAATTTCTCACTATGTTTTTTTTTTTTTTAAAAAAAAAAGTAAAAAAACAACCTCCTTTCTTTACTAAAAGAGAAAAAAACTCCACTTTTCTACACAAATATTCAAAAAAATTCAATAAAAAATAATTAAAAAAAATACCATCATAACTAACTTATATTTTATTCTTTCTTCAAAATAATTTTACTTTACTCAACTCTATTAATAAAGCCCCCAAACAGCCCCCAAAATGCCTTCGTGGAGTTGGACACATCCATCAAAATTTAATTTAACTCCGAGTGCTTATCTCTCTTGGTAATGACCAATTTCACCTTTTTTTTTTACTCCAATCGGCTTTGTATGCCCACTTAAGGATTGATCCCTAGATGGAGCTGTAGGAGCGGGCACATTATCCACAACGCAGCCTTGTGATTCCCATAAGAATCACATGTTTTAAAGTTGAGTGAGTTGATGATATATCCATTCATGAATGGCATAGCTTGTATTTTTTTTTCCTAATTAATAACCAAGGCTACTCCAATTCGCAAATGTTGAGCATTCATTTGATTCCGAAAAGAAAAGGGATAATTAGCGAAAGGTTCCTAAAATTGAATCTATCTAGCATCCAGTCTAGGCAAATTCTTTTTAAGGGCTCTGGTCCAAGTAGCTAGACTGTTTGCAGCCAGAGGTCCCTGGATATAATTTTCATGACTAATTTTCCCTTTTCAACTGTTTAGGTATAAAATTTTGAATTTTAATATTTCAAATCTTCCATTCTCCCTCTCTCAAATCTATCCTACCAAAGGAACCACTTATTTTGCTCTGTTTCCGGTTTCTGCAATAGTGACGAGCAGCACCACGCAGTGTCTGGGTCGCTTGTCCGACGGCGGCAGCAGCGTTGAGGATCAGGTCCTCTTCCGTGGCTACGCGTGGTGTCTGGGAACTGATCTGGGGCAACAACAAGTATCGAAATCCATGTTTGTTTCTGTATTGTGTAGCCAAGCTCGATTTCCAACCGTCCATCCACTTGTCACAACAAGACAAGATTTCTTTTTGTCTTTAGTTTTGGACTCTGAGAAGCCAACAGAGAACTTAGTTTGAATCAAGGAAACAAACCATGCCTTTTTCTGAAGCTCGGCGTTGCGACAAATTCTGTGCGCGAAGATGGGGTTTTCCGACGCAATTGATGGTTTGAGGAAGTGAGTTTTTTCAGGGGCGAATGGATCAGATGGGGATTTGGGGATCAAGGATTGGAGAATGGGTGGGTGTGGGAGCAATGCAGTTTGCAAGTTCGCGGGTTGCTGCAAATAATCATGGGGTTGTTCCTTCTACAAAGTAAAGTTCTTGCCTTGTTTTGGTTACAGAAAGTAGAACGAAGAAGAAAGGGATCTGGGCCAAGTTCAGGTTCTGTCTAGGTTTCGCAAGAAATGGAACCATCGCAAGACAGAGGATTCCGGGATTTCCTTGCATTTGCCGAGGAAGATCCTCAGTTGCATTGATTGACCGCCGTCATCAGAGAAGGAGCTTCTCGCTGTCCTGCATAAAAGTTGAATAGAAGTTGTTGCGCCATCGCCAAAAAAGGAAGGCAGTAGGGTTGTTATATCGTTTTTGGCAAATCTATCCTAGTTTTTATGAAATTTATTTGAGTTTTGTGAAGTTTATTTAAATTTTTCTCAAATTTATCTGAGTTGTTGACAAATTTATATGAGTTTCTGTCAAATTTATCTGAGTTTTTGATTTTTTGTCAAATCTATTTGAGTTTTGTACAAATTTATCTGAGTTCTGAAACAAATTTATCTGCGTTCATGATAAATCTATCTGAGTTTTTGGATATTTATCTGAATTCTGGAACAAATTTAATTGAGTTCTGAACAAATCTATCTGAGTTTTTGACAAATTTATTTGAATTTTCGAAAAATATAACTGAGTTTCTAACAAAGTTATCTCTATTTTGAAAAATTTAACTTAGTTTTTGAACAAATCTTTCTGCCTTTTTGGCAAATTTATTTGTATTTTTTAGATCTATTTTTGTTATTGAATTTTATTTGGGTCTTTTGAAATTTATTTTATATTTTTTGAAATAAATTTAACTGAGTTTTGACAAAAACACTTGAGTTTTTGACAAATTTTTCTGAAATTTGGAAAATTGATTTATCTTAGTTTTGACAAATGTATTTGCGATTTTTTAAATTTATTTGTATTTTTTAATTTTATTTACATCTTTTGAAATTTATTTGCGTCTTTTGAAATTTATTTACATTTTTTGAAATTTATTTGGATCTTTTGAAATTTATTTGGATCTTCAAAAATTGATTTTCATCTTTTGAAATTATTTATATTTTCATTTGGATATTTTGAAATTTATTTGCGTCTTTTTAAATTTCTCTATGTTCTTTTGAAATTTATTGCATTTTTTAAAATTATTGCGTTTTTTAAAATTTATTTGCATTCTTTCAAATTTATTTATATATTTTGAAACTTATTTGCTTCTTTTGAAATTTATTTACATATTTTGAAATTTATTTTGAAATTTTGAAATTTATTTGTGTCAATTTCTTTGTGTTCTTTCGAAATTTATTGCGTTTTTTGAAATTATTGCGCTTTTATAATTTATTTGCATTTTTTCGAATTTATTTGTGTTTTTTGAAATTTGTTTGTGTTTTTTAGAATTTATTTGAAAATCTAATTAATGAAATTTCATTAATTATGACCAATTAAATGGTAGTTGACCATTATTAATGTCATATCCCACTAATCATGGGATATGATTTTGAAGAAAGGGTAAATTAGACATTTTAAGTCTTCAAATTTGAAAAAAAGACCTCTCACACTATGAAAAAAGATTGTGGATCTAAAATAATAAAATGAAATGTTTAGGGACCCATGGCAGAATGCCAAAAAAAAAGAAGAAAGCGATGAAAGGAAGGGTGGTCAGTTGATTTTTTAATAGTTGATGGTAAGTTTGTCGAGATATCCCAATTATATTACATCCTATGGGTTAAAACAATGTTCCAAGTTACGACTTGCAAAACATATTAATGACTGGTGAAATATTTTCACCTAATTTGGATGACTATAGAGTATAGACATTGTATTTTCAGGCTTTTAGAACTGTTGGTTGGATAAAAACATTTTAGAGCCATTAGAAGCATAGTTATTAATTTCATACCGTTTGGCCGGCCGAAATGGCCAAACATTTTCGTTTCTGTCAAGTGACTAAAACGAAATTTTGCATCAAACTTTTTGGTTTAAATTTCAGTCCATTTCAGATTTCGGCCAATTTCGGTCACATTTTAGCCAAAATAAAAATTTTAAAAATTAATTATTTTTTTATTTTTATATTTTTTATACATTTATTTTCTTTGTATTTCTTATATTTTCCCAAAATTTAATTCCAATTTTTTTTACTAAAATGGATTAAATCCATATTTCTTGTTTTATTTTTTTTATTTTTGATTTTTCTACATATATATATATAAATATATTATTTTTATATTTACCTGAAATGTAATTTTGAAAAATTTCACCAAAATTCCGAATCGGATGAAACTTTTCATTTTTGAGGCCCAACTGAAATGTGGTCCGAAATGATATTGACAACTATGATTGGAGTCAAAGCCCTTGATCACATGCTTATCATCATCCAAGTGATTTTGTATAGCTATTCCCCGCATGTTGCATGTTGGGGTGTGTTCCAAAACAAACAAAATGTTTTACAGTCTTCTGAATTCCAACATGCAAAAGGATGACATAACATGAATTAATTCCTGTGCAATCTAGACGCATTGATTTCAAAGTCAGTGAATTATCACAAATGCAATCTAGATCATCACCAAATGTATAGTTGTAATGAAATTGATACAGCCACAAGAATGTTTTTATCGGGGTTTTGAGAGGTATTCTGTGCAAAATAATAATAATAATCCTCTTGCTATCATGGCCACAAGTTTCAAATATAGTACCAACATTCTGGGACTCACCTTGACGCATGTTAATTATTCAGCATGAGGTTTGAACGATTTAAAAACGAATAGGCGGTTGTAAGAAATTGGCAAAAATTCTTGACTCTGACCATCTACTCACTATGGGAGTTACTGGCTGACATTATGTACACTTTATCAAGTGATGGTTCACTTTTGCATAGGGCTGCACATGGGTGGTTCGGATCGGCTTAACACTAAAACCAACAACCAAACCGAACCTGTCGGTTTTTTAATTGACCGATCCGATCCGACCGATGAAGAGGGCTTAAACCAAACCGGACCGAACCAAACGGTTCGGTTCGGTTCGGTCGGTTAAGCCATCGTTTTTTATTTTATTTTTTTGAAAATCAAACATTGAAAATTTCAAAATGATGATATGTCCTTTGCATTTATTCCAATATTTAGTGCAAACATAAAAATCCAACATTCCAGACTGGACTAAATGCATATAAAAAATAATTTTATTCCAAAAAGAGAGTTTGGACAAAACGCAAGCGCACAAAAAAAAAAAAAAAACAAAGAAAAAAAAACCCAGCTTGCAGTGAAACATTCATTCCGCATGATACCATTTGGAATTACAATAGAATAATAGTTCATGTCAATAAAAGTTACACACAAACGGAATCTGTATCAGAACCTACTGTATTTTTCAGAAATGAAGGTTTCTTAACACATTGGTTAGGTGAGACCAAAACCAACCCTCAAAAGGCTAGGCTCTACTGGCTTTTCTAGCATTTTCAAAAGTGCAGCCTTCTGATAAAAATTTCATTGAAACGAGGTAGGAATTATGATGGAAGGAAAACACCATGTACAGTAATCCCTCCATCTGCAATGAAGTATCAAAAAGCATTTGAGAGAATAAAGAAGATGCATTGAGGCAGTGTTAGATAGTTAAGATCATGTGAGAATGGAGTTGTGGAATGTAACTTTGAAAGTAGCAAAAAATGAAACCCTAAGGATAAAATAGTAAAAAAGCAACACAAGTTACATCATACGGTCGTTTTGGTTTAAGTGGTTAACCGTGGGTTCAAACCGATAACCGACCGATGTAAGCGGTTTTTATTATTTTCAAAACGTTAACCAAACCGATCTGCTATAAACCGATCCGAACTGCCTGGTTCGGTCGGTTTGGTTCGTTTTTGTGGTAATACCGGATTTTTTGTGCAACCCTACTTTGCATCATTAGTTACAAATAAATAAAAAACAGTTTCTATTTCTTTCAGAAAACATAACACTTTTTAAACAACTCAAATAAATAAAACGAACAACCCTAATCTAACAATGACTTTAATATGAGCCACTCTCATTCATCAATTTACCACCATTTCATTAGCCAACATCCACAAAGAAAATGAATTGGAAAGAAAAAATATGTATATTGAGAATGTTAAAAAGTATTTCAGCTGACTCTATTAAAGCCTTGAGGTTTTAGTAGGATTGGCTAGGGGAATAAATTTAATATGATATTAGAGCCAACCCATTGTGAGTTTGAATCCTATGAGAAATGGCTTGAGGCTGAAATGTACATGTTGTAAAAAGTACGCTAACAAGGTTCCGCCTGAGGGAAGTGTTAGAAAGTAATTTAACTGTCTCTACTAAGGCCTTGAGGTTTAGGCAAAATTGGTTAACAGTGGAAACTTAATAGAGAAATCATATGTATGATTATGAACCTTGAAAGCGGATCCTACTGACATACATGAGCTTCTTTTTTTTTTTTTTTTTGTTGGGACATACCATGTTTATGACCCAAGAGAGGCCTCTCCCGACGGACCCAATGCAAAGGAGAAAGGTCTACCTGCATAAATAGATAATTACATGCAAGTACATCTCTCATACAGTACCTACTCTCTTTCAACCTCTTCCATATTTCAATCCAAGAAGAAACAGTTAACAACCTAGCAATGCCATTGTTCATTGCTCATGTAGATCCTTCAGGATCACAATCCTTCAGATCCTCTGTACCATTGATTATAAATTCAGTAGCAATTCATGTAACACCCCGACCCCACCTAAGCATGATTAATGCCTAATTAATATCGATTAGGTGTCTAATCATTGTTTTGAATGGGTTTGTGATTGATTTGGTAGATTAGTAAGGATTTTGACCATAACTAGGTAGCTCTATGACTTTTCTGTGATTTTGGGTATTTTAGGGTTTCACATGTGTACTTTCAGTCGTGTAGCGATTCTGGGTGCATTAGGTAGGGCATTTCATGTTGAGCCATTCTTGTGTTTTGACCCAGTTGATTTGGATCCATTTTGGCCCAAATACAGCTCAAAAGCCCTTAATTGAAAATATAAACTTCAATATGGACTTGCATGCAAAGTCCAACCAAATACCCGCTTTAAAACCCATCCTTCCCATTCAAACGAGCCCCATTTCCTCTTCTTAACTGGAGCTTCCCTCTCCCTCTCCATTGCCATCTCCATATTTTCTTTACAATCTCTTTGCACCAAGACCAAGGGATTATGCATGCTAGATCTTTAGGAAGCTAAGGCCATCATCTTCCATACCCACTCCTTTAAGCTCCCTCTTATTCCATCTCATGTTCAACTTCTCTCTTGGGTAAGTTATACCTCTCTACATCTTCACCTTGTTTTGATTTGTGATTTGAAGATAGCATCTGAGCATGCTTGTGAGTGGCAGCCCATTTGTGATATTTGCCATTGTAGGAATGTATCTTCTTCTTCCATTGCATCTCCTTCAAGCCATTAACTCTCCCCATGTATTCCCTACCCTCTCTATTGGTAAGGAATTTCTTCTAATCACTTCCTTTTTGTGTATTCATGGCTGTAGAAATCTCATTTGGTTGCATACAAGTGGTTTAACTCTCATCTTGTGTTTTTACCTGTGTGGGGTGTTTTCCTAAGAGAAGGATTAAGTTGGTTTCAATAGCGGTACAAGCCTAGCGCATCCCGATCTCGGTATCCAAGTTCGGCCACAGCACCAAGATCCACCTAGTTCGGTAATGGTACCGGCTAGACATCTCATCTCAGCTCGGCAAACATTGCCAGCTTGCGCTAAGCTTGAGTCAGTCTCGGTAAGAGTACCGACTGGGCTCATCTCGGTCTCGGTATAAGGCACCTCGGCAATAGTGCCAGGATGCATCCGAACTCGACCTTAGCACCATCCTCAGCTCGGTCCGTCCACAGGGATGGGTACTAGGCCATCATTGTACTTCCATGAAGTTACGACTACATTGCAGAACGTGCTGACAGACAAGACATGCGCCGGGGGTCATCTGTTGATTCGACCTCACAGTATTTCTACTTACCCCCACTAAGGGAGCGCCAGGTGAAAACCCCTACATATACAAGGATAAGAATCCCTTCAGAGGTATGTGGTTATGCCTCAACACAACATCATAACGCCATATTACACATTGCATAGCGCGTTACAGAACGCCTTGCATAAGAGCATACTTGCCTCTCATCTCCATCCTTTGTTCAGTAACAACACTAACTCAGGCATTGGAGAGCCTTCGGCTGACGGTAGTTAGGGTCTCTGATCTCTATTTCTCCTTTTCTTTCAGGTCCTAAGGCGATCTATCTTCCCCGAAGAAGTTTAAACAGCGAATCACCAGTCCCACACTAATCTAAACTGAGTCCTAAACTTTTAGGCACTTACAATTGGCGTCGTCTGTGGGAACACGATGGACAAAGCCATGCCTCGAGCAACGACAAAGGATCTACAAAGCCCAGCCGCCATCATCGACAACTCCCTATCGAACCAGTTCCAGGGAAAGTTTGATGCATTAGGCGGGGGATGACCTGAGACTCAGACAGGTTCATCAGGAAAAGGGGGTGACAGCACCTCCTCAACAGAGCACTCCTCCACCGGAGCACCCCCAACAGAGTGCTGTCCTGCTGGAGACTCCCCTACGGAGCGAAAGTTCCAGCAGTAGCCGGGTCTTGTCATTTCCTCCACCAAGTGGGTCGCAACGACGATAATGATGAAGATCCATCCCTTGTTGATACCAGGGCCCGTAGCCGTGGCCCTTGCATCTTTCAAGCAGGCTTCGCTGCCAGCCAGCAAGCTTCGAAAGAACCTCATTCGGATCCCATAGTCACTGTGAAAACACTGATTGACAGGGCAAACCAAGCATGGTTTAAAATCGCAGTTCGCGGTCATCGCGTCGTGGTTCGCGGTTATCGCGGTTCGCGGGCATCACGTCGCGGTTCGCGGTCATTGCGGAGCGAATTTTTATTTGACCCCAAAAAAATCTAAAAAAATATCCAAAAAATCCAGAATATTATAAAATGATAGAAACTAATGTTTTTTTTTCCATTAGTGCATACTTTTAAGCAAAATAACGGCCCCCTCAAGTTATAACATCCTGTATTCATTGCTGTATCGATGTATATACTAAAATAACCTGAAATATCATAAATTTGACATAATGCAACCATAATTTTGGGCAAACTACTAGTGTTAACAGTTTACACTTAAACATTTAAAGTCTACAATCAAGCAATAAATACTAATAGAGTTAGTGCATGTGCCTAATGCCAAAAACGAGTAGCGTCCTGGCTCGATATCATCATCATCATCATTATTTCTTGAAGGGTAGAAGGCACCAAATTGTTGTGTTACGTAGCCTCCAGTCCCATAGTGCCCATAAAATTGTCGTGCATGTGGATGTGGTTGAGGAACGAAGATTGCTTCATAAAGTGAGGCCGAGTCATTAGTAGACTAAGATGACTGAGAACACTAATTTGAAAAAATGTAAATGATATCAAGAAAAGCCCCAAATTTTGAAAATAAAAAAATCTAGATCTACACTTTAAAACACTAGATCTAGGCAAAAATTAGTGAGTAACATCATATCTAACTCAATATAAAGCCTTTGGTTCATGAATTACTGTATTATACAATCTTTAAAAAAAAAAACCTAAAATAATTTGGATTTAAATAATGAAAAAATGAAAAATATTACAAAAAGTGTTAAAACTTGAATTTTTTTGCTCCAAAAGTATAGATCTAACACATCTCAACCACTTCTAAGTTATTTTGATGTTGAATCTTGAAAATAACTCCAAAAAATAAAAAAATAAGTTTACCAAAGAGGTCCCTTGAGTTTGATTAGCTTTTCCCACATACAAATCCACCCAAAAGTAGCTTAGATCTAAGCTTTTAGGTCTCCTGCCTTAGAAGTTGTAGCAGCCCTTTAGGAACCTTTAGGAAGCTCTTAGGGAAGAGAAAGAAGTGAAAGAAGAAGACAGCACACGATTTAAAATTTTTTTTTTTCTGTCAGCCGATATAACGGTCGTTATTTTGAATATAACGGCCGTTATAACGGTTTGGCCGTTATATTCAAAATAACGGCCCGTAACGGTCGTTATTTACACGATATTCTCCCCCGTTATGCATATCGGCCGTTATATTCAATATAACGGCACGGTATCGGCCGTTACTGTTACATAACGGTCGTTATTTTAAACCCTGGAACCAAGACAAATCTTTGGCGGGGCCCATCCCCGGTAGAGAATGGCGGTCATAAAAACGGTTCCTTGACTCGCCATGCAATCTTCATCCTTGAGTCCTGGCTCGATGATGGCGACAGCTCCGACAGTGGCCTTGGCAATGTCACCAGCCACGACTCAGGTAGAAGCGCAACCAGCAGGAGCTTCAGCTGCGGCTCCGGTGACAGTAGCGGCCAAATCCTAGCTCCTTCATTTGATAGCTCCCGCAGCGGCCTCGGTGGTAGCACCAGCAGTACGGACAATCACGATCTTGGCAGCTCCGGCAACGGCCTCGGTGATGGCGCCAGCCACAGCTCGGACAGTTCCGATCTTTGCAACTTCGGCGCGACCTCAGTGACTGCCCCAGCCTCGCCCCAGCTTTTTCAAACATGAAACAAAGCTTCGGCAGCGGCCTCGGTGACAACACTAGCCTCAGTCCAGCTTCTTCGAACATGAAACAAATCTTCGGCAGTGGCCTCGTGACAGCACCAGCCTCCACTACACAACTCCGGCAATGACCTCGGTGAGAGCACCAGCCATGGCCCGGACAACTTCAATTACAACAGCAACTTTGTTCCCGCGTCGCAGTTATGGATTTCGATAAAGGTCTCAGCTCGGTGACAGCACCAGCATGGAAGAGACCACAACTCGGTTACAGAACCAACTGCAAAGCGTCGCAGTTATGGAACTTGACAAAGGCCTCAACTCGATGACAGCACCAGCATGGAAGAGACAACAACTTGGTTACAGAACCAGCTGCAAAGCGTCGCGGTTATGGAACTCGACAAAGGTCTCAGCACAGTGACAACACCGGCCAGAAGAGGCTACAACTCGGTTACAGAACCAGCTGCAAAGCGCTGCAGTTATGGAACTCGGTAAAAGTCTCAGCTCGGTGACAACACCAGTACAGAAGATACCACAGCTTGGTTACAGAACCAGCTGCAAAGCGCTGTAGTTATGGAACTCGGCAAAAGTCTCAGCCCGGTGACCGCACCAGGGCAGAAGAGGCCTCGGTTACAGAACCAGCTGCAAAGAGCCGCAGTTATGGAACTCGGCAAAAGTCTCAGCTCAGTGACAACACCAGCACAGAAGAGACTACAACTCGGTTACAAAACCAGCTGCAAAGCGTCGCAGTTATGGAACTCGACAAAGGTCTTAGCCCGGTGATAGCACCAGCATGGAAGAGACTACAACTCGGTTACAGAACCAGCTGCAAAGCCCCACAGTTATGGAATTTGGCAAAAGTCTTAGCCCGATGACAGCACCAGCGCAGAAGAGACTTGTCGCGACCCCGGACCGGGCCCCCGAGGGACTGATCCGGGATCGGGACTAATAATGATAATCTACATCAACATCAACAGTTTAATAATACCATACATTTATTTAATTTCCCACAGGTGTCCGCGGTGAGGATATCACAACCATAAATGAACATTTCTATTAAGTGCGGAAGTGTGTAGCAAATCAAATGAGAAGTCACATCTAATCACAATTTAACTCACATGTATAATCAAGTATCAGAGTGAGCAATGAACATTAGCATGTTACCCAAAAGTAAGTTAAAGTTTATACAAGATCATTTAATTACATTTCCCAAAAATAGAGGCCCACAAGGCCAATATAACCAAAATACCAATCCAAAGAATGGTTGAATAGTTTCCCAAAATATATATAGTCTCTCATAGCAACCAAACATCTACATGACGTCATCAGCACGCTACTCAACTAACTGTTGCGGTTCTACGACCGCCTCCTCAAGCTCCTCCTCAGGATAACCATCAACGGGACCTGAGTACCAAAGAGTAGATCAAACACGACGGTTTGGTAAATTGGATAAAACACAATGACAATATGAAAAATACATGAATTTACCTCCAAAAACATTTGAACCTGTTTAAATGACAATTTCTCTAAACAAGATAAAACATTTATTCAAAATACGAGTATGCATCATAAAACATGTAAAGGTAACCAAGGAAATGGGTAACAATCAAGATGGCAACCACACGAAGCTAAGTCCTCTATCACTAAAGTGATAGAGCAATAACTAGGCACTGATCTCAGTCACTCGAGGTGAGGAGAAACAGTGGATCTTTTAAATACGTATACATATACATATACTATACATGACCACGGTAGTGAGCCGGGCATCGGGGACCACAGTAGCAATCTGCGGCATCGGGACAAGACCACGGTAATAACCGGGTAGCGGGATCCAAACTGCAGCTGGCGGGACAAGAGGGGGATCTCCAAGTCAGTGGATCAGACCAACAGGGTTATCCAAGCTTAGTGGTGCCGACTCATAGGTCAAATCACAATCGATACATATGCAAGTAAATCCAAGTACAAATAAATAACCGGGCAGGACGGGGGTGCTCAAGGGCACACTGTCATTTCATGTGGTGCAATGCACTTCAAGACAAGTAACTATATCAAGTGTAATTCAATGCTTTCGGGAAAACAAGACACGTAGTATAAATCTCGGGATCGATAAAGTACAGTAAACAATTGACATTTCGGGAAAAATATCTATTTGGAGTGAGTAGGGACTCCGTATGTCAGTCTACTAACAATCTGGTACTCTTTGAGTTTGGGGACATTCCGGACTTCTTATACACTCCGAATTTTCAAAACCTCAAATGACATCTTCATGATATGGTTTCTTTCACGAATGGCCTCATATATTGCTTAGCAAATCTCCTTGACATAGAGGGGTTCCCAAAGAATAGTCCCAATACGTTGAAATAGTTAAACATTGTCCCAAACATAGCATATGACAGACAAACCTCATCGCTCGAGCGAACCGGAGAGTTCGCTCGAGCGAGGAGCTCTCTGGCATGGTTGTCTAGGTGGGTTCACTCGAGCAAATTTGAGGTCGCTCGAGCGAACTCATTGGGTCGAGCGAAGTTTTAAGTGCGTTCGAACGAACAACTCTCTTGAACAGGTTCTGGGATGTCCGCTCGAGCAACCAAGGGTGCGCTCGAGCGACCAAGCTACTGGAATGCTCCGAACCCTTTTTTGGACTGGTCGCTCGAGAGAAGTGTCATGGTCGCTCGAGCGAACTGTCCAGGAATTGATTCTGGGACAGTTCAGCTCCTCTCTAACTCTTCCTTCTACAACCATTTTCCAGCCACTTTTATACATCCAATGAGGAGTCTAAAACTTCATTCAAATCACATCAAATCTCACACAACACCCATCCCATTCTCCTCTATCATCATCACATTCAATACAAGGAAAGAAAGAAGGAAACCATTTCACATGAGAGTGCATTTGTGACAAAATAAGAGGAAATTAAATGCTATGAACCAACACATCTTTATGGCCATGAAAGCACCATTAATACTCCATCATGAACATTTATTTCAAAGCAAAGCAATAAATAGGCATAAGTGGAAAATACTAAAATCATTGAAAACTTATAAAAATCAATCATCCACTTGCCTTGGGTCTTCTAGTCAATGAAATCAAGCTCTAATACTCTTCTAAGCAAGGAATCCAAGCTATGAACAAAACCCCCAAAACAAACAAACCCTAAAATGGTTAAACATTGAAATAACAAAGGAAACCTTTCAATAATGAAGGTGAAGCTTCTCTAGGGTTAGAGGAACACAAATCTAGAAGATGAAGGAGATTACTTACTTGAATGACCTTCAAATGAAGAGAGCTAGCTCAAAGAAGATCTCAAGGTTGGAAGATTTCTCCACAAATGGTATCAAGATGAAGCTTGCAAGATGAGGAAGAGAATGGTGATCTCCATTTCTAGATTGGTGCAAGTTTAGTGTGGATTGGAGATGGAGAAGCAAGAAGAAGAAGAGGAAAGCAAGAGAAACCCTAGGTTGCTGGTTTGTGCTGGAACAAATGAAGAATGAATGGAAATGAAGAATGGCTTCCCTTTGTTAACAAATGAGTTGGGTCCCACTACTAAAGGAGCTAGTTTGGCTGAAATCATCTCTTTCGGGACCTCGGATGAATTCGACGAAAAAGGAAGAAATGATCGTTGAAATATCTAGTTTCCAAAAAGTATATGTTTCGCGGGCTTCGGGAATATCAAGTTTTGGGTACAAATTTTGTGCACAATGACTGTTTTGCCCTCAAGGCTATGAAATCGGGTTTCGGGATCTCGAACGGGGACGGGATCAACATAAAAGTTGTAGGGATTAACAATACCAATAAGATGAGATTAAAATAATGAATGTAAAATCTCTGATAAATCCTCAAGCGCATGCATGGTCATAAAAAGGGAACCCCCCCAAAGGGTCCCACTAAACACAAGACAATCAAAATTCCCCAAAAACTATTTCAAAAGCTATTCCAAACCCAACTTAGCCAAAATCACTGATCCAGCTTAGAACTAACACACGGCTTAATCAGTACTAATCGAGTTCTCTCGGGTCGGGGTCTTACATCCTCCACCCCTTAGGGCATTTGGTCCACCAAATGAAATATAAGACTCACCTCTGGTAGAAGATGTGGGTACTTCTTCTGCACTTGATCTCGTGATTCCCACGTGGCCTCTTCCGGTCCATGATTCTCCCATAGAACCTTTACCCACTGAATGGTCCGTGTCCTCAACTCTTGTTCCTTCGTATCAATGATCTACACGGGCTTCTCAACATAGGTAGCATCCTCTCTGATCTCTGATGGCTCGTGCTGGAGCACATGTGAAGGATCGAAGACATACGTCTTTAACATAGACACATGGAAAACGTTGTGTACGCCGGATAGCTCAAGTGGTAAGCCTAACCTATAAGCCACATCACCAATCTTGCTCACAATCTCATATGGTCCAATATATCTCCGTGATAGCTTGCCCTTCTGTCCAAATCTCAATGTTCCCCTCGTAGGAAACACTTTCAGGAAAACCTTGTCTCCTTCTTTGAACTGTAAGTCCCTTCTATGAGAATCTGCATAGCTTTTCTGCCTACTCCGGGCTACCTTCAGACGTTCTTGGATCAATTTCACTTTGTCGCTCGTTTCACTTACTATCGTCAGTCCATGGAAACTGCGAATTCCTACTTCTTCCCAACAAACCGGTGTCCTACACCTTCTGCCATACAAAGCCTCAAAAGGAACCATCCCAATGCTTGAGTGGTAACTGTTGTTGTACACAAACTCACACAACGGTAGGGTCTCATCCCATTGAGTCTTGAAATCTAACACACAAGCACGGAGCATATCCTCGAGAGTTTGAATTGTTCTCTCTGATTGACCATCTGTCTGTGGGTGATAAGCCGTGTTGAACTGTAGTTTCGTGCCCATAGACTCATGTAGCGTCTTCCAGAACCTCGAGACGAATCTGCTGTCTCTGTCGGATGTGATAGAAACTGGCTGCCCATGTCGACTGACGATCTCGCTGACAAACAACTCTGCTAAAGGTAGCATGTGCATCTTCTTCCTTGTCCTCATAGCAAGGAAATGCGCTAACTTGGTGAGTCGGTCCACAATGACCCATATCGCATCGTTGCCTCTGTTAGTCCTTGGTAGTCCCGAAATAAAGTCCATGGTAATGTGCTCCCATTTCCATTCCGGGGTCTCTAATGGTTGTAACAATCCTGTAGGCCTCTGATGTTCTGCCTTTATCAACTGACAAGTCATACAACGGGAGACAAACGCTGCAATTTCTCTCTTCATGGTGTTCCACCAAAATCTGCCCTTCAAGTTCTGATACATCTTCGTGCTGCCTGGATGCATAGAGTACTTCGTACTGTGGGCTTCGGTCATGATGTCATTTCTCAAATCTTCGATGTTAGGCACACATAGACGGTCACGGTAGTACAAAACTCCATCAACAATACGGAAGTCAGGACGTTCTGCTATATGCTCTGAAATTTTGGTCAACTCTGGATCTTGCAACTGACTATCCTTGATCTTCTGAATGAAAAAAGGTTCTGACACTGTCATGTTAGCTAACAAAACACCCTTCCTTAGTGGCTGTAGATCTAAACTCAACTCTTCAAATTGCTCAAAGATACAAGTGCCACTTGTCGCGACCCCGGACCGGGCCCGCAGGACTGACCCGGGATCGGGACCATTAGTAGTTAGTGGATGATGATTATCTACATCCACAATATAGAACTTATTGAATTTCCCACAGGTGTCCGCGGTGAGGATATCACAACAATCAATGAATATTTCTTTTAAGTGCGGAAGCATGTAGCAAATCAATTAGTTATACTATCTCTAGTCAAGGAAGCAATAACATGAGTATGCAAGACTGTATCAGAATGAGCAATGATATATAGCATATTTCCCAAAAGTTGTTAAAGTTAGACAAAATATCATTTAGTTACATTCCCAACAATAGAGGCCAACAAAGGCCAATAATACAAAAGAATAACCCAAAAGAATGGTTAATAAGTTCTCCCCAAAATGTTACGCCTCTTGGCAACCCGATGTCTACATGACATCGTCAGCACGCCACTCAACTAGAGGTTGCAGCTCACCTTCCGCCTCCTCCGGCTCCTCCTCAAGGAAACCGGCAACGGGACCTGAGTACCAAAGCAAATGGGCCAGACACGACGGTCTGGCAAGAGAATGAAAAGATGCAACAATATATAATAGATGAAATCTCTTAAAAAACAAGGAAATCTGTTTAAGCAAGAACTCTCATAAAATAGATAAATCATTTGCTAGAAAACATGTAAACAAGATAAAACATATGAGGTAACCAAGGGATCGGGAACAAGCAGGATGGCGACCACACGAAGCTAAGTCCTCTATCACTAAGGTGATAGAGCAATAACTAGGCCCTGATCTCAGTCACTCAAGGTGAGGAGAAACAGGGGATCTCATATAAATACATATACTATACATGACCACGGTAGCGAGCCGGGCATCGGGGACCACAGTAGCAATCTGCGGTATCGGGACAAGACCACGGTAACGACCGGGTAACGGGATCCAAACTGCAGCTGGCGGGACAAGAGGGGGATCTCTAAGTCGGTGGATCAAACCAACGAGGTTATCCAAGCTTAGTGGTGCCGACTCATAGGTCAAATACAATCGAGACAATGCAAATAAATCAAGTACAAATATATATAATCAAGCGGGCAAGACGGGGTGCTCAAGGGCACACTGACATATCATGTGGTGCAATGCAATTCGGGTCAAGTAACCATTTCAAGTGTACAACAATGCTTTCGGGGAAAACAAGTCATGTAATGTAAAATCTTGGAAATGAAGAATATAATGAACTATACCAATCCGGGAAAGATAATGATTTTAAGATCTATTTGAGTGAATAGGGGTCCCATATGTCGATTATTGAAATGACTTGGTACTCCTTGAGTTTGAAGACATTCCGGGCTCCTTATGCACTTTTACACTTTTCAAAACTTCGAATGACATCCTTGTGACATGGTTTCTTTCTCAAATGGCCTCATACAATGCCTAGTGAATCTCCTTGGATCGACAAAGCTCAACGCTCGAACGAACCGGAGAGTTCGTTTGAGCGGGGAGCTTTTCGAAATCTGGAGAATTTCGGTTACCTTGCGGTCAGCTGGCGGTTAGCCGCCACTGGGACGGGCGGCTAGCCGCTGGTTGACTGCGGCTGGGCTGCAGAAATGCAGCTCACTGGAAAGCTGACCGCCAATGCGCGGTTACCTGGCGGTTAGCCGCCGATGGGTTCCGCGGTTAGCCGCTGGCTAACCGTGAGGCTGACCGCGTTTTCAGGGGGAAAATGATGCTCTCTGGAAAAGGAACCGTGACATTTCGGTTACCTGGCGGTTAGCCGCCAGTCACCAGACGGCTAGCCGCCGGGTGGCCGTAGGCTGACCGCCAGTGCGAGAATCACCCACTGTGTGCAGATTTGAGTCACTTTCCTCCTCAAAACCATCCTCCTCACTTTCACTTAATCCTTGACACAAAACTGAGCTAAAAGCTCCTCCAATGCATCTATTTTCACTTCTCCCAATACTCCAATATTTGTTCATTCATCCCTTCCTCCATCCATATCAAATCCAATACAAGAAAGAAGGAAACCATATCACCATAGAGTACATTGGGTATAAACAAGAAAAGGATTAAATGCCATTCACTACTACACTTATAAGTCATAATTGCAATACCATAAATGCACTACTAAAGCTCCATTATGAACATTTATGTCAAACTAATGTAATAAATAGACATGAGTGAAAAACACCAAAAATCATGGAAAGCTTATAAAGATCAAACATCCACTTGCCTTGTGTCTCCTAACAATGCAATAAAGCTCTAATACTCTTCCAAGCAAGGAATCCAAGCTATGAACAAAAATCCCCAAAAACAAACCCTAAAAGAGTCAAACCAATGAAATAGAAAGGGGAACTTTACAATAATGGAAATGAAGCTTCTCAAGGGCTAGAGGAACACTAATCTAGGAGATGGGAAGAATCACTTACTTGGGTGGCCTTCAAATGAAGAGAACTAGTTCAAAGAAGATCTCTAGATTGATGGATTTCTCCAAAAATGGTGTCAAGATGAAGCTTGTGAGATGAGGAAGAAGAAGATGATCTCCATTTCTAGCTTGGTGCAAGTTTGAGAGTGGATTGAGTGATAAAAGGAAAGAGCAAGAAGAAGATGAAGAAAACCCTAGCTCTCACCTCTTGTGCTGGAAAAATGGAAATGAAGTGAATGGGTTAATGGCTTCCCCTTTGTTAACAATGAATTGGGTCCCACTACTAAAGGAACTAGATTGGCTGAAATCATCTCTCTCGAGACCTCGGATGAATTCGACGAAGAAGGAAGAAATGATCGTCGAAATATCTAGTTTCTAAAAAGTGTATGTTTCGCGGGTTTCGGGAATATCAAGTTTTGGGTACAGATTTGGTGTGCAATGACTGTTTTGCCCTCAAGGCCAAGAATTCGGGTTTCGGGATCTCAAACGGAACCGGGATCAACATGAAAGTTGAATGAAATAACAATACCAATAAAACAAGATTAAAATCATGAATGTAAAAACCTCTGTTAAATCCTCAAACATATGCAATGTCATGAAAAGGGACCCCCAAAGGCCCTACTAACACTAAGCCAATCAAAATCCCCAAAACTATAACAAAGGCTAATTCAAACTCAACTTAGCCAAAATCACTAATCGAGCTTAGTACTAACACGCAACTAAATTAGTACTAATCGGGCTCACTCGGGTCGGGGTCTTACACCACTTAGGTTTGCCAAGCCTACTGATTTTCTGCTCAAAGTATCAGCAACTACATTAGCTTTCCCCGGGTGGTACTTGATTGGAAAATCGTAATCCTTTATATATTCCATCCATCTTCTCTGCCTCATGTTCAATTCCTTCTGAGAAAACAAGTACTGTAAGCTGCGGTGATCGGAGTGGACTTCGAACTTCTCTCCATAGAGGTAATGTCTCCACATTTTCAACGCGAAAACAACCGCTGCTAACTCAAGATCATGGGTGGCATAGTTCTTCTCGTGATCTTTCAACTGTCTGGATCCATATGTAATCACTTTTCCCTCTTGCATCAACACACAACCAAGTCCAACATTCGAAGCATCGGTAAAAATGGTAAAACCGCCGCTTCCGGATGGCAAAGTAAGGACTGGTGCTGTAGTCAATCTCTTCTTTAGCTCTTGGAAACTCTCTTCACACTGCTCTTTCCATACATATGGCACATTCTTCCTTGTCAACTTCGTCAAAGGTGACTTAATCGACGAAAATCCCTGCACAAGCCTCCTGTAATAACCTGCTAAACCCAGAAAACTTCTGATTTCTGTTGCATTCTTCGGCCTTTCCCAACTCATAACTGCTTCAACCTTGGACGGATCCACTGATAGTCCTTCTTTGGAGATGATGTGCCCTAAAAATGCTACTTGCTCCAACCAAAATTCACACTTGTTGAGCTTCGCATACAACTGATTCTCTCTCAAGAGTTGCAGTGCTATCCTCAAGTGCTCTTCATGCTCTTCCTTGGTCTTGGAGTACACCAAAATGTCATCTATGAACACTACAACAAACTGATCCAAATACTCTGCAAATATCTAGTTCATCAACGCTATGAACACTGCCGGTGCATTAGTCAACCCAAATGGCATCACTAGGAACTCATAGTGGCCATATCTTGTCCGGAAAGCCGTTTTCATCACATCTGATTCTCTAACTCTCAGCTGATGGTAACCGGATCTCAAATCAATCTTCGAAAAATATGATGCACCTTGTAACTGGTCAAACAATTCCTCTATCCTTGGCAATGGATATTTGTTCTTGATGGTCATTTGATTCAATCTTCTGTAATCTATACACATTCTCATCGAACCATCCCTCTTCTTGACAAACAAAAATGGAGCTCCCCATGGTGAAATACTCGGTCTCACAAAACCTTTGTCCAACAATTCTTGCAACTGAGTCTTTAACTCTCCCAACTCTGCTGGAGCCATTCTATATGGTGCGATAGATATCAGAGCGGTCCCTGGTAACAACTCGATAGTGAAATCAATCTCTTTGATGGGTGGTAAACCTGGAATCTCCTCCGGAAAAACATCCGGGAACTCCCAAACAATTGGGATCTCCTCCACCCCTTGGGACCGTTTATCCTCCGTGATAAACGCCAAATATGCTTCACAACCACTTCTCAAAAGTCTACCAGCCTTCAATACTGAGACAAACCCTGCACGAGGACTCCTCCTCTCTCCCTGAAACAACACCCCTGCTGGTGTCTCATCTAACTTGAAAGTTAGGGTCTTATGGAAACAATCCATTGTGGCATGGTATCCTGCCAGCCAATCCATCCCTAGGATGACATCAAAATCGAACATCTCTAATAGAATGAGATCTGCGGTTAAAACCACTTCTCCTATCTGGACTGTACAATTAGGGTAATATGTACTACAAATAATCTGTTTGCCTACTGGGGTTGCCACAGTCAAAATAAACTCAAGTTCTCTAGCATGCATATCAATCAACTTAGAAAATTCATGGGATAAGAATGAATGTGTAGAGCCAGGGTCAAATAAAATCTTAGCTTTTATCCCATAAACACGAAGTGTACCTTCCACTACATTTCCCGCTGCCTCTGCATCCACTCTATTGACCCCTTAGATTTGCCCTCGATGTTGTGGCCTATTCTGTGCCTGCTGTGGTCTGCCTTGTGGTGCATTCCTATGCTGTTGCGGTGCACGCTGATTGTGGATTTGTCCCTGCTGACAAGCCTGTTGTTGTTGTTGTTGTGGTCTATGCTGCTGCTGTTGTGGTGCTTGTTGCTATAGGGGCCTTGCCTGATTCTGAACAACGATTGCATTCTGTGTGCTGCTGGACGCTGTGCCCCTTGCTGCTGATGCTGATTCTGCCTATTCTGCCTTGGACAGTCTGTCATCTGATGGGCCATAGAACCACATCTGAAACATGCTCCTGTGAGTGTACGACACTGTGCACTCTCATGGTTCTTCCCACAGTGGGTACAAACCAAGGGACCCTGAGCATTCTGTTTTGTCCTCTGTCTCTTGTTCTGATGATTCTTCTGCTGGTAGTTCTGCTGATGAGCTTGTCCCTTGCCTTGAACTCTAAGGATCTTGTTGTGAAAGTTCTCAAACTTATAGGCCCTCTTGACCGCTTCATCGAAAGTTGCGGGTGGTACTACTCCGGTTGCATCTCTCTCAATGAAGGGATTAAGTCCCTCAAAGAATTAGGAAATTTTCTTCTCCACCGTATCCACCAACTCCAGAGCATATCTAGACAATCTCTCGAACTTGGTGAGGTATTCGAGGACTGTCATACTTCCCTGCACAAGCTGTTGAAATTATATGGCCTTTTGCTTCTTGATGTGAGCGGACACGTACTTATCATGGAATTGCCTCTTGAAGTTTGCCAAAACCTCTGCATCAGCCACAGTCTTGTATTCTTCCCTCACCGTCTTCCACCATCTGTCTGCTGTACCGCTAAATAGGGATGTGCTAGCTTCACTCTTTCACCTCCGGTACAATGGAAAACCTCAAAGATGTTCTCCGTATGTTCCAACCAGTCATCTACAGCCAATGGATCTTCTATTCCAAGGAACTCTTTCGGAGCCCTCTTCCGAAACCGCTCAAACAAAGCGTTCGGGTCATGTTGCCTCTGATTGATAACGATTGCGGGCTGAGGTTGAACCGGTTCTGGTCTCCTCTGTAGTACTTCCAACAACTGCCTTTGCATATCTGCCAATTCCCTAGCATGGTCTTCCTCTCTTTTGAGCATTTGTTCTTGCAACCTAGCTTGATTCTCATTGGCCTGATGCTGCTGGTCAAGCATCGCCTGCATCATCTGCTGAAATTGATTCGGTGGATTGTTATCAACCCTATCCTCTTCAAGTGGAACTGTGTGATCACTATCGCTAGCAGAAGGGTTGCCATTTACTGGTCTCTTTCGAGGTGGCATGATGCTGCAAAACAAATTGTTAGCACATAATAATCAAATAAAGGGTCACACATTGCTCACACGATACTAGCTAACAAAAGATCTAACAGATCCTCGCCACGTCCTTAGGATTTCTAGTTTCTTTTAATTACTTGAAACACGTCTCGTTCTGATACCAGTCTGTCGTGACCCCGGACCGGGCCCCCGAGGGACTGATCCGGGATCGGGACTAATAATGATAATCTACATCAACATCAACAGTTTAATAATACCATACATTTATTTAATTTTCCACAGGTGTCCGCGGTGAGGATATCAATACCATAAATGAACATTTCTATTAAGTGCGGAAGCGTGTAGCAAATCAAATGAGAAGTCACATCTAATCACAATTTAACTCACATGTATAATCAAGTATCAGAGTGAGCAATGAACATTAGCATGTTACCCAAAAGTAAGTTAAAGTTTATACAAGATCATTTAATTACATTTCTCAAAAATAGAGGCCCACAAGGCCAATATAACCAAAATACCAATCCAAAGAATGGTTGAATAGTTTCCCAAAATATATATAGTCTCTCATAGCCACCAAACGTCTACATGATGTCATCAGCACGCCACTCAACTAATTGTTGCGGTTCTACGACCGCCTCCTCAAGCTCCTCCTCGGGATAACTATAAATGGGACCTTGGTACCAAAGAGTAGGTCAAACACGATGGTTTGGCAAATTGGATAAAACACAATGACAATATGAAAAATACATGAATTTACCTCCAAAAACATTTGAACCTGTTTAAATGACAATTTCTCTAAACAAGATAAACCAGTACCTTATCTATGTAAGCAGCTTGAGATAAGCCAATCATCCTATTTTTCCTACCTCGATGGAGTTTGATCCCTAGGATGTAATTAGCTTCTCCCAAGTCCTTCATATCAAAAGTCCTTGCTAACCAAACTTTTACCGTTGACAACATTCCTATATCTTTCCCAAGGAGAAGGATGTCGTCGACATATAAAATCAGAAAAACTACCCTGTCACCTTCATTTTTCATGTACACACATGACTTATCCGGATTTTGACTAAAACCAAATGATTTGATTGCCCAGTCAAAACGGATGTTCCAGCTTCGGGATGCCTGCTTCAATCCATAAATGGACTTCTGCAGCTTGCAAACTCTTTGCTTTTGGTTACTTGCTATAAAACCGTTTGGCTGCATCATATAGATGTCTTCCTCAAGATGGCCGTTGAGAAACGCCGTCTTGACATCCATTTGCCAAATCTCGTAATCGAGATGAGCTGCAATGGATAAAAGTATCCGGATGGACTTGAGCATGGCTGTTTGCGTGATTTTCCGCAAGTATACGGTTGTCTCAAGTAATATAGACTATGAAAGTCCGAATATCGTTCCCACGAGGATCGTTACAAGAGAAATAACAATGATTAATGAAAAGGAGTATCAACTCAAATATAGCTAACAAAATCAAAGGAGGAATAAAAACAAACACATAGAAGGTATGAACAAATAAGCTAATAGATATGATGGCGTTGATAGAGAAATGGAGTGTGAGAATTAAAACAAGTAAATAAGTGTGTGGGAATGTGAATACAATTAAACTAAAGCAAGTAAAATAAGCAACAAACAATACTAAAGGATAGATTGAATAATCTAGAATCCACTAAGTGACACTAATCCAATGCTAATGCTCTTTTATTTTCCCAAACAAATACTCAAATCTAATGACAAATCAATGCTTAGATTTGGAAAATATAACTTTAAAGCTCTAAGATAGAAATTAACAATCTAATAGCTAAGATTTTCTTCCCTTCATAAAAGAAAAGATTCCTAATAACTATCTATCAAAAGTAAGCATAAACCATCAAAAGATGTTTACTCCTAAGCATTATTTATCAAACCTAAGCATAGATAGTAAAAAGAATGCTAAAAGAAATAAGCATGAAAGGTTGCACAATGCAATGAAGACAAATCTATTCTAACATATTAAGCACATAAACAAGGGAATTAAAATAAAGAGCATAAGCAAAGGAAATAGAATCAACTTAGCTTCATCTAGAAGATCCAATCAAAGTGATTAGCCACCCATTGGAGAAGACAAAGCTTTCATTAAAAATCTTCAAATTTTACAAAGCTTTCCTCACTTTCTCTCAACAATTGCTCTCAATTACATGAATAGCTTAAGTAAAGAGGAGGAGGCTCTCCTTGCTTGTGTGTCTAATGCCTAGAGCTTCCTTCCTTATATAGAGACATTTGCCTTGCTCTTTTTGGTTTCTTTCCGATGTGGGACTTCACAAGAATGAAAATATGAACATATGAATGTAATTCTCGTGTTAGAAAACAGTCCCCAGATTGATGTGCAATTTTGACCCCCGAAACGTCCGGATTGGGAAAAATGTTGTGAAATATGATTTGTAGATCTTAGAACAAGCTTTCCAATGCTTCTGAGATCACCTCAATCGGACATTCGAGTGAAAAGATATGGTCAAAATACCAACCCAGGTCTTTCATTTTTCTTCTTATTGTTGGCCTATCTTTGTCATTTCTTGATCCAATTGTCTTCCAAACTTATCCTTACTCTCTTTAACTCTTGAATCTCAACTTTAATCTTCAAATTAATCTTCAATTTACACCTACAAAGAGAAATTAACATAATTGAGAGTATTTTCTAACATATTTTGTATGGAGGTCATTGGAACTCATATAAATGCAAACAAATGACTATCTATAATGGAAAGATATGAGCAAAGCATGATAGGGAGGAAATTTATTATTTTTATGCTAAAAATAGTGTTTTGAGTTATTTTATCTTTGAAATCTCATAAAATAAAGCTATGAAAGTGTATTTTTTTTGTGAACTCATCACACCTCCAAACCTACATTTTGCTAGTCTCGAGCAAAATAAAAGAAAACTAACTATATGCAGAAAAAAAAAATCCTAACTCACTTTCGCAGGAATCGCGGCTGCACTTAGCTCGTGCAACAAGCCATTTAAACCCCTAAGTTTCCCTTAGTGGACGAGTGTTGTCTCGTGAGGGTTTTCAGCGAATAAATCCCACAAAATTCTTTTTATTTATATCATCGGGTTTTTAGCAAGCTAATAAAAATAAAAGCAAGTTTAGAACACTATCCAATTGCTAAAAATATTTCATTGATGCTCAAGTCCCGGAGTGTATTTGAGTGAGTTTAGCCAACACTTGTGCGGTTTTGGGTTATGAGAAAACACAAATTTGATCACCTTCTGAATCCATTCGGTTTGACTTCAGCCTCACAGTCATACTCTCGGAAATAAAATCGCTTAGATTTTCTGACTTATCACTCTATATGTGAGTATTGGTAAGGCAAAAGGACTCACATATCTTTTGAGAATGAAGAATTTTTTATGTTGAAGTTATCTCATGGAAAGAACAACCATTTAATTGAGGGTGAAAATGCTCACTCAACTTCTCACTTGTTTTAACATCCTAACTTTTCCTGAAATTCAATAGGTCTTTTATTGGTTGTAATGGGGGTTAGGGCAAAGGGTTTGGTAAAATATGGAAAATGAGGTTTTAGGGTTTTTGAGAAGGTAAGATCTTGAGTTTTCTTTGAAGGAATCTTCTTCAATTCGTCTTCACTTTTTCTCTCTTTTTTTTCTTTTTTTTTTTTTTGGATTTTTTTTTCAACTATGCTCTTTTTTTTTGTTTTTTTTTTTTCGAGAAGACTTTTTCCTTAGATAGATCATGTGAAGTATCAACAATGCACACTTCCTTCTTTCTTTATCTTTTCCTTCCTCTTCTCAAAAACAATCGGTTGAAGGCTTTTTATTTGGGTGGAGAGGCTTTGGGAATTTTTAAAGAAAAATATATAAAGGATAATGGCTCAAAAAGGGTTACTATGGAAATGTTTTTATGGGTAGGTTTTTAATGGCCATGAGGTTTTAATTTTAGATTGCCTATCATCACTTTACCAGGTCTAGAAAGGTGCTCACAAGCTACAAGTCAAGGTTAGTTCGCAATTTTGATGACACCCTCAATGGTTCGAAAGAAATAGGCACTAATGAGATAAAAAGAAATGTGCCGAAAACTACGAGTTTGAGTAGCTCTTCATTCTACTCGGAATTAGCGCAGAAGAGTCCTTACCCTGAAGGAATAGAACGGCTCTACACTCAATTGGTTTAGTCTCCACTAGTGATTTGTCAGGGTCACTCATATGTGCTCACTCTTCACTTGGACTACACTCATGTGGCTAAATGTGCAAGAAATTTTCCAAGACTTGATTTTGTGACATTCTTTTTAGGATTTGGATAGTATGGTAAACTAAGATTTCGAAACTTATTAACAAGCTAAAATCCCACAATTTTATTTCTTTTTTTTTTTTTTTTTTTTTTGGAGAAATTAAAAAAATTTACTAAATATTTACAGGCAAATACATGTGTGCAATGCAGTACCACACCCCCAAACCTAAATCAAACATTGTCCTCAATGATATGCAATGCGAAATGATAAATGGACAAGAAAAGAAGAAAGAAAAAAAATGGAACGCCTTACCATCGGTTGATGCAAAAAAGGAATATTGGGTTGCCTACCAACCAGTGCTAAGTTTTACTTTATCAACCCGATGTGGCCCTGAAAATTACTTATGCAACATACACAGGGTCCTGAACAAGAGTTTCTTTGACATCCTTGTTCTTAAGCTCCAAAAAAGGTTTCAACCTCTGACCATTGACTTTAAAAACATCCCCATTCTTGGGGTTCTCAATCTCAACTGCCCCATGAAAATAGACAGTGCGAACAATAAAGGGTCCAGTCCAGCGAGATCTCAGTTTTCCTGGAAAAAGATGCAGGCGAGAATTGTACAGAAGAACTTTCATGCCCGGTTCAAAGGATTTCCTCAAGATAGATTGATCATGGTTTCTCTTCATCCGATCCTTATAAGTCTTGGCATTCTCATAGGCGTCATTTCTAAGTTCCTCTAGCTCATTGAGATGCAACTTGCGTAGGTTACCGGCTTTAGTTAAATCAAAATTGAACATTTTGATGGCCCTGTAAGCATTATGCTCCAATTCTATCGGCAAGTGACATGCTTTCCCAAAGACCAATCGATATGGAGACATGCCGATCGGGGTCTTATAGGCAGTCCGATAAGCCCATAAAGCGTCTGTCAATCTTAAAAACCAATCTTTCCGGGTAGGATTGACTGTCTTTTCCAAAATTTGCTTTATTTGCCTATTAGACACTTCCACCTGTCCGCTAGTTTGAGGGTGATACGGAGTAGCAACCTTATGAGTAATAGAATATTTTTTCATCAGATTCTCGAAGGTGCTATTACAAAAATGACTCCCACCATCACTGATAATCGCCCTGGGGGTACCAAATCTAGAAAAGATGTTTTCTTTAATAAATTTGATAACCACGTGACGATCATTCGTTCTGGTTGGAATCGCCTCTATCCATTTGGAGACATAATCTACAGCAAGCCAAATGTATAAGTTGCCGAAGGAACTCGGAAATGGACCCATGAAGTCTATGCCCCAAACATAAAAAATCTCCACAATAAGCATCGGATTTAAAGGCATCATGTTCCTCCGCGTAATTCTGCCTAATTTCTGACAACGTTCACAATGCAAACAAAAGGTGTGACAATCCTTGAAAAGGGTGGGCCAGTAAAATCCGCACTGCAACACCTTTGCTGCGGTCTTTCTAGAACTAAAATGCCCACCACAGGCATGGTCATGGCAGAAGGATATCACACTTAAGCAGTCCTCTTCTGAAATGCATCTCCTAATGATTTGGTCTGGACAGTACTTGAACAGGTATGGGTCATCAAAGAAGAAATGCTTAACCTCAGACAAAAACTTGAACCTATCCTGTTTGGACCAGTGATCGGGCATCTGTCCAGTGACCAGGTAGTTAACGATATCTGCAAACCAAGGGAAATGGGAGACACTCAACAATTGTTCATCTGGGAAACTCTCACTCAATGGGATGCTCTCATGCTCGAGGTCTGAAGGTAATCGAGAGAGATGGTCAGCTACAACATTTTCAAAACCTTTCTTGTCCTGAATCTCAAGGTCAAACTCTTGTAACAAGAGAATCCACCTTATCAGACGGGCTTTTGTATCTTTTTTCATCAACAGGTACCTAAGGGCCGAATGATCGGTGTAAACTATGACTTTAGACCCAATCAGGTAGGGTCTAAACTTCTCCAGGGCAAAGATGACAGCTAACAGCTCTTTCTCTGTGGTTGTGTAATTCAACTGAGCATCATTCAAGGTCCTACTGGCATAATATATGACATGGGGTGATTTGTTCACTCTCTGTCCTAGCACAGCCCCAAGAGCATGGTCAGAAGCGTCACACATGAGTTCGAAAGGAATTGTCCAATCAGGTGGCTTTATTATTGGGGTAGAGGTCAACTCCTTTTTCAATTGTTCAAATGCTTGTAGGCAGGGTTCATTGAAGACAAAAGGCATATCCTTAGATAACAGATTGCACAAGGGTGCAGCTATCTTGCTAAAATTCTTAATGAACCGTCTATAAAAACCTGCATGGCCCAAGAAAGATCTGATATTCTTCACCGTTTTTGGCGGTGGCAGGTTGGAAATGAGTTCAATTTTGGCCTTGTCAACCTCAATGCCATTCTCAGAAATAACATGGCCCAAGACAATTCCTCTTTTCACCATGAAATGACACTTCTCCCAATTCAAAACAAGATTCTTTTCTTGACATCTCACTAACACAAGGTTCAGGTGATGCAAACATTCTTGGAAACTACTCCCATGGACCGAAAAATCGTCCATAAACACCTCTAAGAATCGCTCGACCATGTATGAAAATATGCTCATCATACACCTTTGAAATGTCGCAGGTGCATTGCACAGCCCAAAAGGCATACGCCGGTAGGCAAATGTACCGAAAGAACATGTAAAAGTTGTCTTGTCCTGATCTTCGGGTGCTATGGGTATCTGATTATAGCCGGAGTATCCATCAAGGAAACAATAAAAGGCATGACCGGCTAGTCTCTCAAGCATCTGGTCCATAAATGGGAGGGGAAAATGGTCTTTACGGGTGGCCAAGTTCAACTTTTTATAGTCAATGCACACTCGCCAGCCCGTCTGGGTCCTTGTGGGCACTAACTCGTTCCCCTCATTCTTTACAACAGTTAGCCCGGACTTTTTTGGCACAACATGGACTGGGCTCACCCATGAGCTGTCCGAAATAGGGTAAATGATACCTGAATCCAACAGTTTCAGAACCTCCACTCTTACGACATCCTTCATTGATGGATTAAGACGCCTCTGTGGTTCTCTGGAAGTTTTTGCATTTTCTTCCAAATGGATCCGATGTTGAACCACAGATGGACTTATTCCTTTTATATCTGCAATTGTCCAGCCTATAGCCTCTTTGTGATCCTTCAGGATTTCAATCAATTGTTGTTCCTGGACTTCTTCCAGGTCCGAGGCTATAATGACGGGGAGGGTTTCAGCTGGGCCCAAAAACACATACTTGAGGGTGTCAGGTAGTGGTTTTAGGTCCAGCTTGGGCGGTTCTTCAATTGATGGAACAGGTGGGGCAGCCGATGGGGTCAAGATCTCTGGCTTGGGTTGCCATTGACTCCTCTCAAAAGCAGGGGTAGAATCCAGTAACGCATTTACTTCTTTAATGCTTTTCTCAACATCAATGTTACCTCCAAAATGTGCAAGACAGGCCTCTAGTGGGTCCTCACAAACTAATTGTGATCCAACACTCTCAATAAACTCCTCTAGGTAACTCACCTCACAAATTTCATAATCACTCTCATCTCTGGGCTGCTTGCCAACATTAAAAATGTTTATCTGGACTGTCATATTCCCAAACGATAGGTGCATCACACCATTTCGGCAATTAATCAGGGCATTGGAAGTGGCAAGGAATGGTCTCCCTAAAATTACCGGGATTTTCACGATATTTCCGATTGGTGGTCGAGTATCAAGGACTACAAAATCCACTGGGAAAACAAACTCACCTACCTTGATCAAAACATCCTCAACAACACCTTTGGGGTACCTGACTGAAGCATCAGCTAGTTGTAAGGTCACCTTTGTTGGTTTCAGCTCCCCCAAACCTAACTCCTTGTATATCGAATACGGGAGCAGATTGACACTCGCACCCAAGTCCAGCAAAGCCTATTCTATGTGATGATCCCCTATTTGACAAGAAATTGTAGGACACCCAGGGTCCTTGTATTTGATTGGGGTCGAAGTGGTAATGATGGAACTGCATTACTGGGCTAAAAAGGCCTTTTTGGGTACATTGGTTGCTCTCTTGAATGTACATAAATCTTTGAGGACTTTGGCATAAGTTGGGATTTGTTGGATGGCTTCTAACAATGGAATGTTAATTCTCACTTGCTTGAACACTTCAAGGATTTTATCCAGCTGGACATTATTTTTCATTTGACCTAGCCTCTGAGGATATGGGGCCTTGGGAACAAAGGTTTTAGGTGGGGGCTCACTCGGTGAGGCAGCTCCTATTGGTTTCTCAGGTTCCTTAGTGGGCTCTGGGTCCTTCTTTGGTTCCTCAAGTTCTTTTTCCAAAACTACATGCTCCCTCCTCACTTGAGTCCGTTCAGATTGCCTAGGGTCCTCTTCTGGTGTGTCAACCTCCTTTGTAGCCATTCTACGGGTGGTAACTGCATGCATTGCATTGACTTGCTCATGGACTTTGCCTTTGTCATCTTGGACAACAAATTGGCCCGTTGAAGTTTGGCCTTTGGGGTTGGCTTCAGGCTGACTTGGAAAAGTACCCTTATCTCTTTGAGCTATTGACCTGGCCAACTGGGTGACAGTGTATTCCAACTTGGCAATGGACTGGGTATTGGCATTCAAATTCTGAGTAGTGCTTTGCTGGAATTGGAGGGTATTTTGGGCCAACATTTTCATTGTGTCCTCTAGAGAACTTATCTGCTGATTCTGGGAATTAAGATTCTGATAACCTTGGACCATGGGTGGTCCCTGTGACACTTGGGGTACTTGAGGCTTTTGGTATCCCGGAGGTGGCATATGCTGGGCCATTGGCTGAGAAGGGTTTCCTTGGTGTTGTCCTTTGGTCCATGAAAAATTAGGATTATCCTTCCAACCAGGATTGTATGTATTAGAATACGGATCATACCTCGGCCGCTCATATCTAGTATTCTGGTAAAGCGCACTCACCTCCTCCATACTCTCACTTTGACTTTGACCAAAGAATGCTCTACATTGGGATCCATGATGGGTAAACTCTCCACAATTGGTGTAGGGTGGGGCAGTAGGGTCACTGACTGCTTGACTCATCTTTAATGATTCCAGGGTCTTTGGGGTGGTCTGCTGACAGGTTTGGTTCATTTCAAGGGCTTCTAATCTCCTTGTCAGCGTGGCCAACTTGGCCTCGGCCTCGAATTTGGGTTTCATTCTATGCATGCCCCTTCTTTCTGCAACAATGGGTCTTTTGGGATCCTCTCTGATAGGTTCCCATTGGAGAGTGTTCTCAGCGACCTCCTCAAGGTATGTCCAAGCTTGGTCAGCTGTCTTTTGAGTGAATACTCCATTGCAGAAAGACTCCACCATGGTCTTGGTGGGGTAGTCCAGTCCTTCATAAAGGATTTGGACTAGCCGGATCTTTTCAAATCCGTGAAGCGGGCATTGTAACAATGAGTCTTTGAACCTTTCCATGTACTCATACATGGTTTCTCCCTCCAGTTGGTGGAAGTTGTTCAGGGTATGTCTAATGAAGGCCGTTTTCTATTTTGAATAAAACTTTTTATAAAAGGCCTCGACTAGTCCCTCCCATGTGTTTATGGAATTAGCCTGTAAGGCGTAAAGCCATGCTTTCGCCTTCTCCTTCAGCGAGAACGGGAACAACCTAAGCTTAAGGGCCTCTTCAGACATATGGTTATACTTCATGGTCCCACAGATTTCCTCAAACTCTCTCACATGTTGATATGGGTTCTCATTTTCCACCCCTCGGAAAATTGGTAACATCTGGATTAAGCCGGATTTCAGCTCAAATGAGGCATTTGTAGCGGGTATGACGATGCATGAGGGTTGGGTAGATCGGGTTGGGTACATGTACTCCCTAAGAGTCATGGGTTGGGTTTGTGGGTTTCCGTCAGCCATTTCCTCAATGGCAATGGGGCCCGCAAAATTCTCAACAGGGATATTGAATAAATCAAAGCTCTCTAAACGACCCTGCACACGTAACCAACTGTGCATAAACTACCTCTCAACTTCGAAAGTGATGGTCCACTCAAATGATGATGAACGAGGATTAATGCTTAAACACAAACAAGAAAAACAAAATGATTTTGAAAAACAAACTAAATTATTCTCAACTAAGGCTACCTAAAATTAAACTAGACAGCTCCTAACTGTGAATAGTACACCTAGGCCTCCAATCCGGTCCTATGAAACGTAATCGGCCAGGCAAGCCCCCAGGGGATTGGTGGGATCACAATGCGCGTGGCAAAGGTTCCGCTTAAATACCAAACTCCTAGATCAGATGAACTGTCTCCCTTAAAGGGACAAGGCTATTCTAGGCACCGATTTCCGTCAAGGAGCGCAAATGGTACAACCTTTGATGGTCTTCTCCTAATGAGCTCGTGTCCTATGGTCACGTTTCTACTCAAATTTTATTAAAGGTTAAGGATTCCTAAGTAGTGAGGAAAATGAGTTCCTATGGGCAAGGAAATGGTGATGAAATCCAATCCTTATCTTGTTGGGGGTATGATTGCCCTTACTAAGTGTGTGCTTTCCAAATTACTTTGTGTATTTTAAAATGATTAAGCACTACAAAGCAATTAAACAATCAAACAACCAACAAAATTGACCCACTAACAGAGGATGCGTGGGTGTATCGAAATACGCACCTCCCAAACTAAATTGGGGGAAGATCGGTTGAAGTCGACCCAAGCCACCGACACCAATTTCGGTGTACGAACTTGGGGGGCCGCGACGGTATCGTCCAACCGTCCTCCTTCTTTAATTATTACAATGCTTTGAAAACTTAAATGAACTTTAAAAAAAAATTATTACAAATTTGAAATGAATCCTAATACAAGATTTTTCTAAGAAAGCAAATTAAATTCCTAAGTTAGAGTTCTTTGGTTGCTCTTTTCCTCTTTCCTTGCTCCAACCGCGGAATCCCTGAAAATACAAACAAAGAAAATGTGTAGAATCCGCAATGAAAACTAAAAGAAAGAATAAAAATGCAACTAAGCTATATGAGAGTTGAAAATCCTTAAAATCAAGGATTTCTATGTACGCCGATCCCCGGCAACGGTGCCAAAAACTTGTTTGCGTGATTTTCCGCAAGTATACGGTTGTCTCAAGTAATATAGACTATGAAAGTCCGCATATCGTTCCCACGAGGATCGTTATAAGAGAAATAACAATGATTAATGAAAATGAGTATCAACTCAAATATAGCTAACAAAATCAAAGGAGGAATAAAAACAAACACATAGAAGGTATGAACAAATAAGCTAATGGATATGATGGTGTTGATAGAGAAATGGAGTGTGAGAATTAAAACAAGTAAATAAGTGTGTGGGAATGTGAATACAATTAAACTAAAGCAAGTAAAATAAGCAACAAGCAATACTAAAGGATAGATTGAATCATCTAGAATCCACTAAGTGACACTAATCCAATGCTAATGCTCTTTTATTTTCCCAAACAAATACTCAAATCTAATGACAAATCAATGCTTAGATTTGGAAAATATAACTTTAAAGCTCTAAGATAGAAATTAACAATCTAATAGCTAAGATTTTCTTCCCTTCATAAAAGAAAAGATTCCTAATATCTATCTATCAAAAGTAAGCATAAACCATCAAAAGATGTTTACTCCTAAGCATGATTTATCAAACCTAAGCATAGATAGTAAAAAGAATGCTAAAAGAAATAAGCATGAAAGGTTGCACAATGCAATGAAGACAAATCTATTCTAACATATTAAGCACATAAACAAGGGAATTAAAATAAAGAGCATAAGCAAAGGAAATAGAATCAACTTAGCTTCATCTAGAAGATCCAATCAAAGTGATTAGCCACCCATTGGAGAAGACAAAGCTTTCATTAAAAATCTTCAAATTTTACAAAGCTTTCCTCACTTTCTCTCAACAATTGCTCTCAATTACATGAATAGCTTAAGTAAAGAGGAGGAGGCTCTCCTTGCTTGTGTGTCTAATGCCTAGAGCTTCCTTCCTTATATAGAGACATTTGCCTTGCTCTTTTTGGTTTCTTTCCGATGTGGGAATTCACAAGAATGAAAATATGAACATATGAATGTAATTCTCGTGTTAGAAAACAGTCCCCAGATTGATGTGCAATTTTGACCCCCGAAACGTCTGAATTGGGAAAAATGTTGTGAAATATAATTTGTAGATCTTAGAACAAACTTTCTAATGCTTCTGAGATCACCTCAATCGGACATTCGAGTGAAAATATATGGTCAAAATACCAACCCAGGTCTTTCATTTTTCTTCTTATTGTTGGCCTATCTTTGTCATTTCTTGATCCAATTGTCTTCCAAACTTATCCTTACTCTCTTTAACTCTTGAATCTCAACTTTAATCTTCAATTTACACCTACAAAGAGAAATTAACATAATTGAGAGTATTTTCTAACATATTTTGTATGGAGGTCATTGGAACTCATATAAATGCATATAAATGACTATCTATAATGGAAAGATATGAGCAAAGCATGATAGGGAGGAAATTTATTATTTTTATGCTAAAAATAGTGTTTTGAGTTATTTTATCTTTGAAATCTCATAAAATAATGCTATGAAAGTGTATTTTTTTGTGAACTCATCAATGGCTACCGGCGAGATGGCTTCCTCATAATCGATACCCTTTTTCCGAGTATACCCTTTCGCAACAAGCCTAGCCTTAAAGGTCTCAACTCTTCCATCTGGTCCTCTTTTGCTTTTGTAGACCCACTTGCACCTAATAGGTTTGATATTGGCAGGCAAGTCCACAAGTGTCCAGACCTGATTAGAGTACATGAACTCCATCTTAGCTTTCATAACATCCTGCCAATGTCCCGAATCTATGTCATTAATTGCTTCATCATAGTTACAGGGATCCTGTTCCATTTCTTCCGGGATTGCCTCGTAAGACTCTCCCAAGAACGAGAACCTATCAGGGGGCCTGATTATTCTCCCACTACGATGAGGCACTGGTGTAGCTACTGGGTCTGGTAAGGGCGGTTCTTCCTCAAGTTCGGTCATACTTGGATTTGGAATTGATTGTTCTTGAATCTCTTCCAAGATCACCTTTTCTAAAGATTTCCGGTCCATCATATAATCTTCCTCCAGAAAAACCGCATTGGTGCTTACCAGCACTTTCTGCTCTCTGGGATTATAGAATAACCAACCTTTGGTTCCTTTAGGATATCCTACAAAAGTGCATACTTCCGACTTCGTTTCCAACTTATCCGTCTTTACCTTTAGCACGTGTGCCGGACAACCCCAAATGTGTAAATGTTGTAGAGTAGGTTTTCGCCCAGACCACAACTCCCGGGGAGTCTTAGTTACAGACTTAGATGGTACGAGGTTTAGTATGTACATCGTAGTATCCAAGGCATATCCCCAAAAGGATATAGGTAGTCCTGAGAAACTCAACATAGACCTGATCATATCTAAAAGAGTCCGGTTCCTTCTTTTCGCTACTCCATTTTGTTGAGGCACACTAGGAGTAGACAACTGGGATAGAATCCCATTTTCTGACAAGTATGCCATAAAGTCACCAGAGAGATATTCCCCTCCTCGATCTGATCGAAGAGTCTTGATACTTTTACCTAATTGCTTTTACGCTTCCGCTCGAAACTCTTTGAACTTTTCAAAAGCCTCGGACTTGCGGTGCACAAGGTATATGTATCCATATCTTGAATAATCATCTGTGAAAGTGATGAAGTATTCATATCCTCCTTTGGCCCTGACATTAATGGGCCCACATACATCAGTATGCACTAATTCCAATAAATCTTTGGCCCTATTGCCCTTAGATGAAAAGGGTCTTTTGGTCATTTTTCCTTCCAGACAGGACTCACAGACAGGCATTGGTTCTACCACCAATGAAGGCAAGATATCATCTTTCACTAGCCTGTCAATCCTATTTAGGTTTATATGACCTAGCCTCAAGTGCCAAAGTTTTGTTGGATTAGATGAAGGTGACTTTCTCTTTAATGATGGCCTATTTATTATTTCGGTATCATGTATCTCATACATTGTAGGAGTTAACAGATAAAGCCCATTGGTTACCTTGCCAGAACATATAAAAGTACCGTTTCTCTTTATGACAACTTCAGTACCAAAAGTAATAGAATAACTTTTATTCACCAAACTAGAAACTGAAATTAAATTCCGTCTTAAAGACGGTACATATAGAGTATCTGACAAAACCAACTTATTATCTTGAAAATATAAAGTAATAACTCCTACTGAGACCGCATCCGCCTTAGCATTAGATCCTAGGTTGACAATGATTTCGCCGTCACTGAGTCTCCTGGTTTCCCTGAACCCCTGCAACGAATTACATATGTGATTAGTTGCCTCGGAGTCCACACACCAAGATTCTGAAGTACCAGTTGCAAAACTAACTTCAGTAACAAGTGACTCAATCATACCTGAGGTCTTCTTCTTAGACAGATATTCTGGACAATTCCTCTTCCAATGTCCTGTCATACCACAATGGAAACACTTTCCTTTTGTCCCTAATCCCTTAGCCTTGCCAACACCACCATTAGGACCATTCTCCGCCTTAGGACCCTTCGGAACTGATTTCTTCTTGCCTTTCCGCCCTTTGCCTTTTGGTTTGGACTTGGCAAATGACTTTTCTGTCATCAGGGCGGTTGGCTTTTTCTTCATAATCCCTTCAGTCACGACCAGATGGCTAGACAGCTCAGCCAGAATCAGATTCATCTTATTCATGTTGTAATTGACCTTGAAATTGTTGAATGACTCTGGTAGTGACTCAAGTATTATATCAATCTGCGATTCTGCATCAATCGCAGCCCCCAGTACATCTAACTCATTCAACGAGTCCATCATTTTCAACATGTGGTCCTGTACTGGTGTGCCTTCAGCCATCTTGGTGCTTATAAGCACCCTCATAGCAGCCTGTCTAGCAGGCCTGCCCTGTTCCACAAACATCTCCTTTAAGTTTGATATAATATCATATGCAGTCTTAAAGGATTGATGTTGGTGTTTTAAAACACTAGACATAGATGCCTGTATGTAACATCTGGCCATCTCATCGTCTTTGGCCCACTCGGTATAAAGTTCCTTTTCTTCCTGTGATGCTTCCGGCAATGGCTCATCAAGGGGGGGGGGGGGGGGTTTGATAAGGACATATTTATATCCTGAAGCTGTCAGGACTATATCCAGGTTCCGTTTCCAGTCTACATAGTTGGATCCCACTAATTTATTTTGGTTGAGGATGGACGCAAGTGGATTGAAAGTATTTGAATTCATGCTGGAAATACTGTAGCACATAACCATACATTCAATTAATGAATTGAAAAGACATTAGGGTTTAGTATTCTACCAAATTTATATGGAATCCTCATAACCATTAAATTCAGAATAGATCGGAATCCCAATCCCCGGGGTATGCCTCCTTGGGGAGTGGATATACCTCCTAGATTGGTGCGGATCAAAGTTGGTCAAAATCGAAATTAAGACTAACTATCCATGATCCCCTTCATTCATTATTATCTAGGTATCTCATACCAAATAATGAATGACTCCCGATTTACTTCGGTTTCTAAAATAAATGAGGCAAATCCTTGGGGATGCTACATCATTATTTCAGTTAAGTGTGACCCACCAACTAGCATTGCATGACAACCGTTGCGAGCAGCTCCTCCTTGGGCAGTGGGTCCCTGCCTCGTCTCACCAACACTATCCATAGGAGATCCATATCTAGTAACCAGACAAGTAAAAGCCCTCCGTGGTGAACGGCCATTCTCAAGATGGCGCGAGGCTAATACTTTCCTTACAATGGACCTATGGTGGAAAACCATGGGAATTTCTAAATATAAATGCCCCGCTCCCACTTAATATTTTAGAATTGAGGATTTCTTTGTAAGGTATTAGGGCCCACATGTTTACATATGAACATCAAAACAACTCATGATATGATCTAAGATTGGTTCCAAGTCAAGTTATTTTATGGAAAGTCCAGTTTCTAAATTAGTGTTACCAATGTGTCCATCTCATGGGTCATCAACACTAATTAGAACTCTTTCCAAAAATTAATTTGATTTGACCAATTTTAGTAATTTGCTATGTTTGGATCAGATATGGAAATATTCTAATTAAGCATGCATCCATAAATAGAAATTGCAAAAATAGAAACTAGTCCTCTCCTCCACATGGCCCTAGCGGAATAGACTTCTAGACTTTCCAAAACTTTGAAATTCCTCAAACTCTTTGGGAAACTCCAGAACTCTCTTGGTAATCTTCAAACTCTTTGATTAGGAGTCCATCGCTTTCCTTCTTCGTCTCGGACATCGCCAGAATTTACAAATTTAGAAAAATTACATAAATTCCTATGCCTCAATTATGAGACTTACATGGTAATCTAAACATGGAAATAAAAGGGCTATAGGGAAATTCATCATGCCTTGCCCTTTCATGGGAAACCAAGGAAACCATGACGCCATTTATATTTAGCCTTAAATAAACCAATCACCATTAATAGAAAGCAAGAGACTTGTGGGCCATATGGAGAGGACATAATCATCTGCAAGTTAGTATCTCATACAACTATACAAATCACAAAAATAGGCTGCCAAATAATGCTGGAAAAATAGGAAGTAAAAGAAGACCCGAAACTGGAAAAACCAGTTTCTGCAGTATTCTGCGTAGTTGGCCCGGTCGACCGGCCTACAAGTCAGCCGGTCGACCGAGCACGGGGCCAGGTCGACCGGACTGACGAATTTCTGCAACTTGGGTTTTCTGTTTCGTGTCCATTCTTCCCCAAATCACTTCCAAAGTGTCCCAATGGCTTCCTATGATCCTTCCATCATTATTAAACCCTTTTGTGACTATCCAAACATGAATCTACTATCAAACCAAGTAAATTCATCAAAACTGATCTTTACATAGCCCTTGCTTCATCTTCTTTGCATCTCATGCAAAGATCAGAGCAAGCTTGCTGGTTTAACATGATTAGAGATGAGGTATGACTCTGATACCAATTGTTGGAATATAGGTGGGCCTTCCAGACAGTTTTCAAAAACTTTTGACCCACTTAATGCAGGGATCAATTGTCTAGAATGCAACAAACCCAATCCAGGATGCAATTCCTCAAACTCATAGTCATGTACAGCAATATATACTATCTAGAAGATAGAAAATAGCACACAAACATGCAACCACGAAATCCACAACATACAAGGATGTAGATATACCTTTGGAGCTTTGTTGTGCTCTAATGGAGGATTTGACTTCTTTACTTTGATGATGAACACCTTCACAATCCAATTCAGAATCTCCAACTCCTTTTGATCTTCCATGCTATGACCCGTATTAGACCTCTTTTCTCAAGAAGATGGTGGAATCTTCAAGAAAAAACCTAACTAGTAACTCTAAGGAACTAAAGGTGAAAGAGAGGGGAACTTAGAGAGGAAGAGGACTTGTGCAACTCTTGCACAAAGGGGTTGTTCTTGCTCTATGTAAAGTGCATGACCATGAGGAGTTTATTCCTCCTTTTATAGCCCTCCAAACCTCCTCTTATCCTATTTGAAATAGAAGTTTAACTCCCATTACAAAGTAGTAAACATCTCCCTTTCTAGTTGCCATAGAAGTCTCACTTCCATAACAATTAGTAGCTTTCTTGTTAGACCCCGACACAGACCAATCCGATTAGTGTGCGATTAGTATGTGTTTAGTCCTAAGTGGGTTTTGTTGTTGTTCGGTTAGAAGTAATTAGTTTTAGTCTTGGGCATAGCTTTGAGAATTTTGAGAACGTTTTATATTAGTCAGACACACTCAGGAAGGCCTGAGTGCGCGTGTAAACTTGGGAAGATCGTGTTGGTTTCCGTGTGATTGTGATTTTGATTTCATTTGAATGATTTTTCTATGTGTTATAACTTTCGTTTTAAGACCATTCATGTTTGAAGCCCAAAAACACATGTTTTGGCCCAAAGAGGGTAAAATTGTCTTTTATGCACAAATTTGGATACAATTTTCGAGATCTCAAAACCATGTCAAAAATATATTTTTTGGAAACTAGACATTTCGACGATCGTTTTATCCTTCTTCGTCGAAGTCATTTGAGGCCCACAAGATCATGTTTTCGTCGTTTCAAAGTTCAAGTCATTGGGCCCCATTGGCTAAGCTATTAAGCCTTCTCTTTCCCCTCTTTCATTCACTTTACCAAATTCCTGCAACTTCTTAACCTAGGGCAAGGAAAACCCTTTGTCTCTTCCTCTTCATTTCCTCTTGCATGCTTTAGCTAGAGAGCTCCAAAAAGAATTCCAAAATCATCATCTTCTTCCTCTCCTTGCAAGCTCTCTATCAATACAAGTTTCTTGGAGCTTCTTGTGGAACAAGCTCTACATTTTCTTCATTCCTTCTTATTTGACCATTTCTAGGTAAGAACTTCAACCCATATTTTTCAAAGAGTTATTTTGGTCCCTTAAGATCTTGTTTTTCATGTGGAAAACCCTTTTTGTTCAAATGGGTTCTTTGTTTCCATTTTGAATGAGTTTGTGTGGTTTTCTTGGGTTTCCTTGTAGTGTGGGAATAGCTTGAGGGAAGTGCTTGAGAAGGAGTATTTTAGCATTGGTCAAGGCAAGTAATCTTTATAGGTTCAATGTGCATGTGTATTTTGATTCTATTGTGTCGCGACCCCGGACCGGGAACCCCAATCCGGGATCGGGACTAATGGTGTGAATGATGATTAGTGAGGATTATCTACATCCACAATATACAACTTATTTAATTTCCCACAGGTGTCCGCGGTGAGGATATCACAACCTTGCATGAATATTTCTTTTGAGTGCGGAAGCATGTAGCAAATCAAATAGTTAGACTAACTCTAGTCATGCAAGCATTAACATCAAATATCAAACTGTATCAGAATGAGCAATGATCTACAGCATGTTTCCCAAAAGTTGTTAAAGTTAGACAAAATATCATTTAGTTACATTCCCCAAAATTAGAGGCCAACAAAGGCCAATATTACAAAATAATAACCCAAAAGAATGGTTAACAAGTTCTCCCCAAAATGTTACGCCTCTTGTAGCAACCCGATGTCTACATGACATCGTCAGCGCGCCACTCAACTAGAGGATGCGGCTCACCTACCGCCTCCTCCGGCTCCTCCTCAAGGAAACCGGCAACGGGACCTGAGTACCAAAGCAAAGGATTAGACACGACGGTCTGGCAAGAGAGTGAAAAGACAAAACCACATATGATAGATGAAATACCTTGAAAAGCATAGAAATCTGTTTAAGCAAGAACTCTTATAAAATAGATCAATCATTTGCTAGAAAACAAGTAAACAAGATAAAACATATGAGGTATCCAAGGAAATCGGGAATACAAGGTGGCAATCACATAAAGCTAAGTCCTCTGTCACTAAAGTGACAACAGTATTACGGGACGTTGATCTCAGTGACACAAGGCGAGGAGAAGCAACGTAAACATATATACAATATAAATATACGGGAACGGGACCACGGTAGCAAACCGGGTATCGGGACGGGACCACGGTAATGACCGGGTATCGGGATCCAAACTGCAGCTGGCGGGACGGGAGAGGGATTTCCAAGTCGGTGGATCAAACCGACAAGGTATCCAAGCTTAGTGATGCCGACTCATAGGATAAATAACACATCGAGACATATGCAAGTAAATAAAGTACAAGTAAATAAATGAACGGGCAAGAATATCAAAATGTATAACTTTCATTTCATATCGGGCAATACTCTTCGGGACAAGTCCATGTTACTAATATAACCATCAAGCTTTCGGGAAAACAGATCATGTAAAGTAAATCTTGGAAATGAAGAAATAAAACGAACTATTACAATTCCGAGAAAATATTGATTTCAAGATCTATTTAAGTGAATAGGGGTCCCGTATGTCGATTATTGAAATGATTTGGTACTCTTTGAGTTTGAAGACATTCCGGGCTCCTTATGCACTTTTACTATTTTTAAAACTTATCATGAGCTTATGGATAGTACTAGATGCTATGATAGAAAAATCAAGACTATAAACGGTCCATCCTAAGTATGATGTCAACCCGGAACCATCGAGCAACCTACTCAGTCACCGAAAGGAATAGAATTCGCGATACCCAAGGAAATAGACTTTGCATTTAGGTATGAAGAGGATATCGTGTCGTTCCATCCCGTTCAAGATTGAATAGATTGAACTTCGATGCATTCCGAACCAACCGTGAAGAGCATCGGCTCAAGACGCTCTCACATATGGTCAAGTGAGTCCAAGGAGGGTAGCCAAGGTCCACAAAAAAAAATCTCAAAACCCACTTTCGGTCCGATCGATCTGCCGAAATTCTGTCCCAGTGCATTAAAACAGTTCACATTATCCCAACGTGGCCTAGCCAGGCAGACTGCATCGCTCGAGCGAATCGAAGAGTTCGCTCGAGCGAACTCATCGGTCGAGCGGTTATTTAAATGCGTTCGAGCGACCAAGCTACTGGAAATGCCCGAATCCTTTCCTGGACAGTTCGCTCGAGCGAAGTGTCATGGTCGCTCGAGCGAACGGTCCAGAAATGGATTCCGGACCAGTTCAGTTGTCCTCTTTCTCTTCCTTTTTACAACCTTTCTCCAGCCCTTCATGTGCATCAAATGAGGAGTCTATTTCTCCACTCAAACTACATCAAATCCCTCCTCTAATCCATCATATTCTCCTCCATCAACCATGCATTCAACACAAGGAAAAAGAAGGAGGAGGAAACCATTCCACAACATATATACATTTTCAATAAAACAAGGAGACATTCAATGCCATGAACTACCACTTCTCCAAAACCATAAATATGTCATTAATACTCTATCATGAGCATTCATTTCAAAACAAAGCCATGAATGTGCATTAATGGAAAATATCCAAAATCAATGAAAGCTTAGGAAAGTCATTTATCCACTTGCCTTAGGTCTTCTAACAATGCAATCAAGCTCTAGAACTCTTCCAAGCAAGGAATCCAAGTTGCAAGGTCCTCTAATGGCAATGGTAGGCTCAAGGAGATCTTGAAATGGATGATTTGCTCCACCAAAAGCTATTGGAAGGAAGCTCTCAATGAGATGAAGAAATGACGATCTCTAATCTCTTCTAGGTGCAAGCTTTGGATTGGATTGAGTGGTGGAGAGCAAGAGCAAGAAGAAGAGGAAGAAGAAAGCCCTAGCTTGTGTTTGTGCTGGAAAAATGAAATGGAAGAAGAAGGTCCCTTTTGTAGTAAGGGAGGAGTGGGCTCCACCACTAACAATCCTACTTAGGCTGAAATCATCTCTATCGGGACCTCGGATGAATTCGACGAAGAAGAAAGAAATGATCGTCGAAATATCTAGTTTCTAAAAAATGTATGTTTCGCGGGTTTCGAGGATATTAAGTTTTGGGTACAGAGTTGGTGTGCAATGATTGTTTTACCCTCAAGGCTAAGAATTCGGTTTTCGGGATCTCAAACGAACACGGGATCAACATGAAAGTTGTAGGGATCATCAAAACGAGTAAATCGGGATTAAAATCATGAATGCAAACACTTCCGATAAAACCTCAATCAAATGCAATGTCATGAAAAGGAACCCCCAAAGGGCCCTACTAACACAAAGCAAATCAAAATCCCCAAAACTAAAACAAAAGCTATTCCAAGCCCAACTAGACCAAAAACACAAATCAAGCTTAGCACTAACACGTAACTTAATTAGCACTAATCGGGTTCACTCGGGTCGGGGTCTTTCACATTGTTATTTTAGAAATTTTGCATTTGATTTGTTTACAAGCTTCATGATTATGTTTTATTGGTTTTGGATGTGTGGAATGGTGGAAATGAACCCTTGGTGAGCATGAAGGCTCAAGGGATTGAATGTGATTGATGGATGAGAAGGAGGAGAAAAATGTAGTGGAAGATGTGCAAGAGAAAGGCATTTTCTGCACTCAGCGAGTTCAGGCAGAAGCTTGTCCGCTCGAGCGACCCTTGGGTCCGCTCGAGCGACCAAGCCTCTATTTGGTCCGAGCGCAGACAGAGAGCTGTCGGGTCGAGCGCACCTTATTATACGCTCGAGCGAAGTGTCTCGCTCGAGCGAAGTGTCATCACCTTATAAAGTTCGCTCGAACGAACCTGCCAGATTCAGGAAGAAGAATTATTTCGTTGTGTATTTTTATGAAGGTTGAAAAACTAGAATATGTTAAGGGTTTTGACTTGACAATTGTGTAAGTGGAACTTCGAAATGCAACCCAACTTCGGGGACACCAATTCTTGTATATTCTGGCATTTGGGGTCCCACTTACACAATGGTCAATTAGTAGCCTTAACACATGCTTGTCAGATTTCGTGTTTGAATTCCGTTTTGGTACGATAAGTGCCATCGTGTACTAGTCTTGGATTTCAAGTATAAGCTTGTTTTGAAGGTTTGTTTCAAGAAAAAGGGGATCACTTCCTAAGCGTGTTATGCATATTTATTATGCCTTTTGCTAGTCGTGTTCGTCGTGTTTTGATAAGTGACTTCCTCCTTTTTATCTCGACATGCTTTGATAGCTTTTCGCGTGTTCTGTGCATTCATGAATTAAGTAAACACCACTGAGCTTAGACTGCCCTTTCAGTTTGATCCACTGTCTGGGGGTCTTTAAACATGTGGACTGTCTGCAGACTGCTCGTGTATTTATTACACATCGTGCGTGTCCGGTTCCGCGGCCGGAGTTCCCGTCTTTGTGGGAAATCGTGTCGTGCTTATATTATGTATATCGTGCTTGTCGTGCGTGCTTGCTCTTTTCATTATATAAATGATAGAGAAAGGATGGGCTCCTGTGGTTGATGACTATTCATGATATATTATGTACTCATGCTAGTTTGTTTTAGTATCTCAGCTCAGTTATTTATTTCTACAAATGTACCTCAGTCATTATAGTGTTTTAAATGAAGGATTGCTTATATATTTTCTTAAACGTTATTGTTTCATGCTTGCACCTAAATTGATTACCTGCCAAACCGTTGTGTTTGACCCTTGTTTGTTGGTGCCCAGGTGCATGAGACGTTGCCTTTGAGGAGGAGCGTCAGGAGGAGGCTTGTGAGCCAACCCCTGTGAGAGAGTGGCAGCCTGACGATGTCATCTAGACGTCGGGCGGGTTTTTGAGTCTCGTCATCTTTTGTCTTGTTTTCTTTGATTATTTTGGAGAAATGTATTGGCCTTTGTTGGCCTCTTAGGGGTTGTAACCAAACTTAAAGTACTTTTGAATTAGTCTCATAACTTGAATATTAATGGGAATGCCATGTTAGCTTCTTTCTTTGATACTATATCTTGTTATTATTCGTCATGGCACTTAAATATTTTATTGGTGCTCATCTTGATGTGTTTTGCTACACGCTTCCGCAAACTTGATCGCGTGAGTCAGATTCCGCGTGCATGTCTTTGGGAATCCTCACCGCAGAAACCTGTGGGAAAATAATAAGTGCATCTCTAATAAACAGGGTAATGCAAACGACGACGTCGCGGGCCCGGGGATCCGTTCTGGGGTCGCGACATTTCTCCTTTCTAATTAAAATAGAAGTCCTACTTCCATTAATAATTAGTAGCTTACCATTACCACTATTAGAAGTCTCACTTCAAATAGAAATAGTAACATTCCTTTTGAGTTCAAGTAAAATTAGTATCTTTCTAATAATTGGGCTAGCGTGGGGACCACTAGGGATTCCTTAGAAAGCTGACTCCAACTGGGACACGCGACCCCACATCTCATGTGCAATCTGGGCCCACAGCTAATTGCAAATAACTCCACTATATAAATGCAATTGCACTCCAATCTTAGGAATAAATTACAATGAAGACCCTAAACTTCCTCAGTACCATAAGTAGGCCCCTCCATCTATATCCATGGATCAAATGGACATGTCCACCAAATTAGATCCATATCTTATTATCCTTGAGCCCCAATTAATTATAGTGATCATTTGGTACCGATCCAATTAACTCTTAATTGGAATGGGTGCGCACTTACCAATGATAAATCCATTAATTGGCACAAGGGGATATTAAAGATAGATTCCATCTTGACCATTGAATGTTCCCACAGCTCTACTACCACATACCCAAATCACTGAGGTGTTGACCTACAATTGGCCTCACTCATTGGTGACTCAAAGTAAATGAATAGATAGAAACTTGAGTTCATCAATGTCTCAGGATTATGAGCTTATTGCTAGGGAATTATGAGAGCAAACCTTAAAATAAAAATAGTGTATATAAGGTGCTTCTCATGGTCCTTCAATACATCCAATGTACCAGCACCATGATCCGGAGTCTTACATTCCGATGATCGAGATAAATCACACTATCTCATAGTGATCAAGGCGCTGCAACCTTGTCATGTAACCTTGTCAGATGAGATGTCCAATCTCATCACTGATTGTGAAGATATTTGAGTATAAAATTTGCAATACATGTCTCCTGTATGTGGATCTCATCCATACACATGTATTACATCTAGTATATTCATGGACTCCGGTTCATCTCATGAGCCATTATGTCTTCTGTATTGGTTATGTGTAAGTATATAAAACACCATTCATCTCATGAAAGGAAAAACATGAATTGTAATGATAAATAAAGAAATTAATCAATTTATTACATCATATACCCATGGTATTGAGACCATAAAACTAACAGGAGCCACTTTCGCAGGCCCTCTCCAGGACCACCTGAACCCTCAGCGCAGTCTGAGAAGGAAGATGAAGTCAAAAGAAAGCTGATAGAAGCAAGTGCTACTCGAAGATCAGCATCAGATACTTACTGAGAGCATCGACTGTAGAGATGTGGACACCAGTGTCATGTCGTCTGCTCCTCTGTGCCTTTGCATATCGAGTGGCAGGGCGCGCGCGTTAGCAAGAGCGGTGACAACCAACGGACTGTTGTTTAGACGATCTTCCACCATCATGGGTCTCCCAAGCCCGAGTTGGAAGCTCGACCTCCATAGAGCTGCCCCCACGAGCTGAGGGACCAAGGCCTAGCCGGGCCTCTTTCCGACGAACCCTCGCCCTCCCTTGGGGCCTTCTTTTTAGCTCCTTCAGCAGGCTGCTGCCGAGCTCCAGAGCCGCGGCCCTCAGACCGCTGCCTCTTCTCAGGTCGACCTCCCTTTCTTTGGGTCTCGGCGGAACGCTGCCGAGCTGCACCAATAGCAACAACAGTGCCGGGGGTAATAGGAACTGTTGAAAGTAGGTGGGCCTCGTGGATAGGTTTTCAAAACTTTTTGACGCACTTGACTAAGGGATCAACTATCCAGAAGGCTATAACCCAATCCAGGATGCAATCCCTCATTCTCATCAATCATGTACAACAATATAACCTATCTAGAAGATAGAAATCAGCAACTACATGCAACAAAATAATCTAACACAAGAGGAGAAGCATATTATATCTTTGGAGCCCGATAGTGCTCCAATGGAGGAGAAGACAATCAATTTGATCAAGAACTCTTCTTGAAGCAATTAGAGATCTCCAAGACCTTGTTGTTTTCCACGCTATGACCCTCTATCAGATCTCTTTTCTCAAGAAGATGGGTGGGATCTCCAAGAAAAAACCCTACTAGAAACTCTAAGGAAACTAGAAGAGAGAAAGGAAGAGAAGAGATGCGCAACTCTTGCACTTGAGGAGTTTTGGACGTGAATAATAGAGTAGGACGTCCAAGGGGTTTTCTTCCCTTATTTATAGCCCTCAAATCTCCTCTTAAGACTCTCTTTCTAATTGCATTAGAAGTCACACTTCCACACAAATTAGTAGCTTACTATTACCACTATTAGAAGTCTTACTTCAAATAGAAATAGTAACTTTCTAATTCATTCCTTTTAGAGTTCAAGTAAGATTAGTAACTTTCTAATATCTTCGGCTAGCGTGAGAACCACTAGGGATTCCTTAGAAAGCTGGCTCCAACTGGGACACGCGACCCTACATCTCATGTGCAATCCGTGCCCACAGTTAATTACAAATAACATCACTATATAAATGCAGTTGCACTCTAGTCTTAAGAATAAATTACAATGAAGACCCTAAAATTCCTAATTACCATAAGTAGGCCTCTACCAATATCCCTGGATCAATTGGAATAAATCTATCCCATCCAATCCTAGATCCACATCTTATTATCCTTGAATCCCAATTAATCACAGTGATCATCGATACCATCCAATTAACTCTTAATCAAGATGTGTGCGCACTTACTAATGATAAATCCATTAATTGACACAAGGGGATAATGTAGATAGATTCCATCTCGATCATTGTATGTTCTCACAGTCCTACTATCACGTACCCAAGACACCGAGGTGTTGACCTACAGTTGGCCTCACTCATTGGTGACTCAAAGCAAATGAATAGACAGAAACTTGAGTTCATCAATATCTCAGGATTGAGAGCCTATTGTTAGGGAATTATGAGAGCGATCCTTAAATCGAGACAATATTTCATAAGGTGCTTCTCATGGTTCTTCAATACATCCAATGTACGAGCACTATGATCCAGAATCTTACATTCTGATGATCGAGACAAATCACACTATCTCACAGTGATCAAAGTGCTGCAACCTTATCAGATGAGATGCTCAGTCTCATCACTGGTTGTGAAGATGTTTTAAGTATAAGATTTGGGACACATGTCTCCCGTATGTGGACCTCATCTATATACATATATCACATCTAATATACTAATGGGACCCGGTTCATCTCATGAACCATTATGTCATATGTATTGGTCATGTGCATTAAGTAATAAACACCATTCATCTCATGAAAGGAAAGCTTGATTTTATTGATAAATATAGAAATTAATCAATTAATTACATCAACTGATGGATTGAGACTACACAATCTAACAATCTCCCACTTGGGCTCAATGCCAGTCAGGGTTGCATCTCATGCCCGTCCCGTCTACATGTTGCTCAAAGACTTTGGTAGTCAAAGGCTTAGTAAAGGGATCTGCTAGATTGTCCGCAGAGGCTATCTTAGTAATAGCAATATCACCTCTCTGCACAATCTCTCTGACTAAATGATATTTCCTTTATACATGCTTTTGACTTTTATGGCTTCTGGACTCCTTAGACTGAGTGACTGCCCCGCCGCTGTCACAGTAAACTGTGAGCAGCTGTCGTGCCAAAGGTACCACCCCAAGTTCCATAAGGAATCTCTTAAGCCATACTGCTTCCTTAGCTGCTTCACAAGCCACTACATATTTAGCATCCGAGGTGGAATCAGTGGTACATTCTTGTTTTATACTCCTCCAGTTGATAGCTCCGCCACTAAGCATAAATACATAACCGGAGGTGGATTTTTTGGAATCCTTATCTGACATGAAGTCAGAATCTGTGTATCCAACTAGAATTAGCTCATCACTCAATATCACCTCTCTGCACAATCTCTCTGACTAAATGATATTTCCTTTATACAAGCTTTTGACTTTTATGGCTTCTGGGCTCCTTAGACCGAGTGACTGCCCCGCTGCTGTCACAGTAAACTGTGAGCAGCTGTCGTGCCAAAGGTACCACCCCAAGTTCCATAAGGAATCTCTTAAGCCATACTGCTTCCTTAGCTGCTTCACAAACCACTACATATTTAGCATTCGAGGTGGAATCAGCGGTACATTCCTGTTTTATACTCCTCCTGCTGATAGCTCCGCCACCAAGCATAAATACATAACCAGAGGTGGATTTTCTGGAATCCTTATCTGACATGAAGTCAGAATCTGTGTATCCAACTAGAATTAGCTCATCACTGCCATAAATTAACATGTAATCTCTAGTCATTCTCAAGTATTTGAGAATACACTTTCCAGCAGTCCAACGTTCAGGTCCTGGGTTAGACTGATATTTGCTGACTAGGCCCACTACATGACAGATATTCGGTCTAGTACATAGTATAGCATACATGAGGCTACCAATAGCCGAATCGTATGGTATCGACCTCATCTGTTCCTTTTCCTCAGGTGTCTTAGGACACTGATCCTTGGAAAGGTGCACTCCATGCCTGAAAGGTGTAATACCCTTCTTGGAGTCTTGCATAGCAAGCCGTACCAGTACCTTATCTATGTATGCAGCTTGGGATAAGCCAATCATCCTATTTTTTTGGTCTCGATGGAGTTTGATCCCTAGGATGTAGCTAGCTTCTCCCAAGTCCTTCATATCAAAATTCTTGGCCAACCAAACTTTTACCATTGATAACATTCTCATGTCTTTCCCAAGGAGTAGGATGTCATCGACATATAAAATCAGAAAGACTACCCCATCACCTTCACTTTTCGTGTACACATATGACTCATCCGGATTTTGACAAAAACCAAATGACTTGATTGCCTGGTCAAAACGGATGTTCCAGCTTCGGGATGCCTGCTTTAGTCTGTAAATAGACTTCTGCAGCTTACAAACTTTTTGCTCTTGGTTTTTAGCTACAAAACCGTCTGGCTGCACCATATAGATGTCTTCCTCAAGATGGCCGTTGAGAAACGCCGTCTTAACATCCATTTGCCAAATCTCGTAATCGAGCTGAGCCGCAATGGATAAGAGTATCCTGATGGACTTGAGCATGACTATCGGCGAGAAGGTTTCCTCATAATCGATACCCTCTTTTTGAGTATACCCTTTCGCAACAAGCCTGGCCTTAAAGGTCTCCACTCTACCATCTGGTCCTCTCTTTCACTTGTAGACCCACTTGCACCCAATAGTTTTAATATTGGCATGCAAGTCCACAAGTGTCCAGACCTGATTGGAGTACATAGACTCCATCTCAGCTTTCATAGCATCTTCCCAATGCCCCGAATCTATGTCATTAATTGCTTCATCATAGTTACAGGGATCTTGTTCCGGTTCTTCCGGGACTGCCTCGTAAGACTCTCCTAAGAACAAGAACCTGTCAGGGGGTCTGACAATCCTCCAACTACGACGAGGCACTGGTGTAACTACTGGGTCCAATAAGGGCGCTTATTCCTCAAGTTCGATCATACTTGGATTTGGAATTGTTTGCTCTTGAATTTCTTCCAAGATCACATTTTCTAAAGATTTCCAGTCCATCATATAATCTTCCTCCAGAAAAATCGCATTAGTGCTGACTAGCACTTTCTGCTCTCTGGGATTATAGAATAACCAACCTTTAGTTCCTTTAAGATATCCTACAAACGTGCATACTTCCGACTTCGCTTCCAACTTATCCGTCTTAACCTTTAGCACATGTGCCGGACAACTCCAAATGTGTAAATGTTGTAGACTGGGCTTTCGCCCGGACCACAACTCTCGGGGAGTTTTAGGTACAAACTTAGATGGTACGAGGTATAGTATGTACATTACAGTATCCAAGGCGTATCCCCAAAAGGATATAGGTAATCCTGAGAAACTCAGCATAGACCTAATCATATCTAAAAGAGTCCGGTTCCTTTTTTCTGCTGCTCCATTCTGTTGAGGCATACCAGGAGCAGACAACTGGGATAGAATCCCATTTTCTGATAAGTATCCCATAAAGTCAGCAGAGAGGTATTCACCTCCTCGATCCGATCGAAGAGTTTTGATACTCTTACCTAATTGCTTTTCCGCTTCCGCTCGAAACTCTTTAAACTTTTCAAAAGCCTTGGACTTGCGGTGCATAAGGTATATGTATCCATATCTTGAGTAATCATCTGTGAAAGTGATGAAATACTCATATCCTCCTCCGGCCCTGACATTAATGGGTCCACACACATCAGTATGCACTAATTCCAAGAAATCTTTGGCCCTATTGCCCTTAGATGAAAATGGTCTTTTGGTCATTTTAACTTTCAGACAGGACTCGCAGATAGGCATTGATTCTACAACCAATGAAGGCAAGATACCATCTTCCACTAGCCTGTCAATCCTGTTTAGGTTTATATGACCTAGCCTCAAGTGCCAAAGTTTTGTTGGATTAGATGAAGGTGACTTCCTCTTTAATGATGGTCTATTAATTGTTTCAGTATCATGTATCTCATACATTGTAGGAGTTCACAAATAAAGCCCATTGGTTACCTTGCTAGAACATATAAAAGTACTATTCCTCTTTATGACAACTTCAGTACCAAAAGTAATGGAATAACTTTTATTGACCAAACTAGAAACTGAAATTAAATTCCACCGTAAAGACTGTACATATAACGTGTCTGACAAAACCAACTTATTATTTGAAAAACATAAAGTAATAACTCCCACTGAAACTGCCTCTGCCTGAGCATCAGATCCTAGGTTAACAATGATTTCTCCGTCACTGAGCCTCCTAGTTTCCCTGAACCCCTGCAACGAATTACATATGTGATTAGTTGCCTCGGAGTCCACACACCAAGATTCTGAAGTACCAGTTGTAAAACTAACTTCAGAAATAAGTGACTCAATCATACCTGAGGTCTTCTTCTTAGACAGATACTCTGGACAATTCCTTTTCCAATGTCCTGTCTTACCACAATGGAAACACTTTCCTTTTGACCCTGAATCCTTAGCCTTGGCGACGCCACCATTAGGACCATTCTCCACCTTAGGACCTTTCAGAACTGATTTCTTTTTGCCTTTCCGCCCTTTGCCTTTCGGCTTGGACTTGGCATCTGACTTTTCTGTCACTATGGCAGTTGGCTTCTTCTTCATAATCCCTTCAGTCACCACCAGTTGGCTAGACAGCTCAGCCAGAGTCAGATTCATCTTATTCATATTGTAATTAACCTTGAGATTGTTGAATGACTCTAGTAGTGACTCAAGGATTATGTCGATCTACGATTCTGCATCAATCGCAGCTCCTAGTACATCTAACTCATTTAATGAGTCCATCATTTTCAACATGTGTTCTTGTACTGATGTACCTTCAGCCATCTTGGTGCTAATGAGAACCCTCATAGCTGCCTGCCTAGCAGGCATGCCCTGTTCCACAAACATCTCCTTTAAGTTCGATATAATATCGTATGCAGTCTTATAGGATTGATGTTGGTGTTGCAAAACACTAGACATGGATGCCAGAATGTAGCATCTGGCCATCTCATCATCTTTGAACCATTTGGTGTACAGTTCATTTTCTTCTTCCGGTGCATCCGGGCCAGGCTCATCAAGGGGGGTTTTGGCAAGGACATATTTATAACCTGAGGCGGTCAAGACAATATCCAGGTTCCGTTTCCAATCTACATAGTTGGATCCCACCAACTCATTCTGGTTGAGGATGGTCGCAAGTGGATTGAAAGTATTTGAATTCATGCTTGAAAAACTGTAGCACATAACCATACATTCAATTAATGAATTTAAATGACATTAGAGTTTAGTATTCTACCAAATTTATGTGGGAATCCTCATAACCACTAAATTTAGAATACATCGGAATCCCAATCCCCGGGGTATGCCTCCTTGGGGAGTGAGAATACCACCTAGATTGGTGCGGAACAAAGTTGGTCAAAATTAGGATTAAGACTAACTATCCATGATCCCCTTCATTCATTATTATCTAGGTATCTCATACTAAATAATGAATGACTCCCGATTAGCTTTGGTTTCTAAAATATATGAGGCAAATCCTTGGAGATACTACATCATTATTTTAATTAAGTGTGACCCACCAACTAGCATTGTATGACAACCGTTGCGGGCAGCTCCTCCTTGGGGAGTGGGCCCCTGCCCCGTCTCACCAACACTATCCATAGGAGATCTATATCTAGTAACCGGAGAAATAAAAGCCCTCTGTGGGGAACGACCATTCTCAAGATGGCGCGAGGCTAATACTTTCTTTACAATGGACCTATGGTGGAAAACCATGGGGATTTCTCAATTTAAATGCCCCACTCCCACTTAATATTTTATAATTAAGGATTTCCTTGTAAGGTATTATGGCCCACATGTATATTTATGAACATCAAATCATCTCATAATATGATCAAAGATTGGTTCCAAGTCAACTTATTTTAAGGAAAGTTCAGTTTCTTAAATTAGTGTTACCAATGTATCCATCTCATGGGTCATCAACACTAATTAGAACTCTTTCCAAAAATTAATTTGATTTGACAAATTTTAGTAACTTGATTTGTTTGGATCAGATTTGGAAATATTCTAAATTAAGCATTCATCTATAAATAGAAAGTGCTAAAATTAGAAACTGGTCCTCTCCTCACATGGCCCAAGCGGAATAGGTTTCTTGGACTTTTAGACTTTCCAAAACTTTGGGATTCCTCAAATTCTTTGGGCATCACTAGAAGGCTTTTGGTAATCTTCAAACTCAATGTTTAGGAGTCCAATTTTACTTTCCTTCCTCGTCTCGGACATCGCCAGAATTTACAAATTTAGAAAAATTACATAAATTCATATGCCTCAATCATGAGACTTACATGGTAATTTAAATATGGAAATAAAACGGTTATAGGGAAATTCACCATGCCTTGCCCTTTCACGGGAAACCAAGGAAACCATGTTGCCCTTTACACTTAGCCACAAATAAACCAATAACCATATAAAGAAAGTAAAAGACTTGTGGGCCATATGGAGAGGACATTATCACCTGCAAGTTAGTCTCTCATACAACAAAGCATCTCACAAAACCAAGTTACCAAACTACAATGGAAAAACAAGATGCCAAAGGTTGCCACCCTTTTAATACATGCACTTCGCAAAGGGGGTCCGGGGGTGTCCCCTGGCGGGGGTTGAGTTGTGTTCCTGGTCGACCGCCCAGAGGGCTCGGCCGACTGACCATACAAGCACCCGGTCGACCAAGCGCGGGGCCAGGTCGACCCGCTTGACGAAGGTAGAAAATCGGGTTTTTTCAATTCGAGTCCAAACACCTCCAAAACACTTTTAAAGGCTCTCAATGGCATCCTACCATCCTTCCGTCATAACTAAACCCTTTTGTGACTATCCAAACATGGATTTACTACATAAAGTAAACAAACCCAATCATAACTGATCCTTACATAGCCTTAGGTCTATCCTCTTCGCATCTCATGCAAAGATTATATCTAGATCGGTAATCTAACATGATTAGAGATGAGGTATGACTCTGATACCAATTGGTGGAAGTAGGTGGGCCTCGTGGATAGGTTTTCAAAACTTTTTGACCCACTTGACTCAGGGATCAACTATCCAGAAGGCTATAACCCAATCCAGGATGCAATCCCTCCTTTTCATCAATCATATACAACAATATAACCTATCTAGAAGAAAGAAATCAACAACTACATGCAACAAAATAATCTAACATAAGAGGAGAAGCAGATTATACCTTTGGAGCCCGGTAGTGCTCTAATGGAGGAGAAGACAATCAATTTGATCAAGAACTCTTCTTGAAGCAATTAGAGATCTCCAAGTCCTTGTTGTCTTCCACGCTATGACCCTCTATCAGATCTCTTTTCTCAAGAAGATGGGTGGGATCTCCAAGAGAAAACCCTACTAGAAACTCTAAGGAAACTAGAAGAGAGAAAGGAAGAGAGGAGATGCGCAATTCTTGCACTTGAGGAGTTTTGGACGTGAATAATAGAGTAGGACGTCCAAGGGGTTTTCTTCCCTTATTTATAGCCCTCAAATCTCCTCTTAAGACTATCTTACTAATTGCATTAGAAGTCACACTTCCACACAAATTAGTAGCTTACTATTACCACTATTAGAAGTCCTACTTCAAATAGAAATAGTAACTTTCTAATTCATTCCTTTTAGAGTTCAAGTAAGATTAGTAACTTTCTAATATCTTTGGCTAGCGTGAGGACCACTAGGGATTCCTTAGAAAGATGGCTCTAATTGGGACACGCGACCCCACATCTCATGTGCAATCCGGGCCCACGGTTAATTGCAAATAACACCACTATATAAATGCAATTGCACTCCAGTCTTAGGAATAAATTACAATGAAGACCATAAAATTTCCAATTACCATAAGTAGGCCTCTACCAATATCCATGGATCAATTGGAATAAATCTATCCCATCCAATCCTAGATCCACATCTTATTATCCTTGAATCCCAATTAATCACAATGATCATCAGTACCATCCAATTAACTCTTAATCAAGATGTGTGCGCACTTACTAATGATAAATCCATTAATTGGCACAAGGAGATAATATAGATAGATTCCATCTCGATCATTGTATGTTCTCACAGTCCTACTACCACGTACCCAAAACATCGAGGTGTTGACCTACAGTTAGCCTCACTCATTGGTAACTCAAAGTAAATTAATAGACAGAAACTTGAGTTCATCAATGTCTCAGGATTGAGAGTCTTTTGCTAGGGAATTATGAGAGCAATCCTTAAATCGAGACAGTATTTCATAAGGTGCTTCTCATGGTCCTTCAATACATCCAATGTACCAGCACTATGATCCAGAATCTTACATTTTGATGATTGAGATAAATCACACTATCTCATAGTGATCAAAGTGCTGTAACCTTATCAGATGAGATGCCCAGTCTCATCCTTGGTTGTGAAGATATTTTAAGTATAAGATTTGTGACACATGTCTCCCGTATGTGGATCTCATCCATATACATATATCACATCTAATATACTAATGGGACCCGATTCATCTCATGAACCATTATGTCATATGTATTGGTCATGTGCATTAAGTAATAAATACCATTCATCTCATGAAAGGAAAGCATGATTTTATTGATAAATAAAGAAATTAATCAATTTGTTACATCAACTGATGGATTGAGACCACATAATCTAACAAACATCCCCAGCAGCAGCAGTAAAACCCTCGGCGTTCCCCGAGGCAACACCCCCAGCAATAGCAGCAAAGCCCTCGGCGCCTCCCGAGACTGCTGAGGAAGAGGGAGTTCGAGCCCCCAAAATTTCCCCCCCAGGTCTTTCACCTTTTCTCCATCTCCTCTCCCCTCTCTTCTTCACGATTGGAGGGAGATGAATAGCTATCGACGAGCTGGGCCAAATCAATAGCCTCCGAGCTGGCGGGCGCGAGCCCCTTTCTCTTGATGTACGTGTGGTACGTCGGTTCGTATCCGAGCAAGGACCAGGCATCTCGCCCGTTGTGGCCGTGATACTCGCGCACGAGTTTCAGCCAGCTGTCGTTCCACTTCCAGCTGGCGCACTCAGCTCCTTGCTCCCTCTGGCTGGTCTCTGCACGACAAAAGATAACATCAGCTTGGTAAAACAGCAGAAGGAAAAGATAACACTCTGAGCTCGGTAATTACTTGGAGGAATCCCAAACTGTCGAGGAATCCTGTACAATTTCTCCACCTCAGTCTCGTCTTTGCCGAATTCCTAGTTGCCAAAGATGAGCAGACGATCGTCCCCGGCGTGCCTGTTTGAGTCCTCCAGATCATGGACAAAGGGCTCCATCTTCGGCTTCCCGCGGAGATAATAGCTGTGACCGTCCCCGGCGGTCTTGCACAGGTTATATACATCCTCGATGTCATGGACACCGAGTTTTATGCCCAGTATCTTATTCAGCTCGGCGACGCCCATTATGACTTTGAAGCCCTTGGGCATTAGTTGGCATGGGCCAAGGTGCCATGTCGCCAAGCAGGCTCTGAGCAGAGGGTGGACGAGGAACCTAACCCCTCCCTCCCTCTATTACTGAAACTAACGGGAATGGCATCCAGCCATCCCGGAAGGATCAACCCTCGAAGAGGCTTTCGGGTTGTCCAGTTTTGTCGGGATATCCTCTAGGATCCCATACATTTCCTTGAAGCAGGCCGTAGCCTCAGGGGTCTCCGCCCAACTCCTATAAGATATCATTCCTCTAATAGATGGCGACAATGGAAAAGAGGCAGAAATACAAAAACCCTAAACCCTAGAGCAAAACCCCTAAAAGAGAAAGGCGGTATGCAATGACAGGAACAAGGATGAAAACTCACAGATAAGGGGACCAACTCCAGGCTCTGGTTCGCTAAGGCAGACTTCTAGCAAAAGCTCCGGCAGAGTTCTCTTCTTTCTTGTAGCAGCGTTTTCCCTGATGAAATGATAAAGTGAAAGAGACGACGGAGGAAAAAACCCTATTTATAGACGGTATGACGCCCGTTCCAAATCTTGAAGGCACGCGTCGCTTCAATTTAGTTGAACGACCAACCAGATGGAGACACGTGGCACTGCCAATTAATCTCGTACAGAGATTCAGACGCTACATTTATTGCCTTGGGAAGGCGAAACATCAGCATTCAATTTATTGCCTCGAGCTAATAAAGCGTCACCTACCTAATATTTATCGCCTCGGAAAGACGAAGCGTCACCGGTGAGATATTTATTGTCTCGGAAAGGCGGACAGACTTCATGATAAAGATCAGATGCCCCCAGCCAAACACCGAGATGAATTTCAAAGTTGATACCTCAGATCCTCTCAACACGATACTCAGCTCCCGACCTCAAAAAGTTAGAGAACTCCAAGAAGTCGCGAGGTGGGGGGCAATTGTGTAGGGTGTTTTCCTAAGAGAAGGATTAAGTTGGTCTCGATAGCGGTACCAGCCCAGCGCATCCCAATCTCGGTATCCAAGTTCGGCCACAGCGCCAAGACCCATCTAGTTTGGTAACGGTACCAGCTAGACATCTCAACTCAGCTCGGTAAACAGTGGCAGCTTGCGCCAAGCTTGAGCCAGTCTCGGTAAGAGTACCGACTGGGCTCATCTCAGTCTCGGTATAAGGCACATCGGCAATAGTGTCAGGATGCATCCGAACCCGGCCTCAGCACAATCCTTAGCTCGGTCCGTCCACAGGGATGGGTACTAGGCCATCATTGTACTTCCATGAAGTTACGGCTACGTTGTAGAATGTGCTGACAGACAAGACGTGCGCCGGATAAGTGGTCAAGTGTCTCCTTGATCAATCACATCCACGTCAATGCCAGGGATCATCTCTTGATTCAACCTCACAATATTTCCACCTACCCCCACTAAGGGAGCGCCAGGTGAAAACCTCTACATATAAAAGGATAAGAATCCCTTCGGAGGTATGTGGTTATGCCTAAACGCAGCATCATAACGCCATATTACACATTGCATAGCGTGTTACAGAACACCTTGCATAAGAGCATACTTGCCTCTCATCTCCATCCTTAATTTGTTCAGTGACAACACTAACTCATGCATCGGAGAGCCTTTGGCTGACGGCAGCCAGGGTCTCTGATCTTTATTTCTCTTTTCCTTTCAAGTCCTAAGGCAATCTATCTTCCCCGAAAAAGCTTAAACAATGAATCACCAGTCCCACACTAATCTAAACTGAGTCCTGAACTTTTAGGTACTTACATTACCATTGTAGGATCGGTTTGAGTAAGCCAATTTTTTTTTTTGGGGGGGGGGGGGTTTACTTGAATTGAGTTTAAGAGAAGATTAAACGGAAAGCACCTAAACAAGGCAAGTAATGAGCTATTATTAGTAATGCATGTTGAATTTCCCTTTTGATTGAACAATTAGATTCCTTAGTGTGTTAGCATTCATCCACTTTCATTCACTTTGATTAATATTGTAAATGGGTTCTCTTGTAATGTGATAATGGAATGAAAATATATATGAGAATGGATGGATTGAATGGTGTTTGGAAGAGCATGGAGGCTCTCTTTCATGTAGGTATAGCCCTTGGAAAGGCTTGGGAGAGAAAAGGATGAGAATCAGTTGAAACAGGGCAAGATCTGCCTAAAAACTGTACAGGACTCGAAGGTTCGCTATAGCGAGGATTTCCTTTGCTATAGCGAGCCATGCTGCTGGCTTGAAGTGGCCAGATAACAAGGCAACTCTAGTGGACTCAGCATTGGCCACTTCAAACGGCCCTAACTTTTGATCCGTACGTCGGATTTTGGAGTTCTATATAATGTTGGAAAGCTCTTGGAATGTAGAAATTAATGGCCCATACATCCTAATGATTAGATAATAGGAGAGGAATTTTATGTTAGGAATTTTGTAGATTGCAATTTGATGGATGCATTTTCATTATATCACATTTGATTTACACACATATGCATTGATTTATAAAAAACTTGAAATCTTGATTTATACATGCATTGGTTTTAGACTTGAAGAAATATTGATTTATGCATGATTTGTTTTTTAATCTTGGATGCATTTTTATTTGAAAAGAATTTTATCAAATCAAGCAAGCCTATGGTTTTAATCTTTCAAATCATTTTAGGCTTTTTGTGTTTCATGTTTTTAACCCTCTTAGTGTGATTTAAAACATGATTCCATGCTTGGTTCAGTGGCCCAAAAATCCCCACAAAGAAACTCTTTGATAAACACATTTTAGGGATTTTTTGGTCCTAGGCTCGGTCGACCCGCAGTGGGCTCGGTCGACCGGCCCAACAGGGACTCGGTCGACCGAGCCCACTGCGGTCGACAGGGATAGAGCCGTTAGCCCCTTTTCAAATGGTCTGTTTTTTTACCGTTGTGAAGGCTAGGTCGACCGAGGTAGGGCCAGGTCGACCGGGGACTAGCCGTTGGGCTGTTTTGGCTATAAATATTAGTTCATTCATTTGCCAAAAGTTGAGGATTTTTAGACCTTCCTTGAGAGGTTTTGAGCCAAATCGAAGGGGAATGAACTAAGGGATGAAGGGGATCATTAGGAAAGCTAAAGTTTGGATTAATGAAGTTAAATCACCAAGTAGGCTTTACTTTCCTTAATCATATGTTTTCATGCTTTGTTTTATTTTTGGTAAATCTTTTGTAGCATGATAAACTATGAGGTGTTGTGTCCTTAACATGTTTTATGTTTTGAATTGATTTATTGTTTTGGATACATCACCATTGATTCAATCCAAGTAGTACTTTATTTGGTAAATCTAAGTAGATCATGTTAATGAAAGAATCTTTGAAATTATATGTAACATGATTCCTATACTTGGTTGAATCTATGGTTGTTGTTTTTCAACATAAGAAAATCACTTTCAAAACTATCTTATGTTTTGGATTCAACATCTTTACAAATCATATGTTTTCATGTTTTGTTTTATCTTTGGTAAATCTTTAGTAGCATGTTAAACTATGATTTGTTGTGTCCTTAACATATTTATGTTTTGAATTGATCTATTGTTTTGGATGTATCACCTTGATTCAATCCAAGTAGCACTTTAATTGGTTAATCTAAGTAGATCATGTTAATGAAAGAATCTTTGAAATTATATGTAATATAATTCCTATACTTGGTTGAATCTATGATTGTTATTTTTCATCATAAGAAAATCTCTTTCAAATATATCTTATGTTTTGGATTCAACATCTTTACAATTCATATGTAACTTTGTTTTAAAGTTTCACAACTTGCCTTACTTTGATAGGTATATCATTTTCAAGTGGTATTTATAATTACATATGATTTGTCCCCTAATTTCAATCAAATCTATTTTTATGTTTTATGAGCTACATTGTTGATTTGATTGACATCCCTATGCATCACATGTTTAGAGCTAATTAATTTCATACAACTTGTGAATCTTTGACATCATTAACAAGTTGTTACTTTTAACATGTGACTTGCATTCTTTCCTCAATCATAAATGTTTTTATGAGCTAAAACTTTCAAAAGCCTTAGGCATACATTTATGAGCTTTCATTTTCAAAATGATTGAGGACATCACACACACACACATCATGTGCTTTCATCTTTGCATTCATAGTGTGTGTGTATTAGATTTTCATTTTCATATCCGCCTATTTTAGAGGCAAATGTAATGAGCTAAATTGAATCTCCATCAAGTGTAATTTAGACACTACTTAGAGAGATAACCAACCATTTGGTTGAAGAGGTTATTGCTTAGCCTAAGAAAAGCATAATGTATAGGTTGATTTAAGCCTTGAAAAACTTCATTGTAAAAGTTATTCCTTAGCCTTGAAAAGCATATTGTAAAGGTTATTGCTTAGCCTATTGAAAAGCATAAATAGTGGAAATCCGGTGGAGCGTTGGATCACAAGCCGGTAGTGGATGTAGGCATTGAGGCCGAACCACTATAAATCCTTGTGTCATGGTGCTTGCTTTGTGGTGATTGTTTTTATTAAGCTTCCGCATTTTGTTTGATAATCATCACTTGTGACTAGTTTAATTTAAAGAAGTTAAAATTGATTAAAATTGGTCATAATTGAAGCTCACCCTATTCACCCCCCCTCTAGGGTTCGGATCCCCGGACTTTCATTTTATATGTGGACCATTGAACCAGGCCCTGCCTCTTTTTGGAAAAGAGAATTTGGACCTAGTTTGGATCCTTAGGTTGGAACTCATGGACTAAACCCTCCAAATTAACCCCTGAGGATGCTTTTGAAAAAAATACTAAACCAATAGGGCTCTTAGGGTGTGAACAGATTGACCTTGTAGGTCCCTAGACATGGAACTCATAGCCGATTAACTAGGTCCGATGGAAATTATAACACATGAGAAATCTTAGGCTGAGATCATCTCATGTGTGTATCTATTCGTCTAGCACTTCACCATGGGTGTTAGTTTATGAATTTTGGTGTACCGCATACACCCACAAAGTGACACAAACAAAATCTAGCACGTGCATCAAATTAACTAAAACTACATCGAAATGGACGGTTAGAGACAGAGGGTAATTAGATTAGGCTAGTAAATCTCCTTGTTTCTATTAATCGAATTGCATTTGCTTATTGCTATTGACTTTATTATTGCAACTGTCTTACAAATGTATCGTACTTTGACGTGATACACAGACTGAGTAAGTATGTATTTAGATTGAGTGAAAATGAATTGAGTGTAAAAGTCTTACTCAAGTCCCAATGATTGATTCGAATGGCTCGACACTACTTAGCTTTGATCGTACGATACTCAATGTGGTTGAAGTTCGGTTTAGAATTGCGAAAGTTGCTGCGTAGTAGCACTACAAAAAAAATGTCTTAATGAGTCACTTTTAAAGTGTCTTAAAAAGTGGTTTGTGTCGCTTTTCTGATTACTATGCAAGCGTCTTATCTGCCGGCGTCACTAAAAGTTCGTAAAAGCGTCTCAAGAAATACATTTGTTGTGTCAGTTTCTGTTATCAAAGTAACACAAAAAAATGGTTACTTGTGTCACTTTAAACCCAAAAGTGACACTGAAATAACTTAAAAGCGTCACAAGAAAGATAACTTGAAAGTCCAAGATCGAATCCTAGAGGGGGGGTGAATAGGATGAGCTCTAAGTCCTTGACCAATTTTTAATTCTTTTAGCTATTAAGTCTATTATGCTTTGAAGGAGAAATAAGGAAATCAACCAACCATGCATAATCGATAAGAGAGCATAATAACAATCACCATAACACAATCACATATAGTGGTTCGGCCAAATTGCCTACATCCACTCCCGGTACACCTACCGGTATTCACTATCTCCAATTAAGGTTTAGGATCACCTCAAACCTTACAAGCACACTATGCTTTTCAAGGGTTAGCACCAACCTTTACAACATATACTTTTCAAGGCTAAGTATGAACCTTTACAACTTAGAATTTTTCTCTTAAGAAATATGCCCAATAATGCATGGATAAAGAGATCAATGTAAGTGCAATGGAGTGCCTCTAAATAGGCTAATTTGAAAATGAAACTCAAGTTCTAGAACAATGCATGTGAATGACAAAGTCTATGTGAAATGCATTTTCTAGAAGATTACTCTTTCTCTTTTAAAAGATATGAACTTAAAAGATGCCAAGATGTTTAACAAATAATTGAGAAAGAGTTGTATGTCTAACACATGTGATTCACAATGAAAAACAACTTGTTTTCAAAAAGATGTTCTAAAGTCTAACAAGTTGATTTTTGAACCAAGGAACTAAAAACATGTGGATCTTAGACAATATGTTGCATTCATAATATATGAGATTCCTAAAGAGCTAAGCATGATATGAAAGACAACATTCTAAAAAGGGAAAGCAACTTTGTTTATCATGCATTGGAAATAAATCAAAGACTTGTAACAAAACATGATTTTGAAAGGAATAGGATTAAAGGAAGCACACCCATTTGAAGATCAAAGGTTGAATAAGAGGAATGGCTTCATAATCCTTGTGAAAATGCTCCTTAGAAGTTGCTTAACCTTGGTCTCAAAAGCCCCTTTAGAGTCAACAACTTTTCCCAAAGAAAAAGACACTTTTTATAGACAAAAAGCTGCCAACGGCTAGAACCCCGGTCAACCGGCCATGACAGGCAGGTTGACCGGCCAAGCACAACGGTCATAAAAATGACCGTTGAAGCCTCAGCAGTCCGGTTAACCGCCAGTTTGGCCGGTTGACCGGGCCTCTTGGCCGGTTGACCGGCCACACTGGGACGGTTAACCGGCTGAGTGCCCAGAATTTTGACAGAAACCGAATTTTAAGATGATTCAAGGGCACTTTCCAGGAGACTTTGAAGACCACTTTTCAAGCAAGGATTCATGACCAAAAAGAGATGTAAAAAAGAATTTCTAAAGCCATGAAGCTTCCAAAACAAAATAATGCAATTAAAGAGAGATCCTTTGGAAAGCTTGAAAAGGATTTGAAATCAAAATTTTCAACAACTCAAGAGGCAACCTAAAAAGAAAACCATGCATAAAACATGATAAAACCAAAGATCAAGATTATGAAATATGCATGATGATTCTAAGAATAAAAACATGAATGAATGAGAGGACAAGCTATAGGAAGGATTAATACATCCTATCAAATTGCAACAAAACAAAACTCTAACATAACTTTGTTGTCTCCCTTTTCAAAAGCAGTGATCAATATGTTGTTTTCGGACCAAAAGTGACACAAGTAGTCATCAGTTGTGACAGTTTCCATAGAAGCGAGATACCATCCATTTTTTTTTAATAAAAATGCAATATATACATTACTAATAACATGCTGCAGTATGGATACACTTTCAAATCACTAAACCTGCCTTACAAAAGATGCAAAAAATATAGATAGCAACATTCAATAAGAACCATTTCATTAATTGGAAATTAATCACCATTCACATTAAGGAATGTACTTGCTCGTCCACGCACTAAATCAAACAAACTATTCAAAACATAGCCAATTTGAATCCATCCATAATCCAAACTATTTACATTAACCTTCGAATTCGTAACCAAAGCGTCACGACATAATCCAAAACCTTCACAAAAGCATCCAAAAAATGGCAAACTACATTGTAAACAATTTCCGGAAATCCCTAACTAACCAAAATTAACTTAACCTAATTAGTAGATCCACTTAGCAAAAGACATTCCATCTCCGTTTAATTAAGTTATTCATTCACCTACAAAATAATAACAATTTGACTATGTATCAATAATATAATCAAGTAAGAAGGAGAGTTTAACCAACAATAGCAAGGATTCATGTTAAAGAGAAAACATTTTGTCACCAGAGAAAGAGCAATTGAAACACTAGCAGTTCACATGTCATAAGATCATAGTAGCAAGCAAACTAGGAGCAATCAATAATTCACTTATATGATGACCTAGTATTCCTATCACCATCTACAACTAACACTCAATAAGCATTAACGTACCAAAAACTATGCAAGTTAATCACAGTCGACAGTCCCGTCCCCCCCCCCCCCCCCCTAATGATATGTGATGAAGTGTACGCATCATGAACTAAAAAACTCCACCTACCCAAGTGCATGATGCAGACAAAAATGCATGAATCAATTAATCAATTCACATTGATGATAGTCCGATGAAGAAACAGGTAGTCACTAAGCCTAAAAACTGAAATGCACATTAAATTAAGTGTATCGTCACTAAGCCTTACTATGAAATCTTCTCAACTATACAAATTGAACTCCTAGGTATACCTTTATAAAGGAAGAAATCCTTGGATGAAGTCGATAAACTCGAGTCGGATCTTATCTATTTCTTTGGTGGTGTATGTCATTAGTGTCGAGAAAACAAAAGTCGGATCTTTATGCTGGCCAACTCCATAACCTGTTTCGAGAAAAAGCAAGTTAGTGTAGTCATTAATGTAAGAAAACTAGCTAAGGAACTTTTACTCATTCTTTTGTGTAAGAAAACTAGCTAGTGTAATTAAACTTCCATCCCATTCTTTTGTTTTTCTCTTTCTTTTTAATAGAACTTTTAATTATTGAGCAAAAAAAATATATTTATTTATTTGTGTATAACTATTTTTTTCACCTTGCATTTGAGCGATTGACCGGCATCAGCAAAAAAGTGTTGCATAAAACTCATCACGTAATAACCACATACAATTCCGTTTCCTTGTTGTGGGCACTGTGGACAAATGTCATATAGACAAATGGTAAGAGTAACAAACCTTGCATCTTCATTGCATAAATAGGCATGCTTATCGTCACATACTCCCAATCTGGGTTCGGATTTAACCTTCTCGGCTTTCCAGAAGACAAGTTTGATATTTGAATTGCTGTTATTTAAATTTTTCAGAATAACAAAAGGCGGGCTTGAAGAGGAAATCACAGACAGCACAAGTGCAGGTTTGGCAGAATGAAGACAAGCAAGTGAAATGAAATGTCTTATTGATTAAAAGGGCACCTTTTCTTAGTTTGTTTGCAGTGTTTCCTGTTGATCTGGATTAGTGTTGGGATTTTGGTTTTCCAATCAATTGGGTTTGCCTTTGGACTTCATCAAGACCATTGAGCACTTAGGCTGCATCAATTGCTTTATCAGTTTTAAGTAGTAAATTTTAGGTAAGAAAACAAGAGAATGCCTTTTAAGTTGCAAAAACTACCAAATAAAAGAAGTAGAGATAATACCATAATGATGCGATAGCATAAAATACATAACTTTTTTTTATTAAAAAAGGCATAAATAACTGCTTCCAAATGATATCAACTAATCCTTCCGTCATTTACCAAAATAAAACTAATCCTTCCATCAATAAAGACAAATAAACAACATGATACAAATGATGGACAGAAAAAAGAAAATTTGTTTCACCTGTAAACCTCTAAAACGGATGAGCCAGTTCAAAATTCTTGGGATTGCCTCAAGTAGTTTTCCATATGAATCATTCTCATTCACTGCATTCCAATAAAAACAAATACAGATTAAGGCCCGGAAGATTATCCTTAAAGATACTGGCAGATTATCCTTGACATAAGTTCTAATTAAACCAATGTATGACGTCAGCAAAGATTTAAAAACCACTTTAGATTTACTGAAAATAAATGTCCTGCAAAACAATCATGCATTCAAACGTATGTTACAAGTAAAAACTAAGAGACATTATACAGATAGATCAGCACCTCCACAGGCATATAAACTTTCAACGTTTTTCTGAACCACTATTCTTGCATATTCTTCCAAAAATTCTCTTGTCGGAGACTCCTGAAGTAGACCAGCCTAGAGAAAATAGAAATTGTTTATCAGATCAGATATAGAATCATAAATTATGAAATATTTGCTTAGCCTATGAGAAAAATGAAAAAAAGTTTGATTACAGGATGAAGTTTGCTTGGGCAATTTAATGAACAAGAAACCTGAAAAATCTGATGAAGCAAAGAACCAATTAATGCTGTAGTTGAATGGTCACTGAACTTAAGCCTCTCATCCAGGACTGTACGCCTTGGACAAGTGAAACTAGCAGCAACCTTGAAGTGTTTAAATCATTGACACTAATAAGAAAAGGAATGGTAACAATGATCCAATCTTCTAAACAATACATAAATAATATAAATGCACAACATTACAAGGACCAGCTTTTATAGTTCCATTAATAGAAACACGTACGAGATATTTAAAGCAATTATAAACAATCATACCCGTGTTCCCGAAACAAGTATGTCTGGATGAACAATGACGAGATTGTTGTCACGATCCACAACACAATGGCCTTGATCGTCAAAGTCCCCAATCACATTTATAGTATCTCCAGGTCCAATATGGCTGTAAAACCTAAAATTGGAAAGCAGAGGATTAGGAGGCCATCAAAAGTGAATTTCTACAGTGACACTCAAATAACAAAGAGGGAACAAAGACGTAAAGTATATTCTTGCAGGCACACTCCTGAGCTATAATAAGACCCTTCAAAATTGGCAACATGTCCACAACATAATGTACTCGATACCTCATTGTTATGTGTTAAATCCATTAGCCCACCATAACATGGTGAGCCCTGACATATATCAATTCCTTATCTTGGCATCCTAGCTCCTAAGAGAAGAATGAGTTCATAAGATTGGTCATGAAGGCCAAGCTCTTGACAACAATTGATAGGTTGGCAACCATGTGAAAAGAGACGTTGCTTTAACAATCAAGTAGAGGGTACATCATTCAACATAGTATTATATAATAATGTAAAAGGCATTGTGCATTATTCCATTTTCACTAATCCTTATTCAGGCATCCAAAGCACTTACCATTCATCATACAAGTGCAACACCCGCTCTACTCCACACTGTTCATTGAGTAGACGGAGGACCTAAGAAAATGATATTGTTAATCACTGATAAAATAGAAGCAAAAGATAGTAAAAGCCTGACACCATTAGTTCACCTTATAAGGGGACTGACCATATGCTGAATCAACAGTTCTATGCTTCTCAGAAACCTGCAACAATGTTTCAAAGAAAAGATAGTGAAGACCTTATCGAAGATTAAAAATCCTTTCCTCGAGAAGCCATAAACAGAGAGCCACACCTCTAGTACGAGCAAATTCAGATTAGAAGGACCACAATAGTCCCTTTCTGACGGTACATTTGTTAATGTTTTCATAGCTGCATTAGCTTCCACAGATATTTCAGAAACCATCTTGTCCTGATTTTCCAGTAAATATGCCCTTGAGTTATTAACTACTGGCTCTTCAACAGCAATGGCATCCTCCACTTGATCTAAAAGTTCGAGCAGTGCCTGCAAGAAGGAAAAAAATTACCTGTTAAGGGTTTAAGGAATTTGCAAGGTCCCTAATCATTTCCACAAAGAGAAAGTTAACTTCATCTTGGTTGATCATTAGGTATAGAGGATGCTTAGCTTCCCACAAGCCACTCTAAGAAAGCAACAGAAGAAAGGGGTAATTGGTATGTGCATCTTATAGCACCATAATCCAATGTCAAGGGTTGAAAAGGAAGAAACAACCAAAGATAATCCTAGTATTAAGAAATAACATATGGTACAGATGTATACTAGAACAAACCTTCCTATGTTGAAGCGAGCCTATCTCGGTAGGCAATCCTTTAAAGACAACCCTTTGCAGCGACTGTACCCCAACAATGAAACACAGCCAAAAAAGTGATCATGGAGGCAGTAATGTAGAGTGAGGATCAATGATAAACACAATATGAAAACTTCAACATGAGAAGATATGCAAAATAAACTCCCAAGCCTGTTAGATATTAGGCTCTGCGTTCTATTTCTTTCTCTTCCTAACGAACCAATTCCACCTCTTTTGCTGCTGCAACAGGAGGGGAATGGAAAAGGGAAAATGGGTCGAACCTGTGATGATTTAGGACTTGGGAGGAGTTCAGGACTCAGGAGTGGAAAACGAGAATTGCTCAAGAGGGGTAGGGGTAACCCACTCCCACAATCCACCATCGTCTACATCCCCCCTACCAAGGAACCCACTCCCACAATCCACCCCCAAAATCTCCCAGCACCATGGAACCCACTCCCACAATCCAGCAGAAACCCAAAATCTCCATACCCAGACAGTAGAAACATATATAGCTGAAAGAAGAAGAAGTAGAGAGAAGAGCAGAGAGGGACAGAATAGAGAGATGGGGAAAGAGAGAGAAAGCAGAGAGGGAGTAGAGAGATCGGGAGCGAGGGAGAGAGAGAGAACAGAGAAGAAGGAGAGAGGAGAGGGGGAATGGTGCATGCGCAGTGTGTGCGGAGTGCAGAAAGAGGGAGGGGTGTACCTGGTGCAGGGGCGGCTCGAGGAGGCGGAAGAAGGTGTTGCGTGTGGGCCGGGGCTGCTGCTGCTTGTGTCTGGCGGAGGAAGATAATGGAGCAAAGGGTGGCGAGTTTGGTGAGGAAAGAAGAGAGAAGGAGGTTGGATGGCTACGATGGAGATGGAGATGGGAGGCTGGCTGATGATGCGCAGGGCTGAAGGTGATCGCCTGGGTTGTGTGAATGGAGATGATGCAGGGGAGGATTGGAGGGATGGGGGGTGCAGAGATGATGTGCACCTGTCGATCGTCTCAGACACTCCTCAAGGGGATCGCTCTGATCGTTGGGGTATTTGGGCGCCAAGGGAATGAGGTAGAGAGGGAACGAAGGGATGGGATATAAGATGGAGGGAACACCTGCCCAAATCATCACTTTCCAAGCACCCGTCCAAATTCATGTGTCGCTTTTGTTTTCTATTTCCTGAAAGAAAAGAACAACCAAACTTCTTGTGTCACTTTTGTTTAGTGGGGAAAACCATCCTCAATATTTAGTTTGGATTATTTTAAAAATTTGCTCCGCTAGTGTCACTTTAAGAATAAAACGAGACATAGATTTGTTTTGTGTGTCGCGTTATAGAAAAGTGATATAACAAACCTCCTCCTCTAAAGTGACACATCAGACCATACTGTGTCACTTTATTGTAAAAGCGACACAAAAGCTCAATTTAAAAGCGAGACTAAAAGTCCTTTTTTTTTGTAGTGTAGGTAATCAGAGCACCAGAACTCCAAAACCTGGGTAGCCATGTGAACCTTTGGCCGGGTCACTTGAGGCATCCCAACATGAGTGCTCCTTGTTGGGGGGGGGGGGGGGGGGGGTGGGGGAGCGGCTTAGCCAGAGTAGTAGCCAACTACAAAGTAACCATCTAATTTTGACTCAAAAAGCATGATTTATTCATAATGCACAATGGGCCTAGTAGACTATTGTTTGACCTCTCTAATTTGTTCGCCTTTAAATTCGAATCAGAATGGCATGTGTTAATATATAATTACTTATACTTTGTTGGATCGTCGTATTCATGGTGCAACACTTGGTGTCACAGGTCCAGTGGTAGAAACTACCACTACAGTAATACATGGTACTGAGGAGGAGCATTGACAATTCCTCCATGATTAGAGTATGCCCTTCTCATCCTTGGTTATTAAAGAGCGTACAAAGTTGTAAACATGGTTTGAAATTAGAATTGCATTATATTCTATGCATTAGATCATTATTATACATTCAATTAGTCATGAGTTGCATTGTAATAGGATCTTGTTTTAATAATGTGAGTCATATAGTAGTCTGTCTTTAAGACAGTTGCACTGTGCATGTAGGAATTTAACGTTTTAACTTAATGATTAGAAATCTTTATCATGTATATTGGAGTACTTTATGAACTGCTCATAGCTTTAATATTAATAATGATAACAGGCTTCTGCAATAAATGTTTTTAGATAGGTGTCAGTGAGTAATTCTCAAACACGTAAAGTGAAACTTTCTCATTTGTGGGTTCGGACTTGGTCCGGAACATATGTGAATTCACGGGAGTGTGCATGTCACACCTTGAGAATCGCCCTAATCGGGGAATTCTTAGGCCCAGGATGTGACAATTCATGAAGGAAATTATCTTGAGGAACCCATTCACAATCTCTCGGATGATACTCTCTTTCATGATATCAAGAGCCAAGTTAAGTTTTTTCAGCACCAGTTTCTCTCGTCATGGCCGATTCTACACCCATTTCTTCCGATATTCACCATTTTCTCCCCAGTAAGCTATCTTCCACTAACTATCTATTATGAAATTCACAGTTCTCACCTCTCTTGAAATGCCATAATCTGATGGGTACGGTTTATCGATGGTACCATTCAGTGCCCTCCACTTTTTGTTACACCCAAGATTCTTGATTCCTTAGATTATGAGACAATCACAACTAACGCTAAACCCATCATCAACCGAGAATATGTGTCTTGGTCTCGCCAATAACTCCTCTATTTGTTACTTTCATCATTAACTGAAGGAGTTAATGCCCACTTTGTTGGATTTTCTGCTTTATTTGAAGTTTGGCAGTATCTCGCAACTACACACATATATATATATATAGGGGAGGTTTCAAGTGCATCCATCCCTCACCATAGGGTGAGGGACACTTCCATAATTGGCCATTTTTAAGTACAAAAGTTACTTTTCAAGGACATAGGGTGAGGTACACATCCTTGTCTTCATGTGCAAAAATGGGAAGTGTCTCTCACCCTATGGTGAGGGATAGATGCACTTGAAACTTTCTCATATATATATATATATATATATATATATATATATATATATATATATATATATATATATATACCTCCACCTCCAGGGAAAAAAGTCATGCGGCTTCATCTCCAATTGCATCAACTTAAAAAAGGTGCGAATCCAATATTTGATTGCTTCCTCCAAGCAAAGTCTATTGCCAATCAACTTGTAAAGGTCTCTAAACCAGTAGATGAAGATGACCTTATTTTGTATATCCTAGGTGGATTAGGTCCTAAATGTGTACCTTTCTTCACTTTTGTCACTATGAGGAAATTCGTGTTATTGGGCTCCGGCTGGATGCTCAAAACATTGCAGCTAACGTAGCCACCAAACAATCCTCTACACAAACCTCTAGCGGTTGTAACAAGCCTAATGCTCATGGACAAGGTCGTGGCCATGAGGGTGGACGTTGCCATGGACAGCCTAGCCGGTGTTTTAATGACCAGTTCGGGCAAACCAAAGAACAAAACAAAACAAAACAAAAAAAAACCCACTTGCCTGGTTTGCAATTGCATTGGGCACACAGCCACGCAGTGTTATCAACGGTTCAATCAGGCATTTGTACCCAATAACGTCAATGCTGCTGCTCAATCGTACTCAACTAATCTTTCGGTAACCAGACTCTGGGGCCACAAATCATATCACAGAAAACTTGGAAAATTTACCTGTGCGCATTGACTATGCTGGTAAGGATTGCATTGAATGTTGGAAATGGAGCAGCTTTGCCTATTCATCATATTAGCCATTCTACCATTCCCACTCATTCTTCCCCACTACACCTTCATGATGTTTTTTGCATGTTCTTTCAATCACTAAAAATTTACCTAGTCCATCAGCTAACTCGTGATAGTAATGTCTTCTTTGAGCTTCATCCTAAATTCTACACATACACCATGCACTCCCCCACTTGCCTCATCCACCTCAGTCATGCCAAATGTCTCATCTATCTCATACCTAAGATTGGCCCATACTCAACATGTGATGTTTTGGAATATTTATATATTATTTATTTTATTAAATAATTAATTATTATGCTAATTGAATGTAATTTAGTTAAATAGGTGGTTAGTCAAAATGGATACCATGTTAGGCTTAGATTTGGTGAGTTACGTTTGTTGGATAGGTGACTTGATCCATAGTTCACCCAGGCCCAGTTTAGTAGGTATAGTTCTTTTAAAACCAAAACTCTTTTTCTTTTCAAACTAAAACTCTTCTTTTTTTGGAACCCAAACTCTTTTCTCTTTAAAATTTAAGTTAGATTCCAACTCCTATTCTCATTCTATATATGCAAAACCACCGTACTCTCTCTCTCTCTCTCTCTCTCTCTCTCTCTCTCTCACACACACACACACACACACACAAAACTTTCTTTGGCTCTTGCAATCTTGCAAAGTTGCAACCTAGAATCCAGCCGTTGGATCTCCCTTCAGAGACAACTATCTTCTCCCTTGCGAAAGCCTCTTTGTCGGGATATCGCTTTGGGCTTTGGCAATAGGAATTTTAGTACGTCTCCTCTTACCGCGAATCTAAGGCAAGTACCTAATCATAACTTGTGAATTGGAATGCTTGTTTTTCTTCTTTGATTCATGGGATTGTTCATGTAGTACCCTTTGGATGCATTTTTGTAGATGTTGATGTTAGAATGGGGTTTTCTCTTGTTTGTTTAGGGTTTTTGGGTGTTTGGATGTGTCAATTAGTATGGCTCACTATTAATTAGTAAGTCTTGGTTAATCGGGCTCCTAGATTGCCCAGGTTGTACTCTGATTAGAAGTAGGCCTAATTAGTAAGTCTACTGTGATTAGAAGTAGTTTTTGGGTGTAACAGGGTTTGGGATTGATATTATAAATAGAGACCTAGAGTCTTTATGATGTGTACACAACTATTCCGATTGCATAGTGATTCTCCTGTCTCCCCATAGACGTAGGCCAAAAGTCGAACCACGTAAATCTTGTGTTCTCTGTGCGTGATTGTTCTCTTCTCGTAGCCCTAGATCAAGTCCTTCATCTCAAATTCACCATTTAACAGAGCTTTTAACCTGTTGACCTCAGACATGTCCTTTGCAGTAATCAACATATAACAACAAATAGACATACGAGCCATTTGAGTGCTTCTTGTGATAGACACAACTGTCGTATGCACTCATGCAATAACCGTTTCCAACCATAAAGGTATCGAAACGCTTGTACCACTGCCTAGGGGACTGTTTCAGGCCATATAACGATTTCTTCAGCAAACATACGTGGTCTTCCTTTCCATGAATTTCAAACCCCTCTGGTTGATGCATATAAATCTGTTCAACAAACTGGTATCAGAGCGTTTTGACGTGATCGAAGGAGATCCATTAAATTGGATTTCGAAAGGGCCGTGGATCGTGCTCTAATCAATCAGGTGGACCACAAGAATCAGGGATTGATCTGTTCTTCCAGATCACGTTTCAGAGGAGAAAGAAAAAAAAAACAAGGAAGTTGGTTTATCTGTTTGACTTCCTGCAGGAGAGCAGAAGGTGAAGGTGAAGGTGACTGTTGGTTTTGGTTTCCAAAAGACAAAAGGATTCTTGTCTTATTTGATAAGTGGAGAGATTAAGATTATTAAAAAAAAAATTTGGAAAGTTGCAGAACCCATTCAAGTCTGTCACGCCAATCATTGCTGCACGATCGCCGTCCCCGCCTCAGTCGTCGCCGGAGATCCCGCCCGCCGTCGTCGTCATCGCCTCGCCGTCAGCCGCCCATCATCGTCGGAGAAGACAGGCACAAGAAGGAAGAAGATCAGCAGTTGTTGGGTCTGGGTTCTGGTTGTTGAACCAGAACGTTGGAGGAAGAAGAAGGACGATTTGGGCTAGGCCAAGCTTGGGTCCAGTCCAGTTCGGCCCAACCCAGCGAAGCCCAGTAGTAGAAAAGTCCAAGTCGGGCCAGTCCAGGTTTGACCCGACCCGCGTGAAGCAAGGCCCAGGAGCAACAGCAAGGCGCTGACATCAGCACGGTATGGTCAAAGGCATATTTGACCTATCAGACGGTTGGAAATTGTTTTCGCGATATCTTGACGATCCGGAGTCCGATTTGAGATCCGTTTGAACCTACGAACTCGTCTCAAGGAGATCTACACAGGTGTAGTGAAAGATCCGTGGAATGACTGCTAAATTTGAGATTGAAAAATTGAACGGAAACAATGACTTCGGTCTATGGCGTTTGAAGATGCACGCTTTGCTGGTTCAGAATGGTTTGCAGAAAGCTTTGAAAGGAAAGAATGCTTTGTCTGACAAACTGTCAGATGAAGAGAAGGATGAGTTGCTGGAGAAGGCGTATGGTCAAATTCTGCTATTTTTTAGTGATGGTGTACTTCGAAAAGTTGTTCAAGAGAAAACTGCGGCTGGCATATGGCAGAAATTGAAGAACTTGTACATCATGAAGTCCCTCACAAATCGCTTGTACCTGAAGAAGCGATTGTTCAACTTACAAATGCAGGAAGGTACGTCTGTTTCAACCCATCTTGATTCTTTTACAAAAGCTGTTTTGGATCTTGAAAATATAGATGTTCATATTGATGATGAGGACCAAGCTATAATGTTGCTCTGCTCTTTACCACCCTCGTATGAGAACTTTGTTGATATCATGATGTATGATAGAAAAACTCTTTCTAAGGAAGATGTTGAGTCAGCCTTAAACTCTAAGGAGTTAAAGAAAAATGTTGCAACTGAAAACACTGACAGTTCTGGTGAGGGTTTGGTAGCGCGTGGCAAAACAGAGAAGAGAGAGCAGAATAGAAGAGGCTGATCTAGGTCAAAATAAAAAACTAGAAAATTAAAGTGCTTCAAATGTCACAAGGAAAGGCACTTTAGAAAAGATTGTCCAGAGCGAAAAGGAAAGGAGAAATCTGATTCTGGAGAAATTGCCGGAGTTGCAACCGAAGCAACAGAGAGTAATTCTGATGGTGCAGAAGTTCTTTCGGTTACTGTTGGTAGCTCAGCTACTGAGTGGATTCTTGATTCAGGGTGTTCCTATCATATGTGTCCTTATAGAGATTGGTTTACCAATTATGAATCGATTGATGGTGGTAAAGTACTTATGGGAAATAATGCAGCCTGTAAGGTTGTTGGGATAGGTGCAATCAAAATTAAGATGTATGACGGTATTGTGAGAACTTTGTCAGATGTTAGGCATGTTCTAGAGTTGAAAAAAAAATCTGATTTCCTTAGGTACGCTTGACTCCAACGGTTGTACCTACAAAGCTGGAGGTGGAGTTATGAAAATTTCGAAGGGTGTTCTTGTAGTGATGAAGGGACTGAAATATAATGGCCTTTACTTTCTTCATGGTAGTACAATTACAGGTGATGTAGCTATGTTGTCCTCAGATTCAGATTTAGAAACTACCAATTTTGGCATATGCGGCTTGGGCATATGAGTGAGAGAGGTTTGGATGAGCTGACTAAACAGGGTTTGCTGTGTGGTCAGAAAACAGGAAATTTGGACTTTTGTGAGGATTGTGTCTTCGGAAAGCAGTGTAGGGTCAAGTTCAGGACAGTTGTTCATCGGACCAAAGGTACTTTGGATTACATCCACTCTGATCTTTGGGGTCCCTCTCGTGTTCCATCTCTTGGTGGTGGTTTATACATGTTGACTTTCATTGATGACTATTCTTGGAAGGTCTGGGTGTATATTTTAAAGCACAAACATGAAGCTTTTGTGCAGTTCAAGCAATGAAAAGCTATGATTGAAAAGTAGACAGGTAAACAAATCAAGCGCTTGAGAACTGACAACGGCTTGGAATTCTGTAACAGTGCTTTTAATGAGTTCTGCAAGAATGAAGGGATTGTGAGACATCGCACAGTCCGGCATACACCGCAACAGAACGGAGTTACAAAACGGATGAACAGAACTATTTTAAAAAAGACCCGGTGCATTCTCTCCAATGCAGGGTTACCAAGGAAGTTATGGGCGGAAGCTGTTAACACAGCTTGTTATCTGAGTAACCGGTCTCCATCAACAGCTATAGAATGTAAAACTCCTACAGAGGTATGGTCTGGATCTCCTGCTGATTACACCAACTTGCGGATATTTGGTTGTCCTGCCTATGCTCATGTGAATGATGTAAAGCTTGAACCAAGGGCAAGAAAGTGCATATTTCTAGGATATGCAGATGGTGTGAAAGGATATAGGTTGTGGTGCCTAGATGGGAAATCTCCCAAATGCATTATAAGCAGAGATGTGACCTTTGATGAGTCTGCTATGTTCAAACCGAAGGAGTGCCATGACGCTCGAAACAAAAATGATGTCAGTAAAAAGGTGGAGGATAAAAACGGTGGTGCCAGTAAACAGGTGGAGCTTGAGAAGGAAGTTTCAGGAAACGTACAGGATAAGGTGCAAGCAGATGTCCCAGTTCGACAGGATGTAGAGGAGATACAAAGCTTAAATGAGGAAACTGCAGTTCCAAATGATTACATGCTTACCAGGGACAAAGAGAGGAGGCAGATTAAGCAACCTCAGAGATATAGGTATGAAGATATTGTTGCCTACGCTCTTAATACAGTTGAGAGTATTGAGTCAGAGCCGGTTACATATCGGGATGCCGTCACTAGAAAAGAATCAGCAAGATGGGCTGTAGCCATGGGTGAAGAGATTGAATCTCTTCACAAGAATCAAACTTGGGAGCTGATGAAACCTCCGAAAGGTCAGAAGATCATTGGTTGTAAATGGGTCTTCAAGAAAAAGGAAGGAACTCCAGGGGTGGAAGATGCTAGGTTCAAAGCACGACTGGTTGCAAAAGGCTATACTCAGAGGGAGGGTGTTGACTTCAATAAAGTGTTCTCTCCTGTGGTGAAACATAGTTCTATCCGGGTGCTACTTGCTATAGTTGCTAAATTGAATTTAGAATTGAAGCAGCTTGATGTCAAGACTGCGTTTTTACATGGCGAGCTAGATGAACAGAATTATATGCATCAACCAGAGGGGTTTGAAATTCATGGAAAGGAAGACCACGTATGTTTGTTGAAGAAATCGTTATATGGCCTGAAACAGTCCCCTAGGCAATGGTACAAGCATTTTGATACCTTTATGTTTGGAAACGGTTATTGCAGGAGTGCATACGATAGTTGTGTCTATCACAAGAAGCACTCAAATGGCTCGTATGTTTATTTGTTGTTATATGTTGATGATATGTTGATTGCTGCAAAGGACATGTCTGAGATCAACAGGTTAAAAGCTCAGTTAAATGGTGAATTTGAGATGAAGGACTTAGGTGCTGCAAAAAAAATTCTTGGAATGGAGATACAAAGGGACCGGAAAGCGGGCAAATTATTTTTTCACAAAAGGGGTACCTTGAGAAGGTTTTAGAGCGCTTTGGTATGCAAAGTTCGAAACCTGTAAATACTCCATTGGCAGCCCATTTCAAAGTTTTCGCTGCTTTATCACCACAAACTGAGGAAGAGGTGGAGCACATGTCTCGTGTTCCTTATGCTAGTGCAGTTGGGAGTATCACGTATGTCATGGTTTGCACGAGGCCGGATATTTCTCATGCGGTTAGTGTAGTTAGCAGATACATGGATAACCCCAGGAAGGCCCATTGGCAGGCAGTGAAATGGATACTCCGTTACTTGAAAGGCACTACTGATGTTGGGATAGTATATGACAGAAGCAACAACACTTCTAGAAGTGATATTGGATATGTTGATTCAGATTTTGCTGGAGATTTAGACAGAAGAAGGTCCTTGACAGGTTATGTCTTCACTTTTGCTAGCGGTGCCATTAGTTGGAAGGCAGCATTGCAATCCAAAGCCGTCTTGTCTACCACTGAAGCAGAATATATGGCAGCTACAGAGGCAGTGAAGGAAGCTATTTGGCTGACAGGCTTGGTTGGAGATTTGGGATTGGAACAGAAGCTGACAGCTGTTTTCTGTGACAGTCAGAGTGCGATCGATCTGACACACAATCCTAAGTATCATGAAAAGACCAAACACATTGATGTTAGGGCACACTTCATTCGAGATGTCATCGCCGAGGGTGCTATTACAATAGTTAAGATTGCTACGGCGGATAATCCAGCAGACATGATGACCAAGACTATTCCAGCAGTCAAGTTCAAGCATTGCTTGGACTTGATCAATGTGGTCAGTACCTGAGTGCCCTCAGGGGCAGGTGGAGACAGTGAGACGTGTTCTGTGCATGAGGATCAGCTTCAATGGTCGCCAAGGTGGGGATTTGTTAATTAGTATGACTCACTATTAATTAGTAAGTCTTGGTTAACCGGGCTCCTGGATTGCCCAGGTTGTACTCTGATTAGAAGTAGGCCTAATTAGTAAGTCTACTGTGATTAGAAGTAGTTTTTTGGTGTAACAGGGTTTGGGGCTGATATTATAAATAGAGATGCAGAGTCTCTATGATGTATACACAACTATTCTGATTGCATAGTGATTCTCCTGTCTCCCCGTGGACGTAGGCCAAAAGCCGAACCACGTAAATCTTGTGTTCTTTGTGCGTGATTGTTCTCTTCTCGTAGCCCTAGATCACAACAGGATGTTGGTGGATAGGTTTTCCCCGTGTGCGAGAAGGTACTTTGGTGGTGAGGATGATGTTGTGATGGTTGCGCATGTGAAGATTGAGGAAGAATTTGCCATTAATCAAACGATTCGGGTATTCTGTCTGAGGTTCGATTGATCGGGTACTTTGTCCAATTGATCGGATGTGGCGTAGAGGCCGGAAACCTGACAAGGTCCGATCGATTGGGTGCTCTGTGCGATTGATCGGATGTGGTGAAGAGGCCGAAAACTCGACGAGGTTTAATCGATCGGGTGCTCTATCCGATCAATCGGACATGTGTCAGGCTCTCGGGAAAAAATGGATTTTGGGTATGTTTAATAACCAATTCCTCTCTAATGCTTTTACTGATTTTAGGGAATCGTTGTGGTGTGTTTGGGATTGCCAGTTTGAGATTGGACTGTTGTTTGAACTTGTGTAAATACTGTTTGGGCACGCGGTATCTTACTAACGTAGGCTTTAATTCCTTTGACCCTCAATGAATTCTAGTGAATTAGAGTTCCACCTATCTCTAATAGAAAACCTGTATTTGGGTCTATGCACCGTAAATTATGAAAAGATGCATTGACTTTGGTTCACTAGAGGTTCTTGTGGTGTTGTTGGGTTCGGGACCGTATGTTTGACCTTAGGTTTGGTTTGTGGTTATTTTTAACCCCTGGGCTTGCATGCATGATTGAGATTGACGTTGGTTTGTTAGTTGCATATATACCCTATGTTGATTGGATGTGGACCGTGATGTGGCTTGGCGATTGATTGAGATCATGTGGAGGATTGTTCGGATAATGGTTTGAGGTTTCAGTGTATGATTGTGGATTGTTGTACAGTCAGCCCTTCACTTTTGATTTAAGTTTTTGTGTCAGAGCATTACTGGTCACTAGGTCTATTCTACTATAATATGTATATGTATGTATATCGATTGAGTCATAATCGGACAGTTACAGTTGTAATCGGACGGCTGATCACTGATGTGCGAGAGCACTTATATCTCTATTGATTATTTGACCAGTATTTCGGATTATCGATCGGTTTATGACCACCGATGTAATTGACAGGTTCTCCCAAATAGTTAGGGTTGACCACCCAAATTAAAACAATGACAGTGCTTCTGTATTGACTATGATACTGCTCATTTTCTTAGAGTTAGACTTATCTTATACGTTTCTTTTCTATCATCGGTTTGTTTTCATATTCTTATGATCTTATCTGTCTTTACTTATTCTTGCTTTTGTATTTCATTTACAAATTGTGTTTTCGTTCTTGATGTTTACTTTGTATTATTTGTGCATAGGTACAGATCCTTAACCTACCGAAGAGATGGAGGAGGGTCAAAAGTTTCAGCATTTGAGCCAATTGATGAATCCGAGTGGAGTGCTGTCTCAACCTGCATAGGAGGGATCGCCATCATAGACTTCTTAGTTGTTTAAATCTCATAATACATTTTATTTAGTTGATTTTAGAATTATTTAGCAAACTTGAACATTAATGTTTTGATTGGTTATGTGTTGATTTTGGTTATGGATATTTGATACCAATTGGATAATACTTCAGCAGATTTAATTTATGATTTATTATGACTCACCATGGTTTGAAATTTTGTGGGTTCATATTTGGATGCTTGTATTGCATTAAACACGGGAAAATGCATATTCATTCTTATTTTTCACGTTATTCCCTGGTTGTATTTTGGGGGACGTGACACAACAAATATGTAATGTTTAGAACCATCCTTCACATTCCTTGGACTCACATCCTGAACCCTTCAATGGTACAATGACCGATGATTCACCCCTAGATCCCATATCCCCTATGGTCCATGAACCAAGCACTCACTAGATACCACTCCATCACTCCTAGACTCAGTTGGCCCTATGGTCCATGAACCAATAGAGACCTCGCTAGACACCACTCCATTACCAATTTACCATCGATCGACCAATCATCCTCACCCTATGGTGACTAGAGAATGTGTTGGGACACGCAAGACGTCCACTAAATATATATTCACTGGATCAGTGACTACACCCAAGGAGCCCACTAGCTTTAGCCAAGCTCACAAATCGCCTGAGTGGTGTGATGATGCAATGGCGGTTGAATTTTCCGCACTCAAACAAGGCACTTTGTCTCTTGTGCTGTGTTCTATTCAGAATGTTATTGGCAATAAGTGGTAATAAGTGGGTATATAAAATCAAGAAACATGCGAATGGACAAATTGAAGATATAAAGCCCAACTCTGTGCCAAGGGAGATTTCATCAACAAGAAGGACTTGACTACACCAGGACATTCATGTAAGACATGTCTCATTTGGAGACATGGCCCCCGTTTATGTGGCCCAATATTGTCACTAGCCCATTAAGCCTATTTTCAGTTATGAAACCTCCCTAACTTATATGCAGTTATCAAGTTAAAATATATTTGGGAATAACTACCCATTCCCTTTGTTACGGTAAAATTTTCTTTGATGGGAAGAGTGTGTGAGAAGTCGTCTTGAGAGGGTCCCTAATCTGGCAAGGAAGAAAGCTTGTAATTCCATCAACATCATACATAAGGAAGTCTTGCATAGATTAAGAGGCTGGGTTTTTTCCTTCACCAAGATTTAAACATTCAGTCATCTTCAAAGGCTAGAAAAGAAATCAATCTAATCACCATGGCAGAAGGTAAGTTCCTTGCCTTCCACGTTAAAATACTGATATTCTTCTAATATTCCGGTATCACAGTGTCACAACAGTCATTTTGACTGTGGTGATTGATTATATTATTTATAGTTTTTTGGGTTCATATGCCTAAGATTTGGAGTGGTTGATTTTATCATCAAATTTGATTTTTGATAAAACCATATCAAGACTTCCCGAGATGTTTGTACATAAGTGTTAGTTATTCATTTTAATAGGCATGTAATTTTAAATAAAATTTTGGTATTAATGAAAAGAGCCATAATATTCTGCTGGAACTTCCTCTGGTTCCTATGAAAACACTCCAAATCAATCCAGAATTTCGTTCTCCCCCAAAATCAAATATTATATATGAGAAACTGAGTTTTGGACCAAAAGTCATGGGGAAAACAAAATTAGTGGAACTCGTCGGAAAAATGGTTGTCGAATGGATGCTGGACAGTCACCGTCGAGTCCCGTCTTTCTGGTAGTGATGAAAGCGGCTAAGATGGGGTGCATTAGTTCTCTATATTAGGGTCTTGATTTCTTTCCAAGAACCATTTTCATAGGGAAGGAGAAAGAGATGATGGTTCTGGCATGACCCAAACTAGAGCCGGCCACTGTTCAGGTTATGACCTACCTATGATCCAGCCCATCTATAAGGTTTTTTCTATGATTACAGAAAACCCAAGGACTGTTTTGTGACAAGTATTTTTATAGTGTTGATTACGCATGTTTATTCAAATATTTTAACCATATGTGATTACTTTTGATATATTAACATTGAGTGTTAGTTAATATATTAATTTTAATCATGTCTTTGATGCTATTATATGGTTCAAATATCTAATTGACTTACAGAATAGTCATAGCATCTTTAAGTCATACCAGCAAAATGGCCCCATGCTAAGCACGGGCAATAGAAGTCACACAAAAAATCATTTAAGAGAATTGATTTTATAAAAGTAATAAAAACTTGATTTTAATTTTAGATGTTTATATTATATAAATATAAATAGAGATATTTCTCAAAAATAAAAATTTATATGTATAAAGTCTCAATCACAGATAGGGAGGATGCTATGTCATGTGTAACAATTATGAAATAAAGAAAAGTGAACTTTCTTACAAAAATATGCAATAGCAAGTGTAAATAAATGATTTATACAAAGAAATTTAAAAACTCTAAGAAACTTAGAAATATGAAATTTTTGTATAAATAATATTGAGATGGAACAAATTATAAAAAATCTCAAGTATGGTATTTTATTTTTGGAGGGGGTTGGGGAAGGTATGGATTTCTGGACTCTGACCCGAATAAAGTTCATAGCGGGCTTTGGCTTTGGATTTCTTAATTCGTCCCATCCATTGATAATATTATCACCATTAACACTTATTCATGACGAACTTTATGTCGAAAGTTGTAGTAATAATAGATCTTATAAAATAATAAATTAGTAGAGCTAAAATATCATATAACGATAACAAAAGTTCTTAGGATATTAAATATTTATAAGTTTATTTAGACAAAAACTCTCACAATCTAAACCGTTCTAAATCTAAAATAAAAGTGATTATATCTTATGCATTAAATCTAAAATATGAAGCTTTACACCTGTGGCCCGATAAGGGAAAAAATAATGATAATAATTCAATTATAAAATTGTTCGCCTAAAGCTGTAGCCAGTCACTTTGCCTAAACACTCAACTAAAAGCTAAAATTACATATATATTTAACAAATAATATGAAAAGTCTCACCATTTCAAACATTCACAAAGATGAAAACACATTGACCTCTACCTAGTTCTCTCTTATTGTCATACATTCTAAAACTGAATCTCTAACTAAAGCAAAACAATCAACATAACATTAAATAATAATAATTTGAGGAAAGAATTTGGTAATAATCTGAATAGTTTTTGCTCCTCTTTCCAAGAGTTTTTAAAAAATAGGATTTTTTTATTTGTAAATTTAAATATGAAACTCATTGTGCAAGTTTTTAGATTATAAGAAGAGAACAAAGAATATTCCTAATAATGTTCATAAAAAAACTTTAAAAAAACCACGAAATCTACATAAACCACTAATAAAACTCAGATTTTATAAATTCTCACATATTTTAATTTTTCACCTATTTTTTCTTTTTTTTTTTCAACGTCAAAGATTCTTAGATTTTAGAGAAGATAACATATTTTAATCGACCCTAAAAAAGAATTATTAAAAAATAGATAGAATGTAAATTAAATCAAGTCTCTGAAAATCTCACTGCATGTGTCACATGATAAATAAACCTTACAACCGTATAAGAAAAGGGTTGGCTTATATAAATAAATAATAGTGCCATATGTTGTTATGCTTTTAATCCCGTGCATTAATAAATAATGCCAACATGTGAAGATGTAGCTCATGGCCATGTTCCAAAAGGGACGGTAGAATTATCGTGAATGAAAAAGAGAGGAAACTGAAAATAAATATATAAGAAAATTGACACCTAATTAAATGGAGAGGGCTTCTTTTGCCTACATGCAATGTATTGGGCACGGCTCCCATTAATTATCTTTCATCTCTCTTAACATTGAATGATTGAAACAGAAGAAATCATAATGAAAGTAATGCTCATTTAGGCTTTCCTTTATACCTGTAAATGTCACCGAGACAAAAATGAAGAGCATCATCAGCAACATGCATGTATGAAGACCATCCCTCCTTTGACTTCCTACACATCTTTCTAGACACACAGATTTGGCTCTCAAAATTCCTAACCTCCATTCATTTGTTTCTTTGTGTCTATATCAACCAAAACAATGGAAACTGCATGAACTGGAGATAGACAATGTTAGCTGCATCCGTTAAATTTTTTTTTAAAAAGAAGAGAGTAAAAATGTGTGTGTGTGTGTGTGTGTGAGAGAGAGAGAGAGAGAGAGAGAGAGAGAGAGAGAGAGAGAGGATTAGGAAACTAATAAGTTTAGGGAGCCCTTGAAAGAAAGAGTTTTGATAATTAAGCAACTTACCTTTTTTGAAGAGCCTAAGAAAGAGCGAGTCCATTAAAGCAAAACAAACTCCTATGAAACAAAATTTGAAAATACAGCTAAGGTCTTCGCATACCTAACAACCCAGTGCTTTTCTTCTTCTAAGACAAGCATCTTGAGGCTGAAAAATGCCTGATGTCCCCACTTTAGATTTTTTTTTACTTTGAACCTGCTTATTATTTTCTTCCTTTGTAAAATAATAAAGGTAGAAGCAGAATGAGGAAGAGGAGAGAACTACAAGTGAAGCTAAAGACGAGAGCACAAGAGGAGACAGGATGACACCAATCCCATATAGCGACGATGACCTACCTTTGCTTTTAAAAAAGAGAAGATTAGAGCTGAATAAATCAAAGTCATAAGAACAAAGTGTAGTGTAGATTGGATGAGAGTCGAGAGAGGACGTAACTTTAGATTTTTCTCCACTATTCAAAACTCAAAAGAAAGATAAGTTGCGAATAGGAAAGGAGAATGGAGATTTATTATGAGAGATTTATGAGATATTAAGGAGTAATGTTCCTCTTTATTTCTCATAGTAATGCAGATAAGAGGAGTTGGAAAGAGAGAATTGAGGGGGAGTTAAATGACAGAGAGAGATATTTTAGGGAGATCAATGAAAAATATGAAGACCTAAATGAATGAATAAAAAATGAATGTGAATGGACATGATAATTACCACATTTGAGAAACGGTTTGAGGAGTTAAAGTGGAAGGGTCAAAATTAATTGAAGCATAGTCAAAATCAATTAAGTGAAATTGAGGTGATTTCTCAATTGGAACAGTCTCTTTCATATATATAAATTGATATATTGTATAAGTGCAAAATAGATTTTGTGTGCACACTTAAACACATCAAGAGATAGCATCAAAATTTGCAATTTAGTTGTGAATTATGATATCTTGGTCCCACAGGGAAGAAATCATAATTTGTGATTTAATTGGAATAAGATAATAAATTATGTAGAAAAATCCTAATGCCCATAGGTAATGGAATTCTTCCACATTAATATCTCTGATTTATTAGTCTCATGTAAGGTATAATTGAACAAATCAATAGCATGTTGTAGCTTTGGCCCACAAGAAGGTTATGTTGATGCACAAATTTTTTTTTTTTAATAGAATTGTCAAATGAGTTGGCCATATAAATTATGGTTATGTATGATTCATAGCATTTTAATATGCATATTTATTCTAAATTTTTTAGCATCTACATCTATCATTAATTATGTCTAATGATTCATCTTGTATTCCAATGTTAACTGGTGAAAATTTCTCAGATTGGAATGAGAAAATTCTCCTTACATTAGGGTGTATGATTTGGATTTATCACTTCATATGGATGAACAACATATCCCAAAGGAAACAAGCACAAATGTTGAAAGGGCCTCATATGAGCGATGGGAGCGATCAAATCGCCTAAGTTTAATGCTCATTGAACAACAATATGTTATTTTCGAAAAGGCATTATCCATGCATATTTATTCTAAATTTTGTAGCATCTACATCTGTCATTATGTCTAATGATTCATCTCGTATTCCAATGTTAACTGGTGAAAATTTCTCAGATTGGAAGGAGAAAATTCTCCTGACATTAGGGTGTATGACTTGGATTTAGCATTTCATATGGATGAACAGCCTATCCCAACGGAAACAAGCACAAATGCTGAAAGGGCCTCATATGAGCGATGGGAGCGATCAAATCGCCTAAGTTTAATGCTCATTGAACAACAGTATGTTATTTTCGAAAAGGCATTATCCAGCACCCTAATGAACAAATTATTATCCATGAAGCTTGTTGGTAATAAAGGTGTACGTGAACACATCATGGAAATGAGGGATATTGCGGCTCAACTAAAATCCTTGGAAGTAACATTTTTGAAGTAATTTATTGTCCATCTAGTGCTTAACTCTCTACCTATGGAACATGAGCCATTCAAGATTTCTTACAGTACACATAAGAAAAAATGGACAATTAATGAACAACTGACCATGTATGTTCAAGAGGAACGGAGATTGAAGCAAGAAAAACTAGAAAGTGCCCATCTGGTTTCTCATGAAAAGGAACAAACCAAAAAGAGAAAAGGTGCTTATCATAAGAATAAGAAAAGAAAGGTATCAACAAGTCAAGTTGACAATAAGGAAAATGTCAAATGCTTCTTTTGCAAGAAGTAAGGGCACATTAAGAAAGAATGCCTCAAATATAAAGCATGACTCGAAAAGAAAGGTAATCCCATTTCCTTAGTGTGTTATGAATCTAATATGACTAATGTTTTTCATAACGCTTGGTAGATATACTCTGGTTCTACAATCCATATTGCCAATACCATGCAGAGTTTAACCAACCGAAAGAAACCAACGCAAAGTGTGCGCCTTATCTATTTAGGAAACAAGATAATTTCTCAAGTGGGCTCAGTTGGGCTTCAGACTTGTCTTGAAGTCAGGCTTTGTTCTTGAACTAGAAAGAACCTTTTATATTTCATCTTTCTCTAAAAATCTCTTTTTCCTTTCCAGACTTATTCCTTATGGTTTTACTTTCAGCTTTGTTTGTTCTACTTTTACTTTGTTTAAAGACTCAGTTGTTGTTGGTGATGGAACACTCGTTGATGGTTTATATAGACAGTCTTTTTATCCCACATTTGATAATAATTTTTAACCATGCATAAAAGTGTTGGCACTAAGCATAAATTTATGGATGAAAAATCCTCTATGTTTTGACACAGGGGATTTGGACATATCTCCACAGAGAGAATGAAAAGATTAGTAAATGATGGTGCCCTTGAGACTCTTGATTTTTTTGATTTTGGTATTTGTGTGAATTGCATAAAAGGAAAGAAAACCAACAAAACCAAGAAAGGTGCAAGGAGGAGTTCAAAAATATTAGAAATCGTGCATCCTGACATATGTGGATATTTTCCAACTCCATGTCTAAGTGGTCAGAAATACTTCATCACATTCATCGATGATCACATGCGATTTGTGTATCTCTATCTGATATTTGAGGAAAGTGAGGCATTTGGATGCCTTTAAAACTTATAAAGAAGAATTAGAGAAACAAACTAGAAAAATGATAAAAAATTGTGAGACCAGATAGAGGCGGAGAATACTATGGAAGGTACACTAGTGAAGGATAAAAACCAGGTACATTTGCAAATTTCCTTAAGGAACATGGCATTATTGCTCAGTATACGATGCCAGGCTCACCACATCAAAATGGTGTAGCTAAAAGGAGGAATCTTACGCCCATGGACATGGTGAGGAGTATGATTAGTAACTCATCTCTCCCACATCTCTATGGAGTGAGGCCTTAAAGATCGCTTTGTACATCTTAAACAGTGCTCCTGCCAAGGTAGTTCCTAAAACATCCTTTGAGTTATGGAATGGCTGGATACCAAGTTTAGGACATGCACGTATGAGGTTCTCCAGTTGAGGTCAAGGTGTATAATCCACAAGAGAAAAAGTTGGACTTGAAAACAATCAGTGGTTATTTCATTGGTTGTATAGAAAGGCCAAAGGGATTTGGATTCTATTGTCCTTCTCACACACCAAACATTATTGAAGCAAGAAATGCAAGGTTTCTTGAGGATAGTGACATGGGAGCGGGCAACCTTGATATTTAATTTTTGAGGAAATGCGGGTTCCTCAAAATTTAATTTTTGTGGAAATGGATGTTTGAATTGTTGCACCTGTAAGTATAGATCGATTAGCTGTACGTCATGACAATCCATAAAATGTCATCATACAAGAACAACAAATTCAAGAGATACAACCCCATGAGGATCGAGTTGTCATTGAACCACTTATCCAAACACCACAAAATGTGGAAGAAGGAATATGATTAAGAACATCCATGAGAACAAAGAAACCATCAATTTCTTCTGATTATGTTGTGTACCTAGAGAAGTCTGACTATGACATTGGAATTGAGGAAGACCAAATCTCGTTTTCACTAGCCATGAGTGATAGGAACTCCAATTTGTGGTAGATGCTATAACAGCTGAGACGAATTCTATGGCAAGGAATCATGTTTGGGATTCAGTTGAGTTGCCTAAAGGAGCCAAAGCCATTGGTTGCAAGTGGGTATAAAAAACTAAAAGAAATCCAATTGGCAATATCAAACGGTATAAAGCCAAACTCGTAGCCAAATGATTCACTAAAAAAGAAGGCATTGAGTAGCACGAGACCTTCTCTCCAGTTTCTAAGAAGGACTCATTTTGGATACTCATGGCATTAATAGCTCATTTTAATTTAGAGTTACATCAAATGGATGTGAAAACATCCTTCCTTAATGGGGGAACTTGAGGAAGAAGTGTACATGCGTCAGCTAAAGAATTTTCTTCACCTAAAAATGGTCACATGGTTTGCCGTCAGTGGTATTTCAAATTTCACAATGTCATTTCTTCATTTGGTTTTATGGAGAACATCGTATATCAATGCATATACCTTAATGTTAGTGGGAGCATTTTCATTTGCTATGTCTTATATGTGGATGGTATTCTTCTTGCTAGAAGTGACTTGGGCTTGTTACATGAGGCTAAATAGTTTCTTACATAGTACTTTGATATGAAGGATATGGGTGAAGCCTCTTATATCATTGACATAGAGATTCATAGAGATAGATCCCGTAGGATATTAGGCTTGTCTCAAAAGGCTTATATCAACAAAGTTCTAAAAAGATTTTGGATGAAAGACTGTTCATCTAGTTTAGCACCTATTGTTAAGGGTAATAAGTTATGTCAAGATCAGTGATCGAGAAATGATTTAGAATTAGAACATATGAAAAACATTACTTATACATTTGCAGTTGGAAGTCTGATGTATGCTCAGATCCGCATAAGACCAAACATTTGGTAATTGCAATTACATTTTGATGTTTCCTTGTATGTTTGTCATCTTATAATTTGTATACATAAAGGCCAAATGAATGATATATTGTCCTTTTGGACAATAAAGTAGGACCCAGAATTAACTTTGATGGCTCATTAATAAAGAGTAATGTCTCATCAAGTGTTCATTTAGAGGAAATCAATGATATTATAATACTTGAAAGGTGATATTTGATTTATAGATTATTTACCACCATGACTTGTACTTTGAAACTCTTTTTTTGAATATGCAGTTTCTCAATAACATTGGAAAGGGACGCAATTGACTTTAATGTTTGTGTCAATTTGGGTCAAGTGGGAGAATGTAAGACATGTCTCATTTGAAAACATATGGGCCCAGTTTATGTGGCCTAATATTGCCACTAGCCCATGAAGCCTATTTACAATTATGAAACCTCCCCAATCTATCTGCAGTTATCAAGTTAAAATATATTTGGGAATTAGTACCCATTCTCTTTGTTACAGTAATACTCTCATTGATGGGAAGAGTGCGTGAGAAGTCTTCTTGAGAGGAGCCCTAATCTAGCAAGGAAGAAAGCTTGTGATTCTTTTCACATCATACATAAGGAAGTCTTGCACGGATTAGATGCCCGAATTTTTCCCTTCAACAAGATTCGAACCTATAGTGATCTTCAAAGGCTAGAAAAGAAATCAATGTAATCAGCATGACAGAAGATAAGTTCTTTGTCTTCCGCATTAAAATACTAATATTCTGCTAATAATTCAGTCCTGTAGTCAAGCATGCATCTCGTCGACTAGTTCTTTCTCTTGCCATGGCTTGGAATTGGCCCATTCAATAATTGGATGCGCAGAACGCCTTTCTGCATGGGATCCTAACTAAGGATGTTTATATGGAGCAACCCCAAGGCTTTATTGATCCAGATGATCCCACACATATTTGTAAGCTCCACAAGTCAATCTATGGGCTCAAACAAGCCCCTATAACAGGTTCCAACATATTTCCTCATTTATTGAGGATCTTGGATTAATTGGCTCTACTGCTGATCCCGCACTTTTAAGCCTTCACGATAAAAGAGTGAGCCTTATTATGCTTATATATGTTGATGATGTCATCATAACTTATAACAGAATAGATCACTTACGTTATTTGATTCGAAAACTGGGCACGTGTTTTGCAGTGAAGGATCTTGGGCCCCTTTGTTATTTTTCGGATCTTAAGGCCCACTTTACCAATGAAGGCCTATATCTCACCCAAACTAAATACATTATGGATTGTTGATCAACTCCGAAATGGATGGCGCCAAGCCGTATGTATCACTTGTGGTTGCCGAAAGCAAATTATCAATTCATGACAGTCACCCATTAAAAGACCCCACTAAGTATTGTAGTATTGTTGTTGCCCTACAATCTCTCTTTGACCCGGCCAGATGTTGCATTTTCTGTCAATCAAGTGTGTCAATTTGTGCACAACCTGACCAACAGAGGTAGACCCACGTGATACTGATTTGGGGCGGTCGCCCTAGGTCAATTTTGAGTTTCCCTTTAAAATTGTATTGGGCCCATGGCCCACGCCCCACATGCCTAAAAGAAGTGCCCCATGTCTAAAAGGATAGAAATAAAAAATCCCTCCCAGTTTCAACTCTCGTTTCAACCTTAGCCGGACAGCCCCTTTTGGGCGTGCGTCTTCCTTCGACAATTGACGGCACGAAGCTATCTCTCGCGCTCCTCGTTGGACATCTACGAGTATAATTTTAGTTCGCCTTCAGGTAAATCTCTCTCTCCCTCTCTCTCTTTCGCGTCTCTCGCCTTCACTCTCTTTCTCTGTTATTAATGGTCTATGTCATTGTCATCTCTCTCTCCCAGTCTCCCTCTCCCCCATTTTCTTTGATTGCATTCATTATTTTAGGCGCTGCACAAAGGAATTAGGATTCTCAGCTCTGTTTATTTTATTTCTATTTCATGGTTAGGGCTTGGGTTTTTTTATTTAGGGCTTTTTATTTGTGATATTCTTTGTTACATTACTTGATTTTAGGGTTGTTTTGATCTAGGGCTTTTATTTATGATATTCTTTGTTACATTATTTGGTACACTTACATTATTTGGTACACTAATAGGATCCCCCAAAATAAATTTATTATGGTTTTTTTTTCAAATTTTAATTCGATCAAGAATTGGTTCAACCTTGAGGTTAATTACAACCTCACGCTCTCTCCCTGACCCACTTGCCTAGACAAATGTTGAAAAAAAAAAGAGAGGGGGGATAGTCTATTTGAAGACTTGAAGTAAGTAACTCACTCAAGTAAGATGAATAGATAATAGAGGTGCAATGTGCAATCCTATTATCTCTCTATAAGACTATAACATCCTTCACACTTGAATAATCTGTGTTTTGTGGAAGAGAAAAGGTGAATATGACTTTAAGGAGAAATGATTATAGAACTAAGAGATATGGATGACTGGATGAGTAAATTGGCATTGGGTCCCAAGTATGATCGCCACAAATAGTTGAATTAAACCACCCCTTAAATAGTGACTAGCTCAGTTATTACTCAAAACGAAGTGACAATGGCCTGAGTCTAGTGACTCAGCTCTTCTAGAAATCTAAAGTTTAAAGTTTTAGTGAAAACTCAAAGAGTTCAAGACTCGATGAGAACTCAATAGTTTAGGATCAGTTTCATTTCTTTTTCAATGGCCTCTTCTTCATCTTACCCATAACACTTAATATATTTTTTTTATTGTCAAGAGCAAGTCTTCTTTAATTGTCTTGATCAACGTTTAATCTTTAACTACTTATTTCTTCTTCTCATCTTTCTTTTTAAAAACTTTTTTCTTCGCCCGTAATATGATGTTTATGATTATGCTGATAATGTTCATTTATAAATACAGGTGCTCTCATTTGGATTCATATGTTAAAGGAATTGTTTGGAGCTTAAGGAAATAATAAAAAAGCACTAATTTTTACATGCTAATGTGTATTACTTCTTTAGAGTTTCATTATTATTGTTGTAATTTGCTTGTCAATTGATGTGCTAATTTCTTGAGGATTCATGATTTGGGTGTTATAGTTTAAAAGTTTATTCACAAATTAGGTGTTAGTAGTAGGGTTTCTTATAAAAATAAAAAATTATTTAAAATCATGTCTTTAACCTATGCTATAATGGTGATTATTGGTGGTTGGCGAGGACTTTGATGTAATTGACTTTATCTTTAAATCAGATATGAAAAAATATTACAAAAAGTAATCACCTACCAATCCACCATCTCCGACTCTAGAGAATGATAAGAATGATGAAATGCCATCATCCTCGAAGAAAGGGCTTGTAAAAGTTCCTGGGTTATAGAATCCAATCTCAAACTATCATCTACAGATAGGGACCAAGTCCGGAGAGTGTATCTACAAAAGGGCCCTTGTCAGCCTCGTGACCATAAGTTTCCTTATACGAGGTGTCGATAAGATAAGAGGCGATATAATCTTATTTGGTTTAAGGATTACAGTAGTTGGTTGGAGTATAGCATAGAAAAAGATGTTGTATTTTGACTTTGTTGTTATCTTTTTGGAGAGGAAACACGTTATGATGCTTTTATAACTCAAGGATTTAAAAGTTGGTGGAAAAAAGAAAGAATTGAAAATCATGAGGGAAGACCAAATAGTGTTCATAATCAAGCATATGAGAAGTGTCGGAACTTATTACATCAGGAGCAACACATTGAGCTGATTATTCACTATAAGAAATTTAGGCTGTTGCGACGAAATCTGATGACGAATTTTTTTTTTGTCTCAAAAGAACACCCAAAGGGGACGAAATATAAATTTTGTCGTTTGTTTTCATTTTTTTCAAAAGTATAGGAGACGAAAACAAAATTTCGTCTACAAAAATATGGCGCCAACTTGTTTTGTTGGCGCCAATTATTTTAGCTCATTAGAGACGAAAATTGTTGTCACAAATTTTTTTTTTTTTGCGACGAACGTAATTCATCACCAATAAGGATAAGTTATGGAAGACAAACATATTTCGTCACCAAAATAAGGCACCAATTTCATTTGCTTTGGCCCGGATTATTTTAGCTCATTGGAGACGAACATTTTTGTCACAAAATATAATTTATTTTTGTGACGAACTTAATTCGTCACTAATAAGGATAAGTTATGGAAGACGAAAATATTTCGTCACTAGAATAAGGTGCCAATTTCATTTACGGGCGCGAATTATTTTAGTTCATTGGAGACGAAAATTTTTGTCACAAAATATAATTTGTTTTTGCGACGAACATAATCGTCACCAATAAGGATAAGTTATAGACAACGAACATATTTCGTCACCAAAATAAGACGCCAATTTCATTTGCTTTGGGTTGGCGCGAATTATTTTAGCTCATTGGAGACGAAAATTTTTGTCACAAAATATAATTTGTTTTTGTGACGAACATAATTCGTCACTATTAAGGATAAGTTATAGAAGACAAAAATATTTGGTCACCAAAATAAGGCGCCAATTTCATTTGCAGTGGCACCAATTTCGTTCGCACTTGAATCTATTCATCTCTTACAAGTATTGCTTTGGAAAAGCCTTTAAAATGACTAAAATGGGCCCCCAAGGCCCTAACGTCCATCCCCCCCCCCCACCCCAATCCAACGCCCCTTTTCCAAAACTCATTTCCCCCTTTGTCCCTCCATCTATCCCGGTCTCTCTTTTCCAAAACCCTTTTCCAAAACCCTTTTCCAACATCTCCCACCCATCGTCTCAAGCAGCAGCCCCATGGCCCATTGGCCCCCATCAATCATCATCACCCTCCATCAACACACGCAGTGCAGACCCATCCCTGATTAGTGATCCCTCTCATCTCTACTTCTCTCAGTCTCTCTCGCCTAGAATTCCCAGACGCAACCACCATCACCAATCACCATCATCTGTGCCCATCATCCTCCCTCCAGGAGTCCGCCACCGCCAGGTACACCTACCTCTCTCAGTCTCTGCTACTGTGAGAACTTGGTCCAGGTGGTACCCTTAACCAAGGGGCGTAGCATGTCAACCACGGGCTTCAAACGGTGAGTCTCCTTTAGCCCGCATCAGAAATATCAAAGTCCTGACCTTTGGCTTATAAGTCAAACCCCGTATTAACTTAGCATGAGGCTTTTTAAAACCATGCATCCCCGGAAATCGTAAGAACTTCGAAGTTAAGCGTGCTTGGGCGGGAGCAGTATTAGAATGGGTGACCTCCTGGAAAGTCCTCGCGCGTGCACGTGGGCCAAAGCGGACAATTTCATGCTGAGTTGGGCGGGGCTGTGACAGTTGGTATCAGAGCCGAGGACGACTCTATTTCTAGTGGGGGAGAATGTGAGATCTTGGTCCGGGCGGTACCCTTAACAACTGGGCGTAGCGTGTCAATCACGGGCTTCAAACAACGAGTCTACGATAGCCCGCATCGGAAATATCCAAGTCCTGACAATGTGCTTATAAGTTAAACCCCGTATTAACTTAGCATGAGGCTTTTTAAAATCGTGCAGCCCCGGAAATCGTAAGACCGAAGTTAAGAGTGCTCGGGCGGGAGCAGTACTAGGATGGGTGACCTCCTGGGAAGTCCTCGCACGTACACATGGGCCAAAGCGGACAATTTCATGCTAAGTTGGGCGGGGCTGTGACAGTTGGTATCAAAGCCGAGGACTGCTCTATTTCTAGTGGGGGAGAATGTGAGATCTTGGTCCGGGCGGTACTCTTAATCACGAGGCGTAGCGTGTCAACCACCGGCTTCAAACGATGAGTCTCCGTTAGCCCGCATCGGAAATATCCAAGTCTTGAGCATGGATTATAAGTCAAACCCCATATTAACTTAGCATGAAGTCTTCTAAAATTGTGTGGCTCCAAAAATCATAAGAACTCCGAAGTTAAGCGTGCTCGGGTGGAAGGAGTGTTAGGATGGGTGACCTCCTGAGAAGTCCTTGAGTTGGGCGGGGTAAATGCGACAAAGATTTTTCGTCTCTATTTCTTATATTTATGACAAAAATACGGAAAAAAATTACTTGTTTCCAACAGAGTGTATTGGAGACAAAAAAAAATCGTCACAAATTTATCTTTTTCAATGACGAATTTTTTTTCGTCTCCAATACCTTTTAACGACAAGGCTTTGGCAACAAAACGGGTGACGAAAAATTTTCGTCTCAATTAGTTTTGGTGACGAAATATGTACATTTTGGGACAAATTTGTGTCGTCCTTAAACCCCAAATTTCTTGTAGTGATTGTCAAGCAGTCAAGTCAAGCTCGAACAGATTATCGAATCCGCTTGAAGGCAACACTTGCTTCCATTCGATTTTTTCTACGCTAAAGATTGCTTTTTCGTGGTCATGATGAATCTGAAGATTCAAACAATATGGGCAACTTCCTTGAGCTTTTGCAAGTACTTGCCAATCAGAATGAAGCTATTAAAAGAGTCGTATTGGAAAATGCTCCTGAGAATCTGAAATTGACCTCCCCTAAGATTCAAAAAGACATTGTGAATGCGGTTGCCACAGAAACCGCTCAGGTTATCATTTACGAGCTTGGAGATGCACCATTTTCCCTTTTGGTGGATGAATCTAGGGATATTTCTATTAAAGAGAAAATGGTTGTTGTTATATGCTATGTGGATAAATGGGGATGTGTGACTGAGCGGTTTTTAGCCATAGAACATGTTACAAACACTAAAGCTCAATCACTTAAAATGGCCATCGAAGCTATATTTTCTTGGCATGGATTGAGCATCTCAAGTTTGCATGGGCAAGGTTATGATGGGGTTAATATGAAGGGTGAGTTTAATGGCCTCCAAGGCTCATTTAGAATGAGAATTCATCTGCATTCTATGTTCATTGTTTTGCACATTAGCTTTAGTTGACACTCATTGCTGTTGCAAAAGATAACAAATCAATCACCGCTTTCTTTGACTCAGTTTCTATGGTGTTGAATGTTGTTGGAGGCTCTTGCAAATGCCACGACATGCTCCAAAATATACAAGCTGCTAAAGTTGTTGATGCTCTCAATTCGAGCGAACTTGAAAGTGGACAGGGTTTGAATCAGAAGACTAGCCTCAACAGGCCGAGAGATACACATTGGGGCTCACATTTTGATACATTGATTAACTTGAGACTCATGTTCTCCTCTATGGTTGATGTGCTTGAAATTATCTCAGATGATAATATGAGCGAACACAAGGGCTCTGCCACTAACTTATTGTGTGTATTGGGTGAATTTGATTTTGCATTTAAAATGCATTTGATGATAGATATATTGGGGACCACCAACGAATTATTAAAGTTATTGCAGCAAAAAGATCAAAATATTATCACTGCCATGGAATTAGTGAGAGTGTCGAAGCAACAACTGCAAATGATGAGAGATGATGGGTGGGATCCTCTCTTATTTGAAGTACATTAATTTTGTGATAAATATGAAATCATCATTCCCAATATGAATGATATGTTTGTTGAACGAAAAGGATCACGATGTAAAGCTGAATTGACAAATCTCCATCATTTTCAAGTCGATATATTCTATGCTACTATTGATTTGCAACTTCAAGAGCTCAATCACCTCTTCAATGTAGTGAACACTGAGTTGCTTCTTTGTGTGGCATGCTTGGATCCAAGTGATTCATTCTCTGCTTTCGATAAGGAAAAATTGATCCGCCTTTCTCAGTTATATCCAAATGATTTTCGGACTCAGATCGGGCGAGACTTGATGTTCAGCTTGCGACTTATATCGTTGATATGCTCACCAATAGTAAGTTTTTTGAAGTGAAAGGAATTAGTGGCCTTGCTCAGAAGATGGTTGAAACAGAAAGGGACATTGCATATCCTTTAGTTTATTTCCTCTTGAAATTAACACTAACCCTACCAGTTGCCACTGCTACTGTTGAGAGGGTATTTTCTGTTATGAAAATTGTTAAGAATCGACTGCGCAATCGAATGGAAGATGAGTGGATGAATGATTGTTTGCTTGCATATATCGAAAAGGACATATTCAATAGCATTGATGATGAGACGATCATGCAATGCTTTTAAAACATGAAGAATCATAGAGGGCAGTTGTAAAAACTTTGTTTTGGAGTTGGGATGACTTTTGATGAGGGAAGTATATGTTAGGTGATGTCCAATCGTTAATATATACTTCTTTCTTTGGGTTGATACCTGAATTTTTTGGAGGTTGTCAACCCTTTCTTTTGGGGGATGATTGGATTGTCCATGTTTTTTGGGTATTTCTTTTGTTTTCAGTATGGTTCTCTTATATTGTAAATTTGGAGAAATGAATGTAGTCATCATTTTGAACAAAAAAATTATACGTTAGTTTATGCAGTTAAATATTTTTTAGTCTATTTAAATGGAATACAGTTTCTCTTTTGCTTTTGTTAATGTGAAAAAAAATTAGCAAAAATTTAGCCCCACCTAAAAGAAAATCCTGGGTCCGCCTCTGCCGACCACTACTCATTGGGCTGTTGTAAAATGCATTCTTGGATATCTTAAAGGGACAGCTGATCATGAGTTATTCTTTCAATCAAGCATACTTAAAGTTTAGGTCTATTTTGATGATAACTGGGCAGGTGATCCTAACGATCGACTGTCAACAAATGCTTTATGTGTCAATCTCGGTCCCAATCTCATCTCGTGGAGTGCCACCAGAAACAGTCCATTGTATCTTGTTCAAGCACAAAATCCGAATATCGTTGTGGTCTCCATGCTTTTCTCCCTCACACACCATGATAACATAAGGGCCGTATCTCTTGCCTCTAATCCTATTTTTCGCGCTAGGACAAAGCATATTGAAGCTAATTAGCATTGCATTCGTGACCAAGTGGTCCGTAAAGAAATTAATGTCCGGTATGTTTCCACCAAGAAATAGGTGGCTGACATATTTACTAGAGGTCTCACGTCAACTCACTTTCAGATACGTTAATGGTCGGCAAGCGGCCCATCAACTTGACGGGGTGTATTAACTATCTTAGCAATGCAGAGTCATCGCAATCATCATCACAATCCATCACGCGGTGAAACTGTATCCATCATCACACAATCAAGGACCGCATGTATCTTCGCATGGTCAAGCTACCGTGTCCGTTATCCAACCCACATGAGCTGGTGTCTCTTGTCTTTTTCCATATATAGTGCATTGTAAATCTTAGAACAGATCCTACAATCAAGGATCCATATGGTTGTAAGACATTTGTATTCTTTATTTATACTGTGTAAACAAGACAAGAATTGAGTTACTGATTTACATCATATCAAGGTGTTGGAAAAAACTTCAAGAAGCAAAATAAGTAGTTCTTAAATCATAATGGGTGAAGATTTGTTCGAATAGATGTCTTGAAGGGACCATAATCAATTGGTAAGCCAGTCTAAGTGTATATTATAAGATCTTCATCATCGATTGGGCAACCAACAACAACAAGATTGTTTGCAAGTGATTTGATCTTCTAAATATACTCTGTAATGTTTTGTGACGTCCCCTTCTCGACTCATTCCAACTGTTCCTTCAATTGTACAATGTGAAAACGAGACAGATAAAAATTGTATAATGTGACTGCAACTGCAATCTAGAACAAGCCATACTTCTTGAACAGATTTCAAACCTACCACATGTCCATCTTATATCCCTCACTCCTCTCCCCTTTCATATTCCTTTGTTAGAGCCCACTTGACAATGAATTCCAATGTATTAAATTCCATACAAACAAATTGGCCCATGGATTTCAAAGGTGGGGCCCAGTAATGGCTCTTTTGATAATTCCTTAAAAATGTATATTTTCATGGCTATTTTTGGTAAGTTTAAGGACTTATCAAGACAAGAGAGCCTCATTTAGTATAATATCATAATTTTATGCAATTTTGATCCATTGTAGTGCATTCATGCATAATTTGCTCGAAAACTAGCATTTTTACATCAAATCATGAAACCTGCCATTTTTGTAATTTTATTTTTGGAAAGATTTTTCAAATGTGTTTTCATTCATCTTTTCATGAGAGATGGGCCCGCAGTCATGCATTCGTGAATTAAGGGTAAATTTTTCTTTGCACATAAAATTAATTTTTTTTTTGGCTTGCAGGAAATGAGAAAAAGGGTTCCACACATACACATGTGTAAGTCACACATGTGGGGCGGCCAAGGTGGGGTCCATGCATGGCTAAAAAGATTTCATAATTCATTTCCAATTGTTGGAGATATTTTTCAAATCTCAAGATTCAAAATTTAAAGTAAGAGGGGAAAGAAGATCCAGATAATTGGGGAGCAAGAGAAGCAAAGGAGGAAAGAATGCAAGGACCCTTATTTGCCAAGAAATCAAAAGAAGAAAGTGAAGCAACCGAGGATTTTTCTCAAAACTTGCACATGGACATCCAAGCCATTCAAGTTGTACCCACCTAATGTGTGGCCTCAATCAAGGATTGATTTGCTTGGATTGGCAAGATATATTTATTTTTTATTGACAAGCTACCAATTTCTTGCAAACTTGGTTGCCAAGAAGGAGATTTTTGCCAAATAATGAAGATTTCAAGCAAGAAAAGAGGAACAAAAAAAAAAAAAAAAAAAAAAAAGAAACAAAGGGAGCCCAAATTTTATATAAACAGCCCTATGGGAGACCCAAGGTATATATGCTTGAGAATTGCTCACCTTTCACTCTAGAGAATTGCATACCATCTCTCCCTTTCTTGCCCTTCCATCTTAATTCACCTGTCACGCCCCCAAAATTTAAAACCGGGGTTATGCGTGAGATTAGGGTCAATTTAAAACTTTTCCAATGATAATAACATATCACTTGCCCTAATCGTGTCCCATCTGGATCGAAGACTGCTGTGAGGTATAAACATTTCCTCGAATATATCAAACGATAGCGGAAGCTTCATAAAACAAGAGGTATCTTATAGTCGTATAGTTTAAGAGCAATATACTAAGTATCAAAGTTAAGGTTGAAGTTTAAGACTATTACAAAATATTAATTACAATTAAAAAGGCCAAACTAAAACTAGGCCTAAATAAAAGTACAAAGAAACCAAAAGATGAAGCCAAGAGGATAATTGTGTAGCTCTCGCGTACGAGGTCATCACGGCTATACAATGCCGTCCGTACTGTACTCTAAGAAGTGATCAGGCTGATCTGCCTGAACTTCTTCTGTCGTTTCCTCCGCCTCGGGGTAGAACTGCTCGGTACCTATGCACCAAGAGTAGCATCATCAACACAACGGATGGCAAAGCAATAGGTATAAAAATCACATAGATATGCAGTACTAATGAGAGTAAACGATAAACATGATTATAAGATATGCATAGCACTCCGATCGAAAGAGATGCATTGCATTAGAACCATAAACAAGCTATCAAAGTAGGCAGTCCACATATGCTAATAACTCGTAGCTCCAGTAACTCAGTCTCCGTGAGATCTGGCACTGTCTCGCTGCGAACTCGTAGCTCCAGTAACTCAGGCTACAAAAGCACTGGCACTGTCTCACCGCGAGTAACAAACCACCCGTAGCTCCAGTAACTCAGTCTCCGTGAGATCTGGCACTGTCTCACTCGGGGCCCGTAGCTCTAGTAACTCAGGCTACAAAAGCACTGGCACTGTCTCGCTCGGGTAATATCTCGTAGCTCCAGTAACTCAGGCTACAAAAGCACTGGCACTGTCTCGTTCGAGTAACAAACAATCTCAATAGTAGTAAAAGTCCTCTCACAGATGGTGCCCCAACTGTGTTGAACGTTAACAGCTGAGTGGTGCCTGACACAAAGAATCCTAACAACATTGGTGAAGGGCTAGGCTCTTGTGCGAACAAGATTCCATACCAATAGAGAACTACTTTACCCCAAATCAAATCAAACTCCAAACAAATACCAATAGTAGTCCTCTTTAAGCCTGACAATCAAACTCCCTAGCCACAACACTTCAAACGAATATCGAACAAACGGAACAGCAAAAGGGATCCTAAGTCCATCATCTAAGTTCTCAAAAGGATCCTCTAATAAAGCAAAGCAAATAGAACTAAAGAACATGCTCATCACATGTAGAAGATAGTACCCGAGGGTACCATTCGGAATCAAAGCAAATAAACAATCCAATTCTAAGTAAAGTGTCAACCCTGAAGCATCGCACAACCTATTCAGTCAACGAAGGGGTTAGGGTTCGCGATACTTGGACGAACAATCTTCGTGCATAGATTTAAAGATGAGTATCCCGTTGTCCCATACCATTCAAGATTGAACTAAGTTAGCTTCCGATGCAACCGGATCGGCAATGACGAATGTCGGCTCAAGACATCCTCACAATGAGTCAAATGAGTCCTCAAAAGGGGTATCCAAAGGTCCACCAAAGTCCACCTTAAAACAGGGTAAAAATCCCTTAAAAAGGAAAAATTGGAAAAATCTGCATAGGCTCGGTCGACTGGCTCTTGTTGTCCCGGTCGACCGGCACCTGCATGCCGGTCGACCGGCATGCCTGCGAAATCTGGGCAGCAGCTCTGTTCTGAGCTGAAATGGGACTTTTCCCATTTCTCTCTTCTGGGACCTAATAAGCAGCATATGTATAATTAAAAACAACTTAAATACAACCTATAAAACTACTAATCAAGCCATTAAACTCTAAATCCATTCCATTCAATCTATAGACCATTTTATCATGTTTTCAATCTATTAATGTATCAATTGAGCCAAAACTATCTAAAACATGATTTAAGCATCCAAATCAAGGTAAACAAACATACCAAGCAATACTATAACTATTGACTTGCCTTATTGATGTGATGAACTCAAATTCAAGAAGAAAGTGAAGGAAGAAAACACTTTAAAAGCTCCAAAGAGGTGAAATACTCTTCCAAACCCAAAAAGCTCCTACACATGCATGCCAATGGTCAAGGTAAGTCTCCCTACTCCATTTCTAACCAAAGAAGAAGAAGATGACATGGTTTCCAAGCTTAAAGAGCTTACCTCTAAATGGGTTGTGGGTGAAACACTTAGAAAAGTGTATGGTTGGACTCTTGAAGACTTGAAGAAGAAGATGGGTGGATTGGTTTGCTTCGCCGGAGCGCCGATGATCGTGAACGGAGAAGAAGAAATGAAAGGGAAGGAAGAGAAGAAGTTGAGTCGGCTGCTGTGTTGGTAGTTGTAGTTGAGTGAATAGGAAATGAATGAAATGAAGATAAGTGTAAGTGGGTTGGTAGGATACTTAAGTAATGGGTTTTGGGCTTGGGCTTTGGGTTTGATGGGTCAATTTCCAAGTCGGTCCACGTATACAATTAATGGATTTCGGGCCTCTTCGACGCGTCGAATCGAAACGCGATCGAAGACTAAAGTTCATGAAACGACGAAACCTACCCAATGCACCCAAACTCACCAAAACTCATAATCTCGTAAATTCCCTGAAAACCTTACCCAATTAGTAAAACGACTCTCTATCCTACCCAAACGCGCTCCGAATCGTGCGAAACTTCGCACGCGCGATTCGTCGTTAACCCTGACTACTTAGACACTAATCAAGCTTACTAACTAATCAAACAATTAATTATAATTAATAGGCCATTAGGGGTCGGGGTGTTACATCACCTAGGGGGGTTCTTTCTAAAGGCCATACCACCAACCTTGTGGTTTCAACTAGAAAGAGGGATTCTCAACATCCTAGTATGTATTCTTATTTTTTTAATGTTATATTCCTTGTAAAGAATTTTTAAGCTAGTAAATAAAGTTGTTTCTTTTAATTTGTGTTCTTGATTTGTGTATCTCTTAATATTAGATTTGTGATCCATGCAATAGGGTTAGATCTTACTTTTGATTAAATATTTTTAATTGGCTTGGAATAATTACTAACAACTCACTTAGCATCCTCACAATATACCTTGTTTTCTATAGATACATGGTATTTTTGGAGGCAATACGATGTGAAGTTGAAGAGGGTTGACCAAGAAAAGTTTAAAAATCCAAGTCTAAAATTTATTTATTAAAAAGTGAGGTTTTATCATTCTCAACTTGGATTGACAACCCAAGTTGAGGAATGAGATCCTAGTTTTGCACTTCTTTTTTTTTTTTTTTAGCCCAAGATTGAGAATGAGATTTTAAAGAGCAACTCACCACCTTTATTATTCTTTTTAATTGCCACCTTTTGATTTGAAGTGTTGCTTTTATTTTATTGCTATTTTTATTATTATTTTCTGCATCTTAAATTTACATTCCTGCATAAAACTGCTTAGTTTTTTTCTTACTGCCGAAACACGCATTACATTCATGCATTTCTTCATTTTTTCTAATATGGCTAAAGTTGTCATTCATGTCAAACTTAGAAAATAGAACTGAGACTCAAGTGATCTCAGTACAAAAGTCATGTTGGAATGATATACTAATTATTAGGGGTAGTTTGGTACTCAGATCAGTTTTTGTTTTTTGGCCTTGATACATTTGATGATTAACGGAATTTAATTAGAGATCTGAAAATCAGCATTGATATCCAAATGGGACCAATTCAGGTATCAAGCAAGAAAAATACATGAAGTAAGCAATAGTGCTGGTCGATTTGTGCATAGTGCAATGGTGTAGACTGTTTTTGCATCAGTAAAACAATTATTTTTCTTGTGTTAAAATTGAACAAGTTCAGCTCTGAAAAGTGCTGAACACGGCAAAAAATAAAAAATAAAAAAATCTGATTTCCGTTGTGACTTAATTTCATGCATCATGTCGTTTCTTCATGATAATTCACGCATTATAGTGTAGTTGAATTTCAGCAGTACATACATTTTTTTTTTTTTTACCTATGCATTAGTTATAGGGTTGCATACATAAGAACTTTGCACTAGTTCACCATGTTACACGTCCATGCATTGTGTCCCATAATTATTATTCTTTATTTTGGAAGATTGCATCATCATCATTCTTGTAGATTATTTAGTTTAGGAAAGTTAAATCTCATATTTGCATTCATTTAGAAAGTGTATCATTTAGACTCTTATCTTAATCTAGTGTTTAGTTTAGGAAAGTTAATTGGTTTCTAATCTAGTGTAAGTTTCTAATCTTATGGAGTTTGATTTTAGATGTGTGATTTGTTTCCAATTTTAATTGATTTGATTTGATACATTTTATTTAGGTTTGATTATTTTTCATAACTTATTTTATTTTCCAATTTCGTTTGTTGGTTTGAATTTTAGGAAGTGATATTTTTAGAATATTTTCTAATTGGATGTTCTAATGTGTTTTCTATTTTACAGCAACTTGATTTTTTTAGATTTAGGAATCTAGTTTTAGGAAAAAGAAATTCTTTTATTGGATTGTATTTAATTCTTTTAATTAAAGTAGGCATGGTTGTAATTAGTTTTTAATTAGATTAGTTTTAGATTTCATTTAGGGCAGGTACAAGTTGGAAAGCCCTCTTCAATAGCTCTTTGTGGATTGACCTTGTCTCACTAGATTATTACTACAATCACACCCTACACTTGGGGTCCGATCACCTTTCATATTCCTTTGTTAGAGCCCACTTAACAATGAATTCCAATGTATTAAATTCCATACAAACAAATTGGCCCATGGATTTCAAAGGTGGGGCCCAATAAGGGATTTGTAGTAATAGGCTATGAGAATTTCTAAGCCCATTTCTAAATAATTGGCTATTCTTTCTAATTTTAATAGGGTATTTTTTCTATAGTGTCCCATATAATTTTCTGCTAATATTATCCCCAGTAAGAACGTATGCACATATTGCTCACAATCATTCTTCATTATGATTTGTGGTCTGGGTCCTTATAGCTTTGCAGTAGGAAATCATGTGATCTTCTTCCTTAAAATAGAATGTGTGATAGTCTAAGGACCTGTCAGACCCCAACCCAGATTAGCTCGATTGGTGTTAATTAAGTGTGTGCTTAGATTTAAGTGGGATTAGTGATCGTTGGGATAGAATGTGTTTTGACTTAGTCTTTTGGGAATTTTGATAGTGTTTGGTTTTAATCAGACACGCTCAGGGGTGCATTGAGTACACGTGTAAGCATGGGAGGATGATTTTGGATTTTTTTATAAAATTGTGATTTTGATTCCTTTTAAATGATTTTGTTGTTATCCACAACTTTCATATTCAGTCCATCTGTGTTCGAAGCCCCGAAACCGAGTTTTGACCCAAAAGGATAAAATTGTCTTTTCACACACAAATCTAGACACGATTTTTGAAATCTCAAAACCAAGTGAAAATTATACTTTTTGGAAACTAGATATTTTAAGGATCATTTCTTCCTTATTCGTTAATCTCGTCTGAAGCCCGCAAGATAATGTTTTAGCCAATTTTCAAGTATTAGTAATGTTTTAGCCAATTTTCAAGTATTAGAGCATTGGAGCCACTTTCCACTCAACTCAGAACACCCTCTCCCTCGCTCACGTTTCCCATTTTTCAAACTCTCTCTCTCTCTCTCTCTCTCTCTCTCTCTCTCTCTCTCTCTCTCTCAGCTTTTGAAACTCAGGAAAAACCAGGGAAGAAACCATTTTTCTCTCGACTTTCTCTTCTTGCATGCCATAGCTAGTGGACTTGGATTGGGATTTTGAGCATACCATCTTCTTCCTCTCCTTCCTAGCTCTCCATTGCACCCATTTTTTTGGGGATTCCAGCTGGACCACTACTTCATCTCCTTCCTTGCTTTTTGTTTGGACACCTCCAGGTAAGAGCTCCTTCCCCTCTCTTTCAAGGAGTCCTATTAGCTCTTAAGGAAACTACTTTTCATGCATGCAAACCCCAATTCGAAATGGGGTGTTGGATTTTTCAAATTAGTTGGTTTTTTAGGTGGATTTCTTGGTTTTTTGTAGACTCTTGGTTCAGCTGTAGAGAGGGTCTCTTGAGAAGGTTTTGGATTGGCATTTTGGGATAAGACAAGTGATCTTTTTAGCTTTAAATGAGCATTTAATACATTTTGGTACATTTTGTTTGTAAAGTGCATTGTTTATGCACATTAAGCTTTCTAATTCATGTTATTGTCAACTAAGCTTAGTTTTGTTTCATTTCTCTATATGCATGTTATGCTAATTGCACTCCGAACTTCTGGATTTCTGTTTTGCATTGGAACTCCATTTCTTGTTTTTGAATCAGATTTGTTTTAGTGTAATATGGAGTTGTGGTGGTGAATGGAAGGTGTGTTGAAAATGTTTGGAGATGATCCCTTGGAGAGCATGTAGGCAGGCTCAGGGAATTTCAAGGTTCTGTACAGCTAAGAAAAGAAAGGAGAAGGGATTAGAAATTTATAAAAAAAGATGGGTTTTCTTGCATTGAATGAGCTCATGCAGTAGCCTACTCGCTCGAGCGGCCAAAGGCCTCCGTTTGGCGAGGCGCTGGCCAAAGACTGCCCCGCTCGAGCGGACCTGTGTGTCGTCCTTGAGCTGACTGTGTGAAGGGAAAAAAAATGGGGTTTTGGAAGGATTTTGTGGGAATGAAAACCTAGGATATGTTGAGGGGCTTTTAGCTTGATGTTGTGTACCTGAAGACTTGAAATGTTATTTAACTTCGGGGGTAGCAATCCGTCTTTAAATTTCCGACATTTGGACTTCAATTACACAAGGATCAAATGAAGGGTCTTAACATATGCTTAAGAAGTTGTTTTGAAAACTTAGTTTTGGATATGGCGAATAGCGTTTTTGCACCTGTTTTGAATTACAGGTATCATCTTTGTTTTGAATTGTTTTAAGAACCAAAAAGGGGATCGCTTCTTATGTTTCGATGTGCTTATAGCTTATGCTATTCCGATTTGTCCTATTTTATCTTGCTTTAATAAGTGATTTACCCCTAATTCCAATTTGCCTTGTATATACATAGTTTTGTTTTGTGCATTTATGAATTTATATGAATACCACTAATCTTAGACTACCCTATCAGTTTGATCCACTGTCCGGTGGTCCCACTACTAGAAAAAAGGGCTTTTATATCGGTTGCAAAAAGTGCCCTATATCGGTTTTTCATATAACTGATATAATATCTTCAGTCAAGGTATTTTATATCGGTTAATATTTTATTATATCGGTAAAAAAAAATTTATATCGGTTACACAGGAACTGACATAATAATGTCTATATATAATATCGGTTAGGAAAAGATGTGATATTAATATCAATATTTTAGATCGGTTATTACAAAATCGATATTATAGACAAATATTTTATATATATATTTTATATCAGTTATTATGGAACGGATATTATATGTACATATTTTATATCGGTTATTTCCCTCCTTTTTATTTTTCCTTCTTCCCTCCCTTTTCAGGAGTCCTGCGGCTAACCGCCTGTGCACATGCGGCTAACCGCAAGTCCACATGCGGCTAACCGCAAGTGCACCTGCGGCTAACCGCAAGTGTTATATAATATTTTATATCCGTTATTTTGAAACCGAGATTATATATCCAATCATATTACATCGGTTATTCGAATCCCTTGATCGCCCGCGCGTGCTCGATCGATCAGTACTTCTTTCCCTCCTTTTTATTTTTCCTTCCCTCCCTTCTCTTTCTTTCTCCATCATTCCTTCTTTCCTCTCACTCTCGCTCTCTTCTCTCCTCACTCTCGCCTCTCTTCCCAGCGCCTCTCTCCCACCCCTTTCCTCTCACTCTCGCTCTCTTCTCTCCTCACTCTCACTCTCTCTGCTCTTCTCTCACTGTCGCTTTCTCTACTCTCTCTGCTCTCCCTGTCTCTCTCGCTCACTCTCGTTCTCTTTCTCTCTGCTATCTGCTGGCCGTATGTTAATGTGGATGAGAAGAGAGGGAGGAGTCTCTTTTACTATTTTGCTGAAGCAGAGGAGCATCCTTAGAAGAAGCCCCTTACTATCTGTATGAATGGAGGTTGGTTCTTCTTCTTTTGCTACAATTTTATAAGTGGGTCTTTTTATCTCCTTTTTTTCCTGTTTAATTTTTGGGTTGTAAAGATGAGACATTGGAGTTCTTTTTTTTGCAATTTTGGGTCATGGACCTTTTTTTTTATTTTTTTCATTTCTCTCCTAACCATCTTATCTTTTTGTTAGTTCTATCTCAATTTCAAAATGGTTGTTTCTTTCTTTCCTTTTTTTTTATTTTTATTTTTGGATTCTTGCTGATGGTACTTATGGTTATGGTTATGGTTATGTTTTTTTTCCCTAACTTAATTTGTTTGGGCTTGTTAGCTCTACTCAGTATTTTCATTCCAGGAAGAAGCTTTATGTGCCTCTTTGACAGTGTAGTTTCTGTTGACTGTCAATGTTTCTCAATCTGTTTTAACCTGTTACGTTTGGGCGTTTGGTTATTTGGGTTTTATGGTATGGGATTTTGGTTTGCACTGTAGGTGTTTTGTAAGGGGGCTAGCCGCCAGACCCACGGTCAGCTTTCCAGGAAACCTATTCTCTCAGGATGATTTTCAGCACGTCCTGCGGCTAACCGCCAGTGCACCTGCGGCTAGCCGCCAGTGCACCTACGGCTAGCCGCAGAGCTAACCGTTGGAGTTTGTCATTAGATCTTTTTATTTCATCTTATTAATGTCGGTAATTTTTTTTCTGTGGATTATCTACATTACTCTTCTCTGTGGGTTAATTTTTTTAAATATTTGTATCTGGTTTAATTGTGAATTTTTGAACTTGGTTGCTTTTGTATTGTTGTTTGGTGAATTTCTGTCCATGGATTTATTTCTACAAATCTTCAGCCAATCTGAAAGCTTTGCCCGAACGAGAATAACCAAGGTTGGAAACAAGGATATTCAGTTCGTTTGGTGCACACCAACCCAGGTCTCTCTCACATTAATTGGTTGTAATATTAGCATTATATGGCAATGACTTTCTGATTATTGCTTGTCTGTAGCATTTTATTGGGCTATTCAGAAATGGACAAGTCTTGGATGTCATTGAATCGGTTTTCTATTGCATACGGGGAAGGGGTTGAAAGTTTTTTGATGTTTGCCAAAAAGAAGTTTGGTGATGGGAATCCCATGCAATGTCCATGCAAAACATGTGGGAATCTCAATAAATTTGTAGCTAAGGATGTTGAGTACCATCTGTTTTTCCATGGTATCGATCGAAGTTATACTGGGTGGATATGGCATGGAGAAGCATCTCCTGGTGAAGCTCCCTCAAGTGTGCCTTTAAATAGGTCCACCCAACACCATTTTGGGAGTGATGTCCCAGATGATACTACACCCCCAGATGATGCTGCAAGCTCATTAAAATTGGCTCAGACCGCTTGTGACCAGTATTCATCAAATCCTGAAAAGTTTCAAAGAATTCTTGCAGAGGCTGAGGAACCTTTATACAAAGGTTGTCTAAAGTTTACCAAATTATCTGCAGTAGTTACATTGTTTAATGAGAAAGCAAGGAGTGGGTGGTCTGACATAAGCTTTTCACGGTTGTTGAAAATCATTGGAGACATGCTACCCGACGATAATAATTTACTGCCCCGAAGTATGAAAGAGGTTAAAAAGACATTGTCTGTGTATGGGATGAGCTATGAGAAGATAGACGCCTGTCCGAATGATTGCGTGCTTTATAGAAAGGGATCTGATAATGAGAATAAAACTAGTTACCCTACTTGTGGCGAGTCAAGATACAAAGTGAATAAGAACCTGACTGAGCAACGTAAGGGGGTGCCGGCAAAAGTTCTATGGTATTTTCCACCTATCCCTAGGTTTAAGAAATTATTTCAGTCGGTACAGACATCGAAACAGATGACTTGGCACGCTGATGAGAGATTGGTTAACAATAAGTTACGCCACCCAGCTGACTCCCCCGCATGGAAGTTGGTAGATGATAAATGGCCGGAGTTTGCACAAGAGCCAAGAAATTTGCGCTTAGCACTTTCAGCGGATGGGGTCAATCCGCATGGTTCGATGAGCAGCAAGTATAGTTGTTGGCCAGTAATGTTAGTCAATTACAATCTCCCGCCTTGGTTGTACATGAAAAGAAAGTTTGTGATTTTAACGATGTTGATATCGGGTCCACGACAACCTGGAAACGACATCGATGTTTACCTAGAACCATTAATCGATGACTTGAAAACACTATGGGATACAGGGGTTAAAGCTCATGATGCTTACCGACAAGAGGCTTTTACGTTGAAAGCAATGTTGTTGTGGACCATTAATGATTTCCCTGCATATAGTAATTTGTCTGGTTGTGTTGTAAAAGGCTATCATGGTTGCCCCATATGTGGCGAACAGACACAATCATGCAGATTAAAACATTCGAGGAAGAACGTATACATGGCCCATCGAATGTTCCTTCCAGAAGATCATCCCTTTCGGAAATAGAAAAAATCATTTAATGGTGAGCAAGAGTTTCGAAAAGCACCAATGATTTTGACTGGTGAAGAAGTGGCAGAAAAGGTTAATAGAATCAAAACCTTGTGGGGGAAACCAGTACCAAAAGAGAAGCCCAAGAAAAAGAAAAAAAAATTCAAAAAGATCGACTTCATTGAAGAGGAAACGAGTGGAAGATGGTAGTGATGATGGTGCTAGAATTTGTTGGAAGAAGAAGTCAATTTTCTTTAACCTCGACTACTGGAAATACTTGTTTCTTCGACACAACTTGGATGTGATGCACATAGAGAAAAATGTTTGTGAGAGTCTTATTGGAACCTTGCTGAATATTCCAGGTAAAACAAAGGATGGACTGAATAGTCGCCTTGATTTGCAGGATATGGGTTTAAGGGATGAACTGGCACCTGATGTAAGTCAGAATAGAGCGTACTTACCACCAGCTTGTTTCTCATTATCCAAAGAAGAGAAATTCAGTGTGTGTGAAACATTGCATAAGTTAAAAGTTCCAGATGGATACTCATCAAATTTCAGAGCATTGGTTTCTATGCAAGACTTAAAGTTGGGGGGGGTATGAAATCTCATGATTGCCATGTGTTGATGCAGCAATTACTTCCTGTTGCTATACGATCCGTGCTACCAAAACATGTGAGAGTTGTACTTATCAGATTTTGCTCATTTTTTAATGAGTTATGTGCGAAGGTAGTAGATGTACCTCGATTGCTTGAAGTTCAGAAGAATCTAGTGGTCACCCTGTGTTTGCTAGAAAAATATTCCCCACCATCATTCTTTGATATTATGGTTCATTTAACCGTCCATCTCGTTCGAGAAGTCCAGATTGGGGGCCCTGTTTGTTTGCGATGGATGTATGGATTTGAGAGGTATGAATAACTTTAAATATTCTTCAAGTGCAATTTACTAATTTAAATTATTTAAAGTAATCAATGGTTTACTATGTTTTAGGTATATGTCGGTTTTAAAAGGTCAAGTAAGAAATCGTTACCGTCCAGAAGGTTGCATGGCAGAGTGTTATATTGCAGAGGAAGCGGTTGAATTTTGTAGTGAGCACTTCTCTGGATTGGATGCAGTTGGGATTCCACCATTTGAAGATAAAACTTACCTTGAAATTGTGACTGGCAAGAAACCTCCAGGAGGTGATTTTGTTGAAGTTGATGCTAAGTCCTTGGAGCAAGCACATTGTTATGTATTGCACAACACAAGTGTTGTTCAACCCTATATTAAGTAATTGTATTTTAACTTCTTGACTTACAAATTAAAGCGTTACACTAGTTTTAGAGCTAACATGTGGTTCGTATGGAAAACTATGCAGGAGACACATGAACCACCTAAAGAAAACATTTCCTCGGCAGTCCAAAATTCAGAAATGGTTACAAGATGAACATAACCGTTCTTTTAGTTCTTGGCTCAAAACCGAGGTAACAATTGTCAATCATAAGACTTGTGTTGTGTCTATTTACTAAATGTGAGTAACTTTCTTAGGAACACAGGTTTTTGAAGATCGGCGTGTCACCGGTAACAACATCTCAGAAATCTTGAGATGGGTATCACAAGGTCCTCGTATACATGTTATAAAATATCATAGTTATACCATTAATGGTTCTCATTTTACCACAAAGGATCGTGATGCTTCACATGTCACTCAGAATAGTGGTGTAAGTCTAGTGGCCACGGCGATGAACGTGTCTAGTGCAAAGGATAATAATCCTATTTTCTGTGAATCAGGGTACTATGGTGTTATTGTGGAAATATGGTTGATTGATTATAGTCATTTCAAAATACCATTGTTCAAGTGTGATTGGGTTGACAACAAGACTGGCTTTAAGGTAGATGAGCTGGGATTCACCATAGTTGGTCTTGCTAGAATTGGTTATAAATCTGATTCTTTCATTTTAGCCTCTCAAGCAAAGAAGTCTTCTATGTACCTGATCCAGTCAATCATAAATGGTCCATTGCTCTAGCAACTCCTGAAAGAACCTATAATGTTGATGACAATGAAGAAGTCCTCTTTGATGCTGGCATTGAAGATCAAACTCGTCATGAAGTAATGCAATTGGATGAACCATTGGATGCTATAAATGAATCTGAGGCAATGTACACGCGTGAAGATGCTGAGGGGACTTGGACTGACATTGATATTTGAAAATGTATTATAATTGTGTTTTTTTGTGTAAGTGTTTATTATTGCTAAATATTCCCTTATGTACTTTTTTGTAAGAAGCATATATAGGTTATTTGAACTGATGTCACACTTAGTGGTAGTGTTAGTATGCTATGCATTGCATTGTTGTATGTATTACCTATTCCATGACATACACAATATATTTATTGATATGTATGTTTTTTTTTTTTTTCACAGCTAGTAATGGATCCAGAAAGGCATTTTCGTGAATCACAGGACAACATAAGTAATGTTGGTGAACACCGCATTCAAAAAAAAAAAGGAAAGCTAGGGGGACAACTTTAATGCTTGAGTTGACCAAGAATTGGGATGGAAATGTAATTACTGTAGAGTATGATCAAAAGGGTAGGCCTACACCACAAGAAGTACGCAGAAAAAATAGCTGGTTATGAAGGGGCTTTGGCAAGAGTGATGGTCCCACTTAACGCAGTTAGTGATTGGCGTAAATTGAAAGATCTTAGGGAAGGACAACTGGAAAGAGATTTATGGGATACAATGAAGGTAAATAAATATGTGATTTCCTGTTACTTTTGGAAGACCTTAGAATAATATGTGCCTTACTAAGCTATTTATCGTTTTTTTCTATTTAATTCATTTGGTATAGACCAGATTTGTGTTGGATGAAAATACTAAGGCTCAAGTTATATCTGATATTGGCCTCAAGTGGAGGACGTTCAAGACAACTTTGACTACTAAGTACATACTTCCATTCAAAGATAATCCCGAACTACTTGTGGAGCCACCTACAAAGTATAAGTTTATCGATAAATTAGATTGGACTAAATTTGTGCAATCAAGGTTGACCCTAGAGTTTCAGGTATATATCTACTTCTATAGATTACTTGTGGAGCCACACCATTGCACTCACTCACACAACACTGAGCACACCACACACAGCCCACAACTGCACTGCAGCACACCCCTGTACACTGCAGCACACCCCGGCACAATAATGTATTTTCTTCTTTGTAATTTTAAGGAGTTAAACATTCTACAATCTAAAAGGCAGTCCAATAATGTGTATACACACCGACTAAGCAGATCAGGCTATGCGGGTCTTGAAGAAGATATTGTAAGTACATTTAGTATAGAACTATTTTAAATAGTTTCTTACGGTTGAATTAAACTAACTTAGATGTTTAATTGTGTTTTCATATTTAATGTATAGAAAAAAAAATCCAAAGAGACAGGCATTTTCGTTGATCATGAAGATAGGAGTGTCAAATGGAAATTGGCTCGTCAAAACAAAAACGGGGAATATTCAAATGGTTCCACAAGGGAAGTAGTAGGAAAAATTGTAAGTTTCCATTCTTTGAAAAATTGTAAATTGTTTTAGACTTTTTGTAAGAGTGCCCAAGGTAGATGCGAGGCATCAAACGTCTTCACTATAACTTGTAGGTCGAGTATTCTCCCTAAGTGCCTTGCATGACCATGCATCAAGGTATTTGAATATTAGCTATATACATATGGCTCGGGATTCATTGGTGTCATGATTATTGTAGGATGATTTGAAAAAGAAAGTAAATGAGGGGGCTGTAATGACTGAGGGGAGCAATGATGTTCTTACTATGGCTTTGGGTACCCCGGAGCATTGTGGACGAGTTAGAGGGGAAGGGAAGCATGTCACTCCAATGGCCTATTTCAAAATACCAAAATGCGGAACGAAGAAGTATAATGAGGAGCTGTTGGCCCAGTTACATGAATCTCAAGAAAGGGTGAGAATTTTAGAACAAGTTGTGAAGGATATAGAGACACGTCAGAACTCTCCCCATTCAGAAAATATTGCATCCAATAGTAGTGGCGTTTTAAAAGGTCAACAGGTAATTTACCAAACCATAGTTTTTTGTTGTTTTGGTATATTATGTTGAATACATGATTTCTTAACTATTTTACCTAACTATATGCATTGGTTAATAACCATTTGAATTCGTATTTAACTCTTATAACATGCAGCTTGAATATGGAGGTACTTCAAAAGTGAACAAGACATCATCAAATATTCTTGGTTCCCCGCAAGTATGTTTTATGGGCCAGCTATTAAATTAATAAATTACAACCAACATTAGTTTCATCGTATTATATACATTAGTCGATGTAAGATTTAGTACTTATATATTATTTGAAGATGCAGAATTGTAGATTGGCATTGGGATCAAAGGACAAGATTGTTGCGAAAGGAAAGGTTTATGGGAAGACTGGACCATTGGAAAAGATTCACAATAGTTCTTTAGGGGAGCACAATGAACGAGTGTCGATAGATTGTGTATTGTGTCCTGATTCCCCTCTTCCTATACCCGTATGTGGTATTTTGACCACTATTTTAGATGCACACAACTCATTTGTGGCTTGGCCTGAAAAATGGGTGATATTAGATGATAAGGTAAAGTGTATTTTCCAACTCTTATTAGTTATGCTTAAGTTAAACTACCGTAATTAACTTTTTCATTTTAATTTGGATTTCCATGTAGAGTGTGGTTGATGATTCTTCTGCAGCTAATGGTGATGCAACTAATGGTGAAGGGGCAAGTCAACTCCAAAAGTTTGGCAAGATTATAGAAACGATGATGAAATCAAGTCAGATAAGTATTCCACTTGAGAAAGGGGTATTTGAAGAAGATATAGAATTCAGTTATTTTTTAAAATCTGATTTGTTAGATCTTTGTAATATGAAGAAGCTAGAGGTTAACTCAATGACTGCATACCAAAGGTAAACTATTTGTCTTTTCCTAAGAAATATCAGTCTCTAATATATTTGATGTTATGACCATTTTATTTACCTTATTTCTTTAGGTTTCTCTACGATCGATTTGAAAATTCTCGAGCAAGATATGGATTTTCCCATCCTGCACATTTCAATGATTTTGGAGAGAAAGAAGAGATGAAACGCAACATGATAAAGCGGTTGAGATTTGCAAAAAAGGACCAACTGATTTTTGTTCCATACTCCACCATGTAAGGGCGTACTATATTTTCACGTGTCTTCAATTTATCTTAGTAGTCATTTTATATCCACTTGTGTGTAATTAAATCTTATTTGTCATTTAATCCGTCCGCTTTTATGGAATTAGGGGTCATTGGCTTCTATTAGTCATTGATATGACATCAATGGAAGTGTTCTGGTTGGACTCCTTGGTACGAAAGGTTGTTGACTTGAATGTAAAGTTCATAGTGAATGAGTGAGTAGTCCATTAATTCTTCTTGTTCATTTGTTTTCAAGGCTTCTCATTTAAAATACTAAGTCTAAATGGATATCGTTGTGTGAAGTGCAATGAAAGTGGCAGCTATGGAAATGGGAAAAAGAATTAAAGGAAATCCAACTTGGGAATTGGTGAAGGTGAGCAATGAATAATTGTGTTTATGATATCACACATACAACATAATTCTTTTTGTATGCTTTTTATGGTCTCTATGTAGTGTCCTAAGCAAACGGGGAAAAAGGAATGCGGGGTTTATGTAATGAAATTTATGAAGCATCTTATGGAAGATCCTCTCGTGTCGACAAAATCTAAGTTGAAAGAACTTGGGGAGGCAGCGACATATGGCGATGAGGAGCTTAATGATTTACGTTTGGAGTTAGTTGAATACATTTTAGATTTTATCAACAATGGAGACTAGGTACATTCTATGCTTTTGCCTCTAAATTGTCATGAATGCATGTTTTGTCTTGATTCATCGAATAGGGGAAGTGTCAACTTCCCACAAGCTTTTACCATCCAAAATGTTCTTAAAACTTACTACTATGTCATTTATGATAGGAAGCATATACATATTAGATAGGCTTCTCTTGCAAAGTATTGATCGATGAAGTGATTTATGCCTTGTAGGTCCATTTTTCATTGGACAACTAATCGGGGAGCAGCGGTACACCAGGGCATCATATGCTACATAGTACATATACATACTTTTGGTAAATTTGTGCATATATAGTTCAACTTTTTGTACAGCCCATGGAAGACAATGTAGATACTATATATATATATATATATATATATATATATACAATATTTCCATAGAGATTTGTCTAGTCAAGCTTTATGTTAAAACAGAAAGAAGTTATGATTCCTTGTTGTAAGATAAGCCTCCATCCAATTATAAGATCTCTTTTATATGTGATTTAGTACTTGGGTTGGCTAAATTTAGTTTCAATTTGAATCTCATGGAATGGACATTGATTTTTTGGTCTATACTTCGATTGATGTGACCTTCAGATTTGGAATGGTGGTACAAGTTGTATGAAGTTCAGAAAGAATTGAGAGATTGAATGTAGAAAAGATGCAGCCAACAGAACTCAGAGTTTGAATGTTTTGAATGTTGGTACAAAGTGGAATGTTAGCATGAATGTTTATTTTGTAATGGATATAGTAAAGTGCAGGGTGTTCAATAGATGGTCCATCCTTAACTGATTTACACAATATTCATCCTGCAATTACTCTTTAAAAAAATAAAAAAAAGGGGCTTTTTCGGCTAGCCGTGAAAATTCATGCGGCTAACCGCATGCTGGGCCTGCGCCCTTTTAAGTTGCATTTCGTTTCCCTCTTTTTCTTTCGGTTAGCTGTTGTTCTCTTCCTTCTTTGGTCTTCTTCATTGCTACGTATTTGATCCTCTTCTCCCTTCTTCCTCCAAGGTAGCTTCCCTTCTTTTTCTCTTATATTTCAATTGTGTAGAATTAATTTCTTTTCCATTTTGTTAATAGTATCTGTTTCGTTTTGGTGTTTCTCTTTTCTTTCTCTCTTTCCAACTTCCTCCATTTCTCTCTTCCATTGGTTTCTTTCTTCATATTACTTATTGTCGTGTAATTTTCTCTTCCTTGTTTCTTCTAAATCCTGCCTTTTTGCTCTATGCTGTGTTTTCTTCCTCCTAGTGTTTTCTTGTGCACTCCAGGTGTTTGTAAAAATGCCTCCACGAATGAAAACAGCTGTGAACCGCCCTGCTAAACGAGGACGATCCACTGCTACCTCCTCTTCTCGTAGAACTAGATCTCCCTCACCCTCTCAGTCTGCCTCTCAGTCCACCTCTCCTTCTCTTACCCCTCCTTCTTCTCCTCCTCCACAGCCGGGCTCTGCTGTTCTCAAACCCAATGCCCAAATGCTGGATGCTTTGAAAAAAAGATCAATCATGGTTGAAAGACGCACTTTGCATAGTGTTGTAAATCCCCATGAGTCGCAGCCATTCTTGCTCAGGTCAGATGGGAAAACATGTTAGACTGGGGGGACAAAGCATAACTGTCTCTTGTTTTTGGCGTGTTTGCTTCAATCACTGGTGTTGTATCTTCCGTTGACTCATGTTCCTTCACAGTTGCCTTTCGAAACAAAGAAGTTACGGTTGATCCCGATCTTATCTCTTCAATCATGAATATTCCAGTGAACCCTGATGGTCTTTCCATGGTGTCTGACACCCTCACTGAAGCTGAAAAGGCCCAAGCTACTATTGTTCTATGTGGTCATTCTGTTAAATGGGATCCTAAAAACTTCCTTCCATTGGGATCCCTCATTCCAAAATACAGGCTGTTGCACCACCTATTCAGTCTTCCCTCTCTTATCTGTAGAACCATTGTTCGCTTTCACCTCTCCACTGCCTCTAAGCCAGCAATCCATTTTGGCTTCCTCATCTCTCAAATAGCTCGGTCTCTTGGTGTTCTCCGCCCAAATGAGCCTACTATTTCCCATACACCTTTTGGCGCTGCTAATCTAATTCAGATGAATCTCTTTCCATATGAAGAAGAAGGGGATGTACCCCCTCATCCTCAACCCCAAGCCCCTTTAGCTCCTCAACATCAGGCACCTTCAGGGCTCGCTCCTTCCTCTTCACATCGACAGGTTTCCTCTTCATCGGTTCCCCGGAGTATTGAAGAACGGATGGATGCTTTCGAACGCAATCAGTCCAAAACCGAAAAGCTTCTAAAGAAGACTCTCAAATATCTCAGTGGACTGTCAAAAGCGTGCAGAACTCAAGATGCTACTATCATGCCTCCGTCTCCTTCACCTCCGTCAGATTAGTTCTTTTGGGGATTCATAGCCACTTGTGTTTTTATTGGTTGTACTCTTATTGGTGGTGTTCTTTTGGCTTGTGGCTGCCCCTCCTATGGTTAATTGGTTTAAACTTATGTTGGTTACTCTCTATGGATGTTCACTAGATATGGATGTTTTTATGGTCTTAGTGATTAACTGCTTTTATGCTTTAATTGTCTATTATCTTCTTGCATTTATTGTTTGTCTTCTCTACATCCATGGTTATTCTGTCTTGTTCAATTTGTGACAAAAAGGGGGAGTATGGTTTAAGTTTGCAGGGAGAGAATCCATCTCCATTCTCATGCTTTTAATCTTTGTTTGTTAGTGTTGTGCTTTTACAGGTTCATCTTCTCAATCTCATATGAAGAGCTATGCATACTAGTCTTGATGCCTTTTTGTTCTTGTACTCGTTTTTCAGTTGTAAAAGGTCTTGTAGATAGTATATGGTTGTTCTTTGAGTTGTTTTGGATATCTTCTGTAATCTTGTATTAGCTAAATGATTTTGTCACGAAATTGACAAAGGGGGAGATTGTAAGTGTCACATGTCTGTGTGCACTGAGTTTTGTTTGTCAATTCCGCGCCAATGAGGTCCAAAGTTCTTGCCTCTCAAATTGACTCAAGGAAGATCACATTCAGAAGGCTTATCAAGCTTGTGGGAAAGTCCGGATTAATCAAAGAAGGTCTCCATTTGTGTTTGACAACCTTTTCAGGTAATTCATACCCAGACCAAACCCTTAATTAGATCCATGGGAAAAGTTGTGTTTTAAACTTATGTTTTTTATCCTTGATAATTAGTCCCTGTGGAAAGGGTCAGGTGACCCTACGGTCACTTGCGGCTAGCCGCCCCTTGCAAAGGGGCTAGCCGCTAGACCTGCGGCTAGCTTTCCAGTAAGCTGTTTCTCATTTTTTTTTTCTGTGCTTCCTGCGGCTAGCCGCCATGTGCACCCACGGCTAGCCGCAGAGCTAACCGTGGGATTTCGTTTTGCTTTCCAGAGGCTGTGTTTTTGTCAGATCATCTTGCGGCTACCCTTGCGGCTGCCTCACGGCTAGCCTCCAACTGTTCCTGCGGCTAGCCGTGAGCTTACCTGATTTGAAATTTTAGACCGTTATTTGAAATCGGCTAGCCGCTGGTCTAAAGGGGCTAGCCGCCAATATAGCCGTTGGATCTTTTCTAAAAATCTGGAGCTTATTTCTCCTTTCACAGTGACTCTTTTGAGAGAGCTTTTGCAGGCTATTTTGTTCCCAACATATCTTAGCTCTCAAATCTTGTTCCAAACACTCATGTAGTACATTTAGGAAAATCCTAGAGCTCCATTAGCTCCAAGATGAGTGTGTTGTGTGAGCAGTTGCCTGTGTCTATTCTTTGTGGCATGATTTAATCATTTCTATATCTATATTGTGGGATTTGTTATGTATGATAGGTCATCATGACTAAGATTCAATAGACACACACTTGAGCTTATCTACTCTCATCTAACTGTATCTCTTTGCTTGGTATTGTTTAAGCTGTCTTGTTGAACACATATGCTACTTAAGTCTTTCTGATCTTCTTACGTTTGTTCTGTTATCTGTTCTGGTTTTATTATAAGTGCCCTAAAAAGTTTAAAATTGGTATAATTGATTCCCTTAGTCCTATTCACCCCCCCCCCCCCCTCTAGGACTTAGTCATTGGCCCTAGCCTGCACTATCAAGGACAACCTACATTAGAGGTAGGACCTTCAAACCTTACACAGGTTGAGTCATTTGTTCCATTGAGTGCAATTTCACAGATGATTCAGTGTAAATTTTTTTCAGAAACTGACCATAGCTAGCGCCAGTAAAAAAGGAGTTGGGTCTTGCCTTCAAGGGAAGCGAAAAGATGGTTGTTGAAGCTCTGGAGGTAAATTATGATTATTTATCTTTTGGTTTTTTTGTTTATATATAGTTCCAACTTTTTGTACATCCCATGGAAGATGATGTAGATATATACTATATATATATATATACACACACACAATATTTCCATAGAGATTTAATTTGTCTAGTCAAGCTTTTTTATGTTAATTATTAATTAGTTATATATATATGATCACTTTATTAATGTGTATATATAGTGCAAAGTTTTATTGGTGTACAGTGTGCTGCAATGGTACTGCATCAATGCAAATTCTTTTGATAAAAAAAAATGCATATATAATATTAAATCGGTTACAGAACAAACGATATAATACAATCCAAAAAAACTGATATAACAAAGCCCTTTATAACCGATATTATAAATTATTTTTATATCGGTTTCACTCTTTTTTATATCGGTTTTCAGTCTCAAAACACATCAGTTCTCCGAAAACCGATATTATAAATAATTTTTATATCGGTTTCACTCTTTTTTATATCGGTTTTACAGTAATGTTGCTATAATTTCAGTTTCAAAACACATAATTTACAGTATTGTTGTTTATTATATCGGGGGTACTTATATCGGTTTGAAGTTTACTGAAAAACCGATATAATAGGTCTTTTATATCGGTTTTTAGCCGATATAAAAACCCTTTTTTCTAGTAGTGTCCTTCAACACATGGACTGTCTCCAAACTAGTCATATATAAATACATTTTTGTCCTGTTTCCGGTTCTACGGCCGGACCTCGTCTACCTCGTGTGGCCTGGGATTTTATTTCGCTTTGTCTTGCTTTGTTTTGTCTTGCTTACTCTTGTCATCCCGTATGATAGAGAAATGATGAGCTCAATGTGGATTTACTAATCATGGTATTATATGTATTCATGTTAGATTCGTTTCGTATATCGTTCATGGACTTTCGTTCTTGATAAGTATATTGTTCATGCATTATTTTAATTTTGTTAAATCGTTTTAAATTTGGCAATTCATTTCAAATATTGTTTCTTTCAAACTTTAACTTTGTATATGCTCATACCTAAATTGATCGCCTGTCAACCCGTCGTGTCTGACCCTTGTTGTTTCAGTACCCAAGTGCAAGCGCCGATGCCTTTGAGGAGGAGCGTCCAGAGGATGCGGCGGTTGAGAGTGGCAACCCGAGGACGTCATTTAGACGTCGGGCGAGATCTTAAGACACGGATCATTTTGTTAAGGGTTTCATCTTCTGGTTATTTTTGGGAATGTATTGGCCTTTGTTGGCTCTTATGGGTTGTAAATTTAACTTTAATATACTTTTGCTAACTTTGAAATTTGAATTGATTTAGGAAATGTCTTATTTATATTTATCCCTCTAATATTATGTCTTGATGATTTTACATGTGTATTGATATTATATGATTTATATTTTTGTATATTGGTGTGATTTGCTACACGTTTCTACAACCAAAATCATGTGAGTTCCCGTCTCTTGGGATCCTCACTGTGGGAACCTGTAGGAAATTGCATTGCGGGCCCCAGTTTCGGTCCAAGGTCGCGACATGACCCCCAACTTTATCAATTCAATTGGCTATTTGAGGATTAGCTACTAAATAGACAAGCAAGAAGTGGGTCTTCTTCTCAACCCCAAGATGTGTTGGGCTTTGATACATCTCAAGTTGCTAACCAATACACCTAAAATGCCTAGCTGATAAAGTTTAAGCAAACTAATGACTTAGTAGGTCTTAGATGGTCTTGTCCTTTCTAAATCCATGGAAATAAAATAGCTGACATGTAATAGGCCTCATTTGTACTTCAAAATGGTATAAAACTTCTTTGCTAATTTTCAAAAAAGTATAAAGATTTTCCACAATTCTTTCAATCTAAGTCTTCTCCATAAAACTTTTTTTGAGAAATGACAAAAATGCCCTTATATCATTTTTTCATATTCTTTCCTTTAATAAATCATTTAAAAGAAATGATCAAGCCCGACCCACATGAGCTGGGGTGGGGGATTAAGGTGGGAGTAGAAAGAAGTTGGGGAGTGAGAGATGTCCATTTATGCAATTTAACATTGATATATTGGCTATAAAAAAAGTGCAGTGTTTGAAGAGCAAAAATCAGTGTGCATTTAGCAGCTCTCTTGAAAGAATTATGGAAAACACTTTTTTAAAATATTTAAATCTTCATGTACTTTTTGTAGAAATGAGCTAAAAATTTCTTACTTTATTGAAGTTTCCCCTTTCCCATGAGCCTCACGAGCTGTGGAAGTACAACTGAAGCCCAGTCATAAAACTCAAACAACTTGGAATAAATTTCCCAAACTTGTATTGACCTTGGCCAAATTTTGCTCATGTTAAGATTTTAGCCAGAGAAAATAAAAGGGAGACATTTCTTACGAGCCAACTAAGTTTTCAACTAGGACTGCCCAAGGGCTGAGCCTAGGGTTGTCCAAGCCCTGCCCTCAACATATACGGGTGGGGCCAAAGCCCTTAGAGAACTTGCACTACCTTGGCCCTTACCCCGCCATCGTGAGCCACAATAGGGCTGAGTTCAAGCCCTGAACTAAGACAAAGAATTTTTAATTTTTTTTTCTACACTACCAGAGGCATTAAGTGCAATCATTACGTTAGCGTTCATCCCAGCTTAGGATTATCAATGCAATGTAACTTTACAACAATCCGATTTAAGGCGATGAACATGCAATCATTTACCATACAAGAGAAAACCACTACTTTGTGGTATTGGTGAATCATATTTTTCAGTCAAGTTAGGCCCTTGATAAAATTAACTGCATTAAAATTATCATGAATTATAAATCGAACTAACAAATAGATTCTATAAAATAAAATAAAATAAAATTGTCTCATGTATATCTTACGACATGCCATCGGAATTTTGTAGCACTTATATTTTCAAGGTGGGTGGCCCATACTTGAGGTAGGATATTGGAGTTAATATGAATGAGGCTGAACATTAGTAATATCTATTGATCGCATTGTGGAATAAGTTAATATCTACTTTTCTTGATCTAAATTGTGCACATCACACTCCTCTGATGAATAAGTACTTGGTAGTTGGTAGCCTCAATTTCATTCCAATCATAAAAAAATCTATTGTTAAGGCAAATCAATAAGTGAAAACCAACATTAACTATTGCTCCAGTCTCCACTTTTACACAAATTGATGTAATGAAGGATCATGTAAAATGTAGAGCCCACTTGAATTAAACTCCTCTGCGCAAAAAACATCCATGCGAACAACTGTATATGATCCTCTCTCATTTTTGTGGTTTTTATTGAGATAATATTTGGAAATTTATCAGTGGAAATAAAATGGTTATTAAATGTTTAAGAATACCAATAAAATCAAGAAACTAAGAAATCCAAGCTTTTATTTTGAAAATATCTCATGTTGACCCAACATGAGCTACAATAGCTAAAACCTTAGATTACATGCGACCTACATTTCAATCTTGATTCATCGAAAACATCATACAAACATATAATTCCAATTGATCATACAATAAAATTAAAAGAAAAAAATTGAAAAGAACAAGACGAATGTACAGTTGAACTATTCATGATACCTCAGTCTGCAGCATTTGCAAGTTTTTACTTCTTCTCACAAGGAAACCCCAAATTTATAGACTAAGGCTGCATTTGGCTAGTTCCAAGACTTTTTGACAATGCAAGAAATAGAGAACAGCCCAAAAACCAGGTGAATATTCTATCCCAGAAGGACTAGGATCTAAATGCAACCTTATAAGGAAACTGGAGGTCAGATCAAAATAAAGGCAATGAGACACAGACCGGCATGCTTCGCTTCATTTACTAATAGAGCTTTATTTTGGTGTCAATCTCGCTCCTGCATATGGGGCACAAACTAAGGTTGTCCCCACACTCACAGCACGTCTGCAAAACCAATTTCAAGCTTTCTAATGAATGAGATTCAAGGGATTTCAGTCCCAATGTAGAGTTCTACCAAGACAAAAGCTTCCAGTGATAGACGTTTAAGTCCCAGAAGAATTAAGGGGGAAAAGAGAAAAACAAGTGAGAAAGAAAGAAAGCCTTGAAGATTCACCTGATGCCCACAACCAAAGGCCATGTCTCTGCGGTTAGCAAAACAAACTGGACAAACCTGCACAAATACATTGAGAAAGGGATAATTAGCTTTTACAGATCTCTGAGGGAACTAATTTTATGTTCACCCATATAAAATGAACCATAGAAGGATCTGGAAACATGAGAAGCACATTCAAAGGTATTTTGCAGCTTTCCTTCCCTATTTTAATTATGTCATGATAAAAACCATATTCCAGAGGAACAATCCCACAAGTCCATGTCAGACAGGTTGATAAAAACAAGATCATTTATCACTGATCACCGCTGCCACAATCACTATCAAAGCCTGTCCGACCTACCAGGGCGGCTTTGGAAGTAACAATACACTTAGACATACGGCTGTTCGTTGGCTAAGATGTGCATCAGATCTGGCTCGATAGTTACATAGGTCAGTCTGGACCAAAGTATGCTTAAGGCTCAACTATAAGCCCAACCAAGCCCAACATATTTAATGCAAGAGGGAACACATAATTTGTAGAAAAGCTAGGTCCAGGCATAACTTTCAGGGAGATGGGATGCGTTTGGACCAATGGACCTGAATATTAAGCTTGATAACAAGCTGGACATGTCCAAGCTTCACTGCAATCCACAACCCAAGCATGAACAGCCCTTATGCATCCCCATTTAGGGCTATGTTCTTTGTCATTCCACAATCTAGTTCTAAATAGTAATTGCTGCATCCCCAGTTTCCTTCTAAACACTACAACATAAATCCTTGTTGGCTTCCCCTTCAACAGATTGTTTTTTTTGTTTTTATGGTGTTCTAAGCACATGCCAAGACCACCTCAATCAAGATTCCTTCATTTTCTTCTCTATTGGAACCGCCTATAGCTTTCTCTATGTTCTCATTTCATAATTCTATCCTTCCCTAACACTCCATTTACCCATCTTAGCATACACATTTTCACCTCTTGTACTGTCCAGTTCTTCATTTCACTTAATATATTCCAAACCCCATATAGCACCTGACCATCTTCTCTTCACTTTGCCCACCCTGTATAGTCCTAAGTCCAATATACAGCATCTCTTTTCTTGTTAAACAAAATAAATAAATAAAAAACAAACAAACAAAGAAAAGACTCATCAATTGGCTTGGAGGAAAAAAATAGTAATTTGTTATTGTTCTATATCAATATCATTTATATCCAATTTATACAGATTTAATGTTCAAAATTACTTCACTAATTTTTATAATATGCTCTCTCCGTTGGATGGGAGCGTCCATATGCAGACTTTCCAGCAGGAAAAAATTTTAAAATGTATGTATGTATATGTTCAAATTCAGTGGTCAAATAAGATCAGGTAAAATTTTAAAATCCTTCGGTTTTTTTTTTTTAATTTTATTTTATGCATGGAATATGAAAATCAAATTTACATATGTAAGTTTTGCATATATAAAATTTACATATGATGAAGTTTGTTTGCAAACATTATTTTCATATCATTTTCATGTAGTGACTCATTTTACCATGTTTGATTTAACTAGAAGTGTAAATAAGAGAGGATCTATCTCAGGTTTTGTACAATTTAGTAGGCTCCAAGTCCCAAAACTTTTCTATAAAGGAAACAGAGTCCCAAACACAGTGACGGTTCGGATGATGAATTGGGAGCCCACAAAAATGCAGAAAATCTGTAAGTGAGATTAAGTTTATGCTTTTTTGCATATTTAGAGGAGTTTTTTTCTTTTTACAAAAAGGCCTTTGCATTTTTTATGTAACCTCAAAAAAGCCCTTACATTTTGTGTTACTAAAAGCTCCATTAACTGACGGTGAAGGTTTGAAAAACTTTTATCCTTCACTCTCTCCCACTATCACTATTTTACAGATTTACCCTTTACCTTTTGAAAAGTGTAAAAAACACAGTTGCCCTTTACCCTCCTCCACTTTGGTATTTTAGAAATTTTTGGTTGATTTACATTAATTGGTATTTGTGAATTTCAATTAGAAATTAGTTTGGAGTTTAAGATTTTATGAGGGCCTTTCCTCATTTTCAAGGCCGATTTTGGGGACTTCAGATTTTTTTTTTATTGATTTAAATTAATTGGCATTTGTGAATGAATTAATTTAACATTTGCATGGTTAGTAATACAGTTTTGATTTGATGAGAGACTTCTGCTTGCCAGACAGCTGTGGGACTGTCTTGGACACATGCTAATTAGAAGGGTTAGAATGAATGCGAAGCCATCTTCACAAAGCCTTCAAAAATGTGGGTCCCACTTATATGCCAATTCATCATCTTACTAGTCCACTACATATGCACCTAGACAGTTCTGGCACTGTACCGTAACTACTTCATAAAGTGGAAAAATCTTCCTATAATTTGATATCAGTTTTTTTTCCTCTTGTATGGACAGTGTTTTGGAATCTTCAATTTAATTGTGTTAGGTAGTTGTCTTAAGAGTCAAAAATCAAAATCTTCCAAAGAGGAGAATCAGAATTTCTATATTAGTATAAATCCATAATTGGTTGCATGCATTTAAACTTTGAACCACTCAAGAACCATTGATCCACCATGACTTATCAAAGGTAAATCTCACTCCTATCAAATCATGCCACCTGATGATGGGCTATAAAACACAAGTGGAGGAGGGTAAAGGGTAAAATTTAATTGAATTCCATTAGTAGAGAGGGAAAACTCTTAAAATCCAAACTAATTTCTAAATCAAAATTCACAAATACCAATTAATTTTAATCAATCAAAAATTCTAAAATTCCCAAGTAGATGAGGGTAAAAAGGAAAGGGTAAATTCGAATTTTTCAACTTTTCACTAAAGATAAAGGGTAAATCTATCAAATAGAGAAAGTTGGAGAGAACGAAAGATTAAAAGTAACTTTTTCAAACCTTCACCATCAGTCAAGGGATGTTTTAATAGAAACACAGAATGTAGTGGCTGTTTGGAGGTTTCATAAGAATACAGGGGCCATTTTTGTGAAAAAATCTTCTTAAAATCCATAAGGATATAATATACAAAACTTCATGCATTGGAGTCTATCATTTTTATGAGAATATTGAACAGAACTTCCACAAGCATGCAGAAAAATAAAAAAGTAGAATCAAGTTGTTTTTGTGTTTTTCACATGTTTCTAAAAATCCATGAAGTTTATCCTTCTATGAGAATGTAGAATTGGATCATGAATTGGGGACACAGGTGAGTGCAAAAATAAAAAAATAAAAAAAAAAAGAAAAAATAGGATTAAATATTGAGGTTTTCACCTATGAAACATCACACCTTGGGGTTTATTAGTTATATGAAAAAGGTTTAATGGGAACTCCATTCTTCTTTCTTTTGTTTTTATTGGTTAGATTTCATCTCAATAAGCAAAACTGCCAAATTGTTTCAATCAAGAAAAAAAAAAAACTATGAATAGCTTTCAAGTGATTTTCATTTGAAATCTTTCACACACAACTGTATGCACACACACATAAGATTGGGAGCACAACGATATCAGGTTCTCTTTTAAGTCCATATATCTAATACCCATTTCAAAAAATAAAAAAAAGTACATATATATCTAATACCTCATGTCCTTATCCAGACCAGCCTACTTAATGTCCTAGTGCACGCAACAAACTTGTTAATCAAATTCAAGTTAAAAAAAAAATCCAAATCCAACCTGGTTATCACATGCAGCACTGGAAGGTGGAGCTGTGGCCACTGATGGTGGGCGCTGATGATGAGTAGGGGAACTAGCCTTGAAGCTGCTAGACCGAGATGGCTTTGACATAAATGAAGGCACACCATAATTCCCCATAGGTGGAGGGAGAGGAAACCTGTCAGGAGAGTTCCCTCTTCGACGACTGTTCAAGCAAAGGAAAGAGCGTCAGTCATCAGTTAAGGCTGAATAGGTATTGAAGTGAAAAGAAAAGGGTCAAAAGAGGCATTGTCACCCAAGGAGTTTAAGCTCTAATGTCGCTTTATATTGAGAAGGTATTTCCATCAGCGCAGCAAGTGCAAATTCAGTCTCCTTTCGGGACAGAGGCATATTCTTTGCCATGATCTCTGTGAAATTCACAAACTAAACACACCAAGTAATCCTTCCAAATTAATTTTCTGATGGTAATATGAATGTCAACAAGATAAATGGCCAAATAATAATATTCAGCATTAAGGCTTTAAATTTTGGATGGAAGAAAACCTGAGAGGGTGTTTGGCTTTATCACCCTCAAGTCAAATGGTTAAGTTAGAGCCCCAAAAAGCTTACAAAATTGTGAGAAGTGATTAAAAAAAAAAAAAAAAAGATAGAAAGTGAAGTTCTACAATCTAGAGTTTTCAAGTCATCTGCGTTTTAATGATTTAGAATGATAAGGAATAAGTGGTTTGAGTCTGATATCACTCCATAAGATGAATAGCACTTTTTGAATGCTTAGATCTTTTACAAAATATAGTTTCGATCTTTCAAATCAGCACAAAAGAATCCAATATCTTCTTACAAGAAGAAAATGAGGAAAACAAATTAATTTTGGCCCTTTCCCCAAAGGAGTCGACTGGAAGAGGAGGGAGGTTTGGGTAGTTTGTTTCAGCAAGCAATTTTACCTGGAAATTATCAAAGGCCCGAGCAGGAATGTTGTCATCAAATTCCTTCATCATGCCCCATGGTCCATCCCCAACTCCAACTAAAATAATTGACAAGGGATACTCACTACAAAAGGAGAAGCATGTAAGGAAAAGAGAACTAACCACCGTGACAAATGTTGAAATACATAATATTGTTTTGAAACATTACATTATCGAAACAATCACGATATTTCAAAATATCAACAGATTTAATATATATTGTGATAATATTACAAAATATTTTAAGAAAGATGATAAAAACGGACTGATTGCGGATATTTAAAAATAGTAATAAGCTTTGGTTATGCAGAGACCATTCTATTACTGTAGTTATTAGGCAAATAAGCCATTCCAGCCTCACCAAGTTTCTTTGTTTTTTTAATTGATAGTATAATAAGCAACCACCTATCTATCCTTGACAGTAGTTAAGAGTAATTACTATCGCTTACATCTTAAATTAACTTTTATGGTATTCTAAATGTATCATTTTACTGTCACTAAACGGGATGTCTCTACCATTCAAAATAACTTAAAAATTGTTCGTGATTGTTATCATTTATATTTACGCATTTCATATATATATATATATATATATATATATATATATATATATATATGGAGATGCTCCTATGAGAGCATCCCTCACCTTACTATGAGAGATATGGTGGGGGCCCTTACATCAATATATATATAATATAACATATATATGGGAGATGCTCCTATGAGAGGTATCTCTCACCTTATATAAGATATAGGGGTGGGGGCCCTCACATTTAAGTTGTTGGCATTGGATATTGATGAAAGGGCCCCCACCATATCTCTCATAGTAAGGTGAGGGATTCTCTCATAGGAGCATCTCCATATATATATATATATATATATATAATGTGAGTTCACATGTTTCTTTGCTTCCAACAATGTATATTATTATTTATCTTTTATCCTTTAAACTTACAAATTAAATTTTCAAAGAATTTTCCTGATAATGTCCTGAGGAAAATCCAAAATTAGAAAATGTCCCCAAATTTTTCTGAAAAGATAAAATCGTAGAGAATGATATTTGTGAGTTGTGACATTGATACTCGCTGAACAATATTTGTGCAGTTGTGCACACAGAGGAACAATAAAGTGAAACCAAGTTGCAGTCCCCATAATGCAACCCAACTTACAGGGTCTAGTTGACCAAACCTACTACATGCATGGGAGATGGATGAATGAGGAACCCACTCAGGATTGCCTGTGAACCAAACTTCGGGTTGTTGTAATGATTAAAATTCATAGCCATTGAATCAAAGACCTCCAACATAATAGTCCTACCATTATTGTAGGAGGCGCCACCTTAACGTCTATAATCACTAAGGATGAGATTTCCACTACAGAAGATTAAGCCTATGCAGAATGTATCAGACCATTGGCTGATTGTACTGAATACTTGTGAAAATAAATAAATAGGGTCCGAGACCATTTAGGTTTGATAACTATTGCCTACTTCATAACAGTATCATGGACATGATTAGCGAAATGTTAGTTTGGTTTTCAGAAGCAAAGAATAGCAGGTTTAAGAGTTATACAGAAAACTCCAGCAGCTAAAAGCTAAATTGAGGTAGTGGAAAAGCAGGGTACTTGGTTAGGAACATTTGCTGAATAGGTTGAACTCTTGGAACCTTAGATCAAAAGAAATTTAAAAAGACAATACAAATTAAGAAGGATGTCAGGGAACTCAACAAAATGGATGGAGTATCATGAAGGTGTAAATTAAGAGTCCTTCGGCTAAAGAAATAGGATTGAAAGTTTGGAACGCAAAGTTCTTTCATAGAATGGCCGATGCAAGAAGGAAAACTGGTCACAACGGAAAATTCATGAACAATAGCTTGATCGGAGGCTTGAGAAGCTAAGGATGCTATAGCATCACATTTAGAATCTCTTTATTCAGTTGGAGGAGGGTCAACTGTCAAGGCCGAATTTTGATCGCTTTCTCTTTTCAAACATTAGTCATGAAATGGCCTCTCTGTCAGAAAGAGCTTTTGCAATCGAGGAGGTGGAACACACATTATCAAAGTGCAATGGAGACAAAGCTCTAGATCCAGACGGGTATGACTTCTATTAAAGTGGGTGAGAGTTTCTCAAAGGAGATTTGGAGATGTTTGATTAGTTCAACTAGCAAGAAAGAATTGTTCAGGGGATAAATGCGATGTTTATTTCATTAATTCCTAAAATCCCTTACACAGCAGAGTTATTCCATTTTATATTGATCAGTCAGTGGTTTGAATCTAAAAGCTCTCCAAGGTTCTAATGGATCATTTGAAGGTGGTCATGCCTTTCATTATTTATTCAAATCAGAATGCATTTGTAGAGGGGAGACAGATTCCTGATGATGTGTTACTTGCAATGAGCTTATTCTCTATAGGAAGGAGGTGAAAAGAGGTCTTGTATTTAAAATTGGTTTTAAAAAAGCCTTACGATCAAGTGCTTTGGTCATTTGTTGACTATATGCTCCAGAGGATGGGCTTTGATTCCACATAATGGGTTGGACAATGGAAGGCACCTCGACCGCTTCGTTTTTAAGTGTTGGGGAATGACTTTCCCACAAGGTCAATTACAGCTTCCTAAGGCCTTACGCAAGGGTTTATCTCTGTTTCTTTCCATGATTGTGTTTGGATGCATTGTCCTTAAGGCTGCAAGTTGGAGAGTGTAGCAGTTAGACATCTTTAGCTAGCAGATGAGTTGTTGTAGTTTGCTCTAACAATGTCCAAGAGGGTTGGGTTGCTAATGCTATCCTTAGATGCCTTGAAGCAGCTTCATGATTAAAAAGTGTACCTCAGCAAACAAATGTGCTAGCAGACTTGGGCATGGATGTGAATGAGTTGTTGTCTTTTGCTACTAGAATAAGCTGCAGTGTTGCCTCGTTTCATATGACAAATCCAGCTCTTCTGCTGAGGGCTAATCCCAAATCCAAGACGCTTTGGGATAAAGTGGTTACCAAGTTAGAGAAGTAGCTCTCCACTTGGGTGAGACAACACTTATTCTGGAGAGGTCATATCACTCTCATTTGGGCATGTCTGGCAAATCTGCCAGTTTACTACATGTCGATGTTCTAGATGTCAGTTTCAGTAGCAAGGATGTTCAAGCAGATCCAACATTCTAATGGATGAAAGCAGGAGAAAAGAAGAAAGTAGAATGGCTGAAATGAGAAGAGATTGCTAAAGACAAGGCTGAAGGCACTCAAGGAATTACTAGTGAGGGAAATGGATAGTGCCCTGTTAGGTTAATGGTGGAAACGTGGGCAGGAGCATGATGCTTGCCCTTGGAGATTGATCATCTTCTCTATGGGTAAAGGTTTTAAATCCAGTTGCTGGTCTTCGTGCCGCTCAAGACTGTGACGAGTTAATCCTGCCCCTGCCGGTCCGGTACACATGTGACACTCATTAAAAAGATTTCAAAAAATCAAGAAGAATGAATAAATAATAGAAAAGTTCTAAAAATACATAATTTTAAAATATAATAGTATCCTCAATCATGGCGATATTTAGTTCTTCGTAAGGCTAACACAATATTCATCACTTCTTGTAGCTAATGGAAGGATCATTTAAAGCATACAGAGCACCAAGTTACCATTATTAATAACTATTTATAACTTTACTCGCAGTATAATTAAATAACAAACCACAAATTGTAATATTAAATAAATATGGGGCTTAGGGCCATGAGGGAACCAATTCTTCTAAGCCACAATGAGTTTCAACCAAGCTCGATCTATCTTTATCATCAAGAGCACATTCTCCACTCCTTGATAATTATGAAAGCCTCATGGAATATGGATGCAATGCAATCAAAGTATCAAACAACTCCAGCTCCATTGTCACAGGGATAACCCCCATGTAGCATTGATTATCAATCTTGTAATGTTCACCACCATACTATAATACTCCCTACAGGGCCTGTTATCCATATTGACGAGTATAAGACTATTTTTGGGTACCTTACTGATACACATCCCTTTCACTTCAAAGTTCAAACTCAAGAGAAACATAATGAAAAACTTAGTTCGATTTTATGTTTTTAGTTGAGTTATTGTGTGACTATGACCATACAAGTCTGTGTTGTCCGCACCGGTATTGTGCCAACCATGCTAATCTCATGCAGATCCGACTCAACCGAGTCGGTGTAAACTCTGTCGATTCAAGACATTTTTTTGGTTCTGGTCAGAGACTTGTACCATTACTAATCGGCACGAAGTCAACCAGATGTCAGGTTTTTCAAATGGTGGCATGGGGAGTGAGAGAATATGGTAGTGGGGGAAGATGTCCCTGGTCAATGCTTCTAACATGGTTTTAATTTACAGCTATGACGGAGATTATTGGATTTGGCAACCTTGTCTCTCTTAAGGTTCCACTAAGTTTTTCAAGAGGTCTTATCTCCTCTGACTGAAGCCCTCTTGTAGTGCAGAATGACATGGGCTGAGCCCTCACAAGGTGGAAGGTTCTATTGGCAAGAAGCAAGTGGGAAGATTGCCTCAGTGGATAATGTTAGATGAAGTTGCATATCCTCCTCATCTAACATCTTAGATGTGTGATTTTGTGTAAGAGTGTGAAATTGTTAATCACCTTATCCTTCATTATCTGTAGTCTCAGAAAATTTGGCATTTCATCTTATCAAAGTTTGGAGTTAATAGGTGTGTCTCGAATTAGTTGGGGAAACCTTGATTTCATGGATGGATCTCCCCATGTCCTTCTCCCAGCCAAATTCTTTTAAGGCATTCCTTTCTAGTTGCAATGTTTTCCTTAATAAAGAAGAGGAATGATACGATTTCCAACACTAAAGACAGTAAAGAGAGGGGTTGAAGCTTTGTGCAATGTGCTACTGGGTAGGATAGAGAGACTCATAAAAATGGAGTTTGGCAGGATTCATTTGGAAAATTTCTTCCCAAATTGGAAGGCTTGTTTGAGGGGCGGTGAACATAAGGATGAAATGGCAGTCAAGTGGTCCCTTTCCCGCACGTGCTCTTTTAAGACCAATGTGGATGGGGCAGCTAGAGGCAAGCTGGGTTCAATCAGCAATGGGGAGTTCTCACAATGATAAAGGGGAGTGTCTAGAGGTTTTCTCTAGTCTGATACACATCAAGGAGTTGAATGAAGAAGAACTACGGGCAATAAGAAATCTTTGCTCATTTTTATGAGGCTCGTAAGGCAGGCTTATTATGGAGAGTGATTCTCTCAATCACATCACATAGCTCTCTTGGTCTACTCAGAAACCTTTGCACATTTTTATGAGGCTCATAAGGCAGGCTTATTATGGAGAGTGATTCTCTCAATCACATCACATAGCTCTCTTGATCTACTCCTTGTCCTTTTAGGGCGTGTTTGGATGTATGGTGAATTGAAGTATGGTGAGGTGAAGCATCAAATCAAGAGAGAATAAAATATAAGTGGTTATTATGGTGTTTTGTTTTTAGTTGTTTGGTATGAAATTTTTTTTTTTGACTTTTTGTATAAAAAAGTGGAGTTTTTTTATCTTTTAGTGGAGAAAGGAGGTTACTTTTTTTACACTTTTTGAAAAATTCAGAGAGGTTTTTTGAAATTGTGTACTTTTGATATGACCCCTTGTCATTTCTTGTCTGGATTCACTTTACTTTCACTTAACTAGTTAATTGCCAAACATATGGTTAGAGTTTACATTCCTTGTTCAAAGAGATTAAAGCCTTATGTTCTAGTACGGATGTATCATTTTGTTCTACTTTGTGGGAGGAGAATGTTGAAGCGGATTTTTTGGTTAAGTCTAGGTTGATAGACCTTGTTTGCATTGATGGCCTCCCATGCAGCTTTTGTTTTCTTGTTCTGTAATTGTGGCTTGTCAGTATATGTCTTCAGTACCTGCAGCCTGTTTCTTTGGTTTTCTTAAATAAAATTACTGTTGCTGTTCAGAAAAAAAAATGTGGGCCTCAATCTAGATCTAGCTGTATAACAATGCAACCAGGTTACACTAGATTATCCCTCACCTGCAATAACACAAATACTTCTGCATACAAGATTTACCTTGCTCTTACAATGGCATCCACTGTGTTCTGCTCTTGTGGACTTAAGTGGCCGTGCTCAGTATCTACACTTCTGGTCACCTGTCAACCATGGCCTTGGTGAGAGATTGGCTTCAAATTGTGTAAATTAACAAAAATGATAGATAGGCAATTTACACAGATAAAGGCATACAGTACTTGGAAGGAAAACTAGTTTTAATTACTATCAGATAAAACTGCATGTGACTTTCATTTCCATTTTGGGGCTGATAAAAATTTTCTTGACTTGATAACTTTCATAATTCAAACAAAAACAGGACCAAGAAAAAAAAAATGAGAAAGAAAGTTCCTGCTTCCTAAAACAGCAACGAACCAAATCCAGTCTTAAAAACATCAAGGCATTATGTTAATATCATAAGTCATCAACATTACATTTCTTTTTATTGCACCGTTCAAAAAACATTCCTTTTTATTGCCCCGGAAAAACAATTCTTTTCTTTTTCTATTTTTGTGAGCATATTTCCATTTAATTTTTTATTTTTAATATTATGGTCCATAGCATGCTTCAATTTATTTTTAATCAACAAAAGTAATTGTAGCCTTCCCTCTGATTTTTCCCTCTTCTTCCTAATCCAGCACCATTCAAGTGTTTTTCATCACATTTTTCTCTCCGTCCTACATCTTTGATTATTATTATTTCTTTATGGTTTCTAATATGGCCTTCAAGTACCAAGAATTGCAAATTCTCCCTAGATAAAAAGCTCTATCTTTTCCCCATTCATTTTGGAAGGCAAAATCTATTTTCCCATAATTAATACAATATTACCCCCCATCCTCTGTACCTCTTTATAGAAGGAATAAAATCTGGGCAAATACATTACCTGACCATCAGCAATTATCACCAGAACATGGTATTGACCACCAGTTTGCTCCACAATCGTCATGGCCATTTCAACAATAGGGGCGAATGATGTGGGTCCTGTCACAGGAAGGTAAGAAATAAAAAACAAGTTATATTCTTACTTCAGAAGTGCTTGATGCTGCATAAGGAGATCCTCCTGTTAAGGAGTGGAGGAAATGAGATTTCTTGGAGAGTAGGATCCTCAAAAATCATGGAAGAAAATATCTGCTCCTTAAACACCACCGATCCAAATACAGCATAAAACCTTGGAAATAGAGGGAAAAGAAAAAGGGAAAAAAGGAACAAAAAGTATAGCAACCAGCCAGGCGCAGATGTGGAACTATTTCTCTGTACCGCATGAGTGCCTCCTCAAAACCATTACACGGTCTCTCTTCAGGGAAGAAAGTGAAGACATCTTGATCATGTGTCGATGCTGCAAGGACAAAATAGAGGAAACTCATTATCCATAACCAAATAGCATCTTCTAATCTAGTTTACTCTGCCTAGAATCAACAATCGTGCACTTTATTTGGAAACAGCAATAAAAATATATAACTGCCAACATGATGGCAGCACCTTGAGAGCAAACCTGACACCCAACACTTTCTCAAAATAATGAGGACAAATCTCAAGATATGCCTTTTGACATCAGTTTTGAGAAATTGTTTCTTTTAAAGTGAGGCATACTTCTAGCTGTAATAGGTGGAATCATTGTATATGACATTTTAACATGATACTGATATTGTCCTCATCAGAATTTGTTTTTAACATTTTCTTATTCATGCTCTTCTGCCGTTTCCAAGCAAAGATATACTTGTTATAGCTCTTCACAAGAAAGTACCATCTCCAAACCCAAAGCAGGGGATCAAGTTATCCTCATCAAAAGCAGATAATGTTTTCCCAATAATAGAGATTGCTTGTTCATAGGGATTTTGAGAATCTCCAATGTGATGCAAGCTCCGGCGGTTGAATGATCTTGCACCTGATTTTCAGAATGTGAAACATATGTGTTGTAACACTCACAAATAAAGCTTTCAGCAAATATTGATGAGAAAGATGAAGGAAAAATTAAAAAAGTGGAGAATGGTTGAAACAAACCAGTCCACTCATTGCTCTTTGTGAAATCAATACCAACAATGAGATTGGAAGACTCAAGGCCAGCATGTGCAAGAGCCCCAGTCACCTGAGGATGTAAAAAATCGACCATCAATATAAGCGAACTAAATTTCAGTGGCAGATCAGGAAAACCCTTCTCTCTAAATTTTCTAACAAGTATAATAACAATATCTACATAATGAAGCAGAAAAAAAAAAAAAAAAAAAGAGGGAAACTCACTCATGGCTGGATGTTTCCACTGAACTCACCCAACAAGAAAATATAATATCTTCTCTCTTAGAGCTGAAATTGATTTCAAAGAGGTGAAGTATCTCATTACATGCTCTTTGTTCTTTTATACATTCCTTGTAATGAACTCTCGACTGACAACTAACTCTACTAACACTCTCAACAGCCATACTTCTCCAACTAGCTCAACAAAACAATATAAAAAACACCAACAATTAGGAATTCTTAGACATCATCATCATCAAAGCCTTGTCCCAACTACATTGGGTTGGCTACATAAATTATGTTTCTCCATTTAGTTCTATCCTGAGCCAAATCCTTGGTTAGTTTTTTTTTTTTTTTTTTGGATAACCCAGGGTATCTCTCTTCCAGCCCAGCGGCCTTTGGCTCTAAAAGCCCGAGGGACACTCGATTCTAGACAGCCGAGAACTAATCCCTAGGGGCACATGCAAACCCTATCCACATGCACCAGGTAAAACTATGGGAGGTGGCCAACGAAGAATCCTTGGTTAAGTTGCATCAATCATTTTCTACTCAATTGATAGCTACGCCATTACATCAAATTGTTGGCATAAAACTTACAAAAACTACTCTAAAATTTTGAATTAGAAATAATTGAATCAAATAGATATCAGTTGAATGATTGGAGGAACTACAAAAGTACAAAACTATGATTTTGTTTAGAAAAACAAATAGATAACTTAATGATACATCTGATAGATTTCAATATATAGGAGCAACTACAGAAAAAAAAAAATGAAGGATTTGAATAGAATATCGCAAATAGGACTAACTTAAGAGTGGTTGAAGCGGAGACAAGCTAGTGGAGTGTGGTGCAATTTTGAGTCCACTTGATCAAAGGGGCATTTCATAAGACAGCGGTTAGACCACCTCTATTTTGAGGACATAAGTGTTGGTAAAGAAAGAAATGCTAAGTAGATAAAGGGTATGTGTACGAGATGCTTATGCCAAGATGAATGTGTTGAATTGCAACAAAAAAAAAAAAAAAGAATTAGAACGAGTATATATAAGAGAAAATCTATGGGTTGCCAAAGTAGCAGAGAATATCAAGGAATGTCATTAGAGATGGTTTGGACAAGCACCAATAAAAACTTTGACTGAACAAGTGAGGAACAAATGTGTGACATTATTAAAGAGAACAATGAAATAATAAGGTTGTGAAGAAAAGTACAAAACACAAAGCTAAACCAGATAGATGGGATAAGGCTCAAATGTTGTTTAGGATGATGAAAAACAAAATCAACTAAAACTTTCTAATTCTATAGATATTAATAATTTAATATATCAAAATAAGATAGTAGAAAGAAATTTAAGAGCCCTTTTGTATATTGGTATGAATTCCTAGGATTTCTAAGTAATATCCTTTGCTTCCTTTCGCACCAAAGAAGATAAACAACAAGTATTTAATGTGAAGATGCATATGGAGCTGCCAAATAGTCCATTCAATAGAAAGGATGACCCACACATCATCATCCTAACAAAATAAATCATAGGAAATTGATAGTCCCTTGTAGATCTATATTTAAATCACCACCTTTAATATTCCAATAAAAACCAAAAACCTCCTTAATATGAATTCCTAGGAACTCAGTACAAAGTAGGCGGAAGGACCCTAACGGGCCTTTTATTTTTGTCATGTAATTGAATCCCTAAGTATTATAAGACTTGTATTTCTTTAAGTGATAAAAGTTGAAGAAACAAAGGTGAATATTCAAAAAAGACTATCAAATAATCTCCCCTTTAATGAAAATTGAATCGAAGGGAGATGGGAAATGGATACCCAACCATCTCAATAATTCAAAAGGTACATCTACATCTCCACCTTCTACCCTTCACTCTTCACCTCTTTAATAGTCCTTGTTGGAGCCCATTCTTGTGCATTTAGTTCCACGCGAATTCCTCAAATTTCTAAAAAAATACATTTCTATGAAAGGGAGACCTGCTTCTAGCCCGCCTTGGCGAGATGTTCTTCTTTCGAAGCATTTTGCCAAGAGAGCGAGGGTGCTCTTATGGGGTGGGGACGTTTCCTTTCAAATAACAACTGCCTCTTCCTACTGCGGGGGCATTGCACGAAACCAAACAGGCCCCCAACGATCAAGTACCAGTTGCTTCGCTGGCAGACCCACTTACGTTAGGTTAGGGGGGCATTGTCCCTTGAAAGATTTATCAGTCGAGAGCTAACATCAACGGGCAATGGAAGTAGGGAATCAAGTCCTTCTTCATTGGCGGGGAATGAGTGCCAACCACCACCGTCTGATTCCTCCTTTCCACCCCTACCTCGCTACGACTTTCTAAATGCCGCATAACCAACAAGATCGAAGGGAAAATCATACCAGACAACTATTGGACCAACTATGACCTATGGTGGAGAATGTTGGTCAATCAAAATGCAATACATGCACAAAATAAGGATTCATTTGGCAACCAAATCTTAGGAAAAAGATTTTCGATTTCCCTAAAGTTGTGATAAATCCATATTTGGCAATTGTAAATTCGTGAGGATTTGGATGAATGGAAATCTTCATTTGTTAGGACTTTTAGATCCAACCATCCCCCATAACACTTGAAAATCCTCACTTAAGTGTATTTACACACCGAACCCTATTTTCTCAGCTATATGCATCGATACACACCAATATCAATGTGAAATCCTCAACTCTACAAATTCTCAGAGCATCAGATCTATGGATTCCTCGTTTGTTGCCAAACATGCTCCAAAAGGGAAAGAGGTAGTCCATAGGGGACCTGGATGGCAGTGGTAACAAATGATATAAACCAGTGCAACTTATCCTAGACTCAGGATAGATTGGAATGAAGAGACGGAATTCAAGTAACCGACCCTAATATAGTTCGGACAAGGCTTTGATGACGACGATGCTCTCTTCTTACTAAAGAGGCCAAAGCTAAAGGGAAAGATTGAAGGTGAATACCCACAAAGCGCCATCAAATAAAAATGATTACCCAAACATCCCCCTACTAAATTAAATCCTAAGAAAGTCACACTCCCATCAATCTCCATCTCCATCCGTCGACCCATAGACCCTTTAACTCCACACCTCTTTAGCACCCCCATAAATAAAACCCACATTACCATAAATTCCTAGCAATTCAATACCAACTTCTCAAACAAACCAAAAAAAAAGACATCATCTTAAAAAAAGCAAAGATTAGCTATACCTCTTCCAAGGACCTGTAATTATCAGCTATCCTCGAGTACTTCTGTTGCAACCTGTCATCTGACCCTCCAGTCGCAGGTACATACCTTTTCGATGGTGCTCCATAATTATAGTTCTGAGTGGGAGGAGCATTGTAACTATAATCATGACATTCAGATGGACCACCATAAGATGGAGCACCATAACTCTGACCCGGTTCCCTCGAGTATGTGCCGCCCCGCGAGGAAGATCCAGATCTGGGCTCGTAATTAAAAGACGAAGAACGCCGCGCCCGTTTCGAACTCCCTTGCCCCATCACCAACTCTCGACCAAATCTACTGATCTTCTCCAATACTCAACATATCTAAAGCCTCTCCATTACCAAACATATCAAAATCTCTTCCTACAAAGAGAAAAACAAAACCCCAAAAACACCTTTCAACTTCAAAACCCAAGAAGAGAGAGATTTGGAAAAAGGGTGTCGATTCTTGTGGAAGAAGCTGCTGCATTTTGTTCTAGTAAGTTTCCTTGAATACCTGAAGATAAATTGTATTTGGACGCCATTGATTCCGCTTCCATTAGAAGCAACTGGAGATTTCTCGTGGACTGATTATTCTGCAGAGAGAGAGAGAGGGGGAAAGAGAGCAAGAGGAAGTGCGTGTAATTTAGTGGCAGAATAGCAGCAAAAGAGAGATTGATTGCACTTGTTTTTTTCTAGGTGGTGGAGAAAGCATGAAAGAAAGGAAGGGAAGGAGCGGGGAAGGTTCCAACCGCAGAAAAAACAGTGGGTGGAGTGATGGTGTAAACTTTTTCTGTGGTTTGGATAGCGATCGGCCATCATCGACCGTCCGTTATGTCTTTGTCTCATCAAAGTGTAAAGGTGGCCCACCTTAAAAAAAAGGTTAACTGATTAGATGGCATGCTTGGCAAAACACGTGTGAAGTAATGGTTGATCTGGACTCGTTTTTTGCGCGTAGAGTGTAGACTCTTGTTATTTGTCGGTGGAAGGATGTTGTGCACTTGTGCTTTGAGGAGCCATGATGTTGTAAAAAAAAAAAATACAAAAAAAAAAAAATACAAAAACTAGAGGCCATGGACCATATAACATAGGCCACATGTGAGGGAAAAAAAGCATAAAAAAACTTCCTTTTAACAATGGGTTTTTTCTAAAGTTTCTGGTTCCAAGCAATGGTTCTGTTAGGTATTTTAGTATGTATTGGCAAAATTCATGGGTTGGACAAAACTCTAGGTCTTTTGAGTTGTAATGTTGTTTAGAAAAAGGACCCTATAGAATAGAAGATTGGAAGGACTCAGAAGAAGAAAGCTGGAGAAATAGAGCTGATTTTTCGAATCATCCAGAGTGGGGTCCGCTCGAGCGAACGTCTCATCCGCTCGAGCGAAGTCAACATAGCCTAAACGCACTGACAAAATATTTTTATGTCAAGACAGAACCTCATCCACTCGAGCGGATGGTGGGTCCGCTCGAGCGAACAGGTGTGCAGAAAACGGGAAAGTCTCTATTCTGATCCGAATTAGTTTCCCTTTGAGACTGTCTTTCCCAGTTTGAGTCCTACTTGTGCATTAGGTCTAAGGCACGAATTTGGGGCTATTTATAGGGTGTTACTCTCAACCCTAGAAGGGACAGCACCACACACAACTCTCATTAATCTGAGTCAGAGATATCTTAGAGAGAGTTAATTCTCTAGAGTCATTGAGAGACTATTCTGAAGGGCTGCTCTAGAAGGTTGGTGCTGCTTCTACTTTTCTTATAGAAGATTGATCATCTTGGTTGACAATGTGCGAGGAGATCAAGTAAGGAGAACGGGGCGCGATGGATGTCGTGTCAGTGGATTCTTTACAAGAATAACTACAGTCCTTAGGTCGAGGTACAGACTGAGGTAAAGGAGCTTGTGAGTATATCTTGTAACTGTTCGTGAACTCTTGATTTCTGGTTCGTGGTTTTTCTCTCTGGATAGGGTTTCCACGTTAAATATTGTGTCTGCCTTCTTGTGGTGTGTGATTGGTAGATAGCTAGTTCTATATTGTCTGATTGGTTTATTTCCGCTGCATTGATTGGTTAAATTAGAACTAGTAATCCATTCTGGTAGCCCTCAAGGGATTTTTCAGGTTCCCTTTCCCTAGTTCAGGACTTGATTATTCTCGGCCTGTTTGTATGTTGGGTGGAATAGAATAAAATAAAATTGTGTTAAATTAAGAAGGAAAAAAAAAGTAGATGAAAGTAGGGAGTAGGAGCACTCTTTTTGTCAATTTGTGGTTTTTAACCGTATATTTAGCGTCAAGTTGTGCCTTTTAAAGTTTTTTTTTTTTTTTTTTGTGATTTTGTGCAACTGGAAATAGTTTTTTTTGTCATTGTTCTTTTATAACCAACTCCCTCTAATATCTTTCTTCTTAATTTGAAATTCTGTTTCATTTCATTTTACTCTAAATCTTGTAAGTCAATTAGATCCTTCTTATAAGTAGACCGTGTTTCATGATTCAATTAGAAAGTGCGAGTTTGTTGTACTATAAAAGTTACATGGATAAAGTTATCATACAATAAGAATAAGATTTGCTTGGATAAAAGATATCTAAGATATCTTGTCTATAGGATATGTTAGAATTCCAAATGTTGTTCCTTCATCTAGATTTACAAATGTTCAAGGATGACCCATAATCATTTAAAAATCTTAATTTTCTTGAAATTCGAAAAAACTAATGTTTTTAAAAATTTCATTTTTACATAGTGGCGTACCTAAAAGAAAATCTTTTGGGTTCACCATTGCCTCTACAACTAGCAACATCTTATAAAAATTACAATCACATTTGTGAATATCTGTGGAGAATCAGTAATGCAAGCATCTTCTTCTTTTAGGGGAAGAAATTATGAACACCATAGGAAAGGCCTTTCTATGCAATTGGAGAAAACTTAACTCATTTATTGCATTTTCTTGTAAAAAAGTGGCCACATCAAACAAATATTTTACTGTAGCATAGAATAGCGTTTCACATCCCTGCATTTGGTAAACACGTAATCCACATGCACCCTTAATTTGATAGGACTCAAGAAACTTGGACAGTCTTTATAAAGTGATCATTGTGTAATTTTATTTTATTTTTATACTCACACGACTATTGTTGTGATAAAATCCGGTGAGAAGCAATTGTGCGGTAAACCCTTAATCCTACCGAAGGATTAATAATAAAAAGCTAGCATACCCACTGCGTTATCACGTGGGGTGCAATCCACTTTCATTTCTTAAATGAAATTATCCATCTTCATTCAATTATCTATGTGAATTTCAACATCAATTACACGTACAAGAAAACCTCAGGACCAAACCCAAGTTGACCCTGTCCATGAATCTCAAAAATATCAACTTCATTGTGTTGACCCTGTCCATGAATTTCGGAAGATATTATTTTCATTGTCTATTTCCTTGTAACATCAGAAAAGACCAGTGCCTGAAACATGATTCAGTCAGTCAGATAGGCTTTTCTACATAGTTGGTATGTAGTATATTTTTTTGGTAGAAATATAGTTGGTATGTTGCTGGTGATACACAACGTCACCTCAGCAAATTTTGAAACGAGAGAACCTTACGACCTGAATCTGGCTCTGATCTGGGTTCATTTAGGTGGGTTTAGGCATACATTTGAGTTTGATGGGCCAAATCTATATCCATTTTTTAGGTCCAAAAAATCCTTAACGAGTTGGATCGGAGACTAGGTTCTTAAGTTCAATGGACTATTTTTAAGCCCATATCTATTTTAGAGAAATTTTCACCTGTGGACATCAAGTCAACCCCGACCCTTAATGGATAGGGACCCTCCCAATATTCACAGGCTGCGATTGACTTTCAAACAAAGATTAACTTGGGAACATCCATAGGTTAGAAAAGTGTTTCTATCTTACATGTATAATATAGTGGTATTTGACTGATATTCAGGCTATCCCTAACCGGAGAAAAATCCAGAGCCCTTGTTGTGCCTCTCATGTTAGTGGGATGTGGAACTCTATCATGGCCTTAAATAATGATAATCTTGTTGGAAAAAATGGCTAAGAGCTAACTAGTTTTTTGTCAACTTTGAGCCAAAAACTAAGTGGGACCCACTTATCCTTTTGGGTGGGAATACATGGAAATGTAATCTGCTCCATGAGTAGATTATGGACATGTATTGAGTTGCTCTAATTCATTTATGAGTGAATGAGAAATTGCCTCATAAACACCATTACTTGAACATGTTAAACATGGAAACAAAAGAAAGTGGTGAACTTGCTTCTCACATTGCTTGGGAGCAAAACCTTCCTTGGGTATACATATAATTACCTTGGTAGTATAAGATAAGCCCCAAGGGGCACCCCACTTTTGTGGGGGAGGGAAGACCTAGATCAAGGTGGGGTCACCACCACACACGCGCGCCCCGCCCCACATCGAACCGGGCTTGGGCTTGGGCTTCACGCGCAAGGTGGGCCTGGCTCGACCCACTACCCATTTATTATTTTTTGGAGAAATTTTATTTAATAAAATTTCTTTTCAAAATGGGGTGTGTCCAAGAGGTGTGTTCCAAGAGATTCGTATCTGAAAGGGTGTGTCCAAAGAAGAAGCATTTGTTCAAGTGAATAGTCATTGTTCTGAACAAATGCAGCCCCTATGAAGAGACCTGATTGCAGGCTATATATTCATCTCGTTTCATGCTGTTTTGATCATTCCATTATCCATGCTGCTGCTGCACTTGCATTGAGTCACTTATTCAGAGTCAAGAAGAGAGAGTTATTATACACTAACTGGTTCGACAGTCACACAGTTTGTAGTGCTGCAACTATTGTGAAACAGATCATTGTATCCTGGGAGACAGACGCCATTGTAGCTCGTAAGCGCCATTGCGGGGGCGAATTTTGTCTTAAGGACATAGTGTTAACACTAGCCTTGATCAATTGCGAATCTTTGATCTACTACTGTTTTTCTGCCTTCACACAGTAAGTTTATTTTACATTCAAACAGAGTACTGTTTTGTTTCATTTTAATGTAAACTACTCACCTAAAATATTGAAGTAGTTGTACTCGGACTAACAAATCTAAGCAACTCAAGAGGAATATGACCCCCCTCTAGTGACATAAGACTGAGAACATGACTAATTACGGGATTAAAGTATATTAGCAATTATGTCTTTAATCTTACGGTGTGACCAACTCATATTCAAGTGAAATTTGAGGATATGTCAGTGGAGAAGATGTCATTCATCTTGAATAGTCTGGATTATCATTTTACGGGCCCCATGGTAGAGTTGTAAACATCCCACTTATGGTGAGCATGTGGGAGGTAGGACTCGAGATTGAGAGTCAGCGCAAAATAGTTTGGCCCGCAGGTCCCACGCTATGATCAATCTATTCTCACCCCATCACACCACCCTCCCCACACTTTGGATTAGCAGTCACTCAAAGGCAATTTAACTAATCATGCAAATTTGGCACTTGTTTACTTTGATAACTATTTGTGATTTGGAAAATTCGACTTTAGCAATTATTTGTGATTTGGAAATTCTAAGGCACTTAAAATAAGAACCCACATAAACCAACAATCGTCATTTTTATGTCATTTAAGAACTTTCCAACAACCATCGGCACCACAGCCAATAATCGGCATGCATTTGGATGGGCCCCACAAGCCAATCATTTCAATTTCCATGGTTCGGGATTGTGTGGCCATTGGTTAAAATTATTCATTTGTATATACACAACACAGAACGTGCATACAAGAAATTGTTCAAGAGAAAATCCGTTAATTTTCTTTTATTTAAAGGGAACTTTTAATGAAACCTATCTAGGATGAATTGAAATCTTCACGTGCACTTAACTCGAAATAAGCCCCTTTTAATGTTGTCTATTACAACTGGTAACAGAAACTATGTAACACATGCATGGAACTCTATTGTGGAGCTTAGATAGACGTGATCTTGATTATTCCAGGTGAATGTCATCCCCTCTATTGACATCCTCAAAATTTAAATGGATCCCACTGTACATTGATCACATGACAAAAATATGATTAGCATGAACGTCTGGGAGTCAAACCCGAGAGGATGGAGGGAGTGAATAGGGTGAGTCTAAATCTAAACCAATTGTGATCAATTTTAAATTCTTCTCACAATTTAGGCACAAGTGATGTTTATAGAAATATAAATATGGAAGCTTAAACAATAAAATATTCACCATAACAAGAAAGCAATCACCACAATACAAAACGTGTCTAGAACACACAAATAGAAATAAAATTAAGTACCAGAAGATGCATCTAAAATAGGTGAATATTTGAAGTGATACTCCCGCCTAATACACACACACACCATGTGAAGATATAAATGTTATAATGCAGTGTGTGTGTTACCATCAATCAATGAAAGTGATATTATGTAAAAATATGACAAATAGATTGAAAATAAACTAGAGCTTGATTTAGCATTCAAAAAAGATATGAAATCAAGATATGATTTGATTGAGGCAATATGTCAAACACATGGATGCAACTTCTGGTACATTAAGTGTATCAAAGTTTCAAAAGCACGATGTGAGATGAATGAGCATTTGACCAATCCTAAAACAGGGTTACAAATATAATTTATTCCCCCGCTACTACCTCTGCTTGCAAAAGCAAAGATGATAACCGAGTATCGTATCCACTGGGACAAAAAGGCTAAGTTATGTTGTTTCCTAAATTCCTAAACTAATCCTATTAGAAAGCAAAGTTCTGATTATTAAACAAATCCTATTAGAAAGCGAAGTTCTGATTATTAAACTAATCCTATTAGAAAGCGAAGTGTTGGTTTGATGAGTTTTGATTTCTAAATTAACAAATTAAAGACAAGGTTGATCCAATCAGAGAAAAGATCTAACGGTGCGAATCCACTCTAACCTTGCACAATGACAAGTATAGACCTAGGGTTTCACTATCAACGCTATACAGACTCATCCTGGTTACAAACCTTCAGAGTCAACAAATAAAGGATGTGGATGTGAATCAGGGCATAACCTATCTCTATGGCATAGATTATCCTAGATCTAACAAACACATTCATTCAAGCATATTATATGACTTAATATTCAAATCTACAAGATTAAAATAGCAAAGAAAGAGATATTGCATTAATAAAATCCAATCAATGGATTAACATCTTGTCATATAACCAAAAGCGTTTAAAATAAAACCCTAAACCTATACATCACCATAAACAAGAGGTTAGGGCTTCATCGCAACCCAAAGATAAGGATTTAGTTACGCATGGAAGACGATTGACGAAGAATCTCTTATGAAATCCCCATTGACGTGCTTCCAAAAGCTCCAAAACCTTGCTCCAGACCTTCCCTAAGATGTGTATATCCCCAAAAACGAGTTTGGGCTCTTATTTATAAGTTTTGGGATGAAAAACCTCGTAGAAACACGCATGCAACGGACTCTCGGACGGTCCGGGCGTCCAGACGCCAGGACAATTTCTGTCCTGGACGTTTCTGGGACCGGGCGTCCGGACGCCCGGTGCCAGTAAGCACCGGTCTTTTCTGTTTTCTTCCGATTTTTTCCATCTTGCACCAATATTTATCCAATGCACCTAGAACACCTGCAAACATGAAAATACTATAATTAGATTAATTAGACTCCTCAAAGCGTAAATCAAAGTCTAAATTAAGGGGCCTACATGGTGCATTTTAGGCTCTTATCACACCCCCCCAACTTATACTTTGCTAGACCTCGAGCAAAGCTAAAATAAAAAGAAAACTAACTAAGGCCACTTTCATAGAGAGCACAGCTGCACTTAGCATGCGCAGCAAGCCTTTAAACCTCTAAGTTCCCCCTAGAGGACGAGTTATAGTCTCGTGAGGGTTTGCAGTGAATCTACCCACAAAATTCCTGAAACATAAAAGAAAAATAGGGAGTATTTTCCACCAAGGTCTCTACGAACACCGGATATTCCTGATTTTGGGGTTTTCAATATACAACTCAAATGTGGTTCCCAAATCCTCTCTTTTGGTCAGAAATCCTCAAAATCATGTTAGAAAAATTGATCGTGCACAGTGGAAATTGTATACATATAGAAGCATGAAAGCATAAAACGATCCACTAACAATTTCCATGAAAACACATCTTGTTCTTTCAAAATGCTGGGCCACCGAACCTCAGTAAAAGTTAACATGATTCCTCTCAAGGTATTTGTGGTGGCTTTCACACAATTGTTTTTCAAAGGACGTAACAACACTATTTTGATTTTTTTTTAAACTATAAATAAAGAAATGACTGTGCAATGCCCAGGTCCCTTAAGCTTTCTAATTAACCCATGTAACGAGCATTCAGCCAATGACTCCCAAGACAAATGTCTTTAGGGCACTAGGTATGGCAATACCCCTATGGGCTTACTGACTCGAGTTAAAAAGGCTACGAACCCAAACTAGTCATTTTTTTTTAACGGTCCCTAACAATAGGTAGCCCTTTCCATATGCCCGACTTCAGTATGACCGATGGTCAGCTTTCCATCATAATTGTTCTGAGGTTTTCACTGGTATGGAAATCATAGTTTCACATTTCAATTTTTCTATGTAATACGTGTCAAGTGAGAGATCAATAATTCAACACTTTCTCAAAAACTCTTTCCTAAAACAAGATAGTGAACCGTTTTCCTCTTTTTCCTCACAAAAAGTTTCAAAAATCAAGGTATCTTCGTTTCATAAAAACCCGGTTAGAAATCTCCCGAAAGACTATGAAAACTAGTTTTTTTTTTTTTTTAAACTAAAGGAAAGGAAAAAACGACAAGTAAAGAGAACTAAAGGAAAGGAAAAGACGACAAGTAAAGAGAACTAAAAACTGCTAAAAACTAAAGGAAAAGACTACAAGTAAAAAGAACTAAAAACTGCTAAAAACTAATGCTAGACTACTCCAACAGTGAATACCCCCACCCCCCAACTGAATGTAACAGTGTCTACAATGTTAAACATAAAATAAAAGATAAAGGACAATAAAAGTAAAGGAAAAGGAGGGATATCACCTGGGTAGTGCTGAACAAAATGATGCACAGTAAAGAAAAGTCAGGAAGACCCCCCAACTTGCACTAAAGAACCTGCAAAATGTTAGCACTAATCTAGAAACACAAATAGAGAAGCTCAAAAGAAAAAAAAAACTACCTAAAAAGAAAAAGAAACAGCCTCAATCATCCTCCCCATCCCCGTCAGGGCCATCCCCTCCACCATCATCATGCATGTGATCATCTCTGTGGGGAGGGGGAATGCCACGCAAACCTCTCATTAAAGAGCGCATTTCGAACAGAGAGTCTGTAGTTCGAGTGGCAAAGTCCTCAAAGTGGGACTCAAAGGCCATCTAACGGGATTGGAGGGCCTGCTGACCTTGGAGGATAGCCTCGTACTGGGCATAGGTCATGTAAAACGGGTCAGCCGACCCCGCAGGAGGATGTACAACAGGGGGGGCTTGAGGTGGCACCGGTGGCTCAACCACAGGTGCGTCTACTCCCGGCATCATGACAGGGTGAGCGTGCTGCATATTACGCAGCATGGTCTGGACACTCTGTGTCCATCTTACCTCACCGTAGAGGTCAGAGCAAGGGAGAGACTCCTCAACAGGTGAAATGGGGTAGGGGACAGTAGAGATCAATGAACCCGAACGAGAGAGAAGTAACATGGTGATCAAGTGAGGGAAGGGCAAAGGTCTCTTCTTCTCTGGATCTTTTTTAGACTCTGTAAAGAGCCTACAGACTTTGCACATTTCTCGAAAAATCATACGCGGGAGAGATACCGCGTAACCAGCATGAACAGCGTACAAAGTCACGAGGAAGTCCCCCCTCCTTTCATCCTTGTGATGCGTCAGGAATGCATTTACGCGCAGCATTTGATCAATCAGCCACATTTGTTGCGGTAGGTAACTACGACGAGTGCTCGTGTAGTTGGCCTTGCTAAACCGACCCCCACACATCTCATTGGTGATACTGGCCACAGTGGGGGTAGCTGGAAAAAATGAAAAATCACCTGCATTGGGGTGACAATCGAGGGCATGAGCAATGTCCCTCTCGGTCACAGTAATGGCATGTCCATCAATGGTGGAGGACAAAACATCGTTATTCTGCCCCGTGATTTCCAATTTTTGGTAGAAAAGGCGTACCAAACGGGGGTACGCTGGGGGAAATGGTCCACAAAGAGCCGTCCATTGACGTAGACGTAATTGTTGAACCGCCCAACTTGTGGTCGGCTTGGAAAAAATTCAAGTCAAATGTGGTCTGCTTGTCTAAGGGTCAATTGGCCCATTTTACAGATGGTTGTTCAAGAGTAGGAGTGGGTGCACTCCGTTTGTGGGGTTGTGGATTGGAGGAACCCTCATCTGCAGGGGCTTTGGACTTGCTTCTCCCTCTTTGAAACATATATTTTTTTTTTGCAAGTGACAAAGAAGAAGGAAAAAACAAATCTAAAACAACCTAACACAATTGCAAAAAAGAAAAGAAAAAGAACAGTAAGGAAAACAAGTAAAAAGAATTTTACCCACAATTTGCTCGTCGGAGCTCCGGTGAAGTCGCCGGAGAAGATGACCGGAAAAGTTCATCGGAGAGAAGCGGGGGTCGCCGGCGCGTAGAAGAGCTCGTGGGGAAGAGAACCCAAGTGTGCTCACGTGTTGGAGAGCCGCAAGCGCCGGTAGATCTAACCGGAAAGCGTGGACGTCGCCGACGGGAATGTGGGCTCCGGTGGCACTTGTTGGATAGTGTCACGACCCCGGACCGGGCCCGAAGGACTAATCCGGGATCGGGACCAATGAATGTAATGTAATGATGATGATGTACCACAATAGTTTAATAATACCATACATTCATTTAATTTCTCACAGGTGTCCGCGATGAGGATATCACAACCATAAATGAATATTTCTTTTAAGTGCGGAAGGATGTAGCAAATCAAATAGTCAGACTATCCCTAGTCATGAAGGCAATAACATAAGTATGAATTACTGCATCAGAATGAGCAATGATCATTAGCATGTTCCCAAAAGTTAGCTAAAGTTTAACAAAAGATCATTTAGTTACATTCCCAAAATTTGAGGGCAACAAAGGCCAATATAACAAAACAGTAACCTATAAGAATGGTTAAATAGTTTTCCCCCAAAATGTTACGTCTCTCGTAGCAACCCGATATCTACATGACATCGTCAGCACGCCACTCAACTAAGGGCTGCGGTTCACCTACCGCCTCCTCCGGCTCCTCCTCAAGGTAACAGGCAACGGGACCTGAGTACCAAAGAAAATGGATCAGACACGACGGTCTGGCAAGAGAGTGAAAAGGTACAACAACATACAATAATGAAATATCTTGAAGAACATAGAAATCTGTTTAAGCAAGAACTCTCATAAAGAAGATAAATCGTTTGCTAGAAAACAAATAAACAAGATAAAACATGTAGGTGTCCAAGGAATCGGGAAACTAACAAAGTGGCAATCACATAAAGCCAAGTTCTCTATCACCATAGTGACAAAAGTATTACGGGACGTTGGTCTCAGTCACACAAGGTGAGGAGATTCAACGCAATGCATATATACAATATAAATATACGGGACGGGACCACGGTAGCGAACCGGGTATCGGGACGGGACCACGGTAATAAATCGGGTATCGGGATCCAAACTGCAACTGGCAGGACGGGAGAGGGATCTCCAAGTCGGTGGATCAAACTGACAAGGTTATCCAAGCTTAGTGATGCCAACTCATAGCTTAAATAACAAATTGAGACATATGCAAAATACATCAAGTTCAAGTAAATAAATGAACGGGGCGAGAATACTCAAATGCATAACTTTCATTTCATGTCGGGCAATAAACTTCGGAACAAGTCAATGTTACTAGTGTAACTATCATGCTTTCGGGAAAACAAATCATGTAATGTAAATCTTGGAAATGAAGGAATATAATGAACTATTACAATTTCGGGAAAATATTGGTTTCAAGAGTTATTTAAGGTGAATAGGGGTCCCGTATGTCGATTGTAATAAAAACTTGGTACTCCTTGAGTTTGAAGACATTCCGGACTCCTTATGCACTTTACGATTTTCAAAACTTAAAATGAGCTTATGGATAGTACTAGATGCTACGATAGAAAAATCAAGACTATAAACAGTCCATCCTAAGTATGATGTTAATCCGGCAGCATCGGACAACCTACTCAGTCACCGAAAGAGATAGGATTCGCGATATCCAAAGAAATAGACTTCACGTATAGATATAAGGAGGATATCGCGTCGTCCCATACCGTTCAAGATTGAAATGGATTGGACTCTGATGCAACCGGACCAACCGTGAGGAGTGTCGGCTCAAGACATCCTCGTAAATAGTCCAATGAGTCCAAACAGGGTAGCCAAGGTCCCACCTAAGACCATTCGAAATCAGGGTAAAAATTCATTCCAGCAGGGGTTTCCCAGTTGGCCAGGTCAACCTGGTCCCTGTGTACCCGGTCGACCGGCCATGGGCCAGGTCGACCGGGAGTTGTAACTTAAAAGGCCAAATTGTGTTTTGGTCAGTGTGTCCCAGGTCGACCGGGCACACTGCGGAATAGAACCCAGGTTCTGTTCTGCAGTGGCCTTGGTCCTCCTCTTTTTCCTTCCTTCCAACACATAAACAAACACACAAGTCTAGAGACAAGAAGACTTTAAACTCATGTTTCCAAGACATTAAATGAAGCTAGCAAGATGAATTAAAAGCATTTATTTCAACAATGTAAATCAATAAAAGCATGAAAATCCATTAATGTTTCACCAAACCATTTAAAACTCAAAACACCCAATCATTCACTTGCCTCAAGTCCGAGCTAGCAGTACCAAGCTTCTAATCACCTCTTAAGCTCAATTCCAAGCTACAATATAAAAAAAACCCCAAAACAAACCCTAAAATGGGTTACACAAAGAATGAGAATGATAGAACTTTCAATAACGAAAACGAAGCTTCCCTAAGGCTAGAAGAAGACTAATCTAGAAGATGGGAAGGATTACTCACGATAATTCACAATATGAGCATACCGGGGGGGGGCATTTTGGGACACTGTAAGCAATTGCTCATCGGGAAATGAGTCATGCAAGGGTAAGGTGTCTTCCGTGGTATCCACCAAGATCCTGGAGAGGTGGTCAGCTACACTGTTTTTGGAACCCTTCTTGTCCCGAATCTCAAAGTCGAATTCTTGTAGCAACAAAATCCACCTAATCAATCTTGGCTTAGTGTCCTTTTTCGACAATAAGTACCGCAACCCAGCATGGTCTGTGAACACTATGACTTTCGATCCTAACAGATAAGACCGAAATTTATCCAAGGCGAACACAACAGCCAACAATTCCTTCTCCGTCGTAGTGTAATTCAGTTGGGCATCGGAGAGGGTCTTGCTAGCATAATAGACAACATGTGGAACCTTGTTCACTCGTTGGCCCAGGACTGCACCGACATCATAGTTGGAAGCATCGCACATAATCTCAAACGGATGGGCCCAATCCGATGACTGAATGATAGGGGCGGTGGACAGGGCCTCCCGCAGCTTTTCAAAAGCTTGCATGCAAGCCTCGTTAAAGTCAAACGAGGCCTCCTTGGTGAGCAATGCACACAAGGGTCTAAAGGTCTTACTAAAGTCTTTAATGAATCTACAGTAAAACCCTGCATGTCCTAAAAAGGAACGAACTTGCTTAACCGTTGAGGGAGGTGGAAGTTTGGATATCAGATCAACCTTGGCCTTATCCACCTCAATGCCTCTAGCAGAAACGATATGCCCCAGAACGATGCCCTCTCGCACCATGAAATGACTTTTCTCCCAACTTAAGACCAAGTTTGTCTCGGTACAACGTTTCAGCACCTTTGCCAAATTATGGAGACATTCATCAAATGAAGGTCCGAAAATAGAGAAATCATCCATAAACACCTCTAAAAATTTCTCCACCATGTCGGAGAAAATAGACATCATACACCGTTGAAAAGTCGCGGGTGCATTACAGAGTCCGAATGGCATCCGCCGGTAAGCGAATGTACCGAAAGGACAAGTGAAAGTTGTGTTCTCCTGATCATCGGGGTAGACGGCCACTTGGTTATATCCGGAATAACCATTCAGGAAGCAATAAAAACTTTGGCCAGCCAACCTTTCTAAGATTTGGTCAATGAAAGGTAGGGGAAATGGTCCTTTCGGGTCATGGAATTTAACTTTCGATAATCAATGCACGCGCCACCCAGTAGTGGTTCGTGTGGGAATTAGTTCTCCGTTCTCATTTTCCACAACTGTGATGCCAGACTTCTTTGGCACCACTTGAGTAGGGCTCACCCACTTGCTGTCAGAAATTGGGTATATAATACCCGCATCAAGAAGCTTCAGTACTTCTTTCATGACCACCTCTTTCATGTTAGGATTTAAACGATGCTGCATTTCACGTGATGGTTTCGCGTCATCTTCATAATGAATGCGGTGCATGCAGATGGAGGGGTCAATGCCTTTCAAATCGGATACAGACCAGCCGATTGCACTTTTGTGCTCTTGTAACACATCCAAGAGCTGGCTCTCCTGATCATCAGATAGATCAGAAGCAATGATGACTGGCAAGGTATCCTTTGGGCCAAGATAAACAAACTTGAGTGTAGCAGGAAGTTGTTTTAACTCAAGTTTGGGGGGAACTTCAATCGATGGAGGGGCTGGTGCTTTAGAAAGTGGAGGTAGGTGTTCGATCTTTGCCCTCCATGGGGGAAAATCCAGCATAGCTACCTCATCCAAAAGGACATTGACTGGTCAACATCATACTCATCATAGCTAAAATGGGATAAGCAAGCCTCTAAGGGGTCCTCAGTTAAAACATAAGGGAGGGCTACATCAACTAGCTCATCAACAACATCGACTGTGAAACAATCGTCATTTTCCGAGGGCTGATGAGAGGCCCTGAAAGCATTCAGCCTGACTTTCATATTACCAAAAGAAACATCCATAACTCCAGTGCGACAGTTAATGGTTGCATTAGCTGTGGCCAAGAAGGGACGGCCGAAGATGATTAGAGTTTGTTTCCGCAGATTTGGCGCTAGTTCTGTGTCAAGGACAATGAAATCAGCGGGGAAAAGAAATTTGTCCACTTTGACAAGAACATCCTCTATTATACCCCGGGGCACCCTGACGGATCTGTCAGCAAGTTGCAAGGTGACCGTTGTGGGTTTTAACTCACCCAACCCAATTTGCTCATACAGTGAGTAAGGCAGGAGATTGACACTAGCTCCAAGATCTAGCAAAGCATGATCAATGATGTGACTCCCGATTGTACAAGTTACAGTGGGGGTGCCAGGATCTTTCAGCTTCGGAGGAGTGTCATGCTGAATTAAGGAACTCACTTGACACATTAGGTTTGGATTTACGCTTCTGAGTGCACAAGTCTTTTAGAAATTTTGCATACGAAGGCACTTGCTTGATAGCATTCATCAAATGTAGATTGATCTTTACTTGCTTGAACACATCTAACATTCACTACAACAAAAATCATTTTTCGCGACGTAAATATTTGTCGCAGAAAATCACAAAATCGTCGCAAGATATATTCTGCGACGAAACCATTTTCGTTGCCCGTTCGTCGCCCATTATGTGTCGGTGATTGTTTTTGCCGACGATCATAATTAATCGTCACTAAATATACATTTTATGCGACAACACTTTATCGTCGCTAAATATCAATTTTCCGCGACAACACAATATCGTCGCTAAATATCAATTTTCTGCGACAACACATTATCGTCGCTAAATATCAATTTTCTACGACAACACATTATCGTCGCGAAATATCAATTTTCTACAACAACGCATTATGTCGGCAAAAATGATATTTTTTGTTGCCAAATGTCCATAATTCATTACGAGAAACTGGATAAAAAATGGTGAAAAAGGAATTTGGCGACAAAATGGAGTCGTCGCTGAATTATAGTTTTTTACCGACAAAACTTTATTGTCGCCAAATAGTGCATGAATTGCCACAAATTATAATAGGTGACGAATTAGTTTTGCCGCGCATAGTTTGTAGACATTTCACCCAATATTTAACCTTGCCACAATTTCTCTTAGGCGACAAATTATATAGATCGGCGAATTTTATTAGCGACAAATAAAATTCGTCGCTAAAAATAATATATTTTTTTTAAATTACCACATGCTACCTCAAAAACCTTTACGCTGAATGTAATAAAACCTGCTCATTCAACTAAAATAAAATGTATAATAAAACCTTCACATTCAACAAAAATAAAATGTACAATAAAACATGGCCATTCAACTCAAACAAAATGTACAGTAAAGTATCTTCATTTAACTAATGAAAAATGTACAAAACATGCTCCTTCAACATATTAGGAAACATTTAACTATTAAATACGACCCACAAGCTTAGCCACATTGTCGTTACTAATTCAAGTAAAAATGTAGCATCCAAAATAGTGTAAGTACAATATTCTTATTAAAACAAAAAGATGTTCAAGCAATTGGCCTCTATTACATTGATCTTCAGTCCCAACCTGTGGTAAAAAAAAAAAAAAAAATTTGTTAGGAATTAAACATGGGAATCAAAAGCAAAGTAAGTGAGACAAAATAAAATCCTAAGAAAATTAAAAAATAAAAGTGCACTTGAGCCTAAACAGTTGATTCAAGATCACAAACCTGAATCACTATCCTAACAGTCACTACACCATAATAATCAATTAGTAACGGATCTACAGTCGTTACAAAAAATATTAGTAACGGTTATTTTGCGTTGACACAACTGCGTCACAAATGAAAAGTAACGAAAGTTAGTAACACTTAATAACCGTTAGAAATATTACTAGCGGTTATGAACTGTGACTGAAATTAATTTCAGCAACACATCTATAATCGTTACAATTTATTAGTAACGATTATTAATTTTGTTCATAGTTTGTTCCCAACGGATAAAACTGTTGGTAATTCCCACTTTCTGACGCATATATAACTATTTGGTCAACCTATTTGTAACGGTTGGTATCTGTTACAAAGTATTCTATTTGTAACGGTTGGAGTCCGTTACTAAGTATTATATTTGTAATGGTTTATATCCGTTACTAAGTATTTGGTGTTTTTATAAAAAAAAATGGAATTTCCTGATCAATTTCTGACAGGCCACCTACAGTACTTCTGACTACATAGATGGTAAATGCTATATTGCTAAATGACTACATAGATACTAAATGCTATATTGCTTTATGATATATTCGTTTTTTACCGACTGTATTTATTTACAAAAAGAGGCTCATGAGGCATATGTCCTATGCATTGATGCTTACACCCCCACTCGAGCAATTGGAACACCTCATGCTAATGCAAAGTATTGAAACATTGGATCAGACAAAAACAACTTATCCATGTTTTCACATGTCCAATCCTATAGTTAATCTTATTCTGATTAACCTGAAACTAGGGTCATGTATCAAAGGAGTTAAGATTTAATTGACTGTAAGGAGTAACTTACATTTTTTGGAAATGCTTTGCACAATGCCTTAATGGTAGAATTCTGTATCCAGGAGCTAACATTTGAAGAGGCTACTCCCCTAGCTTTGGCTGCTTCGGCATGGGTCCCGCCACAATTCACCATTATACGCCCATGGGTCATCAACTTTTCATTAAGTTCCAACCATGTTGCAGCCTTAGATGTGCAATCAGAAAACACATACAAGAATATGCAGCCACAAACTTTAGAGAAACTATCGATCTTTTAAACATAGTTAAGCAAGGTAAACAGCATTAAAATATAAAAGGTAGCTGAATAAACAGAGCAGAGATGCATAAATAAACAAAAAACACATGACGATTAAACAAAATGTAACTTTAAAAGAACCAGCATGATAATCAAAAGAGGATAAGAATAAATAGATCCTAGAATACCATTTATTTATCGATACTAATAGCCATGCTCATGTAACCCAGAATCATGAATTGTTAATGAAACTGAAGCTAAAACTGATCAAATACATAGTAGGTTTTGTTGATTTTTTTTTTGGGTATTGGTAACAATAAAAATTTTAGTCAATAAAAAGGATAAGAGTATTAAATAGGACCCAAAAGATAAAACATCAACAGTAGTCAAAGGAATTTGACCTAATCATGTTAGACTGTCCACTTCAATGGAGAACTGGTTGATAAAGAAGATTTCTTCTATATAAATTGATAATCAAAACCTTTTGGGATTTGATCATGCAGTTAGTTTGTAATGATACTATTTCATAGGAAATACCATATTTAAACTAAAGGAGACCTGACACAAGCATATGATCTGTATGGTTAATCAAAATTCAGTAATGCACACCTCCTGCAACTGTGGTAAGACTTTTCCATCAGAAAACAAGTCCACAACGATGCCTGGATGATTGACACAAGTCACAAATTGAAAACAGTGCAATAGAAACAAATGCATTGAATCCATTTATGAGCTATATCTGATAGAGAATAATAGTTTTACCTTGAATTGATGTATTGAATTTGCAGTAGAAGCCATGTCTGATTCGGTGCTGTTCTCTTCTGAAACTGCAGCAGATATAAAGAAATCTCAAAAACTAGAACCTTTCTTCTAAAAAAAATTTAAAATGCATGCAGAAAGGGGTGAAAATTGGAGAAGCAGAGGCCCTTGTAATGTGAATACCTTCACTCTCTTTAGAAGATCAAATCCTGTCATCTCTGGCATACAGTAGTCTGTGATGATCATGTTTACTTTCGGTTTCTACAAGAACCAAAGAAAAATTGTTCTAATGAAAACACAATTTCAACAGTTGATAAAAAGAAGATCCACTTTTAACATATGGATGACTCTGTTGTTAATAAAAATGCAAAATTACAGAGCTGGAAAGAGAATCCCAAAAAATGTAAGATACAAAAGAAAAAAAATTGAGACCATAACAATACAAGAAAACAGAAAGAAAGTACATGCCCCCCTTCTTTGTGGGCTTGCATTCCTGGATACAAGAGTATGTTGAAAGACTTAGCAAAGAAAATAAACTAACCATCATTTTTAAACATTCATTCTACCAACAGTAAGAACTCGTACCTACCTATGAAAAGGGTGAGAATCCATACCTTCTCTGACTCCTCTCCAGACTGAGGAACGCTCTCATAATTTTTGTACTGTTCAAGCCTAGTTTGCCTGTACTTCTCCCTGGTGACATTTAGCCTCTCCCATGGAATTCCCTGGATATCCTTTCCTCCCCTTGCTTGTGCAGACGAGGTATCAGTAATCTTATTATCCTACAAAAGCAATTAAATTTCCTCATAGGGAATCCCAAATACTTCTTAGAGAAAGGATTACATACTGAACAGTTAAGAATTAATGTAAATGAAATAGCATCAATTAAAATTTAGAAAAAAAGGGTGTTTCTTGGTGCAATAGAATTCACTCTGAGGAGAGTTTGCAAGGGAATTCCAACACATGATATGACGTGGCAAAGGTTGCACCCACATAATAGGGCATGCAGCATTGAACAGCCAGATACAAAAAGAGAAAAAATATATATAATTAAGCTGGTAGAATTGTAAAGTTCGCCCCTTTTTTAATTTTTACACTGGTCACTGTCTCATCCTTGTGAGATACATCAACTTGGTGTTACCTTTGTTAACACCAAATCATTGTGGCATGCATCCTATATTATGCAGCAGACTGAATCCGACTAAGCATTTCATGCGGGTTAGGAACCCTATTGAGTAACATAGGACAGATAAGTCAACAAATTCGCTACATGGAAAAGAGGGTCATATTAGAATGCAAGAAAAAAAATACAAACCATGTGATCATATTCATCATCATCTGATTCCATGCCACCCATTCCTCGAACTTGAAATTCTTCATCTACGTCGTCATAAACATCCGCCATTTCATGATCTTCTTCCATGTACTCATTCTCATCTCCTTGGTTCTGGGACATGCCCTAGTTCACAAATGTATACTCTGTTTCAAAAATTCAGTTAAGCAGACAATCGTAACATTAATAGGCATCTTAAGAGGTCACTCGCGAAACAAGTCGCACATTTCAGTAGCATCAGTGTCACAAAATGAAACATTACACTTGAAGGCAAAGTTGTGTCCTCAAGCACATGATACCTATAGAAAAACTGACAATCAATCAGAATTTCACAACCTTCCAATATCAGGAAAAGTTTAAAGCAATAGCCCAGAAATAAATCTATACCAAACAGCAAGAAACAGCCCATTGCTGCAATGCTTACTGTTAGCTGTCCATCAGGTGGCAAACAAATTGTCAGTTGCTTCATTATAGACCAATTCAAATTGTTGACATGGCAATCAATCTACCAGCAGTGGGGTTTGAGTGGGCTAGGGAGCTTTAACCATGAAATAGTGGTATGTACAATATCAGTTTCCATTTAAAGGCCCTAAAGCTTAATGATCACTTAGGCACTTCTAAAGCGATAAATATCAGCATATTAAATGCAAATCAGATAACATTAAAGAGAACATTGATTAGCAATAAGAGAGTCATGTATTCTCATTGTCCAGGCAGCATAGATGATGAAGACATAAAGGAAAATAATAGCAATAAGATAAAATAAAAAGCCACGAACCTGGTCACGTTTCTGCTCGTCCAAATTTGGAGGAGCGAAGCTAGTCCGAGCAGGTATCTGCAATCACATACAGCATATGCAATTGTTTTATTTAATATAATTAAAGCAACAAAAGAAAGTTAGCCCCATCAAAAAAAAAAAAAAAAAAAAATGAAAACAACAACAGTGTGCAGAAAAAGAATTGTATCATCTACAGTCGAAATGTATAATACAAAGTACCTGCATTCCATTCATAAACCCAGGACTTATGGATCCAAACTGAAGAGGGAATGCCTTCGAGACATCTCCTGTGACAATATAGAATAGTACAAATGTACAATTCAATCAGTATAGCATCAAACACTGCCCCCATTGTAGAATGACTATAGTGCTGTTAAATCAAATATCATAATGAATTACAGTACTACACCAGCAGAATACAGATGATGGTAATTGTTAAAAAGAAGATAACTGATGGATAACCAAATCATCAGTTTAATAAAACCAAATAACGTAATTAACTACAGCAGTGCACTGCTTACTAAACTTGTAAACCAAAAGAGAACCAATGCATGGTAAAATAGTCACTTTGGCAAAAGGTTAGCAATTTGAAAAAGAAAAAGAACACGTTTTTGCGCAGAAATTGGCACAGACTAAGGGATGGACGTAATGTCTAAAAACATTAATTGCTTAGTGTTGGGAGTTGGGACTCTAGGATGATGATGATGATGATAACACAGCACTCCAGAAACAAAGCTACTTGTTTGATTTTATTGCCTTGTACTAAAACATTGATGTGAATGTGCATAATATTGTTATATCAGAAACTGTACTAAGCTTCCATGATTCACAAAAAAAAATTATAGGATGAGCTCATGGCCTGGTGGTGTGCACCCTTGAAAGGTGATGGTAGACTGCCATCAGAAGAAGACTTGACTTTGAAACTCACTGAGAGGAAAAGGTATGGGTTCTAGATAGATACAAGCATGTATCCCATTCCAAGCTAGGGATCTTTCAATGTATGAGTATGTGAAGTCTATGGTGAAATGAAAGTTATACTAATGCAACGCCCACAAAGTAAAAAAGAACCCAGAAATCCAAACACCAAACAACACAACATAAAAAAATAAAAAAAGCATCAAGAGAGTTTACTTTGATCTAATAACAGAAATCTCAAAGAAAATGATGGCCTCTCTACCAACCCATTTTACATAGAAGAAAAGTTAACTAAAACCACTCAATCTCTTAATGCATGTGAAAAAGCAAAAAGGGTTCAGTACCTTAGAATCCAAAAGACCTAATCCACTAAGAAAATGAGGCTTATGAACAGTAGAAAGGGTATTGAAGAGTTCAAAGATATACGTGTTTCCATATTAGGAAGGTTTTGAGGAGTGCAGTCAAGTTAACAAGGTTAGAATGCATTTCCATGTTTCTTCTCTGTTTCTCTTCTAATACAATTTTCACCTTAAAGCAATTTCCCATACCAAGATGGCGTTGTAGTATGTAGTTCCAGGTATGATTGTAGGAAATGAATTGTAGCCTTTGTCAACTATACAGTATTTCTTTTTCAGCTCTTGTTTGTACCTCATATCCAGGCAACCGAAGATAACAAGGATACCCATTAATAAACGAACATGACCCATTAATAACTCAGAAATCCATCAATATTGGAAAAGAGTTCCTAGATGAAAGGCAAAACCCGGAAGGAGGAGAATTAGATTATTGAGCTGAGAGAACATATAGTACTATTTATTAGTTACATTCAAAACCAAAACCAACCTTCTTCATTTCATGGAAGGTGTTGATGACTCGACTGCCGACCCATGACTCCAATGTGGAAATGGTGATGGCTTCGATGTCGGCAACAAGGCCTCGGATGGAATCAGGTGACAGAGGGGCCTGGACCAGCTTCCTTAGCCGTGTGTGGTAGTCCCCTTGGTAGAAAAACAGAGCAGATGAGCCAATCATCTGCTCCTTGCTTTTAGGGTAAGTGGGCTTGAACAGGTGGGCCTGGTTCACCAGCACAAACCAGGCAGCCTCTGGGCTAGCCAGCATCACACAAGGGCATCCAAGCAAATGGGTCTTGAAAATCTCCCCATACCTAAACAAAACAAACAACCCCATTTCAGTCCATGCACCCAACGACTCAGGAGCAAAGAAAAGAACAAGGCACATGTACAAGTGATAGAAGACTAGCTAGAAACCTTTTCTGCTTTGTGGCAAAGAAGACATAGTTCCTGAACTCTCTTCATAAAATCACAAGTCAGTCTAATTTCACTTCAAATCACATTTGTCTCATAATCAGAACAATTTTCTCCATGGATCTGTGTTTCATAAAAATCAAATAGTATCCTTAATTATCATGATAATATTGAGGAATTCTTTTTGTGGCAATAAACTGAACTTATTGCATTATTATTATGGTGGGTGGGTTTGTTTCTAATTCATAGGTTTTGGGCATTTTCAGCTAAGTTGTGGATTTGAGCATTTTGGATTTCCTCACCCAAAGCCAAGTGAATATGTATTTATTTTTATGGATATGCATGTGTTTTTTATGGAACTGTAGCTTTGAAATGATTTCATTATTGTTTTATATTTAATTGTCAAATGGTTTTGATTTATGGAAAATAAATGGGATGAATTGATGATGGAGATGATGAATGAAGGGGAGATTGTTTGATTGTCAAATGGTTTTGATGAGGTTGTTTGATAAAATATTTTAATTTATGAAGTACAGGTTCGGTAGTGTGGTTTCATTCCTCTTCTCTTATTCTGTAATACTCTTATATTTTGATTTTGAGTTAGCTTATGCATAATACATGGATGATCTAGAGTATGAAGTGAGCTGAATGAGTGAATGGCTTCTATTAGTTAATAATGGTGCAGCATTTGATAGAAGCTTTAAAAAAAAGCCTGTTTTTCTAGTTCTTTTAAAGGGGTGGCTAATAAAATTAGGTTTTTGCCTTAGGCTTCAGTAGGCCTGACCATAGCTTGCACTTCCCTTGTGCTGACTACAATGGAACTCAAGCCTATGATAAGAAAATAGGGCAGGACTTGAACAATTTGGATGTTTGGAATGTTGAGGCCATATGCATCTGTATTTCAAGGTAGCCAAACAAACCAAGGCATAAAAAAGATGCTAAAGAAAACACTGCATATTAATCCATAGTTCCATACAATTTCAAGGCCCAGCTTGCATCGTGAAATTTTTGCTCCTCCACAATAAGCAGACTGACAAGAAATACATGCAACAGAGTTTACTTCGGAAATTTCTTAATAAAATTATGTGGCTAAAATCTCCTTTAAGAGACAATCTTGTGCCATTGCAACCCACAGTTGTGTTATCCTGCAAGATTACTTATTAGAAATGGAACTTCATAGTTAGGAAGATAGAATACACTACAAGGTTAAATCACTTGAACATGGACCCAACTTCAAACAATATTTAAATATCCAAGTCTATGTACAGACACATGATTAATCAATACAGCATGTTTATCTAGCATGAGCAAAGAACATTAAGTTCTAATTTTTGAAGAAGTGCAGGGCAACAGTTCTATAGTTTGTTTGTGCCTAAAAATTGATTGACAAGAGACTCAATGAGATAATATGTTTATCTAGCATGAGCAAAGAACATTATTCCAGTCCTGATTTCTGAACAAGTGCAGGGCAACAGTTTTACAGTTTGTGCTTGAAAATGGTTTAACAAGAAACAGATTGAGTGAGATTCAGGATGTTTGCATGTGAAAAATATTTAGCATCCAAAAGAAAACAAGCACCAAACTAGAACTTTTGCAGAGTCGGATTATAATAGCAAAGCTCGCAAGCAGCTACTAAATCTACAACTAAAGGTATACCTTCAAAGGATGGCTAGCAGTGTTGAATGTAACTTCCATTGCTAAACCAAAATTCACATTCAACTGTATCTTTTCTTTGGTGGGAAATCTCTTTCCATGTGGAGTAATATATTCTGAAAAGTCAAATGGTACATTGAGACAGAACTGACCATTGGTATACAACAATTGCTGCAACCAACTAACTTTGAAATTAAGATAAAATAAAAACTAAAACCAACATATCATATTCATAGAGGAAAACCCATGTCCCACATGCCAAGAAAAAATGAAAATGAAAACCCAGCTTCTCATAGAGCAAAACTCATGTCCCAGATTCCAAGAAAAATGAAAAATAAAAACCAGTTCCAGATTCAAAGAAAAATGAAAATTGATCAAGCACTGCACAAATTATACAAATATAAGAGTACATTCTCCACAGCTGAGGGTAGTGGGTTAAGGGATGCTGATTTATATTATATGAATTGGCTCACAGTCTGGATAGCCAAACCTAACTCTATATATAAGTGTTGAGCCTACAGACCTCTAGTTCCGTGATCCCTTTCATGTCTTAATCATGTGCCTAAGTATCTTAGGGTTAGGCTCTCTTTTACAGCCCCTATTCGGTGGTCCTTTTCTCCAAGCAAACAGTCAGTAAGCATTGCATGGCACCTCATACACCCTATACTGTTGTCCCATTCAGTTGTCCTGCAACAGACTGTCCTGCCGCCATATATTAGGAGGGTTACTGTCAGGCAGGTAGCTGACCAAAAATTCTTGTCAAACCAAATTGGGCCTCCTACCCCCACAGTGCCAAGAATTGGTTAGAGCAGATGATGATAATGCATGAATTCTCTATGCTGCAACACAATTAAGGCAGACATGCAATTCAGCAGAGATGGTAATATCTCCACTAATCACTCCAAATCATGGAGGTAGCAATATCTCTGCAGCAACTACATTCTCCAAAAAGGTAGTTCATGCATCATAGTTTTGCTCATATCATATGGTTGCAAAAGAAACGTGTCAACAAAAGCTTCTGTATTTATAACACGGAAAAAAAATAGACCTCTCAATCTCTCTCATATCTGACCTTGGTGGTTCTTAATTGTACCATGATGGACCCGGTTGCCTCTGAAACTCCCATCAACATTAAAATTAAATCCTCCAGTCCAAGACCCAAACTACATTTGAACTTTTACTCGGTTTGGCAATGTGTTGGGACAGATTCAGATCAGATTTACTATTGTCTGTAACATGTATGTGCCCCAGGCACCCACCCAACCCGTCTATTAAACAGGATTGTCAATCCTGAGCTGTCAGGTAGAGTTTTCAAGTCAACAGGTCAAGTTGCAATGAGTCAAGTACAGCCAGGTTCGCAAGTTTAATAGCAGTATAGATCCATCTTGAATCCAACATATTTATGAATAGGGCTAAAAAGTCAACCCGAATCCAACCAAGAACTGAAAAGGATCAATGAGAACCTTTGAACACACTGTTAGATAACATGTCAGGTTAGAGTTGTCATCTCATCCCTAATTTCAAGTACACATGTAATTTTTTAGTTTTTTTTTTTTAAAGGGAGACTAACTTTTAATGCTAAAGAGAACATAAACACCTTATTTAGCTAGTCTATCAATAATATCTGCAATCAGATCAGCTACTCACCAAGTGAACACTTTTGGTAGATGATGCCCAAGAAAACAAATCATTAATCAAGCATCCTTCAATTATAAACCCCATTACATCTAGTTTAGATGACCCTGCACTCAATTTTCAACCTCACCCCCATGCATCATTACTTTGTACAGAAAGCTCCCATCAAAAATTAACTTTAGCCTCCTACATGAGAACATAACCATGTAACAGAGGAAGAAGACAAGATATATCCATTATCAAGACAACCAGACCAGCTACAAAATACACCAGCAGCTTTTACAATTTCAACTCCATCCTAACTACAACTACCCAACAAAAGTACCAAATCATACCCTGACACATTCAGAAACTGAGTACCTAAGCAAATAAGCACCCAAACAGTTCCATGAAAATTCTACTTAACAAAGAAACACAATAAAACCACAGCCAAACCTTCCAAAAGGGCAATAGATCATAGGGTAGTTCACATCTTCTTAGCGTTAAGACACAACTCACACATTCATAAATATGTAATGTCACTTGTGTAACAACAGTAGAATTGTGTAAACAAAAAACCAGGATTCTTGGTGGGGCTTCAGCCTTCAATCCTCAAAATGTAGCTGAGAGTACTAGCCATATTCAGGCCACAAAACAGACTCCCACAAATAGATTTAGGAGAGAATGTACCTTTTGGATGGGGAGACGAAAACCGAGTATTCATTTCTCAATTTTCTGTAAAAACAGCAATAAGAACTACAATGTCTTATCTGAAGAGCCTGGTTCAGCATCATTCGAGCTTTGGCAGACAATCAGAGACCAAACCACATGGTCCCCCACTACATCAAAAGCCTCCATCACTAAGAGTAACAAAATGTAATAGAGGGAACTGCACCCATAAAACCTGATTACTGCACCACATATGCATCCAAAAATAAAAAATAAAAACCCTGGTACCAGATCATACTCTATATTCGATCCTTTCATCAAACTAATTCGATCCTTTCATCAAACTTCTCTTACCTCTCCCAGTGACCAGAACCACTTCCCCTAATAAAGCCTACTTTACCAAAGACTGACAACACAAACAAAAAGAATTCTTTCATATGACATATGGTACAGATTTCAGCTTTATAGCAGCTGCTATAAGTTCAGATATCAGAACAATCTTCTTAGAAAGGAAATAAAACAGAAACTTTTCCGTAGCTTTCAATACATCAAAGAAACATTATCAACAAAAAGAGCATCCTTTAAAAAAAGAATGACATTGTTCCATCTTGAAATACAAAACTAGCAAGATACTAAATATGTATTTTTTTTTAATCAGGATAAGTTCCTCGTATGGATTAAAGTTAGAAGGAAACATCATGTGCCATCCAAAGTCAATTGTATTCTAGCTGGTAAACAAGACATACCTTTCTTCCTTCCAAACATAGACTGCACATGAACATTCTATGCCTGTGATATAAATAAAACATTTGAACTTTTTATCCATTTCCAGCAATGTCTCCTTTTCCTTTGTTGTTTTGAAAACTTCAAGCAATGTCTCCTTATAATCATATTCAGCACCAAATTTGCATTATGAATAGTAGGATCATATACACACATACATAAGCGAGACTATAGAAAGCTATGTAGTCTCCCTCCAAGTGGAGCCCACATTGATGCATGACAATCAAGGCAGGCACCGCGATGAAAAGGTTTGGAAGTGGAAAAGAGGGAATATGTGATACTAGACAGATCAAATGATTCAAGGCTTTAGTTTTAAGTCCTAAAGTTTATGGCTAAATGTCTTTTCTTTTAACAAAATCTAACAGTGGATAATGTCTGGAGTAGTGTAAAATTTAGTGTGAAAGCATTGGTTTTGTTAAATGTGGCTTAAAAAACTGGATTAGTTCAAGGCACAAATCAAAGAACTAAAATGATTATGAAACACCCTTTCTGCAACACGCTTTCGTCCCCAGAGACTAGAGATATTCCAAAATAGGACCCAACAAAAGCTAGAAAGCTCATGGATGAGGGAAATTAGCAATTCCCACAACGCATTCCTACAGCAATGGAGAATAAAGATCCCGAAAAACACACCCATAAATGGGGTATAAATCCAACTTCAAAGTTACTCTTTATCAGAGCATATGAGCACCTGAAACATCATTACCCATCAGTACACAAGTACCAAGAGTGCAATGAATTTTCTCGATTTTTCATCATTCAACAAATTCAAAATTGCCAACATCAAAACTAAATTGGATAGTTGCACCAAATGGGGTAGTACCATTCAAAACCCAAACATAGATTTAAAGAACAAACAACCAATAAAGTGGAAACAGACTTGAAATATACAGATTGTGAATGATAACACCATCAAACATTCAAACAGATTGGAATCATATATCTTCAAGGAATAGAAATAAGTTCTGGGTTTACTTCCAAAAGCTGAAATATCCACATCCCAAACCAGGGAGAGGGTGGGAGAGGAATACCGGGGTACAGTTTTTAGGTCTTTTTTTTAGACGAAAACAACCACAGAGAGCAACTGTGGTTTATGAAAATACGAGTGTCAAAAAATCCCACAGTCCAAATCAATCGTTTTGTCTGCCTTATTTGTGTCGCTGTTAGCCGGTTTTGACGTAGTGTTGCTTTAGTTCTGAAAAGATGTGTGTGTTTGAGAGAAAGAGAGAGAGTTTCATCACAACCCCAGTTCCTAACAAGGTCTATTTCTGCACCACACCACAAACCCATGACCATGATGACAAAACCAAACCCAAAAACTAAACAGAAAACCCAAAGATCCCGTTCGGATGTAGAGAAAAAGGTAGAGAAGAAGGAATTGGGGAAATTATCTGCAGTTCAAGTTCTTACCGTGGCCATTTTTCACCACTTGTTTCTCTTCCTATCTTCTCAACATCCAATCCCACCCAAAAAGGAAAAACCGGGTTTCCTTACACATGCAAGAGAAAACATCAGAACCACTGAAAAAGGCACTAGATACGAATTGAGAAGAGCAGGGATTGCGGCGTGACTCGCTCCCCCATCATCCAAAAAAGAAAGAACTCTCTTACAATTAAAAAAAAAAGGTAGAAAAGAGAAAGAGATAAGAGAAGACAACCAAATCCCAATGAAATAGCGCAGAGTAATTGTAAGGGGAATTCCAACTTGGGACTTCAATGTCCATTTGCAAGCTTGAATACAGGATACCCATTAACACCACATGCCAAATTTGTGTAATCTGGCAGAGGAAATGGGTACCCATCATCATCTGCATTCCTCGCCCTAAATAACGATAGATCAGGGCCATGAGTCTGCCAATGGTTCTGAATCATTCCATCCATTTGTCCATCATTCGGCGACCGACCTGAGTGACAACACCCCTTGAACCATCATAAGGTCCACTGGATGACAGGTGCATCCTTCCAAATCCATCATCAAGGAATCTCCCTAGATGATCAAATAACACGATTGTGAATGTAAAATGATAAGGTAAATATCAAATAAAATATGCAGTCTCATGTATGAAAGATCGTTAGCACCTACCATTGTGAAAGAACCGACGACCTTCGAATCTACTGAGATCCGAGATCAATCTTACAACATGAAACATCCCCCCAAATCCAATCTATCATCCAAAAAAAAAAAAAAAACCCCCAAATCCAAATCCAAAACCCCCCAAAAACAACAAAAAGAAAAAACTAGAATAAAAAATTAAAAAAAATCTATATATATCCTTCTTGGAGATCTGGACATCTCTATGAGAGGAGAGGGTGCACGTGCAGGGGAAGTGTTGAGCTGATGCAGAGAGGAGGGAGAGAGGTTCTTACCTGTGAATGGGATGAGTTCTGCGCGTGGAGGGAGAAGAGGGAGAGATGATGGGGCTCTGCGCCGCTGGTGGTGGTGCGGTCTGCGCGTGGATGAAGAAGGGGCGATAGTCCGCGGGCGTGAGAGAGATGAAGAGCAGAGAGACTGGAGAGGGGGGCTGCCTCTGAGATGGGTCTGCGCAAGGGGTTGCGAGATGGAGAGAGAGAGAGAGGGGGGGGGGGGGGGGGCAAGATCGAGAGGGAGAGGAGGTGAAGGTTCTGCGCCTTCGTTCCGATGTGAAAGAAATGGACGAGGTCTGCAATCTGTTCCGCTGTGAGAGAAATGGAGTTCTGTCTCTCTTCTCTTAAGTCTTTCGAGTAGATTCATTTCGTCGCCAATATTTCTCAAAAATAAACCGCCAAGACAAACCACGCGTCCCAAATTTTATGCATTCCGCGACGAAATGAATTAGTTGCAGATTATTATAAAGGAATTTTGCGGCGATATATTTTTATCGTAATTTTTTTTTAATAAAATATGATATAAATGATTTAGCGATGAAATAAATTCGTCGCAAAATAAATAATTTCGTCGCCAAAATTGTACCTCTTCATGGCGCCAGTCCTATTTTTTGGCACCAAACTTTTCGCGACAATATTTAGCGTCAATTAAGAATTATCGTCGCTAAATCATTTGTATTTTCGTTTTAGGCGATGAAATGAATTTTTCGTCGCGAAAACCAACATTTAGTGACAAAATTTCAAAACGTCGCGAAATATTTGCCGCGAAAAATGATTTTTGTTATAGTGATTTCATCCATGGTTTCTCCCTTTTTGCCGAAGGGAGAGGGTGTGTCCAGACAAGTAGGGAAAGGGGCTTTAGGCACATAAGTGGGTGCCACAGCCGGGATAGATGAAGAAGTGGAAGGGCTGACCTCCTTTTCCCTGGGGCTCATTTCCACCCTAGAGCTTTTGGTGTCTGGGGCAGATTCTCTAACGATTTTCGAAGGCTCCTAGGCCTAGTCTCGACCTCACGCCCATTCCTTAGCGTGACAACTACCTTAGCTTCCTCATGATAAGTGTCATGAGGTTGAGAGCTATTTCCCACCTCGAAAGTATTCTTGGGGTTGACAGTGGGTTGGCTAGGCAAACGGCCCTCTTCTCTTCTATTAAGAGCACTGACTATCTGGCCCAACTGGGCCTTTAACTTGGCTATGGACTGAGAATGAGAGTGGACCAGTTGATTGCCTGTTTTGAGCTCCTTTAACTCTTGCAGTACTGTCTCCTCAAATGATGGTTTTCTTTGAGGGGGTTGAGGGTTTGGTGGCTGGTAGGATTGTTGGGAACGATAGGGCGCAGGATTGTATTGAAAGTTAAGCCTATTTCCCATTTAGGAGAAAGAAGTGCCTTGACCGGGCACCTTCCATGAAAAATTGGGGTGACTGAGCCATCCCGGGTTGTAAGTATTTGAATACGGATCATTACCCGGTTTGGAGAACCCCTGAGCAGCATTCACCTGCTCTTGCGCAAACTCAGGAAATTGGGGGGCTGCAGGACAGTCACCTACAAAATGAGCGGGACTGTTGCATAAAGCGCAAGCATCTTGATGAGCAGGGGGCTGGGGAGATGAAGATTGGAGAGATTGTCCCCCAGAAATCAACTGATCTATCTTTTGGGTCAAGGCAGCCACTTGGGTTGTGAGTTCATTAGAGGGCTGAATTTCAAATACCCCCTTAGGTTTCTGTAAAATAGAGGCTGCCGGCCTCTCCAATCTAGCAGTGGAGGCATGGTGCTGAAAGGTCTCACTCATATTCTCAAAAAGCTCCCATGCCTCATCCTCATTTTTCAGCATAATTGATCCCCCACTGGCGGTCACTACTATGTTTTGCCATTCGGGTGATAGCCCATCATAAAAGAATTGCACCAATTGTCATTTGGCAATTTAGTGATGAGGACACTTTCTAATGAGATCCTTAAATCTATCCCACGCCTCATGAAATTGTTCACTGTCAGTTTGGGCGAAGGATGTGATGGACCTCCTGTACTGATTTGTTTTGCCCACAGAGAAATATTTGTCCAAGAACTTTTGTTGTAGTTGGGCCCAAGAATTGATAGAGTTTGCAAGTAAAGTGCTCAGCCAATACTTGGCTTTGTCCTTTAAAGAAAACGGAAAGAGAAACAATTTTAAGGCCTCACTACTAAAATTGTTTATTCGCACCGTGGAGCAAATAACCAAGAACTCATCAATGTGGTTGTACGGGTCCTCATTGTTCAAGCCATAGAAAGAAGGAATCAGATTGATTGTGCTGGGCTTGATTTCATATTGAGCTGCCTGTACTATAGGCAGCTGAATACACGATGGTGACGCGTATTCTAAAGGAGTATAGTGCTCCTTCAAGGGTCTGAGAGGTGGAGCCTCATCTTCTTTTCTTGCCTCAGCCATTAGTGAATTTGTGTGTGAGTCAGTAAAAGGGTGTTTAGATGATCTAATTTTTCTAAGGGCTCGCTCTAAATTTTCGTCTAAAGAAACCAAATCTGGATGACAAGAGCGACGACCAAGCATGCACACACGAGACTTACAACAATTATCTGAAACGAATCAGAAAGTCTAGGCTTACCGCGCTCTAGGTGTAAGCGACCTTTTAATTGAGTATGACTTCCCAGTTGTCAACAGTGCTCTAGGATCCTGCATAAACCGTAGGACTCTCTGTGTTAGAATTAATATCCTGCAGTAAGAGTAGTAGAGGTGTGAGAAAAGATGGCAAAGTAAAAAAAAAAATTTAGAAAAGCTAAACTAATGTTAGAATTAAAAGAAACAAACAACTGTGCTAATCGTCCTCGGCAACGGCGCCAAAATTCTGACCAATCATAAAACAGGGTTGCAAATATAATTTATTCCCTCGCTACTACCTCTGCTTGCAAAAGCAAAGATGATAACTGAGTATCGTATCTATTGGGACAAAAAGGCTAAGTTGTGTTATTTCCTAAATTCCTAAACTAATCCTATTAGAAAGCAAAGTTCTGATTATTAAACAAATCCTATTAGAAAGCGAAGTTCTGATTATTAAACTAATCCTATTAAAAAGCGAAGTGTTGGTTTGATGGGTTTTGATTTCTAAATTAACAAATTAAAGACAAGGTTGATCCAATCAGAGAAAAGATCTAAGGGTACGAATCCACTCTAACCTCGCACAATGGCAAGTATAGACCTAGGGTTTCACTATCAATGCTATACAGACTCATCCTGGTTACAAACCTTCAGAGTCAACAAATAAAGGATGTGGATGTGAATCGGGGCATAACCTATCTCTATGGCATAGATTATCCTAGATCTAACAAACACATTCATTCAAGCATATTATATGACTTAGTATTCAAATCTACAAGATTAAAATATCAAAGAAAGAGATATTGCATTAATAAAATCCAATCAATGGATTAATATCTTGTCATATAACTAAAAGCGTTTAAAATAAAACCCTAAACCTATACATCACCATAAACAAGAGGTTAGAACTTCATCGCAACCCAAAGATAAGGATTTAGTTACGCATGGAAGACGATTGGCGAAGAATCTCTGATGAAATCCGCATTGACGCGCTTCCAAAAGCTCTAAAACCTTGCTCCAAACCTTCCCCAAGATGTGTATATCTCCAAAAACGAGTTTGGGCTCTAATTTATAAGTTTTGTGATGAAAAACCTCGTAGAAACACGCATGCAACGGACTCTCGGACGGTCCGGGCGTCCGGACGCTAGGACAATTTCTGTCCTGGACGTTTCTGGGACCGGACGCCCGGTGCCAGTAAGCACCGATTTTTTCTGTTTTCTTCCGATTTTTTCCATCTTGCACCAATATTTATCCAATGCACCTAGAACACATGCAAACATGAAAATACTATAATTAGACTAATTAGACTCCTCAAAGCGTAAATCAAAGTCTAAATTAATGGGCCTACATGGTGCATTTTAGGCTCTTATCAGCATTGTTGAATTCAAAACATACAATAGATTGACAGTGGTTTTCATGCATGTGATAGAAAGAAGAAAAAAAATATTCAACCAAGCAAAGAAACATGCTATGAAAGAAATAAACAATTATGTCTAAACATTCTTGAAAACAAAAAATAAAGAGATTTGAAAGTGATTCTCATGCTATGGAAACAAAAACGAGATGATTTAAGCAAGTAGAAACATGTTAAGAATGAGGATAACCGAATTTATCAGGGGTCAACCAAGAGGTGCAGTGTGGGACTTGCTAAAAAGGAAGAAATATCTTTATGATTCAAGCCAAGTTAGTAAAAACATTCATTTTCATTGAAAGTGATTCTCATGCTATTGAAACAAAAATGAGATGATTTAACCAAGTAGAAACATGCTAAGAATGAGGATAAACGAATTTATCTAGCATGCAGGAAATGAAAATGAAGGTTTTTACTAACTTGGCTTGAATCATGAAGGGAATCCTTCCTTTTCTCTTTATTACTTCCTTTTTAGCATCTCCCACATTGCACCTCTTGGTTGAGGATGCTTTTGGGCATCCTTAAATACATTGAGACTTGATTTCGCGACATCGAGACTTTATTTAGTAGGGCATACTGAAGTATTTCGAGGCTAGTTCAACTCCTTTCTCGCGACATTGAGATTTAATTTCGCGAAATCAAGACTTGATTTGGCGCATTGCAATATTTCTAGAATAGTTTTTTTTTTCCAATTCTCGAACTCCCTAGTTGATTTTCCTCTTTTCTCATTAGCCCTTTGATCACCCTATCTTCGAATTAAAGACTTTTGAAGAGCAGATCTAAGGGTTAATGGGAAAAATCAACTAGTGAGTTCGATAATTGAAAAAAAAAACCCTAGCCTAGAAATACTTCAATGAGCCAAATCAAGTTTCGATGTTGCAAGAAAGGGGTGGAGCTAGCCTCAAAATACTTCAATGTGCAAAATCAAGTCTTAATGTCACGAGAAACAAGTTGAACTAATATCAAAATACTTTAATGTGCCCTGCCAATGTCGTAAGAAAGTGGTTGAACTATCATCGAAATACTTCAATGTGCCCTACCAAATCAAGTCTCAATGTCGTGAAATCAAGTCTCAAAGTCACGAGAAATGGGTTGAATTAGCCTCAAAATACTTCAATGTGCCAAATCAAGTCTCGATGTCGCAAGGAAGGGGTTGGAGGGAAAATTTGGTTCGGAAAAAAAAAATCAGAGTATGCTATATAAGATGTTATTGGGCATTACATGTATTTAATGATACTTTTGGAGGTATAGTGATATTTGAAGATAATGATCGACACTAAGATGTCCACCACTTAACCGTAAGACTTCGGTGTCGTCAAGTAGTAAATGACTACAAAGTCCGGATTATCGATCCTATGGAGAGATGATGGAGTAAGCAAACAATCCAATTAAAGTAGAATTGAGCTAAAATATAACTAATATAGACAATTGAAGTGAGTAATTAAAATTACTAAACTATGGAATGTAAACAATTAATTGGAGCTAACAACTAGGATTAACATGTGATTAAGCTAGACTTACAAACTAGTGGGCTAATTAGTGTGCAAACTACATGGAAATGATGTAAAAAAAGGAATTAAACTAAATGGAATGTAGAAAAAAAACTACAATAGCGACTAAACTACTCTAATTAACAATCTAAAATATAAAATTAATAAGATCTAAACTAATCTAACAAACTACAGTAAACTAGTAGATGAATAGTGGTGGAAATGTAAGATTTAAGGTGAAGATGTGGTGTGAAATGTGTAGGATTTTAAAACAAGTGATGTGAAATGTAGATCTAACAATTTAAAAGTGAAAACAACAAATCAAACAATGATTTAAATTAACAACAATCAAAAGAAAAGATTAGGCAATCCGAAATCTACTAAGTATGTAACTAAAAATCAATGCATGTTCTAATTCATCTCCTAATTTTACAATCCAATTAGCAAATCTTGCCTAATTAGATTGAATGATATAGCAATAAAGATCAAAGTAAAGAAAATCAAAGGCCAAGATCGTAGATCATCATCTACCTACCCTAATAATCAATCATCAAAATCAATTTACAAAATATCAAAGATAAGGGCTTTAGAACAAGCTATGTGAGATAACTTAATCCAACTATAAAGCATCAATTGAGATTATAGACGCATCAAGTGTAGAGATAGAGCATGAGAAATGAGAGAGATTAGCGCAACTAGATAAAAAATCTACTAAGGAATCAATGCACAATTAGAGAATTTAAACTAAAGCATGCATGAAATTGAACTAATCACATTACTTAGCTTCAAAATGAGAGCTTAATCTAAGAGCTTTTTTAGCCACTAAACATCAAGAAAGAGCTCTAGTTCTTCATTAATGATCTCTAATTACACACACTCTCTCTATATTAGTTATAATTAAGCTCCTAATTACACTCTAAAAGTGTATAGAAAGTTAAAAAAATTTCCAAAAGATACTTCTCTCTGCAAATACATTGCAATTTATAGAAACACTAAGGACATTTGATTAGCTCATTTCCTTTCATATGGACTAGCAAAAAGTACTTATGCTTAGCACAACATTAAATATATCAAAAGAATTTTGGAAAAGAAATTCAAAACTCAAAAAATTTGTTGGGTGTTTGTAAACCTATAATAAGAAGTCATCCAAAAATTAGTTGTATCTTTAGCACAGGGAAATCACAACATTAAATATACCATAAGAATTTTGAAAAAGAAATTCAAAATTGAAAGATTTTATTGAGTGTTTGTAAACCTATGATAAGAAATCATCCAAAAATTAGTCATATCTTTAGCATGGGAAAATCACAACATTAAATATATCATAAGAATTTTGAAAAAGAAATTCAAAACTCAAAAAATTTGTTGGGTGTTTGTAAACCTAAGATTTATCTTTTTTTTTGTTGTTTGAATGTTCTTCTATTAATATAATTTTACCGTTAAAATGACCCAGTGCAGGTCCAGCCAAAGCAGGGTCCTAAGATGATCAAGACTAACGAACCTAACCATTCCCAGTTTGAACATAATTCCACCCTCAATAATAAAAAAATCTATCAGATAACATTGATAATAGGAACTATGCTCAATCCTTATAGAATTTGGTAATATTAGATATTTAAAAGATGGCCAAAAAACCCTTATTTATGATGTCAGGCAATAACAAAGTATGTTTTAGTATGAAAAAAAGAAGTAGGGTTGAAGTGTTGGGCCACTGCATTTCACCAAAATAACATTTAAATGTCCTTGGAATTTCGTATTGAAAATGTAGTTGAGTCTAGCAAAACAGGCCCGCGCTAAGCCCGTGCTCAAAAATAAAAATATATTCAAAATATCTTTTGAGATACTAACAAAAATTAAATAAATTTAAAATAAATAAATGTATTATTTCTTGAATTCTATACATCACAATTTATTTAAAAGAAGAATGTGTAGTAAATGACATAATCTGCAAATAGAACTTGAATCTATAAAATATCATGTATTTTGACTTTTCATGTAAAAAATTGATGAAAACAATCTGAAATGCAAAACAATTTCTCACAAGAATATAACATTATTTTTCAATATACACACACATATGGAATTTGTAAAGTCAGAGATCTATTACCATCACTACAAGAAGTTGCACTTTTAGCGACGTTTTTAAAATTCGTCGGTAAAAGTCACATTTTTACCGACGTTATAATTTCGTCGGTAAGATGAGCACATTAAAAGTAAAAAAAATTTAAACCTTTTGCCGACGTTTTAAAAACGTCGGTAAAAGTCACATTCGCCGACGTTTTATCCGAGAACGTCGGCAAATTTAATTTTTACCGACGTTTTAGTTTCGTCGGTAAAATGAGAACTTTTTTCTTTTTAAAGGAAAAAATGTTTAAAAATTTTGCCGACGTTTTAAAAAACGTCGGTAAAATTGAATTTAACCGACGTTTTCTTACTTTTACCGACGTTATAATGTTGTCGGTAAAATGAGCACATGGAAATTTTTTTTAAAACTTTTGCCGACGTTTTAAAAAACGTCGTCCATAGTTTATATTTGCCGACGTTTAATTTAACAACGTCGGCAAAAATAGAAGTCTTAACTTTTTTAACAAAGCTTTTACCGACGTTTTTATATGCTTTTGGAGACGGAATTTTAACGTCGGTAAACTGCTTTTTTCCCTCTCCCGCGCCAAAACCCCTTTTTTCCTCTCTTTTCCCTAACTCTCTTTTCACTCTTTTCTCTCACTCCCGCTGCGATTTCCCTCCACCCCTTTTTTCCTCTCTTTTCCCTAACTCTCTTTTCACTCTTTTCTCTCACTCCCGCTGCGATTTCCCTCCCTCTCTCGCTCGCTGTCTCTCCCTGGCTCGCTCTCGCTCGCTGTCTCGCCCTCGGTCGATCTCTCTGTCTCTCCCTCGCTCGCTGTCTCTCCCGCCACCGGAAGTCGCGTGAATCGCCCCTTTTCCTCTCCAATCCCTCTTTTCCCTCACTCCGCGTGAATCACCCAAATCTCCCTCCCTCTCCAGACCTCTGCCAGTCCCAGGCGCACGACCACAGCAGCAGCCCCCGGACGCCCGCAGAGCCTTCATCGTCCTCCTCGCGCCGCCGGACGCCTCCCCTGCACCAGGTACACCCCTCCCTCTTCCTGCACTCCGCACACACCGCTCACCTCTCTCTCTCTCTCCCTCGTTTCCAATCTCTCTATCTGCTCTCCTCCCTCCCTCCTTCTCTTCTTCTTCCTCCCCTCTCCCCTCTCTCCCTCTCTTCTCTTCTTCCTGCACTGTTCCTCTCCCTCTCCCCTGCTTCCTCCTCTGTGGCGCCCTGCGCACCACTCCCCCTCTCCCTTGGCTCTCAGCAGTCCCCTCTCTCATGTCCTTCTCCCTTCGGGCCAAGGTCATCCTCTCCAGCCATCTGCTACGTCTTCTTACACGCTTTTTTTTTAGGTTTCATAGATCGATTCTCTTGCATTCTGACATGGGTTTCTGGTATTTTCGGGTATTGATAAATGATAGTGATGATTGGCTGTGCTGGTAGTGGTCTTGTTTTAGTAGTTTATCCAATCTCAGTCTGAATAGAAATCTTTGGGTTTTTTTTTTTTTCCCTTTTCCTGTGGTTTGGAGATTCTACTGAGTTGTTTTTATTCTCATGCTTTGCTAATTATTTCATACTGAGTTGATTTTTGCATTCTGACATGCTTTGCTTTGCTAAATCCCTATTTCAAATGGGGCTGGATCATATTTACCTACTTTACAGTTTGATTAATTTGTATTTGAGTTTGCAATTCATAATTTGAGATTTAGCATGTGCATATGAGATTTTAATGAAGTAGTTTCATTTGATTTGCTTCTTAATTTATATAGTTTGGAGTTTGAGTTTGTCAAGTGATATGAACTAATTCATCTATGCTCATTGCTAAGGCCCACGTCTAAAATCCAAACTATTCAAAATAATTATCCTTTATATTTATCCTAGGCGGGGTTTTATCTTCGATCAAATATGGTCTCTAGCCAGATTGATCGCGTGTGAAATACATGATTGAAATGAAACTCAAAGTTAAATCCCATGCTTTGCTAATTATCAATCTTAAGGTGTGTCCAACTCTGATTGGAGTTAGATAAAGATTGATGCTAGTACATAGGGGTGGCTTCGAATTTTAGGTAGGCTTCACTAATGGATCTATAAGGCTTGACTTTGAGAATTACTAATGTTTGATTTGGACCACCTTGGAATTACTAGGCATTTAGACCATTCATCTCGTTTACTTAAATTGACATGCTTGTGGTAGATGGTTGATTCAAGCAGTCCTAAAAATATATTTTGTTTGATTCAATACAGGTGCTCCTCACACTACACTAGTAAAAACTCCTTCAATCATTATTTGGAAAATTGAAGAAGCCTTTGAGGCCAGCACGTTCTTGACAAATCATTCTCCCTAGGCAAACCAATAAAGCATTCTAAAACCAACAACATGGCCCCATTGGATGGAAGATTCATGAAAACTAAAAAAGAATCCTAACTAGTACTTAGATTTCGGATGACTTCTAGTATTATTCATTCATAAATTGCAATCAGGCAAACTGGTGCAGCAACTGTCCTGAAGGTCAACTGGGGATGCCACGTCCGCAGCGGGTCCCACCGAAAGATTGATCACACGAAGGAAACTGTGATTAATTCCACATCAGCAGCAATGCTATGTCAGTGTCCAATCATGTTTCCATCATGTGCTCAAATTGGACAGTAAGACCCACTCCTTCTGAAGTTAAACTTGAAAATATATTTTTTCAATCAGAACATGGAGTTAAAAGTTCAACCACAACCTGGAGACCAATGGCATTATCAAGCCAAAGTCAACACTGTTTATATTTAGAGGCGGCCAAACCTAACCCGACCAACAAACTCAACCCATGTAACCCAAACAGGACCAATGCTGGTTAGAAAATCATGACCAGAACTAATGCAAGTTGGTTATGGTTTCACCTGTTAGAAAGTAAGTAAACATTTCACATAATTATCAGCATATGTTAAATTAAAATGCGATAGTCCAACAACGTACTTGTAGCCATGAGAAACAAGATGAACGGTCTGACATTGATATCATTCCATATAGTCAAAAAAGAGTTCCGTACTTTTATATGTCGTCCGCCTTATTAAATCTAAAATGTTTCATCTTTCTTAATTTGTGCATATTGGTAAAAGGGCAGGAGAAAGTTCAATGGAATTTATTTATTTTTTGGCATTACTGCAATGTCTTTTGTTTTGAACATTAATGGAGCATTTATTCAGAAAAGACTGAGAGTCAAACTTGGTCCTACTACTTGGGTCATATTGGAAATGAGGGGATTATCTTGGGCGGAGGAAAAATGCAAAAGATTTGGACAGTTCCTTATGAGGTGTTACTCATAAGGAGATGTAAGAAGAGGCATTGTACTTGAGTGATACACCTGTGTCAATAAGCTGAACAACTTTAGAATATGAAAAATGAAAAAAAAAATCTAATGACTGGAAGTTTCCGCATAGCACAATGATTTCGCCCTCCATGTGAGACTAGACATGGCACATCTGACTTTCCATGCTTCAAGAGTAATTGTGTGAAGTTTTTTCAGACAGTGTGAGTGTGTGACTGAAACTGAGAGGATCCATTCAAGTCTCATTCAACATAGGCGGCTAAAAGCTAGAGATAATTAATTAACAAGGCAGCCAGTGGACAAAAAGCTGATACTTGAGAGACACTCCTTTCCAATCTCCTCTCTCTCATCCTGGAATCATCATCCTCTATGTCTTTCTACAGTGACTTTGTGATTAATAAAACTGTGTAATTTGATAGATTATGACGGATCTTACATTATAGTCATTCATATGCATCTCATTTCATTTATGTTTATGTTGCGATGTTTTGTTTGATAGATTATAATTACTTGTGATTAGGTCAGATATGGACAGGAGTTGGATATTACATTATAGGAACCGATTTAGTGCGGAGTACATAGCTGGGGTGAACTCATTTCTTGATTTTGCGAAGGCGAATTCGGGCGGGGCAGTGTTGATTAATTGCCCGTGTAACGATTGTTGTAACCATCGGAAGCAGGACTATGTAACCGTGAGAAGTCATCTGCACATTAAAGGAATGATGGTCCATTACCTACGGTGGATATATCACGGGGAACCGGCTGTTCAACCCGATGATTCGGATGAGAGCGAGGATGAATCAGAAGAGAATCGTGATGAATACAATGAGTTGATAGATGATCATCGTAGGGGAACTTACTTGGAGGAAGATACTCAAGAGATGGATGATGTGCATGATTTTGAAAATTTGTTGAATGCTTCTCAGCGAGGCCTTTACCCAGGATGCAAAAGCTCAGATACTCTATTATCGTTTGTCATCAAGATACGGCACGTGAAGGTAGAAAGTGGATGTAGCAATAAGTCGTTTAACAAGGTTCTGCAAATTTTTAAGGACTTCTTACCCGAAGGTCATGTGGTGCTGGCATCAATTTACGAGTCGAAGAAATTATTACGTGACTTGGGCATGGGATACAAGAACATAGATGCCTGCAAAAACAATTGTGTGTTGTATTGGAAGGAGAATGCTCAATTGGATAAATGTCCAGAATGTGAAGAGCCTAGGTACAAGATCAATGATGGCAAGCGAAAGAAGATCCCTCACAAGGTGCTCCGTTACTTCCCATTGACACCGAGGTTACGCAGATTGTATATGTCAAGGAAGACAGCCACAGAGATGAGATGGCACAGTGATAAGCGCGTTGACGATGGGATAGCGCGGCATCCGGCTGATTCAGTGGAATGGAAAGAATTTGATAAGAAATATCCAGAGTTTGCCCAGGAGACACGTAATGTGAGGTTGGGGTTAGCCACCGATGGATTCAATCCTTTCGGTAACATGAGCACCTCTTATAGCATGTAGCCTGTCGTACTTATGCCCTATAATTTGCCACCATGGATGTGCATGAAGGAGCCATTCATGATGATGTCATTACTTATTCCAGGACCACGCTCACCGGGTAACGATATCGATGTATATCTGAGGCCCTTGGTTGATGAGTTGAAGGAGTTGTGGGATCATGGTGTATTGACTTATGATGCCTCCACTAAACAAACCTTTCAAATGCATGCGGCTGTGATGTGGACGATAAATGACTTTCTTGCATATGGTAACTTGTCTGGGTGGAGTACAAAAGGTTATAACGCATGCCCCTCGTGTAACGACATCTCGTTAGGGGTGAGGTTGAAATATAAGATTGGGTACATTGGCCATCGAAAATACTTGGAACTGAACCACCAATGGCGTAGAAGCAAGGCCTTCAACGGTCAGCCTGAGCGTGAAAAGAGGTCTTTGGATCTACCGGGGCAAAAGGTATTAGACCAGCTAGAAGAACTATCGCCGGTTCGGTTTGGCAAGAATAACAAAAGAACGCGTGACGCTGGAGAACTGAATTGGACAAAGAAAAGCATCCTATTTGAATGGCCCTACTGTAAGTGCAAAAAACTCCGACACAACCTTGATCCTATGCACATTGAGAAGAACATCTGTGTAGCCTTGGTTGGAACAATTTTGGGCATAAAGGACAAAAACAAGGACACCGAGAAAGCGCGTAAGGATTTGAAAAATATGGGCATCAGGCCAGAGTTGCATCTAGTGGAGAAGGGCGATGGATCCAGCTTGAAGCCGCATGCCTCTTACACTCTGGCACCAAAACACAGAGATGGATTTTATGAATTCTTAAAGTCGATCAAATACCCAGACGGCTATGCCGCGAACCTCTCGAGGTGTGTAACCTCGAAAAATGATAAATTTGCTGGTTTAAAGAGCCATGATTGCCACGTTCTTATCCAACGGATCCTTCCTATTGGCATGCGTGGCTTTCTGAATAAGGATATCTGTACAACATTGTTTGAGCTAGGCAGCTTTTTCCAAGATCTCTGCTCGAAAACACAGAGACACGATGTTTTGGAAAAATCGGAGGAGCAAATAGTTTTAATATTGTGCAAGCTTGAGAGGATCTTTCCTCCTGCTTTCTTCGATGTGATGGTTCATCTATCGGTCCACTTGCCACGTGAGGCCATCCATGGTGGACCGGTGCAATATCGGTGGATGTACCCGATAGAAAGGTAATAGTTGATGACAATTGATTAATCATTTATATATTAGTGCAATTGCCTTGCATTGAAAATCGTAATAGTTGTCATTTGTTGTTTAAAAGGTTTCTAAAGACCCTAAAGGGGTACGTTAGCAACAGAGCACGGCCTGAAGGTTCGATCGCCGAGGCTTACATTGTCAAAGAGTGTCTCAATTTTTGCTCAATGTATTTAAGGCAGACTGATCGAGCAGAGCGTTATGATGATGGTGGCGAACGTGGTGTGGGGATGTCGGTCTTCACACAAACTGCCCGTCCCATCGGGCTGATGCCAAGGGCACATGATCCTTCTCAAAGAGAGCGTGACATGGCTCATTGGTTTGTGCTGAATAATTGCCCCGAAGTGGAGCCGTATCTACAGTATGTGCTTCAATCTAGCCATATTTATGTTTTGCTTGTTAACTCATTTATTCATTCTCTATTCGTACTTATTCATTAAAAGCTATCTTGAGTAGGGAACACAGGAATTAAGTTCAAGACCAAAGAGGTGGAGACGTCGGGCAGATACAACGAAAAGAATTTGCAGAATGGTTCAAACAACGTGTAAGACATAAAATATTATCATTTTAATAGCTTGATATTATTTGAGTATAAGCTTCAAATAACATTAGTCTAATACATTTGTCTTAATATGCTTATGTAGATGAATCAATTGCGAACTATAGGGTCACCAGAAGCTTTTGATGAGATGTGGTCATTAGCAAATGGCCCTAGATCCCTAGTGAATCTTTACCAGGGGTGTGATTGCAATTGCGTCCGATACCACACTATAGACCGTGAGAAATGCCGTAGGAGCCAGAGTAGCGGCTTGGTCGTTGAAGGGGAATATGAAGGGGTGAAACATGACTACTATGGCTACATCTGCAAAGTCTGGGAATTGTCCTATCGGCACGGGGGTAAGGTGGTCTTATTTGAATGTGAATGGTACAACACTAGTACCAACACAAGATAAACATCGAAGACCATTTTACAAGCATTGATATCATGGGTCGGTGGTGTAAGGATGATCCATTTGTCCTACCAAGTCAGGTGAAACAAGTCTTCTACGTCAATGACACCAGCAGAGGAAAAAATTGGAGAGTTGTAGAACGGGTCAAGACTCGGGGAGTATGGGATGTGCCCGCTAAGCGGGATGACGACGGTGATGATGATGATGTGCCGGTTGATGCATTTCAGCAGGACGAAACGGCATTTGTTGTCCCAGTCCTCGTCAATGGTACTAGTGACCAATACTCTAGGGATGATATAGATCCTGAGATCGTTCTCAGTGATGAGTCAGCATCAGAGGATGGCCAAGACGAGGATGAAACGCTGGCGGAATACGAAGATGATGAAGAGAATGATGGTCATAGTCAGGAAGATGATGACATGGAATATGACATGTAGTGTTTACTTTTAATTTGCACATGTAACGATTTAGTAAATTAATAAAGAACTTTTCTTATAAAAAGTATGCTTAATTTCATTCGATTGTTATATATGCTGTGTGCCATGTTATTACCTAGCTTGTTATATTATGTTCATGTTTGATTTATCCGTTGTTGCTTTCCTTTAAATTAAAATTGAAACGATTCAATTTTTCAACTCTAACACAGAACATATGAATACACCTCTCAAATACTGTCGTGGCAAAGACTCTCAACGTGTTAGGGAATGGACAAATGAGTTTGAACATAAATCATTTGAAAATGAAACTCCAATAGCAAAGCATGGTTCCCGCAAAATTCAACTGGCTCAGTGGCTGAGACTGTGTAGCAATTTCATCCCTGAAAGATATATAATGATAAAAATTGCTGAAACATTGCCACGGGCTTGGGATGCTGCAAAAATGAGGATATTTGAAGTCTTACGACCATGGCATGCAGTGGAGTTCGTCGACCTATTACAGTCATTTGAAAAATGTATTCATCCTTTATGGATACAGTTCCGGAGAGAGAAAATGGTTGAAGGAATATCTGTTAGAGAACATTTGCTAAACAAGGAGCAATTGTTTTACGATCTCAAAAGAAGAGGATTTGAACCAAATATTGCAGATCTGGTGCGTTCAATAGTAAGCACTCTACCACCTCCTTGGCCGGTACAAGAAATTCATGCTAAGCTCAAGATTAATTTCCTAGACTTGAGGGAATTAGGAGAAATGCTAGAAGAGATCGAGGTCGACATTAAATTTCAGGTTTTGCACATGTAACGATTAAGTAAATAAATAAATATCTTTTCTTACATAATGACATGGTCACTTTGCTTATATTCACGTTGCGAATATTATTTATTGTTGTTAATAATTATTTATTTTCCTTGTCACTTTGCTTTAAGCCAGATTGCAGATATGCCTCGGGAAAATAGGGCGAAACGTGCTCGGCAGGTCGCAGCTGCACTCGGGTTAGCTCCTGTGGAGAGCACACAAGAGCCCTCGACGCAGCCTACGCCAGCTGCACTCGATGTTACACGGGCCGGAGGATCAGGGACCACCCCTGAATCGGCAGCCCCCCATCCTCTGCCGATTCAGCCCTTGATAGAGCAGCCCTCGCAGACCCCAGGCCCAGCCGTCCCAGCCTCCCGCGAGTCCTCATACGATCGGGAGCAGCGTCGGTGAGAAAATCGGAAAACCTTTTAAACTGTATAATGGTTCCTCTCAATTTATATTTGTGCTCTTTAACTTCTTTTCTTCTGATTTGATCACCTCAATTATCATTTGTGCTCACTAACTCATTTAGCACTGTCGTCTTAACAGCATCAGCCTCAGCTTCGGGTGCTCCGAGCCGCGTAAGGGGTGTCACGCGGGGGAAGAATGCGACGAAGCTGAGGAGACAACTGGGTCATAACATCCCAGTCCCGATCCCCAGCTCTAGTCATAGGCCAGAGGGGGAACATGCCCCATCACTGGCTAACCATCTTGGGTTAGCCATTAGAAAGGTTGCCCCAGTCAGGCCTCATGGCTGGAAGAAGCTTGACTCCGGGATCAAGCTTGCCGTCATCGCTGCAGTTAAGGTAAACTGAAACGATAAACATCAGCCAAAGTTGTTACAGTTGTGCTCCTCATTACAATATCTGATTATATTTTGTTATTACTAGTGACTAATATGGTTATCCCCTAACTGCAGCAACTCTTTGAGATCGGGGATTACGAGGGTGATATGCAGCTTAGGGTGGACATTGACCGCCAATGCGGGATCTTGTATAGGGGTTGGAAGTATGAGCTGCATACTCACTATCTCGAGCTCTTGGAGCAGGGGGTTCCCCGACCCCAGGACCACCCGGCAGAGGGTTGTACTTTAGCTGACTGGCAGCAGATGATCTCGCAGTGCTGGGAATCACCAGCCTGGAAGGTGACCTTGGGATGTTATCTACAACGACTAATTATATTCCAATGTAATTCTATTAGTAACGATTTTATAAATGACTGCTATTGTATTATTGTTTTTCTATGTAGGCAAAGTCAAAGAAAGCGCAAGAGAGTCGAGCTCAGTTGCCATACAATCATATGAGTGGCTCCCGGTCATTTGCCTCGAGGATGTCTCTGATGGTACTGATTATATTCATATGAAGAAACTTTATTAAGTTTATCAATTTCTAAATATGTTGCAGGGTTCATATCTATTATAAAGCTTTTTCAAATGATAGGCGGCACAGAATGCCGGTCAAAAGCCCATTACTCGGTTCTTCCGCGACACCCACTACAGACGATCTCGTAATGAGTGGGTAAATGAGGTGGCGCAACAGAGACATGTACTTTTCCTAATAAATGGTTTATGATTGCATAATGTCATAGAAGTATTCTAAATCCTTTATTGATTTAAATGGCAGGAGGCCTTGGTGCAGCGGACCGAGGAGCAGTCGCAGCCCTCTGTCACCACTCCGATGACTGAGGAGCAGATTGCTGCTGATGTGCTTGGGAAGAGGTCGGGCTACGTAAAGGGGTATGGGATATACTCAAGGACCTCTTCCTCTTCCACACAGTCTCGGGCACCGGACCCGGAGGTGGTCGCCCTGCGCGAGCAGCTAGCCGAGCAGGAGGCAGGCTGAGCAGGACCGGAGGCAGGCTGAGCAGGACCGGAGGACACGCCAGCTTGAGGCCTTTGTTCAAAGGTTGGTAGCTGTAGCAGGAATAGATCTGGCCGCCTTTCTTGACACCACGGGGGGGACCACATCTGCTGGGGATGGCACGGCTCCTTGAGGATTATGATGCGACTCTTTGGTTAGTAGAATACTCCCTTGAAATTTGGACATAATAACTAGTCGAAATTTACAAACACTGAAAATGTAGTATTTGAACAAATTTTCACTGCACTTCCAGATTGCATTATCATAATCTTTCTCATCAACAAATTTTCACTCCCGGTTAGGGAATTAGAGCCGAAAACCGACTCTTTTCCAACACTTAGGCTTGAAAACGACCCTTTGGGGGCCCGGAACGGGAAATGGCGACCGGAAAATTCGGGGACCGGCACGTGAAGTTCGGTCGGGGGTAGAGAAACCTGTAGGAACTCACGGCTCGCTGATAGGACTCCCGGTTAGGGAATTAGAGCCGAAAACCGACTCTTTTCCAACACTTTGGCTCGAAAACGGCCCTTCGGGGGCCCGGAACGGGAAACGGCGACCGGAAAATTCGGGGACCGGCACGGGAAGTTCGCTCGGGGGTAGAGTAACCTGTAGGAACTAACGGCTCGCTGATAGGACTCCCGGCTAGGGAATTAGAGCCGAAAACCAACTCTTTTCCAACACTTAGGCTCGAAAACGGCCCTTCGGGGGCCCGGAACGAGAAACGGCGACCGAAAAATTCGGGGACCGGCACGGGAAGTTTGCTCGGGGGTAGAGTACCCTGTAGGAACTGACGGCTCGCTGATAGGACTCCCGGTTAGGGAATTAGAGCCGAAAACCGATTCTTTTCCAACACTTTGGCTCGAAAACAGCCCTTCGGGGGCCTGGAACAGGGAACGGCTACCGGAAAATTCGGGGACCGGCACGGGAAGTTCGCTCGGGGGTAGAGTAACCTGTAGGAACTGACGGCTCGCTGATAGGACTCCCGGTTAGGGAATTAGAGCCGAAAACCGACTCTTTTCCAACACTTAGGCTCGAAAACGGCCTTTCGGAGGCCCGGAACGGGAAACGGCGACCGGCAAATTCGGGGACCGGCATGGGAAGTTCGTTCGGGGGTAGAGTAACCTGTAGGAACTGACGGCTCGCTGATAGGACTCCCGGTTAGGGAATTAGAGCCGAAAACCGACTCTTTTCCAACACTTTGGCTCGAAAACGGCCCTTCGGGGGCCCGGAACGGGAAACGGCGACCGGAAAATTCGGGGACCGGCACGGGAAGTTCGCTCGGGGGTAGAGTAACCTGTAGGAACTGACAGCTCGCTGATAGGATTCCCGGTTAGGGAATTAGAGCCGAAAACCGACTCTTTTCCAACACTTTGGCTCGAAAACGGCCCTTCGGGGGCCCGGAACGGGAAACGGCGACCGGAAAATTCGGGGACCGGCACGGGAAGTTCGCTCGGGGGTAGTGTAACCTATAGGAACTGACGGCTCGCTGATAGGACTCCCGGTTAGGGAATTAGAGCCGAAAACCGACTCTTTTCCAACACTTTGGCTCGAAAACGGCCCATCGGGGGCCCGGAACGGGAAACGGCGACCGGAAAATTCGGGGACCGGCACGGGAAGTTCGCTCGGGGGTAGAGTAACCTGTAGGAAATGACGGCTCGCTGATAGGACTCCCGGTTAGGGAATTAGAGCCGAAAACGGACTCTTTTCCAACACTTTGGCTCGAAAACGGCCCTTCTGGGGCCCGGAATGGGAAACGGCGACCGGAAAATTCGGGGACCGGCATGGGAAGTTCGCTCGGGAGTAGAGTAACCTGTAGGAACTGACGGCTCGCTGATAGGACTCCCGGTTAGGGAATTAGAGCCGAAAACCGACTCTTTTCCAACACTTTGGCTAGAAAAAGGCCCTTCGGGGGCCCGGAACGGGAAACGGCGACCGGAAAATTCGGGGACCGGCACGGGAAGTTCGCTCGGGGGTAGAGTAACCTGTAGGAACTGACGGCTCGCTGATAGGACTCCCGGTTAGGGAATTAGAGCCGAAAATCGACTCTTTTCCAACACTTTGGCTCGAAAACGGCCCTTCGGGGGCCCGGAACGGGAAACGGCGACCGGAAAATTCGGGGACCGGCACGGGAAGTTCGCTCGGGGGTAGTGTAACCTATAGGAACTGACGGCTCGCTGATAGGACTCCCGGTTAGGGAATTAGAGCCGAAAACCGACTCTTTTCCAACACTTTGGCTCGAAAACGGCCCATCGGGGGCCCGGAACGGGAAACGGCGACCGGAAAATTCGGGGACCGGCACGGGAAGTTCGCTCGGGGGTAGAGTAACCTGTAGGAACTGACGGCTCGCTGATAGGACTCCCGGTTAGGGAATTAGAGCCGAAAACCGACTCTTTTCCAACACTTTGGCTCGAAAACGGCCCTTCGGGGGCCCGGAACGGGAAACGGCGACCGGAAAATTCGGGGACCGGCACGGGAAGTTCGCTCGGGGGTAGAGTAACCTGTAGGAACTGACGGCTCGCTGATAGGACTCCCGGTTAGGGAATTAGAGCCGAAAACCGACTCTTTTCGAACACTTTGGCTCGAAAACGGCCCTTCGGGGGCCCGGAACGGGAAACGGCGACCGGAAAATTTGGGGACCGGCACGGGAAGTTCGCTCGGGGGTAGAGTAACTTGTAGGAACTGACGGCTCGCTGATAGGACTCCCGGTTAGGGAATTAGAGCCGAAAACCGACTCTTTTCCAACACTTTGGCTCGAAAACGGCCCATCGTGGGCCCGGAACGGGAAACGGCGACCGGAAAATTCAAGGACCGGCACGGGAAGTTCGCTCGGGGGTAGAGTAACCTGTAGGAACTGACGGCTCGCTGATAGGACTCCCGGTTAGGGAATTAGAGCCGAAAACCGACTCTTTTCCAACACTTAGGCTCGAAAACGGCCCTTCGGGGGCCCGGAACGGGAAACGGCGACCGGAAAATTCGGGGACCGGCACGGGAAGTTCGCTCGGGGGTAGAGTAACCTGTAGGAACTGACGGCTCGCTGATAGGACTCCCGGTTAGGGAATTAGAGCCGAAAACCGACTCTTTTCGAACACTTTGGCTCGAAAACGGCCCTTCGGGGGCCCGGAACGGGAAACGGCGACAGGAAAATTTGGGGATCGGCACGGGAAGTTCGCTCGGGGGTAGAGTAACCTGTAGGAACTGACGGCTCGCTGATAGGACTCTCGGTTAGGGAATTAGAGCCGAAAACCGACTCTTTTCCAACACTTTGGCTCGAAAACGGCCCTTCGGGGGCCCGGAACGGGAAACGGCGACCGGAAAATTCGGGGACCGGCACGGGAAGTTTGCTCGGGGGTAGAGTAACCTGTAGGAACTGACGGCTCGCTGATAGGACTCCCGGTTAGGGAATTAGAGCCGAAAATCGACTCTTTTCCAACACTTAGGCTCGAAAACGGTCCTTCGGGGGCCCGGAACGTGAAACGGCAACCGGAAAATTCGCGGACCGGCACAGGAAGTTCGCTCGGGGGTAGAGTAACCTGTAGGAACTGACGGCTCGCTGATAGGACTCCCGGTTAGGGAATTAGAGCCGAAAACCGACCATGTGGGAGAGAGAGAGAGAGAGAGAGAGAGAGAGAGAGAGAGAGAGAGAGAGAGAGAGAGAGATTCATATCCATTACGAGGGAATGGAGATTGATAACGACCATGTGGGAATGGGAAGGTTCTGTGTGTATTTGGGGTTGGTCAAATTTTACTTCAGTCATTTGACAGATAAGCATGACTCTTGACACTAAGGCCTTAAAATTCAGAGGAAAACCTTTTTGATTGGCAGCGTAGCCTAAGAAGGCACAGTGAGTAGAAAATCTTGTACAGTCAGGAAATGGAAGATGGACAAAACAAAAGCAGCTGAAGGTATAAAGATGATTGGAAGAGGATATTGGCCTTGGAGATAGAAATATGGAGATTGATGTTGTCTTTCAGGAGATAAAAGGTGATTAATGAGATGCACTGCAGTATAGAGGGCTTAAGCCTAGAATTTTGATGTGACAGAGGATTGGAGAAGAAAAATTATGGCTACCCCATTTGGTGCTGGGCATAGAGACGAGTCCCTTGAGATAAAATTCATTTAGTTTGGAGAAACTCTTGAAATGCATGTGAGGCATATTCCTCATGAATTAGATCAAAGAATCGTGGTTTTTTTAGAAATTTAAGTTTCAAAAAGGGCTAAGAATGTTTTAAAAGCATTAAATACTTCTGGGTTTTGCTTGCAAGAAATATATCTACTTACATCATCAATTAAAGTGACAATATTTATAACGAGCATGTGAAATGGTTTGTGCACTACTCCAAACACCAATATGAATCAGATGAAAACAAGTGGTAGAAATACCATCACATGTGAGAAAGTAAGACTTCTCTTTTTTCCTACTTTACAACTAGACCAACCAATAGAAAGTCTTGTAAAGTAAAATGATATTTATTCATCCAAATTTCAAGAAAAATAGTTATTTTTCTTATTTTCTATATAATTTCGTTAATTCAAAAGATACTAATTTTGTTTTTGTTTTTGTCATTGCAGATTGATGGACGCTTTTGGATCGGATGCACACTTTGGCATCGTTTTGTTGTTTTTAGTTTATTTGTTTATGTATATTGGACAATTTTATTCGACTATTTGTATATGTTTTTAGTTTTATTGGACTATTAGAAATTTTTATTAATTGTACTGTTATTTTTAGGAGATGAATGATTTGATGAAAAATGTGGATGATTTTGTTTGGATTCATTATTAATTGTATTGTGAGTAGGATTATTTTTTGTTACAGGTGTATAAGCAGGTTTACAGGGAAATTTTAAACGAAAAACGAGAATTGTATTTAAAAAAAAAAAATAACTTTTACCGACGAAATTATAAATTTCGTCGGTAAAAGTCATTTCACCGACGAAATTATAAATTTCCTCGGTAAAAGTCATTTCACCGACGAAAAATAAACGTCGGCAATTGTTTTATATTTTTTAATTTTATATTTACCGACGAAAAAAAACGTCGGTAATTTAATTTTTATTTTTTCGTTTTAATTTTACCGACGAAAATAAAACGTCGGTAAAATATTTTAAATATTTTAAATTTTTCTTTTTAATGTTACCGACGACAAATAAACGTCGGTAAAAAATTTATTTATTTTGTTTTTAATATTACCGACGAAAAATAAACGTCGGTGAAAGGGTTTTATTTTTTTTATTTTCTTTTTTAATTTTACCGACGAAATAAAAACGTCGGTAAAAGTGTTTTTATTTATTAATAATTTTCCTTTTCACTTTTACCGACGAAAAAAAAATGTCGGTAAAAAATTAAAAACGTCGGCGAAAATTATAATTTTACCGACGGAAAATTAATTCGTCGGTAACATGTTTTGTTGACGTCTTGTCGCCGACGTCTGACCGACGAAATAAAAAACGTCGGTAAAAGTTTTACGACGTTTTTCTGACTTTTACCGACGAAAAAAAACGTCGCTAAAAGTGTAATTTGTTGTAGTGCATGAAATTGATAAGTAAAGTCAATATAATTATGTGGTTCTTTCAAGCCAACCTCTTATACAGATCTTTGTTTACATTTCCTCTTATCAAGCCAACCTCTTATAAAGATCTTTATTTACATTTCCTCTTGTCAAGCCAACCTCTTGTAAGGATCTCTGGAAATGTGACTTTTGAAACCTCAAGGGAGAAGAACAATAAACCAAACCAAGAAGCGAATACTTCACAAGACAGAAATGAAAGAAGAAAAATACCAAACTCAACAAAACCCCTTCTTTGAGAGAGGCTATAATGAACTTCAACCGAAGAAAGTAAAGCTTGCAAAAAAGCAACAGAAGAAGAAAGACAAATTTTATATGCTAAGCAATTAGTTTGAAGATGGTTGAAGAAAGTCATCTAATAAGTAATAGAATTTATATGCAAAGTGAATCTGTGAGAGATGTAAATCATTTGATCAAATGAAATAGTGTTCTTTTACCTTACATATGCAAGACCTAACGTTCTGTTGGTTGAGCATTTTCATTTTTTTCCAAAGTTTTGGGTTATTTCCCACCTTTCATAAGTCCCAGAGGATAAACAGTTTAGATGATTTAATAGTTGTTAGGGTCAAATCGTTGAAAAATTGTTTGACTCCCTCAAATTTAGTTGGTGCACTTGTGTTGAGGAATCGTGCGTGGGCCTAGGAGATTAGTCCTATTGGATCAAATACCATGGGGATACCCTCATCAACTAAAAAAGAAAAGGTTGTTGGAACATTGAAAGAAGTTAAAAGAAAGGGAAAAGTGGTACATTAAACAAAAATATTTATGGACGTAAAATTTTACCGATAGAAGTACATTATATTATTCAACAAGAGCGCTTAGAGAAAGCTCTATAACATGGTAACGAACCTGGTGAAGTTATCATCCAATTTACAGATGTCATCCAATGTAACAATTGATGGTTTCTACACGTGTTCGAACCATGAGAATTGCAAGATGTTTGAAAATCTGTAAATGTTCCACAGTAGTTACCTCGAAACTATGGAAAGTTTGCAAACATAAGAAAATAAAAAAAAAGGATATAAATCCTACCATTGTCAGCTCTTCCAATCCACTTGACAATTCAACAAACAGATTATATGAACTTATAACTATAAAATTTTTAACTTAGGCAATTTAGCAAATACGTTTGACACACCTACAATTGTAAACAAATGAGATAAAATACATACCTTGAGAAGTAGATCAAACATGGAGGGAGAAAATAACGTTTGAGAAAGTGGTATTTGTGGAGAGGAGATGCGACAAGGATGGGGCATAGATCAAAGATTGAGATAGTTAACTTAGGCAACTTAGCAAACATGTTTGATGCACCATTGCATTTGTAAAAAAAAGACAAAAACTACATACCTTGAGAAGGAGATCAAACACGAGGGAGAGATGATCGTTTGGGAAAGAGCATTTATGGAGAGGAGATGAGACAAAAAGAAAAGAGATTGAAATAGAGACAATGAGGTATTGTGGGTAAGGATTTTGGGATTTTTATCAAGTGAGTTGAGAAATGAATTGATGAGAGAACCATAGAAGATGAAGAAGAAGATTGGGCGTTGGGAAACATGAATTCATGGGAGGGAGAGCATTACGTTACGAGGTAGAGGGAAGATGAAGAGAAAGAAGATGCATTACATAGAGAGGCCTCATTCATTCATGAGTTAATGTGGACGTGTCGGAGACACGGGAGATATGAGGGTCAAAAGAAATTTGAAGAGGTCATTACAGTAATTAGGGGCCATTAAGGTGATTAGTGGGCTTGAAGAGTTACAAATAGGGAGGGTCATTAGGGTCCATTAAGGTCCACAGGAGTCAATGTCTATTTCTAGTGGGCAAAATCAATTGGATAGAATGTGCTTGATTTCTAATTAGATTCACTTCACTTCATATATATATATATTGCTTCAATTTGATTGGTTGCGACTTGGAGGTTTTTAATTGACTCATTTCCTTTCACATGGACTAACAAGAAAGGCCCGGGCTAAGCCTGGGAAAAAAATTAAAGAAAATTTAAACTTGGGGTTTTGTTTATAATATATTACAAAGAAAAATAATTTAAAATAATATATATATTTTTGGTATTATTTATACTCATAAGATATATTATGATCGATTATAATCTAAAGTGACAATTGAACCGTGAGAAATAACCTAACTTTTAATACAACTTTTGAAATATTGGCAAGAACTTCCATTACTTATAATTCAACAAACTTACTAATGTATCAACCATATTGCATTATAGATAAAAAGAATCCAGTAATGAGAAAAATTAAGACACTAAATATAATAAAATCTAAAAAAGATCAAGCTAAAGAGCAAAATGTTGCTGTAATTATAAAAGACAAAGGGTAATTTAGTAAGTTAAAAAATCACATTTTAGAAAAAATTATACTTCAAAAATAAAAAGCCCTTTATTCATGAATAAAAAATCTTCACTAAAAATAATATTATTTTATTATTTTATATTTTAATTATCTTTATCAAAAACATTTGATTTAATATGCATGATAATCAAAGAAGAATTTGTTAGAAATCTCAAATGATATGAATTGTCCCATGTAAGACCCTGCTGATTAAGACAATGCATCCTTCTTTTTGAATTCAATTTTTGGTTAAATATACTTTAAAAATAGAAAAATTTTACGTTTCACTAAAATTTGCAATTTCTTTTCTTATTTTTAACTTTCTAAAGAAAAAAAATTGTTCGAAATCTCAAATGATAAGAATTATCCCATGTAGGTCCCTGCCAATTAAGACATGCATTATTCTTCTTAAATTCAATTTTATGTTAAATAGACTTTAAAAATAAAAAACTTTCACGTTTCACTAAAAATTAGATTTCTAGAGTATTTTTCCTTATTTTTAACTTTCTTTATCAAAGAGATTTTATTTCATAAGGAATGGTAATAAAATGAATTATTAGAAATCTCAGATGATAAGAATGTCCCAATCTAAGTTTCTACCAAATGATAAGAATTGTCCTATGTAGGCCCCTGCCTATTGATTAAAGAGAGATATTGTAGGATTTATTAAGGAGAGTTGTGATAAGTGAGAGGAGAAACTTACCTTCTCATTTAATTTCATTTAAAAAGCTTCATCAAACTATGTAACTCAAAGGCCAAGGCAGTTTTGAGGCTGATTTTAATTGAAATCAATGTGGTCAACATTGGATGAAATGGTCAAAATCAACTCTGTCATAAATAATAATAAATTAAATTTTTGTAAAAAAAAAAGAAATATTGTGGGTATTACAAAAACAAAAAAGAAAACTTATTGCTATAAGCCTTGAAACACAATTCAATGAAATATACTTATTACATTGCCACTCTATTCCCAAACGGCTAATATGAAAATGCCCATCAAACCCCAAACTCACAAAACCAAAGCTACAACCCTAACAAATTTAAAGCACAACAAATCTATCAAACTACTTTACCCAAAAAAAAAAAAAAAAAAACCGTCAAAATAATGCCAAAACTTAAAACTAATGTAGCAAAAGTAGAAATCCAGTCCATGAAATGAGAAGCAAAAAGGTAAAACAACCCCAAAAAAGTTGAGAGGAAAAAGAAACTACTCAAAATCAAATCCAATACCTTAGCAAAATAGAATTCAAGTAAGTATTATGTTAATCAGTACCCAAATGCTTAAAATTGTCTTATATTTAATGATAGCCCAGTCATAACATTTCAAGTAAAAATCATCGAAGAAAATCTAAGTAGTTTGCTACATTTGTGTTCTTAAATGACTCATATGCAAGTACTGTTAATACACCTAACTGATAATGTGAGGTGAGGGTTATTGAGATTTTCTCAATGGAGTGGAATCTATATATATGTTATTGGGGAGTCACCAATGCTGAGTGGATATGTTAGTTTTACCTAAGTATTAGATAAAACACCACACTTTATAGAGGGAAAAGAAAAAAAAAAACTAAAGTTGTGTATATTAGTAGGGCCAAGTTAGATGTAATAACGCCCTTAATATGCATAATTGTAATCATTTTTATGCACAACTTTTGAAAAACCAAATTGATTGCGGAGCAAACCTCCAGACTCCTTCTTGGTCATCTATTTTATTTTCCATAAAACCTCCAGATGAAGCGTTAGAATTGTCCATTTAGTCGGACCTGTGTTTGTAGCCCTCCCATCCATGGTAATCACCACCATATGACCAGTTCAGATCACTGTTTACATGCACCATGAGTTTCGAGTAGAATCTCCCTCACCTTATAATGCCATCTCCAAACATATACACAAATACAAGCCACAATTTAGAAACTCTTTCTTCCATTTTTCTTTCCAGATTACAAGTTACGACACACTTCAATCATGGAAATTCAAGTGGAAAATAAAATAAAATTGAAGATTGACATGAAACCCTCATTGAATTGAGGTGAATTATGTGCAGGCGAAGATTAAAAACGGTTTTCTTGACTAAATGAGGTGTAAAGACTCGGCGAGGGAGAGGACTAACTCACCACTAAAACTTCTTCTTTACCCTTTTGGAGGGAAGTAGGAGTTTTCCAACCTCCAAAGATTGCTTTCTTCTTCTGTCATCACTTACGATTTCTATCTGCTTTCATGGTCTTCTTATTGTGGGTGTATATGGCCATATGTATTTCTTTGTCTTTCTTTTCTCTCATCCTATTAGTATGTGGGATGGACAAACTTGCAATCAAGTCTGGCCTTCAAAGCCACGACCTTGAGACCTTCTCAATGTGAATTCGGGAAGAAGGGGATTCGAAGAGAATGCAATGCACCGAACTATAGAAGGAACATCAAAACCGTTACATGTTTAAAGAAATACGGGGAGTTATTGGAGAATTTATTTAAATGAAAAGTGGAGAGGAGTTACTTGTCAAAATAAATTCCATGTGCTCAATGTGGAAGCCGAAAAGAATCCGATTTTAATATATTTACTCAAAATTTTTGGAAGGAGTTAAAATGGAGGGTCAAAATTGTATTAATATGGTCAAAATCAAATTGAACTCAATTGGCTGATTTCTGCAATTAGAAACGGTCCCTTTCATTTATAATAACTAGCAAAATGCCCCCGTGCTTAGCACGAGCATTAGAAGTCATACAAAAATATCATTTAGTTTTTTGATGTAAATAGAAACTTTAATTTTCATTTCATATGTTTATATTTTATAAAATCTAAAATGGAAGTATTTCTCACACATAAAAAATTTATAGGCTTTCTTAAAAACCACCCAATTCAAAATTTAAAAAAATAATAAATATAGAAATTTAAAGGTTTTGGGTGAAACAAGAAATATGAACTAATGAGATGGAAAAAACTATAAGAAATTTAAAATATGAGATTCTCAAATTAGAGGCAGGTTTGGTAGTGAGTTGGTTGTGTTCAGGGTAGGTACAGAGGTTTTTAGACCATGACCCAAGTTGGGTTTAGGACAGGCTCGGGTTTTGGTTTGTTTGACTTGCCTTTCCATTGATAAAATTGATGGACCCAGAATTTTTCCTTCCTCTCCTCTCCCATCTGTCCCCGGGGTCACCGAGAGGATCCGGATGGAGGGAAGAAAGAGGGGAGAAAGATGGGCATCTATATTTTGTACGAGTATGCCAGATTTTCAATTCTACTTGGAATTTAGAAATGGTGATCTAGAGATCCACCTTCGCAAGTAGAAAGGAAATCAACCTTTTTTCTATCAACATTTTTTCTAACTTTCCATTGCACATATATTTAAGAAAAGAGACAGTTTTTTTAAAATGTCGTGAAAGGCGATTTTGTGCCGTAGGAGGCGATTTGTGCTGTAGAAGGCGATTTTGTGCCGTAAAAGGCGATTTACAAATCTCATCAAAATGAAAGACAAGAAATGTGATTTTTGTCTCTTAAAGAAAATACAAAGTACAACAAAAAAGTAAGAAAGAGAATCTAACTTCTCTGGAGATTGCGGGGACCAGTTCAGATCGACGGTCGCAAGTCATGTATGGACTTCGCCATCGTCCTTCAGATGAGAATGCTTGATGCTTTGATTCTTTGGCTTGACTTGGACTTCAGTTTCTTAGAGGATAAGGACCAAGGGAAGGTCTTATACCCAATAAAAAATGAAGAGACGGGTTGAAGAGCCGCGTTTTGGCCATGTTGAATAGGAGAAGAGAAGGCTTTTTCTTGGGAGGGGGGGTGCCCCCCAAGGGACTTCAATCACCTTTTGGTGTTTGTTGCAGCGGAGTTTCTTCAGAGTAGCAGAGCTTCTGCATGGATTTTCTAGTCTTGAGTTCGAGATTCCGGGATTCGGGCTTGTCTCCTCTTGGAATCACCTCCTTTTATAGGCATTTGGTAGCCTTTAGGTGATTTTATGAGTTTTAATGCATTTAAAGCCACATAATGGGAGGAGTTACAAGTTTTAATTCCTTTATTTTGTAATTCCTTTTTCTTGGCTTCTGATTGGCCGGTGGAGATAATGAGCATTTAATCGCCTTTAATCTACATGATGAGAGGAGTTTCATAACTTTAATGTCATGATGACTTGGACTTGTAACTCCCATTTCCTTGAATATGATTGGGCCGTCCAAAATAATGAGTTAATGACCGCATTTAGTTGAGTCAATTAACAACATTAAGTGGTCGCCGGGGATTTGAAGAGTCGCAGGCCGTGCCTCGTCTTTTGGAATTCTTCTTGCAATGATCGACGATGGATCTCCATGTTGATCGACGTCGGATGATCATGCAACTTCAGACATTGGTTGATACCAGCGGGCCAGTGACATCTGTCTTGTCGATTTCTCGATCGGTCGGACAGAAAGTGCACTGTTGTTGTCAGCCAGTTGGCGATCTTGGAACGATCGATGACGATTTCACGCTCTTGATGACGGATCCGAGATGTCGACGGAGATCAGTCGATTTCGAGCATAAAAAATCAGGTTTTCAGGAAATTACAGGGGCTGGAACTTCCGAAACGCGAAAAAGGATAGAAAACGGGTCACCCAGCGACAAATCTGGCGACCCAGATTTCCATGGTCGCCGCACCCATGGTTGCCGCGACCATGGGCTAGGGTCGCGGGCGGTGACCATGGGCCAAGGTCGCCGGCGACCATGGGGATTGGCCCCCTTTTGGTCGTCGTTTCTCGACCGTTCTTTGGTCTTTTTCGTCGCCGTTTTCACCTGGGTTTTTCTTGACATTTCTTCTCATTTATTGGCTCAATTCTCCTGAAGAAAGCCTGACGAGAAGCCGTGAAAATCGGTGCACAAAGTTTTCTATTTTTTTGGAAAAGCCGAAGACTTTGCCGCGCATAGTTATCGTTTTTTGTCAAGAGTCGAAACTAGGTCAAACGATGTCGGAATGACCTGAAATTTGACGTGAAACCTCTTGAGTAGTGGGTAGGACCAACCATGGGCTTTTGCTTGAGTTTTGAAGCCGTTTAGGGTCCCGTCGCTGCTACGCTTGATTTCACCGTGAGGAAGATGTCGCGCTTTGATGTGCGGTCAACCGATGTCCGATTGGCCTGAAATTTGACATGGAGCCTATTGGAGTCTTTTTAAGATGATCCATTAACTCAGATTTAAATGTCATGGTCCCGGGGTGCTCCGCCTCCGGTAGCCTTGATTTTCTTTCAGAGCGTCAAAGTCGGGTCAAACGTTGTTGGAATGACCTGAAATTTGACGTGCAGCCCTTTTGAAGCATGTTAAAGCTGCCCATGTGCTCCGTTTGATGAGGAATGGTCCCGGTAGTTCTCACCGCCGAGAGGCTTGATTTTCTTTCGGAGCGTCAACGTCGGGTCAAACATTATCGGAATGACCTGAAATTTGACGTGGAGCCTTTTGGAGGTATTTTGAGACCATCCGTGAGCTCTGATCGAAGTTTTGATGTCTTCGATGCCGCCGCCGCCAGGAGCGCCTGTTTGGCTGCTGGAGGAGTGAAGGTAGGCCAAATGATGTTGGAATGGCCCGAAACTTCATGTGAACTCCTTTTTTGGCTGTCTTGGAGGATCTTGCTGTTTTTGTTTGATTCTGACAAGATCTGATACTCGAAGTAGCATTGCCTGTTTGTAATAGGATGCGACTTCACGTGGCTTCTTGATGTTGAAGAGGCAAAGTGACATTTTTTGTGTCAACAAATGCCCCCTCGAGGTATAGCGACGAGTGGCTTTTGGAGTCGATGTGCCTCGAAGAGAAACTCGAAGGAGAGCTTTGGATTTGACCAAGAGCCTTTGAGTATTTTTAATAGCCTTTTGTGTTTCCAAGGGGATTTTATGGTAGTGAGAGGGATCACGTACTATCTCAAGGCAAAGTTTTGAAATGACATGAGGGAGTTGGATTTGGGTTTTGGGTTTTGGGTTTTCTTTTTGACCTTGTGACTTTAAGGGCTTTATGTGGCGCATCAGGCGGTCAAGAAGGATTTCTGATTTTTTACCTTGTGACCTAGCAAGCTGTATGTGGCAGGTTAGGGGGTCGGGGGTTTGATTTTTGGATTTTAACCTTGTGACCCAACAAGTTGCATGTGGCAAGTTGGGGGTCGGGTTTGGTTTTGACGTTGTGACCCAACAAGCTGTATGTGGCAAGTTGGGGGGTCAGGTTTGGATTTTGTGGAATGTCAATTTCAAGATTTTGGCTTAATTTGGTTCATAAGGTTAGATGGTTTGGTTTTCTGGAAACTCATGAGGCTTTTTTTTTTTTTTGAATGGTTCAATCGACTCAAAAGAGCCATGTGACCATTTTATATGCTCTTGGTAAGAGGATTTTTTTTTTTGAAAGGGAGCCCTTTTTAGTGCCTAGGTGGTCAAACCTGATTCATGTGGGCTAGCCCATGGGACCTTAAGCTTTTTAAAGATGGCTTAGATCTCACATGGTGTCATTTTGTAAAAAATATCTAAAAATATCTCTTTTGGATTGAGAATATCTAAAAATATTCTTACTTGGAGAGAATCTCTCATATTTCATTTCTTTTGGAAAAGACTTTCTCAAAGTATCTCTCTTTGGGAGAGAATATTTCAAATTCCCTTTCTTTTTGGAGAAAATTTCTCAAAGAATCTTCTCTTTGGGAGAGAATATCTCAAATCTCCTTTTTTTTTTTTGGGAAGGTTGCTAATTTTTAGCACTTACCTCTTTTCTTTTCTCCTTGTTTCCTCTTTTGGTTTGTTCTCTTCTATAAAAGCAAGAGGAGATTGGATCTTTGCTTCTTTGCTTTCTTTCTTTGCAAGAGTCTTCAACAGTGCTCCAAGATCAAGAATTCTTCTTCTTCTTCAAAGATCTTCAAGCTTTTCTTCTTCTTCTCCATCAATGGCTTCAAGTAAGCTTTCTTCATTCACAAGAAATTTCCATTGTAGAAGTAGAATTCTTTTCTTTTCTTTCTCCTTTTTTTTTTCTTTCCTTTTCTTTTTTTCTTTTTTTTTTCCTTCCACGTGTTTTCTTTTTCTTTTTTTTTTCACGTGCTGTTTTTGTTTTGTTTTTTTTTGCACGTTTTTTTTTCTCTTTTCTTGGCTGTACGGACAGGTCTGTACCTGCTGCCCCAATTTTTTTTTTATAAAACTTCTCTCTCTCTTTTTTTTTTTTTTTACTCACCATGATAATGAAGTTTATGCACCATGATGATGAGGTTTATGCATTCCAAGATGTTCATGCATATTTCTTTCTTTCTCTTCTTTTTTTGATGCATCAAGATAAAAGTTTAGAGTCTCTAGGTCATGTCAACATGAATTTTGACTTTGACAAAGTTTGATTGGTTTTGACCAAGTTGGGTTGGAATTGATCAAACTTTGGTTAAAGTTTTCCTAGCATCTAATGCATGATGATTTTTTTGATGCATTGGGAGCATGATGATGCATACCTAGAAATCTTTTGCAAGTTTTAAGATTTGGAGCTTGCAGCAATGTTGAGCCCTTCTTCAAGCTTGCGGAGATTTGATGAGATTGGTTTGATCTCGCAACAATGTTTGAGTTCAAACCTTCTTTGAGGATGCTTCATGAGCTCATCTTCAAGCTTCCTGTCTTCTTCGGGATGTCTCCCTTTTCTTCGGAATTGTCCCGGAATCATGCCAAAATTTCGCTAGAATTTTTCTTATTAGCAAAATTCTGTCACTTTAATGATTGATTTTTTCATTTATCATCCTTTGCAGGTAGTTCCTTCAGAACGAACAAGGGCAAAGAGCATGCTACTGATGCACCTCGTCGGTCTACCAGGTCTCCTAATGTGGCTGTACAGCAGGCCTGGGCGAAGGTCCATTTTGTGGAGAGAAACCTGGAAGAGTGTGACTCCCTCAACCGCGATGAGATGAGACAGCGATTAATCGCTCTCAAGGATGAGGAGTTCTACAGAATTATGGTAAGCAACCGTCCTTGGGTCATGGACGATCAGAGCGTTGTACCCAAGCCTACCTTCTTCTTTGGCAATGCAGTCCCTGACGACTTGATGTACCAAAGAAGGTGTTTTTAGTTCTCTTACACAACTGATAGTGAGGAGAGAACTATTTCTACCCGGTCGACCTTTGATCGGACAATCTCAATCATGAGTCTTTCTCCCACGTGCCCCAAGAGGGAGGATCCTCCAAGCTGGGTGAAGAGGACCAATGTGATAAAGACCGGGGTTTTTGTTGGCGGCCCTTCCGGATATGCGGAGAAGTCACCTGCCGTATAGACATGTTGATGCCCTCCAGTGGCTACCAGGGTTCCGACCATCCGTCGGTCAATTTGAGACCAGTTGGCCTTGGCATTTTTCGGGGTGACGGCAGCAGTTGGGTGAAGCCTTTTCGACTTCGTGGCCGTTTCAGTGCTGATTTGAGCTGGGAATCATGGACTGATCACACCCTGCAGGTTGGTGGAGCCATTATGAAGGAGGCCGGGATCTTCGACGTGGTTCGCGCTTTTCGAAAGACCATGGTTTTCTCCGATGAGGCCTTCATGGCCATGCTAGAGTCATTCCTTCCGCAAACCAACACCTTCATTGTGACGAACGGTGAGATTGGGTTTACTCTGAAGGAATTAAGCGTCATCACCGGGCTGCCTATCCTTGGCAAACTCTATGAGGAGTTTATGCCTATCGACAGCGTCCTTGAGGAGCAGTCTGAGGAGTTTAGGCTCTTGTACTTTTAGCTTGTCGCCTTCTATGATTTTTTGAAGGAGAAGGAGGGCTCGAAAGTCCGATGTAGCAGTTGGAAGAATTGTAGCTCCAACTTCTTTGACGGCGGAGAGTCTTATAATGGTATGGCCCAAGATGCTAGGGCCAAGAACCCAGGTTCGAAGAAGATCTCCGTTATGCGAGATGACTTGAAGAAGTTCTTCGAGAGTACAGACGCCATTTGTCCTGACATTGCACTGCGGAGAGATCTCACTGTTTACCTCACTTATTGGTTGGGTGAGGCTGTTTTCGCTGGAGGAGATGGAACACACATCATGCCGCACTGTATTTTTCCGGCTTGTCAGATGGCGTTCGGAGAGCGGTTTGCTTTGGTGCCAGCTCTGTACTCCTACTTGTGTACCGAACTGCAGGCTGCTACTTTCTTGGTTCGTCTTGGGCTCCCTATGAACAGGGTGTTTTCAGCCCACATTTTCTATTATTGGTATGTGTACCACTGTCCTGGCTTCCATCGATTGGGAGTTGCACATGATGATGACCCTTTCATGATTCGATTAGCTAGAGGGACAGTCGTTAACGAATCTCTTTTGTCTGTCCGTTTGAGGATCCGACGGTTCAGGGACGTCGAGATAGGGCATTCTTCAGTGAAGCTTTCTCTAGGTTTGCGGAAGAAGGCTTTTGACTTTGGTGCCTCTCGTGATTCCACCAGGGCGGGGTCGGGAAGACATTACTCCTTGACCAATGCAGAAAAGGGGTGGCTTTTTAACATACGTGTTGGTACGATGGTGTACCAGAGACATCTTTTTGTTAATATCCAGCCATATGTTCCCTCGCGTTTCGCGCTGCAGTTGGGCTTCTCTCAAGGCGTTGTTGGAGCGCCTTCGAGCATGGTGAAGCGTTTTGGAGGTTTGCAGGATGGAAGGAATGCATGGGCCTTTTACAGTGCGGAGGACACTACTGCCATGATTTCCTATCCTGAGTTGCCCACTTTTCGGACTGTTGGCTTCACGAAATGGTTTGCGGAAAGCTTTTCAGTGTACCGGGGGCTTTCCAAGAAGGAGCTTGATGTCAAGCAATCTCCTGGGAAGGGTCTTGGCAGATTGGATGAAGTCCGTCGAGAGGAAGTCCTGGCTTTCCTTTCCGGAGAGAAGCACAAGATCGGCTTTCTTAATGAGCAGGACATCATCAGACCAGGACCTGTACAAGAAATACCTAGTGAGGTCTTAGATCAGCTCGAAGAGGAGGAAGCTGATATCGATGCTTGGATGCAACCGGAATTAATGAAGGCTTCCATGGAGTCCACCGGAAAGAATGGACTATCTGGAGAGGAGTCAAGCGGAGCTCCTGACTTTGAAAATGGGGCAAGTACTTCAAGTAAACCATCCCATAGAAACAAGAGGAAGAGAGGGCAGCGCCGCCATAAGAGATGACATGATGATTCTCCTGATCCAGAAGTCCTTCTCACCACCGCTGAAGAGATGTCAGGGGATGCTAACGAGCCTCCGGAAAAGAGGTGTCGAGAGGAAGAGACCGCTGATGAAGGTATGATTCCTCCTCTTTCTCCTTCCGTTTCTTTCGTTGAAGTTTCTTTTGTTTTTTATTTTCTTTCTCTCTCCTTTTTAGTGGGAGATGATGATTTGGTGATGCTTGAGGTTCCGGCTGATGAAGCAGTGACGGATCCGGTTGCGGCATCTGAAGAAGAACCGATGGACTCTGGAGTGATTCCAAAATCTTCACCTGGTATGACTTCTTTGTATTTTCTTTCTTTTGTCTGTGCTGTCATATGCTAACATGTTGCTTGTTTTCTTGTCAGCTGACTTGCTACAGGATTCTGACGATTTCGAGCTATCCATGGACGCGGCCTTTGACGGCACTTCGGATGAACTCATGGAGGCAGAAAGTATTCCGCCAATCGTCGAAGAAGGTATTGGTAACAAAAACCCTAATGATTATTTTTTTAACAGGATCATATTCATACCTCTTTTTTTTTTTTTTTTTGCTGGTAGATTGTGAGGTAGCAGAAGAAGTTCCTCCGTCTTTCTCAGTGCCAAAGCTGGGGATGCCTGCAGTTAAACCAGAAGCAGGGACTTCTTCTTCTAGTTTTAATGCGGCAGAGCAGATTCCTTCGCTAGTGTCTCCGGTTAGAAAGAGTTTAATGATCATTCCACCAGCAGGACATGACACGGGTAGTCGACCAATAGAGAGGGGCGAGCCTTCTCCGGGCCATCTCTTGAGTATGCGAAGAAAGTGTTGAAGAGCGTTTTGAGCTCATGGATCGAAACTCTCTCTTCTGGCCATTTGAAAGCTGGCTTTGGCATGGTTAAGCATGTACAAGACATCCTTGCTGATAGCGAAGAAGTCAGCCTGGACATTGCAGATGCGAAGGCTTTCGTTGATGAAGTCATAGCTTTAGGGAGCAAGTGGAATGAAATCAAGAGCTTCCCAAGTGGTGACTTCTTCAATGAGATGTTTTTGAAGCCTTTTGGCGAGGTCAACTCTGAGCTGGAAGAGATCTTGCGGACTCGGAAGCAATTCGTTCAGGAGAGGAACGTTACCGAGTTGGCTATCATTGGGCTGACAGAAGATTGCGCCGTGTTGATAGGGAGGTCGTTGAGACCAGGCAGCGTCTTGAGCTATTGGAGGAACAAGCTACTGCGAAATGGGCTGCCATTGTGGAAGCTCGCGCCAGAGAAGGGACTCTAATTCGCCAAGTCGAGGAGGCTGAGAGCAATCTCCGAAGGAAGACTTAAGAGTACGAGCAATGACAGATTCTTTGGGAAGAGCTTCCCCGTGCTGCAGATGGATCGAGGTGTTCTGCCGCATTCTATGGGAAGATCTTGAAGAAGCGTGGCCTGGAAGCTTTAGAGGCTAAGGCCAAGAGTCTGCTTGAGGAGTTGAATCTTTGGTTGAAGACCATGTGAGACTGAACTCCTGACTTTTGTAACAAACTTTTTTCTTCTTCTCTTTTTTTTTGGTTCCCGTGTATACACACACACATATTTTTTGGTACTCTTTCTTTTGTAGTGCTTGTGGACATTTTTTTTAGCACTTTTTTTTGTATTCCCTTTTTTCATTCAAATTCTTTTGTGATAAATTCAAGCAATAGTTAAATGGAAATGTTTGTTTGGAGATTTGATCAAAAGTTTGTCATTTGTGAAAAAACCTTTTATCAAATGGTTGTTTTGGCGTGAAAGCCGAATTTTGAGATGGTGTGGAAGCCGAATTTGGGTCGGCATGGTTTTGTGGCGTAAAAGCCAAAATTTGGGATGGCATGGAAGCCGGTTTTGTGGCGTAAAAGACAAAAATTGGGATGGCATAGAAGCCAGTTTTGGTTGTGGCATGGGAGCCAAAAATTTTGAAATGGTGTGAAAGCCAATTTTTTGAAATGGCATGAGAACCGAATTTTGTGGTGTAGGAGCCGAAGTTTGGGATGGCATGGAAGCCGGTTTTGTTTGTGGCATGAGAGGCAAAATTTTGTTTGTGGCATTGATAGTCGGGATTTTTGTTGGCATAGAAGCCGAAATTTGTTTTTGGATGAAAGCAGAAATTTGTGGCGTTTATAGCCGATTTTTTTTGTGGCGTTTATAGCCAATTTTGTGGGGTTTATAGCCGATTTTTTTTTAAAACCGAGTTTTGTTTTGTTGGCATGAAAGCCAAATTTTGAATTGGCATGAGAGCTAGGTTTTGTGGCATTTATAGCCGATTTTTGGCGTGAGAGCTGGGTTTTTGGCGTTTATAGCCAATTTTTGGCGTTTATAGCCGATTTTTGTGGCATTTATAGCAGAGTTTTGGTTTTAAAAAATGCAAGTATCGACTAAAAGTCGTCTCCTTGCTGAATGGTATTGCAAGTATCAATGGAATGTCGCTTCCTTGCTCATTCGGTTGCGAGTATCGATGGAATGTCGCTTCCTCGCGAATTTGGGTTCAAGTATCGACTAAGCGTCACTTCCTTGCTTTTTTTTTTTTCAAATTTTTTTTAGTTTTGTGGGTATCGATGGAATGTCGCTTCCCCAAGATTTTTGAAATTTGAGGTCTTTTTTTTTATGGACCTCGGTTATTCGTTTGAATTTTGGGTTTGTAGATATCAACTGGAATGTTGTGTCTCCACGATTTTTGAAAATTTGTAAGTATCGACAAAGTGTCGCTTCCTTGCGATTTTGAAATTTTGGAAGTATCGAATGGGGTTCTCATCCTTCCGATTTTTGGGTTTTGCGAGTATCAACTGAGCGTCGCTTCCCCGCGGTTTTTTTTTTGAAAAAATATTTTTGTTTAAAGACACGAGGGTCGTAAATTTTGACTTAAAACCGTTTTTGGTTGTAAAAGTCAGGGTGGACTAGGGTGGAAATTCCTGAGTCCTGACTTTGTTTCAAACCATGAATTTTGGGCTCAAGGGTTGAAAATTTGGTCAAGTCCGGGAAGAGGTTCCTAAACTTAGATTTTTGGATTTTTTTTAACAATGAAACTATGAAAGTAAGCATTGTTTTGAATTTTTAGAAATCTCAACATAAGGATGAAAAATCTAAAGGAGGCGGGTTTGACGAGCGAGTACCTGAGAATAAGTTTTGGCCATGCCGGCACTGCTCTGACATAGTGACGGAAGTCTTCAAGGGCAGTACTGCTTCAAGAACTTGCCGTTGATGGGCAGCATACATCTGTCGCCCTCCATGTTTAGAAGTGCGATACGCCGTTGGAGAAGACTTTGTCAATGACGAAGGGTCCCTCCCATTTTGGCTCGAGTTTGGCTTTGGATTTGTGGGCAAAAACCATTAGCCCTTTTACTGCAAGAACCAAGTCACCTTTTTTGTAGGCAAAATATCCTTTTCTCGAAAGATCCTACCATGCATGCTTGGTACAGCTCAATGCTGTGTAAGGCTTCGAGCCGTCTTTAATCGAGATTTTCCAGTTCTTAGAGTCTCAATTTGACATTGCTTTCTTGCGTCATGTCATTTTACAAAGATACCCTTAAGGAAGGAATTTGTACTTCCAAAGGGACAACAGCTTCGCATCCATAGACCAAAGAGAATGGTGTGCTATGGGTTGGTCCTCGAACGGTGGGTCGATAAGCCCACAAAGCTTCAGGTAGTTTATTGCCCCAGTCTCTTTTGTGACTAGAGACCATTTTCTTGAAAATTTTGCAGAGTGTCTTGTTGAAGGCTTCTGTTAGTCCATTCGCTGCCGAATTGTACGGAGTCGAAGGGCAACTTTGGATTTTGTATTTAATGCAAAACCTGTAGAATCGGTGATCCCGGAATTGCAGTCCGTTATCATGAACGAATCTTTTAGGTATGCTGAAACGACAAATGATGTTGATGCGCAAGAATTAAAGGACTGATGAGGTCTTCATTTCGCTGAGCGCAAATGCTTCTGACCACTTGGAGAAATAATCCGTAGTGGCGAAGATAAAGCGATGACCTTTGCTTGACGGGGGAGAGATATGACCTATGATGCCCATACCCCAAGCTTGGAACGACCAAGAGATTGCTGTTGGGTGTAGCCATTCTGGAGGCATATGAATAGTCTCTATGAACTTGGCATTGGCGGCAGCGTTTAGCAAATTGCATGGCGTCGGCTACCATGGTGGGCCAATAATATCCCAACCTTTTTATCTGATCGTAGAGCTTAGGGCCGGCCTGATGGGCTCCACAAAGACCAGCATGAACTTTTTTGAGGGTTTCCTCAGCCTCTTATTGTGACAAGCAGCGTAGAAGTACTCCGTCGAAGGATTTTCTGTAAAGCATTTTTGAAGGTATATCCGAATGAAAGTTTGGGGCTCGTCTTTGAATGCTTACCCGTTATTTTGGATCTTCAAGGAGGATTCCGAACATGGTGTAATCAATGAACGGATCTCTCCAGTCGTTGATTGGAGGTTTGAGGATGGAGATCCGACTTCCGGCCAATTGGTGGCATTCAGCAACTGCTTGGTGTGTGTTAAGAGGGGGGGAGAATCCTTCTCTGACACATTGTAATTTGCATGTTTTCCCCTTCCTTGATCGCCATGTATGCGGCAAGTCTATCCAGGGCATCTACACGGATGTTCTCACCTCTGAGGATGTGGGTGATGTGACAGATGTCAAACCTTTGGCGAAGCGATTGCACCTTGTTGTAGTAAGGCAACAGATTAGGCTTCTTGACTTCGAATTTCTGATTCATCTGGTTGACGATCAGTTGAGAGTCTCCAAAGACTTCCAGTATGGTGATGCCAGATTTGAAGGCTAGTTCCAATCCTACAATCAGGGCTTGGTACTCAGCTGCATTGTTTGAGCATGGTTCCAGTAGCGAGAAAGCATGTGGAATCAAGTGCTTGTCGGGGCTAACAAAGAGGATGCCAACTCCTGAGATCATCTTTATTTTTTCATTTGTCCTGGTTGCACCGTCAAAGTACATGTCCCAGGAGGCATTTGGTGAGAAAGTCTCCACGTTGTAGATATGTTCGTCTGAGAGATCATCTCTGAGTGGGGAATCTTTAGGCAACGGATGCTCTGCAAGAAAGTCTGCTAGAGCTTGGCCTTTGATTGCCTTTTGTGGTACATACCTGATATCAAATTGTGATAGGAGGATGGACCATTTTTCCAGTCGGGCATTGAGAGAATCTGCTTTTGTGACAAGGACCTTTAAGAGGTTGGTCCTCGAGATCAGGTAGACTATGTTGGAAAGAAGGTAGTGACGTAGCTTTTGTACGGCGAACATCACCACAAGGCATGCTTTCTCGACTGGAGAGTAGCGATGCTCCGCACCTATCAGCATACAGCCGAGGTAGTATAGAGCAACTTCTTTTCCCTCGTCATTCTCTTATGCGAGTAGAGCACCCAAGGAATGGTCGATAGCTTTTGTGTACAAGATGAACGGTTTTCCAGTGGTAGCGGCAACCAGCACTGGGGGTTTAGTCAGGTATGGCTTGATATCTTGAAATGCTGCTTCACATTCAGTATCCCAAACAAAGTTCACACCTTTCTTCATTAATCAAGAGAGAAAGGACGACATTTCCCTGAGAGATTGGAGATGAACCGTCTGATGTATGCCAATCTTCCTTGAAGTCCATTCAGTTCTCTTAAGGTTCTTGGAGAACGCATTTCTAGACTAGCCTTGACTTTGATGGGGTCAAGTTCTATTCCAGCTTCCCAGACTATGAATCCGAGAAACTTACCCGACGAGACGCCGAAGAAGCATTTCAGGGGATTCATTCGCAGTTTGTGTTTGCGAAGTTGGAGGAAGACTTCCCGAAGGTCTTTCAAACGGTCTTCTTTTCTTCTGCTTTTGACGGCGATGTCATTAACGTAACCGTCTTGTGCTGCATATCTTGGAATATCTTCATCATAGCCCTCTGATATGTGGCACCAGCATTTTTCAGACCAAATGGCATGACAGTGTAGCAATACATGCCAAATGGGGTCCGAAATGATGTGTGTTTTTCATCTTCAGGGTACATCTTTATCTGATTGTAGCCAGAGAATCCATCCATGAATGTCATTTGCTCAAACCCACAGGTATTGTCAATCATCACCTCTGGTATGGGGAGCGGGAACTCATCTTTGGGGCAAGCGCCATTTAGGTCTCTATAATCAATACAGACCCTGATCTGCCCATTTTTCTTTGTCACGGGGACGATGTTGGCCAACCATTCAGGATGTTGTTCCTCACGGATGAAGCCGACGCTTTTGAGTTTTTGAACTTCTTGTTCAATTTTGTCCATCACATCAAGACGAAATCTTCTTTGGCCTTATTTAACAGGCTTGATATCTTTTTGGAGATTGAGTTTGTGGACTGCCATCTTGGGGTCTAAGCCAGGCATTTCAGCATAAGACCATGCAAAACAATCAACGAACTCACGAAGAAAACCGATATATTCGGGTAACTCATCATCCTTTATATTCTTGCTTATGAATACAGGACGTGGGTCATCTGGTGTTCCCAAGTCTATCTTTTGAACAGGATCTTCTGTTGGAAGGTTCGAAGGTGGTTCCTCCACAATATTTTCGGAGACTTCCAACTCAACAAAACCTTCTGGAGTTTCAAGGGTATTTTCAGGCCAAGGCTTTGTTTCTGGCCAGGGGTCTTCAGGATCGGTGAACTTCTCAAGGCTTGCTATGAGGTGATCCCAATCGCCTGTTGAAACTAGGTCGAAGTAAGGTACTTCTTTTGGAGATGACTGTTCTTCTGGGTCAAAATGCCACATGTCTTTATCACCGAACAATTCTTCTTCATCAGAAATCATACAAATTGGTTGAGCTTCCTGGATCCTTGACGGGTGACTCTTCAAAGAGATATCCAGGGAGATTAATATCTTCAAGGACATGAGATGTTGAGGCAAATCAACTCCTCAGCATTTGTGTCAACTTTCTCATGGGAGTGTCGGGATCATACCCCAACCCATGTGAAGGTTTTTCTACATGACCGTAGAGTCTCCAATCTTCCAGTTGACTTTTGGTTAAGGCAGGCTCCAATGGTGTGAGAATACCATGACCTTGCCCCAGACCTACTGGGTTTTGAGTGTCATAACCCATTTTCTTCATAATAGCTTGTGCCATAGGACTATATAGAAATAATTGAGGCATACCTTCGTTTTGGAAATGTTCAAGCATGGAATTTGATGAGGAAGCTTCTGATCTGTGGAAGAAGATTGGCTTCTCTTCTGCCAAAGTTGCCGGAACAATAAAGGAAGCAGACGTAGGATCTTCTATGTCAGTAGGTGTCTCTATTGGAGGTAGAGCCGACTGAACTTGTTGACTGTCATCTTGGCTTGACGGTGTGTCGTCTTCTGGCTCTAACTCTGAATCCGTGTCTTGCATGATAGACACGAAGGAGACGACAAACTTGCCCCCAGACTTTTGTTAGGGATTTTGTAGATTGCAATTTGATGGATGCATTTTCATCCTAGCATCATTTGATTTACACACTTGCATTGATTTAGATAAACTTGAAATCTTATTTTATACATGCATTGTTTTTAAGAATTGTAAAAGTTTTGATTTATGTATGTTTTGTTTTTAATCTTGGATGCATTTGTTTTTTAAAAGAGTTTTAGAAATCAAGCAAGCCTTTGGTTTTAAAATGTCGAATCATTTTTAGGCTTTTTATGTTTCATGTTTTTAAACATCTTGGTTTGATTTAAAACATGTTTCCAAGCTTGATTTATTGGCCCAAAAAATCCTCTCCAAGAAAAACCTTCAAATGTGGAAAAAATAGGATTTTTGGTCCCAGGGGGTCAACCTGCAGTGTGGCAGGTCAACCTGGCCAGGGACCTGGGTCGACCTGGCACACTGCAGGTCGACTGGGTCCTGAAGCACCAACGGTTAGAAATATGACCGTTGTGTGTACCAGGTTCACCCGGCCCTGCTGCCAGGTTGACCCGGGACTAGCCGTTGGGCATTTTTTTCTATAAATATGAGTTCTTTCCTTTGCCCAAAGTTGAGAATTTTAAGGCCCTCCTTGAGGGGTTTTGAGGCAAATCAAAAGGAAATGAACTAAGGGATGAAGGGGATCATTAGGAAAGCTAAAGCTTGGATTAATGAAGTTAAATCACCAAGTAGGCTCTACTTTCCTTAATCATATGTTTTCATGTTTTGTTTTACTTTTGGTAAATATTTTATAGCATGATAAACTATGTATGAAGTGTTGTGTCCTTAACATGTTTTATGTTTTGAGTTGATTTATTGTTTTGGATACATCACCATTTGATTCAATCCAAGTAGTACTTGAATTGGTAAATCTAAGTAGATTATGTTAATGAAAAAACCTTTGAAATTATATATAACATGATTCCTATACTTGGTTGAATATATGGTTGTTGTTTTTCAACATAAGAAAATCACTTTCAAAACTATCTTATGTTTTGGATTCAACATCTTTACAAATCATATGTTTTCATGTCTTTGTTTTATCTTTGGTAAATCTTTAGTAGCATGTTAAACTATGATTTATTGTGTCCTTAACATATTTTATGTTTTGAATTGATCTATTGTTTTGGATGCATCACCATTTGATTCAATCCAAGAAGTACTTTATTTGGTAAATCTAAGTAGATCATGTTAATGAAAGAATCTTTGAAATTACATGTAACATGATTTATATACTTGATTGAATCTTTGGTTGTTGTTTTCCATCATAAGAAAATCTCTTTCAAATGTATCTTATGTTTTGGATTCAACAAACTTTACAAATCATATGTATTTTGTTTTAAAGTTTCACAACTTGTTTTGCATTGATTGGTATATCATATTCAAGTTGTATTTATATTTACATATGATTTGTCCCCTAATTTCAATCAAATCTATTTTTATGTTTTGTGAGCTACATTGTTGATTTGATTGACATCCCTATGCATCACATGTTTAGAGCTAATTAATTTCATACAACTTGTGAATCTTTGACATCATTAATAAGTTGTTACTTTTAACATGTGACTTGCATTCCTTCCTTAATCATAAATGTTTTTATGAGCTAAAACTTTCAAAAGCCTTAGGCATACATTTATGAGCTTTCATTTTCAAAATGATTGAGGACATCACACACACATCATGTATTTTCATCTTTGCATTCATAGTGTGTGTGTGTGTATTAGATTTTCATTTTCATATCCGCCTATTTTAGAGGCAAATGTAATGAGCTTAATTGAATCTCCATCAAGTGTTATCTAGACACTACTTAGAGAGATAACCAGCCGTTTGGTTGAAGAGGTTATTGCTTAGCCTATAAAAGCAAAATGTATAGGTTGATGTTAAGCCTTGAAAAACATCATTGTAAAGGTTATTGCTTAGCCTTGAAAAGCATATTGTAAATGTTATTGCTTAGCCTATTGAAAAGCATAAATAGTGAAAATTCGGTGGGGTGTTGGATCACAAGCCGGTAGTGGATGTAGGCATTGAGGCCGAACCACTATAAATCCTTGTGTGATGGTGATTGCTTTGTGGTGATTCTTTTGTTAGCTTTCGCATCTTGTATGATAAATCATCACATGTGACTAGTTTGTTTTAAAGAAGTTAAAATTGGTTAAAATTGGTCATAAATGAAGCTCACCCTATTCACCCCCCCTCTAGGGTTCGGATCCCCGGACTTACAACTTTTGCTTTGTCTTCTTTGGTTGTTATGACCAAAGGTTTTGAAGATTTGAGAGAGACAACGAAGGGAGATGGATCGTTCTCTTCGGATCTGCCGGAAGGTTTGTTTTCTTCCGATGATCGCTGAGGAGCCTTGCCTTTATCTTTCTGAAGATGTTTGGTGAAGGGTGCTATTTCTTCCTCCTTTTCTTCTTTTTCATCTTTGTACATTTGAGCATCTGCAAAATGGACTTCTTTGCCTTTGAAGGGCTTTTTGTCTGCAAACACCCGATGTATCGAGTCGTCGTTGCCAACGAACTTGATGCATTGATGTAGAGTTGAAGGGACGATACCATTCTCGTGGATCCAGGGGCGTCCAAGAAGGATGTTGTAGCATGAAGTGGTTCTTATTGCATACACAGTGACTTCGGAGATAAGATCACCGATTTGCAACTTGAACCTGATTTTGCTGATAGGCCTTTGAGTGCTCCCATCGTACCCAAAAATGGATACAGACGTGTGACTCAGCTTGCTAGGTGGGATGCCCAGCTCTTCAAGTGCCGAAGTAGAGATGAGGTTGAGTGCAAAACCTAGGTCGATTTGGACTCTGTGTATCGACATTTCTTTGATGTACCTTGTGAAGTATAGGGGTCGGTTGTGCTTTGTCTCGCCTAGCAGGAGATCATCCTTACCGAAGGCGATGGTTGCACTTGCTGTTTTCTGTACCGAGAGGCATTCAATGCCTGATCCCTCGGTTCTCTTCGTTTCTCCCTTCGAGGGAGTATTTGATTTTTTGACCCTATAGTCCATTTTAATTTGTAGGACTTGTGGGGCATGTTTGTCGACATCCGCATTCAGTCTTTGGAGTTCTGAAATGAGATTATCACGACTGTGTGTGGAGACATTTGTAATAAGTCAAGGATGTGCAGTTGTGCAAGTATGTGTTTGAAGTGCTCAATCAAGTCGTACTTGAAAGCCTCCTTTGGGCCTGCACGTTCATTATTGTTGCCACTTGGGGCGTTTACAACATCTTTTCCCGAAGGATTTACATAAGAAGAAGAAGAAGGATGTTGGTTGTAGTTTTTGTGGTAATCCCGGTCAAAATGGGTTACTTCTACCAACTTCGAGAGCTTCTTGAGAAGGGCCTTCATTTGGAAGATCGTCCTTGGGATCCAAGGGTTGATCCTTCTCATTTGCTGAAGATGTGTCTGCAACAGAGTCACCATCCTCAGTGATTGCGTTACATGGAGCATTTTCCGAGACAAGTCCTGAACAACATCCAGCAACTTTTCTTCTTCATCGAGTAATTTGTCGGTCCAGACATCTCCTATGAGGTCAGGTATCTGGGACCAACTGACCAAATCTCCATCGGCTGAAGTTTCTTCAGGATGATCGGTCAGAAGAGCTGTGAGTTGCGACGTCACGGTTTTAGGGGACGAAGGCTGAGAAGATGTTATCACAGTGGAAGTCACCCGAGAAAATGTGGCTCCGGAAGATATACTATCAGGTGTAGCCGAAGAGTATGTGTCTTCGGTAGATGATGCTTCAGAGGCACTATCATCCTGAGCTATCGCATTGCAAGTTGCCCTGATAGGAGATCCCTCCAGAGTGGACTGTTGGGAGTTGGACTCATCATCAGATGTGAGAGGGTCTTCTATCCAGCAGTTTTCTCCATCTTTAGGAGTTGAAGGAGGAGGTACCTGATGATTTCCAGGGACTTTCGGTTTCGGATTTTGATTGCGAAGATCTTGCTCTTGTTCTAAGGCAAAGCGCTGCAAGATCCTTGCATGCTCTTCAAGATCAGGAATGGAAGCCAAATCTTCTTCTTCGTCTGCCCCTTGTGGTTCAACATGATTGAGTTCCGCTGGGGCGTTGAAGGGTGCTGAATCAACAACATTTTCTTGAGCATCCTCCTGGTCTTTTTCATCATCGGACCAGGATCCTTGTTGCTAATATGGGTTATACCAGATTATGGCATAAGGTGAGATTCGGGAACCCATTCTTTGTCGGAGAGGTATTCTCCTGTTTCAAGGGATTCCTCCCACTCGTCGGTGTCACTGGACTCATATCCATCCATGGAGAATCCCATTACCGAATTGCAAGAGTATGATACCCCCTGCGTAGTTTCATTTCTGAATTGAGGTGGCATAAAATCACCAAGGGTGAATTTGTTTTTCCACCTTTGAAGCCTTGGATTCTTCAGTTGCCCCCAGCGAAGCAATGGAAGAAGTCTCTGCCTTTTTAGGGACTTCTTGTTTTGGTTGAGCTTTCTCCTGCTGCTTGAGCTTGTGGAGTTATCTCTTGGTTTGCCTTCGCTGTCGAGTGGTAGGCTTTGTTTTGACGATCTCCCAATTTTCATCTTCTAGGAGATCGGGATGTACCCATATAGGTTGTTCGTCCGATGTTGGATAAGGAACCAACTCTTGGGATGTTTGGGTCATTTTTATCACCTTGAAGGAAGTGGTGGTCTTCTCCTTTGGTGATTTTGAAGTTTGTCCATACGACACCATGTTGACGGAGGCAGACCTATAGTTTTTGTCAAAGGTGATGACTCCATTTTTCCACATCTCGTTGATCTTCTTTCTCACAACGAAGCATTGATTGAGAGAATGCGAGATCATTTGATGGTATGGACAATACCGAGGATCATTGATTTTGCCAACATCTCCCGGTCTTTTGGGCTCAGGCAAGGTGAGTTTACCATTTGCTACGAGTGCCTCGAAGATTTCTTCAACATCTTCATCGAACGGGTATTTTTTCTCTACTCGTTCTCTGAAGGCATCAGAGAGTTCAGGTTTCTTACTTGCAGCTTTATTTTCAGCTTTCTTTGGCTGCGAGGAGCTGACTTGGTTTGCACATTAAGAACCTCCTTTTTCTTTGGCTTTGAGGTCATAATGGTAGCCGGCTCTTTCTTTGATGAATGCTGATTGTTGAGGTCTTTGATCACCGTTTCAGCCTCCATAGCTGCTTCTAGGAGTTCTCCCAGGTTCTTTGATTTGTTGCCGATAATCATGGAGGGAATCCTTGCTCTCATGTTGTTACGGCAGATGTCGACGAGCGACACTTGTGGCAGCACATCGGAGCACTTGTACGCCATCGCCTTCCACTTGTGAATTAAGTCATAAGTTGACTCATTCTCTCCCTGTTTTAGGCTGCAGAGTTGCGCCATAGTAACATGATGATCCTCACCTTTGAAATGGGTTAGGAAGCGTGTCTCTAGCGTGGCCTAATTTTGGATGGAGCCCTCTGGCAGAGTGGAGTACCAATCAAAGGCCGTACCTTTTAGGGTACTTGCAAAGAGACGGATCTTGAGGGCATCTTGATCCGCGATAGCTCCTGTCAGTATCTTGAAGTAGATGACGTGCTGTCTGGTTGAACCTTTCCCCGTATATGTTTGGAGGGTAGGTTGCTTGAATTTTGCAGAGAACGGGACTGAGTCCATCCATAATGGATATGGTGGCTTGATCCCATGCTCCTTCAGTGTATCCTCTTCTTTTGCTTTGGCGAGGATATCGTCAACGTCCTTTTTAGTAAGAGCGCATGACTCACTGTTTTCTACATTCTCCTCGTTATCTGGAGGAGGTTTTTTTGTTTTCTTGACGCTGAAAAGCGAGGAGAAGATTTTCCATTAGAGTCTCAATCCTTTGTTAACCTTGCTCCAACTGCTGGATGCGTGCGGTCGTTTCATCAGGAGGTGGATTGCGAGGTTGCTTAGAGTTTGTAGCCAAGACGCTCATCCCCCGTGATTCAAATGAGGAGATCGTCCTGGTGACTGAGCTGGGGCTCATTCTTGAAGAGCTTGAGGAAAGATTACTCCGTTGTCCTTGGCTTGAAGGAGTAGAAGATTCTTCCGGATGTCTTCGTGTCTGGGAGACGCTGCGAGTCACCGGTCGTCGGACATGAAGTTTAGTCGCTGACTTCTGGCGTCTTTTGGTTTTGCCAACCATGTGGACAGCAGCAACTTAGTCGGGTCTTTCTTTTTCGACCCATTTCTGGGAGACTTGAAGGATAGGATGCTGGGTCCTTTGCTTCTCTAGTCTCTTTTATCGATACGACATGCGGTGACTTATGCAACGGGCAATTTGAGCTTTTGTCAGCTCTGGCTGGGCTTTAGCAATAAAGGATGTACTCCCTCTAGCGCAGCAGCTAAGCCTGTCTTCTTTGAAACTGGGCATAGACAGGATTTGGACTCGGTCCTTCGACTGTCGTAGCAAAGCTTCGAATTTTGCTAGTTAGCCCCCGTTGAGATAAAGGGTCGAACTGCAAGAGTGCAGGCCTTGGTAGGTTCTTGTAGAGGCCTGGTGATGTATGATTTGATTTTTGGCTTGTAGGAGCAAGCCGACTCATGATGGGTTGCCTTCTTTGTCAGGCAAGAGGCTGGTTTCTCCTCCTTCATGTATGTAAGAGGATAGAACCGGTTTTCTTTGAGAGGGGCTAGGTATGCTGGCTTTGCAGATGCTCGAGACCTCCTTTGTTTTGGTGAAGGTCTTGGGGATCAAGTCTTAGGGTAGACCTGGATCTCTGCGGGTTGAGGCTTTGCGGGGTTGCCAAGGGCTTCAGGCTTCTTCGTGTTTGCCCTTGGTGTCATGGCAGTGACACATTGTGGGGCGATCTTTTGCTTCTTAGCAGGTGCAGTTTCCTCTACGGGAAGTGGGAATGGTCCTAGTGACCAGAAGATGATAGTCCGGGGAGTAGAGGTTGACCCGATGTTTTAAGGTTTGTCGGGGGAGGTGACGCTTCAGCAGCTAGCAGGGCGCTTATGAGTGCACTTGTTCTACTTCTCCTGGAGCATGAGCTGGTACTTGTTCTCATCGAAAGTGATGGTTAATGAAGTTGCCATTATTAGTTTTTGGAAAATTTCTGAAACAAGACCACATCCATTAGTAATCACAAGAATACAGTGATTATAAATGGGAAAAAACTATGGTTTTGTCTTTTCAAATCGCTCGAGGGAACATAGCCCAGTCCAAGCGAGGTGAAGAAGGCAAAAAGCCATAGAGAATACAATTGTTCTGAACGCAAGTACATGAGGCTCAGGGCGAGCGTTACAGTGACTGCTAGAAGCAATTGTGGACCTTAAATCAAATTACCGAGAAGTGAGGCTCACTCAAGGTAAGATGATATAAGGTTGGAGATACAAATGTGTCGGTCGCAAATACAGTAGACCCGGAAGGGCATACTAGCACTGCTAGGCACAAATGTTGCAAATCGCATCCTTGGAATAGACACGAGATGGGATTTTTTTGAAAAGTCAAAATCGGATTCATAAAAGAGAGCAAATGGTGTTCCAATCTGAATAAGAGCTCAAACATTTCTGCGAGCGCTAAATCCAAAAAGGAGGGAACCAAAATTTATTGAATGTGAACCCAAAAGTGACGGAAGGTTTTTTTTTTTTTTGAAAGGAACACAAAGGTTTTCAATTCGGCCTTATGAAACTTTAGTAGATAGATCAGCCCCCAGGTAAGGGTATGATTACTTAATGAACTCGTTTGGAGGACCCTTGCCTCGAACAGTCTAGCTGTCTCCACACTCTGGACAAGGCTTTTCTTAGATCTACTTTGGTCAAAGAACGCAGTTGGTGCAACCTGCATGGGTTTTGAAAAAAAATTTGATTTTTTTTTTGGATTCATCATAGAGAACGAACGGTGTTCCAATCCGAATAAGGGCTCAAACATTTTTGCGAGCGCTAAATCCGAAAAGGAGGGGACCAAACTTTCTCAAATTTGATTCCAAAAAGGAAAAAAAAATTTGAGGGAGTTTTTTTTAAGAGGTTTTTTTTTTTAAATCCCTATCGGACTCACCAAAGAGAAAAGATGGTCCATTCCCCGATAAGAATAATAGCTGCGAACATTTCTGTGAGCTATCAAGTTCAAAGAGGATATGATCAAAGTTTTTCAAAATTGAATCTGACAAAAGAAATCAGATTTTTTTTTGAAATTTTTAGAAATGAGAAAGAATGGAAATGAGTTCAAAGGTAGAAATCTTCCCAAAATCCCATCTCATTTTTTTTTAATGCAAGATCCAACATAGGCCACCAACTAGAAAGGAGCCTAAGAATTCAAGCATCACGTTTTCTAATGAACTGGTCCCACCGGGTATGCCAGCTTGATGGACCCAGAATTTTTCCTTCCTCTCCTCTCCCATCCGTCCCCGGGGTCACCGAGAGGATCCGGATGGAGGGAAGAAAGGGGGGAGAAAGACGGGCATCTATATTTTGTACGGGTATGCCATATTTTCTATTCTACTTGGAATTTAGAAATGATGATCTGGAGATCCACCTTCGCAAGTAGAAATGAAATCAACCTTTTTTCTAACTTTCCATTGCACATATATTTAAGAAAAGAGACACTTTTTAAAATGCCGTGAGAGGCGATTTCTTTTTGTTTGCCGTGAAAGGCGATTTTGTGCCGTAGGAGGCGATTTGTGTCGTAGAAGGCGATTTTGTGCCGTAAAAGGCGATTTACAAATCTCATCAAAATGAAAGACAAGAAATGTGATTTTTGTCTCTTAAAGAAAATACAAAGTACAACAGAAACGTAAGAAAGAGAATCTAACTTCTCTGGAGATTGCGGGGACCAGTTCAGATCGACGGTCGCAAGTCATGTATGGACTTCGCCATCGTCCTTCAGATGAGAATGCTTGATGCTTTGATTCTTTGGCTTGGCTTGGACTTCAGTTTCTTAGAGGATAAGGACCAAGGGAAGGTCCTATACCCAATAAAAAATGAAGAGACGGGTTGAAGAGCCGCGTCTTGGCCATGTTGAATAGGAGAAGAGAAGGCTTTTTCTTGGGGGGCACCCCCCCCCCCAAGAGACGTCAATCACCTTTTGGTGTTTGTTGCAGTAGAGTTTCTTCAGAGTAGCAGAGCTTCTGGATGGATTTCTTGGTCTTGAGTTCGAGATTCCGGGATTCGGGCTTGTCTCCTCTTGTAATCACCTCCTTTTATAGGCATTTGGTAGCCTTTAGGTGATTTTATGAGCTTTAATGCATTTAAAGCCACATAATGGGAGGAGTTACAAGTTTTAATTCCTTTATTTTGTAACTCCTTTTTCTTGGCTTCTGATTGGCCGGTGGAGATAATGGGCATTTAATCTCCTTTAATCTCCATGATGAGAGGAGTTTCATAACTTTAATGTCATGATGACTTGGACTTGTAACTCCCATTTCCTTGAATCTGATTGAGCCATCCAAAATAATGAGTTAATGACCGCATTTAGTTGGGTCAATTAACAACATTTAGTGGTCGTCGGGGATTTGAAGAGTCGCGGGTCGTGCCGCGTCTTTTGGAATTCTTCTTGCGATGATCGATGATGGATCTTCATGTTGATCGACGTCGGATGATCGTGCAACTTCAGACATTGGTTGGTACCAGCGGACCAGTGACATCTGTCTTGTCGATTTTTCGATCGGTCAAACAGAAAGTGCACTTTTTTTATCAGCTAGTTGGCGATCTTGGAGCGATTGATGACGATTTCATGCTCTTGACGGCGGATTCGAGATGTCGACGGAGATCAGTCGATTTTGAGCATCAAAAATCAGGTTTTCAGGAAATTACAGGGGCTTGAACTTCCAAAACGTGAAAAAGGACGGAAAACGGGTCACCCGGCGACCATGGATATTGGTCCCCTTTTGGTTGCCGTTTCTCAGCCGTTCTTTGGTCTTTTTCGCCGCCGTTTTCTCCTGAATTTTTCTTGACATTTCTTCTCAATTATTGACTCAGTTCTCCTGAAGAAAGCCTGATAAGAAGCCATGCAAATCAGTGCACAAAGTTTCCTATTTTTTTGGAAAAGCGGAAGACTTTGCTGCGCAGAGTTGCCTTTTTTTTTGTCAAGAGTCGAAACTAGGTCAAACGATGTCGGAATGACCTGAAATTTGACGTGACGCCTCCTGAGTAGTGGGTAGGACCAACCATGGACTTTTGCTTGAGTTTTGAAGCCGTTTGGGGTCCCGTCGCTGTTAGGCTTGATTTCACCGCAAGGAAGATGTTGCGCTTTGATGTGCGGTCAACCGATGTCCGATTGGCTTGAAATTTGACATGGAGCCTATGGAGTCTTTTTAAGATTCATTAACTCAGATTTGGATGTCATGGTCTCGGGATGCTTCGCCCTGCGGTAACCTTTATTTTCTTTCTGAGCATCAAAGTTGGGTCAAACGTTGTCGAAATGGCCTGAAATTTGACGTGCAACCCTTTTGAAGCATGTTGAAGCTGCCCATGTGCTCCGTTTGATGAGGAATGGTCCCGGTGGTTCTCGTCACCGAGAGGCTTGATTTTCTTTCAGAGCGTTAAAGTCGGGTCAAACATTGTCGGAATGACCTGAAATTTGACATGGAGTCTTTTAGAGGTATTTTAAGACCATTCGTGGGCTCTGATCGAAGTTTTGATGTCTTCGACGCCGCCGCCGCCCTGAGCGACTGTTTAGCTGCCAGATGAGTGAAGTTATTCCAAATATTGATGTTGGAATGACCCGAAACTTCATGTGAACTCCTCTTTTGCCTGTCTTGGAGGATCTTGCAGTTTTTGTTTGATTATGAGAAGATCTGATACTCAAAGTAGCATTGCCCGTTTGTAATAGGATGCAGCTTCACGTGGCTTCTTGATGTTGAAGAGGCAAAGTGACATTTTTTGTGTCAACAAAAATTATCATCACTTATCTTTATTTAAAGCCCATATCATGACCACAAAAAAAGGGGAAAAAATGATGAGGGAGGCCAAGTTTGGGTGGGGATCAAACAAAGAGAGATAGAGAGGTGTCATATGCAAGTTTTTACAAGTTTACCGAAATATTTACGGCGATATACTTGCAATTGCAGGTTTACCGCCGTACTATACATGGGGTTTGTTGCTTACAATTATTAATCCTAATGTTGTAAGGTGTGCATCAAGGTTAGTGGGCCACTATGATTAGACGTATTCAAATAAATCACAACTGTCCATTTGGGTTCTTCTTCTTATCGACCTTCACACCCACATGCAGGACAATATCAAGAAGTTAGATAGAGATTGGCAAAACCATTAAATTAAAATAAATATTAGAAAAAAGAGAAAGAATACCCAATACTACGGACCATATGCAAAAGTTTCAAATCTAGATAATCTCACACTTCTATCATGAATATTTTCCAAGTGAAGATGCACATTGAACCACAATAAACTCCCACAACATTGCTTCTGTTGAAAGACAGAGATGATGAGGGGAATAGTCTAAGGATGAGGACGAATGGAACAATCACAATCGTGTACGGGTATGGGGTAGGAGCCAAAAGTCATCAAATCTAAAAACGTAGTTATCAAGAGAGGAAATAGTAGGGCACTAACAGATTGGAGAAAAGAAAGGAATAGATCAGAAACTTCTTGTGATACCTAAAAGACCTTTCGAAAATCACCACATTCTTTGTGATATCTGAAAATTCTATTGAAAATCACCACATTCTTTGTCTCTTTCCACTCAATTAAAAGGAACTCTTGAAACCAAAGCACCAATATTTAGAAGGAATTTTATCAAAACTATCAAATTTCACTTCACAGATGACCTTTGCACTTGCAGCCATGTGAGGCTAGCTGTCACTGGGATAAACGACAATGCAATGGTTCATGATGCTTGCGTCCCTGCATTTATCTCCAGCTCTGTTGCATTGTTTCTCGCACTCTGTGGTTGTAATAACCCTTGTTCTCACTGAACATTTGAGCTGCTTCCGAATTTGTAGGGGAGTTTGGGTTAGGGTCACAAGAGGAGGGACTGAAAAATGTACGAGTCTTGTTAGGTACACTTGGTATATACCTGAATCAAAATTCTTTATAAGTAAACATAATAAGAAAATGCTAGAACCAGATCTGTGATACCCAGATCTGATGTTGCATTGGATACTTGGATGAGGATACCACTGCGTCTGAATATCCAAAACATGGACAAAGATTCAAATAAATCACTTTTGTCACATACTACTCTTGTTCATATGTGTGATTCTTGTTACTATAAACATTTAATCCTTTTTTTTTCTCTAAACAGTCTTGTGACCCATTTTATTAACTTCGAATTTTGTTTAAAAGAAAAAAAAATGTCAATGCTTTTTTCATCTTCCCAGCATGTTATATGCATGCAACCATTGCGCTTTACAAATGTTTTTCACTTATGATTAAAAAAAAATGTCACCATTTATTTACAGTATTGGTTAAATAGATGTGATTTTAAAAATTAATTGCTTTGTGCAAATTCAATTAAAACATATCTGAAAGTGCCCTATGTGAACTTTGTACAAGTGTCATGTCACACTGTACATGATGCATTCCAGATTCAGATTGGGCTTCCATGTAAAAAACAACAAGGCAGTAAAGGACCTTTTACCTCTAATTGAAAGCCGGCCATAGACCACATTCATGTAAAAGAATTGTTACTAAAAATCCAGGTACATGCCGCTACCCAGAATTTGAGAAAAGCACTTTATTACAAGGTATTTTGGATGTAACCAGAGCACCAATAGATGAACATAATTCAGAACATGGGTAAGGAATGAGATGGGCAAGCAACAAAATACCACTATACAAATCATACTTCAAAGAGTACGTAAATAGATGGGTTCTCAACACATATTTGTACCAGAATTTCTCACTGTGGCATTTTGTCAAACATAGAACTGACAAAAAAAAAAAAAAAACACCCACATACAACTAGTAAAAAAAAAGAGGAGAAGAAAATTAAAAATAAATGTGATAAATAGAAAAAAGGATGCAACACGTCTCTGCCTTAGGTCACGTGGACATGGTAGATGCCTGTAAAGTGCCCACAAGTAATTGAGGCAACATTGTAGCAGCGTGAAGGACACGGCAATGGCTTTTAGAGATGACAATGAAGAAGACAACGAAGATATTGGAGTCCGGCCACGAATCGATGTGGAGAGAGTTGTTGAGTTACTGAGATTGAGACTGCACGTTAGAGGAACTGTGGGTTGTTCCATTGGTTTCAAGGAGAGCTCTACAAAGGTGAAGGAGAACGATTTTAATTAATGGTGACATTAGTAGCGCCATTATTGGTAGGAGAAGATGGGCTTAAGTGAGAAGGAGAGGGAGAGGAATCGTTTGGTAAGTCGTAGAGAGAAGTTACGGTTTGACGCAAATTAAACTCAATTAATGGCTGCTATGGAGGAGTTAAGCCAATATTGGAGATAAACTGTTTCTAAGGATTTGAAACAAGGCCACCTTACAGAGGAGTTAATGAGAGGAGAGATAGAGTTTTCAAGGGAGGGCTTTGAGACGGCTTAAACCATTTAACTGAGAGTAAAACTGTGTTATGTGTTTAATAGGAGAGGGGGATGATTAAAAAAAAAGAAAGGAGAGAGGGGACGTGAGGGAAGAGGGTATTAAGAGGGGGTCAATAGAAAATGGAACAATCAAAATCAATTGAAGGAATTGAATATGATTTCTCAATTAGATTCACTTCACTTCATACATATATATATATATATATAATTGCTTCAATTTGATTGGTTGCAATTTGGAGGGTTTTATTCTTAAATTCTTTTCCTCTTATTTTGGAACTTTTCAACTTTTCTTAGGATTTCTTCGCCAAAGTTTTTTCATGGAACTTCTTTTATTCTAATCTCTTCTTAATGCCGTGGGACATTAGCTGGAGGGTTGGGATAGTCGCAGAGTCCACCTACACAAGAGAAATTACATAAAAATGCGATATAAGAAATTATCGGATTTATATATGAAAACTTTGCCGCTTCGTATTTTGCTCGTCCGAACTCGTATGAATGCAAATGAGTAGCCTATTCCGCTTAAATTCTGCGTCCAATGCAATGATACAAAGAAATAAAGTCATTTTACGAGTTAAAATAAAGTTATAAGAGATGATAATTCGATAGAATGATAAAATTTCCGTGTACATCAAATGATATGCACGTGAGATGCTGATAAAACTCAGACTAATGAGGGGTAAAATATGTAATATTTAACACACATCAAATGCTTTTGGCAAAACCTAAAAAAAAAAAAAAAAACCCTTAACAAAGAAAAATTAAGCTTATGTGCCTTTCAACTTTGAGATTCCTAGGTTTTTGTGCAACGAGGGAATTCTTGGCTCTCTTTCTTCTTCAATTCTTAGTTGAGGAAACTCAAAATAAGGTCGAGAAGAAAAAGAACTCTATATCTGCTCGATCCGCACCTTGCTTACGAGACTTGAACTATAAAAAACATTGAGCACTCACCCTGATACCGATTTAGGAACGATGCCGGAGAAAGGGGCGGAGGCGGAGTGCCGATGTCAATGCCGAGAGAGGGATAGAGGCGATGTGATGATGTTTGATGGTTTTTGCCAATTTGAGGATGTGTGTGTGAGAGAGAGAGAGAGGTCTTTTGGAGTCTGTCTATTTGCTCTTTTAAGTGGGGGTTGAGCTAGATAGGCCTTAAAGCCCTTATAGGTTCTTTTTTTATGTTTTTTTTTGTTCCCCCCAACCCTTACACATGGATCCGCCCCTCGATGCGAAAAGACTTTCAATCTAATGTGTTTTAGGCATATTGTAAGATTTATCAAGTAGACATTTGAATAAAATTATAAAAAATATAAGTACATTTATTGTGATTAATTTGATGGAGGGCGTATCTCTAATCCATGTGAAATATTGCAAGGGCCATTCTAAGAGAAGTGAGAGGAGGAGTGGAATCCGAATCTTCTGAGGTTTTAACCTACAGAACCCTATAGTAGGGCCTATTTATCGAAATATGAATTGTTCAAAATAAAGTCCCTCAAGGTATATATGGGACACCCTTAAATTTTACGCCAATTTGAGTTTGTTTCAACGATTTGATAAAAAAAAATGTGATTACCACAATCTTATGCATTTCCATTATCACTTTTTTTTTTCATAAGACAATCAATCCAGCAATAGAAATATACTCGGTTTGATACAAAATTTGAGGATACATCATTTACTGCAATGACGTTTATTATGAACAACCCGAATTTAGATAGATTGGCCGAACTGTGGAGCTCCACTCCCCTAACTCAGAATTTCTCTAGGCTAGCCTCAAATGATCTGGACTCCAGAGAGGTGAGGGTAGTGAGTGTGCAAGAAGGTGATGGATGAAGAGAGGTCATAGAATATAAAAGTAAGGTTTGCACTTAAGTTATCTACTAATCAGTCGCGCCAATTCATTTCTCATACATTTAAATCTATCTATCCACATGTGTTACAAATAAAATGGATAACCAAGAACAGTTATAATCCCCAAAATATGCACCTGAACTTTGAGCAAGCCCTCATAAAAGTCACTTGAGGTCGAGTCAACACATTATCTGATGACGCCAAAAAATGACTTTCGGGCACCACCGGGCAAGTGATATGTAATTAATGTAGAAATTAATGAAGAGAGAGAAGGTTTATAGTGGTTCGGTCAGTATGACCTACATCCACTTTAAATGATCACTTTACTGCTCTGAGGAGGAGATTACAAAGTAGTCAGATACAATAATGATGTGAAGAATTCGAGGAGAGCCGTTCCTTTGATAGGACTCCTCCTTTTATACTCTTTCTCCAACGGGTGGGAAGATTCTCCAGGGATCTCCAATGATGTACGCTCCATTCTGGTTGAGTCTTCCGAACCGTCCTCAACATACGAGCAGATAAGATATCCTCCGCGGGAATTGGTAAGAGCAGGTAGGTAAAACAACGCGTGCTGACTTTGTCCTTCAGTGGATCCGGACCCGGCCGATGACGACCCGGGCTTATCATGGACTTGGGTCAGTTGGTCTTGACCTGCTATAGTGGACCGAGCTGTTTGGGCCTAACTCGTCACTGCGGACCGAGTCATTTGGGTCTGACCCATCATTTGTCCCTCAATGCCTCGCGTCAAAGGAAACTTTGAAAGTGAGGCATTTTGGATATCAGGCTATTTTTTTATTTTTTTTTATTTTTTATGCCGAGCATTTGTAGCTTTTCTAGATACTGTCCGTCTCTGCCGTTCCTTTTTTAATACATGCACTTCGCAGAGGGGTTCCGGGGGTGTCCCCCGGCGGTGGTCGAGCTGACCGGTCAGCTCGCAGGGGTCCAAGGGGCAGCGCCCCCGGACCAAAAAATCTTGCTGGCGACAGAAGTGCTGAACGGGGCAGGTGCAGGGCGCCCAGGCTGCTGGCACTAGCACTGCTAGGCGCCCAGCCTGGGCGAGGAGCATGGAGGAGATGGGCGCCCAAGGCTACTGGCGAGACGACCAAGGCCAGACGGGGCGCCCCAGGCTGCGGGCGAGGCGAGCAAGGTTGGGCGCCCCAGGCTGCGGGCGAGGCGAGCAAGGTTGGGCACCCCGCACACACCCAGGTGGGCGAGCAAGGCTGGGGCGCCCCCACTCCGGGCGAGGCACGCACCCAGGTGGGCGAGGAAGGCTGGGCGCCCGGGGCGTTGCAGCTGTTGAGCGAGCTGCTGCCCCGGGCGAGGAGCGCTGGGCGCGGGGAGCTCGGGCGAGGAGCGCTGGTGGGCGCTCAGGCGGGCGACCCTGCTGCTGCGCGTGGTGGGCAGGCAGTCGACGCCGGACGGTCAGGCGCGGCTGGTGCGGGGTCCCGTGCTGCGAGTGGCAAGAGTGGTCAGGGCGCCCAGGCAGGCAAGACGCCAAGAGGCGTGCGCTAGGTGGGCGAGCAGGGCGAGCAGGCGCCCGTGGCCGTGGCGAGCGTGGGGATGAGCCAGGCGGGCGAGGCGAGGCCGTGCGCCAGGCGGGCGACCGTGGCCTTGCGCTGGGCGGGCGAGCAGGGCAAGTCCGCTGCGGGCGAGGCGAGACCGGGCGCCAGGCGGGCGAGGCTGTGCGCCAGGCGGGCGGCGTGCTGGTTGGCAAGGCAGCGGGCGGCGAGGCAGCCTGGGATGCACTTACTGCTGGGCGAGCTGCTGGTGGGCGCCCAGCAGCTGTTGGGCGAGCAAAACACTTTTTTTTTTTTTTTTTTTTTAAAATAAGGAAACTTGGAGAAATAATAGTCAGGACTAATGACAATTGTAAAGACCAACCTCTGTGTTCATGTCTGACCACTTCATAAGTTTCCAATGACCAATGCATTGCTCCAGGCCCATTATTGTTTTTGAGTAGCCAGGTTAGGATTAAATTCCATGCCTGATATGCATGACTAATTACAGGATATCCTATCTCCATTTATGGACATACTTCCAAGTCCTCAAATGATGCCATTAGGTGTTAGGTGTTGGAATGTGATTTGCTATGAAAAATAAGCCAAGGGCAAAAGTTGAGAGAGTTAGTAAGTTTGGTTTTATTAGTCAAATGTGATTTGGCAAGAAAAGTAATAGTTCAAAGCTTGGGATGGCATTTGGCTTTTGACAGGGTAACAAGTCAATGAGTGATGACTACATGTGCAGGGGCGCCCATATGGTTTTGTCTTTTCATTTTTCTTTTTTGTGGTGGGCGACGAACAAGGCAGGGGCTGTGGGCGCCCCTTGTGGCGCTGCTACAGGCGCGGGCGCCCCTGTGGTGTTGGACGCTTAAGGTGCTGGGAGCCAAGGTTGGGCGCCCGTGAGTCGTTGGGTGCCTGAGAGGTGCTGTTCCAGCTGGTTTGGCTCATTTGGGTGGCCAGACAGTTGGGTACGCTAATTTAATGTAGTCCCCTGGGTTGCAGATGGCCTGGTGAAAGAAGCAGACTGCTTGCCTGAGAGCAAAGACAGCTGAGGATTGCTCGTGAGAGAGCTTGAGACCGTGCTTTTGGCGCCCCGTGAAAGAGCCGCTAAGTTAGGGGTTGGCTGCCTGTTTGAGAACAGTGCAGAGGTAGGCCAAGCTTCTTTGACGACCCGCGCGAGAGCCGATAAGCTGGAGATATGCTGCCTGTTTGAGAACAGTGCAGAGGTAGGTCAAGCTTCTTTGACGACCCGCGAGAGAGCCGCTAAGCTGGAGATAGGCTGCCTGTTTGAGAACAGTGTAGAGGTAGGTCAAGCTTCTTTGACGACCCGCGAGAGAGCCGCTAAGCTGGAGATAGGCTGCCTGTTTGAGAACAGTGCAGAGGTAGGCCAAGCTTCTTTGACGACCCACGAGAGAGCCGCTAAGCTGGAGATAGGCTGCCTGTTTGAGAACAGTGCAGAGGCCAAGCTTTTTTGGCGACCCGCGAGAGAGCCGCTAAGCTGGATATATAGGTTGCCTGTTTGAGAACAGTACAGAGGTAGGTCAAGCTTTTGGCGATCCATGAGATGATTCACCTCGCCTGGACCTGCTGATTTCCTCAGCATTTATATATTTTTGAGTTTTTGACAACAGCTCTGGCATGCTCTTTGGTGGTCGCTTCATTACTGAAAAGAGGAAACGGGATGAGCGGAGGCCTCCCAGAAAGGCGGTCATGGTGACTTTCTCGTTGGGCTCCTCGACTTGGAGGACCTCCTCGTTAAAACGAGTGAGGTAACTCCTCAGACTCTCATCTTGTTCCTGTTTTATGCTGAGTAGGTGGGTGGCAGGCTTCTGGTGGCGGTGTCCTCCAATGAAGTGCGACACGAAGGACTTGCTTAGTTCTGCAAAGGTGGAGATGGAGGTTGGGGCGAGACTGGAGAACCACTGCCTCGCGGAACCCTTCAAGGTGGTTGGAAACGCTCTACACATGATCTCATCAGGGACGTTGTGTAGTTGCATTAGGGTTTTGTACGTTTCCAAGTGATCCAACGGGTCCTTGGTCCCATCAAAAGTCTCCATGGTCGGCATTTTGAATTTTCTGGGGAGGGGGTAGTTTGCCACGGAGGGTTTGAACGGTGTATCTGTTCGTTGTACCAGATAGTCAATAGATTCTGGTACCTGTGCCTTCATGGCATTGAAGACGTTGCCAATCTGATTTTGCATCTCTTTGAACTTCTCATCCCAAAGGTTGGGAGCTTCTCTGGATTGACCTTGGAACTGGCTCTCGTCTTCCAGGCTGTAATTCCCACTTCCCATCTCCTGGAAATCAGGATCCTCATGATTGGAAGCAGAGGGAGGGGGTGGAAGTCCACCGTGATTCGACCCGCCCGAGGGAGGGGGTACGTTGAGATGAGCGCGGCCTTCAGGATCAACCAGGAGTCTTCCGTGTGGGACGACCGGCGGAGCTCCAGCAGATGTCCCCTGGGCATGGGTGACATGATGACGGGCGCCCAGGGCGCCATGAGGATAGGCGCCCAGGGCTTGGACGCCCAGGGGTTGGGCGCCCAGCTGTGGTCCTCGACCCTGGGCGCCCAGGGGTTGGGCGCTCAGGTGAGGGCGGCCTCGGTTGGCGCCTCGGCCCCGGGCACCGTGTGGACGGGCGCCCGGGTGAGGTGCCCCTCTGCGTGGAGCGACCAGTTGCTCCGAGAGTGGTGCTTCCTGCGGTCCTGCACCTAGCGCTCCTCCCCGACTCGCCAGCATGAGCTGCAGTATTTGTTGGTTTTGAGTTACCAACTGCTGCATGGTCTCCAGCATCTGCTGGGGAGAGGGAGCGGGAGCATTCGGTGCAGGGTTGGTCGGTGGAGGATTACCCTCGCCCTCACGCGAGGGGTTACCATCTTGTCGCCTTGTTGACCTGGTGATCGGCATGACTTTTTGAAAAAAGGGAATTCTTTTCGTTCCCACAGACGGCGCCAAACTGATGATGCCAAAAAATGACTTTCGAGCACCACCGGTCAAGTGATATGTAATTAATGTAGAAATTAATGAAGAGAGAGAAGGTTTATAGTGGTTCGGTCAGTATGACCTACGTCCACTTTAAATGATCACTTTACTGCTCTGAGGAGGAGATTACAAAGTAGTCAGATACAATAATGATGTGAAGAATTCGAGGAGAGCCGTTCCTTTGATAGGACTCCTCCTTTTATACTCTTTCTCCAACGGGAAGGGAGATTCTCCAGGGATCTCCAATGATGTACGCTCCATTCTGGTTGAGTCTTCCGAACCGTCCTCAACATACGAGCAGATAAGATATCCTCCGCGGGAATTGGTAAGAGCAGGTAGGTAAAACGACGCGTGCTGACTTTGTCCTTCAGTGGATCCGGACCCGGCCGATGACGACCCGGGCTTATCATGGACTTGGGTCAGTTGGTCTTGACCTGCTATAGTGGACCGAGCTGTTTGGGCCTAACTCGTCACTGCGGACCGAGTCATTTGGGCCTGACCCATCATTATCAACTCAAGTTGCACCCTCAAATAGTGGCACAAAGTAGATGACACTGGGGATCTAATTATCTGAACTTCCACCAAAGTCTCATATGCGAAAAATCAACTATAAAAGTTTAATCTTGTCCCTTGTTATAGCTTTGCTGGTGATGGAAAAGAAAAAATGAATTCAGATCATATATGATCATCGGATTCAGAGTTTTCGAATATGGAGATCATATAGCAACTGGAGTGTCAACTTAAATAGCCCCACTTTGCACTAAATATACCTCTTGTTTGAATCCTAATCATCGACTTCTCCTTATGCAGGTTCAGACCCTAGTCTAAACATAGTCATCAATCAAAACAACAATCCACAAATCCGTTTGTGTACACACCCTTTATGCGGAAAGGGGATATTGCCACGTTAGCAAATTCCATAGAAATGGAAACTTTAGAAAATGATTTTTACAGAATTTAGAAATTCATGTTTGGTTCGAATTTTTTTTCCTCACTGAATTGGTGCTAATATTGTTTGGTACGGTCGTTGATTCCTTATAGAAAATCAAATTTTCTTGTTTGGTGAAACAATTTTTTGAAGAAAAATAACATAACATATATATTATTTATTCAACATCAAATAATAAATTATTTTAAAGAAATAAAAAATGAAAGAGTGTAGGATTTTGAGTTGAAATAAAAAAGAGTGAGGAAAAGAAGGAGAAGTTGTCTGGGAAAACCATTTCCCATGACCTCCATAGGAAACCAATTTCTGGCATTAGCAAAGAATCTGCTGAAGATGTAGGAAAGCGTTTCTATAAAATTGATCCACACAAAATGCATGGAAAAAGAGTTTTTTGTGAAAAATTGTCCATTTTTATGCGGAAAAGTGTTAGGTAAATATGGAGGTTGGAAATATATGCTTCCCTGCCCTTTCCCAGATATAACGGAAAAAATGATCCATCCAACTTTTCAAATACGAAGAAAGAGGAATTACGTGGGAGAGAACTGTTTGGTAGAAGATACAAACTTCTTCATCTCTCTCTACTCTTCGTCCCTTTACTTCACTTGCGCTTCTTCAAATCCAGTTCTCAAAAAACCCACTTTTCATATCAATCCTCAAAAAACAGTCCCAAAACGCAATTCACTCGAATTCTACCATATTAGGGTTTCCCATCCAAACACTCCAATATATTCCCCTCAAATGACCATGAAATCGAGGGATTCTAATCGGTGGGTCACGACAAACGATTAATCCATTGGTCGAAATAGCTTTGGTCGGTGAAGACAACGGCGATGCGGTTCTCCGGGATATCAAGGACGAAGATCCTGTTGTTCTGATTATCCTCAACACCCTGTCGCCGGATGGATTCTCAGGCAGAAGATTCTGGCAATTATTTGCCGATCCTGACAATGAGCGCGAGGCCCAGAAAGCTGCTGAGAGAATGCCTTGAATCGTGATCAAAACGCGTGATGATGCAGGACGGTCTAATGAGAGGCTATCTGGAGAATTGGCTGAGATTCTGAGGGTAATGAAATATGGTATCTTGAAGCAGAAGGATGAGATTTCATTCCAATTGGAAGAATGGGTTTGGGCAAAGGAACCGCTGAGGTTGGAGATTTAGTCTGTTGCAATTGCTTATGGGGTTATCAACAGGACAAATGGAATTGTTGAAGAGCTTCTTAAGCTACTAGAGGCAGCGAAAAGGTCTAGAAATGGTGCTAGTTACCTGATTCGCAGTTCTACCAATTTGAATTTGAATTCGCAGTTCGCAATTCGATAGTTATCCAAATTTGAAGGGGTAGGTTGAATTAATTCGATTTTCAATTCGCTTGATTCGCAGTTCTAGTTCGATGAATTCGCTAAGTTAATTCGAGTATATAATTTGATATAATTCATATGTCCATTCAATATATGCATAAATATATTTTTTTAGTCATTTGATGCTTTAATAAGTATGAGAAAATAAATGATTAAAAGCATTAAATCAATAAACTATGAGAAAATAAATGTTTAAAAACATTCCATAACCTCTTTTATTAATCAATAAATTTCAATCATTTAACTATCCATATAAAATAAATTAAATCCTAAACACCAAATAAAAATGATAAAAAATATCAAATACCAAAATATAAATAAAACGTAAGGTATAAAATAAAAATTCATTAGAAATAGGAGTATGAAATAAAAGTCTTCATTTCCAATGCTTTTTTTCTTTGTCATGAGAAGGTGGCAAACTGCATCCGTATGATGAAATACTTCTTTGTCTACTAGGTGGACGTGATTGTAAAGAGGATTGCGTGATTGCAACATTTGTTGTACCACTTGGTCGGGACTCCACTCTACCGTCATTACGATTTTGAAGTTGAGGCTCATCATCATTGTCCAGTGCTTTCCACCTTAGGTTTTCTAAATGTGTACTTGAATCTTCAATAACATCTGGCTGAGGATCAATGTCCCATTTTCTAAATGGTCCTTCATTATATCCCTCCTTCATGCGTGATAAAAGACGAAGATTTGAATGAATAAAGACAATAAGTTTATCTGCACGTTTGCGTTAAGCTTGTTTCTTTTGGCATTATGGATAAATGAATATGTACTCTAATTTCTCTCTGCAGACGATGAGCTTACGGGTTGTGCAAGAACTTTTATAGCTATCTCCGCTAGCTCTGGCGTCTCTGATCCATATGTTGGCCACCATTTTATTGGTGACATAGTGACTGCATCCACCTTTGCTGCAGGAAGCCCAAAAATGTCATCTTTAGAATGAAATATGGCATATTGAGCCCTCAATTTAGCCTCAGCTTCAGTGTCCTAATGAAAAAACAAATTGCAAAATATTGAATGTGTTAGGTACATATTAAAAATATAATAAATGAAATATCTATAAAAATTTAAATTGAAGATGCTTACGTTAGTTAGTCTTTCAATGGCTTCCATCACTCCCGTTATGATCTCCTTATCTTGATTTGGGGGCTTTCTTTTCTCACCACCAGGTGCTAATTTAGTAAGATATGCTGAATCATAAAACCGAGGTGTGAGCTATCATCTTTTAGAAGTTCTAATCGAGAATGACTTCTAAATATTGCCAATGCATGTGTATGATTGATAATATATGTCACAATTGTCTTGCACATGGTATAATATTCTTCATATAATGGCCAATGCTTTGACAAATCTTTAAAGATCAAATTAATTGTGTGACAGGCGCAAGGAGACCAAAATATATGACTATAAATCTTTTCGACTTCCTTACCTACCAGCTTGCAATTGGCTGCATTGTCTGTGATTATTTAAACAATGTTAGATGGACCTACCTCCTCAATTGCATCTATCAATAAGGATTTTATATAAGATTCAGTCTTTTCAACACCAGAGCACTCTACCGCATACAAAAACATCGCCCCATCCTTATTTGCTGCAAACACATTAATCAGTGGTTGATTCTTTACGTTGGTCCATCCATCAGAGATGATAGACACACCATGCATATGCCATGTATCTTTAATGATTGCAATTTCATTCTCCACTTTTCTTTTCTCCTCATCTAACAAAGATGTTCTAGCCTTTTCAAATGAAGGCGCTTTATATCCTTCAGGCGCTTTATTTGCAGCTGAAATCATTTTATGAAAAAATGGAGACCGTAATATATTGAAGGGCACTCCACAAGCATATAACCATCTCACTATTGCACTGTCAACAAAATCTCTTTCTACCTTCTTAAAGGACTCCATAATTGGGTTCTTTTGCTTAACTTGTTGTAGCGGGAGAAGTGTTGAGTGCTTTAACTGTGAATGAACTCCAGATTTCTCCGCTTTCTTTACCCTATCAATAATTTCTTGTAATAATTGAGGACCTTTAGGTTGCTTAAGTAATGCTTGACTATCTGATTTTTTATTTGGCCCTGGCCCAAAAAAGTGTTGGTGAATTCTTGTGTAAGAACTTTTAAACTCACGCTTACAATGTGGACAAAGCCATAATTTACTAGTTTTTGCGTCCCCCAATATCTTCACTTCATCCCATAGTGGCTTTCCTTTAAAAGTACTTTCTTTTCCTAATGGAATTTCATCTTGATTACCTTCTATATCTTCATCACTATTCTGATTGATATACTGTTCGGCTTCTTCTTCAATACAAATGACATCATCATCTTCTTGCTGCTTTCTTTTTCTCTGTCCACTAAACATTATGCTGCAAAATTTTTCATATATTAAGGAGAATATTTTTGTTACATAATAGACATTGTTATTCTATATCTAATTATTTGAAAATGTGGCATTTTTAAATTATAAGTGGGCCTTATCAAGTTTGAATCCAATGAAAAAGGTTTTTCAAATCTCCATTTTATATCGTCATCAATTATTAATATTTTGTATTGGGCCTATCAATGAGCCATTTACTAAAATCCTAATGGCTCGTAAATATTTATATATTTCTTCTTGACAGATGTATAAATCTAAATTAACGCTAATAAGAAATTATACCTCCATCTGACTCATGAAATAGGTATAAATAATCTTTTTTTTATATTTTATTCACATATTTCGTAATTGGTTGATCTTATGGTTTTTTATTAAATAGGGAGTCATCTATTATATATGATTGAATTGGATTTTTAATAAGTAGGACCTAATTTGGAGTTTTAACAATTCTCATTAAGTTTTTAGTGAGCCAAGCAAGAAGGCAAATGAAATTAGGTGTAAAATCTATAATCAATCTAACAAGGTTTTGTCTCAAATTTTTGTGAAATTTCGATCGTTAACAAAAACTTGAAGAAGATTAATTATAGAATGGTTTGAATTTAATAAAAAAAAAAGAGCCATGGATAGCAATAATGATGATGATGATGATGATTTAATGTTTGCATTCTTATTTATTAAATAATTTAATATAGCATGTGATTAGATTTCTAAGGGTGCGTTTGTGCGGAGCGAGGAATTTGGCCTCAATGGAATCCTTGGTGCCCCATTTTCCTTGGTGTCAGAAAGCCATGGCAATACTAATCCATGGTATCATTTTCTAAGCGTTTGGTGCAGCAAAGAAAACAGGCCCGATTTCCGCATATGTGTTGTTTGGTGCAACAACAAATTCCTCGATGATTCCTATATATTGGTGTTTGGTGCAACATTTTGCTGGGTCGGAAAATAACTTCATGCTTACAAAAATGATTTAAATTTTATATAAAAGATTTTGTTATCTCCACACATGACAAACTGAGCTAGATTAATCAAATTCTATGGGACCATAAAGAATAGCTTAAAAATTATTCGTGTTTAATTTTCTCCCTATAAAATTATGCTGATCCAGCGAACCCATTCCATGAAGCAACCCCACGCTATTAAGCAATTGACCCAGTCCACAAACCCACCTTTGCAGTTGACCCAACCATAATGCACATCAATAACTTCAATTTACTTCAGTTCCTTCTCAACAATTTTCTCACCTTTTCGTTTCAATTTGTTATATTGCTCTCACTCCCAAATCTCCAACTAAATTTTCAAAATTTATTGCCGGTATTTTTTTGCGCCGGCAAAACATTTATATTTTATGAAAAATAATTTTTCAAAATTTTTTGCCGGCGCATTTTGTCACCGGGAAAACATTTATTTTTTTTAAGTAATTATTTTGAAGGAGTTTTGCCGGCGAAAATGTTGCGCCGGCAATCAATATGTCCCATCAGGCAGCAGAATACACAATGGGGCCCACGTTTGCATGGCCTAGATTGGAATGCAAGTGAGCCGCATGTATGGAGGATGACTGCATGTATAATCAACTTGGATGAGTTTAAGGGCTAATTCTGCTTAAAGAAAATAGCAATCAAGCTAAACTTTCTATGGACAACAGCACATGGAGAATTTGGGCTATTCTTGGTTTAATTTGACAGCCAATTCCAAACGTTAAGAAGAGAAGCAGCATAAATGAAGATTAATCAGACAATCTGTTAGTCACATTTTTCTTGTCTTCATAAAAAAATTAACTAATAAAGATTCGTGTCAATCATATTACTCATACAAGCCTATGACTCTTTAGTCCTATTCAAAGCTTCTTCACTCCCTTAAAAACACATAGCATGAAACAGTCAAATCTAGTGTATGTTCCTCAATCAGTTTCTATACAACCCTTCTGATTGATATACTATACACTACTCTTGCCATATGTTTAATTATGCTACAGTCACATTCTTTGCTTTTCTTCTTCTTCTTCTTCTTCTTCTTCTTTTTTTTCATATTAATATGTCGTAGTTGTAATTCATCTTGGGCCAGAGAGCTCCATTGCTTCAGCGATTAACGAAGAGTCGTCTGTGAGATCAGAATATCTCTCAGATGACGAGAACTCATGAGCTCTACACCTGTGTGATTCAGTTCTCTGAGAAGCTTCCCATCTCTCTGCGAGACCATCACCTTGGAGCATTCGCACTACTTCAGACATTTTGGGCCTGTGGCTTGGAAGGTATTGGGTACATAAGAGAGCCACACGAACCATTTCTTCAAGTTCAATTCTGTCGTAGCAATTGTTCAAGTCCTTGTCCACAAGTATGTCGAGCTTCTTTTCATGGTGAATTTTCTTTACCTGTGACAACAATTTCATATAGATGAATCAAGTGGGAAAGGTCTAGAAGACAGAAACAATAGAAATTGGTCAGATTTTAAGACAAATGTCTTGGCGAGGTGGAGAAGCGAAAATACATGTTTAAAGACTGAGAGATGGCTCTCATAATTGACTAAGAAGTAGAACTAGTATTCCTTGTCAATGCAGGCACAGAAAATAATACATACATGTGCATCCACAGACGTGTAATACATAGAAGGTATGGAATACAGAATGCATCTTCCAACACCATGTTCAATGGTTGAACTCATCCACTGTACATGTTGCATCCACGTATGTATTCTGAGCACCTAAATGACCAGTTAATCAAATTTAACAAGTGGATTTCAACTTTTTCTATGATGTTATATCCAAAATGGGACCCAGAGTTTGTGTGGTCCTGCTTGAAGAATGTAAGAATAGACAACATAAAGAAGAAACATGCTGTAATCAGCCCCCACAAATTTGGATTGAGACTACAATCAACACAACACTTTTTTTTTTTTAGACTTTCCAAGGTCATCCACCCAAAAAATTATTATAAACAATAATTTACATTGATTTTCTTTTTGGGTGCAGAAAGGAAGGTATTAAACTGTGGTTTAAGTTCCCATTTAACCCCAAAAGAATGGCGGAAAAGGTAAGACATGGTCAACCAAAAGATTCAAATGGATTGCAATTTGAAGAACATCGCTGACATTAGATCAGTTGATGATGGATTTATTTTTATCCCAGCCATGGATGCTTTCATTTCTGTTTCTTTCTTTTTTCTTCTACTAACCATTGGGGTCCAAGAAGTCTTGGTTGTGTTTGTATCTCCACCAGAGAAGAAACCCAAATCCAAGAATGAGTAGACAGATGCAACTGAGGCTTGTACCAAGAGCAAGGGCCACTTTGTGACTTCTGGATCTTTCTGATGGGAGGCCACCTTCAGCAACAGAGTAACAAGTCAGAATCAAAACACGGACAAGCATGTTTCAGAACCAAGAAAATTGAAAATTTTAAGACTGACTGTGGATGAATGATTGAATTATAACTGAGGTTATGCCAAGTAATCCCAAAGTTAATGACAAGCTAATGGATGGTGAAAATAGAACTTTGTATTTGGTAAGTAGCATCAGTGAGAATGTTTAAGGAGGGAAGGTTAAACACTAAAAGAAATATGAGAAGTAACATGTGTGGAATTTGAATGATGCATCCCAAATACTCAACAGCTAGAGCAGAGAAGGTGATGGATGGACTGATAACTGCAGACAGGACAATTGAAGAAATAAAGGAAGCAATGCAGAGAAATAATAGAATTGAAAATGTTAAACATAATTTACAGAGAGAAACAACAATAACTGACAAAGCATTAAAAAGACTGAACAACAAAATGTAATCAGAGAAACTTTGATAGTTCTATTTGTGGAGAGCAACATCAATGAAATCAAAGATGCAGATAAACTAAGCTTTCTGAGATGCATGTGGGTCCCTTGGTGATCCAAAGAGTTCATAGAATGTGTTGTTGGATGGTTTTAATTTCCTTTCATTAAATCTCAACCAATTGCTGCAATTTTCCATTTGCAAGCCACCATCATACTGTCTTTTCATATATTGAAAAACAAAACATTTAAATAACATCATATTGGTGGCCATCTAACCATGAAGGAAGAAATAAAGCTAAAGCTAACTTACATTGGTCGCCCCTCCTGTATTGCAATATTAAAATATTCAGCTCAAAGCTCAATATTGTTAGCCACCAATTGATTCTGAACACATGCCCACCAAGAGTTGAGAGAAAGTAACTCCTAAACCAAGTTTATTAAGAGCATGAATGCTTCCCAACATGCAAGCAACCGACATCAAATGAAATGCATTGCACCATCCACAAAACAGAAGAAGCTGCTTTTGAGTACTCTCTTCCAGTAGATATGCAATGACAATTTATGATATAAAACTAATGAGCACATATCAAGAGATCATACAAGCCTCACTCAAGCATCCTGTACCAAACACTCCAAAGCACTGCACTGGACAGCCCATCACACCCACAAATAAGCAATTCACAGCAAGGAGAAAAGAACCATCCCATGCAAAGTAAGACACAACAGACCTCTTTTAAACAATGGGCTCTGCAATAGGGCAACTGTACTGGCTGCATGGTCCCAACACACGACTACAACACCACCAAAATAAACTACAAAAAGCAGAGCACATCCCAAGAGAGAAAGCCAAAACAGTAGCCAACCAAAAACAGAGAAAGCCAAAACAGGAGGCAACCAAAAACAGAGAAAGCCAAAATTTGGACATTATGAAAATGTAACAATCATTCCATTACATAAGTCTTACAAGTGTTACATAACTATAGTAAGTACTATATATTCCATTCCATTCCACAATACAAACAACATTTCCCATAAAACTATTACATTCAAAATGTGCATGACCTGTATATAAGATAAACTTGAAACACTTCATTTCTTCCTCAATGCCAAATTTCAATCTGGATTTGATGCATTCAGAATCTGTCACAACAAAGAAATTCAAAATTCAGATTTTGTATACAACAAAGGGATTTATAAATAAATTTAATTTCGTTTTTTTAAAATAATGGCCAACCTTCTCAGAATAACAAGTAGAACAACATTGTTATGGTTCAAATCAGGAACTTCAGCTCCTTCACACATATCTTCAAAAGACATTTCTCCTGCAGAATCAGTTCATGCACACTTTGAGTTATAAATGAAATGAAGCACAGATTTTATAAATAAATGAAACGAAGTAAAATAAATGGAGATAAATAAAATTAATCTGGGCAAAATCTGTCACAACGATTGAAGTATACTTTCAATGTCCCTATAGTTGCCAAAAAAGTAGAAGATGGAGAAACGAGTAGTTGTGTCTCTTGAAAGTTGTTCTAGGAACTACTGCATTGAACCTGTCAAGGAATTGTATGATCATCACATTTTCATGGGTTTAAATGATTCTAGACAATTGTTAATACATATAGCTGAGCAAAAGTATTAATATAAACATTCCTCAAGAGAACTTGAAATCACAAGGATAGAGGCAATACCAATGTAACTTCCAACTGTAAAATTCTGCTTTTCTTAACCTATATACTTTCAAAACATGATAATACCATTATAGCCTCTCCTTTCAATCCAAAATTTCAATACATAACAAAGAGGCGCTACAACCACAAATACCAAAATTAGTCGAAGACCAAGAATAATAATACTTATAATGTATAATAATAATAAATAAATGAGTAAAGCATAACACAGAAAATCCAAGGATAGAAGCAAACCTCAAAACAATTGCTAACCAGTTATCTTTCATCCCACATTTGTTGTGCAATATTATCACGCAAGTTGGCTGCAAACTCCTTATCCAAATTACTTGCATATGGTGTAGGAAGCGTTTCCTCATCTATTCCATGCAATTCTCCATCATCATAGTTTAAATTCTCGTCCATATTCTCCCCGAACAACTCATCCACGCCATCCCACTTACGTATAAAATTGTGAAGTACACATGTTGCAACCACTATCTTTGCTTGTGTCTTCAATGGATAATGTGAACCAACTTTAAGGATGGGAAACCGTGACTTCAACACTGCGAAGGTCCGCTCGACCACATTACGTAATTTTGAATGTCGCAAATTATAAATTTCTTTTGGTGTTCTAGGTGCATTTGTAGAGTACTCTTTAAGATGATATCGTACGCCACGATAGGGTGCAAGGAAACCACGTGCATTTGCATAACCAGCGTCAACGAGATAGTACTTTCCTACAAAATAAATTTATAAATGATCAAACTCATAATGGACTTGAAGATATAGAAAAGTGTGTAAATACAAAACAAATGATTATAATTGAACAATGCATTACCTACTGGAACTTTCAATCTATTGTGTGGCCTTTTATAAATTGCATCTTGTAAAATTCTCGAATCAGAAGCAGAACCTTCCCAACCAGCCAATACATAAGTAAACCGCATGTCGAATGATACAGCACACATTACATTTTGTGAAATCCACCCTTTCCTGTTGCGATAACGAACCTGATCGTCCATGCGTACAATAGCAGGAACATGTGTCCCATCTATCGCTCCAACACAATCCTAGCATTAAACAAGTTAGTTAAAATAAATTTTACTGAAGTACATAACAAAATAGTTAAAACAAATTCACCACAAAGTACCTTGAAGTAAGGATAGTATATGGACTTCGAACTGATTTCGAGTGGAGTATCTTGAGTTGGTGGGGTAATATAATGTTTACTAAGCATGACAACCGCATTGAGTACCTTATTGAAGTATCTACTTATGGTTTCCCCAGAATGTTGGAAACGATTTTGCATCACACGATTGCGCACATTGTGACCTACGGTATATAGAAAAATTGCTACTTGCTCCTCAACGCTGACATTTCGTGAATCACATAACAGATGTCGACCCCTCAATTCATCACAAAGTCGTAACCAACAACTAGTATTCATTCTCAATAGATCAAATGATACTCGTTCATGCCCAATTATCATTTCATTCACAAAACCATTACCTGACAGACTAGATTCATGTACCCTGTTTCTAATGCCATAAGAATAATAATATCCAATGACACATATCAAGGCCACAGATTGTGCACAAAAGATAAAGAACTCCATGTCATCTTCATCAGTTAAAGCATTATCCATAGCAACAAAATGAAACAACTCTGCAAAAATAAACTATTATCCATCATCAACAATAAAAAAAAAGCATGGTGCATGACTAGAGTTATCCTAAGCAACATAGATAACATATGATTAGTTATAAAGTCTTCATAAAGGTATTACAACCCAAAATCAGTTCAAAATATAAGCGAGTCTTAGATATCATCATCACAGTTTCAACAAAATGTTAGTCACAATATAATGTGATCATCATCATTCTTGTCCGAGCTCCGCCAGCAACCATCCCTTACGAGACAAGGGACCCAATGCCATGAATGTCTCCCGCTTAGCCCCAATCTCAAGGATTCGCAACACCTTGTAATAAACAGAATCATCCAATTCAAGCTCATCCAGTGCCTCAACACACTTCAACATAGGCTGATGCTCGCTTGAGCGTTTGTTGGCATATTCAGTAATTGCACATGCAATGGTTTCAACGGCACCTACTAATGCTAGTCCTATGTTTGAACGATTCTTTGCCAAGTGACGAGAGCTTGAGGGGGTGACGGTATTAGTTCGAGTTCGCTTGTTACCCATAGAGAAATCATCATCAAGGAGTTCCGTGTCTCCTTCAATCATGGGTTCCTCGTGATCCCTTACATCCTCACTATCAGTCACGAGATTAGGGTCATTAGCCGCAAAACCTTCCCTCCCATCAGCGACGCTGTCTCCAAAAATCTCAGCCAACATATAGTAATCTGGTAATATTCTAGTCCGATAAGATGCAACATCTGGATGTGCCTGCAACAATATTAGTTTTAAATCTCATTTATATAAGATTATGTAATATAATATATAAACTAATGCAATTAAATTTGAGCTTACCGCTAGATAATCGTCCCACACAGGACCCTCCGCTGTCACCATTTTTCGAGTCTCGCACCACCCAAACCCACTTAAATTTAATAAGGTCTTCATCACAGCATACATTTTTTTCAATGTCTTGAAACGATTTTTAAGTTTATCTTTACTAAAACTTGCACCATAAATCTTCATCATTTCCTTCGTGATTTCATTCCAACCTTCTGTAGTGTAGCCACCTTTTATGGATCGACCTGCCTTTGATTGTTCTACCATTATTTGTAAGAGGATTTCATCATGGACAAATGTCCACTTCATATTCCGTTTCTCTTTGTCTCCACCTTGTGGCACCGATCTATTACATTCATTTCCATTTTGACCATCCATCCCTACAGAAACCATTCTCATTATTGTTTCTCGTCATTCCATTCAAAACCGTAACTCAAATGACAATTTCGTATCAAAGAATAATACGATTTATGTGAAGAAAATGATAACCATGTATATGTAGGATGTTGTTGAATTATTATCTTAAACTAATGAAGATATAAGGCTGCAACAACCAAACAAATTATTTCATGTTTACCTATAGGAAATCATAATTCATTTGCCTATAATATGATTTGCTTAGCTATGATCAAAGTAGTATTATATATAGTTTGGATTAAAGGGGAGGCTCTCTCATCAAGTTAGTTGAGTGTAATGAGAAGGTTATCTAAATTCCAAAAAAGAGACGATTCTAACTCCCAATGTCATTAAACTCCCAAGTGTTAGAATTATTGGCAACAAAGCATGTTGAAGGAGATGGAATTGAAGAGTCAGGTCTAGTTGGTATGTGAATTGGAGAAGGTCTCTTATTGGAAGAAGAAGAAGAAGAAGATGGAATCATGGAAGAAGTGATTTTTCGGTGGGGTCCTCTGTTAAATGGAGCTGGAGGACTTGGCCAAGTCCCTTATGACCTGACTTGGCCAAGTTCTAAAACACTAAACAAGAAAGTCTCCTCTCTGACTACTCAATGATTGATCCTACAAAATTTTTTGTCCAGCCATATCAAAAGACCAACACTAGATGGTATTACTAATATAACTCCTCTCGGTACATAGTTTTAACATATAATATTGGCTTTTATAACAAGTGGCACTAGAAGTTGGTCCAAGTCCTAAACACAAAAGTACTGGTTATGTAGAGCTTGTCAGGTAGATGGCTCTAGTTCCTCCATAACATGTTTACAGATGGTATCTTGATTGCTGGCCCTGTTTCTCTCTATCGATATTTTTCAGGGATTCTGCATAGAGTCAGGTCTAAGAAATTATAGAAGTTAATTTAATGATTTCCGTTAAAAGTTCCAACACAAATATTTTGGATAGACAAACTAAATGGAGTTGTAAAGTCTTTTGCATTTTGAAGTAACTTTTCTTTTCCCACTGTCTTTAGAGAAGCAGGATTAATGGCTGCTGCCCTTGCTTTATAAGGTCCTTGGTTTATTCATGCTATCTCCTGTGATGAGCTTTGATTTTGCTCTGAAATTTCTTACCATGGGTATCTCAATAATTTCTTTTGAGAATGGAACTTTATTAAACCTATAAATCATATATAATGGCCAGCCAAGATGGTGGTACTGAAAAGAGACCGTTTAAGATTACATCCACACTGCTGTCAGAGCATTTCCAACAAAGAGGCACTCCCATCATACTCTAATTTTGGCCAAGGAGTCTGCTTCCATATTTTCCTTCCCATGAATTTGCTTAAATATGAGCTCCATCAAAAAGATAATGGATAAGGCACATTCAGTTTCCTGCTTTGTTGCTGGATTTTCTTTACTAGCAAACAATTTAGATACAGATTACTAACCATATCCATTAACAATTCCCTTGGAGCACACGGCAATATGTCTTCTTTAACCCAACACAAAGTAACAGTGAAAAGCAAACCCCCAAAGGACATCCCAGAACTTTGAGCTCATGGAGATGTTTACCTATATCAGTATGCTTTCCATGTGAGCAATAGTCCCAGTCAAGAGGCATAGATCTTTGTTGGTCTAAAGCAGGCATATAAAGGAAGGAAGGACAACAAATAATTTGAAAGAAAAAAGGGTTCCAGAAGCACTATTAAGAACACATTATGGCTTATAAAATGCTGATAGTCTTATACAATTAATAGATTATAAAATGAATACTAACACAAACACTTCCCAAACCTTAACACAAAAAAGGATGCCAAAATATGATGTTATCCCAACCTCTAGGTCAGTCATAAACATGACTCTATCTAATGAGGCCATCCTAAAGTAAAAAAATAAAAAATAAAAGAAAAGGATGAAGAGGAAACTATGTCATTCCACATATTTTCAGGTTCTTCAACTGGTCTCATTGAGCCATTGCTCTGAAAAAGATGAACCAGGTCTCATTGAGCCATTGCTCTGAAAACCTGGGTCTGATAATATTTTCAGATTCTTCAACTGGTATCTGGTTCATCTCATATGCTCTGCAAATCTTCTTTTGGCTCATGCTATGCCCTGCTGGGTGTCTCTTCTTCTTTCTTTGTTTTTTTTTTTTTTTTTTTCATTTCAGTTCTACTACTCTATTTAGGGAATATATTTTGGTAGGCCATCTTGGCCAAAACACCTGTACTAACAACACGATGGTGTTGCATAGCACTTTGTTTCAGTTTTAATAAAATTCCCTTACCAAAAAAAAAAAACAGAGAGAACCAGATTTCATAGGGTAGTGGGAAATCTGAAAAATGAGACCCAAATTTCATAGTGTTCTGGGAAATCTAAACATAACCTTATGAACCAGGTCTTACAAATCTCATGGTTTCCAGAAATCTAAAAAATCAGTTCTGGAAAATCTCCTTTGTACTAGAAATCCCACAAAATTTTCTGAAAAACCTCACCAATCTAGGGTTCTGGCATTGAATCAGAGACAAGAGGGAAGAGGTGTTGGATGAAAATCCCTCCCATCTCATGGTTCTGAAAATAGAAATCTCATATGCTTCTAAAAAATATCACAAATCTGAGTTTCATTCAGTCAGAGATGATGAAGAAGTTAGTTTGATGGAGAGAGCCTACCAGGACATAGACGATGAAGAAGAAACAAAGGGGAAGAACCATACCTGACTTGAAGATAAGATCAAAGGAGGAAGCTTCAGAACGAGATCGATGGAGAGGAGTGCAGAGAACCAGTTGATCGAAGAAAGCTTGCGTTTTCCATCCGAAGAAATGGCCTCTTATACAAGCGCCTCATCTTGCACGGAAAACCCTTTCTGATGGGGATATATGAGATTTCCGAATCCCCTCTGTCACGGAAAAGAAATCGGGATTCAGGGATGATTTTCCGGCGAAAATCCTGCACCGAACAGTGTTGCCCTGTTGCATCGAGGAAGGACCTCTGGTTTTCAACGGAAACCTCCCGCACAAACAGGCCCTAAATGTATAAAACACTACTTATTGTGCCACTCATATTAGGACCCATATATAAAAATTCTAAACTAGGAAAAATGAGTTTAGCATATTATATATTGATTACTTTCACACTTCATTAAGAGAGGGATCCTCTGTTGATTTATTTAGTATAAATAAGTAATTCTTTTATAATATTTTATTCACATATCTAGTAAGTGACTAATCTTTCTATTTTTTATTTTACTTTAAAGGGAAATTTAATTAAACCCCACATAAAAGGGGGCCAATTATTTTGATCAAGTGTTTCTCATAAGTGAGACCCATGTTGGGATTCACACATCCAAATTAAATATAAGATAAATCCAAAGGTGGAGAACAAACAAAAAAAAAGATAGATATGGTATTCTAAGTTTGTTAGTAAGTTGAATAGTCAAAGCTCAAAACGTATGCCGGAGGAGGGAGAACATATTACCTTTAATAGACATGAATGTGATCCTCTGATATTGTGTCTAAAATTCTAACCCAGTGCAATCACGAGTTAATACATAGTGGGCATTCATATATCAAAATTCAATCGGTTCAAAATACATGCTATATACTAACATGGAGTATCTTCAAATCTTACATCGATCAAAGCTTGATCAGTCTTTAGATGGATTGCTTGATAAAAAAAATGTGACCAACACAAATTTTATGTATAATTATTTTAACAATTTTTTCAAAAAGTCAATACAACAGTGGATCAAACTCATATTGATAAATAGTTTAAGAATAACCTATACACCTGCAGGATGATTATTGAATATGGTTTGAATTTTAATAGGCGGACCACTAATTTTTTCTCCTTTTACCTTGGGATTTTTCAAGATTTCTAGTGGGGATCCAACTAGATTTGATTTTACACAAATTGAATAGCAACGTTTGAGAGTATAAAAAGAGAGAAAATCACCATTCAGCTTTATGGCCCACCAACAGTGCACCATTCAGATTGAGGATGATGAGGAATCTTCTTAGCATTATAAAAATTTCAAGTATCTCGCGTACTACCAAAACAACAAATAGCATTGAGCATTGACTTTCCTTCCCAGAATCCCAATGCCCAGATTTTAAGCGATTGAGATGGAATGATGGACTGAGATGGAGAGAGAAAAGTGCATCTTCCACTTCCTTTACTCATCTCCTGCGTTTCTTCTCCTTCGTTTCTACATAGTGCATACCGCAAGCCACTCTGTTTTTCACTTTTTCCCCTTAAAACTCTCTGCATGTTTGTGAGAAGAAGATGGTGATGAGATACATACCTGAAATCCGCCCTAGCACGCACTACACGGGAGATTACGAGGAGTCTGAGAACCAGAAATCTTGAGTTAAGCACAGCCACAACCCTGTGATTAAGCGATTGTGTCTGCATGTATGGATACCAAGAGATTAAATAGGTATTTTACAATTTGAGTTCTACTCGATTTCTAAATCAGTTTTTTTTCTGATTCTTCTTCCAATTTGGCTTTCTATTTTTAATTTTTTATGTTACTTTAATATAGATCTCTCCTCCTCTGTAACTCCTATTTTTATAGGGTTTTTCACTTCCATTACAAGTTTACAACTCTTCACTCTCCAACGTATTTCATATATATATATATATATATATATATATCATGAAATAAGATGTCGAACTGAATCGAATCCAGCACTCTGCACACTCCGAATCTCACCGAATCGAATAGCGATTTACTCGCTGCGAACGGTTCGGGATTCAGAACCCAGATCACTGAATTAGGTAACTCTTAAGAGCATATTGATAAGAGGAATTATGAGATTGCAATTGAGGTTTCTCAGCCCAAAGCTACAGTTAGCGTGTTAAAGCAAAAGCTTGCGAAGAAGAGTTTGGAAGCTGAGAATTTGGAGAATGCAGTTGTAGATAAGGATATGAAGATCTCTGAGATGAATAAAGAGGTTTTGAAACCGACTGAAATGGGGGAGGAGTATGCTTTTAAGGTGAGAAGTTTGGAATTGAATATGGATTCATAGAAGCCTTTGATTGTTGATCAGTTTCTTAATTCACCAATTGCCTGAAGAGGCCGGAATTCTGTATTTCGGACAACATTTGTCAAAGACAAGGAATTTCATTTTTCTATGTTCTTCTTCTTCCTGGGTTGAGTTATTTTCGACCAATATGCCCTCCGCTAGGCTGAGCATGCCTGATCTGTTTGGTTATTTCCATTCAAAAGTAAGAGTAAGCCAACTATGTAACTGTACCGAGGGTGTTCTGCTTTGCATAGTCTATTGCACTGGGTTAAGGGCAGAGTCAAGTGTACTTAAAACTCATTTGGATTCTCAAGAAAAAGAGCTTGACTAACGAAAGCAGGAGATAAAGGAACTTGACGAGAGTGGCAAATGAAAGTGTACTATACTTTCCTGACTTTATCAATGTTTAAAATTGTTTCTCTATGAAAGTTATATAAAAACTAGTAGCGACTAGCATTGCCTGTTTATCAATCTCACATTCATGGGTGGACATGAGCTCATGTGCATTCACAACTGAGTAGTGTCTGCGCTGATATGCATTTAGGTTGACGGCCTCATTAATCAGATGGAAGTTGGCAGCAGGCAGATCTGTTGAACAGGAGTTTGTGGCTCAGGTATGTTCACAAAGGAAGCCAGTGATTGTTGGATACTTTGTTCTCCTTTAGTTGGTTATATATATATATTTGTTTTACTTGAAGTAAACAAATAATTGTAATTGGTTGTGTGGAGCTGAATCTTGGGTAAGGAAGAAACAAGATGAAGTGAAATATAGGTTGCTGAAATGCATATTCCAAGATGGATGTGTTTAGCTAGAAGCAGTGCTTTTGGATAGGGATCGCGATGTAGAAGATTTTGTATGGGTTTGGGTAAGTCCGAACCATCCTGTTACACCCCGACCCAAACTAATCATGATTAAGGCTGATTAATTAATATTAATGCTAGTTAAGCATGAATAATTGGGTTAATGAAGATTAATGACCAGAGAGACAAATTAGTCTCAAATGATGCATTAAGCATGATGAAATGAAATTGAGTTGGTTAAAATAAGTTTAGACTCAAATAAGGTAGACTAAGGACTTCTTCGTAAATACAGGTTTTCGCGTATTTCGTCGAATACGGAAATTCTTGATACCAACGTGTGTATTTCGAATAGTACGTTAACTTTCATAATAGGCACGATTCCATTTGACCTCAAATGGACCAAGTGAGACTTCATTTGATTCAAAATGTAATAAAGCTTAAGAAGAGGGGGTTTTGGTGTGAGGAGTCCTTATATTAGAATGAGATGAGTGAATGAGTTCATTTTCACCTCAACAAAACCCTAGACACCCTTTCTTTTCTTCTCCTTCCATTTTCTCTCCATCTAGTGTGAAGATTGGAAGAGTTGCCAAGTGATTGAAGTGGAGTAGAACTACTCCATCTTCTTCCTCAAGTCATTACCTCCATTTTTGAAGAGATAGAGCTTGAAAGAGAACTCAAGATCTCTTTGCTTGGAGCCACAAGTAAGTAGTTGGTCACCTCTTAGGATTTCCAAGTTCTACTAGTTGTTTTGTAGTGATTTCTAGCACAAATGACTCATAGGAGTTCATTTGCATGTTTTTATGGATTAGGGTTTGAGTTTTTGGGGAATACTTGTGTCAAGCCAAGCTAGGGAAAAGGGCTTTTTGCTACTAAGCTTCATAAGAGGCAAGTATAAGCATTTCTTGTGATTAGTATTAATTATTGTAGAAATGCATAGAATTTTCTTGGATTTGTGCATTTTCCATTGATTTTTGGAGTTGTTTATGGTTTGTATAAGATTGTTAATGAATGATTAGAAGAGTGGTTTGTGAATGGATGATGTATGAGGAGGGAACAGGAGGCTCCAATGTTGTTGTAGATTGTGGATGAGTAGTGGAGTAAGGAGTGTAAAAGAAGAAAAAAATAATCAGATTTTCGGAGTTGAAACTCTGGACAGTTCGCTCGAGCGAACAGGGAGTCGCTCGAGCGACCAAGGTTCTGTGACAGAGTGAAATAGTTTTGGACTATTCGCTCGAGCGAACATCGGGTGCGCTCGAGCGACCAACGTTCTGTGAGGTGTCCGCTTGAGCGAACTTGATACAGGTACATACATTAATGGCAAGTGAAAATTTAGGTTGAATCCAGCGGATTTTGGACGTTCACATAAACTTGGAGTACTTCCTGTAAGTAAGAGTACTCTTTAAATTAGACTTTGAGTTTAAACCTCCATAGGTGATAATTATGGGGACCATACAATGCATACATTAAATATAAATGTGATGTCCATCGAGAATAACACGTGCATTTGGAAACCAATGGTTACATCCAAATGGTTGGCTTAGATTGAGACAGAATTGAGTAGAGCTATAAATGAGTAGTAAGATCTCTCATTACATCGTATTTCACATTGTTGGGTCCCGATTTAGTGAGATTGGTACTACCGTTATTCTCTTCTCTTGTTATGAAGAGAATTATTGAAATGAATTGAATTGATCATTAGAAAGACATTAACCCTTAGGTTTGACATTACCTAGCTACTGTACTAGAACTCTAAATGGGTTCAATGAATTAATAAATGAAGTAAATGACTAATCCTGCTGCAGCAGATGGATTTGGGGCGTTCCGGAGCTCCGTGGTGATGCTAGTTGTCCCTGGCCCGGACACTAGTAAGTCCCACATATTCAGATCATATCTATGTGTATTGATTGATGCATTCCGTTTGGAAGATGAATCCTTCATTTGGGGGAAGATGGTAAATTAAATGAATCCTTCCTTGATGGAAGATGGTAAATGAAATGAAATGAAACGAATGAATGAAAGTTATGGTAGTGACTATCTTTGTACATTGTCATTGTAGAAATTATCTGGACTTGTTAGAATTGGAATTGTGATTGAATGAGTTCAGTATATGTATTAACATGTGCTATTACTAGACCTGTTTATACATTGTTGAATCGTCGTGTTCATTAGTGTTATTGATGGCATTATAGGCCCGATTGCCCCTACCGGTGCAACTGCGCCCCCAGCGCCAGTGAAGGAGACCGCTCCAGTTCCTCCAGGAGGACTAATCGAATGGAATGGACGGAATACCATTTGATATGGGTATTCGAGTGCTGAAAAGAACTATAACATTTTGAGAAACGTTTTGAAGGGTTATTTTGTACATTCATTTTTGGAATGTAAGTAATTGTTATTGTATGGTGTTGGATATGCACCAATTGACAAACTATTATGGAAATGATACATGTATAAAGACTTTATTTTGTATACGTGTAAATTCGTAAATTGATATTGTCAATTATAAATATTTCTGCAAAAATTGTGTATTTGACAGGTTTCTTGAGAATGATATCCTTTGTGGATTTCGTTTTAACTTCGGTTAATTCGGAGTTTACGGGAGTAAGTATGAGTTCACGGCTCGGGGTTATCGTAATTCGGGCCCGGGTCGTGACACATCCCTAACTCATGCTAGGCCAATGTGAACCCGATCCTCCCTATGACAGGTCATCGATGTGATGCCAAACCCATTCTGTGACTGCTATGGCCTTGGTTAAGTAGGATGTTGAAATTTTAGTTCTAAAATGTTTAAATTATTATTCTATAAGCCAAAGAGGAATTGCACAAAACCTCACTTCTATGGTCACTGCCCAATACTTCCTAAACTACAAATATTTTGTTTATAACATTTTAGTAATAAATATTTAAATCAATCACAAACAGGGCAGGGTGGGGCAACCAAAACTTGAACCTGTGCCCTGCCCAGGTCTGTGAGACTGAGTCCATGAATCCATACCCACCCCAAACTGGAGAAAAACACTACAAAACCCGCTCCTAATAGAAGTGGCTCGGATAAGGTCACTTGCTTAACAAGATTCATTACCATCCCGACTTTTATAAGCATCAATGGCGTACGCCTTGTTAGATGATCCAGAACTCATATCTTGAACTAATCAAAAAACACAGAAGCATACAAGAGAGAGTATTGCATGAGAATATTGTGTTCTTCTTGTATTGACGATGGGTATTTTATAATACAGTATTGCTTAGATTAGTAGATCTAATTACAGGATTACAGGTACTATTAAGGAAACTAATATATACTGTTTAGCTGCATAATCATTAGACAACTCATACAATCTTTTGATTTGTGAGCTGACCCAATTCATGGGTTGTGGGCTGACCCATTAGGTTGAATTGACCTATATCATTACATGCCTCAAGGCTTACCTTGGGACAAAATGTTTCCAATATCTCTTGGGGCTCAAGTCTGAGGTCTTAGAAGTGTCTGAAGCAATGAAGCTTGCATTACAACGCAAAGTGTTCCCAAAACTCCTTGGTGCTCAAGTTTGGATCTTAGCTTGCATTTGGAATGCCTCAGAGTACTAGGCATATTTGAGCATACGTCATAAATAGTGTTGTAAGTGCCTAAATATTACGGACTTGGTTAGATGGATGTTTAGTTTTCGATGCTGCTGTAAAGCTTCTTTGGGAAAGATAAACCGCATGATGACCTGAAAGGGAAGGAAGAGGAGAAAGGTCAGAGACTTGGGCTGCTGTCAGCCGGAGGCACTCTGTTGCCTAAGTTAGTGCAGTCACTAGACAAAGGATGGGTGAATAAGGAAGAAGAGAGAGTGTAAGGTGAGGATGTATATGATAGCATATCTTTTGAGTATTTACCTCATGAATATATATAGAGAGAGGTCTCTCCCTTGGAGGTAGGTGGAGGCACTGTCTTGTTGCCCTATGCCATGCTTTCTTAATGGCGGTAGGTGGAGGAAATGTCTCATCGGATCATGCGCCGAATCTTCATATTAATGTGGATGTGATCGCCTGATAAGGCTAGCCCTTTTATCATAATCCGGCGCCCATCTTGTCCGTCAGTACGTTCTGCAACGTAGCCGTAGCGTTATGGGGTACAATTATGACCTTGTACTCATCCTAGTTGGCAGTGCAGAACTGAGGGTGATGCCGAGATGGACGCATTCCGGCACTGTTGCCGAGACCGAGATGAGGCCAGTTGGTACCTTTACCGAAGCTAGCTCAAGCTAGAAGCTCGCTGGCACTGTTGCCGAACTGAATGTATCTTGTACTCCTGCCAAGCTTGGATACCGAAATCGTGATAAGCCAAGTCGATACTGTTACCGAGATTAGCGTAATCCTGTTCTTAGGAAAAGGCCCCACACAAGTGTGCACTTCAGTCACAAAACAACTCTTTAACACATTCTGTTCCTTAGAAAAAGGGTGGGACAAACTATGATTTTACTAAAAAGACTTATTTTATTTTAAATTTATGATTGTTGTGACTATAGTTAATGGAAGGTAACCCTACTCACTAAAAGTCTTTAAATATCCAGAGAATGATTCTTTTCCATTTATTTATATATACTTTATATTTTATTCAATCATTTATTTTTTAAAGAAAGGTGTGGTTGTGAAGCTTATTTTTCATGCATTGAGGCTTATGGTTCATGCTTTGAGGGACTATAGAATGCCTTTCCTCATGCCTCAACAGTTTGGTGATACTTATGCTAACGATAAATAGAATGTGCACGTAAGGGGAAGCTTACATTTAGCTCTATTAGAGGACAAAACCCAGAGAACGTCGTTGGAGATGGTTTACGTAAAATATTGGAAGAACACTAGTACGATAATATTAAAGGGCTACAATTTCAAGGAACTAGAAGGGGATACTAATAAAGACCTTGAATGGAGTAAGGAAAGAGATGCTATTATGAGTTATTAAAGACCCGACTTTAAATAGGGTTGGGTGTAAAAGTAGGACTTGCTAAGCCAGCCCTAGATACTTCTTTAGTGTTGTTGTTGATGATGATGTCAATGAAACAAATGAAACAATCATATTAGGTTATATTGTGGAAAGTATCATTTGATGTACCCCTTTTTTTCTTTTATTGCATTGGCCAGTGTATTTCACGTGAGAGGCTCTAACGTTAGCACAGAGCTAGGTCTCTTGGATGGAGAAGTGTCTAACCAATGTTCTACTTTCATTGTTGGCTTCTTTCTTGTTTACTGAATTTCTTGATTGACATTTTCTCATAATTTATTGAATGATCTTACCTAGTTGGGACAAGGCTTTCACGATGATGTTTATGATCTTACCTATGAAAGGATTTATAAGCCTAAAGCTATTTAACTTCCTTGGAAGTTATTCTTTTTTTTTTTTGTCTTTTTTTCCTTTTATCCAAACTGTGGAGTGTTTGAGACTTAATCTTCTTTGAATTGATGAGCATAGGCATCTCTCAGGTCATTCTCTGTTGTAGTGAACTTAGATGGGAAATATTGTTTTGGCAGAATGATATATTTTTTTTCACTATTTACTTTTTTCTAACCTGACTAGGTGTAATTAATCTGATTAGTATCAAAAGGTGATGGTTAACTGACAAGTGCTCGACGGTTTAGGTTAATGGAAGAATGCATGGCTATCAAGCTTCTAATGTTCGGTTAATTATGGGAGGTTTATCTCTTACGAAAAGAGATTATTTTGGGTACATTGGGATAGGAATGAAGGAGAGTGGTTAAAGAAGTGTTACACAAAGAACCAATATATATAGGCTCCGCCAAGAGTAAAATTAGAAAGGTGGAGTTAAAAAAAAAGGTGAGTATAATGCGTGTTTTATTTTATTTTATTTGAATTGTTTATCTTTTGAGAGAAGGGGACAAACATGTTGCGACATGCGATCTGTTGACATGCCTCTAACGTATACTAGATTTTGGTTCATTAATTAAGGTAATTGATAAGTTAGGATAGATGGGATAAGGCATCAATTGTGATGATGGTAAATCGGCTAAAAGTAGGTTTGGCCAGTTTTCTAGTTGTCATAAAAAGTGAACTCTCGCCCTGTTACACCCCGACCAAAACTAATCACGATTAAGGCTAATTATTGGAATTAATGCTAATTAAGCATGAATAATCGTATTAATAAAGGTTAATGACCAAAGAGAGAGAAATTAGTCTCAAATGATGCATTAAGCATAATGGAATGGACTAAGATGAAATTGAATTGGTTAAAGTGAGTTTAGACTCAAACAAGGTAGGCTAAGGACTTCTTCGTAAATATGGATTTTCACGTATTTCGTCAAATATGGAAATTCTTGATACCAACGCGTGTATCTCGAATAGTACGTTAACTTTCATAATAGACGCGGTTCCATTTGACCTCAATTGGACCAAGTGAAACTTCATTTGACTCTATATGTAATAAAGCTTATTAAGAGGGGGTTATTGTGTGAAGGAACCCTATATTATAATGAAATGAATCATTCATTCATTTTCATTTCAAGAAAAACCCTAGACTCATTCTCTCCTTTTCTCTTCCAATCTTCTTCCTCAAGAGAGAAGCTAGGAGTGATCCAAGTAGTTTGTGAGGAGTGTATCTTCATCTTCATCATCTTCTCCAAGTCATCCTCCCCATTGTTGAAGTGAAGAGCTTGAGAAAGATCTCAAGATTTCTCTCATTAAGCTACAAGTAAGTACTTTGAAGTTTTAATGAGTTTGCAAGTCATAATGAGTGCTTAGGCATGATTTCTAGCACAAATGGCTTATGGATTTGTGTATTTCATGTCTTCATGGAATTAGGGTTTCATTTGAGGGTTTTTCATTTCAAAAGCAAGCTAAACAAAGGGCTTTGAGTTAACTAGACTTCAAGAAAGACAATTATAAACATTTCTTGTGATTAGTGTTAATCATTGTAGAAATGCATAGAGTTTTCATGGATTTTTTGTACATTTCCATGAGATTATAGAATGATTTATGATTGATTAAGATGGGTAATGAATGATTAGAAGTATTGTTGTGGATGAATGGTGTATGAGGAGGGAACAGGAGGTTCCAATGTTTAATGTAGGTTGTGAATGAAATGAATGGAGAAAGGATAGGGGAGAAAAATCAGGTTTTCGGACCTGCAACTCGTCCCAGGTCCGATCGATTGGACATACAGACCGATCGATCGGACTGTCATTTAACTGAGAGGTTTTTCGGGCTGATCGATCAGACATGTAGACCGATCGATCGGACAGTTCGTAACTGGTACTTTTTGGAACCAAATACTTTTACTATGGGTCTTAGTGGTCTATAAATTAGTGTTAGAACTAATTATACCATAATCTAAGATTTGTCAAGGTTATAAAAGGAAAAGGAAAAGAATAGTAGTGCATTAAGTATAATTAAATTGTGTATGGATGCCTCAATTGTGTTATCTAAACCTGCATAAGTGTTGGCTAAGTTATTGAATGTACAAACTACTATTAAAGTAATGCTCATCGAGAATAACACGTACATTCAATGATGGACGTTTCACTCATTTGTTTGGTTTAGAAATTTGATTATGAACTGGAATAAAATTAATAGATGTGATGCAATTTCCGAGTCTGTCACTACTTAGTAATTCCTTAAGCTCGTTACTGAGCTGAAATGAATAATACAATAAATGAATTAATTAATGGATGAGCAGTTACTAAAGGTAACAATGAAATGAGTAATCCTACTACAGTGATGGATTTGGGGGCGTTCCGGAACTCCGTGGTGATGCTAGTTGTCCCTGGCCCGGACACTAGTAAGTCCCACATATTCCAATCATATCTATGGGTGTTGATTGATGCCTTCCATCTGGAAGATGAATCATTCCTTTGAGGGAAGATGGTAAATGAAATGAAATGAAATGAATGAATGAAAGCTATGGTAGAGACTATCTTGTATATGTCTATTGATTACTCTTAAGTTTACCTATTGTCATTGTAGGAATTATCTAGATTTGTCTAGAATGGTATTTGTTACCAAATGGAATTAATGAATTCAGTATATGTATTAATTAACATGTGTTGTTACAAAGTATGTTTATACATTGTTGAACCGTCGTGTTCATTAGTGTTATTGATGACATTATAGGCCCGTTTGCCCTTGCCGATGCAGCAGCGCCCCTGGCGCCAGTGGAGGAGACCGCTCCGGTTCCTCCAGGAGGACTGAACGAATGGAACGGGCGGAATACCATTTGATATGAGTATTTGAGCGCGAGAAAGAACTATAACATTTTGAGAAAACGTTTTGAAAGCTATTTTATTTGACCATTTTGAGATGTAATTAATTGTTACTGCATGGTGTTTTGGGTACACACTGATTGACAAGAAAATTATGGGAATGATACATGTATGAGGACTTTATTCTTTTGTATACATGTAAATCGAAATTTGATATTGTCAAATATATATGTTTCCGTAATATTGTGTATTTGACAGGTTTATCGAAGATGGTATCCCTTGTGGATTCCGTTTTAACTTCGGTTAACTCGGAGTTTACAGGAGTAAGTCTGGGTTTACGGCTCGAGGTTATCATAAATCAGGCCCGAGTCATGACACGCCCTCTCTCTCTCTCACACAAATTCTCCAGAATGCTTATTAAGGGGAGTTCTCTAAAAACTACTGTCTTTTTATCCTTTTGAAATGCAAAATATTCACCTCTTAAATTCACAGTATCAACCCCGATCGAGGCCCCCTCCCCCTCCCCCTCCCCCTCCCCCTAATTTTAGTAAGGGGAAAAATATGTGAATGTTGGGCCTATATTTAGTTTTGTTGTGCTAGGATTATAGTGCATGAATACGTGGTTAGGATTAGAGCATAGGTTTTCCTTGTTTAGGGGAATTATATCGAAGTGATATTCATTGGTTGATTCACATCAATCTTGTAATACAATGATCCGACGTAATACTGGTGTGATGAAGATCAGTCAATTACTGTGGTGAATTTCTCACTGATCTGAGCCATAATAAGGCCAGTAACCTTTCACGGGAATGTTTATGATCATCAGTCTAATTTGGTAAAAGTGTTCCCCAGGAGAGATCTGGTCTCATTTATGGCAGCTTATGTACTTGCAGTTTCACCTATACATCATCATCTTCTTGTTTCATGAAAGAATATGATTATGCTGTTGTTGGCGATGATCATGATGATGAATAAAGATTGTCATTTAATTTATTTGAGCATAATTCTTTCTTTTTTTTCTTTTCTTTTCTTTCCTTCTTTCATTATTTTCCTTTTGCATTCTCTTTTGTTGGTGATTCTTTTTTTTTTTTTTTTTCTATTTGTTTGGTGAACAAAGCTGATTAATTTGATGCTAATCTAAATTAAGATGTGATGATAAGAATATTGGTTCTTAGAATATCGGTTAGATTCCCTCATTGTTTCATTTTTTTTCCATATTGATTAGGTTCACTCATTGTTTCATTTTTTTTCCCTACATTCATAAATTTCTTTCCTACTTACAAGTTTAAAATGACTTGCAGACTTTGTTGATGGTAACATTTGTGTGTTTATACGATTAATTTTGTTTTTGTGTGTTTATCTTTTATTTCATGACTCCATATTTTTAAGTTTGTAGCTGAAACTAAGGGCACGTTTGTGTACATGTAATTTCCGTAGAAATTGAAAATTGCCACATCAGCAAAATCCATGGGTTTTAAATTCTTTGGAAAAGTTTTTCCGCGGAAGTCAAAATTTTATGTTTGGTGAAAAAGGTTTTCCTCGATGAATTAGTGCTAATGTTGTTTGGTGTAGCTATGGATTTCTTTAGTGAAAACCATTTTTTAGTGAAAACTATTGGGTGGGTGGGTTGGTATGTGTGTGTGGTGGGTGGGGTTGGGAGGGGAAGAGGAAGAAAGAGGGTGGCTGGGTGGAGTGAGGGTGAGAGAGAGGAAATTGGGGGGTCAGTTTTCCGTGAAAATGGACTTCCCATATCCCCCAATAGGAAGTTTATTTCCATGCATAGGAAGGAAAAAACTGACGTAGCGAAAAAGCATTTCCGCGGAAAACTGTCGCACCAAACACATGAAAAAGAAGTTTTCCGCAAAAAAGTACAACCTTTTCCACGGAAATGGGCTACACAAACATGCCCTAAAGCATTCACGATTGAATTTCAGGTGTTGTTTGCTGGTCCTCTAGTATTGAGGTGCCCTGTTATTTGCTCGGCTGCTTTCCTGCTGTTATTCTTTTTTCTCCTTGTCTAGGGGCTTTTGCCCTTCTTCTCTTTTCAATACAAATTTACCTTTAGCACAAAAAAAAAAAAAAAAAAAAAAAAAACCCATTGAATTTCAGGAATTTATATCCTTTTCACCATTAATTTGCTGTTTGCTTCTTGTTAAAACTATTTTGCAGTTCAGTTCACTAAATTTTGGAGTTTAAATTGATATATGTACATTTGAAGGGTGGTTGTACAGAGACCAAATCTATTTGATGACTCATACTCCAAAAAATCCTTTTGGTTATATTTTTAAGGGTATATATTTTGGGTTACTCATGAGATAAATGGAAGGAAAATATTGCTAAAAGAAATTATAACTTAGTTATGGAGAGGCCATTCTAAAGCTATAAATTGTGGATGTGCAACAATTCCTAAGAAGATGAGAATTGAATTAACCTCTTATCTAATGAATGGAAAGTAAATAAAAACAAAATCTGAGTCCTATTCTCCAATCAACTTGTAAATCATGTCAATGCACTTGACAGCTAGCCTCTATAATGAACCAAGTAAAGTTACAGTAGCCTCCCATAATGAACCAAGTTCATGGAATGGTATTCAATTGCAGACCAGGAACCTTAATCCGAACCAATTGAACAAAAAAATCAGTAAAACATGGGAACGCAGATGTTGTTTGTGTACCTGACCAGATGCTCTCAATGAACTAGAACATAAAGCGCCTTGGAGTTTAATATAAATGTATATTATTCTGATTATGGTTGAAAACATCAGCCATATGTATCATATCCTGTCTCGGCTAGCTGGAGATGTAAACCAAGGTCTGTGAAAAATCAATAAAATTGTTTTTTGATGGTAGGAGGTCAGTGGTTTCTTTCTTAAGTTAAACAAAAACTCACCATATGCTTGGTCCGATTGTCAAGGGATTGCCTCAACTACCTACTGACAGGCAAAAGAAATGGAGGACTCAGTTTCCTTTAGTCAACCTTCTCCTTGTTTTCTCTTAAATACATGTTATTTTTTTATTTTTTTTAAGGGCTCGTTTGTTTGGGCATTGTTGAATTCCTATGACTTACACAATATTTTTAAAATTGAAATAGAGCTGAAGATCTAGGAATGACTATCAAATAATCTCCTCTTCAGTAGAAATGATTACATCACCTTTATAATGAAATTCGAGTAAAGTCAGGGTCCTATCTACGTCTCCACCTTCTAATACTCCTTCATTAGAACCCACTTACTGGAAAAGCCTGGGAATTCAATACTAGAGAAAATGGCATGCCTTGTTCAATCTATCAAGAAAGACAAGGCATATGACTTTAGCACAAACAAGTAGCAATATACACAGTGGCAAGCTATGCATTTATCATCTTTCAAAAATGATTGAAAATCTCAAATGAAAGTCTCAACTCTCAAGTATATAATTTATTCCCAATGAATTTTGAAGTCACAAAGGAGTTTAGATCCAATTTAGAACTGTTCTGATTTCTGTATACAGCTGTCGGCCCTCAGGCAGGAATTGGACGAGGCAAAGCAAACCATGGTAGAGTCAGAGGAAAAAGCTCAAATTTAAAGAAGAAACAGCAGCTGCAGCCTTGGCTGTGAGAGATGAGACTGAAGTATTTAAAACTGGTACTGGACTTGAGAGGTCCATGAGGCTGAGGGAGAGGCTGGAGGAACTGACCCATCAACTTGAAGAATCGGATACTCAGTGAAGACTTGGGGAACCAGAATAGGCAGAGGTATGTATGCTGGCCATGTCAGTGGCTAGGATTGAACTACGTGGGATTCCAGGCAGTGTCCTCTTAATCAGAGTTTGAATGAGATGGAGCTCTCAGAACCACTTCTTTAGGTTGATGTTGCAGTGTGTAATGTGTTATAGTTTTCTCAAAATAAAAAAGGTAATTGAGGTTTGAGATATGTGGTTAAGAGGGTTAAAGCTGTTCATGGATGAGGCCTACTTGGGCTTGGTCTCAATTCAGCCCTTAGTTCAGTTTAATTTACGTACCATCTCAAGCATCAACTGTGGTTTTGGTAGTTCTCTCATCTTCCCAACTTATATTTTACTGAAAGGTGAAAGCTTCCTTTTCCACATTGCCCAAAAATTTACTACGAACTTAGTCAGACTGGGTGAACTCAAGAAATCAGTGAAAAATATAACTAAGAAAACCTGGGACATGTGAATCCTTGGAATTTAGTTGCGTTGCAAATGGAAGACTAATCATCTTTAATTGGTGGTAGAGATAAAACAACTGTCACATGTAAACTCAAGTTATTCAAATGAAATGAATTATGGATATGCATGTCCAAATGGCCCCTATATACAATTTTTAAGAATTGGACACTAATCGCTTGGAAGCGAGGTTTGCATATATAAATTATACCTAGCTACTATCTCTACTCGTGAGAATAGTGATGTTAGCCGGGTGTCGTTGTTAGATTTTATGGTCTCAATACCAGTATATGATGAATAGATTGATTAATTTTTTTATTTATCAATATAATCATGCTTTCCTTTTATGAGATGAATGGTAATTTATTACTTCATGCACATGACCAATATATATGACATAATGGTTCATGAGATGAACCGGGTCCCATTAGTATATTAAATGTGATATATGTATATGGATGAGATCCACATACGGGAGATATGTGTCACAAATCTTATACTTAAAATATCTTCACAACCAGTGATGAGATTGGGCATCTCATCTGACAAGGTTGCAGTACTTTGATTACTATGAGATAGTATGATTTGTCTCGATCATCAGAATGTAAGATTCTGGATCATAGTGCTGGTACATTGGATGTATTGAAGGACCATGAGAAGCACCTTATCAAATACTGTCTCGATTTAAGGATTGCTCTCATAATTCCCTAGCAATAGACTCTCAAGCCTGAGACATTGATGAACTCAAGTTTCTGTCTATTCATTTGCTTTGAGTCACCAATGAGTGAGGCCAACTGTAGGTCAACACCTCGGTGTCATGGGTACATGGTAGTAGGACTGTCGGAACATGCAATGATCAAGATGGAATCTATCTACATTATTCCCTTGTGCCAATTAATGGATTTATCATTGATAAGTGCGCACCCATTCCGATTAAGAGTTAATTGGATCGGTACCAAATGATTACTATAATTAATTGGGGCTCAAGGATAATAAGATGTGGATCTAATATTGGATTAGACAGATTTATTCCAATTGATCCATGGATAATGATGGAGGGGCCTACTTGTGATAATTGGGAAGTTTAGGGTCTTCATTGAAATATATTCCTAAGACTGGAGTGCAATTGCATTTATATAGTGGAGTTATTTGCAATTAACTGTGGGCCCGGATTGCACATGAGATGTGGGGTCGCGTGTCTCAGTTGGAGCTAGCTTTCTAATGAATCCCTAGTGGTCCCCACGCTAACCCAATATATTAGAAAGATACTAATTATAGTAGAACTCTAAAAGGAAATAGAAAGTTACTATTTCTATTTGAAGTGAGACTTCTAATAGTGGTAATAGTAAGTTATTAATTATTAATGGAAGTAGGACTTCTATTTTAATTAATAAAAGAGGAAGTTACTAATCATATTTGAAGTAAGACTTCTAATTGTGATATAGTAAGCAACTAATTGTAGTGGAAGTAAGACTTTTATTTCAATTAGTAAGAGGAGGTGACTTCAATGCTATAAAAGAAGAAGAAGAGAGCCTTGGACGTCCCTAATGTTACTCTACATAGGGATTCACGCCCAGCCCATGTAATAGTGCAAGAGTTGCACTCCTCTCTTCCTCTCCCTCTTCTAGTTTCTCTTCTAGTTTCCTTTAGGGTTTTTCTCTTGGAGATCCCACCATCTTCTTGAGAAAAGAGAATCTGATATGGGACATGGCGTGGAAGATCAAAGGGTGTTGGAGATTCTGATTTGATTAGTGAAGGTGTTCATCATCAAGGAAAGAACTCAAAGCCTCCATTAGAGCACTACCAAGCTCCAAAGGTATATCTACATCCTTGTATGTTGTGGATTTCGTGGCTGCATGTTTATGTGCTATTTTTTATCTTCTAGATAGGTTATGTTGCTGTACATGGTTTATGAGTTTGAGGGATTACATCCTAGATTGGGTTTGTTGCCTTCTAGATAGTTGATCCCTGAATCAAGTGGGTCAAAAGTTTTTGAAACCTATCTGAATGGCCCACCTATTTTCCAACAGTCGTATCCATTAGGACAAAAAAGGCTAAATTGTGTTGAATTCCAAATTCCTAAATTAATCCTATGGGAGAACGAAATATTGATTTGGGGTTTATGATTCCTAAATTAGCGAATTAAAAGTAAAGTTTGATTCAAGTGAAGAAATGTTTTAGGGTACGAATCCACTTTAGCATCGTACAATGGCAAATATAGATCTAGGGTTTTAACAATAATACTTTCAAAGACCCATTTTAGTTACAAATCTCCATAGAGTCACCAAATAGATCACGTGGGTTTGGATTTGAACATAACTTATCTCTATGTCATCGATTATCTTAGATCTAGTTTCATCACATTCAAGCATCATTACATGACTGGTATTTAAAACTATAAGAATTAAATACCCATGGCTAAATATTGCATTAATAAACAAATCCAATACATGGATAGCATTCAATCACATAATCAAAGTATTGAAACTAAAACCCTAGAACCTATACATCACCAAAAGCACAAGACTAGGGCTTCATCGCAACCCTAAGGTGGAGAGTTAGTTACTCATGGAGAGAGATTGATGAAGAATCTTTGATGAAATCTCCATAAAAGCTCCTTCCAAGCCTCCGATTGCCTCGCTCAAGTCTTCAATACCTAAAAACGAGTTCTGGGTTCCCTTTTATAACTTTCTCCAAATTTTCCTTCCAAATGCGCAAAGAACCGGAGTGAATCCGTGTCCGGATGATGGTGCATGCAGGGACTGGCATCCAGACGCCCCATGACAGAATGTCCAGTTCATTATGTGATTTGGCCATCTTTTCTCCAATTAGCTTCTAAATGCACTCTCTTCACCTAGATCACCTGCAAATATGAAATTATCACAAATAAGGTTATATTACCAGCCCAAGGTGTAACAAGGTCATCATTGAGGGGCCTAAATGGTACATTTAGGCTCCCCATCAGACACACGTACTTGTGAACATGAAGAACTTGACTCACTGCAATGTTTCGGTGAAAAGGGTCAGCCCAGAGAATGCTTTTCTCCAAAATGCATTTTATGGGTGTGAGTACTTGGTTTTGGAAGACTACAGGGGTTGCTAAGTTATTACTAATTAGAAATTAGAACTGAGTAGAAAAGGAAAGACAAAAAAGGGGGCTTAAATCTGACTATTACTGGGGTTCAATGTACGAGCATATAAACAAATGATTCACATTTCTCTGGGACCAGTTCATCCAACTTGAATCTGGCTGCATCTAGCTTTTTTATTATTACTTTTATTAATTTTTAGCCCAGCGAAGGGGCTGGGAACCTTAAGAGACTCACACATGAAGAAATAGGAAACTCGCACAAGCGAGAAGGAACTTGCATGTGAATGGGAGGGGGGAAGTCAGGGTTTCGTAATAACTGCATGTCTTACTCAATGGGGTAAGACGCCATTCTTCTGGCTGCATCTAGTTAAAGCCATTAACAAGATCGACGGATGAGCTAGAATGAGTTGCTAGTCCTTTAAGTAGCGTTTGGTTCGCTGGAATGTTTGTAGGCAGGAATGGAATGGAGACCGGAATGAGTCTGGAATGGAATGAGGCAAGAATAGTCATTTCCATTCCAGCGTTTGGTACGCTGAGGAATCAACTCAGTAATAGAATTTTGATTCTTATTCCTGCATTTGGTATGCTGGAATGATGCTCGGAATGGAATCAAATTTACATAAGATTGACCAAACTACCCTTGTTAGATTCTTCTGTCACATTATATTGTTTGTGAAAAAGTTGGGGGTGGGCCCTACAATGGTGTAGTGAAAAAGTTTGCAATTTCTCAAAATAATATATTATTATATTATATTATAATATTTGGGGGTGGGCCCCACAATGGTGTAGTGAAAAAGTTTGCAATTTCTCATAATAATATATTATCTTATAATAATATATTATTATATTATATTATACTATTTGGAGGTGGGCCCCACAATGGTGTAGTGAAAAAGTTTGCAATTTCTCAAAATAATATATTATTATATTATATTATAATATTTGGGAGTGGGCCCCACAATGGTGTAGTGAAAAAGTTTGTATGAGATAGATAGATTATTAGTGTATAGATATTATATTATTATTATTATAATATAATAATAATATATGATTATATTTTATTATAATATTTTGTGTGGGCCCCACAGTGGTGTGGTGAAAAAACCATGCAACATTGCCTCTTTTATAATAGAGATAGATGTCAAACAAGGGTATTTTGGTCTCAACAAAAAGTGGGGAAGGAATGAAATGGTCATTCATTCTCATCTCCAATGGAATGGTGATTCCCTCACATAAAGGAATCGGATTCCGGAGGTAATGGACATTCCGCTACTTTTTGGCGAACCAAACGCTGGAATGACCATTCCATTTCGACGTTCATTACAGCGAACCAAACGCTACCTTAATGTATTTGATTTTGGAAACAAGGTGCATTTATACTACTAGCTTTTTTTCTTTTGTAGAATTGTATTCTGCAAGTTATGTTAAACATGGTATATTTTTTGAATTTTTAGTAATGTTAATTTTGATTGATGAATTTCTTAAGTCATTTAATTTTTATTTGAGAAACTATATCATCTCAACCAGAGCAATTTATTCAATTTTTTTTTCAAAGCCATTGTTATCCAGCCCACTAAGTAAAAAAGTTTAGATGCATTAGTGAGAAATCAATGAGCAATGAAGAGGGCGGGGGTGGTCGTGGCCCCTTTAATCGTTCTGAAAATCTTGTCTATTTTTTCACATAGTGGCTCTCCACAAAGAACTTTACCCTCTGTTCCTATGCACATGGTAGAATTATGGTGAGCAAATGGAAATCTTAAGAGTTTTGAAACTTGTTATTCTCTATTTTATTTTCAGTTTCTTTTGGAGGTACAGTGATTCGATTAAGCAACTTGCGCAATTTTCAACCATATCGTTATATGAGCAAATAATTGGAATGTTTTGAAGTGCTTTCCTAACTTGTATCGGAAAATTTTAAAGGTGGCCTTGTATTGTAATTTCATGGATTGTTTGCGTAATTCACTTATAAAGTGAATTGAAGTGAATGATCACTTTAAGAGACAAGAAAAGAAAACGAGTTATATTAAAAGGTACCAAATTTTAAAAATTTAGTCTTCCTTTTTTTTTCTTTTAGAAAAAAGTCATAAAATTATTCTCTCATTTCACTAAATGATAAAGCTGTCAAGGGGCGGGCCGGCTGGTCCGAAGTAGTCCTTACCTTGCCCTCAATATATGCAGGGTCGGGCCAGAGCCCTCAGTGTGCTTGTACTACCTAGGTTCTTACCCTTGTAAGTCCTAGGGATCCGAACCCTAGAGGGGGGGGGGTGTGAATAGGGTGAGCTTCATTTATGACCAATTTAGACCAATTTTAACTTCTTTAAAACAAACTAGTCACAAGTGATGATTATCAAACAACATGCGGAAGCTTAATGAAAACAATCACCACAAATCAAGCACCATCACACAAGGATTTATAGTGGTTCGGCCTCAATGCCTACATCCACTACCGGCTTGTGATCCAACACCCCACCGGATCTCCACTATTTATGCTTTTCAATAGGCTAAGCAATAACCTTTACAATATGCTTTTCAAGGCTTAGCAATAACCTTTACAATGATGTTTTTCAAGGCTCAACATCAACCTATACACTATGCTTTTATAGGCTAAGCAATAACCTCTTCAACCATAGGTTGGTTATCTCACTAAATTAGTGTCTAACAAACACTTGATGGAGATTCAATTAAGCTCATTACATTTGCCTCTAAAATAGGCGGATATGAAAATGAAAATCTAATACACACACACACACACTATGAATGCAAAGATGAAAGTATATGATGTGTGTGTGTGTGATGTCCTCAATCATTTTGAAAATGAAAGCTCATAAATGTATGCCTAAGGCTTTTGAAAGTCTTAGCTCATAAAAACATTTATGATTGAGGAAAGAATGCAAGTCACATGTTAAAAGTAACAACTTGTTAATGATGTCAAAGATTCACAAGTTGTATGAAATTAATTAGCTCTAAACACGTGATGCATAGGGATGTCAATCAAATCAACAATGTAGCTCAAAACATAAAAATAGATTTGATTGAAACAAGGGGACAAATCATATGTGATTATAAATTCAACTTGAATATGATATACCAATCAAACCAAAGCAAGTTGTAAAACTTTAAAACAAATTCACATATGATTTGTAAAGATGTTGAATCCACAACATAAGATATATTTTGAAAGAGATTTTCTTATGATGAAAAACAACACCAAAAGATTCAACCAAGTATATGGATCATGTTACATATGATTTCAAAGATTTTTCCATTAACATGATCTACCAAATAAAGTACTACTTGGATTGAATCAATGGTGATGCATCCAAAACAATAGATCAATTCAAAATATAAAACATGCTAAGGACACAACACATCATAGGTTAACATGCTACTAAAGATTTATTAAAGATAAAACAAAACATGAAAACATATGATTTGTAAAGAAGTTGAATCCAAAACATAAGATAGTTTTGAAAGTGATTTTCTTATGTTGAAAAACAACAACCAAAGATTCAACCAAGTATATGGATCATGTTACATCTAATTTCAAAGATGTTTCCATTAACATGATCTACTTAGATTTACCAAAGATAAAGTACTACTTGGATTGAATCAATGGTGATGTATCCAAAACAATAAATCAATTCAAAACATAAAACATGTTAAGGATACAACACAACATAGTTTATCATGCTACAAATGATTTACCAAAAATAAAACAAAGCATGAAAACATATGATTAAGGAAAGTAGAGCCTACTTGGTGATTTAACTTCATTAATCCAAGCTTTAGCTTTCCTAATGATCCCCTTCATCCCTTAGTTCATTTCCCTTGTATTTGCCTCAAAACCCCTCAAGGAGGGCCTTAAAACTTCCAACTTTTGGCAAGGGAAAGAACTCATATTTATAGCAAAAAGTGCCCAACGGCTAGTCCCCGGTTTACCTGGAAACGGGTCTCGGTCGACCGGGAACACACAACGGTCAGAAATATGACCGTTGGTGCTCCAGGGCAAATTCTGCCTGCAGTGTTCCCGGTCGACCTGGCCCTTCCTGGTCGACCTGGAACACAGCGTTTCTGGCCCGGGACCAAAATTCCCAAAATTGCATATTTTTTGCATATTTCAAAGTCTTTTCAAGTGGGAATTTTTGGGCCATCAAATCAAGCTTGGAAACATGTTTTAAATCAAACTAAGTAGTTTAAAAACATGAAACACAAAAAGCCTAAAATAATTTGGAAGATTTAAAACATAGGCTAGCTTGATTTCTAAAAACTCTTTTCACATAAAAATGCATACAAAAATGATTCTGAAAGAGATGAATGTATGCAAGGCACAAACCTAAATTCTCAATATGATTTCTCAAAAGTAAAGCACAAAGAATTAGGATTTCAAAAGAGTTTGAATTCTAAAACCAATGCATCCAAGTTTAGAAACAAAACATGCATAAAACAAGATTTCTTCAAGTCTAAAACCAATGCATGTAAAAATCAAGATTTCAAGATATTTTAAATCAATGCAAGTGTGTGTAAATCAAATGATGCTAAAGTGAAAATGCATCCATCAAATTGCAAATACAAAATTCCTAACAACCCTACCCTCTAGGGTCAAGGTCGGGCCAAGGACTCAAGGCCAAAACTCTGAATTTATAGCTGTCAGGCTAGTGTCTTAGGTCGACCGACAACCATTTTTCCGACCGTTGGAACCTGGTCGACCGCACCCTGTTCCAGAACGATCGGGAACTAGCCGTTGGACGATTTTTCCTATAAAAATCAACTCATCCCAAGGCCAAATGTGATGAACTTTGAGGGACTCTTTGATGTGATTTAACGCCAAAGAAAGGGAATGAGTTAAGGAGGGGTAGCAGGTCATTTGGAAAGCTAAATCTTGAATTCATGAGTTAAATCGTTCTAAGTAAACTTTGATTTCCTCATCATATATTTTTCATGCTGTGTTTAAATTATTGGTAAACTCATTTTAGCATGATAACTATGATTCTTTGAATCCATAACATGAACATCACTTTGAATTGATTTATTGTCTTGGACTCTTCATTTGGATTCATACCAAGTAGAACTCAAAATTTTCATATCTTTGAATCATGCTTTGTCAACATCTTTGAAATCTCTTATAGCATGATTCTCACACTTGGTTGAATCTCTAGTTAGGTGTTTTTTACATACTTTGAAACACATAGATAAACTAATTTATTTTCGGAAACAACAAGCTCATAAATTACATGTTTTAGTTTTGAAATTTCACACAACTTGCTTAACTTGATAGTAATATCTTTTCAAGTTGGTTATTTGAAACACATGTGATTAGCATTTTACTTCAATCAAATCTTCTCCATGTTTTAGACTTTCAAAAGCTTTAAGCTTACATTTATTGAGCTACAATTTTAAAACTTGATTGAAGTCATCATCCATACACATTGATCATACATCTTTGCATTCATAGAGTGTATGTTTGAGTTGTATTTTCATTTTCATATCCGCCTACTCTAGAGGCATTTCTTTGTACTCAAATTGTAATATCATCAAGTGTATTGTAGACACTATTTAGAGAGGTAACCCAAGCGGTTTAAAATGTTATTGCTTAGCCGAAAAAAACACCTTGTAAATGTTGTTGCTTAACCTATTGAAAAGCATCTTGTACATATTGAAAAACATATTGTAAAGGTTATTTCTTAGCCTATTCAAAATCATAAATTGATAGTGAAATTCCGGTGAGGTGTAGGATTACAAGCCGGGAGTGGATGTAGGCATTTTACTGAACCACCATACATCGTTGTGTCATGGTGAATGCGTTGTGGTGATTTATCTTGATAGCTTTCGCACTTTAGTTTCTTAGTCATGACTTGTGCTTAATTGTTTTAATGAGTTTAAAATTTTCAATATTGGTCTCTAAATTAAGCTCACCCTATTCACTCCCTTCTAAGGTTCGGATCCCGGACTTTCATGAATCACCTAAATACGACAAAGATTTTAAGAGTTGAACCTCACATTGTAATTCCTAAAGGTGGCTATAAATTAAATATTTCCAAAAAGGAGCATCACATAATTCCTAAAGGTGACACATTGTAACTACTAAAAGTGGGCTTATGTATTTTATAAAGTGGAACCCACATAATTCCAGAACGTAAGTTCAAAATCATATTTTCAAAAAGTGGGCCCCACGTTGTAGTTTCTAAGCCTAGATTGTAATTCCTAAATGTAGGTTGATGAGTGTTAAATATTGCATATTGTACCCCTCATTAGTCCGAATTTTATCGGCATCTCATATGCATATCATTTGCCTTACACAGAGATTTTATCATTTTTGTCACATTAATGGATTATCGAATTATCATGTATAAATCCGATTATTTGTAGCGCATTTTTATGTAATTTCTCTTGTGTAGGTGGACCTCGCGACTATCCCAACATTCCGGCTAGTGTCCCAAGCTATTAAGAAGAGATTTCAATAAAGAAATTACATGAATAAATCTTAGTAAGTGTTGAAGAATTCCAAAATAAGAGAAGACTTTATGGATAAAAGAAGCCATTTTCTAATACAAATGATTGGTTGGTGTATTGGTTAGAGCTTGGGTTGGTATGGAATAGGTTATGGGTTCAAATCCTAACAATTGCATATTATATTTTTCCAATCAAATTGAAGCTATCCATGTGAAAACAAAAGAGCCAATGAAAAGCCTCCAAATCAAATTCAAGCAATCCATGTGAAAGCAAATAAGCCAATCAAAAGCCTTCAAGTTGCAACGTTTTTACTTTTAGATTGTAATTAGGAGCTTCTTTGTAACTAATCTAGAGAGAGAGTGTGTAATTGAAGATCATTAATGAAGATTTGGAGCTCTTTCTTGATGTTTAGTGGCTAAGGCTCTTGGATTAGGCTCTCCTTTTGAAACTAAGTAACGTGATTAGTTCAATTTCATGCATGTTTTAATTTAAATTTCCTATTTGTGCCTTGATTGATTTGTAGATTTTAGATCTAATTGTGCTAATCTCTCTCATTTCTCATGTTCTATCTCTACACTTGATGCTTTGATAATCTCAATGATGCTTTGTAGTTGGATTAAGTTCTCTCACATAACATGCTCTAGAGCCCTTATCTTTGATCTTTTGTAGCTTGATTTTGATGATTAATTGTTAGGGTAGTTAGGTTATGATCTAGAATCTTGACTTTTTTTATTTTATTTACTTTGTTATTGCTATATCATCCAATCTAATTAGGCAAGAGATTGTTAATTGGATTGTAGATTTGGAAATTGAATTAGAACATGCATTGTTTGAATTAATTACTTACTTAGTGGATTTTGGATTGCCTAATCTCTTCTTTTTATTGTTGTTAATTTAAAATTCTTGTTTTATTTGTTATTTTGATTTTTATATTGTTAGATCCACATTTCAAATCACTTGTTTTAAAACCCTACACATTTCGCACCACATCTTCATATTTAATCCTCCATTTCCACCACGACTCATCCACTAGTTTAGTGTAATTTGTTAGATCTCATTAATTTCATTCTTTAGATTGTTAGTTAGAGTAGTTTAGTTGTTATTTTAGTTTTGTTTCACATTCAAATTAGTTTAATTCCATTTTTCACTCATAGCTTAGTAGTTTTAAATTGCTCACTTCAATTTCTATATTAGCTATATCTTAGTTCAACTCACACTTAAATTGGGTTCATTGCTTCTTCCATCCTCTCCTCCTGGGAACGATAATCTGGACTCTTTTTATTCTTTACTACTTGACGACACCGTAGTCTTGCGGTTAAGCGTTACACATCTAAGTGACTTGTGCTTAATTGTTTTAATGAGTTTAAATTTTTCAATATTGGTCTCTAAATTAAGCTCACCCTATTCAACCCCTTCTAGGGTTCGGATCCCGAACTTTCATGAATCACCTAAATACGACAAAGATTTTAAGCGTTGAACCTCACATTGTAATTCCTAAAGGTGGCTATAAATTAAATATTTCCAAAAAAGAGCATCACATAATTCCTAAAGGTGACACATTGTAACTACTAAAAGTGGGCTCATGTATTTTATAAAGTGGAACCCACATAATTCCTGAACGTAAGTTCAAAATAAAATTTTCAAAAAGTGGGCCCCACTTGTAATTTCTAAGCCTAGATTGTAATTCCTAAATGTTGGCCCCACGTTGTACTTTTCAGAGATGGCTCAATCATGTATTCCTAAAAGTGGGCCAATATAATTTCCAAAGGTGGGCACCACATTGTAATCCCTAAAGGTGGGCTCCAAATTGTAATTTATAAATGTGAGTTCGCATTGTAGTTTTTAAATGTGGACTCCATTTGCTCTAATTTCTAAAGGTGAGCCCCATGTTGTAATTCTATGTGTGGGCACCATGTACCACAATGTACACAAGTGTGTACTTAATGCCAGCAATTATTGTAGCAATTAAACATAAAATCTACGAAATTTAGGAGGCTTGAAATTCTCACGTAGGAATTCCAGCATGAATGAAATAAGAAATTTAGGAAAGAAAGAATTCATCAGCATTTCAAAACTCTAGCACTAGGAATTCTCAGACATCCACTGTCACGTCCCCCGAACCCGATTAGAGAATAAACCAGATCCGGGGAGTGAAATTTAGGGCTAATTAAAAAATTTGCCCTTTAAGCCCAAGGATCGTAAGTCCGCTGTGAGGATATAATATTTCAAGCCTCAAATAAAATAAGAATTTGCGGAACTCATACAATTCTAGGCATATTTGGATATCAACAAGGAATAATGAATCTCAATATATATTAAAGTTGAACAAAGAATAAAATAAAACTTAAACAAGGAAATTAATTTATTTAATGGCCATCCCACTAATCAAGGCCATTTAAAACAATAGTGAAGTCAAGAGTGTGAAAGATCAACGACAGATAGTAAATGAAGAAATAAAATCTAAAGAAGTCCCGATGAATCGCTCTCGTGCCGGGAATGATGACGCTACTCTACGTCATCGACACGCCACTCTCGTTCCTCCTCTGCTGGTTGGAGATCCTTTAGGATCTCCTCACCAGCCTGCTCCTCGTAGTAGTACTCACCTGAGGAGTCTGCACACCAAAAGAATAGAGTCAACGACATATTGAGCAATAGATAAGCAAGACATAAATAATCATGACATGCATCAAGTATAAGAGTAATGACAGGCATAATAATCAAGAGAATACAAGGAACCGAATCTAGGCATCAAGCATGAGTAAATAACCATCAGGATCATAAATAGAAATCCTAGCAATACTAACAATCACCACTACCAATATAATGCAATGCACAAGAGGGAGACTCCGTGGATGTCCAAGCCACCTCACGGGGTACCAGTAACAATCCTATCTGGACTACTGATACCAAAGTCTGGCTCCAGGGGGATCCCAACTCCCGGTCCTGGGAATAGTAGCACGGTCCCAGCCCGCTCTCAACTAATCAACGCCATGGACGCCGTCCAAAGCCGACTGCCCACCCCGATGTCCGAGTAACCGGCCCATCAATAAACCCCAAACTGCAGCTGGCCATGATATGCAAATAATAATAATAATAATAATAATAATGTGGTGTTGACACGAGAATAGACCAAGACAAGCAAGTCTAGCTAGCTCAATTTACAAGACATATTCGTAGGGATTATCTCATTCAAATCAATACAAAACAAAACCAATCACATGGTAATCCCTTCAGTCTAGCCAGTCATGTTCATCAATTACATAACACGGAATACTGAGGTACACTCTAAATCCGGTCCAAGTCCTAATTCTACAAGGGATTATGTTTCATAATTAGTTAAGTGTTTTATGCCAAGAGAGAGTGTACAAGGAATTATAACAACGGATACAATTAAATCAGTCAAGGAGGAATTACGATCTAAACCTAGGCAAGTGGTGTCATCCATGTATCCTACATGTTCTAACGAAGTACGTGTGGAATTAGATCAACGATGCTTCTAAGGAAATCCCTTGGTGTACAATCATGTTAAGCATCCATTAATTCAATTCCATACGTATTCAGTTACCCCATGTTTAATACACGAATACCTAGACAAATAATCGAAGCACACCAAGCAACGTGCTACGATTTAATCCCCATTAATGGTCAACTGATAGTAGGTTCTTGGTTTCCAACATCTAAGGCCCAAACTTAAGTTATTGGTCTCATTTCTGATAAAATATAGGATAGGTCAATAATCTGAGTTTTTACATCACTTCCCGACGTCCGATCGTGATGAGACTAGAACCATTGGATTCTACATCTCAAGGGCTTTCCAACGGTATATAATATGTAGAAATCCGAGTACGGATTAAAAGTTATAAGCGTTTTAAGTCCTTTTCCGAAGTTGTCAGAAATTATGAAAATGCCCTCCGATCGATCGAACAACAGGTCCGATCGATCGGACTAATATTTGTCTCAGTTAACTGAGACCAAATTGCAGTCCGATTGATCGGCTTGCAGGCCCGATCGATCGGCACTGTAGCCTAAGCCCGAAAATGGTTTTTTTTTTATTCCTTTTTCCTGCAGAAAACGAGCCTCCATGCTCCCCAATCATTTCAATAATCATTCTCATCCAATCTATCAAATTAAAAACATTAAAAGGGGTACCACTTTAACAATTAATCCAATTCAACCCACAAATCTAACCTAACATGTCAATCCCAATGCAATACCAACAATAAGCTTGGAATTTGGGTAATCTAACAAGGATATCATTGCAATCAAAAGGAAACAATACACACATGATTAAATATAAAATGCATATCTACTTGCCTCAACCAAGAAGGCGATTAGAAATTGGAAAAAGCTTGAGGAGAAGCTCTTTCTTGCAAAACCCACAATCTAATCCGACCAAACACAATCTAGAACGTAACAGAGAAGAAAAGAAAGAAAAAGATCATGATCCAACCTATTCTAAACAAAAAAGAAAACGAATGGAAAAGTTGATGATGGGAAAAGGCTTATCCGCTAGTATCAATGGAGAGAGGAGATCGAAAGAAAGAAGATGTGCGGTCCGGATCACGGAGGTAATCTCTCCCGGAGGGAGATCTGGGCTTGAGAAGAAGAAGAGGGAGAAGGAGGGCTGCTATAGCTTCGTTGTAGAAGTGAGAATGAGATTAGGGCTAATCATGTTTAAGAAAAAGAGAGGGAGGAAAAGACTGAATTGCGCTTTAAGTGGGTCCAGTGAAAGAATGGACTATTTGAAGGGTTTCTGATCGTCGGATCGCGACGAGCCAGAAGACAAAAATGATCAGTTCGACGAGACCTTTCCAACGAACCCAAAATCACAGTGATAGAAATTTTTCTGGAAAACACTCAATTTTTCCTAATTTACAAACTACCCCCTGCTAGGATCAAACGAACTCTCGAAATCAAACGAAACTTCGCAGACACTATCCTAACACTAAAAGAAACTCACTCAAAGCCTAAACCCACTTAAATATCTAAAATACAATTAATTATAATAATAATAAAATAAATGGGTCAACGAGCCTGCTATTGGGCCCAATTGACCCATTAAGGTCGCGGACCTTACATCTCTCACCTCTAAAAAGAACATTTCGTCCCCCAAATGCCTAAACATACCTCATCGGGAAAGAGATAAGGATACACCTTCTGCATCTGATCTTTGAGCTCCCACGTAGCTTCCTCTGGAGTGTGATGCTCCCGTTGTACCTTAACCCACTGAATGATCTTGGTACGCAACACCACTTCCTTGGTGTCGATGATTTGCGCCGGACGCGCCACATAGGTTGCATCTGCTTGTAATTGAAGTGGCTCATGCTGCAATACGTGAGTAGGATCTGGAATATACTTTCAAAGCATTGAGACATGAAAAACGCTGTGCACACCGGCTAGCTCAGGCGGTAGCACCAAACGATAAGCCACGTCTGCAATCCTGCTCTTGATCTCAAACGGTCCCACAAACCTCTTCGCAAGCTTCCCTTCCTATCCAAATCGAACAACACCTCTCATCGGGGATACCTTCAGAAACACCTTATCCCCCACTTGGAATTCTAAAGGTCTCCGTTTCTTGTCTGCATAACTCTTTTGTCGATCACGTGACTCCTTCATTCTCATCTGAACAATCCGAACTTTCTCATTGGAATCAGCAATCTCTGAGGGGCCATGAAAACTACGAACTCCTACTTCCTCCCAACATGCTGGAGTCCTGCATCTCCGTCCATACAATGCCTCAAATGGTGTCATGCCAATGCTTGAATGATAACTGTTATTGTAGGCAAATTCACATAGAGGCAAACTTTCATCCCAATTCTCCTTGAAATCCAAAACACATGCTCGGAGAAGATCTTCCAAAGTCTGAATGGTATGTTCTGACTGTCTATCTGTCTGGGGGTGGTAAGTTGTGCTGAACTTCAACTCAGTACCCATAGATGACTGAAAAGTAGACCAAAATCGAGAGACAAATTTAGGGTCTCGATCGGATACTATAGATTTAGGCACTCTATGTAGTTTGACTATATTGTCTCTGTACAACGTAGTCATCTTGTTCATAAACTGACCAGTCTTGAATGGCAGGAAATGTGCTGACTTAGTCAATCTATCCACAATCACCCAAATAGCATCATTACCCTTCCTGCTGTTCGGCAACCCTGACACAAAATCCATAGTGATGTTTTCCCATTTCCACTGAGGAATATCCAACGGGTGAAGCAAACCAGGAGGCTTCTTGTGCTTTGCCTTAATCTGCTGACAAGTCATACACCTGGAAACGAACTCTGCAATCTCCTTCTTCATTTTCACCCACCAGTAGTGATTTTTCAAATTCTGATACATCTTGGTGCTCCCCGGGTGAATAGAGTATCTGGTGTGGTGCGCATCCGTCATCAACTCTGACTTGATGTCTTGAACATCTGGCACACACAACCTATCCTTACAATACAGAATCCCTTCAATCAATCGGAACTCTGGATTGCCATCAATGTTGTCAATGATTTTCTGCAACTCTGGATCATCCTTCTGAGCTTCCTTGACCCTGTTAACTATTTCTGGCTCCCAAACTCCCATAGTAGCAACTAGAACTTTCTCATTGACAGGCCATACTTCCACATCCATATCTCTGAACTACTCCATCCATCTCTATTCAGACATTACACACCCACTGAAAGCTGCCTTTCTACTGAGAGCATCTGCTACCACATTCACCTTTCCTAGATGATACTTAATCGAAAAATCATAATCCTTTATATACTCCATCCATCTCCGCTGTCTATTATTCAAATCACCTTGTGTAAACAGGTATTGCAGACTCTTGTGATTTGTATGCACCTCAAATCTTTCTCCATACAAATAATGCCTCCACAATTTCAATGCAAACACCACTGCTGCCAGTTCTAAATCATGTGTGGCATACTTCTTCTCATGATCCTTCAACTGCCTGGACCCATATGCTATCACCTTATCATTCTGCATGAGAACACAACCCAATCCAATCCCCGATGCATCTGTATAAACCACAAATCCTCCACTGCCTGAGGGTAAAGCAAGTATGGGCGCTGTAGTCAACCGGTTCTTCAACTCTTGGAAACTCTTCTCACATTCTTCTGCCCACACAAACGGAACATCTTTCTTTGTCAACTTAGTAAGTGCGGATGCTATGGTAGAAAACCCTTTCACAAACCTCCTGTAGTAGCCTGCAAGTCCAAGAAAACTGTGAATTTTCGCTACATTTCGTGGACTGCCCCAATTAACAACTGTCGCTACCTTCTTAGGGTCCACCGTCAATCCATCCTTTGAAATAATATGGCCCAAAAATGTCACTTGCTCCAACCAAAACTCACATTTGCTTAACTTAGCATACAATTGGTTATCCCTCAAAAGCTGCAATGATGTCTTCAACTGATGCTCATGCTCCTCCTTAGACTTCGAGTATACCAAGACATCATCTATGAAGACAACCACAAACTGATCCAGGAAAGGAGCAAACACCTTATTCATCAATGCCTTAAAAACTACGGGTGCATTAGTCAACCCGAAAGGCATCACGAGAAACTCAAAGTGACCATATCTCGTCCGGAATGCAGTCTTGGGAACATCCTCCTTCCTGACTCGCAACTGATGATATTCGGAACGCAGGTCTATCTTTGAAAAGAATTGAGCTCCCTGTAGCTGATCAAACAGCTCATCAATTCTCGGTAGCGGGTACTTGTTCTTAACTGACACTTGATTCAGCTGTCGATAGTCTATACACATTCTCATAGTCCCATCCTTCTTCTTCACAAATATCACCGGAGCTCCCCACGGTGAAACACTAGGTCTGATGAAACCCTTATCCAACAGATCTTCTATCTGAGTCTTTAACTCCTTCAATTCTGCCGGAGCCATCCTATACGGGGCCTTCGAAATAGGTGCTGTACCCGGCTGCAATTCTATCGTGGAATCCAACTCACGAACATGTGGCAAACCAGGAATCTCATTCGAAAAAAAATTCGGGAATTCTCGCACCACAGGAATCTCTTCAACAGTCTTAGACTCATTGTCCTCCGCGATAAACGCGATAAAGCCTTCACAACCGCTCCTTATCAATCGTTTTGCCTTCAATGTAGAAATTAACCGAGTGGAGGTGGGCTTTTCAGCGCCAACAAACTCAACACTACGGTCTGCACCTTGTAACCTCACAGTCTTGTTAAAACAATCTAATACCGCTCAGTTCGCTGATAACCAATTCATACCAAGGATCACATCAAACTCCGACAACGGTAAGATGATCAAACTGGCAGTCAGCTGAACTTCTCCAATCTGAACATACATCTAGGGCATATGACATTACAAGGAACCGATCTACCCACAGGGGTGGCTACTATCAAATCATATGGTAGTGTCTCCTTATCCTCTCCTAAGTGAAGTGCAAAAGCTGGTGCAACAAATGAGTGTGTGGATCCAGGATAAAATAGAACTTTAGCATCAAATCCACAAACTGAAAGTATACCTTCTATGGCATTGCCTGCAGCCTCTGCCTCCTCATGCGTCAGAGCATAAGCTCTCCCTACCAGCTGTGGACGTCGCTGCTGATACTGCTGCTGCGGCCTAGGACCACGAGCCTGGAATCTGGGTGGTTCTGGAGGTCTCTGCTAGAATCGCTGCTGCGGTACTGGAGGACGCTGTTGTGGTACTGGAGGACGCTGCTGCGGTGGCTGGGGTGGTCTGACAATCATCTGTTGCTGTTGCGGTCTAGCCTGTGCAGGTGGCACCTGTCTTAATGGCTGCACAGGATGTGGAGGCCTGAGCGCCGGAGTTGGGAATGCTGGTGGTGCCACTCTTGTCTTCCCTGGACAAGTGCGAACTTTATGCCCTGGGTCTCCACAATGAAAACACGCACCAGTCTGCTTCCTGCAATCGCGAACATGATGACTTCCTCACAAAAAGTGCAAGTGATCCGTTGTGGCAACTGTCGAAGCACTGGTTCGTACCGTAGCCTCTTGGGTGCTTGCTGTTGGTAATACTGGGACGAAGAACCCTGTGCCTTGGGTTGAGGTATCAACTCCAAGATCCTCTGCTGCTCTAGCGCAATCACTTCCTTCAAGGACTCCTCCGCCCAATATGCTTCCTTGACCACTTCATCATAATCAGTCAACTTGCTGCGCTGAACTTGCATCTTAATATTTGCCCGCAGTCCCTTGATAAACCTCCGAACTCTCTCTGATACGGGCTGAATCAGATTCCCTGCAAACCTGGATAGGTGGGTGAAAGAGATCTCATAGTCTTGTACTGAGAGATCACCCTAAACCAATCTCTCAAACTCCTCCATCTTTTGATCCCTATAGTGCTCAGGGATAAACTTCTTTTGGAACTGTTCAGTGAAGGTCTTCTAAGCTACTTCTTCCTCGACTGTCTCATAAGGGTGCTAAACTGTTTTCCACCATCTCTCGGCTGCACCACGGAACATGTGGGCTGCTAACTGCACTTGTTGGACATCCGTGCACTTGAAGACTTCATAGATTTTCTCCATCTGAACAACCCACTCATCTGCCACAGCGGGGTCCTCAATGCCGTGAAACTCTGGTGGGAACCTCTTCCTGAACTTCTCAACTAGTTCATTGAGATCATACTCTTTAGCCTGTGGCTGGCCCACTTTCTGCACTACCTCAAGCATCGGAGCTTGGAATACAGCCTGACTCTCGTTCTGTCGAGTACTCTGTTCAGCCAAATCCTTCTGAGACTGAATAAATGCTGCCATGAATTGGTGGAATTGATTCTCAGGACCATTCTGAGAAAAACTACCCTCTGGCGGTGGTCCGTTATTGGTTCGGGTGGTTCTACCGGCCATTGTCCTATAAAACATTCAAGGTTAGTTCCAATATGCCTTAATCTAACAATACAATGCTAAGAAAGAACTACCAAGCCAACCTACTAACTAACGGAATCCTCACACGCGTCCTATGGTTTCTACAATTTTTACCCTGAGAAACAATTCATTGCTCTGATACCATTCTGTCACGTCCCCCGAACCCGATTAGAGAATAAACCGGATCCGGGGAGTGAAATTTAGGGCTAATTAAAAAATTTGTCCTTTAAGCCCAAGGATCGTAAGTCCGCTGTGAGGATATAATATTTCAAGCCTCAAATAAAATAAGAATTTGTGGAACTCATACAATTCTAGGCATATTTGGATATCAACAAGGAATAATGAATCTCAATATATATTAAAGTTGAACAAAGAATAAAATAAAAATTAAACAAGGAAATTAATTTATTTAATGGCCATCCCACTAATCAAGGCCATTTAAAACAATAGTGAAGTCAATAGTGTGAAAGATCAACGAGAGATAGTAAATGAAGAAATAAAATCTAAAAAAGTCCCGATGAATCGCTCTCGTGCCGGGAATGATGACACTACTCTACGTCATCGACACGCCACTCTCGTTCCTCCTCTGTTGTTGGAGATCCTTTGAGATCTCCTCACCGGCCTGCTCCTCGTAGTAGTACTCACCTGAGGAGTCTCCACACCAAAAGAATAGAGTCAACGACATATTGAGCAATAGATAAGCAAGACATAAATAATCATGACATGCATCAAGTATAAGAGTAATGACAGGCATAATAATCAAGAGAATACAAGGAACCGAATCTAGGCATCAAGCATGAGTAAATAACCATCAGGATCATAAATAGAAATCCTAGCAATACTAACAATCACCACTACCAATATAATGCAATACACAAGAGGGAGACTCCGTGGATGTCCAAGCCACCTCACGGGGTACCAGTAACAATCCTATCCGGACTACTGATACCAAAGTCTGGCTCCAGGGGGATCCCAGCTCCCGGTCCTGGGAATAGTAGCATGGTCCCAGCCCGCTCCTAACTAATCAACGCCATGGACGCCGTCCAAAGCCGATTGCCCACCCCGATGTCCGAGTAACCGGCCCATCAATAAACCTCAAACTGCAGCTGGCCATGATATGCAAATAATAATAATAATAATAATAATGTGGTGTTGACACGAGAATAGACCAAGACAAGCAAGTCTAGCTAGCTCAATTTACAAGATATGTTCGTAGGGATTATCTCATTCAAATCAATACAAGACAAAACCAATCACATGGTAATCCCTTCAGTCTAGCCAGTCATGTTCATCAATTACATAACACGGGTTACTGAAGTACACTCTAAGTCCGGTCCAAGTCCTAATTCTACAAGGGATTATGTTTCATAATTAGTTAAGTGTTTTATGCCAAGAGAGAGTGTACAAGGAATTATAACAACGGATACAATTAAATCAGTCAAGGAGGAATTACGATCCAAACCTAGGCAAGTGGTGTCATCCATGTATCCTACATGTTCTAACGAAGTACGTGTGGAATTAGATCAACGATGCTTCTAAGGAAATCCCTTGGTGTACAATCATGTTAAGCATCCATTAATTCAATTCCATACGTATTCAGTTACCCCATGTTTAATACACGAATACCTAGACACATAATCGAAGCACACCAAGCAACGTGCTACGATTTAATCCCCATTAATGGTCAACTAATAGTAGGTTCTTGGTTTCCAACATCTAAGGCCCAAACCTAAGTTATTGGTCTCATTTCTGATAAAATATAGGCTGGGTCAATAATCTAAGTTTTTACATTACTTCCCGACCTCTGATCGTGATGTAACTAGAACCATTGGATTCTACATCTCAAGGGCTTTCCAACGGTATATAATATGTAGAAATCCGACGTACGGATTAAAAGTTATAAGCGTTTTAAGTCATTTTCCGAAGATGTCAGAAATTACGAAAATGCCGTCAAATCGATCGGACAATAGGTCCGATCAATCGAACTGATATTTGTCTCAGTTAACTGAGACCAAATTGCAGTCCGATCGATCGGTTTGCAGGCCCGATCGATCGGCACTGTAGCCTGAGCCCGAAAATGGGTTTTTTTTTCTTCCTTTTTCTTGTAGAAAACAAGCCTCCATGCTCCCCAATCATTTCAATCATCATTCCCATCCATTCTATCAAATTAAAAACATCAAAAGGGGTACCACTTTAACAATTAATCCAATTCAACCCACAAATCTAACCTAACATGTCAATCCCAATGCAATACCAACAATAAGCTTGGAATTTGGGTAATCTAACAAGGATATCATTGCAATCAAAAGAAAACAATACACATATGATTAAATATAAAATGCATATCTACTTGCCTCAACCAAGAAGGCGATTAGAAATTGAAAAAAGCTTGAGGAGAAGCTCTCTCTTGCAAAACCCACAATCTAATCCAACCAAACGCAATCTAGAACGCAATGGAGAAGAAAAGAAAGAAAAAGATCATGATCCAACCTATTCTAAACAAAAGAGAAAACGAATGGAAAAGTTGATGATGGGAAAAGGCTTACCCACTAGTATCAATGGAGAGAGGAGACCGAAAGGAAGAAGATGTGCAGTCCGGATCACGGAGGTAATCTCTCCCGGAGGGAGATCTGGGCTTGAGAAGAAGAAGAGGGAGAAGGAGGGCTGTTGTAGCTTCGTTGCAGAAGTGAGAATGAGATTAGGGTTAATCCCTGTTTAAGAAGAAGAGAGGGAGAAAAAGACCGAATTGCCCTTTAAGTGGGTCCGGTGAAAGAATGGACTATTTGAAGGGTTTCTGATCGTCGGATCGCGACGAGCCAGAAGACAAAAATGATCAGTGCGAAGAGACCTTTCCAACGAACTCAAAATCACGATGATAGGAATTTTTTCGGAAAACACTCAATTTTCCCTAATTTGCAAACTACCCCCCTGCTAGGATCAAACGAACTCGAAATCAAACGAAACTTCGCAGACACTATCCTAACACTAAAAGAAATTCACTCAAAGCCTAAACCCACTTAAATATCTAAAATACAATTAATTATAATAATAATAAAATAAACGGGTCAACGGGCCTGCTATTGGGCCCAATTGACCCAGTAAGGTCGCGGACCTTATATCCACTTAAATTCCTATAAAGAAAAGGGATATATTCTTGAGCATTTGTGAATCTAGCAGAGAGCATTTGTGAATCTAGCAGAGAAAATATAACATTTGAAAAATCCAAATATCCCTCAACAAGTATTCTCACATACCCTGAAAACAAAACGGGGGCCAAGTAAATTCTCTAAACCTAGATCTTTATATCAGTCAATAGGACATGCACTATCTAAACACATGATTCGGTCCTATATGCACATGATCATTTTTTTTTGATTGATCGCACATGATCTTTTTTTTTTGATTGAGCGCGCATGATCATGTTATGTAGTGATAAATAACAAACCAAAGAAAACCACTTTCTTGGTCTCAATCTGTTAGGTTGTATGCCTCAATAGAAGTAATAAATCTAGTAAACCTAGCCCCTGCATTGTCCATGTTCTACTGTGATTAGAAGTAAATCTATTATTGTAGGTCTACTATGATTAGAAGTAGTGTTTGAGTGTAACAGGGTTTTGGGGCTGATATTATAAATAGAGACTAAGAATCTCTATGATGTACACCTCTTCTGATTGCATAGTGAATTCTCTCGTCTTCTGACGAGTCCACAAAAGATATACTGTCATAGTATTATTTTATGAGTTTTCAAAGATAAAAGAACTCAAAACACTATTTTTAGCATAAAAATCATAAATTTCCTCCCCATCATGCTTTGCTTATATCTTTCCATTACAGATTGTCATTTGTATGCATTTATATGAGTTCCAATGGCTTCCATATAAAATATGTTCGAAAATACTCTCAATTATGTTAATTTCTCTTTGTAGGTGTTAACTGAAGATTAATTTGAAGATTAAAGTTGAGATTCAAGAGTTAAAGAGAGTAATGATAAGTTTAAAAGACAATTGGATGAAGAAATGACAAAGTCAGGCCAATAATAAAAAGAAAAATGAAAAACTTGGGTTGGTATTTTGACTATATCTTTTTACTCGAATGTCCGATTCAGGTGATCTCAAAAGCATTGGAAAGCTTGGTCTAACATGTGCAAATCATATTTCACAACATTTTTCCCAATTCGGACATTTCGGGGGTCAAAATCACACATCAATCTTGGAACTATTTTCTAACATGGGAATCACATTCATATGTTCATATTTCCATTCTTTTGAAGTCCCACATTGGAAAGAAACCAAAAGAGAGTAAGGCAAATGTTTCTATATAAGGAAGGGAGCTCTAGGCATTATGGACACAAGCAATGAGAGCTTCCTCCTCTTTACTTAAGCTATTCATGTAATTGAGAGCAATTGTTGAGAGAAAGTGATGAAAGCTTTGTAAAAATTGAAGATTTGTAATGAAAACTTTGTCTTCTCCAATGGGTGGCTAATCCCTTTGATTGGATCTTTTAGATGAAGCTAAGTTAATGTTATTCCTTTTGCTTATGCTCTTAATTTCCTTTGTTTATGTGCTTAACATGCTAGAATAAAATTTTCTTCATTGCAATGTGCTACATTTCATGCTTATTTTCTATCTTAGCATTCTTTTTACTGTCTATGCTTAGGTTCGATAAATCATGCTTAGGAGTTAATATCTTTTGATGGTTTATGCTTACTTTTGATAGATAGTCATTAGGAATCTTTTCTTTTATGAAGGGAAAAAAATCTTAGCTATTAGATTGTTAATTTTTATCTTAGAGCTTTAAAGTTATATTTTCTAAATCTATGCATTGATTTGTCATTAGATTTGAGTGTTTGTTTGGGAAAAGAGAAGAGCATTAGTGTTGGATTAGTGTCACTTAGTGGATTCTAGATGGTTCAATCTATCCATTAGTATTGATTGTTGTTTATTTTACTTAGTTTAGTTTGATTCTATTCACATTCTCACACACTTATTCACTTGTTTTAATTCTCACACTCCATTGCTCTATCCACACCATCATATCCATTAACTTATTTGTTCTTACCTTTATGTGTTTGTTTTTATTCCCCCTTTGATTTTACTCTATTTTAGCACACTTATTTTCATCTCCATCCGTTCATTCCCTATCTTACTCGCTTGTTATTAGCTCACTTCCATGGATGCTTTTATTTTCTTTTTATCTTGATCTTTCACTTGTTATTTTCACTCACTTACTCATTTGACCTATCTAACATTGTTCATTTGTTCTTGTTATTGACCCTGTTATTTTTCTTTTGTTATTAACTTTGTTACTAACTTGTTACTAACCTTGTTCTCATTTGAGTTCTTTTATTTCTACTAACATCTCTTTGTTATCTAGTTTCTTGTTTTCTTTTAGTTTGCATTTTTTATTTCCCTTGTTATTATCTTGTTTCTTGTTTTCATTGTTTTTGTTATCTCCATTTGCATTTGTTAGCTATATTTGAATTGATATTCATTTTCATAGATAATTGTTATTGTCCTTGTAAAAATCCTCATGGGAACGATATTTGGACTTTCATAGCCTATATTACTTGAGACAACCGTATACTTGCGGAATTCACAACCAAGTTTTTGGCACCGTTGCCAGGGATCGGCGTCCATAGGAATCCTTGATTTTAAGGATTTTCAACTCTCATATAGCTTAGTTGCATTTTTATTCTTTCTTTCAGTTTTCATTGTGGATTCTACACATTTTCTTTGTTTGTATTTTCAGGGATTCCGCGGTTGGAGCAAGGAAAGAAGAAAAGAGCAACCAAAGAACTCTAACTTAGGGATTTAATTTGCTTTCTTAGAAAATCTTGTATTAGGATTCATTTCAAGTCTGTAATAATTTTTAAAGTTCATTTTAAGTTTTCAAAGCATTGTAATAATTAAGGAAGGAGGACAATTGGACGATACCATCGCGGCCCTCCAAGTTCGTACAACGAAATTGGTGTCGATGGCTTGGGTCGACTTCAACCGATCTTCCTCCAATTTATTTTGGGAGGTGTGTATTTTGATACACTCACGCATCCCCCGTTAGTGGGTCGATTTTGTTGGTTGTTTGATTGTTTAAATGCTTTGTAATGCTTAATCATTTTAAAATACACAAAGTAATTTGGAAAGCACAAACTTAGTAAGGGCAATCATACCCCCAACAAGATAAGGATTATATTTCATCACCATTTCCTTGCCCATAGGAACTCATTTTCCTCACTACTTAGGAATCCTTAGTCTTTTATAAAATTTGAGTTGAAACGTGACCATAGGACACGAGCTCATTAGGAGAAGACCATCAAAGGTTGTACCATTTGCGCACATTGACAGAAATCGGTGCAATAGCCTTGTCCCTTAAGGGAGACAGTTCATATGTTCTAGGAGTTTGGTACTTAAGCGGAACCTTTGCCACGTGCATCGTGATCCCACCAATCCCCGGGGACTTGCGTGGCCGACTACATTTCATAGGACCGAATTGGAGGCCTAGGTGTACTCTTCACAGTTAGGAGTTGTCTAGTTTAATCTTAGGTAGCCTTAGTTAAGCATAGTTTGGTTTGTTTTTCAAAATCATTTTGTTTTGCTTGCTTGTGTTTAAGCATTAATCCTCGTTCACCATCACTTGAGTGGACCATCACTTTCGGAGTTGAGCGGTAGTTTATGCACAATTGGTTACGTGTGCAGGGTTGTTTAGAGAGCTTCGATTTATTCGATATCCCTGTTGAGAATTTCGCAGACCCCATTTCCATTGAGGAAATGGCCGACGGAAACCCACCAGCCCAATCCATGACTCTAAGGGCATACATGTACCCAACCCAATCTACCCAGCCCTCTTGCATCATCATACCCGCCACAAATGCCTCATTTGAGCAGAAATCCGGTTTAATCCGGATGTTACCAATTTTTCGAGGGGTGTAAAATGAGAACCCATATCAGCATGTGAGAGAGTTTGAGGAGATCTGTGGGAACATGAAGTATAACCATATGTCTTAAGAGGCCCTCAAGCTGTTATAATGCCCCGCATCACACGGATTCGAAAAGATCTAGCTAGTCCAAATCCTTTATGAAGGACTGGACTATCCCACCAAGACCATGGTGGAGTCTTTTTGCAACGAAGTATTCACTCAAAAGACAACTGACTAAGCCTGGACATACCTTGAGGAGGTCGCTGAAAACACTTTCCAATGGGAACCTATCAAAGAGGATCCTAAAAGACCCGTTGTTGCAGGAAGAAGGGGCATGCATAGAGTGGAACCCAAATTTGCAGCCGATGCCAAGTTGGCCACACTGAAAGGAGGTTAGAAGCCCTTGAAATGAACCAGACCTGTCAGCAGACCACCCCATGACCCTAGAATCATTAAAGATGAGCCAAACAGTTAGTGACCCTACTGCCCCACCCTGCACCAATTGTGGAGATTTTACCCATCCTGGATCCCAATGTAGAGTATTCTTTGGTCAAAGTCAGAGTGAGAGTATGGAGGAGGTGAGTGCACTTTACCAGAATACCAGATATGAGCGGCCGAGGTATGATCCGTATTCAAATACATACAATCCTGGTTGGAAGGATAATCCTAATTTTGCATGTACCAAAGGACAACACCAAGGAAACCCTTCTCAGCCAATGGCCCAGCATATGCCACTTCCGGGATACCAAAAGCCTCAGGTACCCCAAGTGTCACAAGGACCACCCATGGTCCAAGGTTATCAGAATCTTAATTCCCAGAATCAGCAGATAAGTTCTCTAAAGGACACAATGAAAATGTTGGCCAAAATACCCTCCAATTCCAGCAATGCACTACTCAGAATTTGAATGCCAATACCCGGTCCGTTGCCAAGCTGGAATACACTGTAAGCCAGTTGGCCAGGTCAACAGCTCAAAAAGACAAGGGTACCTTTCCAAGTAAGCCCGAAGACAACCCCAAAGGCCAAACTTCAACAGGCCAATTTGTTGTCCATGATGACAAGGGCAAAGTTCATGAGCAAGTCAATGCAGTGCATCCAGTTACCACCCATAGAATGGCCTCAAGGGAGGCTGACACACTAGAAGAGGAACCTAGGCAATTTGAGCGAACCCAAGTGAGGAGGGAGCATGTAGTTTTGGATGAAGAACCTGATGAACCAAAGAAGGACCCAGAGCCTACTAAGGAACCTGAGAAACCAATAGGAGTTGCCTCACTGAGTGAGGCCCCTCCTAAAACCTTTGTTCCCAAGGCCCCATACCCTCAGAGGTTCGGTCAAATGAAAAATAATGTCCAGCTGGATAAAATCTTTGAAGTGTTCAAGCAAGTGAGAATTAACATCCCACTGTTAGAAGCCATCTAACAAATCCCGACTTATGCCGAAGTCCTCAAGATTTATGCACATTCAAGAAAACAACCAATGTACCCAAAAAGGCCTTTCTAGCCCCACAATGCAATTCCATCATTAACACTTTAACCCCAATCAAATACAAGGACCCTGGTTATCCTACAATTTCTTATCAAATAGGAGATCATCACATAGAATAGGATTATTGGACTTGGGTGCAAGTGTCAATCTGCTCCCGTATTCGATATACGAGGAGTTAGGTTTGGGGAAGTTGAAACCGAAAGAGGTGACTTACAACTAGTTGACGCTTCAATTAGCTACCCCAAAGGTGTTGCTGAGGATGTTTTGATCGAGGTCGGTGAGTTTGTTTTTTCGGTGGACTTTATAGTCCTTAATACTCGACCACCAATCGGAAATATCGTGAAGATCCCAGTAATTTTAGGGAGACCATTCCTTTCCACTTCCAATGCCCTAATTAATTATCGAAATGGTGGAATATGACAATTCAGATAAACATTTTCAACGTTGGCAAGCAACCCAGATATGAGAGTGATTATGAAATTTATGAGGTGGGTTACCTAGAGGAGCTTATTGAGAGTGTAGGATCACAGTTAGTTTGTGAGGACCCACTAGAGGCCTGTCTTGCACATTTTGGAGGTCACAATATTGATGTTGACAAAATCATTAAATAAGTAAATGAGTTATGGGATTCTACCCCTGCTTTTGAGAGGAGTCGATGGCAACCCAAGCCAGAGATCTTGACTCCATCGGCCGCCCCACCTGTTCCATCAATTGAAGAACCGCCCAAACTCAACCTAAAACCACTACCTGACACCCTCAAGTATGTGTTTTTGGGCCCAGCTGAGACCCACCCCATCATTATAGCCTCAGACCTGGAAGAAGTTCAGGAACAACAATTGATTGAGATTCTCAAGGATCACAAAAGAGCTATAGGCTGGACAATTGCAGATATAAAAGGAATAAGCCCATCTGTGGTTCAGGATCGGATCCATTTGAAAGAAAATGCAAAAACTTCCAGAGAACCATAAAGGCGTCTTAATCCATCAATGAAGGATGTTGTAAGAGTGGAGGCTTAGAAACTATTGGATTCATGTATCATTTACCCTATTTCAGACAGCTCATGGGTGAGCCCAGTCCATGTTGTGCTAAAAAAGTTCGGGATAACTGTTGTGGAGAATGAGGGGAATGAGCTAGTGCCCACAAGGACCCAGACGGGTTGGCGAGTGTGCATTGACTATAAAAAGTTAAACTCGGCCACCCATAAAGACCATTTTCTCCTCCCATTTATGGACCAGATGCTTGAGAGACTAGCCAGTCATGCCTTTTATTGTTTCCTTGATGGATACTTCGACCATAATCAGATACCCATAGCACCAGAGGACCAGGACAAGACAACTTTTACATGTCCTTTCGGTACATTTACCTACCGGCGCATGCCTTTTGGGCTATGCAATGCACCTGCGACATTTCAAAAGTGTATGATGAGCATATTTTCAGACATGGTCGAGCGATTTGATGGACCCGATTTTTTTCTCTCTTCCTCCTCTCCTCTCCCATCCCATCCATCCCCGGGGTCGCCGAGAGGAGAGATCGAAATGGAAATGGGAGGAAAGGAGGAGAAAAAAAAGGGCATCTTATGTTTTGTACCAGTATGCCAGATTTTCTATTCTACTTAGAATTTAGAAACGGTGATCTGGAGATCCACCTTCGCAAGTAGAAAGGAAATCAACCGTTTTCTAACTTTCCAAATTACACATATATTTAAGAAAAGAGACAGTTTTTTTGAATGCCGTGAGAGGCGATTTTGTTTGCCGTAAAAGGCGATTTGGTGCCGTGAAAGGCGATTGTGCCGTGAAAGGCGTTTTACAAATCTCATCAATAAAGAAAGACAAGAATTGTGATTTTTTTATCTCTTAAAGAAAATACAAAATACAATAGAAAAGTTAGAAAGGGAATCTGACTTCTCAGCAGATTGCGGGGACCAGTTCTGATCGACGGTCGTAAGTCATGTATGGACTTCGCCATCGTCCTTCAGAAGAGAACGCTTGATGCTTTGATTCTTTGGCTTGGCTTGGACTTCAGTTTTTTAGAGGATAAGGACCAAGGGAAGGTCCTATACCCAATGAAAAATGAAGAGACGGGCTGAAGAGCCACGTCTTGGCCACGTTGAGTAGGAGAAGAGGAGGCTTTTTCTTAGAGGAGGGGGGGTGTCCCCCCCAAGGGACTTTGATCACCTTTGACTGTTTGTTGCAGCAGGGTTTCTTCTTGCAGCAGAGTTTCTTCAGAGTAGCAGGGCTTCTGAATCTTAAGTCCGTAATTCCGGGATTCTCCGTGTGTTTTTCTTGGTGTCTGTGTTCGGGGATTCTTTCTCCTTGGAATCACCTCCTTTTATAGGCATTTGGTAGCCTTTAGGTGATTTTATGGGCTTTAATGTATTAAAACCACATAATGGGAGGAGTTACATGTTTTAATTTCTTTGTTTTGTAACTCCTTTTTCTTGGCTTCTGATTGGCCGGTGGAGATAATGGGCATTTAATCGCCTTTAATCTCCATGATGAGAGGAGTTTCATAACTTAAATGTCATGATGACTTGGACTTGTAACTCCCATTTCCTTGAATCTGATTGGGTCATCCAAAATAATGAGTTAATGACTGCATTTAGTTGGGTCAATTAACAACATTAAGTGGTCGCCGGGAATTTGAAGAGTCGCAGGCCGCGCCGCATCTTTTGAAATTCTTCTTACGATGATCAACGATGGATCTTCGTACTGATCGATGTTAGATGATCACGCAACTTCAGGCATTGGTTAATACCAGCGGGCCGGTGACATCTGTCTTGTCGATTTCTCGATCGGTTGGATAGAAAGTGCACTTTCTTGATTAGCCGTTAGGCGATCTTGGAGCGATCGATGACGATTTCATGCTCTTGACGGCGGATCTGAGATGTCGACGAAGATCAGTCGTTTTCAAGCGTCGAAAATTAGATTTTCAGGAAATCACAGGGGCTAGAACTCCCAAAACATGAAAATAACCGGAAAAAGGGCCCTCCGGCGGAAATCCGGCGACCCGAACTTCCAAGGTCGCCGGCGACCGTGGGGGGATTTTCCCGTTTGGTCGCCGTTTTGTCGGCCGTTTTTCGAGCTTTTTTGTTTCTTTTTGCTCCTGTATTTTTCTTGACATTTTTCCTCATTTTTTGGTTTGGTTCTCCTGGAGAAAACCCAATGAGAAGTTGTGCAAAATTGGGCACAAAGTTTCCTTTTTTTTGGAAAAGCCGAAGACTTTGCTGCGTAGAGTTACTGATTTTTGTCAAGAGTCGAAACTAGGTCAAACGATGTCAGAATGACCTCAAAATTCGACGTGAAGCCTCCTGAGCAGTAGATAGGACTAACCATGGGCTTTTGTTTGAGTTTTGAAGCCGTTTGGGTTCCCGTCGCTGCTAGGCTTGATCTTGCCACGAGGAAGATGCCGCGCTTTGATGTGCGGTCAACCGATGTCCGATTAACCTAAAATTTGACAGAGAGCCTATTGGAGTCATTTTGAGATGATCTATTAGCTCCGATTTGAATGTCATGGTTCCGGGGTGCCTCGCCGCCGGTAGCCTTAATTTTTTGTCAGAGCGTTAAAGTCGGGTCAAACGTTGTCGGAATGACCTGAAATTTGATGTGTAGCCCTTTTGAAGCATGTTGAAGCCGTCCATGTGCTCCGTTTAATGAGTAATGGTCCCGGTGGTTCTCACCGCTGAGGGGCTTGATTTTCTTTCGGAGCGTCAAAGTCGGGTTAAACATTGTCGGAATGACCTGAAATTTAACGTGGAGCCTTTTGGAGGTATTTTGAGACCATCCATAGGCTCAGATCGAAGTTTTGATGTCTTCGCCACCACCGCCGCCAGGAGCGCTGTTTGGTTGCCGGAGGAGTGAAGTTAGGCCAAATGATGTCGGAATGGCCCAAAACTTCATGTGGACTCCTCTTTTGGTTGTCTTGAAGGATCTATCAGTTTTTAAGTGATTCTGATAAGATCTGATGCTTGAAGCGGCATTGTCTGTTTGTAGTAGGATGCGACTTCATGTGGTCTTTTGATGTTGAAGAGGCAAAGTGACATTTTTGGTGTCAACAAATGCCCCCTCGAGGTACAACGGCGAGTAGCTTTTGGAGTCGATGTGCCTTGAAGAGAAACTTGAAAGAGAGCTTTCGATTTGACCAAGAGTCTTTGAGCATTTTTTTTAATAGCCTTTTGAGTTTTCAAGGGGATTGTATGGTAGTGAGAGGGATCATGTACCGTCTCAAGGCAAAGTTTTGAAAATGACATGAGGGAGTTGGATTTGGGTTTTGGATTTTGGGTTTTCCTTTTGATCTTGTGAACCTAAGGGCTTTATGTGGCGCATCAGGCGATCAAGAAGGATTTTTGGTTTTTGAACTTGTGACCTAACAAGCTGTATGTGGCAGGTTAGGGGGTCGGGGTTTGATTTTTGGATTTTGACCTTGTGACCCAACAAGCGGTATGTGGCAAGTTGGGGGGTTAGGTTTGATTTTTGGATTTTGACCTTGTGACCCAACAAGCTGTATGTGGCAAGTTGGGGGGTCAGATTTGGTTTTGACCTTGTGACCTAATAAGCTGTATGTGGTAAGCTAGGGGGTTGAGGATTTTTTGGTTTTGACCTTGTGACCTAACAAGCTTTATGTGGCAAGTTAGGGGACCAGGGTGTGGTTTTTGTGGGTTGTCAATTTCAAGATTTTGGCTTAATTTGGTTCATGAGGTTTGATGGTTTGGTTTTTTGGAAACTCATGAGGCTTTCTCCTTTTTTTTTTTTTTTTTAATGGTTCAATCGACTCAAAAGAGGCATGGAACCATTTTGTATGCTCTTGGTAAGAGGAATTTTTTAAAAGGAAGCCCCTTTTAGTGTCTAGGTGGTCAAACCTGACTCATGTGGGCTAGCCCATGGGACCTTAAGCTTTTAAAGATGGCTTAGATCTCACACGGTGTCATTTTATAAATAATATCTAAAAATATCTCTTTTGGATAGAGAATATCTAAAAATATTCTTATTTGGAGAGAATCTCTCAAGTTTCATTTCTTTTGGGAGAGATTTTCTCCAAGTATCTCTCTTTGGGAGAGAATATTTCTCATTCCCTTTCTTTTTGGAGAAGATTTCTCAAAGAATCTTCTCTTTGGGAGAGAATATCTCAAATCTCCTTTCTTTTTGGGAAGGTTGCTAATTTTTAGCACTTACCTCCTTTCTTTTCTCCTTATTTCCTCTTTTGGTTTGCTCTCTTCTATAAAAGCAAGAGGAGATTGGATCTTTGTTTCTTTGCTTTCTTTCTTTGCAAGAGTGTTCCAAGATCAAGAATTCTCCTTCTTCTTCAAAGAGCTTCAAGTTTTTCTTCTTCTTCTCCATCAATAGTCGGCTAGCTAAACTCCTCCCCTTGATCATGCTTTTCGTTGCCAAAACAGGAAAAAAAAAAAATAGAGATTGTGAGTATAATAGGAAAAAAGGGTAATTGTTTATTAAGGATTGAATTGCAAAAAGAAGAAAAACCAATAGACAAAGGAGAAGAAGAACCATATACCTCTTGCCAAATACAGATAAATCTGAGGTGTTAGTGTGTTACTAATGGATTTACTTTACACCTATCACTAGGGTAATGTTTAAATAATTTATTGAGAAAGCAATGTAAAATAAATGTCAAATCAGTGTATTATTAATGGATTTACTTTACACCTATCACTAGGGTAATGTTTTAATAATTTATTGAGAAAGTAATGTAAATAAATATCAAATAAGTGGTTGACTTGATGGTTGTGTAAAGAAAAACTATAAATCAATTGTATTTGCAATATTTGTTTTCATGTGCTAAAGGAATTGAAAGTGCATGAGATGAGATGAAAAGTTAGCAGTTAGTAAAGTAATTAGTTTACATGTGTTCTATACAGTAAGCTTTTTCGGTAGCTCGGCCTTTACTTTCCCATTGCTGTTACTAATTGAGCATTGGTAAAGTTAAAAAGACCAGCCATTGAGATAACTACAAATAACCTCCTATTAGAGGTGCTCGATCTCTTTTTTTAAGCTGGCAACTATAGATTGCAAAGAAATGGAAAACCACCAAAAGTAAGAAAGCAACAAATCCATCTTCTAAATAATTGATTTAGAAAAAACAAAAGTTGATAGAGAATTTGTTCTTTTGGTTCAAGACACACACAACAAGCTCTTCAACATGATTTGCACAAAAGTAAGGAAAAAGAAACTCAAGAAGCTTATCACTTCTCCTCTTTTCTCCAAGCGAATCCCTTTCCGTCATTTGGACGTTGTTTGCATGGACACTTGCCGAAGTGTGTTACATGGATGGAGGAGAATAATCCCGTCACCGCTATTACCCGGGAATCAATGCTGGGAACTCCATTTTAAGGCCCACACAAAGATAGTACTGACCGATCAAGATGAATCCTATCTAAGAGTAGAGCCCACTATCCAATTGAGTGATGGGAATGTGAGTGACGCCGTGTCATCAGGGACGCCACATCAGTGCTAGTCATGTTTTCAATAATGTGTTCAACATTAGTGCTAGTCATATTTTCAATAATGTCTTCATTTTATAGCAGGATTCCACTTTGACGGAGTAAAATCTTGGAATGTCAATTAAAGGGGATGAGATTCATCTTCAGCCGTCTAGAATATTTTAGTTTGCCCCGTGATAGAGTTCCTGTCATGCGTTACACGGTTACTGGAATGATCCAGTACACTCATGTCCACCGAAAATTTATGCAACTTAGCTTCTCTTTATAGGAAGGAGACTTTGATGATTTGATTATTGGAGGGTCCCTTTGCGGATGAGGAGGATTGATCGTTCTGGACATTATTCATCTTCGGCGAATATCATTATCATCAAAGAACAACAAAATCTTATCTTGGACGATGGAACCATTCTAGACATTATTACTTTTTGGCCATTGTTATCGTGAAGACGTGAACAGCAACAATCAAGCCTTATCCGGTATGGACTCTGGACTGGCCAAGAGAATTTTGTTGGAAAAATTGCTAAGAGCTACACTAGTTTTTTGTCAACTTTGAGCCAAAAAATAAGTGAGACCCACTTATTCTTTTGAGTGAGAATACATGGGAATGTAATATACTCCATGAGTAGATTATGAACATGTATTGAGTTGCTCTAATTCATTTAGGAGTGAATGAGAAATTGCCTTTTAAACACCCCGAACTAAACCGGGCTTGGGTATGGGCTTGGGCTTGGGCTTCACGTGAGTTGGGCTTGGCTCGATCCACTACTCATTTATATATTTTTGGAGAAATTTCCTTTTTTTCCAAAAGTGATGTGTATCCATTCACATATGAAAGGGTGTCTCCAAAGTGATGTGTTCATTCATATATGAAAGGGCATGTCCAAAGTGATGTGTCCATTCACATATGAAAGGGTGTGTCCAACCCAAGAGGTGTGTCCAAAGAGAAGCATATGTTCATTGAACAGATGCAACCCCATGAATAGACATGAAGTAGGCTATAAATATCATCTTGTTCATGCCTTCTTGCTCATTCCATTCACTGCAACTGCATTGCATTTGGGGCATCAGTCTGAGTCAAGAGAGAGTTCTACTACACGATTGGTTCGCCTGTCACATAGTTTGTAGTGCTGCTACTGTGTGGACCGATCATTGTATCCTGAGAGGCAATCGCTGTAGAAGCTCGTAAGCACCATTGCGGGGGCGAATTTGTCTTAAGGACATAGTGTTTTCACACTAGCCTTGATCAATCTTCTTCTGTGGATTCCTGTGATTAATTACTTCAATAACAGAGTTCTGTTTTTCTGCCTACAGACAGTAAGTGATTTTCATTCATAAATTTACATTCTGTAGAACCGTTTCCTGAATTCTGAAATACTACTGCATGTACTCGGACTAACAAATTTTACTTAATACCAAAAAGTTGAGATTGTTGAATTAGCTTGGTACCTCATTTCTCAACCAAATTGGATAGGTTTGATCCCTAAGTTTTCTTCCTGCGTGAGTAAGCTTTTCTTACTTCTCTCCCCATAGTTAAAGTTTTTGGTGGAATATCCCAACCCTCATGGCTGGGTAAAATAATAATAATACCAAAGAGTCTACCTAAATAATGTGAGGCAGAGAGAAAGGTCTCTCAAAACTGCAGTGTAAGTCGTCAATAGAAAGGGAAATCATGGGTCGTTTCAAGAAACACAAAGGTTTGCTCAAGCCCAGCCCATCAACTATTAATCTTAATTTTTAGTCCCGAGTCCAATAATGGCATGCTTAAAAGTTAGGCTCATGTCTGACTCAAATCTCCGGCACAGCATGTCAATCTCTGTATCTATAGCCAATTACATCACAATAATTTTCTTATTTTTCTTCTTCTTTTTCTTTTCTAAAGAAGACCACATTATGTATGTAACAATTGTTTTTTTTTTTTTCTTTTGGTAAATATGCAACAACTAAAATAAAAGTACCAAGAATAAAACTCATACTAGAATGCATACCAACCTATAACACCAAAACTGTAGGGAGCATCTGGTCTCACCTCAAGAGGGTTTTTGAAGTGACACTGCCTAGTCACATCCCCAAAACCAAGCTAATAAAAGTACCTGGTATTATACTGGTCAATGTTTTTTAGTTGTTATTGTTCATTCCATATAATAGTACTGTTGGAAGTAGGTGAGCCTTGTGGATAAGTATTCAAAACTTTTGACCCACTTGATGTAGGGATCAAATATCCATAAAGCCAAGAACCCAAGCGCAAGACCTAAAACCCTAATCTCATGCATTAAGATCAATCATTCATCAAGAAGATAAATCAAGAAACAACAAGCATAACTAGATCTACTGATTCAAATAGATAATAGATCTATATCTTTGGAGCTTAGTTGTGCTCTAATCGAGAACTTAATCTTTACGAAAAACTTTTTTGCAAACTTTGATCTCCCTTACCTTTTTGCTTTTCCACATTATGACCCTCTTAGAGAATTTCTATTGGAGAATGGTGAGATCTCCAAATAGAAGAAAACGCTAAATCTCTACTAGGAACCAGAGGAGAGAGAGAGAGGAACTTAAGAGATAATTGTGTGTTGAGATATCTAACACTCACCTCTTATTTATAATTTATGGCATACCTCATCTTAGACTAAGATTAGAAGTCTCACTTACATTCTTAGTATAAGTGTCCCACTCCTCCTTTCCTTAAGAGTTATAATGGGATTAGTAACCTTCTCTTATTAGGGCTAACATGGAGACCATTAGGGATTCATTAAAATCTGACTCCAACTATGAATTTGTACCCCACATCTTATGTGTACTCCGGACCCATGGTTAATTGCAAATCAAGCCACTAATTAAATGCAATTGCACTCCATTACCAATTAGGAACGGTTCTTAACCATTTCCAAGTGATTTTGGAACGGTTTTGGTCCATTCTTAAAGTGGGTGTCCCTAATCTTTAGGAATGGTTCGTAACCATTCCGAAATTTTATTTTTGGAACGATTTGGAACCATTACTAATTTTATTTCTTTGGAACAGTTTAAAATCATTTTAAATTAGTATTTGGGGGTACAGTTTTCATCCTTCCTAAATTCATTTGAAACAGTTTTATATATGTTCCTAATTTTAAGATTGTTTTAAAAAAAATATCACAATCAATTAAAACCACTACTAATTACATTTAAAAAAATCACTAAAAAAAGAAAGTTGTGACATTCACATTCATCCGAACACAATCATAAAATCAAAACCCATATACTGGCAAGATCTCAAATGTACAACCTTTTACTGTTTAAAAACTCATACTACATTTCCTTCGTACAATATTTTTTTCAACAACATTTAGTCATTTCATTTCTAAAAAAAAATGAAAAAAAAGGAACACCAAAGGACGCCTTCTTGACTATCAACATTGCAGTGTATACTTTCATGGATCTTCTTTTAAAGGACTTGTCTTAATTGTGTTATTCTTCATACTTCTTCCACCTTTCTCTTTGTCGACCAATGTCATGACAACGTCACCAATCATGAGAAAAATCTTGTCCCGGCCTCTCAAAGCCTGCAACCTTTGATGCATGTAGCTTATGGATCACCACTTGTCCGAGATTAGATAGAAGAAGCTGTGGGAAGAAGAAAACAATAGATGTGTGAGAGATTCAAAATAGCAAAAACAATACCAAAGTATATATGAGTGAGAGAACACATAATGTATCAATTGCAATTGACCATGAAATGTAGGGTTCAAGAGTCAGTTCATTATGGCAGAAACTATCAGCAATATATGAGTGAGAGAACACATAATCCTGACTTGGAGCAAAGAAGTTATAAACATATCATGCAATCAAATACCATTTTGGATTTTTGTGCTAGCCCAAACCCAAAGCAATCTTCCTGCCAGATTATCAGACTCAACTGGGATTTAAAGTACATCAAACTCATCCTTAAAATGAATCTAACAAATGGGAATTAGAATGAAGTGTGTGCTGCAGGGTTCACCAAAACAAGCTACTCTGATCATTCTAGATTTAATCAAGACTCAACAAAAAGGCAACCAAAGAAACATTAAGTCCAACTCTATTCTATCCAAGGTCTTCATGCATTTTGCTGACCGAATGGTGGGCAATCATGGATTAAAACATTGTGCATTCAGATTTCCAAGATGAAACCAGTATCATGTGCAACAATAGCATTTATATTATGTGACGAAAGAATACATCATATCCACAACTGACACATATAGTCTAGGAAGTTAAAACATAAACAGCCCAAATAGTATTTGAAAAGAAAAAAAAAAATTAATTCCAATTGCTGCATGATAAATGGTTTTTGATGGCTGTGAACAACTCTCATCATACTAGAACCAGTTTGTTGATAAAGAACTAGACGACCCATTTGAATATTCCTATAATCATTGCTCTGTTGAAATTTCTCATGAAACTCTACTATGACAGCATGTAGTAATTCCTATCTCCCATCTAGACATCTCTAATGGAGGTGGCATTTCTACACGCATCTGAATGGGTAATTCAAAGACCTGGATACTTATATTTATTCATCAACAACCATCAAACTCCACGGACTTATGAGATACTCTCATCAACAAAAAAGAAAGCAAACAAAAAAAAATGAAAAAAAAAAAAACACAAAGATTTATTAATGCCAAATAGTTGAGATTAGACAAACATAGCAGTACAGAGAAAGAGCACAGAGAGCATTGATGTAAAATGATACATACACCATTAAGTATGTACATTCAGCCAATGGAAATGGGTTGGATCAAATGTGCCACAACTCATAGATAAAGATGGTTCTAGAAGGACCATTCATGGAGATAGAGTTTCAAACAACAGAAAAAATCGAATCATTTAACTCGAGCAAAACCGAGCCAACTCAAATGATATCACAGAAAATATGAAAACCGACTCAAATCAAAACTGATCTAGGCAAATAATGTCTAATTCAGCTCAAGTAAAAAACACTGAAATCAATTGCACTACTTTTCCCCAAAGCTATTAGAACTTGATGCATGAGATCAAAACTTGATAAATTAAAAATAACCAAAATCGAACCCCCCAACTTTCGATCCAAACAGACTGAAATGGATTTTCATCAAAATCAAATATGATTCGAAAAATCATGCAACTATCGTACCTAGGAAAATGAATCGCTTGCACAGGGCCAGCGGTTTCCATCGCTGCAGCCATGAGATGGTAGTCGTCAATGTTGCACATCAAAAATGGTGAAATGAGACTGAACGATAATGAGAGGAGACGAAATGAAGATGATGAGAGGGATTTGGGGGTTAGGGTTTCGATAGCGGGAAGCCGAAGAACGAGAGAGGGAAAACGAAAATGTGAGAGAGGGTGTTCACGTTTTTGTGTTTCGTTTTTAAAGAGACCTTGGCACGATTCTTTCTTTTTAAACAAAAGACTGATAATATTTTTTAGTTTAGAAACGGTTTAGACCGTCTGGGACGGTTATAAATTGTCCTAATTTAGGAACGGATTATACTCGTGCCGTAACAACGTTCCTATTTGGCATTTTTGGTGTAAGAAGACACTAAACTTCCCAAATTCTACAAGTAGGCACCTCTATCAATGATATCCATGGATCTATTGGAATAAATATGTCATACGAAATTGGATTCATCTCTTATTATCCTTGTGACCCAGTTAATCACAATAATCATCAGTATCATCCAATCAACTCTTAATTGAAATGGATGCGCACTCACTAATGATAAATAAAATTCATTAATTTGTACAAAGGGATATTAATGAAAACAAATTATATCTTAAGAATTATATGTTTTCACAGCCCCACTACCACATACCCAAGACATCGAGGTGTTGACCTACATTTGACCTTACTCATTGATGACTCAAAGTAAATGTATAGTAAAAACTTGAGTCCATTAATCTCTTAGGATTAAGAGCATATTGCTTGGGAATCATGAGAGCAGTCTTTTAATCAAAGACACATTTGTACTAGGTGCTTCTCATGGTCCCTCACTACATCCAATGTATGAGCACAATGGTCTAGAGTTTTACACTCTGATGATCGAGACATATCACACTATCTCATGGTGATCACAGTGCTGCAACCTTATCAGATGAGATGCCCAATCTCATCACTGGCTGTGAATCAATTTAAGCATAAGATATATGATTTATGTTTCTTGTATGTGGATCTCATCCACACACATGGATCACGTCTAATATACTAGAGGGATCCGGTTCATCTCATGGACCCAAGAATATTCCTCATGCCAGTAAGCTCATTGTAGGACATAATTTTTTTTTATTCTGCACCATAATAAGCTCTATAAATTAACCAATTAACCATTTGGGGAGGAAAAGACAAAGGACAGGATGCCCCTTCGATCCAATGAAGTCCATCAAAAGTGCCCACCCCAAATGCTAACAGTAAAGCATATCTTTTACAACAATCTGTGACAAATCTTCAATTGGGGACATCCATAACCAGTGTGCAGGGGCGGCTCGACCATTGGGCAAGAAAAGCCCTTGCTTTAGGCTCCCTAAAAAATAAGGCCCCATAAAAATCATCTTTTCAAATTTTAAAAAAACATTCAAGCAACTACAATAGTTTATTTTCTCCCAAGGCCCCATAATAGTAATTAGTATCACATCTCATTAAAGTCATCTTATTCTTTTCACATTTAAACAAAGTATTAAAGCAAGTGTCATTATTCTTTTTCTCTACATAGTGTCTTTTTAAAATCTCAAAAAATCTCAACCCAACCTCCTTGCCACCTCACCAATGAGGTTTTTTAAATAAACGTTTCTCCACTAACGCTTTTTCAACTCACATACTCTTTACTCTCACACCCTCTGTCTCTCTCATAAATTTTATCTATAATTACTTTTTTTCTTCTTAAAACAAACTTCTTTAAAGATTTATTGATTTGGTTTTTTCTTCTTTTTAATAATATATGTGGGTATATTCTGATAATATATAAGAGTCTTTTTTATAATATATGTTAATCACAACCCATTTACTTAAATATAATCCATTTTTTTCATCATAATGAAAAAGCTAGATCAAATTCGAAATTCATCTACATCTACAATGGCCAATAATGATAAATCACTCAATCAGGTTCTATTGTTTTATGATTTTAAGAATTTTTTAGTTCCATGCTCGTATTGTATGTTTATTATAGTTAGCGTTCGTTTTATTTATAAATATTATTAGTTATAATTTATAAATGATAAATGTATTTATTAGAAAATATGAATCCAGATGCTCAAAACTTTAAAAAAAATAGAGAAAAAAGAATAGATAATGTGAGGCCTCATTTAAGATTGTCGATTTACAGCTTCTTTTAATAATCCTATCCACCAATGCTGTCTTAAGAAAGTAGAAGAAAACGACCACACCAGCCCAGATTAATTCTTTTAGACACCCAAAAGCTATCGTTTTTCTCCTCTTTTCCTCAAGGCCAACAATTAAGATGAACAAACATCAAAAGAAGAAGAGAAACAAATAACACCCAACACACATTAAAGTGACACAAATTTTTTCATCCCATCCCCATTTAACAAAAAAGCAATAGCCGAACATAGAAACCTACAAAAAAGCAACCAACCTAATCCATAATAAGTTAATAACTCTTTAAATAGGTACCCCCAAAATCCAAAAAGATAAAAGTATAAAATCAAGCATCATATAATCAATGCAATATAAACAACATCTCTTTCATGAAGCACCTTGGAGCCTCACCGTTTATCATCTCTTTACTGTCATCAACAACAAAAATAAAAGAGGATTTTACTGGAAAAATCCCTAAATATATCCATTTATCCCAAAAGATCCTCGCAAATTGTGTAGCACTAATGAGGTCCTTTCGCCAATTTTTTATATTTTTTTATACTTGTAAGGTCCCCAACCTTAATAGGGTGTTTAATTTCCTAATATTGACAATTAGCCTAATTAATTATGATTCTAGCTAATTCGGCGGGTTTAGTGGCTAAGCGAGTTTCTTTTATCATTAGAAAGTGATTTTTGGAGTTTCGTTTGGTTCTGAGTGCGATTAGTCTTAATAGGGGGTTAGGTTGTGATTAATAAGAAAATTAGTCATTTTTCCGAAAAATTCCATTTTCGCCGAATTTGGGTTCGTTGGAAAGATCTCGTCGCGCTCGTCATTTTTCGTTCTTGACTCATCATGATTTGACGCCCCGAAGTCCCTCAAATAATCAAATTTCTCTGAATTCACTCTAATGGGCATTTTGGTCATTTCTTCCCTCATCCTCATTTTAAACTCAAACTCTGCTACTAAATTCATTTCTCCTTCTTTCTCAAAGAGTGCAACTGCTGGGCCTTCTTCTTCTTCCTACTTCACTCTCTCTCTTCTTGCATGTGGGTTCTAAAGGCCATCATCTCAAGGAAAATCAAGCTCAACAATCTCTCTCTCTTCTTCCTCTACATCTTGATCCAAATTGGAAAGCTTTCCTCAACCCTTTCTTTCCTAATTCCCTTCCTCATTGTTGTAGAGATGTTACATGTTGATAGATTTTCTTTCCTTCTCTTCCATTGTGCTCTTTGGGTGTAGGAGAAGAGTTTTCGAAAGTTGTTTGGCTAGGGTGTGAGTGGAGAGCTCTCCTTCCTCCTTTATCTTCTCAAATTTCCATTTCTTTCACTCTCTTTGGTGAAGGCAAGTAGATTAGCTTTATATATTGCTCATGCATGTATATTATCTTCACTCTTGATAATGCAATTGTTTAGCAACTTATAATGCCAAGCTTGTCTATGTTTATTTGGATTTCACATGCTAGATTAGGTCATTAATGGAATTAGACCCTAATTGAATGGTTGGGTTTGTTGATGGGAGGAATGGAATGTATGTGGAGAGAGCAAGAGGCTCTTTTTCTTGCAGGGATGATCTTGGAGGAGAGGGGATTTGATTCCCCAAGGTTTGGACTAAAAAATGAGTCATTTTCTGCAATTCTGGACACTTGGCTTGAGCCAACCTTCAATTCGCTCGAGCCAAGGAGCCTTTGGGAAGATAGGCTCGAGCGGACCTTCGTTCGCTCATGCGTTAGACCTTCACTTTCTTTTATCATTAAAAAAGGGGTGACGCTATCATCACTCAGAAAAAAAATATAAAAAATTGTCGAGAGGACCTAATTAGTGCTACACAATTTGCGATGACCTTTCGGGATAAATGACTATATTTCGGAATTTTTCCAGTAAAATCCTCAAAATAAAATAAAAATATAACAAAAAACCAAAAAACTCAATGCGCCCCCCCCCCCCCCCCCGCGTCATAATCTACTATCCTTTATGTACACAGCAATCAGATATCAATCCATGCCCAAATCGATAAAGAGAGGAACCCAAAGGAAAAGAAATCAAAATAAATAACTAGATGTATCTAGTCCGAGATAATTAAACACCATTTAGAATTTCACAATCCATCCCCAAATCCTCAAATCAGAAGCTCTATCCTGATGGAGTTGGATGAAGTAAAGATTATTTTGAAGAAATAATAAAATTAAATATAAGTGAGTAATGATGGTATTTTATTTTTAGTTGTTCAGTGTAGAATTTTTTTGACTTTTTATATAGAAAAGTGATTTTTTTTTTGTCTTTTAGTAGATAAAAGATGTTACTTTTTTATTTAATTTTTAATTATGGTGGAAAATTTAAATTAAAAGTGCTTTTGATGTGACAATTTTTTTTTAGAAATGAGGCTTCACTTGACTTGACTCTATTAGTACCAATGAGAGAGAGAGAGAGAGAGAGAGAGAGAGAGAAAGAGAGAAAGATGTTACCTACAAAGAAGCCCAATCTTTTTGTCATTTGAAACGGTTTTAGCTCTTAACACGGATTAAACCGCCTCAAATTACGAACGGCGGCCCGTTTCAATCCAGCGTCTCTATTTTCCATTTTTGGTGTAGTATCCGACCCAATTCTTTCGCATCTATAGACGTTCAGACTTCAGAGTATGTTATTAGCAAAGCTGATCCTTTCAATAATTAGTCCTGGCCTAGAAAATTATATATAAAGTTTTGTCCACAAAATATGTTAGCAAAGCTGAGCGTTTTGAGCAATTAGTCCTAGCCTATAAAACTATTATATTAGAGACTTTAGACCTTTCTCCAATTTAAAGCCTAAAAGGAAAGGCCAATGGAGGGTAGATTCAAGTTAAGTTGAAGCTGGCCTAGCCCATTAATTAGCATCCACATCAACAGGGTTTCCTGCGGTCAAAACAGATCCACTCTCATCTGCCATGTATTTTTTGTGAGGGCTTAACTTTGATTCTAACCCTATTAATGAAGTGGCACTCTAAAGTAATTGAGAAATTAAATCGATAATAGGTGGAAGTTTACTTAAATCTCATTGAAGACAAGACCCTTTGAACTCCAATTAAATAGCGATAAGTGGTGGCCAAAGTGGGCCCCCTACTACGAAGTCACGCATCTTTCCTTATTTATTTATTTATTGCTTTGATAAATACTCATCAACTCACAAAACTACCCTCAAAGCAGGCCCGGCTTGGGCTTGGGTTGTCCAATCCCGTCTCAAAAAACGGACGGGCCTGCCAGGGGTTGTCCAATCACCGCCCTAAATTGAACGGGCCTATGTCAAAATTCCGTCTCATGCTGGCCGGGCCCGGCTTACCACGGTCTTGAACATAAGCTAAACATTCTCTAATTATTTCTATACTGTTACCGGACACCCGGAGTGAATCGGACTTTTAAACCCTCCTCCTTTAATTTTTCGGGCTTAGGACCGGCAATAAATTGCTACAAGCAACATGACAGAGTTAAAAACATGCACTTAGCATGCACGTTGACAAAAACTTTTATCGATATAGTATGATTGTCATAAAATAAAATATAGAACATATCCAGGAACAACATCTCATGAGACAAAAACTCTAAAACATAACTGATGATGTGTGATTAGCAATATCTTATGCAATATTAGTTATATGCATTAAACACTTAATCAATGTGGTTTGAGTCTGTGAACATAGTCACTTGGAGAGAGTTGTCAGAACCATTTGTATGGGTCCCGAGTTTGCTTGAGTGTATAGGTATACAGCTACAAGGCCTATAGATGGTCTGTTTGGTTGTTTGAGCTCTTCTTTTGCTCTTTCTTTGTGCCTCTTTTCTTCTTTTATATAGTGCAAGTTTAGTGAGTCCTAAGAGTAAAATAGATGTGTTAATTGAAGTTGAGGACAGAGATTGGCACTATTTAATTTCGATTGAAATATCACTTACATGAATAAAAGTCATATTGCTCTCCTTCAAACAAGATTAAAAAAAGAAAAGAAAAGAAAGGTGGTTCTCAATAGAATCAATAGCCACTAGGAATAGATAATGTAAATCTATAAACATAAGACTAATGTTGAGGACAGAGATTGACACAATTTAACTTCGATTGAAATTAGTAAAATTATATTGCTGCCTGGGCATGCTTAACCATTCATAGTCCCATTTTGGTCAGGCTTTCAAATAATTGTCCAAGCCCAACCCGTTAGGTTCAATTTTTTTTTAAAACCCTGTGTTTTGGGGCTTGGGCCGAGCCGGGTACCCATCTCAACAGGCTAAATTGACAGGCCTGGCTCGAATTCCCTCTGGAATACATTAGGAAATAGATCTCTCTGAATCTTTATATGGAGCTCGAAGAGGAAGATCACTAACCATTGAGCAATAAGAGGAATGGAATATTGCACATAGAATCATGGCTTTTCTAGGCTCATATTACATATGGAATTTGATCCAGTGAGAACTGTTCTCATAGGGTTACTGTGAGAAATTTTTATGGGGCCCACTGGGGATCCCATTTTGGGATGGGACCGGTGGGGATTGAAAGATCTATATGGGACCAGCACGAATATCAAGTTCGGCCCAAATCCAAAGCTCCTAACCCCTTCATACATAGCCGACAAGCCCATTAATTCATTCGTACGAATATATAGTCGATCCAACGGTCCAATTCATTCGCATTAATGCTAAACCCTGGGGCGTGTGACTATCACAGGGGTCTCAGTCCATTACAAGGTTTGGATTCAGTGATACGTGCGCCCCACCCATAGTTCTCACGGTTTGAACCGTGAGAACAGTTCTCACCTGATTATTTTCCATTGCATTATCCCTCCAAGTTTCTCCTTTTATTACACATCTAATCATGGCCTAATCTACCTCAATCTCATCTAAATAACTGCTAAGCATGTTTGTTTACCATGAAATAGAATAAAAATAGAGTGAAATAAAATCTAATGATTGTATTTTGTGACTGGCTTGCAATCTTCGCAAACATATTTTTGAATAAAAAGAATGCAACTGTTAGATTTTATTTTACTCTATTATTATTCCTTTCCATGACAAACAAACATGCGTGAATTGATAGTAAGTGGTTAATTAGAGAACCTTAGTAGGGATGAATCTACCGAATCACTTCTACCAATAACTACCAATCAACCACGAACTTCCAGCTTGTTTAGGCTCCCTCTGAGGGCCCGTTTCTGTACCAGAGTTCCAATAATTTATGTATGGGGGAATTTCAAGTTATCCAAAAGCTATCCCCTCAGGTGGAATTCTAAGCCCCTCTTATTGTTGGAGGATTTGAAATTCCAACAAAATGCATAGAGAGTGGAATCTCGGAAATTCCAAAAGGTCATTTGAGGCCTTTTAGGTGATTGAAATTTGAAATTCTAGTGAAAGAAACATAGCATTTCAAATGTGAAGGGATAAGATGTCAAATCATTTCAAAGAACCCCAACATCCTAAATTCTTATCATAAATTCTTATAAAGAAACATGGCTTAAGAGTGTGTACGTTCGTCTTTTCTCTCCTAAGTTGGTCCCTATTGGGCTATACTGGTGAGTCCTGAATCGAGATCCTTGGAGGATCGGACGCACTAGAAATGACTGAGGCCAGGCTTGATTTTGTAGGAGCTGGGCTTTACATGTGGGATGCCTGAATGTGATAAATCAGGCATCCCACATGTAAATCTTGTGGCTCCCAGTGAGCTGGTGCTAGATGATTTTTACACATTAGTTGTATTCGAGAAATTTGGAAGTCTATGTGTAACATCTTCTTTGCTACTTTGGGCTATTCGCGGGGAGTGAACTTGAGGATGCTGGCATGTGTGTGAAACTGCCTAGCACCATTCAACAATGGGTGTGGTGAGTGGAACACCAATCCACACATATTTATTAATAATCAAATTATATATATTAAAGCAAATGGGGAGCTAGGCCGTGAGGGGCGCCATGTCAGCACCCAATTATTCTCCTTTCAGAAAAATCACTTAGAAAATCACACAGAGCTTTGGTTTTAATGTTGGCCACTCCAAATCTCCCCTCTAATACTTCCCTAAAATCTCTCATCCTCCTAAAATCTCTCATTCTAATACTTCCTAAAATCTCTCATCCTCTTAGTAAGATTGAATAAATGCTCAATAGGACCCATATCTCAATAGTTGTGAAACCTTATCACTCTCTCTATATTTTTCTAACTTGTAATCATCCTGTGGATAGGATTGAATAATGGATGAAATTTCAAATGATCTCACTTTGATGGTAAAAATTGCCTTAAAAAAAAGGAGCCAGGTCAGAGGATTAAATATGAAATGTAAACGAGATCCACTTCTCAAATTAAAAGAGTCTCATCCAAACCCTTTTAAATTTCCTTGTTAGGGGTTTGCAATTGCATTGTCTTGGCGGGACCAAGCAGGTTGGGTTTCCAACAATTTGAAGGGTGTGGTGGTAACTATCAATCAAATCATAGCAAGAGACACTTGGGTTGGAAGTTCTCAACATACTTCTTAAACCCTTGGAAGCATGTCAACATCAGAAATTGCTACTATAAAACTAATCAAATCACACAGAGAACATGGTGGGACATGTAAATGGTTTGTGTTAGAAGAAAAGATTGTGAAACCATTTGAAAAATTATATACAAGTAGTTCATCACTTATAGGTTTCCTGCTTTCTGCTGGTAAGTTATTCATTTTTTATTTTTTGGATTCTTCGTTTTAATGTTTCTTCACAATGAAGGAAAGATTTTCTGACACCCATGTTTTAGTTTTCAGGAAAATTCGATAAAAATATTGATTTTGTATAGTCTACTCTCACAAGAAGGAACAGAGCTATCAAAACAAGAAGCTTGGATTGGATATCAAGCTGAGGAGCCCACAAAGCAATGTCTAGATACCCTCTTTGTATTTTCATTCCTTTGAGTTTTTTGGATTTTGCTTTTCAAAGAGATTATAATCACATTTTGTGAATTTCATTGGGGGTTTTTTTATACATTATTTTTTTTCCAAGTAGAGAAATATCTTATTTTTATTAATTTGTTAGGGGTTTTTTCCCAAATCCACTAGGATATGGTTTTTCTTTCTCTTTCTATGGATTTTCTTTTAAAAAATAAAGATATTGTTTTTAATGAATTTTATAATACATCATAATATAATTCCTTTCATCTATTCTTTATAATATATTATTTTAGATCTACTTTTCATTAATTATATTTAAAAACTCTTAAATTTTTATATATCTTCAATTTTGGCCCTGGGCTTAGCACTGGGTGCCACGTCAGAATTGAAGGAGTTCTCCTTTTAAATAAATATACATAAAAAACTTAGAGTGATTTAAGGAGCCATTTCATCACATTCCACTATTTTTTCTCCAAAAGTATCGGTCCATATCTTCTATCTCCTAAAGTCTCTCAATCAATATCCCCTAAAAGTTAAAGTTAATCTTTCAAAAATAACACAAAAGGCCCTTCTAAGGGGGCCCACTATGTAGATCTTATGATTCAAAAATAACAATCTCTTTCACTTATGTGTTACCCCACAAAAGTTTTAGAGAATTTAATAAATCTAACCCATGCACCATCTTAGTGGAACCACCTCATAGATCTTATCAACCTCACTCAAATGTTAAATGGACTTGAGCCTTTGTTGAACTGAGGCCTTCAAAGAGTTGTCATATATTTTCAATACTTTTTTATCGTGTGTTTTGAGTTAGGATGATCCTATGTGCACCTAGACTCAAACATTAGTCTAACCCTCGCCTTAAAGGGGCTGTCTCAACCCACCCATATTTTTTGAGTAGGCAGGCTCGAACTTAGTATCTAGGACCTGATATACACCTGAACTCAGGCCGTTCAATCCCTAATGATAGTAGAAATGGGCCAGTCTGGAAACTGGTCCATTGAAATTCATACAACAGGCCATTAATTTAATAGACTTCTAAATTATAAAACTTATTACACATGCTTGCAATGAGGTTAGTTTTGATGCTTCAACATTCATGTAAAATTAAGAGCCTCAACATTGATGAAAGCAATTAAATTTCCCTCTCTATCGTTATCTTGCACTAGGTATAGATCCCATGCGAGGGACCTTTTTTCCTTGGATCGTTTTTTTATTTATTAAATAAATATAGGACATTGATGTAGAATAAAAGGATTCTACACGTCTCTCTCTCTCTCTTAAGTATTCGGTTGGATGTGGATTTTATTTGCATTTTCAAGTAGGTGTGTTCTAATGGTAAGTAGGCGCAAAACAAGTAGGTAGTGTTTTGGGGCATTGGTGTGGGACTCATCTTAGCCACACTCACACTCCACACAATATACTTAACAGATTGAGCCCCATCCAGGTATTGATAGGAAACTTGATGTATTTTTTTCTCATTTTTTTCCTTCTTTGAATGGTAACATGTTTTCCTTTTGCTCCAGAGTTTTCTCTTTTTTAGTAGGGACTTTCAACCCATGCATTTCTTCAATTTACAAAGATTTTATAGGTGCAATATTACAAGATTCTTATTTTCAATTATTATTTTTCATGATAATTTCTTCCTTTTACCATAAAATCTTAAGATCTTTTTCCACTTTATTTTCTTCTAAAAATTCTTAAAAATAATAATAGTGGATTTTTATTTTATAATTTTAATTATTATAATAATTTACTATATCTTTGTTTGAGCCCGAGCATTTGTTGCTAATATAGAGATAATTAGCGAAAGGTCCCTCATATAGGACTTGTAAGGCCTCCAGTCCACCAACTTTTCCTCTAAGGCCTGTAGTCCATGCAGTTTGGACATATTTCGGTGAGAGGTCCCTAGACACATCTCCTCATGAAGAGAGGTCCCTAGACACGGCACCTCATATATTTTAATGACTGATTTGCCCTTTTAACTGATTAGGCATAAAAATTTTAAATTTTAAATTTTAAATCTTCCATTCTCCCTCTTTTTCTTCTTCAAACCGGACATGGACATTGACGGATTGGATCTCAACAGTTGAGATCGATCTCTGAAGAAGAAGACCCTTGCAAAGAAGAAGAAGAATAAGAAGAAGACCCCTGCAACGAAGAAGAAGACCCCTGCAAAGAAGAATAAAATGAAGAAGAAAACCCTTGCAAAGAAGATGAAAAGGAAGAATAAGAATAAGAAGACCCCTTGCAAAGAGGAAGAAGAAGACCCCTGCAACGAAGAAGAAGACTTACAGAACACGAAACGAGGAAGAAGACGATCTTTTACGCCATCGCCAGATTTCCTGCGCCACCGTCATTCCTACGTGTTGCCGGAGAAGGGGGATTGCTACCGACGCCGCACCATGCCATCGCCGGAATCGAGGAAGAAGGCGAATGGAAGATGGCTTGTGTTTCTGATTCCAAAACGAAGAAGAAGAAGAAAGTGGGCCTAAGATCTGCAGCAGTTCCGGGTTGGTTCTAGGTTAGGTTCGACCTGACCCGTTCCAGAAGTCCATCCCCATTCTAGTCAAAGTTAAATTTATCTGAGTTTTGTATTTTTTGTCAAATTTATTTGTGTTTTGGACAAAATCTATCTGAGTTTTTGGTTATTTATGTGACTTCTAGAACAAATTTATCTGAGTTTTAGATAAATTTATCTGAGTCCTGAACAAATCTATCTTAGTTTCTGGCTATTTATCTGACTTCTGAAACAAATTTATCTGAATTCTGGACAAGTTTATCTGAAATCTGGACAAATTTATCTGAGTTTTAAGCTATCTATCTGAGTTATGGAACAAATCTATCTGAGTTATAGACAAATCTATATGAGTTTTTGGCAGATTTATTTGTGTTTTTGAATTTTATTTGTGTCTTTTGAAATTTATTTGTATTTTTTGAAATAAATTTAACTGAGTTTTTGACAAAAAGACTTGAGTTTTTTGCCACATTGTTCGGTAATTTGGGAAATTGGGTTATCTTAGTTTTGACAATTGTATTTGAGTTTTTTTAAATTTATTTGCTTTTTTTAATTTTATTTACGTCTTTGAAATTTATTTATATTTTTTTGAAATTTATTTGGATCTTTTGAAGTTTATTTGGATCTTTTGAAATTCATTTTCATCTTTTGAAATTTATTTATATTTTTTTTTAATTTATTTGTGCCTTTTTAAATTTATCTGCGTTATTTTGAAATTTATTGTTTCTTTTTTAAATTTATTGTGTTTTTTGAAATTTATTTACGTTTTTTGAAATTTATTTGTGTATTTTTAGAATTTATTTGAAAATCTCATTAATGAGATTCCATTAATCGTGGCTCATTAAGTGGTAGTTGACTATTATTAATGGGATATCCCACCAATCATGGGCTATGATTTAAATAAAGGGTAAATTAGACATATCAGGTATGAGAATGTGTTAGAGGACTTTTGGCTGAATGACTTTTTTTTGTGGACTGTTTGCAACAAAGTCACACTTTGAGGGATCTCTCGCCGAATGCCCTTTATATATATTAAAGCAAAGGGAGAGGTGTGCTACGAGGGGCGCCACGTCATCCCTAAAAAGTCTCTCATTTCAAAGAAATATAGAAGAAAAAAATGTATAGCCTCAGGCTTTGATGTGGGCCACTACACTCATCCCAAACAAATCTCCTCTCTAAATCTTCGTTTCTGTGTGGGGTCGTTCGGTGCTCGCGGATTTAGGTGGGGTCACCCTCTAGTCTCGGTTACCATTGGTCTCGGCACCGCTCAAGGTCGGCCGCAACGTCATCTCGGAAGAATCGTAGGGCGAGTCTCGGTGGCTACGTCACGAGTCCCGACCTCGGCCTCAGCCTCTTCCCGATCTCGGCCCCTGTCACTCAGCCATTAATGTGGCCATAAATGCGCTGCCATGACGGGATCGGCAAACTGACAACAGAGTGGGCGCCGGACCTAGATAAGGAGCACACCTTATCTAAAGTCATGTCCATAGGCAAGGGGTGCTGGTCCAATGGGACATTCCCTTTTTACCTACCCCCACTCAGGAGGTACGAATACACGCTGATGGGACTGTCATCCCTTCATGTGGACAGTGCCATGATGACTCTCACGTCTATATATGTTGCATGAAGGAAAACCATGCGAGGTACGCATAATCCTCCCCTCCCAGAACTCTCTTTCTCCATTCTCTTTCAGTTCTCACACTGACTCGAGCGTCGGAGGGCCTTCGGCTGCCCATAGCCAGGGTCTCTGACTGTCATCTTCTTCCTTTCAAGTCATTGGAGGCCCGATCCTTTCCCTTCGTCTTCCCCAAATCCTCAAATCAGGAGCTTGATCCTCCATTAGCTAAGTCCGTAATTTTTAGGCACTTATAGTTGACGCCGTCTGTGGGAAGAGGATCCGTGCCAAAGTCTCTGCAAAAACAATGCCTCCAAAGACCAGATACGGTGGCGGAGGACCATCGAAGCCCCAAAAAGCATCGTCCTTGCCGCTACAGGAGCAACCTGCGTTTCCACCATTCTTGCAGTTGCAACCAGCCCAGCCGGTTGTTCCGGAACCACCCCCTGGCCTTCATTCTGCTCTTCTTCCCCCTCCGGGACCGACCGGAGCTCCTCCCGTCGGGCAGGAGCCATCAGGGACCCCGCGTCAGAGGAGGTCAGTGAGGCAGACGGGTGCCGCATACGTGGAGGGCATCGTTCAATCGGCCTCTTCGTCTCGGCCCATAACCACGCGCCTCCACCAAGATAGCCGTCATGAGACTCCTCACCACACTGGTGAGCGGCCACACGGCGGTCCGCAGCAGAACGCCTCCACGACGGATCTTCGACGACGAGGCAAGACCGCCGTCAGGACGGGGTCCCGTCAGTCCCACCAGCACGTCCACGACGACGGCCAATCCTTTCATCAAACCCATGGAGCCAGAAATGACAACCCCCTGCTCGAAGAGCTCAATGCCCAGCACCGGGCCCTCCAAGATAAAGACGAGGTGATTCGTCGCCTCGAGGAGCAGCTCGAAATGAATGAGAGGAAGTCTCGTGGTCCACCTCCCCGGCGACAGCAGGCCCACCCGGACAACCGAGACCTGAGGCAGGTCCTCAACAGCAGAAGAAGATACCGCTGTGAGGAGGAGGGCACGAGCAGCAGTCATCTGCCTAGTGGCCTCGGGGGATCGCGGCACGAGTCGGAATCACCGAGACCAGATGACCGGGCGGACTTCAAGGAGTTACTGGACCATTACGTCAAACAGGAGGTCCAGGCTCGCTTGGCCGAAGTCGGGTTTGCCCGAGACCAGACCGATGAATGTGAAGAAAGCGACCAGGGCATGTCCCCCTTTTCACAGGAAATCAAAAATTTCTCTCTCCCCGAGAGATTTAGCGTCCCGAGGTTCGTCCTTTATGACGGAGCCTCGGACCCAGAGGCGCATCTGCGGCATTTCACTCAGCGGATGTCGGTCTGGGGGGACGTCGGTCTTTTGAACTGCAGGGTCTTCTCATCCAGTCTGGGGGACCTCCCCCTCCGGTGGTTCTACGCGCTCCTCCCCAATCTTCGTATATTGAGAAGATACTGGTCAAGTATAACATGCATGACTCCAAGAAGGGCTTGCTACCTTCTAGACATGGAGTACCACTATCTCGGAATCAATGTCCGAAGACACCAGAGGAGATAGAAAGCATGAGGAGAGTACCATATGCATCAGCTGTTGGAAGCCTCATGTATGCAATGTTGTGTACTAGACCAGATATCTGCTTTGCCATTGGCATGGTTAGTAGATATCAATCAAACCCTGGACCTATGCACTGGACAGCTGTTAAGCATATATTCAAGTATCTTCGGAGAACGAAAGATTATATGCTGACTTACCGAGCAGATGATCTAACGCCACTGGCGTATACAGACTCTGATTTCCAGTCGGATGTAGATGGCAGAAAGTCTACCTCGGGATACGTCTTTACTCTATCAGGAGGGGCTATATCATGGAGAAGTGTCAAGCAAGATTGTACTGCTGATTCTACCATGGAAGCAGAGTATGTGGCGGCATCGGAAGCTGCGAAGGAAGCAGTATGGCTCAAAAAATTCCTATTGGAATTGGGAGTAGTTCCTGCAGTGCAAAAACCGATTGTCATGTACTGCGATAATACTGGTGCAGTAGCTAACTGCAAAGAGCCCAGGAATCACAAGAAAGGCAAGCATAATCAGAGAAAGTACCACTTGATCCGGGAATTTGTCCAGGATGGAGAAATAGTGGTAGAGCAGATTGCCTCAGCAAATAACTTAGCTGACCCATTTACTAAGACTCTTACTGAGAAAGTGTTCACTTCACATGTTGAGTCTATGGGAGTTAGGTTAGGTCGTAGTGATCTTTAGTGCAAGTGGGAGATTGTTGGGATTGGTGTATGCCCTAAAGCCCACTGACTGCACTCACATCTCTGTAACTGGATATTTATTGGTTATTTAATGGAATGACATCTTTCTCTTAATACTTGTGTATATGTATGGTTGTGTAAGGCCCATTGTTTTCTAGTAATGACTTAGGTGTGTAGTGGCTACACACAGTAAGGTCTGAGTCATGGACACTTGAAACAATAAACTTGTTAATAACTGAGAGATGGAGTTGGGCACTTCATCTTGGTATAAGTTATAATGAGATACTCTCCTGTATTCAGGGTGACTTACCTAAGTCACGGGAGGCTTTTCCGGATTTATCTCATTAGTGCATGTGTCATGCATTGAACAGGACCACTTGTAGGTGTGATCTCTAATATAGTACTATCACAGAGAGAGATCAAATCACCTCTTGCTACTGAGTGACCAGTGCTCTTAATCTTGAGCATTTGTGGATGAACTGACGAAGTCAAGTTCTTGTGCTTTAATTCACTATGGGTGAGATCCTGTTCATGGGTCAACAGCTCTGTGTTTTGGGTGCTCGGGCTTGATTAGTTGGGACGTGCAAATGCAATATGGAATCTATGCCATCATGTGATGGAATGATCGTCCCCTTAGAATTATCCGATTAATCATCAGAATCTAAGATCTTAGTATATGGATGTTCCCTATGGATATTGAACTTGTGGGTCACTCCCTGGATCAAGAGAATGATATCCGGATGATGATTAAGTCAAGGGTATGAAGTTCTAAGGTTGAGATGTAATCAAGAAGGTGGATAGTACATCGGTTAACCTACTTGATTATGGATGTTACGTAGAGGGGCATTATGGTCATTGTACTTGGTAGGTCAAAGACAATCGTCTATTTATGATGAGCTTTATTTGCAATTTAATATTTGTCCTTGGAGTGCAACCATAACTCTCTAGTGGAATGAGTTAAGGTTAAAATGATCCTAGTGTTGCTATGGGGTTAGCATGGACATTTTGGTCATTTTGGAAGCCAAGGGCAAATATGTCTTTTGGTCCCTTCTCTAGCCACTTTCCTAGATTGGCAAGGTTTCCTAAATTGTTTAAATGTGTGGAGAAATAATTTTGAGTGTAAATTCAAATAGGCCCATGATGGTATACATGAATTACAACTCTAGATAAATTATTTGGTACATGGGCCATAGTAAGTGTGGGCTAGCCAATGTGGTCCCTAGTTTGTGCAGGTCCCATTACTTGGAAAGAGTTCTTTTTTTTGTGCAAGTTTTCCTAAAGTTTAGTAGCTTTCTAATTCAATTTAGAAACTAAATAGAAAAGGAAAGAGGGCTGGACGTCCATGATGGAGTGTGTTTTCCTTTTTGGAAAGTTCCTATCTTTTCTCCTTGGTTTCCTAGTTCTTTCAAGATACTTTCTCTCCAAGATATCAGCATTATATATTGCTGGTGGTTCCCCCTTTCGGCGTGCAACATCATTGAGGGAAGAAGGAGAGAAAATCTCTCTTGGTTGTGCAAGAGATTGGAAACAAGAAAGAGGGGCAGCACTCACACCCTTGGACGTCCATTGCACATCAGATTTCCTCTTGCTGGTCCTTGTTTTCTTCCTGCATAAAACCCACATCAGATCTGAGTTCTTCACTTCAGATCAAGCAAAGACAATTAGAGGGAAGTCTAGTTTGTTCCCACCAACACTAGCCAATCAGATTGGAGAAAGAGGAATAGAGGAGAAGACTAGAAGGGAACCTGCTGCAGAGAAATTCCAGCAAGGTTGCTGAAAGTTGCAGTCTAAAGAATCTGATCTTAAAGTTCAGATTTCAGAAGTTTTTCAACCCAAGAACATCAGGTATATGTTCTCCTTTGTATCTTATTTGTTTACACACAAGTTGATCATGATTGCATGGTGTTATTGTGTGATTTACATGGCTGGTTTGCTTTCTAATTCTGATCCTAGTTAAAAGTTTTAAAATACCAGCTATAGAACTCTCTTCTTAAAAGGAGTTCAGATCTGATTCACACTAACTTTCACACCCTACATCAAAAACTCAAGTTTCCATTAGCAAAGCCTGACAGGGCGTTCGAGATTGTGACTGTGTGCGGAGATCAGCAGATGGCCCGAGAATGCCTCATAGCCGTAACACCTGGGGGGGCGGAGCCGAGACAAGTGCATATGGCCGAGCTTGAAGCCGAGATCGAGGATGTTGGGCGGACGGCAGGGCAGAAAAGCATAGAGGACCTCATCGAGGTCAGGATCAATTCCGAGGACGCCGAGCGCTACTTCATGCTGGGTAGCCAGCTCCCCGACACCGAGAAGGCCGAGCTGCTAGACTTCCTACTTCTGAATAAGGATGTCTTCGCCTGGACTCCATATGAGATGCCAGGAATCGACCCCAAGGTCATGTGTCACAAGCTGAATGTGGATCCCGGACACAAGCCCATAGTGCAGAAGGCTCGCAGGACGGGGATCCCGCAGACAGAGGCAGTAATCGAAGTGGATAAGCTCCTCGAGGCTGGGGCGATCCGCGAGGTGCACTATGCCCAGTGGCTCGCCAACACAGTGGTGGTAAAAAAGAAAAGCGGCAAATGGAGGGTCTGCGTGGATTTCACCGACCTCAACAAAGCTTGCCCCAATGACAGCTTCCCCCTCCCAAAGATCGATCAGATGATCGATGCCACCTCGGGACATGACAGGATGAGCTTCCTAGACGCCTACCGAGGTTACCATCAGATCCCGCTGCACGAGTCAGATGAGGAAAAAACTGCATTTATAACACCTCGAGGCATCTACTGTTACAAGGTGATGCCCTTCGGATTGAAGAATGCCGGAGCAACGTATCAGCGGATGGTCACGAGAATGTTCTAGAACCAGCTCGGGAAGACGATGGAGGTCTATATTGATGACATGGTAGTCAAGTCCAAGGAGTCGAAGAACCACCTGGCAGACCTACGCCAAACATTTGCCATTCTCCGAAAGTTCCAACTCAAACTAAATGCTTCCAAGTGTGCGTTTGGCGTCAGTTCTGGCAAATTCCTGGGCAGCTTGGTGACCAGAAGAGGGATCGAGGCTAATCCCGAACAGATTGCAGCCATCCAGTCAATCCAGCGTCCCACCTCGGCCAAGCAAGTCCAGCGACTCACAGGAATGGCTGCTGCACTCAACCGCTTCATCAGCTGAGCCTCGGACAAGTGTCGTCCTTTCTTTCAGCTCCTGAAGAAAAGTTCCAAATTCCAATGGACTCCTGAATGCGACTTGGCACTGGAAACGCTCAAAAGGTACCTCTCCTCACCACCACTTTTTTCCACTCCGTCGCAAGACGAGTTTCTCTATCTTTACCTTGCAGTCTCCAACCATGCGGTGAGCTCGGTGCTGGTTCGAGAAAGCAACGAGCAGCAGTACCCCATCTATTACACCAGCAAAACCCTGCTCGACGCTGAGACCAGGTACCTGCCACTTGAAAAGCTAGCACTAGCACTGATCAGCGCTTCTCGCAAGCTCTCCCATTACTTCCAGACGCACACGGTGATGGTCATCACGGAATTCCCACTCAAATCCCTCTTCCGCAAGGCGGACTTCTCTGGCCGCATCTCCAAGTGGGCCGTCAAACTAGGTCAGTTCGATATCCAATATCAACCCAGAACTGCAATCAAGGCACAGGTCCTGGCAGACTTCGTCGTCGAATTCACCTCTCCTAGTTCGGCACCGACCTCGCTCGATACCGAACTAGGGGACCCCCAGAGCAATGATGAAGCTAAAACTGAGACCGAGGAAGACCAGTCTTGGAAAAAATTCCTTGAGTCAGTCTGAAAAGTCTTCGTTGACGGATCGTCAACTACCAGAAGAGCAGGCGCCGGCGTTGTCCTTCAATCTCCAGAAGGACTAGTCATTGAGCAAGCACTGACCCTGGACTTCAAGGCATCAAATAATGAAGCAGAATATGAAGCACTGATCGCCGGTCTCGGCAGTGCAAAGGTGCTGGGGGCGCGTCGGGTGGCAGTCTTCAGTGACTCCCAGTTGGTGACGAGCCAGCTGAGCGGAGACTACCAAGCCAGAGATGAAAGGATGATGGCCTACCTAGCCCACACCAGGCAGCTCCTCTCCCAGTTTGAAAAAACTGAAGTCAGGCAAATCGGCAGGGAGTCCAATCGCCATGCAGACGCTCTGGCAAGCTTGGCCTCGGCCGTAGAAGCTGGGAAGAGAAGGACAGTTGATGTGAGGGCGTTGAAAAGACCGAGCATAGAGCTCCTTCCAGCTCGGCAAGTATTGTGCACTGATCTCGGTCCAAGTTGGATGGACCCGATCGTGACATTCTTGAGAGAAGATAAGCTCCCCGAAGACAAGATTGAAGCTCACAAGTTCAGGTTGAAAGCAGCTCACTTCTGGCTATCACCGGATGAGAAGCTCTACAGAAAATCATATTCAGGACCATACCTCCAATGCGTCCATCCGAGCAAAGTGGAGGACTTCCTCTTTGAAATTCACGAAGGAATCTGTGGAAGCCACATCGGGGGCAGGTCACTGGCTTACAGAGCTATCAGCCAGGGCTACTGGTGGCCCTACATGCAGAAGGATGCCCAGATCTACGCCAGGAAATGCGAAAAATGCCAGAAGTTCTCCCATTCCCTCCACCAGCCAGCTCGGGACCTCAGCCCTATCTCTAGTCCTTGGCCCTTCGCTCAATGGGGGCTAGACATTGTGGGGCCTCTTCACCGAACTACAGGAAACAAGAGATGGCTGATGGTGGGCACCGATTACTTCACAAAATGGATTGAGGCGGAGGCCTTATCCTCCATCACCGAGCACGACACAAAGAATTTCGTATAGAGGAACATCATCACATGATTCGGGATCCCCAAGACCCTGGTCTCGGACAACGGAACCCAGTTCGATTCAAAATTCTTCAAAAACTTCTGCCAGGAGCTCGGCATCAGGAACCTCTATGCAACCCCGGCCTACCCACAGAGCAATGGGCAGGCGGAAATCTCAAACAAAGTGGTCCTGGAAGGACTGAAGAAAAGGCTTGATAAAGCTAAAGGCAGGTGGACAGAAGAATTGCCAAGTGTCCTTTGGGCGTACAGAACCACCCCGAGGCGATCCACCTCGACAACCCCTTTTTCATTAGCCTACGGGATGGAGGCTGTAATCCCTCTCGAGGTCGGCCTCCCGACCTTAAGGACGAATCTATTCGATCAAGGGCAGAACGAGATAAACCTCGCCAGAGAGCTCGAGCTGGCCGAGGAACGAAGGGAAGCAGCGTCCGTGCGTCTGGCCGCCTATCAGCAACAGTTGTCCCGAGGATATAATCAGAAGGTTAGAGAAAGAAGGTTCTCGGTTGGAGAACTAGTCTTGAAGAAAGCGCTCCCAGCTGATAAAGATCCTAATGAAGGCAAACTTGTGCCGAACTGGCTCGGCCCCTACAAAGTGGTCTCAGTCTCAGGAAGGTCGGCCTACAGACTTGAAGGGATGGATGGCAAGGAGTTGCCAAGACCATGGAACGCTGGGCACCTCAAGAAATATTACTTCTAGATTGTACTCAAAATGATTGATCAATAAAGAAGAGCCTTTTGACAAAGATCTGCCTTATGTCCTTCCAGTTGAAAACAAGGCTCCGGCCCTCGCGCCAGCCTCCTTGAGTTCGGTCACAGGACCAACTCCCCAAGGCTCCGGCCCTCTCGCCAGCCTCCTTGAGTTCGGTCACAGGACCAACTCCCCAAGGCTCCGGCCCTCGCGCCAGCCTCCTTGAGTTCGATCACAGGACCAACTCCCCAAGGCTCCGGTCCTCGCGCCAAGCCTCCTTGAGTTCGGTCACAGGACCAACTCCCCAAGGCACCGGCCCTCGCGCCAGCCTCCTAGAAGCCAGTCACAGGACCAAGGCTCTGTCCCTCACAGCAACTCCGAGCAACAATCACCACGGGATGCGAATAGGGCCATCCGCGAAGGCACAGAGTTCGGCCTACGTACAAGTTTGGTCCAAGCCCAGCTCTCCAGTGAACGGGCCGCATCTCGGGGTATGAGCCCAAACTAACTGCAAATTCCTTCCTGAGAAAGAAGGGTTAAAGTCTAGATGCTCTACCGACCTCAAAGACTTGCAAGATTTCGCACCAAAACATCCACATCACATAGCAGGGAGAAAGAGATAGGAAAACAGTTGGTGAATCAAAAAGAAAAATTCATTAATGGAGGAATGGATACAGAGCTTTCTATACAATCCGAAAGAAAAGAAAAAATTACATAAGAGATAAAAATCCTATGGCTTCTCGGGCGCCGCTTCTTTATTTTCTGGAGCTGGAGGATCTGATGGGGCAGGAGCATCAGATGGAGGAGCCAGAGGAGGAGCCTGGGTCGCTTCGGCCTCGGTGGGGGTCGGAGGAGGAGGGGGCACGTCTGGAACTTCGGTAGGGGTCCCAGGAGGATTGGAGCCAGGCTCTGATTCTGAACCCGGCACTGCAGGCTGAAACTTGGGAAGGTCCGCGAATATGGGATCGTCCTCAGAAACCCCATACTTGCGGAGAGCCTCCTTGCACCCCATCTCAAATAGCACCGGGCTCAGATCCATGATTTGAGCCGTATACTCCTCCGACGCCCAGTCCACCCCCTCTTGATAAGCTTTCGCGGCTTGGGCCCTCAGGGTGGACTCGACATCGGCCTTCTCTTTCCTGGAGGCCTCAAGCTCGGACTCCTTCCTGGCCAACTCGTTCTGCTTTTCAGCAAGCTCGGCCTCCCTCTTGGCGAGCTCGGTCCCCTTTTCGGCGAGCTCGGCCTCCGGAGTGGCCGCCCTCTTGGCCTTATCGTCAAAGGCACCCCTCAAATTTTTGTTCTCGCCCCGCAACTTGATAATTTCGGCCTTTGCCGCTTGTTGCTCAGTTGCAGACTGAGCGAGCTTCTCCTCCGCCTTCTTTATTTCGGCCGCGCTGGCCTCCAGCGCGCCCCCCCATCTTCTTCTTCTCCTTCTCCAGGGCGGGGATATAGGCAGTCCTTTCCGCCAGCCTATCCATTAGCACCTGAGTCCTCTGTACATTCTACAAAAGGATAAAAATAGTAAGGGGATCGATCGATTCAAGCAACCAGGGGGCAGAAATTTGAAACCAGGAGGAAGAAGACTACCTCAAGCAACGCCCTCATCGTCTGATGAAGTAGACCCGCCGACGCAACCTTCTTGTGCTTCTCCATGTCCAAGGGGAGGGCACATCCCCGGCCAAGGGCCACGACTGACTCCCAGCTGGAGCCCAGCCGCTCCCCCATGGTCATGGGCTCGTTGGGGTTGAGGTCGAAGTTGGGCCTCCAAGGTGCCGGCACTGAAGGCTGGGCCTGCGACTCCGCTCCCTGGGGCCTCCCCTCCACGCCCGCCAGGCAAGGCCTCTTCTCGGGAGGGGGCCCCTAGCCCTCCTTTCCGGCCTCAACGGGCCGAGACCGGGTATCCCTCTGCGGCTGCGGCAGAGGCGGCAGAGCTTCCTTCGCGGGCTCGACCACCCGCGGCCTGCTGTCCTTGAGCGGACGAGATTCCTTGGGCTGCCGGACCTCCTTGGGGGGTTCCACCGACCTCCCCTTCTTAGCTTTTGAGGAGGCGGCCCCAGCCGCTCCCGACGCTGCTCCCGATGAGACGGAGGAAGCAGCCGCTGCGGAGCCTTGGGAGGCGCCCGACCCACTGGGGGCACGATTGGAGGTAGGGGGAGCTCGGCCCGCAAAAATCACAGCACCCAAGTTCTTCAAGGAGGGGCGCTGTCCGTCCATCTCCCCTTCTTCTCGACCTCGGGAGGGAGGAGGGCTGTCGGTGATGACAATCGTGTCTTGAGGCTCCGTGGCTTGGCCGCTGGTCTCAGCAAGCGCGAGTACGACCTCCCCTACCGGTGAGAGGGGGACCTCGGCAGTCTTACTAGTATAAGACCGGTACCGCGGCTTGTACCTAAGAAAAGAGAAGGCAGCTCGGTCGTGGTGACCGTGGTAACTGCTAATCTTCTCCAACCACGCGTCGTTCCTCTTCCACTTGTCGAAATTGGCCTCCCTCCTCCTCTTCTGAATGCCTGCGTAAGAAAACAGCAAGGGCGTCAGCTCGGCATAAAGAAAAGAGCAAAAACGGCACGAAGGACAGGGATTTACTGGGAGGGGCCCCAGGTTTCCGTGGGACCTAGATTCTCCTCTCCACTTCGGTCTCAGTACCCTTGAACTCCCAGTTCCCTGAGACTAAGATCCGTTCGTATCCGGCGTACTTGTTCGAGTCCTCTAGGGCATTCACCAAGGGCCGACGCCTGGGCTTCACCCGGAGATAGTAAAAATCCTCACCCCCTGCAACTTTGCAGATGTCATAAACATCTTCTATGTCATGTACCCCGAGATCGATGTCAAGGATCCAGTTTAGCTCCACCACGCCTATTATAATCTTGAAACCATTCGGCATCAACTGGAAGGGGCAGATGTGCCACGCATTGAGGCAAGACCGGAGGAGCTGATGGATGGGGAACCTGACCCTCGCTTCACACACCGACAGCAGGGTGAAAGGCATCCAGTTGTTGTACCGGGTAAGGCCACCAGGAAGGTCCCCGAGGTCGTCAGGTTTAACCAAGACGTCGGCCGGGATCTTAAACGACGACCTAAAGGCTTCCAAGGCTGCAGGACCCTCTAACCAGTGGCTATAAATCCCCATTTCTTGGAAGGATAGGAGGCAGGTGACTAAGAATGAAAAACTAGAAAAACCCTAAAGGACCTAAACCTTCTGAAAGCGAAGAGAAGAAAGGAGGCACAAAGAAATAGCAGAGAGAGAAGACTCACAGAAAGGATGCTGAAGATTACTGAGGACGGAGAAGCAGAAGGCTAGAAAGAATTCGTGTTTCAGCAAAATCTGTGGCAGAACTTCGTCTTCAACAGAGCTCTCCTTCTCAGACAAACAGCCAAAGTAAAAGAGAAAGGGAAGGGGGCGCTTCCATTTTTATAGAGGGAACGCCCCTCTTCATTACCCTGCCACGCGTCGTTTCGATCCCGGCGACCGACCAGACAGGAGACTCCACGTGGCGGCAACGGTTCGCCTTCCCCCACGCCTCTGGTATGATATTTATCACCTCAGACATACGGAACGGCATCCCACATGCTTGACAGAGCGAAGCCATTATGGTGCCCTATTTATTGCCTAGGGCAGACGGAGGGGCGTCATGATGAGAATCTCATAAAAGCAAGATACGAAAAGACGGCCCCATCGCTTCCGAATCGTATCTCCCGACCCCGGATTAAGCCCAAGGGGTTGAGAGATAGGGGGCAATTGTGTGGGGTCGTTCGGTGGTCGCGGATTTAGGTGGGGTCACCCTCTAGTCTCGGTTACCATTGGTCTCGGCACCGCTCAAGGTCGGCCGCAACGTCATCTCGGAAGAATCGTAGGGCGAGTCTCGGTGGCTACGTCACGAGTCCCGACCTCGGCCTCAGCCTCTTTCCGATCTCGGCCCCTGTCACTCAGCCATTAATGTGGCCATAAATGCGCTGCCATGACGGGATCGGCAAACTGACAACAGAGTGGGCGCCGGACCTAGATAAGGAGCACGCCTTATCTAAAGTCATGTCCATAGGCAAGGGGTGCTGGTCCGATGGGACATTCCCTTTTTACCTACCCCCACTCAGGAGCTACGAATACACGCTGACGGGACTGCCATCCCTTCATGTGGACAGTGCCATGATGACTCTCACGTCTATATATGTTGCATGAAGGAAAACCATGCGAGGTACGCATAATCCTCCCCTCCCAGAACTCTCTTTCTCCATTCTCTTTCAGTTCTCACACTGACTCGAGCGTCGGAGGGCCTTCGGCTGCCCATAGCCAGGGTCTCTGACTGTCATCTTCTTCCTTTCAGGTCATTGGAGGCCCGATCCTTTCCCTTCGTCTTCCCCAAATCCTCAAATCAGGAGCTTGATCCTCCATTAGCTAAGTCCGTAATTTTTAGGCACTTACAATTTCAATTCTCTTCTCCAAATCACTTCCCTAAATCTCTCCATTTCATTCAATTTTATAAAGATAACAAACTCACATCTTTATCATATCTCCTACAATTTCCCTCCTCTTCCATCCTTATCACACCTATCTTTTCTCCACTTATATCAAGAGGTTGATATTACCATGAAAGGAATACATGCCACTTGAAATAGCTGTCAACAAACGAGAGTCCATTCCAGGTAGAGTAAAAAACTGACGATGGACTCACACATATCATATCTACCCCTCCATGGACTCACACATATAAAGAGAGAGAAAGCTCATGATGAGATGATCCAGACCACACATTTGGTTGGCTACACCAAATTGATGGATTTGACAAATTCAATATGGTCAAATTTAAAGAGTAAAAAACTTGCTGAATCTAAGTAGGCAAATTCCATTTCCGGCCCGTACAGAAAGATGCATAGTCAAATCTTAAAAGGTTCAGCTAGACTTGCTGGTTACCAAACTGAGGTACTTCGGACTATACCCATTCGACTTATGGTCTCATCTAACTTGGTGGTTTAATGAGCGAAACCACATTGGCTGAGTCTAACATAGCTCAAAATGAGTTTTAATACTATAGGATGCATCAGATCCAAGGGGTAGTTGCTACTTGCTACATGTACCATAGGTGAGGTGTGGCTACTGGCTGCTAATCATAAGATTATGCTGACGTACGTGGATCAAGAAGGGTTGGAAGTGAGGGAGTTTTTTCTTCTAACCATAGGAACAACAATCCTTCTCTTTATCAGATATTGAATGGGTGCATTGACATGCATAAATAAAACTTAAAAAATTTACACATATAGCAGTAAGAAAAACTGATAAGATCAACCCACCTTTCATATAGATTGCCCTATTGTAACACCCCGACCGTAGTTAATTTTTATATTATGGATGATTAACCGTGTTTTATTTAGTTAATTATGTTTAAGTAGTGAATTAAAAACTAGACAATGCAAAACCTCTCCCTCTAATACTTCCCTAAAATCTCTCATCCTCCTAATATCTCTCTTTTTAAGTCTTCCCTAAAACCACTCATCCTCATCTCTCCCCCCTCATCAAGCCCCCCTATTTGATAAAGGGATCAAAATCTACGAACAGACTAATGGAGCAATACCGGTGAGAAGGACTACTTCCTGGTAATTTATTATGGTATTTATAAGGCTGAAAGTCACCAGATAGATCAACACGCAACATGTCAGCCAGCAATTGATATACAGATGTGTATGATCTTAACTGCCCCCATGGAACCCTTTCAATTAACACTCTTGATTAGAAACGATCAAACCGATCTGAACCATCCAAAAGGTGAGATCCATCACCTGCTGTATGCGTCATTCACCAGTAGTATTATAGGCTTCTTCCTTTTTTTAATGTAAGTAAAGAGAGGATTCGCAAGGCATTTATCTTCATTGAAATGACTTGGATTTAAGGCTATCAAAACAAGAAGCTTGGATTGGATATCAAGCTGGGGAGCCCACCAAGCAATGTCGCCAAATTAGCAATCTTCCACACTCTCAAAGGTGTAGTTTAGGTTAATATTTACGTACAATCCAAACCATTTATTAAGCCCTATCAATTTAGTTTGGGGAGCTTAATATTCATCATAGGACAGTTCACAGGCCTGAAACTGAGGTCTTGGTCCAACCCATTTACAAACTAATATAACCTCTTTTGTATTAAGATGTCGGGTGATGCCAAGCAACCCCCACACCACCCACACCAACACACACGCAAAGCTACACTAATTAATACAAAATCCAATAAATGTTTACCACTACATATTCGAACAAATTTTGAATTTATAATTAGAAATTAAGGGTCAAATAAGTCTAATCAAATCATCGCAACTAATTATTATGTAATAATCAAAATTCAATCCAAAATGGGTACAATACAACTGAAATTGTACGTAAGATCTCAAATAATGTTTGTGGGCTTTGTTATTTTTTTTCCAAAGACATGAAAATCATATTATTATCAATTATATTCGGCATTTTCATTTCTTTGAATTTTGTTTTTCAAAGAGATTATAATCACATTTTGTGAATTTCATCGGGGTTTTTTTATACATTATTTTTTTCCAAGGAGAGCAAGATCTTATTTTTATTAATTTGTTAGGGTTTTTTTTTTTTCCTAAATCCACTAGCATATGGTTTTTCCTTTTTTTTCTATGGATTTTCTTTTAAAAAATAAAGATATTATTTTTAGTGGATTTTACAATTCATCATAATATAATTCCTTTCATCTATTCTTTATAATATATTATTTTAGATTTACTTTTTATTAATTATATACAAAAACTGTTAAATTTTTATATATCTTCAATTTTGGCACTGGGCTTCGTATGGGGCTTTGCTACTAGTCTAAGACATAATGAAAGATGAGGGAGTCGAGAATAAAAGAACCAAATCAAAATAAGCTTTCAAAATGAATGAAATGTGAAATGTTTATCATCTACCCAATTGATTATCACAAAAATAGCTACCAACCAAAAGGAGACTAATAAAACTCTACCAACCATCGTATCAGAGGGGACGAAACTAAAATGTTGAAGTAGAAGATCCAAATAGTTTTTTTTTTTTTTTCTTAAAAAGGATTCACATTTTATTTGTAGTAAATCCGGCAATGGTTGGAGGAGATGGGCTCCCAACTTTTAGTTTATCTGATTTCTGCACATCTACATTGTTTGAATTTCATTAGGGAGGGCTAGCTCAAGATCTTCTCATTTCACTACTAGAATTTTATTGACCTAAATTGCACAAAATCATTATCACTAAAAAGTTTTTAAATTAATCAGAATAATAGGAAATCATCAGATCAACCATGTTTAAGCTAAAATTTTAAGATGTAGTTAGAAGTGAGTGAAAAAGGCTAGACATGTGCTTTTCATCTTGCTTTTATCTACATTTTGTCACTAGGGAGGTTGTTGGGTTACTCAAAATAACCCACAGTTAAGCCATGTACCAAAAATAGATAACACGAACGTTTCAACCTTTCTTCTCCAAATCCATCAAAAGGACTTATGTATGCTACTTGCTCCATCAATTGCATCAATTGCATGCCTTTAAATTCAATGTTTCCAATTTTCTACTTATTTGATTTGCAGTAGATGGCCACAAACAACATTTCAGCTATTGGCAACCGCTAGGCCCAAACTACATCTTAGGGGCCCGGTCGGTCAGGTCCTCTTTCATAGCTATTTACATGGGTGATGGGACAAATTTTTTCTTTCTTTTTCTTTTTTTTTTTGGAACTTTATGGTGGGGCCCACATAGAGATTTTCGGGACCTATCAGGTGAATGTTATCTCCTCAAATCATATATCATTGAGTTTCAACTTAAAAAGAGTCGGTCCCACAGTCTAATTTAACATCATGACAGAAATATAATTAACACCTTGTCAAAAGCATTGCAACATTGGTCCTTAGTCGCATTTCCATCATGGTGTTCAATCATACAGTAGGATCGACTCCTATTAAGCTGAAACTTGAAAATATAATATTTAAGGGGATTGCATTCATCTTAAATGGTCAAGATGATTTCCATCGGGTCCCCGCCATGGAGTTCAAGAAAAAATGTTACATGGGATCGTGTAATAGATGTGACTCATTACATCCTATTTGTTTCACTCAAAAACGTATTTGCGTACATTCCAAGTAATAAGTAAGATAACTTGGTCACTTGTAATCTCCCTAAAGCAAAGACGATTTTGAGCCGTTAGATATTATTTCACTCTAGTTGTAGCCCCTGTTTGACATCTCTATTTATCTAAATGTCTAAAGTGGGTAGGGGTTTGGAAAATAAGAGCATTTGGCAATTATTTCTATCATTTGCCCACTTTAGAAAAGCACAGGTAAAGCCTATTAAAACCACAACCCTAAATGGAAAAAAAAAAAAAAAAAAAAAAAAAGGTGGTTGAATAATATTCTCCACATCCATAGCACCCAGTCCATTTTTCTTTTTTTTTTTAAATCTGAGAGAGCAAACCAAGACCCAAATTGTTTAAAATGTTTCCAAGGTCAAACATCACTATTGGGCCAGATTTCAGCCACTGGATCATCACCAATCTAGAGATATTTGGAAAAAAAATGTGGGTAATTTGGTATTATTTTTTCAATTCTATGAGCCCTCAAACACAAGATATAAACCGTTGGATCTCTTTGGAATGCTAAACACGGCTATGGAGTCAATTCTCAAGGGTAGATACTGTCACGTCCCCCGAACCCGAGTAGAGAATAAACCGGATCCGAGGAGTGAAATTTTGGGGCAATTAAAAAATTTTGCCCTTTTTGGCCCAAGGATCGTAAGTCCACTGTGAGGATAATGTATTTCAACCTCAAAACATAAAACAATAGCGGAATTCATATATTGATATCAATAATGGATAATAAATCTCAATTAAATTTAAAGTTGCAAGAAACAATTAAAGCTAAAAAGGAAGTTAATTTAATTACAATGGCCATCCCAGAAACTAAGGCCATTAAGCAACATAGAGTCAATGAGAGAAAAGTTCAACGAAGAATAACATTGAATTAAATAAAATCTAATGTTTGTCTCAAAGTGAGTCTCTCATGTGCCTGGTAAGGATGACGCTACTCTACGTCATCGGCACTCCACTCCCGTGCCTCCTCTGCTGGTTGAGGATCTCTTCACCGGCCTGCTCCTCGTAATAGTACTCACCTGAGGAGTCTGCACACCAAGGAACAGAGTCAATGACATGTTGAGCAATAGATAAGCAAAATATAATTAAAACTTAACATGCATCAAATGTAAGAGTAATGACAAGTATAAGATCGTAGGAATACAAGGAACAATACTAGGCATGTAGCATGAGTAAATATTGTAAGGTTTGCGACCTTACTGGGTCAGTTGGGCCCAATTACCAGCCCGTTGACCCATTTATTTTGTTATAATTATAATTATGTGTTTTATGCCAAGAGAGTGTACAAGGATACAAAATCAACGGATACGATTAACAAATCAATGAGAGATTACAATCCAATCCTAGGCAAGTGTTGTCATCCATGTACCATATGTGGTGTAACGGAGTGCGTGGGGATTTCGAATCATCAAGGCTTATAAAGAATTTCCTTGGTGTACAATCATGTCGAGCATCGATTGATTCACTTCCGTACACATTCGATTAGCCCATACACAATACACGAATACCTAGACAACTCATCGAAGCACACCAAGCCACGTGCTACTATTTCAAAACCCCATTAATGGTCACGTGAGAGTGGTTTCATGGTTTCCAATCTCTAAGGCCCAAACCTAGGCTAACAATCTCGTTACTAACAAGAAAGTGGTCTAAATAATTAATCTCCTTAGCTACCTCCCTACCTGATCTCCAATCATCGCGAGACATGTATCATTGGATTCTACGCACAAAAAGCTTTCCAACGGTATATGGCTCGCGAAATTCCGACGTATGGTTTAGAAGTTATGGCCCATAGAAGTTTGCCCCTTATATATATATATATATATATAAAGCGCGACGGACCACACGTGTCCGATTCACCGGATTGATAAAGCAACAGTACTCAAATGCATGTCAGTCAGCACATTCAACGATTCTTTGGGTTTTTTTTTTTTCTTTCATTCAACTATGCACTGATCCCCCTCCATAATTTGGTTCGCTTGTTCACGGGTTAATCTAGGGCATCCCCATGCTCCCTCCTCCTCCCTCCTCCTCCTCCGATTTCCCCCCTCTCAGTCGTCCTGGCTCCTCGTCCCAAATCCTCAGCTCCCCAACCCTCTCTTCGCAGCTGTCTCCCCCTCTGGGGCAAGCAGCATCCTGCTCCCACACCACGCTGACTCGCCCAGAGGAACCTGCCCAGGGGACCGTAGCCACTCCGATTTATACTGTCCCAGCTCCTTCTCACACCTCTGCTGCTATCTCGCCTGCTACCACTTCGCCCTGGGATATCAACCAACTAGAATTGCTCCACAACCACCTCTCTGGCATCATCTCCTCAGCCAAAGGTATGACCCCAGGTGAGAAAAACCCTCTTCCCATCAAACCTCCAGACCCAAACCCTCCTTACTTCTGCCTCCCCTCAGATCTCATGTCGCTTCTCTTCCAACCCCAGGCCCCTCCAATCGCTCCAACCAGTCAGCTTCCTCCCCCTCCCAACCAAAAACCTTGGCTATCCCTTTTCCCCGATTCAGCCCCCCTATCCCCCTCGGACTACCCCCCTTCCTCTCTAATAGACGGTCATCTTTCTATGAAGATCCCTTCTTCTCTGATTGAACCCAGTAAATCCTCTTTCTCTTTCGCAGCTATAGGAAAATTTTATGGGAAGAGGCCTACAGTTGAATGGCTAACAGCCCAGGTTAACTCCAAATGGAACCTCTCCAAACCAAGCCTTATTTCTCTCACAGACAAAGGTACCTTTCTGTTCAGATTTGCTTCAAAGGAGGACAGGGAAATTGCCATTTCAAAAGGTCCCTTCCTCCTACACCCCAAGAAACTCCAAATCATCCCCTGGTCGCCTGGTCAAGACCTCTCCTCTTGGCCGTCTTTCCACCCTGTCTGGATTCGCATTCATGGCATCCCATACCATTGTTGGAGCTCCAATATCTTGCTCTCTTTAGCTAGTTCCATTGGTCCCCCTCTCAAACTGGACGACATTACAGCCTCTCAAAAATTGCTCACCTTTGCTAGAATCCTAGTGAGGCTTGATCTGAATGGTCCAAAACCCTCAGAGATAAAAGTTGAGCTGGAAGGAGAGTCGGAAATTACCCTCTCTATCACCTATGAAAACCTCCCTTGCCCCAAATGTCTCTCCTTTGGTCACTCTGTAAACCTCTGCAGCTCAGGCCCTAAACCTTCCATCCCCTCTCCTACTGCCTCCCTGATAGGCACAGGCATTTTAGGTAAACCCCCCACCAGCCAATCTATCCAAACTCCCACCCCGGACCCTGTCCCTGATCCAGCTCTGGCACCCAATGGCCCTCCCCTGGTTTCCCCTGCCAGCCCCAACAGGTTTTCCCCTCCCTCCCCAGCCTGCACCCTCTCTGATCTCCCTTCTTCCCAGCAGATTTCTGCTCCTCCAGGCTTTGCCTTCCCTCACCTTTCAGACCCTCCTTTCCCCTCCTCCTCCCCTGCTCCACCTATCCCTTGCTCCACCTCCACTCCTGGCTATACCCCGTGCTCTAACCCTGGGCCTCAATCCTCTCTTGACCCCCCCCTTAATCCAGATGAACCCCCCCTAGACTTTGATATCCTAGAAAAATTTCCAGATCCTTTCCTGGATACTTCTAACTCTTTCTCCATCCTAGATAACTGCCCCTTATTAGATCCCTCCTCCTCCATTCCCCCTCCTTCCTCTAGGATACCAGATACAGCCTTTGTTACTGCCCAGAATCCTGATCCTTCCCAAGTCGCTGGCATATCCTTAATTGTGGACCTCACCCCTTCCTCCAAGAAAAAGAATTCAAAAACAAAAAAGAAACCTGCCAGCTCCTACTCTAGGCCTTCTACTAGAAGCTCCAATGGCCCCTCCTCCCTCCTTAATTGTTCCAAATGATCCGTGTTCTATACTGGAATTGTAGGGGTATCTCAAATTCCCCTACCATTAGATCCCTTCGCCACTTGGTCTCTTCCAACACCCCTGATGTCATCTTCTTAGCTGAACCTATGACTGGCTCCCCTCCTCCCTCCCTCCTTTCCTCTTTGGGTTATGATGGGTTTTTCTCTAACAATCCTTCCTCTCCTGCCACTATTTGGTGCTTCTTCAAATCAAACTCCAACCTGGATATCTCTCTGCTTGACTACTCCTCCCAATTTCTTACCATCTCTTTTACCAATCCCTCAACTGCCTCAAATTGTCTCCTCACAGGGATCTATGCCTCTACAAACTATCTCCTTAGAAGAGATCTCTGGAGCCATCTCTCTTCCCTGTCCAGCTCTATCTGCCCATGGTGTGCGATAGGTGATTTCAACGCCATCACCTCTGCCTCAGAGAAATATAGTCTTAGGCCTTCCCGTCTCAACCTTGATTTCCAACAGCTGCTTAGTTCCACTGGTTTGCAGGACATGGGTTACTCAGGGAATAAATTCACCTGGTCCAACAACCGCCAGGGGACAAGCTATGTTGCAGCCAGGCTTGATAGAGCCTTATGTAATTTTCCCTGGCTCTCCTCTTCCTCGGATCCCCTGCTCACCCACCTCCCCAAGCTTTCCTCGGACCACTGCCCTTTGCTTCTATCCCACTCTAGCCGGCCTCTAGCTACCAAGGCTCCCTTCAAATTTGATGCTATGTGGATCCACCACCCTGAATTCCTCCAGCTGGTTGCTGACTCCTGGAACCTAGTCTCCACTGGAAACTACCAGCAGGATCTTGCTTCCAACCTGAAACACATGAAACAGATCCTCAAAGAGTGGAACAAATCTGTCTTTGGCGATATCAGGCTTAGAATTACTGAGGCAGAAAAGGCTGTTACTGATGCCCAAGCTCTCCTTGATGCTGATCCCTCTCCTCCTCTCCATCATTCTCTGGCTGAAGCCAAGGCTGCCCTCCACAACTACCTTCATCTTCAAGAAATTCATTGGCGCCAGAAATCCAGAATTAGATGGCTGCAGGAGGGTGACAGGAACACTGCATTCTACCATGCTTCTGCTAAATCAAGAGGTGCAGTGAATCGCATTGATAAAATTATTTCTGAAGGCCTGTGGGTGGAAGATCAGTCGGCTATCAAGTCTCTGGCGGTGGACCACTTCTCCTCTATTGCCAACCAAGGTCACTCTGCTCCTTCTGATTTTCTTTTTGGGATTCACAGCAACAAAGTCTCCCCTGAAATAAACGCTAGTCTCTCCAGATTGCCTGATGCGGAAGAAATCAGAAAGGCTGTTTTCGATCTTAAAAAAGACAGTGCCCCTGGGCCGGATGGCTTCTCTGGCTGTTTTTTCACCTCCACTTGGCACATTACTGGGAATTCTGTGGTAAAGGCTACCCAGCATTTTTTCACCTCTGGAAAGCTTCTCAGAGCCTCCAACTCCTACCTCCTTACTCTGATCCCCAAATGCACCTCCCCCTCCTCTTTTGTGGACTACAGGCCAATCAGCCTCCTTAACTTTACTTACAAAATCATAGCAAAAATTTTGGCCTCCAGACTTTCTCAAATTATCCCCCACCTTGTCTCCCCCAATCAGGCTGCCTTTGTCAAGGGTAGATCCATTCACCAGCACATTGCTTTAGCCCATGAGCTGTTTCAAAAGCTCAAATCCAAGCTCAAAGGTGGCACCATGTGCTTGCAGCTGGACATTTCAAAAGCTTTTGACAAGCTTAGCTGGCTTTTCCTCTTCAAAGCCCTTCACTTCTTTGGCTTCTCCTCCAAGTGGATCAACCTCATTAGAGAATGTGTATGCACTGCAAAAGGCTCGGTCCTCATTAACAGATCGCCCTGTGGCTTTTTCAGCTCCTCTTGTGGCTTAAGGCAAGGGGACCCTCTCTCCCCTTACCTTTTCATTCTTGCGGAAGAAATCTTAAGCCTCAATATTCAAAAATTGGTCACCAACAGCTCTATCTTCCCCATCTCCTCTGTTCCAAATACCCCCTGCCATCTTTTATACGCTGATGATATTCTTCTGTTTCTAAAAACCCACAAAAGGAGCCTCTTAGCCTTAAAGGAGGTTATTTCAAACTACCAAGTTAGTGCTGGCCAAGAAATTAACTTGGAGAAGAGCAAGCTTTTCATTGGAAAATGCAACCACAGAAGGAGAAGACAAATCGCAGATATCACGAATATTCAAGATCGTCCTCTCCAATCTTCCTACCTCGGAGCCCCTCTCATTATTGGAGTCCCAAGAAGACAGCACTTCACCCCTCTTCTGGACAGATTTCTTGGAAAGCTCTCGGGATGGAAAGCTAAGCTGCTTTCCATTGCTGGCCGTAGAATTCTGGTTAGGCATGTGCTCAGCAGTCTGCCTATCCACATTGCCATGATTCTGCCCATCCCCAAGTCGATCTCCTCCAACATGGAATCCATCATGAGAAACTTTCTCTGGTCCGGGGGGATCCTCAGGCAGAGAAGAAGCCAGGTAAATTGGGATACTGTCACTCTCCCTTCCTATGAAGGTGGTCTGGGGATTAGACGCATCCAAGAGCATAGTGCTGCTTCCTTCATCAAGCTGGCCTGGACTGCCTGCACGTCAAATTCCTTGTGGGCAAATTGGATGGTTGGCAGATATTTTCCTCGTTCCTCTCTCTGGCATTCCTCCTCTTCCAAAGTTGGTTCATGTATCTGGAGAAGAATCAGATCCTTTGGTCACCTAATTCAATCTGGCAGTTCTTGGAAAATTGGGAATGGCAGATTGGTTGACCTCTGGCATGATTCCTGGATGCAAGCTGGCAGTCTGGCTTCTCAATTTCCTTCCATTCAGTTCCCCCTGCATCAGAAGCTTCACTCTCTCTGGGTTGAAGATCACTGGCTGGTTCCCCCGGATATCCCTAGTGCCGTGGCTGCCTCCCTGCAGGAAGGAGTCCAGCTCCTCTCCCTAGATCCTCTCTCCAAAGACTCTCTGCTTTGGAGCTCCCATGAAGATCATGTCCTCTCCATCCAGGAAGCTTGGCATCTTGTCAGATCAAGAAATTCTTCAGTCTACTGGTCGAGCTGGGCCCCTCTGGTTTGGAACTTCATTCACCAGCCAAGAGTCTCTTTCTTTGCTTGGAGACTCCTTCATGATAAAACTCCCTCTCATCTTTGGCTCCAACAGCATGGTATCAGTTTGGCCTCCAGATGCAGCCTTTGCTCCCAAGAGCAGGAGTCCACTCTCCATCTTCTTTTTCTCTGTTCTTTTTCCTCTGGCATCTGGAACTGGGTCCTCTCCTCTGCAGGAGCTGTCGTTGCCGGGCCTCTCCTCCCCTCCAAGATCTGGCAGGCCCTTTCCAATGGCAGTGACAATTTAGCATTAAAAGGTGTTGCTGCTATTTTCTTCTCCTCTGCTTTTGCCATATGGAATTGCAGGAATGAAGCCATTTTTACCAACAGTAGTGCATCCCAGGTGAAGGTCATCCTCTCCCTGAAGGATCTCCTCTCTGTCTCTCTCAGGCGGATTTCCAAACCTTACTCTGGAAGACCTTTGAAGACTTTTTGTAATCTTTTATTTTCCAGTTCTTAATTTTGTTCTGTGGTTTGGATGTTGGCCTCTCTGTCCTTTTGCTGCTTCCCCTGTTGTTGCTCTTTGAGCTTTGGCTGCTGGGCTCTCTCTCTTGTTTTGCTCTCTGAGCTCCTGTAGGGCTTTTGCCTCTGTTTCCTTTCTTTTTTTCTCTTAATACAATACTATTCAGCAAAAAAAAAAACTATGCACTGATGAGTCATCACTCATCAACTTTGCACTGACGTTCAGTGGCCATGGACATGGACGTTCAGTGGCCATTCAACTTCTTTTTTTTTTTTTTTTTTTTCCTAAAGGCCATGTATTTGCTGACTGACGTGAACGTTCTGAACGTCAGTTACATTACCCCTTTTTTTTTTTTTTTTTTGTCAAATATAGAACCTCATTTTTTTTCTTGCAGTCTTTCACCCCATCTATTTCAAAAATTAACCTGCACAAAATTGAGCCACCGTGCTCCCCCAATAATCCATTTTCACTTACATCAATTAACATTAAAATTAACAATTAAATTAAATAAACCCAAATTAATAACAAACATGCTTGGAATTAGGGAAAACTAACAAGAAAACATATCCAATCAATAAAAGACATACATACATGCTTAATTATAAAATGCAGATCTACTTGCCTCAACCAAGAAGAAGATTGGAATTGGGGAAATCTGAGGAGAAGCCCTACCACTGCAAAAACCTCGATCTACCCCGACCAAACGCAATCTAACACGCAAAGGAGAAGAAAAGAGAGGAAAAGATTAAGATCTAACCTAAATCTAAACCAAAGAGAATTGATTGAAAAGATGAAAGAGAGGGAAATCTTACCAAACTGATGTCAATGGAAAGAGGAGATCGCGAGGAAGAAGGTGAGCGGCTCGGATCGCGGAAGTGATCCTTCAGGGAAGGAGTTCTAGAGCCTCGGAAGAATGAAGAAGAAGAAAATTTGTTGTGGCTTCGTTCGTTGCAGAGAATGATTAAGGGATTAGGGCTAATCCCTGATTAAGAAGAGAGGGAAGGGAATAAGACTAATTTATCCTTAAGTGGGTCCGGTGAAAGAATGAATTATTAGAAGGGTTTCTGATCGTCGGATCGCAACGAGCCAGAAGAAAAAATTGATCAACGCGACGAGACCTTTCCAACGAACCCAAAATCACGGCGATAGGAAATTTTCGGAAAAACACTCAATTTTTTCCTAATTTGCAAACTACCCCCCTACTAGGGTTAAACGAACTCAGAATCGCACGAAACTCCGCAGGCACTATTCTAACACTAAAAGAAACTCGCTGACCATCTAAACCCACTTAAATATCTAATAAAACAATAATTATAATTATAACAAAATAAATGAGTCAACGGGCCGGTAATTGGGCCCAACTGACCCAGTAAGGTCGCAAACCTTACATCTCTTACCTCTAAAAAGAACATTTGGTCCCTCAAATGCCTAAACATACCTCATCAGGAAAAAGATAAGGATACGCCTTCTGCATCTGGTCCTTCAGCTCCCATGTGGCCTCCTCCGGAGTATGATGCTCCCATTTCCACTGCGGAATGTCCAACGGGTGAAGCAAACCAGGAGGCTTCTTGTGTTCTGCCTTAATCTGCTGACAAGTCATACACTTAGCGACAAATTCTGCAATCTCTTTCTTCATTTTCACCCACTAATAGTGATTCTTCAAATTCTGATACATTTTGGTGCTCCCTGGGTGAACTGAATATCTGGTGTGATGTGCATCTGTCATCAGCTCTAGCTTGATGTCTTGCACATCTGGCACACACAACCTGTCTTTGCAGTACAGGATTCCTTCGATCAATCTGAACTCTGAATGATCATCAATGTGGTCAATAATTCTCTGCAACTCAGGATCATCCTTCTGAGCTTCCTTGATCCTGTTAACTATTTCTGGCTCTCAAACTCCCATAGTAGCAACCAATGCTTTCTCGTTAACAAGCCATACCTCCACATCCATATCTCTGAACTGCTCCATCCATCTCCATTCTGGCATTACACACCCACTGAAAGCTGCCTTCCTACTAAGAGCATCTGCTACCACATTCACCTTACCAGGATGGTACTTAATCGGAAAATCATAATCCTTTATGTACTTCATCCATCTCCGCTGCCTGTTATTCAAATCACCCTGTGTAAACAGGTATTGCAGACTCTTGTGATCTGTGTGCACCTCAAATCTCTCTCCATACAGATAATGCCTCCACAATTTCAATGCAAACACCACTGCTGTCAGTTCTAAATCATGTGTGGCATACTTCTTCTCATGATCCTTCAACTGCCTGGACCCGTATGCTATCACTTTATCATTCTGCATGAGAACGCAGCCCAATCCAATCCCTGATGCATCGGTATAAACCACAAATCCTCCACTGCCTGAGGGTAAAGCAAGTATGGGCGCTGTAGTTAACCTGGTCTTCAACTCTTGAAAACTCTTCTCACATTCTTCTGTCCACACAAATGGGATATCCTTCCTTGTCAACTTAGTGAGTGGAGATGCTATGGTATAAAACCCTTTCACGAACCTCCTGTAGTAGCCCGCAAGTCCCAGAAAACTACGAATCTCCGCTACATTTCGTGGACTACCCCAATTAACAACCGCTGCTACCTTCTTAGGGTCCACTGTCAATCCATCCTTAGAGATAAAATGACCCAAAAATGCCACTTGCTCCAACCAAAATTCACATTTGTTCAGTTTAGCATATAATTGGTTATCCCTCAAAAGCTGCAACGATGTCCTCAACTGATGCTCATGCTCCTCCTTAGATTTTGAGTACACCAATATATCATCAATGAAGACTACTACAAATTGATCTAGGAAAGGAGCAAACACCTTATTCATCAATGCCATAAAGACAGCGGGTGCATTTGTCAACCCGAAAGGCATCACGAGGAACTCAAAGTGGCCATATCTCGTCCGGAATGCAGTCTTAGGAATATCCTCTTCTCTGACTCGCAATTGATGATATCCAGATCGTAGATCTATCTTCGAAAAGAATTGGGCTCCCTGCAATTGATCAAACAGCTCATCAATCCTAGGTAACGGATACTTGTTCTTAACTGTCACCCGATTCAGCTGTCGGTAGTCTATGCACATTCTCATAGTACCATCCTTCTTCTTCACAAATATCACCGGAGCTCCCCACGGTGAAACACTGGGTCTGATGAAACCCTTATCCAACAAATCTTCTATTTGAATCTTTAACTCCTTCAATTCTGCTGGAGCCATCCTATATGGAGCCCTAGATATAGGTGATGTACCCGGTTGCAATTCTATCGTGAAGTCCAACTCACGAACAGGTGGCAAACCAGGAATCTCCTCCGGAAATAAATCTGGGAATTCTCGCACCACAGGAATCTCTTAAATAGTCTTAGACTCCTTGTCTTCCGCGATAAATGCGATAAAGCCTTCACAACCACTCATTATCAATCGTTCTGCCTTCAACGCAGAAATCAACCGAGTGGAAGTAGACTTCTTAGCTCCCACAAACTCAACACTACAATCTGCATCCTGTAACCTCACGGTCTTGTTAAAACAATCTAACACCGCTCGGTTCGCTGCTAACCAATCCATTCCAAAAATCACGTCAAACTCCGACATCGGTAAAATAATCAAACTGACAGTCATCACAACTCCTCCAATCTGAATACTACATCTAGGGTAGACAACATTACAAGGCACATGTCTACCCACAGGGGTAGCTACTATCAAATCATATGGTAGTATCTCCTTATCCTCCCCCAAATGAAGTGCAAAGCTGGTGCAACAAATGAGTGTGTAGATCCAGGATCAAATAGAACTTTAGCATCAAATCCACAAACTGAAAGTGTACCTTCTATGACATTGCCTGCAGCCTCTGCCTCCTCATGCATCAGAGCATAAGCTCTCCCTGCCAGCTGGGGACGTTGCTGCTGATACTGCTGCTGTGGCCTAGGACCACGAACCTGAAATCTGGGTGGTGCCGGAGGTCTCTGCTGGAATCGCTGCTATGGTACCGGAGGACGCTGCTGCGGTACTGGAGGACACTGCTGCGCTGGCTGGGGTGGTTTGACAATCATCTGCTGCTGTTGGGGTCTAGCCTGTGCAGGTGGCACCTGTCTCAACGGCTGCGCAGGATGTGGAGGCCTGAGCGCCGGAGTTGAGAATGCTGGTGGTGCCACTCCTGTCTTCCCTGGACAGTTGCGAACTTTATGCCTTGGGTCCCCACAATGGAAACATGCATCCGTCTGTTTCCTGCAATCACGAACATGATGACTACCCCCACAGAAAGTGCAAGTGATCCGCTGAGGTAACTGGGGAAGCACTGGCTCAACCCGAAGCCTCTTAGATGCTGGCTGCTAATAATACTGGGAGGAAGAACCCTGTGCCTTGGGTTGAGGTATTAATGCCAAGATCCTCTGTTGTTCCAAGGCAATCACCTCCTTAAGAGACTCCTCTGCCCAATAAGCTTCTTTGACCACATCATCATAATCAGTCAGCTTACTACGCTGCACTTGCATCTTGATATCTGCTCGCAGTCCCTTGATAAACCTCCTAACCCTCTCTGATTCGGGTTGAATCAAATTCCCTGCAAACCTGGATAGGTGGGTGAAAGAGATCTCATAGTCTTGTACTGATAGATCACCCTGAACCAATCTCTCAAACTCCTCCATCTTCTGATCATGGTAGTGCTCAGGGATAAACTTCTTTTGGAACTGCTCAGTGAAGGTCTTCCAGGCTACATCTTCTGCTATCGTTTCATAAGGATGCTTCACTGTCTTCCACCACCTCTCTGCTGCCCCACGGAACATGTGGGTCGCTAGCTGCACCTGTTGGACAACCGTGCACTTGAATACTTCATAGATTTTCTCCATCTGAACAACCCACTCATCTGCCATAGCGGGGTCCTCAATGCCATGAAACTCTGGTGGGAACCTCTTCCTGAATTTCTCAATCAGCTCGTTGAGATCATATTCCTTGGGCTGTGGCTGACCCACTTTCTGCACTACCTCAAGCATCTGAGCCTGGAATACAGCCTGACTCTCGTTCTGTCTAGTACTCTGTTCAGCCAAATCCTTCTGAGACTGAATAAATGCTGCCATAAATTGATGAAATTGATTCTCTGGGCCACTTTGAGAAGAACTGCCCTCTGGCGATGGTCCGTTATTAGTTCGGGTGGTTCTACCGGCCATCGTCCTGTAAAACATTCAAGGTTAGTTCCAATATGCCCCAAGCTAACAATACAATGCTAAGAAAGAACTACAAAGCCAACCTACTAACTAACGGAATCTTCACACGCGTCCTATGGTTTCTAAAATTTTTACCCTAAGAAACCATCCATTGCTCTGATACCATCATGTCACGTCCCCCGAACCCGATTAGAGAATAAACCGGATTCGGGGAGTGAAATTTAGGGCCAAATAATTTTTTTTTGCCCTTTTTGGCCCAAGGATCGTAAGTCCGCTGTGAGGATAATATATTTCAACCTCAAAACATAAAACAATAGCGGAATTCATACATTGATATCAACAATGGATAATAAATCTCAATTAAATTTAAAGTTGCAAGCAATAATTAAAGCTAAAGTGGAAGTTAATTTAATTACTATGACCATCCCATAAACTAAGGCCATAAAACAACATAGAGTCAATGAAAGAAAGTTCAACGAAGAAATAACAATGAATTAATTAAAATCTAATATTTGTCCCAAAGTGAGTTTCTCATGTGCCTGGTATTGATGACGTTACTCTACGTCATCGGCACTCCACTCCCGTGCCTCCTCTGCTGGTTGGAGATCCTCTGGGATCTCCTCACCGGCCTGCTCCTCGTAGTAGTACTCACCTGAGGAGTCTGCACACCAAGGAACCGAGTCAACGACATGTTGAGCAATAGATAAGCAAGATATAATTAAAACATAACATGCATCAAATATATGAGTAATGACAAATACAAGATCGTAGGAATATAAGGAACAATACTAGGCATGTAGCATGAGTAAATATCATCAGAATCATAAACAGGAATCCTAGCAATACTAACAATCACCACTACCAATATAATGCAATGCACAAGAGGGAGACTCCGTGGATGTCCAAGCCACCTCATGGGGTACCAGTAACAATCCTATCCGGACTACTGATACCAAAGTCCGGCTCGAGGGGGATCCAAGCTCCCGGTCCTGGGAATAGTAGCACGGTCCAAGCCCGCTCCCAACTATTCAACGCCATGGACGCCGTCCAAAGCCGACTGCCCACCCCGATGTCCGAGTAACCGGACCATCAATAAACCCCAAACTGCAGTTGGCTATGATATGCAAATAGTAATAATAATAATAATAATAAAGTGGTGTTGACACGCGGGGAAAAAATCAAGACAAGCAAGTTTGGCTAGCTCAGCAAACAAAGCATGTTCTTTGGGATTATATCATTCAAGCAATACAAGTTAGACCATCCACACGATAATCCCTTACATTCTAGCCAGTCATGTTTATCAATACACGATACATGGTTCCTAAGGTACACTCTAAATCAGGTCCTTGTTCTAATTCTACAAGAGTTTATCTTCTTCTTGGTTGAGGCAAGTAGATCTGCATTTTATAATTAAGCATGTATGTATGTCTTTTATTGATTGGATATGTTTTCTTGTTAGTTTTCCCTAATTCCAAGCATGTTTGTTATTAATTTGGGTTTATTTAATTTAATTGTTAATTTTAATGTTAATTGATGTAAGTGGAAATGGATTATTGGGGGAGCACGGTGGCTCAATTTTGTGCAGGTTAATTTTTGAAATGGATGGGGTGAAAGACTGCAAGAAAAAAAATGGGGTTCTATATTTGACAAAAAAAAAAAAAAGGGGTAATGTAACTGACGTTCAGAACGTTCACGTCAGTCAGCAAATACATGGCCTTTAGGGAAAAAAAAAAAAAAAAAGAAGAAGTTGAATGGCCACTGAACGTCCATGTCCATGGCCACTGAACGTCAGTGCAAAGTTGATGAGTGATGACTCATCAGTGCATAGTTGAATGAAAGAAAAAAAAAAACCCAAAGAATCGTTGAATGTGCTGACTGACATGCATTTGAGTACTGTTGGTTTATCAATCCGGTGAATCGGACACGTGTGGTCCGTCGCGCTTTATATATATATATATATATATATATATAAGGGGCAAACTTCTATGGGCCATAACTTCTAAACCATACGTCGGAATTTCGCGAGCTATATACCGTTGGAAAGCTTTTTGTGCGTAGAATCCAATGATACATGTCTCGCGATGATTGGAGATCAGGTAGGGAGGTAGCTAAGGAGATTAATTATTTAGACCACTTTCTTGTTAGTAACGAGATTATTAGCCTAGGTTTGGGCCTTAGAGATTGGAAACCATGAAACCACTCTCACGTGACCATTAATGGGGTTTTGAAATCGTAGCACGTGGCTTGGTGTGCTTAGATGAGTTGTCTAGGTATTCGTGTATTGTGTATGGGATAACCGAATGCGTACGGAAGTTAATCAATCGATGCTCGACATGATTGTACACCAAGGAAATTCTTTATAAGCCTTGATGATTCGAAATCCCCACGCACTCCGTTACACCACATATGGTACATGGATGACAACACTTGCCTAGGATTGGATTGTAATCTCTCATTGATTTGTTAATCGTATCCGTTGATTTTGTATCCTTGTACACTCTCTTGGCATAAAACACATAATTAATTATGAAACATAAACTCTTGTAGAATTAGAACAAGGACCTGATTTAGAGTGTACCTTAGGAACCATGTATCGTGTATTGATAAACATGACTGGCTAGAATGTAAGGGATTATCGTGTGGATGGTCTAACTTGTATTGCTTGAATGATATAATCCCAAAGAACATGCTTTGTTTGCTGAGCTAGCCAGACTTGCTTGTCTTGATTTTTTCCACGCGTGTCAACACAACTTTATTATTATTATTATTACTATTTGCATATCATGGCCAACTGCAGTTTGGGGTTTATTGATGGTTCGGTTACTCGGACATCGGGGTGGGCAGTCGGCTTTGGACGGCGTCCATGGCGTTGAATAGTTGGGAGCGGGCTTGGACCGTGCTACTATTCCCAGGACCGGGAGCTTGGATCCCCCTCGAGCCGGACTTTGGTATTAGTAGTCCGGATAGGATTGTTACTGGTACCCCGTGAGGTGGCTTGGACATCCACGGAGTCTCCCTCTTGTGCATTGCATTACATTGGTAGTGGTGATTGTTAGTATTGCTAGGATTCCTGTTTATGATTCTGATGATATTTACTCATGTTACATGCCTAGTATTGTTCCTTGTATTCCTACGATCTTGTATTTGTCATTACTCATATATTTGATGCATGTTATGTTTTAATTATATCTTGCTTATCTATTGCTCAACATGTCGTTGACTCGGTTCCTTGGTGTGCAGACTCCTCAGGTGAGTACTACTACGAGGAGCAGGCCGGTGAGGAGATCCCAGAGGATCTCCAACCAGCAGAGGAGGCACGGGAGTGGAGTGCCGATGACGTAGAGTAACGTCATCAATACCAGGCACATGAGAAACTCACTTTGGGACAAATATTAGATTTTAATTAATTCATTGTTATTTCTTCGTTGAACTTTCTTTCATTGACTCTATGTTGTTTTATGGCCTTAGTTTATGGGATGGTCATAGTAATTAAATTAACTTCCACTTTAGCTTTAATTATTGCTTGCAACTTTAAATTTAATTGAGATTTATTATCCATTGTTGATATCAATGTATGAATTCCGTTATTGTTTTATGTTTTGAGGTTGAAATACATTATCCTCACAGCGGACTTACGATCCTTGGGCCAAAAAGGGCAAAAAAAATTTAATTGGCCCAAAATTTCACTCCCCGAATCCGGTTTATTTTCTAATCGGGTTCGGGGGACGTGACAAATATCATCAGAATCAATAACAAGAATCCTAACAATACTAACAATCACACACTACCAATGTAATGCAATGCACAAGAGGGAGACTCCGTGGATGTCCAAGCCACCTCACGAGGTACCAGTAACAATCCTATTCGGACTACTGATACCAAAGTCCGGCTCCAGGGAGATCTAAGCTCCCGGTCCCGGGAATAGTAATACGGTCCAAGCCCGCTCCCAACTATTCAACGCCATGGACGCCGTCTAAAGCCGACTGCCCACCCCGATGCCTGAGTAACCGACCCATCAATAGACCCCAAATTGCAGCTGGCCATGGTATGCAAATAATATTAATAATAAAGTGGTGTTGACACGCGGGGAAAACCAAGACAAGCAAGTCTGGCTAGCTCAGCAAACAAAGCATGTTCTTAGGGATCATCTCATTCAAAACAATACAAAATAGACCATCCACACGATAATCCCTTACATTCTAGCCAGTCATGTTTATCAATACACGATACATGGTTCCTAAGGTACACTCTAAGTCAGGTCTTTGTTCTAATTCTACAAGAGTTTATGTTTCATAATTAATTAGGTGTTTTATGCCAAGAGAGTGTACAAGGATACAAAATCGACGGATTTGATTAACAAATCAAGGAGAGATTACAATCCAATCCTAAGCAAGTGTTGTCATCCTTGTACCATATTTATTTTAACGGAGTGCGTGGGGAATTCGAATTAACGATGCTTATAAAGAATTTCCTTGGTGTACAATCATGTTGAGCATCGACTGATTCAATTCCATACACATTCGGTTAAATTATACACAATACACGAATACTTAGACAACCCATCGAAGCACACCAAGCCACGTACTACGATTTCAAAAACCCATTAATGGTCACGTGAGGTTAGGTTCATGTTTTCCAATATCTAAGGCCCAAACCTAGGTTAACAAGTCTCATTTCCAATAAAACATGGAATGGATCATTAATCTGAGTAATAATCCCACTTTTCGATCTCTAATCTTTATGAAACTGGAATCATTGGATTCTACATCTCAAAAGTTTTCCAACGATATATTACACGTCGAAATTCGACGGGCGGATTAAAAGTTATAGGCGTTCCAAAATAGTCCGTTTATATACCTTTGCGGGTTCCAGCGTCCGGACGCCCGGAACTAGTAAGGGGCCTGAAGCCTCTGTATTCTGGCGTCCGGACGCCCGGAGGCAGAAACCTCCCGAGAATCCCCTGTTTTGCTGGTTTTCTGACCTCCTTCCTTCCAAACCATTCCCCACGAATTTCAAACATTTCCAAAGATTGTAACCTGCACAAAACTGAGCCACCATGCTCTCCCAACCATCACATTCATCATTCCACACCTATTCTAACAATTTAAAAGATAAAAAGGGTTACCAATTACATCAGTTAACAAACTAAGATTAACAATTAAATTAAATAAACCCAAATTCCCCAAAAGAACCTAATCTAGCATATTAATCCCAAATTAATAACAGAATAGGCTTGGAATTAGGGAAACCTAACAAGAAAACACATCCAATCAATGGAAGACATACACACATGCTTAATTATAAAATGCATATCTACTTGCCTCAACCAAGAAGAAGATTGAAATTGGGGAAATCTAAGGAGAAACCCTACTACTGCGGAAACCTCAATCTACCCCGACAAACGCAATCTATCACGCAAAGGAGAAGAAAAGAGAGGAAAATATTAAGATCTAACCTAAATCTAAACCAAAGAGAATTGATTGAAAAGATGAAAGAGAGAGAAATCTTACCAAACTGATGTTAATGGAAATAGGAGATCGCGAGGAAGAAGATGAGCGACTCGGATCGCGCAAGTGATCTCTCAGGGAAGGAGTTCTGGAGCCTTGGAAAATGAGGAAGAAGAAGAATAGCTGCGTAGTTCTCGTTCGTTGCAGAGAAAGAAAAGAGATTAGGGTTAATCTCTTGTTTAAGAAGAAAGAAGGGGAAAAGACTTAGTTACCCCTTAAGTGAGTCCGGAGAAAGAATGAATTATTAGAAGGGTTTCTGGTCGTCGGATCGCAACGAGCCAGAAGACAAAATTGATCAACGCGACGAGACCTTTCCAACGAACCCAAAATCACGGCGATAGAAAATTTTCGGGAAAACACTCAATTTTTTCCTAATTTGCAAACTACCCCCCTACTAGGGTCAAACGAACTCAGAATCGCACGAAACTCCGCAGGCACTATTCTAACACTAAAAGAAACTCGCTGACCATCTAAACCCACTTAAATATCTAATAAAACAATAATTATAATTATAACAAAATAAATGGGTCAACGGGCCGGTAATTGGGCCCAACTGACCCAGTAAGGTCGCAGACCTTACAGATAACTTGTGGATATTGAGAAATTTGCATACAAATCTCAACCATTGATGTAACATGCACAATTTTGAATTAGTCCATAGGTTGTTTTGCTTTTCTATTTTTTTTAAATTATTTCCAGGATATTAAACCACAATCCAAATTGTTGAAATTGTTCATAAGATTAATCAATGGTATAGATCCAAATTTCAACCATTGCATCATCACCGATCTCGAGCTATGTGCAATAAAATGGGAACCATTTGATATTAACTTTTGGAATTTGTGGGCCCCAACACAAGATCCAAATTGTTATTGAAAGGCTGAATATGACCGTGGGGTCAGCTTTGAGAGCTTGATACCTCCTTAGATCTCTGAAAATTTATGAAAATTTTTGAACCATTGGTTTAAAAAAGCCTTTTTAAAATATACCACTACATCACCAAATACAATTTTTATTCTAAACCCTTTTTTTATGGCCCTATTTTAAATGAGTGTGTTAAAAAAAGAGTAGAGATACCAAAGAGTAAAACAAACAAACAAACCCTATATAGGCCATACAAATCTAGTCGGTCATTTGGTCTACCATTTCAACGGTTCAGATTATCCACCCGTCTAATGCGAGCAAAGACGCCCTCGCTTCGCCTTACACCAATGCACCGTTATTCTTCCCCTGTATATAAAAACAACTTCAGCTTCCACTCCTTCCCTCCATTTCCATTTCATAGCGCGCAGTTTTAAGGCTCTTTCCGCAACCAGCTGCCGACCCTTCTCTCTTCTCTTCTCTGCAATTCATCCTTTTATTGAAAATCCAAGGAAAGCATATTACAAGAAACCAAACACAACACAAGTTAAGAAAGCCAAAACCTCTAAAAATGGAATCCGCGGCTTTTGCAGCTTCTTCTCACTTCCCAAGGCTGCAAAACCCCAGCCCTAACCCCTCTCGCTCCAAGCGATCCCTTCTCCGTTTTCTGAATTGCGCCCAAAACCCTAACCCTAGCTTCCGCCTCTCTCGCCGGACCCCGATCTCTGGCATCACACCCGCCGCATCCGTCGCCGAGGCCGCCTCCTCCGGCGTGGCGGAGCTGCCGCAGCTGAAGCTGCAGCGCCTCGTGTCGGAGTTTCAGTCCCTCTCGGAGCCGGTTGACCGCGTGAAGCGGCTCCTCGAATACGCCACCCTCCTCCAGCCGTTCTCCGACGGCGACCGGGTTCCGGAGAACCGGGTGATGGGATGCACGGCGCAGGTGTGGGTGGCGGTGCGGATGGACGGGGAGGGGCGGATGCGGTTCGCGGCGGAGAGTGATTCTGAGATCACGAAGGGGTTTTGCTCGTGCTTGATCTGGGTTTTGGACGGGGTGGCGCCGGAGGAGGTGTTGGCGATGCGGGCGGACGATTTGGGGGCGTTGAACGTGGGGTTGCCGGGGAGGGCTCAGTCGAGGGTGAATACGTGGCATAATGTTTTGATTAGTATGCAGAAGAGGACGAAGGCGATCGTGGCGGAGAGAGAGGGGAAGCAGCCGCTGGAGCCTTTCCCGTCGTTGGTGATTGGTGCCGAACAGGTTCATGCCAAGGGGACCTATGCCGAAGCGCAGGTTTGAAACGCCTCTGTCTTTCTCTCTTTGTTTTTTCTTTGTTTTGTTTATATTACTGTTTGTTTTAGTAGTTTAGTCTTTCTCTTCCTTGATTTATTTATTTATGTTCTACCGAGGAAAGTTGCTGTTTTTCTTGTTTCCCTTTTGCTTTTTTTTTTTTTTTTTGGTGGGGTCGTTTGGATGGGGGAGGAAATTACTTGCGACATCTGTCGACCTTGCATTGATTTTTTTGTGGAGACTTTTTTGTATTGATTTCATTGAGAAGCAAGATCTTATTTGATTGGATTGACCCACACCACAATCGACCCACATCAGAGTTTTTCTTTTTGTGGGGGTGTGGAGGAAAACAGTTGGGGATTGAGTCGTGGACACTTTTTTTACCACATTTTTTTTTCCTGATCCAAACAGATGTGTTCATGTGAATCATAACAATGGATGATATCTCTCTTTGGATTTGTTATACAGTCCATTAATAAAATGAAGCTCTTTTTTCCTTTTTTGTTATTATTTTTATTATTAGAAAGCTTTACTTTTTTAGGTCAATATTGGTGGAATAAAAGACGGGTAGACTGGGGAAGGAGAAGAAGGTAGAAAACGGCTTCCCACCTCCAGTTCATGTGGTAGAGGATGTATGGATGTGGACCATGGCTTTTGCATGATTCAGAGGCCAAACCAGCCAATTATTTTTAAAATTTAAAATTTTTTTATCCCTCTTATGGGCCCCGTCCTTTGGCATTTTGAGGGGTTGTTTATTATTATTATTATTATTTCCTATCAATTTGAAGGCCACTGATTGGATAGATAGGATATTCCAATTGTGTGCTTTTGAACAATGTGCCAGTCATTGTAGGGTCTGCTAAGTAGGTAAAGTGAAGAGCGTATTCCATATTCCAGTTAGCAGGCTGCCATCGCTATCATATCATTTTCCTGGAACAACAAGAATTGAGTCTCTTCCATTTATTGTGCAAGTGTCGGTCCCATGCGCAATAAAGAAGAGCTGGTGCTAGACAAGCAATTGTCCAGAAATTTCTTCCAAACCAAGATTTCAATACTATTCAGAACAAGAGTAGCACATGGCCCTACCAAGCATTTTCAGGGAAGGGGTTCTAGCCAATGATGAATTAAAATCTAAGGAGGAAAACTGAAACATGTTTAATTTAATTGTTGGAATGAATGGAAAAGAGTATTCTCTTTACTATTCTGTTTTCTTTTTTTCATCATTAAAGGGGAGAGACTGAGTTTTGAAAGATTGTAAATTATCGAAAGAAAAAGGATCAAGAAAGGAGAATTGGGCCCCATGCGATTCATTACATTTCCGCCCCATTACTCTCTTAGAAATCAATCCAATATGTATTCTCATATCTGGGAATGTCTTGTGGCCATGGTGTCAGTTTCCTGGTATATGCAATAATCAATTGTCTCAGATAGTTAGGGTATGGATTGCAAGAAACAAATAAGTGTTATCCATACTCAGCTGTGTAGTGACACTGCCAACCCTGGTGACTTTAGCAAGTCATAGCATTAAACGGGCTAGGTCTTGAGATTTCTAAGTTTGTACGTGGCTGGACTCGCCACCTTGATGAGCTGGATCAACTTGGCCAAGTCCTAGGTTGACTTGCCCAGTCCACAAGAATGATGAAGAGACTTCAAAATAGTGCTGATGGTGGATTTTTCTCTTTGATGTTTATCATTATATTCTATTTCATCACTTTCATTCATAGGCTATCCTATAAAACTAGTAACTTAATAAAAAATGTTTCTTAGAAGAGAATGTATGAGTAAATTGATATGTTTCTGCTCAATAAGTAGAAACATTAATTGTTCTTTTCATTTGAAATAATATTTTAAAAGAAAATCCCTCGTTTGATTTAACCCAGGTCATTTCATGGCTACATCAGGGTTCTAATTTTCATTGTAGTGTACTTTCAGGCAAAGTTCTTGTCCCCTGACGAGTTAAAGGTGAAAGAACTTGTCAATTTACTGAAGGAGAAGAGAATTGGCGTTGTTGCACATTTTTACATGGACCCAGAGGTCCAAGGTGTCTTAACTGCTGCACAGCAGCAGTGGCCTCACATTCATATATCTGATTCCTTGGTTATGGCAGATAGGGCTGTCAAGATGGCAAAAGCTGGTTGTCAATATATCACAGTACTTGGTGTTGATTTTATGTCAGAAAATGTGCGTGCAATCCTTGATCAGGCTGGCTTTGAAAAGGTATTTCTTGCTTCTAAGTGATTTTTCTTTTCTTTCTTTCTGTTTTTTTTTTTTTTTTTTTTTTTTTCCTTTTTGGCCGCCACATTCATATTGTTTCTAATTCATGGTTTTTCATAATAATTTTATGAATAATGCACACAAAGTAGGAAGCAAGCACTTAATGACATCTATGATCACCTCAACTGCAAGTAGAAGTCTCTTTGGAAGTTGCACAGTGCTTAAAACTAATAGTTCAAACTTTTTCCAAACCAAACCATGAGTAGAAGAACTTGCAGAACAGATGCATGTAAGAAATCATTCGTGGGGAAATAAGTGTACCAACCAGCAAAACTGTACAAACAAAATGGAATTTGAAAACCTATGTATGCATTGCATAGATACCTCCCTGTTTTAACATTAATCAACCAACAGAATCAAGTGACAACTGGACATCACTGTTAGAGAGTGAGAACTGTAGTTCATGGATGTAGGTCCCCAGATAACCAAAACTGAAGAATCCAACCTGGGGGAAAATCAGTTATTGATCCTGGCTTTGGACTGATTTTAAATTCTTGTTAGGTTCATAATGAACCTGATATCGGAATGGCATTTTTGCAAACATAGTAAGCGGATATTTCAACTTTCATTGATAAGCATGATCTTTAACTGACTAAATATGTTTAACAAAGCAAGACCCAAAGGGTTTTTTTTTTTTTGTTGAATTTTGATGTTAAAGCCTCGAATCTGGTCCAGTTCCAGGCCCTCAATCAGGAATGTGTAATCTCATCCAGCTGCATCCAGTATCCTAGACCCATTTTGGATGGGGATGGTAACAGGTTGTGTCATCTTGAGAAGATGAAACACAGAGAGAGAGAGAGAGAGAGAGAGAGAGAGAGAGAGAGAGAGAGAGAGAGAGAGAGAGAGAGAGAGAGAGAGAGAGAGAGAGAGAATGGTGATGAATGGCGTGCCCCCTTAGGGTAGACTTCATCTCATATATATATATATATATGGGTTGATTGCCTTGATTACAGAATCCTTATACAATTGAAATACTATATTATAGCTACCTAATATAGAAAGAGTACCTTAGTTAGGACTAGCCTAATTAATTGTAACTAAACTAAAATACAATAGCTAACTTAAAATACAATTGGGGCCCAGATGGGCCTGCGCAGATGGGCTTGATTTACAGGTTGGGCTATACCCGAACGTCACCAACTCAAAGCTCCTCCATCCCTTACCCACCCGATCGTACGAAAGGTTTTTTATTTTTTATTTATATCAAACAACCCCACGATGAGTACAGGAGTACAATTCGGGTCAGGATTGATACCATGATTTTCATTTCAAAATCTTAAAATGGAAAATATAAGAGATTAAATTATTCATCTTCGTTGCACATTGGACTTGATGCCCAAAGGATGACCCAAGTTTGGGGCCCAACAAAGTAGTTTTTTTTAAATTCCGCAACTCCAACATTTTTAGAAGTCCTCTATTGACTGCTCTACATAGGCGACATCTTTCATAATCTATTAAAAAAGTATGTAAAGTGGTTACAACCTATAAATGAGGCAGGGCGGGATAGGGCAGCCAGATCCCTAACCTCTCCCAAACCTTATAAGCACCTTAGCACTCATTGAGCTACCATTCTGACCAAAACCAATTGGTGATGGATTGGGCAAGTCACTTCAAGGGGCTCTCCTTTTCCATTTTCTATTACCTTACTTTGTGTTTTTAATTCTAAATTAGCAGCTCCCAACCTTCCTAAAACATTCTACACATGGGCAACCAAATGACTCAATCCGACAGCCGGGCCCTTGCAAGATATGAAGTGGAACCAAAGGTGTGGGTTAGGGCGTGTAAAATGGAAAACCGCACTGGTGGCATGTAAAGGCCATCATCTAAGGAACTTTTGGGGAATGGCATCATGTGATGAACCTGTCATCTCCTCTTTTCACACAAACCTCATATCTTGGTGTTGGAGATGAATGGATCTTATGATTTGTTTATTTTCTGTTTGTACATAGCACGAATTTAAATTGGGGTTGCTCTGGAGGCTAGTAAGGGGATTCAGCATAAAAACTTAAAGGACTCTTTTTTTTTTTTCGTGTTTTATTTACTAAGGGCCTATTTGTTTCAGGCACAACTCAATGTTTTAAGATCGTTGAGGGGAGGCAGGTCAAGCTCATCTCAAGCTGGGGATGACACTCTTTGAGCGCGCCCCCCAAACACGCAAACCACACACAAAAACACCAACTACGCTGGGAGCGCTCAAACCCCTTACCTGGCGCTCTGATACCACTTCTAAGCACCTTAGCACCCATTGAGCTACCATTCCGACCAAAACACAGTTTGAAGCCATGTAGATTGCTATGCCCATACACTAACACTTATTTGGGTCAAAATCTATAAACCCATAACCACTCCAAACCTAACAAAACCTCAACCAAACCAGCCCCTAATAGGGGTGAGTCTGGATGTGGTCACCAGTTTAACCAACCCATAGCCATTCTTCGTACTGCATAGGGTGTTGACTCGATAGAAATTTGTGTCCTGGTTTTGGTACACCATGAGGCATGCGCTTCGGTTGCCCCATACTGGCGGACATACGCCTCTTCAAGTTACAATATGTAATTTGGTCATGTGCATGACTCTTTAGCGCATTTTGCTTCCAGGGAAAGGGAGTGACAACTTGTAATTGTAAGAATTGAAAGGATTTACTTAAAACTATTGTAACAAGGGATAACCTAACTTAACCTTACTTAGCCCATGAAAAGTCTTAAAAAATTGAACTAAAACGTGTTTTTATGCATATTTCCATATTCTATGAATCATGTAACTATTTATTTATTGAAGCAAGCATGTGCACAAGGACAGCATGGTCTTGTAGTATGAGTTCTACCTTTGCACTACAATATGGTATTGATGTGGATTGTGGTGTTTCTTTTTCTTTTTCTTTTTAATTAATTGGCTTTCATCGAGAAAACGGCTTCCTGTGGCTCTTTAAATTTTATATATATATATATATGGGAGATGCTCCTATGAGAGATATGTCTCACCTTACTATGAGAGATAGGGTGGGGACCCTCACATTTAAGTTGTTGGCATTGGATATTGATGTGAGGGCCCCCATCCTATCTCTCATAGTGAGGTAAGAGATGCTCCTATATATATATATATACACATACACACACACACATATATATATATACATACATAGGGGCCAGCTCTCCTAAGCCAAAGCTTAGCTTATCTTAAGCTAAAACAGTGCTGGTCCCACAAATCAAAGTCGATTATTGTTGTTTTTTGCATGATAATCGTCTCCAAAATCTAGATAAATTCAATTAAAACTGAATTTTCCAGTTCCATCATACAAAAAACAGATATAATCAACTTTGATTTGTGGGACTAGCACTATTACAGTTTAGGATAAGCTAAGCTGCAGCTTATGAAAGCCCTGCTCATATATATATATATATATATATATATATATATATATATATATGGGAAATGTTCAAGTGCATCCATCCCTCACCATAGGGTGAGGGAATCCCCCTTCTGTACTTGAAAATTTCCATTTATGAAAGCATCCCTCACCCTATGGTGAGGGATGGATGCACATGAACATTTCCATACACACACATATATGAGCAAGGCTCTCCTAAGCTCAAGCTTAGGAAAAAAGTTCGTAAGCTCATGCTTGAGGGGCCCATCTTTGGTTCATTTAAATGAACCAAATACATGACTTCTCTAAGTTGAAAATGTCCACCAACTTTCGGTCAGATCTGAATTTACTCAATCGTTGGATCAACTATGTATCAATCCAAATGGACTGTTAACCGTTAAACTTTTGGGCCCATATGGAGATGATAGAAATCGCATTTGGGGCTGATTTTTTGTAAAGAGGAAGATCCCATGGAGTCCTTGAAATCCCCCCTACCCCCATCCTCATGTGGGTCCCCAGGTGGGCCCCACCACACACTTGAGCTTACCTTATCCTAAGCTTGAGCTTAGGAGAGCTGGCCCCCACATATATATATATATATATATATATATATATATATATGGGAGGTGCTCTTGTGAGAGATACTTTCACCTTACTATGAGAGATAAGGTAGGGGCCCTCACATCCATATCCAATGTCAACAACTTAAATGTGAGGGCCCCCACCTTTATCTCTCGTACTAAGGTGAGAGTATCTCTCACAAGAGCACCTCCCTAGATATATATTGGGAAGTTTCAAGTGCATCTATCCCTCACCATAGGGTGAGGGCACTTTTCCTTTTTGCACATGAAGACAAGGAAGTGTACCTCACCCTATGTACTTGAAAAGTAACTTTTGTACTAGAAAATTCCCAATTATGGAAGTGTCTCTCATCCTATGGTGAGGGATGGATGCACTTGAAACTTCTCCTATATATATATTCTTTCTTGAAAAGAGGTTTCATGTGAGTTAAAGAGAATATCCTGTTTCATCAAGATTGCATTCCGTTTTACATTGGTGGGTTTTGTTTCCATAATTATATTGTACCATAATAAGTGGCTAAACAAGCCTTCGTTGTTTGTTAATCAATAATGAAGAAATTTTATTAAAAGAAAACTACTCTAGAACATACGGAGCAGAAATCGCTCTCTATTTTTTGGGATAAAACCTGAGCCACTATGAGTTGTTTATGTCATTCTTTCCTTGTCTAACTCTTCACGAAAAATTGGTTGATAAATAATAAAAGATTAGTTGTGGCATTTGCATTGAATCAAATCTTTGTATCTCAGGAATGAAGCATTATTTGTTGTTCAAATAAATATGAAACTATAAGTGTGTCAATCTCATTTTATCAACATTATTTTTCTGTGTTTTATCATCATCATCATAATTGGGTCGCCAGTCCCTTTCCACATTTCGCTTCTTTTCCAATCTATTGATAGTCAATTGCTGTATCCAGGTTGGTGTATATAGGATGTCGAATGAGCAGATCGGTTGCTCTTTGGCAGATGCTGCAGCAAGTCCTACATATATGAACTTTCTTGAGGCAGCTTTAAGATCAACTCCTGCTTTGCACGTGATCTACATAAACACTTCATTGGAGACGAAAGCCCACGCTCACGAACTTGTGCCAACAATTACTTGTACTTCTTCAAATGTTGTACAAACCTTACTGCAGGTTGGTAGCATCGGGAATACTCTCATTCATTCTCCTAAAACCTTCATAGCATTTATAATGTTGATCTAGGTACTTTTTATCTGTTAAGTGTATTGTGTTTCATATCTTGACTAATGCACAATTGGATTTACTGCGCTTGTCTCACTCAAATAATATAATTTATCAGGCATTCTCCCAGATACCCGATTTAAACATTTGGTACGGTCCAGATTCTTATATGGGTGCAAATATAGCGGAGTTGTTTCGCCAGATGGCTAATATGACAAATGAAGAGATTGCAGAAATACATCCAAAACATGATAGGAATTCAATAAGATCACTATTACCCCGTCTGCGTTACTATCAGGTGACTTTAATCCACTTTTTTTTTTCTTTTTTTTGCTTTTGAGACAGTCAGCTTCTTACTTTGTTACAAGGTTAATACCTGAATCTGCATGCAACTAAATAATCTTTTCTTCTTCTTCCTGCTTTTGTAATCCTTGGTAATTTACAAATTCCATCCTGTATATTATGTTTTATGTTAAGATGTGAGTCTTGTATTAAATATTAAACAAAATTAATACAGCGTGTGGTCCTCTTCAATTTGGTTCTTTTTCTTATTTGTGTGTGTAGAGAGAGAGAGAGAGAGAGAGAGAGAGAGAGAGAGAGAGAGAGAGAGTCATTTCAGGCAGATTGGAGAGGGTTGTGTGCCGGGGCGTGTGTGGTGCAGGAATAACACAGTGCAGGGCAGTGTCCCAGCCAGGGCGCACATGGTAACACAAAGCTGGCAATAGAACGGGTAAAAAATGTGCATAGTGGGGGAATAGAACAGGTCAGAAGAAAGGGGCCTATGAAGGCCCAGCACAATAATCACCTATTATTTTTGGGAGGAACTACTTCAGATGACGAGCATTGGCTAACGCAAGAGTTGAGCAGCCCTAGTTAGACGCGATATGGTTATAGGAATAATAAAAGAAGAAGAAGAAGTTGTGTACTTGTTATGCTTGCCTGCTTTAGGCATGTGCAAGACGCATAAAAGGCCTAGTTCCTGGCTTTGCCTTTGACTACTACTGATCCAGATTTCAATCTCTCGGAGAGAAATATATCCTTGACCCCCAAATCTTTCCTTTCAACATCCCTAGTGGAAGTTACAAATCTTTTTCTATCAACGTGTCCAGTGACAGGAATTGCACATGGATTTTTTTTCTTTTAAGTATATGATTTGTCTGGGCAGCTTTTGGTAAGATCCTGACGTTTTTTACCTTTTAGTCTTAAAGGCTTGTTAATACATGACAGAAGCAATAAACACACTAACAAAAATAAGAGAGTTTCTCTTTGAACGGCAAAGATAGGTGAGCAGCCTCTTTTCTAGTAGGCTAGCAATAGAGTTGACCTCTGATTCACTCCCCAGAGAACTTGAGTGTCACCTTCAAGGTTAGCCATTCTGTAAGCACATCCTTTTTTTTTTTGTTGCCTAACTTACAATTTTAGTGAATATTTGGTGTTTCTACTAGTTTTACTTGTTCTATGTTATGGCTCCTGGCTACTATCAAGTCGCCTTGCTCTGGGGTAAAATGTTTCTGTTGGGGATAGAAAGATTAATATACACATAATTCGAATTATAACCACGTTGGATTGAATTTCATAAACATAACTTAAGAAACCATTATACTGTGAGGCCCCTAAATCAATGGTTGTGATATCTGATTGAGATGATTTTTTACCCAAAATCATATCGACAATGAGACCTTTCCATAACACTACCCTCCTATGATTCACATGCTTCAAAATGGGTTCCAAAAAGGGCTTAGAATTTTGTATCTCATGCAAGGCGTGAGAGATGTCTCTTAGGAGAGATTTGCATATACATACATATGCTCTTGATATACACAGATATCTATGGAAGGTTCTTTTCATACCTTTTTTCCCACTTCCAAAAAATTGACCTGTCCGGATTAATGACTTAGTTAGTACAAAGATCTATCAGTTCTTACCATTCAAAGAAACAAAAAAAAAAAGAACGAAACGATAAGCTTTTGTGCCCTTCTGTGTTTCATCTTTAGTCATAGCATTCTCTACTTTGTAATTTTGTTCTTACTGTTCAATTTGTTGTTTTATTTTTTCTTATTGGCAATGTAAATTCATTTAATTACCATCCAATTTCTTGTTGTAATTTGTATCAATTTTATTTACCAGGATGGAACCTGCATAGTACATGATATTTTTGGTCATGAAGTAGTGAAGAAGATCAATGAAATGTATTGTGATGCATTCCTAACTGCTCACTTTGAAGTCCCAGGGGAAATGTTTTCCCTGGCAATGGAAGCAAAACGGAGAGGAATGGGAATTGTAGGTTCCACCCAAAATATATTGGATTTCATTAAACAGAAGGTGCAAGAGGCTTTGGACAGAGATCTTGATGAAAACCTTCAGTTCTTGTTGGGAACAGAGTCAGGGATGGTGACTTCAATTGTTGCAGAAGTACGTAAGATATTACGTTCTGTGCCCTCTTCCAGAAGATCGAATGTCAACGTTGAAATCGTGTTTCCAGTATCATCAGATTCATTGTCAAGGACATCAGCACATTCATCACATGGCTTGAGTTGCCTTGAAGCAAGTGATGCCAATAAACTTGCTGTTGTTCCGGGAGTAGCAGCTGGTGAAGGATGCTCCATTCATGGAGGCTGTGCTTCCTGTCCTTACATGAAGGTAATGATATTCTTGCTCTTGACCTATTAATCTTAAGTATTACCTATGTTGCCCAGATATGAATACTGGTACGGAAATAGATATAGGGATCGAAGATACTACTCTGCACTTCTGAAAATTTAGGACACGGATGCAGATACCGGTGTCCTAATTTTTTCTTTAGATTGCTTCTGAGTTATTAAAATTATCTTTGCTTATGTTTTTTCCACCACTTTTTATATTGAGTAATGAGAAAATTAAAAGAACTATATGAAATAATGGACTTGGTAAGTAGGATAAGAGTGTCAAATTGATCTGTCACGATATTGGAGTATAACCAGTCAATACTCTTATTTAGAAGGGAATTTATATTACAATCAGTTGACCATCTAAAGAACAAATCTCACATAATATAGTGCTCGAAGAACATTTTGGTTGCATGCTAGTTGGTTTATTAGAGGAAGGTGGTTTTTTCTTTTCTTCTTTTTTTTTTTTTTTCCTGTTATGTTTTGTGGGTTTGTGTGTTGGGGGAGGGTGTAAATGGGTTTTTTTTAATCTTTATCTTAGCAAGGTTTGAGGTATGCTCATGTTTAGGCCTATTTATACCACACCGGGTTCACAACGATCTCTAACCTTTATGAATAGAAACACCACCAGAAGTGCATCATTATGGAAACGACATCAAAGCTGAGGTGGTAGTGTTTGAATCACATTTGGCATGCGGTTCCAAAAGACCTATGGTGATGTAGTGCGGGTAGGGAAGAATAACCAACGGGTTATTCTCCAAGCCAATGGTTTAGGATAAGGTTGTCTAGGTCTAACAGATCACACAATGAACTCATGAGAGAGAGAGAGAGAGAGAGAGAGAGAGAGAGAGCTCAATTCTTTTTGTTTGCGATCGCGATCTTCTATTGAAAGGCATTATAATCCTTATAAAGACTCCATACCAACTAATTTTGGAAACTACTCAAGATAGACTAACGTAAACTTTCTAACAGGTCATTACCCAGTGCGGGTTCCGCCGAAGCAGGGTCCAAACTGGAGACAGACCTAACATTTGGTAATTTTGCACAAAGCGGCTGCTTGCAGATTTCGAACCATTGCACCAAAGCAATGACCTATAAACATTCTAATAATTCTCTCTAAATATTAGCAAATACTATAAATAGAAAATCTATGAAAATCTGGAAATTTGCAAAAACATGGAAGATGTCGTTGGTGATCCATCTTTACTGGGCCTTGTTGGACTTGGGCCTTCAGGATAAACCTTTAGACGGGGCCCAGTAATATGGCCTGCATCATATGGCCATTTCGAAAACCGAAAATGCTAAATGGAATTTGATATTCACCAGTCACTGGATAAACATCAAATGGGAGTCAAGATGCTTATCGCAATTTGGTCAACTGGGGCTACCCATAGGCTGGGCAAACCCCCCCCCCCCCCCCCCCCCCCCCTACTAAAGGCCTCATTTTTTAATAGGCCCATCCTGAAAGCCTGGCACAACCAGTCCACATTCCAACTCCTGTGCTTGTAACAAGCAATCTTGAACTTTAATTAGGTATTTGATGGCTGAAATAATGATATTGAATCTATTGTTTTGGATTGACGGAATTAATTTTTTGCCTTTTTATCTATTTTTATTTCTATTGCCACAAGTGTTGCATGGAGCAATTGTCCTCTGCCTAATGCAGCAACTGTGCCATATGACTCAAGCAAACTCTGGATGAAGTTACATGATGACTAAAATTAGTCTCTCTTAATTTCTGCATTGATACAGTAGTATCAAGCAATCTCCTGATAGCTTATCTCCAAATTTACCTTGAATAGCTTTGAACTTGTCTACGAAGCACCCATCACACTGTTCTTGTGGTCTGCAGATGAATTCTCTAAACTCGCTGCTGAAAGTTTGCCACCACCTGCCCGACAAGGAAATTATTCTATCGGGCTATGAAGCAGGCAGATTTGATGCACAAACCCCAGGTGGAAAACTTGTTGCAGATCTTGGGTGCGAGCCCATTCTGCACATGAGAAACTTTCAGGTTTGTTCTTTGCTTCTTGCAATGTCTTATGTTCGTGACCCTCAAATCAGATGGAATTCTTAATGTTTTTATTACTTTTACAGGCGACAGGAGAATTGCCAGAAAAGCTTGTCCATCAGATACATCATCAATCTGGCAACTGGAGACCACCATCTTAGGGAGTCATCGAGGATGTGAGCTGATAAAAGTATTTAATTATAACAATCAGGAAAGCTGCATAGTAACAAGATTTTGTTACAATTATTGAAAATTTTGCCTCCATTACTGATTGCTTCATTTGTAACTTAAATAGTAAGTCAATGAGAAATAGGCAAGGAATAAGATCCATCATTTGTTGGTGCCATGATTTGGTGAATATAGTGTTTATTTCAGTCTGCCTTACATAGGCTTGTATTTTGTTTACACCAAAATAAGCTGAAGAGGGCTCCATATAGGGTTGCAAAATGATGGGACCCTCACAAGGGGAGGGGAGAAGGCTGGTGTCTACTGGGGGACCTTGTATATACAAGGGGTGAATGAAGTTCAACTCAATTTCCGTTGTCCTGGTAAAGAAACATAATTACCCTTGTGTGGCAGGCTACAGCCAGTCAATTCAAAAGAAACAAAAAGGTCATGGCATCGAAAGTGGGATACAGATTTCTTGGATATTCTAGCTCTCTATATTCAGATGTCCTCCTATATTTGCCCACATGAGCATACAGAAATCCCGCCCACCACGTGGCTTTGAGTCTCTAATTCAAACCTTCCAAAATGCACTCAGCTGCTATTGTTGAAGCAAAGGCCTGTTTTATGGTTCTGATTAGCCCCTTCTTGGCTGGAATGCTAAAACCATCTTACAGATCAGAAACAACCTGGCGTCCAATACATTATGAAGTCAAAGTACAGTGACCAGGAAGATTTTCCTTGAAAAGTTTTATAGAGTATCCACTATAGTGTAATCCAGCAGATCAACAATTTGGATCAAGTCAGTCATCTACTCATAAAGTAGGTACATCAAAGGTGAGACCCAAGAAAGGCACTGGCTATTAGGATCCGAGGAAAGTGGGTGTGCAGATTATTTGCAGGGATCTCCCTATTTTGGCTGTAGTTTGGGTAGGGAGTGTGGGAATGACTCGGAACTCCACTTGTAGAGGGGAAGAAAAAACAATACACGTTTCTCCATTGATGTGAAACAGGAGTAAGCTGGAAAGTGGGTCTCCGTTGAATTTACAACAGGTGTAAACGAAAAGTGGGATTTCTCTTCTACCATATATTTCCCCTTTCTCCACTTAAATGAAATGAAATTGAATGTTAGGTCAAGAGAAAAAGAATGAGGCGAGAGTTTATTCTAAAAGAAAAAATTGCTTTTACTTGCACAAAAAAAAAGTACTATTAAAAGGCAAACTGATAAAAAAAAAATAGTACTTTATACTCAACTCCCTCTACTTTCGTCATCCTCTACTTTCTTCATCTCTAATTTGACACTCAATTGTATTTTATTTTACTCCATCCTATAAATAAAAAGGCCCAAAAGGAAAAAAAAAAATACATTTTTTCTATGGTTAACAGAAAAATTAATTTTACTATAAAAAGGCATTTTCTTCACCCACCCTATGGGAGAACAGTTTTCTCTTCCTCTTTGTAGAGATTAGGTAAGAAGAGAGCGATTTCTCTCTAAAAAAAAAAACCCAATAAAGTTAAGTGTTTCCCTCTCTACTTTACTCTTTGTCGAAATGAGCCCTACAATAGTTGTTCGGGGTTTTTTCTTTGGGGGTTTTTAGAAGGAAAAAGGAAAAAACCTCTATACAACAGCAGGAGCCAAACATTTCAAATTAATGCTTGAGGTCCTCTTACCACTTACCAGTTTTCCTTTTTCTCTTTACAACCTTTTGCCTTATCTAGCAATGTTAACATCAATGGCAGAACAATTTGTGGAAAAAGAAGATAGTAAGGCTTGAACAACAATGTCAACTCGAAGCACCATAACTTTTGATTGCAATGAACAAGTAGTCATTTCAAAGCTGTCCACGTACTCTACAACATGAGCAACTACCTAGCTATCATTGAAGATGTAAAAAACCATTTCAAAGCTTAAAACGCAGTTTTTGTGTAAAACCTACTATTTATTATAATTATATTTTTCTTATTTCGGGAGTTTTTTTAATCCATTTTTGTTTAAGATTCTCGTGGAAGGTCCTGAAAAGTGATATACAATTAGTTCATAGGTTTTGGTATCATTTGATTTTTAACCATTTTTAGTAACTTTTGCTATTAAAAAAAACTAATACTTTGGATACTACATAAAATAGAGGCTAGATCCATTGTTTAGTTGAAACAGGGTGATAATGTTTCATCCTATCAAAATCTGCGAATTGTATAAAATCTCATGCCAGCGATGCACTTGCTTCTTTTGAATGAAAAAAAAAAGAAAGATTTTATACAGTTGGTAAATTCTGATAGAATGAAACAGTACCTCCCTATTTTAACCAAACAGGGGATCAGGCTGGTCTCACATAAAATATGGTCATGTTTAAGGGATTAACTTAAGTTTCTGTTTCTCTTTAAAGCACGTTGTGCTGTGTTTGGGTAAATCAATCCCTCCAAAAATTTCTGCTTTTTGCCGAATACTAGTATTGGAAATGTTTTTTTGGTCCATCATAAATTTCGACTTTTCCTCGTCAAAAAAGTGAGGACCAAAAGTGTAGAGAGGAAGGAAGATCAAGATAATTGCGGAGCAAGAAATATAAAGGATGAAAGAATGTAAAGACCCTTTTTTTGCCAAGAAATCAAAAGGAGAAAGTGAAGCAAATGAGGATTTTTCTCAAAACTTGCACATGGACGTCCCACCTCAGCTGGATTTGAGCCAAATAATGCCAACCAATTTCAAGAGATTATTTCTCTTCAAATCATCTCAAACATTCCAAAAGAAGAAGGAAGATATGTCGAGCATAGAAAGTAGCTTTGCAAAGAGAATAAAATGGAGAGAAATAAGTGATAGGAACGTCCAAACCTAGCCCTCCTTTTGGTTGTACGGTCAGCATGGTAGGGTGGTCCTCATCTATTTAAGGAAATTGGAGCATAATTCAAGGCCTATCATGTACATGAGTTTCCATTAATAGTGCACCCAATTCAAGGAAATTTTGCACCGAAAATCTATATATGCAAGGCTTGGGTGTACCATGTTCTTTATGCTTGAGAATTGCTCACCTCTCACTCTAGAGAATTTCATACCATCTCTTTCTTTTTTGCCCTTCCATCTTAATTCACCAAGGGGGTTCTTTCCAAAGGCCATACCACCAACCTTGTGGTTTCAACTTGAAAGAGGGATTCTCAACATCCCAGTATGTATTCTTGTTTTTCAATGTTATATTCCTTGTAAAGAATTTTCATGCTAGTAAATAAAGTTGTTTCTTTTAATTTGTGTTCTTGATTTGTGTATCTCTTAATATTAGATTTGTGATCCATGCAATAGGGTTAGTTCTTACTTTTGGTTAAATATTTTTTTTGCCTTGGAATAATTACTAACAACTCACCTTAGCATCCTCACAATATACCTTGTTTTCTACGGATATACGGTATTTTTGGAGGAAGTTGAAGAGGGTTGACCAAGAAAAGTTTAAGAATCCAAGTCTAATTTTTTTTTTATTAAAAAGTGAGGATTTATCATTCTCAACTTGGATTGACAACCCAAGTTGAAAAACGGGACCCTAGGTTTGCACTTCTAATTTTTTTGGGCCCAAGATGATAATGAGATTTTAAAGAGCAACTCACCACTTTTATATTTCAATTTTTTTTACCACCTTTGATTTATGCACACCATCCTTATTGTCAGTACTTCACTACTAATTCTTACACCTTTTATAATTATATGTCGCACACTCATTATTTTATGCTGCCTCTCATATTATTCCATGCATATTACATTAGGTTAGGATCATATTTAGCTAACTTTTTCATACATCGTGTAAAAATTTCTGCATTGTTTTATTTTTAGTAAATCGTAACTTAGGTTAATTAGTTTCCTTTCTTTTTTTGATAGTAACTTTAATTAGTTTCATATCTTCAGACTCTTTCTAATTGTGTTTTAAGAGAAGATTTTTAAACTTGGAAAGTTTGTAATTTCAGAAATTTAGATAGTTGATTTATTCTCTAACATATTTTGATTTGATTTGTTTCCTTTTATATTTGAGTGTTTGTCCTTAACATAGTTTGATTCAGTTTCTAATTCTAATATTTTTGTTCATAGTAAGATTAGTTTTTAGTAGGCATCTAATTGGAAGTTCTAACTTGTGTCTTCTTTTGCAGCAATAAGAGAATTTCTTTTTAGATTTGGGTTTCTAGTTTTAGAAATTTTTTTCTTTCATTGGATTGTAATTAATTCTTTTAATTAAAGTATGAATGGTTGTAATTATTTTTTAATTAGGTTAGTTTTAGATTACATTTAGGGTAGGTACAAGTTGGAAAACCTTAACTCAATAGCTCCCTGTGGATCAACTAGGTCCCACTAAATTATTACTACAATCGCACCCTACATGTCCAATCTAGCCATTGTTCTCTTTTTTTTGCCCAAAGCACCAAAAATTCCAAGGTTCAACTTATCTTTGTTTCATAAAATTTCTTTCGAAATTTCCCCCTTTTTTTTATTCCAAAACCCTAAAAAAAACAGAAATAGCATTTTTTTTCTTTTTTTTTTTAAAGAAACAACCAAAAAGAATGTAAAACTTTTGTCTAAAGATGAACAAGTGTGCTTGTTCCCACCCCCCCAACCTAGCATGAACATTGTCCTCAATGTGTGAAGGAATGAGATGCAGTGAGGCATATGAGACACGAGGGGCATAAAGTAAGAGGGTCAAGTGTAGAAAGCACCTGGGATATGTTCACGATGCTCCCTGCCCAAGGTTAGACAATATAACAAAAAAAATAATAATAACAAAAGAAACCTAAACTACTAAGTATACATTTTGTACACAGTAATGGGCCACTGTCAGATCCAGGGCCAACTAATCCTGGTAGACAGGATCAACAAGAGGAATTTCTTCCTCATCAGGTGCGATTTCTAAGAATGGCTTCAATCTTTGGCCATTGACTTTGAATATATGGCCATCCTTGGGATCAGAAATCTCGACAACGCCGTATGGAAACACTTGCTTGACAATGTAGGGGCCCGTCCATCGCGAGTCAAGCTTGCCAGGAAAAAAACAAAGCCTAGAATTGTAAAGGAGGACTTTCTGCTCAGGGTAAAAAGTTTTCCTGAGGATATGACTGATAACTGGTTAAAAAGTGCATATTTATTATGTTAATCCTAGATATTCTTGCACTTTAATTATTTTATTTTCTTCAATTTATATGCATTTGCTAGTTAATTCTTGTTTTATCTTTTTACAGAGAAAGCTTGACAAAGTTGATGATTTAGTGGTGGAATTGGAGCAAAAGAAGAATATTGGGCTTTGAAGTGCTAAAAGAAGTTGAAAACAAGTGGTTATGGGTTAGAAGAGAGGCTTGGCCCATATGTTAGTGGATTAGGGCCTATTTTAGCATAAAAGAACCCAATTTGGAGCCTTCTATCACCCTTTCTTGGGTCCCTTTTGATTAATTACGGGATTTTCATTGATTTTCTCTTAAGAGATAAGGAAAGAGGGTTTTAACAAAAAGAGAGATATTAGGAGGTGAAGGGGATCTATCATTCGGGTGGTTCTAGTTTGGAGGTGGAAGGAGAGAAAGAGGAAAAAGAAGGAGAAGAAGAAGACAACTCAAAAGAAGAAGATGAAGAACTCCATGGCTATGGTTTCCTCCTCTTCCACCCTCATGGGCTAAGCTTCTCCTATTCCTAGGGTTTAGATGAAACCCTAGTCAAGTAACTCTATCTTTTTTTTGTATTTAATCTTTGGAATAATTACATTGGGATGTTGATTGTATAACATTGAGATTTATTGCAATTAATGGTTTTATTTTCTTTTCACATGTTCAATTTCTGTGATTTTGCATATGTGGTTATACAATGGTGATTCTTATACATACACCAAAACCATAGGACGAGTTATAACTTAGAAAAACGAGTCGTGTCTATGACAGTAGAATTAGCGTAGACGGTTCATATTATCCAACGATAATTCGTACTTGGGGTTTTGGTGCGTGATTTTGTTGGTGATTGTATTTTGGCTTGTAGCTAAAATACATCTTTACATCCTAATATAATAACCAGAAATTAATACAATTGAAGATAGTTGCAAGATTAGTGGTGAATTCGACAACCCTAGGAATTCCTTTTTCAACTTGTTCATCATTTGATTTAATTATAATTCTGCTTTAATTTCAGTTCTCAGTTATTTTAGAAAATTCAATAATCAATCACTCTTTTTGGAATTAAAATTAAATTCAACCTTGGTTTTTAAACAATTAGCAATCTCTGTGGGTTCGACCCTTACTCTACTACTATACTAGTAGTTTAGTTTGGTAATTTGATTGATTTCCACGACAGATCAATGACTATCATGGAAAACCTTTGTCCTCTCTTTGTAAATTTTGGAATTAACGTAGGCTTCCCTTCGCAACTCTTCCAACTCATTCATTTGCAGTTTCCTCTTGGATCTAGCCTTATCCATATCGAGGTTGAACTATTTGATGGCCCAATAGGCTTTATGCTCAAGTTCCACCGAAAGGTGGCAAGCTTTCCCGTAGATCAGCCAGTATGGAGACATTCCAATTGGAGTTTTGAATGCTGTTCGGTAAGCCCATAATGCATCAATCAGTCGATTGGATCAACCTTTGCGATTTGGGTTTACAGTAGTCTCCAAAATCCTCTTAATTTCACGATTTGAGACCTTTACTTGCCCACCTGTTTGCAGGTGGTGATACGGGGTGGCTACTTTATGTGTTATCCCATATTGCTTCATTAGGGCCTCAAAATTTCTATTACAAAAATGTGATCCCCCGTCACTTATGATGGCACGAGGGGTTCCAAACCGTGAAAATACATCTTCTTTTAAAAATCTCTGAACAATCTTACAATCATTATTCCGGCAGGGAATAGCTTCAATCCATTTTTAGACATATCAACAGCAACCAAGATGTAAATAAAGCCAAAACTAAGAGGAAATGGTCCCATGAAATCGATGCCGCAAACATCAAAGAGTTCGACTATCAAAATTGGGTTCAAAGGCATCATGTTTCTTTTTGAAATATTGCCTAATTTTTTACAGCGCTCACAGGTCTTGCAAAATTCATGAACATCCTTAAACAGTGTGGGCCAGTGAAAACCGCATTGCAAGATTTTGCATGATGTCTTTTTAGCGAAAAAATGATCCCCATAGGCTTGTGAGTGACAAAAGGAGATGACACTAGGAATCTCATTATCCGAAACAAATCTGCTGATAATCTGATCTGGGTAATACTTGAACAAGTATTGATCATCCCAGGAAAAATGTTTAACCTCAGCAAAGAACAAATCTTTATCTTGCTTTGTCCAATGGTTAGAAGTGCTGCTCATTACAAGATGATTTGTTATATCTGCGAACCAAGGGGTTCGGGTCAGTGCAAAAAGGTGTTCATCCGGGAAATTGTCCTGGATTGGTTTTGGCTCAATAGGATTGGAAATGACAAGTCTAGCTCCCTTTTTATCCTTGATTTCTAAGTCAAATTCCTAGAGTAGTAGATCCATCGAATTAATCTGGGCTTAGCATCTTTCTTAGAAAGAAGATACATTAGCACAGAATGATCAATAAACACCACAATTTTGGATCCTATCAAGTAAGAACGAAACTTGTCAAGTGCAAAGACCACTGCCAGCAATTCCTTTTCAATGGTTGAATAATTGATTTGTGCACTATTCAAACTCTTACTTGCATAATAAATTACGTAAGGCTTTTTATCCTTACGTTGCCCTAAAGCAGCCCTAACAGCATAATCGCTAGCATCACACATGAGCTCAAAGGGCAGGTTCCAATCCAGAGGTTGCATAATTGGAGCAGACCTCAGCATGCCTTTCAATTTTTCAAAAGCCACGTGGCATGCCTTGGTCCATTCGAATTGTGCATCCTTGGATAACAATTCATAGAGAAGTCGAGATATAGAGTTGAAGTCTTTAATAAACCTTCGGTAGAAACTTGCATGCCCTAAGAACGACCTTACATCTTTTACGATTTTTTGTATGGGCAAGTCGGCGATCAAATCAATTTTTGACTTATCAACTTCCAATCCTCTTTCTAACACAATATGGCCAAGGACAATTCCCTGGCGAACCATGAAATGACACTTCTCCCAGTTGAGCACTAGGTTCTTTTCTTCACATCTTGTGAGTGAGGGCTTTTTCAAGGTTGCTCAAACAGTCCTCAAATGAGTCTTCAAACACAGAGAAATCATCCATGAAGACCTCAAGAATTCACTCCACCATGTCACTGAAGATACTCAACATACATCTTTGGAGGGTGGCGGGTGATGAGTGTTAAATATTGCATATTTTATCCCTCATTAGTCTGAATTTTATTGGCATCTCATATGCATATCATTTGCTTTACACGGAGATTTTATCATTCTATCATATTAATGAATTATCGGATTATCATGCATAAATTTGATTATTTGTAGCACATTTTTATGTAATTTCTCTTGTGTAGGTGGACCCCGCGACTACCCCAACCTTCCGACTAGTGTTCTAAGGTATCAAAAAGAAATTTCAATAAAGAAGTTACATGAAGAAACCTTGGTGAAGTGTTGAAGAATTTCAAGATAAGAGGAGAAGACTTTATGGATAAAAGAAGTCATTTTTCAACCCAAAGGATTGGTTGGTGTATTGGTTAGAGCTTCGGTTGGTATGAAATAGGTTATGGGTTCAAATCCCAACAATCAAATTGAAGCTATCCATGTGAAAGCAAAAGAGCCAATGAAATGCCTCCAAATCAAATTCAAGCAATCCATGTGAAAGCAAATGAGCTAATCAAAAGCCTTCAAGTTGCAACCAATCAAATGGAAACAATCCTTGTGAAATGAAATGAGCCAATCAAATGTCTTCATTGTTCCTATAAATTGGAATGTTTTTGTAGAGTGAGGGGGGATCTTTTGGCAAGTTAGTCTTTTTACAATTTTATCTTCACTTTTAGACTGTAATTAAGAGCTTCTTTGTAACTAATCTAGAGAGAGAGTGTGTAATTGAAGATCATCAATGAAGATTTGGAGCTATTTCTTGATGTTTAGTGGCTAAAGCTCTTGGATTAGGTTCTCATTTTGAAGTTAAGTAATGTGATTAGTTTATTTACATGCATGTTTTAGTTTAAATTCCTTATTTATGCCTTGATTGATTAGTACATTTTAGATCTAATTGTATTAATCTCTCTCATTTCTCATACTTCATCTCTACACTTGATGCTTGGATAATCTCAATTGATACTTTGTAGTTGGATTAAGTTCTCTCACATAGCATGCTCTAGAGCCATTATCTTTGATCTTTTGTACATTGATTTTGATGATTAATTGTTATGGTAATTAGGTTATGATTTAGGATCTTGGATTTTGATTTTCTTTACTTTGATCCTTATTGTTATATCATCCAATCCAATTAGGCAAGAGATTGCTAATTGGATTGTAGGTTTGGGAGTTGAATTAGAACATGCATTGGTTGGATTAATTACATACTTAGTAGATTTTGGATTGCCTAATCTCGTATTTTTATTATTGTTATTTTTAATTTTTTTTATTTGTTATTTTCACTTCTAGATTGTTAGATCTACACTTCACATCACTTGTTTTAAAATCCAACACATTTCACATCACATCTTCACCTTAAATCTTCCATTTCCACCACCATTCATCCAATAGTTTAGTATAGTTTGTTAGATTAGCTTAGATCTTGTTAATTTCATATTTTAAATTGTTAGTTAGAGTAGTTTAGTTGCTATTTTATTTTTGTTTCACATTTCAATTAGTTTAATTTCATTTTTCACATAAAGTTTATTAGTTTTAATTGTTCACTTCAATTGTTTACATTAGCTACATCTTAGTTCAATTCTACATTAATTGGATTCATTGCTTGTTCCATCCTCTCCTCGTGGGATCGATAATCCGGACTCTTTAGTCATTTACTACTTGACAACACCGTAGTCTTGCGATTAAGCGTTACACATCTAAGTGTCGATCAGTGGGAGCGTTACATAACCCAAAAGGCATTCTCCGATAAGTGAAGGTACCGAAAAGGCATGCGAATGTGGTCATTTCTTGGTCTTCTAGGGTGATTTCGATCTGATTATACCCGGAATACCTGTGAGCACCCGACCCCTAATCTCTTGGATTAGTGTTGTTTTATTTGTGGATTAGTTTTTTAAGTGGGATTAGTAGTTGTTGGGTTGAGTTTGTGAGCTAGAATGGTTTTTCTTCTAGTTTTGGGCTTTTGAGTGTTTTGGTAGCTTGTGGGGCCCTTTGGGGGTTCCCTTTTCGGCTTTGCATTTACTTGCGAGATTTTCCCGATTTGTTTCGTATTGTGTTTTTGGCCCGTTGCATTCATCTTGAGGAATCCTACAACTTTCATGTTGATCTCGTATCCATTTGAGAACCCGAAACCCGATTTCTTGGCCTTGAGGGCAAAACAGTCATTTCACACCAAATCTGTACCCAAATCTCGATATTCTCGAAACCCGCGAAACATATACTTTTTGGAAACTAGATATTTCGACGATCGTTTCTTCCTTCTTCGTCGAATCCATCCGAGGTCCCGAATTAGATGATTTCAGCCACCCAAGTTCTTTAAGTTGTGGGACCCAAACCTCACTTGCTTATAAGAGGAACCCATCTCCTTCATTCATTTCATTCACCATTGTTCCAGCTGAACCTAGGGTTTTCCCTTGTGTTTCTCTTCTTCTTCTTGCTTCTTCTTCTCCAAGCCACACCAAGAGTTCATCAATCAAGAAATGGAGATCACCAACCTCTTCCTCATCTTGCAAGCTTCATCTTGATACCATTTTTGGAAAAATCCATCAACATTGAGATCTTCTTGGAGCTAGTTCTCTTCATTTGAAAGTCATCCAAAGATTGTGGATCTTGAGCTTGAGAGGTGATTAGGAGCTTGATTTGCTTGATAAGAGTCAAAGGCAAGTGGATGAATGGATTGTTTTGATTATTAACATGTTTTGTGAGAAAAATCTTGTTTCATTAAGGGTTTTGGTGATTTTAGTAGTTGTCTTCACTATGATTAATATTGATTTCGAAATGTGCTTATTGATGAATTATTTCCCTCTTGTTCATGCTTGGAAAGTGTATGCATCATATTGTCAAGGTTTCAAATGGTTTCACATGAATGAGTTTTCTCCACCTTGAGATTTATTGTGAATGGAAAGAATGGGAAGAATGGAAAGGGAGAAACTTGAAATGAGGAGCTCTTTAGCTCATTTTAATGTCTTGGAATCATGTGTTTAAATCACCTTGTTCATAGTTATTTGTAGTTGTTGAGGTGTTGGAAGGAAAGGAAACAAAAAGGAGAAAAATCAAGTTCTCGGGCATGCTTCACGCCCAGTGCCGATCGATCGGACCTACAGGCCGATCGATCGGTCTGTCTTTTAACTGTAAGGCTTTTTGGGCCGATCGATCGGACCCTGTGCATTTCTGGTACAGAAATTTCGGTTCGGTCCGATCGATCGGAGGACTCAGTTTGAGTCCAGTGAAATTTGATATTTGTTTTTTTTTTGGAAACCTTTGGGCTTTCTATGAGTCATAGGGGTATATACCTTAGTGTTAAGACCAATTATACCCTAATCTAAGGTCTCTAAGACTAGGGAACTAAAAGAAAGAATGGTGATGAGATAGGCATTAATTCTCGGTTTTAGGTGGGACCCTGGCTACCCTCTTTGGACTATTTGGACCATGTGTGAGAATGTCTTGAGCCGACACGCCTCACGGTTGGTTCGGTGGCATCGGAGTTAATCCATTTCAATCTTGAACGGGATGGAACGACGCGATATCTTCTTTATATCTAAACACAAGTCTATTTCCTTGGTTATCGCTAATTCTATTCCTTTCGATGACTGAGTAGGTTGCTCGATGTTTCCGGATTAATGTCATGCCTAGGATGGACCGTTTATAATCTTGATTCTTGCTATTGTAACATCTAGTACTACCCATAAGCTCATGTTAAGTTTTGAAAGTAGTAAAAGTGCATAAGGAGCCCGGAATGTCTTCAAACTCAAGGAGTACCAAGAAATTGTTATAATCGACATACGGGACCCCTATTCACTTAAATAGATCTTGAAACCGATATTTTTGCCCGAAATTGTTATAGTTCATTGTTTCGCCTCTTTTCCCGAGATTTGCATTACATGACTTGTTTTCCCGAAAGCATTGGAGTTACTCTAGTAACAGTCATTTTTTCCCGAAGTGCATTGCATCACATGATATGACAGTGTGCCCTTGAGCACCCCGTTTTACCCGTTTATTTATTGTACTTGATTTACTTGTTTCCCCGAAAGCATTGAAGTTACACTAGTAACAGTTATTTGTCCCGAATGTATTGCTCGATATGAAGTGACAGTGTGCCCTTGAGCACCCCCGTTTTACCCGTTTATTCACTGTACTTGATTTACTTGCATATGTCTTGATTGGTTTTGACCTATGAGTCGGCATCACTAAGCTTGGATACCTTGTCGGTTTGATCCACCGACTTGGAAATCCCTCTCCCGTCCCGCCAGCTGCAGTTTGGATCCCGATACCCGGTTATTGCCGTGGTCCCGTCCCGATACCCGGTTCGCTACCGTGGTCCCGTTCCCATATATTTATATTGTATATATGATTTACGTTGAGTCTCCTCACCTTGTGTGACTGAGACCAACGTCCCGTTATACTCTTGTCGCTTCGGTGATAGAGGACTTAGCTTCTTGTGATTGCCATCTTGCCAGTTCCCGATTCCTTGGATACCCGACATGTTTTATATTGCTTACTTGCTTTCCGATAAATGATTCGTTTCCTTTATGAAAGTTGTTATTTAAACAAGTGTTAATATTCTCCAATGTAAATTCAGTTATTATTATATTGCCTTCTGTTCTTTGTACCCGCACATGTTTTAAATGAATGCCGGTTGGGCGAATACCCATGCTTTTACATAAGTTTCACACGATCGATGGTTTTACTAGATTTATGTTTATACCTGTTTTAAATGAATACCCGAATTGTTAAATATCCGTGCTTTGTTTTAAATGACATTTGGGTTGAGAGATTCCTATGTTTATACCTGTTTTAAATGATTACCCGATTGTTAAATATCCATGCTTTGAAATATGTTTTAAATGACAATGTTTTGTCAGATTCCTATGTTTATACCTGTTTTAAACGATATCCGGTTTGTTAAATATCCATGCGTTGAAATATGTTTAAATGAACACTAGTTTTGTCAGATTTCTTTGGTTACACCTGTTTAAATGAACACCCGATTTGTTAAATATCCGTATTTCTACATAGGTTTCAAATGGACATTGGTTTTGCTAGACTGCTATGAATACCTGGTTTGTTGTATACTTATGTTTTTACTTAAGTTTCAAATGAACACATGTTTTATTAGATAGTCATGTTTTACCCATGCTTGAAATGAATACAGGTTTTCCCCGAGATTCCCGACTTTGCACCCGTTTAATTATATGCAGCATTTGATCGTATATCATGATTTATCTTATGTTTTATTCTTCAGTATATTTGTTATCTTTTCATCCACCTGCTAGACCGTCGTGTCTGACCCACTACTTTTGGTACTCAGGTTCAGATTTCTTCGCCCCGAGTTGAGTGTTTTTGTTGGCTGTGGAGCCATGCCTTGCAGGTTGTTTTGTCGGCTATGTCATGTAGACATTGAGCTTGACATCGGAGCTACGTCACACTTGGGTAGCAGTTATAGCTCTTGTTGTATGGCTTTTATTAGCCTTTTCTAGGGATTCTTAATTAATGCACATTGATAATTGTAACTTGAACATATTTGGGAATGTAATATCCTGTTACTGTCAGCTCTGTAATTTATTGTGATGGTTACTCCAGTCTGATATGATTCTTGATATAATAGCTATGTGCTAAAGGTTGAGTGCGACGCGGAATCCGATGGCCACGGACTTCGGGTCGCAACGCCACAAATGCTTCCGCAAAATATTCAGAATGTGTTGTCTTCACACGCGGATCCTGGGAGAAGTAAAATACATTTATGCTTAATCCCATTTCCCGCCCCCGAGGTTTCGGTTCGGGGGCGTGACAATACCCGTCTAGAAAATAGTAATACTGGCGACCGGCTACCTTTTCCAAAATCTGGTCCATGAAGGGTAGAGGGGAAGTGGTCCTTATGTGTGACTGCATTTAATTTTCTATAGTCTATGCAAACCCTCCAAACCCTCCACCGTGTGGGTACTCGGGTGGGGATAAGTTCATCATGAGTGTTCTTGACTACAGTAATGCCGGTTTTTTTCGAGACGACCTGGGTAGGGCTAACCCATTGACTATCCGAGATTGGATAGATGACCCACGTCCAGAAGTTTAAGCACATCAACCTTGACCACTTCCTGCATGGCAGGATCGAGCCAGCGTTGCATCTGCCTACATGGTTTAGCATCCTTTTCAAGGTAGATGCGATGCGTACACACTAAAGGATCAATTCCCTTAATATCTGCCACATTCTAGGAAATTGCACTTCTGTGGTGTTTGAACACTTTCAACAATTGGACCTCTTGGTCCTCAATAAGAAGTGAAGAAATGACTACTTGGTATGTCTCCTCACCCCCAAGGTAAGCATATCTGAGGTTAGATGGGAGGGGCTTTAACTCAGGTTTATGTGGTTTAACCTGGGATGGAATAGCAGGGATACCAGTTGGTACAAGCTCCACAAACTAGGGCCTCCATACAGCATGGGCCTCTTATCATCATCTCATTCCTCGAGATAGCCCATGTCCTCTCCAACCTCAAGCATCAGCGCCATTTGGGAGTTAACGCACTCCTCTAGATCATCCTCTAGTATAGTATCCACACAATCCACATCAAGGAGTCGGGGTTAGTATCCTCGGGATGTTTACATAAGCTGAAAATGTTTAGTTCAATGGTCATGTTCCTAAAAGAAAGTTTTAACATTCCATTCTGGCAATTTATCAGTGTGTTTGATGTTGCCAAGAAAGGTCTTCCCAAAATTACCGGAATCTGAGCATTGTTATTGTGTACTGGTTGAGTGTCCAGTACATAGAAGTCCGCAGGGAAATAGAACTTCTCAATCTGCACAAGTACGTCCTACTTAACCCCCTTGGTTTCTTTACAGATCGATCGGTGAGTTGCAAAGCAAATTTGGTGGGTTTCAACTCGCCTAGCCCCAGTTGTTGATAAACCGAGTAAGGTAATAGATTATGTAAGGTCTACGACCTTACAGGGTCAGTTGGGCCCAATAACCGGCCCGTTGACCTATTTTTTTTTTATATTATTATAATTATTATTTTATTAGGTATTTAAGTGGGTTTAGATGGTGAACGAGTTTCTTTTAGTGTTAGAATAGTGCCTGCGGAGTTTCATGCGATTCTGAGTTCTTTTGACCCTAGTAGGGGGTAGTTTGCAAATTAGGAAAAATTGTGTTTTTTCGAAAAACTCCTATCGCCGTGATTTTGGTTCGTTGGAAAGGTTTCGTCGCGCCGACCAATTTTTTCTTCTGGCTCGTTGCGATCCGACGACCAGAAACCCTTCTAATAATTCATTTCTTCTCCGGACCCACTTAAGGGCATCTTAGTCTTTTCCCCCTCCCTTTCTTCTTAAACAAGAGATTAACCCTAATATCTTTTCTTTCTCTGCAACGAACGATAACCTACCGCAACCTCTTCTTCTTCCTCATTTTCCAAGGCTCCAGAACTCCTTCCCTGAGAGATCACTTCCGCGATCCGAGCCGCTCATCTTCTTCCCCGCGATCTCCTCTTTCCATTGACATCAGTTTGGTAAGATTTCCCTCTCTTTCACCTTTTCAATCAATTTTCTTTGGTTTAGATTTAGGTTAGATCTTAATATTTTCTCCTCTTTTCTTCTCCTTTGCGTGATAGATTGCGTTTGGTTGGGGTAGATTGAGGTTTCTGCAGTAGTAGGGCTTCTCCTCATATTTTCCTAATTCCAATCTTCTTCTTGGTTGAGGCAAGTAGATCTGCATTTTATAATTAAGCACGTGTGTATGTCTTCCATTGATTGGATGTGTTTTCCTAATTCCAAGCCTGTTCTGTTATTAATTTGGGATTAATATCCTAGATTAGGTTATTTTGGGGAATTTGGGTTTATTTAATTTAATTGTTAATCTTAGTTTGTTAATTGATGTAATTGGCAACCCTTTTTATCTTTTAACTTGTTAGAATGGGTGTGGAATGATGAATGTGATGGTTGGGAGAGCATGGTGGCTGAGTTTTGTGCAGGTTACAACCTTTGGAAATGCTTGAAGTTCGTGGGGAATGGTTTGGAAAGAAGGAGGTCAGAAAACCAACAAAACAGGGGATTCCCGGGAGGTTTCTGCCTCCGGGCATCCGGACGCCAGAAGGCAGTGTAATTCCATGGGGATCCGAACCCTAGAGGGGGGGTGAATAGGGTGAGCTCCAAGTATGACCAATTTTAGTCAATTTTAACTTCTTTAAAACAAACTAGTCACATGTGATGATTTATCATACAAGATGCGGAAGCTAACAAAAGAATCACCACAAAGCAATCACCATCACACAAGTATTTATAGTGGTTCGGCCTCAATGCCTACATCCACTACCGGCTTGTGATCCAACACCCCACCGGATTTCCACTATTTATGCTTTTCAATAGGCTAAGCAATAACCTTTACAATATGCTTTCCAAGGCTAAGCAATAACCTTTACATTGATGTTTTTCAAGGCTTAACATCAACCTATACATTATGCTTTTATAGGCTAAGCAATAACCTCTTCAACCACAAGGTTGGTTATCTCTCTAATTTAGTGTCTATCATACACTTGATGGAGATTCTATTAAGCTCATTACAATGCCTCTTAATTAGGCGGATATGGAAGTGAAAAACTAATACACACTCACACTATGAATGCAAAGATGAAAGTACATAAAGTGTGTGTGTGTGGTCCTCAATCATTTTGAAAATGAAAGTTCATAAATGTATGCCTAAGGCTTTTGAAAGTTTTAGCTCATAAAACATTTATGATTGAGGATGTAATGCAATCACATGTTAAAAGTAACAACTTGTTAATGATATCAAAGTTACACAAGTTGTATGAAATGGATTAGCTCTAAACATGTGATGCATAGGGATGTCAATCAAATCAACATGAAGCTCAAAACATAAAAATAGATTTGATTGAAATGAGGGGACAAATCATATGTAATTATAAGGACAACTAGAAAAAGATTTACCAATCAAAGTAAGGCAAGTGTGAAACTTTAAAACAATAATACACATATGATTTGTAATGATGTTGGATCCAAAACATAAGATACATTTGAGAGAGATTTTCTTATGATGGAAAAACAACAACCAATGATTCAACAAAGTATATGAATCATGTTACATATTTCATTAACATGATCTACTTAGATTTACCAAAGATAAAGTACTACTTTGATGAATCAATGGTGATGTATCCAAAACAATAGATCTATTCAAAATATAACACATGCCAAGGATACAACACATCATAGGTTAACATGTTACATATGATTTCAAAGATTTTTCCATTAACATGATCTACTTAGATTTACCAAAGTTAAGTACTACTTGGATTGAATCATATGATGTTGTATCCAAAACAATATATCAATTCAAAACATAAAACATGTTAAGGACACAACACAAACATAGTTTAACATGCTAGAAATGATTTACCAAAAATAAAACAAAGCATGAAAACATATGATTAAGGAAGGAAGAGCCTACTTGGTGGTTTAACTTCATTAATCCAAGCTTTAGCTTTCCTAATCATCCCCTTCATCCCTTGGTTCTTTTCCCTTTTGATATGCCTCAAATCCTCTCAAGGAGGGGTTAAAAATTCCCAACTTTTGGCAAGGGAAAGAACTCATATTTATAGCAAAAAGTTGCCAACGGCTAGTCCTCGGTCGACCGGCACACAGGCCTCGGTCGACCGGGAACACACAACGGTCGGATTTCTGACCGTTGGTGCGCCAGGCAATTTTTTGCTGCAGTGTTCCCGGTCGACCGGGACCTCTGCGCCGGTCGACCGGCGACACTGCCGGGCCACCCCCTTTTTTGCAAAAAAATCAACTTTTCACATTTTAAAGGTATTTCTTTGGGGGACCTTTTGGCCACTAAATCAAGCTTGGAAAACATGTTTTAAAGATTCTAATGGTTTTTAAAACATGACATAAAAAGCCTAAAAAGATTCAAAACTTTTAAAACAAAGGCTTGCTTGATTTCTTGAAAACTCTTTTCTAAAACAAATGCATCCAAGATGAAAATACAAATCATGCATAAATCAATACTTTTACAAATCTTAAAAGCAATGCATGAATAAAACAAGATTTCAAATTTATCTAAAACAATGCATATGTGTGTGAATCAAATGATGCTAGAATGATTATGCATCCATCAAATTGCAATCTACAAAATTCCTAACAGGCAGAGCCTTCGGGCGCCCTTACTGGTTCCGGGCATCCGGACGTCAGAACCTGCAGAGGCATATAAACGGACTATTTTGGAACGCTCATAACTTTTAATCTGTGGTATTAAAGCAATGGATGGTTTCTCAGGGTAAAATTTTTAGAAACCATAGGATGCGTGTAAGGATTCCGTTAGTTAGTAGGTTGGCTTGGCAGTTCTTTCTTAGCATTGTATTATTAGGTCGAGGCATATTGGAACTAACCTTGAACGTTTTACAGGACGATGGCTGGTAGACCCACCCGATCTAATAACGGACCACCGCCAGAGGGTAGTTTTTCTCAGAATGGCCCTGAGAATCAATTTCATCAATTCATGGCAGCATTCATTCAATCCCAGAAGGATTTGGCTGAACAGAGTACTAGGCAGAACGAGAGTCAGGCTGTATTCCAAGCTCAGATGCTTGAGGTAGTGCAGAAAGTGGGTCAGTCACAGCCCAAGGACTACGATCTCAACGAGCTGGTTGAGAAATTCAGGAAGAGGTTCCCACCAGAGTTTCATGGCATTGAGGACCCCGCTGTGGTAGATGAGTGGGTTGTTCAAATGGAGAAAATCTATGAAGTATTCAAGTGCACGGGTGTCCAACAGGTGCAGCTAGCGACCCACATGTTTCGTGGGGCAGTAGAGAGGTGGTGGAAGACAGTGAAGCACCCTTATGAACCGATCGCAGAAGATGTAGCCTGGAAGACCTTCACTAAGCAGTTCCAAAAGAAGTTTATCCCTGAGCACTATAGGGATCAGAAGATAGAGGAGTTTGAGAGGTTGGTTCAGGGTGACATGGTAGTGCAGGATTATGAGATCTCCTTCACCCATCTATCCAGGTTTGCAGAGAATCTGATTAAGCCCGAGTCGGAGAGGATTCAGAGGTTCATAAAGGGACTGCAAGCAGACATCAAGCTACAGGTTCAGCGTAGTAAGCTGACCGATTACGATGATGTGGTCAAAGAAGCTTATTGGGCAGAGGAGTCTCTTAAGGATGTGATTGCCTTGGAGCAGCAGAGGATCTTGACATTAATACCTCAACCCAAGGCACATGGTTCTTCCTCCCAGTATTATCAGCAGCCAGCATCTAAGAGGCTTTGGGTTGAACCATTGCTTTGCCAGTTACCTCAGCGGATCACTTGCACTTTCTGTGGGGGTAGCCATCATGTTCGTGATTGCAGGAAACAGACGGGGTGCATGTTTCCATTGTGGGGACCCAGGGCATAAGGTCCGCAATTGCCCCAAGAAGATAGGGGTAGCACCACCTGCACTTCCAGCTTCGGTGCCTAGACCACCACATCCAGCGCAGTCGTTGAGATAGGTGCCTCCTGCACAGGCCAGGCCCCAGCAGCAATAGATGATTGTCCGACCACCCCAGCCACCGCAGCAGCGTCCTCCGGTACCACAACAGCGATTCCAGCAGAGACCTCCGGCACCACCCAGATTCCAGGCTCATGGTCCTAGGCCACAGCAGCAGTATCAGCAGCAACGTCCCCAGCTGGCAGGGAGAGCTTATGCTCTGACGCATGAGGAGGCAGAGGCTGCAGGCAATGTCATAGAAGGTACACTTTCAGTTTCTGGATTTGATGCTAAAGTTCTATTTGATCCTGGATCCACATACTTATTTGTTGCTCCAACATTTGCACTTCACTTGGGGGAGGATAAGGAGACACTACCATATGATTTGATAGTAGCTACCCCTGTGGGTAGACATGTACCTTGTAATGTTGTCTACCCTAGATGTAGTATTCAGATTGGAGAAGTTGTGATGACTGTCAGTTTGATTATTTTACCGATGTCGGAATTTGACGTGATTCTTGGAATGGATTGGTTAGCAGTGAACCGAGCAATGTTAGATTGTTTTAACAAGACCATGAGGTTATAGTATACAGATTGTAGTGTTGAGTTTGTGGGAGCTAAGAAGTCTACTTCCACTCGGTTGATTTTGTTAGAGTTTTTGTTTTGTTGCAATTTGATAGGATGCATTCACTTTCATAAGCTTGTCCTCTCATTCATTCATGGTTTTATTAATAGGATCATCATGCATATTTCTTCTTCTTGAATCTTTGTTTTAAACAATTGATTTGCATGGTTTTCATTTTCAGATTGCCTCTTCAATTCTTGGAGTCTTTGATTTCAAAAATCCTTCCAAGCTTTCCTAAGTTTCCAACTTTAAATTCATTATTGTGTTTTGGAGTTTTCATGGCTTTAAAATCTCAGTTTTCATCTTCTTTCAGTCATGATTTAATGCTTGGTAGATGTGTTTAAAAGTCCCTTGGAAGGTGCCCTCAAAAGATACAAGTTTCTCTCAATTGTCAAAAATCTGGGCTGTTTCTGGCAGTGTCGTCGGTCGACCGAGACCTGCTTCTCGGTCGACCGAGACCACTGTCGGGCGAGTGGTCTGTTTCTGAGCTGGAACAAGCCAACGGTCAGAAATATGACCGTTGTGCTTTCTCGGTCGACCGAGACCTCTTTGCCGGTCGACCGAGAACTAGCCGTTGGCAACTTTATCTTTATAAAAAGTGGCTTTTTGGTTGGAGAAAGGTGCTGAGATTTGAGAGACCTTTGAGGCCAAGGCTAAGCAACTTCTCAAGAGCATTTTCAAAGGGATTATGAAGCCATTCCACTAAACCAACCTTTGATCTTCTAATGGGTGTGCTTTCTTTAATCCTAGTCTTTTTAAAATCATGTTTTGTTTCAAATCTTTGATCTCCTTCAACACATGATTAAGAAGTTGCTTTTCTTTTTAAAATGTTGTCTTTCATAACATGCCTAATATCTTAGTAATCTCATATGCTATGAATACAACATGTTGTCATTATTTCACATGAAGTTGTTTTCTTGTTTCAATATAAACATGTTAGACTTGAATTTGTTTTCTTTGAAATCAAGATAGTTCTCTTTGTTAAACTCATGTGTTAGGCAACCCACTCTTTCTCAATCATTTGATTATCATCTTTGCATCATTCAAGTTTGTATCTTTTCAAAAGGAGAAAGAGTAATTTCTAGAAAATGCATTTTACATAAACTTTGTCATTCACATGCATTTTTCTAGAACTTGAGATTTTCACTTTCTATTGAGCCTATTTAGAGGCACTCTTTTGCACTCATATAGTTCTCTTAATCCATGCATTCTTAGGCATATTTCTTAAGAGAAAAATTGTATGTTGTAAAGGTTTATGCTTAGCCTTGAAAAGCATATGGTGTAAAGGTTCATGCTTAGCCTTGAAAAGCATAGTGTTGATTGTAAGGTTTGAGGTGATCCTAAACCTTATTTGAAGTTAGTGAATACCGGTAGGTGTACCGGGAGTGGATGTAGGCAATTTGGCCGAACCACTATAAATGAGCTTGTCATGGTGATTGATCTTTTTCTCTTTTTACATGGATGATTTACTTTTGGTTAAATGAAGATTGTAGTTGGGATTACTTGTGTATGATCATCTTAGAGATTTCTATCTATCACAAGATAATTAATCTTCACCAAACCTTAATTGACTTAAAAGTAAAAAGAATTCAAATTGGTCTAGGTTTTTAGAGCTCATCCTATTCACCCCCCCCCCTCTAGGATTCGGTCTTGGACTTTCAATTGGTATCAGAGCAAGGTTGCTCTTGTTTTGGTTTAACCACCTAGAGTTAGAATCCTAGTGAGGTTGTTTTTCTTTTGTTGCCATCATGCAATCTCAATTGGGTGAAGGAAATGCCACCAATAGACCTCCTCTATTTAATGGAACACACTACCGCTATTGGAAAATTAGAATGCAAGTGTTCTTAGAATCCCAAAACGTAGATGTGTGGAACATCATTGAAGATGGCTATCATCCTCCCACTACCACTGAAAAAGACTCTGAGGGGAATGTTATATCCATAAAAATCAAACCCAAAAGTGCTTGGACTCAAGGAGAAAAGGATAGAGCAAACTTAAATGCTAAAGCTAAAAATTCTCTATATTGTGCTCTATCTCAAGAAGAATTTAATGGAGTAGTAAATTGCAACACTGCTAAGGAAATCTGGGATACCCTAGAGACCACCCATGAAGGCACAGATCAAGTCAAGATAGCCAAAATTCAAATGTTGACCTCCAAATTAGAAGACATTAAGATGCTTGAAGAAGAATCATTTGATGAATTCTATTCTAAGTTCATGGAAATTGTCAATTCTCTTATAGGTCTAGGAGAAAAGATGGAGGAATCTAAAGCGGTTAGAAAAATTTTAAGATCTCTTCCTAAAAGATTCAAACCTAAGATTGTTGCCATAACAGAAAGCAAGGATGTTGATAAAATCAAAATTGAAGAACTAAGAGGAAATCTCCTAACTTATGAATTAGACTTTGAAGTTCAAGATAAAAAGAAAGGAGTAGCCTTTTCCTCTCATTCTAAAGAAAATAAAAGTGATGATGATAGTGATGAGGACAATGCTTTATTTGTTAAGAAATTCAAAAGTTTCTTTAAGAACAACAAGATAAATAGAAAGTTTGATGAAAGCAAAAGTCCTAGATTCCAAAGAAATCCCAAAGGATCATTTATTAAAAAGGATGTGCAATGTTACAATTGCAAGGGGTTTGGACACATTGCCCAAAACTGCTCCACCCCTAAAGAATTTGAAAAAGGAGACAAGAAAGGAAAGAAGGCTCTAAACATTACTTGGGATGAGGAAGATGAAGAGTATGATCAAAATGAATCCTCTAATGATGAAGATGAAAATTACCCTAATTGGCTTCTACTCTCATCCATAGAAGATCCAAATGAGCATAATACTTTAATAGATGACACAATAGGGCAAGAAGAAACAAATGAAGAAGATGAAGATAATGAAATTCAACAAGCTTATAATGAACTCTATGAAAATTGTGAAATCTTAATGAAGAAAAATAAAATTTTAAAAGAAGATACCAAAAAGCTTGTGAATGAAGTGAGTATCATAAAAGATGAATTGAAATTAACTATCAATGAGAAAAACATCTTGGAACATCAAGTCACCACTCTTAATGAAGATTTAACTCATGCTCAAAAACAAATTCATAATTTACAATCCAAACTTGAATCTAGTCAACTTGAAAATAGCTCTCTCCAAATAAAACTTAATAAAGGAAAATTCATTGTTGACAAATTCACCTTGGGAAATGACAAATTTTATCAAATGTTGGGCATGCATAAAACTTTTGGTGACAAGAAAGGAATAGGTTTTGAAAGTACCCCTAGTGTCATGAAGAATAGCTCCCAATTTTCTACTAAGAGTCCCTACAAACCTATAGTTGAGAGAAATTATACACCTAGATGGACTTGTCACTTTTGCAATCGTAGTGGACATTTGGTCCCTAATTGCCCATACAAAATTAGGTTGTCTCTCAAAAATCCCACTAGAATACCTTTCAAATTTGTACCCAAGAACATTCCCTATAAATCCCCTTTATCCACTTGGATGGTAAAAGGAACAAACTTTGAGAGTCTCCTAGTTCAAACCGCTTTAAAAGCAAAGGAAAACCCTACTTGGTTCTTAGATAGTGGTTGTTCTAAACACATGACAGGAGACCGATCTAGATTCAGCTCTATAGTAGAGTATGATGGAGGAAATGTTTCTTTTGGAGATAATAGTAAAGCTCAAATCATTGGCAAGGGAAGTGTGAAAGGAGAACAAATACCAACCTTAAATGATGTTTTTCTTGTGGAAGGATTGAAACATAATCTCCTTAGCATTAGCCAACTATGTGACAAAGGAAACAAGGTAGTCTTTGACAGTCAATCATGCAAAGTGGTAAATGATAAAACCCATCAAGTTATTCTTACTGGATCAAGGACAAAAGGAAACATTTACATTATAGAAGAATGTGATGAGAATGAATCTAGGTGCTTGATAACTAAAGATCAAGAGAATTACTTATGGCACCAAAGGATGGGTCACATAAATTTCAAATTGATGAAAACCTTGTCAAAGAATGAGATTGTGAAAGGAATTCCCAAGTTAAGTGATGAAAAAGCTGAACTCTGCAAGGCTTGTCAATTGGGAAAACAAATCAAGAAAAGCTTTAAAGGCTTAAAGGACATATCATCTTCTCGTCCTCTTGAATTAATCCACATGGACTTAATTGGACCTGCACCAGTGCAAAGTATTGGAGGAAAGAAGTTTATCCTGGTTATGGTCGATGATTATTCTCGTTTTGGATGGGTTGCCTTTCTTCATGCCAAATCGGATGCTGTGGACAATATCATAAGGATTTGCAATAAGATTCAAGTTGAAAGGGACTGTAAAATTCGGAAGATCAGAAGTGATCATGGGGGAGAATTTGAAAATGAAAAGTTTGCTAGATTTTGTGAGAGCCATGGGATTAATCATCAATACTCAGCTCCTAAAACTCCTCAGCAGAATGGAGTAGCTGAAAGGAGAAATAGAGTTATTCAAGAAATGGCTAGGACCATGCTTAATGAAAAGAATCTCTCTCGTAATCTGTGGGCTGAAGCTGTGAATACTGCTTGTTATCTCATCAACAGAGTCTATCTCACTAAGAATACCAACAAAACCCCTTATGAACTTTATTTTGAAAGAAAACCTAATTTGGGGTATTTGAAAGTGTTTGGAAGCAAGTGTTACATTCTAAGAGATAGGGAGCAGTTAGAAAAATTTGAGCCTAAATCTGATGAAGGAATTTTCCTAGGCTATTCTGAAAGGAGCAAAGCTTATAGAGTTTTTAATAATAGAACTATGACTATAATGGAGTCAGCTCATGTTGTCATTGATGATGAAAATCAAGTTGGAAGAATCCTTCAAGATGATGATGAAATTGAAATGGATAGTGATCAATCAAATCCAAAAGATAGTGATGAGAGCATTCCTTCCAAAGCCATTGTCCCAACTAAATTAATGAAAAATCACACCTTGGATAATGTTATTGGAAATATCAGTAGTGGGGTTATGACCCGGAGACAAGTTCAAAATCTATGTGCTCACTACTCCTTTGTCTCTCAAATCGAGCCAAGAACTTTACTGAAGCTGAATCAAAGTCTGAATGGATGGAAGCTATGCAGGAAGAATTGAGTCAATTTAAGAAAAATGATGTGTGGGATCTAGTCCCATTACCTGCAGAGAAAAATCCCATAGGCACTAAATGGATTTTCAAGAACAAGTCAGATGAATCTGGAAATGTTGTGAGAAACAAAGCTAGACTTGTAGCAAAAGGATATGCTCAAATAGAAGGAATTGACTTTGAAGAAACTTTTGCTCCTGTAGCCCGTTTGGAGTCCATAAGAATTCTATTGAGTTATGCTAGTAGCATGAGGATCAAACTTTTTCAGATGGATGTCAAAAGTGCCTTCTTGAATGGAGAAATTGAAGAAGATGTCTATGTTACTCAACCTGAAGGCTTTGAAGATCCTCATCATCCTGAGTATGTTTATAAGCTCAAGAAAGCTCTCTATGGATTAAAACAAGCACCTCGGGCTTGGTATGAAAAGCTTACGAATCATCTGATTGAAAATGATTTTGAATGTGGGAAAGTTGATAAGACCTTGTTTATCAAGAAGATTGATCAAAACATTCTTGTAGCTCAAATCTATGTTGATGATATCGTATTTGGATCTACTTCAGAGAAGTTAGCTCAAGGATTTTCTGAATTAATGAGCTCCACTTTTGAGATGAGTCTGGTCGGTCCCCTGCAATTCTTCCTAGGATTACAAGTTAGTCAAACTGACCATGGTATCTTCCTTAGTCAATCCAAGTTTGCCCTAGAAATAGTGAAAAAGTTTGGCTTAGGAGAATCTAAGACTAGTTGCAATCCTATGGGATCCACTATTAAAATCTCTAGTGACCTTAAGGGTAAGAAAGCTGACCAGAAACTTTATAGGAGTATGATAGGAAGCCTTCTCTACCTCACTGCTAGCCGCCCTGATATCTCTTTTAGCGTTGGTATATGTGCTAGATATCAATCTGACCCCCGAGAGTCTCACATTAAAGCTGTTAAACGTATCATAAAATATATTAATGGGACTTCTCATTATGGTATCTGGTATCCTCATGACTCAACTCTGCAATTAATTGGATATAGTGATGCAGATTGGGCAGGATCAATAGATGATAGGAAAAGCACTAGTGGCTGCTGCTATTTCTTAGGAAACTGCTTAGTAGCCTGGCATAGCAAAAAGCAAAATTCTGTATCATTGTCTACTGCAGAAGCTGAATATATTGCTGCAGGTAGCTGCTGTGCCCAGCTGTTGTGGATGAAACAAACTTTATTAGATTATAATGTTCCACAACAATGCATGCCTATCATGTGTGATAACTCAAGTGCCATCAGTATCTCAAAAAATCCTGTTCAGCACTCTCGCACTAAGCACATTGACATTCGCTATCATTTCTTGCGTGATCATGCTGACCAAGGCACCATTGAGTTATTGTTTATCCCTACAGATACTCAATTGGCTGACTTATTCACTAAACCCCTTGGAAATGATCGTTTCATTAAATTGAGACATCAATTGGGCATTGGCCCTTGCCCTGAATTCTAACTTCTTGTTGGCTTCTCACCTGTTCCTTATCTTATTTTTATATATCTCTTATAAACAGGTGCTACTAACAAGGTTATGTGTTTTATCTTTGATGGGCAGGCTCCTTTGCAATTAGATGTCAAAGGGGGAGAAGATTCAAGGGTTGCTTATGTTGAGGGGGAGTAGCTTTGGCTAGAGTGTTAGCTTCTAGGTTGGTCGTCTTTTGTCGTCGCTCCCGCAAGGAATATCCAAAGCTCCAAAAGATCCAAAAGCTCCCAAATATCCAAAGCTCCTTAAATATCCAAAGCTCCTTAAATATCCAAAGCTCCTTAATATCCAAAGTTGTTGCTGTTCAGTTTAAGAGGAGATTGAGAGAGAGTTCAAGCTTCAAGAGTTGCCATCAAATTGGAAAGGGGGAGATTGTTAGAGTTTTTGTTTTGTTGCAATTTGATAGGATGCATTCACTTTCATAAGCTTGTCCTCTCATTCATTCATGGTTTTATTAATAGGATCATCATGCATATTTCTTCTTCTTGAATCTTTGTTTTAAACAATTGATTTGCATGGTTTTCATTTTCAGATTGCCTCTTCAGTTCTTGGAGTCTTTGATTTCAAAAATCCTTCCAAGCTTTCCTAAGTTTCCAACTTTAAATTCATTATTGTGTTTTGGAGTTTTCATGGCTTTAAAATCTCAGTTTTCATCTTCTTTCAGTCATGATTTAATGCTTGGTAGATGTATTTAAAAGTCCCTTGGAAGGTGCCCTCAAAAGATACAAGTTTCTCTCAATTGTCAAAAATCTGGGCTGTTTCTGGCAGTGTCGTCGGTCGACCGAGACCTGCTTCTCGGTCGACCGAGACCACTGTCGGGCGAGTGGTCTGTTTCTGAGCTGGAACAAGCCAACGGTCAGAAATATGACCGTTGTGCTTTCTCGGTCGACCGAGACCTCTTTGCCGGTCGACCGAGAACTAGCCGTTGGCAACTTTATCTTTATAAAAAGTGGCTTTTTGGTTGGAGAAAGGTGCTGAGATTTGAGAGACCTTTGAGGCCAAGGCTAAGCAACTTCTCAAGAGCATTTTCAAAGGGATTATGAAGCCATTCCACTAAACCAACCTTTGATCTTCTAATGGGTGTGCTTTCTTTAATCCTAGTCTTTTTAAAATCATGTTTTGTTTCAAATCTTTGATCTCCTTCAACACATGATTAAGAAGTTGCTTTTCTTTTTAAAATGTTGTCTTTCATAACATGCCTAATATCTTAGTAATCTCATATGCTATGAATACAACATGTTGTCATTATTTCACATGAAGTTGTTTTCTTGTTTCAATATAAACATGTTAGACTTGAATTTGTTTTCTTTGAAATCAAGATAGTTCTCTTTGTTAAACTCATGTGTTAGGCAACCCACTCTTTCTCAATCATTTGATTATCATCTTTGCATCATTCAAGTTTGTATCTTTTCAAAAGGAGAAAGAGTAATTTCTAGAAAATGCATTTTACATAAACTTTGTCATTCACATGCATTTTTCTAGAACTTGAGATTTTCACTTTCTATTGAGCCTATTTAGAGGCACTCTTTTGCACTCATATAGTTCTCTTAATCCATGCATTCTTAGGCATATTTCTTAAGAGAAAAATTGTATGTTGTAAAGGTTTATGCTTAGCCTTGAAAAGCATATGGTGTAAAGGTTCATGCTTAGCCTTGAAAAGCATAGTGTTGATTGTAAGGTTTGAGGTGATCCTAAACCTTATTTGAAGTTAGTGAACACCGGTAGGTGTACCGGGAGTGGATGTAGGCAATTTGGCCGAACCACTATAAATGAGCTTGTCATGGTGATTGATCTTTTTCTCTTTTTACATGGATGATTTACTTTTGGTTAAATGAAGATTGTAGTTGGGATTACTTGTGTATGATCATCTTAGAGATTTCTATCTATCACAAGATAATTAATCTTCACCAAACCTTAATTGACTTAAAAGTAAAAAGAATTCAAATTGGTCTAGGTTTTTAGAGCTCATCCTATTCACCCCCCCCTCTAGGATTCGGTCTTGGACTTTCAGATTTCTGCGTTGAAGGCAGAACGATTGATAAGGAGTGGTTGTGAAGGTTTTATCGTATTTATCGCAGAAGACAAGGAGTCTAAGACTGTTGAAGAGATTCCTGTGGTGCTAGAATTCCCGGATTTATTTCCGGATGAGATTCCTGGTTTACCACCTGAACGTGAGTTGAACTTCAAGATAGAATTGCAACCGGGTACAGCACCTATATCTAGAGCTTCGAATAGGATGACTCCAGCAGAATTGAAGGAGTTGAAGATTCAGATAGAAGATTTGTTGGATAAGGGTTTCATCAGACCCAGTGTTTCACCGTGGGGAGCTCTGGTGATATTTGTGAAGAAGAATGATGGGACTATGAGAATGTGCATAGACTACCGACAGCTGAATCAGGTGACAGTTAAGAACAAGTATCCGTTACCTAGGATTGATGAGTTGTTTGATCAATTGCAGGCAGCCCAATTCTTTTCGAAGATAGATTTACGATCCGGATATCATCAATTGCGAGTCAGAGAAGTGGATATTCCTAAGACTGCATTCCAGAAGAGATATGGCCACTCTAAGTTCCTCGTGATGCCTTTCGGGTTGACAAATGCACCGCTGTCTTTATGACATTGATGAATAAGGTGTTTGCTCCTTTCCTAGATCAGTTTGTAGTAGTCTTCATTGATGATATATTGGTGTACTCAAAATCTAAGGAGGAGCATGAGCATCAGTTGAGGATATCGTTGCAGCTTTTGAGGGATAACCAATTATATGCTAAGCTGAATAAATGTGAATTTTGGTTGGAGCAAGTGGCATTTTTGGGTCATATTATCTCTAAGGATGGATTGATAGTGGACCTTAAGAAGGTAGCAACGGTTGTTAATTAGGGTAGTCCACGAAATGTAACGGAGATTCGTAGTTTTCTGGGACTTGCAAGCTACTACAGATGGTTTGTGAAAGGGTTTTCAGCCATAGCATCTCCACTCACTAAGTTAACAAGGAAGGATGTTCCTTTTGTGTGGACAGCAGAGTGTGAGAACAGTTTCCAAGAATTGAAAACCAGGTTGACTACAACACCCATACTTGTCTTACCCTCTGGCAGTGGAGGATTTATGGTTTATATAGATGCATTAGGGATTGGATTGGGCTGCATTCTTATGCAGAATGATAAAGTGATAGCCTATGGGTCAAGACAATTGAAGGATCATGAGAAGAAGTATGCCACACATGACTTAGAACTGGCAGCAATGGTGTTTGCATTGAAATTGTGGAGGCATTATTTGTATGGAGAGAGATTTGAGGTGCACACAGATCACAAGAGTTTGCAATATCTGTTTACACAGGGTGACTTGAATAACAGGCAGCGGAGATGGATGGAGTACATAAAGGATTATGATTTTCCGATTAAGTACCATCCTGGTAGGATGAATGTTGTAGCAGATGCTCTCAGCAGGAAGGCAGCTTTTAGTGGGTGTGTAATGCCAGAATGGAGATGGATTGAGCAGTTTAGGGATATGGATGTAGAGGTATGGCCTGTTAAAGAGAAAGTATTGGTTGCTACTATGGGAGTTTGGGAGCCAAAAATAGTTAACAAGATCAAGGAAGCTCAGAAGGATGATCCTGAGTTGCAGAGAATTATTGACCACATTGATGATCATTCAGAATTCAGATTGATTGGAGGAATCCTATACTGCAAAGACAGGTTGTGTGTGCCAGATGTGCAAGACATCAAGTTAGAACTGATGACGGATGCGCACCACACCAGGTATTCAGTTCACCCAGGGAGCACCAAAATGTATCAGAATTTGAAGAATCACTATTGGTGGGTGAAAATGAAGAAAGAGATTGCATAATTTGTCTCTAAGTGTATGACTTGTCAGTAGATTAAGGCAGAACACAAGAAGCCTCCTGGTTTGCTTCACCCATTGGACATTCCGCAGTGGAAATGAGAACACATCACTATGGATTTGTGTCAGGATTGCCAAACACCAGGAAGGGCAATGATGCTATTTGGGTGATTGTGGATAGATTGACGAAGTCAGCATATTTTTTGCCATTCAAGACTGGTCAGTTTATGAACAAGATGACTGTGTTGTACATGGACAATATAGTCATGTTGCATGGAGTGCTTAAGTCCATAGTATCCGATCGAGACCCTAAGTCTGTCTCTCGGTTTTGGTCTACTTTTCAATCATCTATGGGTACTCAGTTGAAGTTCAACACAACTTACCACCCTCAGACAGATAGACAGTCTGAGCGCACCATCCAGACATTGGAAGATCTTCTCCGAGTGTGTGTTTTGGATTTCAAGGAGACTTGGGATGAAAGCTTGCCTCTATGTGAGTTTGCCTGCAATAACAACTGTCATTCAAGTATTGGTATGGCACCATTTGAGGCATTATACGGGCGGAGATGGAGGACCCAAGCATGTTGGGAGGAAGTAGGAGTTCGGAGTTTTCATGGACTCTCAGAGATTGCTGACTCTAGTGAGAAAGTCAGAATTGTTCAGATGAGGATGAAAGAGTCACATGATCGACAGAAGAGCTATGCAGATAAGAGGCGGAGACCTCTAGAATTCCAAGTGGGGGATAAGGTGTTTCTGAAGGTGCCACTAATGAGAGGAGTTGTTAGATTAGGACAGAAAGGGAAGCTTGTGAAGAGGTTTGTGGGACCATTTGAGATTAAGGGCAGGATTGGAGACGTGGCCTATCGTCTTGTGCTACCGCATGAGTTAGCCGGTGTGCATGACGTTTTCCAGGTCTCAATCCTTCGAAAATATGTTCCAGATCCTACTCACGTGTTGCAGTATGAACCACTTCAGATTCAGGCAGATGCTACCTCTGTGGAGCGTCCAGCACAGATCATTGACGCCAAGGAGGTAGTGCTACGTACCAAGACCATTCAGTGGGTTAAGGTACAATGGGAGCATCATACTCCGGAGGAGGCCAAATGGGAGCTCAAGGACCAGATGCAGAAGGCGTATCCTTATCTTTTTCCTGATGAGGTATGTTTAGGCATTTGAGGGACCAAATGTTCTTTTTAGAGGTGAGAGATGTAAGGTCTGCGAACTTATTGGGTCAGTTCGGCCCAATAACCGGCCCGTTGACCCATTTATTTTGATATTATTGAAAGTCCTTGGGATCCTAACCCTAGAGGGGGGGGGGGGTGAATAGGGTATGCTACAAGTATGACCAATTAAAAACAATTTTAACTTCTTAATATAAACTAGTCACATGTGATGATTAATCAAACAATATGCGGAAGCTAATAAAAACAATCACCACAAAAGCAAGCACCACAACACCAAGGTTTATAGTGGTTCGGCCTCAATGCCTACATCCACTACTGGCTTGTGATCTAATCACCCCACCGGATTTCCACTATTTATGCTTTTTCAAAGGCTAAGCAATAACCTATACAAAATTGTTTTTCTAGGCTCAACAACAACCTTTACAAGATGCTTTTCAATGCTAAGCAATAACCCTTACACAATGCTTTTCTTAGGCTAAGCAATAACCTTTACAAATCGAGAAGATTTTCTCAAAGATAGTGTTTACACAACACTCTAAGAGATTACAATTTAAGCTCAAATTAATTTGCCTCTAAATAGGCGGATATGAAAATGAAAACTAACTCACACAAACACTCAAAGAAATGCAAAGATGTATGCTTATGAAGTGTGTGTGTGAAAACTTCAATCAAGTTTAAAAGTAAGCTCAATCAATTTATGCTTAATGCAATTTGAAAGTTTAAGGCACAAAAAGATATGATTGAAGTTCTATGCAAATCACTTGAACAATTACACACTTGTGAATGATATGAAAATCTAAAGATCACAAGTTGTATGAAAGTGTTTAAGCCTAATCAAGTGATGCATGTGCAATGTTGTTTTCTAAACTAATTTGACTAAAGATTAAAAGAATGAAAACAACAAGGGAAGTTTCAACCAAGTGAAATAATCATGCAATAAAAGAAATCAAAGATTTAGGCTAAGCATGATTAAGAAAGTTTAAAACAAAACTTGGGTTGAAATCAAAGTGATGAATCCAATCTTGAATATCAAAGATGAAGGGAAGAATGGATTCAACATATCAATGTTATCATGCTTGAAATCATTTTCCAAAGTTTCAAATAAAGCACATAACAAATGATTAATTAAAAGTAAAACTTACTTGGAGATTTAACTTAGTTGATCCAAGCTTAAGCTTCACTTAATGACCCCTTTGGTCTCTCTTAGTTCCTCCCCTTTGTCTTGTCTCAAAGCTCCTCAAAGAAGGCTTAAAAATCTCTAACTTTGGACAAAGGAAAGAACTCATTTTTATAGCCAAAAATGCCCAACGGCTAGTCCCCGGTCGACCTAGACACAGGTCTCGGTCGACCGAGAAAGCACAACGGTCATATTTCTGACCGTTGGCATGATACAGTTCAGAAACTGTCCACTCGACCGACAGTGGTCCCGGTCGACCGGGATACAGGTCTCGGTCGACCGGCGACACTGGCACCTGTACCCCTTGGGACCAAAAAATCCATTTTTTGCACATTTGAAGGTATTTCTTTGGGGAACTTTTTGGCCACTAATTCAAGCTTGAATAACATGTTTTAAGTCATTCTAAGATGTTTAAAAACATGAAACACACAAAGCCTAAATTGATTCAAAAGTTTAAAACCAAAGGCTAGCTTGATTTGATAAAACTCTTTTCAAATGAGAATGCATACAAAACTGATTCTGAAAATGATGAATGTATGCAATGAACAAACCTAACTTCTCAAATCGATTTACCAAATATAATGCACAAAGAATTAGGTTTTCAAAAGAGTTTGGATTCTAAAACCAATGCATCCAAGTATAAAACCAAAACATGCATAAAACAAAACTTTTACCAATCTTAAAAGCAATGCATGTATAAATCAAGATTTCAAGGTTTTCTAAAACAATGCATGAGTGTAAATTCAAATGATGTGAATATGTTAATGCATCCATCAAATTGCAAATACAAAATCCCTAACAATTATTATAATTATTATTTTATTAGATATTTAAGCGGGGTTAGATGGTGAGCGAGTTTCTTTTAGTGTTAGAATAGTGCTTGCGGAGTTTCGTGCGATTCTGAGTTCGTTTGACCCTAGTAGGGGGTAGTTTGCAAATTAGGAAAAAATGAGTGTTTTTCCGAAAAATTCCTATTGCCGTGATTTTGGTTCGTTGGAAAGGTTTCGTCGCGCCGACCAATTTTTTCTTCTGGCTCGTTGCGATCCGACGACCAGAAACCCTTCTAATAATTCATTTCTTCTCCGGACCCACTTAATGGCATCTTAGTCTTTTCCCCCTCCCTTTCTTCTTAAACAAGAGATTAACCCTAATATCTTTTCTTTCTCTGCAACGAACGATAACCTACCGCAACCTCTTCTTCTTCCTCATTTTCCAAGGCTCCAGAACTCCTTCCCTGAGAGATCACTTCCGCGATCCGAGCCGCTCATCTTCTTCCCCGCGATCTCCTCTTTCCATTGACATCAGTTTGGTAAGATTTCCCTCTCTTTCACCTTTTCAATCAATTTTCTTTGGTTTAGATTTAGGTTAGATCTTAATATTTTCTCCTCTTTTCTTCTCCTTTGCGTGATAGATTGCGTTTGGTTGGGGTAGATTGAGGTTTCTGCAGTAGTAGGGTTTCTCCTCATATTTTCCTAATTCCAATCTTCTTCTTGGTTGAGGCAAGTAGATCTGCATTTTATAATTAAGCACGTGTGTATGTCTTCCATTGATTGGATGTGTTTTCCTAATTCCAAGCCTGTTCTGTTATTAATTTGGGATTAATATCCTAGATTAGGTTATTTTGGGGAATTTGGGTTTATTTAATTTAATTGTTAATCTTAGTTTGTTAATTGATGTAATTGGCAACCCTTTTTATCTTTTAACTTGTTAGAATGGGTGTGGAATGATGAATGTGATGGTTGGGAGAGCATGGTGGCTCAGTTTTGTGCAGGTTACAACCTTTGGAAATGTTTGAAATTCGTGGGGAATGGTTTGGAAGGAAGGAGGTCAGAAAACCAGCAAAACAGGGGATAAAACACCTTATTAATTATGAAACATAAACTCTTGTAGAATTAGGACAAGGACCTGACTTAGAGTGTACCTTAGGAACCGTATATCGTGTATTGATAAACATGACTGGCTAGAATGTAAGGGATTATCGTGTGGATGGTCTATCTTGTATTGTTTTGAATGAGATAATCCCTAAGAACATGCTTTGTTTGCTGAGGTAGCCAGACTTGCTTGTCTTGGTTTTCCCCGCGTGTCAACACCACTTTATTATTATTATTATTTGCATATCCTGGTTAGCTGCAGTTTGGGGTTGATTGATGGGCCGGTTACTCGGACATCGGGGTGGGCAGTCGGCTTTGGACGGCGTCCATGGCGTTGAATAGTTGGGAGCGGGCTTGGACCGTGCTACTATTCCCAAAACCGGGAGCTTGGATTCCCCTGGAGCCGGACTTTGGTATCAGTAGTCCGGATAAGATTGTTACTGGTACCCCGTGAGGTGGCTTGGACATCCACGGAGTCTCCCTCCTGTGCATTGCATTACATTGGTAGTGGTGATTATTAGTATTGCTTGGATTCTTATTATTGATTCTGATGATATTTAATCATGTTACATGCCTAGTATTGTTCCTTGTATTCTCTTGATTATCATGTTTGTCATTACTCTTATACTTGATGCATGCCATGCTTATTTATATATTGCTTATCTATTGCTCAACATGTTGTTGACTCTGTTCCTTGGTGTGCAGACTCCTAAGGTGAGTACTACTACGAGGAGCAGACCGGTGAGGAGATCCCAGAGGATCTCCAACCAGTAGAGGAGGCATGGGAGTGGAGTGCCGATGACGTAAAGTAACGTCATCATTACCAGGCACATGAGAGACTCATTTTGGAACAAACATTAGATTTTATTTAATTCATTGTTATTCTTCGTTGAACTTTTCTTTCATTGGCTCTATGTTGTTTAATGGCCTTAGTTTCTGGGATGGCCATTGTAATTAAATTAACTTCCTTTTTAGCTTTAATTGTTTCTTGCAACTTTAAATTTAATTGAGATTTATTATTCATTATTGATATCAATGCATGAATTCCGCTATTGTTTTATGTTTTGAGGTTGAAATACATTATCCTCACAGCGGACTTACGATCCTTGGGCCAAAAAGGGCAAAAAATTTTAATTGGTCCAAAATTTCACTCCCCGGATACGATTTATTCTCTAATCGGGTTCGGGGGATGTGACAGGATGGTATCAGAGCCGACTCTCTACTAGTTCGAGTGTGGGTCCCCTGTCGTGGTCTGGTGCAAGTGGGCGGGTCTCCATGTGGGCGGGCCAAGAGGGCTGGCAGGCTACAGGGACAAACAAGCTACTGCACAGGGACGTGCAACCTTACCTTAAGGGGGGTGGATTGTGACGCCCAGAGTCCCACATAGACTATAGAGAGGAAAGTGAATGGGGTTATATGTAGAGCTTACACCCTTACCTTGCATGAGGCCTTTTGATGGGTTGAAACCCATCAGAAGCAAAACCGTGAGGCCCGTGGGCTAAAGCGAACAATATCATGCATGCGTGAAGGGTGGGGCATTACAAATTAACAATGGCCACCAGATCTAACAAAGCCTGACTAATCCGGTGATTTCCAATGGTGCATTCTATGGTGGGGCATCCTGGATCTTTATATTTCTAGGGTGTGCTACCATTTAGGAGCGCACTAACTTGCTCAGTGAAAAAAGTTTTCTTTTGTACACACATCCTACGTTTCATAGTGCAAAGAACCTTAAGGAACTTGGCATAGGAGGGAACCTGTTTGATTGCGTCCAATAGAGGAATATAGACCTTAACTTCCTTGAAAACATCCAGGATCTCCTGGTTCGGGATTTTCGTTTTGGGATGGGTCAATCTTTGTGGAAACGGGGCAACCGGCTTAGAAGTAGTAGGGTCAGGACCTTTTGGCGTCTCAACGGTAGCCTCAGCGTCAGTATTTGTAAGTCCTGGGATCCTAACCCTAGAGGGCGGGGGGGGGGGGGGGTGAATAGGGTGAGCTTCAAATAAGACCAATTTTAAATTCTTAACATAAACTAGTCACATGTGATGATTAATCAAACAATATGCGGAAGCTAATATAAACAATCACCACAAAAGCAAGCACCACAACACCAAGGTTTATAGTGGTTCGGCCTCAATGCCTACGTCCACTACCGGCTTGTGATCCAATCACCCCACCGGATTTCCACTATTTATGCTTTTTACTAGGCTAAGCAATAACCCTTAGAATGTTGTTTTTCTAGGCTAAACAACAACCTCTCAATGTGCTTTTCTAGGCTAAGCAATAACCTTTACAAAATGCTTTTTCTTAGGCTAAGCAATAACCTTTACAAGATGCTTTTCTTAGGCTTAGCAATAACCTTTACAAATGAAGATTTCTCAAAGAAGGTGTCTTCACAAAAGAACACTCTAAGAGATACAATTTAAGCTCAATGAAATTGCCTCTTAAATAGGCTAATATGAAAGTTGAATTCAAATTACAAACATACACTAAAACAAGCTAAAGTGTGTGCACAAGTGTATGAATGCTTTACTTCAATCAAATTCTACAATGAAGCTCCTAAAAGAATGCTTGATGCATTTTAAAAACAAAGTTTAGAAAATGATGATTGAAGATAAAACTAATCACATAAAAGATTCAAACAACTTTGAAGAAATGAAACAAACAAGTTGTATGAATGTTAAAGTCTAAGAACACATGTGATTAGGATAAGAGAGTTTGCAAACCAAACTAATTTACCAAAGATGATATTGAGTTTGCAACACAGCTCTAGAAATCATGCATAAGTGAAAATACAAAGATTTAAGCATGCATGGATTTCATTTTAATGGAAATCAAAATACAAGTAAAGATCTACCTTTTTAAAACTCAAGCATTTAATTTCCAAATAGCCTTCTAGCCTTTACAACTTCTTCCCCTTTCTTTGGCTCCAAAATGGTCTCAAAAGTTCATGTATCAAGCCTTGAAAAAGGTTGGAAATGAATGGACTTTATACAAGAAAACAGTCCAACGGCTAGTCCTCGGTCGACCTGCAAACAGGTCTCGGTCGACCGGGAGCACACAACGGTCAGAAATATGACCGTTGGGGCTCCAGGGGCCCAGTTGGCCTGCAGTGTTCCCGGTCGACCGGGACCTCTGGGCCGGTCGACCGGCGACACTGCCGGACCACCCCCTGGGTAAAAAATTCCCAACTTTTGCATATTTGAAGGTTTCTCTTTGTGGGGATTTTTGGGCCACTAAACCAAGCTTGGAAACATGTTTAAAAACAAATGAAGATGTTTAAAAATATGAAACACATAAAGCCTAAAATAATTTGGAAGATTTAAAACATAGGCTATCTTGATTTCTAAAAACTCTTTTCACAAAAAAATGCATACAAAAAATGATTCTGAAAGAGATGAATGTATGCAAGGCACAAACCTAAATTCTCAATATGATTTCTCAAAAGTAATGCACAAAGAATTAGGTTTTCAAAAGAGTTTGGATTCTAAAACCAATGCGTCCAAGTTTAGAAACAAAACATGCATAAAACAATACTTTTACAAAACTTAAAAGCAATGCATGTATAAAACCAGATTTCAAGGTTTTCTAAAACAATGCAAGTGTGAAAATTCAAATGATGCTAAAGTGAAAATGCATCCATCAAATTGCAAATACAAAATTCCTAACAATCTCCCCCTTTGCAATTTGATGGCAACTTACTCACCACAGAATTTACACACTAAGTCTTCAGCTCCCCCTCAGCTGGACAAGTCTTGAAAACTTCTTGGATGCTTCTCTTAGCTTGGGCTCTTGGGCTCTTTTCTTCATTCTTCATGATGCTTGGTGCTTGATCATTCTTCAAGCTTTCTTATCATCTTCCTCTCTATGGCCAAGCATCTTCTCTAGCTCCAAGCTTTCTTTCTTCTATTAGCTCTCCCCCTTTGACCATGCATCTCTCTCCCTTTGGCAAGATATGCATTCTCTCCCCTTGTAGAAGATCATACACAACTCTCCCCTTAGGAAGCTTGGACATTCTCTTCACCCTTCTTGAGAACTTGAATGCTCTCTCCCCTTTTGAAGAATAGGAGATCTTTGAGTACTTGAATGCTCTCTCCCCCTTTGCCATTAAATTGCAAAGGTACCTACACACATGAAACAAGGAAAATACATTTTAGTAGCACCTGTTAACAAAAGAAATCGAAAATGATAATCATAACAGGCTATCATGTATGGAAGTAGTCTCTTCTTTTGTCAAACTTTTGACAAGGTATAACTATTTGGTTCAAGAAGTAGATGGTTTAACCAAATGAGGGTCAACTTCAAGGAAAGGATTAGATTCATTTAACTATAAGGCTCAATTTGATCAAATTACCAAAAGAGAGCAAGGTCAAAGAGAGAAACAATCATAGATACCAATTGGAAAAACAAAGAGTACCAATTGAGATTTAAGGATAAGACTATTAAATCAATCACTCTAAAATGGAGTTATAAAGAATATAACTATTAAGATAAATCCAAATTAGAGCTATCCATGATACAATGGGGTTTACTAAACATAGCATTAAATAATTTAACTATGAAAATCATATGCTATGTAAGTTTTGAAATCATTTCATTCAATCAATAAATATGACTATCATGTGCAAGATGAGTGAAATGAAATTCAAGCATGAAGCCAACCTCAACTAATAACCAACCAATATTATGAACACATAAACATGGTAGTCATGAGATATACCTATATGAGCAAGCGAGGTGGCAACATGAACATTATGATGCTAATGGTGTGTGACATGGAACAAATATATTACTATCAAGTTCAATCCAATGTACACATGGTCTATCACATTCACAATAAATCAAATCAATCGAAAAATTTACCAATTGAAACCAATTGAATTTGACAACATGATTAAGAGCAAGAATGTGACAAACACAAAATTCCATCAAGCATCATAAATGGATATTCATCACTTTTAAAGATATGACTAAGGAGCATAGTGATGAACAAGATAAATTGCTATGCAAAAGGATATAACTTGGAAATGCATGCAATTTTCAAAGTGTCAAAATCATATGAATTCAACATCTAAGATATCATCACACATATAGAAATATGAGGAATAGATTTCAAAGAGTTTCATATGATCAAGAACACTACTATGAAGTTGAAACATGTATAAGAGTGACATCATTTAGAGAATACACATGAATCAACATCATAACCATCCAAAAAGATATGACTAGAGGGCATAGAGGATGGATTTGGGTTCTAGTATGATTTCTACATATATACTAAGATCACAACCATACATGGAACCAATAGTCATTTGCATAAAAAAAGAATGAAAACAAATAAGCAAGAATGCAAACAACAAACATTTCCATTTCTAAGATAATGAAACCAAAAGAAAAGGAAATGAGAACATGGAACATGCTTAGATGATTATACTAATGATGTTATAGAGCATTTCCATTCAAACAATCTTCAAATCATTTTGATAAACAAAATCCAACAATGAGCATAAAAAGAATGATTTTGAAGATCAATTTTCAACATTGTATTCTAAAAGATATAACTTAAATGAAACACATACAAGCTGATTTTTCAAAACAAAGATTTTCCATATAAAAGTATAACTTAGAAATCCATGGAAAAATCTGAATTGATTCAAATCATTTGTTCAAAAAAATCTAACTATGACATCTACACAAATGATTCAACAACAATTGATCATGAATAAATTAGCTATGAAAGCTTTTAAAAATCACAATCAATTAATCATGTATAGAAATGCAATGCAAGGCATATAACTAAATGTGAGCAATAAGCAAATCTAACATGATGAAATTATAATCAAATGATTTTGAAAACCATGAAGTGTAACTAGAATGGTGCATGAAAACAAAATCAATTGATCATAAAGAAACAATGCATTTTAATAAATGTAACTAAGAAAGAACAAAATGCAAATGCAACATGACCAACAAAGTGATTTAACTTAAAAAGAATAGGTTGGTCAAGAAGGTTCAAGGCCTTAAGGTTTGTCTAAGTAAATAACTTTAGGAATCCACCTAAGGTCTTGAGAGGATTGAACTTTGAGGTCTATTTTGGATTTCTCACCAACTAAAGGAGATTTGACTTGATAAATTTTCAATTTAAATTTATCACCATGATGTTTAGATTTAACTAAATTTAGCTTAGATTGGTGATTAGTCTTTTGATGTTGGTGAGTTTGTTTCTTAGGGGATTGTTTCACTTTTCTTTTCTTCTTATTTTCTCCCTTTACTTGACTTTTGAATTTTAAATTTAACTTTGTTACTTTATTCAAAAGTTCTTTCATGGGTTTATATAAGGGAGATAGGTTGAGAAGCTTTTTGTTCATAGATTCTTTTAAGCTTGGTTTAACTTGTTTAAACTTCTTAGAATCTATCTTAGGAGACTCCATTTTAAATGGTTTAACTTGTTTAATCTTTTTGGAGTCTTCCTTGATTTTTAGTGTCTTACCCTTCATAGATTTAGATTCTACCTTTTTGGGTTCAAAGATGGGTTTAGACACATGGCTTCTTCTTAATTTGCACTCAAACCTAAAATGCCCTTCAATGCCACAATAAATACATTTTGATTTGGGCAAGGGAGAAAGAGTGCTAGAGAAAGAGGACCCACCTTTCACAAAAGTGTTGGTGAATTTAGGGTCATGTGAAGAGTACTTATTAAAACCAATACCCGTCCTATCTCCATGAGATTTACCCAATTTAAATAATTTTTCAAGTCTTTCTTCACTTTGGGTAAACTTGCACTCATACTTTTGTTTATAAACTTCAAGTTGAGTGACTTTGGTTATAAGGATTGAATTTTCATTTTTGACTTTTGAAAGTTCATTTTCAATTTCCTTATATTTGCTTAGCTCTTCATTGGTAAGTTTTAATTCAAGTTTTAGTTCATTAACAACATTAGATCCAAGTTCTTTGGTTTTTAACTTACTTTTAATCAACTTGGCTTCTAAATTGATAAAGTCTTTGTCTTGCCTTTTTATTTGATCTCTTAGATTTAAATTTTCCTTATTGACATTATCATAACCCATCTTTAATTCTTTTAGTTCATCTTGAATGTTAGATAGGTTATTTAAAGAGATCATGAACTTAGATTCTAAACAATTTATGACTTCTTCTTTCTCTCTAAGCTCATCTTTTGAAGAGACTAGCTCTATGTTTAGTCTATTTGATTCTTCTTTTAAACTTTTATTCCTCTTATCAAGCTTTGAAGATAATGTATATAATTCATTATAGGCTTGTTGAAGATCATCTTCATCATACTCATTTTCTTCCTCTTTTGAATCAAATTGATATTCATTTAATTGAGGGTTTGAATCTCCAATAGAAGGAAGAATGAGGGGTCTAGAAGAATCTACAAAGTCTAGCATAGTGGAGTCCATTCTAATGATTTTCATGTAAGCACAACTCTAGGGTGTTGACTCTAGGTTATTACACCTAATCAAGAGTTCCAAGCACTTGATCTTAAAAGATAGAGCACGAGGCTCTGATACCAATTGAAAGTCCTTGGGATCCTAACCCTAGAGGGGGGGGGGGGGGTGAATAGGGTGTGCTTCAAATAAGACCAATTTTAAATTCTTAACATAAACTAGTCACATGTGATGATTAATCAAACAATATGCGGAAGCTAATATAAACAATCACCACAAAAGCAAGCACCACAACACCAAGGTTTATAGTGGTTCGGCCTCAATGCCTACGTCCACTACCGGCTTGTGATCCAATCACCCCACCGGATTTCCACTATTTATGCTTTTTACTAGGCTAAGCAATAACCCTTACAATGTTGTTTTTCTAGGCTAAACAACAACCTCTCAATGTGCTTTTCTAGGCTAAGCAATAACCTTTACAAAATGCTTTTTCTTAGGCTAAGCAATAACCTTTACAAGATGCTTTTCTTAGGCTTAGCAATAACCTTTACAAATGAAGATTTCTCAAAGAAGGTGTCTTCACAAAAGAACACTCTAAGAGACACAATTTAAGCTCAATGAAATTGCCTCTTAAATAGGCTAATATGAAAGTTGAATTCAAATTACAAACATACACTAAAACAAGCTAAAGTGTGTGCACAAGTGTATGAATGTTTTACTTCAATCAAATTCTACAATGAAGCTCCTAAAAGAATGCTTGATGCATTTTAAAAACAAAGTTTAGAAAATGATGATTGAAGATAAAACTAATCACATAAAAGATTCAAACAACTTTGAAGAAATGAAACAAACAAGTTGTATGAATGTTAAAGTCTAAGAACACATGTGATTAGGATAAGAGAGTTTGCAAACCAAACTAATTTACCAAAGATGATATTGAGTTTGCAACACAACTCTAGAAATCATGCATAAGTGAAAATACAAAGATTTAAGCATGCATGAATTTCATTTTAATGGAAATCAAAATACAAGTAAAGATCTACCTTTTTAAAACTCAAGCATTTGATTTCCAAATAGCCCTCTAGCCTTTCTAACTTCTTCCCCTTTCTTTGGCTCCAAAATGGTCTCAAAAGTTCATGTATCAAGCCTTGAAAAAGGTTGGAAATGAATGGACTTTATACAAGAAAACAGTCCAACGGCTAGTCCTCGATCGACCTGCAAACAGGTCTCGGTCGACCGGGATCACACAACGGTCAGAAATATGACCGTTGGGGCTCCAGAGGCCCAGTTGGCCTGCAGTGTTCCCGGTCGACCGGGACCTCTGGGCCGGTCGACCGGCGACACTGCCGGACCACCCCCTGGGTCAAAAATTCCCAACTTTTGCATATTTGAAGGTTTCTCTTTGTGGGGATTTTTGTGCCACTAAAGCAAGCTTGGAAACATGTTTAAAAACAAATGAAGATGTTTAAAAACATGAAACACATAAAGCCTAAAATAATTTGGAAGATTTAAAACATAGGCTAGCTTGATTTCTAAAAACTCTTTTCACAAAAAAATGCATACAAAAAATGATTCTGAAAGAGATGAATGTATGCAAGGCACAAACCTAAATTCTCAATATAATTTCCTAAAAGTAATGCACAAAGAATTAGGTTTTCAAAAGAGTTTGGATTCTAAAACCAATGCATCCAAGTTTAGAAACAAAACATGCATAAAACAATACTTTTACAAACCTAAAAAGCAATGCATGTATAAAACCAGATTTCAAGGTTTTCTAAAACAATGCAAGTGTGAAAATTCAAATGATGCTAAAGTGAAAATGCATCCATCAAATTGCAAATACAAAATTCCTAACAGTATTATCCTTGTCTATTTCAATTTGGGTATTTGAATCTAAGGAGCCATGTTGTTTGTCTTTTTTTGGATTCTCATGAAGTTATTTGCCACTGCGTAGAGTAACAACTTGAACATACTCCAGAAGGCTGGAGTCAGACATTTTGTTTACTTCAAAATACCCTTTAGGGTTCGGGAGGGGTTGAGCTGGATAAGTTCCTTTCCCCTGACCTTGGAGGGTATGTTTGATTTGTTCAATGGATGTTTCCAGCCTTTAGATAGCTTGCTGATTGCTCTGAATAGCATGTTGATTACTTTGAAAATTTTGCATAAACTGCTGTTGAGACTGCAAGAATAAATTTAGTGTCTCCTCCAAAGACTTATTCTGGGGTTGTGGGGCATAAGATGTATTCGGTTATTGAGGCACGTACACACCCACATTAGATTGTCTTTTGGGATTAAACTCTGAATTTGCACTTGGTCCATTCCTCCAACCGAAATTCGGGTGGTTCCGCCACGAAGGACTATATGTGTTCCTCATATTGTTTGCATTGAACGACTTTTGATAAGTATTCAATACATTGGCCTGTTCTTGCAATACTTCATCTAAAGCTGGGACAATTAGACAATCCGAAGATCCATGTTTATCAGAAGCATACATGCCACAAAACATGGCAGTCTCCTTATTCCTCCCAAGTTTTAACGATTCGACTTCTCTTGTGAGTGCCACAAACCTGGCTTGGATGTCTATCTGATTGTTCACTTGATATGGACCTCCACCCTTAGGCTGATTCAATTCCCTGGAATGATTTAACCCCTTAGAGGAGGCCCATTTTTGTGCATTTTCTGCTATCAATTCCAAGAATTCTCACGCTTCATCTAGTGTTTTTTGGTCGAATTGATCATTGCACATCATCTCAATAAATTGACGCGTCTCAGGAGTGAGGTTTTTAATGAAGATCTCAATGAGACGGTGTGTTTCATACCCATGATGTGGACATGCAAGGATCAACTCATTGAAGCGTTCCAATACTTAAAGTAGGGCTCTTTCTGATTTTGCCTGAACATTATGATTTCCCTTTTAAGGTTGGTTTTGTGCTATGGGAAGAACTTTTTCAGGAATTCGGTGACATCCAGGTATAAATTGAATTCGGCCTAAGTGTGTGGAGCCAAGCCTTAACCTTTTCCTTTAAAGAAAAAGGAAATAATTTGAGTTTGATCACATCTGACACCACATTTTGAAGTTGAAATGGAGCACATACTTCATCGAATTCCCTCAAATGTAAGTATGCGCTTTCAGAGTCTAGCCCACTTGGGTAGAAGTTGGATCATACCAGGTTTTATTTCATACTGACCCGCAATGGCGGGTAACACAATGCGCGATGGTGTAGTGTGTCGTGCGGGGTTCAAACGATCACATAATTTCCTTGGTGGCTGGTTCACCTCCCCACCGTTGCGGTGCCCATTTGGATTTGTGGCAGGCTCACCAATGTTGGGGTTGCTACCGGACCCACTTGACATGTTATACAATCTCAAAATGATTAAGTGTTACAAAAGATATCGGAGATTCCTTTCTTTCCAACCTATGTGTTGAGTCTCTTTGCCAACTTGGTTGAGAGGGCTTGTCCTTTCTTTTTGGAATTTTGATTTTTTTTGGGGTTTGTTTTTTTTTTCTTTCAATAAAACAAATGAGAAAAAAAAATAGCCTACACAAGTAGTAACTGTGAGGCCCCACCCCTTGTGGACCCTTACTTTTGAATTGAATACTATTTTATAGCCAATAGTAGCTAATCATACCATTTATTAGGGGTTAGTAAGGGTAAATAGGTATTTTTCCTAATTAGACCTTTGTTGTAATTTATAGAGTTTATTTAGTGTCTTTTATAATTTTTTTGAGTTAGTTAGTTGGTTAGAGGCCCTAGCTAGTAATTAGTATTTACTATAGGGGTTATTCCACTTGAAAAGCTTCTAGAATCCCACCTAAAGACCAAACTACCCATGACTCTAACTCTAATCCCATGTTAACTAATAAGGTATTCTTGTACCTAGCCCAAACCCCTACCTAGATATACTATACTTATCATATCCCATCCACTAGCTACAATTCCCTCTCATTTCCCCCCAATTCTATCTCTCAATTTCCCTCCAATTCTCCCATCTCTTCCCTCTCTCTCTAAAACCCTAGATCTAGAACCCAAACAAGAAGGAGAAGATTATCTACTACAAGATACAACCACAATCTCTTCTAAGGAGCTCTCTCATCTTCTATATCCATTCTCCCTCTTCTAATCAAGTTCATCATCTAGTTTTATTTCCTTAGAATTCTCCTTTTCTCTCTCTAGATCTCCTTCCTTATAGCAATTCGCTTGTGGATGTGGGTGTAGGTGTTGGAAGTAGGTGGGCCTCGTGGATAGGTTTTCAAAACTTTTTGACCCACTTGACTCAGGGATCAACTATCCAGAAGGCTATAACCCAATCCAGGATGCAATCCCTCCTCATCAATCATGTACATCAATATAACATATCTAGAAGATAGCAATTAGTAACTACTTGCAACAAAATAATCTACCCCAAGAGGAGAAGCAGATTATATCTTTGGAGCCCGGTAGTGCTCTAATCGAGGAGAAGACAATCAACTAGAACAAGAACTCTTCTTGAAGCAATTAGAGATCTCCAAGACCTTGTTGTCTTCCACGCTATGACCCTCTATCAGATCTCTTTTCTCAAGAAGATGGGTGAGATCTCCAAGAGAAAACCCTACTAGAAACTCTAAGGAAACTAGAAGAGAACTAGAAGAGAGAGAGAGAGAAAGAGGAGAGATGTGCAACTCTTGCACAAGAGATGTTTTGGGCGTGAATACCAAGGATGGACGTCCAAGGGGGATTCTTCCCCTTTATATAGCCTCAAATCTCCTCGAGTCTCTTACTAATTGCATTAGAAGTCACACTTCCACACAAATTAGTAGCTTACTATTATCACTATTAGAAGTCCCACTTCAAATAGAAATAGTAACTTTCTAATTCCTTCCTTTTAGAGTTCAAGTAAGATTAGTAACTTTCTAATATCTTGGGTTAGCGTGGGGACCACTAGGGATTTCTTAGAAAGCTAGCTCCAACTGGGACACGCGACCCCACATCTCATGTGCAATCCGGGCCCATAGTTAATTGCAAATAACACCACTATATAAATGCAATTGCACTCCAGTCTTAGAAATAAATTACAATGAAGACCCTAAACTTCCTAATTACCATAAGTAGGCCCCTCTATCAATATCCATGGATCAATTGGAATAAATCTATCCCATCCAATCTTAGATCCACATCTTATTATCCTTGAGCCCCAATTAATCACAATGATCATCAATACCATCCAATTAACTCTTAATCGAGATGGGTGCGCACTTACTAATGATAAATCCATTAATTGGCACAAGGGGATATTATAAATAGATTCCATCTTGATCATTGTATGTTCCCACAGTCCTACTACCACGTACCCAAGGCACCGAGGTGTTGACCTACAGTTGGCCTCACTCATTGGTGACTCAAAGCAAATGAATAAACAGAAACTTGAGTTCATCAATGTCTCAGGATTGAGAGCCTATTGCTAGGGAATTATGAGAGCAGTCCTTAAATTGAGACATTATTTCATAAGGTGCTTCTCATGGTCCTTCAATACATCCAATGTACCAGCACTATGATCCAGAATCTTACATTTTGATGATCGAGACAAATTACACTATCTCATAGTGATCAAAGTGCTGCAACCTTATCAGATGCGATGCCCAGTCTCATTAATGGTTGTGAAGATATTTTTAAGTATAAGATTTGCGACACATATCTCCCATATGTGGATCTCATCCATATACATATATCACATCTAATATACTAATGGGACACGGTTCATCTCATGAACCATTATGTCATATGTATTGGTCATGTGCATTAAGTAATAAACACCATTCATCTCATGAAAGGAAAGCATGATTTTATTGATAAATAAAGAAATTAATCAATTTATTACATTAACTGATGGATTGAGACCACACTATCTAATAGTAGGAGTTAGAGATCTCTCTAGATCTGAGTTTTGGGGTTGGTTTGTGTGTTTGGAGACTTTAGGAGCTTTGGATTGCATTTTTATAGCTTGGATCTCTCTTTTCTCTCTCTACCTTCTTACAATTGGATCAAGGCAAGTGCAATATACCTATTTAGCATAGAATACATGTTTTTTCTTCTCTTGATTCTGTAATTCCAATTCAATTGTTGTAGTTATGTTAGATCTACCATTTGAGCTTAGTTTTATGGATTTATGGCCATTGATGGATGAGTTCTCTCATTTGGAAGATCAATGGCCCGTTTGATGATGGATGATTGTGTATTGAAGTGCCTTTTATGTTCTATGATGATCTTATGATGTTTGGACAAGATTGGGTTGATTTTGATGGGAATTGGATTGAAGGAGAAGAAAATCCAGAAATCTAGAATTCTGTGGACACGTGTACTCAGTAAATCGACTTGCAAGGAGGTCAACTGAAGACACTGCAAATTGGGGAAAATCAAGTCCCAGTTATTTTCTGCAGGCTTCTCAGTCCTGTGTACTCGGTCGACAAGACCCTGTGCTCGGTCGACCGATGACACAGGTTTTGCTGGAAATAACTAAGAGTTGGATTTCTACCTCAGGCCCAGAATTCAGTGTGTGCGGTCGACCTGACCCTGTTCCAGGCCGACCGGGCACAAAGAAAACTCAGGGTTTGGACTGAGACCTGGGACACCCTTTCAGCTAGAACTGTCAGTGTGTGCAGTCGACTGGATACACATGGATTTCTGAAAATCAGGCCTTTGCCTGCAGAGTGTTTGTTTTCTGTTCTTAGTGTGTGGGGTCGACCGTCCAGGCCAGGAGGTCGACCGGACACACTGTGTACAATAACTTTTCCTAGATTTCAGTTTTCGAGGTTATGATCATTTATGAGGCCCATTGACCATCCAAATGGACCTCTATTGATGTGCCAAACCCGAGTCAATGGTGTGGCTCAACCTTGACTCGTGGGGACCACCAAGTAGGGTCTTGGTTATATATATATTCTATGATGATTCGATCCTTAAATGTTGTTAATGATGCCCGTAACTTCTAGAGCACCAAACATAGTATCTATTGGCATCTGAGACTCCATTTAGAGATCAAATTACCCGAGATGAACCTGGACCCGAATGTGGACCATTACCTAGGTTGGATTATTGATATTTCCCTGTTGATTCCCGTACTTGAAGTTCTTACTCCACTTATCATATTACTGTCACTCTTATGTCCTTACTATAGCTTATAACTGTTAATTAAATGGAAAATGAATGACCTAGACCTAGGACTACTTAGAGGTGACCTGGTGATGTGATTTGGTGAACACTGACCCATGTTTGTGGCTATGCGGGCCCTTTTATGGCCTATGTATAGATGTTTAATACCCTAGATTGGAGAGGTGAATTCTATTGGACTTATAACTCATTATGGATGAGAATGAACTGTTTATTATTGGACTTGGATTGTGATCCATGGACTGAATTAATGCTTGGACCTCTTATAGACCTTGTTAGGACCTTGTTCACGCAAGGCAAAGTCAAGACAGACACAGACCTTTAATGTTTCCTCGAGTCGGCATAGGCATTCACTCAATTGTACTAAGCTCAGGCTTTGGACTGATCATCACTGGTAGGAGCTATTTATGAGTGTTGAGTGAGCTATCATGATGAGCTATGTTCTAGACGGACGGTGTGATGCCAAGTCCAGTCTCCCCGAGTGATGGGTGTGGTATGACTGTTGAGTATGATTTGCGGGGCTAGTCATTCCCTAGCACTGGTAAGATTCCTTGCCGCGATAGTGTCCAGTATGGGAGGATCGCGGCATAATATCCCGCGGTATCCAGCTCGTATGAATGTGCCATATTGTGTTAAACTAGATATTATGTTTATCCTGATTCTAAATGCTTATCTTGCTTAACTGCCTAGATCATGTATCTTGATATTCTCTTTAACTGTGTAATTGTCTTTACTCTTTTGATACATATATCCTATGTTACTTGTATACTGTGACTTACCGGGTCTTTAGATCTGACTCATTCTTGGTGCTTGGGTGTCTACCCCGATTCCGAGGACGGCGCGCTCACGCTAGTTGAGGCACTCGTAGTAGGGGATTACGGATGGGGACCAGCAGACCGAGAGGTCGAGTTGGAAGTTGGAGAGCCAGCACCTGGGGTGTGAGAGTTCTTTATTATTTTGGGATTTTGAGTGATTTTTTTTTGTAGTGAGTAGGGTAATTGTTAGAAATTGTAATAATCTTTTGACCTTTGTAACTTTGACACTTTAGGTTGGATTTCATCCCTCCTATATTTGTTATATACTTATGATACCTTATCATTGCTTTCGCTATATTCACATGCTTCCGCATTATTAATCGTTAATCTTATAAAAAGTTTTAAATTGGACCTCACTGCGGACCTACGATCTTGGAAGTTCTCGGATGAAACTAACTCGGCCAATTTAACCCCCAGGTAAGGGTAGGATCACGAATGGACCAGTTTGAATGACCATTGCCTAGAACAGTCTAGCTGTCTCCACACTCTGGACAAGGCTTTGCTTCGGCACCGAGATGATTAAGGACAACGATTAGGTCACTTTAAGTTTACTTTCTTCCAAAAGGACTTAAAACAAGTTGGGAAATAAAATAACTTTGCCAATTCATAAAAAGTTTCTAAAAATTCAATGATGTGTATTTTCTAATTAGCAATCCATGCACTTTCCTAATCAAATTTAGGGCGGTTTAACATTCCATGCATGCACCTTCTATATCTAGAAAGATGCCAAAAATAGCACACCCATAAAGCAATGTAAACAAGGAAAGTTAGAAAAGTTACCTTAAATGGCTCTCCCCGGCAGCGGTGCCAAAAACTTGATCGGACCCCAAGTGTAGGGTGCGATTGTAGTAATAATCTGGTGAGACTAGGTCGATCCACAGGGAGCTATTGAGTTAAGGTTTTCCAACATGCACCTGCCTTAAATGAAATCTAAAACTAGCCTAATTAAAAAATAATTACAACCATTCCTACTTTAATTAAAAGAATTAATTACAATCCAATGAAAGAAAAAAATTTCCTAAAACTAGAAACCCAAATCTAAAAAGAAATTCTCTAATTGCTGTAAAAGAAGACACAAGTTAGAACTTCCAATTAGATACCTACTAAAAATAAATCTTACTATGAACAAAAATATTTGAATTAGAAACTGAATCAAACTATGTTAAGGACAAACACTCAAATATAAAAGGAAACAAATCAAATCAAAATATGTTAGAGAATAAATCAACTATTAGTAAAATTTCTGAAATTAGAAACTTTCCAAGTTTAAAAATCTTCTCATAAAACAAAATTAGAAAGAATCTGAAGATATAAAACTAATTAAAGTTACTAACAAAAAAAAGAAAGGAAACTAACCTAAGTTACGATTTACTAAAAATAAAACTATGCAGAAACTTTTACACAATCTATGAAAAAGTTAGCTTTCTAAATTAAATATGATCCTAACATAATGTAATATGCATGGAATAACATGAGAGGCAGCATAAAATAATGAGTGTGCGACATATAATTATAAAAGGTGCAGGAATTAATAGTGAAGTGCTGACAATAAGGATGGTGTGCATAAATCAAAGGTGGTAAAAAAAAACTGAAATATAAAAGTGGTGAGTTGCTCTTTAAAATCTCATTCTCAATCTTGGGTAAAAAAAAATTAGAAGTGCAAACCTAGGGTCCTGTTCTTCAACTTGGGTTGTCAATCCAAGTTGAGAATGATAAATCCTCTCTTTTTAATAAATAAATTTCCTACTTGGATTCTTAAACTTTTCTTGGTCAACCCTCTTCAACTTCACATTGTATTGCCTCCAAAAATACCGTGTATCCGTAGAAAACAAGGTATATTGTGTGGACTCTAAGGTGAGTTGTTAGTAATTATTCCAAGGCAAAAAAAAAAAAAAAAAAAAACCAAAAGTAAGAACTAACCCTATTGCATGGATCACAAATCTAATATTAAGAGATACACAAATCAAGAACACAATTTAAAAGAAACAACTTTATTTGCGAGCATGAAAATTATTTACAGGGAATATAACATTGAAAAGCAAGAATACGCACTAGGATGTTGAGAATCCCTCTTTCTAGTTGAAACCACAAGGTTGGTGGTATGGCCTTTGGAAAGAACCCCCTTGGTGAATTAAGATGGAAGGGCAAGAAAGAGAGAGATGGTATTAATTCTCTAGAGTGAGAGGTGAGCAATTCTCAAGCATAAAGAACATGGTACACCCAAGCCTTGCTTATATAGATTTTTGGTGCAAAATTTCCTTGAATTGGGTACACTATTAATGGAAACTCATGTACATGATAGGCCTTGAATTATGCTCCAATTTCCTTGAATAGATGAGGACCACCCTAACATGCTGACGGTACAACCAAAAGGAGGGCTAGGTTTGGACATTCCTATCACTTATTTCTCCCCATTTTATTCTCTTTGCAAAGCTACTTTCTATGCTTGACATATCTTCCTTCTTCTTTTGGAATGTTTGAGATGATTTGAAGAGAAAGAATCTCTTGAAATTGGTTGGCATTATTTGGCTCAAATCCAGCTGAGGTGGGACGTCCATGTGCAAGTTTTGAGAAAAATCCCCAATTGCTTCACTTTCTCCTTTTGATTTCTTGGCAAAGAAGGGTCCTTGCATTCTTTCCTCTTTTATATTTCTTGCTCCACAATTATCTTGATCTTCCATCCTCTCTTGCTTTTGAATTTTGAATCTTGATATTTGAAAAATATCTTCAACAATTGGAAATGAATTCTGAAATCTTTTTTAGCCATGAATGGACCCCCTCTTGGACGCCCCACATGAGTGACTTACACATGTGCATGTGTGAGACCATTTTTCTCATTTCCTGCAAGTCACATAAAAAATGAATTTTATATGAAAAGACGAATTTACCCTTAATTCACGAATGCATGACTGCGGGCCCATCTCTCATGAAAAGATGAATGAAAACACATTAGAAAAATCTTTCCAAAAATAAAATTACGAAAATGGCAGGTTTCATAATTTGATGCAAAAATGCTGGTTTTTAGCAAATTATGCATGGATGCGCTACAATGGATAAAAAATGCATAAAAATCATGATATGATACTAAATGAAGCTCTCTTGACTTGATAAGTCCTTAAACTTACCAAAACCATGAAAATGTGCATTTTTAAGGACTTGTCAATGAGAAATTTCTAATCACTTTAGTTCGTGGTGCATTTTGACTTCGAACAAAATGAATAAAGAGTGGGAATGACATCTCGAAACCTAGAGACAAGCCATGACATAGTGTCATAAAAAAACCCTACATCTCAAATTCTTATTAAAAACAAAAAAAAAACCATTGCAATTAGTCTTCAACAGTAAGTGCAGGAGATATCATGAGTTATCACAACATCCTAAATTCTTGAAAAAAAAAAAAAGGCATCCCAATTTCTTGTTGGAAGGTAAAGAAAGACGCAAAGTGTTTCAGTTTTGGAATTTTATTATCAGAAGATTGAAAATGATGATCTTCTTTCAAATCTTTCCCAGTTTCCGCTAAAGCCAATAGATTTTTTTTTTTTTTTTTTGTTATGCCATAGTAAACTTCCGACTGGAACTTTCCCGATATGAGAGCAGCATAACAGAGATACTAATAAGTATATATTAATAAGTGTTATATATATATATATGGGTAATATTCAAGTGAGAACTGTTCTCACATATTATGTGAGAACTTATTTGTGGGGCCCAATTGTGGGCCCCATTTGGGGATGGGATAAGGGGGGATGGAAAGATCTATGTGAGACCACCCCAAGTATCAAGTTTGACCCCAAACCCATGCCCCTAACCCCTTCATCCGTGGCCCACAAATTTAATGGCTTCATATTCAAAAAATTATTCAACCCTCGATCCAACGGTTCAATCCATTCGGATGTGTGTCAATCCTTGGGATTAGTAACTATAAAGGGGTTCCCTATTGGTTGCTAGGTTTGAATAGGTTGCTAGTTGGGCCCAAAAAAAAAGTTCTCATATAATAGGTGGGAACTAGTTCTCACTTGAATATTTCCCTATATATATTTATTGATCTTTCGTTCACCAACTAAACCAACCAACCGTAATAATTCCCAGCGGTACGCGTACCCAACCCTCCCCCCTTGGATCCCATCTCCACCTACCCAACGGACCACCGACCGTTGCAGTTCTTCTCTTTCCGTACAATCAGTTCCTCTTCTTACAGGTGAGAATCTCATCCCCATTTCTCTATTATTCGGCAGAGCATATCAATCTTTTGACAAATGGGAATTTTGGGAATTCCAATTGCATTGCATGGATTTCTCAGCTTACTTTCTAATTCCCCAAGTAATCTATTCTAGTCTTTAGGATGGGAATTCAGGAATCTCGAATCCCATTCTGGGGTTATCTTATTCTTCCTTCAGTTACATTTGGATCTTGGGAGGGAAGAAGCTATTTTTCTTCATACTTTACACCTTTTGGGAGTAGTAGTCGTCCCCAGACCTAGGGCCCTAGGTTTTGAGATGGGTACTTCTGTTGTAATGCATAAATTGTATATTGTTGAATATCGCATCCATCACCATCATCATCATCATCATTTTAGGCGCTGTCCCATTTGTTAGTTTTGCGCTCTCAGCCCAATTTAAAGCCATGTTATTAATTCCAATGCCAATTACACTATGGGTTCGCCCTTTCCATAGTTGGCAGCTGATGATTGAACCTCCCTCATTTTTTGCCTGTCTTGGTGATGTGGGTGTTGTTTTCCTCCTCTTAAATATCTTTTTAAGAATTTTACTTGGTTTTATATGTTAATTTTTTAATTAAAATTATCTGACAAAGACAGCCTTATTGAGTTGCAAAAGCTTTAGGTGAATATATAATTTGGAATTTGAGATTTCCTTATGGGGAGAGTTGGGTTAGACATTAGGTATATTGTCTGGAAGAATCCTAGAATTCTTGATAAATTAGAAGAGATGGCATATAGAGATTGTCTTTATATTTGAGACTGTAGTGACAGATGCGTGATTGTTCTATATTTTGGAACTTGCTGCACTATTCTAGGTGAATTATCCCAAGTAGTCCTGGGAATTGAGCAAGAAATGTCACCCGAATAGATTCTTTTGTTCAAGCCCAAGTTGATAGTGCTGTGAAACTAAATTGTCAACAATGTATGTTTATGCAGTACCAAGCAGCCAGTGCTTTTATAATTGTTGGGTACCACTTTGATTGAAGCAAGATTCTTATAAGCTGAATATTAAACAATAAAGAGCAAAAAATGAGACAAAATACAACAAACAAACGGCTTGAAGAAAACACATATTGCTAAGAGGCTGATGCTGACTTCCTTTTTGGATCTTAAGGTTTATGCCTCAAGTAACAAGAAAACAATCAAGAACAGGAGAGGAAATCTTGTTGGCTATATATTCAATAGAAAATAGGAATATCTCTGATATGGCTTGAAAATTCGCTTAGAAGAAAAGAACAACCCCTTTATGACGAATTGAAGTGTTGCAAAGTGCAATGTCTTACGAGAAGAGGGTGGCCTTTTAACGACTATGGTAGGAAGCAGTTGTAAGTATCATGTTATGTTGTGGCTAGCATAGAGCTTAGCTCTAAGTAGGGATGAATGAAGAAGTAGAACTCAAAGTACTGACTCTTGATAGATGGAATAAGCCTTCGAGGACAGAAACACTGATGAAATGAATCATGTTAGCCCACATTTGATTATCTGAAGGAAAAAAAAAAAAACCAATTGAGATTACTATGTTATTCAATATGTGCTCAAATGATGGGAGGAGGAGAAATGAATAATCCATGTTGATTGTAGAAGAATTGTCATTCATCAATCTGGGCCATCCAGCAAAAGGTCTTGACCTTCGATTCCTTGCATTCGTAAAATTTATCATGAGTAGAAAATGGTAAACAATCCCACCATTGGAGTGCAAAATGGATACCCAAGATTGTTTACTATTATAAAGGCCCAATCATCTGTATGACCGTTAGTCATTTGAGACCTTCATTAGATTTTCATAATCTTTACAATTCAGTTCACTAGATGGTTCTAGCATTACTTTTTAAATTCTACTTTAGATTTTGTTTTGGTTTGCCTTCAAATTGAAACATTTGGGTTATTTTCATGTTTTACCGAATGTTTTGGTTTTTCAACAAAAAAAAAAAAAAAGGTATAGAAAATAGCAAAACAGAAAAAGATTACAGGGAGAATAATTAACAGCAGTGCTACATATTTACTTCATTCTACTTTATGCACAATATGGTATGAATTTTACATCTCAATAAGTCGTGTTGTGCTGGTCATGATGACAATGCATTCTCATTCTCAATAATCGTTGTCAAAGCCTCAAAAAATACTTAAAAAACTTCTTATGGCAGATATTTTTAATCCCATGAGGTGGTTGGAGTCATGACCGGCAAAAGGAATTGTAAAAGATCACTTTTTCTTTCATTTCCCCAAAAATATAGAAAAGATGCAGAAAAATTATTAAAGGAATTGCAAAACCTACTCATTTTAGGCCATAACAGTCGTTAGAAGTGAAATGATGCAAGAAAACGTCCAAAACATGAAGATTAAAAGAGAGTGGCCCTCGGTTTAAGTGTAGGATACTTGTTTGAGTGAGTGAATTTTGCAAAAACCTAAATGTTAAGACCATATATATAGAAAAATCTGTATTTATGTTCTAGTTTCTTCTCATTTCCTCTCATTAGCTTATTGGGTCATGCGGAGTGTTTTATCTATCACGAAATAAAAATATTATGTTTATGCTCCATTATTTATACACTGTGATGCCTAGATACAGCATGGATATCACAGGCACACAGATTTTGCAGATAAAAAGTAAAGTATTGGATACAATAGGACATGATACGTTGCCCATTTTGAAGCATCCGTGCATCATAGTTTATACACAACACACATTCTCTCATATGTCTCTTCCTTCTTCCATTTCTTCTTTATAATTCTTTCTTATGATCTTATCTAAGACAATAAGAATATAAAGTAACTTGGTATCAAAGCATGATTTGGCAGTGCTGATCTTTGTCTTAACCTAGTCTGACATAAGTTATATACAAGTAATATCGACATCCTTAATCCATAGGTTAATACTTGGAAGCAAAGACTTGGAGAATTAAATCTGTGATTATTGCTGATTTTCTATGCAAAGCAGAAAATATGGTAAATTCTGGAAGAAGGAAAAATATAAACAAGGGGAAATTTGATAAGAAAAGAAGAAAGGGATTTTGGCTCATCCAACTTTGGGATCAGTGCCTGGCATCCTTATGTATTTATATTTAATATTTTCAGTATTTACAAAAAAAAAAAAAAAAACCTTTTTTCTTCCATTATTTACAAATAAATCCCTGATTATAAAAATTACATGAAACCTGATTTCTAACACTCCCCCTCAAGCTTGACAAAACATGACAATTGCTTCTTGGTGATAGATTTTGTGTGAAAATTTGCCACATCAATTGGAGAGTGTCAATTCAAATCCCTTTCTCAAGTTGCCACAACTTTCTCTTGAACAAAATGATGATCAACTTCAATGTATTCGGTTCCCTCATGATAAACAGGATTTTTGCAATGTATGCTCTGTTGCTTTCTTGTCACAATGTAGAAACATCGGTTTACTGTTAGGGGGCAGTGAGAGAGCCAATCACCCTTCCGAAGAATTCTCAACTACATCAGCTAACAACTCCCATGACTTGTTATTCTTCTTCAGAACCTGATCTTTCAGCCACTGTTTTTCTCCCCATGATAGTAGGAGGCCTCCAACCAGGGTGCTATATTCAATGTTTGTCCTTCTATCTGTTTTGGAACCTGTCCTATTTGTATCTGTGAATGCTTCTATATCTAAGTGCCCATGACATGCATGGAGTATGACTTGTCCTGGTGATCAAATATCTTAAAATCCGATGAACATTTGAATGTCTTGTTCTTGGTGCATGCATAAACTGTCTGACCTTAGTAACTGTATAGGAAATGTTCGGTCTTGTGAATGTGAAATAAATGGCTTTCCAACCGATTCTTGGTATGCTCTCAGATTATTCTACAAATCACCGCTCTCATGGTCAAGACTATAATTCTACTCTCTAGGAGTTTGAATTGATTTTGTACCCAGCTTACCTGTTTCTTTCCAAAAGTCCACAGTATATTTCCTCTTGAGTGATTACTAAAACTATAAGGTCAAACTTGACATTCCTATATTCATATCACACCATTACTCGACTGAAAACTTCCGAACCATGCTCTTGGTGAGTGCTTCAGCCCATGCAAAGTCTTTTGTAGTCTACCCATGCAAACTTCCCTTTACTTTTCAAAGTTTTTTTTTTTTTTTTTTTCACCTTCCATGAAATGTATTATTTATGTATATTTACTTGTGCACTGTTTTCTTTATTATTGCACGGACACTTCCATCGAGTAAACAAGAGACAAGTTAAATATTTTCTCATTGTGCAGGCTAGCTCTTTAAATTTCATACTCAACATGCCTTCATTTTCACTTGCTGGAGAACCAACCAACCCACCCACCATGCACACCCTCCATTATCAGCCATTATCTCTTCACAAAGCCTGGATCCTATTCTAAATTTAAAACTTTTTATTCTGTATTGCCATAAACTCAAAATACAATTTGGTCTTGTGCTTCATAGCTCATTGTGTATGTCATGCAGTGTTTATGAAGGAACTAAACACATCTCTAAAATGTGGAAGGTCATTAGAATTTGGAAATAAATTTGTGCTCAGTATGATTATTTAGAGTCTCTTTAACTGTTTCTTTTGTTTTTTTCTTTTTCCGTGTTATTAACTTTCTTTGGCCTTCTTTAACCGTTTCTTTTGCTTTTTTATTTTTCGCTGTGTTATTAACTTTCTTTGCCTTGGCGTTTGAGTTTTACGTGACTAGATGTGGAAGGTCACAACCACCTTTTTTGAAAGAAAAATAAATAAATTCAAAGGTACTATTCATTCGACTCAGTAAAAAACAAATGCAGCCAAGGGCTTTCGGTCCCAAGTTGGGACTTGGTCCTTGGCTAAGTACAATGCAACCTGGCCGACATGACTCAACTCGAGGGGCACCGACTCACCTCTTGAGTATGAGTTTTAAACCCTTGGTTTTATGTAGATATTACCACGGATTTGCCTCTTGAGCACTTCAGAAATTATAAGATGAACTGTATTATCTTGACAGTTCATTATCTTTAGTTTTTAATAACTTGGTAATCGAAGGTCTTCTTATTTTAAGTTAGTACCTATGTTCGTAAGCATAGGTGTCGGCATGACTCGCCGTCTCTTAACGATCATTAACGAGTTGCCTCACACCCCGACAAGACAAGGTTTAAGCTAGTACCTATGATACCTAGATATGGCACTGCAGGGACATAGATTGCATATAAATTGAAACATTGGATATGATACGATATGCATATGTTGCCTATTTTGGAGGGGTATCATATGCTGGTACTAATCTGAAACTACTCCCCAATGGATATGCAGGTGTGCTAAACCAAACTGCTGGACACTGTTTACATTTCTGGCTACATGGCCTCTGTGAATGGATATCTAAAAGGACAAGGGAATCAGCCTCTTTTCTCTTTTGGAGTTATAGCTGATGTCCAGTATGCTGATATTCCTGATGGTCAATCATTCCTTGGTGTTCCCCGGCATTATCGCCATAGCATTCTGGTCTTGCAAAGAGCAGTAACAAATTGGAACAGTCACCAGAAACTCAAATTCTGTGTCAACTTTGGGGACATTGTTGATGGGTTCTGTCCCAAAGAAGAGTCTCTAACAGCTGTAAATGGAGTCGTTAAGGAATTTGATAATTTCAATGGGCCCACCTATCACATGCTTGGAAACCATTGCCTCTACAATCTACCACGAAAGACATTAATTGAATTGTTGAGGATTCCCTCACTGAATGGTCATGCATACTATGATTTCTCACCAATTCCAGAGTATAGATTTGTGGTTTTAGATGGCTATGACATCAGTGCCATTGGTTGGCCACAGGATCATCCAAATTCATTCGAGGCTATGAAGGTTCTGCAGACAAAGAATCCCAATGCTGAAAAAAATAGTCCAATGGGAATGGAGGGCCTGGAAAGAAGGTATTTGATGTTCAATGGGGCTGTAGGAAAGGAACAGCTGGAATGGCTCGATGGTGTCCTCCGTGATTCCTCCATGCATGGACAGAAGGTGATTGTCTGTTGTCATCTGCCTCTAGACCCTGGCGCATCCTCTCAAGAAGCACTTATGTGGAATTACGACGAAGTGATGGGTGTTATACACAGATACAAGTGTGTGAAGGCTTGCCTAGCTGGCCATGATCACAAAGGTGGATACTCTGTTGATTCACATGGGGTTCATCATCGAGTTCTTGAAGCTGCTCTCGAGTGTCCTCCTGGCACAGATGCATATGGCCACATTGATGTCTACCATGACAGATTGTTCCTTTCAGGTACTGATCGAATGGAAAGTACTGAGATTATCTTTGAGTCTTAATGAAAAATCATTTCTGTTCATCTTATTTCATTTCATGTACCAGAAACTTAGTCATTACATATTGTAGCTGTAAACCATTCATAAGAACTACTCTTCAAATATTCAAGATTAACCGTAACTCTGTAGGAAGTTGGTCTATTAATGTGCCACATGCATCTAGATAATGGAAATTCAATCTTCATACATGTGGCACATGGGCATGAGATCCATACCACCTGTCTGGTGGTCCCTGCTGTCAACGATACTAGTTGCAGAATCCTAGCACTCTGATGGAAGACTTTCGCTCATTGAATTTGGACCTTTAGCGTGACCTTTAAATAAACAGAATATTCAATTTGTTATGGTAAAACCCGTAGGAACTGGTCTCATCTGATTGATGTGATTTTAGGCTACCGCTCGTCATTGCTTGGCGTGGCTAGGCGATTGGTATGAACCTCAAGCTCATTCTATTTATATTTGGATAAAGTGTTGACTATCTATCAAAAGCCCTAAACAATCTCTTGTTCATTTAAAGGAACTATGTCAATTTCTATGAGCAAGATGTATTTGGCATTGTGGTTTTGTGCATGAGAAAGCCCGCCAAAGCAGACGTCGGGTTTGGGATTTCTACTACCCAGCTCAGAGAGCCTGGTTGTGTTCTTTGTAATCAAGACCTCTTCTTCCTCTACTGAATTTTGCTGCATACTTATAACAGCAATTCATCATGGGTCAGCCCTAACCCAACCATTTATTTGATGGAACTAGAGGACCCCACCAGCATGCCTCTCGTCTCTCTCTCTCTGTTTTTTTTTTTTTTTTTTTTGTCATGGTAATTTTATTCACAGTAGGTTTATTTATTAGGCCAGAAGATCAAGCTTAGGCCAATTGTAAAGCTTAAAAGTGAGGCTCGGTCTTGCCCCACTGCCTAACTCATCAATTGACATCCCTACTCACTATTTGATGTGATTTCATTGATCAGGCAGGGTTAAAGCTCAACCATTAGTCATCCGACATGGAGGAACATGAAGTGATCCTTGGTATCTCCTTTTCATCTTTTACTGAAAGCAAACATAAGGTCCATAGTGAAGTACCTCTTGAGGAAGGCAAAGAAGAGAACACCCTAATACAAATTGAAAAACACTAGTACACAGGCGAGATGCCTTTCTCTTTCTGGCTGAAACTTCTTCCTAGGGCTTGCACTGGCTTGAAGATAGATAGATGCCTTATGAAGAGGCCACGCCGTAGGGACCTTCTTTTCTTGTTCCATTATACGAAATGCCAGTTGCCTATTAATTTGGTTTAGAATATGTAGCTTTGAGGTACACACACATACAATTTTTCCATGGGCCTGTTAGGGTTGAGTTGAACCTTTCCAAGACCTTGCTCGTTTAGTTCATCAGCCTAATATTGAGGCCTGAATCTGAGCTCTTTAGCAGAATTTTGCCCCTCATTAAATATGTTAGACCAAGCATTCTCACAAATAATTATATATAAATAAACAAATAATAATTATTAAAGAGCAATGGCCTGGTAATGTATGAATAACTATGTTGACACTCAGGTGTTGCCTTCTTTGCACCCATGAGAGAGGGCACACTTTACCCCTTGGTTTGCATCATAACCATCACAGAACTGTTAGGTTAGGCTGGGATTGCAGTGCTATTTTCAAATCATAAAAGCTCCAGAATAAAATCCTAGACACGAGATGAATGACAAAGATGAAATGATAAATTTGCTGGAAAATGAACTACCAGCCATCACCCTAGTGGTTTATTTCTCATATTCTTTTGATTCTATTTCATTAAAAAGAAAGGTTATTTGATGTTTCATTTTTAAAATTCACATTTGATCTAATGGAATGAATTATATGAAAACAAATAGGCCCTTAATGAAAAATGAATCAAGAAGAGATGAAAAATATGTAACCAGTCATCACTTTCATAAAATTCAATTCATATACTACGTCAAAACATCCGAAGAACGACAGTCATAGGCTGTAGTTAAAAAAACAGAGAGTTGTAGCTTTCGTTTTTTGTGTCTCAATTTGGAGTGTAGCTTTCGAAAAACCACAGTTCATATATGGTTTTTAGTGGAAAATTTTAGTTTCTGATACGACATTCATAGGCTGTCGTTTTTTCAAAACCCCTGCTCCTATTTTGAGATAAAAAAATAATAGTCAACGGTTGTAGTTTTTTTAATTTTTCTTGAAAAAAAATAAAGTATTTCAAAGATTAAACCTATTTAATATCAATAGCAGTCCATTTAAACAACTCAAACAACCATATCTGTCAGCCATCTAAAACTCAACCATCCGCATGTTAGCCATCCATACAAAACTCGAATAACCATATCATTTCATTCATCAAAAGCACATGCATCCATATAATATCCAAGTATCAACTAAAACCACGTCATAAAAATCCATCAACCAACGTTAATTCAAACTTACACCCTCAAAACATTTACTTAAAAAGTAAGAATAGAAAAGTAATAAAGTATGGTCCTAATTATAGGCCAATCAAGCACATCGCCTAGTATGACATCTCCTAACTTGTGTTCCCCGTCGAATAAGTCAACACTCCCATCAACAATCTTATCTAACACAATCTTGTAGAAACCTGCCTTCGGTAACTCCGTTAAAGTCTTCCATAAGCAATTATGTTTTTCTTTGTCATGTGCTGCAACTTACACGAAGATGGGCCTCTTGTGTGTGTGATTGTTTAGTCAAAGTGTGCAGATTGACTCTAAGAACCTTAGCTCACATACATACATCATTAGGAACACATTAATTTTCATTCCGTCAAACCTATGTTAATGAATCTCTCCCATTCTTCTTTCTTAACTCTTTTGGGTGGGTTATCTTTTCTCTCAACATCTGTTTGATATTTATCGTGAAAATTCTTGCATAGCTTCAACTTCCAATTCCCCCAATGTGCATTTGCCTTGTTTATCACATATACTTTGTTCTGAATTGGGACTTCAAACATACTCTACTTAATAGCCAATTAATAGATTAGTCATGTTGAAAAAAAAAAAAACAACTATATAAATGGGTACTCACACTGACAATCTCCCACACATGCTCCTTCACTAAAATTGGCACTTGTGACCAGTTATCAATACAAGGTCATATATTGGACTTGGCAACTTTCCCTATAGCCGAAGATAGCTTAGCTGTATTAGGACCAATGGCTTGGCTACAGAGGCTAAATGTAACACGGGGAAGATGACTCGCTACAAATGTCATTCTAAGTTAGTAATATTACAGAAATTAGTGAATATTGAAAAAATTAATATCGCAATACATACATTTATGGGAAGATCATCCTTGTAAATTAGATATTGTTGCCATCGTTGATCTGTCATGCAACACAGTGCCTGTAACCACAAGAGCCACAATAGAAAATTCATGACATTTTAAATATATCGGCATTCGAAATGAATCTGGATTTCATTAATAGGCATTAAAAGAAAACATGCAAATATTGTTAATAGACATTTATATGCTAGCACGAATGTTAGCATTAAAAGGCTTGTCATACATGAATTCAAGACTTAGATCTTGTCATCAACGATAGCATCTTGTAATGTTGCACTTAAGCTACTTCCATTAGTTCTAGCCTTGAAGACTAAGGGATCTTCAAAATTAAGAATCAACGTCATGATTCAATTTCTTTGGATCTTCCAAGACAACATGCCAATCATTTGCTGGCCTACTGTGATCTTTACAATAGAGCACTTGAGTGCCTTGAGAAGCTAGAATAAAAGGCTCATCATCTTCCTTTGAATCTCTTTGCAACCTTCTCAAGTTGACATATATCAAGTTAGTTGCTAGATTAACATAGCATCCATGTTTGTCTTCTATACGCACCCAATCACAATAGAATACCACTTGTTTAAAGTCATGGTAATGTAGTTCTAGAATTATTTTGATGGCTCCGTAGTAAGCGGCCTCTTCATGCACAAGGTTGGTGTCCTCGACGCTTGACTTGAAAGGGGTTAAAGCCTTCATTGAGACCCCACTATTCTATATCGTTATAGTCATTTCAGCATCCAAAGTATAAAATACATATCCATTTATTGCGTATGCATTATAGAAAATGGCTTCAAATGAAGGTCCATCAGCAAGCCTTTTCATAACACTGTTTTCTTCATTTCTTAATTCTTGTCTAAGGCAAGGAATGTATTCAATCGCTTTTTCTGTTCACATAGTGCCTCTTCGATTTTGAACAATGGGCCTTTGGCTTTGGATGTATTCATTATTTCCTGGTTAGATTTAACAAACACGAGTTCGATTGTCGGTCTCAAATTATGCAATGTTTTCATAACCTACATATTAAGATGGCAAAATTTTTACTTACCTCTCCCACTCCGCATTCTCAATATAATGTTTCAACACCCATTTACGAGCTTGCTAGTCTTGTACAAAAGTAAGATTGTAGACCTTCCCATTTTGATCAATAGGGTAGGCACATTCACCATCATCATCCATCCATTTCCCATGTCCTTGCTTATGGCTTCTTTCTATACTATCCGACATATAATTCATAGCATACAACATGGATTCCTCCATTAAGTAACACTCTGTAATGCAACCCTCTGGATATGTTTGATTCACCACATAACGTTTATATGTCTTCATCTTTCTGATACAAGTTAGCTAGATTAGATACCAATGCTAATTTGCAATAAATTAGTTAATTAGGAAAGAACTCAAATTAACAAAAATACTTTAATTATCGCTCAAAAGGATATATCCATCGATATCTAACAAGTCCGCAAAACTTCGCCTCCTCTGCCAAGTGCACAACTAGGTGTATCATTGAAATGAAAGATGATGGAGGGAAGTATTTCTCAAACACACAAAGTGCTACCACAATATGTTCTTGCATCTTTAAGATTTCTTCACGATTGATAACCTTTGAGCATATGACATTAAAGAATATTGATAAGTCTCGAATAGCAAAACGTAATGGCGTATGTGACTCAAAAGCGTGCGTAAGCAACGCTGGTAATAACGGTTGCAAAAGCATGTGATAATCATGCGACTTAAGATTTTTTAGCTCCTTTTCCTCCAAGATAGCATTGTGTCTCCAACATGCACTATATCTGATAGGAACCTTTAAATGATATACTATTTTACATGTCAAATCTTTCTCCAATCGGGATAGAGTGAAAGGAGCTTCTGGACATAATTTATTGCCATTTTTTCCAATTGGCCACAACTTTTTTTTAATCCCTAGCTCTTGCAAGTCGTTCTCGGGATTTAAGACCTATCCTTAGACTTGCCTTTTGTGTTCATGATTGTTACAAATAGGTTTCCTGCATCATTCTTTTCCAAGTGCATTACATCCAAATTGTGGCGAATAAGTAAATCCTGCAAAATTAAAAAATTTATGCTAATATGTTAGTTAACTAAATAAGATTAGTTTAATATTAAGAATTTTTTAGAGCGCACCTTCCAATAAGGCAAGTCAAACAAAATAGATCTCTTTGACCATGGAGTGTTCTCATTTACCTCTGCATGTTTTCTCTTCCTCTTATTGACTGGGTTCTTTTCCGAATTTAGCATGTATAGTTTCCATTTTTCTTAACAATTATGAACCATTCATATGCTTGGGATTCTTCTCATGTTCTTTATTCCCATGAAATTGGGATTTTTGGATCCTAAAAGGATGTCCCATATCTTGTAGCCACTTTCTATGCCCCATGTAAGCAAACTTATTCCCGTTATTTAGCCACAATGAGTTTGTTCCTTCGCTACACACAAGACATGCATACTTTCGCAACCCGACAAATGACCATATGCTAGAAAATCATGTATAACCCATAACAAAATTGCTTTCATTGAGAATATATTTTTATTGGACGAGTCATATGTTATGGCTCCTATGGACCACAAATCATTCAACTCATCCACAAATGGTTGCAAGTAGACATTGATGTCATGTCCTGGGCCATACTGCCCAGGAATCAATAATGTTAACATAGTGAATTCCTTCCGCATGCATAAAGATGGGGTAAGATTGAATGGAACAATCATAATAGGCCAACAACTATAGGAGTTAAAGTCCAAGACGAACATTACATGCCTCACGTGCAAAGTCGGCTTTTTAAGGTAAACTTGTTTCCAAGATGAATAATCCACTGGATGGCGCATGATTGATTCATCTGCTACTAAGCTCGCATTTGCATGCCATCTCATGCTCTCTGCAATCCAGAGTACACTTACAGTCTTTGCAACCTTGGTGTCAGTGGAAAGTATCTTAGTTTTTTCCAAGGCAGAGTTTTTTTTTCTTGGTTTATCTAAACTCTCCAGTCGCCATCTACTTTCACATGTGGAACTATCCTTATTTTCATGCAATCATTATGGCATGCATGGATAATCTTGTAATCCATACGCAAAGGACTTGATCTTTTTTTTTTTGTTGCATTGTAGGTGGTATTCAACACAGTGTTTCCGAGTGGCAAAATACTTTTTTATCAATTTCAGCAGCGTTGTGAAACTCTGATTAGACCATTGATATGTAGCCTTCAAGCTTAACAAATCCACTGTTTTAGACAACTTTGTATGTTCAATTTGACATGAAGGATACAATGGTTTTATAGTGTCCTCCATCAACTTCTTGTACCGAATATGTTCTGTTGAATAATCTTGAGATTCAACAAATTCTTCATTAGGAGCTTCATGAGAGCATAGAGATGTATTACCTCCCATATGAACTTGAGCTTCAATCTCGTCATGAAAACGTTCAAATACATCATTGACCATATCAACCATTCTTGGAAACGTATCACTCAATCTTTCCATGCTACCGCCTTCTACTTTTATGCAACTTTTTGAATGGATTTCTCCATGATGAATCCATGTTGTATAACTTGCATCTATACCATGGCAAATTAAATGATCATAAATATCTCCTAATGTTTTCTTCCCTCCTTTTAAATTACAACATGTGACACAAGGGCAACAATACCAATCATCACCCCCCCTAATTTCTCTTTATTAGCTTCTATGAATGCAAAGATTGACTTAACCCCTTCTATGTATTCAATCAAATGCCTTGGTGCCATCATTCACGCCTTGCTTTGAGACATTTTCTGAAATAGAAAATCTATAGATTATGTCCCACATAATATGTTTCATCAATATTCAAAATGAAAAATGAAGAAATACAATCCAAGACAATAAATGAAAGAGGCCAAACACCACTTGCCAACTTTCCCAAAAAATGCGTATTTCAGAAACAGCTCTGTCAAACCAAATAACCAATTAAAACAGTTTGAAAATCACTTGCCAGTATTTCTACTAATAACCAACCAATCCAAAAGGCATCAAATTCAGCAAAACACTAGAATACTAGTAATGAATTCATCTTTAGAAAATCGGAAGCTAAAATAGAGATAAGAAATCAAAGACTTTTATAATTGAAATGGAAAGAAATGGAACCTAGTTTCAGATCATGTTAAAATGGATACCATTTTTAAAACCCGGAAATAAGAACCTAAATGTACTTACTACAAGAGCCAAACAAGAACCTTTCTTTCCTTTCCTTTTCTTATCTTTTTTTTTTTCCTGCTTAGAAGCAAAATATGTTTTTAAAATAGAAAGGTATTTACAAAAACGAAGGAAACCAAAAGAAACATATAGCATGATGAACCGTATGCAAGCTGTTCCATCTTACTGATGTCAAAACAAGAACATTAATGATGTCCAAACAGATTCAGTAAATTCCTCATTATGGAGCATGATAGATAAGTAAATCACATGAGAGTGTGGTTTCAATATGCCTGGGCAAGTCATGCTTAACATAATCCAAATTAGAAAAATAAAAATGTAGGGTTCTTTCTTTTAGATGTGTTTGGAAAAAAAAAAAAAACATTAGGAGGTGCTCCTTCATCTTACTGTTCCTATCTTGCAGACACAACCCTCATATCAGGCCACCTTTGCAGGAAACATTTATGTTAAATATTGAAATTAAAAAAAAAACCTAATATTTATATTTTTCATTTATACATGTCACTCCACTCTGCAGCTCCTAGTTGAAAAAAAAGAAAAAAATGACATCTCTACCAATCACATGCATATTGTATCCTTAGTCAGACCACATTTAGCATTCGCATCCACCAAAGAGTTCCTCACAACAGTTTTGTTTCCAAACCCCTTCTCACCAGCCAGCTGATAAATTTCCATCCCTTTCCATAAGTCCTTCACCTTAGCGCAAGCACGCAACACACTCATCACAATGATAGGATCCACTTCCACCCTAGCAATTCCTATGCAAACCCATTTTGCACAAACCCAAAAGCCATATGGTTCCACAAATAGTAGAATCAACATTTTTTTCTGCAGCAAATGGGCACGGTAGAGATTCCATTTTTATGTTCGATTGGATTCACAAAAAAAAACATATAGATATATTATTTAATAGCAATTAACAGTTTGAATTGGTTCAAACTCGCGAATGCATGGAATATGGATTAATCCTTGAGATAAGAGGACATGAAGCACCAACCACATAGTAACAAGCATTTGAAAGTCAGTTTCAATTGATAGAACTCTTAATCTCATCTCTATTCTTCCAAACATTTTTGTTGACAAACTCACCCCCAATGATGTAAAAGACTCTTACCTTTTAGCAACCAATTACTTTCCCCTTCTCTACCCAAATAAAGCCAAGTTGTTAGGTCCAATAAGCAACACACATTCACAACTATAGTTATAAAAAAGAAAAAGAAAGTTAATACCTGAGATGTTTGTCCAATCAGGGAGGAGATAAAGGGTTGCAGAGACAAGACAAAATAGAAGATTGCAAACCTGAAGAGAAAAATAAAATTAATAAAAATAGATAAAAGTTTGTATCTTGTAATACCAAAATCAACTAATATAAGTTATATATCATTGTAAAATGATAGTGCCAAAAGTAGCCAAGGCTTGGAGTAAAATCAAGGAAAGTTCTAGCCCTTAGATCACAATGCTCTAAGTAGTCTAGCTCAATTTACCACGACTAAGCATACCATCACAGTAGGACAAGCTTCAGCTCATCACACCCAATGAAAACTCAATTAAGTTGGTTTTGACCAACTGATACCAGTGAGGACCAATTTAAAAGAATCCTTGACATCTTATTGGTGGTTGTGTGGGGGCGTTTTGTAATCACAGATTTATGTGGGGCCACTCCCCGATTTCGGACTATCCCTAGCCTCGGCGTTGTCCAAGCTCGGCAATAGCCCCATCTCGGGGCGAGCGTGAATCCCATCTCGGTGGCTACGTTCTCAAGTATCCACCTCGGTCTCGGTCTTTAACCCGATCTCGGTCTCCTGTCACTCAGCCATAAATGCAGTCATAAATGCGCTGCCGTGACGGGGACGGCGAATTGACAATTAGAGTGGGCGCCGGACCTAGATAAGTGACACGCCTTATCTCAGGGTCACGTCCATAGGTATAGGGAGATGGCCCGATGGGACGTTCCTTTTTTACCTACCCCCTCTCAGGAGAGAAAGGTACATGCTGATGGGACTTTCATCCCCCCCAGAAGGTCCACTCCAACAAGGTTCCCACGTCTATATAATGCACGGAAAAAGACGATAGGAGGTAAGCAATAAGCCTGACATCCTGATTCTCCTCTCAGTTGCCAAGCTAACTTAGCCATCGGAGTGCCTTCGGCTGCCTACAGCCAGGGGCTCTGACTTTTGTCTTCCTCTTTCAGGTCATCGGAGGCCCGATCCTTTTCCCTCATCTTCTCCAGATCATCAAACCAAGAGCTTAACCCTCTCTTAATCAAGTCCGTAATTTTTAAGCACTTACAGTTGGCACCGTCTGTGGGAACAAGATCTCTACCAAAACCAAACCTGCAAAAGCCATGCCTACAAAAACCAGATACGGCGGCGAGGGATCATCAAAGTCCCGGAGAGCGTCATCCTTTCCTTCGCCGGAACAACCCCCATTTCCACCATTTTCGCAACCAGAGTCGCAACCTCAGCCGCCCCAGCCAGTACCTCCAGTGCTGCCCACTGGCGTCCGCTCTGCTCTCCTTCCCCCTTCGGGACCAGCGGGGCCCCCCCGTCCCACAGGGGCTGTCGGGGATTTCCCGCCAGAGAAAGTCCGGAGGAAAATCCGGTCCCACGTACGTGGAAGGTATTGTCCAGTCGGACTTCTCGTCCCGACCTCTGATGGCACCCCCCCGTCGTGACGACCATTAGGAGGCCCCTCGCCACCCAGGGAACCAGCCACCCAGGGGCCCACAGCAGAATGTCTCCTCGTCAAGTCCTCGACGACGGGGCAAGACCCCTGTCGGGGCAAAATCCCACCACTCTCATCATCGCACTCACGACGACGGCCAGTCTTTTCACCAGGCCCATGAAGCAGGAGAGGACGAACCCCTGCTTAAAGAGCTCGACGCCCAGAATCAGGTCCTCCAAGAAAAGAGGAGTTGATTCGTCGTCTCCAGGAACGACTCAAGGCAAATGAGAGAAGGTCTCGTGTTCCGCCTCCCAGGCGACAGCAGAACCGTCCGGGCAGCCGGGATCTGAAGCAGGTCCTCAACAATAGAAGGAGAGACCGCTGCGAAGAGGAAGGCTCGAGCAGCAGCCACCTACCTAGCAACCTCAGGGGATCACGTCGCGAGCCAGGGTCCCGGAGGCCCGACAGCACGATGGGCCTAAAAGAACTGCTGGACCATTACGTCAAACAAGAGGTCCAGGCCCGACTGGCTGAGATCGGTTTCACCCGAGACCAGACGGAGAACCGCGAAGAAAACGACCAGGGCATGTCTCCCTTCTCACAGGAGATAAAAAGTTTCTCTCTCCCTGAAAGATTCAGCGTCCCGAGGTTCATCCTTTATGATGGGACCTCGGACCCAGAAGCACATCTACGGCATTTCACTCAGCGGATGTCGGTTTGGGGGGATGTCGGTCACCTGAATTGCAGGGTCTTTTCCTCAAGCCTAGGTGACCTCCCACTCTGTTGGTTCTGCGCGATCCCTTCCGGGTCGGTCACGAGCTGGCGGCAGCTCCGGAATTCCTTTGTCGAGAAATTCCAGGCGCACCGTGTCATCCCGAAGACGGGTGGCAACCTCATGGCGATCCGAATGAAGAATGGTGAAAGTATCACGGCATTCGCCAGGAGATTCTAGACAATTTACAGCCAGATCACCGACGCCAACGACGTCGTCGCCATCATGTGCTTCCGGCAGGCCTTACTCCCAGGAAACGAACTCCGAAAGGACCTAGTCCGAACTCCTGTGACCACAATGAAGGCGCTGATGGCCAGGGTGAACCAGTACATCGAACAGGAGGAGGACGAAGCTCACGGCAAGGAGCGGTTCGGCCTCCAAAGGGGAGGGGACGTTCCCCAAACAAAGGCCAGATAAAAGGAGGACCACCGCTAGTTCGGCAACCTTCTCCGCCTCGATCTCGGGCGGCAGCAAGAGACCAAAATTCAACCCTACCAGGCCGGCTGGAGATCCTTACAGGGCCGTCAATGTCATCTTCAAGGAGCCCATTTACAGAATCCTGAACAAAATCAAGGCACAACCCTACTTCCAGTGGCCGCAGCCGATGAGGGGCGATCCATCCACCCGAGACCGAAGTAAGAACTGCTCCTATCACAAGCAGCACAGGCACATGACCGAGGACTGCATGGCTCTGAAATCCCACCTCGAGAGGCTCGTCAAGGACGGGCACCTCCGGGAGTACGTCAAGGAGGGAGAGAGGGTCAACCAGGCTCAGTAGCGCACTCCACCGCCTCCACCCAATGATGATTAGGACAGAGACGGACCAATAGGAGTCATCAACGTTATTCACCTAGCCCCCACTCCCAATAAAGAAAGTCGCTAAGATCGGTCAGAGGCCAGGAGGACTGCCCATGGCAAACAAGTGTTGTCGGCCGAACTGGGGCCTGCACCTAAGAGAGCCAGAAAGGAAAAGCCCAAGATCTAGTTCTTAGATGAGGACCTAGGAGGGGTCCATCTCCCCCACAATGATGAACTCACCCTCACCTTATGGCTGAACAACTACACCGTGAAGCGCGTCCTTATCGATCCTGGGAGCTCGTCCGAGATCCTCTACTTCAGCTGCTTCAAAGAGCTCGGCCTGACCGAGTCTGATCTACAGGAAGCCCGCGTCCCCATAATAGGCTTTAGCGCCAAGCCGATATACCCCAAGGGGAGGGTCTCGCTTGAAGTCCGAGTAGGAGGCGCCACGAAGATGGCCGATTTTGTAGTAGTGGACGCGCCGTCCCCTTACAATGTGATAATGGGACGAAGTTGGTTGCACGCCATGGAGGCAGTACCCTCCACCCTTCATCAGAAACTCAAGTTTTCGCTAGAAAAGGCCGTAGGGGTGTTCGAGATAGTAACTGTCCGAGGAGATCAGCAGATGGCCTGACAGTGCCTCACGGCCGTAGTGCCTGGCGAAACGGAGCCACAACAAGTGCATATGGCCGAACTGGAGGCCGAACTCGAGGATGTCGGTCGCCCAGTCACAGAAAAGAGCGTGGAAGAGCTCACCGAGGTCAGGATCAATTCCGACGACCCCGAGCGATATTTCCTGCTGGGGAACCAGCTCTCCGACGACGAGAGGTCCGAATTGCTTGACTTCCTATTGCAGAACAAGGATGTCTTCGCTTGGACTCTATATGAGATGCTCGGGATCGACCCCGAAGTCATATGCCACAAGCTGAATGTTGACCCCGGACACAAGCCCATAGTGCAAAAGGCCCGCAGAACAAGGGTCTCGCAGATAGAAATAGTAATGCAAGAAGTAGACAAACTCCTCAAGGCCGGAGCAATCCGCGAAGTGCACTATTCGAAGTGGTTGGCCAACACAGTATTGGTTAAGAAGAAGAATGGCCAGTGGAGGGTCTGTGTGGACTTCACCTCATCAACAAAGCCTGCCCCAAGGACAGCTTCCCCCTCCCAAAGATCGACCAGATGATCGACGCCACCTCGGGACACAATAGGATGAGCTTCCTCGATGTCTACCGAGGTTACCACCAGATCCCCATGTACGGACCTGATGAGGAGAAAACCGCGTTCATAACCCCTCGGGGCATCTACTGTTACAAAGTGATGCCCTTTGGGTTAAAAAACGCTGGGGCTACATACCAAAGGCTGGTCACGAAGATGTTCCATGCCCAACTCGGGAAGACGATGGAGGTATACATCGATGACATGGTGGTCAAGTCCAAGAAGTCGCAGGACCATCTGGCGGACCTGCGACAGACATTCGCCGTCCTCAGAAAGTTCAAACTCAAACTAAATGCCTCCAAGTGTGCATTTGGCGTCGGCTCCGGTAAGTTCCTGGGAAGCTTGGTGACCAGGAGAGGGATTGAGGCCAATCCAGAGCAGATCGCAGCTATCCAAGCGATTCAGAACTCGACTTCGGCCAAACAAGTCCAGAGACTCACAGGGATGGCCGCTACGCTCAACCGCTTCATCAGCCGATCTTCGGACAAATGTCGCCCTTTCTTCCAGCTCCTGAAAAAGAGCTCCACATTCCAGTGGACCCCTGAGTGTGATCATGCACTGGAGAAACTCAAGGAGTACCTCTCTTCACCACCGCTGTTGTCCACTCCATCACAAGGTGACCTCCTCTATCTCTACCTAGAAGTCTCGGACCATGCAGTGAGCTCGGTGTTAGTTCGGGATAACGACAAGTAGCAACAACCCATTTACTACACGAGCAAGATCCTGCTCGACGCCGAGACCAGGTACCTACCGCTCGAGAAGTTGGCGCTGGCACTCATCAGCGCCTCTTGCAAACTATCCCACTACTTCCAGTCATACACGGTGGTGGTTGTCACGGAGTACCCGCTCAAATCCCTCTTCCGGAAGGCAGACTTTTCCAGCAGAATCTCCAAGTGGGCCGTCGAACTGGGGCAATTCGATATCCAGTATCAACCCAGAACGGCGATCAAAGCACAAATCCTGGCAGATTTCATCGTCGAATTCACTTATCCTAGTTCGGCACCGACCTTACTCGATACCGAACTGGGGGGCAGCAGGGATACAGAGACAGCCAAGATCGAGGAAGACCGATCTTGGAAACAGTTCCTTGAGTCGGCATGGAAGGTCTTCGTCGACGGATCCTCGACGTTCAGAAGGGCTGGTGCCGGCGTGGTCCTCCAATCACCAGAGGGCCTGGTCATCGAGCAAGCACTGACCCTTGACTTCAAAGCCTCCAACAATGAAGCAGAGTACGAAGCGTTGATTGCGGGTCTCGGTAGCGCAAGAATACTGGGGGCACATCGGCTAGTAGCCTTCAGCGACTCCCAGTTGGTGATGAACTAGCTAAGCGGAGACTATCAAGCCCGAGACGAGAGGATGGCGGCCTACCTAGCCTACACAAAGCAGCTCCTCTCCCAATTCGAGAAAGCTGAAGTCAGGCAAATCGGCAGAGAGTCCAATTGCCATGCAGACGCCCTGGCCAACTTGGACTCAACCGTAGAAGCAGGAAATAGAAAGACGGTTGATGTGGGGACATTGAAAAAACCAAGCATAGAAATCCTCCCGCCTCGGCAAGTCCTATGCGTTGATCTCGGCCCGAGCTGGATGGATCCGATCATAGCATACTTGAAAGAAGATAAGCTCCCAGAAGACAAGAATGAAGCCCACAAGGTCAGACTGAAAGCGGCCCATTTCTGGCTGTCCCCAGATGAGAAGCTCTACAGAAAGTCCTACACGGGACCATATCTCTAGTGCGTTCATCCGAGCAAGGTAGAAGACTTCCTTTTTGAAATTCACGAGGGAATCTGCAGAAGCCATATCGGAGGAAGATCCCTGGTGTACAGAGCCATCAGTCAGGGCTATTGGTGGCCCTATATGCAAAAGGACGCCCAGTTCTACGCTAGAAAGTGTGAAAAATGTCAAAAGTTCTCCCACTCTCTGCACCAGCCAGCATAAGACTTGAGTCCTCTCTCCAGCCCATGGTCTTTCGCTCAGTGGGGGCTAGACATTGTAGGACCCCTTCACCGAAGTCCAGGAAACAAGAGGTGGCTGATAGTGGGCACTGACTACTTCACCAAATGGATAGAGGCAGAGGCCCTATCTTCCATCACTGAGCAGGACACAAAGAATTTTGTATGGAAGAACATTGTCACAAGGTTCGGGGTCCCTCGAGCTCTGGTCTCGGACAACGGAACCCAGTTCGACTCTAACTTCTTCAAGAACTTTTGCCTGGAGCTCGATATCAGGAACCTCTATGCGACCCCGGCCTACCCACAGAGCAACGGACAAGCAGAGATCTCGAACAAGGTGGTACTGGATGGGCTCAAAAAGAGACTCGACAAAGCCAAAGGCAGATGGGTGGAAGAATTACCAAGTGTCCTCTGGGCGTACTGGACCACCCCGAGACGATCTACCTCGGCAACCCCTTTCTCCTTGGCATACGGAATGGAAGCTGTAATCCCTCTCGAGGTCGGCCTCCCGACCTTGAGGTCAGGTCTCTTCGACCAGGGGCAAAATGAAGTGAACCTCGCCAAAGAGCTCGACCTGGCCGAGGAGTGAAGAGAAGCGGCATCCGTGCGCCTGGCCTCTTACCAGCAGCAGCTGTCCAGAGGCTACAATCAGAAGGTCAAAGAAAGGAAGTTCTCGATCGGGGAACTAGTCTTAAAAAGGGCGCTTCCAGCAGATAAAGATCCTAACGAAGGCAAGCTCACACCAAACTGGCTTGGGCCTTTCAAGGTGGTCTCGGTCTCCGGGAGGTTGGTTTATAGGCTCGAGATCATGGACGGATGAGAACTGCCACGGCCATCGAATGCCACGCACCTCAAGAAGTACTACTTCTAAATGTATTAAAATGATAAATCAATGAAAGTGGGATCCTTTGGAGAAAGTGTGCCTTTACATCCTTCTAAGTTGTGACTCAAGGCTCCGGTCCTCGTACCAGCCTCCTCGAGCTCGGTCATAGGACCAGCTCCCAAGGCTTTGGTCTTCGCACCAGCCTCTTTGAGCTCGGTCATAGGACCAGCTCCCAAGGCTCCGGTCCTCGCACCAGCCTCCTCGAGCTCGGTCATAGGACCAGCTCCCAAGGCTTCGGTCCTCGCACCAGCCTCCTTGAGCTCCGTCATAGGACCAGCTCCCAAGGCTTCGGTCCTCGCACCAGCCTCCTTGAGCTCGGTCATAGGACTAGCTCCCAAGGCTTCGATCCTCGCACCAGCCTCCTTGAGTTTGGTCATAGGACCAGCTCCCAGGACTTCGTTCCTCACAGCTGTCTCGTTGAGTTCGGATGTCAGGCCATCCAAGTTGATGGCATGACCCTAGCTCTCCAGCAACCGGATCGCACCCCAGGGTGTGGGTCCAAAGCTAATTACAAGTTCTTTTAAGGCGTTTCCCTCGGATGCACGTTGGTAAAACCTAGCCTTAGGGCCAGATGTTCACCGATCTCGCCCACATGAAGGTTCGAAGATCGATCAAGAGACAGCGACCCTTGTCATCACCCAGTCCTACGGACTCACTGACCTTAGCTACTCGAAAAGTTCAAAGACAAAAGGGGCTCGTTCCCACTCAATGTCCCGAGACTAGAAGGTCAGAGCCTAGTTTCTTCGCCGACCTCAGCCACTTGCGAGTTTTGGTCATGTTTAAACATCAGAACATCCACACACCATTGCAGGAAGATAGAAATGAAAAGACAGCTGAAGAATTGAGAGAAAGATGTTTTTCATTGATCAGGAAGGATAATTACAAGGCTCTGTACACTCGAGAAAGAAAAAAAGTACATCAAAGAAAAGAAAAAACACAGATTCCTATTTGCTCTACTTATCGGGCACCACAACTTTACTCTTCGGCTCTGGAGGGACGGATGCAGCAGGGGCGCCTGAGGCCTCGGACGGAGGAGCTATGGAGGAAGCCTGGGCCTTGTCGCCCTCGGCAGGGGTCGGGGGCGGAGGAGGAGGACTTGGGACTTTAGGAGGTGCCTCTGGAGGGTTGGAGTCAGGCTCTGACTCTGGGCTCGGTATGACAGACTGGAATTGGGGAAGGTTCGCAATATGGGATCATCCTCAGAAACCCCATACTCGCGAAGAGCCTCCTTGCATCCCATCTCGTACAGCACCGAGCTCAGAAACTTGATTTGAGCCACATACTCCGCCGACGCCCAGTCCACTCCTTCCTGATAAGCCTTGGCAACCTGGGCTAGCAGAGTGGACTCGACGTCGGCCCGCTCCTTCCTGGAGGATTCGAGCTCGGCCTCTTTTCCAGCCAATTCGGTTTCCTTCTTGGCGAGCTCGGCCTCTAGTTGAGTCACCCTCCTCGCCTTGTCCTCGGCTGCGCCCTTTAGGTGTTTATTCTCGCCTCGCAACTTTATTATCTCGGCCTTCGCCGCTTGTTGTACCGTCGCGAACTCGGCAATCTTCTCCTCCGCCTTCTTTATTTCTGCCGCACTGGCTTCCAGGGCGTCCCCCATCTTTTTCTTCTCGGCGACCACCTTGAGAACTTCCCTGGCCGTCGTCTCCGTCCTCTCCAGTAATATTTGGAGCCTCTGTGCATTCTGCAGAAGGACAAAAAGGGGCAGGAGGTCAGACCGGGAAACCAAGGCATTAAATTCAAAAGCAAAAGAAGCAGGAATCACCTCGAGCGACGCCTTCATCGTCGAGTAGATCAGGCTCATCGTCCCGACTTTATTATGCCTCTCCATGTCCAAAGGGAGAGCACATCCCCGGGCGACAACCGAGATCGTCCGGGAGGAGGTCCCCATCTGATCCTCCACGGTCATGGGCTCGCAGGGGTTGATGTCAAAATTAGGCTTCCAAGGCATCGGCTTGTGAGGCCGAGCCTCTGGATCCGCCTCCTGGACCCGCTCCTCTTCGCCCCCCACGCAGGGTCTTTCTCGGGTGGGGGCCCCTCACTCCCCTTCTCGGCCTCCGCGGCCCGAGGCCGGGTCTCCCTTGGCGGCAGAGCCACCTTCTCGGGCTCCACTACCCGCGGCCGAGACTCCTTAAGCGGTCGGGTGTCTTTGGGAGGCCGGGCATCCTTGGGAGACTCTTCCGACCTCTCCTTCTTCTCCTACGGGGGGGCCTATCGCGCTCTTACATTTAGCGGAGGAGGAGGTCCCTGCTGCGCCCGAAGAACCGGAGGAGGCACTAGCTGAAAAGCCTTGAGCAGCGCCAGGCCTCCCGGGGGCACGCTTCGGGGTGGGAGGAACTCGGCCCCCGAAAATCACTGCCCCCAAATTCTTCAAAGGAGGGCGCGGCCAGTCCATCTCCTCTTCCGCTTGGTCTCGGTTGGGGGAGCTGTCTACAACTAAGATCGGTCCCTGGGGCTTCGAGGTCTGGCCGATACTCTCCGCAAGCGCGAGCACGATCTCCCCTATCGGCTCAAGGGGGATCTCGACAATCTTTCTGGTGTAAGACTGGTACTGTGGCTTATACCCGAGTAGCGAGAAGGTAGCCCGATCGTTGTGGCCGTGGTAGTCGTAGATCTTCGCGAACCAGGCGTCATTCCTCTTCCAACGATCGAGTCCGACGTCTCTCCTCCTTCGCTGAATACCTGCACAGAAAATAGAGGACATTAGCTTGACTAATTAGCAGTAAAACAAACACAAGTAGCCCAGGGAAGCGAGTATTTACTCGGGGAGGTCCCTGGTTTGCGCGGAACCTGGATTCTCTACGCCACCTCGGTCTAGGACGCCCCGAACTCCCAGTTCCCCGAAACCAGCAGGTGGATGTTGTAACGCCCCAATTTCGGATACCGATATACTCGTTCAAATACCCGAAATTGGCGCGCTACTTCCCGGAAAATCCGAGAACTTCCAAGATCGTAGGCCGCAGTGAGGTCCAATTTAAAACTTTTTGAACCATATAATGATAACATTTAAATTGCGGAAGCATAACGATTAAACAATGCGGAAGCAATAGATATCGATATATAAAGTGTGAGCAGAACAAAGGTCTAGTTACAGTATCAGTTGTTAATCAAAACTTATACATTTGAATCTACCCAACTTGCTACAAAATTGTCTCTCAAACCCAAAACAAAAGAGAGTCCCTCAAAACCCATATAGATCGTCTCCACCCTCCGGCTCGACATCCGTGTCGGCCGGGCCCCACGCGTACTCTCCTGCAACGGGTGCATCCACTACAGCTAGTGCATCGTCTGGAATCTCGGGATCAAGGCCTAAGCACCAATGAATGGGTCAGATCTAAACGATCTGGCAAGTTACAGCATACTACTAACATAGAACATATATATCAAAGGAAATAAAGACGGGTATAAATTAAATGAATAGCAAGATAAATGAACTAGGCAGTTGTGCATTTAAATCATAAGGAATCAGTATAAATGAAATCATCTAAACTACTACAACAAGGTGGCACATTCACACGAGCTGGAATGCCGCGGGATATTATGCCGCGGCCCTCCCATACTGAACACAGTTGCGGCGGGGAAATCTCACCAGTGCTGGGAATAACTAATCCCACATATCACTCATCAACTCATCATCTCAACACTCCAGACCGGCACGGTATCACACCGTCCGTCTCAACCACACAGCTCATCATGATAGCTCTACAACACTCATCTAGCTCCTACCGGGGATGATCAGTCCATAGGCTGAGCTTAAATCAACCGAGTGAATGTTCATGCCGACTCGAGAATAACTCTAAGGTCTGTGTCTGTCTAGGCTTTGCCTTGCGTGAACAAGGTCCTAACAATATCTCTAAGAGGTCTACACATCCCAATACAGTCTCTGGATCTCATTCAAGGTCCAGGCCCACTCGTTGGATCCATACCAAGGCCCATCAGTACATGGCCTGGTCTAAAACCGTCCAAACGAGGCAACTAATCCATCTATTACTGATAACAGTTCCATTACAATCCATAACAGCTTAACAGTCCAAAAGAAACTACCTCTTCAAGCTAACGGGTTCACATCTCCACACTTAGGCCCAGTAAGGGCCCGCCTAGACACAGACACGGGTCAATGATCTCCGAAACCACACCATCGGGTCACCTCTAGATACCCTAGGTTCAAGTCTTCCAATTATGTTTAATTAATAGTAAACAGCTATTCTAAAGATCTAAGAATGACAGAGTAATAATAACAGTGAAGTATAAACTTCAATCAGAGAATCAACGGGAAATCCAACGGTCCAATCCTAGGTAATGGGCCACTTTAGGTTCGGGTCTATCTCCGGTAATTCGATCTCTAAACGAAGTCATTAATGCCATAAAATACTGTATTTGGTGCTTAGGTGGTTAAGGGCATTGTTGACAACTCTTAGAGGTCGAATCATCTTAGATGATCAACCAAAACACTAAACAGTGGTCCCCGCGAGTCAAAGTTGAGCCACACCGTCGACTCGGGCTTAGATCACTGGTAAATGCTCATTTGGATGGTCAATGGGCCCCACAACTGATCATAACTACTAAATGTTGAAAACTGGAACAATCAGGGTTTTCCAGGTGAACCTGATGTGTTGTGAGCTCGGTTGATCTCCTGGCCGGGAGGATCAACCGAGTGCACTAACTAATCTAAATCAGGCCTCCTGGACAACTCAATTCGTTTCTAAAGGCTTACAGCGTGTCCGGTCAAACAATCTGGCCTAGGTGATTGACCGCATACTCTAAAAACCTTAGAAAGATTGATGTTCCAGCTTTAAACACTTTCTAAATGTTAATTCTAAGTTTCAGGTCATCTTTTCCATGAAATTCCAGTCACTGAGCTCGGTCCAGCACTGAGCTCGGCCAACACTGGTCTCGGCCATGCACTGAGCTCGGTCCTGCACTGAGCTCGGTCCAGCACTGAGCTCGGCCAACACTGGTCTCGGCCATGCACTGAGCTCAGTCCTGCACTGAGCTCAGCCATGCACTGGTCTCGGCCATGGACTGAGCTCGGTCCAACACTGGTCTCGGTCCAACACTGGTCTCGGCCATGCACTGGTCTCGGTCCTGCACTGAGCTCGGCCATACACTGAGCTCGGTCCAGCACTGAGCTCGGCCAACACTGAGCTCAGTCCTGTACTGGTCTCGGCCATGCACTGGTCTCGGCCATGCACTGAGCTCGGTCATGCACTGGTCTCGGCCATGCACTGAGCTCGGTCATGCACTGGTCTCGGCCATGCACTGGTCTCGGCCATGCATTGGTCTCGGCCATACACTGAGACCAGTTTTCAGGTTTTCTCCATTTCAACCCGTTTTTCCACCAAATCACTTCCAATCAGCCCCAAACTTCACCAAATCATCTCCAAACATCAATTAACTCCAAATCCCATCCATTAACACCTTGTGGCCCACTGATCTTCCAAATGGGGGGTGAAAACCCCCATCCATCAGTGACCTTTCCATCCAAATACAGAAAATAGAGCTCCAGGTGAATTTCTAAGACTAACTAAGCATAAACATGAAGTGAAACTACTGAATCATGAAAGACAACATATATGCTACATTAAGAGTAAGATGCACTTGCCTTTTAGCTTGAGAGAGAGAGGATTGTAGAGAGAAAGAAATCAATAGAAGAGAAATCCCAGAATTTCAGCTGAACAGGGAAGATGAAGAAGAAGAAGATGACACTGCAGCAGCTCTTAGAAATTGTTTCCAGCCCAATAACAGCAGTTACAGCTCTTAAGAATAGATTCCAGCAGTAGCAGCAATAGCTTGGAGAATTCCCAGCAGGGCAACAGTATCCCAAGTGAAGAAATGAGAGGGAGAGAAAATGGGGAAAAGGGTACAGCAGCTGAGTAGGTGTAGCAGCAACTGTAGCAGCAACTCTTTAATGTAAATCCCAGCTCAAACAGAGGGGAGAAAGAGAAGGAAGATGATGACACGGCAGCTGCTGCTCCAAGACTCCTCCAGCACAAATAGAGATGAAGGAGAAGAAGTGCTGCAGCTCCAATGGAATTCTAGCAGAGTAGTGGTTCCAGTAGGCAGGGAAAATGAGAGGAAAGGAGAGGGGAAATAAGAAGATGAAGGGGGGGTGGCTGCTCCAGCTGAAGTGAAGAAGAGGAAGAGCACAGCAGCAGTATCACCAAGATGGAGTTTCAGCAACCAAGCTTAGCTCAACGTAGGAGAGGAAGTTAGAAATGGAAGGAGGGGAAGAGAGGCAATGGGAATGAAGTAGTTGCTGGAGGTTTTCTTGGGATGGGGGCTGATCTAGGGATTAGGGTTTATCTTGGGATAAGAGATGGTTTTATAGGTTTAAGGGGGGGGGGGTGAGTAATGACTAGATTAACCTTAGGGTTTTCATGTGGTTAGGGTTAGGGTTAGGGTAGATTACGTCTTTTGGTTAGGAAGCTTCTAGAAGAGCACCTTTTGCACTAACCCAACCTTAATTAATTTAATTAGACTCACTAACTAAGCCTACCCCACACTAATAGCCTAGGATTAAATCCAAAGCACCCAACTACTAAAATAACCCAACTAAGCTAGTCTAACCCAAAGACTTAGGAGATCTAACTAGTCTCACTAATCAACCCCTAATTAGCCCAATTAAATGGTAATTAGCCAAGATTAACAAAGATTAGCAAAGATTAGTAGTAATTAGCAATAATTAACCAATAATTAACATAGATTAGCATAAATTAGTCTATAAAATAGCAATTAGAGGGCCCACCAAGGGTGGGGCCTCACAAATGTCCCCAACATATCTGCTTGAGTCTTCCAGGGCATTAATCAAGGGCCGACGCCTAGCCTTCACCCGGAGATAGTAAGAATCCTCGCCCCCCACAGACTTGCAGAAGTCATAGACATCCTCTATATCATGCACCCCGAGGTTGATATCTAGGATCCGGTTCAACTTCGCTACGCTCATTATTATTTTCAACCCATTAGGCATCAGTTGGAAGGGGCAGATCCGCCATGTGCTGAGGCAGGATCGAAGAAGCGGGTGGATTGGGAACCTAACCCCACCCTCACACACCGACACCAGAGGAAAGGGCATCCACTTCTTGAACATGGTGAAGCTATCAAAGAGGCCCTGGAGGTTGTCTGGCTTCACCAGAACGTCAGCTGGTATTTCAAACGCCACCCTGAATCCCTCTAGGGCTGCGGGACCCTCTAACCAGTGGTTGTAGATTCCCATTTTTTAAAGGCTAAAGGGAAAGCAAGCGGAAGACAGAGAAGAAGGAACAAGACCTAGAAAAACAGGGGTGGAAAACCTTTGGACGAAAGGAAAAAGAAATAGAGAGAGAAACGGAGAGGAAAACTCACAGAGAATGTGTGACGGATTGCAAAGAGTAATAAGCAAAAAGCGAGAAGACTCCAGGTTCGTTGAGGTTCTGTTTTTGGCAGAAAATCTCCTTCAGCAGGATCTCCTTCAGACGAAAGCTAAGGTAAGAGGAGAAAGAGAGGGGAGCGTCCCTATTTTATAGAGGGGCGCCCCTCTTGATCACCACGCGCCGCTTCGATCCCGGTGAACGACCAAACAAAGGGTTACATGTGGCAGCACCAACCCATCCCCAGCCACGCCTCTGGTACAACACTTATCACCTCGGGCATACGGAACGACGTCCGTGTGCCCACCTTGGTGAAGCCATTATGATGCCGCATTTATTGCCTAGGGTAAACGAAAAGGCGCCATGATGAGGATCGCAAGACAACAAGATACGATAAGACAGGGCCAGCGCATCCATTCGATCATAACTCCTAACCTCGGAAAGAACCAAAGAGGTCGAGAGCTAGGGGCAATTTTGTGGGGGCGTTTTGTAATCACGGATTTATGTGGGGCCACTCCCCGATTTCGGACTATCCCTAGCCTCGGCGTTGTCCAAGCTCGGCAATAGCACCATCTCGGGGCGAGCGTGAATCCCATCTCGGTGGCTACGTTCGCAAGTATCCACCTCGGTCTCGGTCTTTAACCCGATCTCGGTCTCCTCTCACTCAGCCATAAATGCAGCCATAAATGTGTTAGGTTCTTGTTTGTTGCAATTTTGATGGATGCACATTCACATTCACTATCAAATGATCACACACATGAGCTCTTAGTTTTTGACTTTGGAAACTTGGATTCTTTCTTGCATTTGAACATGTTTTTGAAATGAATTTGATTCTTGCATGTTTTAGAATCCAAATACTTTTGAAAACCTAATTCTTTATGCATTATTTTTGAAAAATCAAATTGAGAATTTAGGTTTGTGCCTTGCATACATTCATCATTTTTAGAATTATTTTAGTATGCATAAGCTACATTGGCCTTGAGTTCCAAGTTGCACCTTTGGAATTTTGAAAATCATTCAGGAACTCATCCCAGGCCTGTGTGGCCGGTCGACCGACCCCTGTGCCAGGTCGACCGGGCAAACAGGCCTGCTGGAAATTGGCCCGTGTACCAGGTCGACCGGGCAAGGGCCAGGTCGACCGGGAAACTAACCGTTGGGGCTTTTTGACCGTTGGGCCAGGTCGACCGAGCCAGGCCCAGGTCGACCCGACCAACTAGCCGTTGGACTGTTTTTCCCTATAAAGTCCATTCTATTCCAACCTTTTTGGGTGCTTGATTTTTGAACCTTAGAGACGTGATTGAAGCCTAAGAAAGGGGAATAAGCCAAGAGATCTAGAAGGTCATTGGAAATCAAATGCTTGAGTTTTAAAAAGGTATATCTTAATAGTTATTTTGATTTCCATTCAAGTTAGAATCAATGCATGTTTAAATCTTTGTTTTTTCGTTTATGCATGATTTCTAGCTTTTAAAGAGGTGTTTTGCAAACTCATTATTATCTTTGGAATATTAGAATGGTTTGCAATCACTCTTGTCTAAATCACATGTGTTCTTAGACTTTAATATTCATACAACTTGTTTTAGCTCATTTATTTAAGTTGTTTGAATCATTCATGAGATTAGCATTTATCTTCAATCATCTTTTCCTAGCTTTGATTTTAAAATGCATCAAGCATTCAAGAGCTTCATTGTAGAGATTGATTGAAGTAAAGCATTCATACACTTGTGCACACACTTTAGCTTATTTTAGTGTATGTTTGTAATTTGAATTACACTTTCATATCAGCCTATTTAGAGGCATTTTATTTGTGCTTAAATTGTATCTCTTAGAGTGTTCTTGAAGAGACACCTTCTTAGAGAAAATCTTCACATTGTAAAGGTTATTGCTTAGTCTTGAAAAGCATCTTGTAAAGGTTGTTGTTGAGCCTAGTAAAAACAACATTGTAAAGGTTATTGCTTAGCCTTGAAAAGCATCTTGTAAAGGTTGTTGTTGAGCCTAGTAAAAACAACATTATAAAGGTTATTGCTTAGCCAAGTAAAAAGCATAATTAGTGGAAATCCGGTGGGGTGATTGGATCACAAGCCGGTAGTGGACATAGGCATTGAGGCCGAACCACTATAAATCTTCGTGTAGTGGTGTTTGCTTGTGGTGATTGTTTTCTTACCTTCCGCATCTTGTCTGGTAAATCATCTTATGTGACTAGTTTATCTTAAAGACTTAAAATTAGTTTAAATTGGTCATATTTGTAGCACACCCTATTCACCCCCCCCTCTAGGGTTAGGATCACAGGACTTTCAATTGGTATCAGAGCCTCGTGCTCTATCTTTTATGATCAAGTGTTTGGAACTCTTGATTAGGTGTAAAAACCTAGAGTTTATAACCCTAGATTTGTGTTTGAATGAATACTTTTGATATGGATTCTACTAAGCTAGATTGTTTAGACTTTTGTGTAGATTCTCCTAGACCTCTCATTCTTCCATCTATTGGAGATTCAAACGTTCAATTAAAAGAATCTCAATGTGAATTAAATGAAGAAGAAGAATATGATGAAGATGATCTTCAACAAGCCTATGAAGAATTATACACATTATCTCTAGAGCTTAATAAGAAAAACAATAAATTAAGAGAAGAATAAAAAAGACTAAACAAAGAGCTAGTCTCTGTTAGGGTTTTTGTAGATTGCAATTTGATGGATGCATAATCATTCAAGCATCATTTGATTTACACACTTGCATTGTTTTAGATAAACTTGAAATCTTATTTTAAACATGCATTGTTTTTAAGATTTGTAAAAGTATCAATTTATGCATGTTTTGTTTTTAATCTTGGATGCATTTGTTTTTTAAAAGAGTTTTAGAAATCAAGCTAGCCTTTGGTTTTAAACTTTTGAATCATTTTAGGCTTTTTATGTTTCATGTTTTTAAACCCCTTAGAATGTTTTAAAACATGTATTCAAGCTTGATTTAGTGGCCCATAAAGTTCCACAAAGAAAAACTTTGAATTTGCAAAAGTTGGAATTTGGGGTCCCAGCAGTGTGGCCGGTCGACAGGGAACACAGCAGGTAGAAAGTGGCCCTGATGCACCAACGGTCAGAAATATGACCGTTGTGTGATCCCGGTCGACCGAGACCTGTTTCCAGGTCGACCGAGGACTAGCCGTTGGGCACTTTTTGCTATAAATATGAGTTCTTTCCTTTGCCAAAAGTTGGAAATTTTAAGGCCCTCCTTGAGGGGTTTTGAGGCAAATAGAAGGGAAATGAACTAAGGGATGAAGGGGATCATTAGGAAAGCTAAAGCTTGGATTAATGAAGTTAAATCACCAAGTAGGCTCTACTTTCCTTAATCATATGTTTTCATGCTTTGTTTTATTTTTGGTAAATCATTTGTAGCATGATAAACTATGTTGTGTTGTATCCTTAACATGTTTTATGTTTTGAATTGATTTATTGTTTTGGATACATCACCATTGATTCAATCCAAGTAGTACTTTATTTGGGAAATCTAAATAGATCATGTTAATGAAATAATCTTTGAAATTATATGTAACATGATTCATATACTTGGTTGAATCTTTGGTTGTTGTTTTCCAACATAAGAAAATCACTTTCAAAACTATCTTATGTTTTGGATTCAACTCCTTTACAAATCATATGTTTTCATGTTTTGTTTTATCTTTGATAAATCTTTAGTAGCATGTTAACCTATGATGTGTTGTATCCTTAGCATGTTTTATATTTTGAATTGATCTATTGTTTTGGATGCATCACCATTGATTCAATCCAAGTAGTACTTTATTTGGTAAATCTAAGTAGATCATGTTAATGAAAGAATCTTTGAAATTATATGTAACATGATTCATATACTTGGTTGAATCTTTGGGTGTTGTTTTTTATCATAAGAAAGTCTCTTTCAAAATATATCTTATGTTGTGGATTCAACATCTTTACAAATCATATGTGAATTTGTTTTAAAGTTTTACAACTTGCTTTGCATTGATTGGTATATCATATTCAAGTTGTATTTATAATTACATATGATTTGTCCCCTTATTTCAATCAAATCTATTTTTATGTTTTGAGCTACATTGTTGATTTGATTGACATCCCTATGCATCACATGTTTAGAGCTAATTAATTTCATACAACTAGTGAATCTTTGATATCATTAACAAGTTGTTACTTTTAACATGTGACTTGCATTCTTTCCTCAATCATAAATGTTTTGTTGAGCTAAAACTTTCAAAAGCCTTAGGCATACTTTATGAGCTTTCATTTTCAAAATGATTGAGGACATCACACACACACATCATGAGCATACATCTTTGCATTCATTAAGTGTTTGTGTGAGTTAGTTTTTCACTTCCATATCCGCCATATTAAGAGGCATTGTATCACTTCCATATCCGCCATATTAAGAGGCATTGTAATGAGCTTAATTGAATCTCCATCAAGTGTATTATAGACACTATCTTAGTGAGATAACCAACCTTGTGGTTGAAGAGGTTATTGCTTAGCCTATAAAAGCATAGTGTATAGGTTGATGTTGAGCCTTGAAAAACATCATTGTAAAGGTTATTGCTAAGCCTTGAAAAGCATATTGTAAAGGTTATTGCTTAGTCTATTGAAAAGCATAAATAGTGGAAATCCGGTGGGGTGTTGGATCACAAGCCGGTAGTGGATGTAGGCATTGAGGCCGAACCACTATAATTCCTTGTGTGGTGATGGTGATTGCTTTGTGGTGATTCTTTTGTTAGCTTCCGCATCTTGTATGATAAATCATCACATGTGACTAGTTTGTTGTAAAGAAGTTAAAATTTGTCTTAATTGGTCATAAATGAAGCTCACCCTATTCACCCCCCCCTCTAGGGTTCGGATCCCCAGGTCTTTCAGTCTCTTCAAAAGATGAGCTTAGAGAGAAAGAAGAAGTCATACAATGCTTAGATTCTAAGTTCATGATCTCTTTAAATAACTTATCTAATATCAAAGATGAACTAAATGAAATTAAGATAAGTTATGATGATCTTAAAAAGGAAAATTTAAACCTAAGAGATCAATTAAAAAGGCAAGACAAAGACTTTATTAATTTAGAATCCAAGTTGACAATTTCCATGGAAAACATGTCTAATGTTCAAAGTAAGTTAAAAACCTTAGAACTTGGATCTAATGTCATTAATGAACTTAAACTTGAACTAAAACTTGCCAATGAAGAGCTAAGTAACTATAAGGAAATTGAAAATGATCTTTTAAAAGTCAAAAATGAAAATTCAATCCTTATAACCAAAGTCACTCAACTTGAATGATATAAACAAAAGTATGAGTGCGAGTTTACCCAAAGTGAAGAGAGACTTGAAAAGTTGTTTAAATTGGGTAAACCTCATGGAGATAGGACGGGTCTTGGTTTTAATAAGTATACTTCACATGACCCTAAATTCACCAACACTTTTGTGAAAGGTGAGTCCTCTTTCTCTAGCACATTCTCTCAAATGTCCAAAACAAAATGTCATTATTGTGGTAAAGAAGGACATTTCGAATTTGAGTGCAAATTAAGGAAAAATCATTTGTCTAAACCCATCTTTGAACCTAAAAAAGTTAAATCTAATTCTATGAAGGGTAAGACTTTGAATTCCAAGGAAGACTCTAAGAATTTCAAACAAGTTAAAACAATTCAAAAAGAGTCATCCAAGATAGATTTTAAAAAGACTAAACATCAAAATAAATCTATCAAAAAGAATCTTCTCACTTTCCCTCCTTTAACCTAGGAAATGAAAGAACTTTTGAAAAAGGTTGAAAAGTTAAAATTAAAATTCAAAAGACAAAAAGAAGGAGGAAAAGCTAAAAGAAATGAGAAGAATAAAAAGAATATGAAACACCAACATACAAAGACTAATCATCAATCTAAAATAGTCAAACCTCAAAGATTTGATGACAAGTCTAAAAGAATTAATTCCTCATCTCCTTTAGTTGGTGGAATTTCTAAATTAGTTTCAAAAGCCCAAGACCTTAGATAGATACCTAAGGCTAGACCTTTAGAAGACTACTAAGGTTTCTTAGATAGATAGGACCAACCCTTTTCTCATAGTCATATGCTTAGTTGGTCTTAGTTTCTACTCTCTTAGTATTTCTTTAGGCTTTTAAATTCATTTAAATTGAGTCTTGTTTGTTGATTGTGCATTTTGGTTTTGAAATGGTATGTTATGATTAAATGCATGATTTTGATCAAATTGATTTGAAAAAGCTTTGAAATGTTGTATCTTCTAAATCATTTGATTTGTTTTTCAAATCGTCTATCTTTGAATGTTTTCATAGTCACATCCTTGTTTTGACAAATTTAAATGAATTTGAAAAATGATTTTTATCATACAAGTTTTCTTTTCTTCAAAAGGAATATTTTTAGAATTGATTTTTGAAAATCTCTTTTCTAAAACTTTTTAAGCTTGTGTGATTACTGGGGGACAGGGTTTACTACTTTCAATTTGTATATTTTCTTTTTCCCTGTTTTTCCCCTGAACTGATCAGAATTTCATTCTGACTCAGTTTGCCCTGTTGACCGGGCTAAGTGAGCCGGTCGACCGGGCCTGCGGTTCAGTAACAAAAACTGCAGCGCAGGTTAAGTTCTGTTTTAAACAGAACCTGTTCTTTCCCCTTCTCTGCAGGTCGACCGTGCTGTAGCCCCTTCTCCACTGTGTTTCTCCTTTCTTCTCTATCTTTCTCCTTGGTTCAATCTCATCTCTACTCTGGTATTCTCTCTCCTTGTAATCAGGTCTTTCATCTTCCTCCTGTGCAGTCATCCTCCTCTCCCTGTGCATCCAACCGCACCACTATCTCTTCCCAACTTTGGTTCTTCCTTTTCTGTTTTTGTTTGTTTTTGTGTGTTTTGTGTTCCCTTCCTTTTCTTAGTATCTGTTGTAGCCTTTTTGGGCAACCCCCCTGCATCACTCAGTTGTGAAGCAATCAGCTCCAATCACTGCACACAAACTGTTTGTATTTTTCCCTGAACCAGTTTTTTCATCCAAATCAGCCACTGTTTGGTCTTGGCTGTTGAAATTTACTGGTGCTAAGTGTGATCTCATCTTCTGGCAGATTATTCAAGCTTTATCAGCCATCCTAACTCTCCCTCCTTTGATTGATTTAGTGAGCTGTCTCACTGTTTTTGGCTGGTTTAGTAGGATGTCTGGCCCTCCTTCTCTCTTGGCACATTCCAGCAGTTTCTTGCTGTCTTGAGCATCTCTCATTGTGATTTCTATCGATGGCTCGAACTAAACAAACTTCAAGGAGACCTTCTAAGAAATCCAAGACCGGTCAAGCCTCCACTTCCCGTAGGTCTCCCTCCACTTCTCCGGAGATTGGTACCCCTCCTGAGGTTGTTTTTGACCCTGTTCCTTCCCCATCTTCAGTAGTAAAATCCTTTAGGAGCAAAGGGGTTATCGTTGAGAAATTTTGCGTGATTAAAGACCTAGTAGACTACCGAGTGCCTGCCATCTTAGAGGCCATAGGTTGGGGCAAAATTCTGACATGGAGTGGCAACTCCTATTCATCTTCTGTCTACGGTTTCTATGAGTCTGTATGTGCCACCACCTTGAACACTTTTTCAGTCAGAACCTCTGAAGGTGAAGAGATTATTACTCCAGAGAGGATATCTTCTATTATAGGCATTCCTAGGTCCAATGGACCAAAATTTATTTCAGATGTCCTTATACTTGAGGAGAGAGAGTCTGTCACCAAGGCTTTATGTGGTCAATATGTTGAGTGGTCAGTGAACAACTCTCTTCCTGCATCCTCCTTGATTCCTGCCCTTCAGATCATACACATCATCTTTACTCACTCTATCTATCCGAGGAAAGGGAATAGGACCGAGGTAACACCATATATGGCAAACATTCTTCACAATGTCATTACAGGAGCCCCTATGCGCTTACCTTCTGTGATCATCCATCACATTATCAGGGTGGTCACTGGCTCTCAGCCGTGTGCTGCCCCGTTTGGGTTTCTTGTTACTCAGCTTGCCAATTATTTTGGAGTGGTTGTTCCTTCGTCAGAGAGACCCGTGCCTATGACTGTCTTCAACAAAAGGAACATACTTCTGATGAGGCTTCCTCCTCCACCTCGAGCGCATCCGGTTGTAGAAGGAGACGCGGAGCTAGAGGCTGTAGATTTAGAGATTGAAGATCAGCAGCAGCCTCAGCCTGACCAGCCTGCTCAGCAGCGACAACCACGTCAGCCTCAGGCCCCTCCTCAACGGTCTATGGAGGAGCGCATGTCGTCGGTGGAGCAAGCAGTTGTCTCCATTCGTGCAGAGTTTTAGGAGCTCAAAGGGAAGATGAACAAGACTTTGAAGTATCTTTCGAACATCTCCAAGAGCTGTAGGCGACACGATGACACTATGCCTCCATCCCCTCCTGATTCTGCCTAGACCCTTTAGGAGTGTTTTTCCTTCTGTTTTGGGTTATTTTGGGTAGTGATAGAGTGTTATTCACATGTTGTATTCATTTTCTATCATCTAACCTTTTGTTTTGAGTACTGATCATATTCTCTTGTTAATATAAATGGTCAAGTACTTAATGAATCTTGTACTCAACTTTTCTAGTTAAATCAAAGAAAGTACAGTTTCATATTTTATCTCATTTTCTCCTTTATGATTCTCCTGATGGATGTTTTTTTGTTGTTTTGGAGTGCTAAATCAATTTATAACTGTTATAGTGACTTCATTCAAACAATGCATACACAAATCTATATACATGATAACCTGTTCCGCATTACATTTGCAATTTCATTTGGAAACAGGTGCTACTGAAAGGTATATGTTTTCTCATGTATACAGGTTCCTTTGCAATTCAATGTCAAATGGGGAGAAAAAGAACAGATCTCTTAAAGACACAGGGGGAGAAAAGGATCAGATCAATCAGATCCATGCAATGTCTCAGGGGGAGAGAAGAACAGAAGATCTGAAGATCAGACAGAGAGAAGAACAGATCTAACTAAGGGGGAGATCTGCTTCAAGAGCTAAGGAAGATTACTTGGTTGTGAAGAGCTAAGGAGAGCTCTAACCAAGGGGGAGAAATCAGCTTGAAAAGATTATAGTCAAATGCTCTCGACGAATCGGTCATGAGGTCGAAGCTACATTCAAGTGATTTCAAGTTCAGAGCTGTCAAGAAGATCCAAAGTCCCTTTAGTGCTGTGATCATAGGAATTGCCATCAAATTGCAAAGGGGGAGATTGTTAGGTTCTTGTTTGTTGCAATTTTGATGGATGCACATTCACATTCATTATCAAATGATCACACACAAGAGCTCTTAGTTTTTGACTTTGGAAACTTGGATTCTTTCTTGCATTTGAACATGTTTTTGAAATGAATTTGATTCATGCATGTTTTAGAATCCAAATACTTTTGAAAACCTAATTCTTTATGCATTATTTTTGAAAAATCAAATTGAGAATTTAGGTTTGTGCCTTGCATACATTCATCATTTTTAGAATCATTTTAGTATGCATAAGCTACATTGGCCTTGAGTTCCAAGTTGCACCTTTGGAATTTTGAAAATCATTCAGGAACTCATCCCAGGCCTGTGTGGCCGGTCGACCGACCCCTGTGCCAGGTCGACTGGCCAAACAGGCCTGCTGGAAATTGGCCCGTGTACCAGGTCGACCGGGCAAGGGCCAGGTCGACCGGGAAACTAACCGTTGGGGCTTTTTGACCGTTGGGCCAGGTCGACCGAGCCAGGCCCAGGTCGACCCGACCAACTAGCCGTTGGACTGTTTTTCCCTATAAAGTCCATTCTATTCCAACCTTTTTGGGTGCTTGATTTTTGAACCTTAGAGACTTGATTGAAGCCTAAGAAAGGGGAATAAGCCAAGAGAGCTAGAAGGTCATTGGAAATCAAATGCTTGAGTTTTAAAAAGGTATATCTTAGTAGTTATTTTGATTTCCATTCAAATTAGAATCAATGCATGTTTAAATCTTTGTTTTTTCGTTTATGCATGATTTCTAGCTTTTAAAGAGGTGTTTTGCAAACTCATTATTATCTTTGGAATATTAGAATGGTTTGCAATCACTCTTGTCTAAATCACATGTGTTTTTAGACTTTAATATTCATACAACTTGTTTTAGCTCATTTATTTAAGTTGTTTCAATCAATCATGAGATTAGCATTTATCTTCAATCATCTTTTCCTAGCTTTGATTTTAAAATGCATCAAGCATTCAAGAGCTTCATTGTAGAGATTGATTGAAGTAAAGCATTCATACACTTGTGCACACACTTTAGCTTATTTTAGTGTATGTTTGTAATTTGAATTACACTTTCATATCAGCCTATTTAGAGGCATTTTATTTGTGCTTAAATTGTATCTCTTAGAGTGTTCTTGAAGAGACACCTTCTTAGAGAAAATCTTCACATTGTAAAGGTTATTGCTTAGCCTTGAAAAGCATCTTGTAAAGGTTGTTGTTGAGCCTAGTAAAAACAACATTGTAAAGGTTATTGCTTAGCCTTGAAAAGCATCTTGTAAAGGTTGTTGTTGAGCCTAGTAAAAACAACATTATAAAGGTTATTGCTTAGCCAAGTAAAAAGCATAATTAGTGGAAATCCGGTAGGGTGATTGGATCACAAGCCGGTAGTGGACATAGGCATTGAGGCCGAACCACTATAAATCTTCGTGTAGTGGTGTTTGCTTGTGGTGATTGTTTTCTTACCTTCCGCATCTTGTCTGGTAAATCATCTTATGTGACTAGTTTATCTTAAAGACTTAAAATTAGTTTAAATTGGTCATATTTGTAGCACACCCTATTAAACCCCCCCCCCTCTAGGGTTAGGATCCCAGGACTTTCAAAATGCGCTGCCGTGACGGGGACGGCGAACTGATAATTAGAGTGGGCGCCGGACCTAGATAAGTGGCACGCCTTATCTCAGGGTCACGTCCATAGGTATAGGGAGATGGCCCGATGGGACGTTCTCTTTTTACCTACTCCTCTCAGGAGAGAAAGGTACATGCTGATGGGACTTTCATCTCCCCCAGAAGGTCCACTCCAACAATGTTCCCACGTCTATATAATGCACGGAAAAAGACGACAGGAGGTAAGCAATAAGCCTGACCCATACTTCTTATTCCTGATTCTCCTCTCAGTTGCCAAGCTAACTTAGCCATCGGAGTGCCTTCGGCTGCCTACAGTCAGGGGCTCTGACTTTTGTCTTCCTCTTTCAGGTCATCGGAGGCCCGATCATTTTCCCTCATCTTCTCCAGATCATCAAACCAAGAGCTTAACCCTCTCTTAATCAAGTCCGTAATTTTTAGGCACTTACAGTGGTCATTTTACATTCACAAACAGTTAAGACATGGAGTAAAGAACAAAGGAAAAAAAAAAAGAGGGCTAATTTCAGACCTCAAGTTGTTGTGTGTTTAGAAACTCCCCAAACTTAGTTTGCCATAACCGAACACACCAATACAGTAATAGTAAACTCAAAGGATTCAAACATTCTTGTTTTGGATCATGAGAAAATTCAAGGAGAAAGTGCATGCGGTGCATAGCCGAGGTAAAGAAGGAAACCAATGACACAAATAAACCAGTCCCAGACCTTAACTTGATTGGAAATTACACTCACAGTTGGCTAAGACCAACATAGATATGTTAAGATCAGTCTACAATCTTGTTTCAACCATGCCAAAGCCGAGTATTTTGTACCAAATGGAAACTAACACAACTTCAAAAGGGGAAAAATCGAGCTTCAATTTATCATACACAAGGAAAGCCTCAAGGCAGTTTGCTGAGACTGGCTGATGTGCCAAATGCAGTGCATAGTATGAAAAATTCATTTCAGTTATATTTCAAGCCCTCTTTGCTTCTAAAAAGAATTCACATGAATGCACAGGAGGCCAATTCAACAAGCTGAGATAGAAGGAGCAATCCCAAATCAAGATGCAGCTGAACAAATTATAAAAATCGAGGTTTAATAAAAAAATAATGAGAAAGGAAAAGAAGAAGAGAACTTCAAGCACAGCAAGTTGAGATCGACAATTTAAAAAAAAAATCGATAGTAAGAAAAACTGTAACTCTTCATATCAAATTTTGCTAAAATGATAAATGATGCTTTTGCAATAAAAGGGGGAGCCAAATAATAGGTCAAAAGAAAAATAAAGAGGGCCAAGACCTAACTGCTGCTCGTCATGCACAGACACACCAAACCGAGAGAAACCCTTGGAGTTTTGGGTGAATCTTGGTGTGAATCAGTGATGTGAATCAGTGATGAGGATGATTCATAGCAAAAGAAATCACATGCATAAACAATAGTATAAAGAGCAAGACAAGGAAAAAAAAAAAACCTCAAACCCAATTCTTCATGCACATAAGCTCATAGCCGAGAGAAACCCTTAAACATATTTTGGCAAATCCACTAATAAACGAAGAAGAAGAAGATTTTGATGATGAGATGGGTTTATGAAAACCCGAATAAGAGGAAAGGAAATAAGAGATGGGGCTCACTGAGGGAGAGATGGGGTTTGGGGAAAATGAAGAAGAAAGAAAAGAAGAGATGGGGTTCGGTGATGGATAGATGGCCTTCAAGGATTTCGTGCTCGATCACATGACGGTGCTTGCAGCTTGCAGTGGAGATGGATGGCCGCTCCGCAATGGGTGAGTCGAGAGATGAGAACTGACCAGTGAGAAATAGACTGAAGGCAGAGGCGTGCTTGAGAAAAAGACAGCATAGGGCGGGAAGGAAAGATGGAAGGGAACAAAGGGAGAGGGCAGGTATTATTTTAGGCCCTTTTTCAGATGAAAACAACCACATAGAATAGCAGTCGTTTATGAAAATACATGTGTTAGCTAAGAAGCCAAGGCCATATCTACCTTCAATCTTTCACCCATCACCTATGTAATAATCCATGCTCATTTTTCTATTTTTCTCTCTTGCATAGCAAGTCAAAAATATATTGGTATTTTTTATATGTAGCTGCAGATGAGAACCTTTTAAAAAGCAAAGGAAAAAGAGAAATAGAGTAGCAAGTCCAAAATACATTAGTATTTTTTTATATATAGTCTGCAGATGAGAACCTTTTAAAAAGCAAAGGAAAAAGAGAAAAAGGAGTTTGCCCAAGGGCCTTCTAAAAATTCCAAAAGAGATTACTTTTCACATGACAGTCCCCGTCTATTTTCTTAACGAATCTATTTCCGAAGAGTCCCATGGAAGAGTTTGATGGAAACTGGAAACTGAGGCATCTTCCCAAACAACTCCGCAATCAACAATTTGGACTATCCATCTAATTAATTCAAACTAACAAGATTCCAAATCAGTTATGATGGATCTTTCAAAATCAACAAGACATGCTTTCTATCCCAAGAAACGTGCGTGCTAGAACTTCTAACAACGATCATGAATTTAGTTGAACAAAGAATGGATTCTCTCAGGCCAGTACCCAGAGATTCTCTGAGTTTCATTATTATAAGTCTGTTCAGTGAGTCCTGTATTTGAAATCAAAACCTTAGGGCCTTGATTAAAGCATATAAAAATTCATGTCACGAATGGTTTAAATCGAAGATTCAAGATGCATATACAAAATTGACGATAAAATAATATCATCTTTTATGAAAAGTGAATCAAGGGAGGAAGACAAACAATGAACACCCGGCCATCACCCTAGCTAGTAATTCGGATAATAGAAACGGCAAGGTCACTTCTACATTGCTACCCTATATCCTTCATCTCTCACCTTGTACCATTCACTTCACTAATAATCCTTTTGTGCGCTCATTCGATCATGAATTTCTATGCATTTAATTTCTATTATATATATAATATGAAGCGAAGTGGATTTGATTTCCAATTTTGCTGTCAATTTTAGATTTGATTTTGACTGGCTTATAATTTTTGAACTCCTTCTAATGACAGGCCCTACCAACTAATGGGCCATTAATCCTACTACTAAGTAATGGCTCATTTAATATCCAAATTCAGCCTAGAACGTTAGCCCATTTAATATCCACAATTTCGTTGTCAATTTTAGATTTGATTTTGACTGGCTTATAATTTTTGACCTCCTTCTAATGCCAGACCCTACCAACTAATTGGCCATTAATCCTACTAAGTAATGGCCCATTTAATATCCAAATTCAGCCCAGAACGTTATCAGCTCCAACTGACCCATGTATTTTTAATAAGATGGTAAAAATTAATCTAGTTTGTGCTAAGACTCGAACTCAAGACAATATGAATTTCAAAGGAGCAACCCTATCACTACACCACAAAGCATCTTTTTGTTAATAGCTATAAACAAAATTAGTTAATGAGAAAAGGACCCGGCCCCACTTTGGAATATTGATCGTGAGTTAGAATTTATCTACGAGGTATTTATAAAAATAGCTATATTTGTATTTATAAAAGTAACTATATTTTTGGAATATTGACCCCTATAAATACTGTTGTTATTAATTTCATACTTATGAATAGTACTTTAAACATAGATTATCAAAATTTTGAAATAACTATTTTATATGATTTCCTATATACTCATTAATTTTTTAGGACAACCATTTTACAATAAAACTAAACTCAAATGAATATATAATATATGGAATTGATCAACAAAAATAATAAGTTTCATAATTAATAAGAAAATGACAATATTATTGAAAAAAAAAAAACTCGAGACAACAGTGTGAAGCTAAAGAGGGGGCAGGAAACTTTCCATGTAACTGATGTGCTACCATGCACACTTGCCGAGGGAGAAATGGTGGAATCTGATTTTTTTCTTTTTTTGTGTGTGTGGTTTTAACTTTTATAAATTGTGATGTAAATGGAGTGGAACACTACGATAGACCTTATCTATTAAAAATCAAAATTATTGAGGAAAACATCCTTACTATTTATGGGATACTTTAAATTCTCACCGCAAATTGATCCTCTGATAAGAAAAATATATAAAATACTGGAGTTTTCCAAATAAAGTTTATTTTTCTTTGATTTGGAATCTTCATCATGTCTTTTGTCTATTAAAAAACTCTCAATATCATCCTATTTCTATCAAAGCAATGGCATTTGAGTGTTAATGGGCCACAGTGTCTATAAGTGCCACTAATCTAAGGAATTTCAAGTATTTTTGTTTCTTCTGATTATATGATTTTTTTTATCTTTTTTTTTAGAATGTGAAATGCTGATTTCTGGGTTGTCTGGTTTATTTAATCATTAGTATTTTTTATTTAATCCACTCTCGATTCTGGGTTGTCTGCTTTCTTTTTTATATATTGATTTTGATTGTACACTCTTTTTTTTTTTTTTAAGAATGTGGAACTAATAGTAAAATGAATCTCCAATAATATTGGTCCATCTAAACAAAGAATTAAGCTCATTCTTAATATTATCATAATTTTCTACTTTCTCCAATATAATTATATTTTTCTATGTCAACAAGAGAACTTTCATTTTTTCCATTCATTTACTTTTACGTTCATTGTATTTTTTTAGAGCAGCTTCAATAAAATTTTTTCTTTGTGTCTTTTTTAGTACTGTCTCATGTCTCATTTGCATGCATGCATAATTTAGATTAGTGTTCAACTCATTTTAAAATGTGGACATCTTGAGACAATTGGTGCAATTACTAAACATTTCAATTTGAGAGGTAAACCTTTTTTTATTCATTTACTTTTGAGTTCATCATATTTTATTTGAGCAATTTTAGTTATGCCATTTTAATATGATTTATACAAAATAATCATCATTTTAAAATTTCTATAGATTTGCAATATTTTTATGGTTTTTATTTGTATAGTTTTCATAGATTGTGAGTTTCTTTTTTTCCCCTTTTTTGTTTCAACTTTTGGGTATTGGGTTCTCTTTGTTTTTTTTTTCCTTTAAATCACTTTTTATCATGGGATTTTCTGTGAATTCTCATTTTTCTGTTTTATTTTTAAATTTTTTTTAATGCTTATTATTATGAGTTAATTATTTATTTTACTTCCATTGGGTTCTTTAAGTTCTCATTGTAAAATCTTTTTAAAGATTCTTCTTATTTCTATTGTAGCTTCAGATTATCATAAGTTAGTTTGGTTCTTCTAAATTTCTTTTATCATTGTATTGTCTACGAATCTTTATTTATATATATTTTATAGAATTTTTAATAAAATTTATTTTATTTTATTTTGTATTTCTTTTATTATAATTTCTCACTTGTGATGGGTTTTAGTTTTATTTTTTTTATGATCGTTTTTCGTGAATTTGTGGATTCTTTTGTCTTTGCCCTTTTGTTCTCCATTTTTGGGTTTTTTTTTTCCTCATGAGTGTTTGATTCTTTTAAATTGTTTATGTTATTGAGTTGATTATGGATTTTTATTTCTATGTTTTATTTCTATGTGTCTTTCAAATTTCATTGGATTTTATTCATAGTTTATATTGTTTGTTTGTTTTGATGTTTTTTAGTTTTCTTGATTATTAATCTTCAATTTTCATGTGCTTTTGTTTTTTTTTTTTTTTAATTATATGGTATTCAGTATTGAATTCTTATGGACTTCTTCTTTTTTTCCTCTCTCTCGATAATAAATTTCTTTTATAAATTTTAATATTATGATTATATTAGCACGGGCGTGTTTTTCTAGTATATTTTGATGCAAACAAATAGGCTCTAAAAGTGGGTCTCCGATGAGTTCACAAAAAATACACTTTCATAGCATTATTTTATGAGGTTTCAAAGATAAAAGAACTCAAAACACTATTTTTAGCATAAAAATAATAAATTCCCTCCCCATCATGCTTTGCTCATATCTTTCCATTATAGATAGCCATTTGTAAGCATTTATATGAGTTCCAATGGCCTCCATACAAAATATGTTAAAAAATACTCTCAATTATGTTAATTTCTCTTTGTAGGTGTTAATTGAAGATTAATTTGAAGATTAAAGTTGAGATTCAAGAGTTAAAGAGAGTAAGGATAGGTTTGGAAGACAATTGGATGAAGAAATGACAAAGATAGGCCAACAATAAGAAGAAAAATGAAAGACTTGGGTTGGTATTTTGACCATATCTTTTCACTCGGATGTCCGATTGAGGTGATCTCAGAAGTATTGGAAATCTTGTTCTAAGATCTACAAATCATATTTCACAACATTTTTTCCAATTCAGACGTTTCGGGGGTCAAAATCGCACATCAATCTGGGGACTGTTTTCAAACACGAGAATTACATTCATATGTTCATATTTCCATTCTTGTGAATTCCCACATTGGAAAGAAACCAAAAAGAGCAAGGCAAATGTCTCTATATAAGGAAGGGAGATCTAGTCATTAGACACGCAAGCAAGAAGAGCCTCCTCCTCTTTACTTAAGCTATTCATGTAATTGAGAGCAATTGTAGAGAGAAAGTGATGAAAACTTTGTAAAATTTGAAGATTTGTAATGAAAGCTTTGTCTTCTCCAATGGGTGGTTAATCCCTTTGATTGGATCTTCTAGATGAAGCTAAGTTGATCTTATTCCTTTTGCTTATGCTCTTTATTTTAATTCCCTCGTTTATGTGCTTAATATGTTAGAATAGATTTGTCTTCATTGCATTGTGCAACCTTTCATGCTTATTTTTTTTTATCTCAGCATTTTTTTTACTATCTATGCTTAGGTTTGATAAATCATGCTTAGGAGTAAATATCTTTTGATGGTTTATGCTTACTTTTGATAGATAGTTATTAGGAATCTTTTCTTTTATGAAGAGAAGAAAATCTTGGCTATTAGTTTGTTAATTTCTATCTTAGAGCTTTAAAGTTATATTTTCTAAATCTAAGCATTGATTTGTCATTAGATTTGAGTGTTTCTTAGGGAAAAGAGAAGAGCATTAGTGTTGGATTAGTGTCACTTAGTGGATTTTAGATGGTTCAATCTATCCATTAGTATTGTTTGTTTCTTATTTTACTTACTTTAGCTTGATTGTATTCACATTTCCACACACTTATTCTCTTGTTTTTATTCTCACACTCCATTTCTCTATCCACACCATCATATCCATTAGCTTATTTGTTCATACCTTCTATGTGTTTGTTTTTATTCCTCCTTTGATTTTACACTTTTAGCACATTTCTTTTTATCTCCATCCACTCATTTTCTATCTTGTTCTCCTTATTAGTTAGTTTTCATGGATGCTTTTAGTTTATTTCTATCTTGATCTTTCACTTATTTTCACACACTTACTCATTTGATCTATCTAACATTGTTCATTTGTTCTTGTTATTAACCTTGTTATTTTTCTTTTGTCATTAACTTTGTTACTAACTTGTTACTAACCTTGTTCTTCTTTGAGTTCTTCTATTTCTACTTACATCTCTTTGTTATCTAGTTTCTTGTTTTCTTTTAGTTTGCATTTTTTTTATTTTCCTTGTTATTATCTTCTTTCTTGTTATCTCCATTTGCAGTTGTTAGCTATATTTGAGTTAATACTCCTTTTCATTAATCATTGTTATTTCTCTTGTAACGATCCTTGTGGGAATGATATTCGGACTTTCATAGTCTATATTACTTGAGACAACCGTATACTTGCGGAAAATCGCAAAAACAAGTTTTTGGCGCTGTTGCCGGGGATCGGCGTACATAGGAATCCTTGATTTTAAGGATTTTCAACTCTCATATAGCTTAGTTGCATTTTTATTCTTTCTTTTAGTTTTCATTGCGGATTCTACATATTTTCTTTGTTTTTATTTTCAGGGATTCCGTGGTTGGAGCAAGGAAAGAGGAAAAGAGCAACCAAAGAACTCTAACTTAGGAATTTAAATTGCTTTCTTAGAAAATCTTGTATTAGGATTCATTTAAAGTTTGTAATAATTTTTTTTAAAGTTCATTTAAGTTTTCAAAGCATTGTAATAATTAAGGAAGGATGACGGTTGGACGATACCGTCGCGACCCCCCAAGTTCGTACACCGAAATTGGTGTCGGTGGCTTGGGTCGACTTCAACCGATCTTCCCCCAATTTAGTTTGGGAGGTGCGTATTTCGATACACCCACGCATCCCCTGTTAGTGGGTCAATTTTGTTGGTTGTTTGATTGTTTAATTGCTTTGTAGCGCTTAATCATTTTAAAATACACAAAGTAATTTGGAAAGCACACACTTAGTAAGGGCAATCATACCCCCAACAAGATAAGGATTGAATTTCATTACCATTTCCTTGCCCATAGGAACTTCATTTTCCTCACTACTTAGGAATCCTTAACCTTTACTAAAATTTGAGTAGAAACGTGACCATAGGACACGAGCTCATTAGGAGAAGACCATCAAAGGTTGTACCATTTGCGCTCCTTGACGGAAATATGTGCCTAGAATAGCCTTGTCTCTTTAAGGGAGACAGTTCAGCTGTTCTAGGAGTTTGGTATTTAAGCGGAACCTTTGCCACGCGCATCGTGATCCCACCAATCCCCTGGGGGCTTGCCTAGCCGATTACGTTTCATAGGACCGGATTGGAGGCCTAGGTGTACTCTTCACAGTTAGGAGCTGTCTAGTTTAATCTTAGGTAGCCTTAGTTTAGCATAGTTTAGTTTGCTTTTCAAAATCATTTTGTTTTTCTTGTTTGTGTTTAAGCATTAATCCTCGTTCATCATCACTTGAGTGGACCATCACTTTCGAAGTTGAGAGGTAGTTTATGCACAATTGGTTACGTGTGCAGGGTCGTTTAGAGAGCTTTGATTTATTCGATATCCCTGTTGAGAATTTTGCGGGCCCCATTACCATTGAGGAAATGGCTGATGGAAACCCACAAACCCAACCCATGACTCTTAGGGAGTACATGTACCCAACCCGATCTACCCAACCCTCATGCATCGTCATACCCGCCACAAATGCCTCATTTGAGCTTAAATCCGGCTTAATCCAGATGTTACCAATTTTCCGAGGGGTGGAAAATGAGAACCCATATCAACATGTGAGAGAGTTTGAGGAAATCTGTGGGACTATGAAATATAACCTGAAGAGGCCCTTAAGCTTAGGTTGTTCCTGTTCTCGCTGAAGGAGAAGGCGAAAGCATGGCTTTACGCCCTACAGGCTAATTCCATAAACACATGGGGGGACTAGTTGAGGCCTTTTATAAAAAGTTTTATTCAAAACAGAAAACGACCTTCATTAGACATACCTTGAACAGCTCCCACCAACTGGAGGGAGAAACCATGTATGAGTACATGGAAAGGTTCAAAGACTCATTGTTACATTGCCCGCATCACGGATTCGAAAAGATCCGGTTAGTCCAAATCCTTTATAAAGGACTGGACTATTCCACCAAGACCATGGTGGAGTCTTTCTGCAACGGAGTATTCACTCAAAAGACAGCTGACCAAGCTTGGACACTCTCCAATGGGAACCTATCAGAGAGGATCCTAAAAGACCCATTGTTGTAGAAAGAAGGGGCATGCATAGAGTGGAACCCAAATTCGAGGCCGAGGCCAAGTTAGCCACGTTGACAAGGAGATTAGAAGCCCTTGAAATGAACCAAACCTGTCAGCAGACCACCCCAAAGACCTTGGAATCATTAAAGATGAGCCAAGCAGTCAGTGACCCTATTGCCCCACCCTGCACCAATTGTGGAGATTTTACCCATCCTGGATCCCAATGTAGAGCATTCTTTGGTCAAAGTCAAAGTGAGAGTATGGAGGAGGTGAGTGCACTTTATCAGAATACTAGATATGAGCGGCCGAGGTATGATTCATATTCTAATACATACAATCCTGGTTGGAAGGATAATCCTAATTTTTCATGGACCAAAGGACAACACCAAGGAAACCCTTTTCAGCCAATGGCCCAGCATATGCCACCTCCGGGATACCAAAAGCCTCAAGTACCCCAAGTGTCACAGGGACCACCCATGGTCCAAGGTTATCAAAATCTTAATTCCCAGAGCAGATAAGTTCTCTAGAGGACACAATGAAAATGTTGGCCCAAAATACCCTCCAATTCTAGCAAAGCATTACTCAGAATTTGAATGCCAATACCCAGTCCATTGCCAAGTTGGAATACACTGTCAGCCAGTTGGCCAGGTCAATAGCTCAAAGAGACATGGGTACCTTTCCAAGTTAGCCCGAAGCCAACCCCAAATGCCAAACTTCAACAGGCCAATTTGTTGTCCGTGATGACAAGGGCAAAGTCCATGAGCAAGTCAATGCAGTACATGCAGTTACCACCCGTAGAATGGCTGCAAAGGAGGTTGACACTCCAGAAGAGGACCCTAGGCAATCTGAACGGACTCAAGTGAGGAGGGAGCATGTAGTTTTGGAGAAAGAACTTGAGGAACCAAAGAAGGACCCAGAGCCTACTAAGGAACCTAAGAAACCAATAGGAGCTGCCTCACCAAGTGAGTCCCCACCTAAAACCTTTGTTCCCAAGGCCCCATATCCTCAGAGGCTAGGTCAAATGAAAAATAATGTCCAGCTGGATAAAATCCTTGAAGTGTTCAAGCAAGTGAGAATTAACATCCCACTGTTAGAAGCCATCCAACAGATCCCGACTTATGCCAAAGTCCTTAAAGATTTATGCACATTCAAGAGAGCAACCAATGTACCCAAAAAGGCCTTTTTTAGCCCAGCAATGCAGTTCCATCATTACCACTTCGACCCCAATCAAATACAAGGACCTTGGGTGTCCTACAATTTCTTGTCAAATAAGGGATCATCACATTGAACAGGCTTTGCTGGACTTGGGTACGAGTGTCAATCTGCTCTCGTATTCGATATACGAGGAGTTAGGTTTGGGGGAGCTGAAACCAACAAAGGTGACCTTACAACTAGCTGATGCTTCAGTTAGGTACTCCAAAGGTGTTGTTGAGGATGTTTTGATCAAGGTAGGTGAGTTTGTTTTCCTAGTGGATTTTGTAGTCCTTGATACCCGACCACCAATCGAAAATTTCGTGAAAATCCCGGTAATTTTAGGGAGACCATTCCTTGTCACTTCCAATGCCCTGATTAATTGTCGAAATGGTGTAATGCACCTATCGTTTGGGAATATGACAGTCCAGATAAACATTTTTAATGTTGGCAAACAGCCCAGAGATGAGAGTGATTATGAAATTTGTGAGGTGAGTTACCTAGAGGAGTTTATTGAGAGTGTTGGATCACAATTAGTTTGTGAGGACCCACTAGAGACCTGTCTTGCACATTTTGGAGGTAACATTGATGTTGAGAAAAGCATTAAAGAAGTAAATGCGTTACTGGATTCTACCCCTGCTTTTGAGAGGAATCAATGGCAACCCAAGCCAGAGATCTTGACCCCATCAGCTGCCCCCACCTATTCCATCAATTGAAGAACCGCCCAAGCTCGACCTAAAACCACTACCTGACACCCTCAAGTATGTGTTTTTGGGCCCAGCCGAAACTCTCCCCCTCATTATAGCCTCGGACCTGGAAGAAGTCCAGGAACAACAATTGATTGAAATCCTGAAGGATCACAAAGAGGCTATAGGCTGGACAATTGCAGATATAAAAAGAATAAGCCCATCTGTGGTTCAACATCGGATCCATTTGGAAGAAAATGCAAAAACTTCTAGAGAACCACAGAGGCGTCTTAATCCATCAATGAAAGATGTCGTAAGAGTGGAGGTTCTGAAACTGTTGGATTCAGGTATCATTTACCCTATTTCGGACAGCTCATGGGTGAGCCCAGTCCATGTTGTGCCAAAAAAGTCTAGGATAACTGTTGTAAAGAATGAGGGGAGCGAGTTAGTACCCACAAGGACCTAGACGGGCTGGCGAGTGTGCATTGACTATAGAAAGTTGAACTCGGCCACCCATAAAGACCATTTTCCCCTCCCATTTATGGACTAGATGCTTGATAGACTAGCCGGTCTTGCCTTTTATTATTTCCTTAATGGATACTCCGGCTATAATCAGATACCCATAGCACCCGACGACCAGGACAAGACAACTTTTACATGCCGTTTCGGTACATTTGCCTACCGGCGCATGCCTTTTGGGTTGTGCAATGCACCTGCGACATTTCAAAGGTGTATGATGAGCATATTTTCAGACATGGTCGAACGATTCTTAGAGGTGTTTATGGACGATTTTTGGGTCCATGGGAGTAGTTTCCAAGAATGTTTGCATCACCTGAACCTTGTTTTAGTGAGATGTCAAGAGAAAAATCTTGTTTTGAATTGGGAGAAGTGTCATTTCATGGTGAAAAGAGGAATTGTGTTGGGCCATGTTATTTCTGAGAATGGCATTGAGGTTGACAAGGCTAAAATTGAACTCATTTCCAACCTGCCATCGCCAAAAATGGTGAAGAATATCAGATCTTTCTTGGGCCATGCAGGTTTTTATAGACGGTTCAATAAGAATTTTAGCAAGATAGCTGCACCCTTGTGCAATATGCTATCTAAGGATATGCCTTTTGTCTTCAATGAACCCTGCCTACAAGCATTTGAACAATTGAAAAAGGAGTTAACCTCTACCCCGATAATAAAGCCACCTGATTGGACAATTCCCTTCGAACTCATGTGTGACGCTTCTGACCATGCTCTTGGGGCTGTACTAGGACAGAGAGTGAACAAATCGCCCCATGTCATATATTATGCCAATAGGACCTTGAATGATGCTCAGCTGAATTACACAACCACAGAGAAAGAGTTGTTAGCTGTCATCTTTGCCCTTGAGAAGTTTAGACCCTACCTGATTGGGTCTAAGGTCATAGTTTACACCGATCATTCGGCCCTTAGGTACCTGTTGATGAAAAAAGATGCGAAAGCCCGTCTGATTAGGTGGATTCTCTTGTTACAAGAATTTGACCTTGAGATTCAGGACAAGAAAAGTTCTGAAAATGTTGTAGCTGACCATCTCTCCCGATTACCTACAGACCTCGAGCATGAAGTCATCTCATTGAGTGAGAGTTTCCCGGATGAACAGTTGCTGAGTGTCTCTCGTTTCCCTTGGTGTGCGGATATCATTAACTACCTGGTCACTGGACTGATGCCTGATCACTGGTCCAAACAGGATATGTCCAAGTTTTTGTCTGAGGTTAAGCATTTCTTCTTTGATGACCCATACCTGTTCAAGTACTGTCCAGACTAGATCATTAGGAGATGCATTTCAGAAGAGGACTATTTAAGTGTGATATCCTTCTGCCATGACCACACCTGTGGTGGGTATTTTAGTTCTAGAAAGACCGCAGCAAAGGTGTTGCAATGCGGATTTTACTGGCCCTCCATTTTCAAGGATTGTCACACCTTTTGTTTGCACTGTGAACGTTGTCAAAAATTAGGCAGAATTACGCGGAGGAACATGATGCCTTTAAATCCGATGCTTATTGTGGAAAATTTTTATGTTTGGGGCATAGACTTCATGGGTCCATTTCCGAGTTCCTTCGGCAACTTATACATTTTGCTTGCTGTAGATTATGTCGTCAAATGGATAGAGGCGATTCCAACCAGAACGAATGATCGTCGCATGGTTATCAAATTTATTAAAGAAAACATCTTTTCTAGATTTGGTACCCCCAGGGCGATTATCAGTGATGGTGGGAGTCATTTTTGTAATAGCACCTTCGAGAATCTAATGAAAAAATATTCTATTACTCATAAGGTTGCTACTCCGTATCACCCACAAACTAGCGGACAGGTGGAAGTGTCTAATAGGCAAATAAAGCAAATTTTGGAAAAGACAGTCAATCCTACCCGGAAAGATTGGTCTTTAAGATTCACAGACGCTTTATGGGCTTATCGGACTGCCTATAAGACCCCGATCGGCATGTCTCCATATCGATTGGTCTTTGGGAAAGCATGTCACTTGTCAGTAGAATTGGAGCATAATGCTTACTGGGCCATCAAAATGTTCAATTTTGATTTAACTAAAGCCAGTAACCTACGCAAGTTGCATCTCAATGAGCTGGAGGAACTTAGAAATGACGCCTATGAGAATGTCAAGATTTATAAGGATCGGATGAAGAGAAACCATGATCAATCTATCTTGAGGAAATCCTTTGAACCGGGCATGAAAGTTCTTCTGTATAATTCTCGCCTGCATCTTTTTCCAGGAAAACTAAGATCCCACTGGACTGGACCCTTCATTGTGCGCACTGTCTATTTTCATGGGGCAGTTGAGATCGAGAACCCCAAGAATGGGGATGTTTTCAAAGTCAATGATCAGAGGTTGAAACCTTTTCTGGAGCTTAAGAATAAGGATGTTGAAGAAACCCTTGTTCAGAACCCTGTGTATGTTACATAAGTAATTTTCAGGGTCACGTCGGGCTGACAAAGTGAAACTTAGTGCTGGTTGGTAGGCAACCCAATATTCATTTTTTTGCATCAACCCATGGTAAGGCGTTCCAATTTTTTTTTTCTTTCTCCCTTGTCCATTTATCATTTCGCATTGCACATCATTGAGGACAATGTTTGATTTAGGTTTGGGGGTGTGGTATGTACTGCATTGCACACATGCATTTGCCTGTAAATAAAAAAAAAATTCAAAAAAAAATTGTGGGATTTTAGCTTGTTAATAAGTTTCGAAATCTTAGTTTACCATACTATCCAAATCCTAAAAAGTTTGTCACAAAATCAAGTCTTGGAAAAATTCTTGCACATGAGTGTAGTCCAAGTGAAGAGTGGGCACATCTGAGTGACCCTGACAAATCACTAGTGGAGACTAAACCAATTGAGTGTAGAGCCTTTCTATTCCTTCAGGGTAAGGACTCTTCTGCGCTAATTCCGAGTAGAATGAAGAGCTACTCAAACTCGTAGTTTTCGGCACATTTCTTTTTATCTCATTAGTGCCTATTTCTTTCCAACCATTGAGGGTGTCATCAAAATTGCGAACTAACCTTGACTTGTAGCTTGTGAGCACCTTTCTAGACCTGGTAAAGTGATGATAGGCAATCTAAAATTAAAACTTCATGGCCATTAAAAAACCTACCCATAAAAACATTCCCATAGTAACCCTTTTTGAGCCATTATCCTTTATACATTTTTCCTTAAAAATTCCCAAAGTCTCTCCACCCAAATAAAAAGCCTTCAACCGATTGTGTTTGAGAAGTGGAAGGAAAAGATAAAGAAAGAAGGAAGTGTGCATTGTTGATACTTCACATGATCTATCCAAGGAAAAAGTCTTCTCGAAAAAAAAAGTGCATAGTTGAAAAAAAAAAAGAGAAAAAAAAAACAAAATAAAAAAAGAAAGAAAAAGAAAAAGTAAAGTAGAATCGAAGAAAATTCCTTCAAAGAAAACTCAAGATCTTACCTTCACAGAAACCCTAAAACCTCATTTTCCATTTTTCTTTACCAAACCCTTTCCCCTAACCTCATTACAACCAATAAAAGACCTATTGGATTTCAGGAAAAGTTAGGATGTTAAACAAGTGAGAAGTTGAGTGAGCATTTTTACCGTTAATTAAATGGTTGTTCTTTCCATGAGATAACTTCACCAAATATTCTTCATTCTCAAAAGATATGTGAGTCCTTTTGCCTTACCAATACTCACATGTAGAGTGATAAGTCAGAAAATCTAAGCGATTTTATTTTCGAGAGTATGACTGTGAGGCTGAAGTCAAAACGAATGGATTTAGAAGGTGATCAAATTTGTGTTTTCTCAGAACCCAAAACCGCACAAGTGTTGGCTAAACTCACTCAAATACACTCCGGGACTTGAGCATCCTTGAAAGATTTTTAGCAATTGGATAGTGTTCTAAACTTGCTCTCATTTTTATTAGCTTGCTAAAAACCCGAGGATATAAATAAAAAGAATTTTGTGGGATTTGTTCGCTGAAAACCCTCACGAGACAAAACTCGTCCACTAAGGGAAACTTAGGGGTTTAAATGGCTTGTTGCACGAGCTAAGTGCAGCCGCGATTACTGCGAAAGTAAGTTAGGATTTTTTTTTATCATTTTCTGCATATAGTTAGTTTTCTTTTATTTTGCTCGGGACTAGCAAAATGTAGGTTTGGGGGTGTGATGAGTTCACAAAAAATACACTTTCATACCATTATTTTATGAGGTTTCAAAGATAAAAAGAACTCAAAACACTATTTTTAGCATAAAAATAATAAATTTTCTCCCCATCATGCTTTGCTCATATCTTTCCATTATAAATTGTCATTTGTATGCATTTATATGAGTTCCAATGGCCTCCATACAAAATATGTTAAAAAATACTCTCAATTATGTTAATTTTTTTTTGTAGGTGTTAATTAAAGATTAATTTGAAGATTAAAGCTGATATTCTAGAGTTAAAGAGAGTAAGGATAAGTTTGAAAGACAATTGGATGAAGAAATGACAAAGATAGGCCAACAATAAGAAGAAAAATGAAAAACCTAGGTTAGTATTTTGACCATATCTTTTCACTCGAATATCCGATTGAGGTGATCTCAGAAGCATTGGAAAGCTTGTTCTAAGATCTACAAATCATATTTCACAATACTTTTCCCAATTCGGAAGTTTCGGGGGTAAAAATCACACATCAATCTAGGGACTATTTTCTAACACGAGAATTACGTTCATATGTTCATATTTCCATTATTGTGAAGTCCCACATTGGAAAGAAACAAAAAAGAGCAAGGCAAATGTCTCTATATAAGGAAGGGAGCTCTAGTCATTAGACACGCAAGCAAGGAGAGCCTCCTCCTCTTTACTGAAGCTATTCATGTAATTGAGAGCAATTGTAGAGAGAAAGTGAGGAAAGCTTTATAAAATTTGAAGATTTGTAATGAAAGCTTTGTCTTCTCCAATGGGTGCCTAATCCCTTTGATTGGATCTTCTAGATGAAACTAAGTTGTTCTTATTCCTTTTGCTTATGCTCTTTATTTTAATTGAAAGTCCAAGATCGAATCCTAGAGGGGGGGGGGGGTGAATAGGGTGAGCTCAAAGTCCTAGACCAATTTTAATTCTTTTATCTTTTAAGTCTCTTATGCTTTGAAGAAGAATAATGAAATCAACCAAGAGAGCATAATCCATAAAATGAAAGCATAACGACAATCACCATAACACAAGCACATATAGTGGTTCGGCCAAATTGCCTACATCCACTCCCGGTACACCTAACGGTATTCACTAACTTCAATTAAGGTTTAGGATCACCTCAAACCTTACAATCAACACTATGCTTTTCAAGGCTAAGCATAAACCTTTACAACATAGAATTTTTTCTCTTAAGAAATATGCCTAAGAATGCATTGATTAAGAGAACTATATGAGTGCAAAAGAGTGCCTCTAAATAGGCTCAATAGAAAATGAAAACCTCAACTTCTAGAGACATGCATATGTATGACAAAGTTTATGAAAAATGCATTTACTAGAAATTACTCTTTCTCCTTTAGAAAAGATACAATCTTGAATGATGCAAAGATGATAATCAATTGATTGAGAAAGAGTGGGTTGTCTAACACACGAGTTTAACAAGGTGAACTAACTTGATTTCAAAGAAGACAAATTAAAGTCTAACAAGTTTATGTTGAAACAAGAAAACAAATTCATGTGTTACAAAGACAATATGTTGTATTCATAGCATGTGAGATTTCTAAAGTTTTAAGCATGTTATGAAGGACAACATTTTAATAGGAAAGCAACTTGTTAATCATGCATTGAAAGAAATCAAAAGAGAGAAACAAAACATGATTTTAAAATACTTAGGATTAAAGGAAGCACACTCATTTGAAGATCAAAGGTTGAATAAAGGGAATGACTTCATAATCCTTGTCAAAATGCTCTTGAGAAGTTGCTAATCCTTGGCCTCAAAAGTCCCTCGAATGTCAGCAACTTTTCCCAAACAAAAAACCACTTTTTATAGAGAAAAAGTTCCCAACGGCTAGCTCCCCGGTCGACCCCATGACAGGGCCTGGTCGACCCCATACACACAACGGTCAGAAAAATGGCCGTTGGAGCTTCAGGAACCTGGTCAACCTGCAGTGTGCCCAGAATTTTGAAAATTTTGAAACTTGCAATATTAGAAGGGCACTTTTCCAGGGGACTTTGAGGCACATTACACAAGCATGAAATCATGACTGAAAGAAGATGAAAACTGAATTTCTAAAGCCATGAAAACTCCAAAACAAAATAATGATTTTAAAGGAAGAACCTTTGGAAAGCTTGAATGATTTTTGAAAACAAAAACTCCAACATCTTAAGAGGCAAACTGAAATGAAAACCATGCATATCAAATGATAAAAACAAAGATCAAGAATGAGAAATATGCATGATGATCCTTTTAATAAAACCATGAATGAATGAGAGGACAAGCTTTATGAAAGTGAATGATCCTATCAAATTGCAACAAAACAAAAACTCTAACAATCTCCCCCTTTGCAATTTGATGGTAACTCTTGAAGCTTGAACTCTCTCTCAATCTCCTTGAAATCTTGAACAGCAACAACTTTGGATATTTAAGGAGCTTTGGATATTTTAGGAGCTTTGGATATTTTGGAGCTTTGGATTTTCCTTGCAGGAGCGACGACACAAGACGACCAACCTAGAAGCTAAAACAAAATATGCACTCTAGGCAAAGCTACTCCCCCTCAACAATAGCAACCCTTGAATCTTCTCCCCCTCATTTGGAGAACTCTCTCCCCTTTTGACATCTAATTGCAAAGGTGTCGCGACCCCGGACCGGGAATCCCAATCCGGGATCGGGACTAATGTGGTGAATGATGATTGATGAGGATTATCTACATCCACAATATACAATTTATTTAATTTTCCACAGGTGTCCGCGGTGAGGATATCACAACCTTGCATGAATGTTTCTTTTTAGTGTGGAAGCGTGTAGCAAATCAAATAGTTAGACTATCTCTAGTCATGCAAGCATTAACATCAATATCAAAACTGTATCAGAAAGAGCAATGATCTATAGCATGTTTCCCAAAAGTTGTTAAGGTTAAACAAAATATCATTTAGTTACATTCCCCAAAATTAGAGGCCAACAAAGGCCAATATTACAAAATAATAACCCAAAAGAATGGTTAAGAAGTTTTCCCCAAAATGTTACGCCTCTTGTAGCAACCCGATGTCTACATGACATCGTCAGCGCGCCACTCAACTAGAGGATGCGGCTCACCTACCGCCTCCTCCGGCTCCTCCTCAAGGAAACCGGCAACGGGACCTGAGTACCAAAGCAAAGGATCAGACACGACGGTCTGGCAAGAGCGTGAGAAGATACAACAACATAAAATAGATGAAATAACTCGAAAAGCAAGGAAATCTGTGTAAGCAAGAACTCTCATAAAATATATAAATCAATTGCTAGAAAACATGTAAACAAGATAAAACATATGAGGTAACCAAGGGATCGGGAACTCACAAGGTGGCAATCACATAAAGCTAAGTCCTCTGTCACTAAAGTGACAACAGTATCACGGGATGTTGTTCTCAGTCACACAAGGTGAGGAGAAACAACGCAAATCATATATACAATATAAATATACGGGAACGGGACCACTGTAGCGAACCGGGTATCGGGACGGGACCACGGTAATGACCGGGTATCGGGATCCAAACTGCAGCTGGCGGGACGGGAGAGGGATTTCCAAGTCGGTGGGTCAAACCGACAAGGTATCCAAGCTTAGTGATGCCGACACATAGGTTAAATAACACATCGATACATATACAAGTAAATCAAGCACAAGTAAATCAATGAACGGGCAAGAATATTCAATGTATAACTTTCATTTCATATCGGGCAATACTCTTCGGGACAAGTCAATGTTACTAGTGTAACCATCAAGCTTTCGGGAAAACAGATCATGTACAGTAAATCTTGGAAAAGAAGAAATAAAATGAACTATACCAATTCGGAAAAGATAATGATTTTTAAGATCTATTTGAGTGAATAGGGGTCCCGTATGTCTATGATGGAAATGACTTGGTACTCCTTGAGTTTGAAGACATTCCGGGCTCCTTATCCACTTCTACGATTTTCAAAACTTAACATGAGCTTATGGATAGTACTAGATGCTATGATAGAAAAATCAAGACTATAAACGGTCCATCCTAAGTATGATGTCAACCCGGAACCATCGAGCAACCTACTCAGTCACCGAAAGGAATAGAGTTCGCGATACCCAAGGAAATAGACTTTGCATTTAGGTATGAAGAGGATATCGTGTCGTTCCATCCCGTTCGAGATTGAATAGATTGAACTTCGATGCATTCCGAACCAACCGTGAAGAGCATCGGCTCAAGACGCTCTCACATATGGTCAAGTGAGTCTAAGGAGGGTAACCAAGGTCCACAAAAAAAGATAAATTTCAAAACCCACTGGACTCAAATTGAAATTTCTGTACCAGAAATGCACAGGGTCCGATCGATCGGCCCAAAAACCCTTACAGTTAAAAGACAGACCGATCGATCGGCCTGTAGGTCCGATCGATCGGCACTGGGCGTGAAGCATGCCCGGGAACTTGATTTTTCTCCTTTTTGTTTCCTTTCCTTCCAACACCTCAACAACCACAAATAACTATGAACAAGGTGACTTAAACACATGATTCCAAGACATTAAATGAGGCTATCAAGATGTGTAAAGATCATTTATTTCAACCATGTAAAAATCAATGAAAGCAATCAATGAAAACATGAAAACCATAAATACTTCACCAAACCATTTCAAACTTAAAAACATCCAAACATTCACTTGCCTCAAGTCCAAGCTAGCTGAAATCAAGCCTCTATTCACTTCTATTGCTCAAGCCAAGCTACAATAAAAAACCCCCAAAAACAACCCTAAAATGGGTTACACAAAGAATGAAAATGAAAGAACCAACAATAATGCAAATGTAGCTTCTCAAGGGCTAGAGGAACACTAATCTAGGAGATGGGGATGATCACTTACCTTTAAGGTCCTCTAATGGAAAGAGTAAGCTCAATGGAGGTCTTGGAATGGAGGGTTTTCTCCACAAATGGTATCAATAGGGAGCCATGGTGAAGAGGAAGAAAAAGATGATCTCCATTTCGAGTTTGGTGCAAGATTTGTGAGGATTTGAGATGGAGAAGCAAGAAGAAGAAGAGAAAGGCAAGGAAAAACCCTAGACTCAATAGTTGTGTTGGAACATGAAAATGGAGAAGGAAGGGGAAGGGCCTCCTTTGTTAACAAGTGAGTTGGGTTGGGTCCCACAACTAAAGGAGCTACATTGGCTGAAATCATCTCTCTCGGGTCCTCGGATGAATTCGACGAAGAAGAAAGAAATGTTCGTCGAAATATCTAGTTTCCAAAAAGTGTATGTTTCGCGGGTTTCGAGAATATTAAGTTTTGGGTACAGATTTGGTGTGCAATGACTGTTTTGCCCTCAAGGCTATGAAATCGGGTTTCGGGACCTCAAATGGGCATGAGATCAACATGAAAGTTGTAAGAATCCACAAGATGAATGCAACGGGCCAAAAACACAATTCAAAACACGTCGGGAAAATTTCACAAGAAAATGCAAAGCCGAAAAGGGAACTCCCAAAGGGCCCCACAAGCTATCAATCACTCCAAAAAGCCCAAAACTAGAATCAAGGCTATTCCAAACCCAACTAGACCAAAAACACTAATCAAGCTTAGCACTAAAACGCAACTTAATTAACACTAATCGGGTTCACTCGGGTCGGGGTCTTACAAAAGGAACTGCCCATCAAAGATAAAACACATAACCTTGTTAGTAGCACCTGATTATAAGAGATATAAAAATAAGATGTGGAACAGGTGATTAGCCAACAAGAATTTAAAAAACAGGGCAAGGGCCAATGCCCAATTGATGTCTCAAATTTATGAAACGATCATTTCCAAGGGGTTTAGTGAACAAATCAGCCAATTGGGTATCTGTAGGGACAAACATTAACTCAATGGTGCCTTGGTCAGCATGATCATGCAAGAAATGATAGCGAATGTCAATGTGTTTAGTGCGAGAGTGCTGAACAGGATTTTTTGAGATACTGATGGCACTAGAGTTGTCACACATGATAGGCATGCATTGTTGTGGAAGATTATAATCTAATAAAGTTTGTTTCATCCACAACAGATGGGCACAGCAGCTACCTGCAGCAATATATTCAGCTTCTGCAGTAGACAAGGATACAGAATTTTGCTTTTTGCTATGCCAGGCTACTAAGCAGTTCCCTAAGAAATAGCAACAGCCACTAGTGCTTTTCCTATCATCTATTGATCCTGCCCAATCTGCATCACTATATCCAATTAATTGCAGAGTTGAGTCATGAGGATACTAGATACCATAATGAGAAGTGTTAGAGTTTTTGTTTTGTTGCAATTTGATAGGATACATTCACTTTCATAAAGCTTGTCCTCTCATTCATTCATGGTTTTATTCATAGGATCACATGCATATTTCTCATTCTTGATCTTTGTATTTATCTTTTGATATGCATGATTTTCATTTCAGTTTGACTCTTAAGTTGTTGGAGTTTTTGGTTTCAAAAATCATCCAAGCTTTCCAAAGTTTCTAACTTTAAAATCATTATTTTGATTTGGAGTTTTCATGACTTTTAAAATTCAGTTTCCATCTTCTTTCAGTCATGATTTAATGCTTGGTTAATGTGTCTCAAAGTCCACTGGAAGATGCCCTCAAAAGTTGCATGTTTCTCGCATTTTTTCAAAAACTGGGCATTTCCCAGTGTTGCTGGTCGACCGGGCCAAGCTTGCCGGTCGACCGGGATCACTGCAACTTTTAAATGCAGTTTTGAGCAGAATTTTCCAACGGTCAGAAATATGACCGTTGTGCTTTCCCGGTCAACCGAGACCTGTTTGCAGGTCGACGGGAACTAGTCGTTGGCAACTTTTTCCTTATATAAAGTGGCTTTTTGGTTGAAGAAAGTTGCTGACATTAGAGGGACTATTGAGGCCAGGGATTAGCAACTTCTCAAGAGCATTTCTAAGGGGATTATGAAGCCATTCCATTAAGTCAACCTTTGATCCTCAAATGGGTGTGCTTTCTTTAATCCTAGTCTTTTTAAAATCATGTTTTGTTTCAAATCTTTGATCTCTTTCTAAACATGATTAACAAGTTGCTTTTCTTTTAGAATGTTGTCTTTCATAACATGCTTAACACTTTAGTAATCTCATATGCTATGAATACAACATATGGTCTATGTTACACATGATTTTACTTTCTTGTTTAAAAAATCAACTTGTTAGACTTTAGAACATCTTTCTTGAAAACAAGTTATTTTTCATTGTTAATCACATGTGTTAGACATACAACTCTTTCTCAAATATTTGATTAACATCTTTGCATCATTCTAGTTTTTATCTTTTCAAAGAGAAAGAGTTATTTCTAGAAAATGCATCATTCATAGACTTTGTCATAGTTATGCATATTTCTAGGAGTTGAGTTTTCACATTCTAATTAGCCTATTTAGAGGCACTCCATTGCACTTCATTGTTCTCTTTATCCATGCATTCTTAGGCATATTTCTTAAGAGAAAATTTCTTTGTTGTAAAGGTTCATGCTTAGCCTTGAAAAGCATATGTTGTAAAGGTTTATGCTAAGCCTTGAAAAGCATAGTGTTGATTGTAAGGTTTGAGGTGATCCTAAACCTTATTTGAAGATAGTGAATACCGGTAGGTGTACCGGGAGTGGATGTAGGCAATTTGGCCGAACCACTATAAATGAGCTTGTCATGGTGATTGATCTTTTTCTCTTTTTACATGAATGATTTACTTTTGGTTAAATGAAGATTGTAGTTGTGATTACTTGTGTATGCTCATCTTAGAGATTTCTATCTTTCACAAGATAATTAATCTTCACCAAATCTTAATTGACTTAAAAGTTAAAAGAATTCAAATTGGTCTAGGTTCTTAGAACTCATCCTATTCACCCCTCCCCCCCCCCCTCTAGGATTCGGTCTTGGACTTTCAAGAAGTCCCATTAATATATTTTATGATACGTTTAACAGCTTTAATGTGAGACTCTCGGGGGTCAGATTGATAACTAGCACATATTCCAACGCTAAAAGAGATATCAGAGCGGCTAGCAGTGAGGTAGAGAAGGCTTCCTATCATGCTCCTATAAAGTTTTTGGTCAGCTTTCTTTCCCTGAAGGTCACTAGAGATTTTAGTAGTGGATCCCATAGGATTGCAACTAGTCTTAGATTCTCCTAAGCCAAACTTTTTCACTATTTCTAGAGCAGACTTGGATTGACTAAGAAAAATACCTTGATCAGTCTGACTAACTTGTAATCCTAGAAAGAACTGAAGGGGTCCTACCAAACTCATTTCAAAAGTAGAGCTCATTAACTTAGAAAATCCTTGAGCAAGATGATCAGATGTTGATCCAAAAACAATGTCATCAACATATATCTGAGCAATGAGAATATCTTTATCAACCTTTTTAATGAATAGAGTCTTGTCCACATTCCCACATTCATATCCATTTTCAAGTAAGTGACTTGTAAGCTTTTCATACCAGGCTTTTGGGGCTTGTTTCAATCCATAGAGAGCCTTTTTCAACTTAAAAACATATTCTGGGTGATGAGGATCCTCGAAGCCTTGAGGTTGAGTAACATACACATCTTCCTCAATTTCACCATTTAAAAAAGCACTCTTTACATCCATTTGAAACAGTTTAATCTTCATGCTGCTGGCATAAGCCAATAAAATTCGAATAGACTCCAACCGAGCTACTGGGGCAAAGGTTTCCTCAAAATCAACTCTTTCAACTTGAGCATACCCTTTGGCTACAAGTCTAGCTTTGTTCCTTATAACATTTCCTGATTCGTCCAGCTTGTTCTTGAAAATCCATTTTGTGCCAATTTGGCTTTTGCCTTCAGGAAGAGGTACAAGATCCCACACATCATTCTTTCTAAACTGATTTAATTCATCTTGCATGGCATCAATCCATTCAGACTTGGTTTCTGCTTCAGAGAAGTTCTTGGGCTCAATTTGTGAAACAAAGGAATAGTGAGCACACAGATTATGAACATGTCTTCTTGTCATGACTCCTTTTGTGATATCTCCAATGACATTATCCAAGTTGTGATTTCTTAATAACTTTGTGGGCATAGTAGGGACTGAGGGAATCTCTTCTTCAATTTCAGATGAAATAGGCTGCTCAACTGAGGTCTCTTCTTCATCATGAGGAGCTTTCTTAATTTGATTAGTCTCATCAAAGACAACATGAGCTGATTCCATGACAGTCATAGATCTAAGGTTGAATACTCTATAAGCCTTGCTTTTATCAGAATATCCTAAGAAGATCACTTCATCAGATTTGGAATTGAACTTTTCAAGCTGCTCTCTATCTCTTAAAATATAGCACTTGCTACCAAACACTTTAAGATATCCCAGATTTGGTTTTCTTCCAAAATACAGCTCATAAGGGGTTTTGTTAGTGTTCTTTGTCAAATAAACACGGTTAATAAGATAGCATGCCGTATTGATAGCTTCAGCCCATAAGTTTCGCGGGAGATTTTTCTCATTAAGAAGGGTTCTGGCCATTTCTTGAATAACTCTGTTTCTTCTTTCAGCTACTCCATTTTGCTGGGGAGTTTTTGGAGCAGAGAATTGATGACTGATCCCATGGCTTTCACATAAGTCTGCAAATCTTTCATTTTCAAATTCACCTCCATGATCACTTCTTATCTTCTTAATTTTGCAGTCCTTCTCAACTTGAATTTTCTTGCAAATCCTTATGATATTATCTACTGCATCTGATTTAGCATGAAGAAAGGCTACCCATCCAAATCTCGAATAATCATCAACCATAACTAGGATATTGTGAGAACCCGACCCCTAATCTCTTGGATTAGTGTTGTTTTAATTGTGGATTAGTTTCTTTTAGTGGGATTAGTATTTGTTGGGTTGAGTTTGTGAGCTAGAATGGTTTTTCTTCTAGTTTTGGGCTTTTTAGTGCTTTGGTAGCTTGTGGGGCCCTTTGGGGGTTCCCTTTTCGGCTTTGCATTTACTTGTGAGATTTTCCCGATTTGTTTCGTATTGTGTTTTTGGCCCGTTGCATTCATCTTGAGGAATCATACAACTTTCATGTTGATCCCGTATCCATTTGAGAACCCGAAACCCGATTTCTTGGCCTTGAGGGCAAAACAGTCTTTTCACACCAAATCTGTACCCAAAACTTGATATTCCCGAAACCCACGAAACATATACTTTTTGGAAACTAGATATTTTGACGAACATTTCTTCCTTCTTCGTCGAATTCATCCGAGGACCCGAGAGAGATGATTTCCGCCAAGTTAGTTCCTTAAGTTGTGGGACCCCACCCTCTCAATTGTTAACAAAAGAGACCCTTCCCCTTCCTTCTCCATTTTCATGTTCCAGCACAACCATTGAGTCTAGGGTTTTCCTTGCTCCCTTTTCTTCTTCTTGCTTCCCATCACTCAATCCACTTCCAAGCTTGCACCAAGAAGAGATTGGAGGCCACCATCTTCTTCATCTCCTTGAGAACTTTCTTTCCATAGCTTTTGTGGAGCTCACCAACCATTACAAGATTCCCTTAGAGCTTACCATTTCCATTAGAGGACCTTACAAGTAAGTGTTCCTCTTCATCTTCTAGATTTGTAATCTTCTAGCCTTAGAGAAGCTCCACCTTGATTATTGAAAGGTTTCATTGTCATTGCATTGTTTAACCCATTTTAGGGTTTTTTTTTGGGTTTTTGTAGAGATTGTGGATCTTGAGCTTGAGAGGTGATTAGGAGCTAGTTTTGCTAGATTGGAACCCAAGGCAAGTGGATGAATGGATGGTTTTAATGTTATCAAAGTTTTATGAGAAAATCCCAAGTTTATTTCTTGTTTTTGATCATTGGATACATGTTGCACATATGCTCCTTGTCACATATATATGGATTTCGAAATTTGCACATTAATGGTTGTTTCTATCTTGTTAATCTCTTGGAGAGGTATGCATTTCATTTGATCAAGTTTACTCATATGGTTTTATAAGGAATAGGATTGGTTTGGCTATTCATGGTTATGTTTATGAGCTACATTGATTTGAAATTGATACTCATTTATAGAGTTGTGCTAAAACATCTTTGGTTATGGAAATGTGATCAATAGACCTTGTTTATCTATCAATGTTGACTCAAATGAACCCTTGTCTATGATGGGAACTCCTCTCCTTGTTTGGGGATTGAATGTGAAGAAAGAGGTTGGATTTAATGATTCATTGAAGTCTTGATGGGAGTTTTATTGTAATTAGGATGTTGTTGAAGTAAGGAAAAACTCATTTGTATAAGTGTTGGAAAGGAAAAAGGAAGAGAAAGAGAGGAACTGAACTGCCCGGAATTCAGTTTCTGGACAGTTCGCTCGAGCGACCTGTCCAGAAAGGGATACGGGTTTTCCAGTAGCCTGGTCGCTCGAACGCATTTAAATAACTGCTCGACCGATGAATTCGCTCGAGCGAACTCTTAGATTCGCTCGAGCGATGCGGTCTGCCTGGCATGATGCGCTGGTACAGAAATTTCAGCCGATCGGTCGGACCGAGTGGGTTTTGAGGTTTATTTTTCTTTGTGGACCTTGGCTAACCTCCTCGGACTCACTCGACCATATGTGAGAGCGTCTGGAGCCGATGCTCGTCACGGTTGGTTCGGATGCATCGAAGTTCAACCCATTTCAATCTTGAACGGGATGGAACGACGCGATATCTTCTTTATATCTAAACATAAGTCTTGCCCTTGGTTATCGCAAATTCTATTCTTTTCGGTGACTGAATAGGTTGCTCGATGTTTCCGGATTAGTGTCATACCTAGGATGGACCGATTATAATCTTGATTCTTTTCTATTGTGACATCTAGTATTACCCATAAGGTCATTTTAAGTTTTGAAAGTAGTAAAAGTGCATAAGGAGCCCGGAATGTCCTCAAACTCAAGGAGTACCAAGTAATTGTTATAATCGACATACGGGACCCCTATTCACTTAAATAGATCTTGAAACCGATATTTTTACCCGAAATTGTTATAGTTCATTGTTTCACCTCTTTTCCCGAGATTTGCATCACATGACTTGTTTCCCGAAAGCATTGAAGTTACACTAGTAACAGTTATTTGTCCCGAAATGTATTGCCCGATATGAAGTGACAGTGTGCCCTTGAGCACCCCCGTTTTACCCGTTTATTTACTGTACTTGATTTACTTGCATATGTCTCGATTGGTTTTGACCTATGAGTCGGCATCACTAAGCTTGGATACCTTGTCGGTTTGATCCACCGACTTGGAAATCCCTCTCCCGTCCCGCCAGCTGCAGTTTGGATCCCGATACCCGGTTATTATCGTGGTCCCGTCCCGATACCCGGTTCGCTACCGTGGTCCCGTTCCCGTATATTTATATTGTATATATGATTTACGTTGAGTCTCCTCACCTTGTGTGACTGAGAACAACGTCCCGTTATACTCTTGTCACTTCGGTGATAGAGGACTTAGCTTCTTGTGATTGTCATCTTGCCAGTCCCGATTCCTTGGATACCCGACATGTTTTATATTGTTTACTTGCTTTCCGATAAATGATTCGTTCCTTTATGAAAGTTGTTATTTAAACAAGTGTTAATATTCCCCAATGTAAATTCAGTTATTATTATATTGTCTCCTGTTCTTTGTACTCGCACATGTTTTAAATGAATGCCGGTTGGGTGAATACCCGTGCTTTTACATATGTTTTAAACGATAAATGATTTTGCTAGATTTATATGATTACACATGTTTTAAAGGAATACCCGAATTGTTAAATATCCGTGCTTGGTTTTAAATGACATTGGACTTGTGAGATTCCTATGTTTATACTTGTTTTAAATGAATACCCGAATTGTTAAATACTCATGCTTTGAAATATGTTTCAAATGACACTTGTTTACCAGATCCCTACGTTTATACCTGTTTTAAACGATACCCGGTTTATTAAATATCCGTACTTCTACATAGGTTTCAAATGGACATTGGTTTTGCTAGACTGCTATGAATACCTGGTTTGTTGTATACTTGTGTTTTTACTTAAGTTTCAAATGAACGTTGTTTTGCCATACCGCTATATTTATACATGTTTTAGACGAACACCCGATTGTCAAATATCTATGATTATAGATGATGTAAACGAATACTTGTTTTATTAGATATTCATGTTTTACCCATGCTTGAAATGAATAGAAGTTTTCCCCGAGATTCCCGACTTTGCACCCGTTTAATTATAAGCAGCACTTGATCGATTAGCATGATTTATTATATGTTTTATTCTTTAGTATATTTGTGATCTTTTCATCCACCTGCCAGACCGTCGTGTCTGACCCACTACTTTTGGTACTCAGGTTCAGATTTCTTCGCCCCGAGTTGAGTGTTTTTGTTGGCTGTGGAGCCATGGCTTGCAGGTTGGTTTGTCGGCTATGTCATGTAGACATTGAGCTTGACATCGGAGCTACGTCACATTTGGGTAGTAGTTTATAGCTTATTGTTGTATGGCTTTTATTAGCCTTTTTCTTGGGATTCTTAATTAATGTACATTGATAATTGTAACTTGAACATATTTGGGAATGTAATATCCTGTTACCGTCAGCTCTGTAATTTATTGTGATGGTTACTCCAGTCTGATATGATTCTTGATATAATAGCTATGTGCTAAAGGTTGAGTGCGATGCGGAATCCGATGGCCACGGACTTCAGGTCGCAACGCCACAAATGCTTCCGCAAAATATTCAGAATGTGTTGTCTTCACACACGCGGATCCTGGGAGAAGTAAAATACATTTATGCTTAATCCCATTCCCGCCCCCGAGGTTCTGTTTCGGGGGCGTGACAGATATACTTTCTCCCACCAATACTCTGAACAGGTGCAGGTCCAATGAGGTCCATATGAATGAGTTCAAGAGGACGAGCAGAGGATATATCTTTTATACCTTTAAAACTTTTCTTGATTTGTTTACCCATTTGACAAGCCTTGCACAATTCAGATTTGTATTAATCTAATTTGGGTATTCCTCTAACAATTTCTTTCTTTGATAAGATCTTCATCAGTTTGTAATTGATATGTCTCATTCTTTGATGCCACAACTGATTTTCTTGAACTTTTGACATTAAACACATGGATTCATTCTCACAACATTCTTCTATGGTGTAGATGTTATCTTTAGTACGTAATCCAGTGAGTAGAACTTTGTGAGATATTTCATCCAGAACTTTGCAAGATTTGCTATAAAAAACAACTTTGTTTCCTTTGTCACACAACTGACTTATGCTCAAGAGATTATGCTTTAAACCATCCACAAGGAAAACATCTTTTAATGTAGGCATTTGATCTCCTCCAACACAGCCTTTTCCTATAATCTGAGCTTTTCGATTATCTCCAAGAGACACATTACCTCCATCATAGTCCTCAAGAGTGATAAATCTAGAACGGTCTCCAGTCATATGCTTGGAGCAACCACTATCCAAAAACCATCTAGAGTTTTCTTTAACTTTAAGAGCGGTTTGAACTAAGAAATTCTTGACAATTTTCTCTTTTTCAATCCAAGTAGCCTTAATGAAGGTAGAGGTAGAAGTCTTGGGAACAAACTTGAAATGAGCTCTAGAACTATGATTTTGAGACATCCTAAACTTAAAAGGACAGTTTGGAACTAGATGACCTATTTGATTGCAAAAATGACAAGTCCATCTAGAGGAAAAGAAGATTTTATCTATAGGTTTGAGATGAGTCCTAGTATTATGTTGAAAGTTATTCTTCTTGCTACTAGAGGAGCATTCAAAACCTATACCATTCTTGTTACCAAAGACTTTATTCAAGCCTAGCATTTGATAGAATTTGTCATTGCCTAAGGTAAAATTTTCAACAACATGTTTTCCCTTTTCAAGTTTCATTTTAAGAGATTCTGAATCTTGTTGACTAGATTCTAATAGACTTTGTAATTTATGAATTTCTTTTTCAGCTTTAGCAAGATTGTCATTAGAGGTAGTCAACTTAGATTGAACATTTTTTATCTCATTGTCTTTCAAGATTAATTGATCTTTTAAAACATTTAGATCATTCACAAGCCTTTTAGATTCACTTTTTAAGCTTTTATTTTTCTTGGTTATGACTTCACATAGTTCCTCATAGGCTTGATGAATATCATTGTCACTATTCTCTTCATTTACTTCTTCTATTAACACATTATGATCATTGTTTTCTTCAATGGGAGTAAAGAGAAGCCAAGAAGTGAAATTATCATTATCTTCATCATTTTGAGGTTCATTATTGTCACTACTTTCCTCTTCATCATCATCCCAAGTTATGTTCAAGACTTTCTTTCCTTTCTTATCTTTCTTTTCAGATTCTTTAGGGGAGGGGCAATTTTGAGCGATGTGACCAAATCCTTTACAGTTGTAACATTGCACATCCTTTTTGGTAAAAGATCCCCTTGAGTTCCTTTGAAATTTTTTATTTCTAGAATCTTCAGAATATTTATAGTTCTTTTTGTTCTTAAGGAAATTCTTAAACTTCTTAGCAAGCAAAATAGTGTTTTCATCATCACTCTCACTCTCATTGTCATTTTCTTTATGATGGGAGCTAAGAGCTACACCTTTCTTCTTGCTAGGGACTTCAAAATCTAATTCATAAGTGAGAAGATTTCCTCTAAGTTCTTCTATTTTGATCTTGTCCACATCTTTGCTTTCAGTTATAGCTACTATCTTGGGTTTGAACCTTTTGGGGAGAGATCTTAATATTTTTCTAACAGGTTTGGACTCATCCATCTTCTCTCCCAGACCTATGAGGGAATTAACAATCTCCATGAATTTAGTATAGAACTCGTCAAATATTTCTTCCTCTTGCATTTTGAGTTCTTCATACTTAGTAGACAACATTTGGATTTTAGCTACTTTGACTTGATTGGTCCCTTCATGAGTGGTCTCTAAGGTATCCCACACTTCCTTAGCAGTAATACAATTTACTGCCCTATTGAACTCTTCTTGGGACAAGGCACAAAACAAGGCATTTTTAGCTTTAGCATTTGCCCTATCTTTCTCTCCTTGAGTCCAATCTTTCTTAGGCTTACCCTTGATAGCTATGACATGTCCTTCAGAATCTTTTTCAGTGATAATGGGTTCGTGATACCCTTCTTCAATGATACTCCAAACATCTAGACTTTGAGATTCTAGAAAGACTTGCATCCTAATCTTCCAATACTGATAATGCAAGCCATTAAACAAGGGAGGTCTATTAGTGGCATGACCTTCTCCTAATTGGGATTGCATGGTGACCACAAGAGCAAAAACACACTCTAAGGATTCTAACTCTAGGTTGTTAGACCCAAACAAGAGCACCTAGGCTCTGATACCAATTGAAAGTCCAAGATCGAATCTTAGAGGGTGGGGGGGGGGTGAATAGGGTGAGCTCAAAGTCCTAGACCAATTTTAATTCTTTTATCTTTTAAGTCTCTTATGCTTTGAAGAAGAATAATGAAATCAACCAAGAGAGCATAATCCATAAAATGAAAGCATAAAGACAATCACCATAACACAAGCACATATAGTGGTTCGGCCAAATTGCCTACATCCACTCCCGGTACACCTACCGGTATTCACTAACTTCAATTAAGGTTTAGGATCACCTCAAACCTTACAATCAACACTATGCTTTTCAAGGCTAAGCATAAACCTTTACAACATATGTTTTTCAAGGCTAAGCATAAACCTTTACAACATAGAATTTTTTCTCTTAAGAAATATGCCTAAGAATGCATTGATTAAGAGAACTATATGTGTGCAAAAGAGTGCCTCTAAATAGGCTCAATAGAAAATGAAAACCTCAACTTCTAGAGACATGCATATGTATGACAAAGTTTATGAAAAATGCATTTACAAGAAATTACTCTTTCTCCTTTAGAAAAGATACAATCTTGAATGATACAAAGATGATAATCAATTGATTGAGAAAGAGTGGGTTGTCTAACACACGAGTTTAACAAGGTGAACTAACTTGATTTCAAAGAAGACAAATTAAAGTCTAACAAGTTTATGTTGAAACAAGAAAACAACTTCATGTGTTACAAAGACAATATGTTGTATTCATAGCATGTGAGATTTCTAAAGTTTTAAGCATGTTATGAAGGACAACATTTTAATAGGAAAGCAACTTGTTAATCATGCATTGAAAGAAATCAAAAGAGAGAAACAAAACATGATTTTAAAATACTTAGGATTAAAGGAAGCACACCTATTTGAAGATCAAAGGTTGAATAAAGGGAATGGCTTCATAATCCTTGTCAAAATGCTCTTGAGAAGTTGCTAATCCTTGGCCTCAAAAGTCCCTCCAATGTCAGCAACTTTTCCCAAAAAAAAAACCACTTTTTATAGAGAAAAAGTTCCCAACGGCTAGCTCCCCGGTCGACCCCATACACACAACGGTCAGAAAAATGGCCGTTGGAGCTTCAGGAACCTGGTCAACCTGCAGTGAGGCCGGTCGACCGGGTCCCCTAGGCCGGTCGACCGGCCACACTGCAGGTTGACCTACAGTGTGCCCAGAATTTTGAAAATTTTGAAACTTACAATATTAGAAGGGCACTTTCCAGGGGACTTTGAGGCACATTACACAAGCATGAAATCATGACTGAAAGAAGATGAAAACTGAATTTCTAAAGCCATGAAAACTCCAAAACAAAATAATGATTTTAAAAGAAGAACCTTTGGAAAGCTTGAATGATTTTTGAAAACAAAAACTCCAACATCTTAAGAGGCAAACTGAAATGAAAACCATGCATATCAAATGATAAAAACAAAGATCAATAATGAGAAATATGCATGATGATCCTTTTAATAAAACCATGAATGAATGAGAGGACAAGCTTTATGAAAGTGAATGCATCCTATCAAATTGCAACAAAACAAAAACTCTAACATTAATTCCCTTGTTTATGTGCTTAATATGTTAGAATAGATTTGTCTTCATTGCATTGTGCAACTTTTCATGCTTATTTTTTTTTTATCTTAGCATTCTTTTTACTATCTATGCTTAGGTATATCTTTTGATGGTTTATGCTTACTTTTGATAGATAATTATTAGGAATCTTTTCTTTTATGAAGGGAAGAAAATCTTGGCTATTAGATTGTTAATTTCTATCTTAGAGCTTTAAAGTTATATTTTCCAAATCTAAGCATTGATTTGTCATTAGATTTTGAGTGTTTCTTAGGGAAAAGAGAAGAGCATTAGTGTCGGATTAGTGTCACTTAGTGGATTTTAGATTGTTCAATATATCCATTAGTATTGTTTGTTTCTTATTTTACTTACTTTAGCCTTATTGTATTCACATTCCCACATACTTATTCTCTTGTTTTTATTCTCACACTCCATTTCTCTATCCATACCTTCTATGTGTTTGTTTTTATTCCTCCTTTGATTTTACACTTTTAGCACATTTCTTTTTATCTCCATCCACTCATTTTCTATCTTGTTCTCCTTATTAGTTAGTTTTCATGGATGCTTTTAATTTATATCTATCTTGATCTTTCACTTATTTTCACACACTTACTCATTTGATCTATCTAACATTGTTCTTTTGTTCTTGTTATTAACCTTGTTATTTTTCTTTTGTCATTAACTTTGTTACTAACCTTGTTCTTCTTTGAGTTCTTCTATTTCTACTTACATCTCTTTGTTATCTAGTTTCTTGTTTTATTTTAGTTTGCAGTTTTTTTTTTCCTTGTTATTATCTTGTTTCTTGTTTCTTGTTTTTTGTTATCTCCATTTGCATTTGTTAGCTATATTTGAGTTGATACTCATTTTCATTAATCATTATTATTTCTCTTGTAACGATCCTTGTGGGAATGATATTTGGACTTTCATAGTCTATATTACTTGAGACAACCGTATACTTGCGGAAAATCGCAAAAAGAGTCTCATCACGAACCGCAAGATCATTAAATTTTTAATCCAATTGTGGGGATGAGCACTCACATAAGTAATCACTCAATTTTATCAATTGAACCACAAGTGACCATGGGAATTGATCCCATTGGGATAATATTTTATGCAATAATACTTTAATGCGAGACTGGGACTTTAGCAGTTTGGATTTCAAACAGAAAACCCATTGATGGATTTAAAATGATGGGACTCAGATGATCTCTAAGCACCGAAATCTGGAAATAGGGAACACAACATGCTCAGTGAATTTTGTAACAGTTTTGTAAGTGACGTATTTAAGTGCCCCAACCAGACCTAGTACATGTTTCTTATACCACACGTCAGTTGGACAACTTGCATATGAAAAGTTGAAAACGATTGAATCCTACCTTTGCCGTGGCACTAGGAACCCCCTCAATTATCTCTGAATCTCTTGTTAGAATGAAAATGGCCTTTCCTTTTCCTGTGATGCCATCTCCGTATTCCAAGACATTGTTCAATTATTTATACAGTTCTTTTAAAGCTTTTAATTAGATCACTTGTAACTCAGATTAGTAAGGACGGATACGAAAAAGTATAATTAATCTAAAAATAAATTAAAATAGTAAAAAATATGATTCATATAGCTAATCCTATATAATTGGTACAAAACTTTGATGATAATGATGACCTGATCTCTAATTACATGTAAGTGATAATCTCAATGAACTAAACAACCGTCTCTCAAGTGTAACTCAAATGATAATATTATTCATGATCTATGTGTACACCGAGTTAACATGATCCAAACTGGCCCCTAATGTTACTAGATTTACTGTGAGAGTAATTAATAGATGAACTGTGAATATTCTTAGGAAGTTTGCCCTTTTTTTCTTTTTCTTCTGCTTTTCCTTCAATCAGGTTTTTCTGTTCAAATACAGTTACCAAATTAGAAAGTAAACATGGGAAGCCAAGCAAGAAAATAATGAATTAAAGTTCAAATATCTCATTTTACAACATTTTCTATATGTCATAGTGTTATACCTATAGAAAGCATAGAGAATATCAGCCCTTATCTATGCAAATTGGACATTTGGTTAAACCAAAGATTACAAGATGCTTAAAACCCTTTAGAACCCCAACATTTCCACAGCATCATTCCCCTTATTCAACCATAAATAAAAAGGAAACGTCAATACTATTACCAACCCATCCATGCTGTGGCCCACCTCGTGAAGTGGGCCCCAACCCCTACAAACTACAAGTTCCCTCAATCATCCCAAAGTCTACTAATCTTCTCTCACTTCCCTGATGATTTGGCCTTCCTTTTCTCAATGTAGAAGAACCCAAACAGTGAGACCACAGAAAAGGCCGAGAAACAAGCAGCTGCGATATCAAGTGACACGTGTCTCCCTGATATCCCTTGGATCTCAAAGAGATTGGTGGTCTTGTGGCTCTCTGTGGTCTGTCCATAGGCCACCTGGTTCCCATCAGAATCCAGAGCATAGGCTCTGATGAAATATGTGGCAGTGGGCACATCTCTCTCAATCTTCCAATCAAAGGACTCCTCTTTGCTAGTGCTGGAATAGGGTCTAACCACCATCTGAAATTGGCAGGTCTTGTCTCTGGTGAGGTCATCTTCGGTTTTCCTCCAGGCACGGTCCTTTTGGCTGATGGGTGCATAGCAGAGCTTGACCTTCAACTTGTTGTAGTTGGTGTCGGGCCCTGGGGCTAAGGTCTGGTTTAGGCCCCATGTAATCTTTATCGTGTCCTCCCCAGCTCTCAGCACTGCAAGTGATATATATGGTAGAAACAACACAGTTCATAGAAATTCACTCTGTAAAAAGTTTGATAAAAAATTTGAAATTGAGATGAGTTTGGGACGTAAATGGTTGGGTTCGGGTTGAGCCATGGTGCACCCAACAGGGTTAGATTTAGACTCTAAATATATTTATAATAATCATATTTTAAAATACTGTAAACCTCCATTCTTAAAATAATCCAAAAATTATTTATTGGACTTTTCAGGGTTCAGACTCAGTCAACTAGTGCAACTCAGTTTACTTGCCGGACTAATGCAAAGTGAAAATTGTTAGATTGTATGGTCTCAATCCATCAGTTGATATAATAAATTGATTAATTTATTTATTTATCAATATAATCATGCTTTCCTTTCATGAGATGAATGGTGATTTATTACTTAATGCACATGACCAATACATATGACATAATGGTTCATGAGATGAACCGAGTCCCATTATTATATTAGATGTAATATATGTATATGGATGAGATCCACATACGAGATATATGTGTCACAAATCTTATACTTAAGAATATCTTCATAACCAGTGATGAGACTAGGCATCTCATCTGACAATGTTGCAGCATTTTGATCACTATGAGATAGTGTGATCTATCTCGATCATCAGAATGTAAAATTCTGGATCATAGTGCTGGTACATTGGATGTATTGAAGGAAAATGAGAAGCACCTTATGAAATAATGTCTCAATTTAAGGACTGTTCTCATAATTCCCTAGCAATAGGCTCTTAATCCTGAGACATTGATGAACTCAAGTTTCTGTCTATTCATTTGCTTTGAATCACCAATGAGTGAGGCCAATTGTAGGTCAACACCTCGGTGTCTTGGGTACGTGGTAGTAGGACTGTGGGAACATGCAATGATCAAGATGGAATCTATCTACATTATCCCCTTGTGCCAATTAATGGATTTATCATTAGTAAGTGCGCACCCATCTCGATTAAGAGTTAATTTGATGGTACTGATGATCACTGTAATTAATTGGGGCTCAACGATAATAAGATGTGGATCTAAGATTGGATGAGACAGATTTATTCCAATTGATCCATGGATAATGATAGAGGGGCCTACTTGTGGTAATTGGGAAGTCTAGGGTCTTCATTATAATTTATTCCTAAGACTGGAGTGCAATTGCATTTATATAGTGGTGTTATTTACAATTAATTGTGGGCCCGGATTACACATGAGATGTGGGGTCGCGTGTCCTAATTGGAGCCAGCTTTCTAAGGAATCCCTAGTGGTCCCCACGCTAGCCCAAGTATTAGAAAGATTCTATTCTTACTTAAACTCTAAAAGGAAGGAATTAGAAAGTTACTATTTCTATTTAAAGTGGTACTTCTAATAGTGGTAATAGTAAGCTACTAATTTGTGTGGAAGTGTGACTTCCAATACAAATTAATAAGAGAGATAAGAGAGGAGACTTGAGGGCTATTTAGAAGGGAAATACACCCTTGGACGTCCAGCCATAAGAGTGCACACCCAACCCTCTTTATTTGTGCAAGTGTTCACAATTTTCTTCTCTTCTCTCTCTTCTAGTTGCCTTCTAGTTCCTTAGAATTTCTAGTAGGGTTTTCTCTTGGAGATCCCACCAATCTTCTTGAGAAAAGAGATCTGATGGAGGGTCAAAGCGTGGAAGATAACAAGGTCTTCGAGATCTCTAATTGCTTCAAGAGGAGTTCTTGTTCTAGTTGGTTGTCTTCTCCTCGATTAGAACACTACCGGGCTCCAAAGGTATAATCTGTTTATTTACTTGTTGTAGATTATTTTGTTGCATGTAGTTATTGATTTCTATCTTCTAGATATGTTATATTGCTGTACATGATTGATGAGAATGAGGGATTGCATCCTGGATTGGGTTATAGCCTTCTGAATAGTTGATCCCTAAGTCAAGTGGGTCAAAAAGTTTTGAAAACCTATCCACGAGGCCCACCTACTTCCAACAAAAATGAGTTCTAAAATTATAATCATGGTTAAAGCTGAAACTAGTAAGCCATCAAACCGGGTCCAATGTTTTAGCAATCCGCAGTTTTGACTGAAATGGAAGTCCCACTGGAGATGGAAGGACTGAAGGCGCCATCATTGTATTATAAGCTTACAAACCATTTGACTTGGGGAATCACCTCCATGTACTTGGATAACACCTATCAAATGGTATGGATCAGTGATCAACGGCCCACATGTACATAAGCATGAGGATCAGTAACCTTCACAGAGGACTCAGGAATCAGGAGCTGGCCCCATAATCCTTAAAAAAAAAAAGTTGGTTCTGTGCCTCTCATCTGCTCCCCTTCCAACCACTCCATGACCTAACAGTGATGAAATTCCTGATTTCCTTCATGTAGATGCCCCAGAAAAAAAAATGAAGAATACATATTATATTATTATGCATGCAACAGGGTTAACCTTTAGATTAGAGATGCAAGTGGGGCAGGCCAGAGCTAGTATTAACTCAATCAATTTTGACTCCAAATCATGTGTAAGTAAATTTACACCAAGAACCTCTACCGGCCATACCCGATATGCATCCGGTGTGAACCAAATATCATTTCCATATTTGTCTATTGGTGTTTTAACAAACCGATATGTATGTGTCTATATTCAAAATCATGAAATTTGAAAATTAGGTTTTCTGTACCTGAGCCCTGTTTGGGTGATGCTTGGACAACAAGATTCTGAGGAAGAGTGGAGAAGTGAACACCCCCAAAAGCAGACCCTGCAAAGAAGAAGAGGAATAGGAGGCTGTTGATGTGAAAACCAGATGCCATTTGATAGAAGCAGGAAAAGGTGGTATGCAGTAGCTAGATCTCTGTTGTTGAGATGTGTGGGTGGATGTAAGAAGGGAGGAGACGTATGTATTTATACAGCACAAGGTGTTGCTAATTCAAAGTCAAATGCCCAAAAGATCCCAAAACCTATAAAGTGATTTTTTTTTTCACCATATTATATTTTAAGTGTCTAATAACAGCTCTTAGTTTGATTGAAGGGGCATGGGGTATCTTTTTTTAACTATGATGCACATGATTCTAAGGCCTATGAATATGTACAATTTGCATTGGGTTTTAATTTTACACAAGTGGACCCGTTTTATTAGTAATCTGTGCCATTGATTCGATGGGAGCAACTGTAGATGGCCTATGTGCCAAAAATCTTTAGGATGGAAGGATCTTGGCCCTTCAATTGATGGGCAGTAAATAGACGGTTAAGAAAGAAAACAAATCGACGGTCCAGATTGGCAAGGGATTTTCAGATTTGGGTTTTGTCTTCCTGCATATTGGCTATCTATGGTAGGGCATATCATAGCAGCGAAAATGAACAGTGAGTTGTGGGGTCCACAGTAGTAAAGCAACCCGAGCAAACAATGTAGATGCACGTGCCGGGCGTACATGGAATGCGAAAGTTTGTTTTGACTTTACTGGCATTTGCTTAATAAATTGGAATGGATGGATGGATATCCACCCCATCATTCTTTGGCTGTCTCTTGGTGCTTTGGAAAGAGCAACACACCACAAAACAAGCAACAAGGAGCCAGTGTGGAATTAAAAATGCCCTCTGGAGCATATAAAATTTTCATGAGGTTAGACCGACATATTTTGATCTTATGACCTTTAAATCAAGGGTTAAAATCACCCAAGAGAATTGAACTCCCCCCACCTTCTGGAGGGATTTTTTGATTTTTAGTTTTAAAATCTTAACTGTCTACCTTTACTAATAAGCATGTATCCCGGTTGAGGTCCACATCCACATTCGCTCCTGAGCGGTCATAATTATGGTTCAGTTCTCGCCATCGCCCTCACCATAAAACTGTTACCGTTTCATATTACCGATTGATTTTGGGATAAGTGGTAGCTTAATGGGGTGTAAAGTTCTCGCCATCGCCCTCACCATAAAACTGTTACCATTTCATATCACCGATTGATTTTGGGATAAGTGGTAGCTTAATGGGGTGTAAAGTCCTACAATCCCCTTAGAGTTTTAGCCGTAGGAGAGATGGCAGAACAATTTAGTTATAAAATCTAGGTTGATATTATGAGTACTTGCAAGTGCAATCTAGTACTGGGCCCACCTTCATCAACGTGATACTCTATTTCATTCCATGATTTACCATCATACCCAATTTTAAACTCATTGAATCTTCACTCACCTTTAGATTGAGTCTTAAGAAAATCTACGATTAACATGCTATTAATTAAATTTTAAGACTGTTAATCAAGGGTTAGGCTAATCTAGAAGCGCTGATTATTCAAACCCTCCTTGTCCATGAGGAGATAATTCCATTTGCTTCTCCATTTGATAAACTTACATCTTAGTGAGCCCCACAAGTTTGGATTGCATATAAGCTGCATATAGCTTATATTCAGTACCCTCGTGTGAGAACATTTTGCCCTTCCAATCTAATAGTGCATATCAGCTGCAATTAAAGTAAACCTTAGTCCAGTTCCTACTCAACTGTAGAGTAGTGTCCGTTGCACCCTCCGTCATAATATTCTGGATTGGTTCTTTATGGATCACAATGTCTAATGAACTATATGCTTCCGATTCTTGATTTATCATTCAATTGGATAGGATATTTATCCTCTTGGATTGTGACACAATAGTTGAACATGAGCATGTGATCATAATATGGCTAGAAGCCTTTGTGCAGTGTCCATAGAAAAGAAACATGTGTAGTGTCCATAGAAAAGTCAGTCCATCAATTTCCCTTGCCTTTATTTTTTTATCTACTCCTCCTTTCCTAACCCCACCATGGGAAAGGCTTTTCCATGGATTGCAAAAAATCAAGTAAAAAAAGTTGACTTCTCTTCACTAAAAACTGCCTGCACCAAACGATAATTAAAAGGAAAGTTTGCATAAAATCAAAATGTCTCTCCATTTTTCTTCAGTGAAAATGCGTCACAAGCTTACCCTTGAGTTAAAACCTTGGCTTCATTTGTAATAGATTAGTAAGATGGCCACATCCTTGAGTGATCTAATTTATTGGATTATCTCATCCTAATTAAACTCCAGCAAAGCCAAATCAATGCCAACAAAACCCTTGCCCACCAACTTCCAACTCCCTTCTAGTATCCCTAGTTAGCATCATCAGTGGTGGACCTAAGATTTTCGTATGGGTGGGGTGGACAATGGTCAATTGAATACATCAATCATTTTTTTGCTAGATTTTTTCTCACATTAACAATAGAAAAAAGAAAAAATATTGCATTTAAATAGATTAGTTGTTGATATTTTTTTATTATGTTTCTCCATATCTAATTTAAAGATAAAGTCAGTTGCGTCAAAACCATGGCCAGCTATCATTAATCTCCATTTATAGCATAGGTTAAAGACGTAGTTTTAAACAAAATTTTCTTTTTGTAAGGAACCCTACTATCAACACCAAATTCATAAATAGCTTTTTTAATTCCTCAAGAAACTAGAGAACCCAAAAAAATAGCTGATGATAAAACCAATAACAAAAAGAGACATCATTTAAGAAAAAAAGGGCAAGATCACATAAAGGCATAGAAGAGCATATAGAAGTATTCATCTTCCTTCTTCAGTCACAAAATGGAAATGAGCCGCGTGGTCTTACTCTCTCTCTGAGAGATGGAAAAAAAAATGTTGTTTTTTTCCCTTCCACCAAAGAAGAGAGAAAAAAATGATTGACGTGGGGCGATTGCTTTAGTTTTCATAGGACATGGGCCGAGCCTCAAATTAATTTTTTGTGATTTTCGAATGGACACCCTAGGTCAAATGCACATGGGTCCACCCTTGAGACATGGGCCGAGCCAGAAATTAATTTTTTGTGATTTTGGAATGGACGCCCCCCAGGTCAAATGCACATGGTTCTGCCCTGCATCATGCTTATTGTACAGACGGGCTTGGTCTACTTATTTAATAGGTTCTATACCAACAGTACGGAGGCCAGTGCTGATGAATGAGCATTGGCCTTTTAGAAAACGAAAAGTGTAATGGAAATGTCAATACTGCGCAGAACAGATGCATCATCAATGTGGAAAGAAATTGAAGACGTCATTGTGAGAATCCCCGATCCTCTCTCCTCATTCATAGGGCTTTGGAGGTGTTTCTTTGATGGAAATCCAGGAATTCATGTGTAGAGAGATTTTAAATTTTCCAAAAATGGTCTCTTTGAGGTGGAATTTCAAACCTCTCATCTTGATGGAGTATTTGAAAATCCAACTAAGCTCATATAGAATGGAATTCTAGAAATTTTAAATGGTCATTCGAGAATACATGGCTAGAATTTGGAATTCCATGAAAAAAAAATGGTATTTCAAACCAAGGAATAATATCTTATATCATGTAAAAAAAAAATCCATCTTATATATAGTAAATTCTTGTCAGGGATTTTGGTAAAGAAAGAGGCCCTTAATTTGCTCTTCATTTAGCACACCTTCTACTTTGGTTTTTACTGAATTTCCACTTCCATTTTTTTTTTACCATATTGATTACAACCACCCGCATGCTTCTTTGTATAACGTTGCTAAGGAAGAAATTTGTGATTCTTCTTCCATGGAAATAGATTTCTAAGGGGAGATTGGACTACACTTTTCTCTCTAGATCCTAAGGAAAAATCAGTTAGAAATTGTGATTTTCCATGCAAGATTTGTCTTGCACCAAACAAGAAACAACATCTGAAAGAAAATAGGATTGAAGTTTCCCTTTGTCTTGGGGGCTGTTTTTGTTTTACACATTGGATAGGTAAATCACAATGTTTGTTGGGAATCACAGATTGTGGATGTGGATAACACACCCACCTCTCGCAGCTCGCTCCAGGGTTCGAAGCATGGAGGGGTAGCTTTCCTTTACATTTCCCGGCCAATAGGCCACCAAGAAAAATAAAAATAAAAAATCACAATGTTTATTTTCGAGCACCATTCTACACCTTTCAACGAATGATTTATTTTACAAGGTTTGTTTTAATTGCATATGTAAATGTATTATATATATATATATATATATATATATATGGGAGGTGCTCCTATGAGAGACACTCTCACAAAGTTGGTGAGAGATGGGTGGGGGCCTTCATATTTAAGTTGGGGGTCTTTGCATTTAAGTTGATGAAAGTGGGGGTCCTTGCATTTAAGTTGGTGAGAGTGGATATGAAAGTGAGGGCCCCCACCCATCTCTCATAGGAGCACCTCCCTATATATATATATATATATATATATATATATATGTATATGAGGAGTAATCAAGTGCGCCCAATGCACATCTTGAGCACCGGGGGTGGGGCCCACTTAATGGTCCATTCAAATGGACCACACAGACCCCCTAAATTTCATATGGTGCCCACCTTTGTACTGACCCGATGTAGTACATCGTTGGATCGACTGCACACCCATCCATACGGACTATACATCGTTAAACTTATGGGGCCCGTACGACGATGATAGGGGTCAGGGAGAGGGCTGATTTTTTGCAGAGATGAAGAGCTGGGGGCCACACGTGGGCACCACGTTGAGGAGCACACATTGATCCAGTGCGCGAGTCGCGCTCTTGATTAGTATTATATATAGGGAGATGCTCTTGTGTGAGTTATGCTCATGGTACTATGAGAGTAAAGGGTGAGCCCCCTCATATTTAGGCTGTTGGCATTGGATATGGATTCATTTCAAAACCAAATCCGATTAGAGGACCGGGATATAGTTCAAATTCCGTTCTAACTTTTTTTCCATTTATATTATTTTTATTTTTTCTTTAAAATAAGGAAGTCGTTCAACTTATAACAGTGCATTAAGTTTACTACCTTTAGGATTATATATAAAAATGCCCAACTAAAGATGATTTTGAGCTATAGTTTGCAACATTAAAGACTCGTATGTTAAGTCCTGGGTCCTCGGCTTGGAACCTAAATTGGGTTTTGGACCCAGACCCTTTTATGAATCAAAATATAAAACCGGTCCCAAACCTCCCAAACCTAGCTTTTTATGGATCGGAACCTTTAAACACTGGCGGACCTAGGTGTAAGGGTTTGAGGGTTGAAGCCCCCACCCATGCCTGAAAAAGACTTATGATTTTTAAGAATAACTCTGAAATTATGAAAATTTATATATGTTTTTTCACATTTGCCCCTTTCCCAATATTTCTTTTACATAAAGCCCCGTAAATTTAGATTCCTAGTCCACCACTACCTTTAAATAACCGCAGAATTGGATACCTGTTTGCAACCTGAAAATTCTATGGGGGCTACCAGAATGGATTACTAGTTCTATTTAACCAATCAATGTAGCGGAAATAAACCAATCAGACAATTTGGAACTAGCTATCCACCAATCACACACCACAAGAAGGCAGACACAATATTTAACGTGGAAACCCTATCCAGGGAGAAAAACCACGTACCAGAAATCAAGAGTTCACGAACAGTTACAAGATATACTCACAAGCTCCTTTACCTCAGTCTGTACCTCGACCTAAGGACTGTAGTTATTCTTGTAAAGAATCCACTGACACGACATCCACCGCACCCCGTTCTCCTTACTTGATCTCCCCGCACCTTGTCAACCAAGATGATCAATCTTCTACAAGAGAAGTAGAAGCAACAACAACCTTCTAGAGCAGCCCTTCAGAATAATCTCTCAATGGCTCTAGAGAATTAACTCTCTCTAAAATATCTCTGACTCAGATCAATGAGAGTTGTGGTGTTGGTCTTCTAGGGTTGAGAGAAACACCTTATAAATAGCCCAAAATTCTTGCCTAAGACTTAGTGCACAAGTAGGACTCAAACTGGGAAACATTGTCTCAAAAGGAAACAAATTCGTGAGGAAACTGGAGACTTCCCGAACTCTGTGCACCTGTCCGATCGATCGGTCATGCAGGTCCGATCGATCGGCCTGACATTTAACTGAGGCCTTTTTCTGACCGATCGATCGGTCTGAGGCTCTGATCGATCGGGCTTGAGGAATTCACCCGGTCTGCTTTTTTTCTTCTATTCTTCACTTCAGTTCTTCCGGCGACACATCCACAGTCCATTCTAAAATAAATTAGAAAATACAACTCAATGGACCCAGAGTTTTGTCCAACCCATGAATTAGCCAATAAAAATACTAACAATCTTCCCCTTTGGCAATTCATGGACAAAACTCCCTAGAACAATACAAATGATCTACCCAAGAGAAAAACTCAAAATACATTGAATTTAAAAAAATCAGCATTTGTAGATCTTTGCTTGTTTCTCCCCCTGGCTTCAGTATTCTCCCCCTTTTTGTCCACAATTGACAAATAATTTTCTTCAAGCAGCTTCTATCAATCTGGATTCTGCAGCTCCCCCTAAATAGACTCCCCCTCAAGATTAGCTTCGTATCAGCACTGGGGTGGGGGCTTGATCTTGTAGATCAGGGGTGATGAAGCTTTGGCACACACACTTGCATTTTCAAATAGTTCAGCATAGTGTGTACCAAGACAGATGGAAGGTCTTCTTTCTTGACCCAGACAACTTTGGATTTCATAGGTGACGCTTCCTTCTGCTTTTTCCATTGCTTTTGGTTTGTAGACTTTCGCAGCTTATTGCAATAGGGTCGAATGTGTCCTTTAATTCCACAATGATGACAAGTGGGTATACGTTCAGGACGTGGCACATTCTTCTTCTTGGCATCTGTATTTGTAACATGACCAATAGAATTAGTAACAACTGAATTTTGAACAAAACAATTATTACCTTTGACTTTTGATGTAGATGCTCCGTCAGCGTAGCCAATGCCATGCATGTTATTCTTTGCCTTTTGACTGCACATGATGTCATCAAGTTTTTCAGACCCAGCATTCATCCTATTTAGTGAAGCCTTGCTTGTATCCAACTCAGAAAGAACAATCTTGAGTCTTTCTTGCAAGTCGGTATTTTCAGCTTTCAAGATCTTCATATCGTGATTAAGCAACTCACACTTCTGTGCTTCAGCAGTCAATATATCTGCCAGTTTGTTATTTTCAGCTTCTAAGTGACTCACTTTTGTAAGAGCTTCAGACAATTCAGCTTTTAAAGAAGTATTCTGCTCTTCAGATTCTTTCCAGCTTGTAGCCACTTTTTCATTCATCTTGAGCATCTTCATGGTCTTTGCAAATAATATATGATATTCAGCTTGCCAATCATGTTCTGTCTCTGACTCACTAACATCTTGATCAGTCCCTTCATCAGAAACTAATGGAGTAGCAGAAACAGAAGTTGCCATGAATGCCATAAATTTTTCTTTGCTAGCATCAGGCTTCTCAGACTCAGATTTTTTATCATCTTCCTCAGAAGTATCATCATCCCAAGTCAGATTGAAAGCCTTCTTCTTTGGTTTCTTGTTAGCACAGTCACTAGCAATGTGTCCATAACCATGACATTCAAAACATTTAATCCCTTTCAAAGTTTTCTTCTTTACAAAATTTTTATGGATCTTCAAATTACTTTTCTTCCCCTTCATGAAAGCTTGAAATTGCTTCATAAACTCAACAGCAACTTGGGGATCAATCTCCTCAGAATCAGACTCAGAATCACTAGCAATTTTCTTGTATGATTCTTTGGAGGCTCTCAAAGCAACACCTTTGGATTTTGATTTTCCATTGTTTCTTAGGTTTGCTTCAAAAGTCTGAAGGTTGCCAACTAATTCCTCAACTTTGAGAATATTGAGGTTTTTATTCTCTTCTATGGCCACAACCTTTGCATCAAACATTTCTGGAAGAGATCGCATAATCTTTTTCACAATTCTATTTTCAGGAATTGGCTCTCCCAAAGTAAAGGTATCATTCACAATTGTATTCAGCTTTGAATTAAACTCATCAAAAGTTTCATCATCCTCCATCTTTATGGTTTCAAAAGCTGTATACAATTTCTGAAGTTTCGACTGTTTGACAGTGTGAGTCCCTTCATGCACAGTCTGCAGAATATCCCAAGCTTCTTTTGCAGTAGTGCATGTAGAAATTCTACGAAACTCAGATATGCTAACTCCATTATAAATAGCATTCAAAGCCCTAGAGTTGCAAGTGGCTGCCAATTCTTCATCCTTTGTCCACTATTCCTCAGATTTTAAACTGGTTATCCCATCAGTAGTGACAGTGGGCAAGGAATAGCCTTTCTCAATAGATTTCCATACTTTCAGATCTATGGCTTTTACAAAGGCAACCATTCTGGCTTTCCAATAAGCATAATTAGAACCATCCAGCAGAGGAGGCTTATTGGTTGAAGTGCCTTCTCGGTAGACATCTATTCTAGCAATATTTGGATCAACACAATAAAATAGTGCAACTCTCTCTGATACCAATTGAAAATTCTATGGGGGCTACCAGAATGGATTACTAGTTCTATTTAACCAATCAATGCAGCGGAAATAAACCAATCAGACAATTTAGAACTAGCTATCTACCAATCACACACCACAAGAAGGCAGACACAATATTTAACGTGGAAACCCTATACAGGGAGAAAAACCACGAACCAGAAATCAAGAGTTCACGAACAGTTACAAGATATACTCACAAGCTCCTTTACCTCAGTCTGTACCTCGACCTAAGGACTGTAGTTATTCTTGTAAAGAATCCACTGACACGACATCCACCGCACCCCGTTCTCCTTACTTGATCTCCCCGCACCTTGTCAACCAAGATGATCAATCTTCTACAAGAGAAGTAGAAGCAACAACAACCTTCTAGAGCAGCCCTTCAGAATAATCTCTCAATGGCTCTAGAGAATTAACTCTCTCTAAAATATCTCTGACTCAGATCAATGAGAGTTGTGGTATTGGTCTTCTAGGGTTGAGAGAAACACCCTATAAATAGCCCAAAATTCGTGCCTAAGACTTAGTGCACAAGTAGGACTCAAACTGGGAAACATTGTCTCAAAAGGAAACAAATTCGTGAGGAAACTGGAGACTTCCCGAGCTCTGTGCACCTGTCCGATCGATCGGTCATGCAGGTCCGATCGATCGGCTTGACATTTAACTGAAGTTCTTTTTTCTGACCGATCGATCGGTCTGAGGCTCCGATCGATCGGGCCTGGGGAATTCGCCCGGTCTGCTTTTTTTCTTCTATTCTTCACTTCAGCTCCTCCGACGACACATCCACAGTCCATTCTAAAATAAATTAGAAAATACAACTCAATGGACCCAGAGTTTTGTCCAACCCATGAATTAGCCAATAAAAATACTAACACAACCCCCATGTGTGCAATAGAAAGTTTTTCCTCCATCATTGCCAAATAGTGATGGATGCTCGTACATCCCACGTCCAAATATATATTCAAAACGATTTTAACCTTTGACTCAGTAAAGATTCATAGTCTCCAGATTGACTTGATTGGTAGCTTTTCGAGCTGAGCAATGTCAACAATTTTTTGAACTACAGTTCTTAATAGGGTTGTGCATAGTGCTAGATCAGATCGAGACGAGACTGCCCTGGCCACTACCTTTCGGCTTTTAGTCACTTCTTGTGGCCGTGGCCCAAGATAGATTTTGGCCTGATGGCTAAATGGGCTTTGGGCCTTATAAATTCCCACAAAATGGATCTTTTTGCTGAACACTGGGAAGGCACGCCCACTTTTCAGTCCCTGAGCTCGTCCTGGACTGAGACAAGCCAAGAAATTAAATGGGTTTGGGTTGGCTATCTCAGCCATACCCATGTCAAACTTAAATCCATTCATTTACTTCTCATAAGTTGTAATAAAATTGAGTTTCATTAAAATCAATGACGCCTCTTTTCAGACATAGGGCTCATCATGGGCCAGGTCCAGTACGGCCAAAGCTTTCCAAGTTCTGCCTGATTGATCTTGTTTGTCTCATATCCACGCTAATATTTAGCCCATGGGCCTAATTGACGCCCAAGCTCGTGCCACTTTGTGAAATGATCCCCTTGTGTTAAAAATGCGGGCTTATATTGGCCTGATTGCCTAACCTTTACGCATAGACAGCCACAGTTCCATGACATTTAGGGCTTGTTTGTTTAAATTGTAATACATAGGAATTGAAGCCATATAATTCGTACCATAACTAGTTAGAAATGAAGATAAAATTTGAATTTTAAAAATAAGCATCAAATAGGAAAATAGAATCAGAAGGAGATGGGAAATGAACTACTAGGGTGATAGCTGGCTGTTCATTTCCCATCTTCTTTTGGCCTATGGGCTTAGCATGGGTTTATTTGATTATTATTTTTAAAAAACTCGCATTTGATCTTCATTTTTAACTAGTAATGGTATCAGTTCCATATATTTTAATGCAAACAAACAAACCCATGGATATCAGGATAGAAAATAAGCCTAGGCTAAAGCCCATTGGCCTAAAAACTTAACTTAAAATGGTTGGGCTTAGGAAGCGATTGCACCAGCTCAGCCTAGACCTCGCCTTATCGAAACTTTAAATAATGGCATAGCCTTTGGGATACGGCTGTGTAGGGCTGTCAATCGTGTCGTGTTAACAAATTCCGGTTACGAGTTAATTCGGGTTAAAATCACCTCAATCCGTACACGATCCGTTAACTTAACGGGTAAAAAAATCTAACCCGAACACACCCGTTAATTTAACGAGTTACACAACCCAAGCCGTTAACCTGTTAAGTAATTAAGTCATTTTGAAAATAAAAAAAATATATACAAAAATAGAAGGATAACAATATATAAGCCACATGAAACTGTAAGTGAGGATCTCAAGTGGATCCCACCTAAAAAACCACTCTAAAACAATAAATTTCAATTTCTTATTTATGAATATAAATTAATTCTAGTTACATTTAGGGAGTAAAAAAAATTTAATGGGTTAAGCGGGTTGTTAACGGGTTACTGGTTTAATTCGTACACGATGTGTTAATGTGTTTGACCCGCTAACGACCTGAACCCATTAAGAGCCAACTCGAACCCGTTAATATTGTGTGGATTCATGTTGTGTTAACAAGTTGTGTGACATTTTGACAACCCTACGACTGTGTATGGATTGGGTTCATGTTGGATTTCGCCTGGGCCCTTTATTATATAACCAACTAAACTTACAAGAATGAGAGAATTAAAGGACAGGACTAGCTTGAGCCTAGGAAACGTGATGTGTGTTAAGTCCATATATTTGCATCATTAAAGTATTATTTTAAGAATAATTATGGACTTAATTAAATTAAATACATTAATTTTCACATAATTTCATCATTTTATGCATTTTTCACTTTGAACTTGTTCAAGCATTTCATGCACATTTTAATATTTTATGCAATCTTCATATTTTTCGAAGAATCCTAGCTAGATTAGGACTCTTTCCGAAAGGGTCCCACTTCAATTAGGGATCTTCAATATTTTATTGGTTGACTTAGATTTTGCAGGACCCGTTGAACCTTAAGGAGAATTTCGTGAAGAGAACTAAGATGATTAACCCACACTTAAAATTTTCGTGTGGTTAGGAAGCCCAGTTTTAACCTGGAGGTCCTGCTTTCAAATCCCTTAAGGCCTTACTCGATAAATAAGGCTAGTGGGTTGTTCAATGTATCCATGGGTTTACCAATGATCAATCAAAGGGTGGTCGGCGGGTTCCCATGTTACAAAAAAAAAAAAAAAAAAAGAACTTAGATGATATGAAGATATTTAGAAATCCGATATTTAAAAACTTTTGGAAGGAAGTAAGATCGATGATGGTTCACTTTTTCTAAATGATAAAATATACCAAAGGATTACCAAACCTTGTTTTTCACTCAAACACGTATACATCTTTCGAGATTTTAGAAAGGAAGCTATAGTGTCATTTTCAAAAAAATTTAGGAAACATAGGATGACTTTCTGAAATTTAGCTTAATAAGTTCTCCTGGTTCATTTGGATGATTAGGCCAACCAAAAGTAGTGAAGAAATTTGAGCAAATTGAAAAGGCCTGCCTATTGTTGGTGACCGTAGAAAAAAAAATAGAAATGAAAAAAGAATATATTTATATATAGGGGTGTACAAAAATTGAAAAAAGCGAAACACATAGAGATGTGCGTTCGCTCCCCATGTCTTGTATGATGAAGCCAAACTCACCCAAAGGAACCTTAGTTTTGAAAAGAAAAAAAAATAGAGATGCATCTTGCGGCCTTTGCAAAAATAGTAGTGTGAAAACCATCATACTAGCTTTGAGAGGAAGTGTAATCCCCTAAATCTAGGAAGGTTAGAGCATTTGAAGGAGAACTCTGCATCATGACTTTATTGCGGAACATTTGAAGATTTGATTGACGTATACACTTGCACAAGGCACATAAAGTTTGGTATGATTTTTGTGAAAATTTTTGAACTTAGAAATGTGAACAGAATTTTGAAAAGTATGAGATTTTGATTATTCGGGAGATTGAAAATATCCAAATTGACTTAATTTTCTTTTGGAAAATTTCCTTTTATTTTTTTAGGTGTAAATGAATTTTGTGGGTATATATTCACTGCAAACCCTAACGAGGCACTACTCGTCAACTAGGGGAAACCTAGGGGTCTAAGGGCTTGCTAAATACGCTAAATGCAGTCGGGAGCGCCAACGAAAGTAGCTTTATTTTCATTTTTAGTGTTTTTTTTTGTAGGATTAGTTTTGTAAAAATGACTTCTTTTCGTGAATTTGGCTAAGGGACTAGCAAAATGCTGGGGGGGGGGGGGGGGGGGTGTTTAAGTCCATATATTTGCATCATTATAATTTTCACATAATTTAATGATTTTTATGCATTTTCGCTCCGAACTTGAGAATTCAAGTATTTCATGCACATTTTCTGTATTATTTTAATATTTTATGTAATTTTTCAATTTCTCAAAGAATTCCAGTTGGATTAGGACTCTTTCCGGAAGGGTCCCACTTCAATTAGGAATCTTTAGTATTTTATTGGTGGAGTTAGATTTTGCCGGACCCGCTGAACCTTAGGGAGAGTTCTGTGAACTAGGACTCTAACATGGGACCCGTGTTACTAAATTGAAGAATCCACTAGGAAGACCCCATATTCATACATGTGAAGATCAACCAACGGGGGTCCACTCATCATTTCAACTAAAGAGTTCTAACCGTAGTAAAAGACCTCTCATAGGACCCACTATTCAAGCAGATGAGTTGTCCCACATAGTAGGGTCCACAATAGTTGCAGATTGGAAATAACTCAAGGAAATTCAAATAGATGATTCTAATGGGAGATGAAAGCTAAGGAGTTTGAATTAAACACAACTGATCTCCTCCTAAAAATAGAAGTTGTACGGAGATAGAGTCCATTGTAAATCAAAATTCAAAAGTGAATCCCATTTTTTAAGGGCAATCTATCGTAAAATGGCCATGACTTTCAATCCGACCGTTGGATTGGTAAAATTTACCTCTTGTTGAAAAAGGTTTTTTCATAGCAAATATCTATGGAGCCTATAAGATCATGAAAATCGAAGCTAAATTGACCAAGTTATGGGTCCGGAAATTTTCATTTGTAGGTGGGATTGCAAATAAATCCACACCATTGATAATCCATTGCTACATTTCCTGTGTGGGACCCCATCTGAAGGTTGGATAAGCCATCCAGAGGTTTCCAGAAGCTTCCACTTTATTCATGTTAGTTTTATGGTCTCAATACCAGTATATGATGAATAAATTGATTAATTTATTTATTTATCAATATATATTATTGCTTTCCTTTCATGAGATGAATGATGTTTTATTACTTGTTTGCACATAACTAATACGAATGACATAATGGTTTATGAGATGAACCGGAGTCCACCAGTATACTAGATGTAATACATGTGTATGGATGAGATCCACATACAGGAGACATGTATTGCAAATCTTGTACTTAAATATCTTCACAACCAGTGATGAGATTGGACATCTCATCTGACAAGGTTGCAGCACTTTGATCACTATGAGATAGTGTGATTTGTCTCGATCATCGGAATGTAAGATTCTGGATCATGGTGCTGGTACATTGGATGTATTGAAGGACCATGAGAAGCACTTTATATACACTGTCTTTACTTTAAGGTTTGCTCTCATAATTCCCTAGCAATAGGCTCATAATCCTGAGACATTAATGAACTCAAGTTTCTATCTATTCATTTGCTTTGAGTCACCAATGAGTGAGGCCAATTGTAGGTCAACACCTCGGTGATTTGGGTACGTGGTAGTAGAGCTGTGGGAATATTCAATGGTCCAGATGGAATCTATCTTTAATATCCCCTTGTGCCAATTAATGGATTTATCATTGGTAAGTGCGCACCCTTTCCAATTAAGAGTTAATTGGATCGGTACCAAATGATCACTATAATTAATTGGGGCTCAAGGATAATAAGATATGGATCTATTTTGGTGGACAGGTCCAATTGATCCATGGATATAGATGGAGGGGCCTACTTATGGTAATTGGGAAGTTTAGGGTCTTCATTGTAATTTATTCTTAAGACTGGAGTGCAATTGCATTTATATAGTGGAGTTATTTGCAATTAACTGTGGGCGCGGATTGCACATGAGATGTGGGGTCGCGTGTCCCAGTTGGAGCCAGCTTTCTAAGGAATCCCTAGTGGTCCCCACGCTAGCCCAAGATATTAGAAAGATACTAATTATAGTAGAACTCTAAAAGGAAATAGAAAATTACTATTTCTATTTGAAGTGAGACTTCTAATAGTGGTAATAGTAAGTTACTAGTTATCAATGGGAGTGAGACTTCTATTTTAATTAGAAAAGAGGAAGTTACTAATCATATTTGAAGTAAGACTTCTAATTGTGATTTAGTAAGCAACTAATTGTAATGGAAGTAAGACTTCTATTTCAATTAGTAAGAGGAGGTGGCTTCAATGCTATAAAAGGAGAAGAGGAGAACCCTTGGACGCCCCCATATATGCTATTCCATCATTGGAATTCACGCCCAAGCCCTAGGTTAGTGCAAGAGTTGCACACCTCTCTTCCTCTCCCTCTTCTAGTTTCTCTTCTAGTTTCCTTTAGGGTTTTTCTCTTGGAGATTCCACCATCTTCTTGAGAAAAGAGAATCTGATACGGGTCATAGCGTGGAAGATCAAAAGGTGTTGGAGATTCTGATTTGATTAGTGAAGGTGTTCATCATCAAAGAAAGAACTCAAAGTCTCCATTAGAGCACTACCAAGCTCCAAAGGTATAATCTACATCCTTGTATGTTGTAGATTTCGTGGTTGCATGTTTAGGTGTTTTTTTCTATCTTTTAGATAGTATATATTGCTGTACATGATTTATGAGTTTGAGGGATTGCATCCTGGATTGGGTTTGTTGCCTTCTAGATAGTTGATCCCTGCATCAAGTGGGTCAAAAGTTTTTGAAACCTATCTGAATGACCCACCTATTTTCCAACAATTCAAACTAAAAACGGATAAGAGACATACCTTATCAAAGAAGAAAAGTCAAATACACAGAGAATATTTGCTGTCCAAATTCAATCAATCTGTAAGATAACCAGAGTAATAAAAGGAACCCATTAAGTGTATGCGGGGCACTCTTCTCCTCTCCCTTTGACGACCAAGCTTTGAAAGTCCACGAGGATCCTAACCCTAGAGGGGGGGGTGAATAGGGTGAGCTACAACTATGACTAACTATGGCCAATTTTAACTTCTTAGCATAAACTAGTCACATGTGATGATTAACAAACAAAATGCGGAAGCTAAAACAAATACAATCACCACATAGCATGCACCACAACACCAATGTTTATAGTGGTTCGGCCTCAATGCCTACATCCACTACCGGCTTGTGAATCCAATCACCCCACCGGATTTCCACTATGTATGCTTTTTCAAAGGCTAAGCAATAACCTATACAATGTTGTTTTTCTAGGCTCAACAACAACCTTACAATGTGCTTTTCTAGGCTTAGCAATAACCTTTACAAAATGCTTTTCTTAGGCTAAGCAATAACCTTACAAGATGCTTTTCTTAGGCTAAGCAATAACCTTTACAATGCTTTTCTTAGGCTAAGCAATAACCTTTACAAATCAATAATTCTCTAAGGAAGTGTTTACTCAACACTCTAAGAGATTACAATTTAAGCTCAAGTAAATTGCCTCTAAATAGGCGGATATGAAAGTGAATAACAAACTCACACAAACACTCTATGAATGCAAAGATGTATGCTTATGAGGTGTGTGTGTGATGACTTCAATCAAGTTTAAAATGAAGGCTCATTCATATGTATGCTCAAAGCAATTCAAAGTTTAAGACATATAAAAGATTTGAATGAAGTCTAATGCAAATCACATGTATGTTTTAATAACTTGTTTATGATATGAAAATCAAGAATCACAAGTGGTATGTAAAAGACTAACTTAGAACATGTGATGCATGTGCAATGTTGTTTTCAAAAACAAATAGATTTTACTAATGTTTAAATGAATGAAAACAACAAGCAAGTTTCAACCAAGACAAAGAATCATGCATGTAAAGAAAATCAAAGATTTAACCTAGGCATGATTAAGAAGGTTTTAAAAAAACAACTTGGATTGAAACAAAGTAAAGAATCCAATCTTAATTACATCAAAGATTAAGAGAAGAATGGATTCATCACTTCATAGTTATCATGTACAAAAACATTTACCAATTACTAAAACAAGACATGAAAACTATGATTAACAAAAGGTAAAGCTTACTTGGTGGTTTAACTCATTAATCCAAGCTTTAGCTCTCCTAATGACCTCCTAGCCTTTCCAACTTCTTCCCCTTTGTTTGGCTCCAAAATGCTCTCAAAGGCTCATTTGTTCAACTTTTCAGAAGTTGGAAATGAATGGACTTTATAGGCAAAAAACAGTCCAACGGCTAGTTGTCTCGGTCGACCTAGAGGTGTCGGTCGACCGGGACAACACAACGGTCATATTTCTGACCGTTGGAAAATTTCTGCACAGAAACTTTCCACTTGCCCGACAGTGTTCCCGGTCGACCGGGACACAGGTCTCGGTCGACCGGCGACACTGCCGAGACACCCCATTTTGCAAAAATTCAAATTTTGCCTATTTGAAGGTATTTCTATGAGGGACCTTTTGGGCCATTAAATCAAGCTTAAATACATGTTTTAGAGATTCTAAAGGTTATTAAAACATGATTATAAGAAGCCTAAACAAATTTGAAAACTTTAAAACCATAGGCTAGCTTGATTTGAGAAAAACTCTTTTCAAATGAAATTGCATACAAAACTGATTCTAAATGTGCTGAAAGTATGCAAACCTCAAACCTAAATACCTAACATGATTTTCCAAATGAAGTGCACAAGGAAATAGGTTTTCAAAAAGAGTTTGGGTTTCAAAACCAATGCATCCAACTTTAAAACCAAAACAAGCATAAAGCAAAGACTTTTCCAAATCTTAAAAGCTATGCATGTAAAAAACTAGATTTCAAGGTTTTCTAAAACAATGCTAGTGTGTGAATCCAAATGATGCTAAAGTGCAAATGCATCCATCAAATTGCAAAAACAAAAGACCTAACAAGCTTCCCCTCTCTCCTCTCTTCTCCACCTCTCTTCCCTCAATTATTTTCTGATTATATTTTTTAAAAGGTAATCTGGAGCCTTGTTCTAGAAACTATGATTTTTAGAAGAGAGATTTCTGAGAGACCATTGTAAAAGGAAATGTTATCCATGAAATTATTTCTAAAGTTCTTTGAATGGCTGGCTAGATTTCTGGATTGGGGCACACACATGAAGCTAAGTATATCTTTGATTTAATTTATGTGATTTTTCGATTTCTTTCTTGTCTCTTTTAAATGAATGTTGTATTAGAATAATAGATCTGTCTTCATGCCTTAGACAGCATCCGTTTTGATTTTTAATGAAAATAGTATCATGATTTCTACTTATTTTGATATATTATGCTTAGGGCTGAGATCTTTTGATAGTCTATGCTTGATTTGATGAGTTATGCTTATGATTTTTCATTCCTTTATGAGGTGAAGGAGGTCTTGGGTGATGATCTTATTCTTTTCATTGAAAATCAATTTTTACGGAAGACAAATCCTTCGGATCAGAAACATTGATTTGTTTCTGATCTGACTTATTTTGAGATAAAGAGTAGAATAATTGCATGGATGGATTAATTATCTTACTTAGTGGATTCTGGATGCTCCGATCTATTTTATATATTGATTTTTTTTGTAATTTAATTAGTTTGTGTTTCTGACTTTTTTCTAGTTTTTCTTTGATCTCAATTATTCTTTATTAATCTTTGATTAAAAAAATATTCAGATTTTTATTTTTGACTTAGTGTTGCTCCTTGTGGGATCGACCTGTTTTTGCTATTGTCTCATACAAACAACTGTGCACTTGCGGTTGTTTTTTGGATTGATTTAATTCACATAAATGTGGATCAAGATCAAGGAACAAATTCCAATGTTTTTTTTTTTTCAAGAGATATCCAGCTTGAAGGTATAAGAATTGCTAACGAGAAAAGAACTTAAAAATAATAAGTATAGTGATCAATGAAGATTATAAGAAATAAAGTAGATCAAAGATACAAATTAAAAAAAATTCACATATAAAACTTGTGAGTATTTGAAACATAAAAAAATAAAAAACATCGTTTTAGAGTTAAAAAAGCAATAAAGACAAATGACACAAGTAAATAGAAGTAGAAATTCCAAATTTAGTACAATGGTTATTAAAAAATTGGATAATGACCCAATTACTAGGAAAAAGAAATAAAAAATATGTAACCAAGATAAAATAATGAGAATTATTGACTAAGGCTAAAAAATAAAAAAAAAATAAAGAAATTGATGCAAATCTAAATCAAATGAAGTCGAAGGTTGTGGTTTTATGGTGGGTCATTTGGAAGACTTGAAAAAATTATTGATAAAGCTAGAAATATTTAACCTTGCACAAGCTATTGTTCTCATTTAAAGTATGATAATTAAGCCAAAACATAGAAATTGAGATTTCCATCTCAATTGATATATCCTTAACCCTGACATGTCAATTTGTTTAGCAGAAAATGCGTAAAAGGACATTATATGGTTTTTTTTTTTATAAACTTCAGTTTGTTTGAATGAAAGAGTGAGAAATTAAGTAGTGAGAAACTATTTTACATCATTGCTGTTGGATGAAAAAGGTGGAGGGGAGAAGAAAAGATGCTCGATGTGACACAACTAGTGCCTTTTATTTCTCTATTTTTTTTATTTTTTTTTAAGTTCAACCAACTGTAACAACATGGGGAGAAGTAAAACTTTTGTTTTCTAGTCTTTTCTACTTTACTCTTTCGCTTTATTCATTATTTGACTCCCACTTTATTTTTACTTTTGCTCTCAACTATACAAACAAGCCTAAAGTTAGATTTTATTTCTTTTATTTATTGTAAGACCCCGACCTGAGTGGCCTCGATTAGTGTTAATTAAGTCGTGGGTTAGTTATAAACTTGATTAGTGATTTTGGCTAAGTTGGGTTTGGAACAGATTTTGAAATAGTTTTTGGAGAATTTTGAGTGCCTTAGTGATTAGTGGGGCCATTTGGGGGTTCCTTATATGACCTTACGTTTACTTGGGGGATTCTCTGAGATTTCTATGATTTGTGTTTTTATCCCGTTTTACTTATCCTACTAATCCCAACAACTTTCATGTTGATCCCGTTCCTGTCCGAGACTCCGAAACCTGATTTCCTAACCTTAAGCGTAAAACAATCATTGTACACCAAATCTGTACCCAAAACTTAATATCCCCGAAATCCGTGAAATATATACTTTTTAGAAACTAGAAATTTCGACGATGATTTCTTCCTTTTTCGTAAAATTCATCCGAGACACCGAGAAGCATGTTTCTAACCTGACAAATCATGTAAGTTGTGGGACCCACCTTCATTTGCTATAAAAGAGGGAACCCATTCCCTTCTTCCCCTTCTCATTTTCCAGCACAAATAGTGAAACCACCTGTGGTTTTCTCCTCCTCCTCCTTGCTTTCTTCCTCCTCAATCCACCACCAACCCTTGTCAAATAGAGATATGGAGGCCATTTTCTTCTTCCTCTCCCTATAAGCTCTCCATTGATACTTTTGGAGGAGAAATCCATCACCATTGAAGCTCTCCTTGAGATAACTCTTTCCATTAGAAGACCTTCCAAGTAAGTGATCATCTCCATCTCCTAGATATGTGTTCTTGTGACCCTAGAGAAACTCCATCTCCATTATTGAAAGTTCTCTCCTTTTATTCCATTGTTTTAACCCATTTAGGGTTTGTGTTTTGGGGTTTTTGTGTGTAGCTTGGAAACTTGACTTGGAAGTGATTAGAGCATGTTTTTTACTAAGCTTGGACCTAAGGCAAGTGGATGAATAGATATTTAGAGTGTTAAATGGTTTTCATGAGAAATACATATGATTTCACTATTTATTCTTAACTTGCATTGATTTGAAATAAATGCCCATGAATGCATCTTGCTAGCTTATTTAATGTCTTGGAAACATTAGTTTTAACCTTTCATTTAAGGCTTGTTATAGCTCAATGAATGCTTGTGATTGGTGGATTTCTTTTTTTTTTTATTGAATGGGGTGTAGAAGGAGGTGATTTGATGTACGCTTGTAGAAGTTTTTGGGAAGTGTTAAATGTTGATTTGGAGGAGCTTCTTAGCTCATTTCATTGCAGAGAGAGGGATGGGAAACAAGGGGAATTGATTGGAAGAAGAAAAGGCTCATATCTGAACTTAGTGTGAATTTCCCGCAGCTGGGTGGTCAGCTGGCGGTCACCTGTCGGCTAGCGGCCTGGTGACTGGCCGCTAACCGACCCAGGTTCGGTTACAATTCCAGAGAGCTACTTTTCTCTTCTGAAGGCGCGGTCAGCCTCAACGTTAGCCAGTGGCTAACTGCTGAACTCATCGGCGGCTAACCGCCAGCTAACCGAACCTATTCACGGTTACAATTCCAGTAAGTTGCATTCTGTCAGAGCAACTGCGGTTAGCCGGGTGACCGACCTTATCCAGGAATTTTGAAATGAAGAGAAATATAGAGGGTTTCCGTCCCAATCATTTGTGAACCCTTTTAGAGAATGATGGAGACTGTTCAACTGAAAATATGTATTAAGTCCATTCGAGAAAGTATTCACATCACGAAAATTCATTGAATGTTTTGAAATTATCGAGGTGTATAAGGAGCCCGGAATGTCTTCAAGCTCAAGAGTACTAAGATGTTATTAAATCGACATACGGGACCCCTATTCACCTTAGACAAATCTTGAACCCGAATTTTGCCCGAAACTTCAATATTTCATTTGTATTCCCTTGCTCTCAAGATTTATGCTACATGACTTGTTATTCCCGAAATGCATTACCCAACATGAGATGACAGTTGTTCCTTTGAACGCCTCGCCTCGCTCGTTTACATACTTGCACTTGGTGTATTTTGTACATGTCTTGATTTCTGTTATTTGACCTATGAGTCGGCATCACTAAGCTTGGATAACCTTGTCGGTTTGATCCACTGACTTGGAGATCCCCCTCCCGTCCCGCCAGCTGCAGTTTGGATCCCGATGCTTGGTTTATTGCCGTGGTCCCGTCCCAATACTCGGTTCGCTACCGTGGTCCCGTCCTGTATATTTATATTGTTTATGTATGTTTCGTTAAATCTCCTCACCTCATGTGACTGAGACCAACGCCCCGATACACTCTTGTCACTTCGGTGATAGAGGACTTAGCTTCGTGTGATTGCCATCTTGCTAGTTACCGATTCCTTGGATACCTTACATGTTTTATATTGCTTATTTGTTTTTCAGTAAATGATTCATTTCTTTTATGAAAGTTATTGTGTAAATAGGTGTTAATCTTTTTTGAAGTATTTCATTTATTATATATTGTTATCTCTTTTCACCCACCTGCCAGGCCATCGTGTCTGATCCTTTCTCTTTGGTACTCAGGTCTAGACGTTATTTATCCAGAGACGGAGCTTGAGGAGGCGGTCGGCGAACCGCAACGTTTAGTTGAGTGGCATGCCAATGATGTCGTTTAGACGTTTGGTTTTTCACGAGAGACGTAACATTTTGGGAATTTTCTAACTTATTCTTTGAGGGATTATTTTGGATTTTACTGACCTTTGTTGGCCTTTATTTTTGGGAAGTGATTAATTAACTGATCTTTTGTATAAACATTTAATTTTACTTTTGGGAAAATGTTACAATGATCATTGCTCACTCTGAAATCAAGTTATATAGATATGTTATTAATCATGTGATTTTGAAATAAATTGTGATTTGATTTGCTACACGCTTCCACACTTAAACAAAAATATATTATGTTGTTGTGGTAGCCTCACCGCGGACACCTATGGGAAATTAAATAAATGTGTACACCTACTATGCCACCCATTAAACAGTCCCAATCCCGAATTGGACCCTGAAAGTCCTGGATCCTTACCCGGGGGGAGAGGGGGGGGGGGGGGGGGGTGAATAGGGTGAGCTACAATATGTGGCCAATTATGCCCAATTTTAACTTCTTAAAAAAAAAACTAGTCACAAGTGATGATAAACAAACAAAATGCGGAAGCTTAATAAAAACAATCATCACAAAGCATTCACCATCACACAAAGATTTATAGTGGTTCAGCCTCAATGCCTACATCCACTACCGGCTTGTGATCCAACACCCCACCGGATTTCCACTATCTATGCTTTTCAATAGGCTAAGCAATAACCTTTACAATGTTGTTTTTCTAGGTTAAACAACAACCTATCAATGTACTTTTCTAGGCTAAGCAATAACCTTTACAAGATGCTTTTAGAAGGCTAAGCAATAACCTCTACAATGTGCTTTTCTTAGGCTAAGCAATAAGCTTTACAATAAAAAGATTTCTCTTAAAGAAGTGTCTACACAAACACTCAAAGAGATACAATTTAAGATCAATATATTTGCCTCTAAAATAGGCGGATATGAAATTGAAAAACTAACTCATACAAACACTAAATGAATGCAAAGATGTATGCTCATGATGTGTGTGTGTGATAACTTCAATCAAGTTTAAAAAGTAAGCTCAATCAATATATGCTCAAAGCATTTAAAAGTTTAAGGCACATAAAAGATTTTGATTGAAGTGAAATGCAAATCACATGTATGGATACAAACTTGTTAATGATATGAAAATCAAAGGCTCACAAGTTGTATGAAATTAATTAGCTCTAAACATGTGATGCATGTGCAATGTTGTTTTCAAAACTAAACAAATTTAACTAAAGTTCAAATGAATAAAAACAACAAATAAAGTTTCAACCAAGTAAATGAATCATGCTAAAAGTAATCAAAGATTTTGGCTAAGCATGATTAATGAAGTTTTTAAAACAAACTTGGTTTGAAATCAAAGTGAAGAATCCAATCCAACTTAGATCAAAGATTAAAAGAAGAATGGATTCAACACATCATAGTTATAATGCTAAAAATCATTTACCAATAATTTAAACAAAGCATATAACATATGATTAGTAAAAGTAAAGCTTTCTTAGAAATTTAACTTCATTGATCCAAGCTTTAGCTTCACTAATGACCCTTTGGTCTCTCTTAGTTCATCCCCTTTTCTTTGTCTCAAAACACCTCAAGAGTGGCTCTTGGTTCCTCTCTTTTTCAACACTTTTCCAAAGGAATGAACTTGTATTTATACTAAAAAATTGAGTTCCTGCGTCTCCCCGGTCGACTTGGCCTTCAACGGTCATAAATCTAACCGTTTGAAAAGAGGCACAACGGCTCTTTTCCCGGTCGACCTGCTGTGTGGCCGGTCAGCAGGTCGACCCGGGCCTAGGACCAAAATTCCCTAAAAAAATGCATATTTCAAAGTATTTTCTTGTGGGAACTTTTGGGCCACTGAATCAAGCTTGGAATCATGTTTTAAATCAAACTAAGAGGTTTAAAAACATGAAACATAAAAAGCATAAAAAAGATTTGAAAGATTTAAACGTAGGCTAGCTTGATTTGATAAAACTCCTTTTCAAAATAAATTGCATCCAAGTTTAAAATCAAAATATGCATAAATCAATATATCTAACAATGCATGTGTAAATCAAGATTTCAAGATATTCTAAATCAATGCATGTGTGAAAATTCGAATGATGATTAAAATGTTAATGCATCCATCAAATTGCAAATACAAAATCCCTAACAATCTCCCCCTTTGCAATTTGATGACAACTTACTCATCACTGAAACTACACACTTAGTCTTCAGCTCCCCCTAAGCTGGACAGGTCTTGAAATCTTTTGGATGCTCCTTCTCTTAGCTTGGGCTCTGGGTCTTTTTCTCCATTCTTCTTGATGCTTGGAGCTTGATCATTCTTCAAGCTTTCTTTTCATCTTTCTCTCTATAGCCAATCATCTTCTTTAGCTCCCAAGCTTTCTTTCTTCTTTCAACACTCCCCCTTTGACCATGCACTCTCTCCCTTTGGCAAGATATGCATTCTCAAACGGTCAGATTTATGACCGTTGAAGGCCAGGTCGACCGGGGATAGGTCAGGTAGACCGGGGAGACGCAGGAACTCAATTTTTGAGTATAAATACAAGTTCATTCCTTTGGAAAAAAGTGTTGAAAAAGAGAGGAACCAAGAGCCACTCTTGAGGTGTTTTGAGACAAAGAAAAGGGGATGAACTAAGAGAGACCAAAGGGTCATTAGTGAAGCTAAAGCTTGGATCAATGAAGTTAAATTTCTAAGTAAGCTTTACTTTTACTAATCATATGTTATATGCTTTGTTTAAATTATTGGTAAATGATTTTTAGCATTATAACTATGATGTGTTGAATCCATTCTTCTTTTAATCTTTGATCTAAGTTGGATTGGATTCTTCACTTTGATTTCAAACCAAGTTTGTTTTAAAAACTTCATTAATCATGCTTAGCCAAAATCTTTGATTACTTTTAGCATGATTCATTTACTTGGTTGAAACTTTATTTGTTGTTTTCATTCATTTGAAATTTAGTTAAATTTGTTTAGTTTTGAAAACAACATTGCACATGCATCACATGTTTAGAGCTAATTAATTTCATACACCTTGTGAGCCTTTGATTTTCATATCATTAACAAGTTTGTATCCATACATGTGATTTGCATTTCACTTCAATCAAAATCTTTTATGTGCCTTAAACTTTTAAATGCTTTGAGCATATATTGATTGAGCTTACTTTTTAAACTTGATTGAAGTTATCACACACACACATCATGAGCATACATCTTTGCATTCATTTAGTGTTTGTGTGAGTTAGTTTTTCAATTTCATATCCGCCTATTTTAGAGGCAAATATATTGAGCTTAAATTGTATCCCTTTGAGTGTTTGTGTAGACACTTCTTTAAGAGAAATCTTTTTATTGTAAAGGTTATTGCTTAGCATAAGAAAAGCACATTGTAGAAGTTATTGCTTAGCCTTGGAAAAGCATCTTGTAAATGTTATTGCTTAACCTAGAAAAGCACATTGATAGGTTGTTGTTTAGCCTAGAAAAACAACATTGTAAAGGTTATTGCTTAGCCTATTGAAAAGTATAGATAGTGGAAATCTGGTGGGGTGTTGGATCACAAGCCGGTAGTGGATGTAGGCATTGAGGCTGAACCACTATAAATCTTTGTGTGATGGTGAATGCTTTGTGATGATTGTTTTTATTAAGCTTCCGCATTTTGTTTGTTTATCATCACTTGTGACTAATTTATTTTTAAGAAGTTAAAATTGGGCATAATTGGTCACATATTGTAGCTCACCCTATTCACCGCCCCCTCTAGGGTAAGGATCTAGGACTTTCAATTGGTATCAGAGACTCGTGCTCTATTTTAGGATCAAGTGTTTTGGAACTCTTGATTAGGTGTAAAAACCTAGAGTTTATAACCCTAGTTTTGTGTTTGATTGAATACTTTTAAGATGGATTCCACTAAGTTAGATTGTTTAGATCTTTGTGTAGATTCCTCTAGACCTCTATTTCTTCCTTCTATTGGAGATTCAAACCTTCAAATTAATGAATCTCAATTTAATTTAAAAGAAGAAGAAAATGATGAAAATGAAGATGACCTTCAACAAGCCTATGAGGAATTATATACATTGTCCTTAGAGCTTGATAAGAAAAATAAAAAATTTAGAGAAGAATCTAAAAATCTAAACAAAGAATTAGTTTCTTCAAAAGATGAACTTAGAGAAAAAGAAGAAGTAATACATTGTTTAGACTCTAAGTTTATGATCTCTTTGCATAACTTATATATTGTTCAAGATGAACTAAAAGAATTAAAAATGGGTTGTGATAATATCAATAAGGAAAGTTTAAATCTAAGAGATCAATTAAAAAGGCAAGATGAAGACATTAACAATTTAGAATCCAAGTTGACTATCACTAAGGAAAATTTATCTAATGCTCAAAATAAGATAAAAACTCTAGAACTTGGATCTAATGTTATAAATGAACTTAAATTTGATTTAAATCTTGCCCATGAAGAACTAATCAACTATAAGGAAATTGAAAATGAACTATTAAAAGTTAAAAATGAAAATTCAATCCTTATAAACCAAGTCACTCAACTTGAAAGCTACAAACAAAAGTATGAGTGCAAATTTACCCAAGGTGAAGAGAGATTTGAAAAGTTAATTAAATTGGGTAAATCTCAAAGAGATAGGACAGGTCTTGGATATGATAGGAATATTTTACATGGCCCTAGCTTCACCAACACTTTTGTGAAAGGTGAGTCCTCATTCTCTAGTACTCATTCTTCCTTGCTCATGACTAAATGTAACTATTGTGACATTAAAGGGCATTTTAGGTTTGAATGCAAACTAAGAAGAAGCCATGTGTCTAAACCCATCTATGAACCCAAAAAGGTAGAATCTAACTCTATGAAGGGTAAGACACTAAAAATCAAAGAAGACTCCAAAAAGATTAAACAAGTTAAATCAATTAAAATGGAGTCTCCTAAGATAGATTCTAAACAGTTTAAACAAGTTAAACCAAGTTTAAAAGAATCTATAAACAAAAAACTTCTCAACCTATCTCCCTTAAATCAACACATGAAAGAACTTTTTAAGAAAATAACAAAGTTAAATTTAAAATTCAAAAGTCAAATAAAGGGAGAAAATAAGAAGAAAAGAAAAATGAATCAATCCCCTAAGAAACAAACTCACCAACCTCAAAAGACTAATCACCAATCTAAGCTAAATTTAGTGAAATCTAAATATCATGGTGATCAGTCCAAATTGAAAATTTATCAAGTCAAATCTCCTATAGTTGGTGGGACTTCCAAAAATGACCTCAAAGATCAACCCTCTCAAGACCTTAGGTGGATTCCTAAAGTTAGATACTTAGACAAACCTTAAGGCCTTGAACCTCATTGACCAACCTATCCTTTATAGTTAAATCATATTGTTGGTCATGATACATTTGCATTTTGGTCCTTGATAGTTACATTTATTAAAATGCATTGTTTCTTTATGATCAATTGATTTTGTCTTCATGTACATCTCTAGTTACATATCATGGTTTTCAAAATCATTTGATTCTAATTTCCTCATGTTAGATTTGCTTTTTGCTTACATTTAGTTATATCTTTTGCATTGCATTTCTACTTATGATCAATTGATTGTGATTTCAAAAGCTTTCATAGCTAGATTATTCATGATCGATTGTTGTTGCAAAATCATTTGTGTAGATGTCATAATTAGATTATTTGAACAAATGATTTGAATCAATTTGGATTTTTCATAGATTTCTAAGTTATACTTTAATATGGAAAATCATTTTTTTTTTAAAAATCAACTTGTATGTGTTTCAAATAAGTTATATCTTTTAAAATACAAAGTTGAAATTTGATAATATGTTATCTTCAAAATCATTCTATTTATGCTTATTGTTGGATTTTGTTTATTGTAATGATTTGAAGATGGTAAGAATGGAAATGCTCTAAAACATCATTAGTTATAATCATCAAAGCATGTTCCATGATTCTCATTTCCTTTTACATTTGATTATATCTTAGAAATGGAAATGAATGTTGTTTTAAGATATTTGCATCTTTACTCATTTAGTTACATTCTTTTTATATGCAAATGTCATTTGGTTCCATGTATGGTTGTGATCTTAGTTATATTTGTAGATACCATACTAGAACTCAAATCCATCCTTTATGCTTTCTAGTCATTTTTTTTTATGGATGGTTGTGATGTTGATTCATGTGTATTCTCTAAGTGATGTCATCCTTATACATGTTTTAACTTCATAGTAGTGATCTTGATCATATGAACCTCTTTGAGATCCATTCCTTGTATTTCATAGTTATATCTATATGTTTGATGGATATCTTAGATGTTGAATTCATATGATTTTGTCACTTTGAAAATTGCATGCATTTCCAAGATTATATCCTTTTGCATTGCAATTTCTCTTGTTCATCATAGTGCTCATTAGTTATATCATTTAAAGTGATGAATAATAATTTATGATGCTTGATGGAATTTTGTGTTTGTCACATCCTTGCTATTAATCATGTTGTCATAATTCAATTGGTTTCAATTTGTATAATTTTCAATTGATTTCAAATCCAATTGATGTCATTTCTTTGGATTGTGATAGACCATTGACATTGGATTGAACTTCATAGTCATATATTTTTGTTCCATGTCACATTCCATTAGCATTATAATTTTCATGTTTGCCACCTCTCTTGCTCATATAGGTATATCTCATGACCACCATGTTTATGTATTCATAATCTTGGTTGGTTATTAGTTGAGGTTGACTTCATGCTTGAATTTCATTTTACTCATCTTGCACTTAATAGTCATATTTATTGATTGAATGAAATGATTTTAAAACTTTCATAGCATATGATTTTTATAGTTAAATTATTTGATGCTATGTTTAGTAAACCCCATAACATCATGGATAACTCTAATTTGGATTTTTCCTAATAGTTATATTTTTTTACTCCATTTTAGACTAACTGATTTTATTGTCTTATCATTGAATCTCAATTGGTATTCTTTGTTTTTCCAATTGGTATCCATGATCGCTTTGACCTTGCTTTTTTGGTAATTTGATCATTTTGTGCCCTATAGTTAAACGTGTCTAATCCTTTCCTTGAAGTTGACCCTTAATTGGTTAAACCATCTTCTTCTTGCAACAAGTAGTTATATCTTTGTCAAAAGTTTGACAAAAGGAGAGAATGGATTGAGGGGGAGTGTAAACCTTCATAGGAAGTATTAGTTTTGACCAAATTCACCCTTGTATTGGCTTTGAACCCTTAGAGATTACTTCCATACATGATAACCTGTTATGTATTTCATTTTCGATTTCTTTTGTTAACAGGCGCTACTAAAATGTATTTTCCTTATTTCATGTGTGTGTACCTTTGCAATTTAATGTCAAAGGGGAAGAGAGCATTCAAGTTCTCTAAAGGGGAAGAGAATGTCCAAGCTTCGTAAGGGGAGATTTTGTATGATCTTCTACAGGGGGAGAGAATGCATATCTTGCCAAAGGGAGAGAGTGCATGGTCAAAGGGGGAGTGTTGAAAGAAGAATGGATTCAACACATCATAGTTATAATGCTAAAAATCATTTACCAATAATTTAAACAAAGCATATAACATATGATCAGTAAAAGTAAAGCTTACTTAGAGATTTAACTTCATTGATCTAAGCTTTAGCTTCACTAATGACCCTTTGGTCTCTCTTAGTTCATCCCCTTTTCTTTGTATCAAAACACCTCAAGAGTGGCTTTTGGTTCCTCTCTTTTTCAACACTTTTTCCAAAGGAATGAACTTGTATTTATACTAAAAAATTGAGTTCCTGCGTCTCCCCAGTCGACCTGCCTTATCCTTGGTCGACCTGGCCTTCAACGGTCATAAATCTGACCGTTTGAAAAGAGGCACAACAGCTCTTTTCCCGGTCGACTTGCTGTGTGGCCGGTCGACCCGGGCCTGGGACCAAAATTCCCTAAAAATGCATATTTGAAAGTATTTTCTTGTGGGAACTTGTGGGCCATTGAATCAAGCTTGGAATCATGTTTTAAATCAAACTAAGAGGTTTAAAAACATGAAACATAAAAATCCTAAAAAGATTTGAAAGATTTAAACATAGGCTAGCTTGATTTGATAAAACTCCTTTTCAAAATAAATTGCATCCAAGTTTAAAATCAAAACATGCATAAATCAATATATCTAACAATGCATGCGTAAATCAAGATTTCAAGATATTCTAAATCAATGAATGTGTGAAAATTTGAATGATGATTAAAATGTTAATGCATCCATCAAATTGCAAATACAAAATCCCTAACAGATCCGTGGGCCCCGTTCGAGGTTGCGACATTTATTATCTTTTTTGGTGCCTAAGCCAAAGAGGTTGGGACCCAATAGAGCCTACAAAGTGTTCGTATAGCCCACACAAGTGGGAAGAGTGGTGTACATAGAGATTGATTCCTAGGAAGCCGGGAGACATCCACACGGGGTTGCAAACCATTTGAGCAAACCCTTATTGTCTACCGAGAGTTGGTTTAAGGATATATAGGATAAAGTTGTTATTTTCACGGATGCTGCATTTAAGGTATCTAATTGGGAGGTTGATTTTGGTTATGTTATGTTCTATTGTATAATGTTTTTTGGTGGAAGAGCTGCCAAAAGACCTTGGGAGATTTGCCTTGCAATGGGGTAGCTCGTAGAAAGGCAAAGACAAGGCAATCGATCATTCTCTTGGACGCACTCGAATTCTATTAATTGAATTAATGATTGGAGTGTTGTTGGTTTTTTATTTATTTATTGTGGGTTAGATTGGCCTATTGGCTCGCGACCATGGGTGCTTTGGCCCCTATTTCGGCGACTTTTTCAGACTTTTCTGATTTTTTTCTTCTGGGTATATTCTTTCTAACAATTTTGACAATTTTTGGCATGATTCACTTATATAGTAAAGTTGATAAAAAGTTGCGAAAAACAATGAGTAAAGTTTCCAAGTTCGTGGGAAAGCCAAAGACTTTGTTGTGTGGGGTGTCATTTTGTCGTAAGAATTCAAAGCTAGGTCAAACGATGTCGAAATGACCTAGAATTTGAGGTGAAGCCTCTTGGGCATAAAATAAGACCAACCACAAGCTTTAATCTAAAAATTATTGCCAGGAAGATGCTGTGAATTAAAGTGCGATCAAACGATGTCCGATTGACCCAAAAATTGACATGAAGCCTCTAGGCAGATTTTTAAGACAATCAATCAACTCAGATTTATGTAATTGACCTCAATCAACTCCGTCGTCGAAAGGCTTGACTTTGCCATTGGAGAGTTGAAGTTGGGTCAAATGATGTCGGAATAATTCAAAACTTGGTATGTAGGCCCTTGGGAGTATTTTGAAACATTTAATGAGCTCAGCTTTAAAGATGATGATTTCGGTGGTCTTCATTACCGAAGGCCTTGTTTTACTGCCAAAAGACCGACGTTGGGTCAAATAATGTCAAATTGACTCAAAATTTGACGTAGAACATCTTGGGAGTATTTTAGGATTACTCGCAAGCCCTAATTGAAGAAATGATGTATCTGACACTGCTGTAGCCAGGAGGGCCAATTTTACAGTAAGAAGAATTCAACTTTTGCATTTTAAGCCAAATGGTGTCAGAATGACTTGAAATTTGATGTGGAGCATTCTAGTGGTATTTTGAGACCCACAGTGTGCTTTGTTTTGGGAAGCAGAGTCTCTAGCACCGGTGTATCTGGAAGGTCTTGTTTGGTCGCTGGAAGAGTGAAGTTAGGCCAAATGATGTTGGAATGGCCCGAAACTTGATGTTTATACTCTTTAAGGCTATATTGGAGGAACTTGAGCTATCCTGGTGATTTTGAGAAAATTTAATGCTTGAAGTAGTTGTTGCCCATTTTGTACATGAAATGACGTTGAAACTTCTAAAAAATAGTCTGAAAATTTCGAAGACCACACTTGTATGGCTCGATGAAGCTTCATGTGACTTCCTTGTTGAAAATATGCGAAGAGGCATAGGTGACATTTTTTTTTGTCAAAATCCACCAACCACTTACAATTGAAATAATGGTAATCCTCTCTATAATAGTGGTAATCCTCTCTAAGCCCTTACAATCAGAGCCGCCTAACCTCATCACGTCATTCAATGTAATGACTATCAATGGGGATCTTAATTATGATCAATCTAGATTCTCAATGTGATCCCGGTAATAGTAAACATTATAAATCTATAGAACGTGTACTAGACATAAACATCAATTATAAGACGATACTCTTCGACTTGATCTTTGTAAGACCCCGACCCGAGTGAAACCGATTAGTGTTAATTAAGTTGTGTTTTAGTTTTAAGCGTGTTTAGTGGATTTTGGTTAAGTTGGGAATATAATAGATTTTGATATAGCTTTGGGGAATTTCGATTGCTTTGTGATTAATGGGGCCCTTTGGGGGTTCCTTCTTTATAACCTTGCATGCGCTTGAGGATTTATTGGAGATTTTTGCATTCATTGTTTTAATCCCGTTTTATTTGTAATGTTAACTCCTACAACTTTCATGTTGATCCCGTGCCCGTTCGAGACCCCGAAACCCGATTTCCTAGCCTTGAGGGCAAAATAGTCATTGTGCACTAAATCTGTACCCAAAACTTGATATTCCCGGAACCCGTGAAACATATAATTTTTGGAAACTAGATATTTCAGCGATCATTTCTTCCTTCTTCATCGAATTCATCCGAGATCTCGAAAGACATGATTTTAGCCCAAATAGTGTCTTAAGTAGTGAGACCCATTCTCATTGCATATATAAGGAGAACCCATCTTCCTCATTTCCCTTTTTCTAGCACAAAAGAGAGCCTAGGGTTTCTTGCAACCTTTTTCTTCTTCTTCTTGCTCTCTCCATCTCAATCTCCTACTAATCTTGCACCAACATCAAAATGGAGGTCATCATTCTCTTCCTCATCTTGAAGGCTATCTTTTGACACCATTTGTTGAGAAACCTATCAACTTTGAGACTTCCTTTGAGCTCACCTTGCCCATTTGGAGTGAAAGTCCAAGACCGAATCCTAGAAGGGGGGGGGGGGGGGGGGTGAATAGGATGAGCTCTAAAAACCTAGACCAATTTGAATTCTTTTAACTTTTAAGTCAATTAAGATTTGGTGAAGATTAATTATCTTGTGATAGATAGAAATCTCTAAGATGAGCATACACAAGTAATCACAACTACGATCTTCATTTAACCAAAAGTAAATCATTCATGTAAAAAGAGAAAAAGATCAATCACCATGACAAGCTCATTTATAGTGGTTCGGCCAAATTGCCTACATCCACTCCCGGTACACCTACCGGTATTCACTATCTTCAAATAAGGTTTAGGATCACCTCAAACCTTACAATCAACATTATGCTTTTCAAGGCTTAGCATAAACCTTTACAACATATGCTTTTCAAGGCTAAGCATGAACCTTTACAACAAAGAACTTTTCTCTTAAGAAATATGCCTAAGAATGCATGGATAAAGAGAACAATGAAGTGCAATTGAGTGCCTCTAATTAGGCTAATTAGAAAGTGAAAACTCAACTCCTAGAAATATGCATAACAATGACAAAGTCTATGAATGTTGCATTTTCTAGAAATAACTCTTTCTCATTGAAAAGATAAAAACTTGAATGATGCAAAGATGTTAATCATATATTTGAGAAAGAGTTGTATGTCTAACACATGTGATTAACAATGAACAATAACTTGTTTTCAAGAAAGATGTTCTAAAGTCTAACAAGTTGATTTTTGAAACAAGAAAGTAAAATCATGTGTAACATAGACCATATGTTGCATCCATAAAGCTCATGTGATTTCTAAAGTACTTAGCATGATATGAAAGACAACATTTTAATAGGAAAGCAACTTGTTAATCATGCATTGAGGAAGATCAAAGATTTGAAACAAAACATGATTGTAAAAAGACTTTGGATTAAAGAAAGCACACCCATTTGAAGATCAAAGGTTGAATAAAAGGAATGGCTTCATAATCCTTGTAAAAATGCTCTTGAGAAGTTGCTAATCCTTGGCCTCAAAAGTCCCTCCAATGTCAGCAACTTTCTTCAACCAAAAAGCCACTTTTTATAAAGATAAAGTTGCCAACGGCTAGTCCTCGGTCGACCTAGAAACAGGTCTCGGTCGACCGGGAAAGCACAACGGATATATTTCTGATCGTTGGAAGGTTACAGTTCAGAACCTGCAGAAATGACCTGCAGTGGTCCCGGTCGACCGGGAAGCAGGTCTCGGTCGACCGGCGACACTGGGAGAACAACCCAGATTTTTGAAAAGTGAAAGAAACTTGTAACTTTTGAGGGCCCTTCCAGGGGGCTTTGAGACACAAATACCAAGCATTAAATCATGACTGAAAGAAGATGAAAACTGAGATTTTAAAGCCATGAAAACTCCAAATCAAAATAATGATTTTAAAGGTAGAAACTTTGGAAAGCTTGGATGATTTTTGAAATCAACAACTCCAACAACTTAAGAGTCAAACTGAAATGAAAATCATGCATATCAAAAGATAAATACAAAGATCAAGAATGAGAAATATGCATGATGATCCTATGAATAAAACCATGAATGAATGAGAGGACAAGCTTTATGAAAGCGAATGCATCCTATCAAATTGCAACAAAACAAAAACTCTAACATGGAGAACCTACAAGTAAGCAATCTCCTCCATCTTCTAGATTTGTGTTCTTCTAGTCCTAGAGAAGCTTCATCTCCATTATTGTGAGTTCTATCTTCTTCATTCATTGTTCGACCCATTTTAGGGTTTGTTTTGGGGGTTTTGTTTTTGCTTGTAGGATTCTTGAGAGAGCCTTGTTTAGTAGCTTGATTTCCTTGATTAGAAGACCCAAGGCAAGTGGATGAGTTAATATTATGAGCTTTCAATGGTTTTCGTGAGGAATGTGGTTGATTTGTCATTTCCATTCATATTTATTGATTTGCATTGATTGTTGAAATAAATGCTTTGAATGAACCTTGCTAAGTCATTTAATGTTTTGGAAACATATTGGTTTGGTATTGATTGTCTTTTGGATATACCTTAAATGAATGTTTGTGATTTGGTTTCTCTTTCCTCTTATGGTTGTTGTGGTTAAGAAGGAGGTGATGGAATGAACACATAATGAGGTTTTGGAGAAGTGTAGGTGGATGTATTGGAGGAGCTCTTAGCTCAGTTTTATTGCAAGGATTAATGGAAGTGAGGAGAATGGTTTTGAGGAGGAAAGAGTGTAAGACCCCGACCCGAGAGAACTCGATTAGTACTAATTAAGCAGTGTGTTAGTTCTAAGCTTGATTAGTGATTTTGGCTAAGTTGGGTTTGGATTAGCTTTCGGAATAGTTTTGGGGGATTTTGATTGCTTTGTGATAGTGGGACCCTTTGGGCGTTCCTTCTTTATAACATTGCATGTGTTTGGGGATTTATCGAAGATTTTACATTTATGGTTTTAATCCCGTTTTATTCGTATTGATAATCCCTACAACTTTCATGTTGATCCTGTCCCCGTTCGAGATCCCGAAACCCGATTTCATAGCCTTGAGGGCAAAACAGTCATTGTGCACTAAACCTGTACCCAAAACTTGATATTCCCAAAAACCGCGAAACATATACTTTTTGGAAACTAGATATTTCGACGATCAATTCTTCCTTCTTCGTCGAATTCATCCGAGGTCCCGAAAGAGATGATTTCAGCCAAACTAGCTCCTTTAGTAGTGGGACCCAACTCATTTGTTAACAAAGGGAACCCATTCTTCATTTCCTTTCATTTCCCTTTTTCCAGCACAAGAGAGTGAGAACCTAGGGTTTCCATTGCCTTCTTCTTGCTCTTGCCTTCCATCACCCAATCCACCACCAACCTTGCACAACTTGAGAAGTGGAGATCATCATCTTCTTCCTCATCACCCTAGCTCTCCATTGACACCATTGCTAGAGAAAATCATTCATTTCAAGACTTTCTTTGAGCTCACCTTGCCTTTGTGAAGAACCCTCATGTAAGTAATCATTCCCTCCTTCTAGATTTGTGTTCCTTTAGCCTTAGAGAAGCTTCACCTTCATTATTGTAAGGTTTCCTTTGCTATTTCAATATTTGACCATTTTAGGGTTTGTTTGTTTTGGGGTTTTTTGTTCATAGCTTGGATTCCTTTCTTGGAAGAGTATTAGAGCTTGATTTCATTGTTTAGAAGACCCAAGGCAAGTGGATGATTGATTTTTCCTAAGCTTTCATTGACTTTGGATATTTTTCATTAATGCATATTTATTGCTTGTTTTGAAATAAATGTTCATGATAGAGTATTAATGGTGCATTTATGGTCATAGAGATGAGTTGGTTCATAGCATTTAATTTCTCTTGTTTTGTCTCAAATATATATCTCATGTGAAATGGTTTCCTCCTTTATTTCCTTGTGATTGGATGTGATATGGATGGAGGAGAATGGGATGGATGTGATGAAAGATTTGAGGTTGTTTGAATGGAGTTTTAGACTCCTCATTTGATGTATAAAAAGGGGCTAAAAGGGATTGTAGAAGGAAGAGATAGAGAGGAGCTGAACTGGTCCGGATTCAGTTTCTGGACAGTTCGCTCGAGCGACCATGACACTTCGCTCGAGCGACCTGTCCAAAAAGGGGTTCAGAGCATTCCAGTAGCTTGGTCGCTCGAGCGGACCCCTGGTCGCTCGAGCGGTCATCCCAGAACTTGTTCCAGAGAGTTGTTCGTTCGAACGCATTTAAATATTTGCTCGACCCGATGAGTTCGCTCAAGCGATCTCAAATTCGCTCGAGCGAACCCACCCAGACAACCATTCCAGAGAGCGACTCGCTCTAGCGAACTCTCCAGTCCGCTCGAGCGATGGGCCCTGTTGGGCAAGGCTATGTTTGGGACAATGTTTAACTATTTCAATGTATTGGGACTATTCTTTGGGAACCCCTCTATGTCAAGGAGATTTGCTAAGCAATGTATAAAGCCATTAGTGAAAGAAACCATATTACGAAGATTGCATTTGAGGTTTTGAAAACTCGGAGTGTATAAGGAGTTCGGAATGTCCCCAAACTCAAAGAGTACCAAATTGTTAGTAGACTGACATACGGAGTCCCTATTTACTTCAAATAGATATTTTTACCGGAAATGTCAATTGTTACTATACTTTATCGATCCCGAGATTTATACTACATGCCCTGTTTTCCCGAAAGCATTGAATTACACTTGATATAGCTACTTGTCTTGAAGTGCATTGCACCACATGAAATGATAGTGTGCCCTTGAGCACCCCCGTCTTGCCCGTTATTTATTGTACTCGATTTAATTGCATATGTCCCGATTGTATTTGACCTATGTGTCGACACCACTAAGCTTGGATAACTCTGTTGGTCTGATCCACCGACTTGGAGATCCTCCTCTTGTCCCGCCAGCTGCAGTTTGGATCCCGCTACCCGGTTATTACCGTGGTCTTGTCCCGATTCCGCAGATTGCTACTGTGGTCCCCGATGCCCGGCTCGCTACCGTGGTCATGTATAGTATATGTATATGTATATGTATTTATAAGATCCACTGTTTCTCCTCACCTCGAGTGACTGAGATCAGTGCCTAGTTATTGCTCTATCACTTTAGTGATAGAGGACTTAGCTTCGTGTGGTTGCCATCTTGATTGTTTCCCATTCCCTTGGTTACCTTTACATGTTTTATGATGCATACTTATATTTGAACACATGTTTTATCTTGTTTAGAGAAATTTTCATTTAAACAGGTTCAAATGTTTTCGGAGGTAAATTCATGTATTCTCATATTGTCATTGTATTTTATCCATTTGCCAAACCGTCGTGTTTGACCTACTCTTTGGTACTCAGGTCCCGTTGTCGGTTACCTCGAGGAGGAGCACGAGGAGGCGGTCGTAGAACCGCGACAGTTAGTTGAGTGGCGTGCTGATGACGTCATGTAGACGTTTGGTTGCTATGAGAGACTTAATATTTTGGGAAACTGTTTAACCATTCTTTGGATTGGTATTTTGTCTATATTGGCCTTTGTTGGCCTCTATTTTTGGGAAATGTAATTAATTGATATTTGTATAAATGGTCGTGCTGTCGCCGGCACCCAAATATAATAAAACCTTTACTCCAAAAAAATATATGTAGTATCGCGAGTAAGGATCGTTTCCACGGAGAGTGTTTAGTCAAATTTTATGCTATGCGATCAAGATGGGGGTTTTGATTATACTGAAAGCAAAAATAAATAAAAGCAAATAAAAAGCAATCAAATAACGAATTCAATCAAATGGGCAAGCATTGGTCAAAGTTAACATCCACCATCGGAAATTCAGAACTGATCATTGATGCAAAAATAAATCAATTAACACTTTGAATATTCATCGTTGGAATTAAATTCCTACCTCCTTAATTAGTTAATTAGAAAACACGCGCTCTAATTAACCCTATTTACTAAACAACCTAAGACAAGCGCTATAGATTTAATTTAGCAAAAGCATTAAAATCAGAGAGATCGATGAACCCAAATAACACAAGCACAAGCGGTTGCATTTAATTTAGTCAAGTGTTCTTCCTAATATCTAATAATTACTAACGCAGTAAATTATTAAATATCAGTTGCTTCACAAATTAGAGGGATCAAACAATTACGGATTTGATTTCTAATTTAGCATTAGATTGCAACGAAAAATAAACTAGTATGCATCCTAGCCATTAAACGAAACAATCATCATAAGAAATTAAGCATAGAAGAACACTCATATTCAAAGCATAAATTGAACAATAAAAATAAGTTAGATCTCACAGTATTTATTCCGAGGCTTCAGTCTCCTTCAACCAATTAAAAAATTAGCCACGCAGGGCCATGCTAACTTGCAAAATAAAATAATCTAAATGGAAAAAGAATGGAGAAAGAAGAGAGAGAGAGAGAGATCGTTGCTGTCCCGCTCTCTCTGTTTTGTACGTGTAGTGGTTATTTATAGATGGAAATGCATGGTAGAGAGAAGAGAGAAATAAGGTAAGGTGGGGCCATCTGATGGGTTGTAAGCTTTGAAGATGGTTTTGAGAATTTGAGATTGATTAGGAGAGAAACTCTCAAAAGAGAAGGAGAGTGACGTGAGATGAAACAGGGAATAGAAAGAAACAGCCGTGCGTTTTGAGGGAGTTTAGGAAGTGACATGGGTTTGGAGATGGAATAAAATATTTACTTAAATGCTAACTTAGTCAAAATCTCCTTTTTTGACTATATCTTCTCACTCGGGCTTCTTTTGAACTCGACTCAAGAATTAAAGTTGCACTATTTTTCATTCTGCACAATATGAGCCCAATATTGGATATGTTTCGACGAACTTCTGATTTCTTCAAATTTACCATAATGCCCTTCTGCTTGATTTTTCATCTAAATAAAATCCGGTTCCGAATCAACTCCGTTCATTCAGCATCAAATATGATCACCTTCTTTTGTTGTTCCACGGTCTCTTGAATTGTCTCCACCGGAGCTCAGATGAGAGAGTTATGCCCAACTTGCGAAGCGATGTGAAAATGTCTAAAATCACCCAATTAGCTTCGTTTTGCATTTAGCCCTCCAATTGCATCCTAAATCAAAATATAAGAATAATGAGTGCAATTAGATATCTTATAGGTACAAAGAACTAAATATTAATGGAGAAAAATATAACATTTTTCGTTCTTATCAATAAACTTTAACTTACTTTGGGTAACATGCTATAGATCATTGCTCATTCTGATACAGTATTTTATACTTGTGATATTGTCTTTATGATTTGAGATGGATTGGATTTGATTTGCTACACGTTTCTGCACTTAATAGAAATGTTCAGATATGGTTGTGATATCCTCACCGCGGACACCTGTGGGAAATTAAATAAATGTATGTTGTCATTTTAACAGATGTGTGGTCATCACCATCATCATATTAAATGTCCCGATCCCGGATCGGTACCTCGTGGGCCTGGTCCGGGGTCGCGACAAAAAGGGCTCAAATCTGAACACAGTGGGTGTTTCCCGCACCTGGCGGTCAGCCAGCGGTCACCTGTTGGCTAGCCGTCTAGTGACTGGCGGCTAACCACCAGCTAGTCGAACAGTCGCGGTTACTTTTCCAGAGAGCAACATTTTCCTCTTGAAAACATGGTCAGTCTCACGGTTAACAAGCGGCTAACCGCCGAACCCATCGGTGGCTAACCGCCAGCCAACCGACCCATTCAGTTACTTTTCCAGAGAGCAACATTTTCCACCTGAAAACACGGTCAGCTTCACGGTTAGCAAGCGGCTAACCGCCTAACATATCAGCGGCTAACCGCCAGCTAACCGAACCATTTTGGTTACATTTCCAGTAACCTGTCTTTTTGTCAGGTCAACCGCCGTTAGCCGCGTGGTCAGCCAGCGGCTAACCGCCTAACCCAACGGCGGCTAACTGCCATCTGACCGCTAGGTAAATGAAATTACCCAGACAATCATTCCAGAGAGCTCCTCGCTCGAGCGGACTCTCCGGTTCGCTCGAGCTATGAGCTTTGTCGGTCAAAGGAGATTTACTAAGCAGTGTATGAGGCCATTTGAGAAAGAAACCATATCACGAAGATTTCATTTTAAGTTTTGAAGATTCAAAGTGTATAAGGAGCCCGAGATGTCCCCAAACTCAAAGAGTACCAAATTATTATTAGATCGACATATGGGATCCTTATTCACTTCAAATAAATCTTGAACCCAATACTTTACCCTAAATTTCAATTGTGTATTGTACTTTATCGATCCCGAGATTTACACTACATGCCTTGTTTTCCCAAAAGCATTGAAGTACATTTACAATGGTTACTAGTCTTGAAGTGCATTGCACCACATGAAAAGACAGTGTGCCCTTGAGCACCCCCGTCCTGCCCATTTATTTATTTGTACTTGATTTACTTGCACATGTCTCGATTTGTTATTTGACCTATTAGTCGGCACCACTAAGCTTGGATAACCCTGTTGGTCTGATCCACCGACTTGAAGATCCCCCTCTTGTCCCGCCAGCTGTAGTTTGGATCCCGCTACCCGGTTATTACCGTGGTCTTGTCCCTATGCCGCAGATTGCTACTGTGGTCCCTGATGCCCGGCTCGCTACCGTGGTCATGTATAGTATATGTATATGTATTTATAAGATCCACTGTTTCTCCTCACCTCGAGTGACTGAGATCAGTGCCTAGTTATTGCTCTGTCACTTTAGTGATAAAGGACTTAGCTTCGTGTGGTTGTCATCTTGCTTGTTTCCCGTTTCCTTGGTTACTTGTACATGTTTTATAATGCACACTTGTATTTGAATAAATGTTTTATCTTTTCATAGAAATTGTTATTTAAACAGGTTTAAACGCTTTTGAAGGTAAATTCATTTATTATCATATTGTCATTGTATTTTACCCATTTGCCAAACCGTCGTGTTTGACCCACTCTTTGGTACTCAGGTCCCGTTGTTGGTTACCCCGAGGAGGAGCACGAGGAGGCGGTCGGAGAACCACAGCAGTTAGTCGAGTGGCATGCTGATGATGTCATTTTGACATTGGATTGCTAGAGAGAGATATAACAATTTGGGAAAACTTTTAACCATTCTTTTGGGGATTGGTATTTTGTTTATATTGGCCTTTGTTGGCCTCTATTTTTGGGAAATGTAATTAAATGATCTTTGTATAAACTCTAACTTACTTTTGGGTAACATGCTAATGATCATTGCTCATTCTGATATAATACTATACTTGTGTTATTATCTTTATGACTAGAGATGGATTGAATATTTGATTTGCTACACGCTTCCGCACTTAATAGAAATGTTCATATATGATTGTGATGTCCTCACCGTGGACACTTGTGGGAAATTAAATAAATGTATGGCATTAAACCCATGTGGTATATCATCATTAGTGTCCTGATCCCGGATTAGTCCTTCGGGCTCGGTCCGGGGTCGCGACAATCTTCAATAGTCAAGGGGGATAAAAATAATCTGATCCTAGTTCGGTGATTGCCTTCTTCGTACAAGACATCGCTACCCGATCTAAGGTGGGAATGAGGTCTTCGATATCCGGTTATTTCCCTTGGTTCATCATCAGTTATTGGATATCCCATTACGTCACTTCATCCCAGTTCGATGTAGCCTATACGTCAATGTTGATCGATAATTCGTGAGGGTATGTTGGCTCAGAACATCCCCTATTAAGGTCCACCAATTAGTCATCATTAGAGGGTACCAAGTGCACCAATCTAAGCCATAAAAGGTCCTAAGGAAAACCCTGTTTCTAAAGAAAGTAGGTGATCTATGGCTAGCCATGAGATTAACACTAGGGTGATCCTATGGCTTGCCGCAAGGTCAATGTTGACCATTAGTCGAAAGACGAAAAGATGGGGCTCAGTTACCCCATTTTCAACAGAGGGACTTGGATTTTATGGTTAGATTTATGGCTAGCTATAAGCTAACTGTAGAATAATAGTAGAACCTTTACACTTTGGGGCTCAGTCAACCCCTTGCTCCTAATGGCTATTTTGGAATCTTATGGTGAGATGTAAGGGTCTTATGACTAGCCGTAAGGTCCCAGAAACAAACATCCGGAACTCTATTTTCTCACAAATCTCGGGCATTCAAATGCCACTTTTTCCACTCCCAATACACAATGAATTTTAGGGCCAAGCCCTACCAATGCCTCCCAAACACCCCCCAATCCATCTATTTATCAAACCATTCATTTCATATAGTTTAAACAACCTAATCTAGCATATACATCCAATTATAAAAAATGAACAATGCACAATTATCACTTTAAGTAATCATGCTAGAATCAATTTAATAAACATGCATATCACAATAGAATTATGTTATCCACTTACCTTGGTTCAAAGCTCTCAAATGACAAAACCTAGCTAGCCCAAAATGCTAAAAAACCCAAACTCTTGAAAGAGAACCAAAACAACCAAAACCACCAATGAAAATCAAAAGAGAAGAAGCATAAGAATTAGTAAAAAGAATTTCTAGGCTACCTATCCAAAAAACCTAACTTCTACAAAGTGAAACACTTACCTAGGGCAAAAGAAAAGGGAAATAACCTGGAAAATTGGATGGTTAGAGTCGTGGGCTTGGGTGAGGATGAAGATGATGATCAATGGTAGGAATGGGTCCTTGGAAGTCCACTCGAGCAATAAAGAATGGGAAAACGAAGAGAAAATGAGGAATAATGGAAAAATGAGGAAGGGTTGAAGCACAGTGAATGGTCAATTGATTAATATAAAGGTTGGGTGGTTTTCTAGAAATTATAGTTTTGTCCTTAGGGGATTTGGGATGGGTTTTCGAGGGTCAGGGTCAACGTAAAGTAGAAGGACAAAGTTTGTGAAGTTTTAAGTTATCTACTCAATGATTAAAAAATCTAAAAAAATTATGAAAAAACAATCCTAACTTTTCTAAAATTTCTAAGTACCACCTTACTTTATCCAAACGAACTCGAATCTCTACCAAACTTCGCACAAACTATCTTAACAGTAAACTAGATGTGCTTAGCTTCTAAACAAACTTAATTGGCTACAATACAATCAACTAGAGATAAACACATCCTTAGGGCTTGGGACCTTATATCCCTTCCCCCTTAGAACATTTGGTTCTCTAAATGATTAAATGTACCTCTGATAGAAGATCCGGATGCTCCTTCTTAACTTGGTCTCTTAGCTCCAAAGTAGTTTCTCTTTCAATGTGGTGCTCCAACTGTACCTTGACCCAAGGGATGGCTCCCGTTCTCAACACATGCTCCTTCGTGTCTATGATCTTCAATGGTCTCTCCACGTAGGTAGCATCTTCTTGGGTCTCCAAGGGCTCGTACTATAGCACATGCGAAGGGTTCGCAACGTAATTATTCAGCATGGAAGGTGGAATCCACCATTGACTCTTGTAAGATTTACCGGTAGAGCAATTCTGTAGGCTACATCTTTGGCACATTTGCGAATCATGAAAGGCCTAATGTATCTGCGTGCTAGCTTCCCTTTCTATTTGAACCTCTACATGCCTTGGTTATGTGAGATTTCCAAAAACACATGCTCACCCCCCTCCTCGAACTCAAAGTCCCATCTCTTGAGCTCAGTGTAGCTCTTTTGATGACTTCTAGCAATCTTTGTTCTGTCTTGGATCAGTTTCACCTTCTCGCTAGTGTCACTTAGTATGGATGGTCCATGGAAGCTCCTGACACCTATCTCTTCCCAACAATCGGAGTCTTGCATGTACGACCGTATAAATCCTTGTATGGTGCCATGCCAATATTGGAATGATAGTTGTTGTCACGCCCCCAAACCAAGAACCTCGGTGGCGCGAATGGGATTAAGCATAAATATGTTTTTCTTTCTCCCAAGATCCGCGTGTGTGAAGACGACACATTTCAATACACTCTGAATATTTGCGGAAGCTTTCGGGGTATTACGACCCGGAGTCCGTGGCCATCGGATTTCGCGTCGCACTCAACCTCTAGCATATAGCTATTATATCAAGAACCATATCAGACTGGAGTAACCATCATGACAAAGTACAGAGATGACAGTAACAGGATATTACATTCCCATATGTGTTCTAGTTACAATTATCAATGTGCATTAATTAAGAATCCCAAGAAAAGGCTAATAAAGCCATACAATAACAAGTTAATAACCACTACCCATATGTGACGCAACTCCGATGTCAAGCTCAATGTCTACATGACATAGCCGACAAAACGACCTGCAAATCATGGCTCCACAGCCAACAAAAGCACTCATCTCGGGACGAAGAAGTCTGGACCTGAGTACCAAAAATAGTAGGTCAGACACGACGGTCTGGCAGGTGGATGAAAAGATAATAAATATACTGAAGAATAAAACATGTGATAAATCACGCTATATGATCAAATGGTGCATATAATTAAACGGTTGCAAAATCGTGGATCTCCTGACAAATCATGTATTCGTTTCAAGCATGGGCAAAACATGGAGATCTAACAAGACATATGTTCATTCACATCATCTATAAAAGCATAGATATTTGACAATCGGGTGTTCGTCTAAAACATGTGTTAATATAGAGGTCTGGCAAAACAAACGTTCATTTGAAACATATTTAAAAGCATTAGTATTCGACAAACCGGGTATTCATTTAAAACGGGTGTAACCATAGAGATCTGGCAAAACCGATGTTCATTTGAAACATATGTAAAAGCAGGGATATTTAACAAATCGGTATTTATTTAAAACAAGTGTAAACCTAGGGATCTGGCAAAACAAGTGTCATCTAAAACATATTTAAAAGCACGGGTATTTAACAAATCGGGTATTCATTTAAAACGTGTGTGTGTACAAGGAATGGGAAACAATATAACAATAATTGAATTTACCTTGGAAAATATTAACACCTGTTTAAATAATAACTTTCATAAAAGAAATGAATCATTTACCGGAAAACAAATAAGCAATATACAACATGTAGGGTATCCATGGAATCGGGGACTAGCAAGATGTCAACCACACGAAGCTAAGTCCTCTATCACTAAAGTGACAGAGCAATAACTAGGCACTGATCTCAGTCACTCGAGCTGAGGAGAAACAGTGGATCTCATAAATACATATACATATACTAGGCACTGATCTCAGTCACTCGAAGTGAGGAGAAACAGTGGATCTCATAAATACATATACATATACTAGGCACTGATCTCAGTCACTCGAGGTGAGGAGAAACAGTGGATCTCATAAATACATATACTATACATGACCACGGTAGCGAGCCGGGCATCGGGGACCACAGTAGCAATCTGCGGCATCGGGACAAGACCACGGTAATAACCGGGTAGCGGGATCCAAACTGCAGCTGGCGGGACAAGAGGGGGATCTCCAAGTCGGTGGATCAGACCAACATGCTTATCCAAGCTTAGTGGTGCCGACTAATAGGTCAAATAACAAATCGAGACATATGCAAATAAATCAAGTACAAATAAATAAACGGGCAGGACGGGGGTGCTCAAGGGCACACTGTCATTTCATGTAGAGCAATACATTTCGGGACAAGTAACTGTTACCAGTGTAACTTCGATGCTTTCGGGAAAACAAGTCATGTAATATAAATCTCGGGAATAGTGAAATACAATAAACAATTAAGATTTCGGGAAAGTGTCGGTTCAAGATTTATTTGAAGTGAATAGGGATCCCGTATGTCAATCTAATAACAATTTGGTACTCTTTGAGTTTGGGGACATTCCGGGCTCCTTATACACTTTGAATTTTCAAAACATCAAATGACATCTTCGTGATGTGGTTTCTTTCTCCAATGGCCTCATACATTTCTTAGTAAATCTCCCTGACATAGAGGGGTTCTCAATGAATAGTCCCAAAATGTTTAAATAGTTTATCATTGTCCCAACATAGCCTTTGACCGACAAAGCTTATCGCTCGAGCGAACCGGAGAGTTCGCTCGAGCAAGGAGCTCTCTGGAATGGTTGTTTGGGTGGGTTCGCTCGAGCGCAGTGAGGTCGCTCGAGCGAACTCATTGGTTCGAGCGAAGTTTTTATTGCTTTCGAACGAACGACTCTCTGGAACGAATTCTAGGATGTCCGCTCGAGCGACCAAGGGGTCCGCTCGAGCGACCAAGCTACTGGAATGCTCCGAACCCTTTTTCTGGACACTTCGCTCGAGCGAAGTGTCATGTTCGCTCGAGTGAACTGTCCAGAAAATGATTCCGGGGCAGTTCAGCTCCTCTCTATCTCTTCCTTCTACAATCTCCTTTTAACCCCTTTATATACACCACAAGAGGGGCTCAAAACTTCATCCAAATCAACATAATTTTTCCAACAACATCCATTCTAACCTCCTTTAACATTATCATATTCAAATACAATGAATAGAGGGAAGGAAACCACTACACACAGGAGTACATTTGAGATAAAAACAAAGGAAAATTAAATGCTATGAACCAATACATCTCTATAACAATAAATGCACTATCAAGGCTCTTCATGAGGATTCATTCCAAGTCAAAGTAATAAATAAGCATGTATGGAAAAACAATGAAATCAACCACATTTCTATAAAACCACATGAACAACTTTGACCAAATAAAATGCATACTTTTCCAAGAGATTTAACAAGAGGGAAAGACCCATTAATATGCATTTTCGAAATCAATAAAAATGTGGCAAGAAGCATATGTGGAAACATGTATCAAATTATCAAGAACAAGTAACAAAATTTAGGATTTTCTCATAAAACTTGATGACATTCAAACCATCCATTCATCCACTTGCCTTGGGTTCCAATTAGCTAATCAAGCTCTCCAAACATTCTCAAGCAACCCTACAAGCATAGCCAAAAACCCCCAAAAACAAACCCATTTAGAACCCTAAAATGGGTCAAACAATGAAAGACAAGGAATGACTCAAACCAAACTAGGAAATAGAACCTAAGGGAAAACCATAGCTCAACAATAGAAGATGGAAAGAAGTCCTTACCTCTAGGGCCATCAATCAACAAGAAGAAGCTTCAAATAGGGGCTGCGCACCTTGGTTTTGTACAATAATAGCATCCATGGGAAGCTAGAGAGACGGGGAAGAAGATGGCATGGTTGGGTTTCCAAATGGAAAGGGTTTCCTCCATGAATGGGGTGGAGAAGACAAGGAGAAAAGGGAGGGGAGGCTCAGTTGCAGAGCTCCCCCTTGTTAGTTTATGGTCTCAATACCAAGGGTATATGATGTAATAAATTGATTAATTTCTTTATTTATCAATACAATTCATGCTTTTCCTTTCATGAGATGAATGGTGTTTTATATACTTGCACATAACTAATACAAATGACATAATGGTTCATTAGATGAACCGGAGTCCATAAGTATACTAGATGTAATTCATGTGTATGGATGAGATCCACATACAGGAGAAATGTATTGCAATCTTATACTTAAAGAATCTTCACAGCCAGTGATGAGATTGGACATCTCATCTGACAAGGTTGCAGCATTTTGATCACTATGAGATAGTGTGATTTATCTCGATCATCAGAATGTAAGATTCTGGATCACGATGCTGGTACATTGAATGTATTGAAGGACCATGAAAAACACCTTATATACACTGTCTTTATTTTAAGGTCTGCTCTCATAATTCCCTAGCAATAGGCTCATAATCCTGAGACATTAATGAACTCAAAATTCTATCTATTCATTTGCTTTGAGTCACCAATGAGTGAGGCCAATTGTAGGTCAACACCTCGGTGATTTGGGTACTTGATAGTAGAATTGTGGGAACATTCAATGGTCAAGATGGAATCTATCTTTAATATCCCCTTGTGCCAATTAATGGATTTATCATTGGTAAGTGCGCACCCATTCCGATTAAGAGTTAATTGGATCGGTACCAAATGATCATTATAATTAATTGGGGCTCAAGGATAATAAGATATGGTTCTAATTTGGTGGACAGGTCCATTTGATCCATGGATATAGATGGGTGGGCCTACTTGTGGTACTGTGGAAGTTTAGGGTCTTCATTGTAATTTATTCCTAAGACTAGAGTGCAATTGCATTTATATAGTGGAGTTATTTGCAATTAACTGTGTGCCCGGATTGCACATGAGATGTGGGGTCGCGTGTCCCAGTTGGAGCCAGCTTTCTAAGGAATCCCTAGTGGTCCCCACGCTAGCCCAATTTATTAGAAAGATACTAATTCTACTTGAACTCTAAAAGGAAGTTACTATTTCTATTTGAAGTGAGACTTCTAATAGTGGTAATGGTAAGCTACTAATTATTAATGGAAGTAGGACTTCTATTTTAATTAGAAAGGAGAAAGCTACTAATTGTTGTAGAAGTAAGACTTCTATGGCAACAATTGAGGGAGATGTTTACTAATTTGTAATGTGAGTTAAACTTCTATTTCAAATAGGAAAAGAGGAGTTATGGAGGGTTATAAATAGAGGAATAATCTTCTCAAATTCGTGCATAACACATAGAGCACTTTCAGCCCCTTTGTGCAAGAGTTGCACAAGTCATCTTCCTCTCAAAGTTCCCTTCTCTTTCACCTTTAGTTCCCTAGAGTTACTAGTAGGGTTTTCTCTTGAGGATTCCACCATCTTCTTGAGAAAAAGAGATCTAATACGGGACATAGCGTGGAAGATCAAAAGAAGTTGAAGATTCTGAATTGGATTGTGAAGTTGTTCATCATCAAAGTAAAGAACTCAAATCCTCAATTAGAGCACAACAAAGCTCGAAAGGTATATCTACATCCTTGCATTTTGTGGATTTCGTGGTAGCATGTTTATGTGCTGTTTTCTATTTTATAGATAGTATATGTTGCTGTACATGGCTATGAGATTGAGGGAATTGCATCCTGGATTGGGTTTGTTGCATTCTAGACAATTGATCCATGCATCAAGTGGGTCAAAAGTTTTTGAAACCTGTCTGGAAGGCCCACCTATATTCCAACAATTGGTATCAGAGCCTAACCTCATCTCTAATCATGTTAGATCAGCAGGCTTGCTCTGATCTTTGCATGAGATGTGAAGAAGATGAAGCAAGGGCTATGTAAGGATCAATTTTAATGGATTTGCTTGGTTTGATAGTAAATTCATGTTTGGATAGTCACAAAAGGGTTTAATAATGATGGAAGGATGGTAGGAAGCCATTGGAACACTTTGGAAGTGATTTGGGGAAGAATGGACACGAAACAGAAAACCCAAGTTGCAGAAATTCGTCTGTCCGGTCGACCTGGCCCCGTGCTCGGTCGACCGGCTGACTTGCAGGTCGGTCGACCGGGCCTTCTGTGAAGAATGCTGCAGAAACTGATTTTTCAAGTTTCGGGTCTACTTTTACTTCCTATTTTTCCAGCATTATTTGGCAGCCTATTTTTGTGATTTGTATGGTTGTATGAGATACTAACTTGCAGATGATAATATCCTCTCCATATGGCCCACAAGTCTTTTGCTTTCTATTTATGGTTATTGGTTTATTTAAGGCTAAATGTAAAGGGCATCATGGTTTCCTTGGTTTCCCATGAAAGGGCAAGGCATGATGAATTTCCCTATAGCCCTTTTATTTCCATGTTTAGATTACCATGTAAGTCTTATCATTGAGGCATAGGAATTTATGTAATTTTTCTTAAATTTGTAAATTCTGGCGATGTCCGAGACGAAGATGGAAAGCGATGTTGGACTCCTAATCAAAGAGTTTGAAGATTGCCAAGAGAGTTCTGGAGTTTCCCAAAGAGTTTGAGGAATTCCAAAGTTTTGGAAAGTCTAGAAGTCCAAGAAGTCTATTCCGCTTGGGCCATGTGGAGGAGAGGACTAGTTTCTATTTTTGCAATTTCTATTTATGGATGCATGCTTAAATTAGAATTTTTCCAGATCTGATCCAAACATAGCAAGTTACTAAAAATTGGTCAAATCAAATTAATTTTTGGAAAGAGTTCTAATTAGTGTTGATGACCCATGAGATGGACACATTGGTAACACTAATTTAGAAACTAGACTTTCCTTAATATAACTTGACTTGGACCCAATATTAGATCATATCATGAGATGATTTGATGTTCATATGTATACATGTGGGCCCTAATACCTTACAAAGAAATCCTCAATTCTAAAATATTAAGTGGGAGCGGGGCATTTATATTTAGAAATCCCCATGGTTTTCCACCATAGGTCCATTGTAAGGAAAGTATTAGCCTCGCGCCATCTCGAGTATGGCCGTTCCCCACGGAGGGCTTTTACTTGTCTAGTTACTAGATATGGATCTCCTATGGATAGTGTTGGTGAGACGGGGAGGGGGCCCACTCCCCAAGGAGGAGCTGCTCGCAACGGTTGTCATGCAATGCTAGTTGGTGGGTCACACTTAACTAAAATAATGATGTAGTATCCCCAAGGATTTGCCTCATTTATTTTAGAAACCAAAGTTAATCGGGAGTCATTGATCATTTGGTATGAGATACCTAGATAATAATGAATGAAGGGGATCATGGAAAGTTAGTCTTAATCCTAATTTTGACCAACTTTGATCCGCACCAATCTAGGTGGTATTTGCACTCCCCAAAGAGGCATACCCCGGGGATTGGGATTCCGATGTTTTCTGAATTTAATGGTTATGAGGATTCCATATAAATTTGGTAGAATACTAAACCCTAATGTCATTTAAAATTCACTAATTGAATGTATGGTTATGTGCTACAGTATTTTCAGCATGAATTCAAACACTTTCAATCCACTTGCGACCATCCTCAACTAGAATAAATTAGTGGGATCCATTTATGTAGACTGGAAACGGAACCTGGATATTGTCCTGACAGCTTCAGGATATAAATATGTCCTTACCAAACCCCCCCTTGATGAGCCATTGCCAGAAGCATCACAGGAAGAAAAGGAACTTTACACCAAGTGCGCCAAAGACGATGAGATAGCCAGATGTTACATACAGGCATCTATGTCTAGTGTTTTACAACACCAACATCAATCCTTTAAGACTGCATGTGATATTATATCAAACTTAAAGGAGATGTTTGCGGAACAGGGTAGGCCTGCTAGACAGGCTGCTATGGGGGTGCTTATAAGCACCAAGATGGCTGAAGGCACACCAGTACAGGAACATATGTTGAAAATGATGGACTCATTGAATGAGTTAGATGTACTGGGGGCTGCGATTGATGCAGAATCACAGATTGACATAATCCTTGAGTCACTACCAGAGTCATTCAATAATTTCAATGTCAATTACAACATGAATAAAATGAATCTGACTCTGGTTGAGTTGTCTAGCCAGCTGGTGGTGACTGAAGGCATTATGAAGAAAAAGCCAACTGCCCTGATGACAGAAAAGTCATTTGCCAAGTCCAAACCGAAAGGCAAGGGGCGGAAAGGCAAGAAGAAATCAGTTCCGAAGGGTCCTAAGGTGGCGAATGGTCCTAATGGTGGTGTTGGCAAGGTTAAGGGAGCAGGGACAAAAGGAAAGTGTTTCCATTGTGGTATGACAGGACATTGGTAGAGGAATTGTCCAGAATATCTGTCTAAGAAGAAGACCTCAGGTATGATTGAGTCCCTTGTTACTGAAGTTAGTTTTGCAACTGGTACTTCAGAATCTTGGTGTGTGGACTCCGGGGCAACTAATCACATATGTAATTCGTTGCAGGGGTTCAGGGAAACCAGGAGACTCAGTGACGACGAAATCATTGTCAACATAGGATCTGATGCTAAGGCGGATGCGGTCTCAGCAGGAGTTATTACTTTATATTTTCAAGATAATAAGCTGGTTTTGTCCGATACTCTATATGTACCGTCTTTAAGACGGAATTTAATTTCAGTTTCTAGTTTGGTGAATAAAAGTTATTCTATTACTTTTGGTACTGAAGTTGTCATAAAGAGAAACGGTACTTTTATATGTTCTGGCAAGGTAACCAATAGGCTTTATCCATTAACTCCTACAATGTATGAGATACATGATACCGAAATAATTAATAGACCATCATTAAAGAGAAAGTCACCTTCATCTAATCCAACAAAACTTTGGCACTTGAGGCTAGGTCATATAAACCTAAATAGGATTGACAGGCTAGTGAAAGATGGTATCTTGCCTTCATTGGTTGTGGAACCAATGCTTGTCTGTGAGTCCTGTCTGGAAGGCAAAATGACCAAAAGACCCTTTTCATCCAAGGGCGATAGGGCCAAAGATTTATTGGAATTAGTACATAATGATGTGTGTGGGCCCATTAATGTAAGAGCCAGAGGAGGATATGAGTACTTCATCACTTTCACAGATAATTACTCAAGATATGGATACATATACCTTATGCACCGCAAGTCCGAGGCTTTTGAAAAGTTCAAAGAGTTTCGACCGGAAGTGGAAAAGCAATTAGGTAAAAGTATCAAGACTCTTCGATCAGATTGAGGAGGGGAATATCTCTCTGGTGACTTTATGACACACTTATCAGAAAATGGGATTCTATCCCAGTTGTCTGCTCCTGGTATGCCTCAACAGAATGGAGTAGTGGAAAAAATGAACCGAACTCTTTTAGATATGATTAGATCTATGTTGAGTTTCTCAGGATTACCTATATTCTTTTGGGGACATGCCTTGGAAATTGTAATGTACATACTAAACCTCGTACCATCTAAGTCTGTACCTAAGACTCCCAGGGAGTTATGGTCTGGGCGAAAGCCTAGTCTACAACATTTACACATTTGGGGTTGTCCGGCACATGTGCTGAAGGTAAAGACGGATAAGTTGGAAACGAAGTCGGAAGTATGCACATTTATAGGATATCCCAAAGGAACTAAAGGTTGGTCATTCTATAATCCCAGAGAGCAGAAAGTGCTGGTAAGCACCAATGCTGTTTTTCTGGAGGAAGATTATATGATGGACCGGAAATCTTTAGAAAAGGTGATCTTGGAAGAGATTCAAGAACAATCAATTCCAAATCCAAATATGACCGAACTTGAGGAAGAACCGCCCCTACCAGACCCAGTAGTTACACCAGTGCCTCGTCGTAGTGGGAGACTAATCAACCCCCCTGATAGGTTTTCGTTCTTGGGAGAGTCTTACGAGGCAATCTTGGAAGAACTGGAACAGGATCCCTGTAACTATGATGAAGCAATTAATGACATAGATTCGGGACATTGGCAAGATGCTATGAAAGCTGAGATGGAGTCTATGTACTCTAATCAGGTCTGGACACTTGTGGACTTGCCTGCCAATATCAAACCTATTGGGTGCAAGTGGGTTTACAAGAGAAAAAGAGGACCAGATGGAAGAGTTGAGACTTTTAAGGCCAGGCTTGTTGCGAAAGGGTATACTCAGAAAGAGGGTATCGATTATGAGGAAATCTGCTCGCCAGTAGCCATGCTCAAGTCCATCCGGATACTCTTATCCATAGCGGCTCATCTCGATTACGAGATTTGGCAAATGGATGTCAAGACGGAATTTCTAAACGGCCATCTTGAGGAAGACATCTATATGATGCAGCCAGACGATTTTATAGCAAGTAACCAAAAGCAAAGAGTTTGCAAGCTGCAGTAATCCATTTATGGACTAAAGCAGGCATCCCGAAGCTGGAACATCCGTTTTGACCGGGCAATCAAATCATTTGGTTTTAGTCAAAATCCTGATGAGTCATGTGTGTACATGAAAAATGAAGGTGACATGATAGTTTTTCTGATTTTATATGTCGATGACATCCTACTCCTTGGGAAAGATATTGGAATGTTGTCAACGGTGAAAGTTTGGTTAGCAAAGACTTTTGATATGAAGGACTTGGGGGAAGCTAGTTACATCCTAGGGATCAAACTCCATCGAGATCGGAAAAATAGGATGATTGGCTTATCTCAAGCTGCATACATAGATAAGGTACTGGTACGGTTTGCTATGCAGGACTCCAAGAAGGGTATCGCACCTTTCAGGCATGGAGGGCACCTTTCCAAGGATCAGGGTCCCAAGACCCCAGAGGAAAAGGAGCAAATGAGAGCAATTCCATACGCTTCGGCTGTTGGTAGCCTCATGTATGCTATGCTATGTACTAGACCAGATATCTGTCATGCAGTGGGCTTAGTCAGCAGATATCAGTCTAACCCAGGTCCTAACCATTGGACTGCTGTAAAATGTATCCTTAAGTACTTGAGAAGGACTAGAGATTACATGTTGATTTACGACAGTAATGAGCTGATTCCAGTCAGATATACAGATTCTGACTTCATGTCAGATAAGGATTCTAGGAAATCTACCTCTGGTTATGTGTTTATGCTTGGCGGAGGAGCTATCAGCTGGAGGAGTATTAAACAGAAATGTACCGCTGATTCCACTTCTGAGGCTGAATATGTAGCGGCTTGTGAAGCAGCTAAGGAAGCAGTATGGCTCAAAAGATTCCTTTTGGAACTTGGAGTGGTACCTTTGGCACGACAGCCGCTCACAGTTTACTGTGACAACAGCAGGGCAGTTGCTCAGTCCAAGGAACCAAGGAGCCATAAAAGCCAAAAGCACGTACATAGGAAGTATCATTTGGTTAGAGAGATTGTGCAGAGAGGTGATATTGCAATTACCAAGATAGCCTCTGCGGACAATCTGGCAGATCCATTTACTAAGCCTTTGACCACCAAGGTTTTTGAGCAGCATGTAGACGGGATGGGCATGAGATGCAATCCTGATTGGCATTGAGCCCAAGCGGGAGATTGTTAGTTTATGGTCTCAATACCAAGGGTATATGATGTAATAAATTGATTAATTTCTTTATTTATCAATACAATTAATGCTTTTCCTTTCATGAGATGAATGGTGTTTTATATACTTGCACATAACTAATACAAATGACATAATGGTTCATGAGATGAACCGGAGTCCATAAGTATACTAGATGTAATACATGTGTATGGATGAGATCCACATACAGGAGATCTGTAGTGCATATCTTATACTTAAAGTATCTTCACAATGAGTGATGAGATTGGACATCTCATCTGACAAGGTTACAGCATTTTGATCACTATGAGAGAGTGTGATTTATCTCGATCATCAGAATGTAAGATTCTGGATCATGATGCTGGTACATTGAATGTATTGAAGGACCATGAAAAGCACCTTATATACACTGTCTTTATTTTAAGGCATGCTCTCATAATTCCCTAGCAATAGGCTCATAATCCTGAGACATTAATGAACTCAAGTTTCTATCTATTCATTTGCTTTGAGTCACCAATGAGTGAGGCCAATTGTAGGTCAACACCTCGGTGATTTGGGTACTTGATAGTAGAGCTGTGGGAACATTCAATGGTCAAGATGGAATCTATCTTTAATATCCCCTTGTGCCAATTAATGGATTTATCATTGGTAAGTGCGCACCCATTCTGATTAAGAGTTAATTGGATCGGTACCAAATGATCAATATAATTAATTGGGGCTCAAGGATAATAAGATATGGATCTAATTTGGTGGACAAGTCCATTTGATCCATGGATATAGATGGAGGGGCCTACTTGTGGTACTGTGGAAGTTTAGGGTCTTCATTGTAATTTATTCCTAAGACTGGAGTGCAATTGCATTTATATAGTGGAGTTATTTGGAATTAACTGTGGGCCCGGATTGCACATGAGATGTGGGGTCGCGTATCCCAATTGGAGCCAGCTTTCTAAGGAATCCCTAGTGGTCCCCACGCTAGCCCAATTTATTAGAAAGATACTAATTCTACTTGAACTCTAAAAGGAAGGTTACTATTTCTATTTGAAGTGAGACTTCTAATAGTGGTAATGGTAAGCTACTAATTATTAATGGAAGTAGGACTTCTATTTTAATTAGAAAGGAGAAAGCTACTAATTGTTGTAGAAGTAAGACTTCTATGGCAACAATTGAGGGAGATGTTTACTAATTTGTAATGGGAGTTAAACTTCTATTTCAAATAGGAAAAGAGGAGTTATGGAGGGCTATAAATAGAGGAATAATCCTCTCAAAATCGTGCATAACACATAGAGCACTTTCAGCCCCTTTGTGCAAGAGTTGCACAAGTCCTCTTCCTCTCAAAGTTCCCTTCTCTTTCACCTTTAGTTCCCTAGAGTTACTAGTAGGGTTTTCTCTTGAGGATTCCACCATCTTCTTGAGAAAAAGAGATCTAATACGGGACATAGCGTGGAAGATCAAAAGGAGTTGAAGATTCTGAATTGGATTGTGAAGTTGTTCATCATCAAAGTAAAGAACTCAAATCCTCAATTAGAACACAACAAAGCTCCAAAGGTATATCTACATCCTTGCATTTTGTGGATTTCGTGGTAGCATGTTTATGTGCTGTTTTCTATTTTATAGATAGTATATGTTGCTGTACATGGCTATGAGATTGAGGGAATTGCATCATGGATTGAGTTTGTTGCATTCTAGACAATTGATCCCTGCATCAAGTGGGTCAAAAGTTTTTAAAACCTGTCTGGAAGGCCCACCTATATTCCAACACCCCTTTGGGCTATAACAAATGAGGGAGAAGAGGGGAGAGTTATCTTCTTATAATGGGTGGGTGTGGGCCCCACCACACTTAAGACTTGCCAAGGGTAAAACATTAATTTCTAGGCCTCGGATGCGATCCACGAAGAAAAGGAAAATGTTTCTCATAAAATCTAGTTTTCAAAAAATATAATTTTGGCATGGTTTTGGGATCTCGAAATTTGGGTCCAGATTTGGTGTGAAAAGACTGTTTTGCCCCTAACATTAGGAAAGTAGGGTTTCGGGGTCTCGAACGGGGATGAAGTCAACACGAAAGTTGTAGAGAATAACAAAATAAGTCAACTGAGGCTAAAACAAGAATTATCGGAAATTCAAATAATCTCCAAATCACGCGCAAGGTCACTAAAAGAACCCCCAAAGGGTCCCACTAATCACAAAGGCACTCAAAACTCCCCAAAACTAGTGAAAAACCATTCTAGCTCACAAACTCAACCCAACAAACACTAATCCCGCTAAAAGAAACTAATCCACAAATAAAACAACACTAATTCAGTAAATTAAGGGTCGGGTTCTCACATCCTCCCTCCCTTAGAACATTTGGTCCTCCAAATGAACTAAACAAATCCAAAAACAAGTGGGGACATTAATCCCATACTCCAAAAACAAAACCTCAAACGACTGCTCCAAATCGGTCCTCTCGGAAGCACTAGAACTCGCTGGGTCATCCTCGTTGTAGAACTCTTTGGTCAACTATCAATAGTCGTCAAACATTCCACCACTGGCTCGAATCTGTTACTGTTCTGCCGTCCTGACTGCTCAAGAAATTTGCCATCTCTGACTCCTTCTAAGTTCTACCAAGTCTCTCGCTTCTAGCCACCCTGATACAAAAAATTCTTAGAACAATTCTGTCGACTTCATCACAACTATCGAAGCTAGGGTCCCATGTCAAATGCACAATCTTCAATGTGAACTCTTGTTAGCTCTAACTATTTCTTTTCGTTGCTCTTGATCCACTGCACAACAGCCGGCCTCTGCCAGTCTTGGACATGCCTTTACCTTGAAATATTGTCTTATCCTTCTATCTGCCCTTGGCTTCGGAAAATTGGTGACGCTGAGTACTACAAGATATCTCTAACTTTAGGCAATGTCGTCCAGTCCTCGGTACTCTTCTGTCATCTCTGTCAAAGTTGTCAAAATTAAGTCTCCTGCCAATGCACAATCTTTGAGGTGAATGACTTGGAAATCTGTCACTCCTTCATATGCCAAGCTGATTCTATCAAACGTTTGGACGGTCCTCTGAACACTTCACTCATCTCTATCTGCTCATTGAAAACACACGGTTCACAACTCTGTAGGTTTCCGGCTCTGACTAGACCTGTTAACACTTTAACTGTCATGGTACTCCACACGTCCCAAACTTCGTGAGGTGTGCTTTTATCAAATTCGTTTTTCTCTAAATCTTTCAACTGTCATTGTCCATAGGTGGTGATTCTCCTTCTCGTATATGTACTCTGCCCAAACTGATGTTCTACAAGCCGGTAAAGTCCACTAAATCTCCTCTATCATGATATCAGGTAACAATCAATTCCACATATAATTCTCTACATTGCTGCTGAAAACTAATTTCCTATGCTTTTAACCATCCACTGATACATCCTGCTGAGTCGACTTCATCACCATTCTGTAATCATTGAAGATCATCTAACACTTATCCAACAAAAGTTTATCAATATCCAAGAAATTTCTAACTTTTCACATCTTCTTGGAGCTGTACCATTGAAAATCACTTCAAACCTCATAAAGTCCACCACTTATTCGGCTTATGGAGTCTTTTGACTTAGGGAAATGTTCCAAGTTTATCCAAAAGTCTACACTTACTTGCCTGACGAATCCTCTGACAGTACACGATCAACTATAATTGGGTCTTGATATGCTGCTCACATTCCTTACTGACGAACAATTGGTCGCAATTTCCTTCTCTAGTTCCATCTGTGACATCGAAACGCTGAAAATTCTGCCAATGTCCTTCGAGAAACACGTGCTAAGTCCACAAAACTCCGACTCTCTGGCGCGAAAGCAAGGAAAAGGTACTAAATGTGGGTGCGGAGACATTAAATTCTCCCCCACTAGAAAGAATTTGGTCCCCCAAATTCCCTAACAACAAGGACAAGAAAAGGAGACAAAGATAGTCTCCCCTACTAGAGGAAAACAAACAGGAACTCACAGAAACAATAACTAGACAAAAGAAAACGAGTCCTCACCACACGTCTTAAGGTTCCTAGAGTGTTTTATTTCCTAGAAACCTGCCCGCTCTGATACCAGTCTGTCACGCCCCCAAACCAAGAACCTCGGGGGCGCGAATGGGATTAAGCATAAATATGTTTTTCTTTCTCCAAGATCCGCATGTGTGAAGACGACACATTTCAATACACTCTGAATATTTGCGGAAGCTTTCGGGGTATTACGACCCGGAGTCCGTGGCCATCGGATTCCGCGTCGCACTCAACCTCTAGCATATAGCTATTATATCAAGAACCATATCAGACTGGAGTAACCATCATAATAAAGTACAGAGCTGACAGTAACAGGATATTACATTCCCATATATGTTCCAGTTACAATTATCAATGTGCATTAATTAAGAATCCCAAGAAAAGGCTAATAAAGCCATACAATAACAAGTTAATAACCACTACCCATATGTGATGCAGCTCCGATGTCAAGCTCAATGTCTACATGACATAGCCGACAAAACGACCTGCAAATCATGGCTCCACAGCCAACAAAAGCACTCATCTCGGGACGAAGAAGTCTGGACCCGAGTACCAAAAGTAGTAGGTCAGACACGACGGTCTGGCAGGTGGATGAAAAGATAATAAATATACTGAAGAATAAAACATGTGATAAATCACGCTATATGATCAAATGCTGCATATAATTAAACGGTTGCAAAATCGTGGATCTCCTGACAAATCATGTATTCGTTTCAAGCATGGGCAAAACATGGAGATCTAACAAGACATATGTTCATTTACATCATCTTTAAAAGCATAGATATTTGACAATCGGTTGTTCGTCTAAAACATGTGTAAATATAGAGGTTTGGCAAAACAAACGTTCATTTGAAACATATTTAAAAGCATTAGTATTCGACAAACTGGGTATTCATTTAAAATGGGTGTAACCATAGAGATCTGGCAAAATCGATGTTCATTTGAAACATATGTAAAAGCAGGGATATTTAACAAATCGGTATTTATTTAAAACAAGTGTAAACCTAGGGATCTGGCAAAACAAGTGTCATCTAAAACATATTTAAAAGCACGAGTATTTAACAAATCGGGTATTCATTTAAAACATGTGTGTGTACAAGGAACGAGAAACAATATAACAATAATTGAATTTACCTTGGAAAATATTAACACCTGTTTAAATAATAACTTTCATAAAAGAAATGAATCATTTACCGGAAAACAAATAAGCAATATACAACATGTAGGGTATCCAAGGAATCGGGGACTAGCAAGATGGCAATCACACGAAGCTAAGTCCTCTATCACTAAAGTGACAGAGCAATAACTAGGCACTGATCTCAGTCACTCGAGCTGAGGAGAAACAGTGGATCTCATAAATACATATACATATACTAGGCACTGATCTCAGTCACTCGAGGTGAGGAGAAACAGTGGATTTCATAAATACATATACTATACATGACCACGGTAGCGAGCCGGGCATTGGAGACCACAGTAGCAATCTGCGGCATCGGGACAAGACCACGGTAATAACCGGGTAGCGGGATCCAAACTGCAGCTGGCGGGACAAGAGGGGGATCTCCAAGTCGGTGGATCAAACCAACAGGCTTATCCAAGCTTAGTGGTGCCGACTAATAGGTCAAAATAACAAATCGAGACATATGCAAATAAATCAAGTACAAATAAATAAACGGGCAGGACGGGGGTGCTCAAGGGCACACTGTCATTTCATGTCGAGCAATACATTTTGGGACAAGTAACTGTTACCAGTGTAACTTCGATGCTTTCGGGAAAACAAGTCATGTAATATAAATCTCGGGAACAGTGAAATACAATAAACAATTAAGATTTCGGGAAAGTGTCGGTTCAAGATTTATTTGAAGTGATTAGGGATCCCGTATGTCAATCTAATAACAATTTGGTACTCTTTGAGTTTGGGGACATTCCGGGCTCCTTATACACTTTGAATTTTCAAAACTTCAAATGACATCTTCGTGATGTGGTTTCTTTCTCCAATGGCCTCATACATTTCTTATTAAATCTCCCTGACATAGAGGGGTTCTCAATGAATAGTCCCAAAAGTTTAAATAGTTCATCATTGTCCCAACATAGCCTTTGACCGACAAAGCTTATCGCTCGAGTGAACCGGAGAGTTCGCTCGAGCGAGGGGCTCTCTGGAATGGTTGTTTGGGTGGGTTCGCTCGAGCGTAGTGAGGTCGCTCGAGCGAACTCATTGGTTCGAGTGAAGTTTTTAGTGCGTTCGAACGAACGACTCTCTGGAGCGAATTCTAGGATGTCTACTCGAGCGACCAAGCTACTGGAATGCTCTGAACCCTTTTTCTGGACACTTCGCTCGAGCGAAGTGTCATGTTTGCTCGAGCGAACTGTCCAGAAACTGATTCCGGGGCAGTTCAGCTCCTCTCTATCTCTTCCTTCTACAATCTCCTTTTAACCCCTTTATATACACCACAAGAGGGGCTTAAAACTTCATCCAAATCAACATAATTTTTCCAACAACATCCATTCTAACCTCCTTTAACAATATCATATTCAAATACAATGAGTAGAGGGAAGGAAACCACTACACACAAGAGTACATTTGAGATAAAAACAAGGGAAAATTAAATGCTATGAACCAATACATCTCTATAACAATAAATGCACTATCAAGGCTCTTCATGAGCATTCATTTCAAGTCAAAGTAATAAATAAGCATGTATGGAAAAACAATGAAATCAACCACATTTCTATAAAACCACATGAACAACTTTGACCAAATAAAATGCATACTTTTCCAAGAGATTTAACAAGAGGGAAAGACCCATTAATATGCATTTTCGAAATCAATAAAAATGTGGCAAGAAGCATATGTGGAAACATGTATCAAATTATCAAGAACAAGTAATAAAATTTAGGATTTTCTCATAAAACTTGATGACATTCAAACCATCCATTCATCCACTTGCCTTGGGTTCCAATTAGCTAATCAAGCTCTCCAAACATTCTCAAGCAACCCTACAAGCATAGCCAAAAACCCCCAAAAACAAACCCATTTAGAACCCTAAAATGGGTCAAACAATGAAAGACAAGGAATGACTCAAACCAAACTAGGAAATAGAACCTAAGGGAAAACCATAGCTCAACAATAGAAGATGGAAAGAAGTCCTTACCTCTAGGGCCATCAATCAACAAGAAGAAGCTTGAAATAGGGGCTGCCCACCTTGGTTTTGTACAATAATAGCATCCATGGAAAGCTAGAGAGACGGGGAAGAAGATGGCATGGTTGGGTTTCCAAATGGCAAGGGTTTCCTCCATGAATGGGGAGGAGAAGACAAGGAGAAAAGGGAGGGGAGGCTCAGTTGCAGAGCTCCCCCTTAGAGGGGAGAGTTATCTTTTTATAATGGGTGGGTGTGGGCCCCACGACACTTAAGACTTGCTAAGGGTAAAACATCAATTTCTGGTCCTCGGATAAGATCGACGAAGAAAAGGAAAATGTTTCTCATAAAATCTAGTTTTCAAAAAGTATAATTTTGGCATGGTTTTGGGATCTCGAAATTTGGGTCCAGATTTGGTGTGAAAAGACTGTTTTGCCCCTAACATTAGGAAAGTAGGGTTTCGGGGTCTCGAACGGGGACGAAGTCAACACGAAAGTTGTAGAGAAAAACAAAATAAGTCAAATGAGGCTAAAACAAGAATTATCAGAAATTCAAATAATCTCCCAATCACGCGCAAGGTCACTAAAAGAACCCCCAAAGGGTCCCACTAATCACAAAGGCACTCAAAACTCCCCAAAACTAGTGAAAAACCATTCTATCTCACAAACTCAACCCAACAAACACTAATCCCACTAAAAGAAACTAATCCACAAATAAAACAACACTAATTCAGGAAACTAGGGGTCGGGTTCTCACAGTTGTTGTTTTAGGTGAAGTTCCAAAACGGTAGACTCTTATCCCACTCTTTTTTGAAGTCAAGAATGCAATCTCTTAACATGTCCTCCATCGTCTAATTAGTCCTCTCCGTATGCACGTTAGTCTAAGGGTGATAAGTTGTGCTAAAGTTCAGAGTGCCCATAGCATCCTAAAGTTTGGTCCATAATCTTGCCACGAACCTCATATCTCAGTCTGAAATGATGAAAACTGGAGTCCCATGCAACCTGATGATCTCCTTGATGTACTTCTTAGTAAAAATTTCCATGGGTATCCTTATCCTCATTGGAATGAAATGCACCGACTTCGTAAGCCAACCCACGACCACCCAAATGTTGTCCCTGCCTCTGATAGGGAGTAAACAATAAACAAAATTCATCGTGATGTGCTCCCATTTCCAGTCTGAAACCTCTAACTAACATAGTAGGCCTAGGGGTTTCTCATGCTCTACCTTCACTTGTTGAAAAACTAGGCATCTGTACATGGATCTTGTTATCTCTATATCTCTCTTTTCATGCTGTTCCACAAGTAGTGGTTGAGCAGGTTCCGGTACATCTTCGTATTGTTGAGGTGAATAGCATATCTTGAATTGCATGCTTTGGTCATGATCTTATCCTTCAGATTCTACAAAGTTTGCACATACAAATGATCCTGAAAATACAGAACACCCTCCACTAGCCTGAACTTTGGCCTGCCTACTATTTGGTCAACCACTTTTTCCAACTTTGGATCGTCCGTCTGGCTGTAGTCCGATGTAGCCTGTACATTTACATTGCTGTTTTGCCTAGCCGTAAGATTACACTACAGAGAGCTTACGGTTCACCATAAGGTCGCCGTGGACCATTAGTAGAAAGATAGAAATTCTGGGGCTTAGTCACCCCATTTTCCAAAGAGCAACCTGGGTTTTATGGTTAGCTTTATGCCTAGCTGTAAACTAACCATAGAACAATAGTAAAACTATTAAATTTCGGGGCTCAATCAACTCTCTACTCCTAGGAGGTGTTCTGGGATCTTGCAATGAGTCGTTAGGGTCTAGCAACTAGTTGTGAGGGCAAAAAATAGACATTTGGGGTTTATTTTCTCACAATTTTGGGGCATTCAAATGCCCCTTTTTCCAATCCTGATACATAATGAATTACAGGCCAAGCCCTCTCCAATGCCTCCTAAAAATCCCCTAATCCATGTATTCATTAAGCCATTCATTTCATTCTATTTAAACATTTCATTCTATTTAAACAACCTAATCTAGCATATACATCCAATTGACAACAATGAGGAATGGGCATCAATCAATTGAAGTAATCATGATAGAATCAATTTAATAAACATGCATATTACAAAAGAATCATTTCATCCACTTGCCTTGGTCCAATGCTCTCAAATGACAAAACGTAGCCCAAAATGCTAAAAAACCAGACTATTGAAAGAGAACGAAAACAACCCAAAACCACCTATGAAAGTCAAAAGAGGAAGCATAAAAACTAGCAAAAAAACATTTCTAAGCTACCTATTCAAAAAACCTAACTTCTACAAAGTGAAACACTTAATGTTGGGTAGATGACCTAATTTCACAAACATCGTCCTGCTACCCCACTGCGATCCGGACCCTTGAAACCCGTCGAAAATCCAACCTAGTAAAATATCAAACCAAGAGAGAATAAAATATAATGGGATTGTGATGTTATTTTATTTTTAGGACTTTTGGAATGAAATCGTTTTAACTTTTTGTATACAAAAGTGGAAATTTTTAGTCTTTTAGTGGAGAAAGGATACTGTTTTTTGGCTTTTTTTTTTTTGAAAAAGATGGAGGGAATATTGAATTAAAGTGCTATTGATGTGACCCATTGTTTGAAAAATAGAGGCTTTACTTAACTTTTACTAATCTAGTAAAGTGTCAAACGGCCAAGGACTAAACTGTAATTTCCAAAAAGCCAGCTCAGCTTTGTATTAATGGATTGAGCATTCATTGCACTTCAACCCCCCTTTCACTCCTCTTCTCTTCATTTCCCCCTTCTCCATTTCTTAAGTGGACTTCCAAGGACCCATCCCCACCATCAATCATCATCTTCATCCTCACCCGGGACCTTATGAGGAGTCTTTTTTTTTTAGAAAACAAAAGAGGACATGTTGTTCAAGTTTAGAAAATATGTATCTTTTAGGAATTTTCTTTTCTCCTCTAAAATTAATGCCTGCAAACCCACTATCTTTTTTTTAAGAAAAATGGTTACTTGATCTTTCTTTCTAACCAAACAAAACCCAAAAGAAAGGACGTGGGTTAAGAGGCAATTCAACATTGAAACCCAAACTATACAGAGATGAATAAAGAATAGTGGCAAAACTTGAAATATACCAATCAAAACCACTGAATTCAAACCTCCTCTACCAGGAAGCTACACGGTATATATTCTCATTAGTTATGTAGTACTTTATCTGTAATTCCTGTAATTATGACTTGGACATGTGGAGGCATTATTGTCCGATGGAATACGTGTTTGGAACATGACCCAAAATAAGTCTACCGACGACTGAAATTGATCAAGTCTCTTCATAGTTACCATGAAACCCTCAACGAAGACTTTGTTAAACCTTGGAATGATAGTTTAGATATTTAATTATGTTATTTTTATGTTTTCAGGTATTTTAGGTGAAAGACCAAAAGCCAGAGATAAACTAGCGAAAATGGCGAAAACCAGAAGACAATCGGAGCTCACTGGGTCAGGGCATTCGGACGCCCTATGGACCGGATGGGGGCACCGCCCCAGCGCATTTTGAAATGATTTTTGTCGCGACCCCGGACCGGGAATCCGGGATCGGGACATTAGTGAATAATGATTAATGAGGATTATCTACATCAACAATATACAACTTATTTAATTTCCCACAGGTGTCTGCGGTGAGGATATCACAACCTTGCATGAATATTTCTTTTGAGTGCGGAAGCGTGTAGCAAATCAAATAGTAGACTATCTCTAATCATGCAAGCATTAACATCAAATATCAAAACTGTATCAGAATGAGCAATGATCTATAGCATGTTTCCCAGAAGTTGTTAAAGTTAGACAAAATATCATTTAATTACATTCCCAAAATTAGAGGCCAACAAAGGCCAATATGACAAAATAATAACCCAAAAGAATGGTTAATAAGTTCTCCCCAAAATGTTAGGCCTCTTGTAGCAACCCGATGTCTACATGACATCGTCAGCACGCCACTCAACTAGAGGTTGCGGCTCACCTACCGCCTCCTCTGGCTCCTCCTCAAGGAAACCGGCAACGGGACCTGAGTACCAAAGCAAATGGGTCAGACACGACGGTCTGGCAAGAGAGTGAAAAGATACAACAACATATAATAGATGAAATATCTCGAAAAGCAATGAAATCTGTTTAAGTAAGAACTCTCACAAAATAGATAAATCATTTGCTAGAAAAACATGTAAACAAGATAAGACATACGAGGTAACCAAGGGATCGGGAACTCACAAGATGGCAATCACATAAAGCTAAGTCCTCTGTCACTAAAGTGACAACAGTATCACGGGATGTTGATCTCGGTCACACAAGGTGAGGAGATTCAACGCAAATCATATATACAATATAAATATATGGGACGGGACCACGGTAGCGAACCGGGTATCGGGACGGGACCACGGTAATGACCGGGTATCGGGATCCAAACTGCAGCTGGCGGGACGGGAGAGGGATTTCCAAGTCGGTGGATCAAACCGACAAGGTATCCAAGCTTAGTGATGCCGACTCATAGGTTAAATAACACATCGATACATATGCAAGTAAATCAAGTACAAGTAAATCAATGAACGGGCAAGAATATTCAAATGTATAACTTTCATTTCATATCGGGCAATACTCTTCGGGACAAGTCAATGTTACTAGTGTAACCATCAAGCTTTCGGGAAAACAGATCATGTAAAGTAAATCTTGGATATGAAGAAATAAAATGAACTATTACAATTCCGGGAAAATATTGATTTCAAGATCTATTTAAGTAAATAGGGGTCCCGTATGTCGATTATTGAAATAATTTGGTACTCCTTGAGTTTGAAGACATTCCGGGCTCCTTATGCACTTTTACGATTTTTAAAACTTTAAATGAGCTTATGGACAGTACTAGATGCTATGATAGAAAAATCAAGACTATAAACGGTCCATCCTAAGTATGATGTCAACCCGGAACCATCGAGCAACCTACTCAGTCACCGAAAGGAAATAGAATTCGCGATACCCAAGGAAATAGACTTTGCATTTAGGTATGAAGAAGATATCGTGTCATTCCATCCCGTTCAAGATTGAAATAGATTGAACTTCGATGCCTCCGAACCAACCGTGAAGAGCATCGGCTCAAGACGTCCTCACATATGGTCAAATGAGTCCAAGGAGGGTAGCCAAGGTCCACACAAAAAAAAATATCAAAACCCACTGGCCGAAATTTCTATCCCAGTTATGGACAGGGTCCGATCGATCGGACGATCGGACCTGGGCGTGTAGCAGGTCCGGGAACTTGATTTTTTTCCTTTTTGTTTCCTTTCCTTCCAACACATCAACAACCACATAAAGCTATAAACAAGATGACTTAAACACATGTTTCCAAGACATTAAATGAGGCTATCAAGATGCATAAAGATAATTTATTTCAACCATAAAAAGGAAATCAATGAAAGCATGAAAATTCCTAAATGCTTCACCAAACCATTTGAAACTTAAAAACACTTCATCATTCACTTGCCTCAAGTCCAAGCTAGCCAAAATCAAGCCTCTACTCACTTCTTAAGCTCACTTCCAAGCTACAATCAAAAACCCTCAAAACAAACCCTAAAATGGGTCAAACAATGAAATGACAAGGAAACCTTTCAATAATAAAGGTGGAGCTTCTCTAAGGCTATAGGAACACAAATCTAGAAGATGAAGAAGAACACTTACTTGGATGACCTTCAAATGAAGAGGGCTATCTCAAAGGGAGTCTCAAAGTTGATGGATTCTTCTACAAAAGGTATCAAAGTGAAGCTTGCTAGATGAGGAAGAGGTTGATGATCTCCATTTCGAGTTTGGTGCAAGAATGGTGAGGATTGGAGAAGGAGAAGCAAGAAGAAGAAAGGAAAGTTGCTAGAAAACCCTAGGTATCTTTCTTGTGTTGGAAAATGAAAATGGAGAAGGAAGGGGAAGGGTCTCCTTTGTTAACAATGAGAGGTTGGGTCCCACAACTTAAGGAACTAGTTTGGCTGAAATCATCTCTCTCGGGTCCTCGGATGAATTCGACGAAGAAGGAATATCTAGTTTCCAAAAAGTATATGTTTCGCGGGTTTCGGGAATATCAGGTTTTGGGTACAGATTTGGTGTGAAATGACTGTTTTACCCTCAAGGCTATGAAATCGGGTTTCGGGATCTCAAACGGGGACGGGATCAACATGAAAGTTGTAGGGATCATCAAAACGAGTAAAACGGGATTAAAATCATGAATGTAAAAACCTCCGATAAATCCTCAAACATATGCAATGTCATGAAAGGGAACCCCCAAAGGGCCCTACTAACACAAAGCAAATCAAAATCCCCAAAACTATATCAAAAGCTATTCCAAACCCAACTTAGCCAAAAACACTAATCAAGCTTAGCACTAACACGCAACTTAATTAGCACTAATCGGGTTCACTCGGGTCGGGGTCTTACAATTTTTGTGGCCAAAACTCTATAAATATGATGCCAAACTCCTTTTTACCACATTCACATCTTGGAAGAAGTTCTGGAGGCAGGATTGAGAGCTTTGGAAGAGTGCGAATGGGGATTTCATCAGAGATTCTTCGTCAACCTCTCTTCTATAGTTTTATTTTGAATGCTTTGATTATATGACATTGATGCTATCCTTTGTTGGATTTTATTTATTATTGCAATATCTCTTTCATTGGTATTTTATTCTTATAGTTTGGAATACCAGTCATATAATATGGTGCTTGAATGTGTGTGGAGTTAAAACTAGGATAATCTATGCCATAGAGATAGATTATGCCCAGATTTAAACCCGTGCCCCTTATTTGTTAACTCTATGAAGGTTCCTAACCAGAACGAGCCTTTAAGCATTGATCGTGAAACCCTAGATCTATATTCACCATTGCACAAGACTAAGGTGGATTTGTACCCTAAGACTTTTCTCTAATTGAATCAAAACTTTGTCTTTTAATTTGTTAATCTAGGAATCAAACCCATCAAACCAATACTTCATTTTCTAGTAGGATTAGTTTAGGAATCAACACTTTGTTTTCTACTAGGATTAGTTTATGCATTTAGGAACTAACACAACTTAGCCTTTTTGTCCCAGAGGATATGACACCCGGTTAACATCTTTGCTCTCAAGAGTAGAGATAGTAGCTAGGTATAAATTTATATTTACAACCCTGTTTTAGGACGATCAAATTTTGGCACTGTTGCCAGGGACAATTAGCACGGTTGTTTGTTTCTTTTAATTCTAACATTAGTTTAGCTTTTTCAATTTTTTAATTATTCTACTTTTTCATCTTTTCTCACATCGCTTACTATCCTTACCGCATGGTATTGATTCTAACACAAAGAATCCTAAAGTTTGTGCAAGATCCATGAGAGTTCTTGAAAGTTAAAGTTCTACTCAAGTAAAGTTCTCCTTTACCTAAAGCACAGTAAGCCTAGACTTTCTCATTCTTTTCATATAATTGCAGTAAGTGTTGTGTGTGCATGCTTGGTCGTCGCTCTTGTTGTAAGGATCCGGCCCACCGGGCAGATATTGTCCGCTCTGGGCTCCCACACGGTTTGCCCTCACGGTTTTGTTTTTGGCCCCCACTCGGTTCGCCAAAACGCGTCTTACCAAGTAAAGCTCAGCATCCCACATATAGCCCAGTCTCTGGGCAGCCTCATAAGCGATGTGGGACGTGTTCTCACAATCCCACCCGCTTAGAGGAGAGCCGCCCTCGGCTCTGATACCATTCTGTAAGGATTCGGCCCACCGAGCAGATATTTTCCGCTCTGGGCTCCCACACGGTTTGCCGTCACGGTTTTGTTTTTGGCCCCCACTCGGTTCGCCAAAACGCGTCTTACCAAGTAAAGCTCAGCATCCCACATATAGCCCAGTCTCTGGGCAGCCTCATAAGCGATGTGGGACGTGTTCTCACACTTGTCATCCAGATTTGGAATCTCTAGACCAAAATTTAGAGCGAGTCCTTAGGGAAATTAGATCATCCAAGCACCTATCTAATTTTTCACGCACAAATTCACAAATGGCCGAGGAAAGAAAGGAAGAGGAGGCTCCGCCCGGTACACCCCCTCTCTGGCTGTTGAAGGAGCATTATATTCCTTCGGAATACACATCACCATCGTGTATTCAGTTGCCTACTGTGCAGGTAGCTCATTATGAAATCAAGCCTAGTACTATCAATCTTTTTCATTCTTTCTATGGCTTGAACAATGAAGATCCGTACAATCACATAGATTTCTGGTTATTTGCTCTACTGTGAGAATAAACAATTTCAATAGTGAGGCCCTCAAAATGTTTCTCTTTTCATTTTCACTAAAGGACAAAGCTAAGTATTGGCTGAATACTTTACCTGCAAACTCCATCACAACTTGGGCCCAACTACAATAAAAATTCTTAGATAAAATATTTCTCAGTGGGCAAAACCAGTCAATTCAGGAGATCTATCACATTGTTCACCCAAACCGATGGTGAACAATTTCATGAGGCATGGGATAGATTCAAATATCTCATTAGGAAGTGTCCTCATCACCAAATTGCCAAGTGGCAATTGGTGTAATTCTTTTATGATGGATTGTCTCCTGGATAGATAAATATGGTAGTCACCGCCAGTGAGGGATCTATTATGTTAAAAAATTAGGATGAGGCATGAGAGCTTTTTGAGAATATGAGTGAGACCTTTCAACACCATGCTTCCCATGCTAGATTGGAGACGCCGAGAGCCTCTAACTCTAAAAAACCTAGAGGGATGTTTGAATTTCAACCCTTTAATGAACTCACCACTCAAATGGCTGCCTTGACCCAAAACTTGGATCAACTATTATCCGTGGGTCAATCTCTCAAATCTCCATCTACTCAGGGTGTTTGTGCTTTATGCTCCAGTCCCGCTCATTTTGTGAGCAATTGCCCTGCTGCCTCACAATTCCCTGACTTTGTGCAAGAACAAGTGAATGTTGCACAGGGATTCTCCAAACAGGGTAATGATCCATTTTCAAATACTTATAACCTGGGATGGCACAATCACCCCAATTTGCCTGGAAGTCGCCCGTCCAGGGCACTTCATCCTCTCACCCGCTAAGGCAGAATTAATCCTGCGGCCTATCATTCCCAACAGGCCTACCAGCACCCCAACTCTCAACCACCTCAAAGGAATCCATCCTTTGAAGAGACAGTGTTGCAAGAGCCCAAAGAGCTCAAAGCAACCACTCAGCTGGTCCATTCCCATTCCCAGTCCATAGCATAGCTAGAGGTTCAGATTGGGCAAATAGCTAATGCTCTTAATAGAAGAGAGGAGGGACGTTTGCCTAGCCAACCCACGATTAACCCTAAGAATACTTTCAAGGTGGGTAATGGCTCGCAACCTCGTGATACCTATCATGAGCAAGCCAACATGGTTGTTGAATTGAGAAATGGGCGCGAGGTTGAAACTAGGCCTGAGGAGCCTAAGAATGATGTGAGCAAACCTATACCCAATCCCAAGATTTCTGAGGCTGAAAGGGTTTCTAATTAAGGGAAAGGAGGTCAAGCCTCCCAGTTCTTCATCTGTCCCGGCTGTGGCACCCCCATATGTACCTAAAGCCCCTTTTCCCACTTATCTTGATACATCCTCTCCCTTTCGTAAAACGGGAGCCACCATGGATGAAATGCTAGATGTGTTCTAGCAAGTAAAAATCAACCTACCTTTACTGGATGCTATCAATTAGGTACCTTCATATGCTAAATTTTTGAAAGATTTGTGCACTTAAAAGCGCAAATCCAAATCTCATGTGCCAAAGAAGGTTTTTCTCACCTAGCAAGTGAACTCGATTTTCCATAATGACACTCCTCCAAAGTGAAAGTCCTCGGGATCCTAACCCTAGAGGGGGGGTGAATAGGGTGTGCTACAAGTATGACCAATTTAGACCAATTTTAAATTCTTTAAAACAAACTAGTCAAATGTGATGATTAATCATATAAAATGTGGAAGCTAATAAATGAATCACCACAAGCATACACCACAACACAATATTTATAGTGGTTCGGCCAACGTGCCTACATCCACTACCGGCTTGTGCATCCAACACCCCACCGGATTTCCACTATTTATGCTTTTTCAAAGGCTAAGCAATAACCTATACAAAGTTGTTTTTCTAGGCTCAACAACAACCTTTACAAGATGCTTTTCAAGGCTAAGCAATAACCCTTACACAATGCTTTTCTTAGGCTAAGCAATAACCTTTACAAATCAAGAAGATTTTCTCAAAGATAGTGTTTACACAACACTCTAAGAGATTACAATTTAAGCTCAAATTAATTTGCCTCTAAATAGGCGGATATGAAAATGAAAACTAACTCACACAAACACTCAAAGAAATGCAAAGATGTATGCTTATGAAGTGTGTATGTGAAAACTTCAATCAAGTTTAAAAGTAAGCTCAATCAATTTATGCTTAATGCAATTTGAAAGTTTAAGGCACAAAAAGATATGATTGAAGTTCTATGCAAATCACTTGAACAATTCCACACTTGTGAATGATATGAAAATCTAAAGATCACAAGTTGTACGAAAGTGTTTAAGCCTAATCAAGTGATGCATGTGCAATGTTGTTTTCAAAACTAATTTGACTAAAGATTAAATGAATGAAAACAACAAGGGAAGTTTCAACCAAGTGAAATAATCATGCAATAAAAGAAATCAAAGATTTAGGCTAAGCATGATTAAGAAAGTTTAAAACAAAACTTGGGTTGAAATCAAAGTGATGAATCCAATCTTGAATATCAAAGATGAAGGGTAGAATGGATTCAACACATCATAGTTATCATGCATAAAAACATTTACCAATAACTTAAACAAGCATGTAAACTATGATAAAGAAAGGTAGAGCTTACTTGGTGGTTTAACTCATTAATCCAAGCTTTAGCTCTCCTAATGACCTTCTAGCCTTTCCAACTTCATCCCCTTTCAATGGCTCCAAAATGGTCTCAAAGGTTCATGTGTCAAGCCTTGAAAAAGGTTGGAAATGAATGGACTTTATAGCCAAAAAGTGTCCAACGGCTAGTCCTCGGTCGACCTGCAAAGAGGTCTCGGTCGACCGGGAAGGCACAACGGTCATATTTTTGACCGTTGGCAGGTTTCAGTTCAGAACCTGCACACTCGACCGACAGTGTTCCCGGTCGACCGGGAAGCAGGTCTCGGTCGACCGGCGACACTGCCAGGTCACTCCCCTTTTGCAAAATTTCCAACTTTTGCACATTTGAAGGTATTTCTTGTGGGAACTTTTGGCCACTAAATCAAGCTTAAATAACATGTTTTAAGTCATTCTAAGATGTTTAAAAACATGAAACACAAAGAGCCTAAAATGATTCAAAAGTTTAAAACCAAAGGCTAGCTAGATTTGATAAAACTCTTTTCAAATGAAAATGCATACAAAACTGATTCCGAAAGTGATGAATGTATGCAAGGTTCAAACCTAAATTCTCAAAAAGATTTTCCAAATATAATTCACAAAGAATTAGGTTTTCAAAAGAGTTTGAATTCTAAAAACAATGCATCCAAGTTTAGAAACAAAACATGCATAAAACAATACTTTTACAAATCTTAAAAGCAATGCATGTATAAAACCAGATTTCAAGATATTCTAAAACAATGCATGAGTGTAAATTCAAATGATATGAATATGTTAATGCATCCATCAAATTGCAAATACAAAATCCCTAACAATCTCCCCCTTTGCAATTTGATGGCAACTTACTTATCATAGAATTAACACAACAAGTCTTCAGCTCCCCCTAAGCTGGACAAGCCTTGAAATCTTCTTGGATGCTCCTCCTCTTAGCTTGGGCTCTTGGGCTCTCTTCTTCAATCTTCTTGATGCTTGGTGCTTGATCAAACTTCAAGCTTTCTATTCATCTTCCTCTTTATGACCAAGCATTTTCTTTAGCTCCAAGCTTTCTTTCTTCTATTTGCTCTCCCCCTTTGAACATGCCTCTTTCTCCCTTTGGTACTCTCCCCCTTTGAAAAATAGGAGATCTTTGAGTACTCGAACTCTCTCCCCCTTTGACATTAAATTGCAAAGGTACCTACACACATGAAATAAGGAAAATACCTTTAGTAGCACCTGTTAACAAATGAAATCGAAAATGAAATACATAACAGGCTATCATGTATGGAAGTAGTCTCTAAGGGCTCAAAGGCAATCCAAGGGTCAATTTGATCAAAACTAATACTTCCTATGAAATTTTACACTCCCCCTCAATCCATTCTCTTCTTTTGTCAAACATTTGACAAGATATAACTATTTGGTTCAAGAAGTAGATGGTTTAACCAAGTGAGGGTCAACTTTAAGGAAATGATTAGATTCATTTAACTATAAAGCTCATATGATCAAATTGCCAAAAGAAAGCAAGGTCAATGGGAAAAGCAATCATGGATATCAATTGGAAAAACAAAGAATACCAATTGAGATTTAAGGATAAGACTATTAAATCAATCACTCTAAAATGGATTTAAAAGTATGACTATTAGGAAAAATCCAAATTAGAGCTATCCATGAAGCAATGGGGTTTATTAATCATAGCATCAAATAATTTAACTATGGAAAGCATATGCTATGAAGGTTTTGAAAATCATTTCATTCAATCAAAAAATATGACTATCATGTGCAAGATGAAAGAAATGAAATTCAAGCATGAAGCCAATCTCAACTAATAACCAACCAATATTATGAACACATAAACATGGTGGTCATGAGATTTACCTATAAGAGCAAGAGAGGTGGCAACATGAACATTATGATGCTAATGGTGTGTGACATGGAACAATCATATAACTATCAAGTTTAATCCATTGCACACAAGGTCTATCACATACACAAGATAAGTCATCAATTGGATATGAAATCAATGGAAAGTTATACCAAATGAAACCAATTGAATATGACAACATGATTAAGAGCAAGAATGTGACAAACATAAAATTCCATCAAGCATCATAAATGCATATTCATCACTTTTAAAGATATGACTATTGAGCATAGTGATGAACAAGGTAAATTGCAATGCAAAATTATATAACTTTGAAATGCATGCAATTTCCAAAGTGACTAAATCATATGAATTCAACTACTAAGATATCCATCAACCATCATAAATGCAAGGAATGGATTTCAAAGAGTTTCATATGATTAAGATCACTACTTATGAAGTTGAAACATGTATAAGGATGACACCAAGAGAATCTACATGAATCAACACCATAACCATCCAAAAAGAAATGACTATAAGGCATAGAGGATGGATTTGGGTTCTAGTATGGTTTCTACAAATATTACTAAGATCACAACATACATGGAACCAATTGTCATTTGCATATAAAAAGAATAACTAAATAAGCAAAGATGCAAACAACAAACATTTCCATTTCTAAGATAATGAAACCAAAAGAAAAGGAAATGAGAACATGGAACATGCTTAGATGAATATAACTAATGATGTTATAGAGCATTTCCATTCAAACAATCTTCAAAACATTTTGATAAACAAAATCCAACAATGAGCATAAAAAGAATGATTTTGAAGATCAATTTTCAACATTGTATTTTAAAAGATATAGCTTAAATGAAACACATACAAGTTGATTTTTCAAAACAATGATTTTCCATATAAAAGTATAACTTAGAAATTCATGGAAAAACTTGAATTGATTCAAATCATATGTTCAAACAATCTTACTATGACATCTACACAAATGATTCAACAACAATTGATCATGAATAAATTAGCTATGAAAGCTTTTAAAAACACAATCAATTAATCATGTAAAGAAATGCAATGCAAGACATATGTGTGCAAAAAGCAAATCAAACATGATGAAATTATAATCAAAAGATTTTGAAAACCATGATATGTAACAAGAATGGTGCATGAAAACAAAATCAATTGATCATAAAGAAACAATGCATTTTAATAAATGTAACTAAGAAAGAACAAAATGCAAAGCAACATGACCAACAAAGAGATTTAACTTAAAAAGAATAGGTTGGTCAAGGAGATTCAAGGCCTTAAGTTTTGTCTAAGTAAATAACTTTTGGAATCCACCTAAGGTCTTGAGAGGGTTGAACTTTGAGGTCTTGTTTGGAATTCTCACCAACTAAAGGAGATTTAACTTGATAAATTTTCAATTTGAACTTATCACCATGATATTTAGATTTCACTAAATTTAGCTTAGATTGGTGATTAGTCTTTTGATGTTGGTGAGTTTGTTTCTTAGGGGATTTGATCATTTTTCTCTTCTTATTTTCTCCCTTTCTTTGACTTTCGAATTTTAGATTTAACTTTGTAATTTTCTTCAAAAGTTCTTTCATGTTTTGACTTAAGGGAGGTAGGTTGAGAAGCTTTTTGTTAATAGATTCTTTTATTTTTGGTTTAACTTGTTTAAGCTTCTTAGAATCTATCTTAGGAGACTCCTTGTTAATTGGTTTAACTTGTTTAAGCTTTATGGAGTCTTCCTTGGTTTTTAGTGTCTTACCCTTCAAATTTGATTTTACTTTCTTTGGTTCAAAGATGGGATTAGACACATTGTTTCTTCTTAGTTTGCACTCAAACCTAAAGTGTCCTTCAATGCCACAATAATTACATTTAGACATGGGCAAAGAAGTGTGAGTGCTAGAGAAAGAGGACTCACCTTTCACAAAAATGTTGGTGAATTTAGGGTCATATGACATATTCCTATTAAATCCAAGACCCGTCCTATCTCCATGAGGTTTACCCAATTTAAATAATTTTTCAAGTCTATCTTCACTTTGGGTAAACTTGCACTCATACTTTTGTTTATATCCTTCAAGTTGAGTGACTTTGGTTATAAGGATTGAATTTTCATGTTTAACTTTTGAAAGTTCATTTTCAATTTCCTTATATTTGCTTAGCTCTTCATTGGCAAGTTTTAATTCAAGTTTTAGTTCATTAACAACATTAGATCCAAGTTCTTGGGTTTTTAACTTACTTTTAATCAACTTGGCTTCTAAATTGTTAAAGTCTTTGTCTTGCCTTTTTATTTGATCTCTTAGATTTAAATTTTCCTTATTGACATTTTCATAATCCATCTTTAATTCTCTTAGTTCATCTTGAATGTTAGATAGATTATTTAAAGAGATCATGAACTTAGATTCTAAACAATTTATGACTTCTTCTTTCTCTCTAAGCTCATCTTTAGAAGAGACTAGTTCTTTGTTTAGTCTTTTAGATTCTTCTCTTAACTTTTTATTTTTCTTTTCAGTCTTTAAGGATAATTCATATAATTCCTCAAAGGCTTGTTGAAGATCTTCTTCATTTTCTTTAATTTCTTCTTCTTTTAATTCAATTTGAGATTCTTTTAATTGAATGTTTGAATCTCCAATAGAAGGAAGAATGAGGGGTCTAGAAGAATCTACAAGATCTAGCATAGTGGAATCCATCTTAATGATTTTCATGCAAACACAAATCTAGGGTTTTAACTCTAGGTTTTTACACCTAATCAAGAGTTCCAAACACTTGATCCTATAAGATAGAGCACGAGGCTCTGATACCAATTGAAAGTCCTCGGGATCCTAACCCTAGAGGGGGGGTGAATAGGGTGTGCTACAAGTATGACCAATTTAGACCAATTTTAAATTCTTTAAAACAAACTAGTCAAATGTGATGATTAATCATATAAAATGCGGAAGCTAATAAATGAATCACCACAAGCATACACCACAACACAATATTTATAGTGGTTCGGCCAACGTGCCTACATCCACTACCGGCTTGTGCATCCAACACCCCACCGGATTTCCACTATTTATGCTTTTTCAAAGGCTAAGCAATAACCTATACAAAGTTATTTTTCTAGGCTCAACAACAACCTTTACAAGATGCTTTTCAAGGCTAAGCAATAACCCTTACACAATGCTTTTCTTAGGCTAAGCAATAACCTTTACAAATCAAGAAGATTTTCTCAAAGATAGTGTTTACACAACACTCTAAGAGATTACAATTTAAGCTCAAATTAATTTGCCTCTAAATAGGCGGATATGAAAATGAAAACTAACTCACACAAACACTCAAAGAAATGCAAAGATGTATGCTTATGAAGTGTGTATGTGAAAACTTCAATCAAGTTTAAAAGTAAGCTCAATCAATTTATGCTTAATGCAATTTGAAAGTTTAAGGCACAAAAAGATATGATTGAAGTTCTATGCAAATCACTTGAACAATTACACACTTGTGAATGATATGAAAATCTAAAGATCACAAGTTGTACGAAAGTGTTTAAGCCTAATCAAGTGATGCATGTGCAATGTTGTTTTCAAAACTAATTTGACTAAAGATTAAATGAATGAAAACAACAAGGGAAGTTTCAACCAAGAGAAATAATCATGCAATAAAAGAAATCAAAGATATAGGCTAAACATGATTAAGAAAGTTTAAAACTAAACTTGGGTTGAAATCAAAGTGATGAATCCAATCTTAATTAGATCAAAGATTAAGAGAAGAATGGATTCAACACATCATAGTTATCATGCACAAAAACATTTACCAATAACTTAAACAAGCATGTAAACTATGATTAAGAAAGGTAGAGCTTACTTGGTGGTTTAACTCATTAATCCAAGCTTTAGCTCTCCTAATGACCTTCTAGCCTTTCCAACTTCATCCCCTTTCAATGGCTCCAAAATGGTCTCAAAGGTTCATATGTCAAGCCTTGAAAAAGGTTGGAAATGAATGGACTTTATAGTGAAAAAGTGCCTAACGGCTAGTCCTCGGTCGACCTGCAAAGAGGTCTCGGTCGACCGAGAAAGCACAACGGTCATATTTCTGACCGTTGGCAAGTTACAGTTTAGAAACTGCCCACTCGACCTACAGTGTTCCCGGTCGACCGGGAAGCAGGTCTCGGTCGACCGGCGACACTGCCAGGTCACTCCCCTTTTGCAAAATTTCCAACTTTTGCACATTTGAAGGTATTTCTTGGGGAAACTTTTGGCCACTAAATCAAGCTTAAATAACATGTTTTAAGTCATTCTAAGATGTTTAAAAACATGAAACACAAAGAGCCTAAAATGATTCAAAAGTTTAAAACCAAAGGCTAGCTTGATTTGATAAAACTCTTTTCAAATGAAAATGCATACAAAACTGATTCCGAAAGTGATGAATGTATGCAAGGTTCAAACCTAAATTCTCAAAAAGATTTTCCAAATATAATTCACAAAGAATTAGGTTTTCAAAAGAGTTTGAATTCTAAAAACAATGCATCCAAGTTTAGAAACAAAACATACATAAAACAATACTTTTACAAATCTTAAAAGCAATGCATGTATAAAACCAGATTTCAAGATATTCTAAAACAATGCATGAGTGTAAATTCAAATGATATGAATATGTTAATGCATCCATCAAATTGCAAATACAAAATCCCTAACAAAAGGAACCCCCAAAGGCCCTTCTAACACAAAGCAATCGAAACATACTAATTAGCCCAAACTAGAATCGAGGCTAATCCAACCCAACTCAGCCAAAATCACTAATCAAGCTTAGTACTAACATGCAACTTAATTAGCACTAATCGGGTTCACTCGGGTCGGGGTCTTACAGTAACCACTTGAAATCAGTCCGAAAATTAATTAAAGAAGAACAACAAAAGCTTGAAAAACGGTAACCGCCATCATTAAGAAACACAAAAACTAAGCCTAATGCAAGTTATGAATGCAACTAACTAAAAATTATGCTATGATATGAACAAATAATGCTAGAAATCCTAACTAAAATATTCTTTTCAAATTATCTCCCCGGCAACGGCGCCAAAAACTTGATGTGATCTTCATCAATCATAAAATACAGTAAGTGCACGGGTGTCTAGATGAGACAATGACAAGAATGGATTGAACCCACAGGGAGCTAATTAAAGAAACTTTTAAATTAAGAAAACTAATTAACTAACAATTAAGAAAAGTTTTGAGTTTTTAGATATAAAAATAAGCAACTAATTTAGAAATTCGAAATCTACCAATTAATGAAGGTGATTAGAGCATAGGAATTCAATAAGCATCCACCAATTATTTATCAAGTAACCCTAACTTATTCCAATTTTTACTTCAAATCAAAGACAAATCAATTTTTTTAATTTGGAAAATTTAATTTTTAAAATCCCTTTTTAATCATAAAAAAATTCAAAACTCAAGACTTCCTTCATCTCATAAAAGAATAAAAATAATTTAAGCACCACCATCAAAAGTAAGCATAAACCATCAAAAGATCTAAATCCTAAGCATGGCCTATCAAACCTAAGCATGAGTAGTCAAAAAATAATTTTAATTTTTAGAAATAAAAATAGAGATTTGCCTAGGGCAAAGACAAGCCTATTAATCATTAAGCACATAATCATGGAACACAAATTAAAATTACTAAACAAATAAAAAGACAATTGCTTACCATCATCCATAACTCTAATCAAGAAATTTAGCCCACCATTGGAAAGAATGCTTCTTGATTTATCATTAGAAATTGCATCTTTACAACTTCTCCTTTACAAATTTTCTCCTTCAAAATAAATCCTTGGACATGGCCCAATGCTACAAAAAATAAAAATAAACTAATGGAAAAGAAGAAAGGAAAAGAGAAAGAAAGGAATAGAAGAGAGGACTGTCTTGAGATGCTTGGTGGAGAACGGCTTTATAGATGTTGATGCCTCCTTTTTAGCAAAGGATCTCTTCTCTTGTGTGTTGACACCAAAAATGTCACTTTGCCTCTTCACACCAAAAGCTACACGGAGCCGCATCCTACCAAAAATAGGCAGGCGCTACTTCAAGCATCAGATCTTGTCAGAATCAAACAAAAACTGCAAGGTCACTCAAAATAACCAAAAGAGAGGTACACATGAAGTTTCGGGCCATTTCGATATCATTTGGCCTAGCTTCACTTCTCCAACAACTAAGCAGCAGCTCCCGGCAACGGAGCACCCCGGGGCCATGGCACCCAATTCGGAGCTTGTGGATCATCTCAAAATGACTCCATTAGGCTCCCCATCAAATTTCAGGTCAATCGGACATCGTTTGACCGAAAGTCAAAGCTCGGCATTTCCCTCGCGGTGAAATAAAGGTGAGCATTTGCATGACTCCAAACGGCTTCAAAACTCAAACGAAAGCCTATGGTTGGTCTTAACTACTGATGAGGGAGTCACACATCGAATTTCAGGTCAATCGGACATCGTTTGACCGAAAGTCAAAGCTCAGCATTTCCCTCGCGATGAAATCAAAGGCAAGCATTTGCATGACCCCAAATGGCTTCAAAACTCAAACAAAAGCCCATGGTTGGTCTTATTTAATGCTCAAGAAGCTTCACGTCAAATTTCAGGTCATTCCGACATCGTTTGATACTGTTTCAGCTACTGGCGGAAAATCAGCAGTTCTGCGTTTGGCTTTTCCCGGAAAATCAGAAACTTTGCAAACCAATTTGCAAGGATTCTCATCAGGTTTTTCAGAGGGAAATCAATCCAAATAATGTTGAGAAATGTCAGAGAAAACAAGAAAAAAAAACGGAAGCGAAAAACGACGAAAAACGGCCAAAAAGGGGCCCCGGGAAGGAATTTTTCCCCCAGGGTCGCAGACCCCCGCGACCCTGGGCCAGGCCTGCGACCCTGGGCCAGGGTCGCCGGCGACCATGGGCCCGGCGACCCTGGGAGGTCCGGGGCGCCGATTTCGCCCCGGGACCCCCCGTTTCGTCCGTTTTCGCGAGACGAGTTGTTCTGTCCCTGTGATTTTTCCAGATTCAGGCTTTTGAAGCTCCAAATTCACTGATATTCATCAAGATCACAGAACTCCTTTCCAGAACTTCAAAAACTTCGTTGATTGCCAGCCGAACAACCAAAAAAGAGCACTTTCTGCCCGCCCGATCGTGAAATCAACTGGACAGATGCTGCCGGCCCGCTGGTATCAACCAATGCCTGAAACTACATGATCATCTGATGTTGATTTACATAAGGATCCATCAACGATCATCGCAAAAGGAATTCCAAAAGACGCAACATGGCCCGCGACTCTTCAGCTACCGAGGCGGCCACTTAATGCTATCAATTGGCCCGTTTATGGCAAGTTAATGCGGTCATTAACCCATTATCTTGGACGGCCCAATCAGAAGCCTCTGTTCAGGAGTTACGAGTCCAAGCAATCATGGCATTCAAGCCATGAAACTCCTAACATAATGGAGATTAAAGGCGATTAAATGCCCACTACTCTCCATCGGCCAATCAAATGCAAGGAAAAAGGAGTTACGAAACAAGTAATTAAAAACTTGTAACTCCTCCCATCATGAGCATTAATACCATAAATGCTCATAAACTCTCCTAAATGGCTACCAAATGCCTATAAATAGGAAGCCATTCCAAGGGAAACGGATCCGGAAAAATCACCAGAAAATCATTCAAAAATCCTCGGAGAAATCTCTACAACCCTGCTCCTTCAAGAAAACTCTGCTGCGACAAGTACTACAAGGTGATTGAAGCCCCTTGGGGGGCCACCCCCCCTCAAAGGCCACCTATCCTTCTATCCAACATGGCTAGATGCGGCTTTTCAGCCCGTCTACTCAGCTTTTTACCGGATATAGGACCTTATCTTGGTCCTTATCCTCTAAAAATCTGAGGTTGGAGCCAAGCCAAGAAATCAAGCACTATGTTCTCATCTGAAGGACGATGGCGGAGCCCATACATGACTCGCGACCATCGATCTGAACGAGCCCTCCCACAATCGCATGAGAAGTTAGATTCCTTTTTCTTGCTTTTCTATTGTAGATTGTATTTTTTTTAAGAGACAAAAAAATTCACAATTCTTGTCTTTTACTTTTGATAAGATTTGTAAATCGCCTTTTACGGCAAAATCGCCTTCAACGGCACCAAATCGCCTTCTACGGCACAAAAACGCCTTTCACGGCATTCAAACAAAACTGTCTCTTTTATTAAAATATGTATGCAATGGAAAACTAGAAAAAAGTTTCATTTCCCTTTTTACTTGTGAAGGTGGATCTCCGGATCACCATTTCTAAATTCCAAGTATAAAAGAGAAATTGGCATACCCGTACAAAAAAAACTGATGCCCGCTTTTCCTTTCTTTCCCTCCACCGTACCCCGTCAGCCCCGGGGCGGAGGCAGCTTTGGAAAAAGAGAAAAGCCGGGTCCATCAAGCTGGCACACCCGGTGGGACACGTTCATTTGATGAGCATGTGCTTAGATTCCTTTTGGCTCCATTTTGGTTGGTGGCCTATGTTGGATCTTGCATCTAAAAAAAAAGAACACATGAGATAGGATTCTTGGAAATTTCTTCTTTTGAGTTTATTTCCAGTCTTTCTTGTTTCTAAAAAAAAAAATCTGATTTACAAAAAATTTCAGATTTTCCTCTTTTGGGTTTAAGTTGAGAAATTTGGTTTCCTCCTTTTCGGACTTCGAGATCGCAGAAATGTTGAACTCATTTTCGGAATGGAACACCATTTGCTCTCTTCTATGAATCCATAAAAAAAAAAAATCAAAAAAAAAAAATCTGATTTTCAAAAAATTTCAGATTTTCCTCTTTTGGGTTTAAGTTGAGAAACTTTGGTTTCCTCCTTTTCGGACTTCGAGATCGCAGAAATGTTGAACTCATTTTCGGAATGGAACACCATTTGCTCTCTTCTATGAATCCATAAAAAAAAATCAAAAAAACAAAATCTGATTTACAATTTTTTTTTCAGATTTTCCTCTTTTGGGTTTAAGTTGAGAAACTTTGGTTTCTTCCTTTTCGGACTTCGGGATCGCAGAAATGTTGAACTCATTTTCGGAATGGAACACCATTTGCTCTCTTCTATGAATCCATAAAAAAAAATCAAAAAAACAAAATCTGATTTACAAATTTTTTTTCAGATTTTCCTCTTTTGGGTTTAAGTTGAGAAACTTTGGTTTCTTCCTTTTCGGACTTCGGGATCGCAGAAATGTTGAACTCATTTTCGGAATGGAACACCATTTGCTCTCTTCTATGAATCCACAAAAAAAAAACTTCAGATTTCTCCCTTTTGGGTTAAGTTGAGAAACTTTGGTTTCTTCCTTTTCGGACTTCGAGATCGCATAAATGTTGAACTCATTTTCGGAATGGAACACCATTCGCTCTCTTCTATGAATCAATAAAAAAAAAAAAAAAAAAAAAACAAAATCTGATTTACAAATTTTTTTTCAGATTTTCCTCTTTTGGGTTTAAGTTGAGAAACTTTGGTTTCTTCCTTTTCGGACTTCGGGATCGCAGAAATGTTGAACTCATTTTCGGAATGGAACACCATTTGCTCTCTTCTATGAATCCACAAAAAAAAAAAACTTCAGATTTCTCCCTTTTGGGTTAAGTTGAGAAACTTTGGTTTCTTCCTTTTCGGACTTCGGGATCGCAGAAATGTTGAACTCATTTTCGGAATGGAACACCATTTGCTCTCTTCTATGAATCCACAAAAAAAAAAAAACTTCAGATTTCTCCCTTTTGGGTTAAGTTGAGAAACTTTGGTTTCTTCCTTTTCGGACTTCGAGATCGCAGAAATGTTGAACTCATTTTCGGAATGGAACACCATTCGCTCTCTTCTATGAATCCATAAAAAAAAATCTTTAAAAAAAAAAAAAAAAAAAACCACTAAGGTTGCACCAATTGCGTTCTTTGACCAAAGTGGATCTAAGAAAAGCCTTGTCCAGAGTGTGGAGACAGCTAGACTGTTCTAGGCAAGGGTCCTCCAAACGGGTTCATTAAGTAATCCTACCCTTACCTGGGGGCTGATCTATCCACTGAGGTTTCATAAGATCGAATTGGAAATCTATGTGAATTCTTCAAAAAAAAAATTCTAAAAAAAAAAAAAAAAAACTTCTGTCATTTTTGGATTCATATTTGAGAAATCCTGGTTCCTTCCTTTTCGGACTTCGAGATCGCAGAAATGTTGAACTCATTTTCGGATTGGAATACCATTTGCTCTCTTCTATAAAGTCCAATCTTGACACTTTAAAAAAAAAACTTCCGTCACTTTTGGATTCACATTTGAGAAATCCTGGTTCCTTCCTTTTCGGACTTTCGAGCTCGCAGAAATGTTGAGCTCATTTTCGGATTGGAATACCATTTGCTCTCTCCTATGAATCCAATCTTGACCTTTCAAAAATCCCATCTCGTGTCCTTTCCAAGGATGCGATTTGCAACATTTGTGCCTAGCGGTGCTAGTACGCCCTTTCGGGTCTACTGTATTCGCAACCGACACATTTGTATCTCAACCTTATATCATTTTACCTTGAGTGAGCTTTGCTTCTCGGTAATTTGAATTAAGGTTCACAATTGCTCCTAGCAGTCACTGGGACGCTCATTCTGAGCTGACCCTACCTGCGTTTAGAACAATTGTGCCCTCTATGGCTTTTCTGCCTTCCTCATGTTGCTTGGGCTGGGCCATGTCCCCTCGGGCGACTTGAAGAGGCGAAACCATAGCATTTTCCATTTATGATCACTATATTCTTGTGATTACTAATGGATATGGTCTTGTTTCAGAAGTTTTCAAAAACTAACAATGGCAGCTTCATTAACCATCACCTTTGATGAGAACAAGTACCAGCTCATGCTCCAAGACAAACAAACCAAGCGCACTTACAAGCGCCCTGCCACCTGCCGAAGCGTCATTTCCCTCGGCAACTCAGAAGACACCGGGTCAAACTCTACTCCCCGGGCCATTGTCTTCGGGTCATTGGGACCATTCCCACTACCCGCAGAAGAAACCGCACCTGCCAAGAAGCAGAGAACCGCCCCTCAACGTATCACTACAGTGATACCAAGGGCGATCATCAAGAATCCTGAGGCCCGTAGCGCTCCTGCAAAGCCTCAACCAGCAAGAAACCAGGTATGCTCAAAGACTTGGTCTCCAAGGCCTTCACCCAAACAGCGAAGGTCACAAACATCAGCAAAGCCAGCATACCTGGCCCCTCTCAAGGAGAACCGGTTCTACCCTCTTGCTTACATGAAAGAGGAGAAGCCTACCCTCCGCCAAACAAAACCAACTCAGCACGAGCCGGCTTGCTCATACAAGCCCAAAATCAAATCGTGCATCGTAAGGCCTCCGCAAGAACCTGCCAAGGCCTGCACACCTGCGAATCGACCCTTCCTCTCAACAGGAGCCGAACTCGCAAAATTCAAAGCTTCGCTGCGACAGGCAAAGGACCGCGTCCAGATCCTGTCCCTGCCCGTCTTCAAAGAAGACAAGCTTGGCTGCTGCGCACCAGGGACTACGTCCTTCATTGCCAGAGCACAGCCAGAGCTAACCGAAGCTCAAATCGCTCGTCGTATGCGTCGCCGCACGGCATATCGACAAAAGAGACTAGAGAAGCAAAGAACCCAGGATTCTGCACTTCAGGTCTCCCAAAAATGGGTCGAAAAAGAAAGACCCGACCAAGTTGTTGCTGTTAATATGGTTGGCAAAACCAGAAAACGCCAGAAGTCAACAACTAAAATCCATGACAGACGACCGGTGACTCGCAGCGTCTCCCGGACACAAAGACATAAAGAAAACTCTCCCGCTCCTTCAAGCCAAGGACATCAGAGTGACCACTCTTCGAGCTCTTCATCTAAAAGAATGAGCTCCAGCTCAGTCACCAAGACTGTATCCTCTTTCGACTCTCGAAGAATGAACGTCTTGGTCACAAATGCTGAGAAACCTCCGCCGCATGATGACGTAACCGCACGCATCCAGCAGCTGGAGCAAGGGCAGCAGAGGATAGAGACTCTAATAGAGAACCTAATTCTCAATCTTCAGCGTCCACAAAACAATGAAGCTCCTCCGAGCAATCAAGGCGACGAGGAAAATGCGGAAAACAGTGAGTCACGCGCCCTTACCAAAAAGGACGTTGACGATATCCTCGCCAACGCAAAAGAAGAGGATACACTAAAGGAGCATGGGATCAAGCCACCATATCCCTTGTGGATGGACTCGGTCCCGTTCCCTACAAAATTCAAGCAACCTACTCTCCAAACATATACGGGGAAAGGTTCAGCCAGACAACACGTCATCCATTTCTAGATCCTGACGGGAGCTATTGCGGATCAAGATGCCCTCAAAATCCGCCTCTTTGCAAGTACCCTAAAAGGTACGGCCTTTGATTGGTACTCCACTCTGCCTGAGGACTCCATTCAAAATTGGGCCATGTTGGAGACACGCTTCCTAACCCACTTCAAAGGTGAGGATCATCATGTTACTATGGCTCAGCTCTGCAGCCTAAAACAGGGAGAGAATGAGTCAACATATGACTTCATTCACAAGTGGAAGGCAATGGCATACAAATGCTCCGATGTACTGCCACAAACGTCACTGGTTGACATCTGCCGAAACAACATGAGAGCAAGAATCCGCTCCATGATCATCGGCAACAAATCAAAGAACCTGGGAGAACTCCTGGAAGCAGCCATGGAAGCTGAAATGGTGATCAAAGACCTAAACAGTCAGAAGTCATAAAAAAAAGAGCCGACTGCCATTGCAACCTCAAAACCAAAGAAAAAGGAGGTTCTCACTGTGCAAACCAAGTCAGCTCCTCAGCCGCCAAAGAAAGCTGAAAACAAAGCTGCAGGTAAAAAGCCTGAACTCTCTGATGCCTTCAAAGAACGAGTAGAAAAGAAATACCCATTCGATGAAGATGTTGAAGAAATCTTTGGGGCACTCCTAGCAAACGGCAAACTTACATTGCCTGACCCCAAAAGACCAGGAGATGTTGGCAAAACCAACGATCCTCGGTACTGTCCATACCATCAGATGGTCTCGCATCCTCTCAATCAATGCTTTGTTGTGAGAGAGAAGATAAATGAGATGTGGAAAAATGGAGTCATTACCTTCGACAAGAACTATGGGTCTGCCTCCGTCAACATGGTGTCGTATGGACAAAAACAAAAATCACCAAAAAAGAAGATCACTACTTCCTTCAAAGTGATAAAGATGACCCAGACGTCCCAAGAGTTGGTTCCATATCCAACATCAGACAGACAGCCCATATGGGTACACCCCGATATCCTAGAAGATGAAGATTGGGAGGTCGTCAAAACAAAGCCTACCGCTCAACAGCGAAGGCAAGCCAGGAGACAACTCCGCAGGCTCAAACAGCAGGAGAAAACTCCGAAAAAGCAAGAAGTCGCTGAAAAGGCAGAAACCTCCTCTACCGCTTCACTGGGGGCAATAGAAGAGTCCTCTCCTAAGGCTTCAAAGGCGGCAAGAAAATTCACTCTTGGTGATTTCATGCCACCACACCTCAAAGATGAAACTACGCAGGGGGCATCATACTCTTGTAACTCAGTGGTCGGATTCTCCATGGATGGATATGAGTCCAGTGACACCGCTAGTGACATCGATGAGTGGGAGGAATCCCTCGAAACAGGAGAATATCTCTCCGACGAGGAATGGATCCCTGAATCTCATCTTATGCCAGTAATCTGGTATAACCCATTACAGCCGCAAGGATCCTGGTCTGATGATGAAGAAGACCAAGAGGCTGTCCAAGAAAATACTCTAGTGGAACCCAACCATGTTGAACCACAAGGAGCAGACGAAGAAGAAGATTTGGCTCCCGTGCCTAATCTCGATGAATACGCAAGGATCTTGCAGCACCTTGCTATAGAGCAAGAACAAGGTCGCATCAATCAGCTTCGTCACAACCCAGCACCGGAAGTTCCTGAAAATTTACAGGAATCTCCCCCGGTAACCCCGGAAAACGAAGAAAGCTGTTGGATCGATGATCCTCTTACATCTGAGGACAAATCTGATTCCCAACAGTTCATCTTGGAGGCATCTTCCGTCAAAGTTACTTGCAATGCAATAACTCAGGATGATAATTCCTCACCTTCTCAGGCTTCGTCTCCTGAAACAGTGACATGGGAACTCAAACCTCTTCCGACTGATCACCTTGAAGAAATTCCAGCCGGTGAAATCTTCTTCAGAGAAAATCCGGTTAATTGGTCCCAAATGCCCGATCTCATCGATGATGTCTGGACCGACAAAATCTTCGATAAAGAAGGAAAGTTGCTGGATGTTGTTCAGGACTTGTTCCCGGAAAATGCTCCATGCAACACAATTACTGAAGATGGCAATGCTGACACAGAGACATCTTCAGCAAATGAGAAGGAACAACCCCTCGATCTCGAGGGTGATCTTCTAAACAAAGACCCTTCTCCAGAAGCTCTTGAAGTTGGTAGAGGTACCCGTTCTGGCCGGGATTACCACAAAAACTACAACCAACCTTCTGCTTCTTATGTAAATCCTTCGGGAAAACAAGCTGTAAACGCCCCTAGTGGCAAGAATAATGAAAATGCAGGCCCCAAGGAGGCTTTCAAGTACGACTTGATTCAGCACTTCAAACACATACCTGCACGTCTACACATCCTAGACTTATTACGAATGTCACCACAGACTCGTGATAGTCTCATTTCAGAACTACAAATGCTGGATGCGGATGTCGACAAACATGCCCCACAAGTCCTACAAATTGAAATGGACCATAGGGTCAAAAAGTCAAAGACTCCCTCAAAAGGAGATAAGAAGAAAACTGAGGGATCCTGCATCGAATGCCTCTCGGTTCAAAAAGCAGCAAGTGCAACCATCGCCTTCACCAAGGAAGACCTCCTGCTAGGCGAGACAAAGCACAACCGACCCCTGTACTTCACCGGGTACATCAAAGAGGTACCACTACGCAGAATCCAGATCGATCCAGGTTCTGCACTCAACCTCATCTCCACTTCGGCACTCGAAGAACTGGGCATTCCGCCTAGCAAGCTGAGCCACACGTCTGTGTCCATCTTTGGATATGATGGCAGCGCTCAAAGGCCGATCGGCAAAATCAGGTTCAAGTTGCAAATCGGTGATCTTATCTCCGAGGTCACTGTCTATGCAATAAAGACCCCTTCATGCTACAACATCCTTCTCGGACGCCCCTGGATACACGAGAATGGTGTTGTCCCTTCGACTTTACATCAGTGTATCAAGTTCGTTGGCAATGACGGCTTGATACATCGAGTGTTTGCAGACAAAAAGCCCTTCAAAGGCAAAGAAGTCTATTTCGCAGATGCTCAGATGTACAAAGATGAAAAAGAAGAAAGGGAGGAAGAAACAACACCCTTTGCAGAAAATCTCCAGAAAGACAAAAGGCAAGGCTCCTCAGCAATCACCAGAAGAAAGTAAACCCTCTATCAAAACCAAAGAGAATAATCAATCTCCCTTCATGGTCTCCCTCAAGTCTTCAAAGCCTCTGGTGATCACCACCAAAGCAAAGAAGACAAAACAAAGGGCTGGGGGCAAGTTTGCTGTCTCCTTCGTGTCTATCTTGCAAGACATGAATTCGGACTCAGAGCCAGAAGACGATACATTGTCAAGCCGAGCTGATGATCAACAAGTTCAACCCGCTCTCACTCCGATGGAGACAACCGTTGACATAGAAGATCCGGCATCTGCTTCCTTCGTTGTTCCAGCAACATCAGCAGAAGAAAAGCCAATCTTCTTCCATAAATCGGGAGTTTCTTCATCAAATTCTTCGCTTGAACCTTTCCAAAATGAAGGTATGCCTCAACTATCCCTGTATAGTCCAATGGCGCAAGCTATCATGAAGAAAATGGGCTACGACGCTCAGAACCCAATTGGTTTGGGAGATGGCCGTGGTATTATCACGCCATTGGAACCAACCCTGACCAAAAGTCAACTGGAAAGTGGGAAACCCCACCGCCACATAGAAAAGTCTTCATATGGGCTGGGGTATGATCCTGACGCCTCCTTGAGACAGTTGACACAAAGGCCGCAAAGTCATCCTGCCGACCAAGCCTCAACATCTCATATTAATGAAGACATCGATCTCCCTGGATATCTCTTTGAAGAATTGACCGTCAAGGAACCAGGAAGTTCATCCAATTGGTACGATTTCTTTGATGATGAAGAGGAATTGTCCGATGATACAGACACACGGTTCTCTGACCCAGAAGAACCACTGTCCCCAAAAGAAGTGCCCTACTTCGACCTAGTTTCAACAGGTGATTGGGACCATCTCATAGCAAATCTTGAGAAAAGTACCAATCAAGAAGACCCATGGACAAAAGCAGAGCCGTGGTCTGTAGATACCTTTGGAACTCCAGAAGGCTTTGTTGGGTTGGAAGCCTCCGAAAATATTGTGGAGGAACCACCTTCAAACCTTCCAACTGAAGATTCTGTTCAAAAGATAGACTTGGGAACACCTGATAACCCACGTCCTGTATTCATAAGCAAGAATATAAAGGATGATGAGTTACCCGAGTATATCGCGTTTCTTCATGAGTTCGTTGATTGTTTTGCATGGTCTTACGCTGAGATGCCTGGCTTAGACCCCAAAATAGCAGTCCACAAACTCAATCTTCAAAAAAATATCAAGCCTGGCAAACAAGGCCAAAGAAGGTTCCGTCCTGATGTGATGGACAAAATTGAACAAGAAGTTCAAAAACTCAAAAGCGTTGGCTTCATCCGTGAGGAACAACATCCTGAATGGTTGGCCAACATCGTCCCCGTGACAAAGAAAAATGGGCAAATTAGGGTCTGCATTGATTACAGAGACCTGAACAATGCATGCCCAAAAGATGAATTCCCGCTCCCTATACCGGAGGTGATGATCGACAACACCTGTGGATTCGAGCGAATGACATTCATGGATGGCTTCTCTGGCTACAATCAGATAAAGATGCATCCTGAAGATGAAAAACACACAGCATTTCGGACCCCGTTTGGCGTGTATTGCTACACTGTCATGCCATTCGGTCTGAAGAATGTCGGCGCTACATATCAGAGGGCTATGATGAAGATCTTACAAGCTATGCAGCATAAGACGGTCGAATGTTATGTCAACGACCTCGCCGTCAAAAGCAAAAGAAAAGAAGACCATCTCAAAGATCTTCGAGAAGTCTTCTTCCGACTTCGCAAACACAAACTGCGAATGAATCCCCTCAAATGCTTCTTCGGTGTTTCATCGGGTAAGTTTCTCGGATTCATAGTACGGAAATCTGGCATAGAGCTTGACCCCATCAAAGTCAAGGCTATCCTAGAAATGCCATCTCCAAGAACCCTAAGACAATTAAAAGGGCTCCAAGGAAGATTGGCATACATTCGACGGTTCATCTCCAACCTATCAGGGAAGTGCCGTCCATTCTCTCGGTTAACGAAAAAAGGTGTCGATTTTGTCTGGGATGCTGAATGTGAAGCCGCGTTCCAGGACATCAAGTCATACCTGACTAAACCTCCAGTGTTGGCTGCCCCCACAACTGGAAAACCATTCCTCTTGTACACAAGAGCCCTTGACTGTTCTTTAGGCTATCCTAGAAATGCCATCTCCAAGAACCCTAAGACAATTAAAAGGGCTCCAAGGAAGATTGGCATACATTCGACGGTTCATCTCCAACCTATCAGGGAAGTGCCGTCCATTCTCTCGGTTAACGAAAAAAGGTGTCGATTTTGTCTGGGATGCTGAATGTGAAGCCGCGTTCCAGGACATCAAGTCATACCTGACTAAACCTCCAGTGTTGGCTGCCCCCACAACTGGAAAACCATTCCTCTTGTACACAAGAGCCCTTGACTGTTCTTTAGGCGCTCTACTCGCACAAAAGAATGGCGAGGGAAAAGAAGCTGCTCTATATTACCTTAGCCGCATGTTGATAGGTGCAGAGCATCGCTACTCTCCAGTCGAAAAAGAATGCTTGGCAGTGATGTTCGCCGTACAAAAACTGCGTCACTACCTGCTATCCAACACAGTGTACCTGATTTCGAGGATCAACCTCCTAAAGGTCCTTGTCACGAAAGCAGGTTCTCTCAATGCCCGACTGGCAAAATGGTCCATCCTCCTGTCACAATTTGACATTAGGTATGTACCACAAAAATCAATCAAAGGCCAAGCTCTAGCGGATTTCCTCGTCGAGCATCCATTGCCTAAAGATTCTCCACTCAGGGATGACCTCCCAGACGAACCGGTCTACAGTGTGGAGACTTCCTTATCAAATGCTTCCTGGCACATGTACTTCGATGGCGCAACCAGGACAAATGAAAAGGGAAATCAAATATCGGGAATTGGCATTCTCTTTGTTAGTCCCGACAAATACATGATTCCACACGCATTCTCGCTACTGGAACCATGTTCAAACAATGCAGCTGAGTACCAAGCCCTCATCGTAGGATTGGAGCTCGCCCTTGAATCCTGCATTACTACACTGGAAGCTTTTGGAGACTCTCAACTGATCGTCAACCAGATGAATCAGAAATTTGAAGTCAGGAAGCCCGATCTGTTGCCTTACTATAACAAGGCACAATCGCTTCGACAAAAGTTCGACATCTGTCACATCACCCACATCCTCAGAGGTGAAAACATTCGTGCAGATGCCCTGGTTGGACTTGCTGCATCTATGGCAATCCAAGAAGAGGAAAACATGCAAATTACAGTGTGTCAAAAAAGGATTCTCCCTCCTCTCAACACACATCAAGCAGTTGCTGAATGCCACCAAGTGGTTGGAAGTCGGATCTCCGTCCTTAAACCTCTGATCGGCGACTGGAGGGATCCGTTCATTGATTACATAATGTTCGGAATCCTACCTGAAGATCGAAAAGAACGGGTAAGCATCCAAAGGCGAGCCCCAAACTTTCATTTGGATATTCCTTCAAAAATGCTGTATAGAAAATCCTATAATGGAATACTTCTACGCTGCTTGTCACAACAAGAGGCTGAGGAAACACTCAAAGAAGTACATGCTGGTCTTTGTGGAGCCCATCAGGCTGGGCCTAAGCTCTACGATGAGATAAAAAGGTTAGGTTATTATTGGCCTACCATGGTGGCTAAGCGCTGCCAACAATGCCAAGTTCATGGAGATTATGTCCACATGCCTCCGGAATGGCTGCATCCTACAGCAATCTCATGGCCTTTTGAAGCCTGGGGTATGGACATCATAGGTCCTATCTCCCCTCCATCGAGCAAAGGTCATCGCTTCATCTTCGCCGCTACGGATTATTTCTCCAAGTGGTCAGAAGCATTTGCGCTTAGTGAAATGAAGACCTCATCAGTCCTTCAGTTCTTGCGCACCAACATCATTTGTCGCTTCGGCATACCTAAAAGATTCGTCCATGATAACGGACCACAGTTTCGCGATCACCGATTCTACAAGTTCTGCGACAAATAAAAAATCCAAAGTTGTCCTTCAACTCCGTACAATCCGGCGGCGAATGGGCTAGCAGAGGCCTTCAACAAGACGCTCTGCAAAATCCTCAAGAAAATGGTCTCTAGTCACAAAAGAGATTGGGGCGACAAACTGCCTGAAGCTTTGTGGGCCTATCGAACCACAGTTCGAGGACCAACCCATAGCACACCATTCTCCTTGGTCTATGGATGCGAAGCTGTTGTCCCTTTGGAAGTTCAAATTCCTTCCTTAAGGGTATCGCTACAAAATGACATGACGCAAGAAAGTAATGTCAAATTGAGACTCCAAGAGCTGGATAACCTCGATGAGAGACGGCTTGAAGCTCTACAAAGCATTGAACTCTACCAAGCACGCATGGCAGGATCTTTTGACAAAAAGGTCAGGCAACGCGCCTACAAAAAGGGAGACTTGGTTCTTACAGTAAAAAGACCAATGGTTTTTGCCAACAAATCCAAAGGCAAATTTGAACCAAAATGGGAGGGACCTTTCATCGTCAACAAAGTCTTCTCCAACGGCGCATACGCTCTTCTAAACATGGAGGGTGACAGATGTATGCTGCCCATCAATGGAAAGTTCTTGAAGCGGTACTACCCTTGAAGGCTTCTTCCATCGGGTCAGAGCGACGCCTGCACGGCCAAAGCCTATTCCTAGGTATCTGCTCGTCAAACCCACTCCTTTTGGAATTTTCATCCTCTTGTTGAAATTTCTAAAAAAAAAAACCCCTCAAAACAATGTCTCTTTCATCGTTTCATTGTTAAAAAAAAAAAAAAAAAAAAAAAGCAAATAAAAAAATCCAAGTTTAGGAGCTTCTTCCCAAACTTAACCAAAATTTTCGATCCTTGAAACCAAAATTCACGGTTTGAAACAAAATCAGGACTTAGGGATTTCAGCCCTAGTCCACCTCGGCTTTTACCACCAAAATAGTTTTGAGTCAAAATTTACGACCCTCGTGTCTTTAAACAAAAAATGGTTTTTCAAAAACCGCAGGGAAGCGACGTTCAGTCGATACTTGCAAAACCCAAAATCGGAAGGATGCGAACCCCATTCGATACTTCCAAAACCTCAAAATTTCAAAAATCGTGGAGACGCAACGTTCCAGTTGATATCCACAACTCAAATTTTAAAACAAAGGTTCGAAAAAACCTTAAACTTCAAAAATCGTGGGGAAGCGACATTCCATCGATACCCACAAAACATAATTTTTTGAAGACAAAAGCAAGGGAGCGACATCCCATCGATACTTGCACCCAAATCCGCGAGGAGGCGACATTCCATCGATACTCGCAACCGAATGAGCAAGGAAGCGACATTCCATCGATACTTGCAATACCATTAAGCAGGGAGGCGACTTTTAGTCGATACTTGCATTTTTGAAAACCAAAAATCTGACTTTCACGCCAAAAAAAACCCGGCTTCCATGCCAAAAATTCGGCTTTCACGCCAAAAAACCAAAAACCTGGCTTTCACGCCAAAAACTCGGCTTTTATGCCAAAAATCAAAATTCGGCTTCCATGCCAACAAAACAAAATTAGGTTTTCAAAAAAAAAAATCCGGCTTTCATGCCACTCCAAAAAAATCGGCTTTCATGCCACCTCAAAATCTGGCTTTCATGCCAAAAACAAAAAATCTGGCTTCCATGCCAAAAATAAATTTCGGCTTTCATGCCAAAAACAAAATCTGGTTCTTACACCAAAAGCAAAACCGGCTCTCATGCCGCAAACCAAATCTTGGCTCTCATGCCACAAAATCTTTGGCTCCCATGCCATCTCAAACTCGGCTTTCATGCCATTTAAAAAAAAAAAACCGGCTTTTACGCCAACCAAAACAAAAACCCGGCTTTCATGCCAACAAAACAAACTGGTTTTCAAAACAAACCGGCTATAGATGCCATCCAAATCCGGCTATAGATGCCATCCAAATCCGGCTATAGATGCCACCCGAAATTTGGCTTTCATGCCATAAACAAAATCTGGCTCCCATGCCAAAACATGTCTCAAAAACTGGCTCTCATGCCTAAAACAACCCTTTTGACAAAAGATTTTCACAAAATGACAACCTTTTGATCAAAATTTTCAAACAAACATTCTCATCCAACCTTTGCTTATTTTCATCAAAAAGAATTTAAGTAAAAGGTACACAGGATACCAAAAATGTTTTACATAGAGGTACCAAAAAAAAAAAAAAGAAGAAGAGAGAAAAGAAGAAAAGAGTTTGTTATAAAGAGCTCAGTCTAGCATGGTCTTCAACCAAAGATCCAGCTCCTCAAGCAGACTCTTGGCCTTAGCCTCTAAAGCTTCAAGGCCGCGCTTCTTCAAGATCTTGCCATAAAACGCGGCAGAACGCCGTGACCCATCTTCGGCACGAGGAAGCTCTTCCCAGAGAATTTGCCACTGCTCATACTCCTGAGTCTTTCTCTGAAGGCTGCTACCGGCTTCTTCAACTTGGCAAATCAGAGTTCCCTCTTTAGCACGGGCTTCTACAATAGCAGTCCATTTGGCAGCACTTTGTTCTTGCAATTGCTCAAGGCGCTGCCTAGCTTCTGTGACCTCCCTATCAAGACGGTGCAGGTCCTGTGTTAGCTCGATGATAGCCAACTCGGTAACGTTCCTCTCCCGAACGAATTGCTTCGGAGCCCGTCAGATCTCATCCATTTCAGATTTGATCTTACCAGATGGCTGTAAAAACATCTCATTGAAGAAGTCACTGCTTGGGAAATTCTTGGTCTCAGTCCATTTGTCGCCTAAAGCAATGACTTCATCAACAAAGGCCTTGGCACTTGCAATGTCCAGACCGACCTCTGCACTGTCAGTAAGGATGTCTTGCACGTGCTTGACCATGTCAAAGCCAGCCTCTAAGTGGCCAGAAGAAAGAGTCTCAACCCATGAGCTCAGCACACTCTTCAACACCTTCTTTGCATATCGAAGGGATGGTCCGGATGGAGATTCACCACGCTCTGTTGGCTGACTGTCCATGTCAGGCTGTGGTGGAGAAGAAATCAAAAGGCTCTTTCCAATCGGAGCCACTGAAGAAGCAATATCACCACAAAGTCCTGCCTCTGCCGTGACGGGACTGGTAGAAGAAGCCCCTACTTCTGGATCGGCTGTTGGCATCTCCTGCTCTGGCCCTGAGGAAGACGAAGGAACTTCTCCTGTTGCTTCACAACCAGCTGACAAGAAAACAAAAATATGTGTCAGCAAATTAAAAAAAAAAAAAAAAAAAAAATCATCCTCATACCAGGTGGAGATTCTGGGTCCTCCCCAGAGTCCCTCAACTCTTCTTCAGATGCCGCAACTGGATCCATCACCGCCTCATCAGCAGGAACCTCGGGCATCACCAAGTTTTCATCTTCTGCAAAGAAAGAAAACAGCAAATAAAAAAAAATCCCTCATAAAAGGAAAGAAACGGAAATAGAGAAGAAGGAGAATCATACCAACATCGGCGGTCTCTTCTTCATGACTCCTCTTCTCTGGAGGCTCATCAGCATCTCCTGATACCTCCTCAACGATGGTAGAAGGGACTTCCAGATCAAGAGAGTCTTCGTGGCGTCTCTCAGTGCGACGCTGTCCTCTCCTCCTCTTTTTTCTACGAGCCGGTTTACTTGAAGTACCTGCCTCACTGTCAAAGTCAGGACTTCCACTTGGCTCCTCACTGGACGACCCGCTCCTACCAGTGGACCCCATGGAAGCCTTCATTCGCTCTGCTTGCATCCAAGTGTCGATCTCGGCTTCCTCCTCCTCGAGCTGTCTCAAGACCTCAGCAGGTATCTCTTGTGCAGCTCCAGATCTAATGACATCCTGTTCCTCGAGAAAGCCTATCCTATGCTTCTCTCCAGAAAGGAAGAACAAAACTTCCCCTCGACGGACGCCATCTGATCTACCAAGACCCTTCCCAGGAGATTGCTTGACATTCAGCTCCTTCTTGGAAAGCCCTCGGTACACAGCAAAGCTCTCCACGAACCACTTCGTGAAGCCAGCAGTCCGAAAAATGGGCAACTCAGGATAGGAAATCATGGCAGTAGTGTCCTCCGCACTATAGAAAGCCCATGCATTTCTCCCGTCCTGCAAACCTCCAAAACGCTTCACCATGCTCGAAGGCGCTCCAACAACGCCTTGAGAGAAGCCTAACTGCAACGCAAAACGCGAAGGGACATACGGCTGGATGTCAACAAAAAGATGTCTGCGGTACACCATCGTGCCAACACGTATGTTTAAAAGCCACCTCTTCTCTGCGTTGGTCAAAGAATAGTGCCTTCCCGATCCTGCCCTGGTGGAATCACGGGAGACACCAAAATCAAAAGCCTTCTTCCGCAAATCTGGAGAAAGCTTTGCTGAAGATTGCCCAATCTCGACATCCCTGAATCGTCGGATTCTCAAGCGGGCAGACAAAAGTGAATCGGAAACGGCTTTTCCCCTAGCCAACCGAATCATAAAGGGGTCATCATCCTGAGCAGTGCCCAAACGGTGGAAGCCGGGACAGTGGTACACATACCACGAATAAAAAATATGGGCTGAAAATACCTTATTCATAGGAAGCCCAAGCCGAACCAGAAAAATAGCAGCCTGCAGTTCGGTGCACAAATAGGAGTAAAGAGCAGGCACCAAAGCCAACTGCTCTCCGCACGCCATCTGACAAGCCGGAAATATACAATGCGGCCTGATGTGTGTTCCGTCTCCTCCAGCAAAAACAGCCTCACCCAGCCAATAAGTGAGGTATGCAGCAACATCTCTCCGCAGCGCAATGTCGGAGCAAACGGCGTCTGTACTTGTGAGAAAGTTCTTCAAATTCTCTCGCATGGCAGAAATCTTTTTCCCCGGATTCTTAGTCTTGGCTTCCTGGGTCATACTCTCAGAAGATTCTTCGTCGCCAAAAAAGTTTGGAGACAAAGAGCTGAAACTCCTCCAACTGCTACACCGGACTTTCAAGCCCTCCTTCTCCCTCAAAAAATCGTAGAAGGCGACGAGCTGAAAGTACAAAAGCCTGAACTCCTCAGACTGCTCCTCAAGGACGCTGTCGATTGGCATAAATTCCTCATAGAGTTTGCCGAGGATGGGCAACCCGGTAATGGCACTCAGCTCCTTCAAAGAAAAACCAATCTCACCATTCGTAACAATGAAGGTGTTGGTTTGTGGAAGGAAGGACTCCAGCATGGCCATAAAAGCCTCATCGGAGAAAACTACGGTTTGCCTAAAAGCGCGAACCGCATCAAAAATCTCGGCCTCCTCCAGAATGGCACCGCCGATCTGCAGGATGTGATCAGTCCACGACTCCCAGCCTGAGTCAACACTGAAACGGCCACGAAGTCGAAAAGGCTTCACCCAATTGCTGCCATCGCCCCTGAAAATGCCAAGGCCCACCGGTCTCAAATCAACCTATGGATGATCAGATCCTTGGTAGCCGCTGGCCGGCATCAACATGTCCAGACGGACAGGTGACTTCTCTGCATAACCAGAAGGACCGCCAACAAAAACCCCGGTCTTGACCACATTGGTCCTCTTCACCCAGCTTGGAGGATCTTCTCTCTTAGAGCATGTGGGAGAAAGACTCATGATCGAAATAGTACGATCAAAAGGCGACCGGGTAGAAATGGTTCTCTCCTCACCATCGGCTGTGTAAGAGAACTGAAAGCATCTCCTTTGATATGACGAGTCATCAGGAGCTGCATCACCAAAGAAAAAGGTAGGCTTGGGCACAATGCTCTGATCGTCCATGACCCAAGGACGATTGCTTGCCATAATCTTGTAAAACTCCTCATCCTTGAGAGCAATCAGTCGCTGTCTAATCTCATCTCGGTTGAGCGAGTCACACTCTTCCAAGTTTCTCTCCACATACTGGACCTTCTCCCAGGCCTGCTGTACAGCCGCATTGGAAGATCTGGCAGATCGACGAGGTGCATCGGTAACGGGCTTCTTACCCTTGTTCGTTCTGGAGGAACTACCTGCAAAGATTGAAAAAAAAAAAAATCAATCAACAGAATGACAGAATTTTGCTAAAAAAAAATCCTAGCGAAATTTTGGCATGACTCCGGGGCAATTCCGAAGAAAAGGGAATCACCCCGAAAAGAAAGGAAGCCTGAATATGAGCTCAACATCGCTGAGAGCCCATGATCAATGAAGGATTCTCAAAGAAGACTCGAACTCAAACATTGCTGCGAGATCAAGACAGTCTTCTCAAATTTCTGCAAGAATCGGAAAAGGGCTCAACATTGCTGCGAGCTTCAAATCCCAAAACTTGCAAAAAGCTCCTCGAAACCCCCGCAAGACTAAAGAAAGAGCTCAACATTGCTGCGAGCTTCAAATCTCAAGACTTGCAAAAGATTCCCAGGTGTGCATCATCATCATGCTCCCAATCCAATTTACAAAAATCATACATAAAAGAAAATCATCATGCACTAGATGCTAGGGAAACATTGACAAAATTTGACCAATTCCAACCCAATTTGGTCAAAATCAAACTTTGTCTAAGTCAAAATTCATGTTGGCTTAGCATAGAAATTCTAGCCTTCTATCTTGATGCAAAAAAAAAAAAAGAAGAAAAAAAAAAAGGAAAAAAAAAGAGAAGAAAAAAAAAGAAAAAAAAAAAAGGAAAAAAAAGAAAAAGAAAAATTATGGGCTGGCCCACAGGCCGAAACCCACAGGCCGTGGCCCATGGGCCACATGGCCGTACGGCCCACAAAAAAAATGTAAAAAGAAAAAAAAAGAAAGAAAAAAGAGAAGAAAAAAAAAGAAAAAAAAAGGAAAAAAAAGAAAAAGAAAAATTATGGGCTGGCCCACAGGCCGAAACCCACAGGCCGTGGCCCATGGGCCACATGGCCGTACGGCCCACAAAAAAAAATGCAAAAAGAAAAAAAAAGAAAGAAAAAAGAGAGAGAGAAAAAAAAAAGAAAAAAAAAAAAAAGAAGAAGAAAGAAAAAAAAAGAGAAAAAAAAATGATGAAACTTTCTTTACATGGAATTTCTTGTAAAAAGAAATAAAAAAACTTACTTGAAGCCATGGATAGAGAAGAAAGGAGAACTTGAAGACTCTTGAAGAAGGAGGATTCTTGATCTTAGAGCAACTCTTGAAGACTTTTGCAAAAAGAAAGCAATAGGAGCAAGAGATCCCACCTCAATTGCTTTTATAGAAGAGAGCAAAACAAAAGAGGAAACAAGAGAAAAGTAAGGAGGGAAGTGCTAAAAATTAGCAACCTTCCCAAAAGAAAAAGGAAACTTGGGATATTCTCTCCCAAAACAAAGATTCCTTGAGAAATTCTCTCCAAAAAGAAAGGGAGTGATAGATATTCTCTCCCAAAGAAAGATATTTTGAGAGAATCTCTCCCAAAATCAAGGAAACTTGAGAAAATCTCTCAAAGAAAGGATATTTTTAGATATTCTCCATCCAAAGGAGATATCTTTAGATATTCTTTACAAAATGACACCATATGAGATCTAAGCCATTTTCAAAGCTTAGGGTCCCATGGGTTAGCCCATATGAGCCAGGTTTGACCACCTAGGCACTAAAAGTGGCTTTTAGTCAAAATTTCTTTTACCAAGAGCATACAAAAATGGTTCCGTGCCTCTTTTGAGTTGATTGGACTATACCATACAAAAATCCCAGTTTCATGAGTTTCCAAAAATCCAAACCATCCCACCTCATGAACCAAATTAAGCCAAAATCTTGAAATTGACATTCCACAAAAGCCCAAACCACTCCAATGGACCCAAAATTGTCCCAAAGAGTGAACCAAAAAAAAACAAACCATGGTCCCCTAACTCGCCACATACAGCTTGTTGGGGCACAAGACCAAAACCAAAAATCAAAACCCGACCCCCTAACTTGCCACATACAGCCTGTTAGGTCACAAGGTCAAAACCAAAACCAAAAACCTGACCCCCTAACCTGCCACATACAGCTTGTTAGGTCATAAGGTCAAAATCAAAACCAAATCCAAATCCAAATGTCATTCTCAAAATCTTGCCTTAAGATGGTACGTGATCCCTCTCACTACCATAAAATCCCCTGGAAGCTCAAAAGGCTACTCCATATATATATAAAAAAAAAAAAAATGCTCAAAGACTCTTGGTCAAGTCAGAAGTTCTTCTTCAAGATTCTCTTCGAGGCACATCGACAGCAAAAGCTATATCATCGCTGTACCTCGAGGGGGCATTTGTTGACACCAAAAATGTCACTTTGCCTCTTCACACCAAAAGCTACACGGAGCCGCATCCTACCAAAAATAGGCAGGCGCTACTTCAAGCATCAGATCTTGTCAGAATCAAACAAAAACTGCAAGGTCACTCAAAATAACCAAAAGAGAGGTACACATGAAGTTTCGGGCCATTTCGATATCATTTGGCCTAGCTTCACTTCTCCAACAACTAAGCAGCAGTTCCCGGCAACGGAGCACCCCGGGGCCATGGCACCCAATTCGGAGCTTGTGGATCATCTCAAAATGACTCCATTAGGCTCCCCATGAAATTTCAGGTCAATCGGACATCGTTTGACCGAAAGTCAAAGCTCGGCATTTCCCTCGCGGTGAAATAAAGGCGAGCATTTGCATGACTCCAAACGGTTTCAAAACTCAAAAAAAATCCTATGGTTGGTCTTAACTACTGATGAGGGAGTCACACATCGAATTTCAGGTCAATCGGACATCGTTTGACCGAAAGTCAAAGCTCAGCATTTCCCTCGCGATGAAATCAAAGGCAAGCATTTGCATGACCCCAAATGGCTTCAAAACTCAAACAAAAGCCCATGGTTGGTCTTATTTAATGCTCAAGAAGCTTCACCTCAAATTTCAGGTCATTCCGACATCGTTTGATACTGTTTCAGCTACTGGCGGAAAATCAGCAGTTCTGCGTTTGGCTTTTCCCGGAAAATCAGAAACTTTGCAAACCAATTTGCAAGGATTCTCATCAGGTTTTTCAGAGGGAAATCAAGCCAAATAATGTGGAGAAATGTCAGAGAAAACAAGCAAAAAAAAACGGAAGCGAAAAACGACGAAAAACGGCCAAAAAGGGGCCCCGGGAAGGAATTTTTCCCCCAGGGTCGCAGACCCCCGCGACCCTGGGCCAGGGTCTCCGGCGACCATGGGCCCGGCGACCCTGGGAGGTCCGGGGCGCCGATTTCACCCCGGGACCCCCCGTTTCGTCCGTTTTCGCGAGACGAGTTGTTCTGTCCCTGTGATTTTTCCAGATTCAGGCTTTTGAAGCTCCAAATTCACTGATATTCATCAAGATCACAGAACTCCTTTCCAGAACTTCAAAAACTTCGTTGATTGCTAGCCGAACAACAAAAAATGAGCACTTTCCGCCCTCCCGATCGTGAAATCAACTGGACAGATGCTGCCGGCCCGCTGGTATCAACCAATGCCTGAAACTACATGATCATCTGATATTGATTTACATAAGGATCCATCAACGATCATCGCAAAAGGAATTCCAAAAGACGCAACATGGCCCGCGACTCTTCAGCTACCGAGGCGGCCACTTAATGCTATCAATTGGCCCGTTTATGGCAAGTTAATGCGGTCATTAACCCATTATCTTGGACGGCCCAATCAGAAGCCTCTGTTCAGGAGTTACGAGTCCAAGCAATCATGGCATTCAAGCCATGAAACTCCTAACATAATGGAGATTAAAGGCGATTAAATGCCCACTACTCTCCATCGGCCAATCAAATGCAAGGAAAAAGGAGTTACGAAACAAGTAATTAAAAACTTGTAACTCCTCCCATCATGAGCATTAATACCATAAATGCTCATAAACTCTCCTAAATGGATACCAAATGCCTATAAATAGGAAGCCATTCCAAGGGAAACGGATCCGGAAAAATCACCAGAAAATCATTCAAAAATCCTCGGAGAAATCTCTACAACCCTGCTCCTTCAAGAAAACTCTGCTGCGACAAGTACTACAAGGTGATTGAAGCCCCTTGGGGGGCCACCCCCCCTCAAAGGCCACCTATCCTTCTATCCAACATGGCTAGATGCGGCTTTTCAGCCCGTCTACTCAGCTTTTTACAGGATATAGGACCTTATCTTGGTCCTTATCCTCTAAAAATCTGAGGTTGGAGCCAAGCCAAGAAATCAAGCACTATGTTCTCATCTGAAGGACGATGGCGGAGCCCATACATGACTCGCGACCGTCGATCTGAACGAGCCCTCCCACAATCGCATGAGAAGTTAGATTCCTTTTTCTTGCTTTTCTATTGTAGATTGTATTTTTTTTAAGAGACAAAAAAATTCACAAATCTTGTCTGTTACTTTTGATAAGATTTGTAAATCGCCTTTTACGGCAAAATCGCCTTCAACGGCACCAAATCGCCTTCTACGGCACAAAAACGCCTTTCACGGCATTCAAACAAAACTGTCTCTTTTATTAAAATATGTATGCAATGGAAAACTAGAAAAAAGTTTCATTTCCCTTTTTACTTGTGAAGGTGGATCTCCGGATCACCATTTCTAAATTCCAAGTATAAAAGAGAAATTGCATACCCGTACAAAAAAAACTGATGCCCGCTTTTCCTTTCTTTCCCTCCACCGTACCCCGTCAGCCCCGGGGCGGAGGCAGCTTTGGAAAAAGAGAAAAGCCGGGTCCATCATTGTGTGTTAGTACTAAGCTTGATTAGTGCTTAGGACGATTCAGACTCTAGAGAACATGCTCCGTGCTTGTGTGTTAGATTTCAAGACTCAGTGGGATGAGACTCTACCGTTGTGTGAGTTCGCTTACAACAACAGCTACCATTCGAGCATTGGGATGGCTCCGTTTGAGGCTTTGTATGGCAGAAGGTGTAGGACACCTGTTTGTTGGAAAGAAGTCGGCACCGGAAGTTTCCATGGACCGACTATTGTTAGTGAGACCAGCGACAAGATCAAGTTGATTCAAGAGCGTCTGAAAGTGTCCCGGAGTAGACAGAAGAGCTATGCAGACTCCCACCGTAGAGATCTACAGTTCAAGGAAGGAGACAAGGTCTTTTTGAAAGTGTCACGTACTAGGGGAACATTGAGATTTGGACAGAAGGGCAAGCTATCACGGAGATACATTGGACCATATGACATTGTGAGCAAGATCGGTGATGTGGCTTATAGATTAGCCTTACCACCTGAACTATTCGGCGTTCACAACGTCTTCCATGTGTCTATGTTGAAGAAGTATGTTCCCGATCCTTCGCATGTACTCCGGCATGAGCCATTAGAGATCAGAGAAGATGCTACCTATGTTGAGAAGCCCGTTGAGATCATCGATACAAAGGAACAAGAGTTGAGGACACGGACTATTCAGTGGGTAAAGGTGCTATGGGAGAACCATGGACCGGAAGAGGCAACGTGGGAATTACGAGACCAAGTTCAGAAGAAGTATCCACATCTTCTACCTGAGGTGAGTCTTATGTTTCATTTGGAGGACCAAATGCCCTAAGGGGTGGAGGATGTAAGACCTCGACCCGAGTGAACCCGATTAGTGCTAGTTAAGTTGCATGTTAGTACTAAGCTTGATTAGTGATTTTGGTTGAGTTGGGTTGGATTAGCCTCGATTCTAGTTTGGGCTAATTAGTATGTTTCGATTGCTTTGTGTTAGAAGGGCCTTTGGGGGTTCCTTTTTCATGTCATTGCATATGTTGAGGTTTTATCGGAGGTTTTTGCATTCATGGTTTTAATCCCGTTTTATTGGTATTGTTAAGCTCTACAACTTTCATGTTGATCCCGTCCTCGTTCGAGACCCCGAAACCCGATTTCATAGCCTTGAGGGCAAAACAGTCATTTCACACAAATCTGTACCCAAAACTTGATATTTCCAAAACCCACAAAATATATACTTTTTAGAAACTAGATATTTCGACGATCATTTCTTCCTTCTTCGTCGAATCCATCCGAGATCGCGTAAGAGATGCTATCAGCCAAACAAGCTCCTCTAGTAGTGGGACCCAACTCATTTGTTAACAAAGGGAAGTCATTCTTCACTCATTTCATTCTTCATGTTCCAGCACAAGAGGAGAGCCTAGGGTTTCCTTGTAACTCTTTTTCTTCTTGCTTCTCCATCTCCAATCCTCACCAATCTTGCACTAACATCTAAATGGAACTCACCATCCTCTTCCTCAACTTGCAAGTTTTATCTTGATACCATTTTTGGAGAAATCTCCCAGCCTTGAGGTCTTCTTTGAGCTAGCTCTCTTCATTTGAAGGTCATTCAAGTGAGTAATCCTTCCCATCTTCTAGATTAGTGTTCTTCTAGCCCTAGGGAAGCTACGTTTGCATTATTGGAAGTTCAATCATTTCCATTCATTGTGTAACCCATTTTTGGGTTGTTTTCGGGGTTTTTGATTGTAGCTTGGATTTGAGCTATAGAGGTGACTTGAGGCTTGGTACAGCTAGCTTGGACTTGAGGCAAGTGAATGATGAAGTGTTTTAAGTTTTAAATGGTTTGGTGAAGCATTTATGGATTTTCATGCTTTCATTAATGTGTTATGGTTGAAATAAATGCCCTTTTTGCATCTTGATAGCCTCATTTAATGTTTTGTAAACATGTTCGTTTAGCATTTATTGTCTTTGGGTATATCCTAAATGAATGTTTGTGAAATGGTTTCCTTCCTCCTTCCTTTATATTGGACTTGATATGGAAGAAGTGATGGAGTGAACACATAATGGGGTTTTGGAGAAGCGTAGATAGAGGCATTGGAGGAGCTCTTAGCTCAATTTTATTACAGGGATTAAGTGGAAGTGGGGAGAATGGTTTTGAGGAGGAGAAAGGGCTTAAATCTGAACACAGTGGATAATTCCCGCACCTGGCGGTCAGCCTGCGGTCACCCGGCGGCTAACCGCCAGGTAGCCGAAATGTCACTGTTCCTTTTCCAGAGAGAACACTTCTCCACCTGAAAACTCGGTCAACTCCACGGTTAGCCAGCGGCTAACCGCCGAACACATCGGCGGCTAACCGCCAGCTAACCGCACTTGGCGGTCAGCTTTCCAGTAAGCTGCATTTCTGCAGCCCAGCCGCGGTCAGCTGCACGGTCAGCCAGCGGCTAGCCGCCCGTCCTAGCGGCGGCTAACCGCCAGGTGACCGAAATTTCCCAGGTTTCGGAGAGCTCCTCGCTCGAGCGAACTCTCCGGTTCGCTCGAGCGCTGAGCTTTGTCGGTCGAAGGAGATTCACTAGGCATTGTATGAGGCCATCCGAGAAAGAAACCATATCACGAAGATGTCATTCGAAGTTTTGAAAATCCAAAGTGTATAAGGAGCCCGGGATGTCTTTAAACTCAAGGAGTACCAAGTCATTTCAATAATCGACATACGGGACCCCTATCCACTTAAATAGATCTCAAAATCAACAGTTTTCCCGAAATGGTATAGTTCATTATATTTCTTCATTTTCCCAGATCTACTAGAATGATTTGTTTTCCCGAAAGCATGATAGTTACACTAGTAACATTGACTTGTCCCGACGTGCATTGCCCGATATGAAATGAAAGTTACACATTTGAGTGTTCTTGCCCCGTTCATTTATTTACTTGAACTTGATGTATTTTTCATATGTCTCGATTTGTGATTTAACCTATGAGTCGGCATCACTAAGCTTGGATACCTTGTCGGTTTGATCCACCGACTTGGAGATCCCTCTCCCGTCCCGCCAGCTGCAGTTTGGATCCCGATGCCCGGTTTATTACCGTGGCCCCGTCCCGTATGTTTATATTGTATATATGATTTACGTTGAATCTCCTCACCTTGTGTGACTGAGATTAACGTCCCGTTATACTGTTGTCACTTTAGTGACAGAGGACTTAACTTTATGTGATTGCCATCTTGTTAGTTCCCGTTTTCCTTGGATACCTTATATGTTTTATCTTGTTTACTTGTTTTCTGGCAAATGATTTATCTTCTTCATGAGAGTTCTTGCTTAAACAGATTTCTATGCTTTTCAAGATATTTCATTCATTATATGTTGTTGTATCTTTTCACTCTCTTGCCAGACCGTCGTGTCTGACCCATTTGCTTTGGTACTCAGGTCCCGTTGCCGGTTTCCTTGAGGAGGAGCCGGAGGAGGCGGTAGGTGAGCCGCAACCTCTAGTGGAGTGGCGTGCTGACGATGTCATGTAGACATCAGGTTGCTACGAGAGGCGTACATTTTGAGGAGAACTATTTAACCATTCTTTGGGTTATTGTTTTGTCTATATTGGCCTTTGTTGGCCTCTAATTTTGGGGAATGTAATTAAATGATCTTTTGATAAACTTTAACTTACTTTTGGGAAACATGCTATAAATCATTGTTCATTCTGATACAGTATTTTACACTTGATGTTAATGCTTTCATGACTAGAGATAGTCTGACTATTGGATTTGCTACATGCTTCCGCACTTTAAAAGAAATATTCATTCATGGTTGTGATATCCTCACCGCGGACACCTGTGGGAAATTAATAAATGTAATGTGGATCATCATTTAGTCCCGATCCCGGATCGGTTCCTTCGTGGGGGCCCGGTCCGGGGTCGCGATAGTTACATAGAAGACAAATTTCAGCACTACTTTTTTCACAGATTTGGCTTGGTTTTTCCCCAAAAGTTCGCACTTTGAAAACCAGTCAAACGGACTCCTTTTGACTTGGAATTTGGGTGGATTGGACTTTGGTATACTGAATTTGAATCATCAAAATCTCAGAAAGAAATACATTCTGGAAGTCCAACTTTTAGTGTCGTGAATAGGGCCAATCAGTCAGGCAGATTCTGCAATCAGCAGAAAAACTGGTTCAAGTAGCCAACTTCATTATAGCATAACTTCTTCATCTTTTATCCTTTTTAGTCTCTGTTTTTTTTTTGTTTGTTTCTTGCATGTTAGGAGATTACATCCCAGTCATTGCTATCAAGTTTTGATTAATACAAGTGGGTCGTACAGATCTGTAAACTTGAGCCTGTACAACAGGTCAGTTGCATTGGAAAGATAAAATACGACCCTACAATTCTTATGAAGATGCCAGCTCAAGATAAGGTCGTTTTGATGGTCAAAATCGTGGTTGAATAGGCTGGCAGATTTCTATTATTTTAGAAGTGCATCTTTCATTCAAATTGCAGTAGTTTAGGGTTGTGAAATTTAGATTAGGTTTAGTTTTAAATTTAGGAGTTTTATTGACAATTGTTAGCTATATTCAGCAGATTATTTAGATCTAACATTTTAGTTGTTTTCTTTGAGGTTACATTCTAAATTTTGAAGGATTTTAAAAGGAAGGAAATCTCGGGGATTGCTTTTAAGCAAACAAGTTGCTCTAAGAATTGCAAAGTTGCTAAAAAAATACAGGTTAAGATTGCATACTTTAAAGGTTTGTGTGGACCCGCTGTAAGAGTTTCTAAACTTTACCTCACGAATGTTTTACTTGCATGTGGGGCTTGGATGATTTAATTTTGCAAAGTGTGAATGCTTGATTGACACACCATTTAATTGGACACACACTTAGTTAAGGGCAATCCACCCCAAAAAGATAAGGTCTGGATTTCATCACCAGATCCTTGCCTAATTAAGCTTAACCTCCTCTCACATAGTAACCTAAATATTAATTAAAATCAAGTAGAAACGAGACCATAGGACTCGAGCTCATTAGGATGAAGACCACAAAAGTTTACACCAGTTGCGCTCTTTGGTCAAGTTGATGTCTAGATAAGTCCCGTCCCTTCCAAAAAGGGTGGTAGTCTTTGTTCTAGGAGTTTGGTTCTTAAGCGGGACCCTTGCCAAGTGCATTGTGACCCCACCACTCATCCTGGGGACTTACCCGGTCGATTTGGCTTCATAAGACCAGATTAGAGGCCTTGGTGCATTCTTCAAACCAGTTAGGAGTTGTTTAGTAAGTTAGGCTAACCCTAGGATAATTTCTTGTGCTCAATCTTTGTGCGTGACTGCTTGTGTATCATCTAGTAAGACCATTAGGGCCTCACATATAGATTAGGCTTTCATTTCTTTAAGTTTGAACCCGATGCATGTGCTCTAGACCTGAGAGAGAGAGAGAGAGAAACTGTGGGTACGCAAGAGTAAGAGGTTACTTAGGATAGAGCCCGAATTAGCCTTAACCATTGTTGGAAAGTCCTCCATCTTTGAAGAAATTGTTAGGATGGCTGATCAGATAGACCCACCCATGACTTTGAATGACTACATGTACCCCACCAGGACAACTCAACCGTCCTGCATCACCCTGCCTCAGACCAATGCTACATTTGAGCTGAAATTTGGCATGTTACAAATGCTCCCAGTATTCCGTGGGCTAGACCAGGAAAACCCATATCAACGTGTTAGGGAATTTGAGGACATCTGTGGGACCTGAAAGTCCTGGGATCTTAATCCTAGAGGGGGGGGGGTGAATAGGGTGAGCTACAATATGTGACCAATTATGACAAATTTTAACTTCTTAAAAATAAACTAATTACAAGTGATGATAAACAAACAAAATACGGAAGCTAATAAAACAATCACCACAAGCAAACACCACTACACAAATATTTATAGTGGTTCGGCCTCAATGCCTACATCCACTACCGGCTTGTGATCCAATCACCCCACTGGATTTCCACTATCTATGCTTTTCACTAGGCTAAGCAATAACCTTTACAATGTTGTTTTTCTAGGCTAAACAACAACCTTTACAAGATGCTTTTCTAGGCTAAGCAATAACCTTTACACAATGCTTTTCTTAGGCTAAGCAATAACCTTTGCAAGAAAAAGATTTCTCTTAAAGAAATGTCTACAAAAACACTCAAAGAGATACAATTTAAGCTCAATATATTTGCCTTTAAAATATGTGGATATGAAAGTGAAAAACTAACGGCTAAACAACAACCTTTACAAGATGCTTTTCTAGGCTAAGCAATAACCTTTACACAATGCTTTTCTTAGGCTAAGCAATAACCTTTGCAAGAAAAAGATTTCTCTTAAAGAAATGTCTACAAAAACACTCAAAGAGATACAATTTAAGCTCAATATATTTGCCTTTAAAATATGTGGATATGAAAGTGAAAAACTAACTCACACAAACACTAAATGAATGCAAAGATGTATGCTCATGATGTGTGTGTGTGTGTGTGTGTGTGATAACTTCAATCAAGTTAAAAACAAGGCTCAATTAATATATGCTTAAAGCATTTAAAAGTTCAAGGCACATAAAAGATTTGATTGAAGTTTAATGCAAATCACATGTATGAATATCAACTTGTTAATGATATGAAAATCAAAGACTCACAATTTGTATGAAATTGATTAACTTAAAACATGTGATGCATGTACAATGTTGTTTTCAAAAACAAATAAATTTAACTAAAGTTCAAATGAATGAAAACAACAAATAAAGATTCAACCAAGAAAATGAATCATGCTTTAAAAGAAATCAAAGATTTTGGCTAAGCATGATTAAGAAGGATTTTAAAACAACTTGAATTGAAATCAAAGTGAAGAATCCAATCTAACTTAGATCAAAGATTAAGAGAAGAATGGATTTAACACATCATAGTTATCATGCTAAAAATCATTTACCAATAATTTAAACAAAGCATATAACATATGATTAGTAAAAGTAAAGCTTACTTAGAGATTTAACTTCATTGATCCAAGCTTTAGCTTCACTAATGACCCCTTGGTCACTCTTAGTTCATCCCCTTTATCTTTTCTCCAAACACCTCAAAGATGGCTTCCAAAAATGTCTAACTTTGGTAAGGGAATGAACTTCATTTTATACCCAAAAAGTGGGTTTCTGCGAGTGCCCGGTCGACCTGGTACAGAGCCCGGTCGACCTGGCTAAAACGGTCAGAAAAATGACCGTTGGAAGAGACAACGGCTCTTTGCCCCGGTCGAGCGCGCAGTGTGGCCGATCGACCGAGTCCCCTGGACCGGTCGACCGGCCACATTGCGGGTCGACCCGGGCCTGGGACCAAAATTCCCTAAAATTGCATTTTTCAAAGTATTTCTTGAAGGGAACTTTTGGGCCACTGAATCAAGCTTGGAAACATGGTTTAAATCAAACTAAGAGGATTAAAACCATGAAGACATAAAAAGCTTAAATTTATTTGAAAGATTTAAAACTCATAGGCTTGCTTGATTTCTAAAACTTCTTTTCAAATAAAAATGCATCCAAGTTAAAAAGCAAAACATGCATAAATCAATATTTCTAACAATGCATGTGCAAAATAAGATTTCAAGTTTTTCTAAAACAATGCATGTGTGAAAATTCAAATGATGTTGGAGTGATAATGCATCCATCAAATCGCAATACACAAAATTCCTAACAATCTCCCCCTTTGCAATTTGATGGCAACTTACACAACACCGAATTAACACACCAAGTCTTCAGCTCCCCCTAAGCTGGACAAGTCTTGAAATCTCTTGGATGCTCCTTCTCTTAGCTTGGGCTCTTGGTTTTTTTTTTCTTCATTCTTCTTGATGCTTGGAGCTTAATCATTCTTCAAGCTTTCTCTTCTTCTTTCTTTCTTTAGCCAAGCATCTTCTTTAGCTCCCAAGCTTTTTCTTCTTTCAGCTCTCCCCCTTTGACCATGCACTCTCTCCCTTTGGCAAGATATGCTTTCTCTCCCCCTGTAGAAGATCATACAAAATCTCCCCTTAGGAAGCTTGGTCTCCTTCAGACAACTTGAATGTTCTCTCCTCCTTTGACATTAAATTGCAAAGGTACCTACATACATGAAATAAGAAAAATACCTTTTAGAAGCACTTGTTAAGAAAAGAAACCGAAAATGAAATACATTACAGGTTATCATGTATGGTTAGTAGGCTAAAAGGGTTCAAAGCCAATATAAAGGTCAATTTGATCAAAACTAATACTTCCTATGAAGGTTTACAGTCCCCCTCAATCCATTCTCTCCTTTTGTCAAACTCTTGACATAGATATAACTATTTGGTGCAAGAAGGAGATGATTTTACCAATTGAGGGTCAACTTCTAGGAAAGGATTAGACACGTTTAACTCTAGAGGTCAATATGATCAAATTACCAATATAAAGAGCAAGGCCAATGAGAAAAGCAATCATGGATACCAATTGAAAAAATAAAGAATACCAATTGAGATTTAAGGATAAGGCTATAACATCAATCACTCTAAAATGGAGTTATAAAGAATATAACTATTAAGATAAATCCAAATTAGAGCTATCCATGATGAAATGGGGTTTACTAAGCATAGCATCAATCAATTTAACTATGAAAATCATATGCTATGAAAGTTTTTGAAATCATTTCATTCAATCAATAAATATGACTATCAAGTGCAGTATGAGTGAAATGAAATTCAAACATGAAGCCAACCTCAACTAGTAACAAATAAAGATTATGAATACATAAACATGGTGGTCATGCGATTTACCTATATGAGCAAGAGAGGTGCCAAACATGAAAATTATGATGCTAATGGAGTGTGACATGGAACAAATATATTACTATCAAGTTCAATCCAATGTACACAAGGTCTATCACATTCTCAAGATAAGACATCAATTGGATATGGAATCAATTGAAAATTATACCAAATGAAACCAATTGAATTTGAAAACATGATTAAGAACAAGGACGTGACAAACACAAAATTCCATCAAGCATCATAAATGGATATTCATCACTTTCAAAGATATAACTAATGAGCATAGTGAAGAACAAGATAAATTGCAATGCAAAAGGATATAACTTGGTAATGCATGCAATTTTCAAAGTTTCAAAATCATATGAATTCAACTACTAAGACATCCATCAAACATATAGACATATGAGGAATGAATTTCAAAGAGTTTCATATGATAAAGATCACTACTATGAAGTTGAAACATGTATAAGGATGAAATCACTTAGAGAATATACATGAATTAACATCATAACCATCCAAAAAGAAATGACTAGAAGGCATAAAGGATGGATTTGAGAGTTCTAGTATGGTATCTTCAAATATAACTAAGATCACAACCATACATGAAACCAAATGACATTTTCATATAAAAAGAATATAACTAAATAAGCAAAGATGCAAATGGCTTATAACAACATTTGATCATGAATAATCTAGCTAAGAAAGCTTTTGAAATCACAATCAAATGATCATATATAGAAATGCAATGCAAGAGATATAACTCAATGGAAGCAAAAAGAAAATCTAACATGATGAATTTATAATCAAATGATTTTGAAAACCATGATATGTAACTAGAGATGTACATGAAGAAAAAATCAATTGATCATAAAGAAACAATGCATTTTAATAAATGTAACTATTAAGAAACAAAATGCAAATGTAACATGACCAACAATATGATTTAACTATAAAGGATAGGTTGGTCAAAGAGGTTCAAGGCCTTAAGGTTTGTCTAAGTATCTAACTTTAGGAATCCATCTAAGGTCTTGAGAGGGTTGGTCCTTGAGGTCTAGTTTAGGAGTCCCACCAACTATAGGAGATTTGACTTGATAAATTTTCAATTTGAACTTATCACCATGATATTTAGATTTGACTAAATTTAGCTTAGATTGGTGATTAGTCTTTTGAGGTTGGTGAGTTTGTTTCTTAGGGGATTGATTCATTTTTCTTTCTTCTTATTTTCTCTCTTTATTTGACTTTTGAATTTTAAATTTAACTTTGTTAGTTTCTTCAAAAGTTCTTTCATGTGTTGATTTAAGGGAGATAAGTTGAGAAGCTTTTTGTTTATAGATTATCTTAAACTTGGTTTAACTTGTTTAAACTTTTTAGAGTCTATCTTAGGAGACTCCATTTTAATTGATTTAACTTGTTTAATCTTTTTGGAGTCTTCTTTGACTTTTAGTGTCTTACCCTTCATAGATTTAGATTCTACCTTTTTGGGCTCAAAGATGGGTTTAGACACATGACTTCTTCTTAGTTTGCACTCAAACCTAAAATACCCTTCAATGCCACAATAAATACATTTAGATTTGGGCAAAGGAGAAAGAGTGCTAGAGAAAGAAGACTCACCTTTCACAAATGTGTTGGTGAATTTAGGGTCATGTGAAATATTTCTATCAAATCCAAGACCTGTCCTATCTCTTTGAAATTTACCCAATTTAAATAACTTTTCAAATCTCTCTTCACCTTGGGTAAACTTGCACCCATACTTTTGTTTGTAACTTTCAAGTTGAGTGACTTTGTTTATAAGGATTGAATTTTCATTTTTAACTTTTGATAGTTCATTTTCAATTTCCTTATAGTTGATTAGTTCTTCATGGGCAAGTTTCAAATCAAATTTAAGTTCATTTATAACATTAGATCCAAGTTCTAGAGTTTTTTATCTTATGTTGAGCATTAGATAAATTTTCCTTAGTGATAGTCAACTTGGATTCTAAATTGTTAATGTCTTCATCTTGCCTTTTTAATTGATCTCTTAGTTTTGAGTTTTCCTTTTTAAGATCATCATTTCCTATCTTTAATTCATTTAGATCTTCTTTAATATTAGATAGGTTATACAAAGAGATCATAAACTTAGAGTCTAAGCATTGTATAACTTCTTCTTTTTCTCTAAGTTCATCTTTTGAAGAAACTAATTCTTTGTTTAGATTTTTAGATTCTTCTCTTAATTTTTTATTTTTCTTATCAAGCTTTAAGGACAAAGTATATAATTCCTCATAGGCTTGTTGAAGTTCATCTTCATTATAATCATTTTCTTCTTCTTTTAAATCAAATTGAGATTCATAAATTTGAGGGTTTGAATCTCCAATAAAAGGAAGAAGGAGGGGTCTAGAAGAATCTACACAAGAATTTAAACAATCTATCAAAGTGGAATCCATTCTAATGATTTTCATTCAAACACAAAACTAGAGTTATGACTCAAGGTTTTTACGCCTAATCAAGAGTTTCAAACACTTGATCCTATAAGATAGAGCACGAGGCTTTGATACCAATTGAAAGTCCTGGGATCCTAATCCTAGAGGGGGGGGGGGTGAATAGGGTGAGCTACAATATGTGACCAATTATGACAAATTTTAACTTCTTAAAAATAAACTAATTACAAGTGATGATAAACAAACAAAATGCGGAAGCTAATAAAACAATCACCACAAGCAAACACCACTACACAAATATTTATAGTGGTTCGGCCTCAATGCCTACATCCACTACCGGCTTGTGATCCAATCACCCCACTGGATTTCCACTATCTATGCTTTTCACTAGGCTAAGCAATAACCTTTACAATGTTGTTTTTCTAGGCTAAACAACAACCTTTACAAGATGCTTTTCTAGGCTAAGCAATAACCTTTACACAATGCTTTTCTTAGGCTAAGCAATAACCTTTGCAAGAAAAAGATTTCTCTTAAAGAAATGTCTACAAAAACACTCAAAGAGATACAATTTAAGCTCAATATATTTGCCTCTAAAATAGGTGGATATGAAAGTGAAAAACTAACTCACACAAACACTAAATGAATGCAAAGATGTATGCTCATGATGTGTGTGTGTGTGTGTGTGTGTATGATAACTTCAATCAAGTTAAAAACAAGGCTCAATTAATATATGCTTAAAGCATTTAAAAGTTCAAGGCACATAAAAGATTTGATTGAAGTTTAATGCAAATCACATGTATGAATATCAACTTGTTAATGATATGAAAATCAAAGACTCACAATTTGTATGAAATTGATTAACTTAAAACATGTGATGCATGTACAATGTTGTTTTCAAAAACAAATAAATTTAACTAAAGTTCAAATGAATGAAAACAACAAATAAAGATTCAACCAAGAAAATGAATCATGCTTTAAAAGAAATCAAAGATTTTGGCTAAGCATGATTAAGAAGGATTTTAAAACAACTTGAATTGAAATCAAAGTGAAGAATCCAATCTAACTTAGATCAAAGATTAAGAGAAGAATGGATTTAAAACATCATAGTTATCATGCTAAAAATCATTTACCAATAATTTAAACAAAGCATATAACATATGATTAGTAAAAGTAAAGCTTACTTAGAGATTTAACTTCATTGATCCAAGCTTTAGCTTCAATAATGACCCCTTGGTCTCTCTTAGTTCATCCCCTTTATCTTTTCTCCAAACACCTCAAAGATGGCTTCCAAAAATGTCTAACTTTGGTAAGGGAATGAACTTCATTTTATACCCAAAAAGTGGGTTTCTGCGAGTGCCCGGTCGACCTGGTACAGAGCCCGGTCGACCTGGCTAAAACGGTCAGAAAAATGACCGTTGGAAGAGACAACGGCTCTTTGCCCCGGTCGACCGCGCAGTGTGGCCGATCGACCGAGTCCCCTGGACCGGTCGACCGGCCACATTGCGGGTCGACCCGGGCCTGGGACCAAAATTCCCTAAAATTGCATTTTTCAAAGTATTTCTTGAAGGGAACTTTTGGGCCACTGAATCAAGCTTGGAAACATGGTTTAAATCAAACTAAGAGGATTAAAACCATGAAAACATAAAAAGCCTAAATTGATTTGAAAGATTTAAAACTCATAGGCTTGCTTGATTTCTAAAACTTCTTTTCAAATAAAAATGCATCCAAGTTAAAAAAACAAAACATGCATAAATCAATATTTCTAACAAGACTTGTGCAAATCAAGATTTCAAGTTTTTCTAAAACAATGCATGTGTGAAAATTCAAATGATGCTAGAGTGATAATGCATCCATCAAATTTCAATACACAAAACTCCTAACAGGACCATGAGAATCAATCACATGACCGAGAAGGCCCTTAAACTTAGATTATTTCCTTTCTCCTTAAAAGAAAAGGCTAAAGCTTGACTTTATGCTTTACAAGCCGGGTCCATCACTAATGGGCCAAGCTAGTAGAAGAATTTTACAAAAAATTCTACTCCAAGCAGAAAACCGCTTCGATTTGGCAGGCCATCAATGGTTTCCATCAAATGGAAGGGGAGACAATTTACAGTTATTTGGAACGATTCCGCGGGGCCATGGTCGCCGACGGTTGTTCCCCTTTTGGTTGTCGTTTCTTGGCCGTTTTTCTGTCTTTTTCGATGCCGTTTCCTCCTGTATTTTTCTTGATATTTCTCCTCATTTATTGGCTTGATTCCCCCGAAGAAAACCTGACGAGAAGCCGTGCAAATCAGAGCACAAAGTTTCCTAATTTTTGGAAAAGTCGAGGACTTTGTGGCCGATTTTCCGTCAAGAGTCGAAACTAGGTCAAACGATGTCGGAATGACCTGAAATTTGAGGTGAAGCCTCCTGAGCAATAGATAGGACCAACAATGGGCTTTTGTTTGAGTTTTGGAGCCATGTGGGGTCCCTTCGCCAGTAGGCTTGATTTTGCCGCTGGGAAGATGCCACGCTTTCATGTATGGTCAACCGATGTTCGATTGACTTGAAATTTGATACAGAGCCTATTGGAGTCATTTTGAGACGATCCGTTGGCTCCATTTTAGATGTCATGGTCCCGGGGTGTTCCGTCGCCGGTAGCCTTGATTTTGTTTTGGAGCGTCAAAGTCGGGTCGAACGTTGTTGGAATGACTTGAAATTTGACGTGCAACTCTTTGGAAGCATGTTGAAGCCATCCATGTGCTTCGTTTGATTAGTAATAGTCCCGGTGTTTCTCGTCGCCGAGAGGCTTGATTTTACTGCTTAAGGGTTGATGGAGGGTCAAACGTTGTCGATTTGACTTAAAATTTGACATGGAGCCCTTTGGAGGTATTTTGAGACCATCCGTAGGCTTTGATTGAAGTTTTGATGTCTTTGACGTCGACGCCGTCAGGAGCGCCTGTTCAGCTACCGGAGGAGTGAAGTAGGGTTGGATGATGTTGGATTGACCCGTAACTTCATGTGAACCCCTCTTTTGGCTGTCTTGAAGGATCTTGCAGTTTTTGTTTGATTCTGACATGATCTGATGCTTGAAGCAGCATTGCCTGCTTTGTAGTAGGATGCGGCTTCATGTGGCTTTTTGATGTTGAAGAGGCAAAGTGACATTTTTGGTGTCAACAAATACCCCCTCGAGGTACAGCGATGAGTAGCTTTTGGAGTCGATGTGCCTCGAAGAGAAACTTGAAGGAGAGCTTCTGACTTGACCAAGAGTCTTTTGAGCAATTTTTTTTTGAATAGTCTTTTGAGTTTCCAAAGGGATTTTATGGTAGTGAGAGGGACCACGTACCATCTCAAGGAAAAGTTTTGAAAATGACATGAGGGAGTCGAATTTTGGGTTTTAGGTTTTCCTTTTGACCTTGTGAACCTAAGGGCTGTATGTGGCATATTACGCGGTCAAGAGGGCTTTTTTTTTTTTTTTTCTTACCTTTTGACCTAACAAGTTGTATGTGGTAAGTTAGGGGTCGGGGTTTGATTTTTGATTTTGACCTTGTGACCCAACAAGCTGTATGTGGCAAATTGGGGGGGGGGGGGGTTCAGATTTGGTTTTGACCTTGTGACCTAACAAGCTGTATGTGGCGAGCAACGGGGTCAGGATTTGATTTTTTGGTTTTGGCCTTGTGACCTAACAAGCTTTATGTGGCAAGTTAGGGGACCAGAGTTTGTTTTTTTGTGGATTGTCAATTTCAAGATATTGGCTTAATTTGGCTCATGAGGTTGGGTGGTTTGCTTCTCATGAGGCTTTTTTTTTAATGGTTCAATCGACTCAAAAGAGGCATGAAACCATTTTGTATGCTCTTGGCAAAGGAGGTTTTTGATAGGAAGCCCCTTTTAGTGCCTAGGTGGTCAAACCTGGCTCATGTGGGCTAACCCATGGGATCTTAAGCTTTGGAGATGGCTTAGATGTCATGTGGGTAGAGAATATCTAAAAATATCCTTACTTGGATAGAATCTCTCATGCTTCCTTGTTTTTTGGAGAGATTTCCTCAAAGTATCTTTCTTTGGAGGAGAATATTTCTCATTCCCTTTCTTTTTGGAGAGAATTTATCAAAGAATCTTCTCTTTAAGAGAGAATATCTCAAATCCCTTTTCTTTTGGGAAAGTTGCTAGTTTTTAGCACTTACCTCAGTTTTCTCCTTGTTTCCTCTTTTGGTTTGCTCTCCTTTATAAAAGCAATGGAGGTTGGTTATCTTGCCCTTATTGCTTTATTTTTTGCAAAAGTCTTCAAGAGTGCCCCAAGATCAAGAACTCTTCTTCTTCTTCAAGAATCTTCAAGTTCTCTTTCTTCTTCTCCATCCATGGCTTCAAGTAAGTTTTCTTCCTTCACAAGAAACTCCATGTAGAAGTAGAGATTTCTTTCTTTTCTTTTCTCTTTTGTTTTTTTTCTTTTTTTTTCCACCTGTTTTTTTTTTTTTTACACGTGCTACTGTTTTTTTTTTTACATTTTTTTTTTGTTTTTCTTTGGCTGTACGAACAGGTCCATATAGACCTGGCCGTACTGCCACGTGGCAGTGGGCCACGGCCTGCTGGCGAGTTCAAATTTTTTTAAAGAGATTTCTCTCTCTCTCTATCCCTCTCTTTTTTTTTCTTTTTTTTTTGCTTTCCTTCTTTTGCTCACCATGATAATGAGGTTTATGCAATCCAAGATGTTCATGCATTTTTCTCTCTCTCTCTGTTTTTTTTTTTATGCATCAAGATAGAAGGCTAGAGTCTCTAGGTCAAGCCAACATTTGACTTGGACAAAGTTAGATTGGTTTTGACCAAGTTGGGTTGGAATTGGTCAAACTTTGGTTAAGGTTTTCCTAGCATCTAATGCATGATGATTTTTTTTCTTTGATGTATGATTTTTAGTAAATTGATTGGGATCATGATGATGTATACCTGGAAATCTTTTGCAAGTTTTGGGATTTGGAGCTTGCAACAATGTTGAGCCCTTTCTTAATCTTGCTGGATTTTGAGGAGCTTTGCAAGTTTTGGAGTTTGGAGCTCGTAGCAATGTTGAACCCTTCTTCAAGCTTGCGGAGATTTAATAAGATTGGTTTGATCTCGCAGCAATGTTTGAGTACAAACCTTTTTTGAGGATGCTTCATTGACTATGAGCTTGCAGTGGTGTTGAGCTCATCGTCAAGTTTCCTATTTTTTTTTTTTTTGGGTGTTTCCCTTCTCTTCGAAATTGTCCCGGTATATGCCAAAATTCCGCTAGGATTTTTAGCAAAATTCTGTCACTTTGATGGTTGATTTTTTCTTTTCCATCCTTCGCAGGTAGTTCCTCCGGAACGAACAAGGGCAAAGAACCTGTTATTGATGCACCTCGTCGGTCTACCGGGGCTCCTAATGTGGTCGTACAGCAGGCCTGGGAGAAGGTCCTGTTTGTGGAGAGAAACTTGGAAGAATGTGACTCCCTCAATTGTGATGAGATGAGATAGCGATTGATCGCTCTCAAGGATGAGGATTTTTTACAGGATTATGGTAAACAGTCGTCTTTAGGTCATGGACGATCAGAGCATTGTGCCCAAGCCTACCTTTTTCTTTGGTGACGTAGTTCTTGATGACTTGACGTACCAGAGGAGATGTTTTCAGTTCTTTTACACCGCAGATTGTGAGGAGAGAACTATTTCTACCCGGTCGACCTTTGATCGTACTATCTCGATCATGAGTCTTTCTCCCACATGCCCCAAGAGGGAAGATCCTCTGAGCTGGGTGAAGAGGACTAATGTGATCAAGACCGGGGTTCTTGTTGGCGGCTTTTCTGGTTATGCAGAGAAGTCGCCTGTCCGCATGGACATGTTGATGCCAGCCAGAGGTCACGAAGGTTCTGATCATCCATCAGTTGATTTGAGACCGGTGTGCCTTGGCATTTTCTTGGGTGACGAAAGCAATTTGGGTGAAGCCTTTTCGACTTCGTGGCCGTTTCAGCGCTGACTCAAGCTGGGAGTCATGGACTGATCACATCCTGCAGTTGGCGGGGCCCTTTTGAAGGAGGCCGAGATTTTTGATGCGGTTCGCGCTTTTCGGTAAACCGTGGTTTTCTCCGATGAAGCCTTTATGGCCATGTTGGAGTCATTCCACAAACTAACACCTTCGTTGTCACGAATGGCGAGATTGGTTTCACTTTGAAGGAATTGAGCGCCATCACTGGGCTGCCTGTCCTTGGCAAACTTTATGAGGAGTTCATGCCTATTGACAGCGTCCTTGAGGAGCAGTCTGAGGAGTGTTAGGGTTTTTATAGATTGCAATTTGATGGATGCATTATCATTCAAGCATCATTTGATTTACACACTTGCATTGTTTTAGATAAACTTGAAATCTTGTTTTATTCATGCATTGCTTTTAAGATTTGTAAAAGTATTGATTTATGCATGATTTGTATTTTCATCTTGGATGCATTTGATTTAGAAAAGAGTTTTCAAGAAATCAAGCAAGCCTTTGTTTTAAAAGTTTTGAATCTTTTTAGGCTTTTTATGTCATGTTTTAAAAACCATTAGAATCTTTAAAACATGTTTCCAAGCTTGATTTAGTAGGTAAAAAGGTCCCCCAAGCTAAAACTTCAAATTTGCAAAAGTTGCAAAAAGGGGGTTTCCCGGCAGTGTCGCCGGTCGACCGAGACACAGGTCTCGGTCGACCGAGACAACTGCAGCAGAAATTTGCCTGGCGCCCCAACGGTCAGAAATCTGACCGTTGTGTGTTCCCGGTCGACCGAGGCCTGTTTGCCGGTCGACCGAGGACTAGCCGTTGGCAACTTTTTGCTATAAATATGAGTTCTTTCCCTTGCCAAAAGTTGGGAATTTTTAACCCCTCCTTGAGAGGATTTGAGGCATATCAAAAGGGAAAAGAACCAAGGGATGAAGGGGATGATTAGGAAAGCTAAAGCTTGGATTAATGAAGTTAAACCACCAAGTAGGCTCTTCCTTCCTTAATCATATGTTTTCATGCTTTTGTTTTATTTTTGGTAAATCATTTCTAGTATGTTAAACTATGTTTGTGTTGTGTCCTTAACATATTTTATGTTTTGAGTTGATTTATTGTTTTGGATACAACACCATATGATTCAATCCAAGTAGTACTTAACTTTGGTAAATCTAAGTAGATCATGTTAATGAAAGAACCTTTGAAATCATATGTAACATGATCCATATACTTGGTTGAATCTTTGGTTGTTGTTTTCCATCATAAGAACATCTCTCTCAAAACTAACTTATGTTTTGGACTCAACTTCTTTACAAATCATATGTTTTCATGTTTTGTTTTATCATTGGTAAATCTTGTAACATGTTAACCTATGATGTGTTGTATCCTTAGCATGTGTTATATTTTGAATAGATCTATTGTTTTGGATACATCACCATTGATTCATCAAAGTAGTACTTTATCTTTGGTAAATCTAAGTAGATCATGTTAATGAAATATGTAACATGATTCATATACTTTGTTGAATCATTGGTTGTTGTTTTTCCATCATAAGAAAATCTCTCTCAAATGTATCTTATGTTTTGGATCCAACATCATTACAAATCATATGTGTATTATTGTTTTAATGCTTCACAACTTGCCTTACTTTGATTGGTAAATCATTTTCAAGTTGTCCTTATAATTACATATGATTTGTCCCCTCTTTTCAATCAAATCTATTTTTATGTTTTGAGCTTCATTGATGATTTGATTGACATCCCTATGCATCACATGTTTAGAGCTAATCCATTTCATACAACTTGTGTAACTTTGATATCATTAACAAGTTGTTACTTTTAACATGTGATTGCATTATATCCTCAATCATAAATGTTTTTGAGCTAAAACTTTCAAAAGCCTTAGGCATACATTTATGAGCTTTCATTTTCTAAATGATTGAGGACCACACACACACACTTCATGTGTTTTCATCTTTGCATTCATAGTGTGACTGTGTATTAGTTTTTCACTTCCATATCCGCCTATTTAAGAGGCATTGTAATGAGCTTAATAGAATCTCCATCAAGTGTATGTTAGACACTAATTTAGTGAGATAACCAACCTATGGTTGAAGAGGTTATTGCTTAGCCTATAAAAGCATAATGTATAGGTTGATGTTAAGCCTTGAAAAACATCATTGTAAGGTTATTGCTTAGCCTTGGAAAGCATATTGTAGAGGTTATTGCTTAGCCTATTGAAAAGCATAAATAGTGGAAATCCGGTGGGGTGTTGGATCACAAGCCGGTAGTGGATGTAGGCATTGAGGCCGAACCACTATAAATACTTGTGTGATGGTGCTTGCTTTGTGGTGATTGTTTATATTAGCTTCCGCATATTGTTTGATAATCATCACTTGTGACTAGTTTGTTTTAAAGAAGTTAAAATTGATTAAAATTGGTCATAATTGGAGCTCACCCTATTCACCCCCCCTCTAGGGTTCGGATCCCCATGGACTTACAAGTGGTATCAGAGCGGGTTACTCCATTTTAGGGCTTAACAACCCGGAGTTGATCCTTGCTAGATTTGAACCCTAGTGTTGTGTTTTTAATGCATATCTTTATGTTGATTTCCACTATGTTTGAAAATGTTTTTCCCTAGCCTCTTTGCACCACTCTAAGACTTTTCTAAGTTATATCTTCTAGAGTTGGTGAGTCCTCAAAGTGATCTCTCAAGGACACATTTTCAAGACCTTAGGTGTATTTTCAAAGGTAGACTATTTGAGTAACCTTAAGGCCTTGATCCCACTAGACCAACCTATTCTTTTTAGTTATATCTATTTGTTGGTCATAGTACATTTGCATTTTGTTTCTTTATAGTCACATCTTTTAAAATGCAATGTTTCTTTGTGATCATTTGATTTTGTCTTCATGAACTTTTATAGTTATATCTCATGGTTTTCAAAATCCTTTTGTTGCATTACTTTCATGATGGATGTGCATTTTGTTCATATAGTTATATCTCTTGTAGTGCATATCTATTCATGATCAATTGATTGTGATTACAAATGCTTTCATAGCTAGTTTTTCATGATCAATTGATGTTGGAAAATCATTTGATGATTGTCATAGTTATATCCTTTTTGGAAATCAAATGATTTGAAGCAACTTTAGTTTTCCATTGATTTACAAGTTATATCTTTTGATATGGAAAATTTGTGAGTGTCTATTGTTTTACAAATTGAAAATTTTTCAATAGTACACTTCTTGTTTTTCAAAATCACTTGCTCTTAATTCTAAATGATTCTTTAATGGAATTTCAAATATTGAAGTGATTTGAGAAACTTTGGAAAATGTTCTAAGCTTTATTAGTTATATTTCTAGAAGCATTTTCCTTGAATTTATTTCCTTGTGCCTAATTATGATTATATCATTTGGAAGGAAATAATTTTTACAAACAATTTGCATCTTTGCTCTTTGAGTTACATTCTTTATGCAAATTGATTTTGTTGTCTTACATTGCTTGGTTGGATATGGTTTCTTTGATTTGCATGTTTGTGCCTAACTTGGTATATGTTTTCATTAATGCAAATTGATGAGTGTTTATGTGCTTTATAGTAAAATCTTGTATTTGAGCTTTTTAAGTACATATGTGATTTTATGTGCTAAGTTCATTTGGTTTAAACCTCATATCCATTTTCCATTGCATTGTAAGCTTAGTGCATTTGCTAAGAGTGGAGATGTTACATGATAGATTGATCCTTTTAACTTCATACCTTCTTGTGCTTATATAGTTATATTCTTTTTGTTGATTGGTATGAGTTAGATCTTGAATGTTGATTAATCCTCTCTATGCAAATGTCAAAGTGTTCTATGTATGGTTGTAGTATTTATTATATTTGTTGAAACCATACTAGAACTCAAATCCATCCTCTATGCCATTCTAGTCATATCTTTTTGGATGGTTATGATGTTGATTCATGTGTATTTTCTAAGTGATTTCATTCTTATACATGTTTCAACTTCATAGTAGTGATCTTGATCATATGAAACTCTTTGAAATCCATTCCTCATATTTCTATATGTTTGATGGACATCTTAGATGTTGAATTCATATGATTTAGTCACTTTATAAATTGCATGCATTTCTAAGTCATATCCTTTAGCATTGCAATTTATCTTGTTCATCACTATGCTCTATAGTTATATCTTTAAAAGTGATGAATATGCACTTATGATGCTTGATGGAATTTTGTCACATTCTTGCTCTTTATCATGTTATCAAATTCAATTGGATTCAATTGGTATAATGTTTGATTGATTTGATTTCTTGTGAATGTGATAAATCTTGTGTGCATTGGATTGAACTTGATAAGTAATATGATTGTTCCATGTCACACACCATTAGCATCATAATGTTCATGTTGCCACCTCCTTTGCTCATATAGGTATATCTCATGACCACCATGTTTATGTGTTCATAATATTGGTTGGTTATTAGTTGAGGTTGGCTTCATGCTTGAATTTCATTTCACTCATCTTGTGCTTTAATAAGTCATATTCTTTGAGTGAATGAAATGATTTTCAAAACCTTCATAGCATATGCTTTCCTTAGTTAGACTATTTGATGCTATGATTATTAAACCCCATTGCTTCATGGATAGCTCTAATTTGGATTTTTTCCTAATAGTTATACTTTTAAATCCATTTTAGAGTGATTGATTTAATAGGCATATCCTAAATCTCAATTGGTATTCTTTGTTTGTCCAATTGATATCCATGATTGCTTTTCTCCTTGACCTAGCTCTCTTTTGGTAATTTGATCATATGAGCCTTATAGTTATATGAATCTAATCCTTTCCTTGAAGTTGACCCTCACTTGGTTAAACCATCTACTTCTTGAATCTAATAGTTAAATCTTGTCAAAAGTTTGACAAAAGAAGAGAATGGATTGAGGGGGAGTGTAAACCTTCATAGGAAGTATTAGTTTTGATCAAATTCACCCTTGGATTGTCTTTGAGCCCTTAGAGTCTACTACCTCACATGATAGCCTGTTATGTAATTCACTTTCGATTTCTTTTGTTAACAGGTGCTACTAAAGGTATTTTCCTTGTTTCATGTGTGTAGGTACCTTTGCAATTTAATGGCAAAGGGGGAGAAATTATGCAAGTTCTCAAAAGGGTGAAGAGAAGTCCAAGCTTCCTAAGGGGAGGTTTTTGTATGATCTTCTACAAGGGGAGAGAATACATACCTTGCCAAAGGGAGAAAGAGGCATGGTCAAAGGGGGAGAACAAATAGAAGAAACAAAGCTTGGAGCTAAAGAATATGCTTAGCTAAAGAAAGAAAGATTGGAGAATGATCAAGCACCAAGCATCATGAAGAATGAAGAAAAGAGCCCAAGCTAAGAGAAGCATCCAAGAAGATTTCAAGCCTTGTCCAGCTGAGGGGGAGCTGAAGACTAAGTGTGTAATTTCAGTGGTGAGTGTGTTTGCCATCAAATTGCAAAGGGGGAGATTGTTAGGGTTTTTATAGATTGCAATTTGATGGATGCATTATCATTCAAGCATCATTTGATTTACACACTTGCATTGTTTGAGATAAACTTGAAATCTTGTTTTATTCATGCATTGCTTTTAAGATTTGTAAAAGTATTGATTTATGCATGATTTGTATTTTCATCTTGGATGCATTTGATTTAGAAAAGAGTTTTCAAGAAATCAAGCAAGCCTTTGTTTTAAAAGTTTTGAATCTTTTTAGGCTTTTTATGTCATGTTTTAAAAACCATTAGAATCTTTAAAACATGTTTTCCAAGCTTGATTTAGTAGGTAAAAAGGTCCCCCAAGCTAAAACTTCAAATTTGCAAAAGTTGCAAAAAGGGGGTTTCCCGGCAGTGTCGCCGGTCGACCGAGACAACTGCAGCAGAAATTTGCCTGGCGCCCCAACGGTCAGAAATCTGACCGTTGTGTGTTCCCGGTCGACCGAGGCCTGTTTGCCGGTCGACCGAGGACTAGCCGTTGGCAACTTTTTGCTATAAATATGAGTTCTTTCCCTTGCCAAAAGTTGGGAATTTTTAACCCCTCCTTGAGAGGATTTGAGGCATATCAAAAGGGAAAAGAACCAAGGGATGAAGGGGATGATTAGGAAAGCTAAAGCTTGGATTAATGAAGTTAAACCACCAAGTAGGCTCTTCCTTCCTTAATCATATGTTTTCATGCTTTTGTTTTATTTTTGGTAAATCATTTCTAGTATGTTAAACTATGTTTGTGTTGTGTCCTTAACATATTTTATGTTTTGAGTTGATTTATTGTTTTGGATACAACAACATATGATTCAATCCAAGTAGTACTTAACTTTGGTAAATCTAAGTAGATCATGTTAATGAAAGAACCTTTGAAATCATATGTAACATGATCCATATACTTGGTTGAATCTTTGGTTGTTGTTTTCCATCATAAGAACATCTCTCTCAAAACTAACTTATGTTTTGGACTCAACTTCTTTACAAATCATATGTTTTCATGTTTTGTTTTATCATTGGTAAATCTTGTAACATGTTAACCTATGATGTGTTGTATCCTTAGCATGTGTTATATTTTGAATAGATCTATTGTTTTGGATACATCACCATTGATTCATCAAAGTAGTACTTTATCTTTGGTAAATCTAAGTAGATCATGTTAATGAAATATGTAACATGATTCATATACTTTGTTGAATCATTGGTTGTTGTTTTTCCATCATAAGAAAATCTCTCTCAAATGTATCTTATGTTTTGGATCCAACATCATTACAAATCATATGTGTATTATTGTTTTAATGCTTCACAACTTGCCTTACTTTGATTGGTAAATCATTTTCAAGTTGTCCTTATAATTACATATGATTTGTCCCCTCTTTTCAATCAAATCTATTTTTATGTTTTGAGCTTCATTGATGATTTGATTGACATCCCTATGCATCACATGTTTAGAGCTAATCCATTTCATACAACTTGTGTAACTTTGATATCATTAACAAGTTGTTACTTTTAACATGTGATTGCATTATATCCTCAATCATAAATGTTTTTGAGCTAAAACTTTCAAAAGCCTTAGGCATACATTTATGAGCTTTCATTTTCTAAATGATTGAGGACCACACACACACACTTCATGTGTTTTCATCTTTGCATTCATAGTGTGACTGTGTATTAGTTTTTCACTTCCATATCCGCCTATTTAAGAGGCATTGTAATGAGCTTAATAGAATCTCCATCAAGTGTATGTTAGACACTAATTTAGTGAGATAACCAACCTATGGTTGAAGAGGTTATTGCTTAGCCTATAAAAGCATAATGTATAGGTTGATGTTAAGCCTTGAAAAACATCATTGTAAGGTTATTGCTTAGCCTTGGAAAGCATATTGTAGAGGTTATTGCTTAGCCTATTGAAAAGCATAAATAGTGGAAATCCGGTGGGGTGTTGGATCACAAGCCGGTAGTGGATGTAGGCATTGAGGCCGAACCACTATAAATACTTGTGTGATGGTGCTTGCTTTGTGGTGATTGTTTATATTAGCTTCCGCATATTGTTTGATAATCATCACTTGTGACTAGTTTGTTTTAAAGAAGTTAAAATTGATTAAAATTGGTCATAATTGGAGCTCACCCTATTCACCCCCCCTCTAGGGTTCGGATCCCCATGGACTTACAAGTGGTATCAGAGCGGGTTACTCCATTTTAGGGCTTAACAACCCGGAGTTGATCCTTGCTAGATTTGAACCCTAGTGTTGTGTTTTTAATGCATATCTTTATGTTGATTTCCACTATGTTTGAAAATGTTTTTCCCTAGCCTCTTTGCACCACTCTAAGACTTTTCTAAGTTATATCTTCTAGAGTTGGTGAGTCCTCAAAGTGATCTCTCAAGGACACATTTTCAAGACCTTAGGTGTATTTTCAAAGGTAGACTATTTGAGTAACCTTAAGGCCTTGATCCCACTAGACCAACCTATTCTTTTTAGTTATATCTATTTGTTGGTCATAGTACATTTGCATTTTGTTTCTTTATAGTCACATCTTTTAAAATGCAATGTTTCTTTGTGATCATTTGATTTTGTCTTCATGAACTTTTATAGTTATATCTCATGGTTTTCAAAATCCTTTTGTTGCATTACTTTCATGATGGATGTGCATTTTGTTCATATAGTTATATCTCTTGTAGTGCATATCTATTCATGATCAATTGATTGTGATTACAAATGCTTTCATAGCTAGTTTTTCATGATCAATTGATGTTGGAAAATCATTTGATGATTGTCATAGTTATATCCTTTTTGGAAATCAAATGATTTGAAGCAACTTTAGTTTTCCATTGATTTACAAGTTATATCTTTTGATATGGAAAATTTGTGAGTGTCTATTGTTTTACAAATTGAAAATTTTTCAATAGTACACTTCTTGTTTTTCAAAATCACTTGCTCTTAATTCTAAATGATTCTTTAATGGAATTTCAAATATTGAAGTGATTTGAGAAACTTTGGAAAATGTTCTAAGCTTTATTAGTTATATTTCTAGAAGCATTTTCCTTGAATTTATTTCCTTGTGCCTAATTATGATTATATCATTTGGAAGGAAATAATTTTTACAAACAATTTGCATCTTTGCTCTTTGAGTTACATTCTTTATGCAAATTGATTTTGTTGTCTTACATTGCTTGGTTGGATATGGTTTCTTTGATTTGCATGTTTGTGCCTAACTTGGTATATGTTTTCATTAATGCAAATTGATGAGTGTTTATGTGCTTTATAGTAAAATCTTGTATTTGAGCTTTTTAAGTACATATGTGATTTTATGTGCTAAGTTCATTTGGTTTAAACCTCATATCCATTTTCCATTGCATTGTAAGCTTAGTGCATTTGCTAAGAGTGGAGATGTTACATGATAGATTGATCCTTTTAACTTCATACCTTCTTGTGCTTATATAGTTATATTCTTTTTGTTGATTGGTATGAGTTAGATCTTGAATGTTGATTAATCCTCTCTATGCAAATGTCAAAGTGTTCTATGTATGGTTGTAGTATTTATTATATTTGTTGAAACCATACTAGAACTCAAATCCATCCTCTATGCCATTCTAGTCATATCTTTTTGGATGGTTATGATGTTGATTCATGTGTATTTTCTAAGTGATTTCATTCTTATACATGTTTCAACTTCATAGTAGTGATCTTGATCATATGAAACTCTTTGAAATCCATTCCTCATATTTCTATATGTTTGATGGACATCTTAGATGTTGAATTCATATGATTTAGTCACTTTATAAATTGCATGCATTTCTAAGTCATATCCTTTAGCATTGCAATTTATCTTGTTCATCACTATGCTCTATAGTTATATCTTTAAAAGTGATGAATATGCACTTATGATGCTTGATGGAATTTTGTCACATTCTTGCTCTTTATCATGTTATCAAATTCAATTGGATTCAATTGGTATAATGTTTGATTGATTTGATTTCTTGTGAATGTGATAAATCTTGTGTGCATTGGATTGAACTTGATAAGTAATATGATTGTTCCATGTCACACACCATTAGCATCATAATGTTCATGTTGCCACCTCCTTTGCTCATATAGGTATATCTCATGACCACCATGTTTATGTGTTCATAATATTGGTTGGTTATTAGTTGAGGTTGGCTTCATGCTTGAATTTCATTTCACTCATCTTGTGCTTTAATAAGTCATATTCTTTGAGTGAATGAAATGATTTTCAAAACCTTCATAGCATATGCTTTCCTTAGTTAGACTATTTGATGCTATGATTATTAAACCCCATTGCTTCATGGATAGCTCTAATTTGGATTTTTTCCTAATAGTTATACTTTTAAATCCATTTTAGAGTGATTGATTTAATAGGCATATCCTAAATCTCAATTGGTATTCTTTGTTTGTCCAATTGATATCCATGATTGCTTTTCTCCTTGACCTAGCTCTCTTTTGGTAATTTGATCATATGAGCCTTATAGTTATATGAATCTAATCCTTTCCTTGAAGTTGACCCTCACTTGGTTAAACCATCTACTTCTTGAATCTAATAGTTAAATCTTGTCAAAAGTTTGACAAAAGAAGAGAATGGATTGAGGGGGAGTGTAAACCTTCATAGGAAGTATTAGTTTTGATCAAATTCACCCTTGGATTGTCTTTGAGCCCTTAGAGTCTACTACCTCACATGATAGCCTGTTATGTAATTCACTTTCGATTTCTTTTGTTAACAGGTGCTACTAAAGGTATTTTCCTTGTTTCATGTGTGTAGGTACCTTTGCAATTTAATGGCAAAGGGGGAGAAATTATGCAAGTTCTCAAAAGGGTGAAGAGAAGTCCAAGCTTCCTAAGGGGAGGTTTTTGTATGATCTTCTACAAGGGGAGAGAATACATACCTTGCCAAAGGGAGAAAGAGGCATGGTCAAAGGGGGAGAACAAATAGAAGAAACAAAGCTTGGAGCTAAAGAATATGCTTAGCTAAAGAAAGAAAGATTGGAGAATGATCAAGCACCAAGCATCATGAAGAATGAAGAAAAGAGCCCAAGCTAAGAGAAGCATCCAAGAAGATTTCAAGCCTTGTCCAGCTGAGGGGGAGCTGAAGACTAAGTGTGTAATTTCAGTGGTGAGTGTGTTTGCCATCAAATTGCAAAGGGGGAGATTGTTAGGGTTTTTATAGATTGCAATTTGATGGATGCATTATCATTCAAGCATCATTTGATTTACACACTTGCATTGTTTGAGATAAACTTGAAATCTTGTTTTATTCATGCATTGCTTTTAAGATTTGTAAAAGTATTGATTTATGCATGATTTGTATTTTCATCTTGGATGCATTTGATTTAGAAAAGAGTTTTCAAGAAATCAAGCAAGCCTTTGTTTTAAAAGTTTTGAATCTTTTTAGGCTTTTTATGTCATGTTTTAAAAACCATTAGAATCTTTAAAACATGTTTTCCAAGCTTGATTTAGTAGGTAAAAAGGTCCCCCAAGCTAAAACTTCAAATTTGCAAAAGTTGCAAAAAGGGGGTTTCCCGGCAGTGTCGCCGGTCGACCGAGACAACTGCAGCAGAAATTTGCCTGGCGCCCCAACGGTCAGAAATCTGACCGTTGTGTGTTCCCGGTCGACCGAGGCCTGTTTGCCGGTCGACCGAGGACTAGCCGTTGGCAACTTTTTGCTATAAATATGAGTTCTTTCCCTTGCCAAAAGTTGGGAATTTTTAACCCCTCCTTGAGAGGATTTGAGGCATATCAAAAGGGAAAAGAACCAAGGGATGAAGGGGATGATTAGGAAAGCTAAAGCTTGGATTAATGAAGTTAAACCACCAAGTAGGCTCTTCCTTCCTTAATCATATGTTTTCATGCTTTTGTTTTATTTTTGGTAAATCATTTCTAGTATGTTAAACTATGTTTGTGTTGTGTCCTTAACATATTTTATGTTTTGAGTTGATTTATTGTTTTGGATACAACAACATATGATTCAATCCAAGTAGTACTTAACTTTGGTAAATCTAAGTAGATCATGTTAATGAAAGAACCTTTGAAATCATATGTAACATGATCCATATACTTGGTTGAATCTTTGGTTGTTGTTTTCCATCATAAGAACATCTCTCTCAAAACTAACTTATGTTTTGGACTCAACTTCTTTACAAATCATATGTTTTCATGTTTTGTTTTATCATTGGTAAATCTTGTAACATGTTAACCTATGATGTGTTGTATCCTTAGCATGTGTTATATTTTGAATAGATCTATTGTTTTGGATACATCACCATTGATTCATCAAAGTAGTACTTTATCTTTGGTAAATCTAAGTAGATCATGTTAATGAAATATGTAACATGATTCATATACTTTGTTGAATCATTGGTTGTTGTTTTTCCATCATAAGAAAATCTCTCTCAAATGTATCTTATGTTTTGGATCCAACATCATTACAAATCATATGTGTATTATTGTTTTAATGCTTCACAACTTGCCTTACTTTGATTGGTAAATCATTTTCAAGTTGTCCTTATAATTACATATGATTTGTCCCCTCTTTTCAATCAAATCTATTTTTATGTTTTGAGCTTCATTGATGATTTGATTGACATCCCTATGCATCACATGTTTAGAGCTAATCCATTTCATACAACTTGTGTAACTTTGATATCATTAACAAGTTGTTACTTTTAACATGTGATTGCATTATATCCTCAATCATAAATGTTTTTGAGCTAAAACTTTCAAAAGCCTTAGGCATACATTTATGAGCTTTCATTTTCTAAATGATTGAGGACCACACACACACACTTCATGTGTTTTCATCTTTGCATTCATAGTGTGACTGTGTATTAGTTTTTCACTTCCATATCCGCCTATTTAAGAGGCATTGTAATGAGCTTAATAGAATCTCCATCAAGTGTATGTTAGACACTAATTTAGTGAGATAACCAACCTATGGTTGAAGAGGTTATTGCTTAGCCTATAAAAGCATAATGTATAGGTTGATGTTAAGCCTTGAAAAACATCATTGTAAGGTTATTGCTTAGCCTTGGAAAGCATATTGTAGAGGTTATTGCTTAGCCTATTGAAAAGCATAAATAGTGGAAATCCGGTGGGGTGTTGGATCACAAGCCGGTAGTGGATGTAGGCATTGAGGCCGAACCACTATAAATACTTGTGTGATGGTGCTTGCTTTGTGGTGATTGTTTATATTAGCTTCCGCATATTGTTTGATAATCATCACTTGTTACTAGTTTGTTTTAAAGAAGTTAAAATTGATTAAAATTGGTCATAATTGGAGCTCACCCTATTCACCCCCCCTCTAGGGTTCGGATCCCCATGGACTTACAAGGAGTTCAGGCTTTTATACTTTCAGCTCGTTGCCTTCTATGATTTTTTGAAGGAAAAGGAGGGCTCGAAAGTTAGGTCCAACACTTGGAGGAGTTTTGGCTCTTTGTTTCCCAACTTATTTGACAGCAGAGAGTCTTTTGATAGCACGACCCGAGAGGCTAGAGCTAAGACTCCAAGTTTGAAGAAGACTTCCGTCATGCGAGGAGACTTGGAGGACTTCTTCATGAGCACATATGCCATTTATTTGGACATTGCGCTGCGGAGGGATCTCATTGTTTACCTCACTTACTGGCTGAGTGAAGCTGTTTTTGTTGGAGGAGATGGTATGCACATTAGGCTGCATTGTATTTTTTCGGCTTGTCAAATGGCGTTTGGAGAGCGGCTTGCTTTGGTGCCTGCTCTTTACTCCTATTTGTGTACCGAACTGGAGGCTGCTTCTTTTCTGGTTCGGCTTGGGCTCCCTATGAACAGGGTATTTTCAACCCATATTTTCTATTCGTGGTATGTGTACCACTGTCCCGGCTTCCATCGATTAGGAGTTACATAGGATGATGACCCTTTCATGATTCGATTGGCTAGAGGGACAGCCGTTTCCAAATCTCTTTTATCTGCCTGTTTAAGGATTCGACGGTTTAGGGATGTCGAGATCGGGCAATCTTCAGTGAAGCTCTCTCCAGGTTTGTGGAAGAAGGGTTTTGATTTTGGTGTCTCCCTTGATTCCACCAGGGCTTGGTCGGGAAGACTGTAAGTCCATGGGGATCCGAACCCTAGAGGGGGGGTGAACAGGGTGAGCTTCTTTTATGACCAATTTTAATAATTTTAACTTCTTTAAAACAAACTAGTCACATGTGATGATTTAACATACAAGATGCGGAAGCTAATAAAAGAATCACCACAAAGCAATCACCATCACACAAGGATTTATAGTGGTTCAGCCTCAATGCCTACATCCACTACCGGCTTGTGATCCAACACCCCACCGGATTTCCACTATTTATGCTTTTCAATAGGCTAAGCAATAACCTTTACAATATGCTTTCCAAGGCTAACCAATAACCTTACATTGATGTTTTTCAAGGCTTAACATCAACCTATACACTATGCTTTTATAGGCTAAGCAATAACCTCTTCAACCACAAGGTTGGTTATCTCACTAAGATAGTGTCTATAAACACTTGATGGAGATTCAATTAAGCTCATTACAATGCCTCTAAAATAGGCGGATATGACAATGAAAAACTAATACACACTCACACTATGAATGCAAAGATGAAAGTATATGAAGTGTGTGTGTGTGGTCCTCAATCATTTAGAAAATGAAAGCTCATATATGTATGCCTAAGGCTTTTGAAAGTTTTAGCTCAAAAACATTTATGATTGAGGAAGTAATGCAATCACATGTTAAAAGTAACAACTTGTTAATGATATCAAAGTTACACAAGTTGTATGAAATGGATTAGCTCTAAACATGTGATGCATAGGGATGTCAATCAAATCATCAATGAAGCTCAAAACATAAAAATAGATTTGATTGAAATTAGGGGACAAATCATATGTAATTATAAAGACAACTTGAAAATGATTTACCAATCAAAGTAAGGCAAGTTGTGAAACATTAAAACAATAATACACATATGATTTGTAATGATGTTGAATCCAAAACATAAGATACATTTGAAAGAGATTTTCTTACGATGGAAAACAACAACCAATGATTCAACAAAGTATATGAATCATGTTACATATTTCATTAACATGATCTACTTAGATTTACCAAAGATAAAGTACTACTTTGATGAATCAATGGTGATGTATCCAAAACAATAGATCTATTCAAAATATAACACATGCTAAGGATACAACACATCATAGGTTAACATGTTACAAGATTTACCAATGATAAAACAAAACATGAAAACATATGATTTGTAAAGAAGTTGAGTCCAAAACATAAGTTAGTTTTGAGAGAGATGTTCTTATGATGGAAAACAACAACCAAAGATTCAACCAAGTATATGGATCATGTTACATATGATTTCAAAGGTTCTTTCATTAACATGATCTACTTAGATTTACCAAAGTTAAGTACTACTTGGATTGAATCATATGGTGTTGTATCCAAAACAATAAATCAACTCAAAACATAAAATATGTTAAGGACACAACACAAACATAGTTTAACATACTAGAAATGATTTACCAAAAATAAAACAAAAGCATGAAAACATATGATTAAGGAAGGAAGAGCCTACTTGGTGGTTTAACTTCATTAATCCAAGCTTTAGCTTTCCTAATCATCCCCTTCATCCCTTGGTTCTTTTCCCTTTTGATATGCCTCAAATCCTCTCAAGGAGGGGTTAAAAATTCCCAACTTTTGGCAAGGGAAAGAACTCATATTTATAGCAAAAAGTTGCCAACGGCTAGTCCTCGGTCGACCGGCAAACAGGCCTCGGTCGACCGGGACCACACAACGGTCAAATTTCTGACCGTTGGGGCGCCAGGGCAACTTTCTGCCTTGCAGTGTTCCCGATCGACCGGGACCTCTGCGCCGGTCGACCGGCGACACTGCAGTGGCCCCAAAATCCATTTTTTGCAAATTCAAAGTATTTCTTTGTGGAATTATTTGGGCCATATAATCAAGCTTTAAAACATGTTTTAAATCATTCTAAGGGTTTTAAAACATGGAACATAAAAAGCCTAAAACATTTTGAAAGATTTAAAACTCATAGGCTAGCTTGATTTTCTAAAACTCTTTTCTAAAACAAATGCATCCAAGATAAAAAGACAAGTCATGCATAAATCAATACTTTTACAAATCTTAAAAGCAATGCATGAATAAAACAAGATTTCAAGTAAATTTAAAACCAATGCAAGTGTGTAAATCAAATGATGCTAAAGTGCAAATGCATCCATCAAATTGCAATTACAAAATTCCTAACAAAGACACTATTCTTTGACAAACGCAGAAAAGAGGTGGCTTTTTAACATACGCGTTGGTACGATGGTGTATCGTAGACATCTTTTTGTTGATATCCAGCCTTATGTTTCCTCGCATGTTGTGCTGTAGTTGGGCTTCTCTCAAGGCGTTGTTGGAGCGCCTTCGAGCATGGTGAAGCGTTTTGGAGGTTTGCAGGATGGGAGGAATGTATGGGCTTTTTACAGTGCGGAGGACACTAACGCCATGATTTCCTATCCTGAGTTGCCCACTTTCCGGACTACTGGCTTTACGAAATGGTTCGTAGAGAGCTTTCTGGTGTACCGGGGGCTTTCCATGAAGGAGCTTGATGTGAAGCAGTCTTCTGGGAAGGGTCTTGGCAGATCAGATGGAGTCCGTTGAGAGGAAGTTCTGACTTTCCTTGCTGGAGAGAAGTACAAGATAGGCTTTCTCGGTGAACAGGACGTCATCAGATCAGGAGTTGTACAAGAGATACTTGGTGAGGTCTTGAAACAGCTAGAGGAGGAGGAGGCCGAGATCGATGCTTGGATGCAAGCAGAACGAACGGAGGCTTCCTTCGAGTCCACTGGGAGGAGCAGACCATCTGGCGAGGAGTCAAGCGAAGGTCCTAACTTTGATGATGAGACGGGTACTTCAAGTAAACTGACCCATAGAAGCAAGAGGAAGAGAGTGAAAGTCCTTGGGATCCTAACCCTAGAGGGGGGGGGGGGTGAATAGGGTGTGCTACAAGTATGACCAATTTAGACCAATTTTAAATTCTTTAAAACCAACTAGTCATATGTGATGATTAACCATACAATATGCTGAAGCTAATAAATAAATCACCACAAGCAAACACCACTACACAAAGATTTATAGTGGTTCGGCCTCAATGCCTACATCCACTACCGGCTTGTGCATCCAACACCCCACCGGATTTCCACTATGTATGCTTTTTACTAGGCTAAGCAATAACCCTTACAATGTTGTTTTTCTAGGCTAAACAACAACCTCTCAATGTGCTTTTATAGGCTAAGCAATAACCTTTACAAGATGCTTTTCAAGGCTAAGCAATAACCTTTACACAATGCTTTTCTTAGGCTAAGCAATAACCTTACAAGATAAAGATTTCTCTAAGAAAGTGTCTTCTCAAAAGATCACTCTAAGAGATTACAATTTAAAGCTCAATGAATTTGCCTCTAAGATAGGCGGATATTAAAATGAAAATCTAACTCACACAAACACTCAAAGAAATGCAAAGATGTATGCTTATGAAGTGTGTGTGTGAAAACTTCAATCAAGTTTAAAAGTAAGCTCAATCAATTTATGCTTAATGCAATTCGAAAGTTTAAGGCACAAAAAGATATGATTGAAGTTCTATGCAAATCACTTGAACAATTACACACTTGTGAATGATATGAAAATCTAAAGATCACAAGTTGTATGAAAGTGTTTAAGCCTAATCAAGTGATGCATGTGCAATGTTGTTTTCAAAACTAATTTGACTAAAGATTAAATGAATGAAAACAACAAGAGAAGTTTCAACCAAGTGAAATAATCATGCAATAAAAGAAATAAAAGATTTAAGCATGCATGGATTTCATTTTAATGAAAATCAAAATACAAGTAAAGTGTACCTTTTTAAAAAACTCATGTATTTGATTTCCAAATGGCCCTCTTGCCTTTCCAACTTCTTCCCCTTTCTTTGGCTCCAAAATGCTCTCAAAAGTTCATGTGTCAAGCCTTGAAAAAGGTTGGAAATGAATGGACTTTATAGCAAAAAACAGTCCAACGGCTAGTCTCTCGGTCGACCTAGAAACAGGCCTCGGTCGACCTAGACCACACAACGGTCAAAAAAGTGACCGTTGGAGCTTCAGGTGCAGTCAAGCTGCAGTGTCCTCGGTCGACCGAGATACAGGTCTCGGTCGACCGGCGACACTGCCGGGTGACTGCCCTGTTGACCAAAAATCCAATTTTTACATAATTGAAGGTATTTCTTTGGGAGGATTTTTGGGCCACTAAATCAAGCTTAAATAACATGTTTTAAGTCATTCTAAGATGTTTAAAAACATGAAACACACAAAGCCTAAAATGATTCAAAAGTTTAAAACCAAAGGCTAGCTTGATTTGATAAAACTCTTTTCAAATGAAAATGCATACAAAACTGATTCCGAAAGTGATGAATGTATGCAAGGTTCAAACCTAAATTCTCAAAAAGATTTTCCAAATATAATTCACAAAGAATTAGGTTTTCAAAAGAGTTTGAATTCTAATAACAATGCATCCAAGTTTAGAAACAAAACATGCATAAAACAATACTTTTACAAATCTTAAAAGCAATGCATGTATAAAACCAGATTTCAAGGTTTTCTAAAACAATGCAAGTGTTAAAATTCAAATGATGCTAAAGTGAAAATGCATCCATCAAATTGCAAATACAAAATTCCTAACAGAGAGGGCAGTGTCATAATAAGAGACGACACGATGACTCTCCTGATTCAGAACTCCCTCCTACCATTGTTGAAGAGATGTTAGAGGACCTTGATGAGCCTTTGGAAAAGAGGAGTCGAGAGGAAGAGACCGTTAATGAATGTATGATTCCTCCTCTTTCTCTTTTCGTTTCTTTTTGCCGAGGTTTCTTTTGTTTTTAATTTTCTTTCTCCCCCCTTTTTAGTGGGAGATGATGATTTGGTGATGCCTGAGGTTCCGGCTGATGAAGCTGTGATAGATCCGATTGCGGCATCTGAAGAAGAACCTAGGGACTTTGTTGTGATTCCAGAATCTCCATCTAGTATGACTTCTTTGCATTTTCTTTCATTCTTTTTTGGCTATGTTGTCATTTGCTAAAATGCCGCTTGTTTTCTTGTCAGCTAACTTGCCACAGGATTCCGATGATTTCGATGATTTTGAGCCATCCATGGATGCAACCTTTGACGATGCTTTGGATGAATTGTGGAGGCAGAAGTATTCTGCCGATCGTCAAAGAAGGTATCTGTAGCAATAACCCTGATAATAATGATTTTTCAACAGGATCATATTCATACCTTTTTTGTTTTGTTTTGCTGGCAGGTTGTGAGGTAACAAAAGAAGTTCCTCTGTATTTCTCAGTGCCAAAGCAAGGGATGCCTGCAGTTGAATCAGAAGTAAGGACTTCTTCTTCTAGTTTCAATACGGCAGAGATGAAATCTTCTGAGCAGAGTCCTTCGCCAGTGTCTCCGATTAGGAAGAGTTTGATGATCACTCCTCCAACAGGGCATGACACAGGCAGTCGACCAATGGAGAGGGGCGAGCCTTTATACGGGCCATTTCTTGAATATGCAAAGAAAGTGTTGAAGAACGTTTTGAGCTCATGGGTCAAAACTCTTTCTTTTGGCCATTTGGAAGCCGGCTTTGGCATGATCAAGCATGTACATGACATCCTTGTTGATAGCGAAGAGGTCGGTCTGGACATTGCAGGTGCAAAGGCTTTCGTTGATGAAGTCATGGCTCTAGGCAACAAGTGGAATGAGACCAAGAACTTCCCAAGTGGTGACTTCTTCAATGAGATGTTTTTGAAGCCTTCTAGCGAGGTCAAGTCTGAACTGAACGAGATCTCGCGGACTCGGAAGCAATTCGTTCGGGAGAGGAACGTCACCGAGTTGGCTATCATTGAGCTAGCAGAAGATCTGCGCCGTGTTGATAGGGAGGTCATTGAGACCAGGCATCGTCTTGAGCTATTGGAGGAACAAGTTGCTGCAAAATGGACCGCCATTGTAGAAGCTCGTGCTAGAGAAGGGACTCTGATTCGCGAAGTCGAGGAGGCTGAGAGCAATCTCCAGAGGAAGATTCAAGAGTACGAGCAATGGCAGATTCTTTGGGAAGAGCTTTCCCGTGCTGCAGATGGGTCGCAGCGTTCTGCCACATTTTATGGTAAGATTTTGAAGAAGCGTGGCCTGAAAGCTTTAAAGGCTAAGGCAAAGAGTCTGCTTGACGAGTTGAATCTTTGGTTGAATACCATGTTAGACTAATCTCCAGATTTTTGTAACAAACTCTTTTTTTCTTCTTCTCTTTTGGTACCCCCATGTAAAAAAACTTTTTTGGTACTTTATATACTTTTTACTCAAATTCTTTTTGATGAAAACAAACAAAAGTTGGATGACAATGTTTGTTGGGAAATTTGATCAAAAGGTTATCATTTTGTGAAAATCTTTTGTCAAAGGGTTGTTTTGGGAATGAAAGCTAGATTTTATGGCGAAAGCCCGGTTTTTGATAGCTTGAAAGCTAGATTTTGAGATGGCATGGGAGCCGAATTTTGTGGCATAAGAGTCAAATTTTATTTGTGGCATGGAAGCCAAATTTTTTTTTTTTTTAAGGTAGCATGAAAGCCGTTTTTTTTTTTTGAAGTGGCATGAAAGTCGGTTTTTTTGAGGTGGCATGAAAGTCAGGTTTTTTTGGCATAGGAGCCGATTTTTTAATTGGCATGGAAGCCAGGTTTTGTGGCATAGGAGCCGATTTTTGAATTGGCATGAGAGCCATGTTTTTGTGGCGTAGGAGCCGATTTTGTTTGTTGGCGTGAAAATCGAAATTTTGGGATGGCATGAGAGCCGATTTTTTTATTTTTGGCGTGAAAGCCAGATTTTTTGAAAACCAAGTTTTGTTTTGTTGGCATGAAAGTCAAATTTTAGATTTTTGGTATAAAAGCCGATTTTGGTTTTTGGCATGAAAGCCAGGTTTTCGTTTTTGGCTTAGAAGTCGATTTTTGTTTTTGGCATGAAAGCCATGTTTTGGTTTTTGGCGTGGAAGCCAATTTTTGTTTTTGGCATGAAAGCCAAGCTTTGGGTTTTGGCGTGGAAGCCAATTTTGGTTTTCAAAAATGCAAGTATCGACTAAAAGTCACCTCCCTGTTGAATGGTATTGTAAGTATCGATGGAATGTCGCCTCCTTGCTCATTTGGTTTGCGAGTATCGATGGAATGTTGCCTCCTCGCGAATTGGGGTGCAAGTATCGACTGGATGTTGTTTCCCTACGATTTTTAAAATTTGTAGTCTTTTTTTTTTTTGGACCTCTGTTTTTGTTTGAATTTTGGGTTTGTGGATATCAACTGGAATGTTGTGTCTCCACGATTTTTTTGAAATTTTGCAAGTATTGACAAGGTGTCGCTTCCTTGCGATTTTGAAATTTTGGAATAGCTTCCTTTCGATTTTTGGGTTTTGCGAGTATTGACTGAGCGTTGCTTCCTCGCGGTTTCTAAGAAACCATTTTTGTTTAAAGACACGAGGGTCATAAATTTTGACTCAAAACCATTTTTGGTTGTAAAAGTCGGGATGGACTAGGGTGGAAATCCTGAGTCCTGTTTTTTGCTTCAAACCATGAATTTTGGGTTCAAGGATCGAAAGTTTTGTCAAGTCCGGGAAGAGGCTCCTAAACTTGGATTTTTTTTTAATTTTTTGAAGAATGAAACTATGAAAGTAAGCATTGTTTTGATTTTTTTTAGAAATTTCAACATAAGGATGAAAATTCCAAAAGGAGTGGGTCTGACGAGTAAGTACCTGAGAATAGGCTTTGGCCGTGTAGGCATTGCTCTGACCCAGTGGCGTAAGTCTTCAAGGGTAGTACAACTTCAAGAATTTGCCATTGATGAGTAGCATACATCTATCGCCTTCCATGTTTAGAAAAGCGTATGTGCCGTTTGAGAAGACTTTGTCGATGACGAAGGGTCGCTCCCATTTTGGTTCGAATTTACCTTTGGATTTGTGGGCGAAAACCATTGGCCTTTTTACTACAAGAACCAAGTCACCTTTTTTATAGGCGCGTTGCCAGACCTTCTTGTCGAAAGATCCTGCCATGCGTGCTTGGTATAGCTAAATGCTTTGTAGAGCTTCAAGCCGTCTTTCATCGAGATTATCCAATTCTTGGAGTCTCAATTTGACATTGCTTTCTTACGTCATGTCATTTTGCAAAGATACCCTCAAGGAAGGAATTTGTACTTCCAAAGGAACAACAACTTCTCATCCATAGATCAAAGAGAATGGTGTGCTATGGGTTGGTCCTCGAACGGTGGTTTGGTAAGCCCACAAAGCTTCAGGTAGTTTGTCTCCCTAGTATCTTTTGTAACTAGAGACCATTTTCTTAAGAATTTTGCTAAGTGACTTGTTGACGGCGTCTGCTAATCCGTTCGCTACCGCATTATATGGAATCAAATGACAACTTTGGATTTTGTACTTGTCGCGGAACCTGTAGAATCTGTGATCCTGGAATTGTGGTCCGTTATCATGGAAGAATCTTTTAGGTATGCCGAAGCGATAAATAATGTTGGTGCGCAAGAATTAAAGGACTGATGAGGTCTTCATTTTGTTGAGCGCAAATGCTTCTGACCACTTAGAGAAATAATCTGTAGCGGCGAAGATGAAGCGATGACCTTTGCTTGATGAGGGAGAGATAGGACCTATGATGTCCATACCCCAGGCTTCAAAAGGCCATGAGATCACTGTAGGATGTGGCCATTCTGGACGCATGTGGACATAATCTCCATGAACTTGGCATTGTTGGCAACGTTTAGCAAATTGCATAGCGTCAGCTACCATGGTAGGCCAATAATAACCTAGCATTTTTATCTGATCGTAGAGCTTAGAATCAATCTGATAAGCTCCACAAAGACCAGCATGTACTTCTTTAAGGGTTTCCTCGGCTTCTTGTTGTGATAAGCAACGTAGAAGTACTCCGTTGAAGGATTTTATGTAAATCATTTTTGAAGGAATATCCAAATGAAAGTTTGGGGCTCGTCTTTGAAGGCTTACCCATTCTTTTGGATCTTCAAGTAGGATTCCGAACATAATGTAATCAATGAACGGATCTCTCCAGTAGCCGATTGGAGGTTTGAGGATGGACATCCAACTTCCAACCACTTGGTGGCATTCAGAAACTGCTTGGTGTGTGTTAAGAGGAGGGAGAATCCCTTTTTGACACAGTGTGATTTGCAAGTTTTCCCCTTCTTGGATTGCCATAGATGTGGCGAGTCCAGCAAGGGCATCTGCACGGATGTTTTCACCTCTGAGGATGTGGGTGATGTGACAGATGTTAAATTTTTGTCGAAGCGATTGCGCCTTGTTGTAGTAAGGCATCAGATCAGGCTTCCTAACTTCAAATTTCTGATTCATCTGGTTGGCGATCAGTTGAGAGTCCCCAAAAGCTTCCAGCATGTTGATGCCAGATACGAGGGCGAGTTCCAATGCTACAATCAGGCTAGGTACTCAGCTGCATTGTTTGAACATGGTTCCATTAGCGACAAAGCGTGTGGAGTCATGTATTTGTTGGGACTGACAAAGAGGATGCCAATTTCCGATATTTGCTTTCCTTTTTCATTCGTCTTGGTTGCGCCATCAAAGTACATGTCCCAGGAAGCATTTGGTAAGGAAGTTTACACATTGTAAACAGATTCGTCTAGGAGATCATCCCTTAGTGGAGAATCTTTAGGCAATGGGTGCTCTGCGGGAAAGTCTGCTAGAGCTTGGCCTTTGATTGCCTTTTGTGGTACATACCTAATATCGAATTGCGATAGAAGGATGGACCATTTTGCCAATCGGGCATTGAGAGAACCTGCTTTTGTGACAAGGACCTTTAAGAGATTGATCATCGAAATCAGGTAAACTGTGTTGGACAGTAGATAGTGACGCAGCTTTTGTATGGCGAACATCACTGCAAGACATTCTTTTTCGACTGGAGAGTAGCGATGCTCTACACCTACCAACATGCGGCTGAGGTAATATAGAGCAACTTCTTTTCCCTCGTCGTTTTTTTGTGCTAGTAGAGCGCCAAAGAGTAATCGAGAGCTCTTGTGTACAAGATGAATAGATTTCCAGTTGTGGGGGCAGCCAACACTGGAGGTTTAGTCAGGTATATCTTGATGTGTTGAAATGCGGCTTCACATTCAGCATCGCAAACAAAGTCCACACCTTTCTTCGTGAGGCGAGAGAATGGACGACACTTCCCTGACAGATTGGAGATGAACCTTCGGATGTATGCCAACCTTCCTTGAAGCCTTTCTAGTTGTCTTAGGGTTCTTGGAGACGACATTTCTAGGATAGCCTTGACTTTGGTGGGGTCAAGTTCTATTCCGCCTTTCCGAACTATGAATCCGAGAACTTACTCGATGAGACACCGATGAAGCGCTTTAGTGGATTCATCCGCAGTTTGTGTTTGCGAAGTCGGAGGAAGACTTCTCGAAGATATTTGAAATGGTCTTCTTTTCTTCTGCTTTTGACAGTGAGGTCGTCGGCATAACATTTGACCGTCTTGTGCTGCATTTATTGGAATATTTTCATCATAGCCCTCTGATATGTTGTACCAGCATTTTTCAGACTAAATGGCATGGCTGTGTAGCAATACACGCCAAATGGAGTCTGAAATGATGTTTGTCTTTCTTCTTCAGGATGCATCTTTATCTGATTGTAGCCAGAGAATCCATCCATGAATGTCATTTGCTCGAATCTGTAGGTGTTGTCGATCATCACCTCTGGTATAGGGAGCGGAAACTCATCTTTAGGGCAAGCATTATTCAGGTCTCTATAGTCAATACAGACTCTGAACTGCCCATTTTTCTTTGTCACGGGGACGATGTTGGCCAACCAGTTAGGATGCTGTTCCTCACAGATGAAGCCAATGCTTTTGAGTTTTTTAACTTCTTGTTCAATTTTGTCCATCACATCAGGACGGAATCTTCTTTGGCCTTGTTTTACAGGCTTGATGTCTTTTTGCAAATTGAGTTTGTGGACCGCTATTTTGGGGTCTAAGCCAGGCATTTCAGCATAAGACCATGCAAAACAATCAGCGAACTCACGAAGAGAAGTGATATACTCGGGTAACAAATCATCATTTATATTCTTAAGGTAACAAATCATTATTTATATTCTTACTTATGAATACAGGACATGGGTTATCAGGTGTCCCCAACTCTATCTTTTGAACATGATCTTCTGTTAGAAGGTTTGAAAGTGGTTCCTCCACAATGTTTTCGGAGGCTTCTAACTTAACAAGACCTTCCGGAGTTCCAAAGGCATTTGCAGACCAAGGTTTTGCTTTTGTCCATGGGTCTTCTTGATCAGTATTCTTCTCAAGACTGGCAATGAGATGATCCCAATCACCTGTTGAAACTAGGTCGAAGTAAGGTACTTTTGGAGACGATGGTTCTTCTAGGCTAGAAAACCGCACGTCTGTGTCATCGAACAATTCCTCTTCATTGTCAGAGAAATCATACCAATTGGAAGAGCTTCCTGAATCTTTGACGGGTGACTCCTCAAAAAGATATTCAGGGAGATCAATGTCTTCATGGACACGAGATGTTGAGGCTTGGCCGGCGAAACTACTTTGTAGCCTTTGTGTCAACCATCTCACTCATGGGAGTGACAGGATCATACCCTAACCCATATGAAGACTTGTCTATGTGATGGTGGAGTTTCCAATCCTCCAGTTGACTTTTTCTCAGGGTGGGTTCCTGTAAGGTCCTGGACCTTACTGGGTCAGTTGGGCCCAATAGTAGGCCCGTTGACCTATTTATTTTGTTATTATTATAATTATTTGTATTTTAGATATTTAAGTGAGTTTAGATCATGAGCGAGTTCCTTCTGGTGCTAGATTAATGTCTGCAAAGTTTCGTGCAACTCCGAGTGTGTTTGACCCTAGTAAGGGGGTAGTTTGCAATTTAGTGAAAATTGAGTGTCTTTCCGAAAATTCCAAACGCTGTGATTTTTGGGTTCATTGGAAAGGTCTCGTCGCGTTGATCATTTTTGTCTTTTGGCTCGTCGCGATCCGACGATCAGATACCCTTTAAGTGGTCCATTCCTTCATCAGACCCATTTAAAGGCAAATATGTTTCAAAAGCTCGATTCCAAGCTTAGTGGTGGCACCGTGTGTTTGCAACTGGATATCTCCAAAGCTTTTGATAAGCTTAGCTGGCCTTTCCTTTTCAAATCCCTTCACTACTTTGGTTTCTCTTCCAAGTGGATCAACCTAATTCGGGAATGTGTCTGTACTGCCAAAGGCTCGATCCTCATTAACAGATCTCCCTATGGTTTTTTCAGCTCCTCCTGTGGGCTAAGGCAAGGGGACCCTCTATCCCCTTACCATCCATAGCCTGGTTTCTAACAGTACCATCTCCCCCCTCTCCTCTGTTCCTAACACCCCTTGCCATCTTTTGTATGCTGACGACATTCTTCTGTTCCTTAAAGCCCATAAAAGGAGCCTCTTAGCCTTGAAGGAGGTAATCTCAAATTACCAAGTCAGCGCTGGCCAATCCATTAACTTGGACAAGAGTAAACTCTTCATTGGCAAATGCAACCACAGGAAGAGAAGACTTATCTTGGACATCACCAATATCCAAGATAGACCTCTCCACTCTTCCTACCTCGGAGCTCCTCTCACCATTGGCATCCCCAGAAGACAGCATTTCACCCCCCTACTGGACAGATTCCTTAGCAAGCTCTCAGGCTGGAAATCTAAGCTTCTCTCCATCGCTGGTAGAAGGATTTTGGTTAGGCACGTGCTTAGCAGTCTTCCTATCCACATTGCCATGGTTCTTCCTATCCCTAAGTCGATCTCTACTAACTTGGAGACTATCATGAGAAACTTTCTGTGGTCTGGGGGGGCTCTCAGGCAGAAAAGAAGCCAGATCAACTGGGCTACTGTCACTCTCCCCACATCTGAAGGAGGTCTGGGAATCAGACGTATCCATGAGCAAAATGCTGCATCCTTCATTCAATCTGGCAGTTCTTGGAAAGTTGGGGACGGCAGGTTGGTAGACCTCTGGCATGATAATTGGATGCAAGCTGGTAGTTTGGCCTCTCAGTTTCCTTCCCTCCACTTTCCCCCTAATCAGAAGCTCCATTCCCTCTAGGATGGTAACCACTGGCTGTTTCCTCCTGATATCCCAAGTGCAGTGGCTGCCTCTCTGCAGGAAGGTGTCCAGCTCCTCTCCTTGGATCCTCTCTCCAAAGACTCTCTGCTCTTGAACTCCCATGAGGATCAAGGCCTCTCTATCCAGGAAGCTTGGCAATTAGTCAGATCAAGGAATCCCTCAGCTTACTGGTCGAACTGGGCTCCTCTGGTTTGGAATTACATTCAGCAGTTGAGGGTATCCTTCTTTGCCTGGAGGCTCTTGCATGGTAAAACTCCTTCTCATCTCTGGCTCCAACTCTCGGGAATCAGCCTGGCATCTAGGTGTAGTCTGTGCTCTCAGGCGCAGGAGTCTACTCTCCATCTCCTTTTCCTCTGTCCCTTCTCCTCTGACATCTGGAACTGGATCCTTTCCTTGGCTGGAATTGCTGTTGCTGGTCCCCTTCTCCCCTCCAAGATCTAGCAGGCCCTCTCCCATTGCAGTGATAGATTGGCTTGTAAAGGTGTTGCTGCCATCTTCTTCTCCACAGCCTTTGCATTATGGAATTGCAGGAATGAAGTCATTTTTAACAACCACAGTGCCTCCCAGGTGAAGGTCACCCTCTTCCTGACTGAGCTCCTCTCTGCCTCTCTCAAGCGAATCTCCAAGCCTTTCTCTGGTAGACCTCTAAAGCACTTTTGTAATTTTTTGTTCTCCAATTCTTAAACTGGCTTTATGCTTCTGGATTGCTATTTTCCTTTTCCTTGCTGTTGCTCCTAGAGTTTCTTTTTGTGGGCTCTTAGCCTCTGTTTCTCTTCTCCTCTTCTCTTAATACAAATTACCTTTTAGCAAAAAAAAAAAAAGCCTTTTCCCTTCCCTCTCTTCTTAAACAAGGATTAACCCTAACCTTGTATTCATCTCTATAATGAACGAGAGCTACAACATCCCTTCTCCTTCCTCTTCATCTTCTCAAGCCCAGAACTCCCTCCGGAGGAGATCATTTTCTTCCTCTCGATCTCCTCTCTCCACTGATACTAGTTGGTAAGCCTTTTCCCATCATCAACTTTTCCATTCGTCTTCTCTTTTCTTTAGATTAGGTTGAACCTTGATCTTTTTCCTTTCTTTCTTCTTCTCGGTGTTCTCGATTACGTTTGGTTGGGTTAGATTCGTGGTTTCTGTGGTAGAAGGTTTCTCCTCAAGTTCCCCAATTTCAAATCTTCTTCTTGGTTGAGGCAAGTAGATATGCAATTTATAATTGATCATTGTCTATATTGTTTTCTATTGATTGCAATGATATCCATGTCAGATTTCCCTAAATTCCAAGCTTGTTGTTGATATTGTATTAGGATTGACATGTTAGGTTAGGTTTGGGGATTTGGGTTTGAATTAATTTGTAATTGGTAAACTTTGATGTTTAAATTGTTATTTTGGAACTTAAATGATGAATGTGATGAAATGGGAGCATGGAGGCTTGTTTTTTGCAGATTAGCCATGGATTGGCCAGAGGAAAAAGGAGAGAAAAACCCATTTTTCGGGGTTCAGGTTGTACAGTGCCGATGAATCGGACTGCAGACCGATCGATTGGACAGAAATTGGTCTCAGTTAATTGAGACGGATCTCAGACCGATCGATCGGACCTACAGACTGATCGATCGGATGACTTTTTAGCTGAGACGGGTTACAGTCTAATCGATCGGACCTCTTTGTCCGATCAATCATATGGCAATTTTCTGATAGCAATTGGAAACTTCGAACACTTGTAACTTTTAATCCGCCCGTTGGATTTCTACATATTATGCACCGCTGGAAAGCCCTTGAGATGTAGAATCCAGTGGTTCTAGTTTCATCACGATCGGAGGTCAAGAAGTTATGTAAATACTTGGATTATTGACCGAGCATAGATTTTATTGGAAATGAGACCAGTAACTTAGGTTTAGGCCTTAGATGTTGGAAACTATGAACCTACTATCACTTGATCAATAATGGGGATTAAATCATGGCACGTGGCTTGGTGTGCTTCGATTGGGTTCTTTGGGTATTCGTGTATTACACATGGTTTAAACGAATGCGTATGGAATTGTTTTGACAGATGCTCAACATGATTGTACACCAAGGAATTTCCCTAGAAGCATCGTTGATTCAATTTCTATACGTACTCAGCTAAAACATGTAGAGTACAAGGATGACACCACTTGCCTAGGTTTGGATTGTAATACCTCCTTGACTTGTGAATTGTTTCCGTTGTTATAATCCCTTGTACACTCTCTTTTGGTATAAAACACTTAACTAATTATGAAACATAAATTCTTGTAGGAATAGAATATGGACCTGACTTAGAGTGTATCGTAGGAACCTTGTGTTATGCATTTGATAAACATGACTGTCTAGTAAGAAAGTGTTAGTTTTATGGTCTCAATACCAGTATATGATGAATAAATTGATTAATTTCTTTATTTATCAATATATATATTATTGATTTCCTTTCCTGAGATGAACGGTGTTTTATTACTTGTTTGCACATAACTAATACAAATGACATAATGGTTCATGAGATGAACCGGAGTCCACAAGTATACTAGATGTAATACATGTGTGTGGATGAGATCCACATACAGCAGATATGTATTGCAAATCTTATACTTAAATATCTTCACAACCAGTGATGAGATTGGGCATCTCATCTGACAAGGTTGCAACACTTTGATCACTATGAGATAGTGTGATTTATCTCGATCATCGGAATGTAAGATTCTGGATCATGGTGCTGGTACATTGGATGTATTGAAGGACCATGAGAAGCATCTTATATACACTGTCTTAAATTTAAGGTTTGTTCTCATAATTCCCTAGCAATAGGCTCATAATCCTGAGACATTAATGAACTCAAGTTTCTATCTATTCATTTGCTTTGAGTCACCAATGAGTGAGGCCAATTGTAGGTCAACACCTCGGTGATTTGGGTACGTGGTAGTAGAGCTGTGGGAACATTCAATGGTCAAGATGAAATCTATCTTTAATATTCCCTTGTGCCAATTAATGGATTTATCATTGGTAAGTGTGCACCCATTCCAATTAAGAGTTAATTGGACCGGTACCAAATGATCATTATAATTAATTGGGGCTCAAGGATAATAGGATATGGATCTAGTTTGGTGGACAGGTCCAATTGATCCATGGATATAGATAGAGGGGCCTACTTGTGGTACTGAGGAAGTTTAGGGTCTTCATTGTAATATATTCCTAAGACTGGAGTTCAATTGCATTTATATAGTGGAGTTATTTGCAATTAACTGTGGGCCCGGATCGCACATGAGATGTGGGGTCGTGTGTCCCAGTTGGAGCCAGCTTTCTAAGGAATCCCTAGTGGTCCCCACGCTAGCCCAAGATATTAAAAAGATACTAATTATAGTAAAATTCTAAAAGGAAATAGAAAGTTACTATTTCTATTTGAAGTGAGACTTCTAATAGTGGTAATAGTAAGTTACTAATTATTAATGGAAGTGAGACTTCTACTTTAATTAGTAAAAGAGGAAGTTACTAATCATATTTGAAGTAAGACTTCTAATTGTGATTAGTAAGCAACTAATTGTTGTGGAAGTAAGACTTCTATTTCACTTAGAATGAGGTGGTTGCTTAAGTGCTATAAAAAGGGGAGAGGAGTGCCTTGGATGTCCCCATGCATTAATTCCATCTTGGAATTCACGCCCAAGCCCCTTTTGTGCAAGTGTTTCACACTCCTCTTCCTCTTCCTCTTCTAGTTTCTCTTCTAGTTTCCTTTAGGGTGTTTCTCTTGGAGATTCCACCATCTTCTTGAGAAAAGAGAATTTGATACGGGTCATAGGGTGGAAGATCAAAAGGTGTTGGAGATTCTGATTTGATTAGTGAAGGTGTTCATCATCAAAGAAAGAACTCAAAGTCTCCATTAGAGCACTACCAAGCTCCAAAGGTATAATCTACATCCTTGTATGTTGTGGATTTCGTGGTTGCATGTTTAGGTGCTATTTTCTATCTTCTAGATAGGATATATTGCTGTACATGGTTTTTGTGTTTGAGGGATTACATCCTGGATTGAGTTTGTTGCTTTCTAGATAGTTGATCCCTGCATCAAGTGGGTCAAAAGTTTTTGAAACCTATCTGAATGGCCCACCTATTTTCCAACAGAAAGAGGTTATCAAGTGTTTGACTTGTCTTGTATTGTTTTGAATGAGATAATCCCTATGAACATGTCTTGTATATTGATCTAGCCAGGCTTGCTTGTCTTGGTCTATTCTCGTGTCAACACCACTTTATTATTATTTGCATGTCATAGCCATCTGCAGTTTGGGGTTTTACTTGATGGGCCAGTTACTCGAACATTGGGTTGGGCAGTCGGCATTGGACGGCATCCATGGCGTTGAATAGCTGGGAGCGAGCTTCGACCGTGCTGCTATTCCCAGGACCGGGAGTTAGGATCCCACTAGAGCCGGACTTTGGTATCAGTAGTCTGGTTTGGATTGTTACTGGTACCCCGGGAGGTGGCTTGGACATCCTCGGAGTCTCCCTCTTGTTTCTTGCATTGCATTGTTTGGATAAGTGGTTATTGCTAGATGATGTTAGGATTTTTGTCATTGTCTCACATGATTATTATTCATGCTTTATGCCTAGTTTCACTTTCCTTGTATTCACATGATATTACACTTGTCCTTATTCTATATTTGATGCATGCCATGACATTAAAATTTTTCTTATCTATTGCTCAACATGTCGTTGACTCTGTTCCTTGGTGTGCAGACACCTCAGGTGACTATTACTATGAGGAGCAAGCAGGTGAGGAGATCCCAGAGGATCTCCAACCGGTTGAGGAGGAACGAGAGTGGCGTGCCGATGACGTAGAGTAGCGTCATTGATCCTGGCACGAGAGGGATTCATTGGGACTTCATTAGATTCTTTTATTCTTTATTATCACTTGTTGAAACTTTCAAATTATTGACTTCATTATTGTTTTAGATGGCCTTGATTAGTGGGATGGCCATTGTAATAAATTAACTTCCTTGTTTAAGTTTTATTTTATTTCTTGATCAACTTTAATATACATTGAGAGTCATTATCCATCGTTGATTTTCAAATGCCTAGAATTGTATGAATTCCGCAATTCTTATTATACTTGAGGGTTGAAACTTGATATCCTTATAGCGGACTTACGATTCTTGGGCCTAAAGGACAAAAATTTTAATTAGTCCTAAATTTCGCTCCCCGAATCCGGTTTATTTTCGAATCGGGTTTGGGGGACGTGACAGAATTGTATCAGAGCAATGGATGGTTTTTTAGGGTAAAAATTGTAGAAACCATAGGACGCGTGTGAGGATTCCATTAGTTAGTAGGCTGGTTTCCTAGTTTTATTACTAGCATTGTGATGTTAGATTGAGGTATATTGGAACTAACCTTGAATGTTTTACAGGACAATGGATGGTAGACCCACCTGATCTAATAACGAACCACCGCCAGAGGGTAGTTCTTCACATAATGGCCCTGAGAATCAATTTCATCAATTCATGGCAGCATTCATTCAGTCCCAGAAGGACTTGGCTGAACAAAGTCAAAGGCAGAATGAGAGTCAGACTGTATTCCAGGCCCAGATGCTTGAAGTGGTGCAGAAAGTGGTCTAGCCACAGCCCAAGGAACATGATCTCAACCAAGAAGAGGTTCAGGAAGAGGTTTCCACCAGAGTTCCATGGTGTAGAGGACCCCGCTGTTGCTGACGAGTGGGTTGTCCAGATGGAAAAGATTTTTGAGGTGTTCCAGTGCACGGGTGTTTAGCAAGGGCAGTTAACTACCCACATGTTCCGTGGGGAAGCAGAAAGATGGTGGAAGACCGTTAAGAACCCCTACGAGCTGATCGCTGAAGATGTAGCATGGAAGACCTTTACTGAGCAGTTCTAGAAGAAATTTATCCCCGAGCACTATAGGGATTAGAAGATGGAGGAATTTGAGCGATTGGTGCGGGGTGACCTGCCAGTGCAGGAGTATGAGATCTCCTTCACACATTTATCCAGATTTAAAGAGGCTCTGATTCAACCCGAATCAGAGAGGGTTCGAAGGTTTATCAAGGGACTGCGAGCAAACATTAAGATGCAAGTTCAACACAGCAAACTGACCGACTGTGATGATGTGGTCAAGGAAGCATATTGGGCTGAAGAGTCCCTGAAAGATGATATTGCCTTGGAGCAGCAGAGGATCTGGGTGTTGATACCTCAACCCAAGTCACAGAGTTCATCATCCCATCACTTTCAGTAGCTAGCACCCAAGAGGCTACGGTATGAGCCAGTACTTCGACTGTTGCCTCAACGGATCACTTATACTTTTTGTGGAGGAAGTCACCACGTTCGCGATTGCATGAAGCAGTCTAGGGCATGTTTTCATTGTGGAGACCCGGGGCATAAAGTTCGCAATTGCCCAGGGAAGATAGGAGTGGCACCACCCGCATTCCCAGCACCGGCGCCGAGGCCTCTGTTTACACAAAAAATGTCACTTTGCCTCTTCAACATCAAGAAGCCACATGAAGCCGCTTCATACTACAAAACAGGCAATGCTGCTTCAAGCATCAGATCTTGTCAGAATCAAACAAAAACAACAAGATCCTTCAAGACAGCCAAAAGAGGGGTTCACATGAAGTTCGCACCATTTCAACATCATTTCACCCTACTTTACTCCTCGGCAGCTGAACAGGCGCTCGACGACGGCGTCAAAGACATCAAAACTTCGATCAGAGCCTATGGATGATCTCAAAATACCTCCAAAGGGCTCCATGTCAAATTTTAAGTCAAACCAACAACGTTTGACTCTCCATCAACCCTCGAGTAGTAAAACCAAGCCTCTCGGTGGAGAGAACCACTGAGGCTATCACTCATCAAACGGAGCACATGGGCGGCTTCAACATGCTTCAAAAGGGCTGCATGTCAAATTTCAGGTCATTCCGAGAACGATTGACCCGACTTTGACGCTCCGAAACAAAATCAAGGCTACGGCGGCGGAGCACCCTGGGACCATGACATCCAAATCGGAGCCAATGGATTGTCTCAAAATTACTCCAATAGGCTCCTTGTCAAACTTCAAGTCAATCGGACATCGGTTGACCGCACAACAAAGCGCGACATCTTCCCCGCAGCAAAATCAAGCCTATTGGCGACGGGACCCGAAACGGGTTCTAAACTCAAACAAAAGCCCATGGTTGGTCCTATCTACTGCTCAGGAGGATTCACCTCAAATTTCAGGTCATTCCGACATCGTCTGACCTAGTTTCAACTCTTGAAGGAAAATCGGCCACAAAGTCTTCAGCTTTTCCAAAAAATAGGAAACTTTGTGCTCCGATTTGCACGGTTTCTTGTTAGGTTTTCTTCAGGAGAATCAAGTTAATAAATGAGGAGAAATGTCAAGAAAAATGCAGAAGAAAACGGTATCGAAAAAGATCGAAAAACAGCCGAGAAACGGCGACCAATAGGGGACCAATCCCAATGGTCGCTGGCGACCTTGGCCCATAGTCGCTGCCGGCGACCCTAGCCCATGGTCGCCGGGCATGGTTGCCTGGAGACCATGGAAATCCGAATCACCGATTTTGTCGCCAGGTGACCCGTTTTCCGCCCTTTTTCGCGTTTCGGGAGTTCCAGTCCCTGTGATTTCCTGAAAATCTGATTTTTGATGCTCGGAATCGACTAATCTCCATCAACTTCTCGGATCCGCCATCAAGAGCATGAAATCTTCATTGATCATCCCAAGATTTCCAACCAGCTAACCAAGAAAGTGCACTTTCTGTCCGACCGATCGAGAAATCAACAAGACAGATGTCACCGGCCCGCTGGTATCAACCAATGTCTGAAGTTGCATCGCCATCCGACATCAAATAACATGCGGATCTATTGGTGATCATCATAAGAAGAATTCCAAAAGACGCGGCCCGGACCGCGACTCTTCAAATGCTCTGGCGACCACTTAATGTCGTTAATTGACCCATTTTATGACAACTTAATGCGGTCATTAACCCATTATTTTGGACGGCACAATCAAAATCAAACAAATGGGAGTTACAAATCCAAGTAATCATGGCATTAAAACCATGAAACTCCCCTCATCATGGAGATTAAAGGCGATTAAATGCCCATCATCTCCCACCGGCCAATCATAAGCCAAGAAAAAGGAGTTACAAAATCAAGAAATAAAAACTTGTAACTCCTCTCATCATGGAGCATCAATGCCATCAATTCCCATAAACCCACCTTATGGCCACCAAAAGCCTATAAAAGGAGGGTCATTCCAAGAAGAAAGGGCTAGACAGACACACACACAACATTTGGACACATCTCCGATCTTCGAAAACTCTAAAGAAATTCTTGAAGAAACTCTGCCACTCCGCTGCGGAAGAGACACCACAAGGTGATCGAAGTCCCTTGGGGGGGCCACACTGAAAGTCCTTGAGGATCCTAACCCTAGAGGGGGGGGGGGTGAATAGGGTGAGCTACAACTATGACCAATTTACACCAATTTTAACTTCTTAATATAAACTAGTCAAATGTGATGATTAAACAATCAATATGCGGAAGCTAATAAACAATCACCACACAAGCAATCACCACAACACAATATTTATAGTGGTTCGGCCTCAATGCCTACATCCACTACCGGCTTGTGAATCCAATCACCCCACCGGATTTCCACTATTTATGCTTTTAACTAGGCTAAGCAATAACCCTTACAATGTTGCTTTTCAAGGCTAAACAACAACCTCTCTATGTGCTTTTATAGGCTAAGCAATAACCTTTACAAAATGCTTTTCTTAGGCTAAGCAATAACCTTACAAGATGCTTTTCTTAGGCTAAGCAATAACCTTACACAAAGCTTTTCTCTAAGAAGGTGTCTTTACAAAAGATCACTCTAAGAGATACAATTTAAGCTCAAAAGAATTTGCCTCTTGAATAGGCTAATATGAAAGTTTAAAACAAACTCACACAAACACTCTATGCATGCAAAAGTATATGCTCATGATGTGTGTGTGTGATGACTCCAATCAAGTTTAAAAAGAAGGCTCACTCAATATATTGCTTAAAGCAATTCAAAGTTTAAACCTCATAAAAGATTTGATTGAAGTCTTATGCAAATCACATGTATGAAATTTAACTTGTTAATGACATGAAAATCAAAGACTAACAAGTTGTATGAAAATGACTAATTTAGTACATGTGATGCATGTGCATGTTGTTTTCAAAACCAAATTAATTTTACTAATGCTTAAATGAATGAAAACAACAAGCAATGTTTCAACCAAGTAAAAGACTCATGCTATGAAAGAAAAATAAAGATTTTGTCTAAGCATGATTAAAAAAGTTAACAACTTGGATTGAAAACAAAGGTGAAGAATCCAATCTTAATTAGACCAAAGATTAGAAGAAGAATGGATTCAACACATCATAGTTATTATGCTAAATATCATATACCAATAGTTTAAACAAAGCACATAACTATGATTAATAAAGGTAGAGCTTACTTGGAGGTTTAACTCATTAATCCCAAGCTTTAGCTCTCCTAAAGACCTCCTAGCCTTTCCAACTTCATCCCCTTTCAATGGCTCCAAAATGGTCTCAAAGGTTCAAGTTTCAAGCCTTGAAAAAGGTTGGAAATGAATGGACTTTATAGCCAAAAAGTTGTCAACGGCTAGTTCTCGGTCGACCGGCAAAGAGGTCTCGGTCGACTGAGAAAGCACAACGATCATATTTCTGACCGTTGGCTTGTTTCAGCTCAGAAACAGTCCACTCGCCCGACAGTGTTCTCGGTCGACCGAGACCCAGGTCTCGGTCGACCGACGACACTGCCGGGACACCCCCAAAATTTCCAACTTTTGCATTTTGAAGATTTTCTTTGTGGAATTTTGTGGGTCACTAAACCAAGCTTAAAAAGATGTTTTAAAACATTTAAAAACATGAAACACACAAAGCCTAAAATGATTCGAAACATTAAACCAAAGGCTAGCTTGATTTCTTGAAAACTCTTTTCTAAAGCAAATGCATCCAAGATTAAAAGTAAAACATGCATAACACAAATACTTTTCCAAAACTTAAAAGCTATGCATGTATAAAACCAGATTTCAAGGTTTTCTAAAATGATGCAAGTGTGTGTAAATCAAATGATGTTAAAGTGCAAATGCATCCATCAAATTGCAAATTACAAAATCCCTAACACACACCCCCCCCCCTAAGGCCACCTCTCTCCTTCTATCCAACATGGCCTAAATGTGGCTCTTCAGCCCGTTTACTCGGATTTTCATTGGATATAGGACCTTCCCTTGGTCTTTATCCTCTAAAAAACTGAGGTCCAAGCCAAGCCAAAGAATCAAAGCATCAAGCGTTCTCATCTGAAGGACGATGGCGAAGTCCATACATGACTTTCGACCGTCGATCTGAACGAGTCCCTATAATCTCTTGAGAAGTCAAATACATTTTCTTACTTTCCTTTGTATTTTGTATTATTTGTAAAGAGACAAAAAATCACATTTCTTGTCTTTCATTATTGATGAGATTTGTAAATTGCCTTTCACGGCACAAATCGCCTTCCACGGCACAAAAATTGCCCTTCACGGCAAAAAAAATGAAATTGTCTCTCACGGCATTTAAAAAATTGTCTTTTTCTTAAAATATATGTGCAATGGAAAGTTAGAAAAAATAATTGATTTCCTTTCTACTTGCGAAGGTGAATCTCCAGATTACCACTTTAAATTTTAAGTAGAACAGAAAATCTGGCATACCCGTACAAAAAATGTTGATGACCTCACACAACACCAAAAACAGGAAATTGGAACGGAAAAGTGTTCCCAATCCTTCCGTTCCTAATCCGTTAAACCGTTCCAAAAACAGGAAATTGGAACGCTTTAACGGATTAGGAACGGTTGGTACCAAATTGGAACGGAAATTGGAACGCTTTAGGAACGGTTTAACGGATTAGGAACGGAAGGATTAGGAACGCTTTTCCGTTCCAATTTCCTGTTTTTGGTGTTGTGTCACTTTTCCTCCTTCACCATGCTCCCGGCAGCCCCAAGGGTGGGAAGGAGAGGACGAAAGGTCGGAACCCCCATCAAGTTGGCACACCCAGTGGGACCCGTTCATTTGAGAACACAATGCTTGAATTCTTAGGCTCCTTTCTAGTTGGTGGCTTATGTTGGATCATGCATCCAAAAAAACATGAGATGGGATTTTTGGAATTTTCTACCTTTGAATTTGTTTCCATTCTTTCTCATTTCAGAAAAAAAAAAAGAAATCTGATTTCTCTTTTCTAGATTCAAATTTTAGAAAGTTTGGTTCTCCCCTTTTCGGGTTTAGCGCTCGCAGAAATGTTTGAGCCTTTACTCGGATTGGAACACCATTCGCTCTCTTTGATGAGTCCGATAAGGATTTTCAAAAAAAAAAAAAACCTCTTTAAAATTTTTTTTTTTTTTTGGATTCAAATTTGAGAAAGTTTGGTTTCCTCCTTTTCGGATTTAGCGCTCGCAGAAATGTTTGAGCCTTTATTTGGATTGGAACACCATTCGTTCTCTTTGATGAATCCATCAGAAAAAAAAATCATTTTTTTTTCAAAACCCACTAGGGTTTAACCAATTGTGTTTTTTGACCAAAATGGATCTAAGAAAAGCCTTGTCCAAAGTGTGGAGGCAGCTAGACTGTTCGAGGCAATGGTCCTTCAAACGGGTTCATTATGTAATCCTACCCTTACCTGGGGGCTGATCTATCCACTAAGGTTTCATAAGACCAAATTTGAGACCTATGTCTTAAAAAAAAAATCTTCAAAAAAATCTTCAAAAAATAAAAAAAAAACTTTCGTCACATTTGAGTTCAGATTTGAGAAACTTTGGTTTCTTCCTTTTCCGGTTTAGTGCTCGCAGAATTGTTTGAGCCTTTATTCAGATTTGAACATCATTTGCTCTCTTTGATGAATTCAATTTTGATAAAAAAAACCAAAAAAACCTCTGTCATTTTGAATTCAGATTCGAGAAATCTTGGTTCTCTCCTTTTCGGATTTAGCGCTCGCAGAAATGTTTGAACCTATGTTCGAATTGGAACACCACTTGCTCTCTTTGATGAATTCAATCTTGACCTTTCAAAAAAAAAAAAAAAAACTTCTGTCACTTTTGGGTTCAAATTCGAGAAATTCTGGTTCCTTCCCGTTCTGACTAAGTGCTCGCAGAATTGTTTGAGCCTTATTCGGATTGGAATACCATTTGCTCTCCTTTATGAATCCAATCTTGACCTTTCAAAAATCCCATCTCCTGTCCCTTCCAAGGATGCGATTTACAACATTTGTGCATAGCGGTGCTAGTACGCCCTTTCGGGTCTACTGTATTCGCGACCGACACATTTGTATCTCCAACCTTATATCATCTTACCTCGAGTGAGCCTTGCTTCTCGGTAATTTGAATTAAGGTTCACAATTGCTTCTAGCAGTCACTGGAACGCTCACCCTGAGCCTACCATACTTACATTTAGAACAATTGTACCCTCTATGGCCTTTTGCCTCTTTCATCTTGCTTGGGCTGGGCCATGTCCCCTCGAGCGATTTGAAAAGACAAAACCATAGTTATTTTCCATTTATGATCACTACATTCTTGTGATTACTAATGGATCTGGTCTTATTTCAGAAGTTTTCCAAACTAACAATGGCAGCTTCATTGACCTTCACTTTCGATGATAATAAGTACCAACTCTTGCTTCGAGAAAAACAAAACAAGCGCACTCACAAGCGCCCCAGCAGTTGTCGAAGCATCACCTCCCTCTGCAACTCTCAAACCGGGTCGACCTCTACTCCTTGAACCATCGTCTTCGGGTCGTTGGGACCATTCTCACTCCCCGCAGAAGAACCTGCACCTGCCAAGAAGCAAAAAACCGCCCCTGAACATGTCGCCACTCCGACACCAAGGGCAACAATCAAGAAACCTGAAGCCCGTTGCAATCCCACGAAGCCTCAACCTCCAAGAGACCAAGTCTGCCCTAAGACCTTCCCTAAAACGAAGGAGGTCTCAAACATTTGCAAAGCCAGCATACCTAGCCCCTCTTAAGGAAAACCGGTTCTACTTTCTCTCTCACATGAAAGAGGAGAAACCTAACCCCAACCAAACAAAAAAATCAACTCAGCATGAGCCGGCTTGCTCCTATAAGCCCAAAATCAAGTCATGCATCACCAGACCAACGCAAGAACCTGCTAAGGCCTACACTCCTGCAAGTCGACCCTTCATCTCAACAGGGGCCGAACTTTTAAAATTCAAAGCCTCACTGAGACAGGCAAAGGACCGCGTCCAGATCCTGTCCATGCCTAGCTTCAAAGAAGATAAACTCGGCTGCTGCGCACGGGGGACTACATCCTTCATCGCTAGGCATAGCCATAGCTAACTGAAGCTCAAATTGCCTGTCGTATATGTCGTCGTGCGGCGTATCGACAAAAGAGACTAGAGAAGTAAAGAACCCAGCATTCTACTCTTCAAGTCTCTGAAAAATGGGTTGAAAAAGAAAGACCCGACCAAGCTGTCACTGTCTATATGGTTGGTAAAACCAAAAAACGCCAGAAGTCAGCAACCAAAATTCATGTCAGAAAACCGGTGACTCGTAGCATCTCTCGGACACGAAGACATCAGGAGGATTCTCCCGCTCCTTCAAGCCAAGGACATCGGAGTAACCATTCCTCTGACTCTTCATCCAAAAGAATGAGCTCCAGCTCAGTCACCAAGACAATATCCTCATTCGACTCTCGAAGGATGAACGTCCTGGTTACAAATGCTGAGCAGCCTCCACCGCATGATGACGTAACAACATTGTCGCGACCCCGGACCGGGAATTCCGAAGGAATGGATCTGAAGTCGGGACATTAGTGTCATAAAACCACAACATCTATAAAAATGATTAACATACATTTATCTAATTTCTCACAGGTGTCCGCGGTGAGGATATCACAACCATCAATGAATATTTCTTTTAAGTGCGGAAGCGTATAGCAAATCAAATAGTCCATCCATCCTTAGTCATGAAGACAATATCATAAGTATGAAAAACTGTATCAGAATGAGCAATGATCAGTAATATGTTTCCCAAAAGTAGTTAAAGTTTAGCAAAAGATCATTTAATTACATTCCCAAAAAGAGAGGCCAACAAAGGCCAATATAGACAAAACAATAACCCAAAAGAATGGTTAAATAGTTCTCCTCAAAATGTACGCCTCTCGTAGCAACCCGATGTCTACATGACATCGTCAGCACGCCACTTGACTAGAGGTTGCGGCTCACCTACCACTTCCTCCGGCTCCTCCTCAAGGAAACCGGCGACGGGACCTGAGTACCAAAGCAAATGGGTCAGACACGACGGTCTGGCAAGAGGGTGAAAAGATACAACAACATATAATAATAAAGGAAATATCTTGAAAAGCATAGAAATCTGTTTAAGCAAGAACTCTCATAAAATAGATAAATTATTTGCTAGAAAACAAGTAAACAAGATAAAACATATAAGGTATCCAAGGAAAACGGGAACTAACAAGATGACAATCACATAAAGCTAAGTCCTCTGTCACTAAAGTGACAACAGTATAACGGGGCGTTAATCTCAGCCACACAAGGTGAGGAGAATCAACGTAAATCATATATACAATATAAATATACGGGACGGGACCACGGTAGCGAACCGGGTATCGGGACGGGACCACGGTGATAAACCAGGTATCGGGATCCCAACTGCAGCTGGCGGGACGGGAGAGGGATCTCCAAGTCGGTGGATCAAACCGACAAGGTATCCAAGCTTAGTGATGCCGACTCATAGGTTAAATAGCAAATCGAGACTAGAACGAGTAAATCAATTGCAAATGCAATAAACATGCAGGGCTAGTATACTCAAGTACATAACTTACATTTCGTGTCGGGCAATACTCTTCGGGACAAGTCAATGTTACTATCATGCTTTCGGGAACACAACTCATGTAGTGTAAATCTTGGAAATGAAGAAATATAATGAACTATTACAATCCCGGGAAAATATTGATTTCAAGATCTATTTAAGTGAATAGGGGTCCCGTGTGTCGATTATTGAAATGATTTGGTACTCCTTGAGTTTGAAGACATTCCGGGCTCCTTATACACTTTTACGATTTTTAAAACTTAACATGAGCTTATGGTTAGAACTAGGTATTACCATAGAAGATCAAGACTATAAACGGTCCATCCTAAGTATGATGTTAACCCGGAACACTCGAGCAACCTACTCAGTCACCAAAAGGAATAGAATTCGCGATACCCAAGGAAATAGACCTTGCGTTTAGGTATGAAGAAAATATATTGTCGTTCCATCCCATTCTAGATTGAAATAGATTGAACTTCGATGCATCCGAACCAACCGTGAAGAGCATTGGCTCAAGACGCCCTCACATATGGTCAAATGAGTCCAAGGAGGGTAGCCAAGGTCCCACCTAGAACCAAGAATTAGTGCCTAGATCATCACCATTCTTTTCTTTTAGTTCCCTAGTCTTGAAGACCTTAGATTAGGGCATAATTAGTCTTAACACTAATGAATATACCCCTAGGACTCATAGAAAGCACAATTGTTTCAAAAAAAAAAAAAAACAATATCAAATTTCACTGATCGGCTCGAAAAGCCTCACAGTTAACGACAGTCCGATCGATCGGCCTGCATGTCCAATCGATCGAACCTGGGCGTATTGCAGGTCCGGGAAGGACTTGATTTTTCTCCCCCCCTTTTTTTTTTTTTCCTTTCCTTCCAACACATAAAAACCAAATAGAACTATAAACAAGAAGACTTAAACACATGTTTCCAAGACATTAAATGAGGCTATCAAGATGCATTAAGAGCATTTATTTCAACCATGAAAATCAATAAAAGCATGAGAAGGAATCATTAATGTTTCCCCAAACCATTCAAAACTTAAAACACCTAATCATTCACTTGCCTCAAGTCCAAGCTAGCTGAACCAAGCCTCAAATCACCTCTATAGCTCAAATCCAAGCTACAATAAAAAACCCCCAAAACAAACCCTAAAATGGGTTACACAAAGAATGAAAATGAAAGAACTTTCAATAATGCAAATGTAGCTTCTCAAGGGCTAGAGGAACACTAATCTAGGAGATGGGGAGGATTACTTACTTGGATGACCTTCAAATGAAGAGAACTAGCTCAAAGAAGATCTCAAGGTTGGAAGATTCCTCCAAAAATGGTATCAAGATGAAGCTTGCAAGATGAGGGGGAGGTTGGTGATCTTCATTTCTAGATTGATGAACTCTTGGTGTGGATTGGAGATGGAGAAGCAAAAAGAAGAAGAGAAAAGCAAGGAAAACCCTAGGTTCAAAAGGTTGTGCTGGAACAAGAAGGATGAAGTGAATGGGATAATGGCTTCCCCTTTGTTAACAATTGAGTTGGGTCCCACTACTAAAGGAACTTGGGTGGCTGAAATCATCTCTTTCGGGACCTCGGATGAATTCGACGAAGAAGGAAGAAATGATCGTCGAAATTTCTAGTTTCCAAAAAGTATATGTTTCGCCAGTTTCGGGAATATCAAGTTTCAGGTACAGGTTTAGTATAAAAGGACTGTTTTGCCCCCTCAAGGCTTGAAAATCGGGTTTCGGGGCCTCGAATGGGCACGGGATCAACATGAAAGTTGTAGGATTCAGCAAGATGAATGCAACGGGTCAAGAAAGCAATCCAAAACAATTCCGAAAAATCTCTCAAGTAAAAGCGAAGCCGAAAGGGAACCCCCAAAGGGCCCCACTAGCTATCAAAACACTCCAAGTTGCCCGAACTAAAACAAAGGCTATTCCAAACCCAACTTAGTCAAAATCACTAATCAAGCTTAGCACTAACACACAACTTAATTAGCACTAATCGGGTTCACTCGGGTCGGGGTCTTACAAGCATGCATCCAGCAGTTGGAGCAAGGACAACAGAGAATTGAGGCCATGATAGAAAATCTCCTCCTCACTTTTCAGCGTCCACTAAACTATGAATCTCCCCCGAGTCATCAAGGTGGAGAGGAAAACAATGAGTCACGCACCCTTACTAAAAAGGACATCGATGATATCCTCGCGAAAGCAAAAGAAGAGGATACGCTGAAGGAACATGGGATCAAGCCACCATATCCCTTATGGATGGACTCGGTTCCGTTCCCTGCAAAATTCAAACAACCTACTCTCCAGACATATACGGGGAAAGGTTCAGCCAGAATACATGTCATCCACTTTAAGATCCTGACGAGAGCTATTGCGGATCAAGATGCCCTCAAGACCCATCTCTTTGCAAGTACCCTAAAAGGTACAGCCTTCGATTGGTACTCCACTCTGCCGGAGGACTCCATTCAAAACTGGGCCATGCTGGAGACACGCATCCTCACCCACTTCAAAGGAGAAGATCACCCTATTACTATGGCACAGCTCTGCAGCCTAAAACAGGGAGAGCATGAGTCAACATACGACTTCATTCACAAGTGGAAGGCAATGGCGTACAAATGTTCAGTTGTACTACCACAAGCGTCGCTCGTTGACATCTTCCGTAACAACTTGAGGCAAGGATCCGCTCCATGATTATCGGCAATAAATCAAAAAACCTGGGAGAACTCCTGAAAGCATCTATGGAGGCTGAAACAGTGATCAAAGACCTCAACAGTAAAAAATCATCAAAGAAAGAGCTGACCACCATTACGACCTCGAAACCAAAGAAAAAGTTAGTTCTTAATGTGCAAACCAAGTCAGCTCCTTAGCAACCAAAGAAAGCTGAAAACAAAACTGCAGGTAAGAAATCTGAACTCTTTGAAGCCTTCAAAGAAAGAGTAGAAAAGAAATACCCATTCGATGAAGATGTTGAAGAAGTTTTTTAAGCTCTCGTAGCAAATGGTAAACTCACCTTACCTGAGCCCAAAAGACCGAGAGATGTTGGCAAAACCCATGATCCTCGGTGTTGTCCATACCATCAAATGATCTCACATCCTCTCAATCAATGCTTCATTGTGAGAGAGAAGATCAACGAGATTTGGAAGAGCGGAGTCATCAACTTTGATCAAAACTATGGGTCTGCCTCCGTCAACATGGTGTCATATGGACAAACTTCCAAGTCACAAAAGGAGAAGATCACTACTCCCTTCAAGGTGATAAAAATGACCTAGATGTCCCAAGAGTTGGTTCCTTATCCAACATCAGACAGACAACCCATATGGGTACATCTCGACCTCCTAGAAGATGAAAATTTGGAGATCGTCAAAACAAAGCCTACCGCTCAACAACAAAGGCAAGCCAAGAGACAACTCTGCAAGCTCAAACAGCAAGAGAAGGCTCAATCAAAGCAAGAAGTCCCTGAAAAAGCAGAGACCTCTTCCACTGCTTCACTGGGGGCAATGGAAGAATCCAAGGCTTCAAAGGTGGTAAGAAAATCCACCCTTGATGATTTCATGCAACCTCATTACAGAAATGAAACTACGTAGGGGGCATCATACTCTTGCAACTCAGTAATTGGATTCTCCATGGATGGGTACAGGTCCAGTGACACTACCAGTGATACCGATGAGTGGGAAGAATCCCTTGAAACAGGAGAATACCTCTCCGATGAGGAATGGATTCCTGAATCTCATCTTATGCCAGTGATTTGAGAATCCATTCCTCATCAGAGAGGTATTCTCCTGTTTCAAGGGATTCCTCCCATTCATCGGTATCACTGGCAGTATCACTTACTCGTATCCATCCATGGAGAATCCAATTACCGAGTTGCAAGAGTATGATGCCCCCTACGTAGTTTCATTTCTGTAATGAGGTGGCATGAAATCACCAAGGGCGACTTTTTTTACCACCTTTGAAGTCTTAGGAAGGGACTCCTTTGTTGCCCCAAGTGAAGCTGTAAGACCCCGTCTCGAGTGACCTCGATTAGTGTTAAATAAGTCGTGTTTTAGTTTTAAGCGTGATTAGTGTATTGTGGTTAAGTTAGGAATATAATAGCTTTTGTTATAACTTTGGAGAATTTTGAGTTCCTTTGTGATTAGTGGGACCCTTTGGGAGTTCTTTTTATGACTTTGCGTTTACTTGGGGGATAATCCGAGATTTCTTTATTTATTATTTTAATCCCGTTTTATTTATCTCATTAATCCCTACAACTTTCATGTTGATCCCGTTCCCGTCCGGAATCTTAAAACCCGACTTTCCTAGCATTGAGGGCAAAACGGTCATTTTACACTAAATCTGTACCCAAAATTTGACATCCCTAAAACCCACGAAACATATACTTCATGGAAACTAGATATTTCGGCGATCACTTTTTTTTACTTCGTCGAATTCGTTCGAAGCCCCGAAAAAACATGATTTCAGCCCACAAAGAATTCTAGTGGTGGGACCCAACTCTATTGTCTATAAAAGGAGAACTCTCCTTCTCTTTCCCCCTTTTCTAGCTCAAACTCCAATCTTCACCTAGGGTATTCTCTTCTCCTTCTTCTCTTACTTTTTCATCACCAAATCCACCACCAACCTTGCACAAATTGAGAAGTAGAGATCATCATCTCCTTCCTCACCACCAAAGCTTTCCATTGATACCCTTTGTGGAGAAAACCTTCCATTTCAAGATCCTCATTGAACTACTCTTGCCCATTTGGAGAACCTACAAGTAAGCAACCCTCCCCATCTCTTAGATTTGTGTTCCTTTGGTCTTGAAGTGGTTCCATTTTCTTTATTGAAAGCTTTCTCTTTCTATTCCTTGTTTTGACCCATTTAGGGTTTTTTTTTTGGGTCATTGTAAGACCTCGACCCGAGTGAACTCGATTAGTACTAATTAAGTTGTGTGTTAGTTCTAAGCTTGATTAGTAGTCTTTGACTAAGTTGGGTTTGGAATAGCTTTTGAAATAGTTTTGGGGAATTTTGATTGATTTGTGATAGTGGGGCCCTTTGGGGGGTTCCTTTTTATGACCTTGCATGCGCTTGAGGATTTATCGAAGATTTTTGCATTCATTGTTTTAATCCCATTTTATTTGTATTGTTAACCCCTAGAACTTTCATGTTGATCCCGTCCCCGTTTAAGATCCTGAAATCCGATTTCATAGCCTTGAGGGCAAAACAGTCATTGTATACTAAATCTGTACCCAAAACTTGATATTCCCGAAACCCGTGAAACATATACTTTTTGGAAACTAGATATTTCAGCGATCATTTCTTCCTTCTTCGTCGAATTCATCCGAGATCCCGAAAGCCAAGATTTCAGCCCTTGAATGTCTTAAGTAGTGGGACCCATTTCCATTGCTTATATAAGGAGAACCCATCTTCCTCATTTTCCTTTTCCAGCACAAGAAAGAACCTAGGGTTTACTTTGGCAACTTTTCTTCTTCTTCTGGCTCTCTCCATCTCAATCTCCTACTAATCTTGCACCAACATCAAAATGGAGATCATCATCTTCTTCCTCATCATCATAGCTCTCTATTGATACCATTTGTGAAGAAAACCCTCCATTCCAAGATCTTCATTGAGCTTACTCTTGCCATTAAAGGACCTTACAAGTAAGTAATCCTTCCCTTCTTCTATATTTGTATTCTTCTAGCCCTAGAGAAGCTTCATCTTCATTATTGTAAGGTTTCCCATTTGATTTCATTGTTTGACCATTTTAGGGTTTGTTTTTGGGGATTTTGTTCATAGCTTGAATCTTTGGCTTGGAAGAGTATTAGAGCTTGATTTCCTTGATTAGAAGACCCAAGGCAAGTGGATGATTTGATTTTTATAAGCTTTCAGTGATTTTGGTCTTTTTCTACTCATGCCTATTTATTGCATTGGTTTGAAATAAATGTTCATGATAGAGCTTTGGTAGTGCATTTATGTCTTATGAGTGTATTGGTGAATGGCATTTAATTTCTTCTTGCTTGTACCAGATGTACTCTATTGTGAAATGGTTTCGTTCTTTCTTGGTTTTGAATGGGATGTTGATGGAAGAAGTGATGGTATGAACACACATTGGGGTTTTGGAGAAGTGTAGATTGATGTATTGGAGGAGCTTTTAGCTCATTTTATTACAGGAAACGAATGGGAAGTGTGGAGAGTGGTTTGGAGGAGGAAAGGGCTCAAATCTGAACAAAGTGGCTGTTTCCCGCACCTGGCGATCAGCCAGCGGTCACCTGTCGGCTAGCCGTCTGGTGACTGGCGGCCAACCGCTAGCTAGCCGAACAGTCGCGGTTACCTTTCCAGAGAGCAACGTTTCCCTCCTGAAAGCAAGGTCAGCCTCACAGTTAGCCAGCGGCTAACCGCCAGCCAACCGACCCATTCAGTGGCTTTTCCAGAGAGCAACATTTTCTCCTGAGAACACGGTTAGCCTCACGGTTAGCCAGCGGCTAACCGCCAAACCCATCGGCGGCTAACCGCTAGCCAACCGAACCGTTTCAGTTACAATTCTAGTAACCTATCTTTCTGTCAGGTCAACCGCGGTCAGCCAGCGGCTAACCGCCGAATCCAACGGGCGACTAATCACCATCTGACCGCAAGGTAACCGAAATTACCCAGACAACCATCTCCGGTTCGCTCGAGCGCTGAGCTTTGTCGGTCAAAGGAGATTCACTAGGCATTGTATGAGGCCATCCGAGAAAGAAATCATATCACGAAGATGTCATTCGAAGTTTTGAAAATTCAAAGTGTATAAGGAGCCCGGAATGTCCCCAAACTCAAAGAGTACCAAATTATTATTTGATCGACATACGGGATCCCTATTCCCTTCAATCAAATCTTGAACCCGATACTTTACCCAAAATGTCAATTGTTTATTGTACTTTATCGATCCCGAGATTTATACTACGTGCCTTGTTTTCCCGAAAGTATTGAATTACACTTGAAATAGTTACTCGTCTTGAAGTGCATTGCACCACATGAAATGACAGTGTGCCCTTGAGCACCCCCGTCCTGCCTGTTTATTTATTTGTACTTGATTTACTTGCACATGTCTCAATTTGTTATTTGACCTATTAGTCGGCACAACTAAGCTTGGATAACCCTGTTGGTCTGATCCACCGACTTAGAGATCCCCCTCTTGTCCCGCCAGCTGCAGTTTGGATCCTGCTACCCGGTTATTACCATGGTCTTGTCCCGATGCCGCAGATTACTACTGTGGTTCCCGATGCCCGGCTCGCTACCGTGGTCATGTATAGTATATGCATATGTATTTATGAGATCCACTGTTTCTCCTCACCTCGAGTGACTGAGATCAGTGCCTAGTTATTGCTCTGTCACTTTAGTGACAGAGGACTTAGCTACGTGTGGTTGTCATCTTGCTCGTTTCCCCATTTCTTTGGTTACCTGTATATGTTTTATAATGCATACTTGTATTTAAATAAATGTTTTATCTCGTTTATAGAAATTGTTATTTAAACAGGTTTAAATGCTTTTGAAAGTAAATTCATTTATTATCATATTGTCATTGTATTTTACCCATTTGCCAAACCTCCGTGTTTGACCCACTCTTTGGTATTCAAGTTCCGTTGTTGGTTATCCCGAGGAGGAGCATGAGGAGGCGGTCAGAGAACCGCAACAGTTAGTTGAGTGGCGCGCCGATGATGTTATTTAGACATTTGGTTGTCTCGAGATGCGATTCATTTTGGGAGTTGTGGATAACTCAGTCTTTTGGGATTATATTTTGAGATGTATTGGCCTTTATTGGCCTCTATTTTTGGGGAATGTAACTAAATGATCTTTTGTTTAAACTTTAACCTTACTTTTGGATAACATGCTAATGATCATCGCTCATTCTGATACGGTACTATATTTGTGTTATTATCTTTATGATTTGAGATGGATCGAATATTTGATTTGCTACATGCTTCCGCACTTAAATATAAATGTTCATATATGGTTGTGATATCCTCACCGCGGACACCTGTGGGAAATTAAATAAGTGTGTGCACCTTGTTGACACACTATACATATTAACCATTCACTCACCACACCATCATCATCATTAATGTCCCGATCCCGAATTAGTCCTTCGGGCCCGGTCCGGGGTCGCGACAGTCATTGTTTGTAGTTTGGATTATTGGCTTGGAGGAGTGTTTGAGGCTTGGTTTTCTTGTTTAGAGACCTAAGGCAAGTGGATGATTTGATATTTGAGCATTTCATGGTTTTATGAGAAATATATTGATTTTGTCATTTCTATTCATACTATTCTTGATTCACATGATCTTGAAATAAATGCATATGAATAAGTTAGTTGGTGGTTTAACTTTAGAAACATTGTATTTATAGCATCTCATTTATTACTTGTTTGTGGTTTAAATGGATTCTTGTGATTGTGAATTTTCTCTTCTCTCTTGTGGTTGATTATGGTTGAGAACTGTTAGGGAGTTTGTATATTGCAATTTGATGGATGCATTATCATTTTAGCATCATTCGAATTTTCACACATGCATTGATTTAGAAAATCTTGAAATCTTGATATACACATGCATTGTTTTAGACTTGTAGTGATTTTGATTTGTGCATGTTTTTATTTTAAACTTGGATGCATTTAGTTTTCAAAAGAAGATATTCGAATCAAGCTAGCCTATGTTTTAAATCTTTCAAATCATCTGAGGCATTTTAGGTTTCATGTTTTTAAAACTCTTAGAATGATTTAAAACATTTTCATGAGCATATTAGTTGATGTTATGCTATGTAACCCCCATCGCATCCTCTTGACCTTGCTCTTAATTTTGATAATTTGATCATATTAAGCTTGACAAATTCTTCCCTTGAAGTTTACCCTCAATTGGTACAACCTGTTAGGAATTTTGTGATTGCAATTTGATGGATGCATTATCATTCTAGCATCATTTGAATTTTCACACATGCATTGTTTTAGAAAAACTTGAAATCTTGATTTACACATGCATTGTTAGAAATATTGATTTATGCATGTTTTGACTTTTAACTTGGATGCATTTTTATTTGAAAAGAAGTTTTATGAATCAAGCAAGCCTATGAGTTTTAAATCTTTCAAATCATTTTAGGCTTTTTATGTTTCATGTTTTTAAACCTCTTAGTTTGATTTAAAACATGTTTTCAAGCTTGATTCAGTGGCCCAAAAGTTCCCACAAGAAAATACTTTGAAATATGCAATTTTAGGGAATTTGGTCCCTGGGCCCGGGTCGACCTACAGTGTGCTCAGTCGACCGAGCCCATGGACCCGATCGACCAAGCCCACTAGGGGTCGACCGGGTAAAGAGCCGTTGTGCTCTTTTCAAATGGTCAGTTTTATGACCGTTGAAGGCCAGGTCGACCGGGGAAAGGCCAGGTCGACCGGGAAAGAGCCGTTGGGCACTTTTTGGCTATAAATACTAGTTCATTCATTTGCCAAAAGTTAGCAATTTTTAGGCCCTCCTTGAGATGTTTTGAGGCCATTCAAAGGGGAATGAGCTAAGGGATAAAAGGGGTCATTTGGAAAGCTAAAGCTTGGTTCCATTGAGTAAAATCACTAAGTAAGCTTTACTTTCCTTAACCATATGTTGTCATGCTTTGCTTTATTATTGGTAAATCTTTTCTAGCATGATAAACTATGTTTTGTTGTGCCCTTAACATGTATATGTTTTGAATTGATTTATTGTTTTGGATGCATCACCTTGATTCAATCCAAGTGGTACTTAAATTGGTATATCTAAGTAAATCATGTTAATGAAAACTTCTTTGAAATTATATGTAACATGATTCCTATACTTGGTTGAATCTATGGTTGTTGTTTTTCATCATAAGAAAATCTCTTTCAAATCTATCTTATGTTTTGGATTCAACAACTTCACAAATCATATGTACTTTTGTTTTAAAGTTTCACAACTTGCCTTGCTTTGATAGGTATATCATTTTCAAGTTGAATTTATAATTACATATGATTTGTCCCCTAACTTCAATCAAATCTATTTTTATGTTTTATGCTTATAGCATACACATATTGAGCTACATTGTTAATTTGATTGACATCCCTATGCATCACATTTTTGTTCTTAGAATTTCACAACTTGTTTAGAATACATATGTATATCTTTTACAAGTTATTTTTAACATGTGATTAGCATTCTTTCTTCAATCATAAATGTTTTTATGAGCTAAAACTTTCAAAAGCCTTAGGCATACATTTATGAGCTTTCATTTTAAAATTGATTGAGGACATCATACATACACATTGTGCATTCATCTTTGCATTCATAGTGTGTGTGTGAATTAGATTTTCACTTTCATATCCGCCTAATTAAGAGGCATTGTAATGAGCTATTAATTGTATCTCCATCAACTGTATTATAGACACTACTTAGAGAGATAACCAACCTTTTGGTTGAAGAGGTTATTGCTTAGCCTAAGAAAAGCATAGTGTAGAGGTTATTGCTTAGCCTTGAAAAGCATATTGTAAAGGTTATTGCTTAACCTATTGAAAAGCATAAATAGTGGAAATCCGATGGGGTGTTGGATCACAAGCCGGTAGTGGATGTAGGCATTGAGGCCGAACCACTATAAATCCTTGTGTGATGGTGCATGCTTTGTGGTGATTGTTTTTGTAAGCTTCCGCATTTTGTTTGATAATCATCACTTGTGACTAGTTTATTTTAAAGAAGTTAAAGTTGGTCATAATTGGTCACTTATTGTAGCTCACCCTATTCACCCCCCCCCCCGTCTAGGGTTCCGATCCAGGACTTTCAAAACCACCTTCTCTTTGTACCCATCATTGTCAAAATGTTGACAAAAAGAGAGAATGGATTGAGGGGGAGTATAAATATTCAAAGGAAGCATTAACTTTGATCAAATTTACCCTTGTGTTGGCTCTTTACCCTTATAGCTTGCTAACCATACATGATAACCTATTATGCATTTCATTTTCGATTTCTTTTATTAACAGGTGCTACTAAAAAGTATTTTCCTTATTTCATGTGTGTAGATACCTTTGCAATTTAATGTCATAGGGGGAGAGAGCAATCAAGTTGTCTAAAGGGGGAGAGAATGTTCAAGCTTCATAAGGAGAGATATTGTATGATCTTCTTCCGAGGGAAAATGCATATCTTGCCAAGGGAGAGAGTGCATGGTCAAAGGGGGAGAGTTGAAAGAAGAAGAGAAAGCTTGGGAGTTAAAGAAGATGCTTGGCCAAAGAGAGAAAGATGAAAAGTAAGCTTGAAGTATAATCTGTTAGGAATTTTGTAGATTGCAATTTGATGGATGCATTATCATTCAAGCATCATTTGATTTACACACATATGCATTGATTTAGAAAATCTTGAAATCTTGATTTACACATGCATTGTTTTTAAGATATTGATTTATGCATGTTTTATTTTTAAACTTGGATGCATTTTATATTGGAAAGAAGTTTTGGAAATCAAGCTAGCCTATGTGTTTTCAATCTTTCAAATCATTTTAGGCTTTTTATGTTTCATGTTTTAAAAACCCTTAGAATGTTTTAAAACATGTTTTTCAAGCTTGATTTAGTGGCAAAAAAGTTCCCACAAAAAATACCTTCAAATATGTAATTTTTGGGATTTTTGGTCCCAGGGGGTCGACCTGCAGTGTGCCCGGTCGACCGGGCCCACTGCAGGTTGACCGGGAAAGATCCGTTAGCCCTTCTGTCAAACGGTCAGTTTTTTTACCGTTGTGTGTACCAGGTCGACCGGGGAAGAGCCAGGTCGACCCGGGAGACTAGCCGTTGGGTTGTTTTGGCTATAAATACTAGTTCATTCCTTTGCCAAAAGTTGGAAATTTTTAGACCTTCCTTGAGAGGTTTTGAGGCAAATCAAAGGGGAATGAACTAAGGGATGAAAGGGATCATTAGGGGAGCTAAAGCTTGGTTTCATTAAGTTAAATTACAAGTAAGCTTTACTTTTCTTAATCATATGTTTTCATGCTTTGTTTTATTTTTGGTAAATCTTTTGTAGCATGATAAACTATGATTTGTTGTGTCCTTAACATGAATATGTTTTGAAGTGATTTATTGTTTTGGATGCATCACCATGATTCAATTCAAGTAGTACTTTATTTGCTAAATCTAAGCAGATCATGTTAATAAAAGAATCTTTGAAATTATATGTAACATGATTCCTATACTTGGTTGAATCTATGGTTGTTGTTTTTCAACATAAGAAAATCACTTTCAAAACTATCTTATGTTTTGGATTCAACAACTTCACAAATCATATGTTCTTTTGTTTTAAAAGTTTCACAACTTGCCTTACTTTAATGGGTATATCATTTTCAAGTTGTATTTATAATTACATATGATTTGTCCCCTAATTTCAATCAAATCTATTTTTATGTTTTATGAGCTATATTGTTGATTTGATTGACATCCCTATGCATCACATGTTTAGAGCTAATTAATTTCATACAACTTGTGAATCTTTGATATCATTAACAAGTTGTTACTTTTAACATGTGACTTGCATTCTTTCCTCAATCATAAATGTTTTTATGAGCTAAAACTTTCAAAGGCCTTAGGCATACATTTATGAGCTTTCTTTTTCAAAATGATTGAGGACATCGCGCGCACACACACACATCATGAGCATACATCTTTGCATTCATTTAGTGTTTGTGTGAGTTAAATTTTCATTTTCATATCCGCTTATTTTAGAGGCAAATGTAATGAGCTTAATTGAATCTCCATCAAGTGTATTTTAGACACTAATTAGAGAGATAACCAACCTTGTGGTTGAAGAGGTTATTGCTTAGCCTAAGAAAAGCATAATGTAGAGGTTATTGCTTAGCCTTGAAAAGCATATTGTAAAGGTTATTGCTTAGCCTATTGAAAAGCATAAATAGTGGAAATCCGGTGGGGTGTTGGATCACAAGCCGGTAGTGGATGTAGGCATTGAGGCTGAACCACTATAAATCCTTGTGTGATGGTGATTGCTTTGTGGTGATTGTTTTTATTATGCTTCCGCATTTTGTTTGATAATCATCACTTGTGACTAGTTTGATTTAAAGAAGTTAAAATTAGTCATATTTGTAGCTCACCCTATTCACCCCCCTCTAGGGTTCGGATCCCCGGACTTTCATAATCAAGCTCCAAGCATCAAGAAGATGGAAGAAAAAGAACTAGAGCCTAAGCTAAGAGAATGAGCATCCAAGAGATTTCAAGACCTGTCCAGTTTAAGGGGAGCTGGAGACATAGTGTGTAAATTCGACGTTGAGTAAGTTGCCATCAAATTGCAAAGGGGGAGATTGTTAGGGATTTTGTATATTGCAATTTGATGGATGCATTATCATTTTAGCATCTTTCGAATTTTCACACATGCATTGATTTGGAAAATCTTGAAATCTTGATTTACACATGCATTGTTTTAGACTTGTAGTGATTTTGATTTATGCATGTTTTGATTTTAAATTTGGATGCATTTAGTTTTCAAAAGAAGATATTCGAATCAAGCTAGCCTATGTTTTAAATCATTCAAATAATCTTAGGCATTTTAGGTTTCATGTTTTTAAAACTCTTAGAATGATTTAAAACATGTTTCCAGGCTTGATTCATTGGCCTAGACCTCCAAGACCAAGTTTCCCTTTCAAAAATCATTTTTACGAATCTTTATAATCAAGGAAAGTTCGGTCAACCGAACCCTTGTCGGTCAGCTGTCGGTTCCGATTCGAGAATATGAAATCTCTGTTTTCTGGAACTTCGGTCAGTTGTCGGTCACCTTTCGGTCGACCGAACTTCAGTTCGGTTAACCGACAAATTTGTTTCGGTCAGCAAACTTTTGAAATATATGACCATTGGAATTTGACCGTTGAGTTCAGTCGACCGAACTTCAAATGTCGGTCGATCGACAAGCTAACCGTTGGACAACTTTTTCTATAAATTGAAGTTCACTCCTTAGCCAAAAAGGAGGGTCCAAGGGATACTCCTTGAAGTGTTTTAAGGCCAAACAAAGGGGAATGAGCTAAGGGAGGCTAGTTGGTCAAAAAGGAAAGCTAAAGCTTGGAATCACAAGTAAATCATCTATGTAAGCTTAGTTTTTCATTTTCATATGTTTTCATGCTTTGCTTAAATTATTAGTAAATCTTTTTAAGCATGTTAACTATGATTTGTTGTGTCCTTAACATGTATATGTTTTGAATTGATTTAGTGTTTTTGATTCATCACCTTGATTCAAACCAAGTAGTTCTCAAATGGGTCTATCTAAGTAAATCATGTTAATGAAAACATCTTTGAAATTATATGTAACTTGATTCCTATACTTGGTTGAATCTTTGGTTGTTGTTTTTCATCATAAGAAAATCACTTTCAAATCTATCTTATGTTTTGGATTCAACAACTTCACAAATCACATGTATTTTGTTTTAAAGTTTCACACAACTTGCTTAGCATTGATATACATCTTTTTCAAGTTGGTTTTTAAATAACATGTGATTTGTTCATTCGCTTCAATGAAATCTATTTTTGTACTTTACACTTTCAAATGCTTTTAGCATACATATATTGAGATACATTGTTAATTAAATTGAAACTCTTATGCATTACATGTTTTGTTTTTAGAATTTCACAACCTGTTTAGAATACGTAGGTATATCTTTTACAAGTTATTTTTAACATGTGATTAGCATTCTTTCCTCAATCATAAATGCTTTTATGAGCTAAAACTTTTAAAAGCCTTTGGCATACATTTATGACCTTTCATTTTCAAATTGATTGAGGAAATCATACATACACATTGTGCATTCATCTTTGCATTCATAGTGTGTGTATGTGAATTAGATTTTCACTTTCATATCCGCCTAATCAAGAGGCATTGTAATTGAGCTTAAATTGTATCTCCATCAAGTGTATTCTAGACACTACTCAGAGAGAGATCCAACCTTCAGGTTGCATAGGTTATTGCTTAGCCTAAAAAAGCATAGTGTATAGGTTGATGTTAAGCCTTGAAAAACATCAGTTGTAGAGGCTATTGCTTAGCTTTGGAAAGCATATTGTAAAGGTTATTGCTTAGCCTGTTGAAAAGCATAAATAGCGGAAATCCGGTGGGGTGTTGGATCACAAGCCGGTAGTGGATGTAGGCATTGAGGCCGAACCACTATAAATCATTGTGTGATGGTGAATGCTTTGTGGTGATTGTTTTTGTTAGTTTCTGCATTTATTTTGATAATCATCACTAGTGACTAATTTAATTAAAGAACTTTAAAATTGGGCATTATTGGTCACTAATTTGTAGCTCACCTTATTCACCCCCCCTCTAGGGTTCGGATCACGGACTTTCGAGAAGAAGTTGATTGAACGTGAAGTGATTGGTGGAGAATATAATGGATATTATAGAAGGTTTTGAGCTCCTCATTTGATGTATACAAGGGGCTCAAGAGAGGTTGTAAAAAAGGATGAGAAAGAGAGGTGTAGAACTGTCTCGGAACCAATTTCTGGACAATTCGCTCGAGCGAACTTGACAGGTCGCTCGAGCGAAGTGTCCCAAAAATGGTTCGAACCAACCTGAAATGGATGAGTTTGCTCGAGCGACCTCAACTTCGGTCGAGCGAGCCCACCCAGAAAACCATTCCAGAGAGCTCACCGCTCGAGCGAACTTCAGGTCCGCTCAAGCGATGGGTACTGTTCACCTGGGGCTGTTTTGGGAGCACAAATGAAATGTTTAAATGATTGAGAGAGGTTTGTTGGGAGCCCTATTGTGATGAGAAGACTTATCCTCATTATTTGAAGTCCGTTTGAAAAAGGAACCACATCACAAAGATTTCGTTTGAAGTTTTGAAAGTCCTAAGTGTTAGGGATTTTGTATTTGTAATTTGATGGTTGCATTAACATTTTAGCATCATTTGAATTTTCACACATGCATTGTTTTAGAAAATCTTGAAATCTTGATTTATACATGCATTGGTTTTTAGATTTGTAAAAGTATTGATTTATGCATGTTTTGTTTTTAAACTTGGATGCATTTAGTTTTGAAAAGATTTTTTTTAATCAAGCAAGCCATTGGTTTTAAAGTTTCGTATCATTTTTTTGGCATTTTACGTTTCATGTTTTTAAACTAGTTAGTTTGATTTAAAACATGTTTCTAAGCTTGGTTTAATGGCCCAAAAGTTCCCTCAAGAATATACTTTGAAAAATGCAAAATTAGGGAATTTTGGTGCCAGGTCGACCGGGCCAACAGAAGGCCAGGTCGACCGGCCCAACAGGGGACCAGGTCGACCGGGAAAGAGCTGTTGGCTCCTGTCAAATGGTAGTTTTATGACCGTTGTGAAGGCCAGGTCGACCCGGGAGTCATGGGGTCGACCGGGGACTAGCCGTTGGGCAATTTTGGGCTATAAAATGAAGTTCATGCCTTTACCAAAGTTGAAGATTTTTAAGCCTTCTTAGAGGTGTTTGGAGACAAGACAAAGGGGATGAACTAAGAGAGACCAAGGGGTCATTTGGAGAGCTAAAGCTTGGATTAATGAAGTTAAATATCTAAGTAAGCTTTACCTTTCTTAATCATAGGTTATATGCTTTGTTTAAATTATTGGTAAATGAATTTTAGCGCTATAACTATGATGTGTTGAATCCATTCTTCTCTTAATCTTTGATCTAATTAAGATTGGATTCTTCACTTTGATTTCAATCCAAGTTGTTTTGAAATCTTTCTTAATCATGCTTAGACAAAATCTTTATTTTTCTTTTATAGCATGAGTCTTTTACTTGGTTGAATCTTCATTTATTGTTTTCATTCATTTGAACTTTAGTTAAATTAATTTGGTTTTGAAAATAACATTGCACATGCATCACATGTTCTAATTTAACAAATTTCATACAACTTGTGAGCTCTTGATTTTCATGTCATTAACAAGTTTGTATTCATACATGTGATTTGCATTACACTTCAATCAAATCTTTTATGTGCCTTAAACTTTTAAATGCTTTGAGCATATATAAATTGAGCCTTGTTGACACAAAAAATGTCACTTTGCCTCTTCACACCAAAAGCTACACGGAGCCGCATCCTACCAAAAATAGGCAGGCGCTACTTCAAGCATCAGATCTTTTCAGAATCAAACAAAAACTGCAAGGTCACTCAAAATAACCAAAAGAGAGGTACACATGAAGTTTCGGGCCATTTCGATATCATTTGGCCTAACTTCACTTCTCCAACAACTAAGCAGCAGCTCCCGGCAACGGAGCACCCTGGGGCCATGGCACCCAATTCAGAGCTTGTGGATCATCTCAAAATGACTCCATTCGGCTCCCCATCAAATTTCAGGTCAATCGGACATCGTTTGACAGAAAGTCAAAGCTCGGCATTTCCCTCGCGGTGAAATAAAGGCGAGCATTTGCATGACTCCAAACGGCTTCAAAACTCAAGCGAAAGCCTATGGTTGGTCTTAACTACTGATGAGGGAGTCACACATCGAATTTCAGGTCAATCGGACATCGTTTGACCGAAAGTCAAAGCTCGGCATTTCCCTCGCGGTGAAATCAAAGGCAAGCATTTGCATGACTCCAAACGGCTTCAAAACTCAAACGAAATCCTATGGTTGGTCTTAACTACTGATGAGGGAGTCACACATCGAATTTCAGGTCAATCGGACATCGTTTGACCGAAAGTCAAAGCTCAGCATTTCCCTCGCGGTGAAATCAAAGGTCATTCCGACATCGTTTGATACTGTTTCAGCTACTGGCGGAAAATCAGCAGTTCTGCGTTCTGAAAGTCCTCTATAGATCCTAACCCTAGAGGGGGGGGTGAATAGGGTGAGCTACAACTATGACCAATTTAAAGCAATTTTAATTTCTTAAACAAAACTAGTCATAAGTGATGATTAACAATCAAAATGCGGAAGCTAAACAAAATCAATCACCACAAAGCATGCACCACAACACCAATGTTTATAGTGGTTCGGCCTCAATGCCTACATCCACTACCGGCTTGTGAATCCAATCACCCCACCGGATTTCCACTATTTATGCTTTTAACTAGGCTAAGCAATAACCCTTACAATGTGCTTTTAGAGGCTAAGCAATAACCTTTCAATATGCTTTTCTTAGGCTAAGCAATAACCTTACAATATGCTTTTCTTAGGCTAAGCAATAACCTTACAATATGCTTTTCAAAGGCTAAGCAATAACCTTACACAATGTAGATTTCTCTAAGAAGGTGTCTTTCCAAAAGATCACTCTAAGAGATACAAATTAAAGCTCAAAGAAATTGCCTCTTAAATAGGCGGATATGAAAGTGTAATACAAACTCACACAAACACTCTATGTATGCAAAAGTGTATGCTCATGATGTGTGTGTGTGATGACTTCAATCAATTTTAAAATGAAGGCTCATTCATATGTATGCTCAAAGCATTTCAAAGTTTAAGACATATAAAAGATTTGAATGAAGTCTAATGCAAATCACATGTATGTTAAATAACTTGTTTATGATATGAAAATCAAAAATCACAAGTTGTATGAAAATGACTAACTTAGAACATGTGATGCATGTGCAATGTTGTTTTCAAAAACAAATCAATTTAACTAAAGTTTAAATGTATGAAAACAACAAAGGAAGTTTCAACCAAGACAAAGAATCATGCATTAAAGGAAATCAAAGATTTTAGGCTAAGCATGATTAAGAAAGTTTTAAAAACAACTTGGATTGAAACCTAATGTGAAGAATCCAATCTTAATTAGACCAAAGATTAGAAGAAGAAAGGATTCTACACATCATAGTTATCATGTACAAAACCATTTACCAATAGCTTAAGCAAAACATGAAAACTATGATTAACAAAAGGTAGAGCTTACTTGGTTGTTTAACTCATTGATCCAAGCTTTAGCTCTCCTAATGACCTTCTAGCCTTTCCAACTTCTTCCCCTTTGTTTTGCTCCAAAATGCTCTCAAAGGCTCATTTTTTCAACTCTTTGAGAAGTTGGAAATGAATGGACTTTATAGGCAAAAAACAGTCCACGGGCTAGTTGTCTCGGTCGACCTAGAGGTCTCGGTCGACCGGGACAACACAACGGTCATATTTCTGACCGTTGGGAAATTTCTGCACAGAAACTTCCCAGGGCCCTGCAGTGTCCTCGGTCGACCGAGACACAGGGCTCGGTCGACCGGCGACACTGCCGGGCGAGTCCCTGGGCCAAAATTCCAACTTTTTCCATTTTCAAAGTTTTTCTTTGGTGGATCTTTTGGCCACTAAATCAAGCTTAAATAACATGTTTTAAGGTATTCTAAGATGTTTAAAAACATGGGAAACACAAAGCCTAAAATGATTTGAAACTTTAAACCAAAGGCTAGCTTGATTTGAAAAACTCCTTTTTCCAAAAACAATGCATACAAAAGTGATTCTTAAAGAGATGAATGTATGCAAAGCTTAAACCTAAATTCTAACATGATTTTCCAAATGCAATGCACAATGAATTAGGTTTTCAAAAAGAGTTTGGGTTTCAAAACCAATGCATCCAAGTTTATGACCAAAACATGCATAGACCAAAAACTTTTCCAAATCTAAAAACCAATGCATGTATAAAACTAGATTTCAAGATATTTTAAATCAATGCATGTGTGTGAATTCAAATGATGCTAAAGTGCAAATGCATCCATCAAATTGCAATTACAAAATCCCTAACAATCTCCCCCTTTGCAATTTGATGGCAACTTACTCATCATTGAAATTACACACTCTGTCTTCAGCTCCCCCTCAGCTGGACAAGTCTTGAAATCTTCTTGGATGCTTCTTCTCTTAGCTTGGGCTCCTTTCTTCAATCTTCTTGATGCTTGGAGCTTGATCATTCTTCAAGCTTTCTTTCCATCTTCCTCTCTTTAGCCAAGCATCTTCTTTAGCTCCAAGCTTTCTTTCTTCTATTTGCTCTCCCCCTTTGACCATGCCTCTCTCTCTTGAGAACTTGAAAGCTTTCTCCCCCTTTGATGGATAGGAGATCTTCGAGTACTTGAACTCTCGAACTCTCTCCCCCTTTGAAGAGTAGGAGATCTTTGAGTCACACTTGAACTCTCTCTCCCCCTTTGACATTAAATTGCAAAGGTACCTACACACATGAGACAAGAAGAATACCTTTAGTAGCACCTGTTAACAAATGTAATCGAAAATGAAATACATAACAGGCTATCATGTATGAAGGTTAACTCTAAGGGCTCATTAGCATTCCAAGGGTGAATTTGATCAAAACTAATTCTTCCTATGAAGGTTTACACTCCCCCTCAATCCATTCTCTTCTTTTGTCAAGCTTTTGACAAGATATAACTATTAGATTCAAGAAGTAGATGGTTTAACCAAGTGAGGGTTAACTTCAAGGAAAAGATTAGATTCATTTAACTATTAAGCACAATATGATCAAATTACCAAAAGAGAGCTAGGTCAATGGGAGAAGCAATCATGGATATCAATTGAAACAAACATATCAATTGAGATTAAAGGATGTGACTATAAAATCAATCACTCTAAAATGGATTTAAGAATATTACTATTGAAAAAAAAAATCCAAATAAGAGCTATCCATGATGCAATGGGGTTTACTCAAACATAGCATCAATCAATATAACTAATGAAAATCATATGCTATGTAAGTTTTGAAATCATTTCATTCAAACAATAAATATGACTATTAATGTGCAAGAATGAGTGAAATGAAATTCAATCATGAAGCCAACCTCAAATAATAACCAACCAATATTATTAACACATAAACATGGTGGTCATTAGATTTACCTATAAGAGCAAAGGAGGTGACAATCATGAGCATTATGATGCTAATGGTGTGTGACATGGAACAATCATATAACTATCAAGTTCAATCCAATGTACACATGGTCTATCACATACACAAGATAAGATATCAATTGGATATGAAATCAATGGAAAGTTATACCAAATGAGACCAATTGAATATGATAACATGAATAAAAGCAAGGATGTGACAAACTTCCATCAAGCATCATAAATGCATATTCATCACTTTTAATGATATAACTATTGAGCATAGTGATGAACAATGGTAAATTGCAATGCAAAAATATATTACTTTGTAAAGCATGCAATTTCCAAAGTGACTAAATCATATGAATTCAACACTAAGATATCCATCAAACAAGAGATATAACTATGAAATACAAGGAATGGATTTCAAAGAGGTTCATATGATCAAGAACACTACTATGAAGTTGAAACATGTATAAAGATGACTCCAAGAGAATCTACATGAATCAACATCATAACCATCCATAAAGATATGACTATAAGGCATAGAGGATGGATTTGGGTTCTAGTATGGTTTCTACAAATGAAACTAAGATCAAAACCATACATGGAACCAATTGTCATTTGCATATAAAAAGAATGTAAATAAACAAGCAAGGATGCAAACAACATACATTTCCATTTCTAAGATAATGAAACCAAAAGAAAAGGAAATGAGAATCATGGAACATGCTTTGATGAATATAACTAGTGATGTTATAGAGCATTTCCAATCATACAATCTTCAAATCATTTTGAAAAACAAAATTCAACAATGAGCATAAAAGAGAATGATTTTGAAGATCAATTTTCAACATTGTATTTTAAAAGATATAACTTAATTGAAACACATACAAATTGAATTTTCAAGACAATTTTCCATATAAAAGTTTAACTCATAAAACCATGGAAAATCCAATTGATTATGAAGAATCTAGCTAGGAAAGCATTTGAAATCACAATCAATTGATCATGTAATGAAATGCAATGCAAAACATAAAACTAAATGAGTGCAAAGACCAAATCAAACATGATGAAATTATAATCAAATGATTTTGAAAACCATGAAATGTAACTTAGAATGGTGCATGAAGACAAAATCAAATGATCATAAATAAGCAATGCATTTTATGAAATGTAACTAAGAAAGAACCAAAATGCAAAGCAACATGACCAACTAAATGATTTAACTATAAAAAGAATAGGTTGGTCAAAGTAGGTCCAAGGCCTTAAGGTTTGTCTAAGTATCTAACTTTGGGAATCCACCTAAGGTCTTGGGAGGGTTGAACTTTGAGGTCAATTTTGAAATCCTCACCAACTATAGGAGATTTGACTTGATAAATTTTCAATTTAAACTTATCACCAAGATATTTAGATTTTACTAAATTTGGCTTAGAATGGTGATTAGTCTTTTGAGGTTGGTGATTATTCTTCATAGGGGATTGTTTTCTATTCTTCTTATTTTCTCCCTTTCTTTGACTTTTGAAATTTAGATTTAACTTTGTAATTTTCTTCAAAAGTTCTTTCATGTTTTGACTTAAGGGAGGTAGGTTGAGAAGCTTTTTGTTAATAGATTCTTTTAAACTTGGTTTGACTTGTTTAACCTTTTTAGAATCTATTTTTGGAGACTCCATTTTAAATGGTTTAACTTGTTTAGTCTTTTTGGAGTCTTCCTTTGTTTTTAGTGTCTTACCCTTCAAGTTTGATTTTACTTTCTTGAGTTCAAAGATGGGTTTAGACACATAGCTTCTTTTCCTTAGTTTGCACTCAAACCTAAAGTGTCCTTCATTGCCACAATAATCACATTTTGTTTTAGGCAAGTGACAAAGAGTGCTAGAGAAAGAGGACTCACCTTTCACAAATGTGTTGGTGAATTTAGGGTCATAAGACATATTCCTATTAAATCCAATACCCGTCCTATCTCCATGAGATTTACCCAATTTGAATAATTTTTCAAGTTTCTCTTCACTTTGGGTAAACTTGCACTCATACTTTTGTTTATTGTTTTCAAGTTGAGTGACTTTGGTTATAAGGATTGAATTTTCATTTTTAACTTTTGAAAGTTCATATTCAATTTCCTTATATTTGCTTAGCTCTTCATTGGCAAGTTTTAATTCATGTTTAAGTTCATTAACAATATTAGATCCAAGTTCTTGTGATTTTAACTTACTTTTAATCAACTTGGCTTCTAAGTTGTTAAAGTCTTTATCTTGTTTTTTAATTGTATCTCTTAGGTTCAAATTTTCATTTGTAAGCTCATCACAATTTATCTTAATCTCATTTAATTCGTTTTGAGTATTAGATAAATTTTCCTTAGAGATAGTCAATTTAGATTCAAGATTGTTAAAGTCTTTATCTTGCCTTTGTAATTGATCTCTTTGTTTTAGATTTTCCTTATTGACATTATCATAATCCATCTTTAATTCTTTTAGTTCATCTTGAATGTTAGATAGATTATTTAAAGAGATCATGAACTTAGAGTCTAGACATTTTATTACTTCTTCTTTCTCTCTAAGTTCATCTTTTGAAGATGCTAGCTCTTTGTTTAGGTTTTTAGATTCTTCCCTTAAACTTTTGTTTTTCTTTTCAAGCTTTAAGGATATTTCATATAATTCTTCAAAAGCTTGTTGAAGGTCTTCTTCATTATATTCATTTTCTTCTTCTTTTGGATCAAATTGATTTTCATTAGTTTGAGAGTTTGAAACTCCAAAAGAAGGAAGATTGAGGGGTCTAGAAGAATCTACAAAGTCTAGGCTAGTGGAGTCCATTCTAATGATTTTCAAATAAGCACAACTCTAGGGTTTTAACTCTAGGTTTTTACACCTAATCAAGAGTTCCAAACACTTGATCCTAAGGGATTAGAGCACTTGGCTCTGATACCAATTGAGGGTCCTCTATAGATCCTAACCCTAGAGGGGGGGGTGAATAGGGTGAGCTACAACTATGACCAATTTAAAGCAATTTTAATTTCTTAAACAAAACTAGTCATAAGTGATGATTAACAATCAAAATGCGGAAGCTAAACAAAATCAATCACCACAAAGCATGCACCACAACACCAATGTTTATAGTGGTTCGGCCTCAATGCCTACATCCACTACCGGCTTGTGAATCCAATCACCCCACCGGATTTCCACTATTTATGCTTTTAACTAGGCTAAGCAATAACCCTTACAATGTGCTTTTAGAGGCTAAGCAATAACCTTTCAATATGCTTTTCTTAGGCTAAGCAATAACCTTACAATATGCTTTTCTTAGGCTAAGCAATAACCTTACAATATGCTTTTCAAAGGCTAAGCAATAACCTTACACAATGTAGATTTCTCTAAGAAGGTGTCTTTCCAAAAGATCACTCTAAGAGATACAAATTAAAGCTCAAAGAAATTGCCTCTTAAATAGGCGGATATGAAAGTGTAATACAAACTCACACAAACACTCTATGTATGCAAAAGTGTATGCTCATGATGTGTGTGTGTGATGACTTCAATCAATTTTAAAATGAAGGCTCATTCATATGTATGCTCAAAGCATTTCAAAGTTTAAGACATATAAAAGATTTGAATGAAGTCTAATGCAAATCACATGTATGTTAAATAACTTGTTTATGATATGAAAATCAAAAATCACAAGTTGTATGAAAATGACTAACTTAGAACATGTGATGCATGTGCAATGTTGTTTTCAAAAACAAATCAATTTAACTAAAGTTTAAATGTATGAAAACAACAAAGGAAGTTTCAACCAAGACAAAGAATCATGCATTAAAGGAAATCAAAGATTTTAGGCTAAGCATGATTAAGAAAGTTTTAAAAACAACTTGGATTGAAACCTAATGTGAAGAATCCAATCTTAATTAGACCAAAGATTAGAAGAAGAAAGGATTCTACACATCATAGTTATCATGTACAAAACCATTTACCAATAGCTTAAGCAAAACATGAAAACTATGATTAACAAAAGGTAGAGCTTACTTGGTTGTTTAACTCATTGATCCAAGCTTTAGCTCTCCTAATGACCTTCTAGCCTTTCCAACTTCTTCCCCTTTGTTTTGCTCCAAAATGCTCTCAAAGGCTCATTTTTTCAACTCTTTGAGAAGTTGGAAATGAATGGACTTTATAGGCAAAAAACAGTCCACGGGCTAGTTGTCTCGGTCGACCTAGAGGTCTCGGTCGACCGGGACAACACAACGGTCATATTTCTGACCGTTGGGAAATTTCTGCACAGAAACTTCCCAGGGCCCTGCAGTGTCCTCGGTCGACCGAGACACAGGGCTCGGTCGACCGGCGACACTGCCGGGCGAGTCCCTGGGCCAAAATTCCAACTTTTTCCATTTTCAAAGTTTTTCTTTGGTGGATCTTTTGGCCACTAAATCAAGCTTAAATAACATGTTTTAAGGTATTCTAAGATGTTTAAAAACATGGGAAACACAAAGCCTAAAATGATTTGAAACTTTAAACCAAAGGCTAGCTTGATTTGAAAAACTCCTTTTTCCAAAAACAATGCATACAAAAGTGATTCTTAAAGAGATGAATGTATGCAAAGCTTAAACCTAAATTCTAACATGATTTTCCAAATGCAATGCACAATGAATTAGGTTTTCAAAAAGAGTTTGGGTTTCAAAACCAATGCATCCAAGTTTATGACCAAAACATGCATAGACCAAAAACTTTTCCAAATCTAAAAACCAATGCATGTATAAAACTAGATTTCAAGATATTTTAAATCAATGCATGTGTGTGAATTCAAATGATGCTAAAGTGCAAATGCATCCATCAAATTGCAATTACAAAATCCCTAACAATCTCCCCCTTTGCAATTTGATGGCAACTTACTCATCATTGAAATTACACACTCTGTCTTCAGCTCCCCCTCAGCTGGACAAGTCTTGAAATCTTCTTGGATGCTTCTTCTCTTAGCTTGGGCTCCTTTCTTCAATCTTCTTGATGCTTGGAGCTTGATCATTCTTCAAGCTTTCTTTCCATCTTCCTCTCTTTAGCCAAGCATCTTCTTTAGCTCCAAGCTTTCTTTCTTCTATTTGCTCTCCCCCTTTGACCATGCCTCTCTCTCTTGAGAACTTGAAAGCTTTCTCCCCCTTTGATGGATAGGAGATCTTCGAGTACTTGAACTCTCGAACTCTCTCCCCCTTTGAAGAGTAGGAGATCTTTGAGTCACACTTGAACTCTCTCTCCCCCTTTGACATTAAATTGCAAAGGTACCTACACACATGAGACAAGAAGAATACCTTTAGTAGCACCTGTTAACAAATGTAATCGAAAATGAAATACATAACAGGCTATCATGTATGAAGGTTAACTCTAAGGGCTCATTAGCATTCCAAGGGTGAATTTGATCAAAACTAATTCTTCCTATGAAGGTTTACACTCCCCCTCAATCCATTCTCTTCTTTTGTCAAGCTTTTGACAAGATATAACTATTAGATTCAAGAAGTAGATGGTTTAACCAAGTGAGGGTTAACTTCAAGGAAAAGATTAGATTCATTTAACTATTAAGCACAATATGATCAAATTACCAAAAGAGAGCTAGGTCAATGGGAGAAGCAATCATGGATATCAATTGAAACAAACATATCAATTGAGATTAAAGGATGTGACTATAAAATCAATCACTCTAAAATGGATTTAAGAATATTACTATTGAAAAAAAAAATCCAAATAAGAGCTATCCATGATGCAATGGGGTTTACTCAAACATAGCATCAATCAATATAACTAATGAAAATCATATGCTATGTAAGTTTTGAAATCATTTCATTCAAACAATAAATATGACTATTAATGTGCAAGAATGAGTGAAATGAAATTCAATCATGAAGCCAACCTCAAATAATAACCAACCAATATTATTAACACATAAACATGGTGGTCATTAGATTTACCTATAAGAGCAAAGGAGGTGACAATCATGAGCATTATGATGCTAATGGTGTGTGACATGGAACAATCATATAACTATCAAGTTCAATCCAATGTACACATGGTCTATCACATACACAAGATAAGATATCAATTGGATATGAAATCAATGGAAAGTTATACCAAATGAGACCAATTGAATATGATAACATGAATAAAAGCAAGGATGTGACAAACTTCCATCAAGCATCATAAATGCATATTCATCACTTTTAATGATATAACTATTGAGCATAGTGATGAACAATGGTAAATTGCAATGCAAAAATATATTACTTTGTAAAGCATGCAATTTCCAAAGTGACTAAATCATATGAATTCAACACTAAGATATCCATCAAACAAGAGATATAACTATGAAATACAAGGAATGGATTTCAAAGAGGTTCATATGATCAAGAACACTACTATGAAGTTGAAACATGTATAAAGATGACTCCAAGAGAATCTACATGAATCAACATCATAACCATCCATAAAGATATGACTATAAGGCATAGAGGATGGATTTGGGTTCTAGTATGGTTTCTACAAATGAAACTAAGATCAAAACCATACATGGAACCAATTGTCATTTGCATATAAAAAGAATGTAAATAAACAAGCAAGGATGCAAACAACATACATTTCCATTTCTAAGATAATGAAACCAAAAGAAAAGGAAATGAGAATCATGGAACATGCTTTGATGAATATAACTAGTGATGTTATAGAGCATTTCCAATCATACAATCTTCAAATCATTTTGAAAAACAAAATTCAACAATGAGCATAAAAGAGAATGATTTTGAAGATCAATTTTCAACATTGTATTTTAAAAGATATAACTTAATTGAAACACATACAAATTGAATTTTCAAGACAATTTTCCATATAAAAGTTTAACTCATAAAACCATGGAAAATCCAATTGATTATGAAGAATCTAGCTAGGAAAGCATTTGAAATCACAATCAATTGATCATGTAATGAAATGCAATGCAAAACATAAAACTAAATGAGTGCAAAGACCAAATCAAACATGATGAAATTATAATCAAATGATTTTGAAAACCATGAAATGTAACTTAGAATGGTGCATGAAGACAAAATCAAATGATCATAAATAAGCAATGCATTTTATGAAATGTAACTAAGAAAGAACCAAAATGCAAAGCAACATGACCAACTAAATGATTTAACTATAAAAAGAATAGGTTGGTCAAAGTAGGTCCAAGGCCTTAAGGTTTGTCTAAGTATCTAACTTTGGGAATCCACCTAAGGTCTTGGGAGGGTTGAACTTTGAGGTCAATTTTGAAATCCTCACCAACTATAGGAGATTTGACTTGATAAATTTTCAATTTAAACTTATCACCAAGATATTTAGATTTTACTAAATTTGGCTTAGAATGGTGATTAGTCTTTTGAGGTTGGTGATTATTCTTCATAGGGGATTGTTTTCTATTCTTCTTATTTTCTCCCTTTCTTTGACTTTTGAAATTTAGATTTAACTTTGTAATTTTCTTCAAAAGTTCTTTCATGTTTTGACTTAAGGGAGGTAGGTTGAGAAGCTTTTTGTTAATAGATTCTTTTAAACTTGGTTTGACTTGTTTAACCTTTTTAGAATCTATTTTTGGAGACTCCATTTTAAATGGTTTAACTTGTTTAGTCTTTTTGGAGTCTTCCTTTGTTTTTAGTGTCTTACCCTTCAAGTTTGATTTTACTTTCTTGAGTTCAAAGATGGGTTTAGACACATAGCTTCTTTTCCTTAGTTTGCACTCAAACCTAAAGTGTCCTTCATTGCCACAATAATCACATTTTGTTTTAGGCAAGTGACAAAGAGTGCTAGAGAAAGAGGACTCACCTTTCACAAATGTGTTGGTGAATTTAGGGTCATAAGACATATTCCTATTAAATCCAATACCCGTCCTATCTCCATGAGATTTACCCAATTTGAATAATTTTTCAAGTTTCTCTTCACTTTGGGTAAACTTGCACTCATACTTTTGTTTATTGTTTTCAAGTTGAGTGACTTTGGTTATAAGGATTGAATTTTCATTTTTAACTTTTGAAAGTTCATATTCAATTTCCTTATATTTGCTTAGCTCTTCATTGGCAAGTTTTAATTCATGTTTAAGTTCATTAACAATATTAGATCCAAGTTCTTGTGATTTTAACTTACTTTTAATCAACTTGGCTTCTAAGTTGTTAAAGTCTTTATCTTGTTTTTTAATTGTATCTCTTAGGTTCAAATTTTCATTTGTAAGCTCATCACAATTTATCTTAATCTCATTTAATTCGTTTTGAGTATTAGATAAATTTTCCTTAGAGATAGTCAATTTAGATTCAAGATTGTTAAAGTCTTTATCTTGCCTTTGTAATTGATCTCTTTGTTTTAGATTTTCCTTATTGACATTATCATAATCCATCTTTAATTCTTTTAGTTCATCTTGAATGTTAGATAGATTATTTAAAGAGATCATGAACTTAGAGTCTAGACATTTTATTACTTCTTCTTTCTCTCTAAGTTCATCTTTTGAAGATGCTAGCTCTTTGTTTAGGTTTTTAGATTCTTCCCTTAAACTTTTGTTTTTCTTTTCAAGCTTTAAGGATATTTCATATAATTCTTCAAAAGCTTGTTGAAGGTCTTCTTCATTATATTCATTTTCTTCTTCTTTTGGATCAAATTGATTTTCATTAGTTTGAGAGTTTGAAACTCCAAAAGAAGGAAGATTGAGGGGTCTAGAAGAATCTACAAAGTCTAGGCTAGTGGAGTCCATTCTAATGATTTTCAAATAAGCACAACTCTAGGGTTTTAACTCTAGGTTTTTACACCTAATCAAGAGTTCCAAACACTTGATCCTAAGGGATTAGAGCACTTGGCTCTGATACCAATTGAGGGTCCTCTATAGATCCTAACCCTAGAGGGGGGGGTGAATAGGGTGAGCTACAACTATGACCAATTTAAAGCAATTTTAATTTCTTAAACAAAACTAGTCATAAGTGATGATTAACAATCAAAATGCGGAAGCTAAACAAAATCAATCACCACAAAGCATGCACCACAACACCAATGTTTATAGTGGTTCGGCCTCAATGCCTACATCCACTACCGGCTTGTGAATCCAATCACCCCACCGGATTTCCACTATTTATGCTTTTAACTAGGCTAAGCAATAACCCTTACAATGTGCTTTTAGAGGCTAAGCAATAACCTTTCAATATGCTTTTCTTAGGCTAAGCAATAACCTTACAATATGCTTTTCTTAGGCTAAGCAATAACCTTACAATATGCTTTTCAAAGGCTAAGCAATAACCTTACACAATGTAGATTTCTCTAAGAAGGTGTCTTTCCAAAAGATCACTCTAAGAGATACAAATTAAAGCTCAAAGAAATTGCCTCTTAAATAGGCGGATATGAAAGTGTAATACAAACTCACACAAACACTCTATGTATGCAAAAGTGTATGCTCATGATGTGTGTGTGTGATGACTTCAATCAATTTTAAAATGAAGGCTCATTCATATGTATGCTCAAAGCATTTCAAAGTTTAAGACATATAAAAGATTTGAATGAAGTCTAATGCAAATCACATGTATGTTAAATAACTTGTTTATGATATGAAAATCAAAAATCACAAGTTGTATGAAAATGACTAACTTAGAACATGTGATGCATGTGCAATGTTGTTTTCAAAAACAAATCAATTTAACTAAAGTTTAAATGTATGAAAACAACAAAGGAAGTTTCAACCAAGACAAAGAATCATGCATTAAAGGAAATCAAAGATTTTAGGCTAAGCATGATTAAGAAAGTTTTAAAAACAACTTGGATTGAAACCTAATGTGAAGAATCCAATCTTAATTAGACCAAAGATTAGAAGAAGAAAGGATTCTACACATCATAGTTATCATGTACAAAACCATTTACCAATAGCTTAAGCAAAACATGAAAACTATGATTAACAAAAGGTAGAGCTTACTTGGTTGTTTAACTCATTGATCCAAGCTTTAGCTCTCCTAATGACCTTCTAGCCTTTCCAACTTCTTCCCCTTTGTTTTGCTCCAAAATGCTCTCAAAGGCTCATTTTTTCAACTCTTTGAGAAGTTGGAAATGAATGGACTTTATAGGCAAAAAACAGTCCACGGGCTAGTTGTCTCGGTCGACCTAGAGGTCTCGGTCGACCGGGACAACACAACGGTCATATTTCTGACCGTTGGGAAATTTCTGCACAGAAACTTCCCAGGGCCCTGCAGTGTCCTCGGTCGACCGAGACACAGGGCTCGGTCGACCGGCGACACTGCCGGGCGAGTCCCTGGGCCAAAATTCCAACTTTTTCCATTTTCAAAGTTTTTCTTTGGTGGATCTTTTGGCCACTAAATCAAGCTTAAATAACATGTTTTAAGGTATTCTAAGATGTTTAAAAACATGGGAAACACAAAGCCTAAAATGATTTGAAACTTTAAACCAAAGGCTAGCTTGATTTGAAAAACTCCTTTTTCCAAAAACAATGCATACAAAAGTGATTCTTAAAGAGATGAATGTATGCAAAGCTTAAACCTAAATTCTAACATGATTTTCCAAATGCAATGCACAATGAATTAGGTTTTCAAAAAGAGTTTGGGTTTCAAAACCAATGCATCCAAGTTTATGACCAAAACATGCATAGACCAAAAACTTTTCCAAATCTAAAAACCAATGCATGTATAAAACTAGATTTCAAGATATTTTAAATCAATGCATGTGTGTGAATTCAAATGATGCTAAAGTGCAAATGCATCCATCAAATTGCAATTACAAAATCCCTAACACGTTCGGCTTTTCCCGGAAAATCAGAAACTTTGCAAACCAATTTGCAAGGATTCTCATCAGGTTTTTCAGAGGGAAATCAAGCCAAATAATGTGGAGAAATGTCAGAGAAAACAAGCAAAAAAAAACGGAAGCGAAAAACGACGAAAAACGGCCAAAAAGGGGCCCCGGGAAGGAATTTTTCCCCCAGGGTCGCCGGCGACCATGGGCCCGGCGACCCTGGGAGGTCCGGGGCGCCGATTTCGCCCCGGGACCCCCCGTTTCGTCCGTTTTCGCGAGACGAGTTGTTCTGTCCCTGTGATTTTTCCAGATTCAGGCTTTTGAAGCTCCAAATTCACTGATATTCATCAAGATCACAGAACTCCTTTCCAGAACTTCAAAAACTTCGTTGATTGCCAGCCGAACAACCAAAAAAGAGCACTTTCTGCCCGCCCGATCGTGAAATCAACTGGACAGATGCTGCCGGCCCGCTGGTATCAACCAATGCCTGAAACTACATGATCATCTGATGTTGATTTACATAAGGATCCATCAACGATCATCGCAAAAGGAATTCCAAAAGACGCAACATGGCCCGCGACTCTTCAGCTACCGAGGCGGCCACTTAATGCTATCAATTGGCCCCTTTATGGCAAGTTAATGCGGTCATTAACCCATTATCTTGGACGGCCCAATCAAAAGCCTCTGTTCAGGAGTTACGAGTCCAAGCAATCATGGCATTCAAGCCATGAAACTCCTAACATAATGGAGATTAAAGGCGATTAAATGCCCATTACTCTCCATCGGCCAATCAAATGCAAGGAAAAAAGGAGTTACGAAACAAGTAATTAAAAACTTGTAACTCCTCCCATCATGAGCATTAATACCATAAATGCTCATAAACTCTCCTAAATGGCTACCAAATGCCTATAAATAGGAAGCCATTCCAAGGGAAACGGATCCGGAAAAATCGCCAGAAAATCATTCAAAGATCCTCGGAGAAATCTCTACAACCCTGCTCCTTCAAGAAAACTCTGCTGCAACAAGTACTACAAGGTGATTGAAGCCCCTTGGGGGGCCACCCCCTCTCAAAGGCCACCTATCCTTCTATCCAACATGGCTAGATGCGGCTTTTCAGCCCGTCTACTCAGCTTTTTACCGGATATAGGACCTTATCTTGGTCCTTATCCTCTAAAAATCTGAGGTTGGAGCCAAGCCAAGAAATCAAGCACTATGTTCTCATCTGAAGGACGATGGCGGAGCCCATACATGACTCGCGACCGTCGATCTGAACGAGCCCTCCCACAATCGCATGAGAAGTTAGATTCCTTTTTCTTGCTTTTCTATTGTAGATTGTATTTTTTTAAGAGACAAAAATTCACAATTCTTGTCTTTTACTTTTGATAAGATTTGTAAATCGCCTTTTATGGCAAAATCGCCTTCAACGGCACCAAATCGCCTTCTACAGCACAAAAACGCCTTTCACGGCATTCAAACAAAACTGTCTCTTTTATTAAAACATGTATGCAATGGAAAACTAGAAAAAAGTTTCATTTCCCTTTTTACTTGTGAAGGTGGATCTCCGGATCACCATTTCTAAATTCCAAGTATAAAAGAGAAATTGGCATACCCGTACAAAAAAAAAACTGATGCCCGCTTTTCCTTTCTTTCCCTCCACCGTACCCCGTCAGCCCCGGGGCGGAGGCAGCTTTGGAAAAAGAGAAAAGTCGGGTCCATCAAGCTGGCACACCCGGTGGGACTCGTTCATTTGATGAGCATGTGCTTAGATTCCTTTTGGCTCCATTCTGGTTGGTGGCCTATGTTGGATCTTGCATCTAAAAAAAAAGAACACATGAGATAGGATTCTTGGAATTTTCTTCTTTTGAGTTTATTTCCAGTCTTTCTTGTTTCTAAAAAAAAAAAATCTAATTTTCAAAAAATTTCAGATTTTCCTCTTTTGGGTTTAAGTTGAGAAACTTTGGTTTCCTCCTTTTCGGACTTCGAGATCGCAGAAATGTTGAACTCATTTTCGGAATGGAACACCATTTGCTCTCTTCTATGAATCCATAAAAAAAAAATCAAAAAAATAAAATCTGATTTTCAAAAAATTTCAGATTTTCCTCTTTTGGGTTTAAGTTGAGAAACTTTGGTTTCCTCCTTTTCGGACTTCAAGATCGCAGAAATGTTGAACTCATTTTCGGAATGGAACACCATTTGCTCTCTTCTATGAATCCATAAAAAAAAAAAATCAAAAAAACAAAATCTGATTTACAAAAAAAATTTCAGATTTTCCTCTTTTGGGTTTAAGTTGAGAAACTTTGGTTTCTTCCTTTTCGGACTTCGGGATCGCAGAAATGTTGAACTCATTTTCGGAATGGAACACCATTTGCTCTCTTCTATGAATCCACAAAAAAAAAAAACTTCAGATTTCTCCCTTTTGGGTTAAGTTGAGAAACTTTGGTTTCTTCCTTTTCGGACTTCGAGATCGCAGAAATGTTGAACTCATTTTCGGAATGGAACACCATTCGCTCTCTTCTATGAATCCATAAAAAAAAAAAAAAAAAAAAAATCTGATTTACAATTTTTTTTTCAGATTTTCCTCTTTTGGGTTTAAGTTGAGAAACTTTGGTTTCTTCCTTTTCGGACTTCGGGATCGCAGAAATGTTGAACTCATTTTCGGAATGGAACACCATTTGCTCTCTTCTATGAATCCACAAAAAAAAAACTTCAGATTTCTCCCTTTTGGGTTAAGTTGAGAAACTTTGGTTTCTTCCTTTTCGGACTTCGAGATCGCAGAAATGTTGAACTCATTTTCGGAATGGAACACCATTCGCTCTCTTTTATGAATCCATAAAAAAAAAACTTTAAAAAAAAAAAAAAAAAAAACCACTAAGGTTGCACCAATTGCGTTCTTTGACCAAAGTGGATCTAAGAAAAGCCTTGTCCAGAGTGTGGAGACAGCTAGACTGTTCTAGGCAAGGGTCCACCAAACGGGTTCATTAAGTAATCCTACCCTTACCTGGGGGCTGATCTATCCACTGAGGTTTCATAAGATCAAATTGGAAATCTATGTGAATTCTTCAAAAAAAAAAAAAAAAAAAACTTCTGTCATTTTTGGATTCATATTTGAGAAATCCTGGTTCCTTCCTTTTCGGACTTCGAGATCGCAGAAATGTTGAACTCATTTTCGGATTGGAATACCATTTGCTCTCTTTTATAAAGTCCAATTTTGACACTTTAAAAAAAAAACTTCCGTCACTTTTGGATTCACATTTGAGAAATCCTGGTTCCTTCCTTTTCGGACTTTCGAGCTCGCAGAAATGTTGAGCTCATTTTCGGATTGGAATACCATTTGCTCTCTCCTATGAATCCAATCTTGACCTTTCAAAAATCCCATCTCGTGTCCTTTCCAAGGATGCGATTTGCAACATTTGTGCCTAGCGGTGCTAGTACGCCCTTTCGGGTCTACTGTATTCGCAACCGACACATTTGTATCTCAACCTTATATCATTTTACCTTGAGTGAGCTTTGCTTCTCGGTAATTTGAATTAAGGTTCACAATTGCTCCTAGCAGTCACTGGGACGCTCATTCTGAGCTGACCCTACCTGCGTTTAGAACAATTGTGCCCTCTATGGCTTTTCTGCCTTCCTCATGTTGCTTGGGCTGGGCCATGTCCCCTCGGGCGACTTGAAGAGGCGAAACCATAGTATTTTCCATTTATGATCACTATATTCTTGTGATTACTAATGGATATGGTCTTGTTTCAGAAGTTTTCAAAAACTAACAATGGCAGCTTCATTAACCATCACCTTTGATGAGAACAAGTACCAGCTCATGCTCCAAGACAAACAAACCAAGCGCACTTACAAGCGCCCTGCCAGCTGCCGAAGCGTCATTTCCCTCGGCAACTCAGAAGACACCGGGTCAAACTCTACTCCCCGGGCCATTGTCTTCGGGTCATTGGGACCATTCCCACTACCCGCAGAAGAAACCGCACCTGCCAAGAAGCAGAGAACCGCCCCTCAACGTATCACTACAGTGATACCAAGGGCGATCATCAAGAATCCTGAGGCCCGTAGCGCTCCTGCAAAGCCTCAACCAGCAAGAAACCAGGTATGCTCAAAGACTTGGTCTCCAAGGCCTTCACCCAAACAGCGAAGGTCACAAACATCAGCAAAGCCAGCATACCTGGCCCCTCTCAAGGAGAACCGGTTCTACCCTCTTGCTTACATGAAAGAGGAGAAGCCTACCCTCCGCCAAACAAAACCAACTCAGCACGAGCCGGCTTGCTCATACAAGCCCAAAATCAAATCGTGCATCGTAAGGCCTCCGCAAGAACCTGCCAAGGCCTGCACACCTGCGAATCGACCCTTCCTCTCAACAGGAGCCGAACTCGCAAAATTCAAAGCTTCGCTGCGACAGGCAAAGGACCGCGTCCAGATCCTGTCCCTGCCCGTCTTCAAAGAAGACAAGCTTGGCTGCTGCGCACCAGGGACTACGTCCTTCATTGCCAGAGCACAGCCAGAGCTAACCGAAGCTCAAATCGCTCGTCGTATGCGTCGCCGCACGGCATATCGACAAAAGAGACTAGAGAAGCAAAGAACCCAGGATTCTGCACTTCAGGTCTCCCAAAAATGGGTCGAAAAAGAAAGACCCGACCAAGTTGTTGCTGTTAATATGGTTGGCAAAACCAGAAAACGCCAGAAGTCAGCAACTAAAATCCATGACAGACGACCGGTGACTCGCAGCGTCTCCCGGACACAAAGACATAAAGAAAACTCTCCCGCTCCTTCAAGCCAAGGACATCGGAGTGACCACTCTTCGAGCTCTTCATCTAAAAGAATGAGCTCCAGCTCAGTCACCAAGACTGTATCCTCTTTCGACTCTCGAAGAATGAACGTCTTGGTCACAAATGCTGAGCAACCTCCGCCGCATGATGACGTAACCGCACGCATCCAGCAGCTGGAGCAAGGGCAGCAGAGGATAGAGACTCTAATAGAGAACCTAATTCTCAATCTTCAGTGTCCACAAAACAATGAAGCTCCTCCGAGCCATCAAGGCGACGAGGAAAATGCGGAAAACAGTGAGTCACGCGCCCTTACCAAAAAGGACGTTGATGATATCCTCGCCAAAGCAAAAGAAGAGGATACACTAAAGGAGCATGGGATCAAGCCACCATATCCCTTGTGGATGGACTCGGTCCCGTTCCCTACAAAATTCAAGCAACCTACTCTCCAAACATATACGGGGAAAGGTTCAGCCAGACAACACGTCATCCATTTCAAGATCCTGACGGGAGCTATTGCGGATCAAGATGCCCTCAAAATCCGCCTCTTTGCAAGTACCCTAAAAGGTACGGCCTTTGATTGGTACTCCACTCTGCCTGAGGACTCCATTCAAAATTGGGCCATGTTGGAGACACGCTTCCTAACCCACTTCAAAGGTGAGGATCATCATGTTACTATGGCTCAGCTCTGCAGCCTAAAACAGGGAGAGAATGAGTCAACATATGACTTCATTCACAAGTGGAAGGCAATGGCATACAAATGCTCCGATGTACTGCCACAAGCGTCACTGGTTGACATCTGCCGAAACAACATGAGAGCAAGAATCCGCTCCATGATCATCGGCAACAAATCAAAGAACCTGGGAGAACTCCTGGAAGCAGCCATGGAAGCTGAAACGGTGATCAAAGACCTAAACAGTCAGAAGTCATCAAAGAAAGAGCCGACTGCCATTGCAACCTCAAAACCAAAGAAAAAGGAGGTTCTCACTGTGCAAACCAAGTCAGCTCCTCAGCCGCCAAAGAAAGCTGAAAACAAAGCTGCAGGTAAAAACCCTAAACTCTCTGATGCCTTCAAAGAACGAGTAGAAAAGAAATACCCGTTCGATGAAGATGTTGAAGAAATCTTTGGGGCACTCCTAGCAAACGGTAAACTTACATTGCCTGACCCCAAAAGACCAGGAGATGTTGGCATAACCAACGATCCTCGGTACTATCCATACCATCAGATGGTCTCGCATCCTCTCAATCAATGCTTTGTTGTGAGAGAGAAGATAAATGAGATGTGGAAAAACGGAGTCATTACCTTCGACAAGAACTATGGGTCTGCCTCCATCAACATGGTGTCGTATGGACAAAAATAAAAATCACCAAAAGAGAAGATCACTACTTCCTTCAAAGTGATAAAGATGACCCAGACGTCCCAAGAGTTGGTTCCATATCCAACATCAGACGGACAACCCATATGGGTACACCCCGATATCCTAGAAGATGAAGATTGGGAGGTCGTCAAAACAAAGCCCACCGCTCAACAGCGAAGGCAAGCCAGGAGACAACTCCGCAGGCTCAAACAGCAGGAGAAAACTCCGAAAAAGCAAGAAGTCGCTGAAAAGGCAGAAACCTCCTCTACCGCTTCACTGGGGGCAATAGAAGAGTCCTCTCCTAAGGCTTCAAAGGCGGCAAGAAAATTCACTCTTGGTGATTTCATGCCACCACACCTCAAAGATGAAACTACGCAGGGGGCATCATACTCTTGCAACTCAATGGTCGGATTCTCCATGGATGGATATGAGTCCAGTGACACCGCTAGTGACATCGATGAGTGGGAGGAATCCCTCGAAACAGGAGAATATCTCTCCGACGAGGAATGGATCCCTGAATCTCATCTTATGCCAGTAATCTGGTATAACCCATTACAGCCGCAAGGATCCTGGTCTGATGATGAAGAAGACCAAGAGGCTGTCCAAGAAAATACTCTAGTGGAACCCAACCATGTTGAACCACAAGGAGCAGACGAAGAAGAAGATTTGGCTCCCGTGCCTAATCTCGATGAATACGCAAGGATCTTGCAGCACCTTGCTATAGAGCAAGAACAAGGTCGCATCAATCAGCTTCGTCACAACCCAGCACCGGAAGTTCCTGAAAATTTACAGGAATCTCCCCCGGTAACCCCGGAAAACGAAGAAAGCTGTTGGATCGATGATCCTCTTACATCTGAGGACGAATCTGATTCCCAACAGTTCATCTTGGAGGCATCTTCCGTCAAAGTTACTTGCAATGCAATAACTCAGGATGATAATTCCTCACCCTCTCAGGCTTCGTCTCCTGAAACAGTGACATCGGAACTCAAACCTCTTCCGATTGATCACCTTGAAGAAATTCCAGCCGGTGAAATCTTCTTCAGAGAAAATCCGGTTAATTGGTCCCAAATGCCCGATCTCATTGATGATGTCTGGACCGACAAAATCTTCGATAAAGAAGGAAAGTTGCTGGATGCTGTTCAGGACTTGTTCCCGGAAAATGCTCCATGCAACACAATTACTGAAGATGGCAATGCTGACACAGAGACATCTTCAGCAAATGAGAAGGAACAACCCTCGATCTCGAGGGTGATCTTCTAAACAAAGACCCTTCTCCAGAAGCTCTTGAAGTTGGTAGAGGTACCCGTTCTGGCCGGGATTACCACAAAAACTACAACCAACCTTCTGCTTCTTATGTAAATCCTTCGGGAAAACAAGCTGTAAACGCCCCTAGTGGCAAGAATAATGAAAATGCAAGCCCCAAGGAGGCTTTCAAGTACGACTTGATTCAGCACTTCAAACACATACCTGCACGTCTGCACATCCTAGACTTATTACGAATGTCACCACAGACTCGTGATAGTCTCATTTCAGAACTACAAATGCTGGATGCGGATGTCGACAAACATGCCCCACAAGTCCTACAAATTGAAATGGACCATAGGGTCAAAAAGTCAAAGACTCCCTCAAAAGGAGATAAGAAGAAAACTGAGGGATCCTTCATCGAATGCCTCTCGGTTCAAAAAGCAGCAAGTGCAACCATCGCCTTCACCAAGGAAGACCTCCTGCTAGGCGAGACAAAGCACAACCGACCCCTGTACTTCACCGGGTACATCAAAGAAGTACCACTACGCAGAATCCAGATCGATCCAGGTTCTGCACTCAACCTCATCTCCACTTCGGCACTCGAAGAACTGGGCATTCCGCCTAGCAAGCTGAGCCACACGTCTGTGTCCATCTTTGGATATGATGGCAGCGCTCAAAGGCCGATCGGCAAAATCAGGTTCAAGTTGCAAATCGGTGATCTTATCTCCGAGGTCACTGTCTATGCAATAAAGACCCCTTCATGCTACAACATCCTTCTCGGACGCCCCTGGATACACGAGAATGGTGTTGTCCCTTCGACTTTACATCAGTGCATCAAGTTCGTTGGCAATGACGGCTTGATACATCGAGTGTTTGCAGACAAAAAGCCCTTCAAAGGCAAAGAAGTCTATTTCGCAGATGCTGTACAAAGATGAAAAAGAAGAAAGGGAGGAAGAAACAGCACCCTTTGCTGAAAATCTCCAGAAAGACAAAGGCAAGGCTCCTCAGCAATCACCAGAAGAAAGTAAACCCTCTATCAAAACCGAAGAGAATAATCAATCTCCCTTCATGGTCTCCCTCAAGTCTTCAAAGCCTCTGGTGATCACCACCAAAGCAAAGAAGACAAAACAAAGGGCTGGGGCAAGTTTGCTGTCTCCTTCGTGTCTATCTTGCAAGACATGAATTCGGACTCAGAGCCAGAAGACGATACATTGTCAAGCCGAGCTGATGATCAACAAGTTCAGCCCGCTCTCACTCCGATGGAGACAACCGTTGACATAGAAGATCCGGCATCTGCTTCCTTCGTTGTTCCAGCAACATCAGCAGAAGAAAAGCCAATCTTCTTCCATAAATCGGGAGTTTCTTCATCAAATTCTTCGCTTGAACCTTTCCAAAATGAAGGTATGCCTCAACTATCCCTGTATAGTCCAATGGCGCAAGCTATCATGAAGAAAATGGGCTACGACGCTCAGAACCCAATTGGTTTGGGAGATGGTCGTGGTATTATCACGCCATTGGAACCAACCCTGACCAAAAGTCAACTGGAAAGTTGGAAACCCCACCGCCACATAGAAAAGTCTTCATATGGGCTGGGGTATGATCCTAACGCCTCCTTGAGACAGTTGACACAAAGGCCGCAAAGTCATCCTGTCGACCAAGACTCAACATCTCATATTAGTGAAGACATTGATCTCCCTGGATATTTCTTTGAAGAGTTGACCATCAAGGATCCAGGAAGTTTATCCAATTGGTATGATTCCTCTGATGATGATGAAGAATTGTTCGATAATACAGATACACGGTTCTCTGACCCAGAAGAACCACTGTCTCCAAAGGAAGTGCCCTACTTCGACCTAGTTTCAACAGGTGATTGGGACCACCTCATAGCAAATCTTGAGAAAAGTACCAATCAAGAAGACCCATGGACAAAAGCAGAGCCGTGGTCTGTAGATACCTTTGGAACTCCAGAAGGCTTTGTTGGGTTGGAAGCCTCCGAAAATATTGTGGAGGAACCACCTTCAAACCTTCCAACTGAAGATTCTGTTCAAAAGATAGACTTGGGAACACCTAATAACCCACGTCCTGTATTCATAAGCAAGAATATAAAGGATGATGAGTTACCCGAGTATATCGCGTTTCTTCATGAGTTCGTTGATTATTTTGCATGGTCTTACGCTGAGATGCCTGGCTTAGACCCCAAAATAGCAGTCCACAAACTCAATCTTCAAAAAAATATCAAGCCTGTCAAACAAGGCCAAAGAAGGTTCCGTCCTGATGTGATGGACAAAATTGAACAAGAAGTTCAAAAACTCAAAAGCGTTGGCTTCATCCGTGAGGAACAACATCCTGAATGGTTGGCCAACATCGTCCCCGTGACAAAGAAAAATGGGCAAATTAGGGTCTGCATTGATTACAGAGACCTGAACAATGCATGCCCAAAAGATGAATTCCCGCTCCCTATACCGGAGGTGATGATCGACAACACCTGTGGATTCGAGCGAATGACATTCATGGATGGCTTCTCTGGCTACAATCAGATAAAGATGCATCCTGAAGATGAAAAACACACAGCATTTCGGACCCCGTTTGGCGTGTATTGCTACACTGTCATGCCATTCGGTCTGAAGAATGCCGGCGCTACATATCAGAGGGCTATGATGAAGATCTTCCAAGATATGCAGCACAAGACGGTCGAATGTTATGTCGACGACCTCGCCGTCAAAAGCAAAAGAAAAGAAGACCATCTCAAAGATCTTCGAGAAGTCTTCTTCCGACTTCGCAAACACAAACTGCGAATGAATCCCCTCAAATGCTTCTTCGGTGTTTCATCGGGTAAGTTTCTCGGATTCATAGTACGGAAAGCTGGCATAGAGCTTGACCCCATCAAAGTCAAGGCTATCCTAGAAATGCCATCTCCAAGAACCCTAAGACAATTAAAAGGGCTCCAAGGAAGATTGGCATACATTCGACGGTTCATCTCCAACCTATCAGGGAAGTGCTGTCCATTCTCTCGGTTAACGAAAAAAGGTGTCGATTTTGTCTGGGATGCTGAATGTGAAGCCGCGTTCCAGGACATCAAGTCATACCTGACTAAACCTCCAGTGTTGGCTGCCCCCACAACTCGAAAACCATTCCTCTTGTACACAAGAGCCCTTGACTGTTCTTTAGGCGCTCTACTCGCACAAAAGAATGGCGAAGGAAAAGAAGCTGCTCTATATTACCTTAGCCGCATGTTGATAGGTGCAGAGCATCGCTACTCTCCAGTCGCAAAAAGAATGCTTGGCAGTGATGTTCGCCGTACAAAAACTGCGTCACTACCTGTTATCCAACACTGTGTACCTGATTTCGAGGATCAACCTCCTAAAGGTCCTTGTCACGAAAGCAGGTTCTCTCAATGCCCGACTGGCAAAATGGTCCATCCTCCTATCACAATTTGACATTAGGTATGTACCACAAAAAGCAATCAAAGGCCAAGCTCTAGCGGATTTCCTCGCCGAGCATCCATTGCCTAAAGATTCTCCACTCAGGGACGACCTCCCAGACGAACCGGTCTACAGTGTGGAGACTTCCTTATCAAATGCTTCCTGGCACATGTACTTCGATGGCGCAACCAGGACAAATGAAAAGGGAAATCAAATATCGGGAATTGGCATTCTCTTTGTTAGTCCCGACAAATACATGATTCCACACGCATTCTCGCTACTGGAACCATGTTCAAAACATGCAGCTGAGTACCAAGCCCTCATCGTAGGATTGGAGCTCGCCCTTGAATCCGGCATCACTACGCTGGAAGCTTTTGGAGACTCTCAACTGATCGTCAACCAGATGAATCAGAAATTTGAAGTTAGGAAGCCCGATCTGTTGCCTTACTACAACAAGGCACAATCGCTTCGACAAAAGTTCGACATCTGTTACATCACCCACATCCTCAGAGGTGAAAACATTCGTGCAGATGCCCTGGCAGGACTTGCTGCATCTATGGCAATCCAAGAAGGGGAAAACATGCAAGTTACAGTGTGTCAAAAAAGGATTCTCCCCCCTCTCAACACACATCAAGCAGTTGTTGAATGCCACCAAGTGGTTGGAAGTCGGATCTCCGTCCTTAAACCTCTGATCGGCGACTGGAGGGATCCGTTCATTGATTACATAATGTTCGGAATCCTACCTGAAGATCCAAAAGAACGGGTAAGCATCCAAAGACGAGCCCCAAACTTTCATTTGGATATTCCTGCAAAAATGCTGTATAGAAAATCCTACAATGGAGTACTTCTACGCTGCTTGTCACAACAAGAGGCTGAGGAAACACTCAAAGAAGTACATGCTGGTCTTTGTGGAGCCCATCAGGCTGGGCCTAAGCTCTATGATCAGATAAAAAGGTTAGGTTATTATTGGCCTACCATGGTGGCTGATGCAATGCAATTTGCTAAGCGCTGCCAACAATGCCAAGTTCATGGAGATTATGTCCACATGCCTCCGGAATGGCTACATCCTACAGCAATCTCATGGCCTTTTGAAGCCTGGGGTATGGACATCATAGGTCCTATCTCCCCTCCATCGAGCAAAGGTCATCGCTTCATCTTCGCTGCTACGGATTATTTCTCCAAGTGGTCAGAAGCATTTGCGCTTAGTGAAATGAAGACCTCATCAGTCCTTCAGTTCTTGCGCACCAACATCATTTGTCGCTTCGGCATACCTAAAAGATTCGTCCATGATAACGGACCACAGTTCCGCGATCACTGATTCTACAAGTTCTGCGACAAATACAAAATCCAAAGTTGTCCTTCAACTCCGTACAATCCGGCGGCGAATGGGCTAGCAGAGGCCTTCAACAAGACGCTCTGCAAAATCCTCAAGAAAATGGTCTCTAGTCACAAAAGAGATTGGGGCGACAAACTGCCTGAAGCTTTGTGGGCCTATCGAACCACAGTTCGAGGACCAACCCATAGCACACCATTCTCCTTGGTCTATGGATGCGAAGCTGTTTTCCCTTTGGAAGTTCAAATTCCTTCCTTAAGGGTATCTCTACAAAATGACATGACACAAGAAAGTAATGTCAAATTGAGACTCCAAGAGCTGGATAACCTCGATGAGAGACGGCTCGAAGCTCTACAAAGCATTGAACTCTACCAAGCACGCATGGCAGGATCTTTTGACAAAAAGGTCAGGCAACGCGCCTACAAAAAGGGAGATTTGAACCAAAATGGGAGGGACCTTTCGTCATCGACAAAGTCTTCTCCAACGGCGCATACGCTCTTCTAAATATGGAAGGTGACAGATGTATGCTGCCTATCAGAGCGACGCCTGCACGGCCAAAGCCTATTCCTAGGTATCTGCTCGTCAAACCCACTCCTTTTGAAATTTTCATCCTCTTGTTGAAATTTCTAAAAAAAAAACCCTCAAAACAATGTTTCTTTCATCGTTTCATTGTTCAAAAAAAAAAAAAAAAAAAGCAAATCCAAAAATCCAAGTTTAGGAGCTTATTCCCAAACTTGACCAAAATTTTCGATCCTTGAAACCAAAAATTCACGGTTTGAAACAAAATCAGGACCTAGGGATTTCAGCCCTAGTCCACCCCGACTTTTACCACCAAAATGGTTTTGAGTCAAAATTTACGACCCTCGTGTCTTTAAACAAAAAAAATGGTTTTTCAAAAACCGCAGGGAAGCGACGTTCAGTCGATACTTGCAAAACCCAAAATCGAAAGGATGCGAACCCCATTCAATACTTCCAAAACCTCAAAATTTCAAAAATCGTGGAGACGCAACGTTCCAGTTGATATCCACAACTCAAATTTTAGAACAAACAAAAAACAAAACAAAGGTTCGAAAAAACCTTAAACTTCAAAAATCGTGGGGAAGCGACATTCCATCGATACCCACAAAACAAAAATTTTTGAAGACAAAAGCAAGGGAGCGACATCCCATCGATACTTGCACCCAAATCCGCGAGGAGGCGACATTCCATCGATACTCGCAGCCGAATGAGCAAGGAAGTGACATTCCATCGATACTTGCAATACCATTCAGCAGGGAGGCGACTTTTAGTCGATACTTGCATTTTTGAAAACCAAAAACCTGGCTTTCACGCCAAAAAAAAACCCGGCTTCCATGCCAAAAATTCGGCTTTCACGCCAAAAAACCAAAAACCTGGCTTTCACGCCAAAAACTCGGCTTTTATGCCAAAAATCAAAATTCGGCTTCCATGCCAACAAAACAAAATTCGGTTTTCAAAAAAAAAATCCGGCTTTCATGCCACTCCAAAAAAATCGGCTTTCATGCCACCTCAAAATCTGGCTTTCATGCCAAAAATAAATTTCGGCTTTCATGCCAAAAACAAAATCTGGTTCTTACACCAAAAACAAAACCGGCTCTCATGCCGCAAACCAAATCTTGGCTCTCATGCCACAAAATCTTTGGCTCCCATGCCATCTCAAACTTGGCTTTCATGCCATTTAAAAAAAAAAACCGGCTTTTACGCCAACCAAAACAAAAACCCGGCTTTCATGCCAACAAAACAAACTGGTTTTCAAAACAAACCGGCTATAGATGCCATCCAAATCCGGCTATAGATGCCACCCGAAATTTGGCTTTCATGCCGTAAACAAAATCTGGCTCCCATGCCAAAACATGTCTCAAAAACTGGCTCTCATGCCTAAAACAACCCTTTTGACAAAAGATTTTCACAAAATGACAACCTTTTGATCAAAATTTTCAAACAAACATTCTCATCCAACCTTTGCTTATTTTCATCAAAAGAATTTAAGTAAAAGGTACACAAAGTACCAAAAATGTTTTACATAGAGGTACCAAAAAAAAAAAGAGTTTGTTATAAATCAAGAGCTCAGTCTAGCATGGTCTTCAACCAAGGATCCAGCTCCTCAAGCAGACTCTTGGCCTTAGCTTCTAAAGCTTCCAGACCGCGCTTCTTCAAGATCTTGCCATAAAACATGGCAGAACGCCGCGACCCATCTTCAGCACGAGGAAGCTCTTCCCAGAGAATTTGCCACTGCTCATACTCCTGAGTCTTCCTCCGGAGATGGCTGTCAGCTTCCTCAACCTGGCGAATCAAAGCTCCCTCTTTGGCACGAGCTTCAACGACGGCAGTCCACTTGGCAGCAGCCTGTTCTTCCAACAGTTCAAGGCGCTGTCTAGTCTCTTTGACCTCCCTATCAAGACGGTGCAGGTCCTGAGTCAGCTCAAGGATCGCTAACTCAGTAACGTTCCTCTCCCGAACGTATTGCTTCCGAGTCCGCGCGATCTCGTTCATTTTAGATTTAACCTCGCCGCACGGCTTGAAGAACATCTCTCTGAAGAAGTCATCATTTGGGAAATACTTGGTCTCATTCCACTTGTTACCCAGCGCGATGACATCATCAACAAAGGTCTTAGCACTTGTAATGTCCAGGCCAACCTCTGCACTATCAACAAGGATGTCTTGCACGTGCTTGACCATGTCAAAGCCAGCCTCCAAGTGGCCAGAAGAAAGAGTCTCAACCCATGAGCTCAGCACACTCTTCAACACCTTCTTTGCATATCGAAGGGATGGTCCGAATGGAGATTCACCACGCTCTGTTGGCTGACTGCCCATGTCAGGCTGTGGTGGAGAAGAAATCAAAAGGCTCTTTCCAATCGGAGCCACTGAAGAAGCAATATCACCACAAAGTCCTGCCTCTGCCGTGACGGGACTGGTAGAAGAAGCCCCTACTTCTGGATCGGCTGTTGGCATCTCCTGCTCTGGCCCTGAGGAAGACGAAGGAACTTCTCCTGTTGCTTCACAACCAGCTGACAAGAAAACAAAAATATGTGTCAGCAAATTCAAAAAAAAAAAAAAAAAAGAAAAAAAATCATCCTCATACCAGGTGGAGATTCTGGGTCCTCCCCAGAGTCCCTCAACTCTTCTTCAGATGCCGCAACTGGATCCATCACCGCCTCATCAGCAGGAACCTCGGGCATCACCAAGTTTTCATCTTTTGCAAAGAAAGAAAACAGCAAATAAAAAAAATCCCTCATAAAAGGAAAGAAGCGGAAATAGAGAAGAAGGAGAATCATACCAACATCGGCGGTCTCTTCTTCACGACTCCTCTTCTCTGGAGGCTCATCAGCATCTCCTGATACCTCCTCAACGATGGTAGAAGGGACTTCCAGATCAAGAGAGTCTTCGTGGCGTCTCTCAGTGCGACGCTGTCCTCTCCTCCTCTTTTTTCTACGAGCCGGTTTACTTGAAGTACCAGCCTCACTGTCAAAGTCAGGACTTCCACTTGGCTCCTCACTGGACGACCCGCTCCTACCAGTGGACCCCATGGAAGCCTTCATTCGCTCTGCTTGCATCCAAGTGTCGATCTCGACTTCCTCCTCCTCGAGCTGTCTCAAGACCTCAGCAGGTATCTCTTGTGCAGCTCCGGATCTAATGACATCCTGTTCCTCGAGAAAGCCTATCCTATGCTTCTCTCCAGAAAGGAAGAACAAAACTTCCCCTCGACGGACGCCATCTGATCTACCAAGACCCTTCCCAGGAGATTGCTTGACATTCAGCTCCTTCTTGGAAAGCCCTCGGTACACAGCAAAGCTCTCCACGAACCACTTCGTGAAGCCAGCAGTCCGAAAAATGGGCAACTCAGGATAGGAAATCATGGCAGTAGTGTCCTCCGCACTATAGAAAGCCCATGCATTTCTCCCGTCCTGCAAACCTCCAAAACGCTTCACCATGCTCGAAGGCGCTCCAACAACGCCTTGAGAGAAGCCTAACTGCAACGCAAAACGCGAAGGGACATACGACTGGATGTCAACAAAAAGATGTCTGCGGTACACCATCGTGCCAACACGTATGTTTAAAAGCCACCTCTTCTCTGCGTTGGTCAAAGAATAGTGCCTTCCCGATCCTGCCCTGGTGGAATCACGGGAGACACCAAAATCAGAAGCCTTCTTCCGCAAATCTGGAGAAAGCTTTACTGAAGATTGCCCAATCTCGACATCCCTGAATCGTCGGATTCTCAAGCGGGCAGACAAAAGTGAATCGGAAACGGCTTTTCCCCTAGCCAACCGAATCATAAAGGGGTCATCATCCAGAGCAGCGCCCAAACGGTGGAAGCCGGGACAGTGGTACACATACCACGAATAAAAAATATGGGCTGAAAATACCCTATTCATAGGAAGCCCAAGCCGAACCAGAAAAGCAGCAGCCTGCAGTTCGGTGCACAAATAGGAGTAAAGAGCAGGCACCAAAGCCAACTGCTCTCCGCACGCCATCTGACAAGCCGAAAATATACAATGCGGCCTGATGTGTGTTCCGTCTCCTCCAGCAAAAACAGCCTCACCCAGCCAATAAGTGAGGTATGCAGCAACATCTCTCCGCAGCGCAATGTCGGAGCAAACGGCGTCTGTACTTGTGAGAAAGTTCTTCAAATTCTCTCGCATGGCAGAAATCTTTTTCCCCGGATTCTTAGTCTTGGCTTCCTGGGTCATACTCTCAGAAGATTCTTCGTCGCCAAAAAAAGTTTGGAGACAAAGAGCTGAAACTCCTCCAACTGCTACACCGGACTTTCAAGCCCTCCTTCTCCCTCAAAAAATCGTAGAAGGGGACGAGCTGAAAGTACAAAAGCCTAAACTCCTCAGACTGCTCCTCAAGGACGCTGTCGACTGGCATAAATTCCTCATAGAGTTTGCCGAGGATGGGCAACCCGGTAATGGCACTCAGCTCCTTCAAAGAAAAACCAATCTCACCATTCGTAACAATGAAGGTGTTGGTTTGTGGAAGGAAGGACTCCAACATGGCCATAAAAGCTTCATCGGAGAAAACTACGGTTTGCCTAAAAGCGCGAACCGCATCAAAAATCTCGGCCTCCTCCAGAATGGCACCGCCGATCTGCAGGATGTGATCAGTCCACGACTCCCAGCCTGAGTCAACACTGAAACGGCCACGAAGTCGAAAAGGCTTCACCCAATTGCTGCCATTGCCCCTGAAAATGCCAAGGCCCACCGGTCTCAAATCAACCGATGGATGATCAGATCCTTGGTAGCCGCTGGCCGGCATCAACATGTCCAGACGGACAGGCGACTTCTCTGCATAACCAGAAGGACCGCCAACAAAAACCCCGGTCTTGACCACATTGGTCCTCTTCACCCAGCTTGGAGGATCTTCTCTCTTAGAGCATGTGGGAGAAAGACTCATGATCGAAATAGTACGATCAAAAGGCGACCGAGTAGAAATGGTTCTCTCCTCACCATCGGCTGTGTAAGAGAACTGAAAGCATCTCCTTTGATATGACGAGTCATCAGGAGCTGCATCACCAAAGAAAAAGGTAGGCTTGGGCACAATGCTCTGATCGTCCATGACCCAAGGACGATTGCTTGCCATAATCTTGTAAAACTCCTCATCCTTGAGAGCGATCAGTCGCTGTCTCATCTCATCTCGGTTGAGCGAGTCACACTCTTCCAAGTTTCTCTCCACATACTGGACCTTCTCCCAGGCCTGCTGTACAGCCGCATTGGAAGATCTGGCAGATCGACGAGGTGCATCGGTAACGGGCTTCTTACCCTTGTTCGTTCTGGAGGAACTACCTGCAAAGATTGAAAAAAAAATCAATCAACAGAATGACAGAATTTTGCTAAAAAAAAAAAAAAAAAAATCCTAGCGAAATTTTGGCATGACTCCGGGGCAATTCCGAAGAAAAGGGAATCACCCCGAAAAGAAAGGAAGCCTGAATATGAGCTCAACATCGCTGAGAGCTCATGATCAATGAAGGATTCTCAAAGAAGACTCGAACTCAAACATTGCTGCGAGATCAAGACAGTCTTCTCAAATTTCTGCAAGAATCGGAAAAGAGCTCAACATTGCTGCGAGCTTCAAATCCCAAAACTTGCAAAAAGCTCCTCGAAACCCCCGCAAGACTAAAGAAAGAGCTCAACATTGCTGCGAGCTTCAAATCTCAAGACTTGCAAAAGATCTCCAGGTGTGCATCATCATCATGCTCCCAATCCAATTTACAAAAATCATCCATAAAAGAAAATCATCATGCACTAGATGCTAGGGAAACCTTGACAAAATTTGACCAATTCCAACCCAATTTGGTCAAAATCAAACTTTGTCTAAGTCAAAATTCATGTTGGCTTAGCATAGAAATTCTAGCCTTCTATCTTGATGCAAAAAAGAAAAAATTCATAAACATCTTGAATTGCATGAAACCTCATTATCATGATGATACAAAAAGGGGAGCAAGGAAAGTTTTTTTATATAAAAAAAAAAAAAAAAAAAAGAAAAAAAAAAAAAGGAAAAAAAAAAGAAAAAAATTATGGGCTTGCCCACAGGCCGTGGCCCATGGGCCACATGGCCGTACGGCCCAAGCTGTACGGACATGTCCGTACAGCAGCAAAAAAAAAAAAAAAAGAGAGAGAAAAAAAAAGAAAAAGAAAGAAAAAAAAAGAACACGTGCAAAAAAAAAAAAAAAAGAGAAAAAAAAATGATGAAACTTTCTTTACATGGAATTTCTTGTAAAAAAGAAATAAAAAACTTACTTGAAGCCATGGATGGAGAAGAAAGGAGAACTTGAAGACTCTTGAAGAAGGAGGATTCTTGATCTTAGAGCAACTCTTGAAGACTTTTGCAAAAAGAAAGCAATAGGAGCAAGAGATCCCACCTCAATTGCTTTTATAGAAGAGAGCAAAACAAAAGAGGAAACAAGAGAAAAGCAAGGAGGTAAGGGCTAAAAATTAGCAACCTTCCCAAGTAAATTTGCCTTCCCAAAAGAAAAGGAAACTTGGGATATTCTCTCCCAAAACAAAGATTCTTTGAGAAATTCTCTCCCAAAGAAAGATATTTTGAGAGAATCTCTCCCAAAATCAAGGAAACTTGAGAAAATCTCCCAAAGTAAGGATATTTTTAGATATTCTCCACCCAAAGGAGATATCTTTAGATATTCTTTACAAAGTGACACCATATGAGATCTAAGCCATCCTTCAAAGCTTAAGGTCCCATGGGTTAGCCCATATGAGCCAGGTTTGACCACCTAGGCACTAAAAGTGGCTTTTAGTCAAAATTTCTCTTACCAAGAGCATACAAAAATGGTCCCATGCCTCTTTTGAGTTGATTGGACCATACCATATAAAAATCCAAGCTTCATGAGTTTCCAAAAATCCAAACCATCTCACCTCATGAACCAAATTAAGCCAAAATCTTGAAATTGACATTCCACAAAAGCCCAAACCACTCCAATGGACCCAAAATTGTCCCAAAGAGTGAACAAAAAAAAACCAAACCATGGTCCCCTAACTCGCCACATACAGCTTGTTGGGGCACAAGACCAAAACCAAAAATCAAAACCCGACCCCCTAACTTGCCACATACAGCCTGTTAGGTCACAAGGTCAAAACCAAAACCAAAAACCTGACCCCCTAACCTGCCACATACAGCTTGTTAGGTCACAAGGTCAAAATCAAAACCAAAAAACCAAAACCAAATCCAAATCCAAATGTCATTCTCAAAATCTTGCCTTAAGATGGTACGTGATCCCTCTCACTACCATAAAATCCCCTGGAAGCTCAAAAGGCTACTCCATATAAAAAAAAAATGCTCAAAGACTCTTGGTCAAGTCAGAAGTTCTTCTTCAAGATTCTCTTCGAGGCACATCGACAGCAAAAGCTATATCATCGCTGTACCTCGAGGGGGCATTTGTTGACACCAAAAATGTCACTTTGCCTCTTCACACCAAAAGCTACACGGAGCCGCATCCTACCAAAAATAGGCAGGCGCTACTTCAAGCATCAGATCTTGTCAGAATCAAACAAAAACTGCAAGGTCACTCAAAATAACCAAAAGAGAGGTACACATGAAGTTTCGGGTCATTTCGATATCATTTGGCCTAACTTCACTTCTCCAACAACTAAGCAGCAGCTCCCGGCAACGGAGTACCCTGGGGCCATGGCACCCAATTCGGAGCTTGTGGATCATCTCAAAATGACTCCATTAGGCTCCCCATCAAATTTCAGGTCAATCAGACATCGTTTGACCGAAAGTCAAAGCTCGGGATTTCCCTCGCTGTGAAATAAAGGCGAGCATTTGCATGACTCCAAACGGCTTCAAAACTCAAACGAAAGCCTATGGTTGGTCTTAACTACTGATGAAGGAATCACACATCGAATTTCAGGTCAATCGGACATCGTTTGACCGAAAGTCAAAGCTCAGCATTTCCCTCGCGGTGAAATCAAAGGCAAGCATTTGCATGACTCCAAACGGCTTCAAAACTCAAACGAAAGCCTATGGTTGGTCTTAACTACTGATGAGGGAGTCACACATCGAATCTCAGGTCAATCGGACATCGTTTGACCAAAAGTCAAAGCTCAGCATTTCCCTCGCGGTGAAATCAAAGGTCATTCCGACATCGTTTGATACTGTTTCAGCTACTGGCGGAAAATCAGCAGTTCTGCGTTCGGCTTTTCCCGGAAAATCAGAAACTTTGCAAACCAATTTGCAAGGATTCTCATCAGGTTTTTCAGAGGGAAATCAAGCCAAATAATGTGGAGAAATGTCAGAGAAAACAAGCAAAAAAAAACGGAAGCGAAAAATGACGAAAAACGGCCAAAAAGGGGCCCCGGGAAGGAATTTTTCCCCCAGGGTCGCAGACCCCCGCGACCCTGGGCCAGGCCTGCGACCCTGGGCCCGGCGACCCTGGGAGGTCCGGGGCGCCGATTTCGCCCCGGGACCCCCCGTTTCGTCCGTTTTCGCGAGACGAGTTGTTCTGTCCCTGTGATTTTTCCAGATTCAGGCTTTTGAAGCTCCAAATTCACTGATATTCATCAAGATCACAGAACTCCTTTCCAGAACTTCAAAAACTTCATTGATTGCCAGCCGAACAACCAAAAAAGAGCACTTTCTGCCCGCCCGATCGTGAAATCAACTGGACAGATGCTGCCGGCCCGCTGGTATCAACCAATGCCTGAAACTACATGATCATCTGATGTTGATTTACATAAGGATCCATCAACGATCATCACAAAAGGAATTCCAAAAGACGCAACATGGCCCGCGACTCTTCAGCTACCGAGGCGGCCACTTAATGCTATCAATTGGCCCGTTTATGGCAAGTTAATGCGGTCATTAACCCATTATCTTGGACGGCCCAATCAGAAGCCTCTGTTCAGGAGTTGCGAGTCCAAGCAATCATGGCATTCAAGCCATGAAACTCCTAACATAATGGAGATTAAAGGCGATTAAATGCCCACTACTCTCCATCGGCCAATCAAATGCAAGGAAAAAAGGAGTTACGAAACAAGTAATTAAAAACTTGTAACTCCTCCCATCATGAGCATTAATACCATAAATGCTCATAAACTCTCCTAAATGGCTACCAAATGCCTATAAATAGGAAGCCATTCCAAGGGAAACAGATCCGAAAAAATCGCCAGAAAATCATTCAAAGATCCTCGGAGAAATCTCTACAACCCTGCTCCTTCAAGAAAACTCTGCTGCAACAAGTACTACAAGGTGATTGAAGCCCCTTGGGGGGCCAACCCCCCCCCCCCCTCAAAGGCCACCTATCCTTCTATCCAACATGGCTAGATGCGGCTTTTCAGCCCGTCTACTCAGCTTTTTACCGGATATAGGACCTTATCTTGGTCCTTATCCTCTAAAAATCTGAGGTTGGAGCCAAGCCAAGAAATCAAGCACTATGTTCTCATCTGAAGGACGATGGCGAAGCCCATACATGACTCGCGACCGTCGATCTAAACGAGCCCTCCCACAATCGCATGAGAAGTTAGATTCCTTTTTCTTGCTTTTCTATTGTAGATTGTATTTTTTTAAGAGACAAAAATTCACAATTCTTGTCTTTTACTTTTGATAAGATTTGTAAATCGCCTTCAACGGCACCAAATCGCCTTCTACGGCACAAAAACGCCTTTCACGGCATTCAAACAAAACTGTCTCTTTTATTAAAATATGTATGCAATGGAAAACTAGAAAAAAGTTTCATTTCCCTTTTTACTTGTGAAGGTGGATCTCCGGATCACCATTTCTAAATTCCAAGTATAAAAGAGAAATTGGCATACCCGTACAAAAAAAAAACTGATGCCCGCTTTTCCTTTCTTTCCCTCCACCGTACCCCGTCAGCCCCGGGGCGGAGGCAGCTTTGGAAAAAGAGAAAAGCCGGGTCCATCAAGCCTTTTTTAACTTGATTGAAGTTGTCACACGCACACATCATGAGCATACATCTTTGCATTCATTTAGTGTTTGTGTGAGTTAGTTTTTCACTTTCATATCCGCCTATTTTAGAGGCAAATATATTGAGCTTAAATTGTATCTCTTTGAGTGTTTTTGTAGACATTTCTTTATGAGAAATCTTTTTCTTGTAAAGGTTATTGCTTAGCCTAAGAAAAGCATTGTGTAAAGGTTATTGCTTAGCCTAGAAAAATATCTTGTAAAGGTTGTTGTTTAGCCTAGAAAAACAATATTGTAAAGGTTATTGCTTAGCCTATTGAAAAGCATAGATAGTGGAAATCCGGTGGGGTGATTGGATCACAAGCCGGTAGTGGATGTAGGCATTGAGGCCGAACCACTATAAAGGTGTAGTGGTGTTTGCTTGTGGTGATTGTTTTATTAGCTTCCGCATCTTGTTTGATAAATCATCATTTGTGACTAGTTTATTTTAAGAAGTTAAAATTTGTCTTAATTGGTCAAATATTTTAGCTCACCCTATTAACCCCCCCTCTAGGGTTAGGATCCAAGGACTTTCAATTGGTATCAGAGCCAAGTGCTCTATATTAGGATCAAGTGTTTTTGGAACTCTTGATTAGGTGTAAAAATCTAGAGTCAAAACCCTAGTGTTGTGCTTTAATGAAAATCATTAGAATGGATTCCACAATGGTAGATAGTTTAGATTCTTGTGTAGATTCTTCTAGACCCCTCCTTCTTCCTTCTATTGGAGATTCAAACCCTCAAATTACTGAATCTCAATTTGATCTAAAAGAAGAAGAAAATGATTATAATGAAGATGACCTTCAACAAGCCTATGAGGAATTATATGCATTGTCCCTAGAGCTTGTTAAGAAAAATAAAAAATTAAGAGAAGAATCTAAAAATCTAAACAAAGAATTAGTGTCTTCAAAAGATGAACTTAGAGAGAAAGAAGAAGTAATAAATTGTGTAGACTCTAAGTTTATGATCTCTTTGCATAACCTATATATTGTTCAAGATAAACTAAAAGAATTAAAGATGGGTTGTGATAATCTCAATAAGGAAAATTTAAATCTAAGAGATCAATTAAAAAGGCAAGATGAAGACATTAACAATTTAGAATCCAAGTTAACCATTTCTATGGAAAATTTATCTAATTCTCAAAATAAGATAAAAACTCTAGAACTTGGATCTAATGTCATTAATGAACTTAAATTTGATTTGAAACTTGCCCATGAAGAACTAATCAAATATAAGAAAATTGAAAATGAACTATCAAAAGTTAAAAATGAAAATTCAATCCTTATAAACAAAGTCACTCAACTTGAAAGCTACAAACAAAAGTATGAGTGCAAATTTACCCAAGGAGAAGAGAGATTTGAAAAATTATTTAAATTGGGTAAACCTCAAATAGATAGGACGGGTCTTGGATTTGATAGGAATATTTCACATGACCCTAAATTCACCAACACATTTGTGAAAGGTGAGTCCTCTTTCTCTAGCACTCTTTCTCCTTTGCCCAAATCTAAATGTATTTATTGTGGCATTGAAGGGCATTTTAGGTTTGAGTGCAAACTAAGAAGAAGCCATGTGTCTAAACCCATCTTTGAACCCAAAAAGGTAGAATCTAAATCTATGAAGGGTAAGACACTAAAAATCAAAGAAGACTCCAAAAGATTAAACAAGTTAAATCAATTAAAATGGAGTCTCCTAAGATAGATTCTAAAAAGTTTAAAGAAGTTAAGTCAAGTTTAAAAGAATCTATAAACAAAAAGCTTCTCAACCTATCTCCCTTAAATCAACACATGAAAGAACTTTTGAAGAAAGTAACCAAGTTAAATTTAAAATTCAAAACTCAAATAAAGGGAGAAAATAAGAAGAAAAGAAAGATGAATCAATCCCCTAAGAAGCAAACTCACCAACCTCAAAAGACTAATCACAAATCTAAGCTAAATTTAGTCAAATCTAAATATCATGGTGATAAGTTCAATTTGAAAATTTATCAAGTCAAATCTCCTATAGTTGGTGGGACTTCTAAACTAGACCTCAAAGATCAACCCTCTCAAGACCTTAGGTGGATTCCTAAAGTTAGATACTTAGACAAACCTTAAGGCCTTGAACCTCTTTGACCAACCTATCCTTTAAAGTTAAATCCTTTTGTTGGTCATGTTACATTTGCATTTTGTTTCTATAGAGTTACATTTCTTGAAATGCAATGTTTATTTGTGATCAATTGATTTTGTCTTCATGCACCATTCTAAGTGACATATCATGGTTTTCAAAATCATTTGATTATAATTTCATCATGTTAGATTTGCTTTTTGCTCACATTTAGTTATATGGCTTGCATTGCATTTCTTTACATGATCAATTGATTGTGATTTCAAAAGCTTTCATAGCTAGATTATTCATGATTAATTGTTGTTGCAAAATCATTTGTGTAGATGTCATAGTTAGATTATTTGAACAAATGATTTGAATCTATTTGGATTTTTCATAGATTTCTAAGTTATACTTTAATATGGAAAATCATTGTTTTGAAAAAAATTAAACTTGTATGTGGTTCAATTAAGTTATATCTTTTAAAATACAAAGTTGAAAATTGATCTTCAAAATCATTCTTTTTATGCTTATTGTTGAATTTTGTTTAATGAAATGATTTGAAGATTGTATGATTGGAAATGCTCTAAAACACCATTAGTTATAATCATCAAAAAATGTTCCATGATTCTCATTTCCTTTTTCTTTTGGTTTCATCATCTTAGAAATAGAATTGAATGTTGTTTGCATTTTTGCTTATTTGTTTACATTCTTTTTATATGCAAATGTAAATTTATGGTTGTGATCTTTGTAATATTTGTAGAAACCATACTAGAACTCAAATCCATCATCTATGCCTTCTAGTCATTTCTTTTTGGATGGTTATGATGTTGATTCATGTATATTCTCTAAGTAATGTCATCCTTATACATGTTTCTGTTAGGGATTTTGTATTTGCAATTTGATGGATGCATTAACATATTCACATCATTTGAATTTTCACACATGCAATGTTTTAAAAAATCTTGAAATCTGGTTTTATACATGCATTGGATTTGAAACTTGTAGAACTAATGATTTATGCATGTTTTGTTTTTAAACTTGGATGCATTTGTTTTAGAATCCAAACTCTTTTGAAAACCTAATTCTTTGTGCATTACTTTTGAGAAATCAAATTGAGGATTTAGGTTTGTGCCTTGCATACATTCATCACTTTCAGAATCATCTTTGTATGCATTTTTATATGAAAAGAGTTTTTAGAAATCAAGCAAGCCTTTGGTTTTAAAGTTTTGAATCATTTTAGGCTTTGTATGTCTCATGTTTTTAAACATCTTAAGTTGATTTAAAACATGTTTCCAAGCTTGGTTTACAGGCCCAAAAATCCCCTCCAAGGAAAACCTTCAATTATGCAAAATTTAGGATTTTTGGTCCCATGGGGTTGACCTGCCAGTGTGGCCGGTCGACCGGCCCAGGGGACCCGGTCGACCGGCCATGTGAGAACCCGACCCCTAATCTCTTGGATTAGTGTTGTTTTAGTTGTGGATTAGTTTCTTTTAGTGGGATTAGTATTTGTTGGGTTGAGTTGTGAGCTAGAATGGTTTTTCTCTAGTTTTGGGGAATTTTGAGTGCCTTTGTGATTAGTGGGACCCTTTGGGGGTTCTTTTAGTGACTTTGCGCGTGGTTGGAAGGTTATTGTAAATCCTTGATAATTCTTGTTTTAGCCTCATTTGACTTATTTTGTTAACCTCTACAACTTTCTTGTTCACTCTGTACCCATTCGAAGCTCCGAAAATCAGTTTTTCCAGCCCGGAGGGCAAAACAGTCTTTTCACACCAAATCTGTACCCAAAACTCGATATTCATGAAATCCGTGAAACATATACTTTTTGGAAACTAGATATTTCGACGATCATTTCTTCCTTCTTCGTCGAATCCATCCGAGGTCCCGAATTAGATGATTTCAGCCACCCAAGTTCTTTAAGTTGTGGGACCCAAACCTCACTTGCTTATAAGAGGAACCCATCTCCTTCATTCATTTCACTCTTCATTTTCCAGCACAAACCAGCAAGCTAGGGTTTCTCTTGTGTTTCTCTTCTTCTTCTTGCTTCTCCATCTCCAAGTCACACCAAGAGTTCATCAATCAAGAAATGGAGATCACCAACCTCTTCCTCATCTTGCAAGCTTTCCATTGATACCATTTGTGAAGAGAACCCTCCATCACAAGACTTCCTTTGAGCTTACCTTGTCCATTAGAGGACCTTCCAAGTAAGTGTTCTTCTTCATCTTCTAGATTTGTAATCTTCTAGCCTTAGAGAAGCTCCACCTTGATTATTGAAAGGTTTCCTTGTCATTTCATTGTTTAACCCATTTTAGGGTTTGTTTTGGAGGTTTTTGTAGAGATTGTGGATCTTGAGCTTGAGAGGTGATTAAGAGCTTGATTTGCTTGATTAGAGTCAAAGGCAAGTGGATGATTGGATCGTTTTGATTATTAACATGTTTTGTGAGAAAAATCTTGTTTCATGAAGGGTTTTGGTGATTTTAGTAGTTGTCTTTACTATGATTAATATTGATTTCGAAATGTGCTTATTGATGAGTTATTTCCCTCTTGTTCATGCTTGGAAAAATGTATGCATCATATTGTCAAGGTTTCAAATGGTTTCACATGAATGAGTTTTCTCCACCTTGAGATTTGTTGTGAATGGAAAGAATGGAAAGGGAGAAAGTTGAAATGAGGAGCTCTTTAGCTCATTTTAATGTCTTGGAAACATGTATTTAAATCATCTTGTTTATAGTTCTATGTGATTGTTTAAGTGTTGGAAAGGAAAGGAAAAAGAGGAGAAAAATTCAGTTTCCCGGACCTGCTACACGCCCAGGTCCGATCGATCGGACCTACAGGCCGATCGATCGGCCTGTCTTTAACTGTAAAGCTTTTTGAGCCGATCGATCGGCCGATCGATCGGACCTACAGGCCGATCGATCGGCCTGTCTTTAACTGTAAAGCTTTTTGAGCCGATCGATCGGCCGATCGATTACCTGGGGAATTTCGGTTACCTGGCGGTCAGCTGGCGGTTAGCCGCCGCTGGGATGGGCGGCTAGCCGCTGGCTGACCGCGGTTGGGCTGCAGAAATGCAGCTTACTGGAAAGCTAACCGCCAAGTGCGGTTAGCTGGCGGTTAGCCGCCGATGGGTTCGGCGGTTAGCCGCTAGCTAACCGTGGAGCGAACCGAGTTTTCAGGTGGAGAAGTGTGCTCTCTGGAAAAGCAACCGTGACATTTCGGCTACCTGGAGGTTAGCCGCCAGTCACCAGGCGGCTAGCCGCCGGGTGACCGCAGGTTGACCGTCAGGTGCGGGAATCACCCACTGTGTTCAGATTTGAGCCCTTCTCCTCCTCAAAACCATTCTCCCAACTTCCACTTAATCCCTGTAATAACATTGAGCTAAGAGCTCCTCCAATGCCTCTATCTACACTTCTCCAAAGCCCCATCATATGTTCACTCCATCACTTCTTCCATATCAAGTCTAATACAAAGTAAAGAGGAAGGAAACCATTTCACAAACATTCATTTAGGATATACCCAAAAGGACAATAAATGCTAAACCAACATGTTTACAAACATTAAATGAGGCTATCAAGATGCAAAAAGGGCATTTATTTCAACCATAAACACATTAATGAAAGCATGAAAATCCATAAATGCTTCACCAAACCATTTGAAACTTAAAACACTTCATCATTCACTTGCCTCAAGTCCAAGCTAGCCAAAATCAAGCCTCTACTCACTTCTTAAGCTCACTTCCAAGCTACAATAAAAAACCCCCAAAACAAACCCTAAAATGGGTTACACAAAGAATGAAAATGATAGAACTTACAATAATGCAAATGTAGCTTCTCAAGGGTTAGAGGAACGCTAATCTAGGGGATGGGGAAGATTACTTACTTGGATGACCTTCAAAAGAAGAGAGTTATCTCAAAGGGAGTCTCAAAGTTGATGGATTCTTCTACAAAAGGTATCAAAGTGAAGCTTGTTCGATGAGAAAAAGGCTGGTGATCTTCATTGCTTGATTGATGAACTATTGGTGTGGCTTGGAGATGGAGAAGCAAGAAGAAGAAGAGAAACACAAGGAACCCTAGGTTCAGCTGGTTTGTGCTGGAGCAATGGAGAGTGAAATGAATGAAGGAGGTGGGTTCTCTTTTGTTAACAAGTGAGGTTTGGGTCCCACAACTTAAGGAACTAATTTGGCTGAAATCATCTCTCTCGGGTCCTCGGATGAATTCAACAAAGAAGGAAGAAATGTTCGTCGAAATATCTAGTTTCCAAAAAGTATATGTTTCGCGGGTTTCGGGAATATCAAGTTTTGGGTACAGATTTGGTGTGAAATGACTATTTTACCCTCTAGGCTATGAAATCGGGTTTCGGGATCTCAAACGGGGACGGGAACAACATGAAAGTTGTAGGGATCATCAAAACGAGTAAAACGGGATTAAAATCATGAATGTAAAAACCTCCGATAAATCCTCAAACATATGCAATGTCATGAAAAGGAACCCCCAAAGGGCCCTACTAACACAAGGCAAATCAAATCCCCAAAACTATATCAAAAGCTATTCCAAACCCAACTTAGCCAAAAACACTAATCAAGCTTAGCACTAACACGCAACTTAATTAGCACTAATTGGGTTCACTCGGGTCGGGGTCTTACAGTTATTGCTTAGCCTATTGAAAAGCATAGATAGTGGAAATCCGGTGGGGTGATTGGATCACTAGCCGGTAGTGGATGTAGGCATTGAGGCCGAACCACTATAAATCTTTGTGTAGTGGTGTTTGCTTGTGGTGATTGTTTTATTAGCTTTCACATCTTGTTTGATAAATCATCATTTGTGACTAGGTTATTTTAAGAAGCTAAAATTTGTCTTAATTGGTCACATATTGTAGTTCACCCTATTCACCCCCCCCCCCTCTAGGGTTAGGATCCAAGGACTTTCACTAAGGTGTAAAAGGAGCCCGGAATGTCCCCAAACTCAAAGAGTACCAAGTTGTTATTAAATGGACATACAGGACCCCTATTCATCTTTAAAAAATCTTGAATCCAATATTTTACCCGAAACTTCAATGGTTTATTGTATTTCATTGTTCCCGAGATTCATACTACATGACCTGTTATTCCCGAAAGCATTGAAATTGTACTTGATATAGTTATTAGTCCAGAAATGCATTGCTTGGATTGATATGACAGTTGTGCCTTTGAGCACCCACGTCCCACTTGTTTATATACTTGCACTTGATGTATTTTATACATGTATCGATTTTGTCATTTGACCTATGAGTCGGCACCACTAATCTTGGATAACCCTGTTGGTTTGATCTACCGACTTGGAGATCCCCCTCTTGTCCCGGTAGCTGCAGTTTTGATCCCGCTACCCGATTATTGCCGTGGTCTTGTCCCGATACCCCGAATTGCTACTGTAGTTCCTGATGCCCGGCTCGCTACCGTGGTCATGTCCCGTATATTATATGTATATGTATTTATCTCGTTGAATCTCCTCACCTCGTGTGACTGAGATCAACACCTTGATATGCTCTTGTCACTTCGGTGATAGAGGACTTAGCTTCGTGTGGTTGCCATCTTGCTTGTTTCTCGTTTCCTTGGTTACCTTTACATATTTTACAACGCATACTTGTATTTGAATAAATGACTTATCTCTTTTATGAAAATTGTTATTTAAACAGGTTTAAATGCTTTTGAAGGTAAATTCATTTATTATCATATTGTCATGTCTTTTCACCCACTTGCCAAACTGTTGTGTTTGACCTACTCTTTGGTACTCTGGTCCAGATATTGTCTATCTCGAGGAGGAACTCGAGGAGGTGGTCGGTGAACCGCATCGTTTAGTTGAGTGGCATGCTGATGATGTCATTTAGACATTTGATTGCTACGAGAGACGTAACATTTTGGGAAATGTTTAACCATTCTTTTGGGGATTTGTATTTTGTTTATATTTGCCTTTGTTGGCCTCTTTTTTTGGGAAATGTAATTAAATGATCTTTTGTATAAACTTTAACTTTTCTTTTGGGAAAGCACTTATGATCATTGCTCATTTTGATACTTGATTTATACATGTGTTATTATCTCGTGACTAGAGTTGCATTACCAATTTGATTTGCTACACGCTTCCGCATTTAAAAGAAATATTCATATTATTATCGTATCCTCACCGCGGACACCTGTGGGAAATTAAATAAATGTGTGTACCTTGTCACCGCACAATTCTCATCACATCTCATTACATTAATTAGTCCGGATCCTAGATTAGGCCTGTAGACCCGGTTCAGGGTCGCGATAGAAGCAGTGGAAGAGGTCTCTGCCTTTTCAGGGACTTCTTGTTTTGATTGAGTCTTCTCCTGCTGTTTGAGCTTGCGGAGTTGTTTCTTGGCTTGCCTTCACTGTTGAGCGGTACGCTTTGTTTTGACGATCTCAGGAACCGGCTCTTGGGATGTTTGTGTCATTTTTATCACCCTGAATGAAGTGGTGCTTTTTTCCTTTGGTGACTTGGAAGTTTGTCCATATGACACCATGTTGACGGAGGCAGACCCATAGTTTTTGTCAAAGGTAATGATTTCATTTTTTCCGCATCTCGTTGATCTTTTCCTGCACAACGAAGCATTGATTGAGAGGGTGTGAGACATTTGGTGGTATGGACAATACTGGGGATCATTGGTTTTGCCAACATATCCTGGTCTTTTCGGCTCATGTAAGGTGAGTTTACCATTTGCTACGAGAGCCTCAAAGGTTTCTTCAACTTCTTCATCGAACTGGTATTTCCTTTCTACTCGTTCTTTGAAGGCCTCAGAGAGTTCATGTTTCTTACCTGTAGTTTTATTTTCAACTTTCTTTGGCTGTTGAGGAGCTGACTTGGTTTGCACATTAAGAACCTCCTTTTTCTTTGGTTTTGAGGTCGTAATGGTAGTCGGCTCTTTCTTTGATGATTTCTGACTGTTGAAGTCTTTAATCACCGTTTCAACCTCCATAGCTACTTCTAGGAGTTCTCCCAGGTTTTTTCAATTGTTGCCGATGATCATGGAGCGGATTCTTCCTCTCATGTTGTTATGAAAGATGTCGACTAGCGATGCTTGTGGCAGAACATCTGAGCACTTGTATGCCATCGCCTTCCACTTGTGAATGAAGTCGTATGTTGACTCATTCTGTCCCTGTTTTAGGTTGCAGGGCTGTGCCATAGTAACAGGATGATCTTCCCCTTTGAAGTGAGTCAGGAAGCGTGTCTCCAGCATGACCCAGTTTTGGATAGAGTCCTCCGGCTGAGTGGAGTGCCAATCAAAGGTCGTACCTTTTAGGGTACTTGCAAAAAGACGGATCTTGAGGGCATCTTGATCCCCAATAGCTCCTGTTAGAATCTTGAGGTGGATGACATGTTGTCTGGTTGAACCTTTCCCCGTATATGTTTGGAGAGTAGGTTTTTTGAATTTTGCAGGAAATGGAACCAAGTCCATCCATAAGGGATATGGTGGCTTGATCCCATGTTCCTTCAATGTATCCTCCTTTTTTGCTATGGCGAGGATATCATCAACGTCCTTTTTGGTAAGGGCGCGTAACTCATTGTTTTCCTCATCATCTTGATGACTCGGAGGAGCTTCATTGTTAGGTGGACGCTGGAAAGTGATAAGGAGATTTTCCATCAGAGCCTCAATTCTCTGTTGTCCTTGCTCCATTTGCTAGATGTGTGCGGTTACGTTATCATGCGGTGGGGGCTGCTCAGCATTTGTAAACAAGACGTTCATCCTTAGAGAATCGAATGAGGATATCATCTTGGTGACTGAGTTGGAGCCCATTCTTTTAGATGAAGAATCGGAGGAGTAGTTACTCTGATGTCCTCGGCTTGAAGGAGAGGGAGAATCCTCCTGATGTCTTCTCATCCGGAAGATGCTGCGAGTCACCGATCGTCTGACATGAATTTTGGTTGCCGACTTCTGGCGTCTTCTGGTTTTGCCAACCATATGGACAGCAACAACTTGGTCGCGTTTTTCTTTTTCGACCCATTTTTTAGAGACCTGAAGGGTAGAATCCTGGCTTCTTTGCTTCTCTAGTCTTTTCTGTCGATATGTCGTGCGACGACGTATACGACGAGCAATTTGAGCTTCAGTCAGTTCTGGCTGGGCTTTGGCGATGAAGGACGTAGTCGCCCATGCGCAATAGTCAAGCTTGTCTTTTTTGAAGCTAGGCATGGACAGGATCCGAACACGGTCCTTTGCCTGCCGTGTGAGGCTTTGAGTTTTGTGAGTTCGGCCTCTGTTGAGATGAAGGGTCGACTCGCAGGAGTGTAGGCCTTGGCAGGTTCTTGCAGAGGCCTGGTGATGCATGACTTGATTTTGGGCTTGTAGGAGCAAGCCGGCTCATGCTGGGTTGATTTGTTTGTTTGGCGGAGAGTAGGTTTCTCCTCTTTCATGTAAGAGAGAGGGTAGATTCGGTTCTCCTTGAGAGGGGCCAGGTACGCTGACTTTGTAGATGTTCGGGACCTCCTTTGCTTTGGTGACGGTCTCGGGGACTAAGTCTTGGTGCAAACTTAGTCTCTTGTAGGTCGAGGCCTCGTGGGAGTGCCACGGGCCTCAGGCTTTCTTGATTGTTACCCATGGTGTCATGACAGTGACACGTTTAGGGGCAGTTTTCTGCTTCTTGGCAAGTACATTTTCTTCTGTGAGGAATTAAAATGGTCCCAGCGACCCGAAGATGATGGTCTGGGGAGTAGAGGTCAACCCGGTGTTTTGAGAGTTTCCAAGGGAGATGACGCTTCGGCAACTGCTAGGGCGCTTGTGAGTGCGATTGTTTGCTTCTCTTGAAGCAAAAGTTGGTACTTGTTCTCATCGAAGGTGATGGTCAATGAAGCTCCCATTGTTAGTTTGGAAAACTTCTGAAAGAAGACCACATCCATTAGTAATCACAAGAATATGGTGATCATAAATGGAGAATAACTATGGTTTTATTTTTTCAAATCACTCGAGGGGACATAGCCCAGCCCAAGCAAGATGAAGAAGGCAAAAAGCCATAGAGGGTACAATGGTTCTAAATGCAAGTATGGTAGGCTCAGGGTGAGCGTTCCAGTGATTGTTAGAAGTAATTGTAAACCTTAATTCAAATTATCGAGAGGCAAGGCTCACTCAAGGTAAGATGATATAAGGTTGGAGATCCAAATGCTTCGGTCGCGAATACAGTAGACCCGAAAGGGCGTACTAGCACTGCTAGTCACAAATGTTGTAAATCGCATCCTTGGAAAGGACACAAGATGAGATTTTCTTTTTGAAAGGTCAAGATTGGATTCATAAAGGAGAGCAAATGGTATTCCAATCCGAACACAAGCTCAAACATTTTTGCTAGCACTGAGTCCGAAAGGGAAGGAACCAGAATTTCTCGAATCTGAACCCAAAAGTGACGGAATTTCTTTGTTTTTGAAAGGTCAAGATTGAATTCATCAGAGAGAGAAAATGGTCTTCCAATCCGAACATAGGCTCAAACATTTCTGCGAGCACTAAATCCGAAAAGGAGAGAACCAAGACTTCTCAAATCTGAACTCAAAAGTGACGGAAGTTTTTTTTTCTTTTCGTTTGAAGAGATTTGGTTTTTGAAGATTTGTTTTGAAAGGTGCACATAGGTTTCCAATTCAGTCTTATGAAACCTTAGTAGATAGATCAGCCGCCAGGTAAGGGTAGGATTACTTAATGAACCCGTTTGCAGGACCCTTGCCTCGAACAGTCTAGCTGCCTCCTCACTCTGGACAAGGCTTTTCTTAGATCCACTTTGGTCAAAGAACGCAATTGGTGCAACCTTAGTGGGTTTTGAACTTTTTTTTTGAAAGACTTCTAATGGACTCATCAAAGAGAGCGAATGGCCCCTCCAAATCCAAACGTTGGCTACAAACGATTTCCGCGAGCCATTGTCCGAAATGGAAGAAACCAAGGTTTCTTAAATTTGAATCCAAAAGAGAAAAAAGAAATTTTTTTTTTGAAAGAGTTTGAAGTGAGACGTTTTTTTTTAAATCCCTATCGGACTCATTAAAGAGAAAAGATGGCCCATTCCCCGATACGAACAGTAGCTGCAAACATTTTTGTGAGCTATCAAGTTCGAAGAGGAGAGGAATAAAGTTTCTCAAAATTGAATCGAAGAAAGAGAAATCGGTTTTCTTTTTTTTTTTTTTTGCGAAATGAGAAAGAGTGGAAATAAACTTAAAATAGAAATTTCCAAAAAAAATCTCATCTCTTGTTTTTTTTTTTTTTAGATGCAAGATCCAACATAGGCCACCAACTAGAAAGGAGCCAAAGAATCTCAGCATCGTGTTCTCAAATGAACGGTCCCACCGGGTGTGCCAACTTGATGGACCCAGCCTTTCGTCCTCCCCATCTGCCCCGGGGGCGCCGGGGTCCCGCGGAGGAGAAAAGCGGGAAACAACATTTTTTTTAAATGTTCGGGTATGCCAGATGTCGCGACCCCGGAACGGATCCCGGGCCCGCGACGTTGGTTGATGATACTTTCCCACAGGTTCCCGCGGTGAGGATTCCCAAGGACAAGCGGAATCTGACTCACACGTACAAGCTTTGCGGAAGCGTGTAGCAAACCACATCACGATGAGCACCAATAAAATATTTAAGTGCTCTAGCAATAATAAACAAGGCATAGTATCAAAGAAAGAAACTAACATGGCCTTCCCATTAATATTCAAGTTATAAGACTAATCAAAAGTAAGTTAAGTTACAATTCCATAAGAGGCCAACAGAGGCCAATACAATTCTCAAAATATAGCAAAAGAAACCCCAAGACAAAAGGTGTCGAAACTCGAGAACCCGCCCGACGTCTAGATGACATCGTCGGGCTGCCACTCTCTCACAGGGGTTGGCTCACAAGCCTCCTCCTGACGCTCCTCCTCAAAGGTAACGTCTCCTGCACCTAGGCACCAACAAACAAGGGTCAAACACGACGGTTTGACAGGTAGTCAATTTAGGCATAAGCATGTACAATAACATTTTGAAAACATATAACAATACTTGATTTGAAACACTACTTTGACTGAGGTATTGAAACAAACTAGCATGAGTACAATATATATCATGAATAGTTACAATCCACACAGAGCCCATCCTTTCTCTATCATTTATATAATGAAAAGAGCAAGCACGCACGACAAGCACGATATACATAATATAAGCACGACACGATTTCCCACAAAGACGGGAATTCCGGCCGCGGAACCGGACACGCACGATGTGTAATAAATACACGACCAGTCTGCAGACAATCCACATGTTTAAAGACCCCCAGACAGTGGATCAGACTGAAAGGGCAGTCTAAGCTCAGTGGTGTTTACTTAATTCATGAATGCACAAAACACGTGAGATATTAGCAAAACTTGTCGAGATAAAAAGGGGGAAATCACTTATCAAAACACGATGAACACGACTAGCAAGGGTATAATTAATATGCATAACACGCTTAGGAAGTGATCCCCTTTTTCTTGAAACACATCTTCAAAACTAGCTTGTATTTGACTTCAAAACGAGTACACGATGATATTCATTATATCGAAACCAAAGCACGAATACAAAGCCTATCAAGTTCATGCAAGGAACCTTGGTTGATCGTTATGCAGCCGAAGCCCAGATGTTGGAATTAAAACAGAATTGGTGCCCCCGAAGTTCAAGGACATCTCGAGTTTCGAGTGCACAATATCAGACTAAAGGCTCCTAAACATGTTCTAGTTTTCATTCTTGCAAAAACTCTTCAAAACAAGCAAATGGGTCAATTTCGGTCAGCTCGCGGTCAGATGTCGGCTAGCCGAAATGGGAACTGGCGGCTAGCCGCAAGGTGACCGCCAGGGTGACCGCTAGAAACCCAGGTCTGAAACAGCTCTCTGGAAAAGGAACCGAAATGCCCGCGGTTGGCGCACGGTTAGCCGCAAGGGAAGCTGGCGGTTAACCGTGAGCTGAACGCATGGCTGACCGCCGAACCCTGATGCAAAAGCCAGCTACTGGAAAAGTAACCGCCGAGTTCGGTTAGCCTGCGGTTAGCCGAAGTGGAGACTGGCGGCTAGCCGCAAGCTGACCGCCAATACACGGGACACGCAATTCAGTGCAGGTTTTTCACATCTTTCTTCTACCCTTCTTCTTATTCTCATTCCACCTGCATTCCCTTCAGCCTACATGCTATCCAAGGGTAAAACACACATATTTTTCCCAATCTTGCTCATTCAATCCGAAGAAAACAAGATCATGAAATTTGTAAACATATTCATATGCAAAATTTCCAAATCAACAATGTAGCTTAAAATACACATGCACAATGGTCCTATAGAGATTACTTGCCTTGCCCAAATGCTAATAATCCTCTCCAAGTACTTCACTCAAGAGCTAAGCCAACACTACAAGAAAACCCAAGAGAAAAACCACACAACTTACTCAAAAATGGAACCAAGGAACCCATTTTAACAAAAGGGTTTGCAAACATGAAAAGCATGATCTTAAGGAACCAAAATAACTCCATGAAAGATATGAGTGGAAGCTCTTACCTAGAGAAGGTCAAACAAGAGAGAAGGGCAAAAATGTGGAGCTTCTTCCACAAGAAGTTCCAATAAGCTTGTATCAATGGAAAGCTTGCAAAGAGATGAAGAAGATGATAAGCTTGGAATCCTATTTGGAGCTCTCTAGCCAAAGCATGCAGGATGAAGAAGATTGAAGAGAAGAAGAGCTTTCCTTGCCCTAGGTCAAGAAAGTTGCAGGAATTGGTAAAGTGAATGAAAAGGGAGGGAGATAGGGCTTTAGTGAGGAAATGGGCCCCAACTAGCTGAACTTGAAGTGATCAAAACACGATCTTGGGAGCCTCAGATGACTTCGACGAAGAAGAATAAAACGATCATCGAAATATCTAGTTTCCAAAAAGTATATTTTTGACATGGTTTTGAGGTCTCGAAAATTGTGTCCAGATTTGTGCATAAAAGACAATTTTACCCTCTTTGGGCCAAAACATGGGCTTTTGGGCTTCAATATGAATATGCTTAAAAATAAAGTTGCAACATGTCGGAACCTCATTCAAATGAAATCAAGATCACAATCACATGGAAATCGATACGTTCATCCCAAGCTCACACGCGCACTCAGGCCTTCCTGAGTGTGTCTAATTAATACTAAACGTTCTCAAATTTCCCAAAGCTATGTCCAAGACTAAAACTAATTACTTCTAATCCCAACGATAACTAAACCTACTTAGGACTAAACACATACTAATCGCACACTAATCGAAATGGTTTGGGTCGGGGTCTAACATCCTCCACCCCTTAGGATATTTGGTCCACCAAATAAATCAAACAATTACCTCTGGTAAAAGATGTGGATACTTCCTCTGCACTTGGTCTTTTAGTTCCCAGGTGGCTTCCTCTGGCTCGTGATTTTCCCAAAGTACCTTGACCCAATGAATAGTCCGGTTTCTCAATTCTTGCTCCTTGGTGTCAATGATCTTGATCGGTTTTTCCACATACGAGGCATCTTCCCGAATCTCTAAAGGTTCATGCTGTAGAATGTGCGCAGGACTAGAGACATACTTCTTGAGCATAGAAACATGGAAAACATTGTGCACCCCGGAGAATTCCGGCGGTATCACAAGTCTATAAGCTACATCTCCAATCTTGCTCAAAACCTCATACGGACCAATAAACCTTCTAGACAATTTGCCCTTCTGTCCAAATCTCAAAGTCCCTCTAACTGGTGAGATCTTCAAAAACACCTTGTCACCCACTTGAAACTGCAATTCTCTTCGGCGAGTATCTGCATAACTCTTCTGCCTACTCCGGGCGATCTTCAAACGCTCTTGAATCATCTTGACCTTGTCACTTGTCTCTCCAACTATCGTCGGTCCATGAAAACTACGCTCACCGACTTCTTCCCAGCAAACCGGAGTTTTGCATCTCCTACCATAGAGTGCCTCGAAAGGTGCCATACCGATGCTAGAGTGGTAACTATTGTTATAGGCAAATTCACAAAGAGGTAAGCACTCATCCCACTGAATCTTGAAATCTAATACGCAAGCACGCAACATGTCTTCAAGAGTCTGTATCATCCTTTCCGACTGACCATCTGTCTGAGGATGATAAGCTGTGCTAAACTGGAGTTTGGTACCCATCGACTCATGAAGAGTTTTCCAAAACTTTGAAACAAACCTACTGTCTCTGTCTGAAGTAATGGAGACGGGCTGACCATGTTTACAAACAATCTCATCAACAAATAGCTTCGCAAGTGGTGCCATATGCATCATGTTCCATGTCTTCATCGGAATGAAGTGAGCAGACTTTGTCAGACGATCTACAATGATCCAAATTGCATTATTCCCCTTCTTAGTATTCGGTAAACCGGAGCCGAAATCCATGGTGATGTGCTCCCATTTCCACTCCGGAATTTCCAAAGGCTGTAACAGGCCTGGAGGCTTCTGATGCTCTGCCTTGATCAACTGACAAGTTAGACAACGAGACACAAAAGCTGCTATCTCTCTCTTCATGTTGTTCCACCAAAATCTATTCTTCAAATTGTGGTACATCTTCGTGCTACCCGGATGCATAGAATATCTCGTGCTGTGAGCTTCGTTCATTATCTCATTCTTCAAGTCATCCACATTTGGTACACACAACCGGTCACGAAAATACAATATCCCATTCACCATCTTGAAATCTGGGCGTTCTATAATAACCTCTACTATCTTAGCCAAGTCTGGGTCTTGCAACTGATTTTCCTTAATCTTATGGATGAAGGTAGGTTCTGAAACTGTCATATTCGCTAACATTGCACCCAATCTTAGGGTTTGCACTTCTACACCCAACTCTTCAAACTGCTGTAAGACACCCATTCCTCTCAAATTGGCCATAGCCACTGATTTCCTACTCAATGCATCAGCTACAACATTCACCTTGCCTGGATGGTACTTGATTGGAAAGTCATAATCTTTGATATACTCCATCCACCTTCTCTGCCTCATATTCAAATCCTTCTGTGAGAACAAATACTGTAGACTTCTGTGATCCGAATGGACTTCAAACTTTTCTCCATAGAGATAGTGTCTCCACATCTTCAATGCGAAAACAACTGCTGCCAACTCCAAGTCGTGAGTCGCATAGTTCTTCTATGGTCCTTCAACTGTCTCGAGCCATAAGCAATTACCTTGCCCTCTTGCATCAATACACAACCCAGTCCCACATTCGAAGCATCTGTATAAACAATAAATCCGCTGTTGCCCGATGGTAATGTAAGGATTGGAGCTGTGGTTAACATTCCCTTCAACTCCTGAAAACTGGTTTCACACTGATCGGTCCAAACAAATGGAACATTCTTCCGAGTCAATTTTGTCAACGGGGCTGCAATGGACGAAAAACCTTGGACAAATCTTCTGTAGTAGCCTGCTAACCCCAAAAAGCTTCTAATTTCTGTCACGCTGCTTGGCCTTACCCAACTAACAACTGCCTCTATCTTGGCTGGATCAACTGCTAAACCTTCTCTGGAGATGATGTGGCCTAGAAAAGCGACTTGCTCTAACCAGAATTCACACTTACTGAGTTTTGCATATAACTGGTTGTCTCTCAAGAGCTGCAACGCTGTCCTCAAATGTTCTTCATGCTCCTTCTTACTCTTGGAATACACGAGGACATCATCAATGAACACTACTGTGGAGTGATCCAAATAAGGTGCAAAGACCTTGTTCATCAAAGCCATAAAGACTGCGGGTGCATTTGTCAAACCAAAGGGCATCACTAAGAACTCATAGTGCCCATATCTTGTTCTAAAGGCTGTTTTCTGAACATTTGAGTCTCTAACTCTCAACTGATGGTACCCTGACCTCAAGTCTATCTTGGAAAAATAGGCTGCTCCTTGCAATTGGTCAAACAATTCATCTATCCTTGGCAAAGGGTACTTGTTCTTCACGGTCACATGGTTCAACTTCCTGTAGTCAATGCACATTCTCAAGCTTTCATCCTTCTTCTTCACAAACAACACCGGTGCTCCCCACGGTGAAACACTTGGCCTAATAAAGCCTTTGCTCAACAAATCCTGCAATTGGAGCTTTAGCTCACCCATTTCTGCTGGAGCCATCGTGTATGGTGCAATAGAGATCGGAGCTGTCCCTGGAAGGAGCTCAATTGTAAACTCAACTTCTCTAATTGGTGGTAAACCCGGGATTTCTTCTGGAAAAACGTCCGGAAATTCACACACAATGGGGATATCCTCCACCCCTTGGGACTGTTTATCCTCCGTGATAAACGCAATAAATGCCTGACATCCACTCTGCACTAATCTGCTTGCCTTCAAAACTGAAATAAACCCTGCCTGAGACTTTCTCCTGTTCCCCTGAAATATCAACTCTGCCTGTGGTCCTTGGAATCTGAATGTGATGGTCTTACTAAAACAATCCATAGTGGCATGATATGCTTCTAACCAGTCCATGCCTAATATGACATCAAAATCATGCATGTCCAAAACTATGAGGTTGGCTGGTAGATTAACATCTCCTAACAAAACTGTACAACTAGGGTAATTGTCGCGACCCCGGACCGAGAGATCCGGGATCGGGACTAATATTGATGTTAGGATGATCCACAACTGCTTAATAATACCATATGATTTATTTAATTTCCCACAGGTGTCCGCGGTGAGGATATCATAACCATAATTGAATATTTCTGTTAAATGCGGAAGCATGTAGCAAATCAAATAGTCAAACCATCCTTGGTCATAAAAACAATAACACCAGACTAAAATACTGTATCAGAATGAGCAATGATTTATAGCATGTTTCCCAATAGTTGTTAAAGTTAGACAAAATATCATTTAATTACATTCCCAAAAATAGAGGCCAACAAAGGCCAATGTACACAAAACAACAACCCAAAAGAATGGTTAAATAGTTCCCCTCAAAATGTTACGCTTCTCAAAGCAATCTGATGTCTACATGACATCGTCAGCACGCCACTCGACTAGAGGTTGCGGCGCGCCTACCGCCTCCTCCGGCTCCTCCTCAAGGAAGCCGACAACGGGACCTGAGTACCAAAGCAAAGGGTCAGACACGACGGTCTGGCAAGAGAAAGCAAGGATACAACAATATCTAATACAAGAAAATCTCTGGCAAAGCTTATAAATCTGAGTTAAGCAAGAACTCTCATAAAATAGATAAATCATTTGCGATGAACAAGTAAACAATATAAAACATATCAGGTATCCAAGGATTCGGGAACTAACAAGGTGGCAATCACATAAAGCTAAGTCCTCTGTCACTAAAGTGACAACAGTATCACGGGACGTTGATCTCTGTCACACAAGGTGAGGAGAAACAACGTATACATATATACAATATAATTATACGGGAACGGGACCACGGTAGCGAACCGGGTATCGGGACGGGACCACGGTATTAGACCGGGCATCGGGATCCAAACTGCAGCTGGCAGGACGGGAGAGGGATTTCCAAGTCAGTGGATCAGACTGACAAGGTATCCAAGCTTAGTGATGCCGACTCATAGGATAAAACCAATCGAGGCATATCAAGTATTCAAGTATAGTAAATAAACGGTAAAACGGGGGTGCTCAAGGGCACACTGTCTTTCCATATCGGGCAATACATTTCGGGGCAATTCACTGTTACTATTGTAGCTCCAAAGCTTTCGAGAAAACGAGTCATGCGATGAAATTCCTGGGAATGAGGTGAAACAATACACTATAATGAAATTCGGGTAAAATATCAATTTAGAAATCCAATTAAGTGAATAGGGGTCCCGTATGTCTATTATAGCCCTTACTTGGTACTCTTTGAGTTTTGAGACATTCCGGGCTCCTTATGTACTCCTACGATTTTTCCAAAATTTCGAATGACATATTTGTGATATGGTTTCTTTCTCGAATGGCCTCATACAATGCCTAGTGAATCCCCTTCGATTGACAAAGGTCAACGCTCGAACGAACCGGAGAGTTCGTTCGAGCGGGGAGCTTTTTCGAAATCTGGAGAATTTCGGTTACCTTGCGGTTAGCTGGCGGTTAGCCGTCGATGCATTCGGCGGTTAGCCGCTGGGTAACCGTGGAGCTGACCAAATTTCAGGTGAGAATTCTGATGCTCTCGGGAAAAGGAACCGTGATTGTGCGGTTGGCTGGCGGTTAGCCGCCGATGGGTTCGGCGGTTAGCCGCTGGCTAACCGTGAGGCTGACCGCGTTTTTAGGTGGAAAATGATGCTCTCTGGAAAAGTCACCGCGGTGCGCGGTTAGATGGCGGTTAGCCGCCGATGCATGCGGCGGTTAGCCGCTGGCTAACCGTGAGCTGACCGCCAGTTACGAAAATGCTCACTGAGTTCAGTTTTGAGTCATTTTCCTCCTCAAAACCATCTTCCTCACATCCACAAAGTCCTTACAATAACATTGAGCTAATAGTTCCTCCAATGCATCTCTTTATACTTCTCCAAATCCTCATTAAGAGTTCTCTCCATCACTTCTTCCATGTCAAGTCCAATGCAAATAAAAGAGAAGTAAACCATTTCACAAACATTCATCTAAGCTGTCACAAGAACAATAAATGCTCTACTAACATGTTTATAAAACATTGAATGAAACTATCAAGATACATTATGAGCATTTATTTCAAACAAACCTCATTAAATGAAAGTATGGAAAATCCATAAAGACTACACCAAATCATTTCAAAATTAAAAACATCCAAACATTCACTTGCCTCTAGTCCAAGCTAGTTGAAATCAAGCCTTTTATCACCTCTATTGCTCAAAGCCAAGCTACAAATCAAAAATCCCCAAAACAACCCTAAAATGGGTTACACAAGGAATGACAATGAACAAACCAACAATAATGCAAATGTAGCTTCTCAAAGGCTAGAGGAACACTAATCTAGAAGATGAGAATGATCACTTACCTTGAAGGTCCTCTAATGGCAATGGTAAGCTCAATGAAGGTCTTGGAATGGAGGGTTCTCTTCACAAATGGTACCAATGGAAAGCTTGAGAGATGAGGGAGTGATTGGTGACTTCCATTGCTTGGTTGATGAGCTCTAGGTATGGCTTGGAGATGAAGAAACAAGAAGAAGAAGAAGAAAAGCACAAGAGCAACCCTAGGCTCAGTTGTGCTGGAACGAGAATGGAGAGTGAATGAGAAGGAAATAGATGGGTTCTCTTTGTTAACAAGGGAGGCTTGGGTCCCACAACTTAAGGAACTAAATTAGCTGAAATCATCTACTTCGGGACCTCGGATGGGTTCGACGAAGAAGGAAGAAATGATCGTCGAAATATCTAGTTTCCCAAAAGTACATGTTTCGCGGGTTTCGGGGATATCGAGTTTTGGGTACAGATTTGGTGTGTAAAGACTGTTTTGCCCTCAAGGCCAAGAATTCGGGTTTCGGGATCTCGAATGAATACGGGATTAACATGAAAGTTGTTGAGATCTACAAGATGCATGCAACGGGCCAAAAACATAATCCACAATAAATCGGGAAATTCCTCGAGAAAATACAAAGCCGAAAAGGGAACCCCCAAAGGGCCCCACAAGCTACCAAAGCAAATCAAGACAATCGAATTAGCCCGAAACCATAATCAAAGCTAATCCAAACCCAACTTAACCAGAAATCACTAATCAAGCTTAGCACTAACACGCAACTTAATTAGCACTAATCGGGTTCGCTCGGGTCGGGGTCTTATAGTAATGGTTTCTACACACAACTTGTTTTCCTACTGGAGTGGTCACCACTAAAATGTAATCCAACTCACTACATGGTGCATCAATCAACTTAGCAAAACTAGGAGATGAAAAAGAATGTGTGGATCCGGGATCAAATAAAATCTGGGCTTCTACCCCACAAACAAGAAGTTTACCTTCTACCACGTCTCCTGCAGCTTCAGCATCTGCACGGTTGAGATAATACAAACGTCCATGCATCTGTAGTCTGTTCGGTATTTGGTTCTGCCTTCCCTGGCCTTGTCTGTTCTGCTGTGGAGGATGAGCATTCTGGTTCTGCACTAGTGGCCTAGCCTGTTGCTGCTGCTGAGGTGGTCTCATCTGATTCTGCACTGGTGCTTGATTCTGAGGAGCTACTTGCCTCTGCTGCTGGTTTCTGTTCCCTTGGTTCTGAAGTAGTGGGCAATCTTTGATAGAATGGTTCATAGCCCCACACTTGAAACAGGCACCCATGGCCTTACGACATTCGTGGGTTTCGTGATTCTTTCCACAATGGCCACAACCTTGTCTCACATGACCTTGTTCTTGCCTTGGCTTCTTGCCCTGCTGTTGCCTCTGATTCTGCTGTTGATATTGCTGCTTCCTGTCCTGAACAATCATGTTGTTAATATCTTCAAAAGTATAAGCCCGCTTGACTGCCTCATCATATGTAGCTGGAGGAACTACTCCTATGACATCTCTCATGATAATCGGATTCAACCCTTCCAAGAACTTGGTTATCTTCTTCCTTTCCGTATCAATCAGCTCGGTAGCATATCTAGCCAATCTCTCAAATTTGGTGACATAGTCTAGCACCATCATGCTACCCTGCTTAAGCTGCTGGAACTCAATAGCCTTCTGCCTCTTGACATGAGAGGGAATATATTTATCCTGAAACTGTATCTTGAAAGCTGCCCATGCCTCTTCATCTGCCATCACTGCATATGGATCCTTGACTGTTTGCCACCATCGGTCTGCAAGCCCATAAAATAATGAAGCTGTGAGGTTCACTTTCTGCACACCCGTGCACATGAAGACATCAAAGATCTTCTCCGTATTGACTAGCCAGTCATCTGCCACTAGCGGGTCTTCATTGCCCGAAAATTCCTTCGGTGCCCTCTTTCTAAACTTCTCAAATAGTGCATTAGGGTCAGGATCCCTATTCTGAATAACAATCTGTGGACTTGCGGGTGGTGCTACATTCCTGTTCTGAAGAACTTCTAACAACTGCCTTTGGACTTGCACCATTTCATCATCCTTCCTTGCCAACTGTTCTTGAAACCTTGCTTGGTTCTCATTCACTACACCAAAAATCGGAAATTGGAACGGAAAAGCGTTCCTAATCCTTCCGTTCCTAATCCGTTAAAGTGTTCCAATTTCCGTTCCAATTTGGATTAGGAACGGTTGGTACCAAATTGGAACGGAAATTGGAACACTTTAATGGATTAGGAACGGAAGGATTAGGAACGCTTTTCCGTTCCAATTTCCGATTTTTGGTGTAGTGATTAGCCTGCCTTTGTTGTGCTATCATGGCTTGCATAAGTTCTTGAAACTGTGTGGCTGTAGGTGTCTCAGATGCATTTGACTCATTCTAGTTACTGCCTGAAGCACGATGATTTGGAGCTTTTCTTGGAGGCATATTGCTGTAAAACAAAGAGTTAGAACACAAAATCATGGTGCAAGGGTTTCTAAGATCCTATACGAACGACTCTATCGAACTCACGAATCCTCGCCACGTTCCTAAGATCTTTCTAGTTTCTTTTAAGTGCCTGAAACATGTCTCGCTCTGATACAAGTCCTGTCGCGACCCCGGAACGGATCCCGGGCCCGCGACGTTGGTTGATGATACTTTCCCACAGGCTCCCGCGGTGAGGATTCCCAAGGACAAGCGGAATCTGACTCACACGTACAAGCTTTGCGGAAGCGTGTAGCAAAACACATCACGATGAGCACCAATAAAATATTTAAGTGCTCTAGCAATAATAAACAAGGCATAGTATCAAAGAAAGAAACTAATATGGCCTTCCCATTAATATTCAAGTTATAAGACTAATCAAAAGTAAGTTAAGTTACAATTCCATAAGAGGCCAACAGAGGCCAATACAATTCTCAAAATATAGCAAAAGAAACCCCAAGACAAAAGGTGTCGAAACTCGAGAACCCGCCCGACGTCAAGATGACATCGTCGGGCTGCCACTCTCTCACAGGGGTTGGCTCACAAGCCTCCTCCTGACGCTCCTCCTCAAAGGCAACGTCTCATGCACCTTGGCACCAACAAACAAGGGTCAAACACGACGGTTTGGCAGGTAGTCAATTTAGGCATAAGCATGTACAATAACATTTTGAAAACATATAACAATACTTGATTTGAAACACTACTTTGACTGAGGTATTGAAACAAACTAGCATGAGTACAATATATATCATGAATAGTTACAATCCACACAGAGCCCATCCTTTCTCTATCATTTATATAATGAAAAGAGCAAGCACGCACGACAAGCACGATATACATAATATAAGCACGACACGATTTCCCACAAAGACGGGAATTCCGGCCGCGGAACCGGACACGCACGATGTGTAATAAATACACGACCAGTCTGCAGACAGTCCACATGTTTAAAGACCCCCAGACAGTGGATCAGAGTGAAAGGGCAGTCTAAGCTCAGTGGTGTTTACTTAATTCATGAATGCACAAAACACGTGAGATATTAGTAAAACTTGTCGAGATAAAAAGGGGGAAATCACTTATCAAAACACGATGAACACGACTAGCAAGGGTATAATTAATATGCATAACACGCTTAGGAAGTGATCCCCTTTTTCTTGAAACACATCTTCAAAACTAGCTTGTATTTGACTTCAAAACGATTACACGATGATATTCATTATATCGAAACCAAAGCACGAATACAAAGCCTATCAAGTTCATGCAAGGAACCTTGGTTGATCGTTATGCAGTCGAAGCCCAGATGTTGGAATTAAAACAGAATTGGTGCCCCCGAAGTTCAAGGACATCTCGAGTTTCGAGTGCACAATATCAGACTAAAGGCTCCTAAACATGTTCTAGTTTTCATTCTTGCAAAAACTCTTCAAAACAAGCAAATGGGTCAATTTCGGTCAGCTCGCGGTCAGATGTCGGCTAGCCGAAATGGGAACTGGCGGCTAGCCGCAAGGTGACCGCTGGAAACCCAGGTCTGAAACAGCTCTCTGGAAAAGGAACCGAAATGCCCGCGATTGGCGCACGGTTAGCCGCAAGGGAAGCTGGCGGTTAACCGTGAGTTGACCGCATGGCTGACCGCCGAACCCTGATGCAAAAGCCAGCTACTGGAAAAGTAACCGCCGAGTTCGGTTAGCTTGCGGTTAGCCGAAGTGGAGACTGGCGGCTAGCCGCAAGCTGACCGCCAATACACGGGACACGCAGTTCAGTGCAGGTTTTTCACATCTTTCTTCTACCCTTCTTCTTATTCTCATTCCACCTGCATTCCCTTCAGCCTACATGCTCTCCAAGGGTAAAACACACATATTTTTCCCAATCTTGCTCATTCAATCCGAAGAAAACAAGATCATGAAATTTGTAAACATATTCATATGCAAAATTTCCAAATCAACAATGTAGCTTAAAATACACATGCATAATGGTCCTATAGAGATTACTTGCCTTGCCCAAATGCTAATAATCCTCTCCAAGTACTTCACGCAAGAGCAAAGCCAACACTACAAGAAAACCCAAGAGAAAAACCACACAACTTACTCAAAAATGGAACCAAGGAACCCATTTTAACAAAAGGGTTTGCAAACATGAAAAACATGATCTTAAGGAACCAAAATAATTCCATGAAAGATATGAGTGGAAGCTCTTACCTAGAGAAGGTCAAACAAGAGAGAAGGGCGAAAATGTGGAGCTTGTTCCACAAGAAGTTCCAATAAGCTTGTATCAATGGAAAGCTTGCAAAGAGATGAAGAAGATGATAAGCTTGGAATCCTATTTGGAGCTCTCTAGCCAAAGCATGCAGGATGAAGAAGATTGAAGAGAAGAAGAGCTTTCCTTGCCCTAGGTCAAGAAAGTTGCAGGAATTGGTAAAGTGAATGAAAAGGGAGGGAGATAGGGCTTTAGTGAGGAAATGGGCCCCAACTAGCTGAACTTGAAGTGATCAAAACACGATCTTGGGAGCCTCGGATGACTTCGACGAAGAAGAATAAAACGATCATCGAAATATCTAGTTTCCAAAAAGTATATTTTTGACATGGTTTTGAGGTCTCGAAAATTGTGTCCAGATTTGTGCATAAAAGACAATTTTACCCTCTTTGGGCCAAAACATGGGCTTTTGGGCTTCAATATGAATATGCTTAAAAATAAAGTTGCAACACGTCGGAACCTCATTCAAATGAAATCAAGATCACAATCACACGGAAATCGATACGATCATCCCAAGCTCACATGCGCACTCAGGCCTTCCTGAGTGTGTCTATTTAATACTAAACGTTCTCAAATTTTCCAAAGCTATGTCCAAGACTAAAACTAATTACTTCTAATCCCAACGATAACTAAACCCACTTAGGACTAAACACATACTAATCGCACACTAATCGAAATGGTCTGGGTCGGGGTCTAACACCAGATTTTCTATTCTACTTGGAATTTGAAGTGGTGAACCGGAGATTCACCTCCACAAGTAGAAAGGAAATCAATTCTTTTCTCTAACTTTCCATTGCACGTATATTTTAAGAAAGAGACAATTTTTTTTGTAAATGCCGTGAGAGGCGGTATTTTGTTTGCCGTGACAGGCGGTTTTTTTTATCCCGTAAAAGTCGATTTTTGCCGTGAAATGCGATTTGTGTCGTGAAAGGTGATTTACAAATCTCATCAATAATGAAAGACAAGAAATGTGATTTTTTTATCTCTTTACAAAGAATACAAAGTACAACAAAAAAGTGAGAAAATGAATCGGACTTCTCAAGAGATTGTGGGGACTCGTTCAGATCAATGATCGCAAGTCACGTATGGACTTCGCCATCGTCCTTTAGATGAGAACACATGATGCTTTGATTCTTTAGCTTGACTTGGACCTCAGTTTTTTAGAGGATAAAGACCAAGGGGAGGTCCTATATCCAACAAAAAACCGAGTAAACGGGCTAAAAAGCCGCGTTTAGGCCATGTTGGATAGAAGGAGAGGGGACCTTCGGGGTTGGCCCCCCAAGGGGCTTTGATCACCTTGTGGTGTTTCCGCAACAGAGTAACAGGATTTCTTCAGAGTTTTTCTTTCTTGCTTGTATGTATGGATCTGTGTGTGTGTATTTGTATATATCCTCCTCTTGGAATGATCCCTTTTTATAGGATCTTGGTAGCCATGGGGTGATTTATGGCATTGATGACCCATGATGAGAGAGTTGATGGCATTGATGCTCCTTGATGGGAGGAGTTACAAGTTTTAATTCTTTTATTTTGTAACTCTTTTTTCTTGGCTTGTGATTGGCGGATGGAGAATGATGGGCATTTAATCGCCTTTAATCTCCATGATGGTAGGAGTTTCATGGTTTTAATGCCATGATTGTTTGGATTTGTAACTCCCATTTGCTTGATTCTGATTGGGCCGTCCAAAATAATGGGTTAATGGCCGCATTAAGTTGTCATGAAACGGGTCAATTAACAGTATTAAGTGCTCGCCAGGGAATTTGAAGTGTCGCGGGCTGTGCCCCGTCTTTTAGAATTCTTCTTGTGACGATCGCCGATGGATCCACATGTTGTTTGATGTTGGATGGTGATGCAACTTCAAACATTAATTGGTGTTAGTGGGCTGGTGATATCGGTCTTGTTGATTTCTCGATCGGTCGGACAGAATGAGTACTTTCTTGGTCAGCTGGTTGGCGATCTTGGAGCGATCAATGATGATTTCATGCTCCTGACGGCAGATCCGAAATGTTGATGAAGATCAATCAATTTCAAACATCAAGAACCAGATTTTTGGAAAACCACAGGGGCTGGAATTCCTAAAACGCGAAAAGGGTCGGAAAACGGGCCTCAGGGCGGAAAATCCAGCGACCCGAATTTCCATGGTCGCCGGCAACATTGTGGATTTTCCCCTTCCGGCTGCCGTTTCTCGACCATTTTTTTATCTTTTTGATACTTTTTTCTTCTCTATTTTTCTTGACATTTTTCCTCATTTATTGGTTTGATTCTCCTGAAGAAAACCTAATGAGAAGCCATGCAAATCGAAGCACAAAGTTTCCTATTTTTTGGAAAAGCCAAAGACTTTGTAACTGATTTTCCGTCAAGAGTCAAAACTAGGTCAAACGATGTCGGAATGACCTGAAATTTGAGGTGAAGCCTCTTGAGCAGTAGATAGGACCAGCCATGGACTTTTGTTTGACTTTTGAAGCCGTGTGGGGTCCCATCGCCAGCAGACTTGATTTTGCTGCGGGGAAGATGTCGCGCTTTGATGTATGGTCAACCGATGTCTGATCAACTTGAAATTTGACAGGGAGCCTATTGGAGTCATTTTAAGATGATTCATTAGCTCTAATTTTGATGTCATGGACCCGGGAAGCTCCACCGTCGATAGGCTTGATTTTGTTTCGGAGCGTCAAAGTTGGGTCAAACGTTGTCGGAATGACCTGAAATTTGACGTGCAACCCTTTGGAAGCATGTTGAAGCCACCCATGTGCTCTGTTTGATGAGTGATGGCCTCGATATTTCTCGCCGCCGAGAGACTTGATTTTATTATTCGAGGGTTGATGGAGGGTTAAACGTTGTTGGTTTGACTTGAAATTTGACATGGAGCCTTTTGGAGGTATTTTGAGACCATCCGTATGTTCTGATCGAAGATTTGATGTCTTCGATGTCGTCGCTGCCAGGAGCACTTGTTCAGTTGCTGGAGGAGTGAAGTAGGGCCAAATGATGTTAAAATGGCCCGAAACTTCTCATGGAGCCTCTTAGTGGCACTTTGAGGCCAACTATGTGCCCTGTTTTGTATGTCAGGGTCTCTGGCTTCACCGTCGCCGGGACCGCCTGCTCAGCTATTGGAGGAGTGAAGTTAGGCCAAATGATGTTAAAATGGTCTGAAACTTCATGTGTACCCCTCTTTTGGCTATTTTGAAGGATCTTGCAGTTTTTGTTTTACTCTGACAAGATTTGATGCCTGAAGTAGCATTGCCCGTTTGTAGTAGGATGCGACTTCTGAAAGTGCTGGGATCCTAACCCTAGAGGGGGGGTGAATAGGGTGAGCTACAAAATGTGACCAATATAGACATATTTTAACTTCTTAAAAATAAACTAGTCACAAGTGATGATAAACAAACAATATGCGGAAGCTAAAATGAATCACCATAACGCATTCACCACCACACAAAGATTTATAGTGGTTCAGCCTCAATGCCTACATCCACTACGGGCTTGTGATCCAATCACCCCACCGGATTTCCACTATCTATTATTTTCAATAGGCTAAGCAATAACCTTTACAATGTTGTTTTTCTAGGCTAAACAACAACCTCTCAATGTGCTTTTTTAGGCTAAGCAATAACCTTTACACAATGCTTTTCTTAGGCTAAGCAATAACCTTTACAAATGAGTGATTTCTCAAAGAAGATGTCTATGCAAGAACACTCTATGAGATACAATTAAAGCTCAATGAAATTGCCTCTTAAATAGGCTAATATGAAAGTGAAAAACAAACTCACACAAACACTATATGAATGCAAATGTGTATGCTCATGATGTGTGTGTGTGATAACTTTAATCAAGTTTAAAAAGTAAGCTCAATCAATATATGCTCAAGGCATTTAAAAGTTTAAGGCACATAAAAGATTTTTGATTGAAGTGAAATGCAAATCACATGTAAGAATACAAACTTGTTAATGACATGAAAATCAAGAGCTCACAAGTTGTATGAGATTTGTTAACTTAGAACATGCGATGCATGTGCAATGTTGTTTTCAAAACCAAATTAATTTAACTAAAGTTCAAATGAATGAAAACAACAAATGAAGATTCAATCAAGTGAAAGAATCATGGTATAAAAGAAAACAAAGTTTTTGGCTAAGCATGATTAAGGAAGATTTTAAAACAACTTGAATTGAAATCAAAGTGTAGAATCCAATCTTAATTAGATCAAAGATTAAGAGAAGAATGGATTCAACACATCATGGTTATCATGCTAAAAATCATTTACCAATAATTTAAACAAAGCATATAACCTATGATTAAGAGAGGTAGAGCTTACTTAGAGATTTAACTTTATTAATCCAAGCTTTAGCTCTCCAAATGACTCTTTGGTCTCTCTTAGTTCATCCCCTTTATCTTGTCTCAATACACCTCAAAGAAGGCTTAAAAATCTCTAACTTTTGAAAAGGAATGAACTTGTGTTTATACTCAAAAGTTGAGTTCCTACGTGGCCCCGGTCGACCTGGCATTCACAACGGTCATAAAATTGACCGTTTGAAAAAGGGCAACGGCACTTTACCCGGTCGACCTGCTGTGTGGCCGGCCGGTCAGCATGTCGACCCCCTGGGACCAAAAATTCCCAAAAATTACATATTTGAAGGTTTTTCTTGGAGGGGGTTTTTGGGCCATTAAACCAAGCTTGGAACATGTTTTAAATCAAACTATGTGGTTTAAAAACATGAAACATAAAAAGCCTAAAAAGATTCAAAACTTTAAATCCAATGGCTTGCTTGATTTCTAAAACTCTTTTCTAAAACAAATGCATCCAAGTTTAAAAATAAAACATGCATAAATCAATACTTTTACAAATCTTAAAAACAATGCATGTATAAATGAAGATTTCAAGATTTTCTAAAACAATGCAAGTGTGAAAATTCAAATGGTGCTAATATGCTAATGCATCCATCAAATTGCAATATACAAAATTCCTAACAATCTCCCCCTTTGCAATTTGATGGCAACTTACTCAACATTGAATTAACACTCTTAGTCTTCAGCTCCCCCTAAGCTGGACAAGTCTTGAAATCTCTTGGATGCTTCTTCTCTTAGCTTGGGCTCTTGGGCTTTTTCTTCATTCTTCTTGATGCTTGGAGCTTGATAATTCTTCAAGCTTTCTTTTCATCTTCCTCTCTATGGCCAAGCATCTTCTTTAGCTCCAAGCTTTCTTTCTTCTACTAGCTCTCACCCTTTGACCATGCCTCTCTCTCCCTTTGGCAAGATATGCATTCTCTCCCCCTGTAGAAGATCATACAAAATCTCCCCTTAGGAAGCTTGGACATTCTCTTCCCCTTTAGAGAACTTGAATGCTCTCTCCCCCTTTGCCATTAAATTGCAAAGGTACCTACACACATGAAACAAGGAAAATACCTTTTAGAAGCACCTGTTTAACAAAAGAAATCGAAAATGAAATACATAACAGGTTATCATGTATGGAAGTAATCTCTAAGGGTTCAAAGTCAATCCAAGGGTCAATTTGATCAAAACTAATACTTCCTATGAAGGTTTACACTCCCCCTCAATCCATTCTCTCCTTTTGTCAAACTTTTGACATAGATATAACTATTTGGTTCAAGAAGAAGATGGTTTTACCAATTGAGAGTCAACTTCAAGAGAATGATTAGATTCGTTTAACTATAGAGCACAATATGATCAAATTACCAAAAGAAAGCAAGGTCAATGGGAAAAGCAATCATGGATACCAATTGGAAAAACAAAGAATACCAATTGAGATTCAAGGATAATACTATAAAATCAATCACTCTAAAGTGGAGTTATAAAGAATATAACTATTAAGATAAATCCAAATTAGAGCTATCCATGAAGAAATGGGGTTTATTAATCATAGCATCAATCAATTTAACTAGAAAAACATATGCTATGAAAGTTTTGAAATCATTTCATTCAATCATTAAATATGACTATAAATGTGCAAGATGAGTGAAATGAAATTCAAACATGAAGCCTACTGATGTGTTTAATTTTCATAGGACTGTTGCCATACTCTAAATCTTGATTTTATGCTAGTTTGCCTTTTATTTTCTTTATTTTATCATATTTTCATCTATTTTTATGTAGGAGGAAATAAACTCATAAAACCATGGATTTTGGAATGGAAAACAAGTTTTGGACAGCTGAAGCCTTAGTCCAATCTTGGTCTTACTTGGATTTCGAATTTGGCCCGTGAGAAAGCCCATTTAGAAGCTGATTGACGTTGAAAAAACGTCCTTTCCCGAAATTCCAGAACCAATCCCACCAAGACAGGCATAACTTTTTCTAGAAAACTCCATTTTGGGAGATCTCGGTGGCTACAGAAAGATAAGAGAGAGCCCTACAATTTTTCTGTGGACAGCTTGTCTCCAATCGTCCATTATCAAGGAGTAAATCTCGCCACAATGCACTGATAGTGAAACTTGCCATTCCTGGAACATTACTCAGTAATTCGGGCATAACTTTGGCGAGAGAGATCAGATTTGATTGATTGAAGTTGCTGAGGAAAGGTAAGAAGAAGATCTTCAATTTTTCTGTTGAGAACTTTCTGAAATTAAGGCGTTTTGATAGCAAAATTTGGGCGTCAAGATAGAGGACGGAAACCGCCAGTTGGAGAATTCAGTTTTGAAAGGAAATAAAGAGGGGATCGAATATTCACAATGGGAAGGTTTTTATTTTTTTCTTATAAAGTGTGAACCGAAAGGGAAAAAGAGGAGGAGAGAGGAAACGGCGCTTCAAGCAGGAGGTTGAAAATCTCCAGAATTGGAGTTCATCAACGATTGAGATTCTCGATCTACATAGAGTTTCCTTCTTAACTCTTTCATCTTTCTTTGTATAATTTTCATTATGAATTTCAGAATTATTATGGTTTGTTTTGATTAGAATATGAACTAATTTCTATTTCTAAGGCTACGATGTAGCCTCTCCATGACAGTCCCGAGTCTTATTTCTATGTGATCATAATTTTATCATTCCTTTTGAGTATACATCATTGATTTTAATGCTTTCAATTATTTGGCCAATAGTTGAATGATTTGTTTTGCATGTTAATTCGAGAGATGATGCATGCAATTTAGCTTCGTATGATATATGCCATGAATTGAACGAAAGACAAGGATGTGCCAACGTGATTTGTGCGGCTTTTATGTGAAATATTATTAATCTTAATGTGCTCAAATACTTTTAAATTTGCATAGACATATTGCGGGTTATCGTATGTTGAGTAATTCTAATTCTACTCGAGAGAGGGTCTTAGATAAAGTAGAATATTTCGCCGTCAAATAGGATGATGATTGATTGATTGTATGGTTAGGACTTGGCTTGGATTGGTTAGGTGAGTCGGATGCCTTAGTGTTTTCCTCTTGGGTGAAATCCTCTTCTTTTTAAGTGTTTGGTAAATTCTTCATTTGTTGATTTAAATTAATTTGTTGCTGTTTTCTTTTAAATTCAAAATCCACTACTTTTCTTGATTTTCAAATAACTTAGAATTAGAACAATTTCAATAGTTAATAGGTAAATAGTCCTTGTGGGTTCGACATTTTTCTTATCATTATATTACTTGGTACGATTTCGTGCACTTACGAAATTCAACAACAAGTTTTTGGCGCCGTTGCCGGGGACTATTTATTTTCTATTACTTTTGATACCAACTAGTTCTAAGTTAATTTGAAACTTTTTCTTTTCTTTTTAGGTTTCTTGAGTTGTGCATGAGACGTACTCGAAGCTTGGATTTGGTACCTTTTGACCCTGAAATTGAACGCACCCTTCATCGTTTGAAGAAGGAGAAGAAGGATTCCACAACTAAGAACGAAACAATGGAAGAACAACTTGAAAACAGGACTTTGGGAGATTATGTTGTCCCTTTGGTCACCGGAGCTACTCCCAGCATTAGACGGCCTGCCATTCAAGCCAACAACTTTGAGATAAAGCCAGCAATTCTTCAAATGGTGGCTTCAACAATGCAATTCAGTGGCATGCCACATGATGATCCAAATGCTCACATAGCTAATTTTCTGGAGTTATGCGATACTTTTAAACATAACGGAGTTTCTGATGATGCTATTAGATTGCGACTTTTTCCATTCTCCCTCCGAGACAAGGCAAAGGCATGGTTAAACTCACTTCCACCATTAACCATAACTACATGGGACGATTTGGCTAAAAAGTTTCTAGCAAAGTTCTTTCCCCCAGCCAAAACTGTGAAGATGAGAAACGATATCACTACTTTTGTCCAATTTGATATGGAGTCGCTTTATGAAGCTTGGGAGAGGTATAAAGAATTGCTTAGAAAGTGTCCACATCATGGACTTCCTGTGTGGATTCAAGTGCAAACCTTCTACAATGGTTTGCAGCCTACCACACGTACAACAATTGATGCAGCAGCGGGAGGGACTTTGATGAAGAAATCACCGGAAGACGCATATGAATTGGTGGAGGAGATGGCAACCAACAATTACCAATGGCCAGTGGATCGAGTGATACCAAAAAGAACTCAGGGAGTTCACGAAATTGATTCTTTCTCCGCTTTACCTGCTCAAGTTGCAGCTTTATCTAAGAAATTAGATAATGTCAATGTGAGTTCCACTCAATCTACTAATGCAATTTGTGAATTTTGTGCAGGAAATCATATGGGAGTAGATTGTCAGGTGGGAAATCCATTCGCCAACAATAGTTTGGAGCAAGCAAACTTTGTGTCGAATTCCCAACGACAAAGCAATCCTTATTCCAACACTTACAATCCAGGATGGCGAAACCATCCAAATTTCTCATGGAGCAACTCCCAGAATGTTCTCAAGCCTCCACCAGGTTTTCAAAATCAACAACAAGAGAAGAAGCCGAATATGGAGGAGATAATGGCACAATTTATGGCCAAGGTGGATGCTAAATTTCAAGATCATGACATTGCTCTAAAGAACAATGAGAACACTATGCGGAGCATTGAAAGGTCACTCGGTCAATTGGCAACATTAATGTCTGAAAGGCCTCAAGGATCACTTCCAAGCACCAAAGAAAACAACCCGAAAGAGCAAGTGAAGGCCATTACCTTAAGAAGTGGAAGGGAGCTTAATTTAGGAGAGAGAGAAAAATTCTGGAAAAGAAGAGATGACTGTGAGAGCCGCATCGCCCACCCCTGTTCCAAGCCCAACATTGAAAAACTCGGGAAATCCTCCCGAGTCTTCTTCTCTTACTTCTCATTATGTTCCTCCTATACCTTTTCCTCAAAGACTTCAAAAAAATAAGCTAGATAAACAATTTTCTAAGTTCCTTGATGTTTTTAAAAAGTTACATATTAACATTCCTTTTGCAGATGCCTTGGAACAAATGCCTAGCTATGTGAAGTTCATGAAGGAGATTCTATCAAACAAGAGGAAATTAGGAGAGTATGAGACCGTGATGTTGACTGAAGAGTGCACCGCCATTTTGCAGAATAAGTTGCCACCAAAGCTTAAAGATCCAGGGAGTTTTACTATTCCTTGCACCATTGGAAACTCTTATTTCGAAAAAGCTTTGTGTGATTTAGGTGCTAGCATAAATCTGATGCCCTTTTCTAATTTCAGGCAATTGGGGATAGGAGAGATCAAGGCCACTACCGTTTCACTTCAATTAGCGGACCGATCCATTAAACGACCAAGAGGCATAGTAGAGGATGTTCTTGTTAAAGTTGACAAGTTTATTTTCCCTGCAGATTTTATTGTTTTAGATATGGAGGAAGATAGAGAAACCCCACTTATTCTTGGTCGACCATTCTTAGCCACAAGAAGAACTCTCATAGATGTGCAACAAGGAAAACTAATACTCCGGGTGCAAGATGAACAAGTTACATTCAATGTGTTTGAAGCAATGAAATATCCGTCCACAACCGATACATGCATGCTTCAACATAGATGTGATTGATAAACTTGTGGTAGAAATTTTTGAAGAGAGTTATCCTAAGGAACCACTTGAGGCATGTCTTGTTCAATCTGGTACTTCTGATTCTGAGAATTCCAAGATAAGCAATTGCGCACACTACTTGGAAGCATCTCCACCTTACTTGCCTAAAGGAAAGTCGGAAAACATAACATTGGGCGACAGCACTACTCCACAAAAGCCATCCATTATTGAGGCCCCTTCTTTAGAACTCAAAACTCTTCCTTCTCATCTTAAATATGCTTATTTACATGATTCTTCTTTACCCGTCATAATTTCTTCATCTTTGACAGGTCTTGAAGAAGAGAAGTTACTTCGAGTTTTGAGAGCTCACAAGCAAGCTTTGGGATGGACTATAGCCGACATCAAGGGAATAAGCCCTTCACTTTGCATGCACAAGATTTTAATGGAAGACAATTATAAGCCTACGGTGCAGCCACAAAGGAGACTTAATCCGAACTTGCAAGAAGTTGTAAAAAAGGAAGTTCTCAAATTGTTGGATGCCGGAATTATTTACCGTATTTCTGATAGCTCATGGGTAAGTCCGGTGCAAGTAGTGCCCAAGAAGGGAGGAGTGACGGTGGTAGAGAATGAAAATAATGAACTCATCCCAACAAGAACGGTCACGGGTTGGAGAGTGTGCATAGACTACCGCAAGCTCAATGATGCCACACGAAAAGATCACTTTCCACTTCCTTTCATTGATCAAATGTTGGAACGGCTCGCCGGTCATGCTTATTATTGTTTCCTAGATGGATACTCGGGATACAATCAAATCCAAATTTCACCGGAAGATCAAGAAAAGACCACTTTCACTTGCCCGTATGGAACATTTTCCTACCGGAGGATGCCCTTTGGTTTGTGTAATGCTCCGGCCACATTTCAACGATGCATGATGGCGATTTTTTCAGATATGGTGGAAAAGTTTATTGAAATTTTTATGGATGATTTTTCCGTCTTTGGTTCTTCATTTGATAATTGCTTAAATAATCTATCTTTAGTTCTACAAAGATGTGAAGAAACTAACCTTGTTCTTAATTGGGAAAAATGTCATTTTATGGTGCAGGAAGGAATTGTACTTGGGCATAAAGTCTCTTCCAAGGGCATTGAGGTAGATCGAGCAAAAGTTGAGGTCATCGAAAAATTACCTCCACCTAGCACGGTCAAGGGCGTGAGAAGTTTCTTGGGACATGCGGGGTTTTATCGTCGTTTTATTCAAGATTTTTCTAAGATTATTAAACCCCCTTTGTTCTCTTTTGGTCAAAGATACTCCATTTAACTTTTCCAATGATTGTTTGCAGGCATTTGAACTTTTGAAGAAGAAGTTAAGTTCAACCCCAATAATATGTGCCCCGGATTGGGCACTTCCATTTGAATTGATGTGTGATGCAAGTGATTACGCAATAGGAGCTGTCCTTGGACAAAGGAAGAACAAGGTTCTCCATGTTATCTACTATGCAAGTCGTACCCTGACTGATGCCCAATTAAATTATGCTACTACGGAAAAAGAATTGTTAGCCGTGGTCTTTGCTTTTGATAAATTTAGATCATATTTAATTGGGTCCAAAGTAATTGTTTACACTGATCACTCTGCTCTTAAATACTTGTTAGCTAAAAAGGAAGCTAAACCAAGGTTACTTAGGTGGATCTTACTCCTACAAGAATTCGATTTGGAGATCAAAGACAAAAAGGGAACTGAGAATCAAGTGGCTGATCATCTCTCTAGACTTGAGCACACAACCGAAAAGGGAGCACCACTTTCTCCAATCAACGAGGTATTCCCGGATGAACACCTCTTTGTTGTATCTCTAACACAAGTTCCTTGGTATGCAGATTATGTAAACTACTTGGTAAGCAATGTGATCAATCCGGATTTTACATACCAAAAAAGGAAGAAATTCTTTTCGGAGGTCAAGCACTACTATTGGGAGGAACCTTTTCTCTACAAGCATTGTAGTGATCAAGTGATTAGGAGATGTGTACCCAAGGAAGAGATAGAGTCGATCCTAAGACATTGCCATTCATTAGAGGTTGGTGGGCACCATGGAGTGAACAAAACGGTAGCTAAAGTGCTCCAATAAGGTTTTTATTGGCCCACCATTTTTAAAGATACTTATGCTTTTGTTTCTTCTTGTGATAAATGTCAAAGGAGTGGTAATATTTCCTGGAAAAATGAAATGCCATTAAATAATATACTTGTTGTTGAACTATTTGATATTTGGGGCATAGATTTCATGGGGCCATTCCCTCCTTCTTTCTCTAATCAATACATTTTAGTAGCTGTGGATTATGTTTCCAAATGGGTAGAGGCTGTGGCCCTCCCTACAAATGATTCTAAAGTTGTGATGAATTTTTTGAGAAAGCAGATATTCACTCGGTTTGGAACTCCAAGAGCAATAATCAATGATGGGGGAAAACATTTTTGCAACCGGCAATTTGAGGCACTCTTGAGCAAATATGGTGTTACACACAAGGTTGCCACTCCATACCATCCTCAAACTAGTGGACAAGTAGAAATTTCCAACCGAGAGCTGAAACGAATATTGGAGAAAACTGTGAGCAACTCAAGGAAAGATTGGTCCAAAAAGTTAGACGATGCACTATGGGCATACCGGACAGCCTTCAAATCTCCAATTGGTATGTCTCCCTATCGTCTAGTTTTCGGGAAGGCATGTCACTTACCGGTGGAGTTGGAACACAGAGCTTATTGGGCTATCAAGACTCTTAATTTTGACATGGAAGCAGCAGGTGAGAAGAGGATATTACAACTCAATGAGATGGATGAGTTTCGGCATGCGTCCTATGAGAATGCTCGCATATACAAGGAGAGAACCAAGAGATGGCATGATAGACATATTCTCAAAAGAAACTTTGAAGTTGGCCAAAGAGTTCTACTTTATAATTCCAGACTTCGCCTCTTCCCCGGAAAATTACGATCCCGATGGTCCGGACCATTCACGGTAACATGCGTTTTCCCGTATGGTGCCATTGAGGTTTCTAACGACTCAAAAGGCACATTCAAAGTTAATGGTCAACGTCTAAAGCCCTACTTCGAAGGAGATTTCAACAAGCAAAAAGTCTCCATTGATTTGATTGATCGGTGATTCAAAGAAGGAAACGTCAAGCTAAAGACGATAACCAAGCGCTTTTTGGGAGGCAACCCACATTTCTTTCCATTATTTTATTTTGTTTTTGTTTATTTTTCTGCTAATTACCATTTTATTATGTTTTTCATGCTCTCACCTTGCAAATTGTTATTTTTCTTCTAAAAAAAAAAAAAAAAAACAGGGCATCTCTGCGCCGCTGGTGTGGCTGCTGGGAAGAGCCTTCCACAACACTCCTTTGAAACACACCAGATGACTGCCTCCAATGTTTCCCAGACCTACCATTGCACTCATGCAACATTTTCAGGGAAGTTCACTTTGACCCTTTCAATTTTTCATCTCTTTTGATTCTTCACATTGAGGACACTGTGTTCTTCTTGTTTGGGGGTAGGTGTCATTTAATTTGGAGTATCTATTTATTTTCAAAAAAAACAAAAAAAACAAAAAAAAAATGAAAATTTTGAAAATCACAAAAATATTTTGTTTTCCGTTTGTTTTGTTGGGTTGATGATCACAAGCCTATGATATCACCTGATTGAAATTGAGTTGGATTTTTGGAAAATGCTAAATTTGTCTTGTTTGTGCTTAATTCTTGTGTTAGCTTGGGTTTTTGAATTCCTTTTAACACTTTTGCACAACACCATGATCAATAAGTTGCTTTGTTGGCTTAGAGCATATTTATGTGAATTAGATATTTCCTAAGATCTCTCAGAACTCTAGAACCTATTTGATAATCTCTCGAGGCGAAATCTTATGCAGTACACCACTAGAGAAATGATTTAGGCCATCTTTGGAACGTTTGAGCTTTTCTAGCCTACCCTAATTATCTATCTCTAGTCACCCCTTTGAGCCTTAAACACATTGGCCATTTTTTCTTTCATTAACCCACATTTACCACACCTTTTAACCAGTAAACACTCATCCTACATTTTAAGAAAAATTTGCTTCTGGCTTTGTCATTGGAGAAGAGAAAAAGTGTGTTAAAGAGTTAAAAGAGAAAGAGCAAGTTCTGTTATTCTTTTATAAAATATATAAATAAATAAATAAATTTTTGAAAAAAAAAAATATAATACAGATAATACAACCCGTATTACAAAAAAAAAAAAAATTTTGGGGGTTGTGCAAAAAAAAAAAAGAGAGAGAGAGATGAATAAATTGCTCATAAGTTGCTCTAGGAAGTAAAAGTAAAACTCTGTCTCTCTCTTCACTGGTGAAGCTTGTGTTGAATTTTCTTGCTTTGAATTCCATACCAATTTTTTTGTTTTTCCATCACCTTAAGCCGAACATTACAAGCTTTTATTAAGACCTTCTGATCTTTGGTGGTGTGTTTGTACTACATTAGTGGAGAGTTGATTTGAAAAATAGGCATATGAAGTTCGAGAATCTCATCCCCATAGAGATCAATCAGAATTCAATCGAGTTTGCATAAATAGATCAGAGTTAATAGAGTAACAAGTTGAGATTGGTTACTCACACACACACTCAAAGGTTTTCTTGTAAACCTAAGCATGCTCTTGAATTAGTCTAAAAACTTGTTAAATGTTTAGACTTTCCTTGAATCAGTTTCTTGATGCAATCGATGAGGCAATCATTGTGAGAAATCAACTTATTCTTTTTGTTTAATTCTTCTTTTCTCTTTTCTTTTTGCTCGAGGACTAGCAATTCTTAAGTTTGGGGGTGTTTGATGTGTTTAATTTTTATAGGACTGTTGCCATACTCTAAATCTTGATTTTATGCTAGTTTGCCTTTTATTTTCTTTATTTTATCATATTTTCATCTATTTTTATGTAGGAGGAAATAAACTCATAAAACCATGGATTTTGGAATGGAAAACAAGTTTTGGACAGCTGAAGCCTTAGTCCAATCTTGGTCTTACTTGGACTTCGAATTTGGCCCGTGAGAAAGCCCATTTAGAAGCTGATTGACGTTGAAAAAACGTCCTTTCCCGAAATTCCAGAACCAATCCCACCAAGACAGGCATAACTTTTTCTAGAAAACTCCATTTTGGGAGATCTCGGTGGCTACAGAAAGATAAGAGATAGCCCTGCAATTTTTCTGTGGACAGCTTGTCTCCAATTGTCACGCCCCCTTACCGAAACCTCGGGGGCGGGAGATGGGATTAAGGAATAATGTATTTTACTTCTCCCAGGATCCGCGTGTGTGAAGACAACACATTCTGAATATTTTGCGGAAGCATTTGTGGCGTTGCGACCCGAAGTCCGTGGCCATCGGATTCCGCGTCGCACTCAACCTTTAGCCCATAGCTATTATATCAAGAATCATATCAGACTGGAGTAATCAACACAATAAATTACAGAGCTGACAGTAACAGGATATTACATTCCCAAATATGTTCAAGTTACAATTATCACTGTACATTAATTAAGAATCCCAAGAAAAAGGCTAACAAAAGCCCTACAACAATAAGCTATAAACTACTACCCAAATGTGACGTAGCTCCGATGTCAAGCTCAATGTCTACATGACATAGCCGACAAACTAACCTGTAAAGCATGGCTCTACAGCCAACAAAAGCACTCAACTCGGGGCGAAGAAATCTGAACCTGAGTACCAAAAGTAGTGGGTCAGACACGACGGTCTGGCAGGTGGATGAAAAGAACACAATATAGCGAATAATAATACAATGATAAATCATGCGATTTGCTCAAAATGCTGCATATAATTAAACGGGTGCAAAGTCGGGAATCTCGGGGAAAACTTGTATTCATTTCAAGCACGGGTAAAACATGAACATCTAATAAAACATGTGTTCGTTTGCATCATCTATAATCATAGATATTTGACAATCGGGTGTTCGTCTAAAACATGTATAAATATAGCAGTCTGGCAAAACCAAAGTCCATTTGAAAGATATGTGAAAATACAGATATTTAATAAAACTGGGTGTTCATTTAAAACATATCTCAAAGCAGGGATATTTAACAAATCGGATATTCATTTGAAACCGGTATAAACACAGTGATCTGGCAAAACAAGTGTCATTTGAAACATATTTCAAAGCATGGGTATTTGACAATTCGGGTGTTCATTTAAAACATGTGTAATCACATAAATCTAGTAAAACAATCGATCGTTTGAAACATATGTAAAAGCATGGGTATTCACCCAACCGGCATTCATTTAAAACATATACGTGTACAAAGAACAGAAGGCAATATAATAATAACTGAATTTACATTGGAGAATATTAACACTTGTTTAAATAACAGCTTTCATAAAAGAAACGAATCATTTATCGGAAAGCAAGTAAACAATATAAAACATGCCGGGTATCCAAGGAATCGGGAACTGGCAAGATGGCAATCACAAGAAGCTAAGTCCTCTATCACCGAAGTGACAAGAGTATAACGGGACGTTGGTCTCAGTCACACAAGGTGAGGAGACACAACGTAAATCATATATACAATATAAATATACGGGAACGGGACCACGGTAGCGAACCGGGTATCGGGACGGGACCACGGTAATAACCGGGTATCGGGATCCAAACTGCAGCTGGCGGGACGGGAGAGGGATTTCCAAGTCGGTGGATCAGACCGACAAGGTATCCAAGCTTAGTGATGCCGACTCATAGGTCAAAACCAATCGAGACATATGCAAGCAAATCAAGTACAGTAAATAAGCGGGTAAAACGGGGGTGCTCAAGGGCACACTGTCACTTCATATCGGGCAATACATTTCGGGACCATTAACTGTTACTAGTGTAACTTCAATGCTTTCGGGAAACAAGTCAATCAAGTACAATAAATAAACGGGTAAAATGGGGTGCTCAAGGGCACACTGTCATATCATATGATGCAATGCATTTCGGGACAAATGACTGTTACTAGAGTAACTTCAATGCTTTCGGGAAAACAAATCATGTAATGCAAATCTCGGGAAAAGAGGTGAAACAATGAACTATAACAATTTCGGGAAAAGTATTAATTTCAAGATCTATTTAAGTGAATAGGGGTCCCGTATGTCGATTATAACAATTACTTGGTACTCCTTGAGTTAGAAGACATTCCGGGCTCCTTATGCACTTTTACGATTTCCCAAAATTTCGAATGACATATTTGTGATATGGTTTCTTTCTCGAATGGCCTCAAGCAATGCCTAATGAATCCCCTTCGGTCGACAAAGCTCAACGCTCGAACGAACCGGAGAGTTCGTTCGAGCGGGGAGCTTTTCGAAATCTGGGAGATTTCGGTTACCTGGCGGTTAGCTGGCGGTTAGCCGCCGATGCATTCGGCGGTTAGCCGCTGGGTAACCGTGGAGCTGACCGAATTTCAGGTGAGAATTCTGATGCTCTCGGGAAAAGGAACCGTGATTGTGCGGTTGGCTGGCGGTTAGCCGCCGATGGGTTCGGCGGTTAGCCGCTGGATAACCGTGAGGCTGACCGCGTTTTCAGGTGGAAAATGATGCTCTCTGGAAAAGTCACCGCGGTGCGCGGTTAGCTGGCGGTTAGCCGCCGATGCATTCGGCGGTTAGCCGCTGGCTAACCGTGAGCTGACCGCCAGTTACGAAAATGCTCACTGAGTTCAGTTTTGAGTCATTTTCCTCCTCAAAACCATCTTCCTCACATCCACAAGGTCCTTACAATAACATTGGGCTAATAGTTCCTCCAATGCATCTCTTTATACTTCTCCAAATCCTCATTAAGAGTTCTCTCTATCACCTCTTCCATGCCAACTCCAATGCAAGAATAGGAAGGAAAACAAACCATTCCACAAACATTCATCTAAGCTATCACAAGGACAATAAATGCTTTACCAACATGCTTATAAAACAATGAATGAGGCTATTAAGATATCTTATGAGCATTTATTCCAAAACAAAACACATTAATGATAATATGGAAAATCCATAAATACTAAGCCAAACCATTTCAACTTAAAAACATTCAAGCATTCACTTGCATTTCTCTTCCAAAATCACTTCAAATCCTCATTAAACTCCAATGAACAATTAAATTCAAACACCTCTTTAAATGAGTATCAATTCAAGTCAATGTGGCTTATAACATAACCATGAATAGCCAATCCAACCTCATTACTTATAAAACCATATGAACAAACTTGACTAAATAAAATGCATACATTCCCAAGAGTTCCAAGAGGTTTAACAAGAGAGAAAAACCAATTCATATGCATTTCGAAATCAATAGAAATGTGACAAGAAGCATATGTGCAAACATGTATCCAATGATCAAGAACAAGTAATAAAACTTAAGATTTTCTCATAAAACTTAATAACATTCAAACCATCCATTCATCCACTTGCCTTTGACTCTAATCAAGCAAACCAAGCTCCTAATCACCTCTCAAGCTCAAGATCAACAATCTCTACAAAAACCCCCCAAAACAAACCCTAAAATGGGTTAAACAAAGGAAGACAATGAATGGGCTCAAATCAAACTAAGAAATAGAGCCTAAGGGAAAGCCATTGCACATCCAAGGAAAATGGGAAAGAGTCTTTACCTCTAGAGTCATGAATGAACAAGAAGGAGCTTGCAATAGGGGCTGCCCACCTTGGTTTCCCACAAAAATGGTGTCAAACAAGAGAGGAGATGAAGGAGAAGAGGTTGCCGGAGTTCCCTCGTCGGATTGGTGGCTTGGAGGCTCCATTAGAGCAAGAGAAATGGAAGAAACGGAGAAGAGGGGCTGCTGGCACTGTAGCTATGGAGGTTTCAGTCGATGGAATGGAGAAATGAGGGAGAAAGAGAGTGGAGTCACTTATATAATGGGTGGGTGTGGGTCCCACTACACTCAAAGCTTGCAAAGGGTAAAACATCTATTTGTGGGTCTCGGATGGATTCGACGAAGAAGGAAGAAATGATCGTCGAAATATCTAGTTTCCAAAAAGTATATGTTTCACGGATTTCGAGAGTATCGAGTTTTGGATACAGATTTGGTGTGCAAAGACTGTTTTGCCCTCAAGGCCAAGAAATCGGTTTTTGGGTTCTCAAATGGATATGGGATCAACATGAAAGTTGTAGGATTCCTCAAGATGAATGCAACGGGCCAAAAACACAATACGAAACAAATCGGGAAAATCTCACAAGAAAATGCAAAGCCGAAAAGGGAACCCCCAAAGGGCCCCACAAGCTACCAAAGCACTCAAAAGCCCAAAAATAGAAGAAAACCCATTCTAGCTCACAAACTCAACCCAAAACTACTAATCCCACTAAAAGAACTAATCCACAAATAACACAACACTAATCCAAGAGATTAGGGGTCGGGTTCTCACACCAATCGTCCATTATCAAGGAGTAAATCTCGCCACAATGCACTGATAGTGAAACTTGCCATTCCTGGAACATTACTCAGTAATTCGGGCATAACTTTGGCGAGAGAGATCAGATTTGATTGATTGAAGTTGCTGAGGAAAGGTAAGAAGAAGATCTTCGATTTTTCTGTTGAGAACTTTCTGAAATTAAGGCGTTTTGATAGCAAAATTTGGGCGTCAAGACAGAGGACGGAAACTGCCAGTTGGAGAATTCAGTTTTGAAAGGAAATAAAGAGGGGATCGAATATTCACAATGGGAAGGTTTTTATTTTTTTCTTATAAAGTGTGAACCGAAGGGGAAAAAGAGGAGGAGAGAGGAAACGGCGCTTCAAGCAGGACGTTGAAAATCTCCAGAATTGGAGTTCATCAACGATTGAGATTCTCGATCTACATAGAGTTTCCTTCTTAACTCTTTCATCTTTCTTTGTATAATTTTCATTATGAATTTCAGAATTATTATGGTTTGTTTTGATTAGAATATGAACTAATTTCTATTTCTAAGGCTACGATGTAGCCTCTCCATGACAGTCCCGAGTCTTATTTCTATGTGATCATAATTTTATCATTCCTTTTGAGTATACATCATTGATTTTAATGCTTTCAATTATTTGGCCAATAGTTGAATGATTTGTTGTGCATGTTAATTCGAGAGATGATGCATGCAATTTAGCTTCGTATGATATATGCCATGAATTGAACGAAAGACAAGGATGTGCCAACGTGATTTGTGCGGCTTTTATGTGAAATATTATTAATCTTAATGTGCTCAAATACTTTTAAATTTGCATAGACATATTGCGGGTTATCGTATGTTGAGTCATTCTAATTCTACTCGAGAGAGGGTCTTAGATAAAGTAGAATATTTCGCCGTCAAATAGGATGATAATTGATTGATTGTATGGTTAGGACTTGGCTTGGATTGGTTAGGTGAGTCGGATGCCTTAGTGTTTTCCTCTTGGGTGAAATCCTCTTCTTTTTAAGTGTTTGGTAAATTCTTCATTTGTTGATTTAAATTAATTTGTTGTTGTTTTCTTTTAAATTCAAAATCCACTACTTTTCTTGATTTTCAAATAACTTAGAATTAGAACAATTTCAATAGTTAATAGGTAAATAGTCCTTGTGGGTTCGACATTTTTCTTATCATTATATTACTTGGTACGATTTCGTGCACTTGCGAAATTCAACAACACCTACCTCAACAATTAACCAATCAAGATTATAATCACATAAACGTGGTGGTCATGAGATTTACCTATATGAGCAAGAGAGGTGGCAAACATGAAAATTATGATGCTAATGGAATGTGACATGGAACGAAAACATATAACTATCAAGTTCAATCCAATGTACACAAGGTCTATCACATTCACAAGAAATCAAATCAATCGAAAAATATACCAATTGAATTTGACAACATGATAAATAGCAAGGATGTGACAAACACAAAATTCCATCAAGCATCATAAATGGATATTCATCACTTTGAAAATATAACTAATGAGCATAGTGATGAACAAGGTAAATTGCAATGCAAAAGGATATTACTTGGTAATGCATGCAATTTCCAAAGTGTCAAAATCATATGAATTCAACAACTAAGATATCCATCAAATATATAGATATACGAAGAATGGATTTCAAAGAGTTTCATATGATCAAGAACACTACTATGAAGTTGAAACATGTATAAGGATGACATCACTTTGAAAATATACATGAATCAACATCATAACCATAAAAAAAAATATGACTAGAAAGCATAAAGGATGGATTTGAGTACTAGTATGGTTTCTACAAATATAACTAATATCACAACCATACATGTAACCTAATGACATTTGCATATAAAAAGAATATAACTAAATAAGCAAAGATGCAAATGGCTTAATACAACAATTGATCATGAATAATCTAGCTAAGAAAGCTTTTGAAATCACAATCAATTGATCATGTATAGAAATGCAATGCAAGAGATATAACTAAATGTGAGCAAAAAATAATTCTAACATGATGAAATTATAATCAAAAGATTTTGAAAACCATGAAATGTAACTAGAGATGTACATGAAGACAAAATCAATTGATCATAAAGAAACAATGCATTTTAATAAATGTAACTATCAATGAACAAAAATGCAAATGTAACATGACCAACAATATGATTTAATTATAAAGGATAGGTTGGTCAATGAGGTTCAAGGCCTTAAGATTTGTCTAAGTATCTAACTTTAGGAATCCACCTAAGGTCTTGAGATGGTTGATCTTTGAGGTCTAGTTTGGAAGTCCCACCAACTATAGGAGATTTTATATATTTTCAATTTGGACTTATCACCATGATATTTAGATTTTACTAAATTTAGCTTAGATTGGTGATTAGTCTTTTGAAGTTGGTGAGTTTGTTTCTTAGGGGATTTGTTCATTTTTCTTTTCTTCTTATATTCTCCATTTATTTGACTTTTGAATTTTAAATTTAACTTTGTTACTTTCTTCAAAAGTTCTTTCATGGGTTGATATAAGGGAGATAGGTTGAGAAGCTTTTTGTTCATAGATTCTTTTAACCTTGGTTTAACTTGTTTTAACCTTTTTGTTCATAGATTCTTTGGAGACTCCATTTTAATTGATTTAACTTGTTTAATCTTATTGGAGTCTTCTTTGATTTTTAGTGTCTTACCCTTCATAGATTTAGATTCTACCTTTTTGGGTTCAAAGATGGGTTTAGACACATGGCTTCTTCTTAATTTGCACTCAAACCTAAAATGCCCTTCAATGCCACAATAAATACATTTAGTTTTGGGCAAAGGAGAAAGAGTGCTAGAGAAAGAGGACTCACCTTTGACAAATGTGTTGGTGAATTTAGAGTCATGTGAAGTATTCCTATCAAATCCAAGACCCGTCCTATCTCCATGAGATTTACCCAATTTAAATAACTTTTCAAGTCTCTCTTCACTTTGGGTAAACTTGCACTCATACTTTTGTTTATATCCTTCAAGTTGAGTGACTTTGGTTATAAGGATTAAATTTTCATTTTTGACTTTTAAAAGATCATTTTCAATTTCCTTATATTTGATTAGCTCTTCATTGGCAAGTTTTAATTTGAAATTAAGTTCATTAACAACATTAGATCCAAGTTCTAAGGTTTTTAACTTACTTTGAACATTTGACATGTTTTCCATGGAAATTGTCAACTTGGATTCTAAATTGATAAAGTCTTTTTCTTGCCTTTTTAATTGATCTCTTAGGTTTAAATTTTCCTTTTTAAGATCATCATAACTTATCTTAATCTCATTTAGTTCATCTTTGATATTAGATAGGTTATGTAAAGAGATCATAAACTTAGAGTGTAAGCATTGTATAACTTCTTCTTTTTCTCTAAGTTCATCTTTTGAAGAAACTAATTGTTTGTTTAGAATTTTAGATTCTTCTCTTAACTTTTTGTTTTTCTTCTCAAGCTTTTAAGGATAATTCATTTAATTCTTCAAAGGCTTGTTGAAGGTTATCTTCATTATAATCATTTTCTTCTTCTTTTATGTCACATTGAGATTCATTAGTTTGAAGGTTTGAATCTCCAATAGATGGAAGAAGGAGCGGTCTAGAAGAATCTACACAAGAATCTAAACAACCCATCATAGTGGAATCAATTCTAATGATTTTCATGAAAGCACAACTCTAGGGTTTTGACTTTAGATTTTTACACCTAATCAAGAGTTCCAAACACTTGATCCTATAAGATAGAGCACTTGGCTCTGATACCAATTGAAAGTCTTGGGATCCTAACCCTAGAGGGAGGGGGGGGGGGGGGTGAATAGGGGGGGCTACAAAATGTGACCAATATAGACATATTTTAACTTCTTAAAAATAAACTAGTCACAAGTGATGATAAACAAACAATATGCGGAAGCTAAAACGAATCACCACAACGCATTCACCACCACACAAAGATTTATAGTGGTTCGGCCTCAATGCCTACATCCACTACCGGCTTGTGATCCAATCACCCCACCGGATTTCCACTATCTATTATTTTCAATAGGCTAAGCAATAACCTTTACAATATTGTTTTTCTAGGCTAAACAACAACCTCTCAATGTGCTTTTTTAGGCTAAGCAATAACCTTTACACAATGCTTTTCTTAGGCTAAGCAATAACCTTTACAAATGAGTGATTTCTCAAAGAAGATGTCTATGCAAGGACACTCTATGAGATACAATTAAAGCTCAATGAAATTGCCTCTTAAATAGGCTAATATGAAAGTGAAAAACAAACTCACACAAACACTATATGAATGCAAATGTGTATGCTCATGATGTGTGTGTGTGATAACTTTAATCAAGTTTAAAAAGTAAGCTCAATCAATATATGCTCAAGGCATTTAAAAGTTTAAGGCACATAAAAGATTTTTGATTGAAGTGAAATGCAAATCACATGTAAGAATACAAACTTGTTAATGACATGAAAATCAAGAGCTCACAAGTTGTATGAAATTTGTTAACTTAGAACATGTGATGCATGTGCAATGTTGTTTTCAAAACCAAATTAATTTAACTAAAGTTCAAATGAATGAAAACAACAAATGAAGATTCAATCAAGTAAAAGAATCATGCTATAAAAGAAAACAAAGTTTTTGGCTAAGCATGATTAAGGAAGATTTTAAAACAACTTGAATTGAAATCACAGTGTAGAATCCAATCTTAATTATATCAAAGTTTAAGAGAAGAATGGATTCAACACATCATGGTTATTATGCTTGTGAGAACCCGACCCCTAATCTCTTGGATTAGTGTTGTTTTTTTTGTGGATTAGTTCTTTTAGTGGGATTAGTATTTGTTGGGTTGAGTTTGTGAGCTAGAATGGTTTTTCTCTAGTTTTGGGGAATTTTGAGGGCCTTTGTGATTAGTGGGACCCTTTGGGGGTTCTTGTAGTAACTTTACGCGTGATTGGGAGGTTATTCGAAATTCCCGATAATTCTTGTTTTAGCCTCATTTGACTTATTTTGTTAACCTCTACAACTTTTGTGTTCACTCCGTACCCATTCGAAGCTCCGAAAATCAGTTTTTCCAGCCCGGAGGGCAAAACAGTCTTTTCACACCAAATCTGTACCCAAAACTCGATATTCCCGAAATCCACGAAACATATACTTTTTGGAAACTAGATATTTCGACGATCATTTCTTCCTTCTTCGTCGAATCCATCCGAGGTCCCGAAATAGATGATTTCAGCCAAACTAGTCCCTTAAGTTGTGGGACCCAAACCTCACTTGCTTATAAGAGGAACCCATCTCCCTTTCGTTTCACTCTTCATTTTCCAGCACAAACCAGCAACCTAGGGTTTCTCTTGTGTTTCTCTTCTTCTTTTTGCTTCTCCGTCTCCAAGCCACACCAAGAGTTCATCGATCAAGCAATGAAGATCATCAATCTCTTCCTCTCCTTGCAAGCTTCATCTTGATACCATTTTTGGAGAAATCCATCAACATTGAGATCTTCTTGGAGCTAGTTCTCTTCATTTGAAGGTCATCCAAGTAAGTGTTCTTCTTCATCTTCTAGATTTGTAATCTTCTAGCCTTAGAGAAGCTCCACCTTTATTATTGAAAGGTTTCCTTGTCATTTCATTGTTTAACCCATTTTAGGGTTTGTTTTGGGGGTTTTTGTAGAGATTGTGGATCTTGAGCTTGAGAGGTGATTAGGAGCTTGATTTGCTTGATTAGAGTCAAAGGCTAGTGGATGATTGGATCGTTTTGATTATTAACATGTTTTGTGAGAAAAATCTTGTTTCATTAAGGGTTTTGGTGATTTTAGTATTTGTCTTTACTATGATTAATATTGATTTCGAAATGTGCTAATTGATGAGTTTATTTCCCTCTTGTTCATGCTTGGAAAATGTATGCATCATATTGTCAAGGTTTCAAATGATTTCACATGAATGAGTTTTCTCCACCTTGAGATTTGTTGTGAATGGAAAGAATTGAAATGAGGAGCTCTTTAGCTCATATTATTGTCTTGGAAACATGTATTTTAGTCTTCTTGTTTATAGTTCTATGTGATTGTTTAAGTGTTGGAAGGGAAAGGAAACAGGAAGGAAAAATCAAGTGTTTCCCGGACCTGCACGCCCAGGTCCGATCGATCGGACTGTCTTTAACTGGGAGGCTTTTCAGTTTGAGTCCAGTGAAATTTGATATTGTTTTTTTTGGAAACCTTTGGGCTTTCTATGAGTCCTAGGGGTATATACCTTAGTGTTAAGACTAATTACACCCTAGTCTAAGGTCTCTAAGACTAGGGTACTAAAAGAATAGAATGGTGATGATCTAGGCACTAATTCTCGATTTTAGGTGGGACCCTGGCTACCCTTTTTGGACCGTTTGGACCATGTGTGAGAATGTCTTGAGCCGACACGCCTCACGGTTGGTTCGGTGGCATCGAAGTTCAATCCATTTCAATCTTGAACGGGATGGAACGACGCGATATCTTCTTTATATCTAAACACAAGTCTTTCCCTTGGTTATCGCGAATTCTATTCCTTTCGGTGACTGAATAGGTTGCTCGATGTTTCCGGATTAATGTCATGCCTAGGATGGACCGTTGATAATCTTGATTTTTGCTATTGTAACATCTAGTGCTACCCATAAGCTCATTTTAAGTTTTGAAAATAATAAAAGTGCATAAGGAGCCCGGAATGTCTTCAAACTCAAGGAGTACCAAGTAAATTATTATAATCGACATACGAGACCCCTATTCACTTAAACAAATCTTGAAACCGATATTTTACCCGAAATTGTTATAGTTCATTGTTTCACCTCATTTCCAAGATTGGCATCCCATGACTTGTTTTCCCGAAAGCATTGAAGTTACTCTAGTAACAGTTACTTGTCCCGAAGTGCATTGCACCACATGATATGTCAGTGTGCCCTTGAGCACCCCCGTCTTGCCCGTTTGATTATGTATTTGTACTTGATTTACTTGCATTGTCTCGATTGTATTTGACCTATGAGTCGGCACCACTAAGCTTGGATAACCCTGTTGGTCTGATCCACCGACTTGGAGATCCCCCTCTTGTCCCGCCAGCTGCAGTTTGGATCCCGCTACCCGGTTATTACCGTGGTCTTGTCCCGATATCGCAGATTGCTACTGTGGTCCCTGATGCCCGGCTCGCTACCGTGGTCATGTATAGTATATGTATATGCATTCATGAGATCCACTGTTTCTCCTCACCTCGAGTGACTGAGATCAGTGCCTAGTATATGTATATGTATTTATATGAGATCCCCTGTTTCTCCTCACCTCGAGTGACTGAGATCAGGGCCTAGTTATTGCTCTATCGCTTTAGTGATAGAGGACTTAGCTTCGTGTGGTTGCCATCTTGCCAGTTCCCGATTCCTTGGATACCCGACACGTTTTATATTGCTTACTTGCTTTCTGATAAATGATTCGTTTCCTTTATGAAAGTTGTTATTTAAACAAGTGTTCATATTCTCCAATGTAAATTCAGTTATTATTATATTGTTTTCTGTCCTTTGTACACGCACATGTTTTAAATGAATGCCGGTTGGGTGGATACCCATGCTTTTACATATGTTTCAAACGATCAACGATCTTGCTAGATTTATATGATTACACATGTTTTAAAGGAATTCCCGAGTTGTTAAATATTCGTGCTTTGTTTTGAATGACATTTGGTTTGTCAGATATCTATGCTTACACCTGTTTTAAATGAATACCCGGATTGTTAAATATCCATGCTTTGAAATATGTTTTAAATGACACGCGTTTTGCCAGCTTCCTATGTTTATACCTGTTTTTAAATGATACCCGATTTGTTGAATACCCATGCCTTGAAATATGTTTTAACGAACATTAGTTTTGTCAGATTTCTTTGGTTATACCTGGTTAAATGAACACCCGGTTTGTTAAATATCCGTATTTTCACATATGTTTCAAATGGACATTGGTTTTTCCAGACTGCTATGAATACCTGGTTTGTTGTATACTTATGTTTTTACCTAAGTCTCAAATGAACTTTTGTTTTGTCAAACCACTATATTTATACATGTTTTAGACGAATACCCGATTGTCAGATATCTATGATTATAGATGATGTAAATGAACACATGTTTTACCCATGCTTGAAACGAATACATGTTTTGCCCGAGATCCACGATTTTGCACCCGTTTAATTATATGCAGCATTTGATCGAATAGCATGATTTATCTTATGTTTTATTCTTCAGTATATTTGTTATCTTTTCATCCACCTGCCAGACCGTCGTGTCTGACCCACTACTTTTGGTACTCAGGTTCAGATTTCTTCGTCCCGAGATGAGTGCTTTGGTTGGCTATGGAGCCATGTTTTGCAGGTTGTTTTGTCGGCTATGTCATGTAGACATTGAGCTTGACATCGGAGCTACGTCATTTATTGGGTAGTGGTTAATAGCTTATTGTTGTATGGCTTCTATTAGCCTTTTCTTGGGATTCTTAATTAATGTACATTGATAATTGTAACTTGAACATATATGGGAATGTAATATCCTGTTACTCTCAGCTCTGTATTTTGTTGTGATGGTTTACTCCAGTCTGATATAATTCTTGATATAATAGCTATATGCTAGAGGTTGAGTGTGACGCGGAATCCGATGGCACGGACTCCGGGTCGCAACGCCACGAAAGCTTCCGCAAAATATTCAGAATGTGTTGTCTTCACACACGCGGATCTTGGGAGAAAAATATATTTATGCTAAATCCCATTCCCGCCCCCGAGGTTTCGGTTCGGGGGCGTGACAATGCTAAAAATCATTTACCAATAATTTAAACAAAGCATATAACCTATGATTAAGAGAGGTAGAGCTTACTTAGAGATTTAACTTCATTAATCCAACCTTTAGCTCTCCAAATGACTCTTTGGTCTCTCTTAGTTCATCCCCTTTATCTTGTCTCAATACACCTCAAAGAAGGCTTAAAAATCTCCAACTTTTGAAAAGGAATGAACTTGTATTTATACTCAAAAGTTGAGTTCCTGCGTGCCCCCGGTCGACCTGGCCTTCACAACGGTCATAAAATTGACCGTTTGAAAAAGGGCAACGGCACTTTACCCGGTCGACCTGCTGTGTGGCCAGTCGACCGGCCCAGCCCTGGGACCAAAAATTGCATATTTGAAGGTTTTTCTTGGAGGGTATTTTTTGGCCATTAAATCAAGCTTGGAACATGTTTTAAATCAAACTATGTGGTTTAAAAACATGAAACATAAAAAGCCTAAAAAGATTCAAAACTTTAAATCCAATGGCTTGCTTGATTTCTAAAACTCTTTTCTAAAACAAATGCATCCAAGTTTTAAAAAAAAACATGCATAAATCAATACTTTTACAAATCTTAAAAACAATGCATGTTTAAATGAAGATTTCAAAATTTTCTAAAACAATGCAAGTGTGACAATTCAAATGGTGCTAATATGCTAATGCATCCATCAAATTGCAATATACAAAATTCCTAACAACTTCATGTGGCTTCTTGATGTTGAGGAGGCAAGGTGATTTTTTTGGTTATCAACAACAACCAAGTCCCACATTCGAAGCATTGGTGAAAATAGTAAAACCGCCGCTTCCGGATGGTAAGGTAAGGATTGGTACTGTAGTCAATCTCTTTTTCAGCTCTTGGAAACTAGCCTCACATGGGTCTGTCCATACATGCGGTACATTCTTCCTTGTCAACTTCGTCATGGTGACGCAATCGACGAAAATCCTTGCACAAACCTCCGATAATAACTTGCCAATCCCAAAAAACTTCTGATTTCTAATGCATTTCTCGGTCTTTCCCAATTCATAACTACCTCAATCTTGGACGGATCCACTGACAACCCTTCTTTGGAGATGATGTACCCCCAAAAATGCTACTTGTTCAAGCCAAAATTCACACTTACTGAGCTTCTCATACAACTGGTTCTCTCTCAAAAGTTGTAGTGCCATTCTCAAGTGCTCTTCATGCTCTTCCTTTATCTTGGAGTACACCAAAATTTCATCGATAAACACTACTACAAACTGGTCCAAATACTAAGCAAATTTCTTGTTCATCAATGCCATGAATACTGCCAGTGCATTAGTCAACCCAAATGGGATCACAAGAAATTCATAGTGTCCATATCTAGTCCGAAAAGCTGTCTTCAGTACATCAGACTCTCTAACTCTCAGCTGATGGTAACTGGATCTCAAGTTAATCTTCGAAAAATATGAGGCGCATTGCAATTGATCAAACAATTCATCTATCATTGGCAATGGATATTTGTTCTTGATGGTTACATGATTCAATCTCCTGTAATCAATGCACATCCTCATCGAACCATCTTTCTTCTTAACAAACAAAACTGGTCTTAGAAAGCCTTTGTCTAACAACTCTTGCAACTGCATCTTCAATTCTCCTAATTCCGCCGGAGCCATCCTATATGGTGCAATAGATATCGGAGCTGTCCCTGGTAACAACTCAATGGTGAAGTCAATTTCTTTGATGGGTGGCAATCATGGAATCTCTTCTGGAAAAACATCCCGGAATTCCGAAACAATAGGGATCTCCACCACCCCTTGGGACCGTTTATCCTCTGTGATAAACGCCAAATAGGCTTCACATCCACTTTTCAGAAATCTATCAGCTTTCAATGCTGAGATAAACCATGCACGAGGATTCCTCCTGTCTCCCTAAAATAGTACTCATGTTGGCGTCTCATCTAATTTGAAGGTGAGGGTCTTATGGAAACAATCCATTGTGTCATGGTAACCTACCAACCAATCGATCCCTAGGATGATGTCGAAGTCATGCATCTCCAATAAAATGAGATTTGCGGGTAACACCACTTCTCCTATTTGAATTGTACAACTAGGATAAAAGGTTCTATAGAAAACTTGTTTGCCTACTGGAGTAGCCACAGTCAAAATAAATTCAATTTCTCTAGCATTCACATCAATCAATTTAGAAAAATCAAGGGATAGAAATGAGTGTGTAGAGCCAGGGTCAAATAAAATCCTAGCTTCAATTCCACAAACGAGGAGTGTTGCTTGCTGCTTCTACATCAGCTCTATTGACTGAATAAATTTGTCCTCGTAGTTGTGGCATGTTCTGAGCTTGATGTTGTCTGCCTTGTGGTGCATTCCTATTCTATTGTGGGGGACGGTGATTCTGATTTTGTCCCTGCTAATGGGCCTGTTGCTGCTGCTGAGGTCTATATTGTTGCTGTGATGCTTGTCGCTGTGGTGGTCTTGCCTGGTTCTGAGCAACTGGTGCATTTTAAGGTGGTGCTGGACGATGTGCTCCTTGTTGCTGCTGATTCTGCCTGAGCCTAGGGCAATCCTTGAGTTGATGGTTCATGGCTCCACATCTGAAAGATGCTCCAGTCATGGTACGACACTCAGCACTCACATGATTCTTCCCACAGTGGATGCAAACCACTGGATTCTGAACTTTCTGTTCTGGCCTCTGCCTTTTGTTCTGCTAGTTTCTCTGTTGGTGGTTCTGTTGGTAAGCTGGACTCTTTCCTTGAACTCGGAGGATCTTGTTGTTCATGTTCTTAAACTTGTTCGCCTTCTTAACAACTTCTTCAAAGGTTGCAGGTGATACAACCCCGGTAGCATCCCTCTCTATGATTGGGTTTAGCCCCTCAAGAAACTTGGCTATTTTCTTCTTAACGGTGTCTATCAACTCTGGAGCATATCGGGACAACCTTTTGAACTTGGTGAGATATTTGAAGACTGTCATGTTGCCTTGTACAAGCTGCTGGAATTCTATTGTTTTCTATTTCTTGACATGAGTTGGCACATACTTGTCACTAAACTGCCTCTTAAAATCAGCCCAAGCTACTGCATCCGTTATGGTTCTGTATTCTACCATAACTGTTTTCCACCATTTATCTGCTAAACCGGTAAACAAAGACGCTGCAAGTTTTACTTGTTCTCCTCCGGTACATCGAAATACTTTAAAGATGTTTTCTGTGTGCTCCAACTAATCATCTGCAGCTAATGGGTCCTCTGTCCCAGACAATGATTGCACTTTGTGGTGGTGCTGGACGCTATGCCCCTTATTGCTGCTGTTGATTCTGTCTATTCTACCTTGGACAGTCTCTCATTTGATGAGTCATGGACCCACATCTGAAACATGCCCCTGTGAGTGTACGACATTGTGCACTCTCATGGTTCTTCCCACAGTGGGTACAAACCAAGGGACCCTGAGCATTCTGTTATGTCCTCTGCTTCTTGTTCTGATGATTCCTGTGCTGGTAGTTCTGTTGATGAGCTTGTCCCTTGGCTTGAACTCTAAGGATATTGTTATGGAAATTCTCAAACTTGTAGGCCCTCTTGACCGCTTCATCGAAAGTTGCAGGTGGTACTACTCCGGTAGCATCTCTCTCAATGAAAGGGTTAAGTCCCTCAAAGAACTTGGTAATCTTCTTCTCAACTGTATCCACTAACTCCGGGGCATATCTAGACAATCTCTCGAACTTGGTGAGGTATTCGAGGACCGTCATACTCCCTTGCACAAGCTGCTGGAATTCTATTGCCTTCTGTCTCTTTATGTGGGTGGGTACATACTTATCATGGAATTGCCTCTTGAAGTTTGCCCAAACCTGTGCATCAGCCATGGTCCTGTATTCCTCCCTAACCGTCTTCTACCATCTGCCCGCTGTACCACTAAAGGGGGATGATGCTAGTTTTACTCTTTCTCATCCGGTGCACTGGAAGATCTCGAATATGTTCTCTGTATGTGTCACGATCCCGGACCGGGCCCCCTAACGAGCCAAGTCCGAGAACGGGACTAAATGATGATCCACATCGGTTTAATAGTAACATACATTTATTTAATTTCCCACAGGTGTCCGCGGTGAGGATATCACAACCATAAATGAATATTTCTGTTTAAGTGCGGAAGCATGTAGCAAATCAAATAGTCAAACTATCCCTAGTCATGAAGATAACATCAAGTATAAAATAATGTATCAGAATGAGCAATGATCTATAGCATGTTCTCCAAAAGTAGTTAAAGTTTAACAAAAGATCATTTAGTTACATTTCCCCAAAATTAGAGGCCAACAAAGGCCAATATAACAAAACAGTAATCCAAGAATGGTTAAATAGTTTTCCCCAAAATGTCACGTCTCTCGTAGCAATCCCGATGTCTACATGACATCGTCAACACGCCACTCGACTAAGGGCTGCGGTTCACCTACCGCCTCCTCCGGCTCCTCCTCAAGGTAGCCGGCAACGAGACCTGAGTACCAAAGCAAATGGGTCAGAAACGACGGTCTAGCAAGAGAGTGAAAAGATACAACAATATATAATAAAGGAAATATCTTGAAAAGCATATAAATCTGTTTAAGCAAGAACTCTCATAAATGAGATAAATCATTTACTAGAAAACAACTAAATAAGATAAAACATGTAAGGTAACCAAGGAATCGGGAACTAACAAGATGGCAATCACATAAGCTAAGTCCTCTATCTCTAAAGTGACAAAAGTATAACGGGACGTTGGTCTCAGTCACACAAGGTGAGGAGATTCAACGCAAAGCATATATACAATATAAATATACGGGACGGGACCACGGTAGCGAACCGGGTATCGGGACGGGACCACGGTAATAAACCGGGTATCGGGATCCAAACTGCAGCTGGCAGGACGGGAGAGGGATCTCCAAGTCGGTGGATCAAACCGACAAGGTTATCCAAGCTTAGTGATACCGACTCATAGGTCAATTAACAAATCAAGACATGAACAAGTAAATCAAGTGCAAGTAAATAAATGGACGGGACAAGAACGCTCAAAGACATACTTTCATTTCCTATCGGGCAATGCATTTCGGGACAAGTAAATGTTACTAGTGTAACTATCATGCTTTCAGGAAAACAAGTCATGTAATGCAAATCTTGGAAATGAGGTGAAACAATGAACTATTACAATTTCAGTAAAATATTGGTTTCAAGATTTATTTAAGGTGAATAGGGGTCCCGTATGTCGATTATAATAATGACTTGGTACTCCTTGAGTTTGAAGACATTCCGAGCTCCATATGCACTTTACAATTTTCAAAACTTTAAACGAGCTTATGGATAATACTAGATGCTATGATAGAAAAATCCAACTATAAACAGTCCATCCTAAGTATGGTGTTAGTCCCGAAGCATCGTACAATCTACTCAGTCACCGAAAGGGATAGGGTTCGCGATAACCAAGGAAATAAACCTCGCGTATAGATATAAGAAGGATATCGCGTTGTCCCATCCCGTTCAAGATTGAAATGGATTGGACTTCGATGCAACCGAACCAACCGTGAGGATTGTCGGCTCAAGGCATCCTCACATATAGTCCAATGAGTCCAAATAGGGTAGCCAAGGTCCCACCTAAATCCATCTTAAAACAGGTTGAAAATTCATTCCAGTAGAAATTTCCCAGTTGGCCAGGTCGACCTGGTCCCTGTGTACCCGGTCGACTAGCCGTGGGCCAGGTCGACCGGGAGTTGTAAATTAAATGGGGCTATGCTTTTTCGTCAGTGTGTCCCAGGTCGACCTAGCCCCTGCCAGGTCGACCGGGCACACTGCGGAATAGAACCCAGGTTCTGTTCTGTAGTGGCCTTGGTCCTCCTCTTTTTCCCTCCTTCCAACACATAAACAACCACACAATTCTAGAGACAAGAAGACTTTAAACTCATGTTTCCAAGACATTAAATGAAGCTAGCAAGATGCATTAAGAGCATTTATTTCAACAATGTAAATCAATAAAAGCATGAGAAATCCATTAATGTTTCACCAAACCATTTAAAACTCAAAACACCTAATCATTCACTTGCCTCAAGTCCAAGCTAGCAGTACCAAGCTTCTAATCACCTCTTAAGCTCAATTCCAAGCTACAATAAAAAAAACCCCAAAAACAAACCCTAAAATGGGTCAAACAAAGATTGAAAAGGATAGAACTTTGAATAATATAAATGAAGCTTCTCAAGGGCTAAAGGAATACTAATCTAGGAGATGAAGAAGATTACTTACTTGGATGAACTTCAAATGAGAAGAGCTAGCTCAAAGGAAGTCTCAAAGTTGATGGATTCCTCTACAAAAGGTATCAAAAGGAAGCTTGCAAGATGAGGAAGAGGATGGTGATCTCCATTTCGATGTTGGTGCAAGATTAGTGAGGACTGGAGATGGAGAGAGCAAGAAGAAGAAGAAGAAGTTGTAAGAAAACCCTAGGTTCAGTTGTTGTGCTGGAACAATGGAGAATGAAATGAAAAGGGAGAGTGGGTTACCCTTTGTTAACAAATGGAGTTGGGTCCCACAACTTAGGAATCTTGTTTGACTGAAATCATCTCTTTCGGGATCTCGGATGAATTCGACGAAGAATGAAGAATTGATCGTTGAAATATCTCATTTTCAAAAAGTATATGTTTCGCGGGTTTCGGAGATATCAAGTTTTGGGTACAAGTTTATTGTGAAAAGACTGTTTTGCCCTCAAGGCTAGTAAATCGGGTTTCGGGGCCTCGAATGGACACAGGATCAACATGAAAGTTGTAGGGATCACTAAGATAATTGAAACGGGATAAGAACGCGATTTCCAAAGATTCCGGAAAATCCTCTAAGTAAATGCCAAGTCAGAAGGGGAACCCCCAAAGGGCCCCACTAGTTAACAAAGCATTCAAAGTTGCCCAAAACTAACACAGAAGCTATTCCAAGCCCAACTTAGCCAAACTCACTAATCAAGCTTAGCACTAACACAGGACTTAATTAACACTAATCGGGTTCACTCGGGTCGGGGTCTTACAGTATGTTCTAGCCAGTCATCTGCAGCTAATGGGTCTTCTATCCCAAGAAACTCTTTCGGAGCCCTATTCCGAAACTGCTCAAACAATGCATTTGGGTCATGTTGCCTCTAATTGATGACGATAGCGGGTTGGGGTTGAGCCAGTTCGGGCCTTCTCTGTAGTACTTTTAGCAATTGTCTCTGCATCTCTGCCAATTCTCTTGCATGATCTTCCTCTCTCTTAAGCATTTGCTCTTGCAATCTAGCTTGATTCTCATTGGCCTGATGTTGTTGGTTAAGCATTGCCTGCATCATTTGTTGGAATTGATTTGGCATGTTGTTATCAACCCTATCCTCTTCAAGTGGCCCTGTGTGATCACTATTGCTTGCAGAAGGGTTGCCATTTATCGGTCGCTTACGAGGTGGCATGATGCTGAAAAACAACTTGTTAGCACATAATAATCAAATAAAGGGTCACACATTGCTCACACGATACTAGGTAATGAAAGATCTAACGAATCCTCGCCACGTCCTTAGGATTTCTAGTTTCTTTTAATTGCTTGAAACACGTCTCGCTCTGATACCAGTCTGTCGCGACCCCGGACCGGGTTACCGAGGTCCTAATCCGGGATTGGGACACTAAAGATGATGATAGTGTGGTGGGTGAATGGTTAATATGTAGAGTGTGTCAACAAGGTGCACACACTTATTTAATTTCCCACAGGTGTCCGCGGTGAGGATATCACAACCATATATGAACATTTCTATTAAGTGCGGAAACGTATAGCAAATCAAATATTCAATCCATCTCAAATCATAAAGATAATAACACAAGTATAGTACTGTATCAGAATGAGCAAGGATCATTAGCATGTTACCCAAAAGTAAGTTAGAGTTTATACAAAGACCATTTAATTACATTCCCAAAAATAGAGGCCAAAAAGGCCAATACATCTCAAAATATAATCCCAAAAGAATTAGTTATCCACAACTCCCAAAATGAATCGCATCTCGAGACAACCGAATGTCTAAATGACATCATCGGCAAGCCACTCAACTAACTGTTGCGGTTCTCCGACCGCCTCCTCGTGCTCCTCCTCGGGATAACCGACAACGGGACCTGAGTACCAAAGAATGGGTCAAACACGACGGTTTGATAAATGCGTAAAATACAATGACAACATGATAATAAATGAATTTACCTTCAAAAGCATTTAAACCTGTTTAAATAACAATTTCTATAAACGAGATAAAACATTTATTCAAATACAAGTAGGCATTGTAAAACATGTAAGGTAACCAAGGAAACGAGAAACAAGTAAGATGGCTACCACACGAAGCTAAGTCCTCTATCACTAAAGCGACAGAGCAATAACTAGGCACTGATCTCAGTCACTTGAGGTGAGGAGAAAATAGTGGATCTTATAAATACATATACATATACTATACATGACCACGGTAGCGAGCCGGGCATCGGGAACCACAGTAGTAATCAGCGGCATCGGGACAAGACCACGGTAAAAACCGGGCAGCGGGATCCAAACTGCAGCTGGCGGGACAAGAGGGGGGATCTCCAAGTCGGTGGATCAGACCAACAGGGTTATCAATGCTTAGTGATGCCGACTAATAGGTCAAATAACAAATCGAGACATGTGCAAGTAAATAAGTACAAATAAATAAACGGGCAGGACGGGGGTGCCCAATGGCACACTGTCATTTCATGTGGTGCAATGCACTTCAAGACAAGTAACTATTTCAAGTGTAACACAATGCTTTCGGGAAAATAGGGCATGTAGTATAAATCTCGGGATCAATAAAGTACAATAAACAATTGACATTTCGGGTAAAGTATCGAGTTCAAGATTTATTTGAAGTGAATAGGGGTCCCGTATGTCAATCTAATAATAATTTGGTACTATTTGAATTTGGGGACATCTCGGGCTCCTTATACACTTTGAATTTTCAAAACTTCGAATGACGTCTTTGTGATATGGTTTCTTTCTCAAATGGTCTCATACACTGCCTAGTGAATCTCCTTTGACCGACAAAGCTCATCGCTCGAGCGAACCGGAGAGTTCGCCCGAGTGAGGAGCTCTCTGGAATGGTTGTCTGGGTAATTTCGGTTACCTTGCGGTCAGATGGCGGTTAGCCGCCTTTGGGTTCGGTGGTTAGCCGCTGGCTGACCGCGGTTGGCCTGACAGAATGACAGGTTACTGGAATTGTAACCGAAATGGTTCGGTCGGCTGGCGGTTAGCCGCTGGCTAACCATGAGGCTGACGTGCTTTCGGGAGAAATGTTGTTTTCTGGAAAAGTAACCGAGTGGGTCGGTTGGCTGGCGGTTAACCGCTGGCTAACCGTGAGACTAACCGTGTTTTCAGGGGGAAAATGTTGCTCTCTAGAAAAGTAACCGCGACTGTTCGGCTTTCTGGCGGTTAGCCGCCAGTCACCAGACGATTAGCCGACTGGTGACCGCTGGCTAACCGCCAGGTGCGGGAAACACCCACTGTGTTCAGATTTGAGCCATTTTTCCTCCTCAAAACCATTCTCCTCACTTCCATTTAATCCTTGCAACAAACTGAGCTAAAAGCTCCTCCAATGCATCTATTTACACTTCTCCAAAACCCCTAATATGTGTTCATTCCATCACCTCCTCCATCAACATTAAATCCAATACAAAGAAAGAAAGAAGGAAACCGTTTCACAATAGAGTACATTTGGTACAAACAAGGAGAAATTAAATGCCATTCACCAATACACTTATAAGACATAAATGCACTACCAAAGCTCAACCATGAACATTTATTTCAAACCACTACAATAAATAGGCATGAGTGGAAAATACCAAAATCATTGAAAACTTATAAAAATCACATCATCCACTTGCCTTGGGTCTTCTAATCAAGGAGATAACTCTCCTATACTCTTCCAAGCCAAAGATTCAAGCTATGAACAAAATCTCCAAAACAAACAAACCCTAAAATGGTCAAACAATGAAATAGAAAGGGAAACCTTACAATAATGGAGGTGAAGCTTCTCTAGGGCTAGAAGAATACAAATCTAGAAGAAGGGAAGGATTACTTACTTGTAAGTTCTCCAAATGGCAAGAGCTTGTTCAATGAAGATCTCAAAGTTGGTGGATTTCTCCACAAATGGTATCAAAAGGAAGCTTGCATGGTGGGGAAGAGAATGATAACTTCCATTTCTTGATTGATGCAAGTTTGGTGTGGATTGGAGATGGAGAGAGCAAGAAGAAGAAGAAAAGTTGTCAAACAAACCCTAGACTCTCTTTTGTGCTGGAAAAAGGAAAAATGAGGAAGATGGGTCTCCTTATATAAGCAAATGGAGATGGGTCCCACTACTTAAGACATTCAAGGGCTGAAATCTTGGCTTTCGGGATCTCGGATGAATTCGACGAAGAAGGAAGAAATGATCGCCGAAATATCTAGTTTCCAAAAAGTATATGTTTCGCGGGTTTCGGGAATATCAATTTTTTGGTACAGATTTTGTGCACAATGACTGTTTTGCCCTCAAGGCTATGAAATCGGGTTTCGGGGTCTCGAACGGGGGCATGATCAACATGAAAGTTGTAGGATTAACAATACAAATAAAAATAGATTAAAACAATGAATGAAAAAATCTCCGATAAATTCTCAAGCGCATGCAAGGTCATAAAAAGGAACCCCCCCAAGGGCCCCACTACCACAAGGCAATCAAAATTCCCCAAAAGCTATTCCAAACCCAACTTAGCCAAAATCACTAATCAAGCTTAGAACTACCACACGACTTAATTAGTACTAATCGAGTTCACTCGGGTCGGGGTCTTATAGCGGCTCTCCGGCCGCCTCCTGCACCTCCTCCTCAAGGAAGGGGGCATCTGGACCTGAGTACCAAAAGTAATGGGTCAGACACGACGGTCTGGCAGGTGGGTGAAAAGATATAGCAATATGACAATAATTAAATGTACCTTGGAAAACATTAAAACCTGCTAAAACAATAATTTTTATGAAAGAGAATGCATTATCAGTTAGAAAGCATATGCAATATAAAACATGAAAGGTACCAAGGAAACATGAAACTGGCAAGATGGCAACCACACTGAGCTAAATCCTCCATTACTAATGTGATGAGAACACGCTAGAAGAGTTGGTCTCGGACACTCGAGGTGATGAGAACCAACTAAATATATAAATACATGTAGCTAGACAAGACCACCGTCGCGGAACCGGGTAACGGGACAGGTAGGATCAAAACTGCAGCTGGCAGGAACAAGATGGGGACGCCAAGTCGATGGATCAAACCAACAAGGTTGTCCAAGCTTAGTGGTGACAACTTATAGGTTACAAACAAGAAATCACAACATATTCATATATATATATATATACAAGTAGGTGTGTAACACCTTAATAGGCGGGACAAGGTGCACATATGCACATAAATCGCATTCATGTCAGGTCATGCATATACAGGCTAGCAAGACACTTAAAGTGCATAGTTCAGGCTTTCTGGAACAAGCTAGTAAAATCACGTGAAAATAGGCTAGTGTATATGAAATCCAAGTACACGAAAATACAAGAAAGGTTTCACAAGATACCGGACTATGCATTGAGGGTTTAAGATGTAAATCAAGGTGTATAAGGTCCCGTATGTCAGTTTTGTATAAGCATCCTATACACATCGATAATTCGAGAGTTCTCAACGTATTTCCGGGATGAGATTTATGTCCCTTGAATTCTCAAACAGCCCTTCCTAACCATCCCATAAACATGTGGTTTGAAACAGTTTTTCTTTCCTCTCAATCTCCAAAAAGCACTGGAGGTCGGTCACCTGGGCGGTCAGCAGGCGGCTAGCCAACTGGTCACCGCTTGGTGGCCGCCCCTGCAGGAACCAGAATTCAGCTTACTGATATGCCGACCGACCCTGAGCGGTCACCAGGTCGGTGACCGACCACCTGCTGACCGCCCAATCAATGGGCAGTGCAAATTTTTAATAAATTTCAGTCCCTTTTTCCTCCAATACATTTCTCCTATAATCCATCTCAATCCCTGCAATAAAATGAGCTCAAAAGCTCCTCCAATACATCATTTAACATTTCCATTCTCTTCATTTCAAATTTCTCCCTTCCCATCCTTTCCATTCACAATCAATCTCAAGGTGGAGAAAACCCATTCATATGAAAAACCAATAGCAACTTTGACAACGCAATACATACATTTCCAAGGCATGAACAAGAGAGAAATAGACTTATCAATATGCATTTTTAAGATCAATAGAAACCATTGCAAAAAGAATAGATAAAGCACATTAAGAATCATTAGTGTAAAAATCAAGATTTCTCCATAAAACATGTAAATATTCAAAACAATTCATTCATCCACTTGCCTTGGGTCCAAGCTAGTAAATCAAGCTTCTAATCACACTCTTAAGCTCAAAATCACCAATTTACACAAAAACCCCCAAATACAACCCATTACAAACCCTAAATAGTCAAAACAATGAAATAAAAGGAAAGAACTTTCAATAATGGAGATGGAGCTCCTCTAGGGTCATAAGAACACAAATCTAGAAGATGAAGAAGATTGCTTACTTGGATGACCTTCAAATGGGAAGAGTTAGCTCAAAGAGAGCCTCAATGTTGATGGATTTCTCCTCCAAGAGTATCAATGCAGAGCTTGTAGGGTGAGGAGGAAGAAGATGAAACTCATTTCTTGATTGGTGCAAGATTGATGTGCATTTGGAGATGGAAGCAAGAAGGAGAAGAAGAAATTGCAAGAAGAAACCCTAGGCAGCCTTCAATGGAGATTAACTAGAAAGAGTAAAGTAAAAAAGGACTCTCCTTTTATAGAAAGTGAAGGTGGGCCCTACCATTTAACAAACTAATTGGGTTCAAAACATGAATTTCCGGGCCTCAGATGAATTCTACGAAGAAGGAAGAAATGATCGTCAAAATTTCTAGTTTCTCAAAAGTATATATTTTATGGGTTTTGGAGACATTGAAAATAGTGTCTAGATTTTCATGTAAAAGATTGTTTTGCCCCTAACATTAGAAAAGTAGGGTTTCGGGGTCTCGAACGGGGACGGGATCAGCACGAAAGTTGTAGAAATTAACGAGATAAGTAAAACGAGGCTAAAATAATAATCATTGGAAACTCGAATAATCCCCCAATCACAAGCAAAGTCACTAAAAGAACCCCCAAAGGGTCCCACTAAATCAAGAAGGCACTCAAAACTCCCCAAAGCTATTCTAATCTCCACTAATCACACTTAGAACTAAAACACGACTTAATTAACGCTAATCAAGGACACTAGGGTCGGGGTCTTACAAGGTCTACGCACAGTGACCGTGAGTGGACCACTCACGGTTCGCCACGTCACCTTGGGGTTTTACCTCACCAGACCCGGACTCAAGGTTGGAGTCCAAGTCACAGAAAATTACAATCGAAGGAGGGAATAAATGTTGCAAAGAGCTAGGAAGCAGCCCGACATCCAAGAAATCTCTCTCTCTCTCTCTCTCTCTCTCTCTCTCTCCCACACTCCCTTTTCCCTAATATTCCTCTCTTTTCTTAAGTCTTCCTTAGGGCATACATTTTTTATTTTTGAAGGCAAAGGAGATGAAGATGGAGGGGTAGAAGTCTCATTGTAATCTAAGGAGAAGGGTGTAAGTTGACAAATCTTTGACTAATTCTATGCATGGCCATGTCCATTAAAAGGTGTGATTTTCATTCTTGTTAATTTGTTTTCGTTATCTAATATTTACTGGATTCGTTATTTTCGCCGGATATATCGAATGCTTAGAGACTTATAGCATTAAAAATATGAATGCTTTCAGCCTTAATGAGTGTGATATATCTCATACTAATAATTTCGAATTCACATCTTGGCTCATCCTTATGGGTAGGGTTGAACAAAGCCATTCATATTTTTATACTTACAAAGCAACGGATCCTCATCCTTAGATTGGGAATTTCAATTTATTATTTCTGATCTTTATTTTCAAATTGGTCTTTTTTATGTTTCTTTTATGGTCGATACAGTCTTTACTTTTCTAGATTAGATTTATAGTTTAGGGTTCTGACATTAGGCATTTTTTTATGTTTTGTAAAGACTTGTAATTATTTTAATTTTCAGATTAGTAGATTGACAGTTGTATAGATTTTTTTCAACTAGAATTAGTTTTTTTTAGGATAGGTACAAGGTATTTGTTCTCACTCTTTGTGAATCGACCCCGTACTCACCGGGTTATTACTACTCTGTGACCCTACACTTGTAGTATTGATGTTTGTTTCATTCAAATTTGTATGTCGTTTGTTTCATGAAATGCATAGAGCATGGAAAGTTAAGTCTCCAGCTTGGGCTTGTTTGCTTGTAGACACCTCATTTTGGCACCCCTATGGACAATTTTAATACTCGTATTATTGATGCCCCAATTTTGCCCCATTTGGACAATTTTGAATAAATAAATTAAAATATTCATTATCATTCACAATTAGGAAGGTTGCATCATTATAGGCCCTTTCTTTTATAAATCTCATCAACTCTGATGTTTCGAGTCGGATCTCACTTCCATGATGATCTACTTTTAGTAACCTTCCCAATGATTTATGGATTTAAAAATCTGACAGGTGGATCAAGAGTAAGGAATTTAAAAAAAAGTTAAAAATATGTGGGCACCCCAAAAATTCAAATCTTTTTTGAGGTCTTCAGATGAACTTGACCCATATACTATCGAAAAGTGCTCGTTGAGAGATTTCTGACAATATCTTGACCTTAAATATCTAACGACCAGTTCACAATTTATGATTTTTTGGAATTAGGCATTTATTTGCACGAGTCCATTGAAAATACAAGTCTTTCCTTGGTCCTCAAATTGCCTGGTACCATATACCATCGAAAACTACTCGATGGGAGAATTCTGGCGATACTCAGATCTATAAAGATCCGACGGGCGGATCAAAAAATCAAAACAACGAGTCCCACACTCCAAAGGCACCTGCATAACAAACCACCTACCATTTCTAGACCTCCGATTGCCCTGAAAGTTGTTTCATCGTGACCTACTTGCCGAGAGCTTTCCGTCTGTGTGGAACGTCGAAATTCGGCGAGCGGATCAAACTCTACGAGGCCTGGGCCCCGACGATGATAACCTTTCCAAACTTCATCGGACCCCACCTTCTGGGCCCGAACCAGTTCCTTTAGTCCAAATCCGAACTCAACGCGGCCCATCAAACCTGTGCCTGAACCAAACCCCTAAAAATTGGATCTTACCCAGCGATGTAAACCCAGACCCAACCTAGACCCGACCTGGCCCATTAGCTACATGGGATAGGATAGTCCATGAGATATGGACTCTCCCTCTCCCTGATATATATCTCTCTCTCTCTCCTTCTCTATCTCTCCCTCTCCCTGATATCTCTCTCTCCTTCTCTATCTCTCCCTCTCCCTGATATCTCTCACTCTCATTCTCTATCTCTCTCAACTCCCTCATCCCGATCACAACCTAAGCGCAAACCTCTCGATCCTCGCATGATCTCCATCTCTCGTCCTTCATCTCCCTCAGGCAAACTCCCGCAGATTCCACGCCACCAGCCCTCCTCGCCATCTTCATCGTCCTCCCCAGCCATCATTACGCAAAAACTACCACCTCCCTCACCCACCATCTCTCCCAGACGACCATCTCATCTCCCCTCACTCCACCTCTATCATCTTCCTCTCCATCGTCCAGCCCTGCACCTACCACCATCTACCCTCTCCATCCTGCACAGACCTATCTCCAACATCTCCCCTCCTCTCTCCGTTCATCTCCCTCCATACCCAACATTCATTTTCCTCCACTAGACGCACGCCTGACGCACGTAGCAGCCCCCTCACTCAGCGCCAGCACCACCTTCTTCCTCCTTCTGACGCCGCCTCCCCCTTCCTCGCCAAGTACGCCCATCCCCCTTTTCTCTGCCACCTACACCGACACGCACTAGTATTCTCTTCCCTCTCCTTTTCTTCTTTTTCTTCTTATTCTTCCCACTCTCTTCTTCCCCCTCTCTTAGTCTCCCTGCATCACCCACCCGCTCTCTTCCTCTCTCTGTCTTCTTCCTTTCTCTTACCTTTCTCCTCCTCTCCCTCTCCTTCCCTGCTTCCTCCTTTGTTCCGCCCTGCGCCTCCTTCTTTGTCAGGCCCCGACCCAGGTTTAGTATATTTTATTATTATTTTAACTATGATTAGTCTCTAAGTAGGATTAGAGGACAATTAGCTTTGATTTTTTGCTAGATTAGAATTTTGGATAGCTTTGGGGAATTTTGAGCGCGTTGTGTCTGGCTTGAGCGGGCCCGGGGTGGCCCTTGTGACACGTGTTAGTGTGGGAAATTGATTTATTTGACTTTTCAAAAAATATTGAATTTGATATTTTTTAATTTGTTATTTTGACCCTAGCAACTTTCATGCTTTTTCGTTTTCATTCGAACCCCAGAAATTGCATTTTTTGAGAAAAAAAAGTACAAATCCTATCAAGGCAAAAATTCAAGGCCAAATCAAAACACTCAAAGGCAAGGTGGATGTGAGCACTGTGGCAAGAACCATCCTTCCCACCTATGTTACAGAGTCATGAGTGGATGCTTTAAGTGTGGCCTTACAGATCATTTGTTGAAAGATTGTCCAAACAATAGGAACCAGGGCAACATGCCACCTCAGTAGAACCAACAAGTAGCTCAGAACCAACCAAGGTAGCCAGAGCAGCAGAATCAACAACAGCAGCCACGCCAACGACTTCAAAATCAGAATGTCCGTCTGCCTCAACAGAACAGGAATGCGCAGCAAGGAAGACAGAACCAAAATCGAAACAGACCTCCGCAGCGAGGTCAAGCATATCATCTGAATCAAGTGGACGTGGATGCAGCGGGCAACGTAGTTGAAGGTATACTTTTTATCTGTGGGAAAGAGGCTAAAGTATTGTTTGATCCTGGATCCACACATTCATTTCTATCTCCCATGTTTGCTAAATTGATTAATGTGCCTGTTAGCGAACTAGATTTTAATCTAATTGTTACAACACCAGTAGGAAAACAAGTCATGTGTACTATATTTTACCCTAATTGTACAGTTGAGATAGGTGATGTCACATTCCCAATAGACTTTATAATATAAAACATGCATGACTTCGATGTCACTTTAGGGATGGATTGGTTGTCTGGACATCATGCTAGTATGGATTGCTTTAACAAAATTATTTCCTTCAAGTTGGATGGAGCATCACCAGGGGTGGAATTTCATGGAGAGAAAAGGGTTTCACAGGCTGGTGTTATTTCAACATTGTTAGCAGTTAAATTATTAAGAAGTGGATGCGAGGGATTCATAGCATTTGTTACAGAGGACAAACAGTCCCAAGGGGTGGAGCAAATCCCCTTAGTGTGCGAATTTCCAGATGTATTTCCAGAAGAAATTCCAGGTTTGCCACCAGTCAGGGAAGTGGAATTTACCATAGAGGTTATGCCGGGAACATCTCCAATTTCCATCGCACCGTATAGAATGGCTCTAGCAGAATTGGGTGAATTAAAATTAAAGTTGAAAGAGTTATTAAAAAAAGGTTTTATCAGACCAAGCATATCACCATGGGGAGCTCCAGTGTTGTTTGTCAAGAAGAAAGACGGAAGTTTGAGAATGTGCATAGATTGTAGAAGACTGAATCAAGTAACCATTAAAAACAAGTACCAATTTTCAAGAATAGATGAGCTATTTGATCAATTGCAGGGAGCAGAGTATTTTCGAAGATTGACTTGAGATCCGGATATTATCAGCTGAGGGTAAGAGAATCGGATGTACAAGATACAGACACTATGAATTTTTAGTAATGCCCTTTGGACTGACGAATGCACTAGCGGTGTTCATGGCTCTAATGAACAAGATCTTTGCACCTTACCTATGTTATATTGTGTGGTCTCAATCCATCAGTTGATATAATAAATTGATTAATTTCTTTATTTATCAATAAAATCATGCTTTCCTTTCATGAGATGAATGGTGATTTATTATTTAATGCACATGACCAATACATATGACATAATGGTTCATGAGGTGAACCGGGTCCCATTAGTATATTAGATGTGATATATGTATATAGATGAGATCCACATACGGGAGAAATGTGTAGCAAATCTTATACTTAAAAATATCTTCACAACCATTGATGAGACTGGGCATCTCATCTGATAAGGTTGCAGCACTTTGATCACTATGAGATGTGTGATTTGTCTCGATCTTAGTGTGATTTGTCTCGATCATCAGAATGTAAGATTCTGGATCATAGTGCCAGTACATTGGATGTATTGAAGGACGATGAGAAGCACCTTATGAAATACTGTCTTGATTTAAGGATTGCTCTCATAATTCCCTAGCAATAGGGTCTCAATCCTGAGGCATTGATGAACTCAAGTTTCTGTTTATTCATTTGCTTTGAGTAACCAATGAGTGAGGCCAACTGTAGGTCAACACCTCGGTGTCTTGGGTACGTGGTAGTATGACTGTGGGAACATCCAATGATCAAGATGGAATCTATCTATATTATCCCCTTATGCCAATTAATGAATTTATCATTAGTAAGTGCGCACCCATCTCGATTAAGAGTTAATTGGAGGGTACTGATGATCATTGTGATTAATTGAGGCTCAAGGATAATAAGATGTGGATCTAGGATTTGATGGGACATATTTATTCCAATTGATCCATGGATATTGATAGAGGGGCCTACTTGTGGTACTGTGGAAGTTTAGGGACTTCATTGTAATTTATTCCTAAGACTGGAGTGCAATTGCATTTATATAGTGGTGTTATTTACAATTAATTGTGGGTCCGGATTGCACATGAGATGTGGGATCGCGTGTCCCAGTTGGAGCCAGCTTTCTAAGGAATCCTTAGTGGTCCCCATGCTAGCCCAAGTATTAGAAAGTTACTAATCTTACTTGAACTCTAAAAAGGAAGGAATTAGAAAGTTACTATTTCTATTTGAAGTGGGACTTCTAATAGTGGTAATAGTAAGCTACTAATTTGTGTGGAAGTGTGACTTCTGATGCAATTAGTAAGAGAGTCTTAAGAGGAGATTTGAGGGTTATAAATAGGGAACCATCCCCTCTTGGACGTCCAACATAGAGGATCCACTCCCAGCCCCTTTGTTTTGTACAAGAGTTGCACAAATTCTTCTCCTCTTCTCTCTTCTAGTTCTCTTCTATCTCCTTGGAGTTTCTAGTAGGGTTTTCTCTTGGAGATCCCACCCATCTTCTTGAGAAAAGAGATCTGATAGAAGGTCATAGCGTGGAAGACAATAAGGTCTTAGAGATCTCTAATTGCTTCAAGAAGAGTTCTTGTTTTAGTTGATTGTCTTCTCCTCCATTAGAGCACTACCGGGCTCCAAAGGTATAATCTGCTTCTCTCCTTGTTCTAGATTATCTTGTTGCAAGTAGTTGCTGATTTCTATCTTCTAGATAGGTTTTATTGCTGTACTTGATTGATGAGAATGAGAGATTGCATCTTGGATATGGTCTATGGACTTCTAGATAGTTGATCCCTGAGTCAAGTGGGTCAAAAGTTTTGAAAACCTATCTACGAGGCCCAACCTACTTCCAACAACCTAGACCAGTTCACTGTTGGGATTGGTGTATGCCCTAAAGCCCACTGACTGCACTCACATCTCTGTTACTGGATATTTATTGGTTATTTAATGGAATGACTTCTTTCTCTTTATACTTGTGTATATGTATGGTTGTGTAAGGCCCATTGTTTTCTAGTAATGACTTAGGTGTGTAGTGGCTACACACAGTTAGGTCTGAGTCATGGATACTGGAAACAACTAATTTGTTCATAACTGAGAGGTGGAGTTGGGCACTTCATCTTGGTATAAGTTATAATGAGAAACTCTCCTGTGTTCAGGGTGACTTACCTTAGTCACGGGAGGTCTTTCCCGGATTTATCTCATTAGTGCATGTGTCATGCATTGAACAGGACCACTTGTAGGTGTGATCTCTAAAATAGTACTATCACAGAGAGAGATCAAATCACCTCTTGCTACTGAGTGACCAGTGCTCTTAATCTTGAGCATTTGTAGATGAACTGACGAAGTCAAGTTCTTGTGCTTTAATTCACTATGGGTGAGATCCTGTTCATGGGTCAACAGCTCTGTGTTTTGGGTGCTTGGGCTTGATTAGTTGGGACGTGCAAATGCAATATGGAATCTATGCCATCACATGATGGAATGATCGTCCCCTTAGAATTATCCGATTAATCATCAGAATCTAAGATCTTAGTATATGGATGTTCCATATGGATATTGAACTTGTGGGTCGCTCCCTGGATCAAGAGAATGATATCCGGATGATGATTAAGTCTAGGGTATGAAGTTCTAAGGTTGAGATGTAATCAAGAAGGTAGATAGTACATCGGTTAACCTACTTGATTATGGATGTTACATAGAGGGGCATTGTGGTCATTGTACTTGGTAGGTCAAAGACAATCGTCAGTCTATGATGAGCTTTACTTGCATTTAATATTTGTCCCTGGAGTGCAACCATAACTCTCTAGTGGAATGAGTTAAGGTTAAAATGATCCTAGTGTTGCTATGGGGTTAGCATGGACATTTTGGTCATTTTGGGAGCCAAGGGCAAATATGTCTTTTGGTCCCTTCTCTAGCCACTTTCCTAGATTGGCAAGGTTTCCTAAATTGTTTAAAGGTGTGGAGAAATAATTTTGAGTGTAAATTCAAATAGGTCCATGAAGGCATACATGAATTACATCTCTAGATAAATTATTTGGTGCATGGACCATAGTTAGTGTGGGCTAGCCAATGTGGTCCCTAGTTTGTGGGTCCCAAGTTTGTGTAGGCCCCATTACTAGGAAGGAGTTCTTTTTGTACAAGTTTTCCTAAAGTTTAGTAGCTTTCTAATCCTATTTAGAAACTAAACTAAGAAAGGGAGAGGGCTGGACGTCCACATGTGCTTGGTTTCTTTTTTAGAAAGTTCTCTTGGTTTCCTTATTCTTTAAGGAAAGGACTTCTCCAAAAAGGGTTTCAGCTATTATAAATAGCTGGTGGTTTCTCCTTGGGCGTGGATCACATCAAGAGAGAGAGGAGAAAAAGCCCTTGGGCGTGGGAGATCTTTTAGAGAGAGGAGACCAGCTACTTCTTTCCTTGTTGGACGTCCATTGCACATCAAATTCTCCAGGCTGGTCCATGTTTTTCTTCCTGCAGAAAAACCCATATCAGATCTGAGTTCTTCACTTCAGATCAAGGAAAAATAGTTAGAAGGAAACCTGGTTGTGTTCCCACCAACACTAACCAATCAGATTAGTAGAAAGGGGAATAGAGGAGAAGACTAGAAGAAAGATTACTGCAGGAAATTCCAGCAAACTCATTGCTTGATTGCAGTCTGATTTCAGCCCCTTTGCATACTTTGTTTCAGAGATTCTAAGTCTTCATATCATCAGGTATATGTTCTCCTATGTATCTTATTTGTATTCACACAAGTTGATTATGATTGCATGGTGTTATGGTGTGATTTACATGGCTGGTTTGCTTTCTAATTCGGATCCTGGCTAAAAGTTTTAAAATTCCAGCCATAGAATTCTTTTCCCAAAAGGAGTTCAGATCTGAATCACACTATCTTTCAATGGTATCAGAGCCACACCATGATTAATCATGATCCCATGTTGTGTGGATATCACTCCTTAATTGGAAAAGGGCATGGTGGCACCCTTTAGGATGGTTTTTACTGCATAAACATAGTGCAGAAATTTTTCCATGCTGCTGGAATAATTCCAGATTGTTGTCCACTACATGTTAGGAGTGCAGAAATTGTTTCCATGTTGCTGGAACAATTTCAGATTGCTGATTACTACATGAAAGTGTGCAGGAATTTTTTCCAAGGTGCTGGAATAATTTCAGATCACTATATAGTGCTGTACATAGCACTTTGAATGCACTAACCTCTTTGTTTGCAGCCATGTAATTGCATCCTTGATGGTTCGCATGTATGTGTGTGGATTTGGATGTTTTTTAATTAGTTGGAAAGTGTACGATTGCGCGGTTAGCAATCATAGGAAGTTGTAATTATTTCCTTGTTTATATTTCAACTAGTCTTGATGTAAGCTTTCTTGAAAAGCATAGGTATCTCCAATGTAATTTTGGGTTTTTGTTTTTTCATGGGTTTGCTTGTATAAATTTAATTTATTGTAACAAGCAACAAAAGGAAAGTTTCAAGCAAGGAAGGTTGCAACAAACCGGGTCCCATGGTGACGAAGGCAACGGAGGTTTCCTAGCGCAAGAAGGACTCTTTACCAAGTTTCCTAATTGGAAAAGGATTTGAAGTCCGAAATAGCAGGGAGCCATCAAGGATTGCATTCTTTAAATTTGCTTTTATATATGGAATGCATGGTTGAATGCTTTATATAATTGCTATGTTTATCACCTAGTAACATGGCCACCTCTAGGTTCTTAAAACTGGCATCTTTCTATATTGGATTGTTTTTGTTTGGCAAAATTGTTTTTAAACGGATCTTAGACCAGCACCTTCTATTTGTCTAAGGTTTAAAATTGGATAGGGTTTAGTTTAACTTGGTACCCTAAGTTTCCAAAAGAGGCCAAACTAAAATCTAATATGTTGATACCATAGTGGGCCCATAACCCATTGGTCCCAAGATCTTTACTCAATATGTTTTAAAGCAAAGGTTATTCTTTTTTATGACTTAAGCAATTGAGTCATGAAAATTGTTAACCAAGTTTGCTAGATTTAAACAAGGTTTGAGTAACGATCAAAAGTGTTTTTCAAAACCCTAGTGTTAAATAATCAAGTGGGAGAGGGGCTTGGAAAAACCCCACGGCTTTCCATTTTCGGTTCATGCTATCTCATTGGAGTGTTAGTGGGAGCGGCCATCCCTTCGGTGGAGTTCTTTACTAAAGATTGCTTCGATGGGTTAGTAGGTGAACTAATGTGAATATTCGCAATGAGGTGTTAGTGGGAGCGGCCATCCCTTCGGTGGAGTTCTTTACTAAAGATCACTTCTATAGAATGTCAATGAAGCGTTGGTGGGAGCGGCCATCCCTTCGGTGGAGCTCTTTACTAAAGATCACTTCAAGATTGAATTAAAGTCACTTCCCTTCGGAGGACTTGAGTCATAGACATTCTGGGAATGCTTATAAGAGATGGTAATACACTTGACATAAGACGGTAATAACCTCTCCCTAGGAGTTAGTGTTATTTGTCATATGAGGCCAAACCAATCAGTGATTGGACTATCACTGGATATGCGTATCCAGACAGTGATAATCCAAATAAGCGAGGCTTAACTCAACGTGACTGTAGGCTCGGCCATCCCTTCGATGGAGGGTCTATGAGGAGGTTGAGACACTGATACATTATTATTAGGGTTAAATAATGTAAAAAGTCTTGTGCATGTTTTTCCTTTTATTACAAGCACCATATACTTATTACATATATACTGCCTATCTAATTATAACCTGTTATATATCCAGAGAGATGGGGAAGGACTCTTTTAGCCCATTGATGAGTATTCTGCGTGAGAACAAATTGACTGGCCCAAATTACGTAGACTGGAAAAGAAACCTTAACATAGTACTCACCGCTGAAGAGTACAAGTATGTTTTGTCGGAACCCTGTCCTACCGTTGATGATTATTCTACAGATGACCAGCTAGAGGCTGAAAGGAAATGGAAAAAGGCGAATAGCATGGCCAAATGCTACATGCTTGCTTCCATGTCCAACGTGTTGCAAATGCAGCATGAGCAAATGGACACAGCCTCTGATATCATGTTGTCCTTGTCTGAGATGTTCGCAGACAAAAGCAGGCCAGCTAGGCAAGCTGCTTTAAGAACAATCATGAATACTAGGATGGCTGAGGGAACACCTGTCAGAGAGCACATGCTCAAAATGATGGATTGTTTCAATGAAGCCGAGATCCTAGGGGCTGAGATTGATGCAGGGAGTCAGACTGATATGATTCTCGAAACTCTGCCGGAGTCTTTCAATCAGTTCAAGCTCAACTTCAACATGAGCAAGTTGGACATGACTCTCTCTGAGTTAATGAAAGAACTCCAGGCGGTAGAGGCCATCATGAAGCCTAAAGGCCAAGCTCACTTTTCCCAGTCTTCCTCTAAACTCAACCCGAAAGGGAAAAAGTTCAAGAAGAAGCAGGGTAAGGGAAAAGGATAGAAAAAGGGCAATTCTGGGAAGAAGGATAAAGGTATAGGTGAAAAGCCCAAAGGGAAATGCTTCAAGTGCGGCCTCAAAGGTCACTGGAAGAAAGATTGTCCCAAGCTCCTAAGCTCAGATAAGAAAGGTATATCTCTTTCCTATTACATTGAAACCTGTCATGTGGTTGATTCTACTGATTCATGGATAGTAGACTCTGGAGCCACTAATCACATATGCAATTCATTGCAGGGGTTTCAGATAATGAAAAGGCTTGAGATAGGAGAATTTGATCTTAGAGTTGGAAATGGAGCAAAGATTTGGGCTGTTGCAGTGGGAGTTGTTACCTTACATTTTCCGCATGATAGGATATTAGTTTTAAACAATGTTGTCTATGTTCCGGACATAAGGAAGAATTTAATTTCAGTTTCCAGACTCATTGAATTTAATTATTCAGTTTCTTTCCATTCTGGTGTTGATATCAGTAGAGATGGAAATATTATATGTTCCGGTAGAATGCATGATAACTTATTTTATATATATATCCTATTGCTCCCTCACTGCACAATGTACAACTAGAAAGCTCAGCTTCCCATAAGAGGAAGGTATCTTCGACCAATGACACTTATCTTTGGCACTTACGTTTGGGTCACATTAACCTAAAACGGATTCAGAGGTTGGTAGAGGATGGGCTTTTAAGCTCATTAGATCTCGAACCTTTACCTCAGTGCGAATCTTGTCTCATGGGAAAGATGACCAAAAGGTCATTCTCTGCAAAGGGACTGAGGTCAAAGGAGTTGTTAGAATTGGTTCACACTGATGTGTGTGGTCCTATGAACAAACTAGCTAGAGGAGGTTATGAGTATTTCATCACATTCACCGATGATTACACTAGGTATGGATATGTGTACCTAATGCGACGCAAGTCTGAAGCGTTTGACAAATTCAAACAATTCAAAGCTGAGGCGGAGCTACAACTAGGGAAACATATCAAAGCTCTTCGATCTGATCGAGGTGGCGAGTACCTCCTGGGTGAGTTCAAGGAGTACCTCACACAACATGGGATTGTGTCTCAGTTGTCTGCACCGGGTACACCCCAGCAAAATGGTGTAGCAGAGAGAAGAAACCGTACCCTTCTTGATATGGTAAGGTCCATGATGAGTCATACAACCCTACCCATATCTTTTTGGGGATATGCCCTAAAAGCAGCAGCATACATTTTGAATCTGGTACCTTCTAAATCAGTACCTAGGACACCTCAAGAAATGTGGACAGGACGAAAACCAAGTTTAAAACATATCCACATTTGGGGTTGTCCAGCCTATGTACTGAATGATAAAGCTACCAAGCTAGAACCCAGATCGGAAATGTGCTACTTCATTGGGTATCCTAAGGGAACGAGAGGAGGCATCTTTTATCATCCAAAGAAGCAAAAGGTGCTTATCAGCACTCATGCTAGATACTTGGAGGATGATTGTATGATGCACCAAGAGCTTGGTTGTAAAGAAACACTTGAGGAGATTCTTCCAGAAACTCCTACAACATCTATGCCAGATCCGGAGACTGTAGATAATCAAGACATTCCTTTTAATACTTCGGAGCCTCGTCGTAGTGGGAGAATTTCTAGACCACCAGATAGATACCTGGGAGTGTCTTTCATGACAGACTCCGAGGATCTGGTTGAGGATCCTACTAGTTACGATGAAGCAGTAACGGACATAGATGCTGACATGTGGCAGCAAGCGATGAAATCTGAATTGGATTCTCTGTATTCCAATCAAGTCTGGGAACTTGTGGATGCACCTGAAGGGATCAAACCCATAGGGTGCAAGTGGATCTACAAGAGAAAGAGAGGAGTGGATGGGAAGGTTGAAACCTTCAAAGCAAGACTGGTGGCGAAAGGATATACTCAGAAAGAGGGTATCGATTATGAGGAAACCTTTTCACCAGTGGCTATGCTTAAATCCATTAGGATTCTCTTAGCCATCGCATGTCATTATGACTACGAGATAGGGCAGATGGATGTCAAGACAGCTTTTCTTAATGGAAGTCTTGACGAATGCATCTATATGATGCAACCAGAGGGATTCATTGCTGGTGGCCAAGAGAACATGGTCTGTAAGCTTAAGAAGTCCATTTATGGACTTAAGCAAGCATCTAGGGCATGGAACATCAAGTTTAATCAGGCAGTCAAATCCTTTGGCTTTGATCAAAATATTGATGAACCATGTGTGTATAAGAAAGGGAGTGGAAACGCAGTTGCATTTTTAGTCCTATATGTGGATGACATATTACTCATTGGAAATGATGTTGGCATGATGTCGTCTACAAAGGTTTGGTTATCATCTCAATTTCAGATGAAGGATTTGGGTGAGGCAAGCTATGTCTTAGGGATCAAGCTTATGCGAGATCGCAAGAACAAGATGTTAGCCTTATCCCAATCTTCGTATATTGAGAAGATATTGGTCAAGTATAACATGCATGACTCCAAGAAGGGCTTGCTACCTTCTAGACATGGAGTACCACTATCTCGGAATCAATGTCCGAAGACACCTGAGGAGATAGAAAGCATGAGGAGAGTACCATATGCATCAGCTGTTGGAAGCCTCATGTATGCAATGTTGTGTACTAGACCAGATATCTGCTTTGCCGTTGGCATGGTTAGTAGATATCAATCAAACCCTGGACCGATGCACTGGACAGCTGTTAAGCATATATTCAAGTATCTTCGGAGAACGAAAGATTATATGCTAACCTACCGAGCAGATGATCTAACGCCACTGGCGTATACAAACTTTGATTTCCAGTTGGATGTAGATGGCAGAAAGTCTACCTCGGGATACGTGTTTACTCTATCAGGAGGGGCTATATCATGGAGAAGTGTCAAGCAAGATTGTACTGCTGATTCTACCATGGAAGCAGAGTATGTGGCGGCATCGGAAGCTGCAAAGGAAGCAGTATGGCTCAGAAAATTCCTATTGGAATTAGGAGTTGTTCCTGCAGTGCAGAAACCAATTGTCATGTACTGCGACAATACTGGAGCAGTAGCTAACTGCAAAGAGCCCAGGAATCACAAGAAAGGCAAGCATATTCAGAGAAAGTACCACTTGATCCGGGAATTCGTCCAGGACGGAGAAATAGTGGTAGAGTAGATTGCCTCAGCAAATAACTTAGCTGACCCATTTACTAAGACTCTTATACTGAGAAAGTCTTTACTTCACATGTTGAGTCTATGGGAGTTAGGTTAGGTCGTAGTGATCTTTAGTGCAAGTGGGAGATTGTTGGGATTGGTGTATGCCCTAAAGCCCACTGACTGCACTCACATCTCTGTTACTGGATATTTATTGGTTATTTAATGGAATGACTTCTTTCTCTTTATACTTGTGTATATGTATGGTTGTGTAAGGCCCATTGTTTTCTAGTAATGACTTAGGTGTGTAGTGGCTACACACAGTTAGGTCTGAGTCATGGATACTGGAAACAACTAATTTGTTCATAACTGAGAGGTGGAGTTGGGCACTTCATCTTGGTATAAGTTATAATGAGAAACTCTCCTGTGTTCAGGGTGACTTACCTTAGTCACGGGAGGTCTTTCCCGGATTTATCTCATTAGTGCATGTGTCATGCATTGAACAGGACCACTTGTAGGTGTGATCTCTAAAATAGTACTATCACAGAGAGAGATCAAATCACCTCTTGCTACTGAGTGACCAGTGCTCTTAATCTTGAGCATTTGTAGATGAACTGACGAAGTCAAGTTCTTGTGCTTTAATTCACTATGGGTGAGATCCTGTTCATGGGTCAACAGCTCTGTGTTTTGGGTGCTTGGGCTTGATTAGTTGGGACGTGCAAATGCAATATGGAATCTATGCCATCACATGATGGAATGATCGTCCCCTTAGAATTATCCGATTAATCATCAGAATCTAAGATCTTAGTATATGGATGTTCCATATGGATATTGAACTTGTGGGTCGCTCCCTGGATCAAGAGAATGATATCCGGATGATGATTAAGTCTAGGGTATGAAGTTCTAAGGTTGAGATGTAATCAAGAAGGTAGATAGTACATCGGTTAACCTACTTGATTATGGATGTTACATAGAGGGGCATTGTGGTCATTGTACTTGGTAGGTCAAAGACAATCGTCAGTCTATGATGAGCTTTACTTGCATTTAATATTTGTCCCTGGAGTGCAACCATAACTCTCTAGTGGAATGAGTTAAGGTTAAAATGATCCTAGTGTTGCTATGGGGTTAGCATGGACATTTTGGTCATTTTGGGAGCCAAGGGCAAATATGTCTTTTGGTCCCTTCTCTAGCCACTTTCCTAGATTGGCAAGGTTTCCTAAATTGTTTAAAGGTGTGGAGAAATAATTTTGAGTGTAAATTCAAATAGGTCCATGAAGGCATACATGAATTACATCTCTAGATAAATTATTTGGTGCATGGACCATAGTTAGTGTGGGCTAGCCAATGTGGTCCCTAGTTTGTGGGTCCCAAGTTTGTGTAGGCCCCATTACTAGGAAGGAGTTCTTTTTGTACAAGTTTTCCTAAAGTTTAGTAGCTTTCTAATCCTATTTAGAAACTAAACTAAGAAAGGGAGAGGGCTGGACGTCCACATGTGCTTGGTTTCTTTTTTAGAAAGTTCTCTTGGTTTCCTTATTCTTTAAGGAAAGGACTTCTCCAAAAAGGGTTTCAGCTATTATAAATAGCTGGTGGCTTCTCCTTGGGCGTGGATCACATCAAGAGAGAGAGGAGAAAAAGCCCTTGGGCGTGGGAGGTCTTTTAGAGAGAGGAGACCAGCTACTTCTTTCCTTGTTGGACGTCCATTGCACATCAAATTCTCCAGGCTGGTCCATGTTTTTCTTCCTGCAGAAAAACCCATATCAGATCTGAGTTCTTCACTTCAGATCAAGGAAAAATAGTTAGAAGGAAACCTGGTTGTGTTCCCACCAACACTAACCAATCAGATTAGTAGAAAGGGGAATAGAGGAGAAGACTAGAAGAAAGATTACTGCAGGAAATTCCAGCAAACTCATTGCTTGATTGCAGTCTGATTTCAGCCCCTTTGCATACTTTGTTTCAGAGATTCTAAGTCTTCATATCATCAGGTATATGTTCTCCTATGTATCTTATTTGTATTCACACAAGTTGATTATGATTGCATGGTGTTATGGTGTGATTTACATGGCTGGTTTGCTTTCTAATTCGGATCCTGGCTAAAAGTTTTAAAATTCCAGCCATAGAATTCTTTTCCCAAAAGGAGTTCAGATCTGAATCACACTATCTTTCATTCACCACTGTCTTCATTAATGACATACTAGTATACTCCAATTCTAGAGAGGAGCATGAGCAGCACCTGAGGACATCGCTGCAGTTGTTGAGGGACAACCAGTTGTATGCAAAGCTCGAGAAATGTGACTTTTGGCTGACACAAGTTTCTTTCCTCGGTGATATCATTTCCAAAGAAGGTTTAGCAGTTGATCCAGCAAAAATAGAAGCAATCATCAATTGGGAGAGGCCAAGGAATGTAACCGAAATCAGGAGTTTTCTGGGTCTAGCAGGCTACTACAGAAGGTTTGTGCAGGGATTTTCATCTATTGCAGCACCTTTGAACAAACTAACCCAGAAGAACGTGCCATTCGTGTGGACAGAACAATGTGAAGCAAATTTTGAAGAGTTGAAAAAGAGGTTAACCACAGCTCTAGTTCTCACCTTACCTTCAAGTAGTGGTAATTTTGTAGTTTATATGGACGCTTCGACCGTGGGACTTGGATGCGTATTAATGCAAGATGGCAAAGTCATAGCGTATGGCTCAAGGCAGCTAAAGGAGTACGAGAAGAATTATGCGACGCATGACTTAGAATTGGCAGCAGTTGTATTTGCACTAAAGATGTGGAGATACTATTTGTATGGGGAAAATTTTGAAGTTCACTCGGATCACCGTAGTCTCCAATATTTGTTCTCCCAGAAGGAATTGAACATGAGGCAAAGAAAATGGATAGAGTATATTAAAGACCACGATTTTTCAATCAAATGCCATCAGGAAAAGTAAATGTCGTGGCAGACGCATTGAGCAGGAAGTCTGCTAGCATGGCTAGTTTGCGAGGAATGGGTATACTCCAACAGTTTGAAGAATTGGGAGTTGAATTTCAACCGTTGAGACAAGGTTTTATGCTAGCAAACATGTCAGTGTCTGACCCTACTTTCATTAAAAAAATCAAAGAGACTCAGCTACAGGACCCAGACTTAGCAAAAATTGTGGAACACATTTAAGATCGCCCAGATTTTAGAATCGTGGATGGAGTCTTGTACTTCTGTGACCGATTGTGTGTTCCAAATATTGATGATTTGATAAATGAAATCATCGCTGAAGCCCATAGCACCAAGTATTCTATGCACCTGGAGAGTACAAAGATGTACCATAATTTGAAAAGCAAATTCTGGTGGAACAATATGAAGAGAGAAATTGCAGCATTTGTATCTCGATGCATGACTTGTCAATTGATAAAGGCAGAACATCAGAAATCAGAAGGTCTTTTGCAGCCATTAGAGATTCCACAGTGGAAATGGGAACATCTTACGATGGATTTTGTCTCGGGTTTACCGACCACTAGCAAAGGGAACAATGCCATATGGGTTATAGTTGACCGACTAACGAAGTCTACACGTCTCATTTTGTTGAAAACGGGAAAGAAGATGCAAATGTTATCACTAGCACAGACATTTGCTAACGAGATAGTCAGCCAACATGGTCAACCTCTCCATCACATCGGACAGAGATAGCAGATTTGTCTCGAGATTTTGAAAGATTTTGCATGAATCCATAGGTACTAAACTTCAATTCAGCATGGCGTATCACTCACAGACAGATGGACAATTAGAAAGGACCATCTAGACGTTGGAAAACATGCTTAGGGCATGCGTGCTCGATTTCAAAACTCAGTGGGACGAAAGTCTACCTCTTTGCGAATTCGCATATAACAATAGTTACCACTCAAGTATAGGGATGACACCTTTCGAAGTACTATATGGAAGGAGATGTAGAACTCTAGTGTGTTGGGAAGAAGTCAGAGAACGTAGTTTTCATGGACCGACATTGATTGGTGAGACCAATGAGAAAGTTAAAACTCATTCATGAGCTTTTGAAGGTCGCGAGAAGCCGACAAGAAAGTTATGCAGATGTTCGAAGGAAAGACCTATAGCTTCAAGTAGGAGATAAAATATTTTTGAAAGTGTCACTGATCAGAGGGACATTGAGGTTCGGTCAAAAAGGAAAACTGTCCAGAAGATTCATTGGACCGTATGAGATCTTGAGTCGTATTGGTGACATGGCTTACAGACTTGCCTTACCGCCAGAACTTTCGGGTGTGCACAATGTGTTTCATGTATCGATGTTGAAGAAATATGTTTCAGACCCCCTCACATGTACGACAACATTATCCATTGGAAATTCGAGAGGATGCCACTTACGTTTTCTGGGGTATTTTCTGGGTTGTTTCCAACCCATTTCCTGGGCTGTTTTCAGCCTATTTCGGTCCTGTTTCCAGCCCATTTTCAGACCCATTTCAACCCTTTTTCCAGCCCATTTTCTCCATTGTTTGAAGCCCATTTAGCCCCTACTGACACATGGAAGTCCGGAATGAATACTTTGAATTGAATTATTTTGAATCGTGAAATTTAAATGGGAAAAGTGATGTAATTGCTTGAAGTTAGAATTGCCCGGGAACTTATTAAAGTCTTAATATACACTTTATTTCTTAATTGTCGGAGATCTTCAGTGGCACCAAGCTCCTCATTTATTATCGACATTAGGAGCCTAAGTGTATATCGAGACGACCCGTGGTAAGCCATTGAACCATTATACATTACTTCATTCCAAGTTATAAAGTTTGTTTGTTTTTCTTTTATAAATTGATTTGAAATGGATTGAGCGGTTCACCACGTTTGAAAATATCGATAAGACTACTCGTTTGATTTGTTCACTATTTTTCGTTTGTTATTATTCAGAGTAGTTATTTTTATCGATGAAAATGTATTGAAATGATTTGATATATTGATTTAAACTTTTGATCGGCGTCACTAAGCTTAGGTCACCTTGTTGGGCTGATCACCCGGCTTGGGATATTTAATTATTTGCTAACTGCAGTTTGGACTCTGTCTGCTCCGGCCATGACAATGGTTCTGTATTCCGATCCCACTGGTAGTGGCAACGGTTTCTGTCTGTCTGTTCCGGCCATTCCATATGGCAACGGTTATTTGTTTGTGTGCACTTGTTACTTCGGTAATAGAAGAATGTAGCTAAATGTGGTTTGTCAATATTTTGATTTTGGGTCAATTAGTTCGAAATATCTTAATTATGGAATTCTTTTAATTGCACAAAAATGGTTTATTTGATTTATTCTCTACATATGTTTCATTTCAATTTCATTTTTTGATTTCAAATATGGCATTTATAAAACTTGTACATCTTATCTGTTTTATTCACTTGCCAGACCGTCGTGTCTGAAACTTTCTGTTTGGTGTCAGATGTTGGACCCGCGGCCTTTGAGGCGGAGCGTGCGTTGGAGGCAGTAGGGCCTCTGGTGGAGCACGAGTGGCAGCCAAATGATGTCATGTAGACGTCATGTTGGGTTTGGAGTTTCGATAACATCTTTTGGTGAGTGACTCTTAATTTTGGGAACTTTGTTTATGGCCTCTGTTGGCCTTATTGGGTTGTATAACTTGAATATATTTTTGTGATATGGGTTTATGCTCTTGTATATATTTCTCTTTTGATATAAAGCTTGTGCAATTATCTTATGTTTAGTTTGGTTTTTATTTTGTTACATGCTTCCGCACATTACCATTTGTTGTATATTGATTGATTGGTTGTGATGGATTGTCTGGAATCCTCGCCGCGGAATCCTGTGGCAAAATAATCAGTGCGTGTGGGCGAAATTTTCAAACCCGCCATGCCGCGTTCCCTGGATTAAGGACTTGATTATCAGGGCCTCGGTCCGAGGGCGTGACATTCTTCCTCCACTCTCCTTCCCCTGCTGCAACGCCCGCCTGCTCTCCTCTCTTCTTCCTTTGCTCCCTACCTTCCTGCATCTACACCACCACTCTCTGCTCCTCTCCCTTGTTTCCCTCATTTCTCCCTATTTCCCTCTCATTCTCTTTCTCTCCCTCTCTGCGCTGCCTCTCTACTCAGCCTGCTCTCCACTATCTCATGCATCGCACGCACCTACGCACCGCCCCCTACACTCCCCTTCTCTCCGTTCCGCCCTCACCATCTTCCTCGTCTCGTTCAACATTCTCGTACCCCATCACCAAACTCGCCAGCCCGCTGCACCTAGCCTCCTCTTCCCCATCACAGTCTCTGCGCAGAATAGCCACCTCAGACGTTCCCTCCATCTCTGCATCCCCGATGCGCTGCTACTTCCTTCTCTCCATCTCATCACTGCACGGACACCGTTGTCTCTCCATCTTCCTCGCAGCGCCAGCACCTCCCTCTCCATCTCTCTCGCAGCACCAGCACCTCCCTCTCCATCTCTCTCGCAGCCGGACTCCGGGAACAAGTAGGCCGTCCTCCTCTCCTCACACCCATTGGACCTGCATCATCAGCCATCTCTATTTTCTTTTTTTCTCTTTCTTTTCCTTTCTTTTCTTTTTCTCTTCTCCTCCCTATCACAGCCCCTCGCACGCTCCCAACTCCTCCTTCCTCCATTACGCCCACCTGTACGCCCCATCTTCTCTTTCTTTTTTCTTTCTTTCCCTTCTTCATCCTTCTCCCTTGCCGCTACATTCATCCCTGCACTCGACCAATTCAAATCCCATCACCATCTTCTTCCTTAAGCTGAGCCTCTACTGCATCCTCATCATCTCACACAGACGATCAACTCCCCTCTCTATCGTCACCTCCATCATAGTAGCCATCTCTCCATCATCTGAGACAGATGATCAACTCCAGCCCTCTCATCTCCATCCCAGAACGCCTGGCAGTTGAACCCAGATCATTTCTATCTCCCCGACGCCCATCATCTTCTTTATCCCTCTCATCACACACCTCTCCATCCACTCTCACGCAAAGACCCACACATAACCCCACTCTCAATTCCCCTGCGCACCATCACCCTCTCGATCCCACAGGAAAACATCCCAATGCAAATCACTTTCTCCATTGTTCTCTCTCTCACGCGGATGAAGGCATCGACACAGAGAAGAAGTCCACTGAGAGGGAGAGGCTCCCATTCACGGAATTTTTTAGCCTTTCAGTCCCAATCATCACTAGTGGCTTATCCATCTCATCAATATCACCATTGTCATCAAGTCGGGGCCCACTTCAGAAGGTTGCTCCATATCCCGACATAAGGCTGGATTTCAAAAGTCAGATTCAAAATTTATAGCAAGAACTGGTGTGATATTTTCTTTCTTTTCAATATTTTATTTTTGTTAGTTTCAGATCTTGGTAACTTGTGTAATTATGTGCATATTTAATTAGTTTCTAATTTAGTTGCATATTCATCATTAATTTATCTGCATAAGTTTAATTGTGCGTATTTTAGATCTCATGTTGTAATTATTGCATACATTCATCTAATTCACTTATAATTTGTTTGTTTGAATCAACTGTATGTAGTAGCTTGCATTACATTCAAGCACCTATCATTTACATCCCCATTCTCCGTTTTTGTTAATCTAGCCTTTTAGGGGCCTAGGAGAGCGGCGGTAGGCGTGCTGGCCCTTTCATGGGGTCGGCCCATCTATGCACTCCAATATAAAAAGAGATGAACGGTTAGATTAGGTTTCATGCACTCCCCTAGTTAATTAGGCCCTTCTGGCCCTATATCTTACAAAAATCCAAAAAAATAAAAAAATTCCAAAAATAAAAAAGATATACATTTCTTTTCTTCATCCAACTTCCGCCAATCTTCTCCATTGAGCTTCATGCTAATAGGGTAGGTTATACTTGATTCATGAATTTATTGATATTTGGAAAAGGATTTTTAGCACATGTTATATTCACTACAAGAAATTGCACTTTTAGCTACGTTTTTTAGCGACGTTTTCCTAAATTCGTCGGTAAAGAGTATTTTTTACCGACGTTTTTTTTTTCGTCGGTAAATATTAAATTTTACCGACGTTTTATTAATGACGTCGGTAAAAAAGATTTTTACCGACGTTTTCACAAAAAAACGTCGGTAAAATACGATTTTTAAAATGAAAAAAATTTGTATAAAAAATAAAAAATTAATTTTTACCGACGTTTAATAATAAACGTCGCTGAAACTCTATATTTTACCGACGTTTTTAGTTAAAACGTCGGCGAAAGGCTAATTTTAAAATGAAATTCTAAATATATAAAAAGTAAGGGAAATACTTTTGCCGACGTTTTAAAACCGTCGACAAAGGTCAATTTTGCCGACGTTATTATTAAAAACGTCGGTAAAGGGCTTTTCCCCCCTCTATTTTTCCCCTCTCCCGCCACCGGGCGCCTTTTCTCCTCTCTCTCTGCTATGTCTGTATCTCGCTCGTTGGATCTTTCTGCGCTTTCTCTCGCTCTCTCCATCTCTCTCGCTCTCTCTTGCTCTGCTCTCTCTCTTACCCTCTCTGGTCTCTCCTGCTCTCTCTCGTTCTCTCTTGCTCTGCTCTCTCTCTTACCCTCTCTGATCTCTCCGATTTCTCGCTCTCTCCATCTTCTCTCTTGCTCTGCTCTCTCTCTCTCTTACCCTCTCCCTTCTTTCCCTCCCGCCCTCTGGTCTCTTTACGGTTTTAGGTTTTTTTTTTTTGGGAAACCTCATTTGCTCTCCAGCCCTCTGCGCTCGTCTCTCCTCTGTGCTCGTCTCAGACTCTGACCCTCTCTCTGCTCGGCCGGCGGCTGGTGTACCTCAGGTCCTCATCTCCCCGGCGGATGTTGTTGGGTTTTCTTTCATCTGAGTTTCTAGACCAGAGCTTCACTTGAACAACCCATGGCTTGGAGCTTGGAGCTTGCTGCCTCCGATTTCAGCCATTTGCCGAGTTCCTCTGTTAGGAGCCCTAGATCGTGGAAGACACAGCTCGAAGGAAAGCTTCTGGAAGACTGGAATTGAAGGGCTGGGTTCATGCTTAAAGTGCTTCAATACATTATTCTGTGATTTACGGTAGAATCTATTGGTAAAACTCTAGTCCTTTTCTTCTTGAAGTAGTACTAATTAATTTGTGTTTGCTTTCTATGGACAATAACTGATTAAGATACGTAAAGGAAATCTTAGCATATTTGATTTTTATCTCTTCTTTATATTCAAGATATATTTTAGTAAATATGATGAGATTTTGTACCTCTTTGAGATTTCTATGGACATTGTTTATCTTTCAATAATTTATAAGCTCGGTATAACATTTTATGGTAACTGTATTCATAGTGCTTTGTTAGACTGCCAATTTGTGTTCATAGTGCTCTATTTCCGATCGAGTTTAAGCTCCAAAGGTGTCCTGGTACCAACCCCATTGCTAAGAACGTCAAAACAATGACAGGAGCTCATATGTTTTCTTTTAGAAACCTTTTTTTTAATGAAGACTTGGGCTTTGAGTTTTGATCAAACTCGGTAGTCTCAAATCAGGTTTTTTTTTTTTTTAAATGGTTGGGCAAAACTGGTATCATTGTTCAGATATGTTTAATGGTGTGATCATATTTTAAGAGTTTGATTGTATATCATTGCAAGTGAAGAATTTTATCCTGTTGGGTGATATTCACAAAAGCATATACTTCCTCAGTTGGAAAGAACAAGGTGCCCAGTTGAGCTTGCTGGCTAAGGATTTTGGCACGCTTAATTGTTATGCCACAGAATTTTTGATTGATGGAACTACCTTGAGTCTTGCTGTCTTAGATGATCAAAAGAACATTCAGGTAAATCTCTTATTTACCTGTCTTTTGGTAGGTCTTGGCTGATACTTTTGGAGTACCATGCTGGTAATGGAGAATGTTTTTTTCATTACCTGTTAGCATACAATTCCCAAACAATTTACTATATGTGCAATAGTTTAATGGTTCTAAGACATGGGAAGGTCACTTAAACTTAATTGCCACCACTACCAATGTCTTATTCCCAAGTATCCATGAGTGCTAAATAACATACAAAAATCAGTCCTGGATGTATGCTATTACGATGGCTACCTGGCACCCAGAAGGCAGATATAGCCAACCAAAATTAAAGAACTCTAGGAGTCCGTGGATAAGGAGGGAAGTTGTATAAAATGGAGGATTGTAGAAGGGGAGGACAGAAAGAAAGAAAGAGATCCAAGTCTAAACTAAAAATAGGCCTGCTGATGGGTTGGCTATACAAGGGAGTGCATCTGACAGGCCAATTTATTCTAATTCAATGATACATTGGTGAAATTGAAATACTCAGAGGAAAGTTGGATGAATTCAATTCTGTTTTTCATAGATCCCAATATATGATGTCCAGCTTTATTTTATTAGGAAATCTTCCAGCATCTTAAAGGATTTTCAGGCTACTTCAATGTCTAGCTAGGAATTTTTTCTTGTGAGAAGTAATTAGTATTAGGTAATGTGTGTTGTGCGGGTGATAACCTATTCGATTGCTGAAATTTAACATCTGCTATTTAGATTGTTGTTATGTCAAGTTTTTAGTAGGGAATCTTGTACCGTAAAGAACTCTCATGCTCCTTCAATGGAAATTATTTTTGTGACATCGGCTATTAAGAGTTTTGTTATCTTACTTCCTATTAAGTAGAGAATCTTGTATCTTAAAGAAATTTCGTGCTTCTTCGAGGTTTATTTAGCAAATTTTTTTATCGTGATTAGTGTTAGACAGGTATATTGTGTGTTATGTGGTGGTAACCTATTTAATTGTGGAAAATTAACATGTTTGATTCTGATTAAGAACAGATTCTAAATAGTTAGCCAGTTTCAAGGACTGATCTTACCTTGCCATGGTCAAGTTCTTTGTGAAATTTTTATCCCTATGTTTTGAAAAACCAATGTCATTCATATGCCACCTAGTCATTCACATCAAAAATGATTCCCATAATCACTAGATAAAGATTTTTACAATATTTCCTGAAGTATCATAGAATAATGTGCATGTATATATTTATTTATTTACCTGCAGTAATGAGTAATGAGCAGTTGAATGGCATGGACCTTTTGTCAATCAAGGAGCTGACACATCTATTGAATTAAAGGATGTCAAGCACGTCTCCCATCTCAGGAAATAAGTATGGGTATTTTTTTACAAAACATAGCTCATTTTTATGTGGCAATTTGGGCATGATGTCTTTATTAGTGTGAAAAATAGCATGAGTCAGATTTCTTTTGAATGTGTGGATATTTTATCTAACTTTTAATGAAAAAACTTATCAACATGATCACTCAATCCGAAGGAGTTCTCAAACAGAGCTGAGCCATGTGGTGCCCTCCTAGTTCAGTGTGGATGGGTTATTTTGAGGCAAGCTGGGTCTACAGGAGGAAGTGGGGTGCTGAGAAATGAATTAGGGGATGAAGGAATTGAATGAAGCCAAAGTTATTGGGGTTAGATAGGTTCTCAGAATATCTGATAATTGATGGGATTCAGAAAATTGGTTTTGTTTGGGCAATGAGAAGCAAAAACCATGGAGATTAGGTTTTCATGGAGTTAATAATGAGCATTCATTCTATTCGAAAATGAATTTTGACTTCAGTTGCATGTTCAGAATCTAATACTGTCACTGACTGTTTTCAGTTTGGCCAATCCTAGAACATAAGATTTATGGATTTGACATAATAGTTAAAAAAAATCAAGTTCGTGGAGTTTATTTTAGAAGAAAATAATATGAAAAAGAAACCGAGAAAAATAATAAGTAGATTCTAATAAAATATTGTAACATTATTTATCAAATTACAAAATGATGTTTAAATTAGGAATAGAAGCATCGGCGAAGATTCCGAGGTGGGTTAGTCGCTCAATTCATAGAATCTATGCAGCATGAATTTGACCCAAGCCTGATTTTGTACTGGATTCATCATTCTGCTTTATTTCCTAAAAGATTTGGACGTGTGTTAAGAGTCCTTACCTGCTGATCAATTATTTACTTGTGAATATTCATTTCAATAGTAAATGAATGACTGAAGCCTGAATTTTAAACTGTTTGATCATTATGTTTTTTCTGCTCATTCATAAAATATTTCAATTCTTGCTATGTAAGTGCATGGTGACATTTGTGGCTTGATTATCAGGTTCTTCGCATACTTGTCATATGTTTTGGTTTGTCTACTTGCACCCTTTAATCTAGTAATTATTGCATTTTCCATGCAGATCTTCTATTATGCTCCAAAGATGTTGGAGAGTTGGAAAGGGCAGAAGCTTCTTCCTGGGGCTGAGTTTCATGTTGGTGCCCATATCACAAAGTTTTTTCGGTTGCAGATGCTTCCTACATACTCAGATCGAACCAGTGCAGCTCCAGTGTCTGACAAAACCAATAGATATGCTCTTTTATTTGGTACTCTGGACGGGAGCATTGGTTGCATTGCGCCACTTGATGAGCTAACATTCCGCAGGCTTCAGACACTACAAAGAAAACTAGTCGATGCTGTTCCCCATGTGTGTGGCTTGAATCCTAAAGCCTTCCGACAGTTCCGTTCAAATGGAAAGGCACATCGACCCGATAATATAGTAGATTGTGAACTCCTCTGCCAGTAAGTCTAACTGATCCATATTTGTAATCTGTAATTAAATATATGCAGTTTCATTGTTGCACAGAAATCAGGGTGTGCAGGAAACTAATTTACCTTTTTTTTATGATCGGTAATGGATATTTCTAGTAAAAGGGAAGGAAATACAAGTGAAAGAGTACGTCGGAGATAAATGGCAGAGGGCCCATATACGATGAATGAATCTCTCCTCAGAGAGCCAAAACAAACAGAAAATCACAACAAAAGCCCAATGCACTCTATGCATAACTTGCGTTTTAGCGCACCAATTGACATAATGAAAAGCCACATGAAGTCAGCTGCGACAAATTTAATCTCGTTAAGGAAATATCGGAACTTCCAAGGGCTCTTTCCCTTGAGGGCACCGAATAGATGGTGTTGGAAGACTCACTTTTTAGAATCCACTCTCATTGAGTTTAATGAATTGTCTTATTAGTATTCTTGTGAAGTCCATGGATCTATAATATCATACTGGAAGATCCCTTTACAGTCAACTCTTTCATTCTCATTGAATTATTGCGTTTGTCTCTGGTCCTGGATATTTCAAAATTGGCAACATATCCATATTGTGTCACACTTACACTTATTTTCAAGTGTAAAATCCATGTCTGTGTCACACATACACTTTTAGAAACCTTTTTTTTAATAAGCAAAAGAAATATCAATGCTAAGTTTCAATGCAGCTTTTTTGTAGTTCTTCTTCTTTTGTTTTACAATTGTTTGTTCTATACTCTTCTATTTGATTGACTGTGACTTCTATTTTTGTTTCCTTTCTTGAAAAAATAAACTTTATGGTTCACAGGTTATGCAGAGGAAGTTTGAAGTTCTCTTGGGTATTTAAATGCCATACACTTTTCTATATATGTTTCTTTATAGGGTCAATTGTGATTTCCATTGGTGGTACTAAATAGCTCCTTGTGTATATCAATGACTTACCCTTGGATTCTCTTGGATTGTTTTTCTGTTGATTTCTCAGTTAGTCAGTTTACTCTTTATGGATTTCTAAAGGGCAACAAGCCTGATTTTCATGTGGCGATGTCGCCCCAGGATGCGAAGCCCTTTTATGAGTCACTTGTTCAGAAATTTAAAAAAAGTTACAATCCAGATGCAATAAAAGGTAGGCTCTTTTGAATCCCAATGAACCAGTTATTTTTAAATTTTTTTTTCATAAAGTATAAACAGAATTAGTTTCTCCAAATTGCAACCTAGCATTCAGGCTATGCTTTGTTATCCCTACTTTTTCAAGGATGTAATGAATTCATGGCCAGACCTGAAACATCATCAATATGTTTGGCAAAAGGAGAAATCTACGACAAGGAGAAATCTCGGGTTACGGTAATTAACCTAGTGGGTGTTTTTGGCTGTGTGAATTTTCTTTGAAAAATTCAGTCTTTTCTCGATTGGGTTCTCTTAGGAGAAGTTTTATACCCGTACCGAGTATAGGCACACCACAGTATAGGCACCATAACTGAGATAGAAAGTGATGATTTACTTATAATTGAAATTCCAAATAGACCTATTCCATGGCAAGCTGATCCTGCTAACATGGAAAAGGTGGAGAGTTTCAAAGTAATATCATATCATGTAGTTTTACTTCTTATCTTAAGTAACTTTGATTATGTCATATTTGCCTGGTGTGAGGAGCTGTGGAAAACACAACAAGCCGCCTTGTCCATAAAAATCAGTATTTTATAGGAAGTTATAAGTATATTTTGTTATACATCTTTTAGTTTCTAAAGTTACTTTCGTGAATTAATAAAATACAATGAAAGAATTCCCTAAATGACATAGGCACATAGCTATACTCCACCCAAAGGGCATATGTATGTTGATTGTGAACCTCATTTGTAGAAACCAGATAACCTAAGCATGCTGCACTCTTTTATGGGCTGAGCATTGCATAGTATGCCTTTCATAATGGTGGTGTTGATGTGTCTGACATGGCTGTGAGAGATAAAAAAAAAATAATAGAAAAGGATGGCCTTGTCATGTTGATGTGTTCAGGACAGTGGCTATTTAGAGTTGGCAGGGTGTTTCCGGAAAGGAAGGTGGATGACCCACTACACATGAGAAACACATGAGACACGTATATTTCACATGAAGTTAAAAAAGAAGCAAAGATGGATGTGCCTAACAAAATTAAGGTAGAGAAGGAAGTACAAAAAGAAGCAAAGATGGATGATGATGATGATCACATACCAATTTCCCAGAGAGTGAAAAAATCGGTTTCATCAGACAATCGATCCTTATCAAAGAAACCAACAAAGGTTGTCACCTCCCAATTGAAGAAAACAAACAAGAAATCAAAAAAGATTATAAAAGCTTCTAAATACTCAAAGTCGTTGAAGGTGCCACCTGGCTCCGGTGGAGGGCAGAAGTGGACTACATTGGAGCACAATGGTGTCATTTTCCCTCCTCCATACAAACCTCACGGGATTAAGATGCTATACAATGGACAGCCAGTTGATTTAACTCCAGAACAAGAAGAGGTGATGCTGAATATCTTTTATGATCTTGTACCATTTTCACTATTTCTTTTCATTTCTTGTCATGTGATTCTTGTTGCTTCCACTTGTCACATTGCATGTGGCCCGTTGCCCTTGATAAATACATTTTATTCTTTACCTGCAGCTTTGATTTACTATTTTTTTTGTATCTGCTGAAAGTATTAGTTCTGCAGGTAGCTACAATGTTTGCAGTGATGAAAGAAACGGAATATGCAACACAGCAGAAATTTATTGACAACTTCATGAATGACTGGAAAGTGCTACTTGGCTGAAACCATGTGATTAAGAAATTTGAGCTATACGATTTTACCCCAATCTATGAGTGGCATGAGAGGGAGAAGGAAAAGAAAAAGCAAATGAGCACCGAGGCAAATCAAGGTTTCCTTTAATTGATTTTAGATTAGAGTAAAACAGGGAGCTGTACAGTGTAAATTGATACATATGGAACTGGTGTATGTGAACAATGAACATTAGTTTAATGATATTGACTTGTTTTATGTCTTAGTGAAAAATAGATGTTTGTCTATGATACCTGGATACTTCAAAATTGGGAACGTATCCATATCATGATGTCTCCCATACTTAAGATTTACCTAAGAAACACAAGAAATATGGAAAAGAGCTACTCCTTTTCTTTGGACAAAAATATAATAGCCATGTCTCTTTCAAGCAATTGTATGTGGCTATCTGGTTCTGTCTTTTTTCTCTCCTTCCTTTACATAAGATATATTTGTGTGTTTTCTTCTTTTTTCCCTGAGCAATAATATTTATCTTTTTATTCTTCTTGATTGAGATTTATATGTAAGTAATAACAGAGGGATTTAAATACAAAGCTGCTTTAAATGTTTAATATTACCAGTAACTCTGAGGGATTTATAGATAGATAGATAGATAGATTGTGTGTGTGTGTGTGAGAGAGAGAGAGAGAGAGAGAGAGAGAGAGAGAGAGAGTCAAATCGGGTCTTACGCGAATTATTTGGTTTGAATTAAGTTTATCATAATGATAATTGAAACAAGTAATTTCAGGACAAACATGGCTCTGGTGATACTTTCTCTGTTTACTCTGATGTACCACTATCCATGGTTTATGTATCCAATGCATTTTTAAATGTTTAACTCGGTACTGCTCCAATATTTTATATGCCTCACAAAATATATTTCTTGCTGTCATGTCAATTTTTTCTCTATAAATATGCTACCTTTTTTCACATCTACTACTATGATAACAAGAAATTCTTCAGCTGGATTTTAGTATAATGAGATAAGTTATCTAAATGTCTTTTTTTTTTAAATCTTCATGGATTTTAAACAGATTGGCAGGAGGCAGCTTGGACATATGTAGAAGTACCCAGATGCCAAAGTGATAAGCCTTGGGATTGGTGATACCACCCAGCCCATACCAGACGTTGTAACATCAGCCATGGCTGAGGTAAATCGTTGCTGCTTTTGATTTTTTTTTTTTTGAAGACTCAGTTGATCTTAACATTAGCTGATGATGTTGATGTGTTTGCATGGTAGAAGTTCAGTTTTAGGTTCTATTATATTCTAGTAAATGCCTTTTGTTCCATACTGTCTGTCCACTCCAGCTTTTCTGTAGTTTATAAAGAGGGTATATATGGTCCAGGATGGACTGAAGTTTGTCTGGGCCCTGGTCATGAACTGGAGAATTGGACCTCTACTAGCTGAGGGTCTGTGGAAGTGCTTGTTCTCTGCTTGATATTTATATAGTCAAGTTGTGTCAAGCTGGCCATCTCATTAAGCCAAGATGGGATATTCTATAGGGAACTGAAGTCTTACCTCAATTAATCATTCAGACCGGAGATTGAAGGGCAGCTTCAATCCAGACCAAAGCAGAGGCCTAGTCGAGCCTGACCCTGTTAAATGCTTATATATAAACTATAATTTAGATGACTAACTGTAGTTAGTGTAGTCTAAATTTCTACTGTTAGCAGTTATCACGGAGCAAAAGAACTAGTTTTGGCGGTCTCTGCACCTCTTTCATCATAACAAGACTATTATGGACACTTACTTTTGCTCATTAACTGGTGCACAAATTTAACATACACAAGCATAAACAGGAATAAATGTACTGTATACCTCATGGCTTGCTATGCACCTACATCTCTTTCACATACTATTTTCACAGATGTCTGTTAGGAGAAAGAGGAATTTGAAGATGGTCCTGAGTAAACATATCTTTTTAGAGGGTCCCGTGCATGGTGGTAGCCTTTTGTCACTATAGGGTACATAACTTTTTCTTATGGATAAGAAGTCCTCAAGGAAGGACTACTTACCTTTTCTGTAGTCTTCCTCATGTGGCTTATTACCAAATATAATGAGGTCTTCTCACATTTTTTCTTCTTCTTAAAAATAGCCTCTTCCTGTATACAGTTGGTGCATAAACTACTCATGTAGTTAACCATATATGAAGATGGACCATAGCCAAAAATCAGATTGTTCAGAAATTCCCAACCCTTTGAGCAGCATCTTTCAGGACCAGAATGGTAGAGTCAATGGAGGTTGAGTTGACTTCATACATAAGCATCCGTCTTATTTCCTTGAAAGTCATATGATCGAACATTTGGGATTGTTCAATGGCTATCCTTTTATGCCTTGGCCCATCTGAAATAGGGCCTATGGGCTATTACACGAGTGGTTCTGATCTCCTAAACACACATAATATGTACAAAAACCCTATTGACTTAGTGTGAAAGATGACAAACACACGAGCCTATGGTGAAGGTAGATATTTAACTTTGTTCATTTGTGGCCGTTGGTTTTCATAATTTCATTTGCTTAGGTAAAGGTTGCTGGTTCCTTCTCATGGGATATAATGTGCCTATTATTTTTTGCTGGCATGAGATGCTAATTATGATTTATCTTGTACAGGCAAAACAGAAAGGGAGGATTGGAATTCTGTTGGACTTTGGACTTTGTTTGGTATGAACCACTTACCAATTCAGTTGCTGATCAAATGGCAGCTCAAAGAGCAAGGGATTTCCATATTGGATGGTAGCAACTATAACTTGTACAAATAACAACATTAGCTATGAATACTTTTGGGAAAGTTTTGTAGGCTCATTACCTATTTCTTGTTATAGAGTTTTCTTAAAGAGGTTAATAGGCAATTCCTTGGTAACTTCATTCATATATGTAAATGTGTTTTATTCTTTTTAGTATGTATATTGGACATTTATATGTGAGACTGTATCATTATTGATTGTAACATGACTGACTTTTTTTTTTACCTGTTCTCCATGTATGCAGGGTAATTTTGAAAAAATTATTTTTTTTTAAAAATAAAATACTTTTGCCGACGAAAAAAAACGTCAGCAAAAGTATTTTTTATTTTTTATTTTTTGAAAAATACTTTTACCGACGTTTTTTTTCGTCGGTAAAAGTATTATATTTTTTTATTTTTTGAAAAATACTTTTACCGACGTTTTTTTTCGTCGGTAAAAGTACAAATTTATTTTTTTAAAAAAATTAATACTTTTACCGACAAAAATAAAACGTCGGCAAAAGTCTTTTTATTTTTTTTAATTTTCCCGTTATTTTTTGCCGACGAAAAAAAACGTCGGTAAAATATTTTATTTTTATTTTTTAATATTACCGACGAAAAAAAACGTCGGTAAAAAATAAAAAAGCGTCGGTGAAAATTAAAATTTTACCGACGAAAAATTAATTCGTCGGTAAGGTATTTTCTTGACATTTTTTTGCCGACGACTGACCGACGTTTTTTGGACTTTTAGCGACGAAAAAAAACGTCGCTGAAGGTATAATCTGTTGTAGTGATTTTCAAAACCATCTTCCATCCCTTCCTTCATTATTGGCTTAATGTAATGCACTGAGTAACACCGACCCTTAGGTGTTAGTGACCGCGACATCGTTCACCCTTCTACGCGACTCCCTAGGCCTTACGGCGATAGCCTCCTAGTGGACTCCATATGATTGACAGTGACACACAGGTCCCTCACCCTCTCCTAAGTTAGGTTAGCTTAGTGTATATCCATCCCCAACGTGTGCCCTAAGCAATTGTTGGTTTACGATGGGCCTGACGAACGATAGTCCACTTCACTAGGTGATCTTTCCATATATCGACCAGGCGCCTTAGTCCTCCCATCTTTAGACCGACGTTGTATAGTGGGCACGCATGTGCTTTTGACCCTTTTTCAAGCATCCTTACATGCATGTTTTCAAATAAAGCCTACCCCTTTCGTCGCAAAGGGATTTGAGGAGGGTATTCGGTGAACGGAGTTGATCCCCCTCAATGAATATTGGCACCCAAACCTTTTTCTATCTTATTTTACTTTTTTTCTATTTTTTATTTTTCATTAGTTTTTTAGAACTTTTTTTTTTCAGCTAAATGAAATAGATGAGCAATACTTGAATTTTTTTTGGGTTGTAAATCGATGAATTGGGAGTGTGCTATAGCTTACAACTGTTGATTACACCTTCAATCACATGTACGCCCAACTTGGAGTATTTGTTTTTTTGGACTCGTGATTATGTTAGAACCGTATATGAATGGGGTGCAACAACAACAAAAAAAAAATAATAATAATAATAAAAGAAGCATTTTTCCAGATTAGAATTTGAGCTCTATATTCTTTGAGATCACCGTTTGTTTATCTGCATGAAAATCATCTTTTCAATACTACTTACCACGTACCAAAGTGATTTTCCTATGAAGAGTTACTGCATTTTCTATAAAATTGTATTTTTCTTATGATATGAGGATGCACAATATAAACATAGTTTTCTGCATTCTTGGTTCGTGGTAGAATTTCTATAAATGAACATGTCAATAAGCTTTCATAAGGACCTGAAATCACAGCGATCTGATCTCCGTGCTATTTATCAGAATTTTTTTTTATAGTGGACCAAATCGTGGATCAAATCTGGCGCGTGACTAAATTTCTGCTGTATATGAATTTTAGGATCTTTCCATTGTTTTATGGTCAGACGTCATTATGTTTCAGACCAAATCACACCATGCTGATTTTTTTACTCATGTATATCTAAATCACATTTGCAATAAGTCCATAATCATGAAGTTTCGGTCTAAAATGGATTTTCTAAAAATCCTGAACTGGACTAGTCAAAACCCGCACACTGCACTGCAGCAGAATTCCAAAATTTGTACACTGATTCCAGAGCGATATCTCATTTCTTTTCCGGTTGAATTGAGATTCACTATTTTTCCTGAATATTATCTTGTCAGTTATCTTTCCTTGAGATTTGGTTTCAACTTATTTCAATTTTTCAATGAATTATTAAAAATCGGACAGTGTACCCCAGTCATGGACCAAATTCTGCAGTGCAGAAAACCCAGAAGGTTAACTTGGCCTTGTGCTCATAATCATAAAGGGTTATGTTAAGCCAAAATTCATGAAAATTTCACAGGAGCCCCCTCTTTGGGTCTTATAAGTCTCATAAAATTTTTAGAATAACCGGAGGTCTGTAGAAATTATAAAAATTCGGAGAGTGGAGTGTGTAATGGACCAGATTCTGCAGCGCAGAAATTCCAGCATTTTTATTCAGATTTGTGTCCACTATTTCATAAGGTTTCGATACTCAGAAAATCCAGAATTTAATACAGGACTTTATCATCACGTACACTGAATCCCTATAAAAATTGAGACCGATCCAAGTTGCAAAAAAAATTATTAAAAATTGGGCAACAAGCATGCAGCAACCAATAGAATTTAGGATTGTGTTACCTATTTCATATTTTAACCATTTTTCTTTCTTTTGTTCCAAGTGTGTGGAACTTAGTTTTCTCACTCATCTCGAATTTCAGAAATGGCCTGAACCCCCATAAGAATGACCCAAAATAATATTGATGAGACCATCACACGTCGTGGGTGGCATTGTGATGAGTGGGACCCTTAATTTCCCGCATGGAGGTGATCAAACAGAGTCATGTCCGTTTACCATGACTGGCGATCACACATATTACCATTCTGAGGATTTGTCGGGAATTCGTTAGTACTTTCAAGTATCGCTCTATATAACACTGTGTTTCCACCCACATCGGGTCCGGAAATCACATCCGACATTGCTTGCTTAGAAATGAAATCTCGAGAGTTGTAATATATTCCAAAATTCAGCAAAAATGGAATAAATTAAGGTGAAGATCTATGATGCCATTAAATAATCGCTCCTTTAATTGAAAAACAAATTTAAGGGGAGATGGAAAATGAATACCCCACCATCATCCTTTTCCAAGTACCTTATGCATATCATGTTGATAATGTTTTGTGCCTACTTGTTTGCATAGAGTGCATAGGAATTCATGGTCAAATTATCCCCGCGGAAACATTATTAAAGATGAATATAAGGCAGCAATGTTGATGAGAGTTTACTTTCTAAGAATTGAATTACTAGTGCAACGGTATTTATTCTATTCTTTTCCTGATGATTCAATTTCCATTAGATGGGAGATAATTCCATGATCAGTTTTTTGATATACACCTTTGATTCTTCCTTTCTAACCACTTGCATGCATGCAATTCCATCTATTTAATTACATGAAACAAAACAGGCCCTTTATATGAATTTGCTTTATGTAATCTTCAAGCTTTAAATCATTATTATATTCTAAAAGATAAACTGCACCTTCACTCATCAAAAAAGGGTTTGAAATCTTAATATCAGGATCTTAGACTTTGATAGGCTCGCTTTTTTGCTTGCGGGACTGCCGGGGTCTGCAAACGTGGGAGTCTATAGGATCCAACCCTTTCGTAACCGTGGACAAAGCGAACATCAACTTTTTGTGTACGGATATGCCAAATTTTCTACTCTACTTAGAATTGACAAGTGGCGGTCTGTAGATCCACCTTCACAAGTAGAAAAGAAAATCAACTTTTTTCTAGTTTTCATTGCACATATATTTAAGAAAAGAGACATGATTTGTTTTGAATGCCGTGAAAGGCGATTTTTCATTTGTTTACCGTGAAAAGCGATGTTTTTGCTGTGAAATGCGATTTACAATTCTTATCAAAAAGGAAAGACAGGAGTTGTGTTTTATGTCTCTTTAAAAAATACAAAATACAATGAAAAGCAAGAAAATGGGATCTAACTTCTCAGGAGATTGTGGGGACTCGTTAAGATTGATGGTCGTAAGTCGTGTGTGGACTCCGCCATCATCCTTTAGATGAGAACAAATGACGCTTTTGATTTGCTTGGCTCATCTTAAACCTCTTATTTTTAGAGGATAAAGACCAAGAGGAGGTCCTATATCCAATAAAAATCTAAGTAGACGAGCTGAAGAACCACGTCAGAGCCATGGAGACAGAAGGAGAAGGCCTTTGGGGGGTGGGGTGGCCCCCAAGGGACTTGGTCACGTTGTAGTGGTGGTCGGTGCAGGACTTCTTCAACAAAGAAGAGGTTGTTGTTGGAGCGTCGTAGTAATGTTTTCTTTCTAGGGTTTGCATGGTGTCTGTATTCGGTCCTTGAAATGGTGGAAATGGCCTCCTTTTATAGGCTTTCGGTGGCCATGAGGATAGTGTTTGAGCTTTTAAATGCATTAATTGCATTAATGCTCCATGATGGGAGGACTTACAAGTTTTTAATTTGTGTTTTTGTAACTCCTTTTTTCTTGGCTTTTGATTGGCCGTTGGAGAATAATGGGCTTTTAATTGCCTTTAAGCTCCATGATGGGAGGAATTACATGGTTTAATGCCATGATTGCACTTGACTTGTAACTCTCATTCCTTGCCTTCTGATTGGGCCGTCCAAAATAATGAGTAAATGACCAGATTAATTTGTCATAAAACGGGTCATTAACTGCATTAAGTGTCACCGAAGCATTTGAAGAGTCGCGGGCCACACCGCGTCTTTTGGAATTCTTCTCACGATGTAGGAGGCTTGATCACCAATATTGGATCTTCATGCCGTTTGATGTCAGATGATCATGTAATTTCAGACATTGATTGCTACCAGTGGGTTGATACCATTTGTCCTATCAATTTCTTGATCGGTTGGGCATAAAGTGTGTTATTTTGGTCAGTCGGTTGGAGATTTCGGAATGTCTGATAAAGAAACCATGATTTCGACGGCAGATTCATGATGTTGACGAGGATCGATGAGTTTCGTACCTCGAAGATCAGAATTTTGGACATTCACAGGGGCCAATCATCTCGAAACGCGAAAAAAACACCCGAAGGTGGGTTTTCGGTGGAAATTGGGTGACTCAGATTTCAAGGGTCGCTGCGACCATTGGCTAAGGTCGCCGGCGACCATGTGGGTTTTTACCCATTTCGATCCCTGATTTTCAGCCGTTTTCTGATTCTTTCTTCTTCGGTATTTTTCCTAACATTTTTGTACATGTTTTGGCCTGATCTCCTTGTAGAAAACTTGACGAGAAGCCTTGTATATCAAAGCGCAAAGTTTCCAATTTCCGGGAAAACGGAAAACTTTGTAGCGCAGAGTCGCCGATTTATTGTTAGAAGTCGAAACTAGGTCAAACGATGTCGGAATGACCTGAAATTTGAGGTGAAGTCTCCTAAGCAATAAATAAGACCGACCACATGCTTTTCTTTGAGTTTTGAAGCCATGTGGGGTCTTGTTGTTAGTAGACTTGTATCTATCGCGAGGAAGCATCCTCTCTTTAATGTACAGTCAACCGATGTCCAATTGACGTGAAATTGGACAGGGAGCCTATTGTTGTCAGTTTAAGATTATCCATTAGCTCCAATTTAGAAATCATGGTCCCGAGGGCCTCCACCGCCTGGAGGTCTAATTTAGCTTCCGGGGGTCAAAGTCTGGTCAAATGTTGTCGAACTGACCTAAAACTTGACATGCAGCCCTTTGGAAGTATTTTAAAATCACCCACGTGTTCTGTTTGATGAGTGATGGCCACGGTGGTTCTCGCCGCCGGGAGGCTTGGTTTTGTTGCTCAAGGGTTGATGTAGGGTCAAACGTTGTCGGTTTGACCTAAGACTTGACATGGAGCATTTAAGAGGTATTTTGAGACCATCCATAGGCTCTGATCGAAGATCTGATGTTTTCGACGTTGTCGTTGCCGGGAGGGCTAACTTTGCTGCGGCGGAATGACCTAGAATTTGATGTAGAGCCTTCTAGTGGCATTTTGAGGCCAACTGTGTGTTCTATTTGGTAATTCAAGGTTTCTAGTTTCACCATCGACGGGAGCTCCTGTTTAACTGCTGGAATAGTGAAGTTAGGCCAAATAATATTGAAATGGCCCAAAACTTCATATGTACTCTTCTTTTGGCTGTTTTGAAGAATCTTACAGTTTTTGTTTGATTCTGACAAGCTTGAAGTAGCATTGCTTACTTGTGGTAGGATGCGTCTTCATGTAGCTTCTTTATGTTGGAAGTATATGAAAAGGCAAAGTGACATTTTTGGTATCAACAGACTTCCCACAAGAAGTCCATTTAATTACATTTAAACTGGACTAGTGTTATGTTCAAACTAAGGCCCAGTTGAGGTGTTGAGCATACGTGCATGAATTGCTTCAATTGAAAATAAACCGGTCTTATCTTATACTATGTAAAGGAATGGGATATTGAAAACTCCAACACTTGGCTGGAGATCTGTGGCAGTCTTGATGGTGGGAAGTCTCTACAGCCCTCCTGTGTCTGGATCTCGGTGTAATGATTACCATGATGCACAACTTAAGGCTTCCAACTCCCTTAAATAATTGATCTTGATGAGTCACGCTTCATAGAGATTCCTCTGCGAAGAAACTGGCTCCCCTAATCTTGATGGGATTCTACTAGATGGGGATAAGATTCGATCCACTAATCTATCCGATTAGTGCAGATCTCTATATTATCTACAACATATCGAGTTTGTTTATTATAGTGAGACTGTATCTCTATTGGCAACTGCCATCTGCTTGATCTAACGTGGAACCCATGACATGCAGGCCACATAATTGTCAGTACTATGACCCTCTCAAAACATGTGATTTGAAATTAGATTTTACCAAAGGACTTGTTTTCCAATTGCAAAAGAATTGTATTTAAAAAGATGAAGGGCCATTCAAAAGAATCCCCCCCCCCCCCAACCAGATGTGAAGCTTCTTACAAAGCCATCCACGGTGTTGCTCTTGAAAGGCTTGGAGATTCTACTAAGTATGACAATAGCTTCTTTTTTGAAAACCCGAGTAGATTTGTCTGAGGATGGGAAGAGCTTCTGTGAACCAAGAAGTTTCTGGTCCGCCAGATGGAATGAATGAAAGCAAGCATGAGAGCTCCAACTAACATTCTCTTGAGATAGTAGAGAACACAAAAGGAATGATGAAATTTGGTTCCCTCCTCTGAGGATCGACCATCTCATTATATAGATACAAAAATGCCCAATCTTGGGCTACAATCTTGTAAAATACAATAAAAGAATCTCCTAAAACAATAACTAACATCTGTATATGAGGTTGACTTATTCTTTTCTACATAATTTTGTTGGGCTTTTCTATTTTACAAGTGGGTCATGAACTTGGGCCTTGATTATTCATTAACGCCTCCCCTCAAATTGATGCTGGAGAATCAATAAGCATCGATTTGCTAACCATGAATGGATGTTGTGGTCTTGGTAGGCCTTTGGTAAATATATGAGGAAGACTAATCGTGTCTCGCACATATTCATCACGAATAAAATGATAGTCCGCCTCAATGTATTTTGTGCGCTCATGGAAGATTGGATTTTCAGCAATTCAGATCGTACTTGTATTATCAGCATAGAGTGATGCTAGTTGACTTTGAGTAAACCCAAAACCTGAAAACAAGCCACATAGCCAAACTATTTTGGAGCAGGCATTGGACATAGATCAATATTCGGCTTCAGTGGATGACTTAAAAGTTTTATCTTGTTTTTTCCATTTCCATGACATTGAGGAATTCCCAAGATACATGCACCATCCTGTGGTAGAACGTCGAGTAATTGAGCATCCAGCCCAATCAACATTAGAGTATGTTCTGAGAGAAAGTGCGGTGCCAGCAGGAAAAAATAAGCCACAGGTAGAAGTGCTAAGAATGTAGTGTATAATACGCCGAACAACAGATAGATGAAGATCACAAATATGTGTCATGAACTGATTGACTAAACTGACTGTATAGGAAATGTCGGGGCGAGCAATGGTTAAGTAAATCAAACTGCCAACTAACCGACGATACATCGTTTTATTAGGGAGAGAATCTCTCGTATCTTGACTAAGTTTAACATTTACTTCTAGAGGTGTGTCAACTGGGGTGGAATTTTGAAGACCAACCATGTCAATGAGATCATTGGCATACTTGTGTTGATCAAGTATTAGTTCTTTCTCTGTTTGGTGAACCTCAAGACCCAAAAAGTATGTCAGTGGCCCTAAATCTTTCATATGAAAAGAACCATGAAGGAAAGCTTGAACGTGTTGAATCATAGCAGCATCAGTACCCAAAATGATGATATTATCCACATAGACGAGTAATACAGTTATCCCGCCAGATGTATTATGAAGAAATAGTGAAGGATCACATGGACTTTGATGAAAATTAAGTTGGATGATTGCTTCCCAAGATTTTATCAAACCAAGCCCAAGGAGATTATTTTAGACCATAAAGAGATGTCGTAAACGAACGTCACCAGGGTTGGCACTAGAGAACCCCTGTGGAAGGCGCATATATACCTTTTTTTTTAAGATAACCATGCAAAAAAGCATTCCTAATGTCAATCTGTTAAAGAGGCCAAGACTGAGAAGTTGTTATTGCAAGAATAGTACGAACAATAGTTATTCTTTCTAATGGAGCAAATGTCTCATCATAGTCAACACCATATTCTTGTTTATTCCCAAGAGCTACAAGTAGTGCCTTAAATCTATCTAGTGATCCATCAGATTTTTGTTTCACGGAGTATATGTTGGAAGTAGGTAGGCCTCGTGGATAGGTTTTCAAAACTTTTTGACCCACTTGACTTAGGGATCAACTATCCAGAAGGTCATAAACCATATCCAGGATGCAATCCCTCAATCTCATCAATCAAGTACAACAAAATACTATCTATAAGATAGAAATTAGCAACTACATGCAACAAAATAATCTACCATAAGAGGAGAAGCAGATTATACCTTTGGAACTTGGTAGTGCTCAAATTGAGGAGAAGACAATCAACTAGAACAAGAACTCTTCTTGAAGCAATTTGAGATCTCCATGACCTTGTTGTCTTCCACGATATGACCCTCTATCAAATCTTTTTTCTCAAGAAGATGTGTGGGATCTCCAAGAGAAAACCCTACTAGAAACTCTAAGGATCTAGAAGACAACTAGAAGAGAAAAGAGGAGAAAAAGAGTTGTGCAACACTTGCACTAGAGGCTCTTGGGCGTGGGATACTTGTTATGGATGTCCAAGGGGTGTTTCCCCTTATATAGTCCTCATGCAACCTCCTTTTCTTACTTCTCTTACTAATTGCATAAGAAGTCTCACTTCCATACAAATTAGTAACTTCTCATGCTACTATTACCACTATTGGAAGTCTCACTTCAAATAGAAATAGTAAGTTTCTAATTCCTTCCTTTTAGAGTTCAAGTAAGAATATAATCTTTCTAATAACTTGGGCTAGTTTGGGGACCACTAGGGATTCCTTAGAAAGCTGGCTCCAACTGGGACACGCGACTCCACATCTCATATGCAATCTGGGCCCTTAGTTAATTGCAAATAACATCACTATATAAATGCAATTGCACTCCAGTCTTAGAAATAAATTATAATGAAGACCCTAAACTTCCCAATTACCACAAGTATGCCCCTCTATCATTATCCATGGATCAATTGGAATAAATCTGTCCCATCCAATCTTAGATCCACATCTTATTATCCTTGAGCCCCAATTAATCACAGTGATCATCAGTACCATCCAATTAACTCTTAATCGAGATAGGTGCACACTTACTAATGATAAATCCATTAATTGACACAAGGAGATAATGTAGATAGATTCCATCTTAATCATTGTATGTTCCCACAGTCTTACTACCACGTACTCAAAACACCGAGGTGTTGACGTACAGTTGGCCTCACTCATTGGTGACTCAAAGCAAATGAATAGACAGAAACTTGAGGCCATCAATGTCTCAGGATTGAGAGCCTATTGCTAGGGAATTATGAGAGCAGTCCTTAAATCAAGACAATATTTCAAAAGGTGCTTCTCATGGTCGTTCAATACATCCAATGTACCAGCACCGTGATCCAGAATCTTCAATTCTGATGATTGAGACAAATCACACTATCTCATAGTGATCAAAGTGCTGTAACTTTATCAGATGAGATGCCCAGTCTCATCACTGGTTGTGAAGATATTTTAAGTATATGATTTGTGACACATGTCTCCCGTATGTGGATCTCATCCATATACATATATCACATCTAATATACTAATGGGACGCTTTTCATCTCATGAACCATTATGTCTTATGTATTGGTCATGTGCATTAAGTAATAAAACACCATTCATCTCATGAAAGGAAAGCATGATTTTATTGATAAACAAAGAAATTAATCAATTTATGACATCAACTGATGGATTGAGACCACACAATTTAACAATATACCCATTTGCACCCAATAGGTTTAGCGGATGGAGGGCAAGGTACGACATCCCAAGTATGATTCTCATGAAGTACATCCAATTATGCTTGCATAGCCATTTGCCAACATTCTTGCTTCACTACCTAAGAATAAGAATTAGGTATGGTGATGGATGACAATGCAGCAAGCAAAGAGGTATGGGAAAAACCATAACGATCTGGTGCCTAGCCGTGACGAGTGGATCGCTGAAGTGGAGGAACATAATCTTGATGAGGATCTGGATCAGATGCTGGTGGTGGATCTTGAGGGGGTGACAGTGTGGGAACATCAATTTTACACCATCACTCATAGACGACATTTGGTTTAAACCAAACAAGAGACGATGGTGAGGTATCGGGAGGAAAATTAGGTAAAAAAGAAAAAGAAGGTGCATAATCACTTTAATGCCGAAAGAAGTATTGCGTTTCAAGGAAAACCACATTCCTAGATATTCAAATACATTTGATATCCGGATCATAACAAAGAAAGCCCTTTTGATGGGAAGCATTACCAAGAAAAGCGCATTTGGCAAACCGAGCGGTTAATTTAGTGCGTTCAGAAAAAGGAAGATAAACAAAATACACACATCCAAAAGTATGTAGATGTGTATATATAGGTTGAGCATTGTATAAACGAAAATATGGCGACTCATTATTTAATTTTGGGGATGGAAGACGATTGATGAAATGAACAGCGGTAAATAGAGCTTCAAGCAAAAAACGGGCTGGAACTGAGGATTCAAGAAGAAGAGAATGGACAATGTTAAGAAGATGTTTGTTCTTTCTTTCTGCATTTTCATTCTGTTAAGGGATATATGGACAAGATCACTGAAATATTGTCCCTTTTTGTTGCAACAAATTCTGAAATTGATGGGACATATATTTCCCCCTTTGAATCTGATCATAAGATTTTGATGCAAGTAGAAAATTGAATTTCGACATAAGCCCAATATTTTTTAAACTGCATCGAAAACTTTCGATATGGAGTGTAACAAATAAACCGGCCATGTGAACCTACTATGGTCATCAATAAAGGTAACAAAGTATATATAGTGTGTATGAGAAATTACTGGAGTAATACCCCAAACATCACTGTGAACAATATCAAAGTATTTAGAAGCCAAAGTGTTATATATAGGAAATGGAAGAATCTTACTTTTGCCGAGCTTACACGTAGAACAATCCTTCACAACATTATGAGAAGAAATAATATTTTTATTAATCAAACCAATCCTAGAAAATGATAACAAAGTTTTGGGATTTGGATGGCCTAATCTATTGTGCCAAAGCTTCCAATTATTTTGAGAAGGAACGCAAAGAAATGCAAACTCAAATTTATTCCGAAGATTTGATAGACGCAGCAGAAAAAGACATCCACACTTAGGCCCCTTCACAATCACTTTCCCCGACACCTAATCCTGCACAACACAACTAGATTTAGAGAATGAGACATGACAATCATCATCTAAAAGTTGACCAAAAGAGACAAGATTTGCAGATTAAGGAGATGAGAAGACATTTTTCAGAGGGAGTTGGTAGGAAACATCACGAACAACTGTTATGGAAAGCTTTTCACCATCTGCAGTATGAACTTGCAGTTTTTCATTGTACTTACGAGTATTAGATAGTGAACCAAATGAGAAAGTCATATGGTTAGAGGCACCATAATCAAGATACCAAGGAGAAGACCAAGTGGTGATGAGTACCTAAACACCTAATACAAAAAAAAATAAATCATTCATAATCATTTGTTGGATCAGGTCGGGAGTGATCAAAGGATTGGGACCTAGTGTTTCCATTGGAGAACATGACGAGGTAACGGGAAGACTATCAGAAAAAGCAGCATTAGTTGTGGCATGGTAGGCACGAGGATTACAATTCTGATGCCTTTTTCTGCATTCACTGATAATATGACCAGTCACTTTGCAGTAATTACAGAGTTTTTGCTTACATTGAGAATCATAATGTCCAAGCCCCTAACTTGTTGGAAGTAGGTGAGCCTCAGGGATAGGTTTTCAAAACTTTTGACCTACTTGACTCAGGGATCAAGTACCCATAAGGCCATAAACCACATCCAGGATGCCATCCCTCTGACTCATCAATCATGTACAACAATAAATTCTATCTAGAAGATAAAAATCAGCAACACCATGCATCCAAAAATAATCCACAACAAATAGAGAAGTAGATTATACCTTTGGAGCCCGGTAGTGCTCTAATGGAGAAGAAGACTTGCTTGATGAAAAAACTCTTTCTTTAAGCAAACTTAGGATCTCCAAGACCTCTTAGCCTTCCACGTTATAACCTGTATCAGATCTCTTTTCTAAAGAAGATTGGTGGAAACTTCAAGAGAAAACCCAACTAGAAACTCCAAGGAGCTAGAAGAGAAAAAAAAGGAGAGAGAGGTGTGCAACTATTGAACAAAAGAGGGGCTCGGCGTGAATTCCAAGGTGGGACGTCCAGCCCCCTTTTGTCTCCTTTTATAGCTTTTTGCAACTCCTTTTCTTACTAATTAACTAGAAGTCTTACTTCCAAAACAATTAACAACTTTCTCCTTTTTAATTATTATAGAAGTCTCACTTCCACAACAATTAGTAACTTGCTATTACCACTATTAGAAGTCAAGTAGGATTAGTATCTTTCTAATATCCTGGGCTAGCGTGGGGACCATTAGGGATTCTATAGAAAGCTGGCTCCAACTGGGACACTATGACCCCACATCTCATGTGCAATCCGGGCCCAAAGCTAATTGCAAATAACACCACTATATAAATGCAATTGCACTCCAGTCTTTGGAATAAATTACAATGAAGACCCTAAACTTCCTAATTACCACAAGTAGGCCCCTCTATCAATATCCATGGATCAATTTGAATAAATATGTCACATCCAATCTTAGATCCACATCTTATTATCCTTGAGACACCATTAATCACAGTGATCATCAGTACCATCCAATTAACTCTTAATCGAGATAGGTGCGCACTTACTAACGACAAATCCATTAATTGGCACAAGGGGATAATATAGATAGATTTCATCTTGACCATTGAATGTTCCTACGGTCCTACTACCACATACCTAACACACCGAGGTGTTGACCTACACTTGGCCTCACTCATTGGTGACTCAAAGCAAATGAATAGATAGAAACTGGAGTTCATCAATGTCTAAGGATTGAGAGCTTATTACTAGGAAATTATGAGAGCAGACCTTAACATCGAGACAGTATTCCATATGGTGTTTCTCGTGGTCTTTCAATACATCAAATGTACTGATGGACCTGATTTCCTTCCTTTCCTCTCCTATCCGTCCCCGGGGTCACCGAGAGGGCCGACTGGAGGGAAAAAAGGGAGAGAAAGGCGGGCATCGACATTTTTATACGGGTATGCTAGATTTTCTATTCTTCTTGGAAATTAGAGATGGTGATCTGGAGATCCACCTTCGCAAGTAGAAAGGAAATCAATCTTTTTTCTAACTTTCCATTGCACGTATATTTAAAAAAAGAGACAAGGTTTTTTTTTTGATGCCGTGAGAGGCGATTTTTTTGTCGTAGGAGGCCATTTTGTGCCGTGAAAGGCGATTTACAAATCTCATCAATGAAGAAAGACAAGAAATGTGATTTTTTTTGTCTCTTAAAGAAAATACAAAATACTGCAGAAAAGTAAGAAAAGAGATCTGACTTCTCAGGAGATTACGGGGACTCGTTCAGATCGATTGTCGCAAGTCATGTATGGACTTCGCCATCGTCCTTCAGATGAGAACGCTTGATGCTTTGATTCTTTTGGATTGACTTGGACTTCAGTTTTTTAAAGGATAAGGACCAAGGGAAGGTCCTATATCTAATAAAAAACGAAGAGACGGGCTGAAAAGCCATGTCTAGGCCATGTTGAATATGAGAAGAGGGGGGCTTTGCCTTGGAGGGGAGTGCCCCCCAAGCGGCTTCAATCACCTTGTGGTGTTTGTCGCAGCAGAGTTTCTTCAGAGTATAGGGCTTCTGGAAATTTTGGACGATCTTTCGGACTGATTTTTCTTCGATTTTTTTGGATCTGTTCTTGGAATGATCTCCTATTTATAGGCATTTGGTAGCCATTTAGGAGTGTTTATGAGTTTTGATGGCTTTAAAGCTCCATGATGGGAGGAGTTACAAGTTTTTATTTCTTTGATTTTGTAACTCCTTTTTCCTTGAATCTGATTAGCTGATGGAGAATGATGGGCTTTTAATCGCCTTTAATCTCCATGATGAGAGGAGTTTCATAGCTTTAATGCCATGATGACTTTGACTTGTAACTCCCATTCTCTTGAATCTGATTGGGCCGTCCAAAATAATGAGTTAATGACCGCATTTAGTTGGGTCAATTAACAACATTAAGTGGTCGCCGGGGATTTAAAGATTCGCGAGTCGTGCCATGTCTTTTGGAATTCTTCTTGCGATGATCGACGATGGATCTTCATGTTGATCGATACCGGATGACCCTGCAACTTCAGACATAGATTGCTAACAGCGGGCTGGTACCATCTGTCTTGTCGATTTGTCGATTGGTCGGACAGAAAGTGTACTTTCTTGGTCGGCCGGTTGGCAATCTCGGAGTGATCGATGATGATTCCATGCTTTTAAAGGCGGATCCGTGATGTTGACGAAGATTAGTCATTTCTGAGCATCAAAAATCAGATCTTAGGAAATCATAGGGGCTGGAACTCCCGAAACGCGAAAAGGATTGGAAAACGGGCCTTCCGGTGGAAATCCAGTGACCCGAATTTCCAGAGTCGCCGACGACCATGGGGGATTTTTTCTCTCCTTTGGTCGCCGTTTTGTCGGCCATTTTTCGAACTTTTTGTTTCTTTTTCTCTCCTCTATTTTTCTTAACATTTTTCCTCAAGAGTCGAAAATAGGTCAAACGATGTCAGAATGACCTGAAATTTGAGCTGAAGCCTCTTGAGCAGTAAATAGGATCAACCATGGGCTTTGGTTTGAGTTTTGAAGCCGTTTGGGGTCCCGTCGCTGCTAGGCTTGATTTTGCTTTAAGGAAGATGTCACGCTTTGATGTGTGGACAACTGATGTCCGATTGACCTGAAATTTGACAGAGAGCCTATTGGAGTCATTTTGAGATGATCCATTAGTTTCGATTTGGATGTCATGGTCCCGGGGTGCTCCGCCGCAGGTAGCCTTGATTTTCTTTCAGAGCGTCAAAGTCAGTTCAAACGTTGTCCCAATGGCATGAAATTTGACGTGCAGCCATTTTGAAGCATGTTGAAGCCGCCCATGCACTTTGTTTGACGAGTAATGGTCCCGGTGGTTCTCACCGCCAAGGGGCTTGATTTTCTTTCGGAGCATCGAAGTCGGGTCAAATGTTGCCAGAATGACCTAAAATTTGATGTGGAGCCTTTTGGAGGTATTTTGAGACCATCCGTAGGCTCAGATCGAAGTTTTGTTTTCTTCGACGCCGCCGCCGCCATGAGCGCCTGTTTGGTTGCCGGAGGAGTGAAGTTGGGTCAAATGATGTCGAAATGGCCCAAAACTTCATGTGAACTCCTCTTTTGGTTGTCTTGAAGGATCTATCACTTTTCAAGTGATTTTGACAAGATTTGTTGCTTGAAGTAGCATTGCCCGTTTGTAGTATGATAGGGCTTCATGTGGCTTTTTGGTGTTGAAGAGGCAAAGTGACATTTTTGGTGTCAACAAATGCCCCTCAAGGTACAACGACGAGTAGCTTTTGGAGTCGATGTGCCTCGAAGAGAAACTTGAAGGAGAGCTTTTTTATTTGACCAAGAGTCTTTGAGCATTTTTTTAATAACCTTTTGAGTTTCCAAGGGGATTTTATGGTAGTGAGAGGGATCACGTACCATCTCAAGGCAAAGTTTTGAAAATGACATGAGGGAGTAGGATTTGGATTTTGGATTTTGGGTTTTCCTTTTGACCTTGTGAACCTAAGGGCTGTATGTGGCACATCAGGCGATCAAAAAGGTTTTTGGTTTTTGACCTTGTGACCTAACGAGTAGTATGTGGCAGGTTACGGGGTCGGGGTTTGATTTTTGGATTTTGACCTTGTGACCCAACAAGCTGTATGTGGCAAGTTGGGGGGTCAGATTTGGTTTTGACCTTGTGATTTAACAAGCTGTATGTGGCAAGCTAGGGGGTCAGGTTTGGATTTTATAAAATGTCAATTTCAAGATTTTTGGCTCAATTTGGTATATGAGGTGGGATGGTTTGAAATTTTGGAAACTCATGAGGCTTGGATTTTTTTCTGTGGTCCAATCAACTCAAAAGAGGCATGGAACCACTTTGTATGCTCTTGGTAAGAGGAGTTTTTTTTTAAAGGAAGCCCTTTTTAGTGCCTAGGTGGTCAAACCTGGCTCATGTGGGCTAGCCCATGGGACTTTAAGCTTTTTTTTTTTAAAGATGGCTTAGATCTCACATGATGTCATTTTGTAAAGAATATCTAAAAATATCTCTTTTAGATAGAGAATATCTAAAAATATCCTTACTTGGAGAGAATCTCTCAAGTTTCCTTTCTTTTGGGAGAGATTTTCTCAAAGTATCTCTCTTTGGGAGAGAATATTCTCATTCCCTTTCTTTTTGGAGAAAATTTCTCAAAGAATCTTCTCTTTCGGAGAGAATATCTCAAATCTCCTTTCTTTTGGGAAGGTTGCTAATTTTTAGCACTTACCTCCTTTCTTTTCTCCTTATTTCCTCTTTTGGTTTGCTCTCTTCTATAAAAGCAAGAGGAGATTGGATCTTTGCTTCTTTGCTTTCTTTCTTTGCAAGAGTCTTCAAGAGTGCTCCAAGATCAAGAATTCTTCTTCTTCTTCTTCAAAGATCTTCAAGTTTTTCTTCTTCTTCTCCATCAATGGCTTCAAGTAAGTTTTCTTCCTCCATAAGAAATTCCATGTAAAAGTAGAAATTACTTTCGTTTTCTTTTCTTTCCCTTTTTTTCTTTCTTTTTCTTTTTCTCCACGTGTTTTCTTTTTCATTTTTTTTCACGTGCTGTTTTTTTTTTTTTTTTTTTGCTGATGTTGTTTTTTTTTTTTTTGCACGTTTTTTTTTCTTTTCTTGGCTTACAGACAGGTCCGTACGGACCAGGCAGTACTGCCATGTGGCAGTGGGCCACGACCTGCTGGCCAAATTTTTTTTTCTTTTGAAGAAATCTCTTTTTTTTTTTTTGCTTCTATTTTTTTTTCTCTCCAAGATAACGAGGTTTATGCACCATGGGGCTTATGCATTCCAAGATGTTCATGCATACTTTTTTTTTTATGCATCAAGATAGAAGGCTAGAATCTCTAGGTCATGTCAACATGAATTTTGACTTTGAAAAAATTTGATTGGTTTTGACCAAGTTGGGTTGGAATTGAACAAACTTTGGTTAAAGTTTTCCTAACATCTAATACATGATGATTTTTTATGCATGCTTTTTAGTAAATTGATCGGAAGCATGATAATGCATACCTGGAAATCTTTTGCAAGTTTTAGGATTTGGAGCTCGCAGCAATATTGAGCCCTTTCCTGATCTTGCTAGATTTTGAGGAGCTTTGTAAGTTTTGGGGTTTGGAGCTCGCAGCGATGTTGAGCCCTTCTTCAAGCTTTTGGAGATTTGATGAGATCGGTTTGATCTCGCAGCAATGTTTAAGTTCAAACCTTCTTTGATGAGGCTTCATTGAGCTTGCAGCGATGTTGAGCTCATCTTCAAGCTTCCTATCTTCTTCGGGATGTTTCCATTTTCTTCGGAATTGTCCCGGAATCATGCCAAAATCTCGCTAGAATTTTCTCTTTTTTTAAGCAAAATTTTGTCACTTTGATGATTGATTTTTCCTTTTTCATCTTTTGCAGGTAGTTCCTCCAAAACGAATAAGGGCAAAGAGCATATTACTGATGCACCTCGTCGGTCTACTAGGTCTCCTAATGTGGCCGTACAGAAGGCCTGGGAGAAGGTCCAGTTTGTGGAGAAGAACTTGGAAGAATGCGACTCCCTCAACCGCGATGAGATGAGACAGCGATTGATCGCTCTTAAGGATGAGGAGTTTTACAGGATTATGGCAAGCAACCGTCCTTGGATCATGAACGATCAGAGCATTGTGCCCAAGCCTACCTTTTTCTTTGGTGACGCAGTCCTTGACAACTTGACGTACCAGAGGAGATGTTTTCAGTTCTTTAACACAGTTGATGGTAAGAGAGAACTATTTCTACCCGATCGACCTTTGATCGGATTGTCTCGATAATGAGTCTTTCTCCCACGTGTCCCAAGAGGGAGGCTCCTCTAAGCTGGGTGAAGAGGACCAATGTGATAAAGACTGGGGTTTTTGTTGGCAGCCCTTCCGGATATACGGAGAAATCACCTATCCGTATGGACATGTTGATGCCCTCCAGTGGCTACCAAGGTTCTGACCATCCATCGATCAATTTGAGACTAGTTGGTGAAAGTCCTTGGGATCCTAACCCTAGAGGGGGGGGGGTGAATAGGGTGAGCTACAATTGTGACCAATTAAGACCAATTTTAATTTCTTAAAACTAACTAGTCACATGTGATGATTAACCATACAATATGCGGAAGCTAAACAAAAACAATCACCACATAGCAATCACCACAACACAATATTTATAGTGGTTCGGCCAACGTGCCTACATCCACTACCGGCTTGTGCATCCAACACCCCACCGGATTTCCACTATTTATGCTTTTTCAAAGGCTAAGCAATAACCTATACAATGTTGTTTTTCTAGGCTAAACAACAACCTCTCAATGTGCTTTTATAGGCTAAGCAATAACCTCTACAAGATGCTTTTCTTAGGCTAAGCAATAACCTTTACAAGATGCTTTTCTTAGGCTAAGCAATAACCTTACAAGATGCTTTTCTTAGGCTAAGCAATAACCTTTACAAATGAGAGATTTCTCAAAGAAGGTGTCTTCACAAAAGAACACTCTAAGAGATTACAATTTAAGCTCAAATTAATTTGCCTCTAAATAGGCGGATATGAAAATGTAAACTAACTCACACAAACACTCAAACAAATGCAAAGATGTATGCTTATGAAGTGTGTGTGTGTGAAAACTTCAATCAAGTTTAAAAGTAAGCTCAATCAATTTATGCTTAATGCAATTTGAAAGTTTAAGGCACAAAAAGATATGATTGAAGTTCTATGCAAATCACTTGAACAATTACACACTTGTGAATGATATGAAAATCTAAAGATCACAAGTTGTATGAAAGTGTTTAAGCCTAATCAAGTGATGCATGTGCAATGTTGTTTTCAAAACTAATTTGACTAAAGATTAAATGAATGAAAACAACAAGGGAAGTTTCAACCAAGTGAAATAATCATGCAATAAAAGAAATCAAAGATTTAGGCTAAGCATGATTAAGAAAGAGTAAGACAAAACTTAGGTTGAAATCAAAGTGATGAATCCAATCTTGAAAATCAAAGATGAAGGGAAGAATGGATTCAACACATCATTGTTATCATGCTTGAAATCATTTTCCAAAGTTTCAAATAAAGCACATAACAAATGATTAATTAAAAGTAAAACTTACTTGGAGATTTAACTTAGTTGATCCAAGCTTAAGCTTCACTTAATGACCCTTTAGCCTTTCCAACTTCATCCCCTTTCTTTGGCTCCAATATAGTCTCAAAGGTCCATAGTTCAAGCACCAAAGAAGGTTGGAAATGAATGGACTTTATAGCAAAAAAGTGTCCAACGGCTAGTTGTCTCGGTCGACCTAGAAGGGGCTCGGTCGACCTAGAAAGCAAAACGGTCAAAAAAATGACCGTTGGAGCTTGCAGTTCAGAACCTGCACAGTCGCCCGACAGTTGTCTCGGTCGACCGAGAGGCAGGTCTCGGTCGACCGAGACACCTGCCAAAAACAGCCCACTTTTCCATTTTTTGGGTTTTTGAAGATATCCTTTGGGGATCTTGTTGGGCCATTAAAATCAAGCTAGAATACATGTTTTAAGACATACTAAGATGTTTAAAAACATGAAACACCCAAAGCCTAAAATGATTCAAAAGATTAAAACCATAGGCTAGCTTGATTTGATAAAACTCTTATCAAATGAAAATGCATACAAAAATGATTCTTTTTTTAGATGAATGTATGCAAAGCTCAAACCTAAATACTCAACATGATTTTCCAAATATAATGCTCAAGGAAATAGGTTTTCAAAAGAGTTTTGGGTTCTAAAACCAATGCATCCAAGTTTAGAACCAAAACATGCATAAAACAAAAACTTTTCCAAATCATAAAAGCTATGCATGTATAAAATCAGATTTCAAGGTTTCTAAAAACAATGCATGTGTGAAATATCAAATGATGCTAAAGTGCAAATGCATCCATCAAATTGCAAATACAAAATCCCTAACAATCTCCCCCTTTGCAATTTGATGGCAACTTACTCATCATTGAAATTACACACTCTGTCTTCAGCTCCCCCTAAGCTGGACAAGTCTTGAAATCTTCTTGGATGCTCCTCCTCTTAGCTTGGGCTCTTGGGCTCTCTTCTTCAATCTTCTTGATGCTTGGTGCTTGATCAATCTTCAAGCTTTCTATTCATCTTCCTTTCTTTATGACCAAGCATCTTCTTTAGCTCCAAGCTTTCTTTCTTCTATTTGCTCTCCCCCTTTGACCATGCCTCTCTCCCTTTGGCAAGATATGCATTCTCTCCCTTTGAAGAAGATCATACACAACTCTCCCCTTCTCCCCTTAGGAAGCTTGGACATTCTCTTCACCCTTTTGAGAACTTGAATTCTTTCTTCCCCTTTGAAGAGTAGGAGATCTTCGAGTACTTGAACTCTCTCTCCCCCTTTGACATTAAATTGCAAAGGTACCTACACACATGAAATAAGGAAAATACCTTTAGTAGCACCTGTTAACAAATGAAATCGAAAATGAAATACATAACAGGCTTTCATGTATGGAAGTTATCTCTAAGGGCTCAAAGGCAATCCAAGGGTGAATTTGATCAAAACTAATTCTTCCTACGATGGTTTACACTCCCCCTCAATCCATTCTCTCCTTTTGTCAAACCTTTGACAAAGATATAACTATTTGTTGCAAGGAGAAGATGGTTTAACCAAGTGAGGGTCAACTTCAAGGAAAGGATTAGGTTCATTTAACTATAAGGCTCATATGATCAAATTACCAAAAGAGAGCTAGGTCAAGGTGAAAAGCAATCATGGATACCAATTGGAAAAACAAAGAATACCAATTGAGATTTAAGGATATGACTATTAAAACAATCACTCTAAAATGGATTTAAAAATATAACTATTAGGAAAAATCCAAATTAGAGCTATCCATGAAGCAATGGGGTTTACTAATCATAGCATCAAATAATTTAACTATGAAAATCATATGCTATGAAAGTTTTTGAACTCATTTCATTCAATCACTAAATATGACTATTAAAGTGCAAGAAAGAGTGAAATGAAATTCAATCATGAAGCCAACCTCAACTAATAACCAACCAATATTATGAATACATAAACATGGTGGTCATGAGATATACCTATATGAGCAAAAGAGAGGTGGCAACATGAGCATTATGATGCTAATGGTGTGTGACATGGAACAATCATATTACTTATCAAGTTCAATCCAATGCACATAATGTTTATCACATACACAAGATAAGATATCAATTGGATATGAAATCAATGGAAAGTTATACCAAATGAAACCAATTGAATATGATAACATGATTAAAAGCAAGGATGTGACAAACCCAAAATCCCATCAAGCAACATAATGCATATTCATCACTTTTAAAGATATAACTAATAAGCATAGTGATGAACAAGGTAAATTGCAATGCAAAATTATATAACTTGGTAAAGCATGCAATTTCTAAAGTGTCAAAATCATATGAATTCAACATCTAAGATATCCATCAAACATATAGAAATATGAGGAATAGATTTCAAAGAATTTCATATGATCAAGAACACTACTATGAAGTTGAAACATGTATAAGGATGATACCAAGAGAATCTACATGAGTCAACATCATAACCATCCAAAAAGATATGACTATAAGGCATAGAGGGTGGATTTGGGTTCTAGTATGGTTTCTACAAATAAAACTAAGATCACAACCAAACATGGAACCAAATGTCATTTGCATATAAAAAGAATGTAAATCAACAAGCAAAGATGCAAACAACATACATTTCCATTTCTAAGATAATGAAACCAAAAGAAAAGGAAATGAAAACATGGAACATGCTTTAGATGAATATAACTAATGATGTTATAGAGCATTTCCAATCATACAATCTTCAAGGCATTTCAATAAACAAAATCCAACAATGAGCATAAAGAGAATGATTTTGAAGATCAATTTTCAACATTGTATTTGAAAAGATATAACTTAATTGAAACACATACAAGTTGATAATTCAAAACAATGATTTTCCATAGAAGGGTATAACTTAGAAATCCATGGAAAAACTTGAATTGATTCAAATCATTTGTTCAAAAAATATTACTATCATATCTACACAAATGATTCAACAACAATTGATCATGAAGAGTCTAGCTATGAAAGCTTTTGAAATCACAATCAATTGATCATGTAGAAATGCAATGCTAAACATAAATGCAAAAAGCAAATCAAACATGATGAAATTATAATCAAAAGATTTTGAAAACCATGAAGTGTAACTAGAATGGTGCATGAAAACAAAATCAATTGATCATAAAGAAACAATGCATTTAAATAATTGTAACTAAGAAAGACAAAATGCAAAGCAACAAGACCAACAAAATGATTTAACTATTAAAGAATAGGTTGGTCAAGTAGGTTCAAGGCCCTAAGGTTTGTCTAGGTAAATAACTTTAGGAATCCACCTAAGGTCTTGAGAGGGTTGAACTTTGAGGTCTATTTTGGACTTCTCACCAACTATAGGAGATTTAACTTGATAAATTTTCAATTTGAACTTATCACCATGATATTTAGATTTTACTAAATTTGGCTTAGAATGGTGATTAGTCTTTTGATGTTGGTGAGTTTGTTTCTTTGGGGATTGTTTCACTTTTCTTTTCTTCTTACTTTCTCCCTTTACTTGACTTTTGAATTTTAGATTTAACTTAGCAACTTTCTTCAAAAGTTCTTTCATGGGTTCATATAAGGGAGGTAGGTTGAGAAGCTTTTTGTTCTTAGATTCTTTCAAGCTTGGTTTAACTTGTTTAAGCTTTTTAGAATCTATCTTGGGAGACTCCTTGTTAATTGGTTTAACTTGTTTAAGCTTTATGGAGTCTTCCTTGGATTTTAGTGTCTTACCCTTCAAGTATGATTTTACTTTCTTTGGTTCAAAGAAGGGATTAGACACATTGCTTCTTCTTAGTTTGCACTCAAACCTAAAGTGTCCTTCATTGCCACAATAATCACATTTTGTTTTAGGCAAGTGACAAAGAGTGCTAGAGAAAGAGGACTCACCTTTCACAAATGTGTTGGTGAATTTAGGGTCATAAGACATATTCCTATTAAATCCAATACCCGTCCTATCTCCATGAGGCTTACCCAATTTAAATAATTTTTCAAGTCTATCTTCACTTTGGGTAAACTTGCACTCATACTTTTGTTTATACTCTTCAAGTTGAGTGACTTTTGTTTTAAGGGTTGAATTTTCATTTTTAACTTTTGTTAGTTCATTTTCAATTCCCTTAAAATTGTTTAGCTCTTCATAGGCAAGTTTTAACTTAGATTTAAGCTCATTAACAACATTAGATCCAAGTTCTAAAGTTTTTAAATTACTTTTAGCATTAGACAAATTTTCATTGGAAATTGTCAACTTGGAATTTAAATAGTTAATGTTTTCATCTTGTCTTTTAATTGTATCTCTTAGGTTCAAATTTTCATTTTTAAGCTCATCACAATTTATCTTAATCTCATTTAATTCATCTTGAGCATTAGATAAATTTTCCTTAGAGATAGTCAATTTAGATTCAAGATTGTTAAAGTCTTGCCTTTGTAATTGATCTCTTAGTTTTAGATTTTCCTTATTGACATTTTCATAACCCATCTTTAATTCTTTTAGTTCATCTTGAATGTTGGATAGGTTATTTAAAGAGATCATGAACTTAGAGTCTAGACATTTTATTACTTCTTCTTTCTCTCTAAGTTCATCTTTTGAAGAGGCTAGCTCTTTGTTTAGTCTATTTGATTCTTCTTTTAGACTTTTATTTCTCTTATCAAGCTTTGAAGATAATGTATATAATTCATTATAGGCTTGTTGAAGATCATCTTCATCATACTCATTTTCTTCCTCTTTTGAGTCAAATTGATATTCATTTAAGTGAGGGTTTGAATCTCCAATAGAAGGAAGAATGAGGGGTCTAGAAGAATCTACAAAGTCTAGCATAGTGGAGTCCATTCTAATTATTTTCAAATAAGCACAACTCTAGGGTTTAGACTCTAGGTTTTTACACCCAATCAAGAGTTCCAAAAACACTTGATCCTAATATAGAGCACTTGGCTCTGATACCAATTGAAAGTCCTTGGGATCCTAACCCTAGAGGGGGGGGGGGGGGTGAATAGGGTGAGCTACAATTGTGACCAATTAAGACCAATTTTAATTTCTTAAAACTAACTAGTCACATGTGATGATTAACCATACAATATGCGGAAGCTAAACAAAAACAATCACCACATAGCAATCACCACAACACAATATTTATAGTGGTTCGGCCAACGTGCCTACATCCACTACCGGCTTGTGCATCCAACACCCCACCGGATTTCCACTATTTATGCTTTTTCAAAGGCTAAGCAATAACCTATACAATGTTGTTTTTCTAGGCTAAACAACAACCTCTCAATGTGCTTTTATAGGCTAAGCAATAACCTCTACAAGATGCTTTTCTTAGGCTAAGCAATAACCTTTACAAGATGCTTTTCTTAGGCTAAGCAATAACCTTACAAGATGCTTTTCTTAGGCTAAGCAATAACCTTTACAAATGAGAGATTTCTCAAAGAAGGTGTCTTCACAAAAGAACACTCTAAGAGATTACAATTTAAGCTCAAATTAATTTGCCTCTAAATAGGCGGATATGAAAATGTAAACTAACTCACACAAACACTCAAACAAATGCAAAGATGTATGCTTATGAAGTGTGTGTGTGTGAAAACTTCAATCAAGTTTAAAAGTAAGCTCAATCAATTTATGCTTAATGCAATTTGAAAGTTTAAGGCACAAAAAGATATGATTGAAGTTCTATGCAAATCACTTGAACAATTACACACTTGTGAATGATATGAAAATCTAAAGATCACAAGTTGTATGAAAGTGTTTAAGCCTAATCAAGTGATGCATGTGCAATGTTGTTTTCAAAACTAATTTGACTAAAGATTAAATGAATGAAAACAACAAGGGAAGTTTCAACCAAGTGAAATAATCATGCAATAAAAGAAATCAAAGATTTAGGCTAAGCATGATTAAGAAAGAGTAAGACAAAACTTAGGTTGAAATCAAAGTGATGAATCCAATCTTGAAAATCAAAGATGAAGGGAAGAATGGATTCAACACATCATTGTTATCATGCTTGAAATCATTTTCCAAAGTTTCAAATAAAGCACATAACAAATGATTAATTAAAAGTAAAACTTACTTGGAGATTTAACTTAGTTGATCCAAGCTTAAGCTTCACTTAATGACCCTTTAGCCTTTCCAACTTCATCCCCTTTCTTTGGCTCCAATATAGTCTCAAAGGTCCATAGTTCAAGCACCAAAGAAGGTTGGAAATGAATGGACTTTATAGCAAAAAAGTGTCCAACGGCTAGTTGTCTCGGTCGACCTAGAAGGGGCTCGGTCGACCTAGAAAGCAAAACGGTCAAAAAAATGACCGTTGGAGCTTGCAGTTCAGAACCTGCACAGTCGCCCGACAGTTGTCTCGGTCGACCGAGAGGCAGGTCTCGGTCGACCGAGACACCTGCCAAAAACAGCCCACTTTTCCATTTTTTGGGTTTTTGAAGATATCCTTTGGGGATCTTGTTGGGCCATTAAAATCAAGCTAGAATACATGTTTTAAGACATACTAAGATGTTTAAAAACATGAAACACCCAAAGCCTAAAATGATTCAAAAGATTAAAACCATAGGCTAGCTTGATTTGATAAAACTCTTATCAAATGAAAATGCATACAAAAATGATTCTTTTTTTAGATGAATGTATGCAAAGCTCAAACCTAAATACTCAACATGATTTTCCAAATATAATGCTCAAGGAAATAGGTTTTCAAAAGAGTTTTGGGTTCTAAAACCAATGCATCCAAGTTTAGAACCAAAACATGCATAAAACAAAAACTTTTCCAAATCATAAAAGCTATGCATGTATAAAATCAGATTTCAAGGTTTCTAAAAACAATGCATGTGTGAAATATCAAATGATGCTAAAGTGCAAATGCATCCATCAAATTGCAAATACAAAATCCCTAACAATCTCCCCCTTTGCAATTTGATGGCAACTTACTCATCATTGAAATTACACACTCTGTCTTCAGCTCCCCCTAAGCTGGACAAGTCTTGAAATCTTCTTGGATGCTCCTCCTCTTAGCTTGGGCTCTTGGGCTCTCTTCTTCAATCTTCTTGATGCTTGGTGCTTGATCAATCTTCAAGCTTTCTATTCATCTTCCTTTCTTTATGACCAAGCATCTTCTTTAGCTCCAAGCTTTCTTTCTTCTATTTGCTCTCCCCCTTTGACCATGCCTCTCTCCCTTTGGCAAGATATGCATTCTCTCCCTTTGAAGAAGATCATACACAACTCTCCCCTTCTCCCCTTAGGAAGCTTGGACATTCTCTTCACCCTTTTGAGAACTTGAATTCTTTCTTCCCCTTTGAAGAGTAGGAGATCTTCGAGTACTTGAACTCTCTCTCCCCCTTTGACATTAAATTGCAAAGGTACCTACACACATGAAATAAGGAAAATACCTTTAGTAGCACCTGTTAACAAATGAAATCGAAAATGAAATACATAACAGGCTTTCATGTATGGAAGTTATCTCTAAGGGCTCAAAGGCAATCCAAGGGTGAATTTGATCAAAACTAATTCTTCCTACGATGGTTTACACTCCCCCTCAATCCATTCTCTCCTTTTGTCAAACCTTTGACAAAGATATAACTATTTGTTGCAAGGAGAAGATGGTTTAACCAAGTGAGGGTCAACTTCAAGGAAAGGATTAGGTTCATTTAACTATAAGGCTCATATGATCAAATTACCAAAAGAGAGCTAGGTCAAGGTGAAAAGCAATCATGGATACCAATTGGAAAAACAAAGAATACCAATTGAGATTTAAGGATATGACTATTAAAACAATCACTCTAAAATGGATTTAAAAATATAACTATTAGGAAAAATCCAAATTAGAGCTATCCATGAAGCAATGGGGTTTACTAATCATAGCATCAAATAATTTAACTATGAAAATCATATGCTATGAAAGTTTTTGAACTCATTTCATTCAATCACTAAATATGACTATTAAAGTGCAAGAAAGAGTGAAATGAAATTCAATCATGAAGCCAACCTCAACTAATAACCAACCAATATTATGAATACATAAACATGGTGGTCATGAGATATACCTATATGAGCAAAAGAGAGGTGGCAACATGAGCATTATGATGCTAATGGTGTGTGACATGGAACAATCATATTACTTATCAAGTTCAATCCAATGCACATAATGTTTATCACATACACAAGATAAGATATCAATTGGATATGAAATCAATGGAAAGTTATACCAAATGAAACCAATTGAATATGATAACATGATTAAAAGCAAGGATGTGACAAACCCAAAATCCCATCAAGCAACATAATGCATATTCATCACTTTTAAAGATATAACTAATAAGCATAGTGATGAACAAGGTAAATTGCAATGCAAAATTATATAACTTGGTAAAGCATGCAATTTCTAAAGTGTCAAAATCATATGAATTCAACATCTAAGATATCCATCAAACATATAGAAATATGAGGAATAGATTTCAAAGAATTTCATATGATCAAGAACACTACTATGAAGTTGAAACATGTATAAGGATGATACCAAGAGAATCTACATGAGTCAACATCATAACCATCCAAAAAGATATGACTATAAGGCATAGAGGGTGGATTTGGGTTCTAGTATGGTTTCTACAAATAAAACTAAGATCACAACCAAACATGGAACCAAATGTCATTTGCATATAAAAAGAATGTAAATCAACAAGCAAAGATGCAAACAACATACATTTCCATTTCTAAGATAATGAAACCAAAAGAAAAGGAAATGAAAACATGGAACATGCTTTAGATGAATATAACTAATGATGTTATAGAGCATTTCCAATCATACAATCTTCAAGGCATTTCAATAAACAAAATCCAACAATGAGCATAAAGAGAATGATTTTGAAGATCAATTTTCAACATTGTATTTGAAAAGATATAACTTAATTGAAACACATACAAGTTGATAATTCAAAACAATGATTTTCCATAGAAGGGTATAACTTAGAAATCCATGGAAAAACTTGAATTGATTCAAATCATTTGTTCAAAAAATATTACTATCATATCTACACAAATGATTCAACAACAATTGATCATGAAGAGTCTAGCTATGAAAGCTTTTGAAATCACAATCAATTGATCATGTAGAAATGCAATGCTAAACATAAATGCAAAAAGCAAATCAAACATGATGAAATTATAATCAAAAGATTTTGAAAACCATGAAGTGTAACTAGAATGGTGCATGAAAACAAAATCAATTGATCATAAAGAAACAATGCATTTAAATAATTGTAACTAAGAAAGACAAAATGCAAAGCAACAAGACCAACAAAATGATTTAACTATTAAAGAATAGGTTGGTCAAGTAGGTTCAAGGCCCTAAGGTTTGTCTAGGTAAATAACTTTAGGAATCCACCTAAGGTCTTGAGAGGGTTGAACTTTGAGGTCTATTTTGGACTTCTCACCAACTATAGGAGATTTAACTTGATAAATTTTCAATTTGAACTTATCACCATGATATTTAGATTTTACTAAATTTGGCTTAGAATGGTGATTAGTCTTTTGATGTTGGTGAGTTTGTTTCTTTGGGGATTGTTTCACTTTTCTTTTCTTCTTACTTTCTCCCTTTACTTGACTTTTGAATTTTAGATTTAACTTAGCAACTTTCTTCAAAAGTTCTTTCATGGGTTCATATAAGGGAGGTAGGTTGAGAAGCTTTTTGTTCTTAGATTCTTTCAAGCTTGGTTTAACTTGTTTAAGCTTTTTAGAATCTATCTTGGGAGACTCCTTGTTAATTGGTTTAACTTGTTTAAGCTTTATGGAGTCTTCCTTGGATTTTAGTGTCTTACCCTTCAAGTATGATTTTACTTTCTTTGGTTCAAAGAAGGGATTAGACACATTGCTTCTTCTTAGTTTGCACTCAAACCTAAAGTGTCCTTCATTGCCACAATAATCACATTTTGTTTTAGGCAAGTGACAAAGAGTGCTAGAGAAAGAGGACTCACCTTTCACAAATGTGTTGGTGAATTTAGGGTCATAAGACATATTCCTATTAAATCCAATACCCGTCCTATCTCCATGAGGCTTACCCAATTTAAATAATTTTTCAAGTCTATCTTCACTTTGGGTAAACTTGCACTCATACTTTTGTTTATACTCTTCAAGTTGAGTGACTTTTGTTTTAAGGGTTGAATTTTCATTTTTAACTTTTGTTAGTTCATTTTCAATTCCCTTAAAATTGTTTAGCTCTTCATAGGCAAGTTTTAACTTAGATTTAAGCTCATTAACAACATTAGATCCAAGTTCTAAAGTTTTTAAATTACTTTTAGCATTAGACAAATTTTCATTGGAAATTGTCAACTTGGAATTTAAATAGTTAATGTTTTCATCTTGTCTTTTAATTGTATCTCTTAGGTTCAAATTTTCATTTTTAAGCTCATCACAATTTATCTTAATCTCATTTAATTCATCTTGAGCATTAGATAAATTTTCCTTAGAGATAGTCAATTTAGATTCAAGATTGTTAAAGTCTTGCCTTTGTAATTGATCTCTTAGTTTTAGATTTTCCTTATTGACATTTTCATAACCCATCTTTAATTCTTTTAGTTCATCTTGAATGTTGGATAGGTTATTTAAAGAGATCATGAACTTAGAGTCTAGACATTTTATTACTTCTTCTTTCTCTCTAAGTTCATCTTTTGAAGAGGCTAGCTCTTTGTTTAGTCTATTTGATTCTTCTTTTAGACTTTTATTTCTCTTATCAAGCTTTGAAGATAATGTATATAATTCATTATAGGCTTGTTGAAGATCATCTTCATCATACTCATTTTCTTCCTCTTTTGAGTCAAATTGATATTCATTTAAGTGAGGGTTTGAATCTCCAATAGAAGGAAGAATGAGGGGTCTAGAAGAATCTACAAAGTCTAGCATAGTGGAGTCCATTCTAATTATTTTCAAATAAGCACAACTCTAGGGTTTAGACTCTAGGTTTTTACACCCAATCAAGAGTTCCAAAAACACTTGATCCTAATATAGAGCACTTGGCTCTGATACCAATTGAAAGTCCTTGGGATCCTAACCCTAGAGGGGGGGGGGGGGGTGAATAGGGTGAGCTACAATTGTGACCAATTAAGACCAATTTTAATTTCTTAAAACTAACTAGTCACATGTGATGATTAACCATACAATATGCGGAAGCTAAACAAAAACAATCACCACATAGCAATCACCACAACACAATATTTATAGTGGTTCGGCCAACGTGCCTACATCCACTACCGGCTTGTGCATCCAACACCCCACCGGATTTCCACTATTTATGCTTTTTCAAAGGCTAAGCAATAACCTATACAATGTTGTTTTTCTAGGCTAAACAACAACCTCTCAATGTGCTTTTATAGGCTAAGCAATAACCTCTACAAGATGCTTTTCTTAGGCTAAGCAATAACCTTTACAAGATGCTTTTCTTAGGCTAAGCAATAACCTTACAAGATGCTTTTCTTAGGCTAAGCAATAACCTTTACAAATGAGAGATTTCTCAAAGAAGGTGTCTTCACAAAAGAACACTCTAAGAGATTACAATTTAAGCTCAAATTAATTTGCCTCTAAATAGGCGGATATGAAAATGTAAACTAACTCACACAAACACTCAAACAAATGCAAAGATGTATGCTTATGAAGTGTGTGTGTGTGAAAACTTCAATCAAGTTTAAAAGTAAGCTCAATCAATTTATGCTTAATGCAATTTGAAAGTTTAAGGCACAAAAAGATATGATTGAAGTTCTATGCAAATCACTTGAACAATTACACACTTGTGAATGATATGAAAATCTAAAGATCACAAGTTGTATGAAAGTGTTTAAGCCTAATCAAGTGATGCATGTGCAATGTTGTTTTCAAAACTAATTTGACTAAAGATTAAATGAATGAAAACAACAAGGGAAGTTTCAACCAAGTGAAATAATCATGCAATAAAAGAAATCAAAGATTTAGGCTAAGCATGATTAAGAAAGAGTAAGACAAAACTTAGGTTGAAATCAAAGTGATGAATCCAATCTTGAAAATCAAAGATGAAGGGAAGAATGGATTCAACACATCATTGTTATCATGCTTGAAATCATTTTCCAAAGTTTCAAATAAAGCACATAACAAATGATTAATTAAAAGTAAAACTTACTTGGAGATTTAACTTAGTTGATCCAAGCTTAAGCTTCACTTAATGACCCTTTAGCCTTTCCAACTTCATCCCCTTTCTTTGGCTCCAATATAGTCTCAAAGGTCCATAGTTCAAGCACCAAAGAAGGTTGGAAATGAATGGACTTTATAGCAAAAAAGTGTCCAACGGCTAGTTGTCTCGGTCGACCTAGAAGGGGCTCGGTCGACCTAGAAAGCAAAACGGTCAAAAAAATGACCGTTGGAGCTTGCAGTTCAGAACCTGCACAGTCGCCCGACAGTTGTCTCGGTCGACCGAGAGGCAGGTCTCGGTCGACCGAGACACCTGCCAAAAACAGCCCACTTTTCCATTTTTTGGGTTTTTGAAGATATCCTTTGGGGATCTTGTTGGGCCATTAAAATCAAGCTAGAATACATGTTTTAAGACATACTAAGATGTTTAAAAACATGAAACACCCAAAGCCTAAAATGATTCAAAAGATTAAAACCATAGGCTAGCTTGATTTGATAAAACTCTTATCAAATGAAAATGCATACAAAAATGATTCTTTTTTTAGATGAATGTATGCAAAGCTCAAACCTAAATACTCAACATGATTTTCCAAATATAATGCTCAAGGAAATAGGTTTTCAAAAGAGTTTTGGGTTCTAAAACCAATGCATCCAAGTTTAGAACCAAAACATGCATAAAACAAAAACTTTTCCAAATCATAAAAGCTATGCATGTATAAAATCAGATTTCAAGGTTTCTAAAAACAATGCATGTGTGAAATATCAAATGATGCTAAAGTGCAAATGCATCCATCAAATTGCAAATACAAAATCCCTAACAATCTCCCCCTTTGCAATTTGATGGCAACTTACTCATCATTGAAATTACACACTCTGTCTTCAGCTCCCCCTAAGCTGGACAAGTCTTGAAATCTTCTTGGATGCTCCTCCTCTTAGCTTGGGCTCTTGGGCTCTCTTCTTCAATCTTCTTGATGCTTGGTGCTTGATCAATCTTCAAGCTTTCTATTCATCTTCCTTTCTTTATGACCAAGCATCTTCTTTAGCTCCAAGCTTTCTTTCTTCTATTTGCTCTCCCCCTTTGACCATGCCTCTCTCCCTTTGGCAAGATATGCATTCTCTCCCTTTGAAGAAGATCATACACAACTCTCCCCTTCTCCCCTTAGGAAGCTTGGACATTCTCTTCACCCTTTTGAGAACTTGAATTCTTTCTTCCCCTTTGAAGAGTAGGAGATCTTCGAGTACTTGAACTCTCTCTCCCCCTTTGACATTAAATTGCAAAGGTACCTACACACATGAAATAAGGAAAATACCTTTAGTAGCACCTGTTAACAAATGAAATCGAAAATGAAATACATAACAGGCTTTCATGTATGGAAGTTATCTCTAAGGGCTCAAAGGCAATCCAAGGGTGAATTTGATCAAAACTAATTCTTCCTACGATGGTTTACACTCCCCCTCAATCCATTCTCTCCTTTTGTCAAACCTTTGACAAAGATATAACTATTTGTTGCAAGGAGAAGATGGTTTAACCAAGTGAGGGTCAACTTCAAGGAAAGGATTAGGTTCATTTAACTATAAGGCTCATATGATCAAATTACCAAAAGAGAGCTAGGTCAAGGTGAAAAGCAATCATGGATACCAATTGGAAAAACAAAGAATACCAATTGAGATTTAAGGATATGACTATTAAAACAATCACTCTAAAATGGATTTAAAAATATAACTATTAGGAAAAATCCAAATTAGAGCTATCCATGAAGCAATGGGGTTTACTAATCATAGCATCAAATAATTTAACTATGAAAATCATATGCTATGAAAGTTTTTGAACTCATTTCATTCAATCACTAAATATGACTATTAAAGTGCAAGAAAGAGTGAAATGAAATTCAATCATGAAGCCAACCTCAACTAATAACCAACCAATATTATGAATACATAAACATGGTGGTCATGAGATATACCTATATGAGCAAAAGAGAGGTGGCAACATGAGCATTATGATGCTAATGGTGTGTGACATGGAACAATCATATTACTTATCAAGTTCAATCCAATGCACATAATGTTTATCACATACACAAGATAAGATATCAATTGGATATGAAATCAATGGAAAGTTATACCAAATGAAACCAATTGAATATGATAACATGATTAAAAGCAAGGATGTGACAAACCCAAAATCCCATCAAGCAACATAATGCATATTCATCACTTTTAAAGATATAACTAATAAGCATAGTGATGAACAAGGTAAATTGCAATGCAAAATTATATAACTTGGTAAAGCATGCAATTTCTAAAGTGTCAAAATCATATGAATTCAACATCTAAGATATCCATCAAACATATAGAAATATGAGGAATAGATTTCAAAGAATTTCATATGATCAAGAACACTACTATGAAGTTGAAACATGTATAAGGATGATACCAAGAGAATCTACATGAGTCAACATCATAACCATCCAAAAAGATATGACTATAAGGCATAGAGGGTGGATTTGGGTTCTAGTATGGTTTCTACAAATAAAACTAAGATCACAACCAAACATGGAACCAAATGTCATTTGCATATAAAAAGAATGTAAATCAACAAGCAAAGATGCAAACAACATACATTTCCATTTCTAAGATAATGAAACCAAAAGAAAAGGAAATGAAAACATGGAACATGCTTTAGATGAATATAACTAATGATGTTATAGAGCATTTCCAATCATACAATCTTCAAGGCATTTCAATAAACAAAATCCAACAATGAGCATAAAGAGAATGATTTTGAAGATCAATTTTCAACATTGTATTTGAAAAGATATAACTTAATTGAAACACATACAAGTTGATAATTCAAAACAATGATTTTCCATAGAAGGGTATAACTTAGAAATCCATGGAAAAACTTGAATTGATTCAAATCATTTGTTCAAAAAATATTACTATCATATCTACACAAATGATTCAACAACAATTGATCATGAAGAGTCTAGCTATGAAAGCTTTTGAAATCACAATCAATTGATCATGTAGAAATGCAATGCTAAACATAAATGCAAAAAGCAAATCAAACATGATGAAATTATAATCAAAAGATTTTGAAAACCATGAAGTGTAACTAGAATGGTGCATGAAAACAAAATCAATTGATCATAAAGAAACAATGCATTTAAATAATTGTAACTAAGAAAGACAAAATGCAAAGCAACAAGACCAACAAAATGATTTAACTATTAAAGAATAGGTTGGTCAAGTAGGTTCAAGGCCCTAAGGTTTGTCTAGGTAAATAACTTTAGGAATCCACCTAAGGTCTTGAGAGGGTTGAACTTTGAGGTCTATTTTGGACTTCTCACCAACTATAGGAGATTTAACTTGATAAATTTTCAATTTGAACTTATCACCATGATATTTAGATTTTACTAAATTTGGCTTAGAATGGTGATTAGTCTTTTGATGTTGGTGAGTTTGTTTCTTTGGGGATTGTTTCACTTTTCTTTTCTTCTTACTTTCTCCCTTTACTTGACTTTTGAATTTTAGATTTAACTTAGCAACTTTCTTCAAAAGTTCTTTCATGGGTTCATATAAGGGAGGTAGGTTGAGAAGCTTTTTGTTCTTAGATTCTTTCAAGCTTGGTTTAACTTGTTTAAGCTTTTTAGAATCTATCTTGGGAGACTCCTTGTTAATTGGTTTAACTTGTTTAAGCTTTATGGAGTCTTCCTTGGATTTTAGTGTCTTACCCTTCAAGTATGATTTTACTTTCTTTGGTTCAAAGAAGGGATTAGACACATTGCTTCTTCTTAGTTTGCACTCAAACCTAAAGTGTCCTTCATTGCCACAATAATCACATTTTGTTTTAGGCAAGTGACAAAGAGTGCTAGAGAAAGAGGACTCACCTTTCACAAATGTGTTGGTGAATTTAGGGTCATAAGACATATTCCTATTAAATCCAATACCCGTCCTATCTCCATGAGGCTTACCCAATTTAAATAATTTTTCAAGTCTATCTTCACTTTGGGTAAACTTGCACTCATACTTTTGTTTATACTCTTCAAGTTGAGTGACTTTTGTTTTAAGGGTTGAATTTTCATTTTTAACTTTTGTTAGTTCATTTTCAATTCCCTTAAAATTGTTTAGCTCTTCATAGGCAAGTTTTAACTTAGATTTAAGCTCATTAACAACATTAGATCCAAGTTCTAAAGTTTTTAAATTACTTTTAGCATTAGACAAATTTTCATTGGAAATTGTCAACTTGGAATTTAAATAGTTAATGTTTTCATCTTGTCTTTTAATTGTATCTCTTAGGTTCAAATTTTCATTTTTAAGCTCATCACAATTTATCTTAATCTCATTTAATTCATCTTGAGCATTAGATAAATTTTCCTTAGAGATAGTCAATTTAGATTCAAGATTGTTAAAGTCTTGCCTTTGTAATTGATCTCTTAGTTTTAGATTTTCCTTATTGACATTTTCATAACCCATCTTTAATTCTTTTAGTTCATCTTGAATGTTGGATAGGTTATTTAAAGAGATCATGAACTTAGAGTCTAGACATTTTATTACTTCTTCTTTCTCTCTAAGTTCATCTTTTGAAGAGGCTAGCTCTTTGTTTAGTCTATTTGATTCTTCTTTTAGACTTTTATTTCTCTTATCAAGCTTTGAAGATAATGTATATAATTCATTATAGGCTTGTTGAAGATCATCTTCATCATACTCATTTTCTTCCTCTTTTGAGTCAAATTGATATTCATTTAAGTGAGGGTTTGAATCTCCAATAGAAGGAAGAATGAGGGGTCTAGAAGAATCTACAAAGTCTAGCATAGTGGAGTCCATTCTAATTATTTTCAAATAAGCACAACTCTAGGGTTTAGACTCTAGGTTTTTACACCCAATCAAGAGTTCCAAAAACACTTGATCCTAATATAGAGCACTTGGCTCTGATACCAATTGAAAGTCCTTGGGATCCTAACCCTAGAGGGGGGGGGGGTGAATAGGGTGAGCTACAATTGTGACCAATTAAGACCAATTTTAATTTCTTAAAACTAACTAGTCACATGTGATGATTAACCATACAATATGCGGAAGCTAAACAAAAACAATCACCACATAGCAATCACCACAACACAATATTTATAGTGGTTCGGCCAACGTGCCTACATCCACTACCGGCTTGTGCATCCAACACCCCACCGGATTTCCACTATTTATGCTTTTTCAAAGGCTAAGCAATAACCTATACAATGTTGTTTTTCTAGGCTAAACAACAACCTCTCAATGTGCTTTTATAGGCTAAGCAATAACCTCTACAAGATGCTTTTCTTAGGCTAAGCAATAACCTTTACAAGATGCTTTTCTTAGGCTAAGCAATAACCTTACAAGATGCTTTTCTTAGGCTAAGCAATAACCTTTACAAATGAGAGATTTCTCAAAGAAGGTGTCTTCACAAAAGAACACTCTAAGAGATTACAATTTAAGCTCAAATTAATTTGCCTCTAAATAGGCGGATATGAAAATGTAAACTAACTCACACAAACACTCAAACAAATGCAAAGATGTATGCTTATGAAGTGTGTGTGTGTGAAAACTTCAATCAAGTTTAAAAGTAAGCTCAATCAATTTATGCTTAATGCAATTTGAAAGTTTAAGGCACAAAAAGATATGATTGAAGTTCTATGCAAATCACTTGAACAATTACACACTTGTGAATGATATGAAAATCTAAAGATCACAAGTTGTATGAAAGTGTTTAAGCCTAATCAAGTGATGCATGTGCAATGTTGTTTTCAAAACTAATTTGACTAAAGATTAAATGAATGAAAACAACAAGGGAAGTTTCAACCAAGTGAAATAATCATGCAATAAAAGAAATCAAAGATTTAGGCTAAGCATGATTAAGAAAGAGTAAGACAAAACTTAGGTTGAAATCAAAGTGATGAATCCAATCTTGAAAATCAAAGATGAAGGGAAGAATGGATTCAACACATCATTGTTATCATGCTTGAAATCATTTTCCAAAGTTTCAAATAAAGCACATAACAAATGATTAATTAAAAGTAAAACTTACTTGGAGATTTAACTTAGTTGATCCAAGCTTAAGCTTCACTTAATGACCCTTTAGCCTTTCCAACTTCATCCCCTTTCTTTGGCTCCAATATAGTCTCAAAGGTCCATAGTTCAAGCACCAAAGAAGGTTGGAAATGAATGGACTTTATAGCAAAAAAGTGTCCAACGGCTAGTTGTCTCGGTCGACCTAGAAGGGGCTCGGTCGACCTAGAAAGCAAAACGGTCAAAAAAATGACCGTTGGAGCTTGCAGTTCAGAACCTGCACAGTCGCCCGACAGTTGTCTCGGTCGACCGAGAGGCAGGTCTCGGTCGACCGAGACACCTGCCAAAAACAGCCCACTTTTCCATTTTTTGGGTTTTTGAAGATATCCTTTGGGGATCTTGTTGGGCCATTAAAATCAAGCTAGAATACATGTTTTAAGACATACTAAGATGTTTAAAAACATGAAACACCCAAAGCCTAAAATGATTCAAAAGATTAAAACCATAGGCTAGCTTGATTTGATAAAACTCTTATCAAATGAAAATGCATACAAAAATGATTCTTTTTTTAGATGAATGTATGCAAAGCTCAAACCTAAATACTCAACATGATTTTCCAAATATAATGCTCAAGGAAATAGGTTTTCAAAAGAGTTTTGGGTTCTAAAACCAATGCATCCAAGTTTAGAACCAAAACATGCATAAAACAAAAACTTTTCCAAATCATAAAAGCTATGCATGTATAAAATCAGATTTCAAGGTTTCTAAAAACAATGCATGTGTGAAATATCAAATGATGCTAAAGTGCAAATGCATCCATCAAATTGCAAATACAAAATCCCTAACAATCTCCCCCTTTGCAATTTGATGGCAACTTACTCATCATTGAAATTACACACTCTGTCTTCAGCTCCCCCTAAGCTGGACAAGTCTTGAAATCTTCTTGGATGCTCCTCCTCTTAGCTTGGGCTCTTGGGCTCTCTTCTTCAATCTTTTTGATGCTTGGTGCTTGATCAATCTTCAAGCTTTCTATTCATCTTCCTTTCTTTATGACCAAGCATCTTCTTTAGCTCCAAGCTTTCTTTCTTCTATTTGCTCTCCCCCTTTGACCATGCCTCTCTCCCTTTGGCAAGATATGCATTCTCTCCCTTTGAAGAAGATCATACACAACTCTCCCCTTCTCCCCTTAGGAAGCTTGGACATTCTCTTCACCCTTTTGAGAACTTGAATTCTTTCTTCCCCTTTGAAGAGTAGGAGATCTTCGAGTACTTGAACTCTCTCTCCCCCTTTGACATTAAATTGCAAAGGTACCTACACACATGAAATAAGGAAAATACCTTTAGTAGCACCTGTTAACAAATGAAATCGAAAATGAAATACATAACAGGCTTTCATGTATGGAAGTTATCTCTAAGGGCTCAAAGGCAATCCAAGGGTGAATTTGATCAAAACTAATTCTTCCTACGATGGTTTACACTCCCCCTCAATCCATTCTCTCCTTTTGTCAAACCTTTGACAAAGATATAACTATTTGTTGCAAGGAGAAGATGGTTTAACCAAGTGAGGGTCAACTTCAAGGAAAGGATTAGGTTCATTTAACTATAAGGCTCATATGATCAAATTACCAAAAGAGAGCTAGGTCAAGGTGAAAAGCAATCATGGATACCAATTGGAAAAACAAAGAATACCAATTGAGATTTAAGGATATGACTATTAAAACAATCACTCTAAAATGGATTTAAAAATATAACTATTAGGAAAAATCCAAATTAGAGCTATCCATGAAGCAATGGGGTTTACTAATCATAGCATCAAATAATTTAACTATGAAAATCATATGCTATGAAAGTTTTTGAACTCATTTCATTCAATCACTAAATATGACTATTAAAGTGCAAGAAAGAGTGAAATGAAATTCAATCATGAAGCCAACCTCAACTAATAACCAACCAATATTATGAATACATAAACATGGTGGTCATGAGATATACCTATATGAGCAAAAGAGAGGTGGCAACATGAGCATTATGATGCTAATGGTGTGTGACATGGAACAATCATATTACTTATCAAGTTCAATCCAATGCACATAATGTTTATCACATACACAAGATAAGATATCAATTGGATATGAAATCAATGGAAAGTTATACCAAATGAAACCAATTGAATATGATAACATGATTAAAAGCAAGGATGTGACAAACCCAAAATCCCATCAAGCAACATAATGCATATTCATCACTTTTAAAGATATAACTAATAAGCATAGTGATGAACAAGGTAAATTGCAATGCAAAATTATATAACTTGGTAAAGCATGCAATTTCTAAAGTGTCAAAATCATATGAATTCAACATCTAAGATATCCATCAAACATATAGAAATATGAGGAATAGATTTCAAAGAATTTCATATGATCAAGAACACTACTATGAAGTTGAAACATGTATAAGGATGATACCAAGAGAATCTACATGAGTCAACATCATAACCATCCAAAAAGATATGACTATAAGGCATAGAGGGTGGATTTGGGTTCTAGTATGGTTTCTACAAATAAAACTAAGATCACAACCAAACATGGAACCAAATGTCATTTGCATATAAAAAGAATGTAAATCAACAAGCAAAGATGCAAACAACATACATTTCCATTTCTAAGATAATGAAACCAAAAGAAAAGGAAATGAAAACATGGAACATGCTTTAGATGAATATAACTAATGATGTTATAGAGCATTTCCAATCATACAATCTTCAAGGCATTTCAATAAACAAAATCCAACAATGAGCATAAAGAGAATGATTTTGAAGATCAATTTTCAACATTGTATTTGAAAAGATATAACTTAATTGAAACACATACAAGTTGATAATTCAAAACAATGATTTTCCATAGAAGGGTATAACTTAGAAATCCATGGAAAAACTTGAATTGATTCAAATCATTTGTTCAAAAAATATTACTATCATATCTACACAAATGATTCAACAACAATTGATCATGAAGAGTCTAGCTATGAAAGCTTTTGAAATCACAATCAATTGATCATGTAGAAATGCAATGCTAAACATAAATGCAAAAAGCAAATCAAACATGATGAAATTATAATCAAAAGATTTTGAAAACCATGAAGTGTAACTAGAATGGTGCATGAAAACAAAATCAATTGATCATAAAGAAACAATGCATTTAAATAATTGTAACTAAGAAAGACAAAATGCAAAGCAACAAGACCAACAAAATGATTTAACTATTAAAGAATAGGTTGGTCAAGTAGGTTCAAGGCCCTAAGGTTTGTCTAGGTAAATAACTTTAGGAATCCACCTAAGGTCTTGAGAGGGTTGAACTTTGAGGTCTATTTTGGACTTCTCACCAACTATAGGAGATTTAACTTGATAAATTTTCAATTTGAACTTATCACCATGATATTTAGATTTTACTAAATTTGGCTTAGAATGGTGATTAGTCTTTTGATGTTGGTGAGTTTGTTTCTTTGGGGATTGTTTCACTTTTCTTTTCTTCTTACTTTCTCCCTTTACTTGACTTTTGAATTTTAGATTTAACTTAGCAACTTTCTTCAAAAGTTCTTTCATGGGTTCATATAAGGGAGGTAGGTTGAGAAGCTTTTTGTTCTTAGATTCTTTCAAGCTTGGTTTAACTTGTTTAAGCTTTTTAGAATCTATCTTGGGAGACTCCTTGTTAATTGGTTTAACTTGTTTAAGCTTTATGGAGTCTTCCTTGGATTTTAGTGTCTTACCCTTCAAGTATGATTTTACTTTCTTTGGTTCAAAGAAGGGATTAGACACATTGCTTCTTCTTAGTTTGCACTCAAACCTAAAGTGTCCTTCATTGCCACAATAATCACATTTTGTTTTAGGCAAGTGACAAAGAGTGCTAGAGAAAGAGGACTCACCTTTCACAAATGTGTTGGTGAATTTAGGGTCATAAGACATATTCCTATTAAATCCAATACCCGTCCTATCTCCATGAGGCTTACCCAATTTAAATAATTTTTCAAGTCTATCTTCACTTTGGGTAAACTTGCACTCATACTTTTGTTTATACTCTTCAAGTTGAGTGACTTTTGTTTTAAGGGTTGAATTTTCATTTTTAACTTTTGTTAGTTCATTTTCAATTCCCTTAAAATTGTTTAGCTCTTCATAGGCAAGTTTTAACTTAGATTTAAGCTCATTAACAACATTAGATCCAAGTTCTAAAGTTTTTAAATTACTTTTAGCATTAGACAAATTTTCATTGGAAATTGTCAACTTGGAATTTAAATAGTTAATGTTTTCATCTTGTCTTTTAATTGTATCTCTTAGGTTCAAATTTTCATTTTTAAGCTCATCACAATTTATCTTAATCTCATTTAATTCATCTTGAGCATTAGATAAATTTTCCTTAGAGATAGTCAATTTAGATTCAAGATTGTTAAAGTCTTGCCTTTGTAATTGATCTCTTAGTTTTAGATTTTCCTTATTGACATTTTCATAACCCATCTTTAATTCTTTTAGTTCATCTTGAATGTTGGATAGGTTATTTAAAGAGATCATGAACTTAGAGTCTAGACATTTTATTACTTCTTCTTTCTCTCTAAGTTCATCTTTTGAAGAGGCTAGCTCTTTGTTTAGTCTATTTGATTCTTCTTTTAGACTTTTATTTCTCTTATCAAGCTTTGAAGATAATGTATATAATTCATTATAGGCTTGTTGAAGATCATCTTCATCATACTCATTTTCTTCCTCTTTTGAGTCAAATTGATATTCATTTAAGTGAGGGTTTGAATCTCCAATAGAAGGAAGAATGAGGGGTCTAGAAGAATCTACAAAGTCTAGCATAGTGGAGTCCATTCTAATTATTTTCAAATAAGCACAACTCTAGGGTTTAGACTCTAGGTTTTTACACCCAATCAAGAGTTCCAAAAACACTTGATCCTAATATAGAGCACTTGGCTCTGATACCAATTGAAAGTCCTTGGGATCCTAACCCTAGAGGGGGGGGGGGGGGGGGGGGTGAATAGGGTGAGCTACAATTGTGACCAATTAAGACCAATTTTAATTTCTTAAAACTAACTAGTCACATGTGATGATTAACCATACAATATGCGGAAGCTAAACAAAAACAATCACCACATAGCAATCACCACAACACAATATTTATAGTGGTTCGGCCAACGTGCCTACATCCACTACCGGCTTGTGCATCCAACACCCCACCGGATTTCCACTATTTATGCTTTTTCAAAGGCTAAGCAATAACCTATACAATGTTGTTTTTCTAGGCTAAACAACAACCTCTCAATGTGCTTTTATAGGCTAAGCAATAACCTCTACAAGATGCTTTTCTTAGGCTAAGCAATAACCTTTACAAGATGCTTTTCTTAGGCTAAGCAATAACCTTACAAGATGCTTTTCTTAGGCTAAGCAATAACCTTTACAAATGAGAGATTTCTCAAAGAAGGTGTCTTCACAAAAGAACACTCTAAGAGATTACAATTTAAGCTCAAATTAATTTGCCTCTAAATAGGCGGATATGAAAATGTAAACTAACTCACACAAACACTCAAACAAATGCAAAGATGTATGCTTATGAAGTGTGTGTGTGTGAAAACTTCAATCAAGTTTAAAAGTAAGCTCAATCAATTTATGCTTAATGCAATTTGAAAGTTTAAGGCACAAAAAGATATGATTGAAGTTCTATGCAAATCACTTGAACAATTACACACTTGTGAATGATATGAAAATCTAAAGATCACAAGTTGTATGAAAGTGTTTAAGCCTAATCAAGTGATGCATGTGCAATGTTGTTTTCAAAACTAATTTGACTAAAGATTAAATGAATGAAAACAACAAGGGAAGTTTCAACCAAGTGAAATAATCATGCAATAAAAGAAATCAAAGATTTAGGCTAAGCATGATTAAGAAAGAGTAAGACAAAACTTAGGTTGAAATCAAAGTGATGAATCCAATCTTGAAAATCAAAGATGAAGGGAAGAATGGATTCAACACATCATTGTTATCATGCTTGAAATCATTTTCCAAAGTTTCAAATAAAGCACATAACAAATGATTAATTAAAAGTAAAACTTACTTGGAGATTTAACTTAGTTGATCCAAGCTTAAGCTTCACTTAATGACCCTTTAGCCTTTCCAACTTCATCCCCTTTCTTTGGCTCCAATATAGTCTCAAAGGTCCATAGTTCAAGCACCAAAGAAGGTTGGAAATGAATGGACTTTATAGCAAAAAAGTGTCCAACGGCTAGTTGTCTCGGTCGACCTAGAAGGGGCTCGGTCGACCTAGAAAGCAAAACGGTCAAAAAAATGACCGTTGGAGCTTGCAGTTCAGAACCTGCACAGTCGCCCGACAGTTGTCTCGGTCGACCGAGAGGCAGGTCTCGGTCGACCGAGACACCTGCCAAAAACAGCCCACTTTTCCATTTTTTGGGTTTTTGAAGATATCCTTTGGGGATCTTGTTGGGCCATTAAAATCAAGCTAGAATACATGTTTTAAGACATACTAAGATGTTTAAAAACATGAAACACCCAAAGCCTAAAATGATTCAAAAGATTAAAACCATAGGCTAGCTTGATTTGATAAAACTCTTATCAAATGAAAATGCATACAAAAATGATTCTTTTTTTAGATGAATGTATGCAAAGCTCAAACCTAAATACTCAACATGATTTTCCAAATATAATGCTCAAGGAAATAGGTTTTCAAAAGAGTTTTGGGTTCTAAAACCAATGCATCCAAGTTTAGAACCAAAACATGCATAAAACAAAAACTTTTCCAAATCATAAAAGCTATGCATGTATAAAATCAGATTTCAAGGTTTCTAAAAACAATGCATGTGTGAAATATCAAATGATGCTAAAGTGCAAATGCATCCATCAAATTGCAAATACAAAATCCCTAACAGTTGGCCTTGGCCATTTTCGGGGTGATGGTAGTAGTTGGGTGAAACCTTTTCGACTTCATGGCCGTTTCAGTGCTGATTCGAGTTGGAAATCATGGACTTATCACACCCTGCAAGTTGGTGGAGCCATTCTGAAGGAGGCCGGGATCTTCAACGCGGTTCACGCTTTTCGGAAGACCGTGGTTTTCTCCGATGAGGCCTTCATGGCCATGTTAGAGTCATTCCTTCCATAAACCAACACCTTCGTTATGACGAACAGTGAGATTGGTTTTACTTTGAAGGAATTAAGCGTCATCACCGGGCTGCCTATCCTTGGTAAACTCTATGAGGAGTTTACTCCTATCAACAACGTTCTTGAGGAGCAGTCTGAGGAGTTTAGGCTCCTATACTTTCAGCTCGTCGCCTTCTATGATTTTTCGAAGGAGAAGGAGGGCTCGAAAGTCCGGTGTAACAGTTGGAAGAATTGTAGCTCTAACTTCTTTGACGGCGGAGAGACTTCTGATAGTGTGGCCCAAGATGCTAGGGCCAATACCCAGGTTTGGAGAAGATCTTCGTTATGCGAGATGACTTGAAAAAGTTCTTCGAGAGTACAGACGCCATTTGTCCTAACATTGCACTGCAGAGAGATCTCGCTGTTTACCTCACTTATTGGTTGGGTGAGGCTGTTTTCGCTAGAGGAGATGGAACACACATCAGGCCGCACTGTATTTTTCTGGCTTGTCACATGGCGTTCGGAGAGCAGTTGGCTTTGGTGCCTGCTCTTTACTCCTACTTGTGTACCGAACTGTACGCTGCTGCTGTTCTGGTTTGGTTGGGGCTCCCTATGAACAGGGTATTTTTTTAGCCTATATTTTCTATTCGTGGTATGTTTACCACTATCCCGACTTCCATCGCTTCGGAGTTGCACAGGATGATGACCCTTTCATGATTCGATTGGCTAGAGGGACAGCCGTTTCCGAATCTCTCTTGTCTATCCGTTTGAGGATCCGACGGTTCAGAGACGTCGAGATCGGGCAATCTTCAGTGAAGCTTTCTCCAAGTTTGCGGAAGAAGGCTTTTGACTTTGGTGCCTCCCGTGATTCCACCAGGGCGGGGTCGGGAAGACATTACTCCTTGACCAATGCAGAAAAGGGGTGGCTTTTTAACATACGTGTTGGTACGATGGTGTACCGGAGACATCTTTTTGTTGATATCTAGCCGTATGTTCCCTCGTGTTTCGCGCTGCAGTTGGGCTTCTCTCAAGGCGTTGTTGGAGCGCCTTCGAGCATGGTGAAGCGTTTTGGAGGTTTGCAGGATGGGAGGAATGCATGGTTCTTTTACAGTACGGAGGACACTACCGCCATGATTTCCTATCCTGAGTTATCTACTTTTCAGACTGCTGGCTTCACGAAATCATTTGTGGAAAGCTTTTCTATGTACCGGGGGCTTTCCAAGAAGGAGCTTGATGTCAGGCAATCTCCTGGGAAGGGTCTTGGCAGATCAGATGGAGTCTGGCGAGATGAAGTTCTGGCTTTCCTTTCCGGAGAGAAGCACAAGATCGGCTTTCTCAGTGAGCAGGACATCATCAGATCAGGAGTTGTACAAGTGATACCTAATGAAGTCCTGGAATAGCTAGAAGAGGAGGAAGCCGAGATCGACGCTTGAATGCAAGTGGAACTAATGAAGGCTTCTATGGAGTCCACTGGGAAGAGAAGACCATCCGGTGAGGAATCAAGTAGAGATCCTGACTTTGACAATGGGGCGGGTACTTCAAGTAAACCAACCCATAGAAGCAAGAGGAAGAGAGGGCAGCACCGTAATAAGAGATGACACAATGACTCCTGATTTAGAAGTCCCTCTCACCACCGCTGAAGAGATGTCAGGGAATGTTGATGAGCCTCCGGAAAAGAGGAGCCGAGAGGAATAAAACCGTTGATGAAGGTATGATTCGTCTTCTTTCCCTTTTAGTTTCTTTCTTTGAGATTTTCTTATTTTGATTTTCCTTTTCTCCCTTTTTCAGTGGAAGATGAGGACTTGAAGATGCCTGAGGTTCCGGCTGATGAAGCAGTGACGGAGACGATTGCGGCATCTGAAGAAGAACCGAGGGACTCTGGAGTGATTCTAAAATCTTCACCTGGTTGACTTCTTTGTATTTTCCTTTTTTTTATCTGTGCTGTCATTTGCTAACTTGTTGCTTGTTTTCTTGTCAGCTGACTTGCCACAGGATTCCAACGATTTTGAGACACCCATAGATGCGGCCTTTGACGACGCTTCAGATGAACTCATGGAGGCAGAAAGTATCCCGCCGATCGTCGAAGAAGGTATTTGTGGCAATAACCATGATGATAATGATTTTTCAACAGGATCATATTCATACCTCTTTTGTCTTGTTTTGCTGGAAGATTGTGAGGTAGCAGAAGAAGTTCCTCCGTCTCTCTCAGTGCCAGAGCAGGGGATGCCTGCAGTTGAACCAGAAGTAGGGACTTCGGTTTCGATGCGGCAGAGATGAAATTTTCTAAGCAGATTCTTTCGCCAGTGTCTCCGATTTGAAAGAGCTTAATGATCACTCCTCCAGCAGGACATGACACGGGCAGTCGACCAATGGAGAGGGGCAAGCCTTCATCCGGGCCATCTCTTGAGTACGCGAAGAAAGTGTTGAAGAGCGTTTTGAGCACATGGGTCAAAAATCTTTCTTCTGGCCATTTAGAAGCCGGCTTTGGCATGGCCAAGCATGTATAGGACATCCTTGCTGATAGCGAAGAGGTCGGCCTGAATATTGCGATGCGAAGGCTTTCGTTGATGAAGTCATAGATCTAGGGAACAAGTGGAATGAAACTAAGAGCTTCCCAAGTGGTGACTTCTTCAATGAGATGTTTTTGAAGCCTTCTGGCGAGGTCAAGTCTGAGCTGGACTAGATCTCGCGGACTCGGAAACAATTCATTCCGGAGAGGAACGTTACCAAGTTGGCTATCATTGAACTGATAGAAGATCTGCGTCGTGTTGATAGAGGGGTTGTTGAGACCAGACAACGTCTTGAGCTATTGGAGGAACAAGCTGCTGCAAAATGGGCTACCATTGTGGAAGCTTGTGCTAGAGAAGGGACTCTGATTCGCCAAGTTGAGGAGGCGGAAAGCAATCTCCGGAGGAAGACTCAAGAGTATGAGCAATGACAGATTCTTTGGGAAGAGCTTCCCCGTGCTACAGACGGATCGCGGCGTTCTACCGCATTTTATGGGAAGATCTTGAAGAAGCGTGGCTTGGAAGCTTTAGAGGCTAAGGCCAAGAGTCTGCTTGAGGAGTTGAGTCTTTGGTTGAAGACCATGTGAAACTGAGCTCCTGATTTTTGTAACAAATATTTTTTTTCTTTTTTATGGTACCCGTGTATACATACATATATTTTTTGGTACTCTTTCTCTTTTAGTGCTTGTAGACATTTTTTTAGCACTTCTCTTTTTTGTATTCCCTCTTTTCACTCAAACTCTTTTGTGATAAATTCAAGCAATAGTTAAATGAGAATGTTTGTTTGGAAATTTGATCCAAAGTTTGTTATTTTTGGAAAAACCTTTTATCAAATGGTTGTTTTTGAGATGGCATGAAAGCCGAATTTGGGTCGGCATGGAAGCCGGAATTTTGTGGTGTAAAAGCCAAAATTTGGGATGGCATGGAAGCTGGTTTTGTTTGTGGCATGAGAGCCAAGTTTTTGAGATGGCATCAAAGCCAATTTTTTGAAATGGCGCGAGGGCCGATTTTTGTGGCGTAGGAGCCGAACTTTTTTTTTGAAATGGCATGAAAGCCAAAATTTGGGTTGGCATGGAAGCCGGAATTTTGAGATGGCATGGAAGCCAAGATTTTTTGTTTGTGGCATTGATAGCCGGGATTTGTTTTTGGCATGGAAGCTGAAATTTGCTTTTGGCATGGAAGTCGAAGTTTTGGTTGTTGCATTGATAGTCGATTTTTTGTGGCGTTTATAGCCGATTTTTTTTTTTTAAAACCAAGTTTGTTTTGTTGGCGTGAAAGCCAATTTTTGTGGCATTTATAACCGATTTTGTGATGGCATGAAAGCTGATTTTTGGCATGAGAGCCGGGCTTTTGGCATTTATAGCCGATTTTGGCATGAGAGTCGGGTTTTGGTTTTCAAAAATGCAAGTATCGACTAAAAGTCGCCTCCCTGCTGAATGGTCTTGCAGGTATCGATGGAATGTCGCCTCCTTGCTCATTCGGTTGCGAGTATCGATGGAATGTCGCCTCCTCGTGAATTTGGGTGCAAGTATCGACTAAGCGTCGCTTCCTTGTTTTTTTCAAAATTTTGGTTTTGTGGGTATCGATTGAATGTCGCTTCCCCACAATTTTTGAAATTTGAGGTCGTTTTTTTTTTACCTCAGTTTTTGTTTGAATTTTGGGTTTATGGATATCAACTGAAATGTTGTGTCTCCACGATTTTTGAAATTTTGCAAGTATCGACAAAGTGTTGCTTCCCTGCGGTTTTAAAATTTTGACAGTATCGAATGAGGTTCGTATCCTTCCGATGTTTGGGTTTTGTGAGTATCGACTGAGCGTCGCTTCCCCGCAGTTTCTAAAAAGAATCAGGTTTTTTTTTTGTTTAAAGACACAAGGGTCGTAAATTTTGACTTAAAACCGTTTTTGGTTGTAAAAGTCAGGGTGGATTAGGGTGGAAATTCCTGAGTCCTGATTTTGTTTCAAACCATGAATTTTGGGTTCAAGGATCGAAAATTTGGTCAAGTTTGGGAAGAGGCTCCTAAACTTGGATTTTTGGATTTTTTTTTAATAATGAAACAATGAAAGTAAGCATTGTTTTGAATTTTTAGAAATCTCAACAGAAGGATGAAAAATCTAAAAGAGGCGGGTTTGACGAGCGAGTACCTGACAATAGGCTTTTGGCCATGCAAGCATTGCTCTGACCCAGTGGCGTAAGTCTCCAAGGGTAGTACCGCTTCAAGAACTTGTCGTTGATGGGCGTATACATCTGTCGCCCTCCATGTTTAGAAGTACGTATGCGCCGTTGGAGAAGACTTTGTCAATGACGAAGGGTCCCTTCCATTTTGGTTCAAGTTTGCCTTTGGATTTGTGGGCAAAAACCATTGGCCTTTTTACTGCAAGAACCAAGTCACCCTTTTTATAGGCGCGTTGCTTGACCTTCCTATCGAAAGCTCCTGTCATGCGTGCTTGGTACAACTCAATGCTTTGTAAGGCTTCGAGCCGTCTTTCGTCATGGTTGTCCAGTTCTTGGAGTCTCAGTTTGACATTGCTTTCTTGCATCATGTCATTTTGTAAAGATACCCTTAAGGAAGGAATTTGTACTTCCAAAGGGACAATAGCTTCACATCCATAGACCAAAGAGAATGGTGTGCTATGGGTTGGCCCTCGAACGGTGGTTCGATAAGCCCATAAAGCTTCAGGTAGTTTGTCTCCCCAATATCTTTTATGACTAGAGACCATTTTCTTGAGAATTTTGCAGAGTGCCTTGTTGAAGGCTTCTGCTAGTCCGTTCGCCGCCGGATTGTATGGAGTCGAAGGATAACTCTGGATTTTGTATTTCTCGCAAAACCTGTAGAATCAGTGATCCCGGAATTGCGGTCCATTATCATGAACGAATCTTTTAGGTATGTTGAAGCGACAAATAATGTTGGTGCGCAAGAATTGAAGGATTGATGGGGTCTTCATTTCACTGAGCGCAAACGCTTCTGACCACTTGGAGTAATAATCCGTAGCGGCGAAGATGAAACGATGGCCTTTGCTTGACAGGGGAGAGATAGGACCTATGATGTCCATACCCCAAGCTTCGAACGACCATGAGATTGCTGTGGGGTGTAGCCATTCTGGAGGCATATGAACACAGTCTCCATGAACTTGGCATTGGCGGCAGCCTTTAGCAAATTGCATAGCTTCAGCTACCATGGTAGGCCAATAATATCCCTACCTTTTTATCTGATTATAGAGCTTGGGACCAGCCTGATGAGCTCCACAAAGATCAGCATGAACTTCTTTGAGGGTTTCCTCAGCCTTTTGTTGTGACAAGCAGCGCAGAAGTACTCTGTCGAAGGATTTTCTGTAAAGCATTTTTGAAGGTACATCCAAATGAAAGTTTGGGGCTCGTCTTTGAATGCTTACCGGTTCTTTTGGATCTTCAGGGAGGATTCCGAACATGGTGTAATCAATGAACGGATCTCTCTAGTCGACGATTGGAGGTTTGAGGATAGAGATCCGACTTCCGGCCAATTAGTGGCATTCAACAACTGCTGGGTGTATGTTAAGAGGAGGAAGAATCCTTCTTTGACACACTGTGATTTGCATGTTTCCCCCTTCCTGGATCGCCATGGATGCGGCAAGTCCGGCCAGGGCATCTGCACGGATGTTCTCACCTTGGAGGATGTGGGTGATGTGACAAATGTCAAACCTTTGGCGAAGCAATTGTACCTTGTTGTAGTAAGGCAACAGATCAGGCTTCTTGACTTCAAATTTCTGATTCATCTGGTTGACGATCAGTTGAGAGTCCCAAAAAGCTTTCAGCATGGTGATGCCAGATTCGAGGGCTAGTTCCAGTCCTACGATGAGAGCTTGGTATTTAGTTGTATTGTTTGAGCATGGTTCCAGAAGCGAGAAAACATGTGGAATCATGTGCTTGTCGGGGCTAACAAAGAGGATGCCAGCTCCCGAGATCAGCTTTCTTTTTTCATTTGTCCTGATTGTGCCGTCAAAGTACATGTCCCAGGAGGCATTTGGTGAGAAAGTCTCCATATTGTAGACATGTTCGTCTAGGAGATCATCTCTGAGTGGGGAATCTTTAGGCAACAGATGCTCTACGAGGAAATCTGCTAGAGCTTGGCCTTTGATTGCCTTTTGTGGTACATACCTAATATCAAATTGTGATAGGAGGATGGACCATTTTGCCAGTCAGGCATCGAGAGAACCTGTTTTTGTGACAAGGACCTATAAGAGGTTGATCCTCGAAATCAAGTAGACCGTGTTCGAAAAAAGATAGTGACGTAGCTTTTGTATGGCGAACATCACTGCAAGGCATTCTTTCTCGACTAGAGAGTAGCGATGCTCCGCACCTACTAGCATACGACTGAGGTAGTATAGAGCAACTTATTTTCTTTCGTCATTCTCTTGTGCAAGCAGAGCGCCCAGAGAATGGTCGAGAGCTCGTGTACAAGATGAATGGTTTTCCAGTGGTAGGGGCAGCCAACACTGGAGGTTTAGTTAGGTACGTCTTGATGTCTTGAAATGCTACTTGACAATCAGCATCCCAAACGAAGTTCGCACCTTTCTTCATCAATCGAGAGAAAGGACAGCAGTTCCCCGAGAGATTGGAGATGAACAGTCTGATGTATGCCAATCTTCCTTGAAGTCCTTTCAGTTCTCTTAAGGTTCTTGGAGAAGGCATTTCTAGAATAGCCTTGACTTTGATGGGGTCAATTTTATTCTAGCTTTCCGGACTATGAATCCGAGAAACTTACCCGATGAGACGCTGAATAAGCATTTCAGGGGATTCATTCGCAGTTTGTGTTTGTGAAGTCGGAGGAAGACTTCCCAAAGGTATTTCAGATGGTCTTCTTTTCTTCTGCTTTTGATGGCGAGGTCATCAATGTAACATTCAACCGTCTTGTGCTGCATATCTTGGAATATCTTCATCATAGCCCTCTTATATGTGGCACCAACATTTTTCAGACCAAATGGCATGACTGTGTAGCAATACACGCCAAATGGGGTCCGAAATGATGTGTGTTTTTCATCTTCATGATGCATCTTTTTCTGATTGTAGCCAGAGAACCCATCCATGAATGTCATTCGCTCAAACCCACAGGTGTTGTCAATCATCACCTCTGGTATGGGGAGCAGGAACTCATCTTTGGGGCAAGCGCCATTTAGGTCTCTATAATCAATACAGACCCTGATCTGCCCATTTTTCTTTGTCACTGGGACAATATTGGCCAACCATTCAGGATGCTGTTCCTCACGGATGAAACCGACACTTTTGAGTTTTTGAACTTCTTGTTCAATTTTGTCCATCACGTCTAGACGGAATCTTCTTTGGCCCTGTTTGACAGGCTTGATATCTTTTTTAAAATTGATTTTGTGGACTGCTATTTTGGGGTTTAAGCCAGACATTTCATCATAAGACCATGCAAAACAATCAACGAACTCATGAAGAAAAGAGATATACTCGGGTAACTCATCATCCTTTATATATTCTTGCTTATGAATACAAGACATGGGTTATCTGGTGTTCCCAATTCTATCTTTTGAACATGATCTTCTGTTGGAAGGTTCGAAGGTGGTTCCTCCACAATATTTTTGGAGGCTTCCAACTCACCGAAACCTTCTGGAGTTTCAAGGGCATTTTTAGGCCAAGGCTTTGTTTCTGGCAATGGGTCTTCAGGATCTATGATCTTCTCAAGGCTTGCTATGAGGTGATCCCAATCGCCTGTTGAAATTGGGTCGAAGTAGGGTACTTCTTTTGGAGACGATGGTTCTTCTGGGTCAGAACGCCACATGTCTTTATCACCAGATAATTCCTCTTCATCATCAGAGAAATCATATCGATTGGTAGAGCTTCCTGGATCCTTGACGGGTGACTCTTCGAAGAGATATCTAGGGAGATCGATGTCTTCATGGGCATGAGATGTTGAGATTTGGTCAGCAAATCGACTCCTCAGCATTTGTGTCAACTGTCTCATGGGAGTGTCGGGATCATACCCCAACCCATGTGAAGATTTTTCTACATGACCGTAAAGTCACCAATCTTCCAGTTGACTTTTGGTTAAGGCGGGCTCCAGTGGTGTGAGAATACCTCGACCTTGCCCCAGACCGATTGGGTTTTGAGTGTCATAACCCATTTTCTTCATAATAGCTTATGCCATAGGACTATATAGAAATAGTTGAGGCATACCTTCATTTTGGAAAGGTTAAAGCATGGAGTTTGATGAAGAAGCTTCTGATCTGTGGAAGAAGATTGGCTTCTTTTCGGCTGAAGTTGCCGGAACAACGAAGGAAGCAGACGTAGGATCTTCTACGTCAGCAGGTGTCTCTATTGGAGGTAAAACAGGCTGAATTTGCTGAGTGTCAGCTTCGCTTGATGGTGTTTCATCTTCTAGCTCTGACTCTGAATCCGTGTCTTGCATTGTAGACACGAAGGAGACAACAATCTTGCCCCCAGAATTTTTCTTTGTCTTCTTTGCTTTGGTTGTGATGATCAAAGGCTTTGAAGATTTGAGGGAGACAACGGAGGGAGATGGATTGTTCTCTTTGGATTTCCCAGAAGGTTTGTCTTCTTCTGATGATTGTTGAGGAGTTTTGCCTTTACCTTTCTGGAGATTTTTGGCAAAAGGTGTTGTTTTTTCCTCCTTTTCTTCTTTTTCATCTTTGTACATTTGAGCATCTGCAAAATGGACTTCTTTGCCTTTGAAGGGCCTTTTGTCAGCAAACACTCGATGTATTAAGTTGTCGTTGCCGATGAAGTTGATGCATTGATGTAGAGTTGAAGGGACGACACCATTCTCGTGTATCCAGGGGCGTCCAAGAAGGATGTTGTAGCATGAAGGGGTTCTTATTGCATACACGGTGACTTCAGAAATAAGATCACTGATTTGCAACTTGAACCTAATTTTGCCGATAGGCCTTTGAGCGCTCCCGTCGTATCCAAAGAGGGATATAGACGTGTGACTCAACTTACTAGGTGGGATGTCCAGCTCTTCAAGCGCCGAAGTAAAGATGAGATTGAGTGCAGAACTTGGGTCGATCTGGACTTTGTGTATTGGCATCTTTTTGAGATACCCTATAAAGTACAAGGGTCGGTTGTGCTTCGTCTCACCTAGCAAAAGGTTATCCTTACCGAAGGCGATGGTTGCACTTGTTGCTTTCTGTACCGAGAGGCATTCAATGCCTGATCCCTCGGTTTTCTTCTTTTCTTCCTTTGAGGGAGTATTTGATTTTTTGACCCTATAGTCCATTTAAATTTGTAGGACTTGTGGGGCATGTTTGTCGACATCCGCATTCAGCCTTTGTAGTTCTGAAATGAGACTATCACGAGTTTGTGGAGACATTCATAATAAGTCCAGGAAGTGCAGTCGTGCAGGTTTGTATTTGAAGTGCTCAATCAAGTCATACTTGAAAGCCTCCTTCGGGCCTGCATGTTCATTATTGTTGCCACTTGGGGTGTTTACAACATCTTTTCCCGAAGGATTTACATAAGAAGAGGAAGAAGACTAGTTTTAATTTTTGTGGTAATCCCAGCCAGAGCGGGAACCTCTACCATCTTCAAGAGCTTCTTGAGAAAGGTCTTCATATGGAAGATCGTCCTTTGGATCCAAGGGTTAATCCTTCTCGTTTACTGAAGATGTGTCCGCAGCAGAGTCACCATCCTTAGTGATTGCGTTACATGGAGCATTTTCCGAGAACACGTCCTGAACAACATCCATAAACTTTGCTCCTTCATTGAGTAATTTGTTGGTCTAGACATCTCCTACGAGGTCAGGTATCTGGGACCAACTGACTAAGTCTCCATCAGCTGAAGTTTCTTCAGGATGATCAGCCGGAAGAGCTGTGAGTTATGATGTCACAGTTTCAGGGGACGAAGGCTGAGAAGATGTTATCTCAATGGAAGTCACCTGAGAAATCGTAGCTCCGAAAGATATACTATCAGGTGTAGCCGGAGAGTACGTGTCTTCGGTAGATGATGCTTCAAAGGCACTATCATCCTGAACTATTACATTGCAAGTTGCCCTGATGGGAGGTTCCCCCAGAGTGGATTGTTGGGAGTCGGACTCATCATCGGATGAGAAAAGATCTTCTATCCAGCAGTTTTCTCCATTTTCAGGAGTTGAAGGAGGAGGTACCTGTTGATTTTCAGGGACTTCTGGTTTCGAATTTTGATCGCGAAGATCTTGCTCTTGTTCTAAGGCAAGGTGCAGTAAGACCCTCGCATACTCTTCAGGATCAGGCATGGGAGCCAAATCTTCTTCTTCGTCAACTCCTTGTGGTTCAACATGGTTGGATTCCACTGGAGTGTTGACGGGTGCTGAGTCAACAAGATTTTCTTGAACAGCTTCTTGGTCTTCTTCATCATCAGACCCGAATCCTTGTTGTTGATATGGGTTATACCAGATTACCGGCATAAGATGAGATTCGAGAATCCATTCTTCGTCGGAGAGGTATTCTCCTGTTTCAAGGGATTCCTCTCATTCGTCGGTGTCACTAGCGGTGTCACTGGACTCATATCCATCCATGGAGAATCCAATTACCGAATTGCAAGAGTATGATGCCCCTTGCACAGTTTCATTTCTAAATTGAGGTGGCATGAAATCACCAAGGGTGAATTTTCTTTCCACCTTTGAAGCGTTGGATTCTTCCGTTGCCCCCAGCGAAGCAGTGGAAGAGGTCTCTGCCTTTTTAGGGACTTCTTGTTTTGGTTGAGCTTTCTCTTGCTGCTTGAGCTTGCGGAGTTGTCTCTTGGCTTGTCTTCGTTGTTGAGCGTTATGCTTTGTTTTGACAATCTCCCAATTTTCATCTTCTAGGAGATCGGGATGCACCCATATGGGTTGTCCGTCTGATGTTGGATAAGGAACCAACTCTTGGGACATCTGGGTCATTTTTATCACCTTAAAGGAAATAGTGGTCTTCTCCTTTGGTGACTCGGAAGTTTGTCCATACGACACCATGTTGACGAAGGCAGGCCCATAGTTTTTATCAAAGGTGATGACCCCGTTTTTCCACATCTCGTTGATCTTTTCTCTCACAACGAAGCATTGAATGAGAGGATCCGAGATCGTCTGATGGTATGGACAATACTGAGGATCATTGGTTTTGCCAACATCTCCCGGTCTTTTGGGCTCAGGCAAGGGGAGTTTACCATTTGCTATGAGAGCCTCGAAGATTTCTTCGACATCTACATCGAACGGGTATTTTTTCTCTACTCGTTCTCTGAAGGGATCAGAGAGTTCAGGTTTCTTACCTGCAGTTTTATTTTCAGCTTTCTTTGGCTGCTAAGGAGCTGGCTTGGTTTGCACATTAAGAACCTCCTTTTTCTTTGGCTTTGAGGTCGTAATGGTAGCCAGCTCTTTCTTTGATGACTGCTAACTGTTGAGGTCTTTGATCACTATTTCAACCTCCATGGAAGCTTCCAGGAGTTCTCCCAGGTTCTTTGATTTGTTGTCGATAATCATGGAGCGGATCCTTCCTCTCATGTTGTTATGACAGATGTCGAACAGCGACGCTTGTGGCAGCACATCGGAGCATTTGTATGCCATCACCTTCCACTTGTGAATGAAGTTGTATGTTGACTCATTCTCTCCATGTTTTAGGCTGCAGAGTTGTGCCATAGTAACAGGATGATCCTCACTTTTGAAGTGGGTCAGGAAGCGTGTCTCTAGCATGGCCCAATTTTGGATGGAGTCCTCCGGCAGAGTGGAGTACCAATTGAAGGTCGTACCTTTTTGGGGTACTTGCAAAGAGATGGATCTTGAGGGCATCTTGATCCGCAATAGCTCCCATCAGGATCTTGAAGTGAATGACGTGCTATCTGGCTGAACCTTTCCCCATATATGTTTGGAGAGTAGGATGCTTGAATTTCGTAGGGAACGGGACCGAGTCCATCCATAAGGGATATGGTGGCTTGATCCCATGCTCCTTCAGTGTATCCTTTTCTCTTGCTTTGGCGAGGATACTGTCAACGTCCTTTCTGGTAAGGGTGCGTGGCTAATTATTTTATACATTTTCCTCGTTATCTGGAGGAGGTTGGTTGTTTTTTTTACGCTGAAAAGCGAGAAGAAGATTTTCCATCAGAGCTTCAATCCTCTGTTGACCTTGCTCCAATTGCTGGATGCGTGTGGTCGTTTCATCAGGAGGTGGATTAGGAGGTGGCTCAGAATTTGTAGCCAAGACGTTCATCCCCCATGATTCGAACGAGGAGATCGTCCTGGTGACTGAGTTGGGGCTCATTCTTGAAGAGCTTGAGGAAGGCTTACTCCGTTGTCCTTGGCTTGAAGGAGTAAAAGATTCTTCCAGATGTCTTCGTGTCCGGGAGACGCTACGAGTCACCGGTCGTCGAACATGAAGTTTAGTTGTTGACTTTTGATGTCTTTTGGTCTTGCCAACCATATAGACAGCAGCAATTTGATCGGGTCTTTCTTTTTCGATCCATTTTTGGGAGACTTGGAGGATAGGATGCTGGGTCCTTTGCTTCTCAAGTCTCTTTTGTCGACACGACATGCGGCGACGTATGCGACGGGTAATTTGAGCTTCTGTCAGCTCTGGCTGGGCTTTAGCAATGAAGGATGTACTCCCTCTAGCGCAGCAGCCGAGCATGTCTTCTTGAAGCTGGGCATAGACAAGATTTAGACTCAGTCCTTCGACTGTAGTAGCGAAGCTTTGAATTTTGCGAGTTCGGCCCCCATTGAAAAAAAGAGTCGAACTACAGGAGTACAGGCCTTGGCAGGTTCTTGCATGGGCCTGATGATGTATGATTTGATTTTTGGCTTGTAGGAGCAAGCCGACTTATGATAGGTTGCCTTCTTTGTCAGGCAAGAGGCTGGTTTCTCCTCCTTCATGTATGTAAGAGGATAGAACCGGTTTTCTTTGAGAGGGGCCAGGTATGCTGGCTTTGCAGATGCTCGTGACCTCCCTTTTTTTGTGAAGGTCTTAGGGACCAAGTCTTAGGGTAGACCTGGTTCTCTGCAGGTTGAGGCCTCGTGGGGTTGCCACGGGCTTCATGCTTCTTCGTGTTCATCCTTGGTGTCATGGCAATGACACGTTTCGGGGCAGTCTTTTGCTTCTTAGCAGGTGCAGTTTCCTCTACGGGAAGTGGGAATGGTCCCAACGACCCGAAGATGATAGTCCGGGGAGTAGAGGTCGACCCAGTGTTTTGAGATTTGCCGAGGGAGGTGACGCTTCGACAGTTGGCAGGGCGCTTATGAATGCGCTTGTCCTGCTTCTCCTGGAGCATGAGTTGGTACTTGTTCTCATCGAAAGTGATGGTTAATGAAGCTGCCATTGTTAGTTTTTGGAAAACTTCTGAAACAAGACCACGTCCATTAGTAATCACAAGAATATAATGATCATAAATGGGTAAGAACTATGGTTTTGTCTTTTCAAATCGCTCGAGGGAACATGGCCCAGCCAAAGTGATGTGAAGAAGGCAAAAAGCCATAGAGGATACAATTGTTCTGAACGCAAGTACATGAGGCTCAGAGCAAGCATTCAAGTGACTACTTGAAGCAATTGTAGACCTTAATTCAAATTACCGAGAAGCGAGGCTCACTCGAGGTAAGATGATATAAGGTTGGATATACAAATGTGTTGGTTGCGAATACAGTAGACCCGGAAGGGCGTATTAGCACCGCAAGGCATAAATGTTGCAAATCGCATCCTTGGAATAGACACGAGATGAGACTTTTTCAAAGGTCAAAATCGGATTCATAAAAAAGAGCAAATGGTGTTCCAATCCGAATAAGGGCTCAAACATTTCTGCGAGCGCTAAATCCGAAAAGGAGGGAACCAAAATTTCTCGAATGTGAACCCAAAAGTGATGGAAGTTTTTTTTTTTTAAGTTTTTTTTTTTTTAATTTTTTTTTGTTTCTTTTTTGAAAAAAACGCATAGGTTTTCAATTCGGTCTTATGAAACCTTAGTAGATAGATCAGCCCCCAGGTAAGGGTAGGATTACTAAATGAACCTGTTTGGAGGACCCTTGCCTCGATTAGTTTAGCTGTCTTCGCACTCTGGACAAGGCTTTTCTTAGATCCATTTTGGTCAAAGAACGCAATTGGTGCAACCTTAGTGGGTTTTGAATTTTTTTTTATGTTTTTTTGGATGGATTCATCAAAGAGAACGAATGGTGTCCCAATCCGAATAAGGGCTCAAACATTTCTACGAGCGCTAAATCTGAAAAGGAGGGGACCAAACTTTCTTAAATTTGATTCCCAAAAAGAAAAAAAAATTGAAGGAGTTTTTTTTAAGAAATTTTTTTTTTTTTGGAAATCCCTATCGGACTCATTAAAGAGAAAAAATGGCCCATTCCCCAATAAGAACAATAGCTGCGAACATTTCTGTGAGCTATCAAGTTCAAAGAGGAGAGGAACAAAGTTTCCCAAAATTGAATAAAAAAAAAGAGAAATCAGATTTCTTTTTTTTTAAATGAGAAAGAATGGAAATAAGTTCAGAGGTAGAAAATTTTCAAAAGTCCCATGTTTTTTTTTTTTTGATGCAAGATCCAACATAGGCCACCAACTAGAAAGGAGCCTAAGAATTCAAGCATCGCGTTCTCAAATGAAATGGTCCCACCGGGTATGCCAGCTTGATGGACCCGATTTCCTTCCTTTCCTCTCCCATCCGTTCCCGGGGTGACCGAGAGGGCCAAATGGAAGGAAAAAAGGGGGAGAAAGGCGGGCATCAACATTTTTGTACGGGTATGCCAGATTTTCTATTATACTTGGAATTTAGATATGGTGATCCGGAGATCCACCTGTGCAAGTATAAAGGAAATCAATTTTTTTTCCAACTTTCCATTGCACGTATATTTAAGAAAAGAGACAAGGGTTTTTTTTTTTAATGCCGTGAGAGGCGATTTTGCCGTGAAAGGCGATTTTTTTGCCGTAGGAGGCGATTTTGTGCCGTGAAAGGCGATTTACAAATCTCATCAATGAAGAAAGACAAGAAATGTGATTTTTTTGTCTCTTAAAGAAAATACAAAATACAACAGAAAAGTAAGAAAAGGAATCTGACTTCTCAGGAGACTGCAGGGACTCGTTCAGATCGACGGTCACAAGTCATGTATGGACTTCGCCATCGTCCTTCAGATGAGAACCCTTGATGCTTTGATTCTGTTGGCTTGACTTGGACTTCAATTTTATAGAGGATAAGTGTAACGCCCCAAAATCTGGGGGCCTCGAATCTCGGGATGCTACAAGAAAGTACCCAAGAGATGCGGAAAATCCAATAATATAATCAAGTGTGAATCTCATATGAGCAAGTAAATGGACAAAGCCCTACAATTTTAGTTCACTTTAAGGGATTACAGGGTACTTTCCGTGATTAAACTAACTATTCAATCCTAGGCCGACACGGCCAGCTACAAGAAAAGGAGAGAATAAAGATCTAAGTGTCAGGCGCCTCTCGATAAACCAACTGCATCATTCTCTTAACCCTGCGGCAACAGATCAACCACCAAGCAATTCTACCAATCAAAGAAAGCGGAAGAGAAGATACCTGAAAACACCAAGGATTGGGTTAGGCTCGATGAGCTAGGCAAATAGGCATGTTTAGATGGCAACACATTATATTAATAAATAGAGAAGAAGATCATACATGATCCCAGCTGTACCTGCGTGATTAGTATATCAAAAGTAATATAGAATATCAAAGTGCAGCGGAAAATAGTGTGGAGTGTAGTGCATGAACGAAAATCAAGATATTTATATAATAGATGTTTGATACGGCATATCAGGTAGATAAGAGAAGCTAACATCGTTATGACATCATATAAATCATATAAGCACATCAGAGTCACAAGTAGCATAGATAACCTGAGGAAGTAACCTTGCCATATAGGAACCATCGTATCCAAATCCTATCGTAACAATGTCGACAATTAAAGGCAATAAACAATGGCATCCACAATACATAATAATCATACATCCAATATACATCCACAAGAGCATATAAAGGTACGTCCACAGTTGAAGTACAAGGGACGTGAGGGGTCAGAGCCAACTCATCGTCGTTGTCCCAACAACTATTGATGGACATTAGCCATGGGGGTCATAGCCACCCATCGCTACCGTCACATCGAATAGGAGCGTACAAGAGTCTATCAATGTCCATAGCCACTGCCAAGTCCCAGCCATTGATCTTACGGGCTAGATCTACCTTAAAACTCATCCATAGCCACGGCCAAGTCCCAGTCATTGGTCCTACGTGCTAGATCATCATCAACACCCATCCACATGTACCTGGTCTGAAGGCCGGCGGTTTCGGTACCCGATCACCATCGGTACCTACTGTACTCAACCACATCTCAATCGCTCAATACTCAATATTAATGTCCATGCTGGCATCATAACCCTCGGCAGACCAATCGTACAACCATAAATCCTACAGATCACTAGGTGGGGGTACTCCGAGCTAGATAACCTTGTTATCCTTAATATGAGACAATAATAGTCAAGGGTACGAGGCACGGAGTTCGAGTATAGTTAATCCATCCTTGTGATTCTCAATAGCTAATAATGCATACCCTTATAAACTCCACTTCTTTATACGTTTAATTAGTATTATCTCATTATACAGTCCATCTATCAGTATCTACCGTTAAGTTTTCAATATTATAGGTCAGGACTTCGAGTGCCATGCCCCGACATATCATCCAGTATGGACTGTAATCATAGATCAAAGCGTAAGTGCAATGCCCTGATTTATAATATCTCTCGAGGCCTACATCCAAGGATCGGATCTACCAGCCAGCCTTAGTGTCTGTTACCAAGTACCACATATCACAAATACATAGGTGATCGCTGCCCCTCTTTTCAGGTCCAGGGTCTCACTTCACCTAAGACAATAATCACGGAGTCCCAGATGCTTATTAAGTATCCTTGTTGCTCTTGTAGGTATTTAGCATCATAAGACATCATAACCATTGAATCGGGTTCTGTTTACAACCCAAGACCCTACTTATGTGGCTACACGGATCAAGGTTGAGCCAGGCCATTGTCTCGTGTCTAGTGTATCCCAAACAGTCCAAATGAAAGGTCAACAGGGCCCACTCATGGTCAAATCATAAGAGGATCCAAATCTGGGAAAATGGCCATCTGCAGTATACCAGGTCAACATCATGGTCCTCGGGTCGACCTGTTACACTATAGGGGTGGACAGCTAACTGGGAGACAGGAAAACACTATCTGCAGTGTCCCCGGTCGACCTGGAGGGTCCCCTGGTCGACCGGGTAAACTGAGAGAATCTCCACAAACAACTGGCAGGTGGGGGGTACTGCAGTGTGGCCGGTCGACCAGGCCTCTTAGCCGGTCGACCGGGTACACTATATCAGGGACCCTGAGACCATTTTCTACTCCCAGTTGAGGAGAAGTCCCCTGTGTGCCCGGTCGACATCCTGGGTGACCAAGTCAACGGGGTACACACGAAATCCATATTTTCAACATCCTGCCCTCTTCCATTTTCCATCAAAACTACATCAAATAGATCCCAGATCTTCACCAAATACTTCCAAACATCAAACACACCTCCCTCATCATGATCTCATCACAAATGGGCCATTGATCTTCCAAATAGGGAATTCCCATCCATCAATGGCTAATAGCACATAAGAAAAGGCTTAGAACAACTATCCATGTATAATACCATCTAATCAACCATCCAAATACAGAAATCATGCCAAATAACCTTAAAAGACAGTAAGTAGCAATCTAAGCATATTAATCACTTTAATTAAAGAATCTAAGTACGTCTACTTGCCTAATTAAGAAGAAATCTCCTCAAATAGCTTGGGCTTCACTCCAATAGCTCTAACATCACCCCAATAGCTGAATCTACAATCTCTACACTCATTCCCAAATAGAGAAATGCATAAGAAAGGGAACTTTAAGAGAAAGAGCTATACTACAAGGGAATTGGAAAGAGTGAATGAGGATTACCTTTACTTGGAGAGGAAAGAGAGATCTAGGAGATGAGATGAGCTCCTTAGCTTGTAGATGACTAGATGTAGATGAGGCCCTTGCTTCTAGTAATTGGAGGGCTAAGATTTAGAGAGAGAAATCCTAATCTCTAACTTAGAGAGAGAGAGAGATGAGAGGGGATTGTAGTGAAATGAGAGGAAGAGATAAGAGGGGTTTCCTTTTATAGGGGTTAGTTGGATTATAGTCCAAAATGTCCTCTCTTGCTAGAGTAAGTTTATGATAAGGATGAGGGTATTTGGGGAAGGCTAAAATGGAATGACCAAAGGGTCCTTGGTTGCTATTAGAAATAAAGGATAAGGACTAGGGTAGTTTAGGTATTCACATATAATGACTAAAGTATCCTCAAATGAGTGGTTGTAAATAAAGAAGCCTAAGGGCAATAAAGGTAGGCTATTTATTATGACAAAAGTGCCCATGTTTACTTGGTAGAGAATAAAGGAGTCAAGGTCATTTATGGTATTGGGATTTCCAAAAAGGAGGGAAAGGGTGTGGTAGGAAAGACTAGAGTACCCTCATATGATAAATGGGCTAATGGGTTAGGCCATAAGTAGTTGGGTCATTCTAAAATAAATTGCACCTCTCTAAGGGAAACACATCTATAATTAGAATTACAACTAAGGCCTCTAATTGGTTAATTAATTCTAAGAAAAGTACTATTAATCTCACAAGGGTCTCAATCCAATAAACTAGACTTTATCAATGGGAAATGACTAACTATTCATGCTAATCACCTATTAAATAGGATAACCTATGGTTGACTTGGTCAAATTGGGTAACCACTAGGTATTTCTAGGAACGGGTCCTTACAATAAGGACCAAGGGAAGGTCCTATATCCAATAAAAAACGAAGAGACGGGCTGAAAAGCCACGTCTAGGCCATGTTGAATATGAGAAGAGGGAGGATTTGCCTTGGGGGGGAGTGCCCCCCAAGGGGCTTCAATCACCTTGTGATGTTTGTCGCAGCAGAGTTTCTTCAGAGTAGCAGGGCTTATGGGAATTCTGGACGATCTTTCTGATTGATTTTTCTTCAATTTTTCTCGATCTGTTCTTCTTGGAATGATCTCCTATTTATAGGCCTTTGGCAGCCATTTAGGAGTGTTTATGAGCTTTGATGGCTTTAAAGCTCCATGATGGGAGGAGTTACAAGTTTTTATTTCTTTGATTTTGTAACTCCTTTTTCCTTGAATCTGATTGGCTGATGGAGAATGATGGGCTTTTAATCGCCTTTAATCTCCATGATGAGAGGAGTTTCGTAGCTTTAATGCCATGATGGCTTTGACTTGTAACTCCCATTCTCTAGAATTTGATTGGGCTGTCCAAAATAATGAGTTAATGAGCACATTTAGTTGGGTCAATTAATAACATTAAGTGGTCGCCAGGGATTTGAAGAGTCGCGGGCCGTGCCGCGTCTTTTGGAATTCTTTTTGCGATAATCGATGATGGATCTTCATGTTGATCAATATCGGATGACCATGCAACTTTAGACATATATTGCTAACAGCAGGCCGGTACCATCTATCTTGTCGATTTCTCGATCGGTCGGACAAAAAGTGTACTTTCTTGGTCGGCCGGTTGGCGATCTCGAAGCGATCAATGATGATTTCATGCTTTTAATGGCAGATCCGTGATGTTGACGAAGATTAGTCGTGTCCGAGTATCAAAAATCAGATTTTGAGGAAATCACAGGGGCTGGAACTCCCAAAATGAGGAAAGGATCGGAAAACGGTCTTTCCGGCGGAAATCAGGTGACCCGGATTTCCAGGGTCGCCGGCGACCATGGGGGAATTTTTTTCCCCTTTGGTTGCCGTTTTGATAGTTGTTTTTCGAGCTTTTTGTTTCTTTTTTTCTCCTGTATTTTTCTTGACATTTTTCTTCATTTTTTGGCTTGATTCTCTTGAAGAAAACCTGGCAAGAAGCCACGCAAATCGGAGCACAAAGTTTCCTATTTTTTGGAAAAGTCGAAGACTTTGTGGTCGATTTTCCGTCATGAGTCGAAACTAGGTCAAACGATGTCAGAATGACATGAAATTTGACGTGAAGCCTCTTGAGTAGTAAATAGGACCAACCATGGGCTTTGGTTTGAGTTTTGAAGCCGTTTGGGGTCCCGTCGCTGCTAGGCTTGATTTTGCTGCGAAGAAGATGTCGCGTTTTGATGTGCGGTCAACCGATGTCCAATTGACCTGAAATTTGACAGGGAGCCTATTGGAGTCATCTTGAGATGATCCATTAGTTTTTATTTAGATGTCATGGTCTCGGGGTGCTCCACTGCCGGTAGCCTTGATTTTCTTTCAGAGCGTCAAAGTAAGGTAAAACATTGTCGGAATGGCCTGAAATTTGACGTGCAGCCATTTTGAAGCATGTTGAAGCAGCCCATGTGCTCTGTTTGATGAGTAATGGTCCCAATGGTTCTCGCCACCGAGGGGCTTTATTTTCTTTCGGAGCGTCAAAGTTGGGTCAAATGTTGCCGGAATGACCTGAAATTTGACGTGGAGCCTTTTGAAGGTATTTTGAGACCATCCGTAGGCTCAAATCAAAGTTTTGATGTCTTCAACGCCGCCGCAGCCAGGAGTGCCTGTTTGGCTGCCGGAGGAGTGAAGTTGGTTCAAATGATGTCGAAATGGCCTGAAACTTGATGTGAACTCCTCTTTTGGCTGTCTTGAAGGATCAATCAGTTTTCAAGTGATTCTAACAAGATTTCATGCTTGAAGTAGCACTGCCCGTTTGTAGTAGGATGCGACTTCATGTGGCTTTTTTATGTTGAAGAGGGAAAGTGACATTTTCGGTGTCAACATGTACCAACACCGTGATCCAGAATCTTACATTCTGATGATCGAGATAAATCACACTACCTCTTAGTAATCAAAGTGCTGCAACCTTATTAGATGAGATGTTTAGTCTCATCACTGGTTGTGAAAATATTTAAGTATAAGATTTGTGACACGTGTCTCTCGTATGTAGATCTCATCCATATACATATATCACATCTAATATACTAATAGGACCCGGTTCATCTCATGAACCATCATGTTATATGTATTGCTCAAGTGCATTAAGTAATAAAACACAATTCATCTCATGAAAGGAAAGCATGTTTTTATTGATAAATAAAGAAATTAATCAATTTATTACATCATCTGATGGATTGAGTTTATACAATCTAACAATCTCCCACTTAGGCTCAATTCCAGTCAGGGATGCATCTCATGCCCATCCCGCCTACATGCTGCTCAAAGACTATGGTAGTCAAAGGCTTAGTAAAAGGATCTGCTAGATTGTCTGTAGAGGCTATCTTGGTAATAGAAATATCACCTCTCTGCACAATCTCTCCAACTAAATGATATTTCCTCTGTACATGCTTTTGGCTTTTATTGCTTCTGGGCTCCTTGGACTGAGCGACTGCCCCGCTGCTTTCACAGTAAACTGTGGGCGGCTGTCATGCCAAAGGTACCACCCCAAGTTCCATAAGGAATCTCTCGAGGCATACTGCTTCCTTTATTGCTTCGCAAGCCGCTACATATTCAGCCTCTGAGGTGGAATCAGCGGTACAATCCTTTCTAATACTCCTCCAGCTGATAGCTCCGCCACCAAGCATAAATACATAACCAAAGGTGGATTTCCTAGAATCCTTATTTGACATGAAGTCAGAATCTTTGTAACTGATTGGAATCAGTTCATCTCTGCCATAAATTAACATGTAATCTCTAGTCCTTCTCAAGTATTTGAGAATATATTTTACAGCAGTCCAATGTTCAGGTCCTAGGTTAAACTGATATCTGCTGACTAGGCCCACTGCATGACAAATATCTGGTCTAGTACATAGCATAGCATACATGAGGCTGCCAATAGTCGAAGCGTATGGTATCGACCTCATCTGCTCCTTTTCCTCAAGTGTCTTAAGACACTGATCATTGGAAACGTGCATTCCATGCCTTAAAGGTGTAATACCCTTCTTGGAGTCATGCATAGCAAATCGTACCAGTACCTTATCTATGTATGCAGCTTGGGATAAGCCAATCATCCTATTTTTCCGGTTTCGATGGAGTTTGATTTCTAGGATGTAGCTACCTTCTCCCAAGTCCTTCATTTCAAAAGTCTTGGCCAACCAAACTTTCACTGTGGACAACATTCCTACGTTTTTCCCAAGGAGTAGGATGTCGTCGACATATAAAACCAGAAAGACTACCCTGTCACTTTTCATGTACACACATGACTCATCCGGATTTTGGCAAAACCAAAATGACTTGATTGTCTGGTCAAAACAGATGTTCCAGCTTCGGGATGCCTGCTTCAGTCCATAAATAGACTTTTGTAGCTTGCAAACTTTTTTCTCTTGGTTATTAGCTACAAAACTGTCTGGCTGCACCATATAGATGTCTTCCTCAAGATGGCTGTTGTGAAACGCCGTCTTGACATCCATTTGCCAAATCTCGTAATCGAGATGAGCCGCAATGGGTAAGAGTATCCAGATGGACTTAAGCATCGCTACCGGCAAAAAGGCTTCCTCATAATCGATACCCTCTTTCTGAGTATACCCTTCTGCAACAAGCCTGGCATTAAAGGTCTCCACTCTACCATCTGGTCATCTTTTTCTCTTGTAGACCCACTTACACCAAATAGATTTAATATTGGCAGGCAAGTCCACAAGTATCCAGACTTGATTGGAGTACATAGACTCCATCTCAGCTTTCAAAGCATCTTGTCAACGTCTCGAATCTATGTCAATAATTGCTTCATCATAGTTACAGGGATCTTGTTCCAGTTCTTCCGGGACTGCCTCGTAAGACTCTTCCGAGAACGAGAACCTGTTAGAGAGTCTGACAATCCTCCCACTACAACGAGGCACTGGTGTAACTATTGGGTCTGGTAAGGGCGGTTTTTCCTCAAGTTTGGTCATACTTGGATTTGGAATTGATTGCTCTTGAATTTCTTTCAAGATCACCTTATCTAAAGATTTTTAGTCTATCATATAATCTTCCTCCAGAAAAACCGCATTAGTGCTCACCAGCACTTTCTGCTCTCTGGGATTATAGAATAACCAACCTTTAGTTCTTTTAGGATATCCTACAAATGTGTATACTTCCAACTTCAATTCCAACTTATCTATCTTAACCTTTAGCACGTGTGTCGAACAACCTCAAATGTGTAAATGTTGTAAACTAGGCTTTCGCCCGGACCATAACTCACGAGGAGTCTTAGGTACAGACTTAGATGGTACGAGGTTTAGTATGTAGATCGCAGTATCCAAGGCGTATCCCCAAAAGGATATAGGTAATCCTGAGAAACTCAGCGTAGACCTGATCATAAACAAAAGAGTCATGTTCCTTCTTTCTGCTACTCAATTCTGTTGAGGCATACCAGGAGCAGACAACTGTGATAGAATCCCATTTTTTGATAAGTATCACATAAATTCAGCAGAAAGATATTACCCTCCTTAATCTGATCGAAGAGCTTTGATACTCTTATCTAATTGCTTTTCCGCTTCCGTTCGAAACTCTTTGAACTTTTCAAAAACTTCAGACTTTCGGTGCATAAGGTATATGTATCCATATCTTGAGTAATCATCTGTGAAAGTGATGAAATACTCATATCCACCTCTGGCCCTGACATTAATGGATCCACACACATCAGTATGCACTAATTCCAATAAATTTTTGGCCCTATTCCCTTTAGATGAAAATGGTCTTTTGGTCATTTTGCCTTCCAGATAGGATTCGTAGACAGACATTGGTTCTACCACCAATGAAGGCAAGATACCATCTTTCACTAGCCTATCAATTCTATTTAGGTTTATATGACCTAGCCTCAAGTGCCAAAGTTTTGTGGAATTAAATGAAGGTGACTTCCTCTTTAATGATGGTCTATTAATTGTTTCAGTATCATATATCTCATACATCGTGGGAGTTAACAAATAAAGCTCATTGGTTACCTTGCCAAAACATATAAAAGTATCATTCCTCTTTATGACAACTTCTGTATCAAAAGTAATAGAATAACTTTCATTCACACTACACCAAAAATCGGAAATTGGAACGGAAAAGCGTTCCTAATCCTTCCGTTCCTAATCCGTTAAAGTGTTCCAATTTCCGTTCCAATTTGGATTAGGAACGGTTGGTACCAAATTGGAACGGAAATTGGAACACTTTAACGGATTAGGAACGGAAGGATTAGGAACGCTTTTCCGTTCCAATTTCCGATTTTTGGTGTAGTGTCACCGAACTAGAAATTGAAATTAAATTCCGCCGTAAAGACGGTACATATAATGTCACGCTCCAAGATCCGATAACATGGATCCGACGTGATGCCAGATGACCAAGTCATCTAAGGCCACTCAATTGTTCAAATAGTGGGCCAATCTCTTTTTTTTTCAACTAATAATTATGCGTAAACCACATTGCCCAGCCCTATATTGGGTAAGCAAAGACCATAACCATAAATAACAATCCAACAATTATTACACCAAATAAACCAAGTACAAAAATTAAATAAATACATCAATCCCAAAATAAACTAATAAAGTCTTAGACATAATTAAACTTAAGGTCATAAATTCTCATAATTTAAATATCTTCATTTTGACCATCCATAATGGCATCATCATAGCCATACTATGGCACAGGCTCGTATTCCTCTTCACTCTCAATCCTTGGGTCCCGTTTCACACTCTCCTACACATCATCTGTGGTGGTGGAATGTAATGAGCACAACGGTACTCCGCAAAGTAACAAATACAAACCAAAACATATATTATAAGAGGTATAAGATAATGAGGATGTACATATGACATGACATTACTATAATGAAAATATTTCATAAAATAAATATTGGGGCACCGATATTTCTTGAAATGTCATACAATGTAAGTCACTTCCCAATATGGAATTTAGGGTCCCAACACTACATTTGAACCATTTATTAGAACCCATGTGACAATACACTACACTTAGCACTATTCACTTGTCACTTGACCATTATAATACTTTGAGACCTTCCATTCCATATTGGTCAATCACTCACTTAAAAAATCATTACAAAATAACAATCCCTACATTAGGTTGGGTCTTTGTGTCACTGACCAGTCCAACAGTGCACCCATCTACGAAGTGTCTCAGAATTTAACCCCTCCAAGACAAAGGTCATTTTCGGAATACCAGCTATAGGTAACCGATCACTAATCACTACACTGCACTGAACCACCACACAGTAAGACGTCTTCCCATGGGGGTTATACAACGTAGTGGGGCTATGGAACTGGGGTCCCTACTTTCGTTTGTTTTCTAACATTTCATTTATTTTAATTAGTTTAGACCTAATTAGAATAAAGCATATTATATGCATACTTATCCTCAAGCGTCCCATGCCACTTGGCTTCCATATGCACTCTTATGGTTCATCCCTTTCGATCAATATTATTAATTAATATTTTATGGAGTGGGTGGGAGTGGGTGGTACAATCATTTATCATCAACACATGAGGGTATTATCATACATTTTTCAATATTAAAAAATGCCATAGAAACTTTCCATAAATAGCACATTATGCAAAACTTGCCATAAACGACAACATATAGAATTTTTCATAATTTGAATGCTAGGCAACATACCATAATGTCCATAACACTATTACCATATCACCGATTACGTATATACATTTTTAGAAAGTAATTGAAACTTGCCTTATATGGAGCTTTACTAATCACTTGAGAAAAAGGATGTTACAATGTGAATTATGCTGCAAAAATAAATTATAAAAATTAAACACTAATTATTTAAATCTTAGTTATTAACCATATTTTAGAATCAACAAAATCCAATTTCTTAACTAATTAATCATCTAAGTGAAAACTAACCCACCAAGGTCCACTGGGGAACCTAGTCTAGCCATTTAACATTCTAAGTTTATTAATTATTAAATCTTATGATTTAAGGTGGGGTCCACATGATTTATAAAGTGTCATAAGGTCCACAACAACACCTAATAGTAGCATAAGAAGGAATTAAGCATGACACATCAGTCACTAAATCACACCCACACTTACTAACCAATTAGCCAATTATCCCTAGTCTAGGTTTGATGACTATAGCCCCTTTAAATATTTATTCGGGCCTATTAATCTCCACTAATAAAGGGATTTAACCTAATGACCAGCGACTTAATTAAGTATATAGCTAATGGTTATGGCCCCATTTAATTCATAAAAACCTATTTTAGCCACCATAACACATAGACCTAGCATAACCAACAAGACTAGTCAACTAGTCTAGCCAAAATTGCTTCTGTTAGGAATTTTGTATATTACAATTTGATGGATGCATTAACATTTTAGCATCATTTGAATTTTCACACATGCATTGTTTTAGAAAAAACTTGAAATCTTGTCTTACACATGCATTGTTAGAAACATTATGCATGTTTTGATTTTAAACTTGGATGCAATTTGTTTTGAAAAGAAGTTTTACTAATTCAAGCTAGCCTATGTTTTAAATCTTTCAAATCATTTTAGGCTTTTTATGTTTCATGATTTTACCCCTCTTAGTTTGATTTAATTAATCATGATTCCAAGCTTGATTTAATGGCCCAAAAGTCCCCACATGAAAATACTTTGAAATGTATAATTTTAAGGGATTTTGGTCCCAGGCTCAGGTTGACCTACAGTGTGGCCGATCGACCGGCCCAGGGGACCCGGTCGACCGAGCCCACTGCGAGTCGACCGGGTAAAGAGCCGTTGCTGCTCATTTCAAACGGCCAGTTTTATGACCATTGAAGGCCAGGTCGACCGGGCCCTATTGGGCACTTTTTAGGTATAAAATGAAGCTCATTCCTTTGGCAAAGGGTGCAACATCTAAGCCATCCTTGAGGTGTTTGGAGACAAGACAAAGGGGATGGACTAAGAGAGACCAAGGGGTCATTTGGAAAGCTAAAGCTTGGATTAATGAAGTTAAATATCTAAGTAAAGCTTTACCTTTCTTAATCATATGTTAGATGCTTTGTTTAAATCTTTGGTAAATGATTTTTAGCATGTTTACTATGATGTGTTGAATCCATTCTTCATTTAATCTTTGATCTAAGTTGGATTGGATTCTTCACTCTTGATTTCAAACCAAGTTGTTTTAAAATCTTCATTAATCAAGCTTAGTTAAAATCTTTGATTTCTTTTATAGCATGATTCATTTACTTGGATGAATCTTTATTTGTTGTTTTCATTCATTTGAACTTTAGTTAAATTTGTTTAGTTTTGAAAACAACATTGCACACGCATCACATGTTTAGAGCAAATTAATTTCATACAACTTGTGAGCCTTTGATTTTCATATCATTAACAAGTTTGTATCCATGCATGTGATTTTCATTTCACTTCAATCAAAATCTTTTATGTGCCTTAAACTTTTAAATGCTTTGTGTTAGACCCCGACCCAGACCAATCCGATTAGTGTGCGATTAGTATGTGTTTAGTCCTAAGTGGGTTTAGTGGTCTTTGGGTTAGAAGTAATGAGTTTTAGTCTTGGACATAGCTTTGGGGATTTTTGAGAACGTGTAGTACTAGTCAGACACACTCAGGAAGGCCCGAGTGCACGTGTAAGCTTGGGAAGATCGTATCGATTTCCGTGTAATTGTGATTTTGATTTCAATTGAATGATTTTTCTATGTTTTACAACTTTCATCTTAAGCCCATTCATGTTTGAATCCCAAAAACCCATGTTTTGGCCAAAGAGGGTAAAATTGTCTTTTATGCACAAATCTGGACACAAATTTTGAGATCTCAAAACCTTGTCAAAAATATACTTTTTGGAAACTAGATATTTTGATGATCGTTTTATCCTTCTTTGCCGAAGTCATCTGAGGCCCACAAGATCGTGTTTTGGTCACTTCAAGGTCCAGCTAGTTGGGGCCCATTGTCTTCACTTAATCTCCCCATCTCCCTCTCTTTTCATTCACTTTACCAATTCCTGCAACTCTCTTGACCTAGGGCTGGAAAATCCCTCTTTCCCTTCCATCTTCTCCATCTTGCATGACATAGCTAGAGATCTCCAAATGAAATTCTAAGAATACCATCTTCTTCCTCTCCTTGCAAGCTTTCCATTGGTACAAATTTCTTGGAGTTTCTTGTGGAGCAAGCTCTTCATATTCATCATCTCTCCTTTTTTAGCCATTGTTAGGTAAGAGCTTCAACCCATGTTTTTCATGTAGTCCTTTTAGTCCTTAAAGATCATGTTTTCCATGTTTACAAACCCTTTGGTAAAATGGGTTTCTTGTTTTCAAGATTTAGTGAGTTGTGTGGTTTTTCTTTTGGGTTGTCTTGTAGTGTTGGAATAGCTTAAGTGAAGTGCTTGAGAGGATTGTTAGCATTGGGCAAGGCAAGTAACCTATATGGGTTCAATGTGCATGTGTATTTTGATTCCATTGTGTTTTAAGAATTGTGCATATAACTTGTTTACAAGCTTCATGATTTTGTTTTATTGGATTTGGATGTGTGAAATGGTGATAAATGAACCCTTGGTGAGCATGAAGGCTCAAGGGATTGTATGTGATTGATGGATGAGAAGGAGGAGGAAAATGTAGTGGAACGGATCCCGGGCCCGCGACGCAGTAGATGATACTTTCCCACAGGTTCCCGCGGTGAGGATTCCCAAAGGCACGAGGAATCTGACTCACACGTACAAGCTTTGCGGAAGCGTGTAGTAAAACACATCACGATGAGCACCAATACGATGTTTAAGTGCTCATGACAATTAATATCAAAACATGGTTTCAAAGAAAGAAGCTAACAAGCATTCCCATTAATATTCAAGTTATAGGACTAATACTAAAACAAGTTAAGTTTTGTTACAATTCCAAGAGAGGGCAATAGAGGCCAATACACTCCTCAAACAACAAAAGAAACCCAAGACAAAAGGTGACGAAACTCGAGAACCCGCCCGACGTCTAGATGACATCGTTGGGCTGCCACTCTCTCACAGGGGTTGGCTCACAAGCCTCCTCCTGACGCTCCTCCTCAAAGGTAACGTCTCCTGCACCTGGGCACCAACAACAAGGGTCAAACACGACGGTTTGATAGGTAATCAATTTAGGCATGAACATGAATAATAACATTTAGAGAAAACATATAAACAAATCCTTGATATGAAATACTATCAGAACTGAAGTACATTTTCAAGAATGCGAACAAGCTGAGATACCAAAACAAACTAGCATGAATACATAATATATCATGAATAGTTACAATCCACAAAGAGCCCATCCTTTCTCCATCATTTATATAAATGAAAAGAGCAAGCACGCACGACGAGCACGATATACATAATATAAGCACGACACGATTTCCCACAAAGACGGGAATTCCGGCCGCGGAACCGGACACGCACGATGTGTAATAAATACACGACCAGTCTGCAGACAGTCCACATGTTTAAAGACCCCCAGACAGTGGATCAAACTAAAAGGGCAGTCTAAGCTTAGTGGTGTTTACTTAATTCATGAATGCACAAAACACGCGAAGCACTATCAAAACTTGTCGAGATAAAAAAAAGGGGGAAATCACTTATCAAAACACGATGAACACGACTAGCAAGGGCATAATTAATATGCATAACACGCTTAGGAAGTGATCCCCTTTTTCTTGGAACACATTTTCAAAACTAGCTTGTACTAAACTTCAAAACGAGTACACGATGATATTCATTATATCAAACTAAGGTACGAACACAAAGCCTATCAAGCACATGTGAGGACCCTTGATTGATCTTTGTGTATTCGAAGCCCAAATGTTGGAATTTGGAATAGAGTTGGTGTCCCGGAAGTTCAAGACATCTCGAGTTTCGAGTACACAATATCAAGCTAAAGGTCACTTAACATGTTATAGTTTTCACTCTTGCAAAACTTCTTCAAAACTAGGAATTGGTCAATTTCGGTCAGCTTGCGGTCAGCTGGCGGCTAGCCGAAATAGAAACTGGCGGCTAGCCGTAAGCTGACCGTAGGGCTGACCGCTGAAAACCCAGATCTGATGCCGCTCTCTGGAAAAGGAACCGTAATAATTTCGGTTGGCTTACGGTTAGCCGCAAGGGAATTGGCGGCTAGCCGTGAGCTAACCGCAGGGCTGACCGCAGGACCCTGAAGCAAAAGTCAGCTACTGGAAAAGGAACCGCTGATTTCGGTTGGCTCGCGGTTAGCCGAAATGGGAATTACGGCTAGCCGCCAGCTGACCGAAACTGCACGGGAAGTACAGTTCAGTGCAGATTTTCCACATTTCCTTCTTCTCTTCTTCTTGTTTTTCGTTCCACCTGCACTCCCTGAGCCTCCATGCTCTCCAAGGGATATAATACACATTTCTCACGATCCCAAACATCCAATCCAAGGAAAACATGATCATGAACCTTATAAACATTTTCATATGCAAAATTTCCAAAAAACAACAATATAGCTTAAAATACACATGCACAATGGTCCTATAGAGATTACTTGCCTTGACCAAAGCTAACACTCCTCTCCAAGCACTTCACTCAAAAGCTAAGCCAACACTACAAGAAAACCCAAGAGAAAACACACAAACTCACTCAAAAATGGAACCAAAGAACCCATTTTAACAAAAGGGTTTGCAAACATGAAAAACGTAATCTTGAGGAACCAAAATAACTCTATGAAAGACATGAGTGGAAGCTCTTACCTAGAGAAGGTCAAACAAGAGAGGAGGAAGAAAATGTAGGGCTTGAGCCACAAGAAACTCCAATAAGTTTGTATCAATGGAAAGCTTGCAAAGAGATGAAGAAGATGATATTCTTAGAATTTCCTTTGGTGATCTCTAGCTATGACATGCAAGGTGAGGAAGATGGAAAGAAACAAGAGGGATTTCAGCCCTAGGTCAAGAACTTGCAGAGATTTGGTAAAGTGATTGAAAAGAGGGGGAGATGGGGCTTAAGTGAGGAAAATGGGCCCCAACTAGCTGAACTTGAAGTGCTCAAAACACGATCTTGGGAGCCTCGGATGACTTCGACGAAGAAGGATAAAACGATCACCAAAGTATTTAATTTCCAAAAAGTATATTTTTGACATGATTTTGAGATCTCGAAAATTGTGTCAAGATTTGTGCATAAAAGACAATTTTACCCTCTTTGGGCCAAAACATGGGTCTTTGGGCTTCAAACAAGAATGGCCTTAAAACGAAAGTTGTAACACGTCGAGACATCATTCAATGAAATCAAAATCACACTCACACGGAAATCAATACGATCTTCCCAAACTCACACGTGCACTCAGGCCTTCCTGAGCGTGTCTAATTAATACTAAACGTTCTCAAAATTCCCAAAGTTATGTCCAGGACTAAACTAATCATTCTAACCCAACAACGACTAAACCTACTTAGAACTAAACACATACTAATCGCACACTAATCGAAATGGTCTGGGTCGGGGTCTAACATCCTCCACCCCTTAGGATATTTGGTCCACCAAATAAATCAAACAATTACCTCTGGTAAAAGCTGTGGATACTTCCTCTGCACTTGCTCTCTCAATTCCCAGGTGGCTTCCTCTAGCTCGTGATTTTCCCAAAGTACCTTGACCCAATGAATAGTCCGATTTCTCAATTCTTGCTCTTTGGTGTCAATGATCTTGATCGGTCTTTCCACATACGAGGCATCTTCCCGAATCTCTAAAGGTTCATGCTGTAGAATATGTGCAGGACTAGAGACATACTTCTTGAGCATAGAAACATGAAATACATTGTGCACCCCGGAGAATTCCGGCGGTAACGCAAGTCTGTAAGCTACATCTCCAATCTTGCTCAAAATCTCATACGGACCAATAAACCCTGTAGACAATTTGCCCTTCTGCCCAAACCTCAAAGTCCCTCTAGTTGGTGAGACCTTCAAAAACACCTTGTCACCCACTTGAAACTGCAATTCTCTTCGGCGAGTGTCTGCATAACTCTTCTGCCTACTTCGGGCGATCTTCAAACGCTCTTGAATCAGCTTGACCTTGTCACTTGTCTCTCCAACTATCGTCGGTCCATGGAAACTGCGTTCACCGACTTCTTCCCAGCAAACCGGAGTTCTGCATCTTCTACCATAAAGTGCCTCAAAAGGTGCCATATCGATGCTAGAATGGTAACTATTGTTATATGCAAATTCACAAAGCGGTAAACACTCATTCCACTGAATCTTAAAATCCAATACACAAGCACGCAACATGTCTTCGAGAGTCTGTATCGTCCTCTCTGACTGACCATCGGTCTAAGGATGATAAGCTGTGCTAAACTGGAGCTTGGTACCCATCGACTCATGAAGAGTTTTCCAACACTTTGAAATAAATCTACTGTCCCTGTCTGAAATAATGGAGACGGGTTGACCATGTTTACTAACAATCTCATCAACAAATAACTTCGCCAATGGTGCCATATGCATCATGTTCCCTGTCTTCATTGGAATGAAGTGAGCAGACTTCGTCAGACGATCCACAATGATCCAAATTGCATTATTCCCCTTCTTGGTATTAGGCAAACCGGAAACAAAATCCATGGTGATGTGCTCCCATTTCCACTCCGGAATTTCCAAAGGCTGTAACAAGCCTGGAGGCTTCTGATGCTCTGCCTTGATCAACTGACAAGTTAGACAACGAGACACAAAAGCTGCTATCTCTCTCTTCATGTTGTTCCACCAAAATCTATTCTTCAAATTATGGTACATCTTCGTGCTACCCGGATGCATAGAATATCTCGTGCTGTGAGCTTCGTTCATTATCTCATTCTTCAAATCATCCACATTTGGCACACACAACCGGTCACGAAAATACACTATTCCATTCACCATCTTGAAATCGGGGCATTCTGCAATAACTTTTACTATCTTGGCCAAGTCTGGGTCTTGCAATTGATTTTCCTTGATCTTCTAGATGAAGGTAGGTTCTGAAACTGTCATATTCGCTAACATCGCACCCAATCTCAGGGTTTGTACCTCTACACCCAACTCTTCGAACTGCTGTAAGACACCCATTCCTCTCAAATTAGCCATGACTACTGATTTTCTGCTCAACGCATTTGCTACCACATTCACTTTGCCTGGATGATACTTGATTGGAAAGTCATAATCTTTGATATACTCCATCCACCTTATCTGCCTCATGTTCAAATCTTTCTGCGAGAACAAATACTGTAAACTTCTGTGATCTGAGTGGACCTCAAATTTCTCTCCGTAGAGGTAATGTCTCCACATCTTCAATGCGAAAACAACTGCTGCCAACTCCAAGTCGTGAGTAGCATAGTTCTTCTCATGGTCCTTCAACTGTCTCGAGCCATAAGCAATTACCTTGCCTTCTTGCATCAATACACAACCCAGTCCCACATTCGAAGCATCTGTATAAACAATAAATCCGCCGTTGCCCGATGGTAATGTAAGGATTGGAGCTGTGGTTACCTTCCTTTCAACTCCTGAAAACTGGTTTCACACTGATCGGTCCACACAAATGGGGCATTCTTCCGAGTCAATTTTGTCAACGGGGCTGCGATGGATGAAAAACCTTGGACAAATCTTCTGTAGTAGCCTGCTAACCCCAAAAAGCTTCTAATTTCTGTCACACTGCTTGGCCTTGCCCAACTAACAACTGCTTCTATCTTGGCTGGGTCAACTGCTAAACCTTCTCTGGAGATGATGTGGCCTAGAAAAGCAACTTGCTCTAACCAGAATTCACACTTACTGAGTTTCGCATATAATTGGTTGTCCCTCAAGAGCTGCAACGCTGTCCTCAAATGTTCTTCATGCTCCTTCTTACTCTTAGAATATACCAGAACATCATCAATAAACACTACCGTGGAGTGATCTAAATAAGGTGGAAAGACCTTGTTCATCAAAGCCATAAAGACTACGGGTGCATTCGTCAAGCCAAAGGGCGTAACTAAGAACTCATAGTGCCCATATCTTGTTCTAAAGGCTGTTTTCTGAACATCTGAGTCTCTAACTCTCAACTGATGGTACCCTGACCTCAAGTCTATCTTGGAAAAATAGGCTGCTCCCTGCAATTGGTCAAACAATTCATCTATCCTTGGCAAAGGGTACTTGTTCTTCACGGTCACATGGTTCAACTTCCTGTAGTCAATGCACATTCTCAAACTTCCATCCTTCTTCTTCACAAATAACACCGGTGCTCCCCACGGTGAAACACTTGGCCTAATAAAACCTTTGCTCAACAAATCCTGCAATTGGAGCTTTAGCTCACCCATTTCTGCCGGAGCCATCCTATATGGTGCAATCGAGATCGGAGCTGTCCCTGGAAGGAGCTCAATTGTAAACTCAACTTCTCTAATTGGTGGTAAACCCGAGATTTCTTCTGGAAAAACGTCCGGAAATTCACACACAATGGGGATATCCTCCACCCCTTGGGACTGTTTATCCTCCGTGATAAACGCTATAAAGGCCTGACACCCACTTTGAACTAATCTGCTTGCCTTCAACACTGAAATAAACCCTGCCTGAGATTTTCTCCTGTTCCCTTGAAATATCAACTCTGCCTGACATGACCTTGCTCTTGCCTTGGTTTCTTGCCTTGCTGCTGCCTCTGATTCTGCTGATGGTATTGCTGCTTCCTGTCCTAAACAATCATGTTGTTAATATCCTCAAAAGTATAAGCCCGCTTGACTGCCTCATCATATGTAGCTGGAGGTACTACCCCTATAACATCTCTCATGATGATCGGATTCAACCCTTCCAAAAACTTTGTTATTTTCTTCCTTTCCGTATCAATCAGCTCGGTAGCATATCTAGCCAATCTCTCAAATTTGGTGACATAGTCTAGCCCCGTCATACTACCTTGCCGAAGCTGCTGCAATTCGATAGCCTTCTGACTCTTGACATGAGAGGGGATGTATTTGTCCTGAAACTGTATCTTGAAAGTTGCCCATGCCTCATCGTCTGCCATCACTGCATATGGATCCTTGACTGTTTGCCACCACCTATCTGTAAGCCCATAAAATAAAGAAGCTGTGAGGTTGACTTTCTATACACCCGTGCACATGAAGACATCAAAGATCTTCTCGGTATTGACTAGCCAGTCATCTGCCACTAACGGGTCCTCATTTCCCGAAAACTCCTTCGGTGCCCTCTTCCTAAACTTCTCAAACAGTGCATTAGGGTCAGGATCCCTATTTTGAATAACAATCTGTGGACCCACGGGTGGTGCTACATTCCTGTTCTGGAGAACTTCCAAAAGTTGCCTCTGAACTTGTGCCATCTCATCATCTTTCTTAGCCAACTGTTCTTGAAATCTGGCCTGGTTTTCATTAGCATGTCTTTGTTGTGCTATCATTGCTTGCATAAGTTCCTGAAATTGTGTGGCTGTTGGTGTATCAGATGCATCTGACTCATTCCGGTTACTGCCTGAAGCATGATGATTTGGAGCTTTTCTTGGAGGCATATTGCTATAAAACAAAGAGTTAGAACACAAAATCATGGTACAAGGGTTTCTAAGATCCTATACGAACGAATCTATCGAACTCACGAATCCTCGCCACGTTCCTAAGATCTTTCTAGTTTCTTTTAAGTGCCTGAAACATGTCTCGCTCTGATACCAGTCCTGTCGCGACCCCGGAACGGATCCCGGGCCCGCGACGCAGTAGATGATACTTTCCCACAGGTTCCCGCGGTGAGGATTCCCAAAGGCACGAGGAATCTGACTCACACGTACAAGCTTTGCGGAAGCGTGTAGCAAAACACATCACGATGAGCACCAATACGATGTTTAAGTGCTCATGACAATTAATATCAAAACATAGTATCAAAGAAAGAAGCTAACAAGCATTCCCATTAATATTCAAGTTATAGGACTAATACTAAAACAAGTTAAGTTTTGTTACAATTCCAAGAGAGGCTCAGTGGTGTTTACTTAATTCATGAATGCACAAAACACGCGAAGCACTATCAAAACTTGTCGAGATAAAAAAAAGGGGGAAATCACTTATCAAAACACGATGAACACGACTAGCAAGGGCATAATTAATATGCATAACACGCTTAGGAAGTGATCCCCTTTTTCTTGGAACACATTTTCAAAACTAGCTTGTACTAAACTTCAAAACGAGTACACGATGATATTCATTATATCAAACTAAGGTACGAACACAAAGCCTATCAAGCACATGTGAGGACCCTTGATTGATCTTTGTGTATTCGAAGCCCAAATGTTGGAATTTGGAATAGAGTTGGTGTCCCGGAAGTTCAAGACATCTCGAGTTTCGAGTACACAATATCAAGCTAAAGGTCACTTAACATGTTATAGTTTTCACTCTTGCAAAACTTCTTCAAAACTAGGAATTGGTCAATTTCGGTCAGCTTGCGGTCAGCTGGCGGCTAGCCGAAATAGAAACTGGCGGCTAGCCGTAAGCTGACCGTAGGGCTGACCGCTGAAAACCCAGATCTGATGCCGCTCTCTGGAAAAGGAACCGTAATAATTTCGGTTGGCTTACGGTTAGCCGCAAGGGAACTGGCGGCTAGCCGTGAGCTAACCGCAGGGCTGACCGCAGGACCCTGAAGCAAAAGTCAGCTACTGGAAAAGGAACCGCTGATTTCGGTTGGCTCGCGGTTAGCCGAAATGGGAATTACGGCTAGCCGCCAGCTGACCGAAACTGCACGGGAAGTACAGTTCAGTGCAGATTTTCCACATTTCCTTCTTCTCTTCTTCTTGTTTTTCGTTCCACCTGCACTCCCTGAGCCTCCATGCTCTCCAAGGGATATAATACACATTTCTCACGATCCCAAACATCCAATCCAAGGAAAACATGATCATGAACCTTATAAACATTTTCATATGCAAAATTTCCAAAAAACAACAATATAGCTTAAAATACACATGCACAATGGTCCTATAGAGATTACTTGCCTTGACCAAAGCTAACACTCCTCTCCAAGCACTTCACTCAAAAGCTAAGCCAACACTACAAGAAAACCCAAGAGAAAACACACAAACTCACTCAAAAATGGAACCAAAGAACCCATTTTAACAAAAGGGTTTGCAAACATGAAAAACGTAATCTTGAGGAACCAAAATAACTCTATGAAAGACATGAGTGGAAGCTCTTACCTAGAGAAGGTCAAACAAGAGAGGAGGAAGAAAATGTAGGGCTTGAGCCACAAGAAACTCCAATAAGTTTGTATCAATGGAAAGCTTGCAAAGAGATGAAGAAGATGATATTCTTAGAATTTCCTTTGGTGATCTCTAGCTATGACATGCAAGGTGAGGAAGATGGAAAGAAACAAGAGGGATTTCAGCCCTAGGTCAAGAACTTGCAGAGATTTGGTAAAGTGATTGAAAAGAGGGGGAGATGGGGCTTAAGTGAGGAAAATGGGCCCCAACTAGCTGAACTTGAAGTGCTCAAAACACGATCTTGGGAGCCTCGGATGACTTCGACGAAGAAGGATAAAACGATCACCAAAGTATTTAATTTCCAAAAAGTATATTTTTGACATGATTTTGAGATCTCGAAAATTGTGTCAAGATTTGTGCATAAAAGACAATTTTACCCTCTTTGGGCCAAAACATGGGTCTTTGGGCTTCAAACAAGAATGGCCTTAAAACGAAAGTTGTAACACGTCGAGACATCATTCAATGAAATCAAAATCACACTCACACGGAAATCAATACGATCTTCCCAAACTCACACGTGCACTCAGGCCTTCCTGAGCGTGTCTAATTAATACTAAACGTTCTCAAAATTCCCAAAGTTATGTCCAGGACTAAACTAATCATTCTAACCCAACAACGACTAAACCTACTTAGAACTAAACACATACTAATCGCACACTAATCGAAATGGTCTGGGTCGGGGTCTAACATCCTCCACCCCTTAGGATATTTGGTCCACCAAATAAATCAAACAATTACCTCTGGTAAAAGCTGTGGATACTTCCTCTGCACTTGCTCTCTCAATTCCCAGGTGGCTTCCTCTAGCTCGTGATTTTCCCAAAGTACCTTGACCCAATGAATAGTCCGATTTCTCAATTCTTGCTCTTTGGTGTCAATGATCTTGATCGGTCTTTCCACATACGAGGCATCTTCCCGAATCTCTAAAGGTTCATGCTGTAGAATATGTGCAGGACTAGAGACATACTTCTTGAGCATAGAAACATGAAATACATTGTGCACCCCGGAGAATTCCGGCGGTAACGCAAGTCTGTAAGCTACATCTCCAATCTTGCTCAAAATCTCATACGGACCAATAAACCCTGTAGACAATTTGCCCTTCTGCCCAAACCTCAAAGTCCCTCTAGTTGGTGAGACCTTCAAAAACACCTTGTCACCCACTTGAAACTGCAATTCTCTTCGGCGAGTGTCTGCATAACTCTTCTGCCTACTTCGGGCGATCTTCAAACGCTCTTGAATCAGCTTGACCTTGTCACTTGTCTCTCCAACTATCGTCGGTCCATGGAAACTGCGTTCACCGACTTCTTCCCAGCAAACCGGAGTTCTGCATCTTCTACCATAAAGTGCCTCAAAAGGTGCCATATCGATGCTAGAATGGTAACTATTGTTATATGCAAATTCACAAAGCGGTAAACACTCATTCCACTGAATCTTAAAATCCAATACACAAGCACGCAACATGTCTTCGAGAGTCTGTATCGTCCTCTCTGACTGACCATCGGTCTAAGGATGATAAGCTGTGCTAAACTGGAGCTTGGTACCCATCGACTCATGAAGAGTTTTCCAACACTTTGAAATAAATCTACTGTCCCTGTCTGAAATAATGGAGACGGGTTGACCATGTTTACTAACAATCTCATCAACAAATAACTTCGCCAATGGTGCCATATGCATCATGTTCCCTGTCTTCATTGGAATGAAGTGAGCAGACTTCGTCACACGATCCACAATGATCCAAATTGCATTATTCCCCTTCTTGGTATTAGGCAAACCGGAAACAAAATCCATGGTGATGTGCTCCCATTTCCACTCCGGAATTTCCAAAGGCTGTAACAAGCCTGGAGGCTTCTGATGCTCTGCCTTGATCAACTGACAAGTTAGACAACGAGACACAAAAGCTGCTATCTCTCTCTTCATGTTGTTCCACCAAAATCTATTCTTCAAATTATGGTACATCTTCGTGCTACCCGGATGCATAGAATATCTCGTGCTGTGAGCTTCGTTCATTATCTCATTCTTCAAATCATCCACATTTGGCACACACAACCGGTCACGAAAATACACTATTCCATTCACCATCTTGAAATCGGGGCATTCTGCAATAACTTTTACTATCTTGGCCAAGTCTGGGTCTTGCAATTGATTTTCCTTGATCTTCTAGATGAAGGTAGGTTCTGAAACTGTCATATTCGCTAACATCGCACCCAATCTCAGGGTTTGTACCTCTACACCCAACTCTTCGAACTGCTGTAAGACACCCATTCCTCTCAAATTAGCCATGACTACTGATTTTCTGCTCAACGCATTTGCTACCACATTCACTTTGCCTGGATGATACTTGATTGGAAAGTCATAATCTTTGATATACTCCATCCACCTTATCTGCCTCATGTTCAAATCTTTCTGCGAGAACAAATACTGTAAACTTCTGTGATCTGAGTGGACCTCAAATTTCTCTCCGTAGAGGTAATGTCTCCACATCTTCAATGCGAAAACAACTGCTGCCAACTCCAAGTCGTGAGTAGCATAGTTCTTCTCATGGTCCTTCAACTGTCTCGAGCCATAAGCAATTACCTTGCCTTCTTGCATCAATACACAACCCAGTCCCACATTCGAAGCATCTGTATAAACAATAAATCCGCCGTTGCCCGATGGTAATGTAAGGATTGGAGCTGTGGTTACCTTCCTTTCAACTCCTGAAAACTGGTTTCACACTGATCGGTCCACACAAATGGGGCATTCTTCCGAGTCAATTTTGTCAACGGGGCTGCGATGGATGAAAAACCTTGGACAAATCTTCTGTAGTAGCCTGCTAACCCCAAAAAGCTTCTAATTTCTGTCACACTGCTTGGCCTTGCCCAACTAACAACTGCTTCTATCTTGGCTGGGTCAACTGCTAAACCTTCTCTGGAGATGATGTGGCCTAGAAAAGCAACTTGCTCTAACCAGAATTCACACTTACTGAGTTTCGCATATAATTGGTTGTCCCTCAAGAGCTGCAACGCTGTCCTCAAATGTTCTTCATGCTCCTTCTTACTCTTAGAATATACCAGAACATCATCAATAAACACTACCGTGGAGTGATCTAAATAAGGTGGAAAGACCTTGTTCATCAAAGCCATAAAGACTACGGGTGCATTCGTCAAGCCAAAGGGCGTAACTAAGAACTCATAGTGCCCATATCTTGTTCTAAAGGCTGTTTTCTGAACATCTGAGTCTCTAACTCTCAACTGATGGTACCCTGACCTCAAGTCTATCTTGGAAAAATAGGCTGCTCCCTGCAATTGGTCAAACAATTCATCTATCCTTGGCAAAGGGTACTTGTTCTTCACGGTCACATGGTTCAACTTCCTGTAGTCAATGCACATTCTCAAACTTCCATCCTTCTTCTTCACAAATAACACCGGTGCTCCCCACGGTGAAACACTTGGCCTAATAAAACCTTTGCTCAACAAATCCTGCAATTGGAGCTTTAGCTCACCCATTTCTGCCGGAGCCATCCTATATGGTGCAATCGAGATCGGAGCTGTCCCTGGAAGGAGCTCAATTGTAAACTCAACTTCTCTAATTGGTGGTAAACCCGAGATTTCTTCTGGAAAAACGTCCGGAAATTCACACACAATGGGGATATCCTCCACCCCTTGGGACTGTTTATCCTCCGTGATAAACGCTATAAAGGCCTGACACCCACTTTGAACTAATCTGCTTGCCTTCAACACTGAAATAAACCCTGCCTGAGATTTTCTCCTGTTCCCTTGAAATATCAACTCTGCCTGACATGACCTTGCTCTTGCCTTGGTTTCTTGCCTTGCTGCTGCCTCTGATTCTGCTGATGGTATTGCTGCTTCCTGTCCTAAACAATCATGTTGTTAATATCCTCAAAAGTATAAGCCCGCTTGACTGCCTCATCATATGTAGCTGGAGGTACTACCCCTATAACATCTCTCATGATGATCGGATTCAACCCTTCCAAAAACTTTGTTATTTTCTTCCTTTCCGTATCAATCAGCTCGGTAGCATATCTAGCCAATCTCTCAAATTTGGTGACATAGTCTAGCCCCGTCATACTACCTTGCCGAAGCTGCTGCAATTCGATAGCCTTCTGACTCTTGACATGAGAGGGGATGTATTTGTCCTGAAACTGTATCTTGAAAGTTGCCCATGCCTCATCGTCTGCCATCACTGCATATGGATCCTTGACTGTTTGCCACCACCTATCTGTAAGCCCATAAAATAAAGAAGCTGTGAGGTTGACTTTCTATACACCCGTGCACATGAAGACATCAAAGATCTTCTCGGTATTGACTAGCCAGTCATCTGCCACTAACGGGTCCTCATTTCCCGAAAACTCCTTCGGTGCCCTCTTCCTAAACTTCTCAAACAGTGCATTAGGGTCAGGATCCCTATTTTGAATAACAATCTGTGGACCCACGGGTGGTGCTACATTCCTGTTCTGGAGAACTTCCAAAAGTTGCCTCTGAACTTGTGCCATCTCATCATCTTTCTTAGCCAACTGTTCTTGAAATCTGGCCTGGTTTTCATTAGCATGTCTTTGTTGTGCTATCATTGCTTGCATAAGTTCCTGAAATTGTGTGGCTGTTGGTGTATCAGATGCATCTGACTCATTCTGGTTACTGCCTGAAGCATGATGATTTGGAGCTTTTCTTGGAGGCATATTGCTATAAAACAAAGAGTTAGAACACAAAATCATGGTACAAGGGTTTCTAAGATCCTATACGAACGAATCTATCGAACTCACGAATCCTCGCCACGTTCCTAAGATCTTTCTAGTTTCTTTTAAGTGCCTGAAACATGTCTCGCTCTGATACCAGTCCTGTCGCGACCCCGGAACGGATCCCGGGCCCGCGACGCAGTAGATGATACTTTCCCACAGGTTCCCGCGGTGAGGATTCCCAAAGGCACGAGGAATCTGACTCACACGTACAAGCTTTGCGGAAGCGTGTAGCAAAACACATCACGATGAGCACCAATACGATGTTTAAGTGCTCATGACAATTAATATCAAAACATAGTATCAAAGAAAGAAGCTAACAAGCATTCCCATTAATATTCAAGTTATAAGACTAATACTAAAACAAGTTAAGTTTTGTTACAATTCCAAGAGAGGCTCAGTGGTGTTTACTTAATTCATGAATGCACAAAACACGCGAAGCACTATCAAAACTTGTCGAGATAAAAAAAAGGGGGAAATCACTTATCAAAACACGATGAACACGACTAGCAAGGGCATAATTAATATGCATAACACGCTTAGGAAGTGATCCCCTTTTTCTTGGAACACATTTTCAAAACTAGCTTGTACTAAACTTCAAAACGAGTACACGATGATATTCATTATATCAAACTAAGGTACGAACACAAAGCCTATCAAGCACATGTGAGGACCCTTGATTGATCTTTGTGTATTCGAAGCCCAAATGTTGGAATTTGGAATAGAGTTGGTGTCCCGGAAGTTCAAGACATCTCGAGTTTCGAGTACACAATATCAAGCTAAAGGTCACTTAACATGTTATAGTTTTCACTCTTGCAAAACTTCTTCAAAACTAGGAATTGGTCAATTTCGGTCAGCTTGCGGTCAGCTGGCGGCTAGCCGAAATAGAAACTGGCGGCTAGCCGTAAGCTGACCGTAGGGCTGACCGCTGAAAACCCAGATCTGATGCCGCTCTCTGGAAAAGGAACCGTAATAATTTCGGTTGGCTTACGGTTAGCCGCAAGGGAACTGGCGGCTAGCCGTGAGCTAACCGCAGGGCTGACCGCAGGACCCTGAAGCAAAAGTCAGCTACTGGAAAAGGAACCGCTGATTTCGGTTGGCTCGCGGTTAGCCGAAATGGGAATTACGGCTAGCCGCCAGCTGACCGAAACTGCACGGGAAGTACAGTTCAGTGCAGATTTTCCACATTTCCTTCTTCTCTTCTTCTTGTTTTTCGTTCCACCTGCACTCCCTGAGCCTCCATGCTCTCCAAGGGATATAATACACATTTCTCACGATCCCAAACATCCAATCCAAGGAAAACATGATCATGAACCTTATAAACATTTTCATATGCAAAATTTCCAAAAAACAACAATATAGCTTAAAATACACATGCACAATGGTCCTATAGAGATTACTTGCCTTGACCAAAGCTAACACTCCTCTCCAAGCACTTCACTCAAAAGCTAAGCCAACACTACAAGAAAACCCAAGAGAAAACACACAAACTCACTCAAAAATGGAACCAAAGAACCCATTTTAACAAAAGGGTTTGCAAACATGAAAAACGTAATCTTGAGGAACCAAAATAACTCTATGAAAGACATGAGTGGAAGCTCTTACCTAGAGAAGGTCAAACAAGAGAGGAGGAAGAAAATGTAGGGCTTGAGCCACAAGAAACTCCAATAAGTTTGTATCAATGGAAAGCTTGCAAAGAGATGAAGAAGATGATATTCTTAGAATTTCCTTTGGTGATCTCTAGCTATGACATGCAAGGTGAGGAAGATGGAAAGAAACAAGAGGGATTTCAGCCCTAGGTCAAGAACTTGCAGAGATTTGGTAAAGTGATTGAAAAGAGGGGGAGATGGGGCTTAAGTGAGGAAAATGGGCCCCAACTAGCTGAACTTGAAGTGCTCAAAACACGATCTTGGGAGCCTCGGATGACTTCGACGAAGAAGGATAAAACGATCACCAAAGTATTTAATTTCCAAAAAGTATATTTTTGACATGATTTTGAGATCTCGAAAATTGTGTCAAGATTTGTGCATAAAAGACAATTTTACCCTCTTTGGGCCAAAACATGGGTCTTTGGGCTTCAAACAAGAATGGCCTTAAAACGAAAGTTGTAACACGTCGAGACATCATTCAATGAAATCAAAATCACACTCACACGGAAATCAATACGATCTTCCCAAACTCACACGTGCACTCAGGCCTTCCTGAGCGTGTCTAATTAATACTAAACGTTCTCAAAATTCCCAAAGTTATGTCCAGGACTAAACTAATCATTCTAACCCAACAACGACTAAACCTACTTAGAACTAAACACATACTAATCGCACACTAATCGAAATGGTCTGGGTCGGGGTCTAACATCCTCCACCCCTTAGGATATTTGGTCCACCAAATAAATCAAACAATTACCTCCGGTAAAAGCTGTGGATACTTCCTCTGCACTTGCTCTCTCAATTCCCAGGTGGCTTCCTCTAGCTCGTGATTTTCCCAAAGTACCTTGACCCAATGAATAGTCCGATTTCTCAATTCTTGCTCTTTGGTGTCAATGATCTTGATCGGTCTTTCCACATACGAGGCATCTTCCCGAATCTCTAAAGGTTCATGCTGTAGAATATGTGCAGGACTAGAGACATACTTCTTGAGCATAGAAACATGAAATACATTGTGCACCCCGGAGAATTCCGGCGGTAACGCAAGTCTGTAAGCTACATCTCCAATCTTGCTCAAAATCTCATACGGACCAATAAACCCTGTAGACAATTTGCCCTTCTGCCCAAACCTCAAAGTCCCTCTAGTTGGTGAGACCTTCAAAAACACCTTGTCACCCACTTGAAACTGCAATTCTCTTCGGCGAGTGTCTGCATAACTCTTCTGCCTACTTCGGGCGATCTTCAAACGCTCTTGAATCAGCTTGACCTTGTCACTTGTCTCTCCAACTATCGTCGGTCCATGGAAACTGCGTTCACCGACTTCTTCCCAGCAAACCGGAGTTCTGCATCTTCTACCATAAAGTGCCTCAAAAGGTGCCATATCGATGCTAGAATGGTAACTATTGTTATATGCAAATTCACAAAGCGGTAAACACTCATTCCACTGAATCTTAAAATCCAATACACAAGCACGCAACATGTCTTCGAGAGTCTGTATCGTCCTCTCTGACTGACCATCGGTCTAAGGATGATAAGCTGTGCTAAACTGGAGCTTGGTACCCATCGACTCATGAAGAGTTTTCCAACACTTTGAAATAAATCTACTGTCCCTGTCTGAAATAATGGAGACGGGTTGACCATGTTTACTAACAATCTCATCAACAAATAACTTCGCCAATGGTGCCATATGCATCATGTTCCCTGTCTTCATTGGAATGAAGTGAGCAGACTTCGTCACACGATCCACAATGATCCAAATTGCATTATTCCCCTTCTTGGTATTAGGCAAACCGGAAACAAAATCCATGGTGATGTGCTCCCATTTCCACTCCGGAATTTCCAAAGGCTGTAACAAGCCTGGAGGCTTCTGATGCTCTGCCTTGATCAACTGACAAGTTAGACAACGAGACACAAAAGCTGCTATCTCTCTCTTCATGTTGTTCCACCAAAATCTATTCTTCAAATTATGGTACATCTTCGTGCTACCCGGATGCATAGAATATCTCGTGCTGTGAGCTTCGTTCATTATCTCATTCTTCAAATCATCCACATTTGGCACACACAACCGGTCACGAAAATACACTATTCCATTCACCATCTTGAAATCGGGGCATTCTGCAATAACTTTTACTATCTTGGCCAAGTCTGGGTCTTGCAATTGATTTTCCTTGATCTTCTAGATGAAGGTAGGTTCTGAAACTGTCATATTCGCTAACATCGCACCCAATCTCAGGGTTTGTACCTCTACACCCAACTCTTCGAACTGCTGTAAGACACCCATTCCTCTCAAATTAGCCATGACTACTGATTTTCTGCTCAACGCATTTGCTACCACATTCACTTTGCCTGGATGATACTTGATTGGAAAGTCATAATCTTTGATATACTCCATCCACCTTATCTGCCTCATGTTCAAATCTTTCTGCGAGAACAAATACTGTAAACTTCTGTGATCTGAGTGGACCTCAAATTTCTCTCCGTAGAGGTAATGTCTCCACATCTTCAATGCGAAAACAACTGCTGCCAACTCCAAGTCGTGAGTAGCATAGTTCTTCTCATGGTCCTTCAACTGTCTCGAGCCATAAGCAATTACCTTGCCTTCTTGCATCAATACACAACCCAGTCCCACATTCGAAGCATCTGTATAAACAATAAATCCGCCGTTGCCCGATGGTAATGTAAGGATTGGAGCTGTGGTTACCTTCCTTTCAACTCCTGAAAACTGGTTTCACACTGATCGGTCCACACAAATGGGGCATTCTTCCGAGTCAATTTTGTCAACGGGGCTGCGATGGATGAAAAACCTTGGACAAATCTTCTGTAGTAGCCTGCTAACCCCAAAAAGCTTCTAATTTCTGTCACACTGCTTGGCCTTGCCCAACTAACAACTGCTTCTATCTTGGCTGGGTCAACTGCTAAACCTTCTCTGGAGATGATGTGGCCTAGAAAAGCAACTTGCTCTAACCAGAATTCACACTTACTGAGTTTCGCATATAATTGGTTGTCCCTCAAGAGCTGCAACGCTGTCCTCAAATGTTCTTCATGCTCCTTCTTACTCTTAGAATATACCAGAACATCATCAATAAACACTACCGTGGAGTGATCTAAATAAGGTGGAAAGACCTTGTTCATCAAAGCCATAAAGACTACGGGTGCATTCGTCAAGCCAAAGGGCGTAACTAAGAACTCATAGTGCCCATATCTTGTTCTAAAGGCTGTTTTCTGAACATCTGAGTCTCTAACTCTCAACTGATGGTACCCTGACCTCAAGTCTATCTTGGAAAAATAGGCTGCTCCCTGCAATTGGTCAAACAATTCATCTATCCTTGGCAAAGGGTACTTGTTCTTCACGGTCACATGGTTCAACTTCCTGTAGTCAATGCACATTCTCAAACTTCCATCCTTCTTCTTCACAAATAACACCGGTGCTCCCCACGGTGAAACACTTGGCCTAATAAAACCTTTGCTCAACAAATCCTGCAATTGGAGCTTTAGCTCACCCATTTCTGCCGGAGCCATCCTATATGGTGCAATCGAGATCGGAGCTGTCCCTGGAAGGAGCTCAATTGTAAACTCAACTTCTCTAATTGGTGGTAAACCCGAGATTTCTTCTGGAAAAACGTCCGGAAATTCACACACAATGGGGATATCCTCCACCCCTTGGGACTGTTTATCCTCCGTGATAAACGCTATAAAGGCCTGACACCCACTTTGAACTAATCTGCTTGCCTTCAACACTGAAATAAACCCTGCCTGAGATTTTCTCCTGTTCCCTTGAAATATCAACTCTGCCTGACATGACCTTGCTCTTGCCTTGGTTTCTTGCCTTGCTGCTGCCTCTGATTCTGCTGATGGTATTGCTGCTTCCTGTCCTAAACAATCATGTTGTTAATATCCTCAAAAGTATAAGCCCGCTTGACTGCCTCATCATATGTAGCTGGAGGTACTACCCCTATAACATCTCTCATGATGATCGGATTCAACCCTTCCAAAAACTTTGTTATTTTCTTCCTTTCCGTATCAATCAGCTCGGTAGCATATCTAGCCAATCTCTCAAATTTGGTGACATAGTCTAGCCCCGTCATACTACCTTGCCGAAGCTGCTGCAATTCGATAGCCTTCTGACTCTTGACATGAGAGGGGATGTATTTGTCCTGAAACTGTATCTTGAAAGTTGCCCATGCCTCATCGTCTGCCATCACTGCATATGGATCCTTGACTGTTTGCCACCACCTATCTGTAAGCCCATAAAATAAAGAAGCTGTGAGGTTGACTTTCTGTACACCCGTGCACATGAAGACATCAAAGATCTTCTCGGTATTGACTAGCCAGTCATCTGCCACTAACGGGTCCTCATTTCCCGAAAACTCCTTCGGTGCCCTCTTCCTAAACTTCTCAAACAGTGCATTAGGGTCAGGATCCCTATTTTGAATAACAATCTGTGGACCCACGGGTGGTGCTACATTCCTGTTCTGGAGAACTTCCAAAAGTTGCCTCTGAACTTGTGCCATCTCATCATCTTTCTTAGCCAACTGTTCTTGAAATCTGGCCTGGTTTTCATTAGCATGTCTTTGTTGTGCTATCATTGCTTGCATAAGTTCCTGAAATTGTGTGGCTGTTGGTGTATCAGATGCATCTGACTCATTCTGGTTACTGCCTGAAGCATGATGATTTGGAGCTTTTCTTGGAGGCATATTGCTATAAAACAAAGAGTTAGAACACAAAATCATGGTACAAGGGTTTCTAAGATCCTATACGAACGAATCTATCGAACTCACGAATCCTCGCCACGTTCCTAAGATCTTTCTAGTTTCTTTTAAGTGCCTGAAACATGTCTCGCTCTGATACCAGTCCTGTCGCGACCCCGGAACGGATCCCGGGCCCGCGACGCAGTAGATGATACTTTCCCACAGGTTCCCGCGGTGAGGATTCCCAAAGGCACGAGGAATCTGACTCACACGTACAAGCTTTGCGGAAGCGTGTAGCAAAACACATCACGATGAGCACCAATACGATGTTTAAGTGCTCATGACAATTAATATCAAAACATAGTATCAAAGAAAGAAGCTAACAAGCATTCCCATTAATATTCAAGTTATAGGACTAATACTAAAACAAGTTAAGTTTTGTTACAATTCCAAGAGAGGCTCAGTGGTGTTTACTTAATTCATGAATGCACAAAACACGCGAAGCACTATCAAAACTTGTCGAGATAAAAAAAAGGGGGAAATCACTTATCAAAACACGATGAACACGACTAGCAAGGGCATAATTAATATGCATAACACGCTTAGGAAGTGATCCCCTTTTTCTTGGAACACATTTTCAAAACTAGCTTGTACTAAACTTCAAAACGAGTACACGATGATATTCATTATATCAAACTAAGGTACGAACACAAAGCCTATCAAGCACATGTGAGGACCCTTGATTGATCTTTGTGTATTCGAAGCCCAAATGTTGGAATTTGGAATAGAGTTGGTGTCCCGGAAGTTCAAGACATCTCGAGTTTCGAGTACACAATATCAAGCTAAAGGTCACTTAACATGTTATAGTTTTCACTCTTGCAAAACTTCTTCAAAACTAGGAATTGGTCAATTTCGGTCAGCTTGCGGTCAGCTGGCGGCTAGCCGAAATAGAAACTGGCGGCTAGCCGTAAGCTGACCGTAGGGCTGACCGCTGAAAACCCAGATCTGATGCCGCTCTCTGGAAAAGGAACCGTAATAATTTCGGTTGGCTTACGGTTAGCCGCAAGGGAACTGGCGGCTAGCCGTGAGCTAACCGCAGGGCTGACCGCAGGACCCTGAAGCAAAAGTCAGCTACTGGAAAAGGAACCGCTGATTTCGGTTGGCTCGCGGTTAGCCGAAATGGGAATTACGGCTAGCCGCCAGCTGACCGAAACTGCACGGGAAGTACAGTTCAGTGCAGATTTTCCACATTTCCTTCTTCTCTTCTTCTTGTTTTTCGTTCCACCTGCACTCCCTGAGCCTCCATGCTCTCCAAGGGATATAATACACATTTCTCACGATCCCAAACATCCAATCCAAGGAAAACATGATCATGAACCTTATAAACATTTTCATATGCAAAATTTCCAAAAAACAACAATATAGCTTAAAATACACATGCACAATGGTCCTATAGAGATTACTTGCCTTGACCAAAGCTAACACTCCTCTCCAAGCACTTCACTCAAAAGCTAAGCCAACACTACAAGAAAACCCAAGAGAAAACACACAAACTCACTCAAAAATGGAACCAAAGAACCCATTTTAACAAAAGGGTTTGCAAACATGAAAAACGTAATCTTGAGGAACCAAAATAACTCTATGAAAGACATGAGTGGAAGCTCTTACCTAGAGAAGGTCAAACAAGAGAGGAGGAAGAAAATGTAGGGCTTGAGCCACAAGAAACTCCAATAAGTTTGTATCAATGGAAAGCTTGCAAAGAGATGAAGAAGATGATATTCTTAGAATTTCCTTTGGTGATCTCTAGCTATGACATGCAAGGTGAGGAAGATGGAAAGAAACAAGAGGGATTTCAGCCCTAGGTCAAGAACTTGCAGAGATTTGGTAAAGTGATTGAAAAGAGGGGGAGATGGGGCTTAAGTGAGGAAAATGGGCCCCAACTAGCTGAACTTGAAGTGCTCAAAACACGATCTTGGGAGCCTCGGATGACTTCGACGAAGAAGGATAAAACGATCACCAAAGTATTTAATTTCCAAAAAGTATATTTTTGACATGATTTTGAGATCTCGAAAATTGTGTCAAGATTTGTGCATAAAAGACAATTTTACCCTCTTTGGGCCAAAACATGGGTCTTTGGGCTTCAAACAAGAATGGCCTTAAAACGAAAGTTGTAACACGTCGAGACATCATTCAATGAAATCAAAATCACACTCACACGGAAATCAATACGATCTTCCCAAACTCACACGTGCACTCAGGCCTTCCTGAGCGTGTCTAATTAATACTAAACGTTCTCAAAATTCCCAAAGTTATGTCCAGGACTAAACTAATCATTCTAACCCAACAACGACTAAACCTACTTAGAACTAAACACATACTAATCGCACACTAATCGAAATGGTCTGGGTCGGGGTCTAACATCCTCCACCCCTTAGGATATTTGGTCCACCAAATAAATCAAACAATTACCTCCGGTAAAAGCTGTGGATACTTCCTCTGCACTTGCTCTCTCAATTCCCAGGTGGCTTCCTCTAGCTCGTGATTTTCCCAAAGTACCTTGACCCAATGAATAGTCCGATTTCTCAATTCTTGCTCTTTGGTGTCAATGATCTTGATCGGTCTTTCCACATACGAGGCATCTTCCCGAATCTCTAAAGGTTCATGCTGTAGAATATGTGCAGGACTAGAGACATACTTCTTGAGCATAGAAACATGAAATACATTGTGCACCCCGGAGAATTCCGGCGGTAACGCAAGTCTGTAAGCTACATCTCCAATCTTGCTCAAAATCTCATACGGACCAATAAACCCTGTAGACAATTTGCCCTTCTGCCCAAACCTCAAAGTCCCTCTAGTTGGTGAGACCTTCAAAAACACCTTGTCACCCACTTGAAACTGCAATTCTCTTCGGCGAGTGTCTGCATAACTCTTCTGCCTACTTCGGGCGATCTTCAAACGCTCTTGAATCAGCTTGACCTTGTCACTTGTCTCTCCAACTATCGTCGGTCCATGGAAACTGCGTTCACCGACTTCTTCCCAGCAAACCGGAGTTCTGCATCTTCTACCATAAAGTGCCTCAAAAGGTGCCATATCGATGCTAGAATGGTAACTATTGTTATATGCAAATTCACAAAGCGGTAAACACTCATTCCACTGAATCTTAAAATCCAATACACAAGCACGCAACATGTCTTCGAGAGTCTGTATCGTCCTCTCTGACTGACCATCGGTCTAAGGATGATAAGCTGTGCTAAACTGGAGCTTGGTACCCATCGACTCATGAAGAGTTTTCCAACACTTTGAAATAAATCTACTGTCCCTGTCTGAAATAATGGAGACGGGTTGACCATGTTTACTAACAATCTCATCAACAAATAACTTCGCCAATGGTGCCATATGCATCATGTTCCCTGTCTTCATTGGAATGAAGTGAGCAGACTTCGTCACACGATCCACAATGATCCAAATTGCATTATTCCCCTTCTTGGTATTAGGCAAACCGGAAACAAAATCCATGGTGATGTGCTCCCATTTCCACTCCGGAATTTCCAAAGGCTGTAACAAGCCTGGAGGCTTCTGATGCTCTGCCTTGATCAACTGACAAGTTAGACAACGAGACACAAAAGCTGCTATCTCTCTCTTCATGTTGTTCCACCAAAATCTATTCTTCAAATTATGGTACATCTTCGTGCTACCCGGATGCATAGAATATCTCGTGCTGTGAGCTTCGTTCATTATCTCATTCTTCAAATCATCCACATTTGGCACACACAACCGGTCACGAAAATACACTATTCCATTCACCATCTTGAAATCGGGGCATTCTGCAATAACTTTTACTATCTTGGCCAAGTCTGGGTCTTGCAATTGATTTTCCTTGATCTTCTAGATGAAGGTAGGTTCTGAAACTGTCATATTCGCTAACATCGCACCCAATCTCAGGGTTTGTACCTCTACACCCAACTCTTCGAACTGCTGTAAGACACCCATTCCTCTCAAATTAGCCATGACTACTGATTTTCTGCTCAACGCATTTGCTACCACATTCACTTTGCCTGGATGATACTTGATTGGAAAGTCATAATCTTTGATATACTCCATCCACCTTATCTGCCTCATGTTCAAATCTTTCTGCGAGAACAAATACTGTAAACTTCTGTGATCTGAGTGGACCTCAAATTTCTCTCCGTAGAGGTAATGTCTCCACATCTTCAATGCGAAAACAACTGCTGCCAACTCCAAGTCGTGAGTAGCATAGTTCTTCTCATGGTCCTTCAACTGTCTCGAGCCATAAGCAATTACCTTGCCTTCTTGCATCAATACACAACCCAGTCCCACATTCGAAGCATCTGTATAAACAATAAATCCGCCGTTGCCCGATGGTAATGTAAGGATTGGAGCTGTGGTTACCTTCCTTTCAACTCCTGAAAACTGGTTTCACACTGATCGGTCCACACAAATGGGGCATTCTTCCGAGTCAATTTTGTCAACGGGGCTGCGATGGATGAAAAACCTTGGACAAATCTTCTGTAGTAGCCTGCTAACCCCAAAAAGCTTCTAATTTCTGTCACACTGCTTGGCCTTGCCCAACTAACAACTGCTTCTATCTTGGCTGGGTCAACTGCTAAACCTTCTCTGGAGATGATGTGGCCTAGAAAAGCAACTTGCTCTAACCAGAATTCACACTTACTGAGTTTCGCATATAATTGGTTGTCCCTCAAGAGCTGCAACGCTGTCCTCAAATGTTCTTCATGCTCCTTCTTACTCTTAGAATATACCAGAACATCATCAATAAACACTACCGTGGAGTGATCTAAATAAGGTGGAAAGACCTTGTTCATCAAAGCCATAAAGACTACGGGTGCATTCGTCAAGCCAAAGGGCGTAACTAAGAACTCATAGTGCCCATATCTTGTTCTAAAGGCTGTTTTCTGAACATCTGAGTCTCTAACTCTCAACTGATGGTACCCTGACCTCAAGTCTATCTTGGAAAAATAGGCTGCTCCCTGCAATTGGTCAAACAATTCATCTATCCTTGGCAAAGGGTACTTGTTCTTCACGGTCACATGGTTCAACTTCCTGTAGTCAATGCACATTCTCAAACTTCCATCCTTCTTCTTCACAAATAACACCGGTGCTCCCCACGGTGAAACACTTGGCCTAATAAAACCTTTGCTCAACAAATCCTGCAATTGGAGCTTTAGCTCACCCATTTCTGCCGGAGCCATCCTATATGGTGCAATCGAGATCGGAGCTGTCCCTGGAAGGAGCTCAATTGTAAACTCAACTTCTCTAATTGGTGGTAAACCCGAGATTTCTTCTGGAAAAACGTCCGGAAATTCAAACACAATGGGGATATCCTCCACCCCTTGGGACTGTTTATCCTCCGTGATAAACGCTATAAAGGCCTGACACCCACTTTGAACTAATCTGCTTGCCTTCAACACTGAAATAAACCCTGCCTGAGATTTTCTCCTGTTCCCTTGAAATATCAACTCTGCCTGACATGACCTTGCTCTTGCCTTGGTTTCTTGCCTTGCTGCTGCCTCTGATTCTGCTGATGGTATTGCTGCTTCCTGTCCTAAACAATCATGTTGTTAATATCCTCAAAAGTATAAGCCCGCTTGACTGCCTCATCATATGTAGCTGGAGGTACTACCCCTATAACATCTCTCATGATGATCGGATTCAACCCTTCCAAAAACTTTGTTATTTTCTTCCTTTCCGTATCAATCAGCTCGGTAGCATATCTAGCCAATCTCTCAAATTTGGTGACATAGTCTAGCCCCGTCATACTACCTTGCCGAAGCTGCTGCAATTCGATAGCCTTCTGACTCTTGACATGAGAGGGGATGTATTTGTCCTGAAACTGTATCTTGAAAGTTGCCCATGCCTCATCGTCTGCCATCACTGCATATGGATCCTTGACTGTTTGCCACCACCTATCTGTAAGCCCATAAAATAAAGAAGCTGTGAGGTTGACTTTCTGTACACCCGTGCACATGAAGACATCAAAGATCTTCTCGGTATTGACTAGCCAGTCATCTGCCACTAACGGGTCCTCATTTCCCGAAAACTCCTTCGGTGCCCTCTTCCTAAACTTCTCAAACAGTGCATTAGGGTCAGGATCCCTATTTTGAATAACAATCTGTGGACCCACGGGTGGTGCTACATTCCTGTTCTGGAGAACTTCCAAAAGTTGCCTCTGAACTTGTGCCATCTCATCATCTTTCTTAGCCAACTGTTCTTGAAATCTGGCCTGGTTTTCATTAGCATGTCTTTGTTGTGCTATCATTGCTTGCATAAGTTCCTGAAATTGTGTGGCTGTTGGTGTATCAGATGCATCTGACTCATTCTGGTTACTGCCTGAAGCATGATGATTTGGAGCTTTTCTTGGAGGCATATTGCTATAAAACAAAGAGTTAGAACACAAAATCATGGTACAAGGGTTTCTAAGATCCTATACGAACGAATCTATCGAACTCACGAATCCTCGCCACGTTCCTAAGATCTTTCTAGTTTCTTTTAAGTGCCTGAAACATGTCTCGCTCTGATACCAGTCCTGTCGCGACCCCGGAACGGATCCCGGGCCCGCGACGCAGTAGATGATACTTTCCCACAGGTTCCCGCGGTGAGGATTCCCAAAGGCACGAGGAATCTGACTCACACGTACAAGCTTTGCGGAAGCGTGTAGCAAAACACATCACGATGAGCACCAATACGATGTTTAAGTGCTCATGACAATTAATATCAAAACATAGTATCAAAGAAAGAAGCTAACAAGCATTCCCATTAATATTCAAGTTATAGGACTAATACTAAAACAAGTTAAGTTTTGTTACAATTCCAAGAGAGGCTCAGTGGTGTTTACTTAATTCATGAATGCACAAAACACGCGAAGCACTATCAAAACTTGTCGAGATAAAAAAAAGGGGGAAATCACTTATCAAAACACGATGAACACGACTAGCAAGGGCATAATTAATATGCATAACACGCTTAGGAAGTGATCCCCTTTTTCTTGGAACACATTTTCAAAACTAGCTTGTACTAAACTTCAAAACGAGTACACGATGATATTCATTATATCAAACTAAGGTACGAACACAAAGCCTATCAAGCACATGTGAGGACCCTTGATTGATCTTTGTGTATTCGAAGCCCAAATGTTGGAATTTGGAATAGAGTTGGTGTCCCGGAAGTTCAAGACATCTCGAGTTTCGAGTACACAATATCAAGCTAAAGGTCACTTAACATGTTATAGTTTTCACTCTTGCAAAACTTCTTCAAAACTAGGAATTGGTCAATTTCGGTCAGCTTGCGGTCAGCTGGCGGCTAGCCGAAATAGAAACTGGCGGCTAGCCGTAAGCTGACCGTAGGGCTGACCGCTGAAAACCCAGATCTGATGCCGCTCTCTGGAAAAGGAACCGTAATAATTTCGGTTGGCTTACGGTTAGCCGCAAGGGAACTGGCGGCTAGCCGTGAGCTAACCGCAGGGCTGACCGCAGGACCCTGAAGCAAAAGTCAGCTACTGGAAAAGGAACCGCTGATTTCGGTTGGCTCGCGGTTAGCCGAAATGGGAATTACGGCTAGCCGCCAGCTGACCGAAACTGCACGGGAAGTACAGTTCAGTGCAGATTTTCCACATTTCCTTCTTCTCTTCTTCTTGTTTTTCGTTCCACCTGCACTCCCTGAGCCTCCATGCTCTCCAAGGGATATAATACACATTTCTCACGATCCCAAACATCCAATCCAAGGAAAACATGATCATGAACCTTATAAACATTTTCATATGCAAAATTTCCAAAAAACAACAATATAGCTTAAAATACACATGCACAATGGTCCTATAGAGATTACTTGCCTTGACCAAAGCTAACACTCCTCTCCAAGCACTTCACTCAAAAGCTAAGCCAACACTACAAGAAAACCCAAGAGAAAACACACAAACTCACTCAAAAATGGAACCAAAGAACCCATTTTAACAAAAGGGTTTGCAAACATGAAAAACGTAATCTTGAGGAACCAAAATAACTCTATGAAAGACATGAGTGGAAGCTCTTACCTAGAGAAGGTCAAACAAGAGAGGAGGAAGAAAATGTAGGGCTTGAGCCACAAGAAACTCCAATAAGTTTGTATCAATGGAAAGCTTGCAAAGAGATGAAGAAGATGATATTCTTAGAATTTCCTTTGGTGATCTCTAGCTATGACATGCAAGGTGAGGAAGATGGAAAGAAACAAGAGGGATTTCAGCCCTAGGTCAAGAACTTGCAGAGATTTGGTAAAGTGATTGAAAAGAGGGGGAGATGGGGCTTAAGTGAGGAAAATGGGCCCCAACTAGCTGAACTTGAAGTGCTCAAAACACGATCTTGGGAGCCTCGGATGACTTCGACGAAGAAGGATAAAACGATCACCAAAGTATTTAATTTCCAAAAAGTATATTTTTGACATGATTTTGAGATCTCGAAAATTGTGTCAAGATTTGTGCATAAAAGACAATTTTACCCTCTTTGGGCCAAAACATGGGTCTTTGGGCTTCAAACAAGAATGGCCTTAAAACGAAAGTTGTAACACGTCGAGACATCATTCAATGAAATCAAAATCACACTCACACGGAAATCAATACGATCTTCCCAAACTCACACGTGCACTCAGGCCTTCCTGAGCGTGTCTAATTAATACTAAACGTTCTCAAAATTCCCAAAGTTATGTCCAGGACTAAACTAATCATTCTAACCCAACAACGACTAAACCTACTTAGAACTAAACACATACTAATCGCACACTAATCGAAATGGTCTGGGTCGGGGTCTAACATCCTCCACCCCTTAGGATATTTGGTCCACCAAATAAATCAAACAATTACCTCCGGTAAAAGCTGTGGATACTTCCTCTGCACTTGCTCTCTCAATTCCCAGGTGGCTTCCTCTAGCTCGTGATTTTCCCAAAGTACCTTGACCCAATGAATAGTCCGATTTCTCAATTCTTGCTCTTTGGTGTCAATGATCTTGATCGGTCTTTCCACATACGAGGCATCTTCCCGAATCTCTAAAGGTTCATGCTGTAGAATATGTGCAGGACTAGAGACATACTTCTTGAGCATAGAAACATGAAATACATTGTGCACCCCGGAGAATTCCGGCGGTAACGCAAGTCTGTAAGCTACATCTCCAATCTTGCTCAAAATCTCATACGGACCAATAAACCCTGTAGACAATTTGCCCTTCTGCCCAAACCTCAAAGTCCCTCTAGTTGGTGAGACCTTCAAAAACACCTTGTCACCCACTTGAAACTGCAATTCTCTTCGGCGAGTGTCTGCATAACTCTTCTGCCTACTTCGGGCGATCTTCAAACGCTCTTGAATCAGCTTGACCTTGTCACTTGTCTCTCCAACTATCGTCGGTCCATGGAAACTGCGTTCACCGACTTCTTCCCAGCAAACCGGAGTTCTGCATCTTCTACCATAAAGTGCCTCAAAAGGTGCCATATCGATGCTAGAATGGTAACTATTGTTATATGCAAATTCACAAAGCGGTAAACACTCATTCCACTGAATCTTAAAATCCAATACACAAGCACGCAACATGTCTTCGAGAGTCTGTATCGTCCTCTCTGACTGACCATCGGTCTAAGGATGATAAGCTGTGCTAAACTGGAGCTTGGTACCCATCGACTCATGAAGAGTTTTCCAACACTTTGAAATAAATCTACTGTCCCTGTCTGAAATAATGGAGACGGGTTGACCATGTTTACTAACAATCTCATCAACAAATAACTTCGCCAATGGTGCCATATGCATCATGTTCCCTGTCTTCATTGGAATGAAGTGAGCAGACTTCGTCACACGATCCACAATGATCCAAATTGCATTATTCCCCTTCTTGGTATTAGGCAAACCGGAAACAAAATCCATGGTGATGTGCTCCCATTTCCACTCCGGAATTTCCAAAGGCTGTAACAAGCCTGGAGGCTTCTGATGCTCTGCCTTGATCAACTGACAAGTTAGACAACGAGACACAAAAGCTGCTATCTCTCTCTTCATGTTGTTCCACCAAAATCTATTCTTCAAATTATGGTACATCTTCGTGCTACCCGGATGCATAGAATATCTCGTGCTGTGAGCTTCGTTCATTATCTCATTCTTCAAATCATCCACATTTGGCACACACAACCGGTCACGAAAATACACTATTCCATTCACCATCTTGAAATCGGGGCATTCTGCAATAACTTTTACTATCTTGGCCAAGTCTGGGTCTTGCAATTGATTTTCCTTGATCTTCTAGATGAAGGTAGGTTCTGAAACTGTCATATTCGCTAACATCGCACCCAATCTCAGGGTTTGTACCTCTACACCCAACTCTTCGAACTGCTGTAAGACACCCATTCCTCTCAAATTAGCCATGACTACTGATTTTCTGCTCAACGCATTTGCTACCACATTCACTTTGCCTGGATGATACTTGATTGGAAAGTCATAATCTTTGATATACTCCATCCACCTTATCTGCCTCATGTTCAAATCTTTCTGCGAGAACAAATACTGTAAACTTCTGTGATCTGAGTGGACCTCAAATTTCTCTCCGTAGAGGTAATGTCTCCACATCTTCAATGCGAAAACAACTGCTGCCAACTCCAAGTCGTGAGTAGCATAGTTCTTCTCATGGTCCTTCAACTGTCTCGAGCCATAAGCAATTACCTTGCCTTCTTGCATCAATACACAACCCAGTCCCACATTCGAAGCATCTGTATAAACAATAAATCCGCCGTTGCCCGATGGTAATGTAAGGATTGGAGCTGTGGTTACCTTCCTTTCAACTCCTGAAAACTGGTTTCACACTGATCGGTCCACACAAATGGGGCATTCTTCCGAGTCAATTTTGTCAACGGGGCTGCGATGGATGAAAAACCTTGGACAAATCTTCTGTAGTAGCCTGCTAACCCCAAAAAGCTTCTAATTTCTGTCACACTGCTTGGCCTTGCCCAACTAACAACTGCTTCTATCTTGGCTGGGTCAACTGCTAAACCTTCTCTGGAGATGATGTGGCCTAGAAAAGCAACTTGCTCTAACCAGAATTCACACTTACTGAGTTTCGCATATAATTGGTTGTCCCTCAAGAGCTGCAACGCTGTCCTCAAATGTTCTTCATGCTCCTTCTTACTCTTAGAATATACCAGAACATCATCAATAAACACTACCGTGGAGTGATCTAAATAAGGTGGAAAGACCTTGTTCATCAAAGCCATAAAGACTACGGGTGCATTCGTCAAGCCAAAGGGCGTAACTAAGAACTCATAGTGCCCATATCTTGTTCTAAAGGCTGTTTTCTGAACATCTGAGTCTCTAACTCTCAACTGATGGTACCCTGACCTCAAGTCTATCTTGGAAAAATAGGCTGCTCCCTGCAATTGGTCAAACAATTCATCTATCCTTGGCAAAGGGTACTTGTTCTTCACGGTCACATGGTTCAACTTCCTGTAGTCAATGCACATTCTCAAACTTCCATCCTTCTTCTTCACAAATAACACCGGTGCTCCCCACGGTGAAACACTTGGCCTAATAAAACCTTTGCTCAACAAATCCTGCAATTGGAGCTTTAGCTCACCCATTTCTGCCGGAGCCATCCTATATGGTGCAATCGAGATCGGAGCTGTCCCTGGAAGGAGCTCAATTGTAAACTCAACTTCTCTAATTGGTGGTAAACCCGAGATTTCTTCTGGAAAAACGTCCGGAAATTCACACACAATGGGGATATCCTCCACCCCTTGGGACTGTTTATCCTCCGTGATAAACGCTATAAAGGCCTGACACCCACTTTGAACTAATCTGCTTGCCTTCAACACTGAAATAAACCCTGCCTGAGATTTTCTCCTGTTCCCTTGAAATATCAACTCTGCCTGACATGACCTTGCTCTTGCCTTGGTTTCTTGCCTTGCTGCTGCCTCTGATTCTGCTGATGGTATTGCTGCTTCCTGTCCTAAACAATCATGTTGTTAATATCCTCAAAAGTATAAGCCCGCTTGACTGCCTCATCATATGTAGCTGGAGGTACTACCCCTATAACATCTCTCATGATGATCGGATTCAACCCTTCCAAAAACTTTGTTATTTTCTTCCTTTCCGTATCAATCAGCTCGGTAGCATATCTAGCCAATCTCTCAAATTTGGTGACATAGTCTAGCCCCGTCATACTACCTTGCCGAAGCTGCTGCAATTCGATAGCCTTCTGACTCTTGACATGAGAGGGGATGTATTTGTCCTGAAACTGTATCTTGAAAGTTGCCCATGCCTCATCGTCTGCCATCACTGCATATGGATCCTTGACTGTTTGCCACCACCTATCTGTAAGCCCATAAAATAAAGAAGCTGTGAGGTTGACTTTCTATACACCCGTGCACATGAAGACATCAAAGATCTTCTCGGTATTGACTAGCCAGTCATCTGCCACTAACGGGTCCTCATTTCCCGAAAACTCCTTCGGTGCCCTCTTCCTAAACTTCTCAAACAGTGCATTAGGGTCAGGATCCCTATTTTGAATAACAATCTGTGGACCCACGGGTGGTGCTACATTCCTGTTCTGGAGAACTTCCAAAAGTTGCCTCTGAACTTGTGCCATCTCATCATCTTTCTTAGCCAACTGTTCTTGAAATCTGGCCTGGTTTTCATTAGCATGTCTTTGTTGTGCTATCATTGCTTGCATAAGTTCCTGAAATTGTGTGGCTGTTGGTGTATCAGATGCATCTGACTCATTCTGGTTACTGCCTGAAGCATGATGATTTGGAGCTTTTCTTGGAGGCATATTGCTATAAAACAAAGAGTTAGAACACAAAATCATGGTACAAGGGTTTCTAAGATCCTATACGAACGAATCTATCGAACTCACGAATCCTCGCCACGTTCCTAAGATCTTTCTAGTTTCTTTTAAGTGCCTGAAACATGTCTCGCTCTGATACCAGTCCTGTCGCGACCCCGGAACGGATCCCGGGCCCGCGACGCAGTAGATGATACTTTCCCACAGGTTCCCGCGGTGAGGATTCCCAAAGGCACGAGGAATCTGACTCACACGTACAAGCTTTGCGGAAGCGTGTAGCAAAACACATCACGATGAGCACCAATACGATGTTTAAGTGCTCATGACAATTAATATCAAAACATAGTATCAAAGAAAGAAGCTAACAAGCATTCCCATTAATATTCAAGTTATAGGACTAATACTAAAACAAGTTAAGTTTTGTTACAATTCCAAGAGAGGCTCAGTGGTGTTTACTTAATTCATGAATGCACAAAACACGCGAAGCACTATCAAAACTTGTCGAGATAAAAAAAAGGGGGAAATCACTTATCAAAACACGATGAACACGACTAGCAAGGGCATAATTAATATGCATAACACGCTTAGGAAGTGATCCCCTTTTTCTTGGAACACATTTTCAAAACTAGCTTGTACTAAACTTCAAAACGAGTACACGATGATATTCATTATATCAAACTAAGGTACGAACACAAAGCCTATCAAGCACATGTGAGGACCCTTGATTGATCTTTGTGTATTCGAAGCCCAAATGTTGGAATTTGGAATAGAGTTGGTGTCCCGGAAGTTCAAGACATCTCGAGTTTCGAGTACACAATATCAAGCTAAAGGTCACTTAACATGTTATAGTTTTCACTCTTGCAAAACTTCTTCAAAACTAGGAATTGGTCAATTTCGGTCAGCTTGCGGTCAGCTGGCGGCTAGCCGAAATAGAAACTGGCGGCTAGCCGTAAGCTGACCGTAGGGCTGACCGCTGAAAACCCAGATCTGATGCCGCTCTCTGGAAAAGGAACCGTAATAATTTCGGTTGGCTTACGGTTAGCCGCAAGGGAACTGGCGGCTAGCCGTGAGCTAACCGCAGGGCTGACCGCAGGACCCTGAAGCAAAAGTCAGCTACTGGAAAAGGAACCGCTGATTTCGGTTGGCTCGCGGTTAGCCGAAATGGGAATTACGGCTAGCCGCCAGCTGACCGAAACTGCACGGGAAGTACAGTTCAGTGCAGATTTTCCACATTTCCTTCTTCTCTTCTTCTTGTTTTTCGTTCCACCTGCACTCCCTGAGCCTCCATGCTCTCCAAGGGATATAATACACATTTCTCACGATCCCAAACATCCAATCCAAGGAAAACATGATCATGAACCTTATAAACATTTTCATATGCAAAATTTCCAAAAAACAACAATATAGCTTAAAATACACATGCACAATGGTCCTATAGAGATTACTTGCCTTGACCAAAGCTAACACTCCTCTCCAAGCACTTCACTCAAAAGCTAAGCCAACACTACAAGAAAACCCAAGAGAAAACACACAAACTCACTCAAAAATGGAACCAAAGAACCCATTTTAACAAAAGGGTTTGCAAACATGAAAAACGTAATCTTGAGGAACCAAAATAACTCTATGAAAGACATGAGTGGAAGCTCTTACCTAGAGAAGGTCAAACAAGAGAGGAGGAAGAAAATGTAGGGCTTGAGCCACAAGAAACTCCAATAAGTTTGTATCAATGGAAAGCTTGCAAAGAGATGAAGAAGATGATATTCTTAGAATTTCCTTTGGTGATCTCTAGCTATGACATGCAAGGTGAGGAAGATGGAAAGAAACAAGAGGGATTTCAGCCCTAGGTCAAGAACTTGCAGAGATTTGGTAAAGTGATTGAAAAGAGGGGGAGATGGGGCTTAAGTGAGGAAAATGGGCCCCAACTAGCTGAACTTGAAGTGCTCAAAACACGATCTTGGGAGCCTCGGATGACTTCGACGAAGAAGGATAAAACGATCACCAAAGTATTTAATTTCCAAAAAGTATATTTTTGACATGATTTTGAGATCTCGAAAATTGTGTCAAGATTTGTGCATAAAAGACAATTTTACCCTCTTTGGGCCAAAACATGGGTCTTTGGGCTTCAAACAAGAATGGCCTTAAAACGAAAGTTGTAACACGTCGAGACATCATTCAATGAAATCAAAATCACACTCACACGGAAATCAATACGATCTTCCCAAACTCACACGTGCACTCAGGCCTTCCTGAGCGTGTCTAATTAATACTAAACGTTCTCAAAATTCCCAAAGTTATGTCCAGGACTAAACTAATCATTCTAACCCAACAACGACTAAACCTACTTAGAACTAAACACATACTAATCGCACACTAATCGAAATGGTCTGGGTCGGGGTCTAACATCCTCCACCCCTTAGGATATTTGGTCCACCAAATAAATCAAACAATTACCTCTGGTAAAAGCTGTGGATACTTCCTCTGCACTTGCTCTCTCAATTCCCAGGTGGCTTCCTCTAGCTCGTGATTTTCCCAAAGTACCTTGACCCAATGAATAGTCCGATTTCTCAATTCTTGCTCTTTGGTGTCAATGATCTTGATCGGTCTTTCCACATACGAGGCATCTTCCCGAATCTCTAAAGGTTCATGCTGTAGAATATGTGCAGGACTAGAGACATACTTCTTGAGCATAGAAACATGAAATACATTGTGCACCCCGGAGAATTCCGGCGGTAACGCAAGTCTGTAAGCTACATCTCCAATCTTGCTCAAAATCTCATACGGACCAATAAACCCTGTAGACAATTTGCCCTTCTGCCCAAACCTCAAAGTCCCTCTAGTTGGTGAGACCTTCAAAAACACCTTGTCACCCACTTGAAACTGCAATTCTCTTCGGCGAGTGTCTGCATAACTCTTCTGCCTACTTCGGGCGATCTTCAAACGCTCTTGAATCAGCTTGACCTTGTCACTTGTCTCTCCAACTATCGTCGGTCCATGGAAACTGCGTTCACCGACTTCTTCCCAGCAAACCGGAGTTCTGCATCTTCTACCATAAAGTGCCTCAAAAGGTGCCATATCGATGCTAGAATGGTAACTATTGTTATATGCAAATTCACAAAGCGGTAAACACTCATTCCACTGAATCTTAAAATCCAATACACAAGCACGCAACATGTCTTCGAGAGTCTGTATCGTCCTCTCTGACTGACCATCGGTCTAAGGATGATAAGCTGTGCTAAACTGGAGCTTGGTACCCATCGACTCATGAAGAGTTTTCCAACACTTTGAAATAAATCTACTGTCCCTGTCTGAAATAATGGAGACGGGTTGACCATGTTTACTAACAATCTCATCAACAAATAACTTCGCCAATGGTGCCATATGCATCATGTTCCCTGTCTTCATTGGAATGAAGTGAGCAGACTTCGTCACACGATCCACAATGATCCAAATTGCATTATTCCCCTTCTTGGTATTAGGCAAACCGGAAACAAAATCCATGGTGATGTGCTCCCATTTCCACTCCGGAATTTCCAAAGGCTGTAACAAGCCTGGAGGCTTCTGATGCTCTGCCTTGATCAACTGACAAGTTAGACAACGAGACACAAAAGCTGCTATCTCTCTCTTCATGTTGTTCCACCAAAATCTATTCTTCAAATTATGGTACATCTTCGTGCTACCCGGATGCATAGAATATCTCGTGCTGTGAGCTTCGTTCATTATCTCATTCTTCAAATCATCCACATTTGGCACACACAACCGGTCACGAAAATACACTATTCCATTCACCATCTTGAAATCGGGGCATTCTGCAATAACTTTTACTATCTTGGCCAAGTCTGGGTCTTGCAATTGATTTTCCTTGATCTTCTAGATGAAGGTAGGTTCTGAAACTGTCATATTCGCTAACATCGCACCCAATCTCAGGGTTTGTACCTCTACACCCAACTCTTCGAACTGCTGTAAGACACCCATTCCTCTCAAATTAGCCATGACTACTGATTTTCTGCTCAACGCATTTGCTACCACATTCACTTTGCCTGGATGATACTTGATTGGAAAGTCATAATCTTTGATATACTCCATCCACCTTATCTGCCTCATGTTCAAATCTTTCTGCGAGAACAAATACTGTAAACTTCTGTGATCTGAGTGGACCTCAAATTTCTCTCCGTAGAGGTAATGTCTCCACATCTTCAATGCGAAAACAACTGCTGCCAACTCCAAGTCGTGAGTAGCATAGTTCTTCTCATGGTCCTTCAACTGTCTCGAGCCATAAGCAATTACCTTGCCTTCTTGCATCAATACACAACCCAGTCCCACATTCGAAGCATCTGTATAAACAATAAATCCGCCGTTGCCCGATGGTAATGTAAGGATTGGAGCTGTGGTTACCTTCCTTTCAACTCCTGAAAACTGGTTTCACACTGATCGGTCCACACAAATGGGGCATTCTTCCGAGTCAATTTTGTCAACGGGGCTGCGATGGATGAAAAACCTTGGACAAATCTTCTGTAGTAGCCTGCTAACCCCAAAAAGCTTCTAATTTCTGTCACACTGCTTGGCCTTGCCCAACTAACAACTGCTTCTATCTTGGCTGGGTCAACTGCTAAACCTTCTCTGGAGATGATGTGGCCTAGAAAAGCAACTTGCTCTAACCAGAATTCACACTTACTGAGTTTCGCATATAATTGGTTGTCCCTCAAGAGCTGCAACGCTGTCCTCAAATGTTCTTCATGCTCCTTCTTACTCTTAGAATATACCAGAACATCATCAATAAACACTACCGTGGAGTGATCTAAATAAGGTGGAAAGACCTTGTTCATCAAAGCCATAAAGACTACGGGTGCATTCGTCAAGCCAAAGGGCGTAACTAAGAACTCATAGTGCCCATATCTTGTTCTAAAGGCTGTTTTCTGAACATCTGAGTCTCTAACTCTCAACTGATGGTACCCTGACCTCAAGTCTATCTTGGAAAAATAGGCTGCTCCCTGCAATTGGTCAAACAATTCATCTATCCTTGGCAAAGGGTACTTGTTCTTCACGGTCACATGGTTCAACTTCCTGTAGTCAATGCACATTCTCAAACTTCCATCCTTCTTCTTCACAAATAACACCGGTGCTCCCCACGGTGAAACACTTGGCCTAATAAAACCTTTGCTTAACAAATCCTGCAATTGGAGCTTTAGCTCACCCATTTCTGCCGGAGCCATCCTATATGGTGCAATCGAGATCGGAGCTGTCCCTGGAAGGAGCTCAATTGTAAACTCAACTTCTCTAATTGGTGGTAAACCCGAGATTTCTTCTGGAAAAACGTCCGGAAATTCACACACAATGGGGATATCCTCCACCCCTTGGGACTGTTTATCCTCCGTGATAAACGCTATAAAGGCCTGACACCCACTTTGAACTAATCTGCTTGCCTTCAACACTGAAATAAACCCTGCCTGAGATTTTCTCCTGTTCCCTTGAAATATCAACTCTGCCTGACATGACCTTGCTCTTGCCTTGGTTTCTTGCCTTGCTGCTGCCTCTGATTCTGCTGATGGTATTGCTGCTTCCTGTCCTAAACAATCATGTTGTTAATATCCTCAAAAGTATAAGCCCGCTTGACTGCCTCATCATATGTAGCTGGAGGTACTACCCCTATAACATCTCTCATGATGATCGGATTCAACCCTTCCAAAAACTTTGTTATTTTCTTCCTTTCCGTATCAATCAGCTCGGTAGCATATCTAGCCAATCTCTCAAATTTGGTGACATAGTCTAGCCCCGTCATACTACCTTGCCGAAGCTGCTGCAATTCGATAGCCTTCTGACTCTTGACATGAGAGGGGATGTATTTGTCCTGAAACTGTATCTTGAAAGTTGCCCATGCCTCATCGTCTGCCATCACTGCATATGGATCCTTGACTGTTTGCCACCACCTATCTGTAAGCCCATAAAATAAAGAAGCTGTGAGGTTGACTTTCTGTACACCCGTGCACATGAAGACATCAAAGATCTTCTCGGTATTGACTAGCCAGTCATCTGCCACTAACGGGTCCTCATTTCCCGAAAACTCCTTCGGTGCCCTCTTCCTAAACTTCTCAAACAGTGCATTAGGGTCAGGATCCCTATTTTGAATAACAATCTGTGGACCCACGGGTGGTGCTACATTCCTGTTCTGGAGAACTTCCAAAAGTTGCCTCTGAACTTGTGCCATCTCATCATCTTTCTTAGCCAACTGTTCTTGAAATCTGGCCTGGTTTTCATTAGCATGTCTTTGTTGTGCTATCATTGCTTGCATAAGTTCCTGAAATTGTGTGGCTGTTGGTGTATCAGATGCATCTGACTCATTCTGGTTACTGCCTGAAGCATGATGATTTGGAGCTTTTCTTGGAGGCATATTGCTATAAAACAAAGAGTTAGAACACAAAATCATGGTACAAGGGTTTCTAAGATCCTATACGAACGAATCTATCGAACTCACGAATCCTCGCCACGTTCCTAAGATCTTTCTAGTTTCTTTTAAGTGCCTGAAACATGTCTCGCTCTGATACCAGTCCTGTCGCGACCCCGGAACGGATCCCGGGCCCGCGACGCAGTAGATGATACTTTCCCACAGGTTCCCGCGGTGAGGATTCCCAAAGGCACGAGGAATCTGACTCACACGTACAAGCTTTGCGGAAGCGTGTAGCAAAACACATCACGATGAGCACCAATACGATGTTTAAGTGCTCATGACAATTAATATCAAAACATAGTATCAAAGAAAGAAGCTAACAAGCATTCCCATTAATATTCAAGTTATAGGACTAATACTAAAACAAGTTAAGTTTTGTTACAATTCCAAGAGAGGCTCAGTGGTGTTTACTTAATTCATGAATGCACAAAACACGCGAAGCACTATCAAAACTTGTCGAGATAAAAAAAAGGGGGAAATCACTTATCAAAACACGATGAACACGACTAGCAAGGGCATAATTAATATGCATAACACGCTTAGGAAGTGATCCCCTTTTTCTTGGAACACATTTTCAAAACTAGCTTGTACTAAACTTCAAAACGAGTACACGATGATATTCATTATATCAAACTAAGGTACGAACACAAAGCCTATCAAGCACATGTGAGGACCCTTGATTGATCTTTGTGTATTCGAAGCCCAAATGTTGGAATTTGGAATAGAGTTGGTGTCCCGGAAGTTCAAGACATCTCGAGTTTCGAGTACACAATATCAAGCTAAAGGTCACTTAACATGTTATAGTTTTCACTCTTGCAAAACTTCTTCAAAACTAGGAATTGGTCAATTTCGGTCAGCTTGCGGTCAGCTGGCGGCTAGCCGAAATAGAAACTGGCGGCTAGCCGTAAGCTGACCGTAGGGCTGACCGCTGAAAACCCAGATCTGATGCCGCTCTCTGGAAAAGGAACCGTAATAATTTCGGTTGGCTTACGGTTAGCCGCAAGGGAACTGGCGGCTAGCCGTGAGCTAACCGCAGGGCTGACCGCAGGACCCTGAAGCAAAAGTCAGCTACTGGAAAAGGAACCGCTGATTTCGGTTGGCTCGCGGTTAGCCGAAATGGGAATTACGGCTAGCCGCCAGCTGACCGAAACTGCACGGGAAGTACAGTTCAGTGCAGATTTTCCACATTTCCTTCTTCTCTTCTTCTTGTTTTTCGTTCCACCTGCACTCCCTGAGCCTCCATGCTCTCCAAGGGATATAATACACATTTCTCACGATCCCAAACATCCAATCCAAGGAAAACATGATCATGAACCTTATAAACATTTTCATATGCAAAATTTCCAAAAAACAACAATATAGCTTAAAATACACATGCACAATGGTCCTATAGAGATTACTTGCCTTGACCAAAGCTAACACTCCTCTCCAAGCACTTCACTCAAAAGCTAAGCCAACACTACAAGAAAACCCAAGAGAAAACACACAAACTCACTCAAAAATGGAACCAAAGAACCCATTTTAACAAAAGGGTTTGCAAACATGAAAAACGTAATCTTGAGGAACCAAAATAACTCTATGAAAGACATGAGTGGAAGCTCTTACCTAGAGAAGGTCAAACAAGAGAGGAGGAAGAAAATGTAGGGCTTGAGCCACAAGAAACTCCAATAAGTTTGTATCAATGGAAAGCTTGCAAAGAGATGAAGAAGATGATATTCTTAGAATTTCCTTTGGTGATCTCTAGCTATGACATGCAAGGTGAGGAAGATGGAAAGAAACAAGAGGGATTTCAGCCCTAGGTCAAGAACTTGCAGAGATTTGGTAAAGTGATTGAAAAGAGGGGGAGATGGGGCTAAAGTGAGGAAAATGGGCCCCAACTAGCTGAACTTGAAGTGCTCAAAACACGATCTTGGGAGCCTCGGATGACTTCGGCGAAGAAGGATAAAACGATCACCAAAGTATCTAGTTTCCAAAAAGTATATTTTTGACATGATTTTGAGATCTCAAAAATTGTGTCCAGATTTGTGCATAAAAGACAATTTTACCCTCTTTGGGCCAAAACATGGGTCTTTGGGCTTCAAACAAGAATGGCCTTAAAACGAAAGTTGTAACACGTCGACACATCATTCAATGAAATCAAAATCACACTGACACGGAAATCAATACGATCTTCCCAAACTTACACGTGCACTCAGGCCTTCCTGAGCGTGTCTAATTAATACTAAACGTTCTCAAAATTCCCAAAGTTATGTCCAGGACTAAACTAATCATTCTAACCCAACAACAACTAAACCCACTTAGAACTAAACACATACTAATTGTACACTAATCGAAATGGTCTGGGTCGGGGTCTAACAACTAGTTTTTGGACTTGCAAGTATAAGCTTGTTTTGAAGAATTGTTTCAAGAAAAAAGGGGATCACTTCCTAAGCGTGTTATGCATACTAATCATGCCTTTGGTAGTCGTGTTCATCGTGTTTTGATAAGTGATTTCCCCCTTTTATCTCGATAAGTTTTGATAGTGTTTCGCGTGTTTTAAGCATTCATGAACTTAGTAAACACCACTGAGCTTGGACTGCCCTTTCAGTTTGATCCACTGTCTGGGGGTCCTTAAACATGTGGACTGTCTGCAGACTGGTCGTGTATTTATTACACATCATGCGTGTCCGGTTCCGCGGCCGGAATTTCCTTCTTTGTGGGAAATCGTGTCGTGATTATATTATGTATATCGTGCTTGTCGTGCGTGTTTGCTCTTTTCATTATATAAATGATAGAGAAAGGATGGGCTCTTTGTGGATGATAACTATTCATGATATATTATGTACTCATGCTAGTTTGTTTTAGTATCTCAGTCATTATAGTATTTCAAACCAAGGACTTGCTTATATATTTTCTAAAACGGTTATTGTTCCATGTTTGCCCCTAAATTGATTACCTGCCAAACCGTTGTGTTTGACCTTTGTTTGTTGGTGCCCAGGTGCAGGAGACGTTACCTTTGAGGAGGAGCGTCAGGAGGAGGCTTGTGAGCCAACCCCTATGAGAGAGTGGCAGCCCGACGATGTCATCTAGACGTCGGGCGGGTTCTTGCAAAGGGGGTATTTGTTAGGCCCTTGTTTGTTGCAATTGTTGAATGATTCACTCTCTTTCACTATCACATGATCACACACTTGAGCTCTTAGTTTTTGACTTTTGGATCTTGGATTTTTTATTGCATTTGCACATGTTTTTGAAATGAATTTGATTCATGCATGTTTTAGAATCCAAATTCTTTTGAAAACCTAATTCTTTATGCATTATGTTTGAAAAATCATATTGAGGTTTTTAGGTTTGTACCTTGCATACATTCATCTTTATTAGAATCTATGCAAATTGATTTGAAAAGAATTTTATCAAATCAATTATGTCTCTTAGGTTTGAGCTAAATGGTTCTTTCTTTCATATGTTTTAACCTTAAGCTAAAATCCTTCCAAGCTTTCCAAAGTTTATATCTTTAAAATCATTATTTTGATTTGGAGTTTTCATGACTTTAGAAATTCAGTTTTCATCTTTTGTTGTGTCATGAATTCATGCTTGGATATGTGCCTCAAAGTCCCCTGGATAGGTGCCCTCCAAAAGTTGCAATTTTATATTTTTTCAGATTTCTGGGCACTCCTGCCAGTGTGGCCGGTCGACCGGGCACACTGTAGGTCATCAGGGACTTTTGAGCAGTAGCCTCTCCAACGGATCTTTTTCTAGCCGTTGTGTGTACCCGGTCGACCGAGCCCTGTCAAGGGGTCGACCGGGGACTAGCCGTTGGACTATTTTTCACTTTAAAACCCCTTCTATTCCAACCTTTCAAAAGGCTTGACTAATGAATCTTTGAGACCCTATTGGAGCCAAAGGAAGTGGAAAAAGCCAAGAAGGCTAGAAGACCATTGAATATCAAATGTTGAGTTTTTAAATAGGTATATCATACTTGTCAATTTGATTTCCATTCAAATTAGAATCTATGCATGCTTAAATCTTTGTATTTTCTTTTATACATGATTTCTAGCTTTTAAAGAGATGTTTAGCAAACTCATTATCATCTTTGGAACATTAGAATGATTTGCAAACTCTCTTGTCTTAATTAGTGGAAATCCGGTGGGGTGATTGGATCACAAGCCGGTAGTGGACGTAGGCATTGAGGCCGAACCACTATAAATCTCTGTGTAGTGGTGATTGCTTATGGTGATTGTGTTCTTAGCTTCCGCATCTTGTCTGGTAAATCATCTTATGTGACTAGTTTACCTTAAAGAATTAAATTTGGTTTTAATTGGTCATATTTGTAGGACACCCTATTCACCCCCCCCCCCCCCCCCCCCCCGCCCTCTAGGGTTAGATCGCAGGACTTTCAATTGGTATCAGAGCCTCGTGCTCTATCTTTTAGGATCAAGTGTTTGGAACTCTTGATTAGGTGTAAAATCCTAGAGTTTATAACCCTAGATTTGTGTTTGTTTGAATTCTATTGTAATGGACTCCACTAAGCTAGATTGTTTAGACTTTTGTGTAGATTCTCCTAGACCTCTCATTCTTCCATCTATTGGAGATTCAAACATCCAATCAAAAGAATCTCAATGTGAATTATATGAAGAAGAAGAATATGATGAAGAGGATGTTCAACAAGCTTATGAAGAATTATACACATTGTCTCTAGAGCTTAATAAGAAAAACAAGAAATTAAGAGAAGAATAAAAAAGACTAAACAAAGAGCTAGTCTCTTCAAAAGATGAGCTTAGAGAGAAAGAAGAAGTCATAAAATGTTTAGACTCTAAGTTCATGATCTCTTTAGATAACCTATCTAATATGAAAGATGAACTAAATGAATTTAAGATAGGAAATAATGATCTTAAAAAGGAAAATTTAAACCTAAGAGATCAATTAAAAAGGCAAGACAAAGACTTTATCAATTTAGAATCCAAGTTGACAATTTCCACGGAAAATATGTCAAATGTTCAAAGTTAGTTAAAAACCTTAGAACTTGGATCTAATGTTGTTAATGAACTTAATTTAAAATTAAAACTTGCCAATGAAGAGTTAATCAAGTACAAGGAAATTGAAAATGATTTATTAAAAGTTAAAAATGAAAATTCAATCCTTATAACCAAAGTCACTCAACTTGAAGGATATAAACAAAAGTATGAGTGCAAGTTTACCCAAAGTGAAGAGAGACTTGAAAAATTATTCAAATTGGGTAAACCTCATGGAGATAGGACGGGTCTTGGTTTTAATAAGCATACTTCACATGACCCTAAATTCATCAACACTTTTGTGAAAGGTGAGTCCTCTTTCTCTAGCACTCTCTTACAAATGTCCAAGACTAAATGTCATTATTGTGGAAAAGAAGGTTATTTCAAATTTGAGTGCAAACTAAGGAAAAGTCATATGTCTAAACCCATCCTTGAACCTAAGAAAATTAAAACTAATTCTATGAAGGGTAAGACTTTGAATTCCAAGGAAGACTCTAAGAATTTCAAACAAGGTAAAACAATTCAAAAAGAGTCATCCAAGATAGATGTTAAAAAGAATAAAAATAAAAAATCTATCAAAAAGAATCTTCTCACCTTCCCTCCTTTAACCTTGGAAATAAAAGAATTATTGAAAAAGGTTGAAAAGTTGAAATCAAAATTCAAAAGACAAAAAGAAGGAGAAAAGGCTAAAAGAAATGAGAAGAATAAAAGGAATTTGAAACACCAACATACAAAGACTAATCATCAATCTAAAATAGTCAAACCGCAAAGATTTGATGACAAGTCTAAAAGAATTAAATCCTCATCTCCTTTAGTTGGTGGAATTTTCAAATTAGTCTCCAAAGCCCAAGACCTTAGATGGATACCTAAGGTTAGACCTTTAGAAGATTACTAAGGTTTCTTAGATAGATGGGACCAACCTTTTGTGATAGTCATATGCTTAGTTGGTCTTGGCTCTATTCTCTTAGTATTTCTTTAGGCTTGTAGATTCATTTTATTGAGTCTTGTTTGTTGATTGTGCATTTTGGATTTAAAATGGTATGGTTTGATTAAATGCATGATTATGATCAAATTGATTTGAAAAAGTTTTGAAATGTTGTATCTTCTAAATCAATTGATTTGTTTTTCAAAATGTTTATTTTTGATTGGTTTCATAGTTAAACTCTTGTTTTGTCAAATTTAAATGTTGTTGAAAAATGATTTTTATCTCACAAGCCTTATTTTCTTAAAATGGTATAATTTTAGAATTTATTTTTGAAAATATCTTTTCTAAAAGTTTTCAAGCTTGTGTGATTGCTGGGGATCAGGGTTTATTGTTCTCTATTTGTATATTTTATTTCTCCCTGTTTTTCCCTGAACCAGTCAGAATTTCATTCTGATTCAGTTCACCCTGTCGACCGGGCTAAGTGAGCCGGTCGACCGGCCATACGGTGCAGCCACTTTAACTGCAGTGCAGTTTCTGTTCTGTTTTCAAACAGAACTTCTTTCCCCCCCATTCAGCATGTCTTCCGAGCAGCCATCTTTTCTCCACTGTTTTCCTGCTTCTCCACCATCTGTCTTTCTCGTTCAATCTCTTCTCCTTTCTGGTTTTCTCTCTCTTTTCTCGTGTTTATCCTCTCCATTCACTGTGAACTCATCACTGTCCCTGTGCTTCCAACCGCCTGCTGCCTCTTCCCAACCGTGGCTCTTCCTTATCTGTTGTTGTTTGTTTTTGCTTGTTTGTGTGTGTTTTGTGGTTCATTTCTTTTCTTTGTATCTGTTGTAGCCATTTGGGAAATCTCTCCTGCACCATTCAGTTTGTGTTGCAACCAGTCACCTCTCTGCACACCAACTGTTTGTGAAAATTACTTAACCAGATTTCCATCAATTTCAGTCACTGTTTTGTCATGGCTGTTGGATATTACTTGTGGTAGGTGTGATATCATCTTCTGGCAGATTATTCTAACTTTTTCAATCATCCTAATTCTCATTTCTTAGACTGATTTAAGTGTGCTGTCTCACTGTTGTTGACTGTTTAGTAGGCTGTTTAGCCCTCTTTCTCTCTTGACTCTTTCCAGCTAATTCTTGTTGTTTTGAGCATTCTTAGAATATTCAGTTATGGCCAGAACAAAGCAAACAGCTAGGAGACCTCCTAAGAAATCCAAAACCGGTCATGCCTCCTCTTCCCATAGGTCTCCCTCCACTTCTCCGGAGCTTAGCCCACCTCCTGAGATTAGATTCATTCCCATTCCTTCTCCATCTTCTGTTGTGAAATCTTTCAGGAGCAAAGGGATCATAGTTGAAAAATTCTGTATTGTTAATGATCTGGTGGATTACCAAGTTCCTTCCATCTTAGAGGCTATTGGGTGGGGAAATATCCTGACTTGGAGTGGCAAGACCTATCCCTCCTCTGTCCATGGCTTATACGGATCCATTTGTGCTAATACTGCAAATTCCTTCACCATTAGATTCGTACACGGTAAGGAGATAGTTACCGTTGCTTCGATCTCTTTCATCTTGGGGATACCTAGGTCCAATGGACCAAAGTTTGTATCAGAAGTCCTTCCACTAGATGAGAGAGATCTATCACTTCTACTCTTTGTGGCCATCCAGAAGAGTGGTCAGCTAAAAACTATCTTCCAGCCTCCTCTATGATTCCCGCTCTTCGGATCATTCATATCATTTTTACTCACTCAATTTATCCGAGGAAAGGGAATAGGACAGAAGTCAATCCCTATATGTCAAATCTTTTGCACAATGTGATTACCAGGGTGCCCATGTGTCTTCCTTCCATCATTATGCACCATATTATTCGTGTTATCACTGGCTCCCAGCCATGTGCTGCTCCTTTTGGATATCTCATTACTCAGATTGCTCATTCATTTGGAGTGATTCCTCCTGAGTCAGAGAGACCCGAGACCACAACCGTGTTCAACAAGACCAACATTATCTTGATGAAGCTTCCCCCTCCTCCTCGGGCAAATCCTGTTGCAGAAGAGGATGAAGAAGTTGAGGCTGCAGACCTTGAGATGGCAGATCAGCAGCAGCCTCAGCCACAACAGCCAGCCCAGCCTGTTCAGCCTCGACAGCCCCAGCCACCTCTTCGGCGCACTACGGGTGAGCGCTTGACTTCTTTAGAGCAGGTGGTTGCCTCTATGCAGATGGAGTTTCATGATTTTAGACAGGAGACCTCAAGAATGATGAAGAAGACATTGAAATACCTTTCGAGCATCTCCAAGAGCTGTAGGCGACACGATGACGCTATGACTCCTTCTCCTCCAGACTCTGCCTAGACCCATTATCTTTTGTTTATGTAAATGGTCAAGTACTTAATGAATCTTGTACTGAACTTATCAAGTTAAATCAATGAAAGTACAGTTTCATTTTTTTATCTTGTTTTCTCCTTTGTGATTCTCCTTGATGGATGCTTTATGTTGTTTTGGAGCTTTAATATGATTAAATCAATTCATATCTATTATTGTAGCTTCATTCAAACATGCTTACACAAATCTATATACATGATAACCTGTTTATACTCTACTTTTGCAATTTCATTAGGTAACAGGTGCTACTGAAAGGTATATGTTTTCTCATGTATACAGGTTCCTTTGCAATTCGATGACAAAGGGGGAGAAAGAGATCAAGATCTACTGTGAGAGGGAGAGAAAGAGATCTGATCTATCAGATCCATGCAATGTCTCAGGGGGAGAGAAGACTAGAAGATCTAAAGACCAGACAGAAAGAAGGTCAGTTCTAACAAAGGGGGAGATCTGCTTCAAGAGCTGAGGAAGAGTGCTTGGTTTCAAAGAGCAAAGGAGAGCTCTAACCAAGGGGGAAAATCAGCTTGAAAAGATTATAGTCAAAAGCCTTCGACGAATCGTTCATGAGGTCGAAGCTACATTCAAGAGATTTCAAGTTCAGAGACGTCAAGGAGATCCAAAGTCCGTTTAGTGTGAGATCATAGTAGTTGCCATCAAATTACAAAGGGGGAGATTGTTAGGCCCTTGTTTGTTGCAATTGTTGATGGATTCACTCTCTTTCACTATCACATGATCACACACATGAGCTCTTAGTTTTTGACTTTTGGATCTTGGATTCTTTATTGCATTTGCACATGTTTTTGAAATGAATTTGATTCATGCATGTTTTAGAATCCAAACTCTTTTGAAAACCTAATTCTTTATGCATTATGTTTGAAAAATCAAATTGAGGTTTTTAGGTTTGTACCTTGCATACATTCATTTTTATTAGAATCTATGCAAATTGATTTGAAAAGAATTTTATCAAATCAGTTATCTCTCTTAGGTTTGAGCTAAATGGTTCTTTCTTTCATATGTTTTAACCTTAAGCTAAAATCCTTCCAAGCTTTCCAAAGTTTATATCTTTAAAATCATTATTTTGATTTGGAGTTTTCATGACTTTAGAAATTCAGTTTTCACCTTTTGTTGTGTCATGAATTCATGCTTGGATATGTGCCTCAAAGTCCCCTGGATAGGTGCCCTCCAAAAGTTGCAATTTTATATTTTTTCAGATTTCTGGGCACTCCTGCCAGTGTGGCCGGTCGACCGTGCCAAGGTAGCCGGTCGACCGGGCACACTGTAGGTCATCAGGGACTTTTGAGCAGTAGCCTCTCCAATGGATCTTTTTCTAGCCGTTGTGTGTACCCAGTCGACTGAACCCTGTCAAGGGGTCGACCGGGAGCTAACCGTTGGATTCTTTTTTCACTTTAAAACCCCTTCTATTCCAACCTTTCAAAAAGCTTGACTAATGAATCTTTGAGACCCTATTGGAGCCAAAGGAAGTGGGAAAAGCCAAGAAGGCTAGAAGACCATTGGATATCAAATGTTGAGTTTTTAAATAGGTATATCATACTTGTCATTTTGATTTGCATTCAAATTAGAATCTATGCATGCTTAAATCTTTGTATTTTCTTTTATGCATGATTTCTAGCTTTTAAAGAGATGTTTAGCAAACTCATTATCATCTTTGGAACATTAGAATGATTTGCAAACTCTCTTGTCTTAATCACATGTGTTCTTAGACTTTAATATTCATACAACTTGTTTTAGCTCATGTCTTGAAGTTGTTTGAATCTTTTATGCGATTAGCATTTATCTTCAATCATCATTTTCTAAGCTTTGATTTTAAAATGCATCAAGCATTCATTTAGGAGCTTCATTATAGAAATTGATTGAAGTAAAGCATTCATACACTTGTGCACTCACTTTAGTTTCATTTAGTGTATGTTTGTAATTTGAAATACACTTTCACATCAGCCTATTTAGAGGCATTTTATTTGTGCTTAAATTGTATCTCTTAGAGTGTTCTTGAAGAGACACCTTCTTAGAGAAAAATCTTCTTTCGTAAAGGTTATTGCTTAGCCTTGAAAAACATCTTGTAAAGGTTGTTGTTGAGCCTAAGAAAAACAACATTGTAAAGGTTATTGCTTAGCCTAGTAAAAAGCATAATTAGTGGAAATCCGGTGGGGTGATTGGATCACAAGCCGGTAGTGGACGTAGGCATTGAGGCCAAACCATTATAAATCTCTGTGTAGTGGTGATTGTGTTCTTAGCTTCCGCATCTTGTCTGGTAAATCATCTTATGTGACTAGTTTACCTTAAAGAATTAAATTTGGTTTTAATTGGTCATATTTGTAGGACACCCTATTCACCCCCCCCCCCCCCTCTAAGGTTAGATCCCAGGACTTTCAGTATTGGCCTCTATTGGCCACTTAGGGATTGTACCTAAAACTTAACTTACTTTTGTGTTAGTCTCATAACTTGAATTATAATGGGAATGCCATGTTAACTTCTTCTTTTGATACTATGTCTTGTATTATTTTGTCAAAGCACTTGAAGATTCATTGGTGCTTATCTTGATGTGTTTTGCTACACGCTTCCGCATACTTGATCGTGTGAGTCAGATTCCACATGTTTCTTTGGGAATCCTCACCGCGGGAACCTGTGGGAAAACAATAAACATAAACTATCTTAAATTCAACTCGCCGCGGGCCCGGGATCCGTTCTGGGGTCGTGACAGGACTGGTATCAGAGCGGGACATGTTTCAGGCACTTAAAAGAAACTAGAAAGGTCTTAGGAACGTGGCGAGGATTCGTGAGTTCGATAGATTCGTTGGTATAGGACCTTAGAAACCCTTGTACCATGATTATTGTGTACTAACTCCTTGTTTTACAGCAATATGCCTCCAAGAAAAGCTCCAAATCATCATGCTTCAGGCAGTCAGCAGAATGAGTCAGATGCATCTGAGACACCAACAACCACACAGTTTCAGGAACTTATGCAAGCCATGATAGCACAACAAAGACAAGCTAATGAGAACCAAGCCAGATTTCAAGAATAGTTAGCTAAGAAGGATGATGAAATGGCTCAAGTTCAAAAGGCAGCTTTTGGAAGTACTTCAGAACAGGAACGTAGCACCACCCGTGGGTCCACAGATTGTTATTCAAAATAAGGATCCTGACCCTAATGCACTGTTTGAGAAATTTAGGAAGAGAGCACCGAAGGAATTTTCGGGCAATGAGGACCCGTTGGTGGCAGATGACTGGCTAGTCAATACGGAGTAGATCTTCGATGTCTTCATGTGCACGGGAATATAGAAGGTCAACCTCACAGCTTCACTATTCTATGGGCTTGCAGATAGGTGGTGGCAAACAGTCAAAGACCCGTATGCAGTGATGGCTGACGAGGAGGCATGGGCAGCATTCAAGACACAGTTTCAAGATAAATACATTCCTTTCATGTCAAGAGGCAGAAGGCCATCGAATTTCAGCAACTCAGGCAAGGTAGCATGACTTGCTAGACTATGTCACCTGTTAGGAATTTTGTAGATTGCAATTTGATGGATGCATTTCATTCTAGCATCATTTGAGTTACACACTTGCATTGGTTTTAAATAAACTTGAAATCTTGTTTTATTCATGCATTGCTTTTAAGATTTGTAAAAGTATTGATTTATGCATGTTTTGTATTTTCAACTTGGATGCATTTGTTTTAGAAAAGAGTTTTCAAGAAATCAAGCAAGCCTTTGTTTTAAAAGTTTTGAATCTTTTTAGGCTTTTTATGTCATGTTTTAAAAACCATTAGAATCTTTAAAACATGTTTTCCAAGCTTGATTTAATGGCCCAAAAGGTCCCCCATAGAAATACCTTCAAATAGGCAAAAATTGAATTTTTTGCAAAATGGGGTGTCTCGGCAGTGTCGCCGGTCGACCGAGACCTGTGTCCCGGTCGACCGGGAACACTGTGGGGCAAGTGGAAAGTTTCTGTACAGAAATTTTCCAACGGTCAGAAATATGACCGTTGTGTTGTCCCGGTCGACCGAGACCTCTAGGTCGACCGAGACAACTAGCCGTTGGACTGTTTTTTGCCTATAAAGTCCATTCATTTCCAACTTCTCAAAAGCTTGAACTATGAACCTTTGAGAGCATTTTGGAGCCATTGAAAGGGGAAGAAGTTGGAAAGGCTAGGAGGCATTTAGGAGAGCTAAAGCTTGGATTATTAAGTTAAACCACCAAGTAAGCTCTACCTTTATTAATCATAGTTATGTGCTTTGTTTAAACTATTGGTATATGATATTTAGCATAATAACTATGATGTGTTGAATCCATTCTTCTTCTAATCTTTGGTCTAATTAAGATTGGATTCTTCACCTTTGTTTTCAATCCAAGTTGTTAACTTTTTAAATCATGCTTAGACAAAATCTTTGTTTTTCTTTCATAGCATGAGTCTTTTACTTGGTTGAAACATTGCTTGTTGTTTTCATTCATTTAAGCATTAGTAAAATTAATTTGGTTTTGAAAACAACATGCACATGCATCACATGTTCTAAATTAGTCATTTTTATACAACTTGTTAGTTCTTGATTTTTATGTCATAAACAAGTTGAATTTCATACATGTGATGTGCATAAGACTTCAATCAAATCTTTTATGAGCTTTAAACTTTGAATTGCTTTAAGCAATATATTGAGTGAGCCTTCTTTTTAAACTTGATTGGAGTCATCACACACACACATCATAATCATACACTTTTGCATACATAGAGTGTTTGTGTGAGTTTGTATTAAACTTTCATATCCGCCTATTTAAGAGGCAATGTCATTGAGCTAAAATTGTAATCTCTTAGAGTGTTGAGTAAACACTTTCTTTGAGAAATCTTGAATTGTGTAAGGTTATTGCTTAGCCTAAGAAAAGCATTTTGTAAAGGTTATTGCTTAGCCTCTAAAAGCACATTGATAGGTTATTGCTTAGCCTTGAAACGCATCTTGTAAAGGTTGTTGTTGAGCCTTAGAAAAACAACATTGTTAGGGTTATTGCTTAGCCTTTGAAAAAGCATACTTAGTGGAAATCCGGTGGGGTGATTGGTTTCACAAGCCGGTAGTGGATGTAGGCATTGAGGCCGAACCACTATAAACATTGGTGTTGTGGTGCATGCTATGTGGTGATTGTTTTTGTTTAGCTTCCGCATTTTATTTGAGTAATCATCACAAGTGACTAGTTTGTGTTAAGAATTAAAATTGGTTTAAATTGGTCACAATTGTAGCACACCCTATTCACCCCCCCCTCTAGGGTTAGGATCCTCGTGGACTATCAATTGGTATCAGAGCCAAGTGCTCTAATCCCTTAGGATCAAGTGTTTGGAACTCTTGATTAGGTGTAAAAACCTAGAGTTAAAACCCTAGAGTTGTGCTTATTTGAAAATCATTAAAATGGACTCCACTATGCTAAACCTTGTAGATTCTTCTAGACCCCTCATTCTTCCCTCTTATGGAGATTCAAACATTAAAATTAAAGAATCTCAACTTGAATTAAAAGAAGAAGAATTTGATGAACATGAAGCCTATGAGGAATTGTACACATGGTCCTTAGAGGTTTCCAAGAAAAATAAAAGATTAAAAGAAGAATCTAATAGGCTAAACCAAGAATTAGTCTCTTCTAAAAATGAACTTAGAGAAAAAGATGAATTCATAAATTGTGTAGAATCTAAGTTCATGATCTCTTTAAATAATCTATCTAACATTCAAGATGATCTAAGAGAATTAAAGATGGATTATGATAATGTCAATATGGAAAATTTAAATCTAAGAGATCAAATAAAAAGGCAAGACAAAGACTTTATCAATTTAGAAGCCAAGTTGATTAAAAGTAAGTTAAAATCTCAAGAACTTGGATCTAATGTTGTTAATGAACTAAAACTTGAATTAAAACTTGCCAATGAAGAGCTAAGCAAATATAAGGAAATTGAAAATGAACTTTCAAAAGTTAAACATGAAAATTCAATCCTTATAACCAAAGTCACTCAACTTGAAAGCTATAAACAAAAGTATGAGTGCAAGTTTACCCAAAGTGAAGAAAGACTTGAAAAATTATTTAAATTGGGTAAATCTCATGGAGATAGGACGGGTATTGGATTTAATAGGAATATGTCTTATAACCCTAAATTCACCAACACTTTTGTGAAGGGTGAGTCCTCATTCTCTAGCATTCACACTTCTTTGCCCATGTCTAAATGTGATTATTGTGGCATTGAAGGACACTTTAGGTTTGAGTGCAAACTAAGAAGAAGCAATGTGTCTAATCCCATCTTTGAACCAAAGAAAGTTAAATCAAACTTGAAGGGTAAGACACTAAAAATCAAGAAAGACTCCAAAATGACTAAACAAGTTAAATCTCTTAAAATGGAGTCCCCTAAGATAGATTCTAAAAAGCTTAAACAAGTCAAACCAAATTTGAAAGAATCTATTAACAAAAAGCTTCTCAACCTACCTCCCTTAAGTCAAAACATGAAAGAACTTTTGAAGAAAATTACAAAGTTAAATCTAAATTTCAAAAGTCAAAGAAAGGGAGAAAATAAGAAGAAAAGAAAAATGAATCAATCCCCTAAGAAGAAAACTCACCAACCTCAAAAGACTAATCACCAATCTAAGCTAAATTTAGTGAAATCTAAATATCACGGTGATAAGTTAAAATTGAAAATTTATCAAGTCAAATCTCCTTTAGTTGGTGAGAACCCCAAAATAGACCTCAAAGTTCAACCCTCACAAGACCTTAGGTGGATTCCAAAAGTTATTTACTTAGACAAACCTTAAGGCCTTGGACCCCATTGACCAACCTATTCTCTAATAGTTAAATCATTTTGTTGGTCATGTTGCATTTGCATCTTGTTTTCTTTTAAGTACATTTCTTAAGATGCATTGCCTATTTATGATCATTTGATTTTGTTTTCATGCACCATTCTAGTTACATATCATGGTTTTCAAAATCATTTGGTTATAATCTCATCATGTTTGATTTGCTTGTTGCACTCATATGTTTTGCATTGCATTTCTACATGATTAATTGATTGTGTCTTTAAAAGCTTTCATAGCTAATTTTTTCATGATCAATTGTTGTTGAATCATTTGTGTAGATGTCATAGTAATATTGTTTGAACAAATGATTTGAATCAATTCAAGTTTTCCATGGATTTCTAAGTTATACTTTTATATGGAGAATATTGTTTTGAAAAATCAACTTGTATGTGTTTCATTTAAGTTATATCTTTCAAAATACAATGTTGAAAATTGATCTTCAAAATCATTCTTTTTGTGCTCATTGTTGGATTTTGTCTTTCAAAATGATTTGAAGATTGTTTGAATGGAAATGCCTATAACATCACTAGTTATATTCATCTAAGCATGTTCCATTATTCTCATTTCCTTTTTCTTTTGGTTTCATTATCTTTAGAAATGGAAATGTATGTTGTTTGCATCTCTAGCTTATGTGTTTACATTCTTTTCATATGCAAATGACTATTGGTTCCATGTATGGTTGTGAACTTGTAACATTTGTAAAAACCATACTAGAACCCAAATCCATCCTCTATGCCTAATAGTCATTTCTTTGTGGATGGTTATGATGTTGATTCATGTGTATTCTCTTGATATCATCCTTATACATGTTTCAACCTCATATTAGTGTTCTTGATCATATGAACCTTTTTGAAATCCATTACTTGTATTTCATAGTTATATCTCTTGTTTGATGGATTTCTTAGTGTTGAATTCATATGATCTAGACACTTTGGAAATTGCATGCATTACAAAGCTTTATCCTTTTGCATTGCAATTTGCCTTGTTCATCACTATGCTCTTTAGGAATATCATTAAAAGTGATGAATATGCATTTATGATGCTTGATGGAAGTGTATCACATCCTTGCTTTTACTCATGTTATCATATTCAATTGGTTTCATTTGGTATAATGTTCCATTGATTTCATATCCAATTGATATCTTATCTTGTGTATGTGATAGACCTTGTGTGCATTGGACTAAACTTGATAAGTAATATGATCATTCCATGTCACACACCATTAGCATCATAATGCTCATGATTGCCTCCTCACTTGCTCTTATAGGTATATCTCATGACCACCATGTTTATGTGTTAATAATATTGGTTGGTTATTATTTGAGGTTGGCTTCATGATTGAATTTCATTTCACTCTTTCTTGCACATTAATAGTCATATTTATAGTTTGAGTGAAATGATTTCAAAACTTTCATAGCATATGATTTTCATAAGTAATATTGATTGATGCTATGTTTGAGTAAACCCCATATCATGGATAGCTCTAATTTGGATTTCTCTTAATAGTTATACTTTTAAATCCATTTTAGAGTGATTGAGTTTATTAAGTCATATCCTAAATCTCAATTGGTATTCTTTGTTTGTCCAATTGATATCCATGATTGCTTTTCTCTTTGACCTAGCTCTCTTTTGGCAATTTGATCATATTGAGCTTAATAGTTATATGAATCTAATCCTTTCCTTGAAGTTGACCCTCATTTGGTTAAACCATCTTCTTCTTGCATCTAATAGTTAAATCTTGTCAAAAGTTTGACAAAAGGAGAGAATGGATTGAGGGGGAGTGTAAACCTTCATAGGAAGTATTAGTTTTGATCAAATTGACCCTTGGATTGCCTTTGAGCCCTTAGAGACTACTACCTCACATGATAGCCTGTTATGTATTTCAATTTCGATTTCTTTTGTTAACAGGTGCTACTAAAGGTATTTTCCTTGTTTCATGTGTGTAGGTACCTTTGCAATTTAATGGCAAAGGGGGAGAAATTATGCAAGTTCTCAAAAGGGTGAAGAGAAAGTCCAAGCTTCCAAAGGGGAGTGTTGTGTATGATCTTCTACAAAGGGAGATAATGCATACCTTGCCAAAGGGAGAAAGAGGCATGGTCAAAGGGGGAGAGCTAATAGAAGAAAGAAAGCTTGGAAGCTAAAGAAGATGCTTGGATAAAGAGAGAAAGAAGAAAGAAAGCTTGAAGGTTGATCAAGCTCCAAGCATCATGAAGATTGAAGCCCAAGAGCCCAAGCTAAGAGAAAAAGCATCCAAGAAGATTTCAAGCCTTGTCCAGCTGAGGGGGAGCTGAAGACTAAGTGTGTATTTTCAGTGGTGAGTGTGTTTGCCATCAAATTGCAAAGGGGGAGATTGTTAGGAATTTTGTAGATTGCAATTTGATGGATGCATTTCATTCTAGCATCATTTGAGTTACACACTTGCATTGGTTTTAAATAAACTTGAAATCTTGTTTTATTCATGCATTGCTTTTAAGATTTGTAAAAGTATTGATTTATGCATGTTTTGTATTTTCAACTTGGATGCATTTGTTTTAGAAAAGAGTTTTCAAGAAATCAAGCAAGCCTTTGTTTTAAAAGTTTTGAATCTTTTTAGGCTTTTTATGTCATGTTTTAAAAACCATTAGAATCTTTAAAACATGTTTTCCAAGCTTGATTTAATGGCCCAAAAGGTCCCCCATAGAAATACCTTCAAATAGGCAAAAATTGAATTTTTTGCAAAATGGGGTGTCTCGGCAGTGTCGCCGGTCGACCGAGACCTGTGTCCCGGTCGACCGGGAACACTGTGGGGCAAGTGGAAAGTTTCTGTACAGAAATTTTCCAACGGTCAGAAATATGACCGTTGTGTTGTCCCGGTCGACCGAGACCTCTAGGTCGACCGAGACAACTAGCCGTTGGACTGTTTTTTGCCTATAAAGTCCATTCATTTCCAACTTCTCAAAAGCTTGAACTATGAACCTTTGAGAGCATTTTGGAGCCATTGAAAGGGGAAGAAGTTGGAAAGGCTAGGAGGCATTTAGGAGAGCTAAAGCTTGGATTATTAAGTTAAACCACCAAGTAAGCTCTACCTTTATTAATCATAGTTATGTGCTTTGTTTAAACTATTGGTATATGATATTTAGCATAATAACTATGATGTGTTGAATCCATTCTTCTTCTAATCTTTGGTCTAATTAAGATTGGATTCTTCACCTTTGTTTTCAATCCAAGTTGTTAACTTTTTAAATCATGCTTAGACAAAATCTTTGTTTTTCTTTCATAGCATGAGTCTTTTACTTGGTTGAAACATTGCTTGTTGTTTTCATTCATTTAAGCATTAGTAAAATTAATTTGGTTTTGAAAACAACATGCACATGCATCACATGTTCTAAATTAGTCATTTTTATACAACTTGTTAGTTCTTGATTTTTATGTCATAAACAAGTTGAATTTCATACATGTGATGTGCATAAGACTTCAATCAAATCTTTTATGAGCTTTAAACTTTGAATTGCTTTAAGCAATATATTGAGTGAGCCTTCTTTTTAAACTTGATTGGAGTCATCACACACACACATCATAATCATACACTTTTGCATACATAGAGTGTTTGTGTGAGTTTGTATTAAACTTTCATATCCGCCTATTTAAGAGGCAATGTCATTGAGCTAAAATTGTAATCTCTTAGAGTGTTGAGTAAACACTTTCTTTGAGAAATCTTGAATTGTGTAAGGTTATTGCTTAGCCTAAGAAAAGCATTTTGTAAAGGTTATTGCTTAGCCTCTAAAAGCACATTGATAGGTTATTGCTTAGCCTTGAAAAGCATCTTGTAAAGGTTGTTGTTGAGCCTTAGAAAAACAACATTGTTAGGGTTATTGCTTAGCCTTTGAAAAAGCATACTTAGTGGAAATCCGGTGGGGTGATTGGTTTCACAAGCCGGTAGTGGATGTAGGCATTGAGGCCGAACCACTATAAACATTGGTGTTGTGGTGCATGCTATGTGGTGATTGTTTTTGTTTAGCTTCCGCATTTTATTTGAGTAATCATCACATGTGACTAGTTTGTGTTAAGAATTAAAATTGGTTTAAATTGGTCACAATTGTAGCACACCCTATTCACCCCCCCCTCTAGGGTTAGGATCCTCGTGGACTATCATCACCAAGTTTGAAAGATTCACTAGATATGCTACCAAGTTGATTGACACTGAAAGAAAGAAGATAACAAAGTTTTTGGAAGGGTTGAACCCGATCATCATGAGAGATGTCATAGGAGTAGTCCCTCCAGCTACATATGATGAGGCAGTCAAGCGGGCATATACATTTGAAGATATTAATAACATGATTGTTCAGGACAGGAAGCAGCACTATCAGCAGCAGAATCAGAGGCAACAGCAGAGCAAGAAGCCAAGGCAAGAACAAGGCCAAGTGAGGCACGGCTGTGGACATTGTGGCAAGAACCATGAAACTCATGAATGTCATAAGGCCATGGGTGCCTGTTTCAAGTGTGGGGCTATGAACCAAGCAATCAAGGATTGCCCACTACTTCAGAACCAAGGGAACAGAAACCAGCAGCAGAGACAAGTAGCTCCTCAGAATCAAGCACCAGTGCAGAATCAGATTAGCCCACCTCAGCAGCAGCAGGCTAGGCCACCAGCACAGAATCAGAATGCTCGTCCTCCACAGCAGAATAGGCATGGCCAAGGAAGGCAGAACCAAGTACCAAACAGACTACAGATGCATGGACATTTGTATTATCTCAACCGTGCAGATGCTGAAGCTGCAAGAGACGTGGTAGAAGGTTAACTTCTTGTCTGTGGGGTAGAAGCCCAGATTTTATTTGATCCTGGATCCACACATTCCTTTGCATCTCCTAGTTTTGCTAAGTTGATTGATGCACCATGTAGTGAGTTGGATTACATTTTAGTAGTTACCACTCCAGTAGGGAAACAAGTTGTGTGTAGAACCCATTACCCTAGCTGTACAGTTTTGTTAGGAGATGTTAATCTACCGGCCAACCTCATAGTTTTGGACATGCATGATTTTGATGTCATATTAGGCATGGATTGGTTAGAAGCATATCATGCCACTATGGATTGTTTTAGTAAGACCATCACATTCAGATTCCAAGGACCACAGGCAGAATTGATATTTCAGGGGAACAGGAGAAAATCTCAGGCAGGGTTTATTTCAGTTTTGAAGGCAAGCAGATTAGTTCAGAGTGGATGCCAGGCCTTTATTGCGTTTATCACGGAGGATAAACAGTCCCGAGGGGTGGAGGATATCCCCATTGTTTGTGAATTTTCGGTTGTTTTTCCAGAAGAAATCCCGGGTTTACCACCAATTAGAGAAGTTGAGTTCACAATTGAGCTCCTTCCAGGGACAGCTCCGATCTCGATTGCACCATATAGGATGGCTCCAACAGAAATGGGTGAGCTAAAGCTCCAATTGCAGGATTTGTTGAGCAAAGGTTTTATTAGACCAAGTGTTTCACCGTGGGGAGCACCGGTGTTGTTTGTGAAAAAGAAGGATGGAAGTTTGAGAATGTGCATAGACTACCGGAAGTTGAACCATGTGACTGTGAAGAACAAATATCCATTGCCAAGGATAGATGAATTGTTTGATCAATTGCAAGGAGCAGCTTACTTTTCCAAGATAGACTTGAGGTCAGGGTACCATCAGTTGAGAGTTAGAGACTCAGATGTTCAGAAGACAGCCTTTAGAACAAGATATGGGCACTATGAGTTCTTAGTGATGCCCTTTGGTTTGACCAATGCACCCGCAGTCTTTATGGCTCTAATGAACAAAGTCTTTGCACCCTATTTGGATCACTCCATAGTAGTGTTTATTGATGATGTCCTTGTGTACTCCAAGAGTAAGAAGGAGCATGAAGAACATTTGAGGACAGCGTTGCAACTCTTGAGGGACAACCAGTTATATGCAAAACTCAGTAAGTGTGAATTCTGGTTAGAGCAAGTCGCTTTTCTAGGCCACATCATCTCCAGAGAAGGTTTAACAGTTGATCCAGCCAAGATAGAGGTAGTTGTTAGTTGGGCAAGGCCAAGCAATGTGACAGAAATTAGAAGCTTCTTGGGGTTAGCAGGTCATTACAGAAGATTTGTCCAAGGTTTTTCATCCATTGCAGCCCCGTTGACAAAATTGACTAGGAAGAATGTCCCGTTTGTGTGGACCGATCAGTGTGAAACCAGTTTTCTGGATTTGAAAGGAAGGTTAACCACCGCCCCAATCCTTACGTTACCTTCGAGCAACGGTGGATTTATTATTTATACAGATGCTTCGAATGTGGGACAGGGTTGTGTATTGATGCAGGATGGCAAGGTGATTGCTTATGGCTCGAGAGAGTTGAAGGACCATGAGAAGAATTATGCGACTCACGACTTGGAGTTGGCAGCCGTTGTTTTCGCATTGAAGATGTGGAGACACTATCTCTATGGAGAGAAGTTTGAGGTCCATTTAGATCACCGAAGTTTACAATATTTGTTTTCACAAAAGGATTTGAACATGAGACAGAGAAGGTGGATGGAGTATATCAAAGATTATGACTTTCCCATCAAGTATCATCCAGGCAAAGTGAATGTGGTAGCAGATGCTTTGAGCAGAAAATCAGTGGTTATGGCCAATTTGAGAGGTATGGGTGTCTTACAGCAGTTTGAAGAGTTGGGTGTAGAGGTGCAAACCCTGAGATTGGGTGCGATGTTAGCAAACATGACAGTATCAGAACCTACCTTCATCCAGAAGATCAAGGAAAATCAGTTGCAAGACCCAGACTTGGCTAAGATAGTGGAAGTCATTGCAGAACGTCCCGATTTCAAGATGGTGAAGGGGATATTGTATTTTCGTGACCGGTTGTGTGTGCCAAATGTGGATGATTTGAAGAATGAAATAATGAATGAAGCTCACAACACAAGATATTATATGCATCCGGGTAGCACGAAGATGTACCACAATTTGAAGAATAGATTTTGGTGGAACAACATGAAGAGAGAGATAGTAGCTTTTGTGTCTCGTTGTCTAACTTGTCAGTTGATCAAGGCAGAGCATCAGAAGCCTCCAAGTTTGTTACAGCCTTTGGAAATTTCGGAGTGGAAATGGGAGCACATCACCATGGATTTCGTTTCCGGTTTGCCGAATACCAAGAAGGGAAATAATGCAATTTGGATTATTGTAGATCGACTGACAAAGTCTGCTCATTTCATTCCGATGAAGACAGGGAATATGATGCATATGGCACCGCTTGCGAAGTTATTTGTGGATGAGATTGTTAGTAAACATGGCCAGCCCGTCTCCATTACTTCAGATAGAGACAGTAGGTTTGTTTCAAAATTTTGGAAGACGCTTCATGAGTCTATGGGTACCAAACTCCAGTTCAGCACTGCATATCATCCTCAGACAGATGGTCAGTTAGAAAGGACGATACAAACTCTCGAAGACATGTTGCGTGCTTGTGTATTGGATTTCAAGGTTCAGTGGGATGAGTGCTTACCTCTTTGTGAATTTGCTTATAACAATAGTTACCACTCGAGCATTGGTATGGCACCTTTCGAGGCACTCTATGGTAGAAAGAATGCAGAACTCCGGTTTGCTGTGAAGAAGTCGGTGAACGTAGTTATCATGGACCGACGATAGTTGGAGAGACAAGTGACAAGGTCAAGCTGATTCAGGAAAGGTTGAAGATTGCCCGAAGTAGGCAGAAGAGTTATGCAGACACTCGCCGAAGAGAATTGCAGTTTCAAGTGGGTGACAAAGTATTTTTGAAAATCTCACCAGTTAGAGGGACTTTGAGGTTCGGACAGAAGGGCAAATTGTCTAGAAGGTTTATTGGTCCGTATGAGATTTTGAGCAAAATTGGAGATGTTGCTTATAGGCTTACGTTACCGCCGGAACTCTCTGGGGTGCACAATGTTTTCCATGTTTCTATGCTCAAGAAATATGTCTCTAGTCCTGCACACATTCTACAGCATGAGCCTTTAGAGATTCGGGAAGATGCCTCGTATGTGGAAAGACCGATCAAGATCATTGACACCAAAGAGTAAGAATTCAGAAACCGGACTATTCATTGGGTCAAGGTACTTTGGGAAAATCACAAGCCAGAGGAAGCCACCTGGGAATTGAGAGAGCAAGTGCAAAGGAAGTATCCACAGCTTTTACCAGAGGTAATTGTTTGATTTATTTGGTGGACCAAATATCCTAAGGGGTGGAGGATGTTAGACCCCGACCCAGACCAATCCGATTAGTGTGCGATTAGTATGTGTTTAGTCCTAAGTGGGTTTAGTGGTCTTTGGGTTAGAAGTAATGAGTTTTAGTCTTGGACATAGCTTTGGGGATTTTTGAGAACGTGTAGTACTAGTCAGACACACTCAGAAAGGCCTGAGTGCACATGTAAGCTTGGGAAGATCGTATCGATTTCCGTGTAATTATGATTTTGATTTCAATTGAATGATTTTTCTATGTGTTACAACTTTCAGCTTAAGCCCATTCATGTTTGAAGCCCAAAAACCCATGTTTTGGCCAAAGAGGATAAAATTGTCTTTTATGCACAAATCTGGACACAAATTTTGAGATCTCAAAACCTTGTCAAAAATATACTTTTTGGAAACTAGATATTTCGATGATCGTTTTATCCTTCTTCGCCGAAGTCATTCGAGGCCCACAAGATCGTGTTTTAGTCACTTCAAGGTCCAGCTAGTTGGGGCCCATTGTCTTCACTTAATCTCCCCATCTCCCTCTCTTTTCATTCACTTTACCAATTCCTGCAACTCTCTTGACCTAGGGCTGGAAAATCCCTCTTTCCCTTCCATCTTCTCCATCTTGCATGACATAGCTAGAGATCTCCAAATGAAATTCTAAGAATACCATCTTCTTCCTCTCCTTGCAAGCTTTCCATTGGTACAAATTTCTTGGAGTTTCTTGTGGAGCAAGCTCTTCATATTCATCATCTCTCCTTTTTTAGCCATTGTTAGGTAAGAGCTTCAACCCATGTTTTTCATGTAGTCCTTTTAGTCCTTAAAGATCATGTTTTCCATGTTTACAAACCCTTTGGTAAAATGGGTTTCTTGTTTTCAAGATTTAGTGAGTTGTGTGGTTTTTCTCTTGGGTTGTCTTGTAGTGTTGGAATAGCTTGAGTGAAGTGCTTGAGAGGATTGTTAGCATTGGGCAAGGCAAGTAATCTTTATGGGTTCAATGTGCATGTGTATTTTGATTCCATTGTGTTTTAAGAATTGTGCATATAACTTGTTTACAAGCTTCATGATTTTGTTTTATTGGATTTGGATGTGTGAAATGGTGATAAATGAACCCTTGGTGAGCATGAAGGCTCAAGGGATTGTATGTGATTGATGGATGAGAAGGAGGAGAAAAAATGTAGTGGAAGATGTGCAAGAGAAAGGCATTTTCTGCACTAAGCGAGCACAGGCAGCAGCTTGTCTGCTTGAGCGACCAAGCCTCTGTTTCGTCCGAGCGCAAACAGAGAGCTGTCCGCTCGAGCGACCCTATGGTCCGCTCGAGCGAACTGGCCTCTGTATAATCTAGAGCAAGACAGAGAGCTGTCCGTTCAAGCACACCTTATATCCGCTCGAGCGAACTGTCTCGCTCGAGCGAAGTGCCATCAGCTTATAAAGTTCGCTCGAGCGAACCTGCCAGATTCAGGAAGAAGAATTATTTCATTTTCTGTATTTTCTCGAAGGTTAAAAAAACTAGACTATGTTAAGGGTTTTGACTTGACATTGTGTAAATTGAACTTCGAAATGCAACCCAACTTCGGGGACACCAATTCTTGTATATACTGACATTTGGGGTCCCAATTACACAAAGGTCAATTAGCAGCCTTAACACATGCTTGTCAGATTTCGTGTTTGAATTCCGTTTTGGTACGGTAAGTACCGTCGTGTACTAGTTTTCGGACTTGCAAGTATAAGCTTGTTTTGAAGAATTGTTTCAAGAAAAAAGGGATCACTTCCTAAGCGTGTTATGCATACTAATCATGCCTTTGGTAGTCGTGTTCATCGTGTTTTGATAAGTGATTTCCCCCTTTTATCTCGACAAGTTTTGATAGTGTTTCGCGTGTTTTAAGCATTCATGAACTTAGTAAACACCACTAAGCTTGGACTGCCCTTTCAGTTTGATCCACTGTCTGGGGGTCCTTAAACATGTGGACTGTCTGCAGACTGGTTGTGTATTTATTACACATCGTGCGTGTCCGGTTCCGCGGCCGGAATTCCCTTCTTTGTGGGAAATCGTGCCGTGATTATATTATGTATATCGTGCTTGTCGTGCGTGTTTACTCTTTTCATTATATAAATGATAGAGAAAGGATGGGCTCTTTGTGGATGATAACTATTCATGATATATTATGTACTCATGCTAGTTTGTTTTAGTATCTCAGCTTAGTTAAATATTTCTGCAAATGTATCTCAGTCATTATAGTATTTCAAACCAAGGACTTGCTTATATATTTTCTAAAACGGTTATTGTTCCATGTTTGCCCCTAAATTGATTACCTTCCAAACCGTTGTGTTTGACCCTTGTTTGTTGGTGCCCAGGTGCAGGAGACGTTACCTTTGAGGAGGAGCGTCAAGAGGAGGCTTGTGAGCCAACCCCTATGAGAGAGTGGCAGCCCGACGATGTCATCTAGACGTCGGGCGGGTTCTTGAGTCCCGTCATCATTTTGTTGGGGTTTCTTTTGATTATTTTGGAGAAGTGTATTGGCCTCTGTTGGCCTCTTAGGGATTGTACCTAAAACTTAATTTACTTTTGTGTTAGTCTCATAACTTGAATTATAATGGGAATGCCATGTTAACTTCTTCTTTTGATACTATGTCTTGTATTATTTTGTCAAAGCACTTGAAGATTCATTGGTGCTTATCTTGATGTGTTTTGCTACACGCTTCCGCATACTTGATCGTGTGAGTCAGATTCCGCATGTTTCTTTGGAAATCCCCACCGCGGGAACCTGTGGGAAAACAATAAACATAAACTATCTTAAATTCAACTCGTCATGGGCCCGGGATCCGTTCCGGGGTCGCGACACTTTGAGGATATATTGACAGATCTTACTTTTTAACTTGATTGGAGTTATCACACACACACATCATGAGCATACACCTTTTGCATTCATTTAGTGTTTGTGTGAGTTAGTTTTTCAATTTCATATCTGCCAAATTAAGAGGCATTGTAATTGAGCTTTAAGTGTATCTCTTTTAGTGTTTGTATAGACACTATTTTAAGAGAAATATTTTTCTTGTAAAGGTTATTGCCGAGCCTAAGAAAAGCGTAGTGTAGAGGTTATTGCTTAGACTTGGAAAAGCATCTTGTAAAGGTTATTGCTTAGCCTGGAAAAGCACATTGATAGGTTATTGCTTAGCCTAGAAAAGGACATTGTAAAGGTTATTGCTTAGCCAATTGAAAAGCATAAATAGTGAAAATCCGGTGGGGTGTTGGATCACAAGCCGATAGTGGATGTAGGCATTGAGGCCGAACCACTATAAATCATTGTGTGATGGTGAATGCTTGTGGTGATTGTTTTTATTAGCTTTCACATCTTGTTTGACAAATCATCACCTGTGACTAATTATTTTAAGGAAGTTAAAATTTGTCTTTATTGGTCACTATCTTGTAGCTCACCCTATTCACCCCCCTCTAGGGTTAGGATCCAGGACTTTCAATTGGTATCAGAGCCTCGTGCTCTATTTTAGGATCAAGTGTTTTGGAAATCTTGATTAGGTGTAAAAACCTAGAGTTAAGACCCTAATGTTGTGCTTTCATGAAAATCATTAGAATGGATTCCACTATGATAGATTGTTTAGATTCTTGTATAGATTCTTCTAGACCCCTCCTTCTTCCTTCTATTGGAAATTCAAACCTTTAAATTAAATCTCAATTGAATTTAAAAGAAGAAGAAAATGAAGATGACCTTCAACAAGCCTACGAGGAATTATATGTAAGTCCATGGGGATCCGAACCCTAGAGGGGGGGGGTGAATAGGGTGAGCTTCAATTATGACCAATTTTAATCAATTTTAACTTCTTTAAAACAAACTAGCCACAAGTGGTGATTACAAATAAAATGCGGAAGCTTAATAACAACAATCACCACAAAGCAAGCACCATCACACAAGGATTTATAGTGGTTCGGCCTCAATGCCTACATCCACTACCGGCTTGTGATCCAACACCCCTCCGGATTTCCACTATTTATGCTTTTCAATAGGCTAAGCAATAACCTTTACAATATGCTTTCCAAGGCTAAGCAATAACCTTTACATTGATGTTTTTCAAGGCTTAACATCAACCTATACATTATGCTTTTATAGGCTAAGCAATAACCTCTTCAACCACAAGGTTGGTTATCTCACTAAGATAGTGTCTATAAACACTTGATGGAGATTCAATTAAGCTCATTACAATGCCTCTTAATTAGGCGGATATGGAAGTGAAAATCTAATACACACACACACACTATGAATGCAAAGATGAAAGTACATGAAGTGTGTGTGTGTGTGTGATGTCCTCAATCATTTTGAAAAGAAAGCTCATAAAGTATGCCTAAGGCTTTTGAAAGTTTTAGCTCAAAAACATTTATGATTGAGGAAGGAATGCAAGTCACATGTTAAAAGTAACAACTTGTTAATGATGTCAAAGATACACAAGTTGTATGAAATGAATTAGCTCTAAACATGTGATGCATTGGGATGTCAATCAAATCAACAATGTAGCTCAAAACATAAAAATAGATTTGATTGAAAAGAGGGGACAAATCATATGTAATTATAAATACAACTTGAAAGTGATATACCTATCAAAGTAAGGCAAGTTGTGAAACTTTAAAATAATAATACACATATGATTTGTAAAGATGTTGAATCCAAAATATAAGATACATTTGAAATAGATTTTCTTATGATGGAAAAACAACACCCAAAGATTCAACCAAGTATAAGAATCATGTTACATCTAATTTCAAAGATGTTGCCATTAACACGATCTACTTAGATTTACCAAGGATAAAGTACTACTTGGGTTGAATCAAATGGTGATGCATCCAAAACAATAGATCTATTCAAATTATAAAACATGCTAAGGATACAACACATCATATATTAACATGTTACTAAAGATTTACCAATGATAAAACAAAACATGAAAACATATGATTTGTGAAGAAGTTGAGTCCAAAACATAAGATAGTTTTGAAAGTGATTTTCTTATGATGGAAAAACAACAACCAAAGATTCAACCAAGTATAGGAATCATGTTACATATGATTTACCAAGTTTCTTTCATTAACATGATCTACTTAGATTTACCAAAGATTAAGTACTACTTGGATTGAATCATATGGTGTTGTATCCAAAACAATAAATCAACTCAAAACATAAAACATGTTAAGGACACAACACAAACATAGTTTAACATGCTAGAAATGATTTACCAAAAATAAAACAAAGCATGAAAACATATGATTAAGGAAAGTAGAGCCTACTTGGAGATTTAACTTCATTAATCCAAGCTTTAGCTTTACTAATGCTCCCCTTCATCCCTTGGTTCTTTTCCCTTCTATTTGCCTCAAAACCCCTCAAGGAGGGCCTTAAAATTCCCAACTTTTGGCAAAGGAAAGAACTCATATTTATAGCAAAAAGTGCCCAACGGCTAGTCTTCGGTCGACCTGCACACAGGTCTCGGTCGACCGGGAAGGCACAATGGTCAAATTTCTGACCGTTGGAGCACTTTTGGCCCTGACGGCCTGCAGTGTTCCCGGTCGACCGGCGACACTGCCGGGCCACCCCCCTTTTGACAAAAAATCCATGTTTTGCATATTTGAAGGTTTCTTTTGGGGGGGGGGGGATTTTTGGGCCACTAAACCAAGCTAGAATACATGTTTTAGATCAATCTAAGATGATTAAAAACATGAAACACAAAGAGCCTAAAATGATTCGAAACTTTAAATCCAAAGGCTAGCTTGATTTCTAAAAACTCTTTTCACATAAAAATGCATACAAAGATGATTCTGAAAGAGATGAATGCATGCAAGTCACAAACCTAAATTCTCAATATGATTTCACAAAAGTAATGCACAAAGAATTAGGTTTTCAAAAGAGTTTGAATTCTAAAATCAATGCATCCAAGTTTAGAAACAAAACATGCATAAAACAATACTTTTACAAATCTTAAAAGCAATGCATGTATAAAACCAGATTTCAAGGTTTTCTAAAACAATGCATGAGTGTAAATTCAAATGATGTGAATATGTTAATGCATCCATCAAATTGCAAATACAAAATCCCTAACAATCTCCCCCTTTGCAATTTGATGGCAACTTACTTATCATTGAAATTAACACAACAAGTCTTCAGCTCCCCCTAAGCTGGAGAAGTCTTGAAATCTTCTTGGATGCTCCTCATCTTAGCTTGGGCTCTTGGGCTCTCTTCTTCAATCTTCTTGATGCTTGGTGCTTGATCAATCTTCAAGCTTTCTATTCATCTTCCTCTTTATGACCAAGCATTTTCTTTAGCTCCAAGCTTTCTTTCTTCTATTTGCTCTCCCCCATTGACCATGCCTCTTTCTCGCTTTGGTACTCTCCCCCTTTGAAGAATAGGAGATCTTTGAGTACTCGAACTCTCTCCCCCTTTGACATTAAATTGTAAAGGTACCTACACACATGAAATAAGGAAAATACCTTTAGTAGCACCTGTTAACAAATGAAATCAAAAATGAAATACATAACAGGCTATCATGTATGGAAGTTATCTCTAAGGGCTCAATGGCAATCCAAGGGTCAATTTGATCAAAACTAATACTTCCTATGAAGGTTTACACTCCCCCTCAATCTATTCTCTTCTTTTGTCAAACATTTGACAAGATATAACTATTTGGTTCAAGAAGTAGATGGTTCAACCAAATGAGGGTCAACTTCAAGGAAAGGATTAGATTCATTTAACTAGAGAGCACATTATGATCAAATTACCAAAAGAAAGCAAGGTCTAATGGGAAAAGCAATCATGGATATCAATTGGAAAAACAAAGAATACCAATTGAGATTTAAGGATAAGACTATTAAACACAATCACTCTAAAATGGATTTTAAAATATAACTATTAGGAAACATCCAAATTAGAGCTATCCATGATGAAATGGGGTTTACTAAACATAGCATTAATCAATATAACTATGAAAATCATATGCTATGTAAGTTTTGAAATCATTTCATTCAAACAATAAATATGACTATTAATGTGCAAGAATGAGTGAAATGAAATTCAATCATGAAGCCAACCTCAACTAATAACCAACCAATATTATGAACACATAAACATGGTGGTCATGAGATATACCTATATGAGCAAGAGAGGTGGCAAACATGAAAATTATGATGCTAATGGAATGTGACATTGAATGTAAACATATAACTATCAAGATCAATCCAATGTACACAAGGTCTATCACATACACAAGAAATCAAACCAATAGAAAATTATACCAATTAAAATCAATTGAATTTGACAACATGATTAATAGCAAGGATGTGACAAACCCAAAATCCCAACAAGCATCATAAATGCATATTCATCACTTTTAAAGATATGACTATTGAGCATAGTGATGAACATGGTAAATTGCAATGCAAAAGGATATAACTTGGTAAAGCATGCAATTTCTAAAGTATCAAAATCATATGAATTCAACATCTAAGATATCCATCAAACATATAGAAATATGAGGAATAGATTTCAAAGAGTTTCATATGATCAAGAACACTACTATGAAGTTGAAACATGTATAAGAATGACATCATTTAGAGAATACACATGAATCAACATCATAACCATCCAATAAAAATATGACTAGAAAGCATAGAGGATGGATTTTAGTTCTAGTATGGTTTCTACAAATGTAATAAATAACACAACCATACATAGAACAACTTGACATTTGCATAGAGATGATCAATCAACACTCAATATCTAACTCATACCATATCATCAATAAAAATATAACTTTGTAATCACAAGAAGGTATGAGGTTAAAGGTAGCAATCTATCATGCAACATCTCCACTCTTAGCAAATGTACTAAACTTACAATGCAATGGAAAATGGATATGAGGTCTATACCAAATGAACTTAGCACATTAAATCACATATGTACTTAAAAAGCTCAAAAACAAGATTTTACTATAAAGCACATAAACAATCATCAAAATGCATTAATGAGAATATACCAAGTTAGGCACAAACATGCAAATCAATGAAACCATATCCAACCAAGCAAAGTAAGATATCAAAATCAATTTGCATAAAGAATGTAACTAAATGAGCAAAGATGCAAATTGTTTGTAAAAATTATTTCCTTCCAAATGATGTAATCATAAATAGGCACAAGGAAATAGATTCAAGGAAAATGCTTCTATAAATACAACCAATAAAGCTTAGAACATTTTCCAAAGTTTTTCAAATCACTACAATTTATGAAAGAATCATTTATAGAATTATGATCAAGTGATTTTGAAAAACAAGAAGTGTACTATTGTAAATTTTCAAATTGTAAAACAATAGACACTCACAAATTTTCCATACCAAGAGATATAACTTGAAAATCAATGGAAAACTTAAATAGATTCAAATCATTTGATTTACAAAAAGGATCTAACTATGACTACATCAAATGATTTTCCAATATCAATTGATCATGAAAAAACTAGCTATGAAAGCATTTGTAATCATAATCAATTGATCATGAATAAATAAGCACTACAAGAGATATAACTCTGTGAACAAAATGCAAATCCATCATGAAAGAAATGCAATCAAAGGATTTTGAAAACCATGAGATATAACTTAAAAGTTCATGAAGACAAAATCAAATGATCACATAGAAACATTGCATTTTAAAAGATGTGACTATAAAGAAACAAAATGCAAATGTAACATGACCAACAATTAGATATAACTAAAAAGAATAGGTTGGTCTAGGGGGATCAAGGCCTTAAGGTTAGTCTAAATGTGTACCAATGAAGATTCACCTAAGGTCTTGAAAAGGATGTCCTTGAGAGATCACTTGAGGACTCACCAACTCTTGGAGATATAACTTGAACAAGTCTTAGAGTGGTGCAAGGAGGCTAGGGAAAATTTCAATTTCAAACATAGTGGAAATCTTTAAAAAGATATGCAATAAAACACAACACTAGGGTTCAAATCTAGCAAGGACCAACTCCGGGTTGTTAAGCCCTAAAATGGAGTAACCCGCTCTGATACCACTTGTAAGTCCATGGGGATCCGAACCCTAGAGTGGGGGGGGGTGAATAGGGTGAGCTTCAATTATGACCAATTTTAATCAATTTTAACTTCTTTAAAACAAACTAGTCACAAGTGTTGATTACAAATAAAATGCGGAAGCTTAATAACAACAATCACCACAAAGCAAGCACCATCACACAAGGATTTATAGTGGTTCGGCCTCAATGCCTACATCCACTACCGGCTTGTGATCCAACACCCCACCAGATTTCCACTATTTATGCTTTTCAATAGGCTAAGCAATAACCTTTACAATATGCTTTCCAAGGCTAAGCAATAACCTTTACATTGATGTTTTTCAAGGCTTAACATCAACCTATACATTATGCTTTTATAGGCTAAGCAATAACCTCTTCAACCACAAGGTTGGTTATCTCACTAAGATAGTGTCTATAAACACTTGATGGAGATTCAATTAAGCTCATTACAATGCCTCTTAATTAGGCGGATATGGAAGTGAAAATCTAATACACACACACACACTATGAATGCAAAGATGAAAGTACATGAAGTGTGTGTGTGTGTGATGTCCTCAATCATTTTGAAAAGAAAGCTCATAAAGTATGCCTAAGGCTTTTGAAAGTTTTAGCTCAAAAAAATTTATGATTGAGGAAGGAATGCAAGTCACATGTTAAAAGTAACAACTTGTTAATGATGTCAAAGATACACAAGTTGTATGAAATGAATTAGCTCTAAACATGTGATGCATTGGGATGTCAATCAAATCAACAATGTAGCTCAAAACATAAAAATAGATTTGATTGAAAAGAGGGGACAAATCATATGTAATTATAAATACAACTTGAAAGTGATATACCTATCAAAGTAAGGCAAGTTGTGAAACTTTAAAATAATAATACACATATGATTTGTAAAGATGTTGAATCCAAAACATAAGATACATTTGAAATAGATTTTCTTATGATGGAAAAACAACACCCAAAGATTCAACCAAGTATAAGAATCATGTTACATCTAATTTCAAAGATGTTGCCATTAACACGATCTACTTAGATTTACCAAGGATAAAGTACTACTTGGGTTGAATCAAATGGTGATGCATCCAAAACAATAGATCTATTCAAATTATAAAACATGCTAAGGATACAACACATCATATATTAACATGTTACTAAAGATTTACCAATGATAAAACAAAACATGAAAACATATGATTTGTGAAGAAGTTGAGTCCAAAACATAAGATAGTTTTGAAAGTGATTTTCTTATGATGGAAAAACAACAACCAAAGATTCAACCAAGTATAGGAATCATGTTACATATGATTTACCAAGTTTCTTTCATTAACATGATCTACTTAGATTTACCAAAGATTAAGTACTACTTGGATTGAATCATATGGTGTTGTATCCAAAACAATAAATCAACTCAAAATATAAAACATGTTAAGGACACAACACAAACATAGTTTAACATGCTAGAAATGATTTACCAAAAATAAAACAAAGCATGAAAACATATGATTAAGGAAAGTAGAGCCTACTTGGAGATTTAACTTCATTAATCCAAGCTTTAGCTTTACTAATGCTCCCCTTCATCCCTTGGTTCTTTTCCCTTCTATTTGCCTCAAAACCCCTCAAGGAGGGCCTTAAAATTCCCAACTTTTGGCAAAGGAAAGAACTCATATTTATAGCAAAAAGTGCCCAACGGCTAGTCCTCGGTCGACCTGCACACAGGTCTCGGTCGACCTGCACACAGGTCTCGGTCGACCAGGAAGGCACAACGGTCAAATTTCTGACCGTTGGAGCACTTTTGGCCCTGACGGCCTGCAGTGTTCCCAGTCGACCGGGACCTCTGCGCCGGTCGACCGGCGACACTGCCGGGCCACCCCCCTTTTGACAAAAAATCCATTTTTTGCATATTTGAAGGTTTCTTTTTTGGGGGGGGGGGGGGGGGGGGATTTTTGGGCCACTAAACCAAGCTAGAATACATGTTTTAGATCAATCTAAGATGATTAAAAACATGAAACACAAAGAGCCTAAAATGATTCGAAACTTTAAATCCAAAGGCTAGCTTGATTTTTAAAAACTCTTTTCACATAAAAATGCATACAAAGATGATTCTGAAAGAGATGAATGCATGCAAGGCACAAACCTAAATTCTCAATATGATTTCACAAAAGTAATGCACAAAGAATTAGGTTTTCAAAAGAGTTTGAATTCTAAAATCAATGCATCCAAGTTTAGAAACAAAACATGCATAAAACAATACTTTTACAAATCTTAAAAGCAATGCATGTATAAAACCAGATTTCAAGGTTTTCTAAAACAATGCATGAGTGTAAATTCAAATGATGTGAATATGTTAATGCATCCATCAAATTGCAAATACAAAATCCCTAACATTATATACATTGTCCTTGGAGCTTGATAAAAAAAATAAAAAATTAAGAGAAGATTCTAAAAATCTAAACAAAGAATTAGTTTCTTCAAAAGATGAACTTAGAGAAAAAGAAGAAGTAATACATTGTTTAGACTCTAAGTTTATGATCTCTTTGAATAACCTTCATAATATTAAAGATGATCTAAATGAATTAAAAATTGAAAATGATGATCTTAATAAGGAAAATTCTAAACTAAGAGATCAATTACAAAGGCAAGACAAAAACATTAACAACCTAGGATCCAAGTTGAACATTTCTAAGGAAAATTTATCTAATGCTCAAAAAAAGATAAAAACTCTAGAACTTGGATCTAATGTTATTAATGAACTTAAATTTGATTTAAAACTTGCCCATGAAGAACTAATCAACTATAAGGAAATTGAATATGAATTATCAAAAGTTAAAAATGAAAATTAAATCCTTATAAACCAAGTCACTCAACTTGAAAGCTACAAACAAAAGTATGAGTGCAAATTTACCCAAGGTGAAGAGAGATTTGAAAAGTTATTTAAATTGGGTAAATCTCAAAGAGATAGGACGGGTCTTGGATTTGATAGGAATATTTCACATGACCCTAGCTTCACCAACACTGTTGTGAAAGGTGAATCCTCATTCTGTAGTACCCATTCTTCCTTGCCCATGACTAAATGTAATTATTATGGCATTAAAGGGCATTTTAGGTTTGAGTGCAAACTAAGAAGAAGAAGCCATGTGTCTAAACCCATCTATGAACCCCAAAAGGTAGAATCAAAATCTATGAAGGGTAAGACACTAAAAATCAAAGAAGACTCCAGAAAGATTAAACAAGTTAGATCAATTAAAATGGAGTCTCTTAAGATAGATTCTAAAAAGGTTAAACAAGTTAAACCAAGTATAAAAGAATCTATAAACAAAAAGCTTCTCAATCTATCTCCCTTAAATCAACACATGAAAGAACTTTTGAAGAAAGTAACAAAGTTAAATTTAAAAATTCAAAAGTCAAATAATTGGAGGAAATAAGAAGAAAATAAAAATGAATCAATCCCCTAAGAAACAAACTCACCAACCTCAAAAGACTAATCACCAATCTAAGCTAATTTTAGTCAAATCTAAATATCATGGTGATAAGTCCAAATTAAAAATGTATCAAGTCAAATCTCCTAAAGTTGGTGGGACTTCTAAACTAGACCTCAAAGATCAACCCTCTCAAGACCTTAGGTGGATTCCTAAAGTTAGATACTTAGACAAACCTTAAGGCCTTGAACCTCCTTGACCAACCTATCATTTATAGTTAAATCTTTTTGTTGATCATATTTACATTTGCATTTTGTTCTTTCATAGTTACATTTCTTAAAATGCAATGTTTATTTGTGATCAATTGATTTTGTCTTCATACACCATTCTAGTTATATATCATGGTTTTCAAAATCATTTGATTATAATTTCATCATGTTAGATTTGCTTTTTGCTCATATTTAGTTATATCTCTTGCATTGCATTTCTATATATGATCAATTGATTGTGATTTCAAAAGGTTTCATAGCTAGATTATTCATAATCGATTGTTGTTGCAAAATCATTTGTATAGATGTCATAGTTAGATTATTTGAACAAATGATTTGAATCAATTTGGATTTTTCATAGATTTCGAAGTTATACATTAATATGGAAAATCATTGTTTTGAAACATCAACTTATATGTGTTTCAAATAAGTTATATCTTTTAAAATGCAAAGTTGAAAATTGATAATGTGTTATCTTCAAAATCATTCTTTTTATGCTCATTGTTGGATTTTGTTTATTGAAATGATTTGAAGATTGTATGAATGGAAATGCTCTAAAACATCATTAGTTATAATCATTAAAGCATGTTTCATGTTCTCATTTCCTTATGCCCTTGGTTATATCTTCTTAGAAATGGAAATGAATGTTGTTATAAGCTATTTGCATCTTTGCTCATTTGGTTATATTCTTTTTATATGCAAATGTCAATTTGTTCTATGTATGATTGTGATCTTAGTTATATTTTTAATGGATGGTTCGTTAGGGTTTTTGTAGATTGCAATTTGATGGATGCATTATCATTCTAGCATCAATTGATTTTCACACTTGCATTGTTTTAGAAAACCTTGAAATCTGGTTTTATACATGCATTGCTTTTAAGATTTGTAAAAGTATTGTTTTATGCATGTTTTGTTTTTATACTTGGATGCATTGATTTTAGAATTCAAACTCTTTTGAAATCCTAATTCTTTGTGCATTACTTTTGAGAAATCATATTGAGAATTTAGGTTTGTGCCTTGCATACATTCATCACTTTCGGAATCATTTTTGTATGCATTTTTATGTGAAAAGAGTTTTTAGAAATCAAGCTAGCCTATGTTTTATATCTTCCAAATTATTTTAGGCTTTTTGTGTTTCATGTTTTTAAACATCTTCGTTTGATTTAAAACATGTTTCCAAGCTTGATTTTATGGCCCAAAAAGTTCCACCAAGAAAATCTTTGAAATATACAAAAGTTGGATTTTTGGTCCCAGCAGTGTGGCCGGTCGACCGGCCCAGGGGTCCCGGTCGACCGGGAACACTGCAGGCAGAAAATGCCCTGGGGAACCAACGGTCATATTTCTGACCGTTGTGTGTTCCCGGTCGACCGAGACCTATTTCCAGGTCGATCGGGGACTAGCCGTTGGGCACTTTTTGCTATAAATATGAGTTCTTTCGTTTGCCAAAAGTTGGGAATTTTAAGGCCCTCCTTGAGGGGTTTTGAGGCAAATAGAAGGGAAATGAACTAAGGGATGAAGGGGATCATTAGGAAAGCTAAAGCTTGGATTAATGAAGTTAAATCACCAAGTAGGCTCTACTTTCCTTAATCATATGTTTTCATGCTTTGTTTTACTTTTGGTAAATCTTTTGTAGCATGATAAACTATGTATGAAGTGTTGTGTCCTTAACATGTTTTATGTTTTGAGTTGATTTATTGTTTTGGATACAACACCATTTGATTCAATCCAAGTAGTACTTTATCTTTGGTAAATCTAAGTAGATCATGTTAATGGAAACATCTTTGAAATTATATGTAACATGATCCATATACTTGGTTGAATCTGTGGTTGTTGTTTTTCAACATAAGAAACTCACTTTCAAAACTATCTTATGTTTTGGATTCAACATCTTTTCAAATCATATGTTTTCATGTCTTTGTTTTATCTTTGGTAAATCTTTAGTAGCATGTTAACCTATGATTTGTTGTGTCCTTAACATATTTTATGTTTTGAATTGATCTATTGTTTTTGATGCATCACCATTTGATTCAATCCAAGTAGTACTTTATTTGGTAAATCTAAGTAGATCATGTTAATGAAAGAATCTTTGAAATTCATGTAACATGATTCATATACTTGATTGAATCTTTGGGTGTTGTTTTTCATCATAAGAAAATCTCTTTCAAATGTATCTTATGTTTTGGATTCAACAAACTTTACAAATCATATGTTTTTTGTTTTAAAGTTTCACAACTTGTTTTGCATTGATTGGTATATCATATTCAAGTTGTATTTATAATTACATATGATTTGTCCCCTTATTTCAATCAAATCTATTTTTATGTTTTGAGCTACAATGTTGATTTGATTGACATCCCTATGCATCACATGTTTAGAGCTAATCAATTACATACAACTTGTGAATCTTTGACATCATTAACAAGTTGTTACTTTTAACATGTGATTTGCATTACCTCCTCAATCATAAATGTTTTTATGAGCTAAACTTTCAAAAGCCTTAGGCATACATTTATGAGCTTTCATTTTCAAAATGATTGAGGACATCACACACTCACATCATGTACTTTCATCTTTGCATTCATAGTGTGTGTGTGTGTATTAGATTTTCATTTTCATATCCGCCTATTTTAGAGGCAAATGTAATGAGCTTAATTGAATCTCCATCAAGTGTATGTTAGACACTAATTTAGTGAGATAACCAACCTATGGTTGAAGAGGTTATTGCTTAGCCTATAAAAGCATAGTGTATAGGTTGATGTTGAGCCTTGAAAAACATCATTGTAAAGGTTATTACTAAGCCTTGAAAAGCATATTGTAAAGGTTATTGCTTAGCCTATTGAAAAGCATAAATAGTGGAAATCCGGTGGGGTGTTGGTTCACAAGCCGGTAGTGGATGTAGGCATTGAGGCCGAACCACTATAAATCCTTGTGTGATGGTGATTGCTTTGTGGTGATTCTTTTGTTAGCTTCCGCATCTTGTATGATTAATCATCACATGTGACTAGTTTGTTTTAAAGAAGTTCAAATTTGTCTTAATTGGTCATAATTGGAGCTCACCCTATTCACCCCCCCTCTAGGGTTCGGATCCCCAAGACTTACATGGTTATGATGTTGATTCATGTATATTCTCTAAATGATGTCATCCTAATACATGTTTCAACTTCATAGTAGTGATCTTGATCATATGAACCTCTTTGAAATCCATTGCTTGTATTTCATAGTTATATCTATTGTTTGATGGATTTCTTTTAGATGTTGAACTCACATGATTTTGACACTTTGAAAATTGCATGCATTACCAAGTTATATCCTTTTGCATTGCAATTTATCTTGTTCATCACTATGCTCATTAGTTATATCATTAAAAGTGATGAATATCCATTTATGATGCTTGATGGAATTTTGTGTTTGTCACATCCTTGATATTAATCATGTTGTCATATTCAATTGGTTTCAATTAGTATCATTTTCGATTGTTGTCATATCCAATTGATGTCATTTATTAAGAATGTGATAAACCTTGTGTTCATTGGATTGAACTTCATAGTCATATATTTTTGTTCCATGTCACATTTCATGAGCATTATAATTTTCATGTTTGCCACCTCTCTTGCTCATATACGTAAATCTCATGACCACCATGTTTATGTAATCATAATCTTGGTTGGTTAATAGTTGAACTTGGCTTCATGTTTGAAATCATTTCACTCATATTGCACTTGATAGTCATATTTAATGATTGGATGAAATGATTTCAAAACATTCATAGCATATGTTTTTCATAGTTAAATTGATTGGTGCTATGTTTAGTAAACCCCATTTCATCATGGATAGCTCTAATTTGGATTTATTTTAATAGTTTTATTATTTATAACTCCATTTTAGAGTGATTGATTTTATAGTCTTATCATTGAATCTTAATTGGTATTCTTTATTTTTCCAATTGGTATCTATGATCGCTTTGACCTTGCTCTTTTGGTAATTTGATCATATTGAGCTCTATAGTTATATGTATCTAATTCTTTCCTTGAAGTTTACCCTCAATTGGTAAAACCATCTTCTTCTTGCACTACATAGTTAAATCTTTGTCAATATGTTGACAAAAGGAGAGAACGGATTGAGGGGGAGTGTAAACCTTCATAGAAAGTATTAGTATTGATCAAATTCACCCTAGTAACGGCTTTGAACCCTTTTAGCTTGCTAACCATACATGATAACATGTTATGTATTTCATTTTTCATTTCTTTTGTTAACAGGTGCTACTAAAAGGTATTTTCCATATTTCATGTGTGTAAGTACCTTTGCAATTTAATTTCAAAGGGGGAGAGAGCATTCAAGTTCTCTAAAGGGGAAGAGAATGTCCAAGCTTCCCAAGGGGAGATTTTGTATGATCTTCTACAGGGGGAGATAATGCATATCTTGCCAAAGGGAGAGAGTGCATGGTCAAAGGGGGAGGGTTGATAGAAGAAAGAAAGCTTGGGAGCTAAAGAAGATGCATGGCTAAAGAAAGAAAGATTGAAGAATGATCAAACTCCAAGCATCAAGAAGATTGGAGAAAAAGTCCAAGAGCCCAAGTTAAGAGAAGAAGCATCCAAGAGATTTCAAGGCCTGTCCCGCTTAGGAGGAGCTGAAGACTTAGTGTGTATATTCGGTGTTGAGTAAGTTGTCATCAAATTGCAAAGGGGGAGATTGTTAGGAATTTTGTATATTGCAATTTGAGGGATGCATTAACATTTTAGCATCATTTGAATTTTCACACATGCATTTGTTGGAAATAGGTGGGCCATTCAGATAGGTTTCAAAAACTTTTGATCCACTTAACGTAGAGATCAACTATCTAGAAGGCAATAAACCCAATCCAGGATGCAATTCCTCAAACTCATAAACCATGTACAACAACATAACCTATCTAGAAGATAGAAAATAGCATATAAACATGCAACCACGAAATCTACAATATACAAAGATGTAGATTATACCTTTGGAGCTTAGTTGTGCTATAATGGAGAATTTGAATTCTTTCTTTGATGATGAACACCTTCACTTAATCAAATCAGAATCTCCAACACCTTTTGATCTTCCAAGCTATGACCCGTATCAGATTCTCTTTTCTTAAGAAGATGGTGGAATCTCCAAGACAAAAACCCTAGAGGAAACTAAAAGAGAAACTAGAAGAGGGAGAGGAAGAGGAGTGTGCAACACTTGCACAAAAGGGGCTTGGGCGTGACTTCCAAGATGGAATTAATGCATGGGGACGTCCAAGGCACTCCTCTCCCCTTTTTATAGCACTTAAGCAACCACCTCATTCTAATTGAAATAGAAGTCTTACTTCCACAACAATTAGTTGCTTACTAAATCACTATTAGAAGTCTTACTTCAAATATGATTAGTAACTTTCTCTTTTTCTAATTAAAATAGAAGTCTCACTTTCATTAATAATTAGTAACTTACTATTACCACTATTAGAAGTCTCACTTCAAATAAGATATAGTAACTTTCTATTTCCTTTTAGAGTTCTACTATAATCAGTATCTTTCTAATATCTTGGGCTAGCGTGGGGACCACTAGGGATTCCTTAGAAAGCTGGCTCCAACTGTGACACGTGACCCCACATCTCATGTGCAATCCGGGCCCACAGTTAATTACAAATAACTCCACTATATAAATGCAATTGCACTCCAGTCTTAGGAATAAATTACAATGAAGACCCTAAACTTTCACATTACCACAAGTAGGCCCCTCCATCTATATCCATGGATCAATTGGAGCTGTCCACCAAATTAATTATAATGATCATTTGGTACCGATCCAATTAACTCTTAATTAGAATGGGTGTGCACTTACCAATGATAAATCCATTAATTGGCACAATGGGATATTAAAGATAGATTCCATCTTGACCATTGAATGTTCCCACAGCTTTACTACCACGTACCCAAATCACCAAGGTGTTGACCTACAATTGGCCTCACTCATTGGTGACTCAAAGCAAATGAATAGATAGAAACTTGAGTTCATTAATGTCTCAAGATTATGAGCCTATTGCTAGGGAATTATGAGAGCAGACCTTAAAATAAAGACAGTGTATATAAGGTGCTTCTCATGGTCCTTAAATACATCCAATGTACTAGCACCATGATCCAGAATCTTACATTCCGATGATCGAGACAAATCACACTATCTCATAGTGATCAAAGTGTTGCAACCTTGTCAGATGAGATGTTCAATCTCATCACTGGTTGTGAAGATATTTAAGTATAAGATTTGCAATACATATCTCCTGTATGTGGATCTCATCCATACACATGTATTACATCTAGTATACTTGTGGACTCCGGTTCATCTTATGAACCATTATGTCATTTGTATTGGTTATGTGCAAGTATATAATTAAACACCATTCATCTCATGAAAGGGAAAGCATGATTGTATTGATAAATAAAGAAATGAATCAATTTATTACATCATATACTTGGTATTTGTAAGACCCCGACCCGAGTGAACTCGATTAGTGTTAATTAAGTTACGTGTTAGTTCTAAGCTTGATTAGTGATTTTGGCTAAGTTGGGGTTGGAATAGCTTTTGAATTAGTTTTGGGGAATTTTGATTTCTGTGTTAGTAGGGCCCTTTGGGGGTTCCTTTTTATGACATTGCATATGTTTGAGGATTTATCGGAGGTTTTTGTATTCATGGTTTTAATCATGTTTTATTCGTATGGATAATCCCTACAACTTTCATGTTGATCACGTCCCCGTTCGAGATCCCGAAACCTGATTTCATAGCCTCGAGGGCAAAACAGTCATTGCACACAAAATCTGTACCCAAAACTTGATATTCCTGAAACCCGTGAAATATATAGTTTTTGGAAACTAGATATTTCGACGATCACTTTTCTTTTCTTCGTCGAATTCATTAGAAGCCCCGAAAGCCATGATTTCAGCCCAATTGGATTTGTTGGTGGTGGAGCCCACTCCCCACTTGTTTATAAGGAGACCCTTTCCCTTCCGTTGCCCTTTTTCCAGCACAAGCCTAAGCTAGGGTTTTCCTTTTCTTCTTCTTCTTCTTGTTACTCTTCCACCCTCAATCCACTCCCAAGCTTGCACCAATAGGAGATTGGAGGCCATCATCTTCCTCACCTCCTTGAGAGCTTTCTTTCAATAGCTTTTGTGGGGAAAACCTCCATTCCAAGACTTCCTTTGAGCTCACCTTGTCCATTGGAGGACCTTGCAAGTAAGTAACCCTTCTCTTCTTCTAGATTGGCATTCTCCTAGCTTAAGGGAATCTCCGTCCTTGTTATTGAAGCTTCTTTCCTCCTATTCTATGTTTGACTATTTAGGGTCTTATTTTGGGATTTTCCTTGTAGCTTGGACCTTTGATTTGAAGGACTTGTTAGAGCTTGATTTGCTTGAGTAGAGACCTAAGGCAAGTGGATGATATGATCTTTTAAGAGCTTTCAATGTTTTTATGAGAAATGTGGTTGGTTTTATTAAATTTCAGTCATGCCTATTTATTACTTTCCTTTGAAATAAATGCTCATGAAAAGCCTTGTTAGTGCATTTATGGTCATAGAGAAGTGTTGGTTCATAGCATTTAATTCCCCTTGTTTTGTCCTAAATATATCTTATGTGAAATGGTTTCCTTCTTCCTTTCCTTGTATTGAATGTGTTGTTGATGGAGGAGAATGGGATGATGTTGTTGGAGATTTGAGGTTGTTTGAATGGAGTTTTATACTCCTCAATTGTTGTATAAGAGTGGCTATAAAGGGGTTATAGAAGGAAGAGTTATAGAGGAGCTGAACTGGTCCGGATTCAGTTTCTGGACAGTTCGCTCGAGCGAACATGACACTTCACTCGAGCGACCTGTCCAGAAAGGGGTTCGGAACATTCCAGTAGCTTGGCCGCTCGAGCGGACACCTTGGTCGCTCGAGCGGACATCCCAGAACCTGTTCCAGAGAGTTGTTCGTTCGAACGCACTTAAAACTTCGCTCGACCCGATGAGTTCGCTCAAGTGACCTCAACTTCGCTCGAGCGAACCCACCCAGACAACCATTCCAGAGAGCCACTCGCTCGAGCGAACTCCCCAGTCCGCTCGAGCGATGGGCCCTGTTGGACAAGGCTATGTTTGGGACAATGATTAACTATTTCAACGTATTGGGACTATTCTTTGGGAACCCTCTATGTCAAGGAGATTTATTAAGGATTGTATGAGGCCATTTGGGAAAGAAACCATATCACGAAGATGTCATTCGAAGTTTTTGAAACTTCAAAGTGTATAAGGAGCCTGGAATGTCCCCAAACTCAAAGAGTACCAAATGGTTATTAGAATGACATACGGGGTCCCTATTCACTTTAAATAAATCTTGAAACCGATACTTTACCCAAAATTTCAATTGTTATAGTACTTTACCAATCCCGAGATTTATGCTACATGCCTTGTTCTCCCGAAAGCCTTGAATTTCACTTGAAATAGTTACTTGTCTTGAAGTGCATTGCACCACGTGAAATGACAGTGTGCCCTTGAGCAGCCCCGTCCTGCCCGTTTATTTAATTGTATTTGGTTTACTTGTACATGTCTCGATTTGTATTTGACCTATGAGTCGGCACCACTAAGCTTGGATAACCCTGTTGGTCTGATCCACCAACTTGGAGATCCCCCTCTTGTCCCGCCAGTTGCAGTTTGGATCCCGCTACCCGGTTATTACCGTGGTCTTGTCCCGATGCCGCAGATTGCTACTGTGGTCCCCGCTGCCCGGCTCGCTACCGTGGTCATGTATAGTATATGTATTTATAAGATCCACTGTTTCTCCTCACCTCGAGTGACTGAGATCAGTGCCTAGTTATTGCTCTATCGCTTTAGCGATAGAGGACTTAGCTTCGTGTGGTTGTCATCTTGCTTGTTTCCCCATTTCCTTAGTCACCTTACATGTTTTACATTGCATCCTTGTAATTGAATAAATGTTTTATCTCGCTCATAGAAATTTTTATTTAAACAGGTTTACATGTTTTGAAGGTAAATTCATTTATTATCATATTGTCATTGTATTTTACCCATTTGCCAAACCGTCGTGTTTGACCTACTCTTTGGTACTCAGGTCCCGTTGTTGGTTATCCCGAGGAGGAGCATGAGGAGGCGGTCGGAGAACCGCAGCAGTTAGTTGAGTGGCGTGCTGATGACGTCATTTAGACGTTTGGTTGCTATGAGAGACTGGATATTTTGGGAAATTGTTTAACCATTCTTTGGATTGGTATTTTGTCTATATTGGCCTTTGTTGGCCTCTATTTTTGGGGGAATGTAATTAAATGTTAATTGTATAAACTTTGACTTACTTTGGGTAACATGCTAATGATCATTGCTCATTCTGATACAGTATTTGATACTTGATGTTATCTTCGTGACTAAGGATAGTTTGACTATTTGATTTGCTACACGCTTCCGCAATTAATAGAGTTGTTTCAGATATGGTTGTGATATCCTCACCGCGGACACCTGCGGGAAATTAAATAAATGTATGACATTATGTTAATGTGGATCATCATCCCATCACAACAGTCCCGATCCTGGATCAGTCCCGTGGGCCCGATCCAGGGTTGCGACAGTATTGAAACCATCAAAACTAACATCATTGTTTTAGAAAACTTGAAATCTTGTTTTACACATGCATTGTTAGAACTATTGATTTATGCATGTTTTGATTTTAAACTTGGATGCAATTTGCTTTGAAAAGAAGTTTTACCAAATCAAGCTAGCCTATGTTTAAAATCTTTCAAATCATTTTAGGCTTTTTATGTTTAATGATTTTACCCCTCTTAGTTTGATTTAAATCATGATTTCAAGCTTGATTTAATGGCCCAAAAGTCCTCACATAAAAATACTTTGAAATATACAATTTTAGGGGATTTTGGTCCCAGGCTCGGGTCGACCTGCAGTGTGGCCGGTTGATCGGCCCCCTTGAGCCCACTGCGGGTCGACTGGGTAAAGAGCCGCCGCTACTCTTTTCAAACGGTCAGTTTTATGACTGTTGAAGGCCAGGTCGATCGGGCCATGTTCCAGGTCGACCGGGGACTAGTCGTTGGGCACTTTTTGGGTATAAAATGAAGGTCATTCCTTTGCCAAAGGGTGCAACATCTAAGCCATCCTTGAGGTGTTTGGAGACAAGACAGAGGGGATGAACTAAGAGAGACCAAGGAGTCATTTGGTAAGCTAAAGCTTGGATTAATGAAGTTAAATCTCTAAGTAAGCTTTACCTTTCTTAATCATATGTTAGATGCTTTGTTTAAATCTTTGGTAAATGATTTTTAGCATGTTAACTACGATGTGTTGAATCCATTATTCATTTAATCTTTGATCTAAGTTGGATTGGATTCTTCACTCTTGATTTCAAACCAAGTTGTTTTAAAATCTTCATTAATCATGCTTAGCCAAAATCTTTGATTTCTTTTATAGCATGATTCATGTACTTAGTTGAGTCTTTATTTGTTGTTTTCATTCATTTCAACTTTAGTTAAATTTGTTTAGTTTTGAAAACAACATTGCACACGCATCACATGTTTAGAGCTAATTAATTTCATACAACTTGTGAGCCTTTGATTTTCATATCATTAACAAGTTTGTATCCATACATGTGATTTGTGAAGACACCTTCTTAGAGAAATCCTTATTTGTAAAGGTTATTGCTTAGGCTAAGAAAAGCATTGTGTAAAGGTTATTGCTTAGCCTAGAAAAGCATCTTGTAAAGGTTGTTGTTGAGCCTAGTAAAAACAACATTGTAAAGGTTATTGCTTAGCCAATTGAAAAGCATAAATAGTGGAAATCTAGTGGGGTGTTGGATCACAAGCCGGTAGTGGATGTAGGCATTGTGGCCGAACCACTATAAATCATTGTGTGATGGTGAATGCTTGTGGTGATTGTTTTTATGAGCTTCCGCATCTTGTTTGACAAATCATCACTTGTGACTAATTATTTTAAAGAAGTTAAAATTTGTCTTTATTGGTCACTATCTTGTAGCTCAAACAGTTTAACCCAAAAAGGTTCCCAATGATTCAACATCTAAAATCATGACTAAAAAAGAAACTAAAAGTTTAATTAAAACCCTTGATTTCTAGTTATTTCAAAGATCCAAACTATTATAAACTATTATAATGGTGTCAATCACTCTGAATTTCACAGAATTTCTACTTGTAACACTGCGAAAGAGGCTTGGGATCTCTTGAGAACAGTGCATGAAGGCACTAATAAAGTTAGGCAGACTAAACTTCAAAATTTGACAACTGCCTTTGAGACTATTTGTATGAATGATGAAGAGACCTTTGATGATTACTATGCCAAACTGAGTCATATTGTTAATTCAAGTTTTAACTTAGGGGAACCAATTACAGATCAAAAGGTGGTAAAGAAAATTCTTCGGTCCTTGCCTGAGAGATTTCAGTCAAAAGTGATTGCAATTGAGGAATACACGAACCTCAATGATCTCCCTGTTGAACAACTGGTTGAAAATTTACAAACCTTTGAATTAAATCATTGTTCTGATAAGAAATCCAAGGGAATTGCTCTAATGTCATCCAGGAACAATGATGATGATGAGTCTGATAATGATTCTGATGATGTTGAACTTGAGGCTCTATTTGTCAAGAAAATCAAGAAATATTTAAATACAAATAAAAAGAACCTCAAAAAGGAATTTCCCAAGAATAAAACCTTGAATAAGCCAAAGACAGGACCAAAGAATGAGAAAACCTCTTCTAAGAGCACAAATAAGCCTATACAATGCTTTGAATGTCAAGGGTTTGGTCACCCTGCCTCTAAATGTGCAAACCGATTGGAAAGAAACAAAGGAAAGACTTTGAATGTTTCTTGGGAAGAAGGTTCAGAAGATGAGAATAGTGAATCTGAGTCACAGTCTGAATCTGCTAAATTTGTTGCTTTTATGTCTTCTACTAACCTATCTTTTGAGCAGGGGTCATCTAACAAGGATTCTAAGTCAGATGACGAGTCAAGGTGTGAGGATCTTTCTGATGAAGAACATGATCTTGAAGTTGCTTATAAAAAACTTCTAAAAGATTCTTTGCATCTGTCTCGCATCAATGATAAGCTCTATCACAAGTTAAAGGTTTATGAATCTCAAAATTTATCTTTTTCTTCTGAGCTTGATAATGCTCGTGCGAAGGTAAGTTAGTTAGAAGCCCAACATGCAATTCTATCTGACAACATTATTGTTGCAAGAAAAGAGAAAGATCTACTTACTGCACAGTTAGAGGAAGTTGCAAAGGATCTGAAATCTTTGCAAACTAACTACAATTTGTTGCAAGTTGAAAAGAATGATGTATGTGGCAAACTCCGGATGGCGCTATCAGAACTTGTCTCAGCCAAATTTTCGCTTAAAAGAATGAATAAAGGCATCATCACTCTTAATGAAATTTTGATGCAACAAAGAAGTGAGAAACAAAAGACTGGACTTGGATTTAATCCGGAATCATCGGCGTCTATGCAATTAGGTAAATCTAGTTTTGTTAAAGGACCAACCTTATACTCTGGTATTCTCGCTACTCCAAATGTTGAACATGGGAACTCAACTTCATATAAGAAAGTGTCTAAACCCAGAATTACCCCGATTTATCATTTTTGCGGTACAAAAGGGTACATTCGACCACATTTTCATAAAATGTGGAATCAAAGGCAACTTCAACAAAGGAAAAGTTCTTCATCTCCTCCACAGATTAAGACAAAATCCATCTGGGTTAGAAAATCTGATCTTCACTGTAATGTGGTCCTAGCTGCACTTAATGCAAAAGATTCCCATGTTCGGTACTTGGATAGTGGATGCTCCAGACATATGACTGGTAACAAATTACTGTTTACCTCCCTGGAAAGCTGTGATGGAGGTAGTGTTAAGTTTGGTGATGGAAGCAAATCGAACATAGTTGGAAAAGGTACAGTTTCAATACCAGGTATGTCTACTCTTTCAAATGTCTTTCTGGTCAATGGTCTGAAAGTGAATCTGTTAAGCATCAGCCAACTATGTGATTCTCACCATGAAGTCCATTTTTCTCTTAATGATTGTGTTATTGTTGACAAGAAGGGTAATCATGTACTTCATGGAGTACGTACATCTTACAACTGTTATGTAGTTGCCACAGAAACAAAAATGACAGGTCACACAGCCATGATCAGTGACATTGATTTGTGGCATCAACGTTTAGGCCATGTTAATCATATGGACCTGGATAACTTGGCAAAGAATGAAATCATACTTGGACTGCCTAAGCGTTTAAAAGCACCAAATACTATTTGTGGTCCATGTCAGATTGGCAAACAAATCAGGTCCTCACATAAGAAAGTTGATGCTTTAAAAACTTCTAGACCACTTGAATTACTGCATATGGATCTCATGGGTCCTACGAAAACTGAAAGCATGGGCAGTAAGAAATATATCTTTCTAACCGTTGATGATTTCTCTAGGCTTACGTGGGTCCGATTTCTTAAAGAAAAGTCTAAGACTTTTGAAGTTTTTCTTGATTTATAGACTCTGCTTATCAATGACAAAGGAAAAGTGTTTGGTAGTGTTGTGCGTATTCGTTCAGATCATGGTACTGAATTTCAGAATTGTGATTTCAATTCTTTTTGTTCAAAACATGGTATCAAACATGAATATTCTGCTCCCAAAACACCCTAGCAAAATGAGGTTGTTGAGAGGAAAAATCGGGTTGTGCAAGAAATGCCAAGAGTTATGTTGCACAATAAAAAGATCCCTCAACGTTTCTGGGCCGAAGCTGTAAACACTGCAGTCCATATCATCAATAGAGTTTACCTACGGCCTGGAACGAAAATGACCCCATATGAAATTTGGAGTGGTCGCAAGCCAACTGTTAATTACTTTCGAACATTTGGAAGTAAGTGTTACATCCTGAATGATAGGGAACACTTAAGCAAATTTGACTCCAAGAGTGACGAGGGCATCTTTCTTGGTTATTCTATGGAAAGTAAGGCATACAAAGTTTATAATTTGAGAAACTTTTCTGTTATGGAGTCAATAAATGTTGTTGTTGATGATGTTGGAACTTCATCATATTTTGACGATGAAGAAGATTTAATTCTTGATCCCGTTTCTACTCAGGTTGCTGAACCAAGCATAAGTAAGCAATCAGACACAATGTCGGGATCGGAAAATAGCGCTAATGCTAAATCTAAAGACAAACAAGCTGAACTAGAAGTTCCGTCCACCGATCTTATGGTACTAAACATGATCAAACATTTTGAAGAACAAAGTGCTTCTAAAAGCTCCCACCCAGTACCAAAGGTAATGAAGAGTCATCCAATTTCACAAGTTCTTGGAGATGCTATGGAACCCATGAAAACAAGAAAATAGGTACGCGACGAGGTAAGTAACTTTTGCTATATTTCCTCTATTGAACCAAGGAACATAAAAGAAGCTCTGCTTGATGATTGCTGGATCAATGCCATGCATGAAGAATTAGAACAATTTGAGAGAAATTGTGTCTAGGAATTAGTTCCTAGGCCTACTCACACAAATGTCATCGGCGCCAAATGGATTTATAAAAATAAGCCCGATTAACTGGGGCAGGTCATTCGGAACAAGGCTCAGTTGGTAGCACAGGGGTACACACAAATTGAAGGAATTGATTTTGTTGAAATGTTTGCTCTTGTTACTCAATTGGAATCCATACGGTTGTTATTATTCATTGCGTGTTTCCTTAATATCAAACTATATCAAATGGATGCCAAGAGTGCATTCTTGAATGGGTATCTAAATGAGGAAGTCTATGTTGAACAACCCAAAGGTTTTCAAGACCCTCACTACCCAAATCATGTGTTTAAATTGAAAAAAGCTCTCTATGGGTTGAAACAGGCTCCTTGTGCTTGGTATGAGCGACTTACAATCTTTTTGTTGGATAATGGTTTCAAACGCGGAAGTGTGGACAAGACACTATTCATCAAAGAAGACAATCATCACATATTAACTTTTCAAATTTATGTGGATGATATTGTCTTTGGCTCTACCTCATCCAAGTTGGTTGACCAATTTTCCAAAAGCATGTGTTTTGAATTTGAAATGAGTATTGTTGGAGCACTTACCTTTTTCTTGGGGTTGTAAATCAAACAGTGTGATAATGGTATCTTTATTTCTCAGACAAAGTATGCTCGAAAACTTCTGGAAAATTTTGGAATGACTTCTGCTAAACATTCCAGAACTCCAATGAGTCACACTGTTAAATTGAGCATTGACTTGAATGGAAAAGATGTGGATAAAACACTGTACCGTAGCATGATTGGGAGTCTTTTATATCTCACTGCAAGTAGACCTGATATTGTGTATAGTGTTGGGGTTTGTGCTCGGTATCAATCAAAACCAAATGAATCTCACATTCATTCGGTGAAAAGAATCATGAAATATGTAAGTGGCACTGTTGACTTCGGTATTTGACTAAGTAAAGATACCAATACAACTTTGGTTGGGTACTCAGATGCAGATTGGGCAGGCTGTACAGATAATATAAAAACTACTACTGGAGGGCGCTTCTTCATTGGAAATAATTTGGTTGCTTGGCATAGCAAAAAGCAAACTTCAACGTCCTTGTCAACTACCGAAGCAGAATATATTGCTGCTGGAAGTTGCTGCACTCAACTTCTTTGGATGAAACAAATGCTCGCAGATTATGGGATTGATCAAGATACAATGATGGTTTATTGTGACAATAAAGTGCCATTGACATATCAAAGAACCCACTCCAGCATTCCAGGACCAAACACATTGATATTAGGGATCACCTTATCCGTGAATTGGTTGAAGAGAAGATCATTATCCGTGATAAAATCCCTACTGAACATCAATTGGCTGATATCTTGACCAAGCCACTGGAACCCACTCGTTTTGAATCACTTCGTAAATCCTTGGGGATCTCCTCCTTTTCTTAGTTCTTTTTCCCTGTTTTTGTTTGACTTGCACATGCGCAATTTCACCTCCATCTATGATAATTCTTTGCATGTGATTTAGTTGTGTTTAGTGCACAGTTGACCGTTATCATAATCTTTGCACTACACCATTTCGATTAGGCTTGTCCAGTTTCTCTGATGGCTATATTTCTTATATAAAAGAGATTTTTGTAGACCAACGAAATGGAACTGTATCCTATAGGGTTCAAAAATCTCTGCAAAACATGAGCACTTGAACTTGTGCATTATCATATGCCGAGAAGTTCATAAAAAAAGGGGAAGAAACTATGCCAATGTCATAGTGAGAAGTTAGTTTTTAAAACTGAATAGATAATTCTCTAGGTTTGCTCCCTAGTTTTTTTATCATTCAGTTTTAAACTCTTGTCTTAATTAAGGGGGAGCATTTCATATTTCACACACAACCACACAATTTTGGTTAAATTATGTACTTTCACACTTATCCGTACATATTTTTATAGATGGAACACACATCACTTTATGTTAGCTTACAATTAAAAAAAAAATGCAGAACCTTGTCTCGCTTGAGCGAGACCTATTCTCGCTCTAGCGAGACTGGGCGTTGTTTTCCACTATTTTTTAAAAAACGTCTTACAGCCCATTGTCTTTCCTATACATTTTCTTCCTTTCATTAGGGCTTCATGGAGTTGTTCTTTCCTTGTCTCTCTCCATTCCACCTCTCAATCCCCCAACGATTTCACTTGGATTTGCATATCAATCTTTCTTGCACCCATTGTTCAGGTATGATCAGCTCTTCTCCTTTTCATGGATTTCTCTTATTCTTCTGATTTTATTTCTGTGCACTGGTTGTGGGATGCTTGGACTCTTCCAAATGGTTTTTCCTTGGCACTTTCTCTGCTTTATGGATATGAAAGAAGTTTCTCTTGAAGATTGATCACAAATATTTAGTTTTTGGTAAAGGTTGGGTATGTTGTTGATACTATTTGGTTATGATGGATGAACTAGTTGTGATATTTACTTCTTTGGGAAGTTTTTCTCTGTTATTTGCTCCTTGCTTCATCTTTTTCTATTATATGATCCTTGGGATCTTCTGAGAGCATTCTTGGAGCATCTATAATTGTTGTGAAAATTTCTGCTCACAAAGTGTTTGACAAAATGTCTGTTTTAACTTTAATGCTTCAAAACACTGATGGTTTGGTTCTCTGTCCTTCACAAGTGCAGTATGGCCCCCAAGTCTTCAAAAGGAAAACGTCCTTCTGCATCTGCTTCTACCTTTGATGTAGAAAGTTTTCAAAATGCTGAAAGAGCTGATCGGTTCAAATCCGACTTTAAAGATAGAACAATGATTTTCAAAAGAATTGTTGTGCGCACAGATTTCTGTCTTACCCATTTCCTGAATTGGTTTCATCTTAACCGCCTCATGGTTTTGATGAACTTGATCCATGAATGTTTTGATGATTGGGTAAGAGAATTCTATTGCAATATGTATGAGGTTTCAGCTTTTAAGTTCCAGACATTTGTTGGGGGGAAGACGTTCTCTGTTGATGCCAATAGGATTGCTTCACTACTAAATTTACAGAGACCAGCTAATCCATCTTATCCTTTCCCTAATTCGGATAATGTTGCACTCCAAAAAGATGAAGTGGCTGCAGCCTTATGTAGAGAACCAACCATCTGGAATTCTGTTGTTTTGAAGATAGATGGTCTAACCTCTGATTATCGGCTCCTCAACAACTTTGTTTCTCAAAATATGGAGCCTCGTGGTCATTCATCAGATCTCCTGTTCCCTCAAGCTGCTCTTCTTTATTATTTGGGCACGGGTACTTCGGTAGATGTTGCACTAACCATCTTCAATTCAATGTTGCGCATTTATGATGAGAAACAGAAGCTCTCTCTTCCGTTTGGTGCATTGATTAGTAAACTACTAATTGAGGCTGGTTGTCATGTGTATCCCAATGAAATACCAATTCCAAAGAGACAAAAAGATTGATCGTCGCACTAAAGCCATGTCAGATTCTCATGTGCATAATTGGATTCAGGGGGAGCAAGCCCGCGATCAAGATCTTGAAGAAGAAGATGAAGGCTCTATTGAAAGTTGACTTCTTGCTGTTGAACACACAGTTTATGATCAGTCTCTTCAGATTGAACACTTATAAGAAAGAATGACTGCTGGCTTTGTTGATCTTAAGAATCAACTGACTGACATGGTCAATCACCTGCGTCAACGCTGATGACATTGCTTCCTTGGACTTCTAACTATTTCTTATTATCATGCATTTTTCTTGCTACTATATCATCTCCCTCTTTTGTTTCTTTCCTCCATTATCTTGGTGTTGATTCGTCAATTCTGTGACAAAAAGGGGGAGTAGTTTAGTTGTTAGAAGGAATTAGTTGGTAGCATTTTGCTTTGCTTTAGAACCTTGAATAGAATTTTACATTTCTCTTATTAAAATCTGAATTTCTATCATTTCTGTGATTTTATGGATCTTTGCCAAGGTTTGTTTCGTGCAGGTAGTGACAATTTCTCTTCAGAGCTGAAGCTATTCTTTTTGTCATCCTGGGTCTTCTAGTAGAAATGTTTTTGTTTTTGGATTTTTGTTCACGAATTGCCAAAGGGGGAGATTGTTAGAATTTGCATTGGCTAATTCTTATAGTTTGAACAAGACTTGTGTTCTTAGTCAAAATTGAGTTGTATTTTCTGTTTCTTTTAAATAAGGACTTTGAAGGAACCCAGATGCTGTGAAGGACTACTTCTGGATACTTGTGATAAGTCTTGAAGACTTTTTCTCATACTCGAAGATCTCTAAAGACGTCCTCCCGGAATCTTCTGTGCATTATGCTCTCGCTATAGCGAGCCACAGTTCTGGCGAAGATAGAACCTGCACTCGTTATAGCGAGTTGTCCAGTTCATGTCCATTCAGGACTCTTTTAAGGCTGATGTTTCTCCACTTCTTTTAAGAGTTCTACCTTCTTTCAAACAAGTCTCATGCACAAAACTAAAGCTATTTGAAAACCCCTTGCAAACACCATTGGAGATATAGAGCTATTAATTTTCTCAAGAATTATTCTTTGATTGTAGAGAGAGTTTTGGTGGGCCAATTCTTGCAAGGGAGATTGTGCTGAAGTTCTTATTCTTCTTCTTCTTCTCTCAAGCACCTTGAAGGGGAATTTAAGGTGGGTCTCAAGCAAGCACGTGGAAGGTGAATGGCGGGTTGTCGACGAATACTCCATAGTCCTTTAGGTTGAGTTTCAAATGGGTCAGGTCTTGTGAGTTCTTTGTAATCTTCATCTTTATAGTGCATTGCTTTCTGCGGCTTTTGCCACCTGTGGTTTTTTCCGGAGCAGGGTTTTCCACGTGAAAGTTTTGTGCCTCTTCACTTTGTGTGGTGATTGATTATTTGAGATTTTTCTTTGTCTAGTTTAAAATTGCATACAATAATCTGAGATAAGACCTTAGCCTGTGTTAAGGCTTAAATAGAAGGTTGTTTTCAAATCTTCAGGCATGTTCTCCATAATATCATTCACCATACGAGGTGCTTCCGGGGTTAGATTCTACTCCTCTTGCAAACAAAGTTCCTGTAAGTATATGTCTTTTATGTGTATCGGCAGGGCAGATGTAAAAACGATTTCTTGTGGTGGTCCCAACTTGGCAAGTGCATCTGCTAGCCTATTTGTGGAGCGTCGATTCAGGACGACTTGCTATCGAGATATCTAAGCTAAGGTTTGGTGGAGTTTCTTCCACAAGGGCATCAATCGCCAGGGCATTCCAGTTTCATAGTTGATATTGTTCCAGATAATGAAGGAGTCTTCTTCAATAAATATATCACAAATATTAAGATCTAGAAACTTCCATGCGCCTCATAGGATGGCTTGGAGTTCAGCCTCAAGGGCGGATTCTGCAACTGTGGCGGTAGTGAATGCCTGGATAAGGGACCCCTGGTGATCTCTGATGATGATGCCTATTCCTGAGGTGTTTGTATGGTGGTTAAATGAACCATCAACGTTCAATTTGAGAATGTTTGGAGGAGGAGGTTGCCAAGTTGCTGCAGGGGTCCCTTTGGGAAGAGAGGTCTTTATCAGGTCTGTAGCAACCCACCACTCGTGCATAGCTTGGGAGACCTATTTAATGACTGATGTAGGGTGCCATGGCTGGTGGCGGAAGATGATGTTATTTCTGGCCTTCCAAATATACCACCATAACCAGCCAACAACAACTTGGCAATCCGTGTTCTGGTTCCAGAACCAAGTGTCAATTGGAGTATGGGGGTGGGATATGTGAGTGAATAGAAGAAAGGACCGCCAGAGGTTGAGAGAGGCTGGGCAGGAGCAGAAAAGGTGGTCCGTGGTCTCAGGTTTGTAATGACAGAGAACACAGATAGAATTAATGGAAGGGGTGATTTTCTGTAACCTGACCCTCATAGGCAGCCGGTTGTGGTGGCATTTCTGAAGGAAGAGTTTGTGTTTTGAGGGCATACGGAGAGACCATAAGGTTGTCCAGGACATATGTGGACCCATTGTGGGATGGGTGATGTGTGGGGCATTCTCCTGAGAACAGGGTTACGCTAATCTCGGTAACAGTATCGACTTTGGTTATCTCGATCTCGGTATCCAAGCTCGGCAATAGTGCCAACTAGCACCGAATTTGAGCTAGCTTTGGTAAAAGTATCAGTTAGCCTTACCTCGATATCAGTGTGAATCACCTTGGCAATAGTGTCAGGATACCTCCATACCTGGTCTCAGTACTATCTTCAGCTCGGTACTGCTAACTAAGATGAGTACTAAGCCATAATTTCACTCTATAAAGTTATGGCTATGTTGCAGAACATACCGACAGATAAGACGGGTGCCGGATGATGATAAGGGGTTGTCCTTATCTAACAATCATGTCCGCATTAACAGGAAAAGTCAGCACATGATCCGATGGGACAATGCCTCCACCTACCTCCACCAAGGAAACATAGTATGAGGTGATGGGACAGTACTTCCACCTACCTCCACCAAGGGAACGATCCGAAGAGACTTCCCCCTATATATATATGCATGAGGTAAACCCACAAAAGGCATGCTATCAGATATGTTCATACTCTAAACTCTCTCTTCTTCTTCACTCTCCCATCCTTGGTTCAGTGACAGCACTGACTCAGGCATCAGAGTGCCTCCAGTTGACTGCAGCCAGGGCCTCTGACCTTTGTCTCTTTTAATTTCTTCCCTTTCAGGTCTCAGGCGGTTAATCTTTCCCAAAGAAGTTTTACAGCGATAACAGAATCTTAATATCCACTTAACTAAGTCAGTAATATTTAGGCACTTACAATTGGCGCTGTCTGCGGGAAGAGATCAAACCAAGTTCATAAAATCATGCCTCCAAAGACCAGAAATGGCGAAGGCTCGTCAAGGTCCCAAAAGGCCCCATCACTACCACCCCTGGTGCCGCCGCCACCGGTGTTTCCACCACCAGAGGCATTACCATCGCCACCAGAAGTTTTGTCATATATCCCTCGCAAAGGGAGATTTGGCAGAAAATCTATAGCAGTGAGCGTAGAGGGGGTCGTGACTGAATCAGTAGCCAAATCTCATCAGTTCCGTCACCAGGATGATGGCAAAGATCAGTCTCGTCACCAGATTGATGGTGATGACGATGACAACTCCTTCCTTGCGGATATCAGGGCTCGGAACCTTGTCATCCAAGAACAAAATGAGCTGATTCGTCACCTTAAAAGGCAGCTCAAGGAGAAGAAGAAAGCTTGGGCTCCGTCCCCAAAATGAAATTGGGCTCCTTCGGTCGAGCAGGACTTCAGGCAAGTCTTGACAAACAAGAGGAGAGACCGAGATTACGATGAGGGTTCGAACAGCAGTCGTCTGCACTGGGACTCAAGAAGATCGCGCCAAAGACCGGAGAATAACGAGGACCTGAGAGAATGGCTTGACCGCGAAGTCAAGCAAATGTCCAGCGCAATATGGAGGTGGTCGACTTCACTGGAGACCGGCTAAACGCCTACAATATCGAGGACCAAGGCACGTCTCCCTTCTCTCAGGAGATAAAAGACTTTTCCCTCCCTGATAAATTCAGTGTCCCAAGGTTCGTCCTCTATGATGGAATCTCGGACCCTGCAGCTCATCTCCGACATTTCACCCAGCGAATGTCAGTTTGGGGCGACGTCAAACACCTGAACTGCAGAGTCTTCTCTTCAAGTCTGGGCGACCTCCCCCTAAGGTGGTTCTGCGCACTCCCAGAGGGATCAATTTCGATCTGGCGGCAGCTCCAAAACTCCTTCGTGGAAAAGTTCCAGACGCACAGAGTCATCCCAAAGAAAGACGACGACCTCATGGCGATCAGAATGAGGCAGACTGAAAATGTTACTCAGTTCGCCAAAAGATTCTGGACAGTCTATAGCCAGATTGAAGATGTCATTGATGGAGTGGCCATCATGTGCTTCAAGCAGGCTCTACTCCTAGGCAATGAGCTCCGAAAAGACCTGGTTCGGTTCCCTGTGGTCACAATGATAGCATCGATGGCTAGGGTGAACCAGTTTGTTGAACAAGAGGAGGACGAGGCCCGAGCTCACGAAAGCTTCGGCCACTGGATGGAAGATCAACCCCCCAGAAGAGACAAAAAATTCTCTCGAAGGGAAGCAAACCGAAAGAAGGCTTCGATGAGCTTGGCAGTGATCTCGACCTCCACATTTGGGGGCAACAAAAAGTCCAAGCCAGCTGTTGACTCCTATAAAGCCATGAATACGATCTTCAAGGAGCCCATTTATAAGCTCCTCGGCAGGATCAAATCACAACCCTACTTCAAATGGCCGCAACCGATGAAGAGTGATCCCTCAACCTGGGACCAGAGTAAATTATGTACCTATCACAAACAAAATGGGCACAGAACCGAGGACTGCATGGCCCTCAAGTCCCATCTTGAAAAGCTTGCCAAGGACGGGCACTTAAAAGATTTTATCAAAGAGGGCGGTAGAGACAACCGAGCTCATCAGCGCCGACTTGATGATGATTAGGATAGCGACGAATCGGAATGGATTATTAACGTCATTCACCTGGCTCCGCACTAAAAGGGGGTAACCAGGCTCGTGCCAAGGCCAGGAGGGCTTCACACGGCAAACAGGTGATGACAGCCAAGCTCGGACCTGCAGCCAAGAAAGCTCGGAAAGAGAAACCCAAAATCTGGTTCTCAGATGAGGACTTAGAAGGGGTCCAGCTCCCCCACAACGACCCACTAATTCTAACCCTAACGTTGAAGAACTTCAAGGTGAAACGAATTCTTGTGGATCCTGGGAGCTCGTCGGAGACACTCTACTTTGACTGCTTCAAGAAGCTAGGTCTGAAAGAGGACGACCTGCAGGAAGCTTGCACTCCCTTGGTGGACTTCAGCTCAAAACCGATGTACCCTAAGGGGAAAGTCTCCCTGGAAGTCCAAATCAAAGGCGCCTCCATGTTAGCCGACTTCCTAGTGGTAGATGTACCATCCCCATATAACGCAATCATGGGGCGAACTTGGCTACACAATATGGAAGCGGTGCCCTCCACCCATCACCAAAAACTCAAGTTCTCGTTAGAGAACGTGAACGACCGAGTTGAGGTGGTCACGGTTAGGGGAGACCAGCAGATGACCAAACAGTGCCTGATGGCTGTGGTACCTGGTGAAACAGAGCCACAGCAAGTGCATATGGCCAAACTGGAAGCAGAACTCAAGGACGTCGGTCGATCTGCAGAGCAAAAAAATATTGAAGATCTGACTGAGGTCAGAATTGATCCCGACGATCCAGAGAGATATTTCCTACTTGGAAGCCAGCTCCCCGAAGCCGAGAAGTCCGAACTGCTAAACTTCTTATTATAGAACAAGGAAGTTTTCGCTTGGACGCCCTACGAGATGCCTGGCATCGATCCCGAAATCATGTGCCATAAACTGAATGTGGACCCCAAGCACAAACCTGTAGTACAGAAAGCTCGTAGAACGGGGATTCCACAAATAGAAGTGGTGATCGAGGAGGCTAAAGAGCTCCTCGAAGCCAACGCTATCAGAGAAGTGCACTACCTGGAGTGGCTGGCAAACATGGTGGTAGTAAAAAAGAAGAATGGGAAGTGGAGGGTCTGCGTGGACTTCACCGACCTCAACAAGGCCTGTCCTAAGGACAACTTTCCGCTCCCGTAGATTGACCAGATGATTGACGCCATTGTCGGGCATGATAGGATGAGTTTCCTCGATGCCTACCGAGGTTACCATCAGATTCTGATGTATGGGCCTGAGAAGACCGCATTCATGACACCTAGAGGCATCTACTGCTGCAAGGTGATGCCCTTTGGGTTAAAGAATGCGGGGGCGAATTACCAGAGGCTGGTAACGAAGATGTTCCATGCCCAGCTCGGCAAGACAATGGAGGTTTATATTGATGACATGGTTGTCAAGTCTAAAAGGTCAGAGGACCACTTGGTGGACCTGAGTCAAACATTCTCTATTCTCAAAGAGTTCCAGCTAAAACTAAATGCGTCCAAATGCGCGTTCGGTGTCAGCTCCGGTAAATTCCTGGGAAGCCTAGTCACAAGAAGAGGAATCGAAGTCAATCAAGAACAGATCTCGGCGATCCAGACAATTCAGAGTCCGACCTCGGCGAAACAAGTCCAGAGGCTCATGGGGATGGCAGCCGCACTCAACCACTTCATCAGCCGAGCTTCGGACAAAAGCCGCCCTTTCTTCCCGCTTTTGAAGAAAAGTTCGAAGTTCCAATGGACTCCGGAGTGCGACAAAGCCCTTCAAGAACTCAAAGCCTGTTTGTCTTCACCAACCCTGTTATCTACACCAAAATAGGGTGAAGTACTTTATTTGTACCTGGCAGTCTCGGATCATGCAGGGAGCTCGGTACTAGTCAGAGAAGAAGACAAATAGCAGAAGCCTTTATACTACACGAGCAAGATCCTGCTTGATGCCGAGACCAGGTATCCACCGCTTGAGAAACTTGCATTAGCACTCATCAGTGCTTCTCACAAACTCTCCCACTACTTCCAGACATACACCATAGTGGTTGTTACATAACATCCGCTTAAGTCCCTTTTCAGAAAGGCTGACTTCTCTGGAAGGATCTCAAGATGGGTTGTCGAACTAGGCCAGTACGATATCCAATATCAACCCAGAACGGCGATCGAAGCCCAGATTTTAGCATACTTCATTGTGGAATTCACCTCTCCTAGTTCGGCACCGAGACAGCTCGATACCGAACTGAAGGACAATGGGGATGAGGATGCCGAAGTATAACAAGAACGATCTTGGAAGCAGTTCCTCGATTCAGCGTGGAAGGTCTTCGTCGACGGATCCTCAACCTCCGAGAGGGCTGGCGCTGGCATTGTTCTCCAATCTCCAGAAGGCCTTGTCATCGAGCAAGCCTTAACACTTGGGTTCAAAGCATCTAATAACGAAGCCAAGTACGAAGCATTGATCATAAGACTCAGTATCCCTAAAATCTTGGGGCACGACAACTAATGGTCTTCAGCGACTCTCAGCTGGTGACGAGCCAATTTAGCAGGGACTACTAAGCCCGGGACGAGAGGATAACAGCCTACTTAGCTCGAGCAAAGCAGCTCCTCTCCCAATTCCAAAAGGCTGAAGTCAAACAGGTCGATAGAGAATCCAACTCCCATGCCGACACTTTTGCCAACTTGGCATCTACTGTCGAAGCTGGGAAGAAAAGAAATGTTTAAGTGAAAATGCTAGAAAAACTAAGTATAGAGCTCCAGCCACTTCGGCAAGTTTTGCGTACAAATCTTGGTCCGAGCTGGATGGACCTAGTCATAACTTACCTGAGGGATGACCAACTCTCTGAAGATAGGAATGAAGCTCACAAAATTAGGCTGAAAGCAGCTCGGTTTTGGTTATCTCCAAGTGACAAACTCTATAGAAAGTCCTTCACCGATCCTTATCTCCGCACTTCACCCGAGCAAAGTCGAAGATTTCCTTTATAAAATCCATGAAGGGATCTACGGAAGCCACATCGGAGGTCGGTCGCTGGCTTACCGAGCTATAAGCCAAGGTTACTGGTGCCAAACATGCAAAAAGACACTCAGCTCTATGCAAGGAAGTGCAAAAATGTCAAAAGTTCTCACATTCTCTCCACCAGCCGGCACAGGACCTCAGCCCGCTCTCTAGTCCATGCCCTTCGCTCAATGGGGCCTGGACATTGTTGGACCACTCCACTGATCTCCAGGGAATAAGAGGTGGCTAATAGTAGCTACTGATTATTTCACTAAATGGATAGAAACAGAAGCGTTGTCTTCCATCACTGAGCACGACACAAAGAACTTCGTATGGAAGAATATCATCACGAGATTTGGAGTACCGCCGAGCCCTAGTCTCGGACAACGGGACACAGTTTGACTCCAATTTCTTCAAAAACTTCTGCCATGAGCTCAGCATTAGAAACTACTACTCAACTTCGGCATATCCACAGAGCAACAGTCAGGTGGAAATCTCGAAAAAACTCGACTGAGCTAAGGGGAGATGGGTAGAGGAACTTCCCAGTGTCCTTTGGGCGTACAGAACTACTCCAAGGCGTTCCACTTCGGCAATACCCTTCTCCCTGGCCTATGTAATGGAAGTTGTGAGCCCCTCGAAATCGGTCTTCCGACCCTGAGGTCGGAACTCTTCAACCATGGTCAAAACGAAGTAAACCTAGCCCGAGAGCTTGACCTGGCTGAGGAGCAAAGGTATGCAGCAGCTGTTCGCCTGGCTTCTTATCAATAGCAGTTAGCCAAAGGATACAATCAAAGAGTCAAAGAGAGGAAGTTTTCAGTTGGAGAACTATTCTTAAAGAAGACGCTTCTAGCGGACAAGAATCCCAATGAAGGCAAGCTGGCACCGAACTGGCACGGGCCATTCAAAGTGATCTCGGTAGACGGGAAATCAGCTTACAGGCTTGAGGACATGGCTGGTAAAGAGTTACCACGCCCATGGAATGCCACGCATCTCAAGAAGTACTAATTCTGAATTGTACTCAATTGTTGGAATCAATAAAAATAAATTCTTATGGAAGGATGTGCTTCGTTACTTTGAATCAACGCCAAGTTACAGAACTCGGCACTAATTTTAGCTCAGTTATAGAACCACCTATATAAAAGCACCTTGTTACAGAACTCAGTGACTTCAGCTCGGTTATGGAACCAGCTATACAAAACGCCATGTTACAGAACTCGGCAGTTATCCCAGTTCGGTCGTGGGACCAACTAAACAAGGCACCTAGTTAAAGAACTCGGTGGCTGTCTTGGAGAATTAAAATCAGTTAAAAACCAACTATAATAAGGCCAAGAGAAACTTGAAATATCTTGCAAGGAACTTAATCCAGTTTGCCTCTGTCAGGTTTGGTTAATGAACTAAGCCTGACAGTACAAATTTGGTATCTAAGTCTAAGTTATTGAGTTACAGAACTTAAGAACAAAAGGGACTCTGGTTATTGAGCCGAACTTTGTTAAGCTATGTTGCTTCTGGTTATGGAACGGAAGTTATTTGCCTAATGATTACTTAGTGGTTCCAGTTATTGAACCGAGCTCAATTACTATGTTCTGGTTACTGTATCGAACTCATGTACTTAATCATTCAAAGAACTTGTCAAGAGAGATGATTGAAGACAAGATGGAAAAAAGGAATTGTATTTATCATTGTAGAAGTTACAATTCTCATTACATCCTCATCCAAAAAAGTAAAAAGAAATACATCGAAGAAAGTTCAAAGGGCGGCCTTAGCGTCCCCGGTCTCGACTTCGGTCATAGCTAGCTTAGGAGGGACTTCAACTGGCTCAGAAGGGACTTCAGCTGACTCAAGAGGGACTTCGGAAGAAGGAGCACGACTTGGTTCCAAGTCCAGGGGTTGGACCTGTATTCTTCCCTAACCGTTTTCCACCATCTGTCCGATGTACCAACAAAGAGGGATGATGCTAGCTACACTCTTTCTCCCCCAGTACACTGGAAAATCTCAAAGATGTTCTCCGTGTGTTCTAACCAGTCATCTGCAGCCAATGGGTCTTCTATTCCCAAAAATTCTTTCGGAGCTCTCTTCCGAAACCGCTCAAACAAGGCATTAGGGTCATGTTGCCTTTGATTTATGACAATAGCGGGTTGGGGTTGAACCAGTTCTTGTCTTCTCTGTAATACCTCAAGCAATTGCCTTTGCATTTATCCCATTTCCCTTGCATGATCTTCTTCTCTCTTGAGCATCTGTTCTTGTAGTCTAGCCTGGTTCTCGTTAGCTTGACGTTGCTGGTCAAGCATTGCTTGCATCATTTCTTGTAACTGATTTGGTGGGTTGTTCTCAACTATACCCTCTTCTACCGGCCCGGTGTGATCACTGTTACTTCCAGAAGGAATGCCATTCACTGGTCTCTTACGAGGTGGCATGATGCTGCAAAACAAATTGTTAGCACATAATAATATAAAGGGTCACACATTGCTCACACGATAACGAAAGATCTACCGGATCCTCGCCACGTCCTTAGGACTTCTAGTTTCTTTTAATTGCTTGAAACACGTCTCGCTCTGATACCAATCTGTCGCGACCCCGGACCGGGAATCCGAAGGACCAATCCGGGATCGGGACTAAATGATAATGATAATCCATATCGTTTTAAATGATAACATACATTTATTTAATTTTCCACAGGTGTCTGCGGTGAGGATATCACAACCATCAATGAATATTTCTTTTTAAGTGCGAAAGCATGTAGCAAATCAAATCCAATCTATCTCAAATCACAAAGATAATATCACAAGTATAAGATACTGTATCAGAATGAGCAATGATCTATAGCATGTTACCCAAAAGTAAGTTAAAGTTTATACAAATAACATTTAATTACATTTTCTCAAAAATAGAGGCCAACAAAGGCCAATATAGACAAAATACCAATCCAAAGAATGGTTAAACAGTTCCCCAAAATATTAAGTCTCTCATAGCAACCAACGTCTACATGACGTCATCAGCACGCCACTCAACTAACTGTTGCGGTTCTACGACCGCCTCCTCGCGCCCTCCTCGGGGTAACCAACAACGGGGCCTAAGTACCAAAGAGTAGGTCAAACACGACGGTTTGGCAAATGGATAAAATACAATGACAATATGAGAAAATACATGAATTTACCTCCAAAACCTTTGAACCTATTTAAATGACAATTTCTCTAAACAAGATAAAACATATATTCAAATATAAGTATGCATCACAAAACATGTAAAGGTAACCAAGGGGACGGGAACAATCAAAATGGCAACCACACGAAGCTAAGTCCTCTATCACTAAAGTGATAGAGCAATAACTAGGCACTGATCTCAGTCACTCGAGGTGAGGAGAAACAGTGGATCTCATAAATACATAAACATATACATATACTATACATGACCACGGTAGCGAGCCGGGCATCGGGGACCACAGTAGCAATCTGCGGCATCGGGACAAGACCACGGTAATAACCGGGTAGCGGGATCCAAACTGCAGCTGGCGGGACAAGAGGGGGATCTCCCAGTCGGTGGATCAGACCAACAGGGTTATCCAAGCTTAGTGGTGCCGACTCATAGGTCAAATACAATCGAGACATATGCAATTAAATCGAGTACAATATATAAACAGGCAAGACGGGGGTGCTCAAGGGCACACTATCATTTCAAGTGGTGCAATGCACTTCAAGACAAGTAGCTATATCAAGTGTAGTTCAATACTTTCGGGAAAACAAGGCACGTAATATAAATCTCGGGATCGATAAGATACAATAAGCAATTGGAATTTCGGGTAAAGTATTGGGTTCAAGGTTTATTTGAAGTGAATAGGGACCCCGTATGTCGATCTAATAACAATTTGATACTCTTGAGTTTGGGGACATTCCGGGCTCCTTATACACTTTGAATCTTTAAAAACTTCGAATGACATCATCGTGATATGGTTTCTTTCTCAAATGGCCTCATACATTACCTAGTAAATCTCCTTAACATAGAGAAGTTCCCAAAGAATAGTCCCAATACATTGAATTAGTTAAACATTGTCCCAAACGTAGCCTTGCCCAACAGGGCCCTTCGCTTGAGCGGACTGGAGAGTTCGCTCGAGCGAGTCGCTCTCTGGAATGGTTGTCTGGTGGGTTCGCTCGAGCGGATTTGAGGTCGCTTGAGCGAACTCCTTGGGTTGAGCGAATATTTAAATGCGTTCGAACGAACAACTCTCTGGAACAAGTTCTGGGATGACCGCTCGAGCGACCAAGGGTGCGCTCGAGCGACCAAGCTACTGGAATGCTCCGAACCCTTTTCTGGGCAGGTCGCTCGAGCGAAGTGTCATGGTCGCTCGAGCGGACTGTCGAGAAACTGAATCCGGACCAGTTCAGCTCCTCTCTATCTCTTCCTTCTACAACTCTCTTTTAGCCACTTTTATACATCAAATGAGGAGTCTAATACTTTATTCAAACTACAACAAATCCTTCATCACATCCATCTCCTTCTCCTCCATCAATGTCACATTCAATATAAAGAAAGGGAGAAATAAGGGAACCATTTCACATAAGATGCATTTGGAACAAAAACAAGGATAATTTAAAAGTTATGACCCAACACATCTTTATAATCATAAATGCACTAACAAGGCTCTTCATGAGCATTTATTTCAAAGCAAGACAATAAATATGCATGAGTAAAAATTAATGAAACCAACCACCTTTCTCATAAAAACATTGAAAGCTCTTAAATGATCATATCATCCACTTGCCTTAAGTCTCTATTCAAGCAAATCAAGCTCTAACAATCTTCCAAGAAAATGGTCCAAGCTACAAGGCAAAACCCCAAAATAAAACCCTAAAGAGTCAAAACATAGGATAGGAAGAAAGAAGCTTCAATAACAAAGATGGAGATTCCCTTAATATAGGAGAACACTAATCTAGAAGATGGGAAGGATTACTTACTTAGATGACCTTCAAATGAAGAGAGCTAGCTCAAAGGAAGTCTCAAAGTTGGAAGATTTCTCCACAAATGGCACCAAGATGAAGCTTGCAAGATGAGGAAGAGGATGGTGATCTCCATGGCGATGTTGGTGCAAGATTAGTGGTGGATTGGGTGATGGAAGGCAAGAGCAAGAAGAAGACAATGGAAGCCCTAGGTTCTCACTCTCTTGTGCTGGAACAATGAAGAATGAAATGAAGATGAAGAATGGCTTCCCTTTGTTAACAAATGAGTTGGGTCCCACTACTAAAGGAGCTAGTTTGGTTGAAATCATCTCTTTCGGGACCTCAGATGAATTCGACGAAGAAGGAAGAATTGATCGTCGAAATATCTAGTTTCCAAAAAGTATATGTTTTGCGGGTTTCCGAAATATCAAGTTTTGGGTACAGATTTTGTGTGCAATGACTATTTTGCCCTCAAGGCTATGAAATCGGGTTTCGGGATCTCGAACGGGGACGAGATCAACATGAAAGTTATAGGGATTATCAATGCTAATAAAACGGGATTAAAACCATGAATGCAAAATCTCCGATAAATCCCTCAAACACATGCAATGTCATAAAAAGGAACCCCCAAAGGGTCCTACTAACACAAGGCAATCAAAATTCCCCAAAACTAATTCAAAAGCTATTCCAAACCCAACTTAGCCAAAATCACTAATCAAGCTTGGAACTAACACGTAACTTAATTAGCACTAATCGGGTTCACTCGGGTCGGGGTCTTACACCCATCCACCCGAGCTCCCAGACTTTCTGGCTCACATCTAAGACTTGAGCCTCATACAACTGTGTAACCACTTCCACCCCCTCTTCATAGGCAGAGTCGGCCTCGGCCTCCTCCTTCTGCTTCTTGAGCTCGGCAACCATCTTTTTCTGCTCCTCGGCCTCCACCTTTGCCGCTTTGAGCTCAAACATAAGGCCGTGGACGGTCGACTCCCGCTCCTCCTCCCTCCGACTGCTCTCCTCCAAGGCTGCTTGGAGGGCGCGCTTCTCCTCCTTTGCCCTCGTAATCCGAGCTCTAGTCTGTTGAAACCTCTCTAGCTGGACCTGAGTTCTTTGCAGCACCTATAAAGGAGACGGATTGTAAGGATACAATAACCAAGATGAAACGCGAAAAACTTGTGAAAGGCTGAGACTTACCGAGAGAGTTGCCTGCATATTCAAAACCACCAACCGCACGTCCTCGGCCTCCCTGTGCCTTGCCATGTCCCTTGGCAGGGCACAGGCATGAGCGAGTGCTGCAATCGCATGAGGATTACCTGGCATTCGATCCTCCACCGTGAGAGGCCTCCCAGGCTTGATCGTTAGGCTCGGCCTCCATGCAGTCGGATCGGAGGGTTGAGAGGTCACGGCATCTCCAGGGGCATCCTCTATCGGGCCCTCGACCCTAGCCCTTTTCTCCCGCTAGGTTTCTTCCTCCTCCTGCTGACCCTGCTCCTCTTGCCAAACTTCCAAGGTCGGGGCAAGAGTGTCAGCAACCACGAAAGTAGAAGGGCTCGGGGGGGGGGGGGGGGGGGGGTTGAAGCAGCTCGGTTACCAAAAACCAGGGCGCTCAGGTCCTTAACCGCTAGAGGATGTCTTTGTGCCATCTCCTCTTTTTTCTCTTCCGAGCTCAGGGAGGTGTACGAATCAATGACTCGCTCGAGTTTTGGTTCCCCCGAGTCAGAAGGTGGGACTGTGACTTCAGCACCCAATGTCTCCTAGCGCTCGGCGCTTGTCAAGGCCAATACCTGCTCCCCACTCCCCGATGGCTTGCCCGCTCTCCTTTTTTTGAAGGAGTGGTACCTTGGTTCGTACCCGAGCAGTGCCCAAGTAGCCCGTCCTCTATGGCCTTGGTAACGATAGACGGCGTCGAACCAAGTATTATTCTTCTTCCACCCTACTCGTTTCGCCTCTTGTCGCCCTTCGCGGATGTCTGCATAGAAAATGAAATGTTATGTTAGATCGGCAAAAGCAGGAAAGAATAAATCATGAACTTACAAGTGATCAGTATTTACTTGGAGGATTCCCGGGGCGACGAGGGACCCTGTATGACCTCTCGAGCTCGGTCTCGGCCTCACCTTGCTACCAGTTGCCCTAGACGAATAATCGATCATCTCCAGCATGTTTCATGGAGTCCTCTAACTCTTGGACAAAAGGCACTCATCTTGCCTTTACACAGAGATAGTATGTGTGATCCCCCCCGAATTTACAAAAGTCATAAGTGTCCTCGATGTCGTGGACACCGATACCGATACCGAGGATTTTATTGAGCTCGGCTACACCCATGATGTTCTTGAAGTAGTTCGGCATCAATTGGCAAGGGCAGTTCATCTCCTACATGCGTTGTACACGTTGCTTTGAATTAATTGGACAACCAACCAGATGGAGACACGTGGTGCCGCTAGTTCATCTCCTACAATGATTCAAATGCCCTATTAATTACCTCGGGCAGACGAGGTGACGGCAGCGTGCTATCAATTATCTTGGGCAAAGGAACTGACATCAAGACGAGGCGCAAATTAAATGCCCAGGACTCTTCAGTCATAATACTTAGCTCCCGACCCCAAAGAGTTGGAGAACTCTACGAGGTCAAGAGCTAAGGGGCAATTGTGTGGGGCGTTCTCTTGAGAGTAGGGTTACGCTAATCTCGATAACATTACCGACTTGGGTGTTAGGAATTTTGTAGATTGCAATTTGATGGATGCATTATCATTCTAGCATCATTTGATTTACACACATATGCATTGATTTAGAAAATCTTGAAATCTTGTTTTTATACATGCATTGGTTTTTAGACTTGGAGAATCTTTGAGTTAGGCATGTTTTGTTTTTAAACTTGGATGCATTTGTTTTAGAAAAGAGTTTTATCAAATCAAGCAAGCCTTTGGTTTTAAAGTTTTGAATCATTTTAGGCTTTTTATGTTTCATGTTTTAAAAACCCTTATAATGTTTTAAAACATGTTTTTCAAGCTTGATTTAGTGGCCAAAAATTCCCACAAATAAATACTTTGAAAAAATGCAAAATTTGAATTTTTGGTCCCAGGCCTGACCCGCAGTGTACCAGGTCAACCTGGCCAGCAGTGTGCCAGGTCGACCGGGGAAGGCCAGGTCGACCGGGTAAAGAGCCTGTTTTTTTTTTCAAACGGTCATTTTTATGACCGTTGGAGGCCAGGTTGACCGGGGAAGAGCCAAGTCGACCGGGGGACTAGCCATTGGGCTGTTTTGGCTATAAATACTAGTTCTTTCCTTTCCCAAAAGTTGGCATTTTTAAGGCCCTCCTTGAGAGGTTTTGAGGCCAATGAAAGGGAAATGAATTGAGGGATGAAAGGGGTCATTTGGAAAGCTAAAGTTTGGATTAATGAAGTTAAATCACCAAGTAGGCTCTACTTTCCTTAATCATATGTTTTCATGCTTTGTTTTATTTTTGGTAAATCTTTTGTGGCATGATAAACTATGAGTTGTTGTGTCCTTAACATGTTTTATGTTTTGAATTGATTTATTGTTTTGGATGCATCACCATTGATTTAATCCAAGTAGTACTCTATTTGGTAAATCTAAGTAGATCATGTTAATGAAAGAATCTTTGAAATTATATGTAACATGATTCATATACTTGGTTGAATCTTTGGTTGTTGTTTTCCATCATAAGAAAATCTCTTTCAAATATATCTTATGTTTTGGATTCAACATCTTTACAAATCATATGTAGTTTTGTTTTAAAGTTTCACAACTTGCTTTGCATTGATAGGAATATCATTTTCAAGTTGATTTTATAATTACATAAGATTTGTCCCCTAATTTCAATCAAATCTATTTTTATGGTTTATGAGCTGCATTGTTGATTTGATTGACATCCCTATGCATCACATGTTTTGTGCTTAGAATTTCACAACTTGTTTAGGATACAAATGTATATCTTTTACAAGTTATCTTTAACATGTGATTTGCATTCTTTCCTCATTCATAAATGTTTTTTTTATGAACTAAAACTTTCAAAAGCCTTAGGCATACATTTATGAGCTTTCATTTTCAAAATGATTGAGGACATCACACACACACATCATGAGCATACATCTTTTCATTCATTTAGTGTTTGTGTGAGTTAGATTTTCATTTTCATATCCGCCTATTTTAGAGGCAAATGTAATGAGCTTAATTGAATCTCCATCAAGTGTATTTTAGACACTAATTAGAGAGATAACCAACCTTGTGGTTGAAGAGGTTATTACTTAGCCTAAGAAAAGCATAATGTAGAGGTTATTGCTTAGCCTTGAAAAGCATATTGTAAAGGTTATTGCTTAGCCTATTGAAAAGCATAAATAGTGGAAATCCGGTGGGGTGTTGAATCACAAGCTGGTAGTGGATGTAGGCATTGAGGCCGAACCACTATAAATCCTTGTGTGATGGTGCTTGCTTTGTGGTGATTGTTTTTATTAAGCTTCCGCATTTTATTTGTAATCACCACTTGTGACTAGTTTAAGTTAAAGAAGTTAAAACTGGTTAAAATTGGTCATAATTGAAGCTCACCCTATTCACCCTCCCATGTGTCTAAACCCATCTTTGAACCCAAAAAGGTAGAATCTAAATCTATGAAGGGTAAGACACTAAAAAACAAAGAAGACTCCAAAAGGATTAAACAAGTTAAATCAATTAAAATGGAGTCTCCTAAAATAGATTCTAAAAAGTTTAAACAAGTTAAACCAAGTATCAAAGAATCTATAAACAAAAAGCTTCTCAACCTATCTCCCTTATATCAACCCATGAAAGAACTTTTGAATAAAGTAACAAAGTTAAATTTAAAATTCAAAAGTCAAATAAAGGGAGAATATAAGAAGAAAAGAAAAATGAACAAATCCCCAAAGAAACAAAGTCACCAACTTCAAAAGACTAATCACCAATCTAAGCTAAATATAGTCAAATCAAAATATCTTGGTGATAAGTCCAAATTGAAAATTTATCAAGTCAAATCTCCTATAGTTGGTGGGACTCCTAAACTAGACCTCAAAGTTCAACCCTCTCAAGACCTTAGGTGGATTCCTAAAGTTAGACACTTAGATAAACCTTAAGGCCTTGAACCTCATTGACCAACCTATCCTTTATAGTTAAATTTTTTTGTTGGTCATGTTGCAATTGCATTTTGTTTCTATATAGTTACATTTATTAAAATGCATTGTTTCTTTATGATCATTTGATTTTGTTTTCATGCACCATTCTAAGTTACATGTCATGGTTTTCAAAATCATTTGATTATAATTTCATCATGTTAGATTAGCTTTTTGCTCATATTTAGTTGTATGACTTGCATTGCATTTCTTTACATGATCAATTGATTGTGAGTTCAAAAGTTTTCATAGCTAGATTATTCATGATCAATTGTTGTTGAATCATTTGTGTAGATGTCTTGGTAAGATTATTTGAACAAGTGATTTGAATCAATTTAAGTTTTTCCATGGAATTCTAAGTTATACTTTAATATGGAAAATCATTATTTTGAAAAATCAACTTGTATGTGTTTCATTTAAGTTATATCTTTTAAAAATACAATGTTGAAATTTGTTCTTCAAAGTCATTCTTTTATGCTTATTGTTGGATTTTGTTTATTGAAATGATTTGAAGATTGTATGAATGGAAATGCTCTAAAACATCATTAGTTATAATCATCTAAACATGTTCCATGTTCTCATTTCCTTTCCTTTTGGTTTCATCATCTTAGAAATGGAAATGAATGTTGTTTGCATGTTTCCTTATTTGTTTACATTCTTTTTATATGCAAATGTCAATTGGTTCCATGTATGGTTGTGATATTAGTTATATTTGTAGAAACCATACTAGAACTCAAATCCATCCTCTATGCCTTCTAGTCATTTCTTTTTGGATGGTTATGATGTTGATTCATGTGTATTCTCTAAGTGATGTCATCCTTATACATGTTTTCAACTTCATAGTAGTGTTCTTGATCATATGAAATTCTTTGAGATCCACTCCTTGTTTTTCATAGTTATATCTATATGTTTGATGGATATCTTAGTAGTAGAATTCATATGATTTTGACACTTTGAAAATTGCATGCATTTCCAAGAGTATATCCTTTTGCATTGCAATTTCTCTTGTTCATCACAATGCTTATTAGTTATATCATTAAAAGTGATGAATATCCATTTATGTTGCTTCATGGAATTTTGTGTTTGTCACATCTTTGCTATTAATCATGTTGTCATATTCAATTGGCTTCATTTGGTATAATTTTCCTTTGATTTCATATCCAATTGATGTCTTATCTTGTGTATGTGATAGACCTTGTGTACATTGGATTGAACTTGCTAGTTATATGTTTTTGTTCCGTGTTACACTCCATTAGCATCATAATTTTCATGTTGCCACCTCTCTTGCTCATATAGGTAAATCTCATGACCACCATGTTTATGTGTTCATAATATTGGTTGGTTAATTGTTGAGGTGTGCTTCATGTTTGAATTTCATTTCACTCATCTTGCACATTAATAGTCATATTTTTGATTGAATGAAATGATTTCAAAACTTACATAGCATATGATTTTCATAGTTAAATTATTTGATGCTATGATTAATAAACCCCATTTCATCATGGATAGCTCTAATTTGGATTTTTCCTAATAGTTACATTTTCAAATCCATTTTAGAGTGATTGCTTTAATAGACTTATCTTTGAATCTCAATTGGTATCCTTTGTCTTTTCCAATTGGTATCCACAATCGCTTTTCGCCTTGACCTTACTCTCTTTTGGTAATTTGATCAAATTGTGCTTTATAGTTAAACAAATCGAATCCTTCTTTTGAAGTTGACCCTCAATTGGTTAAAACCATCTTCTTCTTGACCTAAATAGTTATATCTTTGTCAAAAGTTTGACAAAAGGAGAGAATGGATTGAGGGGGAGTGCAAACCTTCATAGGAAGTATTAGTTTTGATCAAATTGACCCTTTGATTGCCTTTGAACCCTTAGAGTCTTATTCCACACATGATAACCTGTTATGAATTTCATTTTCGATTTCTTTTGTTAACAGGTGCTACTAAAGGTATTTTCCTCATTTCATGTGTGTAGGTACCTTTGCAATTTAATGACAAAGGGGGAGAGAGCATTCAAGTTCTCTAAAGGGGAAGAGAATGTCCAAGCTTCCTAAGGGGAGATGTTGTATGATCTTCTGCAGGGGGAGAGAATGCATATCTTGCCAAAGGGAGAGAGAGGCATGGTCAAAGGGGGAGAGCTATTAGAAGAAAGAAAGCTTGGAGCTAAAGAATATGCTTGGTCATAGAGAGGAAGAAGAAAAGAAAGCTTGAAGATTGATCAAGCTCCAAGCATCATGAAGAATGAAGAAAAGAAACCAAGAGCCCAAGCTAAGAGAAGGAGCATCCAAGAAGATTTCAAGACTTGTCCAGCTGAGGGGGAGTTGAAGACTTAGTGTGTAAATTCAGTGGTGAGTGAGTTGCCATCACATTGCAAAGGGGGAGATTGTTAGGGATTTTGTAGATTGCAATTTGATGGATGCATTATCATTCTAGCATCATTTGATTTACACACATATGCATTTGTCACGCCACCAACTGTGAAACCGGGGTTATGCGTGAGATTAGGGCCAATTAAAACTTTTTCCAACATTAATCAAATGTAACTTGCCCTAATCATGTCCCATAGGATCGTAAGTCCGCGGTGAGGTATAAATGTTTCCTCGATAACCATGAAACACAGCGGAACATCATAGTTAAACAGATGGTACAATATAACATTTCAGAGTATGCACATGTTTCTTTTCTATAGTTTTAGTTTAACAAAAGATAACAAAAGTATATTAATTAATGGCCTCTAACACAAAAACCTAAGCCAAAAGAGAATAAATACGAACTAACCAAAGCATGAAGGCACTCGTGTGCTGGTCATGACGACAATACCGTCGACACACAATTCGTACTCACCATCAGACTAAACTGCCTGAAGCGACGCCTCCACTTTCCCAAAAGGAGATGTACCCGGTACCTATGCACCAAGAGTAGCATCATCAACACAACGGATGGCAAGAAGATAGATATATAAATCACCATAGATATGCAGTACTAAAGAGAGTAAACGATAAACATGATTATAAGATATGCATAGCACTCTGATCGTAAGAGATGCATTGCATTCGAATCATAAACAAACTATCAAAGTAGGCGGTCCACATATGCTAATAACTCGTAGCTCCAGTAACTCAGTCTCCGTAAGATCTGGCACTGTCTCGCTGCGAACTCGTAGCTCCAGTAACTCAGGCTACAAAAGCTCTGGCACTATCTCACTGCGAGTAACAAACCACCCGTAGCTCCAGTAACTCAGTCTCCGTGAGATCTGGCACTGTCTCACTCGGGGCCCGTAGCTCCAGTAACTCAGGCTACAAAAGCTCTGGCACTGTCTCGCTCGGGTAACAAACCAACCGGGGTTATGCGTGAGATTAGGGCCAATTAAAACTTTTTCCAACATTAATCAAATGTAACTTGCCCTAATCATGTCCCATAGGATCGTAAGTCCGCGGTGAGGTATAAATGATTCCTCGATAACCATGAAACACAGCGGAACATCATAGTTAAACAGATGGTACAATATAACATTTCAGAGTATGCACATGTTTCTTTTCTATAGTTTTAGTTTAACAAAAGATAACAAAAGTATATTAATTAATGGCCTCTAACACAAAAACCTAAGCCAAAAGAGAATAAATACGAACTAACCAAAGCATGAAGGCACTCGTGTGCTGGTCATGACGACAATACCGTCGACACACAATTCGTACTCACCATCAGACTAAACTGCCTGAAGCGACGCCTCCACTTTCCCAAAAGGAGATGTACCCGGTACCTATGCACCAAGAGTAGCATCATCAACACAACGGATGGCAAGAAGATAGATATATAAATCACCATAGATATGCAGTACTAAAGAGAGTAAACGATAAACATGATTATAAGATATGCATAGCACTCTGATCGTAAGAGATGCATTGCATTCGAATCATAAACAAACTATCAAAGTAGGCGGTCCACATATGCTAATAACTCGTAGCTCCAGTAACTCAGTCTCCGTAAGATCTGGCACTGTCTCGCTGCGAACTCGTAGCTCCAGTAACTCAGGCTACAAAAGCTCTGGCACTGTCTCACTGCGAGTAACAAACCACCCGTAGCTCCAGTAACTCAGTCTCCGTGAGATCTGGCACTGTCTCACTCGGGGCCCGTAGCTCCAGTAACTCAGGCTACAAAAGCTCTGGCACTGTCTCGCTCGGGTAATATCTCGTAGCTCCAGTAACTCAGGCTACAAAAGCACTGGCACTGTCTCGCTCGAGTAACAAACAATCTCAATAATAGTAAAAGTCCTCTCACAGATGGTGCCCCAACTGTGTTGAACGTTAACAGCTGAGTGGTGCCTGACACAAAGAATCCTAACAATATCGGTGAAGGGCTAGGCTCCTTGTACGAACAATATTCAATATCAATAGAGAACTACTTTGTCCCAAATCAAATCAAACCTCTAACCAATACCAATAGTAGTCCTCTTTAAACCAAACAATCAAAGTTGCCTAGCCTCGACACTTCAAACGAACATCAAAGTAAACGAAATGGCAAAGGGGATCCTAGATCCAACATCTAAGTTCTCAAGGTGATTCTCTAATAAAGTAAAGCAAACAGAACTAAAGAACATGCTCATCACATGTAGAAGATAGTACCAGTAGGTACCATTCAGAATCGAAAGCGATAACAATCCAATCCTAAGTGTAATGTCAATTCTGAAGCATCGTACAACCTATTCAGTCAACGAAGGGGTTAGGGTTCGCGATACTCGGACGAATAATCTTCGTGCATAGATTTAAAGAAGAGTATCCCGTTGTCCCTTACCATTCAAGATTGAATTAGGTTGACTCTCGATACAACCGAATCCACAGTGATAAATGTCGGCTCAAGACATCCTCACAATAAGTCAAATGAGTCCTCAAAGGGGTATCCAAAGGTCCACCAAAGTCCACTTAAAACAGGGTAAAAATCCCTTCAAAAGGAAATTTGGCAAAATCTGCATAAGTCTCGGTCGACCCATGCCCCTGTTGTCCCGGTCGACCGGCACCTGCAGGCCGTTCGACCGGCTGGCCTGCGAAATCTAGACAGAGCCCCTGTTCTGGGCTGAAATGGGACTTTTCCCATTTCTCTCTTCTTGGACCTGATAAGCAGTATATGTAGTGATAAAAATACCTCAAGTACAATACATAAAACTCACTAAGCAAGCCATTAATCTCTAAATCCATTCCATTCAATCTATAACCCATTTTATCATGTTTTCAATCTACTAATGTATCAATTGAGCCAAGATGATCTAACACATGATTTAAGCATCCAAATCAAGGTAAACAAACATATCAAGCAATAATATAACTATTGACTTGCCTTTGGTTGAAAGTGCACAAATCCACAAATCCTAGCTCCATAGTCCAACAAACCAAGCCTAAGGGATAAACAACAAAATAAAACTAAATTAAATATAACATTACTAAAGGGGAAGCTCTAAGCTACCAAACACAATTCTACACCCAAAGTGTATTAACCCAAACCTAAGGGGAATGAGAGCTTACCAAACAAATGGGTGGATGGAGTGGTGGCTTGCAAATTGGAGATGATTGAGCTTGCGGGGTCCATGCGGAGATGATAGTGATCATCGGAGGTTATGGGGCCCACTTGATTAGTGGCCCACTAATTAGTGGTGATGGAGGGTCTCTTGGTGGTCCATTGACAAGAAGGAAAGTGAAGATAGAGAGGAATAAAGAATGGAGAAAGAAAGAGAGGTAAGAAACAGAGAATGAATTAGAGAGAGAGAGAGTGAAATGGTTACATGGGTGAGGGGGGGAAAAGTCAACGTGAATGGAGTGAGGTGAGGGAGAGGTGAGATGAGATGAGAGAAAATGAAATGGAATGATGAGAAAATGAGAGGGAATGAAATGGGTGTGGACTAAAATCGTTGGCAGCAAAGGGAGAAAATAAAAACAATTAAAGAAAGAGAGGGAGAAATGGTGGAATGGGGGTGAGGTGAGTGAGCTACCTCACGTTGGCAGCAAGGGCGTGAGAGAGAAAGAAAGTAAGAGAGAGAAACAAAGAAAGAAAGGGAAATAGAGAGAATGAAAGAGAGAAACAAGGAAAACAGAGAACGGGAAAGAGAAACAGAGAAGGGGAAAAATGGGGGAAATAGAGAGAGATGAAGTGGGCTGGTTCACCGGAGATGGGGAGCTCGGCGACGGTGCAGGTGGGTCCGGCGGCGACGGTGATGGCGCCGTGACAGTGGGCAGCATGGCTGGGGGAGGGAGAGATGATTGAGAGATGAGATGAGGTGGGATGAGAAGAGATGAGATGAGAGAAGGAGAGCTTGGTGGTGGTGGTGATGGCGTGCTCGGAGTCCGGCGGCAGCGACATCCGGCGACGGTGGCAGCAAGCCGTGAGGGAGGGAGAACGAGAGATATGAGAGAAACAGAGGGGGAGGGACTGTTGTGTGGAGTGAATGAGAAGAGGAGGGAAATGAATATAAGGGAGAGGAAAGAGAGGGGCAGCTGTCCATGCACGTGGATGTTGGGATTGGTGTATGCCCTAAAGCCCACTGACTGCACTCACATCTCTGTTACTGGATATTTATTGGTTATTTAATAGAATGACATCTTTCTCTTATTACTTGTGTATATGTATGGTTGTGTAAGGCCCATTGTTTTCTAGTAATGACTTGGGTGTGTAGTGGCTACACACAGTAAGGTCTGAGTCATGGACACTTGAAACAATAAACTTGTTCATAACTGAGAGATGGAGTTGGGCACTTCATCTTGGTATAAATTATAATGAGATACTCTCCTGTATTCAGGGTGACTTACTTAAGTCACGGGAGGCTTTTCCGGATTTATCTCATTAGTGCATGTGTCATGCATTGAACAGGACCACTTGTAGGTGTGATCTCTAAAATAGTACTATCACAGAGATAGATCAATTCACCTCTTGCTACTGAGTGACCAGTGCTCTTAATCTTGAGCATTTGTGGATGAACTGACGAGTCAAGTTCTTGTGCTTTAATTCACTATGGGTGAGATCCTGTTCATGGGTCAACAGCTCTGTGTTTTGGGTGCTCGGTCTTGATTAGTTGGGACGTGCAAATGCAATATGGAATCTATGCCATCGTGTGATGGAATGATCGTCCCCTTAGAATTATCCGATTAATCATCAGAATCTAAGATCTTAGTATATGGATGTTCCATATGGATATTGAACTTGTGGGTCGCACCCTGGATCAAGAGAATGATATCCGGATGATGATTAAGTCAAGGGTATGAAGTTCTAAGGATGAGATGTAATCAAGAAGGTAGATAGTACATCGGTTAACCTACTTGATTATGGATGTTACATAGAGGGGCATTGTGGTCATTGTACTTGGTAGGTCAAAGACAATCGTCGGTTTATGATGAGCTTAATTTGCATTTAATATTTGTCCCTGGAGTGCAACCGTAACTCTCTAGTGGATTGAGTTAAGGTTAAAATGATCCTAGTGTTGCTATGGGGTTAGCATGGACATTTTGGTCATTTTGGAAGCCAAGGGCAAATATGTCTTTTGGTCCCTTCTCTAGCCACTTTCCTAGATTGGTAAGGTTTCCTAAATTGTTTAAATGTGTGGAGAAATAATTTTGAGTGTAAATTCAAATAGTCCCATGATGGCATACATGAATTACAACTCTAGATAAATTATTTGGTACATGGGCCATAGTAAGTGTGGGCTAGTCAAAGTGGTCCCCAGTATGTGGGTCCCAAGTTTGTTAAGGTCCCATTACTTGGAAGGAGTTCTCTTTGTGCAAGTTTTTCCTAAAGTTTAGTAGCTTTCTAATTCTATTTGGAAACTAAAACTAAGAGGGAAAGGTGTTGGACGTCCACATGGGGGTTGTTTCCTTTTTTAGAAAGTCTTTCTTGGTTTCCTTATTCTTTAAGGAAAGATCTTCTAAAAGGTTTTCAGCTCTATATATAGCTGGTGGCTTCTCCTTGGACGTGGAAATACATTAAGAGATCAAGAGGAAAAAGCCCTTGGGCGTGGGAGATAGAGAGAGCAACCAGCCACTTCCTTTTGGACGTCCATAGCTACTTTATGCACAATAGAATTCTTCTTGGCTGGTCCTTGTTTTCTTCTTGAAGAAAACCCACTTCAGATCTGATCTTCTCACATAAGATCAAGGAAAAACAAGAAGAGAGAAACCTGGTTGTGTTCCCACCAACACTAACCAATCAGATTTGGAGAAAGAGGAATAGAGAAGAAGACTAGAAGGAAACTATTGCAAGAAATTCCAGCAAGGTGTGCAGGAATTTAAAGGCAGTAGATCTGATCTTCAAGTTCAGATCTTGGAGTTTATTCAGCCAAAGAACATCAGGTATTTCTTCTCCATTGTATCTAATTTGATTACACACAAGTTGGTCTTGGTTTCATGGAGTTTTATGCATGTTTCATGGCTGCCAAATCAGATTAGTTTCAGTGTTTTAAAAACTAGATCAGCCATGGACGTCCTCTGTCATATGATTTCAGATCTGTAATGCATTATCTTTCAGTGGTATCAGAGCCTCTCCATGTGAAATCATGATCCCATGTTGTGTGGTTTTCATTCCTAGATTAATTAAGGGCATGGTGGCGCCCTTTAGGATGTTATTTCCTGCATATATAGTGTGCAGGAATTTTTCCAGGCTGCTGGAATTTTTCCAGAACACAGTTTAGTGCAGTTTTGGAGTGCAGGGTTTTTTTTTTCAGATTGCTGGAATAATTTCAGAAGTTGTATAGTGCTGCACAATGCACTATGAATGCACTAAAGACTGCTGGAATAATTTCAGAATGATGTTTAGTGCTGTACAATGCACTATGAATGCACTAACCTCTTTGTTTGCAGCCATATAATTGCATCCTTGATGGTTCGCATGTATGTGTGTGGATTTGGATGTTTTTTAATTAGTTGAAAAGTGTACGATTGCGCGTTTAGCAATCATAGGAGGTTGTAATATTTCCTTGATTATATTTCAACTAGTCTTGATGTAAGCTTTCTTGAAAAGCATAGGTATATCCAATGTAATCTTTGGTTTTGTTTTTCATGGGTTTGCTTGTATGAAATTAATTTATTGTAACAAGCAAAAAGAAGAAAGTTTGAAGCAAGGAAGGTTGCAACAGACCGGATTCCATGGTGGTGGAGGCAACGAAAGTTTCCTAGTGCGAAAAGGACTCCTAACCAAGTATCCTAGTTGGATTAGGATTCCTAATTGGATAAGGATTTGAAGTCCGAAGAGCAGGGAGCCATCAAGGATTGCATTCTTTTATTTGCTTTTATATATGGAATGCATGGTTGAATGCTTTATATAATTGCTATATTTATCACCTAGTAACATGGCCACCACTAGGTTCTTAAAATTGGCTTCTTTCTATATTGGATTGTTTTTAGTTTAGCAAATTGTTTTAAACGGATCTTAGACCAGCACCTTCTATTTGTCTAAGGTTTAAAATTGGATAGGGTTTAGTTTATCTTGGTACCCTAACTTTCCAAAAGAGGCCAAACTAAAATCTAATATGTTGCTACCCTAGTGGGCCCATAACCCACTGGTCCCAAGACCTTTACTCAATACGTTTTAAAGCAAAGGTTATTTATTTTTTGAGATGACTTAAGCAATTGAGTCATGAAAATTATTAACTAAGTTTGCGAGATTTAAACAAGGTTTGAGTAACGATGCTAAGGTCAAAAGAGTTTTTTCAAAACCCTAGTGTTAAATAATCAAGTGGGAGAGGGGTTTGGAAAAACCCCACGGCCTTCCATTTTCGGTTCATGCTATCTCATTAGAGTGTTAGTGGGAGCGGCCATCCCTTCGGTGGAGTTCTTTACTAAAGATCGCTTAGATGGGTCAGTAGGTGAACTAATATGAATATTCGTAATGAGGTGTTAGTAGGAGCGGCCATCCCTTCGGTGGAGTTCTTTACTAAAGATCACTTCTATAGAATGTCAATGAGGTGTTGGTGGGAGCGGCCATCCCTTCGGTGGAGCTCTTTACTAAAGTTCACTTCAGGATTGGATTAAAGTCACTTCCCTTCGAAGGACTTGAGTCATAGACATTCTGGGAACGTTCATAAGAGATGGTAATACACTTGACATAAGACGGTGATGACCTCTCCCTAGGAGTTAGAGTTGTTTGTCATATGAGGCCAAACCAATCAGTGATTGGACTATCACTGGATATGCGTATCCAGACAGTGATAATCCAAATAAGCAGACCTTAACTCAACGTGACTGTAGGCTCGGCCATCCCTTCGATGGAGGGTCTATGAGGAGGTTGAGACACTGATACATTATAATTAGGGTTAAATAATGTAAAAAGTATAGTGCATGTTTTTCTTTTATTACAAGCACCATATACATGTTAGATATATACTGCCTGTCTAATTATAACCTGTTATATATCCAGAGAGATGGGGAAAGATTCTTTTAGCCCGTTGATGAGTATTCTGCGTGAGAACAAATTGACTGGCCCAAATTACGTAGACTGGAAAAGAAACCTTAACATAGTACTCACCGCTGAAGAGTACAAGTATGTTTTGTCGGAACCCTGTCCTACCATTGATGATTATTCTACAGATGACCAGCTAGAGGCTGAAAGGAAATGGAAAAAGGCGAATAGCATGGCCAAATGCTACATGCTTGCTTCCATGTCCAACGTGTTACAAACGCAGCATGAGCAAATGGACACAGCTTCTGATATCATGTTGTCCTTGTCTGAGATGTTCGCAGACAAAAGCAGGCCAGCAAGGCAAGCTGCTTTAAGGACAATCATGAATTCTAGGATGGCTGAGGGAACACCTGTCAGAGAGCACATGCTCAAAATGATGGATTGTTTCAATGAAGCTGAGATCCTAGGGGCTGAGATTGATGCAGGGAGTCAGATTGATATGATTCTCGAAACTCTGCCGGGGTCTTTCAACCAGTTCAAGCTCAACTTCAATATGAGCAAGATGGACATGACTCTCTCTGAGTTAATGAAAGAACTCCAGGCGGCAGAGGCCATCATGAAGCCTAAAGGCCAAGCTCACTTTTCCCAGTTTTCCTCTAAACTGAACCCGAAAGGAAAAAAGTTCAAGAAGAAGCAGGGTAAGGGAAAAGGACAGAAAAAGGGCAATGCTGGGAAGAAGGACAAGGGTACAGGTGAAAAGCCCAAAGGGAAATGCTTTAAGTGCGGCCTCAAAGGTCACTGGAAGAAAGATTGTCCCAAGCTCCTAGGCTCAGATAAGAAAGGTATATCTCTTTCCTACTACATTGAAACCTGTCATGTGGTTGATTCTACTGATTCTTGGATAGTAGACTCTGGAGCCACTAATCATATCTGCAATTCGTTGCAGGGGTTTCAGATAATGAAAAAGCTTGAGAAAGGGGAGTTTGACCTTAGAGTTGGAAATGGAGCAAAGATCTGGGCTGTTGCAGTGGGAGCTGTTACTTTACATTTTCCGCATGATAGGATATTAGTTTTAAATAATGTTATCTATGTTCCGGACATAAGGAAGAATTTAATTTCAGTTTCCAGACTTATTGAATTTCATTATTCAGTTTCTTTCCATTCTGGTGTTGATATCAGTAGAAATGGAAATATCATATGTTCCGGTAGAATGCATGACAACTTATTTTATATATATCATATTGCTCCCACACTGCATAATGTACAACTAGAAAGCTCATCTTCCCTCAAGAGGAAGGCTTCTTCGACCAATGACACTTATCTTTGGCACTTACGTTTGGGTCATATTAACCTAAAACGGATTCAGAGGTTGGTAGAGGATGGGCTTTTAAGCTCATTAGATCTCGAACCTTTACCTCAGTGTGAATCTTGCCTCATGGGAAAGATGACCAAAAGGTCATTCTCTGGAAAGGGACTGAGGTCAAAGGAGTTGTTAGAATTGGTTCACACTGATGTGTGTGGTCCTATGAACAAACTAGGTCGAGGAGGTTATGAGTATTTCATCACCTTCACTGATGATTACTCTAGGTATGGATATGTGTACCTAATGCGACGCAAGTCTGAAGCGTTTGATAAGTTCAAACAATTCAAGGCTGAGGCGGAGTTACAACTAGGGAAACATATCAAAGCTCTTCGATCTGATCGAGGTGGCGAGTACCTCCTGGGTGAGTTCAAGGAGTACCTCACACAACATGGGATTGTGTCTCAATTGTCTGCACCGGGTACACCCCAGCAAAATGGTGTAGCAGAGAGAAGAAACCGTACCCTTCTTGATATGGTAAGGTCCATGATGAGTCATGCAACCCTACCCATATCTTTTTGGGGATATGCCCTAGAAGCAGCAACATACATTTTGAATCTGGTACCTTCTAAATCAGTACCTAGGACACCTCAAGAAATGTGGACAGGTCGAAAACCCAGTTTAAGACATGTCCACATTTGGGGTTGTCCAGCCTATGTACTGAATGATAAAGCTACCAAGCTAGAACCCAGATCGGAAATGTGCTACTTCATTGGGTATCCTAAGGGAACGAGAGGAGGCATCTTTTATCATCCAAAGGAGCAAAAGGTGCTTATCAGCACTCATGCTAGATACTTGGAGGATGATTGCATGATGCACCAAGAGCTTGGTTGTAAAGAAACACTTGAGGAGATTCTTTCAGAAACTCTTGCAACATCTGTGCCAGATCCTGAGACTGTAGATAATCAAGACATTCCTTTTAACACTCCGGAGCCTCGTCGTAGTGGGAGAATTTCTAGACCACCAGATAGATACCTAGGAGTGTCTTTTATGACAGACTCCGAGGATCTGGTTGAGGATCCTACTAGTTACGATGAAGCAGTAACAGATATAGATGCTGACATGTGGCAGCAAGTGATGAAATCTGAATTGGATTCTCTGCATTCCAATCAAGTCTGGGAACTTGTGGATGCACCTGAAGGGATCAAACCCATAGGGTGCAAGTGGATCTACAAGAGAAAGAGAGGAGTGGATGGGAAGGTTGAAACCTTCAAAGCAAGACTGGTGGCGAAAGGATATACTCAGAAAGAGGGTATCGATTATGAGGAAACCTTCTCGCCAGTAGCCATGCTCAAGTCCATAAGGATTCTCTTAGCCATCGCATGTCATTATGACTACGAGATATGGCAGATGGATGTCAAGACAGCTTTTCTTAATGGAAGTCTTGACGAATGCATCTATATGATGCAACCAGAGGGATTCATTGCTGGTGGCCAAGAGAACATGGTCTGTAAACTTAAAAAGTCCATTTATGGACTTAAGCAAGCATCTAGGGCAAGGAACATCAAGTTTAATCAGGCAGTCAAATCCTTTGGCTTTGATCAAAACATTGATGAACCATGTGTGTATAAGAAAGGGAGTGGAAACGCAATTGCATTTTTAGTCCTATATGTGGATGACATATTACTCATTGGAAATGATGTTGGCATATTGTCGTCTGCTAAGGTTTGGTTATCATCTCAATTTCAGATGAAGGATTTGGGTGAGGCGAGCTATGTCTTAGGGATCAAGCTTTTGCGAGATCGCAAGAACAAGATGTTAGCCTTATCTCAATCTTCGTATATTGAGAAGATATTGGTCAAGTATAACATGCATGACTCCAAGAACGGCTTGCTACCTTCTAGACATGGAGTACCACTATCTCGGAATCAATGTCCGAAAACACCTGAGGAGATAGACAGCATGAGGAGAGTACCATATGCATCAGCTGTTGGAAGCCTCATGTATGCAATGTTGTGTACTAGACCAGATATCTGCTTTGCCGTTGGCATGGTTAGTAGATATCAATCAAACCCTGGACCTATGCACTGGACAGCTATTAAGCATATATTCAAGTATCTTCGGAGAACGAAAGATTATATGATAACATACCGAGCAGATGATCTAACGCCACTGGCGTATACAGACTCTGATTTCCAGTCGAATGTAGATGGCAGAAAGTCTACCTCGAGATACGTCTTTACTCTATCAGGAGGGGCTATATCATGGAGAAGTGTCAAGCAAGATTGTACTGCTGATTCTACCATGGAGGCAGAGTATGTGGCGGCATCGGAAGCTGCGAAGGAAGCAGTATGGCTCAGAAAATTTCTATTGGAATTGGGAGTAGTTCCTGCAGTTCAAAAACCGATTGTCATGTACTGCGACAATACTGGTGCAGTAGCTAACTGCAAAGAGCCTAGGAATCACAAAAAAGGCACGCTTATTCAGAGAAAGTACCACTTGATCCGGGAATTTGTCCAGGATGGAGAAATAGTGGTAGAGCAGATTGCCTCAGCAAATAACTTAGCTGACCCATTTACTAAGACTCTTACTGAGAAAGTGTTTACTTCACATGTTGAGTCTATGGGAGTTAGGTTAGGTCGTAGTGATCTTTAGTGCAAGTGGGAGATTGTTGGGATTGGTGTACGCCCTAAAGCCCACTGACTGCACTCACATCTCTGTTACTGGATATTTATTGGTTATTTAATAGAATGACATCTTTCTCTTATTACTTGTGTATATGTATGGTTGTGTAAGGCCCATTGTTTTCTAGTAATGACTTGGGTGTGTAGTGGCTACACACAGTAAGGTCTGAGTCATGGACACTTGAAACAATAAACTTGTTCATAACTGAGAGATGGAGTTGGGCACTTCATCTTGGTATAAGTTATAATGAGATACTCTCCTGTATTCAAGGTGACTTACCGAAGTCACGGGAGGCTTTTCCGGATTTATCTCATTAGTGCATGTGTCATGCATTGAACAGGACCACTTGTAGGTGTGATCTCTAAAATAGTACTATCACAGAGATAGATCAATTCACCTCTTGCTACTGAGTGACCAGTGCTCTTAATCTTGAGCATTTGTGGATGAACTGACGAAGTCAAGTTCTTGTGCTTTAATTCACTATGGGTGAGATCCTGTTCATGGGTCAACAGCTCTGTGTTTTGGGTGCTCGGGCTTGATTAGTTGGGACGTGCAAATGCAGTATGGAATCTATGCCATCGTGTGATGGAATGATCGTCCCCTTAGAATTATCCGATTAATCATCAGAATCTAAGATCTTAGTATATGGATGTTCCATATGGATATTGAACTTGTGGGTCGCACCCTGGATCAAGAGAATGATATCCGGATGATGATTAAGTCAAGGGTATGAAGTTCTAAGGATGAGATGTAATCAAGAAGGTAGATAGTACATCGGTTAACCTACTTGATTATGGATGTTACATAGAGGGGCATTGTGGTCATTGTACTTGGTAGGTCAAAGACAATCGTCGGTTTATGATGAGCTTAATTTGCATTTAATATTTGTCCCTGGAGTGCAACCGTAACTCTCTAGTGGATTGAGTTAAGGTTAAAATGATCCTAGTGTTGCTATGGGGTTAGCATGGACATTTTGGTCATTTTGGAAGCCAAGGGCAAATATGTCTTTTGGTCCCTTCTCTAGCCACTTTCCTAGATTGGTAAGGTTTCCTAAATTGTTTAAATGTGTGGAGAAATAATTTTGAGTGTAAATTCAAATAGTCCCATGATGGCATACATGAATTACAACTCTAGATAAATTATTTGGTACATGGGCCATAGTAAGTGTGGGCTAGTCAAAGTGGTCCCCAGTATGTGGGTCCCAAGTTTGTTAAGGTCCCATTACTTGGAAGGAGTTCTCTTTGTGCAAGTTTTTCCTAAAGTTTAGTAGCTTTCTAATTCTATTTGGAAACTAAAACTAAGAGGGAAAGGTGTTGGACGTCCACATGGGGGTTGTTTCCTTTTTTAGAAAGTCTTTCTTGGTTTCCTTATTCTTTAAGGAAAGATCTTCTAAAAGGTTTTCAGCTCTATATATAGCTGGTGGCTTCTCCTTGGACGTGGAAATACATTAAGAGATCAAGAGGAAAAAGCCCTTGGGCGTGGGAGATAGAGAGAGCAACCAGCCACTTCCTTTTGGACGTCCATAGCTACTTTATGCACAATAGAATTCTTCTTGGCTGGTCCTTGTTTTCTTCTTGAAGAAAACCCACTTCAGATCTGATCTTCTCACATAAGATCAAGGAAAAACAAGAAGAGAGAAACCTGGTTGTGTTCCCACCAACACTAACCAATCAGATTTGGAGAAAGAGGAATAGAGAAGAAGACTAGAAGGAAACTATTGCAAGAAATTCCAGCAAGGTGTGCAGGAATTTAAAGGCAGTAGATCTGATCTTCAAGTTCAGATCTTGGAGTTTATTCAGCCAAAGAACATCAGGTATTTCTTCTCCATTGTATCTAATTTGATTACACACAAGTTGGTCTTGGTTTCATGGAGTTTTATGCATGTTTCATGGCTGCCAAATCAGATTAGTTTCAGTGTTTTAAAAACTAGATCAGCCATGGACGTCCTCTGTCATATGATTTCAGATCTGTAATGCATTATCTTTCAGTGGTATCAGAGCCTCTCCATGTGAAATCATGATCCCATGTTGTGTGGTTTTCATTCCTAGATTAATTAAGGGCATGGTGGCGCCCTTTAGGATGTTATTTCCTGCATATATAGTGTGCAGGAATTTTTCCAGGCTGCTGGAATTTTTCCAGAACACAGTTTAGTGCAGTTTTGGAGTGCAGGGTTTTTTTTTTCAGATTGCTGGAATAATTTCAGAAGTTGTATAGTGCTGCACAATGCACTATGAATGCACTAAAGACTGCTGGAATAATTTCAGAATGATGTTTAGTGCTGTACAATGCACTATGAATGCACTAACCTCTTTGTTTGCAGCCATATAATTGCATCCTTGATGGTTCGCATGTATGTGTGTGGATTTGGATGTTTTTTAATTAGTTGAAAAGTGTACGATTGCGCGTTTAGCAATCATAGGAGGTTGTAATATTTCCTTGATTATATTTCAACTAGTCTTGATGTAAGCTTTCTTGAAAAGCATAGGTATATCCAATGTAATCTTTGGTTTTGTTTTTCATGGGTTTGCTTGTATGAAATTAATTTATTGTAACAAGCAAAAAGAAGAAAGTTTGAAGCAAGGAAGGTTGCAACAGACCGGATTCCATGGTGGTGGAGGCAACGAAAGTTTCCTAGTGCGAAAAGGACTCCTAACCAAGTATCCTAGTTGGATTAGGATTCCTAATTGGATAAGGATTTGAAGTCCGAAGAGCAGGGAGCCATCAAGGATTGCATTCTTTTATTTGCTTTTATATATGGAATGCATGGTTGAATGCTTTATATAATTGCTATATTTATCACCTAGTAACATGGCCACCACTAGGTTCTTAAAATTGGCTTCTTTCTATATTGGATTGTTTTTAGTTTAGCAAATTGTTTTAAACGGATCTTAGACCAGCACCTTCTATTTGTCTAAGGTTTAAAATTGGATAGGGTTTAGTTTATCTTGGTACCCTAACTTTCCAAAAGAGGCCAAACTAAAATCTAATATGTTGCTACCCTAGTGGGCCCATAACCCACTGGTCCCAAGACCTTTACTCAATACGTTTTAAAGCAAAGGTTATTTATTTTTTGAGATGACTTAAGCAATTGAGTCATGAAAATTATTAACTAAGTTTGCGAGATTTAAACAAGGTTTGAGTAACGATGCTAAGGTCAAAAGAGTTTTTTCAAAACCCTAGTGTTAAATAATCAAGTGGGAGAGGGGTTTGGAAAAACCCCACGGCCTTCCATTTTCGGTTCATGCTATCTCATTAGAGTGTTAGTGGGAGCGGCCATCCCTTCGGTGGAGTTCTTTACTAAAGATCGCTTAGATGGGTCAGTAGGTGAACTAATATGAATATTCGTAATGAGGTGTTAGTAGGAGCGGCCATCCCTTCGGTGGAGTTCTTTACTAAAGATCACTTCTATAGAATGTCAATGAGGTGTTGGTGGGAGCGGCCATCCCTTCGGTGGAGCTCTTTACTAAAGTTCACTTCAGGATTGGATTAAAGTCACTTCCCTTCGAAGGACTTGAGTCATAGACATTCTGGGAACGTTCATAAGAGATGGTAATACACTTGACATAAGACGGTGATGACCTCTCCCTAGGAGTTAGAGTTGTTTGTCATATGAGGCCAAACCAATCAGTGATTGGACTATCACTGGATATGCGTATCCAGACAGTGATAATCCAAATAAGCAGACCTTAACTCAACGTGACTGTAGGCTCGGCCATCCCTTCGATGGAGGGTCTATGAGGAGGTTGAGACACTGATACATTATAATTAGGGTTAAATAATGTAAAAAGTATAGTGCATGTTTTTCTTTTATTACAAGCACCATATACATGTTAGATATATACTGCCTGTCTAATTATAACCTGTTATATATCCAGAGAGATGGGGAAAGATTCTTTTAGCCCGTTGATGAGTATTCTGCGTGAGAACAAATTGACTGGCCCAAATTACGTAGACTGGAAAAGAAACCTTAACATAGTACTCACCGCTGAAGAGTACAAGTATGTTTTGTCGGAACCCTGTCCTACCATTGATGATTATTCTACAGATGACCAGCTAGAGGCTGAAAGGAAATGGAAAAAGGCGAATAGCATGGCCAAATGCTACATGCTTGCTTCCATGTCCAACGTGTTACAAACGCAGCATGAGCAAATGGACACAGCTTCTGATATCATGTTGTCCTTGTCTGAGATGTTCGCAGACAAAAGCAGGCCAGCAAGGCAAGCTGCTTTAAGGACAATCATGAATTCTAGGATGGCTGAGGGAACACCTGTCAGAGAGCACATGCTCAAAATGATGGATTGTTTCAATGAAGCTGAGATCCTAGGGGCTGAGATTGATGCAGGGAGTCAGATTGATATGATTCTCGAAACTCTGCCGGGGTCTTTCAACCAGTTCAAGCTCAACTTCAATATGAGCAAGATGGACATGACTCTCTCTGAGTTAATGAAAGAACTCCAGGCGGCAGAGGCCATCATGAAGCCTAAAGGCCAAGCTCACTTTTCCCAGTTTTCCTCTAAACTGAACCCGAAAGGAAAAAAGTTCAAGAAGAAGCAGGGTAAGGGAAAAGGACAGAAAAAGGGCAATGCTGGGAAGAAGGACAAGGGTACAGGTGAAAAGCCCAAAGGGAAATGCTTTAAGTGCGGCCTCAAAGGTCACTGGAAGAAAGATTGTCCCAAGCTCCTAGGCTCAGATAAGAAAGGTATATCTCTTTCCTACTACATTGAAACCTGTCATGTGGTTGATTCTACTGATTCTTGGATAGTAGACTCTGGAGCCACTAATCATATCTGCAATTCGTTGCAGGGGTTTCAGATAATGAAAAAGCTTGAGAAAGGGGAGTTTGACCTTAGAGTTGGAAATGGAGCAAAGATCTGGGCTGTTGCAGTGGGAGCTGTTACTTTACATTTTCCGCATGATAGGATATTAGTTTTAAATAATGTTATCTATGTTCCGGACATAAGGAAGAATTTAATTTCAGTTTCCAGACTTATTGAATTTCATTATTCAGTTTCTTTCCATTCTGGTGTTGATATCAGTAGAAATGGAAATATCATATGTTCCGGTAGAATGCATGACAACTTATTTTATATATATCATATTGCTCCCACACTGCATAATGTACAACTAGAAAGCTCATCTTCCCTCAAGAGGAAGGCTTCTTCGACCAATGACACTTATCTTTGGCACTTACGTTTGGGTCATATTAACCTAAAACGGATTCAGAGGTTGGTAGAGGATGGGCTTTTAAGCTCATTAGATCTCGAACCTTTACCTCAGTGTGAATCTTGCCTCATGGGAAAGATGACCAAAAGGTCATTCTCTGGAAAGGGACTGAGGTCAAAGGAGTTGTTAGAATTGGTTCACACTGATGTGTGTGGTCCTATGAACAAACTAGGTCGAGGAGGTTATGAGTATTTCATCACCTTCACTGATGATTACTCTAGGTATGGATATGTGTACCTAATGCGACGCAAGTCTGAAGCGTTTGATAAGTTCAAACAATTCAAGGCTGAGGCGGAGTTACAACTAGGGAAACATATCAAAGCTCTTCGATCTGATCGAGGTGGCGAGTACCTCCTGGGTGAGTTCAAGGAGTACCTCACACAACATGGGATTGTGTCTCAATTGTCTGCACCGGGTACACCCCAGCAAAATGGTGTAGCAGAGAGAAGAAACCGTACCCTTCTTGATATGGTAAGGTCCATGATGAGTCATGCAACCCTACCCATATCTTTTTGGGGATATGCCCTAGAAGCAGCAACATACATTTTGAATCTGGTACCTTCTAAATCAGTACCTAGGACACCTCAAGAAATGTGGACAGGTCGAAAACCCAGTTTAAGACATGTCCACATTTGGGGTTGTCCAGCCTATGTACTGAATGATAAAGCTACCAAGCTAGAACCCAGATCGGAAATGTGCTACTTCATTGGGTATCCTAAGGGAACGAGAGGAGGCATCTTTTATCATCCAAAGGAGCAAAAGGTGCTTATCAGCACTCATGCTAGATACTTGGAGGATGATTGCATGATGCACCAAGAGCTTGGTTGTAAAGAAACACTTGAGGAGATTCTTTCAGAAACTCTTGCAACATCTGTGCCAGATCCTGAGACTGTAGATAATCAAGACATTCCTTTTAACACTCCGGAGCCTCGTCGTAGTGGGAGAATTTCTAGACCACCAGATAGATACCTAGGAGTGTCTTTTATGACAGACTCCGAGGATCTGGTTGAGGATCCTACTAGTTACGATGAAGCAGTAACAGATATAGATGCTGACATGTGGCAGCAAGTGATGAAATCTGAATTGGATTCTCTGCATTCCAATCAAGTCTGGGAACTTGTGGATGCACCAGAAGGGATCAAACCCATAGGGTGCAAGTGGATCTACAAGAGAAAGAGAGGAGTGGATGGGAAGGTTGAAACCTTCAAAGCAAGACTGGTGGCGAAAGGATATACTCAGAAAGAGGGTATCGATTATGAGGAAACCTTCTCGCCAGTAGCCATGCTCAAGTCCATAAGGATTCTCTTAGCCATCGCATGTCATTATGACTACGAGATATGGCAGATGGATGTCAAGACAGCTTTTCTTAATGGAAGTCTTGACGAATGCATCTATATGATGCAACCAGAGGGATTCATTGCTGGTGGCCAAGAGAACATGGTCTGTAAACTTAAAAAGTCCATTTATGGACTTAAGCAAGCATCTAGGGCAAGGAACATCAAGTTTAATCAGGCAGTCAAATCCTTTGGCTTTGATCAAAACATTGATGAACCATGTGTGTATAAGAAAGGGAGTGGAAACGCAATTGCATTTTTAGTCCTATATGTGGATGACATATTACTCATTGGAAATGATGTTGGCATATTGTCGTCTGCTAAGGTTTGGTTATCATCTCAATTTCAGATGAAGGATTTGGGTGAGGCGAGCTATGTCTTAGGGATCAAGCTTTTGCGAGATCGCAAGAACAAGATGTTAGCCTTATCTCAATCTTCGTATATTGAGAAGATATTGGTCAAGTATAACATGCATGACTCCAAGAACGGCTTGCTACCTTCTAGACATGGAGTACCACTATCTCGGAATCAATGTCCGAAAACACCTGAGGAGATAGACAGCATGAGGAGAGTACCATATGCATCAGCTGTTGGAAGCCTCATGTATGCAATGTTGTGTACTAGACCAGATATCTGCTTTGCCGTTGGCATGGTTAGTAGATATCAATCAAACCCTGGACCTATGCACTGGACAGCTATTAAGCATATATTCAAGTATCTTCGGAGAACGAAAGATTATATGATAACATACCGAGCAGATGATCTAACGCCACTGGCGTATACAGACTCTGATTTCCAGTCGAATGTAGATGGCAGAAAGTCTACCTCGAGATACGTCTTTACTCTATCAGGAGGGGCTATATCATGGAGAAGTGTCAAGCAAGATTGTACTGCTGATTCTACCATGGAGGCAGAGTATGTGGCGGCATCGGAAGCTGCGAAGGAAGCAGTATGGCTCAGAAAATTTCTATTGGAATTGGGAGTAGTTCCTGCAGTTCAAAAACCGATTGTCATGTACTGCGACAATACTGGTGCAGTAGCTAACTGCAAAGAGCCTAGGAATCACAAAAAAGGCACGCTTATTCAGAGAAAGTACCACTTGATCCGGGAATTTGTCCAGGATGGAGAAATAGTGGTAGAGCAGATTGCCTCAGCAAATAACTTAGCTGACCCATTTACTAAGACTCTTACTGAGAAAGTGTTTACTTCACATGTTGAGTCTATGGGAGTTAGGTTAGGTCGTAGTGATCTTTAGTGCAAGTGGGAGATTGTTGGGATTGGTGTACGCCCTAAAGCCCACTGACTGCACTCACATCTCTGTTACTGGATATTTATTGGTTATTTAATAGAATGACATCTTTCTCTTATTACTTGTGTATATGTATGGTTGTGTAAGGCCCATTGTTTTCTAGTAATGACTTGGGTGTGTAGTGGCTACACACAGTAAGGTCTGAGTCATGGACACTTGAAACAATAAACTTGTTCATAACTGAGAGATGGAGTTGGGCACTTCATCTTGGTATAAGTTATAATGAGATACTCTCCTGTATTCAAGGTGACTTACCGAAGTCACGGGAGGCTTTTCCGGATTTATCTCATTAGTGCATGTGTCATGCATTGAACAGGACCACTTGTAGGTGTGATCTCTAAAATAGTACTATCACAGAGATAGATCAATTCACCTCTTGCTACTGAGTGACCAGTGCTCTTAATCTTGAGCATTTGTGGATGAACTGACGAAGTCAAGTTCTTGTGCTTTAATTCACTATGGGTGAGATCCTGTTCATGGGTCAACAGCTCTGTGTTTTGGGTGCTCGGGCTTGATTAGTTGGGACGTGCAAATGCAGTATGGAATCTATGCCATCGTGTGATGGAATGATCGTCCCCTTAGAATTATCCGATTAATCATCAGAATCTAAGATCTTAGTATATGGATGTTCCATATGGATATTGAACTTGTGGGTCGCACCCTGGATCAAGAGAATGATATCCGGATGATGATTAAGTCAAGGGTATGAAGTTCTAAGGATGAGATGTAATCAAGAAGGTAGATAGTACATCGGTTAACCTACTTGATTATGGATGTTACATAGAGGGGCATTGTGGTCATTGTACTTGGTAGGTCAAAGACAATCGTCGGTTTATGATGAGCTTAATTTGCATTTAATATTTGTCCCTGGAGTGCAACCGTAACTCTCTAGTGGATTGAGTTAAGGTTAAAATGATCCTAGTGTTGCTATGGGGTTAGCATGGACATTTTGGTCATTTTGGAAGCCAAGGGCAAATATGTCTTTTGGTCCCTTCTCTAGCCACTTTCCTAGATTGGTAAGGTTTCCTAAATTGTTTAAATGTGTGGAGAAATAATTTTGAGTGTAAATTCAAATAGTCCCATGATGGCATACATGAATTACAACTCTAGATAAATTATTTGGTACATGGGCCATAGTAAGTGTGGGCTAGTCAAAGTGGTCCCCAGTATGTGGGTCCCAAGTTTGTTAAGGTCCCATTACTTGGAAGGAGTTCTCTTTGTGCAAGTTTTTCCTAAAGTTTAGTAGCTTTCTAATTCTATTTGGAAACTAAAACTAAGAGGGAAAGGTGTTGGACGTCCACATGGGGGTTGTTTCCTTTTTTAGAAAGTCTTTCTTGGTTTCCTTATTCTTTAAGGAAAGATCTTCTAAAAGGTTTTCAGCTCTATATATAGCTGGTGGCTTCTCCTTGGACGTGGAAATACATTAAGAGATCAAGAGGAAAAAGCCCTTGGGCGTGGGAGATAGAGAGAGCAACCAGCCACTTCCTTTTGGACGTCCATAGCTACTTTATGCACAATAGAATTCTTCTTGGCTGGTCCTTGTTTTCTTCTTGAAGAAAACCCACTTCAGATCTGATCTTCTCACATAAGATCAAGGAAAAACAAGAAGAGAGAAACCTGGTTGTGTTCCCACCAACACTAACCAATCAGATTTGGAGAAAGAGGAATAGAGAAGAAGACTAGAAGGAAACTATTGCAAGAAATTCCAGCAAGGTGTGCAGGAATTTAAAGGCAGTAGATCTGATCTTCAAGTTCAGATCTTGGAGTTTATTCAGCCAAAGAACATCAGGTATTTCTTCTCCATTGTATCTAATTTGATTACACACAAGTTGGTCTTGGTTTCATGGAGTTTTATGCATGTTTCATGGCTGCCAAATCAGATTAGTTTCAGTGTTTTAAAAACTAGATCAGCCATGGACGTCCTCTGTCATATGATTTCAGATCTGTAATGCATTATCTTTCAGTGGTATCAGAGCCTCTCCATGTGAAATCATGATCCCATGTTGTGTGGTTTTCATTCCTAGATTAATTAAGGGCATGGTGGCGCCCTTTAGGATGTTATTTCCTGCATATATAGTGTGCAGGAATTTTTCCAGGCTGCTGGAATTTTTCCAGAACACAGTTTAGTGCAGTTTTGGAGTGCAGGGTTTTTTTTTTCAGATTGCTGGAATAATTTCAGAAGTTGTATAGTGCTGCACAATGCACTATGAATGCACTAAAGACTGCTGGAATAATTTCAGAATGATGTTTAGTGCTGTACAATGCACTATGAATGCACTAACCTCTTTGTTTGCAGCCATATAATTGCATCCTTGATGGTTCGCATGTATGTGTGTGGATTTGGATGTTTTTTAATTAGTTGAAAAGTGTACGATTGCGCGTTTAGCAATCATAGGAGGTTGTAATATTTCCTTGATTATATTTCAACTAGTCTTGATGTAAGCTTTCTTGAAAAGCATAGGTATATCCAATGTAATCTTTGGTTTTGTTTTTCATGGGTTTGCTTGTATGAAATTAATTTATTGTAACAAGCAAAAAGAAGAAAGTTTGAAGCAAGGAAGGTTGCAACAGACCGGATTCCATGGTGGTGGAGGCAACGAAAGTTTCCTAGTGCGAAAAGGACTCCTAACCAAGTATCCTAGTTGGATTAGGATTCCTAATTGGATAAGGATTTGAAGTCCGAAGAGCAGGGAGCCATCAAGGATTGCATTCTTTTATTTGCTTTTATATATGGAATGCATGGTTGAATGCTTTATATAATTGCTATATTTATCACCTAGTAACATGGCCACCACTAGGTTCTTAAAATTGGCTTCTTTCTATATTGGATTGTTTTTAGTTTAGCAAATTGTTTTAAACGGATCTTAGACCAGCACCTTCTATTTGTCTAAGGTTTAAAATTGGATAGGGTTTAGTTTATCTTGGTACCCTAACTTTCCAAAAGAGGCCAAACTAAAATCTAATATGTTGCTACCCTAGTGGGCCCATAACCCACTGGTCCCAAGACCTTTACTCAATACGTTTTAAAGCAAAGGTTATTTATTTTTTGAGATGACTTAAGCAATTGAGTCATGAAAATTATTAACTAAGTTTGCGAGATTTAAACAAGGTTTGAGTAACGATGCTAAGGTCAAAAGAGTTTTTTCAAAACCCTAGTGTTAAATAATCAAGTGGGAGAGGGGTTTGGAAAAACCCCACGGCCTTCCATTTTCGGTTCATGCTATCTCATTAGAGTGTTAGTGGGAGCGGCCATCCCTTCGGTGGAGTTCTTTACTAAAGATCGCTTAGATGGGTCAGTAGGTGAACTAATATGAATATTCGTAATGAGGTGTTAGTAGGAGCGGCCATCCCTTCGGTGGAGTTCTTTACTAAAGATCACTTCTATAGAATGTCAATGAGGTGTTGGTGGGAGCGGCCATCCCTTCGGTGGAGCTCTTTACTAAAGTTCACTTCAGGATTGGATTAAAGTCACTTCCCTTCGAAGGACTTGAGTCATAGACATTCTGGGAACGTTCATAAGAGATGGTAATACACTTGACATAAGACGGTGATGACCTCTCCCTAGGAGTTAGAGTTGTTTGTCATATGAGGCCAAACCAATCAGTGATTGGACTATCACTGGATATGCGTATCCAGACAGTGATAATCCAAATAAGCAGACCTTAACTCAACGTGACTGTAGGCTCGGCCATCCCTTCGATGGAGGGTCTATGAGGAGGTTGAGACACTGATACATTATAATTAGGGTTAAATAATGTAAAAAGTATAGTGCATGTTTTTCTTTTATTACAAGCACCATATACATGTTAGATATATACTGCCTGTCTAATTATAACCTGTTATATATCCAGAGAGATGGGGAAAGATTCTTTTAGCCCGTTGATGAGTATTCTGCGTGAGAACAAATTGACTGGCCCAAATTACGTAGACTGGAAAAGAAACCTTAACATAGTACTCACCGCTGAAGAGTACAAGTATGTTTTGTCGGAACCCTGTCCTACCATTGATGATTATTCTACAGATGACCAGCTAGAGGCTGAAAGGAAATGGAAAAAGGCGAATAGCATGGCCAAATGCTACATGCTTGCTTCCATGTCCAACGTGTTACAAACGCAGCATGAGCAAATGGACACAGCTTCTGATATCATGTTGTCCTTGTCTGAGATGTTCGCAGACAAAAGCAGGCCAGCAAGGCAAGCTGCTTTAAGGACAATCATGAATTCTAGGATGGCTGAGGGAACACCTGTCAGAGAGCACATGCTCAAAATGATGGATTGTTTCAATGAAGCTGAGATCCTAGGGGCTGAGATTGATGCAGGGAGTCAGATTGATATGATTCTCGAAACTCTGCCGGGGTCTTTCAACCAGTTCAAGCTCAACTTCAATATGAGCAAGATGGACATGACTCTCTCTGAGTTAATGAAAGAACTCCAGGCGGCAGAGGCCATCATGAAGCCTAAAGGCCAAGCTCACTTTTCCCAGTTTTCCTCTAAACTGAACCCGAAAGGAAAAAAGTTCAAGAAGAAGCAGGGTAAGGGAAAAGGACAGAAAAAGGGCAATGCTGGGAAGAAGGACAAGGGTACAGGTGAAAAGCCCAAAGGGAAATGCTTTAAGTGCGGCCTCAAAGGTCACTGGAAGAAAGATTGTCCCAAGCTCCTAGGCTCAGATAAGAAAGGTATATCTCTTTCCTACTACATTGAAACCTGTCATGTGGTTGATTCTACTGATTCTTGGATAGTAGACTCTGGAGCCACTAATCATATCTGCAATTCGTTGCAGGGGTTTCAGATAATGAAAAAGCTTGAGAAAGGGGAGTTTGACCTTAGAGTTGGAAATGGAGCAAAGATCTGGGCTGTTGCAGTGGGAGCTGTTACTTTACATTTTCCGCATGATAGGATATTAGTTTTAAATAATGTTATCTATGTTCCGGACATAAGGAAGAATTTAATTTCAGTTTCCAGACTTATTGAATTTCATTATTCAGTTTCTTTCCATTCTGGTGTTGATATCAGTAGAAATGGAAATATCATATGTTCCGGTAGAATGCATGACAACTTATTTTATATATATCATATTGCTCCCACACTGCATAATGTACAACTAGAAAGCTCATCTTCCCTCAAGAGGAAGGCTTCTTCGACCAATGACACTTATCTTTGGCACTTACGTTTGGGTCATATTAACCTAAAACGGATTCAGAGGTTGGTAGAGGATGGGCTTTTAAGCTCATTAGATCTCGAACCTTTACCTCAGTGTGAATCTTGCCTCATGGGAAAGATGACCAAAAGGTCATTCTCTGGAAAGGGACTGAGGTCAAAGGAGTTGTTAGAATTGGTTCACACTGATGTGTGTGGTCCTATGAACAAACTAGGTCGAGGAGGTTATGAGTATTTCATCACCTTCACTGATGATTACTCTAGGTATGGATATGTGTACCTAATGCGACGCAAGTCTGAAGCGTTTGATAAGTTCAAACAATTCAAGGCTGAGGCGGAGTTACAACTAGGGAAACATATCAAAGCTCTTCGATCTGATCGAGGTGGCGAGTACCTCCTGGGTGAGTTCAAGGAGTACCTCACACAACATGGGATTGTGTCTCAATTGTCTGCACCGGGTACACCCCAGCAAAATGGTGTAGCAGAGAGAAGAAACCGTACCCTTCTTGATATGGTAAGGTCCATAATGAGTCATGCAACCCTACCCATATCTTTTTGGGGATATGCCCTAGAAGCAGCAACATACATTTTGAATCTGGTACCTTCTAAATCAGTACCTAGGACACCTCAAGAAATGTGGACAGGTCGAAAACCCAGTTTAAGACATGTCCACATTTGGGGTTGTCCAGCCTATGTACTGAATGATAAAGCTACCAAGCTAGAACCCAGATCGGAAATGTGCTACTTCATTGGGTATCCTAAGGGAACGAGAGGAGGCATCTTTTATCATCCAAAGGAGCAAAAGGTGCTTATCAGCACTCATGCTAGATACTTGGAGGATGATTGCATGATGCACCAAGAGCTTGGTTGTAAAGAAACACTTGAGGAGATTCTTTCAGAAACTCTTGCAACATCTGTGCCAGATCCTGAGACTGTAGATAATCAAGACATTCCTTTTAACACTCCGGAGCCTCGTCGTAGTGGGAGAATTTCTAGACCACCAGATAGATACCTAGGAGTGTCTTTTATGACAGACTCCGAGGATCTGGTTGAGGATCCTACTAGTTACGATGAAGCAGTAACAGATATAGATGCTGACATGTGGCAGCAAGTGATGAAATCTGAATTGGATTCTCTGCATTCCAATCAAGTCTGGGAACTTGTGGATGCACCTGAAGGGATCAAACCCATAGGGTGCAAGTGGATCTACAAGAGAAAGAGAGGAGTGGATGGGAAGGTTGAAACCTTCAAAGCAAGACTGGTGGCGAAAGGATATACTCAGAAAGAGGGTATCGATTATGAGGAAACCTTCTCGCCAGTAGCCATGCTCAAGTCCATAAGGATTCTCTTAGCCATCGCATGTCATTATGACTACGAGATATGGCAGATGGATGTCAAGACAGCTTTTCTTAATGGAAGTCTTGACGAATGCATCTATATGATGCAACCAGAGGGATTCATTGCTGGTGGCCAAGAGAACATGGTCTGTAAACTTAAAAAGTCCATTTATGGACTTAAGCAAGCATCTAGGGCAAGGAACATCAAGTTTAATCAGGCAGTCAAATCCTTTGGCTTTGATCAAAACATTGATGAACCATGTGTGTATAAGAAAGGGAGTGGAAACGCAATTGCATTTTTAGTCCTATATGTGGATGACATATTACTCATTGGAAATGATGTTGGCATATTGTCGTCTGCTAAGGTTTGGTTATCATCTCAATTTCAGATGAAGGATTTGGGTGAGGCGAGCTATGTCTTAGGGATCAAGCTTTTGCGAGATCGCAAGAACAAGATGTTAGCCTTATCTCAATCTTCGTATATTGAGAAGATATTGGTCAAGTATAACATGCATGACTCCAAGAACGGCTTGCTACCTTCTAGACATGGAGTACCACTATCTCGGAATCAATGTCCGAAAACACCTGAGGAGATAGACAGCATGAGGAGAGTACCATATGCATCAGCTGTTGGAAGCCTCATGTATGCAATGTTGTGTACTAGACCAGATATCTGCTTTGCCGTTGGCATGGTTAGTAGATATCAATCAAACCCTGGACCTATGCACTGGACAGCTATTAAGCATATATTCAAGTATCTTCGGAGAACGAAAGATTATATGATAACATACCGAGCAGATGATCTAACGCCACTGGCGTATACAGACTCTGATTTCCAGTCGAATGTAGATGGCAGAAAGTCTACCTCGAGATACGTCTTTACTCTATCAGGAGGGGCTATATCATGGAGAAGTGTCAAGCAAGATTGTACTGCTGATTCTACCATGGAGGCAGAGTATGTGGCGGCATCGGAAGCTGCGAAGGAAGCAGTATGGCTCAGAAAATTTCTATTGGAATTGGGAGTAGTTCCTGCAGTTCAAAAACCGATTGTCATGTACTGCGACAATACTGGTGCAGTAGCTAACTGCAAAGAGCCTAGGAATCACAAAAAAGGCACGCTTATTCAGAGAAAGTACCACTTGATCCGGGAATTTGTCCAGGATGGAGAAATAGTGGTAGAGCAGATTGCCTCAGCAAATAACTTAGCTGGCCCATTTACTAAGACTCTTACTGAGAAAGTGTTTACTTCACATGTTGAGTCTATGGGAGTTAGGTTAGGTCGTAGTGATCTTTAGTGCAAGTGGGAGATTGTTGGGATTGGTGTACGCCCTAAAGCCCACTGACTGCACTCACATCTCTGTTACTGGATATTTATTGGTTATTTAATAGAATGACATCTTTCTCTTATTACTTGTGTATATGTATGGTTGTGTAAGGCCCATTGTTTTCTAGTAATGACTTGGGTGTGTAGTGGCTACACACAGTAAGGTCTGAGTCATGGACACTTGAAACAATAAACTTGTTCATAACTGAGAGATGGAGTTGGGCACTTCATCTTGGTATAAGTTATAATGAGATACTCTCCTGTATTCAAGGTGACTTACCGAAGTCACGGGAGGCTTTTCCGGATTTATCTCATTAGTGCATGTGTCATGCATTGAACAGGACCACTTGTAGGTGTGATCTCTAAAATAGTACTATCACAGAGATAGATCAATTCACCTCTTGCTACTGAGTGACCAGTGCTCTTAATCTTGAGCATTTGTGGATGAACTGACGAAGTCAAGTTCTTGTGCTTTAATTCACTATGGGTGAGATCCTGTTCATGGGTCAACAGCTCTGTGTTTTGGGTGCTCGGGCTTGATTAGTTGGGACGTGCAAATGCAGTATGGAATCTATGCCATCGTGTGATGGAATGATCGTCCCCTTAGAATTATCCGATTAATCATCAGAATCTAAGATCTTAGTATATGGATGTTCCATATGGATATTGAACTTGTGGGTCGCACCCTGGATCAAGAGAATGATATCCGGATGATGATTAAGTCAAGGGTATGAAGTTCTAAGGATGAGATGTAATCAAGAAGGTAGATAGTACATCGGTTAACCTACTTGATTATGGATGTTACATAGAGGGGCATTGTGGTCATTGTACTTGGTAGGTCAAAGACAATCGTCGGTTTATGATGAGCTTAATTTGCATTTAATATTGGTCCCTGGAGTGCAACCTTAACTCTCTAGTGGAATGAGTTAAGGTTAAAATGATCCTAGTGTTGCTATGGGGTTAGCATGAACATTTTGGTCATTTTGGAAGCCAAGGGCAAATATGTCTTTTGGTCCCTTCTCTAGCCACTTTCCTAGATTGGTAAGGTTTCCTAAATTGTTTAAATGTGTGGAGAAATAATTTTGAGTGTAAATTCAAATAGTCCCATGATGGCATACATGAATTACAACTCTAGATAAATTATTTGGTACATGGGCCATAGTAAGTGTGGGCTAGTCAAAGTGGTCCCCAGTATGTGGGTCCCAAGTTTGTTAAGGTCCCATTACTTGGAAGGAGTTCTCTTTGTGCAAGTTTTTCCTAAAGTTTAGTAGCTTTCTAATTCTATTTGGAAACTAAAACTAAGAGGGAAAGGTGTTGGACGTCCACATGGGGGTTGTTTCCTTTTTTAGAAAGTCTTTCTTGGTTTCCTTATTCTTTAAGGAAAGATCTTCTAAAAGGTTTTCAGCTCTATATATAGCTGGTGGCTTCTCCTTGGACGTGGAAATACATTAAGAGATCAAGAGGAAAAAGCCCTTGGGCGTGGGAGATAGAGAGAGCAACCAGCCACTTCCTTTTGGACGTCCATAGCTACTTTATGCACAATAGAATTCTTCTTGGCTGGTCCTTGTTTTCTTCTTGAAGAAAACCCACTTCAGATCTGATCTTCTCACATAAGATCAAGGAAAAACAAGAAGAGAGAAACCTGGTTGTGTTCCCACCAACACTAACCAATCAGATTTGGAGAAAGAGGAATAGAGAAGAAGACTAGAAGGAAACTATTGCAAGAAATTCCAGCAAGGTGTGCAGGAATTTAAAGGCAGTAGATCTGATCTTCAAGTTCAGATCTTGGAGTTTATTCAGCCAAAGAACATCAGGTATTTCTTCTCCATTGTATCTAATTTGATTACACACAAGTTGGTCTTGGTTTCATGGAGTTTTATGCATGTTTCATGGCTGCCAAATCAGATTAGTTTCAGTGTTTTAAAAACTAGATCAGCCATGGACGTCCTCTGTCATATGATTTCAGATCTGTAATGCATTATCTTTCAGTGGTATCAGAGCCTCTCCATGTGAAATCATGATCCCATGTTGTGTGGTTTTCATTCCTAGATTAATTAAGGGCATGGTGGCGCCCTTTAGGATGTTATTTCCTGCATATATAGTGTGCAGGAATTTTTCCAGGCTGCTGGAATTTTTCCAGAACACAGTTTAGTGCAGTTTTGGAGTGCAGGGTTTTTTTTTTTCAGATTGCTGGAATAATTTCAGAAGTTGTATAGTGCTGCACAATGCACTATGAATGCACTAAAGACTGCTGGAATAATTTCAGAATGATGTTTAGTGCTGTACAATGCACTATGAATGCACTAACCTCTTTGTTTGCAGCCATATAATTGCATCCTTGATGGTTCGCATGTATGTGTGTGGATTTGGATGTTTTTTAATTAGTTGAAAAGTGTACGATTGCGCGTTTAGCAATCATAGGAGGTTGTAATATTTCCTTGATTATATTTCAACTAGTCTTGATGTAAGCTTTCTTGAAAAGCATAGGTATATCCAATGTAATCTTTGGTTTTGTTTTTCATGGGTTTGCTTGTATGAAATTAATTTATTGTAACAAGCAAAAAGAAGAAAGTTTGAAGCAAGGAAGGTTGCAACAGACCGGATTCCATGGTGGTGGAGGCAACGAAAGTTTCCTAGTGCGAAAAGGACTCCTAACCAAGTATCCTAGTTGGATTAGGATTCCTAATTGGATAAGGATTTGAAGTCCGAAGAGCAGGGAGCCATCAAGGATTGCATTCTTTTATTTACTTTTATATATGGAATGCATGGTTGAATGCTTTATATAATTGCTATATTTATCACCTAGTAACATGGCCACCACTAGGTTCTTAAAATTGGCTTCTTTCTATATTGGATTGTTTTTAGTTTAGCAAATTGTTTTAAACGGATCTTAGACCAGCACCTTCTATTTGTCTAAGGTTTAAAATTGGATAGGGTTTAGTTTATCTTGGTACCCTAACTTTCCAAAAGAGGCCAAACTAAAATCTAATATGTTGCTACCCTAGTGGGCCCATAACCCACTGGTCCCAAGACCTTTACTCAATACGTTTTAAAGCAAAGGTTATTTATTTTTTGAGATGACTTAAGCAATTGAGTCATGAAAATTATTAACTAAGTTTGCGAGATTTAAACAAGGTTTGAGTAACGATGCTAAGGTCAAAAGAGTTTTTTCAAAACCCTAGTGTTAAATAATCAAGTGGGAGAGGGGTTTGGAAAAACCCCACGGCCTTCCATTTTCGGTTCATGCTATCTCATTAGAGTGTTAGTGGGAGCGGCCATCCCTTCGGTGGAGTTCTTTACTAAAGATCGCTTAGATGGGTCAGTAGGTGAACTAATATGAATATTCGTAATGAGGTGTTAGTAGGAGCGGCCATCCCTTCGGTGGAGTTCTTTACTAAAGATCACTTCTATAGAATGTCAATGAGGTGTTGGTGGGAGCGGCCATCCCTTCGGTGGAGCTCTTTACTAAAGTTCACTTCAGGATTGGATTAAAGTCACTTCCCTTCGAAGGACTTGAGTCATAGACATTCTGGGAACGTTCATAAGAGATGGTAATACACTTGACATAAGACGGTGATGACCTCTCCCTAGGAGTTAGAGTTGTTTGTCATATGAGGCCAAACCAATCAGTGATTGGACTATCACTGGATATGCGTATCCAGACAGTGATAATCCAAATAAGCAGACCTTAACTCAACGTGACTGTAGGCTCGGCCATCCCTTCGATGGAGGGTCTATGAGGAGGTTGAGACACTGATACATTATAATTAGGGTTAAATAATGTAAAAAGTATAGTGCATGTTTTTCTTTTTATTACAAGCACCATATACATGTTACATATATACTGCCTGTCTAATTATAACCTGTTATATATCCAGAGAGATGGGGAAAGATTCTTTTAGCCCGTTGATGAGTATTCTGCGTGAGAACAAATTGACTGGCCCAAATTACGTAGACTGGAAAAGAAACCTTAACATAGTACTCACCGCTGAAGAGTACAAGTATGTTTTGTCGGAACCCTGTCCTACCATTGATGATTATTCTACAGATGACCAGCTAGAGGCTGAAAGGAAATGGAAAAAGGCGAATAGCATGGCCAAATGCTACATGCTTGCTTCCATGTCCAACGTGTTGCAAACGCAGCATGAGCAAATGGACACAGCTTCTGATATCATGTTGTCCTTGTCTGAGATGTTCGCAGACAAAAGCAGGCCAGCAAGGCAAGCTGCTTTAAGGACAATCATGAATTCTAGGATGGCTGAGGGAACACCTGTCAGAGAGCACATGCTCAAAATGATGGATTGTTTCAATGAAGCTGAGATCCTAGGGGCTGAGATTGATGCAGGGAGTCAGATTGATATGATTCTCGAAACTCTGCCGGGGTCTTTCAACCAGTTCAAGCTCAACTTCAATATGAGCAAGATGGACATGACTCTCTCTGAGTTAATGAAAGAACTCCAGGCGGCAGAGGCCATCATGAAGCCTAAAGGCCAAGCTCACTTTTCCCAGTTTTCCTCTAAACTGAACCCGAAAGGAAAAAAGTTCAAGAAGAAGCAGGGTAAGGGAAAAGGACAGAAAAAGGGCAATGCTGGGAAGAAGGACAAGGGTACAGGTGAAAAGCCCAAAGGGAAATGCTTTAAGTGCGGCCTCAAAGGTCACTGGAAGAAAGATTGTCCCAAGCTCCTAGGCTCAGATAAGAAAGGTATATCTCTTTCCTACTACATTGAAACCTGTCATGTGGTTGATTCTACTGATTCTTGGATAGTAGACTCTGGAGCCACTAATCATATCTGCAATTCGTTGCAGGGGTTTCAGATAATGAAAAAGCTTGAGAAAGGGGAGTTTGACCTTAGAGTTGGAAATGGAGCAAAGATCTGGGCTGTTGCAGTGGGAGCTGTTACTTTACATTTTCCGCATGATAGGATATTAGTTTTAAATAATGTTATCTATGTTCCGGACATAAGGAAGAATTTAATTTCAGTTTCCAGACTTATTGAATTTCATTATTCAGTTTCTTTCCATTCTGGTGTTGATATCAGTAGAAATGGAAATATCATATGTTCCGGTAGAATGCATGACAACTTATTTTATATATATCATATTGCTCCCACACTGCATAATGTACAACTAGAAAGCTCATCTTCCCTCAAGAGGAAGGCTTCTTCGACCAATGACACTTATCTTTGGCACTTACGTTTGGGTCATATTAACCTAAAACGGATTCAGAGGTTGGTAGAGGATGGGCTTTTAAGCTCATTAGATCTCGAACCTTTACCTCAGTGTGAATCTTGCCTCATGGGAAAGATGACCAAAAGGTCATTCTCTGGAAAGGGACTGAGGTCAAAGGAGTTGTTAGAATTGGTTCACACTGATGTGTGTGGTCCTATGAACAAACTAGGTCGAGGAGGTTATGAGTATTTCATCACCTTCACTGATGATTACTCTAGGTATGGATATGTGTACCTAATGCGACGCAAGTCTGAAGCGTTTGATAAGTTCAAACAATTCAAGGCTGAGGCGGAGTTACAACTAGGGAAACATATCAAAGCTCTTCGATCTGATCGAGGTGGCGAGTACCTCCTGGGTGAGTTCAAGGAGTACCTCACACAACATGGGATTGTGTCTCAATTGTCTGCACCGGGTACACCCCAGCAAAATGGTGTAGCAGAGAGAAGAAACCGTACCCTTCTTGATATGGTAAGGTCCATAATGAGTCATGCAACCCTACCCATATCTTTTTGGGGATATGCCCTAGAAGCAGCAACATACATTTTGAATCTGGTACCTTCTAAATCAGTACCTAGGACACCTCAAGAAATGTGGACAGGTCGAAAACCCAGTTTAAGACATGTCCACATTTGGGGTTGTCCAGCCTATGTACTGAATGATAAAGCTACCAAGCTAGAACCCAGATCGGAAATGTGCTACTTCATTGGGTATCCTAAGGGAACGAGAGGAGGCATCTTTTATCATCCAAAGGAGCAAAAGGTGCTTATCAGCACTCATGCTAGATACTTGGAGGATGATTGCATGATGCACCAAGAGCTTGGTTGTAAAGAAACACTTGAGGAGATTCTTTCAGAAACTCTTGCAACATCTGTGCCAGATCCTGAGACTGTAGATAATCAAGACATTCCTTTTAACACTCCGGAGCCTCGTCGTAGTGGGAGAATTTCTAGACCACCAGATAGATACCTAGGAGTGTCTTTTATGACAGACTCCGAGGATCTGGTTGAGGATCCTACTAGTTACGATGAAGCAGTAACAGATATAGATGCTGACATGTGGCAGCAAGTGATGAAATCTGAATTGGATTCTCTGCATTCCAATCAAGTCTGGGAACTTGTGGATGCACCTGAAGGGATCAAACCCATAGGGTGCAAGTGGATCTACAAGAGAAAGAGAGGAGTGGATGGGAAGGTTGAAACCTTCAAAGCAAGACTGGTGGCGAAAGGATATACTCAGAAAGAGGGTATCGATTATGAGGAAACCTTCTCGCCAGTAGCCATGCTCAAGTCCATAAGGATTCTCTTAGCCATCGCATGTCATTATGACTACGAGATATGGCAGATGGATGTCAAGACAGCTTTTCTTAATGGAAGTCTTGACGAATGCATCTATATGATGCAACCAGAGGGATTCATTGCTGGTGGCCAAGAGAACATGGTCTGTAAACTTAAAAAGTCCATTTATGGACTTAAGCAAGCATCTAGGGCAAGGAACATCAAGTTTAATCAGGCAGTCAAATCCTTTGGCTTTGATCAAAACATTGATGAACCATGTGTGTATAAGAAAGGGAGTGGAAACGCAATTGCATTTTTAGTCCTATATGTGGATGACATATTACTCATTGGAAATGATGTTGGCATATTGTCGTCTGCTAAGGTTTGGTTATCATCTCAATTTCAGATGAAGGATTTGGGTGAGGCGAGCTATGTCTTAGGGATCAAGCTTTTGCGAGATCGCAAGAACAAGATGTTAGCCTTATCTCAATCTTCGTATATTGAGAAGATATTGGTCAAGTATAACATGCATGACTCCAAGAACGGCTTGCTACCTTCTAGACATGGAGTACCACTATCTCGGAATCAATGTCCGAAAACACCTGAGGAGATAGACAGCATGAGGAGAGTACCATATGCATCAGCTGTTGGAAGCCTCATGTATGCAATGTTGTGTACTAGACCAGATATCTGCTTTGCCGTTGGCATGGTTAGTAGATATCAATCAAACCCTGGACCTATGCACTGGACAGCTATTAAGCATATATTCAAGTATCTTCGGAGAACGAAAGATTATATGATAACATACCGAGCAGATGATCTAACGCCACTGGCGTATACAGACTCTGATTTCCAGTCGAATGTAGATGGCAGAAAGTCTACCTCGAGATACGTCTTTACTCTATCAGGAGGGGCTATATCATGGAGAAGTGTCAAGCAAGATTGTACTGCTGATTCTACCATGGAGGCAGAGTATGTGGCGGCATCGGAAGCTGCGAAGGAAGCAGTATGGCTCAGAAAATTTCTATTGGAATTGGGAGTAGTTCCTGCAGTTCAAAAACCGATTGTCATGTACTGCGACAATACTGGTGCAGTAGCTAACTGCAAAGAGCCTAGGAATCACAAAAAAGGCACGCTTATTCAGAGAAAGTACCACTTGATCCGGGAATTTGTCCAGGATGGAGAAATAGTGGTAGAGCAGATTGCCTCAGCAAATAACTTAGCTGGCCCATTTACTAAGACTCTTACTGAGAAAGTGTTTACTTCACATGTTGAGTCTATGGGAGTTAGGTTAGGTCGTAGTGATCTTTAGTGCAAGTGGGAGATTGTTGGGATTGGTGTACGCCCTAAAGCCCACTGACTGCACTCACATCTCTGTTACTGGATATTTATTGGTTATTTAATAGAATGACATCTTTCTCTTATTACTTGTGTATATGTATGGTTGTGTAAGGCCCATTGTTTTCTAGTAATGACTTGGGTGTGTAGTGGCTACACACAGTAAGGTCTGAGTCATGGACACTTGAAACAATAAACTTGTTCATAACTGAGAGATGGAGTTGGGCACTTCATCTTGGTATAAGTTATAATGAGATACTCTCCTGTATTCAAGGTGACTTACCGAAGTCACGGGAGGCTTTTCCGGATTTATCTCATTAGTGCATGTGTCATGCATTGAACAGGACCACTTGTAGGTGTGATCTCTAAAATAGTACTATCACAGAGATAGATCAATTCACCTCTTGCTACTGAGTGACCAGTGCTCTTAATCTTGAGCATTTGTGGATGAACTGACGAAGTCAAGTTCTTGTGCTTTAATTCACTATGGGTGAGATCCTGTTCATGGGTCAACAGCTCTGTGTTTTGGGTGCTCGGGCTTGATTAGTTGGGACGTGCAAATGCAGTATGGAATCTATGCCATCGTGTGATGGAATGATCGTCCCCTTAGAATTATCCGATTAATCATCAGAATCTAAGATCTTAGTATATGGATGTTCCATATGGATATTGAACTTGTGGGTCGCACCCTGGATCAAGAGAATGATATCCGGATGATGATTAAGTCAAGGGTATGAAGTTCTAAGGATGAGATGTAATCAAGAAGGTAGATAGTACATCGGTTAACCTACTTGATTATGGATGTTACATAGAGGGGCATTGTGGTCATTGTACTTGGTAGGTCAAAGACAATCGTCGGTTTATGATGAGCTTAATTTGCATTTAATATTGGTCCCTGGAGTGCAACCTTAACTCTCTAGTGGAATGAGTTAAGGTTAAAATGATCCTAGTGTTGCTATGGGGTTAGCATGAACATTTTGGTCATTTTGGAAGCCAAGGGCAAATATGTCTTTTGGTCCCTTCTCTAGCCACTTTCCTAGATTGGTAAGGTTTCCTAAATTGTTTAAATGTGTGGAGAAATAATTTTGAGTGTAAATTCAAATAGTCCCATGATGGCATACATGAATTACAACTCTAGATAAATTATTTGGTACATGGGCCATAGTAAGTGTGGGCTAGTCAAAGTGGTCCCCAGTATGTGGGTCCCAAGTTTGTTAAGGTCCCATTACTTGGAAGGAGTTCTCTTTGTGCAAGTTTTTCCTAAAGTTTAGTAGCTTTCTAATTCTATTTGGAAACTAAAACTAAGAGGGAAAGGTGTTGGACGTCCACATGGGGGTTGTTTCCTTTTTTAGAAAGTCTTTCTTGGTTTCCTTATTCTTTAAGGAAAGATCTTCTAAAAGGTTTTCAGCTCTATATATAGCTGGTGGCTTCTCCTTGGACGTGGAAATACATTAAGAGATCAAGAGGAAAAAGCCCTTGGGCGTGGGAGATAGAGAGAGCAACCAGCCACTTCCTTTTGGACGTCCATAGCTACTTTATGCACAATAGAATTCTTCTTGGCTGGTCCTTGTTTTCTTCTTGAAGAAAACCCACTTCAGATCTGATCTTCTCACATAAGATCAAGGAAAAACAAGAAGAGAGAAACCTGGTTGTGTTCCCACCAACACTAACCAATCAGATTTGGAGAAAGAGGAATAGAGAAGAAGACTAGAAGGAAACTATTGCAAGAAATTCCAGCAAGGTGTGCAGGAATTTAAAGGCAGTAGATCTGATCTTCAAGTTCAGATCTTGGAGTTTATTCAGCCAAAGAACATCAGGTATTTCTTCTCCATTGTATCTAATTTGATTACACACAAGTTGGTCTTGGTTTCATGGAGTTTTATGCATGTTTCATGGCTGCCAAATCAGATTAGTTTCAGTGTTTTAAAAACTAGATCAGCCATGGACGTCCTCTGTCATATGATTTCAGATCTGTAATGCATTATCTTTCAGTGGTATCAGAGCCTCTCCATGTGAAATCATGATCCCATGTTGTGTGGTTTTCATTCCTAGATTAATTAAGGGCATGGTGGCGCCCTTTAGGATGTTATTTCCTGCATATATAGTGTGCAGGAATTTTTCCAGGCTGCTGGAATTTTTCCAGAACACAGTTTAGTGCAGTTTTGGAGTGCAGGGTTTTTTTTTTTCAGATTGCTGGAATAATTTCAGAAGTTGTATAGTGCTGCACAATGCACTATGAATGCACTAAAGACTGCTGGAATAATTTCAGAATGATGTTTAGTGCTGTACAATGCACTATGAATGCACTAACCTCTTTGTTTGCAGCCATATAATTGCATCCTTGATGGTTCGCATGTATGTGTGTGGATTTGGATGTTTTTTAATTAGTTGAAAAGTGTACGATTGCGCGTTTAGCAATCATAGGAGGTTGTAATATTTCCTTGATTATATTTCAACTAGTCTTGATGTAAGCTTTCTTGAAAAGCATAGGTATATCCAATGTAATCTTTGGTTTTGTTTTTCATGGGTTTGCTTGTATGAAATTAATTTATTGTAACAAGCAAAAAGAAGAAAGTTTGAAGCAAGGAAGGTTGCAACAGACCGGATTCCATGGTGGTGGAGGCAACGAAAGTTTCCTAGTGCGAAAAGGACTCCTAACCAAGTATCCTAGTTGGATTAGGATTCCTAATTGGATAAGGATTTGAAGTCCGAAGAGCAGGGAGCCATCAAGGATTGCATTCTTTTATTTACTTTTATATATGGAATGCATGGTTGAATGCTTTATATAATTGCTATATTTATCACCTAGTAACATGGCCACCACTAGGTTCTTAAAATTGGCTTCTTTCTATATTGGATTGTTTTTAGTTTAGCAAATTGTTTTAAACGGATCTTAGACCAGCACCTTCTATTTGTCTAAGGTTTAAAATTGGATAGGGTTTAGTTTATCTTGGTACCCTAACTTTCCAAAAGAGGCCAAACTAAAATCTAATATGTTGCTACCCTAGTGGGCCCATAACCCACTGGTCCCAAGACCTTTACTCAATACGTTTTAAAGCAAAGGTTATTTATTTTTTGAGATGACTTAAGCAATTGAGTCATGAAAATTATTAACTAAGTTTGCGAGATTTAAACAAGGTTTGAGTAACGATGCTAAGGTCAAAAGAGTTTTTTCAAAACCCTAGTGTTAAATAATCAAGTGGGAGAGGGGTTTGGAAAAACCCCACGGCCTTCCATTTTCGGTTCATGCTATCTCATTAGAGTGTTAGTGGGAGCGGCCATCCCTTCGGTGGAGTTCTTTACTAAAGATCGCTTAGATGGGTCAGTAGGTGAACTAATATGAATATTCGTAATGAGGTGTTAGTAGGAGCGGCCATCCCTTCGGTGGAGTTCTTTACTAAAGATCACTTCTATAGAATGTCAATGAGGTGTTGGTGGGAGCGGCCATCCCTTCGGTGGAGCTCTTTACTAAAGTTCACTTCAGGATTGGATTAAAGTCACTTCCCTTCGAAGGACTTGAGTCATAGACATTCTGGGAACGTTCATAAGAGATGGTAATACACTTGACATAAGACGGTGATGACCTCTCCCTAGGAGTTAGAGTTGTTTGTCATATGAGGCCAAACCAATCAGTGATTGGACTATCACTGGATATGCGTATCCAGACAGTGATAATCCAAATAAGCAGACCTTAACTCAACGTGACTGTAGGCTCGGCCATCCCTTCGATGGAGGGTCTATGAGGAGGTTGAGACACTGATACATTATAATTAGGGTTAAATAATGTAAAAAGTATAGTGCATGTTTTTCTTTTTATTACAAGCACCATATACATGTTACATATATACTGCCTGTCTAATTATAACCTGTTATATATCCAGAGAGATGGGGAAAGATTCTTTTAGCCCGTTGATGAGTATTCTGCGTGAGAACAAATTGACTGGCCCAAATTACGTAGACTGGAAAAGAAACCTTAACATAGTACTCACCGCTGAAGAGTACAAGTATGTTTTGTCGGAACCCTGTCCTACCATTGATGATTATTCTACAGATGACCAGCTAGAGGCTGAAAGGAAATGGAAAAAGGCGAATAGCATGGCCAAATGCTACATGCTTGCTTCCATGTCCAACGTGTTGCAAACGCAGCATGAGCAAATGGACACAGCTTCTGATATCATGTTGTCCTTGTCTGAGATGTTCGCAGACAAAAGCAGGCCAGCAAGGCAAGCTGCTTTAAGGACAATCATGAATTCTAGGATGGCTGAGGGAACACCTGTCAGAGAGCACATGCTCAAAATGATGGATTGTTTCAATGAAGCTGAGATCCTAGGGGCTGAGATTGATGCAGGGAGTCAGACTGATATGATTCTCGAAACTCTGCCGGGGTCTTTCAACCAGTTCAAGCTCAACTTCAATATGAGCAAGATGGACATGACTCTCTCTGAGTTAATGAAAGAACTCCAGGCGGCAGAGGCCATCATGAAGCCTAAAGGCCAAGCTCACTTTTCCCAGTTTTCCTCTAAACTGAACCCGAAAGGGAAAAAGTTCAAGAAGAAGCAGGGTAAGGGAAAAGGACAGAAAAAGGGCAATGCTGGGAAGAAGGACAAGGGTACAGGTGAAAAGCCCAAAGGGAAATGCTTTAAGTGCGGCCTCAAAGGTCACTGGAAGAAAGATTGTCCCAAGCTCCTAGGCTCAGATAAGAAAGGTATATCTCTTTCCTACTACATTGAAACCTGTCATGTGGTTGATTCTACTGATTCTTGGATAGTAGACTCTGGAGCCACTAATCATATCTGCAATTCGTTGCAGGGGTTTCAGATAATGAAAAAGCTTGAGAAAGGGGAGTTTGACCTTAGAGTTGGAAATGGAGCAAAGATCTGGGCTGTTGCAGTGGGAGCTGTTACTTTACATTTTCCGCATGATAGGATATTAGTTTTAAATAATGTTATCTATGTTCCCGACATAAGGAAGAATTTAATTTCAGTTTCCAGACTTATTGAATTTCATTATTCAGTTTCTTTCCATTCTGGTGTTGATATCAGTAGAAATGGAAGTATCATATGTTCCGGTAGAATGCATGACAACTTATTTTATATATATCCTATTGCTCCCACACTGCATAATGTACAACTAGAAAGCTCATCTTCCCTCAAGAGGAAGGCTTCTTCGACCAATGACACTTATCTTTGGCACTTACGTTTGGGTCATATTAACCTAAAACGGATTCAGAGGTTGGTAGAGGATGGGCTTTTAAGTTCATTAGATCTCGAACCTTTACCTCAGTGTGAATCTTGTCTCATGGGAAAGATGACCAAAAGGTCATTCTCTGGAAAGGGACTGAGGTCAAAGGAGTTGTTAGAATTGGTTCACACTGATGTGTGTGGTCCTATGAACAAACTAGCTCGAGGAGGTTATGAGTATTTCATCACCTTCACTGATGATTACTCTAGGTATGGATATGTGTACCTAATGCGACGCAAGTCTGAAGCGTTTGATAAGTTCAAACAATTCAAAGCTGAGGCGGAGTTACAACTAGGGAAACATATCAAAGCTCTTCGATCTGATCCGGTGGGGAGAAAGAGGAATAGAGAAGAAGACTAGAAGGAAACTATTGCAAGAGATTCCAGCAAGGTGTGCAGGAATTTAAAGGCAGTAGATCTGATCTTCAAGTTCAGATCTTGGAGTTTATTCAGCCAAAGAACATCAGGTATTTCTTCTCCATTGTATCTAATTTGATTACACACAAGTTGGTCTTGGTTTCATGGAGTTTTATGCATGTTTCATGGCTGCCAAATCAGATTAGTTTCAGTGTTTTAAAAACTAGATCAGCCATGGACGTCCTCTGTCATATGATTTCCGATCTGTAATGCATTATCTTTCAGTGGAGTGAGGGGAGAAGAGAAAATGAGTGGGGAGAGAGAGAGAGAAAGGAATGGGTTTGGTCTCGGTCACGTTTTGGGTCGGGTTCGAGGGTCCGGATCGAGATGCAACAGAAGAATAAAATCCGGGAAATTAGGTAATCTACCCGATGGTGTCAAAATCTCGAAAAGCGGAAAATACTAAAAAGCCCTCGGAACTTTTCGGAAATAACGACACACACACCCAAACGGGCTCGGATCTCAACCCAATTTCCCACGCGCAACCCTAAAGATTAATCGGACCTGTTTGGCTTATAACGAGCTTAATTAGCTAAAAGCACAATTAACTAAGCTAATTACAACCTTGGAATTTCAGGATGTTACAGCATTGATTTAAGAAAACTTGAAATCTTGATTTATACATGCATTGTTTTTAAGATATTGATTTATGCATGATTTGTTTTTAATCTTGGATGCATTTGTTTTTTGAATAAGTAGTTTTTAGAAATCAAGCTAGCCATTGTTTTTATGGTTTTGAATCTTTTTTGGCTTTTTATGTTTCATGTTTTAAAACCCTTAGAATGATTTAAAACATGTTTTTAAGCTTGATTTAATGGCCCAAAAAATTCCCAACCAAAAATACTTTGAAAAATGGATTTTAGGGAATTTTGGTCCCAGGCCAGAAACGCAGTGTACCAGGTCGACCGAGCCAGGCCCAGGTCGACCGGGTATACTGCCGTTGGCCATTTTTCAAATGGTCACTTTTTTTACTGTTGTGAAGGCCAGGTCGACCGGGGAAAGTGCAGGTCAACCGGGGGCACGCAGGAACTCACTTTTTGAGTATAAAACCAAGTTCATTCCTTTTCAAAAGTTGGAGATCTTGAAGACTCTTTTGAGGTGCTTTGAGACAAAGGAAAGGGGATGAACTAAGAGAGACCAAAGAGTCATTTGGAGAGCTAAAGCTTGGATTAATGAAGTTAAATCTCTAAGTAAGCTCTACCTCTCTTAATCATAGTTTATATGCTTTGTTTAAATTATTGGTAAATGATTTTTAGCATGATAACTATGATGTGTTGAATCCATTCTTCTCTTAATCTTTGATCTAATTAAGATTGGATTCTTCACTTTGTTTTCAAACCAAGTTTTGTTTTAAAATCTTCATTAATCATGCTTAGCCTAAATCTTTGATTTCTTTTAGCATGATTCATTTTCTTGGTTGAAACTCTATTTGTTGTTTTCATTCATTTAAACTTTAGTTAAATTAATTTGGTTTTGAAAACAACATTGCACATGCATCACATGTTCTAAGTTAGTCATTTTCATACAACTTGTGAGTCTTTGATTTTCATGTCATTAAGAAGTTGTTTCTCATACATGTGATTTGCATTAAACTTCAATCAAATCTTTTATGTTCCTTAAACTTTGAAATGCTTTGAGCATATATTTGAATGAGCCTTCTTTTTAAACTTGATTGAAGTTATCACACACACACATCATGAGCATACACATTTGCATTCATATAGTGTTTGTGTGAGTTGATTTACACTTTCATATTAGCCTATTTAAGAGGCAATTTCATTGAGCTTAAATTGTATCTCTTAGAGTGATCTTTTGTGAAGACACCTTCTTAGAGAAATCTTTCTTTTGTAAAGGTTATTGCTTAGCCTAAGAAAAGCATTGTGTAAAGGTTATTGCTTAGCCTTGAAAGGCATCTTGTAAAGGTTATTGCTTAGCCTAGTAAAAAGCATACTTAGTGGAAATCAGGTGGGGTGATTGGATCACAAGCCGGTAGTGGACGTAGGCATTGACGCCGAACCACTATAAACCTTTGTGTTGTGGTGCTTGCTTTTGTTGTGATTGTTTATATTAGCTTCCACATCTTGTTTGATTAATCATCACTTGTGACTAGTTTATGTTAAGAAGTTAAAATTTGTCTTAATTGGTCACATATTGTAGCTCACCCTATTCACCCCCCTCTAGGGTTCGGATCCCCGGACTTTCATTGGGTTATCTTGATCTCAGTATCCAAGCTCGGAAATAGTGGCAGCTAGTGTTGGAATATAGGTGGGCCTTCCAGACAGGTTTCAAAAACTTTTGACCCACTTGATACAGGGATCAATAATCTTGAAAGCATTAAACCCAATCCAGGATGCAACCCCTCAATCTCATAAACCATGTACAGCAACATAACCTATCTAGAAGATAGAAAATAGCACATAAACATGTAACCACGAAATCTACAGCATACAAGGATGTAGATATACCTTTGGAGCTTTGTAGTGCTCTAATGGAGAATTTGAGTTCTTTCCTTTGATGATGAACACCTTCACTATCCAATTCAGAATCTCCAACACCTTTTGATCTTCCACGCTATGACCCGTATTAGATCTCTTTTCTCAAGAAGATGGTGGAATCTTCAAGAGAAAACCCAACTAGTAACTATAAGGAACTAAAGGTGAAAGAGAGGAGAACTTAGAGAGGAAGAGAACTTGTGCAACTCTTGCACAAAGGGGTTGGAATTGTTCTATGTATTATGCACGACCAAGAAGGGTTCATTCCTCTTTATATAGCCCTCCAATCCACCTGTTTTCCTATTTGAAATAGAAGTTTAACTCCCATTACAAAATAGTAAACTTCTCCCTTGCCAGTTGCCATAGAAGTCTCACTTCCACAACAATTAGTAGCTTTCTCCTTTCAAATTAAAATAGAAGTCCTACTTCCATTAATAATTAGTAGCTTACCATTACCACTATTAGAAGTCTCACTTCAAATAGAAATAGTAACCTTCCTTTTAGAGTTCAAGTAGAATTAGTATCTTTCTAATAACTTGGGCTAGCGTGGGGACCACTAGGGATTCCTTAGAAAGCTAGCTCCAACTGGGACATGCAACCCCACATCTCATGTGTAATCCGGGCCCACAGTTAATTGCAAATAACTCCACTATATAAATGCAATTGCACTCCAGTCTTAGGAATAAATTATAATGAAGACCCTAAACTTCCTCAATGCCACAAGTAGGCCCCTCCATCTATATCCATGGATTAATTGGACCTATCCACCAAATTAGATCCATATCTTATTATCCTTGAGCCCCAATTAATTATAATGATCATTTGGTACCGATCCAATTAACTCTTAATTGGAATGGGTGCGCACTTACCAATGATAGATCCATTAATTGGCATAAGTTGATATTAAAGATAGATTCCATCTTGACCATTGAATGTTCCCACAGCTCCACTACCACGTACCCAAATCACCGAGGTGTTGACCTACAATTGGCCTCACTCATTGGTGACTCAAAGCAAATGAATAGATAGAAACTTGAGTTCATTAATGTCTTAGGATTATGAGCCTATTGCTAGGGAATTATGAGAGCAAACCTTAAATTTAAGACAGTGTATATAAGGTGCTTCTCATGGTCCTTTAATACATCCAATGTACCAGCACCATGATCCAGAATCTTACATTCCGATGATCGAGACAAATCACACTATCTCATAGTGATCAAAGTACTGCAACCTTGTCACATGAGATGTCCAATTTCATCACTGGTTGTGAAAATATTTAAGTATAAGATTTGTAATATATATCTCCTGTATGTGGATCTCATCCATACACATGTATTACATCTAGTATACTTGTGGACTCCGGTTCATCTCATGAACTATTATGTCATTTGTATTGGTTATGTGCATGTATATAAAACACCATTCATCTCATGAAAGGAAAAGCATGATTGTATTGATAAATAAAGAAATGAATCAATTTATTACATCATATACCCTTGGTATTGAGACCATAAAACTAACAGCTAGCACCGAGCTTGAGTTAGCTTCGGTAAAGTACCAGCTAGCCTTGCCTTGGTTTCGGTATGAATCACCACGACGACAATGCCAGGATGCCTCCATACCTGGTCTCGGTATCATCTTCAGCTCGGTACTGCCAACTAAGATCAGTACTAAGCCATAATTGCACTCCATAAAGCTATGGCTACATTGTAGAATGTACTGACAGATAAGACGGGAGCTGGATGATGATAAGGGGTTGTCCTTATCTAGCGATCACGTCCACATTAATACGAGAAGTCAGCACATGATCCAATGGGACAATGCCTCCACCTACCTACACTAAGGAAACATAGTGTGGGGTGATGGCAGAGTACTTCCACCTACCTCCACCAAGGGAATGATCTGAAGAGACTCCCCCCCTATATATATGCATGAGGTAAACCCACAAAAGGCATGCTATCAGATATGTCCATACTCTAAACTCTCTCTTCTTCTTCACTCTCCATCCTTGGTTCAATGACAGCACTAACTCAGGCATCGGAGTGCCTCCAGCTGACTGCAGCCAGGGCATCTGACCTTTGTCTCTTTTCTCCTTCCCTTTCAGGTCTTAGGCGGTTAATCTTCCCCAAAGAAGTTTTACAGCAATAATAGAAGCTTAATATCCACTTAACTAAGCCTGTAATATTTAGGCACTTACAGGTAAAATGCTTATGTAGGCTTCTACTTTGACACCTCCCAACTATTTCATTTTTCCAACATGTAGTGTCTCTGCCAACTATAGCAATAGTGAGGATGTTTGCCACTGTCTCCTCGTCCCACCACTACCCGAGAGCCTCGGTGTTCGATCCTGGGAGAAGATGTCAGTCCTGTTTCAAGAGGCTACTAACCGGAAGAGGAGGGGGATTTGGATGTCTTGGTTCTGGGGAACCATCCTCGTAACCTGGGATCCAATGATCTCTGAGGCATCAATGCGAGTTCCCTCCCCAACAGACCAAAATAAGTTATCGAGGATGTGGTGTTTGTATTTCAACATTTGTTTCTAGAGGGTTGAATCTTTGGCCTTTGTGGTGGAATCTCTGAAGGTAGTATGACGAAGGTATTTTTGGGAGAGAATAGTGGCCCAATGAGCCTCAGGATTTGTGTGGAAGCGCAAGACAAGATGGGATAAAAGGGCTTTGGATTGAGTGTTATGGTACCTGTCACGCCCCCGGACCGAGGCCCTGATCATCAAGTCGTTAATCCGGGGGACGCAGCGTGATGGGTCAGAAAATTCCGCCTGCACACGCTAATTATTTTCCCATAGGATTCCACGGTGAGGATTCCAGAAGATCCATCACAACCAATTAATCGAATTCACAAAAAATAATAATATGTGGAAGCATGTAGCAAAATAAAAACCAAACGAAATATAAGATAATTGCACAAACTCGAGTTAGTTAAAGTTGTGAGGATCACAAAAGTATATTTAATTAATACAACCCAAAAAGGCCAACAGAGGCCATAAGCATAATTCCCCCCAAAAAATAGAAGTCATCCCCCAAAAGATGGTATCGAACTCCAGACCCAACATGACGTCTACATGACATCATTTGGCTGCCACTCGTGCTCCACCGGAGGCCCTACTGCCTCCTCCATGAGTTCCGCCTCAAAGGTTGCGGGTCCGACATCTGACACAAAACAGAAAAGTATCTGACACAACGGTCTGGCAGGTGAAAAAAGCAGATAAGGTATACAAGTTTTATAAATGCCATGTTAAAATCATAAAAGTGCAAATGAAATGGTACATATATATAAAGAGTAAGTCAACTGAATCATTTCTATATAAATAAAAGAATTTCATAGTTTAAATGTTTTGAACTAACTAACAAATAATCAAAACATTGGCAAACCACATTTAGTTATATTCTCCTATTACCGAAGTAACAAGAGCATACAAACAAATAACCGTTGCCATATGAAATGGCTGGAACAGACAAACAGAAATCGTTGCCACTACTCGTGGGATCGGAATACAGAACCGTTGCCATAGCCGGAGCAGACAGAGTCCAAACTACAGTTGGCAAATAATTTAAAGATCCCAAGTCGGGTGATCAGCCCAACTAGGTGACCTAAGCTTAGTGGTGCGATTCAAAACCAAAACCTGAATTGATACCGATCAAATCATAGTAATACATTTCCAAAATCAATAAAATGAACTACTCCAGAAAAATACATACTGACAAATTCGAACGAATCAGATGAGTAGCCTTACCGATGTTTTGAACATGGCAAACCACTCAAATCTATTTCAAGACAATTTGTAGAAAATATACAAGTTTCCCTAACTTGGAATGAATTAATGTATAGTGGTTTAATGGCTTGCCACGGGTCGTCTTGACATACACTTAGACCCTTAATGTTGATAATATATGCGGAGCTTGGCGTCACTGAAGATCTCCGACAATTAAGGATATAAAGTGTATATTAAGACTTAATTAATTTCCCGGGTAATTCTAACCACAAGCGTTTCCATCACTTTTCCCACTAAAATTTTCACGATTCATAATAATTCGATTCAATGTATATATTTCATACTTCTATGCTCCAATAGGGTTTAAATGGGCTTCAAATAATGAGGAAATGGGATGGAAATAGAGCCTGATATGGGCTAGAAAATAGACCAGAAAATGGGTCAGAAAACAGCCCTGAAATGACCTGGAAAACAGCCCAGAAATTGGGCCTGAAACAGGCCTTAAAACAGCCCAGAAAATGAGCATGAAAACAGGCATGGGCCCTGGCCAGGCCCGCTCGAGCGGTGATGGGTCCCGATGGAGCGAGGCCCATTCAGAAGCTTGGGCCGCTCGAGCAGCCTGCTTTCTGGCTAGCCTGCTGCCAGGCAGAGCCTCGTCCTCTCGAGCGGCCCAAGGCCCGCTCGAGCAAACTAGGCTCTGCACCGCCCAGTTCAGTGCAAGAAAACCTGCACTGATTTTTCGTTCTTTTGTTTGAATCATTTCCCTCCTCCTTCTTCAATCTTATACATTTCAACCATTCCAAACTACAACCTTCTACACCCCTGCCAACATCCAATCAGCCCATTCAACAACCATTCAATTTCATTCCAATGACCATCACAAAACAGAATTCAAACTGAAATGTGTTTAAAAAAAAAACAAACAGAACTTGGAGAACCCATTTCTCAACATTGTAAAACAATGATAAATCATGATTTCATGCACTAAAATAGTCACAATTTCCTGCATGAAAATCACATACAGTCTGATCTAAAATCATGGAGAGAACAATCATTCCAAATCTAAGAAAATAATTCAACAAAACTTTGAGAAGAAGACCCATTTTCTTTGCATGCATTCCAATCTAGTTTCTTCACTTGCCTTGGGTTACAAATAGGTCTCAAAATACTCCAAATATTTCCTATACAACCAAGCTTCAGTCCTACACCAAAACCCATGAAAACTAGCTTAAAATCCATGAAAATTCAAAATCAATGGAGTCCTCCAAGAGAACACCTTGCATGCATGTTAGGAGGCTTTTATAGGCTTAAAAGGACACATGGTATCAATAAGGTAGTAATGGCTTACTTTTAGGTGGCTCAAACAAGAAGAAGAACTTGGAGAGGATGATGAACCCAACTGAAATCTCTTGAAAATGGTACCTTTGGGAAGCTTGGAAGATGAGGAAGGGAGTGGTTGTTGCGACCCTGGACCGGGCCCGCGGGACTAATCTGCGATCAGGACTGAAGATGTGTGTATATATTTATTTAATTTCCCACAGGTGTCCGCGGTGAGGATATCACAACAACATAAATATTTCTTTTGATGTGGAAGCGTGTAGCAAATCAAATTGATAATTCCATTCTAGTCACAAGATAATAATACATGTATAAACCGAGTATCAGAATGAGCAATGATCGTTAGTGCTTTCCCAAAGAAAAGTTAAAGTTTATACAAAAGATCATTTCATTACATTTCCCAAAAATGGAGGCCAACAAAGGCCAATATAAACAAAATATCAATTCCCAAAGAATGGTTAAACGTCTTCCAAAATGTTACGTCTCTCATTGCAATCAAATGTCTAAATGACATCATCAGTATGCCACTCAACTAGGCGTTGCAGTTCATCGACCGCGTCCTCAAGCTCCACCTCGGGATAGACAATGTCCGGACCTGAGTACTAAAGAGTAGGTCAAACACGACGGCTTGGCAAATGGGTGAAAAGACTTAACAATATAACAGTAAATGAATTTACCTTCAAAAGCATTTAAATCTGTTTTAACAACAATTTACATAAAAGAGATAAATCATTTATTCAAATACATGTATGCGTTGTAAACAATGTAAAGGTAACCAAGGAAACGAGAAACAAGCAAGATGACAACCACATGAAGCTAAATCCTCTATCACCGAAGTGACAGAGCATATCAAGGCGTTGATCTCAGTCACACGAGGTGAGGAGAAACAATGAAATATATACATATACATATAATATACGGGACATGACCACAGTAGTGAGTCGGGCATCGGGAACCACGGTAGCAATCTGGGGTATCGGGACAAGACCACGGTAATAACCGGGTAGCGAGATCCAAACTGCAGCTGGCGGGACATGAGGGGGATCTCCAAGTCGGTGGATCAGTCTAACAGGGTTATCCAAGCTTAGTGGTGCCGACTCATAGGTCAAATGACAAAATCAAAACATGTATAAAATACATCAAGTGCAAGTACATAAACAAGCGGGACGGGGATGCTCAAAGGCACAACTGTCGTATCAATCTGAGCAATACATTTCTAGACTAATAACTATATCAAATACAATTTCAATGCTTTCGGGAATGACAAGTCATGTAGTATAAATCTCTGGAACAGTGTAGTACAATAAACCATTGAAGTTTTGGGTTCAAGATTTGTTTGAAGTGAATAGGGACCCCGTATGTCTAAATCGGTAAAGACTTGGTACTCTTTGAGTCTGGGGACATTCCGGGGTCCTTATGCACTTTGGATTTTCAAAACTTCAAATGAAATCTTCGTGATGTGGTTTCCTTCTCGAACGAATGTCCGATCATAAGAACGGTTCTTCTCATTAGAATAGGGCTCCCAACAAACCTCTCTCAATCATTTAAACATTTCATTTGTGCTCCCAAAACAGCCCCAGGTGAACAGTACCCATCGCTCGAGTAGACTAGAGGTTCGCTCAAGCAGTGAGCTCTCTAGAATGGTTGTCTGGGTGGGTTCGCTCGACCGAAGCTAAGGTTGCTCGAGCGAACTCATCCAGCATCAGGTTGGCTCGAGCGAAAGTTCAGTTCGCTCGAACTAACCACTCTCTGGAACGAGTTCTGGGAAGGTTCGCTCGAGCGACAAAAGGGGTTCGCTCCCCTTTTGTCGCTCGAGCGAACTGTCCACTGGAATGGCACGAGCCCTTTTTTGGACTCTTTGCTTGAGCGACCTATCAAGTTCGCTCGAGCGAACTGTCCAGAAAATGGTTCCAGGATAATTCTTCTCCTCTCTTTCTATTCCTTCTACAAGCTCCTTTAAACACCAAATGAGGCGTTCCAAAACTCCATCTAAATCAACATCAAATCTCCTGCAACATCCATTCCATCTTCCTCCAACAATATCACATCCAAATACAAAGAAAGAAGGGAAGTAAACCACTACACACAAGAGCACATTTGAGATAAAACAAGAGAAAATTGAATGCCATGAACCAATACATTTCTATGACAATAAATGCACTATCAAGGCTCTTTATGAGCATTCATTTCAAGTCAAAGCAATAAATGATGTATGGGAAAAATAATAAAATCAACCACATTTCCTATAAAACCATTGAAAACTCATAAAAATCAAATCATCCACTTGTCTTGGGTCCAAGCTAATTAATAACAAGCTCTAACACTCCTCCAAGCCAAGAATCCAAGCTATGAACCAAAATCCCCCAAAACAAACCCTAAATGGGTCAAAACAAAAAATAGAAAGGGAAACCTTATAATAATGAAAATGGAACCTCTTCAAGGTCAAAGAAACACAAATCTAAGAGATGGCGAAGGTTGCTTACTTATAGTTCTCCAAATGAACAAGGTGAGCTCAAAGAGAGTCTTGGAATGAAAGGTTTTCTCTCAAAAGATATCTATGGAGAGCTATAGTGGTGAGGAAGAAGATGATGACAAGCATTACTCTAATAGCAAAGGTTTGGTAGTGAATTGGGAGATGGAAGAACAAGGAGAAAAGAGAAAAGGGAAAACCCTAGTTTGAGAGGTTAAAGTTTGAGCTAGAAAGGGGAAAAGGGAGAGGAGTCCTCCTTATATACAAAAATCGGGGCCACGAACGAATTCGACGAAGAAAAGAAAAGTGATCGTCGAAATATATAGTTTCCAAAAAGTTTATGTTTCGCGGGTTTAGAGGATACCAAATTTTTCGTACAGATTTAGTGTAAAAAGATTGTTTTGCCCTCAATGTTAGGAAAGTCGGGTTTCGGGACCTCGAACGGGCACAAAATCAACATAGAAGTTGTAGGGATTAACAAGATAAGTAAAACGGGATTACGACAATAAACACAAGAATCTCAGTTACGCCATTAAGTAAACGCAAAGTCATAAAAGGAACCCCCAAAGGGCACCACTAGTCACAAAGGCACTCAAAGTTCCTCAAAGTTATAAAAGAAGCTATTCTAATCCCACTTAATCAAAATTCACTAATCACACTTAGAACTAAAATACGACTTAATTAACACTAATCGAGGTCACTCGGGACGGGGTCTTACAGTGGTGCAATTCGTTTCCCAATTTGGGTTTGATTTCTATTTCATACAGAAGAGAGAAGGTATGGAGAAGAAGAGATTTTCTCCCTGCTTCGGTTCCAGCAACTATGAAGAAGAAGAAGAAGTGAATCAACGTGGATTTGGGTTTTAAAATGGGTAAGTTGTGGACCCCAATAGCTCTAATAGTTCAATAGCTTAAAACTCCCTTTTGTGGGCCCCGGATGAGATCAACGAAGAAGACAAAGTTGATCGTTGAAAAATCTAGTTTCCAAAAAGTATATTTTTCTCATGATTCTCAAATTTGGAAATTTATGCACAGATTTGGGTGTAAAAAGACCGTTTTGCCCTTTTTCTCGAAAGACGCGATTTCTGGGTTTCAAATGCAAATGGAACAAACATGAAAGTTATTGGAATCAAAATAAGAAAATTCAAAAATGTCAAAATCCATATTTTTCTAAAATCAAAGAAATCAAATAAATCAAATTCCCACACTAACACGTGTCATACAGGCCACCTCGGGCCCGGTCAAGTCAGATTCAACGCATTCAAAATTCCCCAAAGCAATCTAAAATTCTAATCTAACCAAAAATCTAAACTAATCATCCTCCACTCTCCCACTTAGAGACTAATCACAGTTAAAATAATAATTAAAATATACTAAACCTAGGTCGATGCCGGACAGTACGTCGGTCCTAAACCTCCTTCAAAGAAGGGACGAGTAACCCTGTCCTAGGCTAGGGGGTGAAAACCATGGGATGAGCTTGTCCCAGACCAGAGGAAGTTAGAGTTGATTCTGTTGATTTGTTTGAGCACCTTCCCTGGGATGGTGTGATGACCCAACTAGTATATGGGGGTAGCAATAGTGATTGACTGAATAAGGACTTTCCTACTTGCCGGGGAAACGGAACTGCCCCACCATCTAGCTATCCGAGATTGAACTCGGCGGATGGTGTTGATCCAGGTCGTCCTCTGATTACCACGTAGTTCGAGAGTTGTACCCAGGTAGTTGAAGGAATTGACATCCCTTTGTTTGTGCAGCGCGTCTTTGGCTTCACAAATCGTCTGCGGAGATGCATTTTTGGAGAATAAGAGTTGGCTCTTGGTACGATTGATGCGCTGACTTGTTTCCTTTTCAAAAATGGTAAGGAGCTGATGGAGGCCTAGAAGGGTGCGGGCATTATGGCGAAGAAAGAGGAGGAGGTCATCTACAAACTGCAGCACACTTACCTAGTTTCCGTTGGGAGCAATTTTCGGAAGAGTAATCTCTTGGATGCCACCATTTTAGTTATTTGCCTAGTCAATGTTTCAGCACATAAGATGTAGAGGTATGGAGATAGAGGGCCGCCTTCGTGCAAGCCGCGCTCAGGCTGGAACTTCTTGGTATGCTCGCTGTTAACTCGCACCGAGAATTTTATCGAGGAAACACAAAGCATAATTTTTTCAATAAAGGGTTGCTCAAATCCAAGCTGAGTGAGACATGCATGAAGGAAATACCATCTGAGAGTGTCATAGGCCTTTTCAACATCGAGTTTAACTGCGACTGTATTTTGTGCTCTTAGAGAATGGAATTTAGCATTGTTGGAAATAGGTGGGCCTCGTGGATAGGTTTCAAAAACTTTTGACCCACTTGACTCAAGGATCAAGTACCCATAAGGCTATAAAACCCAATCCAGGATCCAAGAACCTCGAACTCATGATCATGACCAGTAAACACTATCTCTAGAATTGTAAATAGCAACACCATGCAACCAAAATAAATCCACAACATACAAGGAAATAGATTATATCTTTGGAGCTCGGTAGCGCTCTAATGGAGAAGAAGACAATTATCTTGAACAAGAACTCTTCTTGTAGCGAATTAAGGATCTCCAAGACTTTATTGTCTTCCAGGCTATGACATGTTTCAGATCTCTTTTCTTAAGAAGAATAGTGGAATCTCCAAGGGAAAATCAACTAGAAACTCTAAGGAAACTAGAACAAGAAACTAGAAGAAGAAGTGAAGAGAAAGGAGGGAGTGCAACTCTTGCACTATTGGGCGTGAATTCCAAGGAGGTCATCCAAGGGGGGTTTGGTTCCCCGATTTATAGCCCAATGCAACCTCCTCTTTCTAATTAAAATAGAAATCTCACTTCCATAAGAATTAGTAGCTATCTTCTTTCTAATTATTATTAGAAGTTTCACTTCCATAACAATTAGTAACTTACTATTACCACTATTAGAAGTCATACTTCAAATAGAAATAGTAATTTTCTAATTCATTTCCTTTTGAGTTCAAGTAGAATTAGCAATGATCTAATAATTGGGCTAGTGTGGGGACCACTACGGATTCCATAGAAAACTGGCTTCAACTAGGACACCCCGACCCCATATCTTATGTGCATTCTGGACCCACAGTTAATTGAAAATAACTCCACTATATAAATACAATTGCACTCCAGTCTTAGGAATAAATTTCAAAGACCACCCTAAACTTCCCTATTACCACAAGTAGGCCCATCCACCTATATCCATGGATCAACTGGACCTATCCACCAAATTAGATCCATATCTTATTATTCTTGAGACCCAATTAATTATAGTGATCATCAGTACCATCCAATTAACTCTTAAATTAGATGGGTGCGCACTTACTAGATAAATCCATATTTAGCACAAGGGGATAGTGTAGATAGATTTCATCTTGACCATTGAATGTTCCCACAGCCCTGCTACCACGTACCCAAGACACCAAGGTGTTAACCTACAATTGGCCTCACTCATTAGTGACTCAAAGCAAATGAATAGACAGAAAGTTGAGTTCATTAATCTCTCAGGATTGAGAGCCTATTGGTAGATAATTATGAGAGCAGACCTTAAAGTATAGACAACGTTTCATAAGGTGTTTCTCATGGTCCTTCATTACATCCAATGTACCAGCACCATAATATAAAATCTTACATTCTGATGATCAAGACAAATCACACTATCTCATAGTGATCAAAGTGTTGCAACCTTATCCGATGAGATGCCCAATCTCATCACCGGTTGTGAATCAATTTAAGTATAGGATTTGTGACATATGCCTCCCATATGTAGATCTCATCAACACACATGTGTCGCATCTAATATACTTGTGGGCTCTAGTCCATCTCATGAACCATCATGTCATTCGTATTGGTTATGTTCAAGAAAGTAATAAAACACCATTCATCTCATGAAGATAAAGCATGATTATATGATAAATAATTAAATAAATCAATTTATTACAACATCCACTGGATTGAGACCATATAATCTAACAATATCCCACTTGGACTCAATGCTAGTCAGGATTGCATCTTATGCCCATCCCGTCTACATGTTGCTCAAAGACTTTTGTGATCAAAGGCTTAGTAAAGTGATCTTCCAAATTGTCCGCAGATAATATCTTAGTGTTGGTGATGGCAATATCACCTCTGTACACAATCTTTCTGACCAAGTGGTACTTCCTTTGTACGTGCTTTTGGCTTTTATGGTTCCCGGGTTCCTTGGACTGAGCGACTGCCCCGCTGCTGTTACAGTAAACTGTGAGCGGCCGTCGTGCCAAAGTTACTACTCCAAGTTCGAGAAGGAATCTTTTGAGTCATAGTGCTTCCTTAGCTGCTTCACAAGCTACTACATATTCAGCCTCCGACGTGGAATCAGCGGTCTATTCTTGTTTAATACTCCTCTAGCTGATAGCCCCGCCGCCATGCATAAACACATAACCAGAGGTTGATTTACTAAAATTCTTATTTGAGATGAAGTCAGAATCCGTGTATCCGACTGGAATCAAGTCATCACTGCCGTAAATCAATACAAAATCTCTAGTCCTTCTCAAGTATTTGAGAATACATTCCATAGCAGTCTAATGGTCAGGAACTGGGTTAGACTTATATCTGCTGACTAGGCCCACTACGTAACAGATATCCGGTCTAATACAAAGCATAGCATACATAAGGCTACCAACAGCCAAAGCGTATGGTATCGCTCTCATCTGCTCCTTTTCCTCAGGTGTCTTGGGACACTGATCATTGGTAATGTGCACTCCATGCCTAAAAGGTGTGATACTTTTCTTGGCGTGTTGCATAGCAAACCGTACCAGTACCTTATCCATGTATGCAGCTTGGGATAAGCCAATCATCCTATTTTTTCGGTCTCGATGAAGTTTGATCCCTAGGATATAGCTAGCTTCTCCCAAGTCCTTCATATCAAAAGTCTTAGCTAACCAAACTTTTACTATTGATAACATTCTTATGTCTCTCCCAGGGAGAAGGATGTCATCGACATATAAAACGAGAAAAACTACCCTTCCTCCTTCACTTTTCATAGACACACATAATTCATCCGGATTTTGACAAAAACCAAATGACTCGATTGCCTAGTCAAAACAGATGTTTCAACTTCGGGATGCCTACTTCAGTCCATAAATGGACTTCTGCAGCTTGCAACTCTTTGCTCTTGGTTTTTAGCTACAAAATTGTCTGGCTACATCATATAGATGTCTTCCTCAAGATGACCATTGAGAAATGTCATCTTAACATCCATTTGCCAAATCTCGTAATCGAGATAAACCGTAATAGATAAGAGTATCCAGATGTACTTGAGCATGGCTACCGGTGAGAAGGTTTCCTCATAAACGATACCCTCTTTTTGAGTATACCCTTTCGCAACAAGCCTGACCTTAAAGGTCTCCACTCTTCCATCTGGTCCTCTTTTTCTCTAGTAGACCCACTTGCACCCAATAGGTTTAATATTGGCAAGCAACTCCACAAGTGTCCAGACTTGATTGGAGTAAATAGACTCCATCTCAGCTTTCATAGCATTATGCCAACGTCCTAAGTCTATGTCATTGATTGCTTCATCATAGTTACAAGGATCTTGTTCATGTTCTTCCGGGATTGCCTCGTAAGATTCTCCCAAGAACGAGAACTTGTTAGGAGGCCTGACAATTCTCCCACTATGATAGGCACTAGTGTAAGTACTGGGTTGAGTATGGATGGATTTGCTAGGGATTTTGTATTTGCAATTTGATGGATGCATTTTCACTCTAGCATCATTTGAATTTTCACACATGCATTGTTTTAGAAAATCTTGAAATCTTGTTTTATACATGCATTGGTTTTTAGACTTGTAGAATTAATGATTTTTGCATGCTTTGATTTTAAACTTGGATGCAATTTGGTTTGAAAAGAATTTTATCAAATCAGTTATGTCTCTTAAGTTTCATGGAGGTTTGAGCTAAATGTTTCTTTCTTTCATATGTTTTAACCTTAAGCTCAAATCCATTCAAGCTTTCCAAAGGTTCTTTCTTTAAAATCATTATTTTGATTTGGAGTTTTCATGACTTTAGAATTTCAGTTTTCATCTTTTTTCAGTCATGAATTCATGCTTGATATATGTGTCTCAAAGTCCCCTGGAAGATGCCCTCAAAAGTTACAAGTTTCTACAAATATTCAGAATTCTGGGCTTCACCAGGTCGACCTGCCTGTGTGGCCGGTCGACCGGGCACACAGCAGGTCGACGGGGCTTTGAGCACCAACGGTCATTTTTCTAACCGTTGTATGTACCAGGTCGACCGGGGGAACTAGCCGTTGGACTATTTTTTGCTTTAAAGTCCATTCCTTTCCCATCTTTTGAGAGGCTGGTTGGATGAACTTTTGAGACCATTTTGGAGTCTAAGAAAGGGGAATGAGGTGATAAGGCTAGAAGGCTTTTTGGAAATCAAATGCTTGAGTTTTAAAAAGGTACATCTTACTAGTTATTTTGATTTCCATTCAAATTGAAATCTATGCATGTTTAAATCTTTGTATTTTCATAAATGCATGATTTCTAGCTTCTTAAGAGTTGTTTAGCAAACTCAATATCATCTTTGGTAAATTAGATTGGTTTGCAAACTCTCTTGTCTAATTCACATGTGTTCTTAGACTTTAATATTCATACAACTTTTTAGTTCATTTCTTTAAGTTGTTTGATTCTTTCATGTGATTAGCATTTATCTTCAATCATCTTTTTCTAAGCTTTGATTTTAAAATGCATCAAGCATTCATTTAAGAGCTTCATTGTAGAAATTGATTGAAGTAAAGCATTCATACACTTGTGCACACACTTTAGCTTATTTTAGTGTATGTTTGTAGTTTGAATTTCACTTTCATATCAGCCTATTTAGAGGAAATTCATTTGTGCTTAAATTGTATCTCTTAGAGTGTTCTTGAAGAGACACCTTCTTAGAGAAAATCTTCATTTGTAAAGGTTATTGCTTAGCCTTAGAAAAGCACTTTGTAAAGGTTATTGCTTAGCTTTGAAAAGCATCTTGTAAAGGTTGTTGTTGAGCCTAAGAAAAACAACATTGTAAAGGTTATTGCTTAGCCTAGTAAAAAGCATAATTAGTGGAAATCCGGTGGGGTGATTGGATCACAAGCCGGTAGTGGACGTAGGCATTGAGGCCGAACCACTATAAATCTTTGTGTAGTGGTGTTTGCTTTGTGATGATTGTTTTATTAGCTTCCGCATTTTGATTGTTTATCATCACTTGTGACTAGTTTATGTTAAGAAATTAAAATTGGTCTAAATTGGTCATATTTGTAGCACACCCTATTCACCCCCCCCCCCCCCCCACCTCTAGGGTTAGATCCCAGGACTTTCAGGATTCTCTATAAGTTCGGTCGTACTTGGTTTGGAATTGATCTCTCTTGAATTTCTTCCAAGATAACCTTCTCTAAAAATTTCCAGTCAATCATATAATCTTCCTCTAAAAAAACCGCATTGGTGCTGACAAACACTTTCTGCTCTCTGGGATTATAGAATAACCAACTTTTAGTTTCTTTATGATATTGTACAAAAGTGCATACTTCCGACTTCAATTCCCACCTATCCGTCTTAACCTTCAGCACATGTGCCGGACAACCCTAAATATGTAAATGTTGTAAACGAGGCTTTCGCTTGGACCACAACTCCCGGGGAGTCTTAGGTTCAGACTTAGATGGTACGAGGTTTAGTATGTACATTGCAGTATCCAAGGCATATCCCCAAAATGATATAGGTAATCGTGAGAAACTCAGCATAAACCTGATCATATATAAAAGAGTCTGGTTCATTCTTTCTACTACTCCATTCTGCTGAGGCTTACCAGGAGCAGAAAACTGGGATAAAATCTCATTCTCCGATAAGTATCCCATAAAATCAGCAGAGAGATATTCCCCTCCTCGATATTGAAAGACCAAGACCGAATCCTAGAGGGGGGGGGTGAATAGGATGAGCTCTAAAACCCTAGACCAATTTTAATTCTTTTAACTTCTAAGACAATTAAGTTAAGATGAAGATTAATTATCTTGTGAAAGATAGGAATCTCTAAGAAAAGCATACACAAGGGATCACCAACTACAATCTTCAATCAACCAAAAGTAAATCATCCATGAAAAGAAGACAAAAAATCAATCACCATGACAAGCACATTTATAGTGGTTCGGCCAAATTGACTACATCCACTCCGGGTACTCCTATCGGATTTCACTAATTCAATTAAGGTTTAGGATCACCTCAAACCTTACAATTCATCACTATGCTTTTCAAGGCTAAGCATAAACCTTTACAACATATGTTTTTCAAGGCTAAGCATAAACCTTAACAACTAGAACTTTTCTCTTAGAAAATATGCCTATGAATGCATGGATTAAGAGAACTATATGAGTGCAAAAGAGTGCCTCTTAATAGGCTAAATAGAAAATGAAAACCTCAACTTCTAGAAACATGCATATGAATGACAAAGTTTATGAAAAATGCATTTACTAGAAATTACTCTTTCTCTTTTGAAAAGATACAATCTTGAATGATGCAAAGATGATAATCAATGTTTGAGAAAGAGTGGATTGTCTAACACATGAGTTTAACAATGTGAACTAACTTGTTTTCAAAGAAGACAAACTAAAGTCTAACAAGTTGATGTTGAAACAAGAAAACATGTTCATGTGTAACAAAGACAATATGTTGTATTCATAAAGCATATGAGATTTCTAAAGTACTAAGGAAGTTATGAAGGACAACATTTTAATAGAAAAGCATCTTGTTAATCATGCATTGAAGGAGATCAAAGATTTGAAACAAAACATGATTTTAAAAAGACTAGGATTAAAGAAAGCACACCCATTTGAAGATCAAAGGTTGAATTAATGGAATGGCTTCATAATCCCTTCAAAGATGCTCTTGAAAAGTTGCAAGTCCTTGGCCTCAAAAGTCCCTCCAAGATCAGCAACTTTTTTCAAACAAAAAACCACTTTTTATAAAGAAAAAGTTCCCAACGGCTAGTCCCCGGTCGACCTGGTACAGGGCCGGGTCTACCGGGTACTCACAATGGCTAGAAATCAGACCGTTGGAGCTACAGAACCCTGTCGACCTGCAGTGTGCCCGGTCGACCGGCCACATAGGCAGGTCGACCTGGTGATGCCCAAAAATTCTGAAATAATGTGAAACTTGAGACTTTTGAGGGCATCTTCCAGGGGACTTTGAGACACTTAATTCAAGAAAGAATCCATGATTGAAAAAGGATGAAAACTGAATTTCTAAAGCCATGAAAACTCCAAATCAAAATAATGATTTTAAAGAAGGAACCTTTGGAAAGCTTGAATGATTTTTGAAAACAAAAACTCCATGATCTTAAGAGGCAAACTGAATTTGAAAATCATGCATATCATATGATAAAAACAAAGATTAAGAAAGAGAAATATGCATGAAGATCCTATGAATAAGACCATGAAAGAATGAGAGGACAAGCTTATGAAAATGAATGCATCCTATCAAATTGCAACAAAAAAAAAACTCTAACAGATATGATCGAGGAGTCTTGATACTCTTACCTAATTATTTTTCTGCTTCTGCTCGAAACTCTTTGACCTTTTGAAAAGCCTCAGACTTGCGGTGCATAAGAGTCTCTTGGTCATTTTGCCTTCCAGACAGGACTCGCAAACAGGCATTAGTTCTACCACCAATGAAGCAAGATACCATCTTTCAATAGCTTGTCATTCCTATGTATGTTTATATGACCTAGCCTCAAGTGCCAAAGTTTTGTTGGATTAGATGATGGTGACTTCCTATTTAATGTTGGTCTATTAATTATTTTGGTATCATGCATCTCATACATTGTGGGAATTATCAAATAAAGTCCATTGGTTATCTTGCCAGAACATATAAAAGTATTGTTCTTCTTTATAACAACTTCAGTACCAAAAGTAATAGAATAACTTTTATTCACCAAACTAAAAACTGAAATTAAATTCCGGCATAAAGATGGTACATATAATGTATCTGACAATATTTGAAAATAACAAAGTTACTACTCCCACTGAAACCACCTCTGGCTGTCGCGACACCGGAATGGACATCGGGCCCGCGACGTTTATTCTATTTGTTGGTTTGTTTTCCCACTGGTTCCCGCGGTGAGGATTCCCGAGACACACGAAATCTGTCTCACATGATCAAGTTTGCGGAAGCGTGTAGCAAATCACGTCAAGATAAGCACCAATAAATCTTTAAGTGCTATGACAAATACTATCAAGACATAGTATCAAAAGAAAGGAGTTAACATGGCATTACCATCCTAATTCAAGTTATGAGACTAACACAAAAGTAAGTTAAGTTTAGTTACTACCCATAAGAGGCCAACAAAGGCCAATACAATTCTCAAAATCATAAAAGAACTCAATGACAAAATGTAGCGAAACTCAAGAACCCACCCGACGTCTAGATGACATCGTCGGGTTGCCACTCTCTGACTGGGGGTGGCTCAAGAGCCTCCTCCGGACGCTCCTCCTCAAAGGCAATATCACCTGCACCTGGGCACCAACATACAAGGGTCAAACACAATGGTTTGGCAGGTAATCAATTTGGGCATGAGCATATAAGTAGTAATTGTTTAAGGAAACATATAAAGACATTTTGCTGAATTGTAAACAGTTACATGACTAAGGTACATTTCAAAATACGAGCAAAGGTAACATGAATACTTATAATATCATGAATAGTTACATTCACAATGAGCTCATCCTTTCTCTATCATTTATAATGAAAAGAGCAAGCACGCACGACAAGCACGATATACATAATATAATCACGACACGATTCCCACAGATACGGAGATTCCGGCCGCGGAACCGAACACGCACGATGTGTAATAAAATACACGACCAGTCTACAGACAGTCCACATGTTTAGAGACCCCCAGACAGTGGATCAAACTGAAAGGGCAGTCCAAGCTCAGTGGTGTTCACTTAAATTCATGAATGTACAAAACACGCGAAACACTGTCTAAACATGTCAAAATAAAAGGGGAAAATCACTTATCAAAACACGACATACACAACTAGCAAAAGGCATAATTAATATGCATAACACGCTTAGGAAGTGACCCTTTTTTCTTGAAACAAATCTTCAAAACGAGCTTGTACTTAAACTTCAAAACGAATACACAATGATATTCATTGTATCAAAACTAAAGTACGAACACAAAGTCTGTCAAGCACATGTAAGGACCTTTGGTTGATCTTTGTATAAATGAAGCCCAAATGTTGTAATTTAAAAGAGAATCGGTTCCCCGGAAGTTCAAAGACATCTCAGGTTTCGAGTCCACAATATCAGGCTAAAGGTCACTAAACATGTTCTAGTTTTCATTCTTACAAATATTCTTCAAAATGGCAATGGTGTCAAATTCGGTCAGCTCGTTGTCAGGTGTCGGCTAGCCGAACTTGGATCTGGCTGCTAGCCGCCAGCACTGACAGGTTGACTGCTGGAAACCCAGGTCCAAACGCAACTCTCTGGAAAAGAAACTGAACTGACTTCGGTTGGCCTGCGGTTAGCCGAAATGGGATCTAGCAGCTAGCCGTAAGCTGACCGTAGGACTGACCGCTAAACCCTGATGCACATGCAAGCTTCTGGAAAAGGAACCGCCGAGCTCGGTAAGCTCGCGGTTAGCCGAAATGGGGATTTCGGCTAGCCTCTATTCATCGAAACTGCACGGGAAGTGCATTTCAATTTTCAGGTTTTCACATTTTCTTTTTCCCTTTTTCTTGTTTCTCATTCAACTTGCACTTCCCTGCGCCTACAAGATCTCCTAGGGATAAAACACACATTTCATAGCACAAATTGAAACATTACATTCCCATTCTCCAATCTAAAACAAAATCCCCAAATTTTCCATTCAAGACATAAATTTCCAATGAAATGAGAAGAATGAAAAGAAAACAAATCAAATGCACACATGCTATCATCCATCTTAGATTGGTTACTTGCCTTAGTTTAAGATGTCACAAACCTCTTCAACCACTTCCACTCAAGTTAATCCAAAGACAACAAAACCCATGAAAACCACACAAAACTCACTCAATCTTGAAAACAAGAAACCCATTTTCACAAAGGGGTTTGTAAACATGAAAAACAATATCTTTGGAAACCAAAGAGGCTGCATTAAAGAGATGGGTTGGAGCTCTTACCTAGAAAAGGCCAAACAAGAGAGAAGGAAGAAAATGAAGAGCTTGCCCAACTAGAAACTTCAAGAAACTTGTATCAATGGAAAGCTTAGTCTGAGAGGAAGAAGATGATGGTCTTCGAATTCCATTTGGAGTCTTCTAGCTTGATCATTCAAGAGAAATAAAGTGGAGAGAAAGGGTTTCTCCTCTTGGCTACTCTAGGGTTAGGATTTGAGAATGAAAAGAGTGAAAGAAGGAAAGAGTTGACTTTAAAACACTTGCAAATGGGGCCCAATGAACATGAACTTTGCATCAATGAAAACATGATCTTGCGGGCCTCGAATGAAATCGACAAAGAAGGATAAAATGATCCTCGAAATATCTAGTTTCCAAAAGGTATATTTTTGACATGGTTTTGAGATCTCGAAATTTGTGTCCAGATTTGTGTATAAAAGACAATTTTACCCCTTTTTGGGCCAAAACTTGGGTTTTTGGTCTTCAAACATGAATGGGCTGAAAACGAAAATTGTAACACATAGTAAAATCATTCAAATGAAATTAAAATCACAATTTAAAACGGAGACCGATACAATCCTCCCAAGCTTACACGTGCACTCAGGCCTTCCTGAGTGTGTTTGACTAACACTAAACGTCCTCAAAATTCCCAAAGCTATATCCAGGACTAACTAATTATTTCTAACCCAACGATAACTAAAACCACTTAGGACTAAACACATACTAATCACACACTAATCGAATTACTCTGGGTCGGGGTCTGACACTGCCTTAGCATCCGATTCCAAGTTAACAATGATTTCTCTGCCACTGAGCCTCCTGGTTTCTCGGAACCCCTGCATCGAATTACATATGTGATTAGTTGCACTGGAGTCAACACACCAGGATTCTGAAGTACTAGTTGTATAACTAACTTCAGAAACAAGTGACTCAATCATACCTAAGGTCTTTTTCTTAGACAGAAAATCAGGATAATTCCTCTTCTAATGTCCTGTCATACCATAGTGGAAACACTTTCCTTCTGCTCCCATACCCTTAGCCTTTGCCACACCACCAATAGCACCTTTCTCCACCTTAGGACCCTTGGGGACTGATTTCTTTTTGCCTTTTCGGCCTTTGCCTTTCGGCTTGGACCTGGCAACTGACTTTTCTGTCATTAGGGCAGTTGGCTTCTTCTTCATGATGCCCTTAGTTGCTACCAACTAACTAGACAGCTCAGCTAAGTCAAATTCATCTTATTCATATTGTAATTAATCTTGAAATGGTTGAATGAATCTTGTAGCGACTCGAGGATCATGTCGATCTGCGATTCTGTATCAATCGCAGCACCCAGTACATCTAGCTCATTTAATGAATCCATCATCTTAAGCATGTGTTCCTGTACTGGAGTTCCCTCGGCCATCTTAGTGGTCATCAGCACCCTCATAGCTGCCTGCCTAGCAGGCCTCCCCTGGTCCCCAAACATCTCCTTTAAGTTCGATATGATATCAGATGCAGTCTTATAGGATTGATGTTGGTGTTGTAAAGCACTAAACATGGATGCCTGCATATAGCACCTGGCCATCTCATCATCTTTGATCCATTTGGTGTAAAGGTCATTCTGGTCCTGTGATGCATCTAGCTTAGGCTCCTCAGGGCAAGGTGTGTTAAGGACGTATTTGTATCCTGAAGCAGTCAGGATAATATCTAGGTTCCTTTTCCAGTCCACGTAGTTGGATCCTACCAACTTATTCTGGTTGAGGATGGTTGCAAGTAGATTGAAAAGTATTTGAATTCATGCTGAAAAACTATAGCATATAACCATACATTCAATTAAAGAATATAAATGACATTAGGGTTTACTATCCTACCAAATTTATGTGGGAATCCTCATAGCCACTAAATTCAGAATACATCGGAACTCCAATCCCTTGGGGTGTGCCTCCTTTAGGAGTGCGAATACCACCTAGATTGGTACGAATCAAAGTTGGTCAAAATTAGGATTAAGACTAACTATCCATGATTCTCATCATTCATTATCATTTAGGTATCTCATACCAAATAATGTATGACTCCCGATTAGCTTTGGGTTGTAAAATATATGAGACAAATTCTTGAGGATACTACATCACTGTTTTAGTTAAGTGTGACCCACTAACTAGCATTGTGTGACAATTGTTGTAGGCAGCTCCTCCTTAGGGAGTGGGCCCCACCTCGTCTCACCAACATTATCCATAGGAGATCCATATCTAGTAGCCAGACAAATAAAAGCCCTCCGTGGGGAACGACCATTCTCAAGATGGCGCGAGGCTTATACTTTCCTTACAATGGACCTATGGTGGAAAACCATGGGGATTTCTCAATTTAAATGCCCCGCTCCCACTTAATATTTTAGATTTGAGGATTTCCTTTTTAGGTATTAGGGCCCATATATATAATAATCAAATCATCTCATGATATGACTAATAATTGGTTCCAAGTCAAGTTAAATTTAAGGAAAGTCTAGTTTTTAAGATTAGTGTTACCAATGGATTCATCTCATGGGTCCACCAACACTAATTAGAACTCTTTCTAGAATTAATTTGATTTGACCAATTTTGTTAACCTCTATGTTTGGATCAGATTTGGAAACATTTTATAAAAGCAACCATCGATAAATAGAAAGTGTAAAAATAGAAACTAATTCTCTCCTCCACATGGCCCAAGCAAAATAGACTACTTGGACTTCTTAGACTTTCCAAAACTTTGGGATTCCTCAAACTCTTTGGGCATCTCCAAAACTCTTTTGGTAATCTTCAAACTCTTTGATTATTAGAAGTCCAACATCACTTTCCTTCTTCGTATCGGACACTGCCAAAATTTACAAATTAGAAAATTGCATAAATTCATATGCCTCGATGAAGAGACTTACATGGTAATCTATTAATGGAAATAAAAGGGTTATATGGAAATTCATCAAGCCTTGGCCTTTCATGAGAAGTCAAGGAAACCATGATGCCCTTTACACTTAGCCTTAAATAAACCAATAACCACAAAAATAAAGTAAAAGTCTTGTGGGCCATATGGAGAGGACATGAACCAACAAAGTTAGTATCACATACACAATAAGGACTAGGGTTAGGAAGCCACCATCCATCATCTCATGATGAACAAACCCGAATAGCTACACCAAAAGAAAACTACCTATAGCGGGGGCCGGGGCCGCCGGTAAAAGTTGTAGCCACCTGTAAAGGTGTATTTTGGCCGCCGGTAAAGGTCTGTTCTGGCTGCCGATAAAAGTCGACCATTCAACTCGGGTTTTTTTTTGCAGAAAACCGCGATTTTACCCGAACTTGTCCCTTCTGGTGCATTCAAAAAACATAATATATGCATAAAAATATGAAAACTGATCCTTACATAGCCCTAGGTCTACCCTATTCGCATCTCATGCAAAGATTAGATCTATGATAAGTCCTTAAAAATGCACAATTTCCTCATTATTTTAGAATTAATTAAGGACTTAATCATCAAATCATGCACCATTTTAGTATAAAAATCATGATTTATGTTTATGGGTATCAAAGTTTGAATTCAAGTCAAAACTCATTGAAAATTTTCATTTTCACATAAGATCATGAATGTCTCTATTTTTGGCATTGAAAGTCACAAATTTCTCATTATTTTTTATTTACACATGAAATGATGAATTTTATTTGCACCATTGATTTAATTAAAGAAAATTTGATAAAATGGTGACATTTTATGCATCTATTTAGTGTGAATTTGGCCCGCATCTAGCATCATTCCTTACCTATATAATTAGATTATTCTCTGATCTTTGCTTTTATTTTTTGTAGGGAATTTCAAAATTTGGGACCCACCCACATTGGGTGAAAATCCTAAGGTAGGGGCAGCCATGGTGGGATACAATTGAGAAGAAAAAAAAAGTTCAAAATTTCATTCCAAGTGATGAGAAGATCCGTTGCAAAATTCAAATTCAAATTCAAAGAAAAAGGAGGAAAAGAAATAAAGAATGAAAAAAAGGAAATAAAGAAAAACCCCATGCCAACATGGGACGTCCAAGTCATGCCAATCCAAGGTGTTGCACACCCCTAGAGGGGCCCCACATCCATCCAAGTTTGCAACTGAATAAAGTTTGAGAATTCTAAAGATATTTTCAAAGCCAAGATGTGGGCCCAAGTGTGGATATTTGCGAGATATGAAGAGTCCTAAATATGGAAGGTGGGGGCACTAAAGAGTTTCAAGTTTCAAAAAGACCCCACAAGGAGTCCAAGATCCTATTATCAAGGTTACCAAATTCCACAAGTTGCATCTCAATAACAAGTTTTTAAAAGATTTGAAAATTTTCAAATCTTTAAATGATGGCAAGGAGTGCATGGACGTTAACTCCATATCTATTATGGATTATGGACGTGAATCTCTCTTCCTCTCCTAAATTTTCTCTCTTTGTTCTATCCCATTAACTATTTTCTAATAACTCTCTCTCCCCCTAATTTCTCTCTGGCCCTCAATCTCTAACTCCATCATCCCTAAATTCTCTCTCTTTCTCTCTCCCATCTCCACTCTCTCACGTGAATCTCTCCCCTCCTAAATTCTCTCTCTTTCTTTCTCTCCCATTAACCTTTTTTTTAAATCTCTCTCACCCTCATACCCCCCATACGGCCAATCTCTCTCACACACGTCCAAAAATCCCCCCTCCATACCTTGGATGACCAGCAACTCTTTCCCATACTTTTCCATTAATTTTCCTCCATCTCTCATCCTTCCATCAATATTTCATCCAAGGCCTTCCCTAAGGCACACCACCACTTAGATTTCTACGCCACCATCGCACCACCGTCGTTGCTACCGTCGATTCACCATCGGACCAGCCATTCATCATCTTCCCTTGCTTGGATATCAGATCGCAAAAAGAGAGCCGGTTGGATCGCCGTTCAAGACCGCGAGTCCCTCTCCTCCGTTTGGTGTTTCATGTGTCTAAGGTAAGGTTAGATGCATTTTATTTTTATTCACATAATTTTGCAATGGTTATTTGCTTGTAATGGGTCTTTCATTAATAAATCAAGTTTATGGAGTCTTGGTCTCCACCAATGGGTCAACATCGAATTTTTGTGCGTAGTGACAGTGCGCACTTGGTGCGATGGTCTTGATTTTTATTGATGGCATTTAGCAAAGTAATCGTTGCAAAGTTTTAAAATTAAAATCCATTTTTTTATTCTCTGATTTATTTATTTTTATTTTCTTTTCATGCATCTTAATAATTATTGCAATTGGTTGGACTAATAATTCTTATGGTGATGCAGTACTTAGATTAGGTTTCTAGATTAGGATTTTTATTTTTCTTTGGTTGTAATTAATATTTTTCAGACTTGTAATTAATTTTTAATTAAAGTAGGACATTTGATTTGTATAGCCTTTTTTTAGGCTATAACTAGTTTTCAATAGGACAGGTTTTGCATAATTAATTACTCCCTGTGGATCAACCTCGAACTTCACCGAGTTATTACTACAATCGCGGCCTTGCACTTGGGGCTACGATCAAGTTTTTGGCGCCGTTGTGGGGTAGTTTTGTTGGGTTTTATGTATGCCCTAAAGCCCACTGACTGCATTCACATCTCTGTTACTGGATATTTACTGGTTATTTATTAGAATTATTCTTTTCTCTTACTACATGTATATATGTATGTTTGTGTAAGGTCCATTGTTTCTAGTAAATGACTTGGGTGTGTAGTGGCTACACACAGATAGGTCTGAGTCATAGACACTTGAAATAATAAACTGGTTCATAACTGAGAGATGGAGTTGGGCACTTCATCTTGGTATAAGTTATAGTGAGATTCTCTCCTATATTCAGGGTGACTTACCTTAGTCACGGGAGGCTTTTCCGGATTTATCTCATTAGTGCATGTGGCATGCATTGAACAGGACCATTTGTAGGTATGATCTCTAAAATAGTACTATCACTGAGAGAGATCAAGTCACCTTATGCTACTGAGTGACCAGTACTCTTAATCTTGAGCATATGTGGATGAACTGACGAAGTCGAGTCCTTGTAGTTTAATTCACTATGGGTGAGATCATGTTCATGGGTCGACAACTCTGTGTTTTGGGTACTCGAGCTTGATTAGTTGGGACGTGCAGATGCAATATAGAATCTATGCCATCTTGTGATGGAGTATTCGTCCCCTTAGAATTATCCGATTAATCATCAAAATCTAAGATCTTAGTATATGGATGTTCCATATGGATATTGAACTTGTGGGTCGCTCCCTGGACCAAGAGAATGATATCCGCATGATGATTAAGTCAAGGATATGAAGTTCTAAGGTTGAGATATAATCAAGAAGGTTGATAGTACATCGGATAACCTGACTTGATTATGGATGTTACATAGAGGGGCATTTTGGTCATTTCACTTAGTAGGTCGAAGACGAATGTCATTACCTGACGAGCTTATTTCATATTTAATATTTGTCCCTGGAGTGCAACCATAACTCTTTAGTGGAATGAGTTAGGGTTAAAATGATCTTAAATGTTTCTATGGGGTTATCATGGACATTTTGGTCATTTTGGGAGCCAAGGGAAAATATGTCTTTTGGTCCCTCTTCTAGCCATTTTCCTATATTGGCATGGTTTCCTAATTTAATTAGATGAAATGAGGTTGAATTAATTTTTGTGGAAAAATAATTTTTAGTTTAAATTCAAATAGGCCTTTGATAGCATACATGAATTTAACTCTAGCTTAATTATTTACTTGTGGGCCATGGTGCGTTTATCTATCTTGTGGGCCAGCCATAATGGGAGCCCCTTGTGTGAAGTTTCCAACTTTGACTAGGTAACTTTACTTGGAAGGTGGAATTCCTCATTGGGTAAGAAATCCTATGATTAAAGTTTACTAAATTTTAGTATCTATAATTAGGAAGTGTTGCACCCCTAAGGTAGTTGATTGCTAATTTATGGGATGGTCATTCCTATTCGAGAGAACTAAAAAGGAATATAAAATTTTTACATAGATCTCTCTACCCTAGGTGTGTAACAAGAGGGAGTGAATAACAACCCTAGGCGTGCAACAATAAGAAGCCCCATTGGCTGCCCAAAAGAAAAAAGAAGAGACACACGTCCATGGTTCTCTTCTTCTTCATTCATTGAAGAGAGGAGATTAGGTCCTGGTTTTTTTCCACAAATTATATTTCAGAAAACCCATCTAGGAATCCATAGTTTGATCCCACAATCAAAGTCAATCAGATTGGGTTGTGGAATAGAAGAGAAGATCAAAGCAAAAGCTACTGCAGAAAATTCCTACAACTTGCATTGCTGACTGCAGGCTGAGATCAGACCTTTGGAGCTTTAGTTTCAGAGATTTGAGGCCTTCATATCATCAAGGTATTAGTCCTCTTTCATCTCCTTTCATTATACACATGTTGATCATGATTTCATGGAGTTTATATGCGTTTTTATGGCTGTTTTTCGCTGCCCAGTTCAGATCCTTTTGGACGTTCCATAAATCAGCCATGGATGTCCCTACATTCAGATCTGAAACGCATAATCTTTCAAGTTTTTCATCACTTGAGGTAATTTTTCCAACCTATCTTTTTAATTGCTTTGTGGGTGTGCTTTTATTATTTCGCAATCATTCTAGATCTAAGGGTAGCATGCATGGAATGTGTAGACCAGCCCTATTGCATTAAAAAAAAGTGGATTTTTAATCTCTGATTTTTGATAAAATTGGGACTATTTCAGATCTGAAAAATTATTTTTTATGATTTTTCAAAAATCACATCAATTTCGAAAAATTGCCTAGTTTACTTGTTCTAATTTGGACTAGTTTAGGTCGTTTTTTTTAGTTGCTGGTTAGGATTAATTAAGGTGTGTTAAAATCAGGTTTTCTTTCATATTTCTAGGTTTTTATAGTTTCCAAAAAAATTCTGGAACTTTCCCCCATAAAGGCAAGTCTTAGATCGCGCAAATTCGACTTTTTGGCCACCAAACTTGCCAAAATCTAAAGATTTCAGAACTTTCATTGGAAATTCAATTATTTTAGTTGTTTTTAAAATTTAAAGGGACTCTTAAAAACTTGCTGGAATTTCTCTCTAAGAAGGTTAGTTATTTCTTTGGAAAGTCGAACAAACTGCCTTTCTTGATTGGTTCGATGTCTAGGCAAGTCTTGTCCCATTAGATAAGGGAGACAAGTCTTTTGTTCTAGAAAGTGGTTTTTAAGCGGGACCCTTGCAAAGCATCGTGACCCCACCACTGATCTGGGGGCTTACCTGGTTGGGCCAGTTTCATAGACTTGAGTTTGGGAACTTTCCTTAGAGATATCAAACTCTCTAAGACTAATACTTTGCAAGAATTTGGGAATTTTCTTTTAAATCTAAAAATGGTCCTTAGGTAGTTTTTCTTTCTAGGTTTCTTTTAAAAAAAATTCAAATTTCCAAAAAAGAAGGAAAGACCCCCATCTTCTTGGCAGAGGGACTCCGCAAATCGGTTAGAAAGGAAGGAATCACCTGTCAAGAGCTTGATTAAATTCTATGAATCTAGATCTCCTGGTTCCCTTAGAATTTCCAATATGGCTGATGAGCACAGTGATAATGATGAAATGAGGAATGAGAACAGTAATGGGAATGGACCCAATAACAATGGGGAGGTGAATCAACCACTTAGGAGTCTACACGATTACCTTCATCCTACACGACAAGCCACACCGTCGTGCATGGTTATACCCGCAGGTACGGGTCAATTTGATATCAAACCGGGAGTAATTCAACTTCTCCCCAAATTTCATGGACTTGAATCGGAAAGTGCATATTTGCACATAAAAGAGTTTGAAGAAGTGTGTGCAACACTACACTTCAATAATGTGAGGGGAGACCTTATCAAATTTCGTTTATTTCCTTTTTCCCTCAAAGATAAGGCTAAGGCATGACTTCACTCCTTATAGCCCAATTTGATTGCTCTATATGGTCCGACATGGTCCGGGAATTTTTAAAGAAAATTTTCCCATTACATAAGACCAACACCTTATGGAGAAATATTATTAATTTTAAACAAAAAGACAAGGAGTCTTATTATAGGTGTTAGGAACGCTTTAATGAACTACTCCTTGCATGTCCCCACCACGGATTTGAATTGCATAATACAATTGGTCACTTCTATGATGGACTTAGTCCAAAAACACGTCAATTCGTGGAGATGATGTGCAATGGGGAATTCATGGCAAAGAACCCAAATCAAGCATGGACCTACCTTCAATTTTTGGCAGATAGTGCACAAAATTGGGACACATCTGAAGGTATAGACCCCGTAAAGCAATTGAATCAGGCCAAAGGAGGGGGGTTATATGTATTGAAAGAAAATGATGATCTTCAAGCAAAAATTGCCTATCTTACAAGAGAAGTTGAGTCCTTGAAATTTGTGAAGAATAAGGAACCTGCTATAGTTTGTGGCATCTGCGCTAGTGATAAACACATTTCTTCAGAGTGCCCAACACTCCCTGCTTTTCAAGAAGTGTTTCACGAGCAAGCAAATACCACCAACACATACAACGGGCAGTTTAACAATTCTTTGGGTAACACGTATAACCCTAATTGGAGGAATCACCCCAACTTTAGTTGGAGGAATGGTCCAAATGCTACTCCGCTCAATTTCAACCAAATGTCAAATCAATTTGGGGGTACTTCTGGTACATATGCTCAAAACACACAGCAAATGGTACCCCCTACAACTCAAACGACGCCTTGGGATGAACTTGTGGCTAAGTTTATGGTGAATCAAGAGTCCATCAATAAGAAACATGATGGGAACTTTGAGAATTTACAGAACACCATGCAGATCCTCTGCAAGTTAATTGAAGCACAAAATAAAGGGGCTTTTCCAGCCCAACCACGGCCCAATCCAAAAGGGCAATATGAGGTTCATCAAGGTGGTCCGTCAAATTCAAAGGAGCAGGTTCAAGCTGTTACTACTCTACATAGTGGTAAAGAGATTGAAAAGCCTGATCTAGAAAAAGATAAACAACTTGCATCCTTAGATCAGGAAGGGACAGAAAATGAAGTCCATCCTATCAAGGAGAAAAGCCCAGTTCCTCCAGGATTCAAGCCCTTACCGCCTTTTCCCAACCGATTAGCTCCTCCCAAGCCATCTATACAGAACCAGGAAATCTTGGATGTGCTTAAAGAGGTCAAAATTAACATCCCGTTGTTAGACGCAATCAAACAAGTCCCATCTTATGCAAAGTTTCTTAAAGAGTTATGCACGTTGAAGCGTAAGATACATGTACAAAAGAAAGCGTTTCTCACTGAGCAAGCTAGTGGAATTCTAAAGCATGACACTCCCCCTAAATTCAAAGACCCAGAATGCCCTACAATTTCGTGCATTATTGGAAATTATCAAATTGAACAAGCATTGCTTGATCTTGGGGCAAGTGTCGACTTACTACCTTACTCGGTCTATGTAAAATTGGGACTGGGCGAATCAAACCCACCCAGGTTACTTTGCAACTAGTAGATCGATCAATCAAAAGACCGAGAGGGATAGTAGAGGATGTGCTTGTGCAGGTTGATAAGTTCTACTTTCCAGTAGACTTTATTGTGCTAGACACTCATCCTGTGGCAGATCTTCATGCTTAGATTCCGGTAATTTTGGGGAGACCATTTTTAGCCACATCCAATGCATTGATCAATTGCCGGAATGGAAAAATGACGCTATCTTTTGGTAACATGACTTTAGAGCTAAATATTTTTGACCTTTGCAAACAACCACGGGATGATAACATTGGCCTTGAAGAAGTAGATTTGATCGGTGTTCTTACAGCAGAAACTTTTGAAAAATCGATCTCCGATTCTATTAAGTCAATTGAGGACTTGACCCTCTGTGAAGAAAAACATGATAGCACTGTTGAACTGGTCAACACTGTAGGCAAACCCTCTTTTGAAGAGTTGGTACCAACTGGTACTCCGTCCCTTCCATCTCAGGTGAGGCCGCCCAAACCTGAGTTGAAACCCTTGCCCTCTCACCTGAAATATGCATACCTTGGAGAAAATGAAACATTTCCTGTAGTCATTTCTGCACATCTTGACATGGACCAAGAAGTCCAACTCTTAGAAGTGCTCAAACTGCACAAAGGTGCAATTGCTTGGACCGTGGCTGACATTAAGGGAATTAATCCCCTCGTGTGTACACATCATATCTATTTGGAAGAGAATGCAAAACCCTCCCGTCAGATGCAACGCCGGTTAAACCCTACCATGCAGGAAGTGGTTAGGGCTGAAGTTTTGAAACTTTTAGATGTGGGTATCATCTATCCAATTTCAGATAGCCAATGGGTCAGCCCTACCCAAGTTGTACCTAAAAGGCCAGCGTCACTGTAGTCCGTAATGCTAATGACGAGCTCGTCCCAACCCGCGTACCCACAGGTTGGCGAGTTTGTATCAACTTCAGAAAATTAAATGTTATCACACGAAAGGATCATTTCCCCCTACCCTTCTTGGACCAAATTTTAGAACGGGTAGCTGGCCACGAGTATTATTGTTTCTTAGATGGATATTCTGGATACAATCAAATAGAGATCGCTCCGAAAGACCAAGAGAAAACAACTTTTAAATGCCCTTTTGGTACCTTTGCTTACCGAGAGATGCCCTTTGGGCTGTGTAATGCTCCTGCAACTTTTCAAAGGTGCATGCTGAGTATTTTTAGTGATATGGTGGAACGTTTTCTCGAAGTCTTCATGGACGATTTTTCAATTTTTGGAGATTCATTCCAAGATTGTTTGAGCAACTTAACTAAGGTCCTCTCTAGGTGTGAAGAAAAGAATTTAGTACTGAATTGGGAAAATGTCATTTTATGGTACGACAAGGGATTGTCCTTGGCCACATTGTATCATCTAGAGGTTTGGAAGTGGACAAAGCCAAAATAGATTTAATTTTCAATTTGCCCTCCCTAAAAATCGTAAGAGATGTAAGATCTTTCTTAGGGCATGCCGGATTCTACAGAAGATTCATAAAAGATTTCAGTGTCATTTCTAGACCATTATGTAACCTTCTGTTAAAGGAAGCAGAATTTGAGTGGACGGAGGCATGTCAAGCGGCTTTTACCAAGCTTAAGGACATGTTGACGACTGCTCCAATTATGCAACCTCCAGATTGGAGCCTGCCCTTTGAAATCACGTGAGATGCTAGCGATTATGTGGTTGGGGCATTTCTTGGGCAACGTAGGGACAACAAGCCATATGTGATTCACTATGCTAGCAGGACTTTAAACAGTGCACAGATTAATTATTCTACAACAGAGAAAGAACTATTGGCTATGGTCTATGCACTGGATAAATTCCGTTCCTACTTAATTGCATCCAAAATTGTGATCTTTACTGACCATTCTGCGCTGAAGTATCTTCTTTCTAAGAAAGATGCCAAGCCCAGACTGATCAGATGGATCCTTTTACTCCAAGAGTTTGATATTGAAATCAAGGATAAGAAAGGAGTAGAAAATGTGGTGGTTGATCATCTTTCTAGGCTTGTTATTTCCAACACTTTAGAACCCTTACCAATCCAGGACACTTTCCCTGATGAGCAATTATTTGCCACATTTGCCCATTCTCCATGGTATGCTGACATTGCTAATTATCGAGCTTCGGGTGAAATTCCAAAAGAATGGACGCAGCAAGATAAAAATAAGTTTTTCACTGAGGTGAAACAGTTTTTCTAGGATGAACCATACCTTTTTAAATACTGCCCAGACCAAATCATTAGGAGATGCATTCCTGACCATGAAGTAAACAGTGTACTATCATTCTGTCACTCACATGCTTGTGGTGGCCATTTTTCACCTAAAAAGACCGCTTACAAAATTTTACAATATGGATTTTACTGGCCCACATTATTTAAAGGCGCACATGATTTCTGTAAGGCATGTGAGCAATGCCAAAAATTGGGTTCCATTTCCAAAAGGAATATGATGCCTTTAAACCCAATTTTGGTCGTCGAGTTATTCGATGTTTGGGGTATAGACTTTATGGGACCTTTTCCCCCGAGCTTTGGTTTTCATTATATCCTCGTCACAGTCGATTATGTGTCCAAATGGATTGAAGCAGTCCCATGTAGGAATAATGATGCGAAAACGGTCAAAAAGTTTATCTTGGATAATATCTTTTCCCGGTTTGGAACTCCACGTGCCATCATTAGTGATGGGGGCACTCACTTTTGTAACCGCATCATTGAGAGTTTGTTTAAAAATCACGGTGTTACACATAAAGTGGCTACCCCCTATCACCCTCAAACAAATGGGCAAGTAGAGGTCTCAAATAGGGAAATCAAAAGAATTTTGGAGACCACGGTAAAACCAAATCGTAAGGATTGGTCAATGCGGCTAAATGATGCTTTGTGGGCTTATAGAACTGCTTATAAGACCCCAATTGGGATGTCTCCATACCGGCTTATATATGGGAAAGCTTGCCACCTTTCGGTGGAGCTGGAACATAAAGCTTATTGGGCCATAAAACAACTGAACCTTGACCTAGACAAGGCTGGGGAGAAAAGAGCCCTTGATTTGAATGAATTAGAAGAATTGAGAAACGAGGCTTATATGAACTCAAGAATTTACAAAGAGAGTGTTAGTTTTATGGTCTCAATACCAAGGGTATATGATGTAATAAATTGATTCATTTCTTTATTTATCAATACAATCATGCTTTTCCTTTCATGAGATGAATGGTGTTTTATATACATGTGCATAACCAATACAAATGACATAATGGTTCATGAGATGAACCGGAGTCCACAAGTATACTAGATGTAATACATGTGTACGGATGAGATCCACATACAAGAGATATGTATTAAAAATCTTATACTTAAATATCTTCACAACCAGTGATGAGATTGGACATCTCAGCTGACAAGGTTGCAGCACTTTGATCACTATGAGATAGTGTGATTTGTCTTGATCATCGGAATATAAGATTCTAGATCATGGTGCTAGTACATTGGATGTATTGAAGGACCATGAGAAGCACCTTATATACACTGTCTTAAATTTAAGGTTTGCTCTCATAATTCCTTAGCAATAGGCTCATAATCCTGAGACATGAATGAACTCAAGTTTCTATCTATTCATTTGCTTTGAGTCATCAATGAGTGAGGCCATTTGTAGGTCAACACCTCGGTGATTTGGGAACGTGGTAGTAGAGCTGTGGGAACATTCAATGGTCAAGATGGAATCTATCTTTAACATTCAATGGTCATATATATTGGTCATGTGCATTAAGTAATAAATCACCATTCATCTCATGAAAGGAAAGCATGATTATATTGATAAATAAAGAAATTAATCAATCTATTCATCATATACTGGTATTGAGACCATAAAACTAACAATCTCCCACTTGGGCTCAATGCCAGTCAGGGTTGCATCTCATGCCCATCCCATCTACATGTTGCTCAAAGACTTTGGTAGTCAAAGGCTTAGTAAAGGGATTTCCCAGATTATCTGTAGAGTCTATTTAGGTGATAGCAGTATCACCTCTCTGCACAATCTCTCTGACCTTGTGTAACTACATCTGTTCATGTTTTTGGCTCTTGGGTTCCTTGGACTTATCGACTGCCCTGCTGTTATCACAGTAAACTGTGAGCGGTTGTCTTGCCAAAAATACCACTACAAGTTCCATAAGGAATCTTTTGAGACAATATGCTTCTTTAGTTGCTTCTCAAGCAGCTATAGCATAAACACATACCCAGAAGTTGATATCTTGGAATCCTTATCTAACATGAAGTCAGAATATGTGTAACCGACTGGAATTAACTCATTATTGTCATAAATCAACATGTAATCTCTAGTCCTTCTCAAGGATTTGAGAACACATCTTACAGCAGTCCAATGGTTAGGACCTGGGTTAGACTGATATCTGCTGACTAAGCCCAATGCATGACAGATATCCGGTATAGTATATAGCATAGCATACATGAGGCTACCAACACCCGAAGCGTATGGTATCCACCTCATTTGCTCCTTTTCCTCAGGTGTCTTGGGACACTGATTCTTGGAAAGGTGCACTCCATACCTGAAAGGTATAATACCCTTCTTGGAGTCTTGCATAGCAAACCGTACTAGTACCTTATCTATGTATGCATATTGGGATAAGCCTATCATCCTATTTATCCGGTCTCAATGGAGTTTGATCCCTAGGATGCGAATAGCTTCTCCCATGTCCTTCATATCAAAAGTCTTAGCCAACTAAACCTTTTACTGTTGACAACATCCATATACCACTCTCTAGGAGAAGGATGTCGTCGACTAGAAAAATTACCCTGCCTCCCTTACTTTTCATGTACACTCATGACTCATCCGGATTTTGACAAAAATCAACTGACTTGATTTCTTAGTCAAAACGAATGTTCCTGCTTCGGGATGCCTGCTTCAGTCCATAAATGGACATCTGCATGTTGCAAACTCTTTGCTCTTGGTTGTTTAGCTATAAAACCGTCTGGCTGCATCATATAGATGTCTTCCTCAAGATGGCCGTTGAGAAACCCATCTTGACATCCATTTGCCAAATCTCATGATCGAGATGAGCCGCAATGGATAAGAGTATCCTGATGGACTTGAGCATGGCTACCAGCGAGAAGGTTTCCTCATAATCGATATCTTCTTTCTGAGTATATCCTTTCGCAACAAGCCTGACCTTTAAAGGTCTCAACTCTTCCATCTGGTTCTCTGTTTCTCTTGTAGACTCACTTGCACCCAATAAGTTAAATATTGGCGGGCAAGTCCACAAGTGTCCAGACCTGATTAGAGTAAATAGACTCCATATCAGCTTTCATAGTATCTTGCCAGTGTCCCAAAATTAATGTCATTAATTTCTTCATCATAGTTACAGGGATCTTATTCCGGTTCTTCCGGGACTGCCTCGTAAGACTCTCCCAAGAACGAGAACCTGTCAGGGGGCCTGACTATGCTCCCACTATGACAAGGCACTGGTGTAATTACTAGGTTAGGTAAGGGCGCTTCTTCCTTAGGTTCGGTCATACTAGGATTTGGAATTGTTTGCTCTTGAATTTCTTCCAAGATCACCTTTTTCTAAAAGTTTCCGGTCTATCATATAATCTTCCTCCAGAAAAACCCCATTAGTGCTCACCATCACTTTTGCTATCTGGGATTATAGAATAACCAACCTTTAGTTCATTTAGGATATCCTACAAACGTGCATACTTCCAACTTCGCTTCCAACTGATCCGTCTTAACCTTTAGCACATGTGCCGGACAACCCTAAATGTGTAAATGTTGTAGACTAGACTTTCGCCCGGTCCACAACTCCTGGGTAGTCTTAGGTATAGACTTAGATGGTATGAGGTTTAGTATGTACATCGCAGTATCCAAGGCGTATCCCTAAAAGGATATAGGTAATCCTGAGAAACTCAGTATAGACCTTATCATATCTAAAAGAGTCTGGTTCCTTCTTTATGCTGCTCCGTTCTGTTGAGGCATCCCAGGAGCAGACAACTGGGATTAAATCCCATTTTCTGATAAGTATCCCATAAAATCAGCGGAGGGATATCCTCCCACTACTCTGACATTAATGAGTCCACACACATCAGTATACACTAATTCCAACAAATCTTTGGCCCTATTGCCCTTTGATGAAAAGGGTCTTTTGGTCATTTTGCCTTCCAGACAGGATTCGCAGACAGGCATTGGTTCTACCACCAATGAAGGCAAGATACCACTTTCACTAGCCTGTCAATCCTGTTTAGGTTTATATGACCTAGCCTCAAGTGTCAAAGTTTTGTTGGATCAGATGAAGGTGATTTCCTCTTTAATGGTAGTCTATTAATTGTTTCAGTATCATGTATCTCATACATTGTGGGATTAACAAATAAATTCCATTGATTACCTTGTCAGAATACATAAAAGTACCGTATCTCTTTATGAAAATTTTAGTACCAAGAGTAATAGAATAACTCTTATTCACCATACTAAAAACTGAAATTGAATTCCGCCGTAAAGACGGTACATATAACGTGTCTGACAAAACCAATATATCATTTGAAAAACATAATGTAATAACTCCCACTGAAACATCCTTTGCCTTAGCATCAGATCCTAGGTTGTCAATGATTTCTCCGTCACTGAACCTCCTCATTTCCCTAAAACCCTGCAATGAATTACATATGTGATCAGTTGCCCTGGAGTCCATACACCAAGATTCTGAAGTACCAATTGCAAAACTAACTTCAAAAATAAGTGACTCAATCATACCTGAGGTCTTCTTCTTAGACAGATATTCTGGACAATTCCTTTTCCAATGTCCTTTCTTACCACAACGAAAACACTTTCCTTTTACTCCCGTACTCTTAGCCTTGGCCATACTACAAGTAGAACCATTCTCCACCTTAGGACCCTTGATGACTGATTTCTTCTTGCTATCTCGGTCTTTGCCTTTCGGCTTGGTCCTAGCAAATGACTTTTCTGTCATGAGGGAATTTTTTTCTTTCTTCATGATTTCCTCAGTCACTACCAGCTGGCGAGACAACTCAGCTATAGTCATTTCCAATTTATTATAATTGATCTCGAAATGATTGAAAGAGTCCGGTAGTGATTGAAGGATCATGTCGATCTGCGATTCTTTATCAATAATAACACCCAATCCATCTAACTCATTTAGTGCGAGACTCATTTTCAACAAATGTTTTTGTACTGGGGTTCCCTCAGCCATCTTAGTGTTAATCAGCACCTCCATAGCAGCTTGCCTAGCAGGTCTAACCTGGTCCACAAACATCTCCTTTAAGTTCGATATAATATCGTATGCTGACTTTTAGGATTGATGTTGGTGTTGTAAAACACTAGACATGGATGCCTGTATAAAACATCTGGCTATCTCATTGTCTTTTGTCCATTCGGTGTAAAGGTCCTTTTCATACTGAGGTGCATGAAGCTCAGGCTCAGGAAGGGAGGGTATGGTAAAGACATATCTGCATCCTGAAGCTGTCAGGATAATATTCAGGGTCCTTTTCTAGTCTATAAAGTTGGATTCCATCAACTTATTCTGGTTGAGGATGGTCGCAAGTGGATTCAAAGTATTTGAATTCATGCTTGAAATACTGTAGCACATAACCATACATTCAATTAATGAATTTAAATGACATTAGGGTTTAGTATTCTACCAAATTTATATGGAATCCTCATAACCACTAAATTCAGAATACATCGGAATCTCAATCCCCGGGGTATGCCTCCTTGGGGAGTGCAAATACCACCTAGATTGGTGCGGATCAAAGTTGGTCATAATTAGGATTAAGACTAACTTTCCATGATCCCCTTCATTCATTATTATCTAGGTATCTCATACCAAATGATGAATGACTCCCGATTAGCTTTGGTTTCTAAAATACATGAGGCAAATCCTTGGGGATACTACATCATTATTTTAGTTAAGTGTGACCCACCAACTAGCATTGCATGACAACCGTTGCGAGTAGCTCCTCCTTGGGGAGTGGGCCCCCGCCCCGTCTCACCAACACTATCCATAGGAGATCCATATCGAGTAACCAGACAAGTAAAAGCCCTCCGTGGGGAACGACCATACTCGAGATGGCGCGAGGCTAATACTTTCCTTACAATGGACCTATGGTGGAAAACCATGGGGATTTCTAAATATAAATGCCCCGCTCCCACTTAATATTTTAGAATTGAGGATTTCTTTGTAAGGTATTAGGGCCCACATGTATACATATGAACATCAAATCATCTCATGATATGATCTAAAATTGGTGAAAGTAAATGCATTACAGATCTGAAATCAGATTCAAGAGGACGTCCATGGCTGATCTAGTTTTAAAAACTTGAAACTAATCTGATTTTCCAGCCATGAATCATGCATAAAAACTCCATGAAATCATAATCAACATGTGTATAATGTAAGGAGATGATAGAGGACTATTACCTTGATGATTTGAGTGCCTTTAAACTCTGAAAAGAAAGACTTCAAAGGTCTGAAACCAGCCTGCAACCAGCAACACAGGTGCAGGAATTTGTTGCAGAATTTTTCTCTCCTTTGATCTTCTCTCCTATTCCACTTCCCAATCTAATTGGTCTTGATGGTGGGATCAAACTATGGAATCCTAAGAAGGGTTTTCTGAACTACTCTTTGTGGAAACAACCCAGGACCTGATCACCTCTCTCCAATGAAGAAGAAGAGGGCAGCAAGGGCTGGGCGTGAATGCCTCTTTTATGTCTTGGGCGGCCAATGGGGTTTCTTACTTGTTGCAAGCCCTAGGGTAGAATTCCAGCCACTTGATCATTCATCTGTGTTGCACGCCCAAGGGGACTCTCTTATATTTATAATGATTAGATTCCTCTTTGGGAATCCTAATTCCAATAGGAATGTCAAATCCTAAAAAGAATAGCAACCTTCCCCTTTAGTTGTGCAATACTTACTAATTAAAGACACTAAAATTAGTAACCTTTAATCAATGGAATTCTTACCCAAAGAGGAGTCTTTCCTTCCAAGTAAAGATACCTAATCAAACTTGGAAACCTCACACAAGGGGTTCCACTTATGGCTGGCCCACAAGATAGCTAAACACACCATGGCCCACTAGTAAATAATTTAGCTAGAGTTAAATTCATGTATGCCATCAAGAGCCTATTAGAATTTAAACTCAAAATTATTCTTCCACAAAATAATTCAACCACATATCATCTAATTAAATTAGGAAACCATGCCAATATAGGAAAGTGGCTAGAAGAGGGACCAAAAGACATATTTGCCCTTGGCTCCCAAAATGACCAAAATGTCGATGCTAACCCCATAGCAACATTAAGATCATTTTAACCCTAACTCATTCCACTAGAGAGTTATGGTTGCACTCCAGGGACAAATATTAAATTGCAAATAAAGCTCATCATAAATAGACGATTGTCTTTGACCTACCAAGTACAATGACCATAATGCCCCTCTATGTAACATCCATAATCAAGTAGGTCAACCGATGCACTATCTACCTTCTTGATTACATCTCAACCTTAGAACTTCATACCCTTGACTTAATCATCATCCTGATATCATTCTCTTGATCCAGGGAGCGACCCACAAGTTCAATATCCATATGGAACATCCATATACTAAGATCTTAGATTCTGATGATTAATCGGATAATTCTAAGGGGACGATCATTCCATCATTTGATGGCATAGATTCCATATTGCATTTGCACGTCCCAACTAATCAAGCCCGAGTACCCAAAACACAGAGCTGTTGACCCATGAACAGGATCTCACCCATAGTGAATTAAAGTACAAGAACTCGACTTTGTCAGTTCATCCACAAATGCTCAAGATTAAGAGCACTGGTCACTTAGTAGCAAGAGGTGAGTTGATCTCTCTGTGTGATAGTACTATTTTAGAGATCACACCTTCAAGTGGTCCTGTTCAATGCATGACACATGCACTAATGAGATAAATCCGGAAAGTCCTCCGTGACTAAGGTAAGTCACCCTGAATACAGGAGAGTATCTCATTAAAACTTATACCAAGATGAAGTGCCCAACTCCATCTCTCAGTTATGAACATGTTTATTGTTTCAAGTGTCCATGACTCAGACCTTACTGTGTGTAGCCACTACACACATGAGTCATTTACTAGAAAACAATGGGCCTTACACAACCATACATATACACAAGTATAAAGAGAAAGATGTCATTCCATTAAATGACCAATAAATATCCAGTTACAGAGATGTGAGTGCAGTCAGTGGGCTTTAGGGCATACACCAATCCCAAAAATCTCCCACTTGCACTAAAGATCACTACGACCTAACCTAACTCCCATAGACTCAACATGTGAAGAAACACTTTCTCAGTAAGAGTCTTAGTAAATGGGTCAGCTAAGTTACTTGCTGAGGCAATCTGCTCTACCACTATTTCTCCATCCTGTACGAATTCCCGGATCAAGTGGTACTTTCTCTGAATATGCTTGCCTTTTTTGTGATTCCTGGGCTCTTTGCAGTTAGCTACTGCACCAGTATTATCGCAGTACATGACAATCGGTTTTTGCACTGCAGGAACTACTCCCAATTCCAATAGGAATTTTCTGAGCCATACTGCTTCCTTCGCAGCTTCCGATGCTGCCACATACTCTGCTTCCATGGTAGAATCAGCAGTACAATCTTGCTTGACACTTCTCCATGATATAGCCCCTCCTGATAGAGTAAAGACATATCCCGAGGTAGACTTTCTGCCATCTACATCCGACTGGAAATCAGAGTCTGTATACGCCAGTGGCGTTAGATCATCTGCTCGGTAGACTAGCATATAATCTTTCGTTCTCCGAAGATACTTGAATATATGCTTAACAGCTGTCCAGTGCATAGGTCCAGGGTTTGATTGATATCTGCTAACCATGCCAACGGCAAAGCAAATATCTGGTCTAGTACACAACATTGCATACATGAGGCTTCCAACAGCTGATGCATATGGTACTCTCCTCATGCTTTCTATCTCCTCAGGTGTCTTTGGACATTGATTCCGAGATAGTGGTACTCCATGTCTAGAAGGTAGCAAGCCCTTCTTGGAGTCATGCATGTTATACTTGACCAATATCTTCTCAATATACGAAGATTGGGATAAGGCTAACATCTTGTTCTTGCGATCTCGCAAAAGCTTGATCCCTAAGACATAGCTCGCCTCACCTAAATCCTTCATCTGAAATTGAGATGATAACCAAACCTTTGTAGACGACATCATGCCAACATCATTTCCAATGAGTAATATGTCATCCACATACAGGACTAAAAATGCAACTGCGTTTCCACTCCCCTTCTTATACACACATGGTTCATCAATGTTTTGATCAAAGCCAAAAGATTTGACTGCCTGATTAAACTTGATGTTCCATGCCCTAGATGCTTGCTTAAGTCCATAAATGGACTTCTTAAGTTTACAGACCATGTTCTCTTGGCCACCAGCAATGAATCCCTCTGGTTGCATCATATAGATGCATTCGTCAAGACTTCCATTTAGAAAAGTTGTCTTGACATCCATTTGTCATATCTCGTAGTCATAATGACATGCGATGGCTAAGAGAATCCTTATGGACTTGAGCATGGCTACTGGCAAAAAAGTTTCCTCATAATCGATACCCTCTTTCTGAGTATATCCTTTCGCCACCAGTCTTGCTTTGAAGGTTTCAACCTTCCCATCCACTCCTCTCTTTCTTTTGTAGATCCACTTGCACCCTATGGGTTTGATCCCTTCAGGTGCATCCACAAGTTCCCAGACTTGATTGGAATACAGAGAATCCAATTCAGATTTCATCGCTTGCTGCCACATGTCAGCATCTATATCCGTTACTGCTTCATCGTAACTAGTAGGATCCTCAACCAGATCCTCGGAGTTTGTCATAAAAGACACTCCTAGGTATCTATCTGGTGGTCTAGAAATTCTCCCACTACGACGAGGCTCCGGAGTGTTAAAAGGAATGTCTTGATTTTCTTCAATCTCAGGATCTGGCACAGATGTTGCAGGAGTTTCTGAAAGAATCTCCTCAAGTGTTTCTTTACAACCAAGCTCTTGGTGCATCATGCAATCATCCTCCAAGTATCTAGCATGAGTGCTGATAAGTACCTTTTGCTCCTTTGGATGATAAAAGATGCCTCCTCTCGTTCCCTTAGGATACCCAATGAAGTAGCACATTTTCGATCTGGGTTCTAGCTTGGTAGCTTTATCATTCAGTACATAAGCTGGACAACCCCAAATGTGGATATGTTTTAAACTGGGTTTTCGTCCTGTCCACATTTCTTGAGGTGTCCTAGGTACTGATTTAGAAGGTACCATGTCGCGACCCCGGACCGGGAATCCCAATCCGGGATCGGGACCATTAGTGTGTGATGATTATTCAAGAGGATTACCTACATCCTCAAGATAATCTTATTTAATTTCCCACAGGTGTCCGCGGTGAGGATATCAAAACCTTGCATGGATATTTCTTTTTAATGCGGAAGCGTGTAGCAAATCAAATAGTTAGACTATCTCTAGTCATGCAAGCATTTACATCAATATCAAACTGTATCAGAAAGAGCAATGATATATAGCAATGTTTCCCAAAAGTTGTTAAAGTTAGACAAGTTATCATTTAGTTACAATCCCCAAAATTAGAGGCCAACAAAGGCCAATATTACAAAATAATAACCCAAAGAATAGTTAACAAATCCTTCCCAAAATGTTACGCCTCTTGGCAACCCGATGTCTACATGACATCGTCAGCACGCCACTCAACTAGAGGCTGCAGCTCACCTACCGCCTCCTCCGGCTCCTCCTCAAGGAAACCGGCAACGGGACCTGAGTACCAAAGCAAAGGATCAGACACGACGGTCTGGCAAGAAAATGACAAGATACAACAACAATAATATAGAGGAAATCTCTTGAAAAGCATATAAATCTGTTAAAGCAAGAACTCTCATAAAGCAGGTAAATCATTTGCTATAAAACAAGTAAACAAGATAAAACATATGAGGTAACCAAGGAATCGGGAATAACAAGGTGGCAATCACATAAAGCTAAGTCCTCTGTCACTAAAGTGACAACAGTATCACGGGACGTTGATCTCAGTCACACAAGGTGAGGAGAAACAACGTATACATATATACAATATAACTATACGGGAACGGGACCACGGTAGCGAACCGGGTATCGGGACGGGGCCACGGTGGTAAACCGGGCATCGGGATCCAAACTGCAGCTGGCGGGACGGGAGAAGGATTTCCAAGTCAGTGGATCAGACTGACATGGTATCCAAGCTTAGTGATGCCGACTCATAGGATAAAACCAATCGAGACATATGCAAGTAAATCAAGTACAGTAGATAAACGGGTAAAACGGGGTGCTCAAGGGCACACTATCATTTCATGTCGGGCAATGCATTTCGGGACAATTAACTGTTACTAATGTAACTCCAATGCTTTCGGGAAAACAAGTCATGTAATACAAGTCTTGGAAACGAGGTGAAATAACGAGTTATAACACATTTCGGGTAAAATACTAATTTCAAAATCTATTTAAGTGAATAGGGGTCCCGTATGTCTATTGTAGTCCTTACTTGGTACTCCGTGAGTTTGAAGACATTCCGGGCTCCTTATTCACTTTTATGATTTTTCAAAGTTTCGGATGACATCTTTGTGATATGGTTTCTTTCTCGGATGGCATCAACAATGCCTAGTGAATCCCTTTCGATTGACAAAGCTCAACGCTCGAACGAAGCTTTTCGAAATCTGGGAAATTTCGGTTACCTGGCGGTTATCTGGCGGTTAGCCGCCGATGCATTCGGCGGTTAGCCGCTGGGTAACCGCGGAGCTGACCGAATTTCAGGTGAGAATTCTGGTGCTCTCGGGAAAAGGAACCGTGATTGTGCGGTTGTCTGGCGGTTAGCCGCCGATGGGTTCGGCGGTTAGCCGTTGGCTAACCGTGAGGCTGACCGCGTTTTCAGGTGGAAAATGATGCTCTCTGGAAAAGTCACCGCGGTGCGCGGTTAGCTGGCGGTTAGCCGCCGATGCATTCGGCGGTTAGCCGCTGGCTAACCGTGAGCTGACCGCCAGTTACGAAAATGCTCACTGAGTTCAGTTTTGAGTCATTTTCCTCCTCAAAACCATCTTCCTCACATCCACAAGGTCCTTACAATAACATTGGGCTAATAGTTCCTCCAATGCATCTCTTTATGCTTCTCCAAATCCTCATTAAGAGTTCTCTCCATCACTTCTTCCATGTCAAATCCAATGCAAATAAAAGAGAAGTAAACCATTTCACCAACATTCATCTAAGCTATCACAAGAACAATAAATGCTCTACCAACATGTTTATAAAACATTGAATGAAACTATCAAGATACATTATGAGCATTTATTTCAAACAAACCTCATTAAATGAAAGTATGGAAAATCCATGAAGACTACACCAAATCATTTCAAAATTAAAAACATCCAAACATTCACTTGCCTCTATTCCAAGCTAGTTGAAAACAAGGCTTTAATCACCTCTATTGCTCAAAGCCAAGCTACACATCAAAAATCCCAAAAACAACCCTAAAATGGGTTACACAAAGAATGATAATGAATAAACCAACAAAAATGCAAATGTAGCTTCTCAAGGGCTAGAGGAACACTAATCTAGGAGATGGGAATGATCACTTACCTTGAAGGTCCTCTAATGGCAATAGCAGACTCAATGAAGGTCTTGGAATGGAGAGTTCTCCTCACAAATGGTACCAATGGAAAGCTTGAGAGATGAGGGAGTGATTGGTGACTTTCATTGCTTGGTTGATGAGCTCTAGGTATGGCTTGGAGATGAAGAAGCAAGAAGAAGAAAGAAGAGTCACAAGAAACCCTAGGTTCAGTTGTGCTGGAGCAATGGAGAGTGAATGAGAAAGAAGAGGTGGGTTCTCTTTTGTTAACAATGAGGAGCTTGGGTCCCACAACTTAAGAAGCTAAATGGACTGAAATCATCTAATTCGGGACCTCGGATGAATTCGACGAAGAAGGAAGAAATGTTCGTCGAAATATCTACTTTCCAAAAAGTCTATGTTTCGCGGGTTTCGGGAATAATGAGTTTTGGTACAGATTTGGTATGTAAAGACTGTTTTGCCCTCAAGGCCAAGAATTCGGGTTTCGTGATCTCAAACGAGAACGGGATCAACATGAAAGTTGTTGGAATCCACAAGATGAATGCAACGGGCCAAAAACACAATTCACAACAAATCGGGAAATTTCTCGAGAAAATACCAAGCCGAAAAGGGAACCCCCAAAGGGCCCCACAAGAAATCCAAAACACACAAAGTAGCCCAAAACTAAAATCAAGGTTAAATCTAAACCCAACTTAACCAAGAATCACTAATCAAGCTTAGCACTAACACGCAACTTAATTAGCACTAATCGGGATCACTCGGGTCGGGGTCTTACATACCAGATTCAAAATGTATGCTGCTGCTTCTAGGGCATATCCCCAAAAAGATATGGGTAGGGTTGCATGACTCATCATGGACCTTACCATATCAAGAAGGGTCCGGTTTCTTCTCTCTGCTACACCATTTTGCTGGGGTGTACCCAGTGCAGACAACTGAGACACAATCCCATGTTGTGTGAGGTACTCCTTGAACTCACCCAGGAGGTATTCGCCACCTCGATCAGATCGAAGAGCTTTGATATGTTTCCCTAGTTGTAGCTCCGCCTCAGCCTTGAATTGTTTGAACTTATCAAACGCTTCAGACTTGCGTCGCATTAGGTACACATATCCATACCTAGAGTAATCATCAGTGAAGGTGATGAAATACTCATAACCTCCTCTAGCTAGTTTGTTCATAGGACCACACACATCAGTGTGAACCAATTCAAACAACTCCTTTGACCTCAGTCCCTTTCCAGAGAATGACCTTTTGGTCATCTTTCCCATGAGACAAGATTCACACTGAGGAAAAGGTTCGAGATCTAATGAGCTCAGAAGCCCATCCTCTACCAACCTCTGAATCCGTTTTAGGTTAATATGACCCAAACGTAAGTGCCAAAGATAAGTGTCATTGGTCGAAGATACCTTCCTCTTAAGGGAAGATGAGCTTTCTAGTTGTACATTATGCAGTGAGGAAGCAATAGGATATATATAAAATAAGTTATCATGCATTCTACCGGAACATATAATATTTCCATCTCTACTGATATCAACACCAGAATGGAAAGAAACTGAATAATTAAATTCAATGAGTCTGGAAACTGAAATTAAATTCTTCCTTATGTCTGGAACATAGATAACATTGTTTAAAACTAATATCCTATCATGCGGAAACTGTAAGGTAACTGCTCCCACTGCAACAACCCATATCTTTGCTCCATTTCCAACTCTAAGGTCAAACTCCCCTTTCTCAAGCTTTTTCATTATCTGAAACCCCTGCAATGAATTGCAGATATGATTAGTGGCTCCAGAGTCTACTATCCAGGAATCAGTAGAATCAACCACATGATAGGTTTCAATGTAGTAGGAAAGAGATATACCTTTCTTATCTGAGCCTAGGAGCTTGGGACAATCTTTCTTCCAGTGACCTTTGAGGCCGCACTTAAAGCATTTCCCTTTGGGCTTTTCACCTGTGCCTTTGTCCTTCTTCCCAGCATTGCCCTTTTTCTGTCCTTTTCCCTTACCCTGCTTCTTCTTGAACTTTTTCCCTTTCGGGTTGAGTTTAGAGGAAAACTGGGAAAAGTGAAGTTGGCCTTTAGGCTTCATGATGGCCTCTGCCGCCTGGAGTTCTTTCATTAATTCGGAGAGAGTCATGTCCACCTTGCTCATGTTGAAGTTGAGCTTGAACTGGTTGAAAGACCCCGGCAGAGTTTCGAGAATCATATCAGTCTGACTCCCTGCATCAATCTCAGCCCCTAGGATCTCAGCTTCATTGAAACAATCCATCATTTTGAGCATGTGCTCTCTGACAGGTGTTCCCTCAGCCATCCTAGAATTCATGATTGTCCTTAAAGCAGCTTGCCTAGCTGGCCTGCTTCTGTCTGCGAACATCTCAGACAAGGACAACATGATATCTGAAGCTGTGTCCATTTGCTCATGCTGCGTTTGCAACACGTTGGACATGGAAGCAAGCATGTAGCATTTGGCCATGCTATTCGCTTTTTTCCATTTCTTTTCAGCCTCTAGTTGGTCATCTGTAGAATAATCATCAATGGTAGGACAGGGTTCCGACAAAACATACTTGTACTCCTCAGCGGTGAGTACTATGTTAAGGTTTCTTTTCCAGTCTACGTAATTTGGGCCAGTCAATTTGTTCTCACGCAAAATACTCATCAACGGGCTAAATGAATCCTTCCCCATCTCTCTGGATATATATAACAGGTTATAATTAGACAGGCAGTATATATGTAACATGTATATTGTGCTTGTAATAAAAGGAAAAACATGCACAAGACTTTTTACATTATTTAACCCTAATAATAATGTATCAGTGTCTCAACCTCCTCATAGACCCTCCATCGAAGGGATGGCCGAGCCTACAGTCACGTTGAGTTAAGGTCTGCTTATTTGGATCATCACTGTCTGGATACGCATATCCAGTGATAGTCCAATCACTGATTGGTTTGGCCTCATATGACAAACAACTCTAACTCCTAGGGAGAGGTCATTACCGTCTTATGTCAAGTGTATTACCATCTTTTATGAACGTTCCCAGAATGTCTATGACTTAAGTCCTCCGAAGGGAAGTGACTCCAATCAACCCTTGAAGTGAACCTTAGTAAAGAGCTCCACCGAAGGGATGGCCGCTCCCACCAACACTTCATTGACATTCTATAGAAGTGATCTTTAGTAAAGAACTCCACCGAAAGGATGGCCGCTCCCACTAACACCTCATTACGAATATTCACATTAGTTCACCCACTAACCCATCAAAGCGAATTTTAGTAAAGAACTCCATCGAAGGGATGGCCGTTCCCACTAACACTCTAATGAGATAGCATGAACCTAAAATGGAAGGCCGTGGGGTTTTCCCAAACCCCTCTCCCACTTGATTATTTAACACTAGGGTTTTGAAAAAACTCTTTTTTTTTTACCTTAGCATCGTTACTCAAATCTTGTTTAAATCTAGCAAACTTAGTTAACAATTTTCATGACTCAATTGCTTAAGTCATCTCAAAAAATAAATAACCTTTGCTTTAAAACATATTGAGTAAAGGTCTTGGGACCTGAGGGTTATGGGCCCACTAGGGTAGCAACATATTAGATTTTAGTTTGGCCTCTCTTGGAAACTTAGGGTACCAAGATAAACTAAACCCTATCCAATTTTTAAACCTTAGACAAATAGAAGGTGCTGGTCTAAGATCCGTTTAAAACCAATTTGCCAAACTAAAACAATCCAATATAGAAAGATGCCAATTTTAAGAACCTAGTGGTGGCCATGTTACTAGGTGATAAACATAGCAATTATATAAAGCATTCAACCATGCATTCCATATATAAAAGCAAATTAAAGAATGCAATCCTTGATGGCTCCCTGCTATTTTTGGACTTCAAATCCTTTTCCATTTAGGAAACTAGATTAAGAGTCCTTCTTGCGCTAGGAAACCTCCGTTGCCTCCGTCACCATGGGACTCGGTTTGTTGCAACCTTCCTCGCTTGAAACTTTCCTTTTCTTGCTTGTTACAATAAATCAAATTTATACAAGCAAACCCATGAAAAACAAAAAGCCCAAAATTACATTGGAGATACCTATGCTTTTCAAGAAAGCTTACATCAAGACTAGTTGAAATATAAACAAGGAAATAATTACAACTTCCTATGATTGCTAACCGCGCAATCGTACACTTTTCAACTAATTAAAAACATCCAAATCCACACACATACATGCGAACCATCAAGGATGCAATTATATGGCTGGAAACAAAGAGGTTAATGCATTCAAAGTGCTATGTACAGCACTTTCATCATCCTGAAATTATTCCAGCAGGCTGGAAAATATTCCTGCACTCCTTAACTGCAGTAAACTGAGTCCTGGAAAAAATTCCAGCAGCCTGAAAAAATTTCTGCACACTATATATGCAGTAAACACCAATCTGAAATTGTTCCAGCAGCATGGGAAAAATTTCTGCACCCCTAACATGCAATAAACAGCAATCTAAAGGGCGCCACCATGCCCTTAATTAATCTAGGATTGAAAGCCACACAACATGGGATCATGATTTCACATGGAGTAGCTCCGATACCATTGAAAGTAAATGCATTACAGATCTGAAATCAGATTCAAGAGGACGTCCATGGCTGATCTAGTTTTAAAAACTTGAAACTAATCTGATTTTCCAGCCATGAATCATGCATAAAAACTCCATGAAATCATAATCAACATGTGTATAATGTAAGGAGATGATAGAGGACTATTACCTTGATGATTTGAGTGCCTCTAAACTCTGAAAAGAAAGACTTCAAAGGTCTGAAACCAGCCTGCAACCAGCAACACAGGTGCAGGAATTTGTTGCAGAATTTTTCTCTCCTTTGATCTTCTCTCCTATTCCACTTCCCAATCTAATTGGTCTTGATGGTGGGATCAAACTATGGAATCCTAAGAAGGGTTTTCTGAACTACTCTTTGTGGAAACAACCCAGGACCTGATCACCTCGCTCCAATGAAGAAGAAGAGGGCAGCAAGGGCTGGGCGTGAATGCCTCTTTTATGTCTTGGGCGGCCAATGGGGTTTCTTACTTGTTGCAAGCCCTAGGGTAGAATTCCAGCCACTTGATCATTCATCTGTGTTGCACGCCCAAGGGGACTCTCTTATATTTATAATGATTAGATTCCTCTTTGGGAATCCTAATTCCAATAGGAATGTCAAATCCTAAAAAGAATAGCAACCTTCCCCTTTAGTTGTGCAATACTTACTAATTAAAGACACTAAAATTAGTAACCTTTAATCAATGGAATTCTTACCCAAAGAGGAGTCTTTCCTTCCAAGTAAAGATACCTAATCAAACTTGGAAACCTCACACAAGGGGTTCCACTTATGGCTGGCCCACAAGATAGCTAAACACACCATGGCCCACTAGTAAATAATTTAGCTAGAGTTAAATTCATGTATGCCATCAAGAGCCTATTAGAATTTAAACTCAAAATTATTCTTCCACAAAATAATTCAACCACATATCATCTAATTAAATTAGGAAACCATGCCAATATAGGAAAGTGGCTAGAAGAGGGACCAAAAGACATATTTGCCCTTGGCTCCCAAAATGACCAAAATGTCGATGCTAACCCCATAGCAACATTAAGATCATTTTAACCCTAACTCATTCCACTAGAGAGTTATGGTTGCACTCCAGGGACAAATATTAAATTGCAAATAAAGCTCATCATAAATAGACGATTGTCTTTGACCTACCAAGTACAATGACCATAATGCCCCTCTATGTAACATCCATAATCAAGTAGGTCAACCGATGCACTATCTACCTTCTTGATTACATCTCAACCTTAGAACTTCATACCCTTGACTTAATCATCATCCTGATATCATTCTCTTGATCCAGGGAGCGACCCACAAGTTCAATATCCATATGGAACATCCATATACTAAGATCTTAGATTCTGATGATTAATCGGATAATTCTAAGGGGACGATCATTCCATCATTTGATGGCATAGATTCCATATTGCATTTGCACGTCCCAACTAATCAAGCCCGAGTACCCAAAACACAGAGCTGTTGACCCATGAACAGGATCTCACCCATAGTGAATTAAAGTACAAGAACTCGACTTTGTCAGTTCATCCACAAATGCTCAAGATTAAGAGCACTGGTCACTTAGTAGCAAGAGGTGAGTTGATCTCTCTGTGTGATAGTACTATTTTAGAGATCACACCTTCAAGTGGTCCTGTTCAATGCATGACACATGCACTAATGAGATAAATCCGGAAAGTCCTCCGTGACTAAGGTAAGTCACCCTGAATACAGGAGAGTATCTCATTAAAACTTATACCAAGATGAAGTGCCCAACTCCATCTCTCAGTTATGAACATGTTTATTGTTTCAAGTGTCCATGACTCAGACCTTACTGTGTGTAGCCACTACACACATGAGTCATTTACTAGAAAACAATGGGCCTTACACAACCATACATATACACAAGTATAAAGAGAAAGATGTCATTCCATTAAATGACCAATAAATATCCAGTTACAGAGATGTGAGTGCAGTCAGTGGGCTTTAGGGCATACACCAATCCCAACAATTGGTTCCAAGTCAAGTTATTTTAAGGAAAGTCTAGTTTCTAAATTAGTGTTATCAATGTGTCCATCTCATGGGTTATCAACACTAATTAGAACTCTTTCCAAAAATTAATTTGATTTGACCAATTTTAGTTACTTGCTATGTTTGGATCAGATCTGGAAATATTCTAAATTAAGCATGCATCCATAAATAGAAATTGCAAAAATTAGAAACTAGTGTTCTCCTCCACATGACCCAAGCGGAATAGACTTCTTGGACTTCTAGACTTTCCAAAACTTCTGGAGTTCATCAAACTCTTTGGGAAACTCCAAAACTCTTTTGGGAATCTTCAAACTCTTTGATTAGGAGTCCAACATCGCTTTCCTTCTTTGTCTCGGACAGCGCTAGAATTTACAAATTTAGAAAAATTACATAAATTCCTATGCCTCAATTATGAGACTTACATGGTAATCTAAACATGGAAATAAAAGGGCTATAGGGAAATTCATCATGCCTTGCCCTTTCACGGGAAACCAAAGAAACCATGATGCCATTTATATTTAGCCTTAAATAAACCAATCACCATAAATAGAAAGCAAAAGACTTGTGGGCCATATGGAGAGGACATTATCATCTGCAAGTTAGTATCTCATACAACAAAGCATCTCACAAAACCAGGTTACCAAACCATATGGAAAAACAAGAAGCCAAAAGTAACCACCCCTTTAATACATGCACTTCGCAGAGGGGGTCCGGGGGTGTCCCCTGGCGGTGGTCGAGGGGACACCAAAAAATCCGGATCACATAATGAAGTGAATCTGTGTTCCCGGTCGACCGGCCAGAGCGCTCGGTCGACCGGCCCTACAGGCACCCGGTCGACCGAGCACGAGGCCAGGTCGACCCGCCTGACGAAGGCAGAAATTTGGGTTTTTCTAACTCGAGTCCAAACACCTCCAAAACACTTTTGAAGGCTCTCAATGGCATCCTACCATCCTTCCATCATAATTTAACCCTTTTGTGACTATCCAAACATGGATTTACTACATAAAGTAAACAAACCCAATCATAACTGATCCTTACATAGCCCTTGCTTCATCTTCTTCGCATCTCATGCAAAGATTGGAGCAAGCTTGCTTATCTAACATGATTAGAGATGAGGTATGGCTCGGATACCAATTGTTGGAAAATAGGTGGGTCATTCAGATAGGTTTCAAAAACTTTTGACCCACTTGATGCAGGGATCAACTATCTAGAAGGTAACAAACCCAATCCAGGATGCAATCCCTCAAACTCATAAACCATGTACAACAATATAACCTATCTAGAAGATAGAAAATAGCACATAAACAAGCAACCACGAAATCCACAACATACAAGGATATAGATTATACCTTTGGAGCTTTGTAGTGCTCTAATGGAGAAGCTGATCTCTTTCTTTGATGATGAACACCTTCACTAATCAAATTAAGATCTCCAACACCCTTTGATCTTCCACGCTATGTCCCATATCAGATTCTCTTTTCTCAAGAAGATGGTGGGATCTCCAAGAGAAAAACCCTAAAGGAAACTAGAAGAGAACTAGAAGAGGGAGAGGAAGAGGGGAGTGCAACTATTGCACTATTACATGGGCTGGGCGTGAATCCCTATGTAGAGTAACATTTAGGGACGTCCAAGGCTCACTTCTTCTCCTTTTATAGCATTAAAGCCACCTCCTCTTACTAATTGAAATAGAAGTCTTACTTCCACTACAATTAGTTGCTTACTAAATCACAATTAGAAGTCTTACTTCAAATATGATTAGTAACCTCCTCTTTTACTAATTAAAATAGAAGTCTTACTTCCATTAATAATTAGTAACTTACTATTACCACTATTAGAAGTCTCACTTCAAATAGAACTAGTAACTTTCTATTTCCTTTTAGAGTTCTACTATAATTAGTATCTTTCTAATATATTGGGCTAGCGTGGGGACCACTAGGGATTCCTTAGAAAGCTGACTCCAACTGGGACACGCGACCAGACATCTCATGTGCAATCCGGGCCCACAGTTAATTGCAAATAACTCCACTATATAAATGCAATTGCACTCCAATTTTAGGAATATATTTCAATGAAGACCCTAAACTTCCCAATTACCACAAGTAGGCCCCTCTATCATTATCCATGGATCAATGAGAATAAATCTGTCTCATCCAATATTAGATCCACATCTTATTATCCTTGAGCCCCAATTAATTATAGTAATCATTTGGTACCGATCCAATTAACTCTTAATCGGAATGGGTGCGCACTTACCAATGATAAATCCATTAATTGGCACAAGGGGATAATGTAGATAGATTCCATCTTGATCATTGCATGTTCCCACAGTCCTACTACCATGTACCCAAGACACCGAGGTGTTGACCTACAGTTGGCCTTACTCATTGGTGACTCAAAGCAAATGAATAGACAGAAACTTGAGTTCATCAATGTCTCAGGATTGAGAGCCTATTGCTAGGGAATTATGAGAGCAATCCTTAAATCGAGACAGTATTTGATAAGGTGTTTCTCATGGTCCTTCAATACATCCAATGTACCAGCACCGCGATTCAGAATCTTACATTCTGATGATCGAGACAAATCACACTATCTCATAGTGATCAAAGTGCTGCAACCTTGTCAGATGAGATGCCCAATCTCATCACTGGTTGTGAAGATATTTTAAGTATAAGATTTGTGACACATATCTCTCGTATGTGGATATCATCCATATACATATAACACATCTAATATACTAATGGGACCCGGTTCATCTCATGAACCATTATGTCATATATATTGGTCATGTGCATTAAGTAATAAATCACCATTAATCTCAAGAAAGGAAAGCATGATTATATTGATAAATAAAGAAATTAATCAATCTATTCATCATATACTGGTATTGAGACCATAAAACTAACAAGGGTCTTCATTGTAATTTATTCCTAAGACTGGAGTGCAATTGCATTTATATAGTGGAGTTATTTGCAATTAACTGTGGGCCCAGATTACGCATGAGATGTGGGGTCGCGTGTCCCAGTTGGCGAGACTTCTAATAGTGGTAATGGTAAGCTACTAATTATTAATGGAAGTAGGACTTCTATTTTAATTAGAAAGGAGAAAGCTACTAATTGTTTTGGATGTGAGACTTCTATGGCAACTAGCAAGGGAGAAGTTTACTATTTTTTAATGGGAGTTAAACTTCTATTTCAAATAGGAAAAGAGGTGGATTGGAGAGCTATATAAAGAGGAATAAACCCCTCTTGGTCGTGCATAATACATAAAGCAATTCCAGCCCCTTTGTGCAAGAGTTGCACAAGTTCTCTTCCTCTCTAAGTTCTCCTCTCTTTCACCTTTAGTTCCTTATAGTTACTAGTTGGGTTTTCTCTTGAAGATTCCACCATCTTCTTGAGAAAAGAGATCTAATACGAGTCATAGCGTGGAAGATCAAAAGGTGTTGGAGATTCTGAATTGGATAGTGAAGGTGTTCATCATCAAAGGAAAGAACTCAAATTCTCCATTAGAGCACTACAAAGCTCCAAAGGTATATCTACATCCTTGTATGTTGTAGATTTCGTGGTTGCATGTTTATGTGCTATTTTCTATCTTCTAGATAGGTTATGTTGTTGTACATGGTTTATGAGATTGAGGGATTGCATCCTGGATTGGGTTTAATGCTTTCTATATTATTGATCCCTGCATCAAGTGGGTCAAAAGTTTTTGAAACCTGTCTGGAAGGCCCACCTATATTCCAACAATTGGTATCAGAGACATACCTCATCTCTAATCATGTTAGATCAACAAGCTTGCTCAAATCTTTGCATGAGATGCGAAGAAGATGAAGCAAGGGCTATGTAAGGACCAGTTTTGATGAATTTACTTGGTTTGATAGTCGATTCATGTTTGGATAGTCACAAAAGGGTTTAATAATGATGGAAGGATGGTAGGAAGCCATTGGAACACTTTGGAAGTGATTTGGGGAAGAATGGACACGAAACAGAAAACCCATGTTACACGTTTACGTCAGTCCAGTCGACCTGGCCCCGTGCTCGATCGACCGGCTGACTTGCAGGTCGGTCGACCGAGCCCCCTGGCCAGTCGACCGAGCCTTCTGCACAGCATGTTGCAAAAACTGTTTTTTCAGTTTCGGGTCTTCTTTTACATCCTATTTTTCCAGCATTATTTGGCAGTCTATTTTTGTGATTTGTATGGTTGTATGAGATACTAACTTACAGATGATAATGTCCTCTCCATATGGCCCACAAGTCTTTTGCTTTCTATTTATGGTGATTGGTTTATTTAAGGCTAAATGTAAAGGGCGTCATGGTTTCCTTGGTTTCCCGTGAAAGGGCAAGGCATGATGAATTTCCCTATAGCCCTTTTATTTCCATGTTTAGATTACCATGTAAGTCTCATAATTGAGGCATAGGAATTTATGTAATTTTTCTAAATTTGTAAATTCTAGCGATGTCCGAGACAAAGAAGGAAAGCGATGTTGGACTCCAAATCAAAGAGTTTGAAGATTATCAAAAGTGTTTTGGAGTTGCCCAAAGAGTTTGATGAACTCCAGAAGTTTTGGAAAGTCTAGAAGTCCAAGAAGTCTATTCCGCTAGGGCCATGTGGAGGAGAGGACTAGTTTCTATTTTTTGCAATTTCTATTTATGGATGCATGCTTAATTTAGAATATTTCCAAATCTGATCCAAACATAGTAAGTTACTAAAATTGGTCAAATCAAATTAATTTTTGGAAAGAGTTCTAATTAGTGTTGATGACCCATGAGATGGACACATTGGTAACACTAATTTAGAAACCGGACTTTCCTTAAAATAACTTGACTTGGAACCAATCTTAGATCATATCATGAGATGTTTTGATGTTCATATGTAAACATGTGGGCCCTAATACCTTACAAGGAAATCCTCAATTCTAAAATATTAAGTGGGAGCGGGGCATTTATATTTAGAAATCCCCATGGTTTTCCACCATAGGTCCATTGTAAGGAAAGTATTAGCCTCGCGCCATCTTGAGAATGGTCGTTCCCCACGGAGGGCTTTTACTTGTCTGGCTACTAGAGATGGATCTCCTATGGATAGTGTTGGTGAGACAGGGCGGGGGGCCACTCCCCAAGGAGGAGCTGCTCGCAACAGTTGTCATGCAATGCTAGTTGGTGGGTCACACTTAACTAAAATAATGACGTAGTATCCCCAAGGATTTGCCTCATTTATTTTAGAAACCGAAGTTAATCGGGAGTCATTCATTATTTGGTATGAGATACCTAGATAATAATGAATGAAGGGGATCATAGAGAGTTAGTCTTAACCCTAATTTTGACCAACTTTGATCTGCACCAATCTAGGTGGTATTCGCACTCCCCAAGGAGGCATACCCCGGGGATTGGGATTCCGATGTATTCTGAATTTAGTGGTTATGAGGATTCCATATAAATTTGGTAGAATATTAAACCCTAATGTCATTTAAATTCATTAATTAAATGTATGGTTATGTGTTACAGTATTTCCAGCATGAATTCAAATACTTTCAATCCACTTGCGACCATCCTCAACCAGAATAAGTTGGTGGGATCCAATTATGTAGACTGGAAACGGAACCTGAATATAGTCCTAACAGCTTCAGGATATAAATATGTCCTTACCAAACCCCCCCTAGATGAGCCTTTGCCGGAAGCATCACAGGAAGAAAAGGAACTTTACACCAAGTGGGCCAAAGATGATGAGATGGCCAGATGTTATATACAGGCATCCATGTCTAGTGTTTTGCAACACCAACATCAATCCTTTAAGACTGCATATGATATTATATCAAACTTAAATGAGATGTTTGAGGAACAGGGCAGGCCTGCTAGACAGGCTGCTATGAGGGTGCTTATAAGCACCAAGATGGCTGAAGGCACACCAGTACAGGACCACATGTTGAAAATGATGGACTCATTGAATGAGTTAGATGTACTGGGGGCTGCGATTGATGCAGAATTGCAGATTGACATAATCCTTGAGTCACTACCAGAGTCATTCAACAATTTCAAGGTCAACTATAATATGAATAAGATGAATTTGACTCTAGTTGAGCTTTCTAGCCAGCTGGTGGTGACTGAAGGGATTATGAAGAAGAAGTCAACTGCCCTGATGACAGAAAAGTCATTTGCCAAGTCCAAACCGAAAGGCAAAGGGCGGAAAGGCAAGAAGAAATCAGTTCCGAAGGGTCCTAAGGTGGAGAATGGTCCTAATGGTGGTGTTGGCAAGGCTAAGGGGTCAGGGACAAAAGGAAAGTGTTTCCATTGTGGTATGACATGACATTGGAAGAGGAATTGTCCAAATTATCTGTCTAAGAAGAATACCTCAGGTATGATTGAATCACTTGTTTCTGAAGTTAGTTTTGCAACTGGTACTTCAAAATCTTGGTGTGTGGACTCCGGGGCAACTAATCACATATGTAATTCGTTGCAGGGGTTCAGGGAAACCAGGAAACTCAGTGACGGCGAAATCATTGTCAACCTAGGATCTGATGCGGTCTCAGTAGGAGTTATTACTTTATGTTTTCAAGATAATAAGTTGGTTTTGTCAGACACTCTATATGTACCATCTTTAAGATGGAATTTAATTTTAGTTTCTAGTTTGGTGAATAAAAGTTATTCTATTACTTTTGGTACTGAAGTTGTCATAAAGAGAAACGGTACTTTCATATATTCTGGCAAGGTAACCAATGAGCTTTATCTGTTAACTCCTACAATGTATGAGATACATGATACCGAAATAATAAATAGGCCATCATTAAAGAGAAGGTCACCTTCATCTAATCCAACAAAACTTTAGCACTTGAGGCTGGGTCATATAAACCTAAATAGGATTGACAGGCTAGTGAAAGATGATATCTTGCCTTCATTGGTTATAGAACCAATGCCTGTCTGCGAGTCCTGTCTGGAAGGCAAAATGACCAAAAGACCCTTTTCATCCAAGGGCAATAGGGCCAAAGATTTATTGGAATTAGTGCATATTGATGTGTGTGGACCCATTAATGTCAGAGCCAGAGGAGGATATGAGTACTTCATCACTTTCACAGATGACTACTCAAGATATGGATACATATACCTTATGCACCGCAAGTCCGAGGCTTTTGAAAAGTTCAAAGAGTTTCGAGCGGAAGCGGAAAAGCAATTAGGTAAAAGTATCAAGACTCTTCAATCAGATCGAGGAGGGGAATATCTCTCTGGTGATTTTATGGGATACTTATCAGAAAATGGGATTCTTTCCCAGTTGTCTGCTCCTGGTATGCCTCAACAGAATGGAGTAGCGGAAAGAAGGAACCGGACTCTTTTAGATATGATTAGGTCTATGTTGAGTTTCTCAGGATCACCTATATCCTTTTGGGGATATGCCTTGGATACTGCGATGTACATACTAAACCTCGTACCATCTAAGTCTGTACCTAAGACTCCTCGGGAGTTATGGTCTGGGCGAAAGCCTAGTCTACAACATTTACACATTTGGGGTTGTCCGGCACACGTACTGAAGGTAAAGACGGACAAGTTGGAAACGAAGTCGGAAGTATGCACGTTTGTAGGATATCCTAAAGGAACTAAAGGTTGGTTATTCTATAATCCCAGAGAGCAGAAAGTGCTGGTAAGCACCAATGCGGTTTTTCTGGAGGAAGATTATATGATGGACCGGGAATCTTTAGAAAAGGTGATCTTTGAAGAGATTCAAGAACAAACAATTCCAAATCCAAGTATGACCGAACTTGAGGAAGAACCGCCCCTACCAGACCCAGTAGTTACACCAGTGCCTCGTCGTAGTGGGAGAATAATCAGACCCCCTGATAGGTTCTCGTTCTTGGGAGAGTCTTACGAGGCAATCCCGGAAGAACTAGAACAGGATCCCTGTAACTATGATGAAGCAATTAATGACATAGATTCGGGACATGGGCAAGATGCTATGAAAGCTGAGATGGAGTCTATGTACTCTAATCAGGTCTGGACACTTGTGGACTTGCCTGCCAATATCAAACTTATTGGGTGCAAGTGGGTCTACAAGAGAAAAAGAGGACTAGATGGAAGAGTTGAGACCTTTAAGGCCAGGCTTGTTGTGAAAGGGTATACTTAGAAAGAGGGTATCGATTATGAGGAAACCTTCTCACCGGTAGCCATGCTCAAGTCCATCCAGATACTCTTATCCATTGCGGCTCATCTCGATTACGAGATTTGGCAAATGGATGTCAAGACGGCGTTTCCCAATGGCCATCTTCAGGAAGACATCTATATGATGCAGCCAGACGGTTTTGTAGCAAGTAACCAAAAGCAAAGAGTTTGCAAGTTGCAGAAGTCCATTTATGGACTGAAGCAGGCATCCCGAAACTGGAACATCCGTTTTGACCGGGCAATCAAATCATTTGGTTTTAGTCAAAATCCGGATGAGTCATGTGTGTATTTGAAAAATGAAGGTGACAGGGTAGTTTTTCTGATTTTATACGTCGACGACATCCTTCTCCTTGGGAAAGATATAGGAATGTTGTCAACAGTAAAAGTTTGGTTAGCAAAGACTTTTGATATGAAGGACTTGGGAGAAGCTAGTTACATCCTAGGGATCAAACTCCATCGAGACAGAGAAAAAAGGATGATTGACTTATCTCAAACTGCTTACATAGATAAGGTACTGGTACGGTTTGCTATGCAGGACTCCAAGAAGGGTATCACACCTTTTAGGCATGGAGTGCACCTTTCCAAGGATCAGGGTCCCAAAACCATGGAGGAAAAGGAGCAAATGAGAGCAATTCCATACGCTTCTGCTGTTGGTAGCCTCATGTATGCTATGCTATGTGTTAGGGATTTTGTATTTGCAATTTGATGGATGCATTTGCACTTTAGCATCATTTGATATTTCACACTTGCATTATTTTAGAAAACCTTGAAATCTGCTATTTTACATGCATAGCTTTTAAGATTTGGAAAAGCTTTTGTTTTATGCATGTTTTGGTTTTAAACTTGGATGCATTAGTTTTAGAATCCAAACTCTTTCGAAAACCTAATTCTTTGTGCATTATATTTTGGAAAATCATTTTGAGAATTTAGGTTTGAGCTTTGCATACTTTCATCACTTTTAGAATCACTTTTGTATGCATTGTTTTTGATAAAAGAGTTTTAGAAATCAAGCTAGCCTTTGGTTTTAATCTTTTGAATCATTTTAGGCTTTGGGTGTTTCATGTTTTTAAACATCTTAGAATGTCTTAAAACATGTATTTCTAGCTTGATTTTAATGGCCCAAAAAGATCCCCAAAGAAAATCTTCAAAAACCCAAAAAATGGGAAAAATGGGTTGCAGGCAAGGTTAACCTGCCATGTATGGAAGGTCAACCGGCCAAGAGGCCCGGTCAACCGGCCATACAGGGCAGGTTAACCGGGCTCCTGAACACAACGGCTCTTTTTCTGACCGTTGTGCACCCGGTTAACCTGCCTGTCATGGCCGGTTAACCGGGTAAACTGCCGTTGGGCTGTTTTGGGGATATAAATGAGTTCTTTCCTTTGTCTTTGGTTGGAGATTTTTGAGCCTTCTTTGAGGAGCTTTGAGACAAGACAAAGGGGATGATTCAAGAGACATAAAAGGGGTCATTAAGTAAAGCTTAAGCTTGGAACAACTAAGTTAAATCTCCAAGTAAGTTTTACTTTTAATTAATCATTGGTTATGTGCTTTATTTGAATCTTTGGAAAATAATTTCAAGCATGATAACAATGATGTGTTGAATCCTTTCTTCCTTTCATCTTTGATATTCAAGATTGGATTCATCACTTTGATTTCAACCAAGTTTTGTTTTAAACTTTCTTAATCATGCTTAGCTATAAATCTTTGATTTCTTTCATTGCATGATTCTTTCCTTGGTTGAAACATCCCTTGTTGTTTTCATTCATTTAATCTTTAGTCAAATTAGTTTTTGAAAACAACATGCACATGCATCACATGTTCTAAATTAGTCATTTTCATACAACTTGTTAGTCCTTGATTTTCATGTCATAAACAAGTTGAATTTCATACATGTGATTTGCATAAGACTTCAATCAAATCTTTTATGAGCTTTAAACTTTGAAATGCCTTGAGCATACATTTGAATAAGCCTTATTTTTAAACTTGATTGAAGTCATCACATACACACATCATGAGCATACACTTTTGCATACATAGAGTGTTTGTGTGAGTTTGTATTACACTTTCATATCCGCCTATTTAAGAGGCAATTTCATTGAGCTAAAATTGTAATCTCTTAGAGTGTTGAGTAAACACTTTCTTTGAGAAACCTTGATTTGTGTAAGGTTATTGCTTAGCCTCTAAAAGCACATTGATAGGTTATTGCTTAGCCTTGAAAAGCATCTTGTAAAGGTTGTTGTTGAGCCTTAGAAAAACAACATTGTTAGGGTTATTGCTTAGCCTTTGAAAAAGCATACTTAGTGGAAATCCGGTGGGGTGATTGGTTTCACAAGCCGGTAGTGGATGTAGGCATTGAGGCCGAACCACTATAAACATTGGTGTTGTGGTGCTTGCTTGTGTGGTGATTGTTTATTAGCTTCCGCATATTGATTGTTTAATCATCACATGTGACTAGTTTAGTTTAAGAAATTAAAATTGGTCGAAATTGGTCATACTTGTAGCTCACCCTATTCACCCCCCCCCCCTCTAGGGTTAGGATCCCAAGGACTTTCACTATGTACTAGACCGGATATCTGTCATGCAGTGGGCTTAGTCAGCAGATATCAGTCTAACCCAGGTCCTGACCATTGGACTCCTGTAAAAAGTATCCTCAAGTACTTGAGAAGAACTAGAGATTACATGTTGATTTATGGCAGTGATGAGCTGATTCCAGTCGGATACACAGATTCTGACTTCATGTCAGATAAGGATTCCAGGAAATCCACCTCTGGTAATGTGTTTATGTTTGGCGGAGGAGCTATCAGCTGGAGGAGTATTAAACAGGAATGTACCGCTGATTCCACTTCTGAGGCTGAATATGTAGCGGCTTGTGAAGCAGCTAAGGAAGCAGTATGACTCAAAAGATTCCTTTTGGAACTTGGAATGGTACCTTTGGCGCGACAGCCGCTCACAGTTTACTGTGACAACAGCGGGGCAGTCGCTCAGTCCAAGGAACCCAGGAGCCATAAAGCCAAAAGCACGTACAGAGGAAGTATCACTTGGTCAGAGAGATTGTGCAAAGAGGTGATATTGCTATCACCAAGATAGCCTCTGTGAACAATCTGGCAGATCCCTTTACTAAGCCTTTGACCACCAAGGTTTTTGAGCAGCATGTAGACGGGATGGGCATGAGATGCAATCCTGATTGGCATTGAGCCCAAGTGGGAGATTGTTAGTTTTATGGTCTCAATACCAAGGGTATATGATGTAATAATTTGATTCATTTCTTTATTTATCAATACAATCATGTTTTTCCTTTCATGAGATGAATGGTGCTTTATATACATGCACATAACCAATACAAATGATATAATGGTTCATGAGATGAACCGGAGTCCACAAGTATACCAGATGTAATACATGTGTATGGATGAGATCCACATACAAGAGATATGTATTACAAATCTTATACTTAAATATCTTCACAACCAGTGATGAGATTGGACATCTCATCTGACAAGGTTGCAGCACTTTGATCACTATGAGATAGTGTGATTTGTCTCGATCATCGGAATATAAGATTCTAGATCATGGTGCTGGTACATTGGATGTATTGAAGGACCATGAGAAGCACCTTATATACACTATCTTAAATTTAAGGTTTGCTCTCATAATTCCTTAGCAATAGGCTCATAATCCTGAGACATTAATGAACTCAAGTTTCTATCTATTCATTTGCTTTGAGTCACCAATGAGTGAGGCCAATTGTAGGTCAATACCTCGGTGATTTGGGAACGTGGTGTTAGATTGTATGGTCTCAATACCAGTAAATGATGAATAGATTGATTAATTTCTTTATTTATCAATATAATCATGCTTTCCTTTCATGAGATGAATGGTGATTTATTACTTAATGCACATGACCAATATATATGACATAATGGTTCATGAGATGAACCGGGTCCCATTAGTATATTAGATGTGATATATGTATATGGATGAGATCCACATACGGGAGATATGTGTCACAAATCTTATACTCAAATATCTTCACAACCAGTGATGAGATTGGACATCTCATCTGACAAGGTTGCAGCGCCTTGTTCACTATGAGATAGTGTGATTTGTCTCGATCATCGGAATGTAAGATTCCGGATTATGGTGCTGGTACATTGGATGTATTGAAGGAACATGAGAAGCACCTTATATACATTGTCTTTATTTTAAGGTTTGCACTTATAATTCCCTAGCAATAGGCTCAAAATCCTGAGACATTAATGAACTCAAGTTTCTATCTATTCATTTGCTTTGAGTCACCAATGAGTGAGGCCAATTGTAGGTCAACACCTCGGTGATTTGGATACGTGGTAGTAGAGCTGTGGGAACATTCAATGGTCAAGATGGAATCTATCTTTAATATCCCCTTGTGCCAATTAATAGATTTATCATTGGTAAGTGTGCACCCATTCCAGTTAAGAGTTAATTGGATCGGTACCAAATGATCATTATAATTAATTGGGGCTCAAGGATAATAAGATATGGATCTAGTTTGGTGGACAGGTCCAACTGATCCATGGATATAGATGGAGGGGCCTACTTGTGGTACTGTGGAAGTTTAGGGTCTTCATTGTAATATATTCCTAAGACTGGAGTGCAATTTCATTTATATAGTGGAGTTATTTACAATTAACTGTGGGCCCGGATTGCACATGAGATGTGGGGTCGCGTGTCCCAGTTGGAGTCAGCTTTCTAAGGTGTCGCGACGTCCATTCATTGAATTATTTACATACATTGGAGATATACTTTCCCACAGGTTCCCGCGGTGAGGATTCCCAAAGACACGCGGAATCTGGCTCACACGATCAAGTTTGCGGAAGCGTGTAGCAAAACACATCAAGATGAGCACCAATAAATCTCTAATTGCTCCGACAAATAATAACAAGACATAGTATCAAAGGAAAAAGTTAAAATGGCACTCCCATCATAGTTCAAGTTATAAGGCTAACACGAAAGTAAGTTAAGTTTTCGTTACAACCCATAAGAGGCCAACAGAGGCCAATACACTTCTCAAAATAATAAAGGAACACCAAGACAAAAAGGTGACAAGACTCAAGAACCCGCCCGACGTCTAGATGACATCGTCGGGCTGCCACTCTCTCACAGGGGTTGGCTCACAAGCCTCCTCCTGACGCTCCTCCTCAAAGGTAACGTCTCCTGCACCTAGGCACCAACAAACAAGGGTCAAACACAACGGTTTGGCAGGTAATCAATTTAGGTGCAAGCATGAAACAATAAACGTTTTAGAAAACATATAAGCAAATCCCTGATTTGAAAAACTACATTGACTGAGATACATTTACAGAAATATTTAATCGAGCTGAGATACTAAAACAAACTAGTATGAGTACATAATATATCATGAATAGTCATCATCCACAAAGAGCCCATCCTTTCTCTATCATTTATATAATGAAAAGAGCAAGCACGCACGACAAGCACGATATACATAATATAATCACGACACGATTTCCCACAAAGACGGGAATTCCGGCCGCGGAACCTGACACGCACGATGTGTAATAAATACACGACCAGTCTGCAGACAGTCCACATGTTTAAGGACCTCCAAACAATGGATCAAACTGAAAGGGCAGTCCAAGCTCAGTGGTGTTTACTTAATTCATGAATGCACAAAACACGCAAAACACTATCAAAACACGTCGAGATAAAAAAGGGGGAAGTCACTTATCAAAACACGACGAACACGACTAGCAAAAGGCATAATAAATATACATAACACGCTTAGGAAGTGATCCCCTTTTTCTTGAAACAATTCTTCAAAACAAGCTTGTACTTAAACTTCAAAACAAGTACACAAAGATATTCATTGTATCAAAACCAAAGTACGAACACAAAGCCAATCAAGCACATGTAAAGACCCTTGAATGATCTTTGTGTATTCGAAGCCCAAATGTTGGAATTATAGATAGAATTGGTTCCCCGGAAGTTCAAAGACATCTCGGTATTCGAGTACACAATATCAGGCTAAAGGTCACTTAACATGTTCTAGTTTTCACTCTTGTAAAACTTCTTCAAAACTAGGAATTTAGTCAATTTCGGTCAGCTCGCGGTCAGCCGAAATGGGACCTCGCGGCTAGCCGCAAGCTGACCGTAGGCTGACCGCTGGAACTCAGGTCAGGAAACTTAGCTCTCTGGAAAAGGAGCCGAAAAGCTTTCAATTGGAATACGGTTAGCCGCAAGGGAACTGGCGGCTAGCCGTGAGCTGACCGCAGGACCCTGATGCAGAAGTCAGCTACTGGAAAAGGAACCGCTGATTTCGATTGGCTCGCAGTTAGCCGAAATGGAGATTGCGGCTAGCCGCGAGCTGACCGAAACTGCATGGGAAATGCAGTTCAGTGCATTTTTTTTTTCCACATTTCCTTCTTCCCTTCTAATTGTTTTTCAGTCCACCTGCATTCCCTGAGCCTCAATGCTCTCCAAGGGATAAAATACACATTTCTCCCAATTCCAAACATCCAAACCATGGAAAACATGATCACGAAGCTTATAAACATGTTCATATGCAAAGTTTCTAGAACAACAATGTAATCAAAATACACATGCAACAATGATCCTATAGAGATTACTTGCCTTGACCAATGCTAAACAATCCTTCTCAAGCACTTCACTCAAGCTATTCCAATACTACAAGAAAACCCAAGAGAAAACTACTCAAAACTCAAACAAAATGGAAACAAAGAACCCATTTTAACAAAAGGGTTTGTAACCATGAAAAACATGATCTTTAAGAACTAAAAGGACTTAATGATAAATATGGGTTGAAACTCTTACCTAGAGATGGTCAAACAAGAGGGAAGGAAGGAAATGAAGAGCTTCTCTCACAAGAAGTTCCAAGAAACTTGTACCAATAGAAAGCTTGCAAGGAGATGAAGAAGATAATGTCCTTAGAATTTTCTTTGGAGTCCTCAAGCTAGATCATGTAAGGTGAGGAAGATAGAAAGGAAAGAGGGGTTTTCCAGCCCTAGGTCAAAGAAGTTGCAGAGATTTGGGGGGGGGGGGGGGAATGAATGAAAATAGAGGGAGATGGGGCTTAAGTGATGACAATGGGCCCCAATTAGCTGAACCTTGGAGTGACCAAAACACGATCTTGTGGGCCTCGGATGACTTCGACGAAGAAAGATAAAACAATCATTGAAATATCTAGTTTCCAAAAAGTATATTTTTGACATGGTTTTGAGATCTCAAAAATTGTGTCCAGATTTGTGCATAAAAGACAATTTTAACCTCATTGGCCAAAACATGGGTTTTTGGGCTTTAAACATGAATGGGCTTAAGACGAAAGTTGTGACACATAGAGAAATCATTCAAATGAAATCAAAATCACAATCACACGAAAACCAATACGATCTTCCCAAGCTTACACGCGCACTCAGGCCTTCCTGAGTGTGTCTAACTAATGCTAACGATCTCAAAATTCCCAAATTTATGCCCAAGACTAAAACTAATTACTCCTAACCCAACGACAACTAAACCCACTTAGGACTAAACACATACTAATCGCACACTAATCGACTTGGTCTGGGTCGGGGTCTAACATAAGGAATCCCTAGTGGTCCCCACGCTAGCACAAGATATTAGAAAGATACTAATTATAGTAGAACTCTAAAAGGAAATAGAAAGTTACTATTTTTATTTGAAGTAAGACTTCTAATAGTGGTAATAGTAAGTTACTAATTACTAATGGAAGTGAGACTTCTATTTTAATTAGAAAAGGAGAAAGCAACAAATTGTTGTGGAAGTAAGACTTCTATTTCAATTAGAGGAGGTTGCTTAAGTGCTATAAAAGAGGAAAAGGGGCTTGGACGTCCAACACTTAATTCTAATAGTGATTCACGCCCATTCCACTCAAGAGTGCAAAAGTTGCACATCTCTCTTCCTCTCCCTATTCTAGTTTCTCTTCTAGTTTCCTCTAGGGTTTTTCTCTTGAAGATTCCACCATCTTCTTGAGAAAGAAAATCTGATACGGGTCATAGCGTGGAAGATCAAAGGGTGTAGGAGATTCTAATTTGATTAATTGAAAGCGTTCATCATCAAAGAAAGAATTCAAATCCTCCATTAGAGCACAACAAAGCTCCAAAGGTATATCTACATCCTTGTATGTTGTGGATTTCTTGGTTGCATGTTTATGTGCTATTTTCTATCTTCTAGATAGTATTTGTTGCTGTATATGGCTATGAGATTGAGGGATTGCATCCTGGATTGGGTTTGTTGCCTTCTAGATAGTTGATCCCTGCATCAAGTGGGTCAAAAGTTTTTGAAACCTATCTGAATGGCCCACCTATTTTTCAACACGTGGTAGTAGAGCTGTGGGAACATTCAATGGTCAAGATGGAATCTATCTTTAATATCCCCTTGTGCCAATTAATGGATTTATCATTGGTAAGTGCGCACCCATTCCAATTAAGAGTTAATTGGATCGGTACCAAATGATCATTATAATTAATTGGGGCTCAAGGATAATATGATATGGATCTAATTTGGTGGACAGGTCCAATTGATCCATGTATATAGATGGAGGGGCCTACTTGTGGTATTGAGGAAGTTTAGGGTCTTCATTGTAATTTATTCCTAAGACTGGAGTGCAATTGCATTTATATAGTGGAGTTATTTGCAATTAACTGTGGGCCCGGATTACACATGAGATGTGGGGTCGCGTGTCCCAGTTGGAGCCAGCTTTCTAAGGAATCCCTAGCGGTCCCCACGCTAGCCCAAGTTATTAGAAAGATACTAATTCTACTTGAACTCTAAAAGGAAGGTTACTAATTCTATTTGAAGCGAGACTTCTAATAGTGGTAATGGTAAGCTACTAATTATTAATGGAAGTAGGACTTCTATTTTAATTAGAAAGGAGAAAGCTACTAATTGTTGTGGAAGTGAGACTTCTATGGCAACTAGCAAGGGAGAAGTTTACTATTTTTTAATGGGAGTTAAACTTCTATTTCAAATAGGAAAAGAGGTGGATTGGAGGGCTATATAAAGAGGAATAAACCCCTCTTGGTCGTACATAATACATAGAGCAATTCCAGCCCCTTTGTGTAAGAGTTGCACAAGTTCTCTTCCTCTCTAAGTTCTCCTCTCTTTCACCTTTAGTTCCTTATAGTTACTAGTTGGGTTTTCTCTTGAAGATTCCACCATCTTCTTGAGAAAAGAGATCTAATCTGAGTCATAGCGTGGAAGATCAAAAGGTGTTGGAGATTCTGAATTGGATAGTGAAGGTGTTCATCATCAAAGGAAAGAACTTAAATTCTCCATTAGAGCACTACAAAGCTCCAAAGGTACATCTACATCCTTGTATGTTGTAGATTTCGTGGTTGCATGTTTATGTCCTATTTTCTATCTTCTAGATAGGTTATGTTGTTGTACATGGTTTATGAGATTGAGGGATTGCATCCTGGATTGGGTTTAATGCTTTCTATATTATTGAACCCTGCATCAAGTGGGTCAAAAGTTTTTGAAACATGTCTGGAAGGCCCACCTATATTCCAACAGAGAGGACTAAGGCCTTTCATGATAAACGGATATTAAGGAAGTCGTTCCATCCGTCTCAAAGAGTCCTATTGTACGATTCTCGACTTCATCTTTTCCCTGGAAAGTTAAGATCTCGTTGGACAGTCCCTTACATTGTTCAAGAAGTATTTCCATATGGGGTAGTGACCCTCATTGATCCATCTAATGGTTCCTCTTTTAAAGTTAATGGACAACGTTTAAAACCATTCTTGGAGATTGTTCCTCCAGAGGAAAATGAAATTCCTCTTATTGATCCTGTCTATCAGGATTGAAGGGCACTGGATCTGACAGTGGCCCACAACTTTGTACATTATGCATATATATATTTCTTTTCTTTTCTTTTCTTGCTTTTTCTTTTTGTGTTCTTTGTCTCACATTGGACAGGTTTCTACGCGAAAGCTTCATTACTCCAGGTGCTTTCTACCCCTTTCCTCCCTTTACATTTTCACTTCATGTTACATTCCATTTTGCATTTCATGTATGACATCGAGGACGCTGTCTAGTTTAGGTTGGGGGGTGGAACAAGCACACTTGTCCAATTTTAGACAAATTTTTTTCGTTTTTGGGTAGTTTTTCAAAAAAAAAAAAAAAAAGGAGGTTTTCAAAAGAACTTGACGATTCGAAGATGTCTAGAAATTTGGAATTTCAGAATTTTTGGAAGGAAGTAAAATGGAGGTTCACAATTTTTTGAACGAAAAATAGAATACTGAACTTTGATTTTCACTGTAACACGTGTACATCATTTCAAAAGTCTTGGATAAAAAGATTTAAGTGTCATTTTCAGAATTCTTTCAAGAGAGAAAAAAGAGACGACTTTCTGAAATTTGGTCATATGAGTTCTCCTGGTTCATCGGTAAGGTTAGGCCAACCAAAACAAGTGAATTAATTCGGGCGAATTGAAAAAGGCTGCCTATTGTTGGGGACTGTTTAAAAAAATAAAAAAACGGGTGTCAAGGGATGCACAAATAGGTGTTTACAAAAAAAATAAAAAAAGAGAAAACAAAAAAAAGAAAAAAAAAGAAAGAAAGGTTGAAAAGAATAAAAAGTTGTGTGACTAGTTTGGGTTCGTAGCCTTTTTAACCCGGGCTAGTAAGCCCGTAGGGGTATTTATATACCTAGTGCCTTAAAGACATCTGTTTTAGGAGTCATTGGCCTAACGCTCATTACATGGGCTAATTATAAAGCTTAAGGGACCTGAGCATTGCACAGTCACATGTGTGCGTTCAAAAAAATATATATGGGTGCATCTCGTGGCCTTTGAAAAAATAGCAGTGCGAAAGCCGTCATAATAGCTTTGAGATGAGACTTGTATTTACCCCGAATCTAGGAAAGTTGGAAATCTTGAGGGAGAATTTTGTTTTAATGGCATTATCATAGAACATTTAAAATTTTTGATTTGATGTATACACCTGCACAGGGCACCCAAAATTTTGGTATAATTTTTTAAAAGATTTGAAAAGAAAAACGTGAACAAGATTTTGAAAAGTCTAAAATCTTGATTATTCGAGGATTCAAGGCATCCGATTTGACTCAATCGTCTTTTGAAAACTTTTCGTTGATTTATTTTATTTTATTTTTAGGTAAATGAATTTTGTGGGCATATTCACTGCAAACCCTCACGAGGCACAACTCGTCCACTAGGGGTAACCTAGGGGTTTAAGGGCTTGCTGCATATGCTACCAGCGAAAGTGGTGTTTTCCATTTTGTCTTTGCATTTAGATTATATTAGATTAGGCTAGAAGACCAACCCTAGTTTGCATATTTTGCTCGGGACTAGAAAAATGCTGCTTGGGGGGGTGTGATAAGTCCTTAAAAATGCACAATTTCCTCATTATTTTGGAATTAATTAAGGACTTAATCATCAAATCATACACCATTTTAGTATAAAAACCATGATTTATGTTTATGGGTATCAAAGTTTGAATTCGAGTCAAAACTCATTGAAAATTTTCATTTTCACATAAGATCATGAATGTCTCTATTTTTGGCATTGAAAGTCACAAATTTCACATTACTTTTTATTTACACATGAAATGATGAATTTTATTTGTACCATTGATTTAATTAAAGAAAATTTGATAAATTGGTGACATTTTATGCATCTATTTAGTGTGAATTGGGCCCGCATCTAGCATCATTCCTTACCTATATAATTAGATTATTCTCTGATCTTTGCTTTTATTTTTTGTAGGGAATTTCAAAAATTGGGACCCACCCATGTTGGGTGAAACGTGAAAATCCTAAGGTAGGGGCAGCCATGGTGGGACCCAATTGAGAAGAAAAAAAAAGTTCAGAATTTCATTCCAAGTGATGAGAAGATCCCTTGCAAAATTCAAATTCAAATTCAAAGAAAAAGGAGGAAAAGAAATAAAGAATGAAAAAAAGGAAATAAAGAAAAACCCCATGCCAACATGGGACGTCCAAGTCATGCCAATCCAAGGTGTTGCACACCCCTAGAGGGGCCCCACATCCATCCAAGTTTGCAACTGAATAAAGTTTGAGAATTCTAAAGATATTTTCAAAGCCAAGATGTGGGCCCAAGTGTGGATATTTGCGAGATATGAAGAGTCCTAAATGTGGAAGGTGGGTGCACTAAAGAGTTTCAAGTTTCAAAAAGACCCCACAAGGAGTCCAAGATCCTATTATCAAGGTTACCAAATGCCACAAGTTGCATCTCAATAACAAGTTTTTAAAAGATTTGAAAATTTTCAAATCTTTAAATGATGGCAAGGAGTGCATGGGCGTTAACTCCATATCTATTATGGATTATGGACGTGAATCTCTCTTCCTCTCCTAAATTTTCTCTCTTTATTCTATCCCATTAACTCTTTTCTAATAACTCTCTCTCCCCCTAATTTCTCTCTGGCCCTCTCAATCTCTAACTCCCTTATCCCTAAGTTCTCTCTCTTTCTCTCTCCCATCTCTATCCCTCACGTTTTTTTTCTCTCCCATCTCCACTCTCTCACGTGAATCTCTCCCCTCCTAAATTCTCTCTCTTTCTTTCTCTCCCATTAACCTTTTTTTTTTAAATCTCTCTCACCCTCATACGGCCAATCTCTCTCACACATGTCCGAAAATCCCCCCTCCATACCTTGGACGACCAGCAACTCTTTCCCATCCTTTTCCATTAATTTTTCTCCATCTCTCATCCTTCCATCAATATTTCATCCAAGGCCTTCCCTAAGGCACACCACCAATTGGATTTCTACGCCACCATCACACCACCGCCGTTGCTACCGCCAATTCACCATCAGACCAGTCATTCATCATCTTCCCTTGCTTGGATTTCAGATCGCAAAATGAGAGCCGGTTGGATCGCCGTTCAAGACCGCGAGTCCCTCTCATCCGTTTGGTGTTTCATGTGTCTAAGGTAAGGTTGGATGCATTTTCTTTTGATTCACATAATTTTGTAATGGTTATTTTGCTTGTAATGGATCTTTCATTAATAAATCAAGTTTATGGGGTCTTGGTCTTCACCAATGGGTCAACATCGAATTTTTGTGTGTAGTGACAGTGCGCACTTGGTGCGATGGTCTTGATTTTTATTGATGGCATTTAGCAAAGTAACCGTTGCAAAGTTTTAAAATTAAAATCCATTTTTTTTATTCTCTGATTTTATTTATTTTTATTTTATTTTCATGCATCTTAATAATTATTGCAATTGGTTGGACTAATAATTCTTATGGTGATGCAGTACTTAGATTAGGTTTCTAGATTATGATTTTTATTTTTCTTTGGTTGTAATTAATATTTTTCAGACTTGTAATTAATTTTTAATTAAAGTAGGACATTTGATTTGTATAGTTTTTTTTTTAGGCTAGAACTAGTTTTCACTAGGACAGGTTTTGCACGATTAATTACTCCTTGTGGATCGACCTCGGACTTCACCGAGTAATTACTATAATCGCGGCCTTGCACTTGGGGCTACGATCAATCTAAACAACTGATCTAACAAGATTAGAGATGTTGTATGTCTCTGATACCAATTGTTGGAAATAGGTGTGCCTCGTTGATAGGTTTGAAAAACTTTTGACCCACTTGACTCAGGGATCAAGTACCCGTAAGGCCATACAACCCAATTCAAGATCCAAGAACCTCAAACTCTCATGATCATGATTAGTAAATACTATCTCTAGGATAGTAAATAGCAACACCATACAACCAAAATAAATCCACAACATACGAGGAAGTAGATTATACCTTTGGAGCTCGGTAGCGCTCTAATGGAAAAGAAGACAATTATCTTGAACAAGAACTCTTCCTGTAGCGAATTAAGGATCTCCAAGACCTTCTTCTCTTCCACACTATGACCTGTTTCAGATCTCTTTTTCTCAAGAAGAAAGGTGGAATCTCCAAGAGAAAATCAACTAGAAGCTCTAAGGAAATTAGAACAAGAAACTAGAAGAAGAAGAGAAGAGAAAAGAGGGAGTGCAACTCTTGCACTATTGGGCGTGAATTCCAAAGAGGTCATCCAAGGGGTTTGGTTCCCCTATTTATAGCCCTATGCAACCTTCTATTTCTAATTAAAATAGAAGTCTCAGTTCCATAAGAATTAATAACCATCTTCTTTCTAATTATTATTAAAAGTCTCACTTCTATAACAATTAGTAACTTACTATTACCACTATTAAAAGTCTTACTTCAAATAAAAATAGTAACTTTCTAATTCCTTTTCTTTTGAGTTCAAGTAGAATTAACAATGATCTAATAATTGAACTAGCATGGGGACCACTAGAGATTCCATAGAAAGCTGACTCCAACTGGGACACCCCGACCCCACATCTCATATGCAATCCGGGCCCACAGTTAATTGTAAATAACTCCACTATATAAATGCAATTGCACTTCGGTCTTAGGAATAAATTACAAAGAAGACTCTAAACTTCTCTATTACCACAAGTAGGCCCCTCCATCGCTCCATCTATATCGATGGATCAATTGGACATGTCCACCAAATTAGATCCATATCTTATTATCCTTGAGACCCAATTAATTACAGTGATCATCAATACTATCCAATTAACTCTTAATTGAGATGGGTGCGCACTTACTAATGATAACTCCATTATTTGGCACAAGGGGATAATGTAGATAGATTACATCTTGACCATTGAATGTTCCCACAATCTTGCTACCACATACTCAAGACACCGAGGTGTTGACCTATAGTTGGCCTCACTCAATGGTGACTCAAAGCAAATGAATAGACAGAAACTTGAGTTCATTAATCTCTCAGGATTGAGAGCCTATTGCTAGAGAATTATGAGAGCAGACCTTAAAGTATAGACAATGTTTCATAGGGTGCTTCTCATGGTCCTTCAATACATCCAATGTACCAGCACCATGATCCAGAATCGTACATTCTGATAATCGAGACAAATCACATTATCTCATAGTGATCAAAGTGCTGCAACATTATCAGATGAGATGCCCAATCTCATCACCGGTTTTGAATCAATTTAAGTATAGGATTTGTGACATATGTCTCCCGTATGTAGATCTCATCAACACACATGTGTCACATCTAATATACTTGTGGGCTCCGGTCTATATCATGAACCATCATGTCATTCGTATTGGTTATGTGCAAGAAAGTAATAAAACACAATTCATCTCATTAAAGTAAAGCATGATTATATTGATAACTAATGAAATAAATCAATTTATTACATCATCCACTGGATTGAGACCATATAATCTAACATGCATGTGTATAAAACAGACAAGGGATATAGAAAACAAAGCGGTCCTAGTTTAAAATAATCTCCTAAAGCAGAAGAACCAAGCAATTGAAAGAAATGCGGCATCTCCATTCTAAATCCTCGACTTTGAGAAATCCTGGGTTGAGAAGTGAAACTCTATAGCATGGTCCACCTTTAAAAAAAATCTGAGCCACTGAAAATGAGTGCCCTCCCCATGTTTAAGATACTTTCACATTTCACTACAACAAGAGTTGGTCCATTGGAATAACGCTTTGATGATGATGATGATCAATTGTATGGTGGGAACAAATTCTGAAATGAAATTTGTCAACATCACATGTATTGGGAGGGCGTTCAGTTTGAAGAGCTTGAATTTCAATAGGTGGGCTCCACCTTGAACTTTCCTCTCCTTCACCTCAGGATTTCTCTAAGCCAGACCCTCAGATAATCTACACTCATATAATCACATTTTTAATCAAATTGCCAATTTCATAGTAGGACAAACTACTATTGAAGTAAAACCTGGAGATAAGCCAATACAATGGAAGGTGTTTTTTTAGTGGCTTGGATTTTCAACATGCGGGCTCTACTTTTAAGGTCCACTCCTTTAACTCAGAATTTATCTCTTAGAATAAAATGTAGAAAATCTCGTAATTTCTCCAACTGAAGGCCTCGGAGGATCCAATTTCCAAACTAAGAATGTCGCCTAAAAAGAATTTACGTGCTAATATACAAGGAGACGTCACTTGTTATTAAGATGCATAGAGAGCAATATGGATAGAGATTAATCCAAGCTTAAACAAAAGCAATAGAAGTTAATAGAAAGAATACACTGCATAGCAGCAATTGAGCTTAGCCCTTGGGAACCACATCTCACCTAGTGGTGTTAGTGTTACTGGCCTAGATAGATGGCAAGAGGCTGAAAGTCAGGTTTAGACTCACAGGATCTACATAACCGGTGGGATAATGCTCCTCCCATGGGGACATCCATGTGATCTCCAATCCAAACCGTTCACACATTCAGGAAGCCCCTCCATTACATCAGATTCAGGGTTGTTGAGCCCATCTAAAATGGACTCGACCGTTGGATCAAATGTTGAATTTCTGTTGGATCAAATGTTAAATTTCTGTTGAAATTGTGGGTCACGGATCAAAGGGCGAAGATGATCTTACGGACTTGCGATTTTGTACATAGGTAGATCAGATCCAGATCTTCTTATACCCCACCTTCCACATGATTGATGGGGCCTCAGGTGGGCCCCAATTGGCCGTCTGTATGGACATCCGTGGGAACTGTGCGTAGGAAAGCACGACCATGGGCCCGTGTTAACGAAGTCAGACTGAGCTGGGCCTTAATAATTCATACGGTCATGCCTACCCATTTAACTATTGTGAAAGAAAATCAGGAATAAGCCCAGCTGAGTTGTTAAAACCACAGCCCATATCTATCTCAATGGGGATGATGCTGAGGCCAAGATTGGGCTAGTCCAGCCCATTTGGTTCCATGAAGACGTTGTTAATACCTCCCATTTTCCCAAAATCAGTTGTCCTAATGAAAATGGCCAATCACCATAAAGTTTGCATTGGGATTTTATAAAAATAAAAGCTTTGCCCTTGCGTCTATTAAAAAGAATGAGTATATTATTTTACAAAAATAATATTATTTTTTCTCGATTTCCAATGGCCACTCTCTCACAATAACTCTCTCATGCATATGAAGCCTAATTATTATTTTAAAACTTTCATCAATCCAGCAGTGGGTCATGGATGGATTAGATCAATTATAACCAATTATAAGTATTTCATTTTACAAAAATAATATTATTTTATCTCGATTATCAACAGTCTCACTCTCTCAATAATTCTCTCTTGCACATGAAGCCTAATTATTATTCTAAAACTTTCATCAATCCAACGATGGTTGTGGATGGACTAGATGAATTATAATCAATTATAAGTACCAGTGTTAATTGTCATTATGATTGATTTAGGTTTACTGAAATGAGCATTGTATTAATAAAAATGGAATTTGTGCAAGGTTATTCTCTCCCACTTAAGTATACAATACTAACTATTAATGTTACAAGCTTTAGAGAAAAATAAATCCAAGCTTTTGAAATTATGCATATATGGATATTGCATAGATGGGTAAAGGTGTCATTTCACTTTAAAAACTTATGATGGCTGGAATGCTACTGATTTTGGGGACATAGAATGTATTAATTAAAATGAAAAATGTAGTGACCTATATATGAGGGACCTATTTGCAAATCCTAGAATTGTCGGGGGTATATAAATAAAATAAAATAAAAACTCTAATTTTTTTTAAGCAAAAGGCATTTTTAGCAATTCCCACTCTTTTGGCGGAAAACCGGCCACACTTTCTCAAGTTTACACAACGTATCAACATCAAATGGTTCTTTCATTTTGTACCAAGTTTAGATCCGAAATCCTGTTGCAGATACCATTCTTTTGCAAGAAAGCTACAGCCGATTTCTTATTTTAGGGAGGCCGATTCATCTCAACATCATGGCACGCGTTCCACGCTTTAGATGGTCATCAGTTGGCCGGTTGCAACGAATGATGCATGATCTTAGCCATCTAATGGAAGAGTCCAGATTCTCCCTGGCTATAACGCAGAGAGTACAATGGGATATGCATAATGAAATCCAAACCATTCAACATCAATGCTCGCTCTCTCATCCTTAAACATTGCATCAATTAGAGTATGTCCCACCTTAAATTGACCGTTTGATAAAAAAAAGAAGAGAGAACATAATAATGAATATGATTATATTGTATAACCACCCCTTCCATCAAAGGGTCGATCCAACGTCCATACTCCATATTTTTCCTGGAGGGGCATTTATTTTGAAGATTTGGATTTCAATAGGTCTCAGTGTTGAGTTCCACTCTTCCAGCTCAGGACTCCTCTTGGTTCTTTGCTCAGAACCCAGCTAAGATATGTTTGGACTGATAACTGGCGTAGGCTGTAGGCCAAATAAAAGGCAGTGATCAACTTTCTTCACCTTTTTCTCCCAAAAAAAATTCAAGGTTTGTTGGGCCAATGAAATTGACTTGTAGTAGGTAAAATCAACAGAATGGGCCATGGCTTGGATTTTTAGAGATGGCCCCACTGTAGCGTCTAATGAGGGTGCTGCATTGGCCCTGCAATCTGCACTGTAGTTTTTGTCTAAGAGTCCAAAAAAGAAAAACGAAAACGAAGAGCATCATTAGTTCATTATCATCAGCCAAGTGGACCGAGGCAATACAAATTCATGGCATGGCTTGGATTTTCCAGAGATGGGCCCCATTGTGTTTAATGAGGTGCTGCACTACATTGCAGTTCTCAAAAAGGCATTGAACATCATCAGCACCATCAGTAAAGTGGACACAAATAATCCAAATCCAACAGCCAAAATTAAAAGCATGAGAACATCCATTCACCAGACACTAACTATTGCTTTAAATGCCAGCTGCTTCCCATTCAATGACAGGTCCAGGATCATTATGTCAAAAGCTTGTCATAAAAGGAGAAATACTATATCCAGGTTGGACCGCCCCAAAATATTGTATTCACAGTTTCACAACCCCCATATAATAGAAATCATTGAACCTATATGTTATATCAGTTAGGTGGCGTTTGGCAACTCTTAATATTGCCTCTATTTATCTTAAAACTGTTTGTAATAGTTTTAAGACCGTTTGGTAACTCAAATTGCTAAGTCCATTTGAAATGGTGTTAAGATGCTTTGCCTCTATTTCAAGAAGCCAGCAAAAGGGTGATAATTGAATCAGTGGACTTTGTCTGAAGCGGAAAGACATGTGGGTGAAGTGAGGCTACAGTGACTTGGACGGTGTCATGGGGCAGTCCGGTTTTTGATTTTTTTTTTAATTTATGGGACCCACAATCATGATCCGGACCGCCAGAAATGTGAAGAAGGCCCAATACGGCCACGTGTCCAAATTTCAGCCGTTGATCATTCTCGAATCTCGAGATATTTGCAAAAAAACGTGAGCCATTTGATGTAATATTCCGGACATTGTGGGCCCCACATTCAAGATCCGATCCGTTGGTTCTCTTTGGAGGGCCAAAAACGGCTATGGGCCCAAAATTGAGCCTCTAATTCAAAGTGGATCTTGAGATATTTACAAAAACGTTTTTGACCATTGATGTCCCATGCCTTAGTGATTGAGTCTTGAAGTTGTACACAGCAGTGTGGTATTTTTTTTTTTTTTAAATTCAGGCATCATAAATCATGATCCAAACTATTGGATATATTCAAAAGATCATTCACGACCAATGGTCCAAATTTTAGCCATTGGATCATCATAGATTTTGGGATATTTATAAAAAACGACAGACATTTATATATAATTTTTTTTAAATCATGGCCCCTAAATGCAAGATCCAAACCAAAATGAAGATCCAAACCGCCTATAGTAATTAAAATGTGGAACACGTGTTTGAGATAAAATTTCAATTGTTGTATGATCACAGATTTTGATATATTTGCAAAATGCCCAGACCATTAGATCTATTTTTACATGTATCTTACCAGACAGTCTATTTTTAAAATATCTATATCTTACCAAACAGTCTATTTGTAAAACATCAATTTCAAACCGCTCCATTTGAAATAGATCTATATCATACAGATCTGTTTCGTGAAGATAAGATTTGCCAAACAAGCCCTTAATAGTGTTTCAAAAATTTTGAAGTTTTAATGGCCTATCAATTTATTAGGAAGGGTTAAGCTATGCAAGGAGTCTAATAAAGCCCCTTTTTTGCCTTGCCTCCGTAACGCATGCCCCATTTTGTATTGGATGCATGTCAGGCGGTGATGAGGGAGGTATTGTGTGGATTAATAGTTGGACTTCTATTTAAAGCACTCTAAATTGTCATAAGTGTATGCTTTTATTGTTTTGTAATTATGCAACAGATCAATTCCAAATTAGAATGAAAACCACTTAAACAGAGTCAATGTCTCTCAAGTATGCATGATTATAACTTCAAAACTAGGGACACGACAACCTGCATTATCTGCAATAAACTGTGTTTTGCTATAAAAATGATTTTAGTTTTATCCAAGCTACCATTTTATCCAAGCTACCAAGAGTTCTGATGAAGAAAAAAAGAGTGTTTGATTTCTAAGCGCACATCCCAAATTAAAAGACCCTGGGCAGTGAGGTTATTTTATGGTAGGGTGAAAGACTAAATATCACTCTATACAGATTTACCAGACCCCATAAGGATTATTCTGACCCAAAAGATAAGTATACCACTGTTATAATTTTTTTTTTCTTAGGATGTGTTCCTTTTCTAGAGTCGAAATTATGAACTTAATTACACTCTTCTAACCAGATTCAATATGTTAAATTGTGACAAGGGGCATAACAAGGGGGATTTAGAGAATTGGCTAGAAGTCATAGGAACAGTTATAGTTTCCACATGATTTCACCATAATTCCATTTCTTTACCTCTTCCATAAAAATCTCAATCATCTTCCCCATTTATTCTAGCACTATGATCTCATTATACTCTTAAACTGAACAATGAATGCTTTAGAAGAAAAACCAACAATGATATAATCTAGTCGGCGGATGAATGAAAAAGGAGCATATTGCAACAATAATGATCACCAACAAAACATGAAAATCATTTTTTTCCAAATAACTAGAAACCTAGGTCTTTTTATTCATGTATCAATGGCATGATCCTCCCTCTTTCCACCACTGATTTTTACTCAACCCAAATTTACACAAGTAAAAGTTTGACAGTGGTGGGTTTTTAACTGATCAAAGTTGGGCCCATCTTACATACTAAAAATGTTTCTTTGCTTTTAAAACAACAGCACAAATTTGGGTTCTTCTAATTCCATTTTGAATATCGATACTTCGGTTACTGATCAGAGCAGAAAACTACAAAATCTGGGGCTGAAAATAAAAACTTCCTAAATAAATTCATAAACCTAATTACTTTTACAATTAACAAAAAATAGTAATAATAATATTAACGAAAACGACCTTACTTAATCCACCAGTAAACAAAACACGGGGGCCACGTCGACTACCGACGACCGTTTCAGTCAACGACGACACGAATATATCCATTGGCCGATGCGTACGTCAGATTTCCGACGACATCCTCGCCTCCCCGTGGCGGAGACGACCGTGGCGTGTAGAACGGAGGGGAGGCGCACGGCGTCGCAAACGGCGTATCTTCCACAACAAGGGTTTTCTTCTCCGCCTCGGCCTGCTTCGCCTCCTCGGCTTCCGACTCCTCTCTCTCCTCCTTGATAGTAAACAGAAACCGAGAAGGTCCGTGCACTTCCTGCAGCTTCATCAGGTCAACGTGGCAGGACGGAGATGGGGCCGGCGAGGCAGATCCTGCGGCAGCAGCCGGGGTAGAGGAGGCGGGCTCGACGCGGGAGTAGCTCTTCCAGCAGAGGAAGTAGAGGAGCTCCTTGGAGGGGCTTCTGTAGGGGTCGTCGGAGCCGGCGGCGGAGGCGGCGTTTTCCGTGTGGAAACGCCGTCGCCACCAGAGGACGTAGACGAGGTCCGCCGCGAGGAGGAGGAGGAAGAAGGAGACGACGGAGGCGACTATGATGAAGGTTAAGCTGTGAGCGGCCATTAAAGAGTGGGAAGGAGTCGATGCTAACGTGCGCCGGGGTCTGCAGATAAGAAAAAGAAGAAGAGTTACAAGGAAGGAGGAGGTGGAAGAGGAGGCATTGAGGGTTAATGGTGACTGCTGGGGTCGTTGGGACTTGGAGAAAGAGAGTGAGGGGGCGAAAAGCGTGGAAAATTTAATGATGACGTGGACGTGTGGGGAAGGAGACGTGGACACTTCTTTTTATATATATATATATATATATATATATATATATATTATTTCAAGTTGAGTGTGTACTCAGGACTCAAGACTGCAGAAGTGGATAGACACAAATGGTGGGGCCCACCTGAGATGCCTCCCGATATGGGCCCAGGGAGGTAGGATATGCACTTGATCATCCGTTGAAATCGACTGTTAGGGATTTTGGAAAAGATTGAGAAGAGGTAGAACCTGCTTCCTCTGAGAAATTTTTAGTCAAAAAGGAGTTAAAAAGAGTGAAACTACTTTGTGGATGTAATTATTGAAATGAAAATTAATCAAATTCAGGGGTTGGACAAGTGGTTAGGACCACAGTTTCTCACTCTCCCAGAATTAGAGGTCGATATCCTGAAATCTTGCTTCATTGAAATATTGAATTGACGGTTTTGATTAAAAAAATGTGATTTTGATGGTTTTGATTAGAAAAATGTGATTATCACAATCATAAATTGTATTCATTAAACTGTCTATGTGACAAATTCGAAATTGAGATTAAATTTGAGGATACCCAATTTACCTGGTGGGAGTTTTAGTATGAATGGTTCAAATTTAATTGGTGGGCCCCTCTGTGAGAGGGTAAAGGATTTTATGTGGTTTATGGTCTATGACAGGATGTTGTGATGGCAAGTGGCAGCAGTTTTTTTTTTTTTGGCTATCGGAGGGTTCTCAACCATTTGGACTGGACTAATCCCTCCGGTTCCAGAAGGAAGCTGGGTAAACACCCATTTGGCCCCAAAGTGATAGTACTAGTGGACTCAATATTTAATTCCTGAAAAAAAGAGAACTGGGTCGATACCAAGACCTCTAGTTCTGTAAGAGGGAGAACAGTGGTCCCCACGACCGGCCCAACCCTTGGGGTTGCAGCAGTTTGAATGGTGGAAGGGCTGGGATCAGTCTTTGATTTAATGTGTACTGCCATTGACTGCAATGACTTTCTGTGATTTGGAACCCACCGTAGGGTTGTAGAAGGAAGGGTCCAATAGATCAGGTTACCATCCCGAAGATGAACGGCTGGGATCAGTCATTAAGTCTTCGATTCAATGTGTCCTGCCGTTGACTATAATGACTATATGTGATTTGGACCCGACCGTAGGGTTGTAGGAGGAAGGTGAAAGCAACTGACCCTGGGAGGGGTGTGATATGCGGTTTCATTTGACCGCATGTGACCTGGGCGTTGGGACTATTATACATTTCTTGTGGCGAGGTGCAAATCCACCGTGGATTTTGATTTCTCGGACTATGAAATAGATTAAATGGACCCACTATGGGGAAATGCTTTCAGGGTCTATGCCTCATCACAATTTTGACTCAGACCAATTATTTATACTCTTTATTCATCCATAATGGGGCCTACCAAATGGGCGGTTATGGATCTTTACAAGGCACATTGTAGCAACTTCTGTCTTTCAAGGCCCCACACGGGGAGAATAAACAAATGAGAAAGTGGAGTTCGTGGAAGAAGCATCATGAGAAATTTCAACTCACTCCTAAATCATAATATGAGCATTTTAAAGCTCTTCTCCTCGAGACTTATTACTGTCTATGGTCAACTTAATTCAGTGGAAAACAACATTGGGAGAAACAGAAACATCTGTCCCAGCATATATATTTCTTTGTTTGCTTATAATTCAGTGGGACCTGTGACCGTAAAGGCTATGAAGTGTGACTGGCCACAATCCAAAGATAAAACTTCAGGTCTTTGGGTCAATGCTTGCCTTCTTGTAGACGTAATAACGGAATCAAAATTTAATTATCCATTAATGTTAGATTACAGCTACAGAAATTGATAAAATCACCTATCAGTCTCTTATTTTTTCTCTCTATTGTCATGATTCAAACTCTCAACCACTGACGTGTTTGGTGTGCCAACCAGCCAGCTACAGGCTACACCCAAGGACTTGTACCGGACACTTTCCATCACATGAAAGGTTGTTGATGCAACGGAAACATGATCTTTAATAGGTGGCTGCTACAAATGCAATTAGAACTGTATCAGTTTGAATCAGACACTAGTTGTGGAGATCTGTGATTGTCTATAAGAGATCAGTCACATATAATTCACTCTTCAAAATCCAAAGACAAGGATGGACACCCTAAATATAGAAGATGATGAGGGAGAATAGTAAATCTAGTGGAAGATGTGTTGTTGAAAGTTAGTGCTAACTATTATTCCCATATATATATATATATATATATATATATATATATATGGGCTATGCTCACACAAGCTGCAGCCCACATTATTACAAGCTGGAGCGTGTGAGGCCCAGGTGAGGCTCAACTGTGCTTATGAGGCTCCAGCTTATAATAAGGTAGGCTGCAGCTTGTGTGAGCATAGCCCTATATATATATAGCCTTTGGCTAATGGGTAATAAGATATCCATTCAAATTCGAATTGAGAGATGATAAGGATAATAGGTTGGATCAAACTCTTTCAATTTGAATTTAAATGAAGATATGATCAGAATAGAGAGTTGGATAAAACTCAAACTATTCGTATCCATATCACCATGAGATTCTTTGTGAGGGGTGTATCTTTATGAGTGGGGTCCACCCACATGTAAATACAAGTGAGCCCCATCACAAATGCCAACAGGCTGTAGGCCTATTTCTTTTTCTACATAAAGATGGACCGAAATAAATGTCACTCTGGGTTTTTGAGTTTGCTCCGGCCAAATTTCACTTTGACGAGTTGGGCCCACCATCATCTCGGTGGAATGCCTAATTTTACTTGATTTGTGGATGTGGGCAAACTCCTATTGGTGTGAAATCTAGAGATGATACATGATGGGGATATTTATTTAGCTTTTTTTCCTTCTACATTAAATGAGTGGTGTAGAATGTAGTACTGTGAGTCTAATCTATGATAGCACCAATCGACCCCTTATCCCCGAGAAATTGATGCAGATCAGATTGCCCAAGGGCAGATATGTTGCAACAAAAATCCAACCTCACTAGGTATGGAGTGTGTTTCTTCTTCAAATATCCAAAACTTCCCTCTTTCCCCCTTCTCATCCCTTTAGGCTTAAAATCTAAAACTCATGAGACATGAATCGATTAAAATGCCCCCATAAATGGGCTACAAACATGAAAATAAAGAGACTCAACAATGGGCCAGGCCCATACAATTTGTGCTCTGCATCAGAAATGAAATGCGAGTTATTCAGTGGTTCGGCCATGGGTCTGGGTTTATGCAAGCTTTGTAATTGAGGAAATTTCAAGGCCTTTACTGGGGTCATCTTTGATTTCAAAATTCAAAGCTGCTCTCTGTCAAATGGGTAGGGGCATGGGCCTTAAGTTATAGTGATCAGGCTTGGCCAGAATTTTATATTTGAGCCCATATAATATATGGGCCGGGGTTGGGCCAGGCACTTATGGCAAGAGTCAGGCTTGGGCTGGATATGGGCCTATGTTTCAGAAGTCGGGCCGAGCCTGTTTATGCCTCAGCCTGCCCATGAACACCGTACAAAACGGTAAATCCCATTCTACTATGGCATCTCATGTAAAAATCTTTTTTCTTTTTTTTATTAAAACTTTTTGAAAGAACTAGATATGATGACGTTCGGAAGACTCACTGTTTATCTTGTTCAAGAAACTTTGGGATCTAGTTAACTTAGAAAAAGAATCAGGTCAACTATATACTATGGAAGCTTCACATACACCTACTTTTATATGACTGGATTGCAAACCTCACTCTTGTCCATAGGGTAGTGAGGCCTCCAATGATTTAGACAAATCAAATAGGGCCTCCTAGCCAAGCCAAACCCACTATGCCCATTGTTTTGACATTTTTTTTCTGAGCCACGGAGGGCTAGGACCCAAGAGAAGCTCTCGCGGCTCTCGAAAGAAAGCCCACATGCGGGAAAGCCGGATTGATTTTGTACAATGAAATAACTTGTAGGGCAGGTGAGCAAGCCCTTTGTTCCTTGGAAGGATGTGCCCTATTATTTATTAAAGTAGTTTTCTCTTGTTACTGGTAGTCTTTCTCTGTCATCAACACCCTTTTTCTAATCTAAGTCCACGTCCACTATATTCGATCAATTATGAGGTTGCTAGTTGTTAGGGATGGCAAGTTTCTAGGTCAAATGAATGACAAGCCCCTGCATTATTAGGGGTTCGTGAAGGGTACGAGTTTACAGATTTTCGCTTGATTTAGGAAAGGTGCGGGTTTTGGCCGGTTCCCATTGGCATTTTTTCATGGTGCCTACATGTGGGTGGGCCCCAACAAAAAAGAGAGGATGATCCTCGCATTTTTATGTCTTTACCCATCGCTTGGTTAATCCAGGAGTAGCATATTAAGCAAAGGTATGGCCAACACGGAAACTTAAATATTCATGTCCTAAAAAACATACCCATAACAAATAGGAAGAAAGTAACAGGAGAAAAGAATACGAGAGTACCTATTTACGTAATCTAAAAGCTAATGTCATTAAAAGGAAAGAAGAATTGGAGAAAAAGGAAAATGATAGAATTTGGATAGAAATAAAAGTGTTGTAAGAAAGAGAAAGTAGAACTTTGAAAAATGAGAAATAGACGTGAGTGGTTTTGATAATGAGAAAAAGTATGCAGTTTGAATGAAGATAAATGGAGAGAGAATTGAAAAACGTTGAAAAAAAAAAAAGAATTCCTTACTTCTAAAATCATAACCGATGGTCAAAATTAAAGCCAAAATCCATGACTTTAATATAGTATAATGGAATCTCACTCTTTGTTCCTCTCTCTCTCTCTCATCTTTAACTTCGTTCAGATCTCTCTCTTACCTTGATCCCATCCAATCCAAAGAGGTATTTGAATTGCCTTTCATCACTAAAATCTCTTGGAAACTTAATCCACGACTTGATTCAAGCCCATTTGTTCTATCAATTCTTAAGGGGTTGTTTGAAATTTATGCATTAGATGCATAAGTGCAATTAACATATGTAAATGTTAAATATGTAAGCTTTACGTATGTGTTTTTATTTATAATGTCCCAGCACCATTTCCACATCATTTACACATGCAAATCTTTTTACCACATTTGATTTAATGACATGCGTAAATCCATGAAAATTTTTTTTGGTGTTTTATATTTATATTCTGAAACACATAAAATATAGGCATTTTTACCAGAAAAGTGTGCTTAAACATGTATTTAGCCATTTTAAACACAAATACACGTAATTTCCCATTTTGGTGTTCGTATTGCCGTTTTGGACGCTTTTACCCTCCCGTTGCTGACGACATCGTTCGATTCCCCCATATTTTCCACTCTAACATCTTTCCCACTCCCCCCATCCAGCCTTTTTCTCTTTTTCTCCCTCTTGCTGCCCTCTCCCTCTCTGCATGTCTTCTCCAGTCCTTTCTCTCTCCTTCCCTCTCGCGTCCTCTTCCTTCCCTCTCGCCTCCCTCTCTCCTTCCCTCTCGCTTCCTCTCTCTTTCCCTCGCCTCCCTGCTCTCTCTTTCCCTCTTCCTTTCTGTCTTCACCCCAATCGGTGATTCCATCCGGATCATCTCACACCGGCAGCTAGCGATGCTCTCTCGTCGTCGTAGTTGATGGAGAAAATCTTGCATATGAAAGAGGGTTTCTAGCCAAGAGAGGTGAGAACTTGTATAATATCCATTTTTTGTTGTAGCATGTGCATGGGCACTCTCTGCATTCAATGCTCTGTTTGTTTGAATGTATTTCTAAGAATGGATTAATGGCTATTTGAAATCCAAAAACCGGAGCTTTTGTAATGCTTAGCTTCTCCATCCTGTAGTTGTTCTTTACTATTTGAATCTTGTTTGATTTACTTATTTGGATATGGGCCTCGATTTCATCATCTTGACCGTTTTTTGCCCGTATCAACTTCCCATGTTCTGTTCCTTTAATATGAATGTATCGGTTTTGCAATGCAACTATGCATTTCTATGCGATAGTAATTTTTTTTTTAGATATATAGTAACCTTTTCTGCTAAAATACGCGATGGAAATTTTGGATTGCGCTGCTGTTCACTATTTAAAAACACAAATCAAGATATGGTTGCTATTTGAAACTGAATTTTATACTTGTTTTCTTTTTTGTTATGCTCTTTCTTGGAATGAGATTATGCATGAGAATGAGTATTTATGATTTGAGGGAATGATTAAGATAGAAGAGTAGTTTATATTGTTTTTAGATGTTAAAATGTTAGTGAATTCTTACAATCTCTTTGAGATTGTGTGATTTCTTCATTACTTACTTGACATAGGCAACAACGACCATAAGAAAATGCATTTAAATGGTTTATGGATTTTTGCCTTGTGGTTTACTCTATAAGCTCTCGTCGATAAGGTTAAGTAAGATTTAGATACTTGAACAAAATCCAGTACTTGGAGATCTGTATATCCTTTTAAGTTTGGACAGGAAGACTTCGAATGTGTAGATTTCTATCTTCAATTAATGACAAGGGAAAAGAAGCTAATAGTTTTATGGATCGATCGAGTTTTAGAGATTAGATAGTTGAATCTGTAGTCTTTAAGAGATTTGATAGCTGAATTATTAGTCTGTAAGCCCCCCACCCCCCGGATCAAGCTTTAGAGATTTGATAGCTGAATCATTAGTCCGTAAGCCCCCCACCCCCCATCTTCTTCTATCCTTTATTGCCTCCTTCCCCAATCCAGTTATTACCTTTTCCCCACCTTCTTTCCCATCGTCATCTAGGCTTCTCTTTTCCAGTAAGTAATCACTTTGCTCATGTACAAGTAATCTTGATGGTCACTTACACAATATCTAGCAATTTGACTCCTAGTACATTATCATGTGTAGAACAAAAAAGAAATGATACTACTGATGTTTACAACTATTTTTCGGGTTTGGTAAGCGAATTACTAATGGCCGTTTTTAAAATAGTTGATAATATGAGATTCCAAGCCTTTGGACTAACTAATATGGCTACATAAAGATGTTCAGAGTGCAGTATCAAATGAAAATTTTCTCACTCATATTCACAATGGTAGTGATCCTGTTCTCATATGAATGATGTTGAGATCACAATCTGGGTGAAGTGGACAAGTCTTTTCCATTGCTTATGCATGTCATTATACATTCATTATCGTGTTATATTAGGCTGCAAAAAATTGGACAAGAACCTAAAAATTACTGAAACGATATCGTTATCAGAAAATTGAACGATAATGAACATTGAGTGAAATCGTTAGTCCTTCTCATGTTTTATGCATCTCAATTTAAATTCAGCAATTTTTTGTTGTTGGATACTAAAATTGGCTGAAGAAACTAAAAATTATGGTATTGATATCGTTATCAAAGAACAATTTTATTTTTTCTCAATAATTGAATTACATTCTCCATCGTGAGTCCCTCTAATCGTTTAGGCATCTCAATATAAAGTAACTATACTTCTGTTGTTGGAAACCAAAAGTGGATGAACAAAAAAAAAGTATGTTAACAATATCGTTATTAAAGACAAATTTCATTTTTTTTCATTAATCGTGTAAGACCCCGACCTGAGTGAACCCGATTAGTGCTAATTAAGTTGCATTTTAGTGCTAAGCTTGATTAGTTTTTTTGGTCTAGTTTGGTTTGGAATAGCCTTGATTCTAGTTTTGGGCTTTTTGGAGTGATTGATAGCTTGTGGGGCCCTTTGGGGTTTCCCTTTTCGGCTTTGCATTTTCTTGTGAAATTTTCCCGATTGGTTGTGAGTTGTGTTTTTGGCCCGTTGCATTCATCTTGTGGATTCTTACAACTTTCATGTTGATCCCGTGTCCATTTGAGGTCCCGAAACCCGATTTCATAGCCTTGAGGGCAAAACAGTCATTTCACACCAAATCTGTACCCAAAACTTAATATTCTAGAAACCCGCGAAACATATACTTTTTGGAAACTAGGAATTTCTACAATCATTTCTTCCTTCTTCGTCGAATTCATCCGAGGTATCGAAAGAGATGATTTCAGCCACCCAAGTCCATTAAGTTGTGGGACCCAAACTCCTTTGTTAACAAAGAGGAACCCAACCCTCCATTGCATTCCATTCTCTTGTTCCAGCACACATATGAGCCTAGGGTTTTTCTAGCAAGTTTCTTCTTCTTCTTCTTGCTTCTCCATCTCCAAGCCTCACCAAGAGTTCATCAATCTAGGAATGGAGACCACCAACCTCTTCTTCATCTTGCAACCTCTCCATTGATACCATTGTGAAGAGAACCCTCCATCACAAGACTTCCCTTGAGCTTACCTTGTCCATTAGAGGACCTTGCAAGTAAGTGATCCCTCTCATCTTCTAGATTTGTAATCTTCTAGCCTTAGGGAAGCTACATTTGCATTATTGGAAGTTCTTTCATTTTCATTCCTTGTGTAACCCATTTTAGGGTGGTTTTGGGGGTTTTTGATTGTAGCTTGGAAGTGAGCTTAAGAAGTGAGTAGAGGCTTGATTTTTGGCTAGCTTGGACTTGAGGCAAGTGAATGTTTGGATGTCTTTAAGTTTGAAATGGTTTGGTGAAGTATTTGTGGATTTTCCATGCTTTCATTAATGTGTTTGGTTGAAATAAATGCTCATAATGCATCTTGATAGCCTCATTAAATGTTTTGTAAACATGTTGGTTTAGCATTTATTGTCTTTTGGATATATCCTAAATGAATGTTTGTGAGATGGTTTCCTTCCTCTTTCCTTTGTATTGGACTTGATATGGAAGAAGTGACGGAGTGAACACATAATGGGGTTTTGGAGAAGTGTAGATGGATGCATTGGAGGAGCTCTTAGCTCAATTTTATTGTAGGGACTCAGTAGAAGTGGGGAGAATGGTTTTAAGGAGGAGAAATGGCTAAAAATCTGATTTCAGTGGGTGTTCCCGCACCTGGCGGTCAGCCTGCGGTCACCTGGCGGCTGACCGCCAGTTAGCCGAAATGTCACGGTGGCTTTTCCAGAGAGCACACTTCTTCTCCTCAAAAACTCAGTCAGCTCCACGGTTGGCCAGTGGCTAACCGCCGAACACATCGGCGGCTAACCGCACTTGGCGGTCAGCTTTCCAGTAAGCTGCATTTTTGCAGCCCAGCCGCGGTCAGCCAGCGGCTAGCCGCCCGTCCCAGCGGCGGCTAACCGCCAGCTGACCGCAAGGTAACCGAAATTCTCCAGATTTCGAAAAGCTCCCCGCTCGAAAGAACTCTCCGGTTCGTTCGAGCGTTGAGCTTTGTCGATCAAAGGAGATTCACTAGGCATTGTATGAGGCCATTCGAGAAAGAAACCATATCACAAAGATGTCATTCGAAGTTTTGAAAATCCAAAGTGTATAAGGAGCCCGGGATGTCTTCAAACTCAAGGAGTACCAAGTCATTTCAATAATTGACATACAGGACCCCTATCCACTTAAATAGATCTCGAAATCAACAGTTTTCCCGAAATGGTATAGTTCATTATATTTCTTCCTTTCCAAGATTTACTTTACATGAATTGTTTCCCGAAAACTTGATAATTACACTAGTAACAGTGACTTGTCCTGAAGAGTATTGCCAGATATGAAATGAAAGTTACACATTTGAATATTCTTGCCCGTCCATTGATTTACTTGTACTTGATTTACTTGCATATGTATCGATGTGTTATTTAACCTATGTGTCGGCATCACTAAGCTTGGATACCTTGTCGGTTTGATCCACCGACTTGGAGATCCCTCTCCCGTCCCGCCAGCTGCAGTTTGGATCCCGATACCCGGTCATTACCGTGGTCCCGTCCCGATACCCGGTTCGCTACCGTGGTCCCGTTCCCGTATATTTATATTGTATATATGATTTGCGTTATTTCTCCTCGCCTTGTGTGACTGAGAACAACATCCCGTGATACTGTTGTCACTTTAGTGACAGAGGACTTAGCTTTATGTGATTGCCATCTTGTTATTCCCGATCCCCTTGGTTACCTCATATGTTTTATCTTGTTTACATGTTTTCTAGCAATTGATTTATATATTTTATAAGAGTTCTTGCTTAAACAGATTTCCTTGCTTTTCGAGATATTTCATCTATTTTATGTTGTTGTATCTTCTCACTCTCTTGCCAGACCGTCGTGTCTGATCCTTTGCTTTGGTACTCAGGTCCCGTTGCCGGTTTCCTTGAGGAGGAGCCGGAGGAGGCGGTAGGTGCGCCGCATCCTCTAGTTGAGTGGCGCGCTAACGATGTCATGTAGACATCGGGTTGCTACAAGAGGCGTAACATTTTGGGGAGAACTTCTTAACCATTCTTTTGGGTTATTATTTTGTAATATTGGCCTTTGTTGGCCTCTGATTTTGGGGAATGTAACTAAATGATATTTTGTTTAACCTTAACAACTTTTGGGGAACATGCTATAGATCATTGCTCTTTCTGATACAGTTTTGATATTTGATGTTAATGCTTGCATGACTAGAGATAGTCTAACTATTTGATTTGCTACACGCTTCCGCACTAAAAAGAAACATTCATGCAAGGTTGTGATATCCTCACCGCGGACACCTGTGGGAAATTAAATAAGTTGTATATGGTGGATGTAGATAATCCTCATCAATCATCATTACACACTAATGTCCCGATCCCGGATTGGGATTCCCGGTCCGGGGTCGCGACAAATCGAAAGTGAGTGAAATCGTGAGTCTTTGTCATTGTGTATCACCTCAATATAATGTCCCCACTATTCTATTGTTGGACACCAATATTGGATGAAGAACATAACCGTTACAATTACTTATTTGTTATCAAGAACAATTTTCCTTGTTGTCATTAAACGAAACTGAGTGAGATTGCAAGTCCTTCTCATTGTGTATGCATCTCAATATAAAGTCCCCATTATGGTGTTGTTAGACACCGGAATTGGAAGAAGAAGATAAAAATTATGGTAACGAATTCGTTATCAAAGAACTTTCCTTTCTTTCCTGTCGCGACCCCGGAACGGAACCCCGGGCCCGCGACGGTTGTTGTGTACATTGCATTGGAGATATACTTTCCCACAGGTTCCCACGGTGAGGATTCCCAAGGACACGCGGAATCTGACTCACATGATCAAGTATGCGGAAGCGTGTAGCAAAACACATCATGATAAGCACCAATAAATCTTTAAGTGCTATAACAATTACTAACAAGACATAGTATCAAAGAAAGAAGCTAACTTGGCATTCCCAACATAATTCAAGTTATAAGACTACACAAAGTAAGTTAAGTTTTAGTTACATCCCATAAGAGGCCAACAGAGGCCAATACACTCTCAAAATAATATAAGAAACCCCATGACAAAATGTTGCGTAACTCAAGAAACCGCCCGACGTCTAGATGACATCGTCGGGCTGCCACTCTCTCACTGGGGGTGGCTCAAGAGCCTCCTCCTGACGCTCCTCCTCAAAGGCAACGTCTCCTGCACCTGGGCACCAACAACAAGGGTCAAACACAACGGTTTGGCAGGTAATCAATTTAGGTGCAAGCATGAAACAAATAACATGATAAGAAAAATATAAACAAATCCCTGATTTGAAATACTACAATGACTGATATATATTTTCGAGAATACAATTAAAGCTAAGATACGAAAACAAACTAGCATGCGTACATATAATATCATGAATAGTTACAATCCACAAAGAGCCCATCCTTTCTCTATCATTTATAATGAAAAGAGCAAGCACGCACGACAAGCACGATATACATAATATAAGCACGACACGATTCCCAGATATACGGGGATTTCCGGCCGCGGAACCGGACACGCACGATGTGTAATAAATACACGACCAGTCTGCAGACAATCCACATGTTTAAGGACCCCAGACAGTGGATCAAACTGAAAGGGCAGTCCAAGCTCAGTGGTGTTCACTTAATTCATGAATGCACAAAACACGCGAAACACTCTCAAAACATGACGAGATAAAAGGGGGAAGTCACTTACCAAAACACGACGAACACGACTAGCAAAATGCATAATTAATATGCATAACACGCTTAGGAAGTGATCCCCTTTTTCTTGAAACAATCTTCAAAACAAGCTTATACTTGAAATCCAAAACGAGTACACGATGGTGAAAGTCCTTGGGATCCTAACCCTAGAGGGGGGGGGGGGTGAATAGGGTGAGCTACAATTGTGACCAATTTAGACAAATTTTAACTTCTTAACAAAAACTAGTCACATGTGATGATTAATCAAACAATATGCGGAAGCTAATATAAACAATCACCACAAAAGCAAGCACCACAACACTAAGGTTTATAGTGGTTCGGCCTCAATGCCTACGTCAACTACCGGCTTGTGATCTAATCACCCCACCGGATTTCCACTATTTATGCTTTTTACTAGGCTAAGCAATAACCCTTACAATGTTGTTTTTCTAAGCTAAACAACAACCTCTCAATGTGCTTTTCTAGGCTAAGCAATAACCTTTACACATATAGATTTCTCTAAGAAAGTGTCTTCACAAAAGATCACTCTAAGAGATACAATTTAAGCTCAATTGAATTGCCTCTACATAGGCTAATATGAAAGTTTAATTCAAATTACAAACATACACTTGAATAAGTTAAAGTGTGTGCACAAGTGTATGAATGCTTTTCTTCAATCAATTTTAACAATAAAGCTCTTAAATGAATGCATGATGCATTTTAAAATCAAGGTTTATAAAATGATGATTGAAGATCAAACTAATCACATAAAAGATTCAAACAACTTTAAAGAAATGAAACAAACAAGTTGTATGAATGTTAAAGTCTAAGAACACATGTGATTAGGATAAGAGAGTTTGCAAACCAATCTAATTTACCAAAGATGATATTGAGTTTGCAACACAACTCTTTAAAGGCTTGAAATCATGCATAAATGAAAATACAAAGGATTTGAACATGCATGGATTTCATTTGAATGGAAATCAAAATAACTATAAAGATGTACCTTTTAAAAAGTCATGAATTTGATTTCCAAAAAGCCCTCTAGCCTTTCCAACTTCTTCCCCTTTCTTTGGCTCCAAAATGGTCTCAAAAGTTCATGTATCAAGCCTTGAAAAAGGTTGGAAATGAATGGACTTTATAGTGAAAAACAGTCCAACGGCTAGTCCTCGGTCGACCTGCAAACAGGTCTCGGTCGACCGGGATCACACAACGGTCATATTTCTGACCGTTGGAGGCGCCTAGGCACTTTCTGCCTGCAGTGTTCCCGGTCGACCGGGACCTCTGTGCCGGTCGACCGGCGACACTGCCGGGCCACTCCCCTTTTGACAAAAATTCCAATTTTTGCACATTTGAAGGTATTTCTTTGGGAGGATTTTTGGGCCACTAAACCAAGCTGGAATACATGTTTTAAATCATTCAAAGGGGTTTTAAAACATGAAACAACACAAAGCCTAAAATGATTTGAAACTTTAAAACCAAAGGCTAGCTTGATTTTTAAAACTCTTTTAAAAAACAAATGCATACAAAGATGATTCTGAAAGTGATGAATGTATGCAAGGCACAACCTAAATTCTCAATATGATTTCACAAAAGTAATGCTCAAAGAATTAGGTTTACAAAAGAGTTTGAATTCTAAAATCAATGCATCCAAGTTTAGAAACAAAACATGCATAAAACAATACTTTTACAAATCTTAAAAGCAATGCATGTATAAAACCAGATTTCAAGGTTTTCTAAAACAATGCAAGAGTGTAAATTCAAATGATGCTAAAGTGAAAATGCATCCATCAAATTGCAAATGCAAAATCCCTAACAGATGGTACTTATCGTACCAAAACGGAATTCAAATACGAAATCTATCAAGCATGTGTTAAGGCTATTAATTGACCTTTGTGTAATTGGGACCCCAAACGTCGGAATATACGAAAAGTGGTGTCCCCGAAGTTGAGTTGCATTTCGAAGTTCCATTTACACAATGTCAAATCAAAACCCTTAGCATAGTCTAGTTTTTCCACCTTCAAGAAAATACACAAACGAAATAACTCTTCTTCCTGACTCTGGCAGGTTCGCTCGAGCGGACCTTGTAAGGCGTTGACACTTCGCTCGAGCGAGATAGTTCGCTCGAGCGGATAATAAGTTCGCTTGAACAGACAGTTCTCTGTTTGCGCTCGGAACAAACAGAGGCTTGGTCGCTCGAGCGGACCCAAGGGTCGCTCGAGCGGACAAGCTTCTGCCTGTGCTCGCTGAGTGCAGAAAATGCCTTTCTCTTGCACATCTTCCACTACATTTTTTTCCTCCTTCTCATCCATAAATCACATACAATCCCTTGAGCCTTCATGCTCACCAAGGGTTCATTTCCACCATTTCCAACATTCAATCTAATGAAAACATAATCATGAAGCTTGTAAACAAGTTTATATGCATAATTCCTAAAACACAATTGTCGCGACCCCGGAACGGACCCTGGGCCCGCGACGTTGTCGATTGCGTCGTACAATGGAGATATACTTTCCCACAGGTTCCCGCGGTGAGAATTCCTAAAGAAACATGCGGAATCTGACTCACACGATCAAATATGCGGAAGCGTGTAGCTAAACACATCAAGATAAGCACCGATAAATCTTTAAGTGCTATCACAAAATAATATAAGACATATGTATCAAAGAAAGAAACTAACATGACATTCCCAACATAGTTCAAGTTATAGGACTAACTCAATAGTAAGCAAGTTTAGTTACATCCCATAAGAGGCCAACAGAGGCCAATACACTTCTCCAAAAATAATCAAAAGAAACCCCAATACAAAAAGATAACGAGACTCAAGAACCCGCCCGACGTCTAGATGACATCGTCGGGCTGCCACTCTCTCACAGGGGTTGGCTCACAAGCCTCCTCCTGACGCTCCTCCTCAAAGGTAACATCTCCTGCACCTGGGCACCAATAAACAAGGGTCAAACACGACGGTTTGGCAGGTAATCAATTTAGGTGTAAGCACGAAACAATAACATTTGAGAAAACATATAAGCAAATCCTTGATTTGAAATACTACAGTAACTGAGATACATTTTTCAAGAATGCGAACAAAGCTGAGATACCAAAACAAACTAGCATGAATACATAATATATCATGAATAGTTACAATCCACAAAGAGCCCATCCTTTCTCTATCATTTATATAATGAAAAGAGCAAGCACGCACGACAAGCACGATATACATAATATAAGCACGACACGATTCCCACATATACGGGGATTTCCGGCCGCGGAACCGGACACGCACGATGTGTAATAAATACACGACTAGTCTGCAGACAGTCCACATGTTTAAAGACCCCCAGACAGTGGATCAAACTAAAAGGACAGTCTAAGCTCAGTGGTGTTTACTTAATTCATGAATGCACAAAACACGCGAAACACGGTCTAAACACGTCGAGATAAAAAGGGGGAAATCACTTATCAAAACACGATGAACACGACTAGCAAGGGCATAATTAATATGCATAACACGCTTAGGAAGTGATCCCCTTTTTCTTGAAACACGTCTTCAAAACGAGCTTGCACTTAAACTTCAGAACGAGTACACGATGATATTCATTATATCGAAACCAAAGTACAAATACAAAGCCTATCAAGCTCATGCAAGGACCTTTGGTTGATCGTTATGCAGCCGAAGCCCAGATGTTGGAATTAAAACAGAATTGGTGCCCCAGAAGTTCAAGGGCATCTCGGGATTCGAGTGCATAATATCAGGCTAAAGGCCACTTAACATGTTCTAGTTTTTCATTCTTGCAAAGACTCTTCAAAACAGGAAATTTGTCAATTTCGGTCACCTGGCTGTCAGGTGTCGGCTAGCCGAACTAGGGTATGGCGGCTAGCCGCCAGGTGACTGACAGGCTGACCGCTGGAAATCCAGGTCCAACACAGCCCTCTGGAAAAGGAACCGAACTGACTGCGGTTAGCTTACGGTTAGCCGAACTAAGACTTGGCGGTTAGCCGTAAGCTGACCGTAGGGCTGACCGCTGGAACCCAGTCTGAAATATAGCTCTCGGGAAAAGGAACCGACAACGCGCAGTTGGCCAGCGGTTAGCCGACATGGGGTATGGCGGCTAGCCGCTTGTTGACCGTCAAGCTGACCGTAAATCACAGTTGAAATGTCAGCTTCTGGAAAGGGAACCGCCAAGCTCGGTCAGCTCGCGGTTATCCGAAATGAGGATTTCGGCCAGCCGCCAGCCGACCGACGGCTGACCGAGACTGCACGGGAAATGCAGTTCAGTTCAGATTTTTGCATTTTCTTCTTCCCTTCTTCTTGTTTCTCATTCCACTTGCACTCCCTGAGCCTACATGCTCTCTAAGGGGTAAAACACATATTTTTCCCAAACTTAATCATTCAATCCGAAGAAAACATGATCACGAAGCTTGTAACATATTCATATGCAAGCTTTCTAAAACAACAACAATAAAGCTTACAAAACACATGCACAATGGTCCTATAGAGATTACTTGCCTTGACCAATGTTAACAATCCTCTCCAAGCACTTCACTCAAAAGCTAAGCCAACACTACAAGAAAACCCAAGAGAAAACCACACAACCTACTCAAAAATGGAACCAAAGAACCCATTTTAACAAAAGGGCTTGCAAACATGAAAAACATGATCTTAAGTAACCAAAATAACTCCATGAAAGATATGAGTGGAAGCTCTTACCTAGAGAAGGTCAAACAAGAGAGAAGGAGAAAACTGTAGGGCGTGTCCCACAAGAAGCTCCAAGAAATTTGTACCAATAAAAAGCTTGCAAAGAGAGGAAGAAGGTGATATCCTTAGAATTTCATTTGGAGATCTCTAGCTATGTCATGCAAGATGAGGAAGATGGAAGAAAAGAGGGTTTTCTCTCCTTTAGCTGCTCTAGGGTTTGGCTTTAGAATGAAAAGAGTAAAGGAGAAGAATGGTTGACTTAAAACCCAAGCAAATGGGGCCCAATGACTTGAACCTTGAAATGACCAAAACACGATCTTGTGGACCTCGGATGACTTCGACGAAGAAGGATAAAACGATCCTCGAAATATCTAGTTTCCAAAAAGTATATTTTTGACATGATTTTTGAGATCTCGAAAATTGTGTCCAGATTTGTGCAAGAAAGACAATTTTTACCCTCTTTGGGCCAAAACATGGGTTTTTGGGCTTCAAACACGAATGGGCTTAAAACGAAAGTTGTAACACATAGAAAAATCATTCAAATGAAATCAAAATCACAATCACACGGAAACCGATACGATCCTCCCAAGCTTATACGTGCACTCAGGCCTTCCTGAGTGTGTCTGACTAATATTAAACGTTCTCAAAATTCCCAAAGCTATGTCCAAGACTAAAACTCATTACTTATAACCCAACGCCAACTAAACCCACTTAGGACTAAACACATACTAATCGCACACTAATCGACTTGGTCTGGGTCGGGGTCTAACAACAATGAAATCAAAATACACATGCACATTGAACCTATAAAGATTACTTGCCTTGTCCAATGCTAACTATCCTATTCAAGAAACCCAAGGGAAATTCACTCAAGCCATTCCAACACTACAAGAAACCCAAGGGAAATCTACTCAAACTCCACACAAAAGAAACCAAAGAATCCGTTTTTACAAAAGGGTTTGTAAACATGAAAACCATGATCTTTAAGAACTACAAAGACTTCATGAAAAACATGGGTTGAAGCTCTTACCTAGAAATGCTCAAACAAGAAGGAATGAAAACAAATGGAGAGCTTCCCGAACTTTAGCTTTCAAGAAGATATCAATAGGAAGCTTGAGATGAGAGGAAGAAGGTGATGGCTTTAGTATTCCATTTGGAGGCTTCTAGCTAGGTCATGCAAGATGAGGAAGATGGAAATGGAAGAAGGGTTTTCAGCCCTAGGTCAAGAAGTTGCAGAGATTTGGAGGAAATGAATTAAAAGAGAGGGAGATGGGGTTTAAGTGATGATAATGGGCCCCAAAAGACTTGAACCTTGAAGTGACCCAAACATGATCTTGTGGGCCTCGAATGACTTCAACGAAGAAGGATAAAACGATCATCGAAATATCTAGTTTCCAAAAAGTATATTTTTGACATGGTTTTGAGATCTCGAAAATTGTGTCCAGATTTGTGCATAAAAGATAATTTTACCCTCATTGGGCCAAAACATGGGTTTTTGGGCTTCAAACCTGAATGGGCTTAAGACGAAAGTTGTAACACATAGAAAATTCATTCAAATGAAATTAAGATCACAATCACACAGAAACCGAAATGATCCTCCCAAGCTTACACGTGCACTCAGGCCTTCCTGAGTGTGTCTAACTAATACTAAACGTTCTCATAATTCCCAAAGCTATGTCCAAGACTAGAACTAATTACTTCTAACCCAACGACAACTAAACCCACTTAGGACTAAACACATACTAATCGCACACTAATCGAATTGGTCTGGGTCGGGGTCTAACATCCTCCACCCCTTTGGATATTTGGTCCACCAAATAAATCAAACAATTACCTCTGGTAAAAGCTGTGGATACTTCCTCTGCACTTGCTCTCTAAATTCCCTGGTGGCTTCCTCTGGCTTGTGATTTTTCCAAAGTACCTTGACCCAATGAATAGTCCGGTTTCTCAATTCTTGTTCTTTGGTATCAACGATCTTGATCGGTCTTTCCACATACGAGGCATCTTCCCGAATCCCCAAAGGCTCATGCTGTAGTACGTGTGAAGGACTAGAAACATATTTCTTGAGCATAGAGACATGAAAAACATTGTGTACCCCGGAGAGTTCCGGCGGTAACGCAAGCCTATAAGCAACATCTCCAATCTTGCTCAAAATCTCATATGGACCAATAAACCTTCTAGACAATTTGCCCTTCTGTCCGAATCTCAAAGTCCCTCTAACTGGCGAGATCCTCAAGAACACTTTGTCACCCACTTGAAACTGCAATTCTCTTCTACGAGTATCTGCATAGCTCTTCTGCCTGCTTCGGGCGATCTTCAACCGTTCCTGAATCAACTTGACCCTGTCACTTGTCTCTCCAACTATCGTCGGTCCATGAAAACTACATTCACCGACTTCTTCCCAGCAAACCGGAGTTCTGCATCTTCTACCATAAAGTGCCTCAAAAGGTGCCATACCGATGCTCGAGTGGTAACTATTGTTATAAGCAAATTCACAAAGCGGTAAGCACTCATCCCACTGAACTTTGAAATCCAGTACACAAGCACGCAACATGTCTTCGAGAGTCTGTATCGTCCTTTCTGACTGACCATCTGTCTGAGGATGATAAGCTGTGCTGAACTGAAGTTTGGTACCCATCGACTCATGAAGAGTTTTCCAAAACTTTGAAACAAACCTACTGTCTCTGTCTGAAGTAATGGAGACGGGCTGGCCATGTTTACTAACAATTTCATCTACAAATAATTTCGCAAGTGGTGCCATATGCATCATATTCCCTGTCTTCATCGGAATGAAGTGAGCAGACTTTGTCAGACGATCTACAATAATCCAAATTGCATTATTTCCCTTCTTGGTATTCGGCAAACCGGAAACGAAATCCATGGTGATGTGCTCCCATTTCCACTCCGGAATCTCCAATGGTTGTAACAAACCTGGGGGCTTCTGATGCTCTGCCTTAATCAACTGACAAGTTAGACAACGAGACACAAAAGCTGCTATCTCTCTCTTCATGTTGTTCCACCAAAATCTATTCTTCAAATTATGGTACATCTTCGTGCTACCCGGATGCATAGAATATCTCGTGCTGTGAGCTTCATTCATTATTTCACTCTTCAAATCATCCACATTTGGCACACACAACCGGTCACAGAAATACAATATCCCATTCACCATCTTGAAATCTGGACGTTCTGTAATAACCTCTACTATCTTAGCCAAGTCTGGGTCTTGCAACTGACTTTCCTTGATCTTCTGGATGAAGGTAGGTTCTGATACTGTCATATTTGCTAACATCGCACCCAATCTCAGGGTTTGCACTTCTACACCCAACTCTTCAAACTGCTGTAAGACACCCACTCCTCTCAAACTGGCCATGACTACTGATTTTCTGCTCAAAGCATCAGCTACAACATTTACTTTTCCTGGATGATACTTGATTGGAAAGTCATAATCCTTGATATACTCCATCCACCGTCTCTGCCTCATATTTAAATCCTTCTGCGAAAACAAATATTGCAAGCTTCGGTGATCTGAATGGACCTCAAATATCTCTCCGTAGAGATAGTGTCTCCACATCTTCAAAGCAAAAACAACTGCTGCCAATTCCAAATCATGAGTCGCATAATTCTTCTCATGGTCCTTCAACTGTCTCGAGCCATAAGCAATCACCTTGTCATCTTGCATCAATACACAACCCAGTCCCACATTCGAAGCATCTGTATAAACAATAAATCCGCCGTTGCCCGATGGTAATGTAAGGATTGGGGCTATGATTAACCTTCCTTTCAACTCTTGAAAACTTGTTTCACACTGATCGGTCCACACGAATGGGACATTCTTCCTAGTCAATTTTGTCAACGGGGCTGCAATGGATGAAAAACCTTGGACAAATCTTCTATAATAGCCTGCTATCCCCAAAAGGCTTCTAATTTCTGTCACACTGCTTGGCCTCACCCAATTAACAACTGCCTTTATCTTAGCTGGATCAACTGCTAAACCTTCTCTGGAGATGATGTGACCTAGAAAAGCAACTTGCTCTATCCAGAATTAGCATTTACTGAGTTTTGCATAAAGCTGGTTGTCCCTCAAAAGCTGCAACGCTGTCCTCAAGTGTTCTTCGTGCTCCTTCTTACTCTTGGAATACACAAGGACATCATTAATAAATACTACCGTGGCGTGATCCAAATAGGGTGCAAAGACTTTGGTCATCAGAGCCATAAAGACTGCGGGTGCATTTGTCAAACCAAAGGGCATCACTAAGAACTCATAGTGCCCATATCTTGTTCTAAAGGCTGTCTTCTGAACATCTGAGTCTCTAACTCTCAACTGATGGTACCCTGACCTCAAGTCTATCTTGGAAAAAGAGGCTGCTCCTTGTAATTGGTCAAACAATTCGTCTATCCTTGGCAATGGATACTTGTTCTTCACGGTCACATGGTTCAACTTCCTGTAGTCAATGCACATTCTCAAACTCCCATCCTTCTTTTTCACAAACAACATCGGTGCTCCCCACGGTGAAACACCTGGCCTAATAAAACCTTTGCTCAACAAATCCTGCAATTGGAGCTTTAGCTCACCCATCTCTGCTGGAGCCATCCTGTATGGTGCAATCGAGATCGGAGTTGTCCCTGGAAGGAGCTCAATTGTAAACTCAACTTCTCTGATTGGTGGTAAACCCGGTATTTCATCTGGAAAAACATCCGGAAATTCACACACAATGGGGATATCCTCCACCCCTTGGGACTGTTTATCCTCCGTGATAAACGCAATAAATGCCTGACATCCACTCTGAACTAATCTGTTTGCCTTCAAAACTGAAATAAAGCCTGCCTGAGATTTTCTCCTGCTCCCCTGAAATATCAATTCTGCCTGTGGTCCTTGGAATCTGAATGTGATGGTCTTACTAAAAAAATCCATGGTGGCATGATATGCTTCTAACCAATCCATGCCTAAAATGACATCAAAATCATGCATGTCCAAAACTATGAGGTTGGCCGGTAAATTAACATCTCCTAACAAAACTGTACAACTAGGGTAATGGGTTCTACACATAACTTGTTTCCCTACTGGTGTGTTAACTACTAGTATGTAATCCAAATCACTACATGGTACATCAATCAACTTAGCAAAACTAGGGGATAAAAAGGAATGCGTGGATCCAGGGTCAAATAAAATCCGGGCTTCTACCCCCATAAACAAGAAGTTTACCTTCTACCACGTCTCCTGCAGCTTCAGCATCTGCACCGCTGAGATAATATAAACGTCCATGCATCTGTAGTCTATTCGGTGCTTGGTTCTTCCTTCCTTGGCCATGTCTGTTCTGTTGTGGAGGACGAGCATTCTGATTCTATGCTGGTAGCCTAGCCTGCTGCTACTGCTGAGGTGGTCTAATCTGATTCTGCACTGGTGCTTGGTTCTGAGGAGCTACTTATCTCTGCTGCTGGTTTCTGTTCCCTTGATTCTGAAGTAGTGGGCAATCCTTGATTGAATGATTCATAGCCCCACATTTAAAACAGGCACCCATGGCCTTACGACATTCATGTGTTTCATGATTCTTGCCACAATGTCCACAACCTTGCCTCACTTGACCTTGTTCTTGCCTTGGCTTTTTGTTCTGTTGTTGCCTCTGATTCTGCTGCTGATAGTGCTGCTTCTTGTCCTGAACAACCATGTTGTTAATATCTTCAAAAGTATATGCCCGTTTGACTGCCTCATCATATGTAGCTGGTGGAACTACTCCTATGACATCTCTCATGATGATTGGATTCAATCCTTCCAAAAACTTTGTTATCTTTTTCCTTTCAGTGTCAATCAACTCGGTAGCATATCTAGCCAATCTTTCAAACTTGGTGACATAGTCTAGCACCGTCATGCTGCCTTGTTTGAGCTGCTGAAACTCAATAGCCTTCTGCCTCTTGACATGAGAGGGAATGTATTTATCTTGAAACTGTGTCTTGAATGCTGCCCATGCCTCTCCGTCGGCCATTGTTGCATATGGGTCCTTAACTGTTTGCCACCAACGATCTGCAAGCCCGTAGAATAGTGAAACAGTGAGGTTGACCTTTTGTATTCCCGTGCACATAAAGACATCGAAGATCTTCTCAGTATTGACTAGCCAGTCATCTGCTACTAACGGGTCTTCATTGCCAGAAAATTCCTTCGGTGCTCTCTTCCTAAATTTCTCAAATAGAGCATTAGGGTCAAGATCCCTATTTTGAATAACAATTTGCGGACCCACGGGTGGAGCTACATTCCTGTTCTGAAGTACTTCCAAAAGTTGCCTCTGAACTTGAGCCATTTCATCATCCTTCTTAGCTAACTGTACTTGAAATCTGGGTTGGTTCTCATTAGCCTGTCTTTGTTGTGCTATCATTGCTTGCATAAGTTCTTGAAACTGTGTAGCTGTTGGTGTATTAGATGTGTCTGACTTAATCTGCTGACTGCCTGAAGCATGATGATTTGGAGCTTTTCTTGGAGGCATATTGCTGTAAAACAAAGAGTTAGTCCACAATAATCATGGTATAAGGGTTTCTAAGATCCTATACGAATGAATTTATCGAACTCATGGATCCTTGCCACGTTCCTAAGACCTTTCTAGTTTCTTTTAAGTGCCTGAAACATGTCCCGCTCTGATACCAGTCCTGTCGCGACCCCGGAACGGAACCCCGGGCCCGCGACGGTTGTTGTGTACATTGCATTGGAGATAAACTTTCCCACAGGTTCCCGCAGTGAGGATTCCCAAGGACACGCGGAATCTGACTCACATGATCAAGTATGCAGAAGCGTGTAGCAAAACACATCATGATAAGCACCAATAAATCTTTAAGTGCTATAACAATTACTAACAAGACATAGTATCAAAGAAAGAAGCTAACTTGGCATTCCCAACATAATTCAAGTTATAAGACTACACAAAGTAAGTTAAGTTTTAGTTACATCCCATAAGAGGCCAATAGAGGCCAATACACTCTCAAAATAATATAAGAAACCCCATGACAAAATGCTGCGTAACTCAAGAAACCGCCCGACGTCTAGATGACATCGTCGGGCTGCCACTCTCTCACTGGGGGTGGCTCAAGAGCCTCCTCCTGACGCTCCTCCTCAAAGGCAACGTCTCCTGCACCTGGGCACCAACAACAGGGGTCAAACACAACGGTTTGGCAGGTAATCAATTTAGGTGCAAGCATGAAACAAATAACATGATAAGAAAAATATAAACAAATCCCTGATTTGAAATACTACAATGACTGAGATACATTTTCGAGAATACAATTAAAGCTAAGATACGAAAACAAACTAGCATGCGTACATATAATATCATGAATAGTTACAATCCACAAAGAGCCCATCCTTTCTCTATCATTTATAATGAAAAGAGCAAGCACGCACGACAAGCACGATATACATAATATAATCACGACACGATTCCCACATATACGGGGATTTCCGGCCGCGGAACCGGACACGCACGATGTGTAATAAATACACGACCAGTCTGTAGACAGTCCACATGTTTAAGGACCCCCAGACAGTGGATCAAACTGAAAGGGCAGTCCAAGCTCAGTGGTGTTCACTTAACTCATGAATGCACAAAACAAGCGAAACACTCTCAAAACATGACGAGATAAAAGGGGGAAGTCACTTACCAAAACACGACGAACACGACTAGCAAAAGGCATAATTAATATGCATAACACGCTTAGGCAGTGATCCCCTTTTTCTTGAAACAATCTTCAAAACAAGCTTATACTTGAAATCCAAAATGAGTACACGATGGTACTTATCGTACCAAAACGGAATTCAAATACGAAATCTATCAAGCATGTGTTAAGGCTATTAATTGACCTTTGTGTAATTGGGACCCCAAACGTCGCAATATACGAAAATCGGTGTCCCCGAAGTTGAGTTGCATTTTGAAGTTCCATTTACACAATGTCAAATCAAAACCCTTAGCATAGTCTAGTTTTTCCACCTTCAAGAAAATACACAAACGAAATAACTCTTCTTCCTGACTCTGGCAGGTTCGCTCGAGCGGACCTTGTAAGGCGTTAACACTTCGCTCGAGCGAGATAGTTCGCTCGAACGGATAATAAGTTCGCTTGAATGGACAGCTCTCTGTCTGCGCTCGGAACAAACAGAGGCTTGGTCGCTCGAGCTGACCCAAGGGTCGCTCCAGCGGACAAGCTTCTGCCTGTGCTCGCTGAGTGCAGAAAATGCCTTTCTCTTTCACATCTTCCACTACATTTTTCTCCTCCTTCTCATCCATAAATCACATACAATCCCTTGAGCCTTCATGCTCACCAAGGGTTCATTTCCACCATTTCAAACATTCAATCTAATGAAAACATAATCATGAAGCTTGTAAACAAGTTTATATGCATAATTCCTAAAACACAATGAAATCAAAATACACATGCACATTGAACCTATAAAGATTACTTGCCTTGTCCAATGCTAACTATCCTCTTCAAGCACTTCACTCAAGCCATACCAACACTACAAGAAACCCAAGGGAAATCCACTCAAACTCCACACAAAAGAAACCAAAGAATCCGTTTTTACAAAAGGGTTTGTAAACATGAAAAACATGATCTTTAAGGACTACAAAGACTTCACGAAAAAGATGGGTTGAAGCTCTTACCTAGAAATGCTCAAACAAGAAGGAATGAAAACAAATGGAGAGCTTTCCCAACTTTAGCGTTCAAGAAGAAGATATAAATAGGAAGCTTGAGATGAGAGGAAGAAGGTGATGGCTTTAGTATTCCATTTGGAGGCTTCTAGCTAGGTCATGCAAGATGAGGAAGATGGAAATGGAAGAGGGGTTTTCAGCCCTAGGTCAAGAAGTTGCAGAGATTTGGGGGAAATGAATGAAAAGAGAGGGAGATGGGGTTTAAGTGATGATAATGGGCCCCAAAAGACTTGAACCTTAAAGTGACCCAAACATGATCTTGTGGGCCTCGAATGACTTCGACGAAGAAGGATAAAACGATCATCGAAATATCTAGTTTCCAAAAAGTATATTTTTGACATGGTTTTGAGATCTCGAAAATTGTGTCCAGATTTGTGCATAAAAGACAATTTTACCCTCATTGGGCCAAAACATGGGTTTTTGGGCTTCAAACATGAATGAGCTTAAGACGAAAGTTGTAACACATAGAAAAATCATTCTAATGAAATCAAGATCACAATCACACGGAAACCGATACGATCCTCCCAAGCTTACACATGCACTCAGGCCTTCCTGAGTGTGTCTAACTAATACTAAACGTTCTCAAAATTCCCAAAGCTATGTCCAAGACTAGAACTAATTACTTCTAACCCAACGAAAACTAAACCCACTTAGGACTAAACACATACTAATCGCACACTAATCGAATTGGTCTGGGTCGGGGTCTAACATTTCCAATATAAAGTCATAACTCGTTGTTGTTTGATAACTTCATTGGTAAACAAAACAATGAAGTTGGCTTTATAAATCATTTAGCATTGGAAAACTATTTTGACCAGTATAGAGAATTGGTTTTTGTGTTTCTCTTGTTTTTTTCTTAGTTGTTAAAATTTTATTGTTCTGCGTCATTGTCTATGCATCTCTTAATTGAGTCGCTATGATGTTTCTTCTAGGAGTTAATGATATTGATGACCAAAGTAATATGTCAAATTCAATTTGGGCACTTCATTCTTGGATCTACACCTTGCATGTGTTTATCAATTGTGTTACATAGCTGGAAGTTTTACATAACTCGATTATGTTGCTGTAGCAGGATGCTTGATTGTGATTTACTATTCAAATTCCACTCTAGTGGATAAATTTCTTGGGATAATGGAAGTCCAATTTATATTGGAGGTTGTCCAAAGATGGTGTTCCTGAAAAGATCAACCACGTACTCATAATTGGTCCGAAAAATACGTGATCTCTCAAATGGGAACATGCTTGGACATATCCCAATTATACAATATCTCCATCAGAATGGGAAAGTATGTAGTTTGCTAGGCATAACAAATGATGAAGATGTAGAGATTATGTTCAGAGCATCTTCGGGTCTGGATACAAGTGCATTGTACCTGTACATTCAGCGAAGCGCGGTTAATGCAACAGATCACCAAGAGTGTGAACAAAGGTATGCTATGATTGGACTTGTCATTTTCCACACCAATTCTTAATACTGAGCTTCTTTAATTTTATGTATACACAGAGTGGGATCTAGTAAAGGCGTTCATCCTAGTAGTCCGCCTTTAATTCTTGGATAAAGGTCAACACTAAATAGCGATATAGCTATACTAGCCCAAATGCTCGCCAATTATATGCTTAGCTATCCACTCCTTTCCTTTATCCCGTAGGGATGTAGCCAGACAGGTTCCTCTACCACCATCAAGTGCTTAACACCAACATCCTTCGATACAAGGATGCGATTTTGAATAACACACTACCATCTCCAAAGTATAGTATTCTCTACTTTATTTTGCTTATTGATCCATAATCGTTTAGTTTCCATATTTTTCCTTGGATCTATTCGGTGTATTTTTTATATTTCAACTTTAACAATAGTGTGGAACGTAATCGCTGCAAAAAATCTCTTGATCTTTTCAAACTAGCCAGGCATGTCCTCATTACAATTGAGTTTTACCTGCCTTTGGTATGGAAAAAATAAGATGGCTCGTGTTTCTTCCGAATGAAGTATCTATAATGATCACGCTCATTTATCATGCATGGTTAACCCAATGAGGATAGGATCTGACTTGGCAGCAAAAACTACCGCGGTCAACAGAGAATTTATTGTGCAACAGTCATATCCATCTGTAGACCTTGGAGCTGATTTTGAATTGCCCTTTTCACAAGGAGGCTACATCTGCAAAGGAGAAGAAAACCCATTTGCAGTAAATGATGTTGGGTTGGAGACTGACAGTGGCAACCTTGATAATCTGCATGTGGATACTGAAAGTTGTAGAGAAGCAGACTACACCTTTAGAGGAAACACGTTACATGCTCCAATTGCAAGAAGCGTGGCCATAATAGACAGACATGTAGAGATCTACCTCCAAGGGGATGACTCTTCCATCCTCCCCCCCACCCCCTCTTTTTTTTTTTTGGGTGTTGGAATGAGATAGAACTTCGTGGCGTTCACATCTCAATTGTTTGATCTCGGGCTTGGTGTAAATACTTTTTTATGTTGGGGGAGCATATTTTGACTTGTATTTTGGATGGATGTATCTCTTGCTGAATATGGGAGAACATATTGTGTATATTTTGATGTGTAGACGCAAACCTGTGTTGATGTTTGCATGTGATAAGTTGTTAAAGGAATTTCTTGTATACCGGCAATGACAAATGAAGCTAATGCTATTGGAAATTGGGATTTTACATTTATGTCATTTGTGCGTTTATCAATTTTCTTTTGTCATGGTTGAGCTTTTCCCGCCACCAAGGAAGAGTGCTTACCACCCATTTTGTTTCTATGAATTTATCTTTTCATATCTTCTACAATAATTATTGTTTACCCTATAACTTGGCCTTTTAAATGTAGTTTTCATTATATTCTGATCATGTATCTTGATTTTTAGCCTATTTTGAAAAAAGCCCTCTCGAGAGAGAGGAATTGATTGTTGAACTGCGTGAAAATCACCAAAGGTGGCTTCAGACATTTATGACCCGTGAACCTACCTTTCCATCCTGGCCGATCAGCCCAAAGCATAAATTGCTTGGCATGCTAATATGCGTTCTAATTTACCTACGAAGGGTTGATATGAGGGCTGGCCCCTTTGGTGGAAGTATAATCCATCAAAACTCAAACAGGTTCAAAATGATTATAGGGTCGAACTCAAAACTTGCTAGTTCGAACCCTTGGCCCATCTGGAAATTGGCCCAGAAAGTCCTGTATACGAAGGTGCGAGATCCTATCTCGTCGATCTTGGTAAAAAAAAGATGTTAACTGTTAATGGACTTCGTATGAGGGCTCGTATTATGGTTTAAGAATGATTCACAACTAGACTGCATTTTCCTGATTCACCGTCACTGGGCCAACTTCCAGCAAACACAAAGGTTCGAACCCTTGCATTTTGGGTTCGAACCTTGAAATTCTGAACTGCCTGAGCCAAATTCCAGAGGCAGATAAGGTTCGAACCCTCGTAACAAGGGTTCGAACCTTAGAATTCTGAACTCCCTGAGCCTTTTTCCAGGGGGGTCAAAGGTTCGAACCCTCATCTTGAGGGTTCGAACCCTTGTATCCTGCACTCCTCAGGCCATTTTCCAGATGGGACGAAGGTTCGAACCCTCATCCTGAGGGTTCGAACCCTTGTATCCTGCATTCTCTGAGCCATTTTCCAGGGGGGTCGAAGGTTCGAACCCTCAGGAAGAGGGTTCGAACCCTTGTATCCTGCACTCCTCAGGCCATTTTCCAGATGGGTCGAAGGTTCGAACCCTCATGCTGAGGGTTCGAACCCTCATGCTGAGGGTTCGAACCCTTGTATCTTGCACTCCTTAGGCCATTTTCTAGAGGGTTCGAACCCTTGTATCCTACATTCCCTGAGCCATTTTCCAGGGGGGTCGAAGGTTTGAACCCTCATCCTGAGGATTCGAACCCTTGTATCCTGCACTCCTCAGGCCATTTTCCAGAGGGGTCGAAGGTTCGAACCCAAATCCTGAGGGTTCGAACCCTTGTATCCTGCATTCCCTGAGCCATTTTCCAGGGGGGTCGAAGGTTTGAACCCTCAGGAAGAGGGTTCGAACCCTTGTACCCCAAATTCACCTGAGCCATTTTAAGAGGGGTTCGGAGATCATAGTGAGGGCTTGAACCTTCATATTCTGCCTTCCCTGGACCAAGATCCAGAGGTGCATTCATGAGTCTTTCCCATTGTTTAAAGAGCACATTTTAAAATCGAAGCCATTAATTTTCTAGATAACAAATTTTAGACTGAAAACTGTAAAGGACGATAACGATTTCGTTGTTGGAATATTTGCAATTTGGTCTTCTTGGTAACCTCCGTGCACCTTTTTCATTGTTTATGCATCTCAATATATAGTCATGGATAATGTGGTTGCTGTGTGAAGGATTGTAACGATATCGTTATAAAAAATGTTTAGAAATCACTAATCTGGGTGAAATTAGTGAGCCTTTTTCATTGTTTATGTATCTCAATATATAGTCCGGGTCAATATCGTTGAAATCTATAAAGGATCGTAACGATATCGTTACAAAAAATTTAGTAACCACTAATCTAGGTGAAATTTGTGAGCCTTTTTCATTGTTTATGTATCTCAATTTATAGTCAGGGTCAGTCTCGTTGTTGGAAAACAAGAATGAAAGAAAATGCTCCAAAATCGTAATTGTTAATTACTAATGTAAAGCAATAAAAATCCAACAGTTGTGGCCTTCCAAACTTATAACTTGATTGCTACATAGACCACTTTATCCAGAACAATGCGAGTGCAAGAATGATACAATGACGATACAATGAATGTTAGGAATTTTATAGATTGCAATTTGATGGATGCATTATCATTCTAGCATCATTTGATTTACACACTTGCATTGTTTTAAATAAACTTGAAATCTTGTTTTATTCATGCATTGTTTTTAAGATATTGTTTTATGCATGATTTGTTTTTAATCTTGGATGCATTTGTTTTAGAAAAGAGTTTTAGAAAATCAAGCTAGCCTATGTGTTTTAAATCTTTCAAACATACAAAAGTGGATTTTGGGGTCCCGGCAGTGTCGCCGGTCGACCGGGAACACTGCAGGCCGTCAGGGCCAAAAGTGCCCCAACAGTCAGAAATTTGACCGTTGTGCCTTCCCGGTCGACCGAGGCCTGTGTGCAAGTCGACCGAGGACTAGCCGTTGGGCACTTTTTGCTATAAATATGAGTTCTTTCCTTTGCCAAAAGTTGGGATTTTTAAGCCCCTCCTTGAGAGGTTTTGAGGCATATTCAAGGGAAAAGAACCAAGGGATGAAGGGGAGCATTAGGAAAGCTAAAGCTTGGATTAATGAAGTTAAATCTCCAAGTAGGCTTTACTTTCCTTAATCATATGTTTTCATGCTTTGTTTTATTTTTGGTAAATCATTTCTAGCATGTTAAACTATGTTTGTGTTGTGTCCTTAGCATGTTTTATGTTTTGAGTTGATTTATTGTTTTGGATACAACACCATATGATTCAATCCAAGTAGTACTTGAATTGGTAAATCTAAGTAGATCATGTTAATGAAAGAACCTTTGAAATTATATGTAACATGATTCCTATACTTGGTTGAATCTTTGGTTGTTGTTTTCCATCATAAGAAAATCACTTTCAAAACTATCTTATGTTTTGGACTCAACTTCTTTACAAATCATATGTTTTCATGTTTTGTTTTATCATTGGTAAATCTTTAGTAACATGTTAACCTATGATGTGTTGTATCCTTAGCATGTCTTATATTTTGAATAGATCTATTGTTTTGGATACATCACCATTTGATTCAATCCAAGTAGTACTTTATCTTTGGTAAATCTAAGTAGATCATGTTAATGAAATATGTAACATGATTCACATACTTGGTTGAATCTTTGGTTGTTGTTTTTCGATCATAAGAAAATCTCTTTCAAATGTATCTTATGTTTTGAATTCAACATCTTTACAAATCATGTGTATTATTGTTTTAAAGTTTCACAACTTGCCTTACTTTGATAGGTATATCATATTCAAGTTGTATTTATAATTACATATGATTTGTCCCCTATTTTCAATCAAATCTATTTTTATGTTTTGAGCTACATGTTGATTTGATTGACATCCCTATGCTTCACATGTTTAGAGCTAATTAATTTCATACAACTTGTAAATCTTTGATCTCATTAACAAGTTGTTACTTTTAACATGTGATTAGCATTTCCTCAATCATAAATGTTTTTATGAGCTAAAACTTTCAAAAGCCTTAGGCATACATTTATGAGCTTTCATTTTCAAAATGATTGAGGACCACACACACACACATCATGTACTTTCATCTTTGCATTCATAGTGTGTGTGTATTAGATTTTCATTTTCATATCCGCCTATTTTAGAGGCAAATGTAATGAGCTTAATTGAATCTCCATCAAGTGTATTATAGACACTAACTTAGTGAGATAACAAACCTTGTGGTTGAAGAGGTTATTGCTTAGCCTATAAAAGCATATTGTATAGGTTGATGTTAAGCCTTGAAAAACATCATTGTAAAGGTTATTGCTAAGCCTTGAAAAGCATATTGTAAAGGTTATTGCTTAGCCTATTGAAAAGCATATATAGTGGAAATCCGGTGGGGTGTTGATTCACAAGCCGGTAGTGGATGTAGGCATTGAGGCCGAACCACTATAAATCCTTGTGTGATGGTGATTGCTTTGTGGTGATTCTTTTGTTAGCTTTCGCATATTGTTTGATTATCATCACTTATGACTAGTTTGTTTTAAAGAAGTTAAAATTGATTAAAATTGGTCATAATTGGAGCTCACCCTATTCACCCCCCCCCCCTCTAGGGTTCGGATCCCCAGGACTTACAAGTGGTATCAGAGCGGGTTACTCCATTTTAGGGCTTAACAACCCGAAGTTGATCCTTACTAGATTTGAACCCTAGTGTTGTGATTTATTGCATATCTTTTCAAAGATTTCCACTATGTTTGAAATTGAATTTTCCCCCTGCTTCTTTGCACCACTCTAAGACTTTTTCAAGTTATATCTTTAAGAGTTGGTGAGTCCTCAAAGTGATCTCTCAAGGACATCCTTTTTCAAGACCTTAGGTGAATCTTCATTGGTACACATTTAAACTAATCTTAAGGCCTTGATCCCCCTAGACCAACCTATTCTTGAATAGTTAAATCTATTTGTTGGTCATGTTACATTTGCATTTTATTTCTTTAAAGTCACATCTTTTAAAATGCAATATTTCTTTCTGATCATTTGATTTTGTCTTCATGAACTTTTAAAGTTATATCTCATGGTTTTCAAAATCCTTTGATTGCAATATTTTCATGATGGATTTGCATTGTGTTCATTTAGTTATATCTCTTGTGGTGCTTATCTATTCATGATCAATTGATTGTGATTACAAAGGCTTTCATAGCTAGATTTTTCATGATCAATTGATGTTGGAAAATCATTTGATGATTGTCATAGTTAGATCCTTTTTGTAAATCAAATGATTTGAATCTATTTAAGTTTTCCATTGATTTTTCAAGTTATATCTCTTGGTATGGAAACTTTGTGAGTGTCTATTGTTTTACAATTTGAAAATTTACAATAGTACACTTCTTGTTTTTCAAATTCACTTGCTCATAATTCTATAAATGATTCTTTTATTGGAATTTCATATATTGAAGTGATTTGAAAAACTTTGGAAAATGTTCTAAGCTTTATTGGTTGTATTTTTTAAGCATTTTCCTTGAATTTATTTCCTTGTGCCTAATTATGATTATATCATTTGAAAGAAAATAATTTTTACAAACAATTTGCATCTTTGCTCATTTAGTTATATTTCATTTATGCAAATTGATTTTGATGTCTTACTTGACTTGGTTGGATATGGTTTCATTGATTTGCATGTTTGTGCCTAACTTGGTATATTCTCATTAATGCATTTTGATGATTGTTTATGTGCTTTATAGTAAAATCTTGTTTTTGAGCTTTTTAAGTACATATGTGATTTTATGTGCTAAGTTCATTTGGTATAGACCTCATATCCTTTTTCATTGCATTGTAAGCTTAGTACATTTGCTAAGAGTGGAGATGTTGCATGATAGATTGACTCTTTAACCTCATACCTTCTTGTACTTAAATAGTTATATTCTTTTTGATGATTGGTATGAGTTAGATCTTGAGTGTTGATTAATCCTCTCTATGCAAATGTCAAATCGTTCTATGTATGGTTGTGATCTTAGTTATATTTGTTGAAACCATACTAGAACTCAAATCCATCCTCTATGCCTTCTAGTCAATTCTTTTTGGATGGTTATGATGTTGATTCATGTGTATTTTCTAAATGATGTCATCCTTATACATGTTTCAACTTCATAGTAGTGTTCTTAATCATATGAAACTCTTTGAAACCCATTTCTCATATTTCTATATGTTTGATGGATATCTTAGATGTTGAATTCATATGATTTTGACACTTTGGAGATTGCATGCATTACAAAGTTATATCCTTTTGCATTGCAATTTATCTTGTTCATCACTATGCTCATTAGTCATATCTTTAAAAGTGATGAATATGCATTTATGATGCTTGATGGAATTTTGTGTTTGCCACATTCTTGCTCTTTATCATGTTATCAAATTCAATTGGTTTCAACTGGTATAATGTTTGATTGATTTGATTTCTTGTGAATGTAATAAACCTTGTGTGCATTGGATTGAACTTGATAAGTAATATGATTGTTCCATGTCACACACCATTAGCATCATAATGTTCATGTTGCCACCTCTTTTGCTCATATAGGTATATCTCATGACCACCATGTTTATGTGTTCATAATATTGGTTGGTTATTAGTTGAGGTTGGCTTCATGTTTGAATTTCATTTCACTCATCTTGCACTTTAATAGTCATATTTATTGATTGAATGAAATGATTTTCAAAACCTTCATAGCATATGCTTTCCATAGTTAAATTGATTGATGCTATGATTAATAAACCCCATATCATGGATAGCTCTAATTTGGATTTTTCCTAATAGTTATATTTTTAAATCCATTTTAGAGTGATTGTGTTTAATAGACTTATCTTTAAATCTCAATTGGTATTCTTTGTTTTTCCAATTGGTATCCATGATTGCTTTTCCCATTATACCTAGCTCTCTTTTGGTAATTTGATCATATTGTGCTCTATAGTTAAATGAATCTAATCCTTTCCTTGAAGTTGACCCTCATTTGGTTAAACCATCTTCTTCTTGCACCTAATAGTTAAATCTTTGTCAAAAGTTTGACAAAAGGAGATAATGGATTGAGGGGGAGTGTAAACCTTCATAGGAAGTATTAGTTTTGATCAAATTGACCCTTGGATTGCCTTTGAGCCCTTAGAGATTAATTCCACACATGATAGCCTGTTATGTATTTCATTTTCGATTTCCATTGTTAACAGGTGCTACTAAAGGTATTTTCCTTATTTCATGTGTGTAGGTACCTTTGCAATTTAATGTCAAAGGGGGAGAAAGAATTCAAGTTCTCAAAAGGGTGAAGAGAATGTCCAAGTTTCCTAAGGAGAGTTGTGTATGATCTTCTACAAGGGGAGAGAATACATACCTTGCCAAAGGGAGAAAGAGGCATGGTCAAAGGGGGAGAGCAAATAGAAGAAGAAAGCTTGGAAGCTAAAGAAGGTGCTTGGATAAAGAAAGAAAGAAGAAAGAAAGCTCAAAGAATGATCAAGCACCAAGCATCATGAAGAATGAAGAAAAGAGCCCAAGCTAAGAGAAGCATCCAAGAAGATTTCAAGACTTGTCCAGCTAAGGGGGAGCTGAAGACTTAGTGTGTTTATTCAGTGCTGAGTGTGTTGCCATCAAATTCCAAAGGGGGAGATTGTTAGGAATTTTATAGATTGCAATTTGATGGATGCATTATCATTCTAGCATCATTTGATTTACACACTTGCATTGTTTTAAATAAACTTGAAATCTTGTTTTATTCATGCATTGTTTTTAAGATATTGTTTTATGCATGATTTGTTTTTAATCTTGGATGCATTTGTTTTAGAAAAGATTTTTAGAAAATCAAGCTAGCCTATGTGTTTTAAATCTTTCAAATATGCAAAAGTGGATTTTGGGGTCCCGGCAGTGTCGCCGGTCGACCGGCACAGAGGTCCCGGTCGACGGGAACACTGCAGGCCGTCAGGGCCAAAAGTGCCCCAACGGTCAGAAATTTGACCGTTGTGCCTTCCCGGTCGACCGAGGCCTGTGTGCAGGTCGACCGAGGACTAGCCGTTGGGCACTTTTTGCTATAAATATGAGTTCTTTCCTTTGCCAAAAGTTGGGATTTTTAAGCCCCTCCTTGAGAGGTTTTGAGGCATATTCAAGGGAAAAGAACAAAGGGATGAAGGGGAGCATTAGGAAAGCTAAAGCTTGGATTAATGAAGTTAAATCTCCAAGTAGGCTTTACTTTCCTTAATCATATGTTTTCATGCTTTGTTTTATTTTTGGTAAATCATTTCTAGCATGTTAAACTATGTTTGTGTTGTGTCCTTAGCATGTTTTATGTTTTGAGTTGATTTATTGTTTTGGATACAACACCATATGATTCAATCCAAGTAGTACTTGAATTGGTAAATCTAAGTAGATCATGTTAATGAAAGAACCTTTGAAATTATATGTAACATGATTCCTATACTTGGTTGAATCTTTGGTTGTTGTTTTCCATCATAAGAAAATCACTTTCAAAACTATCTTATGTTTTGGACTCAACTTCTTTACAAATCATATGTTTTCATGTTTTGTTTTATCATTGGTAAATCTTTAGTAACATGTTAACCTATGATGTGTTGTATCCTTAGCATGTCTTATATTTTGAATAGATCTATTGTTTTGGATACATCACCATTTGATTCAATCCAAGTAGTACTTTATCTTTGGTAAATCTAAGTAGATCATGTTAATGAAATATGTAACATGATTCACATACTTGGTTGAATCTTTGGTTGTTGTTTTTCCATCATAAGAAAATCTCTTTCAAATGTATCTTATGTTTTGGATTCAACATCTTTACAAATCATATGTGTATTATTGTTTTAAAGTTTCACAACTTGCCTTACTTTGATAGGTATATCATATTCAAGTTGTATTTATAATTACATATGATTTGTCCCCTATTTTCAATCAAATCTATTTTTATGTTTTGAACTACATGTTGATTTGATTGACATCCCTATGCTTCACATGTTTAGAGCTAATTAATTTCATACAACTTGTAAATCTTTGATCTCATTAACAAGTTGTTACTTTTAACATGTGATTAGCATTTCCTCAATCATAAATGTTTTTATGAGCTAAAACTTTCAAAAGCCTTAGGCATACATTTATGAGCTTTCATTTTCAAAATGATTGAGGACCACACACACACACATCATGTACTTTCATCTTTGCATTCATAGTGTGTGTGTATTAGATTTTCATTTTCATATCCGCCTATTTTAGAGGCAAATGTAATGAGCTTAATTGAATCTCCATCAAGTGTATTATAGACACTAACTTAGTGAGATAACAAACCTTGTGGTTGAAGAGGTTATTGCTTAGCCTATAAAAGCATATTGTATAGGTTGATGTTAAGCCTTGAAAAACATCATTGTAAAGGTTATTGCTAAGCCTTGAAAAGCATATTGTAAAGGTTATTGCTTAGCCTATTGAAAAGCATATATAGTGGAAATCCGGTGGGGTGTTGATTCACAAGCCGGTAGTGGATGTAGGCATTGAGGCCGAACCACTATAAATCCTTGTGTGATGGTGATTGCTTTGTGGTGATTCTTTTGTTAGCTTTCGCATATTGTTTGATTATCATCACTTATGACTAGTTTGTTTTAAAGAAGTTAAAATTGATTAAAATTGGTCATAATTGGAGCTCACCCTATTCACCCCCCCTCTAGGGTTCGGATCCCCAGGACTTACAATGAATAGTTAATTCAATAACAAATTTAGAGCACAACTGTCATTTCTATGTCTTTAGGGGAAATATAAACAATGATGGACTTTATAGTAGCAGCATCAACAAGTATGGTACAGCCAGTGGTGATAACCCTCCCACCAACTAAATATGCACAAACAAGGATGGACATTAGCTTCTTCTCTATGACTGCAGCTGATAAGAATGAAATTTGTTATATTTTTCTCCATTAATATTGAGTCCTTTGTACCTATTTGATGTCTAATTGCACTCATTATTCTTATATTTTGATTTAGGATGCAATTGGAGGGCTAAGCGCAAAACGAAGCTAATTGGGCGATTTTAGATGAATTTTCACATCGCTTCGCAAGTTGGGCATAACTTTCATCCGAGCTCCGGTGGAGACGATTCAAGATACTGTGAAACGTTAAAAGAAGGTGATCATATTTGATGCTGGTTGGACGGAGTTGATTCAGAACCGGGTCTTGTTTAGAGGAAATCAAGTAGAAGGGCATTATGGTAAATTTGAAGAAATCAGAAGTTCGTCAAAACATATCCAATGTTGGGCTCATAATGTGCAGAACGAAAAATAGTGCAACTTTAATTCTTGGGTCGAGTCCAACAGAAGCCCGAACGAGAAGATATGGTCAAGAAGAAGATTTTGACTAAGTTAGAATTTAATTGTTTATTTTATTAAATTCTATCTCCAATCCCAAGCCATTTCAATTTCTACCTCACGTCACTCTCCTTCCATGATTGGGATACGGAGTTCCTAATTTTTCACTCTCTCTAAATCCCATCCAACGTTTTCTCTCCATCAGGTGGCCCACTTACCAATTTTTTCTCACCTATTCCAACTCCAACGCCGCCTCACCTTATTTCTCTCCTCTCTCTGCTGCCATCTATAACCTAACCCATCTCTATAAATTCCGATCCCAAACCATTCAGACGGATGAACCTTCTACAGCAACGAATTCTCTCTCTTTCTCTCTTCTTTTTCCATTATTTTTCCATTTAATTTATTTTGCAAGTTAGTATGGCCCTGCGTGGCTAATTTTCTGTAATTGGTTAAAGAAGACTGAAGCCTCGGAATAAATACTGTGAGATCTAATTTATTTTCATTGTTTAATTTATGCTTTGAATATGGGTTGTTCTTCTATGTTTAATTTATTATCATGATTATTTCGTTTAATTGCTAGGATGCATACTAGTATATTTTTCGTTGCAATCTAAAGCTAAATTAGAAATCAAATCCGTAATTGTTTGATCCCTCTAATTTGTGAAGCAACTGATATTTAATAATTTACTGCGTTAGTAATTATTAGATATTAGGAAGAACACTTGGCTAAATTAAATGCAACCGCGTGTGCTTGTGTTATTTGGGTTCATCGATCTCTCTGATTTTAATGCTTTTGCTAAATTTGGGTTCATCGATCTCTCTGATTTTAATGCTTTTGCTAAATTAAATCTATAGCGCCTGTCTTAGGTTGTTTAGTAAATAGGGTTAATTAGAGCGCGTGTTTTCTAATTAACTAATTAAGGAGGTAGGAATTTAATTCCAACGATGAATATTCAAAGTGTTAATTGATTTATTTTTGCATCAATGATCAGTTTTGAATTTCCGATGGTGGATGTTAACTTTGACCAATGCTTGCTCCTTTGATTGAACTCGTTACTTTACTGCTTTTTATTTGCTTTTATTTATTTTTTCTTTCAGTATAATCAAAACCTCCCATTTTTTTATCACATAGCATAAAATTTGACTAAACACTCTCCGTGGGAACGATCCTTACTCGCACTACTACATTTATTTTTGGAGTAAAGGTTTTATTATATTTGGGTGCCGGCGACAGCACGACCAGCAGCCCAATTCCACAACCTTATTTAGGACAAGCTAAACCATGCTTGCAGACCGCCTCCCTCTTTCTAAAGAATACCCTCTACGATTGTCTTCCACTTTGTATCTCTTCCACTTATCAAAATCAGAAGGAAGCATTTGTATTCCTTGCAAATCAGCTTCAGGTACAACTCAAGTGGGCGCTTCTTGTCATCCATTTTCCTGAAGCTCATCTCACCTATAAGAGCAAGGTATGAAGTAGTAGTACATATAGCTCATAACTCAATGCTCTAGCCCGGCTTGACGTATTAGTGCCCACATACGGTCATTGATTTCCCAGCTGTCGTGATTTGGCGTGGGAATGCATCGTAATTGGCCTGCCTCCTGCAATTAATAAATGACAAGGAAAATATAAGCTTAAAGTAATGTCATAGTTTTAAGGACAATATAGTTAAAAAAGTGTATTTCAATATATGCTCACCTTGCCCTGCCAGACTCGTTTGGAAATATGGTTCTCTTGCTCATATAAGATGGAGTTATCCATAGGACCGGGCTGTATATTGTCCATCTATAATCTGTAAGAAGTTTAAAGTTAGCACAATGTACATATATCAATTCATAGAGTTATAAAATGAGGTTTCTAATAGACACATATGAGACTTGTGAGGAAAAATATAATAGAGATTAATTTATGGCCTCAGTTATGTGATTGCAATTGCAACGATATCGTTACAACAACTTATAGTTCATCCTACATTTCTGATTTCTCAACTAGTAATTAATGATATACTATATATTGAGATGCATAAACATTGATAAATTGTCGCGACCCCGGACCGGGAATCCCCAATCCGGGATCGGGACCAATAGTGTGTAATGATTATTCAAGATGATTACCTACATCCACCATATATGATTTATTTAATTTCCCACAGGTGTCCGCGGTGAGGATATCAAAACCTTGCATGAATATTTCTTTGAGTGCGGAAGCATGTAGCAAATCAAATAGTTATACTATCTCTGGTCATGCAAGCATTAACATCAAATATCAAAACTGTATCAGAAAGAGCAATGATCTATAGCATGTTTCCCAAAAGTTGTTAAAGTTAGACAAAAGATCATTTAGTTACATTCCCCAAAATTAGAGGCCAACAAAGGCCAATATTACAAAATAATAACCCAAAAGAATGGTTAACAAGTCCTCCCCAAAATGTTACGCCTCTTGGCAACCCGATGTCTACATGACATCGTCAGCACGCCACTCAACTAGAGGCTGCAGCTCACCTACCGCCTCCTCCGGCTCCTCCTCAAGGAAACCGGCAACGGGACCTGAGTACCAAAGCAAAGGATCAGACACGACGGTCTGGCAAGAGAGTGAGAAGATACGACAACATGTAATAGATGAAATATCTCGAAAAGCAAGGAAATCTGTTTAAGCAAAAACTCTCATAAAATAGATAAATCATTTGCTAGAAACATGTAAACAAGATTAAACATATGAGGTAACCAAGGAAATCGGGAATAACAAGGTGGCAATCACATAAAGCTAAGTCCTCTGTCACTAAAGTGACAACAGTATCACGGGACGTTGATCTCAGTCACACAAGGTGAGGAGAAGCAACGTAAACATATATACAATATAAACATACGGGAACGGGACCACGGTAGCGAACCGGGTATCGGGACGGGACCACGGTAATGACCGGGTATCGGGATCCAAACTGCAGCTGGCGGGACGGGAGAGGGATTTCCAAGTCGGTGGATCAAACCGACAAGGTATCCAAGCTTAGTGATGCCGACACATAGGTTAAATAACACATCGATACATATGCAAGTAAATCAAGTACAAGTAAATCAATGCACGGGCAAGAATATTCAATGTATCACTTTCATTTCATATCGGGCAATACTCTTCGGGACAAGTTCATGTTACTAGTGTAACCATCAAGCTTTCGGGAAAACAGGTCATGTAAGGTAAATCTTGGAAATGAAGGAATAAAACGAACTATTACAATTCCGGGAAATATTGATTTCAAGATCTATTTAAGTGAATAGGGGTCCCGTATGTCAATTATAGCCATTACTTGGTACTCCTTGAGTTTGAAGACATTCCGGGCTCCTTATGCACTTTTACGACTTTTAAAACTTAAATTGAGCTTATGGTTATAACTAGATATTATGATAGGAAAGCAAGACTATAAACGGTCCATCCTAAGTAGGATGTCAACCCGGAACCATCGAGCAACCTACTCAGTCATCGAAAGGAATAGAATTCGCGATACCCAAGGAAATAGACTTTGCATTTAGGTATGAAGAGGGTATCGTGTCGTTCCATCCCGTTCAAGATTGAATCGATTGAACTTCGATGCATTCCGGACCAACCGTGAAGAGCATCGGCTCAAGACGCTCTCACATATGGTCAAGTGAGTCCAAGGAGGGTAGCCAAGGTCCACAAAAAAAAAAAAAAAAAAATTCAAATCCCACTGGACTCAAACTGATTGATCGGCTGATCGATCGGCCCAAAAAGCCTTACTGTTAAAAGTCAGACCGATCGATCGGCCTGTAGGTCCGATCGATCGGCACTGGGCGTGAAGCATGCCCGGGATCTTGATTTTTCTCCTTCTTGTTTCCTTTCCTTCCAACACCTCAACAACCACAAATAACTATGAACAAGGAGACTTAAACACATGATTCCAAGACATTAAATGAGGCTATCAAGATGTGTAAAGATCATTTATTTCAACCATGGAAAAATCAATGAAGAAATCAATGAAAGCATGAAAACTATAAATGCATCACCAAACCATTTCAAACTTAAAAACATTCAAACATTCACTTGCCTCAAGTCCAAGCTAGCCAAAAACAAGCCTCAAATCACTTCAATAGCCCAAAGCCAAGCTACAATAAAAAAACCCCAAAAACAACCCTAAAATGGGTTACACAAGGAATGAAAATGAAATAACTTCCAATAATGCAAATGTAGCTTCCCTAAGGCTAGAAGATCACTAATCTAGGAGATGAATAAGATCACTTACTTGCAAGGTCCCCTAATGGCCAAGGTAAGCTCAAGGGAAGTCTCAAAGTTGATGGATTCTTCTAAAAATAGTATCAAGAGGAAGCTTGAGAGATGAGGAAGAGATTGGCAATCTCCATTTCTTGATTGATGAGCTCTTGGTGAGGCTTGGAGATGGAGAAGCAAGAAGAAGAAGAGAAAAGCAATGAAAAAACCCTAGACTCAATAGTTGAGCTGGAACATGAAAATGGAGAAGGAAGGGAAGGGTTCCTCTTTGTTAACAAAGGAGTTTGGGTCCCACAACTTAATGGAGCTACTTGGCTGAAATCATCTCTCTCGGGTCCTCGGATGAATTCGACGAAGAAGGAAGAAATGTTCGTCGAAATATCTAGTTTCCAAAAAGTGTATGTTTCGCGAGTTTCGAGAATATTAAGTTTTGGGTACAGATTTGGTGTGAAATGACTGTTTTACCCTCAAGGCTATGAAATCGGGTTTCGGGGTCTCGAATGGACACGGGATCAACATGAAAGTTGTAAGAATCCACAAGATGAATGCAATGGGCCAAAAACACAATCCACAACCAATCGGGAAAAATCACAAGAAAATGCAACGCCAAAAAGGGAACCCCCAAAGGGCCCCACAAGCTATCAATCACTCTAAAAAGCCCAAAGCTAGAATCAAGGCTATTCCAAACCCAACTAGACCAAAAACACTAATCAAGCTTAGCACTAAAATGCAACTTAATTAGCACTAATCGGGTTCACTCGGGTCGGGGTCTTACATAAATAGATAACGATCTCACTCATAATATATTTGTCAAAGTTTCGCGATCATGATATCGTTGTGCTGATTTTCAGATTACACAGGCCTTTTTTTGTCTCCTACAACAAATTTGCAATAAATTTATAATGAAATGCATAGACGATGTGTAAGACTTTCGGGAACCTCAAATGCTATTTTTTCCAACCTGGAGATAAAGCTGGGATGTTGCAAGTGAATGGGGTAAAGATAAACTCTAGCAAAGTGAAACTCCGGCAGATCATCCTACTAATGGGATGAGTGGTTGGGAGAAAAGAAATGCAAGTACTGATTAAGCAGATCCATGGCTCGAATTAGAAAAGACTTTGGTAGATGGGAACAGTGGAAGTGTGAGTGAAAGGGATGATTCGAATAGCCAAGATATTGACTTGAGGGGCACAGAAGAAAGTAACCAGGACAAAGGCAAAGGGGTCGTTTATGATAATCAAAGTTCTTGGAACCAAGGGAAAGGTGGCTCTGAAAATGTAATAACTTATTGGGGCAAAGCGGTGGAGTTACAAGTTGACGAGGGGTTGGGCTGATGTGAGTGGATAGTAGGATAAACCAGAAGTTGGTTAGGGAAATCAAGCAGGTGGATGGAGCAAAGCAGAAGGTAAGAGTGGAGGCTGGTCTGAGAGTCAGGATAAGTCAAAATATGGGAATGCAGGGAGTTGGAACAAGGGATCTACTGACCATGGTCAACCAGATGGCTGGACCAAATCTCAGCCTTCTGGGTGGTGATCAGGCATCTAATTGGACTAAAGGAGGTAGGTGTGAGGACTGGAACAACTCAAAAGATGTGAGTGAAGGGAAAACAATTGGTTGGACTGAAGCGGGATTTGCTAGTGGAAGTCAGACAAATAGTTGGAACAAACCAAAGTCTTTTGGTGGTGACCAGTCATCCAATTGGAATAAAGGAAAATCTATAAGTGATGATCATGGTGGAATTCGAAAAAGATCAGGGCAAGATCTGGAATAGATCGGGTGATGTTGATGGGGGGTGGAAATCTGACTGAAACAAAGGAATGATGGGGATTCAAGTGATCAGAGCAGGGATAAAGGAAGCCATTGGGACCAAGATGAGGTGTCGCGACCCCGGAACGGGACCCCGGGCCCGCGACGTAGATGTTACAACTACTATTGAAGATTTTTCTTTCCCACAGGTTCCCGCGGTGAGGATTCCCAAAGACACGCGGAATCTGACTCACACGATCAAGTATGCGGAAGCGTGTAGCAAAACACAGCATGATGAGCACCAATAAAATATTTAAGTGCTCTCACAATAATAAACAAGACATAGTATCAAAGAAAGAAGTTAAAATGGCATTCCCAACATAGTTCAAGTTATAAGACTAACGCGAAAGTAAATTAAGTTTTGTTACAACCCATAAGAGGCCAATAGAGGCCAATACAGTTCTCCAAAATAATTAAAGGAAACCCCATCAAAAGATGACGAGACTCAAGGACCCGCCCGACGTCTAGATGACATCGTCGGGCTGCCACTCTCTCATAGGGGTTGGCTCACAAGCCTCCTCCTGACGCTCCTCCTCAAAGGTAACGTCTCCTGCACCTGGGCACCAACAAACAAGGATCAAATACAACGGTTTGGCAGGTAATCAATTTAGGTGCAAGCATGAACAATAACGTTTGAGAAAACATATAAGAAAGTCCTGAATTTGAAATACTATGGAGACAAGATACATTTTTATTGAGAATTCAAAATGTAAGACCCCGACCCGAGTGAACCCGATTAGTGCTAATTAAGTCGCGTGTTAGTGCTAAGCTTGATTAATGTTTTTGGTTAAGTTGGGTTTAGAATAACCTTGATTTTAGCTTTGGGCTACTTTGAGTGTTTTGTTGGCTGGTGGAGCCCTTTGGGGGTTCCCTTTTCGGCTTTGCATTTTCTTGCGAGATTTTCCCCATTTGTTGTGAATTGTGTTTTTGGCCCGTTGCATTCATCTTGTGGATTCTTACAACTTTCATGTTGATCCCGTGTCCATTCGAGGCCCCAAAACCCGATTTCATAGCCTTGAGGGCAAAACAGTCATTGCACACAAAATTTGTACCCAAAACTTAATATTCTCGAAACCCGCGAAACATACACTTTTTGGAAACTAGATATTTCGACGAACATTTCTTCCTTCTTCGTCGAATTCATCCGAGGACCCGAGAGAGATGATTTCAGCCATTGTAGCTCCTTTAGTTGTGGGACCCAACCCAACCCAACTCACTTGTTAACAAGGGAAGCCATTTCCCATTCATCTCATTCTTCATATTCCAGCACAAGAGGAGAGCCTAGGGTTTCCTTGCCTTTCTCTTCTTCTTCTTGCTTCTCCATCTCAAATACTCACAAATCTTGCACCAAACTCGAAATGGAGATTATCTTCTTCTTCCTCTTCACCATGGCTCCCTATTGATACCATTTGTGGAGAAAACCCTCCATTCCAAGACCTCCATTGAGCTTACTCTTGCCATTAGAGGACCTTAAAGGTAAGTGATCATCCCCATCTCCTAGATTAGTGTTCCTCTAGCCCTTGAGAAGCTACATTTGCATTATTGTTGGTTCTTTCATTTTCATTCTTTGTGTAACCCATTTTAGGGTTGTTTTGGGGGGTTTTTTTTATTGTAGCTTGGCTTTGAGCAATAGAAGTGAATAGAGGCTTGTTTTCAGCTAGCTTGGACTTGAGGCAAGTGAATGTTTGGATGTTTTTAAATTTGAAATGGTTTGGTGAAGCATTTATGGTTTTCATGCTTTCATTGATTGCTTTCATTGATTTTTCCATGGTTGAAATAAATGATCTTTACACATCTTGATAGCCTCATTTAATGTCTTGGAATCATGTGTTTAAGTTATCTTGTTTATGGTTCTATGTGGTTGATCATGTGCTGGAAGGAAAGGAAACAAAAAGGAGAAAAATCAAGTTCCCGGGCATGCTTCACGCCCAGGTCCGATCGATCGGTCTGTCTTTTAATTGTAAGGGTTTTTGGGCCGATCGATCGGACCCTGTGCATTTCTGGTACAGAAATTTCGGACCTTGGCTGTGCATAACTGTGGGTTTTGACATTTTTTTTGTGGACCTTGGCTACCCTCCTTGGACTCACTTGACCATATGTGAGAGCGTCTTGAGCCGATGCCCTTCACGGTTGGTTCGGAATGCATCGAAGTTCAATCTATTCAATCTTGAACGGGATGGAACGACACGATATCCTCTTCATACCTAAATGCAAAGTCTATTTCCTTGGGTATCGCGAATTCTATTCCTTTCGGTGACTGAGTAGGTTGCTCGATGGTTCCGGGTTGACATCATACTTAGGATGGACCGTTTATAGTCTTGATTTTTCTATCATAGCATCTAGTACTATCCATAAGCTCATGTTAAGTTTTAAAAATCGTAAAAGTGCATAAGGAGCCCGGAATGTCTTCAAACTCAAAGAGTACCAAATCATTTCAATAATCGACATACGGGACCCCTATTCACTTAAATAGATCTTGAAATCAATATTTTCCCGGAATTGTAATAGTTCGTTTTATGTCTTCATTTCCAAGATTTACTTTACATGATCTGTTTTCCCGAAAGCTTGATGGTTACACTAGTAACATGGACTTGTCCCGAAGAGTATTGCCCGATATGAAACGAAAGTTATACATTTGGATATTCTTGCCCGTTCACTGATTTACTTGTACTTGATTTACTTGCATATGTATCGATGTGTTATTTAACCCATGTGTCGGCATCACTAAGCTTGGATACCTTGTTGGTTTGATCCACCGACTTGGATATCCCTCTCCCGTCCCGCCAGCTGCAGTTTGGATCCCGATACCCGGTCATTACCGTGGTCCCGTCCCGATATCCGGTTCGCTACCGTGGTCCCGTTCCCGTATATTTATATTGTATATATGATTTGCGTTGTTTCTCCTCACCTTGTGTGACTGAGAACAACATCCCGTATTACTGTTGTCACTTTAGTGACAGAGGACTTAGCTTTATGTGATTGTCATCTTGTGAGTTCCCGATCCCTTGGTTACCTCATATGTTTTATCTTGTTTACTTGTTTTCTAGCAAATGATTGATCTATTTTCTAAGAGTTCTTGCTTAAACAGATTTCCTTGCTTTTCGAGATATTTCATCTATTACATGTTGTTATATCTTCTCACTCTCTTGCCAGACCGTCGTGTCTGATCCTTTGCTTTGGTACTCAGGTCCCGTTGCCGGTTTCCTTGAGGAGGAGCCGAAGGAGGCGGTAGGTGAGCTGCAACCTCTAGTTGAGTGGCGCGCTGACGATGTCATGTAGACATCGGGTTGCTACAAGAGGCGTAACACTTTGGGGAGAACTTGTTAACCATTCTTTTGGGTTATTATTTTGTAATATTGGCCTTTGTTGGCCTCTAATTTTGGGGAATGTAACTAAATGATATTTTGTCTAACTTTAACAACTTTTGGGAAACTTGCTATAGATCATTGCTCATTCTGATACAGTTTTGATATTTGATGTTAATGCTTGCATGACTAGAGATAGTCTTATTATTTGATTTGCTACACGCTTCCGCACTAACAAGAAATGTTCATGCAAGGTTGTGATATCCTCACCGCGGACACCTGTGGGAAATTAAATAAGTTGTATATTGTGGATGTAGATAATCCTCACTAATCATCATTCACACTAATTAGTCCCGATCCCGGATTGGGGATTCCCGGTCCGGGGTCGCGACACAAAACAAAGCTGAGATACTACAACAAACTAGCATGAGTACATAATATATCATGAATGGTTATCATCCACAAAGAGCCCATCCTTTCTCTATCATTTATATAATGAAAAGAGCAAGCACGCACAACAAGCACGATATACATAATATAAGCACGACACGATTTCCCACAAAGACGGAAATTCCGGCCGCGGAACCGGACACGCACGATGTGTAATAAATACACGACCAGTCTGCAGACAGTCCACATGTTTAAAGACCCCCAGGCAGTGGATCAAACTGAAAGGGCAATCTAAGCTCAGTGGTGTTTACTTAATTCATGAATGCACAAAACACGCGAAGCACTATCAAAACTTGTCGAGATAAAAAGGGGGAAATCACTTGTCAAAACACGACGAACACGGCTAGCAAGAGGCATAATAATTATGTATAACACGCTTAGGAAGTGATCCCCTTTTTCTTGAACAAAACTTCAAAACAAGCTTATACTTGAAATTCCAAAACTAGTACACGAGGTTACTTATCGTACCAAAACGGAATTCAAACACGAAATCTGACAAGCATGTGCTAAGGCTGCTAATTGACCTTTGTGAAATTGAAACTCCAAATGTCGGAATATACGAGAATTGGTGTCCCCGAAGTTGGGTTGCATTTCGAAGTTCCACTTACACATTGTCAAGTTAAAACCCTTAACATAGTCTAGTTTTTACTTCCAAGAAAAATACACAAAATGAAATAATTCTTCTTCCTGAATCTGGCAGGTTCGCTCGAGCGAACTTTATAAACTGATGACACTTCACTCGAGCGGATATAAGGTGCGCTCGAACGGACAGCTCACTGTCTTGTTCCAGATAATACAGTGGGCAGTTCGCTCGAGCGGACCATAGGGTCGCTCGAGCGGACAGCTCTCTGTCTGCGCTCGGACCAAACAGAGGCTTGGTCGCTCGAGCGAACCCAGTGGTCGCTCGAGCGAGCAAGCTGCTGCCTGTGCTCGCTGAGTGCAGAAACTGCCTTTCTTTTACACATCTTTCACCACATTCTTCTTCTTCTTCTTCTCATCCATCAATCACACATAATCCCTTGAGCCTTCATGCTCACCAAGGGTTCATTTATCATTATGTCAAGCATCAAAATCAAATAAAACATATCCATGAAGCTTGTAAACAAATTTTATGCACAATTTCTAAAACAATAATGAAATCAAAATCTACATGCATCATTCCTATAGAGATTACTTGCCTTGACCAATGCTAACAATACTCCTCTTCAAACTCTTCCTCAAGCTATTCTCACACTACAAGAAACCGAAGAGAGAAACCACACAACTCACTCAAAAGGAAACGAGGAACCCATTTAACAAAAAAGGGTTTGTAACTATGAAAATCATGATCTTAGAGAACTAAAAAGACTTCATGAAAAACAAGGATTGAAACTCTTACCTAACAATGGCCAAACAAGAAGAGAGGAAGGAAATGGAGCTTTTGCCCAACATAGAAACTCAAGAAACTTGCATCAATTGGAAGCTTAGGAGGAGAGGAAGAAGATAGTAGCCTTGGATTCTTCTTTGGAGTCTTCTTGGTAGATCATGCAAGATGAAGAAAATGGAAGAGAAGAAGAGCTTTCCTTGCCCTAGGTCAAGAGATTGCAGAGATTGGGGAAATGAATGAAAAGGGAGGGAGAAGGGGCTTTACTGATGGAAATGGGCCCCAAATAACCTGAACTTTGAAGTGACCAAAACAAGGTCTTGTGGGCCTCGGATGACTTCGACGAAGAAGGATAAAACGATCACCGAAATATCTAGTTTCCAAAAAGTATATTTTTGACATGGTTTTGAGATCTCGAAAATTGTGTCCAGATTTGTGCAAGAAAGACAATTTTACCCTCTTTGGGTCAAAACATGGGTTTTTGGGCTTCAAATATGAATATGCTTAAAACAAAAGTTGCAACACGTCGAAACATCATTCAAATGAAATCAAAACCACAATCACACGGAACCCAACACGATCTTCCCAAGCTCACACGTGCACTCAGGCCTTCCTGAGTGTATCTAATTAATACTAAACGTTCTCAAAATTCCCAAAGCTATGTCCAAGACTAAAACTAATCATTTCCAACCCAACAACAACTAAACCCACTTAGGACTAAACACATACTAATCGCATACTAATCGAAATGGTCTGGGTCAGGGTCTAACATGAGGAATCACCTGCTTGGAAAAGTGGTCAAGCAGGTGGTTGGAATCAAGGAGCTACCACGAGTGGTGAATCTAATTGAAAAAATGTAGGAAAAGATACCAGTGGAAAATACAGATCTTTGGAACAACGAAGGTGCTCGTGGTGGGGATAATTGATGATTGATGCTGAATAATGATGGTCCAATGGAATATTTGTGATCTCTGTGCCTTCAATGTACATGCTACACACCTCCATTGGGATGCATGACAATTAAAATGATAAGATATAGATAAGAACAAATTTTATTTTTGTTAATAGGGGAGGAATCCGTGTATTTTATACTCCTATCGTTTCACCGAGGATTTTCACCTTGTAAAGTGGGACCGACATTATAAAGCTAAAAAATGAGAATGTCAAATGGCCCAACTCCTTAAGAATTTATAATTGCGGAAAGGGTCTTCAATGATTTCAGTGGAAAGCTAACATCATCTTCTTGAGAACTTGAGTCTCTAAAGCAACTTAAGCGCGTAAAATTACTGGCAGGTTAACTAACAATTACATATGATGCAAACTTCTTATGACTAAATCCTGTGGTCACTAGAAGACAAAATTAACACCGAAGGGCTACCTGCCCATTATAGGAATGGATTGGTTCTTGGTGAAGTCTCTCGCTTATAAAAGGGATACCTATAAAATAGGTAATTAGCAAAAAATAGTATAAACAATTGAAATCAAAGAATCGGTGAAACCATTAGCCGACCTCCCAACATCTGCAACTTCTCAAATTTAAAAATTATACTAACTTCATAATTCAAATACATAACTACTTTCTACAACATCCTTATTTCGTTACGTAAGAACTTATTTAGCAATCCAGAAATACAATTAAAAATAATCTAAAGAAGCTCACATTGAGTTCATTTAGCTCCCTGTATTCTTCTGTTAAAAAGCTAAGCTTTAACAGAGCAAAGCTTGAATGGTCCTTTAGGTCTTAACATTGATCCATCGAACTCCATCTATACGTTGTCTTCCATAACATGTCTCCAGTTTAACATCCTTGAATCTTGGAAGGAGATGTCAAGTTTCATTTTTCACAACGATCTTCATTTCTTAATCCATAACAAGATACCACTTCTTGGTATATCTTGATTCATTGGCATAAGATGGATCACTGTTATCAGTAGGCTTAACTAGAAGTTTTATTCACCAAATTTTCGTCCCTACAAATAATTGGTTGACAATCTATCTCACAGACCGTTTAGGAGGTGGTACACTACACTCTCCTCTTCAATAACATGACTGTCCTCTTTCTGCACTTGTTGTCCATCATAAACAACATCACTCCCCATTTCACACTACTTCCCCATTGGCAAAAGGAGCCTACCAACACCTGATGCATAGGTGCAGCCAGAAAGGTCACCACACCACCACTTTGGCTAACATTTTATTTTTTGGGTAAAGACCACAAAAGACCACTATGTTTAACATAGATATGGGTATTACCAATGAACCTACAATGGAAGGAATGTTCTCAGGTGGACGACAAGCAGGTGGAGCCCTCTGTCCAGGAGGGCTCTGCCGCATCCGTAGTATGGCTGGTGCAGCAACACTAACGACTAATACACTTGCAACGCTATCTATCCATATCCATGAATGGTTGTTCGACAACTATTGCATGCATCCTTTCCTGTTTGGTGGGTGTTTCAAATTCACTAATCATTACAAATCTTTTATGATCTATCAATGCCCATCTAACTTGTCTTTCTATCTAAATGTTATTTGCCTGCCAATGGAGTGCTTCCTGAACTGCCTCCCAATGGACTACTTCCTGAGAACCTCCCAATCGATCGGACCTGGGCGCAGTGCAGGTCCGGGAACTTGATTTTTTTCCTTTTTGTTTCCTTTCCTTCCAACATATAATCAATCACATAGAATTATACATAAGGAGACTTAAACACATGTTTCCAAGACATTAAAATGAGCTAAAGAGCTCCTCATTTCAAGTTCCTCCATTTCCATCCTTTCCATTCACAATAAATCTCAAAAGTGGAGAAAACTCATTCATGTGAAACCATTTGAAATCTTGACACTATGATACATACATTTCCAAGAGATTAACAAGGGAGAAATAACTCATCAATAAGCACATCTTGAAATCAATATTAATCATATTAAAGACAACTATTAAAATCACCAAAACCATTAATGAATCAAGATTTTCTCACAAAACATGTTAATAATCAAAACAATCCATTCATCCACTTGCCTTTGACTCTAATCAAGCAAATCAAGCTCCTAATCACCTCTTAGGCTCAAGATCCACAATCTCTACAAAAACCCCCAAAACAACCCAAAAATGGGTTAAACAATGAAATGACAATGAAACTTTCCAATAATCAAGGTGGAGCTTCTCTAAGGCTAGAAGATTACAAATCTAGAAGATGGGAAGAATCACTTACTTGGAAGGTCCTCTAATGGACAAGGTAAGCTCAAGGAAAGTCTTCTAATGGAGGGTTCTCTTCACAAATGGTATCAATGGAAAGCTTGCAAGATGAGGAAGAAGAAGGTGGTCTCCATTTCTTGATTGATGAACTATTGGTATGGCTTGGAGATGAAGAAGCAAGAAGAAGAAGAAGAAGTTGCAAGAAAAGCCCTAGGCTCAGCTGGAACAATGGAGAATGGAGTGAATGAAGGAGATGGGTTCCCCTTATAAGCAAGTGGGGTTTGGGTCCCACAACTTAAGGGACTTGGGTGGCTGAAATCATCTAATTCGGGACCTCGGATGGATTCGACGAAGAAGGAAGAAATGATCGTCGAAATATCTAGTTTCCAAAAAGTATATGTTTCACGGATTTCGAGAATATCAAGTTTTGGGTACAGATTTGGTGTGCAATGACTGTTTTGCCCTCAAGGCCAAGAAATCGGTTTTTGGGTTCTCAAATGGATACGAGATCAACATGAAAGTTGTAGGATTCCTCAAGATGAATGCAACGGGCCAAAAACACGATACGAAACAAATCGGGAAAATCTCACAAGTAGATGCAAAGCCGAAAAGGGAACCCCCAAAGGGCCCCACAAGCTACCAAAGCACTCAAAAGCCCAAAACTAGAAGAAAAATCATTCTAGCTCACAAACTCAACCCAACAAATACTAATCCCACTAAAAGAACTAATCCACAAATAAAACAACACTAATCCAAGAGATTAGGGGTCGGGTTCTCACAGCCTATTTGTCCAAGATAGACTTGAGGTCAGGGTACCATTAGTTGAGAGTTAGAGACTTTGATGTTCAGAAGACAACCTTTAGAACAAGATATGGGCACTATGAGTTCTTAGTGATGCCCTTTGGTTTGACAAATGCACCCGCAGTCTTTATGGCTCTGATGAACCAAGTCTTTGCACCCTATTTGGACCACTCTACAGTAGTATTCATTGATGATGTCCTTGTGTATTCCAAGAGTAAGAAGGAGCACGAAGAACATTTGAGGACAGCGTTGCAGCTTTTGAGGGACAATCAGCTTTATGCAAAACTCAGTAAATGCGAATTCTGGTTAGAGCAAGTTGCTTTTCTAGGCCACATCATCTCCAGAGAAGGTATAGCAGTTGATCCAGCCAAGATAGAGGCAGTTGTTAATTGCGTAAGGCCAAGCAGTGTGATAGAAATTAGAAGCTTTTTGGGGTTAGCAGGCTATTACAGAAGATTTGTCCAAGGTTTTTCGTCCATTGCAGCCCCGTTGACAAAATTGACTAGGAAGAATGTCCCATTTGTGTGGACCGATCAGTGCGAAATGAGTTTTCAAGAGTTGAAAGGAAGGTTGACCACAACCCCAATCCTTACATTACCTTTGAGCAATGGCGGATTTATTGTTTACACAGATGCTTCGAATGTGGGACTAGGTCGTGTATTGATGCAAGATGGCAAAGTGATTACTTATGGCTCGAGACAGTTGAAGGACCATGAGAAGAATTATGCGACTCACGACTTGGAGTTCGCAGCAGTTGTTCTTGCTTTGAAGATGTGGAGACACTACCTCTACGAAGAGAAATTTGAGGTCCATTCAGATCACCGAAGTTTGCAATATTTATTTTCGCAGAAGGATTTAAATATGAGGCAGAGACGGTGGATGGAGTATGTCAAAGATTATGACTTTCCCATCAAGTATCATCCAGGTAAAGTGAATGTTGTAGCTGATGCATTGAGCAGAAAATCAGTGGTTATGGCCAGTTTGAGAGGAATGGGTGTCTTACAGCAGTTTGAAGAGTTGGGGTGTAGAGGTGCAAACCCTGAAATTGGGTGCGATGTTAGCAAATATGACAGTATCAGAACCTACCTTTATTCAGAAGATCAAGGAAAATCAGTGGAAAGACCCAGACTTGGCTAAGATAGTAGAGGTTATTATAGAACGTCCAGATTTCAAGATGGTGAATGGGATATTGTATTTTCGGGACCGGGTGTGTGTGCCAAAAGTGGATGATTTGAAGAGTGAAATAATGAATGAAGCTTACAGCACGAGATATTCTATGCATCCGGGTAGCACGAAGATGTACCACAATTTTAAGAATAGATTTTGGTGGAACAATATGAAGAGAGAGATAGCAGCTTTTGTGTCTCGTTGTTTAACTTGTCAGTTGATTAAGGCAGAGCATCAGAAGCCCCCAGGTTTGTTACAACCTTTGGAGATTCCGGAGTGGAAATGGGAGCACATCACCATGGATTTCGTTTCCAGTTTGCCGAATAACAAGAAGGGAAATAATGCGATTTGGATTATTGTAGATCGTCTAACAAAGTCTGCTCACTTCATTCCGATGAAGACAGGGAATATGATGCATATGGCACCACTTGCGAAGTTATTTGTTGATGAGATTGTTAGTAAACATGGCCAGCCCATCTCCATTACTTCAGACAGAGACAGTAGGTTTGTTTCAAAGTTTTGGAAAACGCTTCATGAGTCTATGGGTACCAAACTCCAGTTCAGTACAGCTTATCATCCTCAGACTGATGGTCAGTCAGAAAGGACGATACAGACTCTCGAAGACATGTTGCGTGCTTGTGTATTGGATTTCAAGGTTCAGTGGGATGAGTGCTTACCGCTTTGTGAATTTGCTTATAACAATAGTCACCACTCTAGCATCGGTATGACACCTTTTGAGGCACTTTATGGTAGAAGATACAGAACTCCGGTTTGCTGGGAAGAAGTCGGTGAGCGTAGTTTTCATGGACCGACGATAGTTGGAGAGACAAGTGACAAGGTCAAGTTGATTCAGGAATGGTTGAAGATCGCCCGAAGTAGGCAGAAGAGTTATGCAGATACTCGCAGAAGAGAATTGCAGTTTCAAGTGGGTGACAAAGTGTTCTCGAAGATCTCACCAGTTAGAGGGACTTTGAGGTTTGGACAGAAGGGAAAATTTTCTAGAAGGTTTATTGGTCCGTATGAGATTTTGAGCAAGATTGGAGATGTCGCTTATAGGCTTGGTTTACTGCCGGAACTCTCCGGGGTACACAATGTTTTTCATGTTTCTATGCTCAAGAAATATGTTTCTAGTCCTTTACATATACTACAGCATGAGCATTTGGAGATTCAGGAAGATGCCTCGTATATGGAAAGACCGATCAAGATCATCGACACCAAAGAGCAAGAATTGAGAAATCGGACTATTCATTGGGTCAAGGTACTTTGGGAAAATCACGAGCTAGAAGAAGCCACCTGGGAATTGAGAGAGCAAGTGCAGAGGGAGTATCTACAGCTTTTGCTAGAGGTAATTGTTTGATTTATTTGGTGGACCAAATATCCTAAGGGGTGGAGGATGTTAGACCCCGACCTAGACCAATTCGATTAGTGTGCGATTAGTGTGTGTTTAGTCCTAAGTGGGTTCTGTTAGACCCCGACCCAGACCAATTCGATTAGTGTGCGATTAGTATGTGTTTAGTCCTAAGTGGGTTTAGTGGTCATTGGGTTAGAAGTAATTAGCTTTAGTCTTAGACATAGCTTTGGAAATTTTGAGAACGTTTAGTATTAGCCAGACACACTCAGGAAGGCCTGAGTGCACGTGTAAGCTTGGGAGGATCGTATCGGTTTCCGTGTGATTGTGATTTTGAATTCATTTGGATGATTTTTCTATGTGTTACAACTTTCGTCTTAAGCACATTCATGTTTGAAGCCCAAAAACCCAAGTTCTGGCCCAAAGAGGGTAAAATTGTCTTTTATGCACAAATCTGGACACAATTTTCAAGATCTCAAAACCATGTCAAAAATATACTTTTTGGAAACTAGATATTTCGAGGATCGTTTTACCCTTCTTTGTCGAAGTCATTCGAGGTCCACAAGATCATGTTTTTGTCATTTCAAGGTTCAAGTTCATTGGGACCCATTTGTTAAGGTTTTAAGCCTAACCCTCATCTTTTTCATTCACCTTACAAAAATCCTGTAACTTTCTTAACCTAGGGTTGAAAACCCCTCTTTCCTTTCCATCTTCCTCACCTTGCATGATCTAGCTAGAGATCCCCAAATAGAATTCCAAGACCATCATCTTCTTCCTCTCCTTGCAAGCTTTCTATTGGTACAAATTTCTTGGTGTTTCTTGTGGGGCAAGCTCTTCATTTTCTTCCTCCTCTCTTGTTTGACCTTCTCTAGGTAAGAGCTTCCACCCATGCTTTTCATAAAGTCTTTTTAGTTCCTTAAAGATCTTGTTTTCCATGTTACAAACCCTTTTGGTAAAATGGGTTTCTTGTTTTCAAGATTGAGTGAGTTTTGTGTGGTTTTCATGGGTTTTTGTAGTTCTTTGGATTGGCTTGAGTGAAGTGCTTGGAGAGGAGTGTTTAGCAATTGGGCAAGGCAAGTAATCTCTATAGGACCATTGTGCATGTGTATTTTAAGCTTCATTGTTGTTTTAGAAATTTTGCATATAAATATGTTTATAGGCTTCATGATCATGTTTTCCTTGGATTGAATGTTTGAAATTGGGAAAATTGTGTGTTTTGTCCCTTGGAGAGCATGTAGGCTCAGGGAGTACAAGTGGAATGAGAAACAAGAAGAAGGGAAGAAGGAAATGTAAATTTTTTTGAACTGAACTGCATTTCCCTTGCGGTTTTGGTCTGCCGTCGGTCGGCTGGCTGCTAGCTTAATCCTCATTTCGGTTAACCGCGAGCTGACCGAGCTCGGCGGTTCCCTTTCCAGAAGCTGACATTTCGACAGTGGGTTACGGTCAGCTTGACGGTTAGCAAGCGGCTAGCCGCCATACCCCATGTCGGCTAACCGCTGGCCAACCGCGCGTTGTCGGCTCCTTTTCCCGAGAGCTAAATTTCAGACTGGATTTCCCGCGGTCAGCCCTACAGTCAGCTTACGGCTAACCGCCAAGTCTCAGTTCGGCTAACCGTAAGCTAACCGCAGTCAATTCGGTTTCTTTTCCAGAGGGCTGCGTTGGACCTGGATTTCCAGCGGTCAGCCTGTCGGTCAGCTGGTGGCTAGCCGCCAGACCCTAGTTCGGCTAGCCGACACCTGACCGCGAGGTGACCGAAATTGACAAATTACCCATTTTGAAGAGTCTTTGCAAGAATGAAAACTAAAACATGTTAAGTGGCCTTTAGCCTGATATTATGCACTCGAAACCTGAGATGTCCTTGAACTTCTGGGGCACCAATTCTGTTTTAATTCCAACATCTAGGCTTCGGCTGCACAACGATCAACCAAAGGTCCTTGCATGAGCTTGATAGGCTTTGTATTCGTACTTTGGTTTTGATATAATGAATATCATCGTGTACTTGTTTTGAAGTTTAAGTACAAGCTCGTTTTAAAGACGTGTTTTAAGAAAAAGGAGATCACTTCCTAAGCGTGTTATGCATATTAATTATGTCCTTGCTAGTCGTGTTCATCGTGTTTTGATAAGTGATTCCCCCCTTTTTATCTTGACATGTTTTGATAGTGTTTAGCGTGTTTTGTGCATTCGTGAATTAAGTAACACCACTGAGCTTGGACTGCCCTTTCAGTTTGATCCACTGTCTGGGGTGAAAGAATATGCATATCAGATCTGAAATCAGAGTAACATGGCTGATTTCTGCTTATTCAAGTTTTAAAAACTAGAAAACAGATCTGATTCCAGCCATGAATACATGCATATAAATCCATGAAACCATGATCAACATGTGTCTAAATCATATAAGATACATAGGAGAACATATACCTGATGATTTGAAGACTTAAAACCTCTGAAAAGAACGCTCCAAAGGTCTGATATCAGCCAGCAGAAAATAATTCTGGTTGCAGGAATTTTCTGCACCAATGTTCCTTCTAGTCTTCTCCTCTATTCCCCTTTCTACTAATCTGATTGGCTATTGCTGGTGGGAACAAACTAGGCTTCCTCCTTACTGTTTTTCCTTGATTTTTATGTGAGAAAACCAGACCTGATATGGTCTTTCTCAAGGAGCAAAACGTGGACCAGCAAGGAGTAGTTTCTTGTGCAAGAAAGCTTTGGACGTCCAAGGAAGAAGGCTGGCTGCTCTCTCTCTTTTCCACGCCCCAAGAGTTTTTTTTTTCTCTCTTTCTTAATGCTCAATCCCTAATTCACGCCCAAGAGAAGCCCCATATATAATAGCTGAAAGCTTGGAGAGAAAGCCTCTTGAACTAGGAAACCAAGAGAGAAAATAGGAACTTTCCAAAAAGGAAACCACCCCCATTGTGGACGTCCAGCCCCTTTCCTTTCTAGTTTAGTTTCTAAATAAAATTAGAAGCCTACTAAACTTAAGGAGATTTTGCACAAAAAGAAATCCTTCCAAGTGATAGGACCTACACAACCTTGGGACCCACATACTAGGGACCACATTGGCTAGCCCACACACACTATGGTCCATGCAACAAATAATGTTTTTTTTCTAGAGTTGTAATTCATGTATGCCATCATGGGCCTATTTGAATTTACACTCAAAATTATTTCTCCACACATTTAAACAATTTAGGAAACCTTGCCAATCTAGGAAAGTGGCTAGAGAAGGGACCAAAAGACATATTTGCCCTTGGCTCCCAAAATGACCAAAATGTCCATGCTAACCCCATAGCAACATCAAGATCATTTTAACCCTAACTCATTCCACTAAAGAGTTATGGTTGCACTCCAGGGACAAATATTAAATAGCAATTGAAGCTCATCATAAATTGACGATTGTCTTTGACCTACCAAGTACAATGACCACAATGCCCCTCTATGTAACATCCATAATCAAGTAGGTTAACCGATGTACTATCTACCTTCTTGATTACATCTCAACCTTAGAACTTCATACCCTTGACCTAATCATCATCCGGATATCATTCTCTTGATCCAGGGAGCGACCCACAAGTTCAATATCCATATGGAACATCCATATACTAAGATCTTAGATTCTGATGATTAATCGGATAATTCTAAGGGGACGATCATTCCATCTCATGATGGCATAGATTCCATATTGCATTTGCACGTCCCAACTAATCAAGCCCGAGCACCCAAAACACAGAGCTGTTGACCCATGAAAAGGATCTCACCCATAGTGAATTAAAGCACAAGAACTTGACTTCATCAGTTCATCCACAAATGCTCAAGATTAAGAGCACTGGTCACTCAGTAGCAAGAGGTGATTTGATCTCTCTCTTTGATAGTACTATTTTAGAGATCACACCTACAGGTGGTCCTGTTCAATGCATGACACATGCACTAATGAGATAAATCCGGGAAAGACCTCCCGTGACTAAGGTAAGTCACCCTGAACATAGGAGAGTTTCTCATTATAACTTATACCAAGATGAAGTGCCCAACTCCACCTCTCAGTTATGAACAAATTAGTTGTTTCCAGTATCCATGACTCAGACCTTTCTGTGTGCAGCCACTGCACACCCAAGTCATTTACTAGAAAACAATGGGCCTTATACAACCATACATATACACAAGCAATAAGAGAAAGATGTCATTCTATTAAATAACCAATAAATATCCAGTTACAGAGATGAAAGTGCAGTCAGTGGGCTTTAGGGCATACACCAATCCCAACATGGGGGTCCTTAAACATGTGGACTGTCTGCAGACTGGTCGTGTATTTATTACACATCGTGCGTGTCCGGTTCCGCGGCCGGAATTCCCGTCTTTGTGGGAAATCGTCCGGATTACCTACCAAACCGTTGTGTTTGACCCTTGTTTGTTGGTGCCCAGGTGCAGGAGACGTTACCTTTGAGGAGGAGCGTCAGGAGGAGGCTTGTGAGCCAACCCCTGTGAGAGAGTGGCAGCCCGACGATGTCATCTAGACGTCGGGCGGGTTCTTGAGTCTCGTCATCATTTGGTTGGGGTTTCCTTTAATTATTTTAGAGAAGTTTATTGGCCTCTGTTGGCCTCTTATGGGTTGTAATTAAACTTAAATTACTTTTGAGTTAGTCTCATAACTTGAACTATGTTGGGAATGCCATTTTAACTTCTTCCTTTGATACTATGCCTTGTTATTATTTGTTATGGCACTTAAATATTTTATTGGTGCTCATTTTGATGTGTTTTGCTACACGCTTCCGCATACTTGATCGTGTGAGTGAGATTCCGCGTGTCTTTGGGAATCCTCACCGCGGGAACCTGTGGGAAAGTATATCTCCAAAAATGCAATGTAAACAATTCACATAACAACGTCGCGGGCCCGGGGTCCCGTTCCGGGGTCGCGACAGGACTGGTATCCGAGCCAGACATGTTTCAGGCACTTAAAAGAAACTAGAAGGGTCTTAGGAACGTGGCGAGGATTCGTGAGTTCGATAGATTCGTTGGTATAGGACCTTAGAAACCCTTGTACCTTGATTATTGTGCACTAACTCTTTGTTTTACAGCAATATGCCTCCTAGAAAAGCTCTAAATCATCATGCTTCAGGCAGTAATCAGAATGAGTCAGATGCATCTGAGACACCAACAGCTACACAGTTTCAGGAACTTATGCAAGCAATGATAGCGCAACAAAGGCAAGCTAATGAGAACCAAGCCAGATTTCAAGAACAGTTGGCAAAGAAAGATGATGAAATGGCACAAGTTCAAAGGCAGTTGTTGGAAGTACTTCAGAATAGGAATGTAGCACCACCCGTGGGTCCACAGATTGTTGTTCAAAATAGGGATCCTAACCCTAATGCACTATTTGAGAAGTTTAGGAAGAGAGCACCCAAGGAATTTTCGGGCAATGAGGACCCGTTGGTGGCAGATGACTGGCTAGTCAATACCGAGAAGATCTTTGATGTCTTCATGTGCACGGGTATATAGAAGGTCAACCTCACAGCTTCATTATTTTATGGGCTTGCAGACCGGTGGTGGCAAACAGTCAAGGATCCTTATGCAGTGATGGCTGACGAGGAGGCATGGGCAGCATTCAAGACACAGTTTCAAGATAAATACATTCCCTCTCATGTCAAGAGGCAGAAGGCCATCGAATTTCAACAGCTCAAGCAAGGTAGCATGACGGTGCTAGATTACGTCACCAAGTTTGAAAGATTGGCTAGATATGCTACCGAGCTTATTGACACCGAAAGGAAGAAGATAACAAAGTTTTTGGAAGGGTTGAACCCGATCATCATGAGAGATGTCATAGGAGTAGTTCCTCCAGCTACATATGATGAGGCAGTCAAGCGGGCATACACATTTGAAGATATTAATAACATGATTGTTCAGGACAGGAAGCAACACTATCAGCAGCAGAATCAGAGGCAACAGTAGAGTAAGAAGCCAAGGCAAGAACAAGGCCAAGTGAGGCAAGGGTGGGGACATTGTGGCAAGAATCATGAAACCCACGAATGTCGTAAGGTTATGGGTGCCTGTTTCAAGTGTGGGGCTATGAACCATGCAATCAAGGATTGCCCACTACTTCAGACCCAAGGGAACAGAAACCAGCAGTAGAGACAAGTAGCTCCTCAGAATCAAGCACCAGTGCAGAATTAGATTAGACCACCTCAGCAGCAGCAGCAAGCTAGGCCACCAGCACAGAACCAGAATGCTCGTCCTCCACAGCAAAATAGGCATGGCCAAGGAAGGCAGAATCAACTACCAAACAGACTACAGATGCATGGACGTTTGTATTATCTCAACCGTGCAGATGTTGAAGCTGCAGGAGACGTGGTAGAAGGTAAACTTCTTGTTTGTGGGGTAGAAGCCCAGATTTTATTTGATCCTGTATCCACACATTCCTTTGCATCTCCTAGTTTTGCTAAGTTGATTGATGCACCATGTAGTGAGTTGGATTACATTTTAGTAGTGACCACTCCAGTAGGGAAACAAGTTGTGTGTAGGACCCATTACCCTAGTTGTACAGTTTTGTTAGGAGATGTTAATTTACCGGCCAACCTCATAGTTTTGGACATGCATGATTTTGATGTCATTTTAGGCATGGATTGGTTAGAAGCATATCATGCCACTATGGATTGTTTTAGTAAGAACATCACATTCAGATTCCAAGGACCACAGGCAGAATTGATATTTCAGGGGAACAGGAGAAAATCTCAGGCAGGGTTTATTTCAGTCTTGAAGGCAAGCAGATTAGTTCAGAGTGGGTGCCAGGCATTTATTGCGTTTATCACGGAGGATAAACAGTCCCAAGGGGTGGAGGATATCCCCATTGTGTGTGAATTTCCGGATGTTTTTCCAGAAGAAATCCCAGGTTTTTCACCAATTAGAGAAGTTGAGTTCACAATTGAGCTCCTTCCAGGGATAGCTCCGATCTCGATTGCACCAAATAGGATGGCTCCAGCAAAGATGGGTGAGCTAAAGCTCCAATTGCAGGATTTGTTGAGCAAAGGCTTTATTAGGCCAAGTGTTTCACCGTGGGGAGCATCGGTGTTGTTTGTGAAAAAGAAGGATGGGAGTTTGAGAATGTGCATTGACTACAGGAAGTTGAACCATGTGACCGTGAAGAACAAGTATCCATTGCCAAGGATAGACGAATTGTTTGACCAATTGCAAGGAGCAGCTTATTTTTCCAAGATAGACTTGAGGTTAGGGTACCATCAGTTGAGAGTTAGAGACTCAGATGTTCAGAAGACAACCTTTAGAACAAGATATGGGCACTATGAGTTCTTAGTGATGCCCTTTGGTTTGACAAATGCACCTGCAGTCTTTATGGCTCTAATGAACAAGATCTTTGCACCTTATTTGGATCACTCCACAGTAGTATTTATTGATGATGTCCTTGTGTATTCTAAGAGTAAGAAGGAGTATGAAGAACATTTGAGGACAACGTTACAGCTCTTGAGGGACAACCAGTTATATGCAAAACTCAGTAAGTGCGAATTCTGGTTAGAGCAAGTCGCTTTTCTAGGTCACATCATCTCCAGAGAAGGTTTAGCAATTGATCCAGCTAAGATAGAGGCAGTTGTTAGTTGGGTGAGGCCAAGCAGTGTGACAGAAATTAGAAGCTTTTTGGGGTTAGCAGGCTACTACAGAAGATTTGTCCAAGGTTTTTCGTCTATTGCAGCACCGTTGACAAAATTGACTAGGAAGAATGTCCCATTTGTGTGGACCGATTAGTGTGAAACCAGTTTTCAGGAGTTGAAAAGAAGGTTAACCACCGCCCCAATCCTTACGTTACCCTCGAGCAACGGCGGATTTATTGTTTATACAAATGCTTCAAATGTGGGACTGGGTTGTGTATTGATGCAAGAGGGCAAGGTGATTGCTTATGGCTCGAGACAGTTGAAGGACCACGAGAAGAACTATGCGACTCACGACTTGGAGTTGGTAGCAGTTGTTTTCGCACTGAAGATGTGGCGACAGTACCTCTACGTAGAGAAATTTGAGGTCCATTCAGATCACCGAAGTTTACAGTATTTGTTCTCGCAGAAGGATTTGAATATGAGGCAGAGAAGGTGGATGGAGTATATCAAAGATTATGACTTTCCAATCAAGTATCATCCAGGCAAAGTGAATGTGGTAGCTGATGCATTGAGCAGGAAATCAGTGGTTATGGCCAGTTTGAGAGGAATGGGTGTCTTACAGCAGTTTGAAGAGGTGCAAATCCTGAGATTGGGTGCGCTGTTAGCAAACATGACAGTATCAGAACCTACCTTCATTCAGAAGATCAAGGAAAATCAGTTGCAAGACCCAGACTTGGCTAAGATAGTGGAACATATTGCAGAACGTCCCGATTTCAAGATGGTGAATGGGATATTGTATTTTCGTGACCGGTTGTGTGTGCCAAATGTGGATGATTTGAAGAGTGAAATAATGAATGAACCTCACAGCACGAGATATTCTATGCATCCGGGTAGCACGAAGATGTACCACAATTTGAAGAATAGATTTTGGTGAAACAACATGAAGAGAGAGATAGCAGCTTTTGTTTCTCGTTGTCTAACTTGTCAGTTGATTAAGGCAGAACATCAGAAGCCTCCAGGTTTGTTACAGCCTTTGGAGATTCCGGAGTGGAAATGGGAGCACATCACCATGGATTTCATTTCTGGTTTGCCTAATACCAAGAAGGGAAATAATGCAATCTGGATCATTGTGGATCGTCTGACAAAGTCTGCTCATTTCATTTCAATGAAGACAGGGAATATGATGCATATGGCACCGCTTGCGAAGTTATTTGTTGATGAGATTGTTAGTAAGCATGGCCAGCCCATCTCCATTACTTCAGACAGAGACAGTAGGTTTGTTTCAAAGTTTTGGAAGACTCTTCATGAGTCGATGGGTACCAAACTTCAGTTCAACACAGCTTATCACCCTCAGACAGATGGTCAGTCAGAAAGGACGATACAGGCTCTCGAAGACATGTTGCGTGCTTGTGTGTTGGATTTCAAGATTCAGTGGGATGAGTGCTTACCTCTTTGAGAATTTGCTTATAACAATAGTTACCATTCGAGCATCGGTACGGCACCTTTCGAGGCACTTTATGGTAGAAGATGCAGAACTCCGGTTTGCTGGGAAGAAGTCGGTGAACGTAGTTTTCATGGACCGATGATAGTTGGAGAGACAAGTGACAAAGTTAAGTTGATTCAGGAAAGGCTAAAGATAGCCCGAAGTAGGCAGAAGAGTTATGCAGATACTCGCCGAAGAGAATTGCAGTTTCAAGTAGGTGACAAGGTGTTTTTGAAAGTCTCACCAGCTAGAGGGACTTTGAGGTTTGGACAGAAGGGCAAATTGTCTAGAAGGTTTATTGGTCCGTATGAGATTTTGAGCAAGATTGGAGATGTTGCTTATAGGCTTGCGTTACCGCCGGAACTCTCCGGGGTACACTATGTATTTCATATTTCTATGCTCAAGAAATATGTCTCTAGTCCTGCACACATTCTACAGCATGAGCATTTAGAGATTCGGGAAGATGCCTCATATGTGGAAAGACCGATCAAGATAATTGATACCAAGGAGCAAGAATTGAGAAACTGGACCATTCATTGGGTTAAGGTACTCTGGGAAAATCACGAGCCAGAGAAAGCCACTTGGGAATTGAGAGAGCAAGTGCAAAGGAAGTATCCACAGCTTTTACCAGAGGTAATTGTTTGATTTATTTGGTGGACCAAATATCCTAAGGGGTGGAGGATGTTAGACCCCGACCCAGACCAATTCGATTAGTGTACGATTAGTATGTGTTTAGTCCTAAGTGGGTTTAGTGGTCGTTGGGTTAGAAGTAATTAGCTTTAGTCTTAGACATAGCTTTGGGAATTTTGAGAACGTTTAGTATTAGCCAGACACACTCAGGAAGGCCTGAGTGCACGTGTAAGCTTGGGAGGATCGTATCGGTTTCCGTGTGATTGTGATTTTGAATTCATTTGGATGATTTTTCTATGTGTTACAACTTTCGTCTTAAGCACATTCATGTTTGAAGCCAAAAAACCCAAGTTCTGGCCCAAAGAGGGTAAAATTGTCTTTTATGCACAAATCTGGACACAATTTTCGAGATCTCAAAACCATGTCAAAAATATACTTTTTGGAAACTAGATATTTCGAGGATCGTTTTACCCTTCTTTGTCGAAGTCATTCGAGGTCCACAAGATCATGTTTTTGTCATTTCAAGGTTCAAGTTCATTGGGACCCATTTGTTAAGGTTTTAAGCCTAACCTTCATCTTTTTCATTCACCTTACAAAAATCCTGCAACTTTCTTAACCTAGGGTTGAAAACCCCTCTTTCCTTTCCATCTTCCTCACCTTGCATGATCTAGCTAGAGATCCCCAAATAGAATTCCAAGACCATCATCTTCTTCCTCTCCTTGCAAGCTTTCTATTGGTACAAATTTCTTGGAGTTTCTTGTGGGGCAAGCTCTTCATTTTCTTCCTCCTCTCTTGTTTGACCTTCTCTAGGTAAGAGCTTCCACCCATGCTTTTCATAAAGTCTTTTTAGTTCCTTAAAGATCTTGTTTTCCATGTTACAAACCCTTTTGGTAAAATGGGTTTCTTGTTTTCAAGATTGAGTGAGTTTTGTGTGGTTTTCATGGGTTTTTGTAGTTCTTTGGATTGGCTTGAGTGAAGTGCTTGGAGAGGAGTGTTTAGCAATTGGGCAAGGCAAGTAATCTCTATAGGACCTTTGTGCATGTGTATTTTAAGCTTCATTGTTGTTTTAGAAATTTTGCATATAAATATGTTTATAGGCTTCATGATCATGTTTTCCTTGGATTGAATGTTTGAAATTGGGAAAATTGTGTGTTTTGTCCCTTGGAGAGCATGTAGGCTCAGGGAGTACAAGTGGAATGAGAAACAAGAAGAAGGGAAGAAGGAAATTTAAAAAAATCTAAACTGAACTACATTTCCCATGCAGTTTCGGTCAGCCGTCGGTCGGCTGGCTGCTAGCCGAAATCCTCATTTCGGTTAACCGCGAGCTGACCGAGCTCGGCGGTTCCCTTTCCAGAAGCTGACATTTCGACAGTGGGTTGCGGTCAGCTTGACGGTTAGCAAGCGGCTAGCGCGCTGGCCAACCACGCGTTGTCGGCTCCTTTTCCCGAGAGCTAAATTTCAGACTGGATTTCCCGCGGTCAGCCCTACGGTCAGCTTACGGCTAACCGCCAAGTCTCAGTTCAGCTAACCGTAAGCTAACCGCAGTCAATTCGGTTTCTTTTCCAGAGGGCTGCGTTGGACCTGGATTTCCAGCGGTCAGCCTGTCGGTCAGCTGGCGGCTAGCCGCCAGACCCTAGTTCGGCTAGCCGATCCCTGACCGCGAGGTGACCGAAATTGACAAATTACCTGTTTTGAAGAGTCTTTGCAAGAATGAAAACTAGAACATGTTAAGTGGCCTTTAGCCTGATATTATGCACTCGAAACCCGAGATGTCCTTGAACTTCTGGGGCACCAATTCTGTTTTAATTCCAACATCTGGGCTTTGGCTGCACAACGATCAACCAAAGGTCCTTGCATGAGCTTGATAGGCTTTGTATTCATACTTTGGTTTCGATATAATGAATATCATTGTGTACTCGTTTTGAAGACGTGTTTCAAGAAAAAAGGGATCGCTTCCTAAGCGTGTTATGCATATTAATTATGCCCTTGCTAGTCTTGTTCATCGTGTTTTGATAAGTGATTCCCCCCTTTTTATCTCGACATGTTTTGATAGTGTTTAGCGTGTTTTGTGCCTTCATGAATTAAGTAACACCACTGAGCTTGGACTGCCCTTTCAGTTTGATCCACTGTCTGGGGGTCCTTAAACATGTGGACTGTCTGCAGACTGGTCGTGTATTTATTACACATCGTGCGTGTCCGGTTCCGCGGCCGAAATTCCCGTCTTTGTGGGAAATCGTGTCGTGATTATATTATGTATATCGTGCTTGTCGTGCGTGCTTGCTCTTTTCATTATATAAATGATAGAGAAATGATGGGCTCTTTGTGGATTGTAACTATTCATGCTATTATAAGTACTCATGCTAGTTTGTTTTAGTATCTCAGCTCAATGAAATATTTCTGCAAGTGTATCTCAGTCATTGTAGTATTTCAAATCAAGGATCTGCTTTTATGTTTTCTAAAACGTGTATTGTTTCATGCTTGTACCTAAATTGATTACCTGCCAAACAGTTGTGTTTGACCCTTGTTTGTTGGTGCCCAGGTGCAGGAGACGTTACCTTTGAGGAGGAGCGTCAGGAGGAGGCTTATGAGCCAACCCCTGTGAGAGAGTGGCAGCCCGACGATGTCATCTAGACGTCGGGTGGGTTCTTGAGTCTCGTCATCATTTTGTTGGGGTTTCCTTTAATTATTTTAGAGAAGTTTATTGGCCTCTGTTGGCCTCTTATGGGTTGTAATTAAACTTAAATTACTTTTTAGTTAGTCTCATAACTTGAACTATGTTGGGAATGCCATTTTAACTTCTTCCTTTGATACTATGCCTTGTTATTATTTGTTATGGCACTTAAATATTTTATTGGTGCTCATTTTGATGTGTTTTGCTACACGCTTTCGCATACTTAATCGTGTGAGTGAGATTCCGCGTGTCTTTGAGAATCCTCACCGCGGGAACCTGTGGAAAGTATATCTCCAAAAATGCAATGTAAACAATTCACAGAACAACGTCGCGGGCCCGGGTTCCCGTTCCGGGGTCGCGACAGGTTCAGTAGTCGTTGGGTTAGAAACAATTAGTTTTAGTCTTGGAAATAACTTCAGGAATCTTGAGAACGTTTAGTATAAGTCAGACACACTCAGGAAGGCCTGAGTGCACATGTAAGCTTGGGAAGATCGTATCGGTTTTCGTGTGATTGTGATTTTGATTTCATTTGAATGATTTCTCTATGTGTTACAACTTTTGTCTTAAGCCCATTCGTGTTTAAAGCCCAAAAACCCAAGTTTTGGCCCAAAGAGGGTAAAATTGTCTTTTATGCACAAATCTGGACACAATTTTCGAGATCTCAAAACCATGTCAAAAATATATTTTTTGGAAACTAGATATTTCGAGGATCGTTTTATCCTTCTTCGTCGAAGTCATTCGAGACCCACAAGATCATGTTTTGGTCATTTCAAGGTTCAAGTTAATTGGGGCCCATTGTCATCACTTAAACCCCATCTCCCTCTCTTTTCATTCATTTCCCCTAAATTTCTGCAACTTCCTTGACCTAGGGCTGAAAACCCCTCTTCCCTTTCCATCTTCCTTATCTTGCATGATCTAGCTAGAGTTCTCCAAATAAAATTCTAAGGCTATCATCTTCTTCCTCTCATCCTAAGCTTTCCATTGATGCAAATTTCTTGAAGTTCCAAGTTGGGCAAGAGCTCCATTTCCTTCCTTCCCTCTTGTTTTACCAGCTCTAGGTAAGAGCTTCAACCCATGTTTTTCATGAAGTCCTTTTAGTTCTTAAAAATCTTGTTTTTCATGTTTACAAACCCTTTTGTAAAAATGGATTCTTTGTTTTCTTTTGTGTGGAGTTTGAGTGGATTTCCCTTGGGTTTCTTGTAGTGTTGGAATAGCTTGAGTGAAGTGCTTGAAGAGGATAGTTAGCATTGGTCAAGGCAAGTAATCTGTATAGGAAATGATGCATGTGTATTTTGATTACATTGTTATTTTAGAAATTGTGCATATAAACTTGTTATAAACTCCATGATCTTGATTTTTATTGGATTGAATGTTTGAAAGTGTGAAAATGAACCCTTTGTGAGCATGAAGGCTCAAGGGATTGTATGTGGCTTGAGGAGGAGAAGAAGGAGTGAAATGTGTTGGAAGTTGTACAAGAGAAAGGCATTTTCTGTACTCAGCGAGCACAGGCAGAAGGTTGTCCGCTCGAGCGACCCTTGGGTCCGCTCGAGCGACCAAGCCTTTGTTTGTTCCGAGCGCAGACAGAGAGCTGTCCGTTTGAGCGACCTTATTATCCGCTCGAGCGAAGTGTCAATACCTTACAAGTTCCGCTCGAGCGAACCTGCCAGATTCAGGAAGAAGAATTATTTCGTTGTGTATTTTCTTGAAGGTTGAGAAACTAGACTATGTTAAGGGTTTTGACTTGACATTGTGTAAATGGAACTTCGAAATGCAACCCAACTTCGGGGACACCAATTCTTGTATACTTCGACATTTGGAGTCCCAATTTCACAAAGGTCAATTAATAGCCTTAACACATGCTTGACAGATTTCGTATTTGAATTCCGTTTTGGTACGATAAGTACCATCGTGTACTCGTTTTGGATTTTAAGTATAAGCTTGTTTTGAAGATTTGTTTCAAGAAAAAGGGGTCACTTCCTAAGCGTGTTATGCATATTAATTGTAACACCCCGACCCGAGTGAACCCGATTAGTGCTAATTAAGTTGCGTGTTAGTGCTAAGCTTGATTAGTGATTTTGGCTACGTTGGGTTTGGAATAGCTTTGATTCTAGTTTTGGGCTATTTTGAATGCTTTAGTAACTAGTGGGGCCCATTGGGGGTTCCCCTTTCGACTTTGCAATTACTTTAGGGATTTTTCGGAATCATTTTGAATTTCATTCTTAGCCCGTTTCATTTATCTTAGTGATTCCTACAACTTTCATGTTGATCATGTTTTCATTCGAGGCCCCGAAACCCGCTTTTCAAGCCTTGAGGGGCAAAACAGTCCTTTTATACTAAACCTGTACCCAAAACTTGATATCCCCGAAACCCGCGAAACATATACTTTTTAGAAACTAGAAATTTCGACGATCATTTCTTCCTTTTTCATCGAATCCATCCGAGGTCCCGAAAGAGATGATTTCAGTCAAACAAACTCCCTAAGTTGTGGGACCCAACTCCATTTGTTAACAAAGAGAAACCCACTTCCCCATTCATTTCATTCTTCTTGTTCCAGCACAACAACTGAACCTAGGGTTTTTCTTGCTTTTCTCTTCTTCTTCTTGCTTCTCCATCTCCAACCCACACCAAGATTTGCATCAACCAAGAAATGGAACTCACCATCCTCTTCCTCATCTTGCAAGCTTCATCTTGATACCATTTGTGGAGAAATCTTCCAACCTTAAGATCTTCTTTGAGCTAGCTCTCTTCATTGGAAGGTCATCCAAGTAAGTAATCTCCTTCATCTCCTAGATTAGTGTTCCTCTAGCCCTTGAGAAGCTTCATTTGTATTATTGAAAGTTCTATCCTTTTCAATCTTGGTTTGACCCATTTTAGGGTTTGTTTTGGGGGTTTTTTTTATTGTAGCTTGGATTTGAGCTATAGAGGTGATTAGAAGCTTAGTACAGCTAGCTTGGACTTGAGGCAACTGAATGATTGGGTGTTTTAAGTTTTAAATGGTTTGGTGGAAACATTAATGGATTTTCATGATTTCATTGATTGTTTATGGTTGAAATAAATGCTCTTAATGCATCTTGATAGCCTCATTTAATGCCTTGAAAACATGAGTTTAAAGTATTCTTGTTTCTAGTTTTATGTGGTTGTTTATGTGTTGGAAGGAGGGGAAAAGAGGAGGACCAGGCCACTACAGAACAACACCTGTCGACCTGGGACACACTGACGAAAAATTATGGCACCATTTAAAGTTACAACCCCTGGTCGACCGGGCCTGGGCCAGGTCGACCAGCCCAACTGGAATTTCCTGCTGGGTGGAAAATTCCAACCTGATTTAGAATGGTTTTAGGTGGGACCTTAGCTACCCCCTTTTGGACTGTTTGGACTATGTGTGAGGATGTCTTGAGCCGACACCCCTCACGGTGGGTTCGGGGGCATCGAAGTTCAATCCATTTCAATCTTGAACGGGATGGGACGACGCAATATCTTCCTTATATCTATACGCAAAGTCTATTTCCTTGGTTATCGTGAATCCTATTCTTATCAATGACTGAGCAGGTTGCTCGATGTTTCCGGATTAACGTCATGCCTAGGATAGACCGTTTATAGTCTTGATTTTCTATTGTAACATCTAGTACTATCCATAAGTTCATTTTAAATTTTAAAAATCGTAAAGTGCATAAGGAGCCCGGAATGTCTTCAAAACTCAAGGAGTACCAGGTCGTTATTACAATCGACATACGGGACCCCTATTCACTTAAATGGATCTTGAAACCAAGAGTGTTGTTTCACTTCATTCCAAGATTTACATCACATGAGTTGTTTTCCCGAAAGCATGATAGTTACACTAGTAACGTTGACTTGTCCCGAAGAGTGTTGCCCAACATGAAATGAAAGTTATGCATTAAGCATTCTTGCCCCGTTCATTTATTTACTTGAACTTGATGTATTTTGCATATGTCTCGATTTTAACCTATGAGTCGGCATCACTAAGCTTGGATAACCTTGTCGGTTTGATCCACTGACTTGGAGATCCCTCTCCTGTCCCGCCAGCTGCAGTTTGGATCCCGATATCCGGTTTATTACCGTGGTCCCGTCCCGATACCGGGTTCGCTACCGTGGTCCCGTCCCGTTTATTTATATTGTATATATGATTTGCGTTGAATCTCCTCACCTTGTGTGACTGAGACCAACGTCCCGTTATACTGTTGTCACTTTAGTGATAGAGGATTGAGCTTTATGTGATCGCCATCTTGTTAGTTCCCGATTCTTTGGTTACCTTATATGTCTTATCTTGTTTACTTGTTTTCTAGCAAATGATTTATCTACTTTATGAGAGTTCTTGCTTAAACAGTTTTCTATGCTTTTCAAGATATTCCTTTATTATATGTTGTTATATCTTTTCACTCTCTTGTCAGACCGTCGTGTCTGACCCATTTGGTTTGGTACTCAGGTCCCGTTGCCAGCTACCTAGAGGAGGAGCCGGAGGAGGCGGTAGGTGAACCGCAGCCCTTAGTCGAGTGGCGTGCTGACGATGTCATGTAGACATCGGGTTGCTATGAGAAGCGTAACATTTTGGGGAAAGGCTATTTAATCTTTCTTGGATTACTGTTTTGTTATATTGGCCTTTGTTGGCCTATAATTTTGGGGAAATGTAACTAAATGATCTTTTTTTAAACTTTAACTACTTTTGGGAAACATACTTTAGATCATTACTCATTATGATACAATTTTTGATACTTGATGTTATCTTCATGACTAGGGATAGTTTGACTATTTGATTTGCTACATGCTTCCGCACTTAAAAAGAAATATTCAATTATGGTAGTGATATCCTCACCGCGGACACCTGTGGGAAATTAAATAAATGTATGTTATCATTTAAACAGATGTGGTTGGTTCATCTTATCATCTCTATCATCACCACCACTAATGTCCCGATCCCGGATCAGTCACGTGGGGCCCGGTCTAGGGTCGCGACAGACTGGTATCAGAGCGAGACGTGTTTCAAGCATTTCAAAGAAACTAGAAATCCTAAGGACGTGGCGAGGATCCGTTAGATCTTTCGTTAGTTAGTATCATGTGAGCAATGTGTGACCCTTTATATTATTTTGTGCTAACAATTTGTTTTGCAGCATCATGCCACCTCGTAAGAGACCAGTGAATGGCAACCCTACTACAAGCAATAGTGATCACACAGGGCCACTTGAAGAGGATATGGTTGATAATAACAACCCGCCAAATCAGTTTCAACAAATGATGCAGGCTATGCTTGACCAGCAGCGTCAGGCTAATGAGAACCAGGCCAGATTGCAAGAACAAATGCTCAAGAGAGAGGAAGACCACGCTAGGGAATTGGCAGATATGCAGAGGCAGCTACTAGAAGTATTGAAGAGGAGACCGGACCCAGTTCCACCTTAACCCACAATCGTTATCAATCAGAGGCAACATGACCCAAATGCCTTATTTGAACGGTTTCGGAAGAGGGCTCCGAAGGAATTTCTTGGGGAAGAGAACCCAATAGCTGCAAATGATTGGTTAGAGCACACAGAGAACATATTTGAGATCTTCCAGTGCACGGGGGGAGAAAGGGTAAAACTAGCATCATCTCTTTTCAGTGGTACAGCGGACAGATGGTGGAAAACAGTCAGGGAGGAATACAAGACTATGCCTGATGCAGAGATTTGGGCAAACTTCAAGAGGCAGTTTCATGATAGTTATGTACCGGCCCACATCAAGAGACTAAAGGCCATAGAATTTCAGCAACTTGTCCAAGGGAGTATGACAGTCTTAGAGTATCTCACCAAGTTTGAGAGACTGTCCAGATATGCTCCGGAGTTGGTGGATACAGTTGTGAAGAAGATTGCCAAGTTCTTTGAGGGACTTAACCCTTTCATTGAGAGGGATGCTACCGGAGTAGTACCACCTGCTACTTTCGATGAGGCAGTCAAGAGGGATTACAAGTTTGAGAACTTCCACAACAAGATCCTTAGAGTGCAACGCAAGAGTCCAGCTCAGTAGCAAAACTACCAACATCAGAGAAATCATCAGAATAAGAAGCAAAGGACAGGACCAAATGTGCAGAATCCAGTGGCTTCCATCCACTGTGGGAAGAACCATGCTAGTGCTGAATGTCGTACTAATACGGGAGCGTGCTTCAGGTGTGGTTCGATGGACCTTCAGATGAGGGATTGTCCTAGACCAAATAGGCAGAATCAGTAGCAGCAGCAAGGACCACAACGTCCAGCACCACCACCATAGAATGCATTGGTTGTCCAAAACCAGCCAAGGCCACTTGAACAACAAGCACCACAACAACAACAGTTTAGACAGCAGCAGCAGCCACAGCAGCATGCCCGTCATCAACAAGGACATCAGCGTGCACCGCAGCAGAATAGGAATGCACCACAAGGCAGGCCACAACAAGCTCAGAATAGGCCACAACTTCGAGGGCAAATCTACGGGGTCAATAGAGTTGATGCAGAGGCAGCAAGCAATGTAGTAGAAGGTACACTCCTTGTTTCTGGGATTAAAGCTAAGATTTTATTTGACCCTGGCTCACACATTCTTTCGTGTCCTATAAATTTTCTAAGTTGATTGATATGCATGCTAGAGAACTTGAGTTCATTTTGACTGTGGCAACCCCAGTAGGTAAACAAGTTATTTGTAGAACCTTTTATCCTAGTTGCGCAGTCTAGATAGGAGAAGTGGTTTTAACCGCAGATCTCATTTCTTTGGAGATGTTTGATTATGATGTCATCCCAGGGATGGAGTGGCTGGCAGGGTACCATGCCACGATGGATTGTTTCCATAAGACCCTTACTTTCAAGTTAGTTGAGACACCAGCAGGAGTGTCGTTTCAGGGAGAGAGGAGGAATCCTTGTGCAGGGTTTGTTTCAGCGTTGAAGGCTGATAGACTATTGAGAAGTGGTTGTGAAGCTTATTTAGCATTTATCACGGAGGATAAACGGTCCCAAGGGGTGGAGGAGATCCCAATTGTTTGAGAATTCCAAGATGTTTTTCCGGAGGAGATTCCAGGTTTGCCACCCATGAGAGAGATTGATTTCACTAATGAGTTGCTACCAGGGACCGCTCCAATATCTATTGCACCTTATAGAATGGCTCCAGCAGAGTTAGGGGAATTGAAAACTCAGTTGCAAGAATTGTTGGACAAAGGTTTTGTGAGACCGAGTGTTTCACCATGGGGAGCTCCAGTCTTGTTTGTTAAGAAGAAGGATGGTTCGATGAGAATGTGCATAGATTACAGAAGATTGAACTAAGTGACCATCAAGAACAAATACCCATTGCCAAGGATAGATGAACTGTTGATCAATTGCAAGGTGCATCATACTTTTCGAAGATTGACTTGAGATCCGGTTACTATCAGCTGAGAGTCAGAGAATCAGATGTGTTGAAAACAACTTTCCGGACAAGATATGGCCACTATGAGTTCCTAGTGATGCCATTTGGGTTGACAAATGCACCGGCAGTGTTCATGGCTTTGATGAACAAGATATTTGCAGAGTATCTAGATCAGTTTGTTGTAGTGTTCATTGATGACATTTTGGTGTACTCCAAGACCAAGGAAGAGCATGAAGAGCATTTGAGGATTGCATTGCAACTTTTGAGAGAGAATGAGCTATATGCGAAACTCAACAAGTGTGAATTTTGGCTAGATCAAGTAGCATTCTTGGGGCACATTATCTCCAAAGAAGGGTTATCAGTGGATCCGTCCAAGATTGAAGCAGTCATGAGTTGGGAAAGACCGAAGAATGCGTCAGAAATTAGAAGTTTTCTGGGATTGGCAGGCTATTATCGGAGGTTTGTGCAAGGTTTTACGTCGATTGCGTCACCATTGACGAAGTTGACAAGGAAGAATGCACCATATGTATGGATAGATCAGTGTGAAGAGAGTTTCCAAGAGCTAAAGAAGAGATTGACTACAGCACCAGTCCTTACTTTGCCATCCGGAAGTGGCGGTTTCACCCTTTTTACCGATGCTTCGAATGTTGGACTTGGTTGTGTCTTGATGCAAGAAGGAAAAGTGATTGCTTATGGATCTCGACAGTTGAAAGACCATGAGAAGAACTATGCCACTCATGATCTGTAGTTAGCAGCGGTTGTGTTCGCGTTGAAAATGTGGAGACATTACCTCTATGGAGAGAAGTTCGAAGTCCACTCCGACCACCGCAGCTTATAGTACTTGTTTTCACAGAAGGATTTGAACATGAGGCAGAGGAGATGGATGGAATATATAAAGGACTATGATTTTCCAATCAAGTACCACCCGAGGAAAGCTAATGTAGTTGCAGATGCCTTGAGCAGAAAATCAGTAGGCTTGGCAAATCTAAGTGGCACTTGTATCTTTGAACAATTTGAAGAATTAAGTATAGACTTGCAGCCACTAAGGAAGGGTGTTTTGTTAGCTAACATGACGGTGTCAGAACCTTCTTTCATTCAGAAGATCAAGGATAGTCAGTTGCAAGACCCAGAGTTGGCCAAGATTTTAGAGCATATAGCAGAACGTCCTTATTTTCATTTTGTTGATGGAGTTTGTACTACCGTGACCGGCTGTGTGTGCCTAACATTGAAGATTTGAGGAATGACATCATGACTGAGGCTCACAGCACGAAGTATTCTATGCATCCAGGCAGCACAAAGATGTATCAGAATTTGAAGGGCAGATTTTAGTGGAACAATATGAAGAGAGAGATTGCAGCGTTTGTCTCCCGTTGCATGACCTGTCACTTGATTAAGGCAGAACATCAGAGACCTCCAGGGTTGTTACAGCCGTTAGAGATCCCTGAATGGAAGTGGGAGCACATTACCATGGACTTTATTTTGGGATTACTGAGGACTAGCAGAGGCAACGATGCGATATGGGTCATTGTGGACCGTCTCACCAAGTCAGCGCATTTCCTTGCTATGAAGACAGGGAAGAAGATGCACATGCTACCTTTGGCAGAGTTGTTCTCAACGAGATTGTCAGTCGTCACGGGCAACCAGTTTCTATCACATCCGACAGAGACAACAGATTTGTCTCGAGGTTCTGGAAGACATTGCATGAGTCTATGGGCACGAGATTACAGTTAAGCACGACTTATCACCCTCTGACAGATGGCCAGTCAGAGAGGATGATTCAGACTCTTGAGGATATGCTCCATGCTTGTGTGTTAGATTTCAAGACTCAATGGGATGAGACTCTACCATTGTGTGAGTTTGCTTACAACAACAGCTACCATTCAAGCATTGGGATTACTCCTTTTGAGGCTTTGTATGGTAGAAGGTGTAGGACACCTGTATGTTGGGAAGAAGTCAGCACTCGCAGTTTCCATGGACCGACTATTGTAAGTGAGACCAGTGACAAGATCAAATTGATTCAAGAACGTCTGAAAGTGTCCAGGAGTAGACAGAAGAGCTATGCAGACTCCCACCGCAGAGATCTACAGTTCAAGGAAGGAGACAAGGTCTTCTTGAAAGTGTCACCTACAAGGGGAACATTGAGATTTGGACAGAAGGGCAAGCTATCGCGGAGATACATTGGACCCTACGACATTGTGAGTAAGATCGGTGACGTGGCTTATAGATTAGCCTTACCACCCGAGCTATCCGGCGTACACAACGTCTTCCATGTGTCCATGTTGAAGAAGTATGTCCCCGATCCGTCCCATGTACTCCGGCATGAGCCATTGGAGATTCGAGAGGATGCTACCTATGTTGAGAAACTCGTTGAAATCATCGATATAAAGGAACAAGAGTTGAGGACACGGACCATTCAGTGGGTGAAGGTACTGCGGGAGATCATGGACCGGAAGAGGCAACGTGGGAATTACGAGATCAAGTGCAGAAGAAGTATCCACATCTACTACCTGAGGTGAGTCTTATGTTTCATTTGGAGGACCAAATGCCCTAAGGGGTGGAGGATGTAAGACCCCGACCCGAGTGAACCCGATTAGTACTAATTAAGTTGCGTGTTAGTGCTAAGCTTGATTAGTGAGTTTGGCTACGTTGGGTTTGGAATAGCTTTGATACTAGTTTTGGGCAATTTTGAATGCTTTAGTAGCTAGTGGGGCCCATTGGGGGTTCCCCTTTCGACTTTGCAATTACTTTAGGGATTTTCCGGAATCATTTTGAATTGCATTCTTAGCCTGTTTCATTTATCTTTGTGATCCCTACAACTTTCATGTTGATCATATTTTCATTCGAGGCCCCGAAACCCAATTTTCAAGTCTTGAGGGGCAAAACAGTCCTTTTATACTAAACCTGTACTCAAAACTTGATATCCTCGAAACCCGCGAAACATATACTTTTTAGAAACTAGAAATTTCGATGATCATTTCTTCCTTCTTCGTCGAATCCATCCGAGGTCCCGAAAGAGATGATTTCAGTCAAACAAGCTCCCTAAGTTGTGGGACCCAACTCCATTTGTTAACAAAGAGAAACCCACTTCCCCATTCATTTCATTCTTCTTGTTCCAGCACAACAACTAAACCTAGGGTTTTTCTTGCTTTTCTCTTCTTCTTCTTGCTTCTCCATCTCCAACCCACACCAAGATTTGCATCAACCAAGAAATGGAACTCACCATCCTCTTCCTCATCTTGCAAGCTTCATCTTGATACCATTTGTGGAGAAATCTTCCAACCTTAAGATCTTCTTTGAGCTAGCTCTCTTCATTGGAAGGTCATCCAAGTAAGTAATCTCCTTCATCTCCTAGATTAGTGTTCCTCTAGCCCTAGAGAAGCTTCATTTGTATTATTGAAAGTTCTATCCTTTTCAATCTTGGTTTGACCCATTTTAGGGTTTGTTTTGGGGGTTTTTTTATTGTAGCTTGGATTTGAGCTATAGAGGTGATTAGAAGCTTGGTACAACTAGCTTGGACTTGAGGCAAGTGAATGATTGGGTGTTTTAAGTTTTAAATGGTTTGGTGGAAACATTAATGGATTTTCATGATTTCATTGATTGTTTATGGTTGAAATAAATGCTCTTAATGCATCTTGATAGCCTCATTTAATGCCTTGAAAACATGAGTTTAAAGTATTCTTGTTTCTAGTTTTATGTGGTTGTTTATGTGTTGGAAGGAGGGGAAAAGAGGAGGACCAGGCCACTGCAGAACAACACCTGAAACCTGTTCCGCAGTGTGCCCGGTCGACCTGGGACACACTGACGAAAAATTCTGGCACCATTTAAAGTTACAACCATGGCCAGGTCGACCGGGCACACAGAGGCCAGGCCCGGTCGACCGGCCCAACTGGAATTTCCTACTGTGTGGAAAATTCCAACTTGATTTAGAATGGTTTTAGGTGGGACTTTGGCTACCCTTTTTGGACCGTTTGGACTATGTGTGAGGATGTCTTGAGCCGACACCCCTCACGGTTGGTTCGGGGGCATCGAAGTTCAATCCATTTCAATCTTGAACGGGATGGGACGACGCGATATCTTCCTTATATCTTTACGCAAAGTTTATTTCCTTGGTTATCGCGAATCCTATTCTTTTCAATGACTGAGCAAGTTGCTCGATGTTTTCGGATTAACGTCATGCCTAGGACGGACCGTTTATAGTCTTGATTTTCTATTGTAACATCTAGTACTATCCATAAGTTCATTTTAAGTTTTAAAAATCGTAAAGTGCATAAGGAGCCCGGAATGTCTTCAAAACTCAAGGAGTACCAAGTCGATATTACAATCGACATACGGGACCCCTATTCACTTAAATGGATCTTGAAACCAATATTTTTTACCCAAAATTGTTATCGTTCATTGTTTCACTTCATTCCAAGATTTACATCACATGAGTTGTTTTCCCGAAAGCATGATAGTTACACTAGTAACGTTGACTTGTCCCGAAGAGTGTTGCCCGACATGAAATGAAAGTTATGCATTAAGCATTCTTGCCCCGTTCATTTATTTACTTGAACTTGATGTATTTTGCATATGTCTCGATTTTAACCTATGAGTCGGCATCACTAAGCTTGGATAACCTTGTCGGTTTGATCCACTGACTTGGAGATCCCTCTTCCGTCCCGCCAGCTGCAGTTTAGATCCCGATATCCGGTTTATTACCGTGGTCCCGTCCCGATACCCGGTTCGCTACCGTGGTCCCGTCCCGTTTATTTATATTGTATATATGATTTGCGTTGAATCTCCTCACCTTGTGTGACTGAGACCAACGTCCCGTTATACTGTTGTCACTTTAGTGATAGAGGATTGAGCTTTATGTGATCGCCATCTTGTTAGTTCCCGATTCCTTGGTTACCTTATATGTCTTTATCTTGTTTACTTGTTTTCTAGCAAATGATTTATCTACTTTATGAGAGTTCTTGCTTAAACAATTTTCTATGCTTTTCAAGATTTTCCTTTATTATATGTTGTTATATCTTTTCACTCTCTTGCCAGACCGTCGTGTCTGACCCATTTGCTTTGGTACGCAGGTCCCGTTGCCGGCTACCTTGAGGAGGAGCCGGAGGAGGCGGTAGGTGAACCGCAGCCCTTAGTCGAGTGGCGTGCTGACGATGTCATGTAGACATCGGGTTGCTATGAGAAGTGTAACATTTTGGGGAAATGCTATTTAATCATTCTTGGATTACTGTTTTGTTATATTGGCCTTTGTTGGCCCATAATTTTGGGGAAATGTAACTAAATGATCTTTTGTTTAAACTTTAACTACTTTTGGGAGACATGCTTTAGATCATTGCTCATTCTGATACAGTTTTTGATACTTGATGTTATCTTCATGACTAGGGATAGTTTGACTATTTTATTTGCTACATGCTTCCGCACTTAAAAAGAAATATTCAATTATGGTTGTGATATCCTCACCGCGGACACCTGTGGGAAATTAAATAAATGTATGTTATCATTTAAACAGATGTGGTTGGTTCATCTTATCATCTCTATCATCACCACCACTAATGTCCCAATCCCGGATCAGTCACTTGGGGCCCGGTCCGTGGTCACGACATTAATTATGCCTTTTGATAGTCGTGTTCGTCGTGTTTTGATAAGTGGCTTTCCCTTTTCATCTCGTCATGTTTTGATAGTGTTTCGCGTGTTTTGTGCATTCATGAATTAAGTGAACACCATTGAGCTTGGACTGCCCTTTCTGCTTGATCCACTATCTGGGGGTCCTTAAACATGTGGACTGTCTGTAGACTGGTCGTGTATTTATTACACATCGTGCGTGTCCGGTTCCGCGGCTGGAAATCCCCGTATATGTGGTAATCGTGTCGTGATTATATTATGTATATCGTGCTTGTCGTGCGTGCTTGCTCTTTTCATTATATATATGATAGAGAAAGGATGAGCTCTTTGTGGATTGTAACTATTCATGATATTAAATGTACTTATGCTAGTTTGTTTTAGCATCCCAGCTTTGTTGGTATTCTCAAAAATGTATCTCAGACATTGTAGTATTTCAAATCAGGGATTTGCTTATATGTTTTCTAAAACGTTTATTGTTTCATGCTTGCACCTAAATAGATTACCTGCCAAACCGTTGTGTTTGACCCTTGTTTATTGGTGCCCAGGTGCAGGAGACGTTGCCTTTGAGGAAGAGCATCAGGAGGAGGCTGTTGAGCCACCCCCAGTGAGAGAGTGGCAGCCCGACGATGTCATTTAGACGTCGGGCGGGTATCTTGACTTTCGTCATTTTGTCTTAGGGTTTCCTTTATTATTTTGAGAAGTGTATTGGCCTCTTATGGGATGTAACAAAAACTTAACTTACTTTGTGTAACCTCATAGCTTGAATTATGTTGGGAATGCCATGTTAACTTCTTCCTTTGATACTATGCCTTGTTATTATTTTATTATGGCACCTAAAAATTTATTGGTGCTTATCTTGACGTGTTTTGCTACACGTTTCTACAAACTTGATCGTGTGAGTCAGATTCCGCGTGTCCTTGGAAATCCTCACCGCGGGAACCTGTGGGAAAACATAAACAATCGTAAATTCAACACGTCGCGGGCCTGGGATCCGTTCCGGGGTCGCGACACTATGCCCTTCCTTACCATAGTTATCGTGGAGGGCGGTGTTCGCTTTCCCTTGGATCCCTTTCTTGTCTGTTTTCTTTCATTTGTAAATCTCTTTCCTCTTTAGTGTGTCCCAAACCTATTTCGCATTGTTATGGGAGTGGCAGCACTGAATAAATTGCTCGGTACGAGCCTTGGTATCTTTGACATCTTGTCCTGCTATTTTCTTATTCCTTTAAACAATAAAAGGACAATCTTCTATCTGAAATCCCGGGACTCGAATAGGCCTCTCGTTCACTATCTCCTGGATTCGAACAAGCTTAGCAAAGGAGATTTTGTTATTGTGACTGGAAACTAGGAAATGCCGACCACTTGGGGTGGGATTAGGCGGGAAGTCCCTCAAGTCTCAGGCTACCCAGGTCGACTTCTTCCTGTCTAGTGTTTTTGGGTTCATTTTCGTATTTGCCGTCTTCTTTTTTTTATCAGTTATTTTCTTTGCCTATGCTTGCAAACTCGAAGATCAACCGAATTCCTCATTCCCTTCTCCGTACCGAGGATTTGTAGAGGGTACTTGTGAGGTCCCACCCTTGGTGGGCCCTCTAAATGCTATTTTATAGGCTAATTAATCTTAATCTATGTTAATTATTGGTTAATTATTGCTAATTACTACTAATCCCTACTAATCTCTACTAATCTTTGCTAATCTTTGCTAATCTTGGTTAATTACTCTTTATTTGTGCTAATTAGGGGTTATTAGAGAGATTAGTTAGATTCTCCTAGCTTCTAGTTAGATTAGCTTAGTTGAGTAGAATTTTCAATTAATTGGGTGTTAGTGCTAAACCTAGGCTATTAGTGCTAGTTAGGCCATTAATAGAGTTTAATTAACTAATTGAGGTTGGGTTAGTGCAAAAGGGTGCCCTCTCTAGAAGCTTCCAGCCTAATGACCTAACTACCCCCAGCCCTAACCCTAACTACATGAAAACCCTAGGGCTAAGATGGTAATTAGTCACCCCCCTTAAAACTATAAAACCTCTCTTATCCCCAAAACCCTAAACCTAAGCTAACCCCTTTCCCAAGAAAACCTCCAGCCCCCTTCCCAAGAAAACTCCCAACTGTCTTCACTCCCATTGCAACTCTCTTCTCCTCCTTCCTCTTCCAACGTATTGAGCTAAGCATTCTACTGTGACTGTGCTGGGAGCATCTTGCAGCTGTTGCAACCCTTCTCCTTCATCTCTCCTCCTCCTCTGCATCAGCCACTACCCCACTACCTCATCTTCTTCTCTTCATCCTCTCTACTGGGCTGAACCTCTGCTGGAACTCTTCCTCTGTTTCCCCCTGGGCTGTGCTGCAACTGCTTCTTCTCTGCTACTGTTCTGCTGGAATTTTCCAAGAGCTGTTGTTATTACCCCATCTTCCCTTCCCATTTCATTTCTCCAAGACTCTGCAGCTGTGACTGTTGCTGGAACCCATTGGAGCTACAGCAGCTGCCACTTCTTCTTCTTCCTCTCTCTTTTCTTCACTGGGAGACTACTGTTGTGCTGGAAATAATTCTTGAGAGCTGCTGCTGGGTATTCTTCTTCTTCATCCAGCTGGGAGCAGCAACCATCATCTTCTTCTTCACTTCTCTGTTCAGCTGGGACTTGGATCTTCTTTGTTATTTCTCTCTTCTCTCTACAAATCAATTCTCAAGCTAAAGAGGCAAGTGCATCTTATTGTTAACTTAGAATATATGTTGTCTTTCCTTTGATTTCTGTAGTTTGATTTCATGATTGTCACTAATTAGTCATAGAAACTCTACCTGAGCTTAGTTGTTTGTTTATGGGATGGATTGGCATTGATGGATGGGGGTTTCACCCCCCATTTGGAAGATCAATGGGCCACAAGGTTGTCAATTAATGGGCATTAGAGTTATTTGATGTTTGGAGATGATTTGGTGAAGTTTGGGACTGATTGGAAGTGATTTGGTGGAAAAACGGGTTGAAATGGAGAAAACCTGAAAACTGGTCTCAGTGCATGGCCGAGACCAATGTATGGCCGAGATCAGTGTATGGCCGAGACCAGTGTATGGCCGAGACCAGTGCAGGACCGAGCTCAGTACATGGCCGAGACCAGTGCAGTGCAGTGCATGGCCTAGACCAGTGCAGTACATGGCCGAAACCAGTGCAGTGCAGTGCATGGCCGAGACCAGTGCAGTACATGGCCGAGACCAGTGCAGTGCAGTGCATGGCCTAGACCAGTGCAGTACATGGCCGAGACCAGTGCAGTGCAGTGCATGGCCTAGACCAGTGCAGTACATGGCCTAGACCAGTGCAGTACATGGCCGAGACCAGTGCAGTGCAGTGCATGGCCTAGACCAGTGCAGTACATGGCCGAGACCAGTGCAGTGCATGGCCGAGACCAGTGCAGTGCAGTGCATGGCCGAGACCAGTGCAGTGCAGTGCATGGCCGAAACCAGTGCAGTGCAGTGCATGGCCGAAACCAGTGCAGTGCAGTGCATGGCCGAGACCAGTGCAGTGCATGGCCGAGACCAGTACAGTGCAGTGCATGGCCGAGACCAGTGCAGGACCGAGCTTAGTACATGGCCGAGACCAGTGCAGTGCAGTGCATGGCCGAGACCAGTGCATGGCCGAGCTCAGTGCAGGACCGAGCTCAGTGACTGAAATTTCATGGAAAAGATGACCTGATACTTAGGATTTACAGTAGAAAATGTTTAAAGCTGGGACATCCATCTTTCTAGGGTTTTTGGTGTATGCGGTCAATCACCCAGGCCAGGTGTTTGACCGGACACGCTGGAAACCTTTAGAAACGATCTAAGTTATCCAGGAAGCCTGACTCAGGTTTGTCGGTGCACTCGGTTGATCTTCCCGGCCAGGAAATCAACCGAGCTCACAACACATCAGGTTCACCTGGAAAACCCTGATTGTTCCAGTTTTCAACATTTAGGAGATATGATCAGTTGTGGGGCCCATTGACCATCCAAATGAGTATTTGTCAGTGTCCTAAGCCCGAGTCAACGGTGTGGCTCAACCTTGACTCGCGGGGACCACTGTTTAGAGTTTTGGTTGATAATCTAAGATGATTCGACCTCCAAGAGTTGTCATAGATGCCATTAACTAACTAAGCACCAAATACAATATTTTACGGCATTAATGACATCGTTTAGAGATCGAATTACCGGAGATAGACCCGAACCTAAAGTGGCCCATTTACCTAGGATTGGACCGTTGCTTTTCCCGTTGATTCTCTGATTGAAGTTTATACTTCATTATTATTACTCTGTCATTCTTAGATCTTTAGTTTAGTTGTTTACCGTTAATTAATCATAATTGGAAGACCTGAACCTAGGGTATCTAGAGGTGACCCGATGATGTGATTTCGGAGATCATTGACCCGTGTCTGTGTCTAGGCGGGCCCTTATTGGGCCTAAGTGTGGTGATGTGAACCCTTTAGCTTGAAGAGATAGTTTCTATTGGACTGTTAAGTTATATGGATTATAATGGAACTGTTTGTCAGTAGTAGATGGATTGGTTGCCTCGTTTGGACGGTTTTAGACCAGGCCATGTACTGATGGGCCTTGGTATGGATCCAACGAGTGGGCCTGGATCTTGAATGAGATCCAGAGACTGAATTGAGATGTGTGGACCTTATTGAGGTATTGTTAGGACCTTGTTCACGCAAGGCAAAGCCTAGACAGACACAGACCTTAGAGTTATTCTCGAGTCGGCATGAACATTCACTCGGTTGATTTAAGCTCAGCCTGTGGACTGATCATCCCCGGTAGGAGCTAGTTGAGTATGGTGAAGCTATCATGATGAGCTGTGTGGTTAAGACGGCAAGGTGTCATACCGTGCCGAACTGGAGTGATGAGATGATGAGTTGATGAGTGATATTCGGGATTAGTTATTCCCTGGTGAGATTCCCCACCGCGACTGTGTTCAGTATGGGAGGGCCGCGGCATAATATCCCGCGGTATTCCAGCTCGTGTGAATGTGCCACCTTGTTGTAGTAGTTTAGATGTTTTCTATTTATACTGATTCCTTATGATTTAAATGCACAACTGCCTAGTTCTTTTCCCTTGCTATTCATTTAACTTATGTACCCGTCTTTATTTCCTTTGATATATATATGCTATGTTAGTAGTATGCTGTATCTTGCCAGATCGTTTAGATCTGACCCATTCTATGGTGCTTAGGCCTTGACCCAGAGATTCCCGACGACGCATTAGCCCTAGTGGAGGCACCCGTGGCAGGAGAGTACGCTTGGGGCCCGGCCGACACGGATGTCGAGCCGGAGGGCGAGGAGTTTATACATGGGTTTTGAGGGACATTGTTATTTTGGGTTTTTGAGAGATATTCTGTAGCGAGAAGGGTAGAATGAAAATGTATAACTTTGATTAACATTGAATCATTTTAATTAGACATATGTTCTGCTCATACTTTATATATTTATCAATACCTATTGCTTCCGCTTTGTTTAAATCGTTATGCTTCCGCAATATTAAATGTTATAACTATGTTGGTCAAAAAGTTTTAAATTGGACCTCACTGCGGCCTACGATCTTGGAAGTTCTCGGATTTTCCGGGAAGTAGCGCGCCAATTTCGGGAAATCGAGCGAGTATATCGGTATCCGGAATTGGGGCGTTACAGTACTTGACTCCCGAGGGGCTCCTGAGCTCAAAGGTTAAAGCCGATCCGCTCATATCCTGCTCCGATACAAGCACTCGTATGATATCTACCTGGCTCTCCCCCCTTGGCACGATTCGTTGGAGTCGGTCCAATGCTTGACCTGGAAGAAGGTTCTGGTAGTTAAGACTCCCAAGCCTCCAGGGAGGGGGAGTATATTCAGCGCTCAATCTTTAGCCTCCCATCATTCCTCCAACCCATCTCCCCCTGCCGAACCATCTGTTCCTGGTGGGCGACGAGCTGCTAAGAGATCTTCGTGGCGGGTTGCCCCCTCCAGTGCTTCTTCCTCATCCAACTTGAAGCGTACTTTGGTATTTAACATATCCGGTGATTTTTCCTCCTTAGATCCAAAAAGGAAATCTTCTGTGATATCTAGGCGCAAGGCAAAGAATCTCCTCGAGGATCTCGGTGACTTTCCTGTTGGAAGTAGGTGGGCCTTGTGGATAGGTTTTCAAAACTTTTGACCCACTTTACACAGGGATCAACTATCCAGAAGGCTATAAAACTCAATCCAGGATCCATGTTATTAATCTCAGCCATCATGATTGAAAGTCCGGGGATCCGAACCCTAGAGGGGGGGGGTGAATAGGGTGAGCTTCATTTATGATGAATTTTAATCAATTTTAACTTCTTTAAATTAAACTAGTCACAAGTGATGATTACAAATAAAATGCGGAAGCTTAATAAAAACAATCACCACAAAGCAAGCACCATCACACAAGGATTTATAGTTGTAAGACCCCGACCCGAGTGAACCCGATTAGTACTAATTAAGTTGCGTGTTAGTGCTAAGCTTGATTAGTGTTTTTGGCTAAGCTGGGTTTGGAATAGATCTTGATATAGTTTTGGGGAGTTTTGGTTGTCTTGTGATTAGTGGGACCTTTTGGGGTTTTCCTTTTCATAACATTGCATTTGTTTGAGGATTTATCGGAGATTTTTACATTCATGGTTTTAATCCCGTTTTATTGGTATTGTTATTCCATTCAACTTTCATGTTGATCCCGTGTCCATTTGAGATCCCGAAACCCGATTTCTTAGCCTTGAGGGGAAAACAGTCATTGCACACAAAATCTGTACCCAAAACTAGTGGAACCCGCGAAACATATACTTTTTGGAAACTAGATATTTCCACGATCATTTCTTCCTTCTTCGTCGAATTCATCTGAGGTCCCGAAAAAGATGATTTTAGCCCAATTAGATTTGTTGGTGGTGGAGCCCACTCTCCATTTACTTAAGGGAACCCTTCTTCCTCTTTTCCCTTTTTAGCAAACTACAACTTCTCAAAGCTAGGGTTTCCATTTTCCTCTTCTTGTTCTTTCTTCTCCATCTCCAATCCACGCCAAGAATTCATCAATCAAGAAACGAAGATCACCAACCTCTCCCTCATCTTGCATGCTTCATCTTGATACCATTTTTTGGAGAAATCTCCCAACCTTGAGATCTTCTTTGAGCTAGCTCTCTTCATTTGAAGGTCACCCAAGTGAGTAATCCTTCCCATCTTCTAGATTTGTTGTCTCATAGCCCTTGAGAAGCTACATTTGCATTATTGATAGTTCTTTCAATTTCGTTCTTTGTGTAACCCATTTTAGGTTGGTTTGGGGTTTTTTTTTATTGTAGCTTGGAAGTGAGCTTAAGAAGTTATTAGAGGCTTGATTTTTGGCTAGCTTGGACCTAAGGCAAGTGAATGATTGGGTGTTTTAAGTTTTAAATGGTTTGGTGAAGCATTTATGGATTTTCATGCTTTCATTAATGTGTTTATGGTTGAAATAAATGTTCTTGATGGAGAGCCTTATGAATACATTTATGATCATATAGATGTGTTAGCTCATAGCATTTAATTCTTCTTGCTTGGTTCCAGATGTATCTATGTGAAATGGTGTCCTTCTTCTTCTCTTTGCTTGTATGGAATGTGATATGGATGGAGGAGAATGGGATGGATGTGGTTGGAGACTTGAGGTCTTTTGAATGGAGATTTATACTCCTCATTTGATGTATGAAAGTGGTTAAGAAGGGGTTGTAAAAAGGAAGAGTTATTGTGGAGCTGAACTGGTCCGAATTCAGTTTCTGGACAGTTCGCTCGAGCGACCATGACACTTCGCTCGAGCGACCTGTCCAGGAAAGGGTTCGGAGGATTCCAGTAGCATGGTCGCTCGAGCGGACATCCCAGAACTCATTCCAGAGAGTTGTTCGTTCGAAGGCATTTAAATATTCGCTTGACCCAATGAGTTCGTTCGAGCGACCTCAATTTCGCTCGAGCGAACCCACCCAGACAGCCATTCCAGAGAGCGACTCGCTCGAGCGAACTCTGCGGTCCACTCAAGCGATGGGCTCCGTTGGACAGGGCTATGTTTGGGACGATATTTAACTATTTCAATGTTTGGGTCTATTCTCTGGGAACCCCTCGATGGCAAGGAGATTCGCTAAACAATGTATGAGGCCATTCGTGGAAAGAAACCATATCACAAAGATTTCATTCGAAGTTTTGGAAATTCAAGGTGCATAAGGAGCTCGGAATGTCTTCTAACTCGAGGAGTACCAAGTCTTTATTATAAGCGACATACGGGACCCCTATACACTAAATAGATCTTGAAACCAGTATTTTACCCGAATTTGTTATAGTTCATTGTTTCACTTCATTCCAAGATTTATATCATATGATTTGTTTTCCCGAAAGCATGATAGTTACATTAGTAACAGTTATTTGTCCCGAAATGTAATGCCCGACAGGAAATGACAGTGTGCCCTTGAGCACCCCCGTCTTGCTCGTTTATTTATTGTACTTGATTTACTTGCATATGTCTCGATTTGTTATGTGAGAACCCGACCGCTAATCTCTTGGATTAGTGTTGTTTTATTTGTGGATTAGTTTCTTTTAGTGGGATTAGTATTTGTTGGGTTGAGTTTGTGAGCTAGAATGGTTTTTCTTCTAGTTTTGGGCTTTTGAGTGCTTTGGTAGCTTGTGGGGCCCTTTGGGGGTTCCCTTTTCGGCTTTGCATTTACTTGTGAGATTTTTCCGATTTGTTTCGTATTGTGTTTTTGGCCCGTTGCATTCATCTTGAGGAATCCTACAACTTTCATGTTGATCCCGTATCCATTTGAGAACCCGAAACCCGATTTCTTGGCCTTGAGGGCAAAACAGTCATTGCACACCAAATCTGTACCCAAATCTCGATATTCTCGAAACCCGCGAAACATACACTTTTTGGAAACTAGATATTTCGACGAACATTTCTTCCTTCTTCGTCGAATTCATCCGAGGACCCGAGAGAGATGATTTCAGCCAATGTAGCTCCTTAAGTTGTGGGACCCAACCTCCCAAGTGTTAACAAGGAGACCCTTCCCTTCCTTCTCCATTTTCATGTTCCAGCACAACTATTGAGTCTAGGGTTTTCCTTGCTTTTCTCTTCTTCTTCTTGCTTCTCCATCTCAAATCCTCACAAATCTTGCACCAAACTCGAAATGGAGATTACCAATCTCTTCCTCATCTCACAAGCTTCCTCTTGATACTATTTTTAGAAGAATCCATCAACTTTGAGACTCCCTTTGAGATAACTCTCTTCATTTGAAGGTCATCCAAGTAAGTGTTCTTATTCATCTCCTAGATTAGTGTTCCTCTAGCCCTTGAGAAGCTACATTTGCATTATTGTTGGTTCTTTCATTCTCATTCTTTGTGTAACCCATTTTAGGGTTGTTTTTGGGGGTTTTTTTTTTATTGTAGCTTGGCTTTAAGCAATAGAGGTGAATAGAGGCTTGTTTCCAGCTAGCTTGGACTTGAGGCAAGTGAATGTCTGGATGTTTTTAAGTTTGAAATGGTTTGGTGAAGTATTTATGGTTTTCATGCTTTCATTGATTGCTTTTATTGATGTTTCATGGTTGAAATAAATGATCTTTACACATCTTGATAGCCTCATTTAATGTCTTGGAATCATGTGTTTAAGTCATCTTGTTTATGGTTCTATGTGGTTGATCATGTGTTGGAAGGAAAGGAAAAAGGAAAGGAAAAAGGGAAGAAAAAAAATCAGTATCCCGGACCTGCTGCACGCCCAGGTCCGATCGATCGGACCTACAGGCCGATCGATCGGTCTGTCTTTTAACTGTAAGACTTTTTGGGCCGATCAATCGGCCGATCGATCGGACCCTGTGCATTTCTGGTACAGAAATTTCGACTCAGTTTGAGTCCAGTGAAATTTGATATTGTTTTTTTTTTTTTGAAACCTTTGGGCTTTCTATGAGTCCTAGGGGTATATACCTTAGTGGTAAGACCAATTATACCCTAATCTAAGGTCTCTAAGACTAGGGAACTAAAAAGAAAGAATGGTGATGATCTAGGCACTAATTCTCGGTTTTAGGTGGGACCCTGGCTACCCTCTTTGGACTGTTTGGACCATGTGTGAGAATGTCTTGAGCCGACATGCCTCACGGTTGGTTCGGTGGCATCGGAGTTCAATCCATCTCAATCTTGAACGGGATGGAACGACGCGATATCTTCTTTATATCTAAACACAAGTCTTTCCCTTGGTTATCGCGAATTCTATTCCTTTCGGTGACTGAATAGGTTGCTCGATGTTTCCGGATTAATGTCATGCCTAGGATGGACCGTTTATGATCTTGATTCTTTTCTATTGTAACATCTAGTACTACCCATAAGCTCATTTTAAGTTTGGAAAATCGAAAAGTGCATAAGGAGCCCGGAATGTCTTCAAACTCAAGGAGTACCAAGTAATTATTATAATCGACATACGGGGCCCCTATTCACTTAAATAGATCTTGAAATTAATACTTTTACCCGAAATGGTTATAGTTCATTGTTTCACCTCATTTCCCGAGATTTGCATTACATGACTTGTTTTCCCAAAAGCATTGAAGTTACTCTGGTAACAGTTATTGTCCCGAAGTGCATTGCACCACATAATATGTCAGTGTGCCCTTGAGCACCCCCGTCTTGCCCGTTTGATTATGTATTTGTACTTGGTTTACTTGCATGTGTCTCGATTGTATTTGACCTATGAGTCAGCACCACTAAGCTTGGATAACCCTGTTGGTCTGATCCACCGACTTGGAGATCCCCCTCTTGTCCCGCCAGCTGCAGCTTGGATCCCGCTACCCGGTTATTACCGTGGTCTTGTCCCGATACCGCAGATGGCTACTGTGGTCCCCAATGCCCGGCTCGCTACCGTGGTCATGTATAGTATATGTATATGCATTCATGAGATCCACTGTTTCTCCTCACCTCGAGTGACTGAGATCAGTGCCTAGTATATGTATATGAATTTATATGAGATCCCCTGTTTCTCCTCACCTCGAGTGACTGAGATCAGGGCCTAGTTATTGCTCTATCGCTTTAGTGATAGAGGACTTAGCTTCGTGTGGTTGCCATCTTGCCAGTTCCCGATTCCTTGGATACCCGACACGTTTTATATTACTTACTTGCTTTCCGATAAATGATTCGTTTCCTTTATGAAAGTTGTTATTTAAACAAGTGTTAATATTCTCCAATGTAAATTCAGTTATTATTATATTGTCTTCTGTTCTTTGTACCCGCACATGTTTTAGATGGATGCCGGTTGGGCGAATACCCATGCTTTTACATATATTTCAAACGATCGATGGTTTTACTAGATTTATGTGATTACACATGTTTTAAATGAATACCCAAATTGTTAAATATCCGTGCTTTGTTTTAAATGACATTTGGCTTGTGAGATTCCTATGTTTATACCTGTTTTAAATGATTACCCGATTTGTTAAATATCCATGCTTTGAAATATGTTTCAAATGACACTTGTTTGCCAGATCCCTACGTTTATACCTGTTTTAAATGATACCCGATTTGTTTAAATATCCATGCTTTGAAATACGTTTAAATGAACACTAGTTTTGTCAGATTTCTTTGGTTACACCGGTTTTAAATGAACACCCGGTTTGTTAAACATCCGTATTTTCACATATGTTTCAAATGGACATTGGTTTTGCTAGACTGCTATGAATACCTGGTTTGTTGTATACTTATGTTTTTACTTAAGTTTCAAATGAACGTTGTTTTGCCATACCGCTATATTTATACATGTTTTAGACGAACACCCGATTGTCAAATATCTATGATTATAGATGATGTAAATGAACACATGTTTTATTAGATATTCATGTTTTACCCATGCTTGAAATGAATACAGGTTTTCCCCGAGATTCCCGACTTTGCACCCGTTTAATTATATGCAGCATTTGATCGAATAACATGATTTATCTTATGTTTTATTCTTCAGTATATTTGTTGTCTTTTCATCCACCTGCCAGACCGTCATGTCTGACCCACTACTTTTGGTACTCAGGTTCAGATTTCTTCGTCCCGAGATGAGTGCTTTTATTGGCTGTGGAGCCATGTTTTGCAGGTTGTTCTGTCGGCTATGTCATGTAGACATCGAGCTTGACATTGGAGCTACGTCATATTTGGGGTAGTGATTATAGCTTACTGTTGTATGGCTTTTATTAACCTTTTCTTGGGATTCTTAATTAATGTACATTGATAATTGTAACTTGAACATATTTGGGAATGTAATATCCTGTTACTGTCAGCTCTGTAATTTATTGTGATGGTTTACTCCAGTCTGATATGATTCTTGATATGATAGCTATATGCTAAAGGTTGAGTGCGATGCGGAATCCGATGGCCACGGACTCCGGGTCACAATGCCACGAAAGCTTCCGCAAAATATTCAGAATGTATTCAGAATGTGTTGTCTTCACACACGCGGATCTTGGGAGAAGTAAAATACATTTATGCTTTAATCCCATTCCCGCCCCCGAGGTTTCGGTTCGGGGGGGTGACATGTTATTTGTCCTATGAGTCGGCATCACTAAGCTTGGATACCTTGTCGGTTTGATCCACCGACTTGGAGATCCCTTTTCCGTCCCGCCAGCTGCAGTTTGGATCTCGATGCCCGGTTTATTACCATGGTCCCGTCCCGTATATTTATCTTGTATATATGATTTGCGTTGAATCTCCCCACCTTGTGTGACTGAGATCAACGTCCCGTTACACTGTTGTCACTTTAGTGACAGAGGACTTAGCTTTATGTGATTGCCATCTTGTTAGTTCCCGATTCCTTGGTTACCTTATATGTTTTATCTTATTTGCCCGTTTTCTAGCAAATGATTTATCTGCTTTATGAGAGTTCTTGTTTAAACAGATTCTATGCTTTTCAAGGTATTTCCTTTATTACTACCTGTTGTTGTATCTTTCATTCTCTTGCCAGACCGTCGTGTTTGACCCATTTGCTTTGGTACTCAGGTCCCGTTGCTGGCTACCTTGAGGAGGAGCCGGAGGAGGTGGTAGGTGAGCCGCAACCTCTAGTCGAGTGGCGTGCTGACAATGTCATGTAGACATTGGGTTGCTAAGAGAGGCGTTTCATTTTAGGGAAAACTATTTACCCATTCATTGGGTTATTGTTTTGTCTATATTGGCCTTTGTTGGCATCTATTTTTGGGAAATGTAATTAAATGCTAATTGTACAAACCTTAATTTACTTTGGGTAACATGCTATAGAACGTTGCTCATTCTGATACAGTTTTTGATACTTGATGTTAATGCTTTCATGACTAGAGATACTCTGACTATTTGATTTGCTACACGCTTCTGCACTTAATAGAAATGTTCATTGATGGTTGGGATATCCTCACCGCAGACACCTGTGGGAAATTAAATATGAGTATGTTGTTATTAAACAGATGTAATGTCCCGATCCCGGATCCGTCCTTCGGATTCCCGGTCCGGGGTCCCGACAATAGTGGTTCGGCCTCAATGACTACATCCACTACCGGCTTGTGATCCAACACCCCACCGGATTTCCACTATTTATGCTTTTCAATAGGCTAAGCAATAACCTTTACAATGATGTTTTTCAAGGCTCAACATCAACCTATACATTATGCTTTTCTTAGGCTAAGCAATAACCTCTTCAACCAACGGTTGGTTATCTCTCTAATTAGTGTCTATAATACACTTGATGGAGATTCAATTAAGCTCATTACAATGCCTCTTAATTAGGCGGATATGGAAGTGAAAAACTAACTCACACAAACACTTAATGAATGCAAAGATGTATGCCCATGTTATGTGTGTGTGATGTCCTCAATCATTTTGAAAATGAAAGCTCATAAATGTATGCCTAAGGCTTTTGAAAGTTTTAGCTCATAAAAACATTTATGATTGAGGAAATGCTAATCACATGTTAAAACTAACTTGTAAAAGATATACATTTGTATCCTAAACAAGTTGTGAAAATTCAAAGACCAAAACGTGTGAAGCATAGGGATGTCAATCAAATCAACAATGTAGCTCATAAAACATAAAAATAGATTTGATTGAAATTAGGGGACAAATCATATGTGCTTAAAAAATTCAACTTGAATATGATATACCTATCAAAGAAAGGCAAGTTGTGAAAGTTTAAAACAAAGATACATATGATTTGTAAAGATGTTGAATCCAAAACATAAGATATATTTGAAAGTGATTTGCTTATGATGAAAAACAACAACCAATGATTCAACCAAGTATATGAATCATGTTACATATGATTTGAAAGATTCTTTCATTAACATGATCTACTTAGATTTACCAATTAAAGTACTACTTGGATTGAATCAAGGTGATGCATCCAAAACAATAGATCAATTCAAAACATAAATATGTTAAGGACACAACTCCTAACCCTTGTATCCATGGCCACACAAGCCCAGTCTATTTGTAGGGGTATATAACAACAAATCATAGTTTAACATGCTACTAAAGATTTACCAAAGATAAAAACAAAACATAAAAACATATGATTTGTAAAGATGTTGAATCCAAAACATAAGATAGTTTTGAAAGTGATTTTCTTATGTTGAAAAACTACAACCAAAGATTCAACCAAGTATATGAATCATGTTACATATGATTTCAAAGATTCTTTCATTAACATGATCTACTTAGGTTTACGAATTAAAGTACTACTTAGATTGAATCAAGGTGATGCATCCAAAACAATAGATCAATTCAAAACATAAATATGCTAAGGACACAACAAATCATAGTTTAACATGCTACTAAAGATTTACCAAAGATAAAAACAAAACATGAAAACATATGATTTGTAAAGATGTTGAATCCAAAACATAAGATAGTTTTGAAAGTGATTTTCTTATGTAGAAAAACAACAACCAAAGATTCAACCAAGTATATGAATCATGTTACATATGATTTCAAAGATTCTTTCATTAACATGATCTACTTAGGTTTACCAATTAAAGTACTACTTGGATTGAATCAATGGTGATGTATCCAAAACAATAAATCAATTCAAAACACAAAACATGTTAAGGACACAACACCTCATAGTTTATCACGCTATAAAAGATTTACCAAAAATAAAACAAAGCATGAAAACATATGATTAAGGAAAGTAGAGCCTACTTGGTGATTTAACTTCATTAATCCATGCTTTAGCTTTCCTAATGATCCCCTTCATCCCTTAGTTCATTTCCCTTTGATTGGCCTCAAAACCTCTCAAGGATGTCCTCTTGATCATCAATCTTTTCAAAGGAATGAACCACTATTTATAGCCAAAGAGTGCCCAACGGCTCTTTCCCGGTCGACCTGGCCCTTCCCCGGTCGACCTGGCCTTCACAACGGTTAAAAAATAGACCGTTGACAGGAGCCCCAACGGCTCATTCCCGGTCGACCTGCTTGGGCTCGGTCGACCGGGTCCCTGTTGAGCCAGTCGACCGGGCCCACTGCGGGTCGACAGAGCCTGGGGACCCAAATTCCCTAAAATGCATATTTTACATATTTTTCAAAGTTTCTCATGAGGGAACTTTTGGGGCCACTGAACCAAGCATGGAATCATGTTTTAAATCACACCAAGAGGGTGAAAAACATGAGACACAAAAAGCCTAAAAAGATTTGAAAGCTTTTAAAACCAAAGGCTTGCTTGATTTCTAAAACTTCTTTTCAAAAACAAATGCATCCAAGTTTAAAACCAAAACATGCATAACTCAAAGATTCTCCAAGTCTAAAAACCAATGCATGTATAAAAACAAGATTTCAAGATTTTCTAAATCAATGCATATGTGTGTAAATCAAATGATGCTAGAATGATAATGCATCCATCAAATTGCAATCTACAAAATTCCTAACAATCTCCCCCTTTGCAATTTAATGGCAACTCACTCACCACTGAACATACACACTAAGTCTTCAGCTCCCCCTAAGCTGGACAAGTCTTGAAATCTCTTGGATGCTTCTTCTCTTAGGTTGGGCTCTTGGTTCCTTTCTTCATTCTTCTTGATGCTTGGAGCTTGATCATTCTTCAATCTTTCTTTCTTTAGCCAAGTATCTTCTTTAGCTCCCAAGCTTTCTTTCTTCTATTAGCTCTCCCCCTTTGACCATGCCTCTCTCTCCCTTTGGCAAGGTATGTACTCTCTCCCCCTATAGAAGATCATACAAAATCTCCCCTTAGGAAGTTTGAACATTCTCTTCACCCTTTTGAGAACTTGAATGCTCTCTCCCCCTTTGACATTAAATTGCAAAGGTACCTACACACATGAAATAAGGAAAATACCTTTTAGTAGCACCTGTTAACAAAAGAAATTGAAAATGAAATTCATAACAGGTTATCATGTGTGGAATAAGTCTCTAAGGGTTCAAAGGCAATCCAAGGGTCAATTTGATCAAAACTAATACTTCCTATGAAGGTTTACACTCCCCCTCAATCCATTCTCTCCTTTTGTCAAACTTTTGACAAAGATATAACTATTTGGTGCAAGGAGAAGATGGTTTAACCAATTGAGGGTCAACTTCAAGAGAAGGATTAGATTCATTTAACTATTGAGCACAATATGATCAGATTACCAAAAGAGAGCAAGGCCAAGGAGAAAAGCAATCATGGATACCAATTGGAAAAACAAAGGTTACCAATTGAGATTCAAAGATAAGTCTATTAAAACAATCACTTTAAAATGGATTTAAAAATATAACTATTAGGAAAAATCCAAATTAGAGCTATCCATGATGAAATGAGGTTTATTAAACATAGCATCAATCAATCTAACTATGAAGAACATATGCTATGAAAGATTTGAAATCATTTCATTCAAACAATAAATATGACTATTAATGTGCAAGAATGAGTGAAATGAAATTCAACCATGAAGCCAACCTCAACTAATAACCAACCAAGATTATGAATACATAAACATGGTGGTCATAAGATATACCTATATGAGCAAGAGAGGAGGCAATCATGAAAATTATGATGCTAATGGTGTGTGACATGGAGCAAATATATTACTATCAAGTTCAATCCAATGTACACAAGGTTTATCACATTCACAAGAAATCAAATCAATCGAAAATTATACCAATTGAAACCAATTGAATTTGACAACATGTTTAAGAGCAAGAATGTGACAAACACAAAATTCCATCAAGCATCATAAATAGATATTCATCACTTTTAAAGATATAACTAATGAGCATAGTGATGAACAAGGTAAATTGCAATGCAAAAGGATATAACTTTGAAATGCATGCAATTTTCAAAGTGACTAAATCATATGAATTCAACATCTAAGATATCCATCAAACATATAGAAATACGAGGAATGGATTTCAAAGAGTTTCATATGATCAAGATCACTACTATGATGTTGAAACATGTACAAGGATGACATCACTTAGAGAATATACATGAATCAATATCATAACCATCCAAAAAAAAATATGACTAGAAAGCATAGAGGATGGATTTTAGTTCTAGTATGGTTTCTACAAATATAACTAAGATCACAACCCTACATAGAACGATTTGACATTTGCATAGAGAGGATCAATCAACACTCAAGATCTAACTCATACCATATCATCAATAAAGAATATAATTATGTGAGCACAAGAAGGTATGAAGTTAAAAGGATCAATCTATCATGCAACATCTCCACTATTAGCAAATGTACTAAGCTTACAATGCAATGGAAAATGGATATGAGGTTTAAACCAAATGAACTTAGCACATAAAATCACATATGTACTTATTAGGCTCAAATGATAATGAAACAAAAGATTTTATTTTAAAGCACATACACAATCATCAACTTGCATTAATGAAAATATATACCAAGTTAGGCACAAACATGTAAATCAATGAAACCATATCCAACCAAGCAATGTAAGATATCACAATCAATTTGCATAAAGAAAGTAACTAAATGAGCAAGGGTGCAAATTGTTTGTAAAAATTATTTCCTTCCAAATGATAAAATTATAATTAAGCACAAGGAAATAAATTCAAAGAAAATGCTTCTATAAATACAACCAATAAAGCTTAGAACATTTTCCAAAGTTTTTCAAATCACTACAATATATGAAATTCCATCAAAGAATCATTTATAGAATTATGAGCAAGTGATTTTGAAAAGCAAGAAATGTACTATTGTAAATTTTCAATTTGTATTCTAAAAATGACAATAGACACTTGAACACATATTTTCCATACCAAGAGATATAACTTGAAAAATCAATGGAAAACTTAAATAGATTCAAATCATTTGATTTACAAAATAGATCTAACTATGACATTCATCAAATGATTTTCCAACATCAATTGATCATGAAAAATCTAGCTATGAAAGCATTTGTAATCACAATCAATTGATCATGAATAGATATGCACTACAAGAGATATAACTATATGAACAAAATGCAAATCCATCATGAAAATATTGCAATCAAAGGATTTTGAAAACCATGAGATATAACTATAAAGGTTCATGAAGACAAAATCAAATGATCACAAAGAAACATTGCATTTTAAAAGATGTGACTATAAAGAAACAAAATGCAAATGTAACATGACCAACAAATAGATATAACTAAAAAGAATAGGTTGGTCTAGAGAGGATCAAGGCCTTAAGGTTAGTCTAAATGAATACCAATGAAGATACACCTAAGGTCTTGAAAAGGATGTCCTTGAGAGTTCATATAGAGGACTCACCAACTCTTGAATATATAACTTGAAAAAGTATTAGAGTGGTGCAATGATACTAGGGGAAATTTAATTTTCAATCATAGTGGAAATCATCACAAAGATATGCAATAAAATACAACACAAGGGTTCTAATCTAGCAAGGATCAACTTCGAGTTGTTAAGCCCAAAAATGGAGTAACCCGCTCTGATACCAATCGAAAGTCCGGGGATCCGAACCCTAGAGGGGGGGTGAATAGGGTGAGCTTCATTTATGACCAATTTTAATCAATTTTAACTTCTTTAAATTAAACTAGTCACAAGTGATGATTACAAATAAAATTCGGAAGCTTAATAAAAACAATCACCACAAAGCAAGCACCATCACACAAGGATTTATAGTGGTTCGGCCTTAATGCCTACATCCACTACCGGCTTGTGATCCAACACCCCACCGGATTTCCACTATTTATGCTTTTCAATAGGCTAAGCAATAACCTTTACAATGATGTTTTTCAAGGCTCAACATCAACCTATACATTATGCTTTTCTTAGGCTAAGCAATAACCTCTTCAACCAACGGTTGGTTATCTCTCTAATTAGTGTCTATAATACACTTGATGGAGACTCAATTAAGCTCATTACAATGCCTCTTAATTAGGCGGATATGGAAGTGAAAAACTAACTCACGCAAACACTTAATGAATGCAAAGATGTATGCTCATGATGTGTGTGTGTGATGTCCTCAATCATTTTGAAAATGAAAGCTCATAAATGTATGCCTAAGGCTTTTGAAAGTTTTAGCTCATAAAAACATTTATGATTGAGGAAATGCTAATCACATGTTAAAACTAACTTGTAAAAGATATACATTTGTATCCTAAACAAGTTGTGAAAATTCAAAGACCAAAACGTGTGAAGCATAGGGATGTCAATCAAATCAACAATGTAGCTCATAAAACATAAAAATAGATTTGATTGAAATTAGGGGACAAATCATATGTACTTAAAAATTCAACTTGAATATGATATACCTATCAAAGAAAGGCAAGTTGTGAAACTTTAAAACAAAGATACATATGATTTGTAAAGATGTTGAATCCAAAACATAAGATATATTTGAAAGTAATTTTCTTATGATGGAAAACAACAATCAAAGATGCAACCAAGTATATGATTCATGTTACATATCATTTCAAAGATTCTTTCATTAACATGATATACTTAGATTTACTAATTAAAGTACTACTTGGATTGAATCAAGGTGATGCATCCAAAACAATAGATCAATTCAAAACATAAATATGTTAAGGACACAACAAATCATAGTTTAACATGCTACTAAAGATTTACCAAAGATAAAACAAAACATGAAAACATATGATTTGTAAAGATGTTGAATCCAAAACATAAGATAGTTTTGAAAGTGATTTTCTTATGTTGAAAAACAACAACCAAAGATTCAACCAAGTATATGAATCATGTTAAATATGATTTCAAAGATTCTTTCATTAACATGATCTACTTAGGTTTACCAATTAAAGTACTACTTGGATTGAATCAATGGTGATGTATCCAAAACAATAAATCAATTCAAAACACAAAACATGTTAAGGACACAACACCTCATAGTTTATCATGCTACAAAAGATTTACCAAAAATAAAACAAAGCATGAAAACATATGATTAAGGAAAGTGGAGCCTACTTGGTGATTTAACTTCATTAATCCATGCTTTAGCTTTCCTAATGATCCCCTTCATCCCTTAGTTCATTTCCCTTTGATTGGCCTCAAAACCTCTCAAGGATGGCCTCTTGATCATCAATCTTTTCAAAGGAATGAACCACTATTTATAGCCAAAAAGTGCCCAACGGCTCTTTCCCGGTCGACCTGGCCCTTCCCTGGTCGACCTGGCCTTCACAACGGTAAAAAAACAGACCGTTGACAGGGGCCCCAACGGCTCATTCCCGGTCGACCTGCTTGGGCTCGGTCGACTGGGTCCCTGTTGGGCCGGTCGACCGGGCACACTGCGGGTCGACCAAGCCTGGGGACCCAAATTCCCTAAAATGCATATTTTGCATATTTTTCAAAGTTTCTCATGAGGGAACTGTCGGATGTGAATTTTGATCCCCCCGGGGAGGGAAATCGCCATTCATCTATATGTGCTATTTAAATTTTACATCGAAAATGAGGATTCTGACTACCCTCAAAATCGACGGATCACAATCGCCAGCTACGGTAACGGCCGTAACACCGTTCTTCGACAAAAGCCAAAGAAAAATGGGAGAAAATAAGTGGGTGGGTTCTTCTCTCGTCTAATGTGCTGCCGGCAACACACGACGGTTTTCCTGTCACATTAATTCAGGTCTCTTTGGGTCTCTTTAATATTGGGTCAATTCAGGGTTACGTGTCAGAATCCAAATAAGGTTAATCCTCACATAGCATCATCATAGTATATCCAAGTAAAGTAAAATAATTAAAATAAAGAAAATAAAAAGGGGGGAGGTGCCAAATATTTAAGAAGATGATCGGCCCCGTTCCCGGGTACCCCCTTCTAATCCCTTGGCAAAGTAGGGTTTAAAGGCTGACTTTTCAAATCAAGATGATGATGCAAATGAGACTTTGACTTGTGATTTCTGTGTTTTTCGTGTGCGATACACGAGTGATAAAGTAAAAAGCCGATGGGCTGTAATTGATTGAAGGTGGCCGATGGGCCGGTGTTTGTTTTAGAGGGCCGATGGGCCGTGATTGATTTAGAGGTGGCCGATGGGCCGAAATAAAAATATGCAAAGTGTGTGAAATCACTCATCTCATCTAATTATTCTCATTTATTCAATTTTAGAAGTCAGTTCTTTGTTCCCTTTTATCATTAAGTTCGATTAAATATCTGGCACCTGAGGTGGAAGAAGAAATAAAGGAAAAATCTTTTTGGGTTTATTTTGTTGGTTTTATAGTTTTTATGGATTTTTTATGTTGGGCTAGAAGGGCCTAACTAGGGGATTTTACTTGGATTTACGTGATTAATGCTTTATTACTGATCATCGGATTAACCCTAACCTAAGGTCCTAAACCGTCTACATCAGCTCTCCCGGTCCCCTAACGAAACAAGAAAAGTGATGGGACGAAGCCTAATGCTCTAATCTATCTAATGAGGAAATCTGATATAATCCTAGGGTGCAAATAGCCTAAGCTTGATAACTCTGCCTAAAGAATTTGGTTAATTAAGGTTTTAGTCGATTCGGTTTGTTTTAAGTTATGAGTTGATTAAGAGCGATTTAGGGATGTTTTAAGATTCTACTTAAGTTGTTTAAGGGTCAGGGATTTCAAGTTTTAATTCGAGAAGTGAAATGATGTCGAAATCGACGGACAGGAATGGCAGAGGACTTGGGCGCCCAGGGGGTGGCGCCTAGGTCACTCTAGTGACTTGGGCGCCCAGGCAGTGGCGCCCAAGTGGCTGTTTCTTGGTGGTTTGGCTAGTGGGGTGGTATCGTTGTTATCTTCGGAATCCCGGGGATTCTTACTTAATGAATTTTAATGTTCCAAATTGTTTTAATTCTCTGGTGTTCAAATGTCAAAATTATTCGGATCTGAATTTTGAAACAAAACCAAGGATTCGCGTTTTAGTGCAAATGGAAGGATAGGTACCAAGGGGGTGACTCCCAGGTGATGGCTTGTGCTCTTTGGGTATTCTAGATGGGACTAAGTTCTCGGTTTTTTGGGATCTAGGGATTATGTTGGGTTCTGTTTTTAGTTAGTTTAAGTTATAAGGTGTTTAGTTATTTGTTTTTGGTCGAGGTAGTAGGTCGGGGTGAAAATGTAGGATAGGCGCCACAGGGGTGGTGCCTAGGTGGTCGTTTGTTGGTTCCTAAGGGTTTTGGGTGCTAAGTCCGAATTGATTAAAGTCTTAAGTATTTTAAGTTAAAAGTGTTTTAATATGTGGATTGGGATTGGTTTGAATGTTAATTAATTAGGCTAAGTTGTTGGTCGGGGTTCTTATGAAAACAGGTAGGCTGGGCGCCCAGGGTGTGGTGCCCAGGCGGAAATGGAGGATGGGCGCCCAGGGGGTGGCACCCAAGTGGACTGTTCTGTGGTTCAAGTCGGTTTCATATTTTTTTGGTTGATTTGAGGTTGAACCTTTATGGTTTGATGTATTTTAAAATAAAAGTGTTTTGCTGTGTTGTTAGGATTAAATTAGGTTCTAATTAATTAGGTCTCTTTACGATTCGGGAGGCTAGGCGCCCAGAGGATTAAGTTTTGAGTTGGTTCGATGATCTTTAAGTTAATTCGAAGTCGGACTTCTTACTTCAATTGTTTTAAATTCAATGGAGTTCTGAAGTGTTGATTATGATTGAATTCGGGTTTAGTTTCAAGTGGGGTTTCTTAGTGATTGGGTAGGATAGGCGCCCATAGGGTGGTGCCCAAGTGGATGTGGAAGGATGGGCGCATAGGGGGTGGCGCCCAGGTGTCTGTTTTTATGGTTCGAATTGGTTTTATGTTTTTGAGTGAATTCAAGATCAAATTGATTGAAGTTTCAAGTCTTTTTAAATTGACAATGTTTTAATGTATTGGTTCGGGTCTAATTAGTTAAGTTTTAATTTCAATTGATGGCCTCCAAGGAAATGGGGTAGGATAGGCGCCACAGGGGTGGTGCCAAGGTGTCTCAGAAGGATGGGCGCCCAGGGGGTGGCGCCTAGGTGGACTGTTTTGGGTTTTGTTGGTTTTGTGCTTTTAAGTTGATTCGAGTTCGAATTGATTAGGATTTCAGGTTTCTTAAGTCTAAAAGTGTTTTATTATGTTAATTAGGATTAAATTTGGGTTGTGATTAATTAGAAGTTTTAATTAAGGGTTCCTTAGTGATGGGATAGGATGGGCGCCAAGAGGGTGGTGCCCAGGTGTCTCGGAAGGATGGGTGCCCAGGGGGTGGCGCCCAGGTGGACAGTTTTGGGTTTTGTTGGTTTTGTGTTTTCGAGTTAATTAGAGGTTGAGTTGATTAGGGTTTTAATTATTTCAGGTTTAAAATGTTTTACTGTGTTGATTCGGATTAGTTTAAGGTTTTAATTAATTGGTTTAAGCTTTAACCGGGGTGTCTTAGGGAATGAAGAGGTTGGGCGCCCAAGTGGCTGCGGAAGGATGGGCGCCCAGGGGGTGGTGCCCAGGTGACTATGTTTTGGGTTTTAGGTGTTTTATGTTCTTCGTTGCTTTTAATCCGAATTAATTAGGCCCTTAAAGGGATTAAAAGTGTTCTTAATGATTTGATGGTTCTTAAGTTAATTAATTATGATGTTCTAATTAATCTTAGGGTTTATCCTACTTAGGTGCTAAATTCGATAACCTAGACTATCTAACTATTATTTTTGGGTTTTCCGGATATCTTTTTAATTTGTTTTTGGTTTCCTCTCCAATTTACTAAAGAATAAGGAAAGAGAAGAAGTGATTTTATGTTTTATGGTATTTTTGGGTTTTTTGTATGACTCTACGATTCGAATGATATGATGTGAAGTGTGACAAAGATGGTAATTCGGAGTTCTGAACACATCAGACAGTCAAACATATCATTATCAAACAGTTTCTAAGTAAACTAAATGCGGAAGATCGGAAGTTATGCACGAAGGTGGAAAAAATCCACTTGGTGTGGTGCCTACCCTGCTCAGTCAGGGTTTTCAATGGCTCACAATGAATGCACAAAAAAAAAACTTATTATTTTCAACACAATTTCCGATATTCAGCGACTGATGCGAATTCCTAATGCGAACTATTAATGATGCAGCTAACAAATCTACGAGAAAATGATGCAACGGGCGAAGTTTTAAAACCCAGACCCAGTTTCAGAAGAGTAGGCGCCCAGGGGGTGGCGCCCAGCCTTCCTGCTAAGGGCTTTTCGTGATCTCTTTGATATAAATGATAATAATGATACTGTTAATGCGAGATCTAACCTAGTTATGCAATTAGAATTATGAAATCAATGCAGATCTGCTATATTAGAATGAACCTAAACATGTTTCTAGTATGATGAGATGCTAATATCAGTTTTAACACAAGCTAATGTAGATCTATGATGCTCAAATGATCCTAAACATATTTCTAAGCATTTATGCCAATGGAATGCAGTAAAAAGAAAGGGGAGATCTAGGAATACCGGTATATGACGCATTTCTCAAGTTCTTAGAATCAAGCTTTCGCGAAATCCCATAGCCCCAGTTGAAGATATGGAAGCCTTCTTCTTTACCTCTTCTTCTTCTTCTCTAGATCTAAAACTCTTTCTCTAATGATGGCTACCTCTTCTTCTCCTTCCTTATTCTCTATTTTCTCTCTTTTCTTTTAGGGTAGCTCCCTTTGCAAATGGGGGTTAAGAGGGATTATATAGAGGCTTTGGGACGAGTTTAGGAGGGCTAGGGCTTCATTAATTCGTGCTTCTTGAAGGTTTCACGCATCTCAAGGCGACTTAAGTCGTTTTAGGGTGAACTAGGGTTTGAGAGAGAGGGTGGGCGCCCATGGGGTGGCGCCCACATGGTCTGTGCTGTCTGGGCGCCCACGGGGTGGTGCCTATGTGGAATTCAGGGCTGGGCGCCACATGGGTGGTGCCTAGGTGGTTCGGTTCGTCTTCGGTGCGTGGTCCCTATGTTTGAGCGGTCCCGGGCTACTTTCAAGCCATCCTAGTGGAATTTGGAAGGTGGGCACCCACCATGGGGTGCCTAGATGACTTGAACAGTGTGGGTGCCACAGGGCTGGTGCCTATGTGGAATTCAGTAGGGTGGGCGCCACATGGGTGGCGCCTAAGTGGAGTCGATTCATCTTTGGAGTTCGGTCCCTACGTTGAATGGCCCAGGTTCATTTTCAGCCCAACTAGTGGAATTTGGAGGGTGGGCGCCCACCATGAGGTGTTTAGGTGGCCCTGGGCAGTATGGGCGCCCAGCATGGGGCGCCTATGTGGAATTCAGCAGCCTAAGCGCCACATAGGTGGTGCCTAGGTGATTTTGACATCTTCTTGAGACAAACTTGGCTCATAACTTTTGACCCGCTTATCGGATTTGGACGTTCTATATATCGTCGGAAAGCTCTCGGAGTCAAGAATCCAATGGTCCAAATGTCCTGATGATTAGGTACTGGAAAGAAGGGGGAACCTATGGACCAATGGAACCCACTCCGTAACTTCGGCTAATCGGGTGACGTTAGGGAAAATTAGGGTTTGATAAGTGTGGGCGCCCAGCCTAGGGCGCCTATGTGATTCTGGGAACTGTGGACGCCCAGCCTAGGGCGCCTATGTGGTTTTCAGTAGGTGGGGCGCCACTTGGGTGGTGCCTAAACGGATTTCGTCATTTCTTAACTTCGGAAGTTCATAACTTTCGACTCGTTGGTCGGATTTGGATGTTCTATATATGGTCGGAAAGCTCTTGGAACGTAGAATCTATTGGTTCATATGTAATAGTGATCGGACGTTGGAAAGAAGAAGGGAATTTGGATCAACGATTCTAACCTCTTAATTTGTGTTAGTCATATGATACGTAGGCAAACTAATTGTAATATCTTGAACAACCTGAGTGTGTTCTATGTAGTCTGGAAAGGGTTTGGAATAGTGTTGTAGTCCATGCCTGGTATGAGTAGTGGGTTGAACTCGAGATCTCAACGCGATTCGGCCTTTTCTCTCACAATTTCTATGAATTGCCGAACTAAGTCTAAAATTATCAACAAGTATCTTCATCGTCATTAATTAATTTGAATTATGCCATTAATCATTCAATTATGGGTGGAATGGGGGCATCATTATATATGATAAGTGTTTAAGGCTATCATAGGTGACCAAAATGAGGTGTCTACAGAAACTTTTGGGGCCACTGAACCAAGCATGGAATCATGTTTTAAATCACACTAAGAGGGTTAAAAACATGAGACACAAAAAGCCTAAAAAGATTTGAAAGCTTTTAAAACCAAAGGCTTGCTTGATTTCTAAAACTTCTTTTCAAAAACAAATGCATCCAAGTTTAAAACCAAAACATACATAACTCAAAGATTCTCCAAGTCTAAAAACCAATGCATGCATAAAAACAAGATTTCAAGATTTTCTAAATCAATGCATATGTATGTAAATCAAATGATGCTAGAATGATAATGCATCCATTAAATTGCAATCTACAAAATTCGTAACAATGATCAGTAAATAAACTTATCAAGAAGATAGAACAACAGCCAACAAGCATCCATGAAATCTACAACATGCAAGGAAGTAGATTATACATTTGGAGCTCGATTGTGCTCTAATGGAGAAGTTGTGTCCCTTTTTGGTGATGAAACTCTTTCACGTATCAAACATTAATCTCCAAGACCTTCCACGCTATGACCCGTATCAGATTCTCTTTTCTCAAGAAGATGGGTGGGATCTCCAAGAGAAAGCTCCTAAGGAAACTAGAAGAGAACTAAAAGAGGGAAGAGAGGAGAAGGAGCATGTGCAACTCTTGCACAAACAAGGCTTGGGCGTGAATCCCTAGGTGGGGTTATGCATAGGACGTCCAGCCCTATAATCTTCTCTATTTATTGCTTAAAAGCAAGCTCCTCTTTGTTATCTAATTGAAATAGAAGTCTTACTTCTCTAACAATTAATAACTCTTTTCTTTCTAATTTAAATAGAAGTCTCACTTCCATTATAATTAGTAACTTACTATTACCACTATTAGAAGTCTCACTTCAAATAGAGATAGTAACTTTCTATTTCCTTTTAGATTTCTACTATAATTAGTATCTTTCTAATAACTTGGGTTAGCGTGGGGACCACTAGGGATTCCTTAGAAAGCTGGCTCCAACTGTAACACCATGACCCAACATCTCATGTGTAATCCGGGCACACAGTTAATTGCAAATAACACCACTATATAAATACAATTACACTCCAATTTTAGGAATAAATTACAATGAAGATCCTAAACTTCCCAATTACCACAAGTAGGCTCCCTCTATCAATATCCATGAATCAATTGGAATAAATCTGTCCCATCCAATCTTAGACCCACATCTTATTATCATTGAGCTCTAATTAATCACAGTGATCATCAATACCATCCAATTAACTCTTAATCGAGATGGGTGCGCACTTACTAATGACAAATCCATTAATTGGCACAAGGAGATAATATAGATAGATTCCATCTTGACCATTGGATGTTCCCACAGTCCTACTACCACTTACCCAAGACACCGAGGTGTTGACCTACAGTTGGCCTCACTCATTGGTGACTCAAAGCAAATGAATGGACAGAAACTTGAGTTCATCAATGTCTCAGGATTGAGAGCCTATTGCTAGGGAATTATGAGAGCAGACCTTAAAATCGAGACAGTATTCATAAGGTGTTTCTCATGGTCATTCAATAATCCAATGTACCAGCACTATGATCCAGAATCTTACATTCTGATGATCGAGACAAATCACACTATCTCATAGTGATCAAAGTGCTGCAACCTTATTAGATGAGATGCTCAGTCCATCACTGGTTGTGAAGATATTTTTAAGTATAAGATTTGTGACACATGTCTCCTGTATGTAGATCTTATCCATATATATATATCACATCTAATATACTAATGAGACCCGATTCATCTCATAAACCATCATGTCATATGTATTAGTCATGTGCATTAAGTAATAAAACACCATTCATCTCATGAAAAGAAATCATGATTTTATTAATAAATAAAGAAATTAATTAATTTATTACATCAGCTGATGGATTGAGACCATATAATCTAACATTTCCCTCCTCGGGGGTCAGCAAGGCCATCCCTTCAAATCCTCCATCTGTTCTCGGCAAGAGGGGCCCTACGAATCCCATTCTTGACCCTACCCTAAAGAGGGCTAGGGGAAAGTCCCCGGCCAAGCCTTCCAATGATTCTGACCCACTCTCTATGTGGTTGGAAGATTGCTTGTCTTCCTTACCTCCTCAGCCTAGCTCGTCCTCAGGGCATAAGGGTCCATCTAGTCCCTTACGCGATTCACATTCCTCTCTGGGCAAGGGCATAGCAGGATCTCCCACTCTGGCGTTGCAGCTGGCTTAGTTAGCTCTCCTTCCCTCCGATATGAATCTGTTGTTAGATTGTATGGACTCTGTCACGCCCTTGAACCAAGGCCCTGATAATCAAGTCCTTAATCCGGGGGACGCGGCGCGATGGTCAGAAAATTCCGCCCGCACACACTAATTATTTTCCCATAGGATTCCGCGGTGAGGATTCCAGATGATCCATCACAACCAATTAATCAAATTTACAATAATAATAATATGCGGAGGCTTTTAAAAGTTTTAGCTCATAAAAACATTTATGATTGAGGAAAGAATGCTAATCACATGTTAAAAAGAACTTGTAAAAGACATACCTATGTATTCTAAACAAGTTGTGAAATTCTAAGAACAAAACATGTGATGCATAGGGATTTCAATCAAATTAACAATATAACTCAATAAATGTATGCTAAAAGCATTTGAAAGTGAAAATCACAAAAATAGATTTGATTGAAGTTAGGGGACAAATCATATGTAATTAAACATTCAAACATGAAAATGATATACCTATCAATGCTAAACAAGTTGTGAAACTTTAAAACAAAAGTACATATGATTTGTGAAGATGTTGAATCCAAAACATAAGATAGATTTGAAAGTGATTTTCTTATGATGAAAAAAAACAACTAAAGATTCAACCAAGTATAGAAATCATGTTACGTATAATTTCAAAGATGTTTTCATTAACAAGATTTACTTAGATATACCAATATGAGTACTACTTGGTTTGAATCAAGGTGATGCATCCAAAACAATAAATCAATTCAAAACATATATATGTTAAGGACACAACAAATCATAGTTTATCATACTAGAAAGGACTTACCAATAATTAAAGCAAAGCATGAAAACATATGATTAAGAAAAGTAAAGCTTACTTAGTGATTTAACTCAATGGAACCAAGCTTTAGCTTTCCAAATGACCCCTTTCATCCCTTAGTTCATTCCCCTTTGATTGGCCTCAAAACATCTCAAGGAGGGCCTCTTAGTTCCTCAAATTTTTCAAAGGAATGAACTTGTATTTATACTAAAAAAGTGAGTTTCTGCGAGTCCCCGGTCGACCTGGGACTCAACGGTCATAAATCTGACCGTTTGGAAAGAGCTCCAACGGCTCTTTACCTTGTCGACCTACTGTATGCTCGGTCGACCGGGTCCATGGGCTCGGTCAACCGAGCACAATGCGGGTTGACCCGGGCCCGGGACCAAAATCCATAAAAATGCATATTTCAAGGTTTTTCTTTCTGAGGATTTTTGGTCCAATGAATCAAGCTTGGAATCATGGTTTAAATCAAACTTAGAGGTTTAAAACCATGAAAACATAAAAAGCCAAAAATGATTTGAAAGATTTAAAACATAGGCTAGCTTGATTTCTAAAATTTCTTTTCAAATTTAAAATGCATCCAAGGTTAAAATCAAAACATGCATAATTAAATATTTTTACTAGTCTTAAAAACAATGCATGTATAAATCAAGATTTCAAGATTTTCTAAATCAATTGCATGTTTGAAAATTCAAATGATGCTAATATGATAATGCATCCATCAAATTGAAATAAAAAAAAATCCTTAACAGGCCAAAATTAGCCTTGAAATGGGTCTGAAATGGACCTGAAAACAGGCCTGAAATGGGCTGGAAACAGGCCTGAAATGGGCTTGAAAACAGCCCAGGAATTGGCCCAGAAAACAGGCCTGAAAGCAGCGCTGAAATAGGCCTGGGCCCTTTCCATGCCCGCCCTGCTGTCAGGCTCTGCATGCCCAGTTCAATGCAGGTTTCCTGCACTGCTAACTTGCACTGTGTTCTTCCCTTCATATTTCTGATTTATTCTCTTGCCTTATGACACTAGAATGAGTATAGCTCACTTCCAATTAACACCATTAAACTACTACCTAACTCATTTCAATCATCCATTAAAACTATAAACAAGATGAATCTTATGAAAAGAAAGAAAAGAACGAAGAAACAGATCTTTAGGATTCTAATAGTTCCAATCAGTTTCTAGCCCTTAAGTTGAAGTAGAAAACTTGAAAATTCACACTTAAACACACAATCTGAAATGAAGACAACATCACCTGTAATGAAATCAATATTAACATCCATTCAATCTTCACAACTAATACCCATTTCAAAATTTCAAGCGAAAATTTCAAGAAAAGATAAAAAAATTTCCATCATGCATACACAAATCTAATTATTCACTTGCCTCAAATGGAATAGGTCTCAAAAATTGTCCAAACAACTCCTGCACAGCCAAGCTTCAAACCTACACCAAATCCCATGGAAAAACCTATTTCAAAAACTCCATACTTTTGAAAAGAGAATGAGCTCTCAAAGAGCCTCCTTGTATGCAAGAAGAAGAGCTTCCAAAGGGTGTGAAAAACCCATATCTAAAAGGAGAAACAAAACCTTACCTGTAGATGTAAAAACCAGCAGCAAAAGCTTAAGAAATGAAGTTAGTTTCAACAAGGATCTTGCACAAATGGTGTCTTTGGGTTGCTCATTGCAGGAAAAAGATGATGGTAGGGTTAGAATTTCAATTTGGGTTGAGCTTCCTAGACATGCAAGAAGAAAAGTGGTTGAGAAGAAAGAGAGAAAACTCTCTAGTTTTCAGCTGCTACAGGAACGAATGAAGGCTCAGGAAGATGAAGAACCCATTGTGGGTTTGACTTATAAATGGGTAGTGTGGGTCCCAACAGTTTTAATACTTTGAGGCTTTAAAACTCCCTTTTGTGGGTCCCGGATGAGATCGACGAAGAAGGTAAAGTTGATCGTTGAAAAATTTAGTTTTAAAAAGGTATATTTTCCTCATGATTTGGGTGTGAAAAGATTGTTTTGTCATTTTTCTCGAAAAACAGGATTTATGGGTTTCAAATGCAAACGGAAAAACATAAAAGTTATTGGGTTCAAAATAACAAATTCAAAAATGTCGAGATTCATATTTTTCATAAATCAATTAAATCAAATAAATCAAATTCCCATACTAACACGTGTCACATTAGGCCACCCCGAGCTCGGTCAAACCAGACTCAACGCGCCCAAAATTCCTCAAAGCTATCCAAAATTCTAATCTAGCTAAAAATCTAGGCTAATCGTCCTCTACTCCCACGTAGAGACTAATCACAGTTAAAATAATAATAATATATACTAAACCTGGGTCGGGGCCTGACATCCTCCACCCCTTAAAGGCATTTGATCCTCCAAATGAACACTAACCTCTGGTAGCAAGTGCGGGTACTTCCTCTGAACTTGATCATGCAATTCCCAAGTAGCTTCTTCGGGCTTGTGGTTCTCACAAAGCACTTTTACCCAGTGAATTATCCAGTTCCTCAATTCTTGCTCTTTCGTATCAATGATTCTGGCCGGTTTCTCAACATAAGTGGCATGGCTCATGTCTTAGTAGATGTGAGGGGTCTGAAACATATTTCTTTAACATCGATACATGAAACACCTTGTGCACACTCGAAAGTTCTGGCGGTAAGGCGAGTCTATAAGTCACTTCACCAATACGACTCCGGATTTCATACGGTCCAATGAATCTTCTTGACAGTTTACCCTTCTGACCGAATCTCAGTGTCCCTCTGACCGATGACACTTTCAAAAACACCTTATCTCCTACTTGAAATTGTAGATCCTTTCTTCTAACATCAGCGTAGCTTTTCTGTCGCCTTCTCGCAGTCTTCAAACGCTCATGAATGAGTTTAACTTTCTCATTAGTCTCACCAATCAATGTCGGTCCATGAAAGCTGCGTTCTTCGACTTCTTCCCAACACACTAGAGTTCTGTATCTCCTTCCATATAGTGCTTCGAAAGGTGCCATCCCTATACTCGAGTGGTAACTGTTGTTATATGCGAATTCGCAAAGAGGTAGACTTTCGTCCCACTGAGTCTTGAAGTCAAGCACACATACCCTAAGCATGTCCTCTAATGTCTGGATGGTCCTTTCTGACCGTCCATCTGTCTGCGGGTGATACGCCGTGCTGAATTGAAGTTTTGTACCCATGGATTCATGCAGAGTCTTCCAGAATCTCGAGAAAAATCTGCTATCTCTGTCCGTTGTGATGGAGACTGGTTGACCATGTTGGCTAACGATCTTGTTAACAAACGTTTGTGCTACTGATAACATTTTCTTCTTCTTTCCCGTCTTCAATGGAATGAAACGTGTAGTCTTCGTCAGTCGGTCAACTATAACCCATATAGCATTGTTCCCGTTGCTAATGGTTGGTAAACCCGAGATAAAATCCATCGTAAGATGTTTCCATTTCCACTGTGGAATCTCTAATGGCTGCAAAAGACCTGCTAGTTTCTAATGTTCTGCCTTAATCAACTGACAAGTCATGCATCGGGACACAAATGTTGCAATTTCTCTTTTCATATTGTTCCACCAAAATCCGTCCTTCAAATTATGGTACATCTTTGTACTCCTTGGGTGCATAGAATACTTGGTGCTATGGGCTTCAATCATAATTTCATTTCTCAAGTTAACAATGTTTGGAACACACAATCGGTCACGGAAGTACAATACTCCATCCACGATTTTGAAATATGGGCAATTTGAAATGTGCTCCACAATTTTTGTTAAGTCTGGATCTTGTAGCTGAGTCTCCTTGATTTTCTGAATGAAAGTAGGCTCAGACACTGACATGTTTGCTAGCATAAAACCTTGTCTCAACGGTTGAAACTCAACTCCCAATTCTTCAAACTATTATAGAATACCCATTCCTCGCAAACTAGCCATGCTCCCAGACTTTCTGCTCAATGCGTCTACCACAACATTTACTTTTCCTGGATGGTATTTAATTGGAAAATCGTAGTCTTTAATATACTCCATACATCTCCTCTGTCTCATGTTCAATTCCTTCTGGGAGAACAAATACTGGAGACTACGATGATCCGAGTGAACTTCAAATTTTTCTCTATACAAATAGTGTCTCCACATCTTTAGTGCAAATACGACTGCTGCCAATTCTAAGTCATGCGTCGCATAATATTTCTCATGCTCCTTCAGCTGCCTTGAACCATACGCTATGACTTTGCCATCTTGCATTAATATGCATCCAAGTCCCATAGTCGAAGCATCTGTATAAACTACAAAATTACCACTACCTGAAGGTAAGGTGAGAACTGGAGTTGTGATTAACCTCTTTTTCAACTCTTCAAAACTTGCTTCACACTGTTCGGTCCACACGAATGGCACATTTTTCCAGGTTAGTTTGGTCAAAGGCGCTACAATAGATGAAAATCCCTGCACAAACCTTCTGTAGTAGCTCGCTAAACCCATAAAACTCTTGATTTCAGTTACGTTCCTTGGCCTCTCCCAATTAATGATTGCTTCTATCTTTGCCGAATCAACTGTCAAACCTTCTTTGGAAATAATATGACCAAGGAAAGGAACTTGTGTTAGCCAAAAAACACACTTCTCAAGCTTTGCATACAACTTGTTATCCCTTAACAACTGCAGCAATGTCCTCAGGTGCTGCTCATGCTCTTCTTTAGACTTGGAGTATACAAATATGTCATCAATGAAGACAACTGTGAACTGATCTAAGTGAGGTGCAAAATTTTTATTCATTAGTGCCATGAACACTGTTGGTGCGTTCGTCAGTCCAAAGGGCATTACTAAAAATTCATAGTGCCCGTATCTTTTCCGGAAGGCTGTATTCGGTACATCCGATTCTCTTACCCTCAGCTGATAATATCCGGATCTCAAGTCTATCTTCGAAAAATATTATGCTCCCTGCAATTGATCAAATAACTCATCTATTATTGGCAATGGATATTTATTTTTTATGGTTACTTGGTTCAATCTTCTGTAATCTATGCACATTCTCAAGCTTCCATCTTTCTTTTTGACAAATTACACTGGAGCTCCCCACGGTGATATGCTTGGTCTAATAAAACCCTTTCCTAACAACTCTTGCAACTGAAGTTTCAATTCACCCAATTCTGTCAGAGCCATTCTATAAGGTGCAACGGAAATTGGAACTGCTCCTGGCATAAGCTCTACGGTAAACTCTACTTGTTTGACTGGTGGCAATCCTGAAATTTCTTCCGGAAATACATCTGGGAATTCACACACTATAGGGACTTGCTCCACCCCTTGGGATTGTTTGTCCTCTGTAATAAATGCTATGAATCCCTCGCATTTGCTCATTACAACAATTTTCACTTTTGCCGGCGCTAAAAAAGCGCCGGTAAAGGTCCATTAAACGCCGACAATGTCTGTTACCGGCGATTTCTCTTGCGCCAGCAGTGCGCCGAGAAAAGCTCGCCAGTAATAGCTTTTGCCGGCGAAAAAAAGGCAGCGCCGACAAAAGTCCTACATTACCGGCGTTTTATTTCGCCGGGAAAAGAAGTTATTTTTTAAAAATAAATGTTTAGAAAAACTTTTCCTGGCGTTATTTTGTGCCGGGAAAAGATTTTATTTTTTCAAAAATAAATGTTAGAAAAACTTTTGCCGGCGTTATTTTGCGCCGGGAAAAGTAGTTTATTTTAAAGAAAATAAATTCAGAAAAACTTTTGCTGGCGTTTTTTTGCGCTGGGAAAAGATTTACAATTTATGAAAATTATTTTTTCAAAATCTTTTTGCCGGCGTCTTTTCTCGCCGGGAATATTTTTTTTATTTATTTGATTTTTAAATTTCTTTTCCTATTTGTCACATGAATAAATTGAAATTTCTAATTCCATTATCCAAGACCACATCTACTACACACCCTACATCCGTTTCCATTCCAAAATCATCAACAAATGAAACAAGAAAATTCATTTCACTTCATATTAATATTCAAACATCCTTGCAACATTTTAAACACTTTACCATTACCATTACAAAATTAAAACAAATGCTAATATTCTACTATGTACCAACATTCAAATGCCGATGAAAATTTACATATTCATATATAATAATTTCATTGTTGCACCATTCCAACACCTGCACCATTGTTTTAAAAAACTTCATGCATCCTATTATAACATATAGCAATCTCTCTACATACTTGGCGTTCATGTTGGCTACATCCTAGCTGCATGGACTCTTTCAACAAAATTTGTTTTTCAATTTTCATTCAATCTGCATAAAAAAATAGCAAGATTAACATATGATTAAGAATGTCATATGCACAACTTTTAGTGAAACTATAGAATAAAGCATGACTCTCCAAGTATTAAAGTTCCATGTGTCCTTAAATAGGTATGAAAAGAGCTGATAAAATACAGAGGCTACCACTTTATGCATTACAGGAGGTGAAAGTGACAGTCTTTGACAGTTTCTCCTGCTTCATTTCCCAGATAAAGGTGGTTTGTTTGATTCCGTAATGGATCATGACTCTTCAAGTATTTTTGCCAAGCACCCATGAGAAAATCCTCAAAACTCCCCTGTGTCATTCCAACTAGCCATTAGCAGAAACAAGAGATGCCCAAAACCCAACTCATTCATCTAAAAATAGAAATCAACATGAGAACAAGAAACACAATATAAAACAAATGCACGATACCAACAACATAACTAAAAACAGAAAAACAAGAGATAAACCATTTCAATAAAGGGAACAAATAACCCATTCCATTCCAATCATTCCTCTATTTTGAAAACACCAACCACCACACACATCACAACATCACTATAGTAGTTTCATCATGTGTCAACTCCCCACCCTTCCCAGCCTAAGGAAAATGAAAAACAAGATTGTAACACCGTCAGCAGAACCATAAACATAAATCACCTACTTCAAGAAAAGACAGATGCCCAATTTCCACGACAAAGAAACACCGTAACAACTTTAGTAATCAGTACTCTCCCATGCAATCATTCATTCATAAAAATAAAAATAAAAACTGTCAATTTAGTGAAATGACAGGTTATATACCTACATTAATGAAGATGTGGTGTGAAATGTGTGGATTTTAAAACAAGTGATTTGAAATGTGGATCTAACAATCTAAAAGTGAAAATAACAAATAAAACGAGGATTTAAATTAACAACAATAAAAAGAAGAGATTAGGCAATCTAAAATCCACTAAGTAAGTAATTAATTCAAACAATGCATATTCTAATTCAATTTCCAAATCTACAATCCAATTAGCAACCTCTTGCCTAATTAGATTGGATGATATATGTCACGCCCCCAAACCGGAACCTCGGGGGTGTGGTATCGATTAAGGATAGTTATATTTTTCTCCCAAGATCCGCGTGTGTGAAGACATTACATTCCAACACATTCTGAATATTTTGCGGAAGCTTTCGTGGCGTTGCGTCCCGGAGTCCGTAGTCATCGGATTCTGCGACGCACTCAACCTCTAGCATATAGCTATTATATCAAGAACCATATCAGACTGGAGTAAACCATCACCATAAAGTACAGAGCTGACAGTAACAGGATATTACATTCCCATAAATGTTCAAGTTACAATATCAATATACATTAATTAAGAATCCTAAGAAAGGCTAATAAAAGCCATACAACAACAAGTTAATAACCACTACCCATATGTGACGCAACTCCGATGTCAAGCTCAATGTCTACATGACATAGCCGACAAAACAACCTGCAAAACATGGCTCCACAGCCAACAAAAGCACGCATCTCGGGACGAAGAAGTCTGGACAAGAGTACCAAAAGTAGTGGGTCAGACACGACGGTCTGGCACGTGGGTGAAAAGATAATAAATATACTGCAGAACAAAACCTGTGATAAATCGTGCTATTTGATCAAATGCTGCATATAATTAAACGGTTGCAAAATCGTGGATCTCTGACAAAACATGTATTTGTTTCAAGCATGGGTAAAACATGAAGATCTAACAAAACATATGTTCATTTACATCATCTATAAAGGCATAGATATTTGACAATCGGGTGTTTGTCTAAAACATATGTAAATATAGAGGTTTGACAAAACAAACGTTCATTTGAGACTTAGGGAAAAGCATAAGTATTCAACAAACCGGGTATTCATTTAAAGCATGTGTAACCAAAGAAATCTGACAAAACTAATGTTCATTTAAACATATTTCAAAGCATGGATATTTAACAAATCGGGTATTCATTTAAAACAGGTATAAACATAGGGGTCTGGCAAAACAAGTGTCATTTAAAACATATTTCAAAGCTTGGATATCTAACAATTCGGGTATTCATTTAAAACATGGGTGTGTACAAGGAACGCGAAATAATATAACAATAACTTTCATAAAAGAAATGAATCATTTAACGGAAAACAAATAAGCAATATAAAACATGTCAGGTATCCAAGGAATCGGGAACTGGCAAGATGGCAACCACAGAAAGCTAAGTCCTCTGTCACCAAAGTGACAAGAGTATAACGGGACGTTGGTCTCGGTCACACAAGGTGAGGAGAATCAACGCAAATCATATATACAATATAAATATACGGGACGGGACCACGGTAGCGAACCGGGTATCGGGACGGGACCACGGTAATAAACCGGGCATCGGGATCCAAACTGCAGCTGGCGGGACGGGAGGGGGATCTCCAAGTCAGTGGATCAGACTGACAAGGTTATCCAAGCTTAGTGGTGCCGACTCATAGGTCAAATAACAAATCGAGACATATGCGAGTAAATCAAGTACAATAAATAAACGAGCAAGACGAGGGTGCTCAAGGCACACTGTCGTTTTATGTCGAGCAATACATTTTGGGACAAATAACTGTTACTAGTGTAACTTCAATGCTTTCGGGAAAACAAGTCATGTAATGTAAATCTCGGAAATGAGGGAATACAATGAACTATTACAATTTCGGGAAAAAATATTGGTTTCAAGATCTATTTAAGTGAATAGGGGTCCCGTATGTCTATTATAATAACAACTTGGTACTCCTTGAGTTTGAAGACATTCCGGGCTCCTTATGCACGTTACGATTTTCAAAACTTTAAACGAGCTTATGGGTAATACTAGATGCTATGATAGAAAAATCCAACTATAAACAGTCCATCCTGAGTATGATGTTAATCCGGAAGCATCGAGCAACCTACTCAGTCACCGAAAGCGATAGGATTCGCGATATCCAAAGAAATAGGCTTCACGTATAGATATAAGGAGGATATCGCGTCGTCCCATACCGTTCAAGATTGAAATGGATTGGACTCCGATGCAACCGGACCAACCATGAGGAGTGTCGGCTCAAGACATCCTCGTATATAGTCCAATGAGTCCAAACAGGGTAGCCAAGGTCTCACCTAAGACCATTCAAAATCAGGGTGAAAATTCATTCCAGCAGGGATTTCCCAGTTGGCCAGGTTGACCTGGCCCAGGCCCGGTCGACCAGGTAACTGTGTGCCCGGTCGACCGGCCATGGGCCAGGTCGACCGGGAGTTGTAACTTTAATTGGGTCCAGATTTTTGGTTAGTGTGTCCCAGGTCGACCTAGCCCCTGCCAGGTCGACCGGGCACACTGCGGAACAGAACCTAGGTTCTGTTCTGTAGTGGCCTTGGTCCTTCTCTTTTTCCCTCCTTCCAACACATATACAACCACACAAATTTCTTCAACAATCACTTAAAACCCTCATCAAAACTCCAATGAACATTACATCTCAACACCTCCTTCTTCCCATTTAACACCAAACAAAGAGAAGAATCTCCAAAATACACAAAGGTCCATTTGAGCCATAACCAAGAGATAAACAAAAACTATTGATCACATTTCCATAACAATAGATTGGTTAGCAAAACTCTTTAAATGAGCATTTATTTCAAATCAATGCAAGCTAGTAAACATAAATATGAATGGCAAAACCAACCCCATTCCTTATAAAACCATATGAGCAAACTTTGACCAAATGAAATGCATACATTTCCAAGAGATTTAACAAGAGAGCAAGACCCATTAATATGCATTTTCGAAATCAATAGAAATGTGGCAAGAAGCATATGTGAAAACACATATCAAATTATCAAGAACAAGTAATAAAATTTAGGATTTTCTCATAAAACTTGATGACATTCAAACCATCCATTCATCCACTTGCCTTAGGTCCAAGCTAGCCAAACCAAGCCTCTAATCACACTCTCAAGCTCAAGATCAACAATCTCTACAAAACCCCCAAAACAAACCCTAAAATGGGTTAAACAATGAAAGACAAGGAATGAGCTCAAACCAAACTAGGAAATAGAACCTAAGGGAAAGCCATTGCACATCAAAGGAAAATGGGAAGGAGACTTTACCTCTAGAGTCATCAATCAGCAAGAAGAAGCTTGAAATAGGGGCTGCCCACCTTGGTTTTGCACAAGAATAGCATCCATGGAAAGCTAGAGAGATGGGGAAGAAGATTGCATGGTGGGGTTTCCAAATGGCAAGGTTTCCTCCATGAAAGGAGAGGAGAAGGCAAGGAGAAAAGGGAGGGAAGGCTCAGTTGCAGAGCCCCCCTCTTTGGCTGCAACGAATGAGTGAGGGGAGAGGGAAGAGTCAACTATTAAAATGGGTGGGGGTGGCCCCACAACACTCAAAACTTGCCAAGGGTAAAACATCTATTTGTGGGCCTTGGATGCGATCGACGTAGAAGAGAAAAATGCTTCTCATAAAATCTAGTTTTCAAAAAGTATAATTTTGGCATGGTTCTGAGATCTTGAAATTTGGGTCCAGATTCAATGTGAAAAGACCGATTTTTGCCCTCAGGGCTGGAAAAACTGATTTTCAGAGCTTCGAATGGGTACGGAGTGAACACGAAAGTTGTAGAGGTTAACAAAATAAGTCAAACAAGGTTAAAATAAGAATTATCGGGAATTTCAAATAATCTCCCAATCTCGCGTAAAGTCACTAAAAGAACCCCCAAAGGGTCCCACTAATCACAAAGGCACTCAAAATTCCCCAATACTAAAGAAAAACCATTCTAACTCACAACCTCATCCCAACAAACACTAATCCCAATTAAAGAAACTAATCAATGATTAAAAAAACACTAATCCAGGAAATTAGGGGTCGGGTTCTAACATCCTCCCCCCCTTAGAACATTTGGTCCTCCAAATGAACTAAACTAACCCAAAAAAAAACAAGTGGGGACATTAATCCCACACGTCGAAAACAAAACCGAACCACTGCTCCAAATTGGTCCTTTCGGAAGCACTTGAACTCGCTGGGTCATCCTTGCTGTAGAACTCTTCGGTCACTATCAACAGTTGTCAGACATTCCACCACTGGCTCGAATCTGTTACTGCTCTACCAATCTGATTGCTTAAGGAATTTGCCATCTCTGACTCCTTCTAAGTTCCACCAAGTCTCTCACTTCTAGCCACCCTGATGCAGAAAATTCTTGGAACAATTCTGTCGACTTCATCACAACTGTCGAAGCTAGGTCTCACGTCAAATGCACCATCTTCAAGGAGAACTCTTGCTAGCTCTAACTCTTTCTGCTCGGTGCTCTTGATCCACTACACAACAGTCGGTCTCTGCCAGTCTTGGACATGCCTTTACCTTGAAATATTGTCTTATCCTTTTGTCTGCCCTTGGCTTCGGAAAATTGGTGGCGCCGAGTACTACCAGATATCTCTTACTTTAGGCAATGTCGTCCAGCCCCCGGTACTCTTCTGTCATCTCTGTCAAAGTTGTCGAAATTAAGTCTCCTGCCAATGCACGATCTTCGAGGTGAATGACTTGGAAATCTGTCACTCCTTCATATGCCAAGCTGATTCAATCAAATGTTTGAACGGTCTCTGAATACTTCACTCATCTTTATCTGCTCATTGAAAACACACTGTTCACAACTCTGTAGGTTTCCAGCTATGACTAGACCTGCTAACACTTTAACTATCATGCTACTCCACTTTATCTAAACTTCGTGAGGTGTGCTTCTATCAAATTCATTCTTCCCTGAATCCTTCAACTGTCATTGTCCATAGGTGATGATTCTCCTGCTTGTATCTGTACTCTACCCAAACCGATGTTCTACAAGTCGGTAAAGTCCACTAAATCTTCTCTATCATGTGATCAGGTAACAATCAATTCCACATACAACTCTCTCTACACCGCTGATGAAAACTAATTTCCTATGCTTTTAACCATCCACTGACACATCCTGCTGAGTCGACTCACCATCATAGCTGCAATTGTTAAACCTCCTCGAACAATTCTCCGTCACAAGTTCATTAATGCTCGAGAAATTTCTAACTTTTCACATCTTCTTGAAGCCGCACCACTGAAAATTACTTCAAACCTCATAAAGTCCACCACTTATTCGGCTTATGGAGTCTTCTGACTTAGGAAAATAATCCAAGTTTATTTAAAAATCCACGCTTACTTGCCTGATGCATCCTCTGACGGTACACGATCAACTGTAATTGGGTCTCGATATGCTGCTCACATTCCTTACTGACGAACAATTGGTCGCAAATTCCTTCTCTAGCTCCATGTTAGACCCCGACCCAGACCAAGTCGATTAGTGTGCGATTAGTGTGTGTTTAGTTCTAAGTGGGTTTAGTTATCGTTGGGATTAGAAGTGATTAGTTTAGTCTTGGACATAGCTTTGGAGATTTTGAGAACGTTTAGTATTATTAGACACGCTCGGAAAGGTCCGAGTGCACGTGTAAGCTTGGGAAGATCGTATCGTTTTCCGTGTGATTGTGATTTTGATTTCATTTGAATGATCTTTTTATGTGTTACAACTTTCGTTTTAAGGCCATTCGTGTTTGAAGCCCAAAAACCCATGTTTTGGCCCAAAGAGGGTAAAGTTGTCTTTCTTGCACAAATCTGGACACAATTTTCGAGATCTCAAAACCATGTCAAAAATATACTTTTTGGAAAGTAGATATTTCGACGATCGTTTTATCCTTCTTCGTCGAAGTCATCCGAGGCCCACAAGATCATGTTTTAGCCATTTCAAGTTCAAGCCAAATGGGGCCCTTTGGGTCATCACTTAATGCCTTTTCCCTCTCTTCCCATTCACTTTACCAAAAATCCTGCAACTTCTTGACCTAGGGCAAGGAAGAGTTTCTTTTTCTCTCCATCTTCACCATCTTGTTTGATCTAGCTAGAGAGCTCCAAAGAAGATTCTAAAACTACCATTTTCTTCATCTCCTTGCAAGCTCTCCATTGATACAATTTTCTTAAGGTTTCAAGTTGGGAAAGCTCTCCATTCTCTTCCATCTCTCTTGTTTGACTTTCTCTAGGTAAGAGCTTCAAGCCATGTTTTCCATAAAGTCTTTTTAGCTCCTTAAGATTGTGTTTTCTTGTTTACAAACCCTATTTGTAAAATGGGTTTCTTGTTTTCAAGCTTGAGTGAGTTTTGTGTGTTTTCTTGGTTTTTCTTATAGTGTGGGATTAGCTTGAGGAAGTGCTTGAAGAAGAGTATTGTTAGCTTTGGTCAAGGCAAGTAATCTCTATAGGCTCAATGTTGCATGTGTACTTTAGATTACTTTATTTTTCTAGAAATTTTGTACATGTTTTTGATGTTAAATGGATTGATCTTTTGTTGATTTTAATGGTGGTTGAATGGTGATGTTTATGAGCATGTTTGGAGGCTCATCTTTGTGTATCAATGTTGTTTGAAGGCTGGGAGTAGGCAATGGTTGGGTTGGAAGAGGACAGGAACAGCCAGATATTGGCCTCAGAAGTCCGCACTGCGTGCTCGAGCGCGTGTGCTTGCTGTTTGGGCATGCTGGACTGTCCGCTCGAGCACGTGTTGGCCGCTCGAGCGGATGGGCCCATTGGGCCCAACAGTGCAAACTTCAAATGGCCATAACTTTTTAACCGTACGTCCGTTTTTGGAGTTTCACATACCGTTGGAAAGCTCTTGAAGTGTAGAATCCAATGGTACACTTATCTTAGTGATCAAAGATTGAAAAAGTGAGGTGGATATTTGAATCAAGGAAAACCAGTATTTGATTAGGACTTTTTAGCCTGATATTGTGCACTCGAAGCCTGAGATGTCTTTGAACTTCCGGGGCACCAATTCTCTTTTAAATTCCAACACTTGGGCTTCATTTACACAAAGATCAACCAAAGGTCCTTACAAGTGCTTGTTAGACTTTATATTCGTATTTTGGGTTTTGATACAATGAATATCTTTGTGTACTCGTTTTGAAGTTTAAGTACAAGCTTGTTTTGAAGATTTGTTTCAAGAAAAAAAAAAGGGGATCACTTCCTAAGCGTGTTATGCATATTAATTATGCCTTTTGCTAGTCGTGTTTGTTGTGTTTTGATAAGTGATTTTCCCCCTTTTTTCTCGACATGTTTAGACCGTGTTTCGCGTGTTTTGTGCATTCATGAATTTTAGTAAACACCACTGAGCTTAGACTGCCCTTTCAGTTTGATCCACTGTCTGGGGGTCTTTAAACATGTGGACTGTCTGCAGACTGGTCGTGTATTTATTACACATCGTGCGTGTCCGGTTCCGCGGCCGGAATTCCCGTCTTTGTGGGAAATCGTGTCGTGCTTATATTATGTATATCGTTCTTGTCGTGCGTGCTTGCTCTTTTCATTATATAAATGATAGAGAAAGGATGGGCTCTTTGTGGATTGTAATTATTCATGATATATTATGTACTCATGCTAGTTTGTTTTGTATCTCAGCTTTGTTCGTATTCTTGAAAATGTATCTCAGCTTTGATAGTACTTCATACCAAAGATTTGCTCACATGTTTTCTCTAAATGTTATTGTTCATGTTCATGCCTACATTGATTACCTGCCAAACCGTCGTGTTTGACCCTTGTTTGTTGGTGCCCAGGTGCAGGAGACGTTGCCTTTGAGGAGGAGCGTTAGGAGGAGGCTTGTGAGCCAACTCCCGTGAGAGAGTGGCAGCCCGACGATGTCATTTAGATGTCGGACTGGTCCTCGAGTTTCGTCACCTTTAGTCTTGGGGTTTCTTTTGGTTATTTTGAGATTGTATTGACCTTTATTAGTCTCTTATGGGTTGTACTAAATTTAACTTACTTTCGTGTTAAACTTATAACTTGAACTATGTTTGGGAATCCCATGATAACTCTTTTCTTTGATGCTATGTCTTGTTTATTATTGTGATAGCACTTAAATATTTTATTGGTGCTTGTCTTGGTGTGTTTTGCTACACGCTTCCGCAATCGTGTACGTGTGAGTCAGATTCCGTGTCTTTGGGAATCCTCACCGCGGGAACCTGTGGGAAAACAAAATCTTCAATAGTAGTAATCATCACCAAATCGAGTCGCGGGCCCGGGGATCCGTTCCGGGGTCGCGACACTCCATCTTTGACATCAAAAAGCTGAAAATTCTGCCCATGTCCTTCGAGAAACACATGCTAAGTCCGCAAAACTCCGACTCTCTGGCGCGAAAACAAGGAAAAGGTACTAAATGTGGGTGCGAAGACATTAAATTCTCCCCCACTAGAAAGAATTTGGTCCCCCAAATTCTCTAACAACAAGGACAAGAAAAGGAGAAAAAAATAGTCTCCCCACTAGAAGAAAAACAGGCACAAACTCACAGAAACAATACTAGACAAAAGAAAACGAGTCCTCACCACACGTCTTCAGGTTCCAAGAGTGTTTTATTTCCTAGAAACATGCCTGCTCTGATACCAGTCTGTGACGCCCCCAAACCGGAACCTCGGGGGCGTGGTATCGATTAAGGATAGTTATATTTTTCTCCCAAGATCCGCGTGTGTGAAGACACTACATTCCAACACATTCTGAATATTTTGCGGAAGCTTTCGTGGCGTTGCGTCCCGGAGTCCGTAGTCATCGGATTCTGCGACGCACTCAACCTCTAGCATATAGCTATTATATCAAGAACCATATCAGACTGGAGTAAACCATCACCATAAAGTACATAGCTGACAGTAACAGGATATTACATTCCCATATATGTTCAACTTACAATTATCAATATACATTAATTAAGAATCCCAAGAAAGGCTAATAAAAGCCATACAACAACAAGTTAATAACCACTACCCATATGTGACGCAACTCCGATGTCAAGCTTAATGTCTACATGACATAGCCGACAAAACAACCTGCAAAACATGGCTCCAAAGCCAACAAAAGCACTCATCTAAGGACGAAGAAGTCTGGACCTGAGTACCAAAAGTAGTGGGTCAGACACGACGGTCTGGCACGTGGGTGAAAAGATAATAAATATACTAAAGAATAAAACCTGTGATAAAGCGTGCTATTTGATCAAATGCTGCATATAATTAAACGGTTGCAAAATCGTGGATCTCTGACAAAACATGTATTTGTTTCAAGCATGGGTAAAACATGAAGATCTAACAAAACATATGTTCATTTACATCATCTATAAAGGCATAGATATTTGACAATCGGGTGTTTGTCTAAAACATATGTAAATATAGAGGTTTGACAAAACAAACGTTCATTTGAGACTTAGGGAAAAGCATAAGTATTCAACAAACCGGGTATTCATTTAAAGCATGTGTAACCAAAGAAATCTGGCAAAACTAATGTTCATTTAAACATATTTCAAAGCATGGATATTTAACAAATCGGGTATTCATTTAAAACAGGTATAAACATAAGGGTCTGGCAAAACAAGTGTCATTTAAAACATATTTCAAAGCTTGGATATCTAACAATTCGGGTATTCATTTAAAACATGGGTGTGTACACGGAACGCGAAATAATATAACAATAACTTTCATAAAAGAAATGAATCATTTAACGGAAAATAAATAAGCAATATAAAACATGTCAGGTATCCAAGGAATCGGGAACTGGCAAGATGGCAACCACAGAAAGCTAAGTCCTCTGTCACCAAAGTGACAAGAGTATAACGGGACGTTGGTCTCAGTCACACAAGGTGAGGAGAATCAACGCAAATCATATATACAATATAAATATACGGGACGGGACCACGGTAGCGAACCGGGTATCGGGACGGGACCACGGTAATAAACCGGGCATCGGGATCCAAACTGCAGCTGGCGGGACGGGAGGGGGATCTCCAAGTCAGTGGATCAGACTGACAAGGTTATCCAAGCTTAGTGGTGCCGACTCATAGGTCAAATAACAAATCGAGACATATGCGAGTAAATCAAGTACAATAAATAAACGAGCAAGACGGGGGTGCTCAAGGCACACTGTCGTTTCATGTCGAGCAATACATTTCGGGACAAATAACTGTTACTAGTGTAACTTCAATGCTTTCGGGAAAACAAGTCATGTAATGTAAATCTCGGAAATGAGGGAATACAATGAACTATTACAATTTCTGGAAAAAATATCGGTTTCAAGATCTATTTAAGTGAATAGGGGTCCCATATGTCGATTATAATAACAACTTGGTACTCCTTGAGTTTGAAGACAATCCGGGCTCCTTATGCACGTTACGATTTTCAAAACTTTAAACGAGCTTATGGGTAATACTAGTTGCTATGATAGAAATATCCAACTATAAACAGTCCATCCTGAGTATGATGTTAATCCGGAAGCATCGAGCAACCTACTCAGTCACCGAAAGGGATAGGATTCGCGATATCCAAAGAAATACACTTCACGTATAGATATAAGGAGGATATCGCGTCGTCCCATACCGTTCAAGATTGAAATGGATTGGACTCCGATGCAACCAGACCAACCATGAGGAGTGTCGGCTCAAGACATCCTCGTATATAGTCCACTGAGTCCAAACAGGGTAGCCAAGGTCCCACCTAAGACCATTCAAAATCAAGGTGAAAATTCATTCCAGCAGGGATTTCCCAGTTGGCCAGGTCGACCAGGTAACTGTGTGCCCGGTCGACCGGCCATGGGCCAGGTCGACCGGGAGTTGTAACTTTAATTGGGTCCAGATTTTTGGTCAGTGTGTCCCAGGTCCTGCCAGGTCGACCGGGCACACTGCGGAACAGAACCCAAGTTCTGTTCTGCAGTGGCCTTGGTCCTCCTCTTTTTCCCTCCTTCCAACACATATACAACCACACAAATTTCTTCAACAATCACTTAAAACCCTCATCAAAACTCCAATGAACATTACATCTCAACACCTCCTTCTTCCCATTTAACACCAAACAAAGAGAAGAATCTCCAACATACACAAAGGTCCATTTGAGCCATAATCAAGAGATAAATAAAAACTATTGATCACATTTCCATAACAATAGATTGGTTAGCAAAACTCTTTAAATGAGCATTTATTTCAAATCAATGCAAGCTAGTAAACATAAATATGAATGGCAAAACCAACCCCATTCCTTATAAAACCATATGAGCAAACTTTGACCAAATGAAATGCATACATTTCCAAGAGATTTAACAAGAGAGCAAGACCCATTAATATGCATTTTCGAAATCAATAGAAATGTGGCAAGAAGCATATGTGAAAACATATATCAAATTATCAAGAACAAGTAATAAAATTTAGGATTTTCTCATAAAACTTGATGACATTCAAACCATCCATTCATCCACTTGCCTTAGGTCCAAGCTATAGCCAAACCAAGCCTCTAATCACACTCTCAAGCTCAAGATCAACAATCTCTACAAAACCCCCAAAACAAACCCTAAAATGGGTTAAACAATGAAAGACAAGGAATGAGCTCAAACCAAACTAGGAAATAGAACCTAAGGGAAAGCCATTGCACATCAAAGGAAAATGGGAAGGAGACTTTACCTCTAGAGTCATCAATCAGCAAGAAGAAGCTTGAAATAGGGGCTGCCCACCTTGGTTTTGCACAAGAATAGCATCCATGGAAAGCTAGAGAGATGGGGAAGAAGATTGCATGGTGGGGTTTCCAAATGGCAAGGTTTCCTCCATGAAAGGAGAGGAGAAGGCAAGGAGAAAAGGGAGGGAAGGCTCAGTTGCAGAGCCCCCCTCTTTGGCTGCAACGAATGAGTGAGGGGAGAGGGAAGAGTCAACTATTAAAATGGGTGGGGGTGGCCCCACAACACTCAAAACTTGCCAAGGGTAAAACATCTATTTGTGGGCCTTGGATGCGATCGACGTAGAAGAGAAAAATGCTTCTCATAAAATCTAGTTTTCAAAAAGTATAATTTTGGCATGGTTCTGAGATCTTGAAATTTGGGTCCAGATTCAATGTGAAAAGACCGATTTTTGCCCTCAGGGCTGGAAAAACTGATTTTCAGAGCTTCGAATGGGTACGGAGTGAACACGAAAGTTGTAGAGGTTAACAAAATAAGTCAAACAAGGTTAAAATAAGAATTATCGGGAATTTCAAATAATCTCCCAATCTCGCGTAAAGTCACTAAAAGAACCCCCAAAGGGTCCCATTAATCACAAAGGCACTCAAAATTCCCCAAAACTAAAGAAAAACCATTCTAACTCACAAACTAAACCCAACAAACACTAATCCCAATTAAAGAAACTAATCCATGATTAAAACAACACTAATCCAGGAAATTAGGGGTTAGGTTCTCACAATATAGCAATGAAGATCAAAGTAAAGAAAATAAAAAAGCCCAAGATTCTAAATCATAACCTAACCACGCTAACAATTAATCATCAAAATCAAGTTACAAAAGATCAAAGATAAGGGCTTTAGAGCATGCTATGTGAGAGAACTTAATCCAACTACAAAGCATCAATTGAGATGATCAAAGCATCAAGTGTAGAGATAGAGCATGAGAAATGAGAGAGGTTAGCACAATTAGATCTAAAATCTATTAATCAATTAAGGCACAAGTAGGGAATTTAAACTAAAACATGCATGGAATTGAACTAATTACATTACTTAGTTTCAAAAGGAAAGCCTAATCCAAGAGCCTTAGCCACTAAACATCAAGAAAGAGCTTCAAATCTTTATTACTGATCTTCAATTACACACTCTCTCTAGATTAGTTACAAAGAAGCTCCTAATTACAATCTAAAAGTAAAAACAAAATTGCAAAAAGACTAACTTGTCAAAAGATCTCCCTTCACTCTACAAAAACATTCTAATTTATAGGAACATTGAAGACATTTGATTGGCTCATTTCATTTCAGAAGGATTGCTTCCATTTGATTAGTTGCAACTTGAAGGCTTTTGATTGGCTTATTTGCTTTCACACGGATTGCTTGAATTTGATTTGGAGGCTTTTCATTGGCTCTTTTGTTTTCACATGGATAGCTTCAATTTTATTGGTTGCAATAAACTTTCCTTCCAAAAGCATATGTGCCTTTCGCTTTATGTGGTCCTTCAACTTGGAGGCTTTTGATTGGCTCATATCCTTTCACATGGATTTGTGCCATGACAAGCTTTGATTGGCTCATATCCTTTCACATGGAGAGGTGAGATGGATGGAAAAAAGAAAAAAAATATGCAATTGTTAGGATTTGAACCCATAACCTATTCCATACCAACCCAAGCTCCAACCAATACACCAACCAATCCTTTATGTTAAAAAATGATTTCTTTTATCCATAAAGTCTTCTCCTCTTATTTTGGAATTCTTCAACACTTCCTAAGATTTCTTCATGTAATTTCTTTATTGAAATCTCTTCTTGATGGCTTGGGACACTAGCCGGAATGTTGGGATAGTTGCGGGGTCCATCTACACAAGAGAAATTACATAAAAATGTGCTACAAATAATCGGATTTATACATGATAATCCGATAATCTGTTAATGTGATAGAATGATAAAATCTCTGTATAAGGAAAATGATATGCATAAGAGATGCCGATAAAATTCGGACTAATGATGGGTACAATATGCAATATTTAACACTTATTAGCGGGACCGGTCCCACTTCCTGTAGAGGAAACCACACCTACTAAGAAGCAAAAGACCGCCTCGTAATGTGTCACTGCCATGACACCAAGGGCGAACACGAAGAAGCCTAAAGCCCGTGGCAACCCCACGAAGCCTCAACCTGCAGAGAACCAGGTCTACTCTAAGACTTGGTCCCCAAGACCATCACCAAAACAAAGGAGGTCCCGAACATCTGCAAAGCCAGCATACCCAGCCCCTCTCAAAGAAAACCAGTTCTATCCTCTTGCATACATGAAGGAGGAGAAACCAGCCTCTTGCCTGACAAAGAAGGCAACCCATCATAAGTCGGCTTGCTCCTACAAGCCAAAAATCAAATCATACATCACCAGGCCTCTGCAAGAACCTGCCAAGGCCTGCACTCCTGCAGTTCGACCCTTTATCTCAACGAGGGCTGAACTGGCAAAATTCAAAGCTTTGCTACGACAGTCAAAGGACCAAGTCCAAGTCCTGTCTATGCCCAGCTTCAAAGAAGACAGGCTTGGCTGTTGCGCTCGAGGGAGTACATCCTTCATTGCTAAAGCCCAGTCAGAGCTGACAGAAGCTCAAATTGCCCGTCGCATACGTCGCCGCATGTCATATCGACAAAAGAGACTAGAGAAGCAAAGGACCCAGCATCCTATCCTCCAAGTCTCCCAAAAATGGGTCGAAAAAGAAAGGCCCGATCAAGTTGCTGCTGTCCATATGGTTCGCAAAACCAGAAGACGTCATAAGTCAGCAACTAAACTTCATGTCCGACGATCGGTGACTCGTAGCGTCTCCCAGACACGAAGACATCTAGAAGAATCTTCTACTCCTTCAAGCCAAGGACAACGAAGTAATCCTTCCTCAAGCTCTTCAAGAATGAGCCCCAGCACAGTCACAGGACGATATCCTCATTCGAATCACGGGAGATGAACGTCTTGGCTACAAATTCTGAGCCACCTCGCAACCCACCTCCTGATGAAACGACCGTACGCATCGAGCAATTGGAGCAAAGTCGGCAGAGGATTGAGGCTCTGATGGAAAATCTTCTTCTTGTTTTTCAGCATCAAGAAAACAACCAACCTCCTCCAGATAAAGAGGAAAATGCATAAAACAATGAGTCACGTACCCTTACCAAAAAGGACGTTGACGATATCCTTGCCAAAGTAAGAGAAGAGGATACTCTGAAGGAGCATGGGATCAAGCCACCATATCCCTTATGGATGGACTCGGTCCCATTCCCTACGAAATTCAAGAATCCTACTCTCCAAACATATACGGGGAAAGGATCAGCCAGACAGCATGTCATGCACTTCAAGATCCTAACCGGAGCTATCGCAGATCAAGATGTCCTCAAGATCCGTCTCTTGCAAGTACCGTAAAAGGTACGGCCATCGATTGGTACTCCACTTTACCAGAGGACTCTGTCCAAAATTGGGCCATGCTAGAGACACGCTTCCTGACTCACTTCAAAGGTGAGGATCATCCTGTTACTATGACACAACTCTGTAGCCTAAAACAGGGAGAGAATGAGTCAACTTACGACTTCATTCACAAGTGGAAGGCGATGGCATACAAATGCTCTGATGTGCTGCGACAAGCGTCGCTGATCGACATTTGCCGTAACAACATGAGAGTAAGGGTCCGCTCCATGATTATCGGCAACAAATCAAAGAACCTGGGAGAACTCCTAAAAGCTTCCATGGAAGCTGAAACGGTGATCAAAGACCTTAACAGTGAGCAGTCATCAAAGAAAGAGTCGACTACCATTACGACCTCAAAGCCAAAGAAAAAGGAGGTTTTTAATGTGCAAACCAAGTCAGCTCCTCAGCAACCAAAGAAAGTTGAAAATAAAATTGTAGGTAAGAAACCTGAACTCTCTGATGCCTTCAGAGAACGAGTAGAGAAAAAATACTTGTTCGATGAAGATGTCGAAGAAATCTTCGAGGCTCTCGTAGCAAATGGTAAACTCACCTTGCTTGAGCCCAAAAGACCGAGAGATGTTGGCAAAACCAATGATCCTCGGTATTGTCCATACCATCAGATGATCTCGCATCCTCTCAATCAATGCTTCGTTGTGAGAGAAAAGATCAGTGAGATGTGGAAAAACGGGGTCATCACCTTTGGCAAAAAACTATGGGTCTGCCTCCGTCAACATGGTGTCGTAGGGACAAACTTCTGAGTCATCAAAGGAGAAGACCACTACTTCCTTTAAGGTGATAAAAATGACCCAGATGTCCCAAGAGTTGGTTCCTTATCCAACATCAAATGGACAACCCATATGGGTGCATCCCGATCTCCTAGAAGATGAAAATTGGGAGATCGTCAAAACAAAGCCTACCGCTCAACAGCGAAGGCAAGCCAAGAGACAACTCCGCAAGCTCAAGCAGCAGGAGAAAGCTCAACCAAAACAAGAAGTCCCTGAAAAGGCAGAGACCTTTTCCACTCCTTAGCTGGGGGCAACGGAAGAATCCAAAGCTTCAACGGTGGAAAGAAAATTCACCCCTAGTGATTTCATGCCACCTCAATTTAGAAATGAAACTGCGCAAGGGGCATCATACTCTTGCAATTCGGTAATTGGATTCTCCATGGATGAATACGAGTCCAGTGACACTGCCAGTGACACCGACGAATGGGAGGAATCCTTCGAAACAGGAGAATACCTCTTCGACGAAGAATGGATTCCCGAATCTCATCTTATGCCTGTAATCTGGTATAACCCATATCAGCAACAAGGATCCTGGTCTGATGATGAAGAAGACTAAGAAGCTGTTCAAGAAAATCATGTTGACTCAGCACCCATCAACGCTCCAGTGGAATCCAACCATGCTGAACCACAAGGAGTTGACGAAGAAGAAGATTTGGCTCCCATGCCTGATCCTGAAGAGTATGCGAGGGTCTTACAACGCCTTGCCTTAGAACAAGAGCATGATCTTCGAGATCAAAATCCGGAATCAGAAGTCCCTGAAAATCAACAGGTACTCCTCCTTCAACTCCTGAAAATGGAGAAAATTGCTGGATAGAAGATCCTCTCTCATCCGATGATGAGTCCGACTCCCAACAGTCCACTCTAGGGGAACCTCGCATCAGGGCAACTTGCAATGTGATAGTTCAGGATGATAATGCCTTTGAAGCAACATCTACCAAAGACACGTACTCTCCGCTACACCTGATAGTATATCTTCTGGAGCTACGATTTCTCAAGTGACTTCCACTGAGATAACATCTTCTCAGCCTTCGTCCCCTGAAATTGTGACATTACAACTCACAGCTCTTCCGACCAATCATCCTGAAACCGATGAAAACCTAGTCAACTGGTCCCAGATACTTGACCTCATAGGAGACGTCTGGACCGACAAATTACTCAATGAAGGAGAAAAGTTGTTGGATTTTGTTCAGGACTTGTTCCCGAAAAATGCTCCATGTAACGCAATCACTAAGGATGGTGACTCTGCTGCAGACACATCTTCAGCAAATGAGAAGGATCAACCCTTGGATCCCAAGGACGATCTTCCAAATGAAGACCCATCTCAAGAAGCTCTTAAAGTTGGTAAAGGTACCTGTTCTAGCTGGAATTACCACAAAAATTACAACCAGTCTTCTTTTTCTTCTTATGTAAATCCTTCGGGAAAAGATGTTGTAAACGCCCCAAGTGGCAACAATAATGAACATGCGTGCCCGAAGGAGGCTTTCGAGTACGACTTGATTGAGCACTTCAAACACATACCTACACGACTGCACATCCTGGACTTATTACGAATGTCGCCACAAACTCGTGATACTCTCATTTCAGAACTACAAAGGCCGAATGCAGATGTCGACAAACATACCCCACAAGTCCTACAAATTGAAATGGACTATAGGGTCAATAAATCAAATACTCCCTCAAAAGAAGAAAAGAAGAAAACAGAGGGACTAGGCATTGAATGCGTTTTGGTACAGAAAGCAGCAAGTGGAACCATCACCTTCGGTAAGGATGACCTCCTGCTAGGTGAGACAAAGCACAACCGACCACTGTACTTCACAGGGTACATCAAAGAAATGCATATACACAGAGTCCAGATCGACCCAGGTTCTGCACTCAACCGCATCTCTACTTCAGCGCTTGAAGAGTTGGGCATCCCACCTAGCAAGCTGAGTCACACGTCTGTATCCATCTTTGGGTATGATGGGAGCGCTCAAACGCCTCTCGTCAAAATCAGGTTCAAGTTGCAAATCGGTGATCTTATCTCTGAAGTCACTGTGTAGGCAATAAGAACCCCCTCATGCTACAACATCCTTCTTGGACACCGCTGGATACACGAGAATGGTGTCGTCCCTTCAACTCTACATCAATGCATCAAGTTCGTCGGCAACGATGGCTTGATACATCGAGTGTTTGAAGACAAAAAGCCCTTTAAACGCAAAGAAGTCCATTTTGCAGATGCTCAAATGTACAAAGATGAAAAAGAGGAAGAGGAGGAAGAAACAATGCCCTTCGCCAAAAATCTCCAGAAAGATAAAGGCAAGGCTCCTCAGCAATCATCGGAAGAAAACAAACCTTCTGGCAAATCCGAAGAGAACAATCCATCTCCTTTCGTTGTCTCTCTCAAATCTTCAAAGCCTTTGGTCATAACAACCAAAGCAAAAGTCTGGGGGCAAGTTTGTTGCCTCCTTCGTGTTGTTGACACCAAAAATGTCACTTTGCCTCCTCACACCAAAAGCTACACGGAGCCGCATCCTACCAAAAATAGGCAGGCGCTACTTCAAGCATCAGATCTTGTCAGAATCAAACAAAAACTTCAAGGTCATTCAAAACAACCAAAAGAGAGGTACACATGAAGTTTTGGGCCATTCCGACATCATTCGGCCTAACTTCACTTCTCCAACAGCTGAGCAACAGCTCCCGGCGGCGACAGTGTTGAAGACTTCAAATCTTCGATCAGAGCCTACGGATGGTTACAAAATACCTCCAAAAGGCTCCATGTCAAGTTTCAAGTCAAACCGACATCGTTTGACCGGAAGTCAAAGCTCGGGATTTCCCTCGAGGTGAAATCAAGGCAAGCGTTTGCATGACCCCAAACGGCTTCAAAACTCAAACGAAAGCCTATGGTTGGTCTTATCTACTGATGAGGGAGTCACACGTCGAATTTCAGGTCAATCGGACATCGTTTGACCAAAAGTCAAAGCTCGGCATTTCCCTCGCGGTGAAATAAAGGCAAGCGTTTGCATGACTCCAAATGGCTTCAAAACTCAAACGAAAGCCTATGGTTGGTCTTATCTACTGATGAGGGAGTCACACGTCGAATTTCAGGTCAATCGGACATCGTTTGACCTAAAGTCAAAGCTCGGCATTTCCCTCGCGGTGAAATAAAGGCAAGCGTTTGCATGACTCCAAATGGCTTCAAAACTCAAAAGAAAGCCTATGGTTGGCCTTATCTACTGATGAGGGAGTCACACGTCGAATTTCAGGTCATTCGGACATCGTTTGACCGAAAGTCAAAGCTCGGCATTTCCCTCGCAGTGAAATCAAGTCAAGCATTTGCGGGCCCCCAAACGGCTTCAAAACCTGAACAAAAGCCTATGGTTGGTCTCATCTACTGCTCAAGAAGCTACACGTCGAATTTCAGGTCATTCCGACATCGTTTGACCTAGTTTCGACGCTTGACAAAAAATCGGCAGTTCTCCACAGCAAAGTCTTCGGCTTTTCAGAAAATGGGAAACTTTGCGATCCGATTTGCACGGCTTCTCATCAGGTTTTCTTGAGGGAAATCCAGCCAATAAATGAGAGGAAATTCCAAGAAAAATGCAGGAGAAAACAGAAGCAAAAACGGACGAAAAACGGCGAAGAAAAAGCGACCGAAAGGTGGCCAAAAAAATGGGCCAAGGCCCATGGTCGCCGGCCTTATGGTCGCCGGCGACCATGGCCCGGACCTCGCCCAAAAACCCCGTTTTTCGGGTACTTTTAGCGTTTCGAGTTGATTGGCCCCTGTGATTTTTCCAAAATCTGATTTTTTGTGCATGATATCCGTCGATCTTCATCAACATCACGGATCCATCACTGGAATCATTAGATCATCATCGGACGCCTCAAGATCGTCAAACGGCTGACCAAGAAAGCACACTTTCTGCCCGCCCGATTGCGAAATCGACTGGACAGATGTTGCTGGCCCGCTGACATCAACCAATGTTTGAAATTGGATCACCATCCGACATCAAATAGCATGTGGGTCCATTGGTGATCATCGCAAGAAGAATCCCAAAGGACGCGGCACGGCCCGCGACTCTTCAAGCGCCCGGGCAATCAATTAATGAAGTTAAATGACCCGTTTATGGCAAGTTAATGCGGTCATTAACCCATTAAGGAATTCCAATTTTGAAAACTTCTCACACCGTGGATACAGTGGAAGGTGCAAATCATTTAACATCGCATCAAATGGTTGTGGAACCAAGTCATTTGACATTGCATCAGATAGTTGTGGATCCTCATCTGCTGCACTAGGACCATGACTACTAGATGCATCCCCTTGTGGTATATTTTCCACCTTAATATTCATCTCATACCTTCCCGTACATACGTCTGCTAACATTTCCTGCAACCCATCACAACGTTGCTCTACACCACCATCACCATCATTGTCTTCATCCTCACTCATCTCCTCAAAATCTTCGCCATGAAATACCCAATGGGTATAAGTCTTATCCATTCCATTTTCCTCCAAATGTGCTTTAACCATATTGATGGGTTTGAAATATCTATTTTTGCACTTGTTACATGGACATTTTATCCGATTGCCTTTATCCGCATAATCACGTGTATACTCAATAAAGTCTTTAACTCATTTCATGTAAGTAGGTAAATGTCTACCCTGAAGCTGCATCTAACTTTTATCCATATTTAACTCCCTACCACAAGAAGAACAAATATGAGTATTATGTATTGATGAGAAATTACTTGATTCCCTACCACAAGATTATGTTGTTACTGACACTAAAATGTCCCTTGGAAGTATTCCCAAAGAGCACCTAAAAAATTCAAGAACTTGGAATTAACCAAAAAGAAAATGTTTTGCATTACGAAACACCTTGTATCTTTTCCTCCTAATGTCTACTCGAAACACCTTGTATCTCTTCCTCCTAATGTCTACTACAACACCATTGAACCGTCCAACTTTACCGAAGCTTCCAAATCTGAGGAGTGGAGGAATGCTATGGCTGAGGAGTCCTTGTGGGTCTATTATATTTACTTAACCCCAGTTTTGATGTTGGCTGAATTCAAGGAAAGTTGTTCGAGGGCAGTTTGGATATTTGATACTGATGGTTTTATTATTTACTATTAAGTACTTTCAAGGGTGGAACAAGGTATTTTTGAGATAATCTCTATTGAGATCATATATATATATATATATATATAGACACACACACATGTGACTTATCCAAGTCTATTCAACTCAAGGGCAACCGAGTTACAATCTGAGACTGTGTTTTAAAACCTTGGTTAGCACAGTTAAGAAACTGTAATAGAAGTGCATACTCAGGTACTATGAAAGTAAACAAGTTTCATGATTTACAATACTTTATTTCTTTTGCATCTTGTTTTTAAAGTCCTCAATGCCACAATAGATAGCTTGGCACATTTTTGCAAGCACTCAAATGAAAATTTTTCCATAGGCTAACTAATTGTGACATATGAGGATGAAGAAGAGAGGCCTCATAGTTGTCTAATGTGATCTTAATCAAATATCGTAGAAGAAGCAAAGTCAGTAACCCCAAAAACATAATCAATTCTCTGTCAGGAATAAATACTTAGGCATACAGAAAGAAGATTAAAAAAAAGCCAAGTTTGCAAATATAGTTTTATCGATTGGCACCCTTTGTGTATGCCCTCTCCTAGCCAGTCTATAGCAAGATAGAATCGTGCAACAGAGCACCATCAACTCATGATAAATTTTCATCTGCACATGGATATCCACTACCAGTACAAGGTTTGAAACATAAAGTATGTTTTGTATTTTATTTACATCTATAACACTCTAAAACATATTGAAGAAGATCGGTGATTTCATATGGAGGTAGCTGTAAATGTGCCTCAATCTCTTGGTTATGTAACAGGTTGGATCTTGGAATTTGAGTCCGAGTCTAGACCATCATTTGGGACCCCAACGTGTTTGGGTCTAGCATGGATCATGTCTGTATACTCGTTTATCTATGTGTGTGTAGGGTAAATGTCTACCCCGAAGTGACGTGTAAGATATTTTATATTATACAAAATACATATTTTAAATAACATATTATTAATATTATATAAGAAGAGAAACCTCACAAGAGCTTGTTGTAAATTTGAGGTATTTGGTTTGAGATGAAGTATCTACAGGTCATTCATTATATAATAATAATATTTTAGTCCATTTAAATTGTTAAACCGGGTTTGGGTCCAGCAGGTATATAAACTAAATCAGATCCAGGTCTAGTTCTGGCTCTTGGTCTACCGTGGGACCAATACTGAACCCAACTCGATTAAATCCCTGACTGCTATAACGAGCAGTCTTCCTTTTTCTTTCCTCTAATGGCTTAAAGATTTTCTATATGCACGGTTCCCTGTGATTTTTTGCCTCTCTGGCTTTATGCATTTCATCTACTAGTAGAATTCTCAAAATCAGAAGAAAATCTTCTTTGCTCTAGAAGGTTGAGACCCCTAAAATCAGTCATTAATATTAGATCATTAGTCACTACTGTGCCATCAGTGAACTAGTTGTAGATGCATAGTATCAGTTTGTGTAATTTCTATTAGCTGTTTTGTTGGTAGATAGACTTTGATTACATGTCTGATGTGCTTGGAAGTCTGTTAGTGTGATTAATGACCAATTGATATTGAATTGGTCTAATTTTTTGGGACAATCTACCAAAATGGAAACTGTTATCCTCCACACAGCATTGATAGCTTCTCATGACATATGACTCACATGTTTGGTGTTGATGATGAGTTTGGCGAGGATGCAATCTTAGGAAAGCTTGAAGGCAGGAAAGATGTGATTGAACAAGTGAATAGGCAATTCAAGGATCCGGTAGGATTTCACACCTTCTAAATTCTTTCCGGTGATTGTACTAGGCATGTATGTTTCATGTATACTTATTTTTATCAGCAATGGTGTGTAAATTTCATTAAGGATAAAATGTACAGCTGAATAGAGAGGACTATGCAGTATAAGAGATGTACACTAAATCATCACTATCATAATCATTATTATCAAAGTCTTGTCCCAACTATGTTGGGTTCAGCTACATTAAATCTGTTTCGTCATTTTAGTCTATCTTGGGCCACATAATTACAATCCCTAGCCACAATGTAAGTTAAAATATGGTCCAAAAATCCCTTCTCCCATGACATGTTAGAATTGGGGGAGGCAAAAACCTTATCTTGTAACCATTGATGCTCTATCAAATCCTTCAATTCCTTATTTAGCCAATCCACCTGACATTTCATATTGATGCACTTCTGTATAGATGAGCAATGGCCATTGGCCCATATCATTAATGAATTTAACTTCCATTTCTTTAACAAATAGGCTAATCTTCTTGCTTCTACACACTCTTTTGTCCCATATCACCAAATCTCGAGTCTCCCTTGATTGTGAAGTTCTATTACTGCTCTTTAAAATTATTCAATGCCTTCAGAATCACTTATCCTCCACCTCATTGAATTTCTTCAACCCAATTGGAACAAAAAAAGTAAGCAATACCTCTCCTTCATCCCTCCTCAATACCCTTACAATGCATGCAGGCGTAGTTTGCACTGAGCTACTCAATCCTCATTAAATTTTCTCCAATTTAAATTAGTGTGTGTATGTGTTCTTGGGGGGAAGAATTCATATTTTTTTTCAACTGCTTTCCTTTATCATTTATGTTTTTCATTTGGAGAATGGACGAGCTTATTTTATTTTATGTTGTTATGTTCATTTTGTTTGTATGCGAACATGCGTGTTTACGGTATTTGAAGTTCGGGCTATACAAGGACGACAGGAGAAGAGGAAAGCACTACACCTCCTGACCCTACACACAGCAGAGCACTGCTTAAAATTCCACACAACACTTCACAAGAAGGGAGCATAGGAAGCCTCAGAAGACTGCACTACAATGCAGACAAACTGCTGGACGTACGACAATGCACATCACTGCACTGCACTGCACCACCCCATGAAGACTGCAGAATTTCAACTATGCATGGCACAGGTAGCACTACACTACACAGCTAAGCATTGCACAATCAACCCAGGGAAGCAACAAACCAGAGCAAGGCTCTGCACAAACCAGCTCATCATAGAGGGAGATAGAGCAAGGCACAAATAGACAGAGCAAGGCTACTGATATTACCATTTTATGATCCAGGGTGTTCATCTGAGACTGTCTCCTGAAGTTCCATTCCATCAATGAATAAATTTTAAGCTTGATCAGCGACCCACAAACACTCCAGTTAAAGAGAGAATACACCAAAGATACACTAAAAATAGGTAGTATTGATGGGCCAGGCCCAAATGACTCGGTCCGCAATGACAGGTTAGGCCCAAGTGGCTCGGTCCACGATGGCGGGTCGGGCCTAAGTGACCCGAGTCCGTGATAACCCCAGGTCCAAATCTATTCGTTGAAAGTCGGGTCCGGATCCACAAAGCGACGGAGTCAGCGCGTCATTCCCCTAACCTGCTTTTACCAAGTCTTATGGAGGAGATCCTACCTGCCTCGTCTGTTGAGAACGGTTCGGAGACTCCGCCAGAATGAAGCGTCCGTTGCTGAAGAGTCGTCCCCATCTGTTAGGGGAAGACTATAAAACAAAGAGCCCCACCAGCACTGGGGGGCAAGCAATTCTATCCATTCTTACACTATCATTGTACTTTTCTGACTTGTAATCCCTACCTCGGAGAAGTAAAATCACCAGTTTGAAGTGGACGTAGGTCACACTGACCGAACCACTATAAATTCTCTCTCTCTCTATTAATCTTCACATTAATTACTCATCACTTGACCGGTGGTGCCCGAAAACACTTTTTGGCATCATCAGTTTGGCGCCGTCTGTGGGAACCGAAGAAAATTTCCTTTTTTTCAAAGCTATGCCGATCACCACGAGGTCAACAAGGCGACAAGATGGTAATCCCTCGCGGGAGGGCGAAGGTAATCCTCCACCGACTAACCCTGCATCGAATACTCCTGCTCCCTCTCCCCAACAAATGCTGGAGACCATGCAGCAGCTGGTGACCCAAAACCAGCAGATACTGCAACTCATGCTCGCAGGGCAAGGAGGAGCACAGTTTGGTACGGTACCACGGCAGGAAGTGCAGCGCCCGGAGCATCCGGTTGCTTCACGCAGAGGAGCGCCTCGCCCGGGCGCCCATCCCCATGGTGCCCTGGGGCCGAGGAGCTGCCCGTCCCCATCCTCACCTGGGCGCCCTGGGGTCGAGGAGCACACCTGGGCGCCCACGCCCAGGGCACCCATCCTCATGGCGTCCACGCCCAGGACGACTCTGCTGGAGCTCCCCCTGTCGCCCCGCACGGAAGACTCTTTGTCGACCCTCAAGGCCGCCCCCATCTCGACATGCCTCCACCCCCGGGTGGAGCCCTAGGAGGGTCGAATCGCGGTGGACTCCCACCTCCCCCCTCTGCTTCCAATGATGAGGATCCTCATTTCCAAGAGGGGGGAAGTGAAAATCACAGCCTAGAAGATGAGAGTCATTTCCAGGGCCAGTCCAGAGAAGGCCCCAATCGTTGGGATGAGAAGATCAAGGAAATGCATAATCAAATTGGCAATGTCTTCAATGCCATGAAGGCACAGGTACCAGAAACAATTAACTACCTAGTACAACGGATGAACACACCGTTCAAGCCCGCCGTGGCGAACAACCCACTTCCTAAAAAGTTCAAAATGCCAACCATGGAGACCTTTGATGAGACAAAGGATCCACTGGATCACTTGGAAACCTACAAAACCTTAATGCAACTACATAATATCTCCGACGAGATTATGTGTAGAGCATTCCCAACCACATTGAAGGGGTCCGCAAGGCAATGGTTCTCCAGTCTAGCCCCGGCCTCCATCTCCACCTTTGCAGAGGTAAGCAAGTCCTTCGTGTCGCATTTCATTTGAGGACGCCGCCACCAGAAGCCCGCCACACACCTGCTCATCATAAAGCAGGATAAAAATGAAAGCCTCAGGAGTTACCTCACTCGTTTTAAAGAGGAGGTACTCCAAGTTGAAGAGCCCGACGACAAGGTCTCCATGACAGCCTTCTTGGGAGGCCTTCGTTCGTCAAGCTTCCTATTTTCGGTGATGAAGCGCCCGCCGAAGAGCTTTCCGGAACTGCTGGCAAAAGCCCAGAAGTACATGAATGCTGAGGACATCACCAGGGCTAGGCGAGGAGAGTCCTCCAGACCAGAGGGCAAGGGGAAGGAGCGAGACAGAGACGGAGACGACAGGAAGGAGAACAGCAATAAGCGAAGCAGGACGGAGAGGATACCTGTCAAAGAGAGACTCAGTCCAGCTCCTCAGAGAGACAGACAAGTCTTCACCCCTCTCAATGCTGCAGTCGGACACATCTTGTTACAGATCCAAGATGATCCCGCTGTCAAATGGCCAGGGAAGATGAAGTCTCCCCCAAACCGTAGAAATCCTAACAAGTACTGTCGTTTTCATTGCGACCATGGCCATGACACCGACGACTGCTATGAACTCAAGAAGCAAATTGAGGACCTCATTCAGCGTGGACACCTGCGCCAGTATGTCGCTGGAAGGGCCCAAGCACCGTCACCACCTCGTAACCGAGAGAATCAACAGCCCTTCGGAGAAATTCAGACTATTTCCGGGGGATCGGCGGAGTCGCTCTCAGCAATGAAAGCCCACGCCATAAAGGCAGGCACACTGATGAAGCACTCCCATCCAAAGCGCCCAGGCATGGTGACGGCGAGGTCATATCCTTCTCGGATAGGGACTTGGAAGGATTACAGCTCCCCCACGACGACCCACTGGTAATCACCCTGACCGTCGCCAATTTCCAGGTGTGGAGGATCCTAGTGGATAGTGGCAGTTCCGCTGATATCTTGTTCGCAGATGCTTATAACAAGTTGACCCTAGGTAGGGAAAGGCTACGACCTGTCAAGTCACCTCTCATCGGATTCTCAAGGGAGAAAATGTACCCTCTAGGAGCAATTACGCTGCCAGTCACCGCCGGAGTAGCACCCCGAAGCTCCACAATCATGGTCAATTTCCTGGTGATAGACTGCCCATCAGCTTACAATATCATATTGGGGCGACCTGCCCTCAATACGTTAAAAGTTGTCCCCTCCACCTATCACCTTATCCTCCGCTTTCCAACCTCTAATGGAGTCGGAGAGGTCAGGGGGAACCAGGTGGCCGCCAAGGAGTACTATGTCTCCTGAATAAAGGATAAAAAGCCACAGGAAGCATTGCAGATTGAGACCCTTGATCCAAGGGATGACGCCACCATTGTTCAAGGGAAGAAGCAGGGGAGATTGGATCAAGGGTCTCAATCTGCAATGCTTCCTGTGGCTTTTTATCCTTTATTGAGGAGACATAGCAGTCCCTAGCGGCCACCTGGTTCCACCTGACCTCTCCGACTCCATTAGAGGTTGGAAAGCGGAGGATAAGGTGATAGGTGGAGGGGACAACTTTTAACGTATTGAGGGCAGGTCGCCCCAATATGATATTGTAAGCTGATGGGCAGTCTATCACCAGGAAATTGACCATGACTGTGGAGCTTCAAGGTGCTACTCCGACGGTGACTGGCAGCGTAATTGCTCCCAGAGGGTACATTTTCTCCCATGAGAATCCGATGAGAGGTGACTTGACAGGTCGTAGTCTTTCCCTGCCTAGGCTCAACTTGTCATAAGCATCTGCGAACAAGATATCAGCGGAACTGCCACTATCAACTAGGATCCTCTGCACATGGAAATTGGCGACGGTCAGGGTGATTACCAGTGGGTCGTCTTGGGGGAGCTGCAATCCTTCCAAGTCCCTATCCGAGAAGGATATGACCTCGCCGTCACCATGCTTGGGCGCTTTGGATGGGCGTGCTTCATCAGTGTGCTTGACCTTTCTGGCGTGGGCTTTCATTGCTGAGAGTGACTCCACCGATCCCCTGAAAATAGTCTGAATTTCTCCGAAGGGCTGTTGATTCTCTCGGTTACGAGGTGGTGACGGTGCTTGGGCCCTTCCAGCGACATACTGGCATAGGTGTCCACGCTGAATGAGGTCCTCAATTTGCTTCTTGAGTTCATAGCAGTCGTCGGTGTCATGGCCAACGTCCGCAATGCAGAGTATAAACGACGCATGGCAAGATACTATAACTCGAAAGTAAAGCCTCGTTCCTTCTAACTAGGAGATCTGGTCCTTAAGAAGGTGATCCTCGCCACGAAGGATTCTCGCGAAGGCAAACTAGGACCGAATTGGGAAGGCCCATACCTCATAACAGAGGTGGTAAGACCAGACCCTTGATCCAATCTCCCCTGCTTCTTCCATCAAATCGAGGTTGATGCGAAGTCCTTCCTCATTGGTGTCTAGGTCGTGGTGCTGGATCCTAAGAGAATGGACCCCAATCCCAACAGGAATGACTGCCTAAGTCCCAAAAGCGAGAGAGAAAGGGGTTTCCCCGGTAGGAGCTCTTGGCGTGGTCCGATAGGCCCACAATACTCCCGGAAGCTCGTCGACCCAAAAACCCTTTGCTCTTTCGAGCCTTGTCTTCAGGTTACGCAGGACTGTTCTCACCATGATCTCTGCTTACCCGTTTGCCTGTGGATGTGCCGGGCTAGAATGGGGCTGCTTTATCTGAAGGTCGGAACAAAACGAATTAAAGAGTTTATTGTCGAATTGTTTTGCATTATCACTGACAATGGAGTGAGGGATCCCAAAGCGACAGACTATGTTTTTCCAGACAAAGTCCTTTACTTTGGAGTCTGTGATCCTTGCCAAGGGTTCCGCCTCCGCCCACTTTGTGAAGTAGTCGACGACGACCACTACAAACTTGCATTGTCCTTTACCCAAAGGAAGGGGGCCTAGGATGTCAATTCCCCATTTGGAGAAAGGCCACGGGCTCATGATGGTTGTGAGTTCCTCTGGGGGCTGCCTTGGCACAGTGGCGAAGCGCTGACATTTGTCACATTTTCTGGCAAATTCTTTGGCGTCCGCTAGCATGCTGGGTCAAAAGAAACCTTGCCTAAGTGCTTTGTGGGCAAGGGAGTGTTCGCCAGAGTGGTTCCCACAAATTCCTTCATGGATTTCCCGCATGGCGTAATCAGCTTCTTCAGGAGAGAGGCACCTCAACAATGGTAAAGAGTAGCCTTTCTTGAAGAGGATATCTTGCAAGAGGGTGAACTTGGAAGCTCTCATCCTCAGCTTTCTTGCCTCAAGGGGGTCCTCCGGCAATGTACCCTCTTGAAGATATGCCCTTATCGGGGTCATCCAGTTCGTTTCAGCTGTAGCACAGTTGATGTTTGCAGTGCTCTCATCCAACTGGCTTCGCTCGAACTGGTGCCCAAGGAATGCTGGTTCGCCTGATGGGGTCTCTAGGGATGAGGCGAGCCTGGCAAGTGCATCAGCAATAATGTTACTCTCCCGAGGGATATGACAAATTTGGAAGTGTTGGAACCGCGGGATCAGTTTTTTCACCATGCTGAGATAATCCTGCATTCTTGCTTCCTTTGCTTCGAACTCGCCCTTTACTTGATTAACTATTAGCTGAGAGTCGTTGTATGTAGTGAGGCATCGGGCGTCCATTTCGAGTGCAAACTTTAAACCAGAGAGGAGGGCCTCATACTCTGTTTCATTGTTAGAGGCCGCAAAGTGGAACTTTACCGCATACTTGAGGGGCGTGCCATCGGGGCTGATCAATACAAGGCCCGCTCCTCCTCCATCACTGGTCGCAGAGCCGTCGACATAGAGTTTCCATAGTGGCACCGAGGGACTCTGAGCGCTAGGCTGAAAGAGGGAGCAACGGGGCGCCCGAGGAAGAAGTTGCTTGGGCGCCCTTGGCCGGGAGTGCCTGGGCGCCCAGGGGTGCTGGGGCGCCCCTGGTAAGAGGTGCTTGGGCGCCTAGGTCTTGGGCGCCCAGGGGTGTCTGGTCCCCCATGGAATGGGCCTGGAGATCTGGAATTGTGCGGGCGATCTCTTGGTTGTCCTTGTCTGGTGGCGACCCCCCTTGTAGGGGCGAGGTGAGTTCATCTGTTTCATCTTCTGCTTGTGTGAACTCCGTTACAAAATCTGCCAGGGCTTGTGCTTTGACGGCCGTCCTTGGCTGGTACTGGATATCAAACTCTCCTAGTTCTACTGCTCATTTGACGAGCCTCCCCGATACATCCGGCTTTCCTAACACTACAAGAAAATTGATAATTAGCGGCGGTTCATAGCGGCGGTTTTTTTGTCTGTCACTACATCTAATATTATGGCAAGTACAGCGGCGGAACATGTATTTTGCTGTTAATAAGCACATATTGCGATGGAAATTGTATTGTGCTGCTATTAAAGAGGGTTTTTGTTAATATATAGTGGCAGAAATTATATTTTGCTGCTATTAAACTTATTAAGTATTACCAGCAGAACATATATTCCGTCGCTATATATTAAAAACTATTTTCCTATAACAGCGGAACGTACATTCCGTCACTACAGCTACTACATCTATCTACTAATACTACTAATATTTATACGTATAGCGGTGGAATGTCTATTCTGTCACTATATCTACTCTATTAATATTTACACGTATAGCAGTGGAAAGTATATTCCGTCACTAGTACTTTGGAAAATGTATTATGCCATGTATAAAGGTAATCAATATACTATGTATAAATGGTGCATTCCTTCATTTATACTATGTATAAAGCATTCCGTCAGTATACTATGTATAAATGGTAATCAATATTCTGTTGTCAGTATACTATGTATAAAGGCTAAACAGTATAATTACCGTATTCTGTTGTCAGTATACTATGTATAAAGGCTAATCAGTCTATTGTTATCAGTCCGTATAGCAGCGGAAATATGCTTACTGCTGCTATACATTCCCCTATATGCGCCCGTTAGCACAGTCTAGTCCCAAAAACCCTATAGCTTCATCATCACCGTTAGCAGCGTCCTCGCCTTCTTCACTTCTTCACTTCTCTCACCTGGGGACCTCATCTGTCCCATTTTCCTCTGCAAAGCTTTTTTCTTAATATCTGCCCACGGTCTGTCCCTAGAACAATTCTTTTTCCTTCTTTCAACTCTCGGTCATCTCAGGACACTCCACTCAGCCTCACACTCGGAGAAGAAAAGAAAAGAAGACGGAAGAAAAAGCACGCTGCTTCCGATCAGATCTCCAACTCCAAAGCATTCCTCCCATACAACAACAACAACAACAAGAAGGTAAAATCTAGTTCCCTGCATCTTCCGATCTTCCATCTTTGCTTCTTCTACTTCAAGGATCTGTTTTTAGTTCCATCTCTGCTTCTTCTACTTCAAGGATCTGCTTTTAGTTCCATCTCCTTCCTTTTTTCCGGGGCTTAACGGTTGTGATCTGGAAAAAAGAATGGCGATCTTAGGGCTTTAGGAGTAGTAGTTTTGCTTCTTGATCATCTGATTACGTTAGGGTTTTTTTATGGCTTTAAGGCATGAATGCCGGAATGCTGCTGTCTTTCGTGAGTTGGAACGGGGTTTTCTGCTGGTAAGGAGAGTTTTGAGCTTGTGATTATGTTTTGAAATGCTTGATTTCGTTTCAGTTTCTTCCAGTTGCTTTGGATTCTTTCCCTTGAATGCCGGTTTTCAGCTGAATGTCCTATCCTAGAGTTTGAAGAGCTGGCTGGAGCCTTTTTGGTCTTGTGATCCTTTCATTTTTGTTGTTGCTCTTTCCTTTTTCTTTTATTTGTTTGTTTTTTGAGCTTGTGATCGGTAATAGAAACATTTTTTTCAACTTTGAGATCTTGTTTTGAAAGATGGCCTTATTGATTTTCTGTGAAGTGATTTGGTTAGTCATGAGGCTTGCGGTAGAGATTTTCGTGCATTTAGGCTTCCGAGATCTATGTTTGCCCTGGAAAAGTTGGGTTTTTTCTCTGCATTTTAATTAAAGTATATATATATATGTTAATTTCAGGGAAAAGGAAAAGAGCAGATCCGATCCACTGTTGCTTCAGAAATCAGAATATATCATGTACTGAGAATTTCAGTTACATCAAATTTAATGCAGAAAAACCGAAGGTGTTTTTTTTTTTTTTTTTTAAGATGTGGCCTTGTTCTAGATGTTGTGATGTGAACCATCATATTTTTTTGGTTTTCTTCTGAATGGTTTTCTTTTGACTTGTGTTAATGTTCTTTGTCAGTCAATTAGGTCTTCCCGTTCCTGAGAAGCATATTTCAGGTTCTGGCTTGATTTTATTAGAAAGGTTAATGCAAGAGGTTGATCTTTAATTCATTGATCTCTTCATGGTTGAAATACTGTCATTTCTCTGTTTTCTAAACATCAAGTGAATTTGATAAATTGGAAGTAGGGATGGCTTTCTGGAAAAGCTCTGCAGCTTGTTTTGATTAGGGATGGTCTGGCTTCGTGATTTACTTTGTAGGAGCCTTTATGTGGTTAGTATATTTTCTGCCTAGCTATTTTTCAAATGTATAATAACAAATCAACTCTGGACATGGAGCCCATTTGGGATTTGGAGCGAGTCCAAATCAGATTCCTAAAATATCTCAAAATCACATTCCCACAAGTCATTCTTAGTGTCATAAGCCCTAGCTACTTATCTCTCTTATTATGTCAAATCTAATCACACCTTTTCATTTGAAAGTATCTCTCTCAAAATCTCAGTCCTTACTTAGTTTCATAAATACCTACAATCTCTCTCTCTCTCTATCTATTTCTATCTCATTTGGATTGTTAGGGTTTCCAGGTTCTGTTTTAGGGAAGAAGGGGGTGAGTGTGGATTTCTTGGATTATTTAGGAATTGAAGGGTTGGGATTTCATTGCGTGGGTGATTTAATTTTGTTGCTTGTCGGTGGGTCTGGATGAATGGTTGGTCGAGAGATGGGTCCCACTGGAAAACTTTAAGTACATCAGTACATGTTCTTGCTGCAACACAGAAATGGAAGGTGATGTTTCTAAAAGCCCTGTTTTTGAGAGGTGACTACAAGTATTTGAACCAGGGCTTTTCATCTTAGGCTTTGAGTTGTGTATGTGAGTATCGGGTTTTGAACCATGTGCCTGTCCATGTTTGGTGATCAATGCAATTACATTACATGTTTGGCTAAATGTCAAAGATGCTGCACAAAAAACTTTGGGGTGACATGTGATTCCTTTGTTTTTTTTATTGTTCATATCTATTCTCTTTGAATAAGTGCGAATCCGACAATCTAATTTGCAGGGTAAGGTAGCAGCGGAAAGGGAGGATTTTGGATAATCTACATAGTGGAATCTAATCTCTATGGCTATGTGATCCCTGCTTACTAGTGGAACTTCCAGTTTGAATTGGATTGAGGTCTAAACTCATTAACCATTTGTTCTTTAGTTCAACCATCATCATAATCATCACAATTACTGTTTAGTTGACTGCAATAAATTACTCTTCTACTTGTGGGAGTTGATTAAACTAGGAAACTTGAATCTTTTGCTTTTGAACAAGGTGTTTGTTTACATCTCCATTGTGATGAGAAACAGAGCCAAACAATCTGTTGCTTTTGAACAAGGTGTCTGTACTTTTTTTGCATATGGAGAATCATTGGTTTAATAAGGCTATTTCAGAACAGTAGCTATGCTGGCATTATCATCAGAGGGGGGGTTATCATAATCATACTGCACTCAAAAGCATTTGGCAGAATTTTTGACAGCGGTCTGTGTCATGAGTTGAGATCATGGCATCTGCTTTCGCTTTCTATTTCTAAAAGATTACATCAAAGAAAACGGAAAATGATTGCATTACTAGGAAGCATTGGAATAGTAGAAATGTTGCTTATGAAATACATCATCTTCATCATAAAATCTTGTCCCAACAATGTCCGGATCAGCTATATATAACTTTTGTTTTGCAATTTCAGTCTACATGAATTACATTTCTGTCAAAAACAAAATAAATCCTATGTTTCTAGTTGTACGATCTTTCTTGGTGATTGTTAGTCAATACCTGTCTTTTATTTTATCTTCAATTTTGGAAAATCTTCTAAGTGATTATTAAAAATATCAAGTGTATGACCATTGGTCAAATTTCACTCAATAGGAGTTAGGCCTATAGTCATATTTATCCTCAAAATTAATTGTGGTCAGCCCTGCCTTTGACAATAAAATTTGGCTAAAATTTGCCTATAGTCATTCATGTGTCTTCCACAGTTGTCACTTGGCAGCTTCAACCACCCCCTGCGCCATGCTCTTCATCTGCTCTGCAGTCTGCACATTAACAAACCAAACAAGAAGAAAATATAATTAACAAGGAAGATGGCCAAATCAATAGAAAGTTCTTTTTTTCTTCTTCTTAGTACCTGATGAATGAAGCCTGATGTCTTCTCCTTGCCTTCTTGGGTGGTCTCACCGGCAGATTCAGTAGCCCGAGAGGCCTTCTCTTTGGCAGCCTCAGTCTTCTCCTTGAGGTAGCCACCTGCCTGTTCTTTGCTCTCCTATGCTTTCTCCTTGCCTTGGTGGGCTGCCTCCCTTCCCTTCTCCATCATCTGCCCTGCCTTCTCCTGCACCACACCATTAACAAAACAAAAACAAAAACAAAACAACAAATCTTAGTACACTTTTGAATACATAACACATGACCCATGAACCAGAACATCAAAGTGAAGATGATGTGAGCACCTGAACTTGGCCTTTGGCTTCTTCACCTACCCTATGGCTTTGGTCTTGAGATGCCATTTTTTTTTCTTTCTACTATATATATATACCTCTCTGTCTCCTTTGTTCAAACAATTGATTCGAGTAAACTACCAGATATTTGTGAAAACATGGTTCAGGTCATGTTTACTGGATATGTTCTATTAGTGTAACACAGTCTCATCTTTCCACCAAGAAATGTCCTATTTGGTTTTGGCAATTCTAGGTACTTTGCCTCCTAATCTCTGTCGTAGTGATGTAGGATCTAATTTGAATTGTAATATGCACCTTCAGTAACTTTAGCTTGGGATATTTTTTTAATAAAAAAACTGGGTGGGATACACTGTTTCCAGAGTATTTGTTGTTAGACCCAAAGAAATGAGCGATGTATCCTTGATAGTAATTAAATGATGAAGTGGTGATTAAAACTCCAGTCAACAAAAAATAATACACAGGTCAAATATCTGTACATGCAAATACATATCATATGATGACAGTGTTGAAACATTAAAACAGAGACACTAGATTAAAAGGAGGCAATGAGGATAATTTTGATTCATGTACATCTGTTGCGGTGCAGCTGAATGATTACAATGATTTTCACTTAACCTTGCCATACAATATCATGCCTTGGCCTTTTGGTACTTCAAGTTCTAGGATTGTTTCCCTTATTGCTTGAAATGAACTTTTTTATATGTATTACAGCTGAGACCAAGCATTTATAATGGGGAAAGCATGTCATCTTTGAAACCATTAGAACAGTTGTGGCGTAAGAGTGGAAGTTGTCCACAAGGAACAATTCCTATTCGAAGGACTCAGAAGAGGCACTTACTTGGAGCCATCTCCTTGGATGCATCCCAATTAGAAATGTGTTGTTATAATATTAGTTACATTTCAATTGATTCACCATTTATGAGACAACGGTGGTTGCTTCCTTGAATTATTATCAAGTGTGAAGATAGTAACAAGTTTGTTAATGATGAATGTGTACTCGTATTTCTCGAGTTACCAAAGCTATAGATCGTGCATGATTATTTGTTGTTCTCTGTCAGAGCTGTAAAGCAAGTAAAGTGGATGAGAAACTGAGTTTTATAATAAAAAAAAATCAATACAGGAATTATAATCAATAAAATGGGAGATAAATGCATGATGTTTTCAGTAGCAGTTTGTGAAGTTTGCTGCTATAAAGCAAAGTAACAGCAGCAGTTTGTGATGACTGTCGGTGTAAACCAGTGCTAATTAGTGGCGGTTTACAAGCGCCGCTATCGATAGTTTTTTTTTGCAGCAGCTCCAATTCTGCTGCAAATACAATCAGTGATGGGATTTTCTATGATAAAAGTGGCGGCGGACATTTTTCCGCCGCAAAAAGTATTAGCGGTGGTTATCGTACATATAGCGGCGGTTTTTATCCGTCGCTAAATGTGATTTTTCTTGTAGTGTAATATTCTCTTCAAAGGCTGATCACTAACTACAACAATTGTATGACTCTGGAAATAATGTCGCAGCCGCCTTGCCGTCGAGATGAGGGCGAGCGCCAGTTTTTCCAGCTCCGAGTACCTGGGCTCTGCCCCTCGGTATGCTCTGCTTACATAATAGATGGGCTTTTGCACTCCATCATGATTTCTGATGAGGACAGAGCTGACTACTGAGGGGGAAGTAGAGAGGTACAAATATAACACCTCTTCGGGTACATCATGTGAAAGAAGAGGGGGAGCGGCCAGGTAGGCTTTAAGCTTTTGGAATGCCTCCTCAGCCCCGGGTCACCACTCGAAAGCTTTCCTGAGGATTTTGAAGAAAGGCAAACACTTGTCTGCAGACTTGGAGACAAATCTGCTAAGTGATGCAACCCTTCCATTGAGGCGCTGTAGCTCCTTGGTGGAAGTGGGCGACCTCATGTCCAGTATAGCCTTGATTTTATCGGGATTCTCCTCTATCCCCCTTTGGTTGACCATGAAGCCCAAGAATTTTCCCGATTCCACGCCGAAGGTACACTTCTCAGGATTCAACTTCATGCGATAGAGCCTGAGAATACTGAAGGTTTCTTGGAGATGGTCAATGTGATCTGCGGCGGCGAGGCTCTTCACCAACATGTCGTCCACATAAACCTCCATGGTCCGCCCAATCTGTGAGTCAAACATTGTATTCACTAGGCGTTGGTAGGTTGCACCTACATTCTTCAACCCGAAAGGCATGACCCTGTAGCAATAGGTCCCCTTCGGGGTGATGAACGACGTCTTCTCTTGATTTGGGGGATGCATGCTGATCTGGTTGTATCCAGAATAAGCATCCAGGAAGGAGAGGAGTTCATGTCCTGCTGTGGCGTCGATGAGGAGATCAATCCTGGGCAACGGGAAGCAGTCCTTTGGACACGCCTTGTTAAGGTCAGTGAAGTCGACGCATAGGCGCCACTTCCCATTCGCCTTTGTCACCATCAGAACATTCGAGAGCCATTCGGGGTATGCTACCTCCCACACAGCTCCATTCTCTATCAGCTTCCCGACCTCCTTGTCCATTGCTTGGGCCCTTTCAGTGGAGGCGCCGCGTAGCTTTTGTCGGATAGACTTGTGGCGGGGGTCGACATTGAGGTGGTGAGTGGCGACTTCGGGATCAATCCCTTCAAGATCCGCATGTGACCATGCAAAGATGTCCATGTTGTTCTTCAGAAAGTTGGTCAAGCGACGGACTAGATCTTCTAGAAGACAAGAGCCAATGTATACTCTCCTATCAGGGAGGTCTTCATTTAAGACCACAGTGGCGAGTGCTTCAACTGGTTCTCCCCTCTCAATGGTGGCGTCATCCCTTGGATCAAGGGTCTCAATCTGCAATGCTTCCTGTGGCTTTTTATCCTTTATTGAGGAGACATAACACTCCCAGGCGGCCACCTGGTTCCCCCTGACCTTTCTGACTCCATTAGAGGTTGGAAAGCGGAGGATAAGGTGACAGGTGGAGGGGACAGCTTTTAACGTATTGAGGGCAGGTCGCCCCAATATGATATTGTAAGCTGATGGGCAGTCTATCACCAGGAAATTGACCATGATTGTGGAGCTTCGGGGTGTTACTCCGGCGGTGACTGGCAGCGTAATTGCTTCCAGAGGGTACATTTTCTCCCCTGAGAATCCGATGAGAGGTGACTTGACAGGTCGTAGCCTTTCCCTGCCTAGGCTCAACTTGTCATAAGCATCTGCGAACAAGATATCAGCGGAACTGCCACTATCCACTAGGATCCTCCACACCTGGAAATTGGCGACGGTCAGGGTGATTACCAGTGGGTCATCGTGGCGGAGCTGTAATCCTTCCAAGTCCTTATCCGAGAAGGATATGACCTCGCCGTCACCATGCCTGGGCGCTTTGGATGGGCGTGCTTCATCAGTGTGCCTGGCCTTTCTGGTGTGGGCTTTCATTGCTGAGAGTGACTCCGCCGATCCCCTGGAAATAGTCTGAATTTCTCCGAAGGGCTGTTGATTCTCTCGGTTACGAGGTGGTGACGGTGCTTGGGCCCTTCCAGCGACATACTAGCGCAGGTGTCCACGCTGAATGAGGTCCTCAATTTGCTTCTTGAGTTCATAGCAGTCGTCGGTGTCATGGGCAACGTCCGCAATGCAGAGTATAAATGACGCATGGCAAGATACTATAACTCAAAAGTAAAGCCTCGTTCCTTCCAACCAGGAGATCTGGTCCTTAAGAAGGTGATCCTCGCCACGAAGGATTCTCGCGAAGGCAAACTGGGACCGAATTGGGAAGGCCCATACCTCATAACAGAGGTGGTAAGACCAGGCACTTATAGGATCCAGGATTCTAAAGGGAAGGCCCTACCTCATCCATGGAATGCAGAACACCTGAGGAGGTACTACCAATAACACATGAAGGGGAAAGAAGCTGTGAAAATGGAGAGTTTCATTTTTTCAATACTTTGTGGAATGTTCTTTTATAATGAGCAGTAAATAAATGAAAGTTTTACATGTTACTCATTCCAACAGTTAGGCCACAAAATTGCCTTTTAAAACAAAATTCTATGTGTAAGGAAACATATCAAAGTCTCCTGTACCCTAATCGCTTTCATGGCTCCCCTCCTCATCCTCCTCGCCATCCTCGGTGTCGTCAGAGCCTCCATTACCTTCATCACGCGCCTCGGTTGGCACAAAGCCTGAAAGGTCGAGGTCAGGGAAAGCAGAAAAAATCTTCCCTCGAAGCTCCTCGTAACCATCAATGAAGGCATCGGCGAGGCCATCCGCTAGCTCCTTCTTAGCCTGAGAAGCTTTATCAAGTGTCGCCTTCATCTCTGTCGCCACGACAGTCTCTCTGAGCGACGCCCTCTCGCAGGTCTGTGCAAGCTCAGCCTCTCTGAGCGAAGCCCTCTCGCGGGCCTTCACTAGCTCAGCCTCTGCCCTGGTCGCCTCTCGCGGGCTGACGAGAGCTCAGTCTCGAACCCGGTCACCCTCTCGCAGGCCGCAGCAAGATTAGCCTCGGAAGCTCCTCTAGCAGCTTCAAGAGCAGCAACCTTCCTCTGAGCAATGGAGAGCTCCTTTTGCATACTCTCATTCTCCTGCTTTAGCCGAGTGTTATGCCGGGCCCTTGACAACAAGCAGACGGACGCAGTGGAAGTCTGGAGACAAAAAACAATGATGAGAGTACACGTATACAAATAATGAAAGTCTGGAGAAAAGGAAACAATAAGCCTTTACCTGAGCTAGACCCTCTAAGAATGTGTCAATGACCCTCTCGGTACCCAAAGAATTGATCTGTGTAACCTCAGGGGGAAACACAAGTCTCCCAAGCTTCTCCCGAATCACCAGCGGATTGCCCAGCATCGGACCAGCCCGAATGGGTGCCCCTGCAGGAGCCCCCGAGCGTGGGGGAAACGAATGAGGGGCAGGAAGTACAGCTGGAGAGGAAGACTCCGGAGTAGCAATTGCGGCAGAAGAGGACGCTGGCTGGGGCGACACTGTGGGAGAGGCCGCTCGATGGGAACACGAGCATGCACCCACTGACGGAGTGGATACGAGAGAGCTTGCCCTGAAAGTCACTGGAGAAGAGTTCCCCCTTGGGGTGTTGTCCACCCTCGCCGCCTTGGAAGGAGGGGCACTCCTACCCGAAGTGCGAGCCCCAGAAGGAGGGGTGTTCCTACTAGAAAGGCGAGCCCCGATCGCCTCTCTATCTACTGCTGCAGAAATAGAAGGGTTACTTAGGCATGGAATACCAGGTAAAAAAAAGAAAAAAAAAGAAAGCAGAGGTCAAGTACTTTTTCTTTTAACGGAAGGTGTCTGAGAGGGGCCACTAGCTCCACTAACTCCACCACTCTCTTTGGGTAAGAGAACCTCGAAGTCTTTTTCAGGATAGTCCCTTACGGCCTGCAGTTTCCATTCCTGACTCATGGAGAGCACTGGCCCATCTACAAAAGGGTAATAGGTAAGCACATAAAATTAAAGGAAAAGAGTAGCAAGTGAATGGCTTACCAAGTTTCCTGGCGTCACCCCATCGTGTTGGCACCAATACCCGGTCTGTCTCAGAGGCCCACTCTCTGCCAACAAAGAAGAAACGGGATTTCCAACTGTGGTAGTTGGAACGCAAACTCGTAAGCAACTTGCCACCCCTAGGGGTAAGATAGTTTCATCCCCTGTTAGGGGCCGGAGACTCAGTCAGGTTGTAGGCAGCATGGAACTCCATAGGAGAAGCATCCTCGTGATGAACCCTCCTTCATATTGCAAGAAAGCCGAGCAGAACCCTCCAACCATTGGGTGCTAACTGCCCCGGGGTCAATAAAAAGTAATGAAGAACGCGACAAATGGAAGAGGGCATGGGGAACCTAAGCCCGGCTTCGAGCATCTCTTCGTAAATGGCAAGGTCACCCGACGAGTCATCACAAGCAGGCTCGTCCGTTTCGGCCCGGCGACAGCACAGTGGGAGGAATATGATAAGAAGAAGACATCTTCAAAATTTCATTGTTAGTGTTGAAAACACTAAAAATAGTGCTCACCTTGGACTTATCATCGTCAACAACCACTTTTCCTCTATATTTTTTGCGACTAGAGGAGCGTATCCCCGTGCTCATCTCACTTGAAGCAATGCCGGGGGCGTCGCCGTCCGCACCACCATCGCCTGTCTCAGCCGCGCCCAAGGGGGCTCCACCATGTCCATTGTCCGCGCCCAAGGGGGCTGCAACGCCTGCATCTGCAGCCGCAGGGGCGCCCTGTCCAGTCCTCCATCGCGCGCAGCAGCGGGGGCACCCCATCTGGCCTCAACCAGCGCCTCGCGCCCAACAGCAGGGGCGCCCAGGCCCTCGCTAGCATGTTCAGCAGCCTGGGCGCCCCTCCCTTGTGCGTCGGGGGCGCCCCGATCGTTGTCCGTCGTCGTCGAACGGCCTGCAACAAGGGCGCCTCGGGTGGGGGCGCCCGGACCTCTGTCCGTTGTGGCCGAGCTGCCGGCAGTGGCGGCGCCCCGGCCACTGTCCGTTGTCGCCAAGCCACCTGTAGCAGGCGCCCCATTGTCACCTTTCCTGACGGCAACAGGGCTGGCCTTCCATTGCCCAACTCCTCTGCCTCTTGTTGATACTCCATGGTGGCAGCCCCTTTTCTCTCCTTTTTCTTGAACAAGAAGAAAAATCAGAGAAGAAAGGAGTGGTTCCAAGGAAAGATGAAGACAACACCCCTATTTATAACCTGGGGTTTCCTAGGGTTTTTAAAGGGGAAGAAACCCAAAGCCAAAAGAACTCTTTCATGAATTTCAAAAAAGGAAAGAATCCTGATCTTGAGGAGAAGTTGACAGGCCGTGTCTGAGCAAGCTAAGCGGAAAGAGACGGGCAGTGTCTGGGAAGACTAGGAGTTCTCGGAATGAAGAAAGTCTGATATTCAAAATGTCTCCCTTTCAAAGTTTTCTTTGGCGTGAGACATTGAGGGGTAAATGATGGGCCAGGCCCAAATGACTCGGTCCGCAATGACAGGTTAGGCCCAAGTGGCTCGGTCCACGATGGTGGGTCGGGCCTAAGTGACCCGAGGCCGTGATAAGCTCCGGTCCAAATCTATTCGTTGAAAGTCGGGCCCGGATCCACAAAGCGACGGAGTCAGCGCGTCGTTCCCCTAACCTGCCTTTACCAAGTCCTGCGGAGGAGATCCTACCTGCCTCGTCTGTTGAGAACGGTTTGGAGACTCCGCCAGAATGAAGCGTCCGTTGCTGAAGAGTCGTCCCCATCTGTTAGGGGAAGACTATAAAACAAAGAGCCCCACCAGCACTGGGGGGCAAGCAATTCTATCCATTCTTACACTATCATTGTACTTTTCTGACTTGTAATCCCTACCTCGGAGAAGTAAAATCACCAGTTTGAAGTGGACGTAGGTCACACTGACCGAACCACTATAAATTCTCTCTCTCTTTCTCTATTAATCTTCATATTAATTACTCATCACTTGACCGGTGGTGCCCGAAAACACTTTTTGGCATCATCAAGTATTAAGGCTAACCAATCTAGGAGGTTGTGGAATTTCCTATTCCTAGATTCCCATCCAGAATTTATATTGTTTGTCTGATGAATCTGACCGGTAATTCTGGATGCCCCCAAAATCTAAAACTCTTTCAAATAAGAAGATTGTAGCCATTCAATCGTTGCCTTACAAACAAAAGATGGTTGAAAAAGAATGCATTTATGGGATGAGGAAAAGACAAAATCTAAATGACATTGGGCTGGAAATACTTTGAGCATACCATAGTCCGATTGTGGAGCACATAAAGATATTTGCATCATAGCTAATGCATACAGGAAGATGTCCTGTAAAGATGTCTGACTCAGACCAACTCCTTTCTTCTTGGAATCTTACAAGAAGATATATACATGATTCAACCTATTAGGTTTATTGATCCTCATTCTCCAAGCCATTTATGCAAGAATCACAAGTCCTTGTATGGTTTCAACATTTTCATTCCCATACTCCAATGCTCAAATTTAGAGTAAACAATCCAAAGTTCAAAAGGTAAAAAAAAATGCAAATCAAGATCTCCATTGTTCAAATTCAGAATAGAGAAAATCCAAAATACAATTCAAAAGTTCAAATCCGTAATTGAAACTTTTCAAACCAAAATTAGATGAATCAAGTTTCCAACTCGGACCAACACCTTTCTTCATGGAATCTCCATTGATTGCATACTTTTTATAATAGAGAATTCAAGTTTCCCATTGAAAGCATCAATCAAATACAAGCATACATGGAAATAAATTTCAACAGATAAAAAAAGAAGAGGAAGAGATCGAACCTCTTCAATCACCGCTGCTTTGAAGAAGAAATCGAATGAAGATTCCTCCACAAGTAGCAGCCACCAGTTCGAAAACCAGAACCGATTGTAAAGAAGACCTGAAGAAGATGAGCAGACACAGTAGAACGGAGTCGAAAGTTAGGACACGTTTGCATGTATGGGAAATAAAAACCCTAAAGATTTAGAAGGATTACATATATATACCTTGGAGGAGATTAGGACAGTGATGGACCCGGAATTTTTCTTTCCGCTCCTCTCCCATTCGTCCCCTGGGTCACCGAGAGGATCCGAATGGAGGGAAGAAAGGGGGGAGAAAGGTGGGCATCTATATTTTTGTACGGGTATGCCATATTTTATATTTTACTTGGAATTTAGAAATGGTGATCCGGAGATCCACCTTCGCAAGTAGAAAGGAAATCAACCTTTTACTGACTTTCCATTGCACATATATTTAAGAAAAGAGACAGTTTTTAAAATGCAATGAGAAACGATTTCATTTTTTTTTTCCATAAAAGGCGAGTTTGCCGTGAAAGGCGATTTTTTTTTTCGCCATAGGAGGCGATTTTGTGTCGTGAAAGTTTGTCGTGAAAGGCGATCCTAGCCCATCGCAATCTCCAACCGTAATCTCTCCAAGATTGCGGACAGAAAGTGTACTTTCTTGGTCGGCCGGTTGGAGATCTTGGAGCGATCGATGACAATTTCATGCTCTTGACAGTGGATCCGAGATGTCGACGAAGATCAGCCGATTTTAAGCATCAAAAATCAAGTTTTCAGGAAATTACAGGGGCTGGAACTTCCGAAACGCGAAAGAGGACATAAACGTGTCGCGACCCCGGAATGGATCCCAGGCCCACGACGTGTCGATTGCATTGTTTTCCCACAGGTTCCCGCGGTGAGGATTCCCTAAACACGCGGAATCTAACTCACATGAACAAGTTTGCGGAAGCGTGTAGCAAATCACATCAAGATAAACACTAATAAATTTTTAAGTGCTATAACAAATAATGACAAGGCATAGTATCAAAAGAAGGAGTTAATATGGCATTCCCATCAAGATTCAAGTTATGAGACTAACTCAAAAATAAGTTAAGTTTTAGTTACAACCCATGAGAGGCCAACAGAGGCCAAAACAATTCTCAAAATGATAAAAGAACCCCAAGACAAAATGACAAACTCAAGAACCCGCCCGAAGTCTAGTTGACATCGTCGGGCTGCCACTCTCTAACTAGGGTTGGCTCAAAAGCCTCCTCCGGACGCTCCTCCTCAAAGGCAACGTCACCTGCACCTGGGCACCAACGACAAGGGTCAAACACAATGGTTTGGCAGGTAATCAATTTAGGCATGAGCAAGAAACAATAACGATTTAAGAAAACATATAACAAATCCCTGATTTGAAATACTGCAATGACCGAGATACATTTTTCGAGAATACATAACAAAGTTGAGATACTAAAACAAACTAGCATGAGTACATATAATATCATGAATAGTTACAATCCACAAAGAGCCCATCCTTTCTCTATCATATATAATGAAAAGAGCAAGCACGCACGACAAGCACGATATACATAATATAATCATGACACGATTCCCACATATACGGGGATTCCGGCCGCGGAACCGGACACGCACGATGTGTAATAAATACACGACCAGTTTGCAGACAGTCCACATGTTTAAGGACCCCCAGACAGTGGATCAAACTGAAAGGGCAGACCAAGCTCAGTGGTGTTCACTTAAATTCATGAATGCACAAAACACGCGAAACACGGTCTAAACATGTCGAGATAAAAAGGGGTTAATCACTTATCAAAACACAACAAACACGACTAGCAAAAGGCATAATTAATATGCATAACATGCTTAGGAAGTGATCCCCTTTTTCTTGAAACAAATCTTCAAAACGAGCTTGTACTTAAACTTTCAAAACGAGTACACAATGATATTCATCGTGTCAAAACCAAAGCACGAACACAAGGCCTATCAAGCACATGTAAGGACCTTAGGATGGCCTTTGTGTAATCGAAGCCCAAATGTTGGAATTAAAATAGAATTGGTGCCCCGGAAGTTTAAAGACATCTCGGGCTTTGAGTACACAATATCAGGCTAAAAACTCTAATCATAAACTGGTTTTCATTTATTCAAGTATCCACTTCACTTTTCAATCTTTGATCACTAAGATAAGTATACCATTGGATTCCTTGCTTCAAGAGCTTTCCAACGGTATAAAGAACATCCAAATCCGATATGGGAATCAAAAGTTATGGCGTTTCAAAGTGGCACTCGAGCGGGCGAGCTGCAGTCAGAATGACTGCGCGCTCGAGCGGGCAGTCAATCTGCTGCCCGAGCTGTAGTCAGAATGACCGCGCGCTCGAGCGGCCAAACGCGCGCTCGAGCGGGTAGTCATTTCTGCTGCCCGGGAAAAGCCATTCTGGCCTTTTTCTCCTTCATCTCCAAAACATGTTTTCTTCCAACAAAAGGCCTTCTTGCCTCCCAATAACAACCATTAAATCTCTTCAAACAATCATATAAAAACCTTCATCAAAACTCCAATGAACATTGAATTTAAGGAAAACATGATCATGAAGCTTATAAACAAGTTTATGTACAAAATTTCTAGAAAAATAAAGTAATCCAAAGTACACATGCAACATTGAGCCTATAGAGATTACTTGCCTTTGCCCAAAAGCTAATCAATCCTCTTCAAAAACTCTTACTCAAAAGCTAAGCCAACACTACAAGAATCCCATGGAAAACCATTCAAAACTCAACAAAAATGAAAACAAAGAACCCATTTTCACAAAGGGGTTTGCAAACATGGAAAACAAGATCTTTAAAAACCAAAAAGACTTCATGAAAAATATGGGTTGAAGCTCTTACCTAGAAATGGCCAAACAAGAAAAATGAAGAAAATGAAGAGCTTGACCCACTAGAAACTCCAAGAAATTTGTACCAATAGAAAGCTTGTAAGGAGAGGAAGAAGATGATGGTCTTGGAATTCTATTTGGAGATCTCTAGCTAGAGCATGCAAGGGGAATAAAGTGGAAAGGAAAAAGGGGTTTTCAACCCTAAGTTAAGAAAGTTGCAGGATTTGGGAAAGTGAATGAAAAGAGATGAAGATAAAGCTTAAGTAATGCCAATGGGGCCCAATGAATCTAATCCTTGCATTGACGAAAACATTATTATGCGGGCCTCGATTGAACTCGACGAAGAAGGATAAAACGATCCTCGAAATATCTAGTTTCTAAAAAGTATATTTTTGACATGGTTTTGAGATCTCGAAATTTGTGTCCAGATTTGTATATAAAAGACAACTTTACCCTTTTTGGGCCAAAACTTGGGTTTTTGGGCTTTTAAACATGAATGGGCTGAAAACGAAAGTTGTCACAAATAGAAAACCCATTCAAATGAAATCAAAATCACAATTAAAAATGGAAAACCAACACGATTCTCCCAAGCTTACACGTACACTCAGGCCTTCCTGAGCATGCCTGACTAACACTAAACGTTCTCAAAATTCCCAAAGCTATATCCGGGACTAACTAATTATTTCTAACCCAACAACAACTATACCCACTTAGGACTAAACACACACTAATCGAACACTAATTGAATTGGTCTGGGTCGAGGTCTAACAAAACGGGTCACCTGACAACAAATCCGGTGACCCGGATTTCCATGATCGCCGACGACCATGGGGATTAGTCCCCTTTTGGTCGCTGTTTCTCGGCCGTTCTTTGGTCTTTTTCGCCGCCGTTTTCTCCTGGATTTTTCTTGACATTGCTCCTTATTTTTTGGCTTGGTTCTCCTGAAGAAAACCCGATGAGAAGTCATGCAAATCAGAGCACAAAGTTTCCTACTTTTTGGAAAAGCCGAAGACTTTGCCGCTCAGAGTTGTCAATTTTTGTCAAGAGATGAAACTAGGTCAAACGATGTCGGAATGACCTGAAATTTGACGTGAAGCCTCCTGAGTAGTAGATAGGACCAACCATGGGCTTTTGCTTGAGTTTTAAAGCCGTTTGGGGTCCCGTTGCTATTAGGCTTGATTTTGGCGCGAGGAAGATGCCGCGCTTTGATGTGCGGTCAATCGATGTCCGATTGGTCTGAAATTTGACAGGGAGCCTATTGGAGTAATTTTGAGATGATCCATTAGCTCAGATTTGGATGTCATGGTCCCGGGGTGCTCCACCGCTAAGAGCCTTGATTTTCTTTTGGAGCGTCAAAGTCAGGTCAAACGTTGTCGAAATGACGTGAAATTTGACTTGGAGCCTTTTGGAGGTATTTTGAGACCATCTGTAGGTTCAGATCGAAGTTTTGATATCTTCGACGCCGTCGCCGCCCGGAGCGCCTGTTTGGTTGCCGGAGGAGTGAAGTTAGGCCAAATGATTTCAGAATGGCCCGAAACTTCATGTGAACTCCTCTTTTGGCTATCTTGAATGATCTGTCAGTTTTCAAGTGATTCTGACAAGATCTGATGCTTGAAGTGGCATTGCCTGTTTGTAGTAGGATGCGACTTCATGTGGCTTCTTGATGTTGAAGAGGCAAAGCGACATTTTTGGTGTCAACAAATGCCCCCTCGAGGTACAGCGATGAGTAGCTTTTGGAGTCGTTGTGCCTCGAAGAGAAACTTAAAGGAGAGCCTTTTGATTGACCAAGAGTCTTTGAGCAATTTTTTTTAATAGCCTTTTGAGTTTCCAGGGGGATTTTATGGTAGTGAGAGAGATCACGTACCATCTTAAGGCAAAGTTTTGAAAATGACGAGAGGGAGTTGGATTTGGGTTTGGGATTTTGGGTTTTCCTTTTGATCTTGTGAACCTAAGGGCTTTATGTGGCGCATCAGGCGATCAAGAAGGATTTTTTAGTTTTTTGACCTTGTGACCTAACGAGTTATATGTGGCAGATTAGGGGGTCGAGGTTTGATTTTTGGATTTTGACCTTGTGACCTAACAAGTGGTATGTGGCAAGTTGGGGGGTCGGGTTTGGTTTTGACCTTGTGACCCAACAAGCTGTTTGTGGCAAGTTGGGGGGTCAGGTTTGGATTTTGTGGAATGTCAATTTCAAGATTTTGGCTTAATTTGGTTAATGAGGTTGGATGGTTTGGTTTTTTGGAAACTCATGAGGCTGTCTTTATTTTATTTTATTTTTTTGTTTTTTGAATGGTTCAATCGACTCAAAAGAGGCATGGGACCATTTTGTATGCTCTTGGTAAGAGGAATTTTTTTTTAAAGGAAGCCCCTTTTAGTGCCTAGGTGGTCAAACCTTACTCATGTGGGCTAGCCCATGTGACCTTAAGCTTTTAAGGATGGCTTAGATCTCACATGGTGTTATTTTGTAAAGAATATCTAAAAATATCTCTTTTGGATAGAGAATATCTAAAAATATTCTTACTTGGAGAGAATTTCTCAAGTTTCCTTTCTTTTGGGAGAGATTTTCTCATAGTATCTCTCTTTGGGAAATAATATTTCTCATTCCCTTTCTTTTTGGAGAAAATTTCTCATCAAAGAATCGTCTTTTTGGGAGAGAATATTTCAAATTTCCTTTTTTTTTTGGGAAGGTTGCTAATTTTTAGCACTTACCTCCTTTCTTTTCTCCTTGTTTCCTCTTTTGGTTTACTCTCTTCTATAAAAGCAAGAGGAGATTTGATCTTTGCTTCTTTGCTTTCTTTCTTTGCAAGAGTCTTCAAGAGTGCTCCAAGATCAAGAATTCTTCTTCTTCTTCAAAGATCTTCAAGTTTTTCTTCTTCTTCTCCATCAATGGCTTCGAGTAAGTTTTCTTCCTCCACAAGGAACTTTCCATTGTAGAAGTAGAATTTTCTTTTCTTTCTCCTTCTTTTTTTTCTATGTTTTTTTTCAAGTGTATTCTTTTTCTTCTTTTTTTTTCACGTGCTTTTTTTTTGTTTATTTTTCTTCTTCTTTTTGTACGTTTTTTCTTTTCTTTTCTTGGTAGGGACCTGTCCGTACTGCCACGTGCCAGTGGGCCACGACCTGCTGCCCAAAAAAATTTTTTTTTTTTTGAAACTTCTCTCTTTTTTTTGCTTCTCTTTTTTTGCTCACCATGATAATGAAGTTTATACACCATGATGATGAGGCTTATGCATTCCAAGATGTTCATGCACATTGCTTTCTTTCTCTTCTCTTTTTTTTTTTTTTTTCTGATGCATTAAGATAAAAGGCTAGAAGCTCTAGGTCAAGTCAACATGAATTTTGACTTTGACAAAGTTTGATTGGTTTTGACCAAGTTGGGTTGGAATTGATCAAACATTTTCCTGATCTTGCTGGATTTTTTAGGAGCTTTGCAAGTTTCGAAATTTGGAGCTCACAGCAATGTTGAGCCATTCTTCGAGCTTGTGGAGATTTGATGAGATTGGTTTGATCTCGCAGCGATGTTTGAGTTCAAACCTTCTTTGATGAGGCTTCATTGAGCTTGCGGCGGTGTTGAGCTCATCTTCTTGCTTCCTATCTTCTTCGAGATGTTTCCCTTTTCTTCGGAATTGTCCCGGAATCATGCCAAAATTTCGCTAGAATTTTTTTAGTAAAATTTTGTCACTTTGATGATTGAATTTTTTTTCATCCTTTGCAGGTAGTTCCTCCAGAACGAACAAGGGCAAAGAGCTTGCTACTGATGCGCCTCGTCGGTCTATGTGGCCGTACAGCAGGCCTAGGAGAAGGTCCAGTTTGTGGAGAGAAACTTGGAAGAGTGTGACTCCATTAACTATGATGAGATGAGACAGCGATTGATTGCTCTCAAGGATGAGGAGGTCTACAAAATTATGGTAAGCAATCGTCTTTGGGTCATGGACGATCAGAGTGTTGTGCCCAAGCCTACCTTCTTCTTTGGCGATGTAGTCCTTGACGACTTGACGTACCAAAGAAGGTGTTTTCAGTTCTCTTACACATCTGGTGGTGAAAAGAGAACTATTTCTACCCGGTCGACCTTTGATCGGACTGTATCGATCATGAGTCTTTCTCCCACATGCCCCAAGAAGGAGGATCCTCCAAGCTGGGTGAAGAGGACCAATGTGATAAAGACTGGGGTTTTTGTTGGCGGCCCTTCCGAATATGCGGAGAAGTCACCAGTCTGCATGGACATGTTGATGCCTTCCAGTGGCTACCAAGGTTCCGACCATCCGTCGGTCAATTTGAGACCGGTTGGCCTTGGTATTTTTCGGGGTGACGACAGCAATTGGGTGAAGCCTTTTCGACTTCGTGGTCGTTTCAGTGTTGTTTCAAGCTGGGAATCATGGATTGATCACACCTTGTAGGTTGGTGGAGCCATTTTGAGGGAGGCCGGGATCTTCGACGCGGTTCGCGATTTTCAAAAGACCGTGGTTTTCTCCGATGAGGCCTTTATGGCCATGCTAGAGTCATTCCTTCTGCAAACCAACACCTTCATTGTGACAAACGGTGAGATTGGTTTTACTCTGAAGGAATTAAGCATCATCACCGGGCTGCCTATCCTTGGCAAAGTCTATGAGGAGTTTATGCCTATCGACAGCGTCCTTGAGGAGCAGTCTGAGGAGTTCAGGCTCTTATACTTTCAGCTGGTCACCTTCTATGATTTTTTGAAAGAGAAGGAGGGCTCGAAAGTCCGGTGTAGCAGTTGGAAGAATTGCAGCTCCAACTTCTTTGACGGTGGAGAGTCTTCTGATGGTATGGCCTAAGATGCTAGGGCCAAGAACCCAGGTTTGAAGAAGATCTCTGTTATGCGAGATGACTTGAAGAAGTTCTTCGGGAGTACAGACGCCATTTATTCTGACATTGCACTGCGAAGAGATCTCGCTATTTACCTTACTTATTGGTTGGGTGAGGCTGTTTTCGCTGGAGGAGATGGAATACACATCAGGCCGCATTGTATTTTTTCGGCTTGTCAGATGGCGTTCGGAAAAGCGGTTGACTTTGGTGCCAGCTCTTTACTCCTACTTGTGTACCGAACTGCAGGCTGCTGCTTTCTTGGTTCGGCTTGGGCTCCTTATGAATAGGATATTTTCAGCCCATATTTTCTATTCGTGGTATGTTTATCACTGTCTTGGCTTCAATCGCCTAGGAGTCACGCAGGATGACGACCCTTTCATGATTTGGTTGGCTAAAGGGACAGTCGTTTCTGAATATCTTTTGTCTGCCCGTTTGAGGATCTGACAGTTCAGGGACGTCGAGATCGAGCAATCTTCAGTGAAGCTTTCTCTAGGTTTACGGAAGAAGGCTTTTGATTTTGGAGCCTCCGGTGATTCCACCAGGGCAGGGTCGGGAAGACACTACTCCTTGACCAATGCAGAAAAAAGTGGCTTTTTAACATACGTGTTGGTACGATGGTGTACCGGAAACATCTTTTTGTTGACATCCAGTTGTATGTTCCATCGCGTTTCACGCTGCAGTTGGGCTTTTCTTAAGGCGTTGTTGCAGTGCCTTTGAGCATGGTGAATAGTTTTGGAGGTTTGCAGGATGGAAGGAATGCATGGGCCTTAGATAGTGCGGAGGACACAACCGCCATGATTTTTTATCTTGAGTTGCCCACTTTCCGGACTGCTGGCTTCACGGAATGGTTTGCAGAAAGCTTTTCAGTGTACCGGGGGCTTTCCAAGAAGGAGCATGATGTTAAGTAGTCTCTTGGGAAGGGTCTTGGCAGATCGGATGGAGTCCGTCGAGAGGAAGTTCTGGCTTTCCTTTCCGGAGAGAAGCACAAGATCGACTTTCTCAATGAGCAGGACATCATCAAAGCAGGAGCTGTACAAGAGATACCTAGTGAGGTCTTGGATCAGCTCGAAGAGGAGAAAGCCGAGATCGATGCTTGGATGCAAGCAGAATTGACAAAGGCTTCCATGGAGTCAGGCGGAGATCCTGACTTTGACAGTGGGGTGGGTACTTCAAGTAAACCAACCCATAGAAGCAAAAGGAAGAGAGGGCAGCGCCGTAATAAGAGATGACACGATGACTCTCCTGATCCAGAAGTCCCTCTCGCCACCGCTGAAGAGATGTCAGGGGACGCTGACGAGCCTCCGGAAAAGAGGAATCGAGAGGAAGAAACCGTTGATGCAAGTATGATTCCTCTTCTTTCCCTTTTCGTTTCTTTCTTTGAGATTTTCTTGTTTTGATCTGCCTTCTCTTCCTTTTCTAGTGGAAAATGAGGACTTGATGATGCCTGAGGTTCCAGCCGATGAGGTAGTGATGGATCCGGCTGCAGCATCCGAAGAAGAACCGAGGGACTCTTGAGTGATTCCAGAATCTTCACCCAGTATAACTTCTTTGTTTTTTTTCTATTTTTTTGTCTGCGCCGTCATTTGCTAACAGGTTGCTTGTTTTCTTGTCAGCTAACTTGCCACAGGATTCTGACGATTTTGAGCCATCTATGGATGCAGCTTTTGATGGCACTTCGGATGAACTCATGGAGGCAGAAAGTATTCCGCCAATCGTTGAAGAAGGTATTTGTAGTAATAATCCTGATGATGATGAAAATCTTTAATAGGATCATATTCATACATCTTTTTCTGTTTTGTTTTGCTGGCAGATCGTGAGGTAGCAGAAGAAATTCCTCCGTCTTTCTCAGTGCCAAAGCAGGGGACGTCTGCAGTTGAACCAGAAGTAGGGACTTTTTCTTTCAGTTTTAATGCGGCAGAGAAGATTCCTTCACCAGTGTCTCTGGTTAGAAACAGCTTAATGATCACTCCTCCAGTAGGGCATGACACGGGCAGTCGACCAATGGAGAGGGGCGAGCCTTCGTCCGGGCCATTTCTTGACTATGTGAAGAAAGTGCTGAAGAGCGTTTTGAGCTCGTGGATCGAAACTCTTTCTTCTGGCCATTTGGAAGCTGGCTTTGGCATGATTAAGCACGTACAGGACATCCTTGCTGATAGCGAAGAAGTCGGCCTGGACATTGCAGATGCGAAGGCTTTCGTTGATGAAGTCATAGCTTCAGGGGGCAAGTGGAATGAAACAAAGAGCTTCCCGAGTGGTGACTTCTTCATTGAGATATTTTTGAAGCCTTCTGGCGAGGTCAAGTCTGAGCTGGATGAGATCTCGCAGACTCGAAAGCAATTTGTTCAGGAGAGGAACGTTACCGAGTTAGCTATCATCGGGCTGACAGAGGACCTGCGCCGTGTTGATAGAGAGGTCGTTGAGACCAGGCAGCGTCTTGAGCTATTGGAAGAACAAGCTGCTGCGAAATGGGCTGCCATTGTGGAAGCTCGTGCCAGAGAAGGGACTCTGATTCGCAAAGTCGAGGAGACTGAAAGCAATCTCCGGAGGAAGACTCAAGAATATGAGCAATGGTAGATTCTTTGGGAAGAGCTTCCCGTGCTGCAGACGGATCGCGGCGTTCTGCCATTCTATGGGTAGATCTTGAAGAAGCATGGTCTGGAAGCTTTAGAGGCTACGACCATGAGTCTGCTTGAGGAGTTGAGTCTTTGGTTGAAGACCAAGTGAGATTGAGCTCCTGACTTTTGTAACAAACTTTTTCTTTTTCTTCTTTTTTTTCTTTGGTACCCGTGTATACACACTCATATTTTTTGGTACTCTTTCTTTTGTGGTGCTTGTACACATTTTTTTAGCACTTCTCTTTTTTGTATTCCCTCTTTCACTCAAATTCTTTTGTGATAAATTCAAGAAATAGTTAAACGTGAATGTTTGTTTGGAAATTTGATCAAAAGTTTGTCATTTTGTGAAAAACCTTTTATCAAATGGTTATTTTGGCATGAAAGCCAAATTTTGAGATGGCATGAAAGCCGAATTTAGTGGCGTAGGGGCCAAAGCTTGAAAGGAAAAATTTGGGATGGCATGGAAGCTGATTTTGTTTGTGGTATCGGAGCCAAAATTTGGGATGGCATGGAAGCCGATTTTGTTTGTGGCATGGGAGCCAAAATTTGGGATGGCATGGAAGCCGGTTTTGTTTGTGGCGTGGGAGCCGAAATTTGTTTTTGGTATGGAAGCCGGTTTGCTTTTTGGCATGGAAGCCGAAATGTTGTGGCGTTTATAGCCGAGTTTGTGACGTTTATAGTCGATTTTGTGGCATTTATAGCCGAGTTTATGGCATGAGAGCCGATTTTTTATGGCGTTTATATCCGATTTTTTTAAAACTATGTTTTGTTTTGTCGGCGTGAAAGCCAGGTTTTGTGGCATTTATAGCCGATTTTTGGCGTGAAAGCCCGGTTTTTGACATTTATTGCCGATTTTTTTGGCATTTATAGCCGAGTTTTTGGTTTTAAAAAATGCAAGTATCGACTAAAAGTCGCCTCCCTACTGAATGGTCTTGCAAGTATCGATGGAATGTCACCTCCTTGCTCATTCGGTTTCGAGTATCGATGGAATGTCGCCTCCTCTCGAATTTGGACGCAAGTATTGACTACGCGTCGCTTCCTTGTTTTTTTCTCAAAATTTTTGGTTTTGTGGGTATCGATGGAATGTCGATTCCCCACAATTTTTGAAATTTGAGTTTTTTTTTTTAACCCTAGTTTTTCGTTTGAATTTTGGGTTTGTGGATATCAACTGGAATGTTGTGTCTCCACGATTTTTGAAATTTTGCAAGTATCGACAAAGTGTCGCTTCCTTGCGATTTTAAAATTTTGGAAGTATCAAATGGGGTTTGCATCCTTCCAATTTTTGGGTTTTGCGAGTATCGACTGAGCGTCGCTTCCCCGCGATTTCTAAAAAAAACTATTTTTTGTTTAAAGACACGAGGGTCATAAATTTTGACTTAAAATTGTTTTTTGGTTGTAAAAGTCAGGGTGGACTAGGGTGGAAATTCCTGAGTCCTGATTTTGTTTCAAACCATGAATTTCGCGTCCAAGGATAGAAAATTTGGTCAAGGCCGGGAAGAGGCTCCTAAACTTGGATATTTGGATTTTTTTTTTAACAATGAATCTATGAAAGTAAGCATTGTTTTGAATTTTTAGAGATCTCAACATAAGGATGAAAAATCTAAAAGAGGCGGGTTTGATGAGCGAGTACATGAGAATAGGCTTTGGCCGCGCAGGCACTGCTCTGACCTGGTGGCGGAAGTCTTCAAGAGTAGTACGGCTTCAAGAATTTACCGTTGATGGGTAGCATACATTTGTCGCCCTCCATGTTTAGAAGTGCGTATGCGCCATTGGAGAAGACTTTGTCGATGACAAAGGACCCCTCCCATTTTGGCTCGAGTTTGCCTTTGGATTTGTGGGCAAAAACCATTGGCCTTTTTACTGCAAGAACTAAGTCGCCCTTTTTGTAGGCGCGTTGCCTGACCTTCTTGTCGAAAGATCCTGCCATGCGTGCTTGGTACATCTCAATGCTTTGTAAGGCTTCGAGCCGTCTTTCGTTGAGACTGTCCAATTCTTGGAGTCTCAATTTAACATTGCTTTCTTGCGTCATGTCATTTGCAAAGATACCCTTAAGGAAGGAATTTGTACTTCGAAAGGGACAACAACTTCGCATCCGTAGACCAAAGAGAATGGTGTGCTATGGGTTGGCCCTCGAATGGTGGTTCGATAAGCCCACAAAGCTTCTTGTAGTTTGTCTCCCCAGTCTCTTTTGTGATTAGGGACCATTTTCTTTAGGATTTTGTAGAGTGTCTTGTTGAAGGCTTCTGCTAGTCCGTTTGCTGCCGGGTTGTACGGAGTCAAAGGACAACTTTAGATTTTATATTTGTCGCAAAACCTGTAGAATCGGTGATCTCGAAATTGTGGTTCGTTATCATGGACGAATCTTTTAGGTATGCCGAAGCGATAAATAATGTTGATGCACAAGAATTGAAGGACTGATGAGGTCTTCATTTCACTGAGCGCAAATGCTTCTGACCACTTGGAGAAATAATCTGTAGCGGCGAACATGAAGCGATGGCCTTTGCTTGACGGGGGAGGGATAGGACCTATGATGTCCATACCCTAGGCTTCGAAAGGCCATGAGATTGTTATATGATGTAGCCATTCTGGAGGTATATGGACATAGTTTCCATGAACTTGGCATTGGCGGCAGCGTTTAGTAAATTGCATGGCGTCATCTACCATGGTAGGCCAATAATAACCTAGCCTTTTTATCTGATCGTAGAGCTTGGGACCAGCTTGATGAGCTCCACAAAGACCAGCATGAACTTCTTTGAGTGTTTGCTCGGCCTTTTGTTGTGACAAGCAGCGTAGAAGTACTCCATCGAAGGATTTTCTGTAAAGCATTTTTGAAGGTATATCCAAATGAAAGTTTGGGGCTCGCCTTTGAACGCTTAACCGTTCTTTTGGATCTTCAGGGAGGATTCTGAACATGTTGTAATCAATGAAGGGATCTCTCCAGTCGCCGATTGGAGGTTTGAGGATGAAAATCCGACTTCCGACCAATTGGTGACATTCAGCAACCGCTTGGTGTGTGTTAAGAGTTGGGAGAATCCTTGTTTGACACACTGTAATTTGCATGTTCTCCCCTTCCTGGATCACCATGGATGCGGCAAGTCCGGCTAGGGCATCTGCACGGATGTTCTTGAAAGTCCAAGACCGAATCCTAGAGGGGGGGGGGGGGTGAATAGGATTAGCTCTAAGAACCTAGACCAATTTGAATTCTTTTAACTTTTAAGTCAATTAAGATTTGATGAAGATTAATTATCTTGTGATAGATAGAAATCTCTAAGATGAGCATACACAAGTAATCACAACTACAATCTTCATTTAACCAAAAGTAAATCATTCATGTAAAAAGAGAAAAAGATCAATCACCATGACAAGCTCATTTATAGTGGTTCGGCCAAATTGCCTACATCCACTCCCGGTACAACTACCGGTATTCACTATCTTCAAATAAGGTTTAGGATCACTTCAAACCTTACAATCAACACTATGCTTTTCAAGGCTAAGCATGAACCTTTACAACAAAGAACTTTTCTCTTAAGAAATATGCCTAAGAATGCATGGATAAAGAGAACAATGAAGTGCAATTGAGTGCGTCTAATTAGGCTAATTAGAAAGTGAAAACTCAACTCCTAGAAATATGCATAACAATGACAAAGTCTATGAATGTTGCATTTTCTAGAAATAACTTTCTCTTTGAAATGATAAAAACTTGAATGATGCAAAGATGTTAATCATATATTTGAGAAAGAGTTGTATGTCTAACACATGTGATTAACAATGAACAATAACTTGTTTTCAAGAAAGATGTTCTAAAGTCTAACAAGTTGATTTTTGAAACAAGAAAGTAAAATCATGTGTAACATAGACCATATGTTGCATTCATAAAGCTCATGTGATTTCTAAAGTACTTAGCATGATATGGAAGACAACATATTAATAGAAAAGCAACTTGTTAATCATGTATAGAAAGAGATCAAAGATTTGAAACAAAACATGATTTTAAAAAGACTAGGATTAAAGAAAGCACACCCATTTGAAGATCAAAGGTTGACTTAATGGAATGGCTTCATAATCCCTTTGAAAATGCTCTTGAGAAGTTGCAAACAATTGGCCTCAAAAGTCCCTCCAAGATCAGCCACTTTCTTCAACCAAAAAACTACTTTTTACAAAGAAAAAGTTGTCAACGGCTAGTCCTCGGTCGACCTGCACACAGGCCTCGGTCGACCGGGAAAGCACAACGGTCATATATCTGACCGTTGGAAGGCTCTTGTTGACACCAAAAATGTCACTTTGCCTCTTCACACCAAAAGCTACACGGAGCCGCATCCTACCAAAAATAGGCAGGCGCTACTTCAAGCATCAGATCTTGTCAGAATCAAACAAAAACTGCAAGGTCACTCAAAATAACCAAAAGAGAGGTACACATGAAGTTTCGGGCCATTTCGATATCATTTGGCCTAGCTTCACTTCTCCAACAACTAAGCAGCAGCTCCCGGCAATGGAGCACCCCGGGGCCATGGCACCCAATTCGGAGCTTGTGGATCATCTTAAAATGACTCCATTAGGCTCTCCATCAAATTTCAGGTCAATCGGACATCGTTTGACCGAAAGTCAAAGCTCGGCATTTCCCTCGCGGTGAAATAAAGGCGAGCATTTGCATGACTCCAAACGGCTTCAAAACTCAAACGAAAGCCTATGGTTGGTCTTAACTACTGATGAGGGAGTCACACGTCGAATTTCAGGTCAATCGGACATCGTTTGACCGAAAGTCAAAGCTCGGCATTTCCCTCGCGGTGAAATCAAAGGCAAGCATTTGCATGACTCCAAACGGCTTCAAAACTCAAACAAAAGCCCATGGTTGGTCTTATTTAATGCTCAAGAAGTTTCACCTCAAATTTCAGGTCATTCCGACATCGTTTGATACTGTTTCAGCTACTGGCGGAAAATCAGCAGTTTTGCGTTCGGCTTTTCCCGGAAAATCAGAAACTTTGCAAACCAATTTGCAAGGATTCTCATCAGGTTTTTCAGAGGGAAATCAAGCCAAATAATGTGGAGAAATGTCAGAGAAAACAAGCAAAAAAAAACGGAAGCGAAAAACGACGAAAAACGGCCAAAAAGGGGCCCCGGGAAGGAATTTTTCCCCCAGGGTCGCAGACCCCCGCGACCCTGGGCCAGGCCTGCGACCCTGGGCCCGGCGACCCTGGGAGGTCCGGGGCGCCGATTTCGCCCCGGGACCCCCCGTTTCGTCCGTTTTCGCGAGACGAGTTGTTCTGTCCCTGTGATTTTTCCAGATTCAGGTTTTTGAAGCTCCAAATTCACTGATATTCATCAAGATCACAGAACTCCTTTCCAGAACTTCAAAAACTTCGTTGATTGCCAGCCGAACAACCAAAAAAGAGCACTTTCTGCCCGCCCGATCGTGAAATCAACTGGACAGATGCTGCCGGCCCGCTGGTATCAACCAATGCCTGAAACTACATGATCATCTGATGTTGATTTACATAAGGATCCATCAACGATCATCGCAAAAGGAATTCCAAAAGACGCAACATGGCCCGCGACTCTTCAGCTACCGAGGCGGCCACTTAATGCTATCAATTGGCCTCTGTTCAGGAGTTACGAGTCCAAGCAATCATGGCATTCAAGCCATGAAACTCCTAACATAATGGAGATTAAAGGCGATTAAATGCCCACTACTCTCCATCGGCCAATCAAATGCAAGGAAAAAAGGAGTTACGAAACAAGTAATTAAAAACTTGTAAGTCCTCCCATCATGAGCATTAATACCATAAATGCTCATAAACTCTCCTAAATGGCTACCAAATGCCTATAAATAGGAAGCCATTCCAAGGGAAACGGATCCGGAAAAATCACCAGAAAATCATTCAAAGATCCTCGGAGAAATCTCTACAACCCTGCTCCTTCAAGAAAACTCTACTGCGACAAGTACTACAAGGTGATTGAAGCCCCTTGGGGGGCCACCCCCCCCCCCTCAAAGGCCACCTATCCTTCTATCCAACATGGCTAGATGCGGCTTTTCAGCCCGTCTACTCAGCTTTTTACCGGATATAGGACCTTATCTTGGTCCTTATCCTCTAAAAATCTAAGGTTGGAGCCAAGCCAAGAAATCAAGCACTATGTTCTCATCTGAAGGACGATGGCGGAGCCCATACATGACTCGCGACCGTCGATCTGAACGAGCCCTCCCACAATCGCATGAGAAGTTAGATTCCTTTTTCTTGCTTTTCTATTGTAGATTGTATTTTTTTAAGAGACAAAAAATTCACAATTCTTGTCTTTTACTTTTGATAAGATTTGTAAATCGCCTTTTACGGCAAAATCGCCTTCAACGGCACCAAATCGCCTTCTACGGCACAAAAACGCCTTTCACGGCATTCAAACAAAACTGTCTCTTTTATTAAAATATGTATGCAATGGAAAACTAGAAAAAAGTTTCATTTCCCTTTTTACTTGTGAAGGTGGATCTCCGGATCACCATTTCTAAATTCCAATTATAAAAGAGAAATTGGCATACCCGTACAAAAAAAAAACTGATGCCCGCTTTTCCTTTCTTTCCCTCCACCGTACCCCGTCAGCCCCGGGGCGGAGGCAGCTTTGGAAAAAGAGAAACGCCGGGTCCATCAAGCTGGCACACCCGGCGGGACACGTTCATTTGATGAGCATGTGCTTAGATTCCTTTTGGCTCCATTCTGGTTGGTGGCCTATGTTGGATCTTGCATCTAAAAAAAAAGAACACATGAGATAGGATTCTTGGAAATTTCTTCTTTTGAGTTTATTTCCAGTCTTTCTTGTTTCTAAAAAAAAAAAATCTGATTTACAAAAAATTTCAGATTTTCCTCTTTTGGGTTTAAGTTGAGAAACTTTGGTTTCCTCCTTTTCGGACTTCGAGATCGCAGAAATGTTGAACTCATTTTCGGAGTGGAACACCATTTGCTCTCTTCTATGAATCCATAAAAAAAAAAAATCAAAAAAATAAAATCTGATTTTCAAAAAATTTCAGATTTTCCTCTTTTGGGTTTAAGTTGAGAAACTTTGGTTTCCTCCTTTTCGGACTTCGAGATCGCAGAAATGTTGAACTCATTTTCGGAATGGAACACCATTTGCTCTCTTCTATGAATCCATAAAAAAAAAATCAAAAAAACAAAATCTGATTTACAATTTTTTTTTCAGATTTTCCTCTTTTGGGTTTAAGTTGAGAAACTTTGGTTTCTTCCTTTTCGGACTTCGGGATCGCAGAAATGTTGAACTCATTTTCGGAATGGAACACCATTTGCTCTCTTCTATGAATCCACAAAAAAAAAAACTTCAGATTTCTCCCTTTTGGGTTAAGTTGAGAAACTTTGGTTTCTTCCTTTTCGGACTTCGAGATCGCAGAAATGTTGAACTCATTTTCGGAATGGAACACCATTCGCTCTCTTCTATGAATCCAAAAAAAAAAAAAAAAAAAAAAAACAAAATCTGATTTACAATTTTTTTTTCAGATTTTCCTCTTTTGGGTTTAAGTTGAGAAACTTTGGTTTCTTCCTTTTCGGACTTCGGGATCGCAGAAATGTTGAACTCATTTTCGGAATGGAACACCATTTGCTCTCTTCTATGAATCCACAAAAAAAAAAAACTTCAGATTTCTCCCTTTTGGGTTAAGTTGAGAGACTTTGGTTTCTTCCTTTTCGGACTTCGAGATCGCAGAAATGTTGAACTCATTTTTGGAATGGAACACCATTCGTTCTCTTCTATGAATCCATAAAAAAAAATCTTTAAAAAAAAAAAAAAAAAAAACCACTAAGGTTGCACCAATTACGTTCTTTGACCAAAGTGGATCTAAGAAAAGCCTTGTCCAGAGTGTGGAGACAGCTAGACTGTTCTAGGCAAGGGTCCTCCAAACGGGTTCATTAAGTAATCCTACCCTTACCTGGGGGCTGATCTATCCACTGAGGTTTCATAAGATCGAATTGGAAATCTATGTGAATTCTTCAAAAAAAAATTTCTAAAAAAAAAAAAAAAAAACTTCTGTCATTTTTGGATTCATATTTGAGAAATCCTGGTTCCTTCCTTTTCGGACTTCGAGATCGCAGAAATGTTGAACTCATTTTCGGATTGGAATACCATTTGCTCTCTTCTATAAAGTCCAATCTTGACACTTTAAAAAAAAAACTTCCGTCACTTTTGGATTCACATTTGAGAAATCCTGGTTCCTTCCTTTTCGGACTTTCGAGCTCGCAGAAATGTTGAGCTCATTTTCGGATTGGAATACCATTTGCTCTCTCCTATGAATCCAATCTTGACCTTTCAAAAATCCCATCTCGTGTCCTTTCCAAGGATGCGATTTGCAACATTTGTGCCTAGCGGTGCTAGTACGCCCTTTCGGGTCTACTGTATTCGCAACCGACACATTTGTATCTCAACCTTATATCATTTTACCTTGAGTGAGCTTTGTTTCTCGGTAATTTGAATTAAGGTTCACAATTGCTCCTAGCAGTCACTGGGACGCTCATTCTGAGCTGACCCTACCTGCGTTTAGAACAATTGTGCCCTCTATGGCTTTTCTGCCTTCCTCATGTTGCTTGGGCTGGGCCATGTCCCCTCGGGCGACTTGAAGAGGCGAAACCATAGCATTTTCCATTTATGATCACTATATTATTGTGATTACTAATGGATATGGTCTTGTTTCAGAAGTTTTCAAAAACTAACAATGGCAGCTTCATTAACCATCACCTTTGATGAGAACAAGTACCAGCTCATGCTCCAAGACAAACAAACCAAGCGCACTTACAAGCGCCCTGCCAGTTGCCGAAGCGTCATTTCCCTCGGCAACTCAGAAGACACCGGGTCAAACTCTACTCCCCGGGCCATTGTCTTCGGGTCATTGGGACCATTCCCACTACCCGCAGAAGAAACCGCACCTGCCAAGAAGCAGAGAACCGCCCCTCAACGTATCACTACAGTGATACCAAGGGCGATCATCAAGAATCCTGAGGCCCGTAGCGCTCCTGCAAAGCCTCAACCAGCAAGAAACCAGGTATGCTCAAAGACTTGGTCTCCAAGGCCTTCACCCAAACAGCGAAGGTCACAAACATCAGCAAAGCCAGCATACCTGGCCCCTCTCAAGGAGAACCGGTTCTACCCTCTTGCTTACATGAAAGAGGAGAAGCCTACCCTCCGCCAAACAAAACCAACTCAGCACGAGCCGGCTTGCTCATACAAGCCCAAAATCAAATCGTGCATCGTAAGGCCTCCGCAAGAACCTGCCCAGGCCTGCACACCTGCGAATCGACCCTTCCTCTCAACAGGAGCCGAACTCGCAAAATTCAAAGCTTCGCTGCGACAGGCAAAGGACCGCGTCCAGATCCTATCCTTGCCCGTCTTCAAAGAAGACAAGCTTGGCTGCTGCGCACCAGGGACTACGTCCTTCATTGCCAGAGCACAGCCAGAGCTAACCGAAGCTCAAATCGCTCGTCGTATGCGTCGCCGCACGGCATATCGACAAAAGAGACTAGAGAAGCAAAGAACCCAGGATTCTGCACTTCAGGTCTCCCAAAAATGGGTCGAAAAAGAAAGACCCGACCAAGTTGTTGCTGTTAATATGGTTGGCAAAACCAGAAAACGCCAGAAGTCAGCAACTAAAATCCATGTCAGACGACCGGTGACTCGCAGCGTCTCCCGGACACGAAGACATAAAGAAAACTCTCCCGCTCCTTCAAGCCAAGGACATCAGAGTGACCACTCTTCGAGCTCTTCATCTAAAAGAATGAGCTCCAGCTCAGTCACCAAGACTGTATCCTCTTTCGACTCTCGAAGAATGAACGTCTTAGTCACAAATGCTGAGCAACCTCCGCCGCATGATGACGTAACCGCACGCATCCAGCAGCTGGAGCAAGGGCAGCAGAGGATAGAGACTCTAATAGAGAACCTAATTCTCAATCTTCAGCGTCCACAAAACAATGAAGCTCCTCCGAGCCATCAAGGCGACAAGGAAAAGGCGGAAAACAGTGAGTCACGCGCCCTTACCAAAAAGGACGTTGACGATATCCTCGCCAAAGCAAAAGAAGAGGATACACTAAAGGAGCATGGGATCAAGCCACCATATCCCTTGTGGATGGACTTGGTCCCGTTCCCTACAAAATTCAAGCAACCTACTCTCCAAACATATACGGGGAAAGGTTCAGCCAGACAACACGTCATCCATTTCAAGATCCTGACGGGAGCTATTGCGGATCAAGATGCCCTCAAAATCCGCCTCTTTGCAAGTACCCTAAAAGGTACGGCCTTTGATTGGTACTCCACTCTGCCTGAGGACTCCATTCAAAATTGGGCCATGTTGGAGACACGCTTCCTAACCCACTTCAAAGGTGAGGATCATCCTGTTACTATGGCTCAGCTCTGCAGCCTAAAACAGGGAGAGAATGAGTCAACATATGACTTCATTCACAAGTGGAAGGCATTGGCATACAAATGCTCCGATGTACTGCCACAAGCGTCACTGGTTGACATCTGCCGAAACAACATGAGAGCAAGAATCCGCTCCATGATCATCGGCAACAAATCAAAAAACCTGGGAGAACTCCTGGAAGCAGCTATGGAAGCTGAAACGGTGATCAAAGACCTAAACAGTCAGAAGTCATCAAAGAAAGAGCCGACTGCCATTGCAACCTCAAAACCAAAGAAAAAGGAGGTTCTCACTGTCCAAACCAAGTCAGCTCTTCAGCCGCCAAAGAAAGTTGAAAACAATGCTGCAGGTAAAAAGCCTGAACTCTCTGATGCCTTCAAAGAACGAGTAGAAAAGAAATACCCGTTCGATGAAGATGTTGAAGAAATCTTTGGGGCACTCCTAGCAAACGGTAAACTTACATTGCCTGACCCCAAAAGACCAGGAGATGTTGGCAAAACCAACAATCCTCGGTACTGTCCATACCATCAGATTATCTCGCATCCTCTCAATCAATGCTTTGTTGTGAGAGAGAAAATAAATGAGATGTGGAAAAACGGAGTCATTACCTTCTACAAGAACTATGGGTCTGCCTCCGTCAACATGGTGTCGTATGGACAAAAACAAAAATCACCAAAAGAGAAGATCACTACTTCCTTCAAAGTGATAAAGATGACCCAGACGTCCCAAGAGTTGGTTCCATATCCAACATCAGACGGACAGCCCATACGGGTACACCCCGATATCCTAGAAGATGAAGATTGGGAGGTCGTCAAAACAAAGCCCACCGCTCAACAGCGAAGGCAGGCCAGGAGACATCTCCGCAAGCTCAAACAGCAGGAAAAAGCTCCGAAAAAGCAAGAAGTCGCTGAAAAGGCAGAAACCTCCTCTACCGCTTCACTGGGGGCAACAGAAGAGTCCTCTCCTAAGGCTTCAAAGGCGGCAAGAAAATTCACTCTTGGTGATTTCATGCCACCACACCTCAAAGATGAAACTACGCAGGGGGCATCATACTCTTGCAACTCAGTGGTCGGATTCTCCATGGATGGATATGAGTCCAGTGACACCGCTAGTGACATCGATGAGTGGGAGGAATCCCTCGAAACAGGAGAATATCTCTCCGACGAGGAATGGATCCCTGAATCTCATCTTATGCCAGTAATCTGGTATAACCCATTACAGCCGCAAGGATCCTGGTCTGATGATGAAGAAGACCAAGAGGCTGTCCAAGAAAATACTCTAGTGGAACCCAACCATGTTGAACCACAAGGAGCAGACGAAGAAGAAGATTTGGCTCCCGTGCCTAATCTCGATGAATACGCAAGGATCTTGCAGCACCTTGTTATAGAGCAAGAACAAGGTCGCATCAATCAGCTTCGTCACAACCCAGCACCGGAAGTTCCTGAAAATTTACAGGAATCTCCCCCGGTAACCCCGGAAAACGAAGAAAGCTGTTGGATCGATGATCCTCTTACATCTGAGGACAAATCTGATTCCCAACAGTTCATCTTGGAGGCATCTTCCGTCAAAGTTACTTGCAATGCAATAACTCAGGATGATAATTCCTCACCTTCTCAGGCTTCATCTCCTGAAACAGTGACATCGGAACTCAAACCTCTTCCGACTGATCACCTTGAAGAAATTCCAGCCGGTGAAATCTTCTTCAGAGAAAATCCGGTTAATTGGTCCCAAATGCCCGATCTCATCGATGATGTCTGGACCGACAAAATCTTCGATAAAGAAGGAAAGTTGCTGGATGCTGTTCAGGACTTGTTCCCGGAAAATGCTCCATGCAACACAATTACTGAAGATGGCAATGCTGACACAGAGACATCTTCAGCAAATGAGAAGGAACAACCCCTCGATCTCGAGGGTGATCTTCTAAACAAAGACCCTTCTCCAGAAGCTCTTGAAGTTGGTAGAGGTACCCGTTCTGGCCGGGATTACCATAAAAACTACAACCAACCTTCTGCTTCTTATGTAAATCCTTCGGGAAAACAAGCTGTAAACGCCCCTAGTGGCAAGAATAATGAAAATGCAGGCCCCAAGGAGGCTTTCAAGTACGACTTGATTCAGCACTTCAAACACATACCTGCACGTCTACACATCCTAGACTTATTACGAATGTCACCACAGACTCGTGATAGTCTCATTTCAGAACTACAAATGCTGGATGCGGATGTCGACAAACATGCCCCACAAGTCCTACAAATTGAAATGGACCATAGGGTCAAAAAGTCAAAGACTCCCTCAAAAGGAGATAAGAAGAAAACTGAGGGATCCTGCATCGAATGCCTCTCGGTTCAAAAAGCAGCAAGTGCAACCATCGCCTTCACCAAGGAAGACCTCCTGCTAGGCGAGACAAAGCACAACCGACCCCTGTACTTCACCGGGTACATCAAAGAGGTACCACTACGCAGAATCCAGATCGATCCAGGTTCTGCACTCAACCTCATCTCCACTTCGGCACTCGAAGAACTGGGCATTCCGCCTAGCAAGCTGAGCCACACGTCTGTGTCCATCTTTGGATATGATGGCAGCGCTCAAAGGCCGATCGGCAAAATCAGGTTCAAGTTGCAAATCGGTGATCTTATCTCCGAGGTCACTGTCTATGCAATAAAGACCCCTTCATGCTACAACATCCTTCTCGGACGCCCCTGGATACACGAGAATGGTGTTGTCCCTTCGACTTTACATCAGTGTATCAAGTTCGTTGGCAATGACGGCTTGATACATCGAGTGTTTGCAGACAAAAAGCCCTTCAAAGGCAAAGAAGTCTATTTCGCAGATGCTCAGATGTACAAAGATGAAAAAGAAGAAAGGGAGGAAGAAACAACACCCTTTGCAGAAAATCTCCAGAAAGACAAAGGCAAGGCTCCTCAGCAATCACCAGAAGAAAGTAAACCCTCTATCAAAACCAAAGAGAATAATCAATCTCCCTTCATGGTCTCCCTCAAGTCTTCAAAGCCTCTGGTGATCACCACCAAAGCAAAGAAGACAAAACAAAGGGCTGGGGGCAAGTTTGCTGTCTCCTTCGTGTCTATCTTGCAAGACATGAATTCGGACTCAGAGCCAGAAGACGATACATTGTCAAGCCGAGCTGATGATCAACAAGTTCAACCCGCTCTCACTCCGATGGAGACAACCGTTGACATAGAAGATCCGGCATCTGCTTCCTTCGTTGTTCCAGCAACATCAGCAGAAGAAAAGCCAATCTTCTTCCATAAATCGGGAGTTTCTTCATCAAATTCTTCGCTTGAACCTTTCCAAAATGAAGGTATGCCTCAACTATCCCTGTATAGTCCAATGGCGCAAGCTATCATGAAGAAAATGGGCTACGACGCTCAGAACCCAATTGGTTTGGGAGATGGCCGTGGTATTATCACGCCATTGGAACCAACCCTGACCAAAAGTCAACTGGAAAGTGGGAAACCCCACCGCCACATAGAAAAGTCTTCATATGGGCTGGGGTATGATCCTGACGCCTCCTTGAGACAGTTGAGACAAAGGCCGCAAAGTCATCCTGCCGACCAAGCCTCAACATCTCATATTAATGAAGACATCGATCTCCCTGGATATCTCTTTGAAGAATTGACCGTCAAGGAACCAGGAAGTTCATCCAATTGGTACGATTTCTCTGATGATGAAGAGGAATTGTCCGATGATACAGACACACGGTTCTCTGACCCAGAAGAACCACTGTCCCCAAAAGAAGTGCCCTACTTCGACCTAGTTTCAACAGGTGATTGGGACCATCTCATAGCAAATCTTGAGAAAAGTACCAATCAAGAAGACCCATGGACAAAAGCAGAGCCGTGGTCTGTAGATACCTTTGGAACTCCAGAAGGCTTTGTTGGGTTGGAAGCCTCCGAAAATATTGTGGAGGAACCACCTTCAAACCTTCCAACTGAAGATTCTGTTCAAAAGATAGACTTGGGAACACCTGATAACCCACGTCCTGTATTCATAAGCAAGAATATAAAGGATGATGAGTTACCCGAGTATATCGCGTTTCTTCATGAGTTCGTTGATTGTTTTGCATGGTCTTACGCTGAGATGCCTGGCTTAGACCCCAAAATAGCAGTCCACAAACTCAATCTTCAAAAAAATATCAAGCCTGGCAAACAAGGCCAAAGAAGGTTCCGTCCTGATGTGATGGACAAAATTGAACAAGAAGTTCAAAAACTCAAAAGCGTTGGCTTCATCCGTGAGGAACAACATCCTGAATGGTTGGCCAACATCGTCCCCGTGACAAAGAAAAATGGGCAAATTAGGGTCTGCATTGATTACAGAGACCTGAACAATGCATGCCCAAAAGATGAATTCCCGCTCCCTATACCGGAGGTGATGATCGACAACACCTGTGGATTCGAGCGAATGACATTCATGGATGGCTTCTCTGGCTACAATCAGATAAAGATGCATCCTGAAGATGAAAAACACACAGCATTTCGGACCCCGTTTGGCGTGTATTGCTACACTGTCATGCCATTCGGTCTGAAGAATGTCGGCGCTACATATCAGAGGGCTATGATGAAGATCTTACAAGATATGCAGCACAAGACGGTCGAATGTTATGTCAACGACCTCGCCGTCAAAAGCAAAAGAAAAGAAGACCATCTCAAAGATCTTCGAGAAGTCTTCTTCCGACTTCGCAAACACAAACTGCGAATGAATCCCCTCAAATGCTTCTTCGGTGTTTCATCGGGTAAGTTTCTCGGATTCATAGTACGGAAATCTGGCATAGAGCTTGACCCCATCAAAGTCAAGGCTATCCTAGAAATGCCATCTCCAAGAACCCTAAGACAATTAAAAGGGCTCCAAGGAAGATTGGCATACATTCGACGGTTCATCTCCAACCTATCAGGGAAGTGCCGTCCATTCTCTCGGTTAACGAAAAAAGGTGTCGATTTTGTCTGGGATGCTGAATGTGAAGCCGCGTTCCAGGACATCAAGTCATACCTGACTAAACCTCCAGTGTTGGCTGCCCCCACAACTGGAAAACCATTCCTCTTGTACACAAGAGCCCTTGACTGTTCTTTAGGCGCTCTACTCGCACAAAAGAATGGCGAGGGAAAAGAAGCTGCTCTATATTACCTTAGCCGCATGTTGATAGGTGCAGAGCATCGCTACTCTCCAGTCGAAAAAGAATGCTTGGCAGTGATGTTCGCCGTACAAAAACTGCGTCACTACCTGCTATCCAACACAGTGTACCTGATTTCGAGGATCAACCTCCTAAAGGTCCTTGTCACGAAAGCAGGTTCTCTCAATGCCCGACTGGCAAAATGGTCCATCCTCCTGTCACAATTTGACATTAGGTATGTACCACAAAAATCAATCAAAGGCCAAGCTCTAGCGGATTTCCTCGTCGAGCATCCATTGCCTAAAGATTCTCCACTCAGGGATGACCTCCCAGACGAACCGGTCTACAGTGTGGAGACTTCCTTATCAAATGCTTCCTGGCACATGTACTTCGATGGCGCAACCAGGACAAATGAAAAGGGAAATCAAATATCGGGAATTGGCATTCTCTTTGTTAGTCCCGACAAATACATGATTCCACACGCATTCTCGCTACTGGAACCATGTTCAAACAATGCAGCTGAGTACCAAGCCCTCATCGTAGGATTGGAGCTCGCCCTTGAATCCTGCATTACTACACTGGAAGCTTTTGGAGACTCTCAACTGATCGTCAACCAGATGAATCAGAAATTTGAAGTCAGGAAGCCCGATCTGTTGCCTTACTATAACAAGGCACAAACGCTTCGACAAAAGTTCGACATCTGTCACATCACCCACATCCTCAGAGGTGAAAACATTCGTGCAGATGCCCTGGTTGGACTTGCTGCATCTATGGCAATCCAAGAAGAGGAAAACATGCAAATTACAGTGTGTCAAAAAAGGATTCTCCCTCCTCTCAACACACATCAAGCAGTTGCTGAATGCCACCAAGTGGTTGGAAGTCGGATCTCCGTCCTTAAACCTCTGATCGGCGACTGGAGGGATCCGTTCATTGATTACATAATGTTCGGAATCCTACCTGAAGATCGAAAAGAACGGATAAGCATCCAAAGGCGAGCCCCAAACTTTCATTTGGATATTCCTTCAAAAATGCTGTATAGAAAATCCTATAATGGAATACTTCTACGCTGCTTGTCACAACAAGAGGCTGAGGAAACACTCAAAGAAGTACATGCTGGTCTTTGTGGAGCCCATCAGGCTGGGCCTAAGCTCTACGATGAGATAAAAAGGTTAGGTTATTATTGGCCTACCATGGTGGCTAAGCGCTGCCAACAATGCCAAGTTCATGGAGATTATGTCCACATGCCTCCGGAATGGCTGCATCCTACAGCAATCTCATGGCCTTTTGAAGCCTGGGGTATGGACATCATAGGTCCTATCTCCCCTCCATCGAGCAAAGGTCATCGCTTCATCTTCGCCGCTACGGATTATTTCTCCAAGTGGTCAGAAGCATTTGCGCTTAGTGAAATGAAGACCTCATCAGTCCTTCAGTTCTTGCGCACCAACATCATTTGTCGCTTCGGCATACCTAAAAGATTCGTCCATGATAACGGACCACAGTTTCGCGATCACCGATTCTACAAGTTCTGCGACAAATAAAAAATCCAAAGTTGTCCTTCAACTCCGTACAATCCGGCGGCGAATGGGCTAGCAGAGGCCTTCAACAAGACGCTCTGCAAAATCCTCAAGAAAATGGTCTCTAGTCACAAAAGATATTGGGGCGACAAACTGCCTGAAGCTTTGTGGGCCTATCGAACCACAGTTCGAGGACCAACCCATAGCACACCATTCTCCTTGGTCTATGGATGCGAAGCTGTTGTCCCTTCGGAAGTTCAAATTCCTTCCTTAAGGGTATCTCTACAAAATGACATGACGCAGAAAGTAATGTCAAATTGAGACTCCAAGAGCTGGATAACCTCGATGAGAGACGGCTCGAAGCTCTACAAAGCATTGAACTCTACCAAGCACGCATGGCAGGATCTTTTGACAAAAAGGTCAGGCAACGCGCCTACAAAAAGGGAGACTTGGTTCTTACAGTAAAAAGACCAATGGTTTTTGCCAACAAATCCAAAGGCAAATTTGAACCAAAATGGGAGGGACCTTTCGTCATCGACAAAGTCTTCTCCAACGGCGCATACGCTCTTCTAAATATGGAAGGTGACAGATGTATGCTGCCCATCAATGGAAAGTTCTTGAAGCGGTACTACCCTTGAAGGCTTCTTCCATCGGGTCAGAGCGACGCCTGCACGGCCAAAGCCTATTCCTAGATCCAGCTCCTCAAGCAGACTCTTGGCCTTAGCTTCTAAAGCTTCCAGACCGCGCTTCTTCAAGATCTTGCCATAAAACATGGCAGAACGCCGCGACCCATCTTCGGCACGAGGAAGCTCTTCCCAGAGAATTTGCCACTGCTCATACTCCTGAGTCTTCCTCCGGAGATGGCTGTCAGTTTCCTCAACCTGGCGAATCAAAGCTCCCTCTTTGGCACGAGCTTCAACGACGGCAGTCCACTTGGCAGCAGCCTGTTCTTCCAACAATTCAAGGCGCTGTCTAGTCTCTTTGACCTCCCTATCAAGACAGTGCAGGTCTTGAGTCAGCTCAAGGATCGCTAACTCATAAACGTTCCTCTCCCGAACGTATTGCTTCCGAGTCCGAGCGATCTCGTTCATTTTAGATTTAACCTCGCCGCACGGCTTGAAGAACATCTCTCTGAAGAAGTCATCATTTGGGAAATACTTGGTCTCATTCCACTTGTTACCCAGCGTGATGACATCATCAACAAAGGTCTTAGCACTTGTAATGTCCAGGCCAACCTCTGCACTATCAGCAAGGATGTCTTGCACGTGCTTGACCATGCCAAAGCCAGCCTCCAAGTGGCCAGAAGAAAGAGTCTCAACCCATGAGCTCAGCACACTCTTCAACACCTTCTTTGCATATCGAAGGGATGGTCCGGATGGAGATTCACCACGCTCTGTTGGCTGACTGCCCATGTCAGGCTGTGGTGGAGAAGAAATCAAAAGGCTCTTTCCAATCGGAGCCACTGAAGAAGCAATATCACCACAAAGTCCTGCCTCTGCCGTGACGGGACTGGTAGAAGAAGCCCCTACTTCTGGATCGGCTGTTGGCATCTCCTGCTCTGGCCCTGAGGAAGACGAAGGAACTTCTCCTGTTGCTTCACAACCAGTTGACAAGAAAACAAAAATATGTGTCAGCAAATTCAAAAAAAAAAAAAAAAAAATCATCCTCATACCAGGTGGAGATTCTGGGTCCTCCCCAAAGTCCCTCAACTCTTCTTCAGATGCCGCAACTGGATCCATCACCGCCTCATCAGCAGGAACCTCGGGCATCACCAAGTTTTCATCTTCTGCAAAGAAAGAAAACAACAAATAAAAAAATCCCTCATAAAAGGAAAGAAGCGGAAATAGAGAAGAAGGAGAATCATACCAACATCGGCGGTCTCTTCTTCACGACTCCTCTTCTCTGGAGGCTCATCAGCATCTCCTGATACCTCCTCAACGATGGTAGAAGGGACTTCCAGATCAAGAGAGTCTTCGTGGCGTCTCTCAGTGCGACGCTGTCCTCTCCTCCTCTTTTTTCTACGAGCCGGTTTACTTGAAGTACCTGCCTCACTGTCAAAGTCAGGACTTCCACTTGGCTCCTCACTGGACGACCCGCTCCTACCAGTGGACCCCATGGAAGCCTTCATTCGCTCTGCTTGCATCCAAGTGTCGATCTCGACTTCCTCCTCCTCGAGCTGTCTCAAGACCTCAGCAGGTATCTCTTGTGCAGCTCCGGATCTAATGACATCCTGTTCCTCGAGAAAGCCTATCCTATGCTTCTCTCCAGAAAGGAAGAACAAAACTTCCCCTCGACGGATGCCATCTGATCTACCAAGACCCTTCACAGGAGATTGCTTGACATTCAGCTCCTTCTTGGAAAGCCCTCGGTACACAGCAAAGCTCTCCACGAACCACTTCGTGAAGCCAGCAGTCCGAAAAATGGGCAACTCAGGATAGGAAATCATGGCAGTAGTGTCCTCCGCACTATAGAAAGCCCATGCATTTCTCCCGTCCTGCAAACCTCCAAAACGCTTCACCATGCTCGAAGGCGCTCCAACAACGCCTTGAGAGAAGCCTAACTGCAACGCAAAACGCGAAGGGACATACGGCTGGATGTCAACAAAAAGATGTCTGCGGTACACCATCGTGCCAACACGTATGTTTAAAAGCCACCTCTTCTCTGCGTTGGTCAAAGAATAGTGCCTTCCCGATCCTGCCCTGGTGGAATCACGGGAGACACCAAAATCAAAAGCCTTCTTCCGCAAATATGCAGAAAGCTTTACTGAAGATTGCCCAATCTCGACATCCCTGAATCGTCGGATTCTCAAGCGGGCAGACAAAAGTGAATCGGAAACGGCTTTTCCCCTAGCCAACCGAATCATAAAGGGGTCATCATCCTGAGCAGCGCCCAAACGGTGGAAGTCGGGAAAGTGGTACACATACCACGAATAAAAAATATGGGCTGAAAATACCCTATTCATAGGAAGCCCAAGCCGAACCAGAAAAGCAGCAGCCTGCAGTTCGGTGCACAAATAGGAGTAAAGAGCAGGCACCAAAGCCAACTGCTCTCCGCACGCCATCTGACAAGCTGGAAATATACAATGCGGCCTGATGTGTGTTCCGTCTCCTCCAGCAAAAACAGCCTCACCCAGCCAATAAGTGAGGTATGCAGCAACATCTCTCCGCAGCGCAATGTCGGAGCAAACGGCGTCTGTACTTGTGAGAAAGTTCTTCAAATTCTCTCGCATGGCAGAAATCATTTTCCCCGGATTCTTAGTCTTGGCTTCCTGGGTCATACTCTCAGAAGATTCTTCGTCGCCAAAAAAGTTTGGAGACAAAGAGCTGAAACTCCTCCAACTGCTACACCGGACTTTCAAGCCCTCCTTCTCCCTCAAAAAATCGTAGAAGGCGACGAGCTGAAAGTACAAAAGCCTGAACTCCTCGGACTGCTCCTCAAGGACGCTGTCGATTGGCAAAAATTCCTCATAGAGTTTGCCGAGGATGGGCAACCCGGTAATGGCACTCAGCTCCTTCAAAGAAAAACCAATGTCACCATTCGTAACAATGAAGGTGTTGGTTTGTGGAAGGAAGGACTCCAGCATGGCCATAAAAGCTTCATCGGAGAAAACTACGGTTTGCCTAAAAGCGCGAACCGCATCAAAAATCTCGGCCTCCTTCAGAATGGCACCGCCGATCTGCAGGATGTGATCAGTCCACGACTCCCAGCCTGAGTCACCACTGAAACGGCCACGAAGTCGAAAAGGCTTCACCCAATTGCTGCCATCGCCCCTGAAAATGCCAAGGCCCACCGGTCTCAAATCAACCGATGGATGATCAGATCCTTGGTAGCCGCTGGCCGGCATCAACATGTCCAGACGGACAGGCGACTTCTCTGCATAACCAGAAGGACCGCCAACAAAAACCCCGGTCTTGACCACATTGGTCCTCTTCACCCAGCTTGGAGGATCTTCTCTCTTAGAGCATGTGGGAGAAAAGCTCATGATCGAAATAGTACGATCAAAAGGCGACCGGGTAGAAATGGTTCTCTCCTCACCATCGGCTGTGTAAGAGAACTAAAAGCATCTCCTTTGATATGACGAGTCATCAGGAGCTGCATCACCAAAGAAAAAGGTAGGCTTGGGCACAATGCTCTGATCGTCCATGACCCAAGGACGATTGCTTGCCATAATCTTATAAAACTCCTCATCCTTGAGAGCAATCAGTCGCTGTCTCATCTCATCTCGGTTGAGCGAGTCACACTCTTCCAAGTTTCTCTCCACATACTGGACCTTCTCCCAGGCCTGCTGTACAGCCGCATTGGAAGATCTGGCAGATCGACGAGGTGCATCGGTAACGGGCTTCTTACCCTTGTTCGTTCTGGAGGAACTACCTGCAAAGATTGAAAAAAAAAATCAATCAACAGAATGACAGAATTTTGCTAAAAAAAATCCTAGCGAAATTTTGGCATGACTCCTGGGCAATTCCGAAGAAAAGGGAATCACCCCGAAAAGAAAGGAAGCCTGAATATGAGCTCAACATCGCTGCGAGCTCATGATCAATGAAGGATTCTCAAAGAAGACTCGAACTCAAATATTGCTGCGAGATCAAGACAGTCTTCTCAAATTTCCGCAAGAATCAGAAAAGAGCTCAACATTGCTGCGAGCTTCAAATCCCAAAACTTGCAAAAAGCTCCTCGAAATCCCCGCAAGACTAAAGAAAGAGCTCAACATTGCTGCGAGCTTCAAATCTCAAGACTTGCAAAAGATCTCCAGGTGTGCATCATCATCATGCTCCCAATCCAATTTACAAAAATCATGCATAAAAGAAAATCATCATGCACTAGATGCTAGGGAAACCTTGACAAAATTTGACCAATTCCAACCCAATTTGGTCAAAATCAAACTTTGTCTAAGTCAAAATTCATGTTGGCTTAGCATAGAAATTCTAGTCTTCTATCTTGATGCAAAAAAAAAAAAAAAATGCATAAACATCTTGAATTGCATGAAACCTCATTATCATGATGATGCAAAAAGGGGAGCAAGGAAAGTTTTTTTTATATAAAAAAGAAAAGAAAAAAAAAAAAAAAGGAAAAAAAAAAAAGAAAAATTATGGGCTGGCCCACAGGCCGAAACCCACTGGCCGTGGCCCATGGGCCACATGGCCGTACGGCCCAAGCTGTACGGACATGTCCGTACAGCAGCAAAAAAAAAAAGAGAGAGAGAAAAAAAAAGAAGAAGAAAGAAAAAAAAAAAAGAACACGTGCAAAAAAAAAAAGAGAAAAAAAAATGATGAAACTTTCTTTACATGGAATTTCTTGTAAAAAAGAAATAAAAAACTTACTTGAAGCCATGGATGGAGAAGAAAGGAGAACTTGAAGACTCTTGAAGAAGGAGGATTCTTGATCTTAGAGCAACTCTTGAAGACTTTTGCAAAAAGAAAGCAATAGGAGCAAGAGATCCCACCTCAATTGCTTTTATAGAAGAGAGCAAAACAAAAGAGGAAACAAGAGAAAAGCAAGGAGGTAAGGGCTAAAAATTAGCAACCTTCCCAAGTAAATTTGCCTTCCCAAAAGAAAAGGAAACTTGGGATATTCTCTCCCAAAACAAAGATTCTTTGAGAAATTCTCTCCCAAAGAAAGATATTTTGAGAGAATCTCTCCCAAAATCAAGGAAACTTGAGAAAATCTCTCAAAGTAAAGATATTTTTAGATATTCTCCACCCAAAGGAGATATCTTTAGATATTCTTTACAAAGTGACACCATATGAGATCTAAGCCATCCTTCAAAGCTTAAGGTCCCATGGGTTAGCCCATATGAGCCAGGTTTGACCACCTAGGCACTAAAAGTGGCTTTTAGTTAAAATTTTTCTTACCAAGAGCATACAAAAATGGTCCCAGGCCTCTTTTGAGTTGATTGGACCATACCATATAAAAATCCAAGCTTCATGAGTTTCCAAAAATCCAAACCATCCCACCTCATGAACCAAATTAAGCCAAAATCTTGAAATTGACATTCCACAAAAGCCCAAACCACTCCAATGGACCCAAAATTGTCCCAAAGAGTGAACCAAAAAAAACCAAACCATGGTCCCCTAACTCGCCACATACAGCTTGTTGGGGCACAAGACCAAAGCCAAAAATCAAAACCCGACCCCCTAACTTGCCACATACAGCCTGTTAGGTCACAAGGTCAAAACCAAAACCAAAAACCTGACCCCCTAACCTGCCACATACAGCTTGTTAGGTCACAAGGTCAAAATCAAAACCAAAAAACCAAAACCAATTCCAAGTCCAAATGTCATTATCAAAATCTTGCCTTAAGATGGTACGTGATCCCTCCCACTACCATAAAATCCCCTGGAAGCTCAAAAGGCTACTCCATATAAAAAAAAAATGCTCAAAGACTCTTGGTCAAGTCAAAAGTTCTTCTTCAAGATTCTCTTCGAGGCACATCGACAGCAAAAGCTATATCATCGCTGTACCTCGAGGGGGCATTTGTTGACACCAAAAATGTCACTTTGCCTCTTCACACCAAAAGCTACACAGAGCCCCATCCTACCAAAAATAGGCAGGCGCTACTTCAAGCATCAGATCTTGTCAGAATCAAACAAAAACTGCAAGGTCACTCAAAATAACCAAAAGAGAGGTACACATGAAGTTTCGGGCCATTTCGATATCATTTGGCCTAGCTTCACTTCTCCAACAACTAAGCAGCAGCTCCCGGAAACGGAGCACCCCGGGGCCATGGCACCCAATTCAGAGCTTGTGGATCATCTCAAAATGACTCCATTAGGCTCCCCATCAAATTTCAGGTCAATCGGACATCGTTTGACCGAAAGTCAAAGCTCGGCATTTCCCTCGCGGTGAAATAAAGGCGAGCATTTGCATGACTCCAAACGGCTTCAAAACTCAAACGAAAGCCTATGGTTGGTCTTAACTACTAATGAGGGAGTCACACGTCGAATTTCAGGTCAATCGGACATCGTTTGACCGAAAGTCAAAGCTCGGCATTTCCCTCGCGGTGAAATCAAAGGCAAGCATTTGCATGACTCCAAACGGCTTCAAAACTCAAACAAAAGCCCATGGTTGGTCTTATTTAATGCTCAAGAAGCTTCACCTCAAATTTCAGGTCATTCCGACATCGTTTGATACTATTTCAGCTACTGGCGGAAAATCAGCAGTTCTGCGTTCGGCTTTTCCCGGAAAATCAGAAACTTTGCAAACCAATTTACAAGGATTCTCATCAGGTTTTTCAGAGGGAAATCAAGCCAAATAATGTGGAGAAATTTCAGAGAAAACAAGCAAAAAAAACGGAAGCGAAAAACGACGAAAAACGGCCAAAAACGGGCCCCGGGAATGAATTTTTCCCCCAGGGTCGCAGACCCCCGCGACCCTGGGAGGTCCAGGGCGCCGATTTCGCCCCGGGACCCCCCGTTTCGTCCGTTTTCGCGAGACGAGTTGTTTTGTCCCTGTGATTTTTCCAGATTCAGGCTTTTGAAGCTCCAAATTCACTGATATTCATCAAGATCACAGAACTCCTTTCCAGAACTTCAAAAACTTCGTTGATTGCCAGCCGAACAACCAAAAAAGAGCACTTTCTGCCCGCCCGATCGTGAAATCAACTGGACAGATGCTGTCGGCCCGCTGGTATCAACCAATGCCTGAAACTACATGATCATCTGATGTTGATTTACATAAGGATCCATCAACGATAATCGCAAAAGGAATTCCAAAAGACGCAACATGGCCCGCGACTCTTCAGCTACCGAGGCGGCCACTTAATGCTATCAATTGGCCCGTTTATGGCAAGTTAATGCGGTCATTAACCCATTATCTTGGACGGCCCAATCAGAAGCCTCTGTTCAGGAGTTACGAGTCCAAGCAATCATGGCATTCAAGCCATGAAACTCCTAACATAATGGAGATTAAAGGCGATTAAATGCCCACTACTCTCCATCGGCCAATCAAATGCAAGGAAAAAAGGAGTTACGAAACAAGTAATTAAAAACTTGTAACTCCTCCCATCATGAGCATTAATACCATAAATGCTCATAAACTCTCCTAAATGGCTACCAAATGCCTATAAATAGGAAGCCATTCCAAGGGAAACGGATCCGGAAAAATCACCAGAAAATCATTCAAAGATCCTCGGAGAAATCTCTACAACCCTGCTCCTTCAAGAAAACTCTGCTGCGACAAGTACTACAAGGTGATTGAAGCCCCTTGGGGGGCCACCCCCCCCTCAAAGGCCACCTATCCTTCTATCCAACATGGCTAGATGCGGCTTTTCAGCCCGTCTACTCAGCTTTTTACCGGATATAGGACCTTATCTTGGTCCTTATCCTCTAAAAATCTGAGGTTGGAGCCAAGCCAAGAAATCAAGCACTATGTTCTCATCTGAAGGACGATGGCGGAGCCCATACATGACTCGCGACCGTCGATCTGAACGAGCCCTCCCACAATCGCATGAGAAGTTAGATTCCTTTTTCTTGCTTTTCTATTATAGATTGTATTTTTTTAAGAGACAAAAAATTCACAATTCTTGTCTTTTACTTTTGATAAGATTTGTAAATCGCCTTTTACGGCAAAATCGCCTTCAACGGCACCAAATCGCCTTCTACGGCACAAAAACGCCTTTCACGGCATTCAAACAAAACTGTCTCTTTTATTAAAATATGTATGCAATGGAAAACTAGAAAAAAGTTTCATTTCTCTTTTTACTTGTGAAGGTGGATCTCCGGATCACCATTTCTAAATTCCAAGTATAAAAGAGAAATTGGCATACCCGTACAAAAAAAAACTGATGCCCGCTTTTCCTTTCTTTCCCTCCACCGTACCCCGTCAGCCCCGGGGCGGAGGCAGCTTTAGAAAAAGAGAAAAGCCGGGTCCATCAGCTCTGTTCAAAATTGCATTTAAAAGCTGCAGGGTTCCCGGTCGACCGGCAAGCTTGGCCCGGTCGACCGGCGACACTGGCATAACAGCCCAGAAATCTGAAAATTTGAGAAAATGCAGCTATGAAGGGCACCTCTCCAGTGGACTTTGAGGAACATATCCAAGCAAGAACTCATGACTAAAAGAAGATGAAAACTGAGATTTTAAAGCCATGAAAACTCCAAATCAAAATAATGATTTTAAAGATAGAAACTTTGGAAAGCTTGGATGGATTTTGAAATAAAAATCTCTATGAACTTAAGAAGCAAACTGAAATGAAAACCATGCATATCAAATGATAAAAACAAAGATCAAGTATGAGAAATATGCATGATGATTCTATGAATAAAACCATGAATGAATGAGAGGACAAGCTTTATGAAATTGATTGCATCCTATCAAATTGCAACAAAACAAAAACTCTAACAGTTCTCACCTCTGAGGATATGGGTGATATGACAGATGTCAAACCTTTGGCGAAGTGATTGTGCCTTGTCGTAGTAAGGCAACAGATCAGGCTTCCTGACTTCGAATTTCCGATTCATCAGGTTGACGATCAACTAAGAGTCCCCAAAGACTTCCAGCATGGTGATGCCGGATTCGAGGGCTAGTTCCAATCCCACGATGAGAGCTTGGTATTCATCTGTATTGTTTGAGCATGGTTCCAATAGCGAGAAAGCATGTGGAATCATGTGCTTGTCGGGGCTAACAAAGAGGATGCCAACTCCCGAGATCAGCTTTCTTTGTTCATTTGTCTTGGTTGCACCGTCAAAGTACATGTCCCAGGAGGCATTTGGTGAGAAGGTCTCCACGTTGTAGACAGGTTCGTCTGGGAGATCATCTCTGAGTGGGGAATCTTTAGGCAAGGGATGCTCTGCAAGAAAGTCTGCTAGAACTTGGCCTTTGATTGCCTTTTGTGGTTCATACCTGATATCAAATTGTGATAGGAGGATGGACCATTTTGCTAGTCGGGCATTGAGAGAACCTGCTTTTGTGACAAGAACCTTTAAGAGGTTGATCCTCGAAATCAGGTATACCGTCTTGGACAGCAGATAGTGGCGCAGTTTTTGTACGACAAACATCACTGCAAGGCATTCTTTCACAACTGGAGAATAGCGATGTCCGCGCCTACCAGCATGAGCCTGAAGTAGTATAGAGCAGTTTCTTTTCCTTCGTCATTCTCTTGTGCGAGCAGGGCGCCCAAGGAATGGTCGAGAGCTCTTGTGTACAAGATGAATGGTTTTCCAGTGGTAGGGGAAGCCGCACTAGAGGTTTAGTTAGGTATGTTTTGATATCTTGAAATGCTGCTTCACATTCAGCATCCTAAACAAAGTTCACACCTTTCTTCATTAGGCGGGAAAAAGGACGACATTTCCTTGAGAGATTGGAGATGAACCGTCAGATGTACGCCAACCTTCCTTAAAGCCCTTTTAGTTGTCTAGGGGGTTCTTGGAGATGGCATTTCTAGGATAGCCTTGACTTTGATGGGGTCAAGTTATATCCAGCCTTTCCGAACTGTGAATCCGAGAAATTTACCCGATGAGACACCGAAGAAGCATTTTAGTGGACTCATATGCAGTTTATGATTGCGAAGTCGGAGGAAGACTTCTCGAAGATCTTTGAGATGGTCTTCTTTTCTTTTGCTTTTGACGACGAGGTCATCAACATAACATTCGACCGTCTTGTGCTGCATATTCTGGAATATCTTCATCATAGCTCTCTGATATGTGGCACCAGCATTTTTCAAACCAAATGGCATGATAGTGTAGCAATACACGCCAAATGGGGTCCGAAATGATGTGTGTTTTTCGTCTTCAGGATGCATCTTTATCTGATTGTAGCCAGAGAATCCATCCATGAATGTCATTCGCTCAAACCCATAGGTGTTGTCAATCATCACCTCCGGTATGGGGAGCGGGAATTCATCTTTGGGGCAAGCGCCATTTAGGTCTCTATAATCAATACAGACCCTGATTTGCCCATTTTTCTTTGTCACGGGGACGATGTTGGCCAACCATTCAGGATGTTGTTCCTCACGGATGAAGCTGGCACTTTTTAGTCTTTGAACTTCTTGTTCAATTTTGTCCATCACATCAGGATGGAATCTTCTTTGGCCTTGTTTGACAGGCTTGATATCTTTTTGCAAATTAAGTTTGTGGACTACTATCTTGGGGTCTAAGTCAGGCATTTCAGCACAAGTCCATGCAAAACAATCAACGAACTCACGAAGAAAAGAGATATACTCAGGTAACTCATCATCCTTTATATTCTTGCTTATGAATACAGGACGTGCGTTATCTGGTGTTCCCAAGTCTATCTTTTGAACAGGATCTTCTGTTGGAAGGTTCGAAGGTGGTTCCTCCACAATATTTTCGGAGGGTTCCAACTGAACAAACCTTCTGGAGTTTCAAGGGCATTTTCAGACCAAGGCTTTGTTACTGGCCATGGGTCTTCAGGATCGGTGATCTTCTCAAGGCTTCCTATGAGGTGATCCCAATCGCTTGTTGAAATTGGGTCGAAGTAAGGTACTTCTTTTGGAGATGACTGTTCTTCTAGGTCAGAATACCACATGTTTTTATCACCGGACAATTCCACTTCATCATCAGAGAAATCATACCGATCTGTAGAGCTTCCTTGGTCCTTGACGGGTGACTCTTCAAAGAGATATCTAGGGAGATCGATGTCTTCATGAGATATTGAGGCTTGGTCGGCAAATCGACTCCTCAGCACTTGTGTCAACTGTCTCATGGGAGCGTCGGGATCATACCCTAACCCATGTGAAGATTTTTCTACATGACCGTAGAGTCTCCAATCTTCCAGTTGACTTTTGGTTAAGGCAGGCTCCAATGGTGTGAGACTACCACGACCTTGTCCCAGACCGACTGGGTTTTGAGTGTCATAACCCATTTTCTTCATAATAGCTTGTGTCATAGGACTATATAGAAATAGTTGAGGCATACCTTCGTTTTGGAAATGTTCAAGTAAGGAGTTTGACGAAGAAGCTTCTGATCTGTGAAAGAAGATTGGCTTCTCTTCTGCTGAGGTTGCCGAAAAAATGAAGGAAGCATAAATAGGATCTTTTACGTTAGCAGGCATCTCTATTGGAGGTAGAGCAGGCTGTACTTGTTGAGTGTCAGCTTAGCTTGATGATATGTCGTCTTCTGGCTCTGACTTTGAATCCATGTCTTGCATGATAGACACGAAGGAGACGACAAACTTGCCCCCAGACTTTTGCTTTGTCTTCTTCGCTTTGGTTGTTATGACCAAAGGCTTTGAAGATTTGAGAGAGACAACGGAGGGAGATGGATCTTTCTCTTCAGATCTACGGGAAGGTTTCCTTTCTTTCGATGATTGCTGAGGAGTCTTGCCTTTATCTTTCTGGAGATTTTCGGTGAAGGGCGTTGTTTCTTCCTTCTTTTCTTCTTTTTCATCTTTGTACATTTGAGTATCTGCAAAATGGACTTCTTTACCTTTGAAGGGCTTTTTGTCTGCAAACACTCGATGTATCGAGTCGTCGTTGCCAACAAACTTGATGCATTGATGTAGAGTTGAAGGGACGACACCATTCTCGTGTATCCAGGGGCGTCCAAGAAGGATGTTGTAGCATGAAGGGGTTCTTATTGCATACACAGTGACTTCGGAGATAAGATCACCGATTTGCAACTTAAACCTGATTTTGCCGATAGGCCTTTGAGCGCTCCCATCGTACCCAAAGATGGATACAGACGTGTGACTCAGCTTGCTAGGTGGGATGCCCAGCTCTTCAAGTGCCGAAGTAGAGATGAGGTTGAGTGCAGAACCTAGGTCGATCTGGACTCTGTGTATCGACATTTCTTTGATGTACCCTGTGAAGTACAGGGGTCGGTTGTGCTTTGTCTCACCTAGCAGGAGGTCATCCTTACCGAAGGCAATGGTTGCATTTGGTGCTTTCTGAACTGAGAGGCATTCAATGCCTGCTCCCTCGGTTTTCTTCTTTTCTCCCTTTGAGGAAGTATTTGATTTTTGACCCTATAGTCCATTTCAATTTGTAGGACTTGCAGGGCATGTTTGTCGACATCCTCATTCAGCCTTTGCAGTTCTGAAATGAGATTATCACGAGTGCGTGGAGACATTTACAATAAATCAAGGATGTGCAGTCGTGCAGGTATGTTTTTGAAGTGTTCAATCAAGTCGTACTTGAAAGCCTCCTTCGGGCCCGCGTGTTCATTATTGTTGCCACTAGGGGCGTTTACATTTTGTGTTCCCGAAGGATTTACATAAGAAGAAGAAGGTTGGTTGTAGTTTTTGTGGTAATCCCGGCCAGAGCGGGTACCTCTACTAACTTCAATAGCTTCTTGAGAAGGGTCTTTATTTGGAAGAACGCCCTTGGGATCCAAGGGTTGATCCTTATCATTTGTTGAAGATGTGTCTACAGCAGAGTCGCCATCCTCAGTGATTGCGTTACATGGAGCATTTTCCGGGAGCAAGTCCTGAACAACATCCAGCAACTTTTCTCCTTCATTAAGTAATTTGTTGGTCCAGACATCTCCTATGAGGTCGGGTATCTGGGACCAACTGACCAAGTCTCCATCGGCTGAAGTCTTTTTAGGATGATCGGTCGGAAGAGTTGTGAGTTGCGACGTCACAATTTCAGGGGACGAAGGCTGAGAAGATGTTATCTCAGTGGAAGTCACCTGAGAAATCGTAGCTCCGGAAGATATACTATCAAATGTAGCCGAAGAGTACGTGTCTTCGGTAGATGATGTTTCAGAAGCACTATCATCCTGTACTATCGCATTGCAAGTTGCCCTGGTAGGAGATCCCCCCAGAGTAGACGGTTGGGAGTCAGACTCATCATATAGCGAAGTTGTTGCTCTTGTTCTAAGGCAAGGCGCGGCAAGATCCTTGCATGTTCTTCAACATCAGGCATGGGAGCCAAATCTTCTTCTTCGTCTTCCCCTCGTGGTTCAACATGATTGGGTTCTGCTGGAGCGTTGAAGGATGCTGAGTCAAAAGGATTTTCTTGAGCAGGCTCTTGGTCTCCTTCATCATCGGACCAGGATCCTTGTTGCTGATACGGGTCATACCAAATTACCGGCATAAGGTGAGATTCGGGAACCCATTCTTCATCGGAGAGATATTCTCCTATTTCAAGGGATTCCTCCCACTCGTCGGTGTCGCTGGACTCATATCCATCCATGGAGAATCCAATTACTAAATTGCAAGAGTATGATGCCCCCTGCGTAGTTTCATTTATGAATTTAGGTGGCATGAAATCACCAAGGGTGAATTTTCTTTCCACCTTTGAAGCCTTGGGTTCTTCCGTTGCCCCCAGCGAAGCAGTGGAAGAGGTCTCTGCCTTTTCAAGGACTTCTTGCTTTGATTGAGCTTTCTCTTGCTGCTTGAGCTTGCGGAGTTGTCTCTTGGCTTGCCTTCGCTGTCGAGCGGTAGGCTTTGTTTTGACGATCTCGCAATTTTCATCTTCTAGGAGATCGGGATGTACCCATATAGGTTGTCCGTTTGATGTTGGGTAAGGAACCAACTCTTGGGACGTTTGGGTCATTTTTATCACCTTGAAGGAAGTGGTGGTCTTCTCCTTTGGTGATTTTGAAGTTTGTCCATACGACACCATGTTGACGGAGGCAGAGCCATAGTTTTTGTCAAAGGTGATGACTCCGTTTTTCCACATCTCGTTGATTTTCTCTCTCACAACGAAACATTAATTGAGAGGATGCGAGATCTTCTGATGGTATGGACAATACCGAGGATCGTTGGTTTTGCCAACATCTTCTGGTCTTTTGGGCTTAGGTAAGGTGAGTTTACCATTTGCTATAAGAGCCTCGAAGATTTCTTCGACATCTTTATCGAACAAGTATTTTTTCTCTACTCGTTCTCTGAAGGCATCAGAGAGTTCAGGTTTCTTACCTGCAGCTTTGCTTTCAGCTTTCTTTGGCTGCTGAGGAGCTGACTTGGTTTGCACATTAAGAACCTCCTTTTTCTTTGGCTTTGAGGTCGTAATGGTAGTTGGCTCTTTCTTTGATGATTGTTGACTGTTGAGGTCTTTGATCACCGTTTCAGCCTCCATAGCTGCTTCTAAGAGTTCTCCCAGGTTCTTTGATTTGTTACCGATAATCATGGAGCGGATTCTCGCTCTCATGTTGTTGCAGCAGATGTCGACGAACAACGCTTGTGGCAGCACATTTGAGCACTTGTATGCCATCGCATTCCACTTATGAATGAAGTCGTAAGTTGACTCATTCTCTCCCTGTTTTAGGCTGTAGAGTTGTGCCATAGTAACAGGATGATCCTCACCTTTGAAGTGGGTTAGGAAGCGTGTCTTTAGCATGACCCAATTTTGGATGGAGTCCTCCGGCATAGTGGAGTGTCAATCGAAGACCGTACCTTTTAGGGTACTTGGAAAGAGACGGATCTTGATGGCATCTTGATCCGCGATAGCTCCCGTCAGGATTTTGAAGTGAATGACGTGCTGTCTGGCTGAACCTTTCCCCGTATATGTTTGGAGAGTAGGTTGCTTTGATTTTGTAGGGAACGGGACCGAGTCCATCCATAAGGGATATGGTGGCTTGATCCCATGCTCCTTCAATGTATCCTCTTCTTTTGCTCTGGCGAGGATATCGTCAACGCCCTTTTTGGTAAGGGCGCGTGACTCACCGTTTTCTGCATTTTCCTCGTTATCTGGAGGAGATTGGTTGTTTTCTTGACGCTGAAAAGCGAGAAGAAGATTTTTCATTAGAGCCTCAATCCTCTGCTGACCTTGCTCCAATTGCTGGATACGTGTGGTCGTTTCATCAGGAGGTGGATTACGAGGTTGCTCAGAGTTTGTAGCCAAGATGTTCATGCTCCATGATTTGAATGAGGAGATTGTCTTGGTGACTGAACCGGGGCTCATTCTTGAAGAGCTTGAGGAAGGATTACTCCGTTGTCCTTGGCTTGAAGGAGTAGAAGATTTTTTTAGGCGTCTTCGTATCCGGGAGACTCTGCAAGTCACCGGTCGTCGGACATGAATTTTAGTTGCTGACTTCTGACGTCTTCTGGCTTTGCCAACCATATGGACAGCAGCAATTTGATCGGGTCTTTCTTTTTCGACCCACTTTTGGGAGACTTGGAGGGTAGGATGCTGGGTCCTTTGCCTTTCTAGTCTCTTTTGTCGATACGACATGCGACAACGTATGCGACGGGCAATTTGAGCTTCTGTCAGCTCCGGCTGGGCTTTAGCAATGAAGGATGTACTCCCTCGAGTGCAGCAGCCGTGCCTATCTTCCTTGAAGCTGAGCATAGATAAGATTTGCACTCGGTCCTTCGACTGTCGTAGCGAAGCTATGAATTTTGTGAGTTCAGCCCCTGTTGAGATAAAGGGTCGAATTGCAGGAGTGCAGGCCTTGGCAGTTTCTTGCAGAGGCCCGGTGATGTATGATTTGATTTTTGGCTTGTAAGAGCAAGCCGACTCATGATGGGTTTCCTTCTTTGTCAAGCAAGGGGCTGGTTTCTCCTCCTTCATGTATGCAAGAGGATAGAACCAGTTTTCTTTGAGAGGGGCCAGGTATGCTGGCCTTACAGATGCTTGGGACCTCCTTTCTTTGGCAAAGGTCTTGCGGACCAAGTATTAGGGTAGACCTGGTTCTCTACGGATTGAGGCTTCGTGGAGTTGCCACAGGCTTCAGGCTTCTTCGTGTTTGCCCTTGGTGTCATGGCAGTGACACGTTGCGGGGCGATCTTCTACCGTTTAGCAGGTGTTATTTCCTCTACGGGAAGTGGGAAAGGTCCCAACGACCCGAAGATGATGGTCTGGGGAGTAGAGGTCGACCTGGTGTTCTGGGATTTGCCGAGGGAGGTGACACTTCGGCAGCTAGCAGGGCGCTTGTGAGTGCGCTTGTTCTGCTTCTCCTGGAGCATAAGCCGGTACTTGTTCTCATCGAACGTGATGGTTAATGAAGCTTCGATTGTTAGTTTTTTGGAAAACTTCTGAAACAAGACCACGTCCGTTAGTAATCAGAAGAATATAGTGATCATAAATGGGAAAGAACTATGGTTTTGTCTTTTCAAATCGCTCAGGGGAACATGGCACAGTCCAAGCGAGGTGAAGAAGGCGAAAAGCCATAGATGATACAATTGTTCTGAACGCAAGTACAGGAGGCTTAGAACGAGCATTCCCGTGACTGCTTGAAGCAATTGTGGACTTTAATTCAAGTTACCGAGAAGCGAGGCTCACTCGAGGTAAGATGATATAAGGTTAGAGATACAGATGTGTCGGTCGTGAATACAGTAGACCCGGTAGGGCGTACGAGCACCGCTAGGCACAAAACGTTGCAAATCACATCCTTGGAATAGATACGATATGGGATTTTTTGAAAGATCAAAATCGGATTCATAAAAGAGAGCAAATGGTGTTCCCATCCGAATAAGGGCTCAAACATTTCTGCGAGCGCTAAATCCGAAAAGGAGGGAACTAAGATTTCTCATATGTAAACCCAAAGATGACGATTGTTTTTTTTGTAAGCTTTTTTTATTTTATTTTATTTTTTGTTTTGTTTTTTTTTTTTTTTTTTTGAAAGAAACACAGGTTTTTAATTCGATCTTATGAAACCTTAGTAGATAGATCAGCCCCCAGGTAAGGGTAGGATTACTTAATGAACCCGTTTGGAGGACCCTTGCCTCGAACAATCTAGCTGTCTCTACACTCTGGACAAGGCTTTTCTTAGATCCACTTTAGTCAAAGAATACAATTGGTGCAACCTTAGTGGGTTTTGAAATTTTTTTCGATTTTTTTTTGGATTCATCAAAGAGAACGAACGGTGTTCCAATCCGAATAAGGCCTCAAAACATTTCTGCGAGCGCTAAATCAAAAAAGAAAGGTACCAAACTTTCTCAAATTTGTTTCCAAAGAACATTTTTTTTTGGAGTTTTTTTTGTGAAGATTTTTTTTGGAAATCCCTATCGGACTCATCAAAGAGAAGAGATGGCCCATTCCCCAATAAGAACAATAGCTGCGAACGTTTCTGTGAGCTATCAAGTTCAGAGAAGAAATGATCAAGGTTTCTCAAAATTGAATCCAAAAAAAGAGAAATCAGATTTTTTTTCTTTTTTTTCTTTTGAAATGAGAAAGAATGGAAATATGTTCAAAGGTAGAAATTTTCCAAAAATCCCATCTCATGTTTTTTTTGGATGCAAGATCCAACATAGGCTGCTAACTAGAAAGGAGCCAAAGAATTCAAGCATTGCGGTCTCTAATGAACTGGTCCCACCGGGTATGCCAGCTTGATGGACCTGGAATTTTTCCTTCCTCTCCTCTCCCATTCGTCCCTGGGGTCACCGAGAGGATCCGAATGGAGGGAAGAAAGGGGGGAGAAAGGCGGGCATGTATATTTTTGTATGGGTATGGCAGATTTTCTATTATACTTGGAATTTAGAAATGGTGATCCGGAGATCCACCTTCGCAAGTAGAAAGGAAATCAACCTTTTTCTGACTTTCCATTGCACATATATTTAAGAAAAGAGATAGTTTTTAAAATGCTATGAGAGGCGATTTCATTTTGTTTGCTGTAAAAGGCAAGTTTGCCGTGAAAAGCGATTTTTTATTCGTCGTAGGAGGTAATTTTGTGCCATGAAAGGCGATTTACAAATCTCATCAATGAAGAAAAACAAGAAATGTGATTTTTTTGCCTCTTAAAGAAAATACGAAGTACAACAGAAAAGTGAGAAAGGGAATCTGACTTCTCAGGAGATCGTGGGGACCAGTTCAGATCGATGGTTGCAAGTCATGTATGGACTTCGCCATCGTCCTTCAGATGAGAACGCTTGATGCTTTGATTCTTTGGCTTGGTTTGAACTTCAGTTTTTCAGAGGATAAGGACCAAGGGAAGGTCCTATACCCAATAAAAAAACGAAGAGAAGGGCTGAAGAGCCGCGTCTTGGCCATGTTGAATAGGAGAAGAGAAGGCTTTTTCTTGGGGGGTGCCCCCCAAGGGACTTCAATCACCTTTTGGTGTTTGTTGTAGCAGAGTTTTTTCAGAGTAGCAAGGCTTCTGGATGGATTTCTGGATCTTGAGTTCGAGATTCCGAGATTCAGACTTGTTTCTTCTTGGAATCACCTCCTTTTATAGGCATTGGTAGCCTTTAGGTGATTTTATGGGCTTTAATGCATTTAAAGCCACATAATGGGAGGAGTTACAAGTTTTAATTCCTTTATTTTGCAACTCCTTTTTCTTGGCTTCTGATTGGCCGGTGGAGATAATGGGCATTTAATCGCCTTTAATCTCCATGATGAGAGGAGTTTCATAACTTTAATGTCATGATGATTTGGACTTGTAACTCCCATTTCCTTGAATCTGATTGGGCTGTCCAAAATAATGAGTTAATGACCGCATTTAGTTGGGTCAATTAACAACATTAAGTGGTCGCCGGGGATTTGAAGAGTCGCGGGCCGTGCCGCGTCTTCTGGAATTCTTCTTGCGATGATCGCGATGGATCTTCATGTTGATCGATGTCGGATGATTATGCAACTTCAGACAATGGATGATACCAGCGGGTCGGTGACATCTGTCATGTCGATTTCTCGATCGGTCGGACAGAAAGTGTACTTTCTTGGTCGGCCGGTTGGAGATCTTGGAGAGATCTTGGAGCGATCGATGACGATTTCATGCTCTTGACGGCGGATCCGAGATGTCGACGAAGATCAGCAGATTTCGAGCATAAAAAATCAGGTTTTCAGGAAATTACAGGGGCTAGAACTTCCAAAACGCGAAAGAGGACGGAAAACGGGTCACCCGGTGACAAATCCGGTGACCCGGATTTCCTTGGTCGTCGGGCGACCATGCACCAATGGTCGCCGGCAACCATGGTGATTGGTCCCCTTTGGTCACCGTTTCTCGGCCGCTCTTTGGTCTTTTTCGCCGCCGTTTTCTTCTGGATTTTTCTTTACATTTCTGCTCATTTTTTGGCTTGGTTCTCATGAAGAAAACCCGACGAGAAGTCGTGCAAATTAGAGCACAAAGTTTCCTATTTTTTGGAAAAGCCGAAGACTTTGTCAAGAGTTGAAATCGGGTCAAACGATATCGGAATGACCTGAAATTTGACGTGAAGCCTCCTGAGCAGTAGATAGGACCAACCATGGGCTTTTGCTTGAGTTTTGAAGCAGTTTGGGGTCCCGTTACTGCTAGGCTTGATTTTGCAGTGAGGAAGATGTCGCGCTTTGATGTGCGGTCAACCGATGTCCGATTGGCCTGAAATTTGACAGGGAGCCTATTGGAGTCATTTTGAGATGATCCATTAGCTCCGATTTGGATGTCATTGTCCCGGGGTGCTCTGCCGCCGGGAGCCTTGATTTTCTTTCGGAGCATCAAAGTCGGGTCAAATGTTGTCGGAATGACCTGAAATTTGATGTGGAGCCTTTTGGAGGTATTTTGAGACCATCGGTAGACTCAGATCGAAGTTTTGATGTTTTTGACGCCGCCGCTGTCAGGAGCGTCTATTTGACTGCAGGAGGAGTGAAGTTAGGCCAAATGATGTCGGAATGGCTCGAAACTTCATGTGAACTCCTCTTTTGGCTGTCTTGAAGGATCTATCAATTTTTAAGTGATTCTGACAAGATCTGATGCTTGAAAAGGCATTGCCTATTTGTAGTAGGATGCGGCTTCATGTGGCTTCTTGATGTTGAAGAGGCAAAGCGACATTTTTGGTGTCAACAGACAGATTTCTCAATTTCTCTATTGTCTGTAGAGGATTGTCGAGATCTTGGACTCTAGTTTGGATTTAGGGCGGAGAGATAGAAAGAGAGAGTAATGCACAGAGAGCTAGGGAGGCCAAAGAGACTTCTCCGTTCATAGAAGACTAACAAAGACAGAACAGAGAAGCATAGAGACATGATAGGAGAGACTTCCGTTTATAAAAGAACTCTTAACAAAGGCGGGTGATCGATAAAAAAAAAAAAACCAAAGGAGATGGGAATAACTGGGAAACTTAAATTTTTTTGTAACGCTATAAAAATTGCGTCCCAAATAAATAGTTATGTTTTTAGCTTAAAATTTTTATGACACCATATGATGGAGGTCACTAATAATAATTATCTGCGACGCAAAGACATTAGCGTCGCGAATAAGATATTATGTGCAACGCAAAAAGGCAATTGTTGCAAAAAACCTTAAGTTTTCTACGACATAGCTCAGACTGAAAATTATTTGTGACGCGAGGATGGCGTCACAAATAGAGGCCCTTATTTACGACAGATGATTGTGTCGCAAATGTGTATCTAGCGTCGCGAATAATTTTACCGCCATTTGGCGCCAATGATTTTTTGATGCATTTATTTGCGACGCACTATATTCATGGAGTCTTATGTCTCAAATACTTAACTTGTTGCGACGGGTCTAATTTTATGTTGCAAAAAATTTATTTGTTGTGACACTTTGGCTTGCGTCGCAAATATTTTCATCGCTAAAAATCCCATTTGTTGTAGTAAGGGTTGTGAGGGATTTTGTGTTTTGCAATTTGATGGATGCATTATCATTTTAGCATCATTTGAATTTTCACACATGCATTGTTTTAGAAAATCTTGAAATCTTGATTTACACTTGCATTGCTTTTTTTAGACTTGTAGAAATATTGATTTATGCACATTTTGATTTTGAACTTGGAAGCATTTAGTTTTCAATAGAAGATTTTCGAATCAAGCTTGCCTATGGTTTTAAAAGTTTCAAATCATCTTAGGCATTTTAGGTTTCATGTTTTTAAAACTCTTAGAATGATTTAAAACATGTTTCCAGGCTTGATTCTTTTGTGCAGAACTCCTTCTAGCAAAATACCTTGGAGTAGCTTTTTACTTAATCGTTTAAGAAGGCAAAACTTTTTTTGTGCTATAGTAGTTTTGCTACAGTAAAATTGCTACAACAAATTTGCTACAGTGTTGTCGGTCGACTGAAAACAAGATGTAGGCTGACCGACACCTAACCGAACCCATTTCGGTTCGCATTCCAGAATGGCCAAAACTAGCCGTTTTATGACCGTTGGGAGTTCGGCTGACCAACACCTGACCGACAATAGAGCCGTTGGACACTTTTTCTATATAAACAAGTTCATTCCTTTGAAATTTTGAGGATCCAAGGGATACTCCTTGAGGTGTTTTGAGGCCAAACAAAGGGGAATGAGCTAAGGGAGGCTAGTTGGTCAAAAAGGGAAGCTAAAGCTTGTAATCATAAATAAATCTTCTATGTAAGCTTAGTTTTCCCATTAATATGTTTTCATGCTTTGCTTAAATTGTTAGTAAATCTATTTAGGCATGTTAACTATGATTTATTGTGTCCTTAACATATATATGTGTTGAATTGATTTATTGTTTTGGATGCATCACCTTGATTCAAACCAAGTAGGACTCAAATTAGTATATCTAAGTGAATCATGTTTTGGAATCATCTTTGAAATTATATGTAATATGATTCCTATACTTGGTTGAATCTTTGGTTGTTGTTTTTTATCATAAGAAAATCACTTTCAAATCTATCTTATGTTTTGGATTCAACAACTTTACAAATCACATGAATTTTGTTTTAAAGTTTCTTACAACTTGTTTAGCATTGATATACATCATTTTCAAGTTGGTTTTTAAATTACATGTGATTTGTTCCTTCACTTCAATCAAATCTATTTTTGGGTTTTACACTTTTGAAAGCTTTAAGCTTACATTCATTGAGCTATCATTTTTAACTTGATTGAAGTTTTTCACACACACACACACCATGAGCATTCATCTTTTGCAATTCATAGAGTGTTGTGTGAGTTTGTTTTAACTTTCATATTAGCCTATTTAAGAGGCAAATGTTTTGAGCTTTAATTGTAATCTCTTAAAGTGTTTATGTTAACACTTCTTTGAGAATTCATATCTTGTAAAGGTTATTGCTTAGCTTAAGAAAAGTATAGTTTATAGGTTATTGCTTAGCCTAGAAAAGCATAGGTTGATGTTAAGCCTTAAAAAAATATCAATGTAGAGGTTATTGCTTAGCCTTGGAAAGCATATTGTAAAGGTTATTGCTTAGCCTATTGAAAAGCATAAATATGGAAATCCGGTGGGGTGTTGGATCACAAACCGGTAGTGGATGTAGGCATTGAGGCCGAACCACTATAAATCATTATGTGATGGTGAATGCTTTGTGATGATTAATTTTATTAGCTTTTGCATTTTAGTTCTATATCATCACTTGTGACTAATTGAATTAAAGAAGTTAAAATTGGGCATTATTGGTCACTAAGTTGTAGCTCACCCTATTCACCCTCCCTCTAGGGTTCGGATCCCGGACTTTCAAGGGTGCCTATTATAATTGTTAGAGTTTGTTAGTCAATTAGAGGCCCTAGCTAGTAAATCGAGTTAATAGGAGGGTTTCCACATAAGAATATTCAAAATCTTCTAAAAATGACCTAACGACCCTTGTGCTTATCTTCATTTTCCATTAAACTAAGAAGAACTCTTTGGTCATTAGCCACTCAACATAAGCTATAAACTAATCTCTCCTCTCCCAAATGAGCCTTCGTCTTCTCACTCTCATTTCCCTCCATTTTCTCTATTCTCTCTCTCATTTTCCCTCCAATTCCCTCATTTCCCTCCCTTTATCTATCTAAAACCCTAGATCTAGAACCCTAGCTACAAGAAGAACGAGATCATCTACAACTTCATCTATCATCTTTTCTTAGTATCCTTCTCTATCTTATACATCTCATCTCTCTCTTATAATCAAGGTATTTTTCATCTTCTAGTTCAATTCCATTAGAATTCTCTCTTTCTCTGTCTAGATTCTCTTTCTTATAGCAATTCTCTTGTGGATCTGGGATTAGGTGTTAGAAATCTCCTTAAATCTGGTTTTTGGGTTTGATTGTGTGATTGGAAGGCCCTAAGAGCTTGAATCTCTCTTTTCTCTCCTTATTTCATTGCAAATTGGATTGAAGCAAGTGCAATATACCCATTTAGCATAGAATGCATGTGTTTCCTTTGTTTGATTATGTAATTTCAATTCAATTGATGTTGAATGCTTATATCTATCATTTGAGCCTGTTTTCATGGTTTTTGGCCATTGATGGGTGAGTTTATCTCATTTGGAAGATCGATGGCCCATTTGTGAATGGTTGGATGTATATTGAAGTGTCTTTTATGTTTGATGATGTCTCCATGATGGATGGACGAGATTGGATGTGATTTTGATGGAAACTGGAATGAAAGAGTGAAAATCCAGAAATCTGGACTTTGCAGCTGTGTGTACCCAGTCGATTGACCTACAGTCGGGTTGACCGGCGACACTAAAAACTAAGAAAAACCAAGTCTCAGTTAATCTTATGAGAATTCTTAGTCCAATGTATCCAATCAACAGGACCCTATTCTCAGTCGGCTGGATACATAAGAAATGCAGAAGAAATGCAGGGATTAACTAGGAGTTGACATTTTCCCTCAGACCCAGAAACCCAGTGTGCGCGGTGGGCTGGACCCTATTCTCGGTTGACCGGGCACAAAGGGTTTCCAGAGAGAAGACTAAGAACTGGGACATCCATTTACTTCAGAATTTCAGTGTATGCGGTCGATCGCCTAGGCTAGGAGATCGACCAGACACGCACAGAGAATTCCATCTCAGGACATTGCTTGCCAGGTGCTTGTATTTTGTTTCCAGTGTGCACGGTCGACTGACTAGGCTAGGATGTCGACCGGGCACATTACACTGAGGGTCGGCTTGGGAGCCAACATCCTGACTTCCCAGTGTACCCGGTCAATCGGACCCTATGCTCGGTCGACCGGATACACTGTATTTAGTGATTTTCCAGTTTTCAATATCTGAAGTTGTGATCTATTGTGGGGCCCATTGACCATCAAAATAGACTTCCATTGATGTGTCAAGCATGAGTCAATGGTGTGGCTCAACCTTGACTCATGAGGACCACCAAGTAAGGTCTAAGGTTTGGACTTGAAGTCAATTCGATCCTTAAATGTCGTCAAAGATACCCGTAACTTTTGGAGCACCAAACACAATATCCATTAGCATCTGAGACTTCATTTAAGAATCAAATTAACTAATATGGACTTGGACCTGAAAGTGGGCCATTACTTAAGATGGACTTTCGATATTTTTTGTTGATTCTTTGATTTGGAGGTTTATTACATCACTGTCACTCTTATGTCCTTACTATCATTTATACATATTAATTAAATGGAAAATTGATGATCCGAACCTAGGATTACTTAGATGTAACCCGGTGATGTGATTGGGTGATTTATGACCCGTGTTTGTGTCTAGGCGGGCCCTCATATGGCCTAAGTTGGGATGTGTGATACCCGAGGATGAAGAGGTTGGTTGTGATGGATCTGTGACTCATCATGGATGAGATGGACTGATTTTTATGAACTTGTATCTTACTTGGACTGTTTTAGACTAAGGCCATGGTTTTGGTGGGCCTTATTATGGATCCAATGATGGACTTGGAATTGGACTGTATTCCATGGATTTGACTGGTACTGGGACCTCTTAGGGATTTTTTAGGACCTTACTTGCGCAAGGCAAGCCTAGATAGACACAGACCTGTACTTGTTTCCTTGAGTAGGCATTAGCATTCACTCAGTTGTCTTAAGCTCAGCCTTTGGACTGATCATCACTGGAAAGAGCTATTATGAGTGTTGAGTGAGCTATCGTGATGAGCTATGTTTAGAAGGACGATGTGATACCGATTTTGGTCTTCTAAGTGTTTGAGTGATGAGTGTTATTTACGAGGCTCGCCATTTCCCAGCATTGGTTACTTTTCCCCGCTGAAACTGTGTTCAGTGTGGGAGGGCCATGGCATAATATCCCACGGTATTCAGCTTGTGTGAATGTGCTACTTCAATGTCTGTTAGACTAGATAACTATTTTTCCTGATTTTAACTGCTTATCTTGTTCAATTGCCTAACTTTTGTATTATTGATAATCTCATTGATTATATGATCGTCTCTACTATTTTGATGCATACATTTTATGTTATTTATATTATGTGCCTTTCCAGATCTTTGGATCTGACCCATTCATGGTGCTTAGGTATTGACCCCGACTATGAGGATGACGCGCTCGTCTACGCGCCCATAGCCAATGATTATGGATTGGGACCAGCTAATGGGGGCCCGGCCTTTCATCCTCTCCTTCCACCCCTGGGGCTGCCGGGGTACGGCGGAGGATGAAAAGCGAGTCATCAACATTTTTTGTACATGTATGCCAGATTTTCTATTCTACTTGGAATTTGAAGTGGTGATCCGGAGATTCACCTTCACAAGTAGAAAGGAAATCAATTCTTCTTTCTAACTTTCCATTGCACATATACTTTAAGAAAGAGACACAAATTTTTAAATGTCGTAAGAGGCGATTTCATTTTGGTTGCCATGAAAGGCGATTTTTTGTTTGTCGTGGAAGGCGGTTTTTGTTTGCCGTGAAAGGCGGTTTTGTGTTGTAGAAGGGGATTTACAAATCTCATCAATAATGAAAGATAAGAAATGTGGTTTTTTGTCTCTTTACAAAGAATACAAAATACAATTGAAAAGTAACAAAATGGATTTGACTTCTCTGCAAATTGCGGGGACTCGTTCGGATCGACGGTCATAAGTCATATATGGACTTCACCATCATCCTTCAAATGAGAACGCTTGATGCTTTGATTCTTTGGCTTGGCTTGGACCTCAGTTTTTTAGAGGATAAAGACCAAGGGGAGGTCCTATAACCAATGAAAAATTGAGTAAACGAGCTGAAGAGCAGCGTTTAGGCCATGTTGAATAGAAGGAGAGAGGAGACCTTGGGGGGGGGGTGGCCCCCCAAGGGACTTCGATCACCTTGTGGTGTTTTTGTAACAGAGTAGCAGGATTTCTTCGAGAATTCTTCAGGATTTTTCTTGGATTTTTCTGGACTTTTTCTTAGGCTTTTCTTCTTGGAATGACCCCCCTTTTATAGGCTTTTGGTGGCCATAAGGTGGGTTTATGAGCATTTATGGCATTGATGCTCCAAGATCAGAGAAGTTACAAGTTTTTATTTCTTGATTTTGTAACTCCTTTTTCTTGGCTTGTGATTGGCCGGTGGAGAATGATGGGCATTTAATTGCCCTTAATCTCCATGATGAGGGGAGTTTCATGGTTTTAATGTTGGAAAATAGGTGGGCCATTCAGATAGGTTTCAAAAACTTTTGACCCACTTGATGCAGGGATCAACTATTTAGAAGGCAACAAACCCAATCCAGGATGCAATCCGTCAAACTCATAAGCCATGTACAACAATATATCCTATCTAGAAGATAAAAAACTACACCTAAACATGCAACAACGAAATCTACAGCATACAAGGATGTAGATTATACCTTTGGAGCTTTGTAGTGCTCTAATGGAGAAGTTGAATTCTTTCTTTGATGATGAACACCTTCACTAATCAAATCAAAATCTCCAACACCTTTTGATCTTCCACGCTACGACCCGTATCAGATTCTCTTTTCTCAAGAAGATGGTGGAATCTCCAAGAGAAAACCTTAAAGGAAACTAGAAGAGAACTAGAAGAGGGAGAGGAAGAGAGTGGTGTGCAACACTTTCACAAACCTAGGGCTTGGGCGTGAATTCCAATGATGGAATAGCATGGGGCTGTCCAAGGCACTTCTCCTCTTATTTATAGCACTCAAGCAACCTCCTCTTACTAATTGAAATAGAAGTCTTACTTCCAAAACAATTAGTTGCTTACTAAATCACAATTAGAAGTCTTACTTCAAATATGATTAGTAACTTCCTATTTTCTAATTAAAATAGAAGTCTCACTTCCATTAATAATTAGTAACTTACTATTACCACTATTAGAAGTCTCACTTCAAATAGAAATAGTAACTTTCTATTTCCTTTTAGAGTTCTACTATAATTAGTATCTTTCTAATATCTTGGGCTAGCGTGGGGACCACTAGGGATTCCTTAGAAAGCTGGCTCCAACTGGGACACGCGACCCCACATCTCATGTGCAATCCGGGCCCACAGTTAATTGCAAATAACTCCACTATATAAATGCAATTGCACTCCAGTCTTAGGAATAAATTACAATGAAGACCCTAAACTTCCCAATTACCACAAGTAGGCCCCTCCATCTATATCCATGGATCAATTGGACTTGTCCACCAAAATAGATCCATATCTTCTTATCCTTGAGCCCCAATTAATTATAATGATCATTTGGTACCAATCCAATTAACTCTTAATTGGAATGAGTGCGCACTTACCAATGATAAATCCATTAATTGGCACAAGGGGATATTAAAGATAGATTCCATCTTGGCCATTGAATATTCCTACAGCTCTACTACCACGTACCCAAATCACTGAGGTGTTGACCTACAATTGGCCTCACTCATTGGTGACTCAAAGCAAATAAATAGATAGAAACTTGAGTTCATTAATGTCTCAGGATTATGAGCCTATTGCTAGGGAATTTTGAGAGCAGACCTTAAAGTAAAGACAGTGTATATACGGTGCTTCTCATGATCCTTCAATACATCCAATGTACCAGCACCATGATCCAGAATCTTACATTCCGATGATCGAGACAAATCACACTATCTTATAGTGACCGAAGTGCTGCAACATTGTCAGATGAGATGCCCAATCTCATCACTGGTTGTGAAGATATTTAAGTATAAGATTTGCAATACATGTCTCCTGTATGTGGATCTCATCCATACACATGTATTACATCGAGTATACTTGTGGACTCCGGTTCATCTCATGAACCATTATGTCATTCGTATTGGTTATGTGCAAACAAGTTATAAAAAACTATTCATCTCATGAAAGGAAAGTAATATAACATATATTGATAAATAAAGAAATTAATCAATTTATTCATCATATATTGGTGTTGAGACCATAAAACTAACATTTAATGCCATGATTACTTGAATTTGTAACTCCCATTTGCTTGATTTTGATTGGGCCGTCCAAAATAATGGGTTAATGACCACATTAAGTTGTCATAACACGGGTCAATTAACAGCATTAAGTGGTCGCCAGGGCATTTGAAGAGTCACGGGCCGTAGCGCGTCTTTTGGAATTCTTCTTGTGTTGATCGCTGATGGATCCACATATTGTTTGATGTCGGATGACGGACATTGGTTGATATCAGTGGGCCGGTGACATCTATCTTGTCGATTTCTTGATTGATCAGACAGAAAATGTACTTTCTTGGTCAGCCGGTTGGCGATCTTGGAGCGATCAATGATGATTTCATGCGCTTGACGGTGGATCCGAGATGTTGATGAAGATCAGTCGATTTCGAGCATGAAAAATCGGACTTTCTAAAAACCACAGAGGCTGGAACTCCCGAAACGCCAAAGTGGCGGAAAATGGGCCACCCAACGAAAAATTCGGCGACCCAGATTTCCAGGGTCACCAGCGACCATGCACCCATGGTCACCGGCGGCCATGGGCTGGGGTCGCCGCCGGCGACCATGGGGATTCTTCCCCTTCCGGTCGCCGTTTCTCGGCCATTTTTTATCCTTTTTTCTCCTGCATTTTTCTTCACATTTCTCCTCATTTATTGGCTTGATTCTCCTGAAGAAAACCTGACGAGAAGCCATGCAAATCGGAGCACAAAGTTTACTATTTTTAGCAAGAGTCGAAGACTTCGTAGCCGATTTTCCATCAAGAATCAAAACTAGGCCAAACGATGTCGGAATGACCTGAAATTTGAGGTGAAGCCTTCTGAGCAGTAGATCAGACCAGCCATGTGCTTTTGTTTGAGTTTTGAAGCCGTGTGGGGCCCCGTCGCTAGTAGACTTGATTATGTCGTGGGGAAGATGCCGCGCTTTGATGTACGGTCAGCCGTTATCCGATTGACTTGAAATTTGACAGGGAGCCTATTGGAGTCATTTTAAGACGATCCATTAGTCGGGTCAAACGTTGTCGGAATGACCTGAAATTTGACGTGCAACCCTTTGGAAGAATGTTGAAGCCAGCCGTGTGCTCTGTTTGACGGGTGATGGCCTTGATAGTTCTCACCGTCGAGAGGCTTGATTTTACTACTCAAGGGTTGATAGAGGGTCAAACGTTGTTGGTTTGACTTAAAACTTGGCATGGAGCCTTTTGGAGGTATTTTGAGACCATCCATAGGCTCTGATCGAAGTTTTGATGTCTTCGACGTCGTCGCCACCAGGAGTGCCTGTTCAGTTGCCGAAAGAGTGAAGTTAGGTCAAATGATGTCGGAATAGCATGAAACTTGATGTAGATCCTCCTAGTGGCATCTTGGGGCTGGCAGTATGCTCTGTTTTATGTGTGAGGGTTTCTGGTTTCACTGCCACCAGGAGCGCCTGCTCAGTTGTTGGAGGAGTGAAGTTAAGCCAAATGATGTCGGAATGGCCCGAAACTTTACATGTACCCCTATTTTGGATGTCTAGAAGGATCTTACAGTTTTTGTTTGATTCTGACAAGATCTGATGCTTGAAGTAACATTGCTTGTTTGTAGTAGGATACGGCTTCATGTGGCTTCTTGATGTTGGAGAGGCAAAATGACATTTTTGGTGTCAACAGATGCCCCCTCGAGGTACCGCGATGAGTAGCTTTTGGAGTCGATGTTCCTCGAAGAGAAACTTGAAGGAGAGCTTTTGATTTGACCAAGAGTCTTTGAGCATTTTTTTTACTAGCCTTCTGAGTTTCTGAGGGGATTTTATGGTAGTAAGAGGGATCACGTACCGTCTCAAGGCAAAGTTTTGAAAATGACATGAGCGAGTTGGATTTTGGCTTTGGATTTTGGGTTTTCCTTCTGACCTTGTGAACCTAAGGGCTTTATGTGGTACATTAGGCAGTCAAGAGGATTTTTTTGGTTTTTGACCTTGTGACATAACAAGCTGTTTTTGGAAGGTTAGGTGGTCGAGGTTTGATTTTTGATTTTGACCTTGTGACCGAACAAGCTATATGTGGCAAGTTAGGGGTCAGGATTTGGTTTTGACCTTGTGACCTAACAAGTTGTTTGTGGCGAGCTAGGAGGTCAGGATTTGGTTTAATTTTTTGGGGGTTTGGCCTTGTGACCTAACAAGTTGTCTATGGCAAGTTGGGGGACCAAAGTTTGTTGTTTTTTTTTTTTTTTTTTTGTGGAATGTTAATTTCAAGATTTTGGCTTAATTTGGTTCATGAGGTTAGATGGTTTGGATTTTTGGAAACTCATGAGGCTTTCTCTCTTTTTTTTTTTTTTTGAATGGCTCAATTAACTCAAAAGAGGCATGGAACCATTTTGTATACTCTTGGTAAAGGAGATTTTTTTATAGGAAGCCCCTTTTAGTGCCTAGGTGGTCAAACCTGGCTCATGTGGGCCAACCCATGGGATCTTAAGCTTTAGAAGATGTCTTAGATCTCATGTGGTGTCATTTTGTAAAGAATATTTAAAAATATCTCATGTGGACAGAGAATATCTATAAATATCCTTACTTGGAGAAAATCTCTCATGTTTTCTTGATTTTGGGAGAGATTTTCTCAAAGTATCTTTCTTTGGGGATAATATTTCTCATTCCCTTTCTTTTTGGAGAGAATTTCTCAAAGAATCTTCTCTTTAGGAGAGAATATCTCAAATCTTCTTTCTTTTGGGAAAGGTGATAGTTTTTAGCACTTACCTCCTTGGTTTTCTCCTTGTTTCCTCTTTTGGTTTGCTCTCCTCTATAAAAGCAAAGGAGGTTAGATCTCTTGTCCTTATAGCTTTCTTTTTACAAAAGTCTTCAAGAGTGCTCCAAGATCAAGAACCTCTCATCTTCTTCAAGGATCTTCGAGTTCTTTCTTCTCCATCCATGGCTTCAAGTAAGTTTTCTTCCTTCACAAGAAACTCCATGTAGAAGTAAAAAATTATTTTCTTTCCTTTTTTTTCTTTCTTTTTTTCTTCATCTTTTTTTTTCCACGTGTTTTCTCTTTTTTCTTTTCACGTGTTGTTTTTTCTTTTCGTTTTTTTTGCTCACGTTTTCTAATTTTTTTGCACATTTTTTTTTCCTGGCCATACTGCCACCTGGCAGTGGGCCACGGCCTGCGAGCCAACCCAGAATTTTGTTTTTTTGTTTGAATAGATTTCTCTCTTCTTTTTTTTCTTTTTTTACTTTCCCTCTTTTGTTCACCATGAGGATGAGGTTTATGCAATCCAAGATGTTCATGCATTTTTTTTTATGCATCAAGATAGAAGGCTAGAGTCTTTAGGTCAAGCCAACATGATTTTTTGACTTGGACAAAGTTTGATTGGTTTTGACCAAGTTGGGTTGGAATTGGTCAAACTTTGGTTAAAGTTGTCATAGCATCTAGTGCATGATGATTTTCTTTGATGCATGATTTTTAGTAAATTGATTGGGAAGCATGATGATGCATACCAGGAAATCTTTTACAAGTTTTGAGATTTGGAGCTCGCAGCAATGTTGAGCCCTTTCTTAGTCTTGTGGGATTTTGAGAAGCTTTGCAAGTTTTGGAGTTTGGAGCTCGCAGCAATATTGAGCCCTTCTTCAAGCTTATGGAGATTTGATAAGACAAGTTTGGTCTCGCAGCAATGTTTGAGTTCAAACCTTCTTTAAGAATGCTTCATAGACCATGAGCTTGCAACGGTGTTGAGGTCATCTTCAAGCTTCCTATCTTTTTCGGGGTGTTTCCCTTTTCTTCAGAACTGTCCCGGAACCATGCCAAAATTTCGCTAGAATTTTTTTTAGCAAAATTCTTTTCTTTTTATGATTGATTTTTTCTTTTCCATCCTTTGCAGGTAGTTCCTCCAGAACGAACAAGGGCAAAGAGCCTGTTACTAATGCACCTCGTCAGTCTACCAGGTCTTCTAATGTGGCCGTACAGTAGGCCTGGGAGAAGGTCCAGTTTGAGGAGAGAAACTTGGAAGAATGTGACTCCCTCAACCGTGATGAGATGAGACAGCGATTGATCGCTTTCAAGGATGAGGAGTTTATAAGATTATGGTAAGCAATTGTCCTTGGGTCATGGACGATCAAAGCATTGTGCCTAAGCCCACCTTGTTCTTTGGTGATGCGGTCCTTGACGACTTGATGTACCAAAGGAGATGTTTTCAGTTCTTTTACATGGCAGATGGTGAGGAGAGAACTATTTCTACCCAATTGATCTTTGATCGCACTATCTTGATCATGAGCCTTTCTCCCACATGCCCCAGGATGGAAGATCCTCCGAGCTGGGTGAAGAGGACTAATGTGATCAAGACCGGGGTCTTTGTTGGCGGCCCTTCCGGTTATGCAGAGAAGTCGCCTATCCGTATGGACATGTTGATGCCAGCCAGCAGCTACCAAGGTTCTAATCATCCATCGGTTGATTTGAGACCGGTGGGCCTTGGCATTTTTCAAGGTGACAGCAGCAATTGGGTGAAGCCTTTCGACTCCGTGGCCATTTCAGCGCTGACTCATGCTGGGAGTTATGGACTGATCACATCCTGTAGGTCGGCAGGGCCATTATGAAGGAGGCAGAGATCTTTGATGCGGTTCGCGCTTTTCGGCAAACCGTGGTTTTCTCCGATGGAACCTTCATGGCCATGTTGGAGTCATTCCTTCCACAAACCAACACCTTCATTGTTACGAATGGTGAGATTGGTTTTTCTTTGAAGGAATTGAGTACCATCACCGGGCTGCCTGTCCTCGGCAAACTTTATGAGGAGTTCGTGCCTATTGACAGTGTCCTTGAAGAGCAGTCTGAGGAGTTCAGGCTTTTATACTTTCAGCTTGTCGCCTTCTACGATTTTTTTAAGTAGGAGGGCTTGAAAGTCAGGTCCAGCAGTTGGAGGAGTTTTGGCTCCTTGTTCCCCAACTTCTTTGACAGCAGAGAGTCTTCTGATAGCATGACCCGGGAAGCCAGAGCTAAGACTCCAGGTTTGAGAAGACTTTTGTCACTCGAGGAGACTTGAAGGACTTCTTCATGAGCACAGATGCCATTTATTCGGACATTGCGCTACGGAGGGATCTCGCAATTTACCTCACCTACTGGCTGAGTGAGGTTGTTTTTGCTGGAGGAGATGGTACGCACATAAGGCCGCATTGTATTTCTCCCGCTTGTCAGATGGAATTTGGAGAACGGCTTGCTTTGGTGCCTGCTCTTTACTCCTATCTGTGTACCGAACTGCAGGCTGTTGCTTTTCTTGTTCGGCTTGGGCTCCCTATGAACAGGGTATTTTCGGCCCATATTTTCTATTTGTGGTATGTATACCACTGTCCCAACTTCCATCGATTAGGAGTTGCACAGAATGATGACCCTTTTATGATTCAATTAGCTAAAGGGACAGCCGTTTCCGAATCTCTTTTGTCTGCCCATTTGAGGATCCGACAGTTCAGGGACATCGAGATTGGGCAATCTTCAGTGAAGCTTTCTCTAGGTTTGCGGAAGAAGGCTTTTGATTTTGGTGTTTCCCATGATTCCACCAGGGTAGGGTTGGGAATACAATATTCTTTGACAAACGCAGAAAAGAGGTGACTTTTCAACATACACATTGGTACGATGGTGTACCGTAGACATCTTTTTGTTGATATCCAGCCGTATATCCCCTCGCGTTTTGCGCTGCAGTTGGGCTTCTCTCAAGGCGTTGTTGGAGTGCCTTCGAGCATGGTGAAGCGTTTTGGAGGTTTGCAGGATGGAAGGAATGCATGGGCTTTTTACAGTGCGGAGGGCACTACCACCCTGATTTCCTATCCTGAGTTGCCCACTTTCCGGACTGCCGGCTTTAAGAAATGGTTCGTAGAGAGCTTTTTGGTGTACCAGGGGCTTTCCAAGAAGGAGCTCAATGTGAAGCAATCTTCTGGGAAGGGTCTTGGCAGATCAGATGGAGTCCGTCGAGAGGAAGTTCTGGCTTTCCTTGTAGGAGAGTAGCACAAGATAGGCTTTCTCAGTGAACAGGACATCATCATATCAAGAGCCTACAAGAGATACCTGGTGAGGTCTTGAAACAGCTAGAAAAGGAGAAGGCCGAGATCGACGCTTGGATGCGAATGGAATGAACGAAGGCTTCCTTAGAGTCCACTGGGAGGAGCAGACCATCTAGCGAGGAGTTAAGCTAAGGTCCTGACTTTGATGATGGGGCGGGTACTTCAAGCAAACCGGCCCATAGAAGTAAGAGGAAGAGAGCGCAGCGCCGTAATAAGAGACGGCACGAAGACTCTCCAGATTTAGAAGTCCCTCTCACCATTGCTGAAGAGATGTCAGGGGACACTGATGAGCCTCAGGAAAAGAGGAGCTGAGAGGAAAAGACCGTTGATGTCACGCCCCCGTCTGTCACGCCCCCGAACCGAAACCTCGGGGGCGGGAGATGGGATTAAGCATAAATGTATTTTACTTCTCCCAAGATCCGCGTGTGTGAAGACAACACATTCCAACACGTTCTGAATATTTTGCGGAAGCATTCGTGGCGGTGCGACCCGAAGTCCGTGGCCATCGGATTCCGCGTCGCACTCAACCTTTAGCACATAGCTATATATCAAGAATCATATCAGACTGGAGTAACCATCACAATAAATTACAGAGCTGACAGTAACAGGATAATACATTTCCAAATATGTTCAAGTTACAATTATCAATGTACATTAATTAAGAATCCCAAGAAAAAGGCTAACAAAAGCCATACAACAGTAAGCTATAAACTACTACCCAAATGTGACGTAGCTCCGATGACAAGCTCAATGTCCACATGACATAGCCGACAAACCAACCTACAAGGCATGGCTCCACAGCCAACAAAACACTCAACTCGGGGCGAAGAAATCTGAACCTGAGTACCAAAAGTAGTGGGTCAGACACGACGGTCTGGCAGGTGGATGAAAAGATAACAAATATACTGAAGAATAAAACATAAGATAAATCATGCTATTTGATCAAATGCTGCATATAATTAAACGGGTGTAAAGTCGGGAATCTCGGGAAAACCTGTATTCATTTCAAGCATGGGTAAAACATGAATGTCTAATAAAACATGTGTTCATTTACATCATCTATAATCATAGGTATTTGAAAATCGGGTGTTCGTTTAAAACATGTATAAACATAGCGGTATGGCAAAGCAACGTTCATTTAAAACTTAAGTAAAAACACCAGTATACAACAAACCAGGTATTCATAGCAGTCTAGCAAAACCAATGTCCATTTGAAACATATGTGAAAATACGGATATTTAACAAACTGGGTGTTCAGTTAAACATATTTCAACGCATGGATATTTAACAAACCGGTATCGTTTAAAACAGGTATAAACGTAGGGATCTGGCAAACAAGTGTCATTTGAAACATATTTCAAAGCATGGATATTTAACAAATCGGATATCATTTAAAAACAGGTATAAACATAGATATCTGACAAACCAAATGTCCTTTAAAGCAAGCTCGGATATTTAAAAATTCGGGTATTCCTTTAAAACATGTGTAATCATATAAATCTAGCAAAATCATTGATCGTTTGAAACATATGTAAAAGCATGGGTATTTAACGAATCGGGAAATCATTTAAAACATGTGCGGGTACAAAGAACAGAGGCAATATAATAATAATTGAATTTACATTGGAGAATATTAACACTTGTTTAAATAACAACTTTCATAAAGGAAACGAATCATTTATCGGAAAGCAAGTAAGCAATATAAAACATGTCGGGTATCCAAGGAATCGGGAACTGGCAAGATGGCAATCACAAGAAGCTAAGTCCTCTATCACCGAAGTGACAAGAGTATAACGGGACGTTGGTCTCAGTCACACAAGGTGAGGAGACTCAACGTAAATCATATATACAATATAAATATACGGGAACGGGACCACGGTAGCGAACCGGGTATCGGGACGGGACCACAGCAATAACCGGGTATCGAGATCCAAACTGCAGCTGGCGGGACGGGAGGGGATCTCCAAGTCGGTGGATCAAACCGACAAGGTATCCAAGCTTAGTGATGCCGACTCATAGGTCAAAACCAATCGAGACATATGCAAGTAAATCAAGTACAGTAAATAAACGGGTAGAATGGGGGTGCTCAAGGGCACACTGTCACTTCATATCGGGCAATACATTCGGGACAAATAACTGTTACTAGTGTAACTTCAATGCTTTCGGGGAAACAAGTAAATCAAGTACAATAAATAAACGGGTAAAACGGGGTGCTCAAGGGCACACTGTCATATCATGTGATGCAATGCACTTCGGGACAAATGACTGTTACTAGAGTAACTCCAATGCTTTTGGGAAAACAAGTCATGTAATGCAAATCTCGGGAAAAGAGGTGAAACAATGAACTATAACAATTTCGGGTAAAAATATCGGTTTCAAGATCTATTTAAGTGAATAGGGGTCCCGTATGTCGATTATAACAATTACTTGGTACTCCTTGAGTTTGAAGACATTCCGGGCTCCTTATGCACTTTTACTACTTTCAAAACTTAAAATGAGCTTATGGGTAGTACTAGATGTTACAATAGCAAGAATCAAGATTATAAACGGTCCATCCTAGGCATGACATTAATCCGGAAACATCGAGCAACTGATTCAGTCATCGAAAGGAATAGAATTAGCGATAACAAGGAAATAGACTTGTGTTTAGATATAAAGAAGATATCGCGTCGTTCCATCCCGTTCAAGATTGAAATGGATTGAACTTCGATGCCACCGAACCAACCGTGAGGCGTGTCGGCTCAAGACATTCTCACACTTGGTCCAAATAGTCCAAAAAGGGTAGTCAGGGTCCCACCTAAAACCAAGAATTAGTGTCTAGATCATCACCATTCTTTCCTTTTAGTTCCCTAGTCTTAGAGACCTAAGATTAGGGTACAATTGGTCTTAACACTAAGGTATACACCCCTAGGACTCATAGAAGGCCCAAAGGTTTCCAAAAAAAACAAATATCAAATTTCACCGGACTCAAACTGAGTTATACACGAAATTTCTGTACCAGTTATACACAGAGTCCGATCGATCGGCCCAAAAAGCCTTACTGTTAAAAGACAGGCCAATCGATCGGACCTGGGCGTGCAGCAGGTCCGGGACACTGATTTTTCTTCCCTTTTCCTTTCCTTTCCAACACTTACACAATCACATAGAACTATAAACAAGATGGTTTAAATACATGTTTCCAAGACATTAAAATGAGCTAAAGAGCTCCTCATTTCAAGTTTCTCCTTTTCCATTCTTTCCATTCACAATAAATCTCAAGGTGGAGAAAACTCATTCATGTGAAACCATTTGAAACCTTGACAATATGATGCATACATTTTCCAAGCATGAACAAGAGGGAAATAACTCATCAATAAGCACATTTCGAAATCAATATTAATCATAGTAAAGACAAGTACTAAAATCACCAAAACCCTTAATGAAACAAGATTTTTCTCACAAAACATGTTAATAATCAAAACAATCCATTCATCCACTTGCCTTTGACTCTAATCAAGCAAACCAAGCTCCTAATCACCTCTCAAGCTCAAGATCCACAATCTCTACAAAAACCCCCAAAACAAACCCTAAAATGGGTTAAACAATGAAATGACCATGAAACCTTTCAATAATCAAAGTGGAGCTTCTCTAAGGCTAGAAGATTACAAATCTAGAAGATGAAGAAGAACACTTACTTGGATGACCTTCAAATGAGAAGAACAAGCTCAAGGGAGGTCTCTAGGTTGGGAGATTTCTCCAAAAATGGTATCAATAGGGAGCCATGGTGAAGAGGAAGAAGAAGATGGTCTCCATTTCTTGATTGATGAACTCTTGGTGTGGCTTGGAGATGAAGAAGCAAGAAGAAGAAGAAGAAGTTGCAAGAAAAACCCTAGGCTCAATAGTTGTGCTGGAACAATGGAGAATGGAATGAATGAAGGAGATGGGTTCCTCTTATAAGCAAGTGAGAACTTGGGTGGCTGAAATCATCTAATTCGAGACCTCGGATGGATTCGACGAAGAAGGAAGAAATGATCGCCGAAATATCTAGTTTCCAAAAAGATATATTTCACGGATTTCGAGAATATCGAGTTTTGGGTACAGATTTGGTGTGCAATGACTGTTTTGCCCTCAAGGCCAAGAAATCGGGTTTCGGGTTCTCAAATGGATACAGGATCAACATGAAAGTTGTAGGATTCCTCAAGATGAATGCAACGGGCCAAAAACACAATACGAAACAAATCGGAAAAATCTCGCAAGTGAAAGCAAAGCCGAAAAGGGAACCCCCAAAGGGCCCCACAAGCTACCAAAGCACTCAAAAGCCCAAAACTAGAAGAAAACCCATTCTAGCTCACAAACTCAACCCAACAAATACTAATCCCTCTAAAAGAAACTAATCCTCCAATAAAACAACACTAATCCAAGAGATTAGGGGTCGGGTTCTCACATCCTCCCCCCCTTAGAACATTTGGTCCTCCAAATGAACTAACAAACTCAAAAACAAGTGGGGACATCAATCCCACACTGCGAAAAAAAAAACCTCAAACGACTGCTCCAAATTGGTCCTCTCGGAAGCACTGAACTCGCTGGATCCTCCTCGCTGTAGAACTCTTCGGTCAACTATCAACAGTTGTCAGACATCCCACCACTGGCTCAAATCTGTTACTGCTCTACCAATCTGACTGCTCAAGGAATTCGCTATCTCTGACTCCTTCTAAGTTCCACCTAGTCTCTCGCTCCTACCCACTCTGATGTAGAAAATTCTTGGAACAATTCTGTCAACTTCATCACAACTGTCGAAGCTAGGGTCTCATGTCAATTGCACAATCTTCACTGTGAACTCTTGCTGGCTCTAACTATTTCTGCTCGGTACTCCTGATCCATTGCACAGCAATCAGTCTCTGACACAATCATGCTTGTCCTTTCACCATTCTTCAACATTTGAAGCTCTAACTGTTTCTGTACGTTGCTCTTGATCCACTGCGCAATAGTCGGTCTCTGCTGGTCTTGGACATGCCTTTACCTTGAAATCTTGTCTTATTCTTCTTTCTGCCCTGACTTCGGAAAATTGGTGACGCTGAATATTACCTGATATCTCTTACTTTAGGCAATGTCGTCCAGTCCTCTGTACTCTTCTGTCATCTCTGTCAAAGTTGTCGAAATTAGGTCTCCTGCCAATGCACGATCTTCGAGGTGAGTGACTTGGAAATCTGTCACTCCTTCATATACCAAGCTGATTCAATCAAATATTTGAACGGTCCTCTGAACACTTCACTCATCTTTATCTGCTCGTTGAAAACACAATGTTCACAGTTCTGTAAGTTTCCAACTCTGACTAGACCCGTTCACACTTTAACTGTCATGCTACTCTACATGTCCAAACTTCGTGAGGTGTGCTTCTGTCAAATTCATTCTTCTCTGAATCCTTCAACTGTCATTATCCATAGGTAGGGATGGCAGTGGACCGGGGAAAAACGGGTATTCGTCCAAACCCGCCCCGTTTGGACCGGGGATGGACTATACGTATTGGACGGTGGACGTATACGGGGATACCCGTATAAACCCGTGCGGGGATGGAGGTGGGGATGGACTTACCCTTACCCCCGCCCCGTACCCGCCCCGCCCCGCCCCGTCCCCGTTACCCGCTAAATAAATAAATAAATATATATGTAGTGTACCTATGGTGTTATTACATTTAGTGATTTAGGTGCTGTTGTTTTTCATAGGAATGTATGTATCAGGTGTTCGTGGCAGCAGTGATTGGTTTGATTTCGCTGTTATGTATATGATTTTTTAGGAGTAGTTCTCTATTGATGTTCGTGTACTGAAAGTGTCATAATATTTCTTATACCCTTGATTCAGGTGTGATCTCCTGTTGCAAGGAAGCTAGGGGAAGGCTAGAAAAAAAAAAAGGCTTAGGCTTAGGCGGGTACGGGGGAAGCGGGGACGGGGACGGGGATTATAAATTTACCCACGGACGGGGATGGGGATGAAAGTTATACCCGTTAGCGGGGGTGGACCGGGGATGGACGAAGATTTTTTAAGCGGGTACGGGGATGGAGACCATGCCCCCCGCCCCCGCCCCGGTCCATTGACATCCCTATCCATAGGTGATGATTCTTCTGCTCGTATCTGTACTCTGCCCCAAACTGATGTTCTACAAGTCGGTAAAGTCCACTAAATCTTCTCATCATGTGATCAAGTAACAATCAATTCCACATATAGCTCTCTACACTGCTGCTGAAAACTAATTTCCTATGTTTTTAACCATCCACTGATACATCCTGCTGAGTTGACTCACCATCATAACTGCAACTGTTAAACATCCTCAAACAATTCTCCGTCACAAGCTCATCAATACTCAAGAAATTTCCTAACTTTCCACATCTTCTTGAAGCTGCACTACTGGAAATCACCTCAAACCTCATAAAGTCCATCACTTCTTCAGCTTATGGAGTCTTCTGACTTAGGAAAGTAATCCAAGTTTATCCAAAAATCCACACTTACTTGCCTGATGAATCCTCTGACGGTACACGATCAACTGTAATTGGGTCTCCATATGCTGCTCACATTCCTTGCTGACGAACAATTGGTCACAAATTCCTTCTCTAGCTCCATCTGTGACATCGAAAAGCTGAAAACTCTGCCAAAGTCCTTCGAGAAACACACGCTAGGTCCACAAAACTCTGACTCTCTGGCGCGAAAACAAGGAAAAGGAACTAAATGTGGGTGCGGAGACACTAAATTCTCCCCCACTAGAAAGAATTTGGTCCCCCAAATTCACTAACAACAAGGGCAAGAAAAGGAGACAAAATAGCCTCCCCCACTAGAAGAAAAACAGGCACAAACTCACAGAAACACTAACTAGACAAAAGAAAACGAGTCCTCACCAAACGTCTTAAGGTTCCTAGAGTGTTTTATTTCCTAGAAACCTGCCCGCTCTGATACCAGTCTGTCACGCCCTCGAACCGAAACCTCGGGGGCGGGAGATGGGATTAAGCATAAATGTATTTTACTTCTCCCAAGATCCGCGTGTGTGAAGACAACACATTCCAACTGCTTCATCAGCCGGAACCTCAGGCATCACCAAATCGTCGTCTCCCACTGAAAAAAAGAGAGAAGGCAAATCAAAACAAGAAATCTCATCGAAAAGAAATGGAAAGAGAAAAAGGAAGAATCATACCATCACTAACAGTCTCTTCCTCTCACCTCATCATGGTTGAGGGAGTCGCATTCTTCCAAGTTTCTCTCCACAAACTCGACCTTCTCCCAGGCCTGCTAAACAGCCACATTAGGAGACCTGGTAGACCGACGAGGTGCATCAGTAACTGGCTCTTTGCCCTTGTTCGTTCTGGAGGAACTACCTGCAAAGGATGGAAAAGAAAAAATCAACCATCAAAATGACAGAATTCTGCTAAAAAATTCTAACGAAATTTTGGCATGATTCGGGGACAATTCCAAAGAAAAGGGAAACATCCCGAAAAAGATAGGAAGCTTGAAAATGAGCTCAACACCGTTGTAAGCTCATGGTCAATGAAGCATCCTCAAAGAAGGTTTGAATTCAAACATTGCTGCGAGATCAAACCAGTCTTATCAAATATCCACAAGCTTGAAGAAGGGCTCAACATTGCTGCGAGCTCCAAACTCCAAAACTTGCAAAGCTCCTCAAAATCCAACAAGACTAAGAAAAGGCTCAACATTGCTGCGAGCTCCAAATCCTAAAACTTGAAAAAAATTTCAGGTATGCATCATCATGCCTCCCAATCAATTTACTAAAAAATCATCATGCACTAGATGCTAGGAAAACCTTAACCAAAGTTTGACCAATTCCAACCCAACTTGGTCGAAACAAATCAAACTTTGTCCAAGTCAAAAATCATGTTGGCATGACCTAGAGATTCTACCCTTCTACCTTGATGCATAAAAAAAAAACAGAGAGAAAAAAATGCATGAACATCTTGGATTGCATAAACCTCATTTTCATGGTGAGCAAAAGAGGGAAAACAAAAAAAAAATAAAGAAGAAAGAAAAAACAAAGAGAGAGAGAGAGAGAAATCTCTTAAAAAAAATTTGAACCGGCCAGTAGGCCGTGGCCCACTGCCACGTGGCTGTATGGCCAGGTTCGAAAAAAAAAAATAGTAGCACGTGTAAAAAAAAGAAGAAAAAAAAGGGAGAGAAAACGCGTGGAGAAAAAAAATAAAAAAAAAAGAAAAAAAGAAAAGAAAAGAAAAGGATTTTTTTTCTACTTCTACATGGAATTTCTTGTGAAGGAAGCAAACTTACTTGAAGCCATGGAAGAAGAGGAAAGAGAACTCGAACATCCTTGAAGAAGAAGAGGAGTTATTGATCTTGGAGCACTCGTGAAGACTTTTGCAAAAAGAAAGCAATAAGGGCAAGAGATCCAACATCCTTTGCTTTTATAGAGGAGAGCAAACCAAAAGAGGAAACAAGGAGAAAACCATGGAGGTAAGTGCTAAAAACTAGCAACTTTCCCAAAAGAAAGAAGATTTGAGATATTCTCTCTTAAAAAGAAGATTCTTTGAGAAATTCTCTCCAAAAAGAAAGGGAATGAGAAATATTCTCTTCCAAAGAAAGATACTATGAGAAAATCTCTCCTAAAAACAAGGAAGCATGAGAGATTCTCTCCAAGTAAGGATATGTTTAGATATTCTCTACCCACAAGAGATATTTTTAGATATCCTTTACAAAATGACATCATATGAGATCTAAGCCATCTCCAAAGCTTAAGATCCCATGGGTTAGCCCATATGAGTCAGGTTTGACCACCTAGGCACTAAAAGGGGTTTCATATCAAAAACCTCCTTTACCAAGAGCATACAAAATGGTTCCATGTCTCTCTTGAGTCGATTGAACCATTCAAAAAAAAAAAAAAAGCCTCATGAGTTTCCAAAAATCCAAACCATCCAACCTCATGAACCAAATTAAGCCAAAATCTTGAAATTGACAATCCACAAAAAACCAAACTCTGGTCCCCAAACTTGCCACATATAGCTTGTTAGGTCACAAAGCCAAAACCAAGAAACCAAATCCTGACCCCCATAGCTCGCCACATACAGCTTGTTAGGTCACAAGGTCAAAACCAAATCTGACCCCCCAATTTAGCACATACAACTTGTTGGGTCGCAAGGTCAAAATCAAATATCAAACCCTGACCCCCTAACCTGCCACATACAGCTTGTTAGGTCACAACGTCAAAATACCAAAAAACCTCTTGACCGCCTAATGTGCCACATACAACCCTTAGGTTCACAAGGTCAAAAGGAAAACCCAAAATCCAAAACCCAAAACCCAAAATGCAGTTTCCTCATGTCATTTTCAAAACTTTGCCTTGAGACGGTACGTGATCCCTCTCACTACCATGAGATCCCCTTGGAAACTCAAAAGGCTATAAAAAAATGCTCAAAGACTCTTGGTCAAACTAGAAGCTCTTCTTCAAGTTTCTCTTTGAGGCACATTGACTCCAAAAGCTACTCGTCACTGTACCTCGAGGGGGCATTTGTTGACACCAAAAATGTCACTTTGCCTCTTCAACATCAAGAAGCTGCATCCTACTACAAAATAGGCAATGCTACTTCAAGCATCAGATCTTGTCAGAAACAAACAAAAACTGCAAGATCCTTCAAGACAGCCAAAAAATGGTTTCACATGAAGTTTCGGGTCATTCCAACATGATTTGACCCAACTTCACTCCTTCGGCAGCTGAATAGGCGCTCCTGGCAGCGATGGTGTCGAAGACATAAAAACTTCGATTCGAGCCTACAAATGGACTCAAAATACCTCCAAAGGGCTCCATGTCAAATTCCAAGTCAAACCGACAATGTTTGACCCTCCATAAACTCTCGAGCAGCAAAACCAAGCCTCTCGTGGGCAAGAACCACTGGGACTATTACTCATCAAACAGAGCACATGGATGGCTCCAACATGCTTCCAAAGGGCTGCACGCCAAATTTCAGATCATTCCGACAAAGTTTGACCCGATTTTGACGCTCCGAAAAAAAATCAAGGCTACCGGCGGCAGAGCACCCCGGGACCATGACAACCAAAACGGAGCCAACGGACCGACTCAAAAGGACTCCAATAGTCTCCCTGTTAAATTTCAAGTCAATCGGACAGCGGTTCACCACACATCAACGCGTGGCATCTTCCCCGAGGTGAAATCCAGCCTATTGGTGATGGGACCCTACATGGCTTCAAAACTCAAACAAAAGCCCATGGTTGGTCCTCTCTACTGCTCAGGAGGCTTCACCTCAAATTTCAGGTCATTCCGACTTTGTTTCACCAAGTTTCGACTCTTGACGTAAAATCAGCTATAAAGTCTTCGGCTTTTCCAAAAAAATAGGAAATTTTGTGCTCCGATTTGCACGGCTTCTCGTCATGTTTTCTTCAGAAGAATCAAGCCAATAAATGAGGAGAAATGTCAAGAAAACACAGGAGAAAATGGCATCGAAAATGACAGAAAAATGGCCTAGAAACTGCGACCGAAAGGGGAACAATCCCCATGGTCACCGGATTTGTCGCCAGGTGGCCCATTTTTCGCCCTTTCCTCGTTTTGGGAGTTCTAGCCCCTGTGGTTTTCTGAAAATCTTATTTTTTATTCATGAAATCGACTGATCTTCATCAACATTTCAGATCCGCCGTCAAGAGCATGAAATCATCATTGATCGCTCCAAGATCACCAACCGGCTGACCAAGAAAGTACACTCTCTGTCTGATAGATCGAGAAATCAACAAGATAGATGTCACCGGCCCGCTGGTATCAACCAATGTCTGAAGTTGCATTGCCATCGGACATCAAACAACATGTAGATCCATCGGCGATCATTACAAGAAGAATTCCAAAAGACGCGGCACGGCCCGCGACTCTTCAAATGCCCTAGCGACCACTTAATGCTGTTAATTGACCCGTTTTATTACAACTTAATGCGGTCATTAACCCATTATTTCGGACGGCCCAATCAAAATCAAGCGAATGGGAGTTACAAATCCAAGTAATCATGGCATTAAAACCATGAAACTCCCCTCATCATGGAGATTAAGGGTGATTAAATGCCCATCATTCTCCACCGGCCAATCACAAGCAAAGAAAAAGGAGTCACAAAATCAAGAATTAAAACTTGTAACTCCTCCCATCATGAAACATCATTTCCATCAATTACCCATCATGGGTCATCAATCCCATAAATCACCCCATGGCTACCAAGAGCCTATAAAAAGGGGGTAATTCCAAGAGATCTAGAGACGAACATATACACACGGACAAAGAGAGATACGCAGACACAGAGAGAGAGAGTTCCATACTCACAAGCAAGGAAGAAAAACTCTAAAGAAATCCTGTTACTCTGTTGCTGAAACACCACTAGGTGATCGAAGTCCCTTGGGCCCCCCTCCCCCCAAGGCCTCCTCTTTCTTTCTATCCAACATGGCCTAAACGTGGCTCTTTAGTCCGTTTACTCGAATTTTCATTGGATCTAGGACCTCTCCTTGGTCTTTATCCTCTAAAAAACTGAGGTCCAAGCGAAGTCAAAGAATCAAAGCATCAAGCGTTCTCATCTGAAGGACGATGGCGAAGTCCATACATGACTTGCGACCGTCGATCTGACCGAGTCCCCACAATCTCTTGAGAAGTCAAATACCTTTTCTTACTTTTCTATTGTATTTTATATTATATGTAAAGAGACAAAAAAATTACATTTCTTTTCTTTCATTAAGGATAAGATTTATAAATAGCCTTTCACGGCACAAAATCGCCTTCTACGGCAATTAATCGCCTTTCACGGTAAACAAAATGAAATCGCCTCTCACGACATTTAAAAAATTGTGTCTCTTTCTTAAAATATAGGTGCAATGGAAAGTTAGAAAGAAGAATTGATTTCCTTTCTACTTGTGAAGGTGAATCTCCGGATCACCACTTCAAATTCCAAGTAGAATAGAAAATCTGGCATATCCGTACAAAAAATGTTAATGACCTGCTTTTCCTCCTCCGCCATACTCCCGGCAGCCCCAGGGGTGGGAAGGAGGGGATGACAGGTCGGAGCCCCCATCAAGTTGGCATACCCGGTGGGACTCGTTCATTTGAGAACGCGATGCTTGAGTTCTTAGGCTCCTTTCTAGTTGGTGGCCTATGTTGGATCTTGCATCCAAAAAAAAAAAACATGAGATGGGACTTTTGGAAATTCCTACCTTTGAATTTGTTTCCACTCTTTCTCAACTCCAAAAAAAAAAAAAAAAAACAAAAAACAAAGAAATCTAATTTCTCTTTTTTGGATTCAATTTTGAGAAACTTTGATCCTCTCCTCTTTGACCTTGATAGCTCACATAAATGTTCGCAACTATTGTTCTTATCAAGGAATGGGCCATCTTTTCTCTTTGATGAGTCCGATAGGGATTTTCCAAAAAGAAAAAAACTCCTTCAAAAAAAATCTTTTTTATTCAGATTTGAGAAACTTTGGTTTCTTCCTTTTCGGGTTTATTGCTCGCAGAAATGTTTGAGCCTTTATTCCGATTGGAACACCATTCGTTCTCTTTGATGGGTCCATTCGAAATCTCAAAAAAAAAAATTAAATAAAAAAAAGAGTTCAAAACCCACTAAGGTTACACCAATTGCGTTCTTTGACCAAAGTGGATCTAAGAAAAGCCTTGTTCAGAGTGTGGAGGCAGTTAGACTGTTCGAGGCAAGGGTCCTTCAAACGGGTTCATTAAGTAATCCTACCCTTACCTGGGGGCTGATCTATCTACTAAGGTTTCATCAGACCGAATTGGAGACCTATGTCTTCAAAAAAAAAAAAACTTAAAAAAAAAGAAGAATCTTTAAAAAATCTTAAAAAAAAAACCCTTTAAAAAAAACTTTTGTCACATTTGAGTTCAGATTTGAGAAATCTTGGTTCTCTCCTTTTCGAATTTAGTGCTCGCAGAAATGTTTGAGCCTTTATTCTGATTGGAACACCATTTGCTCTCTTTGATGAATTCAATTTTGATAAAAAAAAACCTCCATCATTTTGAATTTAGATTTGAGAAATCTTAGTTCTCTCCTTTTCGAATTTAGTGCTCGCAAAAATGTTTGAGCCTATGTCCGGATTGGAACACCACTTGCTCTCTTTGATGAATTCAATCTTGACCTTTCAAAAAAAAAAACTTCTGTAACTTTTGGATTCAGATTCAAGAAATTCTGGTTCTTTCCCTTTCGGACTAAGTGCTCGCAGAAATGTTTGAGCCTTGTTCGGATTGGAATACCATTTTCTCTCCTTTCTGAATCCAATCTTAACCTTTCAAAAAATCCTATCTCGTGTCCTTTCCAAGGATGCAATTTACAACATTTGTAACTAGCGGTGCTAGTACACCCTTTTGGGTTTACTGTATTCGCGACCAACACATTTATATCTCCAACCTTATATCATCTTACCTCGAGTGAGCCTTGCTTCGTTGTAATTTGAATTAAGGTTCAAAATATCTTCTAGTAGTCACTGGAACGCTCGCCTTGAGCCTACCATACTTGCATTTAGAACAATTGTACCCTCTATGGCTTTTTGCCTCTTTCATCTTGCTTGGGCTAGGCCATGTCCCCTCGAGCGATTTGAAAAGACAATACCATAGTCATTTTCCATTTATGATCACTACATTCTTGTGATTACTAATGGATCTGGTCTTGTTTCAGAAGTTTTCCAAACTAACAATGGCAACTTCATTGGCCATCACTTTTGATGAGAACAAGTACCAACTCCTGCTTCAAGCAAAACAAGTGCACTCACAAGCGCCCTAGCAGCTGCCGAAGCATCACCTCCCTTGGCAACTCTCAAACCGGGTCAACCTCTACTCCCCGGACCATCGTCTTTGGGTCGTTGGGAACATTCCCACTCCCCGCAGAATAAATTGCACCTGCCAAGAAGCAGAAAACCGCCCCTGCACATGTCGCTGCTCCGACACCAAGGGCAACAATCAAAAAATCTGAAGCCCGTGGCAACCCCACGAAGCCTCAACCTCCAAGAAACCAGGTCTGCCCCAAGACCTGGTCCCCGAGACCTTCCCCAAAATAAAGGAGGTCTCAAACATCTGCAAAGCCAACGTACTTGGCCCCTCTCAAAGAGAACCGGTTCTACCCTCTCTCTCACATGAAAGAGGAGAAACATACCTTCCACCAAACAAAAAAATCAACTCAGCATGAGCCGGCTTGCTCCAACAAGCCCAAAATCAAGTCATGCATCACCAGACCACTGTAAGAACCTGCTAGGGCCTACACTCCTGCGAGTCGACCTTTCATGTCAATAGGAGCCGAACTTGCAAAATTCAAAGCCTCACTGCGACAGGCAAAGGACCGCATCCAAATCCTGTCCATGCCCAGCTTCAAAGAAGACAAGCTCGGTTGCTGCGCTCGAGGGACTACATCCTTCATCGCCAGAGCACGACCAAAGCTGACTGAAGCTCAAATTGCTCGTTGTATACGTCGTCGTGCGACATATCGACAAAAGAGACTAAAGAAGCAAAGAACCCAGCATTATACCCTTCAAGTCTCTAGAAAATGGGTCGAAAAAGAAATACCCGACCAAGTTGTTGTTGTCTATATGGTTGGCAAATCCAGAAGACGCCAAAAGTCAGCAACCAAAATTCATGTCAAACGACGGGTGACTCGCAACGTCTCCCAGACACGAAGACATCAGGAGGATTCTCCCACTCCTTCAAGCCAAGGACATTAGAGTAACCACTCCTCCGACTCTTCATCCAAAAGAATGAGCTCCAGCTCAGTCACCAAGACAATATCCTCATTCGACTCTCAAAGGATGAACGTCCTGGTCACAAATGCTGAGCAACCTCCACAGCATGATGACGTAGCAGCACGCATCCATCAGTTGGACCAAGGACAACAGAGAATTGAGGTTCTAATGGAAAACCTCCTCCTCACTTTCCAGCGTCCGCCAAACAGTGAAACTCCTCCGAGTATCAAGATGACGAGGAAAACAATGAGTCATGCGCCCTTACCAAAAAGGACGTCGATTATATCCTCACTAAAGCAAAAGAAGATGATACACTGAAGAAACATGGGATCAAGCCACCATATCGCTTATGGATAGACTCGGTTCCGTTCCCTGTAAAATTCAAACAACCTACTCTCCAGACATATACGGGGAAAGGTTCAGCCAGACAGCATGTCATCCACTTCAAGATCCTGACAGGAGCCATTACGGATCAAGATGCTCTCAAGATCCGTCTCCTTGCAAGTACCCTAAAAGGTATGGCCTTCGATTGGTACTCCACTCTACTGGAGGACTCCATTCAAAACTAGGCCATGTTGGAGACACGCTTCTTGACCTACTTCAAAGGTGAAGATCACCATGTTACTATGGCACGGGTATGCAGCCTTAAACAGGGAGAGAATGAGTCAACATACGACTTCATTCACAAGTGGAAGGCAATGGCGTACAAGTGATCAGATGTACTGCCACAAGCGTCGCTGGTCGACATCTGCCGTAATAACATGAGAGCAAGGATCCGCTCCATGATTATCGGCAACAAATCAAAAAACCTGGGAGAACTCCTAGAAGTAGCAATGGAGGCTGAAACGGTGATCAAAGACCTCAACAATAAAAAATCATCAAAGAAAGAGCCGACCACCATTACGACATCGAAACCAAAGAAAAAGGAGGTTCTTAATGTGCAAGCAAAGCCATCTCCGCAACAGTCAAAGAAAGCTGAAAACAAAATTGCAGGTAAGAAACCTGAACTCTATGAAGCCTTCAAAGAACGAGTAGAGAAGAAATACCCATTTGATGAAGATATTGAAGAAATTTTTTAGGCTCTCGTAGCAAATTGGTAAACTCACCTTACTTGAGCCCAAAAGACCGAGAGATGTTGGAAAGACCAATGATCCTCGATATTGTCCATATTGTTAGGGATTTTGTGTTATTGCAATTTGATGGATGCATTAACATTTTAGCATCATTTGAATTTTCACACTTGCATTGATTTAGAAAATCTTGAAATCTTGATTTACACATGCATTGTTTTTAAGACTTGTAGAAATATTGTTTTGTGCATGTTTTGTTTTTAAACTTGGATGCAATTAGTTTTGAAAAATAATTTTATTTTTTGAAAGATATTTTCAAATAATTTTCAAATAATTCAAAACTAATTTTCAAATAATTTTGGCTCACAAAAAGCCTAAAATTATTTTCAAATAATTTGAAAATGAAGACTTAGTGTGTAAAATTCGGTGTTGAGTAAGTTGCCATCAAATTGCAAAGGGGGAGATTGTTAGGGATTTTGTGTATTGCAATTTGATGGATGCATTATCATATTAGCATCATTTGAATTTTCACACATGCATTGTTTTAGAAAAACTTGAAATCTTAATTTACACATGCATTGGTTTTTAGACTTGCAGAAATATTGAATTATGCATGTTTTGATTTTAAACTTGGATGCATTTTAAATTTGGAAAGAAATTTTATAAATCAAGCTAGCCTATGTTTTAAATCTTTCAAATCAATTTAGGCTTTTTATGTTTTCATGGTTTTAATCCTCTTAGTTTGATTTAAACCATGTTTCCAAGCTTGATTCAGTGGCCCAAAAGTTCCCTTCAAGAAATACTTTGAAAAATGCTATTTTAGAGAATTTTGGTCCCAAGCCCGGGTTGACCCGCAGTGTGGCCGGTCGACCGGGAAAGAGCCGTTGGCTATCTTTTCAAACGGTCAGTTTTATGACCGTTGAAGGCCAGGTCGACCGGAGAAGAGCCGTTGGGCACTTTTTGGCTATAAATACTAGTTCATTCATTTGCCAAAAGTTAGTAATTTTTAGGCCCTCCTTGAGATGTTTTGAGGCCAATCAAAGGGGAATGAGCTAAGGGATGAAAGGGGTCATTTGGAAAGCTAAAGCTTGGTTCCATTGAGTTAAATCACTAAGTAAGCCTTATTTTCCTTAACCATATGTTGTCATGCTTTGCTTTATTATTGGTAAATCTTTTCTAGCATGATAAACTATGTTTTGTTGTGTCCTTAACATGTATATGTTTTGAATTGATTTATTGTTTTGGATGCATCATCTTGATTCAATCCAAGTAGTACTTAAATTGGTATATCTAAGTAAATCATGTTAATGAAAACATCTTTGAAATTTTATGTAACATGATTCCTATACTTGGTTGAATCTATGGTTGTTGTTTTTCATCATAAGAAAATCTCTTTCAAATCTATCTTATGTTTTGGATTCAACAACTTCACAAATCATATGTACCTTTGTTTTAAAGTTTCACAACTTGCCTTGCTTTGATAGGTATATCATTTTGAAGTTGAATTTATAATTACATATGATTTATCCCCTAACTTCAATCAAATCTATTTTTATGTTTTATGCTTATAGCATATACATATTGAGCTACATTGTTGATTTGATTGACATCCCTATGCATCACATGTTTTGTTCTTAGAATTTCATAACTTGTTTAGAATACATATGTATATCTTTTACAAGTTATTTTTAACATGTGATTAGCATTCTTTCCTCAATCATAAATGTTTTTATGAGCTAAAACTTTCAAAAGCCTTTGCCATACATTTATGAGCTTTCATTTTCAAATTGATTGAGGACATCATACATACACATTGTGCATTCATCTTGGCATTCATAGTGTGTGTGTGTGTGTGTGTGTGTGTGTGTGTGTGTGTGTGAATTAGAATTTCACTTTCATATCCGCCTAATTAAGAGGCATTGTAATGAGCTATTAATTGTATCTCCATCAAGTGTATTATAGACACTACTTAGAGAGATAACCAACATTTTGGTTGAATAGGTTACTGCTTAGCCTTGAAAAGCATATTGTAATGGTTATTGCTTAGCCTATTGAGAAGCATAAATAGTGAAAATCCGGTGGGGTGTTGGATCACAAGCTGGTAGTGGATGTAGGCATTGAGGCCAAACTACTATAAATCCTTGTGTGATGGTGCATGCTTTGTGGTGATTGCTTTTGTAAGCTTCCGCATTTATTTACTTAATCACCACTTGTGACTAGTTTAATTTAAAGAAGTTAAAATTGGTCATAATTGAAGCTCACCCTATTCAGCCCCCCCTCTAAGGTTCGGGTCACGAACTTTCAATTGTAGCTCACCCTATTCACCCCCCCCCCCCTCAAGGGTTAAGATCCAAGACTTTCAATTGGTATCAGAGCCTCGTGCTCTATATTAGGATCAAGTGTTTTTTGAACTCTTGATTAGGTGTAAAAACCTAGAGTCAAACCCCTAGTGTTGTGCTTTCATGAAATTCATTAGAATGGATTCCACTTTGATAGATTGTTTAGATTCTTGTCTAGATTCTTCTAGACCCCTCCTTCTTCCTTCTATTGGAGATTCAAACCCTCAAATTAACTAATCTCAATTTGATTTAAAAGAAGAAGAAAATGCTTATAATGAAGATGACCTTCAACAAGCCTATGAGGAATTATATACTTTGTCCTTACAACTTGATAAGAAAAATAGAAAATTAAGAGAAGAATCTAAAAATCTAAACAAAGAATTAGTTTCTTCAAAAGATGAACTTAGAGAAAAAGAAGAAGCTATACAATGCTTAGACTCTAAGTTTATGATCGCTTTGCATAACCTATCTAATATTAAAGAAGATCTAAATGAATTAAAGATATGAAATGATGATCTTAAAAAGGAAAATTCAAAACTAAGAGATCAATTACAAAGGCAAGACAAAAACATTAACAACCTAGAATCCAAGTTGACCATTTCTAAGGAAAATTTATCTAATTCTCAAAATAAGATAAAAACTCTAGAACTTGGATCTAATGTTATTAATGAACTTAAATTTGATTTAAAACTTGCTCATGAAGAACTAATCGAATATAAGGAAATTGAAAATGAACTATTAAAAGTCAAAAATGAAAATTCAATCCTTATAAACCAAGTCACTCAACTTGAAAGCTACAAACAAAAGTATGAGTGCAAATTTACCCAAGGTGAAAAGAAATTTGAAAAGTTATTTAAATTGGGTAAATCTCAAAGAGATAGGACGGGTCTTGGATTTGATAGGAATATTTCACATGACCCTAGCTTCACCAACACTTTTGTGAAAGGTGAGTCATCATTCTCCAGTACTCATTCTTCCTTGCCCATGACTAAATGTAATTATTGTGGCATTAAAGGGCATTTTAGGTTTGAGTGCAAACTAAGAAGAAGCCATGTGTCTAAACCCATCTATGAACCCAAAAAGGTAGAATCCAAATCTATGAAGGGTAAGACGCTAAAAATCAAAGAAGACTCCAAAAAGATTAAACAAGTTAAATCAATTAAAATGGAGTCTCCTAAGATAGATTCTAAAAAGTTTAAACAAGTTAAACCAAGTTTAAAAGAATCTATGAACAAAAAGCTTCTCAACCTATCTCCCTTAAATCAACCCATGAAAGAACTTTTGAAGAAAATAGCCAAGTTAAATTTAAAATTCAAAAGTCAAATAAAGGGAGAAAATAAGAAGAAAAGAAAAGTGAATCAATCCCCTAAGAAACAAACTCACCAACCTCAAAAGAATAATCACCAATCTAAGCTAAATTTAGTCAAATTTAAATATATCATGGTGATAAGTTCAAATTGAAGATTTATCAAGTCAAATCTCCTATAGTTGGTGGGACTCCTAAGCTAGACCTCAAGGATCAATCATCTCAAGACCTTAGGTGGATTCCTAAAGTTAGATACTCCACTACTAGAAAAAAGGGTTTTTATATCGGCTAAAAACCGATATAAAAGACCTATTATATCGGTTTTTCAGTAAACTTCAAACCGATATAAGTACCCCCGATATAATAAATAACTATAACCGATATAATATGTGTATTATTTCATATTGGTGTTTGGACAACTGATGTCTTTTAAACCTGAAATTATAACACATATTACTATAAAACCGATATAAAAAAGAGTGAAACCGATATAAAAATTATTTATAATATCGGTTATAAAGGGCTTTGTTATATCGGTTTTTTGGGATTGTATTATATCGTTTGTTCTGTAACCGATTTAATATTATATATGCATTTTTTTATTATAAATAGTCCTTCTAGAAAGGGTCAGGTGACCTTACGGTCACCTGGCGGCTAGCCGCCCTTTGCAAGGGGGCTAGCCGCCAGACCCACGGTCAGCTTTCCAGTAAGCATTTTTTTTTCAGGATGATTTTTTGTTCTTCCTGCGGCTAACCGCCAGTGCACCTACGACTACCCGCAGTGCTAACCGTGGGACTACGGTTTGATTTCCAGAGACCAATTTTTTCATAACCATCTTGCGGTCACCCCTGCGGTTGCCTCACGGCTAGCCCCCAACTTTTCCTACGACTAGCCGTGAGCCATCCAGATTTGAGTTTTCTGACCGTTATTTGAAAGCAGCTAGCCGCTGGTCTAAAAGGGCTAGCCGCCAATATAGTCTTTCTTTGAATTATAGCTCACAAATATGATGGGTTCCAATCCCACATATAAGTAGACTACTACAATGGCATCAACATGGAAATGGATTTCAGTATAAAAACAAAACTTCCAAATGAAAATTCATAACTTCAGTAGAATGGCAGAATTTATCAGCAGTCTACTTACAATGGCAGAATCTGTTTCCGGTAGAAAATTCATAGAAAAACAGAAAAACAGCAACCTGAGTGTAGCAGAGTTGTCTCCAGTAGAAAATTCATAACTTCAAAACTTGAAGTCAGATCGACCTGATTCCAAAACCAAAAATCAATCTGTCTCACTGATGCACAAAAGTCATGTTGACCACTTTTTGATTCAGATGTTAGATAAGAAGATATAAGCATAACAACATGCTTAACTAACATGACTTGAATAATCCAATTTATGATTCACTACTCACTTACATGCACCATCTCCATCAGTAAGATTATAACCAGATCACAGGATTAAGGAGAGAAGCATGTGAGAGTGATGTTGGATGTTAATTGTGATCACCATCAGGTATTAGATGGAAAGAATGTTATGAAGTATAGGGATGTGTTGCTAAACAACAGTAGATAAAGAGGAAAGCAGTAAACTAAGGTAATACTAGGTAGCATATCTGTAAGACCAAGAAGCTTCCCTCATCTGAAAGATCAGCTAAATCATATGGAACAAGAGATATCTCTTGCAAAACCCCCATTCTTTTCAAGTGGAAAATGGATGACAATAAATTCCCCCCCACAGTGGAATGGGAAGGACCATCTCCTTGCAACTTGGTCTAATTTATATCAAACTTAAGAACTTATTTCTCAATCCCAATAAAATTTCCATCAACTTGGATTGTTTATAATCAATGAACTTTATTTTCTTTGAGTATATGTGACAACTAAAGTTACTATTGAGTCTTGATTAAGATAAACCGACCCAGCCCTATTTATTTTAATCACTCACGGATTGTAAATCACTATAGCCATATCAATTAACACATCATTAAAGCACCCCATCACATCCCAACCCTCATCTGAGCATTGCCTACAACACCCAAAACCATAACTTCATATATGCTCTGCAATTTGTTTCCCATCAAAACCCAACAAAAATGAGAGCCCCCCACCACACCACAAAACCCATCAACAGAATCAACAATAACACTCCCATTTTTCTTTCTTTCTTGCTCAATTCTGTTAGTTTTATGGTCTCAATACCAGTATATGATAAATAAATTGATTAATTTCTTTATTTATCAATATATATTATTGCTTTCCTTTCATGAGATGAATGGTGTTTTATTACTTGTTTCCACATAACTAATACGAATTACATAATGGTTCATGAGATGAACCGGAGTCCACAAGTATACTAGATGTAATACATGTGTATGGATTAGATCCACATACAGGAGTTATGTATTACAAATCTTATACTTAAATATCTTCACAACCAGTGATGAGATTGGGCATCTCATCTGACAAGGTTGCAGCACTTTGATCACTATGAGATAGTGTGATTTGTCTCGATCATCGGAATGTAAGATTCTGGATCATGGTGCTGGTACATTGGATGTATTGAAGGACCATGAGAAACACCTTATATACATTGTCTTTACTTTAAGGTCTGCTCCCATAATTCCCTAGCAATAGGCTCATAATCCTGAGACATTAATGAACTCAAGTTTCTATCTATGCATTTGTTTTGAGTCACCAATGAGTGAGGCCAATTGTAGGTCAACACCTCGGTATTTTGGGTATGTGATAGTAGAGTTGTGGGAACATTCAATGGTCAAGATGGAATCTATCTTTAATATCCCCTTGTGCCAATTAATGGATTTATCATTGGTAAGTGCGCACCCATTCCAATTAAGAGTTAATTGGATCGGTACCAAATGCTCATTATAATTGATTGGGGCTCAAGGATAATAAGATATGGATCTAATTTGGTGGACAGGTCTAATTGATCCATGGATATAGATGGAGGGGCCTACTTGTGGTAATGTGGAAGTTTAGGGTCTTCATCGTAATATATTCCTAAGACTGGAGTGCAATTGCATTTATATAGTGGAGTTATTTGCAATTAACTGTGGGCCCGAATTACACATGAGATGTGGGGTCGTGTGTCCCAGTTGGAGCCAGCTTTCTTAGGAATCCCTAGTGGTCCCCACGCTAGCTCAAGATATTAGAAAGATACTAATTATAGTAGAACTCTAAAAGGAAATAGAAAGTTACTATTTCTATTTGAAGTGAGACTTCTAATAGTGGTAATAGTAAGTTACTAATTATTAATGGAAGTAGGACTTCTATTTTAATTAGTAAATGAGGAAGTTACTAATCATACTTGAAGTAAGACTTCTAATTGTGATTTGGTAAGCAACTAATTGTAGTGGAAGTAAGACTTCTATTTCAATTAGTAAGAGGAGGTGGCTTTAATGCTTTATATAAGGAGAAAAGGAGTGCCCTTGGACATCCCTGATGTTAATCCCACCTTGGAATTCACGCCCAAACACCTCTTGTGCAAGTGTTGCACACTCCTCTTCCTCTCCCTCTTCTAGTTTCTCTTCTAGTTTCCTTTAGGGTTTTTCTCTTGGAGATTCCACCATCTTCTTGAGAAAAGAGAATTTCATACGGGTCATAGCATGGAAGATCAAAGGGTGTTGGAGATTCTATTTTGATTAGTGAAGGTGTTCATCATCAAAGAAAGAATTCAACTTCTCCATTAGAGCACAACAAAGCTCCAAAGGTATATCTACATCCTTGTATGTTGTAGATTTCGTGGTTGCATGTTTGTGTGCTATTTTCTATCTTCTAGATAGGTTATGTTACTGTACATGGTTTATGAGATTGAGGGATGGCATCTTGGATTGGGTTTGTTGCCTTCTAGATAGTTGATCCTTGCATCAAGTGGCTCAAAAGTTTTTGAAACCTATCCGAAAGGCCCACCTATTTTCCAACAAATTCTTCTCATCAAAAATTAACAATAGAAATAACAATACAAAACAAATTAAGAACTGAATAAAACAAATCTCATGAGAAATAAATTTCGTAGTGTTAGTACAAAGTTCATCTATGGACCTATGGTTAACAGGAAAGAAACAACATGGCAAAAGGAAAGAAACTACAGTCACAAGTCAGAACCAATAATTTGAATGATCCTAAGCAACTAACTCCTTGCATCGTGTCTAAAACATTGGCCATTACTTTTTAACTTCCCATATTGATATCACCCGATCAAACGGTGATGATCAACTGGAATTTCTCTCTGTAAACTAAAATCAGTGTCATGATTGTGTAAACTAAAATAAGTGTTATGACAACTAACATTGGCAATGAAAATGTCCTTGGTTTTAGTTACAATGAGTAGTGGCCTACCATACATTCCCAAAAGGCAATTAAATGTATAATTCCACATTATTAAAGCCAAGAACAAAGTTACCTGAAGCAAGTATCTTGTGTGGCAATAACAATGATGGGGAGGGTTTCATCAACTAATGCCAATGGGTCATGTTTCATTTCGCCTGCAACGACAAGAACTCATTCAATGTTTTGCCACATTGCACATTACAAATTGATAACATGTACCCTCAGCTCAAAACTGTACCCAACAGATCACATGGCAGAGAAATGAAAACAGATTTTATCACTCACCAAATGGAAAATCTAGTACCATTATAAGTCCAGGGGCTAAGGGTTTTACATCAAAACACAACATAAGAGACTATTCATGTAGATTTGAGTATTTCCTATCTAACAACAAAAAGGACACATCTTTTCTTCTAGGAAGAATTCATACCCATTACAGGATGAACACACACACAACAGCACCAAACAATCGTATCCACACCCACATCCACAAAAGCAAAACAATCACTAAATTGCTATTCCAACAGAAAACCAACTCTAAACATGCAAAAATCGAATCACTCGATTCAACCTCACTGATACATCATGATCCACATACACCCAGCAAGGAAAAAAAACAAAAGAAAAATAAAAAAAACCAATTTTTTTATTACCAAAAAAAAAAACTGATACCCATTTAACAACAGGATCCAAACATGTCATCCCAGTCCTTCTCATGAATCTCCACCACTCCAAAACCATTTCAAGAACCACCCCACTTCCAAAAAAACTCCCAAAAACTGAAGAACAACAACCATGGGACTACTTATCATCCAAAACCCAGATCATTTCTGCTAAAACCAAAAAAAAAAAAAAAACCAGAGAAACAAACCCAAGAGCAGACATTCCATGACATCAAAAGAGGAAAAACAAATGGGTGTTGATAGGAAAAGAGAATAGAAGACAGACCTGCTCAATCCCTCTGTCAAGAGGAGCTGTTCTTATGAACTTGTCATCCAAAACCCAATTTAGTCCAAAAACTCTATATACTGATACCACAAAAAAAAAAACCCAATTTGAAGTTTGCCTTCAAATGTTAAAAGGGAAAGCAAAGAAAAGCGGAATGGATGCCCATCTATAATCAAACCTCTCAGGTTGCTGCCACCTCAGCCATTTCTTGTTCAACAGAGCTTGGAACAACTGGGTAGTATTTGTAGTGAAGTTCTCCAACATCATCCCCAGAAAGCTTCTTCCAACCATCATACCCAAATGGTGTAGTGAATGGAGAGGATCGGCGCCAGAGGGGGAGTCCAGATAGGTTATGCCGAGGCTCTGGCGAGGTTCCGCGCACGAGGATATGGCGACGATGGAGAGGGTATTGTGAAAGGGATGATGAGATGTGAGATCGGTGGAGACTCTGCGCAGGGAGGCGACGAGGGTGATAGGTCTTGAGGTGCGCACAATAGTTGGAGGAGGGCCGGCTAGTATTGCTCGCATGGAGGGCAATGGCGAGAGGGACAGGTGAGAACGAGATAGAGGGTTGGCCGATCGAGAGAGAGAGAGAGAGAGAGAGAGAGAGAAATAGCAGAGAGAAAGAGAATGAGAGTGAGCGAGAGAGACAGGGAGAACAGAGAGAGTAGAGAAAGCGAGAGTGAGAGGAGAGCGAGAGAGCAGAGAGAGAAGAGAGTGCGAGAGTGATGAGAGAAGAGAGCGAGAGCGAGAGGAAAGGGGTTTTTGGAGGGAGAGAGTGCTGGGAAAAAAGAAAGGAGGGAAAGAACGAGTGAGCCCGCGCAGGGAGCAGCATATTAAGGGATTTTAAAACCGATGTAAAATCATTGTGTATATAATATCGGTTTCATAATAACCGATATAAAATATATGTATATAATATCGGTTTCATAATAACCGATATAAAATTTGTGTATATAATATCGGTTTCATAATAACCGATATAAAATATAAAAATTAATATCATATATTTTCTAACCGATATTATATATAGATATTATTATGTCGGTTCCTGTGTAACCGATATAAAAAAAATTTGACCGATATAAAAAAATATTAACCGATATAAAAAACCTTGACTGAAGATATTATATCGGTTATATGAAAAACCAATATAAGGCAGTTTTTGTAACCGATATAAAAACCCTTTTTTCTAGTAGTGCCTAGACAAGCCATAAGGCCTTGAACCTCATTGACCAACCTATCATTTATAGTTAAATCATATTGTTGGTCATGTTACAATTGCATTTTGTTTTTATATAGTTACATTTCTTAAAATGCAATGTTTATTTGTGATCAATTGATTTTGTCTTCATACACCTTTCTAGTTTCATATCATGGTTTTCAAAATCATTGGATTATAATTTCATCATGTTAGATTTGCTTTTTGCTCATATTGAGTTATATCTCTTGCATTGCATTTCTATTTATGATCAATTGATTGTGATTTCAAAAGCTTTCTTAGCTAGATTATTTATGCTCGATTGTTGTTATAAGCCATTTGCATCTTTACTTATTTAGTTATATTCTTTTTATATGCAAATGTCATTTGGTTCCATGTATGGCTGTGATATTAGTTATATTTGTAGAAACCATACTAGAACTCAAATCCATCCTATATGCTTTCTAGTCATTTTTTTTGGATGATTATGATGTTGATTCATGTATATTCGCTAAGTGATGTCATCCTTATACATGTTTCAACTTCATAGTAGTGATCTTGATCCTATAAACTCTTTGAAATACATTCCTCATATTTCTATATGTTTGATGGATCTCTTAGATGTTGAATTCATATGATTTTGACACTTTGGAAATTTACATGCATTACCAAGTTATATCCTTTTGCATTGCAATTTACCTTGTTCATCACTATGCTCAATAGTTATACATATCTTTAAAAGTGATGAATATCCATTTATGATGCTTGATGGAATTTTGTGTTTGGCACATCCTTGCTCTTAATCATGTTTTCAAATTCAATTGGTTTCATTTGGTATAATTTTCAATTGATTTCGTATCCAATTGATGTCTTATCGTGAGATTGTGAGAGACCTTGTGTACATTGGATTGAACTTGATAGTAATATATTTTTGTTTCATGTCACATTCCATCAGCATCATAATTTTTATGTTTGCGACCTCTCTTGCTCATATAATTAAATCTCATGACCACCATGTTTATGTATTCATAACCTTGGTTGGTTATTTGTTGAGGTTGACTTCATGTTTGAATTTCATTTCACTCATCTTGCTTTTGATAGTCATATTTATTGATTGGATGAAATGATTTCAAAACTTTCATAGCATATGATTTTCATAGTTAAATTGATTGATGCTATGCTTAGTAAACCCCTTATCATCATGGATAACTCTAATTTGGTTTTTTCATAATAGTTATATTTATAACTCCATTTTAGAGTGATTGATTTTTTAGTCTTATCTTTAAATCTCAATTGGTATTCATTGTTTTTCCAATTGGTATCCATGATCGCTTTTCTTTTTGACCTTGCTCTTTTGGTAATTTGATTATATTGTACTCTATAGTTTAACGTGTCTAATCCTTTCCTTGAAGTTGACCCTCAATTGGTTAAACCATCTTCTTCTTGAACCAAATAGTTATATCTTTGTCAAAAGTTTGACAAAATGAGAGAATGGATTGAGGGGGAGTGTAAACCTTCATAGGAAGTATTAGTTTTGATCAAATTGACCCTTGGATTGGCTTTGAACCCTTAAAGATTACTTCCATACATGATAACCTGTTAAGTATTTCATTTTCGATTTCTTTTGTTAACAAGTGCTACTAAAATGTATTTTCCTTATTTCATGTGTGTAGGTACCTTTGCAATTTAATGTCAAAGGGGGAGTGAACATTCAAGTTGTCTAAAGGGGAAGAGAATGTCAAAGCTTCCTAAGGGGAGATATTGTATGATCTTCTACAGGGGGAGAGAATGCATATCTTGCCAAAGGGAGAGAGTGCATGGTCAAAGGGAGAGAGCTGAAAGAAGAGAAACCTTGGGAGTTAAAGAAGATGCTTAGCTAATGAAAGAAAGATGAAAAGAAAGCCTGAAGAATGATCAAGCTCCAAGCATCAAGAAGATTGAAGAAAAAGACCTATAGCCCAAGCTAGGAGAAGGAGCATCCGAGAGATTTCAAGACCTGTCCAACTTAGGGGGAGTTGAAGACTTAGTGTGTTAATTCGGTGTTAAGTAGGTTGCCATCAAACTGCAAAGGGGGAGATTGTTAGGGATTTTGTGTTATTGCAATTTGATGGATGCATTAACATTTTAGCATCATTTGAATTTTCACACTTGCATTGATTTAGAAAATCTTGAAATCTTGATTTACACATGCATTGTTTTTAAGACTTGTAGAAATATTGTTTTGTGCATGTTTTGTTTTTAAACTTGGATGCAATTAGTTTTGAAAAGAAGTTTTATCAAATCAAGCTAGCCTATGTTTTATATCTTTCAAATAATTTTAGGCTTTTTATGTTTCATGCTTTTAAACCTCTTAGTTTGAATTAAAACATGATTCCAAGCTTGATTCAGTGGCCCAAAAGTTCCCACAAGAAATCACTTTGAAAAATGCAATTTTAGGGAATTTTGGTCCCAGGCCCGCGTCGACCCGCAGTGTGGCCGGTCTACCGTACCCACTGCGGGTCGACCGGGTAAAAAGCCGTTGCTGTTTTTTCAAACGGTCAGTTTTATGACCGTTGAAGGCCAGGTCGACCGGACCTTGTTGCAGGTCGACCGTGGACTAGCCGTTGGGCAGTTTTTGGCTATAAAATGAAGTTTATTCCTTTGCAAAAGAAAGATTTTTAAGACATTCTTGAGGTGTTTGGAGACAAGACAAAGGGGGATGAACTAAGTGGGACCAAGGGGTCATTTGGAAAGCTAAAGTTTGGATTAATGAAGTTAAATCTCTAAGTAAGTTCTACCTTTCTTAATCATAAGTTAGATGCTTTGTTTAAATCTTGGTAAATGATTTTTAGCATGTTAACTATGATGTGTTGAATCCATTCTTCATTTAATCTTTGATCTAAGTTGGATTGGATTCTTCACCCTTGATTTCAAACCAAGTTGTTTTAAAATCTTCTTTAATCATGCTTAGCTGAAATTTTTGATTCCTTTTAGCATGATTCATTTACTTGGTTGAAACTTTATTTGTTGTTTTCATTCATTTAAACTTTAGTTAAATTTGTTTAGTTTTGAAAATAACATTGCGCTTGCATCACATGTTTAGAGCTAATTAATTTTGTACAACTTGTGAGCCTTTGATTTTCATATCGTTAACAAGTTTGTATCCATACATGTGATTTGCATTTAACTTCAATCTAATCTTTTTTATGTGCCTTAAACTTTTAAATGCTTTGAGCATATATTAATTGAGCTTTGTTTTTAACTTGATTGAAGTTATCACACACACATATCATGAGCATACACTTTTGCATTCATTTAGTGTTTCTGTGAGTTAGTTTTTCACTTTCATAACCGCCTATTTTAGAGGCAAATATATTGAGCTTAAATTGTATCTCTTTGAGTGTTTGTGTAGACACTTCTTTAAGAGAAATCTTTTTATTGCAGAGGTTATTGCCTAGCTTTGGAAAAGCATCTTGTAAAGGTTATTGCTTAGCCTAGAAAAGCACATTGATAGGTTATTGTTTAGCCTAGTAAAGCAACATTGTAAAGGTTATTGCTTATCCTATTGAAAAGCATAGATAGTGGAAATCCGGTGGGGTGTTGAATCACAAGCCGGTAGTGGATGTAGGCATTGAGGCTGAACCACTATAAATCTTTGTGTGATGGTGAATGCTTCGTGGTGATTGTTTTTATTAAGCTTCCGCATTTTGTTTGTTTATCATCACTTGTGACTAGTTTATTTTTAAGGAGTTAAAATTTGCTTTAATTGGTGACATATTGTAGCTCACCCTATTAAACCCCCCCCCCCCCCCCCCCCCCCATCTTGGGTTAAGATCCAAGACTTTCAATTGGTATCACAGCCTCGTGCTCTATATTAGGATCAATTGTTTTTGGAACTCTTGATTAGGTGTAAAAACCTAGAGTCAACCCCCTAGTGTTGTGCTTTCATAAAATTCATTTGAATGGATTCCACTTTGATAGATTGTTTAGATTCTTGTGTAGATTCTTCTTGACCCCTCCTTCTTCCTTCCATTGGAGATTCAAACCCTCAAATTAATTAATCTCAGTTTGATTTAAAAGAAGAAGAAAATGATTATAATGAAGATGCCCTTCAACAAGCCTATGAGGAATTATATACTTTGTCCTTACAGCTTGATAAGAAAAATAAAAAATTAAGAGAAGAATCTAAAAATCTAAACAAAGAATTAGTTTCTTCAAAAGATGACCTTAGAGAAAAAGAAGAAGCTATACAATGCTTAGACTCTAAGTTTATGATCGCTTTGCATAACCTATCTAATATTAAAGAAGATCTAAATGAATTAAAGATAGGAAATGATGATGTTATAAAGGAAAATTCAAAACTAAGAGATCAATTACAAACGCAAGACAAAAACATTAACAACCTAGAATCCAAGTTGACCATTTCTAAGGAAAATTTATCTAATTCTCAAAATAAGATAAAAACTCTAGAACTTGGATCTAATGTTATTAATGAACTTAAATTTGATTTAAAACTTGCTCATGAAGAACTAATCGAATATAAGGAAATTGAAAATGAACTATTAACAGTCAAAAATGAAAATTCAATCCTTATAAACCAAGTCACTCAACTTGAAAGCTACAAACAAAAGTATGAGTGCAAATTTACCCAAGGTGAAAAGAAATTTGAAAAGTTATTTAAATTGGGTAAATCTCAAAGAGATAGGACGGGTCTTAGATTTGATAGGAATATTTCACATGACCCTAGCTTCACCAACACTTTTGTGAAAGGTGAGTCATCATTCTCTAGTACTCATTCTTCCTTGCCCATGACTAAATGTAATTATTGTGACATTAAAGGGCATTTTAGGTTTGAGTGCAAACTAAGAAGAAGCCATGTGTCTAAACCCATCTATGAACCCAAAAAGGTAGAATCTAAATCTATGAAGGCTAAGACACTAAAAATCAAAGAAGACTCCAAAAAGATTAAACAAGTTAAAAATCAATTAAAATGGAGTCTCCTAAGATAGATTCTAAAAAGTTTAAACAAGTTAAACCAAGTTTAAAAGAATCTATGAACAAAAAGCTTCTCAACCTATCTCCCTTAAATCAACCCATGAAAGAACTTTTGAAGAAAATAGCCAAGTTAAATTTAAAATTCAAAAGTCAAATAAAGGGAGAAAATAAGAAGAAAAGAAAAGTGAATCAATCCCCTAAGAAACAAACTCACCAACCTCAAAAGAATAATCACCAATCTACGCTAAATTTAGTCAAATTTAAATATCATGGTGATAAGTTCAAATTGAAAATTTATCAAGTCAAATCTCCTATAGTTGGTGGGACTCCTAAGCTAGACCTCAAGGATCAACCATCTCAAGACCTTAAGTGGATTCCTAAAGTTAGATACTTGGACAAGCCTTAAGGCCTTGAACCTCATTGACCAACCTATCCTTTATAGTTAAATCATATTGTTGGTCATGTTACAATTGCATTTTGTTTCTATATAGTTACATTTCTTAAAATGCAATGTTTATTTGTGATCAATTGATTTTGTCTTCATACACCTTTCTAGTTTCATATCATGGTTTTCAAAATCATTTGATTATAATTTCATCATGTTAGATTTGCTTTTTGCTCATATTGAGTTATATCTCTTGCATTGCATTTCTATATCTGATCAATTGATTGTGATTTCAAAAGCTTTCTTAGCTAGATTATTCATGATCGATTGTTGTTATAAGCCATTTGCATCTTTGCTTATTTAGTTATATTCTTTTTATATGCAAATGTCATTTGGCTCTATGTATGGCTATGATATTAGTTATATTTGTAGAAACCATACTAGAACTCAAATCCATCATCTATGCTTTCTAGTCATTTTTTTTGGATGGTTATGATGTTGATTCATTTATATTCTCTAAGTGATGTCACCCTTATACATGTTTCAACTTCATAGTAGTGATCTTGATCATATGGAGCTCTTTGAAATCCATTCCTCGTATTTCTATATGTTTGATGGATATCTTAGATGTTGAATTCATATGATTTTGACACTTTGGAAATTGCATGCATTACCAAGTTATATCCTTTTGCATTGCAATTTACCTTGTTCATCACTATGCTCAATAGTTATATCTTTAAAAGTGATGAATATCCTTTTATGATGCTTAATGGAATTTTGTGTTTGTCGCATCCTTGCTTTTAATCATGTTTTCAAATTCAATTGGTTTCATTTGGTATAATTTTCAATTGATTTCATATCCAATTGATGTCTTATCTTGAGATTGTGATAGACCTTGTGTACATTGGATTGAACTTGATAGTAATATATTTTTGTTTCATGTCACATTCCATCAGCATCATAATTTTTATGTTTGCGACCTCTCTTGCTCATATAATTAAATCTCATGACCACCATGTTTATGTATTCATAATCTTGGTTGGTTATTTGTTGAGGTTGACTTCATGTTTGAATTTCATTTCACTCATCTTGCTTTTGATAGTCATATTTATTGATTGGATGAAATGATTTCAAAACTTTCATAGCATATGATTTTCATAGTTAAATTGATTGATGCTATGCTTAGTAAACCCCTTATCATCATGGATAACTCTAATTTGGTTTTTTCGTAATAGTTATATTTATAACTCCGTTTTAGAGTGATTGATTTTTTAGTCTTATCTTTAAATCTCGATTGGTATTCATTGTTTTTCCAATTGGTATCCATGATCGCTTTTCTTTTTGACCTTGCTCTTTTGGTAATTTGATTAAATTGTGCTCTATAGTTTAACGTGTCTAATCCTTTCCTTGAAGTTGACCCTCAATTGGTTAAACCATCTTCTTCTTGAACCAAATAGTTATATCTTTGTCAAAAGTTTGACAAAAGGAGAGAATGGATTGAGGGGGAGTGTAAACCTTCATAGGAAGTATTAGTTTTGATCAAATTGACCCTTGGATTGGCTTTGAACCCTTAGAGATTACTTCCATACATGATAACCTGTTAAGTATTTCATTTTCGATTTCTTTTGTTAACAGGTTCTACTAAAATGTATTTTCCTTATTTCATGTGTGTAGGTACCTTTGTAATTTAATGTCAAAGGGGGAGTGAACATTCAAGTTGTCTAAAGGGGAAGAGAATGTCAAAGCTTTCTATGGGGAGATATTGTATGATCTTCTACAGGGGGAGAGAATGCATATCTTGCCAAAGGGAGAGAGTGCATGGTCAAAGGGAGAGAGCTGAAAGAAGAGAAAGCTTGGGAGTTAAAGAAGATGCTAAGCTAATGAAAGAAAGATGAAAAGGAAGCCTGAAGAATGATCAAGCTCCAAGCATCAAGAAGATTGAAGAAAAAGACCTATAGCCCAAGCTAGGAGAAGGAGCATCCAAGAGATTTCAAGACCTGTCCAACTTAGGGGGAGTTGAAGACTTAGTGTGTTAATTCGGTGTTAAGTAGGTTGCCATCAAATTGCAAAGGGGGAGATTGTTAGGGATTTTGTGTTATTGCAATTTGATGGATGCATTAACATTTTAGCATCATTTGAATTTTCACACTTTCATTGATTTAGAAAATCTTGAAATCTTGATTTACACATGCATTGTTTTTAAGACTTGTAAAAATATTGTTTTGTGCATGTTTTTTTTTGTTTTTAAACTTGGATGCAATTAGTTTTGAAAAGAAGTTTTATCAAATCAAGCTAGCCTATGTTTTATATCTTTCAAATAATTTTAGCCTTTTTATGTTTCATGTTTTTAAACCTCTTAGTTTGATTTAAAACATGATTCCAAGCTTGATTCAGTGGCCCAAAAGTTCCCACAAGAAATCACTTTGAAAAATGCAATTTTAGGGAATTTTGGTCCTAGGCCCGAGTCGACCCGTAGTGTGGCCGGTCGACCGGCCCAGGGGACTCGGTTGACTAGGTAAAGAACCATTGCTGCTTTTTCAAACAGTATGTTTTATGACCGTTGAAGGCCAGGTCGATCGGGCCCTGTTGCATGTCGACCGGGGACTAGCTGTTGGGCAGTTTTTGGCTATAAAATGAAGTTCATTCCTTTGCAAAAGTTGGAGATTTTTAAGACATTCTTGAGGTGTTTGGAGACAAGACAAAGGGGGATGAACTAAGAGAGACCAAGGGGTCATTTGGAAAGCTAAAGCTTGGATTAATGAAGTTAAATCTCTAAGTAAGCTTTACCTTTCTTAATCATATGTTAGATGCTTTGTTTAAATCTTTGGTAAATGATTTTTAGCATATTAACTATGATGTGTTGAATCCATTCTTCATTTAATCTTTGATCTAAGTTGGATTGGATTCTTCACCCTTGATTTCAAACCAAGTTGTTTTAAAATCTTCTTTAATCATGCTTCGCCAAAATCTTTGATTCCTTTTAGCATGATTTATTTACTTGGTTGAAACTTTATTTGTTGTTTTCATTCATTTAAACTTTAGTTAAATTTGTTTAGTTTTGAAAACAACATTGCACATGCATCACATGTTTAGAGCTAATTAATTTCATACAACTTGTGAGCCTTTGATTTTCTTATCATTAACAAGTTTGTATCCATACATGTGATTTGCATTTAACTTCAATCAAATCTTTTTTATGTGCCTTAAACTTTTAAATGCTTTGAGCATATATTAATTGAGCTTTGTTTTTAACTTGATTGAAGTTATCACACATACACATCATGAGCATACACATTTGCTTTCATTTAGTAGTTTTCACTTTAATAGCCGCCTATTTTAGAGGCAAATATATTGAGCTTAAACTGTATTTCTTTGAGTGTTTGTGTAGACACTTCTTTAAGAGAAATCTTTTTTATTGAAGATGTTATTCCTTAGCGTTGGAAAAGCATCTTGTAAAGGTTATTGCATAGCCTAGAAAAGAACATTGATAGGTTGTTGTTTAGCCTAGAAAAACAACATTGTAAAGGTTATTGCTTAGCCTATTGAAAAGCACAGATAGTGGAAATCCGGTGGGGTGTTGGATCACAAGCCGGTGGTGGATGTAGGCATTGAGGCCGAACCACTATAAATCTTTGTGTGATGGTGAATGCTTTGTGGTGATTGTTTTTATTAAGCTTTCGCATTTTGTTTGTTTATCATGACTTGTGACTAGTTTATTTTTAAGGAGTTAAAATTTGCCTTAATTGGCCACATATTGTAGCCTATTCACTCCCCCCCATCTAGGGTTAGGATCCAGGACTTTCACATACCACTAGATGGTCTCGTATCCTCTCAATCAATGCTTCGTTGTGAGAGAGAAGATCAACGAGATATGGAAAAATGGAGTCATCGCCTTTGACAAAAACTACGGGTCTGCCTCCATCAACATGGTGTCATAAGGACAAACTTCTAAGTCACCAAAGGAAAAAATCACTATGTTAGACCTCGACCCAGACCAAGTCGATTAGTGTGCGATTAGTGTGTGTTTAGTCCTAAGTGGGTTTAGTTATTGTTGGGTTAGAAGTGATTAGTTTTAGTCTTGGAAATAGTTTTGGGAATTTTGAGAACGTTTAATATTAGTTAGACACACTTAGGATGGCCTGAGTGCACGTGTAAGCTTGGGAAGATCGTATCGGTTTCTGTGTGATTGTGATTTTGATTTCATTCGAATGATTTTCATATGTGTTACAACTTTCGTCTTAAGCCCATTCATGTTTGAAGCCCAAAAACCCAAGTTTTGGCCCAAAGAGGGTAAAATGGTCTTTTATGCACAAATCTGGACACAAATTTCGAGATATCAAAACCATGTCAAAAATATACTTTTTGGAAACTAGAAATTTCGATGATCGTTTTATCCTTCTTCGTCGAAGTCATCCGAGGCCCACAAGATCGTGTTTTGGTCACTTCAAGGTGCAGCTAGTTGGGGGCCCATTAGCATCACTTAAACCCCATCTCCCTCTTCTTTTTCATTCATTTCCCCAATCTCTGCAATCTCTTTACCTAGGGCAAGGAAAGCTCTTCTTCTCTTCCATCTTCTTCATCTTGCATGATCTACCTAGAAGACTCCAAAGAAGATTCCAAGGTTACCATCTTCTTCCTCTTATCCTAAGCTCTCCATTGATGCAAGTTTCTTGAGGTTCCAAGTTGGGAAAGCTCTCCATTTGCCTTCATTCCTCTTGTTTGACCTTCTCTAGGTAAGAGCTTCAACCCATATTTTTCATGGAGTCATTTTATTCCCTAAAGATCTTGTTTTCCATGTTTGTAAACCCCTTTGTGAAAATGGGTTCCTTGTTTTCATTTTTGTTGAGTTTTGAATGGTTTTCCATGGGATTCTTGTAATGTTGGCTTAGCTTTTGAGTAAGAGTGCTTGAAGAGGATTGTTAGCATTGGTCAAGGCAAGTAATCTCTATAGTCTCAATGTTGCATGTGTACTTTAGATTACTTTATTTTTTCTAGAAATTTTGTACATGTTTTTTATGTTAAATGGATGGATCTTTTGTTGATTTTAATGGTGGTTGAATGGTGATGTTTATGAGCATGTTTGGAGGCTCATCTTTGTGTATCAATGTTGTTTGAAGGCTGGGAGTAGGCAATGGTTGGGTTGGAACAGGACAGGAACAGCCAGATATTGGCCTCAGAAGTCCGCACTGCGTGCTCGAGCGGGTAACTGCGTGCTCAAGCGCGTGTGCTTGCTGTTTGGGCGTGCTGGACTGTCCGCTCGAGCACGTGTTGGCCGCTCGAGCGGATGGGCCCATTGGGCCCAACAGTGCAAACTTCAAATGGCCATAACTTTTTAACCGTACGTCCGTTTTTGGAGTTTCACATACCGTTGGAAAGCTCTTGAAGTGTAGAATCCAATGGTATACTTATCTTAGTGATCAAAGATTGAAAAAGTTGAGGTGAATATTTGAATCAAGGAAAACCAGTATTTGATTAGGAGTTTTTAGCCTGATATTGTGCACTCGAAGCCTGAGATGTCTTCGAACTTCTGGGGCACCAATTCTCTTTTAAATTCCAACACTTGGGCTTCATTTACACAGATCAACCAAAGGTCCTTACATGTGCTTGTTAGACTTTATATTCGTATTTTGGTTTTTGATACAATGAATATCATTGTGTACTCGTTTTGAAGTTTAAGTACAAGCTTGTTTTGAAGATTTGTTTCAAGAAAAAAAAGGGGATCACTTCCTAAGCGTGTTATGCATATTAATTATGCCTTTTGCTAGTCGTGTTTGTTGTGTTTTGATAAGTGATTTCCCCCTTCTTTCTCGACATGTTTAGACCGTGTTTCGCGTGTTTTGTGCATTCATGAATTTTAGTAAACACCACTGAGCTTAGACTGCCCTTTCAGTTTGATCCCCTGTCTGGGGGTCTTTAAACATGTGGACTGTCTGCAGACTGGTCGTGTATTTATTACACATCGTGTGTGTCCGGTTTCGCGGCCGGAAATTCCCGTCTTTGTGGGAAATCGTGTCGTGCTTATATTATGTATATCGTGCTTGTTGTGCGTGCTTGCTCTTTTCATTATATAAATGATAGAGAAAGGATGGGCTCTTTGTGGATTGTAACTATTCATGATATATTATATACTCATGCTAGTTTGTTTTAGTATCTCAGTTTTGTTATGTATTCTCGAAAAGTGTATCTCAGTCATTGCATTGTTTCAAATCAGGGATTTGTTATATGTTTTCTTAAATCGTTATTTTTCATGCTCATGCCTAAATTGATTACCTGCCAAACCGTTGTGTTTGACCCTTGTTTGTTGGTGCCCAGGTGCGGGAGACGTTGCCTTTGAGGAGGAGCGTCAGGAGGAAGCTTGTGATCCAACCCCTGTGAGAGAGTGGCAGCCCGACGATGTCATTTAGACGTCGGGCGGGTTCCTTGAGTCTCGTCACCTTTTTGGCATGGGGTTTCTTTTGTTATTTTGAGAAGTGTATTGGCCCTGTTGGCCTCTTATGGGATGTAAATAAAACTTAACTTACTTTCTTGTTAGTCTCATAACTTGAATTAATGGGAATGCCATTTTAACTTCTTCCTTTGATACTATGCCTTGTTATTATTTGTTATAGCACTTAAATATTCTATTGGTGCTCCTCTTGTCGTGTTTTGCTACACGCTTCCGCAAACTTGTTCATGTGAGTTAGATTCCGCGTGTCTTTGGGAATCCTCACCGCGAGAACCTGTGGGAAATTATCATCTACTGCGTCGCGGGCCCGGGATCCGTTCCCGGGTCGCGACACACTACTTCCTTCAAGGTGATAAAAATGACTCAGACGCCCCAAGAGTTGGTTCCTTATCCAACATCGGACGGACAACCCATATGGGTGCATCCCGATCTCCTAGAAGATGAAAATTGGGAGATCATCAAAACAAAGCCTACCACTCAACAGCGATGGCAAGCCAAGAGACAACTCCGCAAGCTCAAACAGCAGGAGAAAGCTTAATCAAAGCAAGAAGTCCCTGAAAAAGCTTAGGCCTCTTCCACAACAAAAGAGTCTGCTCCTAAAACTTCAAAGGTGGTAAAAAAATTCACCCTTGGTGATTTCATGCCACCTCATTACAAAAATGAATCTATGCAGGGGGCATCATACTCTTACAACTCAGTAATTGGATTCTCCATGGATGGGTACGAGTCCAGTGATACTGCCAGTAATACTGATGAGTGAGAGGAATCCCTTGAAACAGGAGAATACCTCTCCGACGAGGAAAGAATTCCCGAATCTCATCTTATGCCAGTGATCTGGTATAACCCATATCAGCCACAGGGATCCCGGTCTGATGAGGAAAAAGACTAAGAAGCTATTCAGGAAAGTGTTGATGATCCAGCACAAGCAAGCGCTCCAGTGGAACCCAATATTGATGAACCACAACAAGCAAATGACGAAGAAGATTTGGCCCCTATGCCCGATCTTGAAGAATATGCAAGAATCTTGCAATGTCTTGCCATAGAGCGGGAGCAAGATCGCATCGATGAGCTTCGTCAAAATCAAAATCAAGGACCGAAAATCCCAAAAAATTCACAAACATCTCCTCCGGCCACCTCGGAAAATGAAGAAAACTGCTGGATAGATGATCCCCTCACATCTGAAGATGAGTCTGAATCTCAGCAGTGCATTGCAAGCAATGCGATAGTCCGAGATGATCATGCCTCTGAAGCTTCGTCTGCCGAGGCCTCAGATTCTCAGACTACATCCAGTAGCATATCCTCTGGAGCTACATCTCCTCAGGTGACTTCCACAGAGATATCATCTTCTCAGCCTTCGTCTCCTGAAACTGTGATGTCAAAACTCAAACCTCTTCCGGTTGATCATCTCGAAGAAGCTCTTGCCAATGAAGTCTTCTTCAATGAAAATCCAGTCAACTGGTCCCAGATACCCGACCTCATAGGCAATGTCTGGACCGATAAATTACTCAATGAAGAAGAAAAGTTGCTGGATGTTGTTCATGACTTGTTCCCGGAAAATGCTCCACGCAACGCGATCACTGAAGATGGCAATACTACTACAGAAACGTCTTCAGCAAATGACAAAGATCAACCCCTTCATCCCGAGGTTGATCTTCCAGAAGAAGACCCTTCCCCAGAAGCTCTTAAAGTTGGTAGAGGTATCCGCTCTAGCTGGGATTACCCAAAAATTGCAACCAACCTTCTTCTTCTTATATAAATCCTTCGGGAAAACAAGTTGTAAACGCCCCAAGTGGCAACAATAATGAAAATGCAGGCCCAAAGGAGGCTTTCAAGTACGACTTGATTGAGCACTTCAAACACATACTTGCACGACTGCACATCCTTGACTTATTACGAATGTCTCCACAAACTCGTGCTAGTCTCATTTCAGAACCGCAAAGGCTGAATGCGGATGTCGACAAACATGCCCCACAAGTCCTACAAATTGAAATGGACTATAGGTTCAAAAAATCAAATACTTTCTCAAAGGGAGAGAAGAAGAAAACTGAGGGATCAGGCATCGAATGCCTCTCAGTTCAAAAGGCAGCAAGTGCAACAATTGCCTTTGATAAGGATGACCTCCTGTTAGGCGAGACAAAGCACAACCGACCCCTGTACTTCACAGGGTACATCAAAGAAGTGCCAATACACAAAGTCCAGATTGACCCAGGTTCTGCACTCAATCTCATCGCTACTTCGTCACTCAAAGAGCTAGGTATCCCACCTAGCAATTTGAGTCACACGTCTGTATCCATCTTTGTGTACGATGGGAGCGCCCAAAGGCCTATCTGCAAAATCAGGTTCAAATTGCAAATCGGTGGTCTTATCTCTGAAGTCACTGTGTACGCAATAAGAACTCCTTCATGCTACAACATCCTTCTTGGACGCCCCTAGATACATGAGAATGGTGTCATCCATTAAACTCTACATCAGTGCATCAAGTTCGTTGGCAACGACGGTTTAATACATCGAGTGTTTGCCGACAAAAGGCCCTTCAAGGGCAAAGTCGTCCATCTTGTAGATGCTCAGATGTACAAGGATGAAGAAGAAGGAAAGGAGGAAGAAACAACGCCCTTTGCCAAAAATCTCTAGAAAGAGAAAGGCAAGGCTCCTCGGCAATCATCGGAAGGAAACAAACCTTCCAACAAAACCGAAGAGAGCATTCATTCTCCCTTCGTCGTCCCCCTCAAACCTTTAAAGCCTTTGGTAATCACCACCAAGGCAAAGAAGACAAAACAAAAGTCTGGGGGCAAGTTCACTATCTCCTTCATGTCTATGATGCAAGACACAGATTCGGATTCAGAGCAAGAAGACGATACATGGTCAAGCCAAGCTGATACTCAGCAAGTTCAACCCACTCTCACTCCATTGGAGACACCTGTCGACGTAGAAGACCCTACATCTACTTCCTTCGTCGTGCCGGTAGCTTCAGCTGAAGAAAAGACGATCTTCTTCAACAAATCGGAAGGCTCTTTAGCAAAATCTTTGCTTGAACCTTTCCAAAATGAAGGTATGCCTCAACTATTCCTATATAGTCCAATGGCACAAGCTATCATGAAAAGAATGGGCTATGATGCTCAAAATCCAGTCGGTTTGGGAGGTGGCCGTGGTATTCTCACACCATTGGAACCCACTTTGACCAAAAGTCAATTGGAGGATTGGAAACTCCGTCATCAAATAGACAAGTCTTCATACGGGTTAGGATATGATCCTGACACTCCCATGAGACAATTGACACAAAGGCTACAAAGTCGTTTCGCCGACCAAGCCTCAACATCTCGTGTCCAAGAAGACATTGATCTCCCTGAATATCTCTTTGAGGTGTCACCCGTCAAAGATTCAGGAAGCTTTTCCGATTGATATGATTTCTCTGACGATGAAGAGGAATTGTCCGATAACACAAACGCATGGTTTTCTAGCCCAGAAGAACCATCGTCTCCAAAAGAAGTACCTTACTTCGACCCAGTTTCAACAGGTGATTGGGATCATCTCATTGTCAGTCTTGAGAAGAATACCGATCAAGAAGACCCATGGACAAAAGCAAAGCCTTGGTCTGTAAATGCCTTTGGAACTCCAGAAGGTCTTGTTAAGTTGGATGCCTCCGAAAACATTGTGGAGGAACCACTTTCAAACCTTCCAATAGAATATCATGTTCAAAAGATAGACTTGGGGACACCTGATAACCCACATCCTGTATTCATTAGTAAGAATATAGAGGATGATGAGTTACCCGAGTATATCGCTTTTCTTCCTGAGTTCCTTGATTGTTTTGTATGGTCTTATGCTGAAATGCCTGGCTTAGACCCCAAAATAGCAGTCCACAAACTGAATCTACAAAAAGACATCAAGCCTGTCAAACAAGGCCAAAGAAGATTCCGTCCTGCTGTGATGGAAAAAATTGAACAAGAAGTTCATAAACTCAAAAGCGTTGGCTTCATCCGTGAGGAGCAACATCCTGAATGGTTGGCCAACATCGTCCCCATGACAGAGAAAAATGGACAGATCAGGGTCTGTATTGACTATAGAGACCTGAATAATTCATGCCCTAAAGATGAATTTTCGCTCCCCATACCAGAGGTGATGATGGACAACACCTACGGATTCGAGCAAATGACATTGATGGATGGATTCTCTGGCTACAATCAAATAAAGATGCATCCTGAAGATGAAAGACACACATCATTTCAGACTCCATTTGGCGTGTATTGCTACACAGTCATGCCATTCGGTCTAAAAAATGCGGGTGAAACATATCAGAGGGCTAAGATGAAGATATTCCAAGATACACAACACAAGACGGTCGAATGTTATGTCGACGACCTCGCCGTCAGGAGCAAAAGAAAAGAAGACCACCTTAAAGATCTTCGAGAAGTCTTCCTTCGACTTCGCAAACACAAACTGCAGATGAATCCACTAAAGTGCTTCTTCGGTGTCTCATCGGGTAAGTTTCTCGGATTCATAGTTTGGAAAGGCGGAATAGAGCTTGACCCCACCAAAGTCAAGGCTATCCTGGAAATGCCATCTCCAAGAACTGTAAGAGAGCTAAAAGGGCTTCAAGGAAGGTCGGCATACATTCAACGGTTCATCTCCAATCTGTCAGGGAAGTGCCGTTCATTCTCTCGCCTAATGAACAAAAGGTGTGGACTTTGTTTGGGATGCGGAATGTGAAGCCGCATTTCAAGACTTCAAGACATACCTGACCAAACCTCCAGTGTTGGTAGCCCCCACAACTGGAAAACCATTCATCTTATACACACGAGCTCTCGATTACTCTTTGGGCGCTCTACTGGCACAAGAAAATGATGAGGGAAAAGAAGCTGCTCTATATTACCTCACCAGCATGTTAGTAGGTGCAGAGCATCGCTACTCCCCAGTCGAAAAAGAATGTCTTGCAGTGATGTTCGCCGTACAAAAGCTGCGTCACTATCTGCTGTCCAATACAGTATACCTGATTTCGAGGATCAATCTCTTAAAGGTCCTTGTCACAAAAACAGGTTCTCTCAATGCCCAATTGTTAAAATGGTCCAGCCTTCTGTCGCAATTCGATATTAGGTATGTACCACAAAAGGCAATCAAATGCCAAGCTCTAGCAGACTTTCTTGCAGAGCACCCATTGCCTAAAGATTCTCCACTAAGGGATGTCTCCCAGACAAGTCTGTCTACAATGTGGAAACTTCCTTACCAAATGCTTCCTGGGACATGTACTTTGACAGCCCAACTAGGATGAATGAAAACGGAAAGCAAATATAGGGAATTGGCATCCTCTTTGTCAGTCCCGACAAATACATGATTCCACACGCTTTCTCGCTACTGGAACCATTTTCAAACAATGCAGCTGAGTACCAAGCCCTGATTATAGGATTGGAACTCGCCCTCAAATCTGGTATCACCATACTGGAAGCTTTTGGGGACTCTCAACTGATCAACAACCAGATGAATTAGAAATTTGAAGTCAGGAAGCCTGATCTGTTGCCATACTGCAACAAGGCACAATCGCTTAGACAAAAGTTTGACATCTGTCACATCACCAACATCCCCAGAGGTGAAACCATCCGTGCAGATGCCCTTGCTGGACTTGTCACGTCTATGGCAATCCAAGAAGGGGAAAACTTGTAAATCACAGTGTGTCAAAAAAGGATTCTCCCTCCTCTTAACACACACCAAGCAGTTGTTGAATGCCACCAAGTGGTTAGAAGTCGGATGTCCATCCTCAAACCTTCGATCGACGACTGGAGAGATCCGTTCATTGATTACATTATGTTCGGAATCCTACCTGAAGATCCGAAAGAACGGGTAAGCCTTCAAAGACGAGCCCCAAACTTTCATTTGGATATTCCTTCAAAACTGCTTTACAAAAAATCCTTCAATGGAGTACTTCTACGCTGCTTGTCACAATAAGAAGTTGAGGAAACTCTAAAAAAAGTACATGCTGGTCTTTGTGGAGCTCATTAGGCCAGTCCTAAGCTCTACGATCATATAAAAAGGTTAGGTTATTATTGGCCTACCATGGTAGCAGACGCTATGCAATTTGCTAAACGCTGCCAACAATGCCAAGTTCATGGAGATTACGTCCACATGCCTCCAGAATTGCTACATCCTACAGCAATCTGATGGCCTGTCGAAGCCTGGGGTATGGACATCATAGGTCTTATGTCTCCCCCATCAAGCAAAGGTCATCGCTTCATCTTCGTCACTACGGATTATTTTTCCAAATGGTCAGAAGCATTTGTGCTCAGCGAAATGAAGACCTCATCAGTCCTTCAATTCTTGCGCACCAACATTATATGTCGCTTCGACATACCTAAAAGACTCATCCATCATAACGAACCACAATTTTGGGATCACAAATTCTATAGGTTCTGCGACAGGTACAAAATTCAAAATTGTCATTCGACTCCTTACAATCCGGCGGCGAACGAACTGGCAGAAGTCTTCAACAAGACACTCTGCAAAATTCTCAAGAAAATGGTCTCTAGTCACAAAAGAGACTGGGGAGACAAACTACCTGAAGCTTTGTGGGCCTATCGAACCACCGTTCGAGGACCAACCCATAGTACACCATTCTCTTTTGTCTATGGATGTGAAGTTGTTGATCCTTTGGAAGTACAAATTCCTTCCTTAAAGGTATCTTTGCAAAATGACATGACGCAAGAAAGCAATGTCAAATTGAGACTCCAAGAACTGGATAATCTTGATGAAAGATTGCTTAAAGCTCTACAAAGCATTGAGCTGTACCAAGCACCCATGGCAGGATCTTTCGATAAGAAGGTCAGGCAACACACCTATAAAAAGGTTGACTTGGTTCTTGCAGTAAAAAGAACAATGGTTTTCGCCTACAAATCCAAAGGCAAATTCAAACCAAAATGGGAGGGACCCTTCGTCATCGACAAAGTCTTCTCCAACGGCGCATACGCTCTTCTAAACATGGAGGGCGACTGATGTATGCTGCCCATCAATGGCAAGTTCTTGAAGCGGTACTACCCTTGAAGACTTACGCCACCGGGTCAGAGCAATGCCTGCACGATCAAAGACTATTTCCAGGTACCTGCTAGTCAATCCCACTTCTTTTGGAATTTTCATCCTTATGTTGAAATTTCTAAAAGAAAAAAAACTCCCAAAACAATGCTTACTTTCATAGTTTCATTGCTAAAAAAAAAAATCCAAAAACTCCAAGTTTAGGAGCCTCTTCCCGGACTTGACCAAATTTTCGATCCTTGAACCCAAAATTCATGGTTTGAAAAAAAAATCAGGACTCAAGAATTTCCACCCTAGTCCACCCCGACTTTTACAACAAAAATTGGTTTTAAGTCAAAATTTACAACCCTCATGTCTTTAAAAAAATGGTTTTTTAAAAGAAACCACAGGGAAACGACACTCAGTTGATACTTGCAAAACCCAAAAATCGGAAGGATGCGAACCCCATTCAATACTTCCAAAAACAATTTGCAAGAAAGCGACACCTTGTCGATACTTGCAAAACTTAGAAAATCATGGAGATGCCACATTCCAGTTGATATCCACAGCCCAAATTTTCAAACCTCAAATTTCAAAAATCGTGGGGAAGTGACATTCAGTCGATACTTGCAAAACCAAAATTTTTGAAAAAAGAAAGGAAGCAACATCTAGTCGATACTTGCACCCCAATTCGTGAGGAAGCGACATCCAGTCGATACTCGCACCCCAATTCGCGAGGAGGTGACATTCCATCGATACTCGCATACCGAATGAGTAAGGAGGCAACATTCCATCGATACTTGCAATACCATTCAGTAGGGAGGTGTCTTTTTAGTCGATACTTGCATTTTTGAAAACCAAAACCTGGCTTTTATGTCAACAAAAAAACATCGGCTTTCACGCCAAAACCAAAGCCTGGCTTCTACGCCAAAAACAAAAATCCGCTTTTACGCAAAAAACCAGAACCCGGCTTTTACGCCAAAAATCTAAAATCTGGCTTTCATGCCAACAAAACAAAACTTGGTTTTAAAAAAAAATATGACTTTCACGCCAAAAACAAAAAATCGGCTCTCATGCCTTCCCAAAATTTTGGCTTTCACGCCAATAAAAAAAATCGGCTCCTACACCACAAAAACCTGGCTCTCATGCCAATTCAAAAATCAGTTCCTATGCCACAAAACCTGGCTTCCATGCCAATTCAAAAATTGGCTCCTATGCCACAAAACCTGGCTCTCATGCCAATTCAAAAAAACCGCTTTCATGCGACTTAAAAAAACCGGCTTTCATGCCACTTCAAAGAACCGGCTTTCATGCCACCTCAAAAGTTCGGCTTTCATGCCAATTCAAAAAAAAAAAAAAATGGCTTTCATGCCATCTCAAAACACTTTGGCTTCCATGCCACAAAATTCGGCTCCCATGCCATATAAAAATCGAGCTTTCAAGCTATCAAAAAACCGGGCTTTCACCACAAAATCTGCCTTTCATGCCCAAAACAACCCTTTGACAAAGATTTTCACAAAATGATAACCTTTTGATCAAATTTCCAAACAAACATCCTACTTTTGCATATTTTCATCAAAAAGAATTTGAGCAAGGGGTATATAAGGTACCAAAGATGTTTTGTACATGGAGGTACCAAAAAAAGAAAAGAAAAGGAGTTTGTTACAAAAGTCAGGAGCTCAGTCTAACATGGTATTCAACCAAAGATTCAACTCCTCAAGCAGACTCTTGGCCTTAGCCTCTGAAGCTTCTAGGCCACGCTTCTTCAAATTTTTTCCATAAAATGCGGCAGAACGTCGCGACCCATCTGCAGCACGGGGAAGCTCTTCCCTAAGAATCTGTCATTGCTCCTACTCTTGAGTCTTCTTCCGGAGATTGCTCTCAGCCTCCTCGACTTAGCGAATCAGAGTCCCTTCTCTAGCACGAGCTTCCACGATGGCGACCCATTTTGCAGCAGCTTGTTCCTCCAATAGCTCAAGACACTGCCTGGTCTCAACGACCTCCCTATCTACACAGCGCGGGTCTTCTGTTAGTTCAATGATAGCCAACTCAGTGACATTCCTCTCCCAAACGAATTGCTTCCGAGTTCGCGAGATCTCGTTCAGCTAAGATTTGACCTCGCCAGAAGGCTTCAAAAACATCTCATTGAAGAAGTCACCACTTGGGAAGTTCTTGGTCTCATTCCACTGTTGCCTAGAGCTATGACTTCATCAATGAAAGCCTTCGCACCTGCAGTGTCCAGACCGACCTTTTTGCTATCAGCAAGGATGTCCTATACATGCTTGATCATGTTAAAGCCAGCTTCTAAGTGGCCAGAAGAAAGAGTTTCGACCCATGAGCTCAAAATGCTCTTCAACACTTTCTTCGCATACTCAAGAGATGGCTCGGATGAAGGCACGCCCCTCTCCATTGGTCGACTGCCCGTGTCATTCCCTGTTGGAGGAGTGATCATCAAACTCTTTCTAATCGGAGGCACTAGCGATGGAATCTTCTTTGAAGATTTCATCTTTGCTGCATTGAAACTGGAAGAAGAAGTCCCTATTTCATCTCACCGGGTGGCCCGTTTTCCGCCCTTTCCGCGTTTCGAGAGTTCCAACCCCTATGGTTTTCTGAAAATCTGATTTTCTATGCTCGAAATAGACTGATCTTCATCAATATTTCGGATCCGCCATTAAGAGCATGAAATCATCATTGATCGCTCAAGATCACCAACCGGTTGACCAAGAAAGTACACTCTTTGTCTGACCGATTGAGAAATCGACAAGACAGATGTCACCAGCCCGCTGGTATCAACCAATGTCTGAAGTTGCATCGGCATCCGACATCAAACAACATGTAGATCCATCGGCGAGCATCACAAGAAGAATTTCAAAAGACGTGGCATGGCCCGCAACTCTTCAAATGCCCTAGTGATTACTTAATGCTGTTAATTGACCCATTTTATGACAACTTAATGCAGTCATTAACCCATTATTTTGGATGACCCAATCAGAATCAAGCAAATGGAAGTTACAAATCCAAGTAATCATGACATTAAAACCATGAAACTCCCCTCATCATAGAGATTAAGGGTGATTAAATGCCCATCATTCTCCACCGACCAATCAGAAGCCAAGAAAAAGGAGTTACAAAATCAAGAATTAAAACTTGTAACTCCTCCCATCATGGAACATCAATGCCATCAATTCCCTCATCATGGGTCATAAATCCCATAAATCACTCCATGGCTACTAAGAGCCTATAAAAAGGGGGTAATTCCAAGAGATCTAGAGACGGACATATACACACGGATAGAGAGAGATACGCAGACACATAGAGAGATCCATACTCACAAGCAAGGAAGAAAAACTCTGAAGAAATCCTGCTACTCTGCTGCTGAAACACCACAAGGTGATCGAAGTCCCTTGGGGGGCCGCCCCCCCAAGGCCTCCTCTTTCCTTCTATCCAACATGGCTACTTTAGCCCGTTTACTAGGATTTTCATTGGATATTGGACCTCTCCTTGGTCTTTATCCTCTAAAAAACTGAGGTCCAAGCCAAGCCAAAGAATCAAAGCATCAAGCATTCTCATCTGAAGGACGATGGCGAAGTCCATACATGACTTGCGACTGTCGATCTGAACGAGTCCCCACAATCTCCTGAGAAGTCAGATACCTTTTCTTACTTTTCTATTGTATTATGTATTATTTGTAAAGAGACAAAAATCACATTTCTTGTCTTTCATTATGGATAAGATTTTTAAATCGCGTTTCACGGCACAAAATCACCTTCTACGGCACAAAACTGCCTTCTACGGTAAAAAATCGCCTTTCACAGCAAACAAAATGAAATCGCTTCTCACGTCATTTAAGAAATTGTGTCTCTTTCTTAAAATATATGTGCAATGGAAAGTTAGAAAGAAGAATTGATTTTCTTTCTACTTGTGAAGGTGAATCTCCGCATCACCACTTCAAATTCCAAGTAGAATAGAAAATCTGGCATACTCATACAAAAAAATGTTGATGACTCGCTTTTCCTCCTTCGCCATACTCTCGGTAGGCCCAGGGGTGGGAAGGAGAGGACGAAAGGTTAGAGCCCCCATCAGTTCTTTTGGATCTTCAGGTAGGATTCCAAACATAATGTAATCAAAGAATGGATCCCTCCAGTCGCCAATCGGAGGTTTGAGGATGGACATCCGACTTCCAACCACTTGGTGGCATTTAGCAACTGCTTGGTGTGTGTTAAGATCAGGCTTCCTGACTTCAAATTTCTGATTCATCTGGTTGACGATCAGTTGAGAGTCCCCAAAAGCTTCCAGCATGGTGATGCCAGATTCAAGGACGAGTTCCAATCCCATAATCAAGGCTTAGTACTTAGCTGCGTTGTTTGAACATGGTTTCAGTAGCGAGAAAGCGTGTGGAATCATGTATTTTCCGGGACTAACAAAGAGGATGCCAATTCCCAATATTTGCTTTCCTTTTTTCATTTTTCCTGGCTACGCCATCAGAGTACATGTCCCAGGAAGCATTTGGTAAGGAAGTTTCCACAGTGTAGACAGATTCGTCTAGGAGATCATCCCTTAGTGGAGAATCTTTAGGTAATGGGTGCTCTGCAAGAATGTCTACTAGAGCTTGGCCTTTGATCGCCTTTTGTGGTACATACCTAATATCGAATTACGACAGAAGGATGAACCATTTTGCCAATCGGGCATTAAGAGAAACTGCTTTTGTGACAAGGACCTTTAAGAGATTGATCCTCAAAACCAGGTATACTGTGTTGGACAGCAAATAATGACGCAACTTTTGTACGAACATCACTACAATGCATTCTTTTTCAACTGGAGAGTAGCGATGCTCTGCACCTATCAACATATGGTTGAGGTAATTTAGAGCAACTTCTTTTCCCTCGTCATTTTCTTGTGCCAGTAGAGCGCCCAAAGAGTAATTGAGAGCTCTTGTGTACAAGATGAATGGTTTTCCAATTGTGGGGGCAGCCAACACTAGAGGTTTGGTCAGGTATGTTTTGATGTCTTGAAATGCAACTTCATAATTTAGCATCCAAAACAAGTCCACACTTTTCTTCGTTAGGCGAGAGAATGGACGGCACTTTCCTGACAGATTGGTGATGAACCGTCGAATGTATGCCAACCTTCCTTGAAGCCCTTTTAGTTCTCTTAGGGTTCTTGGAGATGGCATTTCTAGGATAGCCTTGACTTTGGTGGGGTCAAGTTCTATTCCGCCTTTCCGAACTATGAATCCGAGAAACTTACCCGATAAGACACCGAAGAAGCGCTTTAGTGGATTCATCTGCAGTTTGTGTTTGCGAAGTCGAAGGAAGACTTCCCGAAGATCTTTGAGATGGTCTTCTTTTCTTCTGCTTTTGACGGCGAGGTCATCAACGTAACATTCGACCATCTTGTGCAACATATCTTTGAATTTGTTTATCATAGCCCTCTGATATGTTGCACCTTCATTTTTCAGACCAAATGGCATGACTGTGTAGCAATACACGCCAAATGGAGTCCGAAATGATTTGTCTTTCATCTTTAGGATGCATCTTTATCTGATTATAGCCAGAGAATCCATCCATGAATGTCATTCACTCGAATCCGTAGGTGTTTTCGATCATCACCTTAGGTATGGGGAGCGGAAATTCATCTTTAGGGCATGCATTATTCAGGTCTCTATTGTCAATACAGACCCTGATATGCCCATTTTTCTTTGTCACGGGGACGATGTTGGCCAACCATTCAGGATGCTGTTCCTCGCGAATGAAGCCAACGCTTTTGAGTTTCTGAACTTCTTGTTCAATTTTGTCCATCACATCAGGACGGAATCTTCTTTGGCCTTATTTGACATGCTTGATATCTTTTTGCAGATTGAGTTTGTGGCCTACTATTGTGGGGTCTAAGCCAGGCATTTCAGAGTAAGACCATGCAAAACAATCAACGAACTCGCGAAGAAAAGCGATATACTCGGGTAACTCATCATCCTTTATATTCTTAGTTATGAATACAGGACGTGGGTTATTAGGTGTCCCCAAGTCTATCTTTTGAACAAGATTGAAAGTCCTGGGATCCTAACCCTAAAGGGGGGGGGGTGAATAGGGTGTGCTACAAATATGACCAATTTAGACTAATTTTAAATTCTTAACATAAACTAGTCACAAGTGATGATAAACAATCTAAATGCGAAAGCTAATATAAACAATCACCACAAAAGCAAGCACCACAACACAAAGGTTTATAGTGGTTCGGCCTCAATGCCTACGTCCACTACCGGCTCGTGATCCAATCACCCCACTGGATTTCCACTATTTATGCTTTCCAATAGGCTAAGCAATAACCTTTACAATGTTGTTTTTACTAGGCTCAACAACAACTTTACAAGATGCTTTTCTAGGCTAAGCAATAACCTTTACACAATGCTTTTCTTAGGCTAAGCAATAACCTTTACAAATAAGGATTTCTCTAAGAAGGTGTCTTCACAAAAGAACACTCTAAGAGATACAATTTAAAGCTCAATGTAATTGCCTCTAAAATAGGCTAATGTGAAAGTAAAAAACAAACTCACACAAATACTAAATGAATGCAAAGATGTATGCTCATGATGTGTGTGTGTGATAACTTCAATCAAGTTACAAACAAAGCTCAATTAATATATTGCTTAAATCAATTCAAAGTTTAAGGCTCATAAAAGATTTGATTGAAGTTTGATGCAAATCACATGTATGAATATCAACTTGTTAATGATATGAAAATCAAAGATTCACAAGTTGTATGAAAATGACTAACTTAGAACATGTGATGCATGTGCAATGTTGTTTTCAAAACTAAACAAGTTTAACTAAAGTTCAAATGAATGAAAACAACAAACAATGTTTCAACCAAGTAAAAGACTCATGCTATGAAAGAAAAACAAAGATTTTTTCTAAGCATGATTAAGAAAGTTTTTTAAAACAACTTGGATTGAAAACAAAGTGAGGAATCCAATCTTAATTAGATCAAAGATTAAGAGAAGAATGGATTCAACACATCAGAGTTATCATGCTAAAATAATTTACCAATAATTAGAACAAAGCATATAACCTATGATTAAGAGAGGTAGAGCTTACTTAGAGATTTAACTTCATTAATCCAAGCATTACCTCTCCAAATGATTCTTTGGTCTCTCTTGGTTCATCCCCTTTATCTTGTCTCAATACACCTCAAAGAAGGCTTAAAAATCTCCAACTTTGACAAAGGAAAGAACTACATTTTATAGCCAAAAAATGCCCAACGGCTAGTCCCCGGTCGACCTGGAAACAGGGCCCGGTCGACCTGGCCTTCACAACGGTCATAAAAATGACCGTTTGAAAAGGGGCAACTGCTCTTTGGCCGGTCGACCAGGCATGTGTGGCCGGTTGACCTGGACCGGCCACACTGCAGGTCGACCCCCTGGGACCAAAATTCCCAACTTTTGCATATTTAAAGGTTTTTCTAAGAGGGGAGTTTTTGGCCATTAAATCAAGCTTGGAAAACATGTTTTAAATCAAACTAAATGGTTTAAAAACATGAAACACAAAAAGCCTAAAATGATTTGAAACTTTAAAACCAAAGGCTTGCTTGATTTGATAAAACTCTTTTCACATTTAAATGCATCCAATATCTAAAACCAAAACATGCATAAATCAAGATTTCTACATGTCTAAAAACCAATGCATGTGAAAATCAAGATTTCAAGATATTCTAAACCAATGCAAGTGTGTAAATTCAAATGATGCTAATATGAAAATGCATCCATCAAATTACAATATACAAAATTCCTAACAATCTCCCCCTTTGCAATTTGATGGCAACTTACTCATCATTGAATTATCACACCAAGTCTTCAGCTCCCCCTAAGCTGGAAAAGTCTTGAAATCTTCTTGGATGCTCCTCTTAGCTTGGGCTCTTGGGCTCTTTTCTTCATTCTTCATGATGCTTGGTGCTTGATCATTCTTCAATCCTTCTTTCTTCTATTAGCTCTCCCCCTTTGACCATGCCTCTCTCTCCCTTTGGCAAGGTATGTATTCTCTCCCCCTGTAGAAGATCATACAAAACCTCCCCTTAGGAAGCTTGGACATTCTCTTCACCCTTTTGAGAACTTGAATGCTCTCTCCCCCTTTGACATTAAATTGCAAAGGTACCTACACACATGAAACAAGGAAAATACCTTTTAGTAGCACCTGTTAACAAAAGAAATTGAAAATGAAATACATAACAGGCTATCATGTATGGAATAAGACTCTAAGGGTTCAAAGGCAATCCAAGGGTCAATTTGATCAAAACTAATACTTCCTATGAAGGTTTACACTCCCCCTCAATCCATTCTCTCCTTTTGTCAAACTTTTGACAAAGATTTAACTATTAGGTGCAAGAAGAAGATGGTTTAACCAATTGAGGGTCAACTTCAAGAGAAGGATTAGATTCGTTTAACTATAAGGCTCAATATGATCAAATTACCAAAAGAAAGCAAGGTCTAATGAGAAAAGCAATCATGGATACCAATTGGAAAAACAAACAATACCAATTGAGATTCAAAGATAAGTCTATAAAATCAATCACTCTAAAATGGATTTAAAAATATAACTATTAGGAAAAATCCAAATTAGAGCTATCCATGATAAAATGGGGTTTACTTAAACATAGCATTAAATAATTTAACTATGAAAATCATATGCTATGAAAGTTTTGAAATCATTTCATTCAATCAATAAATATGACTATTAAGTGCAAAAGATGAGTGAAATGACATTCAAACATGAAGCCTACCTCAACAAGTAACCAACCAATATTATGAACACATAAACATGGTGGTCATGAGATTTACCTATATGAGCAAGAGAGGCGGCAATCATGAAAATTATGATGCTAATGGAATGTAACATGGAATGAAAACATATAACTATCAAGATTAATCCAATGTACACATGGTCTATCACATACACAAGATAAGACATCAATTGGATATGAAATCAATGGAAAATTATACCAAATGAAACCAATTGAATATGACAACATGATTAATAGCAAAGATGTGACAAACACAAAATTCCATGAAGCAACATAAATGGATATTCATCACTTTTAATGATATAACTAATAAGCATTGTGATGAACAAGAGAAATTGCAATGCAAAAGGATACACTCTTGGAAATGCATGCAATTTTCAAAGTGTCAAAATCATATGAATTCTACTACTAAGATATCCATCAAACATATAGGTATAACTATGAAAAACAAGGAGTGGATCTCAAAGAATTTCATATGATCAAGAACACTACTATGAAGTTGAAAACATGTATAAAGATGACATCACTTAGAGAATACACATGAATCAACATCATAACCATCCAAAAAGAAATGACTAGAGTGCATAGAGGATGGATTTGAGTTCTAGTATGGTATCTACAAATATAACTAATATCACAACCATACATGGAACCAATAGACATTTGCATATAAAAAGAATGTAAACAAATAAGCAAGGATGCAAACAACATTCATTTCCATTTCTAAGATAATGAAACCAAAAGGAAAGGAAATGAGAACATGGAACATGCTTAGATGATTATAACTAATGATGTTATAGAGCATTTCCATTCAAACAATCTTCAAATCATTTTGATAAACAAAATCCAACAATGAGCATATTAAGTAAATGATTTTGAAGATCAATTTTCAACATTGTATTTTAAAAGATATAACTTAAATGAAACACATACAAGTTGATTTTTCAAAACAATGATTTTCCATATAAAAGTATAACTTAGAAATCCATGGAAAACTTAAGTCGATTCAAATCATTTGTTCAAATAATCTTACCATGACATCTACACAAATGATTTTGCAACAACAATTGATCATGAATAATCTAGCTATGAAAGCTTTTGAAATCACAATCAATTGATCATGTAAAGAAATGCAATGCAAGTCATGTAACTCAATGAGTGCAAAAAGCAAATCTAACATGATGAAATTATAATCAAAAGATTTTGAAAACCATGATATGTAACTAGAATGGTGCATGAAGACAAAATCAATTGATCATAAAGAAACAATGCATTTGAAGAAATGTAACTAAGAAAGAACAAAATGCAAATGCAACATGACCAACAATATGATTTAACTATTAAAGAATAGGTTGGTCAAGGAGGTACAAGGCCTTAAGGTTGGTCTAAGTAAATAACTTTAGGAATCCACCTAAGGTCTTGAGATGGTTGATCTTTGAGGTCTTGTTTTGGAGTCCCACCAACTATAGGAGATTTGACTTGATATATTTTCAATTTGAACTTATCACCATGATATTTAGATTTGACTAAATTTAGCTTAGATTGGTGATTAGTCTTTTGACGTTGGTGAGTTTGTTTCTTAGGGGATTGATTCACTTTTCTTTTCTTCTTATTTTCTCCCTTTACTTGACTTTTGAATTTTAAATTTAAGTTTGCAACTTTCTTCAAAAGTTCTTTCATGGGTTGATATAAGGGAGATAGGTTGAGAAGCTTTTTATTTATAGATTCTTTTAAACTTGGTTTAACTTGTTTAAACCTTTTAGAATCTATTTTAGGAGACTCCATTTTAATTGACTTAACTTGTTTAATCTTTTTGGAGTCTTCTTACCCTTCATAGATTTAGATTCTACCTTTTTGGGTTCAAAGTTGGGTTTAGACACATGGCTTCTTCTTAGTTTGCACTCAAACCTAAAATGCCCTTCAATGCCACAATAAATACATTTAGTTTTGGGCAAAGGAGAAAGAGTGCTAGAGAAAGAGGACTCACCTTTCACAAAAGTGTTGGTGAATTTAGGGTCTTGTGAAGTATATTTATCAAAACCAAGACCCGTCCTATCTCCATGAGGTTTACCCAATTTAAATAATTTTTCAAGTCTTTCTTCACTTTGGGTAAACTCGCACTCATACTTTTGTTTAAACCCTTCAAGTTGAGTGACTTTGGTTATAAGGATTGAATTTTCATTTTTGACTTTTGAAAGTTCATTTTCAATTTCCTTATAGTTGCTTAGCTCTTCATTGGCAAGTTTTAATTCAAGTTTTAGTTCATTAACAACTTTAGATCCAAGTTCTAAGGTTTTTAACTTACTTTGAACATTTGACATGTTTTCCATGGAAATTGTCAACTTGGATTCTAAATTGATAAAGTCTTTGTCTTGCCTTTTTAATTGATCTCTTAGGTTTAAGTTTTCCTTTTTAAGATCATCATAACTTATCTTAATCTCATTTTGTTCATCTTTGATATTGGATAAGTTATTTAAAGAGATCATGAACTTAGAGTCCAAACATTTTATTACTTCTTCTTTTTCTCTAAGTTCATCTTTTGAAGAAACTAATTGTTTGTTTAGATTTATAGATTCTTCTCTTAACTTTTTATTTTTCTTCTCAAGCTTTAAGGATAATTCATATAATTCTTCAAAGGCTTGTTGAAGATCATCTTCATCATAATCATTTTCTTCCTCTTTTGAATCAAATTGAGATTCATTTAATTGAGGGTTTGAATCTCCAATAGAAGGAAGAATGAGGGGTCTAGGAGAATCTACAAAAGAATCTAAACTATCTATCATAGTGGAATCCACCCTAATGATTTTCATATAATCACAACTCTAGGGTTTTGACTCTAGGTTTTTACACCTATTCAAGAGTTCCAAACACTTGATCCAAAAAGATAGAGCACTTGGCTCTGATACCAATTGAAAGTCCTGGGATCCTAACCCTAGGGGGGGGTGTGAATAGGGTGTGCTACAAATATGACCAATTTAGACTAATTTTAAATTCTTAACATAAACTAGTCACAAGTGATGATAAACAATCTAAATGTGGAAGCTAATATAAACAATCACCACAATACAAAGGTTTATAGTGGTTCGGCCTCAATGCCTACGTCCACTACCGGCTTGTGATCCAATCAACCCACCGGATTTCCACTATTTATGCTTTTCAATAGGCTAAGCAATAACCTTTACAATGTTGTTTTTACTAGGCTCAACAACAACCTTTACAAGATGCTTTTCTAGGCTAAGCAATAACCTTTACACAATGTTTTTCTTAGGCTAAGCAATAACCTTTACAAATAAGGATTTCTCTAAGAAGGTGTCTTCACAAAAGAACACTCTAAGAGATACAATTTAAAGCTCAATGTAATTGCCTCTAAAATAGGCTAATGTGAAAGTAAAAAACAAACTCACACAAATACTAAATGAATGCAAAGATGTATGCTCATGATGTGTGTGTGTGATAACTTCAATCAAGTTACAAACAAAGCTCAATTAATATATTGCTTAAATCAATTCAAAGTTTAAGGCTCATAAAAGATTTAATTGAAGTTTGATGCAAATCACATGTATGAATATCAACTTGTTAATGAAATGAAAATCAAAGATTCACAAGTTGTATGAAATGACTAACTTAGAACATGTGATGCATGTGCAATGTTGTTTTCAAAACTAAACAAGTTTAACTAAAGTTGAAATGAATGAAAACAACAAACAATGTTTCAACCAAGTAAAAGACTCATGCTATGAAAGAAAAACAAAGATTTTGTCTTAAGCATGATTAAGAAAGTTTTTTAAAACAACTTGGATTGAAAACAAAGTGAGGAATCCAATCTTAATTAGGTCAAAGATTAAGAGAAGAATGGATTCAACACATCATAGTTAACATGCTAAAATCATTTACCAATAATTAGAACAAAGCATATAACCTATGATTAAGAGAGGTAGAGCTTACTTAGAGATTTAACTTCATTAATCCAAGCATTAGCTCTCCAAATGATTCTTTGGTCTCTCTTGGTTCGTCCCCTTTATCTTGTCTCAATACACCTCAAAGAAGGCTTAAAAATCTCCAACTTTGACAAAGGAAAGAACTACATTTTATAGCCAAAAAATGCCCAACGGCTAGTCCCTGGTCGACCTGGAAACAGGGCCCGATCGACCTGGCCTTCACAACGGTCATAAAAATGACCGTTTGAAAAGGGGCAACGGCTCTTTGGCCGGTCGACCGGCCACACTGCAGGTCGACCCCCTGGGACCAAAATTCCCAACTTTTGCATATTTAAAGGTTTTTCTTGGAGGGGATTTTTGGGCCATTAAATCAAGCTTGGAAAACATGTTTTAAATCAAACTAAATGGTTTAAAAACATGAAACACAAAAAGCCTAAAATGATTTGAAACTTTAAAACCAAAGGCTTGCTTGATTTGATAAAACTCTTTTCACATTTAAATGCATCCAATATCTAAAACCAAAACTTGCATAAATCAAGATTTCTACAAGTCTAAAAACCAATGCATGTGAAAATCAAGATTTCAAGATATTCTAAACCACCAAGTGTGTAAATTCAAATGATGCTAATATGAAAATGCATCCATCAAATTGCAATATACAAAATTCCTAACAAAGATATTCTATTGGAAGGTTTGAAAGTGGTTCCTCCATATTGTTTTCGGAGGCTTCCAACTTAACAAGACCTTCTTGAGTTCCAAAGGCATTTACAGACCAAGGCGTTTGATGGACCCGATTTTTTCCTCTCTTCCTCCTCTCCTCTTCCATCCCGTTTGTCCCCGGGGTCGCTGAGAGGAGAGATCGAAATGGAAATGGGAGGAAAGGTAGAGAAAAAAAAAGAGCATGTTATGTTTTGTACGGGTATGCCAGATTTTCTATACTTAAAATTTAGAAATGGTGATCCGGAGATCCACCTTCGGAAGTAGAAAGGAAATCGACCTTTTTCTAACTTTCCAAATTGCACATATATTTAAGAAAAGAGACATTTTTCTGAATGCCGTGAGAGGCGATTTTGTTTACCGTAAAAGGCGATTTGGTGCCGTGAAAGGCGATTTTGTGCCGTGAAAGGCGATTTTGCCGTGAAAGGCGATTTACAAATCTCATCAAAACGAAAGACAAGAATTGTGATTTTTTTATCTCTTAAAGAAAATACAAAGTACAATAGAAAAGTTAGAAAGGGAATCTTACTTCTCAGGAGATCGTGGGGACCAGATCGACGATCGCAAGTCATGTATGTGTTAGGGATTTTGTGTATTGCAATTTCATGGATTCATTATCATATTAGCATCATTTAAATTTTCACACATGCATTGTTTTAGAAAAACTTAAAATCTTGATTTACACATGCATTGTTAGAAATATTGATTTATGCATGTTTTGATTTTAAACTTGGATGTATTTTAATTTGAAAAGAAGTTTTATGAATCAAGCTAGCCTATGTTTTAAATCTTTCAAATAACTTTAGGCTTTTTATGTTTCATGATTTTAACCCTGTTAGTTTGATTTAAATCATGATTCCAAGCTTGATTTAGGGGCCCAAAAGTTCCCACAAGAAATCACTTTGAAATATGCATTTTTAGGGAATTTTGGTCCCAGGCCTGGGTCGACCTGCAGTGTGGCTGGTCGACCGAGCCCACTGCGGGTCGACGGGGAAAAGAGCCGTTGTGCCTTTTTTCAAATGGTCAGATTTATGACCGTTGAAGGCCAGGTCGACCGGGGATAGGGCAGGTCGACCAGGGAGACGCATGAACTCAATTTTTGAGTATAAATACAAGTTCATTCCTTTGGAAAAAGAGTTGAAAATGAGAGGAACCAAGAGCCACTCTTGAGGTGTTTGGAGACAAGACAAAGGGGATGAACTAAGAGAGACCAAGTGGTCATTTGGAGAGCTAAAGCTTGGATTAATGAAGTTAAATCTCTAAGTAAGCTTTACCTTTCTTAATCATATGTTATATGTTTTGTTTAAATGATTGGTAAATGAATTTTAGCATTATAACTATGATGTGTTGAATCCATTCTTCTTTTAATCTTTGATCTAAGTTAGATTGGATTCTTCACTTTGATTTCAATCCAAGTTGTTTTAAAATCTTCCTTAATCATGCTAAGCCAAAATCTTTGTTTTCTTTTAGAGCATGATTCTTTTACTTGGTTGAATCTTCATTTGTTGTTTTCATTCATTTGAACCTTAGGTAAATTAATTTGGTTTTGAAAACAACATTGCACATGCATCACATGTTTTAAGTTAATTAATTCCATACAACTTGTGAGCCTTTGGTTTTCATATCATTAACAAGTTTGTATCCATACATGTGATTTGCATTTCACTTCAACCAAATTCTTTTATGTGCCTTAAACTTTTAAATGCTTTGAGCATATATTGAGAAATCTTAACTTAATTGAAGTTATCACACACACACACACACACATCATGAGCATACACCTTTGCATTCATTTAGTGTTTGTGTGAGTTAGTTTTTCACTTACATATCTGCCTAATTAAGAGGCATTGCAATTGAGCTTTAATTGTATCTCTTAAAGTGTTTGTCTAGACACTACATTGAGAGAAAATCTTTTTATTGTAAAGGTTATTGCTTAGCCTAAGAAAAGCATTAGTGTAGAGGTTATTGCTTAGCCTTGGAAAAGCATCTTGTAAAGGTTATTGCTTAGCCAAGAAAAGCACAGTGAGAGGTTATTGTTTAGCCTAGAAAAACAACATTGTAAAGGTTATTGGTTAGCCTATTGAAAAGCATAGATAGTGGAAATCCGGTGGGGTGATTGGATTACAAGCCGGTAGTGGATGTAGGCATTGAGGCCGAACCACTATAAATCATTGTGTGATGGTGAATGCGCTGTGGTGATTCTTTTTAGCTTCCGCATTTTGTTTGTTTATCATCACTTGTGACTAGTTTATTTTTAAGAAGTTAAAATTTGTCATAATTGGTCACATATTGTAGCTCACCCTATTCACCCCCCGCCCCTCCCTCTAGGGTTAGGATCCCAGGACTTTTAGTATGGACTTCGCCATCGTCCTTCAGAAGAGAACGCTTGATGCTTTGATTCTTTGTCTTGGCTTGGACTTCAGTTTTTTAGAGGATAAGGACCAAGGGAAGGTCCTATATCCAATGAAAAACGAAGAGACGGCCTGAAGAGCTGCGTCTTGGCCATGTTGAGGAGGAGAAGAGGAGGCTTTTTCTTCGAGGAGGGGGGGGGCAAGGGATTTTGATCACCTTTGAGTGTTTGTTGCAGCAGAGTTTCTTCAGAGTAGCAGGGCTTCTGGATTTTGAGTCTTTTTTTGGGCATCTGTGTTCGGGGATCCTTTCTTCTTGGAATCACCTCCTTTTATAGGCATTTGGTAGCCTTTAGGTGACTTTATGGGCTTTAAAGCATTAAAGCCACATAATGGGAGGAGTTACAAGTTTTAATTCCTTTATTTTGTAACTCCTTTTTCTTGGCTTCTGATTGGCCGGTGGAGATAATGGGCATTTAATCTCCTTTAATCTCCATGTTGAGAGGAGTGTCATAACTTAAATGTCGTGATGACTTGGACTTGTAACTCCCATTTCCTGGAATCTGATTGGGCCGTCCAAAATAATGAGTTAATGACTGCATTTAGTTGGGTCAATTAACATCATTAAGTGGTGCCGGGAATTTGAAAAGTCGGGGGCCGTGCTGCGTCTTTTGGAATTCTTCTTGCGATGATCATCGATGGATTTTTATGTTGATCGATGTCGGATGATCATGCAACTTCAAGCATTGGTTGAGACCAGCGGGCCGGTGACATCTGTCTTGTCGATTTCTCGATCGGTTGGACAGAAAGTGTACTTTCTTGGTCAGCGTTAGGCGATCGATGACGATTTCATGCTCTTGACGGCGGGTCTGAGATGTCGACGAAGATCAGTCGTTTCCGAGCGTCGAAAATCAAATTTTTAGGAAATCACTGGGGCTAGAACTCCAGAAACGTGAAAAGAACCGGGAAAAGGGCCCCCCGGTGGAAATCCGGCGACCCGGACTTCCAGGGTCGCCGGCGACCATGGGGGGATTTTCCCCTTTGGTCATCGTTTTGTCGACCGTTTGTCGAGCTTTTTTGCCTTTTTTTTTCTCCTATATTTTTCTTGACATTTTTACTCATTTTTTGGCTTGGTTCTTCTGGAGAAAACCCAATGGGAAGTTGTGCAAAACCGGGCACAAAGTGTCCTATTTTTTGGAAAAGCCGAAGACTTTGCTGCGCAGAGTTGCTGATTTTTGTCAAGAGTCGAAACTAGGTCAAACGATGTCTGAATGACCTGAAATTCGACGTGAGGCCTCCTGAGCAGTGGATGGGACCAACCATGGGCTTTGTTTTGAGTTTTGAAGCCGTTTGGGTTCCCGTTGCTGCTAAGCTTGATCTTGCCGCGAATAAGATGTCACGCTTTGATGTGCGGTCAACCGATGTCAGATCGACTTAAAATTTGACAGGGACCCTATTGGAGTCATTTTGAGATGATCCATTAGCTCCAATTTGGATGTCATGGTTCCGGGGTGCCCCGCCACCGGTAGCCTTGATTTTCTGTCAGAGCGTCAAAGTCAGGTGAAACGTTGTCGGAATGACCTGAAATTTGCCGTGTAGCCCTTTTGAAGCATGTTGAACCCGTCCATGTACTTCGTTTGATGACTAATGGTCCCGGTGGTTCTCGCCACCGAGGGGCTTGATTTTCTTTCGGAGCGTCAAAGTCGGGTCAAACATTGTCGGATGACCTGAAATTTGACGTGGAGCCTTTTGGAGGTATTTTGAGACCATCCATAGGCTCTTATCGAAGTTTTGATGTCTTCGACGCCGCCGCAGTCAGGAGCGTTGTTTGGTTGCCGAAGGAGTGAAGTTAGGCCAAATGATGTCGGAATGGCCTAAAACTTCATGTGGACTCCTCTTTTGGTTGTCTTGAAGGATCTATCAGTTTTCAAGTGATTCTTATAAGATCTGAAGGTTGAAGCAGCAACGCCCTTTTGTAGTAGGATGTGGCTTCATGTAGCTTCTTGATGTTGTAGAGGCAAAGTGACATTTTTGGTGTCAACAAATGCCCCCTCGAGGTACAACGACGAGTAGCTTTTGGAGTCGATGTGCTGACATCAAAGAGAAACTTGAAAGAGAGCTTTCAATTTGACCAAGAGTCTTTGAGAATTTTTTTTAATAGCCTTTTGAGTTTTCAAGGGGATTGTATGATAGTGAGAGGGATCACGTACCATCTCAAGGCCAAGTTTTGAAAATGACATGAGGGAGTTGGATTTGGGTTTTCCTTTTGATCTTGTGAACCTAAGGGCTTTATATGGCGCATCAGGCGATCAAGAAGGATTTTTGGTTTTTGACCTTGTGACCTAACATGCTGTATGTGGCAGGTTAGGAGGTCGGGGTTTGATTTTTGGATTTTAACCTTGTGACCCAACAATTGGCAAGTTGGGGGGGTCAGGTTTGATTTTTGGATTTTGACCTTGTGACCCAACAAGTTGTATGTGGCAAGTTGGGGGTCAGATTTGGTTTTGACCTTGTGACCTAACAAGCTATATGTGACAAGCTAGAGGGTCAGGGATTTTTTGGTTTTGGCCTTGTGACCTAACAATCTTTATGTGGCAAGTTAGGGGACCAGGGTGTGGTTTTTTGTGGGTTGTCAATTTCAAGATTTTGGCTTAATTTGGTTCATGACGTTGGATGGTTTGGTTTTTTGAAAACTCATGAGGCTACTCTTTTTTTTTTTTTTTTGAATGGTTCAATCAACTCAAAAGAGGCATGGAACCATTTTGTATGCTCTTGGTAAGAGGAATTTTTTAAATGGAAGCCCCTTTTAGTGCCTAGGTGGTCAAATCTTATTCATGTGGGCTAGCCCATGGGACCTTAAGCTTTTGAAGATGGCTTAGATCTCACATGGTGTCATTTTGTAAAGAATATCTAAAAATATCGCTTTTGGATAGAGAATATCTAAAAATATTCTTACTTGGAGAGAATCTCTCAAGTTTCCTTTCTTTTGGGAGAGATTTTCTCAAAGTATCTCTCTTTGGGAAAGAATACTTCTCATTCCCTTTCTTTTTGGAGAAAATTTCTCAAAGAATCTTCTTTTTGGGAGAGAATATCCCAAATCTCCTTTCTTTTTGGGAAGGTTGCTAATGTTTAGCACTTACCTCCATTCTTTTCTCCTTGTTTCCTCTTTTAGTTTGCTCTCTTCTATAAAACTAAGAGGAGATTGGATCTTTGCTTCTTTGCTTTCTTTCTTTGCAAGAGTCTCCAAGAGTGCTCCAAGATCAAGAGTTCTCCTTCTTCTTCAAAGAGCTTCAAGTTTTTCTTCTTCTTCTCCATCAATGGCTTCAAATAAGTTTTCTTCCTCCACAAGAAATTTTCCATTGTAGAAGTAGAATGCCTTTTCTTTTCTTTTCTTTTCTTTGCTTTTTTTCACTTCTTTTTTTTCCACATGTTTTCTTTCTTTTTTCTTTTTTTTCACGTGCTGCCCCTTTTTTTCTTTCTCCTTCTTTTTTTTTCACGTTGTTTTTTTTTATTGGCTGTATGGACAGGTCCGTACGGACCTGGCCGTACTGCCATGTGGCAGTGGGCCACGGCCTGCTGCCCAAAATTTTTTTTTTTTTTTAAACTTCTCTCTCCTTTTTTTGTTCACCATGATAATGAAGTTTATGCACCATGATGGGGTTTATGCATTCCAAGATGTTCATGCATGTTTTTCTTTTCCTTTTTTTTTTCCTTTGATGCATCAAGATAAAAGGCTAGAATCTCTAGGTCAAGTCAACATGAATTTTGACTTTGACAAAGTTTGATTGGTTTTGACCAAGTTGGGTTGGAATTGATCAAACTTTGGTTAAAGTTTTCCTAGCATCTAATGCATGATGATTTTTGGATGCATGCTTTTAGTAAATTGATTGGGAGCATGATGATACATGCTTAGAAATCTTTTGCAAGTTTTGGGATTTGGAGATCGCAACAATGTTGAGCCATTTCCTGATCTTGCCGGATTTTGAGGAGCTTTGCAGATTTCGAAGTTTGGAGCTCGCAGCAATGTTGAGCCCTTCTTCGAGCTTGTGGAGATTTGATGAGATTTGTTTGATCTCGCAGCGATGTTTGAGTTCAAACCTTCTTTGAGGATGCTTCATTGAGCTTGTAGCAGCGTTGAGCTCATCTTCTTACTTCCTATCTTCTTCGGGATGTTTCCTTTTTTTTCGAAATTGTCCCGGAGTCATGCCAAAATTTCACTAGAAATTCTTTTTAGCAAAATTCTTTCACTTTGATGATTGATTTTTCCTTTTTTTCATCCTTTCGAGGTAGATCCTCCAGAACGAACAAGGGCAAAGAGTCTGCTACTGATGCGCCTCGTCGGTCTACCAGGTCTCCTAATGTCGCCGTACAGCAGGCTTGGGAGAAGGTCCAGTTTGTGGAGAGAAACCTGGAAGAGTGTGACTCCCTTAACCGCGATGAGATGAAACAACGATTAATCGTTCTCAAGGATGAGGAGTTCTACAGAGTTATGGTAAGCAACCGTCCTTGGGTCATGGACGATTAGAGCATTGTGCCCAAGCCTACCTTCTTCTTCGACGATGCAGTCCCTGACGACCTAACGTACCAAAGAGGGTGTTTTCAGTTCTCTTACACATCTAATGGTGAGGAGAGAACTATTTCTACCCAGTCGACCTTTGATCAGACTGTGTCGATCATGAGTCTTTCTTCCACGTGTACCAATAGGGAGGATCCTCCAAGCTGGGTGAAGAGGACCAATGTGATAAAGACCGGGGTTTTTGTTGGCGGTCCTTTCGGATATGCGGAGAAGTCACTTGTCCGCATGGACATGTTGATGCCTTCCAGTGGCTACCAAGGTTCTGACCATCCGTCGGTCAATTTGAGACCGGTTGGCCTTAGCATTTTTCTGGGTGGCGGCAACAGTTGGGTTGCCTTTTCGACTTCGTGGCCGTCTCAATGCTGATTCGAGTTGGGAATCATGGACTGATCACACCCTGCAGGTTGGGGGAGCCATTTTGAGGGTGGCCGGGATCTTCGAAGCGGTTCGCACTTTTCGAAAGACCGTGGTTTTCTCTGATGAGGCTTTTATGGCCATGCTAGAGTCATTTTCCTTCCACAAACCAACACCTTCATTGTAACGAATGGTGAGATTGGTTTTACCTTGAAGGAATTAAGCGTCATCATCGGGCTGCCTATCCTTGGCAAACTCTATGAGGAGTTTATGCCTATCGACAACGTTCTTGAGGAGCAGTCGGAGGAGTTCAGGCTCCTGTACTTTCAGCAAGAGGAGTCGAGAGGAGGAAACCGTTGATGCAGGTATGATTCCTCTCTTTCTCTTTCCATTTCTTTTCTTTGAGATTTTCTTTTTGATTTGCCTTTTCTCCCTCTTTTTCGGCGGAAGATGAGGACTTGGTGATGCCTGAGGTTCCAACTGATGAGGCAGTGATGGATCCAGTTGCAGCATCCGAAGAAGAACCGAGGGACTCTGGAGTGATTCCAGAATCTTCACCTGGTATGACTTCTTTTTTTTTTTTTTTTTGCTTTTTGTCTGTGTTGTCATCTGCTAACATGTTGCTTGTTTTCTTTTCAACTGACTTGCCACAGAATTCCGACAATTTTGAGCCATCCATGGACGCAGCTTTTGACGACGTTTTGGATGAACTCATGGAGGCAGAAAGTATTCCGTCAATCGTCGAAGAAGGTATTTGTAGCAATAACTCTGATGATATTGATTTTTTCAACAGGATCATATTCATACCTTTTTTTGTTTTGTTTTGCTGGCAGACTATGAGGTGATAGAAGAAGTTCCTCCGTCTTTCTTAGTGCCAGAGCAAGGGATGCCTGCAGTTGAACCAAAAGTAGGGACTTCTTCTTCCAGTTTTAATGCGGGAGAGTAGATTCCTTCGCCAGTGTCTCTGGTTAGAACGAGTTTAATGATCACTCCTCCAATAGGACATGACATGGGCGGTCGACCGATGGAGAGGGGCGAGCCTTCGTCCGGTCCATCTCGTGAGTATGCGAAGAAAGTGCTGAAGAGCGTTTTGAGCTCGTGGATCAAAACTCTTTCTTCTGGCCATTTAGAAGCTGGCTTTGGCATGGTCAAGCACGTATAAGACATCCTTGCTGATAGCGAAGAAGTCGGCCTGGATATTGCAGATGCCAAGGCTTTCGTTGATGAAGTCATAGCTTTAGGGAGCAAGTGGAATGAAATCAAGAGCTTCCCGAGGGGTGACTTCTTCAATGAGATGTTTTTGAAGCCTTCTAGCGAGGTCAAGTCTGAGCTGGACGAATTCTCGCAGACTCGGAAGCAATTCGTTCCGGAGAAGAACGTTACCGAGTTGGTTATCATCGGGCTGACAGAGGATCTGCGCCGTATTGATGGGGAGGTCGTTGAGACCAGGCATCGTCTTGAGCTATTGGAGGAACAACCTGCTGCGAAATGGGATGCCATTGTGAAAGCTCGTGCCAGAGAAGGGTCTCGGATTCGCCAAGTCGAGGAAGCTGAGAGCAATCTTCGAAGGGCGACTCAAGAGTACGAGCAATGGCAAATTCTTTAGGAAGAGTTTCCCCATGCTGCAGACGGATTGCGGCGTTCTGCCCATTCTATGGGAAGATCTTGAAGAAGCGTGGCCTGGAAGCTTTAGAGGCTAAGGCCAAGAGTCTGCTTGAGGAGTTGAGCCTTTGGTTGAAGACCATGTGAGCTCCTGACTTTTGTAACAAACCCTTTTTTCTTCTTTTTTTTGGTACCCGTGCATACACACATATTTTTTTTTGTACTCTTTCTTTTGTAGTGCTTGTACACATTTTTTTTTTAGAATTTCTCTTTTTTTGTATTCCCTCCTTTCACTCAAATTCTTTTGTGATAAATTCAAGCAATAGTTAAATGGGAATATTTGTTTGGAAATTTGATCAAAAGTTTGTCATTTTGTGAAAAATGAGTATCGACTAGGCGTCGCTTGATCAAAAATGAGTATCGACTAATCGAAAGGATGCTTCCAAAGGATGATCAAAATTTTGGAAGTATCGAATGGGGTTGCATCCTTTCGATTTTTGGTTTTACGAGTATCGACTAGGCGTCGCTTCCTCGCGGTTTCTTTTTGAAAAACCATTTTTGTTTAAAGACACGAGGGTCGTAAATTTTGACTTCAAACCGTTTTTGGTTGTAAAAGTCAGGGTGGACTAGGGTGGAAATTCTTGACTCCTGATTTTGTTTCAAACCAAGAATTTTGGGTTCAAGGATAAAAGATTTTTGTCAAGTCTAGGAAGAGGCTCCTAAACTTGGATTTTTGGAATTTTTTTTTAACAATGAAACTATGAAAGTAAGCATTGCTTTGAATTTTTAGAAATCTCAACATAAGGATGAAATATCTAAAAGAGACGGGTTTGACGAACGAGTACCTGAGAATAGGCTTTGGTCATGCAGGCACTGCTCTGACCCAGTGACGGAAGACATCAAGGGTAGTACCACTTCAAGAACTTGTCGTTGATGGGCAGCATACATCTGTCGCCTTCCATGTTTAGAAGTGCGTATGCGCCGTTGGAGAAGGCTTTGTCGATGACGAAGGGCCCCTCCCAGTTTGGCTCAAGTTTGCCTTTGGATTTGTGAGCAAAAACCATTAGCCTTTTCACCGCAAGAACCAAGTCGCCCTTTTTGTAGGCGCATTGCCGGACCCTTTTTTCGAAAGATCATGTCATGCGTGCTTGGTATAGCTCAATGCTTTGTAAGGTTTCGAACCGTCTTTTTTCGAGATTGTCCAGTTCTTGGAGTCTCAGTTTGACATTGCTTTCTTGCGTCATGTCATTTTGCAAAGATACCCTTAAGGAAGGAATTTGTACTTCCAAAGGGACAACAGCTTCACATCCATAGACCAAAGAGAATGGTGTGCTATGGGTTGGTCCTCGAACGGTGGTTCGATAAGCCCACAAAGCTTCAGGTAGTTTGTCTCCCCAGTCTCTTTTATGACTAGAGACCATTTTCTTAAGAATTTTGCAGAGTGTCTTGTTGAAGGCTTCTGCTAGTCCGTTTGCTACCAGATTGTACGGAGTCGAAGGACAACTTTGGATTTTGTATTTGTCACAAAACCTGTAGAATCGGTGATCCCGGAATTGTGGTCCATTATCATGAACGAATCTTTTCGGTATGCCAAAGCGACAAATAATGTTGATGCGCAAGAATTGAAGAACTGATAAGGTCTTCATTTCACTGAGCGCAAACGCTTCTGACCACTTGGAGACATAATCCGTAGCAGCGAAGATAAAGCGATGGCCTTTGCTTGACGGGGGAGAGATAGGACCTATGATGTCCATACCCCAAGCTTCGAACGGCCATGAGATTGTTGTGGGATGTAGCCATTCTGGAGGCATATGGACATAGTCTCCATGAACTTGGCATTGCCAACAGCGTTTACCAAATTGCATGGCGTCAGCTACCATGGTAGGCCAATAATATCCTAGCCTTTTTATCTGATCATTGAGCTTGGGCCCAGCCTAATGGGCTCCACAAAGACCAACATGAACTTCTTTGAGCGTTTCCTCGGCGTCTTGTTGTGACAAACAACGCAAAAGTACTCTGCCGAATGATTTTTTGCAAAGCATTTTTGAAGGTAAATCCAAATGAAAGTTTGGGGCTCGTCTTTGAACGCTTACCCGTTCTTTTGGATCTTCAGGGAGGATTCCGAACATGGTGTAATTAAAGAACGGATCTCTCCAGTCACCAATTGGAGGTTTAAGGATAGAGATTCGACTTCGGGCTAATTGGTGGCATTCAGCAACTGCTTGGTGTGTGTTAAGAGGAGGGAGAATCCTTCTTTGACACATTGTAATTTGCATGTTTTCCCTTTCCTGGATCGCCATGGATGCGGCAAGTCCAGCTAGGGCATCTGCACGGATGTTCTCACCTCTGAGGATGTGGGTGACGTGACAAATGTCAAACCTTTGGCGAAGCGATTGCGCCTTGTTGTAGTAAGGCAACAGATCAGGCTTCCTGACTTCAAATTTTGTATTCATCTGGTTGACGATCAGTTGAGAGTCCCCAAAGACTTCCATCATGGTGATGCCAGATTCGAGGGCTAGTTCTAGTCCTTCGATCAGGGCTTGGTACTCAACTGCATTGTTTGAGCATGGTTGCAGTAGCGAGAAAGCATATGGAATCATGTGCTTATCGGGGCTAACAAAGACGATGCAGACTCCTGAGATCAACTTTCTTTTTTTCATTTGTCCTGGTTGCACTGTCAAAGTACATGTCCAAGGAGGCATTTGGTGAGAAAGTCTCCACGTTGTAGACAGGTTCGTCTGGGAGATCATCTTTGAGTGGGGAATCTTTAGGCAACGGAAGCTCTGCAAGGAAGTCGCTAGAGCTTGGCCTTTGATTGCCTTTTGTGGTACATACATGATATCAAATTGTGATAGGAGGATGGACCATTTCGTCAGTCGGGCATTGAGAGAACCTACTTTTGTGACAAGGACCTTTAAGAGATTGATCCTCGAAATCAGGTATACCGTGTTGGACAACAGATAGTGACGCAGCTTTCGTACGGCAAACATCACTGCAAGGCATTCTTTCTCGACTGGAGAATAGCGATGCTCTGCGTCTACCAGCATACGGCTGAGATAGTATAGAGTAGCTTCTTTTCCTTCGTCATTCTCTTGTGCGAGCAGGGCGCCCAAGGAATGGTCGAGAGCTCTTGTGTACAAGATGAATGGTTTTTCAGTGGTAGGGGCAGCCAGTACTGGAGGTTTAGTCAGGTATGACTTGATGTCTTGAAATGCCACTTCACATTCAGCATCCCAAACAAAGTTCACACCTTTCTTCATGAGGCGGGAAAAGGGACGGCACTTTCCTGACAGATTGGAGATGAACCGTCGGATGTATGCCAACCTCCCTTGAAGCCCTTTTAGTTGTCTTAGGGTTTTTGGAGATGGCATTTCTAGGATAGCCTTGACTTTGATGGGGTCAAGTTCTATCCTGCCTTTTCGAACTATGAATCCGAGAAACTTACCCGATGAGACACCAAAGAAGCATTTTAGGGGATTCATTTGCAGTTTGTGTTTGCGAAGTCGGAGGAAGACTTCCCGAAGGTCTTTCAGATGGTCTTATTTTCTTCTGCTTTGACGGCAAGGTCATCAACGTAACATTCAACCGTCTTGTGCTGCATGTCTTGGAATATTTTCATCATAGCCCTCTGATATGTTGCACCAGCATTTTTCAGACCAAATGGCATGACTGTGTAGCAATACACGCCAAATGGGGTCCGAAATGATGTGTGTTTTTCATCTTCAGGATGCATCTTTATCTGATTGTAGCCAGAGAATCCATCCATGAATGTCATTCGCTCAAACCCACAGGTGTTGTCAATCATCACCTCTGGTATAGGGAGCGGGAACTCATCTTTGGGGCAAGCGCCATTTAGGTCTCTATAATTAATACAAACCCTAATCTGCCCATTTTTCTTTGTTACGGGGACGATATTGGCCAACCATTCAGGATGTTGTTCCTCACGGATGAAGCCGACGCTTTTAAGTTTTTGAACTTCCTGTTCAATTTTGTCAATCACGTCTGGACGGAATCTTCTTTGGCCTTGTTTGACAGGCTTGATATCTTTTTGCAGATTGAGTTTGTGGACTGCTATTTTGGGATCTTCGCTTTTGGAACGGTTCAAGCATGGAATTTGATGAGGAAGCTTCTAATCTATGGAAGAAGATTGGCTTCTCTTCTGCTGAGGTTGTCGGAACAACAAAGGAAGCAGACGTGGGATCTTCTACATCAGCAGGCATCTTTATCGGAGGTAGAGCAGGCTGAACTTGTTGAATGTCAGCTTGGCTTGACCGTATGTCATCTTCTGGCTCTGACTCTGAATCCGTGTCTTGCATGATAGACACGAAAGAGACAACAAACTTGCCCCCAGACTTTTGCTTTGTCTTCTTTGCTCTGGTTGTTATGACCAAGGGCTTGGAAGATTTGAAAGAGACAACGAAGGGAGATGAATTATTCTCTTCGGATTTACCGGAAGGTTTGTTCTCTTCCGACGATTGCTGAGGAGCCTTCCATTTATCTTTCTGGAAATTTTCGGTGAAGGGCGTTGTTTCTTCCTCCTTTTCTTCTTTTTCATCTTTGTACATCTGAGCATCTACAAAATGGACTTCTTTGCCTTTAAAGGGCTTTTTGTCTGCAAACACTCGATGTATCGAGCCATCGTTGCCAACGAACTTGATGCATTGATGTACAGTTGAAGCGATGACACCATTCTCGTGTATCCAGGGGCGTCCAAGAAGGATATTGTAGTATAAGGGGGTTCTTATTGCATACACAGTGACTTCAGAGATAAGATCACCGATTTGGAACTTGAACCTAATTTTGCCGATGGGCCTTTGAGCGCTCCCATCGTACCCAAAGATGGACACAGACGTGTGACTCAGTTTGCTAGGTGGGATGCCCAACTCTTCAAGCGTAGAAGTAGAGATGAGGTTGAGCGCAGACCCTGGGTCGATCTGGACTATGTGTATCGGCATTTATTTGATGTACCCTGTGAAGTACAGGGGTCGGTTGTGCTTTGTCTCACCTAGCAGGAGGTCATCATTACCGAAGGCAATTGTTGCACTTGCTGCTTTTTGGACTGAGAGGCATTCGATGCCTGGTCCCTCAGTTTTCTTCTTTTCTCCCTTTGAGGAAGTATTTGATTTTTTGACCCTATAGTCCATTTCAATTTGTAGGACTTGTGGGGCATGTTGGTCGACATCCGCATTCAGCCTTTGCAGTTCTGAATTGAGACTATCACGAGTTTGTGGAAACGTTCGCAATAAGTCAAGGATGTGCAGTCGTGCAGGTATGTGCTTGAAGTGCTCAATCAAGTCATACTTGAAAGCCTCGTTCAGGCCTGCATTTCATTATTGTTGCCACTTGGGGCGTTTACATTTTGTGTTCCCGAAGGATTTACATTAGAAGAAGAAGAAGGTTGGTTGTAGTTTTTGTGCTAATCCCGGCCAGATCGGGTACCTCTACCAACCTCAAGAGCTTCATGAGAAGGGTCTTCATTTGGAAGATTGCCCTTAGGATCCAAGGGTTGATCCTTCTCATTTACTGAAGATGTGTCTGCAGCAGAGTCACCATCCTCAGTGATTGCGTTACATGGAGCATTTTCCCGCAACAAGTCCTGAACAACATCCAGCAACTTTTCTCCTTCATTGAGTAATTTGTCGGTCCAGACATCTCCTATGAGATCAGGTATCTGGGACCAACTGACCAGGTCTTCTCCGGCTAAAGTTTTTTCAGGATGATCGGTCGGAAGAGCTGTGAGTTGCGACATCACGGTTTCAGGGGACGAAGGCTGAGAAGATGTTATCTCAGTGGAAGTCACCCCAGAAAACGTAGCTCCGGAAGATATACTATTAGGTGTAGCCGGAGAGTACGTGTCTTCGGTAGATGATGCTTCAGAGGCACTATCATCCTGAGCTATCTATCGCATTGCACGTTGCCCTGATGGGAGATTCCCCCAGAGTGGACTGTTGGGAATTGGACTCATCATCGGATGTGAGAGGATCATCTATCCAGCAATTTTCTCCATTTTTAGGAGTTAAGGGTGTTGGAAAATAGGTGGGCCATTCAGATAGGTTTCAAAAACTTTTTGATCCGCTTGATGCTGGGATCAACTATCTAGAAGGCAACAAACCCAATCCAGGATGTAATCCCTCAAACTCATAAACCATGTACAGCAATATATCCTATCTAGAAGATAGAAAACAGCACCTAAACATGCAACCACGAAATCCACAACATACAAGGATGTAGATTATACCTTTGGAGCTTGGTAGTGCTCTAATGGAGACTTTGAGTTCTTTCTTTGATGATGAACACCTTCACTAATCAAATCAGAATCTCCAACACCTTTTGATCTTTCACGCTATGACCCGTATCAGATTCTCTTTTCTCAAGAAGATGGTGGAATCTCCAAGAGAAAAACCCTAAATGAAACTAGAAGAGAAACTAGAAGAGGGAGAAGAAGAGGAGTGTGCAACACTTGCACACAAGGGGCTTGGGCGTGAATTCCAAAATGGAATTAATGCATGGGGACGTCCAAGGCACTCTTCTCCCCTTTTTATAGCACTTAAGCAACCACCTCATTCTAATTGAAATAGAAGTCTTACTTCCCCAACAATTAGTTGCTTACTAAATCACAATTAGAAGTCTTACTTCAAATATGATTAGTAACTTCCTCTTTTACTAATTAAAGTAGAAGTCTCACTTCCATTAATAATTAGTAACTTACTATTACCACTATTAGAAGTCTCACTTCAAATAGAAATAGTAACTTTCTATATCCTTTTAGGGTTCTACTATAATTAGTATCTTTCTAATATCTTGGGCTAGCGTGGGGACCACTAGGGATTCCTTAGAAAGCTGGCTCCAATTGGGACACGTGACCCCACATCTCATGTGCGATCCGGGCCCACAGTTAATTGCAAATAACTCCACTATATAAATGCAATTGAACTCCAGTCTTAGGAATATATTACAATGAAGACCCTAAACTTCCTCAGTACCACAAGTAGGCCCCTCCATCTATATCCATGGATCAATTGGACCTGTCCACCAAATTAGATCCATATCTTATTATCCTTGAGCCCCAATTAATTATAGTGATCATTTGGTACCGATCCAATTAACTCTTAATTGGAATGGGTGCGCACTTACCAATGATAAATTCATTAATCGGCACAAGGGGATATTAAAGATAGATTCCATCTTGACCATTGAATGTTCCCACAGCTCTACTACCACGTACCCAAATCACCGAGGTGTTGACCTACAATTGGACTCACTCATTGGTGACTCAAAGCAAATGAATAGATAGAAACTTGAGTTCATTAATGTCTCAGGATTATGAGCCTATTGCTAGGGAATTATGAGAGCAAATCTTAAAGTAAAGACACTGTATATAAGGTGCTTCTCATGGTCCTTCAATACATCCAATGTACCAGCACCATGATCCAGAATCTTACATTCTGATGATCGAGACAAATCACACTATCTCATAGTGATCAAAGTGCTGCAACCTTGTCAGATGAGATGCCCAATCTCATCATTGGTTGTGAAGATATTTAAGTATAAGATTTGCAATACATGTCTCCTGTATGTGGATCTCATCCATACACATGTATTACATCTAGTATACTTGTGGACTCCGGTTCATCTCATGAACCATTATGTCATCCGTATTAGTTATGTGCAAACAAGTAATAAAACACCATTCATCTCATTAAAGGAAAGCAATAATATATATTGATAAATAAAGAAATTAATCAATTTATTTATCATATACTGGTATTGAGACATAAAACTAACAGAGGGAGGAGGCACCTGTTGATTTTCAGGGACTTCCTGTTCCAGATTTTGATCGTGAAGATCTTTCTCTTGTTCTAAGGCAAGGCGCTGCAAGATCCACGCATACTCTTCAAGATCAGGCATGGGAGCCAAATCTTCTTCTTCGTCCGCTCCTTGTGGTTCAACATGATGGAGTTCCGCTGGAGCGTTGAAGGGTGCTAAATGAACAGCATTTTCTTGAACAGGCTCTTGGTCTCCTTCATCATTGGACCAGGATCCTTGTTGCCCATATGGGTTATACCAGATTACCGGCATGAGGTGAGATTCAGGAACCCATTCTTCAGCGTTGAGGTATTCTCCTGTTTCAAGGGATTCCTCCCACTCGTCAGTGTCACTGGCGGTGTCACTGGACTCGTATCCATCCATGGAGAATCCAATTACCGAATTGCAAGAGTATGATGCCCCCTACGTAGTTTCATTTCTGAATTGAGGTGGCATGAAATCACCAAGGGTGAATTTTCTTTCCACCTTTGAAGCCTTGGGTTCTTCCGTTGCCCCCAGCGAGGCAGTGGAAGAGGTTTCTGCCTTTTCCAGGACTTCTTGTTTTGGTTGAGCTTTCTCCTGCTGCTTGAGCTTGCAGAGTTGTCTCTTGGCTTGCCTTCGCTGTCGAGCGATAGGCTTTGTTTTGACGATCTCCCAATTTTCATCCTCTAGGAGATCGGGATGCACACATATAGGTTGTCCATCTGATGTTGGGTAAGGAACCAACTCTTGGGACGTCTGGGTCATTTTTATCACCTTAAAGGAAGTAGTGGTCTTCTCTTTTGGTGATTTTGAAGTTTGTCCATACGACACCATGTTGATGGAGGCAGACCCATAGTTTTTGTCAAAGGTGATGACTCCATTTTTCCACATCTAGTTGATCTTCTCTCTCACAACGAAGCATTGATTGAGATGATGCGAGATCATCTGATGGTATGGACAATACCAAGGATCGTTGGTCTTGCCAACATCTCCTGGTCTTTTAGGCTCAGACAAGGTGAGTTTACCATTTGCCACGAGAGCCTCGAAGATTTCTTCAACATCTTCATCGAACGGGTATTTTTTTCTTTACTCGTTCTCTGAAGGCATCAGAGAGTTCAGGTTTCTTACCTACAGCTTTGTTTTCAGCTTTCTTTAGTTGCTGAGGAGCTGACTTGGTTTGCACATTAAGAACCTCCTTTTTCTTTGGCTTTGAGGTCGTGATGGTAGCCGGCTCTTTCTTTGATGACTGCTGACTGTTGAGGTCTTTGATCACCGTTTCAGCCTCCATGGAAGCTTCTAGGAGTTCTCCCAGGTTCTTGGATTTGTTGCCGATAATCATGGAGCGGATGCTCGCTCTCATGTTGTAACGGCAGATGTCGACGAGCGACGCTTGTGGCAGCACATCTGAGCACTTGTATGCCATTGCCTTCCACTTGTGAATGAAGTCGTATGTTGACTCATTCTCTCCCTGTTTTAGGCTGCAGAGTTGTGCCATAGTAACAGGATGATCCTCACCTTTGAAGTGGGTCAGGAAGCGTGTTTCTAGCATGGTCCAATTTTGGATGGAGTCCTCTGGTAAATTGGAATACCAATCGAAGGCCGTACCTTTTAGTGTACTTGTAAAAAGACGGATCTTAAGGGCATCTTGATCTGCAATAGCTCCCGTCAATATTTTGAAGTGAATGATGTGCTGTCTGGCCGAACCTTTCCTCGTATATGTTTGGAGAGTAGGTTACTTGAACTTTGCAGGGAACGGGACTGAGTCCATCCATAAGGGATATGGTGGCTTGATCCCATGTTCCTTCAATGTATCCTCTTAATTTGCTTTGGCGAGGATATCGTCAACGTCCCTTTTGGTAAGGGCGCGTGACTCACTGTTTTCCGCATTTTCCTCGTTATCTGGAGGAGATTGGTTGTTTCCTTGACGTTGCAAAGTGAGAAGAAGATTTTCCATAAGAGCCTCAATCCTCTACTGACCTTGCTCCAATTGCTAGATGCGTGCGGTCGTTTCATCAGGAGGTGGATTGCGAGGTTGCTCAGAGTTTGTAGCCAAGACGTTCATCCTCCGTGATTCAAACAAAGAGATCATCTTGGTGACTGAGCTGGGGCTCATTCTTGAAGAGCTTGAGGAAGGATTACTCCTTCGTTCTTGGTTTGAAGGAGTAGAAGATCCTTCCAAGCATCTTCGTGTCCGGGAGACGCTGCGAGTCACCAGTCGCCGGACATGAATTTTGGTTGCCGACTTCTGGCGTCTTCTGGTTTTGCCAACCATGTGGACAGCAACAATTTGGTCGGGTCTTTCTTTTTCGACCCATTTTTGGGAGGCTTGGAGGGTAGGATGCTGGGTCATTTGCTTCTCTAGTCTCTTTTGTCGATACGACATGCGGCGACGTATACGACGGGCAATTTGATCTTCTGTCAGCTCTGGCTGGGCTTTGGCAATGAAGGATGTACTCCCTCGAGTGCAACAGCCAAGCTTGTCTTCTTTGAAGCTGGGCATGGACAGCATTTGGACTCGGTCCTTCGACTGTCGTAGCGAAGCTTTGAATGTTGCGAGTTTGGCCCCTGTTGAGATAAAGGGTCGAACTGTAGGAGTGCAGGCCTTAGCGGGTTCTTGCAGAGGCCTGATGATGTATGATTTGATTCTTGGCTTGTAAGAGCAAGCCGACTCATGGTGGGTTGCCTTCTTTGTCAGGCAAGGGGCTGGTTTCTCCTCCTTCATGTATGATTTGATTGTTGGCCTTGCAGATGTTCGGGACCTCCTTTGTTTTGGTGAAAGTCTTGGGGACCAAGTCTTAGAACAGACCTGGTTCTCTGCGGGTTGAGGCCTCGTGGGGTTTCCACGGGCTTCAGGCTTCTTCGTGTTCGCCCTTGGTGTCATGGCAGTGACACGTTGCGGGGCGATCTTCTGCTTTTTGGCAGGTGCAATTTCCTCTACGGGAAGTGGGAATGGTCCCAGCGACCCGAAGATGATAGTCCTGGGAGTAGAGGTCGACCCAGTGTTCTGAGATTTGTCGAGGGAGGTGATGCTTCGGCAGCTGGCAGGGCGCTTATGGATGTGCTTGTTCTGCTTCTCCTGGAGCATGAGTTGGTACTTGTTTTCATCGAATGTGATGGTTAATGAAGCTGCCATTGTTAGTTTTTTGGAAAACTTCTGAAACAAGACCACGTCCATTAGTAATCACAACAATATAGTGACCATAAATGGGAAAGAACTATGGTTTTGTCTTTTCAAATCGCTCAAGGGAACATGGCCCAGTCCAAGCGAGACAAAAGAAGGCAAAAAGCCATAGAGGATACAATTGTTCTGAACGCAAGTATAGGAGGCTCAGAGCGAGCATTCTAGTGATTGCTAGAAGCAATTGTAGACCTTAATTCAAATTACTGAGAAGCGAGGCTCACTCGAGGTAAGATGATATAAGGTTGGAGATACGAATGTGTCGGTCGCGAACACAATAGACCCGGAAAGGGCGTACTAGCACCGCAAGGCACAAATGTTGCAAATAGCATCATTGGGATTTTTGAAAGGTCAAAATCAAATTCATAAAAGAGAGCCGAGGGTGTTCCAATCCGAATAAGGGCTCAAACATTTCTGCGAACGCTAAATCCGAAAAGGTGGGAACCAAAATTTCTCGAATGTGAACCCAAAAGTGACGAAAGTTTTTTTTAATTTTTTTTTGAAGGAACACAAAGGCTTTTCAATTCGGCCTTATAAAACCTTAGTAGATAGATCAGCCCCTAGGTAAGGGTAGGATTACTTAATGAAACCGTTTGGAGGACCATTGCCTCGAACAGTCTAGCTATCTCCACACTCTAGACAAGGCTTTTCTTAAATCCACTTTGGTCAAAGAATGCAATTGGTGCAACCTTAGTGGGTTTTGAAAAAAAAAAATTATTTTTCTTTATGGATTCATCAAAGAGAACGAACGGTGTTCCAATCCGAATAAGGGCTTAAACATTTCTGCGAGCGTTAAATCCGAAAAAGAGGGGACCAAACTTTTTCAAATTTGATTCCAAAGAAAAGAATTTTTTTTAAGGAGTTTTTTTTTTTGAAGATTTTTTTTGAAATCCCTATCGGACTCATCAAATAGAAACAAATGGCCCATTCCCCGATAAGAACAATAGATGCGAACATTTTTGTGAGCTATCAAGTTCAAATAGGAGAGGATCAAAGTCCATCAAAATTGAATCCAAAAAAGAGAAATCAAATTCTTTTGAAATGTTTTTGGAAATGAGAAGGAATGGAAATAAGTTCAAAGGTTGAAATTTTCCAAAAATCCAATCTCATGTTTTTTTTTTTTTTGGACGCAAGTTCCAACATAGGCCACCAACTAGAAAGGAGCCTAAGAATTCAAGCATCGTGCTCTCAAATGAACTGGTCCCACCGGGTATGCCAGCTTGATGGACCCGATTTTTTGTCTCTCTTCCTCCTCTCCTCTTCCATCCCGTCCGTCCCCGGGGTCGCCGAGAGGAGAGATCAAAATGGAAATGGGAGGGAAGGGGGAGAAAAAAAAGGGCATCTTATGTTTTGTACGGGTATGCTAGATTTTCTATTATACTTGGAGTTTACAAATGATGATCCGTAGATCCACCTTCGCAAGTAGAAAGGAAATCGACATTTTTCTAACTTTTCAAATTGCACATATATTTAAGAAAAGAGACAGTTTTTTTAATGTTGTGAGAGGCGATTTTGTTTGCCGTAAAAGGCGATTTGGTGCCGTGAAAGGCGATTTTGTGCCGTTAAAGGCGATTTTGCCGTGAAAGGCGATTTACAAATCTCATCAAAACGAAAGACAATAATTGTGATTTTTTTGTCTCTTAAAGAAAATACAAAGTACAATAGAAAAGTTAGAAAGGGAATCTGACTTCTCAGGAGATCGTGGGGACCAGTTCAGATTGACGGTCGCAAGTCATGTATGGACTTCGCCATCGTCCTTCAGAAGCGAACGCTTGATGCTTTGATTCTTTGGCTTGGCTTGGACTTCAGTTTTTTAGAGGATAAGGACCAAAGGAAGGTCCTATATCCAATGAAAAACGAAGAGACGGGCTGAAGAGCCTCGTCTTGGCCATGTTGAGTAGGAGAAGCAGAGGCTTTTTCTTAGAGGAGGGGGGGTGCCACCCCCAAGGGACTTTGATCACCTTTGAGTGTTTGTTACAGCAGAGTTTCTTCAGAGTAGCAGGGCTTCTGGATTTTGAGTCTTTTTCTGGGCGTCTGTGTTCGGGGATCCTTTCTTCTTGCAATCACCTCCTTTTATAGGCATTTGGTAGCCTTTAGGTGACTTTATGGGCTTTAATGCATTAAAACCACATAATGGGAGAAGTTACAAGTTTTAATTTCTTTGTTTTGTAACTCATTTTTCTTGGCTTCTGATTGGCCGGTGGAGATAATTGGCATTTAATCGCCTTTAATCTCCATGATGAGAGGAGTTTCATAACTTAAATGTCATGATGACTTGGACTTGTAACTCCAATTTCCTTGAATCTGATTGGGCCGTCCAAAATAATGAGTTAATGACTACATTTAGTTGGGTCAATTAACATCATTAAGTGGTCACCGGGAATTTGAAAAGTATGGGGCCGTGCCGCGTCTTTTGGAATTCTTCTTGCGATGATCGTCAATGGATTTTTATGTTGATCGATGTCGGATGATCATGCAACTTCAGGCATTGGTTAATAACAACGGGCCGGTGACATCTGTCTTGTCGATTTCTCGATCGGTCGGACATAAAGTGCACTTTCTTGGTCAGCCGTTAGGCGATCTTGGAGCGATCGATGACGATTTCATGCTCTTGACGACGGATCCGAGATGTCAATGAAGGTCAGTCATTTTCGAGCGTCGAAAATCATAGGGGCTAGAACTCCCAAAACGCGAAAAAAACCGGAAAAAGGGCCCCCCGGCGAAAATCTGGCGACCCGGACTTCCAGGGTCGCCGGCGACCGTGGGCCATGGTCGCCAGCGACCATAGGGGGATTTTCCCCTTTGGTCGCCGTTTTGTCGGCCGTTTTTCGAGCTTTTTTGCTTTTTTTTCTCCTTTATTTTTCTTGACATTTTTTCTCATTTTTTGGCTTGGTTCTTTTGGATAAAACCCAACGAGAAGTTGTGCAAAACCGGGCACAAAGTTTCCTATTTTTTGGAAAAGACTTTGCTGCGCAGAGTTGCTGATTTTTGTCAAGAGTCGAAACTAGGTCAAACGATGTCGGAATGACCGAAAATTCAACGTGAGGCCTCCTGAGCAATGGATGGGACCAACCATGGGCTTTGTTTTGAGTTTTGAAGCCGTTTGGGTTCCCGTCGCTGCTAGGCTTGATCTTGCCGCAAGAAAGATGTCGCGCTTTGATGTGCGGTCAACTAATGTCCGATCGACCTAAAATTTGACAAGGAGCCTATTGGAGTCATTTTGGGATGATCCATTAGCTCCGATTTGGACGTAATGGTTCCGGGGTGCCCCGCCGCCGGCAGCGTTGATTTTTTGTCGGAGCGTCAAAGTCGGGTCAAACGTTGTCGGAATGACCTGAAATTTGACGTGTAGCCCTTTTGAACCATGTTGAAGCCGTCCATGTGCTCCGTTTGATGAGTAATGGTCCCGGTGGTTCTTGCCGCCGAGGGGCTTGATTTTTTTTCGGAGCGACAAAGTCAGGTCAAACATTGTCGGAATGACCTGAAATTTGACGTGGAGCCTTTTGGAGGTATTTTGAGACCATCCGTAGGCTCTGATCAAAGTTTTGATGTCTTCGACGCCGCCGCCGCCAGGAGCACTGTTTGGTTGCTGGAGGAGTGAAGTTAGGCCAAATGATGTCGGAATGGCCTGAAACTTCATGTGGACTCCTCTTTTGGTTGTCTTGAAGGATCTATCAGTTTTCAAGTGATTCTGATAAGATCTGATGCTTGAAGCAGCAACGCCCTTTTGTAATAGGATGTGGCTTCATGTAGCTTCTTGATGTTGTAGAGGCAAAGTGACATTTTTTGTGTCAACAGCTTTGCTTTGTCCATGGGTCTTCTTGATCGGTACTCTTCTCAAGACTGGCAATGAGATGATCCCAATCACCTGTTGAAACTGGATCGAAGTAGGGTACTTCTTTTGGAGACGATGGTTCTTCTGGGCTAGAAAACCGCGCATTATGTCGTCGGACAATTCCTCTTCATTGTTAGAGAAATCATACCAATTGGGAGAGCTTCCTGGATCCTTGACGGGTGACTCCTCAAAGAGATATCCAGGGAGATTGATGTCTTTATGGACACGAGATGTTGAGGCTTGGTCGGCAAAACGACTTTGCAGCCTTTGTGTCAACTGTCTCATGGGAGTGTCAGGATCATACCCCAACCCATATGAAGACTTGTCTAAGTGACAATGGAGTTTCCAATCCTCTAGTTGACTTTTGGTCAGGGTGGGTTCCAATGGTGTGAGAATACCACGGCCACCTCCCAAACCGATTGGGTTCTGAGCTTCATAGCCCATTTTCTTGCCATTGGACTATACAAGAATAGTTGAGGCATACCTTCATTTTGGAAAGGTTCAAGCTAAGAATTTGGTGAAGAGGTTTCTGATTTGTGGAAAAAGATCGTCTTTTCTTCTGCCGAAGTTGTCGGAACGATGAAGGAAGCAGACGTAGGGTTTTCTACGTCGACAGGTGTCTCCAATGGAGTGAGGGCATGCTGAACTTGCTGAGTATCAGCTTGGCTTGACGGTGTATCGACTTCTGGTTCTGAATCCGAGTATGTGTCTTACATGATAGACGCAAAGGAGACAGCAAACTTACCCCCAGCCTTTTGTTTTGTCTTCTTTGCTTTGGTGGTGATTACCGAAGGCTTTGAAGGTTTGCGGGAGACAACGAAGGGAGAATGAATGCGCTCTTCGGTTTTGTTGGAAGATTTGTTTTTTTTTTCGATGATTGCTGAGGAGCCTTGCCCTTATCTTTCTGGAGATTTTCGGCAAAGGGTGTTACTTCTTTCTCCTCTTCTTCTTCTTCATCCTTGTACATTTGAGCATCTACAAAATGGACGTCTTTGCCTTTGAAAGGCTTTTTATCTGCGAACACTCGATGTATTAAGTCGTCGTTGCCAACGAACTTGATGCACTGATGTAGAGTTGAAGGGATGACACCATTCTCATTATCTAGGGGTGTCTAAGAAGGATGTTGTAGCATGAAGGGCTTCTTATTGCGTACACAGTGACTTCAGAGATAAGATCACCGATTTGCAACTTGAATCTAATTTTACTGATAGGCCTTTGAGCACTCCCATCGTATCTAAAGATGGACACAGACGTGTGACTCAGCTTGGTAGGTGGGATGCCCAGCTCTTCGAGTGCCGAAGTGGAGATGAGGTTGAGTGCATAACCTGGGTTAATCTAGACTCTGTGTATTGGCATTTCTTTGACATACCCTATGAAGTATAGGGGTCGGTTGTGCTTTGTCTCGCCTAGCAGGAGGTCATCCTTATCGAAGGCAATTGTTGCACTCGCTGCTTTTTTAACCAAGAGGCATTCGATGCTTGATCCCTCAGTTTTCTTATTTTCCCCCTTTGAGGAAGTATTTGATTTTTTGACCCTGTAGTCCATTTTAATTTGTAGGACTTGTGGGGCATGTTTGTCGACATCCGTATTCACCCTTTGTACTTCTGAAATGAGACTATCACGAGTTTGTGGAGACATTCGTAATAAGTTAAGGATATGCAGTCGTGCAGGTATGTGTTTGAAGTACTCAATCAAGTAGTACTTGAAAGTAGGGTTGTAAACGGGTCGGTTCCGGTCCGGGTCCAGGGTGGACCCGGACCCAGAACCGTTTAGTAAAAGGGGGAACCGGAACCGGAACCGGACCCGGACCCGGATCGGAACCAGGAAACTGGTTCCGGAACCGGTTCCGATAATTTTAATGGGAACCGGAACCATTTGTGAGGCAGGTTTGGTTCCGGTTCCGGGTATGGTTCCAAGTCTAGACTAATACATGTGTTTTTCTTTTTAAAAAATTTATGCTTTTTCCATATTTCAATTGGATTACCTGCAAACACTAATGTGACTTTTGTCTATCAATAACATGCACTTTTAACCAAAAAACTTAGAAAGTAGAAAAGTAAAAAGGATTCTATTTTCATATACAAAAGTTACCTTATGTTAGTGTATATTAGGTCGGGTCTCGGGTCCACGGGTCTGAGCCACTGTGGATCCGGAACCGGACCCGTTTAGGTATCGGTTCCAAAAAAAGGTTCCGGAACCGGAACCATTTGCTTATCGGGACCAAAATAAGGACCCAAACCCGGAACCTAACGGATCGGAACCTTCGGGTAATCAGAGAATTGGGGACCTATTTACAACCCTACTTGAAAGCCTCCTTCGGGCCAACATTTTCATTATTGTTGCCACTTGGGGCATTTACAATTTGCTTTTCCGGGAACAAGTCCTAAACATCATCCAGCAACTTCTCTTCTTCATTGAGTAATTTATCGGTCTAGACATCGCCTATGAGGTCGGGTATCTGGGACCAGTTGACCATATTTTTATTGAAAAAGACTTCATTGGCAGGAGCTTCTTCGAGATGATCAGCCGGAAGAGGCTTGACTTCCGACGTCACAGTTTCAGGAGACGAAGGCTGAGAAGATGATATCTCTGTGGAAGTCACCAGAGGAGATGTAGCTCTGGAAGATATGCTACCGGACATAGTCTAAGAATCTAAGGCCTCGGCAGATGAAGCTTCGGAGGCACCATCGTCCTGAACTATTGCATTGCAAGCAACTCCGATAAGAGATGCCTCTAGAATGCATTGTTGAGACTCAGACTCGTCTTCAGATGTGAGGGGATCATCAATCCAGTAGTTTTCTTCATTTTTCGCGGTTACCGGAGGAGATTTTGTAAATTTTTCGGGATTTCCGGTTCTAGATTTTGATTTTAACGAAGTTCATTAGTGCGATCATGCTCCCGCTTTATGGCTAGACGTTGTAAGATTCTTGCATATTCCTCAAGATCGGGCATAGGGGCCAAATCTTCTTCGTCATCTGCTCCTTGTTGTTCATCAATGTTGGGTTCCACTAGAGCGCTTGCTTGTACTGGGTCAACAGCACTTTCTTGAACAGCGTCTTAGTCTTCTTCGTCATCAGACCAGGATCCTTGTGGCTATATTTTGTTATACCAGATTACTGGCATAAGATGAGATTCGGAAATTCATTCCTCATCGGAGAGGTATTCTCCTGTTTCAAGGGATTCCTCCCATTCATCGGTATCACTGGCAGTATCGCTGGACTCGTACCTATCCATGGAGAATCCAATTACTGAGCTACAAAAGTACGATGCCCCCTACATAGTTTCATTCTTGTAATGAAGTGGCATGAAATCACCAAGGGTGAATTTTCTTACCGCCTTTGAAGTCTTGGATTCTTCCGTTGCCCCCAATGAAGCAATGGAAGAGGTCTCTGCCTTTTCAATGACTTCTTGCTTTGATTGTGCTTTCTCCTGCTATTTGAGCTTGCGGAGTTGTCTCTTAGCTTGCCTTAGTTATTGAGCGGTAGGCTTTGTTTTGACAATCTCCCAATTTTCATCTTCAAGGAGATCGGGATGCACCCATATGGGTTGTCCGTCTGATGTTGGATAAGGAACCAACTCTTAGGACATTTGAGACATCTTTATCACCTTGAAGGAAGTTGTGATCCTTTCCTTTGGTGACTTTGAAGTTTGTCCATATGACACCATGTTAACGGAGGCAGACCCATAGTTTTTGTCAAAGGTGATGACTCCATTTTTCCACATCTCGTTGATCTTCTCTCTCACAACGAAGCATTGATTGAAAGGATGCGAGAACATCTGGTGGTATGGAAAATACCGGGGATCATTGGTTTTGCCAACATCTCCTGGTCTTTTGGGCTTAGGTAAGGTGAGTTTACCGTTTGCTACGAGAGCCTCAAAAATTTCTTCAACATCTTCATTGAACAGGTATTTCTTCTCTACTCGTTCTTTGAAGGCCTCAGAGAATTCAGGTTTCTTACCTACAATTTTGTTTTCAGCTTTCTTTAGCTGCTGAGGAGCTGACTTGGTTTACACATTAAGAACCTCCTTTTTCTTTGGTTTTGAGGTTGTAATGGTGGTCGGCTCTTTCTTTGATGATTTCTGACTGTTGAGGTTTTTGATCACCGTTTCAGCCTCCATTGCTACTTCTAGGAGTTCTCTCAGGTTTTTTATTTGTTGCCGATAATCATAGAGCAGATCCTTGCTCTCATGTTGTTACGGCGGATGTCGACCAGCGACGCCTGTGGAGTACATCTGAGCGCTTGTACGCCTTCCACTTGTGAATGAAGTCGTATGTTGACTCATTCTCTCCCTATTTTAGGCTGCAGAGTTGTGCCATAGTAACATGATGGTCTTCACCTTTGAAGTGGGTGAGGAAGCGTGTCTCCAGCATGGCCCAGTTTTGGATGGAGTCCTCCAGCAAAGTGGAGTACCAATCAAAGGCCATACCTTTTAGGATACTTGCAAAGAGACGGATCTTGAGGGCATCTTGATCCGCAATAGCTCCCGTAAGGATCTTGAAATGGATGACGTGTTGTCTAGCTAACCCTTTCCCCGTATATGTTTGGAGAGTAGGTTATTTGAATTTTGCAGGGAACAAAAACGAGTCCATCCATAAGGGATATGGTGGCTTGATCCTATGTTCCTTCAGTGTATCCTCTTTTTTTGCTTTGGCGAGAATATCGTCAACGTCCTTTTTGGTAAGGGAGCGAGATTCATTGTTTTCTTCATCATCTTGATGACACGAAGGAGCTTCATTGTTTAGTGGACACTGGAAAGTGAGAATGAGGTTTTCCATTAGAGCCTCAATTCTCTGTTGTCCTTACTCCAATTGTTGGATGCATGCGGTTACGTCATCATGCGGTGGGGGCTGCTCAACATTTGTAACTAGGACGTTCATCCTTCGAGAATTGAATGAGGATATTGTCTTGGTGACTGAGCTAGAGCTCATTCTTTTGGATGAAGAGTCAGAGGAGTGGTTACTCCGGTGTCATTGGCTTGAAGGAGCGGGAGAATCCTCTTAATGTCTTCGTGTTCAGGAGACGCTGCGAATCACCGGTCATCTAACATGAATTTTGGTTGCCGACTTCTGATGTCTTCTGGTTTTACCAACCATATAGACAGCAACAACTTGGTATGGTCTTTCTTTTTCGACCCATTTTTTCAGAGACCTGAAGGGTAGAATGCTCGGTTCTTTGCTTCTCTAGTTTCTTTTATCGATATATTACACGGCGACATATACGACGAACAGTTTAAACTTCAGTCAGCTCTGGTTTTGCTCTAGCGATGAAGGACATAGCCCCCCCGTGCGCAGCAACCGAGCTTGTCTTCTTTGAAGCTAGGCATGGAAAGGATCTGGACGAGGCCCTTTGCCTATCGCAGTAAGGCTTTGAGTTTTGCAAGTTCGACCCCTGTTGAGATGAAGGGTCGACTCGTAGGCCTTAGCAGGTTCTTGCAGTGGCCTGGGGATGCATGACTTGATTTTGGGCTTGTAGGAGCAAGCCGGCTCATGCTGAGTTGGTATTTTTGTTTGGTGGAGGGTAGGTTTCTCCTCTTTCATGTGTGAGAGATGGTAGAACCGGTTCTCCTTAAGAGGGGCCAGGTACGCTGGCTTTGCAGATGCTTGGGACCCTCTTTGTTTTGGGGAAGGTCTTGGGGCAGACCTGGTTTCTTAAAGGTTGAGGCTTCATAGGGTTGCCACAGGCTTCATACTTTTCAATTGTTGCCCTTGATGTCAGAGCGGCGACATGTTCAGGGGCAGTTTTCTGCTTCTTGGCAGGTACAGTTTCTTCTACGGGGAGTGGGAATGGTCCCAACGACCCGAAGTCGATGGTCTGGGGAGTAGAGGTCGACCCAGTTTGAGAGTTACTGAGGGAGATGATGCTTCGGAAGCTGCTAGGGTGCATGTGAGTGCACTTGTTTTGCTTTTCTTGAAGTAGGAGTTGGTACTTGTTCTCATCAAAGGTGATGGTAAATGAAGTTGCCATTGTTAGTTTGGAAAACTTCTGAAACAAGAATGTCGCGACCCCGGAACGGATCCCCGGGCCCGCGACGAGTTGTTGATGATGGTTGTGTTGTTATGTTTTCCCACAGGTTCCCGTGGTGAGGATTCACAAAGACACGCGGAATCTGACTCACATGATCAAGTATGCGGGCGGACAACTCTCTGTCTTGCTCCAGATTTGACAGTGGGCAGTTCGTTCGAGCGGACAATAAGGTCGCTCGAGCAGACAGCTCTCTGTCTGCGTTTGAATCAAGCAGTGGCTTGGTCGCTCGAGCGGACCCAATGGTCGCTCGAGCGGACAAGCTTCTGCCTGTGCTCACTGAGTGCAGAAAAACCCTTTCTCTTGTACAACTTCCAATACATTTCTCTCCTTCTTCTCATCCTTAAGCCACATACATTCCCTTGAGCCTTCATGCTCACCAAGGGTTCATTTTCACCATTTCAAACATCCAATCCAATGAAAACAAGATCATGAAGTTTATAAACAAATTCTTATGCACAATTTCTAGAACAACCATGAAATCAAAAATACACATGCAACATTGAGCCCATAGAGATTACTTGCCTTGCCCAAATGCTAAACACTCCTCTTCAAGCACTCTTACTCAAGAGCTAAGCCAACACTACAAGAATCCCATGGAAAACCATTCAAAACTCAACAAAAATGAAAACAAGGAACCCATTTTCACAAAAGGGTTTGCAATATGAAAAACAAGGTCTTTAAGAACCAAAAAGACTTTATGAAAAATATGGGTTGAAGATCTTACCTAGAAATGGCCAAACAAGAAGAGATGAAGAAAATGAAGAGCTTATCCCACAAGAAATTCCAAGAAATTTGTACCAATAGAAAGCTTGCAAGGAGAGGAAGAAGATGATGGTTTTGGGATTTTATTTGGAGATCTCTAGCTAGAACATGCAAGAGGAATGAAGTGGAAGGGAAAAAGGGATTTTTAGCCCTAGGTTAAGAAAGTTGCTGGATTTTGGGGATAGTGAATGAAAAAGATGAGGGTTAGGCTCAAAACCTTAACAAATGGGGCCCAATGAACTTGAACCTTGAAATGACAAAAACATGATCTTGTGGGCCTCGAATGACTTTGACGAAGAAGGATAAAACGATCCTCGAAATATCTAATTTCCAAAAAGTATATTTTTGATATAGTTTTGAGATCTCAAAAATTGTGTCCAAATTTGTGTACAAAAGACCACTTTACCCTTTTTGGGCCAGAACTTGGGTTTTTGGGCTTCAAACATGAATGGGCTGAAAACAAAAGTTGTAACACATAGTAAAATCATTCAATTGAAATCAAAATCACAATACACGGAAATCGATACGATCCTCCCAAGCTTACACGTGCACTCAGGCCTTTCTGAGTGTGTCAGACTAGTACTAAACATTCTCAAAATTCCCAAAGCTATGTCCAAGCCTAAAACTAATTACTTCTAACCCAACGACAACTAAACCCACTTAGATCTAAACACACACTAATCGCACACTAATCGATTGGTCTGGGTCGGGGTCTAACATCCTCCACCCCTAAGGATATTTGGTCCACCAAATAAATCAAACAATTACCTCTGGTAAAAGCTGTGGATACTTCCTCTGCACTTGCTCTCTCAATTCCCAGGTGGCTTCTTCTGGCTCGTGATGTTCCCAAAGTACCTTGACCCAATGAATAGTCCGATTTCTCAATTCTTGTTCTTTGGTGTCAATGATCTTGGTCGGCCTTTCCACATACGAGGCATCTTCTCGAATTTCCAAAGGTTCGTGCTGTAGTATATATGAAGGGCTAGAAACATATTTCTTGAGCATAGAAACATGAAATACATTGTGCACCCCGGAGAGTTCCGGCGGTAGCGCAAGCCGATAAGCAACATCTCCAATCTTGCTCAAAATCTCATACGGACCAATAAACCTTCTAGACAATTTGCCCTTCTGTCTGAATCTCAAGGTCCCTCTAACTGGTGAGATCTTCAAAAACACTTTGTCACCCACTTGAAACTGCAATTCTCTTCTGCGAGTATCTGCATAACTCTTCTGCCTACTTCGGGCGATCTTCAAACGTTCCTGAATCAGCTTGACCTTGTCACTTGTCTCTCCAACTATCGTCGGTCCATGAAAACTACGTTCACCTACTTCTTCCCAGCAAACCGGAGTTCTGCATCTTCTACCATAAAGTGCCTCGAAAGGTGCCATACCGATGCTAGAGTGGTAACTATTCTTATAAGAAAATTCACAAAGCAGTAAGCACTCATCCCACTGAACCTTGAAATCCAATACACAAGCACGCAACATGTCTTCGAGAGTCTGTATCATCCTTTCTGACTGACCATCGGTCTGAGGATGGTAAGATGTACTGAACTGGAGTTTGGTACCCATCGACTCATGAAGAGTTTTCTAAAACTTTGAAACAAACCTACTGTCTCTGTCTGAACTAATGGAGACGGGCTGGCCATGTTTACTAACAATTTCATCAACAAATAACTTCGCAAGTGGTGCCATATGCATCATGTTCCCTGTCTTCATCGGAATGAAGTAAGCAGACTTTGTCAGACGATCTACAATAATCCAAATTGCATTATTTCCCTTCTTGGTATTCGGCAAACCGGAAACGAAATCCATGATGATGTGCTCCCATTTCCACCCCGGAATCTCCAACGGCTGTAACAAACCTAGAGGCTTCTGATGCTCTGCCTTAATCAACTAACAAGTCAGACAACGAGACACAAAAGCTGCTATCTCTCTCTTCATGTTGTTCCACCAAAATCTATTCTTCAAATTACGGTACATCTTCGTGCTACCCGGATGCATAGAATATCTCGTGCTGTGAGGTTCATTCATTATTTCACTTTTCAAATCATCCACATTTGGCACACACAACTGGTCACAGAAATACAATATCCCATTCACCAACTTGAAATCTGGACGTTCTGTAATAACCTCTACTATCTTAGCCAAGTCTGGGTCTTGCAACTAACTTTCCTTGATCTTTTGGATGAATGTAGGTTCTGATAGTGTCATGTTTGCTAACATCGCACTCAATTTCAGGGTTTGCACTTCTACACCCAACTCTTCAAACTGCTTTAAGACACCCATTCTGAAAGTCCGGGGATCCGAACCCTAGAGGGGGGGGGGTGAATAGGGTGAGCTTCATTTATGACCAATTATAACCAATTTTAACTTCTTTAAAACCAACTAGTCATAAGTGATGATTATCAAATAAAATGCGGAAGCTTAATAAAAACAATCACCACAAAGCAAGCACCATCACACAAGGATTTATAGTGGTTCGGCCTCAATGCCTACATCCACTACCGGCTTGTTATCCAACACCCCACCGGATTTCCACTATTTATGCTTTTCAATAGGCTAAGCAATAACCTTTACAATGTGCTTTTCAAGGCTTAGCAATAACCTTTACAATGATGTTTTTCAAGGCTCAACATCAACCTATACACTATGCTTTTATAGGCTAAGCAATAACCTCTTCGACCGTAGGTTGGTTATCTCACTAAGTTAGTGTCTATAATAGACTTGATGGAGATTCAATTAAGCTCATTACAATGCCTCTTAATTAGGCGGATATGGAAGTGAAAAACTAACTCACACAAACACTTAATGAATGCAAAGATGTATGCTCATGATGTGTGTGTGTGATGTCCTCAATCATTTTGAAAATGAAAGCTCATAAAGTATGCCTAAGGCTTTTGAAAGTTTTAGCTCATAAAACATTTATGATTGAGAAAATGCTAATCACATGTTAAAACTAACTTGTAAAAGATATACATTTGAATCCTAAACAAGTTGTGAAAATTCAAAGACCAAAACATGTGAAGCATAGGGATGTCAATCAAATCAACAATGTAGCTCATAAAACATAAAATGAGATTTGATTGAAATAAGGGGACAAATCATATGAACTTATAAAATCAACTTGAATATGATATACCAATCAAAGCAAGGCAAGTTGTGAAACTTTAAAACAGAGTTACATATGATTTGTAAACATGTTGAATCCAAAACATAAGATATATTTGAAAAAGATTTTCTTATGATGAAAAACAACACCCAAAGATTCAACCAAGTTTATGGATCATGTTACATCTAATTTCAAAGATGTTTCCATTAACATGATCTACTTAGATTTACCAAGGATAAAGTACTACATGGGTTGAATCAATGGTGATGCATCCAAAACAATAGATCAATTCAAAATATAAAACATGCTAAGGATACAACACATCATAGGTTAACATGCTACTAAAGATTTATCAAAGATAAAACAAAACATGAAAACATATGATTTGTAAAGAAGTTGAATCCAAAACATAAGATAGTTTTGAAAGTGATTTTCTTATGTTGAAAAACAACAACCATAGATTCAACCAAGTATAGGAATCATGTTATATATAATTTCAAAGGTTCTTTCATTAACATGATCTACTTAGATTTACCAAAGATAAAGTACTACTTGGATTGAATCAATGGTGATGTATCCAAAACAATAAATCAATTCAAAACGTAAAACATGTTAAGGATACAACACAACATAGTTTATCATGCTACAAATGATTTACCAAAAATAAAACAAAGCATGAAAACATATGATTAAGGAAAGTAGAACCTACTTGGTGATTTAACTTCATTAATCCAAGCTTTAGCTTTCCTAATGATCCCCTTCATCCCTTAGTTCATTTCCCTTCTATTTGCCTCAAAACCCCTCAAGGAGGGCCTTAAAATTCTCAACTTTTGGCAAAGGAAAGAACTCATATTTATAGCAAAAAGTGCCCAACGGCTAGTCCTCGGTCGACCTGGAAACAGGTCTCGGTCGACCGGGAACACACAACGGTGAGAAATATGACCGTTGGTGCTCCAGGGCAAATTCTGCCTGCAGTGTTCCCGGTCGACCTGGCCTGGCTCGGTCGACCTGGTACACTGCAGTTTCTGGCCCAGGACCAAAATTCCCAAAATTGCATATTTTTTGCATATTTCAAAGTTTTTCTTAAGGGAACTTTTTGGGCCAATAAATCAAGCTTGGAAACATGTTTTAAATCAAACTAAGTGGTTTGAAAACATGAAACACAAAAAGCCTAAAATGATTCAAAAGATTTAAAACATAGGCTTGCTTGATTTCTAAAAAAACTTTTCTAAAACAAATGCATCCAAGTTTTAAAAGCAAATCATGCATAAATTGATACTTTTACAAATCTTAAAAGCAATGCATGAATAAATCAAGCTTTCAAGTTAATCTAAAACAATGCAAGTGTGTAAATCACATGATGCTTGAATGATTATGCATCCATCAAATTGCAATCTACAAAAATCCTAACACATTCCTCTCAAACTGGCCATAACCACTGATTTTCTGCTCAAAGCATCATCTACAACATTCACTTTGCCTGGATGATACTTGATTGGAAAGTCATAATCTTTGATATACTCCATCCACCGTCTCTGCCTCATATTTAAGTCCTTCTGCGAAAACAAATATTGTAAACTTCGGTGATCTGAATGGACCTCAAATTTCTCTCCGTAGAGATAGTGTCTCCACATCTTCAAAGCAAAAACAACTGCTGCCAATTCCAAATCATGAGTTGCATAGTTCTTCTCAAGGTCCTTCAACTATATCAAGCCATAAGCAATCACCTTGCCATCTTGCATCAATACGCAACCTAGTCTCACATTCGAAGCATCTGTGTAAACAATAAATCCGTCGTTGCTCGAGGGTAACGTAAGGATTGGGGCTGTGGTTAACCTTGCTTTCAACTCTTGAAAACTTGTTTCACACTGTTCGGTCCAAACAAATGGGACACTCTTCCTAGTCAATTTTGTCAATGGTGCTGCAATGGACGAAAAACCTTGGACAAATCTTCTGTAATAGCCTACTAACCCCAAAAAGCTTCTAATTTCTGTCACACTGTTTGGCCTTACCCAATTAACAACTGCCTCTATCTTGGCTGGATCAACTGCTAAACCTTCTCTGGAGATGATGTGGCCTAGAAAAGCAACTTGCTCTAACCAGAATTCGCACTTACTGAGTTTTGCATATAGCTAGTTGTCCCTCAAAATCTGCAACGCTGTCCTCAAATGTTCTTCATGCTCCTTCTTACTCTTGGAATACACAAGGACGTCATCAATAAATACTACAGTGGAGTGATCCAAATAGGGTGCGAAGACTTTGTTCATAAGAGCCATAAAGACTGCGGGTGCATTTGTCAAACCAAAGGGCATCACTAAGAACTCATACTGCCCATATCTTGTTCTAAAGGCTGCTTTCTGAACATCTGAGTCTCTAACTCTCAACTGATGGTACCCTGACCTCAAGTCCATCTTGGAAAAATAGGCTGCTCCTTGCAATTGATCAAATAATTCGTCTATCCTTGGCAATGGATACTTGTTTTTCTCGGTCACATGGTTCAACTTCCTCTAGTCAATGTACATTCTCAAACTCCCATCCTTCTTTTTCACAAACAACACCGGTGCTCCCCACGGTGAAACACTTGGCCTAATAAAGCCTTTGCTCAACAATTCCTGCAATTGGAGCTTTAGCTCACCCATTTCTACTGGAGTCATCCTGTATGGTGCAATCGAGATCGGAGTCGTCCCTTGTAGGAGCTCAATTGTGAACTCAACTTCTCTGATTGGTGGTAAACCCGGGATTTCTTCTGGGAAAACATCCGGAAATTCACACACAATGGGGATATCCTCCACCCCTTGGGACTGTTTATCCTCCGTGATAAACGCAATAAATGCCTGACACCCACTCTGAACTAATCTGCTTACCTTCAAAACTGAAATAAACCCTGCCTGAGTTTTTCTCCTGTTCCCCTGAAATATCAATTCTGCTTGTGGTCCTTGGAATCTGAATGTTATGGTTTTACTAAAACAATCCATGGTGGCATAGTGCTGTAAAACAAAGAGTTAGTACACAATAAACATCGTACAAGGGTTTCTAAGGTCCTATACAAATGAATCTATCGAACTCACGAATCCTCGCCATGTTCCTAAGACCTTTCTAGTTTCTTTTAAGTGCCTGAAACATGTCCCGCTCTGATACCAGTCCTATCGCAAACCCCGGAACGGATCCCCGGGCCCGCGACGAGTTGTTGATGATGGTTGTGTTGTTATGTTTTCCCACAGGTTCCCGCGGTGAGGATTCCCAAAGACACGCGGAATCTGACTCACATGATCAAGTATGCGGAAGCGTGTAGCAAATCACATCAAGATAAGCACCAATAAATCCTTAAGTGCTATGACAAAATAATAACAAGACATAGTATCTAAAGAAAGGAGTTAACATGACATTCCCATTATAATTCAAGTTATGAGACTACACAAAGTAAGTTAAGTTTTTGTTACATCCCATGAGAGGCCAACACAGGCCAATACAATTCTCAAAATAATAAAAGAACCCCAAGATAAAAATGGCGAAACTCAAGAACCGGCCCAACGTCTAGTTGACATCGTCGGGCTGCCACTCTCTAACTGAGGTTGTCTCAAAATCCTCCTCCGGACGCTCCTCCTCAAAGGCAACATCTCCTGCACCTGGGCACCAATAACAAGAGTCAAACACAACGGTTTGGCAGGTAATTGTTAGGAATTTTGTAGATTGCAATTTGATGGATGCATTATCATTTTAGCATCATTTGATTCACACACACTTGCATTGTTTTAAATAAACTTGAAATCTTGTTTTATGCATGCATGGTTTTTAGACTTGAAAAAGCATTGATTTATGCATGTTTTGTTTTCAATCTTGGATGCATTTGTTTTTGGAAAAAGTTTTAGAAATCAAGCTAGCCTTTGTTTTTAAAGTTTTGAATCATTTTAGGCGTTTTATGTTTCATGTTTTTAAACCTCTTAGAATGATTTAAAACATGTATTCAAGCTTGATTTAGTGGCCCAAATAGTTCCACAAAGAAAAACTTTGGAAATTGCAAAGTTGGAATTTTTGGCCCCGGCAGTGTCGCCGGTCGACCGGCGCAGAGGTCCCGGTCGACCGGGAACACTGCAAGGCAGAAATGGCCTAGCGCACCAACGGTCAGAAATCCGACCGTTGTGTGATCCCGGTCGACCGAGACCTGTTTGCCGGTCGACCGAGGACTAGCCGTAGGGCACTTTTTGCTATAAATATGAGTTCTTTCCTTTGCCAAAAGTTGGGAATTTTAAGGCCCTCCTTGAGAGGTTTTGAGGCATATACAAGGGAAAAGAACCAAGGGATGAAGGGGAGCATTAGGAAAGCTAAAGCTTGGATTAATGAAGTTAAATCTCCAAGTAGGCTCTACTTTCCTTAATCATATGTTTTCATGCTTTGTTTTATTTTTGGTAAATCATTTCTAGCATGTTAAACTATGTTTGCATTGTGTCCTTAACATGTTTTATGTTTTGAGTTGATTTATTGTTTTGGATACGACACCATATGATTCAATCCAAGTTGTACTTAATCTTTGGTAAATCCAAGTAGATCATGTTAATGAAAGAACCTTTGAAATTATATGTAACATGATTCTTATACTTGGTTGAATCTTTGGTTGTTGTTTTCCATCATAAGAAAATCACTTTCAAAACTATCTTATGTTTTGGACTCAACTTGTTTACAAATCATATGTTTTCATGTTTTGTTTTATCTTTGATAAATCTTAGTAGCATGTTAACCTATGATGTGTTGTATCCTTAGCATGTCTTATACTTTGAATAGATCTATTGTTTTGGATGCATCACCATTTGATTCAATCCAAGTAGTACTTTATCTTTGGTAAATCTAAGTAGATTATGTTAATGAAATATGTAACATGATTCATATACTTGCTTGAATCTTTGTGTGTTGTTTTTCCATCATAAGAAAATCTCTTTCAAATGTATCTTATGTTTTGGATTCAACATCTTTACAAATCATATGTGTATTATTGTTTTAAAGTTTCACAACTTGCTTTGCTTTGATAGGTATATCACTTTCAAGTTGTATTTATAATTACATATGATTTGTCCCCTATTTTCAATCAAATCTATTTTTATGTTTTGAGCTTCATTGTTGATTTGATTGACATCCCTATGCATCACATGTTTAGAACTAATTAATTTCATACAACTTGTGTATCTTTGACATCATTAACAAGTTGTTTCTTTTAACATGTGACTTGCATTCTATCCTCAATCATAAATGTTTTATGAGCTAAAACTTTCAAAAGCCTTAGGCATACATTTATGAGCTTTCATTTTCAAAATGATTGAGGACCACACACACACTTCATGTACTTTCATCTTTGCATTCATAGTGTGAGTGTGTATTAGATTTTCACTTCCATATCCGCCTAATTAAGAGGCATTGTAATGAGCTTAATTGAATCTCCATCAAGTGTATGATAGACACTAAATTGGAGAGATAACCAACCTTGTGGTTGAAGAGGTTATTGCTTAGCCTATAAAAGCATAATGGATAGGTTGATGTTAAGCCTTGAAAAACATCAATGTAAAGGTTATTGCTTAGCCTTGGAAAGCATATTGTAAAGGTTATTGCTTAGCCTATTGAAAAGCATAAATAGTGGAAATCCGGTGGGGTGTTGGATCACAAGCCGGTAGTGGATGTAAGCATTGAGGCCGAACCACTATAAATCCTTGTGTGATGGTGCTTGCTTTGTGGTGATTCTTTTGTTAGCTTCCGCATCTTGTATGATTAATCATCACATGTGACTAGTTTGTTTTAAAGAAGTTAAAATTGGTCATAATTGAAGCTCACCCTATTCACCCCCCCTCTAGGGTTTGGATCCCCATGGACTTACAAGTGGTATCAGAGCGGGTTACTCCATTTTAGGGCTTAACAACCCGGAGTTGATCCTTGCTAGATTTGAACCCTAGTGATTGTGTTTTATTGCATATCTTTTTAAAGATTTCCACTATGTTTGAAATTAAAATTTTCCCTAGCCTCCTTGCACCACTCTAAGACTTGTTCAAGTAATATCTTTAAGAGTTGGTGAGTCCTCAAAGTGTTCTCTCAAGGACATCCTTTTCAAGAACTTAGGTGAATCTTCATTGGTACACATTTAGAGTAACCTTAAGGCCTTGATCCCCCTAGACCAACCTATTCTTTTTAGTTATATCTAATTATTGGTCTTGTTACTTTTGCATTTTGTTGCTTTATAGTCACATCTTTTAAAATGCAATGTTGCTTTGTGATCATTTGATTTTGTATTTGTCGCGACCCCGGACCGAGAGATCCGGGATCGGGACTAATATTGATGTTAGGATGATCCACAACTGCTTAATAATACCCTATGATTTATTTAATTTCCCACAGGTGTCCGCGGTGAGGATATCATAACCATAATTGAATATTTCTGTTAAATGCGGAAGCATGTAGCAAATCAAATAGTCAAACCATCCTTGGTCATAAAAACAATAACACCAGACTAAAATACTGTATCAGAATGAGCAATGATTTATAGCATGTTTCCCAATAGTTATTAAAGTTAGACAAAATATCATTTAATTACATTCCCAAAAATAGAGGCCAACAAAGGCCAATATTACAAAATAATAACCCAAAAGAATGGTTAAAAAGTTCTCCTCAAAATGTTACGCTTCTCAAAGCAATCTGATGTCTACATGACATCGTCAGCACGCCACTCGATTAGAGGTTACGGCGCGCCTACCGCCTCCTCCGGCTCCTCCTCAAGGAAGCCGACAACGGGACCTGAGTACCAAAGCAAAGGGTCAGACACGACGGTCTGGCAAGAGAAAGCAAGGATACAACAATGTCTAATACAAGAAAATCTCTGGCAAAGCGTATAAATCTGAGTTAAGCAAGAACTCTCATAAAATAGATAAATCATTTGCGATGAACAAGTAAACAATATAAAACATATCAGGTATCCAAGGATTCGGGAACTAACAAGGTGGCAATCACATAAAGCTAAGTCCTCTGTCACTAAAGTGACAACAGTATCACGGGACGTTGATCTCAGTCACACAAGGTGAGGAGAAGCAACGTAAACATATATACAATATAAATATACGGGAACGGGACCACGGTAGCGAACCGGGTATCGGGACGGGACCACGGTATTAGACCGGGTATCGGGATCCAAACTGCAGCTGGCGGGACGGGAGAGGGATTTCCAAGTCAGTGGATCAGACTGCCAAGGTATCCAAGCTTAGTGATGCCGACTCATAGGATAAAACCAATCGAGGCATATCAAGTATTCAAGTACAGTAATTAAACGGTAAAACGGGGGTGCTCAAGGGCACACTGTCTTTCCATATCGGGCAATACATTTCGGGGCAATTCACTGTTACTATTGTAGCTCCAAAGCTTTCGAGAAAACAAGTCATGCGATGAAATTCCTGGGAATGAGGTGAAACAATACACTATAATGAAATTCGGGTAAAATATCAATTTAGAAATCCAATTAAGTGAATAGGGGTCCCGTATGTCCATTATAGCCCTTACTTGGTACTCTTTGAGTTTTGAGACATTCCGGGCTCCTTATGCACTCCTACGATTTTTCCAAAATTTCGAATGACATATTTGTGATATGGTTTCTTTCTCGGATGGCATCAAGCAATGCCTAGTGAATCCCCTTCGATTGACAAAGCTCAACGCTCGAACGAACCGGAGAGTTCGTTCGAGCGGAGAGCTTTTCGAAACCTGGGGAATTTCGGTTACCTAACGGTCACCTAGCGGTTAGCCGTCGTTGGGGCAGGCGGCTAGCCGCTGGCTGACCGTGCAGCTGACCGCGGCTAGGCTGCAGAAATGCAGCTTACTGGAAAGCTGGCCGTCAAATGCGGTTGCCTGGCGGTTAGCCGCCGATGCATTCGGCGGTTAGCCGCTGGGTAGCCGTGGAGCTGACCGAGTTTTCAAGGGGGATATCTGATGCTCTCTGGAAAGGTAACCGTGAGTGGGCGGTTGGCTAGCGGTTAGCCGCCGATGCGTTCGGCGGTTAGCCATTGGATAACCGTGAGGCTGACCGTGTTTTAAGGGGGAAAACGATGCTCTCTGGGAAAGTCACCGCGGTGCGCGGTTAGCTGGCGGTTAGCCGCCGATGCATTCGGCGGTTAGCCTGCATCGGCGGCTAACCGCTGGCTAACCGTGAGCTGACCGCCAGTTACGAAAATGCTCACTGTGTTCAGTTTTGAGTCATTTTCCTCCTCAAAAGCATCTTCCTCACATCACAAGGTCCTTACAATAACATTGAGCTAATAGCTCCTCCAATGCACCTCTTTACACTTCTCCAAATCCCCATTATGAGTGCTCTCCATCACTTCTTCCATGTCGAGTCCAATGCAAAGAAGACGGGAAGTAAACCATTTCACAAACATTCATTTAAGCTAACACAAGGATAATAAATACTCGACCAACATGATTACAAAACATTGAATGGAACTATCAAGATACATTATGAGCATTTATTTCAAACAAACCTCATTAAATGAAAGTATGGAAAATCCATAAATACTTCACCAACCCATTTCAAACTTAAAAACATCCAAACATTCACTTGCCTCTAGTCCAAGCTAGTTGAAATCAAGCCTTTTATCACCTCTATTGCTCAAAGCCAAGCTACAAATCAAAAATCCCAAAAACAACCCTAAAATGGGTTACACAAGGAATGACAATGAACAAACCAACAATAATGCAAATGTAGTACCTCATGGCCTAGGAGACAACAAATCTAGAAGATGAGAATGATCACTTACCTTGAAGGTCCTCTAATGGCAATGGTAAGCTCAATGAAGGTCTTGGAATGGGGGGTCCTCCTCACAAATGGTACCAATGGAAAGCTTGAGAGATGAGGGAGTGATTGGTGACTTCCATTGCTTGGTTGATGAGCTCTAGGTATGGCTTGGAGATGAAGAAGCAAGAAGAAGAAAAGAAGAGTCACAAGAAACCCTAGGTTCAGTTGTGCTGGAGCAATGGAGAGTGAATGAGAAGGAAAGAGATGGGTTCTCTTTGTTAACAAGGGAGGCTTGGGTCCCACAACTTAAGGAACTAAATTAGCTGAAATCATCTACTTCGGGACCTCGGATGGGTTCGACGAAGAAGGAAGAAACGATCGTCGAAATATCTAGTTTCCAAAAAGTACATGTTTCGCGAGTTTCGGGGATATCGAGTTTTGGGTACAAACTTGGTGTGCAATGACTGTATTGCCCTTTAGGCTATGAAAATCGGGTTTCGGGATCTCGAATGAATACGGGATTAACATGAAAGTTGTTGAGATCTACAAGATGCATGCAACGGGCCAAAAACATAATCCACAATAAATCGGGAAATTCCTCGAGAAAATACAAAGCCGAAAAGGGAACCCCCAAAGGGCCCCACAAGCTACCAAAGCAAATCAAGACAATCGAATTAGCCCGAAACCATAATCAAAGCTAATCCAAACCCAACTTAACCAGAAATCACTAATCAAGCTTAGCACTAACACGCAACTTAATTAGCACTAATCGGGTTCACTCGGGTCGGGGTCTTACAATGAAGAAGCAAGAAGAAGAAGAAGAAGTTGCAAGAAAAGCCCTAGGCTCAATAGTTGTGCTGGAACAATGGAGAATGGAATGAATGAAGGAGATGGGTTCCTCTTATAAGCAAGTGAGGTTTGGGTCCCACAACTTAAAGAACTTGGGTGGCTGAAATCATCTAATTCGGGACCTCGGATGGATTCGACGAAGAAGGAAGAAATGATCGTCGAAATATCTAGTTTCCAAAAAGTATATGTTTCGTGGGTTTCGGGAATATCAAGTTTTGGGTACAGATTTGGTGTGCAATGACTGTTTTGCCCTCAAGGCCAAGAAATCGGGTTTCGGGTTCTCAAATGGATACGGGATCAACATGAAAGTTGTAGGATTCTTCAAGATGAATGCAACGGACCAAAAACACAATACGAAACAAATCGAGAAAATCTCACAAGTAAATGCAAAGCCGAAAAGGGAACCCCCAAAGGGCCCCACAAGCTACCAAAGCACTCAAAAGCCCAAAACTAGAAGAAAAACCATTCTAGCTCACAAACTCAACCCAACAAATACTAATCCCACTAAAAGAAACTAATCCACAAATAAAATAACACTAATCCAAGAGATTAGGGGTCGGGTTCTCACAGACCACACCTCCCCTCCTCTCTCATGCTGCGCCAGGTGAAACCTTGTACTTGTACCTCTCTGCTTCCTCGACAGCAGTTAGCTCCGTCCTCATCAGAGATCATGGTGGGATACGGAAACCCATTTATTATGTAAGCAGGGCATACAGGGGGGCAAAAGTTCGGTACTCGAGGCTGGAAAAACTGGCGCTTGCCCTCATCTCGACGGCAAGACGACTAAGGCATTATTTCCAGAGTCATACAGTTGTTATGATCACTGATCAACCTTTGAAAGGAGTCTTGGGAAAGCCGGATGTGTCCGGGAGACTGCTTAAATGGGCAGTCGAATTGGGCGAATTCGATGTCTAGTACAAACCGAGGGTGGCCATCAAAGCGCAAGTTTTGGCAGACTTTGTAGCGGAATTCACTCAAGCAGAAGAGGAAACAGATGAACTCAGCTCGCCCCAACCAGGCGGCCCGCCGCCATGCGAGGACAACCAGGGGGTCGCCCGCACTACTCCAGATCTCCAGGCCGAGCTCACGAGTGACCAGACACCCCTGGGCGCCCAAGACCTGGGCGCCAAGGCACCTCCTGCCAGGGGCACCCCAGCACCCCTGGGCCCCCAGGCACTCCCAGCCAAGGGCGCCCAAGCAACTTCTATCTCGGGCGCGTCTCGGGCGCCCCGTTGCTCCCTGTTTTGCAGCCTGGCGCTCAGAGTCCCTCGATACCACTATGGAAACTCTATGTTGACGGCTCCGCGACCAGTAATGGAGGTGGAGCGGGCCTTGTTTTGATCCGCCCCGATGGCACACCCCTCAAGTATGCAGTGAAGTTCCACTTTACAGCTTCCAACAACGAAGCCGAGTATGAGGCTCTCCTCTCTGGTTTAAAGTTGGCGCTCGAAATGAACGCCCGATGCCTCACCACTTACAGCGACTCTCAGCTGATAGTTAATCAAGTAAAGGATGAGTTTGAAGCAACGGAAACAAGAATGCATGATTATCTCAGCATGGTGCAAAAATTGATCCCGCAATTCCAGCACTTCCAAATCAGTCATATCCCTCGGGAGAGTAACATTGCTGCCGATGCACTTACCAGGCTCGCCTCATCCATAGAGACCCCATCAGGTGAACCAGCATTCCTTGGGCACCAGTTCGAACCAAGGCAGTTGGATGAAAGCACTGCAAACATCAACTGTGCTACAGCTGAAACGAACTGGATGACCCCGATAAGGGCATATCTTCAAGAGGGTACATTGCCGGAGGATCCCATTGAGGCAAGAAAGCTGAGGATGCGAGCTTCCAAGTTCACCCTCTTGCAAGATATCCTCTACAAGAAAGGCTACTCTTTACCATTGTTGAGATGCCTTTCTCCTAAAGAAGCTGATTATGCCCTACGGGAAGTCCATGAAGGAATTTGTGGGAACCACTCTGGAGGACGCTCCCTTGCCCACAAAGCACTTAGGCAAGGTTTCTTTTGGCCCAGCATGCTAGCGGACACCAAAGAATTTGCCAGAAAATGCGACAAATGCCAGCGCTTCGCCACTGTGCCAAGGCAGCCCCCAGAGGAACTCACAACCATCATGAGCCCATGGCCTTTCTTCAAATGGGGAATTGACATCCTAGGCCCTCTTCCTTTGGGTAAAGGACAATGCAAATTTGTAGTGGTCGCCATCGACTACTTTACGAAGTGGGCGGAGGCGGAACCTTTGGTGAGGATCACAGACTCCAAAGTAAAAGACTTTGTCTGGAAAAACATGGTCTGCCGCTTTGGGATCCCTCACGCCATTGTCAGTGATAATGCAAAACAATTCGACAACAAACTCTTCAATTCGTTTTGTTCTGACCTTCAGATAAAGCAGCCCCATTCAAGCCCGGCACATCCACAGGCAAACGGGCAGGCAGAGGTCATGGTGAGAACAGTCCTGCGTAACCTGAAGACAAGGCTCAAAAGAGCGAAGGCTCTTTGGGTCGACGAGCTTCCGGGAGTATTGTGGGCCTATCGAACCACCCCAAGGGCTCCAACCGGGGAAACCCCTTTCTTTCTCGCTTTTGGGACTGAGGCAGTCATCCCTGTTGAAATTGGGGTCCATTCTCTTAGTGTCCAGCACCACGACCTCGACACCAATGAGGAGGGACTTCGAATCAACCTCGATTTGATGGATGAAGCAAGGGAGATGGCCAACGTCCGCAATGCAGAGTATAAGCGACGCATGGTAAAATATTATAATTCGAAAGTAAAGCCCCGTTCCTTCTAGCCAGGGGATCTGGTCCTTAAGAAGGTAATCCTCGCCACGAAGGATTCTCGTGAAGGCAAACTGGGACCAAATTGGGAAGGTCCATACCTCATAACAGAGGTGGTAAGACCAGGCACTTATAGGATCCAGGATTCTGAAGGGAAAGCCCTACCTCATCCATGGAATGCTGAACACCTGAAGAGGTATTACCAGTAGCACATGAAGGGGAAAGAAGCAGTGAAAATGGGGAGTTTAATTTTTTCAGCACTTTGTAAAATGTTCCTTGATAATGAGCACTAAATAAATGACATTCTTATATTTTAGGCCACAAAATTGCCTTCTCAAAAAAAAAATCTGTGTAATGAAACATATCAAAACCCCCTGTATCCTAATCACTCTCATGGCTCCCCTCCTCGTCCTCATCATCCTCCTCATCCTCCTCGCCATCCTCTGTGTCATCAGAACCTCCATCAGGTTCCTCGGTTGGCAAAAAGCCTGAAAGGTCGAGGTCACGGAAAGCAGCAGAAATCTTCCCTCGAAGCTCCTCGTACCCATCGATGAAGGCATTGGCGAGGCCATCCGCTAGCTCCTTCTCAGCCTGAGAAGCTTTATCGCGCGCCGCCTTCATCTCTGTCGCCACAACAGTCTCTCTGAGCGACGCCCTCTCGCGGGTCTGTGGAAGCTCAGTCTCCATGAGTGAAGCCCTCTCGCGGGCCTTCACCAGCTCAGCCTCTGCCCCGGTCACCCTCTCGCGGGCTAACGAAAGCTCAGTCTCAAACCTGGTCACCCTCTCGCGGGCTAACAAAAGCTCAGCCTCTGCCCTAGTAGCCCTCTCGTGGGCTGACGAGAGCTCAGTCTCGAATCGGGTCGCCCTCTCATGGGCCGTCGCAAGATCGGTCTCGGAAGCCCCCCTAGCAGCAATCTTCCTCTGAGCAATGGAGAGCTCCTTCTGCATACTCTCATTCTCTTGCTTCAGCTGACTATTATGTCTGGCCCTTGACAGCAAGCAGACGGACGCAGTGGAAGCCTGGAGCAATCAGAAACGGGGGCAATCAGAAAGAAAATGAGAGTGCACATATAAAAGAAAAAGAATATGAAAGTCTGGAGAAAAGGAAAAAGCCTTTACCTGAGCCAGACCCTCTAAAAATGTGTCTATGACCCTCTCAGTGCCTAAAGAATTGATCTGCATAACCTCAGGGGGAAACACAAATCTCCCAAGCTTCTCCCGAATCACCAGAGGATTGCCTAGCATCGGACCAGCCCAAATGGATGCCCCTACAGGAGCCCCTAAGCGTGGGGGACACGAATGAGGGGCAGAAGGTGTAGCTAGAGAGGAAGACTCTGGAATAGCAATCGGCGCAGAAGAGGTCGCTGGCTGGGGCGACACTGTGGGAGAGGCCGCCCGATGGGGACACGGTCGTGCCCCCGCTGAAGGGGTGGATACGAGAGAGCTTGCCCTGAAAGTCACTGGCGGGGAAGTCCCCCTTGAGGTGTTGTCTACCCTCGCCGCCTTGGAAGGAGGGGCGCTCCTACTCGAAGGGCGAGCTCCAGAAGGAGGGGTACCTCTACTAGAGAGGCGAGCCCCGATCACCTCTCTATCCACTGCTGCAAAAGCAAAAATGTTACTTGTGCATATAAAAAAAAAAGGAAAAGCAGAAGTGAAGGAGTTCTTTTTCTCTTCATGGGAGGTGTCTTAGAGGGGCCACTAGCTCCACTAACTCCACCACTCTCTTTGGGTAAGAGAACCCCCAAGTCTTTTTCAAGATAGTCTCTCACGGCTTGCAGCTTCCATTCCTGACTCATGGAGAGCACCGGCGCGTCTACAAAAGGGCAACGGGTAAACTCATAAAAAATATTAATAAAGGGAAAGAGTAGCAAGTGAATGGCTCACCAAGTCTCCTGGCGTCTCCCCATCAAGTTGGCACCAAAGCCCGGTCTGTCTCGGAGACCCACTCTCCGCCAGCAAATAAGAAACGAGATTTCCAGCTATGGCAGTTAGAGCACAATCCTGTAAGCAACTTTCCGCCCCTAGAGGTAAAATAGTACCATCCCCTGTTAGGGGCTGGAGACTCGCTTAAGTTATAAAACGCGTGAAACACCACTGGTGAAGCATCCTCGTCATGCACTCTCCTCCACAATGCAAGGAAACCCAGCAAGACTCTCCATCCATTTGGCACTAACCGCCCAGGGGTCAATGAAAAGTAATGGAGAATACGGAAAATGGAGGAGAGCATGGGAAACCTCAATTCCGCTTCCAGCATCTCCTCATAAATTACAATATCGCCCGAGGAATCGTCACAGGCGGGCTCATCCGCTTCAGCCCGACGGCATAACACGGTGGGAGGAATATTATAGGCAAACACGATCCTAAAAATATCACTATCAGCATCGAGTAGGCTGAAATGAGTACTCACCTTGGACCCGTCGTCGTCGACGACCACTTTTCCTCGATACTTTTTGCGATGAGGACATGTCGTGCTTACCGCCATGGCGCCTGTATTCACCTCTCCAGGCTGGGCCGAGCTCCTCGCTGCCGCAGCGGGGGCGCCCATGTCCACCACGCCCAGCAGCAGTAGGGGCTGCACGACCGCCAGCAGCAGGGGCTACACGCCCACCAGCAGCAAGGGCGCCCCTACCTTCTCTATCGCGCACAGCAGGCCCGGCGCCCCGTCGGGCGTCGGTGCTCGCCTCGACCGCCGCAGCAGGACGCCCCAGGCGGGGGCGCCCCGTCCGGCCTCAGTCGCCTCTCCCACAGCAGGGGCGCCCCCGCCCGACCCCTATCGCACCGCCCGAAGCACCGGGGGCGCCCCGTCTGGCCTCCACTGTCGCAGCACCCGTGGCAGGGGCGCCCCAACCGCAGTCCATCATTGCCACCTGTCGTTCGTCACCCGACGCTGCGCCTGCAGCGCCACCCAACACTCCATCGCCTGCTGCACCATTGGCAGTGACGCCTAGGACGCCCTGTTCTCCATCGTGCGCAGCATCCCGAGCAGCAGTAGCACTCAGTTCATCTCCCTGATCCTTTTGCTTCATAGGGCAACCCTCTCCTTTTTAACAAGAAGAAGATGAACAACTCTCTCCTTTTAACAAGAAGAAGATGAAAAGCTCTCTCCTTTTTAACAAGAAGAAAATAAAAAGAAAAAACCCCAAATGAAAAGCAAAATGGGCAAAAGCCCTCTCTATTTATAACCTGTACTCTAGGGTTTTCAAAGGAGAAGGAACCCCAAGCCAAGAGAGCAAAGGAGAAGAGTCTTGAACCACAAGAACTCTTCCGTAAAATCCAAAGAGGGAAAGAACCGCCGGAAGGACTCTTCTGTGGAACACCGAACGTGGAGACGGATAGTGTTTCGGAAAAGAACTAATGCTCGGCATGGAAAAAACCTGATATTCAAAATGTCTCGCTTTCAAAGCTTCCTTTGGCGTGAGGCATTGAGGGGCAAATGATGGGTCAGGCCCAAATGACTCGGTCCACAACGACGGGTCAGGCCCAAATGACTCGGTCCACGATGGTGGGACAGGTCAAAGTGACCCAAGTCCGTGATGAGCCCGGGTCTAAACCCACCCATTAAGGGCCGGGTCCGGATCCACTAAATGACAAAGTCAGCGCATCGTTCCATCTACCTGCTTTTACCAAGTCTCGCGGAGGAGATCCTACCTGCCTCGTCTGTTGGGGGCGGTTCGAAGACTCCGCCGGAATGGAGCGTCCGTTGCTGAAGAGTCGTCCCCATCTGTTAGGGGAAGACTATAAAACAAGGAGCCCCACCAGCACTGGGGAGCAAGCAATTCCGATCCACCTTTTCACTATCATTGTATTCTTCTAATTTGTAATCTCTACCTCGGAGCAGTAAAATCACCAATTGAAGTGGACGTAGGTCACACTGATCGAACCACTATAAACTCTCTCTCTCTCCATTAATTTTCACATTAATTACTCTTCACTTGACCGGTGGTGCTCGAAAACCCTTTTTTGGCATCATCAGAACTTCTTAGAAATAATCAAATGCCTGAGACCTGAAAGGGAAGGAGAAGCAAAGGTCAGAGGCCCTGGCTACAGTCAGCCAAAAGACACTCCGATGCCTTAGTAAGTTCAGCAAGTAGACAAAAGATGAGTGAGTGAAAAAGAAGGGAGAGTTTAGAGTGTGGGTGTAAAATGTTGCATGTTGCGTAGCTCTTCTGGATTTGCTCCTTGTATATAGAAGCCAAGAGTTGACTTTTGGGAGGTAGGATCCCATTAGACCTTATCCTGACGTCTTGGGAGTACAGTCACATTGGACCTTACATTTATTGACCTTAGAGGCAAAGTCCCATCGGACCTTACTTTGATGTAGACGTAGCCGCCGGATAATGATAACTTTTTATCTCGATCCGAGGCATATACCATCAATCAACACGTTCTGTAACGTAGTTGAGTCTTCTTTATAGGAGTACATTCACGGTTGACTAAGAGTCAGTGCCTATCTTAGTTAACCGAACCGAACTGAAGATGATGCCGAGGTCAGGTGCGACCTCGGCTTGGAAGCATTCTCGCACTATTGCCAAGATGAAAAAGGCCGAGATCAAGATATACCTAACTGATACTCTTACCAAAATTAGGATAATCTCGGTATTAGGAAAATATCCCACACACTATGGATTGTACACTCCTATATATTACGTCGGTTGAATTTTGAGATAGTAGTAGTGGATTTGCAAAAAAAATAGTGTAAACCTGATATGGGACTCGCATATAAACTATAAATGTGAATTTGTGAAGATGTTCAACACATGTAATTATTAGTGTTTTTAAATGAAAGTGAGTTTGTTTATTTCATTGTTAAGTTCTTTTTATACCAAGAGTATTTGTTTCTTTTATTCTTTCTTATTTATTGTTTTGAATCTTATATTGGATGTTGTTTAATAGGTGGGAGTTTTAGTTCCTAATTATAGGAATAAGCAGCCAACTACTGTTTTCTCATCTTTATACATTTTCAAGTTACCAATGATGACTTTTTTATTTATTATTTTTTGTTTGTTGTTTTTCTTTATATGTAATACATTTTTTTAAAGACCTATAAAAATTACCTAAAAACACCGGCTTCATCTCTGCTGGTGATCTCTCTCATTTTTTTTAAAGACCTATAAAATTACCTAAAAACACCGGCTCCATATCTCTCTCTCTCTCTCTCTCTCTCTCTCTCTCTCTCTCTATTGTGCATTGAATTAAAAGTTTTTAAGATCTTTTTGTCCCTATAAATTGTGTTATTTATCTTATATATTTTATATAATGAAATCTTTTATGAGTAATCTTTTATATATTATTACGGGTTATATTTTTCCCTTTTTAGCCCGGGTTGGGCCGGGCCTCTTTCGCTAGTTACTGCCAGTAAAAGCTCCCCTTCTCCCATGAAGTGGTTTTTCTTTGACTAAAATGCTGTCCAAGGAAACAAGAACGCCACTTTTAATGTCGATGGGCACAGAAGGCATGTACAAGAGCCAGCTGCACTCCCAGCTAGCAGTGCACATGCTTCAGCAACAGTGGGCATACATGGAAAAGTGCCTTTCAATGTTTTACAAAAATCTTATTCTCCGGATCTTACTGTCCAAGGATAGTGTTAAGACTAAAGAAGTTCACTTACCCAAAAAAAAAAAAAAAAAACTTAAGATGTTATATACTACAATTTGTTCTTAGAATATTAAGAAGTAGTGTAGAAAATAGAATCATCGTTAAATAATGCAAAAAAAAAAAAAAATGTGTTTGACAAATCGATAGTAAAAACAATGGTCATCTAAATTTCTTTCTTATCCTGATGATACTTTTATATTTTTCTCATATTTCCAGTTTTTTAGTATTTTGGCATTATCATTATATAGTTGGAGATTATAATTATTAATTAGACACAAATATTATACGAACATGGATAATGTTTTTGACATGCCTATGTGGTTGATTAGATTTTATATTATAAGAATATGGACAGTGTTTTTGACATGTCAATGTGGTCCATTAGGTTTTGCAAATGGAGTCCATCTATGTAGTCTTTTTTATATTCTTCTCTAGTGTCTGTTGGAGGGTTTTAAAGAATTATGTGATTTTTTACTTACGCCCCCCAAAAGTTTTCAAAAAATCCCTTATATGTTTTAAAACTTATATGCTTTTTTATATGTGGCCCTCTCAAGATTTTATTTTTACATATAGTGCCCCCCCCAAAGAAGAATTCTTGGGTCTGCCCTTGCGATCAATCCAACCCACTCACACTAAGGGCACATTTGGCAATAGTCATCGCTAGAGGATTCCTCTATCTTTTCTGTAAAAGGGTGGATTTCCCATGTTTGGCTGGTCACAAATTTGAAGAGGACTAATGGTGAAAATCACCTCTTCTAATTATTCTTTTGGTCGGACACCCCCCCTTCGGACTCGTTGAATCCTCGCAAGCGAAGAAAGGCGGAGCCACAGTAATGCTGAGTGACTTAGGGTGGTAACGTGAGATTAATAAGTTTTTACTTTGGAAATATACCTTTTGGGTCCTATAATCAAGATCAAAACCGTTAGTCACCTTTAGCAACTCCGAAACGGCCACCTCACTAAATTTCAGCCGTTGATTCCTCTTATATCTCGAAATATATGTCAAAACGTCCTGACCACTTATATTATATTGAGAATGGGAATAAAAGCAATCTGTTTTTCCTATTTTTTTTTGTTTATGTGGGGTCCACAATCAAGATCGGAATTCGGAACCAGTCATTAGTTCTGGAAGGTCGAACAAGGCAAGGTGACTGAATTTTAGCCATTGATTTCTCTTGTATCTTGAGATATGTGCCAAAACATTCTAACCGTTTATACTATATTGAAAATGGAAATAAAAATGATCCGTTTTTTCTCAAATTTTTGGTTTATGTGGTGTCCAAAGTCAAGATCGGAATCATTCATTAGTTCCGGATGGTCAAACACGATAAGGTGACCAAATTGCAACCGTTGATCCTTACTATATCTTGAAATATTTGTAAAAACGTTCATACACTGGAATATTATTTTATTAATCATGTGGACCCTCTTTGCACAATCAAAACTGTTCAAAGTCTCTAGATGACCACAAAAAACTTTGAGGTGGATGTTGAGGTCTTGATTTCTCATGGATTATGAGATATCTTTAAACTAATGGATCATACATTCTACAAATTGTAGGAATCCCTCCTCCAACCAAATCAACCAAATTTGGAACTCTCATCAGGAATCCTACCTGAGGAGCTGTTTTGTTTTTTTGAGATGGAAAGAATCCTCTAAACAAAGGATTCCTCTATGTTTACCAAACGTGCACTCAAAGTTTCCCATTAATTGAAATCACCCAAAATTAAATCCAACACTTAATCACAGTCAATTAAAATTATAAAATAATAATTCCGTTTGAAACCACTAAACATAATGGGTCATCGATGGATTTTAAATTTTGCACATAAGTACAATCCATTCAGTTTTGCAATCCTACTTCCACATGATTAGCATAGCTCTAGGTGGGACACCCAAGCGGTCTGCATAGAGAACATAGGCACTTGAGCTTTGTCCATTATATATATAAATATATATATATATATGGAGATGCTCCTATGAGAGATATCTCTCACCTTATATCAAAGATAGGGGTGGGTAGGAGTGGGGGCCCTCACATTTAAGTTGTTGGCATTGGATATGGATGTGAGGGCCTCCACTCAATCTCTCATATGAGGTGAGAGATATCTCTCATAAGAGCATCTCTCTCTCTCTCTCTCTCTCTCTCTCTCTCTCTCTCTCACACACACACACACACACACATAGACTTACTTTTTACAGAATGTCCAAGTCTAGATGATTCTGATAAAAAAAAAAAAGAAAGTCAAAATACACTACAAGGTGGCTATTACGTTGGATGGCACTACATTCTAAAATCATTGCTAGAGCACAAGTCTCTCTTATATTTAGGGACAATTACCGTATGGACGGTCATAACCTGATAATAGCCCCAAAACAACCTAAAAATACATTTTTACCGCAGAGCTGTTCGATCCGTGGGATATCGTAGCCTAGAGAAGTAGGATATCCCACAATCCCACAATCAGAAGCGGGAAGACTTGAACTATCCGTTTTTTTTTTTTTCTTCACTATGGGACTGCCAAACCACCATCCAAACCGTTGGATAACTGTATGAGTAACATTTTTTTTTCGCCATATTAGTTCTTACACTCATACAGTTATCCAATGATTTGGATGGTGTTAGATTGTATGGTCTCAATCCATTAGTTGATGTAATAAATTGATTAATTTCTTTATTTATTAATAAAATCATGCTTTCCTTTCATGAGATGAATGATGTTTTATTACTTAATGCACATGACTAATACATATGACATAATGGTTCATGAGATGAACCGGGTCTCATTAGTATATTAGATATGATATATGTATATGGATGAGATCCACATACAGGAGACATATGTCACAAATCTTATACTTAAAAATATTTTCACAACCAGTGATGAGACTGGGCATCTCATCTGATAAGGTTGCAGCACTTTGATCGCTATGAGATAGTGTGATTTGTCTCGATCACTCGAATGTAGGATTCTGGATCATAGTGCTGGTACATTGGATGTATTGAAGGACTATGAGAAGCACCTTATGAAATACAGGAGACATATGTCACAAATCTTATACTTAAAAATATTTTCACAATCAGTGATGAGACTAGGCATCTCATCTGATAAGGTTGCAGCACTTTGATCGCTATGAGATAGTGTGATTTGTCTCGATCACTCGAATGTAGGATTCTGGATCATAGTGCTGGTACATTGGATGTATTGAAGGACTATGAGAAGCACCTTATGAAATATTGTCTCGATTTAAGAACTGCTCTCATAATTCCCTAGCAATAGGCTCTCAATCCTAAGACATTGATAAACTCAAGTTTCTGTCTATTCATTTGCTTTGAGTCACCAATGAGTGAGGCCAGCTGCAAGTCAACACCTCGGTGTCTTGGGTACGTGGTAGTAGGACTGTGGGAACATCCAATGGTCAAGATGAAATCTATCTATATTATCCCCTTGTGCCAATTAATGGATTTGTCATTAGTAAGTGCGCACCCATCTCGATTAAGGGTTAATTGGATGGTACTGATGATGAAAGTCAGGGGATCCGAACCCTAGAGGGGGGTGAATAGGGTGAGCTTCAATTATGATCAATTTTAGACAATTTTAACTTCTTTAAAATAAACTAGTCACAAGTGATGATTATCAAACAAAATGCGGAAGCTTAATAAAAACAATCACCACAAAGCAAGCACCATCACACAAGGATTTATAGTGGTTCGGCCTCAATGCCTACATCCACTACCGGCTTGTGATCCTACACCCCACCGGATTTCCACTATTTATGATTTTCAATAGGCTAAGCAATAACCTTTACAATATGCTTTTCAAAGCTAAGCAATAACCTCTACATTATGCTTTTCTTAGGCTAAGCAATAACCTCTTCAACCACAAGGTTGGTTATCTCTCTAATTAGTGTCTAAAATACACTTGATGGAGATTAAATTAACCTCATTACATTTGCCTCTAAAATAGGCAGATATGAAAGTAAAAAACTAATTCATACACACACACTATGAATGCAAAGATGAATGCTCAATGTGGATGTATGATGTCCTCAATCATTTTTAAAATGAAAGCTCATAAATGTATGCCTAAGGTTTTTGAAAGTTTTAGCTCATAAAAACATTTATGATTGAGGAAAGAATGCATGTCACATGTTAAAAGTAACAACTTGTTAATGATATCAAAGATTCACAAGTTGTATGAAATTAATTAGCTCTAAATATGTGATGCATAGGGATGTCAATCAAATCAACAATGTAGCTCATAAAACATAAAAATAGATTTGATTGAAATAAGGGGACAAATCATATGTAATTATAAATCCAACTTGAATATGATATACCAATCAATGCAAAGCAAGTTGTGAAACTTTAAAACAAAGTTACATATGATTTGTAAAGATGTTGAATCCAAAACATAAGATATATTTGAAAGAGATTTTCTTATGATGAAAAACAACAACCAAAGATTCAACCAAGTATATGAATCATGTTACATATAATTTCAAAGATTCTTTCATTAACATGATCTACTTAGATTTACCAAATAAAGTACTACTTGAATTGAATCAAATGGTGATGCATCCAAAACAATATATCAATTCAAAACATAAAACATGTTAAGGACACAACAAATCATAGTTTATCATGCTACAAAAGATTTACCAATAATTAAAACAAAGCATGAAAACATATGATTAAGGAAAGTAGAGCTTACTTGGTGATTTAACTCATTAATCCAAGCTTTAGCTTTCCTAATGGTCCCCTCCATCCCTTAGTTCATTTCCCTTTGATTTGCCTCAAAACCTCTCAAGGAAGGTCTAAAAATCCTCAACTTTTGGCAAAGGAATGAACTAGTATTTATAACCAAAACAGCCCAACGGCTAGTCCCCCGGTTGACCTGGCCCTTCCCCGATCGACCTGGCCTTCACAACGGTAAAAAAAGTGACCGTTTGAAAAATGGCCAACGGCAGTATACCCGGTCAACCTGGGCCTGGCTCGGTCGACCTGGTACACTGCGTTTCTGGCCTGGGACCAAAATTCCCTAACATCCATTTTTCAAAGTATTTTTGGTTGGGAATTTTTTGGGCCATTAAATCAAGCTTAAAAACATGTTTTAAATCATTCTAAGGGTTTTAAAACATGAAACATAAAAAGCCAAAAAAGATTCAAAACCATAAAACCAATGGCTAGCTTGATTTCTAAAAACTACTTATTCAAAAAACAAATGCATCCAAGATTAAAAACAAATCATGCATAAATCAATATCTTAAAAACAATGCATGTGTAAAACAAGATTTCAAGTTTATCTAAATCAATGCAAATGTGTGTAAATCAAATGATGCTTGAATGATAATGCATCCATCAAATTGCAATCTACAAAATTCCTAACAATCTCCCCCTTTGCAATTTGATGGCAACTCACTCACCACTGAATTTACACACTAAGTCTTCAGCTCCCCCTAACCTGGACAAGTCTTGAAATCTCTTGGATGCTTCTTCTCTTAGCTTGGGCTCTTGGGTTTTTTCTTCAATCTTCTTGATGCTTGGTGCTTGATCAATCTTCAAGCTTTCTTTTCATCTTCCTCTCTATGGCCAAGCATCTTCTTTAGCTCCAAGCTTTCTTTCTTCTAATAGCTCTCCCCCTTTGACCATGCCTCTCTCCCCCTTTGGCAAGATATGCATTCTCTCTCCCTGCAGAAGATCATACAAAATCTCCCCTTAGGAAGCTTGGACATTCTCTTCACCCTTTTAAGAACTTGAATGTTCTCTCCCCCTTTGCCATTAAATTGCAAAGGTACCTACACACATGAAACAAGGAAAATACCTTTTAGTAGCACATGTTAAGAAAAGAAATCGAAAATGAAATTCATAACATGATCAATTGTTTCCTTGTCATGGTTTCCAAAATCATTTGATTATAATTTCATCATGTTAGATTTGCTTTTTGCTCATATTTAGTTGTATGACTTGCATTACATTTCTTTACATGATCAATTGATTGTGAGTTCAAAAGCTTTCATAGCTAGATTATTCATTATCAATTGTTGTTGAATCATTTGTGTAGATGTCTTGGTAAGATTATTTGAACAAATTATTTGAATCAATTTAAGTTTTTCCATGGATTTCTAAGTTATACTTTAATATGGAAAATCATTATTTTGAAAAATCAACTTGTATGTGTTTCATTTAAGTTATATCTTTTAAAAATACAATGTTGAAAATTGTTCTTCAAATTCATTCTTTTTATGCTTATTGTTGGATTTTGTTTATTGAAATGATTTGAAGATTGTATGAGTGGAAATGCTCTAAAACATCATTAGTTATAATCATCAAAGCATGTTCCATGATTCTCATTTCCTTTTTCTTTTCGTATCAGAGCGGGTTACTCCATTTTAGGGCTTAACAACCCGGAGTTGATCCTTGCTAGATTAGAACCCTAGTGTTGTGATTTATTGCATATCTTTGTGATGATTTCCACTATAATCGAAAATGAAATTTCCCCTAGTTTCATTGCACCACTCTAAGACTTTTTCAAGTTATATCTTCAAGAGTTGGTGAGTCCTCAAGTGAACTCTCAAGGACATCCTTTTCAAGACCTTAGGTGAATCTTCATTGGTATACATTTAGACTAACCTTAAGGCCTTGATCCTCTCTAGACCAACATATCCTTTATAGTTAAATCTTTGTGTTGGTCATGTTACATTTGCATATTGTTTCTTTATAGTCACATCTTTTAAAATGCAATGTTTCTTTGTGATCATTTGATTTTGTCTTCATGAACTTTTAAGTTATATCTCATGGTTTTCAAAATCCTTTGATTGCAATATTTTCATGATGGATTTGCATTTTGTTCATATAGTTATATCTTTTGTAGTGCATATCTATTCATGATCAATTGATTGTGATTACAAAAGCTTTCATAGCTAGATTTTTCATGATCAATTGATGTTGGAAAATCATTTGATGAATGTCATAGTTAGATCTTTTTTTGTAAATCAAATGATTTGAAGCAATTTAAGTTTTCCATTGAGTTTTCAAAGTTATATCTCTTGGTATGGAAAATATGTGTTCAATTTGTAGGAGTGTCTATTGTCTTTTTGAGAATACAAATTGAAAATTTACAATAGTACACTTCTTGTTTTTCAAATTCACTTGCTCATAATTCTATAAATGATTCTTTGTTGGAATTTCAAATATTGAAGTGATTTGGAAAACTTTGGAAAATGTTCTAAGCTCTATTGGTTGTATTTATAGATGCATTTTCCTTGAATTTATTTCCTTGTGCTTAATTATGATTATATCATTTGGAAGGAAATAATTTTTACAAACAATTTGCATCTTTGCTCATTTAGTTACATTCTTTTTATGCAAATTGATTTTGATGTCTTACATTGTATGGTTGGATATGGTTTCATTGATTTGCATGTTTGTGCCTAACTTGGTATATATTTTCATTAATGCAAATTGATGATTGTTTATGTGCTTTATAGTTAAATCCTTTGTTTTATTATCATTTGAGCCTAATAAGTACATATTTGATTTTATGTGTTAAGTTCATTTGGTTTAAACCTCATATCCATTTTCCATTGCATTATAAGCTTAGTACATTTGCTAAGAGTGGAGATGTTGCATGATAGATTGATCCTTTTAACTTCATACCTTCTTGTGCTTATATAGTTATATTCTTTATTGATGAGATGGTATGAGTTAGGTCTTGAGTGTTGATTGATCCTCTCTATGCAAATATCAAATCGTTCTATGTATGGTTGTGATCTTAATTATATCTGTAGAAACCATACTAGAACTAAAATTCATCCTCTATGCCTTATAGTAATTTCTTTTTGGATGGTTATGATGTTGATTCATGTATTTTCTCTAAGTGATGTCATACTCATACATGTTTCAACTTCATAGTAGTGATCTTGATCATATGAAACTCTTTGAAATCCATTCTTCGTATTTCTATATGTTTGATGGATATCTTAGATGTTGAATTCATATGATTTTGACACTTTGAAAATTGCATGCATTTCAAAGTTATATCCTTTTGCATTGCAATTTACCTTGTTCATCACTATGCTTATTAGTTATATCTTTAAAAGTGATGAATATCATTTTATGATGCTTGATGGAATTTTGTGTTTGTCACATCCTTGCTATTAATCATGTTGTCATATTCAATTGGTTTCATTTGGTATAATTTTCCATTGATTTCATATCCAATTGATGTCTTATCTTGTGTATGTGATAGACCTTGTGTACATTGGATTGAACTTGATAGTAATACATTTGTTCCATGTCACACACCATTAGCATCATAATTTTCATGATTGCCACCTCACTTGCTCATTTTGGTAAATCATCATATGTGACTAGTTGGATTTTAAGAAGTTAAAAATTGGTCATATTTGTAGCACACCCTATTTAGCCCCCCCCCCCCCCCCTAGGGTTAGGATCCCAGGACTTTCAGATGATCACTGTGATTAGTTGGGACTCAAGGATAATAAGATGTTGATCTAAGATTGGATGGGACAGATTTATTCCAATTGATCCATGGATAATGATGGAAGGGCCTACTTGTGGTAATTGAAAAGTTTAGGGTCTTCATTGTAATTTATTCCTAAAACTAGAGTGCAATTGCATTTATATAGTGGTGTTATTTGCAATTAACTGTGGGCCCGGATTGCACATGAGATGTGGGGTCGCGGTGTCCCAGTTGGAGCCAGCTTTCTAAGGAATCCCTAGTGGTCCCCACGCTAACCCAATGATGGACCCGATTTCCTTCCTTTCCTCTCTCATCCGCCCCCGGGGTCACCGAGAAAGGCCGAATGGAGGGAAGAAAGGGGGGAGAAAGGCGGGCATCAACATTTTTGTACGGGTATGCCAAATTTTCTATTCTACTTGGAACTTAGAGACGGTGATCCGGAGATTCACCTTCGCAAGTAGAAAGGAAATCAACATTTTTTTCTAACTTTCCATTGCTCATTATTTAAGAAAAGAGACAATTTTTTGAATGCCATTAGAGGCAATTTTGTTTGCCGTGAAAGGCGATTTTGCTTGCCGTGAAAGGCGATTTTGCTGTGAAAGGCGATTTACAAATCTCATCAAAATGAAAGACAAGAATTGTGATTTTTGTTTCTTCTTGTGATTTTTGTCTCTTAAAGAAAATACAAAATACAACAGAAAAATAAGAAAGGGAATCTGACTTCTCAGGGGATTGCGGGAACCCGTTCAGATCAACAGTCGCAAGTCATGTATGCACTTCTCCATCGTCCTTCAGATGAGAACGCTTGATGCTTTGATTCTTTTGGCTTGACTTGGACTTCAGTTTTTTAGAGGATAAGGACCAAAGGAAGGTCCTATATCCAATAAAAAATGAAGAGACGGGTTGAAAAGCCACGTCTAGGCCATGTTGAATATGAGAAGAGGGGCCTTTGCCTTGGGGGGAGTAGCCCAAGGGACTTCAATCACCTGGTGGTGTTTGTTGTAGCAGAGTTTCTTCAGAGTAGCAGAGCTTCCGGGAGTTCTGGACGATCTTTCAGGCTAATTTTCTCTGATTTTTTCTGGATGGATTTCTGGATATGTTCTTCTTGGGATAATCTCCTATTTATAGGCCTTTGGTAGCCATTTAGGAGTGTTTATGAGCTTTGATGGCTTTAAAGCTCCATGATGGGAGGAGTTACAAGTTTTTATTTCTTGATTTTGTAACTCTTTTTTCCTTGAATCTGATTGGCCGATGGAGAATGATGGGCTTTTAATCACCTTTAATCTCCATGATGAGAGGAGTTTCATATCTTTAATGCCATGATGACTTTGACTTGTAACTCCCATTTCCTTGCTTTTGATTGGGCCGTCCAAAACAATGAGTTAATGACCGCATTTAGTTGGGTAAATTAACAACATTTGAAGAGTCGCAGGCCGTGCCGCGTCTTTTGGAACTCTTCTTGCGATGATCGACGATGGATATTCATGTTGATCGATGTCGGATGATCATGCAACTTCACTCATAGATTGCAACATCAGGTCGGTACCATCTGTCTTGTCGATTTCTCGATCGGTCGGACATAAAGTGTACTTTCTTGGTCAACCGGTTGACGATCTTTGAGCGATCAATGGTGATTTCATGCTTTTAACGGCGGATCTGTGATGTTGACGAAGATCAGTCGCTTCCGAGCATCAAAAATAAGATTTTCAGGAAATCACAGGGGCTGGAACTCCAGAAACGTGAAGAGGATCGGAAAACGGGCCTTCCGGCGGTAACTGGATTTCCAGGGTCGCCGGCGACCATGCACCAGCGACCATGGGGGAATATTTTTCCCCTTTGGTTGCCGTTTTGTTGGCCGTTTTTCAAACTTTTCGTTTCTTTTTTTCTCCTGCATTTTTCTTGACATTTTTCCTCATTTTTTAGCTTGATTCTCCTGAAGAAATCCTGACGAGAAGCCGTGCAAATCGGAGCACAAAGTTTCCTATTTTTTTGGAAAAGCCGAAGACTTTGTGATCGATTTTCCGTCAAGAGTCGAAACTAGGTCAAACGATGTCGAAATGACCTGAAATTTGAGGTGAAGCCTCTTGAGAAGTAAATAGGACCAACCATGGGCTTTGGTTTGAGTTTTGAAGCCGTTTGGGGTCCCGTCGCTGCTAGGCTTAATCTTGCCGCGAGGAAGATGTCACGCTTTGATGTGCGGTCAACCAATGTCCGATTGACCTGAAATTTGACAGGGAACCTATTGGAGTCATTTTGAGATGATTCATTAGCTCCGATTTGGATGTCATGGTCCAAGGGTGCTCCGCCGCCGGTAGCCTTGATTTTCTTTCGGAGCGTCAAAGTCGGGTCAAATGTTGTCAGAATGACCTGAAATTTGATGTGCATCCCTTTTGAAGCCTGTTGAAGCCGCCCATGTGCTCCGTTTAATGAGTAATGGTCCTAGTGGTTTTTTCCGCCGAGGAGCTTGATTTTCCTTCGGAGCGTCGAAGTCAGGTCAAACGTTGCCAAAATGACCTGAAATTTGACGTGGAGCCTTTTGGAGGTATTTTGAGACCATCTGTAGGCTCAGATCGAAGTTTTAATGTCTTCGACGCCACCGCCGCCATGAGCGCCTGTTTGGCTACCGGAGGAGTGAAGTTAGACCAAATAACGTCGGAATGGCCTGAAACTTCATGTGAACTCCTCTTTTGGCTGTCTTATAGGATCTTGCAGTTTCTATTTGATTCTGACAAGATTTGATGCTCGAAGTAGCGTTGCCTATTTGTAGTAGGATGCGGCTTCATGCGGCTTCTTGATGTTGAAGAGGCAACGTGACATTTTTGGTGTCAACATCTAAGAAATTAGAAAGATACAAATTCTACTTGAACTCCAAAATGAAGAAATTAGAAAGTTACTATTTCTATTTGAAGTGGGACTTCTAATAGTGGTAATAGTAAGTTACTAATTTGTGTGAAAGTGAGACTTCTAATACAATTAGTAAGAGAGAAAGAAAAGGAGGATTGAGGGCTATATAAAGGGGAGCACAACCCCTTGGACGTCCACTAATAGTGTTGCACGCCCAACCCTCATTTTTGCAAGTTGTTGCACAACTCTTCTCCCTCTCTTCTTTCTTCTGGTTCTCTTCTAGTTTCTTGAAGTTTCTAGTAGGGTTTTCACTTGCAGATCGCACCCATCTTCTTGAGAAAAGAGATTCTGATACTGGTCATAGAGTGAAAGATCAAAAGGTCTTGGAGATTTTTATTTGATACGTGAAAGAGTTTCATCATCAAATAAAGACGCAACTTCTCCATTAGAACACAACCGAGCTCCAAAGGTATAATCTACTTCCTTGCATGTTGTAGATTTTATGGATACTTGTTGGCTGCTGTTCTATCTTCTTGATATGTTTATTTACTGATCATGATGGCTGAGATTGAGGACATGGATCCTAGATTGGGTTTTATAGCCTTATGGATGTGGTTCCTGGCCTTATGAGTACTTGATCCCTGAGTCAAGTGGGTCAAAAGTTTTGAAAATCTGTCACGAGGCCCACCTACTTCCAACAATTGGTGATTTGGTGGTCCCACAGTAAAGGAAAAAAAGAAAATACATGGACTGTTCAAGTGATTGTGGGATATCCTATACCCGTAGGATATCATAAACTGCAATATCCTACGGATCGAACAATTTTGCGGTAAATATGTATTTTTGGACTGTACTAGGGTTATTGTCAAGTTTATGACCGTCCGTATGGTAATTGTCCTTTATATTTATGTAGTACGAGTAAGGGACTACAGGTGTAGATAAGAAGCTTGGGACAGACATTGCTCAAGCTCCTGCCAAATCATCAGGTATGGCATATTGCCATACATGATTGTTAGATGCCTTCTTTGCAACTTGCAAGGGCAGGTCATATTAGCCCTTGTGTGGGTTACAAGTAAATATTCCACCCACTGCCCAATTTATTGGCGGGTCTGATGAGGAATCTCAGTAGGACTCCTGACTCACTAGTCACTGGCTAAAAAGGTTTCCTGATTTATCAAGTTCAAAATGAGAACTCAAGCTCATGAAGGCAGAATTTTAAAACAGTGAATCTCAACCTCGAATTACCAGGTCAGGTCTTGACTGAATTGCGAGATCTGAGTAAAATGGTTAGAATTTCCTGGTTAGGGTGTTGAAAACCAAGTAAAGACTAATCTATAGCTGACCTGTCTGTAAATTTAGGTGTCATTTGGCGGGACTTCTTTTTTAAAATTTTACTTAAATTTGATTGAATAGATATTGGAGTGTTTTAGATGCCGTTTCTCAACTCCACTCTTTTGGGTCCACTCTTTTGGCCTATTTCACTTAAAGCTTATTGAAATAGATCATTGAGTGCTTTAGATGGTTTAGTTCATCTTAATTTTTGTTCAATCAATTTTAAAGACCTTTCAGCTCTTTTCCAAAAAGTTAAATAAAAACAACTTTTTCAAATATAATTAAAGCAATCGGACATCTTTTAAATCTTTTGAACAAGGTTCCGTCAAACTTTTATCTTTTGAATTAGATTGCTCATTTAACTATTACCATTGCCCAGCTTTGGTCGTACTGCTTTTACTCTATAAGAACTTTTCCTATGTAACTTCCATAATAAGAGAAATTCCATAATTTTTAGTTAAAGAAGACATACCAAAACGGTTATATATATATATATAAAATAAAAATGTCTCATTGAAATAGTTGAAATTGACTCCAACCTATTTTAAATGTGAAGCTAAATGGAGGAAAATATTTTATCCAATGGATATATGCATTCTTGCCAAACCATGTAAATCTCTGTGTGGTTTTTCTCTCTTCGTATATGGCTCGATTGTCCAATACGGTGACTTACGCTTCCGCACACATGTGCTAAACAAGTTGTATGAGAGCCCCAGTATTAAATAAATCACACTTCCAAAGAGCTCATTAGGCTATTTAGCAACGTTCATGTAATTGTTTGTTTCAATTAATATTACCTTTTGCCTCGTTTCAAGAAGTAGTAAACATAACTTTTTTAAATAGATGTCTGAGACTTAAATAAAAAGACTAATTTTTTTATTTTATTTTGAAAAGTTAATTTGCTCATATAACTTTTAACTACATAACAAGTTTCATATCTAAAACTTGTTATGTAGAAGTTTTAGCCATGAAACTTGTCACAGCACTATATAGCAAGTTTGTTTGTAATACTACTTTCAATATAATATATGACAAGTATTTTTATACTATTGTATTTTATGATAGCTTTGCTTAGGTAACTTTTATAATATAATAAATTAAAGATATTAAATTAAATTAGACATAGTAAACAACCCATTCCTAGAAAGATCGGATTGAAACGGCTCCATTTGGAATATATCTAATTGAATAATCTCTATTTCAAATATATTACACCTGCCAATTAAGTTATTACTTGAGGATGCTACCTTAACTTATAACTAGAAAATAAAATGAATCAACCCAAAATCTAAATTAGCGGTCAGGGTTGGGTTTATTTGCTACATCTGATTAAGAATTTCATTTGAAGCCCTGACTGACTGGCTATAAGGTTTGCTGATCAAGTGGGCCAGACTGTTGGCTTTAATATTCACCGTCTGAAATATTCATTTCCAAATGGTCACTGCAGTCTGCAGTGGCAGTGTAGCTATCTCTACCCAACACGTGTCAATTAATCTCTTTCTATCAACAAGATCCCGCACCCTAGTACCCACGCTTCTCCCTTTCCAGTTTCCAGTTTGCACCCTCCTCTCATGATAAAATCACCAGAGCAGAAGTCACCTCATCAAACCAAAAAAAGCTCAAAAACATGTTTCCTTTCTTATATCTCCTCTCTCTCCTCCTCCCCTCCATCTCTTCATCCCCAACCCCCATCTCTCTATCTCTTCACCCAATCCCCCAAACCCCATCTCAAGACCCATTGCAGAGACTAACCCATCTCACAAGGGCCTCCCTGACCAGAGCCCAACACGTCAAAAAGCCCCCAATCTCCCAAAACCCCTTCAACTCCAAGGCGCCCCTCTTCCCACATGCCTATGGAGACTACTCCATCTCCCTCAATTTTGGTACCCCACCTCAGACATCCTCCCTGATCATGGATACAGGAAGCCAATTGGTCTGGATCCCATGCACCAAGTCCTACACCTGCAAGAACTGCTTTTTCATCAACCAACCCACCCGACAAAATCCACCATTCCTCCCCAAGTCCTCCTCTTCTTCTAAAATCATTGGTTGTAGCAACCCCAAATGCAGATGGCTCCACGGCTCAGATTTCCTCCACTCCAAATGCCCCGATTGCAACCCCACCAATTGCTCCCAGATCTGCCCTCCTTACTTCATCCTCTACGGCTCCGGGTCAACGGCTGGGATTTTATTATCCGAGACCCTCGTCTTCCCCGAGAGGCGGGTCGAGAACTTCGGAGTCGGGTGCTCTTTGTTGTCGACCCGACAACCCGCGGGCATTGCCGGGTTCGGGCGCGGCCCGTCATCGCTCCCGTCGCAACTCGGACTCACCCGATTCGCGTATTGCCTTCTCTCCCACCGCTACGACGACAGGACGAACTTCAGCTCCTTGGTTTTGGACGACGCGACGACACGTCGAACGGCGGATTCCGGAGAGAAAGGCCTCCAACACACTCCATTTCTGAAAAATCCGGCCGCCGGAAACCCGTCCTTCTCCGTCTACTACTACGTCGGGCTGCGAAAAGTCACCGTCGGCGGAAAGGACGTCGGAATCCAGTACCGGTTTCTGCGTCCGGGGTCCGACGGCAACGGCGGGACGATTGTAGATTCCGGCACGACCTTCACGTTCATGGAAGGTCACGTGTTCGAGCCGGTCGCACGTGAGTTCGAGTCTCAGCTCGGGCACCTTTACACGAGGGAGACCGCTACGGAGTCTCGTACCGGTTTGAGGCCGTGTTTTAAAGTATCGGGTGATAAATCGTTTTTGCCGCCGAAACTGGTTTTTCATTTTAAAGGGGGTGCCGATATGGAACTGGCCGTGTCGAATTATTTCGCTTTTCTGGTGGAAACGGATACGGTTTGTTTGACGATTGTAACGGATGGGGGGCAGTTGTCGGAAGGGCCGTCGATTATTTTGGGGAATTTTCAGCAGCAGAATTTCTACATGGAGTATGATTTGAAGAAGGAGAGATTGGGGTTTAGGAGACAATTGTGCTAGTTGCAATTATTGGCCGATATTTGAAAATAACGGGTAGAAATATCGGCATATATTTTATATCCTTTTTGATTTTCTTATACACTGTTGTTATCAGCAATGTAATAAGAGAAAGTTTCGGGCGTAACGGGTACTTTTTTTTTTTTTCCGTTGAAAGTAGTTTTGTAATGAGAAGTTTGCTTGGGCAAAATGGAAAGAATAAATGCAACTGTTATCTTGGGTTTCTTTTGACCCAAAATGAAAAAGCAGGCCTGCTTTTGTTTAATTTGAATGAAATTTTCTTGTCTGGATGAATGGGATGATTAGAAGCATGAAATAGCGGTATGGGGTGGTTTAAATATTTGTCCTCTGTTCATGGAAGTAGGGCCCACTTGTAGAGCAAAGGTCCTGCAGACATATTGGTAGGTCGTCATTCATCAGCAGCCAGGATGGACCCACCAGTTGAACTACATCTTGGGTAAGACAAAGGGTTCTCAAGCTAGGCTATCGAAAGGGACCGGTCGGGCTGGGTTGTCCTTCTCCTACCCTTTACACGGAGGTCAAAGTGGATCAATGTCCTCCAAGGGTCTGTACTACTAAGCCCTTATTCTACTCTCGAGATCTAATCCTACTCTCGGGGGTCAAGGTTGGATCAGAGAAAGGCTCAAGGGCTCAAAATAAGAAAATCATTATTTATTTATTCTTTACAGTGCTAAAAAATATGAAGTGTCTAACGAGCATTATCTTGTCTACCTTGCGAAGGGACTACGTCATTTGGTCAATTGGGTTCTAGATCTACACTTTTATTTATTTTTCAAAAAAGGAAGAAAAAAGGTAAAAACTTAAAAGTTTCCATCTCACAAATCTTATAGGAGTTTCCACGTACCAAATCATTCCAAAGAATCTTATTTTTGAGAAATTTAAACAATTTACATTCCCCTACCTTTTAGAAATTGACATTATTTTCAATATAACATTGATTTGACTACTAAGCGTTGTTGGATTTTAGTAAAAGAATTAAATGAACTTAAAAATGGGAGTTATAATTATCTAATTATATGGATATTTGGATCACCCCCATATCCTTGAAGTTCCAAGCACATACAAATTAACTACATTTATAAATAAGTCGGCATCTCAAGTCACTATATAGAGAAAATAATGAATCCTTATTAACAAGAGTACACCCCCTTTTGTACTAGCAAGAAGTTATAAAAAAATATATATAAAAAAACTTAAATAAGAAGGAATAAAACTAGAAGAAAGGAATTGGACGCAACTGTGAAACCTTATGCATTAGGTATAATACAGCGCTTAAATAATTGAATAGAGATTGTTAGAGTTTTAGTTGGCCAATTCATCTAGTTTAAACAAAACTGTAGTCCTGATTGAGTTGTAATTAGTGTTCTTTTATATATGGACTATGATGTGAGCTTCAAGCCAAAATCCAGTGAGCATGTTTGCTATAATAAACCTGAGCGGTAGAGAGTCAGCTCACTATAGCGAGCTAGGATTTTCTTGAAAGTCCGTGATCCGAACCCTAGAGAGGGAGGGGGGGGGGGGTGAATAGGGTGAGTTACAACTTTGTGACCAATAATGTCCAATTTTAATTTCTTTAAATCAATTAGTCACAAGTGATGATATCGAACTAAAATGCGGAAGCTAACAAAAATAATCATCACAAAGCATTCACCATCACACAATGATTTATAGTGGTTCGGCCGCAATGTCTACATCCACTACCGGCTTGTGATCCAACACCCCACCGGATTTTCACTATTTATGCTTTTCAATAGGCAAAGCAATAACATTTACAATATGCTTTCCAAGGCTAAGCAATAACCTCTACACTGATGTTTTTCAAGGCTTAACATCAACCTATACACTATGCTTTTCTAGGCTAAGCAATAACATTTACTAGATATGAATTCTCAAAGAAGTGTTAACATAAACACTTTAAGAGATTACAATTAAAGCTCAAAACATTTGCCTCTTAAATAGGTTGATATGGACATTAAAACAAACTCACAGAACACTCTATGAAATGCAAAGATGAATGCTCATGGTGTGTGTGTGAAAACTTCAATCAAGTAAAAAATGATAGCTCAATGAATGTAAGCTTAAAGCTTTTGAAAGTGTAAAATACAAAAAATAGATATGATTGAAGTGAAATGCAAATCACATGTATGAATACTAACTTGTTGATGAAATGAAAATCAAAGGCTCACAAGTTGTATGAAACTATTTAAGACTAAACATGTGATGTGTCGCGACCCCGGAACGGATCCCAGGCCCCGCGACGGTGTTGATTGTGATTATTCTTATTTGATCATTTTGTTTTCCCACAGGTTCCCGCGGTGAGGATTCCCAAAGACACGGGATCTGACTCACACGTACACGATTGCGGAAGCGTGTAGCAAAACACACCAATATAAGCACCAATAAAATATTTAAGTGCTATCACAATAATAAACAAGACATAGCATCAAAGAAAAGAGTTATCATGGCATTCCCAAACATAGTTCAAGTTATAAGTTTAACACGAAAGTAAGTTAAGTTCAGTACAACCCATAAGAGACCAATAAAGGTCAATACAATCTCAAAATAACCAAAAGAAACCCCAAGACTAAAGGTGACGAAACTCGAGGACCAGTCCGACATTTAAATGACATCGTCGGGCTGCCACTCTCTCACGGGAGTTGGCTCACAAGCCTCCTCCTGACACTCCTCCTCAAAGGCAACGTCTCCTGCACCTGGGCACCAATAAACAAGGGTCAAACACGACGGTTTGGCAGGTAATCAATGTAGGCATGAACATGAACAATAACATTTAGAGAAAACATGTAAGCAAATCTTTGGTATGAAGTACTATCAAAGCTGAGATACATTTTCAAGAATACGAACAAAGCTGAGATACAAAAACAAACTAGCATGAGTATATAATATATCATGAATAGTTACAATCCACAAAGAGCCCATCCTTTCTCTATCATTTATATAATGAAAAGAGCAAGCACGCACGACAAGCACGATATACATAATATAAGCACGACACGATTTCCCACAAAGACGGGAATTCCGGCCGCGGAACCGGACACGCACGATGTGTAATAAATACACGACCAGTCTGCAGACAGTCCACATGTTTAAAGACCCCCAGACAGTGGATCAAACTAAAAGGGCAGTCTAAGCTCAGTGGTGTTTACTTAATTCATGAATGCACAAAACACGCGAAGCACGATCAAAGCACGTCGAGATAGAAAGGGGGAAATCACTTATCAAAACACGACGAGCACGACTAGCACGGGCATAATAATTATGCATAACACGCTTAGGAAGAGATCCCCTTTTCTCTTGAAACAAAACTCCCAAAACAAGCTTGTACTAACACTTCAAAACAAGTTCACGATGATATTCATTTTATCAAAACTAAAGCACGAACACAAGGCTTATCAAGCACACGTAATGACCTTTGGATGGTCGTTGTGAAATCGAAGCCCCGATGTTGGAAATTAAATAAAATTGGTGCCCCAGTAGTTTAAAGACATCTTGGGTTTCGAGTGCACAATATCAAGCTAAAGGTCACTTAACATGTTCTAGTTTTTCATTCTTGCAAAACTCTTCAAAATACACAAACAGTGAATTTCGGTCACCTCGCGGTCAGGTGTCGGCTAACCGAACTGGGACATGGCGGCTAGCCGCAAGGTGACCGCCAGGCTGACCGCTGGAGAGCAAATCGAACTTAGCTCTCGGGAAAAGGAACCGTATTGCGCGGTTGGCTTGCGGTTAACCGCGAGTGGGACTGGCGGTTAGCCGTGAGCTGACCGTGAACCACAATCGAAATGCCAGCTTCTGGAGAAGAAACCGCAGTCCACGGTTGGCTTGCGGTTAACCGCGAGTGAGACTGGCGGTTAGCCGTGAGCTGACCGTGGTGCTGACCGCTGATCCCAGATGAAAATGCTAGCTTCTGGAAAAGTAACCGCTGAGTTCGGTCAGCCTGCGGTTAGCCGCAGTGGACACAGACGGCTAGCCGCGAGCTGACCGCGGAGCTGACCGCCAATGCACGGGTGTGCGGTTCAGTGCAGATTTTCACATTTTTCCTTCCTCCTTTCCATTCATTCTCATTCCTCTTGTATTCCCTGAGCATATAGGCTCTTCAAGGGTAGAATACACATCCAAAACCAACAAAACACAATCATGAAGCTTGTAAACACATTCATATGCAAAGTTTCCAAAACAACAATGTAGCTTAAAATAACATGCACAATGATCCTATATAGATTACTTGCCTTGCCCAAATGCTAAACACTCCTCCTCAAGCACTTCACACAAGTTATCCCACACTACAAGCAAAACCAAGAAAACACACAAAACTCACTCAAGAATGGAAACAAGGAACCCATTTACCAAGTAGGGTTTGAAAACATGAAAAACATGATCTTAAGGAACTAAAATGACTCCATGAAAAATATGGGTTGAAGCTCTTACCTAGAAAAGGTCAAACAAGAGAGAGGGAAGAAAAATGAGCTCTTGCCCAACTTGAAAACTCAAGAAACTTGTATCAATGGAGAGCTTGCAAGGAGACGAAGAAAATGGTAGTCTTAGAATTTCCTTTGGAGCTCTCTAGCTAGATCAAACCAAGTGAGGAAGATGAAGGAGAAAAGAGGTTTTCTCTCTTGCCCTAGACTCAAAAGTTGCAGAGATTGGGAAATGAATGAAAAGGGAGGGGAAAGGGGATTAAGTGATGACTCATGGGCCCCATTTGGCTTGAACTTGAAGTGACTAAAACATGGTCTTGTGGGCCTCGGATGACTTCGACGAAGAAGGATAAAATGATCGTCGAAATATCTAGTTTCCAAAAAGTATATTTTTGACATGGTTTTGAGATCTCGAAAATTGTGTCCAGATTTGTGCAAGAAAGACAATTTTACCCTCCTTGGGCCAAAACATGGGTTTTTGGGCTTCAAACATGAATGGTCTTAAAACGAAAGTTGTAACACATAAAAAGATCATTCAAATGAAATCAAAACCACACTTACACGGAAAACGATACGATCTTCCCAAGCTTACACGTGCACTCAAGCCTTCTTGAGTGTGTCTAACCAATACTAAACGTTCTCAAAATTCCCAAAGCTATGTCCAGGACTAAAGCTAATCACTTCTAACCCAACCACAACTAAACCCACTTAAGACTAAACACATACTAATCGCACACTAATCGAACTGGTCTGGGTCGGGGTCTAACATGATGCATGTGTAATGTTGTTTTAAAAAACAAAGTAGCTAAACTATGGTTCTAATGTGATTGAAAACAACAAGTAAGGTTCAACCAAGCAAATGAATCATGCTATAAAAGTAACCAAAGGTTTTGACAAAGCATGATTTATGAAATTTAAAACAAACTTGGTTCAAATCAAGATGAAGAATCCAATACAACTTAGATCAAATATTAAATGTAAGTAATGGATTCAACACATCATAGTTTGAAAGTGCAGGCTAGGGCTAATGACTAAGTCCTAGAGGGGGAGGGAGTGAATAGGACTAAGGGTAATCAATTACCAATTTTAAAATTTTTAAGGCGATTTTAAAATAACCAAAACAAAGAATAGAACAAACACAATAAAGAGAATGACTCAAGTGGAATATGTGTTCATCAAGGCAGTACTTAATCAGTAAAGAAGAGATACAAGTAGATGTAAGTTGATAAGCACAAGTGTGTGTAAGTTGATAAGCACAAGTGTGTGTGTCTATTGAGCTTAGTGATGAAATATCATACACAACAATTTCCACAATATATATATATAGAAATGTAAATCATGCCAAAAGGAATAGACGCAGGAAAATTATAGTGGTTCGGTCACATAGACTTACATCCACTCTCAAAGGTCACACAGTCCCTTGGTTCCATTAAGAAGAATTAAACTACACAAGTACTGATTCAACTTCAGTTTTATTATCGAGGTTCGATCACTCAGATCTACTCCTCCTCACACAATTACAAGGTGATTTAGTCACACAAATTTGAATCACCATCACAGATTGTAGAAGTTTAAAGAAGGGTGAACACTTGCCTTTGATGAAGATGGAAAGAGTTCTAAGGAGCTTTGCGTTGGAAAATAGGTGGGCCATTCAGATAGGTTTTAAAAACTTTTGACCCACTTGATGCAGGGATCAGCTATCTAGAAGGAAACAAACCCAATCCAGGATGCAATCCCTCAAACTCATAAACCATGTACAGCAAGATATCCTATCTAGAAGATAGGAAACACCACCTAAACATGCAACCACGAAATCCACAACATACAAGGATGTAGATTATACCTTTGGAGCTTAGTTGTGCTCTAATGGAGAATTTGAATTCTTTCTTTGATGATGAACACCTTCACTAATCAAATCAGAATCTCCAACACCTTTTGATCTTCCACGCTATGACCCGTATCAGATTCTCTTTTCTCAAGAAGATGGTGGAATCTCCAAGAGAAAAACCCTAAAGGAAAGTAGAAGAGAAACTAGAAGAGGGAGAGGAAGAGGAGAGTGCAACACTTGCACAAAGGGTATTGGGCGTGAATTCCAATATGGGATGAGCATAAGGGGCGTCCAAGGGCTCTCCTCTTCTCCTTTTATAGCATTGAAGCCACCTCCTCTTACTAATTGAAATAGAAGTCTTACTTCCGCTACAATTAGTTGCTTACTAAATCACAATTAGAAGTCTTACTTCAAATATGATTAGTAACTTCCTCTTTTACTAATTAAAATAGAAGTCATACTTCCATTAATAATTAGTAACTTACTATTACCACTATTAGAAGTCTCACTTCAAATAGAAATAATAACTTTCCATTTCCTTTTAGAGTTCTACTATAATTGGTATCTTTCTAATATCTTGGGCTAGTGTGGGGACCACTAGGGATTCCTTAGAAAGCTGACTCCAACTGGGACACGCGACCCCACATCTCATGTGCAATCCGAGCCCACAGTTAATTGCAAATAACTCCAGTCTTAGGAATATATTACAATGAAGACCCTAAACTTCCTCAGTATCATAAGTAGGCCCCTCCATCTATATCCATGGATCAATTGGACCTGTCCACCAAAGTAGATCCATATCTTATTATCCTTGAGCCCCAATTAATTATAATGATCATTTGGTACCAATCCAATTAACTCTTAATTGGAATGAGTGCGCACTTACCAATGATAAATCCATTAATTGGCACAAGGGGATATTAAAGATAGATTCCATCTTGACCATTGAATGTTCTCACAACTCTACTATCACGTACCCAAATCACCGAGGTGTTGACCTATAATTGGCCTCACTCATTGGTGACTCAAAGCAAGTGAATAGATAGAAACTTGAGTTCATTAATGTCTCAGGATTATGAGCCTATTGCTAGGGAATTATGAGAGCAGACCTTAAAGTAAAGACAGTGTATATAAGGCGCTTCTCATGGTCCTTCAATACATCCAATGTACCAGCACCATCATCCAGAATCTTACATTCCGATGATCGAGACAAATCACACTATCTCATAGTGATCAAAGTGCTACAACCTTATCAGATGAGATGCCCAATCTCATCACTGGTTGTGAAGATATTTAAGTATAAGATTTGCCATACATGTCTCCTGTATGTGGATCTCATCCATACACATGTATTACATCTAGTATACTTGTGGACTCCGGTTCATCTCATGAACCATTATGTCATTCGTATTGTTATGTGCAAACAAGTAATAAAACATCATCCATCTCATGAAAGGAAAGAAATAATATATATTGATAAATAAAGAAATTAATCAATTTATTCATCATATACTGGTATTGAGACCATAAAACTAACACTTTGACAGTAGTCGAAGCTTTCACCTCTTGACGACGCCTTGGAGTTGAGAAGGAAGCTTCCATAGTGTAGCACAACCAAGGTTCAGAGGTCTGGTCTTCTAGGATAACAAGGATCTGACTTTCATACAGAATAAGGGATCCTAGACAAACTCTTCTCACACAACACACTCATCTTGGAGCTAATGAAGCTCTGGGATTTTGCTAAATCTAATACATGAGTGTTAGGAAGAAGATTTGAGAGCTTAGGATTGTTGGGAAGAAAATAGCATACAAAGCTCTTCTCAAAAAGTCCAGAGGTGAAAGCTAGCCCCTTTCATTCAATGGTCAGAAAATTCAAATAAGGTTGGCTCAGGGTTAGCCGCAGGAAGTCTTGGAGGCTAGCCGTGAGGCAACCGCTGGGGTGACCGAGAGGAGGTTCATAAATCAAGTGCTCTCTGGAAAACAAACCGTAACTCACGGTTAGCACTGTAGTTAGCCGCTGGTGTACATGGCGGTTAGCTCAAGGTAGCCGAACTCCAACCTGTTGAAAAATAGCTCTTTGGAAAACGAACCGAGAGACTGGCGGTTAGCCGCCCTTTGTAAAGGGGCTAGCCGCCAGGTGACCGTAAGGTCACCGAACCCTTATTTGAAAGACTATTAAAGCTGAGATCAAGAGTGTAACACCCCGACCCGAGTGAACTCGATTAGTGTTAATTAAGTTGCGTGTTAGTTCTAAGCTTGATTAGTAATTTTGGCTAAGTTGGGTTTGGAATAGCTTTTGAATTAGTTTTGGGGAATTTTGATTTCTTTGTGTTAGTAGGGCCCTTTGGGGGTTCCTTTTTATGACATTGCATATGTTTGAGGATTTATCGGAGGTTTTTGCATTCATGGTTTTAATCCCATTTTATTCGTATGGATAATCCCTACAACTTTCATGTTGATCCCGTCCCCGTTCGAGATCCCGAAACCCGATTTCATAGCCTCGAGGGCAAAATAGTCATTGCACACAAAATCTGTACCCAAAACTTGATATTCCCGAAACCCGCGAAACATATACTTTTTGGAAACTAGATATTTTGACGATCACTTTTCTCTTCTTCGTCGAATTCATTAGAAGCCCCGAAAGCCATGATTTCAGCCCAATTGGATTTGTTGGTGGTGGAGCCTACTCCCCACTTGTTTATAAGGAGACCCTTTCCCTTCCATTGCCCTTTTTCTAGCACAAGCCTAAGCCAGGGTTTTCCCTTTCTTCTTCTTCTTGTTACTCTTCCACCCTCAATCCACTCCCAAGCTTGCACCAATAGGAGATTGGACGCCATCATCTTCCTCACCTCCTTGAGAGCTTTCTTTCAATAGCTTTTGTGGGGAAAACCTCCATTCCAAGACTTCCTTTGAGCTCACCTTGTCCATTGGAGGACCTTGCAAGTAAGTAACCCTTCTCTTCTTCTAGATTGATATTCTCCTAGCTTAAGGGAATCTCCATCCTTGTTATTGAAGCTTCTTTCCTCCTATTCTATGTTTGACTCTTTAGGGTCTTATTTTGGGATTTTCCTTGTAGCTTGGACCTTTGATTTGAAGGACTTGTTAGAGCTTGATTTTCTTGAGTAGAGACCTAAGGCAAGTGGATGATATGATCTTTTAAGAGCTTTCAATGTTTTTATGAGAAATGTGTTGGTTTTATTAAATTTCACTCATGCTTATTTATTAGTTTCCTTTGAAATAAATGCTCATGAAGAGCCTTGTTAGTGCATTTATAGTCATAGAGAAGTGTTGGTTCATAGCATTTAATTCCCCTTGTTTTGTCCTAAATATATCTTATGTGAAATAGTTTCCTTCTTCCTCTCCTTGTATTGAATGTGTTGTTGATGGAGGAGAATGGAATGATGTTGTTGGAGATTTGAGGTTGTTTGAATGGAGTTTTATACTCCTCAATTGTTGTATAAGAGTGGCTATAAAGGGGTTGTAGAAGGAAGAGTTATAGAGGAGCTGAACTGGTCTGGATTCAGTTTCTGGACAGTTCCCTCGAGCGAACATGACACTTCGCTCGAGCGACCTGTCCAGAAAGGGGTTTAGAACATTCCAGTAGCTTGGCCACTCGAGTGGACACCTTGGTCGTTCGAGCGGACATCCCAGAACCTGTTCCAGAGAGTTGTTCGTTCGAACACACTTAAAACTTCGCTTGACCCGATGAGTTCGCTCAAGCGACCTCAACTTCGCTCGAGCGAACCCACCCAGACAACCATTCCAGAGAGCCACTCGCTCGAGCGAACTCTCCAGTCCGCTCGAGCGATGGGCCCTGTTGGACAAGGCTATGTTTGGGACAATGATTAACTATTTCAACGTATTGGGACTATTATTTGGGAACCCTCTATGTCAAGGAGATTTATTAAGGATTGTATGAGGCCATTTGGGAAAGAAACCATATCACGAAGATGTCAATCGAAGTTTTTGAAACTTCAAAGTGTATAAGGAGCTCGGAATGTCCCCAAACTCAAAGAGTACCAAATGGTTATTAGAATGACATACGGGGTCCCTATTCACTTTAAATAAATCTTGAAACCGATACTTTACCCGAAATTTCAATTGTTATAGTACTTTACCGATCCCGAGATTTATGCTACATGCCTTGTTCTCCCGAAAGCCTTGAATTTCAATTGAAATAGTTACTTGTCTTGAAGTGCATTGCACCACGTGAAATGACAGTGTGCCCTTGAGCACCCCCGTCCTGCCCGTTTATTTAATTGTATTTGGTTTACTTGTACATGTCTCGATTTGTATTTGACCTATGAGCCGGCACCACTAAGCTTGGATAACCTTGTTGGTCTGATCCACCGACTTGGAGATCCCCCTCTTGTCCCGCCAGCTGCAGTTTGGATCCCGCTACCCGGTTATTACCGTGGTCTTGTCCCGATGCCGCAGATTGCTACTGTGGTCCCCGATGCCCGGCTCGCTACCGTGGTCATGTATAGTATATGTATATGTATATGTATTTATGAGATCCACTGTTTCTCCTCACCTTGAGTGACTGAGATCAGTGCCTAGTTATTGCTCTATCGCTTTAGCGATAGAGGACTTAGCTTCGTGTGGTTGCCATCTTTCTTGTTTCCCCGTTTCCTTGGTCACCTTACATGTTTTACATTGCATCCTTGTAATTGAATAAATGTTTTATCTCGCTCATAGAAATTGTTATTTAAACAGGTTTACATGTTTTGAAGGTAAATTCATTTATTATCATATTGTCATTGTATTTTACCCATTTGCCAAACCGTCGTGTTTGACCTACTCTTTGGTACTCAGGTCCCGTTGTTGGTTATCCCGAGGAGGAGCATGAGGAGGCGGTCGGAGAACCGCAGCAGTTAGTTGAGTGGCGTGCTGATGACGTCATTTAGACGTTTGGTTGCTATGAGAGATTGGATATTTTGGGAAACTGTTTAACCATTCTTTGGATTGGTATTTTGTCTATATTGGCCTTTGTTGGCCTCTATTTTTTGGGGAATGTAATTAAATGTTAATTGTATAAACTTTAACTTACTTTGGGTAACATGCTAATGATCATTGCTCATTCTGATACAATATTTGATACTTGATGTTTTCTTCGTGACTAAGGATAGTTTGACTATTTGATTTGCTACACGCTTCCGCAATTAATAGAAATGTTTCAGATATGGTTGTGATATCCTCACCGCGGACACCTGTGGGAAATTAAATAAATGTATGACATTATGTTAATGTGGATCATCATCCTATCACAACAGTCCCGATCCCGGATCAGTCCCGTGGGCCCGGTCCGGGGCCGCGACAAAGAGAAAGAGAACAGGATTTAAAAACTTAACCTTTTCAGGGTTCTAAGGATTTGGTCTGGGTATAAAATACCTGAGAAGGTTGTCAAACACAAGTGGAGACCTTCTTTGATGAATCCGGACTTTCCAACAACTTGATAAACCCTCTGAAATAGATCTTCCTTGAGGCACTTTGGGAGGCAAGGACTTTGGAACACATTGGCACGGAATTGACAAAACAAACTCAGTGCTCACAGACATGTGACACTAACAATCTCCCCCTTTGTCAATTTCGTGACAAAACCATTTAGCTAATACAAGTTTACAAGAGAAATCCAATACAACTCAAAGAACAACCATACACTAAGTACAAGACTTTTTACAACTGTAAAACAAATACAAGAACAAAAAGGGATCAAGACTAGTACGCATAGCTCTTCATATGAGATTGAGAAGATGAACCTGTAGAAGCACGACACTAACAAACAGAGATTAAAAGCATGGGAAATGGAGATAGATTCTCCCCCTGAGATAAATCCTCCCCCTTATTTTGTACCTACAAACTTAACCACACTCCACCCTTTTGTCACAAATTGATCAAGAGAAAATAACCATAGATGTATAAAAGACAGACAATAATGCAAGTAGATAATAGACAATGAAAGTATAAAAGCATTTAATCACTAATACCATAGAAACATCCATATCAGGTTAGAGTGAACATCCATAGATAGTAAACAACTTAAGTTAAAAAAAAAAAAAAACATAGGAGGGGCAGCCACAAACCAAAACAACACCACCAAAATGAGTACAACCAATAAAAACACATGTGGCTTAGAATCCCCAAAAGAGCTAATCCGATGGAGGTGAAGGAGATGGAGGCATGATAGAAGCATCTTGGGTACGGCAAGCCTTAGACAGTCCATTGAGATATAACTAATGACAATAGTGATGAACATGAGAAATTGCATAAAATGATATAGCTTGGTGATGTATGCAATTTTCAAGTGTCAAATCATATGAATTCAACATCTAAAAGATCCATCAAACAATAGATCCAAACTATATAATACAAGGAATGAATTTTAAAGAGGTTTATATGATCAAGAACACTACTATGAAGTTGAAACATGTATAAAGATAACATCACTATGAAAATACACATGAATCAACATCATAACCATCCATTTAAAAAAAATGACTAGAAGGCACAAAAGATGGATTTGAGAGTTCTAGTATATGAAAGTCCTGGGGATCCGAACCCTAGAGGGGGAGTGAATATGGTGAGCTTCAATTATGACCAATTTTAACCAATTTTAACTTCTTAACATAAACTAGTCACATGTGATGATTAACCATACAATATGCGGAAGCTAAAAACAATCACCACAAAAGCAAGCACCACAACACAAAGGTTTATAGTGGTTCGGCCTCAATGCCTACGTCCACTACCGGCTTGTGATCCAATCACCCCACCGGATTTCCACTATTTATGCTTTTTACTAGGCTAAGCAATAACCCTTACAATGTTGTTTTTCTAGGCTAAACAACAACCTCTCAATGTGCTTTTCTAGGCTAAGCAATAACCTTTACAAAATGCTTTTCTTAGGCTAAGCAATAACCTTTACAAAGAAAGATTTCTCTAAGAAGGTGTCTTCACAAAAGAACACTCTAAGAGATACAAATTAAGCTCAATGAAATTGCCTCTTAAATAGGCTAATATGAAAGTTTAATCCAAATTACAAACATACACTAAAACAAGCTAAAGTGTGTGCACAAGTGTATGAATGCTTTTCTTCAATCAATTTCAACAATGAAGCTCTTAAATGAATGCATGATGCATTTTAAAATCAAAGCTTATAAAATGATGATTGAAGATAAAACTAATCACATAAAAGATTCAAACAACTTTGAAGAATTGAAACAAACAAGTTGTATGAATGTTAAAGTCTAAGAACACATGTGATTAGAATAAGAGAGTTTGCAAACCAAACTAATTTACCAAAGATGATATTGAGTTTGCAACACAACTCTAGAAATCATGCATAAGTGAAAATGCAAAGGTTTAAGCATGCATGGATTTCATTTTAATGAAAATCAAAATACAAGTAAAGTGTACCTTTTAAAAACTCAAGTATTTGATTTCCAAATTGCCCTCTAGCCTTTCCAACTTCTTCCCCTTTCTTTGGCTCCAATATGGTCTCAAAAGTTCATGGTTCAAGCCTTTTGAAAGTTGGAAAATGAATGGACTTTATAATGAAAAACAGTCCAACGGCTAGTCCTCGGTCGACCTGCAAACAGGTCTCGGTCGACCGGGATCACACAACGGTCAGAAAAATAACCGTTGGGGCTCCAGGGGCCCTTTCTGCCTGCAGTGTTCCCGGTCGACCGGGACCTCTGGGCCGGTCGACCGGCCACACTGGCAGCAGACCCCCTGGACCAAAAATCCCAAAAATGCAACTTTTCAAAGTATTTCTTGGGGGAACTTTTGGCTACTAAATCAAGCTTGAATAACATGTTTTAAATCAAACGAAGATGTTTAAAAACATGAAACACAAAAAGCCTAAAATGATTTGAAACTTTAAAACCAAAGGCTAGCTTGATTTGATAAAACTCTTTTCTCATAAAAATGCATACAAAGATGATTCTGAAAGTGATGAATGCATGCAAGGCACAAACCTAAATTCTCAATATGATTTCTCAAAAGTAATGCACAAAGAATTAGGATTTCAAAAGAGTTTGAATTCTAAAATCAATGCATCCAAGTATAAAAACAAAACATGCATAAAACAATACTTTTTCAAATCTTAAAAGCAATGCATGTATAAAACCAGATTTCAAGGTTTTCTAAAAAAATGCAAGTGTGAAAATTCAAGAGATGCTAAAGTGAAAATGCATCCATCAAATTGCAAATACAAAATTCCTAACAATCTCTCCCTTTGCAATTTGATGGCAACTTACTCATCATTGAAATTACATATTTAGTCTTCAGCTCCCCCTAAGCTGGACAAGTCTTGAAATCTTCTTGGATGCTCCTCCTCTTAGCTTGGGCTCTTGGGCTCTTTTCTTCAATCTTCTTGATGCTTGGAGCTTGATCATTCTTCAAGCTTTCTCTTCTTCTTTCCTCTCTATGGCCAAGCATCTTCTTTAGCTCCAAGCTTTCTTTCTTGTATTTGCTCTCCCCCTTTGACCATGCCTCTCTCTCCCTTTGGCAAGGTATGCATTCTCTCCCCTTGTAGAAGATCATACACAACTCTCCTTAGGAAGCTTGGACATTCTCTTCACCTTTAGAGAACTTGAAAGCTCTCTCCCCCTTTGAAGAGTAGGAGATCTTTGAGTACTTGAACTCTCTCTCCCCCTTTGCCATTAAATTGCAAAAATACCTACACACATGAAAGAAGGAAAATACCTTTAGTAGCACCTGTTAACAAATGAAATCGAAAATGAAATACATAACAGGCTATCATGTATGGAAGTTATCTCTAAGGGCTCAAAGGCAATCCAAGTGTCAATTTGATCAAAACTAATACTTCCTATGAAGGTTCTCAATCCATTCTCTTCTTTTGTCAAACTTTTGACAAGGTATAACTATTTGGTTCAAGAAGTAGATGGTTTAACCAAATGAGGGTCAACTTCAAGGAAAGGATTAGATTCATTTAACTATAAAGCTCAATATGATCAAATTACCAAAAGAAAGCAAGGTCTAAAGAGAAAAGCAATCATGGATACCAATTGGAAAAATAAAGAATACCAATTGAGATTTAAAGATAAGTCTATTAAACACAATCACTCTAAAATGGATTTAAAAATATAACTATTAGGAAAAATCCAAATTAGAGCTATCCATGATGCAATGGGGTTTACTAAACATAGCATTAAATAATTTAACTTATGAAAATCATATGCTATGTAAGTTTTGAAATCATTTCATTCAATAAAAAAATATGACTATCATGTGCAAGATGAGTGAAATGAAATTCAAGCATGAAGCCTACCTCAACTATTAACCAACCAATATTATGAACACATAAACATGGTGGTCATGAGATTTCCCTATAAGAGCAAGAGAGGTGGCAATCATGAACAATATGATGCTAATGGTGTGTGACATGGAAAAAATGTATAACTATCAAGTTCAAACCAATGTACACAAGGTCTATCACATTCACAAGAAATCAAATCAATCGAACATTATACCAATTGAAACCAATTGAATTTGATAACATGATAAAGAGCAAGAATGTGACAAACACAAAATTCCATCAAGCATCATAAATGGATATTCATCACTATTAAAGATATGGCTATAGAGCATAGTGATGAACAAGGCAAATTGCAATGCAAAAGGATATGACTAGGAAAAGCATGCAATTTCCAAAGTGTCAAAATCATATGAATTCAACATCTAAGATATCCATCAAACATATAGAAATACGAGGAATGAATTTCAAAGAGTTTCATATGATTAAGATCACTACTTATGAAGTTGAAACATGTATAAGGATGACACCAAGAGAATCTACATGAATCAACATCACAACCATCCAAAAAGAATTGACTAGAAGGCATAGAGGATGGATTTGGGTTCTAGTATGGTTTCTACAAATATAACTAATATCACAACCATATATGGAACCAATAGTCATTTGCATATAAAAAGAATATAAACAAATAAGCAAGGATGCAAACAACATACATTTCCATTTCTAAGATAATGAAACCAAAGGAAAGGAAATGAGAACATGGAACATGCTTAGATGATTAATAACTAATGAGGTCATAGAGCATTTCCATTCAAACAATCTTCAAATCATTTTGATAAATAAAACCCAACAATGAGCAAAAAAGAATGATTTTGAAGATCAATTTTCAACATTGTATTTTAAAAGATATAACTTAAATGAAACACATACAAGTTGATTTTTCAAAACAATGATTTTCCATATAAAAGTATAACTTAGAAATCCATGGAAAAACTTGAATTGATTCAAATCATTTGTTCAAATAATCTTACTATGACATCTACACAAATGATTCAACAACAATTGATCATGAATAAATTAGCTATGAAAGCTTTTAAAATCACAATCAATTAATCATGTAAAGAAATGCAATGCAAGACATATGTGTGCAAAAAGCAAATCAAACATGATGAAATTATAATCAAAAGATTTTGAAAACCATGATATGTAACAAGAATGGTGCATGAAAACAAAATCAATTGATCATAAAGAAACAATGCATTTTAATAGATGTAACTAAGAAAGAACAAAATAAAAAGCAACATGACCAACAAAGTGATTTAACTTAAAAAGAATAGGTTGGTCAAAGAGATTCAAGGCCTTAAGGTTTGTCTAAGTATATAACTTTAGGAATCCACTTAAGGTCTTGAGAGGGTTGAACTTTGAGGTCTATTTTGGACTTCTCACCAACTAAATGAGATTTGACTTGATAAATTTTCAATTTAAACTTATCACCATGATATTTAGATTTGACTAAATTTAGCTTAGATTGGTGCTTAGTCTTTTGATGTTGGTGAGTTTGTTTCTTTGGGGATTGATTCACTTTTCTTTTCTTCTTATTGTCTCCCTTTACTTGACTTTTGAATTTTAAATTTAACTTTGTTACTTTATTCAAAAGTTCTTTCATGGGTTTATATAAGGGAGATAGGTTGAGAAGCTTTTTGTTCATAGATTCTTTCAAACTTGGTTTACCTTGTTTAAACTTTTTAGAATCTATCTTAGGGGACTCCATTTTAAATGATTTAACTTGTTTAGTCTTTTTGAGTTCAAAGATGGGTTTAGACACATGGCTTCTTCTTCTTAGTTTGCACTCAAACGAAAAATGCCCTTCAATGCCACAATAATTACATTTGGTTTTGGGCAAAGGAGAAAGAGTGCTAGAGAAAGAGGACTCACCTTTCACAAAAGTGTTGGTGAATTTAGGGTCATGTGACAAATTCCTATTAAATCCAAGACCCGTCCTATCTCCATGAGGTTTACCCAATTTAAATAATTTTTCAAGCCTATCTTCACTTTGGGTAAACTTGCACTCATACTTTTGTTTATAGCTTTCAAGTTGAGTGACTTTGGTTATAAGGATTGAATTTTCATTTTTGACTTTTGAAAGTTCATTTTCAATTTCCTTATATTTGCTTAGCTCTTCATTGGCAAGTTTTAATTCAAGTTTTAGTTCATTAACAACATTAGATCCAAGTTCTTTGGTTTTTAACTTACTTTTAATCAACTTGGCTTCTAAATTGATAAAGTCTTTGTCTTGCCTTTTTATTTGATCTCTTAGATTCAAATTTTCCTTATTGACATTATCATAACCCATCTTTAATTCTCTTAGTTCATCTTGAATGTTAGATTGGTTATTTAAAGAGATCATGAACTTAGATTTTAAACAATTTATGACTTCTTCTTTCTCTCTAAGCTCATCTTTTGAAGAGACTAGCTCTATGTTTAGTCTATTTGATTCTTCTTTTAAACTTTTATTTCTCTTATCAAGCTTTGAAGATAATGTATATAATTCATTATAGGCTTGTTGAAGATCATCTTCATCATAATCATTTTCTTCTTCTTTTGAATCAAATTGAGATTCATTTAATTGAGGGTTTGAATCTCCAATAGAAGGAAGAATGAGGGGTCTAGAAGAATCTACAAAGTCTAGCATAGTGGAGACCATTCTAATGATTTTCATGTAAGGACAACTCTAGGGTTTTTGACTCTAGGTTTTTACACCTAATCAAGAGTTCCAAACACTTGATCCTATAAGATAGAGCACGAGGCTCTGATACCAATTGAAAGTCTTGGGGATCCGAACCCTAGAGGGGGGGGGGGTGAATAGGGTGAGCTTCAATTATGACCAATTTTAACCAATTTTAACTTCTTAACATAAACTAGTCACATGTGATGATTAACCATACAATATGCGGAAGCTAAAAACAATCACCACAAAAGCAAGCACCACAACACAAAGGTTTATAGTGGTTCGGCCTCAATGCCTACGTCCACTACCGGCTTGTGATCCAATCACCCCACCGGATTTCCACTATTTATGCTTTTTACTAGGCTAAGCAATAACCCTTACAATGTTGTTTTTCTAGGCTAAACAACAACCTCTCAATGTGCTTTTCTAGGCTAAGCAATAACCTTTACAAAATGCTTTTCTTAGGCTAAGCAATAACCTTTACAAATAAAGATTTCTCTAAGAAGGTGTCTTCACAAAAGAACACTCTAAGAGATACAAATTAAGCTCAATGAAATTGCCTCTTAAATAGGCTAATATGAAAGTTTAATCCAAATTACAAACATACACTAAAACAAGCTAAAGTGTGTGCACAAGTGTATGAATGCTTTTCTTCAATCAATTTCAACAATGAAGCTCTTAAATGAATGCATGATGCATTTTAAAATCAAAGCTTATAAAATGATGATTGAAGATAAAACTAATCACATAAAAGATTCAAACAACTTTGAAGAATTGAAACAAACAAGTTGTATGAATGTTAAAGTCTAAGAACACATGTGATTAGAATAAGAGAGTTTGTAAACCAAACTAATTTACCAAAGATGATATTGAGTTTGCAACACAACTCTAGAAATCATGCATAAGTGAAAATGCAAAGGTTTAAGCATGCATGGATTTCATTTTAATGAAAATCAAAATACAAGTAAAGTGTACCTTTTAAAAACTCAAGTATTTGATTTCCAAAATGCCCTCTAGCCTTTCCAACTTCTTCCGCTTTCTTTGGCTCCAATATGGTCTCAAAAGTTCATGGTTCAAGCCTTTTGAAAGTTGGAAAATGAATGGACTTTATAATGAAAAACAGTCCAACGGCTAGTCCTCGGTCGACCTGCAAACAGGTCTCGGTCGACCGGGATCACACAACGGTCAGAAAAATAACCGTTGGGGCTCCAGGGGCCCTTTCTGCCTGCAGTGTTCCCGGTCGACCGGGACCTCTGGGCCGGTCGACCGGCCACACTGGCAGCAGACCCCCTGGACCAAAAATCCCAAAAATGCAACTTTTCAAAGTATTTCTTGGGGGAACTTTTGGCTACTAAATCAAGCTTGAATAACATGTTTTAAATCAAACGAAGATGTTTAAAAACATGAAACACAAAAAGCCTAAAATGATTTGAAACTTTAAAACCAAAGGCTAGCTGGATTTGATAAAACTCTTTTCTCATAAAAATGCATACAAAGATGATTCTGAAAGTGATGAATGCATGCAAGGCACAAACCTAAATTCTCAATATGATTTCTCAAAAGTAATGCACAAAGAATTAGGATTTCAAAAGAGTTTGAATTCTAAAATCAATGCATCCAAGTATAAAAACAAAACATGCATAAAACAATACTTTTTCAAATCTTAAAAGCAATGCATGTATAAAACCAGATTTCAAGGTTTTCTAAAACAATGCAAGTGTGAAAATTCAAGAGATGCTAAAGTGAAAATGCATCCATCAAATTGCGAATACAAAATTCCTAATAGTATAGTATCTTCAAATATAACTAAGATCACAACCATACATGGAACTATTTGACATTTGCATTGAGAGAATTAATCACAATCAAGATTCATCAATCTCTCATGTAAAATCTCCACTCTAGCAAAAGTACTATGAGAATCATGAAACATTAACACTATGCATTGAAAAGATGCACAAGACTATGTGTAGAATGCAAATCTATTTCATGATCCACAAATCATACAAATCAATTTGCTCATAAAAAGAATGTAACTAGAAGAGCAAAGAAGCAAATTGCTTGAACCTTATTCATTTCAATTTTAAGATGAAATAACCATATGCGTAATGAAATGAGTACATGGAACATGCTTTGATGAATATAACTAATTTTTTTTTAAAGCATTTTCCATTCATACAATTCTTCAAATCATTTCAATAAACAAAATCCAACAATGAACATAGGAAATTGATTTTGAAGATAACATATAATCATTTTTCAACTTGCATTTTAAAAGATATAACTTATTTGAAACACATACAAGTTGATTTTTCAAAACAATGATTTTTCATATTAAAGTATAACTTAGAAATCTATGAAAATTCCAAATTGATTCAAATCATTTGTTCAAATAATCTAACTATGACATCTACACAATTGATTTTGCAACAACAATCGATCATGAATAATCTAGCTATAAAAGCTTTTGAAATCACAATCAATTGATCATATATAGAAATGCAATGCAAGAGATATAACTAAATATGAGCAAAAAGCAAATCTAACATGATGAAATTATAATCAAATGATTTTGAAAACCATGATATGTAACTAGAATGGTGTATGAAGACAAAATCAATTGATCACAAATAAACATTGCATTTTAAGAAATGTAACTTAGAAAGAACAAAATGAAGATGAATGTATGACCAACAAAAAGATTTAACTATAAATGATAGGTTGGTCAAGGAGGTTCAAGGCCTTAAGGTTTGTCTAAGTATCCAACTTTAGGAATCTACTTAAGGTCTTGAGAGGGTTGATCTTTGAGGTCTAGTTTAGAAGTCCCACCAACTTTAGGAGATTTGACTTGATAAATTCTTAATTTGGACTTATCACCATGATATTTGGATTTGACTAAATTTAGCTTAGATTGGTGATTAGTCTTTTGAAGTTGGTGAGTTTGTTTCTTAGGGGATTGATTCATTTTTGTTTTCTTCTTATTTCCTCCCTTTATTTGACTTTTGAATTTTAAATTTAACTTTGTTACTTTCTTCAAAAGTTCTTTCATGTGTTGATTTAAGGGAGATAGGTTGAGAAGCGTTTTGTTTATAGATTCTTTTATATTTGGTTTAACTTGTTTAACCTTTTTAGAATCTATCTTAGGAGACTCCATTTTAATTGATTTAACTTGTTTGATGTTCTTGGAGTCTTCCTTGATTTTTAGTGTCTTACCCTTCATAGATTTTGATTATACTTTCTTGAGTTCATAGATGGGTTTAGACACATAGCTTCTTCTTAGTTTGCACTCAAACCTAAAATGCCCTTTACTTCCACATGAATAACATGTAATTTCAGAATTATTTTGACTACTAGAGGAAGCTTCTCCTTTCACAAACACAGTAGAGGCATTAGGATTATGTTTGTCTTCTTTGTTGAATCCTAATCTAGTTTTGTCTCTATGATATTTTCCCATTTTAAAGAGTCTTTCAAAATTTTCTTCTCCATGGGTAAATGAATATTCATATTTCTCTTTAAACCATTTCAGACGAGTGACTTCATCCTTTAATTGTGTGTTTACTTCTTTTAGAGTTTCAACTTCTTTTTCATCTTTCTTAAACTTGGTTAATTTTTCATTAGCAATTTGAAATTTAGAATCAACTTCATTTAGTTCAATAGCTAAGATATTCTTTTCATCAGTTAAGGTTTCAATTTTGTCTATTAAGACTTTGTTCTTGGATTTTTGTTTGCTCATGGCGTCATTCAATTTGCAACTTTCCTCATAAAGTCTATCATATGTTACTTGAGGATCTTCATCATCTTTTTCATTATCTGAGCTGTCATAATCAGATTTAGACTCATTATCAGATTTCTCAACATCAGTTCTTTCAGAATTTTCTGTTATCTCAAGAGATGGATCACACACTGTTCTGGCCATTAGTATAGTTTAATTTTCTGTCTCATCTTTGTGTGATTCATCCGAGTCTGATTCAGCTTCAGAAGAGTCATCTCATGTAGCCACAATAGTCTTTTTCTTAACTTTCCTTTCCATTGGACACTCAGTTGATATATGTCCAAACTTTTGACAATTATAGCATTTTACATTTCTGGATTGATATTTAGAAGAGGAGCTGGTTTTACTTTTATCAAAAGGTTTCTCTTTTCTATTAAACTTTGAAGTCTTTTTCTTAAATTGTCTTAAGAATCTTTTAGTAAGTAAAGTAACATCTTCATCATCACTTTCATTCTCATTGCCTGATTCTTCTTTAGATGGAGAAGATTGAGAAGCCTTTAAAGCTATAGATTTCTTATCTTTGGATTTATTAGAAGCATTATTCAATTTCATCTCAAAGGTTCTAATGTTACCCGACAGTTCTTCTACTTTCATAGTTTTAGGGTCATTGTACTCTTCTATAGAAGTCACTTTGGGGTGAAATCTTTCAGGTAGAGACCTAAGGATTTTACTACAAACTTTGCCTTTAGGGATTTTCTCACCGAGTGACCACATCTCATTAACGATTACCATTAGCTTTGTTCGAAAATCATCAAACATTTCATCTTCTCTCATTCTTAGAGATTCGAATTGGGAAGTTAACATTTGGAGCTTGGCTCTCTTAAAAATGGTTGTTCCTTCATAATTCGTTTCCAGCAACTCCCAAGCTTGTTTAGATGTGGTACATGTCATAATATTTTTGAATTCTTCAGCATTCATGGCACAGGTTATGGCATTCAAAGCCTTAACATCATAGTCTCTCAAAGCTTTTTGACTAGCTATCCACCTGGCCTTTGGAAGAGTCTTGGCAATGCCATCTTTAGCTGTGAAAGTAGGAGGAGTCCATCCATCCTCCACAGCATCCCACACCTCTCCACTAATGGATTTGAGAAATACGACCATTCGAGCTTTCCAAAAGGCATAGTTAGTAACATCAAACAATGGAGGTCTGTTTACGACACTACTTTCTGGATTGGACATTGGCACAATAGAAAAGAAGATAGATCAACTCTGGGTTGCAAAACCACAAGGGAGTAACCCGCTCTGATACCAATTGACAGTGCAGGCTAGGGCCAATGACTAAGTCCTAGAGGGGGGGGGGGGGGGTGAATAGGGCTAAGGGTAATCAATTACCAATTTTAAACTTTTTAAGGCGATTTTAAAATAACCAAAACAAAGAACTGAACAAATACAATAAAGAGAATGACTCAAGTGAAATATGTGTTCATCAAGGCAGTACTTAATCAGTAAAGAAGAGATACAAGTAGATGTAAGTTGATAAGCACAAGTGTATGTGTCTATTGAGCTTAGTGATGAAATATCATACACAACAATTTCCACAATATATATATATATAGAAATGTAAATCATGCCAAAAGGAATAGACACGGGAAAATTATAGTGGTTCGGTCACATAGACCTACATCCACTCTCAAAGGTCATACAGTCCCTTGGTTCTATTAAGAAGAATCAAACTACACAAGTATTGATTCAACTTCAGTTTTGTTATTGAGGTTCGATCACTCAGATCTACTCCTCCTCACACAATTACAAGGTGATTTAGTCACACACATTTGAATCACCATCACAGATTGTAGAAGTTTAAAGAAGGGTGAACACTTGCCTTTGATGAAGATGGAAAGAGTTCTAAGGAGCTTTGACAGTAGTTGAAGCCTTCACCTCTTGACGACGCCTTGGAGTTGAGAAGGAAGCTTCCATAGTGTAACACAACCAAGGTTCAGAGGTCTGATCTTCTAGGATAACAAGGATATGGCTTTCATACAGAATAAGGGATCCTAGACAAACTCTTCTCACACAACACACTCATCTTGGAGCTAATGAAGCTCTGGGATTTTCCTAAATCTAATACATGAGTGTTTTGAAGAAGATTTGAGAGCTTAGGATTGTTGGGAAGAAAAATAGCATACAAAGCTCTTCTCAAAAAGTCTCTAGGAAGAGAGAAACAAACTCCAGATTTATAGAAAAAATCCAATGGCTATACTGGCGGCTAGCCCCTTTCATTCAACGGTTAGAAAATTCAAATAAGGTTGGCTCACGGTTAGCCGCAGGAAGTCTTGGAGGCTAGCCGTGAGGCAACCGCTGGGTGACCGAGAGGAGGTTAAGAAATCAAGTGCTATATGGAAACAAATCGTAACTCATAGTTAGCACTGCGGTTAGCCGCTGGTGTACATAGCGGTTAGCCGCAAGGTAGCCGAACTCCAACCTGATGAAAAATAGCTCTTTGGAAAATGAACCGAGAGACTGGCGGTTAGCCACCCTTTGCAAAGGGGCTAGCCGCCAGGTGACCGTAAGGTCACCGAACCCTTATTTGAAAGACTATTAAAGCTGAGATCAAGAGAAAGAGAACAGGATTTAAAAACTTAACCTTTTCAGGGTTCTAAGGATTTGGTCTGGGTATAAAATACCTGAGAAGGTTGTCAAACACAAGTGGAGACCTTCTTTGATGAATCCGGACTTTCCAACAGCTTGATAAACCCTCTGAAATAGATCTTCCTTGAGGTACTTTGGGAGGCAAGGACTTTGGAACACATTAGCACGGAATTGACAAAACAAACTCAGTGCTCACAGACATGTGACACTAACATAGTTATCATGCTAAAATTCATTTTTCAAATATTTAAACAAAGCATGAAAACCTATGATAAGGAAAACTAAGCTTACATAGGTGATTTACTTATGATTCCAAGCTTTAGCTTCCCTTTTTGACCAACTAGCCTCCCTTAGCTCATTCCCCTTTGTTTGGCCTCAAAACACCTCAAGGAGTATCCATTGGATCCTCAAATTTGGCTAAGGATTGAACTTCAATTTATAGAAAATTTTGTCCAACGGCTAGCTTGTCGGTTGACTGACATTTGGGGTTCGGTCGACCGAACTCAATGGTCATATTCCAACGGTCATATATTTCAAAAATTTGCTGACCGAAATACAGTTGTCGGTTAACCGAATTGAAGTTCGGTCGACCGACAGGTGGCCGACACTTGACCGACAGCTGACCGAAGTTCCCAGAAGACACATATTTCATATTCTGGAATTGGAACCGATAACTGACCGAACTTTCCTGATTATAAAGATTCGTAAAAATGATTTTTGAAAGGGAAACTTGGTCTTGAAGGTCTAGGCTATTGAATCAAGCCTGGAAACATGTTTTAAATCATTCTAAGAGTTTTAAAAACATGAAACCTAAAATGCCTAAGATGATTTGAAACTTTTAAAACCATAGGCAAGCTTGATTCGAATATCTTCTTTTGAAAACTAAATGCATCCAAGTTTAAAATCAAAACATGTATAAATCAATATTTCTACAAGTTTAAAAAACAATGCATGTGTAAATCAAGATTCCAAGATTTTCTAAATCAATGCATGTGTGAAAATTCAAATGATGATTAAAATGTTATTGCATCCATCAAATTGCAAAACACAAAATCCCTAACATTTCTGCCAGTGAAGAGTACTCTCGATTGCACTCAAATGGAAACCTCATGCACGACCCTTGGGCTATATAAGCATCCTATCACTATCCTATAACTTACTTCTCTCCTACCTAAACACTTAGAATCACTTTGAGAGATTTTTTAAAATTCTACAACAAGAGTATTTGGGTTGATTATTCAAGAAGAAGATTTCTTCTTTCTCCACTGCCGATTAAAGTACCTTGAGAGGCATCAAGGTGGGTTGAGTTTGCATCACTTTGAGAGGTATCAAGGTGTGGCTGGTTCAAGCACGGTGAAGGTGAACGGCGGGTTGTTGGCAAGTCCATCGCAGTCCATAGGTTGAGTGTCAACTGGAAAAGATTCTATGAGTCCTTGTAACTTTAGTTATATTGACAAAAAAAAAAGAAGAAGTCACCTTGCCTCCTCAACATCAAGAAGCCACGTGAAGCTGTATCCTACTACAAACGGGCAATGCTACTTCAAGCGTCAAATCTTGTCAGAACCAAACAAAAATTACAAGATCCTTCAAAACAGCCAAAAGAGGGGTACACATGAAATTTCGGGCCATTTTAACATCATTTGGCCTCACTTCACTCCTCCAATAGCTGAGCAGGAGTTCCCCACGGCAGTGAAGCCAAAGACCCTAACACAAAAAACAGAGCATACAGCTGGCCCCAAGATGCTACTAGGAGGCTCTACATCAAGTTTCAGGCCATTCTGACATCATTTGGCCTAACTTCACTCCTCCGACAGCTGAACAGGCGCTCCTGACGGCGATAGTGTCGAAAACATCAAAACTTTTGTCAGAGCCTACAAATGGTCTCAAAATACCTCCAAAAGACTCCGTGTCAAATTTCAAGTCAAACCAACAACGTTTGACCCTCTATCAACCCTCGAGTAGTAAGATCAAACCTCTCTGCGGCGAGAATCACCGAGCGTTAATGGAGGGTCAAACGTTGTCGGTCAAACCCTAAAAGAATGGTTATCCACAACCTAAAATGTTACGCATCTCGGACAACCGAATATCTAGATGACATCATCGGCATGCCACTCGACTAAATGTTGCGGTTCATCGGCCGCCTCCTCAAGCTTCGCATTGGGATAGACAATGTCTGGACCTAAGTACTAAAAATGGGTCAAGCACGACGTTTTGGTAAGTGGGTGAAAAGATAAGACAATATAAAAATAAATGAATTTACCTCCAAAAGCATTTAAACCTATTTAACTAATAATTTCCATTAAAGAGATAAATCATTTATTTAAAAACAAGTATGCAATGTAAATCATGTAAAGGTAACCAAGGAAATGGAAAACAAGCAAGATGACAACTATACAAAGCTAAGTCCTCTATCACCGAACTGACAAGAGCATATCAGGGCCTTGATCTCAGTCACACAAGGTGAGGAGATTCAACGAAATATACATATACATATAATAATACGGGACATGACCACGGTAGTGAGCTGGGCATCGGGAACCACGGTAGCAATCCGGGGTATCGGGACAAGACCACGGTAATAACCAGGTAGCGGGATCCAAACTGCAGCTGGCGGGACAAGAGGGGGATCTCCAAGTCGGTGGACTAGACCAACAAGGTTATCTAAGTTTAGTGGTGCCAACTCATAGGTCAAATAACAAAAATCAAGACAGGTGTAAAATACATCAAGTACAAGTATGTAAACAAGCGGGACGAGGGTGCTCAAAGGCACAACAGTCATTTCATGTCGGGCAATGCACTTCGGGCTAGCAAATATTACAAGTAGAATTTCGATGTTTTCGGGAATAACAAGTCATGTAGTATAAATCTCGGGAACAAGGAAATACAAATGAACTATTGAAGTTTCGAGAAAAATATCGGGTTCAAGATTTGTTTTAGGTGGATAGGGATCCCGTATGTCAAATTAATAACAACTTGGTACTCCTTGAGTTTGGAGACATTCTGGGCTCCTTATACACCTTAGGATTTTCAAAACTTCAAATGAATCTTCGTGATTTGGTTTCTTTCTCAATTGGGCTCTATATATATCGATTGAAAATTTCCCCATGATGATAGGGCACCCAACAATCCTATCCCCAACATTTAAACGTCACTTTATTGCTCCAACTTAACCCCCAGATGAACAATGTCCATCGTTTGATCGGACCTGGAGTTTGCTCGAGCGGTGAACTCTCTGGAATGATTTCCTGGGTGGGTTCGCTTGAGCGAAGTTGAGTTCGTTCGAATGAACTTATCCAGTTCAGGTCGGCTCGAGCAAAATTTCAATTTGCTCGAGCTAACCATTCTCTGGAATGGCATCTGGGAGGGTTCGCTCGAGCAAATTGTCCACTGGAATGGTTCGAACCCTTTTCTTGACACTTCACTCGAGCGACATGACAAGGTCGCTCGAGCAAATTGTCCAGCAACTGGTTCCGGGATAGTCTGCTTCTCCTCATTCTTATCCTTTTACAACCCTTTTGAGTCTCATTTCTACATCAAAATGGGAGGCTCAACACCCCCATTAAACTCTTCATAAACTTCCTTCCAAATTTCCACCAATCATACATTCAATCATCTCCTTCTCAACCATATTCAACCACAAGAGAGAGAGAGAGAAAAACCACTAATCATAAGGATTCACTAGAACTATCAACAAGTATTAAATGCAAAGCTATAAATGCCCGCATTTTCAAGAGTGAAACAAGCTAACAAGGTATATGAGCATTAATTTCAAAATCAATGCAAGTTAAGAATAAATAGTGAAATCATATACATTTCTCATAAAAACCATTGAAAGCTCATAATATCAACTCATCCACTTGCCTTTGGTTTCTAATCAAGAAATAAAGCTCTATTCACTATTCAAAGACACGGATCAAAGCTACAAACAAAATCCCCCAAAAATAAACCCTAAAAGGGTCAAAGCAAGGAACAAGGAAAAGAAAGCTTTCAATAATGAAAATGGGGTTTCTCTTAAACTAGAAGGACACATATAAAAGAGATGGGAGGGATTTCTTACTTGAAAGTTCTTCAAATGGACAAAGCTAGCTCAAAGAGGGTCTTGGAATGGGAGGTCTTCTCCAAAAATGGTATCAAGAGAGAGCTTCCAAGATGGTGAAGAAGATGATGACATACATTTAGCTATTGGTGCAAGTTGATAGTGATTTGTAGATGGGATGAGCAAGAAGGAGAAGAGAAGAGAGAAAAACCCTAGTTGATGGTTGGAGCTTGAGTTAGAAAAAGGGAAAAGAGAAGGAGAGTTCTCCTTTTATACAAGTCAAGAGTGGGCTTCACCACTAGAATTCTTGTGGTGCTAAAATCATGGCTTTTGGGATCTCAGATGAGTTTGACGAAGAAGGGAAAAGTGATTGTCAAAATATCTCGTTTTCAAAAAGTATATATTTCAAGGGTTTCGGGAATACCAAATTTTTGGGTACAAAATTAGTGTAAAATGACTGTTTTGCCCTCAATGCTAAGAAAGTTGGGTCTCAGGGTCTCGAACGGAAACGGGATCAACATGAAAGTTGTAGAGATTAACGAGATGAGTTAGACGAGATTAAAATAAAAATCACTGGAATCTCGGATAATCCCCTAAGTAAACACAAAGTCATAAAAGGAACCCCCAAAGGGTTCCACTAAGCACAAAGGCACTCAAAATTCCCTAAAGCTATATCAAAAGCTATTCTATTCCCAACTTAACTACAAAAATACTAATCACACTTATAACTAATACATGACTTAATCAGTACTAATCAAGGTCACTCGGGTCGGGGTCTTACAAGGACAATCGGATAACGGTTAACCGTACATCAAAGTGCGGCATCTTCCTCGCTGCAAAATCAAGTCTACTGGTGACGGGACCCCACATGGATTCAAAACTCAAATAAAAGCCCATGGCCGGTCCTATCTACTGCTCAGAAGGCTTCACCTCAAATTTCAGGTCATTCTGACATCGTTTGACCTAGTTTTGACTCTTGACGGAAAACTGGCTATAAAGTATTTTGATAAGTCCAAAATATCACACATTTAAATAATTAATTCATATAAATTTGTGGACTTAATTAAAATAAAATGCATTGAATTCATAGATTTTCACAAAAATCATGCATTAGGCTCTTTTGGTTGGATTTAAGTAAAAATCTCATAAAAATGCATGTCTTGGTGAAATTATCAAATTCTACATTTTTTAGCCCCATGCATAGTGTAAGGACCCGATCCAAATTTTTCAAATGATTTGAGTTTTGACCATGTGATTGATCACAAGTGGACCCCACCTTGTTTGAGCACTTTCATTCACTATCATTAACTTAACTAGGTAATGCCGGTGGGATTTAATTTTATTACATTTAGATAATCACCATGCATCATCATGTGACCTGACTTATAATATTGGACCCATCACTTGCATTTAAGTCCGAGTAAATAGTATCCAAAAGTTGGGTTTTAAACAATGGATGATTATTAATTTAATAAATTTATACACTCTAGAGAACCATGCATGTTATGTCCCACTCAGTGGGCCCATATTAACACCACTATCATCATGTTTATAAATTTTCTTATGTGTAGGCCAAAATGGGACCGCAAGGGAGATGCACGTCCATGGATCATTCCAAGTCATTACAACGCGTAGTAGGACCCATTCCTATTGCTAGTTTGAAAAAAACTAATAAATCTCAAGATTCAATTTTGAGAAATTTCAATAGAAATTGAAAGAAGGAGAACATCCAAGCCTCCTCAAATTCACAAGATTTCAAGTCCAAGTGGGGCCATTTTCAACAAAGAATCAAGCCAAATCAAGGAGATTATAATGGGGCCCAAGTGAAAAGTTTTAAAAGGATTGAAGAGTCCCAAACGGTTTTGTGCAACAACAAGAGATAAGGAACCCAATTTCAAGATCCAAAATTCAAGGAGTTCAAGTTAGAGAGAAAAAAAAAGAGGAACTCCTCCCATATCTCACGTGAATCAATCTCTGTTCCCCTTCTAATTTTTCTCTCTTTATCCTCTCCCTCTCAATCTCTAACTCCCTCATCTCTATTTTTCTCTCTTTCTCTCTACCATCTTTATCCCTCACGTTTTTTTATTTCTCTCCCATCGCCACCCCCACACGTCCATTCTCTCTCTCTCTCTCTCACTCACTCACGTCCCATCTCTTTCTCTCCCCTTTTTACTACTTTCCATCTCTCATTCTCTCTCTCTCTCTCCATCATCTACATCTCTCACTCACTTATTATACAAGGCCCAAAGAAAAAAAAATTGGAAGAAGAAGAAAAATGGAGGGGTAGATTTGCTACTTGTAATCTAAGGAGAAAGGGTGTAAGTTGATTTATTTTAATTGATTTTATGGGTGAACAATTTTAATTCAAAATTTGATTTTCAATTTATTAATCTATTTTCTTTATGTATGTCTTTTTGATGCTCTATTTTTGAATGATATATTGCATGCTTAAAGGCCGCTAAATACTGAAAATAATCGAAGGAGACTAGAATCTTTCTGAAATTTCTCAAATATTAATAAATCTGATTTTTTAGATTTTGAGTCCTTAGAGAAATCGCCCATATTTTCAGTATTTAGAAAATAACTAAACCCTGACCCTTAGATTGCAAGGCTCTCATTCAATCTTGAATTTCAATTTAATTATTTCTGAAATTTTCTTATCTCTCAAATTGGTTTTCTGATTATTTTTATGGTGGATGTAGTTTTTAGCATAGATCTATTAGATTAGGTCTCTAGTTTACGAATTTTTTTAATTGGGTTGTAATTAATTTTATTCAGATCTGTGATTAATTTTTAATTAAAGTAGGATTTGTGATTTTTATAGATTTTTGATAGGCTAGTACTAGTTTTCCAATAGGACAGGTACATCGCGATCATTGGCTCCCTGTGGATCGACCCGGTTTCACCGGTTATTACTACAATCGTGACGACCCTACACTTGGGGCACGATCAAGTTTTTGGCGCTGTTGCTGGGGAGCTTACAAATGCGCGAAGGTAATTTTCTAACCCTCCTTTTTAATTGCTTTATGGGTGTGGTTTACTTTCGATCATCATTCTAGATTAGGGGTAGCATGCATGGAATGCTTGGACCAGCCCTTGGATATTAAAAAGAGGAATTGAAATTCTGATTTTTAATTAAAATTGGCTAATTTCAGATCTGAAAATAAATTCTTGCTGATTTTTTTTTTGAAAATCTCATATTTTTTTCTTGAAAATTGCCTTGATTTCTTGTCCTTTTGATAGCTAGTTTAGGTAGATTATTATTGTTATTTTCTTTGAGGTTTTAGGATTAATTTATTTACTGTTTTTTTTATCAGTTTTGAGCCACCTAAGTTGCTGGAAAATATTCTGGAATTTTCAGAAAAAGTTTGGGGGGGGGTGAAACCCTCCAATTTCGGCTTTTTGGCAAGGAAATTGCCTAAAAATTTGGAAACTCCAGAATTCTTTTTGGGAACTTAGTTTTCTAAGTTGTTCTTAGTTTATTTACTTTTCTTTAGGTCTAAAAAAAATAAAAATTAGAAAAAAACAAAAAAAAGATTAATCATAAAAATTGGACACCCGCCTTTCATGATCCCATAGTGCATGAGCACAAAGTCACCACCAATTTGGTATCGTGACTCATTAAAAAGATTAAAGTGAAAGGACTCTCCGATCTAGAGGTTCATTGAGATCTACGAAAATCTAGGTTCTCTTGATTCATCTAAACCATCTAGTCTAATGGCGGATAGTGAGAATAATAATAATAATAACAATGATAGAAATCAAAATGAAAATGAAAATGGAATGGTTAATCAAAGGGGAAGGTCTTTACGTGAATACCTACAACCTACTAGGACTACTGCACCATCATGCATGGTTGTCCCAGCCACCGCGGGAAACTTTGAAATCAAGTCGGGTGTGATCCAATTATTGCCTAAATTCCATGGCCTTGATTCGGAAAGTGCGTACCTTCACTTAAAAGAATTTGAAGAAGTGTGCGCTACTCTCCATTTGAACAATGTTAGGGAAGATGTTATTAAATTTAGGTTATTCCCCTTCTCTTTAAAGGAAAAAGCCAAGGCATGGCTACATTCCCTTAGGGCCAACTCAATTATTACTTGGAATGATATGGTCCGCGAATTTCTGAAAAAATTCTTCCCACCTCACAAAACCAACACATTAAGAAAGCACCTCATGAATTTCAAGCAAAAAGAAAAGGAATCTTTCTTCAAGTGTTGGGAACGGTTCAATGAGCTTCTACTAGCTTGCTCACATCATGGATTCGAAATTTGGCACATAATTGGGCTCTTTTATGATGGATTAACATCAGAAATGCGCCAATTCGTTGAGATGATGTGCAATGAGGACTTCTTGAACAAAGATCCCAATGAGGCATGGGAATATCTTGATTCTCTCGCGGAAAGTGCTCAAAATTGGGACACATCTGATGGGACCGAGCATTTAAAACAATCGAATAACTCTAAGGGAGGGGGAATGTACCTATTGAAAAATGAAGAAGATGATGTTAATGCTAGAATCCCTTCCCTAACAAGAAAGATAGAGGCCATAGAAATAGGGAAAGGAAAACAACCCGCCCTGGTGTGCGGAATTTGTGAATGCGACACCCATACTTCTGAGGATTGTCCAACAATCCCCGTATTCAGAGAGGTGTTGCATGAATAGGCCAATGCTACAACTACTTACCAGAGGCTGTTCACAAATCAAATAGGTAACATGTATAACCCCAACTGGCAGAACCACCCCAATTTCAATTGGAAAAATGGGCAAAATGCTAACCAAGCACCTATCCTCCGAAAACCTACAAATCAAGGTGGTAACTTTGTACCCCATAATCAGGGAGTCCCACTAACTCCTCTGCAATCTCAAAATAGGTCTTTGGAGGATTTGTTAGAATTACATCTAACTCTAAAGAAGTCATGGAAGAAACTACTGATGCTAAAGAAAAGGAGGCTGAACTACCTGTGTACAAGCCTGTGACTCCATTTCCACAACGCTTAAATCCGCCAAAACAAATGACCCCGAACCAGGAAATCTTAGATATTTTCAATGCTTTGTTGGTTCGGTTGGGGCTCCCTATGAACAAGGTATTTTCAACCCATATTTTCTATTCGTGGTATGTATACCACTGTCTCGGCTTCCATCTCTTAGGAGTTGCGCAGGATGATGACCCTTTCATGATTCGGTTGGCTAGAGGGACAGCCGTTTCCAATCTCTTTTGTCTGCCTGTTTGAGGATCCGATGGTTCAGGGACGTCGAGATCAGGCAATCTTCAGTGAAGCTTTCTCCAGGTTTGCGGAAGAAGGCTTTTGATTTTGGAGCCTCCCATGATTCCACCAGGGCAGGGTCGGGAAGACATTACTCCTTGACCAATGCAGAAAATGGGTGGCTTTTTAACATATGTGTTGGTACGATGGTGTACCGGAGACATCTTTTTTTTTATATCCAGCCGTATGTTCCCTCGCGTTTCGCGCTGTAGTTGGGCTTCTCTCAAGGCGTTGTTGGAGCGCCTTCGAGCATGGTGAAGCGCTTTGGAGGTTTGCAGGATGGGAGGAATGCATGGGCCTTTTACAGTGCGGAGGACACTACCGCCATGATTTCCTATCCCTAGTTGCCCACTTTCCGGATTGCTAGTTTCACGAAATGGTTCGTGGAAAGCTTTTCAATGTACCGAGGGCTTTCCAAGAAGGAGCTTGATGGACCTGATTTCCTTCCTTTCCTCTCCCATCCGCCCTCGAGGTCACCGAGAAAGGCCGAATGGAGGGAAGAAAGGGGGGAGAAAGGCGGGTATCAACATTTTTGTACGGGTATGCTAGATTTTCTATTCTACTTGGAATTTAGAAATGGTAATCCGGAAATCCACCTTCGCAAGTAGAAAGGAAATCAACCTTTTTCCTAACTTTCCATTGCACATATATTTAAGAAAAGAGACAGTTTTTTTTAATGCCGTTAGAGGCGATTTTGGTTACCGTGAAAGGCGATTTTGCATGCCGTGAAAGGCGATTTCCAAATCTCATCAAAATGAAAGACAAGAGTTGTGATTTTTTTGTCTCTTAAAGAAAATACAAAATACAACAGAAAAGTAAGAAATGAAATCTGACTTCTTAGGGGATTGCGTGGACCCGTTCAGATCGATGGTTGCAAGTCATGTATAGACTTCGCCATCGTTCTTCAGATGAGAACGCTTGATGCTTTGATTCTTTTGGCATGAGTTGGACTTCAGTTTCTTAGAGGACAAGGACCAAAGGAAGGTCCTATATCTAATAAAAAATGAAGAGACGGGTTGAAAAGCCGCGTCTAGGCCATGTTGATTATGAGAAGAGGGGGGCTTTGCCTTGGGGGGAGTACGCCCCCAAGGGGCTTCAATCACCTTGTGGTGTTTGTTATAGTAGAGTTTCTTCAGAGTAGCAGAGCTTCCGGGAGTTCTGGATGATCTTTCAGGCTAATTTTCTCTGATTTTTCCGGATGGATTTCTAGATCTGTTCTTCCTGGAATGATCTCCTATTTATAGGCCTTTGGTAGCCATTTAGGAGTGTTTATGAGCTTTGATGGCTTTAAAGCTCCATGATGGGAGGAGTTACAAGTTTTTATTTCTTGATTTTGTAACTCCTTTTTCTTTGAATCTGATTGGCCGATGGAGAATGATGAGCTTTTAATCGCCTTTAATCTCCATGATGAGAGGAGTTTCATAGCTTTAATGCCATGATGGCTTTAACTTGTAACTCTCATTTCCTTGCTTCTGATTGGGCCGTCCAAAAAAAATGAGTTAATGACCGCATTTAGTTGGGTCAATTAACAACATTAAGTGGTCGCCGGGGATTTAAAGAGTCGCGGGCCGTGCCGTGTCTTTTGGAATTCTTCTTGCGATGATCGATGATAGATCTTCATGTTGATTGATGTCTGTAAGACCCCGACCCGAGTGAACCCGATTAGTGCTAATTAAGTTGCGTGTTAGTGCTAAGCTTGATTAGTGTTTTTGATCTAGTTGGGTTTGGAATAACCTTGTTTCTAGTTTTGGGCTTTTTAGAGTGATTGGTAGCTTGTGGGGCCCTTTGGGGGTTTCCCTTTTCGGCTTTGCGTTTTCTTGCGAGATTTTCCCGATTGGTTGTGAATTGTGTTTTTGGCCTGTTGCATTCATCTTGTGGATTCTTACAACTTTCATGTTGATCCCTTGTCCATTCGAGGCCCCGAAACCCGATTTTCATAGCCCGGAGGGCAAAACAGTCATTGCACACCAAATCTGTACCCAAAACTTGATATTCTCGTAAACCGCGAAACATACACTTTTTGGAAACTAGATATTTCGACGAACATTTCTTCCTTCTTCGTCGAATTCATCCGTGGACCCGAGAGAGATGATTTCAGTCCATTTAGCTTCTTAAGTTGTGGGAACCAAACCTCTCAATGGTTAACAAGAGGAACCCTTCCCTTTTTCCTCCATTTTCATGTTCCAGCACACTTGAGTCTAGGGTTTTGCTAGCAAGTTTCTCTTCTTCTTCTTGCTTCTTCATCTCTAATCCTCACCAATATCGCACCAAACTCAAAATGGAGATTGCCAATCTCTTCCCCATCTCACAAGCTTCATCTTGATACCATTTTTGGAGGAACCCATCAATCTTGAGATCTTCCTTGAACTAGTTCTTCTCATTTGAAGGTCATCCAAGTAAGTGATCCCTCTCATCTTCTAGACTTTTAATCTTCTAGCCTTAGGGAAGCTACATTTGCATTATTGGAAGTTCTTTCAATTTCATTCTTGGTGTAACCCATTTTAGGGTTTTATTTGGGGATTTTGCCTTGTAGCTTGGGCCATTTTCTTGGAGGACTTGATAGAGCTTAATATCATTAATTGAAGACTTGAGGCAAGTGAATGTTTGGATGTTTTTAAGTTTGAAATGGTTTGGAGATGCATTTATGGTTTTCATGCTTTCATTGATTGTTTTCATTGATTTTTCCATGGTTGAAATAAATGATCTTTACACATCTTGATAGCCTCATTTAATGTCTTGGAATCATGTGTTTAAGTCTCCTTGTTCATAGTTGATTGTGGTTGTTGAGGTGTTGGAAGGAAAGGAAACAAAAAGGAGAAAAATCAAGTTCCCGGGCATGCTTCACGCCCAGTGCCGATTGATCGGACCTACAGGCCGATCGATCGGTCTGTCTTTTAGCTGTACACCTTTTTGGGCCGATCGATCGGACCCTGTGTATTTCTGGTACAGAAATTTCAGCCGATCGATCGGACCGATCGGGGGACTCAGTTTGAGTCCAGTGGGTTTTGAAATTTATTTTTTTTGTGGACTTTGGCTACCCTCCTTGGACTCACTTGACCATATGTGAGAGTGTCTTGAGCCGATGCTCTTCACGGTTGGTCCGGGATGCATCGAAGTTCAATCGATTCAATCTTGAACGGGATGGAACGACACGATATCCTCTTCATACCTAAATGCAAAGTCTATTTCCTTGGGTATCGCGAATTCTATTCCTTTCGGTGACTGAGTGGGTTGCTCGATGGTTCCGGGTTGACATCCTACTTAGGGTGGACCGTTTATAGTCTTGTTTTCCTATCATAATATCTAGTTATAACCATAAGCTCATATTAAGTTTTAAAAATAGTAAAAGTGCATAAGGAGCCCGGAATGTCTTCAAACTCAAGGAGTACCAAGTCATATCTATGTTCGACATACGGGACCCCTATTCACTCAAATAGATCTTAAAATCATTATCTTTCCCGAATTGGTATAATTCATCATATTTCTCTGTTTCCAAGATTTACATGTCATGAGTTGTTTTCCCGAAAGCATGATAGTAGCATTGACTTGTCCCGAAGAGTATTGCCCGATATGAAATGAAAGTTATACATTGAATATTCTTGCCCGTTCATTGTTTTACTTGCATATGTATCGATGTGTTATTTAACCTACGTGTCGGCATCACTAAGCTTGGATACCTTGTCGGTTTGATCCACCGACTTGGAGATCCCTCTCCCGTCCCGCCAGCTGCAGTTTGGATCCCGATACCCGGTCATTACCGTGGTCCCGTCCCGATACCCGGTTCGCTACCGTGGTCCCGTTCCCGTATAATTATATTGTATATATGTATACGTTGTTTCTCCTCACCTTGTGTGACTGAGATCAACGTCCCGTGATACTGTTGTCACTTTAGTGACAGAGGACTTAGCTTTATGTGATTGCCACCTTGTTATTCCCGATTCCTTGGTTACCTCATATGTTTTATCTTGTTTACTTGTTTTATAGCAAATGATTTACCTGCTTTATGAGAGTTCTTGCTTAAACAGATTTATATGCTTTTCAAGAGATTTCCTCTATATTATTGTTGTTGTATCTTGTCATTCTCTTGCCAGACCGTCGTGTCTGATCCTTTGCTTTGGTACTCAGGTCCCGTTGCCGGTTTCCTTGAGGAGGAGCCGGAGGAGGCGGTAGGTGAGCTGCAGCCTTTAGTTGAGTGGCGTGCTGACGATGTCATGTAGACATCGGGTTGCCAAGAGGCGTAACATTTTGGGGAGAACTTATTAACCATTCTTTTGGGTTATTCTTTTGTAGTATTGGCCTTTGTTGGCCTCTAATTTTGGGGAATGTACCTAAATGATATTTTGTATAACTTTAACAATTTGTGGGAAACTTGCTATAGATCATTGCTCATTCTGATCCAGTTTTGATATTTAATAATTAATGTTTGCATGATTAGAGATAGTCTACTATTTGATTTGCTACACGCTTCCGCACTAAAAAGAAATGTTCATGCAAGGTTGTGATATCCTCACCGCGGACACCTGTGGGAAATTAAAATAAAAATGTATATGTTGTTGGTTCATGACACATTAGTGTCCCGATCCCGGATTAGTCCTGCGGGGCCAGTCCGGGGTCGCGACAATGTCGGATGATCATGCAACTTCACTTATAGATTGCTAACAGCGGGCCAGTACTATCTGTCTTGTCGATTTCTCGATCGGCCGAGCAGAAAGTGTACTTTCATGGTCAGCCGGTTGACGATTTTGGAGCGATCAATGGTGATTCCATGCTTTTAATGGCGGATCCGTGATGTTGACAAAGATCAGTCGTTTCTGAGCATCAAAAATCAGATTTTCAGGAAATCACAAGGGCGGGAACTCCCAAAACGTGAAGAGGATCGGAAAACGGGCCTTCCGGCGGAAACCCAGTGACCATGGGGCAAGGTCGCCGGCAACCATGGGGGAATTTTTTTCCCCTTTGGTCACCGTTTTGTCGGCCGTTTTTTGAACTTTTTGTTTCTTTTTTTCTCCTGTATTTTTCTTGACATTTTTCCTCATTTTTGGCTTGATTCTTCTGCAGAAAACCTGACGAGAAGTCGTACGAAACCGGGGCACAAAGTTTCCTATTTTTTTGGAAAAGCCGAAGACTTTGTAGTCGATTTTCCGTCAAGAGTTGAAACTAGGTCAAATGATGTCGAAATGACCTGAAATTCTTGGTGAAACCTCCTTAGCAGTAAATAGGACCAACCATGGGCTTTGGTTTGAGTTTTGAAGCCGTTTGGGGTCCCGTCGCTGCTAGGGTTGATCTCGACGCGAGGAAGATGTCGCGCTTTGATGTGAGGTCAACCGATGTCCGATTGACCTGAAATTTGACAGGCAGCCTATTGGAGTCACTTTGAGATGATCCATTAGCTTCGATTTGGATGTCATGGTCCCGGGGTGCTCCGCCGCCGGTAGCCTTGATTTTCTTTCGGAGCGTCAAAGTCGAGTCAAACGTTGTCGGAATGACCTGAAATTTGACGTGCAGTCCTTTTGAAGCATGTTGAAGCCGCCCATGTGCTCCATTTAATGAGTAATGGTCCCGGTGGTTTTTATTGCCAAGGGGCTTGAATTTCCTTCGGAGCATCGAAGTCGGGTCAAACGTTGCCGGAATGATCTGAAATTTGACGTGGAGCCTTTTGGAGGTATTTTGAGACCATCCGTAGGCTCAGATCGAAGTTTTGATGTCTTCGACGCCGTGGCCGCCAGGAGCACCTGTTTGGCCGCTGAAGGAGGGAAGTTAGGCCAAATGATGTTGGAATGGCCCGAAACTTCATGTGAACCTCTCTTTTGGCTGTCTTGGAGGATCTTGCAATTTTTGTTTGATTCTGAAAAGATCTGATGCTTGAAGCAGCATTGCTTGTTTGTAGTAGGAAGCGGCTTCATGTAGCTTCTTGATGTTGAAGAGGCAAAGTGACATTTTTGGTGTCAACAATTGCCCCCTCGAGGTACAGCGACGAGTAGTTTTTAGAGTCGATGTGCCTCGAAGAGAAACTTGAAGGAGAGCTTTCGATTTGACCTAGAGTCTTTGAACACACATTTTTTTTAAATAGCCTTTTGAGTTTCTAAGGGGATTTTATGGTAGTGAGAGGGTATTAGGCCCCAACCCAGACTAATTTGATTAGTGTGTGATTAGTGTGTGTTTAGTCCTAAGTGGGTTTAGTTGTCGTTGGGTTAGAAATAATTAGTTTAGTTCTAGATATAGCTTTGGGAATTTTGAGAATGTCTAGTGTTAGTCAGATACACTCAGGAAGGCCTGAGTGCACGTGTGGGCTTGGGAGGATCGTATCGGTTTCCGTTTTTAATTGTGATTTGATTTCATTTGAATGATTTTACTATGTGTTACAACTTTCGTTGTCAGCCCATTCATGTTTGAAGCCCAAAAACCCAAGTTCTGGCCCAAAAAGGGTAAAGTTGTCTTTTATACACAAATCTGGACACAAATTTCAAAATCTCAAAACCATAGCAAAAATATACTTTTTCGAAACTAGATATTTCGAGGATCATTTCATCCTTCTTCGTCGAGTTCATTCGAGGCCCGCAAGATCATGTTTTCATTGATGCAAGATTTGGACATTGGGCCCCATTTGCTAAGGTTTTAAGTCAACTCTTTTCCTCTTTTCATTCTAAAACCCTAACCCTAGAGCAGCCAAGAGGAGAAACCTTTTCTCTCCACTTTATTTCTCTTGAATGATCAAGCTAGATGACTCCAAATGGAATTCCAAGACCACCATCTTTTTCCTCTCATCCTAAGCTTTCCATTGACGCAAATTTCTTGAAGTTTCTAGTTGGGCAAGAGCTCCATTTTCTTCTTTCTCTCTTGTTTGTCCTTTTCTAGGTAAGAGCTCCAACCCATCTCTCTTAACGGAGCCTTTTTGGTTCCTAAAGTTCTTGTTTTTCATATTGCAAACCCTTTTGTGAAAATGAGTTCCTTGTTTTCAAGATTTAGTGAGTTTTGTTTGGTTTTCATGGGTTTTGTACTCTTTTGGATTAGCTTGAGTGGAAGTGCTTGGAGAAAGTTTGTGACATCTTGGATTAAGGCAAGTAACCAATCTAGGATGGATGATAGCATGGGTGCATTTGATTTGTTTTCTTTTCATTCTTCTCATTTCATTGGAAATTTATGTCTTCAATGGAAAATTTGGGGATTTTATTTTTGGTTGGAGAATGGGAATGTAATGTCTCAATTTGTGCTATGAAATGTGTGTTTTACCCCTTGGAGAGCATGTAGGCTCAGGGAGGTGTAGGTTGAATGAGAAACAAGAAGAAGGGAAAAAGAAAATGTGAAAATTTGAATTGAGCTGCACTTCCCGTGCAGTTTCGGTCAGCCGCAGGTCAGCTGGCGGCTAGCCGAAATGGGGATTTCGGCTAGCCGCCAGCTGACCGAAGTCGGCGGTTCTTTTTCCAGAAGCTGGCATGTGCATCAGGGTTCAGCGGTCAACCCTACGGTTAGCTTACGGCTAGCCGCCAGGTCCCATCTCGGCTAACCGTAAGACAACCGAAGTCAGTTCGGTTTCTTTTCTAGAGAGCTGCATTTGGACCTGGGTTTCTAGCGGTCAGCCTGTCGGTCAGCTGGCGGCTAGCCGCCAGATCCTAGTTCGGCTAGCCGACATTTGACCGCGAGCTAACCGAATTTGACACCATTGGCCATTTTGAAGAATATTTGTAAGAATGAAAACTAGAACATGCTAAGTGACCTTTAGCCTGATATTGTGCACTCGAAACCTGAGATGTCTTTGAACTTCTGGGGCACCGATTCTTTTTTAAATTCCAACATTTGGGCTTCGTTTACACAAAGATCAATCAAAGGTCCTTACATGTGCTTGATAGGCTTTGTGTTCGTACTTTAGTTTTGATACAATGAATATCATCGTGTGTTCGTTTTGAATGTTTTTGTATAAGCTCGTTTTGAAGTTTTGATTCAAGAAAAAGGGGGACCACTTCCTAAGCCTGTTACGCATATTAATTATGCCTCTTGTTAGCCGTGTTTTGTCTCATTTTGGTAAGTGATTCCCCTCGTAAGTTCGACTTGTTTAAGCTGTGTTTGTTGTGTTTTATGCATTCATGAATTTAAGTGAACACCACTGAGCTTGGACCGCCCTTTCAGTTTGATCCACTGTCTGGGGGTCCTTAAACATGTGGACTGTCTGCAAACTAGTCGTGTATTTTATTACACATCGTGCATGTCCGGTTCCGAGGCTGGAATCCCCGTATATGTGGGAATCGTGTCGTGATTATCTTATGTATATCGTGCTTGTCGTGCGTGCTTGCTCTTTTCATTATAAATGATAGAGAAAGCATGGGCTCATTGTGGAATGTAACTATTCATGATATTATAAGTATTCATGTGAGCTTTACTCGTATTTTGAAATGTACCTTAGTCATGTAACCGTTTACAATTCATGAAAATGTCTTTACATGTTCCTTAAACATTTACTACTTATACTCATGCCTAAATTGATTACCTACCAAATCGTTGTGTTTGACCCTTGTATGTTGGTGCCCAGGTGCAAGTGACATTGCCTTTGAGGAAGAGCGTCCGGAGGAGGCCCTTGAGCCACCCTCAGTCAGAGAATGGCAACTTGACGATGTAACTAGACATCGGGCGGGTTCTTGAGTTTCGCTACATTTTGTCATTGGGTTCTTTTATTATTTTGAGAATTGTATTGGCCTTTGTTAGCCTCTTATGGGATGTAACTAAACTTAACTTACTTTTGTGTTAGTCTGATAACTTGAATTCTGATGGGAATGCCATGTTAACTCCTTTCTTTTGATACTATGTCTTGATATTATTTGTCATAGCACTTAAAAAGTTTATTGGTGCTTATCTTGATGTGATTTGCTACACGCTTCCGCAAACTTGATCAGGTGAGACAGATTTCGCGTGTCTCGGGAATCCTCATCGCGGGAACCTATGGGAAAACAAACAAAATAACCATCGCGGGCTCGGGGTTCGTTCCGGGGTCGCGACATGACTGGTATCAGAGCGGGACATGTTTTAGGCACTTAAAAGAAACTAGAAAGGTCTTAGGAACGTGGCGAGGATTCGTGAGTTCGATAGATTCGTTGGTATAGGACCTTAGAAGCCCTTATACCATGTTTATTGTGTACTAACACCTTGTTTTACAGCATCATGCCTCCAAGAAAATTTCCAAACAATAATGCTTCAGGCAGTAATCAGAACGAGTCAGACATGACTAATACACCAACTGCTACACAATTTCAAGAACTCATGCAAACTATGGTAGAACAACAGAGGCAGGCAAATGAGACTCAAGCCAAATTTCAAGAACAGCTAGCAAGGAAGGATGAAGAAATGGCTCAAGTCTAGAGGCAACTCTTGGAAGTTCTTCAGAATAGGAATCTAGCTCCACAACCATAGCCTTTGGGTCCACAGATTGTTATCCATAATAGGGATCATGACCCTAATGCGCTATTTGAGAAGTTCAGGAAGAGAGCACCGAAGGAATTTTCTGGCAATGAGGACCTATTAGTTGCAGATGACTGGCTAGCTAATACCGAGAAAATCTTTGTTGTCTTTACGTGCACGGGGAGACAGAAGGTCAACCTCACATCTTCACTATTCTATGGGCTTGCTGATCGGTGGTGGCAAACGGTTAAGGACCCATACACGGTAATGGCTAACGAAGATGTGTGGGCAGCATTCAAGACACAATTCCAGGATAAGTACATTCCATCCCATGTTAAGAGACAAAAGGCTATTGAATTCCAGCAGCTCAAGCAAGGCAGCATGACTGTACTAGACTATGTCACCGAGTTTGAGAGATTGGCTAGATATGCTTCTGAGTTGATTGACACTGAGCAGAAGAAGATAACAAAGTTTTTAGAAGGATTGAATTTGATTATCATGAGAGATGCTATAGAAGTAGTTCCACCGGCTACATATGATGAGGCGGTCAAACGGGCATATAAGTTTGAAGATATTAACAACCTGATCGTTCAAGACAGGAAGCAGCACTACCAGCAGCAGAATCAGAAGCAGTAGCACAACAAGAAACCAAGGCAAGAACAACGTCAAGTGAGACAGGGTTGTGGCCATTGTGGCAAGAACCACGAAACTCATGAATGTCGTAAGGCCACAAGTGCCTGTTTCAAATGTGGGGCTATGAACCATGCAATCAAGGATTACCCACAACTTCAGAATCAAGGGAACAAAAACCAACAGCAGAGACAAGCAGCTCCTTAGAATCAAGCACCAGTTCAAAATTAGGTTAGACCACCTCAGCAGCAGCAGCAGGATAGGCCACCAGCACAGAATCAGAATGCTTTTCCTCCACAACAGAATAGACATGGCCAAGGAAGGCAAAATCAAGCACCGAATAGACTACAAATGCATGGACGTTTATATTATCTCAACCGTGCGGATGCTGAAGCTACAAGAGACGTGGTGGAAGGTAAACTTCTTGTTTGTGGGGTAGAAGCTCAAATTTTATTTGATCCTGGATCCACACATTCGTTTTCATCTCCTAGTTTTGCTAAGATGATTGATGCACCACATAGTGAATTGGATTACTTTCTAGTAGTAACCACACCAGTAGGGAAACAAGTTGTATGTAGAACCTATTACCTAGCTGTATAGTTTTGTTAGGAGATGTTAATTTACCGGCCAACCTCATTGTTGTGGACATGCATGATTTTGATATCATTTTAGGCATGGATTGGTTAGAAGCATATCATGCCACCATGGATTGTTTTAGTAAAACCATAACATTCAGATTCCAAGGACCACAGGCAGAATTGATATTTCAAGGGAACAAGAGGAAAACTCAGGCAGGGTTTATTACGGTCTTGAAGGCAAGCAGATTAGTTCAGAGTGGGTGTCAAGCATTTATTGCGTTTATCACGGAGGATAAACAGTCCCAAGGGTGGAGGATATCCCCATTATGTGTGAATTTTCGAATGTTTTTCCAGAAGAAATCCCGGGATTACCACCAATCAGAGAAGTTGAGTTCACAATTGAACTCCTACCAGGGATGGCTCCGATCTCCATTGTGCCATACAGAATGGCTCCAGCAGAAATGGGTGAACTAAAACTCCAGTTGCAGGATTTGTTGAGCAAAGGCTTTATTAGGCCAAGTGTTTCACCTTGGGGAGCACCGGTGTTGTTTGTGAAAAAGAAAGATGGAAGTCTGAGAATGTGCATTGACTACAGAAAATTGAACCATGTGACCGTGAAGAACAAGTATCCATTGCCAAGGATAGACGAATTATTTGATCAATTGCAAGGAGCGACCTATTTTTCCAAGATAGACTTGAGATCAGGGTACCATCAGTTGAGAGTTAGAGACTCAGATGTTCAGAAAACGGCCTTTAGAATAAGATATGGGCACTACGATTTCTTAGTGATGCCCTTTGGTTTGACAAATGCACCTGCAATCTTTATGGCTCTTATGAACAAAGTCTTTGCACCCTATTTGGATCACTCTACAGTAGTATTCATTGATGATGTCCTTGTGTATTCCAAGAGTAAGAAGGAGCATGAAGAACATTTGAGGACAACATTACAGCTTTTGAGGGACAACCATCTTTATGCAAAACTCAGTAAGTGTGAATTCCGGTTAGAGCAAGTTGCTTTTCTAGGCCACATCATCTCCAGAGTAGGTTTAACAGTTGATCCAGCCAAGATAGAGGCAATTGTTAATTGGGTGAGACCAAGCAATGTGATAGAAATCAAAAGCTTTTTGGGTTAGCAGGCTATTACAGAAGATTTGTCCAAGGTTTTTCGTCCATTGCAGCACCGTTGACAAAGTTGACCAGGAAGAATGTCCCATTTGTTTGGACCGAACAGTGTGAAACAAGTTTTCGAGAGTTGAAAGGAAGGCTAACCACAGCTCCAATTCTTACATTACCATTGGGCAGCGGCGGATTTATTGTTTATACAGATGCTTCGATGTGGGACTAGGTTGTGTATTGATGCAGGATGGCAAGGTGATTGTTTATGGCTCAAGACAGTTGAAGGACCATGAGAAGAACTATGCAACTCATGACTTGGAATTGGAGGCAGTTGTTTTTACATTGAAGATGTGGAGACACTATCTCTATGGAGAGAAATTTGAGGTCCATTCAGTTTGAAGAGTTGGGTGTAGAAGTACAAACCCTGAAACTGGGTGCAATGTTAGTAAACATGACAATATCATAACCTACCTTCATCCAGAAGATCAAGGAATGTCGGTTGCAAGACCCAGACTTGGGAAAGATAGTAGAACATATCACAGAACGTCCAGATTTCAAGATGGTGAATGGGATATTGTATTTTTGTGATCGATTGTGTGTGCCAAATGTGGATGACTTGAAGAGTGAAATAATGAATGAAGCCCACAACACGAGGTATTCTATGCATCCGGGTAGCACAAAGATGTACCACAATTTGAAGAATAGATTTTGGTGGAACAACATGAAGAGAGAGATAGTAGCTTTTGTGTCCCGTTGTCTAACTTGTCAGTTGATTAGAGTAGAGCATCAGAAGCCCCCAGGTTTGTTACAACCGTTGGAGATTCCGGAGTGGAAATGGAAGCACATCACCATGGATTTTGTTTCTGGTTTGCCGAATACCAAGAAAGGAAATAATGCAATTTGGATTATTGTAGATCGTCTGACAAAGTCTGCTCATTTCATTCCGATGAAGACAGGGAATATGATGCACATGGCGCCACTTGAAAAGTTATTTGTTGATGAGATTGTTAGTAAACATGGTCAACCCGTCTCCATTACTTCAGACAGAGACAAAAAGTTTGTTTCAAAGTTTTGGAAAACTCTTTATGAGTCTATGGGTACCAAACTCCAGTTCAGCACAGCATATCATCCTAAGACAGATGGTCAGTCAGAAAGGACGATACAGACTCTCGAAGACATGTTGCGTGCTTGCGTATTAGATTTCAAGGTTCAGTTGGATGAGTGCTTACCGCTTTGTGAATTTGCTTATAACAATAACTACTACTCTAGCATCGGTATGGCACCTTTCGAGGCACTCTATTGTAGAAGATGCAGAACTCCAATTTGCTGGGAAGAAGTCGGTGAGCGTAGTTTTCATGGACCGACGATAGTTGGAGAGACAAGTGACAAGGTTAAGCTTATTCAGGAATGTTTGAAGATCGCTCGAAGTAGGCAGAAGAGTTACGCAGACACTCGTCGAAGAGAATTACAGTTTCAAGTGGGTGAAAAAGTGTTCTTGAAAATCTCACCAGTTAGAGGAACTTTGAGATTCGGACAGAAGGGCAAATTATCTAGAAGGTTTATTGGTCCGTATGAAATTTTGAGTAAGATTGGAGATGTCGCATATAGACTTGCGTAACCGCCGGAACTCTCCGGGGTGCACAATGTATTTCATGTTCCTATGCTCAAGAAATATGTTTCTAGTCCTTCACATATACTACATCATGAACCTTTGGAGATTTGAGAAGATGCCTCGTATGTGGAAAAGCCGGTCAAGATCATTGATACCAAAGAGCAAGAATTGAGTAATCGGACTATTCAATGGGTCAAGGTACTTTGGGGAAATCACGAGCCAGAGGAAGCCACATGGGAATTGAGAGATCAAGTACAGATGAAGTATCCACAACTTTTACCAAAGGTAAATGTTTGTTTTATTTGGTGGACCAAATACCCTAAGGGGTGGAGGATGTTAGACCCCGACCCAGACTAATTTGATTAGTGTGTGTTTAGTCCTAAGCGGGTTTAGTTGTCGTTGGGTTAGAAATAATTAGTTTAGTCCTAGATATAGCTTCTGAAATTTTTAGGACGTTTAGTGTTAGTCAGACACACTCAGGAAGGCCTGAGTGCACGTGTAAGCTTGGGAGGATCGTATCGGTTTCCGTTTTTAATTGTGATTTTGATTTCATTTGAATGATTTTACTATATGTTACAACTTTCGTTTCCAGCCCATTCATGTTTGAAGCCCAAAAACCCAAGTTCTGGCCCAAAAAGGGTAAAGTTGTCTTTTATACACAAATCTGGACACAAATTTCAAAATCTCAAAACCATATCAAAAATATACTTTTTGGAAACTAGATATTTCGAGGATCATTTTATCCTTCTTTGTCGAGTTCATTCGAGGCCCGCAAGATCATGTTTTCATTGATGCAAGATTTGGCCATTGGGCCCCATTTGCTAAGGTTTTAAGTCAACTCTTTTCCTCTTTTCATTCTAAAACCCTAACCCTAGAGCAGCCAAGAGGAGAAACCTTTTCTCTCCACTTTATTTCTCTTGAATGATCAAGCTAGATGACTCCAAATGGAATTCCAAGACCACCATCTTTTTCCTCTCATCCTAAGCTTTCCATTGATGCAAATTTCTTGAAGTTTCTAGTTGGGCAAGAGCTCCATTTTCTTCTTTCTCTCTTGTTTGGCCTTTTCTAGGTAAGAGCTCCAACCCATCTCTTTAACGGAGCCTTTTTGGTTCCTAAAGTTCTTGTTTTTCATATTGCAAACCCTTTTGTGAAAATGAGTTCCTTGTTTTCAAGATTTAGTGAGTTTTGTTTGGTTTTCATGGGTTTTGTAGTCTTTTGGATTAGCTTGAGTGGAAGTGCTTGGATAAAGTTTGTGACATCTTGGATTAAGGCAAGTAACCAATCTAGGATGGATGATAGCATGGGTGCATTTGATTTGTTTTCTTTTCATTCTTCTCATTTCATTGGAAATTTATGTCTTCAATGGAAAATTTGGGGATTTTATTTTTGATTGGAGAATGGGAATGTAATGTCTCAATTTGTGCTATGAAATGTGTGTTTTACCCCTTGGAGAGCATGTAGGCTCAGGGAGGTGTAGGTTGAATGAGAAACAAGAAGAAGGGAGGCTGAGGAGCTTTGCCTTTATCTTTCTGAAGATTTTCAGCAAAGGGTGCTATTTCTTCATCCTTTTCTTTTTTTCATCTTTGTATATTTGAGCATCTGCAAAATGGACTTCTTTGCCTTTGAAGGGCTTTTTGTCTGCAAACACTCGATGTATCGAGCCGTCGTTGCCGACGAACTTGATGCATTGATGTAGGGTTAAAGGGACGACACCATTCTCGTGTATCCAGGGTAGTCCAAGAAGGATGTTGTAGCATGAAGGGGTTCTTATTGCATACATAGTGACTCCAGAGATAAGATCACCGATTTGCAACTTGAACCTGATTTTGCCGATAGGCCTTTGAGCGCCCCCATCGTACAAAAAAATGGATACAGACGTGTGACTCAACTTGCTAGGTGGGATGCCCAGCTCTTCAAGTGCCGAAGTAGAGATAAGGTTGAGTGCAGAACCTGGGTCGATATGGACTCTGTGTATCAGATTTTCTTTGATGTACCCTGTGAAGTACATGGGTCTGTTGTGCTTCGTCTCGCCTAGCAGGAGGTCATCCTTACCGAAGGCGATGCTTGTAGTTACTGCTTTCTGTACCGACAGGCATTCAATGCCCGATCCCTCGGTTTTCTTCTTTTCTCCCTTTGAGGGAGTATTTGATTTTTTGACCCTATAGTCCATTTCAATTTGTAGGACTTGTGGGGCATGTTTGTTGACTTCCGTATTCAGCCTTTGTAGTTCTGAAATGAGACTTTCACGAGTTTGTGGAGACATTCGTAATTAAGTCTAGGATGTGCAGTCGTGCAGGTATGTGTTTGAAGTGCTCAATCAAGTTGTACTTGAAAGCCTCCTTTGGCCATGCGTGTTCATTATTGTTGCCACTTGGGGCGTTTACATTTTGTGTTCTTGAAGGATTTACATAAGAAGAAGAAGAAGATTGGTTGTAATTTTTGTGGTAATCCCGGCCAGAATGGGTACCTCTACCAACTTCAAGAGCTTCTTGAAAAGGGTCTTCATTTGGAAGATCATCATTGGGATCCAAGGGTTGATCCTTCTCATTTGCTGAAGCAGAGTCACCATCCTCAGTGATTGCATTACATGGAGCACTTTTCGGGAACAAGTCTCGAACAACATCCAGCAACTTTTCTCCTTCATTGAGTAATTTGTCGGTCCAGACGTCTCCTATGAGGTCAGGTATCAGGGACCAACTGACCATGTCTCCATCGGCTGAAGTTTCTTCAGGATGATCAGTCGGAAGGGCTGTGATTTGCGACGTCACGGTTTGAGGGGACGAAGGCTGAGAAGACGTCATCTCAGTGGAAGTCACCCGAGAAAATGTAGCTCCAGAAGATATACTATCAGGTGTAGCCGGAGAGTACGTGTCTTCGGTAGATGATGCTTCAGAGGCACTATCATCCTGAACTATCGCATTGCTAGTTGCCCTGATGGGAGATTCCCCCAGAGTGGACTGTTGGGAGTCGGACTCATCATCGAATGTGGGAGGATCATCTATCCAGTAGTTTTCTCCATTTTTAGGAGTTGAGGAAGGAGGTACCTGTTGATTTTTAGGGACTTCCAGTTCCGGATTTTGATCGCGAAGATCTTGCTCTTATTCTAAGGCAGGGCGCTGCAAGATCCTCGCATGCTCTTCAAGATCAGGCATGTGAGCCAAATCTTTTTCTTCGTCTGCCCCTTGTGGTTCAACACGATCGGCTTCTACCGGAGCGATGAAGGGTGCTAAGTCAACAACATTTTCTTGAACATCCTCTTGGTCTTCTTCATCATCAGACCAGGATCCTTGTTGCCAATATGGGTTATACTAGATTACCGGCATAAGGTAAGATTCGGGAATCCATTCTTTGTCGGAGAGGTATTCTCCTGTTTCAAGGGATTCCTCCCATTCGCCGGTGTCACTGGCAGTGTCACTGGACTCGTATCCATCCATGGAGAATCCAATCACCGAATTGAAAGAATATGATGCCACCTGTGCAGTTTCATTTCTAAATTGAGGTGGCATGAAATCACCAAGGGTGAATTTTCTTTTCACCTTTGAAGCCTTGGATTCTTCCATTGCCCGCAGCGAAGCAGTGGAAGAGGTCTCTGCCTTTTCAGGGACTTCTTGCTTTGGTCGAGCTTTCTCCTGCCGCTTGAGCTTGCAGAGTTGTCTCTTGGCTTGCCTTCGCTGTCGAGCGGTAGGCTTTGTTTTGACGATCTCCCAATTTTCATCTTCTAGGAGATCGGGATGTACCCATATAGGTTGTCCGTCTGCTGTTGGATAAGGAACAAACTCTAAGGACGTCTGGGTCATTCTTATCACCTTTAAAGGAAGTAGTGGTCTTCTCCTTTGGTGATTTTGAAGTTTGTCCACACGACACCATGTTGACGGAGGCAAACTCATAGTTTTTATCAAAGGTGATGACTCCATTTTTCCACATCTCGTTGATCTTTTCTCTCACAACAAAGCATTGATTGAGAGGATGCGAGATCATCTGGTGGTAGGGACAATACCGAGGATCATTGGTTTTTGCCAACATCTCTCGGTCTTTTGGGCTCAGGCAAGGTGAGTTTACTATTTGCTATGAGAACCTCAAAAATTTCTTCGACATCTTCATTGGACGGGTATTTTTTATCTACTCGTTCTCCGAAGGCATCGAGAGTTCAACTTTCTTATCTACAACTTTATTTGGTTGCTGAGGAGCTGACATGGTTTGCACATTAAGAACCTCCTTTTTCTTTGGCTTTGAGGTCGTAATGGTAGCCGACTCTTTCTTTGATGACTGCTGACTGTTGAGGTCTTTGATCACCGTTTCAGCCTCCATAGCTGCTTCTAGGAGTTCTCCCAGGTTCTTTGATTTGTTGCCGATAGTCATGGAGCAGATCCTTGCTCTGATGTTGTTACGGCAGATGTCGACGAGCGATGCTTGTGGCAGCACATCGGAGCATTTGAATGCCATCGCCTTCCACTTGTGAATGAAGTCGTAAGTTGACTCATTCTCTCCCTGTTTTAGGCTGCTGAGTTGTGCCATAGTAACAGGATGATCCTCACCTTTGAAGTGAGTAAGAAAGCGTGTCTCTAGCATGGCCCAATTTTGGATGGAGTCCTCTGGCAGAGTGGAGTACCAATCGAAGGTCGTACCTTTTAGGTTACTTGCAAAGAGACGGATCTTGAGGGCATCTTGATCTGCGGTAGCTCCTGTCATTATTTTGAAGTGGATGACGTGCTGTCTGGCTGAACCTTTCTCCATTTATGTTTGGAGAGTTGGTTGTTTGAATTTTGTAGGAAACGGGACCGAGTCCATCCAGAAGGGTTATGGTGGCTTGATCCCATGCTCCTTTAGTGTGTCCTCTTCTCTTGCTTTGGTGAGGATATCATCAACGTCCTTTTTGGTAAGGGCGCTTGACTCATTGTTTTCTGCATTTTCCTCGTTATCTGGAGGAGGTTGGTTATTTTCTTGACGCTGAAAAGCGAGAAGAAGATTTTCCATCAGAGCCTCAATCCTCTGCTGACCTTGCTCCAATTGCTGGATGCGTGCGGTCGTTTCATCAGGAGGTGGATTGCGAGGTGGCTCAGAGTTTGTAGCCAAGATGTTCATCCCCCATGATTTGAACGAGGAGATCGTCCTGGTGTTGACACCAAAAAATGTCACTTTGCCTCTTCAACGTCAAGAAGCCACATGAAGCCGCTTCCTACTACGAATGGGCAATGCTGCTTCAAGCATCAGATCTTGTCAGAATCAAATAAAAACTGCAAGATCCTCTAAGACAGCCAAAAGAGGAGTTCACATGAAGTTTCGGGCCATTTCGACATCATTTGACCCAACTTCACTCCTCCAACAGCTGAGCAGGCGCTTCCGGCGGTGGTGAAGCCAGAGACCCTGACACACAAAACAAAGTACACAGCTGCCCCAAAATGCCACCAGGAGGCTCTACATCAAGTTTCAGGCCATTCCGACGTCATTTGGCCTAACTTCACTCATCCGGCAGCAAAACAGGCGCTCCTGGCGGCGGCGGCGTCGAAGACATCAAAACTTTGATATGAGCCTACGGATGGTCTCAAAATACCTCCAAAAGGATCCACATCAAATTTCAGGTCATTCCGGCGACGTTTGACTCGACTTCGACGCTCCAAAAGAAAATCAAGCTTCTCGGCGATGAGAACCACCGGGACCATTCCTCATCAAACGGAGCACATGGGCAGCTTCAACATGCTTCAAAAGGGTTGTATGTCAAATTTCAGGTCATTCCGACAACGTTTGACCCGACTTTGACGCTTCGAAAGAAAATCAAGACTACCGGCGGCGAGGCACCTCAGAACCATGACATCCAAATCGGAGCTAATGGATCATCTCAAAATGACTCCAATAGGCTCCCTGCCAAATTTCAGGCCAATCGGACATCGGTTGACCGCACATCAAAGAGCGACATCTTCCTCGCAGCGAAATCAAGCCTAGCAGTGACGAGACCCCAAATGACTTCAAAACTCAAGCAAAAGCCCATGGTTGGTACTATCTACTGCTCAGGAAGCTCCATGTCAAATTTCAGATCATTCCGACATCGTTTGACCTAGTTTCGACTCTTGACAAAAATCGACAACTTAGCGCGACAAAGTGTTCGGCTTTTCCAAAAAATAGGAAACTTTGTGCTCCGATTTGCTCTACTTCTCATCGGGTTTTCTTCAAGAGAATCAAGCCAAAAAATGAGGAAAAATGTCAAGAAAAATACAGGAGAAAAAAAGAGACAAAAAACTAGAAAAACGGCCGACAAAACGGCGACCAAAGGGGGAATTCCCCCCATGGTCGTTGGCGACCCTGGAAATCCGGGTCGCCGGATTTCCGCCGGAAGGCCCTTTTTTCGATTCTTTTCACGTTTCGAGAGTTCCAGCCCCTGTGATTTCCTAAAAATCTGATTTTCGGCGCTCGTAAATTACTGATCTTCGTTGACATCTCGGATCCACCGTCAAGAGCATCAAATCGTCATCGATCGCTCCAAGATCGCCAACCGGCTGACCAAGAAAGTGCACTTTCTGTCTGACCGATCGAGAAATCAACAAGATAGATGTCACTGGCCCGTTGGTATCAACCAATGTATGAAGTTGCATGATCATCCGACGTCGATCAACATGAAGATCCATCGTCGATCATCGCAAGAAGAATTTCAAAAGACGCGGAATGGCCCGCGACTTTTCAAATCATCGGCGACCACTTATTGCTGTTAATTGATCCAACTAAATGCGGTCATTAACTCATTATTTTGGACGGCCCAATCAGATTCAAGGAAATGGGAGTTACAAGTCCAAGTCATCATGACATTAAAGTTATGAAACTCCTCTCATCATGGAGATTAAAGGTGATTAAATGCCTATTATCTCCATCGACCAATCAGAAGCCAAGAAAAAGGAGTTAGAAAAATAAAGGAATTAAAACTTGTAACTCCTCCCATTATGTGACTTTAAATGCATTAAAGCCCATAAAATCACCTAAAGGCTACCAAATGCCCATAAAAGGAGGTGATTCCAAGAAGAAACAAGCCCGAATCCCGGAATTCGAATTCAAGATCCAAAAATCCATCCAGAAACTCTGCTACTCTGAAGAAACTCTGCTGCAACAAACACAAAAAAGGTGATTGAAGTCCATTGGGGGGCACTCCCCCCAAGAAAACGCCTTCTCTTCTCCTGTTCAACATGGCCAAGACGCGGCTCTTTAGCCCGTCTCTTTGTGTCTTTTATTGGGTATAGGACCTTCCCTTGGTCCTTATCCTCTAAAAAATTGAAGTCCAAGTCAAGCCAAAGGATCATAGCATCAAGCGTTATCATCTGAATGACGATGGCGAAGTCCATACATGACTTGCGACGGTCGATCTGAACTGGTCCCCCCAATCTCCTAAGAAGTCAGATTCCCTTTCTTACTTTTCTATTGTACTTTGTATTTTCTTTAAGAGACAAAAAAACTCAAAATTCTTGTCTTTCATTTTGTTGAGATTTGTAAATCTCCTTTCACGGCACAAATCGCCTCCTATGACACAAAATCGCCTTTCATGGCAAACAAAACAAAATCGCCTCTAATGGCATTAAAAAAAAACTGTCTCTTTTCTGAAATATATGTGCAATGGAAAGTTAGAAAAAGGTTGATTTCCTTTCTACTTGCAAAGGTGGATTTCCGGATCACTATTTCTAAATTCCAAGTAGAATAGAAAATCTGACATACCCGTACAAAAATGTAGATGCCCTTTTTTCTCCCCCTTTCTTCCCTCCATTCGGATCCTTTCGGTGACCCCGGGGAGGGATGGGAGAGGAGAGGAAGAAAAAATCGGGTCCATTAAGCTGGCATACCTGGTGGGACTAGTTCATTAGAGAACACGTTGCTTGAATTCTTAGGCTCCTTTCTAGTTGGTGGCCTATGTTGGATATTGCATCCAAAAAAAAAAATGAGATGGGATTTTTGGAAAATTTCTACCTTTGAACTTATTTCCATCTTTCTCATTTCCAAAAAAAATCTGATTTCTTATTTCTTGGATACTATTTTAAGAAACTTTGATCCTCTCCTCTTTGAACTTGATAGCTCACAGAAATATTCGCAGCTATTGATCTTATCGGGGAATGGGCCATCTTTTCTCTTTGATGAGTCCGATAGGGATTTTAAAAAAAAACTCTTCAAAAAAAGAAAAATTCCTTCAATTTTTTTCCTTTTTTGGAATTAAATTTGAGAAAGTTTGGTCCCCTCCTTTTCGGATTTAGCACTTGCAAAAATGTTTGAGCCTTTATTCGGATTGGAACACCGTTCGTTCTCTTTGATGAATCCATTAAAATTTTTTTTTCAAAACCCACTTAGGTTGCACCAATTGCGTTCTTTGACCAAAGTGGATCTAAGAAAAGCCTTGTCCAGAGTGTGGAGGCAGCTAGACTGTTCGAGGCAAGGGTCCTCCAAACGGGTTCATTAAGTAATCCTACCCTTACCTGGGGGCTGATCTATCTACTAAGGTGTCATAAGACTGAATTGAAAACCTTTGTGTTCCTTTAAAAAAAAAAAACAAAAGTTAAAAAAAAAACTTAAAAAAAAATCGTCATCTTTGGGTTTACATTTGTGAAACCTTGGTTCATTCCCTTTCGGATTTGGCGCTCGCAGAAATGTTTGAGCCCTTATTCGGATTGGAACACCATCTGCCCTCTTTTATGAACCCGATTTTGACCTTTCAAAAAATCCCATCTCGTGTCCATTCCAAGGATGCGATTTGCAACATTTGTGCCTAGCGGTGCTAGTTTGCCCTTCCAGGTCTGCTGTATTCACGACCGACACATTTGTATCTCCAACCTTATATCATCTTACCTCGAGTGAGCCTCGCTTCTCGGTAATTTGAATTAAGGTCTACAATTGCTTCTAGCCGTCACTGGAACGCTCGCTCTGAGCCTCCTGTACTTGCATTCAGAATAATTGTATCCTCTATTGCTTTTTGCCTTCTTCACCTCGCTTGGACTTGGCCATGTTCCCTGAGCGATTTGAAAAGACAAAACCATAGTTTTGTCCCATTTATGTTCACTGTATTCTTTTGATTACTAATGGACGTGGTCTTGTTTCAGAAGTTTTCCAAAAACTAACAATGGCAGCTTCGTTAACCATCACTTTTGATGAGAACAAGTACCAGCTCATGCTCCAGGAGAAGCATAACAAGCGCATCCATAAGCGCCCTGCTAGCTGCTGAAGCGTCACCTCCCTCGGCAAACCTCAGAACACCGGATCGATCTCTACTCCCCGGACTATCATCTTCGGGTTGTTGGGACCGTTCCCACTTCCCGTAGAGGAAATCGCACCTGCTAAGAAGCAGAAGATCGCTCCGCAACGTGTCACTGCCATGACACCAAGGGCTAACGCGAAGAAACCTGAAGCCTGTGGCAACCCCATGAAGCCTTAACCCGCAGAGATCTAGGTTTGCCCGAAGACTTGGTCCCCAAGACCTTCGCCAAAACAAAGGAGGTCTCGAACATCTACAAGGTCAGCATACCTCCCCCCCCTAAAAGGAAACAGGTTCTATCCTCTTGAATACATGAAGGAGGAGAAACCAGTCCCTTGCCTAACAAAGAAGGCAACCCATCATGAGTTGGCTTACTCCTACAAGCCAAAAATCAAATCGTACATCACCAGGCCTTTGCAAGAACCTGCCAAGGCCTACACTCCTGCAGTTCGACCCTTTATCTCAACGGAGGCCGAACTCGTAAAACTCAAAGCTTCGCTACGACAGTCGAAGGACAGAGTCCAAATCCTGTCTATGCCCAGCTTCAAACAAAACAGACTTGGCTGTTGCGCTCGAGTGAGTACATCCTTCATTGCTAAAGCCCAGCCAGAGCTGACAGAAGCTCAAATTGCCCGTCAAATATGTCGCCGCATGTCGTTTCGACAAAAGAGACTAGAGAAGCAAAGGACCCAGCATCCTATTCTCCAAGTCTCCCAAAAATGGGTCGAAAAAGAAAGACCTGATGAAGTTGCTGCTGTCCATATGGTTGGCAAAACCAGATGACGCCAGAAGTCGGTAACCAAAATTCATGTCCGACGACCGGTGACTCGCAGCGTCTCCCGGACACGAAGACATCTGGAAGAATCTTCTACTCCTTCAAGCCAAGGGCAACGGAGTAATTCTTCCTCAAGCTCATCAAGAATGAGCCCCAGCTTAGTCACCAGGACGATCTCATCGTTCGAATCGCGAGGGATGAATGTCTTGGCTACTAACTCTGAGCAACCTCGCAATCCACCTCCTGGTGAAACGACCGCACGCATCCAGCAGTTGGAGCAAGGTCAGCAGAGGATTGAGGCTCTAATGGAAAATCTTCTTCTCGTTTTTCAGCATCAAGAAAACAACCAACCTCCTCCAAATAATGAGAAAAATGCAGAAAAAGATGAGTCACGCGCCCTTACCAAAAAGGACGTTGATGATATCCTCGCCAAAGCAAAGGAAGAGGATACACTGAAAGAGCATGGGATCAAGCCACCATATCCCTTATGGATGGACTCTATCCTGTTCCCTGCAAAATTGAAATAACCTACTCTCCAAACATATACGAGGAAAGGTTCAGCCAGATATCATGTCATCCACTTCAAGATACTAACGGGAGCTATCGCGGATCAAAATGCCCTCAAGATCCGCCTCTTTGCAAGCACCCTAAACGGTACGGCCTTCGATTGGTATTCCACTCTGCCGGAGGACTCCATCCAAAATTGGGCCATGCTAGAGACACGCTTCCTGACTCACTTCAAAGGTGAGGATCATCCTAGTACTAGGCACAACCCTGCAGCCTAAAACAGGGAGAGAATGAGTCAACTTACGACTTCATTCACAAGTGGAAGGTGATGGCGTACAAATGCTCCGATGTGCTGCCACAAGCGTCGCTCGTCAACATCTGCCGCAACAACATGGGAGCAAGGATCCGCTCCATGATTATCGGCAACAAATCAAAGAACTGGGAGAACTCCTAGAAACGGTGATCAAAGACCTTAACAATCAGCAATCATCAAAGAAAGAGCCGGCTACCATTACGACCTCAAAGCCAAAAAAAAAGGAGGTTCTTAATGTGCAAACCAAGTCAGGTCCTCAGCAGCCAAATAAAGTTGAAAACAAAGCTGCAGGTAAGAAACCTGAACTCTTTGATGCCTTCAGAGAACAAGTAGAGAAAAAATACCCGTTCGATGAAGATGTTGAAGAAATCTTTGAGGCTTTCGTAGCAAATGGTAAACTCACCTTGCTTGAGCCCAAAAGACCGGGAGATGTTGGCATAACCAACGATCCTCGATATTTTCCCTACCACCAGATGATCTCGCATCCTCTCAATCAATGCTTCATTGTGAGAGAGAAGATCAACGAGATGTGGATAAACGGAGTCATCACCTTTGACAAAAACTATGGGTCTGCCTCTGTCAACATGGCGTCGTGTGGACAAACTTCAAAATCACCAAAGGAGAAGACCACTACTTCCTTTAAGGTGATAAAAATGACCCAGACATCCCAAGAGTTGGTTCCTTATCCAACATCAGACGGACAACCTATATGGGTACATCCCGATCTCCTAGAAGATGAAAATTGGGAGATCATCAAAACAAAACCTACCCCTCAACAGCGAAGGCAAGCCAAGAGACAACTCCGCAAGCTCAAGCTGCAGGAGAAAGCTCGACCAGAGCAAGAAGTCCCTGAAAAGGCAAAGACCTCTCCCACTGCTTCGCTGCAGGCAATGGAAGAATCCAAGGCTTCAAAGGTGGAAAGAAAATTCACCCTTGGTGATTTCATGCCACCTCATTTCAGAAATAAAACTATGCAGGGGGCATCATACTCTTGCAATTCGGTGATTGGATTCTCGATAGATGGATATGAGTCCAGTGACACTGCCAGTGACTCTGACGATTGGGAGAAATCCCTTGAAATAGGAGAATACCTCTCCGACGAAGAATGGGTTCCTGAATCTCACCTTATGCCGGTAATCTGGTATAACCCATATAGGCAACAAGGATCCTGGTCTGATGATGAAGAAGACCAGGAGGATGTTTAGGAAAATGCTGTTGACTCAAGACCCTTAAACGCTCCAGCGGAACTCAATCATGTTGAACCACAAGGGGTAGACGAAAAAGAAGATTTGGCTCCCATGCCTGATCTTGAAGAGTATGTGAGGATCTTGCAGTGCCTTGCCTTAGAATAAGAGCAAGATCTTCACGATCAAGATTCGGAACCGGAAGTCCCTGAAAATCAACAGGTACCTCCTCCCTCAACTCCTGAAAATGGAGAAAACTGCTGGATAGATGATCCTCTCACATCCAATGATGAGTCTGACTCCCAACAGTCCACTCTGGAGGGATCTCCCATCAGGGCAACTTGAAATGCAATAGCTCAAGATGATAGCGCCTCTGAAGCATCATCTACCGAAGACACATACTCTCCAGCTACACCTGATAATATATCTTCCGGAGCTACATTTTCTCGGGTGACTTCCACTGAGATAACATCTTCTTAGCTTTCGTCCCCTGAAACCATGACATTGCAACTCACAGCTCTTCCGACCAATCATCCTGAAAAAACTTCAGTCGATGAAGACCTGGTCAGCTGGTCCCAGATACCCGACCTCATAGGAGATGTTTGGACCGACAAATTACTCAATGAAGGAGAAAAGTTGCTGGATGCTGTTCAGGACTTGTTCCCGGAAAATGCTCCATGTAACGCAATCACTAAGGATGGTGACTCTGCTGCAGACACATCTTCATCAAATGAGAAGGATCAACCCTTGGATCCCAAGGACGATCTTCCAAATGAAGATCCATCTCAAAAAGCTCTTGAAGTTGGTAGAGGTATCCGTTCTGGTCAGGATTACGACAAAAACTACAACCAACCTTCTTCTTCTTCTTATGTAAATCCTTCGGGAAAAGATGTTATAAATGCTCCAAGTGGCAACAATAATGAACAGGCAGGCCCGAAGGAGGCTTTCATGTACGACTTGATTGAGCACTTCAAACACATACCTGCACGACAGCATATCCTGGACTTATGATAATCTCATTTCAGAACTACAAAGATTGAATGCGGATGTCGACAAACAAGCCCCACAAGTCCTACAAATTGAAATGAATTATAGGGTCAGAAAATCAAATACCTGCTCAAAGGGAGAAAGAAGAAAACCGAGGGATCAGGTATTGCATGCCTCTCGGTACAAAAAGCATCAAGTGCAACCATCGCCTTCGGTAAGGATGACCTCCTGCTAGGCGAGACAAAGTACAATCGACCCTTGTACTTCACAGGGTACATCAAAGAAATGCCGATACACAGAGTCCAGATCGACCCAGGGTCTGCACTCAACCTCATCTCTACTTCGGCGCTTGAAGAGCTGGGCATCCCACCTAGCAAGCTGAGTCACACATCTCTATCCATCTTTGGGTACGACGAGAGTGCTCAAAGGCCTATCGGCAAAATCAGGTTCAAGTTGCAAATCGGTGATCTTATCTCTAAAGTCACTGTGTATGCAATAAGAACCCCTTCATGCTACAACATCCTTCTTGGACGCCCCTGGATACACGAGAATGGTGTCGTCCCTTCAACTCTACATCAATGCATCAAGTTCGTTGGCAACGACGGCTCAATACATCGAGTGTTTGCAGACAAAAAGCCCTTCAAAGGCAAAGAAGTCCATTTTGCAGATGCTCAGATGTACAAAGATGATGAAGAAGGAAAGGAGGAAGAAACAACGCCCTTCACTAAAAATCTCCAGAAAGATAAAGGTAAGGCTCCTCAGCAATCATCGGAAGAAAACAAACCTTCCGGTAAATCCGAGGAGACAGATCCGTCTCCCTTCGTTGTCTCTCTCAAATCTTCAAAGCCTTTGGTCATAACAACCAAAGCAAAGAAGACAAAGCAAAAGTCTGGGGGCAAGCTTGCTGTCTTTTTTGTGTCTATCATGCAAGACACGGACTTAGAGTCAGAGCCAGAAGACGACACACCGTCAAGCCAAGCTGACAATCAACAAGTTCAGCTTGCTCTACCCCCAATAGAGACACCTGCTGACGTGGAAGATCCTACGCCTGCTTCCTTCGTTGTTCCAGCAACTTCAGCAGAAGAGAAGCCAATCCTCTTCCATAGATCAGAAGCTTCTTCATCAAATTCCATGCTTGAACCTTTTCCAAATGAAGGTATGCCTCAACTATTTCTATATAGTCCTGTGGCACAAACTATTATGAAGAAAATGGGTTATGACATTCAAAACCTAGTCGGTCTGGGGCAAGGTCGCGGTATTCTCACACCGCTGGAGCCCGCCTCGACCAAAAGTCAACTAGAAGATTGGAGACTCTACGGTCATGTAGAAAAATCTTCACATGGGTTGGGGTACGATCCCGACACTCCCATGATAAAGTTGACACAAATGCTGAGAAGTTGATTTGCCGACCAAGCCTCAACATCTCATGTCCTTGAAGACATTGATCTCCTTGGATATCTCTTTGAAGAGTTACCCGTCAAGGATCCGGGAAGCTCTACCAACTCGTACGATTTCTCTGATGATTAAGAGGAATTGTCTGGTGATGAAGACATGTGCAATTCTGACCCAGAAGAATTGTCGTCTCCAAAAGAAGCACCCTACTTTGACCCAGTTGCAACAGGTGATTGGGACCATCTCATAGCAAGCCTTGGGAAGAACACCGATCCTGAAGACCCATGGCCAGAAATAAAACCTTGGCCTGAAAATTCCTTTGAAACTGCAGAAGGTTTCGTTAAGTTGGAAGCCTCCAAAAATATTGTGGAGGAACCACCTTCGAACCTTCCAACAGAAGATCATGTTCAAAAGATAGACTTGGGAACACCAGATGACCCACATCCTGTATTCATAAGCAAGAATATAAAGGATGATGAGTTACCTGAGTATATCTCTTTTCTTCGTGAGTTCGTTGATTGTTTTGGATGGTCTTATGCTGAAATGCCTGGCTTAGACCCCAAGATAGCAGTCCACAAACTCAATCTGCAAAAAGATTCAAGCTTGTCAAACGAGGCCAAGGAAGATTCCGTCCTGATGTGATGGAAAAAATTGAACAAGAAGTTCAAAAACTCAAAAGCATCGACTTCATCCGTGAGAAACAGCATCCTGAATTGTTAGCCAACATCGTCCCCGTGACAAAGAAAAATGGGTAGATTAGGGTCTGTATTGATTATAGAGACCTAAATGGCGCTTGCCCCAAAGATGTGTTCCCGCTCCCCATACCAGAAGTGATGATTGACAATACCTGTGGGTTTGAGCGAATGACTTTCATGGATGGATTCTCTGGCTACAATCAGATAAAGATGCATCCTGAAGATGAAAAACACACATCATTTCGGACCCCATTTGGCGTGTATTACTACACTGTCATGCCATTTGGTCAGAAAAATGTTGGTGCCACATATCAGAGGGCTATGATGAAGATATTGCAAGATATGCAGCACAAGACAGTTGAATGTTACGCTGATGACCTCGCCGTTAATTGGCCGGAAGTCGGATCTCCATCCTCAAACCTCTGATCGTTGACTGGAGAGATCCGTTCATTGATTACACCATGTTTGGAATCCTCCCGGTAGATCCAAAAGAACGGGTAAGCGTTCAAAGACGAGCCCCAAACTTTCATTTGGATATAGCTTCAAAAATGCTTTACATAAAATCCTTTGACGGAGTACTTCTGCGCTGCTTGTCACAACAAGAGGCTGAGGAAACCCTCAAAAAAGCTCATGCTGGTCTTTGTGGAGCTCATCAGGCTGGTCCCAAGCTCTACGATTAGATAAAATGGTTGGGATATTACTGGCCTACCATGGTAGCCGATGCCATGCAAGTTGCTAAACGCTGCCGCCGATGCCAAGTTCATAGAGACTATGTTCATATGCCTCCAGAATGGCTACACCCCACGGCAATTTCATGGCCGTTCGAAGCTTGGGGTATGGACATCATAGGTCTTATCTTTCCCCTGTCAAGCAAAGGCCATCACTTCATCTTTGCGGCTACGAATTATTTCTCCAAGTGGTCAGAAGCATTTGCGCTCAGCGAAATGAATACCTCATCAGCCATTCAATTCTTGCGCATCAACATTATTTGTCGCTTCGGCATACCTAAAAGATTCGTCCATGATAACGGACCACAATTCCGGGATCACCGATTCTACAGGTTTTGCAACAAATATAAAATCCAGAGTTGTCCTTCGACCCCATACAATCCAACGACAAATGGACTAGCAGAAGCCTTCAACAAGACACTCTAAAAAATTCTCAAGAAAATGGTCTTTAGTCACAAAATAGACTGGGGAGACAAACTACCTGAAGCTTTGTGGGCTTATCGAACCACCGTTCGAGGGCCAACCCATAGCACACCATTCTCTTTGGTCTATGGATGTGAAGCTGTTGTCCCTTTGGAAGTACAAATTCCTTCATTAAGGGTATCTTTACAAAATGACATGACGCAAGAAAGCAATGTCAAATTGAGACTCCAAGAACTGGACAACCTCGACGAAAGACGGCTCGAAGCCTTACAAAGCATTGAGCTGTACTAAGCACGCATGGCAGGATCTTTCGACAAAAGGGTCCGGCAACGCACCTATAAAAAGGGCGACTTGGTTCTTGCAGTAAAAGGCCAATGGCAAACTCAAGCCAAAATGGGAGGGACCCTTCGTCATTGACAAAGTCTTCTCCAACGGTGCATACACACTTCTAAACATAGAAGGCGACAGATGTATACTGCCCATCAACGACAAGTTCTTGAAGCGGTACTACCCTTGAAGACTTATGCCATTGGGTCAGAGCAGTGCCTGCAAGGCCAAAGCCTATTCTCATGTACTTGCTCCTCAAACCCGCCTCTTTTAGATTTTTCATCCTTATGTTGAGATTTCTAAAAAATTCAAAACAATGCTTACTTTCATAGTTTCATTGTTAAAAAAAAAAAATCCAAAAATCCAAGTTTAGGAGCCTCTTCCCGGACTTGACCAAATTTTTTATCCTTGAACCCAAAATTCATGGTTTGAAACAAAATTAGGACTTAGGAATTTCCACCCTAGTCCACCCTGACTTTTATAACAAAAAACGGTTTTAAGTCAAAATTTACGACCCTCGTATCTTTAAACAAAAAAAAAAAGTTTTTTAGAAACCGCGGAGAGGCGACTCTCAGTCGATACTCGCAAAACCCAAAAATTGGAAGGATGCGAACCCCATTCGATACTTCCAAAATTTCAAAATCACAAGGAAGCGACACTTTGTCGATACTTGAAAATTATCAAAAATCGTGGAGACGCAACATTCCAGTTGATATCCACAAACCCAAAATTCAAACAAAAAACCGAGGTAAAAAAAGGACCTCAAATTTAAAAAATTGTGGGGAAGCGACATTCAATCGATACCCACAAAACCAATTTTTTTTTAAAAAAGCAAGGAAGTGACGCTTAGTCGATACTTGCGCCCAAATTCACGAGGAGGCGACATTTCATCGATACTCACAACCGAATGAGCAAGGAAGCGACATTCCATCGATACTTACAATACCATTCATCAGGGAGGCGACTTTTAGTCGATATTTGCACTTTTGAAAACCAAAACTCGGCTATAAATGCCACAAAAATCGGCTATAAACGCCAAAAACCCAGCTCTCATGCCAAAAATCGGCTATAAATGCAACAAAACCTGGCTCTCATGCCAATTCAAAATTTGGCTTTCATGCCAACAAAACAAAACTCGGTTTTCAAAAAAAAAATTCTGCTATAAATGCCAAAAACCCGGCTCTCACACCAAAAATCGGCTATAAATGCCACAAAACCTGCCTCCCATGCCATAAAACCTGGCTTTCACGCCAACAAAACAAAATTTGGCTTTAAAAAAAATCGGCTATAAATGCCACAAAATTGGCTATAAACACCACAAAAAATCGGCTATAAACGCCACAAAATTCGGCTCTCATACCATTTCAAAATTGGCTTTTAGGCCATCTAAATTTTTTTGGCTTTTACGCCACAAAATTCCGGCTTCCATGCCGACCCAAATTTTGGCTTTCACGCCATCTCAAAATTCGGCTTTCACGCCAAAACAACCATCTGATAAAAGGTTTTCACAAAATGACAAACTTTTGATCAAGTTTCCAAACAAACATTCCCATTTAACTATTTCTTGAATTTATCACAAAAGAATTTGAGTGAAAGGAGGGAATACAAAAAAGAGAAGTGCTAAAAAAAATGTCCACAAGCACTACAAAAGAAAGAGTACCAAAAAATATGTGTGTATACACGGGTACGAAAAAAAGAAGAAGAAAAGGTTTGTTACGAGAATCAGGAGCTCAGTCTCACATGGTCTTCAACCAAAGACTCAACTCCTCAAGCAGACCCTTGGCCTTAGCCTTTAAAGCTTCCAGGCCACGCTTCTTCAAGATCTTCCCATAGAATGCGGCAGAACACCGTGATCCGTTTGTAGCATGGGGAAGCTCTTCCCAAAGAATTTGCCATTGCTCGTACTCTTGAGTCTTCCTCCGAAGTTTGCTTTCAGCCTCATTGACTTGGCGAATCAGAGTCCTTTCTCTGGCACGAGCTTCCACAATGGCAACCCATTTCTCAGCAGCTTGTTCCTCCAATAGCTCAAGATGCTGCCTGGTCTCAACGACCTCTCTATCAACATGGCGCAGATCTTCTGTCAGCCTAATGATAGCCAACTCGTTAACGTTCCTCTCCTGAACGAATTGCTTCCGAGTCCGCGAGATCTCGTCCAGCTCAGAGTTGACCTCGCTAGAAGGCTTCAAAAACATCTCATTGAAGATGTTACCACTTAGGAAGCTCTTGGTTTCATTCCCCTTGCTCCCTAAAGCTATGACTTCATCAACAAAAGCCTTCGCATCTGCAATGTCCAGGCCAACATCTTCGCTATCAGTAAGGACGTCCTGTACATGCTTAATCATGCCAAAGCCAGCTTCTAAATGGTCAGAAGAAAGAGTTTCGATCCATGAGCTTAAAACGCTCTTCAGCACTTTCTTCGTATACTCAAGAGATGGCCCGGACGAAGGCTCACCCCTCTCCATTGGTCGACTGCCCGTGTCATGTCCTGCTGGAGGAGTGATCATTAAGCTCTTTCTAACCGGAGACACTGGTGAAGGAATCTGCTTAGACGATTTCATCTCTTCCGCATCGAAACTGGAAGAAGAAGTCCCTACTTCTGGTTCAACTGCAGGCATCCCCTGCTCTGGTACTGAGAAGGACAAAGGAACTTCTTCTGCTACCTCACAACCTGTCAGCAAAACAAAACAAAAAAGGGGGTATGAATATGATCCTGTTGAAAAAAACATTGTTATCATTAGGGCTATTGTTACAAATACCTTCTTCGAAGATCGGCGGAATACTTTCTGCCTCCATGAGTTCATCAGAAGCGTCGTCAAAGGTCGTGTCCATGGATGGCTCGAAATCGTCAGAATCCTGTGACAAGTCAGCTGACAAGAAAAAGCAACATGTTAGCATATGACAGCGCAGACAGAAAAAAGAAAATACAAAGAAGTCATACCAGGTGAAGATTCTGGAATCACGCCAGAGTCCCTCGGTTCTTTTTTGGATGCTGCAGAAGGATCTGTCATTGCCTCAGGCATCATGATGTCCTCATCTTCCACTGAAAAAGGGAGAAAAGGCGAATAAAAAAAGAAACATCAAAGAAAGAAATGAAAAGAGAAAGAAGAGGAATCATACCTTCATCAACGGTTTCTTCCTCTCGGCTCCTCTTTTCCAAAGGCTCATCAGCATCCCTTGACATCCCTTCAGCGGTGGTGAGAGGGACTTTTAAATCAGGAGAGTCATCGTGTCGTCTCTTATTACGGCGTTGCCCTCTCTTCCTCTTGCTTCTATGGGTTGGTTTACTTGAAGTACCCGCCCCACTGTCAAAGTCAGGAGCTTCGCTTGATTCCTCACCAGATTGTCTACTCTTTCCAGTGGACCCCATGGAAGCCTTCGTCAGTTTCGCTTGCATCCAAGCGTCGATCTCGGCTTCCTCCTCTTCGAGCTGATCCAAGACCTCACTAGGTATCTCATGTACAACTCCTGGTCGGATGATGTCCTGCTCATTGAGAAAGCCAATCTTGTGCTTGTCTCCGGAAAGAAAAGCCAGAACTTCCTCTCGACGGACTCCATCTGATCTATCAAGACCCTTCCCAGGAGATTGCTTGACATCAAGCTCCTTCTTGGAAGACCCCGGTACACTGAAAAGCTTTCCGCAAACCATTTTGTGAAGCCAACAGTCCGGAAAGTGGGTAACTCAGGATAGGAAATCATGGCGGTAGTGTCCTCCGCACTATAAAAGGCCCATGCATTCCTCCAGTCCTGTAAACCACCAAAGCGCTTCACCATGCTCGAAGGCGCTCCGACAACGCCTTGAGAGAAACCCAACTGCAGCGCGAAATGAGAAGGAACATACGGCTGGATATCAAAAAGATGTCTCCGGTACACCATCGTACCAACACGTATGTTAAAAAGCCACCCCTTTTCTGCATTGGTCAAGGAGTAATGTCTTCCCGACCCCACCCTGGTGGAATCACGGGAGGCACCAAAGTCAAAAGCCTTCTTCTGCAAACCTGGAGAAAGCTTCACTGAAGATTGCCCAATCTCAACATCCCCGAACCGTCGGATCCTCAAACGGGCAGACAAAAGAGATTTGGAAACGGCTGTCCCTCTAGCCAACCGAATCATAAAAGGGTCATCATCTTGTGCAACTCCTAAGCGGTGGAAGTCGGGACAGTGGTAAACATACCACGAATAAAAAATATATGGGCTGAAAATACCCTGTTCATAGGGAGCCCAAGCCGAACCAGGAAAGCAGCAGCCTGCAGTTCGGTACACAAGTAGGAGTAAAGAGCTGGCACCAAAGCCAACCGCTCTCCGATCGCCATTTGACAAACCGGAAAAATACAGTGCGGACTGATGTGTGTTCCATCTCCTCCAGCAAAAACAACCTCACTTAACCAATAAGTGAGGTAAACAGCAAGATCTCTCCACAGTGCAATGTCAGGATAAATGGTGTCTGTACTCTCGAAGAACTTCCTCAAGTAATCTCACATAACGAAGATCTTCTTCAAACCTGGGTTGTTGGCCCTAGCATCTTGGGCCATACCATCGGAAGACTCTCCGCTGTAAAAGAAGTTGGAGCTACAATTCTTCCAACTGTTATACCGGACTTTCGAACCCTCCTTCTCCTTAAAAAAATCATAGAAGGCGACGAGTTGAAAGTACAGGAGTCTGAACTCCTCAAACTGCTCCTCAAGAACGTTGTCGATAGGCATAAACTCCTCATAGAGTTTGCCAAGGATAGGCAGCCCGATGATGACGCTTAATTCCTTCAAAGTAAAATCAATCTCACCGTTCGTCACAATGAAGGTGTTGGTTTGTGGAAGGAATCACTCTAGCATGGCCATGAAGGCCTAATCGGAGAAAACCACGGTCTTCTGAAAAGCGCGAACCGCATCGAAGATCCCGGCCTCCTTCAAAATGGCTCCACCAACCTGTAGGGTGTGATCAGTCCATGATTCCCAGCTCGAATCAGCACTGAAATGGCCACGAAGTCGAAAAGGCTTCACCTAACCACTGCCGTCACCCAGAAAAATACCAAGGCCAACCGGTCACAAATTGACCGACGGATGGTCAGAACCCTGGTAGCCATTGGAGGGCATCAACATGTCCATATGGACAGGTGACTTCTCTGCATATTTGGAAGGGCCGCCAACAAAAACTCCGGTCTTTATCACATTAGTCCTCTTCACCCAGCTTGGAGGATCCTCCCTCTTGGGGCACGTGGGAGAAAGACTCATAATCAAGACAATCCGATCAAGGGTCAACCGGGTAGAAATAGTTCTCTCCTCACCATTAGTTGTGTAAGAGAACTGAAAACACCTTCTTTGGTACGTCAAGTCGTCAGGGATTGCATCGCCAAAGAAGAAGGTAGGCTTGCACACAATGCTCTAATCGTCCATGACCCAAAGAAGCAGAATGATGAGCTTTTAATCGCCTTTAATCTCCATGATTAGAGGAGTTTCATAGCTTTAATGCCATAATGGCTTTTGTTAGGGAATTTGTATTTGCAATTTGATGGATGCATTAACTTTTTAGCATCATTTGAATTTTCACACATGCATTGTTTTAGAAAATCTTGAAATCTTGATTTATACATGCATTGGTTTTTAGATTTGTAAAAGTATTGATTTATGCATGTTTTGTTTTTAAACTTGGATGCATTTGTTTTTTAAAAAAAGTTTTAGAAATCAAGCAAGCCCATGAGTTTTAAATCTTTCAAATCATTTTAGGCTTTCTATGTTTTATGTTTTTAAACCTCTTAGTTTGATTTAAAACATGATTCCAAGCTTGATTCAGTGGCCCAAAAGTCCCCATATAAAAATACTTTGAAAAATGCAAGTTTAGGGGATTTTGGTCCCAGGCCAGAAACGCAGTGTGCCAGGGTCGACCGAGTCAGGCCCAGGTGGACCGGGTAAAGAGCCGTTGGCTCCTTTTTCAAACGGTCAGTTTTATGACTGTTGAAGGCCAAGTCGACCGGGCACTCGCAGAAACCCACTTTTTGGGTATAAAATGAAGTTCATTCCCTTACAAAAGTTAGAGATTTTCAAGATTCTTTTGAGGTGTTTTGAGACAAAGAAAAGGGGATGAACTAAGAGAGACCAAGGGGTCATTTGGAGATCTAAAGCTTGGATTAATGAAGTTAAATCTCTAGGTAAGCTTTACCTTTCTTAATCATATGTTATATGCTTTGTTTAAATTATTGGTAAATGAATTTTAGCATTATAACTATGATGTGTTGAATCCATTCTTCTCTTAATCTTGATCTAATTAAGATTGGATTCTTCACTTTGATTTCAATCCAAGTTGTTTTAAAATCTTTCTTAATCATGCGTAGACAAAATCTTTGTTTTTCTTTTATAGCATGAGTCTTTTACTTGGTTGAATCTTCATTTGTTGTTTTCATTCATTTGAGCTTTAGTTAAATTAATTTGGTTTTGCAAACAACATTGCACATGCATCACATGTTCTAAGTTAACAAATTTCATACAACTTGTGAGCTCTTGATTTTCATGTCATTAACAAGTTTGTATTCATACATGTGATTTGCATTACACTTCAATCAAATCTTTTATGTTCCTTAAACTTTTAAATGCTTTGAGCATATATAAATTGAGCCTTGTTTTTAACTTGATTGAAGTTGTCACACACACACATCATGAGCATACATCTTTGCATTCATTTAGTGTTTGTGTGAGTTAGTTTTTCACTTTCATATCCGCCTATTTTATAGGCAAATATATTGAGCTTAAATTGTATCTCTTTGAGTTTTTTTGTAGACACTTCTTTGAGAGAAATCTTTTTCTTGTAAAGGTTATTGCTTAGCCTAAGAAAAGCATTGTGTAATGGTTATTGCTTAGCCTAGAAAAGCATCTTGTAAAGGTTGTTGTTTAGCCTAGAAAAACAACATTGTAAAGGTTATTACTTAGCCTATTGAAAAGCATAGATAGTGGAAATCCGGTGGGGTGATTGGATCACAAGCCGGTAGTGGTTGTAGGCATTGAGGCCGAACCACTATAAATCTTTGTGTAGTGGTGTTTGCTTGTGGTGATTGTTTTATTAGCTTCCGCATCTTGTTTGATAAATCATCATTTGTGACTAGTTTATTTTAAGAAGTTAAAATTTGTCATAATTGGTCACATATTGTAGCTCACCCTATTCACCCCCCCTTAGGGTTAGGATCCCAGGACTTTCAATTGGTATCAGAGCCAAATGCTCTATATTAGGATCAAGTGTTTTTGGAACTCTTGATTAGGTGTAAAAACCTAGAGTCAAAACCCTAGTGTTGTGGTTTCATGAAAATCATTAGAATGGATTCCACTATGATAGATTGTTTAGATTCTTTTGTAGATTCTTCTAGACCCCTCATTCTTCCTTCTATTGGAGATTCAAACCCTCAAATTAATGAATCCCAATTTGAGTCAAAGGAAGTAGAAAATGATTATAATGAAGATGAACTTCAACAAGCCTATGAGGAATTATATACTTTGTCCGTAGAGCTTGATAAGAAAAACAAAAAATTAAGAGAAGAATCAAAAAGGCTAAACAAAGAATTAGTTTCTTCTAAAGATGAACTTAGAGAGAAAGAAGAAGTAATAAATTGTGTGGACTCTAAGTTTATGATCTCTTTGCATAACCTATATATTGTTCAAGATGAACTAAAAGAATTAAAGATGGGTTGTGATAATCTCAATAAGGAAAATTTAAATCTAAGAGATCAATTAAAAAGGCAAGATGAAGACATTAACAATTTAGAATCCAAGTTAACCATTTCTAAGGAAAATTTATCTAATTCTCAAAATAAGATAAAAACTCTAGAACTTGGATCTAATGTCATTAATGAACTTAAATTTGATTTGAAACTTGCCCATGAAGAACTAATCAAATATAAGGAAATTATAAATGAACTATCAAAAGTTAAAAATGAAAATTCAATCCTTATAAACAAAGTCACTCAACTTGAAAGCTACAAACAAAAGTATGAGTGCAAGTTTACCCAAGGAGAAGAGAGATTTGAAAAATTATTTAAATTGGGTAAATCTCAAAGAGATAGGACGGGTCTTGGATTTGATAGGAATATTTCACATGACCCTAAATTCACCAACACATTTGTGAAAGGTGAGTCCTCTTTCTCTAGCACTCTTTCTCCTTTGCCCAAATCTAAATGTATTTATTGTGGCATTGAAGGGCATTTTAGGTTTGAGTGCAAACTAAGAAGAAGCCATGTGTCTAAACCCATCTTTGAACCCAAAACGGTAGAATCTAAATCTATGAAGGGTAAGACACTAAAAATCAAAGAAGACTCCAAAAAGATTAAACAAGTTAAATCAATTAAAATGGAGTCTCCTAACATAGATTCAAAAAGGGTTAAACAAGTTAAACCAAGTTTAAAAGAATCTATGAACAAAAAGCTTCTCAACCTATCTCCCTTAAATCAACACATGAAAGAACTTTTGAAGAAAGTAACCAAGTTAAATTTAAAATTCAAAAGTCAAATAAAGGGAGAAAATAAGAAGAAAAGAAAGATGAATCAATCCCCTAAGAAGCAAACTCACCAACCTCAAAAGACTAATCACCAATCTAAGCTAAATTTAGTCAAATCTAAATATCATGGTGCATGATAAGTTCAATTTGAAAATTTATCAAGTCAAATCTCCTATAGTTGGTGGGACTTCTAAACTAGACCTCAAAGATCAACCCTCCCAAGACCTTAGGTGGATTCTTAAAGTTAGATACCTAGACAAACCTTAAGGCCTTGAACCTCTTTGACCAACCTATCTTTTAAAGTTAAATCCTATTGTTGGTCATGATACATTTGCATTTTGTTCCTTGATAGTTACATTTGTTAAAATGCATTGTTTCTTTATGATCAATTTATTTTGTCTTCATGTACATCTCTAGTTACATTTCATGGTTTTCAAAATCATTTTATTATAATTTCATCATGTTAGATTTGCTTTTTGCTCACAATGAGTTATATCTCTTGCATTGCATTTCTATTGATGTTCAATTGATTGTGATTACAAAAGCTTTCATAGCTAGATTATTCATGATCAATTGTTGTAATAAGCCATTTGCATCTTTGCTTGTTTAGTTATATTCTTTTTATATGTAAATGTCATTTGGTTCCATGTATGGTTGTGATATTAGTTATATTTGTAGAAACCATACTAGAACTCAAATCCATCCTCTATGCCTTCTAGTCATTTCTTTTTGGATGGTTATGATGTTGATTCATGTATATTCTCTAAGTGATGTCATCCTTATATTCATAGTAGTGATCTTGATCATATGAAACTCTTTGAAATCCATTCCTCGTATTTCTATATGTTTGATGGATATCTTAGATGTTGAATTCATATGATTTTGACACTTTGAAAATTGCATGCATTGCCAAGTTATATCCTTTTGCATTGCAATTTCTCTTGTTCATCACTATGCTCATTAGTTATATCATTAAAAGTGATGAAAATCCATTTATGTTGCTTGATGGAATTTTGTGTTTGTCACATCCTTGCTATTAATCATGTTGTCATATTCAATTGGTTTCATTTGGTATAATTTTCCATTGATTTCATATCCAATTGATGTCTTAACTTGTGTATGTGATAGACCTTGTGTACATTGGATTGAATTTGATAGTAATATATTTGTTCCATGTCACACTCCATTAGCATCATAATTTTCATGTTTGTCACCTCTCTTGCTCATATAGGTAAATCTCATGATTACCATGTTTATGTATTCATAATCTTGGTTGGTTATTAGTTGAGGTTGGCTTCATGTTTGAATTTCATTTCATTCATCTTGCACTTTAATAGTCATATTTATTGATTGAATAAAATGATTTCAAAACTTTCATAGCATATGTTTTTCATAGTTAAATTGATTGATGCTATGATTAATAAACCCCTTTTCATCATGGATAACTCTAATTTGGATTTTCCCTAATAGTTATATTTTTAACTCCATTTTAGAGTGATTGTTTTAATAGCATTATCCTTGAATCTCAACTGGTATTCTTTGTTTTTCCAATTGGTATCCATGATCGCTTTTCTATTTGGCCTTGTTCTTTTGGTAATTTGATCATATTGAGCTTTATAGTTATACTTGTCTAATCCTTTCCTTGAAGTTGACCCTCAATTGGTTAAACCATCTTCTTCTTGAACCAAATAGTTATATCTTTGTCAAAAGTTTGACAAAAGGAGAGAATGGATTGAGGGGGAGTGTAAACCTTCATAGAAGTATTAGTTTTGATCAAGTTGACCTTTGGATTGACTTTGAACCCTTAGAGATAACTTCCATACATGATAACCTGTTATGTATTTCATTTTCGATTTCTTTTGTTAACAGATGCTACTAAAAGGCATTTTCCTTGTTTCATGTGTAGAGGTACCTTTGCAATTTAATGTCAAAGGGGGAGAGAGCATTCAAGTTCTCTAAAGGGGAAGAGAATGTCGAAGCTTCCTAAGGGGAGATATTGTATGATCTTCTACAGGGGGAGAGATGCATATCTTGCCAAAGGGAGAGAGAGGCATGGTCAAAGGAGGCGAGGCAGAAGAAAGAAAGCTTGGGAGCTAAAGAAGATGCTTGGCTATAGAGAGAAAGATGAAAAGAAAGCTTGAAGAAAGATCAAGCTCCAAGCATCAAGAAGAATGAAGAAAAGAAACCAAGAGCCAAAGCTAAGAGAAGGAGCATCCAAGAGATTTCAAGACTTGTCCAACTAGGGGGAGCTGAAGACTTAGTGTGTTAATTCAATGTTGAGTAAGTTGCCATCAAATTGCAAATGGGGAGATTGTTAGGGATTTTGTATTTGCAATTTGATGGATGCATCAACTTTTTAGCATCATTTGAATTTTCACACATGCATTGTTTTAGAAAATCTTGAAATCTTGATTTATACATGCATTGGTTTTTAGATTTGTAAAATTATTGATTTATGCATGTTTTATTTTTAAACTTGGATGCATTTGTTTTTGAAAAGAAGTTTTAGAAATCAAGCAAGCCTATGAGTTTTAAATCTTTCAAATCATTTTAGGTGTTTTATGTTTCATGTTTTTAAACCTCTTAGTTTGATTTAAAACATGATTCCAAGCTTGATTTAGTGGCCCAAAAGTCCCCATATAAAAATACTTTGAAAAATGCAAGTTTAGGGGATTTTGGTCCCAGGCCAGAAACGCAGTGTACCAGGTCGACCGAGCCCGGCCCAGGTCAACCGGGTAAAGAGCCGTTGGCTCCTTTTTCAAACGGTCAGTTTTATTACCGTTGAAGGCCAGGTCGACCGGGAGTATGGCAGGTCGACCGGGCAATCGCAGAAACCCACTTTTTGGGTATAAAATGAAGTTCATTCCCTTACAAAAGTTAGAGATTTTCAAGACTCTTTTGAGGTGTTTTGAGACAAAAAAGGGGATGAACTAAGAGAGACCAATGGGTCATTTGGAGAGCTAAAGCTTGGATTAATGAAGTTAAATCTCTAAGTAAGCTTTACCTTTCTTAATCATATGTTATATGCTTTGTTTAAATTATTGGTAAATGAATTTTAGCATTATAACTATGATGTGTTGAATCATTCTTCTCTTAATTTTTGATCTAATTAAGATTGGATTCTTCACTTTGGTTTCAATCCAAGTTGTTTTAAAATCTTTCTTAATCATGCTTAGACAAAATCTTTGTTTTTCTTTTATAGCATGAGTCGTTTACTTGGTTGAATCTTCATTTGAACTTTAGTTAAATTAATTTGGTTTTGAAAACAACATTGCACATGCATCACATGTTCTAAGTTAACAAATTTCATACAACTTGTGAGCTCTTGATTTTCATGTCATTAACAAGTTTGTATTCATACATGTGATTTGCATTACACTTCAATCAAATCTTTTATGTGCCTTAAACTTTTAAATGCTTTGAGCATATATAAATTGAGCATTGTTTTTAACTTGATTGAAGTTGTCACACACACACACACACATTATGAGCATACATCTTTGCATTCATTTAGTGTTTGTGTGAGTTAGTTTTTCACTTTCATATCCGCCTATTTTAGAGGCAAATATATTGAGCTTAAATTGTATCACTTTGAGTGTTTTTGTAGACACTTCTTAAAGAGAAATCTTTTTCTTGTAAAGGTTATTGCTTAGCCTAGAAAAGCATCTTGTAAAGGTTGTTGTTTAGCCTAGAAAAACAACATTGTAAAGGTTATTATTAGCCTATTGAAAAGCATAGATAGTGGAAATCCGGTGGGGTGATTGGATCACAAGCCGGTAGTGGATGTAGGCATTGAGGCTGAACCACTATAAATCTTTGTGTAGTGGTGTTTGCTTGTGGTGATTGTTTTATTAGCTTCCGCATCTTGTTTGATAAATCATCATTTGTGACTAGTTTATTTTAAGAAGTTAAAATTTGTCATAATTGGTCACATATTGTAGCTCACCCTATTCACCCCCCCCCTCTAGGGTTAGGATCCCAGGACTTTCAGCTTTGACTTGTAACTCCCATTTCCTTGGTTCTGATTGGGCCGTCAAAAACATTGAGTTAATGACCGCATTTAGTTTGGTCAATTAACACCATTAAGTGGTCGCCGGGGATTTGAAGAGTCGCGGGCCGTGCCGTGTCTTTTGGAATTCTTCTTGCGATGATCGACGATGGATCTTCATGTTGATCGATGTCGGATGATCATGCAACTTCACTCATAGATTGCCAACAGCGGGCCGGTACCATCTGTCTTGTCGATTTCTCGATTGGTCGGACATAAAGTGTACTTTCTTGGTCAGCCGGTTGGCGATCTTGGAGCGATCAATGGTGATTCCATGCTTTTAGTGCGTGGATCCGTGATGTTGATGAAGATCAGTCGTTTCCGAGCATCAAAAATCAGATTTTCAGGAAATCACGGGGGCTGGAACTCCCGAAACACGAAGAGGATCGGAAAACGGGCCTTCCGGTGGAAATCCAGTGACCCGGATTTCCAGGGTTGCCAGCGACTATGGGGGAAATTTTTTCCCCTTTGGTCGCCGTTTTGTTAGCCGTTTTTCAAACTTTTTGTTTCTTTTTTTCTCCTGTATTTTTCTTGACATTTTTCCTCATTTTTTGGCTTGATTCTCCGAAGAAAACCCAACGAGAAGTCGTGCAAAACTGGGGCAGAAAGTTTCCGTCAAGAGTCAAAACTAGGTCAAACGATGTTGAAATGACCTGAAATTTGAGGTGAAGCCTCCTGAGCAGTAAATATGACCAACCGTGGGCTTTGGTTTGAGTTTTGAAGCCGTTTGAGGTCCTATCGTTGCTAGGCTTGATCTCACCGCGAGGAAGATGTCGAGCTTTGATGTACGATCAACCGATGTCCAATTGACCTGAAATTTGACAGGGAGCCTATTGGAGTCATTTTGAGATGATCCATTAGCTTTGATTTGGATGTCATGATCCCAGGGTGCTCCACCGCCGGTAACCTTGATTTTCTTTCGGAGCGTCAAAGTCGGGTCAAACGTTGTCGAAATGACCTGAAATTTGACGTGCAACCCTTTTGAAGCTTGTTGAAGCCGCCCATTTGCTCCGTTTAATGAGTAATGGCTCCGGTGGTTTTCACCGCCTAGGGGCTTGATTTTCCTTCGGAGCGTCGAAGTCGGGTCAAACGTTGCCGGAATGACCTGAAATTTGACGTGGAGCCTTTTGGAGGTTTTTTGAGACCATCCGTAGGCTCAGATCGAACTTTTGATGTCTTCGACGCCGCCGTCGCCAGGAGCACCTGTTTGGTTGTCGGAGGAGTGAAGTTAGACCAAATGATGTTGGAATGGCCTGAAACTTCATGTGAACTCCTATTTTGGCTATCTTGAAGGATCTTGCAGTTTCTGTTTGATTCTGATAAGATCTGATGCTCGAAGTAGCGTTGCCCATTTGTAGTAGGAAGCGGCTTCATGCGGCTTCTTGATGTTGAAGTGGGAAAGTGACATTTTTGGTGTCAACAAGCTTGACGTCAAACAATCTTCTAGGAAGGGTCTTGGTAGATCAGAAGGAGTCCGGCGAGAGGAAGTTTTGGCTTTCCTTTCCGGAGAGAAGCACAAGATCGGCTTTCTCAGCGGGTAGGACATCATCAGACCAGGAGTTGTACAAGAGATACCTAGTGAGGTCTTGGATCAGCTAGAAGAGGAGGAATCCAAGATTGACGCTTGGATGCAAGTGGAACTAACGAAAACTTCCATGGAGTCTACTGGGAAGAGCAGACCATCTTGTGAGGAATCAAGCGAAGCTCTTGATTTTGATGATGGGGCGGTTACTTCAAGTAAATCAACCCATAGAAGCAAGTGGAAGAGAGGATAGCGTCGTAATAAGAGACGACACGATGACTCTCCTGATGCGGAAGTCCCTCCCACCATTGTTGACGAGACGTCAAGGGACACTGATGAGCCTCCGGAAAAGAGGAGTCGAGAAGAAGAGACCACTGGTGAAGGTATGTTTCTTCCTCTTTCTCTCTCCATTCCTTTCATTGAAGTTTATTTTGTTTTTTTATTTTCTTTCTCTCCCTTTTTAGTGGAAGATGATGATTTGGTGATGCCTGAGGTTCCGGCTGATGAAGCAATGACGGATCCGATTGCGGCATCTGAAGAAGAACCGAGGGACTCTGGATAAATTTCAGAATCTTCACCTGGTATGACTTCTCTGTATTTTCTTTTTTTATTTTTTTGTGCTGTCATATGCTAACATGTTGCTTGTTTTCTTGTCAGCTGACTTGCCACAGGATTCCGACGATTTTGGGCCATCCATGGATGCGGCCTTTGACGACGCTTCAGATGAACTCATGGAGGCAGAAAGTATTTCACCGATCGTCGAAGAAGGTATTTGTAGCAATAACCCTGATGATAATGATCTTTTTTCAACAGGATCATATTCATGCCTCTTTTGTTTTGTCTTGCTGGCAGATTGTGAAGTAACAGAAGAAGTTCCTCCGTCTTTCTCAGTACCAGACCAGGGGATGCCTGTAATTGAACCAGAAGTAGGGACTTCTTTTTCCAATTTTAATGCAGCAGAGACGAAATCGTCTGAGCAGATTCCTTCGCCACTGTCTCCGATTAGAAAGAGCTTAATGATCACTCCTCCTGCAGGACATGACACGGGTAGTTGACCGATGGAGAGGGGCGAGCCTTTATCCAGGCCATCTCTTGAGTATGCGAATAAAGTGTTGAAGAGCGTTTTGAGCTCATGGGGAAAAACTTTTTCTTCTGGCCATTTAGAAGTCGACTTTGGCATGATCAAGTATGTACAGGACATCCTTGCTGATAGCGAAGAGGTCGGCCTGGACATTGCAGGTGCGAATGGTTTCATTGATGAAGTCATAGCTTTAGGGAGCAAGTGGAATGAAACCAAGAGCTTCCCAAGTGGTGACTTCTTCAATGAGCTGTTTTTGAAGCCTTCTGGTGAGGTCAAGTCTGAGCTGAACGAGATCTCGCGGACTCGGAAGCAATTTGTTTGGGAGAGGAACGTTACCGAGTTGGTTATCATGGAGCTGACAGAAGATCTGCGCTGTGTTGATAGAGAGGTCGTTGAGACCGGGCAGTGTCTTGAGTTATTGGAGGTACGAGCAATGGCAGATTCTTTGGGAAGAGCTTCCCCGTGTTGCAGACGGATCGCGGTGTTCTGCCGCATTTTATGGGAAGATCTTGAAGAAGCGTGGCCTGGAAGCTTTATAGGCTAAGGCCAAGAGTCTGCTCCTGATTCTTGCAACAAACGTTGAGTCTTTGGTTGAAGACCACATGAGACTGAGCTCCTGATTCTTGCAACAAACGTTGAGTCTTTGGTTGAAGACCACATGAGACTGAGCTCCTGATTCTTGCAACAAACTTTTCATTTTTTTGGTACCCGTGTATACGCATATATTTTTTGGTACTATTTCTCTTGTAGTGCTTATGGACACATTTTTTTTAGCACTTCTCTTTTTTTGGATTCCCTCTTTTCACTCAAATTCTTTCGTGATAAAGTCAAGCAATAGTTAAATGGGAATGTTTGTTTGGAAATTTGATCAAAAGTTTTTCATTTTGTGAAAATACCATTTATCAAATGGTTGTTTTGGCATGAAAGCAGAATTTTGAGATGGCATGGAAGCCGAATTTGGGTCGGCATGGAAGCTAAAATTTGGGATGGCATGGAAGCGGGTTTTGTTTGTGGCATGGGAGCCAAATTTTTTTAAGATGGCATGAAAGCCAATTTTTGAGATGGCATGGAAGCCGGTTTTGTTTGTGGCATGGGAGCCAAAATTTTGGTTTGTGGCATTGATAGCCGGGATTTGTTTATGGCATGGAAGCCGAAATTTGTTTTTGGCATTGATGGCCAATTTTGTGGCGTTTATAGTCGATTTTCTTGTACCGTTTATAGCCGAATTTGTGGCGTTTATAGCCGATTTTTGGCATGAGAGCCGATTTTTTTGAAAACCAAGTTTTGTTTTGTTGGCATGAAAACCAAATTTTGAATTGGCATGAGAGCTAGGTTTTGTGGCATTTATAGCCGATTTTGTGGCGTTGATAGCCGATTTTTGGAGTGAGAGCCGGGTTTTTGGCATTTATAGCCGATTTTTGTGGTATTTATAGCCGAATTTTTGGTTTTAAAAAATGCAAGTATCGACTAAAAGTCGCCTCCCTACTGAATGATCTTGTAAGTATTGATGGAATGTCGCCTCCTTGCTCATTCGGTTGCGAGTATCGTTGGAATGTCGCATCCTCGCAAATTTGGGTGCAAGTTTCGACTAAGTGTCGCTTCTTTGTTTTTTTCAAAAATTTTGGTTTTGTGGGTATCGATTGAATGTCGCTTCCCCGTGATTTTTGAAATTTGAGGTCCCCTTTTTATTGGACCTCGGTTTTTGTTTGAATTTTGGGTTTGATGATATCAACTGGAATGTTGCGTCTCCACGATTTTTGAAAGTTTGCAACTATCGACAAAGTGTCGCTTCCCTGCGATTTTGAAATTTTGGAAGTATCGAATGGGGTTCGCATCCTTCCGATTTTTCGGTTTTGCGAGTATCGACTGAACGTCGCTTCCCCGCAGTTTTTTTTTTTGTTTAAAGACACGAGGGTCATAAATTTTAACTTAAAACCATTTTTTGGTTGTAAAAGTCTGGGTGGACTAGGGTGGAAATTCCTGACCCCTGATTTTGTTTCAAACCATGAATTTTGGGTTCAAGAATCGAAAATCTGGTTAGGTCTGGGAAGAGGCTCCTAAACTTGGATTTTTGGATTCTTTTTTTGAACAATGAAACTATGAAAGTAAGCGTTGTTTTGAAATTTTAGAAATCTCAACATAAGGATGAAAAATCTAAAAGAGGCGGGTTTGATGAGCGAGTACCTGAGAATAGGCTTTGGCCATGCAAGCACTGCTCTGACCCAATGGAGTAAGTCTTCAAGGGTAATACCGCTTCAAGAACTTGCCGTTGATGGGCAGCATACATCTGTCACCCTTCATATTTAGAAGTGCATTTGTGCCGTTGGAGAAGGCTCTGTCAATGACGAAGGGTCCCTCCCATTTTGGTTCGAGTTTGCCTTTGGATTTGTGGGCGAAAACCATTGGCCTTTTTACTGCAAGAACCAGATCACCATTTTTATAGGCGCGTTGCCGGACTCTTTTGTCGAAAAATCCTGCCATGCGTGCTTGGCATAGCTCAATGCGTTGTAAGGCTTCGAGCCGTCTTTCATCGAGATTGTCCAGTTCTTGGAGTCTCAATTTGACATTGGCTTCTTTGGTCAGGTCATTTTGTGAAGATACCCTTAAGGAAAGAATTTGTACTTCCAAAGGGACAACAGCTTCACATCCATAAACCAAAGAGAATGGTGTGCTATGGGTTGGTCCTCGAACGGTGGTTCGATAAGCCCCCAAAGCTTCAGGTATTCTGTCTCCCCAGTCTCCTTTTTTACTTGAGACCATTTTTGTGAGAACCCGACCCCTAATCTCTTGGATTAGTGTGGATTTTTGGATAAACTTGGATTATTTTCCTTAGTCAGAAGACTCCATAGGCCGGATAAGTGTGGATTCGTCAGACGAGTAAATGTGGATTTTTGGATAAACTTGGATTATTTTCCTTAGTCAGAAGACTCCATAGGCCAGATAAGTGCTGGACTTTATGAGATTTGAGGTGATTTCCAGTGGTGCAGCTTCAAGAAGATGTGAGAAGTTAGAAATTTCTCGAGCATTGATGAGCTTGTGACGGAGAATTGTTTGAGGATGTTTAACGGTTGCGGTTATGATGGTGAGTCAACTCAGCATGATGTGTCAGTGGATGGTTAAAAGCATAGGAAATTAGTTTCAGCAGCAGTGTAGAGAGTTATATGTGAAATTGATTGTTATCTGATCGCATGATAGAGAAGATTTAGTGGACTTTACCGACTTGTAGAACATCAGTTTGGGCATAATACAGATACAAGCAGAAGAATCATCACCGATGGACAATGACAGCTGAAGGATTCAGAGAAGAATGAATTTGACAGAAGCACACCTCACGAAGTTTGGACAAGTGGAGTAGCATGACAGTTAAAGTGTTAGCAGGTCTAGTCAGAGCTGGAAACTTACAGAGCTGTGAACCTTGTATTTTCAGTGAGCAGATAAAGATGAGTGAAGTGTTCAGAGAACCGTTCAAATATTTGATTGAATCAGCTTGGTATATGAAGGAGTGACAGATTTCCAAGTCATTCACCTCGAAGATTGCGCATTGGCAGGAGACATGATTTCGACAACTTTGACAGAGATGACAGAAGAGTACAGAGGACTGGACGACATTGCCTAAAATAAGAGATATCTGGTAATACTCAGCGTCACCAATTTTCCGAAGTCAGGACAGATAGGAGGATAAGGCAATATTTCAAGGTAAAGGCATGTCCAAGATCTGCAGAGACCGACTATTGTGCAGCGGATCAAGAGCAACGGACGGAAACAGTTAGAGCTTCAAAAGTTGAAGAATGGTGAAAGGACAAGCATAATTGTGTCAGAGACTGATTACGGTACAACAGATCAAGAGCACCGAGCAGAAAGAGTTAGAGGTAACAAGAGTTCTCCTTGAAGATTGTGCAATTGACATGAGACCTAGCTTCGACAGTTGTGATGAAGTCGACAGAATTGTTCCAAGAATTGTCGGCACCAGAATGACTAGGACCGAGAGACCTGGTGGAACTTTGAAGGAGTCAGAGATAGCCAATTTCCTTGAGCAGTCAGATTGGTAGAGCAGTAACAGATTTGAGCCAGTGGTGGAATGTCTGACAACTGTTGATGGTTGTCCGAGGAGTTCTACAGCGAGGATGACCCAGCGAGTCCAGTGCTTCCGAGAGGACCAATTTGGAGCAGTCGTTTGAGGTTTTGTTTTCAAAGTGTGGGATTGATGTCCCCGCTTGTTTTGAGTTTGTTTAGTTCATTTGGAGGACCAAATGTTCTAAGGGGGGGAGGATGTGAGAACCCGACCCCTAATCTCTTGGATTAGTATTGTTTTATTTGTGGATTAGTTCTTTTAGCGGGATTAGTGGTTGTTGGGTTGAGTTTGTGAGCTAGAATGGTTTTCTTCTAGTTTTGGGCTTTTGAGTGCTTTGGTAGCTTGTGGGGCCCTTTGGGGGTTCCCTTTTCGGCTTTGTATTTACTTGTGAGATTTTCCCGATTTGTTTCGTATTGTGTTTTTGGCCCGTTGCATTCATTTGGAGGAATCCTACAACTTTCATGTTGATTCCGTATCCATTTGAGAACCCGAAACCCGATTTCTTGGCCTCGAGGGCAAAACAGTCTTTTCACACCAAATATGTACCCAAAACTCGATATTCTCGAAATCCGTGAAACATACACTTTTTGGAAACTAGATATTTCGACGATCATTTCTTCCTTCTTCGTCGAATCCATCCGAGGTCCCGAATTAGATGATTTCAGCCACCCAAGTTCCTTAAGTTGTGGGACCCAAACCTCCTTGTTTATAAGAGGAACCTATCCCCTTCCTCTTCCATTTTTCATTGTTCCAGCACAACCCTTTTGAGTCTAGGGTTTTCTTGCTTTCTCCTCTTCTTCTTGCTTCTTCATCTCCAAGCCACACCAATCTTGCACCAAACTAGAAATGGAGACCACCTTCTTCTTCCTCATCTTGCAAGCTTTCCCTTGATACCATTTGTGAAGAGAACCCTCCATCACAAGACTTCCTTTGAGCTTACCTTGTCCATTAGAGGACCTTGCAAGTAAGTGATTCTTCCCATCTTCTAGATTTGTAATCTTCTAGCCTTAGAGAAGCTCCACCTTGATTATTGAAAGGTTCCCTTGTCATTTCATTGTTTAACCCATTTTAGGGGTTTTTTTTGGGGTTTTTGTAGAGATTGTGGATCTTGAGCTTGAGAGGTGATTAGGAGCTTGTTTTGCTAGATTGGAACCCAAGGCAAGTGGATGAATGGATGGTTTTAATGTTATCAAAGTTTTATGAGAAAATTCCAAGTTTATTTCTTGTTTTTGATCATTGGATACATGTTGCACATATGCTCCTTGTCACATATATATGGATTTCGAAATTTGCACATTAATGGTTGTTTCTATCTTGTTAATCTCTTGGAGAGGTATGCATTTCATTTGATCAAGTTTACTCATATGGTTTTATAAGGAATAGGATTGGTTTGGCTATTCATGGTTATGTGTATGAGCTACATTGATTTGAAATTGATACTCATTTATAGAGTTGTGCTAAAACATCTTTGGTTATGGAAATGTGATCAATAGACCTTGTTTATCTATAAATGTTGACTCAAATGAACCCTTGTCTATGATGGGAACTCCTCTCCTTGTTTGGGGATTGAATGTGAAGAAAGAGGTTGGATTTAATGATTCATTGAAGTCTTGATGGGAGTTTTATTGTAATTAGGATGTTGTTGAAGTAAGGAAAAACTCATTTGTATAAGTGTTGGAAAGGCAAAAGGAAGAGAAAGAGAGGAACTGAACTGCCCGGAATTCAGTTTCTGGACAGTTCGCTCGAACGACCATGACAGTTCGCTCGAGCGACCTGTCCAGAAAGGGATACGGGTTTTCCAGTAGCCTGGTCGCTCGAACGCATTTAAATAACCGCTCGACCGATGAGTTCGCTCGAGCGAACTCTTAGATTCGCTCGAGCGATGCGGTCTGCCTGGCATGATGCGCTGGTACATAATGGGTTTTGAGGTTTAATTTTCTTTGTGGACCTTGGCTAACCTCCTCGGACTCACTCGACCATATGTGAGAGCGTCTGGAGCCGATGCTCATCACGGTTGGTTCGGATGCATCGAAGTTCAATCCATTTCAATCTTGAACGGGATGGAACGACGCGATATCTTCTTTATATCTAAACATAAGTCTTGCCCTTGGTTATCGCAAATTCTATTCTTTTCGGTGACTGAATAGGTTGCTCGATGTTTCCGGATTAGTGTCATACCTAGGATGGACCGATTATAATCTTGATTCTTTTCTATTGTGACATCTAGTATTACCCATAAGCTCATTTTAAGTTTTGAAAGTAGTAAAAGTGCATAAGGAGCCCGGAATGTCCTCAAACTCAAGGAGTACCAAGTAATTGTTATAATCGACATACGGGACCCCTATTCACTTATATAGATCTTGAAATCAATATTTTCCCGGAATTGTATAGTTCATTGTTTCACCTCTTTTCCCGAGATTTGCATTACATGACTTGTTTTCCCGAAAGCATTGAAGTTACACTAGTAACAGTGAATTGTCCCGAAGTACATTGCACCACATGATATGTCAGTGTGCCCTTGAGCACCCCCGTCTTGCCCGTTTGATTATGTATTTATACTTGATTTACTTGCATTGTCTCGATTGGATTTGACCTATGAGTCGGCACCACTAAGCTTGGATAACCTTGTTGGTCTGATCCACCGACTTGGAGATCCCCTCTTGTCCCGCCAGCTGCAGCTTGGATCCCGCTACCCGGTTATTACCGTGGCCTTGTCCCGATACCGCAGATTGCTACTGTGGTCCCTGATGCCCGGCTCGCTACTGTGGTCATGTATAGTATATGTATATGCATTCATGAGATCCACTGTTTCTCCTCACCTCGAGTGACTGAGATCAGTGCCTAGTATAAGTATTTATATGAGATCCCCTATTTCTCCTCACCTCGAGTGACTGAGATCAGGGCCTAGTTATTGCTCTATCGCTTTAGTGATAGAGGACTTAGCTTCGTGTGGTTGCCATCTTGCCAGTTCCCGATTCCTTGGATACCCGACATGTTTTACATTGTTTACTTGCTTTCCGATAAATGATTCGTTTCCTTTATGAAAGTTGTTATTTAAACAAGTGCTAATATTCTTCAATGTAAATTCAGTTATTATTATATTGTTTTCTGTCCTTTGTAACCGCACATGTTTTAAATGAATGCCGGTTGGGTGAATAACCATGCTTTTACATATGTTCCATACGATCAATGATTTTGCTAGATGTATATGATTACACGTGTTTTAAAGGAATACCCAAATTGTTAAATATCCGTACCTTGTTTTAAAGGACATTTGGTTTGTCAGATATCTATGTGTATACCTATTTTTAAATGAATACCCGAATTGTTAAATACCCATGCTTTGAAATATGTTTCAAATGACACTCGTTTTGCCAGATCACTATGTTTATACCGGTTTCAAATGAATATCCGATTTGTTAAATATCCCTGCTTTGAGATAGGTTTTAAATGAACATTAGTTTTGTCAGATTTCTTTGGTTACACCTGTTTTAAACGAACACCCGGTTTGTTAAATATCCGTATTTTCACATATGTTTCAAATGGACTTTGGTTTTGCTAGACTACTATGAATGTCTGGTTTGTTGTATACTTATGTTTTTACTTAAGTTTCAAATGAACACACGTTTTATTAGATAGTCATGTTTTACCCATGCTTGAAATGAATACAGGTTTTCCCCGAGATTCCCGACTTTTGCACCCGTTTAATTATATGCAGCATTTGATCGAATAGCATGATTTATCTTATGTTTTATTCTTCAGTATATTTGTTATCTTTTCATCCACCTGCCAGACCGTCGTGTCTGACCCACTACTTTTGGTACTCAGGTTCAGATTTCTTCGCCCCGAGTTAAGTGTTTTTGTTGGCTGTGGAGCCATGCCTTGCAGGTTGGTTTGTCGGCTATGTCATGTAGACATTGAGCTTGACATCGGAGCTACGTCACATTTGGGTAGTAGTTTATAGCTTATTGTTGTATGGCTTTTATTAGCCTTTTCTTGGGATTCTTAATTAATGTACATTAATAATTGTAACTTGAACATATTTGGGAATGTAATATCTTGTTACCGCCAGCTCTGTAATTTATTGTGATGGTTACTCCAGTCTGATATGATTCTTGATATAATAGCTATGTGCTAAAGGTTGAGTGCGACGCGGAATCCGATGGCCACGGACTTCGGGTCGCAACGCCACAAATGCTTCCGCAAAAATATTCAGAATGTGTTGTCTTCACACACGCGGATCCTGGGAGAAGTAAAATACATTTATGCTTAATCCCATTTCCCACTCCCGAGGTTTCGGTTCGGGGGCGTGACAATTTTCTTGAGAATTTTACAGAGTGTCTTGTTGAAGGCTTCTGCTAGTCCGTTCGCTGCCGGATTGTACGGAGTCGAAGGACAACTTTGGATTTTGCATTTGTCGCAAAACCTATAGAATCTGTGGTCCCGGAATTGCGGTCCGTTACCATGAATGAATCATTTAGGTATGCTGAAGCGACAAATGATGTTGGTGTGCAAGAATTGAAGGACCGCTGAGGTCTTCATTTCGCTGATCGCAAATGCTTATGACCACTTGGAGAAATAATCCGTAGCGGCACAGATGAAGCGATGGCCTTTGCTTAATGGGGGAGAGATAGGACCTATGATGTCCATACCCCAAGCTTCGAACGACCATGAGATTGCTGTGGGGTGTAGCCATTTTGGAGGCATATGAACATAGTCTCCATGAACTTGGCATTGGAGGCAACGTTTAGCAAATTGCATGGCGTCAGCTACCATGGTAGGCCAATAATAACCTAACCTTTTTATCTGATCGTAGAGCTTGGGACCAGCCTAATGGGCTCCACAAAGACCAGCATGAACTTCTTTGAGTGTTTCCTCAGCCTCTTGTTGTGACAAGCAGCGTAGAAGTACTCCGTCGAAGGATTATCTATAAAGGATTTTAAAGGTATTTCCAAATGAAAGTTTGAGACTCGTCTTTGAATGCTTACTCGTTCTTTTGGATCTTCAGGGAGGATTCCGAACACAGTGTAATCAATGAATGGATCTCTTCAGTCGCTGATTGGAGGTTTGAGGATGGAGTTCCGACTTCCGGCTAATTGGCGGCCTTCAGCAACTGCTTAGTGTGTGTTAAGAGGAGGGATAATCCTTCTTTGACACACTGTAATTTGCATGTTTTCCCCTTTTTGGATCGCCATGGATGAAGCAAGTCTGGCCAGGGCTTCTGCACGGATGTTCTCACGTCTAAGGATATAGGTGATGTGATAGATGTCAAACCTTTGGCGAAGTGACTGTGCCTTGTTGTAGTAAGGCAATAGATCAAGCTTCCTGACTTAAAATTTTTGATTCATCTGGTTAACGATCAGTTGAGAGTCTCCAAAGACTTCCAGCATGGTAATGCCAGATTCTAAGGCAAGTTCCAATCCTACAATCAGGGCTTGGTACTCAGCTGCATTGTTTGAGCATGGTTCTAGTAGCGAGGAAACATGTGGAATCATGTGCTTGTCAGGGCTAACTAAGAGGATGCCAACTCCAGAGATCAGCTTTCTTTTTTCATTTGTACTGGTGGCACTGTCAAAGTACATGTCCCAGGAGGCATTTGGTGAGAAAGTCTCCACGTTGTAGATAGGTTCGTCTGGGAGATCATCTCTGAGTGGGGAATCTTTAGGCAACGGATGCTCTACGAGGAAATCTGCTAGAGCTTGGTCTTTGATTGCCTTTTGTGGTACATACCTGATATCAAATTGTGATAGGAGGATGGACCATTTTGCCAGTCGGGCATTGAGAGAACCTGCTTTTGTAACCAGGACTTTTAAGAGGTTGATCCTCAAAATCAGGTAGACTGTGTTCAAAAGAAGGTAGTGACGTAGCTTTTCTATGGTGAACATCACTGCAAGACTCCGCACCTACCAGCATACGGCTGAGGTAGTATAGAGCAACTTCTTTTCTTTCGTCTTTCTCTTGTGCAAGTAGGGTGCCAAGAGACTGGTCGAGAGCTCTTATGTACAAGATGAATAGTTTTTCAGTGGTAGGGGTAGCCAGCATTGGAGGTTTGGTCAGGTATGACTTGATATCTTGAAATGCTGCTTCATATTTAGTATCCCAAGCAAAGTTCACACCTTTCTTCATCAATCGGGAGAAAGGACGGGATTTCCCCGAGAGATTGGAGATGAATCGTTTGATGTATGTCAACCTTCCTTGAAGTCCTTTCAGTTCTTTTAAGGTTCTTGGAGAAGGCATTTCTAGAATAGCCTTAACTTTGATGGGGTCAAGTTCTATTCCAGCTTTCCGGACTATGAATCCGAGAAACTTACCCGATGAGACGCTGAAGAAGCATTTCAGGGGATTCATTCGCAGTTTGTGTTTGCAAAGTCGGAGGAAGACTTCCCGAAGGTCTTTCAGATGGTCTTCTGGTTTTGACGGCGACGTTATCAACGTAACATTCAACCGTCTTGTGCTGCATATCTTGGAATATTTTCATCACAGCCCTCTGATATGTTGCACCAGCATTTTTCAGACCAAATGGCATGACTGTGTAGCAATACACGCCAAATGGGGTCTGAAATGATTTGTGTTTCTCATCTTCAGGATGCATCTTTATCTGATTGTAGCCAGAGAATCCATCCATGAATGTCATTCGCTCAAACCCACAGGTGTTGTCAATCATCACCTCTGGTATGGGGAGCATGAACTCATCTTTAGGGCAAGCGCCATTTAGATGTCTATAATCAATACAGACCCTGATCTGCCCATTTTTCTTTTTCACGGGGACAATGTTGGCCAACCATTCAGGATGTTGTTCCTCGCGGATGAAGCCGATGCTTTTGAGTTTTTGAACTTCTTCGTCAATTTTGTCCATCATGTCCGGACGGAATCTTCTTTGGCCTTGTTTGACAGGCTTGATATCTTTTTGCAGATTGAGTTTGCGGACTACTATCTTGGGGTCTAAGCCAGGCATTTCAGCATAAGACCATGCAGAACAATCAACGAACTCACAAAGAAAAGAGATATACTCGGGTAACTCATCATCCTTTATATTCTTGCTTATGAATACAGGACGTGGGTTATCTGGTGTTCCCAAGTCTATCTTCTGAACAAGATCTTTTGTTGGAAGGTTCGAAGGTGGTTCATACCAAGTCTATCTTTTCGGAGGCTTCCACTTCAACGAAACCTTCTGGAGTTTCAAGAATATTTTCAGACCAAGGCTTTGTTTCTGGCCATGGGTCTTCAGGATCGGTGATCTTCTCAAGGCTTGCTATGAGGTGGTCCTAATCGCCTGCTGAAATTGGGTCGAAGTAGGGTACTTCTTTTGGAGACGATGGTTCTTCTGGGTCAGAATGCCACATGTCTGTATCACCGGACAATTCCTCTTCATCATCAGAGAAATCATACCGATCAGTAAAGCTTCCTGGATCCTTGACGGATGATTCTTTAAAGAGATATCCAGGGAGATCGTTGTCTTTAAGGACGTGAGATGTTGAGGCTTGGTCGGCAAATCGACTCTTCAGCATTTGTGTCAACTGTCTCATGGGAGTGTCGGGATCATACCCCAACCCATGTGAAGATTTTTTTACATGACCGTAGAGTCTCCAATCTTCCAGTTGACTTTTGGTTAAGGCGGGCTCCAATGGTGTGAGAATACCGAGGCCTTGCCCTAGACCGATTGGGTTTTGATTATCATAACCCATTTTCTTCATAATAGCTTGTGCCATAGGACTATATAGAAATAGTTGAGGCATACCTTCATTTTGGAAAGGTTCAAGCATGGAATTTGATGAACAAGCTTCTGATTTGTGGAAGAAGATTGGCTTCTCTTCTGCTAAAGTTGCCGGAACAACGAAGGAAGCAGACGTAGGATCTTCTATGTCAGCAGGTGTCTCCATTGGGATTTGTTGAGTGTCAGCTAGGCTTGATGGTGTGTCATCTTCTGGCTCTCACTCTGGATCCGTGTCTTGCACGATAGACATGAAAGAGACAACAAATTTGCCCCCAGACTTTTGCTTTGTCTTTTTTGCTTTGGTTGTTATAACCAAACGCTTTGAAGATTTGAGAAAGACAACGAAGGGAGATGGATCTCTCTCTTCGGATTTACAGGAAGGTTTGTCCAATGATCGCTGAGGAGCTTTGCCTTTATCTTTATGATGATTTTCAGCAAAGGGTGCTATTTCTTCCTCCTTTTCTTCTTTTTCATCTTTGTACATTTGAGCATCTGCAAAATGGACTTCTTTGCCTTTGAAGGGCTTTTTGTCTGCAAACACTTGATGTATCGAGCCGTCGTTGCCGACGAACTTGATGCATTGATCTAGAGTTGATGGGACGACACCATTCTCGTGTATCCAGGGGTGTCCAAGAAGGATGTTTTAGCATGAAGGGGTTCTTATTGCATACACAGTGACTTCAAAGATAAGATCACCAATTTGCAACTTGAACCTGATTTTGCCAATGGGCCTTTGAGCGGTCCCATCATATCCAAAGATGGATATAGACGCGTGACTCAGCTTGCTTGGTGGGATGCCCAGCTTTCAAGTGCCGAAGTAGAGATGAGGTTGAGTGCAGAACCTGGGTCGATCTGGACTCTGTGTATCGGCATTTCGTTGATGTACCCTGTGAAGTACAAGGGTCGGTTGTGCTTTGTCTTGCCTAGCAGGAAGTCATCCTTACCGAAGGCAATCGTTGCACTTGCTACTTTTTGTACCGAGAGGCATTCACTGCCTGATCCCTCAGTTTTATTCTTTTCTCCCTTTGAGGGAGTATTCGAGTTTTTGACCCTATTGTCCATTTCAATTTGTAGGACTTGTGGGGCATGTTTGTCAACATCAGCATTTAGCCTTTGCAGCTCTGAAATGAGATTTTCACGAGTGCGTGGAGACATTCGTAATAAGTCAAGGATATAAAGTCGTGCAGGTATGTGTTTGAAGTGCTCAATCAAGTCGTACTTGAAAGCCTCCTTCGGGCCTGCTTGTTCATTATTGTTGCCACTTGGGGCATTTACAACATCTTTTCCCGAAGGATTTACATAAGAAGAAGAAGATTGGTTGTAATTTTTGTGGTAATCCCGGCCAGAATGGGTACCTCTACCAACTTTAAGAGCTTCTTGAGAAGGGTCTTCATTTGGAAGATCGTCCTTGGGGTCCAAGGGTTGATCCTTCTCATTTACTGAAGATGTGTTTGCAGCAGGGTCACCATCCTCAGTGATTGCATTACATGGAGCATTTTCCAGGAGCAAGTCCTGAACAGCATCCAGCAACTTTTCTCTTTCATTGAGTAATTTGTCGGTCCAGACGTCTCGTATGAGGTCAGGTATCTGGGACCAATTGACCATGTCTCCATCGGCTGAAGTTTCTTCAGGATGATCGGTCGGAAGGGCTGTGAGTTGTGATGTCATAGTTTCAGGGGACGAAGGCTGAGAAGATGTTATCTCAGTGGAAGTCACCTGAGAAAATGTAGCTTCGGAAGATATACTATCAGATGTAGCCGGAGAGTACGTGTCTTCGGTAGATGATGCTTCAGAGGCACTATCATCCTGAGCTATCGCATTGCAAGTTGCCCTGATAGGAGATCCCCCCAGAGTGGACTGTTGGGAGTCGGGCTCATCATCAGATGTGAGAGGATCATCCATCCAGCAGCTTTCTTCATTTTCACGAATTGAAGGAGGAAGTACCTGTTGATTTTCAGGGACTTCTAGTTCTGGATTTTGATCGTGAAGTTCTTGCTCTTGTTCTAAGGCAAGGCACTGTAAGATCCTCGTAAACTCCTCAAGATTAGGCATGGGAGCCAAATCTTCTTTTTCGTCTGCCCCTTGTGGTTCAACATGGTTGGGTTCCACTGGAGCGTTGACGGGTGCTGAGTCAACAGGATTTTCTTGAACAGCGCCTTGGTCTTCTTCATCATCAAACCGGGATCCTTGTTGCTGATACGGGTTATACCAGATTACCGGCATAAGATGAGATTTGTGAATCCATTCTTCGTCGGAGAGGTATTCTCCTATTTCAATGGATTCCTCCCACTCGTCGGTGTCACTGGCGGTGTCATTGGACTCGTATCTATCCATGGATAATCCAGTCACCGAATTGCAAGAGTATGATGCCCCTTGCGTAGTTTCATTTCTGAATTGAGGTGGCATGAAATCACCAAGGGTGAATTTTCTTTCCACCTTCGAGCCTTGGATTCTTCCGTTGCCTCCAGCGAAGCAGTGGAAGAGGTCTCTGCTTTTTCAGGGACTTCTTGCTTTGGTTGAGCTTTCTCCCGTTGTTTGAGCTTGTGGATTTGTCTCTTGGCTTGCCTTCGCTGCTGAGCGGTAGGCTTTGTTTTCACGATCTCCTAGTTTTCATCTCCTAGGAGATTGGGATGCACCCATATGGGTTCTCCGTCTGGTGTTGGATAAGGAACCAACTCTTAGGACGTTTGGGTCATTTTTATCACCTTAAAGGAAAAAATGGTCTTCCCCTTTGATGACTTTGAAGTTTTTCCATACGACACCATGTTGACGGAGGCAGACCCATAGTTTTTGTCAAAGGTGATGACCTCGTTTTTCCACATCTCGTTGATCTTTTCTCTCACAACAAAGCATTGATTGAGAGGATGCGAGATAATTTGGTGGAAGGGACAGTACCGAGGATCATTGGTTTTGCCAACATCTCTCTGTCTTTTGGGCTCAGGCAAGGTGAGTTTACCATTTGCTACGAGAGCCTTGAAGATTTCTTCAACATCTTCATCAAACGGGTATTTCTTTTCTACTCATTCTTTGAAGGCATCAGAGAGTTCAGGTTTCTTACTTGCAGCTTTATTTTCAGTTTTCTTTGGCTGTTGAGGAGCTGACTTGGTTTGCACATTAAGAACTTCATTTTTCTTTGGCTTTGAGGTCGTAATGGTAGTCAACTCTTTCCTTGGTGATTGCTGACTGTTGGGGTCTTTGATCACCGCTTCTAAGAGTTCTCCCAGGTTCTTTGATTTGTTATCGATAATTATGGAGCGAATCTTTGCTCTCATGTTGTTACGGCAAATGTCGACCAGCGACGCATGTGGCAGCACATCTGAACATTTGGATGTCATCACCTTCCACTTGTGAATGAAGTCGTATGTTGACTCATTCTCTCCCTGTTTTAGGCTGCAGAGCTGTGCCATAGTGACGGGATGATACTCACCTTTGAAGTGGGTGAGGAAGCGTGTCTCTAGAATGGCCCAATTTTGGATGGAGTCCTCTGGCAAAGTGGAGTACCATCCTCTGAAATTTGACTTAGAGCCTTTTGGAGGTATTTTGAGACCATCTGTAGGCTTAGATCGAAGTTTTGATGTCTTCGACGCCGCCGCCGCTAGGAGCGTCTGTTTGGCTGCCGAAGGAGTGACGTTAGGCCAAATGATGTCGGAATGGCCCGAAACTTCATGTGAACTCCTCTTTTGGTTGTCTTGAAGGATCTATCAGTTTTGAAGTGATTCTGACAAGATCTGATGCTTGAAGCGGCATTGCATGTTTGTAGTAGGATGCGGCTTCATGTGGTTTCTTGATGTTGAAGAGGCAAAGCGACTTTTTTGGTGTCAACAAATGCCCCCTCGAGGTACAGCGACGAGTAGCTTTTGGAGTCGTTGTGCCTCGAAGAGAAACTTGAAGGAGAGTGTTTTGATTTGACCAAGAGTCTTTAAGCATTTTTTTTAATAGCCTTTTGAGTTTCCAGGGGGATTTTATGGTAGTGAGAGAGATCACGTACCATCGCAAGGCAAAGTTTTGAAAATGACAAAAGGGAGTTGGATTTGGGTTTTGGATTTTTGGTTTTCTTTTTGATCTTGTGAACCTGAGGGCTTTATGTGGCGCACCAGGCGATGAAGAAGGATTTTTTGGTTTTTTGACCTTGTGACCTAACAAGCTGTATGTGGCAGGTTACGGGGTTGGGGTTTGATTTTTGGATTTTGACCTTGTGACCCAACAAGTTGTATGTGGCAAGTTGGGGGGTCGGGTTTTGTTTTGACCTTGTGACCCAACAAGTTGTATGTGGCAAGTTGGGGGGGTCAGGTTTGGATTTTGTGGAATGTCAATTTCAAGATATTGGCTTAATTTGGTTCTTGAGGTTAGATGGTTTGGTTTTTTGGAAACTCATGAGGCTTTTTTTTTTTGAATGGTTCAATCGACTCAAAAAAGCCATGGGACCATTTTGTATGCTCTTGGTAAGAGGAATTTTTTTTTTGAATGGAAGCCCCTTTTAGTGCCTAGGTGGTCAAACCTGACTCATGTGGGCTATCCCATGCGACCTTAAGCTTTTAAGGATGGCTTAGATCTCACATGGTGTCATTTTGAAAAGAATATCTAAAAATATCTCTTTTGGATAGAGAATATCTAAAAATATTCTTACTTGGAGAGAATCTCTCAAGTTTCCTTTCTTTAGGGAGATATTTTCTCAAACTATCTCTCTTTGGGAGAGAATATTCCTCATTCCCTTTCTTTTTGGAGAAATTTTCTCAAAGAATCTTCTCTTTGGGAGAAAATATTTCAAATTTCCTTTTTTTTGGGAAGGTTGCTAATTTTTAGCACTTACCACCTTTCTTTTCTCCTTGTTTCCTCTTTTGGTTTGCTCTCTTCTATAATAGCAAGAGGAGATTGGATCTTTGCTTCTTTGCTTTCTTTCTTTGCAAGAGTCTTCATGAGTGCTCCAAGATCAAGAATTCTTCTTCTTCTCCATCAATGGCTTCAAGTAAGTTTTCTTCCTCCACAAGAAATTTTCCATTATAGAAGTAGAATGCATTTTCTTTTCTTTTCTTTTCTTTCTCCTTCCTTTTTTTCTCCTTTTTTTCTCACGTGTTTTCTTTTTCTTCTTTTTTTCCACGTGATTTTTTTTGTTTTTTTTTTCTTTTTACAAGTTTTTTTTTCTTTTCTTGGCTGTACGAACAGGTCTGTACGGACCTAGCCGTACAGTCATGTGGCAGTGGGCCACGACCTGCTGCCATTTTCTTTTTTTTGAATAAATCTCTCTCTCTCTCTCTCTCTGTTTTTTCTTTTTTTTTTTTTTTTTTTTTTGCTTCTCTCTTTTTTTGCTCACCAAGATAATGAGGTTTATGCATTCCAAGATGTCCATGCATATTTCTTTTTTTTTTTTTTTTATGCATCAAGATAGATGGCTAGAATTTCTAGGTCAAGTCAACATGAATTTTGACTTTGACAGAGTTTGATTGGTTTTGACCAAGTTGGGTTGGAATTGATCAAACTTTGGTTAAAGTTTTCCTAGCATCTAATGCATGATGATTTTTTTATGCATGCTTTTAGTAAATTGATTGGGAGCATGATGATGCATACCTAGAAATCTTTTGCAAGTTTTGGGATTTGGAGCTCGCAGCAATGTTGAGCCCTTTCCTGATCTTGCTGGATTATTGAGGAGCTTTGAAAGTTTCGAAGTTTGGAGCTCGCAGCAATGTTGAGCCCTTCTTTAACCTTGTGGAGATTTGATGAGATTGGTTTGATCTCAAAGCAATGTTTGAGTTCAAACCTTCTTTAAGGATGCTTCATTGAGCTTGCAGCGGTGTTGAGCTCATCTCCAAGCTTCCTATTTTCTTTGGGATGTTTCCCTTTTCTTCGGAATTGTCCCGGAATAATGCCAAAATTTTGCTAGAATTATCATTTTTTTTTAGCAAAATTATGTCACTTTGATGATTGATTTTTCCTTTTTCATCCTTTGCAGGTAGTTCCTCTAGAATGAACTAGGGCAAAGAGCTTGTTACTAATGCACATCGTCGGTCTACCAGGTCTCCTAATGTGTCCATACAACAAGCCTAGGAGAAGGTCCAGCTTGTAGAGAAGAGCTTGGAAGAAGCGTGGCCTGGAAGCTTTAGATGCTAAGGCCAAGAGTTTGCTTGAGGAGTTGAGTCTTTGGTTGAAGACCATGTGAGACTAAGCTCCTGATTCTTGTAACAAACCTTTTTTCTTCTCTTTTTTTTGGGTACCCGTGTATACACACACATATTCTTTTGGTACTCTTTCTTTCGTAGTGCTTGTGGACATTTTTTTAGCACTTCTCTTTTTTTGTATTCCCTCTTTTCACTCAAATTCTTTTTGTGATCAATTCAAGCAATAGTTAAATGGGAATGTTTGGAAATTTGATCAAAATTTTGTCATTTTGTGAAAAACCTTTTATCAAATGGTTGTTTTGGCGTGAAAGCCGAATTTTGAGATGGTATGAAAGCCGAATTTTGTGGCGTAGGGGCCAAAGTTTTTTTTTTTTTTTTGAAATGGCATGAAAGCCAAAATTTGGGATGCATGGAAGCCGATTTTGTTTGTGGCATGGGAGCCAAAATTTGGGATGGCATGGAAGCCGGTTTTGTTTGTGGCGTGGGAGCCGAAATTTGTTTTTGGCATGGAAACCGGTTTGCTTTTTGGTATGGAAGCTGAAATGTTGTGGCTTTTATAGCCGATTTTATGGCGTTTATAGCCAATTTTGTGGCATTTATAGCCGATTTTGTGGCGTTTATAGCCGAGTTTGTGGCATGAGAGCCGATTTTGTGGCGTTTATAGCCGAGTTTGTGGCATGAGAGCCGATTTTTTATGGCGTTTATAGCCTATTTTTTTTAAAACCATGTTTTGTTTTGTTGGCGTGAAAGCCAGGTTTTGTGGCATTTATAGCCGATATTTGGCGTGAAAACCGGGTTTTTGGCATTTATAGTCGAGGTTTTAGTTTTCAAAAATGCAAGTATCGACTAAAAGTCGCCTCCCTGCTGAATGGTCTTGTAAGTTTCGATGGAATGTCGCCTCCTTGCTCATTCGGTTGCGAGTATATATGGAATGTCGCCTCCTCGCGAATTTGGGCGCAAGTATCGACTAAGCGTCGCTTCCTTGCTTTTGTCTCAAAAATTTTGGTTTTGTGGGTATCGATGGAATGTCGCTTCCCCACGATTTTTGAAATTTGAGGTTTTTTTTTTTTTTGAACCTCGGTTTTTCATTTGACTTTTGGGTTTGTGGATATCAACTGGAATGTTGCGTCTCCACGATTTTTGAAATTTTGCAAGTATCGACAAAGTGTCGCTTCCTTGCGATTTTAAAATTTTGGAAGTATCGAATGGGGTTCGCATCCTTCCAATTTTTGGGTTTTGCGAGCATCGACCGAGCGTCGCTTCCCCGCGGTTTCTAAAAAACCTTTTTTTTTGTTTAAAGACACGAGGGTCGTAAATTTTGACTTAAAACCGTTTTTTGGTTGTAAAAGTCAGGGTGGACTAGGGTGGAAATTCCTGAGTCCTAATTTTGTTTCAAACCATGAATTTCGGGTTCAAGGATAGAAAATTTGGTCAAGTCCGGGAAGAGGCTCCTAAACTTCGATATTTGGATTTTTTTGAACAATGAAACTATGAAAGTAAGCATTGTTTTGAACTCTTAGAGATCTCAACATAAGGATGAAAAATCTAGAAGAGGCGGGTTTGACGAGCGAGTACCTGAGAATAGGCTTTGGCCGCGCAGGCACTGCTCTAACCCGATGGTGGAAGTCTTCAAGGGTAGTACTGCTTCAAGAATTTACCGTTGATAGGCAGCATACATCTGTCGCCCTCCATGTTTAGAAGTGCGTATGTGCCATTGGAGAAGACTTTGTCGATGACGAAGGGCCCCTCCCATTTTCGCTCAAGTTTGCCTTTGGATTTGTGGGCAAAAACCATTGGCCTTACTGCAATAACCAAGTCGCCCTTTTTGTAGGCGCGTTGCCTGACCTTCTTGTCGAAAGATCCTGCCATGCGTGCTTGGTACAACTCAATGCTTTGTAAGGCTTCGAGTCATCTTTCGTTGAGATTGTCCAATTTTTGGAGTCTCAGTTTAACATTGCTTTCTTGCGTCATGTCATTTTGCAAAGATACCCTTAAGGAAGTTGTACTTCCAAAGGGACAACAACTTCACATCCATAGACCAAAGAGAATGGTGTGCTATGGGTTGGCCCTCGAACGGTGGTTCGATAAGCCCACAAAGCTTCTGGTAGTTTGTCTCCCCAGTCACTTTTGTGACTAGAGACCATTTTCTTGAGGAGTTTGCAGAGTTTCTTAATGAAGGCTTCTGCTAGTCCGTTTGCTGCTGGGTTGTACGGAGTCGAAGGACAACTTTGGATTTTGTAATTGTCGCAAAACCTGTAGACTCAGTGATCTCGGAATTGTGGTCCGTTATCATGGACGAATCTTTTAGGTATGCCGAAGCGACAAATCATGTTGATGCGCAAGAATTGAAGGACTGATGAGGTCTTCATTTCACTGAGCGCAAATGCTTCTGACCACTCGGAGAAATAATCTGTAGCTGCGAAGATGAAGCGATGGGCTTTGCTTAACGGGGGAGAGATAGGACCTATGATGTCCATACCCCAGGCTTCGAAAGGCCATGAGATTGCTGTAAGATGTAGCCATTATGGAGGCATATGGACATAGTCTCCATGAACTTGGCATTGGCAGCAGCGTTTAGCAAATTGCATGGCGTTAGCTACCATGGTAGGCCAATAATAACCTAACCTTTTTATCTGATCGTAGAGCTTGGGACCAGCTTGATGAGTTCCACAAAGACCAGCATGAACTTCTTTGAGCGTTTCCTCGGCCTCTTGTTGTGATAAGTAGGGTAGAAGTACTCCATCGAAGGATTTTTTATAAAGTATTTTTGAAGGTATATCCAAATGAAAGTTTGGGGCTCGCCTTTGAATGCTTACTCGTTCTTTTGGATCTTCAGGGAGGATTCCAAACTTGGTGTAATCAATGAACGGATCTCTCCAGTCGCCGATTGGAGGTTTGAGGATGGAGATCCGACTTCCGACCAATTGGTGGCATTCAGCAACTGCTCGGTGTGTGTTAAGAGGATGGAGAATCATTCTCTGACACACTGTAATTTGCATGTTCTCCCCTTCTTGGATTGCCATGGATGCGGCAAGTCCGGCTAGGGCATCTGGACGGATGTTCTCACCTCTAAGGATATGGGTGATGTGACAGATGTCAAACCTTTGGCGAAGTGATTGTGCCTTGTTGTAGTAAGTCAACAAATTAGGCTTCCTGACTACAAATTTCTGATTCATCTGGTTGACGATCAGTTGAGAGTCCCCAAAAGCTTCCAGCATGGTGATTCTAGATTCTAGGGCGAGTTCCAATCCTAGAATCCGGGCTTGGTACTCAGCTGCATTGTTTGAGCATGGTTCCAGTAGCGAGAAAGCGTGTGGAATCATGTGCTTGTCGGGGCTCAGAAAGAGGATGCCAACTCCCAAGATCAGCTTTCTTTTTTCATTTGTCCTGGTTGCACCGTCAAAGTACATGTCCCAGGAGGCATTTGGTGAGAAGGTCTCCACGTTGTAGACAGGTTCGTCTAGGAGATCATCTCTGAGTGGGGAATCTTTAGGCAACGGATGCTCTACAAGAAAGTCTGTTAGAGCTTGGCCTTTGATTTTCTTTTGTGGTACATACTTGATATCAAATTGTGATAGGAGGATGGACCATTTTGCCAGTCGGGCATTGAGTGAACCTGCTTTTGTGACAAGGACCTTTAAGAGGTTGATCCTCGAAATCAGGTATACCGTGTTGGACAGCAGATAGTGACGCAGCTTTTGTACGGCGAACATCACTGCAAGGCATTATTTCTCAACTGGAGAGTAGCGATGCTCCGCGCCTACCAACATGCGGCTGAGGTAGTGTAGAATCCAAATAAGGGCTCAAACATTTCTGCGAGCGCTAAATCCGAAAAGGAGGGGATGAAACTATCTCAAATTTGATTCCAAAGAAAAGATTTTTTTTAAGGAGTTTTTTTTTGAAGATTTTTTTTTGGAAATCCCTATCAGACTCATCAAAGAGAAAAGATGACCCATTCCCCAATAAGAACAATAGCTGCGAACATTTCTGTGAGCTTTCAAGTTCAAAGAGGAAAGGATTAAAGTTTCTCAAAATTGAATCCAAAAAAAGAGAAATCAGATTCTTTTTTCTTTTTTTTCTTTTTTTTTTTGAAATGAGAAAGAATGGAAATATGTTCAAAGGTAGAAATCTTCCAAAACTCCCATCTCATGTTTTTTTTTTTTGGATGCAAGATCCAACATAGGCCGCCAACTAGAAAGGAGCCAAAGAATTTAAGCATCGCGTTTTCTAATGAATTGGTCCCACCCGGTATGCCAGCTTGATGGACCTGGAATTTTTCCTTCCTCTCCTCTCCCATCCGTCCCCGGGGTCACCGAGAGGATCCGAATGGATGAAAGAAAGGGGGGAGAAAGATGGGCATCTATATTTTAGTATGGGTATGCCGGATTTTCTATTCAACTTGGAATTTAGAAATGGTGATCCGTAAAAGGCGATTTGCAAATCTCATCAATGAAGAAAGACAAGAAATGTGATTTTTTTGTCTATTAAAGAAAATAAAAAATACAACGGAAAAGCAAGAAAGGGAATATGACTTCTTAGGAGATCGTGGGGACCAGTTCAGATCAACGGTTGCAAGTCATGTATGGGCTTCACCATTGTCCTTCAGATGAGAACGCTTGATGCTTTGATTCTTTGGCTTGGCTTGGACTTCAGTTTTTTAGAGGATAACGACTAAGGGAAGGTCCTATACCCAATAAAACAACGAAGAAATGGGCTGAAGAGCCGAGTCTTGGCCATGTTGAATAAGAGAAGAGAAGGCTTTTTCTTGGGGGGAAGTGCCCCTGAAGGGACTTCAATCAGCTTTTGGTGTTTGTTGTAGTAGAGTTTCTTCAAAGTAGCAGGGCTTTGGGCATTGGTAGCCGGGATTCGGGCTTGTTTCTTCATGGAATCACCTCCTTTTATAGGCATTGGTAGCCTTTAGGTGATTTTATGGGCTTTAATGCATTTAAAGCCACATAATCGGAGGAGTTACAAGTTTTAATTCCTTTATTTTGTAACTCCTTTTTCTTGGCTTTTGATTGGCCGGCGGAGATAATGGGCATTTAATCGCCTTTAATCTCCATGATGAGAGGAGTTTCATAACTTTAATGTCATGATGACTTGGACTTGTAACTCCCATTTCCTTGAATCTGATTGGGTCGTCCAAAATAATGAGTTAATGACCGCATTTAGTTGGGTCAATTAACAGCATTAAGTGGTCGTCGAGGATTTGAAGAGTCGCGGGCCGTGCCGCGTCTTTTGGAATTCTTCTTGCGATGATCGACGATGTATCTTCATGTTGATCGATGTAGGATGATCATGCAACTTCAGACATTGGTTGATACCAGCGGGCCGATGACATCTGTCTTGTCGATTTCTCGATCGATCGGACAGAAAGTGTACTTTCTTGGTCGGCCGGTTGAGATCTTGGAGAGATCTTTGGAGCGATCGATGACGATTTCTTGCTCTTGACGGCGGATCCGAGATGTCAACGAAGATCAGCCAATTTCGAGCATCAAAAATCAAGTTTTCAGGAATTGATAGGGGCTGGAACTTCCGAAATGCAAAAGAGGACGGAAAACGGGGTCACCAGGCAACAAATTCGGTGACCCGGATTTCCATGGTCGCCGGCGGCAACCATGGGGATTGGTTTCCTTTTGGTCTTCGTTTCTCGGCCGTTCTTTGGTCTTTTTCGCCGCCGTTTTCTCCTGGATTTCTCCTCACATTTCTCCTCATTTTTTGGTTTGGTTCTCCTGAAGAAAACCCGACGAGAAGTCGTGCAAATCAAAGCACAAAGTTTCCTATTTTTTGGAAAAGCCGAAGACTTTGCTGTGCAAAGTTGCCGATTTTTGTCAAGAGTTGAAACTAGGTCAAACGATGTCGGAATGACTTGAAATTTGACGTGAAGCCTCCTGAGCAGTAGATAGGACCAACCATGGGATCTTGCTTGAGTTTTGAAGCCGTTTGGGGTCCCGTTGCTGCTAGGCTTGATTTTGTCGCGAGGAAGATGTCGTGCTTTGATGTGTGGTCAACCGATGTCCGATGGGCCTGAAATTTGATAGGGAACCTATTGGAGTCATTTTGTGATGATCCATTAGCTCCGATTTGGATGTCTTGGTCCTAGAGTGCTCCGCCGCAGGAATGACCTAAAATTTGACGTGCAACCCTTTTGAAGCATATTTGAAGCCGCCCATGTGCTCCGTTTGATGAGTAATGGTCCCGATGGTTCTCGTCGCCGAGAGCTTGATTTTCTTTCGGAGCGTCAAAGCCGGGTCAAACGTTGTCGGAATGACCTGAAATTTGACTTGGAGCCTTTTGGAGGTATTTTGAGACCATCGGTAGGCTAAGATCGAAGTTTTAATGTCTTCGACGTCGCCGCTGCCAGGAGCGCCTGTTTGGCTGCCGGAGGAGTGAAGTTAGGCCAAATGATATCGGAATAGCTCGAAACTTCTTGTGAACTCCTATTTTGGCTGTCTTGATGGATCTATCAGTTTTCAAGTGATTATGACAAGATCTGATGCTTGAAGCGGCATTGCATGTTTGTAGTAGGATGCGGCTTCATATGGCTTCTTGATGTTGAAGAGGCAAAGCGACATTGTTTGGTGTCAACACCCACAATCCTACTACCACGTAACCAAGACACCGAGGTGTTGACCTACAGTTGGCCTCACTCATTGGTGACTCAAAGCAAATGAATAGACAGAAACTTGAGTTCATCAATGTCTTAGGATTGAGAGCCTATTGCTAGGGAATTATGAGAGCAGTCCTTAAATCGAGACAGTATTTCATAAGGTGCTTCTCATGGTCCTTTAATACATCCAATGTACCAGCACTATGGTCCAGAATCTTACATTCTGATGATCGAGACAAATCACACTATCTCATTGTGATCAAAGTGCTGTAACCTTATCAGATGAGATGCTCAGTCTTATCAATGGTTGTGGATCTCATCCATATACATATATCACATCTAATATACTAATGGGACCCAGTTCATCTCATGAACCATTATGTCATATGTATTGGTCATGTGCATTAAGTAATAAACACCATTCATCTCATGAAAGGAAAGCATGATTCTATTGATAAATAAAGAAATTAATCAATTTATTACATCAACTGATGGATTGAGACGATACTATCTAACAATTGAGAGGGGCCAGGTATGATGGCTTCGCAGATGTTCGGGACCTCCTTTGTTTTGGTGAAGGTCTTGGGGACCAAGTCTCAGGGTAGACCCGGTTCTCTGCAGGTTGAGGCTTCGTGGGGTTGCCACGGGCTTCAGACTTCTTCGTGTTCGCCCTTGGTGTCATGGCAGTGACACGTTGCGGGGCGATCTTTTGCTTCTTAGCATGTGCGGTTTCTTCTATGGGAAGTGGGAACGGTCCCAGCGACCCGAAGATGATAGTCCAGGGAGTAGAGGTCGACCCAGTGTTTTGAGATTTGTCGAGGGAGGTGACGCTTCTGCAGTTAGCAGGGCGCTTATGAGTGCGCTTGTTCTGTTTCTCTTGGATCATGAGCTGGTACTTGTTCTCATCGAAAGTGATGGTTAATGAAGCTGTCATTGTTAGTTTTGGAAAACTTCTAAAACAAGACCACGTCCATTAGTAATCATAAGAATATAGTGATCATAAATGGGAAAGAACTATGGTTTTGTCTTTTCAAATCGCTCAAGGGAACATGGCCCAGTCCAAGCGAGGTGAAGAAGGCAAAAAGCCATAAAGGATACAATTGTTTTGAATGCAAGTACAAGAGGCTCAGAGCGAGCATTCCAGTGACTGCTAGAAGCAATTGTAGACCTTAATTCAAATTACCAAGAAGCGAGACTCACTTGAGATAAGATGATACAAGGTTGGAGATACAAATGTGTCGGTCGCGAATACAGTAGACCCAGAAGGGCGTACTAGCACCGCTAGGCACAAATGTTGCAAATCGCATCCTTGGAATAGACACGAGATGAGATTTTGTGAAAGATCAAAATCAGATTCATAAAAGGGTGCAAATGGTGTTCCAATCCGAATAAGGGCTCAAACATTTCTGCGAGCGCTAAATCCAAAAAGGAGGGAACCAAAATTTCTCGAATGTGAACCCAAAAGTGACGAAAGTTTTTTTTTTAAAGTCCTTTTATTTTGAATTTTTTTTTTGTTTTTTTTTAAATGAGAAAGAATGGAAATAAGTTGAAAGGTGGAAACTTTCCAAAAATCCCATCTCATGTTTTTTTTTGGATGCAAGATCCAACATAGGCCACCAACTAGAAAGGAGCCTAAGAATTCAAGCATCGCGTTCTCAAATGAACGGAGTCCCACTGGGTATGCCAACTTGATGGACCCGATTTCCTTCCTTTCCTCTCCCATCCGTCCCCGAGGTCACCAAGAGGGCTAAACGGAGGGAGAAGAGGAGGGGGGGAGGCGGGTATCAACTTTTTTGTACGGGTATGCCAGATTTTCTATTATACTTGGAATTTAGAGATGGTGATCTGGAGATCCACCTTCGCAAGTAGAAAGGAAATCAATCCTTTTTCTAACTTTCCATTGCACATATATTTAAGAAAAGAGACAAGGTTTTTAAAATGCCATGAGAGGCGATTTCATTTTGTTTGCCGTGAAAGGCGATTCTGTGCTGTAGGAGGCGATTTTGTGCCATGAAAGGCGATTTACAAATCTCATCAATGAAGAAAGACAAGAAATTTGATTTTTTTTCTCTTAAAGAAAATACAAAATACAACAGAAAAGTAAGAAAAGGGATCTAACTTCTCAAGAAATTGCGGGGTCACGTTTTGATCGACGGTCACAAGTCCTTCAGATAAGAAGATACGATGCTTTGATTCTTTTGGCTTGACTTGGAGTTCGGTTTTTTTAGAGATAAGGACTGAAGGAAGGTCCTGTATCCAATAAAAAATGAAGAGACAGGCTGAAAAGCCGCGTCTAGGCCATGTTGAATAGTAGAAGAGAGGGCTTTGCCTTGGGGGGGGAGTACCCCTCAAGGGACTTCAATCACCTTGTGGTGTTTGTTGCAGCAGAGTTTCTTCATAGCTTCGGGGAATTCTGAAAGATCTTTCTGGCTGATTTTTCTCTAATTTGTCTGATACGGATTTCTTCTTGGAATGCTCTCCTATTTATAGGCCTTTGGTAGCCATTAGGAGGATTTATGAGCTTTGATAGCTTTAAAGCTTCATGATGGGAGGAGTTACAAGTTTTTATTTCTTGATTTTGTAACTCCTTTTTCCTTGAATCTGATTGGCCTATGGAGAATGATGGGCTTTTAATCGCCTTTAATCTCCATGATGAGAGGAGTTTCATGGCTTTAATGCCTTGATGGCTTTGACTTGTAACTCCCGTTTCCTTGCTTCTGATTGGGCCGTCCAAAATAATGAGTTAATGACCGTATTTAGTTGGGTCAATTCACATCATTAAGTGGTCAACGGGGATTTGAAGAGTCGCGGGCCGTGCCGCGTCTTTTGGAATTCTTCTTGCGATGATTGACGATGGATCTTCATGTTGATCGATGTCGGATGATCATGTAACTTCTGACATAGATTGCTAACAGCGGGCTAGTACCATCTGTCTTGTCGATTTCTCGATCGGTCGGACAGATACTGTACTTTCTTGGTCGGCCGGTTGGCGATCTTGGAGCGATCAATGATGATTCCATGCATTTGACGGCGGATCTGTGATGTTGACGAAGATCAGTTGTTTCCGAGCACCAAAAATCAAATTTCAGGAAATCACAGGGGCTGGAACTATCAAAAAGCGAAGAGGATTGGAAAACGGGTCTTCCGGCGGAAATCCGGCGACCCGGATTTCCAGGGTTGCCGGCGACCATGGGGTAATTTTTTTCCCATTTGGTCGCCATTTTGTTGGCCGTTTTTCGAGCTTTTTGTTTCTTTTTTTCTCCTGTATTTTTCTTGACGTTTTTCCTCATTTCTTGGCTTGATTCTCCGGAAGAAATCCTGACGAGAAGCCGTGCAAATCGGAGCACAAAGTTTCCTATTTTTTTGGAAAAACCGAAGACTTTGTGGTCGATTTTCCGTCAAGAGTCGAAACTAGGTCAAATGATGTCGGAATAACCTGAAAATTGAGGTGAAGCCTCCTGAGCAGTAAATGGGACCAACCATAGCTTTGGTTTGAGTTTTGAAGCCGTTTGGGGTCCCGTCGCTGCTAGGCTTGGTCTCGCTGCGAGGAAGATGTCGCGCTTTGATGTGCGGTCAATCGATGTCCGATGGACCTGAAATTTGACAGGGAGCCTATTGGAGTCATTTTGAGATGATCCATTAGCTCCAATTTGGATGTTATGGCCCCGGGGTGCTCCGCCGCCGGTAACCTTGATTTTCTTTCGGAGCGTCAAAGTCGGGTCAAACGTTGTCGGAATGACCTAAAATTTTACGTGCACACCCTTTTGAAACATGTTGAAGCTGCCCATATGCTCCTTTGATGAGTAATGGTCCCGGTGGTTCTCACCGCTGAGGGGCTTGATTTTTTTTTGGAGCGTCGAAGTTGGGTCAAACGTTGCCTGAATGACCTGAAATTTGACGTGGAGCCTTTTGGAGGTATTTTGAGACCATCCGTAGGTTCATATCGAAGTTTTGATGTCTTCGACGCCGTTGCTGCCAGGAGCGCCTGTTTGGCTGCCGGTGGAGTGAAGTTAGGCCAAATGATGTTGGAATGGCCCGAAACTTCATGTGAACCTCTCTTTTGGCTGTCTTGGAGGGTCTTGCAGCTTTTGTTTGATTCTGACAAGATCTGATGCTTGAAGCAGCATTGCCTGTTTGTAGTAGGAAGCGGCTTCATGTAGCTTCTTGATGTTGAAGAGGCAAAGTGATTTTTTTGGTGTCAACATCGAGAGTGCCTGCGAAAGTGACTTTTGTTTTCTTAGGTTAGATTTGGTTAGATCAGTCAACTTCACCTTTCACATCTTTTGCTAGGGACTAGGAAGATGCTAGTTTGGGGGTGTGATAAGTCCAAACTATCACATATTTAAATAATTAATTCATATAAATTTGTGGACTTAATTAAAATAAAATGCATTGAATTCATAGATTTTCTCAAAATCATGCAATTAGAGTCTTTTGGTTGGATTTAAGTAAAAATCTCATAAAAATGGATGTCTTGGTGAAATTATCAAATTCTACATTTTTGTCAAAAGATTTGAGTTTTGATCATGTGATTGATCACAAGGGGACTCCACCCTATTTGAGCACTTTCATTCACCATCATTAACTTAACTAGGTAATGCCGGTGGGATTTAATTTTATTGCATTTAGATAATCACCATGCATCATCATGTGACCTGACTTATAATATTGGACCCATCGCTTGTATTTAAGTCCGAGTAAACAGTATCCAAAAGTTGGATTTTAAACATTGGATGATTATTAATTTAATAAATTTATACACTCTAGAGAACCATGCATGTTATGACCCACTCAGTGGGCCCATATTAACACCACTATCATCATGTTTATAAATTGTCTTATGTGTAGCCCAAAATGGGACCACAAGGGAGAAGCATGTCCATGGATCATTCCAAGTCATTACAAGGCGTAGTGGGACCCATTCTTATTGCTAGTTTGAAAAAAAAATCTCAAGATGCAATTTTGAGAAATTTCAATACAAATTGAAAGAAGGAGAACATCCAAGCCTCCTCAAATCCATAAGATTTCAAGTCCAAGTAGGGCCATTTTCAACAAAGAATCAACCCAAATCAAGGAGATTATAATGGGGCCTAAGTGAAAAGTTTCAAAAGGATTGAAGAGTCCCAAATGGTTTTGTGCAACAACAAGAGATAAGGAACCCAATTTCAAGATCCAAAATTCAAGGAGTTCAAGTTAGAGAAATTAAAAAAAAAGAAAAAGAGGAACTCCTCCCATATCTCACGTGAATCAATCTCTATTCCTCTCCTAATTTTTCTCTCTTTATTCTCTCCCTCTCAATCTCTAACTCCCTCATCTCTATTTTTCTCTCTTTCTCTCTACCATCTCTATCCCTCACATTTTTTATTTCTCTCCCATCTCCACCCCCACACGTCCATTCTCTCTCTCACTCACATCCCATCTCTTTCTCTCCCCTTTTTACTACTTTCCATCTCTCTCTCTCTCTCTCTCTCTCTCCATCATCTACATCTCTCACTTATTATACAAGGCCCAAAGAAAAAAAAATTGGAAGAAGAAGAAAAATGGAGGGGTAGATTTGCTACTTGTAATCTAAGGAGAAAGGGTGTAAGTTGATTTATTTTAATTGATTTTATGGGTGAACAATTTTAATTCAAAATTTTATTTTCAATTTATTAATCTATTTTCTTTATTTATGTCTTTTTAATGCTTTATGTTTTAATGATATATTGCATGCTTAAAGTCTGCTAAATACTGAAAATAATCGAAGGAGACTAGAGTCTTTTTGAAATTTCTCAAATATTAATAAATCTGATTTTTCAGATTTTGAGCCCTTAAAGAAATCACCCATATTTTCAGTATTTAGAAAATAACCGAACCATGACCCTTAGATTGCCAGGCTCTCATTCAATCTTGAATTTCAATTTAATTATTTTTGAATTTTTTTATCTCTCAAATTGGTTTTCTGATTATTTTTATGGTGGATGCAGTTTTTAGCATAGATCTATTAGATTAGGTCTCTAGTTTAGGAATTTTTTTAATCGGGTTGTAATTAATTTTATTCATATCTGTGATTAATTTTTAATTAAAGTAGGATTTGTATTTTTTATAGATTTTTGATAGGCTAGTACTAGTTTTCCAATAGGATAGGTACATCGTGATCATTGGTTCCCTGTGGATCGAACCGGTTTCACCGGTTATTACTACAATCGTGATGACCCTACACTTGGGGAACGATGATCTTTGGCTTTTCAAAAAAATAGGAAACTTTGTGCTCCGGTTTGCATTGCTTCTTGTCAGGTTTTCTTTAGGAGAATCAAGCCAATAAATGAGGAGAGATGTCAAGAAAAATACAAGGAAAAAACAAACAAAAAAGATTGAAAAACGGTCGAGAAACGGCTGTAAGACCCCGACCCGAGTGAACTCGATTAGCATTAATTAAGTCGTGTGTTAGTTCTAAGCTTGATTAGTAGTCTTTTAATAAGTTGGGTTTGGAATAGCTTTTGATATAGTTTAGGGGAATTTTGATTGCTTGTGATTAGTGGGGCCCTTTGGGGGTTCCTTCTTTATGACTTTGCATGTGCTTGAGGATTTATCGGAGATTTTGCATTCATTGTTTTAATCCCGTTCTATTTGTATTGTTAATCCCTACAACTTTCATGTTGATCCCGTCCCCGTTCGAGATCCCGAAACTCGATTCCCTAGTATTGAGGGCAAAACAGTCATTGCACACCAAATCTATACCCAAAATTTGATATTCCCGAAACTCGTGAAACATATACTTTTTGAAAACTAGATATTTCGACGATCACTTTTCTCTTCTTCGTCGAATTCATTAGAAGCCCCGAAGCCAAGATTTCTGCCCTTGAATGTCTTAAGTAGTGGGACCCATTTCCATTGCTTATATAAGGAGACCCATCTTCCCCATTTCACCTTTTCCAGCACAAAAGGCAGCCTAGGGTTTGTTTGGCAACTTTTCTTCTTCTTCTTTCTCTCTCCATCTCAATCTCCTACTAATCTTGCACCAACATCAAAATGGAGATCATTATCTTCTTCCTCATCACCATGGCTCTCTATTGATACCATTTGTGAAGAAAACCCTCCATTCCAAGATCTTCATTGAGCTTACTCTTGCCATTAGAGGACCTTACAAGTAAGTAATCATTCCCTTCTTCTAGATTTGTATTCTTCTAGGCTTAGAGAAGATTCATTTTCATTATTGTGAGGTTTCCCTTTCTATTTCATTGTTTGACCATTTTAGTGTTTGTTTGTTTTGGGGATTTTGTTCATAGCTTGAATCTTTGGCTTGGAAGAGTATAAGAGCTTGATTTGCTTATTAGAAGACCTAAGGCAAGTGGATGATTTGATTTTTATAAGCTTTCAATGATTTTGGTATTTTCCACTCATGCCTATTTATTGCATTGGTTTGAAATAAATGTCCATGATGGAGCTTTGGTAGTGCATTTATGTCATATAAGTGTATTGGTGAATGGCATTTAATTCCTTCTTGTTTATACCAAATGTACTCTATTGTGAAATGGTTTCCTTATTTCTTTCTTTGTATTGGATTTGATGTTGATGGAGGAGGTGATGGAATGAACACATATTGGAGTTGTGGAGAAGTGTAGATAGTTGCATTGGAGGAGCTTTTAGCTCAGTTTTATTGCAAGGATTAAGTGGAAGTGAGGAGAATGGTTTTGAGGAGGAAAAATGGCTCAAATCTGAACACAGTGGGTGTTTCCCGCACCTGGCGGTCAGCCAGCGGTCACCTGTCGGCTAGCCGTCTAGTGATTGGCGGCTAACCGCCAGCTAGCCGAACAATCGCGGTTACCGTTCCAGAGAGCAACATTTCCTCCTGAAAACACAGTTAGCCTCACGGTTAGCCAGCGGTTAACCGTCGAACCCATCGGCGGCTAACTGCCAGCCGACCGACCGACTCGGTTGCTTTTCCAAGGAGCAACATTTTCTCCTGAAAGTACGGTCAACCTCACGGTTAGCAAGCAGCTAACCGCCGAAAGCCAGCCAAACCATTTCGGTTACAATTCCAGTAACCTGTCTTTCTGTCAGGCCAACCGTGGTCAGCCAGCGACTAACCGCCATTTGACCGCTAGGTAACTGAAATTACCCAGACAACCATTCCAGAGAGCTCCTCACTAGAGCGAAGTCTCCGGTTCGCTCGAGCGATGAGCTTTGTCGGTCAAAAGGGATTCAGTAAGCATTGTATGAGGCGATTTGAGAAAGAAACCATATCACGAAGATGTCATTCGAAGTTTTGAAAATTCAAAGTGTATAAGAAGCCCGGAATGTCCCCCAAACTCAAAGAGTACCGAATTATTATTAGATCGACATACGGGATCCCTATTCACTTCAAACAAATCTTGAACCCGATACTTTACCCGAAATTTCAATTGTTTATTGTACTTTATCGATCCCGAGATTTATACTACATGCCTTGTTTTCCCGAAAGCATTGAATTACACTTGAAATAGTTACTTGTCTTGAACTGCATTGCACCACATGAAATGACAGTGTGCCCTCGAGCACCCCCGTCCTGCTCACCACATGAAATGACAGTGTGCCCTCGAGCACCCCCGACATACGGGATCCCTATTCACTTCAAACAAATCTTGAACCCGATACTTTACCCGAAATTTCAATTGTTTATTGTACTTTATCGATCCCGAGATTTATACTACATGCCTTGTTTTCCCGAAAGCATTGAATTACACTTGAAATAGTTACTTGTCTTGAACTGCATTGCACCACATGAAATGACAGTGTGCCCTCGAGCACCCCCGTCCTGCTCATTTATTTATTTGTACTTGATTTACTTGCATATGTCGTGATTTGTTATTTGACCTATTAGTCGGCACCACTAAGTTTGGATAACCCTGTTGGTCTGATCCACCGACTTGGAGATCCCCCCTCTTGTCCCACTAGCTGCAGTTTGGATCCTGCTACCTGGTTATTACCGTGGTCTTGTCTCGATGCCGCAGATTGCTACTGTGGTTCTCGATGCCCGGCTCGCTACCGTGGTCATGTATACTATATGTATATGTATTTATAAGATCCACTATTTCTCTTCACCTCGAGTGACTGAGATCAGTGCCTAGTTATTGCTTTGTCACTTTACTGACAGAGGACTTAGCTTCGTGTGGTTGACATCTTGCTTGTTTCCCGTTTCCTTGGTTACCCTACATGTTTTATGATGTTTACTTGTATTTGAATAAATGTTTTATCTCGTTTACAGAAATTGTTATTTAAACAGGTTTAAATGCTTTTGAAGGTAAATTCATTTATTATCATATTGTCATTGTATTTTACCCATTTGCCAAACCGTCGTGTTTGACCAACTTTTTGGTACTCAGGTCCTGTTGTTGGTTATCCCGAGGAGGAGCACGAAGAGCCGGTCGGAGAACCGCAACAGTTAGTTGAGTGGCGTGCTGACGATGTCATTTAGACATTGGATTGCTAGAGAGAGATAACATTTTGGGAAAACTTTTAACCATTCGTTTGGGGATCGGTATTTTGTTATATTGGCCTTGTTGGCCTCTAATTTTGGGAAATGTAATTAAAGGATCTTTGTATAAACTCTAACTTACTTTTGGGTAACATGCTAATGATCACTGTTCATTCTGATGCGGTACTATACTTGTGTTCTTTTCTTTATGATTAGAAATGGATTGAACATTTGATTTGCTACACGCTTCCGCACTTAATAGAAATATTCATATATGATTGTGATATCCTCACCGCGGACACCTATGGGAAATTAAGTAAGTGTGTGCACCTTGTTGACGCACTCTACATAATAACCACTCACTCACCACACTACCATCTCAATTAGCCTCCCGATCCCGGATTTGTCCTTCAGGCCCGGTCCGAGGTCGCGACAACGGCGATCTCGGAAATCCGGGTTGTCGGATTTCCGCCGGGTGGCCCGTTTTCCGACCCTTTTCGTGTTTCGGGAATTCCAGCACTATGGTTTTCCGAAAATCTGATTCTTGATGCTTGAAATCGACTGTTCTTCATCAACATTTTGGATCCGCCGTCAAAAGCATGAAATCATCATCGATCGCTCCAAGATTGCCAATCGGTTGACCAAGAAAGTACACTTTCTGTCCGACCGATTGAGAAATCGATAAGACAGATGTCACCGGCCCACTGGCACCAATCAATGTCTAAAGTTGCATCGCCATCCGACATTAAACAGCATGTGGATCCATCGGCGATCGTCACGAAAAGAATTCCAAAAGACGGGGCACGACCAGTGACTCTTCAAATGCCCTGGCGACCACTAAATGCTGTTAATTGATCTGTTTTATGACAACTTAATGCAGACATTAACCCATTATTTTGGACAGCCCAATCAAAATCAAGCAAATGAGAGTTACAAATCCAAGCAATCATGGCATTAAAACCATGAAACTCCTCTCATCATGGAGATTAAAGGAGATTAAATGCCGATCATTCTCCATTGGCCAATCACAAGCCAAGAAAAAGGAGTTACAAATAAAAGTAAAACTTGTAACTCCTCCCATCATGGAGCATGAAGGCCATCAATTCTCTCATCATGGGTGGTCAATTGATTTTGTTTTCATGCACCATTCTTGTTACATATCATGGTTTTCAAAATCTTTTGATTATAATTTCATCATGTTTGATTTGCTTTTTGCTCACATATGTCTTGCATTGCATTTCTTTACATGATTAATTGATTGTGTTTTTAAAAGCTTTCATAGCTAATTTATACATGATCAATTGTTGTTGAATCATTTGTGTAGATGTCATAGTAAGATTATTTGAACAAATGATTTGAATCAATTCAAGTTTTTCCATGGATTTCTAAGTTATACTTTTATATGGAAAATCATTGTTTTGAAAAATCAACTTGTATGTGTTTCATTTAAGTTATATCTTTTAAAATACAATGTTGAAAATTGATCTTCAAAATCATTCTCTTTATGCTCATTGTTGGATTTTGTTTATCAAAATGATTTGAAGATTGGTTGAATGGAAATGCTCTTTAGCCTCATTAGTTATAATCTTCTAAGCATGTTCCATGTTCTCATTTCCTTTTCTTTTGGTTTCATTATCTTAGAAATGGAAATGTTTGTTGTTTGCATTCTTGCTTATTTGTTTTCATTCTTTTTATATGCAAATGACTATTGGTTCCATGTATGGTTGTGATCTTAGTTATATATGTAGAAACCATACTAGAACCCAAATCCATCCTCTATGCCTTATAGTCATTTCTTTTTGGATGGTTATGATGTTGATTCATGTGAATTCTCTAAGTGATGTCATCCTTATACATGTTTCAACTTCATAGTAGTGTTCTTGATCATATGAAACTCTTTGAAATCCATTCATTGTATTTCTATATGGTTGATGGATATCTTAGATGTTGAATTCATATGATTTTGACACTTTGGAAATTGCATGCTTTACCTAGTCATATCCTTTTGCATTGCAATTTTCCTTGTTCATCACTATGCTCATTAGTCATATCTTTAAAAGTGATGAATATCTATTTATGATGCTTGATGGAATTTTGTGTTTGTCACACCCTTGCTCTTTATCATGTTGTCAAATTCAATTGGTTTCTTTTGGTATAATTTAAGATTGATTTGATTTCTTGTGATTGTGATAGACTTTGTGTACATTGGATTGAGCTTGATAGTTATATTGATTGTTCCATGTCACACACCATTAGCATCATAATGTTCATGTTTTCCACCTATCTTGCTCTTATAGGTATATCTCATGACCACCATGTTTATGTGTTCATAATATTGGTTGGTTATTAGTTGAGGATGGCTTCATGATTGAATTTCATTTCACTCATTCTTGCACATCAATAGTCATATTTATTGATTGAATGAAATGATTTCAAAACTTACATAGCATATGATTTTCATAGTTATATTGATTGATGCTATGTTTAGTAAACCCCATTTCATCATGGATAGCTCTAATTTGGATTTTTCCTAATAGTTATATTTTTAAATCCATTTTAGAGTGATTGTGTTTAATACACTTTTCTTTAAATCTCAATTGGTATTCTCTGTTTTTCCAATTGGTATCCATGATTGGTTTTCCCATTAGACCTTGCTTTCTTTTGGTAATTTGATCATATTGAGCTTTATAGTTAAATGAATCTAATCCTTTCCTTGAAGTTGACCCTCATTTGGTTGAACCATCTACTTCTTGAACCAAATAGTTATATCTTGTCAAAAGTTTGACAAAAGAAGAGAATGGATTGAGGGGGAGTGTAAACCTTCATAGGAAGTATTAGTTTTGATCAAATTTACCCTTGGATTGTCTTTGAACCCTTAGAGTCTTCTTCCATACATGATAGCCTGTTATGATTATCATTTTCGATTTCTTTTGTTAACAGGTGCTACTAAAAGGTATTTTCCTTGTTTCATGTGTGTAGGTACCTTTGCAATTTAATGGCAAAGGGGGAGAGAACATTCAAGTACTCAAAGATCTCCTATTCTTCAAAAGGGGAGAGAGCATTCAAGTTCTCAAGAAGGGTGAAGAGAATGTCCAAGCTTCCTAAGGGGAGAGTTGTGTATGATCTTCTACAAGGGGAGAGAATGCATATCTTGCCAAAGGGAGAGAGAGGCATGGTCAAAGGGGGAGAGCTAATAGAAGAAAGAAAGCTTGGAGCTAAAGAAGATGCTTGGCCATAAAGAAAGAAAGATTGAAGAATGATCAAGCACCAAGCATCAAGAAGATTGAAGAAAAGAGCCCAAGAGCCCAAGCTAAGAGGAGGAGCATCCAAGAAGATTTCAAGACTTGTCCAGCTGAGGGGGAGCTGAAGACTAAGTGTGTTTTTCATTGGTGAGTGAGTTGCCATCAAATTGCAAAGGGGGAGCTTGTTAGGGATTTTGTATTTGCAATTTGATGGATGCATTTTCACTTTAGCATCATTTGATTTACACACACTTGCATTGTTTTAGAAAACCTTGAAATCTGGTTTTATACATGCATTGCTTTTACGATTTGTAAAAGTATTGTTTTATGCATGTTTTATTTCTAAACTTGGATGCATTGATTTTAGAATCCAAACTCTTTTGAAAACCTAATTCTTCGTGCATTACTTTTGAGAAATCATATTGAGAATTTAGGTTTGTGCCTTGCATACTTTCATCACTTTCAGAATCATTTTTGTATGCATTTTTATGAGAAAAGAGTTTTATCAAATCAAGCTAGCCTTTGGATTTAAAGTTTCGAATCTATTAAGGCCTTGTGTGTTTCATGTTTTTTAAACATCTTCATTTGATTTAAAACATGCTACCAAGCTTAGTTTAGTGGCCCAGAAATCCCCACAAAGAGAAACCTTCAAATATGCCAAAGTTGGGATTTTTTGTCCCAAGGGGGTGGTCCGGCAGTGTCCCCGGTCGACCGGCCCAGAGGTCCCGGTCGACCGGGAACACTGCAGGCCAACTGGGCCCCTGGAGCCCCAACGGTCATTTTTCTGACCGTTGTGTGATCCCGGTCGACCGAGACCTGTTTGCAGGTCGACCGAGGACTAGCCGTTGGACTGTTTTTTATTATAAAGTCCATTCATTTCCAACCTTCTTTGGTGCTTGAAACATGAACCTTTGAGACTATATTGAAGCCAAAGAAAGGGGAAGAAGTTGGAAAGGCTAAAGGGCTATTTGGAAATCAATTGCTTGAGTTTTCAAAAGGTACATCTTTACTTGTATTTTGATTTCCATTAAAATGAAATCCATGCATGCTTAAATCTTTGTATTTTCACTTATGCATGATTTCTAGAGTTGTGTTGCAAACTCAAAATCATCTTTGGTAAATTAGTTTGGTTTGCAAACTCTCTTATCCTAATCACATGTGTTCTTAGACTTTAACATTCATACAACTTGTTTGTTTCATTTCTTCAAAGTTGTTTGAATCTTTTATGTGATTAGTTTTCTCTTCAATCATCATTTTATAATCTTTGATTTTAAAATGCATCATGCATTCATTTAAGAGCTTCATTGTTGAATTTGATTGAAGAAAAGTATTCATACACTTGTGCACACACTTTAGCTCATTTAGTGTATGTTTGTAATTGGAATTTCACTTTCATATTAGCCTATTTAGAGGCAATCCAATTGTGCTTAAATTGTATCTCTTAGAGTGATCTTTTGTAAAGACACCTTCTTAGAGAAATCTTTATTTGTAAAGGTTATTGCTTAGCCTAAGAAAAGCATTGTGTAAAGGTTATTGCTTAGCCTAAGAAAAGCATCTTGTAAAGGTTATTGCTTAGCCTATAAAAGTACATTGAGAGGTTGTTGTTTAGCCTAGAAAAACAACATTGTAAGGGTTATTGCTTAGCCTAGTAAAAAGCATAAATAGTGGAAATCCGGTGGGGTGATTGGATCACAAGCCGGTAGTGGACGTAGGCATTGAGGCCGAACCACTATAAACCTTGGTGTTGTGGTGCTTGCTTGTGGTGATTCATTTATTAGCTTCCGCATCTTGTTTGGTTAATATCATCACATGTGACTAGTTTATGTTAAGAATTTAAAATTGGTCTAAATTGGTCATAGTTCTAGCACACCCTATTCACCCCCCCTCTAGGGTTAGGATCCCAAGGACTTTCAACTCCGTCATGGAGAGGTGTCTCCTTGATCTCGGGGCAAGCGTGAATTTACTGCCATACTCCGTGTACACGCAGTTAGGCCTGGGAGAGCTGAAGAAGACTGATATTACCCTTTGTCTTGGTGATAGGTCGGTCAGTCAAGTATCCAAAAGGTGTGGTTGAAGATGTGATCGTAAAAGTTAAGGATTTTTATTTTCCAGTTGATTTTGTGGTTCTAGATACCGAACCAGTGGCAGCCCCCGACCGACATATTCCTGTCATTCTTGGTCGACCGTTCCTTGCAACATCAGATGCAGTGATTAGATGCAGGAATGGGGTTGTGACACTTAGTTTCGGGAACATGAAGTTGGAGTTGAATGTTTTTCGTAACGGACTCCAAACATCAGACCTAGATGATGATGAGGAAGTAAACATGATTGACACATTAGTTGATCAAATAGTGCAATCATCATGTTACACAGATCCGCTGGAGGAATGTCTGGCTCACTTCAATGCCAACGTAGATATCGACGGGTCCATATGCGAAGTTAATGCATTATTGGATTCGGCCCAGCAGATGGATGTTGGCCAATGGAAGCAGGAAATTGAGCCTATCTTTACATCCACCTCTGAATCTAAGGTCAAAAAGGAATCAATTATTGTTGAGCCACCCAAGTCAGAATTAAAACCATTACCCGAGAATTTAAAGTATGCCTACTTGGGGCCCTCTGCTAGCAACCCAGTAATTATTGCCTCAGACCTTGAGGAAGAGCAGGAAAAGAAATTACTGGATGTGCTGAAAGACCATCAGAGTGCCCTAGGTTGGACCATCTCGGACATTAAAGGAATCAGTCCCTCTATAGTTATGCGCCAGATTCATCTGGAAGAAGGTGCCAAACCATCTCGTGAACCACAAAGGCGACTGAATCCGGTCCTAAAGGAAGTAGTGAGGGGAGAAGTAATCAAGCTTTTAGACGCTGGCATTATCTACCCGATTTCTGACAGTCAATGGGTGAGTCCTGTCCAAGTAGTACCCAAGAAATCTGGCGTAACCGTTGTCGCCAACAAGGACAATGAACTGGTCCCAACCCGTGTTCAAACAGGTTGGAGAGTCTGTATTGATTACAGAAAATTGAATTCAATAACCATAAAGGACCACTTTCCATTACCCTTCATTGATCAGATGTTGGAAAGATTAGCCGGCCTTGCTTTCTATTGCTTCTTGGATGGTTATTCAGGATATAACCAGATCCATATCTCCCCCGAGGACCAAGAGAAGACAACCTTCACCTGTCCTTTTGGCACATTTGCCTACAGGCGTATGCCGTTTGGCCTGTGCAACGCACCTGCGACTTTTCAAAGGTGTATGTTGAGCATTTTCTCAGACATGGTGGAGAGATTTTTGGAAGTCTTCATGGATGACTTCTCTATTTTTGGCTCGAGTTTTGATAGTTGTCTACACCATTTGACCCTGGCATTACAAAGATGTAAGGAAAAGAACCTGGTCTTGAATTGGGAGAAGTGTCATTTTATGGTCAAATCGGGCATTGTTTTGGGTCATATTGTGTCGAGTAAGGGCATTGAAGTAGATAAAGCCAAGGTCGACTTGATTGTGAACCTGCCCCCTCCTAAAACTGTGCCAGAGGTGAGAGCCTTTTTGGGCCATGCAGGCTTCTATCGGCGTTTTATCAAGGACTTCAGCAAAATTGCTCGCCCTCTCTGTGATCTCTTGGCAAAGAATGCTAATTTTGATTTTTCTGCTACATGTTTAGAATCATTTGATCGTTTGAAACAAGAGTTGACATCTGCACCCATTATCCGTCCTCCCGATTGGACGAAACCTTTTGAATTGAAGTGCGATGCCTCTAATTATGCTCTTGGAGCTGTACTGGGACAGAGGATAGACAAATTGCCTCAGGTCATCTACTATGGTAGTAGGACCCTTAACGACGCACAACTTAACTATACCACCACTAAGAAGGAATTGCTAGCTGTCGTCTTTGCATTGGATAAGTTCAGATCCTATCTCATAGGGTCAAAAGTCATTGTCTTCACTGATCATGCCGCATTAAAATATTTGTTGAGCAAGAAAGATGCCAAAGCTCGGCTGATCGGGTGGATACTACTTTTGCAAGAATTTGATCTTGAGATACGGGATAAAAAGGGGTCTGAAAATGTGGTAGCTGACCATGTTTCGCGTTTGATTGTCGATTCCTCTGGTGACTATCCGATTTTAGAAACCTTCCCAGATGAGCAATTGTTGTTAATTGATAGTAAAACCCCATGGTATGCAGATATAGTTAACTATCTGGTGACCGGGAAAACACCGAGCAATTGGTCAAAAAATGACCAATTCCGCTTATTGTCTAGGGCTAAATACTATTTTTGGGATGATCCCTATTTATTTAAACAATGCCCTGACCAAATCATTAGGAGGTGTGTACCCGAGATGGACCAGAAGAGCATACTTGAATTCTGTCATAACCATGCTTGCGGGGGACATTTTTCTGGTAAAAAGACAGCAGCAAAGGTGCTGCAATCTGGATTTATTTGGCCTACCCTTTTCAAGGATGCACATGAGCACTGTAAGAATTGTGACCGGTGTCAACGATTGGGGAGGATCTCTAAGAGGAATGAAATGCCCCAACAACCTATCTTGATCGTCGAGTTGTTTGACGTTTGGGGTATAGACTTCATGGGACCATTTTCCGTTTCTTTTGGTTATCATTATATTCTTGTTGCGGTTGATTATGTGTCTAAATGGATAGAGGCCATTCCTTGCAAGACCAATGACCACAAGGTTGTGGTTGAATTTTTGAAAAACCAAGTTTTCGCTCGCTTTGGTATACCCCCCGCAATCATCAGCGACGGTGGTAAGCACTTTTGCAACCAAGTATTTCAAGCTTTAATGGGGAAGTACCACATCACACACAAAGTTGCCACACCATACCATCCCCAGACTAGCGGGCAAGTAGAAATTTCCAATCATGAGATCAAGAACATCCTGGAGAAGACAGTCGATCCAAATCGGAAAGACTGGTCTTTGCGTTTACACGATGCACTGTGGGCATATCAGACGGCCTTTAAGACACCTATCGGAATGTCTCCGTACAGGTTGGTCTTCGGCAAGGCATGGCACTTGCCGGTTGAGCTAGAACATCGAGCATATTGGGCGATCAAGCGTCTAAACTTTGACTTAGAAAAGGCTGGGGTCCAACGGAAACTTCAGCTTGCTGAATTGGAGGAAATGAGGAATGAATCATATGAATCTGTGAGGAGTTATAAGGCCAGGACCAAAATGTTTCATGATAAGAGAATTCTAACAAAAGAGTTCCATCCTGGCCAGAAAGTTTTGCTATATAATTCCAGATTACACTTATTCCCAGGCAAGCTGAAGTCTCGATGGTCAGGACCCTATGTCGTTCAGACAGTCCATTCCCACGGTGCAGTTGAACTTTTGAATCCCAGAGATGGTAGCACCTTCCAAGTGAATGGGCAGAGATTGAAAGAGTACCTTGAGTTCATGGATCATGAGAATGTTGTTGAGGAGGTCCTTCTTGTGGAACCTGGATAAATTGACCTCATACCATGTTAGTTACGCCTGGCTGAAGACGTTAAACTTAGCGCTTGTTGGGAGGCAACCCAATATACCCGTGTGTCGGCACCCCATGGTGAGAAATTTTAATTTATCTTCCTTGTCCTATTTTATTTCTGTTCTGCAAAAACATTGGGGACAATGTTTATGATAGGTTTGGGGGTGAGGCACTGCATTTCATGCATTGCATTTTGCATGTACATAAGTCTTGTTTTCCATTTATACCAAAAACCCTAAAAATTTTAAAAAATTCCAAAATCACTAAAAATCTGAAAAAAATTTAAAAATTGTCCATGGATTTTACCTTGAAGAGTTGTCATAGATACAAGTTCTAGAAACTTTTTACACATTTAGCCACATGAGTGTAGTCCAAGAGAAGAGCAAATCACTTCTGAGATACCCAAAAGAATCATTAGTGGAGACTAGAACCCATTGAGCGAATAACATCTTTGCATCATTCAAGGTTTTATCTTTTCAAAGAGAGAAAGAGTAATTTCTAGAAAATGCATCATTCATAGACTTTGTCATTATTATGCATATTTCTAGGAGTTGAGTTTTCACTTTCTAATTAGCCTATTTAGAGGCACTCCATTGCACTTACATTACTCTCTTAATCCATGCACTCATAGGCATATTTCTTAAGAGAAAAATTCTATGTTGTAAAGGTTTATGCTTAGCCTTGAAAAGCATATGTTGTAAAGGTTTATGCTTAGCCTTGAAAAGCATAGTGTTGATTGTAAGGTTTGAGGTGATCCTAAACCTTAATTGGAGTTAGTGAATACCAGTAGGTGTACCGGGACTGGATGTAGGCAATTTGGCCGAACCACTATATATGCTTGTGTTATGGTGATTATCTTTATGCTTTCTTTTCATGAATGATGCTCTCTTGGTTGATTTATAATTCCTCTTCAAAGCATAAGAGACTTAAAATCAAAGAGAATTAAAATTGGTCTAGGTTTTTGAGCTCACCCTATTCACTCCCCCCCCCCCCCCCTCTAGGATTCGATCTTGGACTTTCAATTGGTATCAGAGCCTAGGTGCTCTTGTTTAGGTCTAACAACCTAGAGTTAGAATCCTTAGAGTGAGTTTTTGCTTTTGTGGTCACCATGCAATCCTAATTAGGAGAAGGTCATGCTACTAATAGACCACCCTTGTTTAATGGCTCCCATTACCGGTATTGGAAGATTAGGATGCAAGTCTTTCTAGAATCTCAAAGTCTAGATGTTTGGAATATCATTGAAGAAGGGTATCATGAACCCATTATCACTGAACAAGATTTGGAAGGACATGTCATATCTATCAAGCATAAGCCTAAGAAAGACCAGACTCAAGGAGGGAAAGATAGGGCAAATCTAAATGCTAAAGCTAAAAATGCCATGTTTTGTACTTTGTCCCAAGAAGAGTTCAATAGGGTAGTAAATTGTATTACTGCTAAGGAAGTGTGGGATACCTTAGAGACCACTCATGAAGGGACCAATCAAGTCAAAGTAGCTAAAATCGAAATGTTGTTTACTAAGTATGAAGAACTCAAAATGCAAGAGGAAGAAACCTTTGACGAGTTCTATTCTAAATTCATGGAGATTGTTAATTCCCTCATAGGTCTAGGAGAGAAGATGGATGAGTCCAAAGCTGTTAGAAAAATATTAAGATCTCTCCCCAAAAGGTTCAAACCCAAGATAGTAGCTATAACTGAAAGTAAAGATGTTGACAAGATCAAAATAGAAGAACTTAGAGGAAATCTTCTCACTTATGAATTAGATTTTGAAGTCCCTAGCAAGAAGAAAGGTGTATCTCTTAGCTCCCAACATAAAGAAAATGACAATGAGAGTGAGAGTGATGATGAAAACACTATTTTGCTTGCTAAGAAGTTTAATAATTTCCTTAAGAACAAAAAGAACTATAAATATTCTGAAGATTCTAGAAATGAAAATTTTCAAAGGAACTCAAGGGGATCTTTTACCAAAAAGGATGTGCAATGTTACAACTGTAAAGGATTTGGTCACATCGCTCAAAATTGTCTCTCTCCTAAAGAATCTGAAAAGAAAGATAAGAAAGGAAAGAAAGTCTTGAACATAACTTGGGATGATGATGAAGATGAAAGTAGTGACAATAATGAACCTCAAAATAATGAAGATAATGATAACTCCACTTCTTGGCTTCTCTTTACTCCCATTGAAGAAGACAATGATCATAATGTGTTAATAGAAGAAGTAAATGATGAGAATAGTGACACTGATATTCATCAAGCCTATGAGGAACTATGTGAAGTCATAACCAAGAAAAATAAAAGTTTAAAAAGTGAATCTAAAAGGCTTGTGAATGATCTAAATGTTTTAAAAGATCAATTAATCTTGAAAGACAATGAGATAAGAAATGTTCAATCTAAGTTGACTACCTCTAATGACAATCTAGCTAAAGCTGAAAAAGAAATTCATAAATTACAATGTCTGCTAGAATCCAGTCAACAAGAATTAGAATCTCTTCAAATGAAACTTGAAAAGGGAAAACATGTTGTTGAAAAATTTACCTTGGGTAATGACAAATTCTATCAAATGTTAGGAATGAACAAAATCTTTGGTAACAAGAATGGTATAGGTTTTGAATGCTCTTCTAGTAGCAAGAAGAATAACTTTCAACATAGTACTAGGACCCATCTCAAACCTATAGATAGAATATTCTTTTCCTCTAGATGGACTTGTCACTTTTGCAATCAAATAGGTCATCTAGTTCCAAATTGTCCCTTGAAGTTTAGAATGTCTCAAAATCATCTTTCTAGAGCTCATTTTAAGTTTATTCCCAAGACCTCTACCTCTACTTTCAATAAGGCTACTTGGATTGAAAAAGAGAAAAGTGTCAAGAATTTTCCAGTTCAAACCGCTCTTAAAGTTAAAGAAAACTCTAGATGGTTTTTGGATAGTGGTTGCTCCAAACATATGACTGGAGACCGTTCTAGATTTATCACACTTGAGGACTATGATGGAGGAAATGTTTCTTTTGGAGATAATCGGAAAGCTCAGATTATATGAAAAGGCTGTGTTGGAGGAGATCAAATGCCTACTTTAAAAGATGTTTTCCTTGTGGATGGCTTAAAGCATAATCACTTGAGCATAAGTCAGTTATGTGATAAAGGAAACAAAGTTGTTTTTTTATAGCAAAGCTTGCAAGGTTCTGGATGAGAAATCCCACAAAGTTCTACTCACTGGATTACGTACTAAAGATAACATCTACACCATAGAAGAATGTTGTGAAAATGAATCCATGTGTTTAATGTCAAAAGTTCAAGAAAATCAGTTGTGGCATCAAAGAATGGGACATATAAATTACAAACTGATGAAGATCTTATCCAAGAAAGAAATTGTTAGAGGAATACCCAAATTAGATGATTACAAATCTGAATTGTGCAAAGCCTGTCAAAAGGGTAAACAAATCAAGAAAAGTTTTAAAGGTATAAAAGATATATCCTCTGCTCGTCCTCTTGAACTCATTCATATGGACCTCATTGGACCTGCACCTGTTCAGAGTATTGGTGGGAGAAAGTATATCGTAGTAATGGTTGATGATTATTCGAGATTTGGATGGGTAGCCTTTCTTCATGAAAAATCAGATGCAGTAGATAATATCATAAGGATTTGTAAGAAAATTCAAGTTGATAAGGACTGCAGAATTAAGAAGATAAGAAGTGATCATGGAGGCGAATTTGAAAATGAAAGATTTGCAGACTTCTGTGAAAGCCATGGGATCAGTCATCAATTCTCTGCTCCAAAAACTCCCCAGCAAAATGGAGTAGCTGAAAGAAGAAATAGAGTTGTTCAAGAAATGACCAGAACCCTTCTTAATGAGAAAAATCTCCCTCGCAACTTATGGGCTGAAGCTATCAATACTGCTTGCTATCTCATTAATCGTGTTTATTTAACAAAGAACACTAACAAAACCCCTTATGAGCTGTATTTTGAAAGAAAACCAAATCTGGGTTATCTTAGAGTGTTTGGTAGTAAGTGCTATATTTTAAGAGATAGAGAGCAGCTTGAAAAGTTCGATTCCAAATCTGATGAAGGGATCTTCTTAGGGTATTCTGATAAAAGCAAGGCTTATAGAGTGTTCAACCTCAGATCGATGGCTGTTATGGAATCAACTCATGTTGTCTTTGATGAGACTGATCAAATTAAAGAGGCTCCTCATGATGAAGAAGAGACCTTAGTTGAGCAGCCTATTTCATCTGAAATTGAAGAAGAAATCCCCTCTATCCCTACTATGCCCACAAAGTTATTAAGAAATCACAACTTGGATAATGTCATTGGAGATATCACAAAAGGAATCATGACAAGAAGACAGGTTCATAATCTGTGTGCTCACTATTCCTTTGTTTCTCAAATTGAGCCCAAGAACTTCTCTGAAGTAGAAACCAAGTCTGAATGGATTGATGCCATGCAAGAAGAATTAAATCAGTTTAGAAAGAATGATGTATGTGATCTTGTACCTCTTCCTGAAGGCAAAAGCCAAATTGGCACCAAATGGATTTTCAAGAACAAGCTGGATGAATCAGGAAATGTTATAAGGAACAAAGCTAGACTTGCAGCCAAAGGGTATGCTCAAGTTGAAGGAATTGATTTTGAGGAAACCTTTGCCCCAGTAGCTCGGTTGGAGTCTATTCGAATTTTATTGGCTTATGCCAGCAGCATGAAGATTAAACTGTTTCAAATGGATGTGAAGAGTGCCTTTTTAATTGGTGAAATTGAGGAAGATGTGTATTACTCAACCTCAAAGCTTCGAGGATCCTCATCACCCAGAATATGTTTTTAAGTTGAAAAAGGCTCTCTATGGATTGAAACAAGGCCCAAGAGCCTGGTATGAAAAGCTTACAAGTCACTTACTTGAAAATGGATATGAATGTGGGAATGCGGACAAGACTCTCTTCATTAAAAAGGTTGATAAAGATATTCTCATTGCTCAAATATATGTTGACGACATTGTTTTTGGATCAACATCTAATCAACTTGCTCAAGGATTTTCTAAGTTAATGAGCTCCACTTTTGAAATGAGTTTGGTAGGACCCCTTCAGTTCTTTCTAGGATTACAAGTTAGTCAAACTGATCATGGTATCTTTCTTAGTCAATCCAAGTTTGCTCTAGAAATAGTGAAAAAATTCGGCTTAGGAGAATCTAAGACTAGTTGCAATCCCATGGGCTCCACTACTAAAATCTCTAGTGACCTTCAGGGTAAGAAAGTTGACCAAAAACTTTATAGGAGCATGATAGGAAGCCTTCTCTATCTCACTGCTAGCAGACCTGATATCTTGTTTAGTGTTGGAATATGTGCTAGGTATCAATCTGATCCCCGAGAGTCTCATATTAAAGCTGTTAAACGTATCATAAAATATATTAATGGGACTTCTCATTATGGTATCTGGTGTCCTCATGACTCAACTCTGCAATTAATTGGACATAGTGATGCAGATTGGGCAGGATCAATAGATGATAGGAAAAGCACTAGTGGTTGTTGCTATTTCTTAGGAAACTGCTTAGTAGCCTGGCATAGCAAAAAGCAAAATTCTGTATCCTTGTCTACTGCAGAAGCTGAATATATTGCTGCAGGTAGCTGCTGTGCCCAACTGTTGTGGATGAAACAAACTTTGTTAGATTATAATGTTCCACAACAATGCATGCCTATCATGTGTGATAACTCTAATGCCATTAGTATCTTTAAAAATCCGGTTCAGCACTCTCGCACTAAGCACATTGACATTCGCTATCATTTCTTACGTGATCATGCTGACCAAGGCACCATTGAGTTATTGTTTGTTCCTACAGATACCCAATTGGCTGACTTATTTACTAAACCCCTTGGAAATGATCGTTTCATAAAATTGAGACATCAATTGGGCATTGGCCCTTGGCCTGATTTTTAAATTCTTGTTAGCTAATCACCTGTTCCACATTTTATTTTTATATCTCTTATAAGCGGGTGCTACTAACAAGGTTGTATGTTTTATCTTTGATGGGCAGGCTCCTTTGCAATTAGATGTCAAAGGGGGAGAGAAAATATCAATTGTTCCTCAAGGTCTTCACCAATTGAGGGGGAGAAGATTCAAAGGTCGCTTTTGTTGAGGGGGACTAGCTTTGCCTAGAGTGTTATTTTGTATAGCTTCTAGGTTGGTCGTCGTATGTCGCCGCTCCTGCAAGGAAAATCCAAAGCTCCTTAAATATCCAAAGCTCCTTAAAAATCCAAAGAAGTTGCTGTCCAAGTTTCAAAGGAGATTGAGAGAGAGGTCAAGCTTCAAGAGTTGCCATCAAATTGCAAAAGGGGAGATTGTTAGAGTTTTTGTTTTGTTGCAATTTGATAGGATGCATTCATTTTCATAAGCTTGTCCTCTCATTCTTTCATGGTCTTATTCATAGGATCTTCATGCATATTTCTCTTTCTTAATCTTTATTTTTATCATATGATATGCATGATTTTCAAATTCAGTTTGCCTCTTAAGATCATGGAGTTTTTGTTTTCTAAAATCATTCAAGCTTTCCAAAGGTTTTTTCTTTAATATCATTATTTTGATTTGGAGTTTTCAAGGCTTTAGAAATTCAGTTTTCATCCTTTTTCAGTCATGGATTCTTGCTTGATTTAAGTGTCTCAAAGTCCCCTGGAAGATGCCCTCAAAAGTCTCAAGTTTCACATTATTTCAGAATTTCTAGGCATCACCAGGTCGACCTGCCTGTGTGGCCGATCGACCGGGCCAAGGGACCCGGTCAACCGGGCAGACTGCAGGTCGACAGGGTTCTGAAGCTCCAACGGTCTGATTTCTAGCCGTTCTGAGCACCCGGTCGACCCGGCCCTGTACCAGGTTGACCAGGGACTAGCCGTTGGGAACTTTTTCTTTATAAAAAGTGGCCTTTTGTTTTGAAAAAGTTGCTGACATTAGAGGGACTTTTGAGGCCAAGGGTTAGCAACTTTTCAAGAGCATCTTTGAAAGGATTATGAAGCCATTCCCTTTATTCAACCTTTGATCTTCAAATGGGTGTGCTTTCTTTAATCCTAAGTCTTTTAAAATCATGTTTTGTTTCACTCTTTTGATTTCTTTCAAAGCATGATTAACAAGATGCTTTTCTATTAAAATGTTGACCTTCATAACATGCTTAGTACTTTAGAAATCACATGAGCTTTATGAATGCAACATATTGCCTATGTTACACATGATTTTGTTTTCTTGATTCAAAATCAACTTGTTAGACTTTAGAACATCTTTTTTTGAAATCAAGTTAATTTTCATTGTTAAATACATGTGTTAGACATACAACTCTTTCTCAAATATTTGATTAACATCTTTGCATCATTCAAGGTTTTATCTTTTCAAAGAGAGAAAGAGTAATTTCTAGAAAATGCATCATTCATAGACTTTGTCATTATTATGCATATTTCTAGGAGTTGAGTTTTCACTTTCTAATTAGCCTATTTAGAGGCACTCCATTGCACTTACATTGCTCTCTTAATCCATGCACTCATAGGCATATTTCTTAAGAGAAAAATTCTATGTTGTAAAGGTTTATGCTTAGCCTTGAAAAGCATAGTGTTGATTGTAAAGTTTGAGGTGATCCTAAACCATAATTGGAGTTAGTGAATACCGGTAGGTGTACCGGGAGTGGATGTAGGCAATTTGGCCGAACCACTATATATGCTTGTGTTATGGTGATTGTCTTTATCCTTTCTTTTCATAATGATGCTCTCTTGGTTGATTTATAATTCCTCTTCAAAGCGTAAGAGACTTAAAAGCAAAGAGAATTAAAATTGGTCTAGGTTTTTGAGCTCACCCTATTCACCCCCCCCCCCCCCCCCTCTAGGATTCGATCTTGGACTTTCAATGCAATGTTAGTTGGTGGGTCACACTTAACTAAAATAATGATGTAGTATCCCCAAGGATTTGCCTCATTTATTTTAGAAACCAAAGCTAATCGGGAGTCATTCATTATTTGGTATGAGATACCTAGATAATAATGAATGAAAGGGATCATGGAAAGTTAGTCTTAATCCTAATTTTGACCAACTTTGATCCGCACCAATCTAGGTGGTATTCGCACTCCCCAAGGAGGCATACCCCGGGGATTGAGATTCCGATGTTTTCTGAATTTAGTGGTTATGAGGATTCCATATAAATTTGGTAGAATACTAAACCCTAATATCATTTAAATTCATTAATTGAATGTATGGTTATGTGATACAGTATTTCAAGCATGAACTCAAATACTTTCAATCCACTTGCAACCATCCTCAACTAGAATAAGTTGGTGGGATCTAATTATGTAGACTGGAAACGGAACCTGGATATAGTCCTGACAGTTTCAGGATATAAATATGTCCTTACCAAACCCCCCCCCCCCCCTCTTGATGAGCCATTGCCAGAAGCATCACATGAAGAAAAGGAACTTTACACCAAGTGGGCCAAAGACGATGAGATGGCCAGATGTTATATACAGGCATCCATGTCTAGTGTTTTGCAACACTAACATCAATCATTTAAGACTGCATATGATATTATATCAAACTTAAAGGAGATGTTTGCGGAACAAGGCAGGCCTGCTAGACAGGCTGCTATGAGGGTGCTTATAAGCACCAAGATGGCTGAAGGCACACCAGTACAGGACCACATGTTGAAAATGATGGACTCATTGAATGAGGTAGATGTACTGGGGGCTACGATTGATGCAGAATCGCAGATTGACATAATCCTTGAGTCACTACCAGAGTCATTCAACAATTTCAAGGTCAATTATAATATGAATAAAATGAATTTGACTCTAGCCGAGCTTTCTAGCCAGCTGGTGGTGACTGAAGGGATTATGAAGAAGAAGCCAACTACCCCGATGATAGGAAAGTCATTTGCCAAGTCCAAACCGAAAGGCAAAGGGCGGAAAGGCAAGAAGAAATCAGTTCCGAGGGGTCCTAAGGTGGAAAATGGTCCTCATGGTGGTGTTGGCAAGACTAAGGGGTCCGGGACAAAAGGAAAGTGTTTCCATTGTGGTATGATAGGACATTGGAAGAAGAATTGTTCATATTATCTGTCTAAGAAGAATACCTCAGGTATGATTGAGTCACTTGTTTCTGAAGTTAGTTTTACAACTGGTACTTCAGAATCTTGGTGTGTGGACTCCGGGGCAACTAATCACATATGTAATTCGTTGCAGGGGTTCAGGGAAACCAGAAAACTCAGTGACGGCGAAATCATTGTCAACCTAGGATCTGATGCTAAAGCAGATGCGGTCTCAGTAGGAGTTATTACTTTATGTTTTCAAGATAATAAGTTGGTTTTGTCAGATACTCTATATGTACCGTCTTTAAGGCGGAATTTAATTTTAGTTTCTAGTTTAGTGAATAAAAGTTATTCTATTACTTTTGGTACTGAAGTTGTCATAAAGAAGAACGATACTTTTATATGTTCTGGCAAGGTAACCAATGGGCTTTATCTATTAACTCCTACAATGTATGAGATACATGATACCGAAATAATAAATAGGCCATCATTAAAGAGAATGCCACTTTCATCTAATCCAACAAAACTTTGGCACTTGAGGCTAGGTCATATAAACCTAAATAGGATTGACAGGCTAGTGAAAGATAGTATCTTGCCTTCATTGGTTATAGAACCAATGCCTGTCTGTGAATCCTGTCTAGAAGGCAAAATGACCAAAAGACCCTTTTCATCCAAGGGCAATAAGGCCAAAGATTTATTGGAATTAGTGCATACTGATGTGTGTAGACCCATTAATGTCAGAGCCAGAGGAGGATATGAGTACTTCATCACTTTCACAGATGACTACTCAAGATATGGATACATATACTTTATGCACCGCAAGTCCGAGGCTTTTGAAAAGTTCAAAGAGTTTCGAGCGGAAACGGAAAAGCAATTAGGTAAAAGTATCAAAACTCTTCGATCAAATCGAGGAGGGGAATATCTCTCTGGTGATTTTATGGGATACTTATTAGAAAATGGGATTCTTTCCTAGTTGTCTGCTCCTGGTATGCCTCAACAGAATGGAGTAACGGAAATAAGGAACCAGACTCTTTTAGATATGATTAGGTCTATGTTGAGTTTCTTAGGATTACCTATATCCTTTTGGGGATATGCCTTGGATACTGTGATGTACATACTAAACCTCGTATCATCTAAGACTCCCCGGGAGTTATGGTCTAGGCGAAAGCCTAGTCTACAACATTTACACATTTGGGGTTGTCCGGCACACGTACTGAAGGTAAAGACGGAAAAGTTGGAAACGAAGTCGGAAGTATGCACGTTTGTAGGATATCCTAAAGGAACTAAAGGTTGGTTATTCTATAATCCCAAAGAGCAAAAAGTGCTGGTAAACACCAATGCGGTTTTTCTAGAGGAAGATTATATGATGGACCGAAAATCTTTAGAAAAGGTGATTTTGGAAGAGATTCAAGAACAATCAATTCCAAATCCAAGTATGACCGAACTTGAGGAAGGACCACCCTTACCAGACCCAGTAGTTACACCAGTGCCTCGTCGTAGTGGGAGAATAGCCAAGCCCCTTGATAGGTTCTCATTCTTGGGAGAGTCTTACGAGGCAATCCCGGAAGAATTGGAACATGATCCCTGTAACTATGATGAAGCAATTAATGACATAGATTCGGGACAATGGCAAGATGCTATGAAAGCTGAGATGGAGTCTATGTACTCTAATCAGGTCTGGACACTTGTGGACTTGCCTGCAAATGTCAAACCTATTGGGTGCAAGTGAAAGTCCGGAGGATCCTAACCCTAGAGGGGGGGGGGGTGAATAGGGTGACCTACAATTATAACCAATTTTAACAAATTTTAACTTCTTAACAAAAACTAGTCACATGTGATGATTAATCAAACAATATGCGGAAGCTAATATAAACAATCACCACAAAAGCATGCACCACAACACAAAGGTTTATAGTGGTTCGGCCTCAATGCCTACGTCCACTACCAGCTTGTGATCCAATCACCCCACCGGATTTCCACTATTTATGCTTTTTACTAGGTTAAGCAATAACCCTTACAATGTTGTTTTTCTAGGCTAAACAACAACCTCTCAATGTGCTTTTCTAGGCTAAGCAATAACCTTTACATGATGCTTTTCTTAGGCTAAGCAATAACCTTTACAAATAAAGATTTCTCTAAGAAGGTGTCTTCACAAAAGAACACTCTAAGAGATACAAATTAAGCACATATAAATTGCCTCTAAATAGGCTAATGTGAAAGTGTAATACAAATTACAAACATACACCAAAACAAGCTAAAGTGTGTGCACAAGTGTATGAATGCTTTACTTCAATCAAATTCAACAATGAAGCTCCTAAAAGAATGCTTGATGCATTTTAAAAACAAAGCTTAGAAAATGATGATTGAAGATAAAACTAATCACATAAAAGATTCAAACAACTTTGAAGAAATGAAACAAACAAGTTGTATGAATGTTAAAGTCTAAGAACACATGTGATTAGGATAAGAGAGCTTGCAAACCAAACTAATTTACCAAAGATGATATTGAGTTTGCAACACAACTCTAGAAATCATGCATAAGTGAAAATACAAAGATTTAAGCATGCATGGATTTCATTTTAATGGAAATAAAAATACAAGTAAAGATCTACCTTTTTAAAACTCAAGCATTTGATTTCCAAATAGCCCTCTAGCCTTTCCAACTTCTTCCCCTTTCTTTGGCTCCAAAATGGTCTCAAAAGTTTATGTTTCAAACCTTAAACAAGGTTGGAAATGAATGGACTTTATACAAGAAAATAGTCCAATGGCTAGTCATCGGTCGACCTGGAAACAGGTCTTGGTCGACCGGAATCACACAACGGTCAGAAATATGACCGTTGGGCTCCAGGGGCCCAGTTGGCCTGCAGTGTTCCCGGTCAACCGGGACCTCTGGGCCGGTCGACCGGCGACACTGCCGGACCACCCCCTGGATCAAAAATTCCCAAAAAATGCAAATTAGAAGGTGTTTCTTTGTGGGGATTTTTGGGCCACTAAACCAAGCTTGGAAACATGTTTTAAATCAAACGAAGATGTTTTAAAAACATGAAACACAAAAAGCCTAAAATAATTTGGAAGATTTAAAACATAGGCTAGCTTGATTTCTAAAAACTCTTTTCACAAATAAATGCATACAAAAATGATTCTGAAAGTGATGAATGTATGCAAGGCACAAACCTAAATCCTCAATATGATTTCTCAAAAGTAATGCACAAAGAATTAGGATTTCAAAAGAGTTCTAATTCTAAAAACAATGCATCCAAGTATAAAAACAAAACATGCATAAAACAAAACTTTTTCAAATCTTAAAAGCAATGCATGTATAAAACCAGATTTCAAGGTTTTCTAAAACAATGCAAGTGTGAAAATTCAAATGATGCTAAAGTGAAAATGCATCCATCAAATTGAAAATACAAAATTCCTAACAATCTCCCCCTTTGCTTTTTGATGGCAACTTACTCATCATTGAAATTACACACTTAGTCTTCAGCTCCCCCTAAGCTGGACAAGTCTTGAAATCTTCTTGGATGCTCCTCCTCTTAGCTTGGGCTCTTTTCTTCATTCTTCATGATGCTTGGTGCTTGATCATTCTTCAAGCTTTCTTTTCATCTTCCTCTCTATGGCCAAGCATCTTCTTTAGCTCCAAGCTTTCTTTCTTCTATTAGCTCTCCCCCTTTGACCATGCCTCTCTCTCCCTTTGGCAAGATTTGCATTCTCTCCCCTTGTAGAAGATCATACACAACTCTCCTTAGGAAGCTTGGACATTCTCTTCACCTTTAGAGAACTTTGAAAGCTCTCTCCCCCTTTGAAGAGTAGGAGATCTTTGAGTACTTGAACTCTCTCTCCCCCTTTGCCATTAAATTGCAAAAATACCTACACACATGAAATAAGGAAAATACCTTTAGTAGCACCTGTTAACAAATGAAATCGAAAATGAAATACATAACAGGCTATCATGTATGTAAGTTATCTCTAAGGGCTCAAAGGCAATCCAATGGTCAATTTGATCAAAACTAATACTTCTTATGAAGGTTTACACTCCCCCTCAATCCATTCTCTTCTTTTGTCAAACATTTGACAAGATATAACTATTTGGTTCAAGAAGTAGATGGTTTAACCAAATGAGGGTCAACTTCAAGGAAAGGATTAGATTCATTTAACTATAAGGCTCATATGATCAAATTGCCAAAAGAAAGCAAGGTCTAATGAGAAAAGCAATCATGGATACCAATTGGAAAAACAAAGAATACCAATTGAGATTTAAAGATAAGTCTATTAAACACAATCACTCTAAAATGGATTTAAAAATATAACTATTAGGAAAAATCCAAATTAGAGCTATCCATGATGCAATGGGGTTTACTAAACATAGCATTAAATAATTTAACTATGAAAATCATATGCTATGTAAGTTTTGAAATAATTTCATTCAATCAAAAAGTATGACTATCATGTGCAAGATGAGTGAAATGAAATTCAAGCATGAAGCCAACCTCAGCTAATAACCAACCAAGATAATGAAAACATAAGCATGGTGGTCATGAGATTTACCTATATGAGCAAGAGAGGTGGCAACCATGAAAATTATGATGCTAATGGAATGTGACATGGAATGTAAACATATTACTATCAAGTTCAATCCAATGTACACAAGGTCTATCACATACACAAGAAGTCAAATCAATCGAAAATTATACCAAAAGAAACCAATTGAATTTGACAACATGATTAATAGCAAGGATGTGACAAACACAAAATCCCCTCAAGCATCATAAATGCATATTCATCACTTTTAAAGATATGACTAATGAGCATAGTGATGAACAAGGTAAATTGCAATGCAAAAGAATATAACTTTGAAATGCATGCAATTTTCAAAGTGACTAAATCATATGAATTCAACATCTAAGATATCCATCAAACATATAGAAATATGAGGAATGGATTTCAAAGAGTTTCATATGATCAAGATCACTACTATGAAGTTGAAACATGTATAAGGATGATATCACTTAGAGAAAATACATGAATCAACATCATAACCATCCCAAAAAAAAATGACTAGAAAGCATAGAGGATGGATTTTAGTTCTAGTATGGTTTCTACAAATATAACTAAGATCGCAACCATACATAGAACAATTTGACATTTGCATAGAGAGGATTAATCAACATTCAAGATCTAACTCATACCAATCATCAAAAAGGAATATAACTATTTAAGCACAAGAAGGTATGAAGTTAAAGGTAGCAATCTATCATGCAACATCTCCACTCTTAGCAAATGTACTAAGCTTACAATGCAATGGAAAATGGATATGAGGTTTAAACCAAATGAACTTAGCACATAAAATCACATATGTACTTAAAAATCTCAAAAATAAGATTTTACTATAAAGCACATAAACAATCATCAATTTGCATTAATGAAAAATATACCAAGTTAGGCACACACATGCAAATCAATGAAACTATATCCAACCATGCAATGTAAGACATCAAAATCAATTTGCATAAAAAGAATGTAACTAAATGAGCAAAGATGCAAACAACATACATCTCCATTTATAAGATAATGAAACCAAAAGAAAAGGAAATGAGAACATGGAACAAGCTTAGATGAATATAACTAATGATGTTATAGAGCATTTCCATTCAAACTATCTTCAAATCATTTTGATAAACAAAATCCAACAATGAGCATAAAAAGAATGATTTTGAAGATCAATTTTCAACATTGTATTTTAAAAGATATAACTTAAATGAAACACATACAAGTTGATTTTTCAAAACAATGATTTTCCATATAAAAGTATAACTTAGAAATCCATGGAAAAACTTGAATTGATTCTAATCATTTGTTCAAACAATCTTACTATGACATCTACACAAATGATTCAACAACAATTGATCATGAATAAATTTGCTATGAAAGCTTTTTAAAATCACAATCAATTAATCATGTAAAGAAATGCAATGCAAGACATATGTGTGCAAAAAGCAAATCAAACATGATGAAATTATAATCAAAAGATTTTGAAAACCATGATATGTAACAAGAATGGTGCATGAAAACAAAATCAATTGATCATAAAGAAACAATGCATTTTAATAGATGTAACTAAGAAAGAACAAAATGCAAAGCAACTTGACCAACAAAGTGATTTAACTTAAAAAGAATAGGTTGGTCAATGAGGTTCAAGGCCTTAAGGTTTGTCTAAGTAAACAACTTTTGGAATCCACCTAAGGTCTTGAGAGGGTTGAACTTTGAGGTCTAGTTTGGACTTCTCACCAACTAAAGGAGATTTGACTTGATAAATTTTCAATTTAAACTTATCACCATGATATTTAGATTTTACTAAATTTAGCTTAGATTGGTGATTAGTCTTTTGATGTTGGTGAGTTTGTTTCTTTGGGGATTGATTCACTTTTCTTTTCTTCTTATTTTCTCCCTTTACTTGACTTTTGAATTTTAAATTTAACTTTGTTACTTTATTCAAAAGTTCTTTCATGGGTTTATATAAGGGAGATAGGTTGAGAAGCTTTTTGTTTATAGATTCTTTTAAACTAGGTTTGACTTGATTAACCTTTTTAGAATCTATCTTTGGAGACTCCATTTTAATAGATTTAACTTGTTTAGTCTTTTTGGAGTCTTTCTTGATTTTTAGTGTCTTACCCTTCAGAGATTTAGATTCTACCTTTTTGGGTTCAAGGAGGGGTTTAGACACATGGCTTCTTCTTAGTATGCACTCAAATTTGAAATGTCCTACTTTACCACAATAATGACATTTAGTTTTGGACATTGGAGAAAGAGTGCTAGAGAAAGAGGACTCACCTTTCACAAAAGTGTTGGTGAATTTAGGGTCATGTGAAATATTCCTATCAAATCCAAGACCCGTCCTATCTCCATGAGGTTTACCCAATTTAAATAATTTTTCAAGTCTTTCTTCACTTTGGGTAAACTTGCACTCATACTTTTGTTTATATCCTTCAAGTTGAGTGACTTTGGTTATAAGGATTGAATTTTCATTTTTGACTTTTGAAAGTTCATTTTCAATTTCCTTATATTTGCTTAGCTCTTCATTGGCAAGTTTTAATTCAAGTTTTAGTTCATTAACAACATTAGATCCAAGTTCTTTGGTTTTTAACTTACTTTTAATTAACTTGGCTTCTAAATTGATAGTCTTTGTCTTGCCTTTTTAATTGATCTCTTAGATTTAAATTTTCCTTATTGACATTATCATAACCCATCTTTAATTCTTTTAGTTCATCTTGAATGTTAGATAGGTTATTTAAAGAGATCATGAACTTAGATTCAACACAATTTATTACTTCTTCTTTCTCTCTAAGTTCATCTTTTGAAGAGACTAATTCTTTGTTTAGATTCATAGATTCTTCTCTTAAACTTTTGTTTTTCTTGTCAAGCTTTAAGGATACTTCATATAATTCATTATAGGCTTGTTGAAGATCATCTTCATCATAATCATTTTCTTCCTCTTTTGAATTCAATTGAGATCATTTAATTGAGGGTTTGAATCTCCAATAGAAGGAAGAATGAGGGGTCTAGAAGAATCTACAAAGTCTAGCATAATGGAGTCCATTCTAATCATTTTCATGTAAAGCACAACACTAGGGTTTTGACTCTAAGTTTTTACACCTAATCAAGAGTTCCAAACAATTGATCCTAAAAGATAGAGCACGAGGCTCTGATACCAATTGAAAGTCCGGAGGATCCTAACCCTAGAGGGGGGGGTGAATAGGGTGAGCTACAATTATGACCAATTTAAACAAATTTTAACTTCTTAACAAAAACTAGTCACATGTGATGATTAATCAAACAATATGCGGAAGCTAATATAAACAATCACCACAAAAGCATGCACCACAACACAAAGGTTTATAGTGGTTCGGCCTCAATGCCTACGTCCACTACCAGCTTGTGATCCAATCACCCCACCAGATTTCCACTATTTATGCTTTTTACTAGGCTAAGCAATAACCCTTACAATGTTGTTTTTCTAGGCTAAACAACAACCTCTCAATGTGCTTTTCTAGGCTAAGCAATAACCTTTACAAAATGCTTTTCTTAGGCTAAGCAATAACCTTTACAAGATTCTTTTCTTAGGCTAAGCAATAACCTTTAAAAATAAAGATTTCTCTAAGAAGGTGTCTTCACAAAAGAACACTCTAAGAGATACAAATTAAGCACATATAAATTGCCTCTAAATAGGCTAATGTGAAAGTGTAATACAAATTACAAACTTACACCAAAACAAGCTAAAGTGTGTGCACAAGTGTATGAATGCTTTACTTCAATCAAATTCAACAATGAAGCTCCTAAAAGAATGCTTGATGCATTTTAGAAACAAAGCTTAGAAAATGATGATTGAAGATAAAACTAATCACATAAAAGATTCAAACAACTTTGAAGAAATGAAACAAACAAGTTGTATGAATGTTAAAGTCTAAGAACACATGTGATTAAGATAAGAGAGTTTGCAAACCAAACTAATTTACCAAAGATGATATTGAGTTTGCAACACAACTCTAGAAATCATGCATAAGTGAAAATACAAAGATTTAAGCATGCATGGATTTCATTTTAATGGAAATCAAAATACAAGTAAAGATCTACCTTTTTAAAACTCAAGCATTTGATTTCCAAATAGTCCTCTAGCCTTTCCAACTTCTTCCCCTTTCTTTGGCTCCAAAATGGTCTCAAAAGTTCATGTTTCAAGCCTTAAACAAGGTTGGAAATGAATGGACTTTATACAAGAAAACAGTCCAATGGCTAGTCCTCGGTCGACCTGGAAACAGGTCTCGGTCGACCGGGATCACACAACGGTCAGAAATATGACCGTTGGGCTCCAGGGGTCCAGTTGGCCTGCAGTGTTCCCGGTCAACCGGGATCTCTGGGCCGGTCGACCGGCGACACTGCCGGACCACCCCCTGGATCAAAAATTCCCAAAAAAATGCAAATTAGAAGGTGTTTCTTTGTGGGGATTTTTGGGCCACTAAACCAAGCTTGGAAACATGTTTTAAATCAAATGAAGATGTTTTAAAAACATGAAACACAAAAAGCCTAAAATAATTTGGAAGATTTAAAACATAGGCTAGCTTGATTTCTAAAAACTCTTTTCACAAATAAATGCATACAAAAATGATTCTGAAAGTGATGAATGTATGCAAGGCACAAACCTAAATCCTCAATATGATTTCTCAAAAGTAATGCACAAAGAATTAGGATTTCAAAAGAGTTTGAATTCTAAAAACAATGCATCCAAGTATAAAAACAAAACATGCATAAAACAAAACTTTTTCAAATCTTAAAAGCAATGCATGTATAAAACCAGATTTCAAGGTTTTCTAAAACATTGCAAGTGTGAAAATTCAAATGATGCTAAAGTGAAAATGCATCCATCAAATTGCAAATACAAAATTCCTAACAGCAAGTGGGTCTACAAGAGAAAAAGAGGACCAGATGGAAGAGTTGAGACCTTTAAGGCCAGGCTTGTTGCGAAAGGGTATACTTAGAAAGAGGGTATCGATTATGAGGAAACCTTCTCGCCGGTAGCCATGCTCAAGTCCATCCGGATACTCTTATCCATTGCGGCTCATCTCGATTAAGAGATTTGGCAAATGGATGTCAAGATGGCGTTTCTCAACGGCCATCTTGAGTAAGACATCTATATGATGCAGCCAGACGATTTTATAGCAAGTAACCAAAAGCAAAGAGTTTGCAAACTGTAGAAGTCCATTTATGGACTGAAGCAGGCATCCCGAAGCTGGAACATCCGTTTTGACCGGGCAATCAAATCATTTGGTTTTAGTCAAAATCCAGATGAGTCATGTGTGTACATGAAAAATGAAGGTGACAGGGTAGTTTTTCTGATTTTATACGTCAACGACATCCTTCTCCTTGGGAAAGATATAGGAATGTTGTCAATAGTAAAAGTTTGGTGAGCAAAGACTTTTAATATGAAGGACTTGGGAGAAGCTAGTTACATCCTAGGGATCAAACTCCATCGAGACAGGAAAAATAAGATGATTGGCTTATCTCAAGCTGCTTACATAGATAAGGTACTGGTACGGTTTGCTATGCAAGACTCCAAGAAGGGTATTACACCTTTCAGGCATGGAGTGCACCTTTCCAAGGATCAGGGTCCCAAGACCCTAGAGGAAAAGGAGCAAATGAAAGCAATTCCATACGCTTCGGCTGTTGGTAGCCTCATGTATGCTCTGCTATGTACTAGACCGGATATCTATCATGCAGTGGGATTAGTCAGCAGATATCAGTCTAACCCAGGTCCTGACCATTGGACTGCTGTAAAATGTATCCTCAAGTACTTGAGAAGAACTAGAGATTACATGTTGATTTACGGCAGTGATGAGCTGATTCTAGTCGGATACACAGATTCTGACTTCATGTCAAATAAGGATTCCAGGAAATCCACCTCTGGTTATGTGTTTATCCTTGGCGGAGGAGCTATCAGCTCGATGAGTATTAAACAGGAATGTACCGATGATTCCACTTCTGAGGCTGAATATGTAGTGGCTTGTGAAGCAGCTAAGGAAGCAATATGGCTCAAAAGATTCCTTTTGGAACTTTGAGTGGTACCTTTGGCACGACAGCAACTCACAATTTACTTTGACAACAGCGGGGCAGTCGCTCAGTCCAAGGAACCCAGGAGCCATAAAAGCCAAAAGCACGTACAGAGGAAGTCTCACTTGGTCAGAGAGGTGATATTGCAATCACCAAGATAGCTTATGTAAGACCCCGACCCGAGTGAACCCGTTTAGTGCTAATTAAGTTGCGTGTTAGTGCTAAGCTTGATTAGTGTTTTTGGTCTAGTTGGGTTTGGAATAGCCTTGATTCTAGTTTTGGGCCTTTTGGAGTGATTGATAGCTTGTGGGGCCCTTTGGGGGTTCCCTTTTCGGCTTTGCATTTTCTTGTGAAATTTTCCCGACGTGTTTTAAATTGTGTTTTTTGCCCGTTGCATTCATCTTGTGGATTCTTACAACTTTCATGTTGATCCCGTGTCCATTCGAGGCCCCGAAACCCGATTTCATAGCCTTGAGGGTAAAACAGTCATTTCACACCAAATCTGTACCCAAAACTTAATATTCTCGAAGCTCGCGAAACATACACTTTTTGGAAACTAGATATTTCGACGAACATTTTTTCCTTCTTTGTCGAATTCATCCGAGGACCCGAGAGAGATGATTTCAGCCAACGTAGTTCTTTAAGTTGTGGGACCCAACCGCCCAAGTGTTAACAAAGAGGAACCCTTCCCTTCCTTCTCCATTTTCATGTTCCAGCACAACTATTGAGTCTAGGGTTTTCATTGCTTTTCTTTTCTTCTTCTTGCTTCTCCATCTCCAAGCCTCACCAAGAGCTCATCAATCAAGAAATGGAGATTACCAATCTCTTCCTCATCTCACAAGCTTCCTCTTGATACTATTTTTAGAAGAATCCATCAACTTTGAGACTTCCCTTGAGCTTACCTTGTCCATTAGGGGACCTTGCAAGTAAGTGATCTTATTCATCTCCTAGATTAGTGATCTTCTAGCCTTAGGGAAGCTACATTTGCATTATTGGAAGTTCTTTCATTTTCATTCCTTGTGTAACCCATTTTAGGGTTGTTTTTGGGGTTTTTGATTGTAGCTTGGAAGTAAGCTTAAGAAGTGAGTAGAGGCTTGTTTTTGGCTAGCTTGGACTTGAGGCAAGTGAATGTTTGGATGTTTTTAAGTTTGAAATGGTGTGGTGAAGTATTTGTGGTTTTCATGCTTTCATTGATTACTTTCATTGATTTTTCCATGGTTGAAATAAATGATCTTTACACATCTTGATAGCCTCATTTAATGTCTTGGAATCATGTGTTTAAGTCTCCTTGTTCATAGTTAATTTTGGTTGTTGAGGTGTTGGAAGGAAAGGAAACAAAAAGGAGAAAAATCAAGTTCCCGGGCATGCTTCACGCCCAGTGCCGATCGATCGGACCTACAGGCCGATCGATCGGTCTGACTTTTAACTGTAAGGCTTTTTGGGCCGATCGATCGGACCCTGTGTATTTCTGGTGCAGAAATTTCGGACCCAGTGGGTTTTGAGATTTATTTTTTTTGTGGACCTTGGCTACCCTCCTTGGACTCACTTGACCATATGTGAGAGCGTCTTGAGCCGATGCTCTTCACGGTTGGTTCGGAATGCATCGAAGTTCAATCTATTCAATCTCGAACGGGATGGAACGACACGATATCCTCTTCATACCTAAATGCAAAGTCTATTTCCTTGGGTATCGCGAACTCTATTCCTTTCGGTGACTGAGTAGGTTGCTCGATGGTTCCGGGTTGACATCATACTTAGGATGGACCGTTTATAGTCTTGATTTTTCTATCATAGCATCTAGTACTATCCATAAGCTCATGTTAAGTTTTGAAAATCGTAGAAGTGGATAAGGAGCCCGGAATGTCTTCAAACTCAAGGAGTACCAAGTCATTTCCATCATAGACATACGGGACCCCTATTCACTCAAATAGATCTTAAAAATCATTATCTTTCCCGAATTGGTATAGTTCATTTTATTTCTTCTTTTCCAAGATTTACTGTACATGATCTGTTTTCCCGAAAGCTTGGTGGTTACACTAGTAACATGGACTCGTCCCGAAGAGTATTGCCCGATATGAAATGAAAGTTATTTATTGAATATTCTTGCCCGTTCATTGATTTACTTGCACTTTATTTACTTGCATATGTCTCGATGTGTTATTTATCCTATGAGTCGGCATCACTAAGCTTGGATACCTTGTCGGTTTGATCCACCGACTTGGAAATCCCTCTCCCGTCCCGCCAGCTGCAGTTTGGATCCCGACACCCGGTCATTACCGTGGTCCCGTCCCGATACCCGGTTCGCTACCGTGGTCCTGTTCCCGTATATTTATATTGTATATATGTTTACGTTGCTTCTCCTCACCTTGTGTGACTGAGATCAATGTCCCGTGATACTGTTGTCACTTTAGTGACAGAGGACTTAGCTTTATGTGATTGCCACCTTGTTATTCCCGATTTCCTTGGTTACCTCATATGTTTTATCTTGTTTAAATGTTTCTAGCAAATGATTTATCTATTTTATGAGAGTTCTTGCTTTAACAGATTTCCTTGCTTTTCGAGATATTTCATCTATTTTGTGTTGTTGTATCTTCCCACTCTCTTGCCAGACCGTCGTGTCTGATCCTTTGCTTTGGTACTCAGGTCCCGTTGCCGATTTCCTTGAGGAGGAGCCGGAGGAGGCGGTAGGTGAGCTGCAACCTCTAGTTGAGTGGCGTGCTGACGATGTCATGTAGACATCGGGTTGCCAAGAGGCGTAACATTTTGGGGAGGACTTGTTAACTATTCTTTGGGTTATTATTTTGTAATATTGGCCTTTGTTGGCCTCTAATTTTGGGGAATGTAACTAAATGATATTTTGTCTAACTTTAACAACCTTTGGGAAACATGCTATAGATCATTGCTCTTTCTGATACAGTTTTGACATTTGATATTAATGCTTGCATGACTAGAGATAGTCTAACTATTTGATTTGCTACACGTTTCCGCACTATAAAGAAACATTCGTGCAAGGTTGTGATATCCTCACCGCGGACACCTGTGGGAAATTAAATAAATTGTATATTGTGGATGTAGGTAATCATCTTGAATAATCATTACACACTAATGTCCCGATCCCGGATTGGGATTCCCGGTCCGGGGTCGCGACAGCTTATATGGACAATCTGGCAGATCCCTTTACTAAGCCTTTGACCACCAAGGTTTTTGAGCAGCATGTAGACGGGATGAGCATGAGATGCAATCCTGATTGGCATTGAGCCCAAGTGGGAGATTGTTAGTTTATGGTCTCAATACCAAGTGTATATGATGTAATAAATTGATTAATTTCTTTATTTATCAATACAATTCATGCTTTTCCTTTCATGAGATGAATGGTGTTTTATATACTTGCACATAACCAATACGAATGACATAATGGCTCATGAGATGAACCGGAGTCCACAAGTATACTAGATGTAATACATGTGTATGGATGAGATCCACATACAGGAGACATGTATTGCAAATCTTATACTTAAATATCTTCACAACCAGTGATGAGATTGGACATCTCATCTGACAAGGTTGCAGCACTTTGATCACAATGAGATAGTGTGATTTGTCTCGATCATCGGAATGTAAGATTCTGGATCATTGTGCTGGTACATTGGATGTATTGAAGGACCATGAGAAACACCTTATATACACTGTCTTTATTTTAAGGTCTGCTCTCATAATTCCCTAGCAATAGGCTCATAATCCTGAGACATTAATGAACTCAAGTTTCTATCTATTCATTTGCTTTGAGTCACCAATGAGTGAGGCCAATTGTAAGTCAACACCTCGGTGATTTGGGTACGTGGTAGAGTTGTGGGAACATTCAATGGTCAAGATGGAATCTATCTTTAATATCCCCTTGTGCCAATTAATGGATTTATCATTGGTAAGTGCGCACCTATTCCAATTAAGAGTTAATTGGATCGGTACCAAATGATCATTATAATTAATTGGGGCTCAAGGATAATAAGATATGGATCTACTTTGGTGGACAGGTCCAATTGATCCATGGATATAGATGGAGGGGCCTACTTGTGATACTGAGGAAGTTTAGGGTCTTCATTGTAATTTATTCCTAAGACTGGAGTGCAATTGCATTTATATAGTGGAGTTATTTGCAATTAACTGTGGGCCCGGATTGCACATGAGATGTGGGGTCCCGTGACCCAGTTGGAGCCAGCTTTCTAAGGAATCCCTAGTGGTCCCCACGCTAGCCCAAGTTATTAGAAAGATAGTAATTCTACTTAAACTCTAATAGGAAGGTTACTATTTCTATTTGAAGTGAGACTTCTAATAGTGGTAATGGTAAGTTACTAATTATTAATGGAAGTAGGACTTCTATTTTAATTAGAAAGGAGAATGCTACTAATAGTTGTGGAAGTAAGACTTCTATGGCAATTAGCAAGGGAGAAGGTTACTATTTTGTAATGGGAGTTAAACTTCTATTTCCAATAGGTAAAGAGGTGGAATGGAGGACGACAAATAGGGGAGATATCCCCTCTTGGACGTCCATAATAGTGTGAGCAATTCCAGCCCCTTTGTGCAAGTGTTGCACAAGTTCTCTTCCTCTTTAAGTTCTCCTCTCTTTCTCCTTTAGTTCCTTAGAGTTACTAGTTGGGTTTTCTCTTGAAGATTCCACCATCTTCTTGAGAAAAGAGATCTAATACGGGTCACAGCGTGGAAGATCAAAAGGTGTTGGAGATTCTGAATTTGGATAGTGAAGGTGTTCATCATCAAAGAAAGAACTCAAATTCTCCATTAGAGCACTACAAAGCTCCAAAGGTATAATCTACATCCTTATATGTTGTGGATTTCATGGTTGCATGTTTAGGTGTTGTTTTCTATCTTCTAGATAGTATATGTTGCTGTACATGGTTTATGAGTTTGAGTGATTGCATCCTGGATTGGGTTTGTTGCCTTCTAGATAATTGATCCCTGCATCAAGTGGGTCAAAAGTTTTTGAAACCTGTCTAGAAGGCCCACCTAGTTTCCAACATAAGGTTCATCAATTGGATGGCCAGAATCTTCTGATCAGGATATTGTTCATCGTGGCCCCACACAAAAATGTAAACCACTAATTCAAGTAGTCCAGCAAGCTACCAAATGTTAGGTCCTTGTTTGTTGCAATTTTGATGGATTCACACATCTTCACTGTCAAATGATCACACACTCTTACTCTTAGTGTTTGACTTTGGAATCTAGGATTCTATCATGCATATGCACATGTTTTTTAAATGAATTTGATTCATGCATGTTTTAGAATCCAAATACTTTTGAAAACCTAATTCCTTGTGCTTAATTTTGGAAAATCAAATTGAGTTTTTAGGTTGGTGTTATGCATACATATTTCATTTTTAGAATTTTTCTTGTACGCATAATACACACTGGCCTTGAGTTCAAAAGTGCATCTTTAGGATTTTGAAAAATCAGCAGAACTCTTCCCAAGCCAGTTTGGTCGGTCGACCCGCCCCTGTGCCAGGTCGACCGGCCCAACTGGCCTGCTGGAAAATGGGCAGTGTACCAGGTCGACCTAGCTAGGCCTAGGTCGACCTGGCATATAGCCGTTGGGCCAAAATAGTTGTTGGGCCAGGTCGACCTGGGGGTCATGGGGTCGACTTGGTAAACTAGCCGTTGGACTGTTTTTTCATTAAAAGTCCATTCTATTCCAACCTTTCTAAGTGCTTGATCTTTGAATCTTTGAGACTACATTGAAGCCAAAAGAAGTGGAATAAGCCAATATAGCTAGAAGGTCATTGGAAATCAAATGCTTGAGTTTTCAAAAGGTATATCTTACTTATCATTTTGATTTCCATTCAAATTAGAATCAGTGCATGTTTAAATCTTTGTATTTTCATAAATGCATGATGTCTAGCTTTGAAAGGGATGTTTAGCAAACTCATTATCAACTTTGGAATATTAAGAATGGTTTGCAAACTCTCTTGCCTAAATCACATGTGTTCTTAGACTTTAATAGTCATACAACTTGTTTTAGCTCATTTCTTTAAGTTGTTTGAATATTTCATGTGATTAGCATTTATCTTCAATCATCATTTTCTAAGGTTTGATTTCAAAATGCATCAAGCATTCATTTAAGAGTTTCATTGTAGAAATTGGTTGAAGTGAAGCATTCATACACTTGTGTACACACTTTAGTTTATTTTAGTGTATGTTTGTAATTTGAATTACACTTTCATATCAGCCTATTTAGAGGCAATTTATTTGTGCTTAAATTGTATCTCTTAGAGTGTTCTTAAAGAGACACCTTCTTAGAGAAAAATCTTCATTTGTAAAGGTTATTGCTTAGCCTAATAAAAGCACATTGTAAAGGTTATTGCTTAGCCTTGGAAAAACATCTTGTAAAGGTTGTTGTTGAGCCTAGAAAAACAACATTGTAAAGGTTATTGCTTAGCCTAGTGAAAAGCATAATTAGTGGAAATCCGGTGGGGTGATTGGATCACAACCCGGTAGTGGACGTAGGCATTGAGGCCAAGCCACTATAAATCTTTGTGTAGTGGTGTTTGCTTGTGGTCATTGTTTTCTTAGCTTCCGCATCTTGTCTGGTAAATCATCATATATGACTAGTTTATCTTAAATATTTAAAATTGGTCTAAATTGGTCATATTTGTAGCACACCCTATTCACCCCCCCCCCCCCCCTCTCTAAGGTTAGGATCCCAGGACTTTCACCAAATACTTCCTCTGCAGTTTCATAGATAAAGTAGCAATAAAAAGCAATGGCTGGGCAGCAGATAGGAGTGGCAGAGAGCCATGACAATCTTATCAGCCATTTCATCATCCTCCATCCTTCCTACCAGGGCTCTACATACAACCTCTCTCTCTCTCACCATCAATCTCTCTCCAACAGCTTTAACAGGCATGGAAATGTCCATAAGCCCATCTCCTCTTTCAGAATCGAAGCTGCAAAGCTGCCTCCAGGAGTATGCTTCTCAACCCATCTCACCTTTCTCTCAATTCTATTGATGTTCCTCTTATGGTTATTTTCTTTTCCTCTCATTTCAGTCCATTCATTTTTCCATACTCTACAGTTTATGGAAGATATATATATATATATATATATATATATAAAACAATTCAAATGGGTTATGGGATTTTTTGGTGCAAATGCCTAAAGTAGAGCCCAAGCTCACTGCCCCATTTCTTGGATTTACTAAAACAATTGAGATATAGAATTCCCCTTTTATGATTTGATACCATTTTTAAGAGTGCAATTGAATATTGGGGGCAGAGAGTGGATTGTTATCCACTCATTGTTTGGTGTTGCTTTGTTATCTACTACTTTTGACTTTGCTTTGTTTTGTTTTTGTTAAAATACTGGGTCTTGAATTATATGGTAATATATTTTTTGATTTTATGTTATGAGGAATGTAGGTGATTTTTCTTTTATTGTTTATGCTTTATGTGTTTTGATTGTGTTTTTTTTTTTTTTTTTTTTGCTGCAGGCTTTGGCAGGATGCAGAGAATAGGGTTTATCTTATTAAGGAGCTTGATAAGAGAACTGGCAAGGTAATTTTTTTTTTAGGATTTATTGTATAAATTATTTTTTTGGGTGGGTGGGGTTTTAGAAAAACTTGATTAGAGAACTGGGTTAGTGATTTTTTTTCTTGCTTTTATTTGAGAATTTTTATTATTAATATTTTTTAATGTTATTTTGGATGGGAATTGGGAAAGGATGGTGATTTATTTGGTTCTTTAGGTTTTTGGGTGGGGGAGAGGTGGGTGAGGTGTGGGTTATTGTTTGGTGTTCCTAACATGAAATTCAATTCTTCTAATTGAAGGAAATCTAGCAGGAGCATATTGGGCTGGTTACTTTATCCGGTTGACCACGTCTAGATTGTAGCCATTAGTTCTTAATTGATTGTTTTTAACCCAAGTGCATTGCTCTAGTTTTGTTTTACTGTTGACCACTTTCAGATTGTAGACATGGCTTGATGACTGTTAATTGCTTTGGGATCATAAATATCTGATCAGGGGCCTAAGATTGTAGCCATTAATTTTTTTTCTTTTACTGTGGATTCTTTTCAAGTTTTACACTGACCCTCTTCTTTCACCTTTGTATCTGTTGGGTTTTGTCGTTTGTTTTCTTGCTTTTCGTTAATTATGAGAAACCCACCATATTTGGGATGTATAAAACAATCACCCAAATTCTTATAAAGCTTGGCCTCAACACAGAATCCTTTGCCCGAGGAAATTGTAGATAGATTATCTCTGGCTGTCTTTGATTCGATTTCGCATCCCTACGAAACCCATAACATTTCTTTATAAATTCACAACCCAACACCCACACTCTCCAGCCTTTACTTCTTTTGGAAAGCTTCTATTTTTTTGAAAGCCTTGAACTGGACCATATCAATCACTAGTACTGAAAATCTCATCTCTCTCTGTCTCCTGCCGTTACAGTTGGATCACTGGAGTTGGTTTAGTTGATATCATTGAGATTTTTGAAGCATTGCACACTTTTTTAGAGACACTATAAAGACTTTCTGGGTCCTTTTCAATTGTTTTCGGCAATTCACTTATTCAATCTATTGTGATCTAAGGCCTAGCAAAAGACTACATGCACGCACAAGAGAACACATAAATTTATGTGGTTCGGCTTTTGGCCTACGTCCATGGGGAAGACGGGAGAACTCACTATGCAATCAGAAGAGGTTGTACATCCTAGAGACTTTGAATCTTTATTTATAATATCAGTCCCAAAACCCTGTTACACCCAAACACTAGTTCTTAATCACAGTAGACCTATAACAAGCCTACTTCTAATCACAGTACAAGTTGGGCAATCCAGGGGCCTGGTTAACCAACATTAATTAACTTCTATTGAGCCACACAAATTAACAAATCTCCAATTTGGCGAACATTGAAGCAGATCCTCATGCACAAAACACGTCTCACCATCTCCCCCAGCCCCTGAGGGTACTCAAGTACTGAGCACACTGATAAAGTCCAAGCAATGCTTGAACTTGAATTTAACTCATGCCTTCATGAATGCACCAAATCGCTTGTACCATTGTCCAGAAGCTTGCTTCGACCTGTATAATGAATTCCTCAAACTACATATATGATCAAGAACCTTAAAATGTGCTCTACCTGCACTGGAAGCTCCTTCGTCTTCCTCATAGAACCGCTTGCATCCAATGGCCTGATCTTTCTCATCAAGATACTCAATCTCTTCAGTCATAGTTGCTGCCTGTTGACTACTTTCCAGTCCTTCCATTGATTCAAGAGACTTAGTCATCAATGCGTATGCAACCATATCATCATGGCCACTGTCTGATGTCAATGCATACGTCATCATATCCTCAAAACCGTATCTAATCGGCGGTTTCCTTTCTCTCTGCGGTCTACCCTTTTGCTGCATTTACGGCTCTATCCGCTGCATCTGCTACACAGTCAGACTATCCCCTGTATCCCTTGATAAGCCGGATGCACTCTCCTTCCTCACTAGGATGTCTGACTCCACCTGAACAGTGTCACTACTGCTACCTACTTTCATCTCCTCCACCTACTTTCTCTCTTCGAGTAAAGCATCATCATGAAATTTAACAGCCCTGCTAATGATATATATGGGTGAATCCTGATCGGTACACCACAACCTATATCCTTTCACCCCAGAAGTATATCCTACCAAGATGCACTTCACAGCCCTTTGTTCTAACTTATTGGTTTTCACGCTAGCATAAGTCGGACAACCGAAGATCCTCAAGTTAGAATAATCAACTGGATTACCTAACCACATTTCTTCTAGTGTTTTGCAACCAATCTTTCTCTGTGGAGACCTATTTATCAAGTAGCCTACAACATTTACTACCTTAGCCCAAAAATCCTTGGACAAACCTACAGTAAACAACATACAACGAGCTCTTTCCAAGATCGTTCTGTTCATTCTTTTTGTGACTCCATTATGCTCTGGAGTTTCTGTAGTGGTGTAAAGCCGAACTATTCCATGATCCGTGCAATAGTTCTCAAACTCTATTGATCTGTACTCATTGTCATTACCTGTCCTCAACTTATTCACCTTTCTGCCAGTCTGTTTCTCAAGCATCTCCTTCCACCGCTTGAATGTAGCAAAGGTTTGATCCTTCGTCTTTAGAGTATAAACCTAGACTTTCCTTGAATAATCATCAATAAAAGTCAGCATAAACTGGGACCCGCCCTTGGAGTAAACGTTAGAAGCCCCCCATACATCTGAATGAACATAATCAATAATACATTTCGTACGATGAATACCTATCTTAAAACTGACCTTTCGATGCTTTCCAAAGATGCATCTCTCATAGAAATCCAACTTGCATGTCTTCATGCCACGTAGCAAATTTCGATTGCTCAGTATTGTCAATCCCTTTTCACTAATGTGACCCAGGTGCAAGTGTCATAAGCGTGTTGAGACAGATTCATGGTCATTTGAGGAAGACACTGCAGCTCCACTTGTAACAGTATTTCCAGAAAAAACATACAAGTTTCCAACTTTATTCCCTCTCATAAGAACCAGAGCACCCTTCACAACCTTCATAACTCCACCTTCAGCTGAGAACTTAAAACCGTCGGAGTACAAAGCACCAAGAGAAACAAGATTCCTTTTCAAATCAGGAACATGCCGAACCTCTGCCAATGTTCTGAAGATTCCATCGTGCATCTTGATTTTTGTTGTTCCGATCCCAACCGTCTTACATGCAACATTGTTGCCCAGCAAAACACTACCATCGTCGATTTCTCTATAAGTGGTAAATCAGTCCCTATTGGGACACATATAGTAGGAACAACCCGAATCAAGAATCCATTCATCCTGACGACGAATACCATTTTCAATCACAGAAAGTGCATTATCGGAAACATAATCTAATCTTCCATCTGCAACACTGACTGAATCATCAGATGAAAAATATTTTATTATTTCTTTCCCTTTCCTCTCTTTCAGAACAATTTTTTCTGATGTGCCCTTTCTTATGGCAATAATAACATTCAATATTTTTCCTGTTGGATCTATGTTTGCCCTTACTGCTGGAGTCTTTTGTTCTTCCTCGTACTACCAAACCCTCACCCGAACCATCATTGTCAACCACAACCTTTTTCTTCCACTCCTTGGAGTTCAAAGCTGCCTCTACATCATCTTTGGACAGATTATCTCTACCATACATCATGGTATCAACAAAGTTCTCATACGAGGGTGGTAAAGAGCGAAGCAACATGATCACTTGGTCCTCATCATCAATTTCATTATTGATATTTTCCAGATCCATGATAGCTTTTGTGAAAGAATCAAGGTGAGTTGAAACAGACGCACCTTCCTGCATTTGTAACGTGAACAACTGGTTCTTTAGATACAAGCAATTTGTGAAAGACTTCGTGATGTACAAGTTCTTCAACTTCTGCGATATGACAACAGTAGTTTTTTCTAATCAACCTTTCGCAGTACAACATCGCTAAAAAATAGTAGAATCTGACCGTACGCCTTCTCCAACAACTCATGCTTTTCTTCATCTGATAGTTTTTCAGGCAAAGCATCCCTTCCCTTCAAAACTTTATGCAACCCATTCTGAACCAGCAAAGTGTGCATCTTCAAACGCCATAAACTGAAGTCGTTGTTTCCATTGATTATCTCAATTTCAAGTTTCATAGCCATTTCTTGAATCTTTCATAGTACCTATGTAGATCTGGTCACCACGAGCATGCGGGGAGAAACGGATCTGAAATCCGACTCCGGATGGCTAAGATATCACATAAATAAGTTTTTAGGCTCCAATCAGTCAATATCCTTCGTTGACCGTTGAACAGCCCATTTTCTTTCAACAATTGCATAGATCTTCTCGTAACGAGTCCGTAGGTTCAAACGGATCTCTGATCAGACTCCGGATCGTCAAGATATCACGAAAACAAACTTCAAGCGTCGATCGGTCAAATTTGCCTTTGACCGTACAAGTGCTGACGTGTCGCTGACGTCAGCGCCTTTCTTTGCGGGCTTTGCTATTGGGCTTCTACTACATAGGTCAGGTCAATATGGACTGGACCCAACCCGGACTGATGGATGGGCTTCTCAAGCAGGAAAGGTCGAACCTAAACCTTGGCCGGGCCCGGAAACAACCCTTCTTCCTGTTCTCCCTTCTGCAACAGGAACCAGAAGACCAGGGGCTTCCCCTCTTGCGGTCTTATTCTTCTCCCACAGCAATGGTGCGGCGTGGCAACAACGACTGGGGAACCTCCTTCTCCAGCGACGCGAAGCGGAAACTTCGGCGAAGATTACACGACGAGGTGGGGCCTGGCAAAAAACGAGATCCCAAATCGCTGTCTTCTTCCTCTCGGTTTCAGCGCAGGTGCCTTTTCTTCTTTAGGCGATCTTCTTCTCCGGTGCGGCAGCAGTGGCCAAACACGAGCAGATCAATCTAAGCCTTCTGCAATTCCGGTCTGCTTCCTCGGAACTCTGATGCGCAAAACAACGATCGCTCACCTAATCTCTGGCGATCCTCTTCGAATTGATCGCCCCTGTTTCCTTCCTCCAATCAGTGACGGCAATGAGAGAACATTGATGACGCAAAACCTCAGGCGATGAGAATGGTGATAGTCTGTGGCTCCAGAAACTGGTTCTTGAAACTCTCTTCTTTTAGTTCGTGGCTCTTGAAACTCTCTTCTTCTTCAATGATTGTGACCCACCAATCAGATCATTCTATCTTCACTAGGTCCGCGGCCCTTTCAAAGTCTGATTCAACGGATCTCCTCTGATCACGCAAAATCGCTCTGATACTAGTTTGTTGTGTTCTAGGGCCTAGCAGAAGAGAACATGCATGCACAAGAGAACAGAGAGATTTACATGGTTTGACTTTTAGCTTCCGTCCACGGGGAAGACGGGAGAATTCACTATGCAATCAGAAGAGGTTGTACATCTTGGAGACTCTGAATCTCTATTAATAATATCAGCCCCAAACCTTGTTACACCCAAACACTACTTCTTAATCACAGTAGACCTATAAACAAGCATACTTCTAATCATAGTACAAGTTGGGCAATCCAGGGGCCCGATTAACCAAGATTAATTAACTTCTATTATGCCATTCAAATTAACACAATCGATATGATTTTGTTCCTTAACTCATCTGGGTCCTTTAGATTAAATGCTAAATAAACCACTTCTCATTTGGGTTCCTCTACATTTAATTGAAAAAGAACATCCATCAAGGACATATCGAAATACTGTTGATGTTCATGGTTTTAAAGATTGAAAACATCTTTCATTGTGACAGCTAAAGGTTGTGCAAGATCTCATTTGGGTGGCTCATTTTTTATTTTTATTTTCACTTTCTTGGTCGTTTTTTATTTTTTATTTTCACTTTCTCTTTATCCATGGTATTTGTTTGTCTGGGTGCATGATTCTCTTCAGGCCTAATCTAGGAAGCAACAGATTGGGGCCTATGGTTGAAGGGGGGAGGGAGGGAGGGAATGCCCAATGCCTACTATGAGGTAAATTAAGAAATGTCAATGGTAAGAGGGGGGTGTGTTTGGAGAGAGAGAGAGAGAGAGAGAGAGAGAGAGAGAGAGAGGCACACCTTTTGTCTTAAACTTAGTGAATGCCTAGTGCCTCATTCATCATACGACATCCAAGTTGTTGTGCCTCATTCATCGTGGATCAAGGACATCCAAGTTGTTGTTTTTCCACTCACTGTTGATAACAGACATTCCACTTCTCCCTCTCCATTGGTTTCCCCTACCATATAGATTACATTAATAGTCCTGTCATTGCATGTCCGTTGTCACGTAGAGCTCTAACTAATCTGCAATGTCCTGTTTTTAGAATTTACTGATCTAGATCATTTACTTTTCAAGAAAAAGTAAGCCGACTTGAACCCAACAATCTTCAGGTTGCTATAATGAACAACTTCTAACTTTGCTTGCCTACATTTGTTTCTTTTAAGACTTCCAGTCCTGATTGTGCCAGATCATTCATATGCTTATTTAAGGGAATCCAAGTAGCACTTTTATAATTTATATCCTCATTTAACTTAGTTTTTCTTATCTGGCTTTCTTCATCTAGTTAACCATTTATTACTTACCTCATTATGCAGTGATGTTCCCCTTGTACCATTATCAACAGAAGTATCCATTGAATTTCGTATTCCTTGACTTGTTCACTGTTTTCCTGAGCTTAAGTGTTGGGGTCGCCTGTTCAAACACAAAAGGATAGTAATTTTTCCCCCTTACATTTTGCAAAATGATATCATCAAAAGTAATAGTACATTAGGACTTTAACCCTGCCTGCATAATTGATCTTTTTGCATTGGTGTTTCCAGGAATAACTGTTCTTGAAGCATTGATTTTGATATCAGGCGTCGCCTTTGCCTTGACTGGTTATACTTTCCGGTCCTCAAAGAAGGGCAGGGATTTCAGCTACCTTGGACCAATTCTGTTTGCTGGTCTTACGATTTTCTTGACTGGCTTAGTCCAGGTTAAATCTAATTAACATAAAACTTTCAACTTTTATCTTTGGCCTTTAAAGCTCTCTACTTTCAATATGTTATGGTCTTTTTGGTTATTGTTCTAATCTGTTTTCCTCAATTTCCACCTTGCTTACCTGCATGTCTGTACTTTCATTGTTAAGAAAGTTGAAAAATTCTGATGAATTGTGTAAGTGCCTAAAAATTACGGACTTTGTTTAGGTGAGTGTGAAACTCATAATTTGTTGTTTAAGCTTCTTTGGGGAAGATGGATCGCCTTATAACCTGAAAGAGAAGGAGAAATAGAGATCAAAGACCCTGGCTGCCGTCAGCCGAAGGTTCTCTGATGCCTCAGTTAGTGCTATCACTCAATAAAGGATGGAGAAGAAGGGCAAGTATCCTCGTATGGTGTTATCTTGCATGGCATTATGTAACGCGTACCTGAAAAGGGATTTGTATCCCTATATATAGGTGAAGGTTTCACCTGGCGCTCGCTTAGTGGGGGTAGGTGGAGATACTGTCCAGTCAGATCAAGAGATGACCTCTCGTATCAATGTGGATGTGATTGATAAAGACGTCACATGATCATTATCCGACACCCATCTTGTTTGTCAGCAAGTTTTGTAACGCAGCCGTAACTTTATGGAAGTACAATCATGGTTTAGTATCATCTCTATGGACGTACCGAGCTAAAGATGATATCAAGACCAGATTTGGACGCATCTTGACAATATTGCCGAAGTACCTAATACCGAGACCGAGATGAGCATAGTCAATACTCTTACCGAGGCTAGCTCAAGCTTGGTGCTGGCTGACACTGTTGCCGAGCTAAGATGAGATGAGTCACTGGTACCGTTACCGAGCTGGATGTGTCTTGGCACTATTACCGTGCTTGGACACCGAGATTAGTGTAATCCTACTCTTAGGAAAACATCCACACAATTGCCCCCTAGCTCATGACCTCTTAGAGTTTTCCGACTTTTTGAGGTCGGGAGCTAAGTATCATGTCTGGAGAGTCTGAGATATAAATTTGAATTTCATCTTGGTGTTGGCTGATGACGTATGATCTTTATCATGAAGTCTGTTCGCCTGCCCGAGACAATAAATAGCACGTCGGTGAAGCTTCGTCTGCCCAAGGTGATAAATAGCAACGCTGTTGTTTTTGTTAGATAGTGTGGTCTCAATCCATCAGTTGATATAATAAATAGATTAATTTCTTTATTTATCAATAAAATTATGCTTTCCTTTCATGAGATGAATGGTGTTTATTACTTAATGTACATGACCAATACATATGGCAGAGTGGTTCATGAGATGAACCGGGTCCCATTAGTATATTAGATGTGATATATGTATATGGATGAGATCCACATACGGGAGATATGTGTCGCAAATCTTATACTTAAAAATATCTTCACAACCATTGATGAGACTGGGCATCTCATCTGATAAGGTTGCAGCACTTTGATTACTATGAGATAGTGTGATTTGTCTCGATCATCAGAATGTAAGATTCTGGATATAGTGCTGGTACATTGGATGTATTGAAGGACCATGAGAAGCACCTTATGAAATACTGTCTCGATTTAAGGACTGCTCTCATAATTCCCTAGCAATAGGCTCTTAATCCTGAGACATTGATGAACTCAAGTTTCTATTTATTTATTTGCTTTGAGTCACCAATGAGTGAGGCCAACTGTAGGTCAACACCTCGGTGTCTTGGGTACGTGGTAGTAGGACTGTGGGAACATCCAATGGTCAATATGGAATCTATCTACATTATCCGCTTGTACCAATTAATGGATTTATCATTAGTAAGTGCGCACCCATCTTGATTAAGAGTTAATTGGATGGTACTGATGATCACTGTAATTAATTGGGGCTCAAGGATAATAAGATGTGGATCTAAGATTTATTCCAATTGATCCATGAATAATGATAGAGGGGCCTACTTGTGGTAATTGGCAAGTTTAGGGTCTTCATTTTAATTTATTCCTAAGACTGGAGTGCAATTGGATTTATATAGTGGTGTTATTTGCAATTAACTGTGGGCCCGGATTTCACATGAGATGTGGGGTCGCGTGTCCCAGTTTGAGCCAGCTTTCTAAGGAATCCCTAGTGGTCCCTATGCTAGTCCAAGTATTAGAAAGATTCTATTCTTACTTAAACTCTAAAAGGAAGGAATTAGAAAGTTACTATTTCTATTTGAAGTGGGACTTCTAATAGTGGTAATAGTAAGCTACTAATTTGTGTGGAAGTGTGACTTCTAATACAAATTAGTAAGAGCGATAAGAGAGGAGACTTGAGGGCTATTTAAATGGGGAATACACCCCTTGGACGTCCCTGACATAATACCCACGCCCAAGAGCCTCTAGTGCAAGTGTTGCACAACTCTTCTTCTCCTCTTCTCTCTTCTAGTTGCCTTCTAGTTCCTTAGAGTTTCTAGTATGATTTTCTCTTGAAGATCCCACACATCTTCTTGAGAAAAGAGATCTGATAGAGGGTCATAGCGTGGAAGACAACATGGTCTTGGTGATCTCTAATTGCTTCAAGAAGAGTTCTTGTTCTAGTTGGTTGTCTTCTCCTCGATTAGAGCACTACCGGGCTCCAAAGGTATTATCTGCTTCTTTACTTGTTTATGATTATTTTGTTGCATGTGGTTGCTGATTTCTATCTTCTAGATAGGTTATATTGCTGTACATGATTGATAAGAAAGAGGGATTGCATCCTGGATGTGATTTATGGCCTTCTGGATACTTGATCCCTGAGTCAAGTGGATCAAAAGGTTTTGAAAATCTATCCACAAGGCCCACCTACTTCCAACAATTGGTATCAGAGCCATACCTCATCTCTAATCATGTTAGATCAGCGATCTAGATCTAATCTTTGCATGAGTGCGAAGAGGATAGACCTAGGGCTATGTAAGGATCAGTTATGATTGAGTTTGTTTACTTTATATAGTAAATCCATGTTTGGATAGTCACAAAAGGGTTTAATTATGATGGAAGGATGGTAGGATGCCATTGAGAGCCTTCAAAAGTGTTTTGGAGGTGTTTGGACTCGAATTGAATAAAACCCAATTTTCTGCCTTCGTCCCCCGTCGGGGGACACCCCCGGACCCCCTCTGCGAAGTGCATGTAGTAGAAGGGTGGCTACTTTTGGCATCTTGTTTTTCCATTATGGTTTGGTAACCTGGTTTTGTGAGATGCTTTGTTGTATGAGATACTAACTTGTAGGTGATAATGTCCTCTCCATATGGCCCACAAGTCTTTTACTTTCTTTTTATGGTTATTGGTTTATTTGAGGCTAAGTGTAATCATGGTTTCCTTGGTTTCCCGTGAAAGGGCAAGGCATGGTGAATTTCCCTATAGCCCTGTTATTTCCATGTTTAGATTACCATGTAAGTCTCATAATTGAGGCATAGGAATTTATGTGATTTTTCTAAATTTGTAAATTCTGGCGATGTCCGAGACGAAGAAGGAAAGTAAAGTTGGACTCCTAATCAAAGAGTTTTAAGATTACCAAAAGCCTTTTGGAGATGCCCAAAGAGTTTGAGGAATCCCAAAGTTTTGGAAAGTCTAGAAGTCCAAGAAGTCTATTCCGCTTGGGCCATGTGGAGGAGAGGACTAGTTTCTAATTTTAGCTTTTTCTATTTATGGATGAATGCTTAATTTAGAATGTTTCCAAATCTGATCCAAACATAGCAAGTTACCAAAATTGGTCAAATCAAATTAATTTTTGGAAAGAGTTCTAATTAGAGTTGATGGGCCCATGAGATGGATCCATTGGTAACACTAATTTAGAAACTAGACTTTCCTTAAAATAACTTGACTTGGAACCAATCATTGGTCATATCATGAGATGATTTGATGTGTATATGTGTGGGCCCATGTACCTTAAGGGAAATCCACAATTCTAAAATATTAAGTGGGAGCGGGGCATTTATATTTAGAAATCCCCATGGTTTTCCACCATAGGTCCATTGTAAGGAAAGTATTAGCCTCTCGCCATCTTAAGAATGGCCGTTCCCCACGGAGGGCTTTTACTTGTTTGGTTACTAGATATGGATCTCCTATGGATAGTGTTGTTGAGATGGGGCGGGGGCCCACTCCCCAAGGAGGAGCTGCTCGCAATGGTTGTCATGCAATGCTAGTTGGTGGGTCACACTTAACTAAAATAAGGATGTAGTATCCCCAAGGATTTGCCTCATATATTTTAGAAACCAAAGCCAATCGGGAGTCATTCATTATTTGGTATGAGATACCTAGATAATATTGAATGAAGGGGATCATGGATAGTTAGTCCTAATTCTAATTTTGACCAACTTTGATCCGCACCAATCTAGTTGGTATTCGCACTCCCCAAGGAGGCATACCCCAGGGATTGGGATTCTGATGTATTCTAAATTTAGTGGTTATGAGGATTCCCACATAAATTTGGTAGAATACTAAACCCTAATGTCATTTAAATTCATTAATTGAATGTATGGTTATGTGCTACAGTTTTTCAAGCATGAATTCAAATACTTTCAATCCATTTGTGACCATCCTCAACCATAATAAGTTGGTGGGCTCCAACTATGTAGACTGGAAACGGAACCTGGATATTGTCTTGATCGCCTCAGGTTATAAATATGTCCTTACCAAAACCCCCCTTGATGAGCCTGGCCCGGATGCACCGGAAGAAGAAAATGAACTTTACACCAAATGGGCCAAATACGATCAGATGGCCAGATGCTACATTCTGGCATCCATGTCTAGTGTTTTGCAACACCAACATCAATCATATAAGACTACACACGATATTATATCGAACTTAAAGGAGATGTTTGCGGAACAGGGCAGGCCTGCTAGGCAGGCAGCTATGAGGGTGCTCATCAGCACCAAGATGGCTGAAGGTACATCAGTACAGGAAAACATGCTGAAAATGATGGACTTATTAAATGAGTTACATGTACTGGGAGCTGCGATTGATGCAGAATCGCAGATCGACATAATCCTTGAGTCACTACCAGAGTCATTCAACAGTTTCAAGGTTAATTATAATATGAATAAGATGAATCTGACTCTGGAAGAGCTGTCTAGCCAGCTGGTGGCGACTGAAGGGATTATAAGAAGAAGCCAACTGCCCTAGTGACAGAAAAGTCAGATGCAAAGTCCAAGCCGAAGGGCAAAGGGCGGAAAGGCAAAAAGAAATCAGTTCCGAAAGGTCCTAAGGTGGAGAATGGTCCTAATGGTGGCGTGGCCAAGGCTAAGGGTTCAGGGTCAAAAGGAAAGTGTTTCCATTGTTGTAAGAAAGGACATTGGAAAAGGAATTGTCCAGAGTATCCGTCTAAGAAGAAGACCTCAGGTATGATTGAGTCACTTATTTCTTAAGTTAGTTTTGCAACTGGTACTTCAGAATCTTGGTGTGTGGACTCCGGGGCAACTAATCACATATGTAATTCGTTGCAGGGGTTCAGGGAAACCAGGAGGCTCAGTGACGGAGAAATCATTGTTAACCTAAGATCTGATGCTCAGGCAGAGGCAGTTTCAACGGGAGTTATTCCTTTATGTTTTTCAAATAATAAGTTGGTTTTGTCAGACACGTTATATGCACCGTCTTTATGGCGGAATTTAATTTCAGTTTCTAGTTTGGTAAATAAAAGTTATTCCATTACTTTTGGTACTGAAGTTGTCATAAAAAGGAATGGTACTTTTATATGTTCTGGCAAGGTAACCAATGGTCTTTATTTGTTAACTCCTACAATGTATGAGATACATGATACTGAAAGAATTAATAGACCATCATTAAAGAGGAAGTCACATTCATCTAATCCAACAAAACTTTGGCATATGAGGCTAGGTCATATAAACCTAAACAGGATTGACAGGCTAGTGAAAGATGGTATCTTGCCTTCATTGGTGGTAGAACCAATGCCTGTCTGCGAGTCCTATTTGGAAGGCAAAATGACCAAAAGACCCTTTTCATCTAAGGGCAATAGGGCCAAAGGTTTATTGGAATTAGTGCATACTGATGCGTGTGGACCTATTAATGTCAGGGCCAGAGGAGGATATGAGTATTTCATCAATTTCACAGATGATTACTCAAAATATGGATACATATACCTTATGCACTCCGAGGCTTTTGAAAAGTTCAAAGAGTTTAGAACGGAAACGAAAAAGTAATTAGGTAAGAGTATCAAGACTCTTTGATCAGATCGAGGCGGGGAATATCTCTCTGCTGATTTTATTGGATACTTATCAGAAAATGGGATTCTATCCCAGTTGTCTGCTCCTGGTATGCCTCAACAGAATGGAGTAGCAGAAGGAAGGAACATGACTCTTTTAGATATGATTAGGTCAATGCTGAGTTTCTCAGGATTACCTATATCCTTTTGGGGATACGCCTTGGATACTGCAATGTACATACTAAACCTCGTACCATCTAAGTATGTACCTAAGACTCCCCAGGAGTTGTGGTCCGGGCGAAAGCCTAGTCTACAACATTTACACATTTAGGGTTGTCTGGCACACGTGCTAAAGGTTAAGACGGATAAGTTGGAAACGAAGTCGGAAGTGTGCACGTTTGTAGGATATCCTAAAGGAACTAAAGGTTGGTTAATCTATAATCCCAGAGAGCAGAAAGTGCTGGTGAGCAATAATGCAGTTTTTTTGGAGGAAGATTATATGATGGACCAGAAATCTTTAGAAAAGGTGATCTTGGAAAAAATTCAAGAGAAAACAATTCCAAATCCAAGTATGACCGAACTTGAGGAAGAACCGCCCTTACCAGACCCAGTAGTTACACCAGCGCATCGTCGTAGTGGGAGGATTGTCAGACCCCCTGATAGGTTCTCATTCTTGGGAGAGTCTTACGAGGCAATCCTGGAAGAACCGGAACAAGATCCTTATAACTATGATGAAGCAATTAATGACATAGATTCGGGACGTTGGCAAGATGCTATGAATGCTAAGATGGAGTCTATGTATTCCAATCAGTTCTGGACACTTGTTGTAAGACCCCGACCCGAGTGAGCCCGATTAGTACTAATTAAGTTGCGTGTTAGTGCTAAGCTTGATTAGTGTTTTTGGCTAAGATGAGTTTGGAATAGCTTCTGATATAGTTTTGGGGATTTTGATTGGCTTGGTGTTAGTAGGGCCCTTTGGGGGTTCCTTTTCATGACATTGCATATGTTTGAGGATTTATCGGAGGTTTTTACATTCATGATTTTAATCCCGTTTTACTCGCTTTGATGATCCCTACAACTTTTATGTTGATCCCGTTTTCGTTTGAGATCCCGAAACCCGAATTCTTGGCCTTGAGGGCAAAACAGTCATTTCACACCAAATCTGTACCCAAACTTAGTATCCTCGAAACCCGCGAAACATATACTTTTTGGAAACTAGATATTTCGACGATCATTTCTTCCTTCTTCGTCGAATTCATCCGAGGTCTCGAGAGAGATGATTTCAGCCTAAGTAGATTGTTAGTAGTGGAGCCCACTCCTCACTTGCTACAATAGGAGACCCTTCCCTTCCATTTTCATTTTCCAGCACAAGAGAGAGAACTAGGGCTTGTTGAGCAACTTCTTCTTCTTCTTGCTTCCCATCACTCAATCCACTTCCAAGCTTGCACCAAGAGGAGATTGGAGGCCACCATCTTCTTCATCTCCTTGAGAGCTTCCTTTACATAGCTTTTGTGGAACACACCAACCCTTACAAGATTTCCTTAGAGCTTGTCATTGCCATTAGAGAGCCTTGCAAGTAAGTATTTCCCTTCATCTTCTAGATGTGTTATCTCCTAGCTCTTGAGAAGCTTCCCTATCATCCTTGGGAGATTTCCTTGCTATTTCATTGTTTTGACTCTTTTAGGGTTTGTTGTATTTGGGGTTTTTGCCTTGTAGTTGGATCATTGTCTTGGAGGACTTGATAGAGCTTGATTTCTTTGTTGGAAGACCTAAGGCAAGTGAATGAATGATTTTTCCTAAGCTCTCATGGATTTTGGCTACTTCCCATTAATGCATATTTATTGCTTGTTTTGAAATGAATGCTCATGATAAGTATTAATGACACATTTATAATCTTGGAGAAGTAGTGGTCTATGGCATTGAATGTCTTCTTGTTTTGGTTGCAAAGGTATATATATAGATTGTGAAATGGTTCCCTTCCCCTTTTTCCTTGTGTTGGATGTATGGTTGATGGAGGAGAATGTGATTGATTAAATGGAGGATTTGTTGTAGTTGGAGGGAGAAAAAGGCTCCTCATTTGATGTCTAAGAAGGGCTAAAAGAAGGTTGTAAAAGGGAAGAGAAAAAGAGGAACTGAACTGCCCGGAATTCAGTTTCTGGACAGTTCGCTCGAGCGACCATGACAGTTCGCTCGAGCGACCTGTCCAGAAAGGGATACGGGTTTTCCAGTAGCTTGGTCGCTCGAACGCATTTTAAATATCCGCTCGACCGATGCGGTCTGCCTGAACTGTTTTAATGCACTAGTAGTCAGTTTGAGTCCAGTGAATTTTGAGATTTTTTTTATGTTTCTTGGTTCTAGGTGGGACCTTGGCTACCCTCCTTGGACTCACTTGACTATATTTGAGGACGTCTTGAGCCGATGCTCCTCACGGTTGGTTTGGTAACATCGATGTTCACTTCATTCAATCATGAACGGGACGGAATGACGCGATATCTTCTTTATATCTAAATACAAGACTTTTTCCTTAGTTATCGCGAATTCTATTCCTTTCGATGACTGAGTAGGTTGCTCGATGTCTCCGAATTAACATCATACCTAGGACGGACCGTTTCTAGTATTGATTTTCTATCATAACATCTAGTTATAACCATAAGCTCATTTTAAGTTTTGAAAATTGTAAAAGTGCATAAGGAGCCCGGGATGTCTTCAACTCAAGGAGTACCAAGTCATATCTATGATCGACATACGGGACCCCTATTCACTCAAATAGATCTTAAAACATTTATCTTTCCCGAATTGGTATAGTTCATCATATTTCTCTATTTCCAAGATTTACATGTCATGAGTTATTTTCCCGAAAGCATGATAGTAGCATTGACTTGTCTCGAAATGTATTGCCCGACATGAAATGACAGCGTGCCCCTGAGCACCCCCGTTTTACCCGTTTATTTACTGTACTTGATTTACTTGCATATGTCTCGATTGGTTTTGACCTATGAGTCGGCATCACTAAGCTTGGATACTTTGTCGGTTTGATCCACCGACTTGGAAATCCCTCTCCTGTCCCGCCAGCTGCAGTTTGGATCTCGATACCCGGTCATTACCGTGGTCCCGTCCCGATACCCGGTTCACTACCGTGGTCCCGTTCCCGTATAATTATATTGTATATATGTATACGTTGTTTCTCCTCACCTTGTGTGACTGAGATCAACGTCCCGTGATACTGTTGTCACTTTAGTGACAGAGGACTTAGCTCTATGTGATTGCCACCTTGTTATTCCCGATTCCTTGGATACCTCATATATTTTATCTTGTTTACTTGTTTTATAGCAAATGATTTACATGATTTATGAGAGTTCTTGTTTAAACAGATTTCTATGCTTTTCAAGAGATTTCATCTATTGTATATTGTTGCATCTTTTCATTCTCTTGCCAGACCGTCGTGTCTGACCCATCTGCTTTGGTACTCAGGTCCCGTTGCCGGCTTCCTTGAGGAGGAGCCAGAGGAGGCAGTAGGTGAGCTGCAACCTCTAGTTGAGTGGCGTGCTGACGATGTCATGTAGACATCGAGTTGCCAAGAGGCGTAACATTTTGGGGAGAACTTCTTAACCATTCTTTTGGGTTATTATTTTGTAATATTGGCCTTTGTTGGCCTCTAATTTTGGGGAATGTAACTAATTGATATTTTGTCTAACTTTAACAACTTTTGGGAAACTTGCTATAGATCATTGCTCATTCTGATCCAGTTTTGATATTTAATATTAATGCTTGCATGATTAGAGATAGTCTACTATTTGATTTGCTACACGCTTCCGCACTCAAAAGAAATACTCATGCAAGGTTGTGATATCCTCACCGCGGACACCTGTGGGAAATTAAATAAATTGTATATTGTGGATGTAGATCCTTCTATCATCAATCATCATCTACTCCACTTCTAATTAGTCCCGATCCCGGATTGGGGATCACCCGGTCCGGGGTCGCGACACTTGTGAACTTGCCTGCCAATATTAAACCTATTGGGTGCAAGTGAGTCTACAAGAGAAAAAGGGGACTAGATGGTAGAGTGGAGACCTTTAAGGCCAGGCTTGTTGCGAAAGGGTATACTCTGAAAGAAGGTATCGATTATGAGGAAACCTTCTCGCCGGTAGCCATGCTCAAGTCCGTCAGGATACTCTTATCCATTACGGCTCATCTCGATTATGAGATTTGGCAAATGGATGTCAAGACGGTGTTTCTCAACGGCCATCTTGAGGAAGACATCTATATGGTGCTGCCAGACGGTTTTGTAGCTAAAAATCAAGAGCAAAAGGCTTGCAAGTTGCAGAAGTCTATTTATGGATTGAAGCAGGCATCCCGAAGCTGGAACATCCATTTTGACCTGGCAATCAAGTCATTTGGTTTTGTCAAAATCCGGATGAGTCATGTGTGTATACAAAAAGTGAAGGTGATAGGGTAGTCTTTTTGATTTTATATGTCGATGACATCCTACTCCTTGGGAAAGATGTGGGAATGTTATCAACGGTAAAAGTTTGGTTGGCCAAGGCTTTTGATAGGAAGGACTTGGGAGAAGCTTGCTACATCGTAGGAATCAAACTCCATCGAGTCCGAAAAAATAGGATGATTGGCTTATCCCAAGCTGCATACATAGATATGAAACTGGTACGGTTTGCTATGCAAGACTCCAGGAAGGGTATTATACCTTTCAGGCATGGAGAGCACCTTTCCAAGGATCAGTGTCCTAAGACACCTGAGGAAAAAGAACAGATGAGGTTGATACCATACGCTTCGGCTGTTGGTAGCCTCATGTATGTTATGCTATGTACTGGACCGGATATCTATCATGCAGTGGCCCTAGTCAGCAAATATCAGTCTAACCCAGGACTTGAACATTGGACTGCTGTAAAGTGTATTCTCAAATACTTAAGAAGGACTAGATATTACATGTTAATTTATGCAGTAATGAGCTTATTCCAATTGGATACAAAGATTCTAACTTCATGTCAGGTAAGGATTCTAGAAAATCCACCTCTGGTTACGTATTTATGCTTGGTGGCGGAGCTATCAGCTAGAGGAGTATAAAACAGGAATGTACCGCTGATTCCACCTTGGACGCTGAATATGTAGCGGCTTGTGAAGCAGCTAAGGAAGCAGTATGGCTTAATAGATTCCTTATGGAACTCGGGGTGGTACCTTTGGCATGACAGCCGCTCACAGTTCACTGTGACAGTAGCGGGGCAGTTGCTCAGTCCAAGGAGCCCAGAAGCCATAAAAGCCAAAAGCATGTACAAAGGAAATATCATTTAGTCAGAGATATTGTGCAGAGAGGTGATATTGCTATTAACAAGATAGCCTCTGCGAACAATCTGGCAGATCCCTTTACTAAGCCTTTGACTACCAAAGTCTTTGAGCAACATGTAGACGGGATGGGCATGAGATGCAACCGTGACTGGCATTGAGCCCAAGTGGGAGATTGTTAGATAGTGTGGTCTCAATCCATCAGTTGATGTAATAAATTGATTAATTTCTTTATTTATCAATAAAATCATGATTTTCTTTCATGAGATGAATGGTGTTTAATACTTAATGCACATGACCAATACATATGACATAATGGTTCATGAGATGAACCGGGTCCCATTAGTATATTAAATGTGATATATGTATATGGATGAGATCCACATACGAGAGATATGTGTCGCAAATCTTATACTTAAAAATATCTTCACAACCATTGATGAGACTGGGCATCTCATCTGATAAGGTTGCAGCACTTTGATTACTATGAGATAGTGTGATTTGTCTCGATCATCAGAATGTAAGATTCTGGATATAGTGCTGGTACATTGGATGTATTGAAGGACCATGAGAAGCACCTTATGAAATACTGTCTCGATTTAAGGACTGCTCTCATAATTCCCTAGCAATAGGCTCTTAATCCTGAGACATTGATGAACTCAAGTTTCTATGTATTTATTTGCTTTGAGTCACCAATGAGTGAGGCCAACTGTAGGTCAACACCTCGGTGTCTTGGGTACGTGGTAGTAGGACTGTGGGAACATCCAATGGTCAATATGGAATCTATCTACATTATCCGCTTGTACCAATTAATGGATTTATCATTAGTAAGTGCGCACCCATCTTGATTTAGAGTTAATTGGATGGTATTGATGATCACTGTACTTAATTGGGGCTCAAGGATAATAAGATGTGGATCTAAGATTGGATGTGACAGATTTATTCCAATTGATCCATGGATAATGATAGAGGGGCCTACTTGTGGTAATTGAGAAGTTTAGGGTCGTCATTGTAATTTATTCCTAAGACTGGAGTGCAATTGCATTTATATTGTGGTGTTACTTGCAATTAACTGTGCGCCCGGATTACACATGAGATGTGGGGTCGCGTGTTCCAGTCGGAGCCAGCTTTCTAAGGAATCCCTAGTGGTCCCCACGCTAGTCCAAGTATTAGAAAGATTCTATTCTTACTTAAACTCTAAAAAGGAAGGAATTAGAAAGTTACTATTTCTATTTGAAGTGGGACTTCTAATAGTGGTAATAGTAAGCTACTAATTTGTGTGGAAGTGTGACTTCTAATACAAATTAGTAAGAGAGATAAGAGAGGAGACTTGAGGGCTATTTAAAAGGGGAATACACCCCTTGGACGTCCATGAAATAATACCCATGCCCAAGAGCCTCTAGTGCAAGTGTTGCACAACTCTTCTTTTCCTTTTCTCTCTTCTAGTTGCCTTCTAGTTCCTTGGAGTTTCTAGTACGGTTTTCTTTTGAAGATCCCACACATCTTCTTGAGAAAACAGATCTGATAGAGGGTCATAGCGTGGAAGACAACAAGGTCTTAGAGATCTCTAACTGCTTCAAGAAGAGTTCTTGTTCTAGTTGGTTCTCTTCTCCTTGATTAGAGCACTACCGGGTTCCAAAGGTATAATCTGCTTCTTTACTTGTTGTAGAATATTTTGTTGCATGTGGTTGCTGATTTCTATCTTCTAGATAGGTTATATTACTGTACATGATTGATGAGAACGAGGGATTGCATCCTGAATGTGGTTTATGGCCTTCTGGATACTTGATCCCTGAGTCAAGTGGGTCAAAAGGTTTTGAAAACCTATCCACGAGGCCCACCTACTTCCAACAGTTTTGCCTTCCCATGGCAATTAATAGAGCGTCTGGATCACAACGAGAGATGAACTGGCGGTTCCACGTGTCTCCATCTGGTTGATCGTTTAGTGAATTTGAAGCGACGCGTGCCTTCCGGACTTTGAACGGGCGCCATTCTGTCCATAAATAGGGGTTTTCCTTTTGTGTGTCCCAACTTTAACATTCATCAAAGAGTGTTCACTACAAGAGAGAAGAAACTCTACTGGAACCCTGCTGGAACTCTGTCTCAGCGAATCCGAGTCTGGAGATCGTCTCTTCTTTGTGAGTCTTCTTTATCATCTCTTTCCATGCGCATCTTCTATTCATTGCTAGGGTTTCTGCCTTAGGATTTTGGGTTCCTGTCCTCTGCATCTTCCAATATCTTCATTCTTAGAGAAATGGGATCTTATAGGAATTGGGCGGACACCCCTGAGGGCATGGCTGGGTTCAGGGAGATATATGGGATCCTAGAAAACGTCCAGACCAAGTTAGATAACCCGAACAACCTCTTCGAGGGTTACTCCTTCCAGGATGGCTGGATGCCAGTCCCTTTAGTTTCAATAATAGAGGGGGGAGGGGGGTTAGGTTCCCTGTCCACCCTTTTCTTAGAGCCTGCTTGGCGACATGGTACCTTGGCCCATGTCATTTGAGGGCCATTGGCTACAAGGTAATAATGGGTGTCGTTGAGCTCAATAGGATTTTGGACATTAACCTCGGTATCCATGACATCGAGGATGTATATGACCTCTGCAAGTCCCCGGGGGACGATCATAGCTATTACCTCCAGGGGAAGCCAAAGATGGAGCCCTTGGTCTACGATCTGGAGGAATCGAATAGACATGCTAGGGACGATCGTCTACTCATCTCTGGTAATTAGGAGCTCGGTGAGGCAGAGACCTAGGTGGAGAGGCCATACAGGATTCTTCGTCACTTCGAGGTTCCTCCAAGTAACTATTGAGCTTAGAGTGCTTTTGTTTTCTTCCTTCTTTTATTTTGCTGAGTTGATGCTATCTTTTGTTGTGCAGAGGTCAACCATAGGAAGCTAGGAGCTGAGCTCGCCGGCTGGAAGAGAAACGACAGCTGGTTGAAACTCGTGTGCGAGTATCAAGGCCACAATGGGCGAACAACCTAGTCCTTGCCCGGATACGAGATGAGGTATATCAGGAGGAAGGAGCCTGTGTTCGCTCTGACCGACGCTGAGGGCCGAAGAGCTTCAGATGGTCAGGCAGCCAAATCTTCCTCCGGCTCGAAGACTACGGATTTGTCCCAGCTCGTCGAGACCTACTCATCCCCCTCCAACTGAGAAAAAGAAAGGGAAGAAGAGATGGAGAAAAGACGCCCTGTCGCGACCTCGGACCGGGCCCTATCGAACTGATCCGGGATTGGGACTAATTATTGTGAGTGTAAGTGAAGTGTCGCATTTATTTAATTTCCCACAGGTGTCCGCGGTGAGGATATCACAACCATATATGAACATTTCTATTAAGTGCGGAAGCGTGTAGCAAATCAATTATTCAAACCATCTCTGATCATAAAGACAATATCACGAGTATAAACATTGTATCAGAATGAGCAATGATTATTAGCATGTTTCCCAAAAGTAAGTTAAAGTTTATACAAGAGATCATTTAATTACATTCCCAAAAATGGAAGTCAACAAAAAGCCAATATAAACAAAATGCCAATCCCCAAAAGAATGGTTAAACAGTTTCCCAAAATGTTACGTCTCTCGTAGCGACCAAATGTCTAAATGACATCATCAGCATGCCACTCAACTAGGCGTTGCGGTTCACCGACCGCATCCTCAAGCTCTGCTTCCGGGTAGGTTATATCCAGACCTGAGAACCAAAGAGTCGGTCAAACACGACGATTTGGCAAATGGGTAAAATACAATGACCAAATAATGATAAATGAATTTACCTCCAAAAGCATCTAAACCTGTTTAAATATAAATTTCTATAAACGAGATAAAACATTTATTCAAATACAAGTATGCATTGTAAAACATGTAAAGGAAACCAAGGAAACGGGAAACAAGCAAGATGACAACCACACGAAGCTAAGTCTTCTATCACTAAAGTGACAAAGCAATAACTAGGCACTGATCTCAATCACTCGAGGTGGGGAGAAACAGTGGATCTTATAAATACATATACATGACCACGGTAGCGAGCCGGGCATCGGGAACCACAATAGCAATCTGCGACATCGGCACAAGACCATGGTAATAACCGGGTAGCGGGATCCAAACTGCAGCTGGTGGGACAAGAGGGGGATCTCCGGGTCGGTGGATCAGACCAACAGGGTTATCCAAGCTTAGTGGTGCCAACTCATAGGTCAAATGACAAGATTCAAACATGTATAAAATGCATCAAGTGCAAGTACATAAATAAACGGGACAGGGTGCTCACAGGCACAACTATCATATCAATTCGGGCGTGCTTATCGGGCTAGTAAAATGCTACAATTGTAATTTCAACATTTTCGAGAATACATAAGAAGTTCGAGAAATAGTAAAATACAAATGAACTTCCAAAGTCTCAAGACAAGTACCGGGGCTCCAATTTTGATTAAGGTGAATAGGGGTTCTGTATATCGATTTAATGACTACTTGGTACTCGTTGAGTTTGGGGACATTCCGAGCTCCTTATACACCTTAGGATTTTTACGACTTCAAATGACATCTTCGTGACGTGGTTTCTTTCTCAAACGGATGTCAAATCATATGAATGGTTCTTCTCAATACAATGGAGTTCCCAACAAACCTCTCTCAAATATATAAACATTTTATTTATACTCCTAAAATAGTCCCAGGTGAACAGTACCCATCGCTCGAGTGGACTGGAGGTTCGCTTGAGAGGTTAGTTCTCTGGAATGGTTGTTTGGGTGGGTTCGCTCGAGTGAAGTTGAGGTCGCTCGAGCGAACTCATCCAGTAGGTGGTTGGCTCGAGTGAAGTTGAGGTCGCTCGAGTGAAGTATTGGTTTGCCCAAACTAACCACCCTCTGGAACGAGTTCTGGGAGGTTCTTTCGAGCGACCTAGGGTCCGGTCGAGCGAACTGCCTACTGGAATGCTCAGAACCCTTTTCTGGGCACTTCTCTCGAGCGAACTGTCCAGAAACTGATTCCAGGATAGTTCAGCTCCTCTCTATCTCTTCCTCCTACAACCTCTTTCTAGCGTCTTTTATACGTCCAATGAGGAGTCCAAAACTCCATTCAAAACTACATCAAATCTCACACAATATCCATTCCATTCTCCCCCATCAACATCAAATCCGATAAAAAGAAAGAAGGAAGGAAACCATTACACATATTGGTACATTTGGGATAAAACAAGAGGAAATTAATGCCATGAACCAATACATTTCTATGACATAAATGCACTATCAATGCTCTATCATGAACATTTATTTCAAATCAATACAATAAATAGGCATGAGGGGAAATACCAAAACCATTGAAAGTTCATAAAATTCAAATCATCCACTTGCCTTGGGTCTCTAATAAGCAAATCCAGCTCTAATCACCTCTCCAAGCCAAGAATCCAAGTTGTAGGTTGTCCAAATGGGCAAGGTGAGCTCAAAGAGAGTCTTGGAATGTGGGGTTTTCTTTAAAAGGATGTCAATGGAGAGCTATGGTGATGAGGAAGAAGATGATGACAAGCATTATCCCAAAAGCAAAGGTTTGCTAGTGGATTGGCAGATTGAAAGCAAGAAAAGAGAGAAAAGGAAAAACCCTAGTTTGAGAGGTTGAGGTTTGAGGTAGAAAAGGAAAATGAGGAAGAAGAGTTCCCTTATACGCAAATGGAGAGTGCACTCCACTACTAATAATCTAATTGGGCTGAAATCATGGCTTTCAAGGCTTCTAATGAATTCAACGAAGAAGAGAAAAGTGATCGTCGAAATATCTAGTTTCCAAAAAGTATATGTTTCGCGGGTTTCGGGGAAATGAAGTTTTGGGTATAGATTTAGTGCACAATCACTGTTTTGCCCTCAATGCTAGGAAAGTCGAGTTTCGGGATTTCGAACGGGCACGGGATCAACATAAAAGTTGTAGGGATTAACAATACAATTAAAATGAAATTAAAACAATGAATGTAAGAATCTCCGATAATTCCCCAAGCACATGCAAAGTCATAAAAAGGAACCCCCAAAGGGCCCCACTAATCACAAAGCAATCAAAATTCCCCAACACTATTTCAAAAGCTATTCCAAACCCAACTTAGTCAAAGAGTACTAATCACGCTTAAGACTAACACACGACTTAATTCACACTAATCGGGTTCACTCGGGTCAGGGTCTTACATCCTCTACCCCTTAGGGCATTTGGTCGTCTAAATGAAATATAAGACTCACCTCAGGTAGTAGATATGAATACTTCTTCTGAACTTGATCTCGTAATTCACACGTTGCCTCTTCCAGTCCATGATTCTCCCATAGCACTTTTACCCACTGAATAGTCTGTGTCCTCAACTCTTGTTCCTTCGTATCAGTGATATGAACGGGCTTCTCAACATAGGTAACATCTCCTCTAATTTCCAAAGGTTCATGTCGGAGTACATGTGACGGATCGTGGACTTACTTCTTCAACATAGACTTATGGAAGACGTTGTGTACGCCGGATAGCTTAGGTGGTAAGGCTAATCTATAAGCCACATCACCGATCTTGCTCACAATGTCATATGGTCCAATGTATCTCCATGATAATTTGCCCTTCTGTCCAAATCTCAAAGTTCCTCTCGTAGGTGACACTTTCAAGAAAACCTTGTCTCCTTCGTTGAACTGTAAGTCCCTTCTATGAGAATCTGCATAGCTCTTCTGTCTACTTCGGGCTACTTTCAGACGTTCTTGGATCAACTTCACTTTGTCGTTGGTTTCACTCACTATGGTTGGTCCATGGAAACTGCGAATTCCGACATTTTCCCAACATACAGGTGTCCTACACCTCCTGCCATACAATGCCTCGAAAGGCGCCATCCCAATGCTCGAGTGGCAACTGTTGTTATAAGCAAACTCGCACAACGGTAGGGTCTCATCCCATTGAGCCTTGAAATCTAACACACAAGCATGGAGCATATCTTCAAGAGTCTGAATTGTTCTCTCTGACTGGCTATCTGTTTGAGGGTGATAAGCCGTGCTGAACTGTAATCTCATGCCCATAGACTCATGCAATGTCTTCCAGAATCTCGAGATAAATCTGCTGTCTTTGTCAGACGTGATAGAAACTGGTTTTCCATGTTGACTGACAATCTCGTTGACAAACAACTTTGCCAAAGATAGCATGTGCACCTTCCTCCCTGTCCTCATAGGAATGAAATGAGATGACTTGGTGAGACAGTCCACAATTACCCATATCGCATCGTTGCCTCTGCCGGTCCTCGGTGTTAGGAATTTTGTAGATTGCAATTTGATGGATGCATTATCATTCTAGCATCATTTGATTTACACACACTTGCATTGTTTTAAATAAACTTGAAATCTTGTTTTATTCATGCATTGCTTTTAAGATTTGTAAAAGTATTGATTTATGCATGATTTGTCTTTTTATCTTGGATGCATTTGTTTTAGAAAAGAGTTTTCAAGAAATCAAGCAAGCCTTTGTTTTAAAAGTTTTGAATCTTTTTAGGCTTTTTATGTCATGTTTTAAAAAACCATTAGAATCTTTAAAACATGTTTTCCAAGCTTGATTTAGTGGCCAAAAGGTCCCCCAAAGAAACCTTTAAAATGTGAAAAGTTGGAATTTTTGCAAAAAGGGGAGTGGCCCGGCAGTGTCGCCGGTCGACCGGCGCAGAGGTCCCGGTCGACCGGGAACACTGCAGCAGAAAATGGCCTGGCGCACCAACGGTCAGAAATCCGACCGTTGTGTGTTCCCGGTCGACCGAGGCCTGTGTGCCGGTCGACCGAGGACTAGCCGTTGGCAACTTTTTGCTATAAATATGAGTTCTTTCCTTTGCCAAAAGTTGGGAATTTTAAGCCCCTCCTTGAGAGGTATTGAGGCATATCAAAAGGGAAAAGAACCAAGGGATGAAGGGGATGATTAGGAAAGCTAAACTTGGATTAATGAAGTTAAACCACCAAGTAGGCTCTTCCTTCCTTAATCATATGTTTTCATGCTTTGTTTTATTTTTGGTAAATCATTTCTAGCATGTTAAACTATGTTTGTGTTGTGTCCTTAACATGTTTTATGTTTTGAGTTGATTTATTATTTTGGATACAACATCATATGATTCAATCAAAGTAGTACTTAATCTTTGGTAAATCTAAGTAGATCATGTTAATGGAAAAATCTTTGAAATCACATGTAACATGATCCATATACTTTGTTGAATCTTTGGTTGTTGTTTTCCATCATAAGAAAATCACTTTCAAAACTATCTTATGTTTTGGATTCAACTTCTTTACAAATCATATGTTTTCATGTTTTGTTTTATCTTTGATAAATCTTTTGTAGCATGTTAATCTATGATTTGTTGTATCCTTAGCATGTTCTATATTTTGAATAGATTTATTGTTTTGGATACATCACCATTGATTCATCAAAGTAGTACTTTATCTTTGGTAAATCTAAGTAGATCATGTTAATGAAATATGTAACATGATTCATATACTTTGTTGAATCTTTGGTTGTTGTGTTCCATCATAAGAAAATCTCTTTCAAATGTATCTTATGTTTTGGATTCAACATCTTTACAAATCATATGTGTATTTTTGTTTTAAAAGTTTCACAACTTGCATCACTTTGATAGGTAAATCATTTTCAAGTTGTATTTATAATTACATATGATTTGTCCCCTCTTTTCAATCAAATCTATTTTTATGTTTTGAGCTTCATTGGTGATTTGATTGACATCCCTATGCATCACATGTTTAGAGCTAATCCATTTCATACAACTTGTGTAACTTTGATATCATTAACAAGTTGTTACTTTTAACATGTGATTGCATTACTTCCTCAATCATAAATGTTTTTGAGCTAAAACTTTCAAAAGCCTTAGGCATACACTTATGAGCTTTCATTTTCTAAATGATTGAGGACCACACACACACACTTCATGTACTTTCATCTTTGCATCCATAGTGTGAGTGTGTATTAGTTTTTCACTTCCATATCCGCCTATTTAAGAGGCATTGTAATGAGCTTAATAGAATCTCCATCAAGTGTATGTTAGACACTATCTTAGTGAGATAACCAACCTTGTGGTTGAAGAGGTTATTGCTTAGCCTATAAAAGCATAGTGTATAGGTTGATGTTAAGCCTTGAAAAACATCAATGTAAGGTTATTGCTTAGCCTTGGAAAGCATATTGTAAAGGTTATTGCTTAGCCTATTGAAAAGCATATATAGTGGAAATCCGGTGGGGTGTTGGATCACAAGCCGGTAGTGGATGTAGGCATTGAGGCCGAACCACTATAAATCCTTGTGTGATGGTGCTTGCTTTGTGGTGATTGCTTATATTAGCTTCCGCATATTGTTTGATAATCATCACTTGTGACTAGTTTGTTTTAAAGAAGTTAAAATTGTTAAAATTGGTCATAAAAGAAGCTCACCCTATTCACCCCCCCTCTAGGGTTAGGATCCCATGGACTTTCACTTGGTATCAGAGCGGGTTACTCCATATTAGGGCTTAACAACCCGGAGTTGATCCTTGCTAGATTTGAACCCTAGTGTTGTGTTTTATTGCATATCTTTTTAAAGATTTCTACTATGATTGAAATTGAAATTTTCCCTAGCCTCTTTGCACCACTCTAAGACTTTTCCAAGTTATATCTTCAAGAGTTGGTGAGTCCTCAAAGTGATCTCTCAAGGACATCCTTTTCAAGACCTTAGGTGAATCTTCATTGGTACACATTTAGACTAACCTTAAGGCCTTGATCCCCCTAGACCAACCTATTCTTTTTAGTTATATCTATTTGTTGGTCATGTTACATTTGCATTTTGTTTCTTTATAGTCACATCTTTTAAAATGCAATGTTTCTTTGTGATCATTTGATTTTGTATTCATGAACTTCTAAGTTATATCTCATGGTTTTCAAAATCCTTTGATTGCAATAATTTCATGATGGATTTGCATTTTGTTCATATAGTCATATCTCTTGTAGTGCATATCTATTCATGATCAATTGATTGTGATTACAAAAGCTTTGTTAGCTAGACTTTTCATGATCAATTGATGTTGGAAAATCATTTGATGGATGTCATAGTTAGATCCTTTTTGCATATCAAATGATTTGAAGCTATTTAAGTTTTCCATTGATTTTTCAAAGTTATATCTCTTGGTATGGAAACTTTGTGAGTGTCTATTGTTTTACAAATTGAAAATTTACAATAGTACACTTCTTGTTTTTCAAAATCACTTGCTCTTAATTCTAAATGATTCTTTCATAAATTGAAGTGATTTGAGAAACTTTGGAAAATGTTCTATGCTTTATTGGTTGTATTTATAGAAGCATTTTCCTTGAATTTATTTCCTTGTGCTTAAATATGATTTTATCATTTGATAGGAAATAATGTTTACAAACAATTTGCATCTTTGCTCATTGAGTTACATTCTTTATGCAAATTGATTTTGATGTCTTACATTGCATGGTTGGATTTGGTTTCATTAATTTGCATGTTTGTGCCTAACTTGGTATATTCTCATTAATGCATTTTGATGATTGGTTATGTGCTTTATAGTAAAATCTTTTGTTTTATTATCATTTGAGCCTAATAAGTACATTTGTGATTTAATGTGCTAAGTTCATTTGGTATAGACCTCATATCCTTTTTCATTGCATTGTAAGCTTAGTACATTTGCTAAGAGTAGAGATGTTACATGATAGATTGATACCTTTAACTCCATACCTTCTTGTGCTCACATAGTTATATTTTTATTGATGATATGGTATGAGTTAGATCTTGAATGTTGATTAATCCTCTCTATGCAAATGTCAAATCGTTCTATGTATGGTTGTGTTATTCATTATATTTGTAGAAACCATACTATAACTAAAATCCATCCTCTATGCATTCTAGTCATATCTTTTTGGATGGTTATGATGTTGATTCATGTGTATTCTCTAAATGATGTCATTCTTATACATGTTTCAACCTCATAGTAGTGTTCTTGATCATATGAAACTCTTTGAAACACATTTCTCATATTTCTATATGTTTGATGGATATCTTAGATGTTGAATTCATATGATTTTGACACTTTGTAAATTGCATGCATTTCAAAGTCATATCCTTTAGCATTGCAATTTATCTTGTTCATCACTATGCTCTATAGTTATATCTTTAAAAGTGATGAATATGCACTTATGATGCTTGATGGAAGTTTGTCACTTTCTTGCTCTTAATCATGTTATCAAATTCAATTAGTTTCAATTGGTATAATTTTTGATTGATTTGATTCCTTGTGAATATGATAAACCATGTGTACATTGGATTGAACTTGATAGTAATATATTTGTTCCATGTCACACACCATTAGCATCATAATGTTCATGTTGCCACCTCTTTTGCTCATATAGGTATATCTCATGACCACCATGTTTATGTGTTCATAATATTGGTTGGTTATTAGTTGAGGTTGGCTTCATGTTTGAATTTCATTTCACTCATCTTGCACTTTAATAGTCATATTTATTGATTGAATGAAATGATTTTCAAAGCCTTCATAGCATATGCTTTCCATAGTTAGATTGTTTGATGCTATGATTAATAAACCCCATTGCTTCATGGATAGCTCTAATTTGGATTTTTCCTAATAGTTATACTTTTGAATCCATTTTAGAGTGATTGATTTAATAGTCATATCCCTAAATCTCAATTGGTATTCTTTGTTTTTTCCAATTGATATCCATGATTGCTTTTCTCATTGACCTTGCTCTCTTTTGGTAATTTGATCATATTGAGCTTGATAGTTAAATGAATCTAATCCTTTCCTTGAAGTTGACCCTCATTGGTAAAACCATCTTCTTCTTGCATCTAATAGTTAAATCTTTGTCAATATGTTGACAAAAGAAGAGTATGGATTGAGGGGGAGTGTAAACCTTCATAGGAAGTATTAGTTTTGATCAAATTGACCCTTGGATTGACCCTTAGAGTCTTACTTCCATACATGATAGCCTGTTATGTATTTCATTTTCGATTTCATTTGTTAACAAGTGCTACTAAAGGTATTTTCCTTATTTCATGTGTGTAGGTACCTTTGCAATTTAATGGCAAAGGGGGAGAAATTATGCAAGTTCTCAAAAGGGTAAAGAGAATGTCCAAGCTTCCTAAGGGTAGGTTTTTGTATGATCTTCTACAGGGGAGAGAATACATACCTTGCCAAAGGGAGAAAGAGGCATGGTCAAAGGGGGAGAGCAAATAGAAGAAAGAAAGCTTGGAGCTAAAGAGATGCTTGGATAAAGAAAGAAAGCTTAAAGAATATTCAAGCACCACGCATCATGAAGAATGAAGATTGAAGCCCAAGAGCCCAAGCTAAGAGAAGAAGCATCCAAGAAGATTTCAAGACTTGTCCAGCTGAGGGGGAGCTGAAGACTTTGTGTGTATGTTCAGTGGTGAGTGTGTTGCCATCAAATTGCAAAGGGGGAGATTGTTAGGAATTTTGTAGATTGCAATTTGATGGATGCATTATCATTCTAGCATCATTTGATTTACACACACTTGCATTGTTTTAAATAAACTTGAAATCTTGTTTTATTCATGCATTGCTTTTAAGATTTGTAAAAGTATTGATTTATGCATGATTTGTCTTTTTATCTTGGATGCATTTGTTTTAGAAAAGAGTTTTCAAGAAATCAAGCAAGCCTTTGTTTTAAAAGTTTTGAATCTTTTTAGGCTTTTTATGTCATGTTTTAAAAAACCATTAGAATCTTTAAAACATGTTTTCCAAGCTTGATTTAGTGGCCAAAAGGTCCCCCAAAGAAATACCTTTTGTCACGCCCCCGAACCGAAACCTCGGGGGCGGGAGATGGGATTAAGGTATAAATATATTTTACTTCTCCCAAGATCCGCGTGTGTGAAGACAACACATTCTGAATATTTTGCGGAAGCATTTGTGGCGTTGCGACCCGAAGTCCGTGGCCATCGGATTCCGCGTCGCACTCAACCTTTAGCCCATAGCTATTATATCAAGAATCATATCAGACTGGAGTAACCACTACAATAATTTACAGAGCTGACAGTAACAGGATATTACATTCCCAAATATGTTCAAGTTACAATTATCAATGTACATTAATTAAGAATCCCAAGAAAAGGCTAACAAAAGCCATACAACAATAAGCTATAAACCACTACCCAAATGTGACGTAGCTCCGATGTCAAGCTCAATGTCTACATGACATAGCCGACAAAACAACCTGCAAGGCATGTCTCCAAAGCCAACAAGACACTCAACTCGGGGCAAGAAATCTGAACCTGAGTACCAAAAGTAGTGGGTCAGACATGACGGTCTGGCAGGTGGATGAAAAGATCACAAATATACTAAAGAATAAAACATATAATAAATCATGCTAATCGATCAAGTGCTGCATATAATTAAACGGGTGCAAAGTCGGGAATCTCGGGGAAAACCTGTATTCATTTCAAGCATGGGTAAAACATGAATATCTAACAAAACATGTGTTCATTTACATCATCTATAATCATAGATATTTGACAATCGGGTGTTCGTCTAAAACATGTATAAATATAGCGGTATGGCCAAAACAACATTCATTTGAGACTTAAGTAAAAACATGAGTATACAACAACCAGGTATTCATAGCCGTCTAGCAAAACCAATATCCATTTGAAACCTATGTAGAAATGCGGATATTTAACAAACCGGATATCGTTTAAAACAGGTATAAACGTAGGGATCTGGCAAACCAGTGTCATTTGAAACATATTTCAAAGCATGGATATTTAACAAATCGGGTATCATTTAAAAACATGTGCGGATACAAAGAACAGAAAACAATATAATAATAACTGAATTTACATTGGAGAATATTAGCACTTGTTTAAATAACAACTTTCATAAAGGAAACGAATCATTTATCGGAAAGCAAGTAAGCAATATAAACCATGTCGGGTGTCCAAGGAATCGGGAACTGGCAAGATGGCAATCACAAGAAGCTAAGTCCTCTATCACCGAAGTGACAAGAGCGGGACGTTGGTCTCAGTCACACAAGGTGAGGAGACTCAACGTAAATCATATATACAATAATAAATATACGGGAACGGGAACGGGACCACGGTAGCGAACCGGGTATCGGGACGGGACCACGGCAATAACCGGGTATCGGGATCCAAACTGCAGCTGGCGGGACGGGAGAGGGATTTCCAAGTCGGTGGATCAAACCGACAAGGTATCCAAGCTTAGTGATGCCGACTCATAGGTCAAAACCAATCGAGACATATGCAAGTAAATCAAGTACAGTAAATAAACGGGTAAAACGGGGGTGCTCAAGGCACACTGTCACTTCATATCGGGCAATACATTCGGGACAATTAACTGTTACTAGTGTAACTTCAATGCTTTCGGGAAACAAGTCAATCAAGTACAATAATTAAACGGGTAAAACGGGGGTGCTCAAGGGCACACTGACATATCATGTGATGCAATGCACTTCGGGACAAATGACTGTTACTAGAGTAACTCCAATGCTTTCGGGAAAACAAGTCATGTAATGCAAATCTCGGGAAAAGAGGTGAAACAATGAACTATAACAATTCCGGGAAAAATATTAATTTCAAGATCTATTTAAGTGAATAGGGGTCCCGTATGTCGATTATAATCATTACTTGGTACTCCTTGAGTTTGAAGACATTCCGGGCTCCTTATGCACTTTTACTATTTTCCAAACTTAAAATGAGCTTATGGGTAGTACTAGATGTTACAATAGCAAGAATCAAGATTATAAACGGTCCATCCTAGGCATGACATTACTCCGGAAACATCGAGCAACCGATTCATTCATCGAAAGGAATAGAATTAGCGATAACCAAGGAAATAGACTTGTGTTTAGATATAAAGAAGATATCGCGTCGTTCCATCCCGTTCAAGATTGAAATGGATTAACTCCGATGCCACCGAACCAACCGTGAGGCGTGTCGGCTCAAGACATTCTCACACATGGTTCAAACAGTCCAAAAAGGGTAAGGGTCCCACCTAAAACCAAGGATTAGTGTCTAGATCATCACCATTCTTTCCTTTTAGTTCCCTAGTCTTAGGGACCTTAGATTAGGGTACAATTGGTCTTAACACTAAGGTATACACCTCTATGACTCATAGAAAGCCCAAAGGTTTCCAAAAAAAAACACAATATCAAATTTCACTGGGCCAATCGATCGGTCGAAATTTCTGTAACAAAAATGTACAGGGTCCGATCGATCGGCCGATCGATCGGCCCAAAAAGGCTTACAGTTACTGACAGTCCGATCGATCGGCCTGTAGGTCCGATCGATCGGACCTGGGTACAGCAGGTCCGGGAAAGCTGATTTTTCCTTCCTTTTGTTTCCTTTCCTTCCAACACATGATCAACCACAAAGAACCATAAACAAGATGGTTTAAATGCATGTTTCCAAGACAATAACATGAGCTAAAGAGCTCCTCATTTCCAATTCCTCTCTTTCCATTCTTTCCATTCACAACAAATCTCAAGGTGGGGAAAAACTCATTCATGTGAAACCATTTGAAACCTTGACAATATGATGCATACATTTTCCAAGCATGAACAAGAGGGAAATAACTCATCAATAAGCACATTTCGAAATCAACAATAATCATAGTGAAGACAACTACTAAAATCACCAAAACCATTAATGAATCAAGGTTTTCTCATAAAACATGTTAATAATCAAAACAATCCATTCATCCACTTGCCTTTGACTCAAATCAAGCAAATCAAGCTCCTAATCACCTCTTAGGCTCAAGATCCACAATCTCTACAAAAACCCCCAAAACAACCCAAAAATGGGTTAAACAATGAAATGACAATGAAACTTTCCAATAATCAAGGTGGAGCTTCTCTAAGGCTAGAAGATTACAAATCTAGAAGATGGGAGGAATCACTTACTTGGATGACTTTCAAATGAGAAGAACAAGCTCAAGGAGGGTCTCAATGTTGATGGATTTCTCCAAGAATGCTATCAAGATGAAGCTTGCAAGGAGAGGAAGAGATTGATGATCTCCATTTCTAGTTTGGTGCAAGATTGGTGTGGCTTGGAGATGAAGAAGCAAGAAGAAGAAGAAGTTGCACAAGGGAAAACCCTAGGTTCAGCTGGAACAATGGTGAAGAATGAGCAATGAAGGAGATGGGTTCCTCTTATAAACAAGTGGGGTTTGGGTCCCACAACTTAAGGGACTTGGGTGGCTGAAATCATCTAATTCGGGACCTCGGATGGATTCGACGAAGAAGGAAGAAATGATCGTCGAAATATCTAGTTTCCAAAAAGTGTATGTTTCACGGATTTCGAGAATATCGAGTTTTGGGTACAGATTTGGTGTGAAAAGACTGTTTTGCCCTCAAGGCCAAGAAATCGGTTTTTGGGTTCTCAAATGGATATGGGATCAACATGAAAGTTGTAGGATTCCTCAAGATGAATGCAACGGGCCAAAAACACAATACGAAACAAATCGGGAAAATCTCACAAGTAAAAGCAAAGCCGAAAAGGGAACCCCCCAAAGGGCCCCACAAGCTACCAAAGCACTCAAAAGCCCAAAACTAGAAGAAAAACCATTCTAGCGCACAAACTCAACCCAACAACTACTAATCCCACTAAAAGAACTAATCCACAAATAAAACGACACTAATCCAAGAGATTAGGGGTCGGGTTCTCACACCTTTAAAATGTGAAAAGTTGGAATTTTTGCAAAAAGGGGAGTGGCCCGGCAGTGTCGCCGGTCGACCGGCGCAGAGGTCCCGGTCGACCGGGAACACTGCAGCAGAAAATGGCCTGGCGCACCAACGGTCAGAAATCCGACCGTTGTGTGTTCCCGGTCGACCGAGGCCTGTGTGCCGGTCGACCGAGGACTAGCCATTGGCAACTTTTTGCTATAAATATGAGTTCTTTCCTTTGCCAAAAGTTGGGAATTTTAAGCCCCTCCTTGAGAGGTATTGAGGCATATCAAAAGGGAAAAGAACCAAGGGATGAAGGGGATGATTAGGAAAGCTAAAGCTTGGATTAATGAAGTTAAACCACCAAGTAGGCTCTTCCTTCCTTAATCATATGTTTTCATGCTTTGTTTTATTTTTGGTAAATCATTTCTAGCATGTTAAACTATGTTTGTGTTGTGTCCTTAACATGTTTTATGTTTTGAGTTGATTTATTGTTTTGGATACAACATCATATGATTCAATCAAAGTAGTACTTAATCTTTGGTAAATCTAAGTAGATCATGTTAATGGAAAAATCTTTGAAATCACATGTAACATGATCCATATACTTTGTTGAATCTTTGGTTGTTGTTTTCCATCATAAGAAAATCACTTTCAAAACTATCTTATGTTTTGGATTCAACTTCTTTACAAATCATATGTTTTCATGTTTTGTTTTATCTTTGATAAATCTTTTGTAGCATGTTAATCTATGATTTGTTGTATCCTTAGCATGTTCTATATTTTGAATAGATTTATTGTTTTGGATACATCACCATTGATTCATCAAAGTAGTACTTTATCTTTGGTAAATCTAAGTAGATCATGTTAATGAAATATGTAACATGATTCATATACTTTGTTGAATCTTTGGTTGTTGTGTTCCATCATAAGAAAATCTCTTTCAAATGTATCTTATGTTTTGGATTCAACATCTTTACAAATCATATGTGTATTTTTGTTTTAAAAGTTTCACAACTTGCATCACTTTGATAGGTAAATCATTTTCAAGTTGTATTTATAATTACATATGATTTGTCCCCTCTTTTCAATCAAATCTATTTTTATGTTTTGAGCTTCATTGGTGATTTGATTGACATCCCTATGCATCACATGTTTAGAGCTAATCCATTTCATACAACTTGTGTAACTTTGATATCATTAACAAGTTGTTACTTTTAACATGTGATTGCATTACTTCCTCAATCATAAATGTTTTTGAGCTAAAACTTTCAAAAGCCTTAGGCATACACTTATGAGCTTTCATTTTCTAAATGATTGAGGACCACACACACACACTTCATGTACTTTCATCTTTGCATCCATAGTGTGAGTGTGTATTAGTTTTTCACTTCCATATCCGCCTATTTAAGAGGCATTGTAATGAGCTTAATAGAATCTCCATCAAGTGTATGTTAGACACTATCTTAGTGAGATAACCAACCTTGTGGTTGAAGAGGTTATTGCTTAGCCTATAAAAGCATAGTGTATAGGTTGATGTTAAGCCTTGAAAAACATCAATGTAAGGTTATTGCTTAGCCTTGGAAAGCATATTGTAAAGGTTATTGCTTAGCCTATTGAAAAGCATATATAGTGGAAATCCGGTGGGGTGTTGGATCACAAGCCGGTAGTGGATGTAGGCATTGAGGCCGAACCACTATAAATCCTTGTGTGATGGTGCTTGCTTTGTGGTGATTGCTTATATTAGCTTCCGCATATTGTTTGATAATCATCACTTGTGACTAGTTTGTTTTAAAGAAGTTAAAATTGTTAAAATTGGTCATAAAAGAAGCTCACCCTATTCACCCCCCCTCTAGGGTTAGGATCCCATGGACTTTCACTCGGTAGTCCCGAAATAAAATCCATAGTAATATGCTCCCACTTCCATTCCGGGATCTCTAACGGCTGTAACAATCCTGGAGGCCTCTGATGTTCTACCTTAATCAACTGACAAGTCATGCAACGGGAGACAAACACGGCAATCTCCATCTTCATGTTATTCCACCAAAATCTGCCCTTCAAATTTTGATACATGTTCGTACTGCTTGGATGCATAGAGTACTTCGCACTGTGAGCCTCGGACATAATGTCATTCCTCAAATGTTCAATGTTAGGCACACACATACAGTCACGGTAGTACAAAACTCCATCAACAATATGAAAATCTGGATGGTCTGCTATGTGTTTTGAAATCTTGGCCAACTCTGGATGTTGTAACTGACTATCCTTGATATTCTGAATGAAAGAAGGCTCTGACACTGACATGTTAGCTAACAAAACACCCTTCCTTAGTGGCTGCAGGTCTATACTCAATTCCTCAAATTGATAAAAAATACAAGTGCCACTTAGATTTGCCATACCTACTGATTTTCTGCTCAAGGCATCAGCAACTACATTTGCTTTCCCCTGGTGATACTTGATTGGAAAATCATAGTCCTTGATATATTCCATCCATCTTCTCTGCCTCATGTTCAATTCCTTATGAGAAAACAAGTATTGTAAGCTGCGGTGATCGGACTGGACTTCGAACTTCTCTCCATAGAGGTAATGTCTCTACATTTCCAATGCAAAGACGACAGTTGCTAATTCAAGGTCATGGGTTGCATAGTTCTTCTCGTGATCTTTCAACTGCCGGGATCCATAAGCAATCAATTTTCCATCTTGCATCAACACACAACCAAGTCCAACATTCGAAGCATCAGTAAAAATCGTAAAACCGACGCTTCCGGATATTGTAGTCAATCTCTTCTTCAGCTCTTGGAAACTATCTTCACACTGACCTGTCCACACATATGGCACATTCTTCCTTGTCAACTTCGTCAAAGGTGATGCAATCGACGAAAATCCCTGCACAAACCTCCGATAATAACCTAGTAAACCTAGAAAACTTCTGATTTCTGACGCATTCTTCGATCTTTCCCAACTCATAACTGCTTCAATCTTGGACGAATCTATTGACAATCCTTCTTTGGAGATGATGTGCCCCAAAAATGCTACTTGTTCCAACCAAAATTCACACTTGTTGAGCTTCGCATACAACTGGTTCTCTCTCAAAAGTTGCAGTGCTATCCTCAAGTGCTCTTCATGCTCTTCTTTGGTCTTGGAGTACACCAAAATATCGTCAATGAATACTACCACAAACTAATCTAGATACTCTGCAAATATCTTGTTCATCAACGTCATGAACACTACAGGTGCATTGGTCAACCCAAATGGCATCACTAGAAACTCATAGTGGCCATATCTTGTCCGGAAAGCTGTTTTCAACACATATGATTCTCTGACTCTCAGCTGATGGTAACTGGATCTCAAATCAATATTCGAAAAGTAAGAAGCACCTTGTAACTGATCAAACAATTCATCTATCCTTGGCAATGGGTATTTGTTCTTGATGGTCACTTGATTCAATCTTCTGTAATCTATACACGTTCTCATCGAACCATCCTTGTTTTTGACAAACAAGACTGGAGCTCCCCAAGGTGAAATGCTCGGTCTTGCAAAACCTTTGTCTAACAATTCTTGTAACCGAGTCTCCAATTCTCCCAATTTTGCTGAGTCATTCTATATGGTGCAATAGATATCATAGTGATCCCTGGTAACAACTCGATAGTGAAATCAATCTCTCTGATGGGTGGTAAACCTGGAATCTCCTCCGGAAAAACATCCGGGAATTCCCAAACAATTGGGATCTCATCCACCCCATGGAACCGTTTATCCTCCGTGATAAACGCCAAATAGGTTTCACATCCACTTTTCAAAAGTCTATCAGCCTTCAACGCTGAGACAAACGCTGCACGAGGATTTCTCCTCTCTCCCTGAAACAACACCCCTGTTAGTGTTTCATCTAACTTGAAAGTTATGGTCTTATGGAAACATTCCATTGTGGCATGGTACCCTGCCAGCCAATCCATCCCTAGGATGACATCATAATCGAACATCTCTAATAAAATGAGATTTGCGGTTAAAACCACTTCTCCTATCTGAATTGTGCAACTAGGGTAAATGGTCCTACAAAGAACTTGTTTGCCTACTGGGGTTGCCACTGTCAAAATGAACTCAAGTTCTTTAGCATGCATATCAATCAACTTAGAAAATCCATGGGATAAGAATGAATATGTAGAGCCAGGGTAAAATTAAATCCTAGCTTTTATCCCACAAATAAGAAGTGTACCTTCTACTACATTTCCCGCTGCCTCTTCATCAACTCTATTGACCGCATAGATTTGCCCTCGATGTTGTGGCCTATTCTGAGCCCGTTGTGGCCTGCCTTGTGGTGCATTCCTATTCTGTTGTGGTGCACCCTGATTTTGGTTCTGTCGCTGCTGACGAGCCTGTTGTTGTGGTCTGTGCTGTTGTTGTTGTGGTGCTTGTTGCTGAAGTGGCCTTGCTGATTCTGAACAACAATTGCATTCTGTGGTGGTGCTGGACGTTGTACTGCCTGCTATTGCTGATTTTGCCTATTCTGTCTCGGACAATCTCTCATCTGATGGGTCATGGAACCACATCTGAAGCATGCTCCTGTGAGTGTACGACATTCAGCACTGACATGATTCTTCCCACAATGGGTGCAAACAAATGGATTTTGAGTATTCGATTATGTCCTCTGCTTCTTTTTCTAATGATTCGTATGCCGGTAGTTCTGTTGATGAGCTTGTCCCTTGCCTTGAACTCTAAGGATCTTGTCATGAAAGTTCTCAAACTTATAGGCCCTCTTGACAGCTTCATTGAAAGTTGCAGGTGGTACAACTCCGGTAGCATCTCTCTCAATAAAGGGATTGAGTCCCTCTAGGAACTTAGGAATCTTTTGCTCTACTGTGTCCACTAACTCTAGAGCATATCTAGACAATCTCTCGAACTTAGTGAGGTATTCGATGACTGTCATATTCCGTTGCATAAGCTGCTGGAATTTTATTGCCTTCTGTCTCTTGATGTGTGTGGGCACATATTTATCATGAAATTGCCTCTTGAAATTCGCCCAAGCCACTGCATTTGCCATAGTCATGTATTCATCTCTAACTGTCTTCCACCAAATGTCTGCTGCACCAATAAAGAGAGATGATGCAAGTTTCACTCTTTCTCCTCCGTTGCATTGGAAGATCTCGAAGATGTTCTCTGTATGCTCTAGCCAGTCATCTGCAGCTAATGGATCTTCTATTCCAAGAAACTCTTTCGGAGCTCTCTTCCGAAACCGCTCAAACAAAGCGTTCGGGTCATGTTGCCTCTGATTGATGACAATAGCGGGTTGAGGTTGAACCGGTTCGGGCCTTCTCTGTAACACCTCTAATAGTTTCCTTTGTATCTCTGCTAATTCCTTAGCATGATCTTCCTCTCTCTTGAGCATTTACACTTGCAATCTAGCCTGGTTCTCATTGGCTTGACGTTGTTGGTCAAGCATTGCCTGCATCATTGGAATTGATTTGGCGTGTTGTTATCAACCCTATCCCCTTCAACCGGCCATGTATGATCACTATTGCTTGCAGAAGGGTTACCATTTATCGGTCGCTTACGAGGTGTCATGATGCCGCAAAACAAGTTGTTAGCACATAATTGCTCACACGATACTAGCTAATGAAGAGTCTAATGAATCATCGCCACGTCCTTAGGATTTCTAGTTTCTTTTAATTGTTGAAACACATCTCGCTTTGATACCAGTCTGTCGCGACCCCAGACCGGGCCCTATCGAACTGATCCGGGATCGGGATTAATTATTGTGAGTGTAAGTGAAGTGTCGCATATATTTAATTTCCCACAGGTGTCCGTGGTGAGGATATCACAGCCATATATGAACATTTCTATTAAGTACGGAAGCGTGTAGCAAATCAAATATTCAAACCATCTCTGGTCATAAAGACAATATCACGAGATAAACACTGTATCAGAATGAGCAATGATCACTAGCATGTTTTCCAAAAGTAAGTTAAAGTTTATATAAGAGATCATTTAATTACATTCCCAAAAATAGAAGCCAACAAAGGCCAATATAAACAAAATGCCAATCCCCAAAAGAATGGTTAAACAGTTTCCCAAAATGTTACGTCTCTCGTAGCAACCAAATGTCTAAATGACATCATTAGCATGCCACTCAACTAGGCGTTGCTGTTCACCGACCCTATCCTCAAGCTCCGCCTCAGGGTAGGCAATATCCAGACTTAAGTACCAAAGAGTCGGTCAAACACAACGGTTTGGCAAATGGGTAAAATACAATGTCCAAATAATGATAAATGAATTTACCTTCAAAAGCATCTAAACCGGTTTAAGTAACAATTTATATAAACGAGATAAAACATTTATTCAAATACAAGTATGCATTGTAAAACAAGTAAAGGTAACCAAGGAAACGGGAAACAAGCAAGATGACAACCACACGAAGCTCAGTCCTCTATCACTAAAGTGACAGAGCAATAACTAGGCACTGATCTCAATCACTCGAGGTGAGGAGAAACAGTGGATCTTATAAATACATATACATACCACGGTAGCAAGCCGAGCATCGGGAACCACAGTAGCAATCTACGACATCGGCCCAAGACCATGGTAATAACCGGGTAGCGGGATCCAAACCGCAGCTGGTGGGACAAGAGGGGGATCTCCGAGTCGGTGGATCAGACCAACGGGGTTATCCAAGCTTAGTGGTGCTGACTCATAGGTCAAATGACAAGATTAAAACATGTATAAAATACATCAAGTGCAAGTACATAAGTAAACGGGACGGGGTGCCCAAAGGCACAACTATCATATCAATTCAGGCATGCTTATCAGGCTAGCAAAATGCTACAATTGCAATTTCAACATTTTCGAGAATACATAAGAAGTTCGAGAAATAGTAAAATACAAATGAACTTCCAAAATCTCAAGACAAGTACCGGGGTTCCAACTTTGTTTTAGGTGAATAGGGGTTCTGTATGTCGATTTAATGACCACTTGGTACTCGCTGAGTTTGGGGACATTCCGAGCTCCTTATTCACCTTAGGATTTTTACGACTTCAAATGACATCTTTGTGACGTGGTTTCTTTCTCAAACGGATGTCAAATCATATGAACGGTTCTTCTTAATACAATGGAGTTCCCAACAAACCTCTTTCAAATATATAAACATTTTATTTATGCTCCCAAAATAGTCCCAGGCGAACAGTACCCATTGCTCGAGTGGACTGGAGGTTCGCTCGAGCGGTTAGTTCTCCGGAATGATTGTCTGGGTGGGTTCGCTTAAGCGAACTCATCTAGTAGGTGGTAGGCTCGAGTGAAGTATTGGTTCGCCCGAACTAACCTCTCTCTGGAACGGGTTCTAGGAGGTCCGCTCTAGCGACCAAGGGTCCGCTCGAGCGAACTGCCTACTGGAATGCTCCGAACCCTTTTCTGGACACTTCGCTGGAGCGAAGTGTCATATTCGCTCGAGCAAACTATCCAGAAACTGATTCTGGGACAGTTCAGCTCCTCTCCATCTCTTCCTCCTACAACCTCTTTCTAGCCTCTTTTATACATCCAATGAGGAGTCCAAAACTCCATTCAAAACAACATCAAATCTCACACAATATCCGTTCCATTCTCCCCCATCAACATCACATCCGATACAAAGAAAGAAGGAAGGAAACCATTACACATAAGAGTACATTTAGGATAAAACAAAAGGAAATGAATGCCATGCACCAATACCTTTCTATGACATAAATGCACTATCAAGGCTCTCTATCATGAACATTTATTTCAACCAATGCAATAAATAGGCATGGGTGGAAATACCAAAACCATTGAAAGTTCATAAAATTCAAATCATCCACTTGCCTTGGGTCTCTAATAAAAAAATCAAGCTCTAATCACCTCTCCAAGCCAAGAATCCAAGTTGTAGGTTCTCCAAATGGGCAAGGTGAGCTCAAAGAGAGTCTTGGAATGTGGGGTTTTCTCTAAAAAGGATATCAATGGAGAGCTATGGTGATGAGGAAGAACATGATGACAAGCATTATCCCAAAAGCAAAGGTTTGGTAGTGGATTGGGAGATGGAAAGCAAGAAAAGAGAGAAAAGGAAAAACCCTAGTTTGAGAGGTTGAGGTTTGGGGTAGAAAAGGAAAATGAAGAAGAAGATTTCCCTTATAAGCAAATGGAGAGTGGGATCCACTACTAATAATCTAATTGGACTGAAATCATGGCTTTCAGGGCTTCTAATGAATTCGACGAAGAAGAGAAAAGTGATTGTTGAAATATCAAGTTTCTAAAAAGTATATTTTTCGCGGGTTTCGGGGATATCAAGTTTTGGGTACATATTTAGTGCACAATGACTGTTTTGCCCTCAATGCTAGGAAAGTCTGATTTCGGGATTTCGAATGGGCACGGGATCAACGTAAAAGTTGTAGGGATTAACAATACAATTAAAATGGAATTAAAACAATGAATGCAAGAATCTCCGATAAATCCCCAAGCACAAGCAAAGTCATAAAAAGGAACCCCCAAAGGGCCCCACTAATCACAAAGCAATCAAAATTCCCCAACACTATTTCAAAAGCTATTCCAAACCCAACTTAGTCAAAGACTACTAATCACGCTTAAGACTAACACATGACTTAATTAACACTAATCGAGTTCACTCGGGTTAGGGTCTTACACCCCATGTCTTGAAGGTGAAAGTCCTGGGGGCGAAATTTTTTGGAGGTCAAGCTCCCTCCGCCTCTACGGTCTCAGGGTGCACTGGGGCTCTTGCTGCTGGTGCTGGTGCAGCTCGGCAGCGCTCTGTCGAGACTACAGGAGAGGGAGGACGAGCGGAGAAGAGGTCGCGGTATGAGGGCCGAGGCTCGGGAGCTCGATAGCGCTTTGCCGAAGAGGCAAGAGAGAGGGGCCCGAAGGAGAAAAGGCCCAGGGGAGAGGGCTTGTCAGAGAAGGGCCCTGGGCAGGCCTTGGCTCCTCAGTCTGCGAGGGTGGCTCTATGGAGGCCAAGCCTCTAGCTCGGGCCCGGGAGGCCCAAGACGGTGGAAGACCGTCTATCCAGCAGCCCCTCAGTCGTCACCGCTCTTGCTAACACGTGTACCCTACCACTCGACATGCAGACGCATAAGGGAGTAGACGATGTGACGCTGCTAACCTCATCTCTGCAGTCGGTCTGCTCGGTAAGTCTCCATCACAGATCTTTGAGTATCTTTTGATCCTGTAAGCTTTTCTTTGACACTTGTTTCTCTTCTCAGGTTGCGCAGAGGGTTTAGGTGGTCCAGAGAGGACCCGTGAAAGCGCCTCCAAGGTCGAAAATCTGGAAGCAGAGAAGAAAAAACTCGCGGCGGCCTTGGAGGGGAGTGGTCGGCAGCTGAAGGCGGCGGAGGAGAAGATCCGCAGCCAAGGGGCAGAGCTTGCATTTGCACTCAATGAGCTTTGCAATATGAAGGCCGAGACCCACGAGCTGAAGGGTGCGGCCGCAATCAAGGCTAAGAGGATTCTCGAACTTGAGGCCGAGCTGGCGAAACGGAATGCCGAGCTCGAATTGGCGCACACAGAGAAAGTCGAACTCCAAGCTGAAATTGACACATCATTCCGGGATGACGTGGATGAGGCGACAAAAGAGTATGAGGCCCAAGTAGAGAGTATAAGCTCGGCTATGTTTGAGCTTAGTGTTGGAATTGGTGTATGCCCTAAAGCCCACTGACTGCACTCACATCTCTGTTACTGGATATTTATTGGTTATTTAATAGAATGACATCTTTCTCTTATTACTTGTGTATATGTATGGTTGTGTAAGGCCCATTGTTTTCTAGTAAATGACTTAGGTGTGTAGTGGCTACACACAGTAAGGTCTGAGTCATGGACACTTGAAACAATAAACTTGTTCATAACTGAGAGATGGAGTTGGGCACTTCATCTTGGTATAAGTTATAATGAGATACTCTCCTGTATTCAGGGTGACTTACCTAAGTCACGGGAGGCTTTTCCGGATTTATCTCATTAGTGCATGTGTCATGCATTGAACAGGACCACTTGTAGGTGTGATCTCTAAAATAGTACTATCACAGAGAGAGATCAATTCACCTCTTGCTACTGAGTGACCAGTGCTCTTAATCTTGAGCATTTGTGGATGAACTGGCGAAGTCGAGTTCTTGTACTTTAATTCACTATGGGTGAGATCCTGTTCATGGGTCAACAGCTCTGTGTTTTGGGTGCTCGGGCTTGATTAGTTGGGACGTGCAAATGCAATATGGAATCTATGTCATCGTGTGATGGAATGATCGTCCCCTTAGAATTATCCGATTAATCATCAGAATCTAAGATCTTAGTATATGGATGTTCCATATGGATATTGAACTTGTGGGTCGCTCCCTGGATCAAGAGAATGATATCCGGATGATGATTAAGTCAAGGGTATGAAGTTCTAAGGATGAGATGTAATCAAGAAGGTAGATAGTACATTGGTTAACCTACTTGATTATGGATGTTACATAGAGGGATATTGTGGTCATTGTACTTGGTAGGTCAAAGACTATCGTCAGTTTATGATGAGCTTTATATGCAATTTAATATTTGTCCCTGGAGTGCAACCATAACTCTCTAGTGGAATGAGTTAAGGTTAAAATGATCCTAATGTTGCTATGGGGTTAGCATGGACATTTTGGTCATTTTGGAAGGCAAGGGCAAATATGTCTTTTGGTCCCTTCTCTAGCCACTTTCCTAGATTGGCAAGGTTTCTTAAATTGTTTAATAATGTGGATAAATAATTTTGAGTGTAAATTCAAATAGGCCCATGATGGCATACATGAATTACCACTCTATATAAATTATTGATGCATGAGCCATAGTGTGTGTGGGCTAGCCAATGTGATCCATAATGTGTGGGTCCCAAGATTGAGTAGGTCCTATCACTTGGAAGGCTGAGATTCCTTTTGTGCAAGTTCTCCTAAAGATTGAAGTTTCCTAATTATCTTTGGAAACTAAAAATTAGGAGTGTTGGACGTCCATTATAGTAGTTGGTTTGGTTTTGGAAAGCTCCTCTTAGTTTCCTAGTTCTATAAGGAAACTTCTTCAATAGGAATTCCTTTATATATACATGGTTCTCCCCTCCCTTGGGCGTGCAACACATAGAGAGAAAGAAAGAAGGAGAGAAAAAAGAGGAGCAGCCAAATAGAAAACGTCCAGCCTCTTTTGGACGTCCATTGCACAAGAGGAAGCTCTTGCTGATTGCTCTTTTTCTTCTTGAAGAAGAAGACATTCAGATCTGATCTCTACACTTCAGATCAAGGAAAAACAATTAGAAGGAAGCCTAGTTTGTTCCCACTAACACTAGCCAATCAGATTTGGAGAAAGAGGAATAGAGGAGAAGACTAGAAGGGAAACCTGCTGCAGAAATTCCAGCAAGGTGTGCTGAAAGTTGCAGCCTACAGATCTGATCTTAAAGTTCAGATTTCAGAGGTTTTTCAACCTAAGAACATCAGGTATGTGTTCTCTTGTTAATCCTTTGATTATCTACATGTTGATCATGATTTCATGGTGCTTTTTGTGTGATTTACATGGCTGGTTTCAGTAGTCCAGATCAGATTTGATTTGATTTCAAAATTCCAGCCATAGAACTCTTAGTTTCAAAAAGAGTTCAGATCTGAATCGCATTTTCTTTCACTTGGGTACTGAACTGCGCTGAACAAGGTAGGGATCCCCGAGGAACACCCTGTTTATCAGGACCTGCCTAGATTTTCTCGCCCTGAGCCTAAGCCGAGTTCTGTCCCCGATCTAGAGGTAGTCGTAAAAGTTGTTTCAACTCTGCCTGAGGTTACTCCCCAAGCTGCTACAACTGAGCTCCTCGACGTCAACGCAGAGGCCACTGCTTCTTGAAGTTTTTTTGTATCTTTCTTTTTCTTCTTTGTAACAATGTACAGAAATTTGTAATCTTTCATCAATCAATGAATATAATTTTGCTTTCATACTTGCCTTCTGTCTTTTCTATTGAAAATAACATATGTGTGCTTGACCTCTGTTCCACAACTTGGCCCTTAGCACAATCGCCTGATTTTTTACCAAGTAGTTGAGTTCGGTTCAGTAACCGGAACTGAGTAACCGTTGGGCAAATGACTTCGGTTTCATTACCAGAAGTGACTTAGGCTAATCGAATTTGGTTCAACAACCGAAATTCCAATTGTACTTAAGTTCTATAACTTTTAAGTAGTACCTGTATTTGATAACTGAAAAACTTTGGTTGGTTCTGTAACCAAATGTACTTTTTAGGAGTAGGCAATGAGTTCTTCAACTGCATAGTTGGTTCCATAACCGAACTAGGGTAGCCACCGAGTTCCATAACTAGGCGCATTGCGCGATTGGTCCCATGACCAAGCTGGCTGGTGCCGTGACCGAGCCGAGATTTTGGTCGAGTTCCTTAACTAGGCGCTTTGTATAAATGGTTCTGTAACTGAGCTGTAGTCTCTTCCAAGTTGGTGCCGTCACCAAGCTGATACTTCTGCCGAGTTTCGTAGCTTGGCATTTTGTATAGCTGGTTCTGTAACCGAGCTGTAGGCTCTTCCAAGCTGGTGCTGTCACCGAGCTGAGACTTCTGCTGAGTTCTATAATTTGGCATTTTGCGCAGCTGGTTCTGTAATCGAGCTATAGTCTCTTCCAAGCTGGTGCTGTCACTGAGTTGAGACTTTTGCCGAGTTCTGTAACTTGACATTTTGCGCTGCTGGTTTTGTAACCGAGTTGTAGTCTCTTCCAAGCCGGTGTTGTCACCGAGCTGAGATTTCTGGTGAGCTGGTGCTATCACCGAGCTGGAGCTTCTGCCGAGTTCTATAACTTGGCAAGAATTGGAGTTGCCGTTGTCGGATGTGATTTTCGGGCCCGATGTGGGTGAAAACACAGTGTTATATAAAGTGATACTCAAAAGTACCAATTTATTCCGAGGATTCCTGACTAATCCTAGAAATGGTAAAAAAGTGTGATCGCCAGTCATGGTAAGCGGCCATGACTTCGTTCGATCACCTCCATGCGGGGAATTAAGAGTCCCACTCATCACAACGCCGCTGGCGACGCGTGATGGTCTCATCATTATTATTTTGGGTCATTATTATGGGGGGTTCAGTCCGTCTTTAAGATTCGAGATGAGTGAGAAGACTAAGTTCCTTGCATTTGGAAGAAAAGAAAGAAAAATAGCTGAAATATGAAATAGGTAACATAATCCTGAGTTCTATGGGTTGTTACATGCTTGTTTCCCAATTTTTAATAATTTTTCTGTAACTTGGATCGGTCTCAATTTTTATAAGGATATAGTGTATGTGATGATAAAGTCCCATATTAAATTCTGGATTTTTTTGAGTATTGAAACGTTATGAAATAGTGGACACAAATCTGAATGAAAATTCTAGAATTTCTGCACTGCAGAATCTGGCCCCCGACATTGGTCCACTCTCTGAATTTTTATAATTTCTACAGACCTCTAATTAATCTAAAAAATTTATGAGACTTAACGAACCCAAATAGGAGACTCCTGTAAAATTTTCATGAATTTTTTCTTAACATAACCCTTCATGATTATGTGCACAAGGCCAAGTTAACCTGCTGGATTTTCTGCACTGTAGAATTTGGTCCGTGACCAAGGTCCACTGTCTGAATTTTGATAAATTTTATAAAGCTCCAATTAATCTGAAATTTTTATAGGAGTTAATGGACCCAAAGGGGAAGCTCATATGATTTTTTACATGAATATTAAATGAAAATAAATCCTTGTGATTATGTGCATAAATCCCGGTTAACATGCTGAGTTTTCTGCAGTGCAGAGTCCATGACTCAGGTCCATTGTCTGATTTTTAATAATTTCTTGAAAAATTGAAATCAGTTCAAACCAAATATCACTGAAAGACAACTGTTATGGGAGTATTCAGAAAAATTAGTGAGTCTTTATTCAAATTATAAATCATTAAATCAGTGATTTGAAACCAGTGTACAGATTTCCAAAGTCTGCTGCAGTCTGATTTACATATTTTGACTCGTTCAGCTCAGAGATTCTAGAAAATTCATTTAATATTGAAAATGCATAATTCTGGATTGACGGGAAAAATAATTCAGAGATGCATATACAGAAAAATCAACATGGCATGATTTGGATTGAAACACATCGAAAACAAACCGCAAAAATGGGAACAAATTATGAAATTTGCATTAAGCAGAATTTCAGTCATTTTAGAAAAGCTTCTCCAGTACAAAAAAAAAAAAAAAAAAAAAAAAACTTGGTTTCAATAGTGCCTTATCATAGCCCAAATACACAAGATTTCACTATGAATCATAGCATAAAATCGCTTCAAATCAGATAGAAATGATTATTAAGGTTATAATCAATCATTATATGCAATAAAGGAATTCCTATCATCAATTTGCAATCCCAAAGGAAAGTCAAGCACTTTTGCCTTCTTTCATTCAGCTAAAAAATAAAATAAAATAAAATAATATAGAAAAAAGGGGTTGGGGGCCAATATTCATTGAGGGGGATCAACTCCGTTCACCGGATACCATCCTCGAATCCCTTGGCGGGGAAATGGTAGGCTTTATTTGAAAACATGCATGCAAAAATGCTTGAAAAAGGGTCAAAAGCACATGCGACATGATGCTCAAAATGAAAGCCTAGGTGCCCACTACAATGTTGGTCTAAAGATGGGAGGACTAAGGTGTCCGGTCGATCTAGGGAAAGATCACCTAGAGAAGTGGACTATCGTCCGTTAGGCCCATCTTAAAACCAATAATCTCTTAGGGCACGTCGAGGATGGATACACATTAAGCTAACTTAGGAGAGAGTGAGGGACCTGTGTGCCACTGTCAAGCATAGGGAGTCCACTAGGAGGCTATCGCCGTAAGGCCTAGGGAGTCGCATAGAAGGGTGGACGATGTCGCGGTCACTAACACCTAAGGGTCGGTGTTACTTTGTGCATTGAAGCGATAATCAGAGCATGGATACAAGATGGTTTTGAAAACATAGCATGTGCTAAAAATTCTTTTTCAAATATCAATGAATTCATGAGTCAAGTATAGCCTACCCTAATAACATGAAGCTCAATGGTGAAAATTGGCAGAGGTTGGATGAAGAAAAGAAATGTAAAGTATTTTTCTTGATTTTTGGAATTTTCTGGTTTTTTTTGGATTTTTGGTAAATATAGGGCTAGAAGGACCTAACTAGGGGAGTGCATGAAACCTAATCTAACCGTTCATCTCTTTTGCATTGAAGCGCTTAGATGGGCTGACCCCATGAAAGGGCCAGCCCGCCTACCGCTGCTCTCCTAAGCCCCTAAAAGGCTAGATTAACAAATAATGATGGTGAACAGATATAAGGCTAGATGGAATGAAGATGAAAACTCTAGATGATGGTTGGAGATGACAAATGAAATAAAAAATGATGACGGGCCACTATCTTAGGCAATAAGATGAACAAACAAAGTGAGAGAAAAAATGCATGTGCATGTTATATGGAAGATCTGAATGCAGAAAAATTAAGCTAAATGCAAGCTATAACAGAGAATTAGGCTCAACGTATATATATAAAAAAAATGCATGGCATGTCAGGTTGATGATTCAAATTTGAAGCATGGATTAGCATTTTTAACAATCAACAATCAGTATGTTAGAATAGATTTATACTATTACTGGAAATCAAAAGACTTAAACAAATAAACCTGTTTACTGAAAAGTTCTGAGAGGATCACTTTCTGCACTCGCGACTCCAAAGCACTTTGACTTCTGACTCTTATTAGGATGTATGGTGAGATTAGAGTGGCTAAGTAGCAGGTTCTGATATAGGATGGTTTGGATCGAATTTAACTAACAGGTTGTGTAGATGAAAGGGACCTGAGTAATTGAGTAGTGTTTTATGTGCTGCTGGGCTGAGTTTGTGTAAGTGGGTTGTGGAGTGGTTTAATTAAGTAAGTTGGTCAGGTTTAGATGGGTTAGATGAGGGAGGTCTATTTGGATGGTAGGTGGTGTGGCCCACGGTTTGTCTAGGATGGGTTGGTGAGATGAGCAGTGATGGTAAGATAGGGATAAGGATGACGCAGGGACGTGAGTGAGGGGTTCAGTTTGAGTTTGGGCTCTGAATGGTGTTGGAGATGTGCAATGGGAGAGAAGATGGTTGGCTACCATTTGTGATGGAAGAGGGTGGAGAGGTGCTTGCTTTAAAATGGTTGTTTGGATGAGTTTGGTTAGGAGGATAAATTTTATACGTGGATAAATAGGTGGTGCAGTGGGTGATGAAAGGAGAGGAAGAGAGAGGGAGGGAAGAAAAACGAAGAGGGTGCAGGCGATGTGTGCAGGGAGAGTGCAGAGCGGAGAGGAGAAAGGAGGGAGGAGAAGATGGGTGCGCAGGTGCTGTGAGGAGAGGAGGAAGAAGAGAAAAGAAAGAGGAAAAAAAAGTAGGGAAGAACAAGAAAAAGTGCAGAAAAAAAGGGTGATGGTAGTGGCTGGACGTGTGCAGGTGCAGGGACAGAGGCGGTGGAAGAGGAAAATAGAAGAGGGAGAGGAAGAAAAGAAAGGAAGGAATAAAAAGAAAAGAAAGAAGGAGAGAAGGAGGGGCTGAGTGCAGTGTGCAGGTGAAGGTGGGTGTAGTGGGGGTGATGCAGAGTGACGTGGGGTAATGAGAGAAGCAAAGAGAGGGAGAGAAGAAGGTGAGGAAGAGGGAGGTGCTGGTGTGGCAGATGCAATGCAAAGAGAGGTGGGGAGGCTCCTACCTGGTTCGGAGTTTGGCGGGGGGGGGGGGGGTGGTTGATCCACACGAGGAAGACGCTGGCAGTGAGAAGCTCTAAGTGTGGATTAGCTTGCAGACGAGGAAAAAGAAGAAGGCGGCAATCTTCTTCCAGGGTCCGGCTGTGAGAGAAACGATGAGGGATGGTGTTGTGACGATGTGATGAAGATGGAGGGTGGAGATATCCTGCATGGAGATGGAGAGTGTTGGCAGTGGCAGGGAGATAGAGTGACACAGGGAGATTACGTGGGCTGGTGGAGGGGCTCTGGATCTACACAGGAATGGATGTGGAGAGATGGGTTGCGATGGGGATGATGGTGGGGTTTCTTTGCGCAGGGATGAGGCCAAGATGGGTCTTGCGTGAGTTATAGGTGATGGGAGGGATGGAGATGGGTTGCAGGATGTGCGTTTGTGATAGAGGATGATGGGTCAGCAATTTGGAGATGGAGATGATGAGAGATGAAGGAGGGAGGTTTTTGGGATCTGGAGGAAAGAGAGATCTGTGCATGTGGAATGGAGAGGATGAGAAGCAGATCCAAGATGGGTTCTGCGCATGTAGAAGAAGATAGTTACAGGAAGAGGGGTTTAAGGGGGTGTAAGAGAGTCCAGAGATATGGGACACTACCTCCCCAGATCCCTGAGCTCTTTCTCCCTTATCCAGGCGATGTCAAGGAGTTTGGGCCAGGTCAGGTTTGTGTTAAGTGGATTTGGCTCAATGTTAATGGGTTGGATCGAGTCAGGTTCAGGTTTGGGTTAGTTGGCCCAATTGGTTGATTTAGTTGAGGTTTAAGCTAGGTTGAATGGGCCTAATGGGTTTGGATTAGGATTCGGGCCAAGGATCTGGATCAGAGACTCGTGGCCCAAAAGCTGGGCTGCAACGAGACTTGGTAAGGGCCATCATCACCAAGACCAAGGCCCATCATCTTGATTTTGTGGTTTAGGGTTTAGGCCTTGTTGGTCTATCTCCCTGTCATCAATACGGTTTCGCAGCTGCTCTGAAGGTAGGCATATACTTGGCCGTCTTGTGAAAGAGGGGAAGTATAAGTTCCTTCGAGTTAAGGAAAAGAACCAAATGTGGTTCTGGGTTATAGTGGACAGTATATTTATCGAAATCTTCAAGAAAATCCTGTCCCAAAATGGATTCACTGATTGTCATAGAATCAATTTCAAGAAATTTGATTTTATGTAGGGTATTGTGAATCTGGAGGAGAAGAGACTTAGTTTGTCTCTTGAGAGTGAAGGGGGCTGCATTAGCGCCTCTTCCAACATATGGTATATCTAAAGTTACCATATGACTTTCTGGGATTACTCCTTTCTTAATAAAAGAAGTACTAGAGCCTGTATCAAACAGGGCCTCAATGGTATGTCCTCCTAAGTTAGCAAAGGTTAACTTAGTAAATAGGAGACCTCCTTCATTTTGATGGATGTTTACTTCAATGCTGTTAGTATGGGTAACAGCTCCTTTTTTCTTTCGATCGGTAGATCCATCTTGGTTGAGTCGAATTTCTTCATCGACTTCGGGGTCAGATTCTTCTTGGGAACTGACATTGTGAATGAGTTGGTTTTGAATAGTACCAAGCTCTCTCTGCTGAAGGTAGGATAGAAGCCTAGCTTCTTCAATTTTTTCTTCCAAAATTGTCCTAATGCGTTTAGGACCACTCTCATGTCTTGTATTCCTCTGTTGTCTTGTAAGACAGCAAGGAAGCAAGTCTTATGGTAATGAAGGTTATATTTTTCATTAATGAACAATATATCTCCTTCTTCCATCTCAATTGTTGTAGGATATCCACATTCTTCACGTGTTGATTTCTGAAGAGACCATAGCTTGGAATTCTATGGCTATTTCATCTGGAAGGGGTTCTGTTCTGAACCTCTGATGCTTGACTGACCATTTTTTTGTCTTCCACTTAATAGTTTGGTTTTCAAACTTCTCATAGAGGTGTCTTCTTCCTGAAGGTTCTCCCTCTTGCTTAATGGTGACTGTGTTTGAATAGACACCATACGAAGATCCTTGCTCATCATCGTCAGATGACAGACTACTATCTTCACTGTCTGTAACTGCTGAGTATACTGATTCTTCATCAATATCTCGTAATTCTGAATGATATAATATATCAAAGTCATAAGAGTCTGCATAGGGCAATATGAGCTCTACTGTATTGACTCTTGTATGCTTAATGTCCTTTTTAGGACAGTCTGGAGCAAAATGTCCAGGTTCACCGCATGTCCAACATTTTTTATTGTTTAGACCAGAAGTATTGGGTTTTCTGTAATTGAAAACCCTTCTATGATTGGAAGAGTTCTTCTTCCATTATTTTCTCCGCTTAAGGTTTTTATGCCTCTTTTCAGGATCTCTGAATGTTTCAGATTTTCTGAACTTAAAAGTCTTCCTTCTTTTTTTATAAGGAAAGAAGGCAGCATCTTTTCTGTGCTTAAACTTCCTATGTTTGTGTTTATCTCTGCGATGCTCCTTTTCTTTACATCCCCATTGGATTGCTGGTAAATTGTCTTTTTCATCTTTGAAAGAAACCTCTGCAAAGGCTGATTCAATCAGCTTTCGTTCTCTATCGCTCTTCCTTTTATCAGCGATATAGTCTTGAGTGAAGTTGATCCTTTCTCCTAAGGTGTTACCTTAAGATATTGATCTCCATCGAATCTACCACGCCATTTGCGGTAGGCTTTCATAATCAATTCTCCAATTGTAGGGATTTTTCTGAAATATTCGTCTTTTAGATTTTCATCTCTACATTTATAGAAGATAGAACTGAAGTAATTGCTATATTCTTCGATATACTTAAGATTGCATATCTTAAGTTGCGCAAGTTTGAACTTTGCTCGTTCAATCCTTTGGTTCTGAGTGAGAGATTTTGTTTGTCCTATGAATTCTCTGTTCAAAAGGTAGACATAGCCGTCTACATTTCTCTGATTCATGTATTCCTCCTCAAATTTTCTGAGGGCTGCTACATGTTCTGGAATGAGTCATAATCTTAAGGTCTCAATATGGTCCTTTATGGTTCCATCAAAGGACAACTCTGCATAGGTGTGGCAACTTACCGCATCCCATTCTGGTTTCATGGCAAAGTAAATTTCCATTTGCTGCTTCCATTTATCCAGAGCTTTTCTCTTATCTCTGACTGTGTTGAGATCGAGAACTATGCCTGTGGATTCCATAGGCTGAATAGGCATGTGTGTCTTTCCTTCAAAGAATTTTCCTTTTTTTTTTACAACACTGTCCTGTTGGTGGTAAATGGGAACCTTGAAAGCTATATTAGGTTTTTCAACCTGTTCCCTGTCTTGATCACCATCTATGCTAATGGTATTTAGCATTATGGATGGCTGAGCTTCTATTTTCGAAGGGTTGGTATTCCTTCTAATTATTGACTCAATTTGATTGAAGTCCTCTGCTTCCTCAATGGTTATCATGTTAGAGGAGAAATAACTTCCTTCGGAATGTAAGCTTGCAGAAGAGTTAGACCTAAGTAACTTGATTACAGGTCTGGTTCTGCTGGAGCTTTTATCCAAAGATCTGCGATGGCGGCTTTCTTCAGCGGCCTTTGGTCTGGAGAACAAGCATTGAGTAGGAGTTTTAAATTCCTCTTCAAGCTCTTCATTGCTCAAGTGCTTAACTGTGATTGGTTTAGCGAACTTGATGGAAAACGAGTTTCCTTCTTGATGCACAAAATCGAGAGCATTGTATTTCTGCTTCTCATCTTTTGGTAATAATCCTGGGAAATTCCATATTCCCAAATCCGTAATCATTCCTGCAGTAGGAATTTTTATGAAGGTATAATCTGCCATATTCCTAGAGGTTCTGACTAGGACTTCCTCATTCAGTCTACCTCTTTTGATATGCTGCAATATACCATCTATAGCAAAGTTTGTGAGCATAACTCTGCTTTGGTGTTGGACAGATAGGATACCATGCTCTATGTTGTAATTTTCATAGCCTTTGGTTCCTATGACTAGCTTAATTTGATCCACAACATTGATGGGGATTACATATCCCGGGATCACATTGAAATAGGCAATGTTTTGGGATAAATCCATTTGTCCTATTCTGACTATACTTGTCTTGAAGTCCTTGGCTCTTTCGTCAGACAAGATGACACATATCCTAACATTAGGATCTGGACTGTGTAGACCTTGTATTCTACACTGGAAAAGGGCTAAGGAGACAAAGGCAAAATTTTTGTCTTTAGGCATCTGTATCCATGTTGGATGGAAGACTTGAAACTTGTGTTGTTTCTTATCTACCATATTTAAATCACCCCATTTGGTGATTTCATGATTCTTTCCTATTGGATTATCAGCATATAGGAAGAGGTCTTCATTACGAACTGGGGGAAGTTTTTGTTCTTTCATGGCCTTTTCAATGATTTGCCATTCATTTTCCCCGAAGCAATTCCAATCCATTTTGGGTTTTTTTTAGAACACTTTCTCTTGAGAGTTCTTCCAAAATTCTTTATGTGTATCATATTAGATTCCACTCTCCTTAAAGGAGTCTGTACAAGTCTTAATTGGACACCTTTAGTGGCCAAGGTCTGTATTGGAGATGTGATCAGACTGTTGATCTTTTCTCCCTGTGCCTTAGTGGCTTTTTCCACTACTTCAAGCTGTGTATGAACAACATCAATTTTGTTGTGCATCTCCTTTATCATAGTAGTTTGGATATTATGATAGTGGGAGATACTTCTTAATACCATGTTAGGAAGTTCTTTGACGGGCTGAACTTCTAACAGGATAGCTGCACAGGCATCTTCCATTATCTTGATGTTCTTATCAAAATTCTGGAGTACCTCATCTCTAAGGTTTTCTGCCATACTTCTGATGTTTCTTTCTGCAGAAGCAATAGCATCTAATACGCCTTTGTAAGGATAGGCGTGCTGTGCTGAAGCAAGGTCGCTTCTTATCCCTAGAATTTTTTATTCTAATTGGGATAGGCCATAAGCAGTTTTATTAGAGATGTTTAGACTATCTCTAAGGTTTACTGCTCCTTGATTACTCTGATTTAATGTTATCTGTGCTGCCAAAGATTTCATGTCTTGGCTGAGAGTATGCTGATACTCAGAGAACATCTCATAAAACCTGTAAAGTCCCTTGTAGAGATCTTCCTGGTTTTGGCCAACATGGGAATGCATTTCTTCCCTTAACTGAATGAGGCCAGATACTATAAAATTCTGGGAATTTGCAAGTGCCTGGTTCAACGCAATGCTTGACATTCTTTCAAGCTGTGATTTCTGAATGAGGAATCGATATCCTCCTGTTGTCACTATATTTTGGATTCGTTCAAGGAACTCCTCCAATGAAGTAGCTGCTACTTCCTATGCCTTTAAGGGGTTCTCATATGGTTCAATATTCATGGTGAACTCCCTAAAGTCTGAACCGGTAGACTTTTCGACTGCCTTGAGCCTCTTATAAATATCTTGTATTTCTAGGGCTATCTGCTCTGTCTGTCTGAGCAGCTTCTCAATTGTATCCTCATTCTTGATAAAGGCATCATACATTTGTGTACATGCTTTTCCAAAATTTTGAGGAAGCTCTGTGCTAATTTCATCAAGAAATTGGTTGGACAGATCTAGTTTCAAACCTACTTCATTGCCTATCTCTGCTTGAGTTAGGCTAACTTTTCCTATGACTTCAAAAAGCCACTGCATTCTATCACTCAGGGTGTTTCCTAATGCTGCTAGGTCCCTAATGGTAGGTTCTCTGCTTGATATATGAGAAGCATGAGGGAAAAATTCTTCATTCTCATGCCAACACTCAGATCTGGGCCTACATTCCCTCCTCAATGGAGTGTAATTGTTTTCTCTAAAATTATTGATTTCGTATAACCATGCAAGTACATGGGACACTATAGATGGTCGTGTGTTACTCATTAAGACCAGAGGTGGATGCTTCATTGGACAGATTCATTTTATCCATTTTTCTACATAAGGCGAATTCAACGATTCCTTGCTGAATAGCAGAGTCGTAAACTACCTTGTGATTCATGAGTAGGTTATATCCTATCATAAAATAGTCTTGATGAGATGTCCCATACATCTTTCTGAATTGTATCCATAGGAAGTTTCTATGGAAACTCTGAATGTCTACCATGTTTCTGTAGACTTGTTTGAGCAACCTCCGATGCTCAACATAAATTTGATACAAGGAAGAGTCCATTTTTTTAAAATATTCTTCCATTGTAAAGTATTCAAGTCCTGTCTTTATTTCTTGGGTGAAAGACAAGATGTACTCTGCAGTCCAGCAATGTACTGGAAATTCAAGTAGGTACTCCTGTACCCATTGTAACTGATCCCTGATGTAGGGTTCCATAATAAGGGTTAGGTTACCCCTTGTAACATTATTTCTCAGGATGTTGGCTGTCTGGGACCTTTGGATTTCAATATCTCTGATGATACCTATTACTCTATAGTCAGGACAGCTGTATTCCTGATCCAACCTAAGGTAAGGTAGGACATCATCAGGAATTATTACTACTTGACTAGCAAATGTCATGGCTGTCTGCCACAACGCTGTATAGGAGTCTAGAGTAGGTTTGAAGCTATCATACCCTTGGATATACTCCATGGAAATAGCGTAAACTATAGGAGAGTGGGGTAGACACCTTCTACGTAAGAAGATGAAACCTCGTCTGGTGGAGTTTATGCTATCTAAGAATGCGGTAAGATACCGCCTGTGCCTGCGGAAAGCAGTGTCTTGTGCTTGATCCGTTCCTATAATGAAGAGAATATCCTCCAAAAGGACAATTCTTCTTCTTTCCTTAATCACCTGGACCACCATTTCCAGGTAGGGAAGAGTATGTGACAGACTCTGGTTATAATAGATCAGTCCTTGAATATTTCTGATACCCTGATCTAAAGAGTCCACATAGGAGATAGATCTACCCTAAACATAAGTCCTATAAATAGGATTCTGCATGGAGGCTTCGTAATAAGGAAGCTCCTTCAATATTGGTAGCTCAGTAAATGAGTTGCCTAGGGCTACATATTCGGATGTCCCCGGATGGTCACACATTCGAGTCAACCAAGAAAGGCTGCCTCTAATACTACACTCAAACAAACCAAACAAACTAAACCAACAATAAAAAGCAAGAAAGAGGAAACAGTGCTTAATAAGATCTGGAAATATGAAGAGACAAAGAGATGGAGTCACAAGAGATTGCAAGTGGTATGATAAAATTAGATAACTGTCAGGGTTCCCATCTAAGAGCAACAATTTCATTCATAATTTATAATACCAGATGGTAATATCATGTGGGTTATGGTCCACTTATGCTTCCGGTAAATTTAATCATTCTCTCTCAATTGAGACGCAAGCATGTCTCCTATGCTAATAGTAGTTGCATTTTTACTATTTTAGTGTTGGGTCTTACAACCCCCCCAAGCACCAATTGGACAAGTCTGGAATTCAAACGCTATCAACGCCCACCTGGCTAAACTTGGCTACTATCCTGACATCCGTACAAGGGAAATTGGTTACGCCTTTAAACACTATCTTAATTGAGAGAAAGTTAAACTATACCAGAACCATGTGAGTAAGAAAACAACACACATTATTATGAAATGGTATACAAAAGTACAAACAAACTATTACATCTTAGTGGAACGCCCTTCCAGCTATCTGGAAAGGGCCTTAGCCAATCATACTTTATGGGAGACAAGCTTCTTCTACAAGTGACTCACCCGCCGGTCTCCTCTACTTACTTACAAGTTAAGAATCCTTATACAGGCAACAGACTGCCGGATTCCAAAACACTCAAAACCTAAATGGAATAAAAGATAGGACGGATTTACATTGGGTTTGAGACTGCATCGGAGACTGCGTCTCTTTTACTCAGCGGGGAACAACCTCGATATTCTACATCCCTTTTGTGCTTCTCGAGAAGGCAATAATGCTGCCTTAGCCGAAAGAGGCTGATCACGGATGCTACTGTGCCAGCTTTGCTTGATTGTCCTTGGGGACCGTACAGAAGACTTCGGAAGCGCTGCTGGAGTTGTTGGTAAATGGGCCGGCTTCTTCATCTTGAGGATCCAGAACCATTCCTAGAGCAATTTGATGGGCCAGCTCGGAGACCCGTGGCTCGGAAACTCCTAAGGCCGTCACCTCAGGTAGAGTACAGGGAAGGGCTATCTTGAGTGGGGCATGGCCCTTCTTCACCTTTTCTACTGTGCCTGATCCAATTACCTGGAGAGATTGGATCACTAGATTTGATGAATAGTACAGGGTGTACCATTCGGCTCCTTGTTTTCCTAATTGATAACTGATGTCCTCACTTGTTAGAGCTCTCTGCCTGGAGATTTCAGTTTTTGTATAAACCTCCCTGTGTTTTTCTTCATTTTGGGCTAGTATGGTTAGCCCCTGTACTTCAGGATAAATCCTGATTAAACTGAATTCCTCTGGGAAGAGGATAAAAGTCTCAATTGAGTATGGATACTCCAAAATTGTCCTTGACAGGACTTTTTTTTATCTCTGTAGGGAGAATTTGTAGGTTCTCCTCATTATGTATGTCAATGAATCTGACAAACCCTAAACTGAAGAGTGCTTCTTTCTGCTCTTCCCAAAATTTCTGGTCTGCATAGCCTGTTAGCCAGACCAGAGGGCTTGATTTAGAGCTACCGGGGATTAGCTCTATTCCTTCTTTATGGTCTCCAGAAACCAACTGGGTCATTATGGCCAGTGGTCTTGTGTATCTTCTGGAGAGGTATTCTAGTTCTTCTTGTTCCTGGGTGGGAACAGAGAGGGAAACAGTAAAACTGTGCTTTTTGTAGGTGTATTTCTCTGTTTCTCCTATTGCTTCAGCATAGGAGACTATACCTGTGTTGTTAATCAGTTCTTTGACATATTGATTAACTTGGCTCTTTTCTTGAGCTATGAGGAATCGGTAATCCCTCATTACTCTCATAGCAGCTATAATAGCCTGCTTGATCTCGATAAACTGATTTGGTGCCATATGGGATTTCCATATGTTATCAGCAATGAGGAGTTCATCTTTAATACACTCTCTCCTTAAGGCTCCAATAGGGAATTGTTTCATGAAGCTGTAGTTTCTGAGGAAAACTTTTCCCACCAAATTTTTTTGGGAATAGGCTTCCTTGACAAATCCAGGGGGATAGAGGATCTGGTCAATATGCTCCAATATTTTAGGTGGAGCTCTCTGCTCTTTCTGGTTTTTCCCTTTAACCAAGGTCCAAAATTCTTCTACGCTTTCATCCTCTGTTTTGATGATTTTGTGAGGGGGAGTATCGCCAGATGTGCTCCCATTGTCCTCCTTAATTGCTAATTTGCTTAGCTGTTGGTATTCCAGAAACTGCTGAAATTGTTCTGGGTCAATCATTGCAGGGATGGTCCTGCCTCTGCCTCTTTGGGGAGTTCTTCCTCCTCTGCCTCTTATCATCTGAAATACAAAACATTGGGTTATGTCAGGATAAGAGTTGTCTTGATTGGAAAATACCTTTTCCCTGGAGACTATATCAGCAAGCTCATTGCTCTTGCCTGAGACATGTTTGACCTCGTAATCAAACTCATTTAAGAAATGGTGCCAGTTAATAAGTTTTCTTTGAGAAAACTTGGTAAGCTGTGCGTTCCTAAAAAATTGGACAAATTTGGAATCTATCTCAATTAAGAATTTCTTTGGTCTTAGGAAAATGGCATATTTTTCTATTCCTAAGACAACCGCCAATAACTCTTTTTCATGAGCATGGTAGTTTATCTGTGTAGAAGTGAAGGTTCCTGATTTGTAGCAGCATATCCTCCTCTTCTTTTCTCTGTCATCGGGTTTTATTGTCATATAGATGACACCCCATTGATGCTCAGAAGCATCTGTTTTAAGGACAAAGGAGTCCTCTGTGCTTGGTAGAGCTAATGGAGGGATAGCTTTGACTATCTCTCTTAGTTCTCAAACAATTTCTTCATCCCTTTATGTCCATCTGAAAGGGTTCGTTTCTTCTGTCTTCTTCAGCTTACAAGACAGAGATCCTCAGTATTTTGCTAGGTCTTTGATTAAGTCGCTAGCACAATTCAGACTACCTAGGTAGCTAGAGAGTTGCTTCATATTGGTAATGGTATCTGGAAATTCAAGGAATTTCTTTACAATGTGTTCTTGTAAAGTAATGTTTCCTTGCTTGATATGAACTCCTTGGAAATCAATTTCCTTTTTGCATAGTTCATACTTGGTTTCTGAAATTACTATCCCATGTTTGATGAATTCATTGAGGATAGCCTTGACATGTTTTAGGTGTTCTGCTTCAGTGTGAGAAGCCACCAACACGTCATCTATTTAGACGATGCAATAGTCCAGATGGTCTCTGAAAATGTCATCCATTCTTCTCTAGAAGACTTGAGGGGCTATGCTTAGCCCAAACGGCATGACAAGCCATTCATACTTGCCTCGAGGGACTCTAAAAGCGATCCATGGAATTGAGTCTTGATGCATTCGAATCTGGCAGAATCCTGACTTGCAGTCGAACTTGCTAAAATAGACTCTTTTGTCTATAAGCTGGATAAGATTGTTCTTATTTGGAATCTTATAGGCATCTTCAACAAGGTTATTGTTTAGGGCTCTGTAATCAATAACCATTCTTGCCTTGCCTCTTTTTTGTTCAGAATGTTTGTAGACAAAAAAGGCTGGGCTGTTATGAGGGCTGTTTGAAGGCCAGATGAGCTTCTGGTTTAGGAGCTCCTTGATCTGGATAGAGAATTCTTTAATCTCTTCTGCACTGGCAGTGAAAGCCTTGCCCTTGATAGTCCTTTCAGGGTCTTTTAGGTTAAGTATGCATTCATACTTATCCTTGTCCCATCTGGCAATAGGGTCTTTGCCTAGGACTGGTAATGTCAATTTTTGTAGGGTTTGTCCAACGCTACTATTGACCTCAAGAGAAGAAGGCCGGGGCTTCTTCTGAGGGATTTGCACAGAGTTTAGAAGAATCTTCTTGTTCTTCTTATTAATGTGGACTTGTGCATTGGGTGATATTATCTCACGGAGATAATTCTCAATTAGGGTTTGCTGGCATTCATAACTCTTGGATTTGCAATTGCAATCTTGATTTTGTGGTTTAGGGTTTAGGCCTTCGGATTTTGATTAGCCCATCGGATTTTTGAGATTTGAGTACCAATGGAGATTTCTCAATGAGTAAATCATATTGGTGTATGGGTTTGAGTAGTTTGAAAGTCAGGGAAAGACATGATTTTTTTAAGGGACCTAGGCTTGATTAATTTTAAGAAATGGACATAAATTGGGATCTGACCGTCAGATTTTTAAAATCTCAATATCAGTGGAAATCTCTCAAAAAGTAGGTCCCGATGATATATGGGTTAGGTCCATTTGAAGATCTATAAAATATCTGAATTTTTGGGGTGCCCACATATATTAAATTTGTAAAACAAGGCATATCTCTTGATCTGATCGTTGGATTCTTTAAATCCTTATATCAGCAGGAAGCTTATTAAAGGTAGATCATCATGGAAGTGAGATCCGACTCTAAACATGAGAGGTGGTGAGATCCATAAAAAAAACTATAATGATGCAACTTTCCTAATTGTGCATGATAATGAAGAATTAAATTTAGTTATTCAAAATTGTCCAAATGGGGCAAAATTGGGGCATCAATAATATGAGTATTAAAATTGTCCACAGGTGTGACAAAATGAGGTGTCTACAGCCGTGAATGATGTTGTCTGAGCCATGGCTGGTGCTATTGTTAGGAATTTTGTATTTGCAATTTGATGGATGCATTTTCACTTTAGCATCATTTGAATTTTCACACTTGCATTGTTTTAGAAAACCTTGAAATCTGGTTTTACACATGCATTGCTTTTAAGATTTGTAAAAGTTTTGTTTTATGCATGTTTTGTTTCTAAACTTGGATGCATTGGTTTTAGAATCCAAACTCTTTTGAAAACCTAATTCCTTGTGCATTACTTTTGAGAAATCATATTGAGAATTTAGGTTTGTCTCTTGCATACATTCATCACTTTCAGAATCATCTTTGTATGCATTTTCATATGAAAAGAGTTTTTAGAAATCAAGCTAGCCTTTGGTTTTAATGTTTCAAATCATTTTAGGCTCTTTGTGTTTCATGTTTTTAAACATCTTAGTTTGATCTAAAACATGTTACCAAGCTTGGTTTAGTGGCCCAAAAATCCTCCCAAAGAATTACCTTCAAATGTGCAAAAAATTGGAATTTTTGTCAAAAGTGGGGTGGCCCGGCAGTGTCGCCGGTCGACCGGCGCAGAGGTCCCGGTCGACCGGGAACACTGCAGGCAGAAAGTGCCTGGGAGCTCCAACGGTCAGAAATTTGACCGTTATGTGATCCCGGTCGACCGAGACCTGTTTGCAGGTCGACCGAGGACTAGCCGTTGGACTGTTTTTCACTATAAAGTCCATTCATTTCCAACCTTTTTCAAGGCTTGATACATGAACTTTTGAGACCATTTTGGAGCCAAAGAAAGGGGAAGAAGTTGGAAAGGCTAGAGGGCTATTTGGAAATCAAATGCTTGGGTTTTAAAAAGGTAGATCTTACTTTTCATTTTGATTTCCATTAAAAGTAGAATCAATGCATGTTTAACTCTTTGTATTTTCATTGATGCATGATTTCTAGCTTTTAAAGAGTTGTTTTGCAAACTCATTATCTTCATTGGTATATTAGAATGGTTTGCAATCACTCTTATCTAAATCACATGTGTTCTTAGACTTTAATATTCATACAACATGTTTTAGTTCATTTCTTTAAGTTGTGTGAATCTTTCATGTGATTAGTTTTCTCTTCAATCATCATTTTATAAGCTTTGATATTAAAATGCATCATGCATTCATTTAGGAGCATCATTGTAGAAATTGATTGAAGTAGAACATTCATACACTTGTGCACACACTTTAACTTGTTCTAGTGTATGTTTGTAATTGGAATTTCACTTTCACATTAGCCTATTTAGAGGCAATTTATTTGTGCTTAAATTGTATCTCTTAGAGTGATCTTTGGTAAAGACACCTTCTTAGAGAAATCTTTATTTGTAAAGGTTATTGCTTAGCCTAAGAAAAGCATTGTATAAAGGTTATTGCTTAGCCTTGAAAAGCATTTTGTAAAGGTTATTTCTTAGCCTAAGAAAAGCATTTTGTAAAGGTTATTGCTTAGCCTAGAAAAGCACATTGAGAGGTTGTTGTTTAGCCTAGAAAAACAACATTGTAAGGGTTATTGCTTAGCCTAGTAAAAAGCATAAATAGTGGAAATCCGGTGGGGTGATTAGATCACAAGCCGGTAGTGGACGTAGGCATTGAGGCCGAACCACTATAAACCTTGGTGTTGTGGTGCTTGCTTTTGTGGTGATTGTTTATATTAGCTTCCGCATATTGTTTGATTAATCATCACATGTGACAAGTTTTTGTTAAGAAGTTAAAATTGATTTAAATTGGTCACAATTGTAGCTCACCCTATTCACGCCCCCCCCCCCCCCCCCCCTCTAGGGTTAGGATCCAAGGACTTTCAATTGGTATCAGAGCCAAGTGCTCTATCTTATAGGATCAAGTGTTTGGAACTCTTGATTAGGTGTAAAAACCTAGAGTCAAAAACCCTAGAGTTGTCCTTACATGAAAATCATTAGAATGGACTCCACTATGCTAGACTTTGTAGATTCTTCTAGACCCCTCATTCTTCCTTCTATTGGAGATTCAAACCCTCAAACTAATGAATCTCAATGTGACATAAAAGGGGAAGAAAATGATTACAATCAAGAAGATCTTCAACAAGCCTTTGAGGAATTATATGAATTATCCTTAAAGACTGAAAAGAGAAACAAAAAGTTAAGAGAAGAATCTAATAGACTAAACAAAGAGCTAGTCTCTTCTAAAGATGAACTTAGAGAGAAAGAAGAAGTCAGTAATTGTTTAGAATCTAAGTTCATGATCTCTTTAAATAATCTATCTAACATTCAAGATGAACTAAAAGAATTAAAGATGGATTATGATAATGTCAATAAGGAAAATTTAAATCTAAGAGATCAAATAAAAAGGCAAGACAAAGACTTTAGCAATTTAGAAGCCAAGTTGATTAAAAGTAAGTTAAAAACCAAAGAACTTGGATCTAATGTTGTTAATGAACTAAAACTTGAATTAAAACTTGCCAATGAAGAGCTAAGCAAATATAAGAAAATTGAAAATGAACTTTCACAAGTCAAAAATGAAAATTCAATCCTTATAACCAAAGTCACTCAACTTGAAGGATATAAACAAAAGTATGAGTGCAAGTTTACCCAAAGTGAAGATAGACTTGAAAAATTATTTAAATTGGGTAAACCTCATGGAGATAGGACGGGTCTTGGATTTAATAGGAATATGTCATATGACCCTAAATTCACCAACACTTCTGTGAAAGGTGAGTCCTCATTCTCTAGCACTCTCTCTCAAATGTCCAAAACTAAATGTCATTATTGTGGTAAAGAAGGACATTTCAAGTTTGAGTGCAAACTAAGAAAAAGAAGCCATGTGTCTAAACCCCTCCTTGAACCCAAAAAGGTAGAATCTAAATCTATGAAGGGTAAGACACTAAAAATCAAGAAAGACTCCAAAAAGACTAAACAAGGTAAATCTATTAAAATGGAGTCTCCTAAAATAGATTCTAAAAAGGTTAAACAAGTCAAACCAAGTTTAAAAGAATCTATGAACAAAAGGCTTCTCAACCTATCTCCCTTATATAAACCCATGAAAGAACTTTTGAATAAAGTAACAAAGTTAAATCTAAAATTCAAAAGTCAAATGAAGGGAGAATATAAGAAGAAGAGAAAAATGAACAAATCCCCTAAGAAACAAACTCACCAACATCAAAAGACTAATCACCAATCTAAGCTAAATTTAGTAAAATCTAAATATCATGGTAATAAGTTTAAATTGAGAATTTATCAAGTCAAATCTCCTTTAGTTGGTGAGAAGTCCAAAATAGACCTCAAAGTTCAACCCTCTCAAGACCTTAGGTGGATTCCAAAAGTTATTTACTTAGACAAATCTTAAGGCCTTGAACCTCATTGACCAACCTATTCTTTTTAAGTTAAATCACTTTGTTGGTCATGTTGCTTTGCATTTTGTTCTTTCTTAGTTACATTTATTAAAATGCATTGTTTCTTTATGATCAATTGATTTTGTTTTCATGCACCATTCTTGTTACATATCATGGTTTTCAAAAACTTTTGATTATAATTTCATCATGTTTGATTTGCTTTTTGCACACATATGTCTTGCATTGCATTTCTTTACAGGATTAATTGATTGTGTTTTTAAAAGCTTTCATAGCTAATTTATTCATGATCAATTGTTGTTGAATCATTTGTGTAGATGTCATAGTAAGATTATTTGAACAAATGATTTGAATCAATTCAAGTTTTTCCATGGATTTCTAAGTGTCGCGACCCCGGACCGGGAATCCCAATCCGGGATCGGGACATAGGGTGTGATGATTATTCAAGATGATTACCTACATCCACAATATACAATTTATTTAATTTCCCACAGGTGTCCGCGGTGAGGATATCACAACCTTGCATGAATGTTTCTTTATAGTGCGGAAGCATGTAGCAAATCAAATAGTTGGACTATCTCTAGTCATGCAAGCATTAACATCAAATATCAAAACTGTATCAGAAAGAGCAATGATCTATAGCATGTTTCCCAAAAGTTGTTAAAGTTAGACAAAATATCATTTAGTTACATTCCCCAAAATTAGAGGCCAACAAAGGCCAATATTACAAAATAATAACCCCAAAAGAATGGTTAATAAGTTCTTCCCAAAATGTTTCGCCTCTTGTAGCAACCCGATGTCTACATGACATTGTCAGCGCGCCACTCAACTAGAGGATGCGGCTCACCTACCGCCTCCTCCGGCTCCTCCTCAAGGAAACCGGCAACGGGACCTGAGTACCAAAGCAAAGGATCAGACACGACGGTCTGGCAAGAGAGTGAGAAGATACAACAACATGTAATAGATGAAATATCTCGAAAAGCAAGGAAATCTGTTTAAGCAAGAACTCTCATAAAATAGATAAATCATTTGTTAGAAAAACATGTAAACAAGATAAAACTCATAGGGTATCCAAGGAATCAGGAACAAACAAGATGGCGACCACACGAAGCTAAGTCCTCTATCACTAAGGTGATAGAGTAATAACTAGGCCCTGGTCTCAGTCACTCAAGGTGAGGAGAAACAGGGGATCTCATATAAATACATATGCATATACAATACTATACATGACCACGGTAGCGAGCCGGGCATCGGGGACCACAGTAGCAATCTGCGGTATCAGGAAAAGACCACGGTAATGACCGGGTAGCGGGATCCAAACTGCAGCTTTCCGGACAAGAGGGGGATCTCCAAGTCGGTGGATCAAACCAACGAGGTTATCCAAGCTTAGTGGTGCCGACTCATAGGTCAAATACAATCGAGACAATGCAAGTAAATCAAGTACAAATATATATAATCAAATGGGCAAGACGGGGGTGCTCAAGGGCACACTGACATATCATGTGGTGCAATGCACTTCGGGTCAAGTAGCCATTTCAAGTGTACAACAATGCTTCGGGAAAACAAGTCATGTAATGTAAATCTTGGAAATGAAGAATATAATGAACTATACCAATTCGGGAAAGATAATGGTTTTAAGATCTAATTGAGTGAATAGGGGTCCCGTATGTCGATTGTGGAAATGACTTGGTACTCCTTGAGTTTGAAGACATTCCGGGCTCCTTATCCACTTCTACGATTTTCAAAACTTAACATGAGCTTGTGGATAGTACTAGATGCTATGATAGAAAAATCAAGACTATAAACGGTCCATCCTAAGTATGATGTCAACCCGGAACCATCGAGCAACCTACTCAGTCACCGAAAGGAATAGAGTTCGCGATACCCAAGGAAATAGACTTTGCATTTAGGTATGAAGAGGATATCGTGTCGTTCCATCCCGTTCGAGATTGAATAGATTGCACTTCGATGCATTCCGAACCAACCATGAAGAGCATCGGCTCAAGACGCTCTCACATATGGTCAAGTGAGTCCAAGGAGGGTAGCCAAGGTCCACAAAAAAAAATCTCAAAACCCACTGTACCAGAAATGCACAGGGTCCGATCGATCGGCTCAAAAAGCCTTACAGTTAAAAGACAAACCGATCGATCGGCCTGTAGGTCCGATCGATCGGCACTGGGCGTGAAGCATGCCCGGGAACTTGATTTTTCTCCTTTTTGTTTCCTTTCCTTCCAACACCTCAACAACCACAATTAACTATGAACAAGGTGACTTAAACACATGATTCCAAGACATTAAATGAGGCTATCAAGATGTGTAAAGATCATTTATTTCAACCATGGAAAAATCAATGAAAGTAATCAATGAAAGCATGAAAACCATAAATACTTCACCAAACCATTTCAAACTTAAAAACATCCAAACATTCACTTGCCTCAAGTCCAAGCTAGCCAAAAATCAAGCCTCTACTCACTTCTTAAGCTCACTTCCAAGCTACAATCAAAAACCCCCAAAACCACCCTAAAATGGGTTACACAAGGAATGAAAATGAAAGAACTTCCAATAATGCAAATGTAGCTTCCCTAAGGCTAGAAGATTACAAATCTAGAAGATGAGAGGGATCACTTACTTGCAAGGTCCTCTAATGGACAAGGTAAGCTCAAGGGAAGTCTTGTGATGGAGGGTTCTCTTCACAAATGGTATCAATGGAGAGCTTGCAAGATGAAGAAGAGGTTGGTGATCTCCATTCCTAGATTGATGAGCTCTTGGTGAGGCTTGGAGATGGAGAAGCAAGAAGAAGAAGAAGAAACTTGCTAGAAAAACCCTAGGCTCATATGTGTGCTGGAACAAGAGAATGGAATGCAATGGAGGGTTGGGTTCCTCTTTGTTAACAAAGGAGTTTGGGTCCCACAACTTAATGGACTTGGGTGGCTGAAATCATCTCTTTCGGTACCTCGGATGAATTCGACGAAGAAGGAAGAAATGATCGTCGAAATTTCTAGTTTCCAAAAAGTATATGTTTCGCGGGTTTCGAGAATATTAAGTTTTGGGTACAGATTTGGTGTGAAATGACTGTTTTGCCCTCAAGGCTATGAAATCGGGTTTCGGGACCTCAAATGGACACGGGATCAACATCAAAGTTGTAAGAATCCACAAGATGAATGCAACGGGCCAAAAACACAATTCAAAACACGTCGGGAAAATTTCACAAGAAAATGCAAAGCCGAAAAGGGAACCCCCAAAGGGCCCCACTAGCCAACAAAACACTAAAAGTAGCCCAAAGCTAAAATCAAGGTTACTCCAAACCCAACTAGACCAAAAACACTAATCAAGCTTAGCACTAAAACGCAACTTAATTAGCACTAATCGGGTTCACTCGGGTCGGGGTCTTACACTAAGTTATACTTTTATATGGAAAATCATTGTTTTGAAAAATCAACTTGTATGTGTTTCATTTAAGTTATATCTTTTAAAATACAATGTTGAAAATTGATCTTCAAAATCATTCTTTTTATGCTCATTGTTGGATTTTGTTTATCAAAATGATTTGAAGATTGTTTGAATGGAAATGCTCTATAACATCATTAGCTATAATCATCTAAGCATGTTCCATGTTCTCATTTCCTTTTCTTTTGGTTTCACTATCTTAGAAATGGAAATGTATGTTGTTTGCATTATCCTTGCTTATTTGTTTACATTCTTTTTATATGCAAATGACTATTGGTTCCATGTATGGTTGTGATCTTAGTTACATTTGTAGAAACCATACTAGAACCCAAATCCATCCTCTATGCCTTCTAGTCATTCCTTTTGGATGGTTATGATGTTGATTCATGTAGATTCTCTTGGTGTCATCCTTATACATGTTTCAACTTCATAAGTAGTGATCTTAATCATATGAAACTCTTTGAAATCCATTCCTCGTATTTCTATATGTTTGATGGATATCTTAGATGTTAAATTCATATGATTTTGACACTTTGGAAATTGCATGCATTACCAAGTCATATCCTTTTGCATTGCAATTTGCCTTGTTCATCACTATGCTCATTAGTCATATCTTTAAAAGTGATGAATATGCATTTATGATGCTTGTTGGGATTTTGGGTTTGTCACATCCTTGCGTTTAATCATGTTGTCATATTCAATTGGTTTCATTTGGTATAATTTTCCATTGATTACATATCCAATTGATATCTTATCTTGTGTATGTGATAGACCTTGTGTACATTGGATTGATCTTGATAGTTATATGTTTACATTCCATGTCACATTCCATTAGCATCATAATGTTCATGTTTGCCACCTCTTTTGCTCATATAGGTATATCTCATGACCACCATGTTTATGTGTTCATAATATTGGTTGGTTATTAGTTGAGGTTGGCTTCATGCTTGAAATTCATTTCACTCACTCTTGCACATGATAGTCATATTTTTTGATTGAATGAAATGATTTCAAAACTTACATAGCATATGATTTTCATAAGTTATATTGATTGATGCTATGTTTAGTAAACCCCATTTCATCATGGATAGCTCTAATTTGGATTTTTCCTAATAGGTATATCTTTAAATCCATTTTAGAGTGATTGTGTTTAATAGACTTATCCTTAAATCTCAATTGGTACTCTTTGTTTTTCCAATTGGTATCCATGATTGTTTTTCCCATTAGACCTTGCTTTCTTTTGGTAATTTGATCATATTGAGCATTATAGTTAAATGAATCTAATCCTTCTCTTGAAGTTGGCCCTCAATTGGTTAAATCATCTTCTTCTTGCATCTAATAGTTAAATCTTTGTCAAATGTTTGACAAAAGGAGAGAATGGATTGAGGGGGAGTGTAAACCTTCATAGGAAGTATTAGTTTTGATCAAATTGACCCTTGGATTGCCTTTGAGCCCTTAGAGATTAATTCCACACATGATAGCCTGTTATGTATTTCATTTTCGATTTCATTTGTTAACAGGTGCTACTAAAGGTATTTTCCTTATTTCATGTGTGTAGGTATTTTTGCAATTTAATGGCAAAGGGGGAGAGAGAGTTCAAGTACTCAAAGATCTCCTACTCTTCAAAGGGGGAGAGAGCTTTCAAAGTTCTCTAAAGGTGAAGAGAATGTCCAAGCTTCCTAAGGAGAGTTGTGTATGATCTTCTACAAGGGGAGAGAATGCATACCTTGTCAAAGGGAGAGAGAGGCATGGTCAAAGGGGGAGAGCTAATAGAAGAAAGAAAGCTTGGAGCTAAAGAAGATGCTTGGCCATAAAGAAAGAAAGCTTGAAGAATGATCAAGCTCCAAGCATCAAGAAGATTGAAGAAAAGAGCCCAAGAGCCCAAGCTAAGAGGAGAAGCATCCAAGAAGATTTCAAGACTTGTCCAGCTTAGGGGGAGCTGAAGACTAAGTATGTAATTTCAATGTTGAGTAAGTTGCCATCAAATTGCAAAGGGGGAGATTGTTAGGAATTTTGTATTTGCAATTTGATGGATGCATTTTCACTTTAGCATCATTTGAATTTTCACACTTGCATTATTTTAGAAAACCTTGAAATCTGGTTTTACACATGCATTGCTTTTAAGATTTGTAAAAGTTTTGTTTTATGCATGTTTTGTTTCTAAACTTGGATGCATTGGTTTTAGAATCCAAACTCTTTTGAAAACCTAATTCCTTGTGCATTACTTTTGAGAAATCATATTGAGAATTTAGGTTTGTCTCTTGCATACATTCATCACTTTCAGAATCATCTTTGTATGCATTTTCATATGAAAAGAGTTTTTAGAAATCAAGCTAGCCTTTGGTTTTAATGTTTCAAATCATTTTAGGCTCTTTGTGTTTCATGTTTTTAAACATCTTAGTTTGATCTAAAACATGTTACCAAGCTTGGTTTAGTGGCCCAAAAATCCTCCCAAAGAATTACCTTCAAATGTGCAAAAAATTGGAATTTTTGTCAAAAGTGGGGTGGCCCGGCAGTGTCGCCGGTCGACCGGCGCAGAGGTCCCGGTCGACCGGGAACACTGCAGGCAGAAAGTGCCTGGGAGCTCCAACGGTCAGAAATTTGACCGTTATGTGATCCCGGTCGACCGAGACCTGTTTGCAGGTCGACCGAGGACTAGCCGTTGGACTGTTTTTCACTATAAAGTCCATTCATTTCCAACCTTTTTCAAGGCTTGATACATGAACTTTTGAGACCATTTTGGAGCCAAAGAAAGGGGAAGAAGTTGGAAAGGCTAGAGGGCTATTTGGAAATCAAATGCTTGGGTTTTAAAAAGGTAGATCTTACTTTTCATTTTGATTTCCATTAAAAGTAGAATCAATGCATGTTTAACTCTTTGTATTTTCATTGATGCATGATTTCTAGCTTTTAAAGAGTTGTTTTGCAAACTCATTATCTTCATTGGTATATTAGAATGGTTTGCAATCACTCTTATCTAAATCACATGTGTTCTTAGACTTTAATATTCATACAACATGTTTTAGTTCATTTCTTTAAGTTGTGTGAATCTTTCATGTGATTAGTTTTCTCTTCAATCATCATTTTATAAGCTTTGATATTAAAATGCATCATGCATTCATTTAGGAGCATCATTGTAGAAATTGATTGAAGTAGAACATTCATACACTTGTGCACACACTTTAACTTGTTCTAGTGTATGTTTGTAATTGGAATTTCACTTTCACATTAGCCTATTTAGAGGCAATTTATTTGTGCTTAAATTGTATCTCTTAGAGTGATCTTTGGTAAAGACCCCTTCTTAGAGAAATCTTTATTTGTAAAGGTTATTGCTTAGCCTAAGAAAAGCATTGTATAAAGGTTATTGCTTAGCCTTGAAAAGCATTTTGTAAAGGTTATTTCTTAGCCTAAGAAAAGCATTTTGTAAAGGTTATTGCTTAGCCTAGAAAAGCACATTGAGAGGTTGTTGTTTAGCCTAGAAAAACAACATTGTAAGGGTTATTGCTTAGCCTAGTAAAAAGCATAAATAGTGGAAATCCGGTGGGGGGATTAGATCACAAGCCGGTAGTGGACGTAGGCATTGAGGCCGAACCACTATAAACCTTGGTGTTGTGGTGCTTGCTTTTGTGGCGATTGTTTATATTAGCTTCCGCATATTGTTTGATTAATCATCACATGTGACTAGTTTTTGTTAAGAAGTTAAAATTGATTTAAATTGGTCACAATTGTAGCTCACCCTATTCACCCCCCCCCCTCTAGGGTTAGGATCCACGGACTTTCAGCTATCACCGAGACCATTGCTCGACCTGTCACAACCGGAACTGTCCGAGCTGTGGCTAGTGCCATCACCGAGGCCATTGCTGGAGCTGTCGAGATTGAACCTGTCTGAGCTGTCGCTGGTGCTACTACCGAGGCCACTGCTGGAGCTTTCAAGATTGGAACTGCCCAAGTTGTGGCTGGTGCTATCACCGAGGCTATTGCTGGAGCTGTCGATTGAAGAAGCTGAGATAAGGTTGGTGCTGTCACCGAGGCCACAGTTGGAGCTTTTATCAAGCTATGCTTCTACCTAATCCGTGGCTGGTAGTATCGCCAAGGCCACTGCTGGAGCTATCACGATTGGAACTATCCGAGCTGTGGGTAGTGGTATCACCGAGTCGGGACTTGAGGATGGAGACTTAGCATGGCAAGTCAAGGAACTACTTCCAAGACTGCCACTTCTTTTCTGGAGGACTTACTTTGCTGGAGATCAAGGCTTTCTCGAGCTCGAGCTCGAGCCTCGTCTTCTTGTTCACCCTGGCGATTGGCGCCTTCACCGTGACCATGGGGAATTGAGTTAGGCTCTCTCAAAGCTCGTTTACTAGCGGCAGAGCTTGTTTGAAGGATGCAAAAGCTGCGGGTTCGGGTCTTGGTATCCACAAGGAATGGATCACCATCATCATCGTTGTCGCAGTCCACCTGGTGGAGGGGATGACGAGACTTGGTTGCTACTGGAGCTTTGTTCCGCGGGGAAGGCTTCAATAGGATAACCCTGTTGGGGGTGTTCCAAATAGAGGAACGCTTCGCTGGGGAGGTGTTGTCACCCCTCTTGAAGACGGACCTAACTGAGTTACAAGTCCTTATTTGCCCGTTGCACCAGACTTTCCCTGGATCTCCTTCGACGGGGGATTGTTGGTGATGGTGACGGGACTTTGATGATCCTTTGTCGTTTTTAGTGGCATGGTATTTTTTATCTTTTCCCCATAGACAGCGCCAATTTTAAGTGCCTAAAAATTACAGACTTTGTTTAGGTGAGTGTGAACCTCATAATTTGTTGTTTAAGATTCTTTGGGGAAGATGGATCACCTTATAACCTGAAAGGGGCTTTGGGGAAGATGGATCACCTTATAACCTGAAAGGGGAGGAGAAATAGAGATCAATGACCCTGGCTGCCGTCAGCTGAAGGCTCTTCGATGCCTGAGTTAGCGCTATCACTCAACAAAGGATGGAGAAGAAGGGCAAGTATCCTCATATGGTGTTATCTTGCTAGCCGTTATGTAACGTGTACCTGAGAAGGGATTTGTATCCCTGTATATAGGTGGAGGTTTCACCTGCCGCTCCCTTAGTGGGGGTTGGTGGAGATACTGTCTAGTCAGATCAAGAGATGGCCTCTCGTATCAATGTGGATGTGATTGATAAAGACGACACGTGATCATTATCCGACGCCCATCTTGTTTGTCAGCACGTTCTGTAATGCAGCAGTAACTTTATGAAAGTACAACCATGGTTTAGTATTCATCTCCGTGGACGTACCGAGCTGAAGATGATACCGAGACTAGATTTGGACGGATCCTGGCATTGTTGCCGAGGTGCCTAATACGGAGACCGAGTTGAGCATAGTCGGTACTCTGGCCGAGGCTAGCTCAAGCTTAGTGCTGGCTAGCACTGTTGCTGAGCAAAGATGAGATGCGTAGCTGGTATTGTTACCGAGCTGGATGTGTCTTGGCACTATTGCCGAGCTTGTACACCGAGATCGGGATAAACTAATTCGGTACTGTTACCGAGATTAGCGTAATCCTACTCTTAGGAAAACACCCCACACAAATTGTAGGACCCTGTATTTGAGATTGTTTTTACTTGTTGGTTTTATTTTTTATTTTTTTAGTACTCTATTTGAGATTGTTAATGGTTGGTTTTGGCATATTTTGTACAAGAGGAGAGCCATGTTTTGCTCTGGCAGATAGACTGGGGAGCCATGTTTTATTCTGGCAAATAGACCATTTCTCAAAGGTTTCATATGTTTGAACAATCCCAAGTCCTAAGTGTTTAAATTTATATGTTGACAACCTTTAGAGACGTAGAGACTAAAGTCCTACAGACAATGCAAGAAGGCCAAATAGGAACTCTCCATAACTCACGGAATTAACTCAGTATGTCACCAAGTTGGTCAAGTTGAATGAGTCTTGAGTACTTTGCTGACCTCACCCAAGTTACATGGCTTAGTGGCCTAGAGAATCAAGTTTCTTTGGTTTTAAACTAGTGTATAGTCCAATATGGGGCACGGAAAATCAGTGAACACCCATATGTACAAATCTCTAGGTTTGAGAATACAATATATATCGAGGTCAAGGATCATATGGTTTGATCTTTGAAGGACCCATATTCTTTTCAATGTTTTTACCTTTCCTACTCTTTTATGATAATTTGGTGCTTATTTCTATTACTGGTGATTACTGGAACAAATATGTTTGTATGACACAATGGCTGTAATATTTTTTACTTAGAAGCAGAGTGCACAGTTATACGTCTGTTTCATAAAAGTTTCTATCATTGACTGAGCCTACTTTAAACATGAGCTAATTGAGATCTCATACAATATTACCACTTGTCGTTTAAGATTAAGCTGCTATGTATGAATGAGCTAAATATGGTTTACAGTTTACATACTTTAGATGTGAATGAGCTAAATACGACTACCCAATGCCCATGGAGTATTGAGTACTATAAAAATCCATGAACCCACAAATAAAATTTTGAATAAAAGAGAACAATGAATAACTTCAAATTCCTTCCAATAAGAATCAAGTGGATGCAATCTCTGTGCTTTATAGAAATAAAGAAATAAACAATTGCTGACATGAGTTTGTTGGCTATTTCATTGAGTTGAGCTCTCTAGAGGAGGCCCCTCCAATGGCTTTTAATCTAATTGGTCCCTCCAGATGACCACTGATGTGAAGCTTATAGAAGAAGGGCCTCATGTGGCCCTTTTTCTTTAAATCTCTCTACTGACAGTACAATCACACCAATAATTTTCTTCTAGTTGAACTACAAGAAGAGTTCGCCAGTCAAACAACTTGAATTCAGTGATGGAGAAGCCTTTTTCCACTGCTTATCTAGAGTCTGTTGTCCACCAGATGGACAATCTGAATAAAAGAAGTACCGGCCTTACCTTTTTACATATTGCTTACCCCGTTGAAAGATGAGCCATTTGTATGAATGCTTGACCTAGATAAAAACTGTCAGTATTGTGAAATTTGCACTGTCCATATACTGTGAATGATTTTTTGCATCTGAGGCCGGTGACTAATTTAAGTTGCTAATCAGATTAAAAGTTCAATCATTTGGAAACTTTAAACTCCTGAGTTCCTGTTAATATTTAAGTAGCAATGTTTCTATTTGACTTTATCTACTTGAGTTTCCATCATGCACTGTCAAAGAATTATGATATAGTTCCTCAATAATGTGCTTCTTGTTACAAAGGTTTACAACCTACAGAATTGTACTGAGACTGCAAATGTGTTGCAGAGGATTGCTTGATGGACAAAGAGATTACGTCTCTTGGTTCGAAAGCGGTTGCTTGGCCCTGCTGCTCTGCAAAAATGAGAAATGAAGTTGAAATCCTGGGAAGGGATGCCGCTGATGCAAGAAGGAAAAGATTGAATTCTACAATGGGAGGTCTGATAGTGAAGGATGCTATGTCAGAGTCGGGCAATTGTCATGACTCTCCCAGGAAGAGTATCGATTGTCTGATTGAGCGGTTATGATGCATGGAAGATGAAAACAAAATCCTGAAGGAAACATTAGCAAAGAAAAATAGCGAAAACTTTAATCTTCAATTACCATGTGTGCACGTACGACATCCAAATCATCACAACTTGAGGCACAACTTACAGAATTGTCAAAAGGTCACACCAACTTAGAACTGGAAAAAGGTATGCCTGTGTCATGTGAGGTGGCTCTTGCTTCGATATCTGAGGATGGTGGCAATGAGGATGAAAATAGTTGTGCCGAATCTTGGGCTTCTGCTTCAATTTCAGAACTAGAGCATTTTAAAAATGGGAAACCAAAGGGTCAATCATGTAAAAGTAGTGCGCTATCAGACCTACTTTTCCAATGGAAAAGTTCTGAACTTAGTGGTGTTCTACAGAATTTTTTCCACATTTGTAATGATCTTTTACATGGAGAGGTTGATCTTGAAATTTTAGTGGGAGAACTGACGTCAACTTTGAACTGGATTATGAATCACTGCTTTTCCCTTCAAGACGTTTCAAGCATGAACGTGGGCACAACTAAATTTCATTGCATTCTTCATGATCTTGTGTACGTGATGACCTATAATAAAGATACCCAATGAATAAGTACTAAACTGACTTGAGGCCCCAAGTTGCTTAGTTGAGTTTTAGCAACAATTTGTGATGTCTGCTGCTACAAGATTCAAATAGTAGCATGCAGTTATAAATATAACAGTGAAAATGCTATGAATCAATAGCGGCATATTATAATAATTAGTGGCGGTTCTAATGATATATTTTTTTTGCAGCAGCCCCTATTCCGCTGCAAATACAATCAGCGATGGGATTTTCTACGACAAAAGTGTTGGCAGACATTTTTCCACCCCAAAAGGTATTAGCGGCGGTTTTCATACATATAAAAACCACCGCTAAATGTAATTTTTCTTGTAGTGTAACTTCATTTGTCACTGTAAAATAGATCAACAAGATTCTTCTGCCTTTTCACAAAAAGTAATTGTCTTTGTTAGAAGATTATTTAGATATATGAAAGTAGTCATGTTAACGGGACAAGGTTTTTTCTTGTAGCTATTCTTCATCGAGACCATCCTAGTCTCCTAGATGTGCAAGTGGATTGCATTAGATCTAGTACTAACTACAAGTATTCTTAAACATTTCTAGTCATCTTATTATTTAAGAAAATAAAAGGATCATCAAAATTATTTCTTTATTTGTATTAACCATCTTTTCATCATCGTTGATTGGATCAATAACAAGAATGTCACGCCCCCAAACCGGACTGGAACCATATCAGACTGAAATAAACCATCAAAACCAAGTACAGAGCTAACAGTAATAGGATATTACATTCCCTTATATATTCAAGTTACAAATTATCAATACGCATTAATTAAGAATCCCAAGAAAAGGCTAATAAAAGCCATACAATGACAAGCTAATAACCACTACCCATATGAGACGCAACTCCGATGTCAAGTTCAATTTCTACATGACATAGCCGACAAAACAACCTGCAACTCATGGCTCCACAGCCAACAAAATCACTCAGCTCGGGACGAAGAAGTCTGGACCTGAGTACCTAAATAGTGGGTCAGACACGACAGTCTGGCATGTGGATGAAAAGATAATAGATGTGCTGGAAAATAAAGCATGTGATAGTTCATATTATTTGATCAAAGGCTGCATATAATTAAAACGGGTAGAAAATCATAAATCTCTGACAAAACATGCATTCATTTAAAGCATAAGTAAAACATGGATATTTGACAAATCGGGTGTTCCTCTAAATCATGTATAAACATAGAGATTTGCAAAACAAGTGTTCATTTGTAACATATGTAAAAGCATGGATATTTGACAAATCAGGTATTCATTTAAAATATGTAAGTGCACCAAAGAATGGGAAACAATATAACAATAGCTGAATTTACATTGGAAAACATTAAAACCTGTTAAAACAATAATTTACATGAAAGAGGTTGCATTATCTGTTAGAAAAACACATGTGCAGTATAAAAAATGAAAGGTACCAAGGAAACAGGAAACTGGCAAGATGGCAACCACACAGAGCTAAATCCTCCATCACTAATGTGATGAGAGCACGCTAGAGGTGTTGGTCTCGGACACTCGAGGTGAAGAGAACCAACTAAATATATATATATATATATACAGGTACTCAGACAAGACCACGGCCGCGAAACCGGGTAACGAGACAGGCAGGATCCTGACTGTAGCTGGCAGGAACAAGATGGGGATGCCAAGTCAGTGGATCAAGCCGACAAGGTTATCCAAGCTTAGTGGTGTTGACTTATAGGTTAGAAGCGAGAAATCAAGACACATGCATATATATATATATATATATATATATACAGGAAGGTGTGTAACACCTTAGCAAGCGGGACAGGGTGCACATAGCCACATAAATCACGTTCATGTCTGGTCATGCATATACAAGCTAGCAGGACACTTAAAAGTGTATAGTTCAGGCTTTCTGGAACAAGCTAGTAAAAATCACGTGAAAACGAGCGAATATATATGAAATCCAAGTACATGAAAATACAACAAGGATTTCCACAAGATACCGGACTATACATTGAGGATTTAAGATTTAAATCAAGGTGTATAAGGTTTCGTATGTCAGATTGTCACTGGCTTGGTACTCATTAGATTTAGGACATTTCAAGCAACCTATACACATTGATAATTCGAGAGTCCTCAACGTATTTCCGGGATGAGATTTTTCCTCTAAAAATCCCCAAACAGTCATTCCTAACCATCCCATAAACATAGGGTTCAAAACAGTTTTTCTTCCCTCTCAATCTCCAAAAATTACTGGGAGGTCGGTCACAGCAGGGGGCTAGCCGACTGGTCACCGCCTGGTGACCGCCCCTGCAGGAACCAGAATACCACCTTACTGATATGTTGATCGACCCTGAACGGTCACCAGGTCGGCGACCAGTCGGTACCGCTTGCTGATCGCCCAGTCAGCGGGTGGTGTAGATTTTCAACAAATTTCAGCCCATTTTTCCTCCAATGCATTTCTCCTATGAACCTCTTCATTTCCTGCAATAAAAATGAGCTCAAAGCTCTTCCAATTCATCATTCAACACTTCCATTCTCTTCATTCAAATTTCTCCCTTTTCATCCTTTCCATTCTCAATCAATCTCAAGGTAAAGAGAACCTATTTATATGAAAACCATTTGCAACTTTGACAACATAATGCATGCATTTCCAAGATATGAACATGAGAGAAATAGACTCATCAATAAGTACATTTCGAAATCAATATTAATCATAGCAAAAGACTAGTATTTAAATCATCAAAACCATTAATGAAATCAAGCTTTTCTCCATAAAACATGTAAATATTGAAAACAATCCATTCATCCACTTGCCTTGGGTCCAAGCTAGCAACTCAAGCCTCTAATCACACTCTTAAGCTCAAATCGCCAATCTACACAAAAACCCCCAAATACAACCCATTAAAAACCCTAAAAGACCAAAACAATGGAATAGAAGGAGAGAACTCTCAATAATGGAGATGGAGCTTCTTTAGGGTCATAAGAATACATATCTAGAAGATGGAGATGATCACTTACTTAGAAGGTCCTCTAATGGAAAGAGTTAGCTCAAAGAGAGTCTTAATGTCGGTGGATTTCTCTTCTAATGGCATCCATGGAAAGCTTGCAATGTGGAGAAGAAGAAGAAGAAACCCATTTCTCTATTTGACAAAGGCTGGTGGTGGATTAAGGAGGAAGAAAGCAAGAAGAAGAAGGGGAAAGAAAAACCCTAGGTTGGCTGCCATTTTTGTGCTGGAAAAGGAGAAGGGGATAAGTGGAGGGAGAGCTCTCTTTATAAAGAGAATAGAGATGTGACCCATAACTAACTATACTTGTCGGGCTAAAAATTGGGCTTTCTGGGCCTCGGATGGACTCGACGAAGAAAAGAAAAATGTTTCTCATAAAATCTAGTTTTCAAAAAGTATAATTTTGGGATGGTTATGAGATCTTGAAATTTGGGGCCAGATTTGGTGTAAAAAGACTGTTTTGCCCTCGAAGTCGGAAAAGTCAGGTTTTGGGGTCTCGAACGGGGACAGGATCAACATGAAAGTTGTAGAGATTAACGAGATACGTCAAACGGAGCCAAAATGGAATTTTTTGGGAATCACAAAGAACCTCTCCAAGCTGTTCTGTAAAATAAGTAGGATCATACGGTCACTTTCTAGGTTCACTCGCTCTCAAAAACTCCCCAAAACTAGTGAAAAACCATTCTAGCTCACAAACTCAACCAAACATACACTAATCACACTTAGATAAACTAATCCACAAATAAAACAACACTAATCCAGGAAATTAGGGGTCGGGTTCTCACAAAGAATGTAATGGGATGGCACTAATATTTTGTTCATCTCCTAGGGACCACCCATTTATTTAATTTTAATTTATTTTTAGTATCTCGGTATAAAAAAATCACACAAGTGAGAAAAGGAAGTCCGATGTCCTACAAATAGGAAATTTTGTAGATTTGCATAAAAAAAGAAGGAACCTTTGTTTAATGGCTTAATATTCTACTCTCTATATACATGAGGCCCATCACATCTAACCCATCCACTAAATCTCTAGAGCCTACTATTCACATCTTTCACCAATGGGTCTAATACATGGAGAGATTAGTTGGATCTAATGGGAATCATGTGGGTCCACTATCATTTAGGATGGCTCTCTATCATTCTACTATTTAAGTGATGTAACGCCCCAATTTCGAATATCGAGAAAACCTTCAAGGTACCCTAACTTGGCGCGCTACTTCCCGAAAAATCTGAGAACTTCCAAGATCGTAGGTCCGCAGTGAGGTCCAATTCAAAACTTTTTGAACAATATAATAACAATGGTTAAATTACGGAAAAATATGAAATTCAGCGGAAGCAATTAACAATAACAGAAGCAAAAGTAAGGTATCACGTATCTATGTTAAATGTAGCAGGGTTGAAATCCAGCCTAATATGTCAAGTATAAAAATCAAGTGTTTTATTACATATTTAACTACCACACTGCTCACTACAAAATCGCCCAAATCCAAGAGTACTCTTAAACCTCAGGTGTCGGCTCTCCATGTTCCAGCTCAATCTCCTAGTCAGCTGGTCCCCATCCGTAGTCACCAGTTATGGGCGCCTCGAAGAGTGCAAGCGCACCGTCCTCGTAGTTGGAGTCGAAACCTAAGCACCAAGAATGAGTCAGATCTAAAGATCTGGCAAGTCATAGTATACAAGTAACATATGATGTATGCATCAAAAGAGTATAGACAGTCATATAATTAAAAAAAAATTCATGGAACATAATCTAGACCATTGAGCAAGGTAAGCATTTAGAATCAGGATAAATATGATATCTAATCTAACAAAACATGGCACAGTCACACAAGCTGGATACCGCGGGATATTATGTCGCGGCCCTCCCATACTGAACACGGTCGCAGTGGGAAAATCTCACCAGTGCTGGGGAATGACGAGCCTCGCAAATCACACTCATCAATCTCACCACACTCATCACTCATCACTAGGGAGACCGGACCCGGTAACACCGTTCGTCTAAAACATAGCTCGTCATGATAGCCCACTCATCACTCAACACTCATAATAGCTCCTACCAGTGATGATCAATCTAAAAGCTGAGCTTAGAACAACTGAGTGAATGTCTATGCCGACTCAAGAAAATAATACAGGTCTGTGTCTGTCTAGGATTTTCCTTGCGTGAACAATGTCCTAACAAAGTCCCTAAGAGGTCTAAGTACCAATTCAATCCATGGTACACAGTCCAGGTTGAAGTCCAATCATTAGATCCATACCAAGGCCCACCAAATACATGGCCTTGTCTAAAACAGTCCAAATGAGGCAACAAGTCCATTTCCAATAATAAACCGTCCATTCTCATCCACAATGAGTTATAGGTCCATAATAAACAACCTCTCCAACCTAGGGTATCACACATCCATACTTAAGACATAAAAGGGCCCGCCTAGAAACAAATACGGGTCAAAGTTTGCCCAATCACATTACTAGGTCATCTCTAAGGAGTCCTAGGTTCTGGTCATCCATTTTCCATTTAATTAAAGTTATAAGCAATAGTAAGAGCATAAGAGTGACAGTAATGCAATAAGTGAATTAAACCTCCAAGTACAATAATCAATGGGAAATATCAATAGTCCAACCTCAGTATTGGTTCACGTTCTGGTCTAGGTTCATCTTAGGTAATTTGATCTCTACATAAAATTTTAGACGCCATGGATACTATGTTTGATACTCCAGAAGTTACGAGCATCTTTGACGATGTTTAAGGATTGAATCGTCGTCGAATCCATAACTTAGACCCTACTTGGTGGTCCCCACGAGTCAAGGTTTAGCCACACCACCGACTCAGGTTTGGCACATCAATAGAAGTCCATTTGGATGGTCAATGGGCCCCACAAACGATCACAACATCAATATAGGCTGAACTCAAAAATCTCAGTCTGCAGTGTGGCGGGTCGACCTGGCTAGGGTCAGGTCGTCTTGCTACACAAAGAACAAGGCTAAAATCTGACTTGAACTTTGGTTTTCCCAGTGCATCTGGTTGACCTGGTGGCTAGTCGATCGACTTGGTACACAGGTATCCTTTGATCAAACAGAGTATAGGTCACTTTCTAGAGCTTGTGATTTTTAGTGTACCCGGTCGACCTGACACAGGGACCGGTCGACCGCAAGCATAGATTTCCTGAGTCTAAAGAAATTTCCAGCTCTCAGTTAATTTCATGTAGGGCAAATGTCTTCGGTCGACCGAGCACATGTTCCGGTCGATCAAGCACACAGGACTGAGAGTCCTACGGAAAATTAATTGGGACTTGGTTTTTCCCTAATTACAGTGTCTCTGGTCAACTGAGCACACAGGCTTGTTACAAATTCCAGAATTCTGGAATCCTCCTTCGACCCAATTTCCATCCTGAATATATCTAATCTCTTCCATTCATCATAGAAACGTCATAAAACATGAAAGGCACTTCAATACACATCTAACCATTCATCCTTGGGCCATTGATCTTCCAAATGAGATAACACTCATCCATCAATGGCCAAAAACCATGAAAATAGGCTCAAAAGATAGATTTAAGCATTCATACATCAATTGAATTGAAATTATAGGATCAAGAGAAGGAAAACATGCATTCTATGCTCAATAGATATATTGCACTTGCCTCAATCCAATAGCAAAAAGATAGAGAGAGAAAAGACAAATCCAAGCTCCTATGGTTTTCCAATCACTCACACCAGCCCAAAACTCAGATCTAAGAAGATCTCTAACACCTAAGCCCACATCCACAAGAGAATTGCAATAAGGAAGGGAAATCTAGAGAGAGAAAGAGGAAATTCTAAGGAAATTGAACTAGAAGGGGGATACATACCTTGATGAGAAGAGGAAGAAGAGACTAATAAGATAGAGAGAAATCCTTAGGAGAAGTTGCAGCTTGTAGTAGATGATCACCTTCTTCTTCTTGTAGTGTAAGACCCCGACCCGAGAGAACTCGATTAGTACTAATTAAGCCGTGTGTTAGTTCTAAGCTTAATTAGTGATTTTGGCTAAGTTGGGGTTGGAATAGCTTTTGAAATAGTCTTTGGGGAATTTTGATTGTCTTGTGTTAGTGGGACCCTTTGGGGGTTCCTTTTTATGAACTTGCATGCGCTTGAAGATTTATCGAAGATTTTTACATTTATTGTTTTAATCCCGTTTTATTTGTATTTTTAATACCTACAACTTTTATGTTGATCCCGCCCCCGTTCGAGATCCCGAAACCCGATTTCGTAGCCTTGAGGGCAAAACAGTCATTGTGCACAAAATCTGTACCCAAAACTTGGTATTCCCGAAACCCGCGAAACATATACTTTTTGGAAACTAGATATTTCGACGATCACTTTTCTCTTCTTCGTCGAATTCATTAGAAGTCCTGAAAGCCATGAATCCAGCCCAATTAGATTTCTAGTGGTGGAGCCCACTCCCCATTTGTGTATAAGGAAACCCTTTTCCCTTCCATTTCTTTTTTCCAGCACAAGAGAGTGAATCTAGGGTTTTCCATTGCCTTCTTCTTGCTCTTGCTTTCCATCACCAAACCAACCACCAACCTTGCACAAATTGAGAGGAGGAGATCATCACCTTCTTCCTCATCACCATAGCTCTCTATTGGTACCATTGCGAGAGAAAACCCTCCATTACAAGACTCCCTTTGAGCTCACCTTGTCCATTAGAGGACCTTGCAACTTGGACCTTTGATTTAAAGGACTTGTTAGAGCTTGATTTGCTTACTAGAGACCAAGGCAAGTGGATGCATGATTTTTCCTAAGCTTTCATTGACTTTGGATATTTTCCATTAATGCATATTTATTGCTTTGTTTTGAAATGAATGCTCATGATAGGGTATTAATGGTACATTTATGGTCCAAGAGATGTGTTGGTTCATAGCATTTAATTCCTCTTGTTTTGTCTCAAATTTATATCTTATGTGAAATGGGTTCCTTCTTTCTTTCCTTGTATTGAATGTGATATGGATGGAGGAGAATGGGATGGATGTGGTGAAAGATTTGATGTTATTTGAATGGAGTTTTAGACTCCTCATCTGATGTATAGAAGTGGCTAAAAAGGGATTGTAGAAGGAAGAGATAGAGAGGAGCTGAACTGGTCCGGAATTAGTTTCTGGACAGTTCGCTCGAGCGAACATGACACTTCGCTGAGCGACCTGTCCAGAGAAGGGTTCAGAGCATTCCAGTAGCTTGGTCGCTCGAGCAGACATCCCAGAACCTGTTCCAGAGAGTTGTTCGTTCGAACACACTATAAACTTCGCTCGACCCAATGAGTTCGTTCGAGCGACCTCAACTTCGCTCGAGCGAACCCACCCAGACAGCCATTCCAGAGAGCTACTCGCTCGAGCGAACTCTCCAGTCCGCTCGAGCGATGAGCCTTGTGGGTGAAGGCTATGTTTGGGACAATGTTTAACTATTTCAACGTATTGGGACTACTCTTTGGGAAACCCTCCATGTCAAGGAGATTTGCTAAGCAATGTATGAGGCCATTCGTGAAAGAAACCATATCACGAGGATGTCATTTGAGGTTTTGAAAATTCAGAGTGTATAAGGAATTCGGAATGTCCCCAACTCAAAGAGTACTAGAGTGTTAGTAGACTGACATACGGAGTCCCTATTCACTTCAAATAGATATTTTACTCGGAATGTCAATTGTTTACTGTACTTTATCGATTCCGAGATTTATACTACATGCCTTGTTTTCCCGAAAGCATTGAATTACACTTGATATAGCTACTTGTCTAAAAGTGCATTGCACCACATGAAATGATAGTGTGCCCTTGAACACCCCCGTCTTGCCCGTGTATTTATTGTACTTGATTAACTGCATGTGTCTCGATTGTATTTGACCTATGAGTCGGCACCACTAAGCTTGGATAACCCTGTTGGTCTGATCCACCGACTTGGAGATCCCCCTCTTGTCTCGCCAGCTGCAGTTTGGATCCCGCTACCCGGTTATTACCGTGGTCTTGTCCCGATGCCACAGATTGCTACTGTGGTCCCCGATGCTCGGCTCGCTACCGTGGTCATGTATAGTATATGTATATGTATTTAAAAGATCCATTGTTTCTCCTCACCTCGAGTGACTGAGATCAGTGCCTAGTTATTGCTCTATCACTTTAGTGATAGAGGACTTAGCTTTGTATGGTTGCCATCTTGATTGTTTCCCGTTCCCTCGGTTACCTTTACATGTTTTATGACGCATACTTGTATTTGAATAAATGTTTTATCTTGTTTAGAGAAATTGTCATTTAAATAGGTTCAAATTTTTTTGGAGGTAAATTCATGTATTTTCATATTGTCATTGTGTTTTATCCATTTGCCAAATCGTCGTGTTTGACCTACTCTTTGGTACTCAGGTCCCGTTGTTGGTTATCCAGAGGAGGAGCACGAGGAGGCGGTCGTAGACCCGCAACAGCTAGTTGAGTGGCGTGCTAACGACGTCATGTAGGCGTTTGGTGGCTATGAGAGACTTCATATTTTGGGAAACTATTTAACCATTCTTTGGATTGGTATTTTGGTTGTAATGGCCTTGTGGGCCTCTACTTTTGGGGAAATGTAATTAAATGATAATGGTATAAACTTTAACTTACCTTGGGTAACATGCTAATGATCATTGCTCATTCTGATACGATTTACACTCATGCTATTATCTTTATAATTTGAGATGGATTGAATATTTGATTTGCTACACGCTTCCGTACTTAAAAGAAATATTCATTTATGGTTGTGATATCCTCACCGCGGACACGTGTGGGAAATTAAATAAATGTATGAAATCATTAAATGTTGTAGTATCATCATCAATCATTGACTGTCCCGATCCCGGATCAGTCACGTGGGGGCCCGGTCCGGGGTCGCGACATGTAGTTAGGGTTTTAAATCTAGGGTTTTTAGGGAGAGAAGGGAAGGAGAGGAGAGAATTGGAGGGAAATGAGGGAAGAAGAGAGAAAAGAGTGAGAGAGGAGTCATACCTATGAAATGGGATGGTTGTAGTTTATATAGGCTGGGTTTGGCTAGGTACTAAAATACCCTTTTAGTTGACATAGGAATGAGGATAGGGCCATGGGTAGTTTGGTCTTTGGGTAGTGTTTCTAGAAGCTTCTCAAATGGAAAACCTCTCCTAATAATCCTAATTACTAGATAGTGTTGGAAGTAGGTAGTGTCGGATGTGAATTTTGATCCCCCAGGGGAGGGGAATCGCCATTCATCTATATGTGCTATTTAAATTTTTACATCGAAAATGAGGATTCCGACTACCCTCAAAATCGACGGATCACGATCGCCAGCTACGGTAACGGCCGTAACACCGTTCTTCGACAAAAGCCAAAGAAAAATGGGAGAAAATAAGTGGGTGGGTTCTTCTCTCGTCTAATGTGCTGCCGGCAACACACGACGGTTTTCCTGTCACATTAATTTGGGTCTTTTTGGGTCTCTTTAATATCGGGTCAATTCAGGGTTATGAGTCAAAGTCCAAATAAGGTTAATCCTCACATAGCATAATCATTTTGTATCCAAGTAAAATGAAATAATTAAAATAAAGAAAAATAAAAAGGGGGAGGTGCCAAATATTTAAGAAGAGGATCGGCCCCGTTCCCGGGTACCCCCTTCTAATCCCTTGGCAAAATAGGGTTTAAAGGCTGACTTTTTTAAATCAAAATGATGATGCAAATGAGACTTTGACTTGTGATTTCTGTGTTTTTCATGTGCGATACACGAGTGATAAAGTGAAAAGCCGATGGGCTGTAATTGATTGAAGGTGGCCGATGGGCCGGTGTTTGTTTTAGTGGGCCGATGGGCCGTGATTGATTTAAGGTGGCCGATGGGCCGAAATAAAAATATGCAAAGTGTGTGAAATCACTCATCTCATCTAGTTATTCTCATTTATTCAATTTTAGAAGTCAGTTCTTTGTTCCCTTTTATCATTAAGTTCAATTAAATATTTGGCACCTGAGGTGGAAGAAGAAATAAAGGAAAAAAATCTTTTTGGGTTTATTTTGTTGGTTTTATAGTTTTTATGGATTTTTGATATTGGGCTAGAAGGGCCTAACTAGGGGATTTTACTTGGATTTAAATGATTAATGCTTTATTACTGATCATCGGATTAACCCTAACCTAAGGTCCTAGACCGCCCACATCAGCTCTCCCGGTCCCCTAACGGAACAGGAAAAGTGATGGGATGAAGCCTAATGCTCTAATCTATCTAATGAGGAAATCTGATATAATCCTAGGGTGCAAATAGCCTAAGCTTGATAACTCTGCCTAAAGAATTTGGTTAATCTTAATTAATTCGGTTTGTTTTAAGTAAGAGTTGATTTATGTTGAAGGTTAGTTAAGAGTGATTTAGGGATGCTTTAAAGTTCTGCTTAAGTCGTTTAATGCTCTGGGATTTCAAGTTTTAATTCGAGAAGTGAAATAATGTCAAAATCGACGAAAGGGTTTGCGGAAGACTTGGGCGCCCAGGGGGTGGCGCCTAGGTCTCTCTGGTGACTTGGGCGCCCAGGCAGTGGTGCCCAAGTGGCTGTTTCTTAGTGGTTTGGCTAGTGACGGTGGTGTCGTTATTATCTTCAGAATCCCGGGGATTCTTACTTGTTGAATTCTAATGTTCCAAATTGTTTTAGTTCTTTGGTGTTCAAAGGTCAAAATTAGTCGGGTCCGGATTTGGAAACAAAACCAAGAATTCGCGTTTTAGTGCAAACGAAAGGATAGGCGCCAAGGGGGTGGCGCCTAGGTGATTGTTTATTGGTTTGTAAAGGTTTTGGATGCTAAGTTTGAATCGATTTAAGTTAAAAGTGTTTTAATATGTGGATTGGGATTGGTTTGAATGTTAATTAATTAGGCTAAGACGTTGGTCGGGGTTCTTATGAAAACAGGTAGGCTGGGCACCCAGGGTGTGGCGCCCAGGTGGAAATGGAGGATGGGCGCCCAGGGGGTGGCGCCCAAGTGGTTTGTCCTGTGGTTCGGGTCGGTTTCGTATTTTTTAGGTTGATTTGAGGTTGAACTTTTATGGTTTGATGTATTTTAAAATAAAAGTGTTTTGCTGTGTCGTTAGGATTAAATTAAGTTCTAATTAATTAGGTTTTTTTTGTGACTCGGGAGGTTAGGCGACCAGAGGGTGGTGCCTAGGTGGATAGTCTTTTAAGTTTTGAGTTGGTTCAATGATCTTTAAGTTAATTTGAAGTCGGACTTCTGCCTTCAATTGTTTTAAATTCAATGAAATCCTGAGGTGTTGATTGTGATTGAGTTCGGGTTTAGTTTCAAATGGGGTTTCCAAGTGATTGGGTAGGATAGGCGCCCAGAGGGTGGCGCCCAGGTGTCTCGGAAGGATGGGCGCCCAGGGGGTGGCGCCCAGGGGGACTGTTTTTATGGTTCGAATCGGTTTTACGTTTTTTGATTTGAATTCAAGATCAAATTGATTGAGGTTTCAAATCTTTTTAAATTGACAGTGCTTTAATGTATTGATTCGGGTCTAATTAGTTAAGTTTTAATTTCAATTGATGGTCTCGAGGGGAATGGGGTAGGATAGGCGCCACAGGGGTGGTGCCTAAGTGGATTGATAGGCTGGGCGCGCAGGGGGTGGCGCCCAGGTGTCTGGTTCTTGGTTTTGTGCTAGTCTTGTACTTTTAAGTTGTTATGAGTTCGAATTGATTAGGGTTTCAGGTTTCTTAAGTTTAAAAGTGTTTTATTATGTAAATTAGGATTAAATTTGGTTTGTTATTAATTAGAAGTTGTAATTGAGGGTTCCTTAGTGATGCGATAGGATGGGCGCCAAGGGGGTGGCGCCTAGGTGTCTTGGAAGAATGGGCGCCCAGAGGGTGGCGCCCAGGTGTTTTGGTATTTTGGTTGGTTTGTGTTTTCAAGTTAATTAGAGGTTGAGTTGATTAGGGTTTTAGTTGTTTTAGGTTTAAAATGTTTTACTGTGTTGGTTCGGGATTAGTGTGAGGTTTTAATTGATTGGTTTAAGATTTAACCGGGGTGTCTTAGAGAACGAGGAGGTTGGGCGCCTAGGGGGTGGCGCCCAAGTGGCTGTGGCAGGATGGGCGCCCAGGGGGTGGCGCCCAGGTGACTGTGTTTTGGGTTTTAAGGGTTTGATGTTCTTAGTTGCTTTTAATCCGAATTAATTAGGCCTCTAAAGGAATTAAAGGTGTTCTTAGTGATTTGATGGTTCTGAACTTAATGAATTATGATGTCCTAGTTAATCTTAGGGTTTATCCTACTTAGGCGCTAAATCCGATAACTTAGACTATCTAACTATTATTTTTGGGTTTTCTGAATATCTTTTAATTTGTTTTTGGTTTCCCCTCTGATTTACTAAAGAGTAAGGAAAGAGAAGAAGTGATTTTATGTTTTATGATTTTTTTTGGGTTTTTTGTTTTTATATGATTCTACGATTCGAATGATATGATGTGAAGTGTGACAAAGATGATAATTCGGAGTTCAGAACACATCAAACAGCCAAACACATCACTATCAAACAGTTTCTAAGTAAACTAAATGCAGAAGATCGGAAGTTGTGCACGAAGGTGGAAAAATCCACTTGGGCGCCCAGGGGGTGGCGCCTATCCTGCTCAGTCAGGGTTTTCAATGGATCACAATGAATGCACAAAAAACTTAATATTTTCAACACAACTTCCGATATTCAACGACTGATGCGAATTCCTAATGCGAACTACTAATGATGCAACTAGCAAATCTACGAGAAAACGATGCAACGGGCGAAGGTTTAGACCCCGAACCCAGTATCAGAAGGGTAGGCGCCCAGGGGGTGGCGCCCAGCCTGTCCGAGAGAGGGCAGGCGCCCAGGGGGTGGCGCCCAGCCTTTCTGCCAAGGGCTTTTCGCGATCTCTTTGATATAAATGATGATAATGATGCTGTTAATGCGAGATCTAACCTAATTATGCAATTAGAGTTACGAAATAATGCAGATCTACTATATTAGGATGAACCTAAACATGTTTCTAGTACGATGAGATGCTATAATATCAGTTTTAGTGTAAGCTAATGTAGATCTATGATGCTCAAATGATCCTAAACATATTTCTAAGCATTGATGCTAATGGAATGCAGTAAAAGAAAGGGGAGATCTAGGAATACCGGTAGATGACGCGTTTCTCAAGTTCCTAGAACGAAGCTTTCGCGAAGTCCCATAGCCCCAGTTGAAGATATGGAAGCCTTCTTCTCTACCTCTTCTTCTTCTTCTATAGATCTGAAACTCTTTCTCTAATGGTGGCTACCTCTTCTTCTCCTTCCTTATTCTCTATTTTCTCTCTTTTTCTTTTGGGTAGCTCCCCTTGCTAATGGGGGTTAAGAGGGATTATATAGAGGCTTTGGGACGAGTTTAGGAGGGCTAGGGCTTCATTAATTCGTGCTTCTAGAAGGTTTCACGCATCCCAAGGCGGCTTAAGTTGTTTTAGGGTGAATTAGGGTTTGAGAGAGAGGGTGGGCGCCCATGGGGTGGCGCCCACATGGACTGCGCAGTCTGGGCGCCACCCTGAACTCAGGGCTGGGCGCCACATGGGTGGCGCCTAAGTGGAGTCGGTTCATCTGCAGTGCATGGTCCCTATGTTTGCGTGGTCCCGGTCTACTTTCAAGCCATTCTAGTGGAATTCGGAAGGTGGGCACCCACCATGAGGTGCCTAGGTGGCCCTGGGCAGTATGGGCACCCAGCATGGGGCGCCTATGTGGAATTCAGCAGCCTGGGCGCCACCTGGGTGGTGCCTAGGTGATTTTGACATCTTCTTGCGACAAACTTCGGAAGCTCATAACTTTTGACCCGCTTATCGGATTTGGACGTTCTATATATCGTCGGAAAGCTCTCGGAATGTAGAATCTTGTGGTCTGTAAATCCTAATATTCAGAGGTCAGGGAAAGTAAGGGATACTCGGATCAATGATTCTAACCTCTTAACCCATGTTAATCATATTGTACTTAGGCAAACTATGTGTAGTTTCTCTAAGAATAACCTGAGTGTGTTCTATATAGTCTGGAAAGGGTTTGGAATAGTGTTGTAGCCCATGCCTGGTATGAGTAGTGGGTCGAACTCGAGATCTCAACGCGATTCGGCCTTTTCTCTCACAATTTCTATGAATTGTCGAACTAAGTCTAAAATTATCAATAAGCATCTTCATCGTCATTAATTAATCTAAATTATGCCAGTAACCATTCAATTTTGGGTGAAATGGGGGCATCATTATATATGATAAGTGTTTAAGGCTATCATAGGGGGCCAAAATGAGGTGTCTACAGTATGCCCCTCTTTGGAGAACAACACGTGGAGAGTTGTGCTCCAAAGAAAGTAGACACATCACTCATGACTCGCGAGAGCTTTTGAGCTCGCGGGAGTGGCCGCCTACGGATGTATGCAATTGCAAACTTGTCCTAAAGGTGAGGTTCACTTTTCTAGGATCGATCCTGATTCAGGGGGAAAAAGGGAAAAAGAAGAAGTTACGTGCCTACTGATTTGATTGGAAACCCGAGATCTGTGCCTCGGTGCCCGTGGTATTGTCACGTGGCGGGTTGGGAACTGTGCCCCGGTTGCTTAATTTAAAAGGAGATGGTGGGAACTGTGCCCCAGTGGTCTGAATCAGAAGTTGATCTTTCGATTAGCTAAGCCACTATTAAAATTTCATTTGTTCTTGCAATAGAGTTTTTTTCTAGTTTGTCATATATAATGTCTTTTGACTTTCATCCACAGTTGAATGCTTAAGGCATAGTTAAAATTAACTAGCAATAATGGAGATCTTGAAGGTAATCACAAACGTAGTTCAAGCAATTGTGTGGGGTGTATGTGAGAATGAGATGCATTTTTTTTTTTTTTTTTTTTGAAAAGAGATTTTATTTTGAAACTCGGGTATGCATCGAAAAAGCTAAATCAATGGAAAATGTTCACCGGAATAACCGTCACTCTCTAGGGATCTTGGTCTTCACCCAAGCTTGGATGAGAACCTGAGATAGATTCGATCATCGGTTCGTGCTTATCATGGAGAGTTTCGAGTTACACGGATTCCATTTTCCAACGTCAAGATTTGAGTCGGCAAACACCACAATTCGTGACAACACGGTATTATGGTCGCCATACCGATTATAAGCGCTTAAGGGAGGCCTACGGCGACTCAATTTCCAGACGTGGAATAAAATCGCGAAAATCCATAGTTAGGTGTACTTACCTCAAGAGCTTTTCATAAATCCGACGATGGAGCTCATTGTCGCTTTCCTTCGTTGTCCATTTGCAGAAGTTTGTGTCATTCATCCCCATCAGCGTTTTTGAATCACTTTTGTTATTCTCATTCATGGGTTGTAAATCTGCAGTGGATAAACACTAAAAGATTCTGCGCTCTTGCTTGTTAGTACTCAATTTTATAACTTGCAGAAATAGTAATTTTAATTGCTACTGATGGAGATGACATGGAATGCGATGCACAATATTAGATGTATGTGTGATGGGACTAGAATGTATGCAATGAGTTCCCATGTGAAGGGGTGATGTCAAGTGAGCATTCCTTCTATTATTTTTTTTTGGCCACTCAGATATTGTGATTACTCTCTTTCAGTTATTATTTGTTGTTACCTTTGTTTGATTTGATTAGTAATTATCAAAGAGCCATTTTGGTTTTGGAATCTATGCATTGTGGGGTCCTCCGGGCTAAAACATAGGGTTGGGCGCACATGGAAGGGCGCCCATGTGTTCCTGTGCACTTGGGCGCACCTCTATGGGCGCCCAAGTAGTCTCTCCTACTTGGTTTAGAGTCCTTGTGAGGTGGTTACACGAAGTGCCCTTTGCGGGATAAAATTGAAGAATGAAGAACTTGGGCGCCACTAGGAGTGCGCCCAAGTGGTATTCTCCTTCTTGGTTTGGAATTGAAAAGTGAAGAACTTGGTTATGTGAGGTGTCCTATGTGGGGGAGAATTGAAGAGTGAAGAACTTGGGCGCCACTAGGAGTGCGCCCAAGTGGTGTTCTCCTTCTTGGTTTAGAATTGGAAAGCAAAGAACTTGGGCGCCACTTGTGGTGCGCCCAAGTGGTGTTCTCCTTCTTGGTTTAGAATTGGAAAGCAAAGAACTTGGGCGCCACTTGTGGTGCGCCCAAGTGGTGTTCTTCTCCTTTTGATGCTAGGACACTAACCTATATAAGGAGGGGCTACCTATGGGTTTCTCCAAGTCTTTCTACTCCTCAAACTTCGAGTTCTAGGGTCTTTGGTCTGCCTCTTGTCTTCAAGTAAGCATTCTTTTTACTCTTTTGGTCTTGAATTATGCAACATTCTTTCTATTTGTTTTGCTCTTTCTTGAGAGATGTCTTTAAGGTTGGAGTTTTATTAGTTGATTGAACATCAGTAGTGATTTACTCCCCATGTTTCTTAAGTTTCTCTCTTGCAATTAGCAAATTTTTTTTTTTTTTTTTTTTGGTTATTAATACGTTGCATTGCATTATTGATACTTGCTTGAGCAAAAAGGACATGTCTTCGGTTTCCTAAAGACCTGAAAGTGATCCGTCAGTACCCTCGAAGAATTTGCCTCAGGATCTCAAGGATCATGACGAATAGTTTTGGGTTAAATCGGACCCACATGGGATGAACTTCCTAAGATAAACTTGGGCGCCACCCTTGGTGCGCCCAAGTGACCTTCTACATTTTTTATTTATTTATTATTATTATTATTATTATTTTTTTTTTTGGGACCTTTTCAATTCCTGGAGTCTAGGCTTTTTTGACTTGTTGTCATTATGTGAAAGATCTTTAAAGCTTTGTATATGCACCTACAGGTCTTGTTTCCTTTCAATGGCTGGTGCTCCAGTATTTTCGTTTGTGGTTGATGGTGTTGAGGGCCCTTCCGCCTGCAAGCCCTACTCGCCAGGGGACGAATACTGGTCTCCTGGAGCTGAAAAGACGGGATATTACAACTCTGAAGAACGGGCTGAATTCTACGTTGAGCACGAGTCTTCCCGCCCTGCTACCTATGATTGTGTATTTCAGTTCGAAGAAATGATGGACAAGCACATCGCGGATATCAGGCGCAGCAAATATGATTTATTGGTCATGAGGTACAAAGGCATCTGCAGGCTATATGGCGACTTGTGTATCGTGGGCAGGACCGCTCTGAATAGGATGAATGGTTATGATGGGCTTCTAGAGGATCTACCGGCTTTCATCAGTCGTGTGCTCCAATCTCTCTTATGGAGTATGTTGGATGTCAGGGAATGTTTGAGGTATGGAAGGCTACAAAGGTTGCTAATGTACGGGCTCCCATTGATGATTTCAATACCCTACATAGGCGAATGGATCAATTGGAGCTCATGGTGATGTCTTGCCCTCACGAAGCTGAGTCGTCCATTCCTCGGCGCTACAGAAACTATTTTGAGATGCAAAATACCAGCCTTTCCGCACTCATCCACCCGGTGTACACTGCTTACCTGAATGACTTTGAGCGTATTCGAGAGATTTGTGGTGCTTTCCAAGGTCCTCCAGAGAATTTTAAAGAAGCGCAAAGGCAACTTGAAGCTTACATCGTAGGAATGGAAGCACAGGCGGCTCGCTTCCCTGCCTTTAACGGGATGGTCCACTCAGTCTAGCTGATTCTTTAGGAGCTTTTGCCTTAGGCTAGGTTTTCCCTTTAAATAATGTGAGGTCAGGTCATTAGGGCCATTTTAGTTAGTTGTGGGCCTCATCTAAGGTATTGGGGGCAAAGGTTGTGACCCCTATTTTAATCAATGTATAGGATTTGGTTGATTCAGTTTACTATGATATTTATTGTTTGAAAGCTCTGATTGGAGTTTTAACAAAAGTTGATTTAGTTTTTTACTTTTGCTCTCTCCCCTTTTTTTTTTTTTTTTTTGATGCTTTAGTCTTAAATAATGTTGATATCTCATTACTGTGATATTATGATGATGAGTTATGAGATTTAATCACTGATGTAGGATGAATGGGTGATGACCAATTGCTCTTATGGATCTCCTTTATGTACTGTAATTGAGTTCATGATTATGGGGATGTTTAAGTTTCTTAATTAACCCTTCTCTTTATGTTTATGTCATTTTTTTTTTATTTTTTATTTTTTTTTTTCAAGAGATACAGGGTTATGCTTTTAGGTGTGTCCCCCACAGAGATGGACTCCACCATATGATGGGGCTGGGCCATCCAGCGCCCAGCCTTGTGCGTGCTTTAGGTTACAGGGTTGCCCCCTTTTCCCTCTTTCTTTTGTTTTCATTTCATTCTCTATTTCCCTCTCTTTCTTATCTTTCGTTCTTCACTTCTTCTTTCTCTTTTGAGCGTGAGTTCAGGTGGAGACAGAGGAGCTGGGAGCGGAGTGGATAGAGGAGAGGTGCGAGGGAGGTGCGGCGCAGACTTGCTGGCGCTCAGGTAGGTGGACCGTCCCTTCCCTCTTTCTGTTCTTTCTTCCCTCTTTTTTTTTTTTTTTTGAATGCTCCTGCTGCCATTTCAGGTGAAGGACGAGTGGGCTGAGGAGAAGGAGAAGGAAAGGGAGAAGAGAGGGGAGTGTAGTTCTTCCTGAGTGGCCCAGGTATGTGAATCTAGTCTTCTTCTTCTTTTTTTTTTTTTTTTTTTATTATTCGCCTTCTCTTTCTCTGTGTTTCTCTTTTTTTTATCCATTGCTGCTGCCTTCAGGTGGAAACCGAGTGGGGGAGGAGTAAAGGAAACAGAGAGGAGGAAGGAAAGGGAGGAGAGAGGAGGTCAGGTAGGTCGCTCCATTCATCTCTATTTCCATTTCCATTCTCTTTCTTCTTTTTTTTTTTTTTTGAACCTGTTGCTGTTGCTGCAGGTGTAAAGACGATTGGAGGAAGAGAAAACAGAGAGGAGAGGAAAGAGGAAGGAAAGGGAGGAAACAGAGGACCAGGTACGTGTTTCATTCCCCCTTTTTTTTTTTTTTTTTTTTTTTGAATCGGTTGTTGTTGTCTGTTGGTGAAGGACGAGTGAAAACAGCAGTGGAGAAGAAGCCGCACAGGGTCTAGAGCGTCCAGGTGTGTGGGTCCCGCCCCCTTTCATCTATGCATTCTTTTTATTTTTTTTATTTTTGGTTGCAGAATGGGGTTTTGGGGCTCGGTTTTGGCCAAGGGCGTGGTTGATTTTGGTGAGGGAAGAAGTGGGGAGTTGCCTCAGCTGTGAGCTTGGCAATTGCACCCCCCCTGATTCAGATTTGAAGAAAGATTGCAGAACGGGGGGTCCCCTGATAAAATCAGTTTGGGTGGAGAATGTAAATGGCTGTGAGTAGTTGGAATTGATGGGATGATGAGAAGTGGGATTTGGCGTGATTCATGGAGGTTAATGACCATAATGGAGGTGGCTCAGTTTATCGAACAATTCCATTAGCCTTGGAAGACAGCATGGCGAATATGATTTTGAATTCTTAGCACAGATCTTAACCACTGAAGGATTGGGCATTTTTTTTTTCTTTTTTTTTTTTCTTTTTTCATTCAGGAATTTGTCTAGGTTTGTGGAGCATTTGTTTGGTTTTGTTTCTGATAATACTGTGATGTCTTTTATGCTTGCTTTCATAGTTGTGAATAAGTTGCAAATCTCCTGCTCTCTCTTTTGTTTTTTTTTTTTTTTTTTTTTTTTTTTGTTGATATCTTGTAGCTTAGTGTGTTCTACTTTCTGTTAATCTATTCTTGTTTCATCTACGTTTTGTGAGCCATGTTCTGTGTTGCTCTCTTTTGTTTTCGTTCTTTCTCTCCCCCCCCCCCCCCCCCCCCCCCTTTTTATTATCATTATTATTATTATTTTTTTTTTTTAAAGTGTTGTTGTGGGATGGAGTGTGATTTGGCCCAATGTGTGTAGTGATAACATGATGAAGCAATTATGAGGTGAGGAGTTAGAATTGAATAGGAGGGTTGGGTTGGATTGAATGTGATTCGTTTTGTTTTAATGCTCAGGTTGGGTCCATGGCCATGATCTTTGGCTTCCCCTCTTTTTATCACTTAACTAATGAAGTTCACCACCTCTAAATCAGAAACATTAGTAACCATCTCGGACTGATATTTTTTTTTTTTTTTTTTTTTTTTTTTTTTTTTTTTTTTTTGGGTTTACATGGATTGATGCTACATTTTCATGCTCAATTTCTCATTTTGGCATTAAATACAGGTTTATAGACGGCTATGACCAGGAGGGCTACTAAGCGTGCTTCTCCGCCGGTGGATGTTCCGGAAGGGGTAGGGGTGGATCCAGTCACTATTCCCCCAAGAAAGAAACACAAGGAGGGAGATAAAGTGGAGAAGAAGCCTCATCTTGGAGATGAGATAAGAGCTGGCCGGGTAAACTCGTTGTCTTTATAAACCTCATACTTTGTTGGCTTCCGTTATCACTGATATTCTTTTCCTCTGATGTTTGCGCTGTAGCCTGTCCCTTTTGCTCGGGCTAGGGTCAGCTGGTTGCAGATGAGGGACTGGTGGGCTGAGCTCCCTGATCGCTTAAAAGACCGGGTGCGAGCGATGGGGTTCGGTGACTTCATGTCTATCGTTGCCTTCCGCACCCTCATTTGCGCTCTCTCTGAGAGATGGAGAGATGAGACGCACACTTTTCATTTCCCGCCCGGGGAAATGACGATCACATTGGAGGATATCGCGCGATGTTGGGGTTTGAGGGTGACGGGCCTCCCTGTTTTCTCGAGAGCGAATGACGCCAAGGCCTCCATCACTCGACTACGCCTGCATAGGATGTTTGGGGCACGCCCCCAATCCGGCGTGGGGCAGATTGATGCAGAGTGGCTGAGGGAGGCGTATAGCCCAGAGAGGAAGAGGATCTTAAATAGTAAGTATTCCATTATTGCCTTTGTGGCCTTGTATCCTTCAGCTTCCATTATTTCTACTAATCATTTCTCCTTGCTTCATCTCAGAGTGGGCCAGGAATCAGGCGGACTTCTTTGCTAAGCTGAGGGCAAGGATACCGGATGTGGAAGGTCCGCCGGTTAGAAGACGCGAGGGAAGCCTAGTCCCCACAGTGGCCGGGGTTCGGGCTGATGCCGGTAACACTTTGTTTTTTTTTCCTTTAAATTGATTTCAAATCCAAAATACCCATGAGACTGGCTCTTTTGGCTTTCACCCTTTACGGACATCGTTCAAAATTCCCTTGATAGGTGAGGGCCCCTCCTCTGGACGACCTCGAGCTGCAGGCAGCCCCGTCGATGATGACGTAGCAGTGGTGGATGCCATTGAGAGTGATGAGGAGACGAGCGGGAGTGATGACGATGCAGTTGAGTCCGAGGATTCAGACTTCGATGAGTTGGAAGGTGATCTCATCGTGTCCGATGATGGAGATGACGAGATTGATGATAGGGATAGTGAAGACGAGGGGGTGAGGCCCCGCCGGGTCGTTTCTGTTTGCATTGATGAGGGGGGTGATGGAGATGTGGGTAGAGGTGATGAGGGCGATGACGGTGGACCCTCTGAGGGTAAGCACTCGATCTAGCTTCCTTAACCGATCTCTAGTGCATCGTATATTTCTCATCCTTGTTTCTCATGCTCTTTTTTTTTTTTTTTTTTTTTTTTTCAGGATATGAATGGCGGGAGGTGCCCGTTGACGGGTTTACTCGCCGGAAGAGGGTAGGGATACCCTGCGAGACTTTTCAAGTCGCGAGTGAGCACCGAAGCATTTGGTAACTACTTTGTTCTCCCTTCTGATTGTCAAATGAATTTCTTAGGTCAATTTGTATTGTGTAGAGAAAGAACAGGGGAGGCAAGCTGAGGTTCGTTTGAGGAGACCCATGTTGAGTTCGGCACGGTTAGGTGATGAAGAGCATCTTAGGGCTTTTCTTCTATTCTTTCTGGGGAGGTGTCTCTTTGCCAATGCGACTGGCAATAGAGCATCCGGCACCCTCATCCGGTTCGTGCAGGACTTGGATGAGGTTGGTAACTACGCTTGGGGGGCAGCCACCCTTGCATTTCTTTTCCATAGTCTGGATTCGAGGTGCCGCGTTCAGCCTGGATGCAAGAGCCTTCGAGGGTTCGTGCCGATCTTACAGGTTAAGCTTTTATTTCGAATGCTGTGACCTTAAGTAGTTTCCTTTTCTAATCATGTTGCATGCCTCATCTTTTGTAATAACGAAGCTTTGATTTTGAGAAGGTGTGGGTATGGGAGCATATAGTTCAGTGTCGGCCTGAGCGCTTGCCAGCGAGGTTGAGTTGCACTCCCCGGGCTTCGCAGTGGTATCCTAATGCGAGTCTGCGAGGTTTTGCCGACATTCTACCCCCTGAGATGGCTGAGCGTATTAAAGCTCTTGGGATGAGGCCGGGTGAGCAAGGTTATCGGTTCATCTTGAATGAATTGAAAAACCATGAGGTATGTTTCTTTCTTTCCTTTTGTTTTCTATGTTGAACGTCTGCTTCTCTTTGTTCTCATCAATTACCTATACCATGGTTTATCAGGTGATTTGGCAGCCCTACCAGGGTGGTCCGGATGACGAAATGACTGTTGTCCATGAGGGTCGTGCTTTATTTGAGAGGGACATTTGGCTCCACGCTCCTCAGGTAGCAGTCAGATTGATCGTTAGCCGAGTCGCGCGCCAACTGGGGCGCCATCAAGCTATCCCTGCAGAGAAGTCCGTCATGCATCGATCATACCCAGGGTGGGGTATAAAAATGTTCAAGCGCCGCCATCCTTGCCTAAGAGAGATAAAAAACTGGAGAAAGAAAGGTAGGAAGGCTACCTTCGACGTGGATGCTAGTGCCTGGAGTGATTATGAGGCATATTGGAAGATGACCTCACACCGGTATATACTCCCGGAGTCATATTCTTGTGGGGCCTCATATTCTATTAGTAATTGTGCAGAAGCAGCCGAGGCCTCATCATTGATCCGGGTGAGCATTGAAGTTTTATTTGCTTTAATGTTGTCTCCTTTCATCGTGACTCACATTGTTTTTCTTCCTTTATTTCTCAGGAGGGGATACCGGCTGTAGCGGGGTATTGGCAAGCACGTCCATCATCCGAGGGACGGGGTGAGGTGAGTTTTTTTTTTTTTTTTTTTTTTATTTTTTATTTTTTATGAAGTCCCTAGTTTCTCTTATGAGCTTCATGATCTCGGAGATACATGTTCTTCTCATCCCCTAACTATAATTCTCGTGTGTAACAGGGGACATCCGGGGGCGCAGCGCCTGATGCAGAATCCATTCTCAGGGTAGAGATACTTCGACTGTCTCACATAGTAGAGAACAAGGTATGACTTCTTGACTTAGTGTTCGGACCAAATGGTGTTCACCTCCATAGCAATGCTAATCATTTCTGGTGTAATGGCATGGTTCATGCTCTCATAGGATGCAGCGGTTGCGCGATTGAGGGCCTCATTGTCGGTCGAGAGGGTACGAAAATTATCAAACTTAATTGGCCGCATGCGACTTTGTTTGTATCTCCTTTACTAACAGTGCTGTGGTAATAGGAGCGCCGCCGGGAAAATGAAGCTGTCATCGAAGCATTGGCGGATTCTCATGAGGTATGGGGTCACGAGGTTGACTGTTCATCTTGAATTCATATTCATGATCTTTGGTCACTGTGCAGGGTGGTAGGGATCAGGACACATCTGAGGCCATGAGGATAGCATTGGAGGGTAGGCTTCAGACACTACAAGCTGAGGTGGATCGATTGCAGGTTGGTGAGGTTTATGCTTCTACTGCGTTCCTCTTTCGTATAACAATTGATTCCTAACTGTTCGCCTTTATGATCTTTAGGAGGAGGCTCGTAGTGAACGTGATAGAGCGCTTGCGGAGAGAGTTGCCTTAACGGCACAGGTATGGGCCCTACTTATGTGATACTTCAATCTCAATTTTTCATTCGTTGCTGATGTAGTTTGTAATTTTGTGATTTGCAGGTTAACGAGCTACGTGTCAAACTCGTGAGCTATGAGGCCTCTACGCAAGTGAGGGCCTTTTCTTCCTTTTAAATTCCATGTCTGCTACTACAAGGTTTGGTCAATGTAATATTTCCTTAAAATGTCGTCTTGCAGAGTGGCGCTATCGTTGCTTCCGTTCCCCCGCGTCTCAGCCTGGGGGAGGAGAGGGCTCTTATCCAGGATCAGTACAACGAGCGCATGGATCGCATGGCTCGATGTCATGAGGAGGTGGTTGCTGATTTGCGAAGGCGCCTCGATCGATATCGCCAGAGGGCGGAAGATAGAGGTTATGCGTTTTCTGACTCGACACGAGCTCCTTCTCAGCGTGCTCCTGGTCTGTCTTCATTTGTTTCATCAGCTCGTCATAATGGAGCTGCTCCATAGGGTTATTGTCGCGACCCCGGACCGGGAATCCCCAATCCGGGATCGGGACCATTAGTGTGTGATGATTATTCAAGAGGATTACCCACATCCTCAAGATAATCTTATTTAATTTCCCACAGGTGTCCGCGGTGAGGATATCAAAACCTTGCATGGATATTTCTTTTTAATGCGGAAGCGTGTAGCAAATCAAATAGTTAGACTATCTCTAGTCATGCAAGCATTTACATCAATATCAAACTGTATCAGAAAGAGCAATGATATATAGCAATGTTTCCCAAAAGTTGTTAAAGTTAGACAAGTTATCATTTAGTTACAATCCCCAAAATTAGAGGCCAACAAAGGCCAATATTACAAAATAATAACCCAAAGAATAGTTAACAAGTCCTTCCCAAAATGTTACGCCTCTTGGCAACCCGATGTCTACATGACATCGTCAGCACGCCACTCAACTAGAGGCTGCAGCTCACCTACCGCCTCCTCCGGCTCCTCCTCAAGGAAACCGGCAACGGGACCTGAGTACCAAAGCAAAGGATCAGACACGACGGTCTGGCAAGAGAATGACAAGATACAACAACAATAATAGAGGAAATCTCTTGAAAAGCATATAAATCTGTTTAAGCAAGAACTCTCATAAAGCAGGTAAATCATTTGCTATAAAACAAGTAAACAAGATAAAACCTATGAGGTAACCAAGGAATCGGGAATAACAAGGTGGCAATCACATAAAGCTAAGTCCTCTGTCACTAAAGTGACAACAGTATCACGGGACGTTGATCTCAGTCACACAAGGTGAGGAGAAACAACGTATACATATATACAATATAACTATACGGGAACGGGACCACGGTAGCGAACCGGGTATCGGGACGGGGCCACGGTGGTAAACCGGGCATCGGGATCCAAACTGCAGCTGGCGGGACGGGAGAGGGATTTCCAAGTCAGTGGATCAGACTGACATGGTATCCAAGCTTAGTGATGCCGACTCATAGGATAAAACCAATCGAGACATATGCAAGTAAATCAAGTACAGTAGATAAACGGGTAAAACGGGGTGCTCAAGGGCACGCTATCATTTCGTGTCGGGCAATGCATTTCGGGACAATTAACTGTTACTAATGTAACTCCAATGCTTTCGGGAAAACAAGTCATGTAATACAAGTCTTGGAAACGAGGTGAAATAACGAGTTATAACACATTTCGGGTAAAATACTAATTTCAAAATCTATTTAAGTGAATAGGGGTCCCGTATGTCTATTGTAGTCCTTACTTGGTACTCCGTGAGTTTGAAGACATTCCGGGCTCCTTATTCTCTTTTATGATTTTTCAAAGTTTCGGATGACATCTTTGTGATATGGTTTCTTTCTCGGATGGCATCAACAATGCCTAGTGAATCCCTTTCGATTGACAAAGCTCAACGCTCGAACGAACCGAAGAGTTCGTTCGAGCGGGGAGCTTTTCAGAATCTGGGAAATTTCGGTTACCTGGCGGTTAGCTGGCGGTTAGCCGCCGATGCATTCGGCGGTTAGCCGCTGGGTAACCGTGGAGCTGACCGAATTTCAGGTGAGAATTCTGATGCTCTCGGGAAAAGGAACCGTGATTGTGCGGTTGGCTGGCGGTTAGCCGCCGATGGGTTCGGCGGTTAGCCGCTGGCTAACCGTGAGGCTGACCGCGTTTTCAGGTGGAAAATGATGCTCTCTGGAAAAGTCACCGCGGTGCGCGGTTAGCTGGCGGTTAGCCGCCGATGCATTCGGCGGTTAGCCGCTGGCTAACCGTGAGCTGACCGCCAGTTACGAAAATGCTCACTGAGTCCAGTTTTGAGTCATTTTCCTCCTCAAAACCATCTTCCTCACATCCACAAAGTCCTTACAATAACATCGAGCTAATAGTTCCTCCAATGCCTCTCTTTATACTTCTCCAAATCCTCATTAAGAGTTCTCTCCATCACTTCTTCCATGTCAAATCCAATGCAAATAAAAGAGAAGTAAACCATTTCACCAACATTCATCTAAGCTATCACAAGAACAATAAATGCTCTACCAACATGTTTATAAAACATTGAATGAAACTATCAAGATACATTATGAGCATTTATTTCAAACAAACCTCATTAAATGAAAGTATGGAAAATCCATGAAGACTACACCAAATCATTTCAAAATTAAAAACATCCAAACATTCACTTGCCTCTAATCCAAGCTAGCTGAAAACAAGTCTTTGATCACCTCTATTGCTCAAAGCCAAGCTACAATCAAAATCCCCAAAATTACCCTAAAATGGGTTACACCAAGCTTGAAAATGAAAGAGCTTCCAATAATGCACATGTAGAATCTCAATGACTAGAGGAACACTAATCTAAGAGATGGAAATGATCACTTACTTGGATGACCTTCAAATGAAGAGGACTAGTTCAAAGAAGATCTCAATGTTGATGAATCCCTCCACAAATAGTATCAATGGAAAGCTTGTGAGATGAGGGAGTGATTGGTGAGTTCCAATGCTTGATCTATGAACTATTGATATGGCTTGGAGATGAAGAAGCAAGAAGAAGAAGAAGAAGCAAGGGAAACCCTAGACTCAAATGTGTGCTGGAGCAAGGAAGAGTGAAATGAGAAATGGAGGGTTGGGTTCTCCTTTGTAAACAAATGAAGCTTGGGTCCCACAACTCAAGGTACTACATGGACTGAAATCATCTAATTCGGGACCTCGGATGAATTCGACGAAGAAGGAAGAAATGTTCGTCGAAATATCTACTTTCCAAAAAGTCTATGTTTCGCGGGTTTCGGGAATATCGAGCTTTGGGTACAGACTTGGTGTGCAAATGACTGTTTTGCCCTCTAGGCTATGAAATCGGTTTTCGGGGTCTCGAATGAATACGGGATCAACATGAAAGTTGTTGAAATCCACAAGATGCATGCAACGGGCCAAAAACACAATTCACAACAAATCGGGAAATTCCTCGAGAAAATACAAAGCCGAAAAGGGAACCCCCAAAGGGCCCCACTAGCAATCCAAAACATACTAAGTAGCCCAAAACTAAAATCAAGGTTAAATCTAGACCCAACTTAACCAAGAATCACTAATCAAGCTTAGCACTAACACGCAACTTAATTAGCACTAATCGGGATCACTCGGGTCGGGGTCTTACAGTTATCGTTCTTTGATTGATCTCCTAGGGATCCATCCTTTGTGTATCCTCGCTCTATATTGTATTCATATGTGATGGCCATGTATTTATGTTATTTCATGTTGTACTTGGCTCACGGCGTGGGCTCGCATGTATTTGGTCTGAGATGTATCATGTGTATGTATGTACCCTGTATGGGTAGTTGATATAGTATGTTTTAATGCCTTAGAAGAGCTACGGTTGGTGTGGTTGATTGATGAGGAGCCTTTGTGGGGGTGTCGGGGAATATACGAAGTGTTTTTCTTCACAGGTAACATGTTTCTTGTATCCGGAAATTTTCCGGGGGCTAAAAAACAAGGGGAGATGCTGCCGAATTTTTTTTTTTTTAGAATTCCTCGAAATTCGTCCCTAGGCATGTGAGTCTCACAAAGGGAGCATTAGTAGTTCAGGATAAATAAAGCGAGGTTTATATGATAAAAATCAAATAACCACAATCTCACATTAGTCTAAACTTGATAAGAAATATAGAATTGAGTTCTCAAACGACAAGGAGTGCCTGAGTGTGTGTCTGTGATGGTTTAAGCAGTTCTATGTTTTAAGGCATTCACATTGCTAGCTATAAATGTAAAGACAGAGGTTCAAGATAACTGCATTTTTTAAATAGCACATCATGTGATATCATAGAAAAGGTATGGACAATAGGCATTTATAATTAAATTCATCATAAAGCATCATAACAGGCATAATTTATATATCTCAAATTTAAATACCACCACTGTATTTCAAATCATGAGGAGTTGTGCGCAGAATAATGCATGTAAGATAAAAAAAATGCCCCAGCTTGTGGGATGTTTTGGATGCGATCGGGGTTGGGTTCCCTGCAAGGTCTCAAAACAAACTTGTTAGTTTAATATTTTAGGCCCCCTGCATAATTTGGCTAAGGTAATGTTTTCTTTCTCGGTAAAAATGTCAGGGGGCCGTTTTGGCATTTAAGCTTTGAGAAAAACAAGATTGAATTCACACCTTAGGAGATATGTCTTCCCTACATCCAACCAAAAGTGATTAGTAGTAAAAGCATGCATGAGGTGAGTGTGTGTGCAGGCTAGTGAGTGCTCGTGGCAGTTGTGTATGCGATGAGGACCCACATTGGGAAGCCGTGTGGGATAAAAATATATTTATATATATATAAAAAAAATGCCCCAGCATAAGACTAGTGTTTATTTTAGCCGTGGGTGAGGGCGTAAAGGTAGATTAGCTTCTCGATCTATGATTTTCACTCTGGTGGTAATGTGCTCCTCCCTAACTTTCCTTTGGAGGTCGAACCCTCACGGGCCTCCTTTTGTAGCTGCTTAGTCTTTTCGGTTGAACTTTGGAGAGCACCTGACTGCCTCCAGGGCTCATTTGTGAGTAATGTGTGTGTGTGGGTTGGTGAGTCACCGTGCTACCTTAGTGTTGTGGTTTTCGACCACCTTCTGCTTAGTTCGCCCGATGAGTACCCATGTCACTCCAGCGAGCCTTAACTCTAATAGATTTTTTTTTTTTTTTCCGACATGTGACCGTGCAATGCCTGGGTCCCTTAAGCTTTCTAATCAACCCATGTAACGAGCATTCAGCCAATGACTCCCAAACCAGGTGGTTTCAGGGCACTAGATATGTAAATACCCCTACGGGCTTACTGGTTCGAGTTGAAAAGGCTACGAACCCAGACTAGTCGAAAAAACTTTTATTCTTTTCAAGACTTCTAACTAAATATTTTTAACATGTGACTGTGCAATGTCTAGGTCTCTTAAGCTTTCTAATTAACCCATGTAACGAGCATTCGGCCAATGACTCCCAAACCAGGTGGCTTTAGGGCACTGAGTATGTAAATACCTCTACGGGCTTACTGGCTCGGGTCAAAAAGGCTACAAACCCAAACTAGTCACGTTTTTTTTTTTTTTTTTTTTTTTTTTTTTTTTTTTTATTTGGAATAAAAAGCTTTCATGACACGGGCGATCCCACCTTCAAACCTTTACATTGGGTGACTTCAGCCGTGCAAAATTTGTGTGGGGTAGACTCACCATTTTGTGTGTTTTTTAGGTGCTAGTGCGTGTTTGAGTTCCAAGTTTAATCAATGTGCATCTCTTCGGTCCTCCTACGGGATTTCTTCAACTACGCTAAGGGGCAAGGAGGGTCATACTCCGCAAGAAGTAGGGAAGGGTCAAATTGTGTACCTTTTCAGGTACATAGCATTCCATGGATCGGGGAGCTCTTCCCCTTCTGCATTTACTAGTCTGTATGCATTTCTAGAATATACTTCTTTAATTACATAAGGGCCTTCCCAATTGGGTCGTAACTTACCTCTGGGATGCGGAAGCTGGGATGGAGTGATGCGCTTTAGCACGAAATCACCGACTTTGAATCTTCGCTCTTTGACATGCTTGTTATAGGCTCTAGCAATCCGCTTCCGATACACTTGTGCATGCTCTGCTGCCTTCATTCTCTTCTCATCGAGTAGGTCTAGCTGAAGTAGCAGTGCTTCTCTCCTCTGGTCTTCTGTTATATCTTCATTTAGCTGGACACGCAGTGACGGGTGAAGGACCTCGAGTGGAAGGACCGCTTCTGTTCCGTAGGTTAAAGAGTATGGGGTTTCTCCTGTAGGAGTTCTTATAGAAGTCCGATACGCCCACAACGCTTCAACCAAACGGTCTGGCCAATCACTACCTTTGGCGGTTTGCACAGTCTTCTTGATGATCTTCAGTAAGGTCTTGTTGGTTGCTTCGGCTTGACCATTGGCTTGGGGATAATATGGGGTTGAATGATGCAGTTCTATATCATATTTTGTGCACAACTCATTCATTTGTTGAGATATAAATTGGGGGCCATTGTCTGTTATGAATACCTTAGGGATGCCAAACCTGGCTATTATATTCTTTTTGATGAATTTAACTACAGAGGTTGCCTTAATATTGACATATGCCTCTGCTTCTGCCCATTTAGTGTAATATTCTGTAGCTGTTAATATGAGTGCCTTATTTTGTGTGTTTTCTATTGTAGGGGCCAGGGGTCCTATGATATCAAAGGCCCATGTCGAAAAAGGCCATGGAGCTGTGGTAGGGTGAAGGGATGATGCGGGGGCATGTATTAGGTCGGCATGCAGCTGACATTCTTTGCATCTCCTAACATAATGGACTGAATCCATCTCTAGGGATGGCCAATAATAACCTAAACGGATAATCTTCTTAGCCAACATTTGGCCGTTGACATGTCCTCCACACTCTCCTGAGTGTGCTTCTTCAATTATCTCCTGCCCTTCTTCTGTGGTCACACATCGTAGGAGAATTCCACTGAATGATCTACGGTACAATAGTCCCGCGACTATGACATATCTCTGAACCATTTCTTTCAATGCTTTTTTGTCCGATCGGGTGGCGTATTCAGGGATGTAGCCATCGCGTAAGTAATTCCAGATATCGTAGTACCATGGGTGATCGTCTACCAAGTCATCGTCATGTTGTATGCGGGCTAGGATTCCTTCGGGTTTGGTGTTCTCCTTGTGATCAGACTCTTTGGCCTTGGCTTTCTTACCCTTTTCCTTAGAAACTGTCGGCAGAACTTCAGCAGGGTTCCCTTTGGTCAGGTCTATTGGTTTGACGGACGGAGAATCTAGCCTTTTAATCAGGAATTCTTTGGAATCCTTATCATTGGGCATCTCTATGATTGAGGCTAAAATTGCTAACGAGTCAGCCAATCGGTTCAAGGCGCGAGGGATGTAGAGGAAGGAGATCTTTTTGAAATCAGACATTAACTCTTTTGCTTTTGCATGGTAATGTGCAAGCTTTGGGGCGCTGACCTTCCATTCTCCAGCTATTTGGGAAATAACAACCTTGGAGTCACCGAAGACTCTTAATTTCTCGATGCCTAGGGTTTGGGCCTCTCTCAGTCCTGCTAGTAAAGCTTCATATTCCATCACGTTGTTGGTTGCTGGAAACCCAATTTTGTAGGCTTTTGGTATGACAACTCCTTCCGGGGATAATAATACTACCCCGACTCCTTTCCCATTTTGGTTCAAAGCCCCATCAAAATACATGGTCCATAAATCATCATTCTTAACCTCCTCAATGTCTGTAAATAAAATGTCCTCATCAGGGAACTCGGTTTTGACTGGCTCGTACCGTGGCAAAGGGAGGTGTGCCAGATGGTCGGCGATTGCTTGTCCCTTTATAGACTTCTGGGTAACATAGGTTATGTCAAATTCTGCCAAGAGCATTTGCCATCGCGCGACTCTTCCCGAAGTAACGGGTTTCTCGAAAATGTATTTCAAAGGGTCCATCCTAGCTAAGAGTCTGACTTGGTGGGCTAGGAAGTAGTGTCTCAATTTCTGAGCAGCCCAAACAACTGCTAAGCAGGTTCTCTCCATCGGGGAGTATTTCCTTTCATAGGGTAGCAAAGATTTGCTCAGGTAATAAATAGCATTCTCCTTTCGGCCGGTCTCATCATGCTGACCCAGGACCACACCTATCGCAGATTTTGTCGTTGACACGTATAAAATGAGAGGCTCATCTTTAGTAGGGGGCTTCAGAACGGGAGGACTCAATAGATATTTCTTCAAATCTTCGAATGCCTTCTGGCAGTCGTCATCCCAGTGGTACTCCACACCTCCTTTTAGCAATTTGTAGAACGGTTCACATCTTTGCGAATGCTGCGAAATGAATCTTCTAATGAACTGGAGTCGTCCTATGAGGCCCCTCAATTCTTTTAGGTTCTTCGGGGGCGGCATTTCAAGAATGGCCTTTACCTTAGAAGGATCGACTTCAATTCCTCGGTTGCTCACCATAAAGCCCAGGAGTTTGCTAGAGGATACTCCAAAAACGCATTTCTTCGGATTCATCTTTAGTTGGGTGTCCCTAGATCGTTGAAGGACTCTCCTGAGGGCCATGACATGGGTGTCACGGGTTTTGGATTTGATTAGAATGTCGTCCACGTAGACCTCCACACAATCGTGTATCATATCATGAAATATTGCCATCATGGCCCTTTGATAAGTGGCGCCGGCATTCTTCAAGCCGAAGGGCATAACAACATAACAGTAAGTCCCCCAGGGTGTAGTGAACGAGGTTTTCTCCTGATCTTCTGGTGATAGCCTGATTTGGTTGTATCCCGAATAACCATCCATAAATGACAGCATGGCGTGCCCTGCGGTATTGTCAATAAGCACGTCGATGTGAGGCAAGGGGAAATCGTCCTTGGGAGATGCCTTGTTCAAATTCCGAAAATCAATACAGACTCGGATGCGTCCGTCTTTCTTCTTCACCGGGACTATATTGGCAACCCATTGAGGAAACAACACAACCCTGATGAACTTAGCCTGGTGGAGTTTGTCAACCTCCTCCTTCACTTTCAACGCAACATCAGGGAGCATTCTTCTCAACTTTTGCTTGATAGGTCTAGCATTTTCCTCTAATGGGATCCTGTGTTCTACCAGGTCGGATGCAAGTCCGGGCATGTCGTTATAATCTGATGCGAACACGTCTTGGTATTCTCTTAGGGCTTCAAGGATCTCAATCTCTTTGTTAGGTTCCAGGCATGCACTAATTTGGACTTGTTTGGGTCTCTCTTCCGTCCCCAGGTTTATCTCTTTCGTCTTTTCAGCAGCTGCTTGTGTTTCCTCATCAAACTTTTTGATTACTCTCCTAAATTCCTCAGAGACTTCATCATCCCCTTCTTCGGCGTCCACTAGTTCATAAACACCCATTCCATCATTAATTCTTGCATGTCCTGTGGAAGGCTCGGGCTCTGAAACGACAGGCAGAAATTCGCAGCCTAACTTATTGATGTTGGTCATAATTTCCTCTAGTCGAGACTGTTCTACCGGTGGTATCTTCCATCGCCTTAGGTTGCCCATATTCTGATGATGACTAAAGTCTTCTACTCCTACGGTTCCTATGTTTTTGGGTTTTCTATTTTCTAATTTTTTTGGGTTTTTGGGGTTTTCTATTTTTTTGGGATTTTTGGAATGATATGGTACAGATGGGATCGAGGATGGATTATCTACCGAGGAGGATCCTCCCCGCTGGCGTAGCCAGGCGGTGGGGCGGTATACCACTTCGTGATCATTGAGGTCATCGGTTTCCCAGATTTTGCGGTTTTCTTGAGAGGGGTCTTCTCGCCAGTGGCGCCAGGCAGCCGGCCAATATACCACTTCTTCGCTAGTAGGGTCTTCGATTTCCCACGTTTCGCGACTTTCCGGGATTTTGGCAATCGGCGTTTTTTTTTTTGGGTAAATGAGTTGACTCGCTCACACTCAGCATGTTACATGATAGGGTATGGGATCTCAGGTCAATGGTGTGGTCTATATTGTTCACTTCCTTTAGCGGATGGAGCTCTCTCCAAGTGCCGAAGATTTCCTCGTAAGTCTCGCTTTCGGAAGATGTCGAATCTCCCCAATCCTCTACTAAAACGAACTTACCTTTATCATTTGGGTCTAAATTGTAGCATCCCTCCCTGGTCGGTGGTGTGTTGGGATCTAGGGCCTTGTCGTACTTCACAAAATGTTCGTTTAAGGTCCAGTCCTCCCGTTTATACCTTAGGTCATCGTGTGTGTCGTACCCTAACCCTTCTGCTCTGGCTCTGGGGTCTGGTATGTAAGGGTCGATAATTCCTTCTCCGTTCCTTCCTAGTCCAAATCCGGGTTGATACCCCATCTTTTTCATCAGGGTCCATCCTCGATCTTGACCTTCGTTGTCCACTGTAGGATTCTGCAGGCAAGATAGTTCGGAGAACATACTTTGCATCAGGTCCGTATCCATTAAGGAGATGAGAGGGTCGACCCTGTATCCATGAATTTTGACTTCTGGCGTAATAGGAGCGGGTTGTAGGGTTGGGAGTATCTGAAGTTCTTCCGGTTCAATGACAGGCGGGTCCCCCATTAGTTTCATGATCTTGCCTAAGTAGGGGAATTTGACGCATTGATGCCTGCTCGACATGACAGCATTCATATGATTCAGCCACCGGCGTCCTAAGATTAAATTAAAAGTGGCGGGGATATCCATAATATAAAATTCTTCCGGCATTGAGAGCGGGCCTGCTTGCACTAATAACATAATTTTTCCACAAACTGTTTTCTTATTCCCGTCATAGCCGGTCACAACCATAGGGGCTGGAGTTAGGTCTTTTACTGTGAGTCCTAAAGCTTTGTAGGTTTTCAACGGACAAATATTCAGTGATGCGCCAGTGTCAACCAAAGCTCCTGACATTTCCTTCCCCGCTATCTTGACTGTTAGATGTAAAGGAGACGTCCTCGCCTCAGGCGGTATCTCCTTTAATTCTTCCTCAGTAAAAGTGATGGCAGGGAATGAAGCTCCCGGGGCCAAGGCCGCGATAGATGTCCTTAATTCCTCTGGAGTTATGCCTACCGGGACTTGTAAGCGCGTAATAGCCTCGAGTAGTTGTTGCTGATGCTTGGGGGATGTCTTAATTAAATCAAGGACGGACACCTTAGCTGGGATCTTAGTGAGGTGTCCTAAGAGGTCATACTCTATCCCCGTTTCTATCGAAGTATAAGCTCTTTCATCAACAGACTCCTCAACCTGATCATTGGGATTTTGCGAATCTAAGTTTTGAGTAACTGGATGAGGAGGTAGCCGGGGAGGACGGATCCGTCCAGATCGTAGGTGGGCCTGAGGTGCGTTTGTATCTGGGTGAGGATCTGGCTGTGAGTTCGTAATGATGGGTGATCCTCGATTGTCCGGCTCATCAAAATTTACCTTGTAAAGGTCAGGGGAGTCAACGACCGCATCCATCCCTGAGTTAAAGATTTTGAATTTGGTTTTCCCATCCCATGGCGTAATGTATTTTCGATAATCCTCCTCTTCAAAGAAATCATCATGACATGGTTGGCTATGGTGTATACTCCCCTGAGCTGGGACATCAATGTGCTTGTGCTCTATTACGGCGATGTTTATTAGTTGGGCCTGTGGGCCCTGTCCCGAGGTTGATGCTCCATGCTGAGGTAACGGGTTCGTATAGATCTGCATGTTGGGAATATTCTGCGCTGGATTAGCGGTTGAATTTTGATTAGGAGTGGCACCTCGCAGGTCATTCCCGCCTATTGGCCTAATGTTACCCCAATCAATTCTACCTTCGTCATTGAGGTCATAGATCAAATCTCTAACCGTGTAGCATTGGGTGAGGTCATGACCCGGCATCCTATGGTAGGCGCAAAACTTGGTCTTGTCCAGGTGTTCGGACCATGCCTGCGGTCGTTCCGGTGGGAGTTGGAGGGCGCCCTGGCTTAAAAGAGACCAGAAGACAGCAGTCCATGGTTGAGGAAGGGATGGGTAGTTTGCCCTTTTAGGTCCGAATCTTCTTCTATTTTCGTTGTCCGGGTTATTTTGGTTGCCGTTGTTGTCTCTATTGTAATTGAAGGGGACAGTACCATAGTTAGGTTGAGGATTCACGTTTCGATTTTGCGGCGGAGCCGTCAGATTTTGAGCCGGTTGCATAGGATTAGGATTCTGATTTTGATTCATTGGAGGTCCTTGGTTCCTTGGCGGTTGGTCAAAACTTTGGTTATTCCTCGGAAGGTTCCGGTAGTTCTGATTATTTCGTGGAAAATTTTGGTTATTCCTTTGGTAATTCGGATTACCACCTTGGAAACTAGGATTGCCATTCTGTGCTTGGTTTTGATGTTGGTTAAAGCTAACATTGGTACGCTCTTGGTATGGTCGGTAGACCTCTTCCTGATTCAAGCTTACCTCAGGAGTTGCGCGGCTCTCTGGTTGGGTGGTTGTGCCTACCCTACGTGTGTTCTTCTTATGGTCAATGATGGTGTTCAACACACCCTCGTCTAAGTTTTGTTTCATCCTAGACAACCTACGGTATAGGCCACTCCAACTAACAACCTCTCCGATTGTCATCAAAGCCCTCATCGGATCCTTCATATTTGATATAGCCATTCTCACTTGTTCTTCTTCCTGCATGTTGCAGTCCGATCGTGCGAATTGGTTTTGCCACCTTACTGCGAATTCCTCATAGTCCTCGTTGTTCTTTTGTTTGAGGTTAGCCAAGTCATGCCATAAGGGTTTGTTTTTAGTTAAGTGCTGGTATCGCGCTAGGAATTTCTCTACCACATCCTCGAAAGTATTAATCTCGTGGGACGGCACGGATGTGTACCAAGTCAATGCATCTCCGGTCAATGACTCTTGAAAATAATTTATGAGCATGGAGTCATTGTCGGCGATGGCCCGACATTTGTTGCAAAATGAGACTAGGTGATGCTGAGGGTCAGTCGTCCCATCGTAAGGTACGAATTTTGGAGCTCTAACAGGGAAAGGTGATTTCTCTTTTTCTTCCTTTTTGGTAAAGTCGTAAAATCCTAATTTCTTACTAGTTGAGCTCGAGGATTTCTTCTTAATTTCGTTCTTAAGTTCCTCTACGTTTTTCTGCAGTTCTTTGAATGCTAAAGGATCCAGGTATTGAATGGTTTGCGACTGATGCTCTCTTTGTGGTTCTAGCGAAGTAGGGGCATAGGCCGGTTCTTGAAATTGGCCCTGGAAATGCGGCTGCGGGATAGGCTGATAACTTTGGTTCAACTGAGCTCCCCCATGAGTAACTGACTGTCCTCTGTATGGGTCAACTATCGGGCTTAAGGTAGGCAGCGGATAAGCCTGCTGATAGCGTGGCTCTTGATAAGAATTTCTAAGGCCCATGGGGTTAGTAGCTTGCGCGTTCTGGATTAGGGGATTCTGGTCCGTATTGGGCACCTGATAGATCGGGACTGTTCGATTTTGATAAGTGGGAAGCCCCCCCTCGTATTGAATCGGCTGGGGATATAACATACTAGTGTCGGACGTTATAGGGTTGTAACGAGCTTGGTTCATTGGTGGAGGAGTCATTACCTGGAATTGGGGTCGGGCCATCTCATATTGTCCGTAGGTATCTGGTGTTCCTACATGGATTAAAGGGTTTTGGTGCAAGGTATTAGATGTTGCCGACTGACCCACGTTCACTGGACCACGACTCACCTGATGATATGGGCTTTCATTTATTGCAAGGGTCTGAGAAGGGGCGATGATTCTACTTGGGGTTATGATAGGTGCATCAGTAGGCATCCCGTACTGCGGGATAGAAGACGTAATTGGCTCCGTCTGACTAATTAGGGAAGAGTAGGGTATAACCTGTGAAACCACAGGATCGCTTGCGAGGAGAGAGTGATCCCTTGACGAAATATTATCGTGAACCCTATATCTTATAACCTGGCCAGTGGGGCTGACTAAGTCCGTGTAAGTAACCCCTGAATGCGAGGAATGTTGATTCCTCCCTGACGAAGGAGAAGGGGTGGACGTATGGGAATGATTCCTCCCCATTGTAATGGTATTAGCTGGTAGCGGGCCTCCTTCGAAAAGGGACCGTCTTATCTGTTGTGAGTCATAGCTTGAAGTTGCTAAGGATCCATCGAATACCCTAGAGGTTTCCGGATTTTGTAGGGTTTGGTGTGACCCGCCGGTGGTGCGGATCACTAGTGGAGGTGAAATGGGTTGAAAGTCGGACATTCCGAATGTCTGGCCCTCCATTTGTGAAGAAATGCTTAGATGAGAAGAGAGAGAGAGTAAAGGGAAGAGAAGAGCACGCGTTATGTAATCTTGTTGGTGAAGGTTTGTTCTTATGGTGTAATGGGGGAAAGCTTAGTGGACGGTCCATTGGAACCTCAGGTTTAGTTTCAGACTAGACTCATAATAACCCTAAACTGAATGGGACACGGACATCTGATCATTGATTGGATGTTCGTGTCTTATAATAAAATTCCAGGAAAACCCAAATAAGTGACAGGAAAACAAAAGAGGTCCCATCACGATCGCCAGGCTGTCGGATGTGAATTTTGATCCCCCAGGGGAGGGGAATCGCCATTCATCTATATGTGCTATTTAAATTTTTACATCGAAAATGAGGATTCCGACTACCCTCAAAATCGACGGATCACGATCGCCAGCTACGGTAACGGCCGTAACACCGTTCTTCGACAAAAGCCAAAGAAAAATGGGAGAAAATAAGTGGGTGGGTTCTTCTCTCGTCTAATGTGCTGCCGGCAACACACGACGGTTTTCCTGTCACATTAATTTGGGTCTTTTTGGGTCTCTTTAATATCGGGTCAATTCAGGGTTATGAGTCAAAGTCCAAATAAGGTTAATCCTCACATAGCATAATCATTTTGTATCCAAGTAAAATGAAATAATTAAAATAAAGAAAAATAAAAAGGGGAGGTGCCAAATATTTAAGAAGAGGATCGGCCCCGTTCCCGGGTACCCCCTTCTAATCCCTTGGCAAAATAGGGTTTAAAGGCTGACTTTTTTAAATCAAAATGATGATGCAAATGAGACTTTGACTTGTGATTTCTGTGTTTTTCGTGTGCGATACACGAGTGATAAAGTGAAAAGCCGATGGGCTGTAATTGATTGAAGGTGGCCGATGGGCCGGTGTTTGTTTTAGTGGGCCGATGGGCCGTGATTGATTTAAGGTGGCCGATGGGCCGAAATAAAAATATGCAAAGTGTGTGAAATCACTCATCTCATCTAGTTATTCTCATTTATTCAATTTTAGAAGTCAGTTCTTTGTTCCCTTTTATCATTAAGTTCAATTAAATATTTGGCACCTGAGGTGGAAGAAGAAATAAAGGAAAAAAAATCTTTTTGGGTTTATTTTGTTGGTTTTATAGTTTTTATGGATTTTTGATATTGGGCTAGAAGGGCCTAACTAGGGGATTTTACTTGGATTTAAATGATTAATGCTTTATTACTGATCATCGGATTAACCCTAACCTAAGGTCCTAGACCGCCCACATCAGCTCTCCCGGTCCCCTAACGGAACAGGAAAAGTGATGGGATGAAGCCTAATGCTCTAATCTATCTAATGAGGAAATCTGATATAATCCTAGGGTGCAAATAGCCTAAGCTTGATAACTCTGCCTAAAGAATTTGGTTAATCTTAATTAATTCGGTTTGTTTTAAGTAAGAGTTGATTTATGTTGAAGGTTAGTTAAGAGTGATTTAGGGATGCTTTAAAGTTCTGCTTAAGTCGTTTAATGCTCTGGGATTTCAAGTTTTAATTCGAGAAGTGAAATAATGTCAAAATCGACGAAAGGGTTTGCGGAAGACTTGGGCGCCCAGGGGGTGGCGCCTAGGTCTCTCTGGTGACTTGGGCGCCCAGGCAGTGGCGCCCAAGTGGCTGTTTCTTAGTGGTTTGGCTAGTGACGGTGGTGTCGTTATTATCTTCAGAATCCCGGGGATTCTTACTTGTTGAATTCTAATGTTCCAAATTGTTTTAGTTCTTTGGTGTTCAAAGGTCAAAATTAGTCGGGTCCGGATTTGGAAACAAAACCAAGAATTCGCGTTTTAGTGCAAACGAAAGGATAGGCGCCAAGGGGGTGGCGCCTAGGTGATTGTTTGTTGGTTTGTAAAGGTTTTGGATGCTAAGTTTGAATCGATTTAAGTTAAAAGTGTTTTAATATGTGGATTGGGATTGGTTTGAATGTTAATTAATTAGGCTAAGACGTTGGTCGGGGTTCTTATGAAAACAGGTAGGCTGGGCACCCAGGGTGTGGCGCCCAGGTGGAAATGGAGGATGGGCGCCCAGGGGGTGGCGCCCAAGTGGTTTGTCCTGTGGTTCGGGTCGGTTTCGTATTTTTTAGGTTGATTTGAGGTTGAACTTTTATGGTTTGATGTATTTTAAAATAAAAGTGTTTTGCTGTGTCGTTAGGATTAAATTAAGTTCTAATTAATTAGGTTTTTTTTGTGACTCGGGAGGTTAGGCGACCAGAGGGTGGTGCCTAGGTGGATAGTCTTTTAAGTTTTGAGTTGGTTCAATGATCTTTAAGTTAATTTGAAGTCGGACTTCTGCCTTCAATTGTTTTAAATTCAATGAAATCCTGAGGTGTTGATTGTGATTGAGTTCGGGTTTAGTTTCAAATGGGGTTTCCAAGTGATTGGGTAGGATAGGCGCCCAGAGGGTGGCGCCCAGGTGTCTCGGAAGGATGGGCGCCCAGGGGGTGGCGCCCAGGGGGACTGTTTTTATGGTTCGAATCGGTTTTACGTTTTTTGATTTGAATTCAAGATCAAATTGATTGAGGTTTCAAATCTTTTTAAATTGACAGTGCTTTAATGTATTGATTCGGGTCTAATTAGTTAAGTTTTAATTTCAATTGATGGTCTCGAGGGGAATGGGGTAGGATAGGCGCCACAGGGGTGGTGCCTAAGTGGATTGATAGGCTGGGCGCGCAGGGGGTGGCGCCCAGGTGTCTGGTTCTTGGTTTTGTGCTAGTCTTGTACTTTTAAGTTGTTATGAGTTCGAATTGATTAGGGTTTCAGGTTTCTTAAGTTTAAAAGTGTTTTATTATGTAAATTAGGATTAAATTTGGTTTGTTATTAATTAGAAGTTGTAATTGAGGGTTCCTTAGTGATGCGATAGGATGGGCGCCAAGGGGGTGGCGCCTAGGTGTCTTGGAAGAATGGGCGCCCAGAGGGTGGCGCCCAGGTGTTTTGGTATTTTGGTTGGTTTGTGTTTTCAAGTTAATTAGAGGTTGAGTTGATTAGGGTTTTAGTTGTTTTAGGTTTAAAATGTTTTACTGTGTTGGTTCGGGATTAGTGTGAGGTTTTAATTGATTGGTTTAAGATTTAACCGGGGTGTCTTAGAGAACGAGGAGGTTGGGCGCCTAGGGGGTGGCGCCCAAGTGGCTGTGGCAGGATGGGCGCCCAGGGGGTGGCGCCCAGGTGACTGTGTTTTGGGTTTTAAGGGTTTGATGTTCTTAGTTGCTTTTAATCCGAATTAATTAGGCCTCTAAAGGAATTAAAGGTGTTCTTAGTGATTTGATGGTTCTGAACTTAATGAATTATGATGTCCTAGTTAATCTTAGGGTTTATCCTACTTAGGCGCTAAATCCGATAACTTAGACTATCTAACTATTATTTTTGGGTTTTCTGAATATCTTTTAATTTGTTTTTGGTTTCCCCTCTGATTTACTAAAGAGTAAGGAAAGAGAAGAAGTGATTTTATGTTTTATGATTTTTTTTGGGTTTTTTGTTTTTATATGATTCTACGATTCGAATGATATGATGTGAAGTGTGACAAAGATGATAATTCGGAGTTCAGAACACATCAAACAGCCAAACACATCACTATCAAACAGTTTCTAAGTAAACTAAATGCAGAAGATCGGAAGTTGTGCACGAAGGTGGAAAAATCCACTTGGGCGCCCAGGGGGTGGCGCCTATCCTGCTCAGTCAGGGTTTTCAATGGATCACAATGAATGCACAAAAAACTTAATATTTTCAACACAACTTCCGATATTCAACGACTGATGCGAATTCCTAATGCGAACTACTAATGATGCAACTAGCAAATCTACGAGAAAACGATGCAACGGGCGAAGGTTTAGACCCCGAACCCAGTATCAGAAGGGTAGGCGCCCAGGGGGTGGCGCCCAGCCTGTCCGAGAGAGGGCAGGCGCCCAGGGGGTGGCGCCCAGCCTTTCTGCCAAGGGCTTTTCGCGATCTCTTTGATATAAATGATGATAATGATGCTGTTAATGCGAGATCTAACCTAATTATGCAATTAGAGTTACGAAATAATGCAGATCTACTATATTAGGATGAACCTAAACATGTTTCTAGTACGATGAGATGCTATAATATCAGTTTTAGTGTAAGCTAATGTAGATCTATGATGCTCAAATGATCCTAAACATATTTCTAAGCATTGATGCTAATGGAATGCAGTAAAAGAAAGGGGAGATCTAGGAATACCGGTAGATGACGCGTTTCTCAAGTTCCTAGAACGAAGCTTTCGCGAAGTCCCATAGCCCCAGTTGAAGATATGGAAGCCTTCTTCTCTACCTCTTCTTCTTCTTCTATAGATCTGAAACTCTTTCTCTAATGGTGGCTACCTCTTCTTCTCCTTCCTTATTCTCTATTTTCTCTCTTTTTCTTTTGGGTAGCTCCCCTTGCTAATGGGGGTTAAGAGGGATTATATAGAGGCTTTGGGACGAGTTTAGGAGGGCTAGGGCTTCATTAATTCGTGCTTCTAGAAGGTTTCACGCATCCCAAGGCGGCTTAAGTTGTTTTAGGGTGAATTAGGGTTTGAGAGAGAGGGTGGGCGCCCATGGGGTGGCGCCCACATGGACTGCGCAGTCTGGGCGCCCACAGGGTGGCGCCCAAGTGGAACTCAGGGCTGGGCGCCACATGGGTGGCGCCTAAGTGGAGTCGGTTCATCTGCAGTGCATGGTCCCTATGTTTGCGTGGTCCCGGTCTACTTTCAAGCCATTCTAGTGGAATTCGGAAGGTGGGCACCCACCATGAGGTGCCTAGGTGGCCCTGGGCAGTATGGGCGCCCAGCATGGGGCGCCTATGTGGAATTCAGCAGCCTGGGCGCCACCTGGGTGGTGCCTAGGTGATTTTGACATCTTCTTGCGACAAACTTCGGAAGCTCATAACTTTTGACCCGCTTATCGGATTTGGACGTTCTATATATCGTCGGAAAGCTCTCGGAATGTAGAATCTTGTGGTCTGTAAATCCTAATATTCAGAGGTCAGGGAAAGTAAGGGATACTCGGATCAATGATTCTAACCTTTTAACCCATGTTAATCATATTGTACTTAGGCAAACTATGTGTAGTTTCTCTAAGAATAACCTGAGTGTGTTCTATATAGTCTGGAAAGGGTTTGGAATAGTGTTGTAGCCCATGCCTGGTATGAGTAGTGGGTCGAACTCGAGATCTCAACGCGATTCGGCCTTTTCTCTCACAATTTCTATGAATTGTCGAACTAAGTCTAAAATTATCAATAAGCATCTTCATCGTCATTAATTAATCTAAATTATGCCAGTAACCATTCAATTTTGGGTGAAATGGGGGCATCATTATATATGATAAGTGTTTAAGGCTATCATAGGGGGCCAAAATGAGGTGTCTACAGGTAGGCCTCGTGGATAGGTTTTCAAGACTTTTTGACCTACTTGACTTAGGGATCAACTATCTAGAAGGCCATAAACCATATCCAGGATACAATCCCTCAATCTCATCAATCAAGTACAGCAAAAATACTATCCATAAGATAGAAATCAGCAACTACATGCAACAAAATAATCTACCACAAGAGGATAAGCAGATTATACCTTTGGAGCTCGGTAGTGCTTTAATCGAGGAGAAGACAATTAACTAGAACAAGAACTCTTCTTGAAGCAATTAGAGATCTCCAAGACCTTGTTGTCTTCCATGCTATGACCCTCTATCAGATCTCTTTTCTCAAGAAAATGGTGGAATCTCCCAGAGAAAACCTTACTAGAAACTCTGAGGATCTAGAAGGCAACTAGAAGAGAGAAGAGGAGAAGTAGAGTTGTGCAACACTTGCACTAGAGGCTCTTGGGCGTGAGATACTTGTTATGGACGTCCAAGGGGTGTTTCCCCTTATATAGTCCTCATGCAACCTCCTTTTCTTACTTCTCTTACTAATTGCATAAGAAGTCTCACTTCCATACAAATTAGTAACTTCTCATGCTACTATTACCACTATTAGAAGTCCCACTTCAAATAGAAATAGTATGTTTCTAATTCCTTCCTTTTAGAGTTCAAGTAAAAATAGAATCTTTCTAATATCTTGGGCTAGCGTGGGGACTACTAAGGATTCCTTAGAAAGTTGGCTTCAACTAGGACACGCGACCCCACATCTCATGTGCAATCCGGGCCCACAGTTAATTGCAAATAATACCGCTATATAAATGCAATTGAACTCCAGTCTTAGGAATAAATTACAATGAAGACCCTAACATTACTAGAAAAAAGGGTTTTTATATCGGTTGCAAAAACTGCCCTATATCGGTTTTTCATATAACCGATATAATATCTTCAGTCAAGGTATTTTATATCGGTTAATATTTTTTTATATCGGTCAATTTTTTTTTATATCGGTTACACAAGAACCGACATAATAATCTCTATATATAATATCGGTTAGGAAAATATGTGATATTAATTTCAATATTTTATATCGGTTATTATAAAACCGATATTATAGGCAAATATTTTATATCGGTTGTATACATATATATTTTATATCGGTTGTATACACATATTTTATATCGGTTATTATGGAACCGATATTATATATACGTATTTTATATTGGTTCTTTCCCTCCTTTTTATTTTTCCTTCTTCCCTCCCTTTTCAGGACGTCCTGCGGCTAACCGCAAGTGCACATGCGGCTAACCGCCAGTTATATATAATATTTTATATCGGTTATTATGAAACCGATATTATATATCCAATGATTTTACATCGGTCTTAGAATCCCTTAATCGCCCACGCGGGCTCGATCAGTACGTTTCTTTCCCTCCTTTTTATTTTTCCATTCCTCCCTTCTCTTTCTTTCTCCATCATTCCTTCTTTCCTCTCACTCTCGCCCTCTTCTCTCCTCACTCTCGCCTCTCTTCCCAGCGCCTCTCTCCCTCCAATAACCCCTTTCCTCTCACTCTCGCTCTCTTCTCTCCTCACTCTCGCTCTCTCTGCTCTTCTCTCACTGTCGCTTTCTCTACTCTCTCTGCTCTCCCTATCTCTCTCGCTCACTCTCGTTCTGCTATCTGCTATTGTGGATGAGAAGAGAAGAGAGGATGTTAATGTGGATGAGAAGAGAGGGAGGAGTCTCTTTTACTATTTTGCTGAAGCAAGGAGCATCCTGAGAAGAAACCCCTTACTATGTGTATGAATGGAGGTTGGTTCTTCTTCTTTTGCTACTATTTTATAAGTGGGTCTTTTTATCTCCTTTTTTTCCTGTTTAATTTTTGGGTTGTAAAGATGAGACATTGGAGTTCTTTTTTTCGCAATTTTGGGTCATGGACCTTTTTTTTTATTTCTCTCCTAACCATCTAGTCTTTTTGTTAGTTCTATCTCAATTTCAAAATGGTTGTTTCTTTATTTCCTTTTTTTACTTTTATTTTTGGATTCTTGCTGATGGTACCTATGGTTATGGTTATGGTTATGTTTTTTTTTCCCTAACTTGTATAATTTGTTTGGGCTTGTTAGCTCTACTCAGTATTTTCATTCCAGGATGAAGCTTTATGTGCCTCTTTGACAGTGTAGTTTCTATTGACTGTCAATGTTTCTCAATCTGTTTTAACCTGTTACGTTTGGACGTTTGGTTATTTGGGTTTTATGGTATGGGATTTTGGTTGGCACTGTAGGTGTTTTGGAAGGGAGCTAGCCGCCAGACCCACGGTCAGCTTTCCAGGAAGCCTATTCTCTCAAGATGATTTTCAGCACGTCCTGCAGCTAACCGCCAGTGCACCTGCGGCTAACCGCTAGTCCACCTGCGGCTAGCCGCAGTGCTAACTGTTGGAGTTCGGTTTGATTTCCAGAGACAAGTTTTTTAGAACACCTTCTTGCGATGACCCCTGCGGTTGCCCCACGGCTAGCCCCCAACTATTCCTGCGGCTAGCCGTGAGCCAACCTGATTCAATTTTCTGAGAGGTAGACGTCGTGGATGGGGTGTGTTAGTGTTTTGTTTATTTCGGTTTTCACTTTTTGGTTGGTGATGGTGTTTGTTTTGTTGGTTTTTGTTTGTTTTGGTTTGGGAAGAGGTTTTGGAAGATGGTTTTTTTTTTCTTGGTCACAGGGGAGCAATTGAGCTAGTTGTTATCCTCAAATGCACAATTTACAGTAAGTGGGACATGAATAGTCACTTCAACGCACAATTATATCTCTGCACAATTATTGAGCTAGTTGTTATTCGTGACAAACCCAACTTATTGAATAGTTCATTGGGGCCGTGCAGTTGTCATCAAATTTTGTGTGCAGCTGCATTACTCTTCTCAGGCATTTGTTTGTCATTAGTTCTTTTTATTTCATCTTATTAATGTCAGTCATTTTTTTTCTGTGGATTATCTACATTACTCTTCTCTGTGGGTTAATTTTTTTAAATATTTGTATCTGGTTTAATTGTGAATTTTTGAACTTGGTTGCTTTTGTATTGTTGTTTGGTGAATCTCTGTCCATGGATTTATTTCTACAAATCTTCAGCCAATCTGAAAGCTTTGCCCAAACGAGAATAACCAAGGTTGGAAACAAGGATATTCAGTTCGTTTGGTGCACACCAACCCAGGTCTCTCTCACATTAATTGGTTGTACATTAATTGGTTGTAATATTAGCATTATATGGTAATGACTTTCTGATTATTGCTTGTCTGTAGCATTTTATTGGGCTATTCAGAAATGGACAAGTCTTGGATGTCATTGAATCGGTTTTCTATTGCATACGGGGAAGGGGTTGAAAGTTTTTTTATGTTTGCCAAAAAGAAGTTTGGTGATGGGAATCCCATACCATGTCCATGTAAAACATGTGGGAATCTCAATAAATTTGTAGCTAAGGATGTTGAGTACCATCTTTTTTTCCATGGTATCGATCGAAGTTATACTAGGTGGATATGGCATGGAGAAGCATCTCCTGGTGAAGCTCCCTCAAGTGTGCCTTTAAATAGGTCCACCAAACACCATTTTGGGAGTGATGTCCCAGATGATACTACACCCCCAGATGATGCTGCAAGCTCATTAAAATTGGCTCAGACCGCTTGTGACCAGTATTCATCAAATCCTAAAAAGTTTCAAAGAATTCTTGCAGAGGCTGAGGAACCTTTATACAAAGGTTGTCTAAAGTTTACCAAATTATCTGCAGTAGTTACATTGTTTAATGAGAAAGCAAGGAGTGGGTGGTCTGACATAAGCTTTTCACGGTTGTTGAAAATCATTGGAGACATGTTACCCGACGATAATAATTTACTGCCCGAAGTATGAAAGAGGTTAAAAAGACATTGTCTGTGTAGGGGATGAGCTATGAGAAGATAGACGCATGTCCAAATGATTGCGTGCTTTATAGAAAGGGATCTGATAATGAGAATAAAACTAGTTACCCTACTTGTGGTGAGTCAAGATACAAAGTGAATAAGAACCTGACTGAGCAACGTAAGGGGGTGCAGGCAAAAGTTCTATGGTATTTTCCACCTATCCCTAGGTTTAAGAAATTATTTCAGTCGGTATAGACATCGAAATAGATGACTTGGCACGCTGATGAGAGATTGGTTGACGATAAGTTACGCCACCCAGCTGACTCCCCCGCATGGAAGTTGGTAGATGATAAATGGCCAGAGTTTGCACAAGAGCCAAGAAATTTGCGCTTAGCACTTTCAGCGGATGGGGTCAATCCACATGGTTCGATGAGCAGCAAGTATAGTTGTTGGCCAGTAATGTTAGTCACTAATAATCTCCCGCCTTGGTTGTACTTGAAAAGAAAGTTTGTGATTTTAACGATGTTGATATCGGGTCCACGACAACCTGGAAACGACATCGATGTTTACCTAGAACCATTAATCGATGACTTGAAAACACTATGGGATACAGGGGTTAAAGCTCATGATGCTTACCGACAAGAGGCTTTTACGTTGAAAGCAATGTTGTTGTGGACCATTAATGATTTCCCTGCATATGGTAATTTGTCTAGTTGTGTTGTAAAAGGCTATCATGGTTGCCCCATATGTGGCGAAGAGACACAATCATGCAGATTAAAACATTCAAGGAAGAATGTATACATGGCCCATCGAATGTTCCTTCCAGAAGATCATCCCTTTCGGAAACAGAAAAAATCATTTAATGGTGAGCAAGAGTTTCGAAAAGCACCAATGATTTTGACTGGTGAAGAAGTGGCAGAAAAGGTTAATGGAATCAAAACCTTGTGGGGGAAACCGTACCAAAAGAGAAGCCCGAGAAAAAGAAAAAAAATCAAAAAGATCGACTTCATTGAAGAGGAAGCGAGTGGAAGATGGTAGTGATGATGGTGCTAGAATTTGTTGGAAGAAGAAGTCAATTTTCTTTAACCTCGACTACTAGAAATACTTGCTTTTTCGACACAACTTGGATGTGATGCACATAGAGAAAAATGTTTGTGAGAGTCTTATTAGAACCTTGCTGAATATTCCAGGTAAAACAAAGGATGGACTGAATAGTCGCCTTGATTTGCAGGATATGGGTTTAAGGGATGAACTGGCACCTGATGTAAGTCAGAATAGAGCGTACTTACCACCAGCTTGTTTCTCATTATCCAGAGAAGAGAAATTCAGTGTGTGTGAAACATTGCATAAGTTAAAAGTTCCAGATGGATACTCATCAAATTTCAGAGCATTGGTTTCTATGCAAGACTTAAAGTTGAGGGGTATGAAATCTCATGATTGCCATGTGTTGATGCAGCAATTACTTCCTGTTGCTATATGATTCGTGCTACCAAAACATGTGAGAGTTGTACTTATCAGATTTTGCTCATTTTTTAATGAGTTATGTGCCAAGGTAGTAGATGTACCTCGATTGCTTGAAGTTCAGAAGAATCTGGTGGTCACCTTGTGTTTGCTAGAAAAATATTTCCCACCATCATTCTTTGATATTATGGTTCATTTAACCGTCCATCTCGTTCGAGAAGTCCAGATTGGGGGCCCTGTTTGTTTGCGATGGATGTATGGATTTGAGAGGTATGAATAACTTTAAATATTCTTCAAGTGCAATTTACTAATTTAAATTATTTAAAGTAATCAATGGTTTACTATCTTTTAGGTATATGTCGGTTTTAAAAGGTCAAGTAAGAAATCGTTACCGTCCAGAAGGTTGCATGGCAGAGTGTTATATTGCGGAGGAAGCGGTTGAATTTTGTAGTGAGCACTTCTCTAGATTGGATGCAGTTGGAATTCCACCATTTGAAGATAAAACTTACCCTGAAATTGTGACTGGAAAGAAACCTCCAGGAGGTGATTTTGTTGAAGTTGATGCTAAGTCCTTGGAGCAAGCACATTGTTATGTATTGCACAACACAAGTGGTGTTCAACCCTATATTGAGTAATTGTATTTTAACTTCTTGACTTACAAATTAAAGCATTACACTAGTTTTAGAGCTAACATGCGGTTCGTATGGAAAACTATGCAGGAGACACATGAACCACGTAAAGAAAACATTTCCTCGGCAGTCCAAAATTCAGAAATGGTTACAAGATGAACATAACAGTTCTTTTAGCTCTTGGCTAAAAAATGAGGTAACAATTGTCAATCATAAGACTTGTGTTGTGTCTATTTACTAAATGTGACTAACTTTCTTAGGAACACAGGTTTTTGAAGATCGGCGTGTCACCGGTAACAACATCTCAGAAATCTTGAGATGGGTATCACAAGGTCCTCGTATACATGTTATAAAATATCATAGTTATACCATTAATGGATCTCATTTTACCACAAAGGATCGTGATGCTTCACATGTCACTCATAATAGTGGTGTAAGTCTAGTGGCCACGGCGATGAACGTGTCTAGTGCAAAGGATAATAATCTTGTTTTCTGTGAATCAGGGTACTATGGTGTTATTGTGGAAATATGGTTGATTGATTATAGTCATTTCAAAATCCCATTGTTCAAGTGTGATTGGGTTGACAACAAGACTGGCTTTAAGGTAGATGAGCTGGGATTCACCATAGTTGATCTTGCTAGAATTGGTTATAAATCTGATTCTTTCATTTTAGCCTCTCAAGCAAGGAAAGTCTTCTATGTACCTGATCCAGTCAATCATAAATGGTCCATTGCTCTAGCAACTCCTGAAAGAACCTATAATGTTGATGACAATGAAGAAGTCCTCTTTGATGCTGGCATTGAAGATCAAACTCGTCATGAAGTAATGCAATTAGATGAACCATTGGATGCTATAAATGAATCTGAGGCAATGTACACGCGTGAAGATGCTGAGGGGACTTGGACTGACATTAATATTTGAAAATGTATAAAAATTGTGTTTTTTGTGTAAGTGTTTCTTATTGCTAAATATTCCCTTATGTACTTGTTTGTAAGAAGCATATATAGGTTATTTGAACTGATGTCACACTTAGTGGTAGTGTTAGTAGGCTATGCGTTGCATTGTTGTATGTATTACCTATTCCATGACATACACAATATATTTATTGATATGTATATTTTCTTTTTTCACAGCTAGTAATGGATCCAAAAAGGCATTTTTGTGAATCACAGGACAACATAAGTAATGTTGGTGAACCCCGCATTCAAAAAAAAAAAGGAAAGCTAGGGGGACAACTTTAATGCTTGAGTTGACCAAGAATTGGGATGGAAATGTAATTACTGTTGAGTATGATCAAAAGGGTAGGCCTACACCACAAGAAGTATGCAGGAAAATAGCTGGTTATGAAGGGGCTTTGGCAGGAGTGATGGTCCCACTTAACGCAGTTAGTGATTGGCATAAATTGAAAGATCTTAGGGAAGGGCAACTGGAAAGGGATTTATGGGATACAATGAAGGTAAATAAATATGTGATTTCCTTTTACTTTTGGAAGACCTTAGAATAATATGTGCCTTACTAAGCTATTTGTCGTTTTTACTATTTAATTCATTTGGTATAGACCAAATTTGGTATAAACTCCCTAGTTACCACAAGTAGGCCCCTCTATCATTATCCATGGATCAATTGGAATAAATCTGTCCCATCCAATCTTAGATCCACATCTTATTGTCCTTGATTCCCAATTAATCACAGTGATCATCAGTACCATCTAATTAACTCTTAATCGAGATGGGTGCGCACATACTAATGATAAATCCATGAATTGGCATAAGGGGATAATGTAGATAGATTTCATCTTGATCATTGTATGTTCCCACAGTCCTACTACCACGTACCCAAGACACCGAGGTGTTGACCTATAGTTGGCCTCACTCATTTGTGACTCAAAGGAAATGAATAGATAGAAACTTGAGTTCATCAATGTCTCAGGATTGAGAGCCTATTGCTAGGGAATTATGAGAGCAATCTTTAAATCAAGACAGTATTGTTAGTTTTATGGTCTCAATACCAAGGGTATATGATGTAATAAATTGATTCATTTCTTTATTTATCAATACAATCATGATTTCTTTTCATGAGATGAATGGTGTTTAATTATATACTTGCACATAACCAATACGAATGACATAATGGTTCATGAGATGAACCGGAGTCCACAAGTATACTAGATGTAATACATGTGTATGGATGAGATCCATATACAAGAGACATGTATTGCAAATCTTATACTTAAATATCTTCACAACCAGTGATGAGATTGGACATCTCATCTGACAAGGTTGCAGCACTTTGATCACTGTGAGATAGTGTGATTTGTCTCGATCATCGGAATGTAAGATTCTGGATCTTGGTGCGGGTACATTGGATGTATTAAAGGACCATGAGAAGCACCTTATATACACTGTCTTTATTTTAAGGTCTGCCCTCATAATTCCCTAGCAATAGGCTCATAATCCTGAGACAATAATGAACTCAAGTTTCTATCTATTCATTTGCTTTTTGAGTCACCAATGAGTGAGGCCAATTGTAGGTCAACACCTCGGTGATTTGGGTACGTGGTAGTAGAGCTGTGGGAACATTTAATGGTCAAGATGGAATCTATCTTTAATATCCCCTTGTGCCAATTAATGGATTTATCATTGGTAAGTGCGCACCCATTCTAATTAAGAGTTAATTGGACCGGTACCAAATGATCACTATAATTAATTGGGGCTCAAGGATAATAAGATATGGATCTAATTTGGTGGACAGGTCCATTTGATCCATGGATATAGATGGAGGGGCCTACTTGTGGTACTGAGGAAGTTTAGGGTCTTCATTGTAATTTATTCCTAAGACTGGAGTGCAATTGCATTTATATAGTGGAGTTATTTGCAATTAATTGTGGGCCCGGATTGCACATGAGATGTGGGGTCGCGTGTCCCAGTTGGAGCCAGCTTTCTAAGGAATCCCTAGTGGTCCCCACGCTAGCCCAAGTTATTAGAAAGATATTAATTCTACTTGAACTCTAAAAGGAATGTTACTATTTCTATTTGAAGTGAGACTTTTAATAGTGGTAATGGTAAGCTATTAATTATTAATGGAAGTAGGACTTCTATTTTAATTAGAAAGGAGAAAGCTACTAATTGTTGTGGAAGTGAGACTTCTATGGCAACTAGCAAGGGAGAAGTTTACTATTTTGTAATGGGAGTTAAACTTCTATTTCAAATAGGAAAAGAAGTGGAATGGAGGGCTATATAAAGAGGAACAACCCCTCTTGGTCGTGCATAATACATAGAGCAACTTCAGCCCCTTTGTGCAAGTGTTGCACAAGTTCTTTTCCTCTCTAAGTTCTCCTCTCTTTCACCTTTAGTTCCTTAGAGTAACTAGTTAGGTTTTCTCTTGGAGATTCCACCATCTTCTTGAGAAAAGAGATCTAATACGGGTGATAGTGTGGAAGATCAAGAGGAGTTGGAGATTCTGAATTGGATAGTGAAGGAGTTCGTCATCAAAGGAAATAACTCAAATTCTCCATTAGAGCACTACAAAGCTCCAAAGGTATATCTACATCCTTGTATGTTGTGGATTTCGTGGTTGCATGTTTAGGTGTTGTTTTCTATCTTATAGATAGTATATATTGTTGTACATGATTTATGAGTTTGAGGGATTGCATCCTGGATTGGGTTTTTGATTGCCTTCTAAAGAGATGATCCCTGCACAAGTGGGTCAAAAGTTTTTGAAACCTATCTGGAAGGCCCACCTATATTCCAACAATTGCTATCAGAGCCATACCTCATCTCTAATCATGTTAGTCAGCATGCTTGCTCCAATCTTTGCATGAGATGCGAAGAAGATGAAGCAAGGGGTATGCAAGGATCAGTTTTGATGAATTTACTTGGTTTTATAGTAGATTTATGTTTGAATAGTCACAAAAGGGTTTAATAATGATGGAAGGATAATAGGAAGCCATTGGAACACTTTGGAAGTGATTTGGGGAAGAATTGACACTAAACAGAAAACCCATGTTGCAGGTTTTCACCAGTCTGGTCGACCTGGCCCCGTGCTCGGTCGACCGACTGACTTGCAGGTTGCAGAAACTGTTTTTTCAGTTTCAGGTCTTTTCTTTCATCCTATTTTTCCAGCATTATTTGGCAGCCTGTTTTTGTGATTTGTATGGTTGTATGAGATACTAACTTGCAGATGATCATGTTCTCTCCATATGGCCTACAAGTCTTTTGCTTTCTTTTTATGGTTATTGGTTTATTTGAGGCTAAGTGTAAAGGGCATCATGGTTTCCTTGGTTTCCCGTGAAAGGGCAAGGCATGGTGAATTTCCCTACATCCCTTTTATTTCCATGTTTAGATTACCATGTAAGTCTCATAATTGAGGCATAGGAATTTATGTGATTTTTCTAAATTTGTAAATTCTGGCGATGTCCGAGACAAAGAAGGAAAGCGATGTTGGACTCCTAATCAAAGAGTTTGAAGATTACCAAAAGGAGTTTTGGAGTTGCCAAAAGAGTTTGAGGAATTCCAAAGTTTTGGAAAGTCTAGAAGTCCAAGAAGTCTGTTCCGCTAGGGCCATGTGGAGGAGTGGACTAGTTTCTAATTTCAGCACTTTCTATTTATGGATGCATGCTTAATTTAGAATATTTCCAAATCTGATCCAAACATAGCAAGTTAATAAAATTGGTCAAATCAAATTAATTTTTGGAAAGAGTTCTAATTAGTGTTGATGACCCATGAGATGGATACATTGGTAACACTAATTTAGAAACTAGACTTTCCTTAAGATAACTTGACTTGGAACCAATCTTTGATCATATCATGAGATGATTTGATGTTCATATGTATACATGTGGGCCCTAATACCTTACAAGGAAATCCTCAATTCTAAAATATTAAGTGGGAGCGGGGCATTTATATTTAGAAATCCCCATGGTTTTCCACCATAGGTCCATTGTAAGGAAAGTATTAGCCTCGTGCCATCTTGAGAATGGTCGTTCCCCACGGAGGGCTTTTACTTGTCTGGTTACTAGATATGGATCTCCTATGGATAGTGTTGGTGAGACGGGGCGGGGGGCCACTCCCCAAGGAGGAGCTGCTCGCAACGGTTGTCATGCAATGCTAGTTGGTGGGTCACACTTAACTAAAATAATGATGTAGTATCCCCAAGGATTTGCCTTATTTATTTTAGAAACCGAAGATAATCGGGAGTCATTCGTTATTTGGTATGAGATACCTAGATAATAATGAATGAAGGGGATCATGGATAGCTAGTCTTAATTCGGATTTTGACCAACTTTGATCCGCACCAATCTAGGTGGTATTTGCACTCCCCAAGGAGGCATACCCTGGGGATTGGGATTCCGATGTATTCTGAATTTAGTGGTTATGAGGATTCCATATAAATTTGGTAGAATACTAAACCCTAATGTCATTTAAATTCATTAATTGAATGTATGGTTATATGCTGCAGTATTACAGCATGTATTCGAATACTTTCAATCCACTTGCGACCATCCTCAACCAGAATGAGTTGGTGGGATCCAATTATGTAGACTAGAAACGGAACCTGGATATTGTCCTGACAGCTTCAGGATATAAATATATCCTTACCAAACCCCTCCTAGATGAGCCATTGCCGGAAGCATCACAGGAAGAAAATGAACTTTACACCAAGTGGGCCAAAAATAATGAGATGGCCAGATGTTATATACAGGCATCCATATCTAGTGTTTTGCAACACCAACATCAATCTTTTAAGACTGCATATGATATTATATCAAACTTAAAGGAGATGTTTGCGGAACAAGGCAGGCCTGCTAGACAAGCTACTATGAGGGTGCTTATAAGCACCAAGATGGCTGAAGGCACACCAGTACAGGACCACATGTTGAAAATGATGGACTCATTGAATGAGTTAGATGTACTTGGGTTGCGATTGATGCAGAATTGCAGATTGACATAATCCTTGAGTCACCACCAGAGTCATTCAATAATTTCAAGGTCAACTATAATATGAATAAGATGAATTTGACTCTAGCTGAGCTTTCAAGTCAACTGGTGGTGACTGAAGGGATTATGAAGAAGAAGCCAACTGCCCTGATGACAGAAAAGTCATTTGCCAAGTCCAAACCGAAAGGCAAAGGGCGGAAAGGCAAGAAGAAATCAGTTCCGAAGGGTCCTAAGGTGGAGAATAGTCCTAATGGTGGTGTTAGCAAGGCTAAGGGGTCAGGGACAAAAGGAAAGTGTTTCCATTGTGGTATGACAGGACATTGGAAGAGGAATTGTCCAGATTATCTGTCTAAGAAGAAGACCTCAGGTATGATTGAGTCACTTGTTTCTGAAGTTAGTTTTGCAACTGGTACTTCAGAATCTTGGTGTGTGGACTTCTGGGCAACTAATCACGTATGTAATTCGTTGCAGGGGTTCAATGAAACCAGGAAACTCAGTGACGGCGAAATCATTGTCAACCTAGGATCTGATGCTAAGGCGGATGCAGTCTCAGTAGGAGTTATTACTTTATGTTTTCAAGATAATAAGTTGGTTTTGTCAGATACTCTATATGTACCGTTTTTAAGGCGGAATTTAATTTCAGTTTCTAGTTTGGTGAATAAAAGTTATTCTATTACTTTTGGTACTAAAGTTGTCATAAAGAGGAACGGTACTTTTATATGTTCTGGCAAGGTAACCAATGGGCTTTATCTGTTAACTCCCACAATGTATGAGATACATAATACCGAAATAATTAATAGACCATCATTAAAGAGAAGGTCGCCTTCATCTAATCCAACAAAACTTTGGCACTTGAGGATAGGTCATCATATAAACCTAAATAGGATTGACAGGCTAGTGAAAGATGATATCTTGCCTTCATTGGTGGTAGAACCAATGCCTGTCTGTGAGTCCTGTCTGGAAGGCAAAATGACCAAAAGACCCTTTTCATCCAAGGGCAATAGGGCCAAAGATTTATTTGAATTAGTGCATACTGATGTGTGTGGGCCCATTAATGTCAAGGCCAGAGGAGGATATGAATACGTCATCACTTTCACAGATGATTATTCAAGATATGGATACATATACCTTATGCACTGCAAGTCCGAGGCTTTTGAAAAGTTCAAAGAGTTTCGAGCGGAAGCAGAAAAGCAATTAGGTAAAAGTATCAAGACTCTTCAATCCGATCGAGGAGGGGAATATCTCTCTGGTGATTTTATGGCACACTTATCAGAAAATGGGATTCTATCCCAGTTGTCTGCTCTTGGTATGCCTCAACAGAATGGAGTAGCGGAAAAAAGGAACCGGACTCTTTTAGATATAGGTCTATGTTGAGTTTCTCAGGATTACCTATATCCTTTTGGGGATATGCCTTGGATATTACGATGTACATACTAAACTCGTACCATCTAAGTCTGTACCTAAGACTCCCCGGGAGTTGTGGTCTGGGCGAAAGCCTAGTCTACAACATTTACACATTTGGGGTTGTCTGGCACACGTGCTGAAGGTAAAGACAGATAAATTGGAAACGAAGTCGGAAGTATGCACGTTTGTAGGATATCCTAAAGGTACCAAAGGTTGATTATTCTATAATCCCAGAGAGCAGAAAGTGCTGGTAAGCCCCAATGCGGTTTTTCTGGAGGAAGATTATATGATGGACCGGAAATCTTTAGAAAAGGTGATCTTGGAAGAGATTCAAGAACAATCAATTCTAAATCCAAGTATGACCGAACTTGAGGAAGAACCGCCCTTACCAGACCCAGTAGTTACACCAGTGCCTCGTCGTAGTGGGAGAATAATCAGCCCCCCTGATAGGTTCTCATTCTTGGGAGAGTCTTAAGAGGCAATCCCGGAATAACTGGAACAAGATCCTTGCAACTATGATGAAGCAATTAATGACATAGATTCAGGACATTGGCAAGATGCTATGAAAGTTGAGATGGAGTTTATGTACTCTAATCAGGTCTGGACACTTGTGGACCTGCCTACAAGAGAAAGAGAGGACCAGATGGAAGAGTTGAGACCTTTAAGGCCAGGCTTGTTACGAAAGGGTATACTCAGAAAGAGGGTATCGATTATGAGGAAACCTTCTCGCCGGTAACCTTGCTCAAGTCCATCCGGATACTCTTATCCATTGCGGCTCATCTCGATTACGAGATTTGGCAAATGGTTGTCAAGATGGCGTTTCTCAACGGCCATCTTGAGGAAGACATCTATATGATGCAATCAGACGGTTTTATAGCAAGTAACCAAAAGCAAAGAGTTTGCAAGCTGCAGAAGTCCATTTATGGACTGAAGCAAGCATCCCGAAGCTGGAACATCCGTTTTGACCGGGCAATCAAATCATTTGGTTTTAGTCAAGATCCGGATGAGTCATGTGTGTACATGAAAAATGAAGGTGACATGGTAGTTTTTCTGGTTTTAGATGTCGATGACATCCTTCTCCTTGGGAAAGATATAGGAATTTTGTCAACGGTAAAAGTTTGGTTAGCAAAGACTTTTGATATGAAGGACTTGGGAGAAGCTAGTTACATCCTAGGGATCAAACTCCATCAAGACAGAAAAAATAGGATGATTGGCTTATCTCAAACTGCTTACATAGATAAGGTACCGTACGGTTTCCTATGCAGGACTCCAAGAAGGGTATCACACCTTTTAGGCATGGAGTGCACTTTTCCAAGGATCAGGGTCCCAATACCCCAGAGGAAAATGAGCAAATGAGAGCAATTCCATACGCTTCGGCTGTTGGTAGGCTCGTGTATGCTATGCTATGTACTAGACCGGATTTCTGTCATGCAGTGGGCTTAGTCAGCAGATATCAGTCTAACACAGGTCCTGACCATTGGACTGCTGTAAAATGTATCCTCGAGTACTTGAGAAGAGCTAGAGATTACATGTTGATTTACGATAGTGATGAGCAGATTCCAATTGGATACACAGATTCTGACTTCATGTCAGATAAGGATTCCAGGAAATCCACCTCTGGTTAAGTGTTTATGCTTGGCGGAGGAGCTGTCAGCTGGAGAAGTATTAAACAGGAATGTACCGCTAATTCCACTTCTGAGGCTGAATATGTAGCGGCTTGTGAAGCAGCTAAAGAAACAGTATGGCTCAAAAGATTCCTTTTGGAACTTGGAGTGGTACCTTTGGCGCGACAGCCGCTCACTGTTTACTGTGACAGCAGCGGGGCAGTCGCTCAGTCCAAGGAACCCAGGAGCCATAAAAGCCAAAAGCACGTACAGAGGAAGTATCACTTGTTCAGAGAGATTGTGCAGAGGGGTGATATTGCAATCACCAAGATAGCTTTTGCGGACAATCTGACAGATCCTTTTACTAAGCCTTTGACCACCAAGGTTTTTTAGCAGCAAGTAGACGGGATGGGCATGAGATGCAATCCTGATTGGCATTGAGCCCAAGTGGGAGATTGTTAGTTTTATGGTCTCAATACCAAGGGTATATGATGTAATAAATTGATTCATTTCTTTATTTATCAATACAATCATGCTTTCCTTTCATGAGATGAATGGTGTTTAATTATATACTTGCACATAACCAATACGAATGACATAATGGTTCATGAGATGAACCGGAGTCCACAAGTATACTAGATGTAATACATGTGTATGGATGAGATCCACATACAGGAGACATGTATTGCAAATCTTATACTTAAATATCTTCACAACCGTTGATGAGATTGGACATCTCATCTGACAAGGTTGCAGCACTTTGATCACTATGAGATAGTGTGATTTGTCTCGATCATCGGAATGTAAGATTCTAGATCTTGGTGCGGGTACATTGGATGTATTAAAGGACCATGAGAAACACCTTATATACACTTTCTTTATTTTAAGGTCTGCCCTCATAATTCCCTAGCAATAGGCTCATAATCCTGAGACAATAATGAACTCAAGTTTCTATCTATTCATTTGCTTTTTGAGTCACCAATGAGTGAGGCCAATTGTAGGTCAACACCTCGGTGATTTGGGTACGTGGTAGTAGAGCTGTGGGAACATTTAATGGTCAAGATGGAATCTATCTTTAATATCCCCTTGTGCCAATTAATGGATTTATCATTGGTAAGTGCGCACCCATTCTAATTAAGAGTTAATTGGACCGGTACCAAATGATCACTATAATTAATTGGGGCTCAAGGATAATAAGATATGGATCTAATTTGGTGGACAGGTCCATTTGATCCATGGATATAGATGGAGGGGCCTACTTGTGGTACTGAGGAAGTTTAGGGTCTTCATTGTAATTTATTCCTAAGACTGGAGTGCAATTGCATTTATATAGTGGAGTTATTTGCAATTAACTGTGGCCCCGGATTGCACATGAGATGTGGGGTCGTGTGTCCTAGTTGGAGCCAGCTTTCTAAGGAATCCCTAGTGGTCCCCACGCTAGCCCAAGTTATTAGAAAGATACTAATTCTACTTGAACTCTAAAAGGAAGGTTACTATTTCTATTTGAAGAGAGACTTCTAATAGTGGTAATGGTAAGCTACTAATTATTAATGGAAGTAAGACTTCTATTTTAATTAGAAAGGAGAAAGCTACTAATTGTTGTGGAAGTGAGACTTCTATGGCAACTAGCAAGGGATAAGTTTACTATTTTGTAATGGGAGTTAAACTTCTATTTCAAATAGGAAAAGAGGTGGAATGGAGGGCTATATAAAGAGGAACAAACCCCTCTTGGTCGTGCATAATACATAGAGCAATTTCAGCCCCTTTGTGCAAGTGTTACACAAGTTCTTTTCTCCTCTAAGTTCTCCTCTCTTTCACCTTTAGTTCCTTAGAGTAACTAGTTAGGTTTTCTCTTGGAGATTCCACCATCTTCTTGAGAAAAGAGATCTAATACGGGTGATAGTGTGGAAGATCAAGAGGAGTTGGAGATTCTGAATTGGATAGTGAAGGAGTTCGTCATCAAAGGAAAGAACTCAAATTCTCCATTAGAGCACTACAAAGCTCCAAAGGTATATCTACATCCTTGTATGTTGTGGATTTCGTGGTTGTTTAGGTGTTGTTTTCTATCTTCTAGATGGTATATATTATTGTACATGATTTATGAGTTTGAGGGATTGCATCCTGGATTGGGTTTTTGATTGCCTTCTAAATAGATGATCCCTGCATCAAGTGGGTCAAAAGTTTTTGAAACCTATCTGGAAGGCCCACCTATATTCCAACAAGTATTTCATAAGGTGTTTCTCATGGTCCTTCAATACATCCATTGTACCAGCACCGTGATCCAGAATCTTTCATTCGAATGATCGAGACAGATCACACTATCTTGTAGTGATCAAAGTGCTGCAACCTTATCAGATGAGATGCCTAGTCTCATCACTGGTTGTGAAGATATTTTTAGTGTAAGATTTGTGACACATGTCTTCTGTATGTGGATCTCATCCATATACATATATCACATCTAATAAACTAATGGGACCTGGTTGATCTCAAGAACCATTATGTCATATGTATTGGTCATGTGCATTAAGTAATAAAACACCATTCGTCTCACGAAAGGAAAGCATGATTTTGTTGATGAATAAAGAAATTAATCAATTTATTACATCAACTGATGGATTGAGACCATACAATCTAACAAAAAGATATAGAGAGAAAAGACAGATCCAAGCTCAAAAATGTAAATCCCAACTCCTATAGTTTTCCAATCACTCACACCAGCCCAAAACTCAGATCTAAGAAGATCGCTAACACCTAAGCCCACATCGACAAGAGAATTGCAGTAAGGAAGGGAAATCTAGAGAGAGAAAGAGGAAATTCTAAGGAAATTGAACTAGAAGGGGGATACATACCTTGATGAGAAGAGGAATAAGAGACTAATAAGATAGAGAGAACTCCTTAGGAGAAGTTGCCACTTGTAGTAGATGATCACCTTCTTCTACTTGTAGCTAGGGTTCTAGATCTAGGGTTTTTAGAGAGAGAAGGGAAGGAGATGAGAGAATTGGAGGGAAATGAGGGAAGAAGAGAGAAAATAGTGAGAGAGGTGTCATAAGTATGAAATGGGATGGTTGTAGTTTATATAGGTTGGGTTTGGCTAGGTACTAAAATACCCTTTTAGTTGACATAGGAATGAGGATAGGGCCATGGGTAGTTTGGTCTTTGGGTAGTGTTTCTAGAAGCTTCTCAAGTGGAAAACCTCTCCTAATAATTCTAATTACTAGATAGGGCCTCTAGGCAACTAACTAACTCCAAAATTATAAAAGACACCCTATGAATTCTATAAAACACACAAAAAGGTAATTAGACTAAAACTTAGGGAAAATACCTATGTACTCTTACTAATCCATACTAAGTAGTATAATTAGATACTATAGGTTATAAAATAGTATTCAAATTCAAATTGAGGGTCCACAAGGGGTGGGGCCTCACAAGTGATCTAATAATGATTATGTTATTTAAGTGGGCTATATGAGACCCCATCCTTTCTGGACCCTCACTTATTTTTGAATTTCTCTAATTATACTATATGCTATCTACTTATACTAATTGATAGGGGTTAGTAAGGGTAGTTTAGTATTTTCCTAGGGTTTTACCCTATTTTCTAGGAATTGGTCCCTTTTGGTGATTTATAGAACCTATAGGGTGTTAGATGGACTTTAATAGGTTTGTTAGTTAGTTAGAAGCCCTTACTAGTAATTAGAAACAATATGAGGGGTTTGTACATGAGAATTTGCAAACTACACCTAAAACACCAAAATAGCCCATGTACTTATCTTAAACTTAAATGAAACCAAAAGGGCAACTTAGACTTTTCCTTTTCAACACAAGTCTATATAAGAGAAGCCTCTCCCTCATTTAAATGAGCTCTTTTTTTTCTTTATTTCTCTTCTCTTCGTCATTTCGCTCCATTCTCTCCTTTCCCTCTCATTTCTCTCCTTTCCTACCAAGATTTCGCTCGAATTCTCTCATTTCCTTTCTCTTGTGGATCTAGGTTTAGGAGTTGTAGGTCTTCTTAGATCTAACATTTGGGGATTATTTGAGAGTTTGGAAGCCATTAGAGCTTTGGATATTGGATTGGAGCTTGGATTTCTAATTTCTAGCCAAGAAACCTAGCAATTGAATAAGAGGCAAGTACAATATACTTTTTTAGCATAGAATGCATGTTCTCCTTTTTTTATTCTATAATTTCAATTCATAAGGGATGATTGAATGCTGGATCTATCTTTTGAGCCTTGTTTTCATGGATCTTTGCCATTGGTGGATGAGATTTCCCATTTTGGAGATCAATGGCCTAGTTGTCAATGGATTTGTGATGGTTGGAGTGGTTTTGATGCGTATGGCTGATTTTGTGATGCTTGGACATGATTTGGATTGGTTTTGATGGGAATTGGGTCGAAATGGAGAAGTTATAGAAATTCTGAAAATTTGAATTTCGTGTGTACCCTATCGACCACCCTTGGAGGATGTCAACTGGATACACAGGGAACTCAGAAAAATAACGAGGAGCTGAAATGTCTCTTAGTCTCAGAAAAAGAATGTATCTGGTATACCGTCCTAGCCAGTATACTGACCGGGTACACTGCGCAGATTTCCCTGAAAGGCAAGTTAGGTCTTAACAACTTGCATATCCGGTCGACCTCCCTTGGAGAATGTCGACTGGACACACTATAGAAATCCATAATTTTAAATCTGTGTGCCAGATTTATGTCCATAAATCCAGGTGTATGCGGTCGACCAGGTGCCTATGATGTCGACCAGATGCACTAAACAGGATGCGACATGAGAGTCAAAATATTGTCTTTTCTAGTGTACATGGTTGACCACCCTTGGAGGATGTCGACCGAATACACTGCAGACAATGAGTTCCAGATTTGTGTACTTTGATGTTGTGATCTATTGTGGGGCCCATTGACCTTCCATGCGGGCTTCCAGTGATGTGCCAAGCATGAGTCAGGGGTCGGGCTTGACCTTGACTCAGGGGGGCACTAAAGTAGGGTCTAGTGTATTGAATGGATTTCAATTCGATCCTTAAATGTTGTCGAATATGTTTGTAACTTTAGAAGCACCAAATACACATCTCTTGGCATCTGAAACTCCATTTAGGAATTGAATTGGCTGACATGGACATGGATTTGAAAAATAGGCCATGACCTAGATTAGGCCTTTGTGATTCCTTCAATTGATTGGCATGGTTACATGGGGTATGTTAGGTTCTATTTATTGTTGTTCACTCCTCTATTTATCTATTGTTTAAACATATTAATTAATGAAAATTGGAGGACCAGAACATACGATTTCCTAGTTGTGACTCAAAATTGTGGATGGAGATCATTTGACCCGTGTCTGTGGCAAGGATGGATGGTTGTGATTACCTTAGAGAAGATTATTGTTATTATGGTTTATAAACCCATTTAAGAATGGGAAATGGATTGAACAAATTGGTTAATATACATGGAATATGATAGATTGTGATGGAAATGTACTAAGACCATGACATGGTGGATCATGATTGTGAGTGTGGATTTGGACTATGAATTGTATGTATGGATTGGACATGTATACTAGACCTTGAATGGATATGTTATGACCATACTCGCGCAGGGTTATCCTAGACAGACACGGACCTTTATTTGTTTTCTTGAGTCGGCATTGAACATTCAGTCAGTTGTTATAAGGTTAGCCTTGTACTGATCATCCTTAGTGGGAGCTATGTGTTGTTCGGCCATCATGATGAGCTATGTTTAGACGGCTAGCAGACTCCGGCAAGTATATGTTTCTTTTGTAGACGGCAGACTTCCGGTAACGTCATAAATACTTATTAGGGATTTTTATATTATTATTTAGCAGGACTTGTTATCCCTTGCATTGCACTTTATTTCCCTACCATAATTGGTTAAAAATATGGGAGAGCCGCGGCATAATATCTAGCGGTAGCCAGCTATTGTGAATGTGCCATATTGTTAGATGGAGAGTTAGAGGATTTACTTCCATATTGATTCTGTTATCCATACCTTGCACGATTGCTTAGCATTGTATATTTGTTACTCTTATGATATTGTCATCGTCTCTATTCTCTTTAATGCATACATTCTATGTTACTTATATGCTATGCTTGCCAGATCTTTGGGCCTGACCCATCTTTTGGTGCTTAGGTATGTACAATCCCCGACCCCGAGGGGGATGCTCTCGTTAAGGTGCCCGTAGCCGATGCGTACGGGTGGGGAAGGCCAAATTGGGAGGTTGAGCCGGAGACTAGAGCGCCTACACTTGGGTTTGAGTGATACTTTATTTTTTTGTTTGAGTGTCATTTGTGTGATTTATTCATATGGTCTGTACTCATTATCACTTTACATTTGAGAGTAGCTTAGACTTTCACCCTACTACATTTACCTTATGATTGGATTGATACCTTATTTGCTTCCGCATTTATATGTCATTACTTCTGTTATTTTCTATATGCTTCCGCAATTAACTATTGATTTCAAATATGGGTAAAAAAAAATTAAATTGGACCTCATTGCAGACCTACGATCTTGAAAGTTCCCGGTTTATTTGGGAAGTAGTGCGCCAAATTCGGGTACCTTGACGGTAAACTCGACATTTGAAATTGGGTTGTTACAGGCTACCTTAAGATTTGATCAAATGATATTAATTAATTATATTATGATGATTACATAAATTGCTTTATAATTCTGTCAATCATATACATTTTCATTAATTAGTGCTTAATGTGGATATCGATTTATTATTCAATGTGCATGAGACTTTACCTATGCATCATATTTGCGTGGGCTTTCTGCTAATAAAAAGCTATTTCCTTTTGTGCTCCTCTTCCTCTTCTTCGAAGCTCCAGTCCTTTCATAAAAGAAATAAAAAAGGAGTTGACCCTACTAAACTCAGCTCAACCCATTGGCAAGTCAGTGCCCAAGCCCAACTTCTACTCTCTGAATTTATCGAGCCTTTAACATAACACAAATCAAAGGAAAGTGGATTTAATTGTATAATCAACCAATATTCAAAACAATTTCATCAATGTATCAATAGATTTGGTACAATTCTCTAGAGTTCTAAGTAAATCTTTTCATGTCTCTGTGTTTGTTTGTGCGTGCCTGCTAATGACAGGAACTAAAAGTGAGGGATTAGAGGTGATGTTTTGGAAGGGTCATCAAATAATCCCTCCCCTGATAGTAAAATATTATTAACCCATCACCTTAACAAAATTACATCTTAGTGAATGTCCATGTAAATCTTTGCTTTAGATCCTTTACTCCCAATCTCTTTAGATTCTTTTGAAAAACCTTCCTTTACCACGCCCTAAACATAATGTTTTGTACTATTTATATAGTTTTTAATGTTTCCTTTGTCTTTCTCTATTAAATCTCTAGGAAAGCCACGCCCCTTTGTGTTATGGACAATTTACATAATCAAGCAAACCCCTCCTTAAGAAGATCTTATATTGTCTTGTTGATGGACTCAAGTATCTATTGGAATTGAAGAGCATGTGACTTGTACATATAGGATTAACTCTGCTGAAAAATTCAAGCTAAAAAAGATAGCATAAATAGATTCTTCCTATCTTTGCTTTAAACTTCTTAGGATGAAGTCATTCAACATAATGTTGAATATAAGATAAAAGATGGATGGTCGGTATAACAAAAAGTTTGACAAATTTCTTTCTTACAAAATAATGATTAAACCAACTAAAATGTTGAGAAAATCAAATGTGCCGACAAAACTATTGTCCAATGATCATTTTGTCATTTCCATTGTGAAGGATCCTACTCTGGTGGTTGGGCTGATCATATCTAACTAGATGACATTGGAAAACATCCACTTACAGGGTTTAGGAAGATGATTTACGTAAATCTTACATGCATTTGGAACTCTTCGACCAAAAACCCCACCCATTAAAATATAAAGAGTTTAAACCAGCTTTTTCCAAGTAATTGCCCACTTGAGTTCATTTTGAAAAAGACAAAGATCATTATCTTGAGAAAAATAATTTGTTTAATAGGTTATTGTATTTTTTATATCTTTGCACTTTTACAAAACAATTTTTATAGATTGTACAATGTCAAGTTTAGAAAGACTTCTCTCCATCTTAAATTCTTACTGTCTTAATTATCTACAAAATTACAACAAATTGCATATTTGCCGACGCACACTCCGCATCGACCATTTCAAAAACCACGTCGGGAGAGGCTTTACCAACGCACTGCAATGCGTCGGCACCACGTCGGTAGGGTTGTAAATGGGTCGGTTTCGATTCAGGTCCATGGTGGATCCGGAACCGGAACCGTTAAGGAGAATGTGGAACCGGATCCGGACCCGGAACCATTTTGGAACTGGAACTAGAACCATATATGGGACAGGTTTGGACCCGTGTCCCAGTCTAGGTAGAAAATGATATTAAAAAAACATGATTTTTATGAGAGATTTTCGAGAATTGATCGAGGCAATATGTCGGGTCTCAGGTCTACGGGTTCGAACAAATGTGGAACCAGACTCAGACCCATTTACTTACCGGGGCCTAAATAAGGACCCAGACCCAATTTTTAATTGGTCAAAACCTTCAGGTAATCGGAGAATCAGGGACCCATTTACATCCCTACACGTTGGCTACCAGATGCCGGCAAAATAATTTCTGATATATTAATGTCTAGCGTCTGGTAAAAAACGCCTTTCATCGACGCAATGGTGCATTGTCCCTTTCGTCGGAAATGTCAACATGGTTAGCACAAAACTGAATTTATTGGTCAACCTCACCTCACTGCTGATGCATAACAACGTCAGTTATACATTTGTAGACGTGTGTACTAGTGTCGGAAAAATTATTTAACGACGCATCAATAACGTGAGATATTTATAAACATTTTTTTATTATAAATTATTACCCTCTATTTTGGCGACGGTTAAACGGCGTTGGTAATACATATTTCGATGTGTTGAAGTATCGGAAAATATCTTTGACGATGAAAGAATGCAGGCATTGGTAAATAAAATCTACCATGCTTGTAACATTCTCTTTTGGCGGCACAGAAGTGCGTCGGGATATAGTTTTTCTTATCAATTGAAAAATAATTCAAAAAATGAAAAAAAAAATTATTCAATATTTTCATGTTCAAATCTACGTTTTCAAGATTGCACAAGCATAAACATTGATAAACAACAAATAACCCCACATTCATCATGAAAAAATAAAAAAGAATGAGTCGTCAATAAATTAAAACCAATCATAAAACTAGTCCATACCACATCAAATGTAACATCCCAAATCAAAAGAAGTCAAATATCTCAATAAAGTAAATCCCAACTAAAATCTTATCATCATCAAATATCCAAAATACACCATGAAACACGGCCAACTAGGAGCAAAATGAACTTGTCGAAGGGAGGACCCATGCCAATTTATATAACCATCAAATCTCTAGCTTTCAAAGGAGCCAAAACCATCCACACCGACCCGGGAAAGCAGCAACTGAGTCTGACTCTACATGCGAACATGTATAACTGCTTGATCTTGCATTTGCTTCTACAAGTCTTCATACTGTCACCGCAACTCTTGTGCTTTTAACGAATCAGCTAGCTGCTGCTATTGGCTGCTCATCTCAGACGACATCGAAGTACGAGTAAAAGATGATGACGGGCCCCTCGAGCGGTACCCTTGTCTTCCCGCGACTCCCTTCCCTAGCAGATTCTCCATTACCTGATACTCAGCCACTTGGGAGTTAATTTCAGACTACGATAGTGATGCCTCCATTCTCCACTATATTATCAAAGCATTCAAATATGTCATGTAATTAATATATGTTAGGAAACTGAAATAAACTATGATACACAATATTGATAATTAAGCAACTAACATGTGTCTCCTCCGCATGATCTGTGATCCATCTGTTCATTTTATTGCTATAGTGTCACTACATATATAAATCAAGTTTAGAGGGAGGAGCCTGCTGCTCACCTGCTTGCATGAGCAAATTGAGATCCAAATGTATGAAGCGTCTTCAATTTGCTCAAGCTCTCTGAATTCCTCTGTGACTTACGCTGAAAATTACAAGTAATAGACAATGTAGTTAACTTATTTAAAAGAAACTTGAAGGAACATAACCATAAAAAATTATAATACTTAGATAGCTAAAACAACAACAATAGTGTGTTGACTATTTTAAACCAAGTACCAAAAGAAAATATAGAAACAAAACTACCTTCCACTCATGTGTCTCCCATTTGTTCTCTAACAGCCAGATCCACTAGGCTGCCCTCTGCGTATCATTTGGGCACAGATTCGAATCATACCCATTTTCTAACAACTTCTTATATGCTTTGTGTAGCTCGGCCACAAACTCCCTGTAAATATGCATCACTAGTTTCCCTACCGTAACTGCCACACGTGTATCGGTCTTCTAGTCGCCGAAGTCATACTTTTGTTGTCATTTCAAACCCATAAATGGGACAAGTAAACAATAAAGCCCATGAATATAGATTAGGAAGTAAAAGATTATTTTATTACTACAGTTGCAGTAAACATTGCCTCCTTGCACCCTTCATCAATAGCTCCTCATGTTTCTTTGTGCAAAGGTACAAGCCTACGAATATGACTCCCTAGCTCAGCTGCAAATATAGAGGCATTTGCACCTTCAAATGCCCCCGATTGTGCACCTAGCTGAACAAAAATTTTACTGCCTAGAATCCTCATCCTCCTCTCTGACTCATGGGCCACCACCCTACCCTGTACACATCGAGAGGATGATGCTAAAACCAGTATAAATAAATATGAGTTATTAAACATAAAAAAATGAAATATATGATAAGTTTGATAAGGATAATAGGGTCCAATATTTCTTACCTACACTACTACCTATAGTAGGCGGGCTAGATAGATCGGATTGGGTGCCATTGATCTCAAGCTGACTGACAATACAATCAGGGACCGATACCTGAGCGTCTGCACTACATTGTCTATGTCTCCCTGGGGCCATGCCTGCGAACTAAATTACACTATAAGTTAGTATAAAATCAAGAAATAAGAAAATAACACAATAAGTGAGTATAAATGCAAGAAATATCACAAGTGTTTAAATTTTGATAGTAGATATAATAGCCTCGTCTTCTAACTCTTCTTCATCCGAGCAACTCAACTCTTCCTCACTAGGCTCAGATGGTCTACACTCCTTGTCGACGTCATCATCCTCGTCTTCAAGAGAAAGTTCATGCCGTGATTGAATGTGAAGTGCTCATTCCAATTGACATGTGCCTACCTCACTCATTCGGGTTATGTTCCTTCCAATATTCTTATTTCTAGCTGACTCATAAGCATTCTTCTTCCGGGGCCAATGCTCCAGTTTTGACATAAACTTTTCCTTTTTTTTTCGGCGTTTTTTGCCACTATGATTAAAAATGACAAAGGGATCAAACATATAAAAAAACACACAATAGTTAGTTGATTAAAAGGTAAGTTAATGATTCCATTGCATTAGAATACTTGTCCACGCACATGAAGAAATAAACTTTACATATCATAATTCCATATTAGAATCTATATCAGGGTCAGACTGATCAGTTTCCTCTTCATCTATGTACTTTGCCAATGTTTTGTCCTCGTCATCACCATTGTTAGCAATTGGCTCATCACCATCGGTTGCTGGCTCATTATCCTCAGGGATGATCTCTAGTCCTCTTCATCCTAGTGTAACAAAAGAACAATCCTCTTAGTTAGAGACTGAAAGAGTTTCAATGGCATCTTCTTGTTGATACAACTCGTTTATCACATTTGGCCCATTTTTTTTCATCTCGCTCTTGCACATCCCAAACACCCTGATGCTTGATATCATTGATGTAGAACACTTGATTTACCAGATTTGGTAAGACAAAGTGATCCTCTTCATACCACCGATCTCTAATGTAAATGATTGTGGCATGTGCATAGATATGTACTTTAGATCTATGACCGGTACTATACCATTCGCATTCAAACAAAACCACTTCAAAACCATTGATGTATGACAGCTCAAAAATGTTTTTCACGTAACCAAGAAAGTTAATTTTTTTCCTCATTGTGGTCCCCCTCGATGACCACCTCCCTATTCTGGCTCTTGTGATGGTTGTCGCGGTCTCTGGTGACGAACCATACACCATTAACCATACAACCTGAGTATTGATGCACCAGACAATTAGGATCATTTGCCAATGCCCACAATGCATCTATTACTTTTGGAGACCCTTGAGATTTGAGTTGATTTATGTGCATTAGCATAAAAATTAGACACGTGAGTGATTAATGTTCTGAGTTGATAACATTTATTTTGAATCCATTTTACGTACATGATCTCTAAACCATCCAGAAAACTCTTCCCATTGTGTATTAGTGATATTGCCTCCCCTAGGCTCATATGCTTGCCTCTTGTGCTCCCTACTCAGGGGATTAGTGACACATAATCAGTGTGACATATAGGAAGATCAAAAAGTTTACATGTAATGTATATAATTAGTTAAATCGAACCACTTACTCTAGATAAGGTATGACCTTGAGAGTATTGTACAACACAAACCAATGGGCCATGCTGCATACCCTATCAATCACATTGGGAGCCTTTGTGATAGGTGAAAAGGGATAGACGCGTTGGGTGAAGACACCCAACCCTGGGCCTCGTTCTTCAGGAACTTCTCCCTTAAGGTACATCTTGATAAAATTAACACCCTCTTTGACAATGTATGCCTCAACGATTGAACCTTCTGGCCGAGCTCGATTGGTTACATAGCCCTTTAGTGTTCCCAGAAACCTTTAATCACATAAAACAACAAGATAAAAAATGAAATACGATACTAATCAACAATTTAAAGAATGGAAAACACAATCACCTCTCGATTGGATACACCCATCGATATTGCACCGTCCAGCAAGCATTGCCTCATGCAGTAAATGAATTGCCAAATGGAACATCACATCAAAGAATGCTGGTGGAAAAACCCTCTCTAACTTACACATTGAAGACTATCTTCTTTTCCAATTCTTCCAAGTGGCTCCATTTCAATGTCTTTGTGCAAATGTCCTCGAAAAAGCTATCCAACTCCAATAGTGATGTGCATATCTCTTTGTTCACAGACCAACGCATACCAATTGGAACAAGATGTTGCAGGAGAATATGGCAGTCATGGCTTTTCAAGCTATTAATCTTCCATTATTTGAGGTCACAGACCTTGAGAGGTTCGCAGCATAACCATCTGGGTACTTGATCGATTTCAAATATTAATAAAAATAATCTTTCTCCTACGGGCCTAATGTGTAATATGCACGGGGCTTCTCTTGCGTTCCATTGCTTCTCTTGCGTAGATGCGATTTTGGCCTACTATTCAAGTCTACCAAATCTTGATAAGCATACTTTGTGTCCTAGCTCCTCTTGTCCATGCCCACCATTGTGCAGAGGTGACTTTCACATATATTCTTCTCTATGTGCATAACATCAATGTTGTGTTGAAGCTCATAAAAAATGCTTTTCTTCGTCCACTTCATGTCTTCAGGGTCAAGGGGTCTTTTTTTGTTCTAACTTACACATTGAAGACTATCTTCTTTTCCAATTCTTCCAAGTGGCTCCATTTCAATGTCTTTGTGCAAATGTCCTCGAAAAAGCTATCCAAATCCAATAGTGATGTGCATATCTCTTTGTTCACAGACCAACGCATACCAATTGGAACAAGATGTTGCAGGAGAATATGGCAGTCATGGCTTTTCAAGCTATTAATCTTCCATTATTTGAGGTCACAGACCTTGAGAGGTTCGCAGCATAACCATCTGGGTACTTGATCGATTTCAAATATTAATAAAAATAATCTTTCTCCTACGGGCCTAATGTGTAATATGCACGGGGCTTCTCTTACGTTCCATTGCTTCTCTTGCGTAGATGCGATTTTGGCCTACTATTCAAGTCTACCAAATCTTGATAAGCATACTTTGTGTCCTAGCTCCTCTTGTCCATGCCCACCATTGTGCAGAGGTGACTTTCACATATATTCTTCTCTATGTGCATAACATCAATGTTGTGTTGAAGCTCATAAAAAATGCTTTTCTTCGTCCACTTCATGTCTTCAGGGTCAAGGGGTCTTTTTTTGTTGTTAGAGTGCTCCCCAAACCTTATATCTGGTAGCCGCTCCAACTATGCTTGTCGTACTTACCGTTAAAGTCCTTATTACGTCACCAAGTATGCCGCTTAGGCAAGAAATCTCTATGGCCCGTGTAACCAATCTTCCTTCTCAACCTGACCGATAAGGAATCTTCACTACAAGTGGGACAAGCCTTGTAGACTTTGGTGGTCCACCCAAACAAGTTACCATATACAAGGAAGTCGTTTATGGTCCGTAACACAGTCGCACTCATTTTAAAGCTCTATTTCCTAGAGGCGTCGTAAGTTTTGACACCATTCTCCCATAACTCCTTAAACTCATCAATCAAAGGTTGAAGATAAACATCAATATCAGTACCAGGTTGATGTGGTCTAGGAATAAGCAATGGCATCATGAAGAATGGCTCCTTCATGCACATCGATGGTGGCGAGTTATACAACATGAGTATGATAGGCCACATACTGCAGGACATGCTCATGTCCCTAAAAGGGCTGAACCCATAAGAGGCTAGCCCCAACATTATATCACGGGTCTCCCCCACAAAATCCAGATTCTCGTTATCAAGATCATTTCATTCCTCAAAATCGTCAGGATGCCTACCTATCCCGTCATCTTTGCGTTTATCACTATGCCATCTCATGTTTGTGGTAGTTTTTCTGTACATGTAAAGTCTCTGCAACCTCAGTGTCAACGAGAAGTACCGTAAAACCTTATGCGGGATTTTCTTTCCCTTCCCATCATTTAGCTTATATCTGAACTCCTCGCATACTAGGCATTTTTCCAAATCTACGTTCTCCGTCCAAAATAAGGCGCAATCATTATGACAAGTATCAATGTGCTCATATCCCAATCCTAAGTCATGCAGTGTCTTCTTCGTTTCATAAATTGAATCTGGAACCAAATTACCATCTGGCAATAGTGCCCTCTGTATTTGCATCACATTGTTGAAGACTTGTTGCTCCACTTTCCCTCCACGTTTTGCTCTATCATCATAACGATAAAATCTAGAAGTGTTATTTGGAGAGCAACCCAGGTACAGAGGACGCTGAGAAACATCCAACATCCTTTCAAAGTGACGCATTGCGTTACTCTGGATGGCCTGAGCGTCGATGTAAGTTCCAATGTAATGGTCTTCTATCATTTCTGGATATTCATCTCAACCCTAATAATCACTCTCACCCTCATGTTCCGATTCGACAACGTCATCCACCGGAGGCATTCTTTCTTTGTGGTAAATCCAGGTCTTGTAGGATGCTTGCATACCCCAATGGCAAATATGAAAGTTCACAGTTTCGTAGTCACACTGACGATCATAGTCACATCAACGGTAAATCATACATGGGTATCAAATCTCAGAAGCATCCCCCGCATTCCCCTTTGCAAATTCAATAAATGACTTAACCCTGTCACAATACTCTCAACCAATTTTCACCGTGGGATCTTGACTATCCAGTGTCGTCCAAGTCTTGTCCATAACTTTAAAAGAGATAATCAAGAATCTAATCACATTATTAAAGATAGAACACACAAACACATGGGCATATGATTATGAATACAATCAATCACATGATCATAATCATTAAAACCTTTGTTTGTAAGTCTTCAATGTTACTAAATACTAGGGTCTATTCATGTTGTGGAACAAATATGGATTTCCAACTCAAACAATGAATGGGTTGAAATTATGACGGATTATGCATATGCAAATCACATCCATCAAATTAACCAACATAAATTACAAAATTACGAACATTCATACATTATATTGCATTATTGCAAGAACATTAGATTGCAACATAAATTAGTTCAAATTGGGCTCTAGGTGATACTTTCGCACAATAGATTATATTTATATAACAAGTATGAGCAAAGCAGTCCCTAGAAGTTTCAACAGATAAATTGCGATGTTTTCTTGCACAAAGTCCACATGCATAAACCAAATTCAAACAAGCTAAATGCATCATTGATAAAAAGTAGCAGTAGAATAATTAAAAATAAAAGGCAACAAGGAAAAAAAGAAAAACAACCACAGAGAATTTTGGACAATTGCAAAAACCGGATGGGTTGCTAGTTGGTGCCGAACTGCTGCCTGCTAGTGTGGCCTGAGGTTGAGGGCTATGGGCTTGTGGTTGGGGCGGCCTGGGGTAGTGACATTGGGGCGGGCAGGGCGGCTTGCAGTCCAAGAGTTGGGTCAGCCTAGTTGGTTCGCTTAAGGAGATAGGGAACCAATGAGAGGCGGCCGGGATGGGGGCCTGGGGTTTGGGAGGTTAGCAGCCTGGGGCTGCGAGGCTGGGGTTCTGGCAGCCAGCGGCTTGCTGCTTATGGCTTTGGGACAACATGGAGATTGGATAGGGAAGGGATGGACGACATGTTGTGGTGGATGACTGGTGTCAGGCAAGGCTTTAATGAGAAAGAGAATGACGGAGTAGAGTTAGGAGAAGAGGAAAAGAGAATGAGGGAGCCCATACCTATGTTGAATGCTCACTCGCGTCTGGTAGGAAAGAAATGTAATGTAGAGTTGCTTGCTAGGTTAGAGAGAGTCAAAGAGAGGATGGACGTTGGAGTGTTTCATTTTGGAGATTTTGGTTAATCTGACAATTAGATTTAGGTTAAAACATATTCCCCGACGCGCAACTTGAGCGTCATTAATTATTGTTAAGAACCTTTGCCGACGCATCTCAACGTCGTGTTACAACCCTGGACCGGGCCCGCGGGCCTAATCCGGGATTGGGAATGCTAATGTTATATAATGCGATCACAAGGTGTGTACATTTATTTAATTTCTCACAGGTGTTCGTTCTGAGGATATCACAACAACATAATATATTTTTGTTTAGGTGCGGAAGCGTGTAGCAAATCAAGAATATAAATCATTCCCATTAACAAGACTGATGAAACCTTTATATAAACATAATATATCAGAGTGAGCAATATTCATAAGCATTTTTCCTAAAAATGAATGTTAAATGTTTATACGAAATATCAGTTAATTAACATTCCCAAAGAAATAAAGGGCAACAAAGGCCAGTACAGCCCAAGAATAATTCCCAAAAGAATGAGTTAATCACTATCCCAAAATATATTGTATCTCAAGGCTCGATTGAACGTCTAAACGATGTCATCAGCCTACCATTTACCTACTCGTTGCGGCTCACCGGCCACCTCCTCAAACTCCGCCTCGGGATAACCGACTTCTGGACCTGAGTACCAAAGAATAGATCAGACATGACGGTCTGGCAAGCTAGTGAAAGGATATATCGACATAATAGTAGTTGATTTTACCTTAGAAAACATTGGAACCAGTTGAAACAATAATTTCCATGAAAGGAATAATTCATTTATTCAAAAACATATATGCAATATAAAATCATGTAAATGTACCAAAGAATCAGGAACAAGAAGATGGCAACCACACAAAGCTAAATCATCTATCAACAAAGTGATAAGAGCACATCGGAGCGTTGATCTCTGACACACGAAGAGATGAGATTCAACGACTATATATAATACAAATAACTATACGGGACGAGACCACGGTAGCGAACCGGGTATTAGAACAGGACGGGATCCAAACTGCAGCTGGCGGGACAGGAGGGGGACCTTCAAGTCGGTGGATCAAACCGACAAGGTCGTCCAAGCTTAGTGGTGCTTACTCATAGGTCACATAATAGAAATCGGGACATGTAAAAACACTTGTATGATGTAAAACATATAAATGGGTGGGACGGGGTGCCCATAAGCACAAATATCACTTATTAACGGGCAATGCAAAACAGGTCTAGCAAAATTTTGCAATTATAATTTTAGTATTTTCGGGCATGACAAATCATATAGCATTAATTTTCGGAAAGCATAAATACAAAAGTTCGAGTAAAGTAGAACACAACTCTATTTCCAAAGTTTCCGGGCCAAGTATTTGTGATTCAAGATTAGTTCGGTATGTCGTTTCTAACATAAACTTGGTACTCATTAAGTTTCGGGGACATTCCGAGCTCCCTATACACCTTGGTGATTATAAAACTTCGATGGATCTTCGTGATGGGATTTATTTCTCAAACGGGCTTCATACATTGTTTCTAAATTTCTTCATTACAATGGGGCTCCCAACAAACCTTTTCCAAATGTTAAAACATTACATTCCTGCTCCCAACATAGCCCCAAGTAAACAACACACATCGCTCGAGTGGACCTTGAATTTCGCTCGAGCGAAGTGATCTTTGGAAGGGTTCGCTCTAGCGGACCTATCCAGTTCAGGTTGGCTCGAATGAACTTTCAATACGCTCAAGCTAACTTCGTTCTGGATGGGGTTTGCTCGAGTGAAGTGTCATGTTCGCTCGAGCGAACTGTCCAGGAACTGATTACGTGAATAGTTCGGCTCCTCACCTTTTGCCCCTTACAAATCTCCTTGAGCCTCATTCTCACATCTAAATGAGAGGCTTAAAACCTCATTTAGACACCATACAAACCACCATAAAAAACTTCCAAAGACATCCACCCAATCACCTCCTTTTCATTCACAATCAAACACAAGAGAAAGAGAAGAAACTGAACAATCACAAAGGTTCACTTGTGCTTTAATCAAGTGTTAAATGAAAGACTATATGCCAACTTTTCCAATAAATTAAATGAACTAATAAGACTCCTCCATATGAGTATTTCAAAATCAAAGAAATCAATTAGGAAAGCATGAATGAAAAACTATGATGCCATCCACATTTCTCATAAAAACATTATAATGCTCAAAATCTCTATTCATCCACTTGCCTTGGGTCCAAGCTAGCCAATCAATCTTCTAATCACTCTTCTAATCACTCTTCTAAGCCAAAGATTCAAAGCTTCACAAAAACCCCCAAAACAAGAACCCTAAATGGTCAACACCATGAATGGGGAAGAGAAAGCTTGCAATAAAGGAGATGGAGCTTCTCCAAGGTGAGGAAAACCAAAATCTAAAAGATTGAAGGAGAGGCTTACTTGGTGGTTCTTCAAATCGACAAAGTTAACTAAGAAAAGATCTTGGAATGGGTGATTTCCTCCACAAATGGTATCAAAAGAGAGCTTTCAAGGATAGGGAAAAGATGATGACCTCCATTCTTCAAATGATGCAAGGTTGGCAGTGGATTGAGATGGAGAAGCTAAAAGAAGAAGAGGGAAAGAAAAACCCTAGCTTAGGTTGGATTTGAGTTGGAAGAAGGGGATAAGAGAATGGGTTCTTCTATATATATCTAGTGAGAGTGGGCTCCACCACTAGCAAATCTTATCAGGCTGAAATCATGACTTTCGGGACCTCGGATGACTTCAATGAAGAAGGGAAAAGTGATCGTAAAAAAATCTAGTTTTTAAAAAGTATATATTTCGAAGGTTTCGGGGACATCAAATTTTCTGTCCAGATTTAGTGTAAAAAGACTATTTTACCCTCGATGTTGGGAAAGTCGGGTTTTAGGGTTTTAAATGGGGACGGGATCAACACGAAAGTTGTAGGGAGTAACAAGATGAGTCAAACGGGGTTGGAACGCGAATTATTTGAACCTCTAATAATCTCCCTTGTACACGCGAAGTCGCTAAAGGAACCCCAAAAGGTCCCGCTAAATCAAGAAGGCACTCAAAACTCTCCAAAGCTATAGAAAAAGTTATTCTATTCCCAACTTAACCAAAATCTTCTAATCTCTCTTAGAACTAACACACCACTTAATTAGTGCTAATCGAGGTCACTCGGGTCGGGGTCTTACAGTCGGCAACTCGGTTTTCATAATTCCTAATGTAATTAGTGTGTCATCTTTTCAAATATTTATTTCCCGACGCTGTATTGCATCGGGGAAGTTGTAATTCATGTCAGGAAAACATTCCCACCAAGACCCAGATGGTGTTATCCTCTCTACTGACGAGATGTCCCGACTAGGGTTTCAAACAGGTATCTGATTCTCCAATTACCCAGAAGTTCCAACCCGTAAAAAACCGGGTCTAGAGCCTATTTTAGGTTCCGATTCATAAACGGGTCCGGTTCCGGGTCCATATAGGTTCCGACCAGTGGACACGGCATATGAGCCTTTGATATAGCAAATTGTACCTCAAAATCAACGCTTTTTTAGACGTTTTTATGTATAATATTGGAGGTAGTAGACTTGATGAACTATTATAAGTTGAATAATATGCTTATTTTAAGAAAAATGGAGAATAAAGAGAAATAAGAATCGATTTTGGAACTAGATCCCAATCCTCTAGGTGGACCCGGATCTGGGTTTTCCGATTGAAACTAGGTCTGAAACCAACAAAACAGGTTCCGAGTCAAAATTGGATCCGGAACCAAAATTGTTATTTAAAAACGGGTCCGGGTTCGGGTCCACTATGGTTCCGATTCGGAACCATCTCGTTTGCAACCCTAAATACGCGCAGAAGGTACCGTCGCGTAATCGTTTTGCCAACACTATGATGCATCCACTAAACACATTATTTGCGACGTATTTAGACTACGTCGGCAAATATGCAATTTGTTGTAGTGATATATATATAGATAAATAATGCATTTGGTAAGTGAGTTGCTTATGGTATATCCAATTTAGATAAAGGTAAGATGTGCAGAATATTCATTTAATAGTTCCTAAACATATTAAGTTGAGATTTCTGAATAAAAACTCTTTCCATTGACATGGCTCAAGGAAAAAAGAGAGTTGGATTTTTTAGTCCCAACTAGTGCATTTTCAAGATATAAAAGTTATTTAACAACTGCATTTTTAAGATATAAAAGTTATTGAGGGAGAAGTAGTAGCACTAGCAGCAGCGATAACAAACATAAAAAGGAGGAGGAGAATGAGGAGGAATAGAGCCCTCACAAGAGGGAGGAGCTGGTGTACTCAAAATTCAAATCCTGCACATGCAGGTGAAAATTGTCACTTCTTTTCACTTGGATAAAGAGCGTTTCTCTGAGTAGTTTAGGGCTTGTTTCGTTGCTGGAATTCCTGTGTGGGAAATTCTTTAATTCCTAGACAAGGTGGAATTCCTGGATGCTTCTTTGGGCTTGAGGATCCAGGAATTTCACCAAAATGTAAAGGAAGTGGAATTCATGGATTCCCAAAGGCTAAAAGAGACCTTTCATGCAGCTGGAATCTAGAAATGCTAGCAAATAAATATGGAATTCATAAATTTCTTGGGACAACCTGTCACATTATGTTCAGAAATTCCTGGACATTGCGAATTCCTGTCAGAAATTCCACTAAAGAAATAGGGCCTTAATGTTAGAAGTTAAAGGATAAATAATAATTGGGAGAGGGAGAGGAAGAGGAAGAAGACAACAATTACGATGACGACGACGCTATGGAATTTTGAAAAATTTAGGTATGCTGAATTGAATGATGAGTGTGGCTCATGGACCATCGGCCTGTTTTAAAATTAGAGCATCGTTTTGTATTCTGGTGGCATGTCATATGCACGTGGGGTCGGTCACAAAAGCTGTCGTTTATGTTTGAGGAAATAAGTTTTTGGCTTATTGTAATTGAACACGGCTTTAATTTTGTTGTCACATATGCAGTAGTAGCTGGCGCTTACGTGGATTTTGCAATAGAAACAAAGCTTTGTAGTTGAGTGGGTTTAACCGACAGCAACCACGAAGGCTACTTATGCTTGAAATAAATGCCAATCGAAGAAAAACATGAATATGTTCACGGTCCTGCCATGAACAGGTTACATCAACTTTTATCTTTTGGTTGGTAATATTTAGTTGGAGGGTGCAGTGGGTCAAGTTAAGTTGGGTTAGATTTGGGTGTTGTCCACTGCTGTGAATAATAACCATGGGTTCCATCCTTAGCCAATCCGTTTACCTGGTTAAAAATCTCAATTCATTTATGTGTGGGGGCCTTCCCCAAAGAACATGATTACGCTAATCTCGGTAACATTACTGACTTAGTTTATCTCGGTTTCGGTGTCCAAACTCAGCAGGAATACAAGATATTTTCAGCTCGGCAACAGTGATAGCCACTACATCAAAAAGGCCATGGGCAGTTGGCAAAATCGCAGTCGTTTTTTGAAAACGATGGTCGTTGGGGGTCGACAATCGTCAATCAAAAATATTTTAAGTCTTTTTTTAAAATCGATATAAAAGAAATAACTTATCATTCAATTAGTGACTGTTTGGAGTAGTCATTTTATTAGAGGGTTTTAAAAAAAAAATCATAATTAATTATTTAAATTTAATATTTTACTAATAAAAATCCTATAATTCTCAAAACTGTAAGTTAGCATCAACCATACATACATCCATTATCCATCAAATAAATAACTTAAATAAGCTAATAAATCATCCATCCACTTAAAATTTAAACCATCAAAGTAGCTACAGTAAATGGTAAAAAATTAACAAAAACCACGTTCATGTTCGGTATTACTAATACCACGATCACACACATCAGAGTAAATACTACAAATAAAGTCATCTAACAGTTTATCATGGGGGCTTTGAAACTAGCCAAACATGGTTCTATATGTGGGCCATGAAATGATGTCACCCACGGTGAGATCCCCAAAAGTCTTTTCTCCACCCAATAACTCTACGTCAAACTTCAAGATCTCATATGCAACGATCCTATAGCATCCTTCCTCCTCAATTGACAAACCGAGAACACGTCCAAGGGCAACGGTAATATCTTTTCACACGTAATGCAACAGCCTGCACGTACCCTGGCGTGTATTAGTATTCGGTTGATTTGTACATGCCACTTGACATGAGGAATTATCCCGAGCCTACAAACAATATTACAAATGCATTGTGTTTGTATTTCATCAATCAAGATAATTAATTAATTTATCGAATCAATCATGTAAGAAAAATAAACATTGTACCTGAGATGAACTACCATGATAAGTTGAAGGTCGCACTTGTGTCCCACCTTGGGTAAGAGTTTGTTTCAGTTCATCCATTTCCCTCCGTATGCCCATCTGATCCTCCTTCAACCTTTTCACCTCAGTTTGAAGATGTGTATTGCATTCATGCTCCTCCTCCAAGGCTCTTTTATAAGGAGCTGAATGTTTTATGGCCATTTTTGAAACAGTGCCTAAGCCACGTACGCATCCTCGGCTATCACAACCAAAGACCTATGAAAAAAAAAAAACAAGTATACCATAAAACCCACAAAATTAAAGATTACTAACATTAAAAGATATTATGATCAACAAGCAATAAAAAGATACCTTTCTAATTGCATCATGGTCTAAATCACCTTGCGCAACCGAGCTGTCAGATTCATATGCAGTAATAACATCATCCTGCAATAACAAAAAAGGATAAATAAGAAGCATAAACACATTTTGGCAATCATTAATGATGGACCCGGTTTTTTTTCTTCCTCTCCTCTCCCATCCGTCCCCGGGGTCGCCGAGAGGATCCGAATGGAGGGAAGAAAGGGGGGGAAAAGGGCATCTACATTTTTGTACGGGTATGTCAGATTTTCTATTCTGCTTGGAATTTAGAAAATGTGATCCGGAGATCCACCATCGCAAGTAGAAAGGAAATCAACATTTTTTCAAACTTTCCAGTGCACATATATTTAAGAAAAAAGACAATTTTTTTTAATGCCGTTAGAGGCGGTTTCATTTTGTTTGCCGTGAAAGGCGATTTACAAATCTTATCAAAATGAAAGACAAGAATTGTGAGTTTTTTTTTTGTCTCTTAAAGAAAATACAAAGTACAACAGAAAAAATGAAGAGACGGGCTGAAGAGACGCGTCTTGACCATGTTGAATGAGAGAAGAGAAGGCTTTTTCTTGGGGGGAGTGCCCCCCAAGGGACTTCAATCATCTTTTGATGTTTTTTGCAGCAGAGTTTCTTCAGCGTAGCAGAGCTTCTGGATGATCTTCCTGGCTAATTCACTCTGATTTTTCTGGATGGATTTCTTGATCCATTCTTCTTGGAATGACCTCCTATTTATAGGCCTTTGGTAGCCATTAGGAGTGTTTATGAGCTTTGATGGCTTTAAAGCTCCATGATGGGAGGAGTTACAAGTTTTTATTTCTTAATTTTGTAACTCCTTTTTCTTGGCTTGTGATTGGCCGATGGAGAATGATGGGCATTTAATCGACTTTAATCTCCATGACGAGAGGAGTTTCTTAGCTTTAATGCCATGATGGCTTTGACTTGTAAATCCCGTTTCCTTGAATCTGATTGGGCCGTCCAAAAATAATGAGTTAATGACCGCATTTAGTTGGATCAATTAACAACATTCAGTGGTCGCTGAGGAGTTGAAGAGTCGCGGGCCGTGCCGTAACTTTTGGAATTCTTCTTGCGATGATCGACAATGGATTTTCATGTTCATTGATGTCGGATGATCATGTAACTTCAAACATTGGTTGATACCAGTGGGCCGGTGACATCTGTCTTGTCGATTTCTCAATTGGTCGGACAGAAAGTGTACTTTCTTGGTCAGTCGGTTGGCGATCTTGGAGCGATTGATGACGATTTCATGCTCTTAACGGTGGATCCGTGATGTTGACGACGATCAGTCGATTTCGAGCATCAAAAATCAGATTTTCAGGAAATCACAGGGGCTAGAACTCTCGAAACGCGAAAAGAATCGGAAAACGGGTCTTCCGGCGGAAATCCGGCGACCCGAATTTCCAGGGTCGCCGGCGACCATGGGGGGATTTTCCCCTTTGGTCGTCGTTTCGTCGGCCGTTTTTCGAGTTTTTTTGTTTCTTTTTTTTCTCCTGTGTCTTTTTTGACATTTTTCCTCACTTTTTGGTTTGATTCTCCTGAAGAAAACCTGACGAGAAGCCATCCAAATTGGAGCACAAAGTTTCCTATTTTTTAGAAAAGCCGAAGACTTTTGCTGCGCGGAGTTGCCATTTTTTGTCAAGAGTCGAAACTAGGTCAAACGATGTCGGAATGACCTGAAATTTGACGTGAAGCCTCCTAAGAAAAAGATAGGACCAACCATGGGCTTTTTCTTGAGTTTTGAAGCCATTTGGGGTCCCGTCGCCGCTAGGCTTGATTTCACTACGAGGAAGATGTCGCGCTTTGATGTGCGGTCAACTGATGTCCGATTGACCTGAGATTCTGTAGGGAGCCTATTGGAGTCATTTTGAGATAATCCATTAGCTCCAATTTGGAAGTCATGGTTCCGGGGTGTCCCGCCGCTGGTAGTCTTGATTTTCTTTCGGAGCAACAAAGTCGGGTCAAACATTGTCGGAATGATCTGAAATTTGACGTGCAGCCCTTTTGAAGCATATTGAAGCCGCCTATGTACTCCATTTGATGAGTAATGGTCCTGGTGGTTCTTGCTACCAAGGGGCTTGATTTTCTTTCGGAGAGTCGAAGTCGGGTCAAACATTGTCGGAATGACTTGAAATTTGACTTGGAGCCTTTTGGAGGTATTTTGAGACCATCCGTAGGCTCAGATCGAAGTTTTGATGTCTTTGACGCCGCCGCCGCCAGGAACGCCTGTTTGGTTGTCAGAAGAGTGAAGTTAGACCAAATGATGTCGGAATGGCCCGAAACTTCATGTGAACTCCTCTTTTGGCTGTCTTGAAGGATCTTGCAGTTTTTGTTTGATTCTAACAAGATCTGATGCTTGAAGTAACATTGCCCGTTTGTAATAGGTGCGGCTGCATGCGGCTTCTTGATGTTGAAAAGGCAAAGTGACATTTTGGTGTCAACAAATGCCCCTCAAGGTACAAAGACGAGTAGCTTTTGGAGTCGATGTCCCTCGAAGAGAATCTTGAAGGAGAGCTTCCGATTTAACCAAGCGTCTTTGAGCATTTTTTTAATAGCCTTTTTGAGTTTCCAAGGGGATTTTATGGTAGTGAGAGGGATCACGTACCATCTCAAGGCAAAGTTTTGAAAATGACATGAGGGAGTTAGATTTGGGTTTTGGATTTTGGTTTTTCCTTTTGACCTTGTGAACCTAAGGGCTTTATGTGGCGCATCAGGCGATCAAGAAGGATTTTTGGTTTTTGACCTTGTGACCTAACGAGTTGTATGTGGTAGATCAGGGGGGTCGGGGTTTTATTTTTTGGATTTTGACTTGTGACCCAACAAGCTGTATGTGGCAAATTGGGGGGTCAGATTTGGTTTTGACCTTGTGACCTAACATGCTGTATGTGGCAAGCTAGGGGGTCAGGGTTTTTGTTTTCGCCTTGTATCCTAACAAGCTTTATGTGGCAAGTTAGGGGACCATAGTGTGGTTTTTTTGTGGGTTGTCAATTTCAAGATTTTGGTTTAATTTGGTTCATGAGTTTGATAGTTTTGTTTTTTGGAAACACATGAGGCCTTTTTTGTTTTTTTGTTTTTTTGTTTTTTTTTATTGGTTCAATCGACTCAAAAGAGGCATGGAACCATTTCGTATGCTCTTCGTAAGAGGAATTTTTTAAAAGGAAGCCCCTTTTGGTGCCTAGGTGGTCAAACCTGACTCATGTGGGCTAGCCCATGGGACCTTAAGCTTTTAAAGAAGCTTTTAAAGACGGCTTATATCTCAAATGGTGTCATTTTCTAAAGAATATCTAAAAATATCTCTTTTGGATAGAAAAAATCTAAAAAATATTCTTACTTGGAGAATCTCTTCAAGTTTCCTTTCTTTTGGGATAGACTTTCTCAAAGTATCTCTCTTTAGGAGAGAATATTTTCTTTCCCTTTCTTTTTGGAGAAAATTTCTCAAAGAATCTTCTATTTGGGAGAGAATATCTCAAATTTCCTTTCTTTTTGGGAAGGTTGCTAATTTTTAGCACTTACCTCCTATCTTTTCTCATTGTTTCCTCTTTTGGTTTGCTCTCTTCTATAAAAGCAAGAGGTGATTAGATCTTTGCTTCTTTGCTTTCTTTCTTTGCAAGAGTCTTTAAGAGTGCTCCAAGATCAAGAGTTCTTCTTCTTCTTCAAAGATCTTCAAGCTTTTCTTCTTCTTCTCCATCAATGGCTTCAAGTAAGTTTTCTTCCTTCACAAGAAATTCCATGTAGATGTAGAATTCTTTTTTTTTTCTTTCTCCTTCTTTTTTGTTTCTTTTTCTTTTTCTTTTTCTTCCTTTTCTTTTCCACGTGTTTTCCCTCTTTTTTTTCACGTGCTGTTTTTTTTTTGACTTTTTTTTGCACGTTTTTTTTTTCTTTTTTTCTTGGCTGTACGTACAGCCAGGTCTGTACGGACCTGGTCTAAGGCCAAGTGGCAGTGGGCCATGGCCTGCTGTAAAAAAAAAACTTTTTTTTTAAACTTCTCTCTCCCCCTTTTTTTTTTTTTGCTCACCATGATAATGAGGTTTATGCACCATGATGATGAGGTTTTATGCATTCCAAGATGTTCATGCATATTTTCTTTCTTTACCTCCTTTTTTTTTCAATGCATCAAGATAAAAGACTAGAATCTCTAGGTCAAGTCAACATGAATTATGACTTTGACAAAGTTTGATTGGTTTTGACCAAGTTGGGTTGGTATTGATCAAACTTTGGTTAAAGTTTTCCTAGCATCTAATGCATGATGATTTTTTTTGGATGCATGCTTTTTAGTAAATTAATTGGGAGCATGATGATGCACACCTGGAAATCTTTTACAAATTTTGGGATTTGGAGCTCGCAGCAATGTTGAGCCATTTCTTGATCTTGCTGGATTTTGAGGAGCTTTACAAGTTTTGGACTTTGGAGCTCGCAGCAATGTTGAGCCCTTCTTCAAGCTTCCCATCTTCTTCGGGATGTTTCCCTTTTCTTCGGAATTGTCCCAGAATCATGCTAAATTTTCACTAGGATTTTTCTTTAGCAAAATTCTAACATTTTGAGGATTTTTTTTTCCTTTTTCAACCTTTGCAGGTAGTTCCTCCAGAACGAACAAGGGCAAAGAGCCTGCTACTGATGCACCTCGTCGATCTACCAGGTCTCCTAATGTGGCCTGGGAGAAGGTCCAGTTTGTGGAGAGAAACTTGGAAGAGTGTGACTCCCTCAACCGCGATGAGATGAGACAACGATTAATCGCTCTCAAGGATGAGGAGTTCTATCGAATTATCGTAAGCAACCGTCCTTGGGTCATGGACGATTAGAGCATTGTGCCCAAGCCTACCTTCTTCTTTAGCGATGCAGTCCCTGACGACTTGACGTACCAAAGAAGATGGTTTCAGTTCTCTTACATAGCTGATTGTGAGGAGAGAACTATTTCTACCCGGTTGACTTTTGATTGGACTGTATCGATCATGAGTCTTTCTCCCACGTGTCTCAAGAGGGAGGATCCTCCAAGCTGGGTAAAGAGGACCAATGTGATAAAGACCAGGGTTTTTTATGGCGGTCCTTCCGGATATGCGGAGAAGTCGCCTGTATGTATGGACATGTTGATGCCCTCCAGTGGCTACCAGGGTTCTTACCATCCGTCGATCAATTTGAGACCGATTGGCCTTGGCATTTTTCTGGGTGACGGTAGCAGTTGGGTGAAGCCTTTTCGACTTCGTGGCCGTTTCAGTGCTGATTCGAGCTGGGAATCATGGACTGATCACACCCCGCAGGTTGGTGGAGCCGTTTTGAGGGAGGTCGGGATCATTGATGCGGTCGCGCTTTTCGAAAGACCGTGACTTTCTCCGATGAGGCCTCCATGGCCATGCTAGAGTCATTCCTTCCACAAACCAACACCTTCGTTGTGACAAATGGTGAGATTGATTTTACTTTGAAGGAATTAAGCGTCATCACCGGGCTGCCCATCCTTGGCAAACTCTACGAGGAGTTTATGCCTATCAACAGCGTTCTTGAGGAGTTCAGGCTCTTGTACTTTCAACTTGTCGCCTTCTATGATTTTTTGAAGGAGAAGGAGGGGCTCGAAAGTCTGGTGCAGCAGTTGGAAGAGTTGTAGCTCCAACTTCTTTGACGGCGGAGAGTCTTCTGATGGTATGGCCCTAATCTTTTTTGTCTGCTTGTTTGAGGATCTGATGGTTCAGGGACGTCAAGATCTGGCAATCTTCAGTGAAGCTTTCTTCAGGTTTGCGAAAGAAGGCTTTTGACTTTGGTGCCTCCGGTGATTCCACCAGGGTGGGGTCGGGAAGACATTACTCCTTGACCAATGCAGAAAAGGGGTGGCTTTTTAACATACGTGTTGGTACGATGGTGTACCGGAGACATCTTTTTGTTGATATCCAGCCGTATGTTCCCTCGCGTTTCACGCTGCAGTTGGGTTTCTCTCAAGGCGTTGTTGGAGCGCCTTCGAGCATGGTGAAGCGCTTTGGAGGTTTGCAGGATGGAAGGAATGCATGGGCCTTTTACAGTGTAGAGGACACAACCACCATGGTTTCCTATCCTGAGTTGCCCACTTTTCGGACTACTGGCTTCACGAAATGGTTTGCAGAAAGCTTTTCAGTGTACCGGGGGCTTTCTGAAAAGGAGCCTGATGTCAAGCAATCTCCTGGGAAGGGTCTTGGCAGATCAGATGGAGTCCATCGAGAGGAAGTTCTGGCTTTCCTTTCCGGAGAGAAGCACAAGATCGACTTTCTCACTGAGCAGGACATCATCAGACCAGGAGCTATACAAGAGATACTAGTGAGGTCTTGGATCAGCTCGAAGAGGAGGAAGCCGGGATCGACGCTTGGATGTAAACGGAATTAACAAAGGCTTCCATGGGGTCTACTGGAAAGAGCAGACCGTCCGGTGAGGAATCAAGCGAAGCTCCTGACTTTGAGAGTGGGGCGTGTACTTCAAGTAAACCAACCCATAGATGCAAGAGGAAGAGAGGGCAGCACCGCAATAAGAGACGACACGACTCTCCTGATTTGGAAGTCCCTCTCGCCACCACTGAAGAGACGTCAGGGGATGTTGATGAGCCTCCGGAAAAGAGGAGCCGAGAGGAAGAAACCGTTGATGAAGGTACGATTCCTTCTCTTTCTCTTTCCATTTCTTTCTTTGAGATTTACTTGTTTTGATTTGCCTTCTCTCCCTTTTTCAGTGGAAGATGAGGACTTGATGATGCCTGAGGTTCCAGCTGATGAGGCAGTGACGGATCCAGCTGCAGCATCTGAAGAAGAACCGAGGGACTCTGGAGTGATTCCAGAATCTTCACCTGGTATGACTTCTTTGTATTTTCCTTTCTTTTTTGTCTATGTTGTCATCAGCTAACATGTTGCTTGTTTTCTTGTCAGCTGACTTGCCACAGGATTCCGAAGATTTCGAGCCATCCATGGATGCGGCCTTTGACGACGCTTCGGATGAACTTATGGAGACAGAAAGTATTCCGTTGATCGTCGAAGAAGGTATTTGTAGCAATAACCTTGATGATAATGATTTTTCAACAGGATCATGTTCATACCCCTTCTTTCTTTTTTGCTGGCAAGTTGTGAGGTAGCAGAAGAAGTTCCTTCGTCTTTCTTAGTGCCAGAGTAGGGGATGCCTGCAGTTGAACCAAAATCGGGGACTTTTTCTTCCAGTTTCGATGCGGCAGAGATGAAATCGTCTGAACAGATTCCTTCGCCAGTGTCTCCTGTTAGAAAGAGCTTAATGATTACTCCTCCAGCAGGACATGACACTGGCAGTCGACCAATGGAGAGGGGCGAGCCTTCGTCCGGGCCATCTCTTAAGTATGCGAAGAAAGTGCTGAAGAGTGTTTTGAGCTCATGGATAAAAACTCTTTCTTCTGGCCATTTAGAAGCTGGCTTTGGCATGGTCAAACATGTACATGACATCCTTGCTGATAGCGAAGAAGTCGGTCTGGACATTGCATATGCGAAGGCTTTCGTTGATGAAGTCATAGCTTTAGGGAGCAAGTGGAATGAAACCAAGAGCTTCCCAAGTGGTGACTTCTTCAATGAGATGTTTTTGAAGCCTTCTGGGGAGGTCAAGTCTGAGCTGGACGAGATCACACATACTCGAAAGCAATTAGTTTGGGAGAGGAACGTTACTGAGTTGGCTATCATCGGGCTAACAGAGGATTTGTGCCGTGTTGATAGAGAGGTCCTTGAGACCAGGCAGCGTCTTGAGCTATTGGAGGAACAAGCTGCTGCGAAATGGGCTGCCATTGTGGAATCTCGTGCCAGAGAAGGGTCTCTGATTTGCCAAGTCGAGGAGGTCGAGAGCAATCTCCGGAGGAAGACTAAGAGTACGAGTAATCGCAGATTCTTTGGGAAGAGCTTCCCCATGCTGCAGACGGATCGCGGCGTTCTGCCGCATTCTATGGGAAGATCTTGAAGAAGCGTGGCCTGAAAGCTTTAAGGCTAAGGCCAAGAGTCTGGTTGAGGAGTTGAGTCTTTGGTTGAATACCATGTGAGACTGAGCTCCTGATTCTTGTAACAAACTTTTTTTTTCTTTTTTTTTTTTGGTACCCGTGTATACACATATTTGTTGGTACTCTTTTTCTTGTAGTGCTTGTTGACACATTTTTTTTAGCACTTGTTTTTTTGTATTCCCTCCTTTCACTCAAATTCTTTTGTGATAAATTCAAGCAATAGTTAAATGGGAATGCTTTTTTGGAAATTTGATCAAAAGTTTGTCATTTTGTGAAAAACCTTTTATCAAATGGTTGTTTTGGCGTGAAAGCTGAATTTTGAGATGGCATGGAAACCAAAATTTAGGTCGGCACGGAAGCCGAAATTTTGAGGCGTAAAAGCCAAAATTTGGGATGGCATGAAAGCCGGTTTTGTTTATGGCATCGGAGCCAAATTTTTTTGCAATGGCATGAAAGCCGATTTTTGAAATGGCATGAGAACCAAAATTTGGGATGGCATGGAAGCTGGTTTTGTTTGTGGCATGGGAGCCAAAATTTTATTTATGGCATTGATAGCCGGGATTTGTTTTTTGTTGGCATAAAAGCCAAAATTTGTTTTTGGCATGGAAGCCGAAATTTTGTGGCGTTTATAGCCGATTTTTTGTGGCTTTTATAGCCGAATTTGTGTTTATTGCCAATTTTGTGGCGTTTATAGCCCATTTCTTTTAAAACCAAGTTTTATTTTGTTGGCATGAAAGCCAAGTTTTGAATTGGCATGAGAGCCAGGTTTTGTGGCATTTATAGCCGATTTTGTGGCGTTGATAGCCGATTTTTGGCGTGTGAGCCGGGTTTTTGGCATTTATAGTTGATTTGTGGCATTTATAGCCGAGTTTTTGGTTTTAAAAAATGCAAGTATCGACTAAAAGTCGCCTCCCTGCTGAATGGTCTAGTAAGTATCGATGGAATGTCGCCTCCTTGCTCATTCATTTGCGAGTATCGATGGAATGTCGCTTCCTTGAGAATTTGGGCGCAAGTATCGACTAAGCGTCGCTTCCTTGCTTTTTTCAAAAATTTGGTTTTGTGGGTATCGATTAAATGTCGCTTTCCCACGATTTTTGAAAATTGAGGTTTTTCTTTTTTTTTGGACCTCGGCTTTTTGTTTGAATTTTGGGTTTGTGGATATTAACTGGAATGTTGCGTCTCCACGATTTTGAAATTTTGCAAGTATCGACAAAGTGTCGCTTCCCTGCGATTTTGAAATTTTGGAAGTATCGAATGGGGTTCACTTCCTTCCGATTTTTGGGTTTTGCGAGTATCGACTGAACGTCGCTTCCTCGCAATTTTTGAAAAAACTCTTTTTTTTAAAGACACGGGTCGTAAATTTTGACTTAAAACCGTTTTTGGTTGTAAAAGTCAGGGTGGACTAGGGTGGAAATTCCTGAGTCCTGATTTTCTTTAAAACCATGAATTTTGGGTTCAAAGATCAAAATTTTGGTCAAGTCCAGGAAAAGGCTCCTAAACTTGGATTTTTGGATTTTTTTTAACAATGAAACTATGGAAGTAAGCATTGCTTTGAATTTTTAGAAATCTTAACATAAGGATGAAAAATCTAAAAGAGGCGGGTTTGACGAGCGAGTACCTGAGAATAGGCTTTGGCCGTGCAGGCACTGCTCTAACCCAGTTACGGAATTCTTCAAGGGTAGTACCGCTTCAAGAACTTGTCGTTGATGGGGCAGCATACATCTATCGCCTTCGATGTTTAGAAGTGCGTATGCACCGTTGGAGAAGACTTTGTCAATGACGAAGGGTCCCTCCCATTTTGGTTCGAGTTTGCCTTTGAATTTGTGGGCAAAAACCATTGGCCTTTTTACTGCAAAAACCAAGCCCCCTTTTTATAGGCACATTGCCGGACCCTTTTGTCGAAAGATCCTGCCATGCATGCTTGGTATAGCTCAATGCTTTGAAAGGCTTCGAGTCGTCTTTCGTCGAGGTTGTCCAGTTCTTGGAGTCTCAGTTTGACATTGCTTTCTTATGTCATGCCATTTTGCAAAGATACCCTCAAGGAAGAATTTGTACTTCCAAATAGACAACAGCTTCGCATCCATGACCAAAGAGAATGGTGTGCTATGAGTTGGCCCTCGAACGGTGGTTCGATAAGCCCACAAAGCTTCAGGTAATTTGTCACCCTAGTCTCTTTTGTGACTAGAGACCATTTTCCTTAGAATTTTGCAGAGTGTCTTGTTGAAGGCTTCTGCTAGTCCGTTTGCTACCGGGTTGTATGGAATCTAAGGACAACTCTGGATTTTGTATTTGTCACAAAACCTGTAGAATCGGTGATCCCAGAATTGCGGTCCATTATCATGAACAAATCTTTTAGGTATGTTGAAATGACAAATAATGTTGATGCGTGAGAACTGAAGGATTGATGAGGTCTTCATTTCGGTGAGCGCAAATGCTTCTGACTACTTGGAGAAATAATCCGTAGCGGCAAAGATGAATGGATGACCTTTGCTTGACTGGGGAGCGATAGGACCTATAATGTCCATAACCCAAGTTCCGAACAACCATGAGATTGTTGTGGGGTGTAGCTATTCTGGAGGCATAAGGACATAGTCTCCATGAACTTGGCATTGGTAGCAGCGTTTAGCAAATTACATGGCGTCAGCTACCATAGTAGGCCAATATTATCTCAATCTTTTTATCTAATCATAGAGCTTGGGACCAGCCTGATGAGCTCCACAAAGACCAGCTTGAACCTCTTTGAGGGTTTCCTCGGCCTCTTGTTGTGACAAGTAGCGCAGAAGTACTCCGTCGAAGGATTTTCTATAAAGCATTTTTTAAGGTATATCCAAATGAAAGTTTGTGGCTCGTCTTTGAATGCTTACCCGTTCTTTTGGATCTTCAAGGAGGATTCCGAACATGGTGTAATCAATGAACGGATCTCTCCAGTCGCGATTGGAGGTTTGAGGATGGAGATCCGAATTTCGGCCAATTAGAGGCATTCAACAACTGCTTGGTGTGTGTCAAGAGGAGGGAGAATCCTTCTCTGACACACTGTAATTTGCATGTTCTCCCTTTCCTGGATCGCCATGGATGCGGCAAGTCCGGCTAGAGCATCTGCACGGATGTTCTCACCTTTGAGGATATGGGTGATATGACAGATGTCAAACCTTTGGCGAAGTGATTGTGCCTTGTTGTAGTAAGGCAACAGATCAGGCTTCCTGACTTCGAATTTCTAATTCATCTGGTTTACAATCAGCTAAGGGTCCCCAAAAGCTTCCAGCATGGTGATGCCAGATTCTAGGGCAAGTTCCGATCCTACAATCAGGGCTTGGTACTCAGCTGCATTGTTTGAGCATGGTTCGCGAGAAAGCGTGTGGAATCATGTGCTTGTCGGGGCTAACAAAGAGGATGCCAACTCCCGAGATCAACTTTCTTTTTTCATTTGTCCTGGTTGCACCGTTAATGTACATGTCCTAGGAGGCATTTGGTGAGAAAGTCTCCACGTTGTAGACAATTTTGTCTGGGAGATCATCTCTGAGTGGGGAATCTGTAGGCAACGAATGCTCTGCGAGGAAATCTGCTAGAGCTTGGCCTTTGATTGCCTTTTGTGGTACATACCCGATATCAAATTGTGATAGGAGGATGGACCACTTTTCCAGTCGGGCATTGAGAGAACCTGCTTTTGTGACAAGGACCTTTAAGAGGTTGATCCTCGAAATCAGGTAGACTGTGTTCGAAAGAAGGTAGTGACGTAGCTTTTGTACAACAAACATCACTGCTAGGCATTCTTTCTCGACTGGAGAGTAGTGATGCTCCGTACCTACCAGCATACGGCTGAGGTAGTATAGAGCAGCTTCTTTTCCTTCGTCATTCTCTTATACAAGCAGGGTGCCCAGAGAGTGGTCGAGAGCTCTTGTGTACAAGATGAACGATTTTCCAGTGGTAGGGGCAGCCAACACTGAAGGTTTGGTCAGGTATGACTTGATATCTTGAAATGCTGATTCGCATTCAACATCCCAAACAAAGTTCACACCTTTCTTCATTAGGCGGGAAAAGGGACGGCATTTGCTCAAGAGATTGGAGATGAACCGTCTGATGTATGTCAATCTTCCTTGAAGTCCTTTTAGTTCTCTTAAGGTTATTGGAGAAGGCATTTCTAGAATAGCCTTGACTTTGATGGGGTCAAGTTCTATTCCAGCTTGCCGGACTATGAATCCGAGAAACTTACCCGATGAGACGCCGAAGAAGCATTTCAGGGGATTCATTCGCAGTTTGTGTTTGTGAAGTTGGGGGAAGACTTCCCGAAGGTCTTTCAGATGGTCTTCTTTTGTTCTGCTTTTGACGTTGGGGTCATCAACGTAACATTCAACCGTCTTGTGCTGCATATCTTGGAATATCTTCATCATACCCTTTAATACGTGGCACCGACATTTTTCAAACCAAATGGCATGACAGTGTAGCAATACACGCCAAATGGGGTCTGAAATGATGTGTGTTTTTCATCTTCAGGATGCATCTTTATCTAATTGTAGCCAAATAATCCATCCATGAACGTCATTCGCTCAAACCCACAGGTGTTGTCAATCATCACCTCTGATATGGGGAGCGGGAACTCATCTTTGGGGCAAGCGCATTTAGGTCTCTATAATCAATACAGGCCCTGATCTGCCCATTTCTCTTTGTCACGGGGACGATGTTGGCCAACCATTCAGGATGTTGTTCCTCACAGATAAAGCCAACGCTTTTGAGTTTTTGAACTTCTTGTTCAATTTTGTCCATCACGTCCGGACGGAATCTTCTTTGGCCTTGTTTGATAGGCTTGATATCTTTTTGCGGATTGAGTTTGTGGACTGCTATTTTGGGGTCTAAGCAAGGCATTTCAGCATAAGACCATGCAAAACAATCAACAAACTCACGAAGAAAAGAGATAAACTCAGATAACTCATCATCCTTTATATTCTTGCTTATGAATACAGGACCTGGGTCATCTGGTGTTCCCAAGTCTATCTTTTGGACAGTATCTTCTGTTGGAAGGTTCGAAGGTGGTTCCCCCAAAATATTTTCGGAGGCTTCCAACTCAACGAAACCTTCTGGAGTTTCAAGGGCATTTTCAGGCCAAGGCTTTGTTTCTGGCCATGGGTCTTCAGGATCGGTGATCTTTTAAAGGCTTGCTATGAGGTGATCCCAATCGCCTGTTGAAACTAGGTCGAAGTAAGTTACTTCTTTTGGAGACGACGATTCTTCTGGGTCAGAACGCCACATGTCTTTAACATTGGATAATTCCTCTTCATCATCAGAGAAATCGTACCGATTGGTAGAGCTTCCTGGATCCTTGACGGGTGACTCTTCAAAGAGGTATCCAGGGAGATCGATGTCTTCAAGGACATGAGATGTTGAGGCTTGGTCGGCAAATCGACTCCTCATCATTTGTGTCAACTTTCACATGGGATTGTCGGGATCATACCCCAACCCATGTGAAGATTCTTCTACATGACCGTATAGTCTCGTTGACTTTTGGTCAAGGCGGGCTTTGGCGGTGTGAGAATACCGCGTCCTTGCCCCAGAGCGACTGGGTTTTGAGTATCGTAAGCCATTTTCTCCATAATAGCTTGTGCCATAGGACTATATAGAAATAGTTGAGGCATACCTTCGTTCTGGAAAGGTTGAAGCATGGAATTTGATGAAGAAGCTTCTGATCTGTGGAAGAAGATTGACTTCTTTTCTGCTGAAGTTGCCGGAACAACAAAGGAAGCAGACGTAGGATCTTCTACGTCAGCAGGTGTCTCTATTGGAGGTAAAGCAGGCTGAACTTACTGAGTGTCAGCTTGGCTTGATGGTGTGCCGTCTTCTGACTCTGACTCTGAATCCGTGTCTTGCATGATAGACATGAAGGAGACAACAAGCCTGCCCCTAGACTTTTGCTTTGTCTTCTTTGCTTTGGTTGTTATGACCAAAGGCTTTGAAGACTTGAGAGAGACAACGAAGGGAGATGGATCTTTCTCTTTAGATCTACAGGAAGGTTTTTTTTCTTCCGATGATCGCTGAGGAGTTTTGCCTTTATCTTTCCGGAGATTTTCAGCAAAGGGTGTTATTTCTTCCTCCTTTTCTTCTTTCTCATCTTTGTACATTTGAGCATCTGCAAAATGGACTTCTTTGCCTTTGAAGGGATTTTTGTCTGCAAACACTCGATGTATCGAGCCATCGTTGCCAACGAACTTGATGCATTGATGTAGAGTTGAAGGGACGATACCATTCTCGTGTATCCAAAGGCGTCCGAGAAGGATGTTGTAGCATGAAGGGGTTCTTATTGTATACACAGTGACTTCAAAGATAAGATCACCGATTTGCAACTTGAACCTGATTTTACAGATAGGCCTTTGAGCGCTCCCGTCGTACCCAAAGATGGATACAAACGTGTGACTCAGTTTGCTAGGTGGGATGCAGAGCTCTTCAAGCACCGAAGTAGAGATGAGGTTGAGTGCAGAACCCGGGTCAATTTGGACTCTGTGTATTGGCATTTCTTTGATGTACCCTGTGAAGTACAGGGGTCGGTTGTGCTTTGTCTCGCCTAGCAGGAGGTCATCCTTATCGAAGGCAATTGTTGCACTTGTTGCTTTCTGAACTGAGAGGCATTCGATGCCTGATCCCTCAGTTTTCTTCTTTTCTCCCTTTGAGGAAGTATTTGATTTTTTGACCCTATAGTCCATTTCAATTTGTAGGACTTGTGGGGCATGTTTGTTGACATCTACATTCAGCCTTTGCAGTTCTGAAATGAGACTATCACGAGTTTATGGAGACATTCGTAATAAGTCAAGGATGTGCAGTCGTGCAGGTATGTGTTTGAAGTGCTCAATCAAGTTGTACTTGAAAGCCTCCTTCGGGCCTGCATATTCATTATTATTGCCACTTGGGGCGTTTACAACATCTTTTCCCGAAGGATTTACTTAAGAGGAAGAAGAAGATGGGTTGCAGTTTTTGTGGTAATGCCGGCCAAAACGGGTACCTCTACCAACTTCAAGAGCTTCTTGAGAAGGGTCTTCATTTAGAAGATCGTCCTTGAGATCCAAGGGTTGACCCTTCTCATTTACTGAAGATGTGTCAGCAGCAGAGTCACCATCCTCGGTGATTGCGCTACATGGAGCATTTTCCAGTAACAAGTCCTGAACAACATTCGGCGACTTTTCTCCTTCATTGAGTAATTTGTCGGTCCAGACATCTCCTATGTGGTCAGGTATCTGGGACCAACTGACCATGTCTCCATCGGCTGAAGTTTCTTCAGGATGATCGGTCGGAAGAGCTATGAGTTGTGATGTCACAGTTTCAGGGGACGAAGGCTGAGAAGATGTTATCTCAGTGGAAGTCACCAGAGAAAATGTGGGTGTGGAAGATATACTATCAGGTGTAGCCGGAGAGTAGGTGTCTTCGGTAGATGATGCTTCAAAGACACTATCATCCTGAGTTATCGCATTGCAAGTTGCCCTGATGAGAGATCCCCCCAGAGTGGACTGTTGGGAGTCAGACTCATCATCGGATGTGAGAGGATCATCTATCCAGCAGTTTTCTCCAATTTCAGGAGTTGTAGGAGGAGGTACCTGTTGATCTTTAGGGACTTTTGGTTCCGGATTATCTTGATCTTTTTCTAATGGCAAGGTGCTGTAAGACCCTCGCATACTCTTCAAGATCAGGCATGGGAGCCAAATCTTCTTCTTCATATGCCCCTTGTGGTTCAACACGATCGGGTTCCACTAGAGCGTTGAAGGGTACTGAGTCAACAACATTTTCTTGAACAGGCTCTTGGTCTCCTTCATCATCGGACCGGGATCCTTGTTGCTGATATGGGTTATACCAGATTACCGGCATAAGGTGAGATTCGGGAACCCATTCTTCATCGGAGAGGGATTCTACTGTTTCAAGGGATTCCTCCCACTCGTCGGTGTCACTGGACTCGTATCCATCCATGGAGAATCCGATCACTGAATTGCAAGAGTATGATGCCCCCTGCGCAGTTTCATTTCTAAATTGAGGTGGCATGAAATCACCAAGGGTGAATTTTCTTTCCACCTTTGAAGCCTTGGATTCTTCCGTTGTCCCCAGCGAAGCAGTGGAAGAGGTCTCTGCCTTTTCAGGGACTTCTTGCTTTGGTCGAGCTTTCTTCTGCTGCTTGAGCTTGCGGAGTTGCCTCTTGGCTTGCCTTCGCTGTCGAGCGGTAGGCTTTGTTTTGACGATCTCCCAATTTTCATCTTCAAGGAGATCGAGATGTACCTATATAGGTTGTCTGTCAGGTATTGGATAAGGGACCAACTCTTGGGATGTCTGGGTCATCTTTATCACCTTAAAGGAAGTAGTGGTCTTCTCCTTTGGTGATTTTGAAGTTTGTCCATACGTCACCATGTTGACGGAGGCTGACCCATAGTTTTTGTCAAAGTAATGACTCTGTTTTTCCACATCTCGTTGATTTGTCTCTCACAACAAAGCATTGATTGAGAGGATGCGAGATCATCTGATGGTAGGGACAATACCGAGGATCGTTGGTTTTGCCAACATCTCCCGGTCTTTTGTGCTCATGCAAGGTGAGTTTACCATTTGCTACAAGAGCCTCGAAGATTTCTTCAACATCTTCATCGAATGGGTATTTTTTCTCTACTCGTTCCCTGAAGGCATCAGAGAGTTCAGGTTTCTTACCTGCAGCTTTATTTTCAACTTCCTTTGGCTGCTGAGGAGCTTACTTGGTTTGCACATTAAGAACCTCCTTTTTCTTTGGCTTTGAGGTCGTAATGGTAGCCGGCTCTTTCTTTGATGACTGCTGATTGTTGAGGTCTTTGATCACCGTTTCAGCCTCCATAGCTGCTTCTAGGAGTTCTCCCAGGTTCTTTGATTTGTTGCCGATAATCATGGAGCGGATCCTTGCTCTCATGTTGTTACGGCAGATGTCAATGAGCGAAGCTGGTGGCAATACATCTGAACATTTGTATGCCACCGCCTTCCACTTGTGAATGAAGTCGTAAGTTGACTCATTCTCTCCCTGTTTTAGGCTGCAGAGCTGTGCCATAATAACAGGATGATCCTCACCTTTGAAGTGGGTCAGGAAGCGTGTCTCTAGCATGGCCCAATTTTGGATGGAGTCCTCCGGCAGAGTGGAGTACCAATCGAAGGCCGTACCTTTTAGGGTACTTGCAAAGAGACGGATCTTGAGGGTATCTTTATCCGCGATAGCTCCCATCAATATTTTGAAGTGGATGACGTGCTGTCTGGCTGAACCTTTCCCCGTATATGTTTGGAGAGTAGGTTGCTAGAATTTTGCAAGAAACGGGACCGAGTTCATCCATAAGGGATATGGTGGCTTGATCCCATGCTCCTTCAGTGTATCCTCTTCTCTTGCTGTATAAACCCGTGCGGGGATGGAGGTGGGGATGGACTTACCCTTATCCCCGCCCCGTACGCGCCCCGCCCCGCCCCGTCCCCCGCTATTATGGGTTTTTTTAGGAATTTATTTCAAAATTAATTTATGTAGTGTACCTATGGTGTTATGACATTTAGTGATTTAGGTGCTGTTGTTTTTCATAGGAATGTATGTATCAGGTGTTCGTGGCAGCAGTGATTGGTTTGATTTCGCTGTTATGTATATGATTTTTTAGGAGTAGTTCTCTATTGATGTTCGTGTACTGAAAGTGTCATAATATTTCTCATACCCTTGATTCAGGTGTGATCTCCTGTTGCAAGGAAGCTGGGGGAAGGCTAGAAAAAAAAGGCTTAGGCTTAGGCGGGTACAGGGGAAGCGGGGACGGGGATTATAAATTTACCCGCGGATGGGGATGGGGATGAAAATTATACCCGTTAGCGGGGGTGGACCGGGGATGGACGAAGATTTTTTAAGCGGGTACGGGAATGGAGACCATGCCCCCCGCCCCCGCTTCGGTCCATTGACATCCCTACCCCCAGGTAAGGGTAGGATTACTTAATGAACCCGTTTGGAGGACCCTTGCCTCGAATAATCTAGCTGTCTCCACACTCTCTCTAAAAAGACCGAAGTCCAAGTCAAGCCAAAAGAATCAAAACATCGTATGATCTCATCTGAAGGACGATGGCGAAGTCCATACATGACTTCCGACCGTCGATCTGAACGTGACCCCGTAATTTTCTGAGAAGCCAGATCCCTTTTCTTACTTTTCTGTTGTATTTTGTATTTTCTTTAAGAGACAATAAAATCACATTTCTTGTCTTTCTTAATTGATGAGATTTGTAAATCGCCTTCTACGGTACAAATCGCCTCCTACGACACAAAATCGCTTTTCACGGCAAACAAAATGAAATCCCCTCTCATGGCATTTTAAAAACCTTGTCTCTTTTCTTAAATATATGTGCAATGGAAAGTTAGAAAAAAGATTGATTTCCTTTCTACTTGCGAAATTGGATCTCCGGATCACCATCTCTAAATTCCAAGTAGAATAGAAAATTTGGCATACCCGTACAAAAATGTTGATACCCGCCATTCTCCCCTTTTTTCCCCTCCATTATGCCGTCTCGGTGACCCCGGGGACGGATGGGAGAGGAAAAGAAGGAAATCGGGTCCATCAAGTACAGTAGCCAACAAGCATCCATTAAAATCTACATCATGTAAGGAAGTAGATTATACCTTTGGAGCTCAGTTGCACTCTAATGGAGAAGTTGCGTCTTTCATTGATGATAAAACTCTTTCACGTATCAAATAAGAATCTCCACGACCTATTGATCATCCACTCTATGACCCTCTTATCAGATCTATTTTCTCAAGAAGATGGTGGAATCTCCAAGAGAAAACCAAAAGGAAACTGGAAGAGAACTAGAAAAGGGAGAGAGAGAGTAGTGTGCAACTCTTGCACAATATGGGCTGGGCGTGAATCACAATAATGGAATATTGCATGGACATCCGAGGGTGTTTATTCCCTTATTTATAGCCCTCAGGACTCCTCTTTTAACTCTCTTACTAATTTGTATTAGAAGTCACACTTCCACACAAATTAGTAGCTTACTATTACTACTATTAGAAGTCCCACTTCAAATAGAAATAGTAACTTTCTAATTCCTTCCTTTTAGAGCTCAAGTAAGAATAGTAACTTTCTATTATCTTGGGCTAGCGTGGGGACCACTAGGGATTCCTTAGAAAGCTGGCTCCAACTGGGACATGCGACCCCACATCTCATGTGCGATCTGAGCCCACAGTTAATTGCAAATAACTCCACTATATAAATGCAATGAACTCCAGTCTAAGGAATAAATTACAATGAAGACCCTAAACTTCCATCTATATCCATGGATCAGTTGGACCTGTCCACCAAATTAGATCCATATCTTATTATCCTTGAGCCCTAATTAATTGTAGTGATCATTTGGTACCGATCCAATTAACTCTTAATTGGAATGGGTGCGCACTTACCAATGATAAATCCATTAATTAGCACAAAGGGATATTAAAGATAGATTCCATCTTGACCATTGAATGTTCCCATAGTTCTACTACCACGTACCCAAATCACCGAGGTGTTGACCTACAATTGGCCTCACTCATTGGTGACTCAAAGCAAATGAATAGATAGAAACTTGAGTTCATTAATGTCTCACGATTATGAGCCTATTACTAGGGAATTATGAGAGCAGACCTTAAAGTAAAGACAGCGTATATAAGGTGTTTCTCATGGTCCTTCAATACATTTAATGTACCAGCACCATGATCCAGAGTCTTACATTCTGATGATCGAGACAAATCACACTATCTCATAGTGATCAAAGTGCTGCAACCTTGTCAGATGAGATGCCCAATCTCATCACTGGTTGTGAAGATATTTAAGTATAAGATTTGCAATACATGTCTCTGATATGTGGATCTCATCCACACACATGTTTTACATCTAGTACACTTGTGGACTCCGGTTCATCTCATGAACCATTATGTCATTCATATTGGTTATGTGCAAGTATATAATTAAACATCATTCATCTCATGAAAGGAAAACATGATTGTATTGATAAATAAAGAAATTAATCAATTTATTACATCATATACTTGGTATTGAGACCATAAAACTAACAATGAGAATCTAGTTAGGTTGTGAAACCAGCTAAAAGTTTTCTATCTCTAAAGGTGCAGGTACTTCTTAAAGTTGTTTAAACTTGAGTGCAATTAGAATTCCGGTTGTCGAACCGAATTCGATTAGCCTAAGTCACTTCTGGTTATGGAACCGAAGTCATTTTGCCCAATAGTCATTCAGTTCTGGTTATCGAACCGAACTCAACTACTTGGTCAAAGATTGGGCATTTGTGCTAAGAGCCCAGTTGTGGAACAGAAGTCAAGCACACATATGTTCAGAAAGAAATGAGAAGGCAAGTATGAAAGAAAAATTCTATTTCATTGATAGAAAGAATAGTTACAGAAATTTTCACACTTTCATTACAAAGAAAGAAAAAGAAAAAAGTACATCAGAAAGAGCTTCAAGAAGCAGTAGCCTCCATATTGACGTCAAAAGGCTCAGTCATGGGGGCTTGGGGAGTAGCCTCTGGCGGAGTCGGGACAGCTTCCTCAACAGCCTCAGCAGTGGGGACAGAACTTGGCTCGGGCTTTGGGCGAGTAAACTTGGGTAGGTCCTGATAAATAGGGTGATCCTATGGGACCCCTGCCTTCTTCAGTGCAGCTCGACACTTGAGCTCGAACAACGCCGAGCTTATATTCTCGAATTGGGCCTCGTACTCTCTTGTAGCCACATCCACCCCGTCTTGAAAAGATGTTTCAATCTCAGCTTGGAGCGAGGCTTGAAGATTGGCTTTCTCCTTGTGCACCAGTTCGAGCTCGGCATCACGCTTTGCCAGCTCGGCCTCAAGTACGAGAATCCGCTTAGCCTTGACTGCGGCCACACCTTTCAACTTGTGGGTCTTGGCTTTCACATTGCTGAGCTCGTTGAGCGCAAACTCAAGCTCTACCCCCTGGTTATTAATCTTCTCCTCCGCCGCCTTCAACTCCTGACTACTCCCCTCTAAGGCCGTAACGATTTTTTTCTTCTCTGCTTTCAGCTTTTCGACCTTGGAGCCACTTTCACGGGCCCTCTCCAGGACCACATGAACCTTATGTGCAACCTGAGAAGAGAAACAAGTGTCAGAAGAAAAGCTGGCAAGATCGAAAGATACTTAGAGATCTGTGTTGGAAACTTACTGAGAAGACTGACTGCAGAGACGAGGTCAGCGGCATCACATCGTCCGCTCCCTTGTGCCTCTGGATGTCGAATGGCAGGGCACACGCATTGGCGAGAGCGGCAACAACTGAAGGACTGCTGGTTAGATGGTCTTCCACCGTCTTGGGCCTCCCAGGCCCGAGTGGGAGGCTTGGCCTCCACAAAGCCACCCCCACGGGATAAGGAGTCAAGGCCTGCCCAGGGCCCTTCTCCAATGAGCCCTCGCCCCTGGGCCTTTTCTCCCTTGTGGCCCTCTCTCTAGCCTCTTCGGCAGGGTACTGCCAAGCTCTCGAGCCGCGGCCCTCATACCACGATCTTTTCTCAGCCCGGCGTCCCACTCTTGGGGTCTCGACAGAGCGCTGCCGAGTTGGACCAGCAGCAGCAATAGCAGTTCCAGTAGCAGCAACTGGACTAGCAGCAAGAACAGCAGTTCCAGCAGTACCACTGGCAGTAGGAACCCTGGCGCTCCCCGAAACCGTAGAGGTAGAGGGAGCTCGACCACCAAAAAGCTTCGCCAACAGGTCTTTCACCTTCACAACAAGGCGTCTTTTCTCCATCTCCTCTCCCCTTTATTCTTCTCGGTTGGAGGGGGACAATTGGCTCTCAACGACCTGGGCCAAATCGCTTCCGAGCTGACGGGCGTGGGCTCCTTCCTCTTGATGTAGGTATGGTACCTCGGCTCGTATCTGAGCAAGGACCAGGCAACTCGGCCGTTGTGGCATTGATACTCGCACACGAGTCTCAGCCAATCATCGTTTCTTTTCCAACTGGCGCGCTCAGCTCCCAGCTTCCTTTGGCTGATCTCTGCAAGACAAAAGATAATATCAGCCCGGCAAGACAACAGAAGGAAGAAAACAAGAACACTCTGAGCTCGGTAATTACTTGGAGGAACCCCAAAGTGTCGAGGAATCTTATACAATTTCTCTGCTTCGGTCTCTTCCTTACCAAACTATTGTTACTAGAGACGAACAGACGATCAACCCCAGCATGTCTGTTTGAGAACGCGATGCTTGAATTCTTAGGCTCCTTTCTAGTTAGTGGCTTATGTTGGATCTTGCATAAAAAAAAAAAACATGAGATGAGATTTTTGGAAATTTTCTACCTTTGAACTTATTTCATTTCTTTCTCATTTCAAAAAAAAAAAAAGAAATTTGATTTCTCTTTTCTGGATTCAATTTTGAGAAACTTTGATCCTCTCCTCTTTGCACTTGATAGCTCATGACAGAAATGTTCGCAGCTATTGGTCTTATTGGGGAATATGCCATCTTTTCTCTTTGATGAGTTCGATAGGGATTTCACAAAAAAAGAAAAAAACTCATAAAAAAAACTCCTTCAAGAAATTTTTTTCTTTTCTTGGAATCAAATTTGAGAAAGTTTGGTCCCCTCTTTTTCGGATTTGGCGCTCGCAAAAATGTTTGAGCCCTTATTCGGATTGGAACACCGTTTGTTCTCTTTGATGAATCCAAAAAAAAAAAAAAAAAAAAAAATTTTCAAAACCCACTAAGGTTGCACCAATTGCGTTCTTTGACCAAAGGTTTTCGTCGGCAAAAGAAAACGGAAAATTTTATAAAAAATAGAACCACTTTTACCGACGTTTGTTTTCGTCGGCAAAAGATAACGTAAAAGTAAAAAAGACGTTTACCGACGTTTATTTTTCGTCATCAAAAGTCAACAAAAAATAAAAATGATTTTACCGACGTATTTTTTTCATCGGTAAAATAAAAAGGAAAATAAACGGGAAAAAAAAGATGTTTACCGACGGTTGTTTTCGTCGGCAAAACCGAAATAAAAACTAAAACCACTTTTACCGACGAAAACAAAACGTCGGTAAAAGTTTTTTATTTTATTTTTTATATTTTTTTTTCCAATATAATTTTCTTTTTTCCATTAAACCTGTTTGTACACCTGTATCAAACCTGTTCAATATAAAAAATGTATGCAAACAAAAGTTGCTAAATAAACAAACAACCATCTCCATTTTTCATCAAATCATTCATCTCATTAAACAAATATTACAATCAATAATGATACAGTCCCATATATATGTCCAATATACATATACAAATAAACTAAAAAAATAAAACACATTTAGCAAGTCTGCAACCGACCCCAAAGCGTCCATCAATCTGCAATAATAAAAACAACATTAGAATATTTTCAATGAATTAGATTATAAATGAAAGATAAACATGTATCTATATAAATCTTTTCCTAAATTTTCCTTGTTGAAATTACAACATGCATGTCAACTGCTGAAAATGGTACAAAAATTTCACGACCAAGCCGCTATTAGTACTAGTTATAGTTCGATGAACCAATGGTGTGGTGGGGTTATTACCTTCTTAGGATATTGCTACGTTGGCATCAGACCTTGCACAAAACCAAACAAAAAAAGAACTTTCTTTGTTCCCCTGCACCCTACCACTATGCTGCTCTTCATTACAGAGTACTGATGGCAAAGATGATCAAATGGGTCAGTTTTCTCCTACAAGGATTCAGAAATTGGCCAAACCCAAGTACCGAGCAGTGTCTTAGAGAAAATGGGAAAGTCAGCTCTGAAATGGTGGTGGCTGAAGTGGTCAAGGAAACAGAGATTTAGTTTTTTGCTTCTACATTTCAGATCCGGCATTATGGATTTACACCACCAAACTAAGGAAATTTAAGTATGATTGTGAAAAGATAAAAAGGCAGTTGTGTCATCCACTAAAATAGATAAAAGAAGGGTTCTCATATGATTTGGCAACGAAAACTTTTTCCTCGAACTTTTAATGATTCGGTATTGTTGTTGAAATTTTGTTAAATTTGGGTATTGAGACTGGGTTGTCTATGCATTGATATCTGGCATCATGCACATTGCTCTATGTATGCCATTTATTTGTTGCATATCTTATCTGAGCTTTTCACTTGTTGTTTGCAGTTCTGCTTCCAAGATGCAATTGCATCTGAGCATGAGTTGCTGAAAGGATCATTGCTTGGATAAAATGACACCAAACATAACAAACCTAAAAACAAAACCAAACACGATAGGATATTTATTGAATAAGTCAATTAACAGGGTGTGAATCTCCTTACGATATTTGACTGTGACGTGGATACCTCATCTGAAGGCATACGAGAAAAAAAAAGTTTAGTCAACCCCAACATCTGACCCTTAAGCACTTGGTAGATAGCATTGTTCCTAATAACTACTTAAATTCTACTCCAAACAACACAGCTTCGAGCGACGGACGCCGCAACAGTTCGGGCATTGAGAACTTGAGCAATGATAGTCAAATTTGCACTCCCACTCTCATAATCTCTGATACAATTCAAGTCCCAACTGATGGGGCCAGATCTATAAATGACAATAGTTCTTTTGATGTGTCCTCACTGATTGCTTCAAATACGGATTTTTTACCATATTTTGATGAGTTGCACCATGGATTCGGGGGTGATGAGCCTTCATGGGGGGCAACTGCCTGTGATTTTCCCTTCAATTTCAGCAACAGTTCTTTGATGGTGGATGATTGCTTCATTGAGGTTCTGAGCCCACTCAGCCAAAATCCATTCTATGGGTTTACACCCCAGGCTACTGACACTTATTCTCCATCAGTCTCTTCACTCATTGATGTTATTGATTTGGGTCATTCCTTGTTCTAAGAACTCATGTCAGGTTCTCCTATATATGTCTGTTGAGTCAGTTGCTTTCATTTTTTTTTCTTTTCACCTTCTTTGATGTTTTTTGGACACCTTAGAGAAGCACTTGCCCACATTTTAGAAGACCCAACTAATGATTTCTCAAACTGCAGAGAAAGAGAGAGAGAGAGAGAGAGAGAGAGGTTTCTTGTTGTTTTAGTTTTTTTTCAGGTATCATGAAGTTCTTCCTCTTCTGAGGCAGTTTCATTAGCTTAAGGTAAATATTGCCATGCTACGTGTAGATTTCTGTTTTTCTATACTAACCATGCATAACTTTTCTTTTTGGAAATTATATTCATGAACAATGGATAGAGCACAAGCAAAATTCAATAAAAATATAAAGAAATTCATGTAATCTAATAATAGAAAGAAGATGGAGCTCACCCTTCGGTGTAATCAGCTTGAAGAAGATCAAGATAAGTATCCCATTTGTTACCAATAACCTACAAAAAAAATATTAACTAAAGAAAATAGCATATACTTCAAAACCCACATAACCTCATAACAACATGACCCTTCACCAAACAGTGGTATGAAGATGCCAAAACAGAGTATAACTCACAGATTTTAGCAGAAAGAAGAATGCATGTCTCTAGAATCACAAAAACCAAACAAAAGTATGTTAAAACAGAAAAATGGTCTCCACGGAAAATGATTTTCCTTTTATCCATGTTGAGATTCTCCTATGCTTTCATCTTTTGAGGTGAGAGCACTCTCCACAATTGTTAATAAAAAAAACAGTTTCAGACCCAAGACAGATAATCATTCTCAACAGGCTTACAAAAGTGGTACAAACACATTTCAACATGTAAAATAGTCCAATCCTCCAAGCAATAGAAACCAACACTGTAGAAAACAAAGTCCTTGATTCCAATTTTCTACAGAAAACTAAATCAAAATCTTCAATTTCTAAACACACCCCCAACTGGGCCATTATGTATGCAGCCACGATGACCACGGTTTTCTGCAGAAAATGAAAGTTCTTTCCCGGCAAAATGATTTTCCTTCTTCCTGTTACTACTTTCCACGGTTCCTCACAACAATCTGTAGCCATGTTGGCGGAGCTGTTGAGAAGAGAGGAGGCAAATATTAAGCTTGATCCCGATATTGATGTCTTCATGAAGGTGAAATGATTATTTACTATCAGTGGCCTTCATAGATTCTTATGATATTGCCTATTTTCAATAATTCCCACAATTGAAAAAACTAAAAAAAAAAGGAAAGGATCTTTTTGTCCTAAGTTCATCTCATTGTCACCTGCCCAAATGTGTTTTCTGGATCTACCAGTGTTGCCTTTGACTGTGGTTAAATGATGTTAATTAAGTAAATTGAATTCATCTAGTGAAGTTGGCAAACTTGAATAATGAATCAGGCAAACTGAAAACAGAGTGATTGAACCCACATTAATGAATTAGCATGCCACAAAAGTACCAAACTATAACATGCAGATGTGAAGTAGTCAAACTTTGAATTGGATGAATTTGATCGTTCGCATATCGGAGCAGTTTAGCTCTTGTTGTAGAAAATAAAAGGACAATGCATGTTTTTTCTTAAGTTTTTTAATCCATAGGAGGATAGAAACTAGTTGGTTATCATGGGAAGTTATGATTTTTTCTTTTTTTTTTTTTCACTTTGTGCGAATTCTGTTCTACAGGCAGTAGCACTTGAAGGGAAAGAGGCCAATCTGGTAACAGATTATATTCTGAAGGTATGTACTAGGGGTAATGACAAGGATAGAGAAAACATATCGATGTCTATCCATCCATGGTTAAGACCAATGGTTACAGATGTTTCTTTACTCATCTATTTCTCTTAAAAGGACAAAAAAAAACACCCTAATACTTGTGGTCCGAAACACGTGCAAATCAGGTTGTGGGACCACACTTTCCAGTTCCTTAACACTTCGATCAGCATCATGCTCAATGGCTTTATGTAAGTCTACCTCGACTTATGCGGTCCACCAGTACTAAAGACCAACCATACAATCACTTAATTGAATGGACCGCCCCCATGAATTAAACCATGTAATAATTATAATGGTAAGAGCCAGATAGATGTACAAAAGTAACTTAATTGCAACAATCTTACCTAACCTTGTCTTTATACTTCTCATGGGGAAGAGGAACCCCCCACTCAGAAGAGATCCTCCCATGCATTGCAGCCAACATAAGGGGAGTCTAATCCAAAAAAAAAAGAACCAAAGATCAATGAACTCATCTTCACATTTCCATCTCAAAATCTAAAAAAGAATCCACCCCAATTCCCAAAATCAAATCTTTATTCACATTTCCGAGGTGTTGAAAATGCTACATTTTTAGTGTTTATAAATTTTGACTAGTTTTATGTTAAAATTTCAATAGAATAATCTACTAACCAAAGGGTCGCATCATGATCTCCAGTGGATGTGCCATCACCAGCAGAAGAGGTCCCTCTCGTGATGTCTTGAAAGCTGGTCATACCTATCCCTATCGCAGCTGCCAATTGTTGAACGAGGGCCTCAAGTGTTCGTTGCCTCTTATCCTGCTCAGCTATCCTCTTATCCTGCTCAGCCACCCTCCGACCTTGCTCAGCTAGTTGCTCCTGCAGGGCGATCACCTCAGGATCCGGTGACCGAGACTGTGTGAAAGATGCAGAGGTCCTCATATATGCCATATCCTTTTAAGTATCCCGACCTCTACCCAAGCACATCAACAACAATCTGCTCCTTAGTCATCGGAGCTATGACAGAGGGCTGCGACTGCACCTCAGTCTGTTGCACCAAGGCCTCCTGCCATTTAAATAAAAAAGGGATTTAAAATGCTTTTATGACATTATTTATCAAAATTGATTTATTAGCAAACGTACATGTCTCTGCTGAGCCACCTCATTTACCCACTCATTACTCTTTTCTTTGTAGTGGGTGTCGCGGAAGAATTGAGTAATAGGCGGCGCTTGACCAGCATTCTGTGTCGTCTGTCATTTGAAATAGGTTTGTATTAGATATGAACCTAGCTACATATTGATAAATTAATAAACTTAATCTAGTTTCTTTATATGAATATAATTAGTACCATCAGAGACAGTCTCGATGCAAATGACCTGGAGCCACTAGTATGATTATATGGCAGCTTGGCTCGACTCTCTTGAGCGTTTTTCGACTTCACCTACATAGAAAAACAATAATACAATAGCAGTCATTTATAAAATCATTACTATTAGAATTACGTTGGAATACATAAATAATTGTTGTAGATAACATCCCAAAGTTACCTTCCAAGCTGGCGATTCCCAACACTGCGAGACCATCAATTGCCAGTCAGCTGGATCACAACCCTTTGCCGGGTGGTCCTGGGGTCGGGGAACCCCCTGCTCCAACAACTCCAAATAATGACAATGCAGCTCATACTTCCAACTCTTATACAAAACCCCACATTGGCGGTCAACGTCCGCCCTGAGCTGCATATCGCCCCCGTAGTCCCCGATATCAAAAACTTGCTGCAATTAGGGGAGAGCCATATAAAGATTAATAATAACAAAATATAATCAGATTTTGTAATGCGGAGCACAATTATAATTAATTTGGTTGATATTTCTCGTTTCAGTTTACCTGAACTGTAACAATGACGACAAGCTTGATCCCTTTGTCAAGCTTCTTCCAGCAATGGGACCTGACTGGGGCAACCTCTCTAATGGCTAACCCAAGATGGTTAACCAGTGATGGGGCATGTTCCCCTTCTGGCCTATGATTGGAGATGGGGATCGGGACTGGGATGTTATGACCCAGCTGTCTCCTCAGCTTTGTCACATTCTTCCCTCGCGTAACACCCCTTACACATCTCGGAACCTCCGAGGTTGGGGCTGATGCTGTTAAGATGAAAGTGCTAAATGAGTTAGTGAACACAAATCATTAAATTGAGGTGAACCATTCTCAATAATAACAAAATATAATTTTCTCACCTACGCTACTCCCGACTGTATGAGGATTTGTCGGAGGCTGGGACAGCTGAGGTTCGGTCGGCAAGGGCTTTGTGGTCGGAGGCTAAATCGGCAGAGGCTGGGGGGCTGCCAAATCAGGGGTGCTCCCTGATCCTCCAGACCGTGTAACTAGAAGAGCAGCGCTCGGAGGCTGTGTCGAGACCTCAGGTGGGCTCTCTACACGAGCTAACCCGAGTGTAGCTGCAATCCTCCGAGCGCGTTTCACCCTGTTATCTCGAGGCATCTTTGCAATCTGACATGGAAAATAACTAATTATTAGCAAAAAATGATAATATTAATAAAGTTAATGTCAACAATTTACATTAAATGGAAATGAATATCATTTTAGCATGAGTGTCACCATAAAAACTAATATTATCAAGTACATGTCATAGACATTCACAGAAAGATTACCTCATCTGATTAAGACCAAGATGTCTAGTCATTTACATCATCATCTTCGGGGGGAATGTAGTTCTCATCCTTATCATTCCCACTAACATTCCTCTTTCCCTTCTCGTTTGTCCCTTGAGCCGAACCAAATATAGTGCGTGCGGTCGGTGGGAGCCCTAGAGATGCAAACTTTTCTGCATTATGCTTAATTGTTTTCTTTCTCTTTAATAAATAATTGGTTGCTTGCACTTGACGGGACAACTCTCCTCGTTTGGCCCATTTTCTTCCTCCGTTTGGCATCTTTTGCAACTATTATATATAGAAATAAGAATAAAATGTGAAATGTAGAAATGTCTTATCTATATATGAACAAATCAAAAGAGAAAAAGAAATTGAACACAATGTCATTATGTAAGACAAGACCTTTATTAATTTACTTAATCGTTACATGTGCAAAAACTGAAACAATCACTACTTGTCATATTCCATGTCATCATTTTCTTCTTCATCTTTGTCCTCCGCTAATGTTTCATCCTCATCTTGGCCATCCTCGTCTACTGACTCATCACTGAGAACGATCTCAGGATCTATATCATCCCTAGAGTATTGGACACTAGTACCATCGACGAGGACTGGGACAACAAACGTCGTTTCGTCTTGTTGAAATGCATCATTAGGCACATCGTCGTCGTCGTCGTCATCCCGCTTAGCGGGTACATCCCATACTCCCCGAGGCTTGACCCGTTCTACGACTCTCCAATTTTTTCCTCTGCTTGTGTCATTGACGTAGAAGACTTGTGTCACGTGAATTGGGAGGACAAATGGATCATCCTACACCAACGACCCATGATATCAATGCTTGTAACATGGTCTTCGATGTTTATCTTGTGCCTGGTACTAGTGTTGTACCATTCACATTCAAATAAGACCGTCTTACCCCCGTGCCGATAGGATAATTCCCAGACTTTGCAGATGTAGCCATAGTAGTCATGTTTCACCCCTTCGTATTCCCCTTCCACGACCAAGCCGCTACTCTGGCTCCTACGGTACTTCACACGGTCTATAGTGTGGTATCAGACGCAATTGCAATCACACCCCTGGTAAAGATTCACCAGGGATCTAGGGCCATTTGCTAATGACCACATCTCATCGGAAGCTTCGGGTGACCCTAGAGTTCGCAATTGATTCATCTACATAAGAAGATTAAGATAAATGTATTAGACTAATGTTATTTGAATTGTAATCCAATAATATCTAGCAATTAAAATAATAATATTTTATATGTCTTACACGTTGTTTAAACTATCCTGCAAATTCTTTTTGTTGTATCTGACCGACACCTCCACCTCTACCTCTTTGACCTTGCATTGAATTCTTGTGTTCCCTACTCAAGATAGCTTCCAATGAATAAGTAAGAGTAGAGACTGAATAAAGGAATTAACGAGCAATGTATAAATATGGCTAGATTGAAGCACATACTGTAGATACGGCTCGGGGCAATTATTCAGCACAAACCAATGAGCCATGTCACGCTTGTTAGGAATTTTCTAGATTGCAATTTGATGGATGCATAATCATTCAAGCATCATTTGATTCACACACTTGCATTGTTTTAAATAAACTTGAAATCTTGTTTTATTCATGCATTGCTTTTAAGATTTATAAAAGTATTGATTTATGCATGATTTCTATTTTCATCTTGGATGCATTTGTTTTAGAAAAGAGTTTTAGAAAATCAAGCTAGCCTATGAGTTTTAAATCTTTCAAAATGTTTTAGGCTTTTTATGTTCCATGTTTTAAAACCCTTAGAATGATTTAAAACATGTTTTAAAGCTTGATTATATGGCCCAAATAATTCCACAAAGAAAAACTTTGAATTTACAAAAATTGGATTTTGGGGCCACTGCAGTGTCGCCGGTCGACCGGCGCAGAGGTCCCGGTCGACCGGGAACACTGCAAGGCAGAAAGTTGCCCTGGCGCCCCAACGGTCAGAAATTTGACCGTTGTGTGGTACCGGTCGACCGAGGCCTGTGTGCCGGTCGACCGAGGACTAGCCGTTGGCAACTTTTTGCTATAAATATGAGTTCTTTCCCTTGCCAAAAGTTGGGAATTTTTAACCCCTCCTTGAGAGGTATTGAGGCATATCAAAAGGGAAAAGAACCAAGGGATGAAGGGGAAGATTAGGAAAGCTAAAGCTTGGATTAATGAAGTTAAACCACCAAGTAGGCTCTTCCTTTCTTAATCATATGTTTTCATGCTTTGTTTTATTTTTGGTAAATCATTTCTAGCATGTTAAACTATGTTTGTGTTGTGTCCTTAACATGTTTTATGTTTTGAGTTGATTTATTGTTTTGGATACAACACCATATGATTCAATCCAAGTAGTACTTAACTTTGGTAAATCTAAGTAGATCATGTTAATGGAAAAACCTTTGGAATTATATGTAACATGATCCATATACTTGGTTGAATCTTTGGTTGTTGTTTTCCATCATAAGAACATCTCTTTCAAAACTAACTTATGTTTTGGATTCAACTTCTTTACAAATCATATGTTTTCATGTTTTGTTTTATCATTGGTAAATCTTAGTAACATGTTAATCTATGATTTGTTGTATCCTTAGCATGTGTTATATTTTGAATAGATCTATTGTTTTGGATACATCACCATTGATTCATCAAAGTAGTACTTTATCTTTGGTAAATCTAAGTAGATCATGTTAATGAAATATGTAACATGATTCATATACTTTGTTGAATCTTTGGTTGTTGTTTTCCATCATAAGAAAATCTCTTTCAAATGTATCTTATGTTTTGGATTCAACATCATTACAAATCATATGTGTATTATTGTTTTAATGTTTCACAACTTGCCTTACTTTGATTGGTAAATCTTTTTCAAGTTGTCTTTATAATTACATATGATTTGTCCCCTCTTTTCAATCAAATCTAATTTTATGTTTTATGAGCTACATGGTGATTTGATTGACATCCCTATGCATCACATGTTTAGAGCTAATCCATTTCATACAACTTGTGTAACTTTGATATCATTAACAAGTTGTTACTTTTAACATGTGATTGCATCACATCCTCAATCATAAATGTTTTATGAGCTTAAACTTTCAAAAGCCTTAGGCATACATTTATGAACTTTCATTTTCAAAATGATTGAGGACCACACACACACACTTCATGTACTTTCATCTTTGCATTCATAGTGTGAGTGTGTATTAGTTTTTCACTTCCATATCCGCCTAATTAAGAGGCAATGTAATGAGCTAAATAGAATCTCCATCAAGTGTATGATAGACACTAATTTAGAGAGATAACCAACCTTGTGGTTGAAGAGGTTATTGCTTAGCCTTTAAAAGCATAGTGTATAGGTTGATGTTAAGCCTTGAAAAACATCAATGTAAAGGTTATTGCTTAGCCTTGAAAAGTATATTGTAAAGGTTATTGCTTAGCCTATTGAAAAGCATAAATAGTGGAAATCCGGTGGGGTGTTGGATCACAAGCCGGTAGTGGATGTAGGCATTGAGGCCGAACCACTATAAATACTTGTGTAATGGTGATTGCTTTGTGGTGATTCTTTTGTTAGCTTCCGCATCTTGTATGTTTAATCATCACATGTGACTAGTTTGTTTTAAAGAAGTTAAAATTGATTAAAATTGGTCATAGTTGAAGCTCACCCTATTCACCCCCCCTCTAGGGTTCGGATCCCCATGGACTTACAAGTGGTATCAGAGCGGGTTACTCCATTTTAGGGCTTAACAACCCGGAGTTGATCCTTGCTAGATTTGAACCCTAGTGTTGTGATTTATTGCATATCTTTTTAAAGATTTCCACTATGTTTGAAAATGATTTTTCCCCTTGCCTCTTTGCACCACTCTAAGTCTTTTCCAAGTTATATCTTCTAGAGTTGGTGAGTCCTCAAAGTGTTCTCTCATGGACAACCTTTTCAAGACCTTAGGTGAATTTTCAAAGGTAGACTATTTGAGTAACCTTAAGGCCTTGATCCCACTAGACCAACCTATTCTTTTTAGTTTTATCTATTTGTTGGTCTTGATACATTTGCATTTTGTTTCTTTATAGTCACATCTTTTAAAATGCAATGTTTCTTTGTGATCATTTGATTTTGTCTTCATGAACTTTTAAAGTTATATCTCATGGTTTTCAAAATCCTTTGATTGCAACTTTGGAAAATGTTCTAAGCTTTATTAGTTATATTTATAGAAGCATTTTCCTTGAATTTATTTCCTTGTGCTTAAATATGATTTTATCATTTGAAAGGAAATAATGTTTACAAACAATTTGCATCTTTGCTCATTTAGTTATATTTCTTTATGCAAATTGATTTTGTTATCTTACTTTGCTTGGTTAGATATGATTTCATTGATTTGCATGTTTGTGCCTATTTTGGTATATAGTTTCATTAATGCAAATTAATGAGTGTTTATGTGCTTTATAGTAAAATCTTGTATTTGAGCTTTTTAAGTACATATGTGATTTTATGTGCTAAGTTCATTTGGTATAAACCTCATATCTTTTTCCATTGCATTGTAAGCTTAGTGCATTTGCTAAGAGTGGAGATGTTACATGATAGCTTAATGAATCATTTTAGATGAATTGGAATTAAACCATTGTTCTTAATAGGTATATCCATTTATGTGGTCCATCTTCATCTTTATGTGATCCATGATGTCTCTCTAACTTCATACCTTCTTGTGCTTACATAGTTATATTCTTTATTGATGATATGGTATGAGTTAGATCTTGAGTGTTGATTGATCCTCTCTATGCAAATGTCAATTTGTTCTATGTATGGTTGTGTTATTTATTATATTTGTTGAAACCATACTAGAACTCAAATCCATCCTCTATGCTTTCTAGTCATTTCTTTTTGGATGGTTATGATGTTGATTCATGTATTGTCTTTAAGTGATGTCACCCTTATACATGTTTCAACTTCATAGTAGTGTTCTTGATCATATGAAATTCTTTGAAATCTATTCCTCATATTTCTATATGTTTGATGGATATCTTAGATGTTGAATTCATATGATTTTGACACTTTAGAAATTGCATGCTTTACTAAGTCATATCTTTTTGCATTGCAATTTCTCTTGTTCATCACTATGCTCAATAGTCATATCTTTAAAAGTGATGAATATGCATTTATGATGCTTGATGGATTTTTGTGTTTGCCACATTCTTGCTCTCTATCATGTTATCAAATTCAATTGGTTTCAATTGGTATAATGATTGATTGATTTGATTTCTTGTGAATGTGATAAACCTTGTGTGCATTGGATTGAACTTGATAAGTAAAATGATTGTTCCATGTCACACACCATTAGCATCATAATGTTCATGTTGCCACCTCTTTTGCTCATATAGGTATATCTCATGACCACCATGTTTATGTGTTCATAATATTGGTTGGTTATTAGTTGAGGTTGGCTTCATGTTTGAATTTCATTTCACTCAATTTGCACTTTAATAAGTCATATTTATTGATTGAATGAAATGATTTTCAAAATCTTACATAGCATTTGATTTTCATAAGTAATATTGATTGATGCTATGTTTGAGTAAACCCCATATCATGGATAGCTCTAATTTGGATTTCTCTTGATAGTTATACTTTTAAATCCATTTTAGAGTGATTGATTTAATAGTCATATCCCTAAATCTCAATTGGTATTCTTTGTTTTTCCAATTGATATCCATGATTGCTTTTCTCTTTGACCTTGCTCTCTTTTGGTAATTTGATCATATTGAGCTTGATAGTTAAATGAATCTAATCCTTTCCTTGAAGTTGACCCTCATTGGTTAAACCATCTTCTTCTTGCATCTAATAGTTAAATCTTTGTCAATATGTTGACAAAAGAAGAGTATGGATTGAGGGGGAGTGTAAACCTTCATAGGAAGTATTAGTTTTGATCAAATTTACCCTTTGATTGCCTTTGAGCCCTTAGAGACTACTACCTCACATGATAGCCTGTTATGTATTTCATTTTCGATTTCATTTGTTAACAGGTGCTACTAAAGGTATTTTCCTTGTTTCATGTGTGTAGGTACCTTTGCAATTTAATGGCAAAGGGGGAGAAATTATGCAAGTTCTCAAAAGGGTGAAGAGAATGTCCAAGCTTCCTAAGGGGAGTGTTGTGTATGATCTTCTACAAAGGGAGAGAATGCATACCTTGCCAAAGGGAGAAAGAGGCATGGTCAAAGGGGGAGAGCTAATAGAAGAAAGAAAGCTTGGAAGCTAAAGAAGATGCTTGGATAAAGAGAGAAAGAAGAAAGAAAGCTTGAAGGTTGATCAAGCTCCAAGCATCATGAAGATTGAAGTCCAAGAGCCCAAGCTTTGAGAAAAAGCATCCAAGAAGATTTCAAGCCTTGTCCAGCTGAGGGGGAGCTGAAGACTAAGTGTGTAATCTCAGTGGTGAGTGTGTTTGCCATCAAATTGCAAAGGGGGAGATTGTTAGGAATTTTCTAGATTGCAATTTGATGGATGCATAATCATTCAAGCATCATTTGATTCACACACTTGCATTGTTTTAAATAAACTTGAAATCTTGTTTTATTCATGCATTGCTTTTAAGATTTATAAAAGTATTGATTTATGCATGATTTGTATTTTCATCTTGGATGCATTTGTTTTAGAAAAGAGTTTTAGAAAATCAAGCTAGCCTATGAGTTTTAAATCTTTCAAAATGTTTTAGGCTTTTTATGTTCCATGTTTTAAAACCCTTAGAATGATTTAAAACATGTTTTAAAGCTTGATTATATGGCCCAAATAATTCCACAAAGAAAAACTTTGAATTTACAAAAATTGGATTTTGGGGCCACTGCAGTGTCGCCGGTCGACCGGCGCAGAGGTCCCGGTCGACCGGGAACACTGCAAGGCAGAAAGTTGCCCTGGCGCCCCAACGGTCAGAAATTTGACCGTTGTGTGGTACCGGTCGACCGAGGCCTGTGTGCCGGTCGACCGAGGACTAGCCGTTGGCAACTTTTTGCTATAAATATGAGTTCTTTCCCTTGCCAAAAGTTGGGAATTTTTAATCCCTCCTTGAGAGGTATTGAGGCATATCAAAAGGGAAAAGAACCAAGGGATGAAGGGGAAGATTAGGAAAGCTAAAGCTTGGATTAATGAAGTTAAACCACCAAGTAGGCTCTTCCTTTCTTAATCATATGTTTTCATGCTTTGTTTTATTTTTGGTAAATCATTTCTAGCATGTTAAACTATGTTTGTGTTGTGTCCTTAACATGTTTTATGTTTTGAGTTGATTTATTGTTTTGGATACAACACCATATGATTCAATCCAAGTAGTACTTAACTTTGGTAAATCTAAGTAGATCATGTTAATGGAAAAACCTTTGGAATTATATGTAACATGATCCATATACTTGGTTGAATCTTTGGTTGTTGTTTTCCATCATAAGAACATCTCTTTCAAAACTAACTTATGTTTTGGATTCAACTTCTTTACAAATCATATGTTTTCATGTTTTGTTTTATCATTGGTAAATCTTAGTAACATGTTAATCTATGATTTGTTGTATCCTTAGCATGTGTTATATTTTGAATAGATCTATTGTTTTGGATACATCACCATTGATTCATCAAAGTAGTACTTTATCTTTGGTAAATCTAAGTAGATCATGTTAATGAAATATGTAACATGATTCATATACTTTGTTGAATCTTTGGTTGTTGTTTTCCATCATAAGAAAATCTCTTTCAAATGTATCTTATGTTTTGGATTCAACATCATTACAAATCATATGTGTATTATTGTTTTAATGTTTCACAACTTGCCTTACTTTGATTGGTAAATCTTTTTCAAGTTGTCTTTATAATTACATATGATTTGTCCCCTCTTTTCAATCAAATCTAATTTTATGTTTTATGAGCTACATGGTGATTTGATTGACATCCCTATGCATCACATGTTTAGAGCTAATCCATTTCATACAACTTGTGTAACTTTGATATCATTAACAAGTTGTTACTTTTAACATGTGATTGCATCACATCCTCAATCATAAATGTTTTATGAGCTTAAACTTTCAAAAGCCTTAGGCATACATTTATGAACTTTCATTTTCAAAATGATTGAGGACCACACACACACACTTCATGTACTTTCATCTTTGCATTCATAGTGTGAGTGTGTATTAGTTTTTCACTTCCATATCCGCCTAATTAAGAGGCAATGTAATGAGCTAAATAGAATCTCCATCAAGTGTATGATAGACACTAATTTAGAGAGATAACCAACCTTGTGGTTGAAGAGGTTATTGCTTAGCCTTTAAAAGCATAGTGTATAGGTTGATGTTAAGCCTTGAAAAACATCAATGTAAAGGTTATTGCTTAGCCTTGAAAAGTATATTGTAAAGGTTATTGCTTAGCCTATTGAAAAGCATAAATAGTGGAAATCCGGTGGGGTGTTGGATCACAAGCCGGTAGTGGATGTAGGCATTGAGGCCGAACCACTATAAATACTTGTGTAATGGTGATTGCTTTGTGGTGATTCTTTTGTTAGCTTCCGCATCTTGTATGTTTAATCATCACATGTGACTAGTTTGTTTTAAAGAAGTTAAAATTGATTAAAATTGGTCATAGTTGAAGCTCACCCTATTCACCCCCCCTCTAGGGTTCGGATCCCCATGGACTTACAACGCTCTCTTTGAGAAGGATCATGTGCCTTTGGCAACAGTCCGATGGGACGGACAGTTTGTGTGAAGACCGACATCCCCGGGCCACGTTTGCCACCATCATCATAACGCTGTACTTGATCAGTCTGCCTTAAATACATTGAGCAAAAAGTGAGGCACTCTTTGACAATGTAAGCCCCGGCGATCGAACCTTCAGGCCGAGCTCGGTTACGAAAGTACCCTTTTAGGGTCTTTAGAAACCTTTAAACAACCAGTGATAACAATTACGATTTTCAATGCATGGCAATTTCACTAATACATAAATAATTAATAAATGGTCAACAACTATTACCTTTCCATCGGGTACATCCATCGATATTGCACCGGTCCACCAAGTATGGCCTCGCGTGGCAAGTGAACTGATAGAAGAACCATCACATCAAAGAAAGCAGGAGGAAAAATCCTCTCCAACTTGCACAATATTAAAACTATCTGCTCCTCCAATTTTTTCAAATCATCGTGTCTCTGTGTTTTCGAACAGATGTCTTGGAAAAAGCTGCCTAACTCAAATAATGTTGTACAGATATCCTCATTCAGAAAGTCGCGCATGCCAATAGGAAGGATGCGTTGGATAAGGATGTGGCAATCATGGCTCTTTAAACCAGCTAATTTATCATTTTTCGAGGTTACACACCTCGAGAGGTTCGCCGCATACCCGTCTGGGTATTTGATTGACTTCAAAAATTCATAAAACCCATCTCTATGTTTTGGTTCCAGAGTGTAAGAGGCACGCGGCTTCAAGCTGGATCCATCGCCCCTCTCCACTAGTGCAACTCTGGCCTGATACCCATATTTTTCAAATCCTTACGCGCTTTATCGGTGTCCTTTTTTTTGCCCTTTATGCCCAAAATTGTTCCAACCGAAGATACACAGATGTTCTTCTCAATGTGCATAGGATTAAGGTTGTGTCAGAGTTTTTTGCACTTCTAGTAGGGCCATTCAAATAGGATGCTTTTCTTTGTCCAATTCAGCTCTCCAGAGTCACGAGGTCTTTTATTATTCTTGCCAAACTTGACCGACACTAGTTCTTCTAGCTGGTCTAGTACCTTTTTTCCCCGGTAAATCCAAAGAATTCTTTTCACACTCAGGCTGACCATTGAAGGCGTTGCTTCTACGCCATTGGTGGTTCAGTTCGAAGTATTTTTGATGGCCAATGTACCCAATCTTATTTTTCAACTTCACCCCTAACGAGCCGTCGTTACACGAGGGGCAAGCGTTATAACCTTTAGTGCTCCACCTAGACAAGTTACCATACGCAGGAAAGTCATTTATCGTCCACATCACAGCCACATGCATTTGAAATGTCTGTTTAATGGAGGCATCATAAGTCGATACACCATGATCCCACAACTCCTTCAACTCATCAACCAAGGGCCTCAGATATACATCGACATCGTTTCCCGATGAGTTTGGTCCTGGAATAAGTAGTGACATCATCAAGAATGGCTCCTTCATTCACATCCATGGTGGCAAATTATAGGGCATAAGTATGACAGACCACATGCTATAAGAGGTGCTCATGTTACCAAAAGGATTGAATCCATCGGTGGCTAACCCCAGCCTCACATTACATGTCTCTTGGGCAAACTCTGGATATTTCTTATCAAATTCTTTCCATTCCACTGAATCAGCTGGATGCCGCCCTATCCCATCGTCAACGCGCTTATCACTGTGCCATCTCATCTCTGTGGCTGTCTTCCTTGACATATACAATCTGCGTAACCTCGGTATCAATGGGAAGTAACGAAGCACCTTATGAGGGATCTTCTTTCGCTTGCCATCATTGACCTTGTACCTAGGCTCTTCACATTCTAGACATTTATCCAATTGAGCATTCTCCTTCCAATACAACACACAATTGTGTTTGTAGGCATCTATGTTCTTGTATCCCATGCCCAAGTCACGTAATAATTTCTTCGCCTCGTAAACTGAGGTCGGCACCACCTGCACATCATCCCTCTCTTGAGTATCTTCATCCAAGTAAGTTCCCCTACGATGGTCCTCTATCAACTCATCGTATTCATCCTGATTATCTTCTGATTCATCATTGCTCTCATCCGAATCATCGAGCTGAACTATAGGTTCCCCGTGCAATATCCACCGTAGGTATGAGACCATCATTCCATGAATGTGCAAATGAGTTCTCACGGTTACATAGTCTTGCTTCCGATGGTTATAGCAGTCGTTACACGGGCAGTTAATCAACACTGCCCCGGGGGAATTCGCCTTTGCAAAATCAATAAATGAGATCACACCAGCTATGTACTCAGCACTAAATCGGTTCTGATAATGTAATATCCAACTCATGTCCATATCTGACCTAATCACAAGTAATTAGAAATTATAAACAATGGGTCAGCCCTTGTTATTCTTATTATTCATGCTATTATTCATGCATTTCTTACCTAATCTAACCAAAATGAAACAGCAGTAGAAAATGCATGCTTGGAGACCCAATGTTGAACATTGTTTAAGGATCTTTGCATGAATGTCATAGCTATGTTCAGTTGATAATCTTTTCCCCTAAACTCAGTTTTTGCTTTTCTAGTTAACATGTTATACAAAATGAATTAACTTGCCTCTCTTTTGGATGGTGGTATTTGCAGGTTGATCCATATTGCATCTTTTTGCGACAAGTATCAAACATCAGAAGATGAATTGAAGAAGACAATGGAGAAAGCTAACAATTTAATTGTTAAATTGTTAGTTGAGAATAGCGATTGCAAAGACAGAAGAATAGTAGATAGATAGTGAATTGCCAAAGATAAGACACAAGAAAAGAAATCCATCAATTCATTGCTATTCGATATTATTCCTCACTGATCTCTAAAAATAGTCCATTACTTACAATACATGTGCTGTTTATAAACAAATAAACAAGAAACAAAACGAACTCAACATAAACCATTGGTTCAAGCCCTTTATGATGAATAAAAAGGAAGCATAAATAGAGCACAATTAGACTGAAAACCTCACACATCTTTCTGGATGTGTAAACCCATGGCTATACTCTCATTTTGGGCCATGGGCCTAGACCTGGGCCTCCAAGTTTGATTTGACTGTGCTTGGACCGGGGTCTGGGCCTAGACCCCCTTCAAGCCTACATCAAATGGTATCCGTTGATAGTGAAATTTCACTTATTTTTATATCCCCCTCTCCTGGGGCCTCCCAACTTTTTTCTGCATAGAAATCACTCCAACCAAAATTGTATTTGAAGAGAAGGAAAGATGATGACGGTCTCGAAAAGTGGGAATGCTGTAGTTTTTTTATTTTATATCTAGGACCAAGTTCACCAATGAATGGGGAATCCTTTGACCCCACAATGCTTTTTGTGTTTGATGATGCAACAGATTGTTTTTAAAGTTCCATTGAATACCATCAACCTTTGAAAATATAAAAAGGGCTGCCCCCCGGAAAGTGATAAAAAGGAGTGGTTCTGATTCACATTCAATTCTGCAACATGATATCAAGGGCCAAATAATGGAGATATGGTTGGAATGTTTTAATCCCATCAAGTAGTCATTCATGTCCAAGTTGGATAGATAGCTGTCAAACCCATTCAACCAAGTTTGCGGGGGTGTGGGGGGGAGGGATCGCATCATAAAGCCCATGACCTCTCTGATGGACTTTTTTCACAGAATGTTTCCAATATGGCATCTTCTTTCTCAACAAGCCCATGACCGGAATGAGTCGGTTTCAGGTTGAGTATAGGGACTCTTAAGGGGACTTCTGTCGTTTTTCATGTAAATCTAAATCCTCTTTTACCCTAATGAATGAACCACTTGGGCTTTAATAAGCATCCACGTCTCGTTGAGGAGAATCAAGTGGCAAATGGATGATGATATGTGGTTAGGTCTTGTCAGTAATTTTGTAGTTCTGGCAGCAATGACTGACTAGAGAGCCTTTCTCTTTTCAATCTGAACGGGCCCAAGAGAAGAATCGTCAATCTTTTATAACTTCTGACACTTGAAAAAGGAAATAAATCTATCTACTCCCATGATTGTTTTGACAGGTGCACTCCTTTCTCACTCCTTTTTTTATGGCTTTATTCAATGCTCTTTTGATCTAAAACGCACTCATTCATAGATTAACCCCTTTTCCTAACCTCAGAAAGGTAGTAGTTTTTCCTTTTTCTAAGTTAGAGTTCACAGATAAACCGAGAAAGATAGGTTTTCTAGGAGGAATTTAAATTCCTTACCATTTAAGGAAAAGAATGTTAGAGTTTTTGTTTTGTTGCAATTTGATAGGATGCATTCAATTTCATAAAGTTTGTCCTCTCATTCATTCATGGTTTTATTCATAGGATCATCATGCATATTTCTCATTCTTGATCTTTGTATTTATCTTTTGATATGCATGGTTTTCATTTCAGTTTGTCTCTTAAGTTGTTGGAGTTGTTGATTTCAAAAATCATCCAAGCTTTCCAAAGTTTCTACCTTTAAAATCATTATTTTGATTTGGAGTTTTCATGGCTTTAAAATCTCAGTTTTCATCTTCTTTCAGTCATGATTTAATGCTTGGTATTTGTGTCTCAAAGTCCCCTGGAAGGGCCCTCAAAAGTTTCAAGTTTATTTCATTTTTCAAAAATCTGGGATGTTCTCCAGTGTCGCCGGTCGACCGAGACCTGCTTCCCGGTCGACCGGGACCACTGCGGGTCATTTCTGCAGGTTCTGAACTGTAACCTTCCAACGGTCAGAAATATATCCGTTGTGCTTTCCCGGTCGACTGAGACCTGTTTGCAGGTCGACCGAGGACTAGCCGTTGGCAACTTTATCTTTATAAAAAGTGGCTTTTTGGTTGAAGAAAGTTGCTGAGATTGGAGGGACTGTTGAGGCCAAGGTTTAGCAACTTCTCAAGAGCATTTTTACAAGGATTATGAAGCCATTCCTTTTATTCAACCTTTGATCTTCAAATGGGTGTGCTTTCTTTAATCCAAAGTCTTTTTACAATCATGTTTTGTTTCAAATCTTTGATCTTCCTCAATGCATGATTAGCAAGTTGCTTTCCTATTAAAGTGTTGACCTTCATAACATGCTTAGTACTTTAGAAATCACATAAGCTTTATGGATGCAACATATGGTCTATGTTACACATGGTTTTACTTTCTTGTTTCAAAAATCAACTTGTTAGACTTTAGAACATCTTTCTTGAAAAGAAGTTATTTTTCATTGTTAATCACATGTGTTAGACATACAACTCTTTCTCAAATATTTGATTAACATCTTTGCATCATTCTAGTTTTTATCTTTTCAAAGAGAAAGAGTTATTTCTAGAAAATGCATCATTCATAGACTTTGTCATAGTTATGCATATTTTTAGGAGTTGAGTTTTCACATTCTAATTAGCCTATTTAGAGGCACTCCATTGCACTTCATTGTTCTCTTTATCCATGCATTCTTAGGCATAATTCTTAAGAGAAAAGTTCCTTGTTGTAAAGGTTCATGCTTAGCCTTGAAAAGCATATGTTGTAAAGGTTTATGCTTAGCCTTGAAAAGCATAGCGTTGTTTGTAAGGTTTGAGGTGATCCTAAACCTTAATTGAAGTTAGTTAATACCGGTAGGTGTACCGGGAGTGGATGTAGGCAATTTGGCCGAACCACTATATGTGCTTGTGTAATGGTGATTGTCTTTATGCTTTCATTTTATAGATTATGCTCTCTTGGTTGATTTCATTATTCTTCTTCAAAGCATAAGAGACTTAAAAGCTAAAAGAATTAAAATTGGTCTAGGTCTTTGAGCTCACCCTATTCAACCCCCCCCCCCCCCCTCTAGGATTCGATCTTGGACTTTCAATTGGTATCAGAGCCTAGGTGCTCTTGTTTAGGTCTAACAACCTAGAGTTAGAATCCTTAGAGTGAGTTTTTGCTTTTGTAGTCACCATGCAATCCCAATTAGGAGAAGGTCATGCTACTAATAGACCACCTTTGTTTAATGGCTCACATTACCGGTATTGGAAGATTAGGATGCAAGTCTTTCTAGAATCTCAAAGTCTAGATGTTTGGAGTATCATTGAAGAAGGGTATCATGAACCCATTCTCACGGAAAAAGATTCGGAAGGACATGTCATAGCTATCAAGGATAAGCCTAAGAAAGATTGGACTCAAGGAGAGAAAGAAAGGGCAAATCTAAATGCTAAAGCTAAAAATGCCTTATTTTGTGCCTTGTCCCAAGAAGAGTTCAATAGGGTAGTAAATTGTACTACTGCTAAGGAAGTGTGGGATACCTTAGAGACCACTCATGAAGGGACCAATCAAGTCAAAGTAGCTAAAATCCAAATGTTGTCTACTAAGTATGAAGAACTCAAAATGCAAGAGGAAGAAACCTTTGACGAGTTCTATACTAAATTCATGGAGATTGTTAATTCCCTCATAGGTCTAGGAGAGAAGATGGATGAGTCCAAAGCTGTTAGAAAAATATTAAGATCTCTCCCTAAAAGGTTCAAACCTAAGATAGTAACTATAACTGAAAGCAAAGATGTTGACAAGATCAAAATAGAAGAACTTAGAGGAAATCTTCTCACTTATGAATTAGATTTTGAAGTCCCTAGCAAGAAGAAAGGTGTAGCTCTTAGCTCCCAACATAAGGAAAATGACAATGAGAGTGAGAGTGATGATGAAAACACTATTTTGCTTGCTAAGAAGTTCAAGAATTTCCTTAAGAACAAAAAGAATTATAAATATTCTGAAGATTCTAAAAATGAAAATTTTCAAAGAAACTCAAGCGGATCTTTTACCAAAAGGGATGTGCAATGTTACAACTATAAAGGTTTTGGTCACATCGCTCAAAATTGTCCCTCCCCTAAAGAATCTGAAAAGAAAGATAAGAAAGGAAAGAAAGTCTTGAACATAACTTGGGATGATGATGAAGATGAAAGTAGTGACAATAATGAACCTCAAAATGATGAAGATAATGATAATTCCACTTCTTGGCTTCTCTTCACTCCCATTGAAGAAAACAATGATTATAATGTGTTAATAGAAGAAGTAAATGAAGAGAATAGTGACAATGATATTCATCAAGCCTATGAGGAACTATATGAACTATGTGAAGTCATAACCAAGAAAAATAAAAGCTTAAAAAGTGAATAAAAAAGGCTTGTGAATGATCTAGACGTTTTAAAAGATCAATTAATCTTGAAAGACAATGAGATAAAAAATGTTCAATCTAAGTTGACTGCCTCTAATGACAATCTTGCTAAAGCTGAAAAAGAAATTCATAAATTACAAAGTCTGCTGGAATCCAGTCAACAAGAATCAGAATCTCTTCAAATGAAACTTGAAAAGGGAAAACATGTTGTTGAAAAATTTACCTTAGGCAGTGACAAATTCTATCAAATGTTAGGCTTGAATAAAGTCTTTGGTAACAAGAATGGTATAGGTTTTGAATGCTCCTCTAGTAGCAAGAAGAATAGCTTTCAACATAATACTAGGACTCATCTCAAACCTATAGGTAAAATCTTCTTTTCCTCTAGATGGACTTGTCATTTTTGCAATCAAATAGGTCATCTAGTTCCAAACTGTCCTTTTAAGTTTAGGATGTCTCAAAATCATAGTTCTAGAGCTCATTTCAATTTTGTTCCCAAGACTTCTACCTCTACCTTCATTAAGGCTACTTGGATTGAAAAAGAGAAAAGTGTCAAGAATTTTTTTGCTCAAACCGCTCTTAAAGTTAAAGAAAACTCTAGATGGTTTTTGGACAGTGGTTGCTCCAAGCATATGACTGGAGACCGTTCTAGATTTATCACTCTTGAGGACTATGATGGAGGTAATGTGTCTTTTGGAGATAATCGGAAAGCTCAGATTATAGGAAAAGGCCGTGTTGGAAGAGATCAAATGCCTACATTAAAAGATGTTTTCCTTGTGGATGGTTTAAAGCATAATCACTTGAGCATAAGTTAGTTGTGTGACAAAGGAAACAAAGTTATTTTTGATAGCAAATCTTGCAAAGTTCTGGATGAGAAATCCCACAAAGTTCTACTCACTGGATTACGTACTAAAGATAACATCTACACCATAGAAGAATGTTGTGAGAATGAATCCATGTGTTTAATGTCAAAAGTTCAAGAAAATCAGTTGTGGCATCAAAGAATGGGACATATAAATTACAAATTGATGAAGATCTTATCAAAGAAAGAAATTGTTAGAGGAATACCCAAATTAGATGATTACAAATCTGAATTGTGCAAGGCTTGTCAAATGGGTAAACAGATCAAGAAAAGTTTTAAAGGTATAAAAGATATATCCTCTGCTCGTCCACTTGAACTCATTCATATGGACCTCATTGGACCTGCACCTGTTCAGAGTATTGGTGGGAGAAAGTATATCCTAGTGATGGTTGATGATTATTCGAGATTTGGATGGGTAGCCTTTCTTCATGCAAAATCAGATGCAGTAGATAATATCATAAGGATTTGCAAGAAAATTCAAGTTGAGAAGGACTGCAAAATTAAGAAGATAAGAAGTGATCATGGAGGCGAATTTGAAAATGAAAGATTTGCAGACTTCTGTGAAAGCCATGGGATCAGTCATCAATTCTCTGCTCCAAAAACTCCCCAGCAAAATGGAGTAGCTGAAAGAAGAAACAGAGTTATTCAAGAAATGGCCAGAACCCTTCTTAATGAGAAAAATCTCCCGTGCAACTTATGGGCAGAAGCTATCAATACGGCATGCTACCTTATTAACCGTGTTTATTTGACAAAGAACACTAACAAAACCCCTTATGAGTTGTATTTTGGAAGAAAACCAAATCTGGGTTATCTTAAAGTGTTTGGTAGCAAGTGTTATATTTTAAGAGATAGAGAGCAGCTTGAAAAGTTCGATTCCAAATCTGATGAAGGGATCTTCTTAGGATATTCTGATAAAAGCAAGGCTTATAGAGTGTTCAACCTCAGATCAATGGCTGTCATGGAATCAGCTCATGTTGTCTTTGATGAGACTAATCAAATTAAGAAAGCTCCTCATGATGAAGAAGAGGCCTCAGTTGAGCTGCCTATTTCATCTGAAATTGAAAAAGAGATTCCCTCTATGCCCACAAAGCTATTAAGAAATCACAACTTGGATAATGTCATTGGAGATATCACAAAAGGAGTCATGACAAGAAGACAGGTTCATAATCTGTGTGCTCACTATTCCTTTGTTTCACAAATTGAGCCCAAGAACTTCTCTGAAGCAGAAACCAAGTCTGAATGGATTGATGCCATGCAAGATGAATTAAATCAGTTTAGAAAGAATGATGTGTGGGATCTTGTTCCTCTTCCTGAAGGCAAAAGTCAAATTGGCACCAAATGGATTTTCAAGAACAAGCTGGATGAATCAGGAAATGTTATAAGGAACAAAGCTAGACTTGTAGCCAAAGGGTATGCTCAAGTTGAAGGAATTGATTTTGAGGAAACTTTTGCCCCAGTAGCTCGGTTGGAGTCTATTCGAATTCTATTAGCTTATGCCAGCAGCATGAAGATTAAACTGTTTCAAATGGATGTGAAGAGTGCATTTTTAAATGGTGAAATTGAGGAAGATGTGTATGTTTCTCAACCTCAAGGCTTCGAGGATCCTCATCACCCAGAATATGTTTTTAAGTTGAAAAAGGCTCTTTATGGATTGAAACAAGCCCCAAGAGCCTGGTATGAAAAGTTGACAAGTCACTTACTTGAAAATGGATATGAGTGTGGGAATGTGGACAAGACTCTATTCATTAAAAAGGTTGATAAAGATATTCTCATTGCTCAGATATATGTTGACGACATTGTTTTTGGATCAACATCTGATCTTCTTGCTCAAGGATTTTCTAAGTTAATGAGCTCCACCTTTGAAATGAGTTTGGTAGGACCCCTTCAGTTCTTTCTAGGATTACAAGTGAGTCAGACTGATCAAGGTATCTTTCTTAGTCAATCCAAGTTTGCTCTAGAAATAGTGAAAAAGTTTGGCTTAGGAGAATCTAAGACTAGTTGCAATCCTATGGGATCCACTACTAAAATCTCTAGTGACCTTCAGGGAAAGAAAGCTGACCAAAAACTTTATAGGAGCATGATAGGAAGCCTTCTCTACCTCACTGCTAGCCGCCCTGATATCTCGTTTAGCGTTGGAATATGTGCTAGGTATCAATCTGACCCCCGAGAGTCTCACATTAAAGCTGTTAAACGTATCATAAAATATATTAATGGGACTTCTCATTATGGTATCTGGTATCCTCATGACTCAACTCTGCAATTAATTGGATATAGTGATGCAGATTGGGCAGGATCTATAGATGATAGGAAGAGCACTAGTGGCTGCTGCTATTTCTTAGAGAACTGCTTAGTAGCCTGGCATAGCAAGAAGCAAAATTCTGTATCCTTGTCTACTGCAGAAGCTGAATATATTCCTATAGGTAGCTGCTGTGCCCAGCTGTTGTGGATGAAACAAACTTTATTAGATTATAATGTTCCACAACAATGCATGCCTATCATGTGTGACAACTCTAGTGCCATCAGTATCTCAAAAAATCCTGTTAAGCACTCACGCACCAAGCACATTGACATTCGTTATCATTTCTTGCGTGATCATGCTGACCAAGGCACTATTGAGTTATTGTTTGTTCCTACAGATACCCAATTGGCTGATTTGTTCACTAAACCCCTTGGAAATGATCGTTTCATAAATTTGAGACATCAATTGGGCATTGGCCCTTGCCCTATTTTTTAAATTCTTGTTGGCTAATCACCTGTTCCTCATCTTATTTTTATATCTCTTATAAACAGGTGCTACTAACAAGGTTATGTGTTTTATCTTTGATGGGCAGGCTCCTTTGCAATTAGATGTCAAAGGGGGAGAGAGTTCACCGATTGAGGGGGACAAGATTTCATGGGTTGCTTTGATTGAGAGGAGGTAGATTTGCCTTGAGTGCATATAGCTTCTAGGATGGTCGCCTTGTGTCGTCGCTCCTGCAAGGAAAATCCAAAGCTCCTTAAATATCCAAAGTTGTTGCTGTTCAAGGTTTAAAGGAGATTGAGAGAGAGTTCAAGCTTCAAGAGTTGCCATCAAATTGCAAAGGGGGAGATTGTTAGAGTTTTTGTTTTGTTGCAATTTGATAGGATGCATTCAATTTCATAAAGCTTGTCCTCTCATTCATTCATGGTTTTATTCATAGGATCATCATGCATATTTCTCATTCTTGATCTTTGTATTTATCTTTTGATATGCATGGTTTTCATTTCAGTTTGTCTCTTAAGTTGTTGGAGTTGTTGATTTCAAAAATCATCCAAGCTTTCCAAAGTTTCTACCTTTAAAATCATTATTTTGATTTGGAGTTTTCATGGCTTTAAAATCTCAGTTTTCATCTTCTTTCAGTCATGATTTAATGCTTGGTATTTGTGTCTCAAAGTCCCCTGGAAGGGCCCTCAAAAGTTTCAAGTTTATTTCATTTTTCAAAAATCTGGGCTGTTCTCCCAGTGTCGCCGGTCGACCGAGACCTGCTTCCCGGTCGACCGGGACCACTGCAGGTCATTTATGCAGGTTCTGAACTGTAACCTTCCAACGGTCAGAAATATATCCGTTGTGCTTTCCCGGTCGACCGAGACCTGTTTGCAGGTCGACCGAGGACTAGCTGTTGGCAATTTTATCTTTATAAAAAGTGGCTTTTTGGTTGAAGAAAGTTGCTGAGATTGGAGGGACTGTTGAGGCCAAGGTTTAGCAACTTCTCAAGAGCATTTTTACAAGGATTATGAAGCCATTCCTTTTATTCAACCTTTGATCTTCAAATGGGTGTGCTTTCTTTAATCCAAAGTCTTTTTACAATCATGTTTTGTTTCAAATCTTTGATCTTCCTCAATGCATGATTAGCAAGTTGCTTTCCTATTAAAGTGTTGACCTTCATAACATGCTTAGTACTTTAGAAATCACATAAGCTTTATGGATGCAACATATGGTCTATGTTACACATGATTTTACTTTCTTGTTTCAAAAATCAACTTGTTAGACTTTAGAACATCTTTCTTGAAAAGAAGTTATTTTTCATTGTTAATCACATGTGTTAGACATACAACTCTTTCTCAAATATTTGATTAACATCTTTGCATCATTCTAGTTTTTATCTTTTCAAAGAGAAAGAGTTATTTCTAGAAAATGCATCATTCATAGACTTTGTCATAGTTATGCATATTTCTAGGAGTTGAGTTTTCACATTCTAATTAGCCTATTTAGAGGCACTCCATTGCACTTCATTGTTCTCTTTATCCATGCATTCTTAGGCATAATTCTTAAGAGAAAAGTTCCTTGTTGTAAAGGTTCATGCTTAGCCTTGAAAAGCATATGTTGTAAAGGTTTATGCTTAGCCTTGAAAAGCATAGTGTTGTTTGTAAGGTTTGAGGTGATCCTAAACCTTAATTGAAGTTAGTTAATACCGGTAGGTGTACCGGGAGTGGATGTAGGCAATTTGGCCGAACCACCATATGTGCTTGTGTAATGGTGATTGTCTTTATGCTTTCATTTTATAGATTATGCTCTCTTGGTTGATTTCATTATTCTTCTTCAAAGCATAAGAGACTTAAAAGCTAAAAGAATTAAAATTGGTCTAGGTCTTTGAGCTCACCTTATTCACCCCCCCCCCCCCCCTCTAGGATTCGATCTTGGACTTTCAAAGAATGACCTAAGAAAATAAATCACTGGATTCTGCTTCCTTGCTTTATGAGGAATTCAAGTGGTCAAGGATTTCAGGTTCCTAAATTTTTTAGGGAGATTTAATGGTAAATCTTCAATTTTTGAATCACTAAAAATGCATTTTAATGAAAATATCGTCACTGAAAAAACAAAAATGCAATGGAGAATTATAAAAAGGTTAGAATTGAACCCTTAACATAAGAAATAAGCTCCTGCAAGGTTTTAATTCCACTGCACGTGTCCAACTGTCTAAGCAGCAGTACCACATACCAAGAGGATTCCATGACAGAGGAAACTGTTATGATTTTTCTTGCAGGAAACTATTCAGTTGTTTGATGCAAAAAGGAAAAAAAATGAACTGATTTTGCAGGAAATAGAAGTGTAGGAAGCACATAATCCTCCAGCAGCATGAACAAGTCCTACATGTTAGGAACCAGTAGTTGACCTAGGCAAGATGTCCTGCACTTGCATGCTCAGACTTCCCTCTCCTTCAATCACAAAGAAAATAAAACTAAAGAATTGCATATCAATTTTGTCAGAGCTCTCTCATGCTTTGGAGAGATGCTGACTAATCAGAAATTTTAACAAAATGTTTTCACTTTTCAGTTGACTGAAGGGCAGAACTATATATACAGGAGCATAGTCTTCTTTTTTTTTATCTCAAGTTTCCAACTAAGGGGGCTAAGTAACCCAAAATCCTCACTACAGAAAGCAAGGAAATGTTGAATTATTGTTTCTCACACCATCTAGACAACTCACGTACTCTGTCATACGTCATTCACTTTCCACCATTCAAATAGATGAATATGTTGAATTATTGTTTGAATATAAAACTGAGACAAATGTAACCTTTACAAAAAAAAAACAAAAAAATTCTTACAAATGTAACAATTTTAGTGCCATCTCATTACATAAACCTAACATTCAATTCATTCCATCTCATTATAACCACATCATAAAACTGTAACACATCGATATATTTTTGCAAAACAAAAATAAGCAAATAATTCAGATTTCAGTAAATAAATGAAAAGAAGAGAGAAGAGATGAGAAAGAAAGTTTACCTGCAGAGAGGGGAGAGATGCAGAGGCAGAAAACTCGTGCTGGCTTTGAAGAAACGACCGGAAAAGGGGTCAAACTCGTGCTGGCTTTGGAGAAGATGACCGGCGATAGGTTTGCGCCTGATAACAGAGATGGGTTTTTGGAGAACGATAGAGATGGGTTTTCTTTAGTGGGATGGGTCTGCGCCTGATAACAGAGATGGGTTTTTAGAGAATGACAGAGATGGGATTTTTGAGATCAACAGAGATGGGTTTTTAGAGAACGACAGAGATAGGTTTTTTGAGATCAACAAAGATGGAGAGGGTGGGAGGGATCTGTTTGCGTTGATGGAGAGGGTGAGGTCTGCGTGAGTGGCGATGGAGATGATGCTGATGAGGGAATGGAGATGGAGATGAGGGAAAGAGCAGAGAGAGAGAGAGAGCCGATCGAGAGAGAGAAGAACAGATTGAGAGAGAGGGCCGATCGAGAGAGAGAAGAACAGATCGAGAGAGAGAGAGAGAGAGAGAGAGAGAGAGCTAATCGAGAGATAGAGAGAGGTGAGTAGGTGAGAGAGTGAAAAGAGGGCTTTGAGCAGACGACAGAGTGAAAAAAGGCAAAAAAGGGCTGGGCTGGGCTTTCATTTGGCTGAAAAGAGGGCTTTTTCGGCGGGAGAGGGAAAAAAGAGGATTTACCGATGTTTAAATTTCGTCCCCCAAAACCAATTTTCGTCGGTAAAAAATATTATATTTTTTAATTAAAACAACTGAAAAGTTAATCAACTTTTACCGACGTTTTCTTCTAAAACGTCGGTAAGAACTCTTCGGACGCTAATTATCGTCGGTAAAAAAAATAATTCGTCGGTAAATGTCCATGATTTTAAATTTTTCTAAAAATAAAATTAATATTTACCGACGTTTTATGCAAAACGTCGCTAAACATTCATTTTAATATTTATTTTCGCTTCATAATAAAATTGAACATTCTCGACTCTTATTTTTCGTCAGCAAAAGTAAAAAAATAAAATAAAAAATAAAATACTTTACCGACGTTTTATTTTCGTCGGCAAATGAAAAAAAAAATAAAAAAAAAAAAAGACTTCACCAACGTTTTTTTTCGTCCACAAATGAAAAAAGGAAAAAAATAAAAAATAAAAAAGACTTTACTGACGTTTTGTTTTTTCGTCGGTAAAAATGAAATAGAAAAATAAATACATCGTAAAATACTTTTGCTGACATTTTGTTCCGTCGGTAAAACAAATAAAATGTCGCTAAAATGCGATTTTAGCAACGTTTTATTATTCGTCAGTAATAATCTCTCATTTTAACGGAAGGCAATTCCCACATTGAACTTGCCGATGTTTTATAGTAAAACGTCGGTAAAAATTGACTTTTACCGACGTTTTTACAAAAACGTCACAAAAAAACGTCCCTAAAGGTGCAACTTGTTGTAGTATGGATGTGAAAAACTATACTTCTAGATAGACTTCCCATTCTTGCAATCGTAGTGGGCATTTAGTTCCCAATTGCCCATACAAAATTAGATTCTCATTAGAAAGTCCCACTAGAGTGCTTTTTAAGTTTATTCCCAAGATCGTCCCTCCTAAATCTCCTTTGTCTAGTTGGACTATTAAAGATAGAACTTTTAAGAGTCTTTTAGTTCAAACTGCATTGGAAGCTAAAGAAAATCCTACTTGGTTCTTAGATAGTGGTTGTTCCAAACACATGACAGGAGACCCATCTAGATTCAGCTCTATTGTGAATTATGATGGAGAAAATGTATCTTTTGGAGATAACAGTAAAGCTCAAATGATTGGCAAAGGATGTGTGAAAGCAGATCAAATGCCCAACTTAAATGATGTTTTTCTAGTGGAAGGATTGAAGCATATTCTTCTTAGCATAAGTCAACTATGTGACAAAGGAAAAAAAGTTATTTTTGATAGTCAATCTTGCAAAGTCGTTGATGATAAATCCAATCAAGTCATTCTCACTGGTTCTAGAACTAAAGGAAACATCTATATCATAGAAGAACGTGATGAAAATGAGTCTAGGTGCTTGATAACAAAAGATCACGAAAATTACTTATGGCATCAAAGGATGGGTCACATAAACTTCAAACTAATGAGGATCTTATTGAAGAATGAAATTGTGAGAGGAATTCCTAAGTTGAGTGATGAAAAATCTGATATCTATAAGGCCTGTCAACTAGGGAAACAAATCAAGAAAAGCTTCAAAGGTTTAAAGGATATATCGTCTTCGCGTCCTCTTGAATTAATCCATATGGACTTTATAGGGCCTACACTTGTGCAGAGTATTGGAGGAAAGAAATTTATTCTAGTTATGGTAGATGATTATTCTCGGTTTGGATGGATTGCTTTTATTCATGCTAAATCAGATGCCGTAGAAAATATCGTAAGAATTTGCAACAAAATTCAAGTTGAAAAACATTGCAAAATTTGTAAGATTAGAAGTGATCATGGAGGTGAGTTTGAATAAGAAAAATTTGCCAAATTTTGTGATACCTCATGGCATTGATCACCAATTCTCTAGTCCAAAAACACCTCAACAAAATGGAGTGGCTGAAAGGAGAAATAGAGGGATCCAAGAAATGGCTAGGACTATGCTCAATGAAAAGCATCTCTCTCGCAATCTATGGGCTGAAGCTGTTAATATTGCCTGTTATATTATAAACAGAGTTTATCCAACAAAAAATACCAACAAAACCCCCTATGAACTTTACTTTAGAAGAAAGCCTAATTTGGGGTATTTTAAAGTGTTTGGTAGTAAATGTTACATCTTGAGAGATAGAGAGCAAGTACATAAATTTGAGCCTAAGTCTGATGAAGGAATTTTTCTAGGATACTCTGATAGAAGTAAGGCATATAGAGTATTCAATCATAGAACCATGACCATAATGGAATCAGCTCATGTTGTTAATGATGAATCAAATCTACTTGGGAAAACTTTACAAGACGACGATGAAGCTGAAATTACCAATGAACCATCTATTCCAAAAGAAAAAGAAAATGTCCTTCCATCTACAACCATTATACCAACCAGATTAATGAAGAATCATCCCTTGGATAATGTTATTGGAAACATCAGAAGTGGGGTTACGACTCGGAGACAAGTCCAAAATTTATGTGCTCATTACTATTTTGTTTCTCAAATCGAGCCCAAGAATTTCTCTGAGGCTGAATCTAAATTCGAATGGATGGAGGCAATGCAGGAAGAACTAAGTCAATTTAAGAAGAATGATGTTCGGGATCTTGTTCATTTACCTAAAAAGAAAAATCCAATAGGGACAAAGTGGATTTATAAGAACAAGTCAGATGAATCTGAAAATGTTATAAGGAACAAAGCAAGATTAGTTGCCAAAGGATATGCTCAAATAAAAGGAATTGACTTTGAAGAAACCTTTGCTCCTGTAGCTCGTTTGGAATCCATACAAATATTATTGGCATATGCTAGTAGTATGGGGATCAAATTATTTCAAATTGATGTTAAGAGTGCTTTCCTAAATGGTGAAATTGAGGAAGATGTGTATGTAACACAACTAGAAGGCTTTGAAGATCCTCATCACCTTGAATATGTGTATAAACTCAAGAAAGATCTTTATGGTTTAAAACAAGCACCAAGGGCGTGGTATGAAAAACTTACTAACCATCTGATTAAAAATGAGTTTAATTGTGGAAAGGCTGACAAGACTCTCTTTATTAAAAAGATTGATCAAGACATTCTTGTTGCTCAAATTTATGTTGATGATATAGTCTTTGGATCAACTTCAGATAAACTTGCTCAAAGATTTTCAGAGTTAATGAGTTCCACATTTGAGATGAGTCTAGTCGGTCCCCTACAATTTTTTCTTGGACTTCAAGTTAATCAGACTGAAAAGGGTATTTTCCTTAGTCAGTCCAAATTTGCTTTAGAAATTGTCAAGAAGTTCGGCTTAGGAAACTCTAAGACTAGTTGTAACCCCATGGGATCTACTTCTAAACTTTCAAACGACCCACAAGGGAAAAAGGTAGACCAAAAACTCTACAGAAGCATGATAGGAAGCTTACTCTACCTTACTGCCAGCAGACCGGATCTTTCTTTTAGTGTTGGGATGTGTTAGGTATCAATCTGATCCTCGTGAATCTCACCTCAAAGCTGTCAAACGTATCATCAAATATATTCATGGGGCTACTAATTATGGTATTTGGTATCCTAGTGATTCTACGCTACAATTGATTGGATACAGTGATGCTGATTGGGCAGGATCTATAGATGATAGGAAGAGCACTAGTGGCTGCTGCTATTTCATAGGAAACTGTTTGGTTGCTTGGCACAGTAAAAACAAAATTCAATATCTGTGAGAACCCGACCCCTAATCTCTTGGATTAGTGTTGTTTTAATTGTGGATTAGTTCTTTTAGTGGGATTAGTAGTTGTTGGGTGGAGTTTGTGAGCTAGAATGAGTTTTCTTCTAGTTTTGGGCTTTTGAGTGCTTTGGTAGCTTGTGGGGCCCTTTGGGGGTTTCCTTTTCGGCTTTGCATTTTCTTGTGAGATTTTCCCGATTGGTTTCGTATCGTGTTTTTGGCCCATTGCATTCATCTCGAGGAATCCTACAACTTTCATGTTGATCTCGTATCCATTAGAGAACCCGAAAACCGATTTCTTGGCCTTGAGGGCAAAACAGTCTTTTCACACCAAATCTGTACCAAAACTCATTATTCTCGAAACCCGTGAAACATACACTTTTTGGAAACTAGATATTTCGACGATCATTTCTTCCTTCTTCGTCGAATCCATCCGAGGTCCCGAATTAGATGATTTCAGCCACCCAAGTTCTTTAAGTTGTGGGACCCATTCTCACTTGTTTATAAAAGGAACCCATCTCCTTCTTTCTCATTCACTCTCCATTGCTCCAGCACAACTGAACCTAGGGTTCTTGTGGTTTTCTTCTTCTCCTTGCTTCTTCATCTCCAAGCTTCACCAATAGTTCACCAAACTCGAAATGGAGACCATCATCTTCTTCCTCATCTCACAAGCTTGCCATTGATACCATTTGTGAAGAGAGACCTCAATCCCAAGACCTTCATTGAGTTTGCTATTGCCATTAGAGGACCTTCAAGGTAGGTGATCATTTCCATCTCTTAGATTAGTGTTCCTCTAGCCATTGAGATTCTACATGTGCATTATTGGAAGCTCTTTCATTTTCAAGCTTGGTGTAACCCATTTTTGGGTTGTTTTGGGGATTTTTGATTGTAGCTTGGAAGTGAGCTTAAGAAGGGATTAGGAGCTTGGATTTGCTTGATTAGAGTCAAAGGCAAGTGGATGAATGGATGGTTTGAATGTTATTAAGTTTTATGAGAAAACCTTAAGTTTTATTACTTTTCTTTGATCATTGGATACATGTTTTCACATATGCTTCTTGCCACATATATATATTGATTTCGAAATTTGCATATCAATAGTTGTTTCTCTCTTGTTAATTTCTTGGAAAGATATGCTTTCAAATTGTCAAAGTTGCTCACATGGTCTTGAAATGAATGGGGTTGGTTTCCCCACCCATGTTATGTTTACTAGCTTGTATGGATTTGAAATAGAAGCTCATTTAAAGAGTTTGGCCAACTAATCCATTGTTTTGGAAATGGGCTCAATGGTTTTTAATTACCCCTTGATTATGGCAAATGGACCCTTGTATACAATGGAGATTCTTCCCGTTTAGTTTGGTTTTAAGTGAGAAGAAAGGAGATGTTTAGTCTTGCTTTTTCCTTGGAGTTTTCATGAGGAATGTGGTGAGCTAAGTCATTCAATGTTTTATAAACATATTGGTAGAGTACTTACCATCCTTGTGATAGCCTTTATGAATGTTGTGAAATGGTTTCCTTCTTTCTTTAATTGCATTGGATTTGATATTGATGGAAGAAGTGATGGAATGAACACATGATGGAGTAATGGAGAAGTGTAGATGGATGCATTGGAGGGACTATTAGCTCAATGTTATTGTAAGGACCTTGTGGATATGAGGAAGATGGTTTTGAGGAGGAAAATGACTCAAAACTGAACTCAGTGAGCATTTTCGTAACTGGCGGTCAGCTCACGGTTAGCCAGCGGCTAACCGCCGAATGCATCGGCGGCTAACCGCCAGCTAACCGCGCACCGCGGTGACTTTTCCAGAGAGCATCATTTTCCACCTGAAAACGCGGTCAGCCACACGGTTAGCCAGCGGCTAACCGCCGAACCCATCGGCGGCTAACCGCCAGCCAACCGCACAATCACGGTTCCTTTTCCCGAGAGCATCAGAATTCTCACCTGAAATTCGGTCAGCTCCACGGTTACCCAGCGGCTAACCGCCGAATGCATCGGCGGCTAACCGCCAGGTAACCGAAATTTCCCAGATTTCGAAAAGCTCCCCGCTCGAACGAACTCTCCGGTTCGTTCGAGCGTTGAGCTTTGTCGATCAAAGGAGATTCACTAAGCATGGTATGAGGCCATTCGAGAAAGAAACCATATCACAAGGATGTCATTCGAAGTTTTGAAAAGTGTAAAAGTGCATAAGGAGCCCGGAATGTCTTCAAACTCAAGGAGTACCAAGTCATTTCAATAATCGACATACGGGACCCCTATTCACTTATATAGATCTTGAAATCAATATTTTTCCCGAAATGGTATAGTGCATTATATTTCCTCATTTCCCGAGATTTGCATCACAGGATATGAAATGAAAGTGTGCCCTTGAGCACCCCGTTTTACCCGTTTATTTGTTGTACTTGATTTACTTGTTTCCCCGAAAGCATTGGAGTTACTTTAGTAACAGTTATTGTCCCGAAATGTATTGCCCGATATGATATGACAGTGTGCCCTTGAGCACCCCCGTTTACCCGTTTATTTACTGTACTTGATTACTTGCATATGTCTCGATTGGTTTTAACCTATGAGTCGGCATCACTAAGCTTGGATACCTTGTCAGTCTGATCCACTGACTTGGAAATCCCTCTCCCGTCCCGCCAGCTGCAGTTTGGATCCCGATACCCGGTTATTGCCGTGGTCCCGTCCCGATACCCGGTTCGCTACCGCGGTCCCGTTCCCGTTCCCGTATATTTATTATTGTATATGATTTACGTTGAGTCTCCTCACCTTGTGTGACTGAGACCAACGTTCCGCTCTTGTCACTTCGGTGATAGAGGACTTAGCTTCTTGTGATTGCCATCTTGCCAGTTCCCGATTCCTTGGACACCCGACATGGTTTATATTGCTTACTTGTTTTCAGTTAAATGATTCATTTCTTTTATGAAAGTTGTTATTTAGATAAGTGTTAATGCCCTCCATTGTAAATTCAGTCACTATTATATTGTTTTATGTTCTTTGCACACGTACATGTTTTACATGAATGTCGGTTGGGTGAATACCCGTGCTTTTACATATGTTTCTAACGATCGATGGCTTTTGCTAGATTTATATGATTTCACATGTCTTAAACGAAAACCCGAATTGTTAAATATCCGTGCTTTGTTTTAAATGACATTTGACTTGTGAGATTCCTATGTTTATACCTATTCTACATGACACCCGATTTGTTTAAATATCCATATCTTGGAATAGGTTTAAACGAACATTAGTCTTGTCAGATTTCTTGGGTTACACTTGTTTTAAATGAACACCCGGTTTGTTAAATATCCGTATTTTCACATATGTTTCAAAGGGACATTGGTTTTTGCTAGACTGCTATGAATACCTGGTTTGTTGTACACTTGTGTTTTTACTTAAGTTTCAAATGAACGTTGTTTTGCCATACCGCTATATTTATACATGTTTTAGACGAATACCCGATTGTCAAATATCTATGAATCTAGATGATGGAAATGAATACATGTTTTATTAGATGTTCATGTTTTACCGTGCTTGAAATGAATACAAGTTTTCCCCGAGATTCCCGACTTTGCACCCGTTTAATTATATGCAGTACTTGATCGATTAGCATGATTTATTATATGTTTTACTCTTTAGTATATTTGTGATCTTTTCATCCACCTGCCAGACCGACGTGTCTGACCCACTACTTTTGGTACTCAGGTTCAGATTTCTTCGCCCCGAGTTGAGTGTTTTGTTGGCTTTGGAGCCATGCCTTGCAGGTTGTTTTGTCGGCTATGTCATGTAGACATTGAGTCTGACATCGGAGCTACGTCACATTTGGGTAGTAGTTTATAGCTTATTGTTGTATGGCTTTTGTTAGCCTTTTTCTTGGGATTCTTAATTAATGTACATTGGTAATTGTAACTTGAACATATTTGGGAATGTAATATCCGGTTACCGTCAGCTCTGTAATTTATTGTGATGGTTACTCCAGTCTGATATGATTCTTGAGATAATAGCTATGGGCTAAAGGTTGAGTGCGACACGGAATCCGATGGCCACGGACTTCGGGTCGCAACGCCACAAATGCTTCCGCAAAATATTCAGAATGTGTTGTCTTCCCACACGCGGATCTTGGGAGAAGTAAAATATAATTTATCCTTAATCCCATCTCCCGCCCCCGAGGTTTCGGTTCGGGGGCGTGACAATATCCTTATCTACTGCTAAAGTTGAATACATAGCTATAGGAAGTTGTTATGCTCAACTGTTGTAGATGAAACAAACTCTTTTAGATTATAATGTTCCACAACAATGTATGCCTATCATGTGTGACAACTCTAGTGCCAATAGTATCTCCAAAAATCCTGTCCAACACTCACGCACCAAGCGTATTGACATTCGATATCATTTTCTGCGTGACCATGCTGATCAAGGCACAATAGAATTACTTTTTGTCCCCACTGATTCTCAATTGGCTGATTTCTTTACAGAACCCCTTGGAAATGAACGTTTTCTCAATTTGAGACATCAATTGGGCATTGGCCCTTGCCCTGATCACTAATTCCTTGTAGTTCAAAACACATGTTCCTACATCTCATTTTTATCATGTATTATAAACAAGTGCTACTAACAAGGTTTGTCTTTTTATTTTTTAAGGGGCAAACTTCTTTGCAATTATATGTCAAAGGGGGGGAGAAATAGACATATTAGCAAATATCACTTCATCTATGGCTTTAATTGAGGGGGAGAAGAGCTACGGTCTTCTAACTGGTGGAGAGAAAGCTTATTGGCACAAGTTGAGGGGGAGCAAAGATGTAGATGTTTGCTTTATTGCTCCCACAAAGAAAATCCAAATGCTCCCTAATATCCAAAGCTCCTTAAGGCCCAAAGAAGAAGTTATCCAAGTCTCATTGAAGGAAAAAGATAGAATCAAAGCTTCAAGAGTTGCAATCAAATTGCAAAGGTGGAGATTGTTAGGGTTTTCATTAGTTTGCAATTAGATTGGATACATTCATTTTCATAAGCTTGATTTCTCATACTTCTCTATTGGAATCTTCTTGCATTATATTTAGCTTAGCATCAAAGGTTTTTGAACTCTTTTTATCAAACATGTTAGTCTTTAGTCTAGCCCGGTTCTCCAAGGCCAAACTTCCCTTTTAAAATTATTTTTTGAGTCTTTAAAAAGTAGGGAAAGTTCGGTCAGCCGAACCATGTTCGATCAGCTGTCGGTTCCAGATCCAGAATGTAAAATCTGTGTATCAGGGAATGTCGGTCAGCTTGTCGGTTTGTTGTCTGTCGACTGAACTACAGTTCCGTGAACCGACAACTTTACAACGGTTTGCAAATTTCAAAAACTATAGCCGTTGGATTATGACAATTGAGTTCGATCGACCGAACTCCATTTGTCAGTCGACCGACAATAGATCCGTTGGAGACGAATTTTCTTATAAAAAGAACCCTTGGTTTTTGTGCCAACACTTTTGAGACTTTTGAGGGCCAAGGAAAATGGGACATTCATGCTAAGCTAGAGGGAAGCTAGGAGGACAAATCATCATGACAAACCTTTTGATTCGTCAATTGGTTTGCTCCTCTTATCTTATTTTATTCATGCTTGTTTTTCAAATCTTTGATTTCTTCAAATGGCATGATTAAAGTGTTCAAAGTGTTCAAATGTTGAGTGTTTAAACATGCTTTGATTTTAAATATGTTTATCATTTTAACTTCATCATTTGATTAGTAATCTCACATGTTTAGACATTTAATGTTTCTTTCAAACTTGCTAGTTTCATCTTAAAAATTCTATAAACAAGTTTGTCATTATTTCAAAAGACATGTGTAGTTACTCTATCTCTCATTTACATCATTTATTAGCATTAAATTTCAAAAGAGATAGAAGTAGTTTTTTTTTAAGGTATACGTATCATTTATTGATCTTTGCATTTGTCATGCATATGTCTTAGCTTGATTACAACTTTCATATTAACCTATGTTAATAGGCATTTAATTGTATTCACTTGCATCTCATTGTATGCTTGTTTAGACATAGTTTTTTAGATTAAAAATCTTGTTGTAAAGGTTTATGATTAGCCTATTGAAAAGCATATGAGATTGTGTAGGTTAATGCTTAGCCTTGTGTAAAAAGCATTTGTGGTTGTAAGGTTGGAGGTTAGCCTAAACCTTAAAAATTGATAGTGGAACACCGGTAGGAATACCGGGAGTGGATGTAGGCATGTTTGGCCGAACCACTATAAATTTCCTTGTTATGGTGATTGTGTGGATGATGCACTTAAATTTATTATTTTCTTATCAATGTCAACCTTGATTATATTCATAGGTTCTTTACTTGGTATTAGATCTTTCATCGATAATCAAGTTAATGAACTATCAAAACATAATTGATATTGGTTTAAAGAAGAATTGGGCTAAGTTGTTTGAGTGTACCCTATTCACCCCCCCTCCTCAGGTTCAGTTCTGGACTTTCACTCTCGATTAGTCTTTGGGCGCTCTACTAACACAAGAAAACGACGAAGGAAAAGATGCTGCTCTATATTACCTCAGCCGCATGTTGGTAGATGCAGAGCATCACTACTCTCCAGTCGAAAAAGAATGTCTTGCAGTGATGTTCGCCGTACAAAAGCTACGTCACTATCTGTTATCCAATACGGTATACCTGATTTCGAGGATCAATCTCTTAGAGGTCCTTACACAAAAGCAGGTTCTCTCAATACTCGATTGGCAAAATGGTCCATCCTTCTGTCGCAATTCAATATTCGGTATGTACCACAAAAAGCAATCAAAGACCAAGCTCTAGCGGACTTTCTCGCAGAGTATCCATTGCCTAAGGATTCTCCACTGAGGGATGATCTCCCAGACGAATCTGTCTACAATGTGGAAACTTCCTTACCAAATGCTTCCTGGGACATGTACTTTGACGGCGCAACCAGGACAAATGAAAAAGGAAAGCAAATATCGGGAATTGATATCCTCTTTGTCAGTCCTGACAAATACATGATTCAACACGTTTTCTCGCTATTTAAGCCATGTTCAAACAACGCAGCTGAGTATCAAGCCCTGATTGTGGGATTAGAACTTGCCCTCGAATTTGGCATCACCATGCTGGAAGCTTTTGGAGACTCTCAACTGATTGTCAACCAGATGAATCAGAAATTTAAAGTCAGGAAGCCTGATCTGTTGCCTCACTACTACAAGGCGCAATCACTTCGACAAAAGTTTGACATTTGTCATATCACCCACATCTCCAGAGGTGAAAACATTCATGCAGATGCCTTGGCTGGACTTGCAATGTCTATGGCAATCCAAGAAGGGGAAAACATGCAAATTCCAGTGTGTCAAAGAAGGATTCTCCCTCCTCTTAACACATACCAAGCAGTTGCTGAATGCCACCAAGTGGTTGGAAGTCGGATGTCCATCCTCAAACCTCCGATTGGCGACTGGAGGGATCCGTTCATTGATTACATTATGTTCGGAATCCTACCTGAAGATCCAAAAGAACGAGTAAGCCTTCAAAGATGAGCCTCAAACTTTAAAAAATGCTCTACAGAAAATCCTTCAACGGAGTACTTCTACGCTGCTTGTCACAGTCAGAAGCCGAGGAAACTCTAAAAGAAGTACATGTTGGTCTTTGCGGAGCTCATCAGGCTGGTCCTAAGCTCTACGATCAGATAAAATGGTTGGGTTATTATTGGCCTACCATGGTAGCAGATGCTATGCAATTTGTTAAACGCTGCCAACAATGCCAAGTTCATGGAGATTATGTCCACATGCCTCCAGAATGGCTACATCCTACAGCAATCTCATGGCCTTTCGAAGCCTGGGGTATGGACATCATAGGTCCTATCTCTCCTCCATCAAGCAAAGGTCATCACTTCATCTTCGCCACTACGGATTATTTCTCCAAGTGTTCAGAAGCATTTGTGCTCAGCGAAATGAAGGCCTCATCAGTCCTTCAATTCTTGCGCACCCGCATTATCTGTCTTTTCGGCATACCTAAAAGATTTGTCCATGATAACGGACCACAATTCCGGGATAAAAAATTCTATAGGTTCTACGACAAGTACAAAATCCAAAGTTGTCCTTTGACTCAATATAATCTGGCAGCGAACGGATTAGCAGAAGCCTTCAACAAGACACTCTGCAAAATTCTCAAGAAAATGGTCTACAAACTACCTGAAGCTTTGTGGGCTTATCGAACCACCATTCGAGGAGCAACCCATAGCACACCATTCTCTTTGGTTTATGGATGCGAAGATGTTGTCCATTTGGAAATACAAATTCCTTCATTAAGGGTATCTTTGCAAAATGACATGACACAAGAAAGCAATCTCAAATTAAGACTCCAAGAGCTGGATAATTTCAATGAAAGAAGGCTTGAAGCTTTACAAAGCATTGAGTTGTACCAAGCATGCATGGCAGGATCTTTCGACAAGAAGGTCAAGCAACGCGCTTATAAAAAGGGTGACTTGGTTCTTGCAGTAAAAAGGCCAATGGTTTTCGCCCACAAATTCAAAGGGAAATTCGAACCAAAATGGGAGGGACCTTTCGTCATCGACAAAGTCTTCTCCAACGGTGCATATGCTCTCCTAAACATGGAAGGTGACAGATGTATGTTGCCCATTACCGACAAATTCTTGAAGTGGTCCTACCCTTGAAGACTTCCGCCACTGGGTCAAAGCAATGCCTGCATGGTCAAAGCCTATTCCCAGGTACTTGCTCGTCAAACCCACTCCTTTTGGAATTTTCATCCTTATGTTGAAATTTCTAAAAAAAACTCAAAACAATGCTCACTTTCATAGTTTCATTGTTAACAAAAATCCAAAAATCCAAGTTTAGGAGCCTCTTCCCATACTTGACGAAAACTTTCGATCCTTGAACCCAAAATTCATGGTTTGAAACAAAAATCAGGACTTAGGAATTTCCACCCTAGTCCACCCCGACTTTTAGAACAAAAAATGGTTTAAAGAAACCGCGGGGAAACGACGCTCAGTCGATGCTCGCAAAGCCCAAAAAATTGGAAGGATGCGAACCCCATTCGATACTTCCAAAAAAAATCGTAAGGAAGTGACACCTTGTTGATACTTGCAAAATTTCAAAAAATCATGGAGACACAACATTCCAGTTGATATCCACAACCCAATTTTTCAAAAAAAAAAAAAAAAAACTCAAATTTAAAAAAAATCATGGGAAAGCGACATTCGTTCGATACCCACAAAACCAAAGTTTTTGAAAAGCAAGGAGGTGACGTTCAGTAGATACTTGCACCCCAATTCGCGAGGCAACATTCCCTCGATACTTGCAAACTGAATAAACAAGGAGGCGACATTCCATCGATACTTGTAATACCATTCAGCAGGGAGGCGACTTTTTAGTCAATACTTGCATTTTCAAAAACCAAAACCCGACTTCTACGCCAAAAACCAAAATCGGTTTCTACGCCAACAACCAAAATCGGCTTTTACGCCAAAAACAAAATTTTGGCTTTCACGCCAAAAATCTAAAATTTGGCTTTCATGCCAACAAGACAAAACTTGGTTTTAAAAGAAATGGCTTCTATGCCAAAAATAAAAAATCGGCTTTTACGCCACAAAATTCAGCGTCCATGCCACAAACAAAATCGGCTCTTACGCCACAAAACCTGGCTCTCATGCCAATTCAAAAATCGGCTTTCATACCATCTAAAAAAAAAAGAAAAAAAAAAGAATGGCTTTCATGCCATCTTAAAAAAAAAAAAAGGCTTTCATGCCATCTCAAAAAAACGGCTTTCATGCTAGCTCCAAAACCTTGGCTTTCATGCCACAAACAAAATTTGGCTCCCATGCCATCTCAAAATTCAGCTTCCAAGCTATAAAAAAAACCAGGCTTTCGCCACAAAATCTGGTTTTCATGCCCAAAAGAACCCTTTGACAAAAGATTTTTACAAAATGACAAACTTTTGACCAACTTTTCAAACAAACATCCAACTTTTGCTTATTTTCACCAAAAGAATTTGAGTAAAAAGTATATAGAGTACCAAAAGTGTTTTTACATGGAGGTACCAAAAAAGAAGAAAAAAAAAGAGTTTGTTACAAAAATCTGGAGCTTAGTCTAACATGGTATTGAACTAAAGATTCAACTCCTCAAGCAGACTCTTAGCCTTAGCCTCTAAGGCTTCCAGGCCACGCTTTTTCAAAATCTTTCCATAAAATGCAGCAGACGTCGCGACCCATCTGCAGCACGGGGAAGCTCTTCCCAAAGAATCTGCCATTGCTCGTACTCTTGAGTCTTCCTCCGGAGATTGCTCTTAGCCTCCTCGACTTGGCGAATCAAAGTCCCTTCTCTAGCACTAGCTTCCACAATGGCGGCCCATTTTGCAGCAACTTGTTCCTCCAATAACTCAAGACGATGCCTGGTCTTAATGACCTCCCTATCAAGACGGCGCAGGTCATCTGTTAGCTCAATGATGACAAACTCGGTGACGTTCCTCTCTTGAACGAATTGCTTCCGAGTCTGCGAGATCTCGTTCAGTTAAGACTTGACCTCACCAGAAGGCTTCAAAAACATCTCATTAAAGAAGTCACTGCTTGGGAAGCTCTTAGTCTCATTCTACTTGTTGCCTAGAGCTATGACTTCATCAACAAAAACCTTCGCACTTGCAATGTCCAGACCGACCTCTTTGCTATCAGCAAGGATGTCTTGTACATGCTTGATCATACCAAAGCCAGCTTCCAAATGGCCAGAAGAAAGAGTTTCGACCCATGAGCTCAAAACGCTCTTCAACACTTTCTTCGAATACTGAAGAGATGGCCCGGATGAAGGCTCACCCCTCTCCATTGGTCGACTGCTCGTGTCATGCCTTGTTGGAGGAGTGATCATCAGACTCTTTCTAATCAGAGACACTGGCGAAGGAATCTCCTCAGAAGATTTCACCCCTGCCACATTGAAACTTGAAGAAGAAGTCCCTACTTCGGGTTCAACTGCAGGCATCTCGTGCTCTGGCCCTGAGAAAGACGGAGGAACCTCTCTTGTTACTTCACAACCTGCCAGCAAAACAAAAAAGGGGGGTATGAACATGATCCTGTTAAAAAATCATTATCATCAGGGTTATTGCTACAAATACCTTCTTCGACGATCGGCGGAATACTTTCTACCTCCATGAGTTCATCCAAAGCATCGTCAAAGGTCGCGTCCATGGATGGCTCGAAATTGTCAGAATCCTGTGGCAAGTCAGCAGACAAGAAAACAAGCAACATATTAGCAAATGACAGCATAGACAAAAAAGAAAGAAAACACAAAGAAGTCAAACCACGTGGAGACTTTGGAATCATTCCAGAGTCCCTCGGTTATTCTTCAGATGCCGCAATCGGATCCATCACTGCTTCATCAGCCGGAACCTCAGGCATCACCAAATCATCATCTCCCACTGAAAAAAGGGAGAGAAAGAAAATAAAAAACAAGAAAATCTCAGCATAAAGAAATGGAAAAGGAAAGAGGAGGAATCATACCTTCATTAACGGTCAGTTCCTCTCGGCTCCTCTTTTCCGGAGGCTCATCAGCTTCCCCTGACATCTCTTCAGCAATGGCGGGAGGGACTTCTGAATCGGGAGAGTCATCGTGTCGTCTCTTATTACGGCGCTGCCCTTTCTTCCTCTTGTTTCTATGGGCTGGTTTACTTGCAATACCCGCCCCATCGTCAAAGTCGGGATCTTCGTTTGACTCCTCGCGGAATGGTCTGCTCCTCCCAGTGGACTCCAAAGAAGCCTTCGTTCGTTCCGCTTGCATCCAAGCGTCGATCTCGGCCTCCTCCTCTTCTAGTTGTTTCAAAACCTCACCATGCATCTCTTGTATAACTCCTGATCTAATGACGTCTTATTCATCGAGAAAGCCTATCTTATGCTTCTCTTCAGCAAGGAATGCCAAAACTTCCTCTCGACGGACTCTATCTTATCTACCAAGACCCTTCCCAAAAGGTTGCTTGACATCAAGCTCCTTCTTGGAAAGCCCCAGGTACACCAAAAAGCTCTCAACGAACCATTTCGTAAAGCTAGCAATCCGGAAAGTGGGCAACTCAGGATAGGAAATCATGGCGGTAGCGTCCTCCGCACTGTAAAAATTCCATGCATTCCTTCCATCCTACAAACCTCCAAAATGTTTCACCATGCTTGAAGGCGCTCCAACAATGCCTTGAGAGAAGCCCAACTGCAGCGCAAAACGCGAGGGGACATACGACTAGATATCAACAAAAAGATGTCTACGGTACACCATCGTACCAACGCGTATGTTGAAAAGCCACCTCTTTTCTACGTTTGTCAAAGAATAATGTCTTCCCGACCCTACCCTGGTGGAATCACGGGAGACACCAAAATAAAAAGCCTTCTTCCATAAACTTGGAGAAAGCTTCACTGTAGATTGCCGAATCTCGACGTCCCAGAACCGTCTGATCCTCAAACGGGCAGACAAAAGTGATTCGGAAACGGCTGTCCCTCTAGCCAACCGAATCATAAAAGGATCGTCATCCTGTGGAAGTCCTAATTGATGGAAGCCGGGACAATGGTATACATACCACGAATAGAAAATATGTGCTGAAAACACCTTGTTCATAGGGAGCCCAAGCCGAATAAGAAAAGCAGCAGCCTCCAGTTCAGTACACAAATAGGAGTAAAGAGTAGGCACCAAAGCAAGCCGCTCTCTAAATGCCATCTAACAAGCCAGAAAAATACAGTGCGACCTGATGTGCGTACCATCTCCTCCAACAAAAACAACCTCACTCAGCTAGTAGATGAGGTAAACAGCGAGATCCCTCTGCAGCACAATGTTCGAATAAATGGAATTTGCGCTCATGAAGAAGTCCTTCAAGTCTCCTCGTGTGACAAAAGTCTTCTTCAAACATGGAGTCTTAGCTCTGGCTTCCCAGGTCGTGCTATCAGAAGACTCTCAGCTGTCAAAGAAGTTGGGGAACAAGGAGCCAAAACGCCTCCAACTGCTGGACCAGACTTTCAAGCCCTCCTTCTCCTTCAAAAAATCATAGAAAGCGATAAGATGAAAGTACAAATGCCTGAACTCCTCAGACTGCTCCTCAAGGGCGCTGTCAATAGGCATGAACTCCTCATAAAGTTTGTCGAGGACAAGCAGCCCAGTGATGGCATTGAATTCCTTCAAAGTAAAACCAATCTCACCATTCGTGATAATGAAGGTGTTGGTTTGTGGAAGGAATGACTACAACATGGCCATGAAGGCTTCACCGGAGAAAACCATGGTTTGCCAAAAAGCGCGAACAACGTCGAAGATCTCGGCCTCCTTCAAAATGGCCCCGCCAACCTTCAGGATGTGGTCAGTCCATGACTCCCAGCTTGAGTCAGCGCTGAAACGGCCACGAAGTCAAAAAGGCTTCACTTAATTGCTGTCGTCGCCCTGGAAAATGCCAAGGCGCACCGGTCTCAAATCGATTGATGGATGATCAGAACCTTGGTAACCGCTGGCTGACATCGACATGTCCATTAGGACTGAGACTTCTCTGCATAACTGGAAAGGCCGCCAACAAAAACTCCGGTCTTGATCACGTTAATCCTTTTCACCCAGCTCGGAGGATCTTCCCTCTTGGGGCATGTGGGAGAAATGTTAGTTTTATGGTCTCAATACCAAGTATATGATGTAATAAAATGATTAATTTCTTTATTTATCAATACAATCATGCTTTCCTTTCATGAGATGAATGGTGTTTAATTATATACTTACACATAACCAATACGAATGACATAATGGTTCATGAGATGAACTGGAGTCCACAAGTATACTAGATGTAATACATGTGTATGGATGAGATCCACATACAGGAGACATGTATTGCAAATCTTATACTAAAATATCTTCACAACCAGTGATGAGATTGGGCATATCATCTGACAAGGTTACAACACTTTGATCACTATGAAATAGTGTGATTTGTCTCGATCATCAGAATGTAAGATTCTGGATCATGGTGCTGGTACATTGCATGTATTGAAGGACCATGAGAAGCACCTTATGAACACTGTTTTTACTTTAAGGTCTACTCTCATAATTCCCTAGCAATAGGCTCTCAATCCTGAGCTATTAAGGAACTCAAGTCTCTGTCTATTCATTTACTTTGAGTCACCACTGAGTGAGGCCAACTGTAGGTCAATACCTCGGTGTCTTGGGTACGTGGTATTAGGACTGTGGGAACATTCAATGGTCAAGATGGAATCTATCTTTAATATCCCCTTGTGCCAATTAATGGATTTATCTTCGGTAAGCGCGCACCCATTCCAATTAAGAGTTAATTGGATCGGTACCAAATGATCATTATAATTAATTGGGGCTCAAGGATTTTGTGTTTTGCAATTTGATGGATGCACTATCATTTTAGCATCATTCGAATTTTCACACATGCATTGTCACGACCCCAGACCGGGTCTATCGAACTAATCCAGGATCGGGACTAATTGAGATTGGTGTTATAAGATGCACACATTTATTTAATTTCCCACAGGTATCCACGGTGAGGATATCACAACCATATATGAACATTTCTATTAAGTGCGGAAGGTGTAGCAAATCAAATATTCAAACCATCTCTAGTAATAAAGACAATAACACAAGTATAGTGTTGTATCAGAATGAGCAATGATCATTAGCATGTTTCCCAAATAGGTTAAATTTTATACAAAAGATCATTTAATTACATTTCCAAAAATAGAGGCCAACAAAGGCCAATTTAAACAAAATGTCAATCCTCAAAGAATGGTTAAACGTTCCCAAATATTATGTCTCTCTTAGCAAATGAATATCTACACGACATCATCAGCACGCCACTCAACTAAGCGTTGTGGTTCACCGACTGCCTTCTCTGTCTCCTCCTCGAGGTAACCGACAACGGGACCTGAGTACGAAAGAGTGGGTCAAACACGACGGTTTGGCAAATGGGTGAAAAGACATAACAATTCAATAATAAATACATTTACTTTTAAAAGCATTTAAAGCTGTTCGATCAATAACTTCATAAAAGAATCAAATCATTTAATGAAAACATAAGCACAGTGTAAAACATGTATGGGTATGGAAGGAAATCGGGAAACAAGCAAGTTGGCAACCACACATAGCTAAATCCTTTATCATCGAAGTGACAAAGCAAGATCAAGGCGTTGAGCTCAACCACCCTAGTGAGGAGGTACAATGAAATATACATATACATATAATATACTAGACATGACCATGGTAGCGAGCCGGGCATCGGGAACCACAGTAGCAATCTGCGGCATCGGGACAAGACCATGGTAATAACCGGGTAGCGGGATCCAAACTGCAACTGGCGAGACAAGAGGGGGATCTCCAAGTCGGTGGATCAGACCAACGAGGTTATCCAAGCTTAGTGGTGCTGACTCATAACAAATCGAGACATATACAAGTAAATCAAGTGCAAGTAAATAAACGGGCGGGGCAAGAATGCTCAAAGGCATAACCGTCATTTCATGTGGTGCAATGCACTTCAAGACAAGTAACTATTTCAAGTGTAATTTCGATGCTTTCGGGAAAATGAGGCATATAGTATAAATCTCGAGATTAGTAAAGTACAATAATCAATCAGAGTTCCGGGTTCAAGATTGCTCAAAGTGAATAGGGATCCCGTACGTCTAAATAGATAAAAGCTAGGTACTCATTTAGTTTTGGGACATCCCGGGGTCCTTATACACTTCGGATTTTTTTCAAGACTTCAAACGAAATCCTTGTGATGTGGTTTTCTTCAAGAATGGATGTCTAAACATAGAAACAGTTCTTCCCTTTGCAATAGGGCTCTCAACAGACCTTTCTCAAACATTTAGACATTTCACTAGTGCTCCCAAAACAGTCCCAGGTGAACAGTACCCATCGCTCAAGCGGACTATGAGTTCGCTCGAGCGGTGAGCTCTCTGGAATACTTGTCTAGGTGGGTTCGCTCGAACGAAGTTGAGGTCGCTTGAGCGAACTCTTCCAGTAGGTGGTTGGCTCGAACGAAGATTCAGTTCACTCGAACTCACCACTCTCTTAAACGAGTTCTGGAAGAGTTCGCTCAAGCGACAAAGGGGTCCGCTCGAGCGAACTGTCCTCTGGAAAGACTCGAACCCTTTTCTGGACACTTCACTCGAGTGAAGTGTCATGTTCGCTCGAACGAACTGTCCAGAAACTGATTCCGGGGCAGTTTTTCTCCTCTCTTTCTTTTCCTTTTACAATCCCTTTTAGCTCCTTTGTATACACCAAGAGAGGGGTTCAAAACTTCATCCAAATCAACATCAATTTTCCAACAACATCCATTCTAACCTCCTCCAATATATCACATCCAAAAACAGGGAAAAGAGGGAAGGAAATCACTACACACATGAGTACATTTGAGATAAAGCATGAGAAAATTAAATGCTATGAACCAATACATCTCTATGGAAATAAATACACTATCAAGGCTCTTTCATGAACATTTATTTCAAGACAATGCATTAAGTAGGCATGAGTGAAAAACAACACAATAAATCCCATTTCTCATAAAATCATTGAAAGCTCATAAAAAGCAAATCATCCACTTACCTTTGGTCTCTAATAAGAAAATCAAGCTTTAATCAAGCCTTCCAAGTCAAAGGTCCAAGCTACAAGCAAAAATCCCCAAAACAAAAACCTAAAAGAGTCAAAACATGGAATGGGGAAGAAGAAGCTTCAATAATAGAGATGGGGATTCCCTTAGGCTAGGAGAACACAATATCAAAAGAGGGGAAAGATTACTTACATGAGAGTTCTTCAAAATGCTAGGTTAGTACCAAAGGAGGTGTTGGAGTAGGTGGTTACTAAGAGAGAGCTCTCAAAGAGATGAAGAAGATGATGGCCTCAAATCTCCTATTGGTGCAAGTTTGGGAGTGGAATAAGGATGGAGAAGCAACAAGAAGAAGAAGGAAGGGAAACCCTAGTTTGAGAAGTTGCAGTTTGCTAGAAAAGGGAAAAAGGGAAGGGAGTCCTCCTTATATACAAAAAATGGGGTTGGGTCCCACCACTAGAATTATTCAATGGCTGAAATCATGTCTATCGGGATCTCGGATGAATTCGACGAAGAAGGAAGAAATGATCACCGAAATATCTTGTTCCCAAAAAGCATATGTTTTACGGGTTTTAGGGAGATCAAATTTTGGGTACAGATTTAGTGTAAAAAGACTGTTTTGCCCTCAAGGCTTGGAAATCGGGTTTCGGGATCTCGGACGGGCACGGGATCGACATAAAAGTTGTAGGGATTAACAAGATAACAAAACGGGATAAAAACACAAATCAAAATAATTCCGAAAAATCCCCTAAGTAAACGCAAAGTCACAAAAAAGAACCCCCAAAGGGCCCCGCTAGTCTCCAAAGCATTCAAAATTCTCCAAAACTATATCAAAAACTATTCCAAACCCAACTTAGTAAAAGACTACTAATCATGCTTAAGACTAATACACGAATTAATTAACACTAATCGGGTTCTCTCGGGTCGGGGTGTTACATCCTCCACCCCTTAGGGCATTTGGTCCTCCAAATAAAATATAAAACTCACATCTGGTAGTAAATGTTGATACTTCTTCTAAACTTGATCTCGTAATTCCCATGTGGCCTCTTCTGGTCCATGATTCTCCCATAGTACTTTTACCCGCTGAATAGTCCATGTCCACAATTCTTGTTCCTTCGTATCAGTGATCTCGTGATCTTTCAACTGTCGGTGATGAGTCTTGAAAAGTGCACATTTTCATACACATTTTGGACCATTTTAAGAGCTTATTGTTATTAAAGAGCTTTATTTAGTGACAAATCATGTTTTTATGCATTTAGGGTCCATTGTAGTGCATTCATGCATAATTTGCTCAAAAATCACACTTTTTGCATAAATTCATGAAACCTGCCATTTTTTTAGACTTATTTTTGGAAAGCCAATTATTTTCGGTGCATCAAGTAGGGTCTCATGCATTGTCCATTTAAATTCCTTACATAAAATTATTCTTGAATCCATTTGTTTTAATTTGTGTAGGAGAAATCAATAATGGGACCTACATTGGTGAAATTTGAGAGAGATCAAGGGTAGGACATCTTTCATGGTTGACCCACATATCTTGGTATTTTTGGAGAGTTTGAAAATTCAACAATGGAAAGCTAGATTTGTGATTTCAAGATCAAGAAAGGAAACTTCAGATTTGGTAAGATCTAATTCTTACTAAATTTGAAAACTCAAAAATCAAGAAAGAAATTCAAGAAAGGAAAGTGTGCTAAAAGAGTTGACTAGTCAATCAAAGAAGCTTGGAAACAAACCAAAGATGGAAGGAGAGTCAAGAAACAAGGAAAGAAATATTCCAAGGTCCCTTCGGACGTCCACATGGGTCCCACACACGCCATTGCACAACTACCATTCCATATGTGCACAATTATTTTCGGATTTTTCAGAGGCAGCAAGATTAAAATGGTCATAACTCTTAATCCAGACGTTGGATTGGTGCAATCCATACACTGTTGGAAAGCTCTTTTCGAGTAGATATCTTTAAAATCCAAGATTACACCAATCGGAGCTAAAAGGAGGAAGATATGGCCTCTGGAAGTTGGCGCTATAATTTCTACCCGGGATTGCAATTTTGCACATGGAAAGCACCAAAAATTTTGCAATTTTGCACATGGAAACTCACCTTACTATTTCTTTGAAGACTTGTTGGCCAAGGAAGGAACTTGCCATACAAAGAAAATTGCATGCTACAAACTTGGAGGAAAGAAGGAAAGAAAGAGGGCAAAAATCTATAAATTGAAGGCATAAGCATCCCTCTCCTTTTCATGAAAGAAAAGACCCCCTCACTAGTGTAATTCGTCCACCATTCTACCCATCTCCTCTCTCTACCATAGCTCATCTCTCTTCAAGAAGGCTTGTCCCAACTTGAAGCTTCAACTAGAGAGGTTCCTTTCATCATAGTATGTAGTTGCTTTTTTTGGAATTTTATTTCTCCATCTTTTATGTAAAAGCATTGCATATTAGTAAAAGTGTGGTTTTTTTATTCTTTTTCTTAGGTGATTAATGCTTGAATTGTGTTTTCCTTCTTGTTGTTCTTGGATTGACAACCCAAGATCCTAAGGACATGAAATAAGTAATTATGAACCCGATTTGAGAATAAAAAAAAAAAAGCACACTTATCACACATTTATTTTTATTGCAATTCCCACACATTTACATTTATTGAAAAATCCACACATTTAATTTCTTGTCAATGCCACACATTTAATTTTATTGCAATCCACACATTTAACGTTTTTGCACTACATACATTTAAATTCAAACACTTGTTGTTTTCTTTTCTTCTTATGCTTCTTATGCAATTATGTGAATTTTATGCATAGTTTAGGGTTGGGATTAGAGTTCATTGCATATATCTTTATATCATATGGCTAGTGCATGTTTAAGTGGCTGGAAATTGAAGCCTTCAGATCTTTAAGACAGAAATTAAAAATCAGTTTTGATAAACCTATGTTGGACAACCAAACAACCCACTTTCTGTACAGTTTCAGGAAAACTACAGAAAAAGTTTTTCTGTGAGATTTGGAGAAATTAAAGTTCAGCATATGGTCTATCACATCCCAGAATTTCAGATCCAAACGATTTCAGGAGGTTTGTGAACCAGTGGCTTAAACATGGCATGTTAGGCTGTCTGCGTGCAGAATTTCTACACAGTTTAGTTTTTAAGGTCATATGTACGCATTCATATCTTCTTTGTTTTAAAACATTTCTCACTTCCGTTTTTTCTAGTTGATTCATGCATCATTGTAGTTCAAAACCCAGCCATTAGAACTTAGTTTTAGGTTGCATTAGATTAGGAAAAATCATGCATAAAAACAATCCTGCATACTAGTTTTTCAAACTTAGAATTTTTAGCATCTCATGGCATACATTGCATTGCTAACTTTCTAATTTTAGGATTAGTTTCTAATTTTTTTGTTTTAGATTATTTAGATAATTTCCAGAAATAAAAGATCTTTTTAATTTTTGTTAATTGAAGATTTTAACTTAGGAAGTTTCTTAAGATTTGGAAATTCTAACATAAGGTAAGATTGACTTAATGCTTTCTAAATTTTTTATGATATGAAAATCTTTATTTATTTTGAAAGTCCTTAACTTTAGGGAGTTGATTAACTTAGTTCACTAACTTAGGAAATATATCAACCCTTATTGACTAACCTAGTTTATAATTTAGGAAACTAATTTAGTAAGGTTTTCATGCTAATTTTAGTAAGTAGGTTGTTCTCTTTTTGAGTGATTTGATTTGTTACTAATCTTTAATTGATTTGGTTTCTAACTTAGGTTCATACTTTTGTTTCTAATTTAGTTTCTTAATTTTTTTTTGGTAAGTTTTATTTTTGGATTGTTTCTAATTTGATGTTCTAATTTGTGTGCTCTTTTGTAGCAACTTATGATTCATTTTAGATTAAGTTGTTAGATTTAATAAATTTTTATTCTTGGAAATGTATTTAATTTTAATTTAAAGTAGGAATGATGAATGTACTTTTCTAGATTTTAGGCTAAAATTAGATTTTATTTAGGGTAGGTAACAAAGTTGGAAAGCCTTATTTCTAAAGCTCCCTGTGGATCGACCTGGTCTTACCAGTTTTATTACACAATCGAAGCTCTGTACTTGGAGCTACAATCAGTCGGGATCCATAAGCAATCACTCTCCCGTCTGCATCAACACACAACCAAGTCCAACATTTGAAGCATCGGTAAAAATGGTAAAACCGCCGCTTCCGGATGGCAAAGTAAGGACTGGTGCTGTAGTCAATCTCTTCTTCAACTCTTGGAAACTAGTTTCACACTGATCTGTCCATACATATGGTACGTTCTTCCTTGTCAACTTCGTCAATGGTGACGCAATCGATGAAAATCCTTGCACAAACCTCCGATAATAGCCTGTCAATCCCAGAAAACTTCTGATTTTTGTCACATTCTTCGGTCTTTCCCAATTCACTACTGCTTCGATCTTAGACGGATCTACTGACAATCCTTCTTTAAAGATATTGTGCCCCAAAAATGCTACTTGGTCTAACCAAAATTCATACTTGTTGAGCTTCGCATACAGCTGGTTCTCTCTCAAAAGTTGCAGTGCTATTCTCAAGTTCTCTTCATGCTCTTCTCTTGTCTTGGAGTACACTAAGATATCGTCAATGATTACTACCAAAAACTGATCTAGATACTCTGCAAATATCTTGTTCATCAATGCCATGAATACTACCAGTGCATTAGTCAACCCAAATGGCATCACTAGGAACTCATAGTGGCCATATTTCGTCCGGAAAGCTGTTTTCAACACATCTGATTCTCTGACTCTCAGCTGATGGCAACCGGATCTCAAGTCAATCTTCGAAAAGTAAGAGCACCTTGTAGTTGATCAAACAATTCATCTATCATTGGCAATGGGTATTTGTTCTTGATGGTCACTTGATTCAATCTCCTATAATCTATACACATTCTCATCGAACCATCCTTCTTCTTGACAAAAAAGACTGGAGCTCCCCCCTGGTGAAATGCTCGGTCTCACAAAACCTTTGTCTAACAATTCTTGTAACTGAGTCTTCAATTCTCCCAACTCTACCGGAGTGATTCTATATGGTGCAATAGATATAGGAGTGGTCCCTGGTAACAACTCGATAGTGAAATCAATCTCTCTGATGGGTGGTAAACCTGGGATCTCCTCCGCAAAAATATCCGGGAATTCCCAAACAATTGGGATCTCCTCCACCCCTTAGGACCGTTTGTCTTCCGTGATAAACACCAAATAAGCTTCACATCCACTTTTCAAAAGTCTATCAGCCTTTAACGCTGAGACAAACCCTGTACGATGATTTTTCCTCTCTCCCTGAAACAACACCCTTGCTGGTGTCTCATCTAACTTAAAAGTAAGGGTCTTATGGAAACAATCCATTGTGGCATGGTACCCTGCCAGCCAATCCATCCCTAGGATGACATCATAATCATACAACTCCAATAAACTGAGATATGCGGTTAAAACCACTTCTCCTATCTGAACTGCACAACTAGGGTAAAAGGTTCTACAAATCACTTGTTTACCTACTGGGGTTGCCACAGTCAAAATGAACTCAAGTTCTCTAGCATGCACATCAATCAACTTAGAAAATGCATGAGACAAAAACGAGTGTGTAGAGCCAGGGTCAAACAAAATCTTAGCTTTAATCCCACAAACAAGTAGTGTACCTTCCACGACATCGCCTGCTGCCTCTGCATCAGTTCTATTAACCGCATAAATTTTCCCTCAATGTTGTGGCCTATTCTGAGCCTGCTGTGGCCTGCCTTGCTGGACATTTCTGTTCTGTTGCGGTGCACGCTGATTATGGTTCTGTCCCTGCTGATGGGCCTGTTGCTATTGTTGTGCTCTGTACTACTGCTGTGGTGCTTGTTGCTGAAGTGGCCTTGCCTGATTCTGAACAACAATTGCATTTTGTGGTGGTGCTGGACGTTGTGCCCCTTGTTGTTGCAGATTCTATCTATTCTGCCTTGGACAGTCTCTCATCTAATGGGTCATAGAACCACATCTGAAACATGCCCCTATGAGTGTACGACACTGTGCACTCTCATGGTTCTTCCCACAGTGGTTACAAACCAATGGATTTTGTGCATTCTGCTTTGACCTCTGTCTCTTGTTCTATTGATTTTTCGGGTGCTGGTGGTTCTGCTGATGAGCTTGTCCTTTTCCTTAAACTCTAAGGATCTTGTTATGAAAATTCACAAACTTGTAGGCCCTCTTGACAGCTTCCTCGAAAGTGACAGGTGGTACTACTCCGGTGGCATCTCTCTCAATGAAAGAGTTAAGTCCCTCTAGGAACTTAGCAATCGTCTTCTCCATCATATCTACCAATTCCGGAGCATATCTAGACAATCTCTCGAACTTAGTGAGGTATTCGAGGACTGTCATATTCCCTTGCACAAGCTGCTGGAATTCCACTGCCTTCTGTCTCTTGATGTGGGTGGGTACATATTTATCATGAAATTGTCTCTTGAAGTTAACCCAAGCCACTGCATCTGCCATTGTTCTGTACTCATCTCTGACCGTTTTCCACCATATGTCTGCTGCACCGATAAAGAGAGATGATGCAAGTTTCACTCTGTCTCCTGCGGGGCATTGGAAGATCTCGAAGATGTTCTCAATGTACTCCGGCCAGTCATCTGCAGCTAATGGATCCTCTATGCGTAGGAATTCCTTTAGAGCTCTCTTCCGAAACCGCTCAAACAAAGCGTTTGGGTCATGTTGCCTCTGATTGATGACAATAGCAGGTTAAGGTTGAACCGGTTCTGGTCTTCTCTGTAACACCTCTAACAATTGCCTTCGCATCTCTGCCAGTTCTCTTGCATGATCTTCAACATTTACTCTTGCAATCTAGCCTAATTCTCATTGGCCTGACCCTGTTGGTCAAGCATTGCCAGTATCATTTGTTGGAATTGATTGGGCATGATGTTATCAACTATATCTTCTTCAACTGACCCTGTGTGATCACTATTACTTGCGGAAGGGTTGTTGTTTATTGGTCTCTTACGAGGTGGCATGATGCTGCAAAACAAGTTGTTAGCACATAAATATCAAGTATAGGGTCATACATTGCTCACACGATACTAGCTAACAAAGAGTCTAACGAATCCTCGCCACGTCCTTAGGATTTCTAGTTTCTTTTAATTGCTTGAAACACGTCTCTCTCTGATACCAGTCTGTCGCGACCCCGGACCGGGTTTATCGAACTAATCTGGGATCGGGACTAATTGAGATTGGTGTTATAAGATGCACACATTTATTTAATTTCCCACAGGTGTCCGTGATGAGGATATCACAACCATATATAAACATTTCTATTAAGTGCGGAAGCGTGTAGCAAATCAAATATTCAAACCATCTCGAGTCATAAAGACAATAACACAAGTATAGTGTTGTATCAGAATGAGCAATGATCATTAGCATGTTTCCCAAAAGTAAGTTAAAGTTTATACAAAAGATAATTTAATTACATTCCCAAAAATAGAGGCCAACAAAGACCAATTTAAACAAAATACCAATCCCCGAAGAATGGTTAAACGTTCCCAAATATTATGTCTCTCTTGGCAAACGAATGTCTACACGACATCATCAGCACGCCACTCAACTAAGCGTTGCGGTTCACCGACCGCCTCCTCTGGCTCCTCCTCAAGGTAACCGGCAATGGGACCTGAGTGCCAAAGAGTTGGTCAAACACGACGGTTTGGCAAATGGGTGAAAAGACATAACAATTCGATAATAAATACATTTACCTTTAAAAGCATTTAAACCGGGAAACAAGAAGATGGCAACCACACATAGCTAAATCCTCTATCACGAAAGTGATAGAGCAAGACCAAGGCATTGACCTCAGTCACTGTAGTAAGGAGGTACAACGAAATATACATTTACATATAATATATTATACATGACCACGGTAGCAAGCCGGGTATCGGGAACCACAGTAGCAATCTGCGGCATCGGGACAAGACCACAGTAATAACCGGGTAGCGGGATCCAAACTGCAGCTGGCGGGACAAGAGGGGGATCTCCAAGTCGGTGGATCAGACCAACGAGGTTATCCAAGCTTAGTGGTCCTGACTCATAGGTCAAATAACAAATCGAGACATATACAAGTAAATCAAGTGCAAGTAAATAAACGGGCATATAAAGAATGCTCAAAGGCATAACTGTCATTTCATGTGGTGCAATGCACTTCAAGACATGTAACTATTTCAAGTGTAATTTCGATGCTTTCAGGAAAACAAGGCATATAGTATAAATCTCGGGATCATTAAAGTACAATAAACAATTAAAGTTTCAGGTTCAAGATTGCTCAAAATAAATAGGGATCCCGTATGTCTAAATTGATAAAAGCTCAGTACTCCTTGAGTTTGGGGACATCCCGGGGTCCTTATACACTTCGGATTTTTTTCAAGACTTCAAACGAAATCCTTGTGATGTGGTTTTCTTCTAGAATGGACGTTTAAACAGAGGAACAGTTCTTCCCTTTGCAATAGGGCTCTCAACAAACCTTTCTCAAACATTTAGACATTTCATTAGTGCTCCCAAAACAGTCCCAGGTGAACAGTACCCATCACTCGAGCAGACTATGAGTTCGCTCGAGCAGTGAGCTCTCTGGAATGGTTGTTTAGGTGGGTTCACTCGAGCGAAGTTGAGGTCGCTTGAGCGAACTCTTCCAGTAGGTGGTTGGCTCGAACGAAGATTCAGTTCGCTCGAACTAACCACTGTCTGGAACGAGTTCTAGGAGGGTTCGCTCGAGTGACAAAGGGGTCCGCTCGAGCGAACTGTCCTCTGGAAAGACTCGAACCCTTTTCTGGACACTTCTGTCAAGCGAAGTGTCATGTTCGCTCGAGCAAACTGTCCAGAAAGTGATTCCGGGACAGTTCTTCTCCTCTCTTTCTTTCCCTTTTACAATCCCTTTTAGCTCCTTTGTATACACCAAGAGAGGGGTTCAAAACTTCATCCAAATCAACATCAATTTTCCAACAACATCAATTCTAACCTCCTCCAATATATCACATCCAAAAACAAGGAAAAGAGGGAAGAAAATCATTACACACAAGAGTAGATTTGAGATAAAGCGTGAGAAAATTAAATGCTATGTACCAATACATCTCTATGGCAATAAATACACTATCAAGGCTCTTTCATGTACATTTATTTCAAGAAAATGCATTAAGTAGGCATGAGTGTAAAACAACACAATAAATCCCATTTCTCATAAAATCATTGAAAGCTCATAAAAATCAAATCATCCACTTACCTTTGGTCTCTAATAAGAAAATCAAGCTCTAATCAAGCCTTCCAAGTCAAGGGTCCAAGCTACAAGCAAAAATCCCCAAAACAAAAACCCTAAAAGAGTCAAAACATGGAATGGGGAGGAAGAAGCTTCAATAATAGAGATGAAGATTCCTTTAGGCTAGGAGAACACAATATCAAAAGAGGGAAAGTTTACTTACATGAGAGTTTTTCAAAATGCTAGGTTAGTACCAAAGGAGGTGTTGGAGTTGGTGGTTTTCTCCACAAATGCTACTAAGAGAGAGCTCTCAAAGAGATGAAGAAGATGATGGCCTCAAATCTCCTATTGGTGCAAGTTTGGGAGTGGATTGAGGATGGAGAAGCAATAAGAAGAAGAAGGAAGGGAAACCCTAGTTTGAGAAGTTGTAGTTTGCTAGAAAAGGGGAAAGGGAAGGGAGTCCTCCTTATATACAAAAAATGGGGTTGGGTCCCACCACTAGAATTATTCAAGGGCTAAAATCATGTCTATCAGGATCTCGGATGAATTCGACGAAGAAGGAAGAAATGATCACCAAAGTATCTAGTTTCCAAAAAGTAAATGTTTTACGGGTTTTAGGGAGATCAAATTTTGGGTACAGATTTAGTGTAAAAAGACTGTTTTGCCCTCAAGGCTAGGAAATCGGGTTTCGGGATCTCGCACAGGCATGGGATCAACATAAAAGTTGTAAGGATTAACAAGATAACAAAATGGGATAAAAACACAAATCAAAACAATTCCGGAAAATCCCTTAAGTAAATGCAAAGTCATAAAAAGGAACCCCCAAAGGGCCCTGCTAGTCTCCAAAGCACTCAAAATTCCCCAAAATTATATCAAAAGCTATTCCAAGCCCAACTTAGTGAAGGACTACTAATCACGCTTAAGACTAATACACTAATTAATTAAACACTAATCAGGTTCTCTCGGGTCGGGGTCTTACATGCCTTGATTTAGAAATTCTTGAAATCTTGATTTACGCATGCATTGTTTTTAGACTTGTAGAAATTTGGATTTATGCATGTTTTGATTTTAAACTTGGATGCATTTAGTTTTCAAAAGAAGATTTTCAAATCAAGCTTGCCTATGGTTTTAAAAGTTTCAAATCATCTTAGGCATTTTAGGTTTCATGTTTTTAAAACTCTTAAAATGATTCAAAACATGTTTCCAGGCTTGATTCAATGGCCTACAACTCCAAGACCAAGTTTCCCTTTAAAAAATCATTTTTACGAATCTTTATAATCAAGGAAAAGTTCGGTCAACCGAACCGTTGTCGGTTTCGATTCCAGAATATACAATATATGTTTTCTAGGAACTTCGGTCAATTGTCGGTCAAGTGTCGGTCACCTGTCGGTCGACCGAACTGAAGTTCAGTTAGCCGACAAGTGTATTTCGGTCAGTAAACTTTCGAAATATTTGACCTTTTGGAATATGACCGCTGAGTTCGGTCGACCGACAAGCTAGCCGTTGGATAACATTTTCTATAAATTGAAGTTCATTCCTTGACCAAATTTGAGGATCCAAGGGATTCTCCTTGAGGTGATTTGAGGCTAAACAAAGGGGAATGAGCTAAGGGAGGCTAGTTGGTCAAAAGGGAAGCTAAAGGTTGAAATCATAAGTAAATCTTCTATGTAAACTTTTTTTTTTTCATATGTTTTCGTGCTTTGCTTAAATTATTAATAAATCTTTTCTAGCATGATAAACTATGATTTGTTGTATCCTTAACATGTATATGTTTTGAATTGATTTATTGTTTTGGATGCATCACCTTGATTTAAACCAAGTAGTACTCAAATTGGTATATCTAAGTAAATCATGTTATCGAAAACATCTTTGAAATTATATGTAACATGATTCCTATACTTGGTTGAATCTTTGGTTGTTGTTTTTCATCATAAGAAAATCACTTTCAAATCTATCTTATGTTTTGGATTTAACAACTTCACAAATCATATGTAGTTTTGTTTTAAAGTTTCATAACTTGCTTAGCATTGATAGGTATATCATTTTAAAGTTGAATGTTTAATTGCATATGATTTGTCCCTTAATTTCAATCAAATCTATTTTTGTGTTTTACACTTTCAAATGCTTTTAGCATACATACTGAGCTGCATTGTTATTTTGATTGAAATCCTTATGCATCACATGTTTTGTTCTTAGAATTTCACAACTTGTTTGGAATACATAGGTATATCTTTTACAAGTTATTTTTAACATGTGATTAGCATTCTTTCCTCAATCGTAAATGTTTTTATGAGTTAAAACTTTTAAAAGCCTTTGGAATACATTTATGAGCTTTTATTTTCAAATTGATTGAGGACATTATACACACACATTTGAAAGTCCTGGGGATCCGAACCCTAGGGGGGGTGAATAGGGTGAGCTCCAATTATGACCAATTAAGACAAATTTTAACTTCTTTAAAACAAACTAGTCACAAGTGATGATTATCAAACAAGATGCGGAAGCTAACAAAAGAATCACCACAAAGCAATCACCATCACACAAGGATTTATAGTGGTTCGGCCTCAATGCCTACATCCACTACCGGCTTGTGAACCAACACCCCACCAGATTTCCACTATTTATGCTTTTCAATAGGCTAAGCAATAACCTTTACAATATGCTTTTCAAGGCTTAGCAATAACCTTTACAATGATGTTTTTCAAGGCTCAACATCAACCTATACATTATGCTTTTATAGGCTAAGCAATAACCTTTTCAACCACAAGGTTGGTTATCTCACTAAATTAGTGTCTAACATACACTTGATGGAGATTCAATTAAGCTCATTACAATGCCTCTTAAATAGGCGGATATGGAAGTGAAAAACTAATACACACTCACACTATGAATGAAAAGATGAAAGCACATGAAGTGTGTGTGTGATGTCCTCAATCATTTTGAAAATGAAAGCTCATAAATGTATGCCTAAGGCTTTTGAAAGTTTTAGCTCAAAAACATTTATGATTGAGGAAGGAATGCAAGTCACATGTTAAAAGTAACAACTTGTTAATGATGTCAAAGATACACAAGTTGTATGAAATGAATTAGCTCTAAACATGTGATGCATAGGGATGTCAATCAAATCAACAATGTAGCTCAAACTATAAAAATAGATTTGATTGAAATAAGGGGACAAATCATATGTAATTATAAATACAACTTGAATATGATATACCTATCAAAGTAAGGCAAGTTGTGAAACTTTAAAACAATAATACACATGATTTGTAAAGATGTTGAATCCACAACATAAGATATATTTTGAAAGAGATTTTCTTATGATGAAAAAACAACACCCAAAGATTCAACCAAGTATATGAATCATGTTACATATAATTTCAAAGATTATTCCATTAACATGATCTACTTAGATTTCCCAAATAAAGTACTACTTGGATTGAATCAATGGTGATGCATCCAAAACAATAGATCAATTCAAAATATAAAACATGCTAAGGATACAAACACATCATAGGTTAACATGCTAATAAAGATTTATCAAAGATAAAACAAAACATGAAAACATATGATTTGTAAAGAAGTTGAATCCAAGACATAAGATAGTTTTGAAAGTGATTTTCTTATGATGGAAAACAACAACCAAAGATTCAACCAAGTATATGAATCATGTTACATCTAATTTCAAAGATGTTTCCATTAACATGATCTACTTAGATTTACCAAAGATTAAGTACTACTTGGATTGAATCAATGGTGATGTATCCAAAACAATAAATCAATTCAAAACATAAAACATGTTAAGGATACAACACAACATAGTTTATCATGCTACAAATGATTTACCAAAAATAAAACAAAGCATGAAAACATATGATTAAGGAAAGTAGAGCCTACTTGGTGATTTAACTTCATTAATCCAAGCTTTAGCTTTCCTAATGATCCCCTTCATCCCTTAGTTCATTTCCCTTCTATTTGCCTCAAAACCCCTCAAGGAGGGCCTTAAAATTCCCAACTTTTGGCAAAGGAAAGAACTCATATTTATAGCAAAAATTGCCCAACGGCTAGTCCTTGGTCGACCTGCAAACAGGTCTCGGTCGACCGGGATCACACAACGGTCAGAAAAATGACCGTTGGTGCGCCAGGCCACTTTCTGCCTGCAGTGTTCCCGGTCGACCGGGACCTCTGCGCCGGTCAACCGGCGACACTGTCGGGACCCCAAATTCCAACATTTGCATATTCAAAGATTTTCTTTGTGGAACTATTTGGGTCACTAAACCAAGCTTGAATACATGTTTTAAATCATTCTAAGGGGTTTAAAAACATGAAACAACACAAAGCCTAAAATGATTCAAAACTTTAAAACCAAAGGCTAGCTTGATTTCTAAAACTCTTTTTCAAAAACAAATGCATCCAAGATTTAAAAGCAAATCATGCATAAATCAAAACTTTTACAACTCTTAAAAACAATGCATGTTTTAAATAAGATTTCAAGTTTATCTAAAACAATGCAAGTGTGTAAATCAAATGATGCTTGAATGATTATGCGTCCATCAAATTGCAATCTACAAAATTCGTAACAACATTGTGCATTCATTTTGCATTCATGGTGTGTGTATGTGAATTAGATTTTCACTTTCATATCCGCCTAATTAAGAGGCATTGTATTGAGCTAAAATTGTATCTCCATCAAGTATATTCTAGACACTACCTAGAGAGATAACCAACCTTTAGTGTATAGGTTATTGTTACGCCTAAGAAAAGCATAGTGTATACGTTGATGTTAAGCCTTGAAAAACATCAGTGTTAGAGGTTATTACTTAGCCTATTGAAAAGCATTGATAGTGGAAATCCAGTGCGGTGTTGGATCACAAGCCGGTAGTGGATATAGGCATTGAGGCCGAACCACTATAAATCCTTGTGTGATGGTGCATGCTTTGTGGTGATTGTTTTTGTTAGCTTCCGCATTTAGTTTGATAATCATCACTAGTGGCTAATTTAATTTAAAGAAGTTAAAATTGGTCATAATCGGTCACTAATTTGAAGCTCACCTTATTAACCCCCCCCCCCCCCCTCTAAGGTTCGGATCACGGACTTACAAAAGGTAGGCTTGGGCACAATGCTCTGATCGTCCATGTCCCAAGGACGATTGCTTACTATAATCCTATAAAACTTCTCATCTTTGAGAGCGATTAATCGCTATCTCATCTCATCACTGTTGATGGAGTCACATTGTTCCAAGTTTCTCTCCACAAACTGGACCTTCTCCCAGGCATGCTGTACAGCCATATTAGGAGACCTGGTAGACCGACGAGGTGCATCAGTAACATGCTCTTTGCCCTTGTTCGTTCTGGAAGAACTACCTGCAAAGGATGGGAAAGAAAAAATCAATCATCAAAGTGACAAAATTTTGCTAAAATATTTATAGCGAAATTTTGGCATGGTTCCGGGGTAATTCCGAAGAAAAGGGAAACACCCCAAAAGATAAAGGAAGCTTGAAGATGAGCTCAACATCACTGCGGGCTCATAGTCAATGAAGCAATCTCAAAGAAGATTTGAACTCAAACATTACTACGAGATCAAACCAATATTATCAAATCTCCACAAGTTTGAAGGGCTCAACATTGCTACGAGCTCCAAACTCCAAAACTTTCAAAGCTCCTCACAATCCAGCAAGATTAAGAACGGGCTCAACATTGCTGCGAGCTCCAAATCTCAAAACTTGCAAAAGATTTCCAAGTATATATCATCATGCTTCCCAATTAATTTACTAAAAATCATGCATCAAAGAAAATTATCATACATTAGATGCTAAGAAAACTTTAACCAAAGTTTGACCAATTCGAACCCAACTTGGTCAAAACCAATCAAACTTTGTCCAAGTCAAAAATCATGTTGGCTAGACCTAGAGATTATAGCCTTCTATCTTGATGCATAAAAAAAATGCATGAACATCTTGGATTGCATAAACCTCATTATCATGGTGGCCAAAAGAGGGAAAGCCAAAGAGAGAGAGAGAGAGAGAGAGAAGAAAGAAATCTCTTCAAAAAAAAAATTCTGGGCTGGCCCACTGCCACGTGGTAGTACGGCCAGGTCCGTACGGACCTATCCGTACAGCAAAAAAAAAAAAAACCGTGAGCAAGGAAAAAAAAGGGGGCAAGTGTAAAAAAAAAAGAAGAGAAAACACGTGAAAAAAAAAGAAGAAGAAAAAAGAAGGAAAGAAAATAGAAAAGAAAGGAGTTTTTCTACTTCTACATGGAGTTTCTTGTGAAGGAAGAAAACTTACTTGAAGCCATGAATGGAGTAGAAGAAAGAGAACTTGAAGATTCTTGAAGAAGAAAAGAAGTTCTTGATCTTGGAGCACTCTTGAAGACTTTTGCAAAAAGAAAGCAATAAGGGCAAGAGATCCAACCTCCTTTGCTTTTATAGAGGAGAGCAAACCAAAACAGGAAACAAGGAGAAAACCAAGGAGGTAAGTGCTAAAAAAAACTAGCAACTTTCCCAAAAGAAAGGAGATTTGAGATATTCTCTCCTAAAGAGAAGATTCTTTGAGAAATTCTCAAAAAAGAAAGGGAATGAGAAATATTATCTTCCAAAGAAAGATACTTTGAGAAAATCTCTCCAAAAACAAAGAAACATGAGAGATTCCCTCCAAGTAAGGATATTTTTAGATATTATCTACCCACAAGAGATATTTTTAGATATCCTTTACAAAATGACACCACATGAGATCTAAGCCATCTCCAAAGCTTAAGATCCCATGGGTTAACCCACATGAGCCAAGTTTGACCACCTAGGCACTAAAAGGGGCTTCCTATCAAAATCTCCTTTACCAAGAGCATACAAAATGGTTCCATGCCTCTCTTGAGTTGATTGAACCATTAAAAAAAAAAGCCTCATGAGTTTCCAAAAATCCAAACCATCCAACCTCATGAACCAAATTAAGCCAAAATCTTGAAATTGACATTCCACAAAAAACCAAACTCTGATCCCCTAACTTGCCACATACAGCTTGTTAAGTCACAAGGCCAAAACCAAAAAAATCGAATCCTGACCCCCTAGCTCGCCACATACAACTTGTTAGGTCACAAGGTCAAAACAAAATCTAACCCCCCAATTTGCCACATACAGCTTGTTGGGTCATAAGGTCAAAATTAAAAATCAAACCCCAACCCCCTAACCTGCCACATACAGTTTGTTAGGTCACAAGGTTTAAAACAAAAAACCAAAAAACCCTCTTGACCGCCTAATGCGCCACATACAGCCCTTTGATTCACAAGGTCAAAAAGAAAACCCAAAATCCAAAATCCAAAAATCCGACTCCCTCTTGACCGCCTAATGCACCACATACTTTGCCTTGAGATGGTACATGATCATTCTCACTACCATAAAATCCCCTTGGAAACTCAAAAGGCTATCCAAAAAAGAAAAAATTTTTTGCTCAAAGACTCTTGGTCAAGTCAGAAAATCTCCTTCAAGTTTCTCTTCGAGGCACATCGACTCCAAAGCTACTCGTCGTTGTACCACGAGGGAGCATTTGTTGACACCAAAAAGTCACTTTGCCTCTTCAACATCAATAAGCCACATGAAGCCGCATCCTACTACAAACAAGCAATGCCACTTCAAGCATCAGATCTTGTCAGAATCAAACTAAAACTGCAAGATCCTTCAAGACAGCCAAAAGAGGGATACACATGAAGTTTCAGGCCATTCCAACATCATTTGACCCGACTTCACTCATCCGGCAGCCAAACAGGCGCTCCTGGCGGCGACGGCGTCGAAGACATCAAAACTTCGATCAGAGCCTACAGATGGTTTCAAAATACCTCCAAAGGGCTCCATGTCAAATTCCAAGTCAAACCGACAACGTGTGACCCTCCATCAACCCTCGAGTAGTAAAATTAAGCCTTTCGACGGCGAGAACTATCGAGGCCATCACTCATCAAACAGGGCACATAGGTGGCTTCAACATGATTCTAAAGGGCTGCATGTCAAATTTCAGGTCATTCCGACAACGTTTGACCCGACTTTGATGCTCCGAAACAAAATCAAGGCTACTGGCGGCGGAACACCTTGGGACTATGACATCAAAATTGGAGCCAACAGATCGTCTCAAAGTGAATCCAATAGGCTCCCTGTCAAATTTCAAGTCAATCAGACATCGGTTGACCGTACATCAAAGCGCGACATCTTCCTCGCGACAAAATCAAGTCTACCGGCGACGGGACACCACACAACTTCAAAACTCAAACAAAATCCTATGGTTGGTCCTATCTACTGCTCAGGAGGTTTCACCTCAAATTTCAGGTCATTCCGACATCGTTTGACCTAGTTTCGACTTTTGACGGAAAATCGGCTACAAAGTCTTTGGCTTTTCCAAAAAATAGGAAACTTTGTGCTCCGATTTGCACGGCTTCTCATCAGGTTTTGTTTAGGAAAATCAAGCCAGTAAATGAGGAGGAATGTCAAGAAAAATACAGGAGAAAAAGCATCGAAAAAGATCGAAAAACGGTCGAGAAATGGCGACCAAAAAAGGGAGAAAAAACCATGGTCGCCAGCGACCATAGAAATCCGGGTCTCCGGATTTCGTCACAAAACCCTCTTTTCCGGTATATTTTCCCATTTCAAGATGATTGGCCCCTGCGATTTTCAAAAATCTGATTTTTCAGGCATGTAATCTGCTGATCTTCGTCAACATCAAGGATCTACCACCGGAATCATCGTTGATCGCTACAAGATCGCCAATCGGTTAACCAAGAAAGTACACTTTCTGTCTGACCGATGGAAAAATCGACAAGACAGATGTCACCAGCCCACTGATATTAACCAATGTCGGAAGTTGCATCGCCATCCGACATCAAATAACATGTGGATCCGTCGGGGATCACCACAAGAAGAATTCCAAAAGACGCGGCACGGCCCGCGACTCTTCAAATGCCCCTACGACCACTTAATGCTGTTAATCGACCCATTTTTTGACAACTTAATGCGGTCATTAACCCATTATTTTGGACAACCCAATCAAAATCAAGCAAATGGGAGTTACAAATTCAGATAATCATGGCATTAAAACCATGAAACTCCCCTCATCATGGAGATTAAGTGTAAGGACCCATTCCTAGGAATACCTAGTGGGACCCAATTTGACCAAGCCAACCATAGGTTATCCTATTTAATAGGCGATTAGTATGAGAAGTTAGTAATTTCCCATTAATTAAGCCTAGTTTATAGGATTGAGACCCTTGTGAGAATAATAGTACTTCTCTTAGAATTAATTAATCAATTAGAGGCCTTAGTTGTAATCCTAATTATAGATGGGTTTTCTTTAAAGAGTTGTGCAATTTATCTTAGAATGACCCATCTACTTTGTCGGATGTGATTTTCGGACCCGATGTGGGTGGAAACACAGTGTTATATAAAGTGATACTCGAAAGTACCAACCAATTCCGAGGATTTCCGACTAATCCTAGAAATGGTAAAAAAAAGTGTGATTGCCAGTCATGATAAACGGTCATGACTCCGTTTGATCGCCTCCATGCGGGAAATTAAGAGTCTCACTCATCACAACGCCGCCGCCGACGACGCATGATGGTCTCATCAATATTATTTTGGGTCATTATTATGGGGGGTTCAGTCCATCTTTAAGATTCGAGATGAGTGGGAAGACTAAGTTCCATGCATTTGGAAGAAACAAAAAAGAAAATAGCTGAAATATGAAATAGGTAACATAATCCTGAGTTTTATGGGTTGCTACATGCTTGTTTCCCAATTTTTAATAATTTTTATGTAACTTGGATTGGTCTCAATTTTTATAGGGATACAGTGTATGTGATGATAAAATCCCATAATAAATTCTGGATTGCTCTGAGTATTGAAACGTTATGAAATAGTGGACACAAATCTGAATAAAAAATTTGGAATTTCTGCACTGTAGAATCTGGCCCCTGACATAGGTCCACTCTCTGAATTTTTATAATTTATACAGGCCTCTAATTAATCTAAAAATTTTATGAGACTTAATGGACCCAAAGACTAGACTCCTGTAAAATTTTCATGAATTTTTTTCTTAACATAACCCTTCATGATTATGCGTACAAGGCCAAGTTAACCTTCTCGATTTTCTGCACTGCAGAATTTGGTCCGTGACCGAGGTCCACTGTCTGAATTTTGATAAATTTTATAAAACTCCAATTAATCTGAAATTTTTATAGGAGTTAATGGACCCAAAGGGAAAGCTCATAGCCTTCTATCTTGATACATATTTTGACTGATTCCGCTCAGAGATTCTAGAAAATTCATTTTATATTGAAACTACATAATTCTGAACTGATGGGAAAAAATAATTCAGAAATGCATGAACAAAAAAATCAGCATGACATGATTTGAATTGAAACACATCGAAAACAAACCGCAAAAATGGGAACAAATTATGAAATTTGCATAATGCAGAATTTCAGTCATTTTAGAAAAGCTTCTCCAGTACAAAAAACAAACTTGGTTTCAATAGTGCCTTATCATAGCCCAAATACACAAGATTCCAGTATGAATCATAGCATAAAATTGCTTCAAATCCGATAGAAATGATGATTAAGGTTATAATCAATCATTATATGTAATAAAGGAATTCCTATTATCAATTTGCAATTCCAAAGGAAAGTCAAGCACTTTTACCTTCTTTCATTCAGCAAAAAAATAAAATAAAATAAAATAAAATAAGATAGAAAAAGGGATTGGGTGCCAATATTCATTGAGGGGGATCAATTCCGTTCACCGGATACCCTCCTCGAATCCCTTGGCGGGGAAAGGGTAGGCTTTATTTGAAAACATGCATGTAAGGATGCGTGAAAAAGGGTCAAAAGCGCATGCGACATGATGCTCAAAATGAAAGCCTAGGTGCCCACTACAACTTTGCTCTAAAGATGGGAGGACTAAGGCGCCCAGTCGATCTAGGGAAAGATCACCTAAAGAAGTGGACTATTTGAAAAGTCCGGGGATCCAAACCCTAGAGGGGGGGGGGGGTGTCGCGACCCCGGACCGGGAATCCCAATCCGGGATCGGGACCATTAGTGTGTGATGATTATTCAAGAGGATTACCTACATCCTCAAAATAATCTTATTTAATTTCCCACAGGTGTCCGCGGTGAGGATATCAAAACCTTGCATGGATATTTCTTTTTAATGCGGAAGCGTGTAGCAAATCAAATAGTTAGACTATCTCTAGTCATGCAAGCATTTACATCAATATCAAACTGTATCAGAAAGAGCAATGATATATAGCAATGTTTCCCAAAAGTTGTTAAAGTTAGACAAGTTATCATTTAGTTACAATCCCCAAAATTAGAGGCCAACAAAGGCCAATGTTACAAAATAATAACCCAAAGAATAGTTAACAAGTCCTTCCCAAAATGTTACGCCTCTTGGCAACCCGATGTCTACATGACATCGTCAGCACGCCACTCAACTAGAGGCTGCAGCTCACCTACCGCCTCCTCCGGCTCCTCCTCAAGGAAACCGGCAACGGGACCTGAGTACCAAAGCAAAGGATCAGACACGACGGTCTGGCAAGAGAATGACAAGATACAACAACAATAATAGAGGAAATCTCTTGAAAAGCATATAAATCTGTTTAAGCAAGAACTCTCATAAAGCAGGTAAATCATTTACTATAAAACAAGTAAACAAGATAAAACATATGAGGTAACCAAGGAATCGGGAATAACAAGGTGGCAATCACATAAAGCTAAGTCCTCTGTCACTAAAGTGACAACAGTATCACGGGACGTTGATCTCAGTCACACAAGGTGAGGAGAAACAACGTATACATATATACAATATAACTATACGGGAACGGGACCACGGTAGCGAACCGGGTATCGGGACGGGGCCACGGTGGTAAACCGGGCATCGGGATCCAAACTGCAGCTGGCGGGACGGGAGAGGGATTTCCAAGTCAGTGGATCAGACTGACATGGTATCCAAGCTTAGTGATGCTGACTCATAGGATAAAACCAATCGAGACATATGCAAGTAAATCAAGTACAGTAGATAAACGGGTAAAACGGGGTGCTCAAGGGCACACTATCATTTCATGTCGGGCAATGCATTTCGGGACAATTAACTGTTACTAATGTAACTCCAATGCTTTCGGGAAAACAAGTCATATAATACAAGTCTTGGAAACGAGGTGAAATAACGAGTTATAACACATTTCGGGTAAAATACTAATTTCAAAATCTATTTAAGTGAATAGGGGTCCCGTATGTCTATTATAGTCCTTACTTGGTACTCCGTGAGTTCGAAGACATTCCGGGCTCCTTATTCACTTTTATGATTTTTCAAAGTTTCGGATGACATCTTTGTGATATGGTTTCTTTCTCGGATGGCATCAACAATGCCTAGTGAATCCCTTTCGATTGACAAAGCTCAACGCTCGAACGAACCGGAGAGTTCGTTCGAGCGGGGAGCTTTTCGAAATCTGGGAAATTTCGGTCACCTGGCGGTTAGCTGGCGGTTAGCCGCCGATGGGATAGGCGGTTAGCCGCTGGCTGACCGTGGAGCTGACCGAATTTCAGGTGAGAATTCTGATGCTCTCGGGAAAAGGAACCGTGATTGTGCGGTTGGCTGGCGGTTAGCCGCCGATGGGTTCGGCGGTTAGCCGCTGGCTAACCGTGAGGCTGACCGCGTTTTCAGGTGGAAAATGATGCTCTCTGGAAAAGTCACCGCGGTGCGCGGTTAGCTGGCGGTTAGCCGCTGATGGGTTCGGCGGTTAGCCGCTGGCTAACCGTGAGCTGACCGCCAGTTACGAAATTGCTCACTGAGTCCAGTTTTTGAGTCATTTTCCTCCTCAAGACCATCTTCCTCACATCCACAAAGTCCTTACAATAACATCGAGCTAATAGTTCCTCCAATGCCTCTCTTTATACTTCTCCAAATCCTCATTAAGAGTTCTCTCCATCACTTCTTCCATGTCAAATCCAATGCAAATAAAAGAGAAGTAAACCATTTCACCAACATTCATCTAAGCTATCACAAGAACAATAAATGCTCTACCAACATGTTTATAAAACATTGAATGAAACTATCAAGATACATTATGAGCATTTATTTCAAACAAACCTCATTAAATGAAAGTATGGAAAATCCATGAAGACTACACCAAATCATTTCAAAATTAAAAACATCCAAACATTCACTTGCCTCTAATCCAAGCTAGCTGAAAACAAGTCTTTGATCACCTCTATTGCTCAAAGCCAAGCTACAATCAAAATCCCCAAAATTACCCTAAAATGGGTTACACCAAGCTTGAAAATGAAAGAGCTTCCAATAATGCACATGTAGAATCTCAATGACTAGAGGAACACTAATCTAAGAGATGGAAATGATCACTTACTTGGATGACCTTCAAATGAAGAGGACTAGTTCAAAGAAGATCTCAATGTTGATGAATCCCTCCACAAATAGTATCAATGGAAAGCTTGTGAGATGAGGGAGTGATTGGTGAGTTCCAATGCTTGATCTATGAACTATTGATATGGCTTGGAGATGAAGAAGCAAGAAGAAGAAGAAGAAGCAAGGGAAACCCTAGACTCAAATGTGTGCTGGAGCAAGGAAGAGTGAAATGAGAAATGGAGGGTTGGGTTCTCCTTTGTAAACAAATGAAGCTTGGGTCCCACAACTCAAGGTACTACATGGACTGAAATCATCTAATTCGGGACCTCGGATGAATTCGACGAAGAAGGAAGAAATGTTCGTCGAAATATCTACTTTCCAACAAGTCTATGTTTCGCGGGTTTCGGGAATATCGAGCTTTGGGTACAGACTTGGTGTGCAAATGACTGTTTTGCCCTCTAGGCTATGAAATCGGTTTTCGGGGTCTCGAATGAATACGGGATCAACATGAAAGTTGTTGAGATCTACAAGATGCATGCAACGGGCCAAAAACACAATTCACAACAAATCGGGAAATTCCTCGAGAAAATACAAAGCCGAAAAGGGAACCCCCAAAGGGCCCCACTAGCAATCCAAAACATACTAAGTAACCCAAAACTACAATCAAGGTTATTCTAAACTCAAATCAAACACAACACATCTATCGAGCTTAGCACTAATACGCAACTTAATTAGTACTAATCGGGATCACTCGGGTCGGGGTCTTACAGGGGGGGGGGTGAATAGGGTGAGCTTCATTTATGACCAATTTTTAACTATTTTAACTTCTTTAAAACAAACTAGTCACAAGTGGTGATTACAAGTAAAATGCGGAAGCTTAATAAAAACAATCACCACAAAGCAAGCACCATCACACAAGGATTTATAGTGGTTCGGCTTCAATGCCTACATCCACTACCGGCTTGTGATCCAATACCCCACCGGATTTCCACTATTTATGCTTTTCAATAGGCTAAGCAATAACCTTTACAATATGCTTTTCAAGGCTAAGCAATAACCTTTACAATGATGTTTTTCAAGGCTCAACATCAACCTATACATTATGCTTTTATAGGCTAAGCAATAACCTCTTCAACCACAAGGTTGGTTATCTCTCTAAGTTAGTGTCTATAATACACTTGATGGAGATTCAATTAAGCTCATTACATTTGCCTCTAAAATAGGCGGATATGAAAGTGAAAATCTAATACACTCCCACACACTATGAATGCAAAGATGAAAGTACATGATGTGTGTGTGTGATGTCCTCAATCATTTTGAAAATGAAAGCTCATAAATGTATGCCTAAGGCTTTTGAAAGTTTTAGCTCATAAAAACATTTATGATTGAGGAAGGAATGCAAGTCACATGTTAAAAGTAACGACTTGTTAATGTGATCAAAGATTCACAAGTTGTATGAAATTAATTAGCTCTAAACATGTGTTGCATAGGGATGTCAATCAAATCAACAATGTAGCTCAAAACATAAAAATAGATTTGATTGAAATTAGGGGACAAATCATATGTAATTATAAATACAACTTGAAAAATATATACCTATCAAAGTAAGGCAAGTTGTGAAACTTTAAAACAATAATACATATGATTTGTAAAGTTTGTTGAATCCAAAACATAAGATACATTTGAAAGAGATTTTCTTATGATGGAAAACAACAACCAAAGATTCAACCAAGTATATGAATCATGTTACATATGATTTCAAAGATTCTTTCATTAACATGATCTACTTAGATTTACCAAAAATAAAGTACTACTTGGATTGAATCAAGGTGATGCATCCAAAACAATAGATCAATTCAAAACATAAATATGTTGAGGACACACCAAATCATAGTTTAACATGCTACTAAAGATTTACCAAAGATAAAACAAATTACATGAAAACATATGATTTGAAAAGATGTTGAATCCAAAACATAAGATAGTTTTGAAAGTGATTTTCTTATGTTGAAAAACAACAACCATAGATTCAACTAACTATAGGAATCATGTTACATATAATTTCAAAGATTCTTCCATTAACATGATCTACTTAGATTTACCAAAGATAAAGTACTACTTGGATTGAATCAAATGGTGATGTATCCAAAACAATAAATCAACTCAAAACATAAAACATGTTAAGGACACAACACTTCATACATAGTTTATCATGCTACAAAAGATTTACCAAAAGTAAAACAAAGCATGAAAACATATGATTAAGGAAAGTAGAGCCTACTTGGTGATTTAACTTCATTAATCCAAGCTTTAGCTTTCCTAATGATCCCCTTCATCCCTTAGTTCATTTCCCTTTGATTTGCCTCAAAACCCCTCAAGGATGGCCTTAAAATTCCCAACATTTGGCAAAGGAAAGAACTCATAGTTATAGAAAAAAATGCCCAACGGTTAGTCCCCAGTCGACCTGGAAACAGGTCTCGGTCGACCGGGTACACACGACGGTCATATTTCTGACCGTTGGCCTTCAGGTACCCAGTCGGCCTGCAGTGTGGCCGGTCGACCGGGTCACCTGGGCTGGTCGACCGGCCACACTGCAGGTCGACCCCCTGGGACCAAAATTCCCATAAATGCACATTTCAAAGTATTTCTAGAGGGAACTTTTTGGGCCATTTAATCAAGCTTAAAAACCTGTTTTAAATCATTCTAAGGGTTTTAAAACATGAACCATAAAAAGCCTAAAACATTTTGAAAGATTTAAAACTCATAGGCTAGCTTGATTTTCTAAAACTCTTTTAAAAAACAAATGCATCCAAGATTAAAAACAAATCATGCATAAATCAATATATCTTCAAGACTTAAAAACCAATGCATGTATAAAACAAGATTTGAAGATTTCTTAAAACAAAGCATATGTGTGTAAATCAAATGATGCTTGAATGATAATGCATCCATCAAATTGCAATCTATAAAAATCCTAACACTATTGTCCGTCAGGCCCATCTTAAAACCAACATTCGCTTAGGGCACGTTGAGGATGGAAGGAGAGAGTGAGGGTCCTGTGTGCCACTGTCAATCATAGGGAGTCCACTAGGAGGCTATCGCCATAAGGCCTAGGGAGTCAGGTAGAAGGGTCAGCGATGTCGCGATCACTAACACCTAAGGGTTGGTGTTACTTAGTGCATTGAAGCAATAATGAGAGCATGGGTGGAAGATGGTTTTGAAAACATAGCATGTGCTGAAAATTCTTTTTCAAATATCAATGAATTCATGAGTCAAGTATAATAGCATGAAGCTCAATAATGAGGCTTGGCAGAGGTTGAATGAAGAAAAGAAATATAAAATCTTTTTTATTTTTGGGTAAATATAGGGCTAGAAGGGCCTAACTAGGGGAGTGCATGGAACCTAATCTAACCGTTCATCTCTTTTTACATTGGAGCGCATAGATGGGCTGACCCCATAAAAGGGCCAACCCGCCTACCACCGCTTTCCTAGCCTTAAAGATCTAAATTAATTAATGAAGATGGTGACGCATGATCTAACACTAGATGCTTCGAAGATGGCAGATGTAGATGATGATAAAGATGGTGAATGGTGATGACGAATGCAGCAAATCAAATGACTTCGATGCACTACACTAATTTAAGTATGCACCAAACTAAATTAAACCATATATAAATTGAAAGAAAAGAATAATAAAAGTATGTGTGAGTATGTTGTGTGAATGACTCTAATGCGGGCAATCAAAGGCTAGGTGATAATGAGTGGACCTTATTCTTAATGAGACGATGAATAGAAAATTGAATTTAAAATGATGATAAGAGAAAATGCATGTAACGATTATGACAAAAAATCTAGCATGCGGTGCATTTAACAAATATAAGAAAAGGAAAGGACCACACCCATATCACGCAATAAATCCCGAATACGACTGTCAAGATGTCGCTATTGGGCTCTTTACTTTGTTGTCATGTCTCTCCGAGCGTCGGATTGCCTTTAGCAATGGGTCCTTGCAGAAGCAGTACCCATGTCGCTGATCTTCACTTACTAGGAAGAAAGGTGAGGTGAGGGGCAGATTGATAGATGGGGCCAAGTGGTGTGGGGCAGCAGGTGAGGTAAGCAATTGGGCATGGATGGATAGGTATGGCGTGAAAGTCCTGGATCGGAACCCTAGAGGGGGACTGAAAAGGATGAGCTACAATATGTGACCAATTTAGACCAATTTTAATTTCTTTAAAATAAACTAGTCACAAGTGATGATTTACCAAACAAGATGCGGAAGCTAACAAAAGAAATCACCACAACCATACACCATTACACAAAGATATATAGTGGTCCGGCCTCAATGCCTACATCCACTACTGTCTTGTGATCCAATCACCCCACCGGATTTCCACTATCTATGCTTTTCAATAGGCTAAGCAATAACCTTTACAATGTTGGTTTTCTAGGCTAAACAACAACCTCTGAATGTGCTTTTCTAGGCTAAGCAACAACCTTTACAAGATGCTTTTCCAAGGCTAAGCAATAACCTCTACACTATGCTTTTCTTAGGCTAAGCAATAACCTTTACAATAGAAAAGATTTCTCTTAAAGAAGTGTCTACACAAACACTCAAAGAGATACAATTAAAGCTCAATTATAATGCCTCTTAATTAGGTGGATATGAAAGTGAAAAACTAACTCACACAAACACTATATGAATGCAAATGTGTATGCTCTTTATGTGTGTGTGTGATAACTTCAATCAAGTTTAAAAACTAAGCTCAATCAATATATGCTCAAAGCATTTAAAATTTAAGGCACATAAAAGATTTTATTGAAGTGCAATGCAAATCACATGTATGAATACAAACTTGTTAATGATATGAAAATCAAAGACTCACAAGTTGTATGAAATTAATTAACTTAGAACATGTGATGCATGTGTAATGTTGTTTTCAAAACCGAATTAATTTAATTAAAGTTTAAATGAATGAAAACAACAAATAAAGATTCAACCAAGTAAAAGAATCATGCTATAAAAGAAAACAAAGATTTTGGCTAAGCATGATTAAGGAAGATTTTAAAACAACTTGGATTGAAATCAAAGTGAAGAATCCAATCTAACTTAGATCAAAGATTAAAAGAAGAATGGATTCAACACATCATAGTTATCATGCTAAAAATCATTTACCAATAATTTAAACAAAGCATATAACATATGATTAGTAAAAGTAAAGCTTACTTAGAGATTTTAACTTCATTGATCCAAGCTTTAGCTTCACTAATGACCCATTGGTCTCTCTTAGTTCATCCCCTTTTTTCTGTCTCAAAACACCTCAAGAGTGGCTCTTGGTTCCTCTCTTTTACAACCACTTTTCCAAAGGAATGAACTTGTATTTATACTAAAAAATTGAGTTCCTGCGTCTCCCCGGTCGACCTGCCCTATCCCCAGTCGACCTGGCCTTCAACGGTCATAAATTTGACCGTTTGAAAAAAAGGCACAACAGCTCTTTTCCCGGTCGACCCGCAGTGGGCTAGGTCGACCGGGTCCCCTGGGCCGGTCGACCGGCCACACTGCGGGTTGACCCGGACCTAGGACCAAAATTCCCTAAAATTGCATATTACAAAGTATTTTCTTGTGGGAACTTTTGGGCCACTAAATCAAGCTTGGAATTATGATTTAAATCAAACTACAAGGGTTAAAATCATGAAACATAAAAAGCCTAAAGTGGTTTGAAAGATTTAAAACATAGGCTAGCTTGATTTGGTAAAACTTCTTTTCAAAATGAATTGTATCCAAGTTTAAAATCAAAACATGCATAAATCAATATTTCTACAAGTCTAAAAACCAATGCATGTATAAATCAAGATTTCAATATTTTCTAAATCAATGCATGTGTGAAAATTCAAATGATGCTAAAATGATAATGCATCCATCAAATTACAATACACAAAACTCCTAACATGGCGAGCTGGGTCCGATGGGTTATGGGCTGTTTTTGTGGACTTGTTTTTGTGGCTCAGTTTAGGTTGGCAAAATGGGTTGATGAGTAGGTGGGTTGTGTGCAGGGAGATAGAGTGATGCAGGGAGAGGAAGAAAGAGAAGATGGAATTATGCAGGGTGCAGGGACTATGTGCAGGTGGGTGTTACGTGGGAAAGGGGAGGAAGAAGAGAGAAAGAAGAAAGAATGAGATGGGTGTGCGGGCAGGTGAAGTGCAAGTGAAAATGGGTGATGCTGGTGCTGAGTGTAGAGGAGGGAGAAGGCGAGGGAAGAGGGAGGAGCAGAGGGAGAGAAAGAGAAGAGAAATGAAGAAGACAGAGAGAGGGAAAGATGTGTGCGGATCTGCAGCAGGCGCGGGTGGCGGGGAGACAGGGGAGGAAGAAGAAGAGAGGAAGAGGAAGAAGTGGAGAGAAGAGAGGGAGTGCAGACGGAAGGTGGGTGCGCAGGGAGATGGAGCGGAGAAGGAAAGAGTGGAAAGGGAAGAGGGGAAGAAGAGAGGAAAAAGGGGAGAAAGAGAAGAGAGGAAGAGAGGGAGTGGGGGTGCAGGTGGGTGCAGCGGTGTTGTAGAGAGGGAAGAAGAGAAGAGGTGTACCTGGCACAGGGAGGTGTTTGGCGGTGTGAGGTGCTGCTACGGAGGAAGATGAAAGCATTGTGGGCGCCCGGGGGTTGCTGGGTGCGTCTGGCAGGGAGGTGAAGAAGGCAAAGGGTGGCAGGTGCAGGGTTGCTATGAGTTATGGGCGAGTGAGAGGTAGAGATGAGAGACGGGGAGATGGGTTACAGGGAGAGGGAAGTGGAAGAAGAGTTGGGGGCGTGGATGATCAGGAGATAGAGTGATGAAGGTGGTATGAGGTCTGTGGGCCTGCACAGGTGGAGAGGATGAAGGAGATTGGACGATGAGGGCTTGGTGCAGAATTTGGACGTTAGAGAAGAAGATGATGGAGATGGAGTGGGGGGAGATGAGATGGTAGTCTGGAAGAGATGATGGGTGAGGGAGATGTAGGGGGACTGGAGGTGAAGATGGGAGACGATGGCTGTGAAATGGAGAGGATGAGAAGTAGATCAAGGATGGGTTCTGCACATGTAGAAAAAGATAGATACGGGAAGAGGGGTTTAAAAGGATTTAAGAGAGTCCAGAGATCTGGGACACTACTTCCCCAGATCCCTGGGCTCTTTCTCCCTTATCCAGGCGATGTCAAGGAGTTTGGGCTATGTCACGCCCCCGAACCAGAACCTCGGGGGCGGGAAATGGGGATTAAGCATAAATGTATTTTACTTCTCCCAGGATCCGCGTGTGTGAAGACAACACATTCCAACACATTCTGAATATTTTGCGGAAGCATTTGTGGCGTTGCGACCCGAAGTCCGTGGCCATCGGATTCCGCGTCGCACTCAACCTTTAGCACTAAGCTATTATATCAAGAATCATATCAGACTGGAGTAACCATCACAATAAATTACAGAGCTGACGGTAACAGGATATTACATTCCCAAATATGTTCAAGTTACAATTATCAATGTACATTAATTAAGAATCCCAAGAAAAAGGCTAATAAAAGCCATACAACAATAAGCTATAAACTACTACCCAAAGGTGACGTAGCTCCGATGTCAAGCTCAATGTCTACATGACATAGCCGACAAAACAACCTGCAAGGCATGGCTCCACAGCCAACAAAAACACTCAACTCGGGGCGAAGAAATCTGAACCTGAGTACCAAAAGTAGTGGGTCAGACACGACGGTCTGGCAGGTGGATGAAAAGAACACAATATAGCGGATAATAATACAAATGATAAATCATGCTATTTGCTCAAAATGCTGCATATAATTAAACGGGTGAAAACTCAGGAATCTCGGACAAAACATGTATTCTTTTCAAACATGGTTAAAACAGGAAGATCTAATAAAGCATATGTTCATTTACATCATCTATAAAAGCATAGATATTTGACAATCGGGTGTTCGGGGAAAACGTGTATGAATATGGAAGTTTGGGAAAACCACGTTCATTTAATCATATTTCAAAGCATGGATCTTTAATAGCTCGGGTAATCATTTGAAACAGGTATAAACATAGAAACCTGACAAAACACGTGTCATTTAAAACATATTTCAAAACAGGGATATTTAACAAATCGAGTATTCATTTGAAACCGGTATAAACATAGTGATCTGGCAGAACAAGTGTCATTTAAAACAAAGCACGAATGTTTAGCAATTCGGGTATTCACTTAAAACATGTATAAACATCGGGATCTAACAAAACGAGTGTCATTTAAAACACATTCCAAAGCATGGACATTTAATAACTCGGGTAATCATTTTGAACATGTGCGGGTACAAAGGACAGAAAACAATATAATAATAACTGAATTTACATTGGAGAATATTAGCACTTGTTTAGATAACAACTTTCATAAAGGAAACGAATCATTTATCGGAAAGTAAGTAAGCAATATAAAACATGTCGGGTATCCAAGGAATCGGGAACTGGCAAGATGGCAACCACACGAAGCTAAGTCCTCTATCACTAAAGCGATAGAGCAATAACTAGGCCCTGATCTCAGTCACTCGAGGTGAGGAGAAACAGGGGATCTCATAAATACATATACATATACTAGGCCCTGATCTCAGTCACTCGAGGTGAGGAGAAACAGGGGATCTCATGAATACATATACATATACTAGGCCCTGATCTCAGTCACTCGAGGTGAGGAGAAACAGGGGATCTCATGAATACATATACATATACTAGGCCCTGATCTCAGTCACTCGAGGTGAGGAGAAACAGGGGATCTCATGAATACATATACATATACTAGGCCCTGATCTCAGTCACTCGAGGTGAGGAGAAACAGGGGATCTCATGAATGCATATACATATACTATACATGACCACGGTAGCGAGCCGGGCATCGGGGACCACAGTAGCAATCTGCGGTATCGGGACAAGACCACGGTAATAACCGGGTATCGGGACGGGACCACGGTAATAACCGGGTAGCGGGATCCAAGCTGCAGCTGGCGGGACAAGAGGGGGATCTCCAATTCGGTTGATCAGACCAACAGGGTTATCCAAGCTTAGTGGTGCCGACTCATAGGTCAAATACAATCGAGACATATGCAATTAAATCAAGTACAATAGATATACGGGCAAGACGGGGGTGCTCAAGGGCACACTAACATTTCATATCGGGCAATACATGTCGGGACAAATAACTGTTACTAGTGTAACTTCAATGCTTTCGGGAAAACAAGTCATGTAATGCAAATCTCGGGAAAAGAGGTGAAACAATGAACTATAACAATTTCGGGAAAAGTATTAATTTCAAGATCTATTTAAGTGAATAGGGGTCCCGTATGTCGATTATAACAATTACTTGGTACTCCTTGAGTTTGAAGACATTCCGGGCTCCTTATGCACTTTTACTACTTTCAAAACTTAAATGAGCTTATGGGTAATACTAGATGTCACAATAGAAAAGAATCAAGATTATAATCGGTCCATCCTAGGTATGATACTAATCCGGAAACATTGAGCAACCTATTCAGTCACCGAAAAGAATAGAATTTGCGATAACCAAGGGCAAGACTTATGTTTAGATATAAAAAGATATCGCGTCGTTCCATCCCGTTCAAGATTGAAATGGATTGAACTTCGATGCATCCGAACCAACCGTGACGAGCATCGGCTCCAGACGCTCTCACATATGGTCGAGTGAGTCTGAGGAGGTTAGCCAAGGTCCACAAAGAAAAATAAACCTCAAAACCCACTGGACTCAAACTGAGTCCTCGGTCCGATCGATCGGCTGAAATTTCTGTACCAGCGCATCATGCCAGGCAGACCGCATCGCTCGAGCGAATCTAAGGGTTCGCTCGAGCGAACCCATCGGTCGAGCGGTTATTTAAATGCGTTCGAGCGACCAAGCTGCTGGAAAACCCGTATCCCTTTCTGGACAGGTCGCTCGAGCGAACTGTCATGGTCGCTCGAGCGAACTGTCCAGAAACTGAATTCTAGCAGTTCAGTTCCCTTCATTCTCTTCCTTTTTCCTTTCCAACACTTATACAAATGAGTTTTTCCTTACTTCAACAACATTCTAATTACAATAAAATTCCCATCAAGACTTCAATGAATCATTAAATCCAACCTCTTTCTTCACATTCAATCCCCAAACAAGGAGAGGAGTTCCCATCATAGACAAGGGTTCATTTGAGTCAACATTTATAGATAAACAAGGTCTATTGATCACATTTCCATAACCAAAGATGTTTTAGCACAACTCTATAAATGAGTATCAATTTCAAATCAATGCAACTCATAAACATAACCATGATTAGCCAAACCAATCCTATTCTTTATAAAACCATATGAGTCAACTTGATCAAATGAAATGCATACCTCTCCAAGAGATTAACAAGATAGAAACCACCATTAATGTGCAAATTTCGAAATCCATATATATGTGACAAGGAGCATATGTGCAACATGTATCCAATGATCAAAACAAGAAATAGACTTGGGATTTTCTCATAAAACTTTGATAACATTAAAACCATCCATTCATCCACTTGCCTTGGGTTCCAATCTAGCAAAACAAGCTCCTAATCACCTCTCAAGCTCAAGATCAACAATCTCTACAAAAACCCCCAAAAAAGCCCTAAAATGGGTTACACAAAGAATGAAAATGAAAGAGCTTTCAATAATACAAATGGAGCTTCTCAAGAGCTAGAGGAACACTAATCTAGGAGATGGGAAGAATCACTTACTTGGAAGGTCCTCTAATGGACAAGGTAAGCTCAAGGAAAGTCTTGTCATGGTTGGTGAGCTCCACAAAAGCTATGGAAAGAAAGTCCTCAAGGAGATGAAGAAGATGGTGGCCTCCAATCTCTTCTTGGTGCAAGCTTGGAAGTGGATTGAGTGATGGGAAGCAAGAAGAAGAAGAGGGAGCAAGGAAAACCCTAGACTCCATGGTTGTGCTGGAACTATGGTGAAGAATGAGCAATGAAGGAGATGGGTTCCTTTTATAAACAAGTGAGAATGGGTCCCACAACTTAAAGAACTTGGGTGGCTGAAATCATCTAATTCGGGACCTCGGATGGATTCGACGAAGAAGGAAGAAATGATCGTCGAAATATCTAGTTTCCAAAAAGTGTACGTTTCACGGATTTCGAGAGTATCGAGTTTTGGGGTACAGATTTGGTGTGAAAAGACTGTTTTGCCCTCAAGGCCAAGAAATCGGGTTTCGGGTTCTCAAATGGATATGGGATTAACATGAAAGTTGTAGGATTCCTCAAGATGAATGCAACGGGCCAAAAACACAATACGAAACAAATCGGGAAAATCTCACAAGTAAAAGCAAAGCCGAAAAGGGAACCCCCAAAGGGCCCCACAAGCTACCAAAGCACTCAAAAGCCCAAAACTAGAAGAAAAATCATTCTAGCTCACAAACTCAACCCAACAAATACTAATCCCACTAAAAGAACTAATCCACAAATAAAACGACACTAATCCAAGAGATCAGGGGTCGGGTTCTCACAGGCTAGGTCAAGTTTGGGTTAGGTGGATTTGGCTCAATTTTAATGGGTTGGATCGAGTCAGGTTCAAGTTCGGGTTTGTTGGCCCAAATGGGTTGATTTAGTCGAGGTTTAAGCTAGATTGAATGGGCCTAATGGGTTTGGATTAGGATTCGGGCGAAGGATCTAGATCAGAGACTCGGGGCCCAAAAGGTGGGCTGCAGCGGGACTTGGTTCGGGCCATCATCACTAGGACCAAGGTTTCGCAGATTTTGATCAGCCCGTCAGATTTTTGAGATTTGACTACCGATGGAGATTTCTCAATGAGTATATCATATTGGAGTATGGCTTTGAGTAGTTTGAAGGTCAGGAAAAGACATGATTTTTTTAAGTTACCGAGGCTTGATTAATTTTTAAGAAATGGACATAACTTAGGATCTGACCGCCGGATTTTTAAAATCTCAGTATCAGTGGGAATCTCTCAACGAGTAGGTCCCGATGATATACGGGTCAGGTCCATTTGAAGTTCTATAAAATATCTAAATTTTTGGGATGCACATTTATATTAAATTCGTAAAAAAAGGCATATCTCTTGATCCGATCGTTGGATTCTTTAAATCCTTATATCAGCAAGAAGCTTATTACAAGTAGATCATCATGGAAGTGAGATCAGACTCGAAACATGAGAGGTGGTGAGATTCATAAAAAGAGGCCTATAATGATGCAACCTTTCTAGATGTGCATGATAATGAATATTTAATTTATTTATTCAAAGTTGTCTAAATGGGGCAAAATTGGGGCATCAATGATATGAGTATTAAAATTGACCATAGGGGTGCCAAAATGAGGTGTCTACATACTTATGGCCTAACTCATTAGCCCATTTATCATATGAGGGTACTCTAGTCTTTCCTACCACACATTTTCCCTCCTTTTTTGGAAATCCCAATACCATAAATGACCTTGGCTCCTTTATTCTCTATCAAGTAAACATGAACACTTTTGTCATAATAAATATCCTACCTTTATTGCCTTTGGGCTCCTTTATTCACAACCACTCATTTGAGGATACTTTAGTCATTATATGTGAATACCTAAATTACCCTAGTCCTTATCCTTTATTTCTATTGGCAACCAAGGACCCTTTGGTCATTCCATTTTAACCTTCCCCAAATACCCCCATCCTTATCCTAAACTTACACTTGCAAGAGAGGGCATTTTAGACTATAACCCAACCAACCCCTATAAAAGAAACCCCTCTTATCTCTTCCTCTCATTTCACTACAATTTCCCTCCCATCTCTCTCTCTTTAAGTTAGAGATTAGGGTCTCTCTCTCTCTCTAAATCCTAGCCCTCCAATTACTAGAAGCTAGAGTCTCATCTACATCTAGCCATCTACAAGCCAAGGAGCTCATCTCATCTCCTAGATATCTCTTTCATCTCCAAGTAAAGGTAATTTCCTTCTCCCTTTTTCCATTTCCTTGTAAAATAGTCTTTTCTCTTAGATTTCTCTTTCTTATGTATTTCTCTATTTGGGAATGGGTGTAGAGATTGTGGATTCAACTATTGGGGTGATCTTAGAGCTATTGGAGTGGAGCCTAAGCTATTTGAGGAGCTTTCTTCCTAATTAGGCAAGTAGACATGCTTAGATTCTCTAATTTAAATTATTAATATGCTTTGATTGTTAATTACTATCTTTTATGGTTATTTAGCATGATTTTTGTATTTAGATGGTTGATTGGATGGTATTATGCATGGGTTATGGCTCTAAGCTCTTTTCTTATGTATTGTTGGCCATTGATGGATGGGAATCCCCCATTTGGAAGATCAATGGCCCATTTATGATGAGATCATGATATGGGAGCTGTGTTTGATGTTTGGTAGTGTTTAGCGAAGATTTGGGATCCATTTGATGGAGTTTTGATGAAAAAGGAAAGAGGGCAGAATGTTAAATATATGGATTTTGTGTGTACCCGGTCGACTTGGTCCCCCAGGATGTCGACTAGGCACACAGGGGACTCTTCCCCCAACTGAGAGCAGAATGGTCACAAGGTACAGAAACCCAGTGTACCCGGTTGACCAGCCACACTGCAGTACCCCTCACCTGCTAGATATTTGCGAAAATTCCCGCAGTTTACCCGTCGACCGAGGTACCCTCCAGGTCGACCAGGAACACTGTAAAATGTGATTTTCGTCTCCCAATTAGCTGTCCACTTCCACAGTGTAGTAGGTCGACCCGTATACCAATGATGTCGACCCGGTACACTGTAAATAGTGATTTTCTAGATTTCGTTTCCTTTTATGATCTGATCATGTGGGGGCCCCGTTGACCTTCCATTTGGACTGTTTGGGATATTCAAGACACGAGTTAAGGGCCGGGCTTAACCTTGATCCGTGTAGCCGCCTAAGTAGGGTCTTGGGTTGTAAACGGAACCCGATTCAATGGTTATGGATGTCTTATGATGCTAAATACCTACAGGAGCACTAGGGATACTTAATAAGCATCTGAGACTCCGTGATCACTGTTTTAGGTGAAGTGACCCTGGACCCGAAGAGAGGGGCAACGATTACCGATGGATTTTTTATATTTGGCATTTATATTGTGGAAAAGGACACTGAGGCTGGTTAGTAGTTCCGAACATTGGATGTAGGCCTCGAGAGATATCATAAATCAGGGTATTGCACTTAGGCCCTGTTCCATGATCATAGTCCGTACTAGATGATATGTCGGACGTGGCATTTAAAGTCCTGACCTGTAATATTGGGGACTTAACGATAGATATTGATGGATGGACTGTATAATGAGATAATACTAATTTAGCGTATAGAGAAACAGAGTTTATAAGGGTATGCGTTATTAGCTGTTGAGAATCGCAAGGATGGATTAGCTATACCCGAACTCCGTGCCTCGTACCCTTGACTACTATTATCTCATATTACAGATAACAAGGCTATCCAATTCGGAGTACCCCCCACCTAGTAATCTGTAGGATTTATGGGTGTACGATTGGTCTGTCGAGGGTTATGATGACGACATGGACATTGATATTGAGTATTGAGTGATTGAGATGTGGTTAAGTACAGTAGGTACCGATGGTGATCGCATACCGAGACCGCCGACATTCGGACCGGTACATGTGGATGGATGTTGAGGTAGATTAAGCACGTAAGACCAATGATTGGGACTTGGCAGTGGCTATGGATGAGTGTTGAGGCAGATCTAGCACGTAAGACCAATGGCTGGGACTTGGCAGTGGCTATGGACATTGATAGACTCTTGTACGCTCCTATTCAATGTGACGGTAGCGATGGGTGGCTATGACCCCCATGGTTAATGTCCATCTACAGTTGTTGGGACAACGACGATGGGCTGGCTCTGACCCCTCACGTCCCTTGTACTTCAACTGTGGACGTACCTTTATATGCTCTTGTGGATGTATATTGGATATATGATTATTCTGTATTATGGATGCTGTTATTTATTGTCTTTAACTGTCGACATTGTTACGATTGGATCTTGATACGATGGTTACGTATATGGTAAAGTTACTTCCTCAAGTTATCTATGCTACTAGTGACACTGATGTGCTTATATGATTTACATGATGTCTTGATGATGATGGCTTCTCTTATCTACCTGATATGCTACATCAAACATCTATTATATAAATATCTCGATTATCGTTCATCCACTACACTCTACATCGTTTTCTATTGCACTCTGATATTCTGTATTATTATCGAGATACTAATCACGTAGGTTAAGCTGGGATCAGGTACGGTCTTCTTCCCTATCTATTAATAATAATGTATTCCCATCTAAACATGCCTATTTGCTTAGCTCATCGAGCCTGACCAAATCCTTGGTGTTTTCAGGTATCTTCTCTTTCGCTTTCTTTGATTGGTAGAATTGCTTGGCTGCTGATCCATTGCCGCGGGGTTCAGAGAATGATGCAATTGGTGCATCGAGAGGCGTCTGACACTTAGTTCTCTCTATTCTTTCCTTTTCTTGTAGCTGGCCGTGTCGGCCTAGGATTAAATAGTTAGTTTAATTACGAAAAGTACATTGTAATCCCTTAAAGTGAAATAAAATTATAGGGCTTTGTCCATTTACTTGCTCATATGAGATTCACACGTGATTATATTATTGGATTTTCCGCATCTCTTGGGTACTTTCCCATAGCGTCCCAAGATTCGAGGCTCCCGGATCTTGGGGTGCTACATTAAGGGCGATTAAATGCCCATCATTCTCCATCGGCCAATCACAAGCCAAGAAAAAGGAGTTACAAAATCAAGAAATGAAAACTTGTAACTCCTCCCATCATGGAGCATCAATGCCATCAATTCTCTCATCATGGGTCATCAATCCCATAAATCACCCCATGGCTACCAAGAGCCTATAAAAAGGGGTCATTCCAAGAGATACACATAGACATATAGGGACATACGCAGACACAGAGAGAGAGAGATCCATACTCATAAGCAAGGAAGAAGAACTCTGAAGAAATCTTGCTACTCTGTTGCTGAAACACCACAAGGTGATCGAAGTCCCTTGGGGGGCCATCCCCCCAAGGTCTCCTCTCTCCTTTTATCCAAAATGGCCTAAACGTGGCTCTTCAGTCCATTTACTCGGTCTTTCATTGGATATAGGGCCTCCCCTTGGTCTTTATCCTCTAAAAAATTTAGGTCCAAGCCAAGCCAAAGAATCAAAGCATCAAGCGTTCTCATCTGAAGGACGATGGTGAAGTCTATACATGACTTGCGACTGTCGATTTGAACGAGTCCCAGCAATCTCCTAAGAAGTCATATCCCTTTTCTTACTTTTCTATTGTATTTTTTATTATTTGTAAAGAGACAAAAAATCAAATTTCTTGTCTTTCATTATTGTTGAGATTTGTAAATCGCCTTCTATGGTAAAATCGCCTTCTACGGCACAAATCGCCTTTCATGGCACAAAATCGCCTCTCACGGTAAACAAAAATTGCATTTCACGACAAATAAAATGAAATCGCCTCTCACGACATTTAAAAAAATTGTGTTTCTTTCTTAAAATATATGTGCAATGGAAAGTTAGAAAGAAGAATTTATTTCCTTTCTACTTGTGAAGGTGAATCTCCGAATCACCACTTCAGATTCTAAGTAGAATAGAAAATCTGGCACACCCATACAAAAATATTGATGACTCATTTTTCCTCCTCCACCATACTCCGGCAGTCCCAGGGATGGGAAAGAGAGGACGAAAGGCCAGGCCCTCTCAGACCACAGGGAATGGAGTGAGGTCCCATTGAAGCTCGTTGCCTAGCAGCGGAGCTTGTTTAAAGGATGCGAGGGCCGCGACTTCGGGCCCTGGTATCAGCAAGGAACGGATCTTCATCATCATCGCTGTCGCGATCCACCTAGTGGAGGAAATGACAAAACCTAGTTGTTGCTAGAGCTTTGCTCCACGAGGGAGTCTCCAGCAGAGTAGCATTCTGGTGGGGACAATCCGGTGGAGGAGCGTATCGTTGGGGAGGTGCTGTCATCCCCTTTGCTGATGAACCCGTCTGAGTTACAGGTCCTTCCACGCCTGCCCGCACCAGACTCTCCCCCAGACTCCTTCGATAGGGGATCGTTGGTGATGGTGGCGGGGCTTTGTAGATCCTTTGCTGCTTCTAGAGGCATGACATTTTTTATCATTTCCCCACAAACGATGCCAATTGTGAGTGCCTAAAAATTACGGACTTAGATTAGGTGAGTATGGAACTCATGATTTGTTGTTTAAGCTTCTTTGGGGGAGATAGATCGCCTTAGAACCTGAAAGGGAAGAAGAAATTGAGATCAAAGACCTTGGCTGCCATCAGCCGAAGGCTCTCCGATGCCTAAGTTAGTGCTATCACTGACCAAAGGATGGAGAAGAGAGGCAAGTATGCTAGTATTGCATGTTAAGGCGTCATCAGGCATACTTGAGAAGGGATTGATATCCTTGTATATGTAGAGATTTCACCTGGCGCTCCCTTAATGGGGGTAGGTGGAGATACTGTCCAGTTAGATCAAAAGATGACCTTCGCATCAATGTGGATGTGATTGATAAAGACGACCTGATCATTATCCGGCGCTCATCTTGTCTGTCAACATGTTCTGTAATGTAGTTGTAACTTTGTGGAAGTACAACAATCATGGTTTAGTACTCATCTCTTTGGACGTATCGAGCTGGAGATGATACCGAGACCAGATTTGGACGCATCCTGGAACTATTGCCGAGGTGCCTTATACCGAGACCGAGATGAGCCTAGTCGGTAATCTTACCGAGACTAGCTCAAGCTTGGTGCTAGCTGGCACTGTTTCCCGAGCTGAGATGAGATGTCTAGCTGGTACCATTACCGAGCTAGATGAATCTTGGCACTATTGCTGAGTTTGGACACCGAGATCGGGATGGGCTAAGCTGGTATTGCTACCGAGACTATCGTAGTCCTAGTCTTAGGAAAACACCCCACACAAAGGGAAAAAAGGAAAAAGAAAAGAAGAGGAAGAGAGGGGGTGATAATGCAGATGCAATGGGTACGAGGAGAGGAGGAGGGCCTACCTAGTTCCAGAGTCCGATGGTGAGAGGGAGACGCAATCCACTCGAGGAAGATGGAGAGGGTGATGGTGGCGGTTGGTGCTCCCTTGGGAGGAGATGGCTGAAAAAATGAGAGGGGTTCTGCAGGTGTGATGGCTGCTGCGGAGTGCTTGGTGAGATAGGGTAGGGGGTTGGCGTGAGATGATGATGAAGAAGAGAGGATAATATGGGAGAGAGAGTGGTTCGCGTCTAGGATATGCACATCTAAGAGGAGATAGAGGGGAGAGACAAGGTTTAAGGGGGTTTGAGGGAGTCCAGAGATCTGGGACTCCTCTCTCCCTTATGCAGGTGATGGGCCATGCACTTTGGGCCAGGTCGTGGGTTGGGTTCAGGTTTGATGGGTTTTGTCTTGGGTTTTGTTCAGATGATTGCAAGGGGAGAGGGGTTTTAATGATTGAGTCTAGACTCAGGAAGTATTGATCCAACTATTATTAATAGTATCTTCCATAGTGGCTGGCCATCTTCAATTACATGGTGGGTCCACGCTCGCCACATTTATATGGTGTACGAGTATTACTGGGCCCGAAATTTGTTTGGATTGGCCATGAACCCATCTAATGGATAGGATTTGTCCTGTTGATTGTACATTGCTTTTATTATTTGGGTCCACTATCAAATGATCATTTTGATCAATTTCAATAGTGGTTTGAATCAAGAGCATTGTTATTAAGTCCAATCTCATCCACTCAAGCAATCACTGCCTCATCTATCCTTTTATATACATCGTATATGGTGGCTAGCCATCTTCAATTACATGGGGATCCACTCTCGCCACATTTATATGGCATACGAATATTGTGGGGCCTGAAACTTGTTTGGATTGACCATGAACCCATCCAATGGATGGGATTTGTCTTGTTGATTTTACATTGCTTTTATTATTTGGGTCTACTGCCCAATGATTATTTTGATCAATTTCAATGGTGGTTTCAATTCAAACTTTTATTGCATCAATTGAAAGGATTGGAAAGAGGATAAAATGTGTGTAGATGGGGAGATTTTAGGGAGAAGGAGTGATTTTAGTGATTGCATTGGATAGGGATTTAAAGGGAAATAAAAAGAGAGGAGGGCAATTCCGGAATGTGGCACTGCAAAAAGTTTGAGGTTCTGCCACGTGTCATCCTCCTAGAAAGCCCCCTTCCGCCATGTATCACTTTCCCATGAAAAGGGCATTGCTTTAATATATATAATGTGAATCTGCCCCTTTGGCGAGAGGGGCCGGCCTAGCTCCGCTCTCAAAAGCCCTCAAAGCTGGGGCTTTTCTTTTTGTTCTAAAGCCCGAGAGTAGGGTATGGCCCAATTTTGAAAAGCCCGCAAACTTAAGGGTTATGCTAGGGCTTGACTTAGCTAGCCCGAGGGGGCCCGGCCCAGCCCTCTATATAAAATAAATATTATATAGAATATAAATATATATATATATTGAGTTTTACAAAAAAAAAAAAAACACTGTAAACAACTCCTCTAATTAGCAATTAATTATAGGGACTTAATATTTTGTCAAACAATAATAACCAAATCTTAGAATTTTTTTAATAGATATCCCCATAGATCACAATATTGGTACCTATGTTTGATTCTACGTTTGAACGATATATTTGATTCTACGTTTTCCCAACACATACATATTTTTCAATGAAAAGGGAACTCATTTTGTCATTCATTAGACTGATTTCTACTGATGTAAACTGCTGAAGTTTGAGAGTTTAGATAAATGACCATCAACATTATCATTGAGCGGGGTTGAGTTTCAGCCACTGGTCAATGATCGGGCCAATTTCCTTCCATCTCCTTACTTTTATGACTATTGTTGTTTTATTTAAGTGAACCCCGCTTTTGGAGTTAACTTGTGCAACTCATGCATCAAATCATCTTTGTCATTCATTTTCGATAATCAAAGTTTAATTGCTTGTCATAAAAACCAATGGTGATTTTTCAAAGAATTACAAGTTAGGGTTAATGCTAATTCAAGAGTGGTTTAATGTTTATTTAAACCTCATATACTAAATAATTCAGTTGGAAAGGTCTAATTAATGCCTATTTGAAATAAATCTAATTGAGTCGGATGAGGCTTGCCAAACATGTTCTCATGGTCCATATTATTGGGTTATAATATATGTAGTATAAGACCTAGTAAAAAAGGCTGCAGCTAGCAGAACTTCAACTCTAACAATCTTATTATAATAGTCTGATGAGAAACAAAACCGAGTACAATAGTTGAACTATGTAACTACTGCTAGTGTATTAGTGTATTTAATAGTGTCTTCTATATCCTAGTTTAATGTCACAATACTATCAAATTAACTTATTTCATTTAATCCTAAATAATGATTTTATTAGGAAAAAAGTGACATTCTTTTAAAAGTGGTACAAAAAGATTCACTTTTACATTGCACCTCGAAATAAAGGTGCATGGGTTAGCACTATGGCAAGGGCGGACCCAAGAATTTTTCAAGGGGGGACTATGGAAAAAAATTTCTTGGGAGGGCCACATAAAAAAAAAACGCATGTTTCTTGAAATCTTTGGGGGCCATATGTAAAAAAACTAAAAAATTTGCTAAAATTATAAGTGGTTTTCTGAAATTTGTGGGGGGTGGGGGGAGATTAAAAAAATCATTTCTTTCGGCCCTTGTCCGACCCTAGCCCGGCCCTGCCCTTGAGTGTAGGGTAAGGGCTTCGATATTATAGGGTGTGTGTGTGTGTGTGTGTGTGTGTGTGGGTGGGTGGGTGGGTGGGTGGTGGGGGCGGGAGGGGTGTGTGTGTGTGTGTGTGTGTGTGTGGGTGGGTGGTGGGGGCGGGAGGGGGGGGGGGGTGGGAATTAAAAAAATCATTTCTTTCGGCCCTTGTCCAACCCTAGCCCTGCCCAGCCCTTGAGGGTAGGGTTAGGGCTTTGTGATTGTAGGCCTGCCAAGGGATCCGAGGGCCTTAGGTTGACCTAGGCCCAACCCACATATATGAGCGTAGGATAACGACTTTGTTATTGCAGGCCCGCCATGGGATCTGAGGGCCTTAGCTTGACCTAAGCCCAACCCACATATATGAGGGAGGGTAAGGGCTTACCCTGGGCCGACCCTTTGACAGCCCTACTTATATCCAATAGGGAGCTAATGGAAACCACATGAAACTGTGATAAATGCGACCATAGAAACCACAGATTTGAAAAGAAGGAATGGCCGCAAAATAGATTATCCCATTTATTGGTTTGAATTTAAAATAAAGGAACAAGCTGCTACTGCTGCCGCTTCTTCTTCTTCGCTTTATTTCTTGGTCAACCACTCCCTAGTTACGTAGATCCTTAAATTACCAACGTGGGACTCGATTAATAAACAGGTTTGGATTACACAACTAGTGCCCGAATTAAAGTTAGGTCTAAGTCTAGATCAAGGAGGATCCATGCCTATTTCTCTTACATATTTACTGTATCATAATATATTTATATATAATATTCTAATAAGATGTACTTCTCATGGACTTGCATGAGAGATAATCTTTTTACCGGTGCTTGGGACACCCTAGACAAATCCAACTCCCTCACACTCACTAACCCCCCTTGAATTAGCATTTCTCTTTAATTTGACACTAATTTAAATAATAATCATCGTTGGATTAAAATCCTAAAGTTTATTTTTTTTTTTGAATTTAATCCGACGATGATTGTTATTTAGATTAGTGCCAAATTAAAGCGAATGTTAATTCATGGTGTGATAGTGATCAATGTGAGGCAGTTGAATTCGTCATTGAGTGTCCAACACAGTAGTAAAAAAAAATGCTACGTCTCTTGCAAGTCCGTGAGAAGTACTAACCGTCCTAAAACAGGGTTGCAAATATAAATTATTTCCCGCTACTATCTCTGCTTGAAAAAAGCAAAGATGTTAACCGAGTATCGTATCCACTGGGACAAAAAGGCTAAGTTGTGTTGTTTCCTAAATTCCTAAACTAATCCTAATAGAAAACAAAGTTCTGATTCTGAAACTAATACCATTAGAAACAAAGTGTCGGTTTGATTGCTTGTAATTCCTAAATTAACAAATTAAAAGATAAGGTTTTGATCTAATCAGAGAAAAGTCTTAGGGTATGAATCCACCTTAGCCTTGTGCAATAGCGAATATAGATTCAGGGTTTCACTAGCAACGCTTTCAAGACTCGTTCTGGTTACAAACCTTCACAGAGTCAACAAATAAGGGGTGCGGGTTTAGATATGGGCATAACCTATCTCTAAGGCATAGATTATCCTAGCTTTAACTCCTCACACATTCAAGCACCATATTATATGACTTGGTATTCCAAACTACAAGAATAAAATATCAAAAAGAGATATTGCATTAATAAACAGAATCCAACAATAGATAACATCTATGTCATATAATCAAAGCATTTAAAATAAAACCCTAGAACCTATACATCACCATAAACACAAAACGAGGGCTTCATTGCAACTCTAAGATGGAGATTTAGTTACTCATGGAAGACGATTGGCGAAAGATCTCTGACGAAATCCCCATTGACGCTCTTCCCAAGCTCCAAAACCAGCCTCTAGAACTTCTCCCCCTCTCCCCCAATGTCCATCACTCTAAAATGAGATTAGGGTTTTATTTATAGGCTTTGGACCTAAAAATTGCTTCAAAACGCGGAGAGGAAGACTCTCAAGACGGGCATCCGGACGCCAGGAAAAATTATTTTCGGGACTCCTCTGTGACCCACCGGGCGTCTGGACGCCCAGAGCCAATAAGCTCCATTAAATTGATTTTCGACATTTTTTCAATTTCTTCCCATTTTTGCACCAATTTCTTCCTAATGCTCTAGGGACCTGTAAACATAAAAATAACATAATTAAACTAATTAATCTCATCGGAGTGTATATCAAAGTCTAAACTAAGGGGCCTAAATGGTACATTTTAGGCTCTCATCAAGTACCTCTTAGCGAAACTTAACCGTATATTTATATATTTTTGGGAGTCTACGAAAAAGATATTGAATTTCGATGATTTTCTATATTTGAACTGCTATGTACAATTTTAGGAATAAAATATTATAAAGCCTGATTGCCAGCACTATTCTTTTGAAATAATCTTTACGAGAAATTTATGAACTAAAGCTTAATTATATAGCAAACTTTAAAGTAACTCTTTTGAGTTTGTTCTTTTCTACCATGCTATAAGTATAGTTTGTGCTAAATTTACGGGTGTCATCCACTTGAATGCATGCTCATGACGGGCTAAGCTCACTTGGACGATCATGTGTTATAAGGTTTCCCCTTTGCTTTTACATTTTTAATTGGACTTAGAAATGAAAGAGAGGTTCCTTACGAATTTGAATTTGCTAAATTAGCAGGCGCAAACCTACTACAACTGGAGTTCCTTGATGGGTCTATTGATTATTACACACAACGGAAAGTAGAAGAGAGATATAAACTAGACATAAAGAACAACCTCATCTTAGCTAGATTAATGAATTAAAGTGATAGAATCAGGTACATATTTATATTATCTATTGGGTCATTTGGGTTCATCCTCACATGAAGGCCCATGTTCAGGTTCCCAATGTTCACATGTGTGGCTCACATGTGTGAGTGTAGAGACTTTTAAACCCCATTCTCTACTTTAAGGGAGAGTTGTGTTGACAAAATAGGAAAAGCCATTTATTCAGGTTCATCTCGCTGAGAGTGAGAAAGATGAATTATTTTCTTTTAGAAAGCTTCTATTGGCACCGCAGTTTTGTCTCTCTGCACCGCACAATTTTTTTTCCTAAACTACCCCTCCTCCCCACTCCCTCGCTCCCTCCAGCCTCTTCCCTCATCCTCATCCTCTCTCTCTCCCTCTCCCCCCACCCTCCCAGTCTCTGGCGGGGAGGAAGGATGGGTGGCAGCCCCTGCAGCAGGGTTTCCGCCTGCTGCAACCCGATCTACAGCCCTATTCCCTCCTCGCCGGCGACTGGGAGGGGGAGGGGGTTGGACAGACAGGGAAGAAGAGGAAGGGAGAGAAAATAGAGGGTGAGGGAGGCTGGCCAGAGATGCCGGCCGTTCTCCCTCCCCGCCGGAGACTGGGGTGGGGGGTGGGGGGGGGGGGGGGGGGGGGGGGGGGATGATGGAAGATGGTGGAGGGAGAGAGGGAGAGGGAGGAGGGGGAGGGGTTGTTTACGAAAAATATATATATTTTTAATGGGGTGCGGAGAGACAACCGCGGTGCCAATAGAAGCTCCCTTTCTTTTATTTTCCAACGAGATAGTGAGGGCGGTGGATTTGATGAGAAGGCTCCATAGTTTATGCCTCTTATTTAAGAAATCTTTCCATGTATATTGGTGTGTTCTTTGTTTGCTCCTACTATCTTAATTTTTCCTTCATTATTACTGTTAGGATTTTTGTAGATTGCAATTTGATGGATGCATTTTCATTCTAGCATCATTTGATTTACACACTTGCATTGATTTAGATAAACTTGAAATCTTGTTTTAAACATGCATTGTTTTTAAGAGTGGTAAAAGTTTTGATTTATGCATGTTTTGTTTTTAATCTTGGATGCATTTGATTTGAAAAGAGTTTTAGAAAATCAAGCTAGCCTATGAGTTTTAAATCTTTCAAAATGTTTTAGGCTTTTTATGGTTCATGTTTTAAAATCCTTAGAATGATTTAAAACATGTTTTTAAGCTTGATTAAATGGCCCAAAAAGTTCCCTCAAGAAAAACCTTCAAATATGCTAAATTGGGAATTTTGGCTCCCAGGCAGTCAACCTGCAGTGTGGCAGGTCGACCTGCCCAGGGACCCAGGTCGACCTGCCACACTGCAGGTTGTCTGGGTCCTGAAGCACCAACGGTCATTTTTTTGACCGTTGTGTGTAGCAGGTCGAACCCCCCCCCCCCCCCCCCCCCCTGTGGGTAGGTCAACCTGGGACTAGCCGTTGGGCATTTTTTCCTATAAATATGAGTTCTTTCCTTTGCCAAAAGTTGGGAATTTTAAGGCCCTCCTTGAGGGGTTTTGAGGCAAATACAAGGGAAATGAACTAAGGGATGAAGGGGATCATTAGGAAAGCTAAAGCTTGGATTAATGAAGTTAAATCTCCAAGTAGGCTCTACTTTCCTTAATCATATGTTTTCATGCTTTGTTTTATTTTTGGTAAATCATTTGTAGCATGATAAACTATGTATGAAGTGTTGTGTCCTTAACATGTTTTATGTTTTGAGTTGATTTATTTTTTTGGATACATCACCATTTGATTCAATCCAAGTAGTACTTTATTTGGTAAATCTAAGTAGATCATGTTAATGAAAGAACCTTTGAAATTATATGTAACATGATTCCTATACTTGGTTGAATCTATGGTTGTTGTTTTTCAACATAAGAAAATCACTTTCAAAACTATCTTATGTTTTGGATTCAACTTCTTTACAAATCATATGTTTTCATGTTTTGTTTTATCTTTGATAAATCTTTAGTAGCATGTTAACCTATGATGTGTTGTATCCTTAGCATGTTTTATATTTTGAATTGATCTATTGTTTTGGATGCATCACCATTGATTCAACCCAAGTAGTACTTTAACCTTGGTAAATCTAAGTAGATCATGTTAATGGAAACATCTTTGAAATTAGATGTAACATGATCCATATACTTGGTTGAATCTTTGGTTGTTGTTTTCCATCATAAGAAAATCTTTTTCAAATATATCTTATGTTTTGGATTCAACATGTTTACAAATCATATGTAACTTTGTTTTAAAGTTTCACAACTTGCCTTGCATTGATTGGTATCATATTCAAGTTGATTTTATAAGTTCATATGATTTGTCCCCCTATTTCAATCAAATCTATTTTTATGTTTTAAGCTACATTGTTGATTTGATTGACATCCCTATGCAACACATGTTTAGAGCTAATTAGTTTCATACAACTTGTGAATCTTTGACATCATTAACAAGTTGTTACTTTTAACATGTGACTTGCATTCTTTCCTCTATCATAAATGTTTTTGAGATAAAACTTTCAAAAGCCTTAGGCATACATTTATGAGCTTTCATTTTCAAAATGATTGAGGACATCACACACACACACATCATGAGCATACATCTTTGCATTCATTTAGTGTGTGTGTGAGTTAGTTTTACACTTCCATATCCGCCTATTTAAGAGGCATTGTAATGAGCTTAATTGAATCTCCATCAAGTGTATGATAGACACTAATTAGAGAGATAATCAACCTTGTGGTTGAAGAGGTTATTGCTTAGCCTATAAAAGCATAATGTATAGGTTGATGTTAAGCCTTGAAAAACATCATTGTAAAGGTTATTGCTTAGCCTTGAAAAGCATATTGTAAAGGTTATTGCTTAGCCTATTGAAAAGCATAAATAGTGGAAATCCGGTGGGGTGTTGGATCACAAGCCGGTAGTGGATGTAGGCATTGAGGCCGAACCACTATAATCCTTGTGTGATAGTGCTTGCTTTGTGGTGATTGTTTTTATTAAGCTTCCGCATTTTATTTGATAATCATCACTTATGACTAGTTTATTTTAAAGAAGTTAAAATTTGTCTTAATTGGTCATAATTGGAGATCACCCTATTCACCCCCCCTCTAGGGTTCGGATCCCCCAGACTTACAATTGGTATCAGAGCGGGTTACTCCATTTTAGGGCTTAACAACCCGGAGTTGATCCTTGCTAGATTTGAACCCTAGTGTTGTGATTTATTGCATGTCTTTTTAAAGATTTCCACTATGTTTGAAAATGGAATTTCCCCTAGTATCATTGCACCACTCTAATACTTTTTCAAGTTATATCTTCAAGAGTTGGTGAGTCCTCTAAGTGATCTCTCAAGGACATCCTTATCAAGACCTTAAGTGAATCTTTATTGGTACACATTTAGACTAACCTTAAGGCCTTGATCCCCCTAGACCAACCTATTCTTTTTAGTTATATCTAATTGTTGGTCATGTTACATTTGCATTTTGTTTCTTTATAGTCACATCTTTTAAAATGCAATGTTTCTTTGTGATCATTTGATTTTGTCTTCATGAACTTTTAAGTTATATCTCATGGTTTTCAAAATCTCTTGATTACAATACTTTCATGATGGATTTGCATTTTGTTCATATAGTTATATCTCTTGTAGTGCTTATCTATTCATGATCAATTGATTATGATTACAAAAGCTTTCATAGCTAGTTTTTTCATGATCAATTGGTGTTGGAAAATCATTTGATGATTGTCATAGTTAGATCCTTTTTGTAAATCAAATGATTTGAATCTATTTAAGTTTTCCATCGATTTTCAAGTTTTATCTCTTGGTATGGAAAATTTGTGAGTGTCTATTGTTTTACAATTTGAAAATTTACAATAGTACACTTCTTGTTTTTCAAAATCACTTGCTCATAATTCTATAAATGATTCTTTGATGGAATTTCATATATTGTAGTGATTTGAAAAAGTTTGGAAAATGTTCTAAGCTTTATTGGTTGCATTTATAGAAGCATTTTCCTTTAATTTATTTCCTTGTGCTTAACTATGATTATATCATTTGGAAGGAAATAATTTTTACAAACAATTTGCATCCTTGCTCATTTAGTTATATTTCTTTTATGCAAATTGATTTTGATGACTTACATTGCACGGTTGGATATAGTTTCATTTATTTGCATGTTTGTGCCTAACTTGGTATATTTTTTCATTAATGCAAATTGATGATTGTTTATGTGCTTTATAGTAAAATGTTTTGTTTTATTATCATTTGAGCCTAATAAGTACATATGTAATTTAATGTGCTAAGTTCATTTGGAATAAACCTCATATCCATTTTCCATTGCATTGTAAGCTTAGTACATTTGCTAAGAGTGGAGATGTTACATGATAGATTGTCCCTCTAACTCCATACCTTCTTGTACTTGCATAGTTATATTCTTTATTGATGATATGGTATGAGTTAGATCTTGAGTGTTGATTGATCCTCTCTATGCAAATGTCAAATCGTTCTATGTATGGTTGTGTTATTCTTTATATTAGTAGAAACCATACTAGAACTCAAATCCATCCTCTATGCCTTATAGTCATTTCTATTTGGATGGTTATGATGTTGATTCATGTGTATTCTCTAAATGGTGTCATTCTTATACATGTTTCAACTTCATAGTAGTGGTCTTGATCATATGAAACTCTTTGAAACCCATCCCTCATATATTTATATGTTTGATGAATATCTTAGTTGTTGAATTCATATGATTTAGTCACTTTGAAAATTGCATGTATTCCCTTTTGCATTGCAATTTATCTTATTCATCACTATGCTCAATAGTTATATCTTTAAAAGTGATGAATATGCATTTATGATGCTTGATGGAATGTTGTGTTTGTCACATTCTTGCTCTTAATCATGTTGTCAAATTCAATTGATTTTAATTGGTATAATTTTCTATTGGTTTGATTTCTTGTGAATGTGATAGACAATGTGTACATTGGATTGAGCTTGACAGTTATATATTTGTTCCATGTCACACACCATTAGCATCATAATGTTCATGTTTGCCACCTCTCTTGCTCATATAGGTATATCTCATGACCACCATGTTTATGTGTTCATAATATTGGTTGGTTATTAGTTGAGGTTGGCTTCATGTTTGAATTTCATTTCACTCATCTTGCACTTTAATAGTCATATTTATTATTTGAATGAAATGATTTCAAACACTACAAGAAAAACTGCTTATAGCGGGGGCCGGCGGCCGCCGGTAAAAGTCATTTTGGCCGCCGGTAAAAGATATAGCGGCGGCCACAGTGGCCGTCGCTTAGCGAGGGTATAGATAGAGTGGGTATAAGTCCTAACGGCGATTATGTGGCCCCCGCTAAATTTTACTTTTAGCGGCGGCCACTGGCCGCCGGTAAAAGTTTTACCGGCGGCCAGTGGCCGCCGCTAAAAGTAAAAAAGGGCGTCGCTATATGCCTGGCCGCCGGTAAAAGTAGAAGCTTTTTAAAAAAATTACTGCTTTTACCAGCGGTCATGCGGCCGCCGGTAAAAGCAGTTTTTTTTTTTTTTTTTTTTTTGTGCTACAAATATTAGCCACATCCACAATAGCACGCCTTTCATGTATTTGTACTCTTTTTGAGACTTAACAATCTAATATTAGCCACATCCATCATACACCTCTTCCAATCATTACTCATACTCAAATAGAAAAATCTAAAACCATCAAGTCCATATCAACCAAATGCAATCTAAATCCCACTTATCAAAATAAAATAAAAGTAAGTGCAGAAACTGAGAGGATGTCAAAAGAGGCCCACTTTATTGTCTCATATCCACTCCATCAAACACAAAACAATTTTCAACCTGAGATTGCCTAGTCTTGCAATCAAAACAAAATACAGAAGGGCTAAACAACATTTGAGTTGGTTGGGAACGGACTGAACCCAGTTTGCGTCAACGTCTTGGTGACTGTAAGGAACTCAACATTCTCAATGTCCAGACCAGTTTCTTCCTTCACCTCTCTCACCCCACACTCTTCAAAGCTCTCACCTACAACAAATACATGCAACATAATAAACAAACACAACAACAACAAGAGAGAGAGAGAGAGAGAGAGAGAGAGAGAGAGCTTCTTAAATCTCCACCACTAACTAATAAAAATTGTTTATGCAGACAAGAGACAGATAGAGAGAGCATAAGAGCATGTTGACTGACCAAATTCGTGGTGGCCTCCTGGAAGGCTTTGTTCAAATGTCTAGGCTCCAGACTATCCAATCCTCCTAAAGATCCAATCCTCCTAAAGGTAAAGGGGGGAAACAAAAGAATGAACGAATGAAAGAAAGAACAAAAGAAACCCATCTCATAAGAACAAGAAAAACACCAAACCCAATATCAAAGATGTGTAATCACATAAATAGACCTACAACTTATGATTTTTTTTTATCGACTTTCCAATAGACAACAGCTTCTATTTAAAAATAAAAGATAAATATGCCAGGTTCAGCTGATCTAACCCAGCTGCATCAAGCCCTGACACCCAAACTGATTAGGTTTCTACATTAATTTTCAGCAAGCAACCCTATTTATCAAGACCAACTCCAGGAAAGTCAGATCGTCTAGAAGTAGAATAGATAACCAAAGAACTGAAGTAATGAGTCCAAATCCACTTTCTTGATATTGTGCAACAAGAGCTTGTTGTCTCAATAAAAGAACATTTTAGTGGAGAAGCATTCAGTACAGAAAGGGGAAAGTTGGCCTCTGGTTTATTTAGCACAACCAATGTTGGAAACCTTTTTTCCATTGATCAAATCTATGGTAAGTGAAAATCTTTTTATGTTTTTGGTTCCATCTGAGTATCATCTCCAAATCTTGGTATACTACTATTTACCAGTGGCTGCAATCTTCTGCATGTGTTACTTATGAGTAAATTTTCACCCTTAGATTGGATTTATTTGTCCAAATTCTTATTTGTGAAATATTGGTTTAGCGCGGACATAGGTGGTGTTAGTTGTGACTCCTAACACACTAGAAGGCATCTTCCAATTCAGATCTAGCATGCATGACTGGAGAAGACTGCGATAGATTGAAATTAAGCACAGACAAGGCATACTTTCCATCAAGAATATAAAGAAGATCACAGAAGGAGGTTTTATGGTTTGAAGCAAACTTACAGCAGAACCAATGACGGCTTTGAAACCACAGATGCCTAGTTTTAGAAAGTCCTGCCTTTCCTCTCCTTTAACTTCACCACCAAACCTACCCCATGATTTAAAAATTTTGTTTTTAGGTAAAACCTACACCATGAATTGAAATGACCAATGCTAGTGCATGTCTCACTCACCATCTCCACCTGCCACTTTCTTCTACAATGCTGACACATGAAGTAAATGAAGCATCTTATAAAGGAAAGGGAAATGGACATACCATGTTGTGTTGTCATGGAGTGAGGTCATGAGGAATGGTGGTGCATCAATTGTTTCCAAGTTTCATGGCTTTACACAACCCAAACATCAGAAGCTAATTGGACAGTAAAAACAATGGTGATTCTATCATAACCCATTTTATGTAATGAACAAATCAAGCAGAAAAAAATAAAAAATAAAAAAAAATAAAACCTGTTCTCCATAATAAAACTTAGTTGAAACATTGATAAGCATATCATTGAATATGTATCAGCTTTTCAAAGAATCTAATCTCAAATTAATTTGAAGCCTTCATTCTCTAGCCAACAAAAGTTAATTAAAACAGCTTTTAAGCTTTTAAACTTCTGACCAATAATACCCACACCCTTATGTTGCTCACTCCAACTAGAAACTTTCCATGTTTGGAAACTACTCAAATTTTGATTTTTTTTTTTTTTTGAAGAACTCTTGCAAAAAACTTCCCAATAAAGAGAATAGGAATTCAGTACCTGATTGAGAGTTTTGGTATTGCTGATGGTAATGGTGGAAAAACAAGCCATTCAGTTTCACTTGTTTTGTCACACTATGAGAAAGGGAATTTGCCCAATTGAGAGAGAGAGAGAGAGAGAGAGAGATGGAATTCTCATCATTGGAAAAGCAACCACCATTACAATATTATTCAACCCATAAAATGATGGGAATAGATCCATAGAAAGATGGCAAGCTATTGTTAAAAAATATTATAATGAAAGAAATGTGCAAGCACATGTTGGTGAAGCTGGACTTAATCATGACTCATGAGTAAAGAAAAACTGAACACATGTGTATGGCGATATATATCATATAGATAGATACATCTATATGAAGTATGATCAAACCTCATAGAGATTGGCATTCCTACCCAAGCAGCTACCAGTGATTTTGGCATGCCTGAGCGAGGCATGCTGGCCTTCCATCCTCCTATGAATAAGCCAATATTGCTATCCTGTTCCTGCAAAGACATAATAATAACCATAAAGTAATCATTTAAGAAAACTGATCACAAGAAAGTAACAATGATGAGAAATAGGTTTCATCAACTTACACAGGTGCCAAGAAGAGGAACATGCCAGTCATATTCCCTGTTCCAAAAAGGATACAAAAGCATCAGAAGAATGATGGAACACAAGTCAAGAAAACAAAGGAAAACCCATCAAGGAAATCAAATCACTCACCCAAGATCCCAAACAAGAAATGCAAGATATCCATCTCTTCCCCTCAAGAACACCAGCACCAAAAGACCCAGACAACTAAAATGTTCTAAAAACACAAATACAGGTAATCCAACTTTTCTATGTTGCTTTTCTCTGTTTCATGTAAGCAGTCCAACAACAGAGGAGTACATATGCAGAGGTGAAAGAAACACTGAGTAGGAATTCCTTTCTCCAAAATCACTACGCGCACCTAGAAATGATTCGTCACCTCAAAATTGTCTTCTGGTTTATCTGTCTCTCTCTACTGTGATGTTTCTTTAAAAAGACACCTGTGTCATATGAGAACATAAAGATACCCAAATATCCAATTTTGCTAACAGCTTTTCAATTTCCAACAAAATGAGAGACAACTATAGTCATAATCATAAGCATAAACAAAATAGAAACAGATTTCCCAATTGAAACTTAGAGAAAGTACTTTTCAAAACATTCCTCCTCATCTTTGAATCATACATCATTTTAGAAATAGAACATAAGCAAAACCAATTAAACCACAATGTTCAATCAACCATCTCTGATCATATACAAAATTCTGGAGTTCTAGACAACATTAGCTGAGACCCATATCCATAACCTCTGCTGAAGTGCCTGCATTTATGGAGCTGATTGCACTCTTTGCTACATAAACTGCTGGCTGAAAAGCATGCCAATTAAAATTAGAACAGAAAACAGGTCCCTTTTCTTTTACTTTTGAGCTAAGAAGAGAAGATTTTGACTTTTGCCTAATCATCAATCTGCTCCCTGCAACACAAAGAAAATAAATAATTAAATTATCTTCTTACAAATCATATAATGCAAAATCAAAGTAATATTAAGTAAACAATAAATAAGTATTTTTACCCCTTCGGAAGGATCCTGTCGCCGGGGAGATAACCGTTGTCTCATCTCAGCAATAATGGCATGCAACAACTTCATCTCTTCTAAATGTGCACGCTTCTCTTCTTCTTGGTTCTTTTTCCACTCCTCCATTTGACGCTTCTCTTCTTCTTGGTTTTTCTTCCACTCCTCCATTTGTTGGAGTTTTTCATGCATTGAGCTTAGTTCAATCTGAACCTCATCAAAAGCGGCCTGAGATTGGCGCGACGTGGAGCCAAAGACTGAAGTGGGCGTTGGACCTAGCCCATATCCACGTACACGACCATGCCGCTCTGCTCCCATCACCTGAGTATATATATCATCACCTATGGAGCTAGAAGATCCTCCTTCTTGGGCAGCACTTAGTTCCTTAAACTTTGTAAAATTTCTGTGCTTCCATGTTGGGCTCATCCGGAATGCTTTCTTCCGATGATTCATTATCTTCCCCACCATCTAAGTTTGGCATTCTGAATGCATCCTGTAACATTTCATGCATATCATCGCCCTCCTCGGACTCATCACTAATATATTCACCTCCATACATATCCTCCCCATGGCTCGTCCAATTGATGTATCTCTGCATTATCCCATTCCATAATAAGTCACCATGCACATCTTCTCTATTCTTATAGTACTTGTTACAACATTTAATGCATGGACACGGGATCTTGTCATCAGTCGTTGCATGGTCAAACGCAAAATTTAGGAATTCTATAACACCATTTAGATACTTAGGGCTCGATCTTGACTTATGCATCCAACTTTTATCCATCGTAATGTCCGGTTCAAACCGTCACCTACCGACCAAAAACACATGATCACACAAGACATGTGATGTGAGTTTACAGCAGGATTTTACATTCACACTACAAGAGAATATTATAGTAGATTCTTTAAATGTATTATAGTAGAATTTACTTTTGGAGGATTTGATAGAAATACTGTAAATAGGATTAGTGCAAGGTGGGCAAAGAGGTGAAGTATGTGATCTCTGTGAGCTACTTTCAATAGAGTTGTACTCATACAACCATTATAAGAAAACATCTGCAACATTATGCTTTCAGGAACTGTTTTCATCTTAGTTTGTAAGTTTCTATGAAGGATAACTACTGCAATTTAGTAGAAACCTAATTGGTCAAACAACAGTAATTATTATTCTTTTACAAGGAACCAGTTCTATACATGTGTAGTTTGATATTGAATTACAGCAATTTCCATACAGCAACACTCACAGAAATACAGATCTATCCACTTTCAACCTGTTTCAATCAACTCACAAGTGGAAGCATATATGTGTAGTTTGATATTGAATTACAGCAATTTCCATAGGCTACACATACAGAGATACAGATCCATCCACTTTCAAGTTGTTTCAGTCAACTGATTTCCAATTCACCAGTAGCATTTAAATGGGGTTCTCATCTAAGCTCATAAAATCTTCTTTTTCCATTTGTAATATCTTTTTTCAATCAAAGCATTTAATTTCCCCTCTCTCTAGAAAGGTGATTTACTGTTTCACATAAATCTAATCTACCAAAGCATGTAACATTTCCAGCAAGCAAAAGAAAGATTTTGCAATTCTATTTTGCAATTTCCAATTCATACCAATTTAAAAAAAATTACCCACAACATAAGAAACACCAGAAAATAAGAGAGATGGTTTTTACAAGTAAATAGTTGCATGGCCCTGTATATCGTCTTATTTGGAATTTTAGTAATTTGGAATTATCATTTTGTGTATTATTGAGCATGCAAAGCAATGGACTTGACAAGTAATAACGACACACTCATAATGACTTGTATGAGCAACCCAGAAATCATTAATAGAATTTTAGTCAAGGGACATAAATGTGATTACTAGACAAACTTTATGTATATTATAGACATCCCATAAGAAAGATATGCTCAGATATGAAATTCTTTGTAATGATATACCTGTTGTTTGTTCCATGAGGAAAAGAAAAGAAAAAGAGAGATTTAAGTGAGTTATGAATTCCATTGCATTCATCAGAAAGCCCTCTTTTTTACCTGTGATTCATAGGAGTATCTATTTCTCTACAGAGTTGATAACATGAGAACAGATATATAGGTGAGATAAATGTACAGATTTGTCCATGTTTCCTTTGCAGACATAACCGTCGGAAAAAACAATTTTCAGTACATGGAGTAGTTTTTGCTGGATAAGATAGGATCAATGTGCAGGGACATTGTACTGTTAATCAGTATATCGAGTAGACTATAGACAGACCGTTAATAGCAAAACTATAGAGGGTGGCAAACGAGAATGTAAAAAGCAACGAAAGAATGAAGAACATATTCTCTCATTGAAGTTGTTGATATTTTAGCATGGTTCTTCATAAAATGGAGGTGTTATTATTTCGCCATTGTACCATTTGATGACTGGTTTTGGGGACTCAAGCCTCAAATGCAAATAGTTAGTACACAAGGGCCACTGAAGTAAGGTCATGGACTCCCTGCCATCTTATCTATGAAATAGGAAATCCACAGCAGTTGGGGGGGTTTGTTTTATTTCTACTCAAACCATGACCAATGTGATGATCTTCACATCATGACCCCATAACTTGGAACTGGCACATGCAAGATGATAATCATATTGATGCGAACAAAGGCTCTATTTAGTCTCAAAACTAGAGTTCATATGCCTACACGCCTACTCTGTTTCAGTGACTACCAGTTACTGGAAACTCCATCACTTTTTTATGTGACTTTGATCGAATGTAACTGATATTTGCAGGTAACTTTGGTTTCATTTAACTGCTACTTGCAAAGAACCTTACATTTTACTTGTAACTCAGGTTCTTAAAACATTAAGTGCAAAACTTGTACTCAAAGTTGCATAGATCCCAAGAGGTGGAGGAAGTGTGCAGTATTATTGGACTTGTACTTTATTTATTTATTTCATTCTAATTCATAGATAATTGCAAAACTACCAAGCCTATTTCCATTTAACTAGATTAGCAAAATGAGCTTTTTAGGTGATACTTCCATACAGATCTAGGGCAAAGGTGGGAAGAACAGATTACCTTCCTAATTCTGTTCTTGCCTTTCCAAAGAATCAAAACAGAGACCACCCCACTTATTATAGTGCTTTGGTTATATTCCTACCACCAAATAGTAACATGGATATTGTTTGTCATAGTGTTACTATGTTAGTATCAGGTGATGGAATGGCCCTAAATAATTGAGCTCTTACTGGATAAAGAAGAACTGGAACATTAAGAAAATTAAAGAAAATTTCTTTCTTAATGGATTACTGGGTGTTTGGATAATATCAAGGTTTATGCATCCTGAAAGTGACAGAACCACATAGCTGTAGCCAAAACTGAAGTGTTGTACATTTTATTTGCAATACTTATGTATATGATTTTGATTGTTACTTTATGGATCATCTATATGGTATCTTTTCAATGTTACATAGTTGATAAATGACAATTTCATTTTTTTTTAATCATCAAATTTGCTGATGTGCATTTGAGTGAGAATTTGTGGAACTTCATTGACTTCAAATACCACAGTTCCTATTTGTGACAGAAAAACAAAGGCAACTGAATGAATGCTTCAGTTATAACCACCGAAAAGGAAGATCAAAGAATGGAAAGACACTGAAGGAAAAAAACTAAAAAAGCAACAGGCACAGGCTCAGTGCACAGCTGAAACTATGATACAACATATTTTCTAAAATCACGATCCAGCACAAACTGAAGTACACCAAAAGAAGACATCAAAATTTGCAAAATCCAGCATGACACGAAAAAAGAAAAAGAAGAAAAAAACAAAGGAGGATTATGGGAGGACAAAAGAGATGCACAGGTGAAATTATTTATGAATTGTTTCAATTCAGATTTTTGTTTCAGTATCCATTGACTTGTGTACAATACATTTACTTAGATATAGTCACCATAATCATAACCACAAGCCGTACTGGGTTCTCCAAGAGCTTTCAGTAAGTTACTTCTCTCCATAATTGCCACCTTAGCATTGGGAAGAAAATTTCAGAGGCTTCAAGCATTCTCCTCAATGTCTTCAAAGACATCAGTGTACATATGTATGTAAATGAGAACGAAAAGAAGGGTGATAATGAGGTTAGATGGACACAATTGCTCACAAGCCTAATTGAAGATGGGTGGTTTCTCAAATACAGCATATCAATCGAACAACATGGGATGTATCTACAGGAATAGGAACCTTGGTCCAGTATTATGGTTCCCTACCCCCAAAGACGTTGTTGTGAACTACCAGATGAACAGGCAATATAGACATTCAAGGGGTAATGGAACATCAAAGGGGCAGAAGATTTTTCTTAACTGTCCATTGGCTCAGTTGATGAAAACAGTAAAACTAATCAGCCATGATTTACATGATATGACACCAAATTAACAGCCCCCAACCCCCTAGATGGTGGCCCAATTGCATAAACAATGAACAATATGTGAGATGGATGGTAACAGAAACTGTAAGGAAGAAAATTTCAGATTTCAGAAACAACACATGCAGATAATGCACATTAGACCACAAAATACTGAGAATGACAAAGCATTTTCAATTCCAAATATTTTGTAAGATTTCATTTTCCTCTACATTCACACCCAATAAGAACAAAAGAAAACCCAAAATCCAAGCTCCAAAATGGATCAACATGAATAGAAGATATATGGTGTTTCCAATCACATTCAAATAGATTCCAGTAATCTCTCTCGATACTCTCTACAAACACATCTTACACTAAACAAAAGAGCACAATAATAACCCATATGCAATCTATCAAATGAGAGAGAAAGAGAGGCTTGCAAGACCTCTAAAATCACCCCAAGTGGAAACGACATACTCAAAAAACAATTCCAGATGGAAATGGAAAAATCTCAACAAGATCCTTGCATTCTCGTACAAAGAATACCCTTAAAGGAACTTGTGGGATATAACTGAAAGAACTTACAGTAAAATCCCTACATTCTTATACCATGACAAAGGCAGTGAGATGGGTGCGTAGGGAGGTGAGGGAAAGAGTTCTATAAGAGAAATTCCTTAACAAAACCCGAAAGATAAAAGAAATACTCAAAAGCACTTCTAATTCCACCCAGAAGAACTTCAGCGAAACCCCAATATTCCTATCCAAAGGAAACCCCTAAAACTCTCACTTACTGCAAAGCAGAGAACACAACAAAACCCTAACCGATTAACCAAATCAGAGAGAGCGAAGGAATTAGGGAAATTCACATGAAACAAAGAAAATGCAGAAAAAAAACTGAGCTAAACTTCCAAAAAACCCCCCAATCGCAAATGTATGAAGCAAAAATCAAAGACTCAGTTCGGATTAAGCAACCAAAACTCAATAAAACACAAACCAACTGAGGAAAACCGGAATCTAATCCCGAAAAACTAACTGAAAAACGGGAACAAAACAAACAAAGAAGAAGAAGAAAACATCACTAGACGGAATACATAAACAAAATGAAGAAGATCAAACCATAAAACCTTCGAAAACTCAACAGATCTAAGCAGAAACGAATGGAATGGAGATAGATTGAGAAAGAGAGAAGAAACAACGAAATGGTAAATGATCTAAGCAGAACCTGATGTCTCACCAGCTACGAACGAAGATCCCTAAATGTTAGGGTTTCGTCTTCTTTTCTTTGCTTCTGGAAGAGAAGGGACTGAGCGCTGCAGAGAAGGATCTGGTGATGCGTGAGCAGGGAGAGAGCGCGCGAGAGAGGGATCGATGAGGGAGATTTGAGGTTTCGGCGTCGCCGAGATTTGAGGGAGAGAGTCTGTGAGCAGGGAGAGAGTCTGTGAGCAGAGAGAGCGAGAGAGGGAACGTTGAGTGAGAGAATCGTTAAAAAGGGTTTGTATATTTTTTAGCCTTATACCGTCACATTTAATTGGCCGCCAGTGTAATTTTGACGGTAAATGCATATTTTCTTGTAGTGAAAACATTCATAGCATATGCTTTCCATAGTTAGATTATTTGATGCTATGATTAATAAACCACAAATGTTAAAAAATATATATTAATTTTTAGAATGTGCAAGGGGGGTGATTTTACACTTTTCTCAAATATGGATATGGGCTTAAGTCCCTAGGCCTTGGTACCTGGGTCCCCCCCCCCCCCCCCCCCCCCCGTCATGCACATAAGAGGGTTATTATTAAGAGAAACCATTGGGACTTGAGATAAAATAATGGTATTTTTTATAAATGAAACTACAATCATTTTTGTTTAATGGGTATAAGGGAAAAGTTGTCATATATATAGAAATCAAACACAAATTTCATGGTAGATGTCCATTCTTATTAGGAATATTGATTTTGGGGACATGAAAGGTATTAAAAGGAAAAAGTGGGGGTCTATTCACAAATACTGAAATCTTAGGGACCTATTTACAAATCCTACAAAATACCGAAACCTCAAGGGCAAATCCTCTTGTAAAAAAGTATTGGTAAAATCTTCTACTTTACCATTTTTGTTGGGACAACAAGAAAGGAAAGTAATCCTAAAAATTACTAGGCCGTATGGGAATCTAGTTTTTGTGTGGTAAAAATAAGGTTCCTCTTCAACAACAGGTCACATTTCTAATCTTGCATGTGAGATATGTATTTACCCAAAAAAAAAATTTAATGTAGCTTTTCCACCTTTGACATAGAGAAATACTGATTTAAAGTTGTAGAACCCCATAGTGGGCCCACCCATACTAAAATTTGAAATGTTCAAATAGAACAACATCTATGTACGTGGGGTATAGTAAAATTTTAGGTCAATCCTACTTTTTACCACCATTGGATTAATGTCTAACTAAAAACGAGAGAAATGGCAAATTAGGAATTAGCAAGTCGGTCTGGGACTCCTTCGAGGGGCCTACTTAATTAGAGATAATCTGGACCATTTAAAATGAATCCCATACACTCCAAAGATATATGCTAAAGTTTTATATCAATAGTGTCACATAATTGATTGTGTTTGTGCAATCGTATAGAAAACACAATCTTATAAAAAAAATAATAATAAAGGGGTTTTCTCGTAAAAAAGCCTCAAATATCCATATACCTCCAAAAGCATACTCAAATGTATGTAATGCCCAAAAGCATTTTATGTGGTAGACTTTTTTTTTAGACTAAATTGCCCTTTACTTTATCTATCGCATGTTCGAGACATGACACTTGCGAGCTCAAGACATGACTCGCGAGTTCGAGACATAACACTCATGAGTTCAAGATTTAGTGTCCGTATATGTGCGTAACATTATTCACAAGCTTGATTTTTTTGCTTATGTTGAATTCCATTCACCAAGATTTGTATTTTCTATAAATTCAAATAATGTCATTATTTTGATATACTTTTACTGCAGTTAGTAGAAAATTAGTTCAGACTTACAGGAATCCAGCATAGTCTAACCTGAAAATTTATAAGGATTGTCCTATCGAGCTCAAGAATCTGTGAAGTGAGGGTTGAATAATTTCACTGCGACTTTATTTAATGGTTAATGCACTCATTTTGACCATACTTTTAGTACAATTTGTGGAGATTTTGCTCCAAAGTCTAGAATGCTCTTCTCCACTTTTCTCACTTTCGAGTATGAATCGAGCATTAACATGATTAAGTCCCGATGTCTAAAATTAACTCACGATGTCTAGAATCAACTTGTGATGTTGAGAAGAGATTCATGAGTTCACGAATTATAGTTTTTTCAAATAGGATACATACAAGTGCATTGGGTTTTGCTAACAATTTTGAATTTGAAGTAACAATTTTTGTGAGTGTATGAGTTCAACCATTCCATTGTGAATGTACTTCAATGCGACCCTTCTCTTAGTATAATATGTGGAGAGTAGACTAAAAAAGAACCGTCGTTTTTTTTTTAATACAAAAAGCTATTCTCCTCTCTCAATGCGACCCTTCTCTTAGTATAATATGTGGAGAGTAGACTAAAAAAGAACCGTCATTTTTTTTTAATACAAAAAGCTATTCTCCTCTCCTTCCCTATTCGTAACTTTACTTTTACTACAGTCTATGGAGGATTAGCTACAAAGCTAAGGATACTTTCGTCTATGTTTATCACTTTAGAATATAAAATTAAAATAAACATAATTTGTTTACCATGTTTAGAATAAAGTAGCGAGTTCGAGAATTAAAAAAAAAATGAGTCACAGAATACTTCAATACGTGAATGTGGTTGAGTCTCGATGTTGCGAGGGATAAAGTGAAGGGAAATTTTATCCGAAAATAAATGAAATCTATTGTATAGAATGCTTTTGGGCATTACATATATTTGAGGATGCTTTTGGAGTTACAGGGATACTTGAGGCTCCTTTTCATAAAATTCCTAAAAGAAATGTCACTTTTCCTATAAACATTCAAACACCTTTTTCAGTTAACAAAAATGTCAACTCTAATTTTAAACATCTGCTAATTTCCAGTGACATGACATTTTACTTTTTTTTCTCACTCTACTAGGTAAATTACCAAATGGGTGAGTAGCATAGATTCCCTAATGATATCGGAGTGGGGTGGTCCATGGTCAGCCCGTGCCAGCCATTCCTTAGAATAATTATGCCTAGTATCATTTAGCACGGGTGCAGAAGTAAGCGGTTCTTCAAAACTATTAATGAAATCCACTCCGTCAAAGTCTACATTATCATCCCATGGTTGTTTGCAAAGATAAAAAAAATCGAGTTCTAATGTCACGTTACCAAAAGATAGTGTCATTTTTCCATTCCTGCAAATGATCAGTGCATTAGATGTGGCTAAGAATGGTCTCCCCAAAATTACCAGAATTTTGAGCATGAGGATCTGCCACAGGATGAGTGTCTAGCACAATGAAGTCTACCGGAAAGTAGAACTTGTCAACTTGCACAAGCACATCCTTTACTACCCCTCTTGGTCTTTTTACTGATCAATTGGCAAGCTGAAGAATAACTTGGCTGGGTTTGAGCTCGCCTAGCCCCAATTTTACATAGACTGAGTAAGGTAGTAAGTTTACACTCGACCTAAGATCAAGCAACGCTGGTTCAATTTGATAATTTCCAATAATGCACGAAATTGTGGGGCATCCTGGATCTTTGAATTTAGGAGGAGTGTCGTACTTTAGAATTGCACTAGCTTGCTCAGTGAGAAACACTTTCTTTTGTACACGAATCTTACACTTCAATGTGCACAATTCCTTAAGAAACTTTGAGTAAGATGGGACTTTTTGGATTGCGTCTAACAATGGGATGTTAATTTCGACCTCTTTAAATACATGCAAGATTTCCTAGTTCTGTATAGATGGCTTGGGAGGAGCTAATCAGTTGGGAAAAGGCGGTAAGGGCTTGAATCTTGAAGGAACTGGGCTTTTCTCTTTTATAGGAGGGACTTCATTTTCTTTCCCTTCCTGATTTGAGGATAGAGGTTGTTTATCTTTTTCTAGATCAGGCTTTTCAATTTCTTTACCACTACGTAGAGTAGTAACAACTTGAACCTACTCCTTTGAATTTGACGGACCACCTTGATGAACCTCATATTGCCCTTTTGGAATGGCCTGTGGTTGGGCAGGAAGAGCCCCTTATTTTGTGATTCAATCAATTTGCAAAGGTTTTACATGGTGTTCTGTAAATTCTCAAAGTTCCGATCATGTTTCTTGTTGATGGTCTCTTGATTCACCATAAACTTAGCCACAAGTGTATCCCAAGGTGTTGTTTGAGATGTAAAGGGTACCATTTGTTGTATGTTTTGAACATATGTACCAGAAGTACCCCTAACTTGATTTGACATTTGGTTGAAATTGGGCTGAATAGCATTTGGGCCATTTCTCTAATTAAAGCTGGGATGATTCCTCCAATTAGGATTGTAGGTGTTAACCAAAGCATTGTTGAACTGCTGGTTGTATGTGTTAGTGGCATTTGTTTGCTTGTGAAACACTTCTTGAAAAGCAGGGAGTGTTGGAGACTCTGAAGAAATGGGTTTATCACTAGAGCGAATGCCACAAACGACAGCAGGTTCCTTATTCTTCACAAATCTCAAGGACTCAACTTCTCTTGTAAGATAGGAAATTTTTCCTTCAAGATCATCATTTTCTTTTAATACATATAACCCCCCTCGTTTGGCCTGATTCGATTTCGTTATGGAGCCTATACCTTGAGATATGTCCTAATTTTATGCACTATCTGCCAAAAACTGAAGCTAGGTCCATGCTTGATTTGGGTTCTTCACCATGAACTCCCCATTGCACATCATCTCCACAAATTGATGTGTTTCTAGACTAAGTCCATCATAGAAGTGACCAATTGTGTTGTGCAATTCAAATCCGTGGTGGGGATATGTACGGAGTAGTTCATTAAAGCGTTCCAAAAACACGTATAATAAGACTCTTTGTCTTTTTGTTTAAAATTCAAAATATTTCTCCGTAAGGTGCTTGTCTTATGTAATGGGAAAATTTTCTTCAAAAATTCCCAAACCATGTCGGACCATAGAGCAATCGAATTGGGCCGTAAGGAGTGAAGCCAAGCCTTGGCCTTATCTTTGAAGGAAAATGAAAATAAACGAAATTTAATAAAGTCTTCCCTGATATTATTGAAGTGTAGTATTGCACATACTTATTCAAACTCTTTTATGTGCAAATATACACTTTCCGATTTAAGTCCATAAAATTTGGTGAGAAGTTTGACTACAACCGGTTTGATATCAAATTGACCCATTCCTACTGGTTTAATGCACGCTGGTGTGGCTTGTCATGTAGGGTGAAGGTATTCATGTAGACTCCTAACAGGTTGATTCACCTCCCATTATTATTGGCTCCATTCCCATTATCGTTCACTTTTTCATTTTCATTCATAATTTCATCATTATCACTATGCTCATCAACAATATTGGAAATCCTAAGAGAACCAAGAGATCTAGATTCACAGAATTCAATTAAGCTCTTGATAGGTAATTCCTCCATTTCTAACCGATTTGAGGTGTCCCTCTACCAAGAAGGTGGGGGTCTTTCATTACGTCAAAAAGGCTGAAGAATGACTCCTACACTTTGGTCTTACTGACTAATGTGGGCCGTCCTTTTGTTTCGACGGATAATCCACTGTTACCGATTGGCTATGGCAGTCGTTAATGTGAAAAAAAAAGATCTCGGGCATATTTGGGCATTCTCGACACCCTCGCTCCCTTTCACCCTCTTTCCCTCTCTCCCGCCACTAACCATATCTATTTTCCCCCTTTCTCCCTCTCTCCCCCCTACGCACATATTTGATCGGCAGCAACACCTCGACTTCGATCTGCAGCGGCACCTCTCCCTCTCTCCCACTCGGTCTCTCTCCCTCTCCTCAACACCTTCAAAGGATGAATGAATGCCCCTGCAGCACTTGCTTTTGAAAATGTAATGAAACAACAGATGGTTTCCACTTTCTACTTTCCAAGTGCTATCAAGATGATTTCCTTTCGTTTGCTTCGACTCAGTCTCAGGGCATTTGCTGCTACTATTCCTACTCGCATTTAAATACACTTTTACCTTCTCTTCTCCATCTGGGTTGCAGGGGTCCGTGTCTTTGCTTGCGTCAAAACATCACTCGTAAGTCTCCTCTCTCTCTCTCTCTCAAACTGACACACGCCCACACACCAACCCTCCCACGGATTTCTCTTTTTATGCTTTGTTGGTGTTTCCTATCTGCATTACATGTGTTGGGTTCTATCCTTGTTTTAATTTCAGATATTTTCTCTAAATCCCCACAATGATTGAATATATTGAAAAAAAAATAGTGATATCCTCATCTTTCTGCAAAATAGATTTCCTAAAAATGATTTGGTTGTTTCACATATTTGCATCAGTGCTCAAATAAATCAACTAAAATTCTCCATTCATCTCATCCAGATAAATCCCCTATTTTTCACAATCACATGCGAACTATAGACAACCAACCTTTTTAGCCATAGCGACAAAGCACCAGTAGTGTTGCATTTTTAAGATTTAAGTTAATTAACCCACAAATTTGTCAACCAGCTTGGAAATCAGAAGAACTGATTGGTCTTCATATGGCCTATAGGCCATAACATATTCTAGTTCTGTGTTATCTTTTATTTCTTATAGCTTCAAGGGAAAGGAAAATGCCCTCATATTTATCAAACTTGTCACAACCATGTAGAAATATTACATATATTTTATTTCTTTTTCTAGGGTCTATGTGTACCCCCCTTTCATGAATGTGTTTGACTTTATGTTTGAATGAACTGATTTTTCAATTTCTTTCGTATATAAACGAAGGTATCATTTTGGAGAAGATGGGTTGAAGTTGTTGTGTGGGCTATCCGTGTGTAGTTCTGAAATGAGGGATTTTGAGTGTTTTTTCTAGACTTGGCTTGGGACTTTTGTGCAGTACTAAAATGTTACTCTCTCATCCTGAAGCACAGTAAGACTTCATTATTATCATCATCATGTTCTGCCAACGAACAAAGCTTACCCCTACCCAATTGATCTGGGTAAGGTCTTGGTGAGGTTTCAATCTCTCAAAGAAAATATACTATGTAGCACTTTGATGAGAAGGACGTTGGGGTTGAATCGTTGAAACCCACGTTTGCGAAAAGAGAGACCCTGTGAGATGTAGGTAGGTTTCAAAGGCTGGTTGGCAGATTGATATATCTGACCATTATTGGACCAGTAATCACTTGTGGAATAGAAGTTAGTTTACTTGCTGTCTTTCATTTTCCACACTTTGTAACAATATGTCAGTATGCTCTCTCCTCATGCTCCAAATTTTGCAATCTCTGCAATAGGAGAGCAACCAAATCAGTGCTGATAACAAAGAGTAAATAAAAAAAAGGCCCACAAGATGGGCCACCTAACTATGCTTTTTATAGTTAGAAGAAAGAATTTATATACATTTGGCATTTGCATTTAAATTTTGAAAGCGGAGGAATAGGTTCAATTTTTTAGGTAAGAGTTGATATTTAAGATCACTATAGCTGGTAGAATAACATCATGACTTTTTCAATGTGGGTTACAAAGCAATAGAAGTCCAGTTGTGTGTCTTTTTTGGACTTCAAAAGGGAGTTCAAGTTTCTGATTAATGCTTAGCTTCAAGGGTGGGGAAAACTGCAAGTTGAGCTTCACTTGTTCCTGGGCAATGCAAAATCTACACTAGCAGAAGCTTTCTTGTTAAGCTCTGTCCACTTGTAACTGATGGATGTAACTATAAAAAATTAATAAAGGAGAATTACTTTTTGCTTCTTTTTTTTACCCATTGGTTGAGTAGATGTAAATAGAGTTGGTATTGTGGCATTTAATGAGAACTACAAAAGAATCAGATGAGACATTTATTCTTGCTTCTCAAGCTTCTCAAGTCTTTTATTGCAAAGATCAAAGTCGTCCTACGGAGGAGTGGCATGTTGTGTTGGATGCTCCAAAAAGACTTCATCAAGACACGGACTCTTATTTAGATCCGTTAGTCTTTGAGGCTCGAACGAATGAAAACGCATATATCGGAGCATTACCTGATGATATTATAGATGTTGATATCATTTGAGGTGACAAGTTCATGTCAATATTCTTCTCATTCCATATTTATTTCATTAAATGGACCAATTTTTACATATCATGTTTCATTAAATTGGAAATTTTTTTCATGTTTCATCGATCTAGTTTCCATCCTTATTTTTACATTTCAATGTTTTTTATATGACAGCAATATTCAAAGTTCACATTTATTTTTACAGCTAGTATGTCACATGATCAATCAACAACACATAGTTTTGTTGCGTCAGCAACTACACCGTCGGGGTGTAGTTCCCGTGAGAGTATATATTGCCAACAATCATTCTATGTATTCACTTTTATTTTATTTCTTCTTAACAAACTAATCCTTACATTAGTCAATTAGAAATAGGCGTGCCTAAGTCAATCACTTTTGGCGAGCATGACCAACCTATCAGTCCAGATGCTGCCCAACTGAGTTCGTTGATAGGAAATCTGGTGAGGACATATGTGTTCCCCATATATGAGGCATGGACAAATGTGCTGAGCGAGATTAAGGAGCAAATTTGGAACGGCGTGATTGTGAGTGCTTTTGCATTTATATAATTTAAAGTTTTATATCGGCATTTCATTATATTCATAACTCCTCATTCATAATCTTTGCAGAACACCTACAGCATCAGTGAGGTCCATAAAAATTTCATTATGAAGAAAGCAAGCATATCGCGGAAAGGTTGGAAGTATGTTCTTCGTCATCAGGCTATAGACAAATACCTGACAGATGCAGAGAGGAAGAGCAATGTGCCCAAGTTCGTGAAACTAGAAGATTAGGTAAAATTTGTGGACATATCCTCAACGTCGGCGGCCTTAGCTGCCAGGGAGGCTGGAAAGATTGCTAGGTCAAAGTTGAAGAGCCCGCACACAACGGGCAGGAAGGGACAGGCTAGAGTAGCTGCAGAGTTGGTAAGATTTGTGCACATATCTTCTTTTCACAATTATACTATATTCTTTTATAGATGGTTGATTACAAGACACATAAAAAGAATTAGACTGAATGAACAGAAGTTTACATTGAATATTGTATGGACAGATGTGTTCAGCATGGGTACTTGTGCTAGCATATTTTTAAAATATCCCATTTTTTTTTACAGAAAGCAAAAAATCCGAATCAACCATTAACTCGCACGGATCTTTTCTTAGCCACCCATAAAAGGAAGGATGGATCAGCATCGAGCCCCCATGTGGTGAGAACCATTTTACTATAATTGGTGAATAGATTATTCATTTGAATTGTTACTTGAGAACCCTTTTATTTAATATTCATGGTGTATGTGTGAAGTAAATCGTTGAAGTGCTATGGTTGCGTGGTTAATGTTGTAGTTTGGAGGGGCACTAGTGGGGTGTTTATATAATGTTTTTTTGTTGTGTACAGGTAACTGATCACATCAAAACACATGCTTAAAATAAAAAAAAAGTAAAATTTTCATGTTTTATAGGTGTTCAATCTTAAAGTGGGTTCTAGCTCTAATTGAAGTTAGATATGAACTACTGTTAATATACATGGGTTTAGTGCTTTAGATTTTTGCATATATCTTGGCTGATGGATTTATGGTCAAGGGAAGAACAAGGGGTGGAAGGGTCGTCACAATTTTGAATACCCCTTTATAAACAAAGCTCTCTTTAGTAGGAACAGTAGACCCGCAATTTTGAAAACCCACTCATATATCAGAGCCTTTTTTTGCAATTACTAAATCTCTACCTCCTCATCATATACTTAGATGGACAATCAAGGATGGAGGGAAAAAAATCCAAATTTTTATTACTGTTTTGAAATTGTCCAAAACCAGCACAAATCCTTTTGTAGGTGATTAGGATGTTGAGACTTCTACATAGAGTGCCATGTTTTCTTATCCTTTTGTGTTCTCTAATTAACCTCAAGAGATCATTAGTTATATGTAATCAACTCCAATAGCCTCCTCAATGTTCAGCTTACCATGGCATAATACTTAAGTTCATTGAGAGTATATATAAAATGTTAGTAGCAACTGGTCTCTTCCTCAATTGCAGAGTGCAGGACCCACACCGTTTATACAGCCCAGGCTAGAAGTAGAACCCTTAACCATTGAGCTTCGGTCCTTGCCCACTACAGCCCAGGCTAGAAGTAGTACCCTTAACCATTGAGCTGCGGTCCTTGCCCACTACAGCCCAGGCTAGAACCCTTGACCATTGAGCTATGTTCTTAGCCCACTACAGCCCAGGCTAGAACCCTTTATCTCAGTTATAGGTGCCACATATGGGGCTTGATTTTTAGGTTCAGTTGCTTAATATGTTCTCTTGTGCTCACTTTGATGACCTTGACGGTTGGCTGTGTAATCTGAATTGAGAGGAAATTAAGAATTGACCACATTGGTCTTTGATATGACCCTATGGCCCAACAACGTAATCTAATGGCATAAGGCTTGTTCAGGTCTCATTTTTTTGCAATTTCCTCATCTTTTTATCTATCTTATCTTTTTGAAGCATTACCATAATTGTTGGTTACTGAAACTGCACAAAAAATACTATCCTTGCAGGTAATATTCATACACAAAAGGAAGCCCGCACAAACCACTTGATTTGTGGCAAAAATCAAGTCTTAAAAGTCTCATTTTAGCATAAACAATGAACGACCCCCTTAATTATAAGGATTCCACCACAGTGTCCAATGATTTATTTTCATCAGGACCCTCAAGCTTTGTAATTTTTTTTGGGTGGATCTTTCTAGTGTGTTGGGGCATTGAAGTGCTATGGTCGAATGATGTATGACTGATGACGTAGTGGTGAATGACTTTGTAGTGTGTTGGGGCATTGGGTTGTTTATATGAAGTGTTTTTTTTTGTCATGAATAGGTACTTAGCAGGTTGTAAAAAAAATTAAATGACACACGTATAGGGGAGATTATGCCGAAATTTCGAGAAATCTTTTACATTAGAAATTTTTCTTAGGAACATTTTTATGAAGTATACGTTAATGTTTGCCAAAATGTGTTTATGCTTCTTATTTATCCTTTTTTGATGTTGTAGGATGATGTTATTACTGCATATGAATCTGACAGCTCGGTGGCGCAAGGTGATTTAGACCATGATGCAGTTACAAAGGTATCTTTTTATTGCTTGTTGATCATAATATCTTTTAATGTTAGTAATCTTTAATTTTGTGGGTTTTATGGTATACTTGTTTTTTCTTTTCATAGGTCTTTGGTCGTGATAGCCGAGGACGCGTACATGGCTTAGGCACTGTTTCAAAAATGGCCATAAAACATTCAGCTCCTTATAAAAGAGCCTTGGAGGAGGAGCATGAAAGCAATACACATCTTCAAACTGAGGTGAAAACGTTGAAGGAGGATCAGATGGGCATACAGAGGGAAATGGATGAACTGAAACAAACTCTTACCAAGGTGGGACACAAGTGCGACCTCCAACTTATCATGGTAGTTCATCTCAGGTACAATGTTTATTTTTCTTACATGATTGACTCGATAAGTTAATTAATTATCTTGATTGATGAAATACTAACACAATGCATTTGCAATACTGTTTGTAGGCTCAGGATAATTCCTCATGTCAAGTGGCATGTACAAATCAACTGAACACTAATACACGCCAGGGTACGTGCAGGCTGTTGCATTGCGTGCGAAAAGAGATTACCGTTGCCCTTGGACGTGTTCTCGATTTGTCAACTGAGGAGGAAGGATGCTGTAGGATCGTTGTAGATGAGATCTTGAAGTTTGACGTAGAGTTGTTGGGTGGAGAAAAGACGTTTGGGGATCTCACCGTGGTTGACATCATTTCATGGCCCACATATAGAACCATGTTTGGCTAGTTACAACGCCCACATGATTTACTGTTAGATGACTTTATTTGTAGTATTTACTCTGATGTGTGTGATCGTGGTATTAGTAATACTGAACGTGAACGTGGTTTTTGTTAATTTTTTACCATTTGCTGTAGTTATACTTTGATGGTTTAAATTTTAAGTGGATGGATGATTTATTAGTTTATTTGATTTATTTATTTGATGGATAATTGATGTTTGTATGGTTGATGCTAGCTTACAGTTTTGAGATTTACAGGATTTTTATTAGAAAAATATAAATTTAAAAAGTAATTATGAAATATTTTTTTAAAAGCCCTATAATAAAACGACTGCTCCAAACAGTCGTTAATTGAATGATAAGTCGTTTTTTTATGTAGTTTTTAAAAAAATGACTTAAAGTATTTTTGACTGACATTGTCCGTCTTTAAAAAAATTGACTGTCGTAGACGGTCGCTAATTTGACAATTGGCAATCGTTTTGTAAAAACGACTTCTATTTTTCCGACTGCTCGTTCGACCGCCCTTAGCAGTCGTTTTTTAAGAAAAATGACCGTCTGAGACTGTCATTTTTCGGCCTTTTTGACATAGTGAATTTCCTTCTTTTCGTTTTTGGAATTTTTTAAAGTTTTTTTTTCAATATAGAAACCTAGAAAGAAAAACTACCTAAGGTCCATTTTTAGATTTAAAATAAGATTCTCAAATTCTTACAAAAGTCCTAGTGTTAGAAAGTTTGATATCTCTAAGGATAGTTCCTAAACTCAAGTCTATGAAACTGGCCTGACCAAGTAAGCCCCCAGATCAGTGGTGGGGTCGCGATGCGTTGCAAGGGTCCCACTTAAAAACAACAATCTAGAACAAGAGACTTGTCTCTCTTATCATAATGGGATAAGGCTTGCCTAGACATCGAACCAATTAAAAAAGGCAGTTTGTTCGACTTTCCAAAGAAATAACTAATCTTCTTAGAAACAATTCCAGCAAATTTTTAAGAATCCTTTTAAATTTATAAACAACTAAAACAACTGAGTTTCTAATGAAAGTTCTGAAAATTTCAGATCTTGGCAAGTTTGGTGGCCAAAAAGCCGAATTTGCGCGATCTACAACTTGCCTTTGTGAGGGAAAGTTCCAGAATTTTTTGAAAACTTTAAAAACCTAAAACTATGACAAAGAACTAATTTTAACAGACCTTAATTAATCCTAACCAGCAACTAAAAAATCGACCTAAACTAGTCATTTGAACATAAATATGACACCTCCACCTTCGAACATAAATGATTCATGCTTAATGGAGGAAGAGAGTTTTTCGGTGGTCACCTCTCCACATTTGGGAAAAGAACATGCAGTACCAATGTTACCTACGCTTAATGAATTCATTAATGAAAATACCAATAGGATTCTTGTCTATTGTGAAGAGGAGGATTTTGTTTGGGATCCAGGTGGATCCACACTTGTACATTGTTAGATTAGATCTCTTTTAGTTTTCTTTTGTTTCGTGTCTTTTGTCTCACCTCGGATAGGATCACAGGAGATTTGCAGTATTCCAGGCGCAGTCTTCCCCTTTATCTCTTGCAATTTACTTTACCTCATGTTACGTCTTACTCTTTCGCATTTCATGTATGACATCAAGGACGCTGTCTACGTTAGGTTGGGGGTGGGAAAAAGCACACTTGTCCAATTTTAGACAAATTTTTTTGTTTTGTGTAGTTTTTCTCAAAAAAAAATGTAATTAATTTAACCAGCAACGACGCCAAAAACTGAATCCTCAACCCCATGTTCGAGGCCGATTCACAGAGAGTAATTAATCGCGCAAAACCTGTCCTATTAAAAAAATTAGTTCTAGCCTAAAAAAAACTATACAAATCAAATGTCATACTTTAATTAAAAATTAATTACAAGTCTGAAAAAATTAATTACAACCAAAGAAGAAGAAAAATCATAATCTAGAAACCGAATCTAACTACTACATTCACCATAAGATTTGTCAATCCAACCAATTGCAATAATTATTAAGATGCATAAAAATAAAAATAAAATAGAATAAAATAATGAATTTTAATTCTAAAATTCTACAATGGTTACTATGCTAAATGCCACCAAGAAAAATCAAGACCACCGCACCAAGTACGCACTATCATAACGCACAAAGATTCGATGTTGACCCATTGGTGAAGACCAAGACCCCATAAACTTGATTTATTAATGAAAGACCCATTACAAGAAAATAACCATTACAAAATTATTTGAATCAAAATAAAGTGCATCCAACCTTATCCAAGACACATGAAACATTAAACGGAGGAGAGGGACTCGCGGTCTCGAACTATGATTCAATCGGCTCTCGTTTTGCGATCTGAAATCCAAATAAGGGAAGATGATGAATGGATGGTCTAATGGTGGAGCGACGGTAGCAACGGCGGCGGCGCAGTGGCGTAAAAATTTAAGTGGTGGTGTGCCTTAGGGAAGGCCTTGGATGAAATTATGATGGAAGGAGGTGAGATGAAGAAAAATTAAAGGAAAAGAGGGTTGGTTTGTTGCTGGTTGTCCAAGGGAATGGGGGGATATGGGATACACGTGCAGCCCCTTATGGCTCTTTTTTATATTCTTTTCATCACTTGTAGTCCAAGGCAGCATAGTTTCCTAAGGCTCTTTGCTTAGTCCCCAATTTTAGGAGGGATTTTGGTAGGTTTAGGAGATTTTTGTGGGAATTACATACTTAGATGCTCTTTTGAATTTATTGGTGTGCAAATCTTTAGAACTCTCCTTATCCCTTGCAACTCCTTTCTTTCTTTAATTAACCCCTTAACCTCTTTATTTTCAACTTCCCATACTTAGCTTCTGTTTTGAAAGTTTGAATCTCCCCAAATCTCCTATAAAAGAGGAAAGTATCACTATTAGATATTGAGTTTTTGGCGGAGGAAAAAGCGGGTGGCCGCCTTTGGCCGTCGTAAAAGGTACCATTAGCAATGGTCGTTAAAGGTCCTTTTAACCCCCCGCTTGAAACCCACTTTTTCTTCACTTTTTTCTTCCCCCTTTCCCCCTCCCGCGCTCTGCTTATCCCTTTCCCTCTCACGCGCTCTGCACTATGCCCTTCCGCCAGAGCCCGCCTGCGCCAGAGCCGCCACCGGTCCTCTCTCTCCCTCCCTCCCTCTCCCTCTCTCTCCATTTCTCTCTCCACTGTGCCCTCCCGTGCGCTCTGAACTGTCCCGCTGCACCAGCCACTCCACCGCCGGAGCCTGCCTGTGCCGGAGCCGCCACCGGTTCTCTCTCTCTCTCTCTCTCCCTCCCTCCCTCCCTCTCCCTCTCTATTTCTCTCTCTCTCTTTCCTGAATATATGTATATACTTACAGATTTTATTTATTTTTCCATTCTCTTGCTCTTGCTTTTTTTGTGTTTGGATTAGGATTTAAGATTAGTTTGAGCTTCTTATGTGTGTAACATTTCTCAGCAGGTCAAATCTCATATTGGAATTTTTTTCTTCTTGTTCTTCTTCGACCCATTGAGCCCCTGAGTTTGACTGACTCTTTTGTACTTGAATTGAGTTGATTTTGGGCTTTTGGAATGATGCTGATGCCTTGTTCTTAATTCCTTCTACATGGTATATTATAGTTATGTGTTAGTATTTTTGTTGGCTAATTCATGGGTCGGACAAAAGCCTGGGTCCATTGAGTTGTACTTTCTAATTTATTTTAGAATGGACTGTGGTTGTGTCGCCGGAAGAGCTGAAGTGAAGAAGAAAAGAGCAGACCGGGCAAAATTCCCCAGGCCCGATCGATCGGAGTCTCAGACCGATCGATCGGTCAGAAAAGGCATCCAGATATTTGGATGGTTCGATCGATCGGATGCAAAGTCCGATCGATCGGACAGTGTGCACAGATTCGGGAAAGTCTCCAGTTTCTATACGAACTTGTTTCCTTTTGAGACTCTGTTTTCCAGTTTGAGTCCTACTTGTGCACTAAGTCTAAAGCACGAATTTGGGGCTATTTATAGGGTGTTTCTCTCAACCCTAGAAGGTAATCACCACCATCACAACTCTCATTGATCTGAGTCAGAGATATCTTAGAGAGAGTTATTCTTTAGAGCCATTGAGAGATTATTTTAAAGGGCTGCTCTAGAAGGTTGTTGCTGCTTCTACTTTCTTGTAGAAGATTGATCATCTTGGTTGACAAGGTGCGAGGAGATCAAGTAAGGAGAACGGGGCGCGTTGGATGTCGTGTCAGTGGATTCTTTGCAAGAATAACTACAGTCCTTAGGTTGAGGTACAGACTGAGGTAAAGGAGCTTGTGAGTATATCTTGTAACTGTTCGTGAACTCTTGATTTCTGGTTTGTGGTTTTTCTCCCTGGATAGGGTTTCCACGTTAAATATTGTGTCTGCCTTCTTGTGATGTGTGATTGGTAGATAGCTAGTTCTATATTGTCTGATTGGTTTATTTCCGCTGCATTGATTGGTTAAATTAGAACTAGTAATCCATTCTGGTAGCCCCCCCATTGAATTTTCAATTGGTATCAGAGAGGGTTGCACTATTTTATTGTGTTGATCCAAATATTGCTAGAATGGATGTCTACCGAGAAGGCACTTCAACCAATAAGCCTCCTCTGCTGGATGGTTCTAATTATGCTTATTGGAAAACCATAATGGTTGCCTTTGTAAAAGCCATAGATCTGAAAGTATGGAAATCTATTGAGAAAGGCTATTCCTTACCCACTGTCACTACTGATGGGATAATCAGTTTTAAATCTGAAGAACAGTGGACAAAGGATGAAGAATTGGCAGCCACTTGCAACTCTAGGGCTTTGAATGCTATTTATAATGGAGTTAGCATATCTGAGTTTCGTAGAATTTCTACATGCAGTACTGCAAAAGAAGCTTGGGATATTCTGCAGACTGTGCATGAAGGGACTGACACTGTCAAACAGTCGAAACTTCAGAAATTGTATACAGCCTTTGAGACCATAAAGATGGAAGATGATGAAACTTTTGATGAATTTAATTCAAAGCTGAATACAATTGTGAATGATACCATTACTTTGGGAGAACCAATTCCTGAAAATAGAATTGTGAAAAAGATTTTGCGGTCTCTTCCAGAAAGGTTTGATGCAAAGGTTGTGGCCATAGAAGAGAATAAAAATCTGAATATTCTCAAAGTTGAGGAATTAGTTGGCAACCTTCAGACTTTTGAAGCAAACCTAAGAACCAATGGAAAATCAAAATCCAAAGGTGTTACTTTGAGAGCCTCCAAAGAATCATACAAGAAAATTGCTAGTGATTTTGAGTCTGATTCTGAGGAGATTGATCTCCAAGTTGTTGTTGAATTTATGAAGCAATTTCAAGCTTTTATGAAGGGGAAGAAAAGTGATTTGAAAGTCCCTAAAAATTCTGTAAAGAAGAAATTTTCTAAAGCGATTAAATGTTTTGAGTGTCATGGTTATGGACACATTGCTAGTGACTATGCTAACAAGAAACCAAAGAAGAAGGCTTTCAATCTGACTTGGGATGATGATACTTCTGAGGAAGATGATAAAAAATCTGAATCTGAGAAGCCTGATGCTAGCAAAGAAAAATTTATGGCATTCATGGCAACTTTTGTTTCTGCTACTCCATTAGTTTCTGATGAAGGGACTGATCAAGATGTTAGTGAGTCAGAGACAGAACATGATTGGGAAGCTGAATATCATATATTGTTTGCAAAGACCGTGAAGATGCTCAAGATGAATGAAAAAGTGGCTATAAGCTGGAAAGAATCTGAAGAGCTGAATACTTCTTTAAAAGCTGAATTGTCTGAGGCTCGTACAAAAGTGAGTCACTTAGAGGCAGAGAATAACAAATTGGCAGATGAATTGACTGCTGGAGCACAGAAGTGTGTCTTGATTAATCATGATATGGAGACCTTGAAAGCTGAAAATACCGACTTGCAAGGAAGACTCAAGATAGATCTTTCTGAGTTGGAGACAAGCAAGGCTTCACTAAACAGGATGAATGCCGGGTCTAAAAAACTTGATGACATCCTGTGCCATCAAAAGGCAAAGAATATCATGCATGGCATTGGCTACGCTGACAGAGCATCTACATGAAAAGCCAAAGGTAATAATTTTTTGTTCAAAATTTAGTTGTTACTAATTCTGCTGGTCATGTTACAAATACAGATGCCAAGAAGAAGAATGTGCCACGTCCTGAACGTATACCCACTTGTCATCACTGTGGAATTAAAGGACACATTCGACCCCATTACAATAAGCTGCGAAAGTCTCCAAACCATAAGTAATGGAAAAAGCAGAAGGAAGCGTAACCTATGAAAATCAAAGTTGTTTGGGTCAAGAAAGAAGACCTTCCATCTGTATTGGTACACACTATGCTAAACTATCTGAAAATGCAAGTGTGTGTGCCAAAGCCTCATCACCCCTGATCTACAAGATCAAGCCCCCATCCCAATGCTGATACGAAGATCATCTTGAGGGGGAGTCTATTTAGGGGGAGCTGCAGAATCCAGATTGACAGAAGCTGCTTGAACAAAATTATTTGTCAATTGTGGACAAAAAGGGGGAGAATACTGAACCAAGGGGGAGAAACAAGAAAAGATCTACAGGATGCCGAGGATGCTGTTTTTTTAAATTCAATGTATTTTGGGTTTTTCTCTTGGGTAGATCATTTGTATTGTTCTAGGGAATTTTTTCCATGAATTGCCAAAGGGGGAGATTATTAGTATTTTTGTTGGCTATCTCATGGGTCGGACAAAAGTCTGGGTCCATTGAGTTGTATTTTCTAATTTATTTTAGAATGGACTGTGGTTGTGTCGCCGGAAAAGCTGAAGTGAAGAATAGAAGAAAAGAGCAGACCAGGCAAAATTCCCCAGGCCCGATCGATCGGAGTCTCAGAACGATCGATCGGTCAGAAAAGGCATCCAGTTATTTGGATGGTTCGATCGATCGGATGCAAAGTCCGATCGATTGGACAGTGTGCACAGATTCGGGAAAGTCTCCAGTTTCTATACGAACTTGTTTCCTTTTGAGACTCTGTTTTCCAGTTTGAGTCCTACTTGTGCACTAAGTCTAAAGCACGAATTTGGGGCTATTTATAGGGTGTTTCTCTCAACCCTAGAAGGTAATCACCACCATCACAACTCTCATTGATCTGAGTCAGAGATATCTTAGAGAGAGTTATTCTTTAGAGCCATTGAGAGATTATTTTGAAGGGCTGCTCTAGAAGGTTGTTGCTGCTTCTATTTTCTTGTAGAAGATTGATCATCTTGGTTGACAAGGTGCGAGGAGATCAAGTAAGGAGAACGGGGCGCGTTGGATGTCGTGTCAGTGGATTCTTTGCAAGAATAACTACAGTCCTTAGGTCGAGGTACAGACTGAGGTAAAGGAGCTTGTGAGTATATCTTGTAACTGTTCGTGAACTCTTGATTTCTGGTTTGTGGTTTTTCTCCCTGGATAGGGTTTCCACGTTAAATATTGTGTCTGCCTTCTTGTGCTGTGTGATTGGTAGATAGCTAGTTTTATATTGTCTGATTGGTTTATTTCCGCTGCATTGATTGGTTAAATTAGAACTAGTAATCCATTCTGGTAGTCCCCCCATAGAATTTTCATTATGTTACTATGTGCCTTATCAAACAATAAAGGTTTGAGGCTCCAACACCACATTTTATATATCTTTTTGTCTGCTAGTTCAATCTAGAAGTAGAATTCAAGATTGTTTCAAATTCTAGAACTTCTGAAAATGTTATTGGACATCTCAATACTAGTTTTTGTTTTTAATCCATTCGTATTCTTCTTAATATAAAGGCTGAGCTCGATTGAACTCTGCATAGAGAATAGATATATTATGGGTAAAGTTAAGCTTTGCCAAACTTTTGGTGGGAAGGTTCCCTTCTGTTATCTTTTCATCCATTCATTATCAAAAGGTATATTTCGGATGTAGTTTTAGGTTGGAACCGGACAAGTGATCAATTGCATAAAGAAAGTAGGTTTGGCCTTGACAATAATTAATAGAATACAATCAAAGCCAAAAATAAATAAAAAATTTGTTGGGATTTATCAAATTTGAACAGAGGCTATTTTGTGGCACCTAGTCACTCTTCGGGAGTGTAACAAATTTGAGAAGCTAACTTGCTACTTTCAGGGACAATGTGCCTGGGCTTGACTTAAAACTAATCACCTACTTGATGAGAAAACTAGGGCTCACTTGTTCACATAAATTTGAAGACATAGGAATTCTGGTCAAACGAGCTTCAAAAGAGGATTATTAAAGAGTTCAAGGTGGTAATGTATGGGAGCCTGACTTCATTAGGAGTTGAATCACTAAGGGTAATGGCTAGGTATTCATTTCTCATATCCCTTAATTCATTTACCATTGAAGGATAGATAATTTGTTGGTCAATTTTGGACCTTCTTCTTTGTTTCTTCAAGAGAATTTTTCAAAAGGAGGCCCAAGTTTTGCCCAGTTTTCAATTCCAGTTTCCTGGAATTGAATTCCACTTGCAAAATGTATGAACCCCTTTGTGTAAGATATGTCAGGCCAGGCTGAGCTATGAAGCATACAAAGCGCCAGGAAGGGCGCATTGAACTATTCTGGCTGAAATATTATGCTTGGGTCCAGCCCTCATGCCTAAACTTTCAGGCAAAATCCAGCCCAAGTGGGCCAGGCTTGGTTTGTGTTTAGGCTCAATGAGAACCCCACATATGTTATCAGTAACTGGGCTGCAGTAACATTTAAGTCCATGGGCTTTATGAAGGCATGAATGTAATTATGCCCAATAACTAAACACAAACAAACTTCTACCTAGCCTATGAACACAACCACCCTGAGGACTGACTTGTTGGTAGTTTTCATCATTATAGTGTATTGAACTGAGCCAATGGCAAATCTCCGCACAAGTGGATGGATTTTGGAGAACAAAACAATGATATGGATTCATCCTTTGATTTAGTTTAGTGTGTATGAGATTAAACACATTGTTATTTCTTCTAATTATATATTCTTTAGTGCCTCACTTATATGGCCCGCTCTGTTCTGTATTCTTTTTATGTTTATACAATTTTCTATTTTCCAGACATCTTTCATTTTGTGGGGGTTTTTAATTTCTATTTTTTAATAAAATTTAATTAGTATCTTATAAAAGAATTGATATATTTTTTTTCTTTGATTGTTCATAGAAAGAAAAATGTGGTTAAGTAATTCTTGACCTTATTTTAGTCAACAATCTTTGCCTTTGCCCCCCGTGAGAGAAATTCCTGGCTCCGCCAATTCCTAGGGTTGTTGTGCCTTGTATCCTTGCACAAAGCGTGATTCTCTCTATCTCTCTCATGCATAGAAGCACAAATAAGAAAGAAATGTGAGAACTGATTTCAATTCTCTGGTGGGGCTTGGGAGGTTTATGGCAGGGGTCTCTTTTGGCCTCCTGTGGGCCAGAATTTTTTGTGGCAAATTGTAGTATTGGAATCCAGGGCTGGAGATGACAGAGGCAAGGGGAATGGTGGGTCCCAATAGGATCAACTGGGGAGGTATGAACTGATGAGCGTTTGGACTGAGTGGTTTGTGTTTGTTGGGGGGTTTGGTTGTTTCTGTTTTTGCATGATCATAGTTAGTTGGAATGTCTAACGGGCAGGCCAGCTAAAAGAGTTGTGTTTAAGAGGTTGGTGAGATTACACAAGGTAGATTTATTGCTCCTCAGAGTTTCAAACGATACCAATTGCTGACAGCCTTTGGGGAAAGAAAGGCTAATTCTTGTGTTTTTAGTTGGAAATCTATTAATGTGGTCCACAATTAAAATTCAAACAAATTAAAATTTCTTTTGATCTTTGTATTTTAGATGTGTGGGATACAAAAATCTCTCTCTCTCTCTCTCTCTCTCTCTCTCTCTCTCTCTCTCTCTCTCTCCATAAGTTGAAAAATTCTGGCCACAAAACAAAACCCTTGAGATTAAATATTAGAGTTCCTCCTCTACAGTGGGCAAACCAAATATTCAAGCAGTTTTCATCCCAACCTCACAAGTCCCCTCTCTCCTCCTCATCTCAATATGTAAAATGATAAACCTATTTGAGAAACCATATATCTATAAACAAATGAGTTGGAAATGATTTGTATCTTGTATTCTGTGATGTGTATTACATTTATAGACATAATTAGTCTATACAATATGACAAGTCAATCTTTAAAGAATGGAAGCTTTCTACCAAAAGAAAAGAATGTAAGCTGTGTATACATGAGGATGAAATGCAAGATAATATCTAGGATCTAAGGGAAATTCTATATGCACCCATTTTTTTTTTTGCTGAGCACACCTACCTTTTTTTTTTTAAATCACTGCTCATAAAGGAATGCGGGTGTGCTCAGCAAAATATGTGGGTGAATAAATTAGAAAGGTATAGTTATTATTTAAGTACGTTAAATATTAGGTTAATTAATGGTACAAACAAACTTAAAACTGCTATAGATGGTTTTATTTTTGAAGATTTCATTGGTTGTGAACCTTCCACTGCAACTTTTTATTCATTTGCATGCATTAGTGAAACTTAGACCCGTTCGTGATGGACCCAATTTCTTCCGTTCCTCCCCCATCCGTCCCCGGGGTCACTGAAAAGGCCGAATGGAGGGAAGGAGGAGAGAAAGGTGGGTATCAACATTTTTGTACGGGTATACCAGATTTTCTATTCTACTTGAAATTTAGAAATGGTGATCCGGAGATCCACCTTCGCAAGTAGAAAGGAAATTAATGTTTTTTCTAAGTTTCCATTGCACATATATTTAAGAAAAGCGACACGGTTTTTTTTCCTTGTTTGCTGTGAAAGGCGATTTTGCCGTGGAAGGCGATTCACCAATTTCATCAAAATGAAAGACAAGAATTGTGATATTTTGTCTCTTATTTGGAGGTATTTTGAGATCATCCGTACGCTTAGATCGAAGTTTTGATGTCTTCGACACCGCCACCGCCAGGAGCGCCTGTTTGGCTGCCGGAGGAGTGAAGTTAGGCCAAATGATGTTGAAAAGACCCGAAACTTCATGTGAACTCCTCTTTTGGCTGTCTTGCAGGATCTATCAGTTTTCAAGTGATTTTGACAAGATTTGATGCTTGAAGTAACATTGCCCGTTTTTAGTAGGATGCGACTTCATGTAGCTTTTCGATGCTGAAGAGGCAAAGTGACATTTTTGGTGTCAACAACAAGTTACTCTACCCTCGAGCGAAGTGCTTGTGCTGGTTTTCAATTTTTCTAGGGGCCATTTTCGAGCCTAAGTGTTGGAAAATCCGATGTTTTCGCTTCTAATTCTCTAATTGGAAGTCCAATCTGCGAATTATTAGTTGCTACAAGTTATAGTACCCTCGAGCGAGGTGGTCGTGCCGGTTTCTATTTTTCCGGGGTTTGTTTCCCAATCCGGACCACTGGCGGGCCGTGTTCGAGCCTAAGCTTGGAAAATCATTGATTTTAATTTCTAATTCTCTAACCAGCAGTCCTATTTGAGAATCGCCAGTTCCTACAAGTTACACTACCCTTGAGCGATGTGCTCGTTCCGGTTTTTAATTTTTTCAGGTTCCGTTTTTCGTTTCGGACCCCCGGCGGGCCATTTTCGAGCTTAAGCGTTGGAAAATCTTGATTTTCACTTCTAATTCTCTAACCGAGAGTCCTATTTGCGAATCGTCAGTTCCTACAAGTTACTCTATCCTCGAGCAAAGTGCTCGTGCCGGTTTTTGATTTTTTCGAGGGCCGTTTCCCGTTCTGGACCCTCGGTGGGCCATTTTCAAGCTTAAGTGTTGGAAAATCCGATATTTTTGATTTTTTCGAGGGCCGTTTCCCGTTCTGGACCCTCGGCGTGCCATTTTCGAGCTAAGTGTTGGAAAATCCGATATTTTCACCTCTAATTCTCTAATTGGGATCCCTATTTGCGAACCGTTAGTTCCTACAAGTTACTCTACCCTCGAGCAAAGTGCTCGTATTGGTTTTCAATTTTTCCGGAGGCCATTTCCCTTTCCGGACCCTCGGCGGGCTGTTGGAAAATCGTCGATTTTTTCGGGTGCCGTTTCCCGATCCGGGACCCTAGGGGGCCGTTTTCAAGCCTAAGTATTGGAAAAACTTGATTTTCTCTTCTAATTCTCTAACCGGGAGTTCTATTTGCAAACCGTCAGTTCCTACAAGTTACTCTTCCCTCGAGCGAAGTGGTGTTCGTGTCGGTTTCTCATTTTTCAGAGGGTCGTTTCCCATTCCGGACCCCCAGCGGGCCGTTTTCGAGCCTAAGTGTAGAAAAATGCTGATTTTCTCTTCTAATTCTCTAATTAGGAGTCATATTAGCGAACCGTCAGTTCCTACAAGTTACACTACCCTTGAGCGAAGTGCTCGTGCCTGATTTTGATTTTTCTGGGGACTGTTTCCCGTTTCGGACCCCCAGCGGGCCGTTTTCGAGCCTAAGTGTTGGAAAATCCTGATTTTCTCTTCTAATTCTCTAACCAGGAATCCTATTTGCGAACCGTCGGTTCCTACAAGTTACAACACCCTCAAGCGAAGTGCTCGTGCCGGTTTTCACTTTTTCCGAGGTCAGTTTCCCGTTCTGGACCCCCGGCGGGCCGTTTTCGAGCCTATGTATTGGAAAATCCGATGTTTTTGCATCTAATTCTCTAACCGGGAGTCCTATGTGCAAACCGTCAGTTCCTACGAGTTACTCTACCCTCGAGCGAAGTGCTCGTGCTGGTTTCAAATTTTTCCAAAGGGTTGTTTCCCATTCCTAACCCCTGGCTGGTCGTTTTCGAGCCTAAGTGTTGGAAAATCCGGATTATTTAATCTAATTCTCTAATCATGAGTTCTATTAGCGAGCCGTTAGTTCCTACAAGTTACTCTACCATCGAGCGAAGTGGTTGTGCCGATTTTCAATTTTAACGGGATTTTAACGGGGGCCGTTTCCCGTTCCGGACCACTGGCGGGTCGTTTTCGAGCCTAAGTATTGGGAAATCCGATGTTTTCTTTTCTAATTCCCTAACCGGGAGTCCTATTTGCGAACTGTCAGTTGCTACAAGTTACAGTACCCTCGAGCAAAGTGTTCGTGCCAGTTTTTTGAATTTTACGGGGTTTGTTTCCCGTTCCAGACCCCCGGCAGGCCGTGTTCGAGCCTAAGTCATGGAAAATCATCGATTTTCGCTTCTAATTCCCTAACAGGTAGTCGAATTTCATAACCGTCAGTTCCTACAAGTTACACTACCCTCGATTGAAGTGCTCGTGCCTGTTTTCGATTTTTCACGTTTCGGACCCCTGGCTTAAGCATTGGAAAATCCTGATTTTCTCTTCTAATTCTCTAACCGGGAGTCTTATTAGCGAACCATCAGTTCCTACAAGTTACTCTTCCCTCGACCGAAGTGCTCATGCCGATTTTTGCATTTTTTGGGGGCCATTTTCGTGCCTAAGTGTTGGAAAATTCGATGTTTTTTATTCTAATTCTCTAACCGGGAGTCCAATTTGCACCATGTTAGTTGCTACAAGTTACAGTACCCTCGAGCGAGGTGGTCATGCTGGTTTTTTATTTTTCCGGGGTTTGTTTCCCGTTCCGGGCCCCCGGCGAGCCGTGTTCGAGCCTAAGTCTTGGAAAATCGCCAATTTTCACTTCTAATTCTCTATCTGGCTGTCTTATTTGAGAACTGTCAGTTCCTACAAGTTACACTACCCTCTAGTGAAGTGCTCGTTTCGGTTTTCGATTTTTCCAAGTGTCGTTTCCCGTTTAAGACCCCGGCGGGCCTTTTTCGAGCTTAAGTGTTGGAAAATCCTGATTTTCACTTCTAATTCTCTAACCGGGAGTCTTATTTGAGAACCGTTAGTTCCTACAAGTTACTCTATCCTCAAGAAAAGTACTCGTGCCCGTTTTCAATTTTTCCAAGGGCCGTTTCCCATTCTAGACCCCTAGAGGGCTGTCTTCGAGCTTAAGTGTTGGAAAATCCGATGTTTTCGCCTCTTAGTCTCAAACCGGGATTCCTATTTGTGAACCGTCAGTTCCTACAAGTTACTCTACCCTCGAGCGAAGTGCTCGTGCCAGTTTTTTTTTTCTTGGGTTGTTTCCCGTTTCGGACCCTTAGCGGGCCTTTTTCGAGCCTAAGTGTTGGAAAATCCTGATTTTCTCTTCTAATTATCTAACAGGGAGTCCTATTTGCGAACCGTCAGTTCCTACAACTTACAATACCCTCGAGCGAAGTGCCCGTGCCAGTTTTCACCTTTTCCGAGGTCAGTTTCGCATTTTGAACCCCCGGCGGGCCGTTTTCAAGCTATCTATTGGAAAATTCGATGTTTTGGCATCTAATTCTCTAACCAGGAGTTCTATGTGCGAACCGTAAGTTCATACAGGTTACTCTACCCTCGAGCGAAGTTCTTGTGCTGGTTTCAAAATTTTCCAATGGTTGTTTCCCATTCCTAACCCCCGACATGCCGTTTTTGAGCCTAAGTGTTGGGAAATCCTGATTATTTCATCTAATTCTCTAATCATGAGTTCTATTAGCGAACCGTTATTTGCTACAAGTTACTCTACCATCGAGCGAAGTGGTCGTGCCGGTTTTCGATTTTTCCGGGGGCCGTTTCCCGTTCCAGACCCCTGGCGGGCTGTTTTCGAGCCTAAGTCTTGGAAAATATGATATTTTCTTTTCTAATTCCCTAACTTGGAGTCCTATTTGCGAGCTGTCAGTTGCTACAAGTTACAGTACCCTCGAGCAAAGTGCTCGTGCCAGTTTTTGAATTGTATGGGGTTTGTTTCCCGTTCCAGACCACTGGCGGGCCATGTTCGAGCCTAAGTCCTGGAAAATCATCGATTTTCGCTTCTAGTTCCCTAACAGGCAGTCGTATTTCAGAATTGTCAGTTCCTACAAGTTACACTACCCTCGATCGAAGTGCTCGTGCCCGTTTACGATTTTTCCCGTTTCGGACCCCTGGCTTAAGTGTTGGAAAATCCCGATTTTCTTTTCTAATTCTCTAACCGGGTGTCTTATTAGCGAACCATTAGTTCCTACGAGTTACTCTTCCCTTGACCGAAGTGCTTGTGCCGGTTTTTGAATTTTTCGGGGGCCATTTTCGTGCCTAAGTGTTGGAAAATCCGATGTTTTCGCTTCTAATTCTCTAACCAGGAGTCCAATTTGCACCATGTTAGTTGCTACAAGTTACAGTCCCCTCGAGCGAGGTGGTCATGCTAGTTTTTTTTATTTTTCGGTCGTTTGTTTCCCGTTCCGGGACCCCACGAGCCGTGTTCGAGCCTAAGTCTTGGAAAATCGTCGATTTTCACTTCTAATTCTCTATCCGGCTGTCCTATTTGAGAATCGTCAATTCCTACAAGTTACACTACCCTCGAGCGAAGTGCTCGTTCCAGTTTTTTATTTTTCCAAGTGTCGTTTCCCATTTAAGACCCCCGGCGGGCCGTTTTCGAGCTTAGGTGTTGGAAAATCCTGATTTTCACTTCTAATTCTCTAACCGGGAGTCCTATTTGTCAACCGTTAGTTCCTACAAGTTACTCTATTCTCAAGAAAAGTACTCGTGCCGGTTTCCGATTTTTCCGAGGGCCGTATCCCATTCTCGACCCCCAGAGGGCTGTGTTCAGCTTAAGTGTTGGAAAATTCGATGTTTTCGCCTTTAAGTCTCAAACCGGGATTCCTATTTGTGAACCATCAGTTCCTACAAGTTACTCTACCCTCGAGTGAAGTGCTCGTGCTGGTTTTATTTTTTTCTGGCGGCCGTTTCCCATTCCGGACCCCCCGGCGGGTCGTTTTCAAGCCTAAGAGCTCGAAAATCATCGATTTTCGCTTCTAATTCTCTAACTGGCAGTCCTATTTACAAACCGTCATTTGCTACGAGTTACACTGCCTCGAGCGAAGTGCTCGTGCCGATTTTCGATTTTTTTTAGCGCCATTTCCCGTTCCGGACCCCCGGTGGGCCGTTTTCAAGCCTAAATGTTTGAAGATCCTGATTTTCTCTTCTAATTCTCTAACCGGGAGTCTTATTTGCTAACCGTCAGTTCCTAGAAGTTACTCTACCCTCGAGCGAAGTGCTCGTGTCAGTTTCCATTTTTTCTAAGGGCCGTTTCCCATTTCGGACCCCGACGGGCCGTTTTCGAGCCTAAGTGTTAGAAAATCCTAATTTTCTCTTCTAATTCTCTAACTATGAGTCTTATTAGCGAACCTTTAGTTCCTACAAGTTACTCTACCCTCGAGCGAAGTGCTCGTGTCGGTTTTCGTTTTCTCCGGGGGCCGTTTCCCGTTTCGGACCCCCAACGGGCCATTTTCGAGCCTAAGTATTGGAAAATCTTGTTTTTCTCTTCTAATTCGAGTTTAATTTGTGAACCGTCAGTTCGTACAAGTTACTTTACCCTCGAGTGAAGTGCTCGTGCCAGTTTTTGATTTTTCCGAGGGCGGTTTCCCATTCTGGACCCCTGGCGGGTTGTTTCGAGCCTAAGTGTTTGAAAATCCGATGTTTTCGCATCTAATTTTCTAACCGGGAGTCATATTTGCGAACCGTCTGTTCTTACAAGTTACTCTACCCTCGAGTGAAGTGGTCATGCCGGTTTTCAATTTTTTCGGGGGCTGTTTTCTATTCTGGAACCCCGGCGGGCTGTTTTCAAGCCCAAGTGTTAAAAAATTCTACATGTTCGCTTCTAAGTCTCTAACCGAGAGTCCTATTTGCGAACCGTCAGTTCCTACAAGTTACTCTACCCTTGAGCAAAGTGCCCAGCAAGTCGTTTTCGAGCCTCTAAGTGTTGGAAAATTTTAAGTTTTCGCTTCTAATTCTCTAACCGGGAGTTCTTTTTGCGAACCGTCAGTTCCTACAAGTTTCAATACCCTTGAGCGAAGTGTTTGTTTTAGTTTCAGAATTTTCCGGGGTTTGTTTCCCGATCTGGACCCCTGGCGGGCCATTTTCGAGCCAAAGTGTTGGAAAAACGTCGATTTTCACTTCTAATTTTCTAACTGGTAGTCCTATTTGCGAACCGTCATTTCCTACAAGTTACACTGCCCTCGAGCGAAGTGCTCGTTCCGGTTTTTGATTTTTCTGGGGGTCGTTTCCCGTTCCAGACCCTCGGCAGGTCGTTTTCGAGCCTAAGTGTTGGAAAGTCCAGATTTTCTCTTCTAATTCTCTAACTGAGAGTGCTATTTGCGAACCGTAAGTTCCTATAAGTTACTCTACCCTCGAGCAAAGTGCTCGTGCTGGTTTCCAATTTCTTAGAGGGCCATTTCCCATTCCGAACCCCCGGCGAGCCATTTTCGAGCCTACATGTTGGAAAATCCTGATTATTTCATCTAATTCTTTAATTGGGAGTCTTATTAGAGAACCGTGAGTTCCTTCAAGTTACTTTACCCTTGAGCAAAGTGGTTGTGCCGGTTTTTGATTTTTTCGGGGGCCGTTTCCTGTTCCGCACCCCTGGAAGTCTTGTAAAATCTGATGTTTTCTCTTCAAATTCCCTAACCGGGAGTCCTATTTGCGAACCGTCAGTTGCTACAATTTACAGTAACCTCGAGCGAAGTGCTCGTGATGGTTTTTGAATTTTACGGGGTTAGTTTCCCGTTCCGGACCCTTGGCGGGGCCGTGTTCGAGCCTAAGTCTTGGAAAATCATCGATTTTCTCTTCTAATTCTCTAACCGGTAGTCCTATTTGAGAACCGCAAGTTCCTACAAGTTACATTACCCTCGAGCGAAGTGCTCGTGCCCGTTTTTTATTTTTCCGGGTACCGTTTCCCGTTTCGGACCCCCGGCTTAAGTGTTGGAAAATCCTAATTTTCTCTTCTAATTATCTAACTGATTGTCTTATTTTCGAACCGTCAGTTCCTACAAGTTAGTCTACCCTCGAGAGAAGTGCTCGTGGCGGTTTTTTATTTTTCCGATGGCCATTTCCCATTTCGGACCCCCGACGAGCCATTTCCGAGCCTAGATATTTGAAAATCTTGATTTTTTCTTCTAATTCTCTAATAAGGAGTCTTATCATCAAACCGTCAGTTCCTAAAAGTTGCTCTACCCTCGAGCGAAGTGGTTGTGCCGATTTTCAATTTTTTCGGGGGCCGTTTCTTGTTCCACACCCTTGGCGGGCCGTTTTCAAGCCTAAGTCTTGTAAAATCCAATGTTTTCTCTTCTAACTCCCTAATCGGGAGTCCTATTTGCGAATCGTCAGTTGCTACAATTTACAGTACCCTCGAGCGAAGTGCTCGTGATGATTTTTGAATTTTACGGGGTCAGTTTCCCATTCCGGACCCCCAGTGGGCCATGTTCGAGCCTAAGTCCTGGAAAATCATCGATTTTCGCTTCTAATTCTGTAACTGACAGTACTATTTGAGAACCGTAAGTTCCTACAAGTTTCACTACCCTCAAGCGAAGTGCTTGTGCCTGTTTTCGATTTTTCCGGGTGCCGTTTCCCGTTTCGGACCTCCGGCTTAAGTGTTGGAAAATCCTATTTTTTTCTTCTAATTCTTTAACCGAGTGTATTATTTACGAACCGTCAGTTCCTACAAGTTACTCTACGCTCGAGCGAAGTGCTTGTGCTGGTTTTTGATTTTTCCGATGGCCATTTCCCATTCCGGACCCTCGGCGGGCCGTTTCCGAGCCTAAGTATTTGAAAATCCTGATTTTTTCTTCTAATTCTCTAGTAAAGAGTCGTATTAGTGAACCGTCAGTTCCTACAAGTTACTCTACCCTCAAGCGAAGTGCTCGTGCCAATTTTTGATTTTTCTAGGGGCCATTTTCGAGCCTGTGTTGGAAAATCCGATGTTTTCACTTCTAATTCTCTAAACGGGAGTCCAATTTGCGAATTCTTAGTTGCTACAAGTTACAATACCCTCGAGCGAGGTGGTCGTGCCAGTTTTTGATTTTTTCGGGGTTTGTTTCCCGTTCCAAACCCCCGGCGGGCAGTGTTCGAGCCTAATTCTTGGAAAATCGTCGATTTTCACTTCTAATTCTCTAACCGGCAGTCCTATTTGAGAACCGTCAGTCCTACAAGTTACACTACCCTCGAGGGAAGTGCCATTCTGGTTTTCAATTTTTTCGAGTTTCGTTTCCCGTTCCGGACCCTTGGCGGGCCTTTTTCGAGCTTAAGTGTTGGAAAATCCTGATTTTCACTTCTAATTCTCTAACCAGGAGTCCTATTTACGAACCAGTAGTTCCTACAGGTTACTCTATCCTAGAGCAAAGTGCTCATGCCAGTTTTTAATTTTTCCCAGGGCCGTTTTCGAGCTTAAGTGTTGGGAAATCCGATGTTTTCGCCTCTAATTCTCTAACCAACATTCCTATTTGCGAACCATTAGTTCGTACAAGTTATTCTACGCTTGAGCGAAGTGCTCGTGCTGGTTTTCAATTTTTTCGGGGGTTGTTTCCCTTTCGGGACACCCGGCGGGCCGTTTTCCAGCCTAAGTGTTGGAAAATCGTTGATTTTCGCTTCTAATTCCCTAACCGGCAGTCCTATTTGCTTTAAGACCCAGTCCCGAGTGAGCTCGATTAGCATTAATTAAGTCGTATTTTAGTTCTAAGTGTGATTAATAGATTTTGGTTAAGTGGGGATTAGAATAGCTTTTGATATAGCTTTGGGGAATTTTGAGTGCCTTTGTGACTAATGGGGCCCTTTGGGGGTTCTTTTAATGACTTTGCATTTACTTTGGGGATTATCTAAGATTCTTGTGTTTGATTATTTTAATTCTATTTTACTTGTCTTGTTAATCCCTACAACTTTTATGTTGATCCCGTACCCATTCGAAACCCCGAAACCCGACTTCCTAGCATTGAGGGCAAAACAGTCATTTTACACTAAATCTGTACCCAAAATTTGATATTCCCGAAACCCGCGAAATATATACTTTTTGAAAACTAGATATTTCAACGATCACTTTTCTTTTATTCGTCGAATTCGTTCGAAGCCCCGATAAACATGATTTTATAGCCCATGAAGGATTCTAGTGGTGGGACCCAACTCCAGTTTTCTATAAAAGGAGAACTCTCTCTTTCCATTTCCCTTTTCTAGCTCAAACCACTAACTAGGGTTTCCCTTTCCCTTTTCCTTCTTCTCTTGCTCTTACCCCACCAAATCCACCACCAATCTTGCACAAATTGAGAGGTTGAGATCATCATCTTCTTCCTCACCACCATCGCTTTCCATTGATACCATTTTTAGAGAAGACCCTCCATTTCAAGACACTTTTTGAGCTCTCCTTGCCCATTTGGAGAACCTACAAGTAAGTAATCCTCCCCATCTCTTAGATTTGTGTTCATTTGGCCTTGAAGAGGTTCCATTTTCATTATTGTAAGGTTTCCCTTTATATTTCTTGTTTTGACCCATTTAGGGTTTGCTTTTTTTTTTTGGGGATTTTGGTTCAGAGCTTGGATTCTTGGCTTGAAGGAGTGTTAGAGCTTGTTATTGATTAGCTTGGACCCAAGGCAAGTGGATGATTTGATTTTTATGAGTTTTCAATGGTTTTATAAGAAATGTGGTTGATTTTATTGTTTTCCCATACATGCTTATTTATTGCTTTGACTTGAAATGAATGCTCATGAAGAGCCTTGATAGTGCATTTATTGTCATAGAAATGTATTGGTTCATGACATTCAATTTTCTCTTATTTTATCTCAAATGTACTCTTGTGTGTAGTGGTTTCCTTCCCTTATTTCTTTATATTTGGATGTGATATTGTTGGAGGAAGATGGAATGGATGCTGTAGGAGATTTGATGTTGATTTGGATGGAGTTTTGGAACTCATCATTTGGTGTTTAAAGGAGGTTGTAAAAGGAAGAGAAACAGAGGAGAAGAACTGTCCCGAAACCAGTTTCTGGACAGTTCGCTCGAGCGAACTTGACAGGTTGCTCGAGTGAAGTGTCCAGAAAAGGATTCGTGTCATTCCAGTGGGCAGTTCGCTCGAGCGGACCCCTTTGTCGCTCAAGCGAACCCTCCCAGAACTCGTGCCAGAGAGTGGTTTGTTCGAGCGAACTGAACTTTCGCTCCACCCAACCTGATGCTGGATGAGTTCGCTCGAGCGACCTCAATTCCGGTTCGCTCGAGCGATATGCTGTCGGTCAATGGCTATGTTTGGGACAATGATGAATTGTTTAAACGTTTTGGGACTATTCATTGAGAACCCCTCTATGTCAGGGACATTTACTTGGCAATGTATGAGGCCATTTAAGAAAGAAACCACATCACGAAGATTTAATTTGAAGTTTTGAGAATCCTAAGGTTTATAAGGAGCCCGGAATGTTTCCAAACTCAAAGAGTACCAAGTTGTATTAAATCGACATACGGGACCCCTATTCAGCTTAAACAAATCTTGAACCCCAATACTTGTCTTGAGATTTCGAAAGTTCATTTGTATTTCATTATTCCCGAATTTGCACTCCCGAAAATATTGAAATTGAAATTATAGCATTTTTCTAATCCCGATAAGCATGCCCCGATTGATATGACAGTTGTGCCTTTGAGCACCCCCGTCCCGTTTATTTATGTACTTGCACTTGATGCATTTCATACATGTTTTGATCTTGTCATTTGACCTATGAGCCGGCACCACTAACTTTGATAACCTTGTTGGTCTGCTCCACTGACTTGGAGATCCCCCTCTTGTCCCGCCAGCCGCAGTTTGGATCCCGCTACCCAGTTATTACCGTGGTCTTGTCCCGATACCCCGGGTTGCTACCATGGTTCCCAATGCTAGGCTCGCTACCGTGGTCATGTCCCATATATTATATATATGTATATATTTTGTTGTTTCTCCTCACCTCGTGTAACTGAGATCAACGCCTTGATATTGCTCTGTCACTTTGGTGATAGAGGACTTAGCTTCGTGTGGTTACCATCTTGTTTGTTTCTCATTTCCTTGGTTACCTTTATATGTTTTACAACGCATACTTGTATTTGAATAAATGATTTATCTCTTTTATGAAAATTTTTATTTAAACAAGTTTAAATGCTTTTGAAGGTAAATTCATTTATTGTTATATTGTTATGTCTTTTCACCCGTTTACCAAACCGTCGTGTTTGACCTATTCTTTGGTACTCAGGTCTGGACATTGTCTACCCTGAGGCGGAGCTTGAGGACGCGGTCGGTGAACCGCAACGCCTAGTTGAGTGGCATGCTGATGATGTCGTTTAGACATTTGATTCCTTTGAGAGACGTAACATTTTGGGAACATTTAACCATTCTTTTGGGGATTTGTATTTTGCCTATATTTGCCTTTGTTGGCCTCTATTTTTGGGAATGTAACTAAATGATCTTTTGTATAAACTTCAACTTTTCTTTTGGGAAAGCTCTAATGATCATTGCTCATTTTGATACTTGGTTTAAATATATGATTTTATCTTGTAACTAGAATTGAAATTATCAATTTGATTTGCTACACGCTTCCGCACTTAACAGAAATATTTATGTTGTTTTAATATCCTTACCGCGGACACCTGTGAGAAATTAAATAAATGTTCAACACCATTACAAGTCCTGATCCCGGATTAGGACCTCGGTAGCCCCGTCCGGGGTCATGATATTTTCAAACTGTCAGTTCCTACGAGTTACACTACCCTCGAGCGAAGTGGCCGTGTCGATTTCCGATTTTTTGGGGGGCCATTTCTCATTCCGGACCCCCGGCGGGCCGTTTTCAAGCCTAAGTGTTGGAAAATCCTGATTTTCTCTTCTAATTCTATAATCGGGAGTCCTATTTGTGAACCATCAGTTCCTACAAGTTACTCTTCCCTCGAGTGAAGTGCTCGTGTCGGTTTCTGATTTTTCCAAAGGCTATTTCCCATTCCGGACCCCCAGCGGGCCGTTTTCGAGCCTAAGTGTTGGAAACTCCTGATTCTCTCTTCTAATTCTCTGACTAGGAGTCCTATTAGTGAACCATCAGTTCCTACAAGTTACTCTACACTCTAGCGAAGTGCTCGTACCGATTTTTAATTTTTCTGGGGGTTGTTTCCCATTTCGGACCCCCGGCGGGCCGTTTTCGAGCCTAAGTGTTGGGAAATCCTGATTTTCGCTTCTAATTCTCTAACCGGGAGTCCTATTTCTGAACCGTCAGTTCCTATAAGTTACAATACCCTCGAGCGAAGTGCTCATGCCGATTTCCAATTTTTCCTTGGGCGGTTTCCCGTTCTGGACCCTCGGCGGGCCGTTTTTCTAGCCTAAGTGTTGGAAAATCCGATGTTTTCGCATCTAAATCTCTAACGGGAGTCCTATTTGTGAACTGTCAGTTCCTGCAAGTTACTCTGCCCTCGAACGAAGTGCTCGTGCTAGTTTCAAATGTTTCAAAGGGCCGTTTCCCATTCCTAACCCCCGGCGGGCTGTTTTCGAGCCTAAGTGTTGGAAAATCCTAATTATTTCATCTAATTCTCTAATCGGGAGTTCTATTAGTGAACCGTCAGTTCCTACAAGTTACTCTACCCTCGAGCGAACTGCTCGTGCCGGTTTTTTATTTTTCTAAGGGCCGTTTCCCGTTCCGGACCCTCGGCGGGACGTTTTCGAGCCTAAGTGTTGGAAAATCCTCTGTTTTTGCTTCTAATTCTCTAATTGGGAGTCTTATTTGCGAAACGTCAGTTCCTACAAGTTACTCTACCCTCGAGCGAAGTGCTCGTGTCGGTTTCCAATTTTTTCGGGGGTTGTTTCTCGGTCCGGAGCCTCAGTGGGCCGTTTTCGAGCCTAAGTTTTGGAAAATCCGATGTTTTTACTGCTAATTTTCTTTCTGGGAGTCGTATTTTCGAACCGTCAGTTCCTACAAGTTACTCTACCCTTGAGTGAAGTGCTCGTGCCGGTTTTTTTTTTCCTGGGGTGTGATCTGATTTGGTTATAGTAGTTTTGTGTCATGGAAGTGGGTGAGTGGGTTGATCGATTGCTGGATGTGTCATGTATTTAATGGTGTTGTAATCAGATAGATGAGATAGGAAAAAAAACTTATTTCTTCTTCATCTTCTTAAGGAGGTAGACTGCCTCCAGCAGGCCAATTATTTAACCATTCCTCGTCGCAGGAAATTGCACGCAACTGTAATGTTTGTTGCTTTTGTTGTTGGTAATAATAGTGTGGAAGTTTTGGGATTCTTGTTCCTGTTCTGTAGATGATTGGTGTTTTGGAGTTGTGCTTGAAGGATTTGTTTAGGGTACTAAGAGCTTTGTGATTTTATTTGCAATTGATGTTTGTTTAGACTTTAGAGGTCAAGGGATTAGGGTTAAGAGGTGTAATTTCCTCAATCTGATTATTCTTTATTTTCTTGCCATTTAACTCTTGAAGAAAAAAAAGAAAAAAAGAAAAACATGCCCATTGGGTCATCTCATATGTACACTTGAGATATGAGATGTTGTTTTATGGTTTTGTTTAGATGCATCAGAGCGGATATTTTGGCACAATGGATGGTTATCTCTTCCCCATATTGTATGTTGGGTCGCAAAGAAATCAGATATTGTATCTGGTAGGGTTTTGGTTTTCTGTGTTTTCTGGCCTGAATCAATTAATATTGGTTTTGATGTTGGTACTGATTTGCAGACCGAGTTAGATTTCTGATTTCTAAACCAGAAACAAGGCAGGAGCACATGCTGGGGGGAAGATCCAACTGGAACATGCTAAGTCAAAATCTCTAAACCGAGGATGTTAGATGCTGGGGGGAAGATCCAGCTGGAACATGCTTAGTCAAAATCTCTAAATAAGCATGGTTGCAGTAAGCCAACAACCAATTTGGTCCTCATTTCCCCAGGATTGGATGTCGCTGCCTTATCCGGGATAGGGACTAAGGAAAATGATGATGTTCGAATAAATGGTTGATGCCATAAGACATATAATATATTGGTTAATACGTCCACGGGTCAATGAAGAATAAGATACTACCCGTGCACATGATTTCCCACAGGTGTCCGTGGTGAGGATATCCCATCAACATAACATTTGTTTAAGTGCGGAAGCGTGTAGTAAATCAAACATTTAATCCAACTCTTGCCATAAGATGATAATATATGTATAAACAAAGTATCAGAATGAGCAATGATCATTAGTGTTTTCCCAAAAGAAATGTTAAAGTTTATACAAAAGATCATTTAATTACATTCCCAAAAATAGAGGCCAACAAAGGCCAATACAACCCAAAGTATAATTCCCGAAAGAATGGTTAACCACGATCCCCAAAATGTATTGCATCTCGAGGCAACCAAATGTCTACATGACATCATCGACATGCCACTCAACTAAGCGCTGCGGTTCACCGACCGCCTCCTCAGGCTCCGTCTCAGGATAGATAATGTCTGGACCTGAGTACCAAAGAAATGGATCAGACACGACGATCTAGCAGGTGGGTGAAAGGATATAACAATATAACATTAACTGAATTTACCTTGGAAACCATTTAAACCTGTTTAAACAAGAAATTCCATGGAAGAAAGAATTCATTTATTCAAAAACATATATGCAGTGTAAACCAAGTAAAGGTAACCAAGGAATTGGGAAACAAGCAAGATGACAACCATACAAAGCTAAGTCCTCTATCACTGAAGTGACAAGTGTTAGGAATTTTGTAGATTGCAATTTGATGGATGCATAATCATTCTAGCATCATTTGATTTACACACTTGCATTGGTTTTAAATAAACTTGAAATCTTGTTTTATTCATGCATTGCTTTTAAGATTTGTAAAAGTATTGATTTATGCATGATTTGTCTTTCTATCTTGGACGCATTTGATTTAGAAAAGAGTTTTCAAGAAATCAAGCAAGCCTTTGTTTTAAAAGTTTTGAATCTTTTTAGGCTTTTTATGTCATGTTTTAAAAACCATTAGAATCTTTAAAACATGTTTTCCAAGCTTGATTTAGTGGCCAAAAGGTCCCCCAAAGAAATACCTTTAAAATGTGAAAAGTTGGAATTTTTGCAAAAAGGGGAGTGGCCCAGCAGTGTCGCCGGTCGACCGGCGCAGAGGTCCCGGTCGACCGGGAACACTGCAGCAGAAAATGGCCTGCACACCAACGGTCAGAAATCCGACCGTTGTGTGTTCCCGGTCGACCGAGGCCTGTGTGCCGGTCGACCAAGGACTAGCCGTTGGGCATTTTTTGCTATAAATATGAGTTCTTTCCCTTGCCAAAAGTTGGGAATTTTAAGCCCCTCCTTGAGAGGTATTGAGGCATATCAAAAGGGAAAAGAACCAAGGGATGAAGGGGATGATTAGGAAAGCTAAAGCTTGGATTAATGAAGTTAAACCGCCAAGTAGGCTCTTCCTTCCTTAATCATATGTTTTCATGCTTTTGTTTTATTTTTGGTAAATCATTTCTAGCACGTTAAACTATGTTTGTGTTGTGTCCTTAACATGTGTTATGTTTTGAGTTGATTTATTGTTTTGGATACAACACCATATGATTCAATCCAAGTAGTACTTAACTTTGGTAAATCTAAGTAGATCATGTTAATGGAAAAATCTTTGAAATCATATGTAACATGATCCATATACTTGGTTGAATCTTTGGTTGTTGTTTTCCATCATAAGAACATCTCTTTCAAAACTAACTTATGTTTTGGATTCAACTTCTTTACAAATCATATGTTTTCATGTTTTGTTTTATCTTTGATAAATCTTAGTAGCATGTTAACCTATGATGTGTTGTATCCTTAGCATGTCTTATACTTTGAATAGATCTATTATTTTGGATGCATCACCATTTGATTCAATACAAGTAGTACTTAATCTTTGGTAAATCTAAGTAGATCATGTTAATGGAAACATCTTTGAAATTAGATGTAACATGATTCATATACTTGATTGAATCTTTGGTTGTTGTTTTCCATCATAAGAAAATCTCTTTCAAATGTATCTTATGTTTTGGATTCAACATCATTACATATCATATGTGTATTATTGTTTTAAAGTTTCACAACTTGCATCACTTTGATAGGTAAATCATTTTCAAGTTGTATTTATAATTACATATGATTTGTCCCCTATTTTCAATCAAATCTATTTTTATGTTTTGAGCTTCATTGGTGATTTGATTGACATCCCTATGCATCACATGTTTAGAGCTAATCCATTTCATACAACTTGTGTAACTTTGATATCATTAACAAGTTGTTACCTTTAACATGTGATTGCATTACTTCCTCAATCATAAATGTTTTATGAGCTAAAACTTTCAAAAGCCTTAGGCATACATTTATGAAGTTTCATTTTCAAAATGATTGAGGACCACACACACACACTTCATATACTTTCATCTTTGCATTCATAGTGTGAGTGTGTATTAGTTTTTCACTTCCATATCCGCCTAATTAAGAGGCATTGTAATGAGCTTAATAGAGTCTCCATCAAGTGTATGTAAGACACTAACTTAGTGAGATAACCAACCTTGTGGTTGAAGAGGTTATTGCTTAGCCTATAAAAGCATAATGTATAGGTTGATGTTAAGCCTTGAAAAACATCAATGTAAAGGTTATTGCTTAGCCTTGAAAAGCATATTGTAAAGGTTATTGCTTAGCCTATTGAAAACCATAAATAGTGGAAATCCGGTGGGGTGTTGGTTCACAAGCCGGTAGTGGATGTAGGCATTGAGGCCGAACCACTATAAATCCTTGTGTGATGGTGCTTGCTTTGTGGTGATTATTTTGTTATCTTCCGCATCTTGTTTGTTTAATCATCACATGTGACTAGTTTGTTTTAAAGAAGTTAAAATTGTTAAAATTGGTCATAAAAGAAGCTCACCCTATTCACCCCCCCCCCCTCTAGGGTTCGGATCCCCGAGGACTTTCAATTGGTATCAGAGCGGGTTACTCCATTTTAGGGCTTAACAACCCGGAGTTGATCCTTGCTAGATTTGAACCCTAGTATTGTGTTTTATTGCATATCTTTTTAAAGATTTCCACTATGATTGAAAATGAAAATTTTCCCTAGCCTCATTGCACCACTCTAAGACCTTTTTAAGTCATATCTTTAAGAGTTGGTGAGTCCTCTAAGTGATCTCTCAAGGACATCCTTTTCAAGACCTTAGGTGAATCTTCATTGGTACTCATTTAGAGTAACCTTTAGGCCTTGATACCCCTAGACCAACCTACTCTTTTTAGTTATATCTATTTGTTGGTCTTTGTACATTCGCATTTTGTTGCTTTATAGTCACATCTTTTAAAATGCAATGTTTCTTTGTGATCATTTGATTTTGTATTCATGAACTTCTAAGTTATATCTCATGGTTTTCAAAATCCTTTGATTGCAATAATTTCATGATGGATTTGCATTTTGTTCATATAGTCATATCTCTTGTAGTGCATATCTATTCATGATCAATTGATTGTGATTACAAAAGCTTTGTTAGCTAGATTTTTTCATGATCAATTGATGTTGGAAAATCATTTGATGGATGTCATAGTTAGATCCTTTTTGCATATCAAATGATTTGAAGCAATTTTAGTTTTCCATTGAGTTTTCAAAGTAATATCTCTTGGTATGGAAAATTTGTGAGTGTCTATTGTTTTACAAATTGAAAATTTACAATAGTACACTTCTTGTTTTTCAATATCACTTGCTCTTAATTCTAAATGATTCTTTAATGGAATTTCAAATATTGAAGTGATTTGAGAAACCTTGGAAAATGTTCTAAGCTTTATTGGTTGTATTTTTAGAAGCATTTTCCTTGAATTTATTTCCTTGTGCTTAATTATGATTACATCATTTGGAAGGAAATAATGTTTACAAACAATTTGCATCTTTTGCTCATTGAGTTACATTCTTTATGCAAATTGATTTTGTTGTCTTACATTGCATGGTTGGATATGGTTTCATTGATTTGCATGTTTGTGCCTAACTTGGTATATTTTCATTAATGCAAATTAATGATTGTTTATGTGCTTTATAGTAAAATCTTTTGTTTTATTATCATTTGAGCCTAATAAGTACATTTGTGATTTAATGTGCTAAGTTCATTTGGTATAGACCTCATATCCTTTTTCATTGCATTGTAAGCTTACATTTGCTAAGAGTAGAGATGTTACATGATAGATTGATACCTTTAACTCCATACCTTCTTGTGCTCACATAGTTATATTTTTATTGATGATATGGTATGAGTTAGATCTTGAGTGTTGATTGATCCTCTCTATGCAAATGTCAAATCGTTCTATGTATGGTTGTGGTATTTATTATATTTGTTGAAACCATACTAGAACTCAAATCCATCCTCTATGCTTTCTAGTCATTTCTTTTTGGATGGTTATGATGTTGATTCATGTATTGTCTCTAAGTGATATCTTCCTTATACATGTTTCAACTTCATGGTAGTGTTCTTAATCATATGAAACTCTTTGAAACCCATTTCTCATATTTCTATATGTTTGATGGATATCTTAGATGTTGAATTCATATGATTTTGACACTTTGGAAATTGCATGCTTTACCAAGTCATATCTTTTTGCATTGCAATTTCTCTTGTTCATCACTATGCTCAATAGTCATATCTTTAAAAGTGATGAATATGCATTTATGATGCTTGATGGATTTTTGTGTTTGCCACATTCTTGCTCTTTATCATGTTATCAAATTCAATTGGTTTCAATTGGTATAATGTTTGATTGATTTGATTTCTTGTGAATGTGATAAACCTTGTGCGCATTGGATTGAACTTGATAAGTTATATGTTTGTTCCATGTCACACACCATTAGCATCATAATGTTCATGTTGCCACCTCTTTTGCTCATATAGGTATATCTCATGACCACCATGTTTATGTGTTCATAATATTGGTTGGTTATTAGTTGAGGTTGGCTTCATGTTTGAATGTCATTTCACTCATCTTGCACTTTAATAGTCATATTTATTGATTGAATGAAATGATTTTCAAAACCTTCATAGCATATGCTTTCCATAGTTAGATTAGTTGATGCTATGATTAATAAACCCCATTGCTTCATGGATAGCTCTAATTTGGATTTTTCCTAATAGTTATACTTTTAAATCCATTTTAGAGTGATTGATTTAATAGTCATATCCTTAAATCTCAATTGGTATTCTTTGTTTTTCCAATTGGTATCCATGATTGCTTTGCTCATTAGACCTAGCTCTCTTTTGGTAATTTGATCATATTGTGCTCTATAGTTATATGAATCTAATCATTCTCTTGAAGTTGACCCTCAATTGGTTAAACCATCTTCTTCTTGCACCTAATAGTTAAATCTTTGTCAAAAGTTTGACAAAAGAAGAGAATGGATTGAGGGGGAGTGTAAACCTTCATAGGAAGAATTAGTTTTGATCAAATTCACCCTTGGATTGCCCTTGAGCCCTTAGAGACAACTTCCATACATGATAGCCTGTTATGTATTTCATTTTCGATTTCATTTGTTAACAGGTGCTACTAAAGGTATTTTCCTTATTTCATGTGTGTAGGTACCTTTGTAATTTAATGGCAAAGGGGGAGAAATTATGCAAGTTCTCAAAAGGGTAAAGAGAATGTCCAAGCTTCCTAAGGGGAGGTTTTTGTATGATCTTCTACAGGGGAGAGAATACATACCTTGCCAAAGGGAGAAAGAGGCATGGTCAAAGGGGGAGAGCAAATAGAAGAAAGAAAGCTTGGAGCTAAAGAGATGCTTGGATAAAGAAAGAAAGCTTAAAGAATATTTAAGCACCAAACATCATGAAGAATGAAGATTGAAGCCCAAGAGCCCAAGCTAAGAGAAGAAGCATCCAAGAAGATTTCAAGCCTTGTCCAGCTGAGGGGGAGCTGAAGACTAAGTGTGTAATTTCAGTGGTGAGTGTGTTTGCCATCAAATTGCAAAGGGGGAGATTGTTAGGAATTTTGTAGATTGCAATTTGATGGATGCATAATCATTCTAGCATCATTTGATTTACACACTTGCATTGGTTTTAAATAAACTTGAAATCTTGTTTTATTCATGCATTGCTTTTAAGATTTGTAAAAGTATTGATTTATGCATGATTTGTCTTTTTATCTTGGATGCATTTGATTTAGAAAAGAGTTTTCAAGAAATCAAGCAAGCCTTTGTTTTAAAAGTTTTGAATCTTTTTAGGCTTTTTATGTCATGTTTTAAAAACCATTAGAATCTTTAAAACATGTTTTCCAAGCTTGATTTAGTGGCCAAAAGGTCCCCCAAAGAAATACTTTTAAAATGTGAAAAGTTGGAATTTTTGCAAAAAGGGGAGTGGCCCGGCAGTGTCGCTGGTCGACCGGCGCAGAGGTCCCGGTCGACCGGGAACACTGCAGCAGAAAATGGCCTGCACACCAACGGTCAGAAATCCGACCGTTGTGTGTTCCCGGTCGACCGAGGCCTGTGTGCCGGTCGACCGAGGACTAGCCGTTGGGCATTTTTTGCTATAAATATGAGTTCTTTCCCTTGCCAAAAGTTGAGAATTTTAAGCCCCTCCTTGAGAGGTATTGAGGCATATCAAAAGGGAAAAGAACCAAGGGATGAAGGGGATGATTAGGAAAGCTAAAGCTTGGATTAATGAAGTTAAACCACCAAGTAGGCTCTTCCTTCCTTAATCATATGTTTTCATGCTTTTGTTTTATTTTTGGTAAATCATTTCTAGCACGTTAAACTATGTTTGTGTTGTGTCCTTAACATGTGTTATGTTTTGAGTTGATTTATTGTTTTGGATACAACACCATATGATTCAATCCAAGTAGTACTTAACTTTGGTAAATCTAAGTAGATCATGTTAATGGAAAAATCTTTGAAATCATATGTAACATGATCCATATACTTGGTTGAATCTTTGGTTGTTGTTTTCCATCATAAGAACATCTCTTTCAAAACTAACTTATGTTTTGGATTCAACTTCTTTACAAATCATATGTTTTCATGTTTTGTTTTATCTTTGATAAATCTTAGTAGCATGTTAACCTATGATGTGTTGTATCCTTAGCATGTCTTATACTTTGAATAGATCTATTATTTTGGATGCATCACCATTTGATTCAATACAAGTAGTACTTAATCTTTGGTAAATCTAAGTAGATCATGTTAATGGAAACATCTTTGAAATTAGATGTAACATGATTCATATACTTGATTGAATCTTTGGTTGTTGTTTTCCATCATAAGAAAATCTCTTTCAAATGTATCTTATGTTTTGGATTCAACATCATTACAAATCATATGTGTATTATTGTTTTAAAGTTTCACAACTTGCATCACTTTGATAGGTAAATCATTTTCAAGTTGTATTTATAATTACATATGATTTGTCCCCTATTTTCAATCAAATCTATTTTTATGTTTTGAGCTTCATTGGTGATTTGATTGACATCCCTATGCATCACATGTTTAGAGCTAATCCATTTCATACAACTTGTGTAACTTTGATATCATTAACAAGTTGTTACCTTTAACATGTGATTGCATTACTTCCTCAATCATAAATGTTTTATGAGCTAAAACTTTCAAAAGCCTTAGGCATACATTTATGAAGTTTCATTTTCAAAATGATTGAGGACCACACACACACACTTCATATACTTTCATCTTTGCATTCATAGTGTGAGTGTGTATTAGTTTTTCACTTCCATATCCGCCTAATTAAGAGGCATTGTAATGAGCTTAATAGAGTCTCCATCAAGTGTATGTAAGACACTAACTTAGTGAGATAACCAACCTTGTGGTTGAAGAGGTTATTGCTTAGCCTATAAAAGCATAATGTATAGGTTGATGTTAAGCCTTGAAAAACATCAATGTAAAGGTTATTGCTTAGCCTTGAAAAGCATATTGTAAAGGTTATTGCTTAGCCTATTGAAAACCATAAATAGTGGAAATCCGGTGGGGTGTTGGTTCACAAGCCGGTAGTGGATGTAGGCATTGAGGCCGAACCACTATAAATCCTTGTGTGCTGGTGCTTGCTTTGTGGTGATTATTTTGTTATCTTCCGCATCTTGTTTGTTTAATCATCACATGTGACTAGTTTGTTTTAAAGAAGTTAAAATTGTTAAAATTGGTCATAAAAGAAGCTCACCCTATTCACCCCCCCTCTAGGGTTCGGATCCCCATGGACTTTCAACAAGAGCATATCGGGGCGTTGATCCCAGTCACACGGGGTGAGGAGATTCAATGAAATATACATATATGATATAAATATACGGGACATGACCACGGTAGCGAGCCGAGCATCATGAACCACGGTAACAAGCCGGGGTATCGGGACAAGACCACGATAATAAACCGGGTAGCGGGATAAAAATTCGGGAACAATGAAATGCTGATGAACTTTCGAAATCTCAAGTCAAGTACCGCGGTTCAAAACTAATTCAAGGTGAATAGGGGTCCCGTATGTTGAGTTGGTATGAACTTGGTATTCCTTAATTTGGGGACATTCCAGTCTCCTTATACACCTTGGTGAATTTCAAAACTACAATGGATCTTTGTAAAGTTGTTTCTTTCTCAAACAGGCTTCATGCATAATTTTTTCGTATCTCCATTTCATTGGGGCTCTCAACAAACCTCTCCCAATGATCTAGATATTTCATTTTTACAGTACCCATCTCTCAAGTGGAGTTGGAGTTCGCTCGAGCGGTGAGCTCTCTGGAATGATTTTCTGGGTGGGTTTGCTCGAGCGAACTTGAGTTCTCTTGAGCGAACTCATCCAGTTCAGGTTGGCTCGAGCGATATTTCACTTCGCTCGAGTTAACCATTCTCTGTAATGAGTTCTGGGAGAGTTTGCTTGAGCGAGCCAAGGTTCGCTCGAGCGAACTGTCCAGAATTGGTTCCGGAGACAGTTCTACTCACCCCTTTCTCATCCTTATACAACCCCCTTTGAGCCCCATTTCTACACCAAATAAGGAGCTCAAAACCTTCTTCAAACCATCATCAAATCTTCTACAACATCCATCTCAGCCACCTCCATTCATTTAACATTCAATCACCAAGAAAGAGAAGAAATCCAACAATCGCAAACATTCATTGAGCCACAATCAAGCATTAAATGAAAGGCTATAAATGATACCTTTTCTAAGAGTTTAACAAACCATCAAGACTCATATGTGCATTTATTTCAAAATTAATGCAAGTCAAGAAAAACATAAAAAGGAATAATAAAGTCATCCATATTTCATAAATACCATTCAAAGCACAAAATATCCATCCATCCACTTGCCTTAGATCCAAGCTTAGCCAAAACAAGCCTCTAATCACCATTCCAAGTCCAAGATTTAAAGCTACAAGAAAAACCCCCAAAACAAACCCTAAAAGGGTTAAAACAAAGAATGAGGAAAGAGAGTCTTCAACGATGAAAATGGGGACTCCTATAGCTAGGAAAACACAATATCAAAAGATGGGAAGGATTACTTACATGAGAGTTCTTCAAGGACACAAGATTAGCTCAAGGAAGGTCTTGGGATGGGAGGTTTCCTCCCCAAATAACATCAATGGAGAGCTCCAATAGTGAGGAAGGAGATGATAACATCCATTCTTCAAGTGATGCAAGGTTGATGGAGATAACGGGGATGGAAAAGCAAGAAGAAGAAGAGAAAATAGAAAACCCTATTTCGTGGTTTGGTTTGAGCTGAAAAAAGGGAAAAGAGGAAGAAGGGTTTCTTTTTTCTTTTTATAGCAAATGAGATGGGCTCCACCACTTGAAATTCTTGTGGGGCTAAAATCATGACTTTCAGGACCTCGGATGAGTTCGATAAAGAAGGGAAAAACGATCGTCGAAATTTCTAGTTTCCAAAAAGTATATATTTCAAGGGTTTCGGGAATATCAAATTTTGGGTACAGATTTAGTGTAAAAAGATTGTTTTGCCCTCAGTGCTAGGAAAGTCGGGTTTCGGGATTCCGGGCAGGAATGGGATCAACATAAAAGTTGAAGAGATTAACGAGATAAGTAAAATGGGGTTAAGATACAAATCACATGAATCTCAAAAAATCCCCCAAGAAAACACAAAGTCACAAAAGGAACCCCTAAAGGGTCCCACTAACTATAAAGGCACACAAAATTCCCCAAAGCTATAAAAGATTTATTCTAATCCCAACTTAACTAGCATTCACTAATCACGCTTAAAACTAAAGCACGACTTAACCAGTACTAATCGAGGTCACTCCGATCGGGGTCTTACATTGGAAATCTGACCTTCGATCCAAATTTTGGGTACAGATATAGTGTAAAAAGATTGTTTTGCCCTCAATGCTAGGAAAATCGGGTTTCGGGATTCCGGACGGGAATGGGATCAACATAAGAGTTGAAGAGATTAACGAGATAAGTACAATGGGGTTAAGATACAAATCACATGAATCTCAAAAAATCCCCCAAGAAAATGCAAAGTCACAAAAGGAACCCCTAAAGGGTCCCATTAACTATAAAGGCACTCAAAATTCCCCAAAGCTATAAAAGATTTATTCTAATCCCATCTTAACCAGCATTCACTAATCACGCTTAAAACTAAAGCACGACTTAACCAGTACTAATCGAGGTCACTCAGGTCGGGGTCTTACATTGGAAATCTGACCTTCCATCCAAAATTCAGATTTTTGTACGAAGTACTCTCTTAAATAGACTGCCAGTTAGAGGTCGATATTTTTAAATAAATCCGGGGGAGCAACATTTGAAATTATACATGCTATGCAGGGAACAAGAGTAAACTGTAGACCACCTTCTAGCTTTCGGTTCTTTTGTAAAGAATATTTGGAACATATACGCTTCCAAGGTCAACAATGAGGCCATCCATTGCTCAATCCTCCAAGCAATGGTTTTGGTCAATTTCCAATAAGCATAAAAGAAGGTTGGGATCTTTGGTTTCTCTCTTTCCTCAAGTCTCATCTATTCAATGACAGTCGTTCAAAAAACAAAGATGTCAAATTTTGAATGGACTATAGCCCATGCTATCTCTCCAATAGATGTTCTTGCAAGTATGGTTTAGTCCAATTGGTTTCCCCTAGTGGAAGGCTTCTTCAAATTGAACTTTGATGGAGCTGTGAATACATAAACTATGAAGGCTGGTGTTGGTGATAGAATCAACAATCACAAAGGAGAAAATATTGCTCCCTATTTAGGTGCGGCGAAGGTCACAAATCCTTTTAGAAGCTTAGCTTCATTATCTTATGCATGGTGTCATGATTTGCAGCTCAGATGGTTTGTCCAAAATTATCATTGAGAAGGTTGTGACTGCTTGAAGTTAGCAGACAACTTGTAATAAGGTAGGTACCCTTTCATCGGAGTTCATGCTATCATGGAGACAACTGATGGAGTAGTTAACAGAATTTGAGAGCTGGGAAATTTGATTTTGCAGCAAGATTAGGAACTCAGTCAAAGTGTTGGCAAAGCTCAGCTGTCCTTCCTTCAAAGTTTTCCGCTCCTACCTTCCATCCTCAGTTTACGACTAGTACATACAAGAGCTCAGCTGGGATAATTGGGTTTGAAGGGCTTCTCTGGCAATTGTTCTCTGATGGCAGGCCACTCCATGTTTGGTCTACAACCATATTTCTATTGTTTCTTATGAACGGGGTATCATGGGTTTGTGGTTTTTTGGGTTCTGTAGTGTTTCAGTTGTGTCAGACCCCATCCCAGATTAGCTCGATTAGTACTAATTAAGTGACCATTTAGTTTTAAGAGGTTTTAGTATTCATCAGATAAGAATAGTTGTTTTAGACTTAGTACTAGTTTTGGGAATTTTGAGAGCGTTAGTTGCGTCAGACACGCTCAGGCAGGCCTGAGTGCATGTGTAAGCTTTGGGAGGTTGATCTTGGTTTTCTGCTTTATTTATGATTTGTATTTACCTTGAATAATTTTATTATTTCCTACGATTTTCGAATTTTAATCCGTTAGTGTTTGAAGCCCAGAAATCTGCGTTTTTGGCCAAAAAGGATAGGAAATTGTCTTTTACACCCAAATCTGAACATGGTTTTTGAAATCTCGGAACCATGACAAAAATATACTATTTGGAAACTAGATTTTTCAAGGATCGTTTTATCCTTCTTCGTCGACCTTGTCCGGAGCCTACAAGAACATGTTGTAACTGTTTAAAATTCTAGACATGTTGGGACCCACACCTACACTCAAGCCAAATAAGCCCTTTTTCTTCCCTTATTCTCACTCATTCACTCCATCTCATATTGGGTCTCCAACGTGCAGTGCTAGGAAGGTCTCCTTCATCCTTTTGTCCCCATCTTCTCTTCCTTGTAACAACCATTTGGACTTGGATTGAAGCTTGGATCTCACCATCTTCTTCCTCTCCTTCCAAGCTTTCCATTAGACCTATTTGTTGGGAATTTGTAACAAGACAAGCTCTTCTTCTTCTTCTTTCCTTTTTGTTGATCATTTCTAGGTAAGAGCTTCAACCATCTCTTCAATGGAGTTCTTTTTAGCTCCTAAAGATCTTGTCTTACATGTTTGCAAACCCTCTTTCTTAATGGGTTTCCTTGTTTTCAAATGCTAGGGATTTGAGGTTCTTTTTGGGGTTATATAAATCTTGGCTTTGTTCTTCAGTTAGACCTTTGGAGAAGGTTGGATTTGTGCATTTTGAACTAAGGCAAGTTATCCTTTTAATTTTCTTGGTGAATGATTAAGTATGGATTTCATTTTAGCACAAAAATGTGATTTTTAGGTTTAATTTTTTGTATTCATAGCAATGTGATGTTTTATTTTGGAAATTCACTTGGAACTGTCATTTATATGTTTTAGCATAGTTTGAATGTCTTTGTTTAGCTCAAGTTTCGTTTTGAATAGATTTGTATTTGGTTTGGAGAAGACAGTGTCTGAATCTGCAACTAAAATGGCCTTTTCCCGAGTTGGCGGTCAGCTGGCGCTCACCTCGGTGGCTAGCCGAATGGTGATTGGCGGCTAACCGACCTAGTTTCGGTTAGAAATACAGAACATTGGAGGTTCTGGGTAACCCTGGTGGTGTCGCGACCCCGGAACGGATCCCGGGCCCGCGACGCAGTAGATGATACTTTCCCACAGGTTCCCGCGGTGAGGATTCCCAAGGACAAGCGGAATCTGGCTCACAGGTACAAGTATGCGGAAGCGTGTAGCAAAACACATCAAGATGAGCACCAATAAAACATTTAGGTGCCATAACAAATGATCACAAGGCATAGTATCAAAGGAAGAAACTAACATGGCATTCCCATTAATATTCAAGTTATAAGACTAATCAAAAGTAAGTTAAGTTACAATTCCATAAGAGGCCAACAGAGGCCAATACAATTCTCAAAATATAGCAAAAGAAACCCCAAGACAAAAGGTGACGAAACTCGAGAAAACCCGCCCGACGTCTAGATGACATCGTCGGGCTGCCACTCTCTCACAGGGGTTGGCTCACAAGCCTCCTCCTCAAAGGTAACGTCTCCTGCACCTGGGCACCAACAAACAAGGGTCAAACACGACGGTTTGGCAGGTAATCAATTTAGGCATGAACATGAACAATAACTTTTAGAGAAAACATATAAGCAAATTCTTGATATGAAATACTATCAAAACTGAGGTACATTTTCAAGAATGCGAACAAAGCTGAGATACCGAAACCAACTAGCATTAATACATAATATATCATGAATAGTTACAATCCACAAAGAGCTCATCCTTTCTCTATCATTTATATAATGAAAAGAGCAAGCACGCACGACAAGCACGATATACATAATATAAGCACGACACGATTTCCCACAAAGACGGGAATTCCGGCAGCGGAACCGGACACGCACGATGTGTAATAAATACACGACCAGTCTGCAGACAGTCCACATGTTTAAAGACCCCCAGACAGTGGATCAGACGGAAAGGGCAGTCTAAGCTCAGTGGTGTTTACTTAATTCATGAATGCACAAAACACGCGAAACGCGGTCTAAACACGTCGAGATAAAAAGGGGGAAATTACTTATCAAAACACGATGAACACGACTAGTAAGGGCATATATAATATGCATAACACGCTTAGGAAGTGATCCCCTTTTTCTTGAAACACATCTTCAAAACGAGCTTGTACTTAATTTCAAAACGAGTACACGATGATATTCATCATATCAAAACCAAAGTACGAATACAAAGCCTATCACGTTCATGCAAGGATCTTTGGTTGATTGTTGTGCAGCCGAAGCCCAGATGTTGGAATTAGATCGGAATTGGTGCCCCAGAAGTTCAAGGACATCTCGGGTTTCGAGTGCATAATATCCGGCTAAAGGCCCCTAAACAAGTTCTAGTTTTCATTCTTGCAAAAACTCTTCAAAACAAGCAAATGTGTCAATTTCGGTCAGCTCGTGGTCAGCTGTCGGCTAGCCGAAATGGGAACTGGCGGCTAGCCGCAAGGTGACCCTGGAAACCCAGGTCTGAAACAGCTCTCTGGAAAAAGGAACCGAAATGCCCGCGGTTGGCTCACGGTTAGCCGCAAGGGAAGCTGGCGGTTAACCGCTAGCTGACCGCAGGGCTGACCGACGAACCCTGATGCAAAAACCAGCTACTGGAAAAGTAACCGCCGAGTTCGGTTAGCCTGCGGTTAGCCGAAGTGGAGACTGGCGGCTAGCCGCAAGCTGACCGCCAATGCACGGGACGCGGGGTTCAGTGCAGGTTTTTCACATCTTCTTCTACTCTTCTTCATATTCTCTTTCCACCTGCATTCCCTTGAGCCTACATGCTCTTCAAGGGTAAAACACACATATTTTTCCCAATCTTGCTCATTCAATCCGAAGAAAACAAGATCATGAAGCTTGTAAACATATTCATATGCAAAATTTCCAAAACAACAATGTAGCTTAAAATACACATGCACAATGGTCCTATAGAGATTACTTGCCTTACCCAAATGCTAATAATCCTCTCCAAGCACTTCACTCAAAAGCTAAGCCAACACTACAAGAAAACCCAAGAGAAAAACCACACAACTTACTCAAAAATGGAACTAAGGAACCCATTTTAACAAAAGGGTTTGCAAACATGAAAAACATGATCTTAAGGAACCAAAATAACTCCATGAAAGATATGAGTGGAAGCTCTTACCTAGAGAAGGTCAAACAAGAGAGGAGGAAGAAAATGTAGAGCTTGTCCCACAAGAAACTCCAATAAGCTTGTATCAATGGAAAGCTTGCAAAGAGATGAAGAAGATGGTATTCTTAGAATTTCCTTTGGTGATCTCTAGCTATGTCATGCAAGGTGAAAAAGATGGAAAGAACAAGAGGGATTTCAGCCCTAGGTCAAGAACTTGCAGAGAATGGGGGAAATGAATGAAAAGAGGGGGAGATGGGGCTTTAGTGAGGAAATGGGCCCCAACTACCTGAACTTGAAGTGATCAAAACACGATCTTGGGAGCCTCGGATGACTTCGACGAAGAAGAATAAAACGATCGTCGAAAAATCTAGTTTCCAAAAAGTATATTTTTGACATGGTTTTGAGGTCTCGAAAATTGTGTCCAGATTTGTGCATAAAAGACAATTTTACCCTCTTTGGGCCAAAACATGGGTTTTTGGGCTTAAATATGAATATGCTTAAAACAAAAGTTGCAACACGTCGAAGCATCATTCAAATGAAATCAAAATCACACTCACACGGAAATCAATACGATCTTCCCAAGCTCACACGTGTGAGAACCCGACCCCTAATCTTTTGGATTAGTGTTGTTTTATTTGTGGATTAGTTCTTTTAGTGGGATTAGTATTTGTTGGGTTGAGTTTGTGAGCTAGAATGGTCTTTCTTCTAGTTTTGGGCTTTTGAGTTCTTTGGTAGCTTGTGGGGCCCTTTGGGGGTTCCCTTTTCGACTTTGCTTTTACTTGTGAGATTTTCCCGATTTGTTTCGTATTGTGTTTTTGGCCCGTTGCATTCATCTTGAGGAATCCTACAACTTTCATGTTGATCTCGTATCCATTTGAGAACCCGAAACCCGATTTCTTGGCCTTGAGGGCAAAACAGTCATTGCACACCAAATCTGTACCCAAAACTTGATATTCCCGAAACCCACGAAACATATACTTTTTGGAAACTAGATATTTCGACGATCATTTCTTCCTTCTTCGTCGAATCCATCCGAGGTCCCGAATTAGATGATTTCAGCCACCCAAGTTCTTTAAGTTGTGGGACCCAAACCTCACTTGTTTATAAGAGGAACCCATCCCCTTCATTGCTCATTTCCTCGCCATTGCTCCAGCACACAACTGAGCCTAGGGTTTGCTCTTGTGTTTCCTCTTCTTCTTCTTGCTTCTTCATCTCCAAGCCACACCAATAGTTCATCAATCAAGAAATGGAGACCACCTTCTTCTTCCTCATCTTGCAAGCTTTGCATTGATACCATTTGTGAATAGAACCCTCCATCACAAGACTTCCTTTGAGCTTACCTTGTCCATTAGAGGACCTTCCAAGTAAGTGATTCTTCCCATCTTCTAGATTTGTAATCTTCTAGCCTTAGAGAAGCTCCACCTTGATTATTGAAAGGTTTCATGGTCATTTCATTGTTTAACCCATTTTAGGGTTTGTTTTGGGGGTTTTTGTAGAGATTGTGGATCTTGAGCTTGAGAGGTGATTAGGAGCTTGGTTTGCTTGATTAGAGTCAAAGGCAAGTGGATGAATGGATGGTTTGAATGTTATTAAGTTTTATGAGAAAATCCTAAGTTTTATTACTTGTTCTTGATAATGTGATATATGTTTCTACACATGCTTCTTGTCATATTTCTATTGATTTCGAAATTGCATATTAATGGTGGTTTCTCTCTTGTTAATCTCTTGGAAAAATGTGCTTTCATTTGGTCAAGTTTTTTTCATATGGTTTTAAAAGGAATGAGGTTGGATTGGCTATTCATGGTTATGTTTATAAGTTACATTGACTTGAAATTGATACCCGTTTAAAGAGGTGTTTGAATTTAATTGTTCATTGGAGTTTTAATGAGGTTTTGAAGTGATTATGGAAGAGAAATGCTAGTGGTTTAAGTGTTGGAAAGGAAAGGAAAAAGGAAGGAAAAGTTCAGTTTCCCGAACCTGCTGCACGCCCAGGTCCGATCGATCGGACCGATCGGCCTGTCTTTAACTGAGAGGCTTTTTGGGCCGATCGATTGGACCCTGTGCATTTCTAGTACAGAAATTTGATATTGTGTTTTTTGGAAACCTTTGGGCTTTCTATGAGTCCTAGAGGTATATACCTTAGTGTTAAGACCAATTGTACCCTAATCTAAGGTCTCTAAGACTAGGGAACTAAAAGAAAAGAATGGTGTTGATTTAGACACTAATTCTTGGTTCTAGGTGGGACCCTGGCTACCCTTTTTGGACTGTTTGGACCAAGTGTGAGAATGTCTTGAGCGGACACGCCTCACGGTTGGTTCGGTGGCATCGAAGTTCAATCCATTTCAATCTTGAACGGGATGGAACGACGCGATATCTTCTTTATATCTAAACACAAGTCTATTTCCTTGGTTATCGCTAATTCTATTCCTTTCGATGACTGAATCGGTTGCTCGATGTTTCCGGATTAATGTCATGCCTAGGATGGACCGTTTATAATCTTGATTCTTGCCATTGTAACATCTAGTACTACCCATAAGCTCATGTTAAGATTTCAAAATAGTAAAAGTGCATAAGGAGCCCGGAATGTCTTCAAACTCAAGGAGTACCAAGTAATGATTATAATCGACATACGGGACCCCTATTCACTTAAATAGATCTTGAAATTAATACTTTTCCCGAAATTGTTATAGTTCATTGTTTCACCTCTTTTCCCGAGATTTGCATTACATGACTTGTTTTCCCGAAAGCATTGGAGTTACTCTAGTAACAGTCATTTGTCTCGAAGTGCATTGCATCACATGATATGACAGTGTGCCCTTGAACACCCCGTTATACCCGTTTAATTATTGTACTTGATTTACTTGTTTTCCCGAAAGCATTGAAGTTACTCTAGTAACAGTTATTTGTCCCGAAATGTATTGCCCGATATGAAGTGACAGTGTGCCCTTGAGCACCCCCGTTTTACCCGTTTATTTACTGTACTTGATTTACTTGCATATGTCTCGATTGGTTTTGACCTATGAGTCGGCATCACTAAGCTTGGATACCTTGTCGGTTTGATCCACCGACTTGGAAATCCCTCTCCCGTTCCGCCAGCTGCAGTTTGGATCCCGATACCCGGTTATTACCGTGGTCCCGTCCCGATACCCGGTTCGCTACCGTGGTCCCGTTCCCGTTTATTTATATTGTATATATGATTTACATTGAGTCTCCTCACCTTGTGTGACTGAGACCAACGTCCCGTTATACTCTTGTCACTTCGGTGATAGAGGACTTAGCTTCTTGTGATTGCCATCTTGTCAGTTCCCGATTCCTTGGATACCCGACATGTTTTATATTGTTTACTTGTTTTCCGATAAATGATTTGTTTCCTTTATTAAAGTTGTTATTTAAACAAGTGCTAATATTCTCCAATGTAAATTCAGTTATTATTATATTGTTTTCTGTCCTTTGTACCCGCACATGTTTTAAATGAATGCCGGTTGGGTGAATAACCATGCTTTTACATATGTTCCATACGATCAATGATTTTGCTAGATTTATATGATTACACGTGTTTTAAAGGAATACCCGAATTGTTAAATATTCGTGCCTTGTTTTAAAGGACATTCGGTTTGTCAGATATCTATGTTTATACCTGTTTTTAAATGAATACCTGAATTGTTAAATATCCCGGCTTTGAGATATGTTTTAAATGAACATTAGTCTTGTCAGATTTCTTTGGTTACACCTGTGTTAAACGAACACCCGGTTTGTTAAATATCCGTATTTTCACATATGTTTCAAATGGACTTTGGTTTTGCTAGACTGCTATGAATGTCTGGTTTGTTGTATACTTATGTTTTTACTTAAGTTTCAAATGAACGTTGTTTTGGCCATACCGCTATATTTATACATGTTTTAGACGAACACCCGATTGTCAAATATCTATGATTATAGATGATGTAAATGAACACATGTTTTATTAGTTATTCATGTTTTACCCATGCTTGAAATGAATACAGGTTTTCCCCGAGATTCCCGACTTTTGCACCCGTTTAATTATATGCAGCATTTGATCGAGTATCATGATTTATCTTATGTTTTATTCTTCAGTATATTTGTTATCTTTTCATCCACCTGCCAGACCGTCGTGTCTGACCCTCTACTTTTGGTACTCAGGTTCAAATTTCTTCGTCCCGAGATGAGTGCTTTTGTTGGCTGTGGAGCCATGTTTTGCAGGTTGTTTTGTCGGCTATGTCATGTAGACATTGAGCTTGACATCGGAGCTACGTCACATTTGGGTAGTAGTTTATAGCTTATTGTTGTATGGCTTTTATTAGCCTTTTTCTTGGGATTCTTAATTAATGCACATTGATAATTGTAACTTGAACATATTTGGGAATGTAATATCCTGTCACTGTCAGCTCTGTAATTTATTGTGATGGTTTACTCCAGTCTAATATGATTCTTGATATAATAGCTTAGTGCTAAAGGTTGAGTGCGACGCGGAATCCGATGGCCACGGACTTCGGGTCGTAACGCCACAAATGCTTCCGCAAAATATTCAGAATGTGTTGTCTTCACACACGCGGATCCTGGGAGAAGTAAAATACATTTATGCTTTAATCCCATTTCCCGCCCCCGAGGTTCTAGTTCGGGGGCGTGACAACACGTGCACTCAGGCCTTCCTGAGTGTGTCTAATTAATACTGAACGTTCTCAAAATTCCCAAAGCTATGTCCAAGACTAAACTAATTACTTCTAATCCAACAACAACTAAACTCACTTAGGACTAAACACATACTAATCGTACACTAATCGTAAAGGTCTGGGTCGGGGTCTAACATCCTCCACCCCTTAGGATATTTGGTCCACCAAATAAATCAAACAATTACCTCTGGTAAAAGCTGTGGATACTTTCTTTGCACTTGCTCTCTCAATTCCCAGGTGGCTTCCTCTGGTTCGTGATTTTCCTAAAGTACCTTGACCCAATGAATAGTCCGGTTTCTCAATTCTTGCTTCTTGGTGTCAATGATCTTGATCGGTCTTTCCACATACGAAGCATCTTCCCGAATTTCCAAAGGTTCGTGCTGTAGAATGTGCGCAGGACTAGAGACATACTTCTTGAGCATAGAAACATGGAAAACATTGTGTACCCCGGAGAATTCCGGCGGTAACGCAAGTCTATAAGCAACATCTCCAATCTTGCTCAAAATCTCATTCGGACCAATAAACCTTCTAGACAATTTGCCCTTCTGTCCAAATCTCAAAGTCCCTCTAGTTGGTGAGACTTTCAAAAACACCTTGTCACCCACTTGAAACTGCAATTCTCTTCGGCGAGTATCTGCATAACTTTTCTGCCTACTTTGGGCGATCTTCAACCGTTCCTGAATTAGCTTGACCTTGTCACTTGTCTCTCCAACTATCGTCGGTCCATGAAAACTACGTTCACCGACTTCTTCCCAGCAAACCGGAGTTCTGCATCTCCTACCATAAAGTGCTTCAAAAGGTGCCATACCAATACTAGAGTGGTAACTATTGTTATATGCAAATTCACAAAGAGGTAAGCACTCATCCCACTGAATCTTGAAATCCAATACACAAGCACGCAACATGTCTTCGAGAGTCTGTATCGTCCTTTCTGACTGACCATCGGTCTGAGGATGATATGCCGTGCCGAACTGGAGTTTGGTACCCATCGACTCATGAAGAGTCTTCCAAAACTTTGAAACAAACCTACTGCCTCTATCTGAAGTAATGGAGACGGGTTGACCATGTTTACTAACAATCTCATCAACAAATAACTTCGCCAATGGTGCCATATGCATCATGTTCCCTGTCTTCATCGGAATGAAGTGAGCAGACTTTGTCAGACGATCTACAATGATCCAAATTGCATTATTCCCCTTCTTAGTATTAGGCAAACCGGAGACGAAATTGAAAGTCCTGGGATCCTAACCCTAGAGGGCGGGGGGGGGGGGGGGGGGTGAATAGGGTGTGCTACAACTATGACCAATTTAGACCAATTTTAAATTCTTAACAAAAACTAGTCACATGTGATGATTAACCATACAATATGCGGAAGCTAAAATAAACAATCACCACAAAAGCAAGCACCACAACACCAAGGTTTATAGTGGTTCGGCCTCAATGCCTACGTCCACTACCGGCTTGTGATCCAATCACCCCACCGGATTTCCACTATTTATGCTTTTTACTAGGCTAAGCAATAACCCTTACAATGTTGTTTTTCTAGGCTCAACAACAACCTTTCAATGTGCTTTTCTAGGCTAAGCAATAACCTTTACAAAATGCTTTTCTTAGGCTAAGCAATAACCTTTACAAGATGAAGATTTCTCTAAGAAAGTGTCTTCACAAAAGATCACTCTAAGAGATACAATTTAAGCACAATTATGTTGCCTCTTAAATAGGCTAATATGAAAGTGTAAATCAAATTACAAACATACACCAAAACTAGCTAAAGTGTGTGCACAACTGTATGAATGCTTTTCTTCAATCAATTTTAACAATGAAGCTCTTAAATGAATGCATGATGCATTTTAAAATCAAAGCTTATAAAATGATGATTGAAGGCAAATGCTAATCACATGAAGAATTCAAACAACTTAAAGAAATGATCTAAAACAAGTTGTATGAAAAGTAAGGTCTAAGAACACATGTGATTTAGGCAAGAGTGATTGCAAACCATTCTAATATACCAATGATGATAATGAGTTTGCAAAACAACTCTTTAAAAGCTAGAAATCATGCATCAATGAAAATACAAAGATTTAAACATGCATTGATTCTACTTTTAATGGAAATCAAAATGATAAGTAAGATGTACCTTTTTAAAACTCAAGTATTTGATTTCCAAATAGCCCTCTAGCCTTTCTAACTTCTTCCCCTTTCTTTGGCTCCAATATGGTCTCAAAAGTTCATGTATCAAGCCTTGAAAAAGGTTGAAAATGAATGGACTTTATAGTGAAAAACAGTCCAACGGCTAGTCCTCGGTCGACCTGCAAACAGGTCTTGGTCGACCGGGATCACACAACGGTAAGAAAAATGACCGTTGGGGCTCCAGGGGCCCAGGTGGCCTGCAGTGTTCCCGGTCGATAGGGACCTCTGGGCCGGTCGACAGGCGACACTGCCGGACCACCCCCCTGGTTCAAAAAATCCCAACTTATGCATATTTGAAGGTGTTTCTTTGTGGGGATTTTTGGGCCATTAAATCAAGCTAGGTAACTTGTTTTAGATCAATCCAAGATGTTTAAAAACATGAAACACAAAGAGCCTAAAATGATTTGAAACTTTAAATCCAAAGGCTAGCTTGATTTCTAAAAACTCTTTTCAAATGAAAATGCATACAAGGATGATTCTGAAAGTGATGAATGTATGCAAGGCACAAACCTAAATTCTCAATATGATTTCTCAAAAGTAATGCACAAAGAATTAGGTTTTCAAAAGAGTTTGAATTCTAAAATCAATGCATCCAAGTTTAGAAACAAAACATGCATAAAACTAAACTTTTACAAATCTTAAAAGCAATGCATGTATAAAACCAGATTTCAAGGTTTTCTAAAACAATGCAAGTGTGATAATTCAAATGATGCTAAAGTGAAGATGCATCCATCAAATTGAAAATACAAAATTCCTAACAGAAATCCATGGTGATGTGCTCCCATTTCCACTCCGAAATTTCTAAAGGCTGTAACAAGCCTGGAGGCTTCTGATGCTCTGCCTTGATCAACTGACAAGTTAGACAACGAGACACAAAAGCTGCTATCTCTCTCTTCATGTTGTTCCACCAAAATCTATTCTTCAAATTGTGGTACATCTTCGTGCTACCCGGATGCATAGAATATCTCGTGCTGTGAGCTTCGTTCATTATCTCATTCTTCAAATCATCCACATTTGGCACACACAACCGGTCACGGAAATACAATATTCCATTCACCATCTTGAAATCGGGACGTTCTGCAATAACTTCTACTATCTTGGCCAAGTCTGGGTCTTGCAATTGGTTTTCCTTAATCTTCTGAATGAAGGTAGGTTCTGAAACTGTCATATTCGCTAACATCGCACCCAATCTCAGGGTCTGCACTTCTACACCCAACTCTTTAAATTGATGTAAGACACCCATTCCTCTCAAATTGGCCATAAATAAGTCTTTTACCGACGTTTTTTTCGTCGGTAAAATCAAGGAAATGTCGCTAAAAGTCGATTTTACCGACATTTTCTAATTCGTCGGTAATAATCTCTGATTTTTACTTTTCTAAAAAATAAATTTAATTCCAAGATTGGACTTTGCTGACGTTTTTTAGTAAACCGTCGGTGAAAATAGACTTTTATCGACATTTTATAGAAATCGTCGGTAAAAGGATAATTTTCACCGATGAATTTGTAAAAGCGTCGCCAAAAAACGTCGCTAAAAGTGTACATTGTTGTAGTGTTCCCATAACGATTGATCATTAAAAGCTAGGGAATGAGTAAGGCATGAGTCCAATGATTTCAAATTATCAGAGTCGGGAATTTGAAAAACATGCACGGAAGTTTCAAACCCATCAGGAGGATCAAAATGTATATTTTTTATTTCCTTCAAAACTGGAACATCAAATTCTTGGAAATCAGCAATACTTGAATCCATTGATGGGAAAGAATTAGAATCTAAGATGGACTCCTGGGAATCTTTCTCCACAATCTCTTGGTGGGACCGTCTTAACCGTTGGGGAAAGAGGATTATGGGCTTATATGGTTCAGAGTGAAATTGTTTTTTAATCATACCACCAACACTACTCTCATCTCCACCCTCAAATATGGATTGTGCATTTGTGTGATCCAGTAATAAAAAGTGGTCAAGGTTTTTCGGATCATCTATTTGAATATCAATTTCACTACTAAGGGTGACGTCCTCTTGTATCATATGGCAAATTGAAGCTATCAGGTCTCGTAGTTCTTGCTTAATGGTTTGATTGAATTCATTTTGGTTCTGAATAAATTCATTTTGATTCTGAATAAATTTTGTGATCATATCCTCCAAAGACCGCACCTCCGGGGGTGGTGGTGGGGGTACATATGAGCACTCAGATGGTGTTTCATATAACCATTTAATTGATGGGAGTACATGGGTCGAATCCTGCACATATGATCCATCCAGAGTAGGTTCTTGGGGAAGATTGGAAAAATCATCCATGTGCCCATTTCCCCAGCTGTAATCATAATTATCATCCCATTGTGGACTATGCATGTTACCTTCGTTATTGGGACAAGGTCATTGATATGCGTTGGCTTCATCCTCGAGTTCTCACAACACCTCTATATAATAATCAGATCTTGTTGGATAAGTCCATGAAGATTGGGTGTTGTATCCACATCCCCACCACACGTTCATAAATGAAGAAGTATTCGCATGTGTGGGGTATAGGTAATCATGCAAAGACCTTTTGGGTTGGTCATCTTTCATTACTTGCCAATTTGGCTGGAGATTATCATGTAGGCTCTTAGACGGTTGGGTCCCACTCAAATTCTCGTATCTTTCATATTCCATGGTGTCACTAGATGAACCTGAAGATTTTGAGAAATTGAGATTTTCAAGTGCCCTGTTGATTTGCAATTCCATCTCTTGGAACATGGTTCAATTATGGAATCTAGCGGGCAGGGTGGCCAATTTTTTTTTCTTTTAAAAAAATTTAATGAAAAACAACTAAACTAGAACAAACACTTAATCACTCTTAAGGTTGTAGAGTACACCAAGGCCTTTAATCCGGTCCTATGAAACCAACTCAACCAAGTAAGCCCCCAGGAAAGTGGTGGGGTCACAACGGTCCCACTTAAAAACCACTTTCCTCGTACAGAAAATGTCTCACTTCCATGGGACAAGGCTTTCCTAGATACTGAGGTGATCAACGAGCGCAATTGGTTCAACCTTGGGTGGGCTTTCCTTCCATTAGAGGGTCCTACTAAAAATAAATCCTAAATAAAAAAATTGGAAAATTTCGGGAACTTTTTGGAATTTTCTAAAAATCGATGATGTGAGTTGCTAACATTCCATGCACTTTCCTATACCAAATTAGGGCAGCTTGTCATTCAAGGCATGCACCTCCTATATTCTAGAAAGATGCCAAAATTAAATATACACTCATAAAGCAATGTAAATGAGAAAGTCAGAAAAATTACCTTATATGGCGCTCCACGGCAACGGCACCAAAAACTTGATCGACAACCCCAAGTGTAGGGTTGCAATGTAGTAATAACTAGTAAGACCAGGTCGATCCACTAGGAGCAATGCTTTTTAAGAAACTTTTCAACTTTAACCTGTTCTAATTTAAAAAGTAAATCTAACATAATAAAGAAACTAATCAAATTACAAGAAAATTTCTAAAAACTGAAAATTAACAATTACAATTTTTGAAATAAAAAAAATAAACCAAAACTAAGTAAAGAAACCTAGTTTATTTAACCATATTCTAACTATAACCTGCAAAAGTAACAAACTCATCAAAATAACCAATTTAATATAAGATAAATCAAAACAAAAGTTCCTAAAAGAAATTACAATGTAAATATGAATGATTTATGAGATCCTACATAAAAAAATGCAATTCTAGACTAGTTCTTAAAAATCTGATGCATGCTGAAAAATTCTAAGTATGGAAACTATTGCACATGCCCGATTTTACTGGACTGTGCAACAGGCCTAAGATGATATAAACCTAAATCTAATGGCTGGAGTCAATACTCTGATGATGCATGGACACAATAGAAAAAGAAAAACGAAAAAAGGACTTAAAATGAAAAAGATATGATTACCTAAAGATTCCTAGTTGAACCAGTTATGCTGTTGAAATCTGGTACAAGCTTTGCTGGGTACCCCTATTTGTACCTTTGAGTGACACGGTTCCGAGGTTTTTTTTTTGGCTGAATTTCGGAGTTTCAAAAGTCCTATTACTGTACTTTAAATTTTCTATTTTTATGAACAAAACATTCACGTTTACCTGGTTTTCAAACTGCGCACTTTTGTATCACAGTTAGGTCAATTCTGCTGAAACTATGCAGAATTTTTCACTATTCACATACCAGGTCCAAATTTAACCTTTCTAATCTTTCATCAGAGATTGTGATTTCAGCAACAAAAGCCTATTCTAATGCAATTTCTAAATATGATGCATGTAAAAAAAAAAAAACTTTCCAACCATAGATTAAGCAACCATAAAAATAGAAAGTTTTTACTCAACATGGAAAGATGCAAGTTGGGGTTTCTAAATCAAGAATTTGAAAGTAAAAAAAATGATCAGAATATTAACTTAAAATAAAAACAAAAGGGGCGGAAAAAATGAAAAGTGGAAAAGATGTATCAATGATCTAGAAACTAGACAATCATACAGGTACTGAAAATGCGATAATGAAGTTCTCTCTTCTCAGAGTAGGAAAAAAAAATAAAAGTGATTACTTTATGTCTCTCGACTTTTAATCTATTTATTTAATTTTCAAAAACCTAGATCTAATTATGTAAAATATTGTCTCCAATCAAAACACATAAAAGAAATAGAAATAGAAAATTAAATCATTTACATAAAGAACACGCATAATCAATCCAAGTAGCGTCTTTATTCCTTGATCTTTGAGTACAAGAAATTAATGTTCTTGTCTTATTTTCATTCTCTCAACATGGCCTCTCAAACTATGTCTAAAAGAATTAGATAAAAGAAGAAGAAGAAAGGGACTTAGAGAGAGGAGTGGTGTGGAATGTAATGGAGAGAGAGAAGGCCTCCAAAATTGTTACCCAAAAGTCTTGGACGTCCACCCCCTTGGCTGGTCTCTTTTTATATTTTTTGATGCTCCTTGTTGCCAAGAATTCCCCTCCTTCGTAGCACTTTTGTTTCCTCTTTTGCCTTGATTCTTTTCTTCATCTCCAAGCTACTCTTCTCTCTTTGGAAAGACTTTTAAACTTGAGAGATCTCCTTGCCCTATTAGGTTTTACTATACACACAACTTCCTTGTATAATTCCAAGAATATCTCTAAAAATTGTATGATGATGTAGAGGGAAGAAACTTTCCAAATATTGAGATTTCTTGCAATTCCAGCCTAAAACTGTATCAGACAACTTCCGAGGTCATATCTCCCTCAATATAGCTCTGATTTACGTAATCTTGAGCTTCATGGATACCTACTCGAAAAGAGCTTTCCAACGGTGGCTAGATTACGCAGATATGACACTTGGTTTGAGAATTATGGCCATTTTAAGTTGTTGCACTTGAAAATTTTGAGAATAATTGTGCATAAAATGGAAGCTTCTATGTTGTCATGCAATGGGGGTGTGTGGGACCCATTTTGATTTCTCCTACAAATTGAAAGAAATAAATCTAATATTAGTTACATGTAAGAAAATAAAAATGAATCATGTATGGGACCGTACATGTCTAATGATGCACCCAAATGACAAACTTTCCAAAAATAGCACATGGTGCCAAAAATAGTAAGTATACATTGATGAAGGAAAAAAAGTACTAATTTTGGGGTGATAAATGAGATGAAAAACCTTAATTTCATAAAAGACATGCAGTGTGATGAATTTTGACATATTTTGACTATGTTTCCAAAAATAACCCCAAATGCACGAAATCATGAAATTGAGTATACACTACACCAAAAATCGGAAATTGGAACGGAAAAGCGTTCCTAATCCTTCCGTTCCTAATCCGTTAAAGTGTTCCAATTTCCGTTCCAATTTGGATTAGGAACGGTTGGTACCAAATTGGAACGGAAATTGGAACACTTTAACGGATTAGGAACGGAAGGATTAGGAACGCTTTTCCGTTCCAATTTCCGATTTTTGGTGTAGTGATAATCTATACAATTAAATCTAAATAAGTCCACAAATGCTCATGAAATGATGACCTAATGACCTAATTTTTGTGGACTTATCAGTTAGCTTAAGTAAAAGTAATTATAGTCAGAATAATTGATCTTTTGTGCATATACACAACAGTTCTTTTCCATATATATCTGAAAAGCAAGAAATGAACAAGACTTGAAGAATCAATATTGAAACATTTGGCTACCAATATTTTTGTAGAAATGTAGCCACTGCATTATATGGTACATTTTGAAGTAAGAAAAACCATTATGGGAATGTGCTCTAGTTGTGACTCTCCATCGCTTGGACAAATAATTGAGAAGATAGGCACCGGAAAAGGTATTGGATTTGGCTCAAAAGGTCCTTAGTGAGACTTACTGAGTAGTTTTCGTGGGGCCCACTTTGTTGGGGTAAGATCCTTATGTATTCTCTCTTAGGATTATTCTTTGTAAGCAACTAAGCAAGTAAGCAAATGGTGACACGGAGACACAGTGAGAACTTGTAATGAGAGTGGCTTTGAGAGCAAGATTGAGCCTTGTGAAGAGAGAGTACGCTAAGTGTTAAAGGGTTGAAAATTCAAGAACGTAGGCGAATTTGTCGAACCATATAAATCTTTGCGTTGTGGTGCTTGTGATTCATTGAGTATCTTTGCCTACTGTTCCTAACGGAAGGGAAAAAGGGAAGACACAATACTAGTGTTGCCCCTTTTTACAAAGTTTGAAATGCCTTTATAGTTATCAAAATGACCCTTAATTAATATTGTTTTCTTTTGCTTACCATTCATATGATATTAGCTTATATAGTGTCTTTTCCTTCGCGAAACTGTACTCATCTTCGATGTGGACAACATCTTGATAGATGATGTGGATGAGCCGACACTAGATTACATGGATAGATGGGAGCAGCCCAAGGAGTCAAAGAGCCCAAACAAGTTAAGCCCACATCATGATTGGCCTGCCCGTAGCCCTATTGGTGAGAGACCCTTGCAGTTGGAGCCCACAACATACGGCGCTCAAGGCTTCCTTTTATTTTTCTTCTTCCACTCCTTTCCGTTTTACTCTGCTTCAATTTTCTTTTTTCTTTTCTCAAATTTCCTTACTTTTAGTTTCTCATGATTTAACACTTTCCACAACTTAAAATTCTCTCTTCAGTACTTTACTTCTAAAAAAAGATTATCTCTTTATTTCTCATCTTCTTAATTGAAACTATTTGTTTATTATTTTCCTTTTCTAGAAATCCTCTCCTTGATACTTTACCATATGACAAGGCTTTTTTCTAATTGAATTAGACATATCCAACGATCTATTTGTAAAAGGTCTAATTCAAAAATGTTTATATCAAATAGATCTATTTTGAACCAATTCTATTTCAAATATATTATGGATAAGCGAGTGTACCATACACATTGCCGATGGGGATTATTTCAGGCATCACTCCTGACTAAACTTTTGGATTGATTTGAATATCAATTCTTGGGAGGGTATGATAAGAGAAGATGACTTGGTGTATCAAATATGCGGTATGGAAGTTTTCTTAGGTATCACACTCATCTTAGTAAACATTTCCATTGAAGCAGAGTACAAATGATATACTTAACATTTCCATTCAAGCGGAGTGCAAATGACATAATTAACATTTCTATTGAATCATACAAATGGTAGAAAAGTTTTGTAAATCATGTAGTAAGTTGTCCTCTTGGATTGGTTGATGTTTTTCGGTTTTTTCGGTTGGGGACTGTTCATCATTTTTTTTTCTTTTCTTTTTTCTTTCTTTGTATGTGGTTGTTCCTTCTTTGCTTCTTCCTTAATGAACGTTTTTTGTTATAAAAAAAACACAGATAATCATTACTGTTTGTTTCAATGCACTAGTGAATATAAGTTTGGTCAATGTAATCATTACCCACCTTTAGGGAGGTCATGATGGTTCTTGTAAGACACCGACCCGAGTGAACCCGATTAGTGCTAATTAAGTTAGATGTTAGTTCTAAGCTCTAATAGTGATTTTGGCTAAGTTGGGTTTGGAATAGCTTTTGAATTAGTTTTGGGAAATTTTGATTGCTTTGTGTTAGTAGGGCCCTTTGGGGGTTCCTTTTTATGACATTGCATATGTTTGAGGATTTATCAGAGGTTTTTGCATTCATGGTTTTAATCCCGTTTTATTCATATTGATAATCCCTACAACTTTCATGTTGATCCCGTCCCCGTTCGAGATCCCGAAACCCGATTTCATAGCCTCGAGGGCAAAACAATCATTGCACACAAAATCTGTACCCAAAACTTGATATTCCCGAAACCCGCGAAACATATACTTTTTGGAAACTAGATATTTCGACGATCACTTTTCTCTGCTTCGTCGAATTCATTAGAAGCCCCGAAAGCCATGATTTCAGCCCAATTAGATTTGTTGGTGGTGGAGCCCACTCCCCACTTGTTTATAATGAGACCCTTTCCCTTCCATTTCCTTTTTCCAGCACAAGCCTAAGCTAGGGTTTTCCCTTTCTTCTTCTTCTTGTTACTCTTCCACCCTCAATCCACTCCCAAGCTTGCACCAATAGGAGATTGGAGGCCATCATCTTCCTCACCTCCTTGAGAGCTTTCTTTCAATAGCTTTTGTGGGAAAAACCTCCATTCCAAGACTTCCTTTGAGCTCACCTTGTCCATTGGAGGGCCTTGCAAGTAAGTAACCCTTCTCTTCTTCTAGATTGGTATTCTCCTAGCTTAAGGGAATCTCTATCCTTGTTATTGAAGCTTCTTTCTTCCTATTCTATGTTTTGACTCTTTAGGGTTTTATTTTGGGATTTTCCTTGTAGCTTGGACCTTTGATTTGAAGGACTTGTTAGAGCTTGATTTACTTGATTAGAAGACCCAAGGCAAGTGGATGATATGATCTTTTAAGAGCTTTCAACGTTTTTATGAGAAATGTGGTTGGTTTTATTAAATTTCACTCATGCCTATTTATTACTTTCCTTTGAAATAAATGCTCATGAAAAGCCTTGTTAGTGCATTTATGGTCATAGAGAAGTGTTGGCTCATAGCATTTAATTCCCCTTGTTTTGTCCTAAATATATCTTATGTGAAATGGTTTCCTTCTTCCTTTCCTTGTATTGAATGTGTTGTTGATGGAGGAGAATGGGATGATGTTGTTGGAGATTTGAGGTTGTTCGGATGGAGTTTTATACTCCTCAATTGTTGTATAAGAGTGGCTATAAATGGGTTGTAGAAGGAAGAGTTATAGAGGAGCTGAACTGGTCCGAATTCAGTTTCTGGACAGTTCGCTCGAGCGAACATGACACTTCGCTCGAGCGACCTGTCCATAAAGGGGTTCGGAGCATTCCAGTAGCTTGGCCGCTCGAGCGGACCCCTGGTCGCTCTAGCGGACATCCCAAAACCTGTTCCAGAGAGTTGTTCGTTCGAACGCACTAAAAACTCCGCTCGACCTAAGGAGTACGCTTGAGCGACCTCAAATTCGCTCGAGCGAACCCACCCAGACAGCCATTCCAGAGAGCTCCTCGCTCGAGCGAACCAGAGAGTTCGCTCGAGCGATGAGGTTTGTCTGTCATGGGCTATGTTTGGGATGAAGATGAGTTGTTTAAATGTTTTGGGACTATCCATTGAGAACCCCGCTATGTCGAGGAGATTTATTAAGCATTGTATGAGGCCATTTGAGGAAGAAACCATATCACGAAGATTCCATTCGAAGTTTTTGAAAATTCGGAGTGTATATAAAAGGAGTCTGGAATGTTCCCGAACCCCAAGAGTACCAGAGTGTTAGTAGACTGACGTACGGAGTCCCTATTCACTTCAAATAGATATTTTACCCGAAATGTCAATTGTTTATTGTACTTCATCGATTCCGAGATTTATACTACATGTCGTGTTTTCCCGAAAGCATTGAATTACACTTGATATAGCTACTTATCTTGAAGTGCATTGCACCACATGAAATGATAGCGTGCCCTTGAGCACCCCCGTCTTGCCCGTGTATTTATTGTACTTGATTAATTGCATATGTCTCGATTGTATTTGACCTTTGAGTCGGCACCACTAAGCTTGGATAACCCTGTTGGTCTGATCCACCGACTTGGAGATCCCCCTCTTGTCCTGCCAGCTGCAGTTTGGATCCCGCTACCCGGTTATTACCGTGGTCTTGTCCCGATGCCGCAGATTGTTACTGTGGTCCCCGATGCCCGGTTCGCTACCGTGGTCATGTATAGTGTATGTATATGTATTTTAAAGATCCACTGTTTCTCCTCACCTCGAGTGACTGAGATCAGTGCCTAGTTATTGCTCTATCACTTTAGTGATAGAGGACTTAGCTTCGTGTGGTTGCCATCTTGATTGTTTCCCCTTCCCTTGGTTACCTTTACATGTTTTATGATGCATACTCGTATTTGAATAAATGTTTTATCTTGTTTAGAGAAATTGTCATTTAAACAGGTTCAAATGTTCTTGGAGGTAAATTCACGTATTTTTCATATTGTCATTGTGTTTTATCCATTTGCCAAACCGTCGTGTTTGACCTACTCTTTGGTACTCAGGTCCCGTTGTTAGTTATCCTGTGGAGGAGCACGAGGAGGCGGTCGTAGAACCGCAACGGTTAGTGGAGTGGCGTGCTGATGACGTCATGTAGACGTTTGGTGGCTATGAGAGACTTTATATTTTGGGAAACTATTTAACCATTCTTTGGATTGGTATTTTGGTTATATTGGCCTTGTGGGCCTCTTTTTTTGGTGAAATGTAATTAAATGATATTTGTATAAACTTTAACTTACTGTTGGGTAACATGCTATTGATCATTGCTCATTTTGATACGGTACCATACTTGTGTTATTGTCTTTATGATTTGAGATGGATTGGATATTTGATTTGCTACACGCTTCCGCACTTGAAAGAAATATTCATTTATGGTTTTGATATCCTCACCGCGGACACCTGTGGGAAATTAAATAAATGTATAGCATAAATCCGACATGCTGTCATCATCAATCATCACCATTAGTCCCGATCCCGGATTCCCGATCCGGGGTCTCGACAGTTCTCTTTGGCATATAATGTAATGACCTGGCCCTCTGTCCACATGATATTGTCTGCTTTGGAGGTGTTAAGGCCAGGTCACATATATATACTCGAGATCAGGACTAACATGTTCTCGATGTGGGACTTATGCACCACTGCATACTCGGTCCTTATTGGACCCAACGCCTTTCTACAGAGGGGTCACAGGCACGATAAGGGTCACACCATACACTCTATGTTGAATGAGGATACACCAAATCATTATGCTAATAAAGGCAAAGAAAGCATATAAAATAGGGTAAATTAGCCAAAAGTCCCTCAGATTTGTCTTGTAAGGCCTCCATGTTGAAAGTAGGTAGGCCTCGTGGATATGTTTCAAAAACTTTTGACCCACTTGATGCAAGGATCAACTATCCATATGGCTACAAACCCAATACAGGATTGAAGACCTCAAAATCTCATCAACCATAATCAGTAGAACACTATCTCCAAGATAGGAAATAGCAACCAACAAGCAACCACAAAATTCACAACATACAAGGAAGTAGATTATACCTTGAGAGCTCGGTTGTGCACTAATAGAGAAGAAGACTTGCTAGATGAAGAAATCTTTCTTAGTAGCTAATTAGGATATCCAATACCTAATTGTCTTCCACACTATGACCCACTTCAGATCTCTTTCCTTAAGAAGAGTGGTGGAATCTCCAAAAGAAAACAACTAGAACCTCAAGGGAAACTAGAAGAGAAACTAGAAGAGAGAAGGGAGGAGAGGGCGTGTGCAACTCTTACACTTGTTGGGCATGAGTCCCAAGGATGATATATGCATGTTGGACATCCAAGCCTCTTCCACTTTTATAGCATAAGCAACCTCCTCTTTTTAATTATTATTAGAAGTCCCACTTCTAAAACAATTAGTAACTTTCTTCTTTCTAATTAATTATTAGAAGTCACGCTTCCATAACAATTAATAAATTTCTATTTCCTTTCCTTTTGAGTTCAAGTAGAATTAGTAATGATCTAATAACTTGGACTAGTGTGGGGACCACTATGGATTCCATAGAAAGCTTGCTTCAACTGGGACATCCCGACCCCGTATCTCATGTGCAATCTGGGCCCACAGTTAATTGCAAATAACTTCACTATATAAATGCAACTCCACTCCAGTCTTAGAAATAAATTACAAGAAGACCATAAACTTCCCTATGACCACAAGTAGTCCCCTCCATATATATCTATGGATTAATTGGACATGTCCACCAATTTAGATCCATATCTTATTATCATTGGGGCCTAATTAATTATAGTGATTATCAGTACCTATCTAATTAATTCTTAATTGGGATGGGTGTGCACTTACCAATGATAAATCCATTAATTGGCACAAGGGGATAATGATGATAGATTCCATCTTGACCATTGAATGTTCCCACAGTCCTACTAAAACGTACCCAAGAAATCGAGGTGTTGACCTACAACTGGCCTCACTCATTGGTGACTCAAAGCATATGAATAGACAAAAACTTGAGTTCATTAATGTTTCAGGATTATGAGTCTATTGCTAGGGAATTATGAGAGCAGACCTTAAAGTAAAGACAATTTACCATAAGGTGCTTCTCATGGTCCTTCAATACAACCAATGTGAAAGTCCGGGATCCGAACCCTAGAGGGGGGTGAGTAGGGTGAGCTTCAAATTAGTGACCAACTATGACCAATTTTAACTTTCTTAAATTAAATTAGCCACTAGTGATGATTATCAAACAAAATGCGGAAACTAAAAAAAACAATCACCACAAAGCATGCACCATCACACAAGGATTTATAGTGGTTCGGCCTCAATGCCTACATCCACTACCGGCTTGTGATCCAACACCCCACCGGATTTCTACTATTTATGCTTTTCAATAGGCTAAGCTATAATCTTTACATTATGCTTTCCAAGGCTAAGCAATAACCTCTACATTATGCTTTTCTTTGGCTAAGCAATAACCTCTACAACCAAAAGGTTGGTTATCTCTCCAAGTAGTGTCTAGAATACACTTGATGGAGATACAATTTAGCTCATTACAATGCCTCTTAATTAGGCGGATATGAAAGTGAAAATCTAATTCACACACACACTATGAATGCAAAGATGAATGCACAATGTGCATGTATGATGTCCTCAATAAATTTAAAAATAAAAACTCATAAATGTATGCGAAAGGCTTTAAAAAGTTTTAGCTAATAAAAACACTTATGATTTAAGGAAAGAATGCCAATCACATGTTAAAAATAACTTGTAAAAGATATACCTGTGTATTCTAAACAAGTTGTGAAATTCTAAGAATAAAACATGTGATGCATATGGATTTAAATCAAATTAACAATGTAGCTCAATATATGTATGCTAAAAGCATTTCAAAGTGTAAAACACAAAAATAGATTTGATTGAAGTTAGGGGACAAATCATATGTAATTAAACATTCAACTTGAAAATGATATACCTATCAATGCTAACTAAGTTATGAAACTTTAAAACAAAAGTACATATGATTTGTGAAGATGTTGAATCCAAAACATAAGATAGATTTGAAAGTGATTTTCTTATGATGAAAAACAACAACCAAAGATTCAACCAAGTATAGAAATCATGTTACATATAATTTCAAAGATGTTTTCATTAACATGATTTGCTTAGATATACCAATATGAGTACTACTTGGTTTGAATCAAGGTGATGCATCTAAAACAATAAATCAATTCAAAACATAAATATGTTAAGGACACAACAAATCATAGTTTATCATGCTAGAAAAGATTTACCAATAATTAAAGCAAAGCATGAAAACATATGATTAAGAAAAGTAAAGCTTACTTAGTGATTTAACTCAATGGAATCAAGCTTTAGCTTTCCAAATGACCATTTTCATCCCTTAGCTCATTCCCCTTTGATTGGCCTCAAAACATCTCACGGAGGGCCTCTTAGTTCCTCAAAATTTTCAAAGGAATGAACTTGTATATATATACTCAAAAGGTGAGTTCCTGTGCGTCCCCGGTCGACCTGCACCCTTCTCGGTCGACCTGGGCTTCAACGGTCATAAATTTGATCGTTTGAAAGGAGCTCCAACTGCTCTTTACCCGGTCGACCTGCTGTGTGCTCGGTCGACCGAGCACACTGCAGGTCTACCTGGGCCCAGGGACCAAAATTCCCAAAAATGCATATTTCAAAGTAATTTCTTGTGGGAACTTTTGTGCCGTTAAATCAAGCTTAGAATCATGATTTAAATCAAACTAAGAGGATTACAAACATGAAACATAAAAAGCCTAAAAAGATTTAAAAGATTTAAAACATAGGCTAGCTTGATTTATAAAACTTCTTTTCAAAATAAATTGCATCCAAGTTTAAAATCAAAACATGCATAAATCAATATTTTTACAAGTCTAAAAACCAATGCATGTGTAAATCAAGATTTCAAGATTTACTAAATCAATACATGCGTGAAAATTCGAATGATGCTAAAATGATAATGCATCCATCAAATTGCAATACACAAAATCTCTAACACATTGTACTAGCATAATGATTTAGAGTCTCACACTCTAATGATTGAGACAAATCACACTATCTCATAGTGATCATAATGTTGCAACCTTGTCAGATGAGATACTCAATCTCATCATTGGTTGTGACGCTATTTAAGTATAAGATTTGTGACACATGTCTCCTGTATGTAGATCTCATCCATACACATGTATTACATCTAATATACTTGTGGACTCCGGTTTATCTCATGAACCATCATGTCATTCGTATTAGTTATGTGCAAGTAAGTAATAAAGCATCATTCATCTTATGAAAGGAAAGCATGATTAGATTGATAAATAAAGAAATAATTCAATTTTTTACATCATCCATTGGATTGAGACCATGTAATCTAACAATCTCCCACTTGGGATCAATTCCAGTCAGGGTTGCATCTCATGCACATCCCGTATATATGTTGCTCAAAGACTTTGGTGGTCAAAGGCTTAATAAAGGGATCTGTCAAATTGTTTGCAGAGGCTATCTTGGTGATTGCAATATTACCTCTCTGCACAATCTCTTTGACCAAGTGATACTTCCTCTGTATGTGCTTTTGGCTCTTATGGCTCTTGGCTTCCTTGAACTGTACGACTACCCCGCCGCTATCTCAATAAATTATGAGCAGTTGTCATGCCAAAGGTACCACTCTAAGTTTCAAAAGGAATCTTTTGAATCATACTGCTTCCTTGGCTGCTTCAGAAGTCGCTACATATTCAGCCTTCGAGGTGGAATCAGCAGTACATTCTTGTTTAATACTCCTCCAGCTGACCGTTTCACCCCCAAGTATAAACACATATCCATAGGTTGATTTCGTGGAATCCTTATCTGACATGAAGTAATAATTTGTGTATTAGACTAGAATCAACTCATCATTGCCGTAAATCAACATGTAATCTCTAGTCCTTCTCAAGTATTTGACAATACAGTTTACAACGGTCCAATGGTTAGGACATGGGTTAGGTTGATATCTGCTGACTAGGCCCACTGCGTAACAGATATCCGGTCTAGTACAAGCATAGCATACATAAGGCTACCAATAGTTGAAGTGTATGGTATCGCTTTCATCTACCCCTTTTCCATAGGTGTCTTGGGACACTAATCCTTGGAAAGGTTCATTCCATGACTGAAAAGTATGATACCCTTCTTGGAATCCTGCATAGCAAACCATACTAGCACCTTATCTATGTATGCAGCTTGGGATAAGCCAATCATCCTATTTGTCCGGTCTCAATGGAGTTTGATCCCTAGAATGTAGCTAGCTTCTTCTAAGTCCTTCATATCAAAAGTCTTAGCTAACCAAACTTTTACCTTTGACAACATTCCTATGTCACTCCCAAGACGAAGGATGTCATCGACATATAACACCAGAAAAACTACCCTGCCTCCTTCACTTTTTATGCACACACATAACTCATCCAGATTCTGACAAAACCCAAATGACTTGATTGCCTGGTCGAAACGGATGTTCCAACTCCGGGATGCATGGTTCAGTCCATAAATAGACTTCTATAGCTTGCAAACTCTTTGCTCTTAGTTATTAGCTACAAAACCGTCTAGCTGCATCATATAGATGTCTTCCTCAATATGGCCGTTGAGAAACGTAGTCTTGACATCCATTTGTCAAATCTTGTAATCGAAATGAGCCGTAATGGATAAGAGTATCTGGATGGACTTAAGCATGGCTACCGGCAAGAAGGTTTCCGTATAATCAATACCTTCTTTCTGAGTATACCATTTCGCAACAAGCTTGGCTTTAAAAGTCTCAACTCTTCCATCTGATTATCTCTTTCTCTTGAAGACCCGCTTGCACACAATAGCTTTAACATTGGCAGGAAAACCCACAAGTGTCCGAACTTAAATGGAGTACATGGACTCCATCTCAGCTTTCATAGCATCTTCCCAATGTCCCAAATCTAGTCATTGATTGCTTCATCAGTTCTTCCGTGATTGCATTGTAAGACTCTCCAAAAACTGAGAACCTATTAGGGGGCCCGACAATTCTGCCACTACGACGAGGCACTAGTGTAACTACTGGGTCAGATATGGGCTGATTTTCTCCAAGTTCGTGTTAGGAATTTTGTAGATTGCAATTTGATGGATGCATTATCATTCTAGCATCATTTGATTTACACATGTGCATTGATTTATAAAAACTTGAAATCTTGTTTTATACATGCATTGGTTTTTAGACTTGAAGAAATATTGATTTATGCATGTTTTGTTTTTAATCTTGGATGCATTTGTTTTTGAAAAAGGAGTTTTAATGAAAATCAAGCAAGCCATTGGTTTTATAATTTCGAATCTTTTTTGGCTTTTTATGTTTCATGTTTTAAAACCCTTAGAATGATTTAAAACATGTTTTTAAGCTTGATTTAATGGCCCAAAAGATTCCCAACCAAAAATACTTTGAAAAATGGATTTTAGGGAATCTTGGTCCCAGGCCAGAAACCCAGTGTACCAGGTCGACCGAGCCAGGCCCAGGTCGACCGGGTATACTGTCGTTGGCCATTTTTCAAACGGTCACTTTTTTTACCGTTGTGAAGGCCAGGTTGACCGGGGAAGTGCCAGGTCGACCGGGGGACTAGCCGTTGGGCTGTTTTGGCTATAAATACTAGTTCATTCCTTTGCCAAAAGTTGAGGATTTTTAGACCTTCCTTGAGAGGTTTTGAGGCAAATCAAATGGGAATGAACTAAGGGATGAAGGGGATCATTAGGAAAGCTAAAGCTTGGATTAATGAAGTTAAATCACCAAGTAAGCTCTACTTTCCTTAATCATATGTTTTCATGCTTTGCTTAATTATTGGTAAATCTTTTGTAGCATGATAAACTATGAGTTGTTGTGTCCTTAACATGTTTTATGTTTTGAATTGATTTATGTTTTGGATGCATCACCATTGATTCAATCCAAGTAGTACTTTAATTGGTAAATCTAAGTAAATCATGTTAATGAAAGAATCTTTGAAATTATATGTAACATGATTCCTATACTTGGTTGAATCTTTGGTTGTTGTTTTTCTTCATAAGGAAATCTCTTTCAAATCTATCTTATGATTTGGATTCAACAAATTCACAAATCATATGTTCTTTTGTTTTAAAGTTTCACAACTTGCTTTGCATTGATAGGTATATCATTTTCAAGTTGTATTTATAATTACATATGATTTGTCCCCTAATTTCAATCAAATCTATTTTTATGTTTTGAGCTACATTGTTGATTTGATTGACATCCCTATGCATCACATGTTTTGTACTTAGAATTTCACAACTTGTTTAGGATACAAATGTATATCTTGTACAAGTTATTTTTAACATGTGACTTGCATTCTTACCTCAATCATAAATGTTTTTATGAGCTAAAACTTTCAAAAGCCTTAGGGATACATTTATGAGCTTTCATTTTAAAAATGATTGAGGACATCATACATACACATTGAGCATTCATCTTTGCATTCATAGTGTGTGTGTATGAATTAGTTTTTCACTTCCATGTCCGCCTAATTAAGAGGCATTGTAATGAGCTTAATTGAATCTCCATCAAGTGTATTTTAGACATTAATTAGAGAGATAACCAACCTTGTGGTTGAAGAGGTTATTGCTTAGCCTAAGAAAAGCATAGTGTAATAGGTTGATGTTGAGCCTTGAAAAACATCATTGTAAAGGTTATTGCTTAGCCTATTGAAAAGCATAAATAGTGGAAATCCGGTGGGGTGCTGGATCACAAGCCGGTAGTGGATGTAGGCATTGAGGCCGAACCACTATAAATCCTTGTGTGATGGTGCTTGCTTTGTGGTGATTGTTTTTATTAAGCTTCCACATTTTATTTGTAATCATCACTTGTGACTAGTTTAATTTAAAGAAGTTAAAATTGGTCTAAATTGGTCATAATTGAAGCTCACCCTATTCACCCCCCCTTTAGGGTTCGGATCTCCGGACTTTCAGTTCGACCATTGTTGGATTTTGAATTGATTTCTCTTGAATTTCTTTCAAGATAAACTTTTCTAAAGATTTTTGGTCAATGATATGATCTTCCTCTAGAAAAACCGCGTTGGTGCTGACTAGCACCTTTTGCTCTCTGGGATTATAGAATAACCAACCTTAGTTCCTTTGAGATATCCTATAAAAGTGGATACTTCTGACTTTGATTCCAACTTATCCGTCTTAATATTTAGCATGTGTGTCGGACAGCCTTAACTATGTAAATGTTGTAGACTAGGTTCTCGCTTGAACCACAACTCCCATCGAGTCTTAACTACATACTTAAATGGCACGAGGTTTAGTATGTACGTTGTGGTATCCAAAGCATATCCCCAAAAGGATATAGGTAAGCCTAAGAAACTCAACATATATGGACCTGATCATATCTAAAAGAGTCAGGTTCCTTCTTTCCGCTACTCCGTTCTGTTGAGGCATACCAGGAGCAAACAACTGAGATAGAATCTCATTCTCTGATAAGTATCCCATAAATTCAATAGAGAGATATTCCCCTCCTTGATTTGATCGAAGGGTCTTGGTACTTTTACCTAAGTGCTTTTCCGTTTCCACTTGAAACTCTTTGAACTTTTCAAAAGCCTCAGCTTGTGGTGAATAAGGTATATCTATCGATATCTTGAGTAATCATTGGTGAAAGTGATGAAGTACTCAGATCCTCCTCTCTCGCTCTAACATTCCAAGAACTTTTTCTCTAAGGCCTATAGTGATACAGCTGGACATATTTTGGTGAGAGGTCCCTAGATATGCCACATTAGACATTTTCATGATTGATTTACCCTTTCAACTATTTAGGCATAAAATTTTAAATTTTAAATTTGCAAATCTTCCATTCTCCCCCTCATTTCAAGGTGGGCCACGATTGTTTAAATGTTCAAATCTTCATTTCTCCCCCTCATTTCAATGTGGGCCATGATTGTTGATTGGAGAAGATTACTTATCTCTGTTTTGGAATTGTGGCAGAGAACACAAAGGGAGAGGAGACTTGCAGGCAATTCTGGTTGCAATATGCTGTAATGAACATATCAAAGAAGATAGGAGTTTATCCGGACTCTACTCTGGTTTTGGATAGAGAAGGAGATCAGATTGATCTCTGGTGGGGCCACGTAGATCGTAGAGTTTCTGTGATCTACCATTCTTGATCAAACCAGGAGAAGGGCTGCCAGATTTGCAGAGAACGAACGAAAAGGAGAGAGGGTTCGCCGCCGCACCGTCTCCCCTGTCTTCGTTGTGCCATCATTGTCGGAGAAGGATGCACTTGGATCCGGCCTAGGCACTTGTGGAGTTATGTTGCAGAACACTGAAGAGGAAGAAAGTGATTGAGCCTAGGAATGTTGCAGGTCAATTCCATTTGAAGATCGCCTCCGGAGAAGACGATCTGATCTTTTCGGATTGGATTTTAGAGTAAAAAACAGTGACAGAGTACCCGGGCAATCTTCGTGTCGCTGAAGAAGGAGGGTCCCCACTCGTCCTTTCGTGCTATGCCATGGCCAAAGGAGAAGCAACATCGATGCTCTCTTGTTCTAGTTGTTGAAAGTCCTGGGATCTAACCCTAAGGGGAGGTGAATAGGGTGAGCTACAATTATGACCAATTTAGACAAAATTTAACTTCTTAACATAAACTAGTCACAAGTGATGATTAATCAAACAAGATGCGGAAGCTAATATAAACAATCGCCACAAGCATACACCACAACACAAAGGTTTATAGTGGTTCGGCCTCAATGCCTACGTCCACTACCGGCTTGTGACCCAATCACCCCACCGGATTTCCACTAACTATGCTTTTTAAAAGGCTAAGCAATAACCTATACAATGTTGTTTTTCTAGGCTGAACAACAACCTTTACAAGATGCTTTTCTAAGCTAAGCAATAACCTTTACACAATGTTTTTCTTAGGCTCAGCAATAACCTTTACAAAGAAGGATTTCTCTAAGAAGGTGTCTTCACAAAAAGAGCACTCTAAGAGATACAATTTAAGCACAATTGAATTGCCTCTAAATAGGCTGATATGAAAGTGAAATTCAAATTACAAACATACACTAAATTAAACTAAAGTGTGTGCACAAAGTGTATGAGTGTTTTACTTCAATCAAATTCTACAATGAAGCTCTTAAATGAATGCTTGATGCATTTTAAAATCAAAGCTTAGAAAATGATGATTGAAGATAAATGCTAATCACATGAAAGATTCAAACAACTTAAAGAAATGAACTAAAAGAAGTTGTATGAATATTAAAGTCTAAGAACACATGTGATTTAGACAAGAGAGTTTGCAAACCAATCTAATTTACCAAAGATGATATTGAGTTTGCAAAACAACTCTTTAAAAGCTAGAAATCATGCATTTATGTAAATACAAAAGATTTGAACATGCATGGATTTCATTTGAATGGAAGTCAAAATAACTAGTAAGATGTACCTTTTAAAAACTCAAGCATTTGATTTCTAAAAAGCCTTCTAGCCTTATCACCTCATTCCCCTTTCTTAGGCTCCAAAATGGTCTCAAAAGTTCATCCAACAAGCCTCACAAAAGTAGGGAATGGAATGGACTTTAAAGCAAAAAACAGTCCAATAGCTAGTTTCCCTGGTCGACCTGGACCCTTACCTGGTCCACCTGGTACACACAACGGTCAGAAAAATGACCGTTGGTGCTCAAAACCCTGTCGACCGGGTCCCTTGGCCCGGTCGACCGGCCGCACAGGCAGGTCGACCTGGTGATGCCCAGAATTCTTGATTTTTTGTAGAAACTTGCAGCTTTTGAGGGCATCTTCCAGGGGACTTTGAGATACTTTTATCAAGCATGGATCATGATATAAAATATGATGAAAAAGTGAATATTAAAAGCATGAACCATTTAAACCGAAGAAAGGATTTGAAAGATAAAGTATTTGGTAAGCTTGAATAGATTAGAGCTTAAGCTTAAAACATAAGAAAGAAACATTTAGCTCAAACCTTCATGAAACTTAGGAGACATAACTGATTTGATAAAATTCTTTTTCAAAACAAATTGCATCCAAGTTTAAAATCAAAACATGCATAAATCATTAATTCTACAAGTCTAAAATCCAATTCATGTATAAAACAAGATTTCAAGATTTTCTAAAACAATGCATGTGTGAAAATTCAAATAATGCTAGAGTGAAAATGCATCCATCAAATTGCAAATACAAAATCCGTAATAATCACCCCCTTTGCAATTTGATGGCAACTTACTCATCATTGAAATAACACACTAAGTCTTAAGCTCCCCCTAAGCTGGACAAGTCTTGAAATCATCTTGGATGCCTTTTCTCTTTGCTTGGGCTCAGGGTCCTTTTCTTCATTCTTCTTGATGCTTGGAGCTTGATCATTCTTCAAGCTTTCTCTTCTTCTTCCTCTCTATGGCCAAGCATCTTCTTTAGCTCCAAGCTTTCTTTCTTCTATTAGCTCTCCCCCTTTGACCATGCCTCTCTCTCCCTTTGGCAAGATATGCATTCTCTCCCCCTGTGGAAGATCATACAATATCTCCCCTTAGGAAGCTTGGACATTCTCTTCCCCTTTAGAGAACTTGAATGCTCTCTCCCCCTTTGTCATTAAATTGCAAAGGTACCTACACACATGAAATAAGGAAAATAACTTTAGTAGCACCTGTTAACAAAAGAAATCGAAAATGAAATACATAACAGGTTATCATGTGTGGAATAAGACTCTAAGGGTTCAAAGGCAATCCAAGGGTGAATTTGATCAAAACTAATACTTCCTATGAAGGTTTACACTCCCCCTCAATCCATTCTCTCCTTTTGTCAAAGTTTTGACAAAGATATAACTATTTGGTTCAAGAAGAAGATGGTTTTACCAATTGAGAGTCAACTTCAAGAGAATGATTAGATTTTTTTAATTATAGAGCACAATATGATCAAATTACCAAAAGAGAGCAAGGTCAAGGCGATCATGGATACCAATTGGAAAAACAAAGAATACCAATTGAGATTCAAGGATAAGACTATTAAATCAATCACTCTAAAATGGAGTTATAAAGAATATAACTATTATGATAAATCCAAATTAGAGCTATCCATGATATATGGGGTTTACTAAACATAGCATCAATCAATTTAACTATGAAAATCATATGCTATGTAAGCTTTGAAATCATTTCATTCAATCAATAAATATGACTATCATGTGCAAGATGAGTGAAATGAAATTCAAACATGAAGCCTACCTCAACAATTAACCAACCAATATTATGATCACATAAACATGGTGGTCATGGGATTTACCTATATGAGCAAGGGAGGAGGCAATCATGAAAATTATGATGCTAATGGTGTGTGACATGGAACAAATATATAACTATCAAGTTCAATCCAATGTACACAAGGTCTATCACATACACAAGATAAGACATCAATTGGATATGAAATCAATGGAAAATTATACCAAATGAAATCAATTGAATATGAAAACATGATTAATAGCAAGGATGTGACAAACACAAAATTCCATCAAGCATCATAAATGCATATTCATCACTTTTAAAGATATAACTATTGAGCATAGTGATGAACAAGGTAAATTGCAATGCAAAAGGATATAACTTTGAAATGCATGCAATTTCCAAAGTGTGAAAATCATTTGAATTCAACATCTAAGATATCCATCAAACATATAGAAATACGAGGAATGGATTTCAAAGAGTTTCATATGATTAAGATCACTATTATGAAGTTGAAACATGTATAAGAATGATATCACTAAGAAAATATACATGAATCAACATCATAACCATCCAAAAAGAAATGACTAGCATGCATAGAGGATGGATTTGAGTTCTAGTATGGTTTCTACAAATATAACTAATATCACAACCATACTTGGAACCAATTGGCATTTGCATATAAAAAGAATGTAAACAAATAAGGAAACATGCAAACAACATTCATTTCCATTTCTAAGATGATGAAACCAAAAGGAAAGGAAATGAGAACATGGAACATGCTTAGATGATTATAACTAATGATGTTTTAGAGCATTTCCATTCATACAATCTTCAAATCATTTCAATAAACAAAATCCAACAATAAGCATAAAAAGAATGACTTTGAAGAACAATTTTCAACACTGTATTTTAAAAGATATAACTTAAAAGAAACACATACAAGTTGATTTTTCAAAACAATGATTTTCCATACAAAAGTATAACTTAGAAATCCATGAAAAAACTTAAATTGATTCAAATCATTTGTTCAAATAATCTTACCAAGACATCTACACAAATGATTCAACAACAATTGATCATGAATAATCTAGCTATGAGAGCTTTTGAAATCACAATCAATTGATCATGTAAAGAAATGCGATGCAAGTCATGTAACTCAATGTGTGCAAAAAGCAAATCTAACATGATGAAATTATAATCAAAAGATTTTGAAAACCATGATATGTAACTAGAATGGTGCATGAAGACAAAATCAATTGATCATAAAGAAACAATGCATTTTAAGAAATGTAACTAAGAAAGAACAAAATGCAAATGCAACATGACCAACAATATGATTTAACTATAAAGGATAGGTTGGTCAAGGAGGGTCAAGGCCTTAAGGTTTGTCTAAGTATCTAACTTTAGGAATCCACCTAAGGTCTTGAGAGGGTTGATCTTTGAGGTCTAGTTTGGAAGTCCCACCAACTAAAGGAGATTTGACTTGATAAATTTTCAATTTGGACTTATCACCATGATATTTTGATTTGACTATATTTAGCTTAGATTGGTGATTAGTCTTTTGAAGTTGGTGAAGTTGATTCTTAGGGGATTTGTTCATTTTTCTTTTCTTCTTATATTCTCCCTTTATTTGACTTTTGAATTTTAAATTTAACTTTGTTACTTTCTTCAAAAGTTCTTTCATGGGTTGATATAAGGGAGATAGGTTGAGAAGCTTTTTGTTCATAGATTCTTTTAAGCTTGGTTTACTTTTTTAAACTTTTTAGAATCTATCTTAGGAGACTCCATTTTAAATGATTTAACTTGTTTAATCTTTTTGGAGTCTTCTTTGATTTTTAGTGTCTTACCCTTCATACAATTAGATTTAACTTTCTTAGGTTCAAAGATGGGTTTAGACACATGGCTTCTTCTTAATTTGCAATCAAACCTAAAATGCCCTTCAATGCCACAATAAATACATTTAGCTTTGGGCAAAGGACAAAGAGTGCTAGAGAAAGAGGACTCACCTTTCACAAAAGTGTTGGTGAATTTAGGGTCATGTGAAGTATACTTATCAAAACCACGACCCGTCCAATCTCCATGAGGTTTACCCAATTTAAATAACCTTTCAAGTCTCTCTTCACTTTGGGTAAACTTGCACTCATACTTTTGTTCATATCCTTCAAGTTGAGTGACTTTGGTTATAAGGATTGAATTTTCATTTTTGACTTTTAATAAATCATTTTCAATTTCCTTATATTTGATTAGCTCTTCATTGGAAAGTTTTAATTTGAAATTAAGTTCATTAACAACATTAGATCCAAGTTCTAAGGTTTTTAACTTACTTTGAACATTTGACATGTTTTCCATGGAAATTGTCAACTTGGATTCTAAATTGATAAAGTATTTGTCTTGCCTTTTTATTAGATCTCTTAGGTTTAAATTTTCCTTTTTAAGATCATCATTTCCTATCTTTAATTCATTTAGTTCATCTTTGATATTAGATAGGTTATTTAAAGAGATCATGAACTTAGAGTCTAGACATTGTATTACTTCTTCTTTCTCTCTAAGTTCATCTTTTGAAGAGACTAGTTCTTTGTTTAATCTTTTAGATTCTTCTCTTAACTTTTTGTTTTTCTTTTCAAGCTTTAAGGATAATTCATATAATTCCTCAAAGGCTTGTTGCAGATCTTCTTTATTTTCATTATAATCTTCTTCTTTTATGTCACATTGAGATTCATTAGTTTGAAGGTTTGAATCTCCAATAGATGGAAGAAATAGAGGTCTAGAAGAATCTACACAAAAGTCTAAACAATCTAACTTAGTGGAATCCATGTCAAAAGTATTCAACCAAACACAAATCTAGGGTTATAAACTCTAGGTTTTTACACCTAATCAAGAGTTCCAAACACTTGATCCTATAAGATAGAGCACGAGGCTCTGATACCAATTGAAAGTCCTGGGATCTAACCCTAGAGGAGGGGGGGGGGGGGGGGGGGTGAATAGGGTGAGATACAATTATGACCAATTTAGACAAAATTTAACTTCTTAACATAAACTAGTCACAAGTGATGATTAATCAAACAAGATGCGGAAGCTAATATAAACAATCACCACAAGCATACACCACAACACAAAGGTTTATAGTGGTTCGGCCTCAATGCCTACGTCCACTACCGGCTTGTGATCCAATCACCCCACCGGATTTCCACTAACTATGCTTTTTAAAAGGCTAAGCAATAACCTATACAACGTTGTTTTTCTAGGCTCAACAACAACCTTTACAAGATACTTTTCTAGGCTAAGCAATAACCTTTACACAATGCTATTCTTAGGCTAAGCAATAACCTTTACAAAGAAGGATTTCTCTAAGAAGGTGTCTTCACAAAAAGGGCACTCTAAGAGATACAATTTAAGCACAATTGAATTGCCTCTAAATAGGCTGATATGAAAGTGAAATTCAAATTACAAACATACACTAAATTAAACTAAAGTGTGTGCACAAAGTGTATGAGTGTTTTACTTCAATCAAATTCTACAATGAAGCTCTTAAATGAATGCTTGATGCATTTTAAAATCAAAGCTTAGAAAATGATGATTGAAGATAAATGCTAATCACATGAAAGATTCAAACAACTTAAAGAAATGAACTAAAACAAGTTGTATGAATATTAAAGTCGAAGAACACATGTGATTTAGACAAGAGAGTTTGCAAACCAATCTAATTTACCAAAGATGATATTGAGTTTGCAAAACAACTCTTTAAAAGCTAGAAATCATGCATTTATGTAAATACAAAAGATTTGAACATGCATGGATTTCATTTGAATGGAAGTCAAAATAACTAGTAAGATGTACCTTTTAAAAACTCAAGCATTTGATTTCTAAAAAGCCTTCTAGCCTTTTCACCTCATTCCCTTTTCTTAGGCTCCAAAATGGTCTCAAAAGTTCATCCAACAAGCCTCACAAAAGTAGGGAATGGAATGGACTTTAAAGCAAAAAACAGTCCAACGGCTAATTTCCCCTGTCGACCTGGACGACCTGGTACACACAACGGTCAGAAAAATGGAAATTTATTTTATTTTATGTATTTGGAAATTTAATTTATTTTATGTATTTTGAAAAAAAATTAAATTTATTTTATGTATTTGGAAATTTATTTGCGTCTTTTGAAATTTATTTACATTTTCTGAAATTTATTTGAATCTTTTCAAATTAATTTTCAACATTTGAAATTTATTTGCGCCTTTTGAAATTTATTTATTTATTTATTTAAAAATCTTATTAATGGGATTTTCATTAATCGTGGCCAAGTAAATGGTAGCTGACCATTATTAATGGCATATCCCACTATTCAAGCGATATGATTTATCTTTAAATAAAAAAGAGCTTTTAAAGGAATGGTAATTTGGACATTTTAGGTCTTCAGATTTGGAAAAAGGACCTACAACATTAAGAAAAAAAGATTGTGGATCGAAGGCCAAAAAGTGAAATGTTCAGGGACCTTTCGCCGAATGCCTCTATAAAATATATATATATATGTGGGAGATGCTCCGATGAGAGTTACTCTCACTGTACTATGAGAGTAAGGTTGGGGGCCTTCACCTCGATATGCAATACCAACAGCCTAAATGTGAGGGCCCTCACCCCTTACTCTCACAGTACCGTGAGAGTAACTCGAGAGCATATCCAAACAGTTGCTAATTTAGTTGGAGTTGTGGTAGGGTTTATTATCATTAACAGTTGCTAATTTTGTTGATGAGAGATAATTGAAAATGAAGAGTGTATACATATAGATTGCCTACTGTTCTGTTTCTATTCCGTTTTAGGGTCATATCCAGACAGAGGAGAGTTCTCCATTTTCTTTCTTAAAGTAACCTCTCAAGAAAATCAGATCCAACGACTAGATAATGCTTGAATTCCAACTAGATTGGGCCAGCCCACTCCAGTTGCATTTAGACTTTGTTGGTGCTGATTTTATGGGCTAAGAAATCACCTAGACTGCCTTTTCGGACCAATTTATTAATTGGGTTATTTCAGGGCTAAAGTCTGTTTAAAGACCCAATAGGTAGCCAAACTTTACGACGTTCAAAATCCTGAAAGCTTACCCGATCTATTAGTTATTCGGGCGGTAAGGAGTGGCTGTTCTTAGTGGGAGGTCAAGGTTTCAAACCTTGCCTCCCTCTTCCTCGCATTTGTGAGTTGTTATTACCTCATACTAGTGCGAGAGGCCAAAAACAGAAAAAAAAAACCTATTAACAAAAGATTTGTTGGTGCTAGATTATAAATTTTTTAAGTGGGTCAACTTTTATGGAGCGAGATTTGATTTGGATTCATAAAAAATGATGTCATTATTTTGATTGGTTTGGATATCTTTTAGAAGTGGGCCCAATGAGAACATGTAGAATATGAGTCGATTCAGGAGTACCATGAATTTTTCGTTGATCCACTGAGTGCTAGGTTATGAAAATTCAAAGCGGGCCAAACTTTTATTAAAAGAAATTTGATTGGACCCAAAAATATGGGGCCATTTATTTATATTGTATTTAATTTTTTTACTGGGGCCAATGAGGAATGTTTTGAAAAAAAAATCTTTGTGGTGCTTTTAATTTTAAAAAGTAAAGTGTTGGATATGAATGTCATTGGAATGGATGAATATCTAGAGATTTGGATTAAGGATTAATATCTAGAGATTTGGATTAAGGATTAATATTATCTTGAGTATGGAGGTCTTTTGGGTAAGTCAACAAAATTGGCTACTTTTAAAATATTAAATAGGAAAGAATTTAGGGAAAGAATCAATAGTAGGGGGAGAGAATTTAGGGAAATAATTAGATTTCGGGGAGAGATGACAAAGATGATAATAGTTTGAGAATTATAATAATGAATGGGTGTGCCACTTGTCACCACGAAAATCCAAAAGTAAGCGCCGCGTGTCACTCTCGCACGAAGAGCCTACTACTTTAATATATATATATATATATAATGCGTGAGCTGTGTCTCCTTATATGTGCGAGTCTCCATTACCTAGGGATGTAAATGGGTCCCCGATTCTTCGATTATCTAGAGGTTCTGATCCGTTAAAAACCGAGTTTGGGTTCTTATTTAGGCCTCGCTAAGTAAATGGGTCCGGGTCTAGTCCTTTTTTTGGACCCGTTGTCGCGACCCTGGACCGGGCCTGCAAGACTAATCCGGGATCATGACTAATTATTGTGTGTGTGTCACATTGATTAATTTCTCACAGGTGTCCGCGGTGAGGATATCACAATAACATGAATATTTCTGTTTGAACGTGGAAGCGTGTAGTAAATCAAGTTGATAATTCAATTCTAGTCAAGATAAAAATACATGTATAAACCAAGTATCAGAATGAGCAATGATCATAAGTGCTTTCACAAAAGAAAAGTTAAGGTTTATACAAAAGATCATTTAATTACATTTCCCAAAAATAGAGGCCAACAAAGGCCAATAAAAACAAAATACCAATCCCCAAAAGAATGGTTCAATGTTTCCCAAAATGTTACATCTCTCATAGCAACTAAATGTCTAAATGACATCATCAGCATGCCACTCAACTAGGCATTGCAGTTCACCGACCGCTTGCTCAAGCTCTGCCTCGGGATAGACAATGTCCGGACTTGAGTACCAAAGAGTGAGGCAAACACGATGGTTTGGCAAACGGGTGAAAAGACATAACAATATAATACTAAATGAATTTACCTTCAAAAGCTTTTAAACCTGTTTAAATAATAATTTCCATAAAAGAGATAAATCATTTGCTCAAATACTAATATGCATTGTAAAACCATATAATGGTAAGCAAGGAAACGGGAAAACAATCAAGATGGCAACCACACGAAGTTAAATTCTCTATCACCGAAGTGACAAAGCATATCAAGGCGTTGATCTCAGTCACGCGAGGTGAGGAGAAACAACGAAATAAGTACATATACATATAATATACGGTAACGAGCCGGGCATCGGGAACCACGGTGGCGAGCCGGGTATCGGGAACCACGGTAGCAATCCAAGGCATCGGGACAAGACCAAGGTAATAAATGCATAACGAGGTCCAAACTGTAGCTGGCAGGAAGAGGGGGATCTCCAAGTCGGTGGATCAGACCAACATGGTTATCCAAGCTTAGTGGTGCCGACTCATAGGTCAAATGACAAAATAAAAACATGTATAAAATACATCGAGTGCAAGTAAATAAACAAGCAGGACAGGTGCTCAAAGGCACAACTGTCATTTCATGTCGGGCAACGCATTTCTGCACTAATAACTATATCTAATACAATTTCAATGCTTTCGGGAATAATAAGTCATGTAGCAAAAATCTCGGGAACAATGAAATACAGTAAACCATTGAAGTTTCGGGTAAAATATCAGGTTCAAGATTCGTTTAAGGTGAATAGGGGTCCCATATATCAATTTAATAATAATTTGGTACTCTTTGAGTTTGGGGACATTCTGGGCTCCTTATACACCTTAGGATTCTCAAAACTTCAAATAAAATGTTTGTGATGTGCTTTCTTTCTCAAACAGATATCAAATTAAAATGAACGGGTCTTCTCATCACAATAGGGCTCCCAACAAACCTCTCTCAATCATATAAACATTTCATTTACGTTCCCGAGACAACCCCAGATGAACAATACCCATCCCTCGAGCGGACTAGAAGTTCGCTCGAGCAGTGGGCTCTCTGGAATGACTTCCTGGGTGGGTCCGCTCGAGCGAAGTTGAGGTCGCTCGAGCGAACTCATCCAGTTTAGGTTAGCTTGAGCGAAAATTCAGTTCGCTTGAACTAACCACTCTCTGGAACGAGTTCTAGAGGGTTCGATCGAGCGATAAAGGGTCCGCTCGAGAGAATTGTCCAGAAACTGGTTCCGAGACAGTTCATCTCCTCCCCTTCTCTTCCTTCTACAACCTCTTTTAAACACCAAATGAGGAGTTCCAAAAACCTATCCAAACCAACATCAATTCTCCTACTACGTCCACTCCATCCTCCTCCAATATTATCACATCCAAATATAAAGAAAGGAGGGAAGGAAACCACTAAACCAAGAACACATTTGAACTAAAAACAAGAGATAATTGAATTCTATGAACCAACACATTTTCAAGACATTAAATGCACTATCAAGACTCTTTCATGAGCATTTATTTCAAGTCAATGCAATAAATAAACATGAATGGAAAGACATTAAAATCAACCACATTCTTATAAAACATTTAATGCTCAAATAAAAAATCATCTACTTGCCTTAGGTCTAAGCTAATCAATAACAAGCTCTAAACACTCCTCCAAGCCAAGGATCCAAGCTATAACAAAAAGCCCCCAAAAACAAACCCTAAAAGGGTGAACACAAGAAATAGAAAGAGAAACGTTACAATAATGAAAATGGAACCTCTTCAAGGCCAAAGGAACGCAAATCTAAGGTACGTGTAGGTTCTTCAAATGAATAAGGTGAGCTCAAAGAGAGTCTTGGAAAGGAAGGTCTTCTCCAAAAATTGTATCAATAGAAAGCTATGGTGGTGAGGAAGAAGATGACTATCTCAACCTCCCAATTTGTGCAAGGTTGATAGTGATTTGGTGATGGAAAAGAAAGAGAAGGAAAGGAAGAAAGGAAACCCTAGTTTGGGTGGTTGGAGCTTGAGCTAGAAAAGGGAAAAGGGAAAAGGGAAAGGATGGTTCTCTTTTTATAGAAAATGGAATTAGGTCCCACCACTAGAATCCTTTGTGGGCTGAAATCATGTTTATGAGGGCTTCGAACGAATTCAACGAAGAAGAGAAAAGTAATCGTCGAAATTTCTAGTTTCCAAAAAGTATATGTTTCGCAGGTTTCGAGGATATCAAATTTTGGGTACAGATTTAGTGTAAAAAGACTGTTTTGCCCTCAATGCCAAGAAAGTCGGGGTTCGGGGTCTTGAACGGGTACAAGATCAACATAAAAGTTGTAGGGATTAACAAGACAAGTAGAATGGGATTAAAAAAATAAATACAAGAATCTTAGATAAACCCCCAAGTAAACGCAAAGTCATAAAAGGAACCCCTAAAGGGCCCCACTAGTCACCAAAACGCTCAAAATTCCCCAAAGTTATATCAAAAGTTATTCTAATCCCAACTTAACCAAAATACATTAAACACGCTTAGAACTAAAACACGACATAATTAATGCTAATTGAGGTCACTCGGGACGGGGTCTTACATCCTCCACCCCTTAGGGCATTTGGACCTCCAAATGAAATACAACTCACCTCCGGTAGCAGATGTGGATACTTTTTCTGCACTTGATCTCGTAGTTCCCACGTTGCTTCTTTCAGTCCATGATTCTCCCAAAGTACTTTCACCCACTGATTAGTCCGTGTCCTCAACTCTTGTTTCTTTGTATCAATGATCTGAACGGACTTCTCAACATAGGTAGCATCTTCTCGAATTTCCAAAGGTTCATGTCGGAGTACATGTGATGGATCGGGGATGTACTTCTTCAACATTGACACGTGGAAGACGTTGTGTACAATGGATAACTCGGGTGGTAAGGCTAATCTATAACCCACATCACCGACCTTGCTCACAATGTCGTATGGTCCAATGTATCTCCGTGATAACTTGCCCTTTTATCCAAATCTCAATGTTCCTCTCATAGGTGACACTTTCAAGAAAACCTTGTCTCCTTCTTTGAACTGTAAATCCTTTAGGTGAGAGTCTGCATAGCTTTTATGTCTACTTCAGGCTACTTTCAGACGTTCTTGGATCAACTTGACTTTGTCACTGGTTTCAGTCACCATGGATGGTCCATGGAAACTGCAAATTCCGACCTCTTCCCAACATACAAGTGTCCTACACCTTCTGCCATACAATGCTCCGAAAGGCGCCATTCCAATGCTCGAGTGGTAACTGTTGTTGTAAGCAAACTCACACAATGGTAGGGTCTCATCCCATTGAGTCTTAAAATCTAACACACAAGCACGGAGCATATCCTCAAGGGTCTTAATTGTTCTCTTTGACTGGCCATCCGTCTGAGGGTGATAAGCCGTGCCGAGTTGTAGTTTCATACCCATAGACTCATGTAGTGTCTTCCAGAACCTCGAGACGAATCTGCTGTCTCTGTCAGATGTGATAGAAATTGGCTGTCCATGTCGACTGACAATCTCGTTGACAAACAACTCTACCAAGGGTAGCATATGTGATAAGTCCACAAAACTAGGTCATTAGGTCATTATTTCATGAGTATTTGTGGACCTAATTAGGTTTAATTGCATAAAATTGCACTTAATTTCATGATTACATGCATTTGAGGTTATTTTTGGAAACACGGTCAAAATAGGTCAAAATTCATTAAATTGCATGACTTTTGTGAAATTAAGGTTTTTCATATCATTTATCACCCCAAAGTTAGTTTTTTTAGCTTCATCAAAATATACCTACTATTTTTGGCACCATGTGCTATTTTTGGAAAGTTTGTCATTCGGGGTGCATCATTAGGCATGTAGGGTCCAATGCATGATTCATGTTTATTTTCTTAAATGTAATTTATGTTAAATTTATTTCTTTGAACTTGTAGGAGAAATCAACATGGGACGTACAATGAAGAAAATTTGAGAAGAGAGGTCAACGGAAAGTCTAATAAGCAAGCAAGGAAAGAGTCCAAGCACGCCTTGGACGTCCAACATGGGTCCCACACACCCCATTGCATGCCAACATAGAAGATTCCATTTGTGCACATTTATTGCCGGATTTTTCAGGGGCAACAACTTAAAATGGCCATAATTCTCAAACCGAGTGTCGGATTGACATAATTTAGCCACCGTTGGAAAGCTCTTTTCGAGTAGATATCCGTGGAGCCCAAGATTGCATAAATCAGAGCTATACTGAGGGAGATATGACATCGGGAAGTTGTCTGCTGCAGTTTTAGGCGGAAATTGCAAAAAATCTCAATATTTGGAAAGTTTCTTCCCTCTACATCATCATGCAATTTTTAGAGATATTCTTTGAATTATACAAGGAAGGTGTGTGCATCAAGAAACCTAATAAGGCAAGGACATCTCTCAAATTTAAAAGTCTTTCCAAAGAAAGAAGCTAGCTTGGAGCCTAAGCAAGAATTTCTACATATAAGGAAACAAGAGCCCTAAAGATGAGGGATTCTTTACTAAAAAAGGATTTGCAAAAAGCATAAAACGGAGTCATGGGAAGGGCTGGAGGTCCAATGCCTTGTAGTTGAAAAATCTTGGAAGTTTTCTCTCTTTCCACTCCCATCCACCCTTTCTCTCTACGTCCCTTCTTCTTCTTCTCCATTCTAATTCTTTAGACATAGATTGAAAGATCATGTTGAGAGAATGATGAAGAGAGAAGAAACCCAATCTATGGTTGGAAACTATAATTTTCTGATAATTTTCTGATAATTTTCATTCTGATAATTTTCTTTATTTGCAAATTATTGATTTAGAAACCCAATTTACATCTTTCTATGTTTAGTAGAAACTTTCTATTTTTTACTTGCATAATCTATGGTTGGAAAGTGTTTTTGTGCATACATCATATTTAGAAATTGCATTAGAACAGGTTTTTGTTGCTGAAATCACAAGATTATCAACAGATTAGAAAGACTAAATTCGGACCTGGTATGTGAATAGTGAAAAATCCTGCACAGTTTCAACAGAATTGAACTAACTGTGTTACAAAAGTGCGTGATTTAAAAACCGGGTAAACGTAAAATTCTTTTATCCAAAAAATAGCAGATTTAAAGTATGGTAATTGGAATTTGAAACCCCAGAATTTCAGCCAAAAATAAACTCGGGAACCGTGTCAACCAGAGGCTCTAACAGGGGTAGTTCGTAAGCCTGTGTTCAGATTTCAGCAGCATAACTGGGTCAAGTAGGCTTCTTTAGGAGATCATATCTTTTTCGTTTTAAGTCCTTTTTCCATTTTTTTTTTTTTTTTGTATTCATGAATCATCAGAGTATTGATTCCATCCATTACATTTAGGTTCATATCATCTTGGACTAGTCGTACAGTCCAGCGAACTTGGGCCTGTGCAAGAGTTTCCATACTTGGAATTTTTTACAGCATGCATCAGATTTGTAGAAACTTACATAAAATTGCATTGTTAGAATTTAGGGCATTATAGATCATTCATATTTGCATAAAAAGTGATTTTGGTAATTAGGATCTAATTTAGAAAGTTTTTTTGATTTATTTTATATTAAATTGGTAGTTTTGATGAGTTTGTTACTTTTACCGGTTATAGTTAGAATATGGTTGAATAAACTAGGTTTCTTTACTTAGTTTAGGTTTTTTTTTTTTTTTGGAAAGTTGTAATTGTTAATTTTCAGTTTTTAGGATTTTTCTTGTAATTTGATTAGTTTCTTTATTAGGTTAGATTTAGTTTCTAAATTAGAATAGGTTAAGGTTGGAAAGTTTCTTAAGAAGCATTGCTCCCTGTAGATCGACCTGGACTCACCAGATTATTACTACAATTGCACCCTATACTTGGGGTCCGATCAATATGCATTTTCTTCCCTGTCCTTATAGGAATGAAATGAGCTGACTCGGTGAGACGGTCAACAATGACCCATATCGCATCGTTGCCTCTGCTGGTCCTCGGTAGTCCCGAAATATAATCCATGGTAATGTGCTCCCATTTCCATTTCGGGATCTCTAACGGTTGTAATAACCCTGGATGTTTCTGATGTTCTGCCTTTATCAATTGACAAGTCATACAGTAGGAGACAAACGCTACAATCTCTCTCTTCATGTTATTCCACCAAAATTCGCCCTTCAAATTCTGATACATCTTCGTACTGCCTGGAAGCATAGAGTATTTCGTACCGTGAGCCTCTGTCATGATATCATTCCTCAAATCTTCAATATTGGGTACACATAGACGATCATGGTAGTACAAAACTCCACCAACAATACGGAAGTCAGGGCGTTCTGCTATAAGTTCTAAAATCTTGGCCAATTCTGGATCCTGCAACTGACTATCCTTGATTTTCTGAATAAAGGAAGGCTCTAACACTGACATGTTAGCTAACAACACACCCTTCCTTAGTGGCTGTAGGTCTATACTCAATTCTTCAAATTGCTCGAAAATACAAGTGCCACTTAGATTTACCAAGCCTACTGATTTTCTGCTCAAGCCATCAGGGACTACATTTACTTTCCTCGGGTGGTGCTTGATTGGAAAATCATAATCTTTGATGTATTCCATCCATCTTCTCTGCCTCATGTTCAGTTCCTTATGAGAAAACAAATACTGCAAGCCGCGGTGGTCAGAGTGGACTTCGAACTTCTCTCCATAGAGGTAATGTCTCCACATTTTCAATGTAAAGACGACCGCTGCTAACTCAAGATCATGGGTGGCATAATTCTTCTCGTAATCTTTCAACTGTCGGGATCTATATGTAACAACTTTTCCATCTTGCATCAACACGCAACCAAGTCCGACGTTTGAAGCATTGGTAAAAATGGTAAAACCGCCGCTTCCAAATGGTAAAGTAAGGACTGGTGTTGTAGTTAATCTCGTCTTCAACTCTTGGAAACTAGCTTCACACTGATCTGTCCATACTTACAATACATTCTTCCTTGTCAACTTCGTCAATGGTGACGCAATCGACGAAAATCCCTGCACGAATCTCCGGTAGTAGCCTGCCAAACCTATAAAACTTCTGATTTCTATCAGATTCTTTGGTCTTTCCCACTTCACTATTGCCTCAATCTTGGATGGATATACTGACAATCCCTCCTTGGAAATGACGTGCCCCAAAAATGCTACTTACTCTAGCTAGAATTCACACTTGTTGAGCTTCGCATATAACCGGTTCTCTCTCAAAAGTTGCAATGTCATCCTCAAGTGTTCTTCATGGTCTTCCTTGGTCGTGGAGAACACCAAAATGTCGTTAATGAACACTACCACAAACTGATCCAGATACTGTGCAAATATCTTATTCATCAATGCCATGAACACTGCCGATGTATTAGTTAACCCAAATGGCATCACTAAGAACTCGTAGTGGCTGTATCTTGTCCGGAAAGTTGTCTTCAACACATCCGATTCTCTGACTCTCAGCTGATGGTAACCGGATCTCAAGTCAGTTTTCGAAAAATACGAAGCACCTTGTAACTGATCAAACAACTCGTCTATCCTTGGCAATGGATATTTGTTCTTGATGGTTACTTGATAAAATCTCTTGATATCTGTGTACATTCTCATCGAACCATCTTTCTTCTTGACAAACAAGACTAGAGCTTCCCATGGTGAAATGCTCGGTCTCACAAAGCCTTTATCTAACAATTCCTGCAACTGAATCTTTAATTCTCCCATTTCTGTCGGAGCCATTCTATATGGTGCAATAGAAATCGGAGCAGTCCCAGCTAACAACTCAATGGTGAAGTCAATCTCTTTGATTGGTGGGAAACCTGGAATCTCCTCTAGAAAAACATCCGAGAATTTCCAAACAATTTCGATCTCCTCCACCCCTTGGGACCGTTTATCCTCCGTGATAAACGCCAAATAGGCTTCACATCCACTTTTCAATAATCTATCAGCCTTCAACACTGAGACAAACCTTGTATGAGGATTTCTCCTCTCTCCCTGAAACAACACCCTTGCTGGTGTCTCATCTAACTTGAAAGTAAGGGTCTTATGGAAACAATCCATTGTGGCATGGTACCCTGCCAACCAATCCATCCCTAGGATGACATCATAATCATACATCTACAATAAAATGAGATCTGTGGTTAAAACCACTTCTCCTATTTGAACTGTACAACTAGGGTAAAAGTTCTATAAATAACTTGTTTACCTACTGGGGTTGCCGCAGTCAAAATGAACTCAAGTTCTTTATCATGCACATCAATCAACTTAGAAAATGCATGAGAGAAAAACGAGTGTGTAGTACCAGGGTCAAATAAAATCCTAGCTTTTATCCCACAAATAAAAAGTGTACCTTCCACTACATTGCCTGTAGCCTATGCATCAGCTCTATTGACCGCATAGATTTGTCCTCGCTATTGTGGCCTATTCTGAGCCTGTTGTGGCCGGCCTTGTTCGACGATTCTGTTCTGCTGTGGTGCATGCTAATTTTGGTTCTGTCCCTGTTGATGGGCTTGTTGCTGCTGCTGTGGTCTATGCTGTTGCTATGGTGCCTGTTGCTGAAGTGGCCTTGCTTGATTATGGACAACTATTGCATTTTGTGGTGGTGTCGGATGTTGTGCTCCCTGCTGCTGCTCGTTTTGTCCGTTCCGTCTTGGAGAGTCCCTCATCTGATGGTTCATAGAACCACATCTAAAGCATGCTCCTGTGAGTGTACGGCACTGTGTACTCTCATGTTTCCTCCCACAGTGGGTACAAACAAATGGATTTTGAGCATTCTGTTCTGTCATCTGCTTCTTGTTCTGATGATTCTTCTACTCGTAGTTCTATTGATAAACTTGTCCTTTCCCTTGAACTCTAAGGATCTTATTGTGAAAATTCTCGAATTTGTTGGCTCTCTTGACAGCTTCTTCGACACTGATAGGTGGCACTATGCCCGTGGCGTCTCTCTCAACGATGTGGTTAAGTCCCTCTAGGAGCTTTGCAATCTTCTTCTCCACTGTACCCACTAGCTCTGGAGCATATCTAGCCAATCTCTCAAACTTTGTAAGGTATTCGAGGACTGTCATGTTCCTTTAGACAAGCTGCTGGAATTCCACTGGCTTCTATCTCTTGATGTGGGTGGGTACATATTTATTATGAAACTGCCTCTTGAAGTTTGCCCAAGCCATTGCATCTGCCATGGTCCTATACTCATCTCTAACTGTCTTCCACCAAATGTCTGTTGCACCGTTAAAGAGAGATGTTACAAGTTTTACTCTTTCTCGTTCGGTGCATTGGAAGATCTTAAAGATGTTCTCGGTATGCTCTAACCAATCATTTGCAGCTAATGAATCTTCTATGCCTAGAAAGTCCTTCGGGGCCCTCTTTCGAAACTGCTCAAACAAAGCGTTCGGGTGATATTGCCTTTGATTGATGACAATGGCGGGTTGAGCTTGAACCGGTTCGGGCCTTCTCTGTAATAATTCTAACAGTTGTCTCTGCATTTCTACCAATTCCCTAGCATGATCTTCCTCTCTCTTAATCATTTGCTCTTGTACTCTAGCCTGGTTCTCATTAGCCTGACGTTGTTGGTCAAGCATTTCCTGCATCATTTGTTGGAATTGATTTGGCATATTGTTATCAACCATATCTTCTTCAATAGGTCCTATGTGATCATTGTTACTTGGGGAGGGGTTTATGTTTATCGGTCTCTTACGAGGTGGCATGATGCTGCAAAACAAATTGTTAGCACATAATAATCAAATGAAGGGTCACACATTGCTCACACGATAATAACTAACGAAGAATCTAACGAATCATTGCCACGTCCTTAGAATTTCTAGTTTCTTTTAATTGCTTGAAACACATCTCGCTCTATGTTGCGACCCCGGACCGGGCCCATGGGACTAATCCGGGATCCGGACTAATTATTGTGTGTGTGTCACATTGATTTAATTTCCCACAAGTGTCCGCGGTGAGGATATCACAATAACATGAATATTTCTGTTTGAATGCGGAAGCGTGTAGCAAATCAAATTGATAATTCAATTCTAGTCAAGATAACAAATACATATATAAACTAAGTATCAGAATGAGCAATGATCATAAGTGTTTTCCCAAAAGAAAAGTTAAGGGTTATACAAAAGAACATTTAATTACATTTCCCAAAAATAAAGGCCAACAAATTAAAGGCCAATAAAAACAAAATACCAATCCCCAAAAGAATGGTTAAATGTTTCCTAAAATGTTATGTCCCTAATAGCAACTAAATGTCTAAATGACATCATTAGCATGCCACTCAACTAGGTGTTGCGGTTCACCGACTGCCTCCTCAAGCTTCGCCTCAGGATAGACAATGTCCAGACCTGAGTACCAAAGAGTGGGTCAAACACGATGGTTTTGCAAACGGGTGAAAAGACATAACAATATAATAATAAATGAATTTACCTTCTAATGCATTTAAACCTATTTAAATGAAAATTTCCATAAAAGAATAAATCATTTGTTCAAATGCTAATATGCGTTGTAAAAACATGTAAAGGTAACCAAGGAAACGGGAAAACAAGCAAGATGACAACCACATGAAGCTAAGTCCTCTATCACTAAAGTGATAGAGCATATCAAGGAGTTGATCTCAGTCACGCGAGGTGAGGAGAAACAACGAAATAAATACATATACATATAATATATGGGGCATGACCACGGTAGCGAGCTGGGCATCGAGAACCATGGTGGCAAGCCGGGTATTGGGAACCACGGTAGCAATCCGGGATATCGAGACAAGACCAAGGTAATAAATGGGTAACGGGGTCCAAACTGCAGCTGGCGGAACAAGAGGGTGATCTCCAAGTCGGTGGATCCAACCAACTGGGTTATCCAAGGTTAGTGGTGTCGACTCATAGGTCAAACGACAAAATAAAAACATGTATAAAACACATCGAGTGCAAGTAAATAAACAAGCGGGACGGGTGGTCAAAGGCACAACTGTCATTTCATGTCGGGCAATGCATTTCTGGACTAATAATTGTATCAAGAACAATTTTAATGCTTTCGGGAATAATAAATCATGTAGCATAAACCTTGGGAATAATGAAATACAATAAACCATTGAAGTTTGGGGTAAAATATCGGGTTCAAGATTGGTTTAAGGTGAATAGGGGTCCCGTATGTCGATTTAATAATAATTTGGTATTCTTTGAGTTTGGGGACATTCTGAGCTCCTTATACACTTTAGGATTCTCAAAACTTCAAATGAAATCTTTGTGATGTGGTTTCTTTCTCAAACAGATATCAAATTAAAACGAATGGCTCTTCTCATCAAAATAGGGCTCCTAACAAACCTCTCTCAATCATATAAACATTTCATTAATGCTCCCAAGACAACCCAAGATGAACAGTATGTAAGTCCGGGATCCTAACCCTAGAGGGGGGTTCAATAGGGTGGGCTACAACTTTGTGACCAAAAGTGCCCAATTTCAACTTCTTTAAATCAATTAGTCACAAGTGATCATATAGAACTAAAATGCGGAAGCTAACAAAAATAATCATCACAAAGCATTCACCATCATACAATGATTTATATTAGTTCGGCCTCAATGCCTACATCCACTACCGGCTTGTGATCCAACACCCCACCAGATTTCCACTGTTATGCTTTTCAATAGGCTAAGCAATAACCTTTACAATATGCTTTCCAAGGCTAAGCAATAACCTTTAACAATGATGTTTTTCAAGGCTTAACATCAACCTATACACTATGCTTTTCTAGGCTAAGCAATAACCTTTACAAGATATGAATTCTCAAAGAAGTGTTAATACAAACACTTTAAGAGATTACAATTAAAGCTTAAAACATTTGCCTCTTAAATAGGCTGATCTGAAAGTTAAAACAAACTCACACAACACTCTATGAAATGCAAAGATGAATGCTTATGGTGTGTGTGTGAAAACTTCAATCAAGTTAAAAAAAATTATAGCTCAATGAATGTAAGCTTAAAGCTTTTGAAAGTGTAAATCACAAAAATTGATATGATTGAAGTAAAGGAACAAATCGCATGTAATTTAAAAACCAACTTGAAAATGATGTATATCAATGTTAAGCAAGTTGTGTGAAACTTTAAAACAAAACACATGTGATTTGTGAAGTTGTTGAATCCAAAACATAAGATAGATTTGAAAGTGATTTTCTTATGATGAAAAACAACAACTAAAGATTTAACCAAGTATAAGAATCATGTTACATATAATTTCAAAAATGATTCCAAAACATGATTCACTTAGATATACTAATTTGATTCCAACTTGGTTTGAATCAAGGTGATGTGTCCAAAACAATAAATCAATTCAACACATATATATATATGTTAAGGACACAACAATAAATCAATTCAACACACATATATATATATAGTTAACATGCCTAATAAGATTTACTAATAATTTAAGCAAAGCATGAAAACATATGATAAGGAAAACTAAGCTTACATAGATGATTTACTTATGATTCCAAGCTTTAGCTTCCCTTTTTGACCAACTAGCCTCCCTTAGGTCATTCCCCTTTGTTTGGCTTCAAAACACCTCAAGGAGTATCCCTTGGATCCTCAATTTTGGCTAAGGAATGAACTTCAATTTATAGAAAATGTTGTCCAACGGCTAGCTTGTCGGACGACCGACATTTGGGTTCGGTCGACCGAACTCAACAGTCATATTCCAACGGTCATATATTTCAAAAATTTGCTGACCGAAATACACTTGTCGGTTAACCGAACTGAAGTTCGGTCGACCGACACTTGACCAAAAGCTGATCGAAGTTCCCAGAAAACACAGATTTCATATTCTGGAATCGGAACCGACAGCTGACCGACAAGGGTTCGCTGACCGAACTTTCGCTGATTATAAGGATTCATAAAATTGATTTTTGAAAGGGAAACTTGGTCTTGAAGGTCTAGGCCATAGAATCAAGTCTGGAAACATGTTTTAAATCATTCGAAGAGTTTTAAAAACATGAAACCTAAAATGCCTAAAATGATTTGAAAGGTTTAAACTCATAGACAAGATTGATTCGAAAATCTTCTTTTGAGATTTAAATGCATCCAAGTTTTAAATCAAAACATGTTTAAATCAATATTTTTACAAATCTAGAAAACAATGCATTTGTAAATCAAGATTTCAAGTATTTGAAAAACAATGCATGTGTGAAAATTCGAATGATCCTAAAATGATAATGCATCCATCAAATTGCAATAACACAAAATCCCTAACAATCTCCTCCTTTGCAATTTGATGGCAGCTTACTCATCACTGAAATTACACACTAAGTCTTCAGCTCCCCCTAAGCTGGACAAGTCTTGAAATCTCTTGGATGCTCCTTCTCTTAGCTCGGGCTCTTGGACTTTTTCTTCAATCTTCTTGATGCTTGGAGCTTGATTACTTTTCATCTTTCTCTCTTTGGTCAAGCATCTTCTTTAGCTCCCAATCTTTCTTTCTTCTTTCAACTCTCCCCCTTTGACCATGCACTCTCTCCCTTTGGCAAGATATGCATTCTCTCCTCCTGTAGAAGATCATACAATATCTCCCCTTAGGAAGTATGGACATACTTAAATAAATAGGTTAATCAATGTATTAAGTTGCTTTATAGTGAAAAACAATTTCTTCACTCCTAAAAAAAAATCACAATTTATACAGCCTGGAATTTTGTTTCAAAAACTTTTTAATATGCTTGAGAACCTGTGTACTTAAAGAAAGAAGACCCCATCCCAATGTAGGTTAGGAGATAAAAAAAAAAAGTTATAGGAAATGCCATCTGTATCATCAATCCATGACCCCCTGTAACAATAACAACAATAATATGGGGGATGATCCTTCGTCATTAGTCAATTTTAAAAGGAAACAAGAAAAGAACTCTGTATCTAGCATATGCAAATAAATTGAAAATTATAACCTCAAAAAATTACATTAAAAAAAAGAGGAAAGCAACCACATGCCTCAAGCACTATCTAGTGTATTCCATAATCTTAATCTTTGGATACCCAATCTTTATCATCAATTCATGATCTAAAAAAACCAATAAAAATGAAAAAAAAAAAAACAGATGTAATCATTTTTCTTGAGTAACTTCAACATGAGAAAAAGGGATGTCATTGTATGAGAGAGTTCATTGAAGGCTCTAATCTAAGACAATTTAAAGTAAACAAATGAATATTAAAAGAAGGGTCTCACATACTACAATCACTACCAGTGTGCTGATCCTTCATCATATTTCCATCCTAAAGAAACACCAAGAATTCTCATTGAAAGTCCTTGGGATCCTAACCCTAGAGGGGGGGGGGGGGGGGGTGAATAGGGTGTGCTACAAGTATGACCAATTTAGACCAATTTTAAATTCTTTAAAACAAACTAGTCAAATGTGATGATTTAGTCAAACAATATGCGGAAGCTAAACAAAAACAATCACCACATAGCAAGCACCACAACACAATATTTATAGTGGTTCGGCCAACGTGCCTACATCCACTACCGGCTTGTGCATCCAACACCCCACCGGATTTCCACTATGTATGCTTTTTACTAGGCTAAGCAATAACCCTTACAATGTTGTTTTTCTATGCTAAACAACAACCTCTCAATGTGCTTTTATAGGCTTAGCAATAACCTTTACAAGATGCTTTTCAAGGCTAAGCAATAACCTTTACACAATGCTTTTCTTAGGCTAAGCAATAACCTTACAAGATAAAGATTTCTCTAAGAAAGTGTCTTCTCAAAAGTTCACTCTAAGAGATTACAATTTAAGCTCAAATTAATTTGCCTCTAAATAGGCGGATATGAAAATGAAAACTAACTCACACAAACACTCAAAGAAATGCAAAGATGTATGCTTATGAAGTGTGTGTGTGAAAACTTCAATCAAGTTTAAAAGTAAGCTCAATCAATTTATGCTTAATGCAATTTGAAAGTTTAAGGCACAAAAAGATATGATTGAAGTTCTATGCAAATCACTTGAACAATTACACACTTGTGAATGATATGAAAATCTAAAGATCACAAGTTGTATGAAAGTGTTTAAGCCTAATCAAGTGATGCATGTGCAATGTTGTTTTCAAAACTAATTTGACTAAAGATTAAATGAATGAAAACAACAAGGGAAGTTTCAACCAAGTGAAATAATCATGCAATAAAAGAAATCAAAGATTTAGGCTAAGCATGATTAAGAAAGTTTAAAACAAAACTTGGGTTGAAATCAAAGTGATGAATCCAATCTTGAATATCAAAGATGAAGGGAGAATGGATTCAACATATCAATGTTATCATGCTTGAAATCATTTTCCAAAGTTTCAAATAAAGCACATAACAAATGATTAATTAAAAGTAAAACTTACTTGGAGATTTAACTTAGTTGATCCAAGCTTAAGCTTCACTTAATGACCCCTTTGGTCTCTCTTAGTTCCTCCCCTTTGTCTTGTCTCAAAGCTCCTCAAAGAAGGCTTAAAAATCTCCAACATTGGACAAAGGAAAGAACTCATTTTTATAGCCAAAAATGCCCAACGGCTAGTCCTCGGTCGACCTAGACACAGGCCTCGGTCGACCGGGAAGGCACAACGGTCATATTTTTGACCGTTGGCAAGTTTCAGCTCAGAAACAGCTGACTCGCCCGACAGTGTTCCCGGTCGACCGGGACACAGGTCTCGGTCGACCGGCGACACTGCCGGGACACCCCCTTTTTGCAAAAATTCAACTTTTGCCTATTTGAAAGTATTTCTTTGGGGGACCTTTTGGCCACTAAATCAAGCTAGAAAAACATGTTTTAAGACATTCTAAGAAGTTTAAAAACATGAAACACAAGGAGCCTAAAATGATTTGAAACTTTAAAAACAAAGGCTAGCTTGATTTCTGAAAACTCTTTTCAAATGAAAATGCATACAAAACTGATTCTGAAAGTGATGAATGTATGCAAGGCTCAAACCTAAATTCTCAAAATGATTTTCCAAATGTAATGCACAAAGAATTAGGTTTTCAAAAGAGTTTGTATTCTAAAAACCAATGCATCCAAGTTTAGAACCAAAACAGGCATAAAACAAATATTTTTCCAAATCTTAAAAGCTATGCACGTATGAAACCAGATTTCAAGATATTTTAAAACAATGCAAGTGTTAAAATTCAAATGATGCTAAAGTGAAAATGCATCCATCAAATTGCAAATACAAAATTCCTAACAATCTCCCCCTTTGCAATTTGATGGCAACTTACTCATCATTGAAATTACACACTTAGTCTTCAGCTCCCCCTAAGCTGGACAAGTCTTGAAATCTTCTTGGATGCTCCTTCTCTTAGCTTGGGCTCTTGGGCTCTTTTCTTCAATCTTCTTGATGCTTGGAGCTTGATCATTCTTCAAGCTTTCTCTTCTTCTTTCCTTTCTTTGGCCAAGCATCTTCTTTACCTCCAAGCTTTCTTTCTTCTATTAGCTCTCCCCCTTTGACCATGCCTCTCTCTCCCTTTGGCAAGGTATGCATTCTCTCCCCTTTAGAAGATCATACACAACTCTCCTTAGGAAGTCTTGGACATTCTCTTCACCTTTAGAGAACTTGAATGCTTTCTCCCCCTTTGAAGAGTAGGAGATCTTCGAGTACTTGAACTCTCTCTCCCCCTTTGACATTAAATTGCAAAGGTACCTACACACATGAGACAAGGAGAATACCTTTAGTAGCACTTGTTAACAAAAGAAATCGAAAATGATAATCATAACAGGTGATCATGTATGGAAGTAGTCTCTAAGGGCTCAAAGGCAATCCAAGGGTGAATTTGATCAAAACTAATACTTCCTATGAAGGTTTACACTCCCCCTCAATCCATTCTCTTCTTTTGTCAAACATTTGACAAGATATAACTATTTGGTTCAAGAAGTAGATGGTTTCACTAAATGAGGGTCAACTTCAAGGAAATGATTAGATTCATTTAACTATGGAGCACAATATGATCAAATTACCAAAAGAGAGCAAGGTCAATGAGAAAAGCAATCATGGATATCAATTGGAAAAACAAAGAATACTAATTGAGATTTAGGGATATGACTATTAAACATAATCACTCTAAAATGGATTTAAAAATATAACTATTAGGAAACATCCAAATTAGAGCTATCCATGATAAAATGGGGTTTACTAAACATAGCATCAATTAATATAACTATGAAAATCATATGCTATGTAAGTTTTGAAAATCATTTCATTCAAACAATTAATATGACTATTAAAGTGCAAGAATGAGTGAAATGAAATTCAAACATGAAGCCAACCTCAACTAATAACCAACCAATATTATGAACACATAAACATGGTGGTCATGAGATTTACCTATAAGAGCAAAAGAGGTGGCAACATGAACATTATGATACTAATGGTGTGTGACATGGAACAAATGTATAACTATCAAACTCAATCCAATGCACACAAGGTCTATCACATACACAAGATAAGATATCAATTGGATATGAAATCAATGGAAAATTATACCAAATGAAACCAATTGAATATGATAACATGATTAAAAGCAAGGATGTGACAAACTCAAAATTCCATCAAGCATCATAAATGCAAATTCATCACTTTTAAAGATATAACTATTGAGCATAGTGATGAACAAAGGAAATTGCAATGCAAAAGGATATAACTTTGAAATGCATGCAATTTTCAAAGTGTCAAAATCATATGAATTCAACTACTAAGATATCCATCAACCAACATAAATGCAAGGAATGAATTTCAAAGAGTTTCATATGATTAAGATCACTACTTATGAAGTTGAGACATGTATAAGGATGACACCAAGAGAATCTACATGAATCAACATCATAACCATCCAAAAAGAAAAGACTATAAAGCATGGAGGATGGATTTGAGTTCTAGTATGGTTTCAACAAATATAATAAAGATCACAACCATACTTGAACCAATAGTCATTTGCATATAAAAAGAATGTAAATAAACAAGCAAGGATGCAAACAACATACATTTCCATTTCTAAGATAATGAAACCAAAAGAAAAGGAAATGAGAACATGGAACATGCTTTGATGATTATAGCTAATGATGTTATAGAGCATTTCCATTCAATCAATCTTCAAATCATTTTGATAAACAAAATCCAACAATGAGCATAAAAAGAATGATTTTGAAGATCAATTATCAACATTGTATTTGAAAAGATATAACTTAAATGAAACACATACAAGTTGAATTTTCAAGACAATGATTTTCCATATAAAAATATAACTTAGAAATCCATGGAAAAACTTGAATTGATTCAAATCATTTGTAAAAAAAATCTTACTATGACATCTACACAAATGATTCAACAACAATTGATCATGAATGAATTAGCTATGAAAGCCTTTAAAAACACAATCAATTGATCATGTAAAGAAATGCAATGTAAGACATATGTGTGTAAAAAGCAAATCAAACATGATGAAATTATAATCAAAAGATTTTGAAAACCATGATATGTAACTTAGAATGGTGCATGAAAACAAAATCAATTGATCATAAAGAAGCAATGCATTTTAAGAAATGTAACTAAAAGAAAACAAAATGCAAATGCAATCATGACCAACAAAAGGTTTAACTTATAAAGCATAGGTTGGTCAAAGAGGTCCAAGGCCTTAAGGTTTGTCTAAGTAGATAACTTTAGGAATCCACCTAAGGTCTTGAGAGGGTTGAACTTTGAGGTCTAGTTTGGACTTCTCACCAACTATAGGAGATTTGACTTGATAAATTTTCAATTTGAACTTATCACCATGATATTTAGATTTTACTAATGTAATCTTAGATTGGTGATTAGTCTTTTGAGGTTGGTGATTCTTCTTCTTAGGGGATTGTTTTCTATTCTTCTTATTTTCTCCCTTTCCTTGACTTTTGAATTTTAAATTTAACTTAGCAACTTTCTTCAAAAGTTCTTTCATGGGTTGATAAGAGGGAGATATGTTGAGAAGCTTTTTGTTCTTAGATTCTTTCAAGCTTGGTTTAACTTGTTTAAGCTTTTTAGAATCTATCTTAGGAGACTCCATTTTAAATGATTTAACTTGTTTAATCTTTTTGGAGTCTTCCTTGATTTTTAGTGTCTTACCCTTCATAGATTTTGATTCTACATTCTTGAGTTCAAAGATGGGTTTAGACACATGGCTTCTTCTTCTTAGTTTGCACTCAAACATGAAATGCCCTTCAATGCCACAAAAATTACATTTGGTTTTGGGCAAAGGAGAAGGAGTGCTAGAGAAGGAGGACTCACATTTAACAAACGTGTTGGTGAATTTAGGGTCATGTGAAATATTCCTATCAAATCCAAGACCCGTCCTATCTCTTTGAGATTTACCCAATTTAAATAATTTTACAAATTTCTCATCACTTTGGGTAAATTTGCACTCATACTTTTGTTTATACTCTTCAAGTTGAGTGACTTGGGTTTTAAGGGTTGAATTTTCATTTTTAACTTTTGTTAGTTCATTTTCAATTCCCTTAAAATTGTTTAGCTCTTCATAGGCAAGTTTTAACTTAGATTTAAGCTCATTAACAACATTAGATCCAAGTTCTAAAGTTTTTAAATTACTTTGAGCATTAGACAAATTTTCATTGGAAATTGTCAACTTGGATTTTAAATAGTTAATGTTTTCATCTTGTCTTTTAATTGTATCTCTTAGGTTCAAATTTTCATTTTTAAGCTCATCACAATTTATCTTAATCTCATTTAATTCATCTTGAGCATTAGATAAATTTTCCTTAGAGATAGTCAATTTAGATTCAAGATTGTTAAAGTCTTTATCTTGCCTTTTTATTTGATCTCTTAGATTTAGATTTTCCTTATTGACATTATCATAATCCATCTTTAATTCTTTTAGTTCATCTTGAATGTTAGATAGATTATTTAAAGAGATCATGAACTTAGATTCAACACAATTTATTACTTCTTCTTTCTCTCTAAGCTCATCTTTAGAAGAGACTAATTCTTTGTTTAGTCTTTTAGATTCTTCTCTTAACTTTTTGTTTCTCTTTTCAGTCTTTAAGGATAATTCATATAATTCCTCAAAGGCTTGTTGAAGATCTCCTTCATATTCATTAAAATCTTCTTCTTTTATGTCACATTGAGATTCATTAGATTGAGGGTTTGAATCTCCAATCGAAGGAAGAATGAGGGGTCTAGAAGAATCTACAAGATCTAGCATAGTGGAGTCCATCCTAATGATTTTCATAAAAGGACAACTCTAGGGTTTTTGACTCTAGGTTTTTACACCTAATCAAGAGTTCCAAACACTTGATCCTAAAAGATAGAGCACGAGGCTCTGATACCAATTGAAAGTCCTTGGGATCCTAACCCTAGAGGGGGGGGGGGGGGTGAGTAGGGTGTGCTACAAGTATGACTAATTTAGACCAATTTTAAATTCTTTAAAACAAACTAGTCAAATGTGATGATTTAGTCAAACAATATGCGGAAGCTAAACAAAAACAATCACCACATAGCAAGCACCACAACACAATATTTATAGTGGTTCGGCCAACGTGCCTACATCCACTACCGGCTTGTGCATCCAACACCCTACCGGATTTCCACTATGTATGCTTTTTACTAGGCTAAGCAATAACCCTTACAATGTTGTTTTTCTATGCTAAACAACAACCTCTCAATGTACTTTTATAGGCTTAGCAATAACCTTTACAAGATGCTTTTCAAGGCTAAGCAATAACCTTTACACAATGCTTTTCTTAGGCTAAGCAATAACCTTACAAGATAAAGATTTCTCTAAGAAAGTGTCTTCTCAAAAGATCACTCTAAGAGATTACAATTTAAGCTCAAACTAATTTGCCTCTAAATAGGCGGATATGAAAATGAAAACTAACTCACACAAACACTCAAAGAAATGCAAAGATGTATGCTTATGAAGTGTGTGTGTGAAAACTTCAATCAAGTTTAAAAGTAAGCTCAATCAATTTATGCTTAATGCAATTTGAAAGTTTAAGGCACAAAAAGATATGATTGAAGTTCTATGCAAATCACTTGAACAATTACACACTTGTGAATGATATGAAAATCTAAAGATCACAAGTTGTATGAAAGTGTTTAAGCCTAATCAAGTGATGCATGTGCAATGTTGTTTTCAAAACTAATTTGACTAAAGATTAAATGAATGAAAACAACAAGGGAAGTTTCAACCAAGTGAAATAATCATGCAATAAAAGAAATCAAAGATTTAGGCTAAGCATGATTAAGAAAGTTTAAAACAAAACTTGGGTTGAAATCAAAGTGATGAATCCAATCTTGAATATCAAAGATGAACGGAAGAATGGATTCAACATATCAATGTTATCATGCTTGAAATCATTTTCCAAAGTTTCAAATAAAGCACATAACAAATGATTAATTAAAAGTAAAACTTACTTGGAGATTTAACTTAGTTGATCCAAGCTTAAGCTTCACTTAATGCCCCCTTTGGTCTCTCTTAGTTCCTCCCCTTTGTCTTGTCTCAAAGCTCCTCAAAGAAGGCTTAAAAATCTCCAACATTGGACAAAGGAAAGAACTCATTTTTATAGCCAAAAATGCCCAACGGCTAGTCCTCGGTCGACCTAGACACAGGCCTCGGTCGACCGGGAAGGCACAACGGTCATATTTTTGACCGTTGGCAAGTTTCAGCTCAGAAACAGCTGACTCGCCCGACAGTGTTCCCGGTCGACCGGGACACAGGTCTCGGTCGACCGGCGACACTGCCGGGACACCCCCTTTTTGCAAAAATTCAACTTTTGCCTATTTGAAAGTATTTCTTTGGGGGACCTTTTGGCCACTAAATCAAGCTAGAAAAACATGTTTTAAGACATTCTAAGAAGTTTAAAAACATGAAACACAAGGAGCCTAAAATGATTTGAAACTTTAAAAACAAAGGCTAGCTTGATTTCTGAAAACTCTTTTCAAATGAAAATGCATACAAAACTGATTCTGAAAGTGATGAATGTATGCAAGGCTCAAACCTAAATTCTCAAAATGATTTTTCAAATGTAATGCACAAAGAATTAGGTTTTCAAAAGAGTTTGTATTCTAAAAACCAATGCATCCAAGTTTAGAACCAAAACATGCATAAAACAAATACTTTTCCAAATCTTAAAAGCTATGCACGTATGAAACCAGATTTCAAGATATTTTAAAACAATGCAAGTGTTAAAATTCAAATGATGCTAAAGTGAAAATGCATCCATCAAATTGCAAATACAAAATTCCTAACACTCATGATCTCAATCTTTGGACTCATCAATCCATGATCTCAACTTTCTTCATCATAAACTTTCATGATAAAAAAGGGAACTTGCATTGATCATATAGAGAGATAATTGAAGATTCTATACTAAATTATCTTTTCTTCTGATTGATTCTATTTCCAAAACAATTTAAATTAAAGAAATGAACACAAAAGAGTCTCTAACCAAGGACTTCCATGCCCACCAACTTCAAGTGAGTCCCTCTCCTCCATCTTCACTCTCAAATCCACCAGCTTTGATGTCTCTATCATCGCTTTCTCCTCCAAAATTCAATGAGGAACAGATTTTGTAATCCAAATTACACATCAAGACCCAAAAATCTTATCTTTAAAAGGTATGAAACAGCCAATCAGTTAAACAACTCCAATCAATGCATCCTCCTATCTACCTTTCGATAAACAGAAATTCAGAACAATAAGCAAATAGAGGGGAAAAATCATCCTTCGCAAAATTTGAGTTCCAATTTATCAACTGGATCAATCTTCCTCTTCAAAAACACCAATTTAAAAAAAATGCAGCAATCAAGTGAAATAAACCTAGCAGCTCCAAAACCATACCAAATCGTAATTTTCCAGATCTGAAAGACCTCAAAACAGAAACTTCCAGCAACAAAACAACGCAGAAACCATCAAATCTGTCAATCGCCGACCAGAAATCCCCAATCTCCCCGTAAAAATAATAAAAACACCAATCACGCACAGATCTCCATCCAAACCGAGAATTCGTGTGATTTTCATAAATTAGATACCTGTAATGAGCCATCTGCGCCAGATCGGGCGTCGGATCATCAGAAGAGCCAGAAGAGCTGACGCTGGAAACGGAGCTGTGATCGTGGAAGGAGACGGCGGAGGGACGAGGGAGCGGATGGCCTTTCTTCTCCAAGACTGGATGCTTCACCACACAGTCGAGCGGAACGGAGATCAAAAGGTAGTTCCAGAAGCGCAGTGTCTCGATCCGAGCAGCAACATGAGGGATTCAGAGGGATTTAGAAGAGAGAATCAAAACCCTAGAAGATGAGGAAAGAAGGCAGGTGTGAGAAGCGAAGACGTTTTGGGACTGAACGTGGGTTTAGGGTTTTGGGGAAGACGAAAGACGTTTTGGGACTGGAGATCCAACACTTCACTTCTTCAGGCAGATGGACACGGTGTAGCAGCGGAATATAGTTTCCGCTGCTATCGGTGGTTTACATGTATGGCAGCGGAATATACTTTCCGCTGTTATATAAGTTATTTGTACTGTGCGATTTATACATAGTATAGCGATGTAGTTATACATAGTATACCGACGGAATTTATATTCCGCTGCTATACATCTGTGTATTTGATGTGGTGGCACAATACATTTCCGCTGCTATACATAGTATAATGTAGTGGCAGAATATACATTCCGCTGCTATACATAGTGTGTATTTGATGTAGTGACGGAATATACATTCCGCTGCTATATGTATGTATGTGTGGTTATACATAGTATACCGACGGAATTTACATTAATCCGCTGCTATACATCTGTGTATTTGATGTAGTGGCACAATACATTTCCGCTGCTATACATAGTATAATGTAGTGACGGAATATATATTCCGCTGCTATACATAGTGTGTATTTGATGTAGTGACGGAATATACGTTCCACTGCTATACGTATGTATGTGTAAATAAAATGAATTAAGTGTTTATAGTGGCATAATACACTTTCCGCTGCTATACATACGTTTATAGAAGCAAAATACAATTTCCGCCGCTGTAAGTTGAGTAATACTTATCTATAGTGACAGATAAATAAACCGCCGCTAATTGTCACTTTTCTTGTAGCTTTAGCAAATGGACAACAATACACACATCAGAGTCTGCGATCTTATCAAGCACACCCCAGTTGGGCAGACTTGGGACGTTGACAAACTTCAAACCTACTGGCCTGGTGTTGTTGTGGAGGCGATACTCTCCTTACCATTGGGCGGATCCAACATCAGATGTTGGAATGATGAACCGGCTGGCACATGTAAATTCAAGGCTATGTATAACTATCCTTTGGCCCTGGGACCAAATCTGCCATGGTATCCTATTCGTTATGAATACCTAGTATTGGTCTTGAGTTCCCGATGTGCAGACAGGCAGTGGAAATGGTGGAACACCTATTCACACACAACTGGTCTACACTACCATCAGATCTTCCTCACCCCGGTCAAGTTCTCAGTCTACACAACTGGTTTTGGCATAAAGCAGACAAGGTAAATCATTCAACTGGTATATCACCCTGATGTGGTATCTTTGGAAAGCTAGAAACAATTACATCTTTAACTTCCACCCACTTAACCCATACTATATTAAAATTAAGACTGTCTCAGTCTAGTTAGAAAATCGACTAATGTCTCTCTATGCAGTCAAGAATCATATATTGCCGCGCCGACTGACTGCTGGCTACCACGTCCACCAGGCTGGTTGAAGCTCAACTTTGATGGTTCTTTTAACCCATTCACACATCAGGCAAGAGTGGGCGGTGCCATCCGTGACCCTTTTGGCAACTTGATCACAGCCTTTTCCGGTGACATCTGTGCTGCTCACCCACTGGAAGCTGAGTTAATCACCTTACAACGTGGTTTAATTCACTGTCATGACCTCCAATTGTCCAACATTCAGGTGGAAGGAGACTGTTTGGTACTAGTAATTCCATCCAAACTTCAGGGCACTTAACATGGGAGGTGAAGGGTCTCTGGAAAAGGGTAAAGCATCTTCTGGCAGCAATTCACAATTGGACCATTCACTACAGTAATAGATCGGCAAACAGGCTGGCAGATCTCCTGGCAAAACTAGATGGTCCAGTCATTACCAACAATGCAGCAACCTTACCAATGCAGGCAAGGGCCCGACACCATTGATGAACGGGACCAGGTGACAACTTACACAAGGGATTTCTTTAGTGCATTGTGAATGACGCGTCTTCTTCATGTGATGCGACACCGCACGTCAGGGTTGAGCCCAGCACTGTACTCACGAGTCGCAGTTTTGAACATGGTGGCTGTAGCTATAGCGACTATCATGCCAATGGTGATTAACATTTTACTGTTGAAAGAAAAAGGGCTTCCAAAAAGCTTCTAGGCTGAAGCAGTATTTACAGCGGTTTACTTGCTTAATCGCTCTCCTACAAAGGCAGTCACACTACTAGAAAATTTGCTTTTGGCGACGGAAAAGGCGGACGGCCGCCAGTGGCGGTCGCTAAAGGTACCATCTGCAGCAGCGGCCATAAAAGGTACCATCCGCAGCAGCGGCCGCAAAAGGTACCATCCGCAGCAGCAGTCGCTAATGACCTCTTAAAAATCCAATACGAAACCTGTGAGAACCCGATCCCTAATCTCTTGGATTAGTGCTGTTTTATTTGTGGATTAGTTCTTTTAGTGGGATTAGTAGTTGTTGGGTTGAGTTTGTGAGCTAGAATGAGTTTTCTTCTAGTTTTGGGCTTTTTAGTGCTTTGGTAGCTTGTGGGGCCCTTTGGGGGTTCCCTTTTCGGCTTTGCTTTTACTTGTGAGATTTTCCCGATTGGTTTCGTATCGTGTTTTTAGCCCATTGCATTCATCTTGAGGAATCCTACAACTTTCATGTTGATCTCGTATCCATTTGAGAACCCAAAAACCGATTTCTTGGCCTTGAAGGCAAAACAGTCTTTTCACACCAAATCTGTCCATTAATTTCGAAAATTTCAGAATTTGGCAAAATTAGACTTTTTGGAAAGTAGATTTTTCGCTGATGAATTTTGTCTTCTTCGTCGTTTTCATCCGGGGCCCAGAAACTTGTGTTTTTCCCTTGAGAAGTTTAAGTGAGGTGGGGCCCACACTCACCCCTTTATAAAATGGGTTCCTTCTCCTTCCTCTTCACCCATTTCCCTGCAACGGTTCCAGCAAGAGCTGGAACCACTCCTCTCTCAGCCACTCTCTCTCTCTCCTCTTTCCCTTGGCTTCTCTTGATTTTAAATGGAGATTTGATCTCCTCATCATCTTCCATACCTTCCAAGCTTTCCAAAGATGTTATTTTCATGGATTTTGAGCAAAGGCAACTTCTCTTTTCAAGCTCTTCTTCTTGGTTCAAGGCTTTAAAGGTTAGCATTTGGTTTCTTTCTTTTAATCTTTGTTTTCCCAAACCATTTGGAGCATTTTTATCTTCCATTCATGGATTTTCATTGAGGTTTGCAATGGATTGGATTTTCTAGGGTTTTCATGGGAAAATTTGGGGGTTTTGGTGGGTTTGGAGCTAGAGACTTCTTTGAGGCTTTTGTGGAGTGATTTGTGCATCTTCTTAACCCAAGGCAAGTGGATGGATGGATTGTTTTGCTTATTAACATGTTTTGTGATAAAAATCTTGATTTCATTGATGGTTTTGGTAATTGTAATAGTTGTTTTTGATATGATAAATATTGATTATGAGATGTGCTTATTGATGAGTTATTCTTTCTTGTTAAGCTCTTGAAAGTGCATGCATCCTATTGTCAAGAATTGCAAATGGTTTCACATGAATGAGTTTTCTCCACTTTGAGTTTTATTGTGAATGGAATAGATGGAAAGGGGGAAAACTTGAAATGAGGAGCTCTTTAGCTCATTCTAATACCTTGGAAACATGTATTAAGTATCCTTGTATCTAGTTCTATGTGATTGATTATATGTTGGAAGGAAAGGAAAGAAAAAGAGAAAAATCAGAGTTCCCGGACCTGCACTGCGCCCAGGTCCGATCGATCGGACGTTCAGGCCGATCGATCGGACTGACTTTTAACAGTAAGCATTTTTCAGCCGATCGATCGACCGATCGATCGGACCCTGTGCAGAAATTTTGGCCGATCGATCGGACCTTCAGTCCGATCGATCGGAGGACTCAGTTTGAGTCCGGTGAATTTTGAGATTTTTAATTTTCCTTGGTTTTAGGTGGGACCCTTACCCTTTTTGGACTGTTTGGCCTATGAGTGAGGATGTCTTGAGCCGACACTCCTCACGGTGGGTTCGGTGACATCGAGGTTAATCCATTTCAATCTTGAACGGGATGGAACGACGCGATATCTTCTTTATATCTAAACACAAGTCTATTTCCTTGGTTATCGCTAATTCTATTCCTTTCGAGGACTGAGTAGGTTGCTCGATGTTTCCGGATTAATGTCATGCCTAGGATGGACCGTTTATAATCTTGATTCTTGCTATTGTAACATCTAGTACTACCCATAAGCTCATGTTAAGATTTTAAAATAGTAAAAGTGCATAAGGAGCCCGGAATGTCTTCTGACTCAAGGAGTACCAAGTAATTGTCATAATCGACATACGGGACCCCTATTCACTTAAATAGATCTTGAAACCGATATGTTTACCCAAAATTGTTATAGTTCATTGTTTCACCTCTTCTCCCGAGACTTGCATTACATGACTTGTTTTCCCGAAAGCATTGAAGTTACTCTAGTAACAGTTACTTGTCCCGAAGTGCATTGCACCACATGATATATTAGTGTGCCCTTGAGCACCCCCGTCTTGCCCGACTGATTATATATTTATACTTGATTTACTTGCTTTGTCTCGATTGTATTTGACCTATGAGTCGGCACCACTAAGCTTGGATAACCCTGTTGGTCTGATCAACCGACTTGGAGATCCCCCTCTTGTCCCGCCAGCTGCAGCTTGGATCCCGCTACCCGGTTATTACCGTGGTCTTGTCCCGATACCGCAGATTGCTACTGTGGTCCCCGATGCCCGGCTCGCTACCGTGGTCATGTATAGTATATGTATATGCATTCATGAGATCCCCTGTTTCTCCTCACCTCGAGTGACTGAGATCAGGGCCTAGTATATTTATATGTATTGATATGAGATCCCCTGTTTCTCCTCACCTCGAGTGACTGAGATCAGGGCCTAGTTCTTGCTCTATCGCTTTAGTGATAGAGGACTTAGCTTCTTGTGGTTGCCATCTTGCCAGTTTCCGATTCCTTGGATACCCGACATGTTTTATATTGCTTTTATGCTTTCTGATAAATGATTCGTTTCCTTTATGAAAGTTGTTATTTAAACAAGTGTTAATATTCTCCAATGTAAATTCAGTTATTATTATATTGCCTTCTGTTCTTTGTACCCGCACGTGTTTTAAATAAACGCCGGTTGGGCGAATAACCATGCTCTTACCTATGTTTCACACGATCAATGATTTTACTTGATTTGTACGATTGCCCATGTTTTAAAGGAATACCCGAATTGTTAAATATCTGTGCTTGTTTTAAAGGACATTTGGTTTGTCAGATATCTATATTTATACCTGTTTTTAAATGAATACCCGAATTGTTAAATACCCATGCTTTGAAATATGTTTGAAATGACAGTTGTTTTGCCAGACCACTATGTTTATACCGGTTTCAAATGAATATCCGATTTACTAAATATCCCTGCTTTGAGATATGTTTTAAATGAACATTAGTCTTGTCAGATTTCCTTGGTTACACCTGTTTTAAACGAACACCCGATTTGTTAAATATCCGTATTTTTCACATATGTTTCAAATGGACAGTAGTTTTGCCAGACTGCTATGGATACCTGATTTGTTGTATACTTGTGTTTTACTTAAGTTTCAAATGAACGTTTGTTTTGTCAAACCACTATATTTATACATGTTTTAGACGAATACCCGATTGTCAAATATCTATGATTATAGATGATGTAAATGAATACACGTTTTATTAGATGTTCATGTTTTACCCGTGCTTGAATGGAATACAAGTTTTACCCGAGATTCCCGACTTTGCACCCGTTTAATTATATGCAGTACTGATCGATTAGCATGATTTATTATATGTTTTATTCTTTAGTAGAATTGTGATCTTTTCATCCACCTGCCAGACCGTCGTGTCTGACCCACTACTTTTGGTACTCAGGTTCAGAGTTATTTGCCCCGAGTTGAGTGTTTTGTTGGCTTTGGAGCCATGCCTTGCAGGTTGTTTTGTCGGCTATGTCATGTAGACATTGAGCTTGACATCGGAGCTACGTCACATTTGGGTAGTGGTTTATAGCTTCTTGTTGTATGGCTTTTGTTAGCCTTTTTCTTGGGATTCTTAATTAATGTACATTGATAATTGTAACTTGAATATATTTGGGAATGTAATATCCTGTTACTGTCAGCTCTGTAAATTATTGTGATGGTTACTCCAGTCTGATATGATTCTTGATATAATAGCTATGGGCTAAAGGTTGAGTGCGACACGGAATCCGATGGCCACGGACTTCGGGTCGCAACGCCACAAATGCTTCCGCAAAATATTCAGAACGTGTTGTCTTCACACACGCGGATCTTGGGAGAAGTAAAAAAATACATTTATCCTTAATCCCATCTCCCGCCCCCGAGGTTTCTGGTTCGGGGGCGTGACAAAACCCACGTTTTTCTTCCGTGTTTTTCTTTCCCCCTCCCGCGCTCTACTTTCCCCCTTCCTTCTCCCACGCTCGATCTGCTTCTACCCATTTTCCCCTTCCCGCCGGAGAACGCCTGCACCGGAGTCGCCCACGGATCTCTCTCTCTCTTTCCCTCCCTCTCCCTCCCTCTCTCTATTTCTCTCTCTCTCCCTCCCTCCCTCTCCCTCTCACTCTGCGATCTACTTCTTCCCATTTCCCCCCTCCCGCCGGAGCTGCCCACCGACCTCCCTCTCCCTCTCCCTTTCTCTCTCTCTCCCCCTCCCTCCCTCTCCCTCTCCCTCTGCAGCGTGCCCTCCCGGGCCCACGCCACTGCCGGAGCCTCTCTCTCCCTCCCTCTTTTTCTATTTCTCTCTCTCCCTCCCTCCCTCCCTCCCCCTCTCTCTCGCTCTGCACTGCGCCCACGCCACTGTGTCGCTCTACACTACGAACGGCGTGGTCTCCCATCCCAAGATCCTGGGGTTCGTAGGAATGCAAACCGGATTCGCGTCTGCGGATCGGCGTGCCGCGCTTCGGAGCACGTGGTTCAATCACGGTTAGGTATGTTGATTTATGTGAACATAGTATATAAGCACGCATCTCCTTCCTTCCTCTCTTAATTTTCAATTTTGATTTAAATCTCTATCTTCTCACGAAAATGCATCCGGGTGCAGAAATTAACCAGCGTATTGCGAGTATTTCAGCCCATATTTGTCCTCAAAATCTCCAGGTTTAGATTTCGCCTTTTGATTCTCATGGTTCTCGCATTTTCTCTATTAATTTCGACTGTTGAATTTGCTGAATTCTCAGTGTTTCTAGGTTATTTTCTTTGTTTTAATCATGGGTTTCTCCCTCTTTTGCTAAGATAATGAGTTTCAACTGAAATAAGCTACGTACAGTATCTCTTCGACATTATTCTTTTGATGTAAATGTTTTGTCGGGTTTGAGGTGCCTAAGGGTATTGGATTTAAGTTGTAGTGACATTAGGTACTTGCCAAATTCAATAGACAAGTTGAAACATCTTAGGTACCTTGACATCTCATGGACATCAATTGAAGAACTACCTGAGTCCATTTACAACTTACATAGCTTGCAAACATTGAAATTATGGAGTACTAACATTAAGAATTTACCAAAAACTATGAAGAAAATGATTAGCCTTAAACATGTTGACTTTGATGAAAATCAAGGTTACCCTGCACCAAAAGGGATTGGAGAGTTAACTTGTCTAAGGATCTGGACTACATTTGCTGTTAGTAAAGACAATGGAGCTGGAATATAAGAGTTGAAAGGTTTAAATCAACTTTAGGGGCATATTCGCATTAAAGGCCTTGATAATATAATAAATGTCGCATGTGCTCGTGAGACAAATTTAAAGGCAAAGCAATACCTCAGCGCTTTGGAATTATCCTGGTTTCAAATTAATACAATAGTTGACATTGAAGAAAATTCAGTGCAAGTGATTGAGAACCTCGAACACCATCCAAATCGGAAGAAGCTACTTATTCAGAAGTACATGGGTCTGAATTTTCCAGGTTGGATGATGGTCCTTACAAATCTAGTTGATATAAAGTTGTCAGGCTGCAAAAGATGTGAACACCTACCACCTCTCTGGGAGCTACCTTTGCTTGAATCACTTCATATAATTGTAATGCCTGATTTAAAATACATTGTTGAGTTTAATGGGGACCTTTGTACTGTTTCTCATTGTTTATTTTGATAAATAGGATTGGGGGTTTGATTCTTTTGTAATTTGCATGTTTCTTCATGGGGTTGATATGGTGGGCAATTTTACCGAAATGTAAGTTCTGTGTTCTCTAATGCTAATTGATGTTGTTCTTAATCTGCTTCTGTTGTAAACTCTCTGCTTCTATTGTAAGGTGATTCTATGGTGGCGTTTTCTATAGAAAGGAAATTCTTTTATTTTGTCTTGATGTTTTCCTTTTTCCTTTTATTTCTGGGGATTCTCAATATATTTGGAATAGACAGCAGACGTATACATAGGTTTAGCAAATGGCTTGGGCCGCACTTTCAAACCATTGGGTGAATCCGGGCCGGAATATTGGTCCAATAACCATATGGATGACCTTTAGATAAGATTCAATCTGTCCCAGGAAACTTGATGGGCACGGGCCCGTAGTCATTCTTGACTAGCAGGAACTGACGGAATGAGAATCCGACTTCCGGATTGCTCGTACAGTTGAAACGTATGTTTAACTTAAAATATTAACTTAAAACTTAAAAAATGAAACTTCGGGCGCCCAAAATGAGTAAACAGGCTCCAATGCCCGTGAAACTTGATGGGCACGAACCCATAGTCATTCCTAATTTGCAAGAACTGACAAAACGAGATTCATACTCCCGGATTGCTTGTAAAGTTGAAACGTAGGTTTAACTTAGAACTATAACTTAAAACTTAGAAAACCAGCCTCCGGGCACCCAAAACGAGCAAACAGGCTCCAGTGCCAGTGAAACTTAACGAGCACGAGCCCTTAGTCATTCCTGACTTGCAGGAATAGATGAAACGAGATTCCGACTCCCGAATTGCTCGTAAAGTTGAAATGTAGGTTTAGGCTAAAACCTTAACATAAAACTTTGAAAACGAGCCTCCGGGCGCCCCAAAACGAGCAAACGGGCTACGATATCCGTGAAACTTGATGGGCACAGGCCTGTAGTCCTTCGTGAATTATAGAAACTGATGGAATGGGATTTCGACTCCTGGATTGCTCGTAAAGTTTAAACGTAGGTTTAACTTAAAATCATAACTTAAAACTTAGAAAATTAGCCATCGGGCGACCAAAACGAGCAAAAGGGCTCCGGTGCCCGTGAAACTTGACGGGCACAGGCCCGTAGTCATTCTGGACTTGCAAGAACAGACGAAACGAGAACCTGACTCCCGGATTGCTCGTAGAGTTGAAACGTATGTTTAAATTAAAACCTTAACTTAAACCATCGAAAACGAGCCTCCGGCGCCCAAAATGAGCAAACGGGCTCCGTTGCTCGAGAAACTTGACGGGCACGGGCCCGTAGTCATTCCAAACTTGCAGGAACTAACAGAACGAGAATCCGACTCCCGAATTGCTCGTAAAGTTGAAACGTAGGTTTAAGTTAAAACCTTAACTAAAAACTTAGAAAATGAGCATCCGGGAGGCCAAAACGAGCAAATGGGCTCCGGTGCCCGTGAAACTTGACGAGCATAGGCCCGTAGTCATTCCTGACTTGCAGGAACTGTCAGAACGAGAATCCGACTTCTGGATTGCTCATACAGTTGAAACGTAGGTTTAACTTAAAATCTTAACTTAAAACTTAGAAAATGAGACTCCGGGCGCCCAAAATGAGTAAACGGGCTCCAGTGCCCATGAAACTTGACGGGCAGGGGCCCGTAGTCATTCTTGACTTACAGGAACTAACGGAACAAGATTCCGACTCCCGGATTGCTCGTAAAGTTGAAATGTAGGTTTAACTTAAAACTATAACTTAAAACTTAGAAAACCAGCTTTCGGGCGCCCAAAATAAGTTAATGGGCTCCGATGCCTATGAAACTTGACGGGCATGGGCCCGTAGTCATTCTTGACTTGCAGAAACTGACGAAACGGGATTCCGACTCCCGGGTTGCTCGTAAAGTTGAAACGTAGGTTTAACTTATAACTATAACTTAAAACTTAGAAAACAAGCCTCCGGTCGCCCAAAATTAGCAAATGGTCTCCGATGCCCTTGAAACTTGACGGACATGGGTCCATAGTCATTCCTGACTTGCAGGAACCAACGGAACGAGATTTTGACTCCCGGATTGCTCGTAAAGTTGAAACGTAGATTCACGTTAAAACCTTAAATTAAAACTTCAAAAACGAGCCTCCGGGCGCTCAAAATGAGCAAATGGGCTACGGTACCTGTGAAACTTGATGAGCACGGGCCTGTAGTCGTTCATGAATTGTAGGAACCAACAGAACAAGATTCCGACTCCCGGATTGCTCGTAAAGTTTAAAAGTAGGTTTAACTTAGAACTCTAACTTAAAACTTAGAAAATCAACCTCCGGGGGCCCAAAACAAGCAAACTGGCTCCGTTGCCCGTGAAACTTGACAGGCACTGCCCCGTAGTCATTCCTGACTTGCAATAATGGACGGAACGAGATTCAACATAGGTTTAACTTAAAACGTTAACTTAAAACATAAAAAATGAGCTTCCGAGCGCCCAGAACGAGCAAACGAGCTCCGTTGCCCTTGAAACTTGATGGACACAGGCCCATAGTCATTCATGACTTGTAGGAACTGACGGAACGAGATTTCAACTCCCAGATTGCTCGTACAGTTGAAACGTAGGTTTAACTTAAAACTTAGAAAACGAGCCTCCAGGCGCCCAAAACGTGCAAACGGGCTCCGTTGCCTGTGAGACTTGACGGCCGCGGGCCTGTAGTCATTCCTGACTAGCAGGAACTGACGGAATGAGATTTCGACTCCCGGATTGCTCGTACAGTTGAACCATAGGTTGAACTTAAAATCTTTACTTAAAACTTAGAAAACGAGCGTCCGAGCGCCCAAAATGAGTAAATGGACTCTGGTGCCCATGAAACTTGACGGGCATGGTACCTAGTCATTCCTGACTTACAGGAACTAACGTAACGAGATTCTGACTCCCGGATTGCTTTTACAGTTGAAACGTAGGTTTAACTTAAAACTTAGAAAACGAGCATCTGATCGCCCCAAACGAGCAAACGGGCTCCGTAGTCATTCCTGACTTGCAGGAATTGACAGAATGAGATTTCGACTCTCGGATTGCTCGTATAGTTGAAACGTAGGTTAAAATTTCTAAATTTAAATTTAAATCCTTAATTTTTTTATATTTAGTATAAATTGCCAATTTTTATAATTTACTATTAATATTTATTTTCCTTTTCTTGTTCAGGTTTGAGAGCATCAGATCTACCATGACACCCTGCACGGAGAATTTTGTAATTGTACTGGATAAAATTTGTTGAAACTTTTGCAATGTTTTGAATGTAATTAATATAAGACTTTCTTTTGTTATTAGTAATTTTAACTGATGGTAGTAGTTGTATATAATATATTCAGGTACAAATATAAAAAGCAGGAAAATTTGAGAAAGTATGAGAATATATTTAAAAAAATTATTGGCTTTAGCGACTGCCAATGGCCGCCGGCCGCTAATACTTAAAAAAAAATTTAAAAATTATTAGTGACGGTATTTCAAGTATTAGCGACCGCTATGCAGCCGCAAATGGTGCCAAATTTTTTTTACAAAAAAACTATTAGCGACCGCCACCTTGCGGTCGCAAAAAACAACTGTGGCGATCGCTAATACTTTTTGCGACAAAATAATTGTCCGTCAATCTCTTGGCGGTCGGTGGACGGTCGCTAAAGAGTATTAACGGCCGCTTATATACTTTTAGCGATGGCTTTTGGCGGTCACTAACAGTCATTTTTCTAGTAGTGTTAATGGAAAAACATCATATGAAGCATGGTATGGGAGAAAGCCAAATGTAAGTCATTTAAAAATCTTTGGTTCTATAGCTTATGCACATGTTCCCTATGAAAAAAGGCACAAGTTAGATTAGATGATAAGAGTCTTAAGTGCATTTTTGTCGGATATAGTGAAGAAACTAAACGCTATAGACTTTATGCTCCTCAAAACAAGGCTTTATTTATTAGTCGTGATGTGATCTTTAATGAGAATGATGCATGGAAGTGGGACATTGATGTCGATCAATACCCTCTAATTATTGAAGAAGAAGAAACATCTGTTGGAATATAGGTGGGCCTTCCAGACAGGTTTCAAAAACTTTTGACTCACTTGATGCAGGGATCAATTGTCTAGAATGCAACAAACCCAATCCAGGATTCAATTCCCTCAATCTCATAGCCATGTACAGCAACATATACTATCTATAAAATAGAAAACAACACATAAACATGCTACCACGAAATCCACAACATGCAAGGATGTAGATATACCTTTGGAGCTTTGTTGTGCTCTAATGGAGGATTTGAGTTCTTTACTTTGATGATGAACAACTTCACAATCCAATTCAGAATCTTCAACTCCTTTTGATCTTCCACGCTATGTCCCGTATTAGATCTCTTTTTCTCAAGAAGATGGTGGAATCCTCAAGAGAAAACCCTACTAGTAACTCTAGGGAACTAAAGGTGAAAGAGAAGGGAACTTTGAGAGGAAGAGGATTTGTGCAACTCTTGCACAAAGGGGCTGAAAGTGCTCTATGTGTTATGCACGAATTTGAGAGGATTATTCCTCTATTTATAGCCCTCCATAACTCCTCTTTTCCTATTTGAAATAGAAGTTTAACTCCCATTACAAATTAGTAAACATCTCCCTCAATTGTTCCCATAGAAGTCTTACTTCTACAACAATTAGTAGCTTTCTCCTTTCTAATTAAAATAGAAGTCCTACTTCCATTAATAATTAGTAGCTTACCATTACCACTATTAGAAGTCTCACTTCAAATAGAAATAGTAACCTTCCTTTTAGAGTTAAAGTAGAATTAGTATCTTTCTAATAAATTGGGCTATCGTGGGGACCACTAGGGATTCCTTAGAAAGCTGGCTCCAACTGGGACACGCGACCCCACATCTCATGTGCAATCCGGGCCCACAGTTAATTGCAAATAACTCCACTATATAAATGCAATTGCACTCCAGTCTTAGGAATAAATTACAATGAAGACCCTAAACTTCCACAGTACCACAAGTAGGCCCCTCCATCTATATCCATGGATCAAATGGACCTGTCCACCAAATTAGATCCATATCTTATTATCCTTGAGCCCCAATTAATTATAATGATCATTTGGTACCGATCCAATTAACTCTTAATCGGAATGGGTGAGCACTTACCAATGATAAATCCATTAATTGGCACAAAGGGATATTAAAGATAGATTCCATCTTGACCATTGAATGTTCCCACAACTCTACTATCAAGTACCCAAATCACCGAGGTGTTGACCTACAATTGGCCTCACTCATTGGTGACTCAAAGCAAATGAATAGATAGAAACTTGAGTTCATTAATGTGTCAGGATTATGAGCCTATTGCTAGGGAATTATGAGAGCAGACCTTAAAATAAAGACAGTGTATATAAGGTGTTTCTCATGGTCCTTCAATACATTCAATGTATCAGCATCATGATCCAGAATCTTATATTCTGATGATCGAGATAAATCACACTATCTCATAGTGATCAAAATGCTGCAACCTTGTCAGATGAGATGTCCAATCTCATCACTGGTTGTGAAGAGACTTTAAGTATAAGATATGCAATACATATCTCCTGTATGTGGATCTCATCCATACACATGTATTACATCTAGTATACTTGTGGACTACGGTTCATCTCATGAACCATTATGTCATTTGTATTAGTTATGCGCAAGTATATAAAACACCATTCATCTCATGAAAGGAAAAGCATGAATTGTATTGATAAATAAAGAAATTAATCAATTTATTACATCATATACCCTTGGTATTGAGGCCATAAACTAACAATCTCCCACTTGGGCTTTATGCCAATCAGGATTGCATCTCATGCCCATCCCGTCTACATGCTGCTCAAAAACCTTGGTGGTCAAAGGCTTAGTAAATGGATCTGCCAGATTGTCCGCAGAGGCTATCTTGGTAATTGCAATATCACCTCTCTGCACAATCTCTCTGACCAAATGATACTTCCTCTGTACGTGCTTTTGGCTTTTATGGCTCCTTGGTTCCTTGGACTGAGCTACTTCCCCGCTGCTGTCACAGTAAACTATGAGCGGCTGTCATGCCAAAGGTACCACTCCAAGTTCCAAAAGGAATCTTTTGAGCCATACTGCTTCCTTAGCTGCTTCACAAGCCGCTACATATTCAGCCTCAGAAGTGGAATCAGCGGTTCATTCCTATTTAATACTCATCCAGCTGATAGCTCCTCCGCCAAGCATAAACACATAACCAGAGGTAGATTTCATGGAATCCTTATCTGACATGAAGTCAGAATCTGTATATCCGACTGGAATCAGCTCATCACTGCCGTAAATCAACATGTAATCTCTAGTCCTTCTCAAGTACTTAAGGATACATTTTACAGCAGTCCAATGGTCAGGACCTGGGTTAGACTGATATCTGCTGACTAAGCCCACTGCATGACAGATATCCGGTCTAGTACATAGCATAGCATACATGAGGCTACCAACAGCCGAAGCGTATGGAATTGCTCTCATTTGCTCCTTTTCCTCTGGGGTCTTGGGACCCTGATCCTTGGAAAGGTGCACTCCATGCCTGAAAGTTGTGATACCCTTCTTGGAGTCCTGCAAAGCAAACCGTACCAGTACTTATCTATGAATGCAGCTTGAGATAAGCCAATCATCCTATTTTTCCGATCTCGATGGAGTTTGATCCCTAGGATGTAACTAGCTTCTCCCAAGTCCTTCAGATCAAAAGTTTTTGCTAACCAAACTTTCACCGTTGACAACATTCCTATATCTTTCCCAAGGAGTAGGATGTCATCGACATATAAAATCAGAAAAACTACCCTATCACCTTCATTTTTCATGTACACACATGACTCATCCGGATTTTGACTAAAACCAAATGATTTGATTGCTCGGTCAAAACGGATGTTCCAGCTTCGGGATGCCTGTTTTAGTCCATAATTGGATTTCTGCAGCTTACAAACTCTTTGCTTTTGGTTACTTGCTATAAAATCGTCTGGCTGCATCATATAGATGTCTTCCTCAAGATGGTCGTTTAGAAACGCCGTCTTGACATCCATTTGACAAATCTCGTAATCGAGATGAGCCACTATGGATAAGAGTATCCGGATGGACTTGAGCATGGCTACCGGCGAGAAGGTTTCCTCATAATCGATATCCTCTTTCTGAGTATACCCTTTCGCAACAAGCCTGGCCTTAAAAGTCTCAACTCTTCCATCTGGTCCTCTTTTTCTCTTATAGACCCACTTGCACCCAATAGGTTTGATATTGGCAGGCAAGTCTACAAGTGTCCAGACCTGATTAGAGTACATAGACTCCATCTCAGCTTTCATAACATCTTGCCAATGTCCCGAATCTATGTCATTAATTGCTTCATCATAGTTACAGGGATCCTGTTCCAGTTCTTCTGGGATTGCCTCGTAAGACTCTCCCAAGAACGAGAACCTATCAGGGGGGCTGATTATTCTCCCACTACGACGAGGCACTGGTGTAACTACTGGGTCTAGTAGGGGCGGTTCTTCCTCAAGTTCGGTCATATTTGGATTTGGAATTGATTGTTCTTGAATCTCTTCCAAGATCACCTTTTCTAAAGATTTCCGGTCCATCATATAATCTTCCTCCAGGAAAACCGCATTGGTGCTTACCAGCACTTTCTGCTCTCTGGGATTATAGAATGACCAGCCTTTAGTTCCTTTGGGATATCCTATAAATGTGCATACTTCCGACTTCGTTTCCAACTTATCCGTCTTTACCTTCGGCACATATGCCAGACAACCCCAAATGTGTAAATGTTGTAGACTAGGCTTTCGCCCAGACCATAACTCCCGAGGAGTCTTAGGTACAGACTTAGATGGTACGAGGTTTAGTATGTACATCGCAGTTTCTAAGGCATGTCCCCAAAAGGATATAGGTAATCCTGAGAAACTCAACATAGATCTAATCATATCTAAAAGAGTTCGGTTCCTTCTTTCCGCTACTCCATTCTGTTGAGGCATACCGGGAGCAGACAACTGGGATAGAATCCCATTTTCTGATAAGTGTGTCATAAAGTCACCAGAGAGATATTCCCCTCCTCGATCTAATCGACGAGTCTTGATACTTTTACCGAATTGCTTTTCCACTTCCGCTCGAAACTCTTTGAACTTTTCAAAAGCCTCGGACTTGCGGTGCATAAGGTATATGTATCCATATCTTGAGTAATCATCTGTGAAAGTGATGAAGTACTCATATCCTCCTCTGACTCTTACATTAATGGGCCCACACACAACAATATGTACTAATTCCAATAAATCTTTGGCCTTATTGCCCTTGGATGAAAAGGGTCTTTTAGTCATTTTGCCTTCCAGACAGGACTCACAGACAGGCATTGGTTCTACAACCAATGAAGGCAAGATACCATCTTTCGCCTGTCAATCCTATTTAGGTTTATATGACCTAGCCTCAAGTGCCAAAGTTTTGTTGGATTAGATGAAGGTAACTTTCTCTTTAATGATGGTCTATTAATTATTTCGGTATCATGTATCTCATACATTGTAGGAGTTAATAGATAAAGCCCATTGGTTACCTTGCCAGAACATATAAAAGTACCGTTTCTCTTTATGACAACTTCAGTACCAAAAGTAATAGAATAACTTTTATTCACCAAACTAGAAACTGAAATTAAATTCCGTCTTAAAGACGGTACATATAGAGTATCTGACAAAACCAACTTATTATCTTGAAAATATAAAGTAATAACTCCTATTGAGACCGCATCCGCCTTAGCATCAGATCCTAGGTTGACAATGATTTCGCCGTCACTGAGTCTCCTGGTTTCCCTGAACCCCTGCAACGAATTACATATGTGATTAGTTGCCTCGGAGTCCACACACCAAGATTCTGAAGTACCGGTTGAAAAACTAACTTCAGTAACAAGTGACTCAATCATACCTGAGGTCTTCTTCTTAGACATATATTCTGGACAATTCCTCTTCCAATGTCCTGTCATACCACAATGGAAACACTTTTCTTTTGTCCCTGCTCACTTTGCCTTGCCAACACCACCATTAGGACCATTCTCCACCTTAGGACCCTTCGGAACTGCTTTCTTCTTGCCTTTCTGCCTTTGCCTTTCGGTTTGGACTTGGCAAATGACTTCTCTATCATCAGGGCAGTTGGCTTTTTCTTCATAATGCCTTCAGTCACCACTAGCTGGCTAGACAACTCAACCAGAGTCAGATTCATTTTATTCATGTTGTAATTGACCTTGAAATTATTGAATGACTCTGGTAGTGACTCAAGGATTATGTCAATCTGTGATTCTGCATCAATCGCAGCCCCCAGTACATCTAACTCATTCAATGAGTCCATCATTTTCAATATATGGTCCTGTACTGGTGTGCCTTCAGCCATCTTGGTGCTTATAAGCACCCTCATAGTGGCCTGTCTAGCAGGCCTACCCTGTTCCGCAAACATCTCCTTTAAGTTTGATATAATATCATATGTAGTCTTAAAGGATTGATGTTGATATTGTAAAACACTAGACATAGATGCCTGTATGTAACATCTGGCCATCTCATCGTCTTTGGCCCACTTGGTGTAAAGTTCCTTTTCTTCCTGTGATGCTTCTGGCAATGGCTCATCAAGGGGGGGTTTGGTAAGGACGTATTTATATCCTGAAGCTGTCAGGACAATATCCAGGTTCCGTTTCCAGTCTACATAGTTGGATCCCACTAATTTATTCTGGTTGAGGATGGTCGCAAGTGGATTGAAAGTGTTTGAATTCATGCTGAAAATACTGTAGCACATGACCATACATTCAATTAATGAATTTTAAATGACATTAGGGCTTAGTATTCTACCAAATTTATATGGAATCCTCATAACCATTAAATTCAGAATACATCGGAATCCCAATCCCCGGGGTATGCCTCCTTGGGGAGTGCGAATAGCACCTAGATTGGTGCGGATCAAAGTTGGTCAAAATTAGGATTAAGACTAACTTTCCATGATCCCCTTCATTCATTATTATCTAGGTATCTCATACCAAATGATCAATGACTCCCGATTAACTTTGGTTTCTAAAATAAATGAGGATACTACATCATTATTTTAGTTAAGTGTGACCCACCAACTAGCATTGCATGACAACCGTTGCGAGCAGCTCCTCCTTGGGGAGTGGGCCCCCGCCCCGTCTCACCAACACTATCCATAGGAGATCCATATCTAGTAACCAGACAAGTGAAAGCCCTCCGTGGGGAACGGCCATACTCGAGATGGCGCGAGGCTAATCTTTCCTTACAATGGACCTATGGTGGAAAACCATGGGGATTTCTAAATATAAATGCCTCGCTCCCACTTAATATTTTAGAATTGAGGATTTCTTTGTAAGGTATTAGGGCCCACATGTATACATATGAACATCAAATCATCTCATGATATGATCTAATATTGGTTCCAAGTCAAGTTATTTTAAGGAAAGTCTAGTTTCTAAATTAGTGTTACCAATGTGTCCATCTCATGGGTCATCAACACTAATTAGAACTCTTTCCAAAAATTAATTTGATTTGACCAATTTTTAGTAACTTGCTATGTTTGGATCAGATCTGGAAAAATTCTAATTTAAGCATGCATCCATAAATAGAAATTGCAAAAATAGAAACTAGTCCTCTCCTCCACATGGCCCAAGCGGAATAGACTTCTTGGACTTCTAGACTTTCCAAAACTTTGGAATTCCTCAAACTCTTTGGGAAACTCCAGAACTCTCTTGATAATCTTCAAACTCTTTGATTAGGAGTCCAACATCGCTTTCCATCTTCGTCTCAGACATCGCCAGAATTTACAAATTTAAGAAAAATTACATAAATTCCTATGCCTCAATTATGAGACTTACATGGTAATCTAAACATGGAAATAAAAGGGTTATAGGGAAATTCATCATGCCTTGCCCTTTCATGGGAAACCATGATGCCCTTTACATTTAGCCTTAACTAAACCAATAACCATAAATAGAAAGCAAAAGACTTGTGGGCCATATGGAGAGGATATTATTATCTGCAAGTTAGTATCTCATACAACCATACAAATCACAAAAATAGGCTGCTAAATAATGCTGGAAAAATAGGAAGTAAAAGTAGACCCGAAACTTGAAAAATCAGTTTCTGCAGCATTCTTCACAGAAGGCCCGGTCGACCGGGCCCCCTGCAAGTCAGCCGGTCGACCGAGCACGGGGCCAGGTCGACCGGACTGACGAATTTCTGCAACTTGGGTTTTCTGTTTCGTGTCCATTCTTCCCAAAATCACTTCCAAAGTGTTCCAATGGCTTCCTACCATCATTCCATCATTATTAAACCCTTTTCTGACTATCCAAACATGAATTTACTATCAAACCAAGCAAATCCATTAAAATTGATCCTTATATAGCCCTTGCTTCATCTTCTTCACATCTCATGCAAAGATCAGAGCAAGCTTGCTGGTCTAACATGATTAGAGATGAGGTTAGGCTCTGATACCAATTGTTGGAATATAGGTAGGCCTTCCAGACGGATTTCAAAAACCTTTGACCCACTTGATGCAGGGATCAATTGTCTAGAATGCAATAAACCCAATCCAGGATGCAATTCCCTTAATCTCATAGCCTTGTACATCAACATATACTATCTATAAAATAGAAAACAGCACATAAACATGCTACCACGAAATCCACAACATGCAAGGATGTAGATATACCTTTGGAGCTTTGTTGTGCTCTAATGGAGGATTTGAGTTCTTTACTTTGATGATGAACAACTTCACAATCCAATTCAGAATCTTCAACTCCTTTTGATCTTCCACGCTATGTCCCGTATTAGATCTCTTTTTCTCAAGAAGATGGTGGAATCCTCAAGAGAAAACCCTACTAGTAACTCTAGGGAACTAAAGGTGAAAGAGAAGGGCACTTTGAGAGGAAGAGGACTTGTGCAACTCTTGCACAAAGGGGCTGAAAGTGCTCTATGTGTTACGCACGAATTTGAGAGGATTATTCCTCTATTTATAGCCCTCCATAACTCCTCTTTTCCTATTTGAAATAGAAGTTTAACTCCCATTACAAATTAGTAAACATCTCCCTCAATTGTTCCCATAGAAGTCTTACTTCTACAACAATTAGTAGCTTACTCCTTTCTAATTAAAATAGAAGTCCTACTTCCATTAATAATTAGTAGCTTACCATTACCACTATTAGAAGTCTCACTTCAAATAGAAATAGTAACCTTCCTTTTAGAGTTAAAGTAGAATTAGTATCTTTCTAATAAATTGGGCTAGCGTGGGGACCACTAGGGATTCCTTAGAAAGCTGGCTCCAACTGGGACACGCGACCCCACATCTCATGTGCAATCCGGGCCCACAGTTAATTGCAAATAACTCCACTATATAAATGCAATTGCACTCCAGTCTTAGGAATAAATTACAATGAAGACCCTAAACTTCCACAGTACCACAAGTAGGCCCCTCCATCTATATCCATGGATCAAATGGACCTGTCCACCAAATTAGATCCATATCTTATTATCCTTGAGCCCCAATTAATTATAATGATCATTTGGTACCGATCCAATTAACTCTTAATCGGAATGGGTGAGCACTTACCAATGATAAATCCATTAATTGGCACAAAGGGATATTAAAGATAGATTCCATCTTGACCATTGAATGTTCCCACAGCTCTACTATGAAGTACCCAAATAACCGAGGTGTTGACCTACAATTGGCCTCACTCATTGGTGACTCAAAGCAAATGAATAGATAGAAACTTGAGTTCAATACATATCTCCTGTATGTGGATCTCATCCATACACATGTATTACATCTAGTATACTTGTGGACTCCGGTACATCTCATGAACCATTATGTCATTTGTATTAGTTATGTACAAGTATATAAAACATCATTCATCTCATGAAAGGAAAAGCATGAATTGTATTGATAAATAAAGAAATTAATCAATTTATTACATCATATACCCTTGGTATTGAGACCATAAGCTAACAACATCATCCTTTGATTCACCACCTGATGCTCAATTAAGTCTGACTGGTTTCACATCGTCGGAATCACCTCTTAGAAAGGTAAGGAGTCTTGTTGATATTTACCAGTCATGTGATTTTGTATGCTTTACTTCTGAACCCGCTTGCTTTGAAGATGCAGTGAATGAGAAAAATTGGCATGATGCAATGAAAGTTGAAATGAATGCCATTGAAAAAAATAAAACATGGAGATTGGTAGACTTACCACCAGGTAAAGAGCCCATTGGGCTCAAATGGATTTTCAAATCCAAGTTTAATGCTGATGGGTCATTGCAAAAACACAAGGCTCGTTTGGTGGCAAAAGGGTATGCACAAGTTCCAGGCGTAGATTTCTTTGAAACATTTTCTCCTGTTGCTAGAATTGATACCATTAGAACTATTCTAGCTATGGCTGCTCAAAAAGGATGGAAAATTTTTCAATTTGATGTCAAATTAGCATTTTTAAATGGTGAATTGCAAGAGGAAGTGTATGTTGAACAACCCCCTGGGTTTGAAATTAAAGGGTCTAATAAAAAGGTGAACAAATTAGAAAAGGCTTTGTATGGGCTCAAACAAGCTCCACGAGCTTGGTACAGTAGAATTGACAAATATTTTATGGGCCGCAATTTTCAGAAAAGTGAAAGTGAGCCAACCCTTTATGTGAAAGTGCAAGGTGTGGATGAAATTCTCATAGTATGTTTATATGTTGATGATATGATATTTACTGGTAACTCTTTAAAATTGATTGAAGAATTCAAGAAAAATATGATGTCTGAATTTGAAATGACCAATTTGGGTCCGTTACATTATTTTTTAGGGGTGGAAGTTATTCAAGACTCAAATGGTATTTTTCTGCACCAAGGAAAATATGCAAGAGACTTGTTGAAAATGTTTCATACGTCAAATTGCAATCCAGCTAAAACACCCATGAATACATATGAGAAGCTTAGGGTAAAGGATGGAATTGAAAAGGCAGATGCAAAAGAATTTTGAAGCATGGTTGGTGGCTTGATCTATCTCACACATTCAAGGCCAGATATAATGTTTTCGGTGAGCTTGATTTCAAGGTTTATCAATAGTCCAAGTAAAGCTCACATGGATGCAGCCAAGAGAATTCTACGATATATTCATGGAACATTGGATCTCAGACTTAGGTATAAAAAATCAGATACTCGTAAACTTGTCTCTTATACTAACAGTGATTGGGCTGGTTGTGCAGATGACATGAAAAGTACTACAGGCTATGGGCTTAGTCTTGGATCAGCATTGGTATCATGGGCTTAAAAAAAACAGCAACCAAATAATGTTGAAAGTTGGCAGAGTAATAAATCTAGGCTGATGACAGAATAGCCTTACTATAGACTGTTGCACACGCACAAACCAATTACTGAAGGTGGAGGAGAGTTTTGCACAGTACGAATAGAAATGGAAGACTTTGTCATTCATATGTCATCTGATTTACATAGACCATTTAAATAGATAAAGGTTACTAACGATAAAGGAACAGGTGTCACATGAACACCTACTTTGTAGAACTAACAGAGTCACTAAAAGGGCAGGTGTCCCATAAACACCTAGTCTATAAAACCAACACAAGGACATGTTTACAGACTTCTTCAAGCAAAGATTTATTCAAAGATAGTTAAATAACATATCAGCATAACATTTGAATTAATTTAATATTCTAACATTAACAATAATGCACACTACTGCATTGTCGAGATTAAGCGTGGTCTTCCTCTTTTTAGATCTAATACAGGATGTTAACTACCGAGTCAGTGATGTGGCCATTTTGTTTTGCTCTGTTTTTGAAAGGCTAGTTACCTTTTGTTTTTTCATGCTCAATCAACTTGTAACAGCATCACATAAATAAAATACATCCTTTGATAGCAAAAAAAGTAAAATAAAATGTATCCCCTAATTTAAAAAACTCCTTCTAAACTTGTATTTGTCAATACTACTTCTTCCTATAAAAAAATCTAGAAGAGAAAAAAAAGGCTTGTGTACTCTTAACTCCTTGATTGATTAAAGAACTCATAGGAAAAAGAAAATATGTCAGGGAAGAAACATCACCTCTTCAACATTAGCAAGAAAAAGAAATATCTGTCAAGAAAAAAGAAAGGAACAAAAAAAAAATATTAATTATCAAAGATATTTGTGAAGAAAATAAAACAACAAATAAAAAGCCTACTTGAAAAAAACAGTCCAAAACCTTAAAATTTTCAAAACCTCCCAAACATAAATCAAACAAATATGATCATTAGAAAAATAAACAAATATACTAATAAAAATAAATTGAACAGACCAATAAAAAATAAATTCAACATATTTCAAAACATATAATCTCATTTTGAATATTATCAAAATCCACTCAAAATCTCATATGTGATATAAATAGCTTCGGTAAAATCACTATGTCCACAGAAAATTTAAAAAATGTAAAAAAAAAAAGTATAAAAAGAAAAAAAATACTAACCAATAATTTCAGTTTTGACTCTTTATCATTGACTCTCAAATATAATAATTCCCTAGATTCTAGCTTTCTTTGTTACTACCAAAGTCTTCGAATATTTATTTATTTTTCACTGACGAGGATATTCCCTTCGTATTTAACCCAACAAGACTTATACCTTAGGTGCACACACAACCCTGCAATGCACATACACCAAAGGCTTTAAATGTTTATTTATGTGTGCAAGAGAGTAGGAAGGATGTATCTATTAGACTGTTGTATAATCTTTGTAAATCATATATAAATGTGATTTTGTCTAACCAAAATATATAAATTTACGAAACTGTTAATATCATATGAACTTGGTCATGAAATATTCATTTTATGAAATTTCTACAATTAACAAACATACTACAATATGTATAAAGCATCATGTAAAGATTGTTATAAACTATATATTAAATAAATATTGATCCACGTTCATGGTTAGAGGTTTTTAGTGGGTCAAATCCAGGTTCTTTCATTAAATGAGTTACACATCCAACTTGCAAACTGCCATAGGTCATCTTGACCCTAGTTTCTATTGTAAGACCCCGACCCCTAATTTTCATGATTAGTGTAGTTTTAGCTGTGGGTTAGTTTTCTAAGTGAGATTTGAGCGTAATCGAGTTAGTTTGAGGATTAGAATAATTTTCTATAGCTTTGGAGAATTTTGAGAGCCGTTGGACCCAGCCTAGCAGCCTAGGGACACCGTGGGTTGCACGTGTCAGCATGGGGTATTATTCTTGATTTTGAAAATTCCAATTTTGGTTTATTTTGATAGGTCAAATTAGCCCCAATAACTTTTATGTTCACACCGATCCCATTCGAAGCTTAAAAAACCAGTTTTACAGCCCTAAGGGCAAAACAACATTTTTCACATTAAAATCTGAGCCCAAAATTTGAAATTTCAGAACTATATCAAAATTATACTTTTTGAAAACTAGATTTTATGAGGATCATTTCTCTCTTCTTCGTCGAGTCCATCAAAGGCCTGGAACATCAAGTTTGAATCCCATGAAGAATTACTAGTGGTTGGCCCCACTTTCTACTAATTTTATAAATCCCAAACCCATCTCCTTCCTCTTCATTCCAGCCAAGAACGTCTAAAACAGCTGAAGCTTTTCCTCCCTCTTTCTTCCTCCTTTATTTCTCAAAAATCCAAGGGGAACTCTACCAAATTGAAGATTGATCGCCACAACTCTACTCCATGCATTGTGAGAGCTTCCTATTGGCGCCATTTTCTCGTCGTTTCTCGATACACCTGTAAACCCATCACCATTTTCTAGTATAGTTCAGATATACTAATCCATCATCATGAATCTCAATAGTTAATAATGTATACCCTTGTAAACTCTACTTCTCGATACACTTAATTAACTTTATCTCTTTATACAGTCCATCCATCAATATCTACCATTAAGTTCCTAATATTACAGGTCAGAACTTCAAGTGCAATGTTCCAACATCTCATCCAATACGGACCGTGATCGTGGATCGGAGTCTAGGTGCGATGCCCTGATTTATAATACCTTTCAAGGCTAACATCCAAGGTTCGGATATACCAGCTAGCCATCGTGTCTGTTCTCAACAGTATAAGTAACATATGTCTCAATCCATTGATAATCGTTGCCCCTCTCTTCAGGTCTAGGGTCCCACTTCACCTAAGACAATAATCACGGAGTCTCAGATGCTTATTAAGTATTCTTGGTACTCCTGTAGGTGTTTAGCAACATAGGACATTCATAAACATTGAATCGGGTTCCGTTTTTAACCCAGGACCTTACTTAGGCGGCTACATGGGTCAAGGTTAATCTCGGCCCTTGATTCGTGTCTAGCGTATCCCAAACAGTCCAAATGGAAGGTCAATGGGGCCCACACATGACCAGATCATGAAAGGAAACTATGGAAAATGGCTATCTGCAGTGTATCGGGTCGACCTGGTACTCTGTGAAAGGGGACAGCTAACTGGGAGGCAGAAATCACAACCTGAAGTGTCCCCGGTCGACCTGGCACACTGCGAGCACTGTATCAGAAATTTGACAGATGGGGGAAATCCACAATGTGGCTGATCGACCGAGTACACTGGGTTCTGTACCATAAGAGTAATTTCAGCTCACAGCTGAGCGAAAGTCCCATGTGTGCCCAGTCGACATCCTAAGTGACCAGGTCGACCGGGTACACACGAAACCCTAATTTCTAGGATTTTGTCATCTTCCATTTCTCATCAAAACTCCATCAAATCGATCTCAGATCTTCACCAATCATCTTCAAACATCAAGCACACCTCCCACATGATGATTCCATCACAAATGGGCCATTGATCCTCCAAATGGAGGATTCTCATCCATCAATGGCCAATAACACATAAGAAAAGGCTTAGAACAACAATTCATGCAAAATACCATCCAATCAACCATCTAAATAAAGAAATCATGCCAAATAACCATAAAAGATAGTAATTAACAATCTAAGCATATTAATCACTTTAATCAAAGAATCTAAGCATGTCTACTTGCCTAATTAGGAAGAAAGTTCCTCAAATAGTTTGGCTTCACTCCAATAGCTCTAAGATCACCCCAATAGCTGAATCTACAATCTCTACACCCATTCCCAAAGAGAGAAATGCATAAGAAAGGGAATTCTAAGAGAAAGAACTATACTACAAGGGAATTGGAAAGAGGGAATGAGGATTACCTTTACTTGGAGAGGGAAAAGAGATCTAAGAGTTGAGATGAGCTTCTTAGCTTGTAGATGAGACTCTTGCTTCTTGCAATTGGAGGGCTAATATTTAGAGAGAGAAACCCTAAGCTCTAACTTAGAGAGAGAGATAGAGAGAAGGGAGGGAAATTGTAGTGAAATGAGAGGGAGAGATGAGAGGAGTTTCTTTATAGGAATTGGTTGGGTTATAGTCTAAAATGCTCTATCTTGTTAGTGTAAGTTTATGATAAGGATGAGGGTATTTAGGGAAGGTTAAAATGGAATGACCAAAGGGTCATTGGTTGCTAATAGAAATAAATGAAAAGGACTAGGGTAGTGTAGACACCTCATTTGGCCCCCTACGATAGCCTCAAAAACCTATCATATATAATGTTGCCCCCACTTCACTCATAATTGAATGATTAATGGCATAATTAAGATTAATTAATGAAGATGAAGATGCTTGTTGATAATTTTAGACTTAGTTCGACGGTCTCTAGAAATTCGTGAGAGAAAGGCCAAATCGCGTCAAGGTCTCGAGTTCAACCCACTATTAAAACAAGGAATGGACTACAACACTACCCAAGACCCTTCCAGACTACATAGAACACACTCAAGTTGTTCCTAAAGAGATTACACTTAGTTTGCCTAAGTACGATTTGATTAGCATGAATTAGGAGGCTAGGATCGTTGATCCAGATATCCCTACATTTTACTGACCTCTAATTACTATAATGTTTAGACCAAAAGATTCTACGTTCCGAGAGCTTTCCAACGATATGTAGAATGTCCAAATCCGACAAACGGATCAAAAGATATGGCCCTCGGAAGACTACCCTAACAGTCCCGCTAGAAACACACCTAGGCACCACTACAGGTGCGCTCATGTCCAAAAATGCACCTGAGCGCACATACAGGTGCACCCAGGTCCCCAGTCACCTTGAAAATACATAATGGACACCCCCCTGCCCCCCCCCCCCCCAACCCCCCATGTGCGCCCAAGCCCAGTTTCATCTGTTTTAGTCCGAATTCAATCCCAAAACTACCCGAACCAAACCCTAGATCCATTAAACCCATAGGTGCACCCAACTCATGAAACATACTTAGGCGCACACCTAGGTCACTGAAAACCCTAATTCACTTTTGTTTGCATGAAGCTTCTAGAAATTCATGCAAACAGCAACCCTAACCCCTCTTGCACGCGAAAAACCTCTATATAAGGATCTCTTAATACCATTTGCAAGGGGAGGCTACCAGAAAGAGAGGAAAAGAGAAGTAAAGGGAGAGAAAGAGAGTAGCCACCATAGAGAGAGTTTTAGATCTAGAAGAAAGGAGAAGAGGGAGCATTCTGGTTTTCAAGATCAACAATGGAGAAGGCTTCCAAAAGCCATGGATTTGCACAAAAGCTTTGATCTATGACTTGAAAAAAAAAATAGTTCCAAACTAGTATTTCTAGATCTAGTCTCCTCAATTAATGTTCAGCATTGTCAATAGTTAGACACATTCTTAGGATCATGCATACATTGTAGATCTGCATTAATAGTAGTATTTTACAGTAAATCTGATATTTAGCAACCATTTGTAGTTTATAGATCTACATCATTTTCATCATCTGGAATTCGTGATTAGAATAGATCTTGCATCCATATCGTTTTAATTGGGAAAAATCTGAATCTGAGAAAGAAGAGTGCAGAAAAGCACTTGGGCACCACTGCGGGTGAGCCCAAGTCCCTGGATAGGGCTTTAGTCCCGATTTTCATATCGCATTCACTTCGTTTCTCAGATTCGAATTCATTCTCATACAAATTGATATCAGGACCCTCGGATCTATGACTTTGCATTCTGAATCACACGTAAAGCATTGGAAAAAAGAAACAAAAGAGGAATAAAAGTGCAGAAAAGCACTGTGGGTGCGCCCAAGTCTCTCGGTAGGGCTTCAACCCCGATTTCGTTTCACATGCATTTTGTTTCTTAGATCCGAGTACATCCTCATGTAAGTTAATATCAAAGCCTTCGGATTTGTAAAAAGTATTGAAAGAATTGAAAGAAGACCAAACATATTGCTAAAAAAGGAAGGAAAAGAAAAGAAGGAAGAATAAAGGTACTTGGGCGCACGACGCCATTGTGGGTGCGCCCAAGTGCCTGCAAAGGGATCCGTCACTTGAATATTGGTCCTCACTCCATCATTTTTAGATCCAGAAGTTCTGATATTAATAATTCATATTAAGACCCAGCATTTAGTCGCGAAGCATCGGAATATCGCTGGAGATCATAGATACATCGCAACTAGCATGGAAGTGACTTAGGCGCCATTGTGTGTGCGCCCAAGTACTACAGAGACACTTGGGCTCCCCTTGCTTGCCTTCCAACCCGTGTTTTCTATATTTTACAATGCATTTAGCTTGCTGTTGAATCTTTGTGATGACTTTCATTGATTGATAAACATCTGAACTTCAAATTATCAAATCATCAACACTTTAGGTTAGGTTACATTGCATAAATTACCAAAAGAATCATAAAACTATACAACTTTTCCTTTCTCATCTTTTACTCTTTAGTAGTTAGAGAAAAGAACAAAAAAAAAGGATTAAAAGAAATAGAAAAATCCATATAAAAAAAGTAGACGTTAAGTAGATGATCCTAGGTTATTCTATTCACACCTAAGTAAATTAATAAACTTAATCCACCTTAATCTAAAAAACCACTATTTAAGACACCTAATTAAAACATCTATTTCAACCTTAATAAATAAGAATCATTAATCTAAATCCTAATTTCCAAACCCTGATTAAAACTATAATTTCAACCTTAACTCAAACCTTAATTAAAATCCCTAACTCCAACCCCTAATTAAAAACCTTCAAGCAATCCCTAATTAATAAGACCCTAATTAACAAGATCTTAATCAAAACCCTAATTAATAAATATTAATTACTCAAAGCTCCAATTGAAATCCCAATTAATAAATTTAAACAACAAACCCTTAATTCAAACCCTAATTAACAAGGTCCAATTAACAAAATCATAATTTGAACCTTAAACCCTAATCAATGCAATTATAATTGGTAACCCTACCCAAATTCAAACTTAAAGACCATAGTTAAAACTCATTTAAAACGATAGACCAAGTCATAACCAGAGGATTAAAAACCTTCCTCAACCAAGACAAGAGTTGGAATACTTGAAACCGACATAGAAATACTCGAGAAACCATCGAACCAGTAGTCACCCAATAGACAGACACTTGGCCGCCATTACAGGTGCACCCAAGCCAACTCCCTGGTTCGACCCTAGAACATGCTTTAGTTGCGTTTCATCTTACGAATTCTAACCACAATCATATTTAAAGAACAGAGACTTAAAACTGATCCTGAATCCAAGAATTATTGACATAGGTCATCTGAAAACCCAAATTTAAGTAGACAAATCCCGAAAAGACCCAAAACCCACGAACCAATCACTTGGGGGCGACCATAGGTGCGCCCAAGTCACCTTAGACACTTAGGCGCCCACACAGGTGCGTCCAAGACCCACTTTACCTCGGGACCACCGAATCCCAATTTACGTTCAATCTCGATCCAAATCATTACCCCAGAACCATCACAGAACCAATAACAGTCCTGAAACCGAAATTTTGATCAACATAAACCTATCCGGACTTAGGTGCTGACACAGGTGCGCCCAAGTCCCACTCTACCCTCAGGACCACCGAATCCCAATTTACGTTCAATCTCGATCCAAATCATTACCCCAGAACCATTACTGAACAAATAACAGTCCTGAAACGAAAATTTCAATCAACATAAACCCATCCGGAATCTCGAACCGAAGTCTAACGGCCAAAGAGTGAAAGTTCGGGACCCTTACCCTAAAGGGGGAATGAATAGGGTGAGCTACAACTTAGTGACCAATAATGCCCGATTTTAAATTCTATAGTTCAATTAGTCACAAGTGATGATATAGAACTAAAATGCGGAAGCTAACAAAAATAATCATCTCAAAGCATTCACCATCACACAATGATTTATAGTGGTTCGGCCTTAATGCCTACATCCACTACCGGCTTGTGATCCAACACCCTACTCGATTTCCACTATTAATGATTTTCAATAGGCTAAGCAATAACCTCTAACACTGATGTTTTTCAAGGCTTAACATCAACCTTTACACTATGCTTTTCTAGGCTAAGCAATAACCTATGCAACCAGAAGGTTGGTTCTCTCTCTGAGTAGTGTCTAGAATACACTTACTGGAGGTACAATTTAAGCTCAATTACAATGCCTCTTGATTAGGCGGATATGAAATTGAAAAACAAACCACACAACACTCTCTATAATGCAAAGATGAATGCACATGGTGAGTGTGTGAAAAACTTCAATCAAGTTAAAAATGATAGCTCAATGAATGCAAGCTTAAAGCTTTTGAAAGTGTAAAACAAAAAAATAGATTTGATTGAAGTGAATGAACAAATCACATGTAATTTAAAAACCAACTTGAAAATGATGTATATCAATGCTAAGCAAGTTGTGTGAAACTTTTTTTAAAAAATACATGTAATTTGTGAAGTTGTTGAATCCAAAACAAAAGATAGATTTGAAAGTGATTTTCGTTTGATGAAAAACAACAACCAAAGATTCAACCAACTATATAGGAATCATGTTACATATAATTTCAAATACAATTCCAAAATATGATTCACTTAGATATACTAATTTGAGTCCTACTTGGTTCGAATCAAGGTGATGTATCCAAAACAAAACAATAAATCAATTCAACACACACACACACACACACACATATATATATGTTAAGGACACAACAAATCATAGTTAACATGCCTAAAAAGATTTACTAATAATTTAAACAAAGCATGAAAACATATGAAAAGGAAAATTAAGCTTACATAGAAGATTTACTTATGATTCCAAGCTTTAGCTTCCCTTTTTGACCAACTAGCCTCCCTTAGCTCATTCCCCTTTGTTTAGTTTCAAAATACCTCAAGGAGTATCCCTTGGATCCTCACATTTGTCCTAGGAATGATCTTTTTATAGAAAACTGTCCAACGGCTCTATTATCGGTCAACTGAACTCCTAACGGTCATAAAATGGCTAGTTTTGACCATTCTGGAACGCGAACCGAAGTGGGTTCTGTCAAGTGTCGGTCGACTGACATCCAGTTCGGTTGACCAAAAACGCTGTAGCAAAATTACTGTAGCAAAGCACTATAGCAAAATTACTGTAGCAAGTACTGTAGCACAAAAAAAAAAGTTTTGCCTTCTTAAACGATTAAGTAAAAAGCCACTCCAAAGTATTTTGCTAGAGGGAGTTCTGGGCCATAAAATCAAGCCTGGAAACATGTTTTAAATCAATCTAAGAGTTTTAAAAACATGAAACCTAAAATGCCTTAGTTTATTTGAAAGGTTTAAACTCATAGACATGCTTGATTCAAAAATCTTCTTTTCAAAAATAAATGCATCCAAGTTTAAAATCAAAACATACATGAACCATAAGTTTTAGAAGTCTTAAAAACAATGCATTATTCTAACTCGTATCTTGGTTAAGAGATGTTATTTTTTTTTGTTTTTAGGATGTGGTTTGGTTTTTTTGTTTTAATTAGGTTTTGACTGTAGCCTTAAAGTTTGAATTTAGGTAGGGTTATCGATTAGAATTGTGTTGGTTATGGTTTGAATTATGGATTGGTTTAAGTTTGAGGTTCAGGTTATGGTTTTTTAATTTGACTTCGTCAATTTAGGCTTGAATTAAAGTTTGAATTTATTAATTGAGATTTTAATTGGATCTTTGAATGATTAAGGTTTATTAATTAGGGTTTTGATGATGATCTCGTTAATTAGGGATTAGTGACTAGGGTTTTGTTTGTTAGGGCTTGATTTAAAGGTTTGTTGATCAAGCTTATTTAAAAAACAATGCATGTGTGAAAATTCGAATGATGCTAAAATGATAATGCATCCATCAAATTCAAAAACACAAAATCCCTAAAAAGAGAAGCAAATCACCAGTTGGGCGCCACTGCTGGTGCGCCCAAGTGCACTGAATTACCTAGGCGCCCACACAGGTGTGCCCAAGTCCTCTGTTCGTCCTGAATTACGAATTCTGGTTGTGTTTCAAAATAAAGACTTAAATCATTAAAATAAAACTAGCACAAGACCTAAAGTAACATCAGAACAGAGACTTACACCAAGTACAAATCCCACATAACCCCAAAATCAAGTCAACCCGATCACCACTAGCTAAGCCACATGGGACCTGGTACTTGGGCGCCACTACAGGTGCGCCCAAGTCCTCTGTCAACCCCTTCTCGCTGGTTTCGATATCATTTCACCTCTCGAATCAAAACCTGAAACTCCAGATCCTAAAACACATTAATCAGAACCTCAAAACATCCCTAAATAACTCTTAATCAAAACCACAACTTAAAACAAACCAAACCAATTAAGATCTTGTCTAACAAGCCACTTAGGTGCAGAATTATCAAACTTAGGTTGTTTGCACCCTAGGATTATATCAGAATAACTTGTTAGGTAGCTTAGAGCATTAGGTTTCACCCCCATCACTTTTCCTGTTCCATTAGGGAATCGGGAAAGCTGATGTGGGCGGTCTAGGACCTTAAGTTAGGGTTAATCTGATAATCAGTAATTGAGCACTAATCACGTAAATCCAAGTAAAATTCCCTAGTTAGGCCCTTCTAGCCCCAATATCAAAAATCACAAAAAACTATAAAATCAACAAAATAAACCCCAAAAGATTTTTCTCTTATTTCTTCCTCCACCTTAGGTGCCAGATATTTAATCGAACTTAATTATAAAAGGGAATGAAGAACATAATTCTAAAATTGAATAAATGAGAATGATGAGATGAGATGAGTGATTTCACACACACTTTTAAACAATCACGACCCAACGGCCACCCTAAAAACAAACACCGGCCCATCGGCCACCTCCAATCAATTACGGCCCATCGGCCACCTCCAATAAATTATAGCCCATCGGCCTTTCACTTTTATCACTCGTGTATCGCACACGAAACATACAGAAATCACAAGCCAAAGTCTCATTTGCATCATCATTTTGGTTTGCAAAGTCAGCCTTTAAACCCTATTTTGCCAAACGGGGCCGATCTTCTTATTAAATATTTGGCACCTCCCTCTTTTATTTTCTTTATTTTAATTATTTTATCTTACTTGGATATACTATGATTTTGCTATGTGAGGATTAACCTTTATTTGGACTTTAACTCATGACCCTGAATTGACCCTATATTAAACATACCCTAAGAGACCCAAATTAATGTGACAAGAGAACTGACGAGTATTGTCGGCAGCACATTGGACGAGAGGAAGAACCCACCCACTTATTTCTGTTAGGGATTTTGTATTTGCAATTTGATGGATACATTTTCACTTTAGCATCATTTGATTTACACACACTTGCATTGATTTAAAATATCTTGAAATCTTGATTTTTACATGCATTGGTTTTAGACTTGAAGAAATCTTGTTTTATGCATGTTTTGTTTCTAAACTTGGATGCATTGGATTTAGAATCAAAACTCTTTTGAAAACCTAATTCTTTGTGCATTACTTTTGTGAAATCATATTGAGAATTTAGGTTTGTGTCTTGCATACTTTCATCACTTTCAGAATCATCTTTGTATGCATTTTCATTTGAAAAGAGTTTTTAGAAATCAAGCTAGCCTTTGGATTTAAAGTTTCGAATCTATTTAGGCTTTGTGTGTTTCATGTTTTTAAACATCTTCATTATGATTTAAAACATGTTTTCTAGCTTTGTTGAGTGGCCCAAAAATCCTCCCAAAGGAATACCTTCAAATGTGCAAAAATTGGAATTTTTGTCAAAGGGGCGTGGCCCGGCAGTGTCGCCGGTCGACCGGCGCAGAGGTCCCGGTCGACCGGGAACACTGCAGGCAGAAAGTGCCTGGGAGCTCCAACGGTCAGAAATTTGACCGTTATGTGATCCCGGTCGACCGAGACCTATTTGCAGGTCGACCGAGGACTAGCCGTTGGGCACTTTTTGCTATAAAAATGAGTTCTTTCCTTTGTCAATGGTTGGAGATTTTGAAGCCTTCTTTGAGGCACTTTGAGACAAGACAAAGGGGATGAACTAAGAGAGACCAAAGATTCTCTTGGAGAGCTAAAGCTTGGATTAATGAAGTTAAATCTCTAAGTAAGCTCTACCTCTCTTAATCATAGGTTATATGCTTTGTTCTAATTTTTGGTAAATGATTTTAGCATGATAACTATGATGTGTTGAATCCATTCTTCTCTCAATCTTTGATCTAATTAAGATTGGATTCTTCACTTTGTTTTCATCCAAGTAGTTTTTAAAACTTTCTTAATCATGCTTAGTCTAAATCTTTGATTCCTTTTATATAGCATGATTCTTTTTCTTGGTTGAAACATTACTTGTTGTTTTCATTCATTTAAACATTAGTAAAATTAATTTGGTTTTGAAAACAACATTGCACATGCATCACATGTTCTAAGTTAGTCATTTTCATACAACTTGTGAGTCTTTGATTCTCATGTCTTTAACAAGTTGATTTTCATACATGTGATTTGCATTAGACTTCAATTAAATCTTTCATGAGCTTTAAACTTTGAAATTCTTTAAGCATATATTTGATTAAGCTTTCTTTTTAAACTTGATTGAAGTCATCACACACACACACATCATGAGCATACATCTTTGCATTCATATAGTGTTTGTGTGAGTTGTTATTCACTTTCATATCCGCCTATTTTAGAGGCAAATACATTGTGCTTAATTTGTATCTCTTAGAGTGATCTTTTGTGAAGACACTTTCTTAGAGAAATCTTTATTTGTAAAGGTTATTGCTTAGCCTAAGAAAAGCATTGTGTAAAGGTTATTGCTTAGCCTAAGAAAAGCATCTTGTAAAGGTTATTGCTTAGCCTAGAAAAGCACATTGAGAGGTTGTTGTTTAGCCTAGAAAAATAACATTGTAAGGGTTATTGCTTAGCCTAGTAAAAAGCATAATTAGTGGAAATCCGGTGGGGTGATTGGATCACAAGCCGGTAGTGGACGTAGGCATTGAGGCCGAACCACTATAAACCTTGGTGTTGTGGTGCTTGCTTTTGTGGTGATTGTTTATATTAGCTTCCGCATATTGTATGGTTAATCATCACATGTGACTAGTTTATGTTAAGAATTAAAATTTGTCTAAATTGGTCACAATTGTAGCTCACCCTATTCACCCCCCCCCCCTCTAGGGTTAGGATCCCAAGGACTTTCAATTGGTATCAGAGCCAAGTGCTCTATCTTTTAGGATCAAGTGGTTGGAACTCTTGATTAGGTGTAAAAACCTAGAGTCAAAAACCCTAGAGTTGTCCTTATATGAAAATCATTAGAATGGACTCCACTATGCTAGATCTTGTAGATTCTTCTAGACCCCTCATTCTTCCTTCTATTGGAGATTCAAACTCTCAAACTAATGAATCTCAATGTGACATAAAAGGGGAAGAAAATGATTACAATCAAGAAGATCTTCAACAAGCCTTTGAGGAATTATATGAATTATCCTTAAAGACTGAAAAGAGAAACAAAAAGTTAAGAGAAGAATCTAAAAGACTAAACAAAGAATTAGTCTCTTCAAAAGATGAGCTTAGAGAGAAAGAAGAAGTAATACAATGTCTAGACTCTAAGTTCATGATCTCTTTAAAGAATCTATCTAACATTCAAGATGAACTAAAAGAATTAAAGATGGATTATGATAATGTCAATAAGGAAAATTTAAATCTAAGAGATCAAATAAAAAGGCAAGATGAAGACATTGACAATTTAGAATCCAAATTGATTAAAAGTAAGTTAAAAACTCAAGAACTTGGATCTAATGTCATCAATGAACTTAAACTTGAATTAAAACTTGCCAATGAAGAGCTAAGCAAATATAAGGAAATTGAAAATGAACTTTCAAAAGTCAAACATGAAAAATCAATCCTTATAACCAAAGTCACTCAACTTGAAGGATATAAACAAAAGTATGAGTGCAAGTTTACCCAAAGTGAAGAAAGACTTGAAAAATTATTTAAATTGGGTAAATCTCATGGAGATAGGACGGGTCTTGGATTTAATAGGAATATGTCATATGACCCTAAATTCACCAACACTTTTGTGAAAGGTGAGTCCTCATTCTCTAGCACTCTCTCTCAAATGTCCAAAACTAAATGTCATTATTGTGGTAAAGAAGGACATTTCCAATTTGAGTGCAAACTAAGAAAAAGAAGCCATGTGTCTAAACCCATCTTTGAACTCAAAAATGTAGAATCAAAACCTATGAAGGGTAAGACACTAAAAATCAAGAAAGACTCCAAAAAGACTAAACAAGTTAAATCTATTAAAATGGAGTCTCCAAAGATAGATTCTAAAAAGGTTAATCAAGTCAAACCTAGTTTAAAAAAATCTATAAACAAAAAGCTTCTCAACCTATCTCCCTTATATAAACCCATGAAAGAACTTTTGAATAAAGTAACAAAATTAAATTTAAAATTCAAAAGTCAAGTAAAGGGAGAAAATAAGAAGAAAAGAAAAGTGAAACAATCCCCAAAGAAACAAACTCACCAATATCAAAAGACTAATCACCAATCTAAGCTAAATTTAGTAAAATCTAAATATCATGGTGATAAGTTTAAATTGAAAATTTATCAAGTCAAATCTCCTTTAGTTGGTGAGAAGTCCAAACTAGACCTCAAAGTTCAACCCTCTCAAGACCTTAGGTGGATTCCTAAAGTTATTTACCTAGACAAACCTTAGGGCCTTGAACCTTCTTGACCAACCTATTCTTCATAGTTAAATCATTTTGTTGGTCATGTTGCATTTGCATTTTGTTTCTATTTAGTTACATCTATTAAAATGCAATATTTATTTATGATCATTTGATTTTGTTTTCATGCACCATTCTAAGTTACATATCATGGTTTTCAAAATCTTTTGATTATAATTTCATCATGTTTGATTTGCTTTTTGCACACATATGTCTTGCATTGCATTTCTTTACATGATTAATTGATTGTGATTTTAAAAGCTTTCATAGCTAATTTATTCATGATCAATTGTTGTTGAATCATTTGTGTAGATGTCATAGTAAGATTTTTTTTTCAAATGATTTGAATCAATTCAAGTTTTTCCATGGATTTCTAAGTTATACTTTTATATGGAAAATCATTGTTTTGAAAAATCAACTTGTATGTGTTTCAATTAAGTCATATCTTTTAAAATACAATGTTGAAAATTGATCTTCAAATTCATTCTTTTTATGCTCATTGTTGGATTTTGTTTATCAAAATGATTTGAAGATTGGTTGAATGGAAATGCTCTATAACATCATTAGTTATATTCATCTAAGCATGTTCCATGTTCTCATTTCCTTTTCTTTTGGTTTCATTATCTTAGAATTGGAAATTAATGTTGTTTGCATCTTTGCTTATTTAGTTATTCTTTTTATATGCAAATGACAATTGGTTCCATGTATGGTTGTGATCTTAGTTATATTTGTAGAAACCATACTAGAACCCAAATCCATCCTCTATGCACTCTAGTCATATCTTTTTGGATGGTTATGATGTTGATTCATGGATATTTTCTTAGTGATGTCATTCTTATACATGTTTCAACTTCATAGTAGTGTTCTTAATCATATGAAACTCTTTGAAACCCATTTCTCATATTTCTATATATTTGATGGATATCTTAGATGTTGAATTCATATGATTTTGACACTTTGGAAATTGCATGCATTACCAAGTTATATCCTTTTGCATTGCAATTTGCCTTGTTCATCACTATGCTCATTAGTCATATTTTTAAAAGTGATGAATATGCATTTATGATGCTTGATGGAATGTTGTGTTTGTCACATCCTTGCTCTTAATCATGTTGTCAAATTCAATTGGTTTCATTTGGTATAATTTACGATTGATTTGATTTCTTGTGATTGTGATAGACTTTGTGTACATTGGATTGAGCTTGGTAGTTATATATTTGTTCCATGTCACACACCACTAGCATCATAATGTTCATGATTGCCACCTCTCTTGCTCATATAGGTAAATCTCATTACCACCATGTTTATGTGTTCATAATATTGGTTGGTTAATTGTTGAGGTTGGCTTCATGTTTGAATTTCATTTCACTCATCTTGCACATGATAGTCATTTTTTTTTTATTGAATGAAATGATTTCAAAGCTCACATAGCATATGATTTTCATAAGTTATATTGATTGATGCTATGTTTAGTAAACCCCATTGCATCATGGATAGCTCTAATTTGGATTTTTCCTAATAGGTATATTTTTAAATCCATTTTAGAGTGATTGTGTTTAGTAGACTTATCTTTAAATCTCAATTGGTATTCTTTGTTTTTCCAATTGGTATCCATGATTGCTTTTCTCATTAGACCTTGCTTTCTTTTAGTAATTTGATCATATTGAGCCTTATAGTTAAATGAATCTAATCCTTTCCTTGAAGTTGACCCTCATTTGGTTAAACCATCTACTTCTTGAACCAAATAGTCATATCTTGTCAAAAGTTTGACAAAAGAAGAGAATGGATTGAGGGGGAGTGTAAACCTTCATAGGAAGTATTAGTTTTGATCAAATTGACCCTTGGATTGCCTTTGAGCCCTTAGAAATAACTTCCATACATGATAGCCTGTTATGTATTTCATTTTCGATTTCATTTGTTAACAGGTGCTACTAAAGGTATTTTCCTTATTTCATGTGTGTAGGTATTTTTGCAATTTAATGGCAAAGGGGGAGAGAGAGTTCAAGTACTCAAAGATCTCCTACTCTTCAAAGGGGGAGAGAGCTTTCAAAGTTCTCTAAAGGTGAAGAGAATGTCCAAGCTTCCTAAGGAGAGTTGTGTATGATCTTCTACAAGGGGAGAGAATGCATACCTTGCCAAAGGGAGAGAGAGGCATGGTCAAAGGGGGAGAGCAAATAGAAGAAAGAAAGCTTGGAGCTAAAGAAGATGCTTGGCCATAGAGAGGAAAGAAGAAGAGAAAGCTTGAAGAATGATCAAGCTCCAAGCATCAAGAAGATTTCAGAAAAGAGCCCAAGAGCCCAAGCTAAGAGGAGGAGCATCCAAGAAGATTTCAAGACTTGTCCAGCTTAGGGGGAGCTGAAGACTTGTTGTGTTAATTCAATGATAAGTAAGTTGCCATCAAATTGCAAAGGGGGAGATTGTTAGGGATTTTGTATTTGCAATTTGATGGATACATTTTCACTTTAGCATCATTTGATTTACACACACTTGCATTGATTTAAAATATCTTGAAATCTTGATTTTTACACGCATTGGTTTTAGACTTGAAGAAATCTTGTTTTATGCATGTTTTGTTTCTAAACTTGGATGCATTGGATTTAGAATCAAAACTCTTTTGAAAACCTAATTCTTTGTGCATTACTTTTGTGAAATCATATTGAGAATTTAGGTTTGTGTCTTGCATACTTTCATCACTTTCAGAATCATCTTTGTATGCATTTTCATTTGAAAAGATTTTTTAGAAATCAAGCTAGCCTTTGGATTTAAAGTTTCGAATCTATTTAGGCTTTGTGTGTTTCATGTTTTTAAACATCTTCATTATGATTTAAAACATGTTTTCTAGCTTGGTTGAGTGGCCCAAAAATCCTCCCAAAGGAATACCTTCAAATGTGCAAAAATTGGAATTTTTGTCAAAAGGGGGGTGGCCCGGCAGTGTCGCCGGTCGACCGGCGCAGAGGTCCCGATCGACCGGGAACACTGCAGGCAGAAAGTGCCTGGGAGCTCCAACGGTCAGAAATTTGACCGTTATGTGATCCCGGTCGACCGAGACATGTTTGCAGGTCGACCGAGGACTAGCCGTTGGGCACTTTTTGCTATAAAAATGAGTTCTTTCCTTTGTCAATGGTTGGAGATTTTGAAGCCTTCTTTGAGGCACTTTGAGACAAGACAAAGGGGATGACTAAGAGAGACCAAAAAGTTTTTTGGAGAGCTAAAGCTTGGATTAATGAAGTTAAATCTCTAAGTAAGCTCTACCTCTCTTAATCATAGGTTATATGCTTTGTTCTAATTTTTGGTAAATGATTTTAGCATGATAACTATGATGTGTTGAATCCATTCTTCTCTCAATCTTTGATCTAATTAAGATTGGATTCTTCACTTTGTTTTCATCCAAGTAGTTTTTAAAACTTTCTTAATCATGCTTAGTCTAAATCTTTGATTCCTTTTATATAGCATGATTCTTTTTCTTGGTTGAAACATTACTTATTGTTTTCATTCATTTAAACATTAGTAAAATTAATTTGGTTTTGAAAACAACATTGCACATGCATCACATGTTCTAAGTTAGTCATTTTCATACAACTTGTGAGTCTTTGATTCTCATGTCTTTAACAAGTTGATTTTCATACATGTGATTTTCATTAGACTTCAATTAAATCTTTCATGAGCTTTAAACTTTGAAATGCTTTAAGCATATATTTGATTAAGCTTTCTTTTTAAACTTGATTGAAGTCATCACACACACACACATCATGAGCATACATCTTTGCATTCATATAGTGTTTGTGTGAGTTGTTATTCACTTTCATATCCGCCTATTTTAGAGGCAAATACATTGTGCTTAATTTGTATCTCTTAGAGTGATCTTTTGTGAAGACACTTTCTTAGAGAAATCTTTATTTGTAAAGGTTATTGCTTAGCCTAAGAAAAGCATTGTGTAAAGGTTATTGCTTAGCCTAAGAAAAGCATCTTGTAAAGGTTATTGCTTAGCCTAGAAAAGCACATTGAGAGGTTGTTGTTTAGCCTAGAAAAACAACATTGTAAGGGTTATTGCTTAGCCTAGTAAAAAGCATAATTAGTGGAAATCCGGTGGGGTGATTGGATCACAAGCCGGTAGTGGACGTAGGCATTGAGGCCGAACCACTATAAACCTTGGTGTTGTGGTGCTTGCTTTTTGTGGTGATTGTTTATATTAGCTTCCGCATATTGTATGGTTAATCATCACATGTGACTGTAAGTCCATGGGGATCCGAACCCTAGAGGGGGGGTGAATAGGGTGAGCTTCAATTATGACCAATTTTAAACAATCCCATGGACTGACAAGTGGTATCAGAGCGGGTTACTCCATTTTAGGGCTTAACAACCCGGAGTTGATCCTTGCTAGATTTGAACCCTAGTGTTGTGATTTATTGCATAAAGATTTCCACTATGATTGAAAATGGAATTTTCCCTAGCTTCTTTGCTCCACTCTAAGACTTTTTCAAGTTATATCTTTAAGAGTTGGTGAGTCCTCAAAGTGTTCTCTCAAGGACATCCTTTTGAAGACCTTAGTTGAATCTTCATTGGTACACATTTAGACTAATCTTAAGGCCTTGATCCCCCTAGACCAACCTATTCTTTTTAGTTATATCTAATTGTTGGTCATGTTACATTTGCATTTTGTTTCTTTATAGTCACATCTCTTAAAATGCAATGTTTCTTTGTGATCATTTGATTTTGTCTTCATGAACTTTTAAGTTATATCTCATGGTTTTCAAAATCCCTTGATTGCAATATTTTCATGATGGATTTGCATTTTGTTCTAATAGTTATATCTCTTGTAATGCTTATCTATTCATGATCAATTGATTATGATTACAAATGCTTTCATAGCTAGTTTTTTCATGATCAATTGATGTTGGAAAATCATTTGATGTTTGTCATAGTTAGATCCTTTTTGTAAATCAAATGATTTGAATCTATTTAAATTTTCCATTGTTTTTCAAAGTTATATCTCTTGGTATGGAAACTTTGTGAGTGTCTATTGTTTGAAAATTTGAAAATTTACAATAGTACACTTCTTGTTTTTCAAATTCACTTGCTCTTAATTCTAAATGATTCTTTATTGGAATTTCAAATATTGAAGTGATTTGAGAAACCTTGGAAAATGTTCTAAGCTTTATTGGTTGTATTTTTAGAAGCATTTTCCTTGAATTTATTTCCTTGTGCTTAAATATGATTTTTTCATTTGAAAGGAAATAATGTTTACAAACAATTTGCATCTTTGCTCTTTAAGTTACATTCTTTTATGCAAATTGATTTTGATGACTTACATTGCTTGGTTGGATATGGTTTCATTGATTTGCATGTTTGTGCCTAACTTGGTATATTCTCATTAATGCATTTTGATGATTGTTTATGTGCTTTATAGTAAAATCTTTTGTTTTATTATCATTTGAGCCTATTAAGTACATTTGTGATTTAGTGTGCTAAGTTCATTTGGTATAAACCTCATATCCTTTTCCATTGCATTGTAAGCTTAGTACATTTGCTAAGAGTGGAGATGTTACATGATAGATTGATACCTTTAACTTCATACCTTCTTGTGATTACATAGTTATATTTTTTATTGATGATATGGTATGAGTTAGATCTTGAGTGTTGATTGATCCTCTCTATGCAAATGTCAAATCGTTCTATATATGGTTGTGTTATTTATTATATTTGTAGAAACCATACTAAAACTAAAATCCATCCTCTATGCTTTCTAGTCATATTCTTTTTGGATGGTTATGATGTTGATTCATGTATTTTCTCTAAATGATGTCATTCTAATACATGTTTCAACTTCATAGTAGTGTTCTTAATCATATGAAACTCTTTGAAACCCATTTCTCATATTTCTATATGTTTTGATGGATATCTTAGATGTTGAATTCATATGATTTTGACACTTTGGAAATTGCATGCATTACCAAGTAATATTCTTTTGCATTGCAATTTACCTTGTTCATCACTATGCTCTTTAGTCATATCTTTAAAAAGTGATGAATATGCATTTATGATGCTTGATGGAATGTTGTGTTTGCCACATTCTTGCTCTTTATCATGCTATCAAATTCAATTGGTTTCAATTGGTATAATGTTTGATTGATTTGATTTCTTGTGAATGTGATAAACCTTATGTGCATTGGATTGAACTTGCTAAGTAATACATTTGTTCCATGCCACACACCATTAGCATCATAATGTTCATGTTTGCCACCTCTCTTGCTCTTATAGGTATATCTCATGACCACCATGTTTATGTGTTCATAATAGTGGTTGGTTATTAGTTGAGGTTGGCTTCATGTTTGAATTTCATTTCACTCATTCTTGCACATTAATAGTCATATTTATTGATTGAATGAAATGATTTCAAAACCTTCATAGCATATGCTTTCCATAGTCAGATTATTTGATGCTATGATTAATAAACCCCATTGCATCATGGATAGCTCTAATTTGGATTTTTCCTAATAGTTATATTTTTAAATCCATTTTAGAGTGATTGTGTTTAATAGACTTATCTTTAAATCTCAATTGGTATTCTTTGTTTTTCCAATTGGTATCCATGATTGCTTTTCCCATTGACCTTGCTTTCTTTTGGCAATTTGATCATATTGAGCTTAATAGTTAAATGAATCTAATCCTTTCCTTGAAGTTGACCCTCATTGGTAAAACCATCTTCTTCTTGCATCTAATAGTTATATATTGTCAAAAGTTTGACAAAAGAAGAGAATGGATTGAGGGGGAGTGTAAACCTTCATAGGAAGAATTAGTTTTGATCAAATTGACCATTGGATTGCCTTTGAGCCCTTAGAGATAACTTCCATACATGATAGCCTGTTATGTATTTCATTTTCGATTTCTTTTGTTAACAGGTGCTTCTAAAAGGTATTTTTCCTTATTTCATGTGTGTAGGTACCTTTGCAATTTAATGTCAAAGGGGGAGAAAGAATTCAAGTTCTCAAAAGGGTGAAGAGAATGTCCAAGCTTCCTAAGGAGAGTTGTGTATGATCTTCATGAAATTAATTAGCTCTAAACATGTGATGCATAGGGATGTCAATCAAATCAATATGAAGCTCAAAAACATAAAAATAGATTTGATTGAAATTAGGGGACAAATCATATGTAATTATAAATACAACTTGAATATGATATACCTATCAAAGTAAGGCAAGTTGTGAAACTTTAAAACAATAATACACATATGATTTGTAAAGATGTTGAATCCAAAACATAAGATACATTTGAAAGAGATTTTCTTATGATGGAAAAACAACAACCAAAGATTCAACCAAGTATATGAATCATGTTACATATTTCATTAACATGATCTACTTAGATTTACTAAAGATAAAGTACTACTTTGATTAAATCAAATGGTGATGTATCCAAAACAATAGATCTATTCAAAATATAAGACATGCTAAGGATACAACACATCATAGGTTAACATGTTACTAAAGATTTACCAATGATAAAACAAAACATGAAAACATATGATTTGTAAAGAAGTTGAGTCCAAAACATAAGATAGTTTTGAAAGTGATTTTCTTATGATGGAAAACAACAACCAAAGATTCAACCAAGTATAGGAATCATGTTACATATAATTTCAAAGGTTCTTTCATTAACATGATCTACTTAGATTTACCAATTCAAGTACTACTTGGATTGAATCATATGGTGTTGTATCCAAAACAATAAATCAACTCAAAACATAAAACATGTTAAGGACATAACACAAACATAGTTTAACATGCTAGAAATGATTTACCAAAAATAAAACAAAGCATGAAAACATATGATTAAGGAAAGTAGAGCCTACTTGGAGATTTAACTTCATTAATCCAAGCTTTAGCTTTCCTAATGCTCCCCTTCATCCCTTGGTTCTTTTCCCTTGTATATGCCTCAAAACCTCTCAAGGAGGGGCTTAAAATTCCCAACTTTTGGCAAAGGAAAGAACTCATATTTATAGCAAAAAGTGCCCAACGGCTAGTCCTCGGTCGACCGGCAAACAGGTCTCGGTCGACCGGGATCACACAACGGTCGGATTTCTGACCGTTGGTGCGCCAGGCCATTTTTGCCTTGCAGTGTTCCCGGTCGACCGGGACCTCTGCGCCGGTCGACCGCGACACTGCTGGGGCCACCAAAAATTCCAACTTATTCATTTTCAAAGATTTTCTTGGTGGAACTTTGGGCCATTTAATCAAGCTTAAAAACATGTTTTAAATCATTCTAAGGGTTTTAAAACATGAACCATAAAAAGCCTAAAACATTTTGAAAGATTTAAAACTCATAGGCTAGCTTGATTTTCTAAAACTCTTTTCAAATCTAATGCATCCAAGATTAAAAACAAATCATGCATAAATTGAAACTTTTACAAATCTTAAAAACAATGCATGAATAAAACAAGATTTCAAGTTTATAAAACCAATGCAAGTGTGTGAATCAAATGATGCTTGAATGATTATGCATCCATCAAATTGCAATCTACAAAATTCCTAACAGTGACTAGTTTATGTTAAGAATTAAAATTTGTCTAAATTGGTCACAATTGTAGCTCACCCTATTCACCCCCCCCTTAGGGTTAGGATCCCAAGGACTTTCAATTTCCTCCCATTTTTCTTCGGCTTTCGTCGAAGAATGGTGTTACAGCTGTTACCGTAGCTGGCGATCGTGATCTGTCGATTTTGAGGGTAGTCTGGATTCTCATTTTCGATGTAAAATTTAAATAGCATATATAGATGAATGGAGATTTCCCCAAGCTAAAAATTCCCTCTCCTATCGCGTGGGTCGAAATTCACATCCGACAACCTGACGATCATGATGGAACCTCTTGTGTTTTCCTGTTACTTATTTGGATCTTTCTGGAGTTTTATTCTAGGACACGAACATCTGGTCAATGATCAGAAGTCCATGTCTCATTCAGTTTAGGGTTATTATGAGTGTAGTCCGAAAATTTAAACCTAAGGTCTAAATATACCGCCTACTGAAGCCTTCCCTAATTTTAACATATTAAAAAAAACCATCATTAAAACTTTCCCCTTTCACTACTAAAACAAAATTCCAAAAAAAAAAAAACCTCCAAAAAAAAAAAAACTTTCTCTCCTCTTCCCTCCCTTCTATTTTGAACCAAAAAAGTTCTCTTGGTGTTCCATGACATTGTTTGATAATTGCTTTGGAAATCAAATATAAGATGACCTATCAAAATCCACATCAAACAATTGCATCCCAAACATCATACATGCTCGACTCAAATTACCAATCTTACATGAACCACACGACTCAATATTTTCAAAACTTAAACAACTCAAACACGAATATAAACCAACACTGCCACAATGAAACACAAAATTATCGATACCTTTCCAACCAATTTGTAACGACTCAAACTTCTTCCCTTAGATCTACACGACACTTTTATGCAAACGAAAACTTAAACAATCACACCTCTCACGAACACACGAGACTAAACCATGGCCCAATCCATCATCCCCAATCATACCAACCTACTTTCCAACCAACTCGGAACTACACTCAATCAAATCAAAACACAACGAATACAAATTTAAATAATCAAAACATTGATCATGGCATAAATCAAAATTTAAACCTTAATAATCAACAACTCTGCATCCAAAATGCACAGTATATAACGACAAACCAAATCATAATCCGATCCAATCAAACCTACCAATCCGTCCAAACCATTCCATCCAATTAGACTCCTTCACCCATTCAAACCTACCAATCCATCCAAACCATCTCACCCAATCAAACTCACCCACCAATCCAAACCATCTGATCCAATCAAACCTACCAATCCATCAAAACCATCCCATCCAATCAAATTCCTTCACCAATCCAAATATTCCAACATAATCAACTCAATCAACCATCCAACCTTCCATAACTGTGCATCCTTATCCAAACTATCAACCATTCGAATCCACGCCATCCAATGAAAGCCATCATCCCAGCCAACCCTCACCATTCAACCAAACAGCACCACCGGCCATGATCGTTGACCAATTCCAGCCACGCCCAACCATACCATCCAACACAATCCATCCACCCACCCAATCTCTAATGATCATAAATCAACAATCACCCACACTCCGACCGACCAACTTAGTCAAACATCCAATTAGAACCACGACAGAAACTCAACCATAGATGCTAAAACCCAAAATCCATTTTTACCATGCAAAACCAAAGTATCTCGAAAACAGTTCCAAGAAGAGTTTGCTAGGATGGTGGACATAAGTGAGCTAGAGTTGTCACGCCCCCGAACCAGAACCTCGGGGGCGGGAAAGGGGGATTAAGCATAAATATATTTTACTTCTCCCAGGATCCGCGTGTGTGAAGACAACACATTCTGAATATTTTGCGGAAGCATTTGTGGCGTTGCGACCCGAAGTCCGTGGCCATCGGATTCCGCGTCGCACTCAACCTTTAGCACATAGCTATTATATCAAGAATCATATCAGACTGGAGTAACCATCACAATAAATTACAGAGCTGACAATAACAGGATATTACATTCCCAATATGTTCAAGTTACAATTATCAATGTACATTAATTAAGAATCCCAAGAAAAGGCTAATAAAAGCCATACAACAAGAAGCTATAAACCACTACCCAAATGTGACGTAGCTCCGATGTCAAGCTCAATGTCTACATGACATAGCCGACAAACTAACTTGCAAAGCATGGCTCTACAGCCAACAAAAACACTCAACTCGGGGCGAAGAAATCTGAACCTGAGTACCAAAAGTAGTGGGTCAGACACGACGGTCTGGCAGGTGGATGAAAAGATAACAAATATACTGAAGAATAAAACATAAGCTAAATCATGCTATTCGATCAAATGCTGCATATAATTAAACGGGTGCAAAAATCGGGAATCTCGGGGAAAACCTGTATTCATTTCAAGTATGGGTAAAACATGAAGATCTAATAAAACATGTATTCATTTACATCATCTATAATCATAGATATTTGACAATCGGGTATTCGTCTAAAACATGTATAAATATAGTGGTTTGACAAAACAAACGTTCATTTGAAACTTAAGTAAAACACAAGTATACAACAAATCAGGTATCCATAGCAGTCTGGCAAAACCAATGTCCATTTGAAACATATGTGAAAAATACGGATATTTAACAAACCGGGTGTTCGTTTAAAACAGGTGTAACCAAGGAAATCTGACAAGACTAATGTTCATTTAAAACATATCTCAAAGCAGGGATATTTAACAAATCGGATATTCATTTGAAACCAGTATAAACATAGTGATCTGGCAAAACAAGTGTCATTTGAAACATATTTCAAAGCATGGGTATTTAACAATTCGGGTATTCATTTAAAAACAGGTATAAACATAGATATCTGACAAACCAAATGTCCTTTAAAACAAGGCACGGGTATTTAACAATTCGGGTATTCATTTAAAACATGTGTAATCACATAAATCTAGTAAAATCATTGATCGTTTGAAACATATGTAAAAGCATGGTTATTCACCCAACCGGCATTCATTTAAAACATGTGCGGGTACAAAGAATAGAAGACAATATAACAATAACTGAATTTACATTGGAGAATATTAACACTTGTTTAAATAACAACTTTCATAAAGGAAACGAATCATTTATCGGAAAGCAAGTAAGCAATATAAAACATGTCGGGTATCCAAGGAATCGGGAACTGGCAAGATGGCAATCACAAGAAGCTAAGTCCTCTATCACCGAAGTGACAAGAGTATAACGGGACGCTGGTCTCAGTCACACAAGGTGAGGAGACTCAACGTAAATCATATATACAATATAAATATACGGGAACGGGACCACGGTAGCGAACCGGGTATCGGGACGGGACCACGGTAATAACCGGGTATCGGGATCCAAATTGCAGCTGGCGGGACGGGAGAGGGATTTCCAAGTCGGTGGATCAAACCGACAAGGTATCCAAGCTTAGTGATGCCGATTCATAGGTCAAATAACAAATTGGGACATATGCAAGTAAATCAAGTACAATAGTTAAACGGGTAAAACGGGGGTGCCCAAGGGCACACTGTCACTTCATATCGGGCAATACATTTCGGGACAAATAACTGTTACTAGTGTAACTTCAATGCTTTCGGGAAACAAGTCATTTGATGCAAATCTCGGGAAATGAGGAAATATAATGAACTATAACAATTCCTGGAAAATATTAATTTCAAGATCTATTTAAGTGAATAGGGGTCCCGTATGTCGATTATAATCATTACTTGGTACTCCTTGAGTTTGAAGACATTCCGGGCTCCTTATGCACTTTTACTCTTTCCAAAACTTAAAATGAGCTTATGGGTAGTACTAGATGTTACAATAGCAAGAATCAAGATTATAAACGGTCCATCCTAGGCATGACATTAATCCGGAAACATCGAGCAACCGATTCAGTCATCGAAAGGAATAGAATTAGCGATAACCAAGGAAATAGACTTGTGTTTAGATATAAAGAAGATATTGCGTCGTTCCATCCCGTTCAAGATTGAAATGGATTGAACTTCGATGCCACCGAACCAACCGTGAGGCGTGTCGGCTCAAGACATTCTCACACTTGGTCCAAACAGTCCAAAAAGGGTAGCCAGGGTCCCACCTAGAACCAAGAATTAGTATCTAAATCAACACCATTCTTTTCTTTTAGTTCCCTAGTCTTAGAGACCTTAGATTAGGGTACAATTGGTCTTAACACTAATGAATATACCTCTAGGACTCATAGAAAGCCCAAAGGTTTCCAAAAAAAAACACAATATCAAATTTTTGTACCAGAAATGCACAGGGTCCGATCGATCGGCCCAAAAAGCCTCTCAGTTAAAGACAGGCCGATCGATCGGCCTGTAGGTCCGATCGATCGGACCTGGGTGCAGTGCAGGTCCGGGAACTTGATTTTTCTCCTTTTTGTTTCCTTTCCTTCCAACATATAATCAATCACATAGAATTATACATAAGGAGACTTAAACACATGTTTCCAAGACATTAAAATGAGCTAATGAGCTCCTCATTTCAAGTTCCTCCATTTCCATCCTTTCCATTCACAATAAATCTCAAAAGTGGAGAAAACTCATTCATGTGAAACCATTTGAAACCTTGACAATATGATGCATACATTTTCCAAGCATGAACAAGAGGGAAATAACTCATCAATAAGCACATTTCGAAATCAATATTAGTCATAGTGAAGAGAACTACTAAAATCACCAAAACCCTTAATGAAATAAGATTTTTCTCACAAAACATGTTAATAATCAAAACAATCCATTCATCCACTTGCCTTTGACTCTAATCAAGCAAATCAAGCTCCTAATCACCTCTCAAGCTCAAGATCCACAATCTCTACAAAAACCCCCAAAACAAACCCTAAAATGGGTTAAATAATGAAATGACAATGAAACCTTTCAATAATCAAGGTGGAGCTTCTCTAAGGCTAGAAGATTACAATTCTAGAAGATGGGAAGAATCACTTACTTGCAAGGTCCTCTAATGGACAAGGTAAGCTCAAAGGAAATCTTGTGATGGAGGGTTCTCTTCACAAATGGTATCAATGGAAAGCTTGCAAGATGAGGAAGAAGAAGGTGGTCTCCATTTCTTGATTGAGGAACTATTGGTGTGGCTTGGAGATGAAGAAGCAAGAAGAAGAAGAAGTTGCACAAGGGAAAACCCTAGGTTCAGCTAGAACAATGGTGAATGAAATGAATGAAGGAGATGGGTTCCCCTTATAAACAAGTGAGGTTTGGGTCCCACAACTTAAAGAACTTGGGTGGCTGAAATCATCTAATTCGGGACCTCGGATGGGTTCGACGAAGAAGGAAGAAATGATCGTCGAAATATCTAGTTTCCAAAAAGTGTATGTTTCACGGATTTCGAGAATATCGAGTTTTGGGTACAGATTTGGTGAGAAAAGACTGTTTTGCCCTCAAGGCCAAGAAATCGGTTTTTCGGGTTCTCAAATGGATACGGGATCAACAAGAAAGTTGTAGGATTCCTCAAGATGAATGCAACGGGCCAAAAACACAATACGAAACAAATCGGGGAAATCTCACAAGTAAAAGCAAAGCCGAAAAGGGAACCCCCAAAGAGCCCCACAAGCTACCAAAGCACTCAAAAGCCCAAAACTAGAAGAAAACCATTCTAGCTCACAAACTCAACCCAACAAACACTAATCCCGCTAAAAGAACTAATCTACAAATAAAACAACACTAATCCAAGAGATCAGGGGTCGGGTTCTCACAAGAGTTGCCCGACCTAGACTGGTTTAAGAGTATCACTCCAAAGAATGATCCATATGCAAATACGAGGAAGCCCCTAGAGGAACAATTTTTACGTGGTGAATATCTAGAATGGGAACTTGGATTAATCTTAGAAACTCTGAGAAGACTTATGATCGAAGAGATCAAGATCCCAACATTATGGAAAGGCTACGAGGTAGAAGAGGGGATACGAATTCTTAGAACATATTTTGCTCCCTTTCATCCACTCAAAAATGAAGAAATCATAGACACGCCATAGCCCATAATTAATTGCCCACCAGATCATGTTCTCAAGAATTGGACCTATGATCCTCCATATTTGACAGCTTTAGCTCCTGAAGTAACCTATTGTCCACCAAATGACCAAACTTCTGAATCTTCCGATGAGATCTACGATCTCATCTTTAAAGACATGCCTCCTGAGGAATTTTATGATACGCTTAATGAATATTACGAACAACATGAAACACCTTGGGATGGTAAAACTCATATCACTACGCATCAAATGAACGAACTAGATCAATCAGAAACAATCATCCAATAAAAAATACCAACACCACAAATGTTACCCCAAACATAACCAAATGAAGATCATTCAACACATCAAATAAAAGACATAACAAATGAATCGAAGGCACACGAGACAGTACAACCTAATGACCCACACATAGAATCAGAATTCATGACGACAATGAAGTTACTTGACCATCAAATGGAATGAGTTGATGACTTAATTAAAGATTTTGATCTCATAAGTTCTGAAACACACAAAACAGTCAGATTTGGTTCAAATGAGTTAGAGTCGACTATGGAAACTCATGGATTAGTCAAACTATCTTCATTTGGAGTCAAGCACCAAACACAAATGAACAAAATCACATAAGATCCAAAACCTCAATCTAAGACGAATACCACTAAAAGACATAGACCATGTTACAAACGAAAGAACTTGGATCCCAGGCCATCATGTAAAACCCAAATCATGATCCAAAGACAAATAAACATGCAACCAAACGATGAACAAGACTCCCCTAGAATGAAACCATCGCATCTTGGACTCATCCCAACACCAGTTAAGCCAAAGAAAGAATGAAAGAGAATTTGGAGTTGAATTTCTCCGTCCTAGTATGTTTAGTTAATTGCAAATGGAGATAGAGAAACTCAAATCTGCGATTAGGAAGAAGTCGATCTTGTCGAGTATGCCACTAGAGCGAATAAAGCCATCCGAATCTATCATAGAAACCAAATCGTTACTTGAGAATAAACACCAAGAGACTATTAGGCCTACCATTGAAATCCAATGAGGAAGCTCTCACATAGGTCTTACCATCTCATTAGAAAAGACCCTGGAGAACGAACCACAATCAAATGATGTCTTCACTAGTGAGCCAAATGGGACAAACCTTCTTAGAAGATCAAAGGATAACGATATAATTAAACCAATCTTAGAGAACAAGCATAATTTCCACAATGAGATAGAGCCTAGTCTTGTCACGTCCCCCGAACCCGATTATAGAATAAACCGGATCCGGGGAGTGAAATTTAGGGCTAATTAAAAATTTTGCTCTTTAGGCCCAAGGATCGTAAGTCCGCTGTGAGGATATTGCATTTCAAACCTCAAGTAATATAAAACTGCGGAATTCATACGAATGAGGCATATTAAATTTCGAAGCAATGAATAATAAATCTCATTAATAGTTAAAGTTGCACAAGGAATAAAATAAAACTTAAGCAATGAAGTTAATCTATTACAATGGCCATCCCAATACTTAAGGCCATTTAAAACAATTAAGAAGTCAATGATATGAAAGTTCAACGAGAGATAATAAACGAAGAAATAAAATCTAGGGAAGTCCCGATGAATCACTCTCGTGCCGGGAATGATGAAGCTACTCTACGTCATCTGCACGCCACTCTCGTTCCTCCTCAACCGGTTGGAGATCCTCTGGGATCTCCTCACCTGATTGCTCCTCGTAGTAGTACTCACCTGAGGAGTCTGCACACCAAGGAATAGGGTCAACGACATGTTGAGCAATAGATAAGCAATATATATATAATCATGACATGCATCAAGTATAAGAGTAATGACAGGTATAGTAATCAAGAGAGTACAAGGAATCGAATCTAGGCATAAAGCATGAGTAAATAATCATCCGAATCATAAATAGAAATCCTAACAATACTAGCAATCACCACTACCAAGATAATGCAATGCACAAGAGGGAGCCTCCGTGGATGTCCTAGCCACCTCACGGGGTACCAGTAACAATCCTATCCGGACTACTGATACCAAAGTCCGGCTCCAGGGGGGTCCCAGCTCCCGGTCCTGGGAATAGTAGCACGGTCCTAGCCCGCTCCCAACTATTCAACGCCATGGACGCCGTCCAAAGCCGACTGCCCACCCCGATGTCCGAGTAACCGGCCCATCAAAAAACCCCCAAACTGCAGCTGGCCATGATATGCAAATAATAATAATAATAATGTGGTGTTGACACAAGAATAGATCAAGACAAGCAAGTCTGGCTAACTCAATATACAAGACATGTTCATAGGGATTATCTCCTTCAAATCAATACAAGTCAAACTCAATCACGTGATAATCCCTTCAGTCTAGCCAGTCGTGTTCATCAATTACATAACACGGGGTCCTAAGGTACACTCTAAGTCAGGTCCAAGTCCTAATTCTACAAGGGATTATGTTTAATAATTAATTAGGTGTTTTATGCCAAGAGAGTGAGTGTACAAGGAATTACAACAACGGATACAATTAAATAAGTCAAGAAGGAATTACAATCCAAACCTAGGCAAGTGTTGTCATCCATGTACCATATGTGTTTTAACGGAGTGCGTGGGGAATTCGAATAATCAATGTTTATAAAGAATTTCCTTGGTGTACAATCATGTTGAGCATCGATTGATTCAATTCCATACACATTCGGTTAACCTTACACAATACACGAATACCTAGACAACCCATCGAAGCACACCAAGCCACGTGCTACGATTTCAAAACCCCATTAATGGTCACGTGAGAGTGGTTTCATGGTTTCCAATGTCTAAGGCCCAAACCTAGGCTAACCATCTCGTTACTAACAAGAAAGTGGTCTAATAATTAATCTCCTTAACTACTTCCCTACCTGATCTCCAATCATCACGAGACATGCATCATTGGATTCTACGCTCCAAGAGCTTTCCAACGATATATGGCTCGCGAAATTCCAACGTATGGTTCAAAAGTTATGGCCCATAGAAGTTTGCCCATTTATATATATATATAAATATATATATATAAAAAGTGTGACGAACCATCCTTCGGTCCGATTCATCGGTTGGATCATACAAAAACAGCCACACTCATGTCAGCCATCAGCGTGTCCTTCCTTTCATTTTATTTTTTTGACTCATCTTCTCTGATGATGTCGTGGCCATCACGTTTCACGTTTTTATTTTTATTTTTTATTCAACTCATCATTTGCGCAAGTGAACGTCCATCAGTCAACGTGTACTTTTCAAGGCTAAAAAAATTTGCCCTCCGATCGATCGGACAACAGGTCCGATCGATCGGTCTGAGATTTATCTCAGTTAACTGGGAGCAATTTCAGTCCGATCGATCGGACTGAAGGCCCGATCGATCGGCACTGTACCTGAGCCCGAAAATGGATTTTTCTTCTTCCTTTTTCCTGTTTCAAACGAGCCTCCATGCTCCCCAATTATTTTAATCATTCTTTCCATCCATTCTATTAAATTAAAAACTTCCAAAGCTACAATTATAACATTAATCCAATCCAAACCACAAATTAACCTAACATGTCAAACCCAATAAAATACCCACAATAAGCTTGGAATTTGGGTAATCTAACAAGAGTATCACTGCAATCAAAAGAAGACAATACATACATGATTAAATATAATTACATATCTACTTGCCTCAACCAAGAAGATTAGAAATTGGAAAAGCTTGAGGAGAAGCTTTCAACCACGAAGATCACAATCTACCCCGCTCAAAAGTAATCTAAAACACCGAGAAAAAGAAAGAAAGAAAAAAGATCATGATCCAACCTATTCTAAACAAAAGAGAAAACGAATAGAAAAGCTGATGATCGAAAAGGCTTACCAACTAGTATCAATGGAGAGAGGAGATCGAAAGGAAGGAGATGTGCGGTCCGGATCGCGGAGATGATCTCTTCCGGAGGGAGATCTGGGCTTGAGAAGATGAAGAGGGAGAATGAGGGCTATTGTGACTCTCGTTGCAGAAGTGATAATACGATTAGGGCTAATCCCTGTTTAAGTAGAAGAGAGGGAAGAAAAGACTGAATTGCCCTTTAAGTGGGTCCGGTAAAATAATGGACTTTTTGAAGGGTTTATGATCGTCGGATCGTGACGAGCCAAGAGAAAAAAATGATCAGCACGACGAGACCTTTCCAACGCACCCAAAATCACGGTGATAGGATTTTTTCGGAAAAACACTCAATTTTCCCTGATTTGCAAACTACCCCCCTGCTAGGATTAAACGAACTCGGAATCGAACGAAACTTCGCAGACACTATCCTAACACTAAAAGAAACTCACTCAAAGACTAAACCCACTTAAATATCTAAAATACAATTAATTATAATAATAATAAAAATAAATGGGTCAACGGGCCTGCTATTGGGCCCAACTGACCCAGTAAGGTCGCGGACCTTACAGTCCTGTACAAGCCCTAATTAAGGCCCATCTAAATGAGAGACTAAGACTTCAGAGTAATTTAAAAGGTTTACCATGCCTGCCCTTGACCAATCCAATAATCATGAGCCAAGGGTGCATAGAATACTTTGAGAAGAGACAACTACCAAGAGTTGATCCAACTCCGATCCTTCACCTAGAATGGTACCCTGCTCATAAAGAGCAAAATCGAAGCACAACAGAGATCATTCCCGAACGAGATAGCCAAATAGAGTTTGATCCAATTAGTTTCCACGAAAGAATTGATACCACTCCCGAAGCTCTAGGAAAGACTTTCGGAGATTTGACTATAGAAGAACTTTTAGGTGTTAACCCAAACGTACCACCTAAGATTCCGATAGCCCCAAAAAACAATGTAAAAATCCACACGACTGAAGAAATTCTTACCCCACATGACCACCCAGTAGTGGCACAACCAAAGTTTCAAAATTACACCCTCGCTCAAAGACTCACAGTGTAAGTCTGCTAGGTTACAAGGAAAATTTAGAGCACGCATTTCGAAACATGGACGGATTACATTTAAGGAAGCTAGACGCATTGCAACAAAACCTAGAGCTCGAAGAAAAAGGGAAAATCATACGGTTCACACAAAAGATGAGGGTCAAACAATTAGGAACAGAAAAGACCAAAGATCATCAAGTAAAAATAGGGAATCGTTGTTCAAAGATCATAAATCTCCTAATTGTTCAAACTCTATGAGACCGAGGCCCAAATGGCAGCGGTCCAAAACATTTCAACGCTCTCGTTTTCGACAAGGGCAAACTAAAGGTCCCCAATATAAGAGCCTTATCTTAATGCATCAACGAATGAAGTCATATCCACATTTTCACAGAAATCAACATACGGGGACACATATAAAACCTTTTAACATGAGACCAAGGCCCAAACGGCGGAGGTCTAAAATGTTTCAATGATCTCGTTTCCAGATGAACCAAAATAAAAACTTATGGACTAAATGCATCATTTAAGGACCTGAACTACAAATAACAAATCACATGTATCAAAGAAGACACCATAATAAAATACAAGTGAGATATATTGTCATTAGACCAAGGCCCAAATGGCGGAGGTCAGAAATTTTTCAACGCTCTCATTTCCGAAGAGAGAAAAATTATAAGACCCAAACCAAACACACAATGATAAAAACACGTAGGTCAAGAGGTCTTAAACGCACACCTTTTCGAATAGTCAAAATATTCAAAGTGCGCAACACATCACTAGCACACACAATGGAAAATCATAATCATGCTAGGCAGACCCTGGGCTTCATGCCAATGAAGGGTTGCAAATTCAAGCCGGTCTGAATGAATTAGTTATTACGTAGGATTATGCCAAGAAAAAAAGAAAACCATAAAAAATCACAAAACCCAAAAAAATTAAAAAATCACAAAACTAAAAAAAGGGTATAAACAATATAAAATAATAACTGTTCGATCATCATAAAATGCATAGGCGAGCCATAATAGTGCAAAATTCCTCTACTAAAACAATCACGACTTGAAAAGATCATGAGTGGGACTAATAAGATAGGGAGTGACACTTTGCCCATTGCTTCATAACCGAGACTGCCCCAAGAAAACCAATTGTTGATGATGGATAAGTGTCTATATACTAGTGGGTACTAAAGAGGGTAGCTTGGTTGACAACATTAGGAGATTTAAGAACTGTCTAAGGCATTTATATTAACAACAACAACTAAGGCATATGTCAACATTAAAGCTGCCTCCGTAGTCAAATTCATTAAAAAGAACATAATAGCTTAACTTGGCGTCCCCAATGTATTCATAACAGAAAATGGTCAACAATTCATATCCTAACAAATAAACTAGTTGTACACAAAATATGACATAGAACCGCATCATTCAACCCCATATTACCCTCAAAGGTAGTAACTGGCCATACCATTTGGTCAAAGCATTGTGGGTGTACCAAACTTCGATAGAAACTGCTACAGGAGAAACCCCCATACTCTTTGACGTACGGAATGGAAGCAGTCCTTCCCCTCGAAGTCCTTCATTTATCACTGCATGTCCAGCTAAACAAAGATATGACAGAAGACCTGAGGAGAGAAGCATTGCTACTTCATCTAGACCTACTAGACGAGAAAAGAATGAAGGAAGCAGAGCATGCACAAGTATAACAGAAGCGAATCGCCAGAGACTACGACAAACATTTCAAAGAACGAAGATTCAAAGTTGGTGATTTCATGCTAAAACCATCACTCCATCCCAGATTCCGCATCCCAGAGGTAAGTTACGACCCAATTGGGAAGTCTCTTATGTAATTAAAGAAGTATATTCTGGTAATGTATACAGACTAGTAAATGCAGAAGGCGAAGATGTCCCCAATCCATGGAATGCTATGTACCTGAAAACGTACACAATATGACCCTTCCCTACCTTTTGCGGAATATGACCCTCCTTGCTCCTTAGCTACTTGTAGAAATCCCGTAGGAGGACCGAAGAGATGCACTCTGATCAAACTGGGAACTCAAACACACACCAACACCTCAAATTAAACAAAAATGGAGACTCTACCTCACACAAATTTTGCACGGTTAAAGCCATCCAATGTGAAGGTTTGTAGGTGAGTTCGCCCATGTCATGAAAGCTTCTCGACTATCTACTGTCAAAAAACAATTTTTGTTTAGTTAGAAGTCTTGAAAATAATAAAGGTCTTGTGACTAGTTTGGGTTTGTAGCCTTTTTAACTCGAGCTAGTAAGCCCGTAGGGGTATTTACATATCTAGTGCCCTAAAGCCACCTGGTTTGGGAGTCATTGACCGAATGCTCGTTGCATGGGTTGATTAGAAAGCTTAAGAGACCCAGGCATTGCACAGTCACATGTCAACAAAAAAAAAAAAAAAACAACAAGAAGAAGAAGAGTAATTTCTATTAGAATTAGGGTCGCTGGAGTGACATGGGTACTGATCGGGTGAACTAAGCAAAAGGTGGTCGAAATCCACAACATTAAGGAAGCACGGTGACTCACCACCCTGCACACAAACACAACTCACAAATGAACTCCGGGGGCAGTCAAGTACTTTCTGAAGTACAACCGAAAATTCTAAGCAGCTACAGAAGGGGGCATGTGAGGGCTGACCTCCAAAGGATAATTAGGGAGGATTATATATCCACCAAGGTGACAATCATGTATCAAGAAGCTAATCTACTTTCACACTCGCACCCCACGACCAGAATAAACACTATTCTTATGCTGGGGCATTTGTTTTTTATATATATACATACGAATATAAGTTTATCTCACATGGCTTCCCAACCTGGATCCTCATCACATACACAATTGCCACGAGCACTCACTAGGCCACACACACTCACCTCATGCAGGCTTTTATTACTAATGACTTGTGGTTGGATGCAAAAGAAACATATCTCCTAAGGTATGAATTCAATCTTGTTTTTCTAAAAGCTTGAATGCTAAAAAAAAAAAAACACCCCCTAACATTTTTACCGAGAAAGAAAAATGCTACCATAGTCAAACTATGCATGGGGCCTAAAAATATTAGACTAACAAGTTTGTTTTGAGACCTTGCAGGGAACCCAACTTCGATCACATCCAAAACATCCCACAAGCTGGGGCATTTTTTTTATGGGTATTGTTCTGTGCACAACTCCCTGTGACTTGAAATAAGATAATGATTGATGGAAATTATGGATCATGTCTATTTGATGTGTATATTGAATTTGGCTACTATTTATACCATGGACATTGTCTGCCATGGGACTTCTTGATAAAATATGATGATCATTAGCATATGCCTTCACATCTATACATGATATTATGGATGCCTCAAAACATAGAATTGCCTAGGTCACAAAAGTCACACACTCAGGCACTCCCTGTTGTTCGAGAACCCAATTCTATGTTGCTTATCAAGCTTAGACTGATGAGAGATTGTGCTTATTCTCTTTATATCATTTGAGATATCGCTTCATTAACTCTTAATTACTAATGCTCCCTCTATGAGACTCGCCTGCCTAGGCACGAATTTTGAGATTCTATGAAGAGATTTTGCCAAAGTCTCCCTTATTTTTTTAGAACCCTTAAAAGTCATCGGGTACAAAACTTGTCAACTATAAGGAGAAAAACACACTTCACATGATCCCTCGGTGCCCCTTAGGGAGTCCATTCCATCATCATACACACAACCAAGGCACTTCTAAGTCGAACTACAAAGCATGCACCCACATCATAAATGCTACATGCACTTGTACACATCGTATACATCCTAATGCATACATCAGAGTGAAAAAATGAGCCTAAAAATAACATCCCTCTATCATATATACAACACCAATGATCAATAACTAATAATCAACAACAAAAGATAACAAACACCAATCATAACTGCAACAACAACAACAACATAGGGCCTCGATCGTCTCTACACAATTTCCAATAAAATATGAGGCCCCGCAAGAGTATAACTCTGAGAGTATGTACCGATATAGAAAATCCCTCCAACGTCTCACGTAATTCCCCGATGCTTCGAATTCATGCCTAAATCCTTTAGGGACCCATTCCAAATTCAATTGACTCATGATAGCCTCATCAACCGGAATGACCTTATAACGCCCTAGCTGTCAAATGGCCCTATTAACGACACGCCTAATAACAATCCATGGTGTGTGGAGCCATATATTCTCTCAAATAAATAATGTTCTCCTACACCACAATTAACTTGTCATTCGAGCCATCTTGATCGGGGCGCCAAATGACCTGCCAAATTAAATTCCAGAAGAGAAATCAACTAACTAAATGAAGAACTAAAACCAAACTTGAACTTAAAACTAAAAGACTTAAAATTAAAATTAAACTTAACTGTAAATTAAAGACTTAACCCAACAAAGCAGAAAAAAGGAAGCGTACCTTGTGGTTCCTCGGCTTATTCAAGATGAAATGGTAGCTTCCTTGCACTCCTCCTTGCCTCTCCATGCCGAAATCAATGGAGGTTGTTGTAGAACACCCTCCACCCTCTTTTTGGTTTTCTTTGCAAAAACAACAGATTAACCATCAATAAAATCCACCAACCAACCAATAACAACGAACTTAATTTTAAAAAAAAGACACAAAAATAAAAACCCATAATAAAAACCAACTCACAAGAACAAAAAAACAACTAAAAAAAAAGCAATGAATAAACAAACCAACCAACCAACCTACTAAGGCCACATAAAAAAATTAATTCACAACCAACCCAAAACAAAACAAAACAAACCAACCAACAAAAGCGAATTAAAACTAAACAAAACCAATTTTAAAATTCAATTAATCCACAACTAAGCCATAAGAGAAAGTTAAAACACACCTCATAACCACAATCAACAAGAAATGATAATAAAACACACATTTCTTTGGTTTGTATGCATACATCATTCATAGGAAAAAGAACTTTACCACTCCACCACACATCACTTTATTCCGCACTCCTTCACGTCTTTACCTTTGCACCTCACTCCATTTCACTTCACCTCATTAGACCCCAACCACATCTATAATACATCACTCATCCAGCACCACACATCACATATAAAAAAAATACAAAAAAAAAAATCAAAACTGCCACCTTAAATCCACAAAAAATAATAAAACACATAAACAATTCACCAAAAACTGAATCTAAATTAACTAAAATACTCAACAAACCTAATCACACCAACTAATTTCATTAATTTCCATAAATTGCACAAAATTCCTTTTTCCCTCAAATTTCGGCCAAATCCAGCTAGGTCTTGATCTCCCCATCCTCGGACTGAAACGAACATGCCCTACTATTTTTATGATGATCCATCACCTCTATGGCCGTCACGGTCAATGGTCAAACCTCATTCTACATCTTAGAACTTCATTTAAGGAAAAAGAAAGGAGATAGAAAACTTGGAGGTCTATGCCATAGAATTTGAACAAACCTAATCCATGGCTCACTCTTAAAGCTATCTTTGATCAATAATTATCCTATTTGCAAAATTAGGACTGGACCACTTGGATTCAAGATTTATGGGAAAAAATAATGAAAAGTGAAAGAAAGGGGACCATGTCGAATTCAAGAACAAAAAAAAAAGCCTAAAAATCACAAACCAATTCAAACCAACACTAAAATAAATAAAAAGTTTAAGGAACTTAAACCTGAACATTAAAAAAAATTATAAAACCCACCCACACACATGATAAAACAACATAATTAAAAAAATAAATCTAAAAAAAAACAAACTAATCAAACTTGAACAACTGACTTAAACAAAAGAAACAACAATCACTTGGAAAAAGGATGAGTTGAAGGCTTTGCCATTTAGAGTATGGAATTACTGAAAAGTGTGCAAAAGAGAATAAAGGGACTCCTTCTACATACAAAATGTGAAAAATCATTGTTTCAAGAGATTGGGCGCCAACCACGCCTGCACTTATGTCCTCATTCATCCATGGAAGCCGGCAAAAATAGAAATAATGATGATCAAACAAAAAAAAAAAAAAAGGAAAAGGAAGCTAAAGCGGCACACGCACAAAAGCACATCTCATTTTCAAACCAAATATTGTCCCATCACAAGGGTTCCAGTCATGTCATGTGCACATTAGTCCCATCATGCATACATCCATCATCGTGCATTACATCTCATGTCGTCTCCATCAATTCTCCATCGATAAAATTGAAGTAATGTTTCTGTAAAATGCCGTGACTGAATACTAATGACAAAAAATGCAAAATCTTTTAGTGTCTATTCAATATAGGTTCCCAAAGTTAAAACAAAAACACCGAAGGTGAAGGACCTTCAAGCACACTGATGGAGATTGGTGACAAGTTCACAAGCTTCGGCAAACAAACAATGAAAGAAAGCGACAGCGATCCCCAACATTGGATTTGCGGAAAGCTCTTGAGGTAGTAAGTACGCCTAACTATGGATTTTCATGATTTTACCTCATGTCTAGAAATTGAGTCGCCGTAGGCCTCCCTTAAGCACTTATAATCGGTACGGCGATCATAATACCGTCTTATCACGAATTGTGGTGTTTGCCAACTCAAATCTTGACGTTGGAGGATGGAATCCATGTAACTCGAAACTCTCCATGATAAGCACGAAATGATGATCGAATCTATCCCAGGTTCTCATCTAAGCTTGGGTGAAGACCAAGATCCCTAGAGAGTGATAGGTATTCCAGTGAACATCTTTCATTGATTTAGCTTTTTCGATGCATACCTGAGTTTCAACATAAAATATCTTTTCAGAAAAAAAAAATGCATCTCATTCTCACATGAACTTTGTAAGACCCTGTCCCGAGTGAACCCGATTAGTGTTAATTAAGTCGTGTGTTAGACTTAAGCGTGATTAGTAGTCTTTGACTAAGTTGGGTTTGGAATAGCTTTTGATATAGCTTTGAGGAATTTTGATTTGCTTTGTGATTAGTGGGGCCCTTTGGGGGGTTCCTTTTTATGACTTTGCATGTGCTTAGGGATTTATCGGAGATTCTTGCATTCATTGTTTTAATCCCTTTTTATTTGTATTGTTAATCCCTACAACTTGTATGTTGATCCCGTACCCGTTCGAGATCCCGAAACCCGATTCCCTAGCCTTGAGGGGAAAACAGTTTTTTATACTAAATCTGTACCCAAAACTTGATATCCCCGAAACTTGCGTAACATATACTTTTTGGAAACTAGATATTTTGGCGATCATTTCTTCCTTCTTCGTTGAATTCAATCGAGACTCCGAAAGACATGATTTCAGCCCAAAGAGTTTCTAAAGTGGTGGGACCCATGCTCATTGCTTATATAAGGAGAACCCATCTTCCATTTCCCTTTTTCTAGCACAAGCTCTAACCTAGGATTTTCTTGCAACTTTTATCTTCTTCTTTTTGCTCTCTCCATCTTAATCTCCTACCAAACTTGCACCAACATCAAAACAGACTTCACCATTCTCTTCCTCATCTTGAAGGCTACCCATTGATGCCATTTGTGAAGAAAACCTCCCATTCCAAGATCTCCATTAAGCTTACTCTTGCCATTTGAGGACCTTACAAGTAAGTGATCATCTCCATCTTCTAGATTTGCATTCTTCTAGTCCTTGAGAAGCTCCATTTTCATTGTTATGAGTTCTCTCCTTCTATTTCATTGTTTGACCCATTTTAGGGTTTGTTTTGGGGGGTTTTGTCTATGCTTGTAGGATTCTTGAGAGAGCTTGTTTAGTAGCTTGATTTCTTGATTAGAAGACCCAAGGCAAGTGGATAAATTTATGTTTTGAGTTTTGAATGGCTTTCATGAGAAGTATTAATGATTTCATACTTCTATTGAGTTGCATTGATTTGAAATAAATGCTCATAATGAATCTTGTTAGCTTGTCTAATCCTTTTAAAGGTTAGTATTTATTGGCCTACCATTCATTGCTTTCAAGTGACTTAAATGAATGCTTGTGATTTGGTGGATTTCTCCACTTTTGTGATTGATTGAGAATGGAAGGAAAGTGAAGGGAGAAATGTAAAATGAAAGAGTGGAAGTCTTGAATGATGAATTAGAGGAGTCTTGGACTCATTTTATTGCAGGAATGTAAGGGGATGATGTAAGATTGGTTTAAGGGAGAAAGGGGCTCAAACCTGGACACACTGGGGCTTTTCCCGCACTTAGCGGTCAGCCAGCGGTCTCCTGTCGACGAGCCGCCTGGCGACTAGCGGCTAACCGCCATTGGACCGAACCTTCGCGGTCACTTTTCCAGAGAGCAACTCTCTCCCCCTAACCAGCGGTCAGCCCTGCGGTTAACCAGCGGCTAACAGCCGAATCTAGCGGCGGCTAACCGCCAGCTAACCGCACCATGGCGGTTACTTTTCCAGTAAGCTGCAATTTGCAGCACAGCCACGGTCAGCTACGCGGTTAGCCATCAGCTAGCCTCCTAACCCAGTGGCGGCTAATCCCCAGCTAACCGCCAGGTGACCGAAATTGCCTAGAAATTTGGAACTAGGGAGAAATGAAGAGGATTCCGTCCCAATCATTTGTCCAACGTATTTGAGAATGATGGGGAATCCGTTTGAGAAAGAAACCATATCACAAAGACTCGTTTGAAGTTTTGAAAACCCCAAAGTGTATAAGGACCCCGAAATGTCCCCAAACTCAAGGAGTACCAAGTTTTATTAATATTGACATATGAGATCCCTATTCACCTTGAACTAGTCTTGAACCCCAATACTAGTCCTGAGATTTTAAAAGTTCTATAGTATTTCATTGTTCCCGAATTTACACTACTTGACCTATTATTCTCGAAAGTATTGAAGTTACACTAGTAACAGTTACTTGTCCCGAAATGTATTGCCCGACATGTAATGGCATATTTGCCTTGGAGCACCCCATCCCTCCCATTTATTTACTTGTACTTGATTTATTTACACATGTCTCGATTTGTTATTTGACCTATGAGTCGGCACCACTAAGCTTGGATAACCCTGTTGGTCTGATCCACTGACTTGGAGATCCTCCTCTTGTGCCGCCATCTGCAGTTTGGATCCCCCTACCCGGTTATTACCATGGTCTTGTCGCGATGCCGTAGATTGCTACAGTGGTTCCCGATGCCCGGCTCGCTACCGTGGTCATGTGTAGTATATGTATATGTATTTATAAGATCCTATGTTTCTCCTCACCTCGAGTGACTGAGATCAGTGCCTAGTTATTGCTCTGTCACTTTAGTGATAGAGGACTTAGCTTCGTATGGTTACCATCTTGCTTGATTCCCGATTACCTTGGATACCCATACATGTTTTACACTGTACTAATGTTTTCATTAAATGGTTTGATTCTTTTATGAAGTTATTGATCGAATAGGTTTAAATGCTTTTAAAGGTAAATGTATTTATTATTGAATGGTTATGTCTTTTCACCTGTTTTCCAAACCGTCGTGTTTAACCCACTCTTTGGTACTCAGGTCCTGTAGCGGTTTCCTTGAGGAGGAGCCAAAGGAGTTGGTCGGTGAACTGCAGTGCTTAGTTGAGTGGCATGCCGACGATGTCGTGTAGACATTCGATTGCTATGAGAGACATAATATTTTGGGAACATTTAACCATTCTTTGGAGATTGGTATTTCGTTTTTATTGGCCTTTGTTGGCCTATATTTTTGGGAATGTAATTAAAGGATCTTTTGTGTAAACTTTAACTTAGTTTTGGGTAACATGTTAATGATCATTGCTCATTCTGATACAGTATTCATACTTGAGTTATTGTCTTTATGACTAGAGATGGTTTGAATATTTGATTTGCTACATGCTTCCGCACTTAATAAAAATGTACATATATGGTCGTGATATCCTCACCGCGAACACCTGTGGGAAATTAAAAAAATGCGACACTTCATTTACACTACAATTACCGTCCCGATCCTGGATTCCCGGTCCAGGGTCGCGACAGACTGGTATCAGAGCGAGACGTGTTTTAAGCAATTAAAAGAAACTAGAAATCCTAAGGACGTGGCGAGGATTCGTTAGACTCTTCGTTAGCTAGTATCGTGTGAGCAATGTGTGACCCTTATTTGATTATTATGTGCTAACAACGTGTTTTGCAGCATCATGCCACCTCATAAGAGATCGGTAAACGAGAACCCCTCTGCAAGCAATAGTGATCATATAGGGCCACTTGAAGAAGATCTGGTTGAAAATGTCATGTCCAATCAATTCCAACAAATGATGCAGGTAATGCTTGATCAACAATGTCAGGCCAATGAGAATCAGGCTAGATTGCAAGAGCAGATGCTCAAGAGAGATGAAGATCATGCTAGAAAATTGGCAGAAATGCAGAGGTAATTGCTAGAGGTATTACAAAGAAGGCCCGAACTGGTTCAACCTCAACCTGCTATTGTCATCAATCAGAGGCAACATGACCCAAACGCTTTGTTTGAGCGGTTTCAGAAGAGAGCTCCGAAATAGTTTCTTGGAATAGAAGATCCATTGGCTGAAGATGACTAGCTAGAGCATACAGAGAACATCTTCGAGATCTTCCAATGTACTGGAGGAGATAGAGTTAAACTTGCATCATCTCTCTTTATTGGTGCAGCAGACATATGGTGGAAGACAGTCAGAGATGAATACAGGACTACGGCAGATGCAGTGGCTTGGGCGAATTGCAAGAGGCAATTTCATGATAAATACATACCCACCCACATCAAGAGACAGAAGGCAATAGAATTCCAGCAGCTTGTGCAAGGGAATATGACAGTCCTCGAATACCTCACTAAGTTTGAGAGATTGTCGAGATATGCTCCGAAATTGGTGGACACGGTAGAGAAGAAAATTGCTAAGTTCCTAGAGGGACTCAACCCTTTCATTGAGAGAGATGCTACCGGAGTTGTACCACCTGCAACATTCAATGAAGCTGTCAAGAGGGCCTATAAGTTTGAGAACTTCCATAACAAGATCCTTAGAGTTCAAGGCAAAGGACAAGATCATCAACAGAACTATCAGCACAAGAATCATCAGAACAAGAAACAGAGGACAGAACCAAATACTCAAAATCCATTGGTTTGTGCCCACTATGGGAATAACCATGAGAGTACACAGTGCCACACACTCACAGGAGCATGCTTCAGATGTGGTTCCATGACCCATCAGATGAGAGACTGTCCAAGACAGAATAGACAAAATCAGTAGCAACAAGGGGCACAGCGTCCAGCACTACCACAAAATGCACTCGTTGTTCAGAATCAGGCTAGGTCACTTCAGCAATAAGCACCACAATAGCAGCAGCACAGGCCACAACAACAGCAACAGGCTCGTCAGTAGGGACATAACCAAAATTAGCGTGCACCGCAGTAGAATAGAAATGTCCCAGAAGGCAGGCCACAGTAGGCTCAAAATAGGCCACAACATCGAGGGCAAATCTATGCTGTCAATAGAGTTGATGCAGAGGCAGCGAGAAATGTAGTAGAAGGTACACTTTTTATTTGTGGCATGAAAGCTAGGATTTTATTTGACCCTGGCTCTACACATTCATTCTTATCCCATGAATTTTCTAAGTTGATTGATATGCATGCTAGAGATGTTGCGTTCATTTTTACTATGGCAACCCCAGTAGGCAAACAAGTCATCTGTAGAACCTATTACCCTAGTTGCACAGTTCAGATAGGAGAAGTGGTTGTAACCGCAGATCTCATTTTATTAGAGATGTTGGATTATGATGTCATCCTAGGGATGGACTGGCTGGCAGGGTACCATGCCACAATGGATTGTTTCCATAAGACCATTACCTTCAAGTTAGATGAGACACCAGCAGGGGTGTTATTCAAGGAGAGAGAAGAGATCCTAGTATAGGGTTTGTCTCAGCGTTGAAGGCTGATAGACTTTTGAGAAGTGGATGTGAAGCCTATTTGGCATTTATCGCGGAGGATAAACGGTCCCAAGGGGTGGAGGAGATCCCAATTGTTTGGGAATTCCTGGATGTTTTTCCAGAGGAGATCCCAGGTTTACCACCCATCAAAGAGATTGATTTCACTATCGAGTTGTTACTAGGGACCGCTCCGATATCTATTGCACCATATAGAATGGCTCCGGCAAAGTTGGGAGAATTGAAGACTCAATTACAAGAATTATTGGACAAAGGTTTTGTGAGACTAAGCATTTCTCCATGGGGAGCTCCAGTCTTGTTTGTCAAGAAGAAAGATGGTTCGATGAGAATGTGTATAGATTACAGAAGATTGAATCAAGTGACCATCAAGAAAAAGTATCCATTACCAAGAATAGATGAATTGTTTGATCAATTGCAAGGTGCTTATTACTTTTCGAAGATTGATTTGAGATCCAGTTACCATCAGCTGAGAGTCAGAGAATCAGATGTGTTGAAAACAGTTTTCCGGACAATATATGACCACTATGAGTTTCTAGTGATGCCATTTGGGTTGACCAATGCACCAGCAGTATTCATGGCATTGATGAACAAGATATTTGCACAGTATCTGGATCAGTTTGTATTAGTGTTCATTGATGATATTTTGGTGTACTCCAAGACCAAAGAAGAGCATGAAGAGCACTTGAGGATAGCACTGTAACTTTTGAGAGATAATCAGCTGTATGCGAAGCTCAACAAGTGTGAATTTTGGTTGGAATAAGTAGCATTTTTGGGGCACATCATCTCCAATGAAGGATTGTCAGTAGATCCAAGATTGAAGCAGTTATGTGTTGGGAAAGACGGAAGAATGTGTCATAAATCAGAAGTTTTCTAGGATTGGCAGGAAATTATTGGAGATTTGTATAGGGATTTTCGTCGATTGCGTCACCTTTGACGAAGTTGACAAGGAAGAATGTGCCATATGTGTGGACAAATCAGTGTGAAGTTAGTTTTCAAGAGCTGAAGAAGAGATTGATTACAACACCAGTCCTTACTTTTCCATCCGGACACGGTGGTTTTACCATTTTTAGCGATGCTTCGAATGTTGGACTCGGTTGCGTGTTGATGCAGGAAGGAAAAGTGATTGCATACGGATCCCGACAGTTGAAAGATCACGAGAAGAACTATGCAACCCATGATCTTGAGTTAGCAGCGGTCGTCTTTGCATTGAAAATATGGAGACATACCTCTATGGAGAGAAGTTCGAAGTCCACTCCGATTACCGCAGCTTGCAGTATCTGTTTCCGCAGAAGGAATTGAACATGAGACCGAGAAGATGGATGGAATATATCAAGGATTATGATTTTCCAATCAAGTACCACCCAGGGAAAGCTAATGTAGTTACCGATGCCTTGAGCAGGAAATCAGTGGGCTTGGTAAATCTAAGTGGCACTTGTATTTTTGAACAATTTGAGGAGTTGAGTATAGATCTACAGCCACTACGGAAAGGTGTTTTGTTAGCTAACATGTCAGTGTCAGAACCTTCTTTCATTCAGAAGATCAAGGATAGTCAGTTGCAAGATCCAGAGTTGGCTAAGATTTCAGAGCATATAGCAGAACGTCCTGACTTCCATATTGTTAATGGAGTTTTGTACTACTGTGTGAAAGATAATGCATTACAGATCTGAATGTTGACTGCCATGGCTGATTTTGGTTTTTCAAGTTTTAAAACAAGAAACCCAGATCTGGTTTTCCAGCCATGAAAACATGCATAGAAATCCATGAAATCATGATCAACATGTGTCTAAAGAAAGGAGAAGATAGAGGACTATTACCTTGATGATTTGAATGCCTCAAAACTCTGAAAAGAAAGACTTCAAAGGACTGATATCAGCGTGCAACCAGCAATACAGGTGCATGAATTTGTTGCAGAAATTTCTCCTTTGATCTTCTCTCCTATTCCACTTCCCAATCTAATTGGTCTTGATTGTGGGATCAAACTATGGAATCCTAAGAAGGGTTTTTCAGAATTACTCTTTGTGGAAAAGGCCTGAACCTGATCTCAGCCTCTTCAATGAAGAAGAAGAAGGCAGCAAGGGCTGGGCGTGTATTCTCTCCTTGTTGTCTTGGGCGGCCAATGGGTTTCCTTGGTGTTTCTTCCTTGCTTTCTTTGTTGCACGTCCAAGGGTAGTGCTATCTCTATTTATAAAGATCACATTCCTTTTTAAGATTTTTCTTTCTAATAGGAATGTCAATCCCATAAAATAAGCAACCAGCCCCTTTAGTGTGCAACACTTTCTAATTAAAGATACTAAAAATTAGCAAACTTTAATTATACTAATTCTTACCCAAAGAGGAGTTGTTCCTTCCAAGTAAAGATACCTGGTCATACTTGGAAACCTCACACAAGTGGCTCCCCTTATGGCTGGCCCACAAGATTGATAAACACACCATGGCCCACTAGTTAATAATTTTGCTAGAGTTAAATTCATGTATGCCATAAAAAGCCTATTTGAATTTAAACTCAAAATTATTCTTCCACATAATTAATTCAACCACATCATTTAATTGAATAAGGAAACCATGCCAATATAGGAAAGTGGCTAGAAGAGGGACCAAAAGACATATTTTCCCTTGGCTCCCAAAATGACCAAAATGTCCATGCTAACCCCATAGCAACATTAGGATCATTTTAACCCTAACTCATTCCACTAAAGAGTTATGGCTGCACTCCAGGGACAAATATTAAATTGCAAATTAAGCTCATCATAAACCAACGATTGTCTTTGACCTACCAAGTGCAATGACCATAATACCCCTCTATGTAACATCCATAATCAAGTAGGTTAACCGATGTACTATCCACCTTCTTGATTACATCTCAACCTTAGAACTTCATACCCTTGACTTAATCATCATCCGGATATCATTCTCTTGATCCAGGGAGCGACCCACAAGTTCAATATCCATATGGAACATCCATATACTAAGATCTTAGATTCTGATGATTAATCGGATAATTCTAAGGGGACGATCATTCCATCACACGATGGCATAGATTCCATATTGCATTTGCACGTCCCAACTAATCAAGCCCGAGCACCCAAAACACAGAGCTGTTGACCCATGAACAGGATCTCACCCATAGTGAATTAAAGCACAAGAACTTGACTTCGTCACTTCATCCACAAATGCTCAAGATTAAGAGCACTGGTCACTCAGTAGCAAGAGGTGATTTGATCTCTCTCTGTGATAATACTATTTTAGAGATCACACCTACAAGTGGTCCTGTTCAATGCATGACACATGCACTAATGAGATAAATCCGGAAAAGACCTCCCGTGACTAAGGTAAGTCACCCTGAATATAGGAGAGTATCTCATTATAACTTATACCAAGATGAAGTGCCCAACTCCATCTCTCAGTTATGAACAAGTTTATTGTTTCAAGTGTCCATGACTCAGACCTTACTGTGTGTAGCCACTACACACCCAAGTCATTTACTAGAAAACAATGGGCCTTACACAACCATACATATACACAAGTATAAAGAGAAAGATGTCATTCCATTAAATAACCAATAAATATCCAGTAACAGAGATGTAAGTGCAGTCAGTGGGCTTTAGGGCATACACCAATCCCAACACCGTGATCGTCTGTGTGTACCCAATATAGAAAAATTGAGGAATGATATCATGACTGAAGCTCACAACACGAAGTATTCTATGCATCCAGGCAGCAGAAAGATGTATCAGAACTCGAAGGGAAGATTTTGGTGGAACAACATGAAGAGAGAGATTGCAGCGTTTGTCTCTCATTGCATGACTTGCCAGCTGATTAAGGCGGAACATTAGAAGCCTCCAAGATTGTTACAGTCATTAGAGATCCTGGAATGGAAATGGGAACACATTACCATGGATCTTATTTCGGGATTACCGAGGACCAGTAGAGGCAACGATGCGATATGGGTCATTGTAGACCGTCTCACCAGGCCAGCTCATTTCATTCCTATGAGGACAGGGAAGAAGATGCACAAGCTACCTTTGGCAGAGTTGTTTGTCAACGAGATTGTCAGTCGACATGGACAACCAATTTCTATCACATCGGACAGGGACAGCATATTCGTCTCAAGATTTTGGAAGACATTGCTTGAGTCTATGGGCACGAGATTACAGTTCAACATGGCTTATCACCCTCAAACAGATGGCCAGTCAGAGAGGATAATTCAGACTCATAAAGATATGCTCCGCGCTTGTGTGTTAGATTTTAAGACTCAATGGGACAAGACTCTATCGTTGTGTGAGTTTGCCTATAACAATAGTTACCACTCGAGCATTGGGATGGCGCCTTTTGAGGCTTTGTATGGCAGAAGGTGTAGGACACCTGTATGTTGGGAAGAGGTCGGAATTTACAGTTTCCATGGACCAACCATAGTGAGTGAAACCAGCGACAAAGTGAAGTTGATCCAAGAACGTCTGAAAGTAGCCCGGATTAGACAGAAGAGCTATAGGGATTCTCGTAGAAGGGATTTACAGTTCCAAGAAGGAAATAAGGTTTTCTTGAAAGTGTCACCTACGAGAGGAACTTTGATATTTGGACAGAAGGGCAAGTTATCACGGAGATACATTGGACCATATGACATTGTGAGCAAGATTGGTGATATGGCTTATAGATTAGCCTTACCACCAGAGCTATCCGGCGTACACAACGTCTTCCATGTGTCTATGTTGAAGAAGTACGTCCCCGATCCTTTGCATGTACTTCGACATGAACCTTTGGAAATTCGAGGGGATACTACATATGTTGATAAACCTGTTCAGATCATTGATACGAAGGAACAAGAGTTGAGGACATGAACTATTCAGTGGGTGAAAGTACTTTGGGAGAATCATGGATCGGAAGAATCAACATGGGAATTACGAGATCAAGTGCAGAAGAAGTATCCACACCTACTACCTGAGGTGAGTTTTGTATTTCATTTGGTGGACCAAATGCCCTAATGGGTGGAGGATGTAAGACCCCGTCCCGAGTGAACCCGATTAGTGTTAATCAAGTTGTGCGTTAGTCTTAAGCGTGATTAGTAGTCTTTGACTAAGTTGGGTTTGAAATACCTTTTGATATAGCTTTGGGGAATTTCGATTTGCTTTGTGATTAGTGGGGCCCTTTGGGGGGTTCCTTTTTACGACTTTGCATGTGCTTGAGGATTTATCGGAGATTCTTGCATTCATTGTTTTAATCCCGTTTTATTTGAATTGTTAATCCCTACAACCTTTATGTTGATCCCGTACCCGTTCGAGATCCCGAAACCCGATTTCCTAGCCTTGAAAACAATTTTTTTACTCTAAATCTGTACCCAAAATTTGATATCACCGAAACCCGCGTAACATATATTTTTTGGAAACTAGATATTTCGGCGATCATTTCTTCTTTCTTCGTCGAATTCAATCGAGACTCCAAAAGACATGATTTCAGCCCAAAGAGTTTCTAAAGTTGTGGGACCCATGCTTATTGCTTATATAAGGAGAACCCATCTTCCATTTCCCTTTTTCCAGCACAAACTCTAACCTAGGGTTTTCTTGCAACTTTTATCTTCTTCTTTTTGCTCTCTCCATCTCAATCTCCTACCAAACTTGCACCAACATCAAAACAGACTTCACCATTCTCTTCCTCATCTTGAAGGCTACCCATTGATGCCATTTGTGAAGAAAACCTCTCATTCCAAGATCTCCATTAAGCTTACTCTTGCCATTAGAGGACCTTACAAGTAACTGATCATCTCCATCTTCTAGATTTGCATTCTTCTAGTCATTTAGAAGCTCCATTTTCATTATTATGAGTTCTCTCCTTCTATTTCATTGTTTGACCCATTTTAGGGTTTGCTTTTGGGGGTTTTGTCTTTGCTTGTAGGATTCTTGAGAGAGCTTGTTTAGTAGCTTGATTTCTTGATTAGAAGACCCAAGGAAAATGGATAAATTGATGTTTTGAGTTTTGAATGGCTTTCATGAGAAGTATTAATGATTTCATACTTCTATTGAGTTGCATTGATTTGAAATAAATGCTCATAATGAATCTTGTTAAATTGTCTAATCCTTTTAAAGGTTAGTATTTATTGGCCTACCATTCAATGCTTTCAAGTGACTTAAATGAATGCTTGTAATTTGGTGGATTTCTCCACTTTTGTGATTGATTGAGAATGGAAGGAAAGTGAAGGGAGAAATGTAAAATGAAAGAGCGGAAGTCTTGAATGATGAATTAGAGGAGTCTGGGACTCATTTGATTGCAGGAATGTAAGGGGGATGATGTGAGATTGGTTTAAGGGAGAAAGGGGCTCAAACCTAGACACACTGGGTCTTTTCCTGCACTTAGCGGTCAGCCAGCGGTCTCCTATCGACGAGCCGCCTGGTGACTAGTGGCTAACCGCCAGTGGACCGAACCTTCGCGGTTACTTTTCCAGAGAGCAACTCTCTCCCCGGAACCAGCTGTCAGCCCTGCGGTTAACTAGCGGCTAACCGCAAAATCCAGCGGCGGCTAACCGCCAGGTGACCGAAATTGCCCATAAATTTGGAAATAGAGAGAAATGAAAAGGATTTCCGTCCCAATCATTTGTCCAACCTTTTTGAGAATGATGGGGAATCCGTTTGAGAAAAAAACCATATCACAAAGACTCGTTTGAAGTTTCGAAAACCCCAAAGTGTATAAGGACCCCGAAATGTCCCCAAAGTCAAGGAGTACCAAGTTTTATTAATATTGACATACGGGATCCCTATTCACCTTGAACTAGTCTTGAACCCCGATACTAGTCCTGAGATTTTAAAAGTTTTACAGTATTTCATTGTTCCTGAATTTACACTACTTGACCTGTTATTCCCGAAAGTATTGAAGTTACACTAGTAATAGTTACTTGTCCCGAAATGTATTGCCCGACATCTAATGACTTATGTGACTTGGAGCACCCCGTCCCCCCCGTTTATTTACATGTACTTGATTTATTTACACATGTCTCAATTTGTTATTTGACCTTTGAGTCGGCACCACTAAGCTTGGATAACCCTATTGGTCTGATCCACCGACTTAGAGATCCCCCTCCTATCCCGCCAGCTATAGTTTGGATCCCGCTACCCGGTTATTACCGTGGTCTTGTCCCGATGCCGCAGATTGCTATTGTGGTTCCCGATACCCGGCTTTCTACCGTGGTCATGTATAGTCTATCTATATGTATTTATAAGATCCACTGTTTCTCCTCACCTCAAGTGACTGAGGTCAGTGCCTAGTTATTGCTCTGTCACTTTAGTGATAGAGGACTTAGTTTCGTGTGGTTGCCATCTTGCTTGTTTCCAGTTACTTTGGATACCCATACATGTTTTGTGAGAACCCGACCCCTAATCTCTTGGGTTAGTGTTGTGTTATTTGTGGATTAGTTCTTTTAGTGGGATTAGTAATTTGTTGGGTTGAGTTTTTGAGCTAGAATGGGTTTTCTTCTAGTTTTGGGCTTTTGAGTGCTTTGGTAGCTTGTGGGGCCCTTTGGGGGTTCCCTTTTCGGCTTTGCTTTTACTTGTGAGATTTTCCCGATTTGTTTCGTATTGTGTTTTTGGCCCGTTACATTCATCTTGAGGAATCCTACAACTTTCATGTTGATCTCGTATCGATTTGAGAACCCGAAACCCGATTTCTTGGCTTTGAGGGCAAAACAGTCTTTTCACACCAAATCTGTAACAAAACTCGATATTCTCGAAATCCGTGAAACATATACTTTTTGAAAACTAGATATTTCGACGATCATTTCTTCCTTCTTCGTCGAATCCATCTGAGGTCCCAAATTAGATGATTTCAGCCACCCAAGTTCTTTAAGTTGTGGGACCCAAACCTCACTTGCTTATAAGAGGAACCCATCTCCTTCATTCATTTCATTCACCATTGTTCCAGCTGAACCTAGGGTTTTTCCCTTGTGTTTCTCTTCTTCTTCTTGCTTCTTCATCTCCAAGCCACACCAATAGTTCATCAATCAAGCAATGGAGACCACCTTCTTCTTCCTCATCTTGCAAGATTTCCATTGATACCATTTGTGAAGAGAACCCTCCATCACAAGACTTCCTTTGAGCTTACCTTGTCCATTAGAGGACCTTGCAAGTAAGTGTTCTTCTTCATCTTCTAGATTTGTAATCTTCTAGCCTTAGAGAACCTCCACCTTGATTATTGAATGGTTTCCTTGTCATTGCATTGTTTAACCCATTTTAGGGTTTGTTTGGGGGGTTTTTGTAGAGATTGTGGATCTTGAGCTTGAGGGGTGATTAGGAGCTTGATTTGCTTGATTAGAGTCAAAGGCAAGTGGATGAATGGATGGTTTCAATGTTATCAAAGTTTTATGAGAAAATCCTAAGTTTTATTACTTGTTCTTGATAATGTGATATATGTTTCTACACATGCTTCTTTTCATATTTCTATTGATTTCGAAATTGCATATTAATGGTGGTTTCTCTCTTGTTAATCTCTTGGAAAAATGTGCTTTCATTTGGTCAAGTTTGTTCATATGGTTTTAAAAGGAATGAGGTTGGATTGGCTATTCATGGTTATGTTTATAAGTTACATTGACTTGAAATTGATACCCGTTTAAAGAGGTGCTTGAATTTAATTGTTCATTGGAGTTTTAATGAGGTTTTGAAGTGATTATGGAAGAGAAATGCTAGTGGTTTAAGTGTTGGAAAGGAAAGGAAAAAGATGAGGAAAAATCAGTGTCCCGGACCTGCTGCACGCCCAGGTCCGATCGATCGGCCTGTCTTTTAACAGTAAGGCTTTTTGGGCCGATCGATCGGCCGATCGATCGGACCCTGTGCATTTCGGGTACAGAAATTTCGACCGATCGATCGGACCGAGTGAAATTTGATATTGCGTTTTTTGGAAACCTTTGGGCTTTCTATGAGTCCTAGGCGTATATACCTTAGTGTTAAGACCAATTATACCCTAATCTAAGGTCTCTAAGACTAGAGAACTAAAAGAAAAGAATGGTGTTGATTAGACACTAATTCTTGGTTTTAGGTGGGACCCTGACTACCCTTTTTGGACTGTTTGGACCATGTGTGAGAATGTCTTGAGCCGACACGCCTCACGGTTGGTTCGGTGGCATCGAAGTTCAATCCATTTCAATCTTGAATGGGATGGAACGACGCGATATCTTCTTTATATCTAAACACAAGTCTTTCCCTTGGTTATCGCGAATTCTATTCCTTTCGGTGACTGAATAGGTTGCTCGATGTTTCCGGATTAATGTCATGCCTAGGATGGACCGTTGATAATCTTGATTTTTGCTATTGTAACATCTAGTGCTACCCATAAGCTCATGTTAAGTTTTGAAAACAGTAAAAGTGCATAAGGAGCCCGGAATGTCTTCTAACTCAAGGAGTACCAGGTAATTATTATAATCGACATATGGGACCCCTATTCACTTAAATAGATCTTGTAATCAATATTCTTCCCGAAATGGTATAGTGCATTATATTTCCTCATTTCCCGAGATTTGCATTACATGACTGGTTTCCCGAAAGCATTGAAGTTACTCTAGTAACAGTTACTTGTCCCGAAGTGCATTGCACCACATGATATGTCAGTGTGCCCTTGAGCACCCCCGTCTTGCCCTTTTCGATTATGTATTTGTACTTGATTTACTTGCACTGTCTCGATTGTATTTGACCTATGAGTCGGCACCACTAAGCTTGGATAACCCTGTTGGTCTGATCCACCGACTTGGAGATCCCCCTCTTGTCCCGCCAGCTGCAGCTTGGATCCCGCTACCCGGTTATTACCGTGGTCTTGTCCCGATACCGCAGATTGCTACTGTGGTCCCCGATGCCCGGCTCGCTACCGTGGTCATGTATAGTATATGTATATGCATTCATGAGATCCACTGTTTCTCCTCACCTCGAGTGACTGAGATCAGTGCCTAGTATATGTATTTATATGAGATCCCCTGTTTCTCCTCACCTCTAGTGACTGAGATCAGGGCCTAGTTATTGCTCTATCGCTTTAGTGATAGAGGACTTAGCTTCGTGTGGTTGCCATCTTGCCAGTTCCCGATTCCTTGGATACCCGACATGTTTTATATTGCTTACTTGCTTTCCGATAAATGATTCGTTTCCTTTATGAAAGTTGTTATTTAAACAAGTGTTAATATTCTCCAATGTAAATTCAGTTATTATTATATTGCCTTCTGTTCTTTATACCCGCACATGTTTTAAATGAATGCCGGTAGGGCGAATAACCATGCTTTTACATATGTTCCATATGATCAATGATTTTGCTAGATTTATATGATTACACGTGTTTTAAAGGAATACCCGAATTGTTAAATATCCGTGCCTTGTTTTAAAGGACATTTGGTTTGTCAGATATCTATGTTTATACCTGTTTTTAAATGAAAACCCGAATTGTTAAATACCCATGCTTTGAAATATGTTTCAAATGACACTTGTTTTGCCAGATCACTATGTTTATACCGGTTTCAAATGAATATCCGATTTGTTAAATATCCCTGCTGTGAGATATGTTTTAAATGAACATTAGTCTTGTCAGATTTCTTTGGTTACACCTGTTTTAAACGAACACCCGGTTTGTTAAATATCCGTATTTTCACATATGTTTCAAATGGACTTTGGTTTTGCTAGACTACTATGAATGCCTGATTTGTTGTATACTTATGTTTTTACTTAAGTTTCAAATGAACACATGTTTTATTAGATAGTCATGTTTTACCCATGCTTGGAATGAATACAGGTTTTCCCCGAGATTCCCGACTTTGCACCCGTTTAATTATATGCAGCATTTGATCGAGTTTCATGATTTATCTTATGTTTTATTCTTCAGTATATTTGTTATCTTTTCATCCACCTGCCAGACCGTCGTGTCTGACTCACTAGTTTTGGTACTCAGGTTCAGATTTCTTCGCCCCGAGTTGAGTGTTTTTGTTGGCTGTGGAGCCATGCCTTGCAGGTTGGTTTGTCGGCTATGTCATGTAGACATTGAGCTCGACATCGGAGCTACGTCACACTTGGGTAGTAGTTATAGCTTTTGTTGTATGGCTTTTATTAGCCTTTTTCTTGGGATTCTTAATTAATGTACATTGATTATTGTAACTTGAACATATAGGGGAATGTAACATCCTGTTACTGTCAGCTCTGTAATTTATTGTGATGGTTACTCCAGTCTGATATGATTCTTGATATAATAGCTATGTGCTAAAGGTTGAGTGCGATGCGGAATCCGATGGCCACGGACTTCGGGTCGCAACGCCACAAATGCTTCCGCAAAATATTCAGAATGTGTTGTCTTCACACACGCGGATCCTGGGAGAAGTAGAATACATTTATGCTTAATCCCATTCCCGCCCCCGAGGTTTCGGTTCGGGGGTGCGACATGTTTTACACTGTGCTAATGTTTTCATTAAATGGTTTGATTCTTTTATGAAGTTATTGGTCGAACATGTTTAAATGCTTTTAAAGGTAAATGTATTTATTACTGAATGGTTATGTGTTTTCACCTGTTTGCCAAACTGTCATGTTTGACCCACTCTTTTGACTTAGGTCCCGTTGCCGGTTACCTTGAGGAGGAGCCAGATGAGGCAGTCGGTGAACCACAGTGCTTAGTTAAGTGGCATGCTGACGATGTCGTGTGGACATTCGATTGCTCTGAGAGACATAATATTTTGGGAACATTTAACCATTCTTTGGGGATTGGTATTTTGTTTATATTGGCCATTGTTGGCCTCTATTTTTGGGAATGTAATTAAAGGATCTTTTGTGTAAACTTTAACTTACTTTTGGGTAACTTACTAATGACCATTGCTCATTCTGATACAGTATTCATACTTGAGTTATTGTCTTTATGACTAGAGATGGTTTGAATATTTGATTTGCTGCACGCTTCCGTACTTAATAAAAATGTACATATATGGTCGTGATATTTTCACTATGGACACCTGTGGGAAATTATATAAATGCGACACTTCACTTACACTACAATTACCGTCCCGATCCCGGATTCCCGATCCAGGGTCGCGACAAACCTCACAACATTGCTTGAACAATGTTTGTGATTGCCTTCAAGATCCCCATTATTGCTAGTTAGTTTTAACTATGCCTTGAGCATTCAAGTGTGGATGAAAGTCAAAAGACATTATATATGACAAATTGAATTGAACTCTATTGGAAGAACAAATGAAAACCTAATAGTGACTTAGCCAATCGAAAGATCGACTTCTGATTCAGACCACCGGGGCACAATTCCCACCATCAACTCAAATTAAGCGACCGGGGCATAGTTCCCAACCCGCCACGTGGCAATACCATGGGCACCAAGGCACAGATCTCGGGTTTCAAATCTTATCGGTAGGCATGTAACTTCTTTTTTTCTTTTTCCCCTGAATCAGAATCGATCCTAGAAAAGTGAACCTCACCTTTAGAACGAGTTTGCAATTGCATACATCTGTAGGTGGCCACTCCCGTGAGCTCAAAAGCTCTCGTGAGTCATGAGTGGTGTGTCAACTTTCTTTGGAGCACAACTCTCCAGGTGCTGTTCTCTAAAGAGGGGCATACTGTAAACACCTCATTTGGCCCCCTACGATAGCCTTAAACACCTATCAAATAAAATGGGGACCCCACTTCACTCATAATTGAATGATTAATGGCATAATTAAGATTAATTAATGACGATGAAGATGCTTGTTGATAATTTTAGACTTAGTTCGACTGTCTCTAGAAATTCGTGAGAGAAAAGGCCGAATTGCATCGAGATCACGAGTTCAACCCACTATTCAAACAAGGAATGGACTACAATACTACACAAGCCCCTTCCAGACTACATAGAACACACTCAAGTTGTTCCTAAAGAGATTACACTTAGTTTGCCTAAGTACGATATGATTAGCATGAATTAGGAGGCTAGGATCAGTGATCCAGATATCCCTGCCTTTTTCCAACCTCTGATCATTACGATGTATGGACCAAAAGATTCTACGTTTCAAGAGCTTTTCGACGATAAGTAGAACGTCCAAATCCGACAAATGGATCAAAAGATATGGCCCTCGGAAGACTGCCCTAATGGCCCCGCTAGAAACACACTTGGGCGCCACTACAGGTGTGCCCATGTCCAGAAATGCACTTGGGTGCACACACAGGTGCGCCCAGGTCCCCAGTCACCTCGAAAATACATATGGGCATTCCCACATGTGTGCCCAAGTCCAGTTTCCTCTGTTTTAGTCCGAATTCAATCCAAAAACTACCCGAACCAACCCCTAGATCCATTAAACCCTAAGAAAGAACCATAGGTGCGCCCAACTCATGAAACATACTTGGGCGCACCACAAGTCACTGAAAACTCTAATTCGCCTTCGTTTGCATGAAGCTTCTAGAAATTCGTGTAAATAGCAACCCTAACCCCTCTTGCATGCCAAAAACATCTATATAAGGATCCCTTAATACAATTTGCAAGGGGAGGCTACCAGAAAGAAAGGAAAAGAGAAGTAAAGGGAGAGAAAGAGAGTATCCACCATAGAGAGAGTTTTAGATCTAGAAGAAAGGAGAAGAGAAAGCATTATGGTTTTCAAGATCAATAATGGAGAAGGCTTCCAAAAGCCATGGATTTGCACAAAAGCTTCGATCTATGACTTGAAAAAAAAAAAAAACAAAAATAGGTCCAAACCGGTATTTCTAAATCTAGTCTCCTCAATTAATGTTCATCATCATCAATAGTTAGACACATTCTTAGGATCATGCATACATTGTAGATCTGCATTAATAGTAGTATTTTACAGTAGATCTGATATTTAGTAGTCATCCATCACTAGATCTGCTTTGGCTCATTCGTAGTTTATAGATCTGCAGCATTTTCATCATCCGAAATTCATGTTTAGAATAGATCTTGCATCCATATCGTTTTTATTGGGAAAAATCCAAATCTGAGAAAGAAAAGTGCAAAAAAGCACTTGGGCGCCACTGTGGGTGTGCCCAAGTCCCTGGATAGGGATGTGACCCTGATTTTCGTACCGCATGCACTTCATTTCTCAGGTCCGAATTAATTCTCATACGAACTAATATCAAGATCCTTGGATCTATGACTTTGCATTCTGAGTCACATGAAAAGCATTGGAAAAAAGAAACATAAGAGGAATAAAAGTGCAGAAAAGCACTTGGGCACCACTGTGGGTGCGCCCAAGTCTCTAGGTAGGGCTTCGACCCCGATTTCCGTTTCACATGCATTTTGTTTCTTAGATCCAAGTACATCCTCATGTAAGTTAATATCAAAGCCTTTGGATCTGTAAAAAAGTATTGAAAGAATCAAAAGAAGACCAAACATATTGCTAAAAGAGGAAGGAAAAGAAAGGAAGGAAGAATAGAGGTACTTGGGCGCCACTATGGGTGCGCCCAAGTCCCTGCAAAGGGATCCGTCACTCGAATATTGGTCGTCACTCCATCATTTTTAGATCCGGAAATTCTGATATTAAAAATTCATATTAAGACCCAACATTTAGTCGCGAAGCGTCGGAAATCACGTTCGAATATCGCTGGAGATCCGAGATACATCGCAACCAGCAGAGAAGTGAGTTGTGCACCATTGTGTGTGCACCCAAGTACTGCAGAGACACTTGGGCGCCCCTATAGGTGCGCCTAGGTCCCTGGCTTGCCTTTCACATTGCATTTAGCTTGCTATCGAATCTTTGTGATGACTTTGATTGATTGATAAACTTCTGAACTTCAGATTATCAAATCATCAACACTTTAGGTTTGGTTACATTGCATAAAATACCAAAAGAATCATAAAACCATAAAACTTTTCCCTTCTCATCTTACTCGTTAGTAATTAGAGAAAAGAACAAAAAAAAAGATTAAAAGAAATAGAAAAATCCATATAAAAAAAAGTAGACGTTAAGTAGATGATCCTAGGTTATTCTATTCGCGCCTAAGTAAATTAATAAACTTAATCAACCTTAATCTACAAAACCACTGTTTAAGACACCTAATTAAAACATTTATTTCAACCTTAATAAATAAGAGTCATCAATCTAAATCCTAATTTCCAAATCCTGATTAAAACTATAATTTGAACCTTAATTCAAACCTTAAATAAAATCCCTAACTCCAACCCTTAATTAAAAACGTTCAAGCAATCCCTAATTAATAAGGCCCTAATTAACAAGATCTTAATCAAAACCCTAATTAATAAATCTTAATCACTCAAAGCTCCAATTTGTCACGCCCCCGAACCGAAACCTCGGGGGCGGGAGATGGGATTAAGGATAAATGTATTTTTACTTCTCCCAAGATCCGCGTGTGTGAAGACAACACATTCTGAATATTTTGCGGAAGCTTTTGTGGCATTGCGACCCGGAGTCCGTGGCCATCGGATTCCGCATCGCACTAAACCATTAGCATATAGCTATCATATCAAGAATCATATCAGACTGGAGTAAACCATCACAATAAATTACAGAGCTGACAGTAACAGGATATCACATTCCCATATATGTTCAAGTTACAATTATCAATGTACATTAATTAAGAAACCCAAGAAAAAGGCTAATAAAAGCCATACAACAATAAGCTATAAACTACTACCCAAATGTGACGTAGCTCCGATGTCAAGCTCAATGTCTACATGACATAGCCGACAAAACAACCTGCAAGGCATGGCTCCACAGCCAACAAAACACTCAACTCGGGGCGAAGAAATCTGAACCTGAGTACCAAAAGTAGTGGGTCAGACACGACGTTCTGGCAGGTGGATGAAAAGATCACAAATATAGTAAAGAATAAAACATATAATAAATCATGCTAATCGATCAAGTGCTGCATATAATTAAACGGGTGCAAAGTCGGGAATCTCGGACAAAACATGTATTCTTTTCAAGCATGAGTAAAAGCCTGAAGATCTAATAAAGCATATGTTCATTTACATAATCTGTAAAGGCATAGATATTTAACGATCGGGTTTTCGTCTAAAACATGTGTAAATATAGAAGTTTGACAAACAAACGTTCATCTAAAACAATGTGTAACCAAGAATCTGGCGAAGCTAAGGTTCATTTAAAACATAATTCAAAGCAGGGATATTTAACAAATCGGGTATTCATGTGAAACCGGTATAAACATAGTGATCGGGCAAAACAAGTGTCATTTGAAACACATTTCAAAGCATGGGTATTTAACAAATCGGATATTCATTTAAAACAGGTGTAGACATAGGAATCTGGTAAAACACGTGTCATTTAAAACATGTTTCTAAGCATGGATATTAAATAACTCGGGTAATCATTTGAAACAGGTATAACCATAGGAATCTAGCAAAACAAGTGTCATTTAAAACAAAGCACGGATACTTAACAATTCGGGTATTCATTTAAAATACAGTTAAACCTAGGGATCTGACGAACCAAATGTCGTTAAAACAAAGCACGGATATTTAACAATTCGGGTATTCCTTTAAAACATGGGCAATCGTACAAATCAAGTAAAATCATTGATCGTGTGAAACATAGGTAAGAGCATGGTTATTCGCCCAACCGGCGTTTATTTAAAACACGTGCGGGTACAAAGAACAGAAGGCAATATAATAATAACTGAATTTACATTGGAGAATATTAACACTTGTTTAAATAACAACTTTCATAAAGGAAACGAATCATTTATCAGAAAACATAAAAGCAATATAAAACATGTCGGGTATCCAAGGAATCGGAAACTGGCAAGATGGCAACCACAAGAAGCTAAGTCCTCTATCACTAAAGCGATAGAGCAAGAACTAGGCCCTGATCTCAGTCACTCGAGGTGAGGAGAAACAGGGGATCTCATATCAATACATATAAATATACTAGGCCCTGATCTCAGTCACTCGAGGTGAGGAGAAACAGGGGATCTCATGAATGCATATACATATACTATACATGACCACGGTAGCGAGCCGGGCATCGGGGACCACAGTAGCAATCTGCGGTATCGGGACAAGACCACGGTAATAACCGGGTAGCGGGATCCAAGCTGCAGCTGGCGGGACAAGAGGGGGATCGCCAAGTCGGTTGATCAGACCAACAGGGTTATCCAAGCTTAGTGGTGCCGACTCATAGGTTAAAACCAATCGAGACAAAGCAAGTAAATCAAGTATAAATATATAATCAGTCGGGCAAGACGGGGGTGCTCAAGGGCACACTAATATATCATGTGGTGCAATGCACTTCGGGACAAGTAACTGTTACTAGAGTAACTTCAATGCTTTCGGGAAAACAAGTCATGTAATGCAAGTCTCGGGAAAAGAGGTGAAACAATGAACTATAACAATTTTGGGTAAACATATCGGTTTCAAGATCTATTTAAGTGAATAGGGGTCCCGTATGTCGATTATGACAATTACTTGGTACTCCTTGAGTTAGAAGACATTCCGGGCTCCTTATGCACTTTTACTATTTTAAAATCTTAACATGAGCTTATGGGTAGTACTAGATGTTACAATAGCAAGAATCAAGATTATAAACGGTCCATCCTAGGCATGACATTAATCCGGAAACATCGAGCAACCTACTCAGTCCTCGAAAGGAATAGAATTAGCGATAACCAAGGAAATAGACTTGTGTTTAGATATAAAGAAGATATCGCGTCGTTCCATCCCGTTCAAGATTGAAATGGATTAACCTCGATGTCACCGAACCCACCGTGAGGAGTGTCGGCTCAAGACATCCTCACTCATAGGCCAAACAGTCCAAAAAGGGTAAGGGTCCCACCTAAAACCAAGGAAAATTAAAAATCTCAAAATTCACCGGACTCAAACTGAGTCCTCCGATCGATCGGACCTTCGGTCCGATCGATCGGCCAAAATTTCTGCACAGGGTCCGATCGATCGGTCGATCGATCGGCTGAAAAAGGCTTACAGTTAAAACTCAGTCCGATCGATCGGCCTGAACGTCCGATCGATCGGACCTGGGCGCAGTGCAGGTCCGGGAATTCTGATTTTTCTCTTTTTCTTTCCTTTCCTTCCAACATATAATCAATCACATAAAACTATAAACAAGGGGGCTTAAACACATGTTTCCAAGACATTAAAATGAGCTAAAGAGCTCCTCATTTCAAGTTCCTCCATTTCCATCCTTTCCATCTATTCCATCCACAATAAAACTCAAGGTGGAGAAAACTCATTCATGTGAAACCATTTGAAATTCTTGACAATAGGATGCATGCACTTTCAAGAGCTTAACAAGAAAGAATAACTCATCAATAGCACATCTCATAATCAATATTTATCATATCAAAAACAACTATTAAAATTACCAAAACCATCAATGAAATCAAGATTTTCACCAAAACATGTTAATAATCAAAACGATCCAATCAACCACTTGCCTTTGACTCTAATCAAGAAAATCAAGCTCCTAATCACCTCTCAAGCTCAAGATCCACAATCTCTACAAAAACCCCCAAAACAACCCAAAAATGGGTTAAACAATGAAGAAGAAGAAAGAACTCCCAATAATGAAAATGGAGCTTCTCAAGGGCAAGAAGAACACATATCTAGAAGATTTGAGGAGGGAACTTACTTGTGGAGTCTTCAAAAACACAAAGTTAGCTCAAGGAGGGTTTCAATGTTGGTGGATTTCTCTTCTAATGGCATCCATGAAAAGCTTGCAAGGTGGAGAAGAGAATGGTGGTCTCCATTTTGATGTTGGTGCAAGATTGGTGTAGCTTGGAGATGGAGAAGCAAGAAGAAGAAGAAGAACACAAGGGAAAACCCTAGGTTCAGCTGGAACAATGGTGAATGGGGTGAATGAAGGAGAAGGGTCTCCTTTTATAAACAAGTGAGAATGGGTCCCACAACTTAAAGAACTTGGGTGGCTGAAATCATCTAATTCGGGACCTCGGATGGATTCGACGAAGATGGAAGAAATGATCGTCGAAATATCTAGTTTCCAAAAAGTATATGTTTCACGGATTTCGAGAATATTGAGTTTTGGGTACAGATTTGGTGAGAAAAGACTGTTTTGCCCTCAAGGCCAAGAAATCGGTTTTCGGGTTCTCAAATGGATATGGGATCAACATGAAAGTTGTAGGATTCCTCAAGATGAATGCAATGAGCCAAAAACACGATACGAAACCAATCGGGAAAATCTCACAAGAAAATGCAAAGCCGAAAAGGGAACCCCCAAAGGGCCCCACAAGCTACCAAAGCACTCAAAAGCCCAAAACTAGAAGAAAACCCATTCTAGCTCACAAAATCAACCCAACAACTACTAATCCCACTAAAAGAACTAATCCACAAATAAAACAACACTAATCCAAGAGATTAGGGGTCGGGTTCTCACACAATTGAAATACCATTTAATAAATTTAAACAACAAACCCTTAATTCAAACCCTAATTAACAAGGTCCAATTAACAAAATCATAATTTGAACCTTAAACCCTAATCAACGCAATTATAATTAGCAACCCTACCCAAATTCAAACTTAGACCATAGTTAAAACTCATTTAAAATGATAGACCAAGTCATAACCAGAGGATTAAAAACCTTCCTCAACGAAGACACGAGTTGGAATACTTGAAACCGACATAGAAATACCCGAGAAACCATCCAACGAGTAGCCACCAAATAGACAGACACTTGGGCGCCATTATAGGTGCGCCCAAGCCAACTCCTTGGTTCGACCCCGGAACATGCTTTAGTTGCATTTCGTCTTACGAATTCCAACCACAATCATATTTAAAGAACAAAGACTTAAAACTGATCCTGGATCCAAGATTTATGGACATAGGTCATCTGAAAACCTAAATTTAAACGGACGAATCTGAAAAGACCCAAAACCCACGAACCAGCCACTATGGTGGCATCCAAGTCACCTAAGACAATTAGGCACCAACACAGGTGCACCCAAGTCCCACTCTAGCCTCGGGACCACCGAATCCCAATTTACGTTCAATCTCGATCCAAATCATTACCCTAAAACCATCACATAACCAATAACAGTCCTGAAACCGAAATTTTAATCAACATAAACCCATCCGGACTTAGGTGCCCACACAGTTTCCCCCAAGTCCCACTCTACCATCGGGACCACCGAATCCCAATTTACGTTCAATCTCAATACAAATCATTACCCCATAACCATCACAGAACCAACAACAGTCCTGAAACCGAAATTTTTATCAACATAAACCCATCTAGAATCTCAAAACGAAGTCGAACGACCAAAGAGCAGCAAATCATCACTTGGGCACCACTGCTGGTGTGCCCAAGTGCACTGAATTACCTAGGCGCCCACACAGGTGTGCCCAAGTCCTCTGTTTGTCCTGAATTACTAATTCTTGTTATGTTTCAAATTAAGGACTTAAATCATTAAAATAAAACTAACATAGTACCTAAAGTAACATTAGAACAGAGACTTACACCAAGTACAAATCCCACATAACCCCAAAATCAAGTCAACCCCATCACCACTAGCCAAGCCACATGGGACCTGGTACTTGGGCGCCACTGTCTGTGTGCCCAAGTCACAAGAGTGACCTAGGCACCACTACAGGTGCGCCCAAGTCCTCTGCCAACCCCTTCTTACTGGTTTCAATATCATTTCAACTCTCGAATCAAAATTTGAAACTCTAAATCCTAAAACATATTAATCAGAACCTCAAAACATCCCTAAATAACTCTTAATCAAAACCACAACTTAAAACAAACCAAACCAATTAAAATCTTATCTAACAAGCCACTTAGGTGCAAAATTATCAAACTTAGGTTGTTTGCACCCTAGGATTAGATCAGAATATCTTGTTAGGTAGCTTAGAGCATTAGGTTTCACCCCATCACTTTTCATGTTCGGTTAGGGAATCAGGAAAGCTGATGTGGGCGGTCTAGGACCTTAAGTTAGGGTTAATCCGATGATCAATACTTGAGCACTAATCAAGTAAATCCAAGTAAAATTCCCTAGTTAGTCCCTTCTAGCCCGAATATCAAAGATCCCAAAAAACTATAAAACCAACAAAATAAACCCAAAAATATTTTTCTCTTATTTCTTCCCCCACCTCAGTCTCAGATATTTAATCGAACTTAATTATAAAAGGGAATGAAGAACTGATTTCTAAAATTGAATAAATGAGAATGATGAGATGAGATGAGTGATTTCGCACCCACTTTTAAACAATCACGGCCCATCGGCCACCTCCAATCAATTACGGCCGATCGGCCACCTCCAATCAATTATGGCCCATCGGCCTTTCACTTTTATCACTCGTGTATCACACACGAAAAATACAAAAATCACAAGTCAAAGTCTCATTTGCATCATCATTTTGGTTTGCAAAGTCAGCCTTTAAACCCTATTTTGCCAAGGGATTAGAAGGGGGTACCTGGGAACGGGGCCGATCCTCTTCTTAAATATTTGGCACCTCCCCCTTTTATTTTCTTTATTTTAAGTATTTTATCTTACTTGGATATACTATTATTTTGCTATGTGAGGATTAACCTTTATTTGAACTTTAACTCATGACCCTAAATTGACCCTATAATAAACAGACCCAAAGATACCCAAATTTATGTAACAGGACAACCATCGAGTGTTGTTGGCAGCACATTAGAAAAGAGGAAGAACCCACCCACTTATTTTCTCCCATTTTTCTTCGGTTTTCATCGACGAATGGTGTTACGGCTGTTACCGTAGCTGGCGATCGTGATCTATCGATTTTGAGGGTGGTTGGTGTCGCGACCCCGGACCGGGTTACCGACCTAATCAAGGATCTTGACTAAGTAATGTGTCAATGTGTGGTGATAAGATGCACACATTTATTTAATTTTCCACAGGTGTCCACGGTGAGGATATCACAACAACATAATACATCTTTATTTAAGTGTGGATGCGTGTAGCAAATCAAATTGATAATTCATTTCGAAAACCATAAGACTGATAACATATGCATATAACTTGATGTCAAAGTGAACAATGATCATTAGCATTTCCAAAAAGTAATTGTTAGAGTTTATACAAAAGATCATTTAATTAACATCCCAAAAATAAAGGCCAACAAAGGCAAGTACAATCCAAAATAATCCCTCAAAAGCATGAGTTAGGCATTTCCCCAAAATGTCCCCAAAATGTTACGTCTCTCGTGGTAACTGAATGTCTAAATGACATTATCAGCATGCCACTCAACTAAATGTTGCAGTTCATCGACCGCCTCCTCAAGCTCCATCTCGGGATAAACAACGTCTGGACCTGAGTACCAATGAAAAGGATCAGACACGATGGTCTGGCAAGCGGGTGAAAAGATATAACAATATATAATAAATGAAATACCTTGGAAAATATTTAAACCTGTTTAAACAATAAGTTCCATCAAAGAAAACGATCATTTCCTGAAAAGAAATATGAAGTATAAAACATGTAAGGTATCAAAGGAATTGAGAAACAAGCAAAACGACAAGCACCCAAAGCTAAGTCCTCTATCACTGAAGCTATAAGAGCAAATCGGGGTGTTGATCTTAGTCGTACGAGGTCAGGAGATTCAACGAAATATACATATACAATATAAATATACGGGATGGGACCACGGTAGCGAGCCGATTATCGGGAACCACGGTAGGAAGCGAGGTATCGGGACGGGACCACGGTAATAAACCGGGCATCGGGATCCAAACTACAGCTGGCGGGACTAGAGGGGGATCTCCAAGTCAGTGGATCAAACCGACAAGGTCATCCAAGGTCAGTGATGCCTACTCATAGGTCATATGCGAGAAATCGAGACATGTATAAAATAAATATGATGCAATTGTATAAACGGGCGTGACGGGAGTGCTCACATGCACAAATATCACTTTGTTTCGGGTAGTTCACGATGGGCTAGCAAAGTGCTAAAAAAACAAATTCAGTATTTTCGGGGATTACAAATCGTATAGTATAAATTTCGGGAAGTGCACATTACAAATTCGGAAACAATAGAATATCATTGGATTTCAATCTTTTATGGGTCGAGCGTCGGGGTTCAAGATTTAATTTAATGTGAAGAGGGGTCCCGTATGTCAAATTCAATATAAACTTGGTACTCCTTGACGTTAGAAGACATTTCGAGCATCCTATTCACATTGATCATTCGAGAGTCCTCAACGTATTTCCGAGATGAGTTTTTCTCTCTAAATTCCCAAACAGTCATCCCTAACCATTTCATGAACATATGGGTTCGAAATAGTTCATTTCTTCCTCCTCAATTCCCAAAATTTTCTGGGAGGTCGGTCACCTATAGGTCACGAGGCGGCTAGCTGTAAGGCTCCGACCCGAGAGAACTTGATTAGTACTAATTAAGCCGTGTGTTAGTTCTAAGCTTGATTAGTGATTTTGGCTAAGTTGGGTTTGGAATAGCTTTTGAAATAGTTTTTGGGGAATTTTGATGGTCTTGTGTTAGTGGGACCCTTGGGGGTTCCTTTTTATGACAATGCACGCACTTGAGGATTTATCGGAGATTTTGCATTCATTGTTTTAATCTCATCTTATTGGTATTGTTAATCCCTACAACTTTTATGTTGATCCCGTCCCCGTTCGAGATCCCGAAACCCGATTTCATAGCCTTGAGTGCAAAACAGTCATTGTGCACAAAATCTGTACCCAAAGCTTGATATTTCCAAAACCCGCGAAACATATACTTTTTGGAAACTAGATATTTCGACGATCACTTTTCTCTTCTTCGTCGAATTCATTAGAAGTCCCGAAAGCCATGAATCCAGCCCAATTAGATTTCTAGTGGTGGAACCCACTCCCCATTTGTGTATAAGGAAACCCTTTCCCCTTCCATTTCCTTTTTCCAGCACAAGAGAGTGAATCTAGGGTTTTCCATTGCCTTCTTCTTACTCTTGCTTTCCATCACCAAACTCACCACCAACCTTGCACAAATTGAGAGGAGGAGATCATCACCTTCTTCCTCATCACCAAAGCTCTCTATTGGTACCATTGCTAGAGAAAACCCTCCATTACAAGACACCCTTTGAGCTCACCTTGCCCATTAGAGGACCTTGCAAGTAAGTAACCCTTCTCTTCTTCTAGAATTGTGTTCTCCTAGCTTAAGGGAATCTCCATCCTTGTTATTGAAAATTATTTCTTCCTATTCTATGTTTTGACTCTTTAGGGTTTTATTTTGGGATTTTCCTTGTAGCTTGGACCTTTGATTTAAAGGACTTGTTAGAGCTTGATTTGCTTACTAGAGACCAAGGCAAGTGGATGAATGATTTTTCCTAAGCTTTCATTGACTTTGGATATTTTCCATTAATGCATATTTATTGCTTTGTTTTGAAATGAATGCTCATGATAGGGTATTAATGGTACATTTATGGTCCAAGAGATGTGTCGATTCATAGCATTTAATTCCTCTTGTTTTGTCTCAAATATATATCTTATGTGAAATGGTTTCCTTCTTTGTTTCCTTGTATTGAATGTGATATGGGTGGATGTCGCGACCCCGGACCGGCCCGTAGGACTAATCCGGGATCGGGACGATAGTGATAAATAAGGAATGATAACATGCACATTTGTATTCAATTTCCCACAGGTGTCCGCAGTGAGGATATCAAAACCTTGCATGAATGTTTCTTTTTAATGCGGAAGCGTGTAGCAAATCAAATAGTTAGACTATATCTAGTCATGCAAGCATTAACATCAATATCAAACTGTATCAGAAAGAGCAATGATCTATAGCATGTTTCCCAAAGGTTGTTAAAGTTAGACAAAATATCATTTAGTTACATTCCCCAAAATTAGAGGCCAACAAAGGCCAATATTACAAAATAATAACCCAAAGAATAGTTAACAAGTCCTTCCCAAAATGTTACGCCTCTTGGCAACCCGATGTCTACATGACATCGTCAGCACGCCACTCAACTAGAGGCTGCAGCTCACCTACCGCCTCCTCCGGCTCCTCCTCAAGGAAACCGGCAACGGGACCTGAGTACCAAAGCAAAGGATCAGACACGACGGTCTGGCAAGAGAGTGAGAAGATACAACAACATGTAATAGATGAAATATCTCGAAAAGTAAGAAAATCTGTTAAAGCAAGAACTCTCATAAAATAGATAAATCATTCGTTAGAAAAACATGTAAACAAGATAAAACTCATAGGGTATCCAAGGAATTAGGAACAAGCAAGATGGCGACCACACGAAGCTAAGTCCTCTATCACTAAGGTGATAGAGTAATAACTAGGCCCTGGTCTCAGTCACTCGAGGTGAGGAGAAACAGGGGATCTCATATAAATACATATGCATATACAATACTATACATGACCACGGTAGCGAGCCGGGCATCGGGGACCACAGTAGCAATCTGCGGTATCGGGACAAGACCACGGTAATGACCGGGTAGCGGGATCCAAACTGCAGCTGGCGGGACAAGAGGGGGGATCTCCAAGTCGGTGGATCAGACCAACGAGGTTATCCAAGCTTAGTGGTGCCGACTCATAGGTCAAATACAATCGAGACAATGCAAGTAAATCAAGTACAAATATATATAATCAAACGGGCAAGACGGGGGTGCTCAAGGGCACACTGCCATAACATGTGGTGCAATGCACTTCGGGTCAAGTAACCATTTCAAGTGTACAACAATGCTTTCGAGAAAGACAAGCCATGTAAAGAAATCTTGGAAATGAAGAAATAAAATGAACTATTACAATTCGGGAAAGATGATGATTTAAAGATCTATTTGAGTGGATAGGGGTCCCGTATATCGATTATAGATATAACTTGGTACTCCTTGAGTTTGAAGACATTCCGGGCTCCTTATGCACTCTTACGATTTTCAAAACTTAAAATGAGCTTATGGTTATAACTAGATTTCATACTAGGAAAATCAAGGTTATAGACGGTCCATCCTAGGCATGACGTTAATTCGGAAACATCGACCAACCTATTCAGTCATCGAAAGGAATGGAATTCGCGATAACCAAGGCAAAAGACTTATATTTGGATATAAAGAAGTTATCGCGTCATTCCATCCCGTTCACGATTGAAACGGATTGAACTTCGATGCCACCAAACTAACCGTGAGAAGCGTCGGCTCAAGACATCTCACCCATAGTCCAATTAGTCCAAAAGGGGTAGCCAAGGTCCCACCTAGCACTAAGGAAAAAAAAATAAAAATCTCAAAATCCACCGTTTTCGGTCCGATCGATCGGCCAAAATTTTCTGAACAGGGACCGATCGATCGGTCCAAAAACCCTTACAGTTACTGACAGACCGATCGATCGGTCTGCACGTCCGATCGATCGGTCCTGGGCGCAGTGCAGGTCCGGGACTTGGATTTTTCTCCTTTTTGTTCCTTTCTTTCCAACACTTCAACAACCACATAGAACTATGATCAAGATGACTAAAACACAAGATTCCAAGACATTAAATGAGGCTATCAAGATGCATAAATATCATTTATTGCAACCATGAAAAATCAATAAATGCAATCAATGAAAGCATAAAAAATCCATCAATGTTTCACCAAATCATTTGAAACTTAAAAACCTCCAAACATTCACTTGCCTCAAGTCTTCAATTAATGATATTAAGCTCTATCAAGTCCTCCAAGAAAATGGTCCAAGCTACAATGCAAAATCCCCAAATAAAGCCCTAACATGGGTCAAACAATATAATGACTAGGAAACCTTTCAAAAATGGAAATGTAGCTTAACAAGAACTAGAGGAACACTAATCTAGGAGATGGGGATGATCTCTTACCTTTAAGGTCCTCTAATGGCAATGATGAGCTCAAAGAAGGTCTTGTGATAGAGGGTCCTCTTCACAAATGGTATCAATGGAATGCTTGCAAGATGAGGAAGAAGAAGATGATCTCCATTTTGAGTTTGGTGCAAGATTGGTGAGGCTTTGAGATGGAGAAGCAAGAAGAAGGAGAGAAAACCAAGGAAAACCCTAGACTCTTTTCTTGTGCTGGAAAATGGAGAATGAATTGCAAATGGAGGGTGAGTTCTTCTTTGTTAACAAAGGGAAGGTTGGGTCCCACAACTTAATGAACTAAATGGGCTGAAATCATCTCTCTCGGGTCCTCGGATGAATTCGACGAAGAAGGAAGAAAGGTTCTTCGAAATATCTAGTTTCTAAAAAGTGTATGTTTCGCGGGTTTCGAGAATATCAAGTTTTGGGTACAGATTTGGTGTGAAATGACTGTTTTACCCTCAAGGCTATGAAATCGGGTTTCGGGGCCTCGAATGGACACGAGATCAACATGAAAGTTGTAAGAATCCACAAGATGAATGTAACGGGCCAAAAACACAATTTAAAACACGTCGGGAAAATTTCACAAGAAAATGCAAAGCCGAAAAAGGGAACCCCCAAAGGGCCCCACAAGCTATCAATCACTCCAAAAGGCCCAAAACTAGAATCAAGGCTATTCCAAACCCAACTAGACCAAAAACACTAATCAAGCTTAGTACTAACACGTAACTAAATTAGCACTAATCGGGTTCACTCGGGTCGGGGTCTTACAGTGGAGGAGAATGGGATGGTTGTGGTGAAAGATTTGATGTTATTTGAATGGAGTTTTAGACTCCTCATTTGATGTATAAAAGTGGCTAAAAAGGGATTGCAGAAGGAAGAGAGAGAGAGGAGTTGAACTGGTCCGAAATCAGTTTCTGGACAGTTCGCTCGAGCGAACATGACACTTCGCTCGCGCGACCTGTCCAGAGAAGGGTTCGGAGCATTCCAGTAGCTTGGTCGCTCGAGCGTACCCTTGGTCGCTCGAGCGGACATCTCAGAACCTGTTCCAGAGAGTTGTTCGTTCGAACGCACTATAAACTTCGCTCGACCCAATGAGTTCGTTCTAGCGAACCCACCCAGACAGCCATTCCAGAGAGCTACTCGCTCGAGCAAACTCTCCAGTCCGCTCGAGCGATGAGCCTTGTGGGTCAAGGCTATGTTGGGACAATGTTTAACTATTTCAACGTATTGGGACTATTCTTTGGGAACCCTCTATGTCAAGGAGATTTGCTAAGCAATGTATGAGGCCATTCGTGAAAGAAACCATATCACGAAGATGTCATTGGAGGTTTTGAAAAATTCGGAGTGTATAAGGAGTCCGGAATGCCCCCAAACTCAAAGAGTACCAGATTGTTAGTAAACTGACATACAGAGTCCCTATTCACTTCAAACAGATATTTTACCCGAAATGTCAATTATTTACCGTACTTTATCGATCCCGAGATTTATACTGCGTGCCTTGTTTTCCCGAAAGCATTGAATTACACTTGATATAGCTACTTGTCTTGAAGTGCATTGCACCACATGAAATGATAGTGTGCCCTTGAGCACCCCCATCTTGTCCGTGTATTTATTGTACTTAATTAATTACATATGTCTCGATTGTATTTGACTTATGAGTCGGCACCGCTAAGCTTAGATAACCCTATTGGTCTGATCCACCGACTTGGAGATCCCCCTCTTGTCCCGCCAGCTGCAGTTTGGATCCCGCTACCAGGTTATTACCGTGGTCTTATCCCGATGCCGCAGATTGCTACTGTGGTCCCCGATGCCCGGTTTGCTACCGTGGTCATGTATAGTATAATATATGTATACGTATTTATAAGATCCACTGTTTCTCCTCACCTCGAGTGACTGAGATCAGTGCCTAGTTATTGCTCTATCACTTTGGTGATAGAGGACTTAGCTTCGTGTGGTTGTCATCTTGATTGTTTCCCGTTCCCTTGGTTACCTTTACATGCTTTATGATGCATACTCATATTTGATTAAATGTTTTATCTTGTTTAGAGAAATTGTCATTTAAACAGGTTCAAATGTTTTTGGAGGGAAATTCACGTATTTTTTCATATTGTCATTGTGTTTTATCCATTTGCCAAACCGTCGTGTTTGACCTACTCTTTGGTACTCAGGTCCCGTTGTTGGTTATCCCGAGGAGGAGCACGAGTAGTCGGTCATGTAGACGTTTGGTGGCTATGAGAGACTTTATATTTTGGGAAACTATTTAACCATTCTTTGGATTGGTATTTTGGTTATATTGGCCTTGTGGACCTCTATTTTTGGGAAATGTAATTAAATGATATTTCTATAAACTTTAACTTACTTTGGGTAACATGCTAATGATTATTGCTCATTCTGATGCGGTTTACACTTATGCTATTATCTTTATAATTTGAGATGGATTGAATATTTGATTTGTTAAACGCTTCCGCACTTAAAGGAAATATTCATTTATGGTTGTGATATCCTCACCGCGGACACCTGTGGGAAATTAAATAAATGTATGGAATCATCATTAAATGTTGTGGCATCATCATTACATAATTCATTAATAGTCCCGATCCCGGATCAGTCACGTGGGCTCGGTCCGGGGTCGCGACAGACTGGTATCAGAGCGAGACGTGTTTCAAGCAATTAAAAGAAACTAGAAATCCTAAGGACGTGGGTAGGATTCGTTAGATTCTTCGTTAGCTAGTATCGTGTGAGCAATGTGTGACCCTTTATTTGATTTTTTTATGTGCTAACAATTTCTTTTGCAGCATCATGCCACCTCGTAAGAGACCAGTAAATGGCAACCCTTCTGCTAGCGATAGTTATCACACAGTTCCACTTAAAGAGGATAGGGTTGACAACAACCCACTAAATCAATTTCAGCCGATGATGCAGGCAATGCTTGACCAACAGCGTCAAGCTAATGAGAATCAAGCTAGGTTGCAAGAACAAATGATCAAAAGAGAGGAAGACCATGCTAGAGAATTGGCAGATATGCAGAGACAATTATTGGAAGTGTTACAAAGAAGACCCGAGCCGGTTCAACCTCAGCCCGCAATCGTTATCAATAAGAGGCAACATGACCCGAACGCTTTGTTTGAGCGGTTTCGGAAGAGGGCTCGAAAGAGTTCCTTGGAATAGAAGATCCATGGGCTGCAGATGACTGGTTGGAACATACGGAGAACATCTTTGAGATTTTCCATTGTACCGGAGGTGAAAGAGTGAAGCTAGCATCATCTCTATTTAGCGGTACAACAGACATATGGTGGAAGACGGTGTGGGAAGAATACAGGACCATGGCTGATGCAGAGGTTTGGGCAAACTTCAAGAGGCAATTTCATGATAAGTATATACCCGCTCATATCAAGAAGCAAAAGACCATAGAATTTCAACAGTTGGTGCAAGGAAGTATGACAGTCCTCGAATACCTCACCAAGTTCGAGAGATTGTCCAGATATGCTCCGGAGATGGTGGATACGGTGGAGAAGAAAATTGCCAAGTTCTTTGAAGGACTTAACCCTTTTATTGAGAGAGATGCCACCGGAGTAGTACCACCTGCAACTTTTGATGAAGCGGTCAAGAGGGCCTATAAGTTTGAGAACTTTCACAATAAGATCCTTAGAGTCCAAGGCAAAGGACAAGCTCAGCAGCAGAACTACCAGCAAAGGAACCATCAGAACAAGAGACAGAGGACAGAACAGAATGCTCAGGGTCCATTGGTTTGTACCCATTGTGGGAAGAACCATGAGAGTGCACAGTGTCGTACACTGACAGGAGCATGTTTCAGATGTGGTTCCATGGCCCATCAGATGAGAGACTGTCCAAGGCAGAATAGGCAAAATCAGCAGCAGCAGCAAGGGACACAGCGTCCAGCAGCACCACAGAATGCGATCATTGTCCAAAATCAGGCAAGGCCACTATAGCAACAAGCACCACAATGGCAGCCGCATAGACCACAACAACAACAACAACAACAGGCTCGTCACCAGGGACAGAACCACAATCAGCGTGCACCGCAGCAACATAGGAATGCACAACAGGCACAGAATAGGCCACAGCACCGAGGCCAAATCTACGGGGTAAATAGAGTTGATGCAGAGGCAGCGGGAAATGTAGTGGAAGGTACAGTTCTTGTTTGTGGGATAAAAGCTAAGATTTTATTTGACCCTGGCTCTACACATTCATACTTATCCCATGAATTTTCTAAGTTGATTGATATGCATGCTAGAGAACTTGAGTTTATTTTGACTGTGGCAACCCCAGTAGGCAAACAAATTATTTGTAGAACATATTATCCTAGTTGCACAGTCTAGATAGGAGAAGTGGTTTTAACCGCAGATCTCATTCTATTAGAGATGTTCGATTTTGATGTCATCCTAGGGATGGATTGGCTGGCAGGATACCATGCCACAATGGATTGTTTCCATAAGTCCTTGACTTTCAAATTAGATGAGACACCAGCAGGGGTGTTGTTTCAGGGAGAAAGGAGAAATCCTCGTGCAGGGTTTGTCTCGGCATTGAAAGCTGATAGACTGTTGAGAAGTGGTTGTGAGGCATATTTGGCGTTTATCACGGAGGATAAACGGTCCCAAGGGGTGGAGGTGATCCCAATTGTTTGGGAATTCCCGAATTTTTTTCCGGAGGAGATTCCAGGTTTACCACCCATTAGAAAGATTATTTTTACTATCGAGTTGTTAATAGGGACCGCTCCGATATCTATTGCACCATATAGAATGGCTCCAGCAGAGTTGGGAGAGTTGCAAGAATTGTTCGATAAAGGTTTTGTGAGACCGAGTATTTCACCATGGGGAGCTCCAGTTTTATTTGTCAAGAAGAAGGATGTTCGATGAGAATGTGTATAGATTACAGAAGATTGAATCAAGTGACCATCAAGAACAAATACCCATTGCCAAGAATAGATGAATTGTTTGATCAGTTACAAGGTGCATCATACTTTTCAAAGATTGATTTGAGATCCGATTACCATCAGCTGAGAGTTAGAGAATCAGATGTGTTGAAAACAGCTTTCCGGACAAGATATGGCCACTATGAGTTCCTGGTGATGCCATTTGGGTTGACTAATGCGCCGACAGTGTTCATGGCGTTGATGAACAAGATATTTGCAGAGTATTTGGATCAGTTTGTTGTAGTGTTCATAGATGACATTTTGGTGTACTCCAAGACCAGAGAAGAGCATGAAGATCACTTGAGGATAGCACTGCAACTCTTGAGAGAGAATCAGCTGTATGCGAAGCTCAACAAGTGTGAATTTTTGTTGGAGCAAGTAGCATTTTTGGGGCACATCATCTCCAAAGAAGGATTATCAGTGGATCCGTCCAAGATTGAAGCAGTTATGAACTGGGAAAGACCGAAGAATGCAACAGAGATCAGAAGTTTCCTGGGTTTAGCAGGTTATTACAGGAGGTTTGTACAGGGATTTTCGTCGATTGCGTCACTTTTGACGAAGTTGACAAGGAAGAATGTGCCATATGTGTGGACAGATCAGTGTGAAGGTAGTTTTTAAGAGCTAAAGAAGAGATTGACTACAGCACCAGTCCTTACTTTACCATCCGGGAGCGGCGGTTTTACCATTTTTACCGATGCTTCGAATGTTGGACTTGGTTGTGTGTTGATGCAAGAAGGAAAAGTGATTGCATATGGATCCAGGCAGTTGAAAGATCACGAGAAGAACTATGCCACCCATGATCTTGAGTTAGTAGCGGCTGTTTTCGCGTTGAAAATGTGGAGACATTACCTCTATGGAGAGAAGTTCGAAGTCCACTCCGATCACCGCAGCTTACAATACTTGTTTTCTCAAAAGGAATTGAACATGAGGCAGAAGATGGATGGAATATATTAAGGACTATGATTTTCCAATCAAGTACCACCCGGGGAAAGCTAATGTAGTTGCTGATGCCTTGAGCAGAAAATCAGTAGGCTTGGCAAACCTAAGTGGCACTTGTATCTTTGAGCAATTTGAAGAGTTGAGTTTAGATCTACAGCCACTAAGGAAGGGTGTTTTGTTAGCTAACATGACAGTGTCAAAACCTTCTTTTATTCAGAAGATCAAGGATAGTCAGTTGCAAGATCCAGAGTTGGCCAAGATTTCAGAGCATATAACAGAACGTCCTGACTTGCGTTTTGTTGATAGAGTTTTGTACTACCGTGACCGTCTATGCTTACCTAATATTGAAGACTTGAGGAATGATATCATGACCGAAGCTCACAGTACGAAGTACTCTATGCATCCAGGCAGCACGAAGATGTATCAGAATTTGAAGGGCAGATTTTGGTGGAACAACATGAAGAGAGAAATTGCAACGTTTGTCTCCCGTTGTATGACTTGTCAGTTGATAAAGGCAGAACATCAGAGGCCTCCAGGATTGTTACAACCATTAGAGATCCCGGAATGGAAATGGGAGCACATTACTATGGACTTTATTTCGGGACTACCGAGGACTAGCAGAGGCAACGAAGCGATATGGGTCATTGTGGACCGACTCACCAAGTCAGCTCATTTCATTGCTATGAGGACAGGGAAGAAGATGCACATGCTACCTTTAGCAGAGTTGTTTGTCAGCGAGGTCGTCAGTCGACATGGGCAGCCAGTTTCTATCACATCCGATAGAGACAGCAGATTCGTCTCAAGGTTCTGGAAGACGCTACATGAGTCTATGGGTATGAAACTACAGTTTAGCACAGCGTATCACCCGTAGACAGATGGTCAATTAGAGAGAACGATTCAAACTCTTGAGGATATGCTCCGTGTTTGTGTGTTGGAGTTCAAGACCCAATGGGATGAGACTCTACCGTTGTGTGAGTTTGCGTACAACAATAGTTACCACTCGAGCATTGGAATGGCTCCTTTTGAGGCTTTGTATGGCAGAAGGTGTAGGACACCTGTTTGTTGGGAAGAAGTGGGAATTCGCAGTTTCCATGGACCGACGATAGTAAGTGAAACCAGCGACAAAGTAAAATTGATCCAAGAACGTCTGAAAGTAGCCCGGAGTAGGCAGAAAAGCCATGCAGATTCTCATAGAAGGGATTTACAGTTCAAAGAAGGAGATAAGGTTTTCCTGAAAGTGTCACCTACGAGGGGAACATTGAGATTTGGGCAAAAGAGCAAGTTATCACAGAGATACATTGGACCATATGACATTGTGAGCAAGATTGGTGATGTGGCTTATAGGTTAGCCTTACCACCTGAGCTATCCGGCGTACACAACGTTTTCCATGTGTCTATGCTAAAGAAGTATGTCCCCGATCCTTCACATGTGCTCCGGCACGAGCCATTAGAGATCAGAGAGGATGCTACCTATGTTGAAAAGCACGTGCAGATCATTGATACAAAGGAACAAGAGTTGAGGACACGGACTATTCAGTGGGTAATGGTTCTATGGGAGAATCATGGACCGGAAAAGGCCACGTAGGAATTACGAGATCAAGTGCAGAAGAAGTACCCACATCTTCTACCAGAGGTGAGTCTTATATTTCATTTGGTGGACGAAATGCCCTAAGGGGTGGAGGATGTAAGACCCCGACCCGAGAGAACTCGATTAGTACTAATTAAGCCAAGTGTTAGTTCTAAGCTTGATTAGTGATTTTGGCTAAGTTGGGTTTGGAATAGCTTTTGAAATAGTTTTTGGGGAATTTTGATGGTCTTGTGTTAGTGGGACCCTTGGGGGTTCCTTTTTATGACCATGCATGCGCTTGAGGATTTATCGGAGATTTTGCATTCATTCTTTTAATCTCATCTTATTGGTATTGTTAATCCCTACAACTTTTATGTTGATCTCGTCCCCGTTCGAGATCCCGAAACCCGATTTCATAGCCTTGAGGGCAAAACAGTCATTGTGCACAAAATCTGTACCCAAAGCTTGATATTTCCAAAACCCGCGAAACATATACTTTTTGGAAACTAGATATTTCGAAGATCACTTTTCTCTTCTTCGTCGAATTCATTAGAAGTCCCGAAAGCCATGAATCCAGCCCAATTAGATTTCTAGTGGTGGAACCCACTCCCCATTTGTGTATAAGGAAACCCTTTCCCCTTCCATTTCCCTTTTCCAGCACAAGAGAATGAATCTAGGGTTTCCATTGCCTTCTTCCTCATCACCATAGCTCTCTATTGGTACCATTGCTAGAGAAAACCCTCCATTACAAGACACCCTTTGAGCTCACCTTGCCCATTAGAGGACCTTGCAAGTAAGTAACCCTTCTCTTCTTCTAGAATTGTGTTCTCCTAGCTTAAGGGAATCTCCATCTTTGTTATTGAAAATTATTTCTTCCTATTCTATGTTTTGACTCTTTAGGGTTTTATTTTGGGATTTTCCTTGTAGCTTGGACCTTTGATTTAAAGGACTTGTTAGAGCTTGATTTGCTTACTAGAGACCAAGGCAAGTGGATGAATGATTTTTCCTAAGCTTTCATTGACTTTGGATATTTTCCATTAATGCATATTTATTGCTTTGTTTTGAAATGAATGCTCATGATAGGGTATTAATGGTACATTTATGGTCCAAGAGATGTGTCGATTCATAGCATTTAATTCCTCTTGTTTTGTCTCAAATATATATCTTATGTGAAATGGTTTCCTTCTTTGTTTCCTTGTATTGAATGTGATATGGATGGAGGAGAATGGGATGGTTGTGGTGAAAGATTTGATGTTATTTGAATGGAGTTTTAGACTCCTCATTTGATGTATAAAAGTGGCTAAAAAGGGATTGTAGAAGGAAGAGAGAGAGAGAGGAGTTGAACTGGTCCGAAATCAGTTTCTGGACAGTTCGCTCGAGCGAACATGACACTTCGCTCGAGCGACCTGTCCAGAGAAGGGTTCGGAGCATTCCAGTAGCTTGGTCGCTCGAGCGTACCCTTGGTCGCTCGAGCGGACATCTCAGAACCTGTTCCAGAGAGTTGTTCGTTCGAACGCACTATAAACTTCGCTCAACCCAATGAGTTCGTTCGAGCGAACCCACCCAGACAGCCATTCCAGAGAGCTACTCGCTCGAGAAAACTCTCCAGTCCGCTCGAGCTATGAGCCTTGTGGGTCAAGGCTATGTTGGGACAATGTTTAACTATTTCAACGTATTGGGACTATTCTTTGGGAACCCTCTATGTCAAGGAGATTTGCTAAGCAATGTATGAGGCCATTCGTGAAAGAAACCATATCACGAAGATGTCATTGGAGGTTTTGAAAAATTCGGAGTGTATCAGGAGTCCGGAATGCCCCCAAACTCAAAGAGTACCAGATTGTTAGTAGACTGACATACAGAGTCCCTATTCATTTCAAACAGATATTTTACCCGAAATGTCAATTATTTACCGTACTTCATCGATCCCGAGATTTATACTGCGTGCCTTGTTTTCCCGAAAGCATTGAATTACACTTGATATAGCTACTTGTCTTGAAGTGCATTGCACCACATGAAATGATAGTGTGCCCTTGAGCACCCCCATCTTGTCCGTGTATTATTGTACTTAATTAATTACATATGTCTCGATTGTATTTGACTTATGAGTCGGCACCGCTAAGCTTAGATAACCCTATTGGTCTGATCCACCGACTTGGAGATCCCCCTCTTGTCCCGCCAGCTGCAGTTTGGATCCCGCTACCAGGTTATTACCGTGGTCTTGTCCCGATGCCGCAGATTGCTACTGTGGTCCCCGATGCCCGGTTTGCTACCGTGGTCATGTATAGTATAATATATGTATACGTATTTATAAGATCCACTGTTTCTCCTCACCTCGAGTGACTGAGATCAGTGCCTAGTTATTGCTCTATCACTTTGGTGATAGAGGACTTAGCTTCGTGTGGTTGTCATCTTGATTGTTTCCCGTTCCCTTGGTTACCTTTACATGCTTTATGATGCATACTCATATTTGATTAAATGTTTTATCTTGTTTAGAGAAATTGTCATTTAAACAGGTTCAAATGTTTTTGGAGGGGAATTCACGTATTTTTTCATATTGTCATTGTGTTTTATCCATTTGCCAAACCGTCGTGTTTGACCTACTCTTTGGTACTCAAGTCCCGTTGTTGGTTATCCCGAGGAGGAGCACGAGGAGGCGGTCGTAGAACCGCAACAGTTAGTTGAGTGGCGTGCTGATGACATCATGTAGACGTTTGGTGGCTATGAGAGACTTTATTTTTTAGGAAACTATTTAACCATTCTTTGGATTGGTATTTTGGTTATATTGGCCTTGTGGGCCTCTATTTTTGGGAAATGTAATTAAATGATATTTGTATAAACTTTAACTTACTTTGGGTAACATGCTAATGATCATTGCTCATTCTGATGCGGTTTACACTTATGCTATTATCTTCATAATTTGAGATGGATTGAATATTTGATTTGCTACACTCTTCCGCACTTAAAGGAAATATTCATTTATGGTTGTGATATCCTCACCGCGGACACCTGTGGGAAATTAAATAAATGTATGGAATCATCATTAAATGTTGTAGCATCATCATTACATAATTCATTAATAGTCCCGATCTCGGATCAGTCACGTGGGCCCAGTCCGGGGTCGCAACACTAGCCGACTGGTCACCGCCTGGTGACCGCCCCTATAGAAATCAAAACTTCACCTTACTAATATGGTGACCGCCCTTGTGCAGTCACTAGGTCGGTGACGAGTCGGCTAGCTGATTGGTGACCGCCTGCTGACCGCCCAGTCAGCGGGCAGTGCAGATTTTTGACCTGATTTCAGCCCCTTTTTCCTCCAAAACATTTGTCCTATATTCCTCATCATTCCCTGCAATAAAATGAGCTCAAAAGCTCCACCAATTCATCATTCAACACTTCCATTCTCATCATTCAAATTTCTCCCAAACATTTCCATTCTTTTCACATTCAATCACCAAGAGAGGAAAGAAATCCAACACTTACAAGAATTCATTTGTACCAAAATCAAATATGAATTAAAAGCCATTTGAGTCAATATTATTAACAGTTAAACAACTAACAAGATTCATTCATGCACATTTGTTTCAAAATCAATGCAAGTTGTGAGAACCCGACCCCTAATCTCTTGGATTAGTGTTGTTTTATTTGTGGATTAGTTCTTTTAGTGGGTTTAGTAGTTGTTGGGTTGAGTTTGTGAGCTAGAATGGTTTTTCTTCTAGTTTTGGGCTTTTGAGTGCTTTGGTAGCTTGTGGGGCCCTTTGGGGGTTCCTTTTTCGGCTTTGCATTTTCTTGTGAGATTTTCCCGATTTGTTTCGTATTGTGTTTTTGGCCTGTTGCATTCATCTTGAGGAATCCTACAACTTTCATGTTGATCTCGTATCCATTTGAGAACCCAAAACCCGATTTCTTAGCCTTGAGGGCAAAACAGTCTTTTCACACCAAATCTGTACCCAAAACTCGATATTCTCGAAATCCGTGAAACATATACTTTTTTGAAACTAGATATTTCGACGATCATTTCTTCCTTCTTCGTCGAATCCATCCGAGGTCCCGAATTAGATGATTTCAGCCACCCAAGTTCCTTAAGTTATGGGACCCAAACCTCACTTGTTTATAAGAGGAACCCATCTCCTTCATTCATTTCATTCACCATTGTTCCAGCTGAGCCTAGGGCTTTTCTTGCAACTTCTTCTTCTTCTTCTTCTTCTTGCTTCTTCATCTCCAAGCCACACCAATAGTTCATCGATCAAGAAATGGAGACCACCTTCTCCTTCCTCATCTTGCAAGCTTTCCATTGATACCATTTGTGAAGAGAACCCTCCATCACAAGACCTCCTTTGAGCTTACCTTGTTCATTAGAGGACCTTCCGAGTAAGTGATTCTTTCCACCTTCTAAAATTGTAATCTTCTAGCCTTAGAGAAGCTCCACCTTGATTATTGAAAGGTTTCATTGTCATTTCATTGTTTAACCCATTTTAGGGTTTGTTTTGGGGGTTTTTGTAGAGATTGTGGATCTTGAGCTTGAGAGGTGATTAGGAGCCTGATTTGCTTGATTAGAGTCAAAGGCAAGTGGATGAATGGATGGTTTCAATGTTATCAAAGTTTCATGAGAAAATCCTAAGTTTTATTACTTGTTCTCGATAATGTGATATATGTTTCTACACATGCTTCTATTGATTTCGAAATTGCATATTAATGGTGGTTTCTCTCTTGTTAATCTCTTGGAAAAATGTGCTTTCATTTGGTCAAGTTTGTTCACATGGTTTTAAAAGGAATGAGGTTGGATTGGCTATTCATGGTTATGTTTATAAGTTACATTGACTTGAAATTGATACCCGTTTAAAGAGGTGTTTGAATTTAATTGTTCATTGGAGTTTTAATGAGGTTTTGAAGTGATTATGGAAGAGAAATGCTAGTGGTTTAAGTGTTGGAAAGGAAATGAAAAAGGAAGGAAAAATCAGTGTCCCGGACCTACTGCACGCCCAGGTCCGATTGATCGGACCTACAGGCCGATCGATCGGCCTGTCTTTTAACAGTAAGGCTTTTTGGGCCGATCGATCGGACCCTGTGCAATTCTGGTACAGAAATTTCGGCCGATCGATCGGTGAAATTTGATATTTGTTTTTTTTGGAAACCTTTGGGCTTTCTATGAGTCCTAGGGGTATATACCTTAGTGTTAAGACCAATTATACCCTAATCTAAGGCCTCTAAGACTAGGGAACTGAAAGAAAAGAATGGTGTTGATTTAGACACTAATTCTTGGTTCTAGGTGGGACCCTGGCTACCCTTTTTGGACTGTTTGGACCAAGTGTGAGAATGTCTTGAGCCGACACGCCTCACGGTTGGTTCGGTGGCATCGAAGTTCAATCCATTTCAATCTTGAACGGGATGGAACGACGCGATATCTTCTTTATATCTAAACACGAGCCTTTCCTTGGTTATCGCGAATTCTATTCCTTTCGGTGACTGAATAGGTTGCTCGATGTTTCCGGATTAATGTCATGCCTAGGATGGACCGTTTATAATCTTGATTCTTGCTATTGTAACATCTAGTACTACCCATAAGCTCATTTTAAGTTTTGAAAGTAGTAAAAGTGCATAAGGAGCCCGGAATGTCTGCAAACTCAAGGAGTACCAAGTGATGATTATAATCGACATACGGGACCCCTATTCACTTAAATAGATCTTGAAATTAATACTTTTCCCGAAATTGTTATAGTTCATTGTTTCACCTCATTTCCCGAGATTTGCATGACATGATTTGTTTCCCGAAAGCATTGAAGTTACTCTAGTAACAGTTATTTGTCCCGAAATGTATTGCCCGATATGAAGTGACAGTGTGCCCTTGAGCACCCCCGTTTTACCCGTTTATTTACTGTACTTGATTTACTTGCATATGTCTCGATTGGTTTTGACCTATGTGTCGGCATCACTAAGCTTGGATACCTTGTCGGTTTGATCCACCGACTTGGAAATCCCTCTCCCGTCCCGCCAGCTGCAGTTTGGATCCCGATACCCGGTTATTGCCGTGGTCCCGTCCCGATACCCGGTTCGCTACCGTGGTCCCGTTCCCGTATATTTATATTGTATATATGATTTGCGTTGAGTCTCCTCACCTTGTGTGACTGAGACCAACATCCCGTTATACTCTTGTCACTTCGGTGATAGAGGACATAGCTTCTTGTGATTGCCATCTTGCCAGTTCCCGATTCCTTGGATACCCGACATGTTTTATACTGTTTACTTGCTTTCCGATAAATGATTTGTTTCCTTTATGAAAGTTGTTATTTAAACAAGTGCTAATATTCTCCAATGTAAATTCAGTTATTATTATATTGTTTTCTGTCCTTTGTACCCGCTCATGTTTTAAATGAATGCCGGTTGGGTGAATAACCATGCTTTTACATATGTTCCATACGATCAATGATTTTGCTAGATTTATATGATTACACGTGTTTTAAAGGAATACCCGAATTGTTAAATATCCGTACTTTGTTTTAAATGACATTTGGTTTGTCAGATCCCCGGGTTTACACATGTTTTAAATGAATACCCGACTTGTTAAATATCCATGCTTTGAAATATGTTTCAGATGACACTTGTTTTGCCATATTCCTATGTTTATACCTATTTTACATGATACCCGATTTGTTGAAATATCCATACTTTGGAATAGGTTTAAATGGACATTAGTCTTGTCAGACTTCTTTGGTTACACCTGTTTTAAATGAACACCCGGTTTGTTAAATATCCGTATTTTTCACATATGTTTCAAATGGACTTTGGTTTTGCCAGACTGCTATGAATACCTGGTTGTTATATACTTATGTTTTTACCTAACTTTCAAATGAACGTTGTTTTGGCCATACTGCTATATTTATACATGTTTTAGACGAACACCCGATTGTCAAAAATCTATGATTATAGATGATGTAGATGAACACATGTTTTATTAGATATTCATGTTTTACCCATGCTTGAAATGAATACAGGTTTCCCCGAGATTCCCGACTTTGCACCCGTTTAATTATATGCAGCATTTGATCGATTAGCATGATTTATTATATGTTTTATTCTTTAGTATATTTGTTATCTTTTCATCCACCTGCCAGACCGTCGTGTCTGACCCACTACTTTTGGTACTCAGGTTCAGATTTCTTCGCCCCGAGTTGAGTGTTTTTGTTGGCTGTGGAGCCATGCCTTGCAGGTTGTTTTGTCGGCTATGTCATGTAGACATTGAGCTTGACATCGGAGCTACGTCACATTTGGGTAGTAGTTTATAGCTTATTGTTGTATGGCTTTTGTTAGCCTTTTCCTTGGGATTCTTAATTAATGTACATTGATAATTGTAACTTGAACATATTTGGGAATGTAATATCCTGTTACTGTCAGCTCTGTAATTTATTGTGATGGTTACTCCAGTCTGATATGATTCTTGATATAATAGCTTAGTGCTAAAGGTTGAGTGCGATGCGGAATCCGATGGCCACGGACTTCGGGTCGCAACGCCACAAATGCTTCCGCAAAATATTCAGAATGTGTTGTGTTCACACACGCGGATCCTGGGAGAAGTATAATACATTTATGCTTTAATCCCATTCCCGCCCCCGAGGTTCTGGTTCGGGGGCGTGACACAAGTCAAAATGATTACTGAAATCATCTACATTGTTCATAAAAACCATTTAATGCTCAAAAAAACTATTCATCCACTTGCCTTGGGTCCAAGCTAGCAAATTGATCTTCTAATCACTCTCTTAAGCTCAAAATCACCGAGCTCTACAAAAACCCCTAAACACAACTCATTACAAACCCTAAATGGCCAAAACAAAGGAATAGGAAGAGAGAACTTCCAATAATTGAGGTGAAGCTCCTCTAGGGCTACAAGAACACAAATCTAGAAGATGGGGATGATTGCTTACTTGGATGACTTCCAAATGGAAAGAGTTAGCTCAAGTAGAGCCTCAATGTTGATGGATTTCTCTTCTAATAGTATCAATGGAGAGCTTGCAAGGTGGGGAAGAAGAAGATGAACTCCATTTCTTGATTGGTGTAAGGTTGATGTGGATTTGGAGATGGAAGAGTAAGAAAAAGAAAAAGAAATTGCTAGAAGAAACCCTAGGCAGCCTTCAATGGAGATTAGCTAGAAAGAGTAAAGTGAAAAATGGCTCTCCTTTTATAAGAAGTGGAGTTGGGCCCTGCCACTTATCAGACTAGTCGGGCTTAAAACATGAGTTTCTGGGCCTCAGATGAATTCGACGAAGCAGGGAAAAGTGATCGCCGAAATTTCTAGTTTCTAAAAAGTATATATTTGACTGGTTTCGGAGACATTGAAACTAGTGTCCAGATTTTGGCATAAAAAGACTATTTTGCCCCTAACATTAGAAAGGTAGGGTTTTAAGGTCTCGAACGGGGAAGAAATCATCACGAAAATTGTAGACATTAACGAGATAAGTAACATGAGGCTAAAACAAGAACCATCAGAATCTCGAATAATCCCGCAATCACACGCAAAGTCATTAAAAGAACCCCCAAAGGGTCCCACTAAATCAAGAAAACACTAAAAACTCCTCAAAGCTATTTAAAAGCTATTTTAATCCCAACTTAAATTAAAATCCACTAATCTCACTTAGAGTTAAAACACAACTTAATTAACACTAATCGAGGTCACTCGGGTCGGGGTTTTACGTCCACTACCCCTTAGGACATTTGGTCCTCCAAATTAAATTACGACTCACCTCAGGTAGCAGATGTAGTACTTCTTCTAGACCTGATCTCGTAGTTCTTACGTTGCTTCTTCCGGTCCATGGTTTTCCCAAAGCACTTTTTCCCAATGAATAGTTCGTGTCCTCAACTCTTGTTCTTTCGTATCGATGATCTGAACATGCTTCTCTACATAGGTTGCATCTTCTTGGATTTCCAAGGGTTCATGCCTGAGTACATGTGATGAATTGGGGGCGTGCTTCTTCAACATTGACACATGGAAGACATTGTGTACGCCGGATAACTCGGTTGGTAAGGCTAATCTATAAGCCACTTCACTAATCTTGCTCACAATGTCATACGGTCCGATGTTTCTCCTTGATAGCTTGCCTTTCTGCCCAAATCTCAAAGTTCCCCTAGTAGGTGATACATTTAAGAAAACCTTGTCTCCTTCTTTGAATTGTAAGGCCCTTTTGTGAGAGTCTGCATAGCTTTTCTTTCTACTCCGAGCAACTTTCAGACGTTCTTGGATCAACTTGACCTTGTCACTAGTCTCACTCACAATTGCCGGTCCATGGAAACTGCAAATACCAACTTCTTCCCAACACACAGGTGTTCTGCACCTTCTGCCATACAAAGCTTCAAATGGCGCTATTCTAATGCTTTAATGGTAGCAGTTGTTGTAAGCAAACTCGCACAACGGTAAAGTCTCATCCCATTGTGTCTTGAAATCTAACACCCAAGCACAGAGCATATCCTCAAGGGTCTGAATTGTCCTCTCTAATTGGCCATCTGTTTGCGGACGATAAGCCATACTGAACTGTAGCTTTGTACCAATGGATTCATGCAATGTCTTCCAAAATCTCGAGACGAATCTGCTGTTTTGTCAGATGCGATAGAAATTGGTTGTCCATGCCGACTGACAATCTCATTGACAAACAACTCTGCCAAAGGTTACATGTGCATCTTCTTCCCTGTCCTCATAGGAATGAAATGAGCTGACTTGGTGAGTCGGTCTACAATGACCCATATTGCATTGTTGCCTCTGCTGGTCCTTGGTAGTCCCGAAATAAAATCCATGGTAATGTGCTCCCATTTCCATTCCAGGATCTCTAGCAGTTGTAACAACCCTCGAGGCTTCTTTCGGAGCCCTTTTCCGAAACCGCTCAAATAATGCATTTGGGTCATGTTGCCTCTGATTGATGACAATAGCGGGGTGGGGTTGAACCGGTTCGGGCCTTCTCTGTAATACTTCTAGCAACTGCCTCTGCATATCTGCCAATTCTCTTACATGATCTTCCTCTCTTTTGAGCATTTGTTCTTGCAATCTAGCCTGAGTCTCATTGGCGTGATGCTGTTGGTCAAGCATTGCCTGCATCATTTGTTGGAATTGATTTGGCGTGTTGTTATCAACCCTATCCTCTTCAAGTGGCCCTGTGTGATCACTATTGCTTGCATAATGGTTGCCATTTACCGGTCTCTTACGAGGTGGCATGATGCTGCAAAACAAATTGTTAACACATAGTAATCAAATAAAGGGTCACACATTGCTCACACGATACTAGCTAACGAAAGATCTAACGGATCCTCTCCACGTCCTTAGGATTTCTAGTTTCTTTTAATTGCTTGAAACACGTCTCGCTCTGATACCAGTCTGTCGCGACCCCGGACCAGGAATCCGGGATCGGGACTAATAATGATGATGATAATAGTGGTGAGTGAATGGTTAATATATAGAGTGTGCCAACAAGGGCACACACTTATTTAATTTCCCACAGGTGTCCGCGGTGAGGATATCACAACTATATAAGAACCTTTCTATTAAGTGCGGAAGCGTGTAGCAAATCAAATGATCAATCCATCTCAAATCATAAAGATAATAACACGAGTATAGTACTGTATCAGAATGAGCAATGATCATTAGCATGTTACCCAAAAGTAAGTTAAAATTTATACAAAGATCATTTAATTACATTCCCCAAAAATTAAGGCCAACAAAGGCCAATACATCTCAAAATATAATCCCAAAAGTATGAGTTATCCACAATTCCCAAAATGAATCGCATCTCGACACAACCGAATGTCTAAATGACATCATCGGCGCGCCACTCAACTAACTATTGCGGTTCTCCGACCGCCTCCTCGTGCTCCTCCTCGGGATAACCAACAACGGGACCTGAGTACCAAAGAGTAGCCCAAACACGACGGTTTGGAAAATGGTAAAGTACAATGACAATATGATAATAAATGAATTTACCTTCAAAGCATTTAAAACCTGTTGAAATTACAATTTCTATAACGAGATAAAACATTTATTCCAAATACAAGTATGCATTATAAAACATGTACAGGTAACCAAGGAAACGAGAAACAAGCAAGATGGCAACCACACGAAGCTAAGTCCTCTGTCACTAACGTGACAGAGCAATAACTAGGCATTGATCTTAGTCACTCGAGGTGAGGAGAAACACTGGATCTTATAAATACATATACATATACTATACATGACCACGGTAACGAGCCGGACATCGGGGACCACAGTAGCAATCTGCGGCATTGGGACAAGACCACGGTAATCACCGGGTAGCGGGAACCAAACTGCAGCTGGCGGGACAAGAGGGGGATCTCCAAGTCGGTGGATCAGACCAACAAGGTTATCCAAGCTTAGTGGTGTCGACTAATAGGTCAAATAACAAATCGAGACATATGCAAGTAAATCAAGTACAATAAATAAACGGGCAAGACGGGGGTGCTCAAGGGCACACTGTCATTTCGTGTCGTGCAAAGCACTTCAAGACAAGTAACTATTTCAAGTGTACTTCAATGCTTTCGGGAAAACAAGACATGTAGTATAAATCTTGGGATCGATAAGGTACAATAAACAATTGAAATCTCATGACAAGTATCAGGGTTCAAAACTAGTTCAAGGTGAATAGGGATCCCGTATGTCAATACATATAAAACTTGGTACTCCTAGAGTTTGGGGACATTCCGGGCTCCTTATACACTTTGAATTTTCAAAACTTAGAATGACATCTTCATGATATAGTTTCTTTCTCAGATGACCTCATACAATGCCTAGTGAATCTCCTTTGACCGACAAAGCTCAGCGCTCGAGTGAACCGGAGAGTTCACTCGAGCAAGGAGCTCTCCGGAATGGTTGTCTGGGTAATTTCAGTTACCTTGCGGTCAGATGGCGGTTAGCCGCCGTTGGATTCGACAATTAGCCGCTGGATGACCGCAGTTGGCCTGACAGAAAAACAGGTTACTGGAATTGTAACCGAAATGGTTCGGTTGGCTGGCGGTTAGCCGCTGATATGTTCATCGGTTAGCCGCTAGCTGACCTTGAGGCTGACCGTATTTTCCGGTGGAAATGTTGCTCTCTGGAAAAGTAACCGAATGGGTCGGTTGGCTGGCGGTTAGCCGCTGGCTAACTATGAGGCTGACTGAGCTTTCAGGTGGAAAATATTGCTCTCGAGAAAAGTAACCGCGACTGTTCGGTTAGCTGGCGGTGACCGCTGGTTGACTGCTAGGTGCGGGAAACACCCACTGTGTTCAGATTTGAGCCATTTTCCTCCTCAAAACCACTCTCCTCACTTCCACTTAATCCTTACCATAAAACTGAGCTAAAAGCTCCTCCAATGCACTATCTACATTTCTCAACAACTCCAATATGGGTTCATTCCATCACTTCCTCCATTAACATCAAATCCCATCCAAATAAAGAAGAAGGAAACCATTTCACCATAGAGTTCATTTAGGACAAAACAAGAGGAAATTAAATGCCATTCACCAATACACTTATAAGTCATAAATGCACTACCAAACTCTATCATGAACATTTATTTCAAACCAAAGCAATAAATAGGCATGAGTGGAAAATACCAAAATCATTGAAAGCTTATAAAAAAAATGAAATCATCCACTTGCCTTGGTCTCTAACAAGCAAATCAAGCTCTAAGAAACCCTCCAAATCAATGGTCCAAGCTACAAGCAGAAACCTCAAAATAAAACCCTAAAAGAGTCAAAACAAGAAATAGAAAAGGAAACCTTACCATATGGAGATGAAGCTTCTCTAAGGCTAGAAGAATACAAATCTAGAAGAAGAGAAGGGTTACTTACTTGTAAGGTCCTCTAACGGCAAGAGTAAGCTCTATGAAGATCTTGGAATGGAGAGTTTTCTTCACAAATGGTATCAATAGAGAGCCATGGTGATGAGGAAGAAGATGATGACCTCCATTTTGATGTTGGTGCAAGATTAGTAGGAGGTTGAGATGGAGAGAGTAAGAAGAAGAAAAAAAGTTGCCAACAAACCCTAGAATCTCTTCTTGTGCTGGAAAAAGGAAAAATGAGGAAGATGGGTCTCCTTATATAAGCAAATGGAGATGGGTCCCACTACTTAAGACATTCAAAGGCTGAAATCTTGCCTTTTGGGGCTTCTAATGACTTCGACGAAGAAGAGAAAAGTAATCGTCGAAATATCTAGTTTCCAAAAAGTATATGTTTCGTGGGTTTCGGGAATATCAAGTTTTGGGTACAGATTTAGTGTACAATGACAGTTTTGCCCTCATGGCTATCAAATCACGTTTCGGTGTCTCGAGCGGGCACGGGATCAACATGAAGGTTGTAGGGATTACCAATACAAATAAAACGGGATTAAAACAATGAATACGAAAATCTTCGATAAATCCTCGAGCACATGCAAGGTCGTAAAGAAGGAACCCCCAAAGGGCCCCACTAACCACAAGAAATCAAAATTCCCCAAAACTATATCAAAAGCTATTCCAAACCCAACTTAGCCAAAATCACTAATCAAGCTTAGAACTAACACACGACTTAATTAACTCTAATCGGGTTAACTCAGGTCGGGGTCTTATTGTTAGGGATTTTGTATTTGCAATTTGATTGATGCATTAACATTTGAGCATCATTTGATTCACACACTTGCATTGATTTAGAAAATCTTGAAATCTTGATTTACACATGCATTGGTTTTTAGACTTGAAGAAATATTGTTTTGTGCATGTTTTCTTTTTAATCTTGGATGCATTTGTTTTAGAAAAGAGTTTTATCAAATCAAGCAAGCCATTGGTTTTAAAGTTTTGACTCTTTTTAGGCTTTTTATGTTTCATGTTTTTAAACCACTTAGTTTGATTTAAAACATGTTTCCAAGCTTGATTTAATGGCCAAAAAATCCTCTCCAAGAAAAACCTTCAAATTTGCAAAATATAGGATTTTTAGTCCCAAGGGGTCGAACTGCAGTGTGGCCGGTCGACCGGGTCCACACTGCAGGTCGACCGGGGCAAAGTGCCGTTGGCTCTTCCAACGGTCATTTTTCTAACCGTTTGAAGGCCAGGTCGACCGGGCACAGGGCCAGGTCGACCAGGCACTCGCAAAAACCCACTTTTTGGGTATAAAACCAAGTTCATTCCTTTTCAAAAGTTGGAGATTTTGAAAACTCTTTTGAGGTGCTTTGAGACAAAGAAAAGGGGATGAACTAAGAGAGACCAAAGAGTCATTTGGAGAGCTAAAACTTGGATTAATGAAGTTAAATCTCTAAGTAAGCTCTACCTCGATTAATCATAGTTTATATGCTTTGTTTAAGTTATTGGTAAATGATTTTGAGCATGATAACTATGATGTGTTGAATCCATTCTTCTCTTATTCTTTGATCTAATTAAGATTGATTTCTTCACTTTGTTTTCAATCCAAGTTGTTTTTAAATCTTCCTTAATCATGCTTAGCCTAAATCTTTGATTTCTTTTATATAGCATGATTCATTTTCTTGGTTGAAACATTACTTGTTGTTTTCATTCATTTAAACCTTAGTCAAATTTATTTGTTTTTGAAAAAAACATTGCACATGCATCACATGTTCTAAGTTAGTCATTTTCATACAACTTGTGAAGCTCTTGATTTTCATGTCATTAACAAGTTGATTTTCATACATGTGATTTGCATTAGACTTCAATCAAATATTTTATGAGCCTTAAACTTTGAAATGCTTTGAGCATATATTGATTGAGCCTTCCTTTTAAACTTGATTGAAGTTATCACACACACACATCATGAGCATACACATTTGCATTCATTTAGTGTTTGTGTGAGTTTGTTATTCACTTTCATATCCGCCTATTTTAGAGGCAAATACATTGAGCTTTAATTGTATCTCTTAGAGTGTTCTTTTGTGAAGACTCCTTCTTAGTGAAATCTTTATTTGTAAAGGTTATTACTTAGCCTAAGAAAAGCATTTTGTAAAGGTTATTGCTTAGCCTAAGAAAAGCATTGTGTAAAGGTTATTGCTTAGCCTAGAAAAGCATCTTGTAAAGGTTGTTGTTAAGCCTAGAAAAACAACATTGTAAGGGTTATTGCTTAGCCTATTGAAAAGCATAAATAGTGGAAATCCGGTGGGGTGATTGGATCACAAGCCGGTAGTGGACGTAGGCATTGAGGCCGAACCACTATAAACCTTTGTGTTGTGGTGTATGCTTGTGGTGATTGTTTATATTAGCTTTCGCATCTTGTTTGATTAATCATCACATGTGACTAGTTTATGTTAAGGAGTTAAAATTTGTCTTAATTGGTCACATTTTGTAGCTCACCCTATTCACCCCCCCCCCCCTCTAGGGTTAGGATCCCAGGACTTTCAATTGGTATCAGAGCCTCGTGCTCTATTTTAGAATCAAGTGTTTGGAACTCTTGATTAGGTGTAAAAACCTAGAGTCAAAACCCTAGAGTTGTGCTTACATGAAAATCATTAGAATGGATTCCACTATGATAGATAGTTTAGATTCTTTTGTAGATTCTTCTTGACCCCTCCTTCTTCCTTCTATTGGAGATTCAAACTCTGAAATTAATGAATCTCAATTTGATTTAAAAGAAGAAGAAAATGATTATAATGAAGATGACCTTCGATAAGCCTTTGAAGAATTATATGAATTATCCTTAAAGGTTGAGAAGAAAAATAATAAGTTAAGAGAAGAATCTAAAAATCTAAACAAACAATTAGTCTCTTCAAAAGATGAGCTTAGAGAGAAAGAAGAAGTCATTCAATGTCTAGACTCTAAGTTCATGATCTCTTTAAATAACCTATCTAATATCAAAGATGAACTAAATGAATTAAAGATAGGAAATGATGATCTTAAAAAGGAAAATTTAAAACTAAGATATCTATTAAAAAGGCAAGACAAAGATTTTATCAATTTAGAATCCAAGTTGACAATTTCCATGGAAAACATGTCAAATGTTCAAAGTAAGTTAAAAACCTTAGAACTTGGATCTAATGTTGCTAATGAACTTAAACTTGAATTAAAACTTGCCAATGAAGAGATAATCAAATATAAGGAAATTGAAAATGAACTATTAAAAGTCAAAAATGAAAATTCAATCCTTATAACCAAAGTCACTCAACTTGAAGGATATAAACAAAAGTATGAGTGCAAGTTTACCCAAAGTGAAGAGAGACTTGAAAAGTTATTTAAATTGGGTAAACCTCATGGAGATAGGACGGGTCTTGGTTTTAATAAGTATACTTCACATGACCCTAAATTCACCAACACATTTGTGAAAGGTGAGTCCTCTTTCTCTAGCACTCTTTCTCCTTTGCCCAAATCCAAATGTATTTATTGTGGCATTGAAGGGCATTTTAGGTTTGAGTGCAAACTAAGAAGAAGCCATGTGTCTAAACCCATCTTTGAACCCAGAAAGGTAGAATCTAAATCTATGAAGGGTAAGACACTAAAAAACAAAGAAGACTCCACAAAGATTAAACAAGTTAAATCAATTAAAATGGAGTCTCCTAAAATAGATTCTAAAAAGCTTAAACAAGTTAAACCAAGTTTAAAAGAATCTATAAACAAAAAGCTTCTCAACCTATCTCCCTTATATCAACCCATGAAAGAACTTTTAAAGAAAGTAACAAGGTTAAATTTAAAATTCAAAAGTCAAATAAAGGGAGAAAATAAGAATAAAAGGACAATGAAACAATCCCCTAAGAAACAAACTCACCAACATCAAAAGACTAATCACCAATCTAAGCTATATTTATTAAAATTTAAATGTCATGGTGATAAGTCTAAATTGAAAATATATCAAGTCAAATCTCCTATAGTTGGTGGGACTCCTAAAGTAGACCTCAAAGTTCAACCCTCTCAAGACCTTAGGTGGATTCCTAAAGTTAGATACTTAGACAAACCTTAAGGCCTTGAACTTCTTTGACCAGCCTATTCTTTATAGTTAAATCATATTGTTGGTCATGTTACATTTACATTTTGTTTTTTTATAGTTACATTTTTTTAAATGCATTGTTTCTTTATGATCAATTGATTTTGTCTTCATGCACCATTCTAGTTACATATCATGGTTTTCAAAATCTTTTGATTATAATTTCATCATGCTAGATTTGCTTTTTGCACACATTGAGTTACTTGACTTGCATTGCATTTCTTTACATGATCAATTGATTGTGATTTCAAAAGCTTTCATAGCTAGATTATTCATGATCAATTGTTGTTGAATCATTTGTGTAGATGTCTTGGTAAGATTATTTGAACAAATGATTTGAATCAATTTAAGTTTTTCCATGGATTTCTAAGTTATACTTTGATATGGAAAATCAATTTTTTTTTTTTAAATCAACTCGTATGTGTTTCATTTAAGTTATATCTTTTAAAAATACAATGTTGAAGATTGTTCTTCAAAGTCATTCTTTTATGCTTATTGTTGGATTTTGTTTATTGAAATGATTTGAAGATTGTATGATTGGAAATGCTCTAAAACATCATTAGTTATAATCATCAAAGCATGTTCCATGATTCTCATTTCCTTGTTCTTTTGGTTTCATCGTCTTAGAAATGGAAATGAATGTTGTTTGCATCCTTGCTTATTTGTTTACATTCGTTTTATATGCAAATGACTATTGGTTCCATGTATGGTTGTGATATTAGTTATATTTGTAGAAACCATACTAGAACCCAAATCCATCATTTATGCCTTCTAGTCATTTCTTTTTGGATGGTTATGATGTTGATTCATGTGTATTCTCTAAGTGATATCTTCCTTATACATGTTTCAACTTCATAGTAGTGATCTTGATCATATGAAACTCTTTGAAATTCATTCCTCATATTTCTATATGTTTGATGGATATCTTAGATGTCGAATTCATATGATTTTGACACTTTGAAAATTGCATGCATTTCCAAGATTATATCCTTTTGCATTGCAATTTATCTTGTTCATCACTATGCTCAATAGTTATATTATTTAAAGTGATGAATATCCTTTTATGATGCTTGATGGAATTTTGTGTTTGTCACATCCTTGCTTTTAATCATGTTGTCATATTCAATTGGTTTCATTTGGTATAACCTTCCATTGATTTCATATCCAATTGATGTCTTATCTTGTGAATGTGATAGACCTTGTGTACATTGGATTGAACTTGATAGTAATATATTTGTTCCATGTCACACTCCATTGGCATCATAATTTTCATGTTTGCCACCTCCCTTGCTCATATAGGTAAATCTCATGACCACCATGTTTATGTTTTCATAATCTTGGTTGGTTATTAGTTGAGGTTGGTTTCATGTTTGAATTTCATTTCACTCATCTTGCACATGATAGTCATATTTAATGATTGAATGAAATGATTTTCAAAACCTTCATAGCATATGTTCTTCATAGTTAAATTGATTGATGCTATGTTTAGTAAACCCCATTTCATCATGGATAGCTCTAATATGGATTTATCTTAATAGTTATATTCTTTATAACTCCATTTTAGAGTGATTGTTTTAATAGACTTATCTTTGAATCTCAATTGGTATTCTTTGTCTTTCCAATTGGTATCCATGATTGCTTTTCTCGTTGACCTTGCTCTCTTTTGGGTAATTTGATCATATTGTGCTTTATAGTTAAACTTGTCTAATCATTTCCTTGAAGTTGACCTTCAATTGGTTAAACCATCTTCTTCTTGAACCAAATAGTTATATCTTTGTCAAAGGTTTGACAAAAGGAGAGAATGGATTGAGGGGGAGTGTAAATCTTCATAGGAAGTATTAGTTTTGATCAAATTCACCTTGGATTAACTTTGAACCCTTAGACACTGCTTCCATACATGATAACCTGTTATGAATTTCATTTTCGATTTCTTTTGTTAACAGGTGCTACTAAAAGGTATTTTCCTTGTTTCATGTGTGTAGGTACCTTTGCAATTTAATGTCAAAGGGGGAGAGGGCATTCAAGTTCTCTAAAGGGGAAGAGAATGTCCAAGCTTCCTAAGGGGAGATATTGTATGATCTTCTACAGGGGGAGAGAATGCATATCTTGCCAAAGGGAGAGAGAGGCATGGTCAAAGGGGGAGAGATAATAGAAGAAAGAAAGCTTGGAGCTAAAGAAGATGCTTGGCCATAGAGAGGAAGATGAAAAGAAAGCTTGAAGATTGATCAAGCACCAAGCATCAAGAAGATTGAAGAAAAAGCCCAAGAGCCCAAGCTAAGAGAAGAAGCATCCAAGAAGATTTCAAGACTTGTCCAGCTTAAGGGGAGCTGAAGACTTGGTGTGTAATTTCAGTGATGAGTAAGTTGCCATCAAATTGCAAAGGGGGAGATTGTTAGGGATTTTGTATTTGCAATTTGATGGATGCATTAACATTTGAGCATCATTTGATTCACACACTTGCATTGATTTAGAAAATCTTGAAATCTTGATTTACACATGCATTGGTTTTTAGACTTGAAGAAATATTGTTTTGTGCATGTTTTGTTTTTAATCTTGGATGCATTTGTTTTAGAAAAGAGTTTTATCACATCAAGCAAGCCATTGGTTTTAAAGTTTTGAATCTTTTTAGGCTTTTTATGTTTCATGTTTTTAAACCACTTAGTTTGATTTAAAACATGTTTCCAAGCTTGATTTAATGTCCAAAAAATCCCCTCCAAGAAAAACCTTCAAAGTTGCAAAATATAGGATTTTTGGTCCCAGGGGGTCGACCTGCTGTATGGCCGGTCGACCGGTCCAGGAGACCCGTTCGACCGGCCACAATGTAGGTCGACCGGGGCAAAGTGCCGTTGGCTCTTCCAACGGTCATTTTTCTGACCGTTTGAAGGCCAGGTCGACCAGGCACTCGCAACAACCCACTTTTTGGGTATAAAACCAAGTTCATTCCTTTTCAAAAGTTGGAGATTTTGAAAACTCTTTTGAGGTGCTTTGAGACAAAGAAAAGGGGATGAACTAAGAGAGACCAAAGAGTCATTTGGAGAGCTAAAGCTTGGATTAATGAAGTTAAATCTCTAAGTAAGCTCTACCTCTCTTAATCATAGTTTATATGCTTTGTTTAAGTTATTGGTAAATGATTTTGAGCATGATAACTATAATGTGTTGAATCCATTCTTCTCTTATTCTTTCATCTAATTAAGATTGGATTCTTCACTTTGTTTTCAATCCAAGTTGTTTTTAAATCTCCTTAATCATGCTTAGCCTAAATCTTTGATTTCTTTTATATAGCATGATTCATTTTCTTGGTTGAAACATTACTTGTTGTTTTCATTCATTTAAACCTTAGTCAAATTTATTTGTTTTTGAAAACAACATTGCACATGCATCACATGTTCTAAGTTAGTCATTTTCATACAACTTGTGAAGCTCTTGATTTTCATGTCATTAACAGGTTGATTTTCATACATGTGATTTACATTAGACTTCAATCAAATTTTTTTTATGAGCCTTAAACTTTGAAATGCTTTGAGCATATATTGATTGAGCCTTCTTTTTAAACTTGATTGAAGTTATCACACACACACACACATCATGAGCATACACATTTGCATTCATTTAGTGTTTGTGTGAGTTTGTTATTCACTTTCATATCCGCCTATTTTAGAGGCAAATACATTGAGCTTTAATTGTATCTCTTAGAGTGTTCTTTTGTTAAGACACCTTCTTAGAGAAATCTTCATTTGTAAAGGTTATTGCTTAGCCTAAGAAAAACATTGTGTAAAGGTTATTGCTTAGCCTAGAAAAGCATCTTGTAAAGGTTGTTGTTAAGCCTAGAAAAACAACATTGTAAGGGTTATTGCTTATCCTATTGAAAAGCATAAATAGTAGAAATCCGGTGGGGTGATTGGATCACAAGCCGGTAGTGGACGTAGGCATTGAGGCCGAACCACTATAAACCTTTGTGTTGTGGTGTATATTTGTGGTGATTGTTTATATTAGCTTCCGCATCTTGTTTGATTAATCATCACATGTGACTAGTTTATGTTAAGGAGTTAAAATTTGTCTTAATTGGTCACATTTTGTAGCTCACCCTATTCACCCCCCCCCCCTCTAGGGTTAGGATCCCAGGACTTTCAATTGGTCGACCTGGGCTTCAACGGTCATAAAACTGACTGTTTGAAAAGAGCACAACGGCTCTTTATCCGGTCGGCCGCATGCGTGGCCGGTCGACCGGGTCCCCTGGGCCAGTCGACCGACCACACTGCGGGTCGACCCGGGCTTGGGACCAAAATTCCCTAAAATTGCATATTTCAAAGTATTTTCATGTGGGGACTTTTGGGCCATTAAATCAAGCTTGGAATCATGATTTAAATCAAACTAAGAGGGTTAAAATCATGACACATAAAAAGCGTAAAAGGATTTGAAAGATTTAAAACAAAGGCTAGCTTGAATTGGTAAAACTTCTTTTCAAAACAAATTGCATCCAAGTTTAAAATCAGACCATGCATAAATCAATATTTCAACAAGTCTAAAAACCAATGCATGCGTAAATCAAGATTTCAAGATTTTCTAAATCAAAGCATGTGTGAAAATTCAAATGATGCTAAAATGTTAATGCATCCATCAAATTGTAATACACAAAATTCCCATTATGTTGTGGGGGACGCTGATTCGGATTCTGTCCCTATTGACGAGCCAGCTGCTGCTGTTGTGGTCTATACTATTACTGTGGTGCTTGTTGCTGAGGTGGCCTTGCATTTTGAGGTGGTACTGGACACTGTGCTCCCTGCTGTTGCTGATTCTACATATTCGGTCTTGGACAGTCCCTCATCTGATGGTTCATCGAACCACACCTGAAGCTTGCTTCTGTAATGGTACGACACTGGGTACTCTGATGATTCTTCCCAGAGTGGATACAAACCACTTGATTCTGAACATTCTACTCTGGCCTCTGTCTCTTGTTTTGATGATTCCTCTACTGATAGTTCTGCTAATGAGCTTGTCCCTTTTCCTGAACTCTGAGGATTTTGTTATGAAAGTTCTCAAATCTATAGGCCCTCTTGACAGCCTCGTCAAAGGTTGCGGGTGGTACAACTCTGGTAGCATCTCTCTCAATGATGGGGTTAAGTCCTTCAAGGAACTTAGCAATCTTCTTCTGAACTGTGTTTACTAACTCCGGAGCATATCTTGACAACCTTTCAAATTTTGTGAGGTACTCTAGGACTGTCATGTTGCCTTGGACAAGTTGCTGGAACTCTATTGCCTTCTGCCTCTTGACATGGGTGGGTACATATTTGTCACCAAACTGTCTCTTGAAACTAGCCCAAGCCACTGCATCTGCCATGGTCCTATACTCTTCTCTGACCGTTTTCCACCATATGTCTGCCAAACCGGTAAACAGAGACGCTGCCAGTTTCACTTGTTCTCCTCCCGTGCATCCGAAGACTTCAAAGATATTCTCCATGTGTTCTAGCTAATCATCTGCAGCCAGGGGATCATCTGTCCCAACAAACTCTTTCGGAGCTCTCTTCCGAAACAGCTCAAACAAGGCATTTGGGTCATGTTCCCTTTGATTTATAACGATCTGTGGGCCTGCTGGTTGAGCTGGAACCGATTCAAGTCTCCTTTCTAAGACCTCTAGCAACTGCCTCTGCTTCTATGCCAACCCTCTGGCATGATCCTCATCCTTCCTAAGCATTTGTTCTTGTAACCTTGCCTAGTTTTCGTTGGCCTGACTCTGCTGATCAAGCATTGCCCGCATCATCTGTTGGAACTGATTCTTTATGGTGTTGTCAACAATATCTTCCTCAACTGGCCATGTATGATCACTATTGCTTGCAATGGGATTGTCGTTTATCGGTCTCTTACGAGCTGGCATAATGCTGCAAAACAAGATGTTAGCACATAATAATCAAATAAAGGGTCACACATTGCCCACATGATTCTAGCTAACGAAAGAATATAACGAATCTTCGCCACATCCTTAGGATTTCTAATTTCTTTTAATTTTTTGAAACACGACTCGCTTTGATACCAGTCTGTCGCAATCCCGAACCGGGTTACCGACCTAATCCAGGATCGGGACTAAGTAATGTGTCGATGTGTGGTGATAAGATGCACGCATTTATTTAATTTCCCACAAGTGTCCGCGGTGAGGATATCACAACAACATAATACATTTTTGTTTAACTGTGGAAGCATGTAGCAAATCAAACTGATAATTCATTTCGAAAACCACAAGACTGATAACATATGTATATAACTTGATGTCAGAGTGAGCAATGATCATTAGCATTTTCCAAAAGTAATTGTTAGAGGTTTTACGAAAGATCATTAATTAACATCCCAAAAATAAAGGCCAACAAAGGCCAGTACAATCCAAAATGATCCCTAAAAAGAATGAGTTAGACATTTCCCCAAAATGTTACGTCTCTCGCGACAACCGAATGTCTAAATGACATCATCAACATGCCACTCAACTAAACATTGCAGTTCACCGACCGCCTCCTCAAGCTCCATCTCGGGATAAACAACACCTGGACCTGAGTACCAAAGAAAAGGATCAGACACGACGGTTTGGCAGGCAGGTGAAAAGATATAACAATATATAATAAATGAAATACCTTGGAAAACATTTAAACTTGTTTAAACAATAAGTTCCATCAAAGAAAAGGATCATTTATTGGAAAACAAATATGCAGTATAAAACATGTAAGGTATCAAAGGAATTGAGAAACAATCAAAATGGCAACCACACAAAGCTAAGTCCTCTATCACCGAAGCAACAAGAGCATATTAGGGCGTTGATCTTAGTCACACGAGGCGAGGAGATTCAACGAAATATACATATACAATATAAATATACGAGATGGGACCACGGTAGCGAGCCGGGTATCGAGAACCACAGTAGCAAGCTGGGTATCGGGACGGAACCACGGTAATAAACTAGGCATCGGGGTCCAAACTGCAGCTAGGGGGACGGGAGGGGGATCTCCAAGTTGGATCAAACCGACAAGGTCATCCAAGCTTAGTGATGCCGACTCATAGGTTATATACGAGAAATCGGGACATGTATAAAATACATATGATGCAATTGTATAAATGGGCGGGACATGAGTGCTCGAAGGCACAAATATCACTTTGTTTCAGGTAGTTCATGACGGGCTTGCTAAGTGCTAAAATACAATTTCAGTGTTTTCGAGGATTACAAATCATATAGTATAAATTTTGGGAAGTGCACATAAAAAATTCGGGAACAATAGAACATCATCGGATTTTAATCTTTCCTGGGCAGAGCGTCGGGGTTCAAGATTTAATTCAATGTGAAGAGGGGTCCCGTATGCCGAATTCAATATAAACTTTGTAGTCCTTGAGGTTAGAAGACATTCCGAGCATCCTATTCACATTGATAATTCGAGAGTCCTCAACATATTTCTGGGATGAGATTTTCTCTCTAAATTCCCTAACTGTCCTTCCTAACCATTTCATGAACATATAGTTCGAAACAGTTCTATTCTTCCTTCTCAATTCCCAACATTTTCTGTGAGGTCGGTCACCTGTTGGTCACCAGGTGACTAGCCGCCTAGGCCAGGTCGGCTAGCCGACTGGTCATCACTTGGTGACCGCCCCTATAGAAATCAAAACTTCACCTTACTGATATGGTGACCGCCTACTGACCGCCCAGTTAGCGGGCAGTGCAGATTTTTGAATTGATTTCAGCCCCTTTTTCCTCCAAAACATTTCTCCTATAATCCTCATCATTCCCTGCAATAAAATGAGCTCAAAATCTCTCCATCATTCAACACTAACATTCTCATCATTCAAATCTCTCCCAAACACCTCCATTCTTTTCACATTCAATCACCATGAGAGGAAAGAAATCCAACATTTACAAGAATTCATTTGTACCAAAATCAAATATGAAATAAAAGTCAAATGAGTCAATATTATTAAGAGTTAAACAACTAACAAGATTCATTCATGAACATTTGTTTCAAAATCAATGCAAGTCAATGAATAGTGAAATCATCTACATTGTTAAAAAAAATCATTTAATGCTCAAAATAACTATTCATCCAATTGCGTTGGGTCTAAGCTCGCAAATTGATCTTCTAATCACTCTCTTAAGCTCAAAATCACCAACCTCTACAAAAACCCCCAAACGCAACTCATTACAAACCCTAAATAGCAAAAACAAAGGGATAGGAAGAGAGAACTTCCAATAATGGAGGTGAAGCTCCTCTAGAGCTACAAGAACACTAATCTAGAAGATGGGGGTGATTGCTTACTTGCATGACTTCCAAGTGGAAAGAGTTAGCTCAAGGAGAGCCTCAATGTTGATGGATTTCTCTTCCAAGAGTATCAATGGAGAGCTTGCTGTAAGTCCTGGGGATCCGAACCCTAGAGGGGGGGGGGTGAATAGGGTGAGCTTCATTTATGACCAATTTTAACCAATTTTAACTTCTTTAAAACAAACTAGTCACATGTGATGATTAATCATACAAGATGCGGAAGCTAACAAAAGAATCGCCACAAAGCAATCACCATCACACAAGGATTTATAGTGGTTCGGCCTCAATGCCTACATCCACTACCGGCTTGTGAACCAACACCCCACCGGATTTCCACTATTTATACTTTTCAATAGGCTAAGCAATAACCTTTACAATATGCTTTTCAAGGCTAAGCAATAACCTTTACAATGATGTTTTTCAAGGCTTAACATCAACCTATACATGATGCTTTTATAGGCTAAGCAATAACCTCTACAATGATGTTTTTCAAGGCTTAACATCAACCTATACATGATGCTTTTATAGGCTAAGCAATAACCTCTTCAACCACAAGGTTGGTTATCTCACTAATTTAGTGTCTATAATACACTTGATGGAGATTCAATTAAGCTCATTACATTTGCCTCTAAAATAGGCGGATAAGAAAATGAAAATCTAATACACACACACACTATGAATGCAAAGATGAAAGTACATGATGTGTGTGTGTGATGTCCTCAATCATTTTGAAAATGAAAGCTCATAAATGTATGCCTAAGGCTTTTGAAAGTTTTAGCTCATAAAACATTTATGATTGAGGAAGGAATGCAAGTCACATGTTAAAAGTAACAACTTGTTAATGATGTCAAAGATTCACAAGTTGTATGAAATTAATTAGCTCCAAACATGTGATGCATAGGGATGTCAATCAAATCAACAATGTAGCTCATAAAACATAAAAATAGATTTGATTGAAATTAGGGGACAAATCATATGTAATTATAAATACAACTTGAATATGATATACCAATCAATGCAAAGCAAGTTGTAAAACTTTAAAACAAATTCACATATGATTTGTAAAGATATTGAATCCACAACATAAGATTTATTTTGAAAGAGATTTTCTTATGATGAAAAACAACACCCAAAGATTCAACCAAGTATATGAATCATGTTACATATAATTTCAAAGATTCTTTCATTAACATGATCTACTTAGATTTACCAAATAAAGTACTACTTGGATTGAATCAATGGTGATACATCCAAAACAATAGATCAATTCAAAATATAAAACATGCTAAGGATACAACACATCATAGGTTAACATGCTACTAAAGATTTATCAAAGATAAAACAAAACATGAAAACATATGATTTGTAAAGAAGTTGAATCCAAAACATAAGATAGTTTGGAAAGTGATTTTCTTATGTTGGAAAACAACAACCAAAGATTCAACCAAGTATATGGATCATGTTACATCTAATTTCAAAGATGTTTCCATTAACATGATCTACTTAGATTTACCAAAGATAAAGTACTACTTGGATTGAATCAATGGTGATGTATCCAAAACAATAAATCAATTCAAAACATAAAACATGTTAAGGATACAACACAACATAGTTTCTCATGCTACAAATGATTTACCAAAAATAAAACAAAGCATGAAAACATATGATTAAGGAAAATAGAGCCTACTTGGTGATTTAACTTCATTAATCCAGGCTTTAGCTTTCCTAATGATCCCCTTCATCCCTTAGTTCATTTCCCTTGTATTTGCCTCAAAACCCCTCAAGGAGGGCCTTAAAATTCCCGACTTTTGGCAATGGAAAAAACTCATTTTTATAGAGAAAAATGCCCAACGGCTAGTCCCAGGTCGACCTGCCCACAGGGGGGGTCGACCTGCTACACACAACGGTCAAATTTCTGACCGTTGGTGCTCCAGGACCCAGACAACCTGCAGTGTGGCAGGTCGACCTGGGTCCCTAGGCAGGTCGACCTGCCACACTGCAGGTTGACTGCCTGGGACCAAAAATTCCCAATTTTGCATATTTGAAGGTTTTTCTTGGGGGAACTTTTTGGGCCATTTAATCAAGCTTTAAAACATATTTTAAATCATTCTAAGGGTTTTAAAACATGAACCATAAAAAGCCTAAAACATTTTGAAAGATTTAAAACTCATAGGCTAGCTTGATTTTCTAAAACTCTTTTCAAATCAAATGCATTCAAGATTAAAAACAAAACATGCATAAATCAAAACTTTTACAACTCTTAAAAACAATGCATGTTTAAAACAAGATTTCAAGTTTTTATAAATCAATGCATATGTGTGCAAATCAAATGATGCTAGAATGATTATGCATCCATCAAATTACAATCTACAAAATTCCTAACACTTGCAATGTGGGGACGAAGAAGATGACCTCCATTTCTTGATTGGTGAAAGGTTGATGTGGATTTGGAGTTGGAAGAGTAAGAAGAAGAAGAAGAACTTGCGAAGATTAGGTAGAAAAAGTAAAGTGAAAAAGGGCTCTCCTTTTATCAGAAGTGGAGTTGGGCCCTACCACTTATCAAACTAGTCGGGCTTAAAACATGAATTTCTGGGGCCTCGGATGAATTCGACGAAAAAGGAAAAAGTAATCACTGAAATTTCTAGTTTCTAAAAAGTATATATTTCACGGGTTTCGGAGACATTGAAAATATTGTCAGATTTTGGTGTAAAAATACTATTTTTCCCCTAATATTAGAAAAGTATGGTTTTGAGGTCTCGAACGGGGACGAGGTCATCACGAAAATTGTAGAGATTAACGAGATAAGTAAAATAAGGCTAAAATAAGAATCATCGGAATCTCGAATAATCCCCCAGTCACACACAAAGTCACTAAAAGAACCCCCAAAAGGGTCCCACTAAATCAAGAAGGCACTAAAAACTCCCCAAAGCTATTTAAAAGCTATTCTAGTCTCAACTTAAGTTAAAATCCACTAATGTCACTTAAAGCTAAATCACAACTTAATTAATGCTAATCGAGGTCACTCGGGTCGGGGTCTTACAGTCGGGATCCTCATTTTCGATGTAAAATTTAAATAGCATATATAGATGAATGGAGATTTCCCCAAGCTAAAACGCCTTCTCCTATCGCAGGGGTCGAAATTCACATCCAACAGGTAATTTTTGGTATTCCTATTTAATGACTAAAGTATCCTCAAATGAGTGGTTGTTAATAAAAGATCTTAAGGGCAATAAATGTAGGCTATTTATAATGACAAAAGTACCCATTTTTACTTGGTTTATAATAAAGGAGGCCAAGGTCATTTAAGTTGAATTTCCAAAAATGAGGAACAATGTGTGATTGGAAGGACTAGAGTGCCCTCATATAATTAATTGGCTAATGGGTTAGGCCATGGGTAGTTGGGTCATTCTAAGGTTAATTGCACAAATATCTAAGGAAAGCCCATCTATAATTAGAATTACAACTAAAGCCTCTAATTAGCTAATTACTTCTAGGGAATCCAATTAAACTTCTAGTGGAACTATTAACCTCACAAGGGTCTTAACCCTATAAACTAAGCTTAATTAATGAGAATTCACTACAAGAAACCGCACTTTCAGCGACGGATTTTTTTGTCGCCAAAAGTCACTAAAACGTCGGTAAAACACTTTACCGACGAAAATATTTTCGTCGGCCAGACGTCGATAACAAATGGTGGACAAAACCTTTTACCGACAAAATATATTTTCATGGGGAAAAATTATATTTTTACCGACGCTTATTGGACTTTTCCCGACATTTTTTTTGTCGGTAAAATTATATTGAAAAACAAATATATTAAAAAAAAAAAAAATACTTTTACCGACGAAAACAAAACGTCGGTAAAAGTATAGTATTTATTTTTATTTTTAAAAATACTTTTACCAACGTTTTTTTTCGTCGGCAAAAGTATTTTATTTTTTTTAAAAAAAATATTTATTTACAATATACTTTTATCAACGAAAAAAAAAGTTGGTAAAAGTATTTTTTAAAAATAAAAAAAATAATATACTTTTACCGACGAAAAAAAACATCGGTAAAAGTATTTTTTAAAAACAAAAAAAATAATATACTTTTGCCGACGAAAAAAACGTCTGGAAAAGTATTTTTAAAAAATAAAAATAAGTAATATACTTTTACCGATGAAAAAAAAGTCGGTAAAAGTAATTTTAAAAAATAAAAAAATAATATACTTTTGCCGACGAAAAAAAACATCGGTAAAAGTATTTTTAAATAATAAAAATAAATAATATACTTTTACCGACGAAAAAAGCGTCGGTAAAAGTATTTTATTTTTTTCAATATAATTTTCCTGTAAACCTGTTTATGAACTTGTATCAAAAGATAAACATGTTCATGTACTTGTATCAAAAGATAAACCTGTTCATTTACCTATATTCAATATAAAAAATACATGCAAACAACCATCGCCATTTTTCATCAAATCATTCATCTCATTAAACAAATATTACAATCAATAATGATACAGTCCCATATAAATGTCCAATATACATATACAAATAGACTAAAAAGAATAAAACACATTTAGCTAGTCTGCAACCGACCCCAAAGCCTCCATCAATCTGCAATGACAAAAACAACATTAGAATCTTCTCAATGAATTAAATTATAAATAAAAGAAAAACATATATATATATATAAATCTTTTCCTAAGTTTTTCTGCGGCCTGTTTTCCAGCCTTAAGTGTTGAGATTCAGGCGGTTTTTTATTTTCCCGAGGGCCGTTTCCCATTCCGGACCCTCGGCGGGCCGTTTTCGAGCTTAAGTGTTGGAAAATCCGATGTTTTTGCTTCTAATTCTCTAACCGGGAGTCTTATTTGCAAACCGTCAAATCCTACAATTTAATCTACCCTCAAGCGAAGTGCTCGTGCCGGTTTCCAATTTTTCCGGGGGTCGTTTCCCATTCCGGACTCCCGGCGGGCCGTTTTCGAGTCTAAGTGTTGGAAAATCCGATGTTTTCGCTTCTAATTCTCTAACCGAGAGTCCTATTTGCTAACCGTCAGTTCCTACAAGTTACTCTACCCTCGAGCGAAGTGCTCGTGCTGGTTTTTTTTTTCGAGAGCTGTTTCCCGTTCTGGACCCCTGATGGGCCGTTTTCGAGCCTAAGTGTTGGAAAATCCTATGTTTTCGCTTCTAATTCTCTAACCAGGAGTTCTATTTGCGAACCGTCAGTTCATACAAGTTACTTTACCCTCGAGCGAAGTGTTCGTCATCGTTTTCAATTTTTCCGGGGGCCATTTCGCGTTCCGAACCCCCGGCGGGCCGTTTTCGAGCTTATGTGTAGGAAAATTCGATGTTTTCGCTTCTAAATTACTAACCGAGAGTCCTATTTGCGAACCGTCAGTTCCTACAAGTCACTCTACCCTTGAGCAAAGTGCTCGTGCCGGTTTTCGATTTTTCCGGGGATCGTTTCGCGTTCCGGACCCCCGGCGGGCCGTTTTTTAGCCTAAGTGTTGGAAAATCTGATGTTTTCACTTCTAAATCACTAACCGGGAGTCCTATTTATGAACTGTCAGTTCCTACAAGTGACTCTACCCTCGAGTCAGGTGCTTGTGCCAGTTTTCGATTTTTCTGGGGGCCGGTTCCTATTCCGGACCCCCGACGAGCCGTTTTCGAGCCTAAGTGTTGGAAAACCCGATGTTTTCGCTTCTAATTCACTAACCAGGAGTCCTATTTGTGAACCGTCATTTCGTATAAGTCACTCTACCCTTGAGCCAGGTGCTCATGCCAGTTTCGGATTTTTCCGAGGGTCGGTTCTTTTTCGGACCCCCAACAGGCTGTTTTCGACCCTAAGTGTTGGAAAATCCGATGTTTTCGCTTCTAAATCACTAACCGGGAGTCCTATTTGTGAACCATCAGTTCCTACAAGTCACTCTACCCTCGAGCCAAGTGCTCGTGCCGATTTTTTATTTTTCAGGGGCCGATTCCCATTCCGGACCCCTGGCGGGCCGTTTTTGAGCCTAACTGTTGGAAAATTCGATGTTTTCGCTTATAATTCTCTAACCGAGAGTCCTATTTGGATAGGTGGTAACTATGATTTGAGATTGCTAAGGCCCAGCAGACGATCCTTTACAGGTGATGTGAAAGAATAACGCTCGACTAATACATTCCCATACTCGCTACATACTCTCTTTAGGGACCTGACATCTCCATTCCGATCTACACAATCAACTCATGAATGTGAAAGCAACGCATTATATGTCAGTAAAAAACAATTTCCAAACTTGTAAATGTCAGACAAATTTTTACAAAAAACAGAACTTAAGGGTCAAGAAATCAAAAATAAAAAATCAGATTCCTCTTCAGGTGAAATTACCAACATCATATAGGAAAAGTACCCAAGAACATTTACCTTCAAGTAGGAGCTACCTTCAAGTTAGTGTTAGGAATTCTGTGTATTGCAATTTGATGGATGCATTAGCATATTAGCACCATTTGAATTTTCACACTTGCATTGATTTAGAAAATCTTGAAATCTTGATTTTGACATGCATTGGTTTTTAGATTTGTAAAAGTATTGATTTATGCATGTTTTGTTTTTAAAACTTGAATGCAAGGAGTTTTAAAAAGAAGTTTTAGAAATAAAGCAAGCCTATGTTTTATTTCTTTCTAATCATTTTAGGCTTTTTATGTTTCATGTTTTTAAACATCTTAGTTTGATTTAAAACATATTTCCAAGCTTGATTTAATGGCCCAAAAGTTCCCAAGAGAAATCACTTTGAAAAACACTTTTTTAGGGGATTTTGGTCCCAGGCCAGAAACGCAGTGTACCAGGTCGACCGAGCCAGGCCCAGGTCGACCGGGTAAAGAGCCGTTGGCTCCTCTGTCAATTGGTCAGTTTTATGACCATTGTGAAGGCCAGGTCGACCGGTGACTAGCCGTTGGGCTGTTTTGGGCTATAAAATGAAGTTCATTCCTTTGTCAAAGTTGGAAATTTTTAAGCCATCTTTGAGGAGTTTGGAGACAAGACAAAGGGGGTGAACTAAGAGAGACTAAAGAGTCATTTGGAGAGCTAAAGCTTGGATTAATGAAGTTAAATCTCTAAGTAAGCTCTACCTCTCTTAATCATATGTTACATGCTTTGTTTAAATTATTGGTAAATGATTTTTAGCATGATAACTATGATGTGTTGAATCCATTCTTCTCTTAATCTTTGATCTAATTAAGATTGGATTCTTCACTTTGTTTTCAAACCAAGTTTTGATTTAAAATCTTCATTAATCATGCTTAGCCTAAATCTTTGATTTCTTTTAGCATGATTCATTTTCTTGGTTGAAACTCAATTTGTTGTTTTCATTCATTTAAACTTTAGTTAAATTAATTTGGTTTTGAAAACTGAAAGTTCCTGCTATACTGATCTGAACTTGGACTTCCATGGCTGATTTGGTTTTTCAAGTTTTTAAAACAAGAACACAGATCTGATTTTCCAGCCATGAAACATGCATAAAAACTCCATGAAATCATGATCAACATGTGTATAATGCAAGGAGATGATAGAGGACTAATACCTTGATGATATGAATGCCTCAAATCTCTGAAAAGAAAGCCTTCAAAGGTCTGAACTCAGCCTGCAATCAGCAATGTATGTTGCAGGAATTTCTGCAATAGCTTCTCCTTTGATCTTCTCTTCTATTCCACAACCTAATCTGATTGGCTTTGATTGTGGGATCAGAATATGGATTCCAAGAAGGGTTTTCTGAATCTACAATTTGTGGAAAAAGCCCAGGACCTGATCTCCTCTCTCCAATGAAGAAGAAGAAGGCAACAATGGGCTGGGCGTGAGTTCCTCTCTTGTCTCTTGGGCGGCCAATGGAGCTACAAGAACAATCCACGCCTAGGGTTTTTATTCCAGCACTTGTTCCTTCCTTGTTACACGCCTAGGGTAGGGAGGAGTATATTTATAAAGATTAGATTCCTTTAAGAGTTCTCTCTCTAATAGGAATCATCATCCCATAAAATAAGGAACCAGCCACCTTAGTTGTGCAACACTTTCTAATTTAAAGATACTAAAAATTAGTAAACTTTAATTATAGGAACTCTTACCCAAAGAGGAGTTCTTCCTTCCAAGTAAAGATACCTAGTTAAACTTGGAAACCTCACACAAGGGGCTCCCCACATGGCTGGCCCATAAGATAGATAAACACACCATGGCCCACTAGTTAATAATTTAGCTAGAGTTCATGTATGCCATCAAAAGCCTATTTGAATTTAAACTCAAAATTATTCTTCCACAAAATTAATTCAACCACATATCATCTAATTAAATTAGGAAACCATGCCAATATAGGAAGGTGGCTAGAAGAGGGACCAAAAGACATATTTTCCCTTGGCTCCCAAAATGACCAAAATGTCCATGCTAACCCCATAGCAACATTAAGATCATTTTAACCCTAACTCATTCCACTAGAGAGTTATGGTTGCACTCCAGGGACAAATATTAAATTGCAAATTAAGCTCATCATAAACTGACGATTGTCTTTGACCTACCAAGTACAATGACCACAATGCCCCTCTATGTAACATCCATAATCAAGTAGGTTAACCGATGTACTATCTACCTTCTTGATTACATCCCATCCTTAGAACTTCATACCCTTGACTTAATCATCATCCGGATATCATTCTCTTGATCCAGGGAGCGACCTACAAGTTCAATATCCATATGGAACATCCATATACTAAGATCTTAGATTCTGATGATTAATCGGATATTCTAAGGGGACGATCATTCCATCACACGATGGCATAGATTCCATATTGCATTTGCACGTCCCAACTAATCAAGCCCGAGCACCCAAGACACAGAGCTGTTGACCCATGAACAGGATCTCACCCATAGTGAATTAAAGCACAAGAACTTGACTTCGTCAGTTCATCCACAAATGCTCAAGATTAAGAGCACTGGTCACTCAGTAGCAAGAGGTGATTTGATCTCTCTCAGTGATAGTACTATTTTAGAGATCACACCTACAAGTGGTCCTGTTCAATGCATGGCACATGCACTAATGAGATAAATCCAGAAAGTCCTCCGTGACTAAGGTAAGTCACCCTGAATATAGGAGAGTATCTCATTATAACTTATACCAAGATGAAGTGCCCAACTCCATCTCTCAGTTATGAACAAGTTTATTGTTTCAAGTGTCCATGACTCAGACCTTACTGTGTGTAGCCACTACACACCTAAGTCATTTACTAGAAAACAATGGGCCTTACACAACCATACATATACACAAGTAATAAGAGAAAGCTGTCATTCTATTAAATAACCAATAAATATCCAGTAACAGAGATGTGAGTGCAGTCAGTGGGCTTTAGGGCATACACCAATCCCAACAAAAACAACATTGCACATGCATCAGATGTTCTAAGTTAGTCATTTTCATACAACTTGTGAGTCTTTGATTTTCATGTCATTTACAAGTTGTTTCTCATACATGTGATGTGCATTAAACTTCAATCAAATCTTTTATATGCCTTAAACTTTGAAATGCTTTGAGCATATATTTGAATGAGCCTTCTTTTTAAACTTGATTGAAGTTATCACACACACACATCATGAGCATACACATTTGCATTCATATAGTGTTTGTGTGAGTTGATTTACACTTTCATATTAGCCTATTTAAGAGGCAACATCATGGAGTTTAAATCGTATCTCTTAGAGTGATCTTTTGTGAAGACACCTTCTTAGAGAAATCTTTCTTTTGTAAAGGTTATTGCTTAGCCTAATAAAAGCATTGTGTAAAGGTTATTGCTTAGCCTTGAAAAGCATCTTGTAAAGGTTGTTGTTGAGCCTAGAAAAACAACATTGTAAAGGTTATTGCTTTGCCTAGTAAAAAGCATACTTAGTGGAAATCCAGTGGGGTGATTGGATCACAAGCCGGTAGTGGACGTAGGCATTGAGGCCGAACCACTATAAACCTTTATGTTGTAGTGCTTGCTTTTGTGGTGATTGTTTATAGGTTCCGCATCTTGTTTGATTAATCATCACTTGTGACTAGTTTATGTTAAGAATTTAAAATTTGTCATAATTGGTCACATATTGTAGCTCACTATTCACACCCCCCCCCCCAAAAGATCCCAAGACTTTCAGTTAGTACCAACTAAACTCCCATTTAAGTGTGACATGGTAGGAGAGCGTGGAGGAGAAAGTGGGCTTGTTATTGTCTTTGCTGGAGAGGCCATTGAATCAAACTTCTGCTGCACAAACAAACACGAGAAACCAAAACAATTCATTTTCCGAGTTCTCAAGGCCACAAAGCAAACAAATGGAATCTTTAGTACAGACTTAGGAGCCACAGATGTTCACTGCACCTCTAGATAAACTTCCAGTACCAAGTAAATTATCTTCCTCATCAACAAATACTCGTTCATCTATGTCATCCTTGATTGCATTATCCTAATCCTTCTCAAGAGCCCATAAACTCGATAACAATGATTCCCCCTCTAACAAGTCTTCAAAATAGATTAAACCATCTGCACCCAAAAAAGTTAAAAGATTTATTAGTACTTTAGATAAACAAATTTTGCATGCATTTAGGAACATAAATTCAATGACAGGTTTTACAGAGCATATCAAAGTTCGCATTTCCAACCTCACAATGCAATTAAAAAAGAGATGAAGAAATACCTTCTCAAATGCAATAATCAAGTTGTCTCTTGCTGTAGAGAAAGGACTATCCACTGCCAAACTCTGAAAGGGAGAGAAAATGCAAACAAAGTAGTATTTCTAAAAATTGGCAGATTCATGGTTCAAACAGGAAATGATGCTAAGCCAAAATGCTAGTGCTGGGACAAAAAGAAGGTGATCAATGATGTTTGAGAGAGACAGACAAAGTAGTATATATGGATAGACATGTGCATGTAGAGAGAGAAAGAGGGAGATACCTAATGATGAGGATTCCCATTTGATGGCCAAAGAGAAGTTGCATGTATGTAGTAACTCGATGCAGCAGCATAATCACGAGTAGCATAGTCCCCCTCACCATATAGACCTTTGTAACGAGCAAGATCACCGAAGTATATTAGACAACGATGACAAGATACCAAGCCTTTTGTCATCTCAGCAGATTTCTTCACATCTTTAGACAGAACAATTTGATTCTCTAAACCCTCAGAAAAATATCCAAGTGGCAGCCCATATTTTGCCCTTATTTTCAAACTCAGGTCATGATAAAATCCAGTTGCTTCTGAAAGGAAGCCTTTGAAAACAGAGCGTATCTTTTTTATTCGATCAGGTCGAACCACACAGAAAGGATGATGGCTTCCTATTTGCTGAATTGATATGGCTATAAGGGACAGAAAGACCAGTCATAATAATGCCATAATATTCTCTAGTCTTTTAAGCATTACCGAATCTGTATTGGCATGTCCATTAGTGTTAAACAGTTAAAAGGGAACTTGCTTTATCTTTGGTATTTACAAGACTTGGAATCCAAGTTTTCTTAAATAATGAAAACCAAAACATTATATTGTTAATTGCATGAATCAAGTGGGGCTCATATATGAACATTTGGGAATCAAAATCAGAACTCATAGAATAATAGCAAATATGCTGAAAATAACATAGATGCTTTCTAACTTTTCTATAAAATGTAAGAAGTTAATGAACTGTTTCTTCAGCAGAGATGGTTTTTACTTGTATGCAAATATCCACTCAGATTGCAAGTCTGTCAACAACGACCCATTCATAGCAGAAAAAGTGAGGGTTTTGTTTGGGAGGGTGGTGTTTGTGTTAGGTGGGTGGGAAACCCTGAGAAGAATGTAGGTTTTTTTAACAAGGCACCTATATTTTCACACAACCTCAAAAAGGATCCTATATTTATGTTTTTGCTAAAACCTCCCCTGACTAACAATCAAACCGGACAAAAAGTAACAGTGGCCCCCCAACTTTTTTCTGACAAAATTACGCTTGGGAAAAACTAAAATGATGACTTTGTCAATACACCCCTCTCCACAAATGCTTCTTCGTGGGCGTTCCTGTAGGGGGTCCCCTTTGGTCAATTCAACCCATTCACACACAAACCAGGACCCTTAATTGGAAGTGATCCGTTTCATACTATTTTTTTACATTATGCACCTTTGTATGGTACAAGATATTTACAATATGTATAACCATTAAACTAAGGACCTAAACCTAGGGCTAATATAACAATACTTTCCTATTCCATATCCAAGTCTTCCCAATGCCCCCCTCATGCATGCAGATGGTCCCCACCTAACTTGAGTTAGTGAGATTTGTTAAGCTTAAATAGAGGGTATTTGTTTATTTGTCCATAGTAACTAAAGTTATTTTTTACACCATTAAACTAGGAAAGGTTTAGTAAAAATCCAAAATATGGGGCCTTTTTGTGGTTATCTGAAAATATACAGGAGAAATCTTGTAAAAACCTCAAGATTGTTGTCACGCCCCCGAACCGAAACCTCGGGGGCGGGAAATGGGGATTAAGCATAAATGTATTTTTCTTCTCCCAGGATCCGCGTGTGTGAAGACAACACATTCTGAATATTTTGCAGAAGCATTTGTGGCGTTGCGACCCGAAGTCCGTGGCCATCGGATTCCGCGTCGCACTCAACCTTTAGCACATAGCTATTATATCAAGAATCATATCAAACTGGAGTAACCATCACAATAAATTACAGAGCTGACGGTAACAGGATATTACATTCCCAAATATGTTCAAGTTACAATTATCAATGTACATTAATTAAGAATCCCAAGAAAAGGCTAATAAAAGTCATACAACAATAAGCTATAAACTACTACCCAAATGTGACGTAGCTCCGATGTCAAGCTCAATGTCTACATGACATAGCCGACAAACTAATCTGCAAAGCATGGCTCTACAGCCAACAAAAGCACTCAACTCGGGGCGAAGAAATCTGAACCTGAGTACCAAAAGTAGTGGGTCAGACACGACGGTCTGGCAGGTGGATGAAAAGATAACAAATATACTGAAGAATAAAACATATGATAAATCATGCTAATCGATCAAATACTGCATATAATTACACGGTGCAAAAGTCGGGAATCTCGGGGAAAACCTGTATTCGTTTCGAGCATGGGTAAAACATGAAGATCTAATAAAACATGTATTCATTTACATCATCTCTAATCATAGATATTTGACAATCGGGTATTCGTCTAAAACATGTATAAATATAGTAGTTTGACAAAACAAACGTTCATTTGAGACTTAAGTAAAAACACAAGTATACAACAAATCAGGTATCCATAGCAGTCTGGCAAAACCAAAGTTCATTTGAAACATATGTGGAAAGACGGATATTTAACAAACCGGGTGTTCATTTAAAACCGGTGTAACCAAAGCTATCTGTCAAAACTAGTGTTCATTTAAAACATATCTCAAAGCAGGGATATTTAACAAATCGGATATTCATTTAAAAACAGGTATAAATATAGATATCTGACAAACCAAATGTCCTTTAAAACAAGGCACGGGTATTTAACAATTCGGGTATTCCTTTAAAACACGTGTAATCATATAAATCTAGCAAAATCATTGATCGTATGGACCATATGTAAAAGCATGGTTATTCACCCAACCGGCATTCATTTAAAACATGTGCGGGTACAAAGGACAGAAAACAATATAATAATAACTGAATTTACATTGGAGAATATTAGCACCTGTTTAAATAACAACTTTCATAAAGGAAACGAATCATTTATCGGAAAGCAAGTAAACAATATAAAACATGTCGGGTATCCAAGGAATCGGGAACTGGCAAGATGGCAACCACACGAAGCTAAGTCCTCTATCACTAAAGCGATAGAGCAATAACTAGGCCCTGATCTCAGTCACTCGAGGTGAGGAGAAACAGGGGATCTCATAAATACATATACATATACTAGGCCCTGATCTCAGTCACTCGAGGTGAGGAGAAACAGGGGATCTCATGAATGCATATACATATACTATACATGACCACGGTAGCGAGCCGGGGATCGGGGACCACAGTAGCAATCTGCGGTATCGGGACGGGACCACGGTAATAACCGGGTATCGGGACGGGACCACGGTAATAACCGGGTAGCGGGATCCAAGCTGCAGCTGGCGGGACAAGAGGGGGATCTCCAAGTCGGTGGATCAGACAAACAAGGTTATCCAAGCTTAGTGGTGCCGACTCATAGGTCAAATCCAATCGAGACAATGCAAGTAAATCAAGTATAAATACATAATCAAACGGGCAAGACGGGGGTGCTCAAGGGCACACTAACATATCATGTGGTGCAATGCACTTCGGGACAATAACTGTTACCAGAGTAACTTCAGTGCTTTCGGGAAACAAGTCATGTGATGCAAATCTCGGGAAATGAGGAAATATAATGCACTATACCATTTCGGGAAGAATATTGATTTCCAGATCTATTTAAGTGAATAGGGGTCCCATATGTCGATTACAATAATTACTTGGTACTCCTAGAGTTTGAAGACATTCCGGGCTCCTTATGCACTTTTACTACTTTCAAAACTTAAAATGAGCTTATGGGTAGTACTAGATGTTACAATAGCAAGAATCAAGATTATAAACGGTCCATCCTAGGCATGACATTAATCCGGAAACATCGAGCAACCGATTCAGTCATCGAAAGGAATAGAATTAGCGATAACCAAGGAAATAGACTTGTGTTTAGATATAAAGAAGATATCGCGTCGTTCCATCCCGTTCAAGATTGAAATGGATTGAACTTCGATGCCACCGAACCAACCGTGAGGCGTGTCGGCTCAAGACATTCTCACACTTGGTCCAAACAGTCCAAAAAGGGTAGCCAGGGTCCCACCTAGAACCAAGAATTGGTATCTAAATCAACACCATTCTTTTCTTTTAGTTCCCTAGTCTTAGAGACCTTAGATTAGGGTACAATTGGTCTTAACACTAAGGTATACACCCCTAGGACTCATAGAAGGCCCAAAGGTTTCCAAAAAAACACAATATCAAATTTCACTGGACTCAAACTGTTAAAAGTACCAGAAATGCACAGGGTCCGATCGATCGGCCCAAAAAGCCTTACTGTTAAAAGACAGGCCGATCGATCGGCCTGTAGGTTCGATCGATCGGACCTGGGCGCAGTGCAGGTCCGGGAACTTGATTTTTCTCCTTTTTGTTTCCTTTCCTTCAAACATATAATCAATCACATAGAATTATACATAAGGAGACTTAAACACATGTTTCCAAGACATTAAAATGAGCTAATGAGCTCCTCATTTCAAGTTCCTCCATTTCCATCCTTTCCATTCACAATAAATCTCAAAAGTGGAGAAAACTCATTCATGTGAAACCATTTGAAACCTTGACAATATGATGCATACATTTTCCAAGCATGAACAAGAGGGAAATAACTCATTAATAAGCACATTTCGAAATCAATATTAGTCATAGTGAAGACAACTACTAAAATCACCAAAACCCTTAATGAAACAAGATTTTTCTCACAAAACATGTTAATAATCAAAACAATCCATTCATCCACTTGCCTTGGGTTCCAATCTCACAAACCAAGCTCCTAATCCCTTCTTAAGCTCACTTCCAAGCTACAATCAAAAACCCCCAAAAATAACCCTAAAATGGGTTACACAAAGAATGAAAATGAAAGAGCTTTCAATAATACAAATGGAGCTTCTCAAGAGCTAGAGGAACACTAATCTAGGAGATGGGAAGAATCACTTACTTGGAAGGTCCTCTAATGGCAAGAGTAAGCTCAATGGAAGCCTTGTGATGGAGGGTTCTCTTCACAAATGATACCAATGGAAAGCTTGTAAGATGAGGAAGAAGATGATGATCTCTATTGCTTGATTGATGAGCTCTAGGTGTGGCTTGGAGATGGAGAAGCAAGAAGAAGAGGAGAAAGCAAGAAAACCCTAGACTCAAAAGGGTTGTGCTGGAACAATGGTGAAGAATGAGCAATGAAGGAGATGGGTTCCTCTTATAAACAAGTGAGGTTTGGGCCCCACAACTTAAGGGACTTGGGTGGCTGAAATCATCTAATTCGGGACCTCGGATGGATTCGACGAAGAAGGAAGAAATGATCGTCGAAATATCTAGTTTCCAAAAAGTATATGTTTCGCGGGTTTCAGGAATATCAAGTTTTGGGTACAGATTTGGTGTGCAATGACTGTTTTGCCCTCAAGGCCAAGAAATCGGGTTTCGGGTTCTCAAATGGATACGGGATCAATATGAAAGTTGTAGGATTCCTCAAGATGAATGCAACGGGCCAAAACACAATACGAAACAAATCGGGAAAATCTCATAAGAAAATGCAAAGCCGAAAAGGAAACCCCCAAAGGGCCCCACAAGCTACCAAAGCACTCAAAAGCCCAAAACTAAAAGAAAACCCATTCTAGCTCACAACTCAACCCAACAAAAACTAATCCCACTAAAAGAACTAATCCACAAATAAAACAACACTAATCCAAGAGATTAGGGGTCGGGTTCTCACAATTGTTTAGCATGTACCTCAATCCGTCTCTGCACTTTCGCTTCTCCTTGAGCCTCGATGCTATCTAACTTCAGCAACTGCATCATGAACAATTCAGTCAGCACAATGAACTCCTACTCTGCAACCTTGTTACCACCACGCATTGTCCCCTCCAATGCAGAAACCTATAACATCTGATACAACTCAATTTCCAAAACCCATATGAATCTCTACTTTGCTAGCTGAAATAGATAAGTTTCAAAAATGGAAGAAGGAAATTAAAAGTCTCACATATCCCAAATAGCACAAGAACTTCTAACCAACTTAAATTTCAATATTTGTATTCGAACTGCAGATTAAATTCCCCAAATGTAGCTTCATAGAGTTAACTCTCGTAAAGACAAAGCCTTGTACGATACTATATAAATTCATGTAAATGAGCCCAAGAGAATACAACACAACATTACAACAAAAGCTCTTGGCTCCGTTTGGACTAACCTTCTCTCAAAGCTATAATAAATGGTTAACTAGATGAAGAAAACCGGATAAGAAAAACAAAGTTAAATGAGGATATAAATTATAAAAATGCTACTTGGATTCCCTTAAATAAGCATCTGAATGATCTGGCACAATCAGGACTGTAAGTCCTAAAAGAAACAAATGTAGGCAAGCAAATCACTGTTTACAAAATTATTATGTTTATCCAAAAAAGGTAATTGGAAAACCATTTTTTTGCATGATAGATTTCTATTTAGACATCTAGAAGCATTGACATATAATAATTATCTTGTACTCGACTTTGCAATCATGGTCTTAAGTGATGAGTGACCTTTTATCATTGATTCATTCTCCAGGCAAGGAATATATGTGTGTAGTTGGGATAAGGCTTTGTATGTATGTGTATAATTATAAAACAGAGCTATATGATGACAGCCATTTAAAAATAGGCTTTTTTATCTTTTCTAGGTACACATGGATGAATCATGTAATTCACGAGGTTAGGAACCCCCGACCCTTCAAGCATATGTTCATCTAGTGTTTAAAAAAAAGGTGAAAAAAGGATGCATATCACATATGAAAAAGAAAAAAGAAGTGTTCCATCTGAACATGAATACTAGTGGTCTGCTTACAAGATAATTTCTCCATTTCAATATTTTGAATATTCTAGGGTTTTTTTTTGTGTGTGTGTGTGTGTGCATATCTTCAGCTGCTGTCTGGAACTAAAATATTATTTATGACAGTATATTACATGGTGCAATTTTATGATACATAATTCACACAATGAAAAAAACTAGACTACCAACTTCAAGAATCAATGCTATTGCCACCTTTAAGCTGAGGACTTTGTGACCATTGAAGACTTGCAAAGATATGTTGTTGTGTGGTCTTACCAACTACCATTACATTCCATACATTATCAATACTAGTAGCTAGAAAAATGAGTCACAGATAAGTTTTTAGAATATCAGAGGACATAGATCACAAACTGTTTGGGTGAAGAAGAATTCACATACCAGTAAGTACATTGTTCAGCAGAAGAACTCCCTACAACAAAATAGTATGTGTAAGGTAGTTTTCTTACAATGAAATTTATCCTAGAAAGATTCACTGGCAAGGTCATCCTAGTAAGTTGTTAATCATTAAAGATTAGATCAACTGTTTAGGCAAGTAGTATGTGCTATTACTAAAAAAAGAACTAGTTAGACAAGACATAAGATTCAATAGTTGAGTCACGCTTAAAGAAGTGTAATTGTAGTCTTGACAATGAATGTCATTTGCCAAAGCCATTGATTAGCACAGAACTTGACAATATTTGCAAAGAGTTTCACAAAAGTATGCTTTTTCATCATACCTGAACATAATGCATACATGTTGTAAAACATACTTGCATCCAGGATGCATTCTATTGAGCATGGTGATGACTACATGTAAGAAAAGAGCTCATTGCAAAGAAATTAATTTGAGGGGAAAGTTTCTCACAGCTCTAGTTGATAAAGCTTTCTTGTTCCTTAAAATATTATCTTTTCTAGACTTCGAATGTAATTAAACTAAAAAATTTTACGGTCTATAATCGTCCACAAAACAGATTCTAGTGCTTATACCTCAGACGTAGGAGTCATATGAATGACAATGATAAAACCCAATGATGAAATGGAAATTTAATTAAAGAAGAAATTTTGTGCAACAAGCAATAATGATGACGAAACAATACGATGACAGATTAATATAAACGTTATAACAGACATTTAAGTTTTTACCTGCACAACCCATCGCTCCAAATTCCCATGAGATGGAATGGAGCAACCCAGATCCTGTTGAAGCTCCTTGAATATGTTAACAAGACTTGAAGGAACCTTGATTCCTTCTGGTACTGAGAAAGCAAGACCCATTGCTTGACTTGGGCCATGATAAGGATCCTGATAAACATGAAAACTACACGTCAGTTTTCTTTAAAAGAAAAAAAAAACTGAATACCAACACCATCCTCTTTATCTTCATTGCCTTATTGTCTCTAATTTCTGAAACATCATCACAGGAGAGAGGGTATATCATCATGATCAATGGAAAAAATGGCATTGCTTGTCCAAACCAACAATTTGACAAACAAGGTCCACATTCATTCCGACGATTCATCCAGTTGACTCCATCATCGATGGAAGGGTCATGCCACAAAATGTTTCCTCCAATGGCGCACACATTAATCAGAAAACAGTGCCAGCAGTTGCATTTCTAGTCTGTGATGAGGAAAACTCTAAAGAAGTTAGATAACCAAAAGGAGGTTTCTACTGGGCTTCTTCCATCCTAACTAAATGCCAAAAGGGTTCAAAGAGGTCTTTAGAAATTACCCAACATCTTCCATCTTAACTAATAATAATACCTAGGGTTCCTTGCACAGCGGACACATTGTACTTTTTCCTCAAAAAACAGGATCTTTTTCACACATTCACTGACATCGGAAGAAGATGTCACTGCCAGTATCAGTCAAACCAAATACATCTCACTGCCAGAAACTACAAAAAATTAGGGTTTAAAAAAAACTTAAATGTATTCAGATTCCATCTGATAACAAAGAAGAAATCGCTAATCTACCACAAACTGCATCATTTTTCAAAGAAATCTCAATGAATCGATCCATATCAAAGATGTAATTGTAAATCTATAAAGAAATAACATCTAATCAAAGAAAAACCTGAGATTCATGAATCAAGCAAAGAAAAGATCATCATATGAACAAAATAGAGATTCAATCAACGAAAGAATTAAGGAGAGATAGAGAGAGATTTTTACCTCTCGAAGCGGAGAAAACCTAAAAGCGATTCGCCGAGAACTGAAGAGAAGAGAAGAAGCAAACCCTCACAGCTTGCTCGAAGCTCCAGCACAAATCAGCACAAACGATTAGGCTCGATCTTCTTCCGTCTTCGTTTTCTATTCTATCTGCAACCCAAGCCCTCCTTTCTCTCCGGCCACGTTCCAGCGGAGACAAAGACCACCAATCGGAGTCCTGTCCAGAGTTGAAAGCACCGGATCTGTCGCGACCCCGGACCGGGAATCCCAATCCGGGATCGGGACATTAGTGTGTAATGATAATTGGTGATGATTACCTACATCCACAATATACAATTTATTTAATTTCCCACAGGTGTCCGCGGTGAGGATATCACAACCTTGCATGAATGTTTCTTTTTAATGCGGAAGCGTGTAGCAAATCAAATAGTTAGACTATCTCTAGTCATGCAAGCATTAACATCAATATCAAACTGTATCAGAAAGAGCAATGATCTATAGCATGTTTCCCAAAAGTTGTTAAAGTTAGATAAAATATCATTTAGTTACATTCCCCAAAATTAGAGGCCAACAAAGGCCAATATTACAAAATAATAACCCCAAAAGAATGGTTAATAAGTTCTTCCCAAAATGTTTCGCCTCTGGTAGCAACCCGATGTCTACATGACATCGTCAGCACGCCACTCAACTAGAGGCTGCAGCTCACCTACCGCCTCCTCCGGCTTCTCCTCAAGGAAACCGGCAACGGGACCTGAGTACCAAAGCAAAGGATCAGACACGACGGTCTGGCAAGGGAGTGAGAAGATACAACAACATGTAATAGATGAAATATCTCGAAAAGCAAGGAAATCTGTTAAAGCAAGAACTCTCATAAAATAGATAAATCATTTGCCAGAAACATGTAAACAAGATAAAACTCATAGGGTATCCAAGGAATCAGGAACAAGCAAGATGGCAACCACACGAAGCTAAGTCCTCTATCACTAAGGTGATAGAGTAATAACTAGGCCCTGGTCTCAGTCACTCGAGGTGAGGAGAAACAGGGGATCTCATATAAATACATATGCATATACAATACTATACATGACCACGGTAGCGAGCCGGGCATCGGGGACCACAGTAGCAATCTGCGGTATCGGGACAAGACCACGGTAATGACCGGGTAGCGGGATCCAAACTGCAGCTGGCGGGACAAGAGGGGGATCTCCAAGTCGGTGGATCAAACCAACGAGGTTATCCAAGCTTAGGGGTGCCGACTCATAGGTCAAATACAATCGAGACAATGCAAGTAAATCAGGTACAAATATATATAATCAAACGGGCAAGACGGGGGTGCTCAAGGGCACACTGACATATCATGTGGTGCAATGCACTTCGGGTCAAGTAACCATTTCAAGTGTACAACAATGCTTCGGGAAAACAAGTCATGTAATGTAAATCTTGGAAATGAAGAATATAATGAACTATACCAATTCGGGAAAGATAATGGTTTTAAGATCTAATTGAGTGAATAGGGGTCCCGTATGTCGATTGTGGAAATGACTTGGTACTCCTTGAGTTTGACGACATTCCGGGCTCCTTATCCACTTCTACGATTTTCAAAACTTAAATTGAGCTCATGGTTATAACTAGATGTTATGATAGAAAAATCAAAACTATAAATGGTCCATCCTAAGTATGATGCCAACCCGGAACCATCGAGCATTCTACTCAGTCACCGAAAGGAATAGAATTCGCGATACCCAAGGAAATAAACTTTGCATTTAGGTATGAAGAAGGTATCGTGTTGTTCCATCCCGTTCAAGATTGAAATAGGTTGAACTTCGATGCCTCCGAACCAACCGTGAAGAGCATCGGCTCAAGACGCTCTCACATATGGTCAAATGAGTCCAAGGAGGGTAGCCAAGGTCCACAAAAAAAAAATCTCAAAACCCACTGAGGATCGATCGGACCGAAGGTCCGATCGATCGACCGAAATTTCTGTACCAGAAATGCACAGGGTCCGATCGATCGGCCTGTAGGTCCGATCGATCGGCACTGGGCGTGAAGCATGCCCGGGGACTTGATTTTTCTCCTTTTTGTTTCCTTTCCTTCCAACACCTCAACAACCACAATTAACTATGAACAAGGTGACTTAAACACATGATTCCAAGATATTAAATGAGGCTATCAAGATGTGTAAAGATCATTTATTTCAACCATGGAAAAATCAATGAAAGTAATCAATGAAAGCATGAAAACCATAAATACTTCACCAAACCATTTCAAACTTAAAAACATCCAAACATTCACTTGCCTCAAGTCCAAGCTAGCCAAAAACAAGTCTCTACTCACTTCTTAAGGTCACTTCCAAGCTACAATCAAAAACCCCAAAAACAACCCTAAAATGGGTTACACAAAGAATGAAAATGAAAGAACTTCCAATAATGCAAATGTAGCTTCCCTAAGGCTAGAAGATCACTAATCTAGGAGATGAATAAGATCACTTACTTGCAAGGTCCCCTAATGGCCAAGGTAAGCTCAAGGGAAGTCTCAAAGTTGATGGATTCTTCTAAAAATAGTATCAAGAGGAAGCTTGAGAGATGAGGAAGAGATTGGTAATCTCCATTCCTTGATTGATGAGCTCTTGGTGAGGCTTGGAGATGGAGAAGCAAGAAGAAGAAGAAGAAACTTCCTAGAAAAACCCTAGGCTCATATGTGTGCTGGAACATGAAAAATGGAGAAGGAAGGGAAGGGTTCCTCTTTGTTAACACTTGGGTGGTTGGGTCCCACAACTTAAAGAAGCTATTTGGCTGAAATCATCTCTCTCGGGTCCTCGGATGAATTCGACGAAGAAGGAAGAAATGTTCGTCGAAATATCTAGTTTTCAAAAAGTGTATGTTTCGCGGGTTTTGAGAATATTAAGTTTTGGGTACAGATTTGGTGTGAAATGACTGTTTTACCCTCAAGGCTATGAAATCGGGTTTCAGGGCCTCGAATGGACACGGGATCAACATGAAAGTTGTAAGAATCCACAAGATGAATGCAACGGGCCAAAAACACAATTTAAAACACTTCGGGAAAATTTCACAAGAAAATGCAAAGCCGAAAAAGGGAACCCCCAAAGGGCCCCACAAGCTATCAATCACTCCAAAAGGCCCAAAACTAGAATCAAGGCTATTCCAAACCCAACTAGACCAAAAACACTAATCAAGCTTAGCACTAAAACGCAACTTAATTAGCACTAATCGGGTTCACTCGGGTCGGGGTCTTACAGGATCCTCTGTGAATCTGTTTTCTTTGAAACATGGGGGAAAAATAGGGGAAACCCTTCTTTTTCCTCACATCCTCTTTGCAACAGAAACCTCTGAGAGAGAGAGAGAGAGAGGGACAGGGAGAGAGATAAAAGAGGGCTTTTGGTGGGAGAGAGAGATAAAAGAGGGTTTCTGTGGCAGGCGGGAGAAGGAAAAATAGTGGATTTACCGACGTTTACATTTCGTCACAAAAAATGAATTTTCGTCGGTAATAATTATATTATTTTTATTATTTAACAATAAATAAAAACTCAACAACTTTTACTGACGTTTAACATCAAATGTTAGTAATAAATTTACCGACTCTAATTTTCGTCGGTAAAAAATAAATTCGTCGGTAAATGTCTATAATTTTTAATTTTTCTAAAAATAAAATATAACTTTACCGACGTTTCACAAAAAACGTCGCTAAAAGTTCATTTCAATATTTATTTTCCACCTCATATTAAAATTGAACTTTGCCGACGTTTTAATTCGTCAGCAAAATAAATAAATAAAAAGACTTTTACGGACGTTTTTTTTCGACGGCAAAAATTAAAACGAAAAATAAATAAAAATATAAACACTTTTACCGACGTTTTTTTTCGTCGGCAAAAATTAAAAGAAAAATAAATAAAAATAAAAATACTTTTACTGACACCAAAAAACGTCGGTAAAAGTAAAAAAACGTCGCTAAACTTCTATTTTACTGATGATTTATAATTCGTCGGTAATAATCTCTGGTTTTAAATGAAATTAATTCCAAGATTGAATGTTACCGACGTTTTTTAGTAAAACGTCGCTGAAAGTCAACCTTTCAGCGACGTTTTATATAAAACGCCGGTAAAAGTTCAATTTTCACCGACGAAATTATATACGTCGGTAAATAACACTCTTTACCGACGAATTTTTAAAAACCTCGCCGAAAAACGTCGGTAAAAGTGCAACTTCTTGTAGTGATTACTAACTACTCATACCAATCACCTATTAAATAGGATATCCTAGAGTTGACTTGGTCAAATTGGGTCCCATTAGGTATTTCTAGGGACGAGTCCTTATATTTTTGGTTTGAAATTGTTAGAGAATGGGAGGCCTTGGGAGAGCATGTAGGCTTTGGAAGTGCAGGGGATTGTCAAGGAAGGATTGTTTTTTAAAAAAGGAAGAAGAATGGCAAAAATAAAACTAGAAAAAAAATCCATTCCAGCAGGGTGGCAGTCAGCTGTCGGCTAGCCGACAGGTGATTGAACACAGGTCTGTCACAATTCCAGAAAACTGCATTTTTCTGTCTGGGGACAGGCGGCCAGCCGGCGGCTAGCCAAGTACTGATCGAAAACATCAGTTTGGATTGTTTTAGTGAGAATTTTAAGGGAATGAAAACCCAGGGTATTCTCTAAGAGCAATCGACTTGATAATGTGTACTTGGAACTTGGAATGTCATCTACCCTCAGGGGCACCAATTTATTTATAAAAATCCGACATTCTAGCTTCAAATACGCAAGGGGTCAAATGATACGGTCTTAGCATATGTATGGTGTACTTGTTTTGTAAATTCGAGGTTGTATACGAATTTTTCAACGTGTACTTATTTTGACTTGGAAATACCCAACCTTCTCGAATTGGCCTTGTTTATCTACATGCTTGCGTGTCCTCACTTGTCGAGTAGCTCCTTTTCTTGACATGTCATATGATTAGATTTTTGTATCATGTTTTAGTTGATTTATACCTATTTTCGGTTCCGCAGCTGAACCCCATCTACCTCGGGGCGTGGGACTCTGCTTTGCTTTGTCTTGTCTTGCTTTGTTCTGCCTACTCTTCTCATCTTGTATGATAAAGAAGGATGGGCTCTTGTGGGTTTGCCAATCATGACAATTTTATGTATTCATGTTAGATTTTTGTCTTGCGGCTTGTTCGTAGATTTTCACTGATTCGTTAGCCATGGTTTAAGAATAATGATTTATCATGCTTTCATGTTTTACACTTGGAAGGACATTCGCATCTTTTGATAAAATATCATGTTTTATTGCACGTTAATTAATATATATTCTATATGTATTTGCCTATCTTAGTCACCTGCCAGACCGTCGTGTCTTATATACTATATATTTGGTGCTTTAGGCAGCAGGTTCTCGTCATGAGCTAGTATGTGTGCAGATGGTTGTAGAGCCACGAGTTTTGCAGGTTTGTTGTGTCAATGATGTCATATAGACGTCGTGCTTGACTCTGGAGTTACATTACACACCCGTGTAGTATTTGTTCTTAGTTTGTTATTTTGTACGGTTTTTGTTAGCCTTTTTTCTTGAGACTGTAATTAATGCACTTTTTAATTTATAACTTTAATATGCTTGGATAATGATCAGCTTGTTACTGTCAGCTCTGTATATTTTGATATCATGATTTGTTCCAGTCTGAGAATGAGCATTGTTATGACAACTTTATATTGACGGGTTGAGTGCGATACGAAATTCGATGGCCACAGACTCTGGGTCGCAACGCCACGTAAGTTTCTGCGAAATGTTCTTAGTGTGTTTGGAAATTTTATCTTCCTCAAATACATGGATCCTAGGGAGAAATATTATTTATTACTTACTTCCTAATTCGCGTCCCCAAGGTTGGACTGCTGCAGGGATCTGGGTTCAGGGGCGTGACATCTATACTACAATATGTATATAGCATCATAGAAAGATTATTATAAACTATGAAATTAATTATGACCCATGTTCATTGTTAGAGATTTTTAGTGGAATGGGTTCAAAAATCTTTTATTAAAACGAGTTACACCACCAACTTGGAAAACTGTCATAGGTCATCTTGACCCTAGTTTCCCATATGTAGTAGTCATCTAGTGCACGACCTCGGATTGGGACTAGGGGGATTGAAAGATCTCCTCTGGCCCTTCATCTCTGCAAAGATTAAGCCTCATTCATGACCTATATCATCTCCATATGGGCCCCACAAGTTTAACGATGTACAATTCAATCAGATGGGTGTGCAGCTGATCCAACGGTGTATAGTACATCGGATGAGTGCAAAGGCGGTCCAATGTGAAATTCAGTGGGGCGTGTTTGTGGTCCATTCGGATGGACCATTGGGTGGGCCCCACCCCCAGCACGTAACTTGCACACTGGGCGCACTGGATAACCATCCTAAATTATATATACTATTATTTTTGTCAGAGTGATTCATTGTGCTCGAGAACGGCTCCTTACCGTAGTGGTAAGGAGTCATAGTTCTCATTGGGAGGTCTTGGTTTCGAACCTCGCCTCCTCCCTCTTTGCATATGTGAGCTTAGTTTATTACCTCATATGTGAGTTGTGTTTATGTCTCCTCGCATGTGTGAGTTTCTATCACCTCATATGTGTGAGTTATGTCTATGTCACATGTGTGAGTTTCTATCATCCTTGCACGTATGAGTTGTGTCTGTCTCTCCTCTCATTGTATGTATGTCTCCTCGAATGTGTGAGTTTCTATCACCTCATATGTGTGAGTTGCGTCTATGTCACATGTGCGAGTTTCTATCATCCTCGCATGTGTGAGTTGTGTTTGTCTCTCCTCTCATGTGTGAATTCCCATTACCTCAATGTGCTTCTTCCTTTATGAAGTAGTTCTTATGGGCCTCTACAAAATGATAGACACTTACACTACTATGAAAAGCCTATTTAAGCAAAGAAACATGTTCATTAGGATCAGATTATGAGTATTTACATGGGGATAAGGTCAATCCGTATATTACTTGTTTAAGGAGGGTCAAAATTTCTTGATATTCTACTAGCTAATTATAAAACGGCCCAAGTTTAAGTAGAGCCATGGTTCAGGTCATACCTTGCACATCTCAAGGACGGTATATGGGGAATTGAGGGTCAATGCTTATTCATCTCATTCAATTGTAGATTAGGATTTCTTGAACAGATACCTACGTAGTAATAATGCCGGCATAAGTTCAGGTGGGGTCATTGGTTCTGTTTGTGTTAATTCTAATATTACTTCATGGAAGATTGTTTCAATGTGCCTTACGAATGGAACTTTCACAGTGACTAGCGAACCACTCCCGTGCTAAGCCCAGGGATAAAATTAATGCTATTCAATTATGGGATGCTTTTTTGAGATACTAATGAAAAATAAATAAATTTAAACAGTCAAATATATCATTAATCAATCATTAATATATATATAAGTCTATTTAATTAGAAGGAGAATGTATAGAGCAAGTACGTAATCAGCAAATCAAATCTGAATTTAGAATACGTCATATATCTTTATTTTTCATGTTAAAAATCAAATGAGAAAAATTAAAATGCAGAACAAATTCTAGAGAAAGCTCTAACCATATTTTTTTAAAAGGGAACTTAATTATATATGAAACTCATGATTTTTCTTATGAATATCAATCAAATTATTACATAATTGAGTAGCTCTCAACTCATGGACCTCCTATAGTGCGCCAACTTTATCCCCACGGTGGCCACGTGGTTAGCTACTCAATTCTAGTAATGAAAGTCCATGCTAGATCCGGAGCCTTACGAGAAAATGTGTGTTTAACATCAGAATTTTTCTTTGTAGGCAAGATAAAGAAAATTTAGAATTGATTACAAAGTAAAAAGTAAATTCATTTACATGGTACGAAGTAATATATATCAAAGCACATGAATGAGTCACCCATGCCATCTCCATGTCCCTAATTAATATTTTAAAAGAAACCTCTTAGACCATGCACACTCCTCATTTCCCCATAACCCAAGCGCCTCTCAAAAATCCCATCTTTCAAGGTCCATGAATGTTTTTCCCAAAAGATTAAAAAGAATCTACCCTGAGATGCCTTATAAAAAGAAAATCTACTCGCCACCTTACGGAACTGATTTTGGGCACTCAGATCCATGGAGAATATTTGGATGACAATGGCTGGATAAGGAGGAATCAATTCAAAGTCCTTATCAAGCACTACCTCTTGGTTGGAATTTTGGTGTTCAAGTGGTTTTCCTTTCTCCAAGATCAACAATGAAATGAAAAAGAATCATAGGATTACAATGGAAATGGAAGTACATATAACAATTTAATTAGTTGATTCATATGACAGAAAATATATATATATATATCAAATACTATTTACAATAATCCAAGCCATAAATAATTCATCCAGAGACCTGAGAGGAGATGGACATGTGCTAGTTTTTATTGTTTTATTTTTTATTTTATCACTTATCTCTTGGCAATGGCAACTAGTTCTTGTTCTACGGGACTTCAAGTCATTTATCCTTTTCAAGCATTGTTCCTCTCTCCACCTTGGTAAGCCCAATAAAGTTCAGCATGAGTGCGCTTCAGCATCTTCATCCTAAGAGGGTTATTTTTGCTTTGAGGAAATTTCAAACAAACATCAGTGTGTGGGACGTTTCCCTAATGGCGAGATTATCCTAGTCTCAGTAACAGTACCGACTTGGTTTATCTCAATCTCGGTTTGCAACTCGGCAATAGTGCCGAGATACATCCAACTCAACAACAAAGCTAGCTAGCACCAAGCTTGAGCTAGTTTCGTTAAAAGTACCAGCTAGACTTGCCTTGGTCTCGATATGAGGCATCTCGGCAACAATGCCATGATACGCCTATTGGAAAATAGGTGGGCCTTTCGGATAGGTTTCAAAAGTTTTGACCCACTTGATGCAGGGATCAATTATCTAGAAGGCAACAAACACAATCCAGGATGCAATCCCTCAATCTCATAAACCATGTACAGCAACATAACCTGTCTAGAAGATAGAAAATAGCATCTAAACATGCAACCACGAAATCTACAACATAGAAGGATGTAGATTATACCTTTGGAGCTTTGTAGTGCTCTAATGGAGAAGTTGAATTCTTTCTTTGATGATGAACACCTTCACTAATCAAACTAGAATCTTCAACACCTTTTGATCTTCCACGCTATGACCCGTATCAGATTCTCTTTTCTCAAGAAGATGGTGGAATCTCCAAGAGAAAAACCCTAAAGGAAACTATAAGAGAACTAGAAGAGGGAGAAGATGTGCAACAACTTGCACAAAGAGAGGAAGAGTAATATGGGCGTGAATCCCTAGGTGGGATTAATATTAGGGATGTCCAAGGGCTCTCATCTTCTCCTTTTATAGCATTCAAGCCACCTCCTCTTACTAATTGAAATAGAAGTCTTACTTCCACTACAATTAGTTGCTTACTAAATCACAATTAGAAGTCTTACTTCGAATATGATTAGTAACTTCCTCTTTTCTAATTAAAATAGAAGTCTCACTTCCATTAATAATTAGTAACTTACTATTACCACTATTAGAAGTCTCACTTCAAATAGAAATAGTAACTTTCTATTTCCTTTTAGACTTCTACTATAATTAGTATCTTTCTAATATCTTGGGCTAGCGTGGGGACCACTAGGGATTCCTTAGAAAGCTGGCTCCAACTGGGACACGCGACCCCACATCTCATGTGTAATCCGGGCCCACAGTTAATTGGAAATAACTCCACTATATAAATGCAATTGCACTCCAGTCTTAGGAATAAATTACAATGAAGACCCTAAACTTCCCAATTACCACAAGTAGGCCCCTCTATCATTATCCATGGATCAATTGGAATAAATCTGTCCCATCTAATCTTAGATCAACATCTTATTATCCTTGAGCCCCAATTAATTATAGTGATCATTTGGTACCGCTCCAATTAACTCTTAATTGGAATGGGTGCACACTTACCAATGATAAATCTATTAATTGGCACAAGGGGATATTAAAGATAGATTCCATCTTGACCATTGAATGTTCCCACAGCTCTACTACCATATACCCAAATCACCGAGGTGTTGACCTACAATTGGCCTCACTTATTGGTGACTCAAAGTAAATGAATAGATAGAAACTTGAGTTCATTAATGTCTCAGGATTATGAGCCTATTGCTAGGGAATTATGAGAGCAAACCTTAAAGTAAAGACAGTGTATATAAGGTGATTCTCATGGTCCTTCAATACATCCAATGTACCAGCACCATGATCCAGAATCTTACATTCCGATGATCGAAACAAATCACACTATCTCATAGTGATCAAAGTGCTGCAACCATGTTAGATGAGACGTCCAATCTCATCACTGGTTGTGAAGATATTTAAGTATAAGATTTGCAATACATATCTCCTGTATGTGGATCTCATTCATACACATGTATTACATCTAGTATACTTGTGGACTCCGGTTCATCTTATGAACCATTATGTCATTCGTATTAGTTATGTGCAAACAAGTAATAAAACACCATTCATCTCATGAAAGGAAAGCAATAATATATATTGATAAATAAAGAAATTAATCAATCTATTCATCATATACTGGCATTGAGACCATAAAACTAACAATCTCCCACTTGGGCTCAATGCCAGTCAGGGTTGCATCTCATGCAGATCCCATCTACTTACTGCCCAAAGACTTTGGTACTCAAAGGCTTAGTAAAGGGATCTCCTAGATTGTCTGTAGAGTCTATCTAGGTGATAGCAATATCACCTCTCTGCCCAATCTCTCTAACCATTTGTTATAACCTCTGTACATGCTTTTGGCTCCTGGGTTCTGTAAGACCCCGACCCGAGTGAACTTGATTAGTGCTAATTAAGTTACGTGTTAGTTCTAAGCTTGATTAGTGATTTTGGCTAAGTTGGGTTTGGAATAGCTTTTGAAATAGTTTTTGAGGAATTTCGATTGTCTTGTGTTAGTGGGACCCTTTGGGGATTCCTTTTTATGACATTGCATGTGTTTGGGGATTTATCAGAGATTTTGCATTCATGGTTTTAATCCCATTTTATTCGTATTGATAATCCCTACAACTTTCATGTTGATCCCGCCCCCGTTTGAGATCCCGAAACCCAATTGCATAGCCTTGAGGGCAAAACAGTCATTGTGCACTAAATCTGTACCCAAAACTTGATATTCCCGAAACCCCGCGAAACATATACTTTTTGGAAACTAGATATTTCGACGATCATTTCTCCCTTCTTCGTCGAATCCATCCGAGGTCCCGAAAGAGATGATTTCAGTTAAACAAGTTCCTTTAGTAGTGGGACCCAACTCATTTGTTAACAAAGGGAAGCCATTCTTCATTCATTTCATTCTTCATTTGTTCCAACACAAACAAGCATAAGCTAGGGTTTTCCCTTTTCTTCTTCTTTTTGCTTCTCCATCTCCAATCCGTACCAAACCTACATCAATCAAGAAATGGAGATCACCATCCTTTTCCTCATCTTGCAAGCTTCATCTTGATACCATTTGTGGAGTAATCTTCCAAACTTGAGATCTTCTTTGAGCTAGCTCTCTTCACTTGGGGGTCATCCAAGTGAGTAATCCTTTTCATCTCCTAGATTAGTGTTCCTCTAGCCCTTGAGAAGCTACATTTGCATTATTGTAAGTTCTTTCATTTTCATTCTTTGTGTAACCCATTTTAGGGTTTATTTTGGGGTTTTTGCCTTGTAGCTTGGACCATTGTCTTGGAAGATTGTTAGAGCTTGATTTGCTTGAATAGAGACTTAAGGCAAGTGGATGCATGATTTTTCCTAAGCTTTCATTGACTTTGAATATTTTCCATTAATGCATATTTATTGCCTTGTTTTGAAATGAATGCTCATGATAGAGTATTAATGGTACATTTATGGTCATGTAGATGTGTTGGTGCATAGTATTTAATTCCCCTTGTTTTGTCTCAAATATATATCTTATGTGAAATGGTTTCCTTCTTCCCTTCCTTGTATTGAATGTGTTGTTGAAGGAGGAGAATGGGATGGATGTTGTTGGAGATTTGAGGTTGTTTGAATGGGGATTTATACTCCTCACTTAGTGTAGAAAAGTGGCTAAAAAGGGGTGTAAAAGGAAGAGTTATTGTGGAGCTGAACTGGTCCGGATTCAGTTTCTAGACAGTTTGCTCGAGCGACCATGACACTTCGCTCGAGCGACCTGTCCAGAAAAGGGTTCGGAGCATTCCAGTAGCTTGGTCGCTCGAGCGGACATCCCAGAACCCATTCCAGAGAGTTGTTCATTCGAACGCATTATAAACTTCGCTTGACCCGATGAGTTCGTTCGAGCGACCTCAACTTCGCTCGAGCGAACCCATCCAGACAGCCATTCCAGAGAGCTCCTCGCTCGAGCGAACTCTCCGGTTCGCTCGAGCGATGAGGTTTGTCTGTCATGGGCTATGTTTGGGATAAAGATGAGTTGTTTAAATGTTTTGGGACTATCCATTAAGAACCCCTCTACATCAAGAGGATTTATTAAGCATTGTATGAAACCATTTGAGGAAGAAATCATATCACGAAGATTTCATTGAAGTTTTGAAAAAAATTCAAAGTGTATAAGGAGCCCGGAATGTCCCCAAACTCAAAGAGTTCCAAATTGTCTTTAGATTGACATACGGGGTCCCTATCCACTTTAAACAAATTTTGAACCCGATACTTTACCCATAAATCCCAATTGTTTATTGTACCTTACTGATCCTGAGATTTATACTACATGCCTTGTTCTCCCGAAAACCTTGAATTACACTTGACATGGCTACTTGTCTTGAAGTGCATTGCACCACATGAAATGATAGCGTGCCCTTGAGCACCCCCGTCTTGCCCGTGTATTTATTGTACTTGATTAATTGCATATGTCTCGATTGTATTTGACCTATGAGTCGGCACCACTAAGCTTGGATAACCCTGTTGGTCTGATCCACCGACTTGGAGATTCCCCTCTTGTCCCGCCAGCTGCAATTTGGATCCCGCTACCCGGTTATTACCGTGGTCTTGTCCCGATGCCGCAGATTGCCACTGTGGTCCCCGATGCCCGGCTCGCTACCGTGGTCATGTATAGTATATGTATATGTATATGTATTTATAAGATCCACTGTTTCTCCTCACCTCGAGTGACTGAGATCAGTGTCTAGTTATTGCTCTATCACTTTAGTGATAGAGGACTTAGCTTCGTGTGGTTGCCATCTTGATTGTTTCCCGTTCCATTGGTTACCTTTACATGTTTTATGATGCATATCCGTATTTGAATAAAAGTTTTATCTTGTTTAGAGAAAGTGTCATTTAAACAGGTTCAAATGTTTTTGGAGGTAAATTCATGTATTTTCATATTGTCATTGTGTTTTACCATTTGCCAAACCGTCGTGTTTGACCTACTCTTTGGTACTCAGGTCCCGTTGTTGGTTACCCCGAGGAGGAGCACGAGGAGGCGGTCGTAGAACCGTAACATTTAGTTGAGTGGCGTGCTGATGACGTCATGTAGACGTTTGGTGGCTATGAGAGACTTTATATTTTGGGAAACTATTTAACCATTCTTTGGATTGGTATTTTGGTTATATTGGCCTTGTGGGCCTCTATTTTTGGGAAATGTAATTAAATGTTAATTGTATAAACTTTAACTTACGTTGGGAACATGCTAATGATCATTGCTCATTCTAATACGGTTTACACTCATGCTATTATCTTTATCAATTGAAGTGGATTGAATATTTGATTTGCTACACGCTTCCGCACCTAATAAAAATGTTCAGGTATGATTGTGATTGTTGGGATTGGTGTATGCCCTAAAGCCCACTGACTGCACTCACATCGCTGTTACTGGATATTTATTGGTTATTTAATAGAATGACATCTTTCTCTTGTTACTTGTGTATATGTATGGTTGTGTAAGGCCCATTGTTTTCTAGTAAATGACTTGGGTGTGTAGTGACTGCACACAGAAAGGTCTAAGTCATGGACACTGGAAATAACTAATTTATTCATAACAAAGAGGTGGAGTTGGGCACTTCATCTTGGTATAAGTTATAGTGAGAAACTCTCCTGTGTTCAGGGTGACTTACCTTAGTCACGGGAGGTCTTTCTCGGATATATCTCATTAGTGCATGTGTCATGCATTGAACAGGACCATTAAAGGTGTGATCTCTAAAATAGTACTATCACAGAGAGAGATCAAGTCACCTCTTGCTACTGAGTGACCAGTGCTCTTAATCTTGAGCATTTGTGGATGAACTGACGAAGTCAAGTTCTTGTGCTTTAATTCACTATTGGGTGAGATCTTTTTCATGGGTCAACAGCTCTGTGTTTTGGGTGCTCGGGCTTGATTAGTTGGGACGTGCAAATGCAATATGGAATCTATGCCATCGTGTGATGGAATAATCGTCCCCTTAGAATTATCCGATTAATCATCAGAATCTAAGCTCTTAGTATATGGATGTTCCATATGGATATTGAACTTGTGGGTCGCTCCCTGGATCAAGAGAATGATATCCGGATGATGATTAAGTCAAGGGTATGAAGTTCTAAGGATGAGATGTAATCAAGAAGGTAGATAGTACATCGGTTAACCTACTTGATTATGGATGTTACATAGAGGGGCATTGTGGTCATTGTACTTGGTAGGTCAAAGACGAATGTCATTACCTGACGAGCTTATTTCATATTTAATATTTGTCCCTGGAGTGCAACCATAACTCTTTAGTGGAATGAGTTAGGGTTAAAATGATCTTAATGTTGCTATGGGGTTAGCATGGACATTTTGGTCATTTTGGGAGCCAAGGGCAAATAAGTCTTTTGGTCCCTCTTCTAGTCACTTTCCTATATTGGCATGGTTTCCTAATTTAATTAGATGATATGTGGTTGAATTATTTTTTGTGGAAAAATATTTTGAGTTTAAATTCAAATAGGCTTTTAATGGCATACATGAATTTAACTCTAGCTAAATTATTAACTTATGGGCCATGGTGTGTTTATCTATCTTGTGGGCCAGCCATAAGGGGAGCCCCTTGTGTGAGGTTTCCAAGTTTAACTAGGTATCTTTACTTGGAAGGTAGAATTCCTCATTGGGTAAGAATTCCTATGATTAAAGTTTACTAAATTTTAGTATCTTTAATTAGAAGGTGTTGCACTACTAAGGTGGCAGGTTACTAATATTATGGGATACTCATTCCTATTAGAGAGAACTAAAAAGGAATGAGAAACACATGTTATATATATCCCTCACTACCCTAGGCGTGGAACAAGAGAGAGGAATTAACCCTAGGCGTGAAACAAGAGGGAACTCCATTGGCTGCCCAAGTGAGAAAGAGAGACTCACGCCCATTGCTCTCTTCTTCTTCATTGATTGAAGAGAGGAGATCAGGTCCTGGTTCTTTTCCACAAAGTTTAGTTCAGAAAACCCATCTAGGAATCCATAGTTTGATCCCACAATCAAAGCCAATCAGTTTGGGTTGTGGAATAGAAGAGAAGATCAAAGCAAAAGCTACTGCAGAAAATTCCTGCAACTTGCATTGGTGACTGCAGGCTGAGATCAAACCTTTGGAGCACTTCTTTTCAGAGATTTGAGGCCTTCATATCAGCAAGGTATTAGTCCTCTATCATCTCCTTTCATTATACACATGTTGATCATGATTCCATGGAGTTTTATGCGTGTTTCATGGCTGCCAAATCAGATCGGTTTTTTCTGTGTTTGAAAAACCATATCAGCCATGGACGTCCAAGTTCAGATCAGAATAGCATGAACTTTCAGTGATATCCTCACCGCGGACACCTGTGGGAAATTAAATAAATGTATGTTACTATTAAACCGATGTGGATCATTCATTTAGTCTCGATCCCGGATTGGTCCTTCGGATTCCTGGTCCGGGGTCGCGACAGGTTCCTTGGACTTATCGACTGCCCTGCTGTTATCATAGTAAACTGTGAGCGGCTATCATGCCAAAAGTACCACTCCAATTTCCATAAGGAATCTATTGAGCCAATCTGCTTCTTTAGTTGTTTCTCAAGCAGCTATAGCATAAACACATACCCAGAAGTTGATATCTTGGAATCCTTATCTGACATGAAGTCAGAATATGTGTAACCGACTAGAATCAACTCATTATTGCCATAAAACAACATGTAATCTCTAGTCCTTCTCTAGGATTTGAGAACACATCTTACAGCAGTCCAATGGTTAGGACTTGGGTTAGACTGATATCTGCTGACTAAGCCCAATGCATGACAGATATCCGGTATAGTATATAGCATAGCATACATGAGGCTACCAACACCCGAAGCGTATGGTATCGACCTCATCTGCTCCTTTTCCTCAGGTGTCTTAGGACACTGATTCTTGGAAAGGTGCACTCCATGCCTGAAAGGTGTAATACCCTTCTTGGAGTCTTGCATAGAAAACCATACGAGTACCTTATCTATGTATGCATATTGGGATAAGCCTATCATCCTATTTATCCGATCTTAATGGAGTTTGATCCCTAGGATGCGATTGGCTTCTCCCATGTCCTTCATATCAAAAGTCTTAGCCAACTAAACCTTTTACTGTTGACAACATCCATATACCACTCTCTAGGAGAAGGATGTCGTCGACTAGAAAAATTACCCTGCCTCCTTCACTTTTCATGTACACCCATGACTTATCCGGATTTTGACAAAAATCAACTAACTTGATTGCTTAGTCAAAACAAATGTTCTAGGTTCGGGACACCTGCTTCAGTCCATAAATGGACTTCTGCAGTTTGCAAACTCTTTGCTTTTGGTTGTTTAGCTATAAAACCGTCTGGCTGCATCATATAGATGTCTTCCTCAAGATGGCCGTTGAGAAACGCCGAATTGACATCCATTTGCCAAATCTCATGATCAAGATGAGCTGCAATGGATAAGAGTATCCTGATGGACTTGAGCATGGCTACCGGCGAGAAGGTTTCCTCATAATCGATATCTTCTTTCTGAGTATATCCTTTCGCAACAAGCCTGACCTTTAAAGGTCTCAACTCTTCCATTTGATCCTCTGTTTCTCTTGCAGACTCACTTGCACCCAATAGGTTAGATATTGGCAGGCAAGTCCACAAGTGTTCAGACCTGATTAGAGTATATAGACTCCATCTCAGCTTTCATAGCATCTTGTCAATGTCCCGAATCTATGTCATTAATTGCTTCATCATAGTTATAGGGATCTTGTTCCGGTTCTTCCGGGACTGCCTCGTAAGACTCTCCCAAGAACGAGAACCTGTCAGGGGGCCTGACTATGCTCCCACTATGACAAGGCACTGGTGTAATTACTGGGTTAGGTAAGGGTGCTTCTTCCTTAGGTTCAGTCATACTAGGATTTAGAATTGTTTGCTCTTGAATTTCTTCCAAAATCACCTTTTTCTAAAGGCTTCCGGTCTATCATATAATCTTCCACCAGAAAAACCGCATTAGTGCTCACCATCACTTTCTGCTCTCTGGGATTATAGAATAACCAACCTTTACTTCATTTAGGATATCCTACAAACGTGCATACTTTCGACTTCGTTTCCAACTGATCCGTCTTAACCTTTAGCACATGAGCCAGACAACCTCAAATGTGTAAATGTTGTAGACTAGGCTTTCGCCCGGACCACAACTCCCGGGGAGTCTTAGGTATAGACTTAAATGGTACGAGGTTTAGTATGTACATCGCAGTATCCAAGGTGTATCCCTAAAAGGATATAGGTAATCCTGAGAAACTCAGTATAGATCTGATCATATCTAAAAGAGTCAGGTTCCTTCTTTCTGCTACTCCGTTCTGTTGAGGCATACCAGAAGCAGACAACTGGGATAAAATCCCATTTTCTGATAAGTGTCCCATAAAATCATCGGAGAGATATCCTCCCACTCCTCTGACATTAATGGGTCTACACACATCAGTATACACTAATTCCAACAAATCTTTGGCCCTATTGCCCTTTGATGAAAAAGGGGTTTTTTGGTCATTTTACCTTCCAGACAGGACTCGCAGACAGTCATTGGTTCTACCACCAATGAAGGCAAGATACCATCTTGTTAGATTTTATGGTCTCAATACCAGTATATGATGAATAGATTGATTAATTTCTTTTTTTATCAATATAATCATGCTTTCCTTTCATGAGATGAATGGTGATTTATTACTTCATGAGATGTGATATATGTATATGGATGAGATCCACATACGGGAGATATGTGTCACAAATCTTATACTTAAAATATCTTCACAACCAGTGATGAGATTGGGCATCTCATCTGACAGGTTGCAGTACTTTGATCACTATGAGATAGTATGATTTGTCTCGATCATCAGAATGTAAGATTCTAGATCATAGTCCTGGTACATTGGATGTATTGAAGGACCATGAGAAGTACCTTATCAAATACTATCTCGATTTAAGGATTGCTCTCATAATTCCCTAGCAATAGGCTCTCAATCCTGAGACATTGACGAACTCAAGTTTCTGTCTATTCATTTGCTTTGAGTCACCAATGAGTGAGGTCAACTGTAGGTCAACACCTCGGTGTCTTGGGTACATGGTAGTAGGACTGTGGGAACATGCAATGATCAAGATGGAATCTATCTACATTATCCCCTTGTGCCAATTAATGGATTTATCATTGGTAAGTGCGCACCCATTTCGATTAAGAGTTAATTGGATCGGTACCAAATGATTACTATAATTAATTGGGGCTCAAGGATAATAAGATGTGGATCTAATATTGGATGAGACAGATTTATTCCAATTGATCCTTGGATAATGATGGAGGGGCCTACTTGTGGTAATTGGGAAGTTTAGGGTCTTCATTGAAATATATTCCTAAGACTGGAGTGCAATTGCATTTATATAGTGGAGTTATTTGCAATTAACTGTGGGCCCGGATTGCACATGAGATGTGGGGTCGCATGTCCCCAGTTGGAGGCAGTTTTCTAAGGAATCCCTAGTGGTCCCCATGCTAGCCCAATATATTAGAAAGATACTAATTATAGTAGAACTCTAAAAGGAAATAGAAAGTTACTATTTGTATTTGAAGTGAGACTTCTAATAGTGGTAATAGTACATTAGTAATTATTAATGGAAGTAGGACTTCTATTTTAATTAGTAAAAGAGGAAGTTACTAATCATATTTGAAGTAAGACTTCTAATTGTGATGTAGTAAGTAACTAATTGTATTGGAAGTAAGACTTCTATTTCAATTAGTAAGAGGAGGTGGCTTCAATGCTATAAAAGGAGAAGAAGAGAGCCTTGGACGTCCCTAATGTTACTCTACATAGGGATTCACGCCCAGCCCATGTAATAGTGCAAGAGTTGCATTCCTCTCTTCCTCTCCCTCTTCTAGTTTCTCTTCTAGTTTCCTTTAGGGTTTTTCTCTTGGAGATCCCACCATCTTCTTGAGAAAAGAGAATCTGATATGGGACATAGCGTGGAAGATCAAAGGGTGTTGGAGATTCTGATTTGATTAGTGAAGGTGTTCATCATCAAGGAAAGAACTCAAAGCCTCCATTAGAGCACTACCAAGCTCCAAAGGTATATCTACATCCTTATATGTTGTGGATTTCGTGGCTGCATGTTTATGTGCTATTTTCTATCTTCTAGATAGGTTATGTTGCTGTACATGGTTTATGAGTTTGAGGCATTACATCCTGGATTGGGTTTGTTGCCTTCTAGATAGTTGATCCCTGCATCAAGTGGGTCAAAAGTTTTTGAAACCTATCTTAATGGCCCACCTATTTTCCAACACATCTGAATGGGACACCCCCGGACCCCCTCCGCGAAGTGCATGTATTAAAAGGGTGGTTACTTTTGGCATCTTGTTTTTCCATTATGGTTTGGTAACCTGGTTTTGTGAGATGCTTTGTTGTATGAGATACTAACTTGTAGGTGATAATGTCCTCTCCATATGGCCCACAAGTCTTTTGCTTTCTATTTATGGTGATTGGTTTATTTAAGGCTAAATGTAAAGGGCGTCATGGTTTCCTTGGTTTCCCGTGAAAGGACAAGGCATGATGAATTTCCCTATAGCCCTTTTATTTCCATGTTTAGATTACCATGTAAGTCTCATAATTGAGGCATAGGAATTTCTGTAATTTTTCTAAATTTGTAAATTCTGGTGATGTCCGAGACAAAGAATGAAAGCGATGTTGGACTCCTAATCAAAGAGTTTGAAGATTACCAAAAGTGTTTTGGAGTTGCCCAAAGAGTTTGAAGAACTCCAGAAGTTTTGGAAAGTCTAGAAGTCTAAGAAGTCTATTCCGCTTGGGCCATGTGGAGGAAAGGGCTAGTTTCTATTTTTAGCACTTTCTATTTATGGATGCATGCTTAAATTAGAAAATTTCCAGATCTGATCCAAACATAGCAAGTTACTAAAATTGGTCAAATCAAATTAATTTTTGGAAAGAGTTCTAATTAGTGTTGATTACCCATGAGATAGACACATTGGTAACACTAATTTAGAAACTGGACTTTCCTTAAAATAACTTGACTTGGAACCAATCTTTGATCATATCATGAGATGATTTGATGTTCATATGTATACATGTGGGCCCTAATACCTTACAAAGAAAATCCTCAAATTCTAAAATATTAAGTGGGAGCGGGGCATTTATATTTAGAAATCCCCATGGTTTTCCACCATAGGTCCATTGTAAAGAAAGTATTAGCCTCGCGCCATCTTGAGAATGGCCGTTCCCCACGGAGGGCTTTTACTTGTCTGGTTACTAGATATGGATCTCCTATGGATAGTGTTGGTGAGACGGGGCGGGGGCCCACTCCCCAAGGAGGAGCTGCTCGCAACGGTTGTCATGCAATGCTAGTTGGTGGGTCACACTTAACTAAAATAATGATGTAGTATCCCCAAGGATTTGCCTCATTTATTTTAGAAACCGAAGCAAATCGGGAGTCATTCATTATTTGGTATGAGATACCTAGATAATAATGAATGAAGGGGATCATGGAAAGTTAGTCTTAATCCTAATTATGACCAACTTCGATCCGCACCAATCTAGGTGGTATTTGCACTCCCCAAGGAGGCATACCCCGGGGATTGGGATTCCGATGTATTCTGAATTTGGTGGTTATGAGGATTCCATATAAATTTGGTAGAATACTAAACCCTAATGTCATTTAAATTCATTAATTGAATGTATGGTTATGTGCTGCAGTATTTCAAGCATGAATTCAAATACTTTCAATCCACTTGCGACCATCCTCAACCAGAATAAGTTGATGGAACCCAACTTTATAGACTGGAAAAGGACCCTGGATATTATCCTGACAGCTTCAAGATGCAGATATGTCCTTACCATACCCCCCCTTCCTGAGCCTGAGCTTCATGCACCTCAGTATGAAAAGGACCTTTACACCGAATGGACAAAAGACAATGAGGTAGCCAGATGTTTTATACAGGCATCCATGTCTAGTAATTTACAACACCAACATCAATCCTATAAGTCAGCATACGATATTATATCGAGCTTAAAGGAGATGTTTGCGGACCAGGTTAGACCTGCAAGGCAAGCTGCTATGAAGGTGCTGATAAACACTAAGATGACTGAGGGAACCCCAGTACAAAAACATTTGTTGAAAATGACTCTTGCACTAAATGAGTTAGATGCACTGGGTGTTTCGATTGATAAAGAATCGCAGATCGGCATGATCCTTCAGTCACTACCGGATTCTTTCAATCATTTCGAGATCAATTGTAATAAATTGGAAATGACCATAGCTGAGCTTTCTCGCCAGCTGGTAGTGACTGAGGAAATCATGAAGAAAGAGAAAAATTCCCTCATGACAGAAAAATTATTTGCTAGGACCAAGCCGAAAGGCAAAGACCAAGATAGCAAGAAGAAATCAGTCATCAAGGGTCCTATGGTGGAGAATGGTTCTACTTGTAGTATGGCCAAGGCTAAGGGTACGGGAGTAAAAGGAAAGTGTTTCCATTATGGTAAGACAGGACATTGGAAAATGAGTTGTCCAGAATATCTGTCTAAGAAGAAGACCTCAAGTATGATTGAGTCACTTATTTATGAAGTTAGTTTTACAACTGGTACTTCAGAATCTTGGTGTATGGACTCCAGGGCAACTGATCACATATGTAATTCGTTGCAGGGGTTCAGGGAAACCAGGAGGTTCAGTGACGGAGAAATCATTGACAACCTAGGATCTGATGCTAAGGCAGAGGATGTTTCAGTGGGAGTTATTACATTATGTTTTTCAAATGATAAATTGATTTTGTCAGACACGTTATATGTATCGTCTTTACGGCGGAATTCAATTTCAGTTTTTAGTATGGTGAATAAAAGTTATTCTATTACTCTTGGTACTGAAATTGGCATAAAGAGATACGGTACTTTTATGTATTTTGATTAGGTAATCAATGGAATTTATTTGTTAATCTCACAATGTATGAGATACATGATACTGAAACAACTAATAGACCATCATTAAAGAGGAAATCACCTTCATCTGATCCAACAAAACTTTGGCACTTGAGGCTAGGTCATATAAACCTAAACAGGATTGATAGGCTAGTGAAAGATGGTATCTTGCCTTCATTGGTGGTAGAACAAATGCCTGTCTGCGAGTCCTGTCTGGAAGGTAAAAATGACCAAAAGGCCCTTTTTCATCAAAGGGCAATGGGGCCAAAGATTTGTTGGAATTAGTGTATACTGATGTGTGTGGACCCATTAATGTTAGAGTAGAGGGAGGATATCTCTCCGCTGATTTTATGGGATACTTATCAGAAAATGGGATTTAATCCCAGTTGTCTGCTCCTGGTATGCCTCAACAGAATGGAGCAGCAGAAAGAAGGAGCCAGACTCTTTTAGATATGATCAGGTCTATAATGAGTTTCTCAGGATTACCTATTTCCTTTTAGGGATACGCCTCGGATACTGCGATGTACATACTAAACCTCGTACCTTCTAAGTCTATACCTAAGACTACCTAGGAGTTGTGGACCGGGCGAAAGTCTATCTACAACATTTACACATTTGGGGTTGTCCGGCACATGTGCTAAAGGTTAAGACGGATCAGTTGGAAGCGAAGTTGGAAGTATGTACGTTTGTAGGATATCCTAAAGGAACTAAAGGTTGGTTATTCTATAATCCCAGAGAGCAAAAGTGATGGTGAGCACTAATGCGGTTTTTTTGGAGGAAGATTATATGATAGACCGGAAACTTTTAGAAAAAGGTGATCTTGGAAGAAATTCAAGAACAAACAATTCCAAATGCTAGTATGACCGAACCTAAGGAAGAAGCGCCCTTACCGAACCCAGTAATTACACCAGTGCCTTGTCATAGTGGGAGCATAGTCAGGCCCCGGACAGGTTCTCGTTCTTGGGAGAGTCTTACGAGGCAGTCCCGGAAGAACCGGAACAAGATCCCTGTAACTATGATGAAGCAATTAATGACATTAATTCGGGACATTGGCAAGATACTATGAAAGCTGATATGGAGTCTATGTACTCTAACCAGGTCTGGACTTGTGGACTTGCCTGCCAATATCTAACTTATTGGGTGCAAGTGAGTCTACAAGAGAAACAGAGAACCAGATGGAAGAGTTGAGACCTTTAAAGGTCAGGCTTGTTGCGAAAGGATATACTCAGAAAGAAGATATCGATTATGAGGAAACCTTCTCGCTGGTAGCCATGCTCAAGTCCATCAGGATACTTTTATCCATTGCGGCTCATCTCGATCATGAGATTTGGCAAATGGATGTCAAGATGGGTTTCTCAACGGCCATCTTGAGGAAGACATCTATATGATGCAGCCAGACGGTTTTATAGCTAAACAACCAAGAGCAAAGAGTTTGCAACATGCAGATGTCCATTTATGGACTGAAGCAGGCATCCTGAGGCAGGAACATTTGTTTTGACTAAGAAATCAAGTCAGTTGATTTTTGTCAAAATCCGGATGAGTCATGAGTGTACATGAAAGTAAGGGAGGCAGGGTAATTTTTCTAGTCGACGACATCCTTCTCCTAGAGAGTGGTATATGGATGTTGTCAACAGTAAAATGTTTAGTTGGCTAAGACTTTTGATATGAAGGACATGGGAGAAGCTAGTCGCATCCTAGGGATCAAACTCCATTGAGACCGGATAAATAGGATGATAGGCTTATCCCAATATGCATACATAGATAAGGTACTAGTATGGTTTGCTATGCAAGACTCCAAGAAGGGTATTATACCTTTTAGGCATGGAGTGCACCTTTCCAAGAATCAGTGTCCCAAGACACCTGACGAAAAGGAGCAGATGAGGTGGATACCATACGCTTCGGGTGTTGGTAGCCTTATGTAGGCTATGTTATATACTATACCGGATATCTGTCATGCATTGGGCTTAGTCAGCAGATATCAGTCTAACCAAGGTCCTAACCATTGGACTGCTGTAAGATGTGTTATCAAATCCTTCAGAAGGACTAGAGATTATATATTGATTTATGGCAATAATGATTTGATTCCAGTCGGTTACACATATTCTGACTTCATGTCAGATAAGAATTCCAAGATATAAACTTCTGGGTATGTGTTTATGCTATAGCTGCTTGAGAAGCAACTAAAGAAGCAGATTGGCTCAAAAGATTCCTTATGGAACTTGGAGTGGCATTTTTGGCAAGACAGCCGCTCACAGTTTACTGTGATAACAGCAGGGCAGTCGATAAGGCCAAGGAACCCAGAAGCCAAAAACATGTACAGAGGTAGTTACACATGGTTGGAAAGATTGTGCAGAGAGGTGATACTGCTATCACCTCGATAAACTCTGCAGACAATCTGGGAGATCCCTTTACTAAGCCTTTGACTACCAAAGTTTTTGAGCAACATGTAGATGGGATGGGCATGAGATGCAACAATGACTGGCATTGAGCCCAAGTGGGAGATTGTTAGATTTTATGGTCTCAATACCAGTATATGATGAATAGATTGATTAATTTCTTTATTTATCAATATAATCATGCTTTCCTTTCATGAGATGAATGGTGATTTATTACTTCATGCACAAGACCAATATATATGACATAATGGTTCATGAGATGAACCGGGTCCCATTAGTATATTAGATGTGATATATGTATATGGATGAGATCCACATACGGGAGATATGTGTCACAAATCTTATACTTAAAATATCTTCACAACCAGTGATGAGATTGGGCATCTCATCTGACAGGTTGCAGTACTTTGATTACTATGAGATAGTATGATTTGTCTCGATCATCAGAATGTAAGATTCTAGATCATAGTCCTGGTACATTGGATGTATTGAAGGACCATGAGAAGCACCTTATCAAATACTGTCTTGATTTAAGGATTGCTCTCATAATTCCCTAGCAATAGGCTCTCAATCCTGAGACATTGATGAACTCAAGTTTCTGTCTATTCATTTGCTTTGAGTCACCAATGAGTGAGGCCAACTGTAGGTCAACACCTCGGTGTCTTGGGTACATGGAAGTAGGACTGTGGGAACATGCAATGATCAAGATGGAATCTATTTACATTATCCACTTGTGCCAATTAATGGATTTATTATTGGTAAGTGCGCACCCATTCCGATTAAGAGTTAATTGGATCGGTACCAAATGATTACTATAATTAATTGGGGCTCAAGGATAATAAGATGTGGATCTAATATTGGATGAGACAGATTTATTCCAATTGATCCTTGGATAATGATGGAGGGGCCTACTTGTGGTAATTGGAAAGTTTAGGGTCTTCATTGAAATATATTCCTAAGACTGGAGTGCAATTGCATTTATATAGTGGAGTTATTTGCAATTAACTGTGGGCCCGGATTGCACATGAGATGTGGGGTCGCATGTCCCCAGTTGGAGGCAGCTTTCTAAGGAATCCCTAGTGGTCCCCACGCTAGCCCAATGTGAGAACCCGACCCCTAATCTCTTGGATTAGTGTCGTTTTATTTGTGGATTAGTTCTTTTAGTGGGATTAGTAGTTGTTGGGTTGATTTTGTGAGCTAGAATGGTTTTTCTTCTAGTTTTGGGCTTTTGAGTGCTTTGGTAGCTTGTGGGGCCCTTTGGGGGTTCCCTTTTCGGCTTTTCTTTTCTTGTGAGATTTTCCCGATTTGTTTCGTATCGTGTTTTTGGCCCGTTGCACTCATCTTGAGGAATCCTACAACTTTCATGTTGATCCCATATCCATTTGAGAACCCGAAAACCGATTTCTTGGCGTTGAGGGTAAAACAGTCTTTTCACACCAAATCTGTACCCAAAACTCGATATTCTCGAAACCCGCGAAACATATACCTTTTGGAAACTAGATATTTTGACGATAATTTCTTCCTTCTTCGTCGAATTCATCCGAGGTACCGAAAGAGATGATTTCAGCCCATTTAGCCCCTTTAGTTGTGGGACCCAACCCAACTCACTTGTTAATAAAGGGGAAGCCATTAGCCATTCATTTCATCCTTCTTGTTCCAGCACAACCCTTTTGAGTCTAGGGTTTTCTTGCCTTTTCTTCTTCTTGCTTCTCCTCCTCTAATCCACACCAAGATTGGCATCAACCAAGAAATGGAACTCATCATCTTCTTCCTCATCTTGCAAGCTTCCCATTGATACCATTTGTGAAGAGAACCCTCCATCACAAGACTTCCTTTGAGCTTACCTTGTCCATTAGAGGACCTTGCAAGTAAGTGTTCTTCTTCATCTTCTAGATTTGTAATCTTCTAGCCTTAGAGAAGCTCCACCTTGATTATTGGAAAGTTTCATTGTCATTTCATTGTTTAACCCATTTTTGGGTTGTTTTGGGGGTTTTTGTAGAGATTGTGGATCTTGAGCCTAAGAGGTGATTAGGAGCTTGATTTGCTTGATTAGAGTCAAAGGCAAGTGGATGAATGGATTGTTTTGATTATTAACATGTTTTGTGAGAAAAATCTTGTTTCACTAAGGGTTTTGGTGATTTTTGTAGTTGTCTTCACTATGATTAATATTGATTTCGAAATGTGCTTATTGATGAGTTATTTCCCTCTTGTTCATACTTGGAAAATGTATGCATCATATTGTCAAGGTTTCAAATGATTTCACATGAATGAGTTTTCTCCACCATGTGATTAATCGTGAATGGAAAGAATGGAAAGAGAGGAAATTGAAATGAGGAGCTCTTTAGCTCATGTTATTGTCTTGGAAACATGTATTTAAACCATCTTGTTTATGGTTCTTTGTGGTTGATCATGTGTTGGAAGGAAAGGAAAAAGGAAGGAAAAATCAGTTCCCGGACCTGCACTGCGCCCAGGTCCGATCGATTGGACCTACAGGCCGATCGATCGGCCTGTCTTTTAACAGTAAGGCTTTTTGGGCCGATCGATCGGCCGATCGATCGGACCCTGTGCATTTCTGGTACAGAAATTTCGACCGATCGATCGGAGGACTCAGTTTGAGTCCAGTGAAATTTGATATTGTGTTTTTTTGGAAACCTTTGGGCTTTCTATGAGTCCTAGAGGTGTATACCTTAGTGTTAAGACCAATTGTACCCTAATCTAAGGTCTCTAAGACTAGGGAACTAAAAGAAAGAATGGTGATGATCTAGGCACTAATTCTCGGTTTTAGGTGGGACCCTGGCTACCCTCTTTGGACTGTTTGAACCATGTGTGAGAATGTCTTGAGCCGACACGCCTCACGGTTGGTTCGGTGGCATCGGAGTTAATCCATTTCAATCTTGAACGGGATGGAACGACGCGATATCTTCTTTATATCCAAACACAAGTCTATTTCCTTGGTTATCGCTAATTCTATTCCTTTCGATGACTGAGTAGGTTGCTCGATGTTTCCGGATTAATGTCATGCCTAGGATGGACCGTTTATAATCTTGATTCTTGCTATTGTAACATCTAGTATTACCCATAAGCTCATTTTAAGTTGTGAAAATAGTAAAAGTGCATAAGGAGCCCGGAATGTCTTCAAACTCAAGGAGTACCAAGTAATTATTATAATCGACATACGGGACCCCTATTCACTTAAATAGATCTTGCAATCAATATTCTTCCCGAAATGGTATAGTGCATTATATTTCCTCATTTCCCGAGATTTGCATCACATGATATGAAAGTGCGCCCTTGAGCACCCCGTTTTACCCGTTTAATTATTGTACTTGATTTACTTGTTTCCCCGAAAGCATTGAAGTTACACTAGTAACAGTTATTTGTCCCGAAATGTATTGCCCGATATGAAGTGACAGTGTGCCCTTGAGCACCCCCGTTTTACCCGTTTATTTACTGTACTTGATTTACTTGCATATGTCTCGATTGGTTTTGACCTATGAGTCGGCATCACTAAGCTTGGATACCTTGTCGGTTTGATCCACCGACTTGGAAATCCCTCTCCCGTCCCGCCAGCTGCAGTTTGGATCCCGATACCCGGTTATTGCCGTGGTCCCGTCCCGATACCCAGTTCGCTACCGTGGTCCCGTTCCCGTTCCCGTATATTTATTATTGTATATATGATTTACGTTGAGTCTCCTCACCTTGTGTGACTGAGACCAACGTCCCGCTCTTGTCACTTCGGTGATAGAGGACTTAGCTTCTTGTGATTGCCATCTTGCCAGTTCCCGATTCCTTGGACACCCGACATGGTTTATATTGCTTACTTGTTTTCAGATAAATGATTCATTGCTTTTATGAAAGTTGTTATTTAGATAAGTGTTAATGCTCTCTATTGGAAATTCAGTCACTATTATATTGTTTTATGTCCTTTGCACACGTACATGTTTTACATGAATGCCGGTTGGGTGAATACCCGTGCTTTTACACATGTTCCATACGATCAATGATTTTGCTAGATTTATATGATTACACGTGTTTTAAAGGAATACTCGAATTGTTAAATATCCGTGCCTTGTTTTAAAGGACATTTGGTTTGTCAGATATCTATGTTTATACCTGTTTTTAAATGAATACCCGAATTGTTAAATACCCATGCTTTGAAATAGGTTTCAAATGACACTTGTTTTGCCAGATTCCTATGTTTATACCTATTTTACATGATACCCGATTTGTTTAAATATCCATACTTTGGAATAGGTTTAAATGAACATTAGTCTTGTTGGATTTCTTTGGTTACACCTGTTTTAAACGATACCCGATTTATTAAATATCCATACTTCTACATAGGTTTCAAATGGACATTGGTTTTGCTAGACTGCTATGAATACCTGGTTTGTTGTATACTTGTGTTTTTACTTAAGTTTCAAATGAACGTTGTTTTGCCATACCGCTATATTTATACATGTTTTAGACGAATACCCGATTGCCAAATATCTATGATTATAGATGATGTAAATGAATACATGTTTTATTAGATGTTCATGTTTTACCCGTGCTTGAAATGAATACAAGTTTTTCCCCGAGATTCCCGACTTTGCACCCGTTTAATTATATGCAGCATTTTGAGCAAATAGCATGATTTATCATTTGTATTATTATTCGCTATATTGTGTTCTTATCATCCACCTGCCAGACCGTCGTGTCTGACCCACTACTTTTGGTACTCAGGTTCAGATTTCTTCGCCCCGAGTTGAGTGCTTTTGTTGGCTGTAGAGCCATGCTTTGCAGGTTAGTGTGTCGGCTATGTCATGTAGACATTGAGCTTGACATCGGAGCTACGTCACATTTGGGTAGTGGTTTATAGCTTCTTGTTGTATGGCTTTTATTAGCCTTTTCTTGGGATTCTTAATTAATGTACATTGATAATTGTAACTTGAACATATTTGGGAATGCAATATCCTATTAATGTCAGCTCTGTAAATTATTGTGATGGTTACTCCAGTCTGGTATGATTCTTGATATAATAGCTATGGGCTAAAGGTTGAGTACGACACGGAATCCGATGGCCACGGACTTCGGGTCGCAACGCCACAAATGCTTCCGCAAAATATTCAGGATGTGTTGTCTTCACACACGCGGATCCTGGGAGAAGTAAAATACATTTATGCTTAATCCCATTTCCCGCCCCCGAGGTTCTGGTTCGGGGGCGTGACACCCAATATATTAGAAAGATACTAATTATAGTAGAACTCTAAAAGGAAATAGAAAGTTACTATTTCTATTTGAAGTGAGACTTCTAATAGTGGTAATAGTATGTTAGTAATTATTAATGGAAGTAGGACTTCTATTTTAATTAGTAAAAGAGGAAGTTACTAATCATATTTGAAGTAAGACTTCTAATTGTGATGTAGTAAGCAACTAATTGTAGTGGAAGTAAGACTTCTATTTCAATTAGTAAGAGGAGGTGGCTTCAATGCTACAAAAGGAGAAGAAGAGAGCCTTGGACGTCCCTAATGTTACTCTACATAGGGATTCACGCCCAGCCCATGTAATAGTGCAAGAGTTGCATTCCTCTCTTCCTCTCCCTCTTCTAGTTTCTCTTCTAGTTTCCTTTAGGGTTTTTCTCTTGGAGATCCCACCATCTTCTTGAGAAAAGAGAATCTGATATGGACATAGCGTGGAAGATCAAAGGGTGTTGGAGATTCTGATTTGATTAGTGAAGGTGTTCATCATCAAGGAAAGAACTCAAAGCCTCCATTAGAGCACTACCAAGCTCCAAAGGTATATCTACATCCTTGTATGTTGTGGATTTCGTGGCTGCATGTTTATGTGCTATTTTCTATCTTCTAGATAGGTTATGTTGCTGTACATGGTTTATGAGTTTGAGGGATTACATCCTGGATTGGGTTTGTTGCCTTCTAGATAGTTGATCCCTGCATCAAGTGGGTCAAAAGTTTTTGAAACCTATCTGAATGGCCCACCTATTTTCAAACACATCTTTCACTAGCCTGTCAATCCTATTCAGGTTTATATGACCTAGTTGTTAGAGTTTTTGTTTTGTTGCAATTTGATAGGATACATTCACTTTCATAAAGCTTGTCCTCTCATTCATTCATGGTTTTATTCATAGGATCATCATGCATATTTCTCATTCTTGATCTTTGTATTTATCTTTTGATATGCATGATTTTCATTTCAGTTTGACTCTTAAGTTGTTGGAGTTTTTGGTTTCAAAAATCATCCAAGCTTTCCAAAGTTTCTAACTTTAAAATCATTATTTTGATTTGGAGTTTTCATGACTTTTAAAATTCTGTTTCCATCTTCTTTCAGTCATGATTTAATGCTTGGTTATTGTGTCTCAAAGTCCCCTGGAAGATGCCCTCAAAAGTTGCATGTTTCTTGCATTTTTTCAAAAACTGGGCATTTCCCAGTGTTGCCGGTCGACCGGGCCAAGCTTGCCGGTCGACCGAGATCACTGCAACTTTTAAATGCTGTTTTGAGCAGAATTTTCCAACGGTCAGAAATATGACCGTTGTGCTTTCCCGGTCGACCGGGAACTAGTCGTTGGCAACTTTTTCCTTATATAAAGTGGCTTTTTGGTTGAAGAAAGTTGCTGACATTAGAGGGACTATTGAGGCCAAGGATTAACAACTTCTCAAGAGCATTTCTAAGGGGATTATGAAGCCATTCCATTAAGTCAACCTTTGATCCTCAAATGGGTGTGCTTTCTTTAATCCTAGTCTTTTTAAAATCATGTTTTGTTTCAAATCTTTGATCTCTTTCTAAACATGATTAACAAGTTGCTTTTCTTTTAGAATGTTGTCTTTCATAACATGCTTAACACTTTAGTAATCTCATATGCTATGAATACAACATATTGGTCTATGTTACACATGATTTTACTTTCTTGTTTCAAAAATCAACTTGTTAGACTTTAGAACATCTTTCTTGAAAACAAGTTATTTTTCATTGTTAATCACATGTGTTAGACATACAACTCTTTCTCAAATATATGATAAACATCTTTGCATCATTTAAGTTTTTATCTTTTCAAAGAGAAAGAGTTATTTCTAGAAAATGCATTTTACATAAACTTTGTCATTCACATGCATGTTTCTAGAACTTAAGTTTTCACTTTCTAATTAGCCTAATTAGAGGCACTCAATTGCACTTCATTGTTCTCTTTATCCATGCATTCTTAGGCATATTTCTTAAGAGAAAAGTTCTTTGTTGTAAGGTTCATGCTTAGCCTTGAAAAGCATATGTTGTAAAGGTTTATGCTAAGCCTTGAATAGCATAGTGTTGATTGTAAGGTTTGAGGTGATCCTAGACCTTATTTGAAGATAGTGAATACCGGTAAGTGTACCGGGAGTGGATGTAGGCAATTTGGCCGAACCACTATAAAAGAGCTTGTCATGGTGATTGATCTTTTTCTCTTTTTACATGAATGATTTACTTTTGGTTAATTAAAGATTGTAGTTGTGATTACTTGTGTATGCTCATCTTAGAGATTTCTATCTATCACAAGATAATTAATCTTCACCAAATCTTAACTAACTTAAAAGTTAAAAGATTTCAAATTGGTCTAGGTTCTTAGAGCTCATCCTATTCACCCCCCCCCCTCTAGGATTCGGTCTTGGACTTTCAATTGGTATCAGAGCAAGGTTGCTCTTGTTTTGGTTTAACCACCTAGAGTTAGAATCCTAGTGAGTATTTTTCTTTTGTTGCCAACATGCAATCTCAATTGGGTGAAGGAAATGCCACCAATAGACCTCCTCTGTTTAATGGAACACACTATCGCTATTGGAAAATTTGAATGCAAGTGTTCTTAGAATCCCAAAACGTAGATGTGTGGAACATCATTGAAGATGGCTATCATCCTCCCACTACCATAGAAAAAGACTCTGAAGGGAATGTTATATCCATAAAAACCAAACCCAAAAATACTTGGACTCAAGGAGAAAATGATAGAGCTAACTTAAATGCTAAGGCTAAAAATTCTCTATATTGTGCTCTATCTCAAGAAGAGTTTAATAGAGTAGTTAATTGCAACACTGCTAAGGAAATTTGGGATACCCTAGAGATCACCCATGAAGGCACGGATCAAGTCAAGATAGCCAAAATTCAAATGTTAACCTCTAAATTAGAAGACATTAAGATGCTTGAAGAAGAAACATTTGATGAATTCTACTCTAAATTCATGGAAATTGTCAATTCTCTTATAGGTCTAGGAGAAAAGATGGATGAATCTAAAGCTGTTAGGAAAATTTTAAGATCTCTCCCAAAAAGATTCAAACCTAAAATTGTTGTCATAACAGAAAGCAAGGATGTTGATAAAATCAAAATTGAAGAACTAAGAGGAAATCTCCTTACATATGAATTAGACTTTGAAGTTCAAGACAAAAAGAAAGGAGTAGCTTTTTCCTCTCATTCTAAAGAAAATGAAAGTGATGTTGATAGTGATGAGGACAATGCTTTATTTGTTAAGAAATTTAAAAGTTTCTTTAAGAACAACAATATCAATAGAAAGCTTGATGAAAGCAAAAGTCCTAGATTCCAAAGAAATCCCAAAGGATCATTTATTAAAAAGGATGTGCAATGTTACAATTGCAAGGGGTTTGGACACATTGCCCAAAATTGCTCCACCCCTAAAGACTTTGAAAAAGGAGACAAGAAAGGAAAGAAGGCTCTAAACATAACTTGGGATGAGGAAGATGAAGAGTGTGACAAAAATGAATCCTCTAATGATGAAGATGAAAATTACCCTAATTGGCTTCTACTCTCTTCTATTGAAGATCCTAATGAGCATAATGCATTAATAGATGACACATTAGGGCAAGAAGAAACTAATGAAGAAGATGAGGATAATGGAATCCAACAAGCTTATAATGAACTATATGAAAATTGGGAAATCTTACTTAAGAAAAATAAAATTTTAAAAGAAGATTCCAAAAAGCTTGTAAATGAAGTGAGTATCATAAAAGATGAATTGAAATTAACAATCAATGAGAAAAACAACTTGGAACATCAAGTCACCACTCTTAATGAAGAATTAACTCATGCTCAAAAACAAATTCATAATTTACAATCCAAACTTGAATCTAGTCAACTTGAATCAAGCTCTCTCCAAATAAAACTTAATAAAGGAAAATTCATTGTTGACAAATTCACCTTGGGAAATGACAAATTTTATCAAATGTTGGGCATGCATAAAATTTATGGTGACAAGAGTGGAATAGGTTTTGAAGGTTCCCCTAGTATCATGAAGAATAGTTCTCAAACCTCTACTAAGAGTCCCCACAAACCTATAGTTGAGAGAAACTATACACCTAGATGGACTTGTCACTTTTGCAATCGTAGTGGACATTTGGTCCCTAATTGCCCATACAAAATTAGGTTGTCTCTAAAAAATCCCTCTAGATTACCCTTCAAATTTGTCCCCAAAACCATTCCCTATAAATCTCCTTTATCTACTTGGATGGAAAAAGGAACAAACTTTGAGAGTCTCCTAGTTCAAACCGCTTTAAAAGCAAAGGAAAACCCTACTTGGTTCTTAGATAGTGGTTGTTCTAAACAAACACATGACAGGAGACCGATCTAGATTCAGCTCTATAGTGGAGTATGATGGAGGAAATGTTTCGTTTGGAGATAATAGTAAAGCTCAAATCATTGGCAAGGGAAGTGTGAAAGGTGATCAAATACCTACTTTAAATGATGTATTTCTTGTGGAAGGATTGAAACATAATCTTCTTAGCATTAGCCAACTATGTGACAAAGGAAACAAGGTAGTCTTTGACAGTCAATCGTGCAAAGTGGTAAATGATAAAACCCATCAAGTTATTCTTACTGGATCATGGACAAAAGGAAACATTTACTTTATAGAAGAATGTGATGACAATGAATCTAGGTGCTTGATAACTAAAGATCAAGAGAATTACTTATGGCACCAAAGGATGGGTCACATAAATTTCAAATTGATGAAAACCTTGTCTAAGAATGAAATTGTGAAAGGGATTCCCAAGTTAAGTGATGAAAAATCTGAACTATGTAAGGCTTGTCAACTGGGAAAACAAATCAAGAAGAGCTTTAAAGGTTTAAAGGATATATCGTCTTCTCGTCCTCTTGAGTTAATCCACATGGACTTAATTGGACCTGCACCAGTGCAAAGTATTGGAGGAAAGAAATTTATCCTGGTTATGGTCGATGATTATTCTCGTTTTGGATGGGTTGCCTTTCTTTATGCCAAATCGGATGCGGTGGACAATATCATAAGAATTTGCAATAAGATTCAGGTAGAAAGGAACTGCAAAATTCAGAAGATCAGAAGTGATCATGGGGGAGAATTTGAAAATGAAAAGTTTGCTAGATTTTGTGAGAGTCATGGAATTAATCATCAATACTCAGCTCCTAAAACTCCTCAGCAAAATGGAGTAGCTGAAAGGAGAAATAGAGTTATTCAAGAAATGGCTAGGACCATGCTTAATGAAAAGAATCTCTCTCGAAATCTTTGGGCTGAAGCTGTGAATACTGCCTGTTATCTCATCAAGAGAGTCTATCTCACTAAGAATACCAACAAAACCCCTTACGAACTTTATTTTGAAAGAAAACCAAATTTGGGGTATTTGAAAGTGTTTGGAAGCAAATGTTACATTCCAAGAGATAGGGAGCAGTTAGAAAAATTTGAGCCTAAATATGATGAAGGAATTTTTCTAGGCTATTATGAAAGGAGCAAAGCTTATAGAGTTTTTAATCATAGAACCATGACCATAATGGAGTCAGCTCATGTGGTCATTGATGACGCGAATCAAGTTGGAAGAATCCTTCAAGATGATGATGAAATTGAAATGGATATTGACCAATCTAATCCAAAAGATAGTGATGTGAGCATTCCTTGCAAAGCCATTGTCCCAACAAAATTAATGAAAAATCACACCTTGGATAATATTATTTGAAATATCAGCAGTGGGGTTATGACCCGGAGACAAGTTCAAAATCTATGTGCTCATTACTCCTTTGTCTCTCAAATCGAGCCTAAGAACTTTACTGAAGCTGAATCAAAATCTGAATGGATGGAAGCTATGCAGGAAGAATTGAATCAATTTAAGAAAAATGATGTTTGGAATCTTGTCCCATTGCCTGCAGAGAAAAATCCCATAGGCACTAAATGGATTTTCAAGAACAAGTCAGATGAATCTGGAAATGTTGTGAGAAACAAAGCTAGACTTGTAGCAAAAGGATATGCTCAAATAGAAGGAATTGATTTTGAAGAAACTTTTGCTCCAGTAGCCCGTTTGGAGTCCATAAGAATTCTATTGAGTTATGCTAGTAGCATGAGGATCAAATTATTTCAGATGGATGTCAAAAGTGCCTTCTTGAATGGAGAAATTGAAGAAGATGTTTATGTTACTCAACCTGAAGGCTTTGAAGACCCTCATCATCCTGAGTATGTTTATAAGCTCAAGAAAGCTCTTTATGGATTAAAACAAGCACCTCGGGCATGGTATGAAAAGCTTACGAATCATCTGATTGAAAATGATTTTGAATGTGGGAAAGTTGATAAGACTCTGTTTATCAAGAAGATTGATCAAAACATTCTTGTAGCTCAAATCTATGTTGATGATATCGTATTTGGATCTACTTCAGAGAAGCTAGTACAAGGATTTTCAGAATTAATGAGCTCCACTTTTGAGATGAGTCTGGTTGGTCCCCTGCAATTCTTTTTAGGATTACAAGTTAGTCAAACTGACCATGGTATCTTCCTTAGTCAATCCAAGTTTGCCTTAGAAATAGTAAAAAAATTTGGCTTAGGAGAATCTAAGACTAGTTGCAATCCTATGGGCTCCACTACTAAAATATCTAGTGACCTTAAGGGTAAGAAGGCTGACCAGAAACTTTATAGGAGCATGATAGGAAGCCTTCTCTACCTCACTGCTAGCCGCCCTGATATCTCTTTTAGCGTTGGAATATGTGCGAGGTATCAATCTGACCCCCGAGAGTCTCACATTAAAGCTGTTAAACGTATCATTAAATATATTAATGGGACTTCTCATTATGGTATCTGGTATCCTCATGACTCAACTCTGCAATTAATTGGATATAGTGATGCAGATTGGGCAGGATCAATAGATGATAGGAAGAGCACTAGTGGCTGCTGCTATTTCTTAGGGAACTGCTTAGTAGCCTGGCATAGTAAAAAGCAAAATTCTGTATCCTTGTCTACTGCAGAAGCTGAATATATTGCTGCAGGTAGCTGCTGTGCCCAGCTGTTGTGGATGAAACAAACCTTATTAGATTATAATGTTCCACAACAATGCATGCCTATCATGTGTGACAACTCTAGTGCCATCAGTATCTCAAAAAATCCTATTCAACACTCTCGCACAAAGCACATTGACATTCGCTATCATTTCTTGCGTGATCATGCTGACCAAGGCACTATTGAGTTATTGTTTGTCCCTACAGATACCCAATTGGCTGACTTATTGACTAAACCCCTTGGAAATGATCGTTTCATAAAATTGAGACATCAATTGGGCATTGGCCCTTGCCCTGATTTTTAAATTCTTGTTGGCTAATCACCTGTTCCACATTTTATTTTTATATCTATTATAAACAGGTGCTACTAACAAGGTTGTGTGTTTTATCTTTAGTGGGCAGGCTCCTTTGCAATTAGATGTCAAAGGGGGAGAGAGTTCTCCAATTGAGGGGGAGAAGATTCAAGGGTTGCTTATGTTGAGGGGGAGTAGCTTTGCCTTGAGTGCATATAGCTTCTAGGATGGTCGTCTTGTGTCGTCGCTCCTGCAAGGAAAATCCAAAGCTCCTTAAATATCCAAAGCTCCTTAATTATCCAAAGCTCCTTAAATATCCAAAGTTGTTGCCGGTCAAGATTTAAAGGAGATTGAAAGAGAGTTCAAGCTTCAAGAGTTGCCATCAAATTGCAAAGGGGGAGATTGTTAGAGTTTTTGTTTTGTTGCAATTTGATAGGATACATTCACTTTCATAAAGCTTGTCCTCTCATTCATTCATGGTTTTATTCATAGGATCATCATGCATATTTCTCATTCTTGATCTTTGTATTTATCTTTTGATATGCATGATTTTCATTTCAGTTTGACTCTTAAGTTGTTAGAGTTTTTGGTTTCAAAAATCATCCAAGCTTTCCAAAGTTTCTAACTTTAAAATCATTATTTTGATTTGGAGTTTTCATGACTTTTAAAATTCAGTTTCCATCTTCTTTCAGTCATGATTTAATGCTTGGTTATTGTGACTCAAAGTCCCCTGGAAGATGCCCTCAAAAGTTGCATGTTTCTTGCATTTTTTCAAAAACTAGGCATTTCCCAGTGTTGCCGGTCGACCGGGCCAAGCTTGCCGGTCGACCGGGATCACTGCAACTTTTAAATGTTGTTTTGAGCAGAATTTCCCAACGGTCAGAAATATGACCGTTGTGCTTTCCCGGTCGACCGGGAACTAGTCGTTGGCAACTTTTTCCTTATATAAAGTGGCTTTTTGGTTGAAAAAAGTTGCTGACATTAGAGGGACTATTGAGGCCAAGGATTAACAACTTCTCAAGAGCATTTCTAAGGGGATTATGAAGCCATTCCATTAAGTCAACCTTTGATCCTCAAATGGGTGTGCTTTCTTTAATCCTAGTCTTTTTAAAATCATGTTTTGTTTCAAATCTTTGATCTCTTTCTAAACATGATTAACAAGTTGCTTTTCTTTTAGAATGTTGTCTTTCATAACATGCTTAACACTTTAGTAATCTCATATGCTATGAATACAACATATTGGTCTATGTTACACATGATTTTACTTTCTTGTTTCAAAAATCAACTTGTTAGACTTTAGAACATCTTTCTTGAAAACAAGTTATTTTTCATTGTTAATCACATGTGTTAGACATACAACTCTTTCTCAAATATATGATAAACATCTTTGCATCATTTAAGTTTTTATCTTTTCAAAGAGAAAGAGTTATTTCTAGAAAATGCATTTTACATAAACTTTGTCATTCACATGCATGTTTCTAGAACTTAAGTTTTCACTTTCTAATTAGTCTAATTAGAGGCACTCAATTGCACTTCATTGTTCTCTTTATCCATGCATTCTTAGGCATATTTCTTAAGAGAAAAGTTCTTTGTTGTAAGGTTCATGCTTAGCCTTGAAAAGCATATGTTGTAAAGGTTTATGCTAAGCCTTGAATAGCATAGTGTTGATTGTAAGGTTTGAGGTGATCCTAGACCTTATTTGAAGATAGTGAATACCGGTAAGTGTACCGGGAGTGGATGTAGCAATTTGGCCGAACCACTATAAAAGAGCTTGTCATGGTGATTGATCTTTTTCTCTTTTTACATGAATGATTTACTTTTGGTTAATTAAAGATTGTAGTTGTGATTACTTGTGTATGCTCATCTTAGAGATTTCTATCTATCACAAGATAATTAATCTTCACCAAATCTTAACTAACTTAAAAGTTAAAAGATTTCAAATTGGTCTAGGTTCTTAGAGCTCATCCTATTCACCCCGCCCCTCTAGGATTCGATCTTGGCCTTAGTTGAGTTTTAATTAATTAGTGAGGGTTTAGTGTTTAATTGTGCATCCCCTCTAGAAGATTCCTACCAAATGACCCTTATAACCCTAACCCTAACCCTAATCCCATAGAACCCTAAAGGGTATTGCTGTCCTTAATCCCTTCCCCTAAAACTATAAAATGGCTCTTATCCCAAGAACCCTAAAATCACTATTCATTCCAATTGCCTCCCTTCTTCCTCTCTCAATCCCCCCCTACGTTTGAGCTGAGATTTGCTCCTGTGACTGTGCTGGAGTTTCTTCTCAGCTGCTACAGCCACTACTCCTTCATTCTCTCTTCTTCCTGTGTCATTTCCCCCCTTCTTCTTCTTCCTCATTTCTCCTTTCAAGTCACTGTTATTGAGCTGGGACCGGACTGGTTCTGTGCTGGGATTTTCCCTACACAGCAGCAGCTGCTACTTCACCTTCTTCCCCTCTCATTTCTTCACCTGGGCTACTGATTTTCTGTTGTAGGAATTCTTAAGAGCTCTGTTGCAACCACTGCTACTGTTGCTGTATCATCTTCTTCTTCTTCTTCACTGGTTCAGCTGGGTTCTCTTCTATTTCTCTTTCTCTCTACAAACCATTTCTCATCTACTAAAGGCAAGTGCATCTTACTGTTAATATAGAATATATGTTGTCTTTCTTAATTTCAGTAGTTTCATTTCATGATTGTGTTTAATTAAGTTTTAGTTTTCACCTGGAGCTCTGTTGTTGTTGTGGATGGACTGGCCATTGATGAATGGGGGTTTCACCCCCCATTTGGAAGATCAATGGGTCCAAATGTGGTTAATTGATGGGCTTTGGAGTTGTTTATTGTTTGGAGATGTTTTGGTGAAGTTTGGAAGTGATTGGAGGTGATTTGGATGTAAAAAGAGTCAAAACGGAAATTCTGCAGAAACCCGTTTCATGTTCACACTCGATCGGCGGACTCGACCCGCAGTGTTCCCGGTCGACCGGGACCTGCAGGCCGGTCGACCGGCAACACTGCAGTTGTAACTGGACAGCTCCCAGTTATTTTTTTTTCTTTTTCTACAGGTCTGAGATCTCTAGTGTTCCCGGTCAACCCATAGGTCGACCGAGAACACTGTATTTTTGGGAAAAACTGGAGCCATTTTCTTGCATAAAATTTATATCAGTTAGCCAGGTTGACCCGGCCTTGTCCAAGTTGACCTGGAACACACTGTTTATGCAAGAATTGACTGAAAGTTGGTTTTTCACCCGAAACTCAGACTCTTTACACCCAAATCAACCTGATACTTAGGATTTACTTTAGATAGTGTTTAAAACTGGGACAATCACTCTTTCTATGGTTTTTGGAGTATGCGGTCAATCATCCAGGCCAGGAGTTTGACCGGACACGCTGGAAACCTTTAGAAATGAATTAAGTTGTCCAGGAGGCCTGATTCAGGTAATTCAGTGCACTCGGTTGATCCACCAGGCCAGGAGATCAACCGAGCACACTACACATCAGGTTCACCTGGGAAACTCTGATTTTTCCAGTTTTCAACATTTAGGAGTTGTGATCAGAAGTGGAGCCCATTGACCATCCAAATGAGCATTTATCGATGTTCTAAGCCCGAGTCAACGGTGTGGCTCAACCTTGACTCGCGGGGACCACTGTTTAGTGTTTTGGTTGATAATCTAAGATGATTCGACCTCTAAGAGTTGTCAACGATGCCCTTAACCACCTAAGCACCAAACACAGTATTTTATGGCATTAATGACTTCGTTTAGAGATCGAATTACCGGAGATGGACCTGAACCAACATGGCCCATTACCTAGGATTGGACCGTTGCTTTTCCCTGTTGATTCTCTTGTTGGAGTTCATACTTCACATTTATTATTTACTGTCATTCTTAGATCTTTAGTGTAGCTGTTTACTATTAATTGAATATAATTGGAAGACCTAAACCTAGGGTATCTTAGAGGTGACCCGTTGGAACGATTGGAGATCATTTACCCGTGTCTGCGTCGAGGCGGGCCCTTATTGGGCCTAAGTGTGGAGATATGTACCCCTAGTTGGAAGAGGTAGTTTCTTTTGGGATTAGAAGTTATGATGGATTAGAATAAACTGTTTATCAGTATAAATGGGTTGTTGCCTCGTTTGGACAGATTTAGACCAGGCCATGTGCCGTTGGGCCTTAGTGTGGATCCAACGAGTGGGCTTGGACCTTGAATGAAATCCATAGACTGAATGGGTATATGTAGACCTCTTAGAGGCTTTGATAGGACCTTGCTCACGCAAGGCAAAGCCTAGACAGACACAGACCCTTAGAGTTATTCGTGACTCGGCATGAACATTCACTCGGTTGATTTAAGCTCAGCCTGTGGACTGATCATCCCCGGTAGGAGCTAGTTGAGTGTTGAGGAGCTATCATGATGAGCTGTGTGGTTAAGACGGACGGTGTGATACCGTGTCCGGTCTTGAGTGATGAGTGTGATGAGATGATGAGATGATTTGCGGGATTAGTAATTCCCAGCACTGTGAGATTTCCCCGCCGCAACTGTGTTCAGTATGGGAGGGCCGCGGCATAATATCCCGCGGTATTCCAGCTCGTGTGAATGTGCCATTTTGTTGTAGTAGTTTAGATGTATTCTATTTACCCTGATTCATTATGATTAAAATGCACAACTGCTTAGTTCTTTTCCTTGCTATTCATTTAATTTATTTACCTGTCTCTATTCCTTTGATATATATGTTCTATGTTAGTAGTATGCTGTAACTTGCCAGATCTTTTAGATCTGACCCTTCATTGGTGCTTAGGCCTTGACCTAGAGATCCCTGATGATGCACTAGCGCTTGTAGAGGCGCCGATCGCTGGAGAGTTCGCATGGGGCCAGGCCGACACGGATGTCGAGCCGGAGGGCGGAGACGACTTTCATGGGTTTTGAGAGTCCTCTTTATTTTGGGTTTGAGAGGAAATTTTGTAGTGAGTTGGGTAGAATTAAATATGTATAAACTTTTGATTAACACTGAATCTTTTAATTAGACTACTGTTCTGCTCACACTTAATATATATCGATACCTATTGCTTCCGCATTGTTTAAATTGTTATGCTTCCGCAAGTTTTAACCATTGAGTATTATGTTGGTCAAAAAGTTTTAAATTGGACCTCACTGCGGCCTACGATCTTGGAAGTTCTCGGATTTTCAGGGAAGTAGCGCGCCAACTTCGGGTATCCGAACGATTATATCGGTATCCGGAATTGGGGCGTTACACCTAGCCTCAAGTGCAAAAGTTTTGTTGGATTAGATGAAGGTGACCTTCTCTTTAATGATAGCCTATTAATTGTTTCAGTATCATGTATCTCATACATTGTGGGATTAACAAATGAATTCCATTGATTACCTTTTCAGAATACATAAAAACACCGTATCTCTTTATGACAATTTCAGTACCAAGAGTAATAGAATAACTCTTATTCACCAAACTAGAAACTGAAAATTGAATTTTTCCGTAAAGACGGTACATATAACGTGTCTGACAAAACCAATTTATCATTTGTAAAACATAATGTAATAACTCCCATTGAAACAGCCTCTGCCTTAGCATCAGATCCTAGGTTGTCAATGATTTCTCCGTCACTGAACCTCCTGGTTTCCCTGGACCCTTGCAACGAATTACATATGTGATAAGTTGCCCTGGAGTCCATACACCAAGATTCTGAAGTACTAGTTGCAAAACTAACTTCAGAAATAAGTGACTCAATCATACCTGAGGTCTTCTTCTTAGACAGATATTCTAGACAATTCCTTTTCCAATGTCCTGTCTTACCACAATGGAAAAACTTTCCTTTTACTCCCGTACCCTTAGCCTTAGCCATACTACAAGTAGAACCATTCTCCACCTTAGGACCCTTGATGACAGATTTCTTTTTGCTATCTCGGTCTTTGCCTTTCGGCTTGGTCCTAGCAAATGACTTTTCTGTCATGAGGGAATTTTTCTCTTTCTTCATGATTTCCTCAGTTACTACCAGCTGGCGAGACAACTCAGCTATAGTCATTTCCAATTTATTATAATTGATCTCGAAATGACTGAAAGAATCCGATAGTGATTGAAGGATCATGTCGATCTGCGATTCTTTATCAATTGTAACACCCAGTACATCTAACTCATTTAGTGCAAGACTCATTTTCAACAAATGTTTTTGTATTGCGGTTCCCTCAGCCATCTTAGCGTTTATCAGCACCTTCATAGCAACTTGCCTACCAGGTCTAACCTGGTCCGCAAACAGCTCCTTTAAGTTCGAAATAATATCGTATGCTGACTTATAGGATTGATGTTGGTGTTGTAAAACACTAGACATGGATGCCTGTATAAAACATCTGGCTAACTCATTGTCTTTTGTCCATTCGGTGTAAAAGTCCTTTTCATATTGAGGTGCATGAAGCTCAGGCTCAAGAAGGGGGGGGTATAGTAAGGACATATCTGCATCCGGAAGCTGTCAGGATAATATCCAGGGTTCTTTTCCAGTCTATAAAGTTGGATTCCATCAACTTATTCTGGTTGAGGATGGTCGCAAGTGGATTGAAAGAATTTGAATTCATGCTTGAAATACTGTAACACATAACCATACATTCAATTAATGAATTTAAATGACATTAGGGTTTAGTATTCTACCAAATTTATGTGGAATCCTCATAACCACTAAACTCAGAATACATCGGAATCCCAATCCCCGAGGTATGCCTCCTTGGGGAGTGCAAATACCACCTAGATTGGTGCGGATCAAAGTTGGTCATAATTAGGATTAAGACTAACTTTCCATGATCCCCTTCATTCATTATTATCTAGGTATCATTCATTATTATCTAGGTATCTCATACCAAATAATCAATGACTCCCGATTAGCTTCGGTTTCTTAAATAAATGAGGCAAATCCTTGGGGATACTACATCATTATTTTAGTTAAGTGTGACCCACCAACTAGCATTGCACCACCATTCAGACCTTTCTCCACCGTAGGACCCTTCGAAACTGATTTCTTTTTGCCTTTCCGCCCTTTGCCTTTCGGCTTATATTTAGAAATCCCCATGGTTTTCCACCATATGTCCATTGGAAGGAAAGTATTAGCCTCGCGTTATCTTGAGAATGGTCGTTCCCCACGGGCGGCTTTTACTTGTCTGGTTACTAGATATGGATCTCTTATGGATAGTGTTGGTGAGACGGGGCGGGGGCCCACTCCCCAAGGAGGAGCTGCTCACAACGGTTGTCATGCAATGCTAGTTGGTGGGTCACACTTAACTAAAATAATGTTGTAGTATCCCCAAGGATTTGCCTCATTTATTTTAGAAACCAAAGCTAATCGGGAGTCATTCATTATTTGGTATGAGATACCTAGATAATAATGAATGAAGGGGATCATAGAAAGTTAGTCTTAATCCTAATTTTGACCAACTTTGATTAGCACCAATCTAGGTGGTATTCGCACTCCCCATATATGGCCTACAAGATTTTTACCTTCCTTTTATGGTTATTGGTTTATTTAAGGCTAAGTGTAAAGGGCATCATGGTTTCTTTGGTTTCTCGTGAAAAGGCAAGGCATGATGAATTTCCCTATAGCCCTTTTATTTCCATGCTTAGATTACCATGTAAGTCTCATCATCGAGGCATAAGAATTTATGTAATTTTTATAAATTTGTAAATTCTGGAAATGTCCGAGACGAAGAAGGAAAGTGGTGTTGGACTCCTAATCAAAGAGTTTGAAGATTACAAAAAGCGTTTTGGAGATGCCCAAAGAGTTTGAGGAATACCAAAATTTTGGAAAGCCAAGTCCAAGAAGTCTATTCCGCTTGGGCCATGTGGAGGAGATGACTAGTTTCTATTTTTGCACTTTCTATTTGTAGATGGTTGCTTTTATAGAATGCTTCCAAATCTTATCCAAACATAGCAATTTCCAAAATTGGTCAAATCAAATTAATTTTTGGAAAGAGTTCTAATTAGTGTTGGTGGACCCATGAGATGGATCCATTGGCAACACTAGTATTAGAAACTGGACTTTCCTTAAAATAACTTGACTTGGAACCAATAATTGGTCATATCACGGGATGATTTGATGTCTATATTTGTGGGCCCATATACCTATAAGGAAATCCTCAATTCTAAAATATTAAGTGGGAGCGGAGCATTTATATTTAGAAATCTGCATGGTTTTCCACCATAGCTCCATCGTAAGGAAAGTATTAGCCTCGCGCCATCTTGAGAATGGCCATTCCCCACGAAGGGCTTTTATTTGTCTGGTTACTAGATATTGATCTCCTATGGATAGTATTGGTTAGACGAGGCCGGGGCCCACTCCCCAAGGAGGAGCTGCCAGTAAGGATTGTCATGCAATGCTAGTTGGTGGGTCACACTTAACTAAAATAATGATGTAGTATCCCCAAGGATTTGCCTCATGTATTTTAGAAACCGAAGCTAATCGGGAGTCATACATTATTTAGTATGAGATACGTAGATAATAATGAATGATGGGGATCAAGTATAGTTAGTCTTAATCCTAATTTTGACCAACTTTGATCTGCACCAATCTAGGTGGTATTCACACTCCCCAAGGAGGCATGCCCCAGGGGATTAGTATTCCGATGTATTCTGAATTTAGTGGTTATGAGGATTCCCACATAAGTTTGATAGAATACTAAACCCTAATGTCATTTAAATTTATTAATTGAATGTATGGTTATGTGCTACAGTTTTTCAAGCATGAATTCAAATACTTTCAATCCACTTACAACCATCCTCAACCAGAATAAGTTGGTGGGATCCAACTATGTAGACTGGAAACGTAACCTGGATATTGTCCTAACTGCTTCCGGATATAAATATGTCCTTACCAAAGCCCTCCTTTATGAGCCTGGCCCGGATGCATCAAAGAAGAAAATGAACTTTATATAATCGGAGATTGGGATTCCGATGTATTCTGAATTTAGTAGTTATGAGGATTCCATATAAATTCGGTCGAATACTAAACCCTACTGTCATTTAAATTCATTAATTGAATGTATGGTTATGTGCTATAGTATTTCAAGCATGAATTCAAATACTTTCAATCCACTTGCGACCATCCTCAACCAGAATAAGTTGATGGAATCCAACTTTATAGACTGGAAAAGGACCTTGGATATTATCCTGACAGCTTCAGGATGCAGATATGTCCTTACCATACCCTCCCTTCCTAAGCCTGAGCCTCTTGCACCTCAGTATGAAAAGGACATTTACACCAAATGGACAGAAGACAATGAGGTAGCAAGATGTTTTATACAGGCATCCATGTCTAGTGTTTTACAACACCAACATCAATCTTATAAGTCAGCATACGATATTATTTCGAACTTAAAGGAGATGTTTGCGGACCAGGTTAGACCTGCTAGGCAAGCTGCTATGAAGGTGCTGATAAACACTAAGATGGCTAAGGGAACCCCATTACAAAAACATTTGTTGAAAATGAGTCTCACACTAAATGAGTTAGATGTACTGGGTGTTACGATTGATGAAGAATCACAGATTGACATGATCCTTCAGTCACTACCAGATTCTTTCAATCATTTCGAGATCAATTATAATAAATTGGAAATGACCATAGCTGAGTTGTCTCGCCAGTTGGTAGTGACTGAGGAAATCATGAAGAAAGAGCAAAATCCCCACATGACAGAAAAGTCATTTGCTAGGACCAAGCCGAAAGGCAAAGACCGAGATAGCAAGAAGAAATCAGTCATCAAGGGTCCTAAGGTGGAGAATGGTGCTACTTGTAGTATGGCCAAGGCTAAGGGTTCAAGGTAAAAAGGAAAGTGTTTTCATTGTGGTAAGATAGGACATTGGAAAAGGAATTGTCCAGAATAGCTGTCTAAGAAGAAGACCTCAAGTATGATTGAGTCACTTATTTCTGAAGTTAGTTTTGCAACTGGTACTTCAGAATCTTAGTGTATGGACTCCAGGGCAACTGATCACATATGTAATTCGTTGTAGGAGTTCAAGGAGACCAGGAGGTTCAGTGACGGAGAGATCATTGTCAACCTAGGATATGATGCTAAGGTAGAGGCTGTTTCAGTGGGAGTTATTACATTATGTTTTTCAAATAATAAATTGGTTTTGTCAGACACGTTATATGTACCGTCTTTACGACGGAATTCAATTTTAGTTTCTTGTATGGTGAATAAGAGTTATTCTATTACTCTTGGTACTGAAATTGTCATAAAGAGATACGGTACTTTTATGTATTCTGACAAGGAAACCAATGGGCTTTATTTGTTAACTCCTACAATGTATGAGATGTTGGAAGTAGGTGGGCCTCGTGGATAGGTTTTCAAAACTTTTTGACCTACTTGACTCAGGGATCAACTATCCAGAAGGCTATAACCCAATCCAGGATGCAATCCCTCATTTTCATCAATTATGTATAGCAATATAACCTATCTAGAAGATAGAAATCAACAACTACATGCAACAAAATAATCAAACACAAGAGGAGAAACAAATTATACCTTTGGAGCCCGGTAGTGCTCTAATGGAGGAGAAGACAATCAATTTGATCAAGAACTCTTCTTGAAGCAGTTAGAGATCTCCAAGACCTTGTTGTCTTCCACGCTATGACCCTCTATCAGATCTCTTTTCTCAAGAAGATGGGTGGGATCTCCAAGAGAAACCCCTACTAGAAACTCTAAGGAAACTAGAAGAGAGAGAGGAAGAGAAGGGATGTGCAACTCTTGCACTTGAGGAGTTTTGGACGTGAATAATAGAGTGGGGCGTCCAAAGGGTTTTCTTCCCTTATTTATAGCCCTCAAATCTCCTTTTAAGACTCTCTTACTAATTGCATTAGAAGTCACACTTCCACACAAATTAGTAGCTTACTATTACTACTATTAGAAGTCCTACTTCAAATAGAAATAGTAACTTTCTAATTCCTTCCTTTTAGAGTTCAAGTAAGATTGGTAACTTTCTAATATCTTGGGCTAGCGTGGGGACCACTAGGGATTCCTTAGAAAATTGGCTTTAACTTGGACACGCGACCTCGCATCTCATGTGCAATCCGGGCCCACGGTTAATTGCAAATAACACCACTATATAAATGCAATTGCACTCCAGTCTTAGGAATAAATTACAATGAAGACCCTAAACTTCCCAATTACCACAAGTAGACCCCTCTATCAATATCCATGGATCAATTGGAATAAATCTGTGCCATCCAATCCTAGATCCACATCTTATTATCCTTGAGCCCCAATTAATCATAGTGATAATCAGGACCATCCAAGTAACTCTTAATCAAGATGGGTGCGCACTTACTAATGACAAATCCATTAATTGGCACAAGGGGATAGTGTAGATAGATTCCATCTCGATCATTGTATGTTCTCACAATCCTACTACCACGTACCCAAGACACTGAGGTGTTGACGTACAATTGGCCTCACTCATTGGTGACTCAAAGCAAATGAATAGATAGAAATGTGAGTTCATCAATGTCTCAGGATTGAGAGCCTATTGCTAGGGAATTATGAGAGCAATCCTTAAATCGAGACAGTATTTCATAAGGTGCTTCTCATGGTCCTTCAATACATCCAATGTACCAGCACTATGATTCAGAATCTTACATTCTAATGATCGAGACAAATCACACTATCTCATAGTGATCAAAGTGATGCAACCTTATTAGATGAGATGCCCAGTCTCATCACTGGTTGTGAAGATATTTTAAGTATAAGATTTGTGACACATGTCTCCCGTATGTAGATCTCATCCATATACATATATCACATCTAATATACTAATGGGACCCGGTTCATCTCATGAACCATTATGTCATATGTATTGGTCATGTGCATTAAGTAATAAACACCATTCATCTCATGAAAGGAATGCATGATTTTATTGATAAATAAAGAAATTAATCAATTTATTACATCAACTGATGGATTGAGACCACACAATCTAACATGAGATACATGATACTGAAACAATTAATAGACCATCATTAAAAAGGAAGTCACCTTCATCTAATCCAACAAAACTTTGACACTTGTGCCTAGGTCATATAAACCTAAATAGGATTGACATGCTAGTGAAAGATGATCTCTTGCCTTCGTTGGTGGTAGAACCAATGCCTGTATGCGAGTCCTGTCTAGAAGGCATAATGACCAAAAGACCCTTTTCATCTAAGGGCAATAGGGCCAAAGATTTATTGGAATTAGTGCATACTGATGTGTGTGGACCCATTAATGTCAGGGCTAGAGGAGGATATGAGTATTTCATCACTTTCACGAATGATTACTCAAGATATGGATACATATACCTTATGCACTGTAAGTTCGAGGTTTTTGAAAAGGTCAAAGAGTTTCGAGCGGAAGCAGAAAAGTAATTAGGTAAGAGTATCAAGACTCTTCGATCAGATCGAGGAAGGGAATATCTCCCTGCTGATTTTATGCGATACTTATCAGAAAATGGAATTCTATCCCAGTTGTATGCTCCTGGTATGCCTTAACAGAATGGAGTAGCAGAAAGAAGGAACCAGACTCTTTTAGATATGATTAGGTCTATACTGAGTTTCTCAGGATTACCTATATCCTTTTGGGGATACGCCTTGGATACTGCATTGTACATACTAAACCCCGTACATCTAAGTCTGTACCTAAAACTCCCCATGAGTTGTGGTCCGGGCGAAAGCCTAGTCTACAACATTTACACATTTAGGGTTGTCCGGCACATGTGCTAAAGGTTAAGACGGATAAATTAGAAGCGAAGTCGGAAGTATGCACGTTTGTAGGATATCCTAAAGGAACTAAAGGTTGGTTATTCTATAATCTTAGAGAGCAGAAAGTGCTGGTGAGAACTAATGCGGTTTTTCTAGAGGAAGATTATATGATAGACCGGAAATCTTTAGAAAAGTTGATCTTGGAAGAAATTCAAGAGCAAACAATTCCAAATCCAAGTATGATCAAACTTGAGGAAGAACCGCCCTTACCGGACCTAGTAGTTACACCAGTGCCTCATCGTAGTGAGAGGATTGTCAGAGCCCCTGATAGGTTCTCGTTCTTGGGAGAGTCTTATGAGGCAATCCTTGAAGAACAGGAATAAGATTCCTGTAACTATGATGAAGTAATTAATGACATAGATTCGGGACGTTGGGAAGATGCTATGAAAGCTGAGATGGAGTCTATGTACTCCAATCAGGTCTGGCCACTTGTGGACTTGCCTGCCAATATTAAACTTATTGGGTGCAAGTGAGTCTACAAGAGAAATAGAGGACCAGATGGAAGAGTTGAGACCTTTAAAGGTCAGGCTTGTTGCGAAAGGATATACTCAGAAAGAAGACTTCGATTATGAGGAAACCTTCTCGCCGGTAGCCGTGCTCAAGTCCATCCAGATACTCTTATCCATTTAGGCTCATCTAGATCACGAGTTTTGGCTAATGGATGTCAAGACGGCGTTTCTCAACGGCCATCTTGAGGAAGACATCTATATGGTGCAGCCAAACGGTTTTGTAGCCAAAAAACAAGAGCAAAAGGTTTACAAACTGCAAAAGTCTATGGACTGAAGCAAGCATCCCGAAGCTGAAACATCCATTTTGAATAGGCAATCAAGTCATTTGATTTTTGTCAAAAATGGATGAGTCATGAGTGTATATGAAAAGTAAAGGAGGCAGGGTAATTTTTCGGGTCGACGACATCCTTTTCCTAGAGAGTGATATAGGGATGTTATCAATAAGGAAAGTTTGGTTGGCAAAGACTTTTGATATGAAGGACTTAGGAGAAGCGAGCAACATCCTAGGGATCAAACTACATTGAGACCGGAAAAATAGGATGATAGGCTTATCCCAATATGCATACATAGATGAGGTGCTGGTACAGTTAGTTATGCTTAGTACTAGACCGGATATCTATCACGCAGTGGGCCTAGTCAGCAAATATCAGTCTACCCCAGGACCCGAACATTGGACTGCGGTAAAATGTATTCTCAAATACTTGAGAAGGACTAGAGATTACATGTTGATTTATGGCAGTAATGAGTTGATTCCAGTCGGTTACACAGATTCTGACTTCATGTCATATAAGGATTCCAAGAAATCAACTTCTGGGTATGTGTTTATGCTATAGCTGCTCGAGAAGCAACTAAAGAAGCAGATTGGCTCAAAAGATTCCATATGGAACTTGGAGTGGTACTTTTGGAAGGACAGCCGCTCACAGTTTACTGTGATTACAATAAGGCAGTCGATAAGTCCATGGAAACCTAGAGCCAAAAGCATGTACAGAGGTAGTAATAAATGGTCAGAGAGATTGTGCAGAGAGGTGATACTGCTATCACCCAGATAGACCATGCAGACAATCTGGGAGATCCCTTTACTAAGCCTTTGACTACCAAAGTCAGTAAGTTGATGGGATTTGCATGAGATGTAACCCTGACTGGCATTGAGCCCAGGTGGGAGATTGTTAGTTTTATGGTCTCAATACCAAGTATATGATGTAATAAATTGATTAATTTCTTTATTTATCAATACAATCATGTTTTCCTTTCATGAGATGAATGGTGTTTAATTATATACTTGCACATAACCAATACAAATGACATAATGGTTCATAAGATGAACCGGAGTCCACAAGTATACTAGATGTAATACATGTATATGGATGAGATCCATATAGAGGAGACATGTATTGCAAATCTTTTACTTAAATATCTTCACAACCAATAATGAAATTGGGCATCTCATCTGACAAGGTTGTGTTAGGGATTTTGTATTTGCAATTTGATGGATGTATTTGCACTTTAGCGTCATTTGATATTTCACACATGCATTGATTTAAAATGTCTTGAAATTTTGTTTTATACATGCATTGGTTTTTAGATTTGGAAAAGTTTTTGTTTTATGCATGTTTTGATTCTAAACTTGGATGCATTGGTTTTAGAACCCAAAACTCTTTTGAAAACCGAATTCCTTGTGCATTATAATTGGAAAATCATCTTGTGAATTTATGTTTGAGCTTTGCATACTTTCATCTCAAAAAGAATCATTTGTGTATGCAATTTCATTTGAAAAGAGTTTTATCAAATCAAGCTAGCCTTTGGTTTTAATCTTTTGAATCATTTTTGGCTTTGGGTGTTTCATGTTTTTAAACATCTTAGAATGTCTTAAAACATGTGAAAAATCTTGATTTTAATGGCCCAAAAGATCCCCAAAGAAAATCTTCAAAAACCCAAAAAATGGGAAAAATGGGCTGCAGGCAAGGTTAACCTGCCAGTTTGGCAGGTCAACCTGCCAAGAGGCCCGGTTAACCGGCCACACAGGGCAGGTCAACCGGGCTCCTGAGCACAATGGCTCTTTTTCTGACCGTTGGGCACCCGGTTAACCGGCCTGTCATGCGGTTAACCGGGTACACGCAGGAATCCCTCTTTTCAAGTATAAAAGCATTTCATTCATTTGAAAAAGAGTGATCTTTTTAGTGGAACAAAAAAAGGGGATTTCCAAGCCTTCTTTGAAGAGGTTTTTGAGAAGGAAAGGAGGATGATTTAAGAGACATCAAGGGGTCATTAAGTAAAGCTTAAGCTTGGATCAACTAAGTTAAATCTCCAAGTAAGTTTTACTTTTAATTAATCATATGTTATGTGCTTTATTTGAAACTTTGGAAAATGATTTCAAGCATGATAACAATGATGTGTTGAATCCATTCTTCCCTCCATCTTTGATATTCAAGATTGGATTCATCATTTTGATTTCAACCCATGTTTTGATTTAAACTTTCTTAATCATGCTTAGCCTAAATCTTTGATTTCTTTTATTGCATGATTATTTCACTTGGTTGAAACTTCCCTTGTTGTTTTCATTCATTTAATCTTTAGTTAAATCTATTTGGTTTTTGAAAACAACATTGCACATGCATCACATGTTCTAAGTTAGTCATTTTCATACAACTTGTGAGTCTTTGATTTTCATGTCATTTACAAGTTGTTTTTCATACATGTGATTTGCATTAGACTTCAATCAAATCTTTCATGAGCTTTGAACTTTGAAATGCTTCAAGCATATATTTGATTAAGCTTTCTTTTTAAACTTGATTGAAGTCATCACACACACACATCATGAGCATTCACTTTTGCATTCATAGAGTGTTTGTGTGAGTTTGTTATTCACTTTCATATTAGCCTATTTAGAGGCAATTCAAAAGTGCTTAAATTGTATCTCTTAGAGTGATCTTTTGTGAAGACACTTTCTTAGAGAAATCTTCATCTTGTAAGGTTATTGCTAAGCCTAAGAAAAGCATCTTGTAAGGTTATTGCTTAGCCTAAGAAAAGCATTTTGTAAAGGTTATTGCTAAGCCTATAAAAGCACATTGAGAGGTTGTTGTTTAGCCTAGAAAAACAACTTTGTAAGGGTTATTGCTTAGCCTAGAAAAAAGCATAAATAGTGGAAATCCGGTGGGGTGATTGGATCACAAGCCGGTAGTGGACGTAGGCATTGAGGCCGAACCACTATAAACATTGGTGTTGTGGTGCTTGCTTTTGTGGTGATTGTTTATTTTAGCTTCCGCATATTGTATGGTTAATCATCACATGTGACTAGTTTTTGTTAAGAATTTAAAATTGGTCTAAATTGGTCATAGTTGTAGCAAACCCTATTCACCCCCCCCCCCCCCTCTAGGGTTAGGATCCAAGGACTTTCAGGTTGCAGCACTTTGATCGCTATGAGATAGTGTGATCTGTCTTGATCATCGGAATGTAAGATTCTGGATCATAGTGCTGGTACATTGGATGTATTGAAGGACCATGAGAAGCACTTTATATACACTGTCTTTACTTTAATGACTGCTCTCATAATTCCCTAGCAATAGGCTCATAATTCTGAGACAATAATGAACTCAAGTTTCTATCTATTCATTTGCTTCGTGTCACCAATGAGTGAGACCAATTGTAGGTCAACACCTCGGTGATTTGGGTGCGTGGTAGTAGAGTTGTGGGAACATTCAATGGTCAAGATGGAATCTATCTTTAATATCCCCTTGTGCCAATTAATGGATTTATCATTGGTAAGTGCGCACCCATTCCAATTAAGAGTTAATTGGATCGGTACCAAATGATCACTGTGATTAATTGGGGCTCAAGGATAATAAGATATGGATCTAATTTGGTGGACAGGTCCAACTGATCCATGGATATAGATGGAGGGGCCTACTTGTGATAATAGGGAAGTTTATGATCTTCATTGTAATATATTCCTAAGACTGGAGTTCAATTCCATTTATATAGTGGAGTTATTTTCAATTAACTATGGGCCCGGATTACTCATGAGATGTGGGGTCGCGTGTCCCAATTGGAGCTAGCTTTCTAAGGAATCCCTAGTGGTCCCCACGCTAGCCAGAGATATTAGAAAGATACTAATTATAGAAGAACTCTAAAAGGAAATAGAAAGTTACTATTTCTATTTGAAATGAGACTTCTAATAGTGGTAATAGTAAGTTGCTAATTATTAATGGAAGTGAGACTTCTATTTGCGAGAACCCGACCCCTAATCTCTTGGATTAGTGTTGTTTTACTTGTGGATTAGTTTCTTTTAGTGGGATTAGTATTTTTTGGGTTGAGTTTGTGAGCTGGAATGGTTTTTCTTCTAGTTTTCGGCTTTTGAGTGCTTTGGTAGCTTGTGGGGCCCTTTGGGGGTTCCCTTTTCGGCTTTGCATTTACTTGTGAGATTTTCCCGATTTGTTTCGTATTGTGTTTTTGGCCCGTTGCATTCATCTTGAGGAATCCTACAACTTTCATGTTGATCCCGTATCCATTTGAGAACCCGAAACCCGATTTCTTGGCCTTGAGGGCGAAACAGTCATTGCACACCAAATCTGTACCCAAAACTTGATATTCCCGAAACCCACGAAACATATATTTTTTGGAAACTAGAAATTTCGATGATCATTTCTTCCTTCTTCGTCGAATTCATCCGAGCTCCCGAAAGAGATGATTTCAGCCACCCAAGTTCTTTAAGTTGTGGGACCCAACCTCCTTTGTTAACATAAGAGAACCCACCCCCTTCATTGTTCATTTCACCCTCCATTGCTCCAGCACAAACCAGCTGAACCTAGGGTTCCTTGTGCTTCTCTTCTTCTTCTTGCTTCTTCATCTCCAAGCCACACCAAGAGTTCATCAATCAAGAAATGGAGATCACCAACCTCTTCTTCATCTTGCAAGCTTTCCATTGATACCATTTGTGAAGAGAACCCTCCATCACAAGACTTCCTTTGAGCTTACCTTGTCCATTAGAGGACTTTACAAGTAAGTGTTCTTCTTCACCTTCTAGATTTGTAATCTTCTAGCCTTAGAGAAGCTCCACCTTGATTATTGAAAGGTTTCCTTGTCATTTCTTGGTTTAACCCATTTTAGGGTTTGTTTTGGGGGTTTTTGTAGAGATTGTGGATCTTGAGCTTTAGAGGTGATTAGGAGCTTGATTTGCTAGATTGGAACCCAAGGCAAGTGGATGAATGGATGATTTTAATGTTATCAAAGTTTTATGAGAAAACCCTAAGTTTATTTCTTGTTCTTGATCATTGGATACATGTTTGCACATATGCTCCTTGTCACTTATATATGGATTTCGAAATTTGCATATTAATGGTTGTTTCTATCTTGTTAATCTCTTGGAGAGGTATGCATTTCATTTGGCCAAGTTTGCTCATATGGTTTTATAAGGAATAGGATTGGTTTGGCCATCCATGGTTATGTTTATTAGTTACATTGACTTGAAGTTGATACTCATTTAATGAGTTTTGTTAAATCATCTATTGTGATGGAAATGTGATCAATAGACTTTGTTTATCCATAGATTTTTGGCTCAATTGGACCTTTGTATACATTGGAGATTCTTTCCTTTGGTTTGGTTTTTTTGTTAAATGGGAAGAAAGAGGTGTTTAAAGTTAATTTTTCATTGGAGTTTTAATGAGGATTTTAAGTGAATATGGAATAAAAATGTTAGTGGTTTATGTGTTGGAAGGAAAGGAAGAAGAGGAGGAAAAAAATTCAGTTTCCCGGACCTGCTACACGCCCAGGTCCGATTGATCGGCCTGCTTTAACTGTAAGGCTTTTTAAGCCGATCGATCGGACTCTGTGCATAACTGGGACAGAAATTTCGGGTTCAAATAGTTTGAGTCCAGTGGGTTTCGATATTATATTTTTTTGTGGACCTTGGATACCCTCCTTGGACTCACTTGACCATATGTGAGAGCGTCTTGGGCCGATGCTCTTCACGGTTGGTTCGGAATGCATCAAAGTTCAATCTATTCAATCTTGAACGGGATGGAACGACACGATATCTTCTTCATACCTAAATGCAAAGTCTATTTCCTTGGGTATCGCGAATTCTATTCCTTTCGGTGATTGAGTAGGTTGCTCGATGGTTCCGAGTTGACATCATACTTAGGATGGACCGTTTATAGTCTTGATTTTTCTATCATAGTATCTAGTACTATCCATAAGCTCATTTAAAGTTTTGAAAATCGTAAAAGTGCATAAGGAGCCCGGAATGTCTTCAAACTCAAGGAGTACCAAATGATGACTATAATTGACATACGAGACCCCTATTCACTTAAATAGATCTTGAAATCAATATTTTCCCGGAATTGTTATAGTTCATTGTTTTACCTCATTTCCCGAGATTTGCATCACATGACTTGTTTTCCCGAAAGCATTAAAGTTACTCTAGTAACAGTTATTTGTCCCGAAGTACATTGCACCACATGATATGTCATGTGCCCTTGAGCACCCCCGTCTTGCCCGTTTGATTATGTTTTGGTACTTGGTTTATTTGCATGTCTCGATTGTATTTGACCTATGAGTCGGCACCACTAAGCTTGGATAACCTTGTTGGTCTGATCCACCGACTTGGAGATCCCCCTCTTGTCCCGCCAGCTGCAGTTTGGATCCCGCTACCCGGTTATTACCGTGGTCTTGTCCCGATACCGCAGATTGCTACTGTGGTCCCCGATGCCCGGCTCGCTACCGTGGTCATGTATAGTATATGTATATGCATTCATGAGATCCACTGTTTCTCCTCACCTCGAGTGACTGAGATCAGTGCCTAGTATATGTATATGTATTTATATGAGATCCCCTGTTTCTCCTCACCTCGAGTGACTGAGATCAGGGCCTAGTTATTGCTCTATCGCTTTAGTGATAGAGGACTTAGCTTCGTGTGGTTGCCATCTTGCTAGTTCCCGATTCCTTGGATACCCGACACGTTTTATATTGTTTACTTGCTTTCTGATAAATGATTCGTTTCCTTTATGAAAGTTGTTATTTAAAAAAGTGTTCATATTCTCCAATGTAAATTCAGTTATTATTATATTGTTTTCTGTTCTTTGTACACGCACATGTTTTAAATGAATGCCGGTTGGGTGAATACCCATGCTTTTACATATGTTTCAGACGATCAATGATTTTGTTAGATTTACATGATTACACATGTTTTAAAGGAATGCCCGAATTGTTAAATATCCGTGCCTTATTTTAAATGACATTTGGTTTGTCAGATATCTATGTTTATACCTGTTTTAAATGATTACCCGAGTTATTAAATATCCATGCCTTGAAATATGTTTAAATGAACACTAGTTTTGACAGATTGCTTTGGTTACACCGGTTTTAAATGAACACCCGGTTTGTAAATATCCGTATTTTTCACATATGTTTCAAATGGACATTGGTTTTGCCAGACTGCTACGAATACCTGGTTTGTGGTATACTTATGTTTTTACCTAAGTCTCAAATGAACGTTTGTTTTGTCAAACCACTATATTTACATATGTTTTAGACGAACACCCGATTGTCAAATATCTATGTTTATAAATGAGGTAAATGAACACATGTTTTATTAGATATTCATGTTTTACCCATGCTTGAAACGAATACATGTTTTGCCCGAGATTCACGACTTTGCACCCGTTTAATTATATGCAGCATTTGATCGAATAGCATGATTTATCTTATGTTTTATTCTTCTGTATATTTGTTATCTCTTTATCCACCTGCCAGACCGTCGTGTCTGACCCACTACTTTTGGTACTCAGGTTCAGATTTCTTCGCCCCGAGTTGAGTGTTTTTGTTGGCTGTGGAGCCATGCCTTGCAGGTTGGTTTGTCGACTATGTCATGTAGACATTGAGCTTGACATCGGAGCTACGTCATATTTGGGGTACTGATTATAGCTTATTGTTGTGTGGCTTCTATTAGCCTTTTTCTTGGGGATTCTTAATTAATGTACATTGATAATTGTAACTTGAATATATTTGGGAATGTAATATCCTGTTACTGTCAGCTCTGTAATTTATTGTGATGGTTACTCCAGTCTGATATGATTCTTGATATAATAGCTATATGCTAAAGGTTGAGTGCGACGCGGAATCCGATGGCCACGGACTTCGGGTCGCAACGCCACAAAAGCTTCCGCAAAATATTCAGAACGTGTTGGAATGTGTTGTCTTCACACACGCGGATCTTGGGAGAAGTAAAATACATTTATGCTTAAATCCCATTCTCGCCCCCGAGGTTTCGGTTCGGGGGCGTGACACTATTTTAATTAGAAAAGGAGAAAGTTACTAATCATATTTGAAGTGAGACTTTTAATTGTGATTTAGTAAGTTAGTAATTACTGTGGAAGTAAGACTTCTATTTCAATTAGTAAGAGGAGGTTGCTTAAGTGCTATAAAAGGAGGAGAGGAACCCTTGGACGTCCAATGCATAATTCCATCTTGGAATTCACGCCCAAGACCCTTAGTGCAAGAGTTGCACATGCCCATCTCTCTCTTTCCCTCTTCTAGTTTCTCTTCTAGTTTCCTTTAGGGTTTTCTCTTGGAGATTCCACGATCTTCTTGAGAAAAGAGAATCTGATATGGGTCATAGCGTGGAAGATCAAAAGGTGTTGGAGATTCTGATTGATTAGTGAAGGTGTTCATTATCAAAGAAAGAGATCAACTTCTCCATTAAAGCACTACTAAGCTCCAAAGGTATAATCTACATCCTTGTATGTTGTAGATTTCGTGGTTGAATATTTAGGTGTTGTTTTCTATCTTTTAAATAGGTTATATTGATGTACATGATTTATGAGTTTGAGGGATTGCATCCTGGATTGGGCTTTTTGCTGCCTTCTAGATAGTCGATCCCTGCATCAAGTGGGTCAAAAGTTTTTGAAACCTATCTGGATGGCCCACCTACTTCCAAACAGACATCCATTTGTCAAATCTCGTAATCGAGATGAGCCGCAATGTAAAAGAGTATCCGGATGGACTTGAGCATGGCTATCGGCGAGAAGGTTCCTCATAATCAATACCCTCTTTCTGAGTATACCCTTTCGCAACAAGCCTGGCCTTAAAGGTCTCCACTCTACCATCTGTTCCACGTTTTCTCTTGTAGACCCACTTGCACCCAATAGGTTTAATATTGGCAGGCAAGTCCATAAGTGTCCAGACCTGATTAGAGTACATAGACTACATCTCAACTTTCATAGCAACTTGCCAACATCCCGAATCTATGTCCACAACTCCGGGGGAGTCTTAGGTACAGACTTAGATAGTACGAGGTTTACTATGTACATCGCAGTATCCAAGGCGTATCCCCAAAGGGATATAGGTAATCTTAAGAAACTCAGCATAGACCTGATCCTATCTAAAAGAGTCTGATTCCTTCTTTCTGCTACTCCATTCTGTTGAGGCATACCAGGAGCAGACAATTGGGATAGAATCCCATTCTTTGATAAGTATCCCATAAATTCAGCAGAGAGATATTCCCCTCCTCGATCTGATCGAAGGGTCTTGATACTCTTACCTAATTGCATTTCCGCTTCCGCTCAAAACTCTTTGAACTTTTCAAAATCCTCGGACTTGCGGTGCATAAGGTATATGTATCCATATCTTGAGTAATCATCTATGAAAGTGATGAAATACTCATATCCTCCTCTGGCTCTGACATTAATGGGTCCACGCACATCAGTATGCACTAATTCCAATAAATCTTTGGCCTTGTTACCCTTAGATGAAAATGGTCTTTTGATCATTTTTCCTTCCAGATAAGATTCGCTAACGGGCATTGGTTCTACCACCAATGAAGGTAAGATACTATTTTTCACTAGCCTATCAATCCTGTTTCGGTTTATATGACCTAGCCTCAAGTGCCAAAGTTTTGTTGAATTAGATGAAGGTGACTTCCTTTCTAATGATGACCTATTAATTATTTCAGTATCATGTATCTCATACATTATGGGAGTTAACAAATAAAGTCCATTGGTTACCTTGCCAGAACATATAAAAGTACCGTTCCTCTTTATGACAACTTCAGTACCAAAAGTAATAGAATAACTTTTTTATTCACCAAACTAGAAACTGAAATTAAATTCCGCAGTAAAGACGGTACATATAATGTGTCTGACAAAACCAATTTATTATCTGAAAAAGATAAAGTAATAACTCTCACTGAAACAGCCTCCCTCTTAGTGTCAAATCCTAGGCTGACAATGATTTCTCCGTCACTAACCCTCCTGGTTTCCCTGAACCCCTGCAATGTATTACATATGTGATTAGTTGCACTTGAGTCAACACACCAAGATTCTGAAGTACCAGTTGCAAAACTAACTTCAGAAATAAGTGACTCAATCACACCTGAGGTTTTCTTCTTAGACAGATAATCTGGACAATTCCTTTTCCAATGTCTTGTCTTACCACAATGGAAACACTTTTCTTTTGTCCCTAAACCCTTAGCCTTGGCCGCACCACCATTCGGACCTTTCTCCACCATAGGACCCTTCGGAACTGATTTCTTTTTGCCTTTCCACCCTTTGCCTTTCGGCTTAGACTTGGCAACTTACTTTTCTGTCATCAGAGTAGTTGGCTTCTTCCTCATAATCCCTTTAGTCACTACCATCTAGCTAGACAGCTTAGCTAGAGTCAGATTGATCTTAATCATATTATAATTAACCTTGAAATTGTTGAATGACTTTGGAAGTGACTCAAGGATTATGTCAATCTGCTATTCTGTATCAATCACAGCCCCAAGTACATCTAACTCATTCAATGAGTCCATCATTTTCAACATGTGTTCCTGTACTGGTGTGCCTTCAGCCATCTTGGTGCTAATGAGCACCCTCATAGCAGCCTACCTAGCAGGCCAGCCCTGTTCCGCAAACATCTCCTTCAAGTTTGATTTAATATCATATGTAGTCTTATAGAATTGATGTCGGTGTTACAAAACACTAGACATGGATGCATGAATGTAACATCTAGCCATCTCATCGTCTTTGGCCCATTTGGTGTAAAGTTCATTTTCTTCTTCTGATGCATCCGGGCCAGGCTCATCAAGGGGCGCTTTGGTAAGGACATATTTATATCCGGAAGCAGTTAGGACAATATCCAGGTTACGTTTCCAGTCTACATAGTTGGATCCCACCAACTTATTCTGGTTGAGGATGGTCGTAAGTGGGTTGAAAGTATTCGAATTCATGCTTGAAAAAACTATAACACATAACCATACATTCAATTAATAAATTTAAATGACATTAGGGTTTAGTATTCTATCAAACTTATGTGGGAATCCTCATAACCACTAAATTCAGAATACATCGGAATCCTAATCCCCTGAGGCATGCCTCCTTGGTGAGTGTGAATACCACCTAGATTAGTGCGGATCAAAGTTGGTGAAAAGTAGGATTAAGACTAACTATCCATGATCCCTATCATTCATTATTAGCTTCGGTTTCTAAAATTCATGAGGCAAATCCTTGGGGATACTACATCATTATTTTAGTTAAGTGTGACCTACCAACTAGCATTGCATGACAACCGTTACTAGAAGCTCCTCCTTGGGGAGTGGGCCCCGCCCAGTCTCACCAATACTATCCATAGGAGATCCATATCTAGTAACCAGACAAATAAAACCCTCCGTGGGGAACGACCATTCTCAAGATGGTGCGAGGCTAATACTTTCTTTACGATGGACCTATGGTGGAAAACCATGCAAATTCCTAAATATAAATGCCCCATTCCCACTTAATATTTTAGAATTGAGGGTTTCCTTATAGGTATATGGGCCCACAAATATAGACATCAAATCATCTCGTGTTATGACCAATTATTGGTTCCAAGTCAAGTTATTTTAAGGAAAGTCCAGTTTCTAAGACTAGTTTTGCCAATGGATCCATCTAATGGGTCCACCAACACTAATTAGAACTCTTTCCAAAAATTAATTTGATTTGACCAATTTTGGAAATTGCTATGTTTGGATAAGATTTGGAAACATTCTATAAAAGCAACCATCTACAAATAGAAAGTACAAAATTAGAAACTAATCATCTCCTCCACACGGCCCAAGCGGAAAAGAGTTCTTGGACTTGACTTTCCAAAATTTTGGGATTCCTCAAACTCTTTGGGCATCTCCAAAATGCTTTTTGTAATCTTCAAACTCTTTGATTAGGACTCTAACACCACTTTCCTTCTTCGTCTCGAACATCGCCAGAATTTACAAATTTAGAAAAATTACATAAATTCTTATGCCTTGATAATGAGACTTACATGGTAATCTAAACATGGAAATAAAAGGGCTATAGGGAAATTCACCTTGCCTTGCCCTTTCACGGGAAACCAAGGAAACTATGATGCCCTTTACACTTAGCCTTAAATAAACCAATAACCATAAAAAGAAGGTAAAAGTCTTGTGCATCATATGTTGAGAACATGAACCTACAAAGTTAGTATCACATACACAATATGGACTAGGGTTAGGAAGCCACCATTCATCATCTCATGATGAACAAACCCGGATAGCCACAAAAAAAAAAAATTTACTACATATAGCGGGGGCTGTGGGACACCGGTAAAAGTCTATTCTGCTAGGGATTTTGTATTTGCAATTTGATGGATGCATTTTCACTCTAGCATCATTTGAATTTTCACACATGCATTGTTTTAGAAAATCTTGAAATCTTGTTTTATACATGCATTGGTTTTTAGTCTTCTACAAATATTGTTTTATACATGCATTGTTTTCTAAGACTTGTAAAAGTTTTGAGTTATGCATGTCTTGCTTTTAAACTTGGATGCATTTGTTTTAGAAAAAGATTTTTTAGAAATCAAGCAAGCCATTCGTTTTAAAGTTTCGAATCATTTTAGGCTCTTTATGTTTCATGTTTTTAAACCACTTAGGTTGATTTAAAACATGCATTCAAGCTTGATTTATTGGCCCGAAAAGTTCCCTCAAGAAAAACTTTGAAAAATATGAATTTTGGGAATTTTGGCATGACCAGCAGAAGGCTAGGTCGACCGGGCACACTGGAGGCCAGGTCGACCGGGACTGTGCAGCAGGCTCCTGTCTAACGAATCTTTTTATGACCGTTGTGTGTACCAGGTCGACCCGGGGGTCATGGGGTCGACCGGTGAAACTAGCCGTTGGACTGTTTTTTCCTATAAAGTCCATTCTATTCCATCCTTTTTGGGGGCTTGATTCATGAACTTTTGAAACCTTTTTGGAGCCAAAGAAAGGGGATGAAGTTGTAAAGGCTAGAGGGCTTTTTGGAAATCAAATGCTTGAGTTTTAAAAAGGTATATCTTACTTTTCATTTTGATTTCCATTCAAATTAGAATCTATGCATGTTTAAATCTTTGTATTTTCATATATGCATGATTTCTAGCTTTTAAAGAGTTGTTTTGCAAACTCATTATCATCTTTGGAATATTAAGAATGGTTTGCAAACTCTCTTGTCTAAATCACATGTGTTCTTAGACTTTAACTTTCATACAACTTGTTTTAGCTCATGTCTTTAAGTTGTTTGAATCTTTCATGTGATTAGCATTTATCTTCAATCATCTTTTTCTAAGCTTTGAATTTAAAATGCATCAAGCATTCATTTAGGCGTAAAAACCTAGAGTTTATAACCCTAGATTTGTGTTTGAATGAATACTTTTGATATGGATTCCACTAAGCTAGATTGTTTAGACTTTTGTGTAGATTCTCCTAGACCTCTCATTCTTCCATCTATTGGAGATTCAAACATTCAAATAAATGAATCTGTGAATTAAATGAAGAAGAAGAATATGATGAAAATGAAGATGATCTTCAACAAGCCTATGAAGAATTATATACATTATCTTTAAAGCTTAACAAGAAGAATATAAGTTTAAGAGAAGAATCTAAAAGGCTAAACAAAGAACTAGTCTCTTCAAAAGATGAACTTAGAGAGAAAGAAGAAGTAATAAAATGTCTAGACTCTAAGTTCATGATCTCTTTAAATAACCTATCTAATATCAAAGATGAACTAATTGAATTAAAGATAGGAAATGATGATCTTAAAAAGGAAAATTTAAACCTAAGTGATCTATTAAAAAGGCAAGACAAAGACTTTATCAATTTAGAATCCAAGTTGACAATTTCCATGGAAAACATGTCAAATGTTCAAAGTAAGTTAAAAACCTTAGAACTTGGATCTAATGTTGTTAATGAACTTAATTTGAAATTAAAACTTGCCAATGAAGAGCTAATCAAATATAAGGAAATTGAAAATGATCTTTTAAAAGTCAAAAATGAAAATTCAATCCTTATAACCAAAGTCACTCAACTTGAAGGATACAAACAAAAGTATGAGTGCAAGTTTACCCAAAGTGAAGAGAGACTTGAAAAATTATTTAAATTTGGTAAATCTCATGGAGATAGGACGGGTCTTGGTTTTGATAGGAATATTTCACATGACCCTAAATTCACCAACACATTTGTGAAAGGTGAGTCCTCTTTCTCTAGCACTCTTTCTCCTTTGCCCAAATCCAAATGTATTTATTGTGGCATTGAAGGGCATTTTAGGTTTGAGTGCAAATTAAGAAGAAGCCATGTGTCTAAACCCATCTTTGAACCCAAAAAGGTAGAATCTAAATCTATGAAGGGTAAGACACTAAAAATCAAAGAAGACTCCAAAAAGATTAAACAAGTTAAATCAATTAAAATGGAGTCTCCTAAAATAGATTCTAAAAAGTTTAAACAAGTTAAACCAAGTATAAAAGAAACTATAAAGAAAAAGCTTCTCAACCTATCTCCCTTATATCAACCCATGAAAGAACTTTTGAAGAAAGTAACAAAGTTAAATTTAAAATTTAAAAGTCAAATAAAGGGAGAATATAAGAAGAAAAGAAAAATGAATCAATCCCCTAAGAAACAATCTCACCAACTTCAAAAGACTAATCACCATTCTAAGCTAAATATAGTCAAATCAAAATATCATGGTGATAAGTCCAAATTGAAAATTTATCAAGTCAAATCTCCTTTAGTTGGTGGAAATTCAAAAATAGTCTCCAAAGCCCAAGACCTTAGGTGGATTCCTAAAGTTAGATACTTAGACAAACCTTAAGGACTTGAACCTCTTGACCAACCTTTCCTTTATAGTTAAATCATATTGTTGGTCATGTTGCATTTGCATTTTGTTCTTTCTTAGTTACATTTCTTAAAATGCATTGTTTCTTCATGATCAATTGATTTTGTCTTCATGCACCATTCTAGTTACATATCATGGTTTTCAAAATCTTTTGATTATAATTTCATCACGTTAGATTTGCTTTTTGCTCATATTTAGTTGTATGACTTGCATTGCATTTCTTTACATGATCAATTGATTGTGAGTTCAAAAGCTTTCATAGCTAGATCATTCATGATCAATTGTTGTTGAATCATTTTTGTAGATGTCTTGCTAAGATTATTTGAACAAATGATTTGAATCAATTTAAGTTTTTCCATGGATTTCTAAGTTATACTTTAATATGGAAAACCATTATTTTGAAAAATCAACTTGTATGTGTTTCATTTAAGTTATATCTTTTAAAAATACAATGTTGAAAATTGTTCTTCAAAGTCATTCTTTTATGCTTATTGTTGGATGTTGTTTATTTAAATGGTTTGAAGATTGTATGAATGGAAATGCTCTAAAACATCATTAGTTATAATCATCTAAGCATGTTCCGTGTTCTCATTTCCTTTCCTTTTGGTTTCATCATCTTAGAAATGGAAATGAATGTTGTTTGCATGTTTCCTTATTTTGTTTACATTCTTTTTATATGCAAATGTCAATTGGTTCCATGTATGGTTGTGATATTAGTTATATTTGTAGAAACCATACTAGAACTCAAATCCATCCTCTATGCCTTCTAGTCATTTCTTTTTGGATGGTTATGATGTTGATTCATGTATATTTTCAAAGTGAAATCATCCTTATACATGTTTCAACTTCATAGTAGTGTTATTGATCATATGAAACTCTTTGAAATCCATTCCTCGTATATCTATATGTTTGATGGATATCTTAGTTGTTGAATTCATATGATTTTGACACTTTGAAAATTGCATGCATTTCCAAGATTATATCCTTTTGCTTTGCAATTTACCTTGTTCATCACTATGCTCATTAGTTATATCTTCAAAAGTGATGAATATCCATTTATGATGCTTGATTGAATTTTGTGTTTGTCACATCCTTGCTATTAATCATGTTGTCATATTCAATTCACTACAACAATTTTGCCTTTTTGCGATGCCAAAAAAGCGTCGTAAATAATAATAAAAAGCGTCGCAATAAGTAATTGCGACGCAAAAAACTAAGCGTCGCAAAGGGGTCGCAAATAATGAGGTCGCAGAAAGATTTGCTACGCTAAAGACTGCAGCGTGGCAATTGGAGAGTATTTGCGACGGTTTTACAGCGTTGCTAATTACGTATCAACTGCGACGTATTATAAACGTCGCAAATAATGATTTATTTGCAACGATAAAATTGCGTCACCAATAATTTATATTTGCGACGTATTATAAACGTCGCAAATAATGATTTATTTGCAACGGTAAAATTGCGTCACCAATAATTTATATTTGCGACGATTCTAAAAGGTCATTAATAAATTATTAAAGGTGACGCTCATATAAAGTTGCAAATAATTTTTTTTTACAACGCTTCTGTAGTGTCGTAAATAATCTTCATATTGTTACATTTGATTATTTGCAACGCAATAAAAGCGCCGCAAATAATAATTTTTCAAAAAAATATATTTTTTAATAATTTCAAAAAAAGAAAAAAAATTTCTTGTTTTTGATACCAAATCAATACAAATATAATCTCATCATCCATTCACAATACATCCATTCACAAATCTACACTGCAAAGTCATCCTTAGGTGATCATCACAATCATATATATCTCTAAGTAGCAATTCAGGTACGAAAATAACACTCCATCGATGTAAAAACATAAAATAAATTAATTCATTGAATTTGAGTGCAATAAAACAATTGTCCTCATCACAAATTATTACTGAAGATATTGAAAAGATTATGTTAAACATAAAACTATATAATAGTTGGCCTCAATATAACATAGAAACAATAACTGAAATGCGGTCTTCGATATGTATCACGGAAAGACAACGAATAATTTCCACGATAGAATATAGCATCCTCAAATTGATCTGCACCATCCAAACCGGTCCAACAAATGTTGATTATTCTTATTTTCTCTTCATCTCCCATTTCGATCTGTAATAAATAAAACAAGATAGATGTTAAAATCTATAAAACAAGATAGATGTTAAAACTGAAATTTGAAATCTCAAGTTGAAATCTTATTTGTTCATGTTGATTATAGCCTATGCACAAAGTCACCATATGTACATCAATCCATATCATTCAAATCATGACCCTTGATGTATATGGGGCATGGAAAAAACCAGATTGACTTGATGATACGGCTACTTATTTTTCACTTTAAACATTTCTTCACTGTATATGCCTTTTGGGTATGTGACATTTGTAACTATACTATCTCTCTATATTTACGATTTCAAATCATGGAAACATCAAATCCAATTGAAAATTTATCAACAAGAAAAAACAAGAGAAGATTCTTTGACAAATCTACATGAGAAAGGAAACCCTTTATTTCATTATCCAATTCTCTCTTAATAAAAAAAAAAGTCCACTCATAGTTTCACTCCCCTTCTTTTCAATCTATTAAGGAAATGCATGTAACATGCATAAAAAGGAATTCCAACCATGAGAGCTACCCTGAACAGTAGACGCTGAAGATGATGAAGAGGTATAATGCAACATAGTACCTACAACCACATTTAAATAAGAAACTCAATATTATGAAACAAATATTGGCTTGCATAAAGAATGACATAAACCTTGAATCTAAAAATGTTGAGATTAAAAGACATAAGCAATAATCATGTAGTGTACATAAATAGATTTATAAGTTAAAAAAAAATGATGACAATACTAAGTTATGAGTAGTACTTTGGACACACTTAAAAGCATGCAAATCAAGACATGGAGGCACCAAAGATTTCAATAATCAACTCAAGCACCAAAACATTACAAAGTAGGAGACAAATACCTTTCACAAACAATTTGTTGCAGACTTCTAGTGACAAGTTCTAGTGTGGTCATCAATTTCCACATAGCAAAATCATGCACAAAACTTTAATGGTCCAATATTTTAAATGAGATCAAAGCCTGGTCATTTTCTCTTCAGGTGGCCTATCATCTTGTGACTAGGGAAGTCAATTATGCAGCAGACATGCTGGTCAATGAAGATGTTCCTTTTGTTGATCCTTTAATGTAGTTGTATTTCCATTGTTGCTGCTTGTTTTTTGTTGGGCCTTTGGTGTAACACTCTCGTACTGCCACTTTCTCATAGCCTATCCTATATGTGGTAATAAAATAAGTTTTTCTATTGATTAAAAAAGCAAATAAATGAAAAGTACTGCGGTAATGATTTTTGCCTCATTGAATTCGATCACCCAAAGAATCCAAAGAAGACCTTTAGCCTTTCACCATAACATAACTTCCAATTTTTCACATCAAAAAGTGATACAGATACACGCTGGAAAGGCTGGAAACACAGCAATTAGGAGCAATACAAGAACCAGAACAACCTCAAAACTAGTCCTAAGGCTTCAGCTTTTGGGTTAAAACCACGTGACAAATGATATTCATTCAACCAAACTTTCCAGACTTGGGTGCTGCATAGCAAGCTCTTTCAAACATCTAAGCCAAAGACATTTTGACCCCCAAAGGAAGATTGTTTGAACAAATAAGATGAGATCATTTAGTTTGTTCAGGTAACTTTTTTACTACACTGCTTAAGACAGTTTCCTATTAAATTAACAGTACCCTCTAGTCAGATGATCTAACTCCCAGTTCATCAAGGGAATTATTCAGAGAGAATTAATCTTTTTTTTTTTTTACAATCTCTATTAAATTTAAACTGCTGCTGATTATCATGTTTGTACCAGAGAAAATGAAAGAGCTAAAAATACAACCACAGCTGTAGCCAGGCAATTGATTAATAGCTCTCACACTCCATTGTTTCTGCATTGAATTTGCAGAGTATCCATATGACAGCCCCACTACATATTGCTGCCACATAAAATAGGTAATACTTGTTCACTGTAGATGCAAATGCACAATTTTACTGTCAACATGTACATGTACGTATTACCTTCTGTCCCATATGGGTTCCATCAGAAAGACATGTGTAACAAAGCTCAAGTCAAGACCTAAGGCTGCACTTCCATCCATCAAAAGAACCATACAATTTGCATCATATTGAAAGATCATCAATGATTTCATCTGTGCAGAGGTAAACAGAATTAGACCTGAGGATGTTATACAGAGTTTGAAGATAACTGAATAAAAACATACCTTGTTGCTCGAATGCATTGGACTATACATTCCAGCAATAGTTAAATGTACAATAGTACCAATGAAAAGAGTTAACTATGGAGATTAAACAAAACCCATGCCATTTAAAAGTAGAAGAAATGGAACAAAAGCAAATTGCTACAGTGATTTTAGTTACCTGCTGTTCAATGACATGTATATGCTCAAGAAATTGAGAAAATATAATTACTTTCTCTGGAAGTGTCCTATGACAATCATCATTTGACCCAAATTTTGATATTAGATTTCAGTAACATATTCCACTCTGTTCTGAGAGGACACAAGAACATCACCAAACGGCATCACGCCATCAACTTCATCTGCACAGTAGCCCATCTTTCTATTAGCCTCCTGCAAAGCTTTTAACTTTTCTACCAGGTAAGTAACTTTGCTGCTTGACGTTGCATGCCAATCAGGGTCCCAGTCATCCTGTATGAATTCAGAATGAATGATGCCCGTAAGTTAATCAGGATACTTCATTATTGCATCAGAGACACGCTTTCCAGATGATGCATCATGCTTGTGAGGTGGAGACTTCATTGCTACATCAGAGACAAAACTGTAACATGTTCCCAAATTTGATTTATAAATGAAAAGGTTAGGATTGCTCATTTTCAAAAACATCCCCATTTTTTTAAAATTTTTCAAAAGGAGACCAAAACAGGGCCCCAAGTCTTTTATGTTTCTTTCAATTATGGTACTTTCCAGCAAAATACCCTAGCCCTAGCCCCTGGCATGCCCTTTCACCACCAGTTCTCAAGAAAATGCATGAAGCATAACTTGAATTCACCACTGATATGTTGTTACTGTGTTTCTATCCAAAATAACAAATCCTTTTATTACTATATTCATATCAAGTATAAACTCCCCTGGTTTTACCTTGAAAGGTAGAGGGGATCAACTCAAGGTCTGGTTTTCACCCCCTACATGCAATGAGAAACTTCCAGCAGTGGCAGCAACAAACTCAAATCCAATATACACAAAGATAATTCTAAAGCAGTAATGAGTCTTGTAATCAATAATGGTGTATCATGAATTCCTCAATCTCAATAATGCATGATTTACCATAAAGTACTTTTGCAAAGCATAGTGAAAAAGATAAAAACTAAAAGAGTTTATAGCAACTGAGCCATTAAACAGACACCATAAGGGTTCTAAAATCTTTTCTGCATGGAATCTTTCAACATAAAATCTTCTTCAATTTTCATTCAATCCTGCATAAAAAACAAATAAAAAAAAGAGTCATCTCATATAGCCGCCCTGGAATCCAACACAAGTTTTTGAATTGGTAGTCCAAGTCCAACATTGTTTTTTTTATTGCTAGAAAAGGGCAAGTCCTACATTGTTATTTACATGCGCTACAGTCAAAGAAATAGAAAAACGTGCGTGGGTGAGAGGACACCCGACACCCTAGGTCAGGGTGCCTCATTTCACATGGCTGCCATGTCATATGCCCTGAGACTTAAGAATTTGATTTGGTAGAGTACGCAATAAACATGAGTTACACTATAACCACGGAGGAAAAACAATCAAAGAGCATCAAATGCAGATTTCTTGGCCCTATTTCCTGGAAAGGTCTCTCAATCCTCCTATGCTCACTTCAATTCCAACCTAGCTACCAGTCTGCTGAACTTCACCTGAAAAATCTCCTCATCTCTAACCATCAAGCTGCATTGCTTACTACCAAAAAAAAAACAACCATCAAGATGCATTTATCAAAGGGAAGTCCAAATGAGCTGCCTCATGATCGTTTCATGATCTATAGATTGCTTTTCATGATCTATATTGGTTTAGATTTTTTGTAAAACGATTACTGTGACGATATATATCATGTAGCATAAAAGAGGAACAATACATGAGAAGAAAGACTTTGTAATCTTTGAACCCAGGCATTCTTAAACATTGTGACACTTTTCCATTCATCTTCAGAGTTCGGCCATTCATATTAGTTCTTAAAAATATTTATGGCCCTTGCCCATGAACTTTTTTAGAAGCTGAATTCCAGGTTGAAGAGAGGTGTTCTATTTGTATGAAGCTAGAACATCTCAAAGGCCATTGATAAGTTAAACTGGCCTTTCCTCTTCGAAATATATATATTTTGGCGCCTGAAATGCTTGGTTCAACCTAATCCAAGAAATTTAATGGTACTTATATACTGGGCTGGTCCAAGCCCAACCTACATCAGAATCAAACATAAATCAAACACAACACAAATCAATGCATAAAAAAAATCATGACAAAAAAAAATCCTTTTGAGGCCTGTTCCATTATCAATGACCAAAGAGTCTTCAATGGGTTCTAAGCCCCATATTAACAAACACTTGGTGTGCAGATGGCATTGTCATTTTGCACCTACCACCATCATACTGATAGCATAACCAATGTCTAACATACACTTATGCAGCAAAATCAACAACAACAGAGAAATTATCATTGCAGAGAAATTAACAACAGCAGCAGAAAAATCAAATTCAAAATAACAATCAATAAATTAATAGAACCCAATTAAATCCAACAAGAGTAGAAGAAAAACTAATAAAAACCAACAAAGCCCACATATGCAGCAAAACCCTGAACCAGAACCAGCTACCAACCTTTCTCAAACCCTCAGATGACCAAGTGAAATTCAACCTTCTTCGAGCAGTATCGATTAAAACCGGATCTGGGTTTTTGCTATTGATGAAAACCAGAGCTGCGACGCATCGACGCTGGTGGAGGAAATCAAACGCACCAGAACGAGATGAACCCCAAACACTAATGCAATCGACGCTGGTGGAGGCAATGCAGTTGACTGGATGAAGAAGAAAGAGAGAGATGCACTTCGAGCGGCCGCTGAAAGTGGGAATGAAGAAGAAAGAGAGAGATGCACTTCGAGCCTCAAAGATGATGTATAGAAAGAGGGGGCACTGGAAATGGAGTTAGCGGGCGCGGGAAATGAAAAGGTCCACTTGCATTTTTAGGGCGGGCAACAGATCCACTTGCATTTCTTTCCACCGAAAAATAAATCTAATAACTTCCGGGCGAAATTAAAGCGCTGGCAAAAGCTTAATAAACCTTATCACTGTACCCGGGTGAACTTTGCCGGCGATCTAGGCATTTCGCCGGCAAGAAATGTAGCCTTTCCCGGCGACACTAAACTTATCGCCGGTAAAACATACCCTTTGCCGGCGAAAATAATAATTCGCCGCTAATATTTTAACTTATGCCGGCGAAAATATATCGCCGGGGAAAGTTATACTTTCCCTGGCGAAAAAGGCTTTTTCGCCGGGGAAAGTATAACTTTTTCCGACGTTTAACGACTGCGCCGGGAAAAAACGCCGGTAAAAGTGTAAATTGTTGTAGTGAGATTTTCAATGTCTTACCTGGGGCGACCGCACCACCATCCCATAACGTGGGCCCGCCACGGGCAGCCGCTAACCACGTCGAGATCTTGTAGAGGATCGTCGAGATCTTAGATTTCGGTTGGATTTAGGACAGAGAGATAGAAAGAATGAATAGATAGATAGGGAGGCAAAGAGACTTCTCCGTTTAAAAGACTATCAAAGGCAGAAGAGAGAGGCGAAGAAGCGCATAGACATATATTGTAGGGCGCAAGAGACTCTTAATAAAGGCGCGCGGGTGATCGATTAAAAAAAATAAAAAATAAAAAAAACAAAAGGCGGGAGATGGAAATAATTGGGAGACTTTTTTTTTTGTAACGCTATAAAATAATGTCGCTAATAAAACTATTATCTACGACGCATTTAAAGGTACGTTGCAAAAAAACACATTATCTGTGACGCAGCATGTATACTGTCGCAATTAAATTTTTTTGTGACGTCAAAATTGCGTCCCTAATAAATAGTTATTTTTTTTCTTAAAATTTTTATGACACCATATGATGGAGGTCGCTAATACTAATTATTTGCGACGCAAATATATCAGCGTCGCGAATAAGATATTATGTGCGATGCAAAAAGGAAACTGTTGCAAAAAACCTTAACTTTTCTATTACATAGCTCAGACTAAAAATTATTTGCGACACGGGGATTGCGTCGCAAATAGAGACACTTATTTACGATAGATGATTGTGTCGCAAATAACTATCTGGCGTCGCGAATAATTTTACCACCATTTGGTGCCAATGATTTTTTGACGCATTTGTTTGCGACGCACTATATTCATTGCTGAAAATATCTATTTGCGACGCATGGAGTCTTGTGTCGCAAATACTTAACTTGTTGCGACGGGTCTAATTTTATGTTGCAAAAAAATTATTTTTTGCGACACTTTGGGTTGCGTCGCAAATATTTTCGTCGCTGAAAATCCCATTTGTTGTAGTGATTGGTTTCATTTGGTATAACTTTCCATTGATTCATATCCAATTGACATCTTACCTTGTGTATGTGATAGACCTTGTATACATTGGATTGAACTTGATAGTTATATATTTGTTCCATGTCACACACCATTAGCATCATAATTTTCATGTTGCCACCTCCCTTGCTCATATAGGTATATCTCATGATCACCATGTTTATGTGTTCATAATATTGGTTGGTTATTAGTTGAGGTTGACTTCATGTTTGAATTTCATTTCACTCATCTTGCACATTAGTAGTCACATTTTTTGATTGAATGAAATGATTTCAAAACTTTCATAGCAAATGATTTTCATAGTTAAATTATTTGATGCTAAGTTTAGTAAACCCCATGTCATCATGGATAGCTCTAATTTGGATTTTTCCTAATAGTTATATTTTAAAATCCATTTTAGAGTGATTGATTTTATAGTATTATCCTTGAATCTCAATTGGTATTCTTTGTTTTTCCAATTGGTATCCATGATTGCTTTTCTCATTGACCTTGCTTTCTTTTGGTAATTTGATCATATTGAGCTTTATAGTTAGACGAATCTAATCCTTCTCTTGAAGTTGACCCTCAATTGGTAAAACCATCTTCTTCTTGAACCAAATAGTTATATCTTTGTCAAAAGTTTGACAAAAGGAGAGAATGGATTGAGGGGGAGTGTAAACCTTCATAGGAAGTATTAGTTTTGATCAAATTCGCCCTTGGATTGCCTTTGAACCCTTAGAGACTACTACCATACATGATAACCTGTTATGAATTTCATTTTCGATTTCTTTTGTTAACAGGTGCTACTAAAGGTATTTTCCTCGTTTCATGTGTGTAGGTACCTTTGCAATTTTATGTCAAAGGGGGAGAGAGCATTCAAGTTCTCTAAAGGGGAAGAGAATGTCCAAGCATCCTAAGGGGAGATATTGTATGATCTTCTACAGGGGGAGAGAATGCATATCTTGCCAAAGGGAGAGAGAGAGGCATGGTCAAAGGGGGAGAGCTAATAGAAGAAAGCAAGCTTGGAGCTAAAGAAGATGCTTGGCTAAAGAAAGAAAGAAGAAGAGAAAGCTTGAAGAATGATCAAGCACCAAGCATCAAGAAGATTGGAGAAAAAGTCCAAGAGCCCAAGCAAAGAGAAGAAGCATCCAAGAAGATTTCAAGACTTGTCCAGCTTAGGGGGAGCTGAAGACTTGTTTCACTCTAGCATCATTTAAATTTTCACACATGCATTGTTTTAGAAAATCTTGAAATCTTGTTTTATACATGCATTGGTTTTTAGTCTTCTAGAAATCTTGTTTTATACATGCATTGTTTTTTAAGACTTGCAAAAGTTTTGAGTTATGCATGTCTTGCTTTTAAACTTGGATGCATTTGTTTTAGAAAAAAAAATTTTAGAAATCAAGCAAGCCATTGGTTTTAAAGTTTTGAATCATTTTAGGCTCTTTATGTTTCATGTTTTTAAACCACTTAGGTTGATTTAAAACATGCATTCAAGCTTGATTTATTGGCCCAAAAAGTTCCCTCAAGACAAACTTTGAAAAATATGAATTTTGGGAATTTTGGCCTGACCAGCAGAAGGCCAGGTCGACCGGGCACACTGGAGGCCAGGTCGACCGGGACTGTGCAGCAGGCTCCTGTCTAACGGATCTTTTTATGACCGTTGTGTGTACCAGGTCGACCCGGGGGTCATGGGGTCGACCGGGGAAACTAGCTGTTGAACTGTTTTTTCCTATAAAGTCCATTCTATTCCATCCTTTTTGGGGGCTTGATTCATGAACTTTTGAAACCTTTTTGGAGCCAAAGAAAGGGGATGAAGTTGTAAAGGCTAGAGGGCCTTTTGGAAATCAAATGCTTGAGTTTTAAAAAGGTATATCTTACTTGTCATTTTGATTTCAATTCAAATTAGAATCTATGCATGTTTAAATCTTTGTACTTTCATTTATGCATGATTTCTAGTTTTTAAAGAGTTGTTTTGCAAACTCATTATCATCTTTGGAATATTAAGAATGGTTTGCAAACTCTCTTGTCTAAATCACATGTGTTCTTAGACTTTAACTTTCATACAACTTGTTTTAGCTCATGTCTTTAAGTTGTTTGAATCTTTCATGTGATTAGCATTTATCTTCAATCATCTTTTTCTAAGCTTTGATTTTAAAATGCATCAAGCATTCATTTAAGAGCTACATTGTAGAAATTGATTGAAGTAAAGCATTCATACACTTGTGCACACACTTTAGCTTATTTTAGTGTATGTTTGTAATTTGATTTACACTTTCATATTAGCCTATTTAGAGGCAAATTCAATTGTGCTTAAATTGTATCTCTTAGAGTGTTCTTTTGTGAAGACACCTTCTTAAAGAAATCTTTCTTTTGTAAAGGTTATTGCTTAGCCTAATAAAAGCATTGTGTAAAGGTTATTGCTTAGCCTAGAAAAACATCTTGTAAAGGTTGTTGTTAAGCCTAGAAAAGCAACATTGTAAAGGTTATTGCTTAGCCTATTGAAAAGCATAGATAGTGGAAATCCTGTGGGGTGATTGGATCACAAGCCGGTAGTGGACGTAGGCATTGGGGCTGAACCACTATAAACCTTTGTGTTGTGGTGTATGCTTGTGGTGATTGTTTATATTAGCTTCCGCATCTTGTTTCATTAATCATCACTTGTGACTAGTTTATGTTAAGAAGTTAAATTTTGTTTAAATTAGTCATATTTGTAGCACACCCTATTCACCCCCCCCCCCCTCTAGGGTTAGGATCCCAGGACTTTCATATTCTGGCCGCAGGTAAAAGTCGACCACTTAACTCGGGGTTTTTGTAGAAAATCGTGATTTCACCCGAACTTGTCCCTTCTTTTGCATTCAGAAAACATAATAAATGCAGAAAATACCAGAACTGATCCTTACATAGCCCTAGTTCAATCCTCTTCGCATCTCATGCAAAGATTAGATCTAGACTGTTGATCTAACATGTTTAGAGATACGGTATGATTTTGATATCAATTGTTGGAAGTAGGTGGGCTTCATGGATAGCTCGACCCTCGTCGGGGGACACCCCCGGACCCCCTCTGCGAAGTGCATGTATTAAAAGGGTGGCAACTTTTGGCATCTTATTTTTCCATTGTGGTTTGGTAACCTACTGGACCCCCTCTGATCTAACATGATTAGAGATAAGGTATGGTTCTGATACCAATTGTTGGAAGTAGGTGGGCTTCATGGATAGATTTTCAAAACTTTTGACCCACTTGACTTAGGGATCAAGTACCCATAAGGCCATAAACCATATCCAGGATGCAATCCCTCCGTCTCATCAATCATATACAGTAATAACTCTATCTAGAAGATAGAAGTCAGCAACACCATGTAACCAAAATAACCCATAACAAATAGAGAAGCAGATTATACCTTTGGGTCCGGTAGTGCTCTAATTGAGAAGAAGATAATTAGCTTGAACAAGAACTCTTCTTGAAGCAAATTAGGATCTCCAAGACCTTGTTGTCTTCCACGCTATGACCCACTATCAGATCTCTTTTCTCAAGAAGATTAGTGGAAACTTCAAGAGAAAATCCAAGTAGAAACTCCAAGGAACTACAAGAGAAAACGTGGAGAGAGAGTTGTGCAACTCTTGCACAAAAAGGGATCTTGGGCGTGGACTCCTCATATGGGACGTCCAAGGGCTTGCTTCCCCATTTTATAGCCCTTTTGCAACTCCTCTACTTACTAATTAACTAGAAGTCCTACTTCCATTAGCAACTTAATTTCTCTTTTTCTAATTACTATAGAAGCCTCACTTCCACAATAATTAGTAACTTTACTATCACTACTATTAGAAGTCCTACTTCAAGTAGAAATAATAACTTTCTAATTCCTTCCTTTTAGAGTTTAACTAGGATTAGTATCTTTCTAATAACTTGGGCTAGCGTGGGGACCACTAGGGATTCCATAAAAAGCTGGCACCAATTGGGACACCACGACCCCACATCTCATGTGCAATCTGGGCCCACAGTTAATTGTAAATAACACCACTATATAAATGCAATTGCACTCTAGTCTTATGAATATATTATAATGAAGACCCTAAACTTCCCAATTACCACAAGTAGACCCCGCTATCAATATCCATAAATCAATTGGATTAAACATGTCCCTTCCAAGCTTAGATCCACATCTTATTATCCTTGAGCCTCAATTAATCACAGTGATCATCAGTACCATTCAATTAACTCTTAATCGAGATGGGTGCAGACTTACTAATGACAATCCATTAACTGGCACAAGGGGATAATATAGATAGATTCCATCTTAATCATTCAATGTTCTCATAGTCATACTACCACATACCCAAGACACCGGGGTGTTGACCTACAGTTGGCCTTACTCATTAGTGACTCAAAGCAAATGAATAGATAGAAACTTGAGTTCATCAATGTCTCAGAATTGAGGGCCTATTGCTAGGGAATTATGATAACAAACCTTAAAATCGAGACAATATTCCATAAGGTACTTCTCATGGTCCTTCAATACATCCAATGTACCAGCACCGTGTTCCAGAATCTTACATTCTAATGATCGAGACAAATCACACTCTCTCATAGTGATCAAAGTGCTGCAACCTTATCAGATGAGACGCCCGGTTTCATCCCTGGTTGTGAAGATATTTAAGTATAAGATTTGTGACAAACGTCTCCCGTATATGGATCTCATCCATACACATATCACATCTAATATACTAATGAGGCCCGGTTCAACTCATGAGCCATCATGTCGTATCTATTGGTCACGTGCATTAAGTAATAAAACATCATTCATCTCATGAAAAGAAAGCATGACTTCATTGATAAATAAAGAAATTAATGAATTTATTACATCATTTGATGGTTGGCACTGTTCTGGTTGGAGGGTCTTTGCTTCTTGAAAGCTGCAACAATGTTTAAAAATCTTGGAAGAAGAGAAAATGAATGCAAATAGTTAAGAGTGATGGGAAGAGCCACTGGAAGAGTTACAAAATAAAAGGAGTTAAATAGAGTGAGAACCTGACTCCTACTTTCCTGGATTAGTGTTGTTTTATTTGTGGATTAGTTTGTCTAAGTGGGATTAGTGTTTGTTTGGTTGAGTTGGTGAGCTAGAATGGGTTTTCACTAGTTTTGGAGAGTTTTGATACCCAGTGAACCTAGACAGTGACAGTAGGGTCCTACTTGTTTCGCGTGATCATCTTGGAGAGGTTCTTCGTGATTCCCAAAAATTCCCATTTCGATTCCTTATGACTAATCTCGTCATTCCCTACAACTTTCGTGTTCACCCCGTACCCATTCGAAGCTTCGAAAATTAGTTTTTCCAGCCCTGAGGGCAAAACAGTCTTTTTACACCAAATCTGGACCCAAATTTCGAGATATCGAAACCATGCCAAAATTATACTTTTTGAGAACTAGAAATTTCGACGATCATTTCTTCCTTCTTCGTCGAACTCATCCTAGGTCCCGAGAAACATGTTTCTAGCCCAACAAGTATTGTTAGTTGTGGGTCCCATCTCTATTCTCTTTATAAAGAGAGCTCTCCCTCCACTTATCCCCTTCCTCTTTGCCAGCTCAAGAGTGAAACCACCTAGGGTTTCTCTTGTTCTTATTCTTCTTGCTTTCTTCCTCCTCAATCCACCACCAACCTTTCTCAAAAAGAGAAATGGAGGTTATTTTCTTCTTCCTCACCCTATAAGCTCTCCATTGATGCTCTTAGAAGAGAAATCCATCAACTTTGAGGTTCTCATTGAGCCAACTCTTTCCATTTGAAGGTCATCCCAGTAAGCATTCATCCCCACCTTCTAGATTTGTATTCTTGTAGCCCTAGAGAAACTCCATCTTCATTATTGGAAGTTCTCTCCTTCTATTTCATTGTTTTGGCTATTTAGGGTTTGTAATGGTTCATTTAGGGGGTTTTTATATAGCTTGGAGATCTTAGGCTTGCGAGTGAGCTTAGGAGCTTGTTTAGCTATCTTGGAGGCCAAGGCAAGTGGAAGAATGGATTGTTTTGATTAGTGGCATGTTTTGTGAGAAAAACTTGATTTCATTAATGGCTTTGATGATTTTAATACTTGTCTTTTGCTATGTTTAATATTTATTTCGAAATGTACTTAATGATGAGTCTATTTCTCTCTTGTTCATATCTTGGAAATGTATGTATTATGTTGTCAAAGTTCACTACAACAAAATACATTTTTGCCAACGCAGTCATCGCGTCTTGAAAAATTAGAATTGCGTCAGGACAGGCTTTATCGACGAAGTACAATGCGTCGGCAGCCTAATGCCTGGAAAACCATTACCGACATAATAATGTTTAGCGTCGGCTAAAAAGGGTCATTCATCGACGCAATGGTACGTCGTCCTAAACGTCGGCAATGTCAACTACGTCAGCAAAAAATCGAACTTAGTTGTCAACCTCACTTCACTGCCGACGCATAACAACGTCAGTTATACATTTGCCAACGCACATACTAGCGTCGGCATATATATTTGACGACGCATACACAATGCCGGTAATACATATCCCGACGTGTTGAAGCATCGAGAAATGTCTTTAACAACGCAAGAAAATTACTTTTAGCGACGCAAAGAGTGCGTCAGGAAATAGATTTACCTAACAGCCGACGCATAATAACATCGGTTATACATTTGCCAACGCACATATTAGCGTCGGAATACATATTTGACGATGCATACACAATGCTGGTAATACATATCTCGATGTGTTGAAGCATCGGGAAATGCCTTCAACAACGCAGGAAAATTACTTTTGGCGACGCAGAGAGTGCGTCGGGAAATAGATTTACCTAACTGCCAACGCATAATAACGTCGGTTATATATTTTGCCAACACACATATTAGCGTCGGGATACATAATTGATGACGCATACACAATGCCGGTAATACATATCCTGACGTGTTGAACTGTCATAAAATGTCTTCAATGATACAGGAAAATTGCTTTGGATAACGCAAAGAGTGCGTCGGGAAATAGATTTACCTCACTGCCGATGAATAATAATGTCAGTTATACATTTGCCAACACAAATACTAGCGTCGTAATACATATTTGACGAGGCATACATAGCGCCAGTAATACATATTCCGACGTGTTGACGCGTCGAGAAATGTCTCCAACGAGGGCAGGAAATTTACTTTTGGCGACGCAGAGAGTGCGTTGGGAAATATCTTTTCTTATCAATTAAGAAATAATTTAAAAAATCAGAAAAAATTCCTGTACAATATTTTCTTGTTCAAATCTACATTTTCCACATTGCACAAGCATAAGCATTGATAAACAACAAATAATCCCACATTCATCATGAAACAATAAAAAATTAATGAGTCACCAATAAACTAAAACCAATCATAAAACTTGTCCATGCCACATAAAATGTAATATCCCACGTAAAAAAAAGTCAAATATCTCAATAAAGTAAATCCCAACTAAAATCTAATCATCATCAAATATCCAAAGTACACCATGAAACACGGCCGGTAAGGAGCAAAATGAACTTGTTAGAGGGATGACCCATGCCAATTCATAAAACCATCAAATCCTTATCTTTCAGAGGAGCCGGAACCATCCATACCGACCCAGGAAAGCAGCAACTGAATCTGACTATGCATGTAAACCTGCATAGCTGCCTGATCTTGCATTTGCTTCTGCAACTCCTCATACTGTCGCCGCAACTCTTCCCTCAACTCTTCTTGTGCTTTCAACGAATCAGTTAGTTGTTGCCGTAGGGTGCTCATCTCAGAAGACATTAAGATACCAGTAGAAGATGATGATGGGCCCCTTGAGCAGTACCCTTACCTCCTTGCGACCCTCTTTCCTAGCAGATTCTCAATCTCCTGTTGCTCAGCCACTGGAGAGTTAATTTCAGACGCGACAGTGCCTCCTCCATTCTTCACTGCATTATCAAAGTATTCAAATATGTCATGTAATTAATATATGTTAGGCAACTAAAATAAACTGGGATCTACAATATTGTTAATGAGACAACTCACATGTGTCTCCTCAGCATGATCAGTGATCCATTTGTTCTTCTTCTTACTATAGTGTCGCTGTTGATATAAATCAGGTTGAGAGGGAGGAGCCTGTTGTTCATCTACCTACCCGATCGAGAACTGGGCTGCAACTGATCGAGATCCAGATGTATGAAGCGTCTTCACTTTGCTCCGGCTCTCTAAATTCCTCTGTGACTTGCGCTGAAAATTACAAGTAATAGACAATGTAGTTAGCTTATTTTAAAAAAAAAACTTGAGGGAACATAAAAACTTGTGCAGGGATGCTAAATGATACAAGTTCAGGGAGCTAAAAAACATGTGCTTCTACTTTAATTTTAAGTCCTTTCAAGAGGGTGAGTGGAGGCCATGTGGCAAGTCAGAATGAAATGATCGGCATCTCTTTTGCCCACAAGAGTAGTCTCACATGTTGAAGGATGACGATTACAAAAGATGCCACAATTAATAATGGCCTTTCTTTCTAAATTCTCACTTCCCTATATTACAAATGAATTATAGTGAATTCAGCTAAGTAACTTGATATGTGGATAATCATTTCCAATAAGAGAAAATTTGATGTACATTTAGGCCAAGTTCATATATTTCAAAGAACACAGAATTCTAGTTCACACAGAAGAAATATTTTTTATAGATCTTCACCTTTGATCACAGTAAAAAAAAGGGTTGGATTGTTTAAAAACCTTATAAACTCAGCACCAAACAAATTGTCAATAAACTACAGTTTTGAGTCTAAAATCAATATATCAAAGACAAACTATTTGAGTGCAACAAATTAATGATTAATTAATGCCCAGAGCCTAAAGAACGGGTCCTTAAATGCCGAAATACGTATTTCTGCTTTTTTTTCCACAAAAAATAAGCTGGGGTCCATGGATTTCACACACAAGAACAGAAGGCCCCTTTTCATAATTTAGCTAAAACAACAACAATAGTTAAAACAACAACAATATATAGTGTAGAGAATAATTTAAACCATGTTACGAAAGCAAATCAAGAAATATAATTTAGCTACCTTCTACTGTGGTGTCTCCCATTTGTTTTCTATCAGCCAGACCCACTGGGCCGCCCTCTGTGTATCATATAGGCACCATAAAAAAAAAACCGTTGCTGGCCCAAGTTTCCATCAGGCCACCATAAACATTGGTCTTCAACAACCCAGAACACAAAGCAAACACTTAGTCATACAGATAAATTAAAATACAAGATATTATATATGATCAGTCATTTCAAACTCATTTTAAAATTTCCATGGTCTTCTTTTAATCAGGATTCTCACAGGCAAGACTTCATTTTCTAAAGCCAACTATATAAATCCACCAGTAGGGCCCACCTCTAAAACCGAAATTGCTCAAAAATCACTGTTCTCCAGTGCATTGACTCTGCACCGCTCCCCACGTCGTGTGTTCGAAACAAACCTAACCCCCGGTCCGGGGGATTAGTCGGGTCAGGTCAAATACCAAGGGATACCCTCCTGAACAAAAGAAAAGAAAACAAAAACTACTAATTTTGTTGACCAATGAATGGCCTACCATTCACCCATCATAGTCAATTTTGTTCAAGCAAAAATACACGTAAAAAACAATTACTTTCAATGGTTTGGATTTCCGAGGTGACATCACCGTTTTAAGTTTGGTAGTATCTACCAACAGCAGACAAGCAAAGAAGAAAGTCTAAATAAATCATTTATCAAAGTGTATACAAAAATGGAAAATAACATTGTGTAAAAAATACAACTCAGAATCTAATATGGGGTTCTTTTAACGTATCTCATAAACAATCCAAACCCTATGGTAAAAGAGATAAAATGATTGATATCTTTAATAATAAAATCCCAATACATGTTCAACTTAAAAAGCATGTCTCAAATTTAACTCAACAATCTTTATTCAATCTAGTTTATCTTAATGTTAGTCATGTATCTCGATACCAAAACACTAAGAAGATAGTAATTTTAAATATTTGCATTAGAAGATACCAAAACGCTAAGAAGATTGAAGTTAATAAACATGTCTGGTACATGGGCTTTCTTTACCCATTTTGTCTTTTCATATCATTGTAAACAATTACAGAGCCTTTGTTCTTAATCTAGATAATGCTTTGAATTAAAGTAGCCTAAAACTTCAATACATGTTCAACTTAAAAAAGCATGTCTTGCATCTAACTCGACAATCTTTATTCAGTCTTCAATCTAAGAAAATAGTAAATTTAAATACTTGCATTAGAAGATACCAAAACACTAAAAAGATAATAGTTTTAAATATTTGCATTAGAAGTAGAAAAATAGGTAGAAAATTACTAGGCTGTTATCTTCTTACCTTCAGTACCCGCTTGTACCTACCCAATTTGAAAAAAAAATTAAAATTGGGTAAGTGATTTAATTAATCATCTGTTTCTGTGCTTGTCATAGAAGATTCAACCACAGCTTGGCGCACAAATTGTCCTTTTGATCGTGGTCGCTGCTCTGCAAGCTTTTTGCTACTATGATACCTGACCTGTTAAGAAATTGAAAAAATTATCAGTCAAGATTCAGTTGGATAAATTCTTCAATTTCACATGTAAGTGTCTAAAACCTCTGACTATATAATAACCAACATAATTATACTCGCAAGCAAAAGAATTTAAAGCATAAATCTTTGAAAATGTAAAACTTTGTTGAGGCATTTAATTCCACAGATGCTGGGCTAGCATAGTCTATTTATTTGATCAACCCCATGGAAAGGAAATAACACAAAAAGTCCCAGGAGAATATCCTAAGCCCTGTAAGGCTGTAACTCTACAATCAATAATATATAGTTGACTAGAGGAATAGAGCACATCCTTCCAGAGAAAAAGAACAAAAAATGATGAATTATGATTTTGAAAGGAATGATCCATGTGTGAAGAAGGCCTTTGAACTCGGAAGTGTTCCCACCTCTAATTTACAAAAGCCATATAAAGAGGAAGGGGATGGCCATGGATGCGAAGGATACCTCCTTTATTTCCTTTCCTCAGATGATTCTAACAATCAAGAGACTGAAAATATGGTGTGCAGGCCAAAATGGACTCGATCATCTGCTCAGGTAATTCAATGGAATCCCTATAGTCTGAAGGTGGGCCTTTCTTATTCAATCATCCACCCAATTTAGAAGCGGCCCCCTTTCCATGGTAAAAACTATGTTCTTTCCATAGCAACATGGTGTGGGAGTTCACTATGATCGATGAAACCTTTGATTTTTAGAAGCTGGGAGTAAGCATTCATCAGATCATTATCTGGACAAAAGATAAAAGGCCCCACATATGAAGATGGTCATCTTAGCGAATTGTATGAAATCTGACGATCAAGACCCGAAAAATTACTCTAATATGAAACATGAAAGTCAATCAAATAACCATGGTTGGAAATGATTGGGTGTTAATCTATTAAGATGAAGTTAATAAACATGTCTGGTGCATGGGTTTTCTTTACCCATTTTGTCTCTTCATATCATTGTAAACAGCCAAAGAGCCTTTGTTCTTAATCTGGATAAAGACCCCTCAAATGGGATGCCAACCACAGAGTGGTGGTGCCATTTCAAATGGGATTGGTCCCCTCTTATTTTCGTCCAGTTCAATTATACTGAAAATCATAATTTGAACTTTTCCATCCCACAACTAAATCTCTGGTTGCAGGCTCCTCATGCATGAGTACAACATCAGTTCATTCTTTATATGCACCTATGTTGAATTCCACAACATACAATCAATGTTCACACCGAGACAGTCATTCCCATTTGGATACAGCACCTTTCAATGATTTCAGTTTGAACCCACAACCTATAACTCAAGAATATGCAGCTCCAACATCAAGCCCTTCATTTCAAGGCATTCACACATCATCAGGAAGGTAGACAGTTGTATCAATCCAAGTATCTTCATCTGCCCCAGATACCTCAATTGAGGTTCCAAATCATAGCCTATTTAAGGTGAGGGGATCTGTCAAAAAGGAAAGTGATGGTTCACCTGATAGACTTGTGGGTCACAAAAAGGATACTCATTTTGATGAAAAAATGGCCAAGGAAAAAGAGATTTCGGGTGATGGCAGTGATTTACAACCTTATGATCCCCCGATGAGAAACTTGAATGTTAATACAAAGCCTTCTCAATCAAGCAAACCAAAAAAGACTAGTAGTGGAAGAGGAATGTCTGCAACTCGTAAAAAGAACTATGCTCCTGATGTATTTTTAAAGTTAATGGGAAGCTCTATCAGAAGCTTGGCAAGATTGGCAGTAGAGGAAGTAGTGAGGTTCATAAAGTCATTGCATCAGATTGCACCATCTATGCCCTTAAAAGTATCAAGCTTAAGGGTCGTAATTGTACTACTGCTTATGGGTTCTGTCAGGAGGTCAAGTATCTAAACAAGTTAAAGGGAGAGAGAAATATTATTCAACTCATTGACTATAAGGTACCAACATTAATTCAAAATATGGTGTTTGGTTGTTTTCTATGAGTTTAATATCAGCATTTTTTATATTGATTTACATTTCATTTGCTGCATTTATTGTGGATATTGGTGGTATTGGTGGTTTGACTTTGATCAAGACTACTCTTGCACATTGGACATATATGCTTGTTAGGACTTAATCTGTTGTTTATTTTTTAATGATGGAAAACTATAAGTTTATTTCTTCAAAAAGAAGAAGGCAATATTAAAATGGTTTTCGCATCTAAAGAGCTAAAAGATGAGTTATGATTCTGATGGCCATTTAGCAAATCTCTACCATTTTGATGGTTGATGTGGTGAGTTATGATTTACCTTATTCTCTGTTCTATGATTTACTTATTACCATCTTGTCTCTGTAGGTGACAGAAAAAAACTATGTTGGAGGATGTCATGAATGGCACCATGACTATCAAAGATGGCAGGATCAAGGACATTGGATACATTTACATGATAGTTGAATATGGTGAAACTGATTTGGTTCATATGTTGTCACAACAGTGGAAGGAAATGGATGGCTCCAATGGGTGTCATATGCTGTTTATAGTTAACATTGATGAAAGATAAATCATAGAAAAGATATAAAGAGCTATCTGCATATTCCAAGAAAAAAAAACACTTAGTGCAATGCTTCCCATATTGATAACATATCAAAGCAAAAGTAGAATACAATTCAATACAATTCAATACTATGCACTAGCAGCATAGGTATATTTTGTACATTGGGATTTGGGACTATATTTTTAAGTTGTTCCAAAGGGCAAGCTTCCAATTATTGTTCTCACATCAATCATTTTATACATTACAATTTATACTGAGTATAATTTTTCTACATCATGCCCATACTAGAATTTGTGAGAGTGGTTTATCCTCACACACGCAAGCAGCAAAAAATTACAACAGTTGAAAGGGACCTGCATTCAGTTTTGATGCTAGTATTAGTTTACCCTTGAACTAACATTGTGGGTAATAGTACCAGAGACTAATAGGGTCCTGCATTGCAGAGAAGGTACCGTTTACTTTGCCTCCCTTTTTTGTACATGATGATTCCATGGTTCAATTATATGCAATATCTTACTTCAGTGGGCCCAATGTGGACAAGGATGTTTCTAAATCTCCTAGATTACTTGATTCTGGCCATCCAAGCTTTAATCACTTTTCCTGAACTGATGCTCTAGCGCTATCTGTTTAAAACCCATTAGGAATTGAACATTTTAGAATTTTTTCTTCTGAGAGGTGCAATAAACTCTGCATTTATTGGGCCATCGGCCCTAGAGTTTTATGTAGTGGATTGCATGCACCCCAAAATCACTTTTTATCAAAGTGACTCACTGTTGTTGGACTTCAATCTTTTGGGCCTTTGAATAGATGGCTGTAAGAATTCAACCAGGGAAATCTTTTTGAGCCATCCTTCATCCACAACGAGAACTTCCTATCCCATAGTCCACTATGAGTAGGTGATCATTGATCACAACTGTAAGACCCCGACCCGAGTGAGCCCGATTAGTACTAATTAAGTTGCGTGTTAGTGCTAAGCTTGATTAGTGATTTTTGGGTTAAGATGGGTTTGGAATAGCTTCTGATATAGTTTTGGGGATTTTGATTGGCTTTGTGCTAGTAGGGCCCTTTGGGGGTTCCTTTTCATGTCATTGCATATGATTGATGATTTATCGGAGATTTTTACACGTATGATTTTAATCCCGTTTTACTCGTTTTAATGATCCCGACAACTTTGATGTTGATCTCGTGTTCGTTTGAGATCCCGAAACCCGATTTCATAGCCTTGAGGGCAAAACAGTCATTTCACACCAAATCTGTACCCAAAACTTAATATTCTCGAAACCCGCGAAACATACACTTTTTAGAAACTAGATATTTCGACGAACCTTTCTTCCTTCTTCGTCGAATTCATCCGAGGACCCGAGAGAGATGATTTCAGCCCATTTAGTTCATTAAGTTGTGGGACCCAACCTTCCCTTTGTTAACAAAGAAGAACTCACCCTCCATTTGCAATTCATTCTCCATTTTCCAGCACAAGAGAAGAGTCTAGGGTTTTCCTTGGTTTTCTCTCCTTCTTCTTGCTTCTCCATCTCAAAGCCTCACCAATCTTGCACCAAACTCAAAATGGAGATCATCTTCTTCTTCCTCATCTTGCAAGCATTCCATTGATACCATTTGTGAAGAGGACCCTCCATCACAAGACCTTCTTTGAGCTCATCATTGCCATTAGAGGACCTTAAAGGTAAGAGATCATCCCCATCTCCTAGATTAGTGTTCCTCTAGTTCTTGTTAAGCTACATTTCCATTTTTGAAAGGTTTCCTAGTCATTATATTGTTTGACCCATGTTAGGGCTTTATTTGGGGATTTTGCATTGTAGCTTGGACCATTTTCTTGGAGGACTTGATAGAGCTTAATATCATTAATTGAAGACTTGAGGCAAGTGAATGTTTGGAGGTTTTTAAGTTTCAAATGATTTGGTGAAACATTGATGGATTTTTTATGCTTTCATTGATTGCATTTATTGATTTTTCATGGTTGCAATAAATGATATTTATGCATCTTGATAGCCTCATTTAATGTCTTGGAATCATGTGTTTTAGTCATCTTGATCATAGTTCTATGTGGTTGTTGAAGTGTTGGAAAGAAAGGAACAAAAAGGAGAAAAATCCAAGTCCCGGACCTGCACTGCGCCCAGGACCGATCGATCGGACGTGCAGACCGATCGATCGGTCTGTCAGTAACTGTAAGGGTTTTTGGACCGATCGATCGGGCCCTGTGTAGAAATTTCGGCCGATCGATCGGTCCCTGTTCAGAAAATTTTGGCCGATCGATCGGACCTTTGGTCCGATCGATCGGTGGACTCAGTTTGAGTCCGGTGGATTTTGAGATTTTTATTTTTTTCCTTAGTGCTAGGTGGGACCTTGGCTACCCTTTTTGGACTAATTGGACTATGGGTGAGATGTCTTGAGCCGACGCTTCTCACGGTTAGTTTGGTGGCATCGAAGTTCAATCCGTTTCAATCTTGAACGGGATGGAATGACGCAATAACTTCTTTATATCCAAATATAAGTCTTTTGCCTTGGTTATCGCGAATTCCATTCCTTTCGATGACTGAATAGGTTGGTCGATGTTTCCGAATTAACGTCATGCCTACGATGGACCGTCTATAACCTTGATTTTCCTAGTATGAAATCTAGTTATAACCATAAGCTCATTTTAAGTTTTGAAAATCGTAAGAGTGCATAAGGAGCCCGGAATGTCTTCAAACTCAAGGAGTACCAAGTTATATCTATAATCGACATACGGGACCCCTATCCACTCAAATAGATCTTTAAATCATCATCTTTCCCGAAATGTAATAGTTCATTTTATTTCTTCATTTCCAAGATTTCTTTACATGGCTTGTCTTTCTCGAAAGCATTGTTGTACACTTGAAATGGTTACTTGACCCGAAGTGCATTGCACCACATGATATGGCAGTGTGCCCTTGAGCACCCCCGTCTTGCCCGTTTGATTATATATATTTGTACTTGATTTACTTGCATTGTCTCGATTGTATTTGACCTATGAGTCGGCACCACTAAGCTCGGATAACCCCGTTGGTCTGATCCACCGACTTGGAGATCCCCCTCTTGTCCCGCCAGCTGCAGTTTGGATCCCGCTACCCGGTCATTACCGTGGTCTTGTCCCGATACCGCAGATTGCTACTGTGGTCCCCGATGCCCGGCTCGCTACCGTGGTCATGTATAGTATTGTATATGCATATGTATTTATATGAGATCCCCTGTTTCTCCTCACCTCGAGTGACTGAGACCAGGGCCTAGTTATTACTCTATCACCTTAGTGATAGAGGACTTAGCTTCGTGTGGTCGCCATCTTGCTTGTTCCTGATTCCTTGGATACCCTATGAGTTTTATCTTGTTTACTTGTTTTATAGCAAATGATTTATCTGTTTTATAAGAGTTCTTGCTTAAACAGATTTATATGCTTTTCAAGGTATTTTCCCCTATTATATGTTGTTGTATCCTTGTTTTCTCTTGCCAGACCGTCGTGTCTGATCCTTTGCTTTGGTACTCAGGTCCCGTTGCCGGCTTCTTTGAGGAGGAGCCAGAGGAGGCGGTAGGAGAGCCGCAACCTCTAGTTGAGTGGCGTGCTGACGATGTCATGTAGACATCGGGTTGCTACGAGAGACGCACATTTTGGGAGCTATACTTTAACCATTCTTTTGGGTTATTATTTTGTTCATATTGGCCTTTGTTGGCCTCTCTTTTTGGGGATTGTAACTAAATGATAACTTGTCTAACTTTAACAACTTTTGGGAAACATTGCTATATATCATTGCTCATTTTGATACAGTCTTTCATACTCATGTTATTGTTATGATCTTCAGGACTAATGATAGTTGGACTATTTGATTTACTACACGCTTCCGCACTCAAGAAGAAATATTCATTGATTGTTGTGATATCCTCACCGCGGACACCTGTTGGAAATTGAATACAAATGTGCATGTTATCATTCCTTATTTATCATTATCGTCCCGATCCCGGATTAGTCCTACGGGCCGGTCCGGGGTCGCGACAACAACTGTGGTCAAAACATGGAATGTAGAGCACATCGAAGATGTATGATGCAAGATATTTGGAAAGCACCAGTTTAGGAGTGAGTGAACTCTTGTGCTAGGGATGGCAGCCATAATGTGTATTCAAATATTCAAACATCTACCGACTTAAAAGATCCTACTTCTTTAGCTTATTTTTCTGTCAGATCCATATGAACCATTCTAGATTTCCTTAGCATGAAGGCCCCTTTTCCTTCTTCTGTTGCCCAATACAATACCAAACAAAGAAATCAACCAGAGGGATGCTGGGTGGGAGGGTTGCTGGCGGGCAGAGGGTCTGGACGGGTGGAGGCAGGGGAGGTGGGGGAAGAGGGAGGACTGACCGGCATAAAGAGAGATGGAGAGAGATATCATACCTTGGCTTGCTGCAGTTGCAAGAAGAAGACAATTCCGAAGAAAGGTTTGGCTTGTTGCAGTTGCAAGAAGAAGATGATTCCGAAGATTGGTTTGGCTTGCTGCACTTGCAAGAAGAAGACGATTCCGAAGATTGGTTTGGCTTGTTGCAGTTGCAAGAAGAAGAAGAAGACGATTCCTAAGGAGGGTTTGGCTTGCTGCAATTGTAAGGAGAAATTCGGAAGAAGGGCTTAGATACTGGGAATAAGGGTATGGCGTGAGTCTTTTATAACGCAGGAACTTTTAGCGGGAGATCCTATGCCCACCAAAAAGTAGGTTTAGTTCACCCAATATAATACTAGCCACTAAAAATATATCTTTACCCTTAAAAGCATACGCCGCCGCAAAAAAGTTAGACGCTAAAAACTAAAAAAATTTAATTTTCACCAAAATTTGGCGCCAATAGAGTAGGATTTATACAGGTAGCCACTACTACGAGTGCCACTAAAAGTAAATTAAAATTGACTTACGGACTCAAAATACAGGCCTTATGTGCTTTTTTTTCAAGTTGGTGGAGGCTTTCCTTATATATGAGTCTGACCCTCAATGCATGAATAACTACCATACGTTTATAAGGTATCGTCAAATCTCATTTTGAATGGAGGTTATCTCATTGTACGATTGAACACAAAAAAAAAAAAGTTAATAAGACAACATGTTTTTAGCCATGGTTTTCTGTTTGGTCAATCTTAAAGTGGTTCCAGCTCAATTCTAAACAAAAAATTGGGATACCCCATAATTAAATGTGTTTGATCATTTTGAACGACTCTAATTATCCATATATGAGCACCAGTGGGACCCATCAAAAAAAGTTCCCACCATACTCCGCTAGAAGCTATTGACGTTGCCCCTAGAACAAAAAATTAAAAAATTAAAAAATAAAAACCCATGAAAGAGGTAGAGAGTTGGGAATAAATAAAAGCGATTAAAATGGAGTGCTCATATTATTTTGGCAAAAAAGAACTTTACTAAATGGGGCTTTGCGAACGTAGAGCTGTGCATCGCCAGTAGTCAAAATAATTGTATGTTTTCCCCAACTTTTGCCAACGTGGTCTTACTTGTGTTGGTAAAAGTAACAATTCTATGTGGCTTTTGAAAGTCCTTGGGATCCTAACCCTAGAGGGGGGGGGGTGAATAGGGTGTGCTACAATTATGACTAATTAAGGCCAATTTTAATTCTTAACAAAAAGAAGTCACATGTGATGATAAATCAATCAATAAGCGGAAGCTAAAATAAACAATCACCACAAAAGCAACACCATAACACAAAGGTTTATAGTGGTTCGGCCTCAATGCCTACGTCCACTACCGGCTTGTGATCCAATCACCCCACCGGATTCCACTATTTATGCTTTTTACTAGGCTAAGCAATAACCCTTGCAATGTTGTTTTTCTAGGCTAAACAACAACCTCTCAATGTGCTTTTATAGGCTAAGCAATAACCTTTACAAAATGCTTTTCTTAGGCTAAGCAATAACCTTTACAAATGAAGATTTCTCTAAGAAAGTGTCTTCACAAAAGATCACTCTAAGAGATACAATTTAAGGCTCAATTGAATTGCCTCTACAAAGGCTAATATGAAAATGTAATTCAAATTACAAACATACACTAAATGAGATAAAGTGTGTGCACAAGTGTATGAATGCTTTTCTTCAATCAAGTTCAACAATGAAGCTTCTAAATGAATGCATGATGCATTTTAAAATCAAAGCTTATAAAATGATGATTGAAGATAAAACTAATCACATAAAAGATTCAAACAACTTTGAAGAAATGAAACAAACAAGTTGTATGAATGTTAAAGTCTAAGAATACATGTGATTAGGATAAGAGAGTTTGCAAACCAATCTAATTTACCAAGGAAGATGTTGAGTTTGCAAAACAACTCTTTAAAGGCTTGAAATCATGCATAAATGAAAATACAAAGGATTTGAACATGCATGGATTTCATTTGAATGGAAATCAAAATAACTATAATGATGTACCTTTTAAAAACTCAAGCATTTGATTTCCAAATAGCCCTCTAGCCTTTCCAACTTCTTCCCCTTTCTTTGGCTCCAAAATGCTCTCAAAAGTTCATGTGTCAAGCCTTGAAAAAGGTTGGAAATGAATGGACTTTATAGCCAAAAAGTGCCCAACGGCTAGTCCTCGGTCGACCTGCAAAGAGGTCTCGGTCGACCATGAACACACAACGGCTAGAATTCTGACCGTTGGTGCTACAGGGTGCAGTCTGCCTGCAGTTGTCTCGGTCGACCGAGATACAGGTCTCGGTCGACCGACGACACTGCCGGGTGACTGCCCTGGGACCAAAAAATCCATTTTTTCCAAAATTGAAGGTATTTCTTTGTGGGATTTTTGGGCCACTAAACCAAGCTTAAATAACATGTTTTAAGTCATTCTAAGATGATTAAAAACATGAAACACACAAAGCCTAAATTGATTCAAAAGTTTAAAACCAAAGGCTAGCTTGATTTCTAAAAACTCTTTTCAAATGAAAATGCATACAAAGATGATTCTGAAAGTGATGAATGTATGCAAGGCTCAAACCTAAATTCTCAAAATGATTTTCCAAATATAATGCACAAGGAATTAGGTTTTCAAAAGAGTTTGAATTCTAAAACCAATGCATCCAAGTTTAGAAACAAAACATGCATAAAACAATACTTTTACAAAACTTAAAAGCAATGCATGTATAAAACCAGATTTCAAGATATTCTAAAACAATGCATGAGTGTAAATTCAAATGATATGAATATGTTAATGCATCCATCAAATTGCAAATACAAAATCCCTAACAACTTTTGCCAATGCAGTCCAAATATGCATTGGAAATAAGACTTTTTCCAACGTCAATTTACACTGTGTCGGCAAATAGTGTGGGGAAGTTTTTCCATGATTTTTGCCAACGCGGTCTTACTTGGGTCGGTAAAAGCCGCAATTCTCCGTGACTTTTGCCAACACAACTTTTCACTGTGTCGAAAAATAGTGTCGGGAAAGGTAAGTTTTTCAGAAATGGGGCTATGGGGACGCAACTCATATGTTGGCAATGGTACGAATAAAAACTCAAACCTTTCCATACACACCTGTGCGTCGCCAGTAGGCAAGATAATTGCCAACGCATTATTGCATCACCATTAGAAAAAAAAACGCGTTGGCAAAACTTTCCCTCTCTTTTTAGGGTTTTTTTTTTGTTGGCACCAATGTGTTTCTATAGCTTTTGCCAACGCGGTCTTACTTGCGTAGATAAAAGTAGCATTTCCCGACACTATTTGCCAACGCAATCCAAATATACGTTGGAAATAAGACTTTTGCCAATGCAAATCTTCACTGCATCGGCAAATAGTGTAGGGAAAGGTGCAGTTTGTTGTAGTGGTTGCAAATGGTTTTCATATCAGATGGGTTTTTCTTTCTTGTGATTGAATGTGAATGGAAAGGAAGTGAAGGGAGAAATTGTGAAATGATGAGAATGGAAGTGTTGAATGATGTATTGAAGGAGCTTTTGAGTTCATTTTATTACTGGGAATGAGATGGGTTAAAGAAGAGATGCTTTGGAGGAAAAAGGGGCTGAAAAGTAGTTCAAAACTGAACTGCCCGCTGACTAGGCTGTCAGCAAGCGGTCACCAGTCGGCTAGCCAACTTGGTGACCGCACAGGGTCGGTCACTCGATCAGTTAGCAGAAATTCTGATTTCTGCAGGGGCGGTCACCAGGCAGCAGTCGGCTAGCTGACCTGGCCCGCCAACAGGTGACCGACCCCCCAGCATTTTCTTGGAAATTGAGAAGAAAGAGAGGACTGTTTTGAACCAGATGTTCATGAAATGGGTAGGGAGGACTGTTTTGGAATTTAAGGGAGAAAAATCTCGTCCCGGAAATATGTTAGGGAGAAATCTCATCCCAGAGATTTTATTGATGACTTTGAAGTTACCATAAGGAGCCCAGAATGTTTCCAAAATTTAATTAGTAACAAATCGATATTGAAATCGACATAAGCGACCCCTATTCACCTTAAACAAATCTTGAACCCAATACTTTACCCGAAACTTCAAAAGTTAAATTGTACCCTCTTGTTCCCGAGATTTATACTGCATGACTTGTTATTCCAGAAAGCATTGAAATTGCACTTGTAATATTGCTAGCCTGAAGTGCATTGCCTGACATGAAATGACAGTTGTACCTTTGAGCACCCCTGCCCCGCCCGTTTATTTATTTGCACTTGATGTATTTTATTCATGTCTTGATTTCTGTCATTTGACCGATGAGTCGGCACCAATAAGCTTGGATAACCATGTCAGTTTGATCCACTGACTTCGAAATCCCCCTCTTGTCCCGCCAGCTGCAGTTTGGATCCCGCTACCCGGTTATTACCGTGGTCTTGTTCCGATACCCCGGATTGCTACCATGGTTCCCGATGCTTGGCTCGCTACCGTGGTCATGTTCCTTATATTATATGTATATGTATATTTCGTTGATTCTCCTCACTTCAGTGACTGAGTTCAACGCCCCGATATGCTCTTATCACTTCGGTGATAGAGGACCTAGCTTCGTGTGGTTGCCATCTTGCTTGTTTCTCGTTCCTTGGTGCACTTACATGCTTTAAATGAATACCCGATTTGTCAAATATTCATGTTTTTACATATGTTTCAAATGAACACTTGTTTTACCAGATCTCTGTGTTTATACATGTTTTAAAGGAAAACCCGATTTGTCAAATATATATGCTTTTACAGATGATGTAAATGAACCCATGTTTTGTTAGATCTCCATGTTTTACTCCTACATTAAATGAATATATGTTTTGTCAGAGATCCATGATTTTCCACCCGTTTTAATTATATGCGGCCTTTGATCAAATAATATGAATTATCACATGTTTTATTTTTCAGCACATTTATTATCTTTTCATCCACCTGCCAGACCGTCGTGTCTGACCCATTATTTTGGTACTCAGGTCCAGACTTCTTTGTCTCGAGCTGAGTGCTTTTGTTGGCTGTGGAGCCATGAGTTGGAGGTTATTTTGTCGGCTATGTCATGTAGACATTGAGCTTGACATCGGAGTTGTGTCACATATGGGTAGTGGTTATTAGCTTGTTATTGTATGACTTTTATTAGCCTTTTCCTGGGATTCTTAATTAATGCACATTGATAATTTGTAACTTGAACATATGTGGGAATGATTATCCTGTTACTGTCAGCTCTGTACTTGGCTGTGATGGTTTATTCCATTCTGATATGGTTCTTGATATCATAGCTATATGCTAGCGGTTGAATGCGACCTGGAATCCAATGGGCACGGACTTTGGGTCGCAACGCCACAAAAGCTTCCGCAAAATATTCAAAGTGTGTTGGAATGTGTTGTCTTCACACACGCGGATCTTGGGAGAAAAATATAATTATCCTTAATCCCATTCGCACCCCTGAGGTCGGGCCGCTGCAGGGTCCGGGTTTGGGGGCGTGACAAACTGGTATCAGAGCGGGCAGGTTTCTAGGAAATAAAACACTTAGGAACCTTAAGACGTTTGGTGAGGACTCGTTTAGTCGTGTCGGTTTTCTTTTGGCTAGCCATTGTTTTTGTGAGTTCGGTTCTGTTTTCCTTCTAGTAGGGGGAGACTATCTCTCTTTCGTTTCTTGTCTTTCTTGCTAGGGAATTTGGGGGACCAAATTCTTTTCTAGTGGGGGAGAATTTAATGTCTCCGCACCCACATTTAGTACCTTTTCCTTATTTTCGCGCTAGAGAGTCGGAGTTTTATGGACTTAGCATGTGTTTCTCGAAGGACTTTGGCAGAATTTTCAACTTTTTGATGTCATAGATGTTAGGGATTTTGTGTATTGCAATTTGATGGATGCATTATCATTCTAACATCATTTGAATTTTCACACATGCATTGATTTAGAAAAACTTGAAATCTTGTTTTACACATGCATTGTTAGAAATATTGATTTATGCATGTTTTGATTTTAAACATTGGATGCAATTTGTTTTGAAAAGAAGTTTTATCAAATCAAGCTAGCCTATGTTTTATATCTTTCAAATCATTTTAGGCCTTTTATGTTTCATGTTTTTAAACCTCTTAGTTTGATTTAAAACATGATTCCAAGCTTGATTCAGTGGCCCAAAAGTTCCCAAAAGAAATCATTTTGAAAAATGCAATTTAAGGGAATTTTGGTCCCAGGCCTGGGTCGACCCGCAGTGTGGCCGGTCGACCGGCCTAGGGGACTCGGTCGACCGTGCCCACTGCAGGTCAACCGGGAAAAGAGTCGTTGTGCCTCTTTTCAAACGGTCAGATTTATGACCGTTGAAGGCCAGGTCGGCCGGGGAAAGGGCAGGTTGATCGGGGAGACGCAGGAACTCAATTTTTGAGTATAAATACAAGTTCATTCCTTTGGAAAAGTTATTGAAAAAGAGAGGAACCAAGAGCCACTCTTGACGTGTTTTGAGACAAGAAAAATGGGATGAACTAAAAGAGACCAAGGGTGAAAGTCGTTGGGATCCTAACCCTAGAGGGGGGGTGAATAGGGTGAGCTTCAACTATGACCAATTTAGACCAATTTTAATATCTTAACAAAAACTAGTCACATGTGATGATTAACCATACAATATGCGGAAGCTAAAATAAACAATCACCACAAAAGCAACACCATAACACAAAGGTTTATAGTGGTTCGGCCTCAATGCCTACGTCCACTACCGGCTTGTGATCCAATCACCCCACCAGATTTCCACTAAGTATGCTTTTTACTAGGCTAAGCAATAACCCTTACAATGTTGTTTTTCTAGGCTAAACAACAACCTCTCAATGTGCTTTTATAGGCTAAGCAATAACCTTTACAAGATGCTTTTCTTAGGCTAAGCAATAACCTTTACACAATGTTTTTCTTAGGCTAAGCAATAACCTTTACAAATGAGAGATTTCTCAAAGAAGGTGTCTTCACAAAAGATCACTCTAAGAGATACAATTTAAGCACAATGTATTTGCCTCTAAAATAGGCGGATATGAAAGTGAATAACAAACTCACACAAACACTAAATGAATGCAAATGTGTATGCTCATGATGTGTGTGTGTGATAACTTCAATCAAGTTTAAAAAGAAAGCTCAATCAAATATATGCTTAAAGCATTTCAAAGATTAAAGCTCATGAAAGATTTGATTGAAGTCTAATGCAAATCACATGTATGAAAATCAACTTGTTAATGACATGAAAATCAAAGACTCACAAGTTGTATGAAAATGACTAACTTAGAACATGTGATGCATGTGCAATGTTGTTTTCAAAAACCAAATAGATTTAACTAAAGTTCAAATGAATGAAAACAACAAGTAATGTTTCAACCAAGTAAAAGACTCATGCTATGAAAGAAAAACAAAGATTTTGTTTAAGCATGATTAAGAAAGTTTTTACAACAACTTGGATTGAAAACAAAGTGAGGAATCCAATCTTAATTAGATCAAAGATTAAGAGAAGAATGGATTCAACACATCATAGTTATCATGCTAAAATCATTTACCAAAAATTAGAACAAAGCATATAACCTATGATTAAGAGAGGTAGAGCTTACTTAGAGATTTAACTTCATTAATCCAAGCTTTAGCTCACCAAATGACTCTTTGGTCTCTCTTAGTTCATCCCCTTTGTCTTCTCTCAAAGCTCCTCAAAAGAGTCTTCAAAATCTCCAACCATTGACAAAGGAAAGAACTCATTTATATAGCAAAAAGTGCCCAACGGCTAGTCCTCGGTCGACCGGCAAACAGGTCTCGGTCGACCGGGATCACACAACGGTCAAATTTCTGACTGTTGGAGCTCCCAGGCACTTTCTGCCTGCAGTGTTCCCGGTCGACCGGGACCTCTGCGCCGGTCGACCGGCGACACTGCCGGGCCACCCCCCTTTTGACAAAAATTCCAATTTTTGCACATTTGAAGGTATTTCTTTGGGAGGATTTTTGGGCCACTAAACCAAGCTTGAATGCATGTTTTAAAACATTCTAAGGGGTTTAAAAACATGAAACAACACAAAGCCTAAAATGATTTGAAACTTTAAAACCAAAGGCTAGCTTGATTTATAAAACTCTTTTAAAAAACAAATGCATACAAAGATGATTTTGAAAGTGATGAATGTATGCAAGGCACAACCTAAATTCTCAATATGATTTCACAAAAGTAATGCACAAAGAATTAGGTTTTCAAAAGAGTTTGAATTCTAAAATCAATGCATCCAAGTATAAAAACCAAAACATGCATAAAACAATACTTTTACAAATCTTAAAAGCAATGCATGTATAAAACCAGATTTCAAGGTTTTCTAAAACAATGCATGAGTGTAAATTCAAATGATATGAATATGTTAATGCATCCATCAAATTGCAAATACAAAATCCCTAACAAAGGGGTCATTAGTGAAGCCAAAGCTTGGATCAATGAAGTTAAATCTCTAAGTAAGCTTTACTTTTTATTAATCATATGTTATATGCTTTGCTTAAATTATTGGTAAATGAATTTTAGAATTATAACTATGATGTGTTGAATCCATTTTTCATTTAATCTTTGATCTAAGTTGGATTGGATTCTTCACCCTTGATTTCAAACCAAGTTGTTTTAAAATCTTCATTAATCATGCTTAGCCAAAATCTTTGATTTCTTTGATAGCATGATTCATTTACTTGGTTGAATCTTTATTTGTTCTTTTCATTCATTTAAATCTTAGTTAAATTAATTTGGTTTTGAAAACAACATTTCACATGCATCACATGTTTTAAGTTAATAAATTTCATACAACTTGTGAGCCCTTGATTTTCATGTCATTAACAAGTTTGCATTCATACATGTGATTTGCATTTAACTTCAATCAAATCCTTTTATGTGCCTTAATCTTTTAAATGCTTTGAGTATATTTTAATTGAGCTTTGTTTTTAACTTGATTGAAGTTATCACACACACACACACATCATGAGCATACACCTTTGCATTCATTTAGTGTTTGTGTAAGTTAGTTTTTCACTTTCATATTCGCCTATTTTAGAGGCATTGTAATTGAGCTTTAATTGCATGTCTTTGAGTGTTTGTGTAGACACTTCTTTAAGAGAAATCTTTTACTTGTAAACGTTATTGCTTAGCCTAAGAAAAGCATAGTGTAAAGGTTATTGCTTAGCCTAGAAAAGCACATTGATAGGTTATTGCTTAGCTTAGAAAAGCACATTGTTAAAGGTTATTGCTTAGCCTTTTGAAAAGCATAAATAGTGGAAATCCGGTGGGGTGTTGGATCACAAGCCGGTAGTGGATGTAGGCATTGAGGCCGAACCACTATAAATCCTTGTGTAATGGTGTATGCTTGTGGTGATTTCTTTTGTTAGCTTCCGCATCTTGCTTGGTAAATCATCACTTGTGACTAGTTTATTTTAAAGAAATTAAAATTGGGCATAATTGGTCACTTATTGTAGCTCACCCTATTCACCCCCCCCCCCCCCCTCTAGGGTTAGGATCCCAGGACTTTCAATAGATGGAGTTAGCGAGGGAATATGTGAGCAATTGTTAGTTAGCAAGGAATGTGAGCAGCATATCGAGACCCAATTACAGTTGGTCATGTACCGTCAAATGGTTCGTCCTGCAAGTAAGTGTGGATTTTTGGATAAACTTGGAACATTTTCCTAAGTCAGAAAGCCGAATAAGTGATGGATTTTATGAGGTTGAAGGTGATTTTTAGTGGTACAGCTCCAAGAAGATGTGAAAAGGTAGAAATTTCTCGAGCATTGATGAACTTGTGATGGAGAATTGTTCGATGAGGTTTAACAATTGCTGCTATGATGGTGAAGTCGATTCAGCGGGATGCATCAGTGTATGGTTGAAATCATAGGAATTTGGATATAGTGCAAATGCAAACTAAAGCACCTATGGACAATAATGGTTGAAAGATTCAGAGAAGAATGAATTTGATAGAAGCACACCTCATGAGGTTGGACATGTGGAGTAGCATGACAATTAAAGTGTTAGCAAGTCTAGTCAGAGCTGGAAACCTACAGAGTTGTGAACCTTGTGTTTTCAACGAGCAGATAAAGATGGGTGAAGTGTTCAGAGGACCGTTCAAACATTTGATTGAATCAGCTCGACATATGAAGAAGTAATAGATTTCCAAGTCATTCACCTCGAAGATTGTGCATTGGTAGGAGACCTAATTTCGACAACTTCGACAGAGATGACAGAAGTGTACCAAGGATTGGACGACATTGCCTAAAGTAAGAGACACCTAGTAGTACTCAGCGTCACCAATTTTTTGAAGCCAAGGGCAGATAGAAGGACTAGACAATATTTAAAAAAAAAGGTAAAAGCATGTGGTGGAATTCCAAGACTGGCAGAGACAGAGTGACAGTACATCGGGATGAGTCAGAACCTTCATTTTCTCGGACCGAGATTGGGACAAGTAACAGATTCGAGGTTATGTAAGAACATCTGTTGGGTGTTAGGGGTTTGACAGAAGGATTCTTCGAATACTCATTGTATCAGAGGAACATGTTGTCGAGTAAAAATCTTGGACAGTCTGAGAATTTCAACGGAATCAGAGACCTCAATCATAGACTCATCTCACTGCTATATTTGACGGGGTTATTGCAGTTGTACAAGAGCAAGGCAGATCATCAATGTTTAAAGACAATTTTTCTTTTCAATTGGTAAAGCTCCAAGGAGATGTCCAGAGTTCGAGATTTCTGGAATTCGATGAGTTTTGTCAGGGAACTATTTGGAATTTTTCAACAAGTGTAGCCATGTGGTGAAGTAGACCCAGCAGGATGCGTCATTGGGTGACTAGAAGCATTGGAAGTCAAATTTCAGCAACTAAAGAAGGAATTGACTGTAGAAAGGATCTCCACTTGATCGCCAACCATGAAGATTTTTGGTGGGTTTGATCAACATGAGGAACATCGGAATTACAACGCACTGATACATGGAGCAGGAAGTCAATTATTTCGGGTCTTGCTGGGGTAAACAAATTCGGCGGAACAGTTGCAAGAGTGAATGCAGAGCTTCTAATACTGAAGAATGACGAAGGGACAAGAATGATAGTGTCAAAGACTGACTGTTGTGCAGTGGATCAAGAGCAACGAACAGAAAGAGTTAGGAGCTAGAAAAAGTTCACATTGAAGATTGTGCGTTTGATATGAGACCATAGCTTCGACAACTGTGATGAAGTTGACAGAATTGTTCCAAGAGTTTTCTTTATCATGGTGGCTAGAAGCTCGAGACTTGCTTGAACTTAGAAAGAGTCAGGGTTGGAAAAATTCTTGAGTAGTCCAATTGGCAGAGCAGTAACAGATTCGAGCCAGTGAGAAAATGTCTGACAACCATTGATAGCAGACCGAAGAGTTCTACAACGAGGATGACCCAGCGAGTTCAGGTGCTTCCGAGAGGACCGAATTGGAGCAGTCGTTTGAGGTTTTGCTTTCGAATTGTAGGATTAATGTCCCCACTTGTTTTTGGGTTTGTTTAGTTCATTTGGAGGACCAAATGTTCTAAGGGGGGAAAGAGGTGAGAACCCGACTCCTAATTTCCTGAATTATTATTGTTTTATTTGTAGATTAGTTTCTCTAAGTGGGATTAGTGTGTTTTTGGTTGAGTTGGTGAGCTAGAATAGCTTTTCACTAGTTTTGGAGAGTTTTGAGAGCCAATGAACCTAGACAGTGACTGTAGGGTCCTACTTTTTTTGCGTGATCAGCTTGAAGAGGTTCTTCGTGATTCCCAAAAATTCCCATTTTGACTCCGTTTGACAAATCTCGTCATTCCCTACAGCTTTCGTGTTCACCCCGTACCCATTCGAAGCTCCAAAAATCATTTTTTCTAGCCCTGAGGGCAAAACAGTCTTTTTACACCAAATCTGGACCCAAATTTTGAGATCTCAGAACCGTGCCAAAATTATACTTTTTGAAAACTAGAAATTTCGACGATCATTTTTTCCTTCTTCGTCGAACTCATCCGAGGTCCCGAGAAATATGTTTCTAGCCCGACAAGTATTGTTAGTTATGGGTTTTATCTCTATTCTCTTTTTTAAAGAGAGCTCTCCCTCCACTTATCCCCTTCCTCTTTTCCAGCTCAAAAGTGAAACCACCTAGGGTTTTCTCTTCTTCTTCTTCTTCTTCTTCTTGCTTTCTTCCTCCTCAATCCACCACCAACCTTTGTCAAAAAGAGAAATGGATGTCATTTTCTTCTTCCTCGCCCTACAAGCTCTCCATTGATGCTCTTAGAAGAGAAATCTATCAACTTTGAGGTTCTCATTGAGCCAACTCTTTCCATTTGAAGGTCATCCAAGTAAGCATTCATCTCCATCTTCTAGATTTGTATTCTTGTAGCCCTATAGAAGCTCCATCTTCATTATTGGAAGTTCTCTCCTTCTATTTCATTGTTTTGACTATTTAGGGTTTGTAATGGTTTATTTAGGGGGTTTTTATATAGGTTGGAGATCTTTGGCTTGGGAGTGAGCTTAGAAGCTTGTTTAGCTATCTTGGAGGCCAAGGCAAGTGGATGAATGGATTGTTTTGATTCTTGGCATGTTTTGTGAGAAAAACTTGATTTCATTAATGGCTTTGATGATTTTAATACTTGTCTTTGCTATGTTTAATATTGATTTCGAAATGTACTTATTGATGAGTTTATTTCTCTCTTGTTCATATCTTGGAAATGTATGTATTATGTTGTCAAAGTTGCAAATGATTTTCATATAAGATGGGTTTCTCTTTCTTGTGATTGAATGTGAATGGAAAGGAAGTGAAGGGAGAAATTGTGAAATGATGAGAATGGAAGTGTTGAATGATGTATTGAAGGAGCTTTTGAGTTCATTTTATTGTAGGGAATGAGATGGGTTATAGGAGAAATGTTTTGGAGGAAAAATGGGCTGAAAAACAGTTCAAAACTGAACTGCCTGCTGACCGCACCAATCGGCTAGCCGACTTGGTGACCGACTGGTGGCCGCACTAAAAGTCTGGGATCCGAACCCTAAAGTGGGGGTGAATTGGGTGAGCTTCAAATTAGTGACCAATTATGACCGATTTTAACTTCTTTAATCCAAGTTAGTCAGAAGTGATGATTATCAAACAAAATGCGGAAACTAGCAAAAACAATCACCACAAAGCATCCACCATCACACAAAGATTTATAGTGGTTCCGCCGCAATGCCTACATCCACTACCGGCTTGTGCTCCTACACCCCACCGGATTTCCACTATCTATGTTTTTTAATAGGCTAAGCAATAACCTTTACATTATGCTTTCCAAGGCTAAGCAATAACCTCTTACACTATGCTTTTCTTAGGCTAAGCAATAACCTTTGCAACCAAAGGGTTGGTTATCTCTCTAAGAAGTGTCTAGAATACACTTGATGGAAATACAATTTTAGCTCAATACAATGCCTCTTAATTAGGCGGATATGAAAGTGAAAATCTAATTCACACACACACACACACACACACACACACACACACACTATGAATGCAAAGGTGAATGCACAATGTGTACGTAGGTTGTCCTCAATCAATTTGAAAATAAAAGTTCATAAATGTATGCCAAAGGCTTTTAAAAGTTTTAGCTCATAAAAACATTTATGATTGAGGAAAGAATGCTAATCACATGTTAAAAATAACTTGTAAAAGATATACCTATGTATTCCAAACAAGTTGTGAAATTCTAAGAACAAAACATGTGATGCATAAGGATTTCAATCAAATTAACAATGTAGCTCAATATTGTTAGGGATTTTGTGTTTGCAATTTGATGGATGCATTAACATATTCACATCATTTGAATTTACACTCATGCATTGTTTTAGAAAACCTTGAAATCTGGTTTTATACATGCATTGCTTTTAAGATTTGTAAAAGTATTGTTTTATGCATGTTTTGTTTCTAAACTTGGATGCATTGGTTTTAGAACTCAAACTCTTTTGAAACCCTAATTCTTTGTGCATTATATTTGGAAAATCATTTTGAGAATTTAGGTTTGAACCTTGCATACATTCATCACTTTCAGAATCAGTTTTGTATGCATTTTTCATTTGAAAAGAGTTTTAGAAAATCAAGCTAGCCTATGGGTTTTAAATCTTTCAAAATGTTTTAGGCTTTTTATGTTCCATGTTTTAAAACCCTTAGAATGATTTAAAACATGTTTTTAAGCTTGATTTATTGGCCCAAAAAGTTCCACAAAGAAAATCTTTGAAAATTGCAAAACTGGAATTTGGGGCCCTGGCAGTGTCGCCGGTCGACCGAGACCTGCTTCCCGGTCGACCGGGAACACTGTCGGTCGAGTGTGCAGGTTCTGAACTGAAACCTGTCAACGGTAAAAAATATGACCGTTGTGCCTTCCTGGTCGACCGAGACCTCTTTGCAGGTCGACCGAGGACTAGCCGTTGGGCACTTTTTGGCTATAAAGTCCATTCATTTCCAACCTTTTTCAAGGCTTGATACATGAACTTTTGAGACCATTTTGGAGCCAAAGAAAGGGGAAGAAGTTAGAAAGGCTAGAGGGCTATTTGGAAATCAAATGCTTGAGTTTTAAAAAGGTAGATCTTACTTTTCATTTTGATTTCCATTAAAAGTAGAATCAATGCATGTTTAACTCTTTGTATTTTCATTGATGCATGATTTCTAGCTTTTAAGGAGTTGTTTTGCAAACTCATTATCTTCATTGGTATATTAGAATGGTTTGCAATCACTCTTATCTAAATCACATGTGTTCTTAGACTTTAATATTCATACAACTTGTTTATAAGAGGAACCCATCCCCTTCATTGCTCATTTCCTCTCCATTGCTCCAGCACACAACTGAGCCTAGGGTTTGCTCTTGTGTTTCCTCTTCTTCTTCTTGCTTCTTCATCTCCAAGCCACACCAATAGTTCATCAATCAAGAAATGGAGACCACCTTCTTCTTCCTCATCTTGCAAGCTTTCCATTGATACCATTTGTGAAGAGAACCCTCCATCACAAGACTTCCTTTGAGCTTACCTTGTCCATTAGAGGACCTTCCAAGTAAGTGATTCTTCCCATCTTCTAGATTTGTAATCTTCTAGCCTTAGAGAAGCTCCACCTTGATTATGGAAAGGTTTCATGGTCATTTCATTGTTTAACCCATTTTAGGGTTTGTTTTGGGGGTTTTTGTAGAGATTGTGGATCTTGAGCTTGAGAGGTGATTAGGAGCTTGATTTGCTTGATTAGAGTCAAAGGCAAGTGGATGAATGGATGGTTTGAATGTTATTAAGTTTTATGAGAAAATCCTAAGTTTTATTACATGTTCTTGATCATTGGATACATGTTTGCACATATGCTTCTTGTCACATTTCTATTGATTTCGAAATGCATATGAATGGGTTTTTCTCTCTTGTTAAATCTCTTGGAACTCTTGGGAAGGTATGCATTTTATTTGGTCAAGTTTGTGCATATGGTTTTATAAGGAATGAGGTTGGATTGACTATTCATGATTATGTTATAAGTTGCATTGACTTGAATTGATACTCATTTAAAGAGGTGTTTGAATTTAATTGTTCATTGGAGTTCTAATGAGGATTTGAAGTGATTATGGAAGAGAAATGCTAGTGGTTTAAGTGTTGGAAAGGAAAGGAAAAAGGAAGGAAAAATCAGTGTCCCGGACCTGCTGCACGCCCAGGTCCGATCGATCGGACCTACAGGCCGATCGATCGGCCTGTCTTTTAACAGTAAGGCTTTTTGGGCCGATCGATCGGCCGGTGAAATTTGATATTTGTTTTTTTTTTTTGGAAACCTTTGGGCCTTCTATGAGTCCTAGGGGCGTATACCATAGTGTTAAGACCAATTGTACCCTAATCTAAGGTCTCTAAGACTAGGGAACTGAAAGAAAAGAATGGTGTTGATTTAGACACTAATTCTTGGTTTTAGGTGGGACCTTGGCTACCCTCTTTGGACTGTTTGGACCATGTGTGAGAATGTCTTGAGCCGACACTCCTCACGGTGGGTTCGGTGACATCGAAGTTCAATCCATTTCAATCTTGAACGGGATGGAACGACGCGATATCTTCTTTATATCTAAACACAAGTCTATTTCCTTGGTTATCGCTAATTCTATTCCTTTCGATGACTGAATCGGTTGCTCGATGTTTCCGGATTAATGTCATGCCTAGGATGGACCGTTTATAATCTTGATTCTTGCTATTGTAACATCTAGTACTACCCATAAGCTCATTTTAAGTTTTGAAAGTAGTAAAAGTGCATAAGGAGCCCGGAATGTCTTCAAACTGAAGGAGTACCAAGTAATTATTGTAATCGACATACGGGACCCCTATTCACTTAAATAGATCTTGAAATCAATATTCTTCCCGAAATGGTATAGTGCATTATATTTCCTCATTCCCCGAGATTTGCATCACATGACTTGTTTCCCGAAAGCATTGAAGTTACTCCGGTAACAGTTATTGTCCCGAAGTGCATTGCACCACATGATATGTCAGTGTGCCCTTGAGCACCCCCGTCTTGCCCGTTTGATTATGTATTTGTACTTGATTTACTTGCATTGTCTCGATTGTATTTGACCTATGAGTCGGCACCACTAAGCTTGGATAACCTTGTTGGTCTGATCCACCGACTTGGAGATCCCCCTCTCGTCCCGCCAGCTGCAGCTTGGATCCCACTACCCGGTTATTACCGTGGTCTTGTCCCGATACCGCAGATTGCTACTGTGGTCCCCGATGCCCGGCTCGCTACCGTGGTCATGTATAGTATATGTATATGCATTCATGAGATCCACTGTTTCTTCTCACCTCGAGTGACTGAGATCAGTGCCTAGTATATGTATTTATATGAGATCCCCTGTTTCTCCTCACCTCGAGTGACTGATATCAGGGCCTAGTTATTGCTCTATCGCTTTAGTGATAGAGGACTTAGCTTCGTGTGGTTGCCATCTTGCCAGTTCCCGATTCCTTGGATACCCGACATGTTTTATATTGCTTACTTGCTTTCCGATAAATGATTCGTTTCCTTTATGAAAGTTGTTATTTAAACAAGTGATTAATATTTTCCAATGTAAATTCAGTTATTATTATATTGCCTTCTGTTCTTTGTACCCACACATGTTTTAAATGAATGCCGGTAGGGCGAATACCCATGCTTTTACATATGTTTCACACGATCGATGGTTTTACTAGATTTATATGATTACACATGTTTTAAAGGAATACCCGAATTGTGAAATGTCCGAGCTTGCTTTAAAGGACATTTGTTTTGCCAGATTCCTATGTTTATACCTGTTTTAAATGATTACCCGATTCGTTAAATATCCATTGTCACGCCCCCGAACCGAAACCTCGGGGGCGGGAGATGGGATTAAGGATAAATGTATTTTTCTCCCAAGATCCGCGTGTGTGAAGACAACACATTCTGAATATTTTGCGGAAGCATTTGTGGCGTTGCGACCCGAAGTCCGTGGCCATCGGATTCCGTGTCGCACTCAACCTTTAGCCCATAGCTATTATATCAAGAATCATATCAGACTGGAGTAACCATCACAATAATTTACAGAGCTGACGGTAACAGGATATTACATTCCCAAATATATTCAAGTTACAATTATCAATGTACATTAATTAAGAATCCCAAGAAAAAGGCTAACAAAAGCCATACAACAAGAAGCTATAAACCACTACCCAAATGTGACGTAGCTCCGATGTCAAGCTCAATGTCTACATGACATAGCCGACAAAACAACCTGCAAGGCATGGCTCCAAAGCCAACAAAACACTCAACTCGGGGCGAATAAATCTGAACCTGAGTACCAAAAGTAGTGGGTCAGACACGACGGCCTGGCAGGTGGATGAAAAGATCACAAATATACTAAAGAGTAAAACATATAATAAATCATGCTAATCGATCAAGTACTGCATATAATTAAACGGGTGCAAAGTCGGGAATCTCGGGGAAAACTTGTATTCATTTCAAGCACGGTAAAACATGAACATCTAATAAAACATGTATTCATTTCCATCATCTATAATCATAGATATTTGACAATCGGGTATTCGTCTAAAACATGTATAAATATAGCGGTATGGCAAAACAACGTTCATTTGAAACTTAAGTAAAAAACACAAGTGTACAACAAACCAGGTATTCATAGCAGTCTAGCAAAAACCAATGTCCCTTTGAAACATATGTGAAAATACGGATATTTAACAAACCGGGTGTTCATTTAAAACAAGTGTAACCCAAGAAATCTGACAAGACTAATGTTCGTTTAAACCTATTCCAAGATATGGATATTTAAACAAATCGGGTGTCATGTAGAATAGGTATAAACATAGGAATCTCACAAGTCAAATGTCATTTAAAACAAAGCACGGATATTTAACAATTCGGGTTTTCGTTTAAGACATGTGAAATCATATAAATCTAGCAAAAGCCATCGATCGTTAGAAACATATGTAAAAGCACGGGTATTCACCCAACCGACATTCATGTAAAACATGTACGTGTGCAAAGAACATAAAACAATATAATAGTGACTGAATTTACAATGGAGGGCATTAACACTTATCTAAATAACAACTTTCATAAAAGAAATGAATCATTTAACTGAAAACAAGTAAGCAATATAAACCATGTCGGGTGTCCAAGGAATCGGGAACTGGCAAGATGGCAATCACAAGAAGCTAAGTCCTCTATCACTGAAGTGACAAGAGCGGGACGTTGGTCTCAGTCACACAAGGTGAGGAGACTCAACGTAAATCATATATACAATAATAAATACACGGGAACGGGACCACGGTAGCGAACCGGGTATCGGGACGGGACCACGGCAATAACCGGGTATCGGGATCCAAACTGCAGCTGGCGGGACGGGAGAGGGATTTCCAAGTCAGTGGATCAGACTGACAAGGTATCCAAGCTTAGTGATGCCGACTCATAGGTCAAAACCAATCGAGACATATGCGAGTAATCAAGTACAGTAAATAAACGGGTAAACGGGGGTGCTCAAGGGCACGTAAATAAACGGGTAAACGGGGGTGCTCAAGGGCACACTGTCATATCATATCGGGCAATACATTTCGGGACAATAACTGTTACTAAAGTAACTCCAATGCTTTCGGGGAAACAAGTAAATCAAGTACAACAAATAAACGGGTAAAACGGGGTGCTCAAGGGCACACTTTCATTTCATATCATGTGATGCAAATCTCGGGAAATGAGGAAATATAATGCACTATACCATTTCGGGAAAAATATTGATTTCAAGATCTATATAAGTGAATAGGGGTCCCGTATGTCGATTATTGAAATGACTTGGTACTCCTTGAGTTTGAAGACATTCCGGGCTCCTTATGCACTTTTACACTTTTCAAAACTTCGAATGACATCCTTGTGATATGGTTTCTTTCTCGAATGGCCTCATACCATGCTTAGTGAATCTCCTTTGATCGACAAAGCTCAACGCTCGAACGAACCGGAGAGTTCGTTCGAGCGGGGAGCTTTTCGAAATCTGGGAAATTTCGGTTACCTGGCGGTTAGCTGGCGGTTAGCCGCCGATGCATTCGGCGGTTAGCCGCTGGGTAACCGTGGAGCTGACCGAATTTCAGGTGAGAATTCTGATGCTCTCGGGAAAAGGAACCGTGATTGTGCGGTTGGCTGGCGGTTAGCAGCCGATGGGTTCGGCGGTTAGCCGCTGGCTAACAGTGAGGCTGACCGCGTTTTCAGGTGGAAAATGATGCTCTCTGGAAAAGTCACCGCGGTGCGCGGTTAGCTGGCGGTTAGCCGCCGATGCACTCGGCGGTTAGCCGCTGGCTGACCGTGAGCTGACCGCCAGTTACGAAAATGCTCACTGTGTTCAGTTTTGAGCCATTTTCCTCCTCAAAACCCTCTTCCTCACATCCACAAGTCCTTACAATAACATTGAGCTAATAGCTCCTCCAATGCATTTCTTTATACTTCCCCAAATCCCCATTTTGAGTTCTATCCATCACTACTTCCATGTCAAGTCCAATGCAAAGAAAAAGGGGAAGGAAACCATTTCACAATATTCATATAGGCTATCACAAGGATAATAAATACTCTACCAATGTTTATAAAACATTGAATGACTTAGCCCACCCCATTCCTCATGAAAGCTCCAATGAAAACAATTAACTAAACATCTCCTTTCCTCTCATTTAAAACCAAACCAAAGGGGAGAATCTCCATTTGCCATAATCAAGGGGTAATTAAAAACCATTGATCCCATTTCCAAAACAATAGATTAGTTGGCCAAACTCTTTAAATGAACTTCTATTTCAATCCATACAAGCTAGTAAACATAAACATGGGTGGAGAAACCAACCCCATTCTTTTCGAGACCATATGAGCAACTTTGACAAAATGAAAGCATACCTTTCCAAGAAATTAACAAGAGAGAAACAACCATTGATGTGCAAATTTCGAAATCAATATATATATGGCAAGAAGCATATGTGCAAACATGTATTCAATGATCAAGAACAAGTAATAAAACTTAGGGTTTTCTCATAAAACTTTGATAACATTAAAACCATCCATTCATCCACTTGCCTTTGACTCTAATCAAGCAAATCCAAGCTCCTAATCCCTTCTTAAGCTCACTTCCAAGCTACAATCAAAAATCCCCAAAACAACCCAAAAATGGGTTACACCAAGCTTGAAAATGAAAGAGCTTCCAATAATGCACATGTAGAATCTCAATGGCTAGAGGAACACTAATCTAAGAGATGGAAATGATCACCTACCTTGAAGGTCCTCTAATGGCAATAGCAAACTCAATGAAGGTCTTGGGATTGAGGTCTCTCTTCACAAATGGTATCAATGGCAAGCTTGTGAGATGAGGAAGAAGATGATGGTCTCCATTTCGAGTTTGGTGAACTATTGGTGAAGCTTGGAGATGAAGAAGCAAGGAGAAGAAGAAAACCACAAGAACCCTAGGTTCAGTTGTGCTGGAGCAATGGAGAGTGAATGAGAAAGAAGGAGATGGGTTCCTTTTATAAACAAGTGAGAATGGGTCCCACAACTTAAAGAACTTGGGTGGCTGAAATCATCTAATTCGGGACCTCGGATGGATTCGACGAAGAAGGAAGAAATGATCGTCGAAATATCTAGTTTCCAAAAAGTGTATGTTTCGCGGGTTTCGAGAATAATGAGTTTTGGTACAGATTTGGTGTGAAAAGACTGTTTTGCCCTCAAGGCCAAGAAATTGGTTTTCGGGTTCTCTAATGGATACGAGATCAACATGAAAGTTGTAGGATTCCTCGAGATGAATGCAATGGGCCAAAAACACGATACGAAACCAATCGGGAAAATCTCACAAGAAAATGCAAAGCCGAAAAGGAAACCCCCAAAGGGCCCCACAAGCTACCAAAGCACTCAAAAGCCCAAAACTAGAAGAAAACTCATTCTAGCTCACAAACTCCACCCAACAACTACTAATCCCACTAAAAGAACTAATCCACAATTAAAACAACACTAATCCAAGAGATTAGGGGTCGGGTTCTCACATCCATGCTTTGAAATATGTTTCAAATGACACTTGTTTGCCAGATCCCTACGTTTATACCTGTTTTAAACGATATCCGGTTTGTTAAATATCCGTATTTCTACATAGGTTTCAAATGGACATTGGTTTTGCTAGACTGCTATGAATACCTGGTTTGTTGTATACTTATGTTTTTACTTAAGTTTCAAATGAACGTTGTTTTGTCATACCGCTATATTTATACATGTTTTAGGCGAACACCCGATTGTCAAATATCTATGATTATAAATGATGTAAATGAACACATGTTTTATTAGATCTTCACGTTTCACCCATGCTTGAAACGAATACCGGTTTTCCCCGAGATTCCCGACTTTGCACCCGTTTAATTATATACAGCATTTGATCGTATAGCATGATTTACCTTATGTTTTATTCTTCAGTATATTTGTTATCTTTTCATCCACCTGCCAGACCGTCGTGTCTGACCCACTACTTTTGGTACTCAGGTTCAGATTTCTTCGTCCCGAGTTGAGTGCTTGAGTTGGCTGTGGAGCCATGTTGTGCAGGTTGTTCTGTCGGCTATGTCATGTAGACATTGAGCTTGACATCGGAGCTACGTCACATTTGGGTAGTAGTTTATAGCTTATTGTTGTATGGCTTTTATTAGCCTTTTTCTTGGGGTTCTTAATTAATGTACATTGATAATTGTAACTTGAACATATTTGGGAATGTAATATCCTGTTACTGTCAGCTCTGTAATTTATTGTGATGGATACTCCAGTCTGATATGATTCTTGATATAATAGCTATGTGCTAAAGGTTGAGTGCGACGCGGAATCCGATGGCCACGGACTTCGGGTCGCAACGCCACAAATGCTTCCTAAAAATATTCAGAATGTGTTGTCTTCACACACGTGGATCCTGGGAGAAGTAAAATACATTTATGCTTAATCCCATTTCCCGCCCCCTAGGTTTCGGTTCGGGGGCGTGACATGGCCTTAAGGTTAGTCTAAATGTGTACCAATGAAGATTCACCTAAGGTCTTGAAAAGGATGTCCTTGAGAGTTCACTAGAGGACTCACCAACTCTTGGAGATATAACTTGGAAAAGTCTTAGAGTGGTGCAATGAAGCTAGGGGAAATTTCATTTTCAATCATAGTGGAAATCATTACAAAGATATGCAATAAATCACAACACTAGGGTTCTAATCTAGCAAGGATCAACTCCGGGTTGTTAAGCCCTAAAATGGAGTAACCCGCTCTGATACCACTTGTAAGTCCATGGGGATCCGAACCCTAGAGGGGGGAGTGAATAGGGTGAGCTCCAATTAAGACCAATTTTAACAAATTTAACTTCTTTAAAACAAACTAGTCACAAGTGATGATTAATCATACAAGATGCGGAAGCTAACAAAAGAATCACCACAAAGCAATCACCATCACACAAGGATTTATAGTGGTTCGGCCTCAATGCCTACATCCACTACCGGCTTGTGAACCAACACCCCACCGGATTTCCACTATTTATGCTTTTCAATAGGCTAAGCAATAACCTTTACAATATGCTTTTCAAGGCTTAGCAATAACCTTTACAATGATGTTTTTCAAGGCTCAACATCAACCTATACATTATGCTTTTATAGGCTAAGCAATAACATCTTCAACCACAAGGTTGGTTATCTCACTAAGATAGTGTCTATAAACACTTGATGGAGATTCAATTAAGCTCATTACAATGCCTCTTAATTAGGCGGATATGGAAGTGAAAAATTAATACACACTCACACTATGAATGCAAAGATGAAGGTACATGAAGTGTGTGTGTGTGGTCCTCAATCATTTTGAAAATGAAAGCTCATAAATGTATGCCTAAGGCTTTTGAAAGTTTTAGCTCATAAAACATTTATGATTGAGGATATAATGCAAGTCACATGTTAAAAGAAACAACTTGTTAATGATATCAAAGTTACACAAGTTGTATGAAATTAATTAGCTCTAAACATGTGATGCATAGGGATGTCAATCAAATCAACAATGTAGCTCAAAACATAAAAATAGATTTGATTGAAATAAGGGGACAAATCATATGTAATTATAAATACAACTTGAAAAAGATATACCAATCAATGCAAAGCAAGTTGTGAAACTTTAAAACAATAATACATATGATTTGTAAAGTTTGTTGAATCCAAAACATAAGATACATTTGAAAAGGATTTACTTATGATTAAAAACAACAACCAAAGATTCAACCAAGTATATGGATCATGTTACATCTAATTTCAAAGATGTTTCCATTAACATGATCTACTTAGATTTACCAAGGTTAAAGTACTACTTGGGTTGAATCAATGGTGATGCATCCAAAACAATAGATCAATTCAAAGTATAAAACATGCTAAGGATACAACACATCATAAGTTAACATGCTACTAAAGATTTATCAAAGATAAAACAAAACATGAAAACATATGATTTGTAAAGAAGTTGAATCCAAAACATAAGATAGTTTTGAAAGTGATTTTCTTATGATGGAAAACAACAACCAAAGATTCAACCAAGTATAGGAATCATGTTACATATGATTTACCAAGTTTCTTTCATTAACATGATCTACTTAGATTTACCAAAGATTAAGTACTACTTGGATTGAATCAATGGTGATGTATCCAAAACAATAAATCAATTCAAAACATAAAACATGTTAAGGACACAACACAAACATAGTTTATCATGCTACAAATGATTTACCAAAAATAAAACAAAGCATGAAAACATACGATTAAGGAAAGTAGAGCTTACTTGTAATTTAACTCATTAATCCAAGCTTTAGCTTTCCTAATGATCCCCTTCATCCCTTGGTTTTTTTCCCTTGAATATGCCTCAAAACCCCTCAAGGAGGGCCTTAAAATTCCCAACTTTTGGCAAAGGAAAGAACTCATATTTATAGCAAAAAGTGCCCAACGGCTAGTCCTCGGTCGACCTGCAAACAGGTCTCGGTCAACCGGGATCACACAACGGTCGGATTTCTGACCGTTGGTGCGCCAGGCCATTTCTGCCTTGCAGTGTTCCCGGTCGACCGGGACCCCTGGGCCGGTCGACCGGCGACACTGCCGGGACACCAATGGCTAGCTTGATTTCTAAAACTCTTTTCAAAATCAAATGCATCCAAGATTGAAAACAAATCATGCATAAATTGATACTTTTACAACTCTTAAAAAACATGCATGAATAAAACAAGATTTCAAGATTTCTTAAATCAATGCATATGTGTGTAAAACAAATGATGCTAGAATGATAATGCATCCATCAAATTGCAATCTACAAAATTCCTAACATCGTTGACGGGTGCTGAGTCAACAGAACTTTCTTGAACAGCTCCTTGGCCTTCCTCATCATTAGACCAGGATCCTTGTTGCTGATACGGGTTATACCAGATTACCGGCATAAGATGAGAAACAGGAATTCATTCTTCGTCGAAGAGGTATTCTCCTGTTTCAAGGGATTCCTCCCACTCGTCGGTGTCACTGGCGGTGTCACTGGACTCGTATCCATCCATGGAGAATCCAATCACCGAATTGCAAGAGTATGATGCCCCTTGCGTAGTTTCATTTCTGAATTGAGGTGGCATGAAATCACCAAGTGTGAATTTTCTTTCCACCTTTGAAGCCTTGGATTCTTCCGTTGCCCCCAGCGAAGTAGTGGAAGAGATCTCCGCCTTTTAAGGGACCTTTTGTTTTGGTTGAGCTTTCTCCCGCTATTTGAGCTTGCGGAGTTGTCTCTTGGCTTGCCTTCGCTGTTGAACAGTAGGCTTTGTTTTGACGATCTCCCAGTTTTCATCTTCTAGGAGATCGGGATGCACCCATATAGGCTGTCTGTCTGGTGTTGGATAAGGAACTAACTCTTGGGACATCTGGGTCATTTTTATCACCTTAAAGGAAGTAACGGTCTTCTCTTTTGGTGACTTTGAAGTTTGTCCATACGAAACCATGTTAACGGAGGCAGACCCATAGTTTTTGTCAAAGGTGATGACTCAGTTTTTCCACATCTCGTTGATCTTTTCTCTTACAACAAAGCATTGGTTGAGAGGATGCGAGATCATCTAGTGGTAGGGACAATACCGAGGATCATTGGTTTTGCCAACATCTCCCAGTCTTTTGGACTCAGGCAAGGCGAGTATACCATTTGCTATGAGTGCCTCGAAGATTTCCTCAACATCTTCATCGAACGGGTATTTTTTCTCTACTCATTCTCTGAAGGCATCAGAGACTTTAGGTTTCTTACCTGCAACTTTATTTTCAGTTTTCTTTGGCTGCTGAGGAGCTGGCTTGGTTTGCACATTAAGAACCTCCTTTTTCTTCGGCTTTGAGGTCGTAATGGTAGCCGGCTCTTTCTTTGATGACTGTTGACTGTTGAGGTCTTTTATCACCGTTTTAGCCTCCGTAGCTGCTTCTAGGAGTTCTCCCAGGTTCTTTGATTTGTTGTCAATAATCATGGAGCTGATCGTTGCTCTCATGTTGTTACGGCAGATGTCGACCTGCGATGCTTGTGGCAGCACATCGGAACATTTGTATGCCATCGCCTTCCACTTGTGAATGAAGTTGTATGTTGACTCATTCTCTCCCTGCTTTAGGCTGCAGAGCTGTGCCATAGTAACATGATGATCCTCACCTTTGAAGTCGGTCAGGAAGCGTGTCTCTAGCATGGCCTAATTTTGGATGGAGTCCTCCTGCAAAGTGGAGTACCAATCGAAGGCCTTACCTTTTAAGGTACTTGCAAAGAGACGGATCTTGAGGGCATCTTGATTTGCGATAGCTCCCGTCAGGATCTTGAAGTGGATGACGTGTTGTCTGGCTAATCATTTCCCCGTATATGTTTGGAGAGTAGGATGATTGAATTTTGTGGGAAACGGGACCGAGTCCATCCATAAGGGATATGGTGGCTTGATCCCATGCTCCTTCAGTGTATCCTCTTCTCTTGCTTTGGCGAGGATATCGTCAACATCCTTTTTGGTAAGGGTGCGTGACTCATTGTTTTATGCATTTTCCTCGTTATTTGGAGGAGGTTGGTTGTTGTCTTGACACTGAAAAGCGAGAAGAAGATTTTCCATCAGAGCCTCAATCTTCTGCTGACCATGCTTCAATTGCTGGATGCGTGCGGTCGTTTCATCAGGAAGTGGATTGCGAGGTTGCTCAGACTTTGTAGCCAAGATGTTCATCCCCCGTGATTCGAACGAGGAGATCGTCTTGGTGACTGAAGTGGGGCTCATTCTTGAAAAGCTTGAGAAAGGATTACTCCGTTGTCCTTGTCTTGAAGGAGTAAAAGATTCTTCTAGATGTCTTCATGTCCGGGAGACGCTGCGAGTCACCGGTCGTCGGACACGAAGTTTAGTTGCTGACTTCTGGCGTCTTCTGGTTTTGCCAACCATATGGTTAGCAGCAATTTGATCGGGTCTTTCTTTTTCGACCCATTTTTGGGAGACTTGGATGATAGGATGCTGGGTCCTTTGCTTCTCTAGTTTCTTTTGTCGATACGACATGCAGCGACGTATACGACAGGCAACTTGAGCTTTTGTCAGCTCTGGCTGGGCTTTAGCAATGAAGGATGCACTCCCTTATTGAGATAAAGGGTCGAACTGCAGGAGTGCAAGCCTTGGTAGGTTCTTGCAGAGGCCTGGTGATGTATGATTTGATTTTTGGCTTGTAGGAGCAAGTCGGCTCATGATGGGTTGACTTCTTTGTCATGCAAGAGGCTGATTTCTCCTCCTTCATTTATGTAAGAGGATAGAACCGGTTTTCTTTTACAGGGGCTAGGTATGCTGGCTTTGGAGATGTTCGGGACCTCCTTTGTTTTTGTGAAGGTCTTGGGGACCAAGTCTTAGGGTAGACTTGGTTCTCTGCAGGTTAAGTCTTCGTGGGGTTACCACAGGCTTCAGGATTTTTCGTGTTCACCCTTGGTGTCATGGCAGTGACATGTTGCGGGGTGATCTTTTGCTTCTTAGCAGGTGCAGCTTCTTCTACGGGAAGTGGGAACGGTCCTAGCGACCCGAAGACGATGGTTCGGGGAGTAGAGGTCGACCCGGTGTTCTGAGATTTGCCGAGGGAGGTGACGCTTCGACAACTAGCAGGGCGCTTATGAGTGCGCTTGTTCTGCTTCTCCTGGAGCATGAGCTGGTACTTGTTCTCATCGAAAGTGATGGTTAATGAAGCTGCCATTGTTAGTTTTGGAAAGCTTTTGAAATAAGATCATGTCCATTAGTAATCACAAAAATATAGTGATCATAAATGGTAAAGAACTATGGTTTTGTCTTCTCAAATCGCTCAAGGGAACATGGCCCAGTTCAAGCGAGGTGAAGAAGGCAAGAAGCCATAGAGGATACAATTGTTCTGAACGCAAGTACAGGAGGCTCGGAGCGAGCATTGCAGTGACTGCTAGAAGCAATTGTAGACTTTAATTCAAATTACTGAGAAGCGAGGCTCACTCGAAGTAAGATGATATAAGATTTGAGATACAAATGTGTCGGTCGCGAATACAGTAGACCCAGAAGGGCGTACTAGCACCACTAGGCACAAATGTTGCAAATCGCATCCTTGGAATAGACACGAGATGAGATTTTTTGAAAGGTCAAAATTGGATTCATAAAAGAGATTAAATGGTGTTCTAATTCGAATAAGGGCTCAAACATTTTTACGAGCGCTAAATCCGAAAAGAAGGGAACCAAAATTTCTCGAATGTGAACCCAAAGTGAGGAAGTATTTTTTTGAAAGCTCTTTTTTCTTGAATTTTTTTTTGAAAGGAACACATAGGTTTTCAATTTGGTCTTATGAAACCTTAGTAGATAGATCAACCCCCAGGTAAGCGTAGGATTACTTAATGAACCCGTTTGGAGGACCCTTGCCTCGAACAGTCTAGTTGCCTCCACACTCTGGACAAGGCTTTTCTTAGATCCACTTTGGTCAAAGAATGCAATTGGTGCAACCTTAGTGGGTTTTGGAATTTTTTTTTATTTTTTTTATGGATTCAAGAAAGAGAATGAGCGGTGTCCCAATCCGAATAAGGGCTTAAACATTTCTGCGAGCGCTAAATCCGAAAAGGAGGAGACCAAACTTTCTCAAATTTGATTAAAAAAAAGAAAAAAAATTTTGAAGGAATTTTTTTTAAGAGGTTTTTTTTTTGGAAATCCTTATCGGACTCATCAAAGAGAAAAGATGGCACATTCCCCGATAAGAACAATAGGTGCGAACATTCCTGTGAGCTATCAAGTTCAAAGAGGAGATGATCAAAGTTTCTAAAATTTGAATCCAAAAAACAGAAATCAGATTTCTTTTTTTTTTTCTCTTTTTTTTTGAAATGAGAAATAATGGAAATAAGTTCAAAGGTAGAAATTTTCCAAAATTCCCATCTCATGTTTTTTTTTTTTTTGATGAAAGATCTGTTAGGGATTTTGTGTATTGCAATTTGATGGATGCATTATCATTCTAGCATCATTTGAATTTACACACATGCACTGATTTAGAAAAACTTGAAATCTTGATTTATACATGCATTGTTCTTAAGACTTGTAAAAATTTTGATTTATGCATGTTTTGATTTTAAACTTAGATGCAATAAATTTTGAAAAGAAGTTTTATCAAATTAAGCTAGCCTATGTCTTAAATCTTTTAGGCTTTTTATGTTTCAGGATTTTAAACCTCTTAGTTTGATTTAAATCATGATTCCAAGCTTGATTCAGTGGCCCAAAATTTCCCACAAAGAAATACGTTGGAAATATGAATTTTAGGGGAATTTGGTCCCTGGGCCGGGGTCGACCCGCAGTGTGCTCGGTCGACTGAGCCCATGGACCCGGTCAACCGAGCACACATGCGGTCAATCGGGTAAAAAGCCGTTGCAGCTCTTTTCAAACGGTCAGATTTTTTACTGTTGAGTACCAGGTCGACCCGGGGGTCATGGGGTTGACCGAGGACTAGCCATTGGGCAGTTGTTGGATATAAATAGTGTCTCATTCCTAAAGAGATTAAGTGGAACAAAGAGGCCCTCCTTGAGGTGTTTTGAGGTCAATCAAAGGGGAATGAGCTAAGGGATGAAATGGGTCATTTGGAAAGCTAAAGCTTGGTTCCATTGAGTTAAATCACTAATTGAGCTTTACTTTTCTTAATTATATGTTTTCAAGCTTAGCTTTAATTATTGGTAAATCTCTTCTAGCATGATAAACTATGATTTGTTGTGTCCTTAACATGTTATATGCTTTTGAATTGATTTATTGTTTTGGATGCATCACCTTGATTCAATCCAAGTAGTACTTAAATTGGTATATCTAAGTAAATCATGCTTGATGAAATTTTGTGTTTGTCACATCCTTGCTCTTAATCATGTTTTCAAATTCAATTGGTTTCATTTGGTATAATTTTCAATTGTCATATCCAATTGATGTCATATCTTGTGTATGTGATAGACCTTGTGTACATTGGATTGAACTTGATAGTAATATATTTTTGTTCCATGTCTCATTTCATTAGCATCATAATTTTCATGTTTGCCTCCTCTCTTGCTCATATAGGTAAATCTGATGACCTCCATGTTTTTGTATTCATAATCTTGGTCGGTTAATGGTTGATGTAGGCTTCATGTTTGAATTTCATTTCACTCATCTTGCACATAATAGTCATATTTATTGAATGAAATGATTTCAAAACCTTCATAGCATATGATTTTCATAGTTAAATTAATTGATGCTATGTTTAGAAAACCCCATTTCCTCATGGATAGCTCTAATTTGGTTTTATCCTAATAGTTATATTCTTTTTAACTCCATTTTAGAGTGATTGATTTTATAGTCTTATCCTGAAATCTCAATTGATATTCTTTATTTTTCCAATTGGTATCCATGCTCGCTTTTCTCATTGACCTTGCTCTCTTTTGGTAATTTGATCATATTGTGCTCTATAGTTAAACGTGGCTAATTCTTTCCTTGAAGTTGACCCTCAATTGGTTAAACCATCTTCTTCTTGCACCAAATAATTATATCTTTGTCAAAAGTTTGACAAAAGGAGAGAATGGATTGAGGGGGAGTATAAACCTTCATAGGAAGTATTAGTTTTGATCAAATTCACCCTTGTATATCTTGCTAACCATACATGGTAACCTGTTATGTATTTCAATTTCAATTTCTTTTGTTAACAGGTGCTTCTAAAAGGTATTTTCCTTATTTCATGTGTGTAGGCACCTTTGCAATTTAATGTCAAAGGGGGAGAGAACATTCAAGTTATCTGAAGGGGAAGACAATGTTCAAGCTTCCTAAGGGGAGATATTGTATGATCTTCTATAGGGGAAGAGAATGCATATCTTGCCAAAGGGAGAGAGAGTGCATGGTCAAAGGGGGAGAGTTGAAAGAAGAAAGAAAGCTTGGGAGCTAAAGAAGATGCTTAGCCATAGAGAGAAAGACGAAAAGAAAGCTTGAAGAATGATCAAGCTCCAAGCATCAAGAAGAATGAAGAAAAAGACCCAGAGCCCAAGCTATGAGAAGAAGCATCCAATAGATTTCAAGACTTGTCCAGCTTAGGGGAGCTGAAGACTTAGTGTGTATAATTTGGTGTTGAGTAAGTTGCCATCAAATTGCAAAGGGGGAGATTGTTAGGGATTTTGTGTATTGCAATTTGATGGATGCATGCATTATCATTCTAGCATCATTTGAATTTACACACATGCACTGATTTAGAAAAACTTGAAATCTTGATTTACACATGCATTGCTTTTAAGAATTGTAAAAATATTGATTAATGCATGTTTTGATTTTAAAGTCGGATGCAATAAATTTTGAAAAGAAGTTTTATCAAATCAAGCTAGCCAATGTTTTAAATCTTTCAAATCTTTTTAGGCTTTTTATGTTTCATGATTTTAAACCTCTTAGTTTGATTTAAATTATGATTCCAAGCTTGATTCACTGGCCAAAAATTCCCTTCAAAGAAATACTTTGGAAATATGAATTTTAAGGGAATTTGGTCCCTGGACCCGAGTCGACCCACAGTGTGCTAGGTAAAGAGCCGTTGCAGCTCTTTTCAAACGGTCAGATTTTTTACCATTGAGTACAAGGTTGACTCGGGGGTCATTGGGTCGACCGAGGACTAGCCATTAGGCAGTTTCTGGGTGTAAATAGTGGCTCATTCCTAAAGAAATTAAGAGGAACAAAGAGGCCCTCCTTGAGGTGTTTTGAGGCCAATCAAAGGGGAATGAGCTAAGGGATGAAAGGGGTCATTTGGAAAGCTAAAACTTGGTTCCATTGAGTTAAATCACTAAGTAAGCTTTACTTTTCTTAATCATATGTTTTCATGCTTTGCTTTAATTATTAGTAAATCTTTTCTAGCATGATAAACTATGATTTGTTGTGTCCTTAACACGTTTATGTTTTGAATTGATCTATTGTTTTGGATGCATCAACTTGATTCAATCCAAGTAGTACTTAAATTGGTATATCTAGGTAAATCATGTTAATGAAAACATCTTTGAAATTTTATATAACATGATTCCTATACTTGGTTGAATCTTTGGTGGTTGTTTTTCATCATAAGAAAATCACTTTCAAATCTATCTTATGTTTTGGATTCAACAAACTTCACAAATCGTATGTACTTTTGTTTTAAAGTTTCACAACTTGCTTTGCATTGATAGGTATATCATTTTCAAGTTGAATTTATAATTACATATGATTTGTCCCCTAACTTTAATCAAATCTATTTTTGTGTTTTATGCTTATAGCATGCACATATTGAGCTACATTGTTAATTTGATTGAAATCCCTATGCATAACATGTTTTGTTCTTAGAATTTCACAACTTGTTTAGAATACATATGTATATCTTTTACAAGTTATTTTTAACATGTGATTAGCATTCTTTCCTCAATCATAAATGTTTTTATGAGCTAAAACTTTTAAAAGCCTTTGGCATACATTTATGAGCTTTCATTTTCAAACTGATTGAGGACATCATACATACACATTGTGCATTCATCTTTGCATTCATTGTGTGTCTGTGTGTGTGTGTGTGTGTGTGTGTGAATTAGATTTTCACTTTCATATCCGCCTAATTAAGAGACATTGTAATGAGCTATTAATTGTATCTCCATCAAGTGTATTTTAGACACTACTTAGAGAGATAACCAACCTTTTGGTTGAAGAGGTTATTGCTTAGCCTAAGAAAAACATAGTGTAAAGGTTATTGCTTAGCCTTGAAAAGCATATTGTAAAGGTTATTGCTTTGCCTATTGAAAAGCATAAATAGTGGAAATCCAGTGGGGTGTTGGATCACAAGCCGGTAGTGGATGTAGGCATCGAGGCCGAACCACTATAAATCCTTGTGTGATGGTGCATGCTTTGTGGTGATTGTTTTATTAACTTCCACATCTTGTTTGATAAATCATCACTTGTGACTCGTTTATTTTAAAGAAGTTAAAATTGGGCATAATTAGTCACTTATCGTAGATCAACCTATTCAGCCCCCCTCTAGGGTTCAGATCACGGACTTTCAAATGGTATCAGAGCCGACTCTCTACTAGTTCGAGTGTGGGTCCCCTATTGTGGTCTGGTGCAAGTGGGCGCGTCTCCATGTGGGCGGGCCAAGAGGGCTGGCAGGCTACAGAGACTGGCAGGCTACTGCACAGGGACGTGCAGCCTTAAGGGGGGTGGAATGTGACTCCCCGGAGTCCCACATCTACTATAGAGAGGAAAGTGAATGGGGTTATATGTAGAGCTTACACCCTTACCTTGCATGAGGCATTTTGATGGGTTGAGGCCCATCATAAGCAAAACCGTGAGGCTGGTGGGCCAAAGCAGACAATATCATGCATGCGTGAAGGGTGGGGCATGACAAGATCCAACATAGGCCACCAACTAGAAAGGAGCCTAAGAATTCAAGCATCACGTTCTCAAATGAACGGAATCCCACCGAGTATGCCAGCTTGATGGACCCGATTTCCTTCCTTTCCTCTCCATCCGTCCCTGGGCTCACCGAGAGGGCCAAATGGAGGGGAAAAAGAGGGAGAAAGGCGGGTATCAACATTTTTGTAGGGGTATGCCAAATTTTCTATTCTACTTGGAATTTAGAGATGGTGATCCGGAGATCCACCTTCGCAAGTAGAAAGGAAATCAATCTTTTTTCTAACTTTCCATTGCACATATATTTAAGAAAAAAGACAAGGTTTTTAAAATGCCATGAGAGGTGATTTCATTTTGTTTGCCGTGAAAAGCGATTTTGTGCCGTAGGAGGCGATTTGTGCCGTAAAAGGCGATTTTGTGCCGTGAAAGACAATTTACAAATCTCATCAATGAAGAAAGACAAGAAAAGTGATTTTTTGTCTCTTAAAGAAAATACAAATACAACAGAAAAGTAAGAAAATGGATCTTACTTCTCAGGAAATTGTGGGGTCACGTTCAGATCGACGGTTGTAAGTCATGTATGGACTTCGCAATCGTCCTTCAGATGAGAACATACGATGCTTTGATTCTTTTGGCTTGACTTGGACTTCTGTTTTTCTAGAGGATAAAGATCGAAGGAAGGTCCTATATCCAATATAAAAATGAAGAGACAGGCTGAAAAGCCGCATCTAGGCCATGTTAAATAGTAGAAGAGAGGGTTTTGCCTTGGGGGGAGTGCCCCCCAAGGGGCTTCAATCACCTTGTGGTGTTTGTTGCAGCAAAATTTCTTCAGAGCTTCAGGGAATTCTGAAAGATCTGTCTAGCTGATTTTTATCTGATTTTTTTGATTTTGTCTTGGAATGCTCTCTTATTTATAGGCCTTTGGTAGCCATTAGGAGGATTTATGAGCTTTGATGGCTTTAAAACTCCATGATGGGAGGAGTTACAAGTTTTTTTTTTCTTGATTTTGTAACTCCTTTTTCCTTGAATCTGATTGGCCAATGGAGAATGATCGGCTTTTACTCGCCTTTAATCTCCATGATGAGAGGAGTTTCATGGCTTTAATGCAATGACGACTTTGACTTGTAACTCATGTTTCGTTGCTTCTGATTGGGCCGTCCAAAATAATGAGTTAATGACCGCATTTAGTTGGGTCAATTAACAGCATTAAGTGGTCGCCGGGGATTTGAAGAGTTGTGGGTCGTGTCGCGTCTTTTGGAATTCTTCTTGCGATGATCGATGATGGATCTTCCTGTTGATTGATGTCGGATGACCATGCAACTTCAGGCATAAATTGCTAATAGCGGGCCTGTGCCATCTGTCCTATTGATTTCTCGATCGGTTGGACAGAAAGTACGTTTTCTTGGTTAGCCGGTTGGCGATCTTAGAACGATCAATGATGATTTCATGCTTTTGACGGCGGATCCGTGATGTTGATGAAGATCAGTCATTTTCGAGCATCAAAAATCAGATTTTTAGGAAATCATAGGAGCTGGAACTCCCGAAATCCGGCGATCCGAACTTCCAGGGTCGCCGACGACCGTGGGCCATGGTCGCAGGTGACCATGGGGGACGTTTTCCCCTTTTTGGCCGCCGTTTCATCGGCCGTTTTTCGCTCTTTTTGTTTCTTTTTTTTTTCTCCTGTATTTTTCTTGGCATTTTTTCTCATTTTTTGGCTTGATACTCCTGAAGAAAATCTGACGAGAAGTCGTGCGAAACCGGGCACAAAGTTCCCTATTTTGGAAAAGCCGAAGATTTTGCAGCACAAAATTGCTGTTTTTTTTTTAAGAGTTGAAACTAGGTCAAACGATGTCGGAATGACTTGAAATTTGAGGTGAAGCCTTCTGACCAATAGATAGGACCAGCCATAGGCTTTTGCTTGAGTTTTGAAGCCGTTTGGGGTCTCGTCGCTGCTAGGCTTGATTTTGCCGCAGGGAAGATGTCGCCCTTTGATGCGCGGTCAACCGATGTCCGATTGATTTGAAATTTGACAGGGAGCCTATTGGAGTTATTTTGAGATGATCCATTAGCTCCGATTTGGATGTCATGGTCCCGGGGTGCTCCGCCACCGGTAACCTTGATTTTTTTTTCGGAGCGTCAAAGTCGGGGCAACCGTTGTCGGAATGACTTGAAATTTGACGTGCAACCCTTTTGAAGCATGTTGAAGCCGCCCATGTGCTCCGTTTCATGAGTAATGGTCCCAGTGGTTCTCGCCGCCGAGGGGCTTGATTTTCTTTCTGAGCGTCGAAGTCGAGTCAAACGTCGCCGGAATGACCAGAAATTTGACGTGGAGCCTTTTGGAGGTATTTTGAGACCATCCATAGGTTCATATCGAAGTTTTGATGTCTTCAACGCCGTCGCCGCCAGGAGCGCCTGTTTGGCTGCCGGAGGAGTGAAGTTAGGCCAAATGATGTTGGAATGACCCGAAACTTCATATGAACCTCTCTTTTGGCTGTCTTAGAGGATCTTGCAGTTTTTGTTTGATTCTGACAAGATCTGATGCTTGAAGCAGCATTGCCTGTTTGTAATAGGAATCAGCTTCATGTAGCTTCTTGATGTTGAAGAGGCAAAGTGACATTTTTGGTGACAACAATTATATTCATGTTTCCATGTATGTATGCTCCCCTCTACCATGTGCATTGGTGAGAAGATAGCTGCATGTGGTTGCCACTTTGCCTAGTAAGTATGATATTAGACTCATTCTATTGTTCATTCTACACCATGTAAGTTGGGTTATTGTTTCCACCCCATTACTTACTAGTGTTAATTCCATGTCGTGTAAGTTAGGCTATTGTATCCACCACATTACTGGCGTTCCTTGTCTAGTCGAGTAAGTTTGGAGAAGTTAGCCATGTAAATATCATATTGGTAGAATCTGTATGTGTTAGTGGTATTGCCATATATGATTCTGCATTATGCTACCCTGATTGTATGATCATGCAAGTTTATGCCAACTGTACGACTTATTTTCGAGACCATGATCATCTATAAAATAGCAACTCAAAATAAAGTGATATAAGAACTAACATAATTATTATTTATGAAAGAGGTTGATTCCAATTGGGAAATCAGCCTCCATTTGTTCAATTGATTTTGACTTCTCTAATTTATCTTTGACCCCTACACTCTCTCCCACGCCCATGGTTCTCCTTTTCCCCCTAAATTATTTTAACAATTTGTCACGCCCCCAAACCCGGACCCTGCAGCGGCCCGACCTCGGGGGTGCGAATGAGATTAAGGATAATTATACTTTTCTCCCAAGATCCTTGTGTGTAAAGAAAACATGATCCAACACACTCTAAATATTTTGTGGAAGCTTTCGTGGCATTGCGACCAGGTGTCCCTGGCCATCAGACTCCATGTCGCATTCAACATCTAGCATATAGCTATTATATCAAGAACCATATCAGACTGGAATAAACCATCACAACCAAGTACAAAGCTGACATTAATAGGATAATCATTCCCACATATGTTCAAGTTACAAATTATCAATGTGCATTAATTAAGAATCCCAAGAAATGGCTAATAAAATCCATACAATAACAAGCTAATAACCACTACCCATATGTGACGCAACTCCGATGTCAAGCTCAATGTCTACATGACATAGCCGACAAAACAACCTGCAACTCATGGCTTTACAGCCAACAAAAGCACTCATTTCGGGACGAAGAAGTCTGTACCTGACTACCAAAATAGTGGACCAGACACGACGGTCTGGCAGGTGGATGAAAAGAGAATAAATGTGCTGAAAAATAAAACATGTGATAATTCATATTATTTGATCAAAGGCTGCATATAATTAAAACGGGTGGAAAATCATAGATCTTTGACAAAACATGTATTCATTTAATGCAGGAGTAAAATATGGAGATCTAACAAAACATGTGTTGATTTACATCATCTGTAAAAGCATAGATATTTGACAAATCGGGTGTTCCTTTAAAAACATGTATAACCATAGAGATCTGGCAAAATAAGTGTTCATTTGAAACATATGTAAAAGCATGGATATTTGACAAATCGGGTATTCATTTAAAGCATGTAAGTGCACCAAGGAACGGGAAACAAGCAAGATGGCAACCACACAAAGTTAAGTCCTCTATCACCGAAGTGACAAGAGCATATCGGGACGTTGAACTCAGTCACCGAAGTGGGGAGAATCAATGAAATATACATATACATATAATATATAGGACATGACCATGGTAGAGAGCCGGGCATCGGGAACACGATAGAAATCCGGGGCATCGGGACAAGACCACGGTAATAACCAGGTAGCAGGATTCAAACTGCAGCTGGCGGGACAAGAGGGGGATTTCCAAGTCACTGGATCAAACCGACAAGGTTATCCAACCTTAGTGGTGCCGACTCATAGGTCAAATGACAGAAATCAAGACATGTATAAAATACATCAAGTGCAAATAAATAAATGGGCGGGGTGGGGGTGCTTTAAGGCACAACTAATGTCAGGCAATGCACTTCGGGCTAGCAAATATTACAAGTACAATTTCAATGCTTTCTGGAATAACAAGTCATGTAGTATAAATCTAAAAAACATGAGGGTACAATTTAACTTTTGAAGTTTTGGGCAAAGTATTGGGTTCAAGATTTGTTTAAGGTGAATAGGGGTCCCGTATGTCGATTTCAATATAGATTTGGTACTCATTAAATTTTGGAAACATTCTATGCTCCTTATACACCTTGGTAACTTCAAAGTCATCAATAAAATCTCCGGGATGAGATTTCTCCCTAACATATTTCCGAGACGAGATTTTTCTCCCTTAAATTCCAAAACAGTTCTCCCTACCCATTTCATGAACATATGGTTCAAAACAGTTCTCTTTCTTCTCAATTTCCAAGAAAATGCTAGGGGTGTAAGACCCCGTCCCGAGTGACCTCGATTAGTATTGATTAAGTTGTATTTTAGTTTTAAGCGTGTTTAGTGGATTTTGGTTAGGTTGGGATTGGAATAGCTTTTGATATAATTTTGGGTATTTTGATTGTTTTGTGATTAGTGGGGCCCTTTGGGGGTTCTTTCTTATGACCTTGCATGCGCTTGAGGATTTATAGGAGATTTTGCATTCATTGTTTTAATCCTATTTTATTTGTATTGTTGACCCCTACAACTTTCATGTTGATCCCGTCCCTGTTCGAGATCCCGAAACCCGATTTGATAGCCTTGAGGGCAAAACAGTCATTGCACACTAAATCTGTACCCAAAACTTGATATTCCCGAAACCCGCGAAACATATACTTTTTGGAAACTAGATATTTCGACGATCACTTTTCTTTTCTTCGTCGAATTCATCCGAGATCCCGAAAGACATGATTTCAGCCCTTGAATGTCTTAAGTAGTGGGACCCATTTCCATTGCTTATATAAGGAAACCCATCTTCCTCATTTTTCCTTTTTCCAGCACAAAAGAGAGTCTAGGGTTTGTTTGGCAACTTTTCTCTTCTTCTTCTTGCTCTCTCCATCTCAATCTCATACTAGTCTTGCACCAACATCAAAATGGAGATCATCATCTTCTTCCTCATCATCATAGCTCTCTATTGATACCATTTGTGAAGAAAACCCTACATTCCAAGATCTTCATTGAGCTTACTCTTGCCATTAGAGAACCTTAAAAGTAAGTAATCCTTCCCTTCTTCTAGTCCTAGAGAAGCTCCATCGTCATTATTGTAAGGTTTCCCTTTCTATTTCATTGTTTGACCATTTTAGGGTTTGCTTGTTTTGGGGATTTTGTTCATAGCTTGAATCTTTGGATTGGAAGAGTATTAGAGCTTGATTTCATTGATTAGAAGACCTAAGGCAAGTGAATGATTTGATTTTTATAAGCTTTCAATGATTTTGGTATTTTTCCACTCATGCCTATTTATTGCAATGGTTTGAAATAAATGTTCATGATAGAGTTTGGTAGTGCATTTATCGGTTACAAGTGTATTGGTGAATGGCATTTATTTTCTTCTTGCTTGTACCAAATGTACTCTATTGTGAAATGGTTTCTTTCTTTCTTCTTGGTACTGAATGTGATGTTGATGGAAGAAGTGATGGTATGAACACACATCGGGGTTTTGGAGAAGTGTAGATAGTTGCATTGGAGGAGCTTTTAGCTTAGTTTTATTGCAAGGATTAAGTGGAAGTGAGAAGAGTGGTTTTGAGGTGGAAAATGACTCAAATCTGAACACAGTGGGTGTTTCCCGCACCTGGCGGTCAGCCAGCGGTCACCTGTCGGCTAGCCGTCTGGTGACTGGCGGCTAACCGCCAGCTAGCCGAATAGTCGCGGTTACCTTTCCAGAGAGCAACATTTTCCTCCTGAAAGAATGGTCAGCCTCACGGTTAGCCAACGGCTAACCGCCGAACCTATCGGCGGGTAACCGCCAGCCAACCGACCCATTCAGTGGCTTTTCCAGATAGCAACATTTTCTCTTGAGAACATGGTTAGCCTCACGATTAGCCAGCTGCTAACAGCCGAACCCATCGGCGGCTAACCGCCAGCCAACCGAACCATTTCGGTTACAATTCTAGTAACCTGTCTTTCTGTCAGGCCATCCGCGGTCAGCCAGCGGCTAACCGGCGAATCCAACGGCGGCTAACCGGCATCTGACCGCAAGGTAACCGAAATTACCCAGACAACCATTCCGGAAAGCTACTCGCTTGAGCGAACTCTCTGGTTCGCTCGAGCGCTGAGCTTTGTCGGTCAAGGGAGATTCACTAGGCATTGTATGAGGCCATTCGAGAAAGAAACCATATCACGAAAATGTCATTCGAAGTTTTGAAAATTCAAAGTGTATAAGGAGTCCGGAATGTCCCCAAAGTCAAAGAGTACCAAATTATTATTAGATCGACATACGGGATCCCTATTCACTTCAAATAAATCTTGAACCCGATACCTTACCCGAGATTTCAATTGTTTCTTGTACTTTATCGATCCCGAGATTTATACTACATATCTTGTTTTCCCGAAAGCATTGAATTACACTTATAATAGTTACTTGTCTTGAAGTGCATTGCACGACATGAAACGACAGTGCGCCTTTGAGCACCCCCGTCTTGCCCGTTTATTTATTGTACTTGATTTACTTGCATATGTCTCGAGTTGAGTGGCGTGCTGATGATGTCATGTAGGCATTGGATTGCCAGAGGGAGATAACATTTTGGGAGAACTTTTAACCATTCTTTTCAGGATTGGTGTTTTGTTCATATTGGCCTTGTTGGCCTCTATATTTTGGGAAATGTAATTAAATGATCTTTGTATAAACTTTAACTTACTTTTGGGTAACATGCTAATGATCATTGCTCATTCTGATGCAGTACTATGCTTGTGTTATTATCTTTATGATTTGAGATGGATTGAATATTTGATTTGCTACACGCTTCCGCACTTAATAGAAATGTTCATATATGGTTGTGATATCCTCACCGCGGACACCTGTGGGAAATTAAATAAGTGTGTGCACCTTGTTGACACACTCTACATATTAACAATTCACTCACCATGCTATCATCATCATTATTAGTCCCGATCCCGGATTGGTCCCGCGGGCCCAGTCAGGGGTCACGACAGGGGGGTCGGTCACCTGTCGGTCACTAGGCGGCTAGCCTCCTGGGCCAGGTCGGCTAGCTGATGCGGTGACCACCCTTGCAAAAATAAGAACCTCTGCTTACTGATTTGGTGTCCGACCCTGTGCGTGTTAGAGATTTTGTGTTATTGTAATTTGATGGATGCATTATCATTTTAGCATCATTTGAATTTTCACACATGCATTGATTTAGAAAATCTTGAAATCTTGATTTACACATGCATTGTTTTTTAGACTTGTAGAAATATTGATTTATGCATGTTTTGATGCATTTAAATTTGAAAAGAAGCTTTATGAATTAAGCATGGCTATGAGTTTTAAACCTTTCAAATCATTTTAGGCCTTTTATGTTTCATTTTTTGAAACCTTTTACTTTGATTTAAATCATGATTCCAAGCTTGATTCATTGGCCCAAAATTCCCCTCAAAGAAATACTTTGAATTATGCAGTTTTTGGGGAAAATGGTCCCAGGCCCGGGTCGACCTGCAGTGTGGCTGGTCGATCGGCCCAAGGGACCCGGTCGACCGACCACTTTACAGGTTGACCGGGAATACAGCCGTTGAGCTCTTTTTCAAACGGTCAGATTTTTTACCGTTAAGCCCACGTCGACTGGGGAAAGGTGCAGGTTGACCGGGGACTCGCAGAAACTCATTTTTTTAGTACAAAAGGAAGTTCATTCCTTTGAAAATTTAGAGGAACTAAGAGGCCCTCCTTGAGATGTTTTGAGGCCAATCAAAGGGGAATGAGCTAAGGATGATAGGGGTCATTTGGAAAGCTAAAACTTGGTTCCATTGAGTTAAATCACTAAGTAAACTTTACTTTTCTTAATCATATGTTTTCATGCTTTGCTTTAATTATTGGTAAATCTTTTCTAGCATGATAAACTATGATTTGTTGTGTCCTTAACATGTATATGTTTTGAATTGATTTATTATTTTGGATGATTCATCTTGATTCAAACCAAGTGGTACTCAAATTGGTATATCTAAGTAAATCATGTTATTGAAAACATCTTTGAAATTATACGTAACATGATTCCTATACTTGGTTGAATCTTTGGTTGTTGTTTTTCATCATGAGAAAATCACTTTCAAATCTATCTTCTCTTTTGGATTCAACAACTTCACAAATCATATATACTTTTTTTTTAAAGTTTCACAACTTGCTTAGCCTTGATAGGTATTTCATTTTCAAGCTGAATTTTTAATTACATATGATTTGTCCCTTAACTTCAATCAAATCTATTTTTGTGTTTTACACCTTCAAATGCTTTTAGCATACATATATTTGAAAGTCCTTGGGATCCTAACCCTAGAGGGGGGGGGGTGAATAGGGTGAGCTACAATTGTGACCAATTTAGACCAATTTTAACTTCTTAACATAAACTAGTCACATGTGATGATAAACAATCAAAATGCGGAAGCTAATAAAACAATCACCACAAAAGCAAGCACCACAACACAAATGTTTATAGTGGTTCGGCCTCAATGCCTACGTCCACTACCGGCTTGTGATCTAATCACCCCACCGGATTTCCACTATTTATGCTTTTTACTAGGCTAAGCAATAACCCTTACAATGTTGTTTTTCTAGGCTAAACAACAACCTCTCAATGTGCTTTTCTAGGCTAAGCAATAACCTTTACAAAATGCTTTTCTTAGGCTAAGCAATAACCTTACAATATGCTTTTCTTAGGCTAAGCAATAACCTTTACAAATCAAGATTTCTCTAAGAAGGTGTCTTTACAAAAGATCACTCTAAGAGATACAATTTAAGCTCAATTGAATTGCCTCTACATAGGCTAATATGAAAGTTTAATTCAACTTACAAACATACACTAAAACAAGCTAAAGTGTGTGCACAAGTGTATGAATGTTCTACTTCAATCAATTTCTACAATGATGCTCCTAAATGAATGCATGATGCATTTTAAAATCAAAGCTTATAAAATGATGATTGAAGAGAAAACTAATCACATGAAAGATTCACACAACTTAAAGAAATGAACTAAAACATGTTGTATGAATATTAAAGTCTAAGAACACATGTGATTTAGATAAGAGTGATTGCAAACCATTCTAATATACCAATGAAGATAATGAGTTTGCAAAACAACTCCTTAAAAGCTAGAAATCATGCATCAATGAAAATACAAAGAGTTAAACATGCATTGATTCTACTTTTAATGGAAATCAAAATGAAAAGTAAGATCTACCTTTTTAAAACTCAAGCATTTGATTTCCAAATAGCCCTCTAGCCTTTCCAACTTCTTCCCCTTTCTTTGGCTCCAAAATGGTCTCAAAAGTTCATGTATCAAGCCTTGCAAAAGGTTGGAAATGAATGGACTTTATAGCCAAAAAGTGCCCAACGGCTAGTCCTCGGTCGACCTGCAAAGAGGTCTCGGTCGACCGGGAAGGCACAACGGTCATATTTTTTACCGTTGGCAGGTTTCAGTTCAGAACCTGCACACTCGACCGACAGTGTTCCCGGTCGACCGGGAAGCAGGTCTCGGTTGACTGGCGACACTGCCAGGGCCCCAAATTCCAGTTTTGCAATTTTCAAAGATTTTCTTTGTGGAACTTTTTGGGCCAATATATCAAGCTTAAAAACATGTTTTAAATCATTCTAAGGGTTTTAAAACATGGAACATAAAAAGCCTAAAACATTTTGAAAGATTTAAAACTCATAGGCTAGCTTGATTTTCTAAAACTCTTTTCAAATGAAAAATGCATACAAAACTGATTCTGAAAGTGATGAATGTATGCAAGGTTCAAACCTAAATTCTCAAAATGATTTTCCAAATATAATGCACAAAGAATTAGGTTTTCAAAAGAGTTTGAGTTCTAAAACCAATGCATCCAAGTTTAGAAACAAAACATGCATAAAACAATACTTTTACAAATCTTAAAAGCAATGTTTGTATAAAACCAGATTTCAAGGTTTTCTAAAACAATGCATGAGTGTAAATTCAAATGATGTGAATATGTTAATGCATCCATCAAATTGCAAACACAAAATCCCTAACAATCTCCCCCTTTGCAATTTGATGGCAACTTACTTATCATTGAATTAACACAACAAGTCTTCAGCTCCCCCTAAGCTGGACAAGTCTTGAAATCTTCTTGGATGCTCCTCCTCTTAGCTTGGGCTCTTGGGCTCTCTTCTTCAATCTTCTTGATGCTTGGTGCTTGATCAATCTTCAAGCTTTCTACTCATCTTCCTTTCTTTGGCCAAGCATCTTCTTTAGCTCCAAGCTTTCTTTCTTCTATAGGCTCTTCCCCTTTGACCATGCCTCTCTCACCCTTTGGCAAGATATGCATTCTCTCTTCCCCTCTTGAGAACTTGAATGCTTTCTCCCCCTTTGAAGAGTAGGAGATCTTTGAGTACTTGAACTCTCTCTCCCCCTTTGGCATTAAATTGCAAAGGAACCTACACACATGAAATAAGGAAAATACCTTTAGTAGCACCTGTTAACAAAAGAAATCGAGAATGATAATCATAACAGGCTAACATGTATGGAAGTTATTTCTAAGGGCTCAAAGGCAATCCAAGGGTCAATTTGATCAAAACTAATACTTCCTATGAAGGTTTACACTCCCCCTCAATCCATTATCTCCTTTTGTCAAACTTTTGACAAAGATTTAACTATTAGGTGCAAGAAGAAGATGGTTTAACCAATTGAGGGTCAACTTCAAGAGAAGGATTAGATTCATTTAACTATAAAGCTCAATATGATCAAATTACCAAAAGAGAGCTAGGTCTAATGGGAAAAGCAATCATGGATACCAATTGGAAAAACAAAGAATACCAATTGAGATTTAAGGATATGACTATTAAATCAATCACTCTAAAATGGATTTAAAAGTATGACTATTAGGAAAAATCCAAATTAGAGCTATCCATGAAGCAATGGGGTTTATTAATCATAGCATCAAATAATCTAACTATGGAAAGCATATGCTATGAAGGTTTTGAACTCATTTCATTCAATCAATAAATATGACTATTAAAGTGCAAGATGAGTGAAATGAAATTCAAACATGAAGCCAACCTCAACTAATAACCAACCAATATTATGAACACATAAACATGGTGGTCATGAGATATACCTATAAGAGCAAAAGAGGTGGCAACATGAAAATTATGATGCTAATGGTGTGTGACATGGAACAATTATATCACTATCAAGTTCAATCCAATGCACACAAGGTTTATCACATTCACAAGAAATCAAATCAATCAAAAATTATACCAATTGAAACCAATTGAATTTGATAACATGATAAAGAGCAAGAATGTGGCAAACACAAAATTCCATCAAGCATCATAAATGCATATTCATCACTTTTAAAAATATAACTATTGAGCATAGTGATGAACAAGGTAAATTGCAATGCAAAAGAATATTACTTGGTAATGCATGCAATTTCCGAAGTGTCAAAATCATATGAATTCAACATCTAGGATATCCATCAAACATATAGAAATATGAGAAATGAGTTTCAAAGAGTTTCATATGATTAAGAACACTACTATGAAGTTGAAACATGTATAAGAATGACATCACTTAGAGAATACACATGAATCAACATCATAACCATCCAAAAAAAATATGACTAAAAGGCATAGAGGATGGATTTGAGTTCTAGTATGGTTTCAACAAATATAATAAATACCACAACCACACATGGAACCAAAAGTCATTTGCATATAAAAAGAATGTAAATAAACAAGCAAGGATGCAAACAACATACATTTCCATTTCTAAGATAATGAAACCAAAAGAAAAGGAAATGAAAACATGGAACATGCTTTAGATGAATATAACTAATGATGTTATAGGCATTTCCATTCAAACAATCTTCAAATCATTTTGAAAAACAAAATCCAACAATGAGCATAAAAAGAATGATTTTGAAGATCAATTTTCAACATTGTATTTTAAAAGATATAACTTAATTGAAACACATACAAGTTGATTTTTCAAAACAATGATTTTCCATATAAAGGTATAACTTAGAAATCCATGGAAAAACTTGAATTGATTCAAATCATTTGTTCAAATAATCTTACTATGACATATACACAAATGATTCAATAACAATTGATCATGAAAAATCTAGCTATGAAAGCTTTTGAAATCACAATCAATTGATCATGTAGAAATGCAATGCAAAACATAAAACTAAATGTGAGCAAAAAGCAAATCAAACAAGATGAGATTATAATCAAATGATTTTGAAAACCATGAAGTGTAACTTAGAATGGTGCATGAAAGCAAAATCAATTGATCATAAAGAAACAATGCATTTTAATAGATGTAACTATATAGAAACAAAATGCAAATGCAATCATGACCAACAAAAGGTTTAACTTATAAAGCATAGGTTGGTCAATGAGGTCCAAGGCCTTAAGGTTTGTCTAAGTATAAAACTTTGGGAATCCACCTAAGGTCTTGTGAGGGTTGAACTTTGAGGTCTATCTTAGAAGTCTCACCAACTTTTGGAGATTTGACTTGATAAATTTTTAATTGAGACTTATCACCATTATATTTAGATTTTACTAATGTAATCTTAGATTGGTGATTAGTCTTTTGAGGTTGGTGATTCTTCTTCTTAGGGGATTGTTTTCTATTCTTCTTATTTTCTCCCTTTCTTTGACTTTCGAATTTTAGATTTAACTTTGTAATTTTCTTCAAAAGTTCTTTCATGTTTTGACTTAAGGGAGGTAGGTTGAGAAGCTTTTTGTTAATAGATTATTTTATTTTTGGTTTAACTTGTTTAAGCTTTTTAGAATCTATCTTAGGAGACTCCTTGGTTTTTAGTGTCTTACCCTTCAAATTTGATTTTATTTTCTTTGGTTCAAAGATGGGATTAGACACATTGCTTCTTCTTAGTTTGCACTCAAACCTAAAGTGTCCTTCAATGCCACAATAATTACATTTAGACATGGGCAAAGAAGTGTGAGTGCTAGAGAATGAGGACTCACCTTTCACAAATGTGTTGGTGAACTTAGGGTCATGTGAAATATTCCTATCAAATCCAAGACCCGTCCTATCTCTTTGAGATTTACCCAATTTAAATAATTTTACAAATTTCTCATCACTTTGGGTAAATTTGCACTCATACTTTTGTTTATAGGTTTCAAGTTGAGTGACTTGGTTTTTAAGGGTTGAATTCTCATTTTTAACTTTTGTTAGTTCATTTTCAATTCCCTTACAAATGTTTAGCTCTTCATAGGCAAGTTTTAACTTAGCTTTAAGTTCATTAACTATATTAGATCCAAGTTCTAGAGTTTTTACATTACTTTGTGCATTAGACAAGTTTTCATTGGAAATTGTCAACTTGGATTTTAAATAGTTAATGTTCTCATCTTGTCTTTTAATTGTATCTCTTAGGTTTAAATTTTCATTTTTAAGCTCATCACAATTTATCTTAATCTCATTTAATTCATCTTGAGTATTAGATAAATTTTCCTTAGAGATAGTCAATTTAGATTCAAGATTGTTAAAGTCTTTGTCTTGCCTTTGTAATTGATCTCTTAGTTTTAGATTTTCCTTATTAAGATGATCATAACCAATCTTTAATTCTTTTAGTTCATCTTTAATATTATGAAGGTTATCCAAAGAGATCATGAACTTAGATTCTACACAATTTGTGAATTCATCTTTTTCTCTAAGTTCATTTTTAGAAGAGACTAATTCTTGGTTTAGCCTTTTAGATTCTTCTTTTAATCTTTTATTTTTCTTGGAAACCTCTAAGGACCATGTGTACAATTCATCATAGGCTTCAAATTCATCAAATTCTTCTACTTTTAATTCAAGTTGAGATTCTTTAATTTTAATGTTTGAATCTCCATAAGATGGAAGAATGAGGGGTCTAGAAGAATCTACCCTAGAATCTACAAGGTCTAAACTAGTGGAATCCATTCAAATGATTTTTATGGAAGCACAACTCTAGGGTTTTGACTCTAGGTTTTTACACCTATTCAAGAGTTACAAACACTTGATCCTAAAAGATAGAGCATGAGGCTCTGATACCAATTGAAAGTCCTTGGGATCCTAACCCTAGAGGGGGGGGGGGGTGAATAGGGTGAGCTACAATTGTGACCAATTTAGACCAATTTTAACTTCTTAACATAAACTAGTCACATGTGATGATAAACAATCAAAATGCGGAAGCTAATAAAACAATCACCACAAAAGCAAGCACCACAACACAAAGGTTTATAGTGGTTCGGCCTCAATGCCTACGTCCACTACCGGCTTGTGATCTAATCACCCCACCGGATTTCCACTATTTATGCTTTTTACTAGGCTAAGCAATAACCCTTACAATGTTGTTTTTCTAGGCTAAACAACAACCTCTCAATGTGCTTTTCTAGGCTAAGCAATAACCTTTACAAAATGCTTTTCTTAGGCTAAGCAATAACCTTACAATATGCTTTTCTTAGGCTAAGCAATAACCTTACAATATGCTTTTCTTAGGCTCAATAACCTTACAATATGCTTTTCTTAGGCTAAGCAATAATCTTACAATATGCTTTTCTTAGGCTAAGCAATAACCTTTACAAATCAAGATTTCTCTAAGAAGGTGTCTTTACAAAAGATCACTCTAAGAGATACAATTTAAGCTCAATTGAATTGCCTCTACATAGGCTAATATGAAAGTTTAATTCAACTTAATTAATAGTCATATCCTAAAATCTCAATTGGTATTTCTTGTTTTTCCAATTGGTATCCATGATTGCTTTTCTCTTTTGACCTTGCTTTCTTTTGGCAATTTGATCATATGAGCTTTATAGTTAAATGAATCTGATCATTTCCTTGAAGTTGACCCTCATTTGGTTAAACCATCTTCTTCTTGCACCTAATAGTTAAATCTTTGTCAAATGTTTGACAAAAGGAGAGAATGATTTGAGGGGGAGTGTAAACCTTCATAGGAAGTATTAGTTTTGATCAAATTGACCCTAGGATTGCCTTTAAGCCCATAGAGATTAATTCCACACATGATAGCCTGTTATGTAATTCACTTTCGATTTCTTTTGTTAACAGGTGCTACTAAAGGTATTTTCCTTGTTTCATGTGTGTAGGTACCTTTGCAATTTAATGGCAAAGGGGGAGAAAGTATGCAAGTTCTCAAAAGGGTGAAGAGAATTTCCAAGCTTCCTAAGGGGAGGTTTTGTATGATCTTCTACAAGGGGAGAGAATACATACCTTGCCAAAGGGAGAAAGAGGCATGGTCAAAGGGTGAGAGCAAATAGAAGAAGAAAGCTTGGAAGCTAAAGAAGATGCTTGGATAAAGAATGAAAAAAGAAAGAAAGATTAAAGAATGATCAAGCTCCAAGCATCATGAAGAATGAAGAAAAGAGCCCAAGCTAAGAGAAGCATCCAAGAAGATTTCAAGCATTGTCCAGCTGAGGGGGAGCTGAAGACTAAGTGTGTAATCTCAGTGGTGAGTGTGTTTGCCATCAAATTGCAAAGGGGGAGATTGTTAGGAATTTTGTAGATTGCAATTTGATGGATGCATTATCATTCTAGCATCATTTGTTTTACACACATATGCATTGATTTAAAAAATCTTGAAATCTTATTTTATTCATGCATGGTTTTTAAGAGTTGTAAAAGTATCAATTTATGCATGATTTGTTTTCAATCTTGGATGCATTTGATTTTGAAAAGAGTTTTAGAAATCAAGCTAGCCATTGGTTTTAAAGTTTCAAATCTTTTTTGGCTTTTTATGTTTCATGTTTTAAAACCCTTAGAATGATTTCAAACATGTTTTTAAGCTTGATTTAGTGGCCCAAATAGTTCCACAAAGAAAAACTTTGAAATTGTAAAAGTGGATTTTTGGTGTCCCGGCAGTGTCGCCGGTCGACCGGCCCAGGGGTCCCGGTCGACCGGGAACACTGCAAGGCAAAAATGGCCTGGCGCACCAACGGTCAGAAATCCGACCGTTGTGTGATCCCGGTCGACCGAGACCTGTTTGCAGGTCGACCGAGGACTAGCCGTTGGGCACTTTTTGCTATAAATATGAGTTCTTTCCTTTGCCAAAAGTTGGGAGTTTTAAGGCCCTCCTTGAGGGGTTTTGAGGCATATTCAAGGGATGAAGGGGATCATTAGGAAAGCTAAAGCTTGGATTAATGAGTTAAATTACACGTAAGCTCTACTTTCCTTAATCATATGTTTTCATGCTTTGTTTTATTTTTTGTAAATCATTTGTAGCATGATAAACTATGTTTGTGTTGTGTCCTTAACATGTTTTATGTTTTGAATTGATTTATTGTTTTGGATACATCACCATTGATTCAATCCAAGTAGTACTTAATCTTTGGTAAATCTAAGTAGATCATGTTAATGAAAGAAACTTGGTAAATCATATGTAACATGATTCCTATACTTGGTTGAATCTTTGGTTGTTGTTTTCCATCATAAGAAAATCACTTTCAAAACTATCTTATGTTTTGGATTCAACTTCTTTACAAATCATATGTTTTCATGTTTTGTTTTATCTTTGATAAATCTTTAGTAGCATGTTAACTTATGATGTGTTGTATCCTTAGCATGTTTTATACTTTGAATTGATCTATTGTTTTGGATGCATCACCATTGATTCAACCCAAGTAGTACTTTAACCTTGGTAAATCTAAGTAGATCATGTTAATGGAAACATCTTTGAAATTAGATGTAACATGATCCATATACTTGGTTGAATCTTTGGTTGTTGTTTTTCATCATAAGAAAATCCTTTTCAAATGTATCTTATGTTTTGGATTCAACAAACTTTACAAATCATATGTATTATTGTTTTAAAGTTTCACAACTTGTTTTGCATTGATTGGTATATCTTTTTCAAGTTGTATTTATAATTACATATGATTTGTCCCCTTATTTCAATCAAACCTATTTTTATGTTTTGAGCTACATTGTTGATTTGATTGACATCCCTATGCATCACATGTTTAGAGCTAATTAATTTCATACAACATGTGTAACTTTGATATCATTAACAAGTTGTTTCTTTTAACATGTGACTTGCATTATATCCTCAATCATAAATGTTTTATGAGCTAAAACTTTCAAAAGCCTTAGGCATACATTTATGAGCTTTCATTTTCAAAATGATTGAGGACCACACACACACACTTCATGTACCTTCATCTTTGCATTCATAGTGTGAGTGTGTATTAGTTTTTCACTTCCATATCCACCTAATTAAGAGGCATTGTAATGAGCTTAATTGAATCTCCATCAAGTGTTTATAGACACTATCTTAGTGAGATAGCCAACCTTGTGGTTGAAGAGGTTATTGCTTAGCCTATAAAAGCATAATGTATAGGTTGATGTTGAGCCTTGAAAAACATCATTGTAAAGGTTATTGCTAAGCCTTGAAAAGCATATTGTAAAGGTTATTGCTTAGCCTATTGAAAAGCATAAATAGTGGAAATCCGGTGGGGTGTTGGTTCACAAGCCGGTAGTGGATGTAGGCATTGAGGCCGAACCACTATAAATCCTTGTGTGATGGTGATTGCTTTGTGGTGATTCTTTTGTTAGCTTCCGCATCTTGTATGATTAATCATCACTTGTGACTGGTTTGTTTTAAAGAAGTTAAATTTGTTAAAATTGGTCATAATTGGAGCTCACCCTATTCACCCCCCCTCTAGGGTTCGGATCCCCATGGACTTACAAACGATCCAGTGGAACCCAACCATGTTGAACCACCAGGGGCAAACGAAGAAGAAGATTTGGCTCACATGCCTGATCTTGAAGAGCATGCGAGGGTCTTACAGCGCCTCACCTTAGAACAAGAGCAAGATCTTCGCGATCAAAACCTGGAACCGGAAGTCCCTGAAAATCAACAGGTACCTCCTCCTGAAAATGGAGAAAGTTGCTGGATGGATGATCCTCTCACATCCGATGATGAGCCCGACTCCCAACGATCCACTCTGGGGAGATCTCCTGTCAGGGCAACTTGCAATGCGATAGCTCAGGATGATAGTACCTCTGAAGCATCATCTACCGAAGACACGTACTCTCCGGTTACACCCGATAGTACATCTTCCGGAGCTACATTTTCTTAGGTGACTTCTACTGAGATAACATCTTCCCAGCCTTCGTCCCCTGAAACTGTGACATCACAACTCACAGCCCTTCCGATTCATCATCTTGAAGAAACTTCAACCGATGAAAACCTGGTCAATTGGTCCGAGATACTTGGCCATAGGAGACGTTTGGACCGACAAATTACTCAATGAAGGAGAAAAGTTGCTGGATGTTGTTCAGGACTTGTTCCCGGAAAATGCTCCATGTAACGCAATCACTGAGGATGGTGACTCTGCTGTAGACACATCTTCAGTAAATGAGAAGGATCAACCCTTAGATCCCAAGGACGATCTTCCAAATGAATACCTCTTGAAGTTGGTAGAGGTACCTGTTCTGGCCGGGATTACCACAAAAATTACAACCAATCTTCTTCTTCTTCTTATGAAAATCCTTCGGGAAAAGATATTATAAACGCCCCAAGTGGCAACAATAATGAACATGCTGGCCCGAAGGAGGCTTTCAAGTACGACTTGATTGAGCACTTTAAACACATACCCGCACGACTACATGTTAGACCCCGACCCAGACCAATTCGATTAGTATGTGTTTAGTTCTAAGTAGGTTTAGTTGTCGTTGGGTTAGAAGTGATTAGTTTTAGTCTTGGACATAGCTTTGGAAATTTTGAGAACGTTTAGTATTAGTCAGACACACTCAGGAAGCCCCGAGTGCACGTGTAAGCTTGGGAGGATCGTATCAGTTTCCGTGTGATTGTGATTTTAATTTCGTCTGAATGATTTTCTATGTGATACAACTTTCGTTTTAGGCCCATTCATGTTTGAAGCCCAAAAACCCATGTTTTGGCCCAAAGAGGGTAAAATTGTCTTTTATGCACAAATCTGGACACAATTTTTGAGATCCCAAAACCATGTCAAAAATATACTTTTTGGAAACTAGATATTTGGAGGATCATTTTATCCTTCTTCGTCGAAGTCATTCGAGGCCCACAAGATCAGGTTTTCGTCGTTTCAAAGTTCAAGCTAATTGGGGCCCATTAGCATCACGTAAGCCCCATCTCCCTCTCTTTTCATTCATTTCCCCCAAATCTCTGCAATTTCTTTGACCTAGGGCTGGAAAACCCCTCTTTCCTTTCCATCTTCCTCACCTTGCATGATCTAGCTAGAAGACTCTAAAGAAGATTCCAAGACCATCATCTTCTTCCTCTTATCTCAAGCTTCCTATTGATATCTTCTTCTTGAAAGCTAAGGTTGGGAAAGCTCTCCATTTGCCTTCATTCCTTTTGTTTGGGCATTTCTAGGTAAGAGCTTCAACCCATATTCTTCATTGAGTCATTTTGGTTTCTTAAAGATCTTGTTTTTCATTTGAAAACCCTTTTTGTGAAAATGGATTCTTTGTTTTCATTTTTTTAAAGTTTTGAATGGATTTCTCTTGGGTTCTAGTAGTGTTGGAATAGCTTGAGTGAAGTGCTTGAGAGGAGTATTTAGCATTGGTCAAGGCTAGTAATCTCTCTAGGAAATGATGCGTGTGTATTTTGATTTCATTGTATTTTAGAAATTGTGCATTAAATTTGTTTACAAGATTCATGGTTAGGTTTTATTGGATTTGGATGTGTGAAATGGTGATAAATGAACCCTTGGCGAGCGTGAAGGCTCATGGGATTGTATGTGATTGATGGATGAGAAGAAGGAGAAAAATGTAGTGAAGGTTGTACAAGAGAAAGGCAGTTTCTGCACTCTGCGAGCTTAGGCAAAAGCTGGTCCGCTCGAGCGACCAAGCCTCTGTTTGGTCCGAGCGCAGACAGAGAGTTGTCCGCTCGAGCGACCCTATTGTCCGCTCGAGCGAACTACCCTCTGTATAATCTGGAGCAAGACAGAGAGCTGTCCGTTCGAGCGCACTTATTATCCGCTCGAGCGAACTGTCTCGCTCGAGCGAAGTGTCATTGCCTTATAAGGTCCGCTCGAGCGAACCTGCCAAATTCAGGAAGAAGAATTATTTCATTTCTGTATTTTCTTGAAGGTTGAAAAACTAGACTATGTTAAGGGTTTTGACTTGACATTGTGTAAATGGAACTTCGAAATGCAACCCAACTTCGGGGACACCAATTCTTATATATTCCGACATTTGGGGTCCCAATTACACAAAGGTCAATTAGCAGCCTTAACACATGCTTGTCAGATTTCGTAATTGAATTCCATCTTGGTACGATAAGTACCATCGTGTACTAGTTTTGGATTTCAACTATAAGCTTGTTTTGAAGTTTTGTTTCAAGAAAAAGGGGATCACTTCCTAAGCGTGTTATGCATATTAATTATGCCTTTTTCTAGTCGTGTTCGTCGTGTTTTGATAAGTGACCTCCCCCTTTTATCTCGACAAGTTTTGATAGTGTTTCGCGAGTTTTGTGCATTCATGAATTAAGTAAACACCGCTGAGCTTCGACTGCCCTTTCAGTTTGATCCACTGTCTGGGGGTCCTTAAACATGTGGACTGTCTGCAGACTGGTCGTGTATTTATTACAAATCCTGCGTGTCCGGTTCCGCGGCCGGAATTCCCGTATTTGTTGGAAATCGTGTCGTGATTATATTATGTATATCGTGCTTGTCGTGCGTGCTTGCTCTTTTCATTATATAAATGATAGATAAAGGATGGGCTCTTATGGAACATAACTATTCATGATATTTAAGTATGCATATTATCTTTGCTCGTAATTTTAAATACACCCTAGTCTTGTAACTGCTTATAGTTTCATAAAAGGTCTTTATATGATTTCGTAAACCTTTTCTATTTTGTACTCATGCCTAAATTGATTACCTGCCAAACCGTTGTGTTTGACCCATGTTTGTTGGTGCCCAGGTGCAAGAGACGTTGCCTTTGAGGAGGAGCGTCAGGAGGAGGCTTGTGAGCCAACCCCTGTGAGAGAGTGGCAGCCCGACGATGTCATCTAGACGTCGGGCGGGTTCTTGAGTCTCGTCATCATTTTGTTTTGGGGTTTCCTTTATTGTTTTGAGAAGTGTATTGGCCTCTGTTGGCCTCTTATGGGTTGTAACAAAAACTTAACTTACTTTCGTGCTAGTCTTATAACTTGAACTATGTTGGGAATGCCATGCTAACTTCTTTCTTTGATACTATGCCTTGTTATTATTTGTTATGGCACTTAAATATTTTATTGGTGCTTATCTTGATGTGTTTTGCTACACGCTTCCGCAAACTTGATCTTGTGAGCCAGATTCCGCGTGTTTTTGGGAATCCTCACCGCGGGAACCTGTGGGAATGTATATTTCCAATGCACACAAAAACAATAATAACGTCGCGGGCCCGGGGCTCCGTTACGGGGTCGCGACAGGACTGGTATCAGAGCGGGACATGTTTCGGGCACTTAAAAGAAACTAGAAAGGTCTTAGGAACGTTGCGAGGATTCGTGAGTTCGATAGATGCGTTGGTATAAGACCTTAAAAACCCTTGTACCATGATTATTGTGTACTAACTCTTTGTTTTACAGCAATATGCCTCCAAGAAAAGCTCCAAACCATGATGCTTCAGGCAGTAATCAGAATGAGCCACACGCATCTGAGACACCAACAGCCACACAGTTTCAAGAACTAATGCAAGCAATGATAGCACAACAAAGGCAAGCTAATGAAACCAAGCCAGATTTCAAGAACAGTTGGCAAAGAAGGATGATAAAATGGCACAAGTTCAGAGGCAACTTTTGGAAGTACTTCAAAATAGGAATGTAGCTCCACTCGTGGGTCCGCGGATTGTTATTCAAAATAGGGATCCTGACCCTAATGCACTATTTGAGAAGTTTAGGAAGAGAGCACCGAAGGAATTTTCGGGCAATGAGGACCCGTTAGTGGCAGATGACTGGCTAGTCAATATTGAGAAAATCTTCGATGTCTTTATGTGCACGAGAATACTGAAGGTTAACCTCACAGCTTCATTATTCTACGGGCTTGCAGATCGTTGGTGGCAAACAGTCAAGGATCCTTATGCAGTGATGGCTGAGATCGGCAGCATTCAAGACACAGTTTCAAGATAAATACATTCCCTCTCATGTCAAGAGGCAGAAGGGTATTGAGTTTCAGCAACTCAAACAAGGCAGCATGACGGTGCTAGATTATGTCACCAAGTTTGAAAGATTGGCTAGATATGCTACCGAGTTGATTGACACTGAAAGGAAGAAGATAACAAAGTTTTTGGAAGGGTTGAACCCGATCATCATGAGAGATGTCATAGGAGTAGTTCCACCAGCTACATATGATGAGGCAGTCAAGCGGGCATATACATTTGAAGATATTAACAACATGATTGTTCAGGACAAGAAGCAGCACTATCAGCAGCAGAATCAAAGGCAACAGCAGAGCAAGAAGCCAAGGCAAGAACAAGGTCAAGTGAGGCAGGGTTGTGGACATTGTGGCAAGAATCATGAAATACATGAATGTCGTAAGGCCATGGGTGCCTGTTTCAAACGTGGGGCTATGAACCATGCAATCAAGGATTGCCCATTATTTCAGAACCAAGGGAACAGAAACCAGCAGCAGAGACAAGTGGCTCCTCAGCACCAAGCACTAGTCCAGAATCAGATTAGACCACCTCAGCAGCAGCAGCAGGCTAGGCCACCAGCACAGAACCAGAATGCTCGTCCTCCACAGCAGAACAGACATGGCCAAGGAAGGCAGAACCAAGCACCGAATAGACTATAGATGCATGGGCGTTTATATTATCTCAACCGTGCAGATGCTGAAGCTGCAGGAGACGTGGTAGAAGGTAAACTCCTTGTCTGTGGGGGTAGAAGCCCAGATTTTATTTGATCCTGGATCCACACATTCATTTTCATCTCCTAGTTTTGCTAAGATGATTGATGCACCAAGTAGTGAGTTGGATTACATTTTAGTAGTGACCACTCCAGTAGGGAAGCAAGTTGTGTGTAGAACCCATTACCCTAGCTGTACAGTTTTGTTAGGAGATGTTAATTTACCGGCCAACCTCATAGTTTTGGACATGCATGATTTTGATGTCATTTTAGGCATGGATTGGTTAGAAGCATATCATGCCACCATGGATTGTTTTAGTAAGACCATCACATTCAGATTCCAAGGACCACGGGCAGAATTGATATTTCAGGGGAAGAGGAGAAAATCTCAGGCAGGGTTTATTTCAGTGTTGAAGGCAAGCAGATTAGTTCAGAGTGGATGTCAGGCATTTATTGTGTTTATCACGGAGGATAAACAGTCCCAAGGGGTGGAGGATATCCCCATTGTGTGTGAATTTCTGGATGTTTTTCCAGAAGAAATCTCGGGTTTACCACCAATTAGAGAAGTTGAGTGCACAATTGAGCTCTTTCCAGGGACAACTCCGATCTCGATTGCACCATATAGGATGGCTCCAGCAGAGATGGGTGAGCTAAAGCTCCAATTGCAGGATTTGTTAAGCAAAGGCTTTATTAGGCCAAGTGTTTCACCGTGGGGAGCACCGGTGTTGTTTGTGAAAAAGAAGGATGGGAGTTTGAGAATGTGCATAGACTACCGGAAGTTGAACCATGTGATCATGAAGAACAAGTATCCATTGCCAAGGATAGACGAATTTTTTGACCAATTGCAAGGAGCAGCCTATTTTTCCAAGATAGACTTGAGGTTAGGGTACCATCAGTTGAGAGTTAGAGAATCAGATGTTCAGAAGACAGCTTTTAGAACAAGATATGGGCACTATGAGTTCTTAGTGATGCCCTTTGGTTTGACAAATGCACCCGCAGTCTTTATGGCCTTGATGAACAAAGTCTTTGCACCCTATTTGGATCACTCCACAGTAGTGTTTATTGATGATGCCTTGTGTATTCCAAGAGTAAGAAGGAGCATGAAGAACATTTGAGGACAGCGTTGCAGCTCTTGAGGGACAACCAGTGTTATGTAAAACTCAGTAAGTGTGAATTCTGTTTAGAGCAAGTTGCTTTTCTAGGCCACATCATCTCCAGAAAATGTTTAGCAGTTGATCCAGCTAAGATAGAGGCAGTTGTTAGTTGGGCAAGGCCAAGCAGTGTGACAGAAATTAGAAGCTTTTTGGGGGTTAGCAGGTTACTATAGAAGATTTGTCCAAGGTTTTTCATCCATTGCAGCCCCATTGACAAAATTGACTAGGAAGAATGTCCCATTTGTTTGGGTCGATCAGTGTGAAATAAGTTTTTAGGAGTTGAAAGGAAGGTTAACCACAACCCCAATCCTTACATTGCCATCGGGCAACGGCGGATTTATTGTTTATACAGATGCTTTGAATGTGGGACTGGGTTCTGTATTGATGCAAGAGGGCAAGGTGATTGTTTATGGCTCGAGACAGTTGAAGGACCATGAGAAGAATTATGCTACTCACGACTTGGAGTTGGCAGCAGTTGTTTTTGCTTTGAAGATGTAGAGACACTATCTCTACGGAGAGAAGTTTGAAGTCCATTCAAATCACAGAAGTTTACAATATTTGTTCTCGCAGAAGGATTTGAATATGAGATAGAGAAGGTGGATGGAGTACATCAAAGATTATGACTTTCCAATCAAGTATCATCTAGGCAAAGTGAATGTGGTAGCAGATGCTTTGAGCAGAAAATCAGTAGTCATGGCCAATTTGAGAGGAATGGGTGACTTACAGCAGTTTGAAGAGTTGGGTGTAGAAGTGCAAACCCGGAGATTGGGTGCGATGTTAGCGAATATGACAGTATCAGAACCTACCTTCATCCAGAAGATCAAGGAAAATCAGTTGCAAGACCCAGACTTGGCAAAGATAGTGGAACATATTACAGAACGTCCAGACTTCAAGATGGTGAATGGGATATTGTATTTTCGTGACCGGTTGTGTGTGCCAAATGTGGATGATTTGAAGAGTGAAATAATGAATGAAGCTCACAACACGAGATATTCTATGCATCCGGGTAGCATGAAGATGTACCACAATTTGAAGAATAGATTTTGGTGGAACAACATGAAGAGAGAGATAGCAGCTTTTGTGTCTCGTTGTCTAACTTGTCAGTTGATTAAGGCAGAGCATCAGAAGCCTCCAGGTTTGTTACAGCCTTTGGAGATTCCGGAGTGGAAATGGGAGCACATCACCATGGATTTCGTTTCCGGTTTGCCGAATACCAAGAAGGGAAATAATGCAATTTGGATTATTGTAGATCGGCTGACAAAGTCTGCTCACTTCATTCCGATGAAGACAGGGAACATGATGCACATGGCACCACTTGTGAAGTTGTTTGTTGATGAGATTGTTAGTAAGCATGGCCAACCCGTCTCCATTACTTCAGACAGAGACAGTAGGTTTGTTTCAAAGTTTTGGAAAACTCTTCATGAGTCTATGGGTACCAAACTTCAGTTCAGCACAGCTTATCATCCTCAGACCGATGGTCAGTCAGAAAGGACGATACAGACTCTCGAAGACATGTTGGGTGCTTGTGTATTGGATTTCAAGATTCAATGGGATGAGTGCTTACCACTTTGTGAATTTGCTTATAACAATAGTTACCACTCTAGCATCGGTATGGCACCTTTCGAGGCACTTTATGGTAGGAGATGCAGAACTCCGGTTTGCTGGGAAGAAGTCGGTGAACGTAGTTTTCATGGACCGACGATCGTTGGAGAGACAAGTGACAAGGTCAAGTTGATTCAGGAACGGTTGAAGATCACCCGAAGTAGGCAAAAGAGCTATGCAGATACTCGCAGAAGAGAATTGCAGTTCCAAGTGGGTGACAAAGTGTTCTTGAAGATCTCGCCAGTTAGAGGGACTTTGAGGTTCGGACAGTAGGGCAAATTGTCTAGAAGGTTTATTGGTCCGTATGAGATTTTGAGCAAGATTAGAGATGTCGCTTATAGACTTGCGTTACCGCCGGAACTCTCCGGGGTGCACAATGTTTTTCATGTTTCTATGCTCAAGAAATATGTCTCTAGTCCTGCACACATTTTACAGCACGAACCTTTGGAGATTCGGGAAGACGCTTCGTATGTGGAAAGACCGATCAAGATCATTGACACCAAACAGCAAGAATTGAGAAACCAGACTATTCATTGGGTCAAGGTACTCTGGGAAAATCACGAGCCAGAGGAAGCCACCTGGGAATTGAGAGAGCAAGTGCAGAGGAAGTATCCACAGCTTTTACCAGAGGTAATTGTTTGATTTATTTGGTGGACCAAATATCCTAAGGGGTGGAGGTTGTTAGACCCCGACCCAGACCAATTCGATTAGTATGTGTTTAGTTCTAAATAGGTTTAGTTGTCGTTGGGTTAGAAGTGATTAGTTTCAGTCTTGGACATAGCTTTGGGAATTTTGAGAATGTTTAGTATTAGTCAGACACACTCAGGAAGGCCTGAGTGCACGTGTAAGCTTGGGAGGATCGTATCGGTTTTTGTGTGATTGTGATTTTAATTTCGTCTGAATGATTTTTCTATGTGTTACAACTTTCGTCTTATGCCCATTCATGTTTGAAGCCCAAAAACCCATGTTTTGGCCCAAAGAGGGTAAAATTGTCTTTTATGCACAAATCTGGACACAATTTTTGAGATCCCAAAACCATGTAAAAAATATACTTTTTTTAAACTAGATATTTCTAGGATCATTTTATCCTTCTTCGTCGAAGTCATTCAAGGCCCACAAGATCAGGTTTTCGTCGTTTCAAAGTTCGAGCTAATTGGGGCCCATTAGCATCACTTAAGCCCCATCTCCCTCTCTTTTCATTCATTTCCCCCAAATCTCTGTAATTTCTTTGACCAAGGGCTGGAAAACCCCTCTTTCCTTTCCATCTTCCTCACCTTGCATGATCTAGCTAGAAGACTCCAAAGAAGATTCCAAGACCATCATCTTCTTCCTCTCATCTCAAGCTTCTTATTGATATCTTCTTCTTGAAAGCTAAGGTTGGGAAAGCTCTCCATTTGTCTTCCTTCCTTTTGTTTGGGCATTTCTAGGTAAGTGCTTCAACCCATATTCTTCATTAAGTCATTTTGGTTTCTTAAAGATCTTGTTTTTCATTTGAAAACCCTTTTTGTGAAAATCGGTTCTTTGTTTTCATTTTTGTTAAGTTTTCAATGGATTTCTCTTGGGTTCTTGTAGTGTTGGAATAGCTTGAGTGAAGTGCTTGAAAGGAGTATTTAGCATTGGTCAAGGCAAGCAATCTCTCTAGGAAATGATACATGTGTATTTTGATTTCATTGTATTTTAGAAATTGTGCATTAAATTTGTTTACAAGATTCATGGTTATGTTTTATTGGATTTGGATGTGTGAAATGGTGATAAATGAACCCTTGGCGAGCATGAAGGCTCAAGGGATTGTATGTGATTGATGGATGAGAAGAAGGAGAAAAATGTAGTGAAGGTTGTACAAGAGAAAGGCAGTTTCTGCACTCTGCGAGCTCAGGCAGAAGCTGGTCCGCTCGAGCGACCCTTAGGTCCGCTCGAGCAACCAAGCCTCTGTTTGGTCCGAGCGCAGACAGAGAGTTGTCCGCTCGAGCGACCCTATTGTCCGCTCGAGCGAACTACCCTCTGTATAATCTGGAGCAAGACAGAGAGCTGTCCGTTCGAGCGCACTTATTATCCGCTCGAGCGAACTGTCTCGCTCGAGCGAAGTGTCATTGCCTTATAAGGTCCGCTCGAGCGAACTTGCCAGATTCAAGATGAAGAATTATTTCATTTCTGTATTTTCTTGAAGGTTGAAAAACTAGACTATGTTAAGGGTTTTAACTTGACATTGTGTAAATGGAACTTCGAAATGCAACCCAACTTCGTGGACACCAATTCTTATATATTCCGACATTTGGGGTCCCAATTACACAAAGGTCAATTAGCAGCCTTAACACATGCTTGTCAGATTTCGTAATTGAAATCCGTCTTGGTACGATAAGTACCATCGTGTACTAGTTTTGGATTTCAACTATAAGCTTGTTTTGAAGTTTTGTTTCAAGAAAAAGGGGATCACTTCCTAAGCGTGTTATGCATAGGAATTATGCCTTTTTCTAGTCGTGTTCGTCGTGTTTTGATAAGTGACCTCCCCCTTTTATCTCGACAAGTTTTGATAGTGTTTCGCGAGTTTTGTGCATTCATGAATTAAGTAAACACCGCTGAGCTTCGACTGCCCTTTCAGTTTGATCCACTGTCTGGGGGTCCTTAAACATGTGGACTGTCTGCAGACTGGTCGTGTATTTATTACAAATCCTGCGTGTCCGGTTCCGCGGCCGGAATTCCCGTATTTGTGGGAAATCGTGTCGTGATTATATTATGTATATCGTGCTTGTCGTGCGTGCTTGCTCTTTTCATTATATAAATGATAGAGAAATGATGGGCTCTTGTGGAACATAACTATTCATGATATTATAAGTATCCATGTTATCTTTGCTCGTATTTTTAAATGCACCCTAGTCTTGTAACTGCTTATAGTTCAATAAAAGGTCTTTGTATGATTTCGTAAACCTTTTCTATTTTGTACTCATGCCTAAATTGATTACCTGCCAAACCGTTGTGTTTGACCCTTGTTTGTTGGTGTCCAGGTGCAGGAGACGTTGCCTTTGAGGAGGAGCGTCAGGAGGAGGCTTGTGAACCAACCCCTGTGAGAGAGTGGCAGCCCGACGATGTCATCTAGACGTCGGGCGGGTTCTTGAGTCTCGTCATCATTTTGTTTTGGGGTTTCCTTTATTGTTTTGAGAAGTGTATTGGCCTCTGTTGGCCTCTTATGGGTTGTAACAAAAACTTAACTTACTTTCGTGCTAGTCTTATAACTTGAACTATGTTGGGAATACCATGTTAACTTCTTTCTTTGATACTATGCCTTGTTATTATTTGTTATGGCACTTAAATATTTTATTGGTGCTTATCTTGATGTGTTTTGCTACACGCTTCCGCATACTTGATCGTGTGAGTCAGATTCCGCGTGTCTTTGGTAATCCTCACCGCGGGAACCTGTGTGAAAGTATATTTCCAATGCACACAAAAACAACAATAACGTCGCGGGCCCGAGGCTCCGTTCCGGGGTCGCGACACTACACATCCTTGATTTATTACGAATGTCTCCACACAGTCTTGATTATCTCATTTCAAAACTGCAAAGGCTGAATGCGGATGTCGACAAACATGCCCCACAAGTCCTACAAATTGAAATGGACTATTGGGTCAAAAAATCGAATACTCCCTCAAAGGGAGAAAAGAAGAAAACCGAGGGATCGGGCATTGAATGCCTCTCGGTACATAAAGCAGCAAGTGCAACCATCACCTTCGGTAAGGATGAATCCTGCTAAGTGAGACAAAGCACAACTGACCCCTGTACTTCACAGAGTACATCAAAAAAATGCCGATACACAGAGTCCAGATCGACCCAGGTTATGCACTCAACCTCATCTCTACTTCGGCACTTGAGGAGTTGGGCAACCCACCTCGCAAGCTAAGTCACACGTCTGTATCCATCTTTGGGTACGATGTGACCGCTCAAAGGCCTATTGGAAAAATCAGGTTCCAGTTACAAATCGGTGATCTTATCTCTGAAGTCACTGTGTATGCAATAAGAACCCCTTCATGCTACAACATCCTTCTTGGACACCCCTGGATACACGAGAATGGTGTCGTCCCTTCAACTCTACATCAATGCATCAAGTTTGTCTGCAACGACGGCTTGGTACATCGAGTGTTTGCAGACAAAAAGCCCTTCAAAGGAAAATAAGTCCATTTTGCAGATGCTCAAATGTACAAAGATGAAAACGATGAAAATGAGGAAGAAATAACACCCTTTACTGAAAATCTTCAGAAAGATAAAGGCAGGGCTCCTCAGTGATCATCGAAAGAAAACAAACCTTCCGGCAAATCCAAAGAGAGCAATCCATCTCCCTTCGTTGTCTCCCTTAAATCTTCAAAGCCTTTGGTCATCACAACCAAAGCAAAGAAGACAAAGCAAAAGTCTGGGGGCAAACTTGTTGTCTCTTTCTTGTCTATCGTGCAAGATACGGATTCAGAGTCAAAGCTAGAAGACGACATATCTTCAAGCCAATATGACATTCAGCAAATTCAGCCTGTTATACCTCCAATAAAGACACCTGCTGACATAGAAGATCCTTCGTTGTTCCGGCAACTTCAGCCGAAGGGAAGCCAATCATCTTCCACAGATCAGAAGCTTCCTCATCAAATTCCATGCTTGAACCATTCCAAAAAGAAGGTATGCCTCAACTATTTCTATATAGTCCTATGGCACAAGCTATTATGAAGAAAATGGGTTATGATACTCAAAACCCAGTCGGTCTGGGGCAAGGTCGTGGTATTCTCACACCATTGGAGCCCGCCTTAACCGAAAGTCAACTGGAAGATTGGAGACTCTACGGTCATGTAGAAAAATCTTCACATGGGTTGGGGTACGATCCCAACACTCCCATGAGACAGTTGACACAAATGCTGAGGAGTCAATTTGCCGACCAAGCCTCAACATCCCATGTCCTTGAAGACATCAATCTCCCTGGATATCGCTTTGAAGAGTCACCCGTCAAGGATCCAGGAAGCTCTACCAATTCATACGATTTCTCTGACGATGAAGAGGAATTGTCCGGTGGTAAAGACATGTGGCGTTCTAACCTAGAAGAACCGTCGTCTCCAAAAGAAGTACCTTACTTTGACCCAGTTTCAATAGGCGATTAGGACCACCTCATAGCAAGCCTTGAGAAGACCACCGATCCTGAAGACCCATGGCCAGAAACAAAGCCTTGGCCTGAAAATGCCCTTGAAACTCCAGAAGGTTTCGTTGAGTTGGAAGCCTCTAAAAATATTGTGGAGGAACCACCTTCGAACCTTCCAACAGAAGATCATGTTCAAAAGATAGACTTGGGAACACCAGATAGCCCACGTCCTATATTCATAAGCAAGAATATAAAGGGTTATGAGTTACCCGAGTATATCTCTTTTCTTCGTGAGTTTGTTGATTGTTTTGCATGGTCTTATGCTGAAATGCCTGGCTAAGACCCCAAAATAGCAGTCCACAAACTCAATTTGCGAAAAGATATCAAGCCTGTCAAACAAGGCCAAAGAAGATTATGCCCTGATGTGATGGACAAAATTGCACAAGAAGTTCAAAAACACAAAAACATCGGCTTCATTCGCAAGGAACAACATCCGGAATGGTTGGCCAACATTTTCCCCGTGACAAAGAAAAATGGGCAGATTAGGGTCTGTATTGATTATAGAGACCTAAATGGTGCTTGCCCCAAAGATGAGTTCCCTCTCCCCATACCGGAGGTGATGATTGACAACACCTGTGGGTTTGAGCGAATGACATTCATGAATGGATTCTCTGGCTACAATCAGATAAAGATGCATCCTGAAGATGAAAAACACATCATTTCTGACCCCATTTGGCGTGTATTGCTACACTGTCTCCCATTTGGTCTAAAAAATGCTGGTGCCACATATCAGAGGGCTATGATGAAGATATTCCAAGATATGCAGCACAAGACGGTCAAATGTTACGTTGATGACCTCGCCGTCAAAAGCAAAAGAAAAAAAGACCATCTGAAAGACCTTCGGGAAGTCTTCCTCCGACTTTGCAAATACAAACTGCGAATGAATCCCTTGAAATGCTTCTTCGACGGGATTCATCAGGTAAGTTTCTCGGATTCATAGTCTGGAAATCTAGAATAGAACTTGACCCCATCAAAGTCTAGTCCGAAAAGCTGGAATAGAACTTGACCCCATCAAAGTCAAGGTTATTCTAGAAATGCCTTCTCCAAGAACCTTCAGAGAACTGAAAGGACTTCAAGGTAGATTGGCATACATCGGACGATTCATCTCCAATCTCTCGGGGAAATGTCGTCCCTTTTCTCGGTTGATGAAGAAAGGTGTGAACTTTGTTTGGGATGCTGAATGTGAAGCAACATTTTAAGATATCAAGACATACCAAACTAAACCTCCGGTGTTGGCTGCCCCTACCACTAAAAAACCATTCATCTTGTACACAAGAGCTCTCGACCATTCCTTGGGTGCTCTGCTCGCACAAGAGAATGACGAGGGAAAAGAAGCTGCTTTATACTACCTCAGCCGTATGCTGGTAGGTGCGGAGCATTGCTACTCTCCAATTGAGAAAGAATGCCTTGTAGTGATGTTCTTCGTACAAAAGATGCGTCACTATCTGCTGTCCAACACAGTCTACCTGATTTCGAGGATCAACCTCTTAAAAGTTCACAAAAGCAGGTTCTCTCAATGCCCGACTGGTAAAATGGTCCATCCTCCTATCACAATTTGATATCAGGTATGTGCCACAAAACGCAATCAAAAGCCAAGCCCTAGCGGATTTCCTTGCAGAGCATCTGTTGCCTAAAGATTCCCCACTCAGAGATGATCTCCCAGACAAACCGGTCTACAACGTGGAGACTTTCTCACCAAATGCCTCCTGGGACATGTACCTTGACGGTGCAACCAGGACAAATGAAAAAAGAAAGATGATCTCAGGAGTTGGCATCCTCTTTGTTAGCCCTGACAAGCGTATGATTCCACATGCTTTCTCGCTACTGGAACCATGCTCAAACAATGCACCTGAATACCAAGCTCTAATTGTAGGACTGGAACTAGCCCTCGAATATGACATCACCATGCTGGAAGTCTTTGGAGACTCTCAACTGGTCGTCAACCAAATGAATCAGAAATTCGAAGTCAGGAAGCCTGATCTGTTACCTTACGACAACAAGGCACAATCACTTCGCCAAAGGTTTGACACCTGTCACATCACCCACATCCTCAGAGGTGAGAATAGTCGTACAGATGCCCTGGCTGGACTTGCCACATCCATAGCGACCCAGGAAAGGGAAAACATGCAAATTACAGTGTGTCAAAGAAGGATTCTCCCTCCTCTTAACACACACCAAGCAGTTGTTGAATGCCACCAATTGGTCGGAAGTCGGATCTCCATCCTCAAACCTCCAATCGGGGACTGGAGAGATTCGTTCATTGATTACACCATGTTCGGAATCCTCCCTGATGATCCAAAAGAACGGGTAAGCGTTCAAAGACGATCCCCAAACTTTCATTTGGATATACCTTCCAAAATCCTTTATAGAAAATCCTTCGACGGAGTACTTCTGTGATACTTGTCACAACAAGAGGCTGAGAAAACCTTCAAAGAAATTCATGCCGGTCTTTGTGGAGCCCATCAGGCCGGTCCTAAGCTCTACGATCAAATAAAAAGGTTAGGTTATTATTGGCCTACCTTGGTAGCTGACGCCATGCAATTTGATAAATGCTGCCGCCAATACCAAGTTCAAGGAGACTATGTTCATATGCCTCCAGAATGGCTACACCCCACAACAATCTCATGGTTGTTCGAAGCTTGTGGTATGGACATCTTAGGTCCTATCTCTCCCCCGTCAAGCAAAGGTCATTGCTTTATCTTCGCCGCTACGGATTATTTCTCCAAGTGGTCAGAAGCATTTGCGCTCAGCGAAATGAAGACCTCATCAGTCCTTCAATTCTTGCGCACCAACATCATTTGTCGCTTCGGCATACCTGAAAGATTCGTTCATGATAACGGACCACAATTCTTGGATCACCGATTCTACAGGTTTTGCGAGAAATACAAAATCCAGAGTTGTCCTTCGACTCCATACAATCCGGCAGCGAACGGACTAGCAGAAGCCTTCAACAAGACACTCCGCAAAATTCTTAAGAAAATGGTTTGGAGTTACAAAAGAGACTGGGGAGACAAACTACCTGAAGCTTTGTGGGCTTATTGAACCACTGTTCGAGGACCAACCCATAGCACACCATTCTCTTTGGTCTATGGATGCAAAGTTGTTATCCCTTTGGAAGTACAAATTCCTTCCTTAAGGGTATCTTTAAAAAATGACATGATGCAAGAAAGCAATGTCAAATTGAGACTCCAAGAAATGGACAATCTCGACGAAAGACGGCCTCGAAGCCTTACAAAGTATTGAGATGTACCAAGCACACATGGCAGGATCTTTCGACAAAAGGGTCCGGCAACGCACCTACAAAAAGGGTGACTTGGTTCTTGCAATAAAAAGGCCAATGGTTTTCGCCCACAAATCCAAAGGTAAACTCGAACCAAAATGGGAGGGGCCCTTCGTCATTGACAAAGTCTTCTTCAACGGCGCATACGCACTTCTAAACATGGAGGGCGACAGATGTATGCTGCCCATCAACGGCAAGTTCTTGAAGCGGTACGACCCTTGAAGACTTACGCCATTGGGTAAGAGCAGTGCCTGCACAGGCAAAGCCTATTCTCAGGTACTCGCTCTTCAAACCCGCCTTTTTTTTACTTTTCATCCTTATGTTGAAATTTCTAAAAATTCAAAACAATGCTTACTTTCATAGTTTCATTGCTCAAATAAATCCAAAAAATCCAAGTTTAGGAGCCTCTTCTCGGACTTGACCAAATTTTTGATCCTTGAACCCAAAATTCATGGTTTGAAACAAAATCAGGACTCAGGAATTTCCACCCTAGTCCACCCTAACTTTTACAAACCAAAACGGTTTTAAGTCAAAATTTACGACCCTCGTGTCTTTAAAAAAAATGGTATTTTTTAGAAACCGCGGGGAAGCGACGCTCAATCGATACTCGCAAAACCCAAAAATCGGAGAGATGCAAACCCCATTCGATACTTCCAAAATTTCAAAATCACAAGGAAAACTTTGTTGATACTTTCAAATTTTCAAAAATCGTGGAGACGCAACATTCCAGTTGAATCCACAAACCCATAATTCAAACAAAAACCGAGGTCCAAAAAAAAAGACCTCAAATTTCAAAAATCGTGGGGAAGCAACATTCAATCGCTACCCACAAAACCAAAAATTTGAAAAAGCAAGGAAACGACGCTTAGTCGATACTTGCACCCAAATTTACGAGGAGGCGACATTCCATCAATACTCGCAACCGAATGAGCAAGGAGGCGACATTCCATCAATACTGTTAGGAATTTTGTAGATTGCAATTTGATGGATGCATTTTCATTCTAGCATCTTTTGATTTACACACATATGCATTGATTTATAAAAAACTTGAAATCTTGATTTATACATGCATTGGTTTTAGACTTGAAGAAATATTGATTTATGCATGATTTGTTTTTAATCTTGGATGCATTTTTATTTGAAAAGAATTTTATCAAATCAAGCTAGCCTATGGTTTTAATCTTTCAAATCATTTTAGGCTTTTTGTGTTTCATGTTTTTAACCCTCTTAGTGTGATTTAAAACATGATTCCATGCCTGGTTCAGTGGCCCAAAAATCCCCACAAAGAAACTCTTTGAAAAACACATTTTAGGGATTTTTTGGTCCCAGGCTCGGTCGACCCGCAGTGGGCTCGGTCAACCATCCCAACAAGGACCCGGTCGACCGAGCCCACTGCGATCGACTGGGATAGAGCCGTTAGCACCTTTTCAAACGGTCTTTTTTTTACCGTTGTGAAGGCCAGGTCGACCGGGAGACTAGCCGTTGGGCTGTTTTGGCTATAAATACTAGTTCATTCCTTTGCCAATGGTTGAGGATTTTTAGACCTTCTTTGAGAGGTTTTGAGACAAATCAAAGGGGAATGAACTAAGGGATGAAGGAGGTCATTAGGAAAGCTAAAGCTTGGATTAATGAAGTTAAATCACCAAGTAAGCTCTACTTTCCTTAATCATATGTTTTCATGCTTTGCTTAATTATTGGTAAATCTTTTGTAGCATGATAAACTATGAGTTGTTGTGTCCTTAACATGTTTTATGTTTTGAATTGATTTATTGTTTTGGATGCATCACCATTGATTCAATCCAAGTAGTACTTTAATTGGTAAATCTAAGTAAATCATGTTAATGAAAGAATCTTTGAAATTATATGTAACATGATTCCTATACTTGGTTGAATCTATGGTTGTTGTTTTTCATCATAAGAAAATCTCTTTCAAATCTATCTTATGTTTTGGATTCAACAACTTCACAAATCATATGTAACTTTGTTTTAAAAGTTTCACAACTTGCTTTTCTTTGATAGGTATATCATATTCAAGTTGATTTTATAAGTACATATGATTTGTCCCCTATTTTCAATCAAATCTATTTTTATGTTTTATGAGCTACATTGTTGATTTGATTGACATCCCTATGCATCACATGTTTTGTTCTTAGGTTTTCACAACTTGTTTGGAATACTTATGTATATCTTTTACAAGTTATTTTTAACATGTGACTTGCATTCTTTCCTCAATCATAAATGTTTTTAAGAGCTAAAACTTTCAAAAGCCTTAGGCATACATTTATGAGCTTTCATTTTAAAAATGATTGAGGACATCATGCATACACATTGAGCATTCATCTTTGCATTCATAGTGTGTGTGTATGAATTAGTTTTTCACTTCCATATCCGCCTATTTTAGAGGCAAATGCAATGAGCTTAATTGAATCTCCATCAAGTGTATTTTAGACACTAATTAGAGAGATAACCAACCTTGTGGTTGAAGAGGTTATTGCTTAGCCTAAGAAAAGCATAATGTAGAGGTTATTGCTTAGCCTTGAAAAGCATATTGTAAAGGTTATTGCTTAGCCTATTGAAAAGCATAAATAGTGGAAATCCGGTGGGGTGTTGGATCACAAGCCGGTAGTGGATGTAGGCATTGAGGCCGAACCACTATAAATCCTTGTGTGATGGTGCTTGCTTTGTGGTGACTGTTTTTGTAAGCTTCCGCATTTTTTTGCTTAATCACCACTTATGACTAGTTTAAATTAAAGAAGTTAAAACTGGTCATAATTGAAGCTCACCGTATTCACCCCCCCCCCCCCTCTAGGGTTAGGATCCAAGGACTTTTAGATACTTGCAAGACCATTCAGCAGGGAGGTGACTTTTAGGCAATACTTGCATTTTTTAAAACCAAAACTCGACTCTCATGCCAAAATCGGCTGTAAATGCCAAAAACCCGGTTCTCACACCAAAAATCGACTATAAATGCCACAAAATCGGCTATAAATGCCACAAAAACCTGGCTCTCATGCCAATTCAAAACTTGGCTTTCATGCCAACAAAACAAAACTTGGTTTTAAAAAAAATCGGCTCTCATGCCAAAAATCGGCTATAAACGCCAAAAATTCGGCTATAAACACCACAAAATCGGCTATCAATGCCAAAAACAAATCTCGGCTATCAATGCCACAAACAAAAATTTTGGCTCCCATGCCACAAACAAAACCGGCTTCCATGCCATCCCAAATTTTGGCTTTCATGTCATTTCAAAAAATCTTCGGCTCCTATGCCACAAAATTCGGCTCTCATGCCATTTCAAAAATTGGCTTTCATGACATCTCAAAAAAAATTTGGCTCCAATGACACAAACAAAACCGGCTTCCATGCCATCCCAAATTTTGGCTTTTACGCCACAAAATTCCGGCCTCCATGCCGACCCAAATTTTGGCTTCCATGCCATCTCAAAATTCAGCTTCCATGCCATCTCAAAATTCGGTTTTCACGCCAAAACAACCATTTGATAAAAGGTCTTTCACAAAATGGCAAACTTTTGATCAAATTTCCAAATAAACATTCCCATTTTACTATTGCTTGAATTTACCACAAAAAGAATTTGAGTGAAAAGAGGGAATACAAAAAAAGAGAAGTGCTAAAAAAATGTCCACAAGCATTACAAAAGAAAGAGTACCAAAAAATATGTGTATACACGGGTACCATTAAAAAAAAAGAAAAAAGTTTGTTACAAGAATCAGGAGCTCAGTCTCACATGGTCTTCAACCAAAGACTCAACTCCTCAAGCAGACTCTTGGCCTTAGCCTCTAAAGCTTCCAGGCCACGCTTCTTCAAAATCTTCCCATAAAATGTTGCAGAACGCCGCGATCCATCTGCAGCATGGGGAAGTTCTTCCCAAAGAATCTGCCACTGCTCGTACTCTTGAGTCTTCCTTCGGAGATTGCTCTCGGCCTCCTCGACTTGGTAAATCAGAGTCCCTTCTCTGGTACGAGCTTCCATAATGGCAGCCCATTTTGTAGCAGCTTGTTCCTCCAATAGCTCAAGACGCTGCCTGGTCTCAACGACCTCTCTATCAACACGGCGCAGATTTTCTGTCAGCTCCATGATAGCCAACTCAGTAACATCCCCAGTTTCACACGACTTCTCGTCAGATTTTCTTCAGGAGTATCAAGTCAAAAAATGAGGAAAAATGCCAAGAAAGATACAGGAGAAAAAAAAGAAACAAAAAGCGCGAAAAACGGCCGACGAAACGGCGATCAAAAAGGGGAAAACTCCCCTTTTCGCGTTTCGGGAGTTCCAGCCCCTTTGATTTCCTGAAAATCTGATTTTTGATGCTCGGAAATGACTAATCTTCGTCAACATCATGGATTCGTCGTCAAAATCATGGAGTCATCATTGATCGCTCCAAGATCGCCAACCGGCTAACTAAGAAAACATACTTTTTGTCCGACCGATCGAGAAATCATCAGGACAGATGGCACCGGCCCGCTGTTAGCAATTTATGTTTGAAGTTGCATGGTCATCCGACATCAATCAACATGAAGATCCATCGTCGATCATCGCAAGAAGAATTCCCAAAGACGCGGCACAGCCCACGACTCTTCAAATCCCCAGCGACCACTTAATGCTGTTAATTGACCCAACTGAATGTGGTCATTAACTCATTATTTTGGATGGCCCAATCAGAAGCAAGGAAATAATAGTTACAAGTCAAAGCCATCATGGCCTTAAAGCCATGAAACTCCTCTCATCATGGAGATTAAATGCGATTAAAAGCCTATCATTCTCCATCGGCCAATAGATTCAAGGAAAAAGGAGTTACAAAATCAAGAAATAAAAACTTGTAACTCCTCCCATCATGAAGCTTTAAAGCCATCAAAGCTCATAAATCCTCCTAATGGCTACCAAAGGCCTATAAATAGGAGAGCATTCCAAGAGAAAAATCAGCCAGAAATATCTTTCAGAATCCCCCGAAGCTCTGAAGAAACTCTGCTGCAACAAACACCACAAGGTGATTGAAGCCCCTTGGGGGGCACTCCCCCCCCCCCCCCCAAGGCAAAGCCCTCTCTTCTACTATTCAACATGGCCTAGACGCGGCTTTTCAGCCCATCTCTTCATTTTTTATTGGATATATGACCTTCCTTCGGTCCTTATCCTCTAGAAAAACCGAAGTCCAAGTCAAACCAAAATAATCAAAGCATCGTATGTTCTCATCAATTCTACTTGTGGTCCTTGGAATCTGAATGTTATGGTTTTACTAAAACAATCCACGAAGGCATGATATGCTTCTAACCAATCCATGCCTAAAATGATATCAAAATCATGCATGTCCAAAACAATGAGGTTGGCTGGTAAATTAACATCTCGTAACAAAACTGTACAGACATGGTAATAGGTTCTACACACAACTTGTTTCCCTACTGGTGTGGTTACTATCAGAATATAATCCAATTCACTATGTGGTGCATCAATCATCTTAGCAAAAGTGGGAGATGAAAACGAATGTGTGGATCCAGGATCAAATAAAGTCTGAGCTTCTTCCCCACAAACAAGAAGTTTACCTTCCACCACGTCTCCTGCAGCTTTAGCATCTGCACGGTTGAGATAATATAAACGTCCATGCATCTGTAGTCTATTCGATGCTTGATTTTGCCTTCCTTGGCCATGTCTGTCCTGTTGTGGAGGACGAGCATTCTGATTCTGTGCTGGTGGCCTAGCCTGCTGCTGCTGCTGAGGTGGTCTAACCTGATTCTGAACTGGTACTTGATTCTGAGGAGCTGCTTGTCTCTGCTGTTGGTTTCTATTTCCTTGATTCTGAAGTTGTGGGCAATCCTTGATTGCATGGATGATAGCCCCACATTTGAAACATGGTGTTAGTACACAATAAACATGGTATAAGGGTTTCTAAGGTCCTATACCAAACGAATATATCGAACTCGCGAATCCTCGCCATGTTCCTAAGACCTTTCTAGTTTCTTTTAAGTGCCTGAAACAAGTCCCGCTCTGATACCAGTCCTGTCGCGACCCTGGAACGGATCCCGTGCCCGCGACGTTGATAGTTTGGTGTTTTCCCACAGGTTCTCGCGGTGAGGATTCCCGAAACACGTGGAATCAGTCTCACACTATCAAGTTTGCGGAAGTGTCTAGCAAATCACATCAAGATAAGCACCAATAAAATCTTAAGTGCTATGACAAAATAATATCAAGACATAGTATCACAAGAAAGGAGTTAACATGGCATTCCCATCATAATTCAAGTTATGAGACTAACACAAAAAGGTTAATTAAGTTTAGTTACATCCCATAAGAGGCCAATAAAGGCCAATACAATTCTCAAAATGACCAAAAGGAAACCCATCACAAGATGAAACGCAACTCAAGAACCCGCCCGACGTCTAGTTGACATCGTCAAGTTGCCACTCTCGGACTGGGGGTGGCTCATGAGCCTCATCCGGACGCTCTTCCTCAAAGGCAACGTCACCTGCACCTGGGCACCAACATACAATGATCAAACACGACGGTTTGGCAGGTAATCAATTTAAGCATGAGCATGTAAGTAAGTGTTTAAAGAATCATATGAAGACATTTTGTTGAATTGTAAACAGTTACATGACTAAGGTACATTTCAAAATACAAGCAAAGCTAGCATGAATAGTTACATTCCACAACGAGTCCATCCTTTCTCTATCATTTATAATGAAAAGAGCAACCACGCACGACAAGCACGATATACATAATATAATTACGACACGATTCCCACACATACGGGGATTCCGGCCGCAGAACCGGACTCGCACGATGTGTAATAAAATACACAACCAACCTGCAGATAGTCCATATGTTTAAGGACCCCCAGACAGTGGATCAAACTGAAAGAGCAGTCCAAACTCAGTGGTGTTCACTTAAATTCATGAATGCACAGAGCACGGCGAAACACGTCTTAAACCAAATCAAGCTTGAAGGGGGAAATCACTTATCATAACTAAACAAGACACGGCTAGCAAGAGGCATAAGTATATATCACTACAAGAAACTTGACATTTAGCTGCGAAAATTTTTGCGGCTAAAGGTCTTAAAGTTGCGGCTAAACGTTTTAGCGACAATATTTTGATCGCCGCTAAGTCGTTGCTATAAGTGTTGTCACTAATTCTTTTAGCCGCGATTTTAAAACATCGCGGCTAAAAGTTGGACTTTTACCCACAACTCCAAAGTTGTAGCTAAAAAGTCTAATAATTAGCCGCAAGATTTATCGCCGCTTATTTAAAAATTTGTTGTCACTAAAAGTGTAAAATCGCCGCTAAAAATTTATTACAAACATATGAAAGTAGGATTTTAGGGGCGATCTTAAGTCGCGGCTAAAAATTTAATTTTAGTGGCAACTATAAGTCACCACTAAATGTAGTATGTATAGTAATTTTAGTGGCAACTTGTTATCGCGGCTAAAAGTTTAATTTTAGCAGCAACTATAAGTCGCCACTAAAAGTAGTATGTATAGTAATTTTAGTGGCAACTTGTTATCGCGGCTAAATGTTTAAATTTTAGCCGCGATAACAATCACCACTACAAGTACTAGGTATAGCACCTTTAGTGGTAGTTTCAGCGGTGACTTGCAATCGCAACTAAACGTTTTACTTTCAGCTACAAAAACAAGTCATCACTAAAAGTATTAAGTATAATAGTTCTACCAACGACTTGTTCCCACGACTAAAAGGTTAAAATTAATTAAAAGGAAGAATAAATTAATTTATTGATCCCTTTTCAAATTTTCATGAACCTGCTTATATAATATAAGAAAATGAAAACTTCATCACCATCAAGTATTAGAAAATAGCCTCAAATTTAAAAACATTAAGTTCTAAGGTACTTGAGTAGCAAGAGTAAAATTTACATCAGCATAGAAAAAATATAAATAAAAAAAAATCATTATCATCACATTGGAATTCGGCTTTTGAGTAGTTATGCATCACATTGGAATTTGGCCTAACTCCTTGAATTGCTGGAGGAGGATGTTTTGTTGGGACTGTAATGTAGCTTGTACCTGAGCATAGACCTGTGTCTGTTGCAATTCTGCTTGGGACTGGAGTACTGCCTACACCTGAGCTTGCACTTGTGTCTGCTGCGAGGCTAGTTGAGACTCTAAGGACTCCATTCGCGAAGCCATCTCACTATTCTCCTTTTCCAACTCCAAGCGCCTTGTATCCGCCCCAGCACACCTCCTAAACTCCTCATTCTCTCTCTCTAACTGCGCATGGATTCGCTGCCCAACTGTAGAGGTCTTGGCCTTTGGTCCATCCCCACGACCACGTATATATCCTGATTGCATGACATTGGACACATGCCAGCCTACAAAAACAAAGTATGAATAGGCTAATTTGCATAGGGTGTGAGGGATATAAGACCTGTTTGGCATGGGTGAGCTGCTCATTGAAGTAGGCCGGATTGGAGTGCCGGAAAACGATGGACGCCGTGGCATTGCAGCTGCAGTTTCTCCGGCAAGATCCGACCCAGTATTGTTGGTATCGATCCGATAAGCATGGCGATCAGCAGTCATGTCCTCTGGCCTTTGGCAACAGTAATGGTCTGCGTTTACTATAGAAAAGGAGAGAGAGAGCAGAGGAAAGCAGAGCATAAACCAAAACAGAACAAAAGATTGATGAATATTGAATGTGAAAAGCAGGGGACAAGAAAAAAGGGAAGAGACCCACCTCCCCATACAAGACACTAGGCTCAGGGTGAGCTTTTATGAGGTAGTCAGTGCCCCATTTGACAGCTTCCATTGCATGACCAAGCTCACCACTTGCAGCCATTTGCTTTCCATTCTCAACTAGACATCATGGTGATGGTTAAGGCCATGGGAAGCACAAATTTCACATTGTCCCCTGCATCATAGTACCCTCCTACTAGATCAACCTGAAAAACATCAAATGGAATTGAAGCAATTATAAAAACATTAGGTCCTTCCATAGCTATTGTCATATCAGTAGCACAATTTTCATCAGCAAAACTTTGTATCTCTAACTACAGCCAGCAGCATTCAGACCCATAACTTCTTCCTATTAGCAATTCAGACTAAAAAATGGCTCACTAAAAAAAGTAAAACAATACCCAATTCAATGCAACCAATTTGTTTTAAGTGTCCTATAACAATAGAAAGAGTTGTTGATGTGGGAATTACCTCAACAACACTCAAGCAAATGCAATTGGCAATGAAGCAGGCCCCTTTATGTTGCATCTGAAGCCTTTGAGCTCCTAAAATCCCTCTTCAACTCAGCAACTCTTTTCATACAGCAGGCCTTTCATTTTCCAGGGACCACCTCCGCGATCTTCTCCCACCTCATTGGAACATCCTTGGGGAAAGCCTTGAGTGCATTATTAGATCCATGTAGGTAGCTTTAATTCCCAAGTGGTGAGAGACGTAAGTGTCAAAGAAGAACAACATTAACATGTATGAGAGGTGCATTTGAATAAGAAAAAAGAAGAGAGATTTCATCACTTCTTTCAAGAGTAAAAAAAAAAAGGGTCCAATCTGTCTACTTTGAATGCTTTCAGCTTCTACTATGACCAAAGGCTCATACCAGTGCCAATGCTCTCTCCAAGAGAGACAAGATCTCAAATGCTTTGCTGCCATCTTCACATTGTCACCTTTAGATTTCAGAAACCTCTCCACACAAGCATCATTGCTGAACTTCTCCTGTGAATCATCAAATCAACATTCATTCATCTACTTACTTTCTAATGAGATGCAGATCAATAAAAAGGACTACATCAGTAGATCTGGTTGTTGGAGAATACTATCAACAGGCAGGGAACAGTTCTTACCTGTTTTACTGTGAGAGGAGCTTGTTTTCAAAGGATCTGAAGAACTTCTTCTACTCTCTTTTTATCATCTGTCCGTTGTTTTCTCCCCATTTCGTGTAAAAGAAGCAACACAAACAACAAAATGGACTTTCAGCTTTTCTAGAGCATTGACAGAGAGATATAGAGAGGAAGGAAGAGTTAGGGAGGATAGAGAGGTTAGTGCATCTCGAGCACATTACCAACAACAACGAACCAAATAAGAAGATTAGTGAATCTCATTTTAGTAAAAGCTTTAAAACATTAAAATGCAGCAATGCATAGCATATAGGTAGAGGTTTGCATGCATAGCAAAAGAAGATTACAGGGAAAACAAAGGGGCATAGGGAAGAAGAAGAAAGAACGAACGAAGAAAATCGAAGGGAGAAAAAGAGAGCATACATACGTAGGGTTGCCTCCTTACTGGCTTGTGACTGCAGCTGTGAATCAATCGTCTTTTCCCTTTCTTCTTCTGTAAAATCAATGGTTGAACATAGCCTGGATATCTCAATTATGTCACTGTTTCAAGACTACTGAGAAGGAATAGATTTACAAAGAATTACCTCATCAAAGAAACTGATAAGACAACTGTTTGGTTTTCAACTTTCGGGAATTAGACGCCATTGAACCAAGTGATCAATGACTGCTTGCAGAACTGATGGTATTGGTTCAATATTAGTTGTGAAACGAAGATAACAAGACCATAATTAGAATAATTTTCAATCAATGTTCACTGATAATATCATCAAAAATGAATAAAGATTGGTAGACTAAATCCAATTTTAACTGTCATTTTTCAGTTAAAATAATAATAGCAGAATCCCAAAATGCCTGTCAGCCAGGTTCCCAAAGAGCTCATGAATTCCTGTCTAAAGCCGCTTTCCAGGTTCTGATTGAACCGGGAGCTACTGTTGTGCAATTTCTTTCTCCCCACGGAAGGGGAATGAATTCGGGGAATCTACCTGAAGATTCTGCATTGGCTTTTCAGTGCACCCTTTTCAACCCTCTCCCTATTTTGGGTGGAGTCTCCATTACTTCCTAGTTTTCCACAGAGGGGAGCAGAATTTTTTTTTAACTTAATCTATAAGAAGAATACATGACTTTTAATTGAGGAAGAAACACAGCCTTTTCATTTCATTATTTTAATAAACAAAAGTAGCACAATTTTTTTTTTTTTAGAGAAGTTGCATTTTAAATGAATAGTGACACTGTTGAAAATGACAACTTGCCCTACTAAGAGGCTATTTTCAGGTTGCCTCTGCAACTCTCCCCAAACCACCTGTAATTCATTATTCAGGTTGAAAGATTTTTTCTTTTTTATTATCAAAGTTGTGACTGGACCTGTGCCAACATGACCCAACCTATTTCAATCAAACTAACCTGCCGACCCAACAGAACAGTGGGCTATATGAAAAATCAGAATGTGTCTATGAGAGATAATTTTTATCAGGGATTAGGCTGAGGTCGAGGGACTAATAGACTAAGTTTAGGGCTTTTGCAAGTTTTGTTTCTGTTTTGTTTGGGGTTTTTTTTTTTTTTTTTTTGTGTTTCCTTTGTTCTATAATGAAAATTCTATTTTGCTAAAAAGAAAGTGAAGCCCTGAGCCAACTAGGTGAGAAATCATCCTTCCTCCTATAACACTGACCATCCACTTAAGTGGCCACACATGCAGCCAAAGGTCTTACCTGGATTCCTTAGTAGAGAAGAAAACATGGGGCAATTACCCTGTTATCTTTTAATTATTGAGCGCCCGAATAAACTAAAAAGAAAAATAAATATAATTTTACATAGATGAATAGATTGTGGGCAGTTGCTTAAATACTGAAGTTATAAGGGGTGAGAACTCTTAGGAAAAATGCATGTAAGATTGAAAACAAAATTGTTTTTTATGTCAATTAAATATGCATGTTCAGATGTGCTCAAAATTGTCTGCTTAGGATTTAGGCTATATGATTAGGCTCTAATTGTCTATAGAACTGCATGCATGACTGTATTTAAGGCTACATATATGACAGGTTGGTTGTAGGATGGTGAAATCTCTTTATAGGCTTTAAATATGTTTACATCTAGGGACCAACATACACACATTATCTATGTAGTTATGCATTTCACTTAGTATGATATTGTAAGGAAGCTGTTTATCTAGTTGCGGATTAAGGGTCTGAAGCTTAGAAGAAAAACATTATGGATTCATACTCTTGATTAGGCCACAAGTTCTTCAAAAAGCTGGCATGAAAGAATCCCGGTTCTTGCCATCCAACAGTTCGCGCCGATGGACCTGCAGAATGTAAACATGAAAAGTTCAAAAATATTGTTTATCATTTATGTGTACACAATATTCAGACGGAGCGATTGAACATACCACACATGCTGCTTTGGGTGAATGTCAGTGTTCCTGCTGGAGAATGAGTTTGCGGTTCTCTCTTCAGACCCCATTCAACGAAAGGAATTGCCTCACTAATATCATAATCACTTGTCCAAGTTACACTCATCTGTGCACGGTGCAGTGTTATTTAGTGAGCTATCACAGGCATCCAAACACATTCTTTGTTACTACTGTAAATATGTAAACATGATCCATCCCAAAACCTCACCTCTCTCTCTCCCTCTCTCTCTCTCTCTCTAAAATTGTTAGATTACAACAAATCAGTTGGGCCCATCAACATAATAAGAGGTGACGTTTCTTTGTTGCGACAAAGCAATATCTAACGGGTTTGTTTGAATCACTTTGGTGTAATTCTGTGTAAGTAAATACGTATGAATGAAATATGTGCAATTTCATCTGCTGATCAGGATTATACATTGCAAGAGTTAAGTTTGAAGCCAATGTATATGCCCATTTGATCCAAGATAGAAAAATTAAATAGAGTCTAAACATAACATAATGTATGTGTGCACACAATGAAATTGACTTACTTCATCCCAGGATTTTCCAAGTGCAAGGTGCGGGTAAAGAGGCGCCTTTGGATTTGCAAATGCGATGGTGTTTGAAATGGCCATCAGCTTTGGCTGCAACAAATGGAGAACAATAAGTCAGTAAGCCTCTCAACATGTTCACTATAGGAGAAACTTTCATTCATTCCCTCAGTTTTCAGAGTGATGAGCACACAAACAGTCAGAAAACCTGTATTGTGCTAGCTTATCCCAAAATCCAAGAGTCAATATTCTGTAACCGGTTTAAGCTGACAAAGATGATCTATAACTTAAACTGCACCACTTTATCTCAAAACTGAAAATGAGAAAATTCTATATTACTGTTTTATTTCAGGAGACAATTACACCAATTTGGATCCATGGAACTGCAAAACCTGGCAACTCAACCTGAGCAATAAGTTTCTCTATTTCTGAAGTATTTTAGGAGTTGTCTCATAATTCAAAAGAGGCTAGGATAAAGGGATTCAGGGGTTTGAAGGGTTCCATTTTGAAGTTTGTAGTGAAATCCAAACAGGAGAAATAGTTTTTAACAATTGAGGGTTCCCCTACTAGAGAGGTTACAAGATCCAAATGAATAAGACCCATGGTAATGATCTAAAGAAACACAATACTCTAATCCTGTTATAAGATTTGCCCACACGTCCTTTTTAGGCCTTTCAGTTCTGGTTCATGACAATGATCCTTCTATGGGTTCGCCTACACAAACCATGTTATGAATTCTCATCATGGTTTTATACCATTCCCATCAAATTGGGGTTAGTGAAAAAAGCATACTTTTAAATTAACTCGAAATTTAAGTTATCAACTGCCAGCCTAACACAAATCCTCATTAACTACAATGTTATCTCATGTATAAACATATGTTTAAGTATTAGACATGGTTAGCTTTAAGTCTTAAAGAAACTGGGTAGAACATAAGAGAAGTGCATCATCGACATCATGGAACTTACATTTGAGAGTCCACCGAAAAATAATCCGAACGCAAAGTCATACCGCTGATTGATTAGTCGGAACTTCAAGGTACCTTTCCCCGTCGTCACATAGTTGGAAGTAGAGTAATTTGCATATTTGTACTGAAAATAAATAATTGCAGAGTTTGTGTGAGTACAAATCAAATAGTATCCTTAATTATCATGATAATATTGAGGAATTCTTTTTGTGGCAATAAACTGAACTTATTGCATTATTATTATGGTGGGTGGGATTTTTAGTTAAACATCATGTTGATACTATCTCAATAAATTTGAAATATCGACCGCATTTGTTACAATGCTCAGTAGGCCCTATATCATTGATAAATTTATGTTTTGCAGCAGTACCTCTCTCTCTCTCTCTCTCTCCCTTCCAAAAACTCATTCCCAGCACAATCAGTGGTTCTGCTTCAGCTTATCTTCATCCAGCCAACATTCTTATCAATATGTGTACTACATATTGATAAGATATGACTATTAAAATATGATAGAGACATATAAGATATATGACATTTCATAGTCTCAATTAAAATATGGCAGTTTTAATATAAGTGATTGATCTTAACAAAAAGATCAAAACTCTGAAGAAAGGCACATGCAAATAAGGCAAATGACGGCCTTTATTAGTGGAGATTGGGCCCCCTGTTTAGAAACATAAGGCTTAAGTTCTTTTACAGAACTTTGAGTGGAAGAGCATATTGATCATCAGTTGAGGATTCCCCACCTACTGTGGAAACATAAATGGAATAGATCATATCAATATTACTTAGATGAGAAGAAAAGGGTGGAAGAAACAGTCCACACTGTCCCTAATCACCTTATGGGTGGTGTTCAGGAACTATTATCATTACCTTATCCTTCATTGTGGGGTTTTCTTTTTCTAATTGATATCCTTATTATGCTCATCCAAATATTTATAACTTGCCTTTACAAAGTCAAGTCAATAAACCCATTAAATGCAAAAAAGCAAAAAAGAAAAACAAAACCAACACATCAAATGCAGTGTTTTCTTTAGCATCTTTTTTATGCCTTGGTTTGTTTGGCTACCTTGAAATATAGATGCATATGGCCTCAACATTCCAAACATCCAAATTGTTCAAGTCCTGCCCTATTTTCTTATCATAGGCTTGAGTTCCATTGTAGTCAGCACAAGGGAAGTGCAAGCTACAGTCAGGCCTACTGAAGCCTAAGGCAAAAACCTAATTTTATTAGCCACCCCTTTAAAAGAACTAGAAAAACAGGCTTTTTTTAAAGCTTCTATCAAATGTTGCACCATTATTAACTAATAGAAGCCATTCACTCATTCAGCTCACTTCATACTCTAGATCATCCATGTATTATGTATAAGCTAACTCAAAATAAAAATATAAGAGTATTACAAAATAAGAGAAGAGGAATGAAACCACACTACCAAACCTGTACTTCATAAATTAAAATATTTTATCAAACAACCTCATCAAAACCATTTGACAATCAAACAATCTCCCCTTCATTCATCATCTCCATCATCAATTCATCCCATTTATTTTCCATAAATCAAAACCATTTGACAATTAAATATAAAACAATAATGAAATCATTTCAAAGCTACAGTTCCATAAAAAAACACATGCATATCCATAAAAATAAATACATATTCACTTGGCTTTGGGTGAGGAAATCCAAAATGCTCAAATCCACAACTTAGCTCAAAATGCCCAAAACCTATGAATTAGAAACAAACCCACATAAATAGCTCTACAGATCACAATCTAAGATGCTAACAAACTCATCTAACACTAATTAATGGAAAACCCCCAATTAACAAAACCTAATCAAATGGAAGAAGCTTACAAAACAATGAAGCTTGAAATTAGGGATGATGAAGATCGTGGGGCCCACTTGATCGATGGCCCACTGGAATAGTGGTGGTGATGGTGCTCGGTAGTCCACTGGGCAAAGAGGGGGAGGAAAGAAATCAGAAAGAATGAGAGAGAGAGAGAGAGTGAGTGAAATGGGTGGGTGCTCAGTGACGTTGCTGGGAAGAATGAATGAGGAGGAAATAAAGAAAGGAAGAAAGAGAGAATAGAAAATCAAATGGGAGATGAGATGAATAAGTGGAGAAGGGAGAGGGAAATGAGAGCGGGGGCTGCTGAGACGTGGAATGAGAAAGGGGAAAGGGAGACAAGGGAGAAGGATATGGAAGAAAGAAAGAAGAGGAGGAGGAGGAAAGGGCGGCTGCGCAGGGTAGAGGAGAGGAGAGGAACAGGGGAGGAAGAAGAGAAGAGAGGAAGAGAGAGAGAACCGAGGGAGAAAGGAAGTGGTGTGCAGGTGGGCGCAGGGCGGAACAGAGGAGGAAGCAGGGGACAGGGAGAGGAGCAAGGGAGGAAGAAGAGAAGAGAGGGAGAGAGAGAGAGAGAGAACCGAGGGAGTGGTGTGCAGGTGGGTGTAAGACCCCGACCCGAGTGAACCCGATTAGTGCTAATTAAGTTACGTGTTAGTGGTAAGCTTGATTAGTGATTTTGGCTAAGTTGGGTTCGGAATAGCTTTGATTCTAGTTTTGGGCTACTTTTAATGCTTTGGTAACTAGTAGGGCCCTTTGGGGGTTCCTTTTCATGACATTGCATTTGCTTGAGGATTTATCGGAGATTTTTACATTCATGGTTTTAATCTCGTTTTATTGGTATTGTTATTCCGTACAACTTTCATGTTGATCCCGTGTCCATCTGAGATCCCGAAACCCGATTTCATAGCCTTGAGGGCAAAACAGTCATTGCACACAAAATCGGTACCCAAAACTTGATATTCCCGAAACCCACGAAACATATATTTTTTTGGAAACTAGATATTTCGACAATCATTTCTTCCTTCTTCGTCGAATTCATCCGAGGTCCCGAAAGAGATGATTTAGTATTGGGACCCAATTCATTGTTAACAAAGGGGAGGCCATTATCTCATTCATTTCATTCTTCTTGTTCCAGCACCACTTTTGAACCTAGGGCTTTCTCTTGCTTTTCTCTTCTTCTTCTTGCTTCTTCATCCTCAATCCACTCCCAAGCTTGCACCAAGAAGAGATTAGAGGCCATCATCTTCTTCACCTCATTGAAAGCTTTCTTACAATAGTTTTGTGGGGAAAAGCCTCCATTTCCAAGACTTTCTTTGAGCTTATCATTGCCATTAGAGGACTTTGCAAGTAAGTGATCACCCTCTTCTTCTAGATTTGTATTCCTCTAGCCATAGAGAAGCTCCACCTTCATTATTGGAAGGTTTCATTGTTATTTCATTGTTTGATCATTTTAGGGTTTTATTTGGGGTTTCTTCCTTGTAGCTTGAACCTTTGTTTGAAAGACTTGTTAGAGCTTGATCTACTTGATTTGAAGACCTAAGGCAAGTGAATGATTGGGTGTTTTAAGTTTTAAATGGTTGGTGAAGCATTTATAGATTTTCATGTTTTCATTAATGTGCTTTGGTTGAAATAAATGTTCTCGATGGAGAGCCTTATGAACGCATTTATGATCATATGGATGTGTTATCTCATAGCAATTAATGCTTCTTGCTTTGCCTTGAATATGTATATTGTGTGAAATGGTTTTCTTCTTCTCTTTGCTTATATGGAATGTGATATGGATGGAGGAAAATGTGATGGATGTGGTTGGAGATTTGAGGTTATTTGAATGGAGATTTATACTCCTCATTTGATGTATGAAAGTGGTTAAGAAGGGGTTGTAAAAAGGAAGAGTTGTTGTGGAGCTGAACTGGTCCGAACCCAGGTTCTGGACAGTTCGCTCGAGCGACCTGTCCAGGAAAGGCTTTGGAGCATTCCAGTAGCTTGGTCGCTCGAGCAGACCCCTGGTCGCTCAAGTGGACATCCCAGAACTCATTCCAAAGAGTTGTTCGTTCGAACGCATTTAAATATTCGCTCAACCCAATGAGTTCGTTCGAGCGACCTCAACTTCGCTCGAGCGAACCCACCCAGACCACCATTCCAGCGAGCGACTCGCTCGAGCGAACCCTCCAGTCCGCTCGAGCGATGCGGTTTGTCTGGCATAGGCTAGGTTTGGGATAATGTCCAACTGTTTCAATAGTTGGGTCTATTCTCTGGGAACCCCTCTATGTCAAGGAGATTTATTAAGCATTGTGTGAGGCCATTTAAGGAAGAAACCATGTCACAAAGATTTCATTCGAAGTTTTGAAACTTCAAGGTGCATAAGGAGCCCGAAATGTCTTCAACTCGAAGAGTACCAAGTCTTTATCATAATCGACATACGGGACCCCTATTCACCTAAATAGATCTTGAAACCAGTATTTTACCCGAGATTGTTATAGTTCAGTGTTTCACTTCATTCCAAGATTATATTATATGATTTGTTTTCCCGAAAGCATGATAGTTACACTGGTAACCGTTATTGGTCCCGAAATGTATTGCCCGACTTGAAATGATAGCGTGCCCTTGAGCACCCCCGTTTTGCACGTTATTTATTATACTTGATTTACTTGCATATGTCTCGATTTGCTATTTGACCTATGAGTCGGCATCACTAAGCTTGGATAACCTTGTCGGTTTGATCCACCGACTTGGAGATCCCTCTCCCATCCCGCCAGCTGCAGTTTGGATCCCGATACCCCGTCTATTACCGTGGTCCCGTCCCGATACCCGGTTCGCTACCGTGGTCCCGTCCCGTATATTTATATTGTATATATGATTTGCGTTGATTCTCCTCACCTTGTGTGACTGAGATCAACGTCCCGTTATACTGTTGTCACTTTAGTGACAGAGGGCTTAGCTTTATGTGATTGTCATCTTGTTAGTTCCCGATCCCTTGGTTACCTTATATGTTTTATCTTATTTGCCCATTTTCTAACAAATGATTCATCTACTTATGAGAGTTCTTGTATAATCGGATTTCTATGCTTTTCAAGGTATTTCCATTATTATTACACGTTGCTGTGTCTTTTCATTCTCTTGCCAGACCGTCGTGTCTGACCCATTTGCTCTGGTACTCAGGTCCCGTTGCCGGTTTCCTTGAGGAGGAGCCGGAGGAGGCGGTAGGTGAGCCGCAACCCCTAGTCGAGTGGCGTGCTGACGATGTCATGTAGACATTGGGTTGCTGCGAGAGACGCACATTTTGAGGAGAGCTATTTAACCATTCATTGGGTTATTGTTTTGTCTATATTGGCCTTTGTTGGCCTCTAATTTTGGGGATTGTAATTAAATGATATTCGTTTAAACTTTAACTTACTTTTGGGAATCATATTATTGATCATTGCTCATTCTGATACAGTATCTTTATTCTTGTGATATTGTTTTATAACCAAGGATGGTTGACTATTTGATTTGTTACATGCTTTCGCACTTAACAGAAATATTCATTGATGGTTGTGATATCCTCACCACGGACACCTGTGGGAAATTAGATAAATGTATGTTAATCATTTTTATAGATGTTGTGGTTTTATGGCACTAATGTCCCGACTCCGGATCCGTTCCTTCGGAATTCCCGGTCCGGGGTCGCGACAGTGGGCGCTGCAGCAAGCGTAGGCGAGGGGAGATAGGTGAGGAAGAAGATGAGAGGAAGGGAGGGAGAAGAGCAGACAGAGAGGAAACAAAGTGATGAGGAACGAGGGAGAGAGAGAACAGAGAAGAAAGAGAGGAGAGGGGGAATGGTGCGTGAATGCAGGAAGAGGGAGGGGTGTACCTGGTGCAGGGAAGGGGTCCGCGGCGCGAGGAGGAAGATGAAGGCGTCGGGGGGCTACCGCGCCCGCTTGGCGGTACTGCTGTGGTCGTCGTGCAGTGGAGGGGTCATGTGGTGCGCTTGGAGAGGTCTGGAGAGGGAGGGAGAGATAGAGGAGATGGGCTTTGGAGAGGGCGATGGAGGCGAGAGAGAAAGAAATGAGTGAGGAGAGAGAACGAAATGAGTGAGCATAAGGAGAGGGCGATGGAGGCGGGAGAGAAAGAAATGAGAGAGGAGAGAGAACAAAATGAGGGAAATAGGAATTTCGCTGGCGGGAGAGGGGAATTCGGTAAAAACCTTGACTTTTGCCCGCGAAAAAAAATAAAAACGCCAGGAAAACCTTGAGCTTTGCTGGTGAAAAAAAAAAACGCTGGGAAAACCTTAATCTTTGCCGGCAAAAAAGGCAAATCGCAGGGAAAAACCTAACATTTGTCGACAAAAATATGTTGCCGGGAAAACCCTTTCTTTTCCCGGCGAAAGAAGCTTTTTCGCCGGTAAAAGTAATACTTTCCCCGGCGTTTAATGATTACGTCGGGAAAAAACGCCGGTAAAAGTGCAAATTGTTGTAGTGGGTTTAGAGCGGGGATTTATTAATTGAGTAACGAAAGATGTATCATGGTAGGAGTAGGAGACCAAATTCCTTTAGAATTCACCCTTATTTTAGTGAACCAAAGTTATTTTTGTTAATCTAAATACTTTACTCTATTGGCCTATTCATAAAAACATAAGTCATTAAAAATAAATGCCTCCTCTTGATATTAGCCCTAAACAAATTTTAATCAAACTAAAATTGGGTCCATCAAATTTATTACTTTTTAGCCATTTGAATAAAAAATATATATATGATGGTAGGACCAAGTCCTTGGAGAATCTCCCTCTTTTATCTAATGGACCCAAGTTATTTTTTTAATTGAAAGATTTTATAGTGAGCCTACTTATAAAAATATAAACCATTGAAAATAAATGCCTCCTCTTGATGTGGGTCCTCAATAATTTTAATCCAACTAAAATTGAGCCCATCCGATTTGTCACTTATTAAGTAACCTGAATTAAAAATATAAAAGGTAAAATTCAAATGCTTTATAGTAGTCAATCTAATGAAAATCCCATCGAGTATCGAAATTTTTTCATGACCTACACACTTGTATTAGAAACCACTTATAAAAAAAAAACTAAACCACTCATAACAAATTCCTCCATAACAGGGCCTCAAATAGATTTTATTCCTATATGAGATGGGTTGAATGTCATATTTATTATTTTAAAAAATGTCAATAATTTATTAAGAAAAGGTTCAAGTAGCTAGTGTTCTTGTAGTCAATGTGGGCTACATAATTGGTCTGTAAATAAAAAAGAAGACCAGAAAAAATTATAATATGGGCATATTAAATTGAGAAAGATTAAATGGTGAATCCAGATGGTATGATTTAGGGGCCAATATTTTACTTTATAGTTGTTACTAATGGAAATCAACATCATTCTCTAGCATTTTATCATGTTATATATGGATTACTTTGGATATTTTCACAAATTTTTTTGGGGTAAAAACATTTTACGCCACAACGACTACGTCGGATAAAGAACATTACATGGTTGATACCGCGTAAGAAAGATGGTTGATTCATAATAGAGCTCCGCACGTATTTCAGTCACATGCGTAGTCTACTGACGCCCTCAATCTCGCTCATCAGTATATTTTTTAGCTCAAATCTCAACCCAACTTGATTTTAAGACTCGTTGATTATGCTAGAAGACTTTGTTGGCATCTTTGATGGTGTGTGATCGGTCGTGCAGTGGGACCCACTCCATTCAAAGTCAAATTTGACGATGCCCCATAAAAAAGTATCGCTAAAAGAAAGACACAAAAGAAATTAGCTATGAAAAAAAGGTTGTTGCTAAACTCCTAGACTCCTTGACCACATTAGGGGTAAAAGATTAAAACTCGCCACTAATTCTCTTTCCCCTCCAAAATGACCTTTTGCCACAACATATAAGTTGCCACTAAATGTGATTACTATAACACCTTCACTAAAGTGAGTCTTTTGTGGCAAAAATAACTTTGTGGCTAGAAGTGTCGCCACTAAAAGCTTACTTTCATATAATATATTTTTAGTGGCAATAGAAAGTCGCCGCAAAAGGTGGCGAAAACACGACAACTAAGCATTTAGCCATGAAAATAAAAAGTTACCACTAAACTCCTAGACCATTAGTGGCACAAAAAGAAAACTCGCCACTAAATCTCCTTCCCCTCTAAAATGACATTTAGCTACAACATATAAGTTGTCATTAAATGTGATCACATAATACTTTTAGTGTCAACATCCAGCTTCGCCACTAAAGGTGAGTTTTTAGTGGCGAAAATTAAATTATGGCAAAAAGTGTTGCCATTAAAAGTCAACTTTCTTGTGATATATCTTTAGTGGCAATATAAACTAGCCACAAAAAATAGAACATATAGTGGCAAAAAATATACTGCGGCTAAATGTAAGAATCTAAGAAGTTAGTGGCGATCATAAAAAGTTGTCACTAAAACCGTACACCATTAGTGGCGATAAATTCAAACTTGCCACTAAATCTCTTTCCCTCTAAAATCCAATGGCGCCAAAAATTCCCGCCAAGGAATTAGTGGCGAAATTTAGCTACAACATATAAGTTGCCACTAAATGTGGGCATTAGAATGCCTTCAGTGGCAACATCAAATATTTGCCACTAAATGTGGGTTTTTAGTGGCGAAAATTAGACCGCGGCAAAAAAAGTCGCCACTAAAAGCCAACTTTCTTGTAGTGTATATGCAAAACAAGCTTAAGAAGTGACCCCCTTTTTTATCCTTAAAACAATTTTCAAACGAGCTTATACTTAATTACAAAACGAGTCCACGATAATACTTGTTGTATCAAAACTAAAGTTCGAAAGCAAGGTCTATCAAGCGTATGTAAGGACCTTTAGTTGACCTTTGTGTAATTGAAACCCAAATATTGAAATTACAAAGAGAATTGGGTGCCCCCCGAAGTTAAAGACATCTCAGGTCTCAATCACACAATGTCAGGCTAAAAGTCCCATAACATATTCTAGGTTTCATTCTTGTAGAAGTCCTTCTAAAACAACTTATATTGGAGTTTCGGTCACCTCTCGGTCGACCGAGGTGGAGTATGTCGGCTGGCCGACAGCTGACCGACGAACTGACCGACAGATCTTCCCAGAAAATCTCAGCTCGGGAAAAAGAGTCGAACTGGCTTCGGTTAGGTGTCGGTCAACCAAAGTGAAAGTGTCGGTCAGCCGACAACTGACCGAAGTCTGTCCGGACGAATGCAGGTCTCGGGAAAAGGAGCCGACTGAGTTCGATTAGCTGTCGGTCGACCGAAATGGAACTTTCGGTCAGCCGACAGCTGACCGACACTGCGCGGACAGCACATTTCAAGTCAGATTTTTACAATTCTTCTTCCCTTCTTCTTATTTCTCTTTCAACCTGTACGTCCCTGAGCCTACAAGCTCTCCAAGGGATTAAACATTTATATTCAAGCACAATCTAAAACATTTCATTCCCATTCTCCAATCTAAAACAAAATTCCCAAATATCCATTCAAGACATAGATTTCCAATGAAATGAGAAGAATGAAAAGAAAACAAATCAAATGCACACATGCTATCATCCATCCTAGATTGGTTACTTGCCTTAGTTCAAGATGCCACAAACCTTCTTCAAGCACTTCCACTCAAGCTAAGCCCAAGGCTCCAAAAACCCCATGAAAACCATTCAAAACTCACTCAAATTTGAAAACAAGAAACTCATTTTCACAAAAGGGTTTGCAAACATGAAAAACAAGATCTTTAGGAACAAAAAAGGCTTCATTAAAAAGATGGGTTGGAGATCTTACCTAGAAATGCACAAACAAGAGTGAAGGAAGAAAATGGAGATCTTGCCCAACTAGAAACTTCAAAAAACTTGTATCAATGGAAAGCTTGGGATGAGAGGAAGAAGATGATGGTCTTGGAATTCCATTTGGAGTCTTCTAACTTGATCATTCAAGAGAAACAAAGTGGAAAGAAATGGGCTTTCTCTTCTTGGCTGTTCTAGGTTAGGGTTTGAGAATGAAAAGAGTGAAGAAGGAAGAGTTGACTTAAAAACCCTATCAAATGGGTCCCAATGAGCCTAAACCTTGCATCAATGAAAACATGATCTTGCGGGCCTCGAACGAACTTGACGAAGAAGGATAAAATGATCATCGAAATATGTAGTTTCCGAAAAGTATATTTTTGACATGGTTTTGAGATTTCAAAATTTGTATCCAGATTTGTGCATAAAAGACAATTTTACCCCTTTTTTGGTCAAAAACTTGGATTTTAGGCTTCAAACACGAATGGGCTGAAAATGAAAGTTGTAACAACTAATAAAACCATTCAAAAGAAATCAAAATCACAATTAAAAACGGAAACCATTACGATCCTCCCAAACTTACACGTTCACTCAGGTCTTTGCGTGTCTGACTAATACTTACGTTCTCAAAATTTTCAAAGCTATATTCAGGATTAAAACTAATTGTTTCTAACCCAACGATAACTAAACTCACTTAAGACTAAACACACACTAAACACTCACTAATCGAATTAGTCTGGATTGGGGTCTAACACTAGGTGACCGGGAAGGAGCGAGGGAAAAGAATGCGTACTATACCACCCGAAACACCTTGTCATAGACCCTAAGTTTAGGGGCAAGCAGGGCAACGAGTGCTCGCTAAAACCCCATGTGCACGTGACAAGTCATGTGTGTAAGGTGAAGGTCGTAAGGAAAATTGTACCAAAGAATCGTGCAAGAAGGGTCAACGTACACGCATACACAATTGACGATTGCTGAAAATTTTGAGAAATTAAATTAATATGAGAGTCAAGGAACCATTACGAATAATATTCTAGGTGTTTGGGTTGCCATTGCAGTGTTGGGGTAACGAGGGTTAGCATTGTACATTCTTAAAGTTTAGTGGCCGGTGGTTGGTCCCTTGGCACTGCAGTAATGTAGCCTGCCTCTTAAAGCTTTAATCATGTGCTCCCCTGACTCCACCGCGTACCTCCATGCCTCAGGACAACTCATCGGATAAAAATAGAGTGATACAAATGTCCCCGAGGTTTAAACAATTAGTTTAAGTCATACGGGGTTTATTGGTTCCAAAACTAGCCCCTTCGGTTGCGGTCTTCACTCTTCACTAAAGGACCGGGCTTTGAACACATTAATTTGTGTCACAATTGGGTTAAAAACTGAAGGTTTTTTTTTTTTTTTTATAAAATTTTCTTAAATGAATAATGGACCTGGGTTAAAAGGGGCTAAAAAAAAGTGGTTCAGTTGGAAAAATAAACCAGAAAAAAGGTCCAAATGGGCCCCCCACGATCTGCACGGGCCGGTTGGCGCCAGCCATAGCGCTGCATTGCACTGCAGCCAACGGCTGGTGCGCTGCCAGTCAGCTAATAAGACCAATGGCCGATGGCCACATTTCTGAGGGGCATAGCCGAGGGGTACACACCATGGTTTAAAATCTCGGTCACGGTCGCGGTATCGGCCGGGCCGAAAAACCGATATGACATCGGTATCGGTCGCGGATATCGGTCCGTCGCGGTCATCGCGGTGTGAATTTTTTTTTAATCCAAAAAAATCCAGAATATTAGAAAATGCTGGAAAACTATATTTGTTTCCATTAGTAACAACAATAAATCAAAATCTCGGTCACCTTAAGTTATGAGTCCTGTCTGTGTCGCAGACTTGCTGTTCACTGTCTTTTTTCCAGTATTTCATATAATCCAAACATTATTGATGCTCTGCTCATGATCAATTCATTAGTGTCAAATATAAGAAGATTAAGATAACATATCAATCATCATTTAATACTAACTTAATCATCAAATAAAGTTGTGGAATTCAAGACCCTAAAGATTAGTGAATGAGATAGTGAGTTAGTGACTGAGATAGATAAATCATAAAGCACTTGGGCATCAAAATGTTCATGGTTTACCTGAAATTAGAGGGGACTAGTGGAGAGTACTAGTAGAGAGTAGAGAGAGACTGATGAGTATGAGTGTATGACAAATTGACAGCCTAATACCAAGTGGAGTGTCACCCTGGCTCGATATCATCATCATCATCATTTCTTCGGTATTGGCTAAAAAGATATGCTCCATACTGCTGTGCAGCACTAGCACTACCATATCTCCATATTCAGATTGTTCTTGATAAGATGATGGACTATCTTGATCCCCTGTGTCTGTGGATTGAGATGGCTGGTTGTAATCAAATGGCGTGAAATAGTTATGAGGGGCATAAATAGCAGGTCGTCGAGAAATTGGTGGGGGAAGCCTCCCTTGCTCAATTAACATCTGTTCGATAGAAATAATCGGTGTTGGTGAAGGGGGTACCCAATTAGGGTCATATGAATAACCCTCATGCTGTCCATACATGGCACCTTGTTGGCCAACATAATCCCCATGTTGTCCATACATGGCACCTTGGCCAACATAACTTCCATGATGACCATGAGTAGCGGCGCCGGCGCTACTACTACCCCCTGCCTCAGTCTGTCCAACATGTCTGACATAGCCACGCGAAGGATCTAACTCAGTAGCATGAGGAAAATGCTCAACTGTCTCATAAGTGACAGGCTCATCATCTCTATAATGACCCTCATCCCCGGGAGAGTCAGGTGGAATTCCTGCTGATGATGAAGAAGTAGAAATACTTGACTCACTCTCTTCATCCACCTCCTTTCCCCTTGGCTCACTTGTATTAGGTGCACGCCCTTGCTGCATTGTCAAGTTTATTTCTTCTATCCTTTCTGCAGCCCTCACTGGCTCAGGCCTTTCCCCAGTCAAATCCTCTATCAACTGCTCAAACTCTGGGTCTTGGTCTAACAGCGGTTCTTCTTGTTCCTCCAACCATTGACCTAACACAGTATCCTCTTCTGAAAAGATATAGTCCAAATTAATTGGACAGAAATAATCCCGGTGATCCTCAAACTGTCTTCTCCTTCTATTTCTACTCCGGAGTTTGAGGTTGTAGTGAATGTAGACCAATTTATTTAGCTTTTGCATTGTCAATCTATTTCTTGGTCTTGTGTGGATAAATGAGAATGTGCTCCAATTTCTTTCACAATTGGAAGACGATATAGTTTGACTAAGGACTTTAATAGCAATCGTCCTTAGTGCAGGAGCACTCTCTCCATAATTCAACCACCATTCAGCTGAAAAAAAGTAGAAATGATATTAGAGTCAATAAAAAAGTAATATGTCCTTAAATAATATAGAGATGACATTACAATCAATACCAGGATAGGTCTGTGTCACAGCTCTCCATGCAGTCGTCGTTCCAAAGCTTCCGGCCCGTACATTGTATATGTCAATCTGAAGATATTAACGTAGAAAAATAAATTAGATAAATTACAATGTTATATACTTTTTTCCTTAATTATCCTACATTCCTACCTGATTAGTAGCCCAAATTGCTTCATCTGTACTCTCTGTCAATCTTTCAATTACATTTTTTAGTCCCAAACGGATTTCATTAGATATGTGTCCATCCGTAAATTGGGGATTAAAGAAGTATCCTGTAACAGTAAAACCAATGAATTTTAGTCATTGATAAATTAATGTAGTAGGATTGAGGACTGAGGAGAGAATGGAGAGTTAAATACAACAATTCAAGTGTTAAAGGATATTCTTCACTTACCGGCAATGTGTAAATCATGTTTTAATTGTCGTCCCCATTAATCGTCGATGATCTTCCAAAACTTTTTGTAATATCTACAATCTCCTTGAATAGCCAGCTTTGATCTCTCCATGGCCTCATGTAAGAAGCCCATTGTTGGCTTATCATCGCCATCAACCAATCGAATAACCTTTATTAGGGGTTCAAAAACATTTAAAACACCCTTCACATGAGGCCAAAACTTGTTGGACTCAATTGTTTTACATACTTCAACAGTAATGGGACTTGGCCTTTTTCCCCATTTTGAATTCATGAATTCATTTGATTTTATCAATCGGAGAAGTCCTTCTCTATACTTGTAAACACTTTCGATAGCAATGAAGTGGGTGGCGAATCTAGTGATGCCAGGCCGTAATAATTCATGGTTGTCTGTATGCATTTTCATCATGGAAATGAGTCTATATGATTGATAAAAAAATTTGGTGATCTTCTTTATCTTACCAATCACAAACTTCATGACTTTTCCTTTTGCAATATCTTCAAGCATTAAATCCAAGCAATGTGCTGCACATGGAGACCAGAAAATCCTTGGCCTTTGTTTCATAAGCATCGTTCCTGCAGCCTTCATGTTTGCAGCATTGTCGGTAACAACCTAAACTACACAATCTGCCCCAACTTCTTCAATCACCTCATTCAATAACTTATTAATATATTTTGCATCTTGAATGTAATCAGTTGCATCAACTGATTTGATAAACACCGTGCCCATAGATGAGTAGACTAGAAAATTCAAGAGATGACGGTGTGTGATGGTCGTCCACCCATCGCACATTAGTGTACAACCTCTTTCCTTCCATGCCCATTTGAAAGTTTGCACCCAAGCCTGCAACTCTTCATACTCTTTCTCAACACATACGTGCCCAATCTCATAAGGGGTAGGTGCCTTTATACCTGGACCATGTTCTGCAGCTGCATCTAACATGGTGGTGAAATAAGGAGATGATGCCTTGTTGGGAGGAATGCATCCGTCCAAAAAAAACTTCCCAGCGGCTCTCACTAGATGTTCTCTTGCTTTACCAAGCCTGCCCGTTAATGCTTTCATAATTCTGGGCTGCTTTGATGTTGGTTTTCTATAAGAATATGGGTCAGTTGGCCCCACTTGCTGAGGTGCACGTGTAGGAGTTCTTTCAATCTCCTCAATGTCTGGATCTCGACGGGGTTGTTTTTGACTAAATGCCCGATGCAAACTTGCTCCCCCAGGTTCGGATGACCCACCCTGCTCATATTGGCTACCTCTAGAGGCTGTTTCATATTGCATTCTTCTTCTCTCTTCCTCCTCCTGAAGTGACTTAACACTTTCTCTCCTAGCCGTCCTCATTTCCGGGTCTTCATCGTCATCATCATCGGAGGAACCGAATACTTCTTCTCTACATGCATCAAATTCCTCAGTTCTTCTTTTTTGTTGTAACTCTTTTTTTTTTTTTTTTTTTGCTGATGCTTTTAGGAGCTCCTTCATTTCGGCAGTTACATTTGGTGGCACTTTATGACACTTTATCACCTGTCCTGTTACATGCCCCAAATGTTCTTTCAATCGAGTAATCCCGCCATTGAACACTCTTCCACAATAATTACATTTCACTCTACTTTTGCTTCCAACTGGTTCACCATGGTTCCATGCCGGATCTATTGAACGCACCATCTTGTTCCTATAAAATAAGAAATTCATGCAATAGTAATACACTAATACTCTTAAGAACAATTATTTTTAGGAAAAGTCAAGATTTAATAAAATTATTTTCAAAAATCCTAAATATATAGATATAGCATAAAAGTATGTAGATCAATCATTTTTACACATCATACAATGATCATGAATCATTAAAAGAACATATTTATGATGAAATCCCCAAAAAATGATATATTATAATTCAAATATTAAAAAATCCGAAAATAAAATAATTAAAATAAAAATCTAAATCATGTTTATGACTAAGAGTAGATGTAGATCTATCATCTACACACTATTAATAACACTAGTAGAAAAGTCACTTTTAGCGGCCGCCAAAAGCCGTCGCTAAAAGTGACCTGGCGGTCGCTAATACTCTTTAGCGACCGCCCAGCGACCGCCAAGCAGCCGTCGCGAATGCCTCGTCGCTAAAAGTATTAGCGACCGCCATTAAGTTTTTTTAAAAAAAATTTCGGAGCATTAGCGGCCGCCATAGCGGTCGCTAATACTCCATATGGCGGTCGCTAATACCCAATTTTTTTGATTTTTTTTAATTTTTTTAAAATTTTATAGTATTAGCGACCGCCTCCCAATTTTTTTGATTTTTTTTATTTTTTAAAAATTTTATAGTATTAGCGACCGCCAGTGGCGGCCGCTAATACTAATATTTTTTTTTTTTAAAAAATTGACCTGTATTTTCTCAATTTTTTTCCTGTACCTGAATGTATTGTAGACAACCTAAATATATTATATACAACTACAACCATCAATTAAAATTACAAGTAACAAAAGAAAATCTTATATTAATTAAGAAAGTCTTATATTAATTACATTTAAAACATTACAAAAGTTTCAACAAATTATATCCATTACAAATACAGAAAAAAAAAAGTCCGTGAAGGGTGCCGTGGAAGATCCGATGCCCTCAAACCTGAACAAAAAAAGGAAAATAAATATTAATAGTTAACTATAAAAGTTGACAATTTATACTAAATATAAAAAAAATAAGTGCATGCAATCAGTTTCCAGAGCAACGACAAGAACTCATTCAATGTTTTGCCACATTGTACATTACAATTTGATAACATGTACCCTCAGCTCAAAACTGTACCCAACAGATCACATGGCAGAGAAATGAAAGCAGATTTTATCACTCACCAAGTCCAGGAGCTAAGGGTTTTACATCAAAACACAACATAAGAGACTATTCATATAGATTTGAGTATTTCCCATCTAACAACAAAAAGGACACATCTTTTCTTCTCGGAAGAATTCATACCCATTACAAGATGAACACGCACACAACAGCACCAAACAATCGTACCCACATCCACAAAAGCAAAACAATCACTGAATTGCTATTCCAACAGAAAACCAACTCTAAACATGCAAAAATCGAATCCCTCGATTCAACCTCACTGATACATCATGATCCACATACACCCAGCAAGGAAAAAAAACAAAAGAAAAATAAAAAAAACCAACTGATACCCATTTTTTTTTACCAAAAAAAAAAAAACTGATACCCATTTAACAACAGGATCCAAACATGTCATCCCAGTCCTTCTCATGAATCTCCACCACTCCAAAACCATTTCAAGAACCACCCCACTTCCAAAAAAACTCCCAAAAACTGAAGAACAACAACCATGGGACTACTTATCATCCAAAACCCAGATCATTTATGCTAAAACAAAAAAAAAACAGAGAAAGAAACCCAAGAGCAGACATTCCATGACATCAAAAGAGGAAAAACAAATGGGTGTTGATAGAAAAAGAGAATAGAAGACAGACCTGCTCAATCCCTCCGTCAAGAGGAGCTGTTCTTATGAACTTGTCATCCAAAACCCAATTTAGTCCAAAAACTCTATATACTGATACCACAAAAAAACAAAACCCCAATTTGAAGTTTGCCTTCAAATGTTAAAAGGGAAAGCAAAGAAAAGCGGAATGGATGCCCATCGATAATCAAACCTCTCAGGTTGCTGCCACCTCAGCCATTTCTTGTTCAACAGAGCTTGGAACAACTGGGCAGTATTTGTAGTGAAGTTCTCCAACATCATCCCGAGAAAGCTTCTTCCAACCATCCTTAAGGTAGTGAGTAATCTGTAAACATGATGTAATCAGGTGGTGGAAATGATCCTCTAAAGGAGGAAGAAGTAAAAAAAACAGGAACCTTGAAATGGATTTATATGAACTCAGGTTTGTTTGTCCAGCATTTGGCATGTTTGGAGAAAGAACATAGAGGAGCATTTGTGTCATTTTTTCTCCAGTTTAGTTAGTTTCGTAAAGATTTATAACCATAGTTACATTGATTCTGACTAAAAAGGCTAATTATAAGAAAATTATAATTCCCATACCACAATGGTTTCTGGATAATTAGGCCAAAAGGCAGGGACCATAGGAGGGGGAAAATTTCCCAGACAAATAAAAACATAGAGTTCACCTGTTCTTGGTGGAGGAGCTCAAGTTTTCTCTTATACAAGCTCACATATTTCCGCCGGTAACTTCTGCACTTGCAAGAAGAAATTAAAATTCAAAAAATAGAAGACAAAAGGTGCAGCATAAACAGTGGCATCACTGCATTGCCTGTAAAATATCCAAACATCAAGATTGACATAGAAGGCCAGAGTAATCTTCCAAGTAACACTTGGATATTATTTAAAAGACACTACATTTTTTACAGAGACCATATCTATGGGGCCAAGCCTCAAAACCAAAAATGCCATCACCTTCATATGGCAGTTTTCCATTTATTAAGCTTAAGAAGAGATGAATACTGGCATTAAATAAATTCAGAAGTTTCCTTCTGCTAAGAAGAAAATGCTAGATACTAGTATCATTAGTTTATCAGAATGGTTGGAAAAGCATCCTTTAGTCACTTACAATACAATGTTTTCAACATTTAGAATCATATTCAAATCTATGCTTATGCATAATCAATTCAACAAAATACCCTGAATAAACATGGAAGGGAATAGCTTCTTTATGATTAGATGGGCAGCAGAAACCCACTGTTAGATCCGAAAATACTGTATAAAAATAAAAGGACTAAACTCTACCAGGATATTTAGTAAAATCACAAACTGCCCTTAGTCTTACAAAAGGCTACAGAATTTGTGATCACTGTGGTAGGGTCCAGTTGCAACTTCCCAAAACCAACCTCATTTTGGGGGTGATTTGTTCTCATTTTAAAAGGTAATCTGTCTTTTATGCATAAGATTCCTCTTTGGTTAAACCAGATTCAACCAATTCCTAGTAATGTATGGCAGGTTGGGTAATACCTCCATATGATAGACTCCATTTGCTTTGGCAAGTGTCATGGCCAACTACTTATCTGACACCAACTCTCAAATGATGGAGCAAAAATTCATAGTGGAACATACTAATGGCGCAAGAAAACAAGGCATATGGGAAGCCAGCATAATGCTTACACGTTGTTTTATCAGAGAAAGGGACCAGTGAATAAGTGACATCTGTGAATAAGTGACATCTACCAGTCATGTGCATCATTAATTAAATGACAAGGCATTTAACTACCTTAAAGAGAGTCATAGATTGCTCAGTGGAATTTAAAAACTGGTTCCCTTATGATACTAGATATTTTAAGTCACAATCATGGTTCAAAAATATGTTTCCAGACTGTTGTGTTTGGCCATTTCATCACCTTCTTAATTCTAGACATTGAAAGAAATCAAAATCTCCATTTCTAAAGGTATAAGTACATACCTAAAGAAACAGATTAATATTCATTATGAGGATGTGTAGTTGTTCCTTTACGGCTTTAACTTTTTTATTCATTTAGTTACATAGTTCCTTTTACCTAGTTGAAAGCTAATTTCTATTCCCTTGGTTCCTATATCTTGGGGTTTTAGAGTTAAAGCCAAACAATTAAAAGGATTCCACAAGAACGCAAGCATCAACTAGCAAGATGCCATGAGCATGCAAAAAATTGCGGGTTGAGGATCAGGTCTAACTGGATTTGATGTGACCAGGATTCCATTTATCATCAATTTTGATGTGACCAGGATTCTATTTTATCATCAATCCAGCCCTTTTTTTATTTTTTCTTATCAATGAATAGATCTCTTGTATGACTTATATGTCTCATATTTCTTGAAAAAGTGATTCGATTATGTAAAGGCACTATGTGGTCCTGAAACCGAGGTTGGGCACGTAGATTAGATCCTTAAGTTTGAACATATGGATCCACACTTCGGTAAGTAATCAAGACTCCAATGGACAAAGGCCTCAAAAGCTCACCTTTGATCAAAAGCCTCCAAATTGAACAGAAAAAATGGGAAGACATCAATGGTTCACATTTGATGCATAAAATTGTAACGATAAATTTGTTCATTGAGGCATGGAGCAGCAGTCAATTATTCGATACTACTGCATAACTCGTCTTGTTCTGCACTCCAAGAAGCCATAGGTAAACCACTAGTTAATTTGTATTATTGGCCAATGGTTACCAAGTTTTTTCTACAATATATTTAGCATGACATAAAGATATGTTACCAGAAAATTCAAAAAGTCAACTCAATGAATATACTGTAAGAGATGGACACATTAACTATGAGAATAGTTCACGTACTCATACATCTGAAGATAATCTTACCCGCAATCCAATTTAAATTCTCCTTCACAGTACAAACCAAAAGCTTGCAGAAACACTGCTAAAAGAGCACTTAAAGTTTTAATTATCATCTGCAATAAAGAAAGCATTGAAGAATATTTTCCTTTAGTAAATGAAAAGAAAACACATAATGAAAGTCAGGTCAAAACTTCAACAAGAAAAGCTTTGAAGAGCAAGACTGCAAGCGACATACATATTGAACAATGCCAAACTTTACAACTTGGTAAAACCATTGACCAAGTCTCCATGGTTTTAAGAGACAATTCATAGGGAAAGGGTGCTTCACAACTCCCCTTTCAGATTTATGGTCCAGTAAGGGTGTTGTGGGACCTAAACGACCCTGCCTCTTCATGAATCTGATGGTGTTCTTCTCTCCACCTAAACAGGAAGGGAAAATCTTAAAAGAAAATTGGCACATAAATCTAACAGAAGTAAGAAAATCTGCGAGAATAACTACATGTATGTAGAAAGACAGTCCTACCCAAGCAAGCAACGAGATATCTTCCAAAGCAATACATGGCAAAGGCTTCGTAGCAATCACGCAGGATCTCACAATCAACACTAATTGATGGGTTCATCAGTGATACAAACTTCATTCAAAGAACAACTATATTGTGTCGGTAAGTAGTTCCCATTCAAATACTAAAGCTGCTTAACAGAAAAACTTGTCATCACATAATGACCTCACTAATAAATTAAAAATAAAAATAAAAAAGTCTGATCAATTTCTATGAACATTAAGTAGCTCACAATGAGGAAAGATGTGATCTACAGGAGGATCAAGAATTTAACCACTGTTAATCAATTACAAGTTTAGACTAACTGGATTAAAAGAATTTTTTTTAAAAAGAAAAAAATTGCTGGTAATCTAAGACTAGACTCATTAGCTTTTTTTTATTTTAACGAGATTCCTACGATGAAATTTCTTCATTTCCACCCTTCATTTAAAAAAGAATTATCGATTCAATAGCCTAGCATGGAACCATTAAGATAACACCAATGAGAAACTTCTGCTCCTGAAAGGAAAAGCCAATGAAATTTGAAAAATCAAACAAACAGAAGGATGCAAGCCAATTTTAAAATAAACACTGAATTCACAAGAGAAGGAAGAAAACCTCTGGATTCTTGTATGCCGAAAGGTGCTGAATTAGAAGGAATAGTGAAAGTGAAAAGTGTGATAATTACAAAGAAACTAGCAACTAGAGCTGCCCATGTTGGGGGAAAATAATATAGGGCATTGAGGTAAGGATACCCTGTTATACTCATTGGGAATTATTACAGTCAACTGGCTCTAGATTCCTGCAGATTCTCTAAACTGTTGAATTATTGGTTTCCCTGCATATAGTTCACTAGCATTGACCCACTTAGAAGCATCTTACAGGCCTGTAGATACAAAAGGATCAGCATGGCCTCAAACAGCACAAGAGTAATGATATAGACGCAATCTGAGGAAGTAAACTCACCAGATAGTGTAATACAACCACGGTGATTGTGGTCAAAGGAAAGTCGTTTCAAAATATGGTGTTAACTTGGTTTAGTCTCAGAGCAACCGACTCCCACCAGAGCACGTGACGGCGAGATTTTCCATTCATTCATGGCCTTGTAGCTTTTAAAACCAGTACATCACAACATAATATAGCTAGCCATCTACTGAGTGAGAAACTACTTTTAAATGAAACAAAACTAATAGTTTCTCCATATACCAATCTTGGTGCATTTGTCAGCTTTGACAGTCAAGTAACCCCAAAAGAGAATTGATTAATGTGAGCATCACAGTGTACCCAAAATCCCAAGCAGTTCTGTTCTTGGAGGATTGGATGGTTATCCAATTCAACTTCATCCAGCATTACACTGAGATCAACAACCACATTGGGAAGGATACTAGCTCTTCATACCATGGCCCCAAATCATCACAAGCATCATAAACCGGGGGAGAGGGAACTTTATCCAAATGAATGTGATTTGCAATTCCACACTGCCCAGCAAAACCCAATACAAATACTGCTTCATCATCATTGAATACTTATCTCTGGGTTCAGCTTTTGTGAATTCTACTTCTCCAATCAACACCAAAAACCTATACAAAAGAAGAAAGAGAAAGAAAACACCATCTGTAACCAGACAGATCTGAGAAACGTAAAAAAAAAAAAAAAAAAAAAGAAAAATACAAATCTTCATAACATAAGCATGCCCAAAACAGGTAAAATAAAAAAGAGAGAGGAAGAATAGTCGATTTAGGGCAAAAAATGATATTAGTACAAGTACCTGAAATTGGCTATGAGTTTCAGGAGCCCTTTTCCGATTTCTGAGGTTGATTGCCAGCCAAGTAAGAACTGCAACTTGCAATTTATATATATACACACACACTGTTAAAATATGAAGCTGTCTTGCTTATAAGATCTACAATCTCTAAAAGAAAAAGTCAAAATAAAAAATCAAAATCAAAATCATGAGAAGATAAACGAAGAAGAAAGGGGGAGAGAGAGAGAGAGATTTTAGGGTTTCGTAGTAAACCTGGAGTGGAGAAATGAAAGGGGAAGAGAAGAAAAAGGCATCTGTGAGGACGGATGGGTTTTAGAATAAAACTCCAGATGAAACCTCAAAATGTGAAATCAGAAATCTCAAAAATTTCACTCCAAACACTTCAAAACCAAATCAATAACAGAAACCATAAATAATAACAAGAAGACCTCAAATGAGGCCAAGAAATCTCCATTACACTCTCATCGGCTCAACTCAAATGAAGAACCAGAAACCGAAATCAACCACAGAAACCCAAATCAATAGGAAAACGAATCCGCACATGGAGAAAGATCTGACCTTTCTGCCGAGAGAGATCTTCTCAATGGAGAGGATTTCGGAAATCTTACAGCACCTCGTCAGCAACGGCTCCGGCGCGCGGGAGCGAGGGCACAGTGCAGAGCGAGAGGGAGAGGGAGGGAGGGAGGGAGGGAGGGGGAGAGAGAGAGAGAGAGAGAGGAAAAATCGCTGGGAAGGAAGGAAAAAATCGCTGGGAAGGAAGGAAAAAAAAATCGCTGGGAAGGAAGGAAAAAATCGCTGGGAAGGAAGGAAAAAATCGCTGGGTTAAGCACGGGAGCGAGGGCACAGTGCAGAGCGAGAGGGAGAGGGGGGGAGGGAGAGGGGGGGAGAGAGAGAGGGAGAGAGAGAGAGAGAGAGAGAGAGAGAGAGAGAGAGAGAGAGAGAGAGAGAGAGGAAAAATGGCTGGGAAGGAAGGAAAAAATCGCTGGGTTGAGCACGGGAGCGAGGGCACAGTGCAGAGCGAGAGGGAGAGGGGGGAGGGAGGGGGAGAGAGAGAGAGAGAGAGAGAGAGAGAGAGGAAAAATCGCTGGGAAGGAAGGAAGAAGGAAGGAAAAAATCCCTGGGTTGAGCGCGGGAGCAGGGCGGGAGAAAGGAAAAACAGAAGTGGGAAAGAAGGAAGGCAAGGGCTGGAAACGAAAACTTTTAGCGACCGCTATTGCGGCCGCCTATGGCGGTCGCTAATGACCTCTTTTGCGACCGCCCCAGGCGGCCGCCCGCGTTTTTGACGAGCCAAAACTCGATTTTCTAGTAGTGTAAGCCTTTGGTTTCACAAATATCCTAACAAGTAACAACAATTAATTTTTGGAAAACAAAAATTAATAAAATCATTTTCAAAATCCTAAATATAAAGATCTAACATAAAAGTATGTAAATCTATCATTTACACACCATACAATGATCATGAATCATTAAAACAACATATTTATGATGAAATCCCCAAAAAATGATATATTATAATTCAAATATTAAAAAATCCGAAAATAAAATAATTAAAATAAAAATCTAAATCATGTTTATGACTATGAGTAGATGTAGATCTATCATCTACACACTATTAATAAGCCTTTGGTTTCACAAATATCCTAACAAGTAACAACAATTAATTTTTGAAAAAAAAAATTAATAAAATCATTTTCAAAATCCTAAATATATAGATCTAACATGAAAGTATGTAGATCAATCATTTACACATCATACAATGATCATTAATCATTAAAACAACATATTTATGATGAAATCCCCAAAAAATGATATATTATAATTCAAATATTAAAAAATCCGAAAATAAAATAATTAAAATAAAAATCTAAATCATGTTTATGACTATGAGTAGATGTAGATCTATCATCTACACACTATTTATAAGCCTTTGGTTTCACAAATATCCTAACAAGTAACAAAAATTATTTTTTGGAAAACAAAAATTAATAAAATCATTTTCAAAATCCTAAATATATAGATCTAACATAAAAGTATGTAGATCTATCATTTACACACCATACAATGATCATGAATCATTAAAACAACATATTTATGATGAAATCCCCAAAAAATGATAATTATAATTCAAATATTAAAAAATCCGAAAATAAAAAAAATTGAAAAAAAAGTTCAAAATCATGTGTATGAGTAGATCTAGCATGAAAGTATATAGATCTAACTTCTAAATGAAGAAAAAAACACAATTACACAAGTGAGTAAGTGACAAACCTCTATGCTTCATCTATAAAAAAAAAAAAAAAAAAAAAAAAACACATAATATGCTTTAAGTTGATTTCCTCTTACCTTAGATAATATTTTCTTCAAAAAATCTAAGTGAGATTTGGAAATATGGAAGTGAGAAGGTGGTTGCTACTATGGCTAGTAGGGGCTTTGAGAAGAGAGGAGAAGAAGATCCAGATGGGAGAAGAATAAAAAAAAATTTAGGGTTTGAATGCTTTATATTCATCAAATTCTCGGCCGATGAATAAAATCCTGATATATTGAATATCTCGGCCGAGATGGCCGAGAATTTGGTGAATATGGGCCGAGACCGATATCGGCCGAGATGAACCGGTCTCGGCCAGTTTTTTAAACCATGGTACACACCCCAAGGTTGGGTGGGTTCAATGGCCGGGTACCATATTTTCAACAAGCGGTGTTTGAATAGAATCGTCCACATGACTGGGGGGAATTTCAAGGGAAGTTTTCACACCATCAGGTGGGTGGTGTGGACGGTCATCCCGTGGAAAATGCTATGGGAATCTCGGTGATGGGCTTCAATGAGAGAAATTGAGGGAATCTTGGGTGGGATTTCTATAGGGCACACATTAATTAAAAATGGCACCAAACACTATTTAAAACATGATCAAAGGTGAGATTAAACACTATTAAAACAATGGAAAGAGCAAACACAAGACACATTAACAATCACCATATTAGAACTCGATTTCCCAAAAGACTATGCATGCATGTAAAAATCCTCAAATTGCCCATATTAACTTCCGAAACTCCTCAAATGGAATGAGATCTCTTGAAACAAAAACCCCCAAAAACAAACAAAAGAATCAATCAAAATGGAAAACAAGAAAAGAATTCAAGGCACGACTTGCATGTCCGGATTTTGGCATACCCCAAGGGTGTAGAATCGAAATACAAGAGAGGGAGAGGGACTCGACGTATGAGAATCAAGAGGAGAGTGGTTAATGGGGCTGCCCAACTTTGATTGAAAAAGATTTATGGGGTATGCGATCTCTAGATTGGTCTACTCAAACAATCAACCCAAAAGTGTGTACAAATAAACAATATGTAGCGGAAATAAAATAAACAAGCACCCACCACAAGGACACCAAATTTAAGATGGAAAACCCTAACCGGGTGAAAAACCACCGATCCGAACTGGATCAAATCAAACACTATGAATCTCGCAATTACAAAAAACTCAAATCTCTTCCCCAAATATCCCCTACCCAAGAATTGAAGTTATCTTGTGTCGCTTCACACTTCAACGACTTCACACCATTGATTGCAATAGATTCAATCCAGCGCTTGACTCCTCAAGTCTTCTCGCAAGAAGATAATCTTCTACAAAGGATGCAGAAGAACTGGCTCTAGAGAACTTGTCAGCACAACTCCTTAATAAATCTCTAGAGAATAATTCTCTCAATGATAATCTCTTACTCAGAACTTTGAGAGGTGAGGGTCTTGTCTTTGGAATAGCTCTTGAGTCCTTTAAATAGCCCTTAGGTCGTGCTTAAGGTTGTCTAACCTGATTGGGATTAAAACAAGCAGTTTGTGCATGATTAGAAAAGAAGTTTCTAATTTTCTTAGACTCTGCCGCCATGTCTGTTCAAGCAGACCCACCATCCGCTAGAGCGGATGAGGTTCTGTTTGGGCATCTGGTTATTCTAACTCTGTACACTCGAATGGATGATGAGGTCGCTCTAGCGGACCCCATTCTGGTTGATCTAGAATTTCAGCTCTCTTTCTCCAACTTTCTTCTTCTAATTCTTTCAGACTTTCTTTTTCTGAGCCTTTCAAACTTTCTTCTTCCGAGTCCTTTTCTAAAAAAGAATTACAACTCAAAAGACCCAGAGTTTTGTCCAACCCATGAATTTAGCCAACACTAAGAAACCTAATAATCTCCCCCTTTGGTAATTCATAGACAAAACTGTTGGAATATAGGTGGGCCTTCCAGACAGGTTTAAAAAACTTTTGACCCACTTGATGCAGGGATCAACTATCTAGAAGGCAACAAACCCAATCCAGGATGTAATCCCTCAAACTTATAAACCATGTACAGCAATATAACCTATCTAGAAGATAGAAAATAGCACATAAACAAGCAACCACGAAATCCACAACATACAAGGATGTAGATTATACCTTTGGAGCTTTGTAGTGCTCTAATGGAGAAGTTGATCTCTTTCTTTGATGATGAACACCTTCACTAATCAAATTAAGATCTCCAACACCCTTTGATCTTCCACGCTATGTCCTGTATCAGATTCTCTTTTCTCAAGAAGATGGTGGGATCTCCAAGAGAAAAACCCTAAAGGAAACTAGAAGAGAAACAAGAAGAGGGAGAGGAAGAGAGGAGTGCAACTCTTACACTGTCACATGGGTTGGGCGTGAATCCCTATGTGGAGTAACATTCGGGACGTCCAAGGGCTCTCCTCTTCTCCTTTTATAGCATTGAAACCACCTCCTCTTACTAATTGAAATAGAAGTCTTACTTCCACTACAATTAGTTGCTTACTCAATCACAATTAGAAGTCTCACTTCAAATATGATTAGTAACTTCCTCTTTTACTAATTAAAATAGAAGTCTCACTTCCATTAATAATTAGTAACTTACTATTACCACTATTAGAAGTCTCACTTCAAATAGAAATAGTAACTTTCTATTTCCTTTTTGAGTTCTACTATAATTAGTATCTTTCTAATATCTTGGGCTAGCGTGGGGACCACTAGGGATTCCTTAGAAAGCTGGCTCCAACTGGGACATGCGACCCCACATCTCATGTGCAATCCGGGCCCACAGTTAATTGTAAATAACTCCACTATATAAATGCAATTGCACTCCAGTCTTAGGAATATATTTCAATGAAAACCCTAAACTTCCCAATTACCACAAGTAGGCCCCTCTATCATTATCCATGGATCAATTGGAATAAATCTGTCTCATCCAATATTAGATCCACATCTTATTATCCTTGAACCCCAATTAATTATAGTGATCATTTGGTACCGCTCCAATTAACTCTTAATTGGAATGGGTGCGCACTTACCAATGATAAATCCATTAATTGGCACAAGGAGATAATGAAGATGGATTCCATCTTGATCATTGCATGTTCCCACAGTCCTACTACCACGTACCCAAGACACCGAGGTGTTGACCTACAGTTGGCCTCACTCATTGGTGACTCAAAGCAAATGAATAGACAGAAACTTGAGTTCATCAATGTCTCAGGATTGAGAGCCTATTGCTAGGGAATTATGAGAGCAGTCCTTAAATCGAGACAGTATTTCATAAGGTGCTTCTCATGGTCCTTCAATACATCCAATGTACCAGCACTATGATCCAGAATCTTACATTCTAATGATCGAGACAAATTACACTATCTCATAGTGATCAAAGTGCTGCAACCTTCTCAGATGAGATGCCCAATCTCATCACTGGTTGTGAAGATATTTTAAGTATAAGATTTGTGACACATATCTCCCGTATGTGGATCTCATCCATATACATATATCACATCTAATATACTAATGGGACCCGGTTCATCTCATGAACCATTATGTCATATGTATTAGTCATGTGCATTAAGTAATAAATCACCATTCATCTCATGAAAGGAAAGCATGATTATATTGATAAATAAAGAAATTAATCAATCTATTCATCATATACTGGTATTGAGACCATAAAACTAACAAAAACTCCCTAAGACAATACAAATTGACCTAACAAAAAGAAACCCATAATACATTGAATTTAAAGAATTGACAATTAGCACATAAATTTGCAATCAAGAGCAAATGTAGATCTGCATTGTCTATGACTTCCTCTGGACTTCTTGTTCTCCCCCTTGATCTGTCACTTTTCTCCCCTTTTTTGTCCATAATTTGACAAAGTTAAAGAAAAGAACATGCAGCTTACTTGTCAATTAGGATCAATAGCTCCCCCTCAATAGAAACTTCCCCTGAAAAAATCTTCGTAGCAGTGTTGGGGGCAAGTGCTTGAACTCTGTGATTAGGGCTTGTTATATTAGCCACCCACACTTGTGTAGTTTGATTTTTCAGCAGAGTGAGAGTAACCTCCTTTGGCAAATCAAATTTTCGAACCCAAATTTGAACCGTTTTGGGTGGTGAAACTTTCTTCCGCCATTGCTTGGTCTTAGGTAGACTTTGCAGCTTCTTACAATGGGGACGAATGTGTCCTTTTAATCCACAATGATGACAAGTGGATGTGCGTGCAGCGCGTGACACTTTCTTTTTCTTAAAACTACTCGACACATTATTTGAAGGTACAATATGTGGAGTAGCATGTATAACACTTGAACCAAGAATTGTTTTACCTTTAGCATTTGATGTGGATGCACCATGATCATAACCGAGACCGCTTCTGTCAAAAGGAGACTTCTGATTGCACAAGATGTTTGTAAGAGTCTTCGAACCAGTGTTCATCTTATTTAGAGAAGCTTGCACGACTTCAAACTCAAACATAGTGATCTTCAGTCTTCCTTGTAGGCCTTTATTTTCAGCTTTCAATATTAATATCTCTTACTTTAAATGCATGACTTCTTTTTTAGCCTTCTCAAGTTTTTGACCATCAGTAGTCAAATTTCTAGCCAAACAGTTTTTCTTACTTTTCAAGAGATGAACCTCTTTAAGCGCTTGCTCTAATTCAGTGTTCGGTGCAGAATTTTCTTCTTGAGCAGCCTTATACTTGATAGTGATCTTGTTACCAAACTTGGTCATCTTGACACAATCAATATAGGTGGTATGGTACAACTCTTCCCAATCTATCTATTGATCTGATGGCTCATCTTCATTATCAATATCGTTGTCAGACACAGACTCAGCCATGAATGCCACAAACTTGCCATTCACATTTTTTGAAGGATCATCTTCGGGATCTTTTGCTTCTTCTTTTTCTTCTTCAGAAGATTCTTCATCCCAAGTTATCTTGAGAGACTTTTGCTTTGTACCATTTTGCTTATTGGCACACTCATTAGCATAGTGTCCTTAGCCTCTGCACTCAAAACACTTTGTTTCTTTTACAGGATCCTTCTTCTCGGATTTAGAATTCTTTCTAGTGGCTCGTTTTGTCTTCATGTTCTGTAACATTTTATAAACTCAGCCATATCATCTTCAGCATCAGATTCAGAATCAGACTCAATTTTCTTTGCAGGCTTCTTTCTTGATTCTAAGATGGCTTTCAAAGCAAAATATTTCTCATTTTATTTTCCTTTATTTAAACGGTTTGCTTCAAAAGTCTGAAGATTTCCAGCCAGTTCATTTACCTTGAGGGTATCCAGATTCTTATTTTCTTCAATAGCATCAACTTTATAATCAAACATTGAAGGTAGAGACCTTAGAATTTTCTTGACAATCTTGTGTTCTAGTATTTCTTCCCCCAGAATGAAAACAGAATTGACAATCTCATTCAGCTTTGCATTAAATTGATCAAATGTCTCATCTTCTTCCATAACGATGGTTTTAGATTCTTTTGTCAGCCTTTGCAATTTTACGTACTTCACGGTGTATGTACCCTCATACACTGTCTGTAAGACTTCCCATGCTTCTTTTGCAATTTTGCAAGTGGAAATCCTTTGAAACTCATCAGCAATCACTCCATTGTATATGCTATTCAAAGCCTTGTTATTACAATTGGATGCATGCTTCTCATCCTTAGTCCATTGGGCTTTAGGTTTAGGAACAGTTTGTCCATTAACCACAATTGTAGGTCTGGAGTAGCCCTCCTCAACAATATCCCAAACATCATCGTCAATGGACCTAAGGAACCCAATCATCATTTGCTTCCAATATGCATAATTAGAACCATCAAACAAAGGAGGCTTGGAAGTTGATGTCCCTTCTCTATTGAGCACCATTCTAGAAATCTTGTAGGATCAAACACAACAAGACTGTGCAACCCACTCTGATACCAATTGAAAAGATTTATGGGGTCCACGATCTCTAGATTGGTCTACTCAAACAATCAACCCAAAAGTGTGCAGAAATAATAAACAATATGCAGTGGAAATAAAATAAACAAGTACACACCACAAGGACACCAAATTTAAGGTAGAAAATCCTAACCTAGTGAAAAACCACCGATCCGAGCTGGATCAAATCAAACACTATGAATCTCACAATTACAAGAAACTCAAATATCTTCCCCAGATATCCCCTACCCAAGGACTGAAGTTACCTTGTGTCGCTTTACGCTTCAACAACTTCACACCGTTGATTGCAATAGATTCAATCCAGCGCTTGACTCCTCAAGTCTTCTCGCAAGAAGATAATCTTCTACAAAGGATGTAGAAGAACTGGCTCTAGAGAACTTGTCAGCACAACTCCTTAATAAATCTCTAGAGAATAATTCTCTCAATGATAATCTCTAACTCAGAACTTTGAGAGGTGAGGGTCTTGTCTTTGGAATAGCTCTTGAGTCCTTTAAATAGCCCTTAGGTCGTGCTTAAGGTTGTCTAACTTGATTGGGATTAAAACAGCAGTTTGGGCACGATTAGAAAAGCAGTTTCTAATTTTCTTGGACTCTGCCGCCATGTCAGCTCAAGCGGACCCACCATCCGCTCGAGCGGATGAGGTTCTGTTTGGGCGTCTAGCTATTCTAACTTTGTCTGCTCAAGCGGATGGTCGCTCAAGCTGACCCCATTTTGGTTGATCCGGAATTTCAGCTCTCTTTCTCCAGCTTTCTTCTTCTAATTCTTTCAAACTTTCTTCTTCTGATTCCTTTTCTAAAAAAGAATTACAACTCAAAAGACCCAGAGTTTTGTCCAACCCTTGAATTTAGCCAACACTAAAAAACTTGACATGGATTTCCATGAAAATGATGTCTAACGAGAGAGGAGATGAAGGGGAAGAATTTGCCGGCGATCCCTCATCGAATTGGTGGCTTCATTTGAGCAAGAGAAATGGAGGAGAAGAGTGGAAAAAGGCACTGCTACAATGCTAGGAGAGTTCTCATCGAGAGAGGAGAGAAAATGGAGAGAGGCGAGGTTGGTGTTTATACTTTATATAATTAATGTGTGAAAGTGGGGCCTACAACTTAAGGGATTTGCAACATAATTTTAAAGGTTTATGGACCTCGGATCAAGAAACTTAAAACATGAAAAGTGTCTGGCATAAAATTATTCTTCCATCAAGGCCTAGTGTCTGACATAAAATTATCTTTCCAACAAGGCCTATATACATTCGGGGTCTTGATGAAAGGTCAACTTTTTTATCTACTGGGTCAAAATAGTGAGTAATTTGGGACTTTCAAGGGTTTCGAGGCTCGAAAAAACTGCGGGTCAAAAATAAAAGTTGTTTAAAATAGTGTTCCCGATTTAAGGAGCCAAAGATCGTATTTTCACAAAAACTACGAATAACCCGCCAAGCTTTCCCGAAATTATGAAGGAGTTACCCTAAAGTTCTCAACTAGGTTTAAAGGCTCTCAAAACTTTCCAAAGTTAGTCAAAATCTATTCTCATCTAAAAAACAAGAGACTTAACCTCTAGACCCATTTTGTGAACTAAACACACACTTAATTAGTACTAATCCTAGAAATTAGGGGTCGGGCTCTTACAATGATCTCCTAGGCCTTGCGATCTTCCACTCTTTAATCCTCTTATAGAGAACTTCTCAAAAGAAATGGTGGGATCTTAGTTAAGAAGAAGCCCTAGGTACTCAAGTGGGAAAACCAAAGGAGAAAGGGGAGAGAGAGGAGACAGACCTATATGGACGTCCAGGTGTTGGGCTTGCAACATGTATGTGGACGTCCAACACCCGTCCTCTAGTTATTATTTATTTATTATTTTTTGAACATCCTCTCCTAATGCACTTATAAGTCTCACTTCTAATTCTCTTATGTATCATAATCCTTCTTTCCTTATGAGCTCCAATTGGAATAAAACTTTATCTACCTTAGGGCTCGCATGGGGACCACTATGGATTCTTTAGATCTGACTCCAACTGAAGCATCTGGACTCCACATCTCATGTGAATTCCGGACCCATAGTTAATTGCAAATAACTTCACTAAATAAATGCAATAGCATTCCTATCTTAAGAATTTAACAAGAAGACCCTTAACTTTTCAATTACTGCAAGCAGACCCCCTCCATCAGTTTTATCCATGGACCCATTGGAATTAGATTGTCTAATCAAATTAGATCCACCTCTTATTATCCCTGTGACCTAATTAATCACACTGAATATCGATATCATCCTATTAACTCTTAATCAAGATGGGTGCACACTTACCGATGATTAATTTCATTAATCAATGCAAGGGGATATTTCTCTTTTAGAGGATAGATTCCATCTTGAAAATATATGTTCCCACAGTCCCACTACCGTCTACCTAAGATACCAAGGTGTTGACCTATAGCTGGCCTCACTCATTAAGGGTAATTTAAAGTAAATGCATAGTAGAAACTCAAGTTCATTACTCTTTCAGGATTGAGAGCCTATTGCTTGAAAATTATAAGAGCATTGCTTAATTGAAGATAATGTTTTGTATAAGGGCTACTCATTGTGCTTCAGTACATCCAATGCACTAGCACAACAACCTAGAGTCTTCCACTCTGATCGTTGAGACAAACCATACTATCTCATAGTAATTACGGTGCTACAACTTTTTAGATGAGTTGCCCAGTCTAATCAATGGTTGTGAAATACTTCAAGTATAAGAGTTGTGATCGATATCATGTATGTGAATCTCATCCACACCTAGATCACATTTAATATACTTAAGAGCTCTTATTCATCTCATGAACAATCATTTCATTTTGTATTAATTATGTGCAACCATAAAATAAAACCCCACTCATCTCATGAATGAAGCATGAAATTATAAATCAACTAAGATAATAAATGAATTTATTTACATAACCCACTGGATTGATGACATACAATCTAAAATCTGTATGTGAAGAGGTGTTTCTATGTTCTCTAAACCGATGGAAGAAGGTAGCCCCTTGACGTGGATGGATGTGCTGATGAGCTTAAAGAGGGATGAGAATCCAACATCTTTTCCCAACTACTACCCAGCTTTAAGCAATAAGAATTTTAAATTTTGTATTGTTTTCTTAGTATAACTTGCACATGGAGTCTATTTACTATAAGGACCCGATCCCAGATCACCCACATGACTTGATTTTGACCATATGATTGATCTCAAGCGGACCCCACTTTATGTGCTCACTATCGTTTAAATTAATTGTGCTAGTTTGTATGATTTACTTTTATCGCATTTATATAATCATCATGGATCATTCTGGACCTTACCCATGGACCTTAGCCTGTGCGACCCATGGTATGCCGTGTAGAAGGGTTGAATTGATAATAATCACTATGGAACTAATTCAAAAAATGGATGAGGACTCTTTGGAAGGCTCGCTTGATGGACAATGGATGTAGACAACCCACTGTATTCCCACTAAAGTGTCCAACGTGTTGCATAGGCTGATTAGTGGATATAATTTCTTACTATCCTTTAGTGGGGCCCATAGGGAGAGATATAGTCACGCATGGTCAAGGGTACATAGTCGGAGTTGGCCATATCTCTTATAAGAGTCCATGGTGTATTTGGATAGGTTGACAATGGGAATATTAGACTAGCAAGTAATTAGTGTCCCATTGGTATTGGAAACCCAATGCATTATTTAAACACTCCCTCTCTCACATACTAGGGCGATCCTCTACAACCCTATTGTATTCAATCAGTTTAGGGTAGAAAGAGAGACGAAAAGAAGGAGATTGATCAAGATGAGTGGGATCACCTGGGCAAAGTATTATCTTCACCATCTCACCTTCATCAACGTTCCATCTAGGAAGTCAAGTAAGTGGATAAATTACACACCCCACATACAAGTTTTTCTTAACTTCTCGTCTTTCATAAACTAGAACTCTGTACAAAGTTATTTTGTTGGACCAAACAATGCCTCCAAACTATTCTGGATTTACCATGTATGTATTGGAACTATTGATGGTCATGGGTCCTCCAATCCAAGGCGTGGGGTTTGGTTAAATACCATCGATTTTTTATTTTCAGTCTTGAACGTGTAATTTGACGGCTATAGATTAGGCTCCTTGTGTTTTGGGCTTTTGTTCTTATTTCCTTTTGTGATCATTGTGGCATTGTTGATTTAGATTATGTTCCTTTTGCCTTTCACACTTAATCAGTCATACCCGATGTCTCAGCATGTGTTTGTTTCCTTCTCATGGGTAAATTGAAACATGTTTTTCAGTTAGACCATGTAGCTACCATTAATCTTCCTTGAGATCATGTGAAAAGAACGTTGTGCTAAATTTTCCATCATGATGTTAGACCGTCGGATTGGTAAATGAATTGATCATAGTATTTGTGGGACTTTGTTCGTAAATTGTTGTGAAAAGAATATCAATATTTCTTACGACATTATGAATTCATTTGATGATATGTTTATAAAAGAGAGCCCTGGTCTGTTTGGTATTCGCAATGATTGAGTGGGTAAGACTAATCTAACGACTAAGGCACTAACTACTGCATTGGGCAATGCGAAGTTGGTACTAGCAGTTGTATCGAAATTGGCATAGGCACTGTGAAGTTGGTACTAGCAGCTGCGCCGAAATTGGAATGGGCACTGTGAAGTTGGTACTAGCAGTTGCGCCGAAATTTGTGTGGAAACTGTGAAGTTGGTACCAGCAGTTACACCTAGAATTTAAAATATATTTGGAAAGTTAACTATGTCTAAAGAATTTGAATAGTAAGGAGATAAATATAAGGTTTGCTTAGACTCTTAAATGCATGGGTTGTAATTCCAAACTGGTTGGACATGATCCCTAAACTGGTGAATATAATTCTTTAATCTTGATTTATCATGATCTTATCACCATCAATGTTTCTCGATTTTCCATTGACTTGTTGTATGATTGGTGGTAATCTTTTTACTTGGTATTGGTCTTATAGTAAATTGACTCACTCACCTCATTTTGATTATCTTTGAATTAAAGTGTTGCTTTTTCTTAAATTCTATACTTGTTGTTTGGGCTTGTTTTCAGTGTATCTTATCGTTTGAGAAGGAAATACATGCAAATTAATATAACTTATCTACTTACTATATTGGGACCCATGCAATCTATTTTGGTGGACAGACGAGAAGGTATCCATAATAAAGGGTGATGGTGCGGGAAACGAGAACTGAGTGATTGACTGCGTGAATTAGAGAAGACGGAGTATCAAATAGCCATACTGAATTAGTCGGTTTATTATTTAGATCCTAGAAATTATTTGAAAACTTGTATTAGGAGCCTTGGAACTAAACTCACTTTTCACATTATTAGCTCTTTGTTTAATTTTAAAGATTATAGTTTATGCTCTGCTTACCATGGAATGATATTTATTATTAAAAAAAAGAAGAATCTGTGTGATTTGACCCTTACATGAGTTAAGTGGGATCGTCACGCCGCGAGATCTGAGGGTCCCAAGGATCTTGGATTTCGGGGCGTGACATTTACATTGATGGCCCATGGTTTTGAATTTCCCTTGACAACTCTTACGATCATCTTGTGATCCATGACCATGCATCCGACATTGGATTTGATCCATTGGTAAGATCAAGTGCCCTTGAGCCTAATTGGGTCAATCTTTCCATGTTTTGATCACATACTAACTTTTAAGACATAGCAATTACGGTGTACTAATTTTTAAATTCATGTATCGTATGTTGGTTCATGTAAGCTATCTTGCATAATCAATTATATGTACTTATGTTTAACTTGTGGCTAACCTACTTGACGAATTATCAATTTTACAATGAAAAAATGATGCTTTTCCTATGCCAGTGTCTTTAAATGATGCAAAGTAAGTATCTTTGACTAGATGACAATTGCATTATGGTTATTGCATCATCTATTAAATTAGATAATAGATATGGACATGGCATTGACGATTATACCACATATTCTGGGTTTTGCATTGTCATCTCTGAGATTAGATCACAAATCGTGGATCTTACATCATTATCCATTATATTAGAATGAAGTTTGTGGATATGATTGTTGTAAAAGGAATGAGACAACTATTCGAGGCACTTCCTTCGTCATCAATGGTAAATAAAAAACTAGGTGAGGTTGAAGTTGAAGTATATTATGTTAAGTAAGTACCCCTTATTTATTACAATGATATTATATCACAGAGATTGAGATTCAGCACCTCGAGGGAGATGGTCTTACCGACATAGAGGGATGGTCTTGACCTTACCTACTCTTAACTTCTAAGCTAGGGTTCAAAGGAAATTTGGTTAGATATATTGTCCACAAGAGGGTATATTAAGAAGTTCCTCATAGCACACATTTATTTTATTTGGAACTAGCAGGGGGGATTGATATTTTCTGGATTTCCCAATCTTTGAGGTTTGTGCACTATTTATCTTTGGCCTAAGTTAAGCTAGACTTTTTAGTCTTTAACCAACCATATTGTAATAATGTGAGTATGTATCGTTAACTTGTATCGTTAGCTTCAATTAGGTCACTCAATCACTAAAGCTTTATGATACATATTCTATCTCTAGGTTTAAAGGACATCCACCTGTGAGGGATATATTATACAGTTTTTAGTTATTTTCTTATTACTATTGTTATTAACTAATTATTTTTCTTAAAACTTATTTTAGAAAATAGTGGGAAATTGCTGGGTATTTTCTAAAAACTAATAATTTTAAAAATAAGTCTCAAGAGGCATTTGAGTGAGTGTGACTTTTTTAAATACTTTAAATTTTATATTTTTCCAAAAAAAAAGAAATTTGTGACCTTTGGATGAGATGTGTCTTGTCGGTCATTCATAAGTGGATGTGACCCATTTCCAAAGAGTTGCTTCTAACCCTATAAATTAATGTCTTTTTCATAGTTCTTGATATAGAACCAAAACAATATAGGGATTATAGAGTTTTCTCGTTTACCGATATTTCTTTTTTTATTTTTAAAGGAAATTCTATATTTATATTTTTGGTGTGCAGACGTAGAAATAGAATTGGGCATTGTATCTTGGGCAGAAAATCTCATTAAAACCACATGCATGTCGGAAATCATTGTCTTTAAGAAATCATTTATATTGGTGTGCATTCCTGTCGCGACCCCGGACCGGGCCCGTAGGACCAATCCGGGATCGGGACTAATAATGATGATGATAAGGTAGCACATCGGATTTATGCCATACATTTATTTAATTTCCCACAGGTGTCCGCGGTGAGGATATCACAACCATATAAGAACATTTCTATTAAGTGTGGAAGCATGTAGCAAATCAAATACTCAATTCATCTCAAATCATAAAGATAATAACACGAGTATAGTACCGTATCAGAATGAGCAATGATCATAAGCATGTTACTCAAAAGTAAGGTTAAAGTTTAAACAAAAGATCATTTAGTTACATTCCCCAAAAAATAGAGGCCAACAAAGGCCAATACATCTCAAAATAGAATCCCAAAAAGAATGGTTAAAAGCTCTTCCAAAACGTTATCTCTCTCTAGCAATTCAATGTCTAAGTGACATCGTTAGCACGCCACTCAACTAACTGTTGCGGTTCTCCGACCGCCTCCTCATGCTCCTCCTCGGGATAACCAACAACGGGACCTGAGTACCAAAGAGTGGATCAAACACGACGGTTTGGCAAATGGGTAAAACACAATGACAATGTAATAATAAATGAATTTACATTCAAAAGCATTTAAACCTGTTTAAATAACAATTTCTATGAAAAGATAAAATATTTATTAAAATACAAGTATGCATTGTAAAACATGTAAAGGTAACCAATGAAACGGGAAACAAGCAAGATGGCAACCACACAAAGCTAAGCCCTCTATCACTAAAGCGATAGAGCAATAACTAGGCACTGATCTCAGTCACTCGATGTGAGGAGAAACAGTCGATCTTATAAATACATATACATATACTATACATGATCATGGTAGCGAGCCGAGCATCGGGAACCACAGTAGCAATCTGCGGCATCGGGACAAGACCATGGTAATAACCGGATAGCGGGATCCAAACTGCAGCTGGCGGGACAAGAGGGGGATCTCCAGGTCGGTGGATCAGACCAACAGGGTTATCCAAGCTTAGTGGTGCCGACTAATAGGTCAAATAACAAATCGAGACATGTGCAAGTAAATCAAGTACAAATAAGTAAGCGGGCAGGACGGGGGTGCTCAAGGGTACACTGTCATTTCATGTGTTGCAATGCACTTCAAGACAAGTAACTATTTCAAGTGTAATTCAATGCTTTCGGGAAAACAAGACATGTAGTATAAATCTCGGGATCGATAAAGTACAATAAACAATTGAAATCTCGGGTAAAGTATTGGGTTCAAGATTTATTTGAAGTGAATAGGGGTCCCCGTATGTCGATCTAATGATAATTTGGTACTCTTTGAGTTTGGGGACATTCCGGGCTCCTTATACACTTTGAATTTTCAGAACTTTGAATGACATCTTCGTGATATGGTTTCTTTCTCGGATGACCTCATACAATGCCTAGTGAATCTCCTTTGACCGACAAAGCTCAGCGCTCGAGCGAACCGGAATGGTTGTCTGGGTAATTTTGGTTACCTTGCGGTCAGATGGCGGTTAGCCGCCGTTGGATTCGGCGGTTAGCCGCTGGCTGACCGCGGTTGGCCTGATAGAAAGACATGTTACTGGAATTGTAACCGAAATGATTCGGTTGGCTGGCGGTTAGCCGCCGATGGGTTCGGCGGTTAGCCAGGCTAACCGTGTTCTCAGGAGAAAATGTTGCTCTCTGGAAAAGCCACCGAATGGGTCGGTTGGCTGGCAGTTAGCCGCTAGCTAACCGTGAGGCTGACCATGCTTTCAGGAGGAAAATGTTGCTCTCTGGAAAAGTAACCGCGACTGTTCGGCTAGCTGGTGGTTAGCCGCCAGTCACCAGAGGGTTACCCGACAGGTGACCGCTGGCTGACCGCCAGGTGCGGGAAACACCCACTGTGTTCAGATTTGAGCCCTTTCCTCCTCAAAACCACTCTCCACACTTCCCATTTGTTTCCTACAATAAAAATGAGCTAAAAGCTCCTCCAATACATCTATCGACACTTCTCCAAAACCCAATGTGTGTTCATACCATCACTTCTTCCATCAACATCCCATTCAATACCAAGAAGAAAGAAAGAAACCATTTCACAATAGAGTACATTTGGTACAAGCAAGAAGAAAATAAATGTCATTCACCAATACACTTATAAGCCATAAATGCACTACCAAACTCTATCATGAACATTTATTTCAAACCAATGCAATAAATAGGCATGAGTGGAAAAATACCAAAATCATTGAAAGCTTATAAAAATCAAATCATCCACTTGCCTTAGGTCTTCTAATCATTGAAATCAAGCTCTAATACTCTTCCAAGCCAAAGATTCAAGCTATGAACAAAATCCCCAAAACAACAAACCCTAAAATGGTCAAACAAGGAAATAGAAAGGGAAACCTTACAATAATGAAGATGAAGCTTCTCTAGGGCTAGAAGAATACAAATCTAGAAGAAGGGAAGAATTACTTACTTGTAAGGTCCTCTAATGGCAAGAGTAACCACAATGAAGATCTTTGAATAGAGGGTTTTCTTCACAAATGGTATCAATAGAGAGCCATGGTGATGAGGAAGAAGATGATGTTCTCTGTAAGACCCAGACCCGAGTGAACCCGATTAGTGCTAATTAAGTCGTGTATTAGTTCTAAGTTTGATTAGTGATTTTGGTTAAGTTGGGTTTGGAATAACTTTTGTTCTAGTTTTGGACAATTTTGAGTGCTTTGGTAACTAGTGGGGCCCTTTGGGGGTTCCCCTTATGACTTTGCATTAACTGAGGGGATTTTTCGGAATCAGTTTGAATTGCATTCTTATCCCATTTCATTTATCTTATTGATCCCTACAACTTTCATGTTGATCCCGTTTTCATTCGAGGTCCCGAAACCAGATTTACTAGCCTTGAGGGGCAAAACAGTCCTTTTACACTAAACCTGTACCCAAAACCTGATATCCCCGAAACCCGCGAAACATATATTTTTTGGAAACTAGATATTTCGGCGATCATTTCTTCCTTCTTCGTCGAATTCATCTGAGGTCCCGATAGACATGATTTCAGCCCAAAGAGTTCTTTAGTAGTGGGACCCAACCCCATTTGTTAATAAAAGGGAAACCCACTCTCCCTTTCATTTCATTCTCCATTTTTCAGCACAAACCAGCAACCTAGGGTTTCTCTTGCTTTTCTCTTCTTCTTCTTGCTTTCTCCATCTCCAATCCACACCAAACTTGCATCAATCAAGAAATGGAGATCACCATTCTCTTCCTCATCTTGAAGACTACATATTGATACCATTTGTGAAGGAAACCTCTCATTTCAAGATCTCCTTTGAGCTAACCCTTTCCATTTGAAGGTCATCCAAGTAAGAAATCTTCTCCATCTTCTAGATTTGTGTTCTTCTAGCCCTAAGGAAGCTTCATTTTCATTATTGAAAGTTCTACCCTTTTCATTCTTTGTTTGACCCATTTTAGGGTTTGTTTTGGGGGTTTTTGCTTGTAGCTTGGAATTGAGCTTAAGAGGTGATTAGAGGCTTGGTGTTACTAGCTTGGACCTAAGGCAAGTGGATGATTAGGTGTTTTGAGTTTTAAATGATTTGGTGAAACATTTATGAATTTCTCATACTTTTATTGATTTTCATTGTTGAAATAAATGCTCATAATGCATCTTACTAGCTTCATTTAATGTCTTGGAAATATGAGTTTAAAGTCTTCTTGTCTCTAGTCTTGTGTGGTTGTATAAGTGTTGAAAGGAGGGAAAAAGAGGAGGAACTAGCACACTGCAGAACAAAACATGGGTTTTGTTTCGCAGTGTACCCGGTCGACCCCACGGAGGCTCAGTCGACTGGGGACACAGGGTCAGGCTCCCTGGGAGCCTGACCAAAACACTGTGCACCCAATTAAGTTACAACTCCCGGTCGATCGGCCATGAGCTCGGTCGACCGGGCACACAGGGACCAGGTCGACCGGGGCTGCTGTGTACCAGGTCGACCGGGCCTTGACCAGGTCAACCGGGCCAACTGAGAAATTCCTGCTGGAAGGGATTTTTACCCTATTTTTGGATGGGCTTAGGTGGGACTTTGGCTACCCTTTTTGGACTCATTGGACTATATGTGAGGATGTCTTGAGCCGACGTTCTTCACGGTTGGTTCGGTTGCATCGGAATTCAATCCATTTCAATCTTGAACGGTATGGGACAACGCGATATCCTTCTTATACCTATACGTGAAGTCTATTTCCTTGGGTATCGCGAATCCTATCCCTTTCGGTGACTGAGAAGGTTGTACGATGCTTCTGGATTAACATCATACTTAGGATGGACTGTTTATAGTTTTGATTTTTCTATCGTTGCATCTAGTACTATCTATAAGCTCATTTAAAGTTTTGAAAATCGTAAAGTGCATAAGGAACCCGGAATGTCTTCAAACTCAAGGAGTACCAAGTCATTATTATAATCGACATACGGGACCCCTATTCACCTTAAATAAATCTTGAAACCAGTATTTTACCCGAAATTGAAATAGTTCATTGTATTTCCTCATTTCCAAGATTTGCATTACACGTCTTGTTTTCCCGAAAGCATTAAAGTTACACTAGTAACAGTTACTTGTCCCGAAATGCATTGCACCACATGAAATGGAAATTATTCCTTGAACATACCTGCCCCGTACGCTCATTTACTTGCACTTGATTTACTTGTACATGTCTCGATCTGTTATTTGACCTATGAGTCGGCATCACTAAGCTTGGATAACCTTGTTGGTTTTATCCACCGACTTGGAGATCCCCTTCCCGTCCCGCCAGCTGCAGTTTGGATCCCGATGCCTGGTTTATTACCGTGGTCCCATCCCGATACCCGGTTCGCTACTGTGGTCCCATCCCGTATATTTATATTGTATATATGCTTTGCGTTGAATCTCCTCACCTTGTGTGACTGAGACCAACGTCCCGTTATACTTTTGTCACTTTGGTGATAGAGGACTAAGCTTTATGTGATTGTCATCTTGTTAGTTCCCGATTCCTTGGATACTTTACATGTTTTATCTTGTTTATTTGTTTCCTAGCAAATGATTTATCCCCTTTATGAGATTTCTTGCTTAAACAGATTTTTATGCTTTTCAAGATATTTCCTTTATTATATGTTGTTATACCTTTTCACTCTCTTGCCAGACCGTCGTGTCTGATCCATTTTCTTTGGTACTCAGGTCCCGTTGCTGGTTACCTTGAGGGATAGCCGGAGGAGGCGGTAGGTGAACCGCAGCCCCTAGTTGAGTGGCGTGCTGACGATGTCATGTAGACATCGGGTTGCTACGAGAGATGTGACATTTTGGGAAAACTAATTAACCATTCTTTTGGGTTATTGTTTTGTTTATAATGGCCTTTGTTGGCCACTATTTTTGGGGAATGTAACTAAATGATCTTTTGTTAAACTTTAACTTACTTTTGGGAAACATGTTATAGATCATTGCTCATTCTGATACAGTATTTTATACTTGATGTTATCTTCATGACTAGGGATAGTTTGACTATTTGATTTGCTACATGCTTCCGCACTTAAAAGAAATATTCATGTATGGTTGTGATATCCTCACCGCGGACACCTGTGGGAAATTAAATAAATGTATGGTATGATTAAACTGTTATGGTACATCATCATCAATAGTCCCGATCCCGGACTTGGCTCGGTGGGGGCCCGATCCGGGGTCGCGACAATCTCCATTTCTTGATTGATACAAGTTTGGTGTGGATTAGAGGTGGAGAGAGCAAGAAAAAGAAGAAAAGTTGCCAAACAAACCCTAGGCTGCCTTTTGTGCTGGAAAAAGTGAAATGAGGAAGATGGGTCTCCTTATATAAGTAAATAGAAATGGGTCCCACTACTTAAGACATTCAAGGGCTGAAATATTGGCTTTCGGGGCTTCTAATGAACTCGACGAAGAAGAGAAAAGTGATCGTCGAAATATCTAGTTTTCAAAAAGTATATGTTTCACTGGTTTCGGGAATATCAAGTTTTGGGTACAGATTTAGTGTGCAATGACTGTTTTGCCCTCAAGGCTATGAAATTGGGTTTCGGGATCTCGAACGGGGACGGGATCAACATGAAAGTTATAGGGATTAACAATACAAATAAAATGGGATTAAAACAATGAATGCAAAATCTCCGATAAATCCTCAAGCGCATGCAAGGTCATAAAGAAGGAACCCCCAAAGGGCCCCACTAATCACAAAGCAATCAAAATTCCCCAAAATTATATCAAAATCTATTCCAAGCCCAACCTAACCAAAATCCACTAAACACGCTTAGAACTAAAACACAACTTAATCAATACTAATCGAGGTCACTCGGGACGGGGTCTTACAATTCTCATTTTCTATTGTTGTCTTAGTTAACCACTAAGGGTAGCTTAGTTGGCTTAGGACCATGGTTTGCACCCGGAGGTTGTAGGTTTGAAACTGCACTTCCACATTGGGGCTACAGGGGAGTTTACGCGGCTTCCCTCTGGGCCCAGAGGAATTAGTCAAACCCAAAGGGTTGGGAACCCTCCGATAGCAAAAAAAAAAAAAAAAAAAATAGAATCCAATTTCTCACATTCTCTTTTATTCACTAATTATTTATTATAATTGCCAATTTTCATTATTGATTGCACATTCTTCAAGAATTTTCCTCAACATAAACATATAGGAAAACATAGGTGTAATGGAACATAGAAGTTTGTTGATTTCACCAATATGAAATTATAAACTATTTTTAAATGGATCAGTTCAGCAAGGAAGATCTTTTTTTCTTTCTTCTTTTTATGTAGCTGCGCGCGAAAGTTATTTCATCCTTCATGGGCATTTCTTATGCCTAACAACCTTGGTGTTAGTTCACTTTCTAACTAAGGATAGACCCATCATTATTATTCATCCTTGTATACAAGCTTCTGGTCCACTAATCCAACAATAGTTGACCATTTTCTTTTCTTTATGTTCCCTTTTCTTTAGTGGTGGGGCGAGGATCTTAGGGCCTATTTCTAATGGATTGGGATTTGAGAGATAAGTTTTTGTGTGTATTGCGCCACATGTAAGGCCCTAGCCTTAATTAGGAGGAATAGTGTTAATAATTAGGATTAAGATTCGTCATTCAAACTTAGTGGGTTAACGTGTTAGTTTTAGTGCTAACAATAGCTCTGGTGAGTTTCAGAGTGATCGGAGTGAGTTTGAGGATAGCAAGGGTCCCAAAGGCGAACCTAGGAAATTCAGTTTTGGGGAGGGGCGGGGGTCTCTATGTAAAAGAAATATTAGGTGAAGGGGCTAATGTAAAAGAAAAACACATAATAACTTTCAAAATCTACAAGGTTTTTTTTTTTTAATTCTTTAACCTTTTCAGGTATGGTGGGGGCTTCAGTCCCCAAAACCCTCTACCTGGGTCTGCCTCTGGCAAGAGTTGTTTCATAATTTAGGTAAATGATGAGGGGTTATATGTAATTTTAGAAACTTAGCGTAGACGGGTGCATCGGGTAGTTATCACCATGCACGCCATTTTTCATGTCGGGCTCATTGCGATTGGCAGCCTAAAACCTAACTAAAAGTCCATTTTCACTTAGATCTAGAAGCCCTCATTTGTAGATTCATTAAACCCTCTCAAAAAGACCCAACCCCCTTCCTTTCTCCCTTCACTTCATTTCACTCTCTCATCTCATCTATTCTCTACTTCTTCTCTTCTTTACCATCACTAAGTTCAAGCCCCCCCAAGGGTTCCCAAGCCAATTAAGACTCCCAACTCCCAAGCCTCCCTAGAGCATCATCATCCTCCTCCTCATCTCTTTCTTCTCCATTTTCACCCTTCTTGGTAAGAAAACCCTTCCAAACCTCATGTAGTTTGTCTTTATTCATGTAAGTCACATGTTTTTCATCTTCGTTTGTTGTAGGAGGCTGATTTGTAGCTTGGATGAGTGTGGGGTGTGGTGTAGAGCAAAAGACTTCGAAACCCTAGGCACTAAAAGGGGGTTTTGTGCAAATAAAGTAAAGGCAAGTAAATGAGTGTTTATAACATATTGGTATTTATGCTTTGATTGTTTGATCCATGTGTTATTCATGTTAGTTACCCATTTATGAGCTCATTTATGTTGGTGTCTTTAGTAGATAGGATCTTAATGTGTTTTAATGGTGAATGAATTAATGGCCTTTAAAATGGTAAGATGATAGGTTAAAAGGATGCCTTGGACTGCCGACAGGATGTGTTTGAAACCCTTTTGGATGTAAGGGAGAAGGCTCCCTTGAAATTCACCTGAAACTCCTTTTAGGTTTGGGTTTCTGAGGGCCACAATTAGTCGTGGAGGATCCGTGGCTAGTTGTGGGCTTTAGTGAAGTTAGTCGTGGATTGCACTAGGGTTAGGTCTCAGCTAACCATAGATGCTCCACGGGTAGCTCATCCATGATTAGCTGTCAAACCTCTCTGTTTGGACTGAGATTTGTGAATGACATGATTTGAATGTTGGTCAGCTCACAACTAGCCGTGAAACTGACCATGAAGGCCCCACAGTTAACCAAGGGAAGGCTCACGTCAACTATGGCTCATTTTCCAAAATTTATAAATTTGGAAAATTGGGACCCTTATCCCTAGAATCATGATGCTTAGCCTAGGTAATTAATAAATATGAATTGGACCAATGGTAATGGGATGTGTGAGCTTGGCAGCTCCTTACGGGTTATATGGTTATATGTGTAGGATCCATATTGCACTAAGTGAGAGGTGAAGCAGACCTTTTGGATGCAACCTTCAGAGCACAAAATTTCACTACATACGATCTCCTAGGGTCGTGTAACCACTTTGTTAGATAGCATGGACCCTACATGCGCAAGGCAACCCCTAACCCTAGGTTGGCTAGTATATACTTCTTTCACTCATGAATCAAGACTTACCGGTTAGGTTAGTGGTTCCGTATATTACATGATGCGTGCATGCATTGATCATTCTCATCAGTTTTGTATTGCTTGTTTATGAGTAATGAACTTAATATGATATTGGATGGGTCTAGGAACTACGGGGTCAGACTTTGTTTTGTTTCTCACGGGAGATGGTCTGTGTGTAGGTGATCCGTTAGAGTGTACCCCGAGCTAGTGGAGGGGCATTAGGGACTACTAGGTTTGTGGTTATGGTTATATTTGGGGTAAAACATTTGTGTAGAGTAGTCTTATTTTCTTTGCTTTGCTTTGTTTGGTTGTGATAGCTAATGAGAGTCCAACTTGGCACAACACGGAGTGTGTTCTATGATTCTTCGAGTTAGGCACCACTCGGCTAATTCAATCTCCCAAGGTTTGAGCGCCTTACCATCTGAAAATTGAGAGGTAGATGTATTCTATCAGGCCGGAGTGTATTACATGATTTAATGCACAACCATGCTATTTGAATTTGTTTTGGATAGGTTCTGTAAGACCCCGACCCGAGTGAACCCGATTAGTGCTAATTAAGTTGCGTGTTAGTGCTAAGCTTGATTGTGATTTCTGGTTAAGTTGGGTTTGGATTAGCTTTGATTATGGTTTCGGGCTAATTTGATTATCTTGATTTGCTTTGGTAGCTTGTGGGGCCCTTTGGGGGTTCCCTTTTCGGCTTTGTATTTTCTCGAGGAATTTTCCGATTTATTGTGGATTATGCTTTTAGCCCGTTGCATGCATCTTGTAGATCTCAACAACTTTTATGTTAATCCCGTATTCATTCGAGATCCCGAAACCCGATTTTCATAGCCTAAAGGGCAAAACAGTCATTGCACACCAAGTCTGTACCCAAAACTCGATATCCCCGAAACCCGCGAAACATGTACTTTTTGGAAACTAGATATTTCGCCGATCATTTCTTCCTTCTTCGTCGAACCCATCCGAGGTCCCGAAGTAGATGATTTCAGCTAATTTAGTTCCTTAAGTTGTGGGACCCAAGCTCCCTTTGTTAACAAAAGAGAACCCATCTCTTCTTTCTCATTCACTCTCCATTGCTCCAGCACAACTGAACCTAGGGTTTCTTGTGACTCTTCTTTTCTTCTTCTTGCTTCTTCATCTCCAAGCCATACCTAGAGCTCATCAACCAAGCAATGGAAGTCACCAATCACTCCCTCATCTCTCAAGCTTTCCATTGGTACCATTTGTGAGGAGAACTCTCCATTCCAAGACCTTCATTGAGTTTGCTATTGCCATTAGAGGACCTTCAAGGTAAGTGATCATTCCCATCTCCTAGATTAGTGTTCCTCTAGCCTTTGAGAAGCTACATTTGCATTATTGTTGGTTTGTTCATTGTCATTCCTTGTGTAACCCATTTTAGGGTTGTTTTTGGGATTTTTGATTTGTAGCTTGGCTTTGAGCAATAGAGGTGATAAAAGGCTTGATTTCAACTAGCTTGGACTAGAGGCAAGTGAATGTTTGGATGTTTTTAATTTTGAAATGATTTGGTGTAGTCTTTATGGATTTTCCATACTTTCATTTAATGAGGTTTGTTTGAAATAAATGCTCATAATGTATCTTGATAGTTTCATTCAATGTTTTATAAACATGTTGGTAGAGCATTTATTGTTCTTGTGATAGCTTAGATGAATGTTCGTGAAATGGTTTACTTCTCTTTTATTTGCATTGGACTTGACATGGAAGAAGTGATAGAGAGAACTCTTAATGAGGATTTGGAGAAGTATAAAGAGATGCATTGGAGGAACTATTAGCTCAATGTTATTGTAAGGACCTTGTGGATGTGAGGAAGATGGTTTTGAGGAGGAAAATGACTCAAAACTGAACTCAGTGAGCATTTTCGTAACTGGCGGTCAGCTCACGGTTAGCCAGCGGCTAACTGCCGAATGCATCGGCGGCTAACCGCCAGCTAACCGCGGTGACTTTTCCAGAGAGCATCATTTTCCACCTGAAAACGCGGTCAGCCTCACGGTTAGCCAGCGGCTAACCGCCGAACCCATCGGCGGCTAACCGCCAGCCAACCGCACAATCACGGTTCCTTTTCCCGAGAGCATCAGAATTCTCACCTGAAATTCGGTCAGCTCCACGGTTACCCAGCGGCTAACCGCCGAATGCATCGGCGGCTAACCGCCAGATAACCGCAAGGTAACCGAAATTCTCCAGATTTCGAGAAGCTCCCCGCTCGAACGAACTCTCCGGTTCGTTCGAGCGTTGAGCTTTGTCAATCGAAGGGGATTCACTAGGCATTGCTTGATGCCATCCGAGAAAGAAACCATATCACAAATATGTCATTCGAAATTTTGGAAAAATCGTAGGAGTGCATAAGGAGCCCGGAATGTCTCAAAACTCAAGGAGTACCAAGTAAGGGCTATAATAGACATACGGGACCCCTATTCACTTAATTGGATTTCTAAATTGATATTTTACCCGAATTTCATTATAGTGTATTGTTTCACCTCATTCCCAGGAATTTCATCGCATGACTTGTTTTCTCGAAAGCTTTGGAGCTACAATAGTAACAGTGAATTGCCCCGAAATGTATTGCCCGATATGGAAAGTCAGTGTGCCCTTGAGCACCCCCGTTTTACCATTTATTTACTGTACTTGAATACTTGATATGCCTCGATGAGTTTTATCCTATGTGTCGGCATCACTAAGCTTGGATACCTTGTCGGTCTGATCCACTGACTTGGAAATCCCTCTCCTGTCCCGCCAGCTGCAGTTTGGATCCCGATACCCGGTCTAATACCGTGGTCCCGTCCCGATACCCGGTTCGCTACCGTGGTCCCGTTCCCGTATATTTATGTTGTATATATGTTTACGTTGCTTCTCCTCACCTTGTGTGACTGAGATCAACGTCCCGTAATACTGTTGTCACTTTAGTGATAGAGGACTTAGCTTTATGTGATTGCCACCTTGTTAGTTCCCGAATCCTTGGATACCTGATATGTTTTATATTGTTTACTTTTTCATCGCAAATGATTTATCTATTTTATGAGAGTTCTTGCTTAACTCAGATTTATACGCTTTGCCAGAGATTTTCTTGTATTAGATATTGTTGTATCCTTGCTTTCTCTTGCCAGACCGTCGTGTCTGACCCTTTGCCTTGGTACTCAGGTCCCGTTGTCGGCTTCCTTGAGGAGGAGCCAGAGGAGGCGGTAGGCGCGCCGCAACCTCTAGTCGAGTGGCGTGCTGACGATGTCATGTAGACATCAGATTGCTTTGAGAAGCGTAACATTTTGAGGGGAACTATTTAACCATTCTTTTGGGTTGTTGTTTTGTGTACATTGGCCTTTGTTGGCCTCTATTTTTGGGAATGTAATTAAATGATATTTTGTCTAACTTTAACAACCATTGGGAAACATGCTATAAATCATTGCTCATTCTGATACAGTATTTTCGTCTGGTGTTATTGTTTTTATGACCAAGGATGGTTTGACTATTTGATTTGCTACATGCTTCCGCATTTAACAGAAATATTCAATTATGGTTATGATATCCTCACCGCGGACACCTGTGGGAAATTAAATTAATCATATGGTATTATTAAGCAGTTGTGGATCATCCTAACATTAATATTAGTCCCGATCCCGGATCTCTCGGTCCGGGGTCGCGACAGGTTCGCCCGCCCAGGTTGCATTATACTTATGATCGAGATTGTCTGATTCTTTGGTACGTGTGGAGTGCCACGTTGTTAGAGACCTTAGCTAGGGTTGTTGAAAGTAGGTGGGCCTCGTGGATAGGTATTCATAATTTTTTACACCAAGAACCCATGCCTAAGATCTAAAACCCTAATCTCATGCATTAAAATAAAACATCCTTCAAGAAAAAAAATTAAGAAACAACAAGCATAGCTAGATTTACTAATTCAAGTAGATAATAGATCTATACCTTTGGAGCTTGGTTGTGCTCTAATCAAAGAACTTGATCTCTACGAAAAACTCCTTTAGCAAACTTTTATCTCCCTTGCCTTTGTGTTCTTCCACGGTATGACCCTCTTAGAGAACTTCTAAAGGAGAATGGTTGGATCTCCAAGTAGAAGGAAACCCTAAATCTCTAGTAGGAGAGAGAGAGGAAGAAGAGAGAGAGGAACTTTAGAGATAATTTTGTGTAGAGATCTCCAACCCTTACCTCTTATTTATAGTTTATGGCATACCTCCTCTTAGACCAAGATTAGAAGTCTCACTTCTATTCTTAGTAAGTGTCATACTCCTCCTTTCTTTAAGAGTTCTAATTGTTGGAAATAGGTGGGCCTGGTGGATAGGTTTTCAAAAAATTTGACCCACTTGACTCAGGGATCAAGTATCCAGAAGGCTATAGAACCCAATCCAAAATCCATGTCCTCATTCTCAACCATCATTATCAGTGAATAAACCTAGTTAGAAGATAGAGCAATAGCCAACAAGCATCCATAAAAATCTACAACATGCACGGAAGTAGATTATACCTTAGGAGCCCGGTTGTGCTCTAATGGAGAATTTGCATCTTTCTTTGATGATGAAACACTTTCACGTATTAAACAAGAGTCTCCAAGACCTTTTGAACTTCCACACTATGACCCGTATGTCAGATCTCTTTTCTCAAGAAGATGGTGGAATCTCCAAGAGAAAACTCTACTAGAAACTCCAAGGAACTAGAAGGGAACTAGAAGAGAAAGAGGAGAAGAAGAATTGTGCAACAACTTGCACAAAGGGATTTTGGGCATGAACCCCTAGGTGGGGATTTGCATTGGACGTCCAGCCTTATATTCTCCTATATTTATAGCCTACAAACCTCCTCTTATGACTCTCTTACTAATTGCATTAGAAGTCACACTTCCACACAAATTAGTAGCTTACTATTACCACTATTAAAAGTCTCACTTCAAATAGAAATAGTAACTTTCTAATTTCTTCCTTTTGGAGTTCAAGTAGAATTAGTAACTTTCTAATTCTTGGGCTAGCATGGGGACCACTAGGGATTCCTTAGAAAGCTGGCTCCAACTGGGACTCGCGACCTTATATTTCATGTGCAATCCGGGCCCACAGTTAATTACAAATAACATCACTATATAAATGCAATTGCACTCCAGTCTTACGAATAAATTACAATGAAGACCCTAAACTTCCCAATTACCACAAGTATGCCCCTCTATCATTATCCATGGATCAATTGGAATAAGTCTATCACATCCAATCTTATATCTGCATCTTATTATCCTTAAGCCCCAATTAATCACAGTGTTCATCAGTACCATCCAATTAACTCTTAATCGAGATGGGTGCGCACTTACTAATGACAAATCCATTAATTGGCACAAGGGGATAATATAGATAGAGTTCATCTTGACCATTGGATGTTCCCACAGTCCTACTACCACGTACCCAAGATACCGAGGTGTTGACCTACAGTTGGCCTCAATCATTAGTGACTCAAAGCAAATGAATAGATAAAAACTTGAGTTCATCAATGTCTCAGGATTGAGATCCTATTGCTAGGGAATTATGAGAGCAGTCCTTAAATCGAGACAGTATTCATAAGGTGCTTCTCATGGTCCTTCAATACATCCAATGTACCAGCACTATGATCCAGAATCTTACATTCTGATGATCGAAAAAAATCACACTATCTCATAGTGATCAAAGTGCTGCAACCTTAACAGATGAGATGCTCAGTCTCATCAATGGTTGTGAAGATATTTTTAAGTATAAAATTTGCGACACATATCTACCGTATGTGGATCTCATCCATATACATATATCACATCTAATATACTAATGGGACCCAGTTCATCTCTTGAACCATTATGTCATATGCATTGGTTATGTGCATTAAGTAATAAAATATCATTCATCTCATGAATGGAAAGCATGATTTTATTGATAAATAAATTAATTAATCAATTTATTATATCACCTGATGGATTGAGATCTCACAATCTAACACTAATGAGATTAATAACATTCCCTTATTAGGGCTAGCAAGGGGACCACTAGAGATTCCTTAGAATCCGGCTCTAACTAAGAATCTAGGCCCCACATCTCATCTGAACTCCGGACTCACAGTTCATTGCAAATAAGTCCACTAATTAAATGCAATTGTATTCCAGTCTTAGGAATAATTATAAGAAGACCCTAAACTTCCCAATTACTATAAGTAGGACCCTCCATCAATTAAATCCATGGATCTATTGGAATAAATCTGTCCAACCAAATTGGGTCCATCTCTTATTATCCTCGTGGCCCAATTAATCATGGCAATCATCAGTACCATCCAATTAACTTTTAATTGAGAAGGGCGCGCACTCACTAATGATAAAATCCATTAATTGGCACTAGGAAAAATTTATGAAGATAGATACTATCTTGAGAATTATATGTTCCCACAGCCCTACTACTACATATCGAAGACATTGAGGTGTTGACCTACAATTGGCCTCACTCATTGATCACTCAAAGTAAATATATAGTAGAAACTTGAGTCCATTAATCTCTCAGGATTAAGAGCCTATTATTTGGGAATTGTGAGAGCAGTCATTTAATTAAAGATGGATTTGTACAAGGTGCTACTCATGGTCCTTTAGTACATCTAATGTACCAGTACATGATCCAGAATCTTATACTCTGATGATCGAGACATATCACACTATCTCATAGTGATCACAGTATTGCAACCTTATCAGATGAGATGCTCAATCCCATCACTGGTTGTGAATCAATTTAAGTATAAGATTTGTGATCTATGTCTCCTGTATGTGGATCTCATCTAAACACATGGATCACATCTAATATACTTGTGGGCTCTAGTTCATTCTTGAACCATCAATGTCATTTTTGTATTGGTCATGCGCAAATTAAGATAGAAGAACATATCATTCATCTCATGAATAAAGCATGAAAATATAAATTAATTAATAAAACAAATCAATTATCGGGATTATCCACTGGATTGAGTTCATACAATCTAACAAGGGTATCGTCTTTATATGATTCTTATGGAGTTGTCTTTATTCATGGATTTATGCTTATCTTTCCGCTTATTGTTGCTCTTATGATCTTCTATTGTGTTCACTCTTTATAGATGCATATTATCTATTTGTTTGCATTTATTTATCTGTCACATTATACTGTAATCTGATGATGCTACATTTGGTGGTTGTTACTGGAGCCCCCATTGAGCAGGAATCTAATGATTATTGTAATTGGCCTCGATTCTCACACCCAAGATGTGGTTAGGATCCGACTAGATCTTGTGGGCATGACACCACAGCCAACTGTGCTATGCACACCGGACTATAGTATGCATTAATGAATGGATGCATGTATACACATTTACAAGGTGAGTGATATTCAAGCCATTACCATATCACAAAAGGAATTTGTCCAATTTAGCACAAGTCCTCTGTAAACAATTCGGATGCATTTATTACAAATTTATGCTGGTCACATGTAGTCTCCAGTAATATTCATGTATCTTATGTGTCTTACAAAATAAATCTCTTGGTGGTAAAGAACCCTTCCAGAAAAAATTCAATGCAAAACTCGCCTAACAATATCATAATAGTTATGTTTTTCGATCACTATGATGAGCAGATAGTTGTACATGCCTAGGGTATTTTGTATACGACAGATTCGTACTCTAGATTACACTGTGCTAAGTCTATTATAATTCGTAGAATCTTATTAGTTTTTATTTCACTTTTTGACATAAAAAAAACAACAGAAAAGGGTCATGAATAGTATCAGTATCATTTTTTTTGAGAGTCAGTAACGATGTCATTTATTTAAACCTATATCATAGGCAAAAGTAAATATATTATGTATGAAATCCTAAAATGTGAGATATGAAATTTCATGTTATCAATACTACAATTGAAGTTCAGAGTTGTATCATCCATCACCATGTGTATGCTTGCATTGCTACATATGGCCGTGTATCACAGGTTGCTCGGCATCATTGTATCAACTGATCCAAGGTTCACAAGTCTCAAATATGGTTTTATATAATAAAAAAATCACCGCAATCCTACGGTCCAGTTCATTCGGATGGATATAAAACCATGGGATCAGTCACTATCAAGAGATCAGGTCCCAGTTTTGTAGACCCCTGAGATGGATCATCAATGGGCCCCACGATCAGGTGCACACCTAAAAATTTGTCAAGGTATGTATAGGCCATAGATGTGTTGGACACTTGGACTACTCACGTATACACCCATACATCACACATAATGAAAGGCATGCAAACATATATATGCATGAACAAATACATGTAGCTCATGCTACAAATACCTCTATCCTCGCAACTAATCTGTATGTCTACTGGCAACTAACTTCTATTGGTATAGAATAATTTACATCTCCCATGGTCATGGTTATGAACCTTGTAATGTATTTAGACACAAATGTTCTGAGGTATAAACCCGCCTTCAGTAATTTTTCTATCCTATAGTAGGCTCCAACTCCTTCCTCTACTAAAGAAGGAAAGAGAGAGAGCCCCAAGAAAGATGTTTTTATTCTCCTCTTTTCTCTTATCCATTGACTGGAAATCATAAGCTTTTACTGGCACCCTAATTCCACTCACCTGGCTTGCTTGACTCTTTGATCTGGTTCTACATGTATGACATTTCCAATAAGCCATACAAGTAGAAAGAACTATGATGGACTAGAGGGGGTGAATTCAAGCCACAAAGTCTGGAAATAGCTGAGTTGCGAATTGCTTCCTGTTTTGAATATTGATGCTTTCATAGGCGTCGGCTGAGTGCGCAACTGATGGAGTGTTCATGCTGGCAAAATCATTTGCTTGATTGCCCATGTCAAGTCTCCTTCCCAAGGGTATGTTTTGGTTGGGAAGGTAAGTTTGCTGTGCTCTAGACAATGATAAATTTTCGCAGTGTGGGAGTCCAAGAGTGAGAGAAACTCCGCTTCCTGAGAACCTAGGCGCAAACTGCTCAGGATCAAACCTCCCCATTTCTCCAATTTGGTAGGCCCCAAATCCACCTTCTTGGCCAGCAGTGCCTGTGATTGAATAGTAGTCATCTCTGTTTGACCTTTCACCGCTAAACTTCATGTAGAACTCTTTGTCACTGTCCATATTATCAGATCTCAGGTCTGCTTCCATCGACGCAATGCTGTTCAAATTTTGCAATTCTACAGTCCGGGTTTTCTTTCGATTCCCTTGTAGAGTTCCTTCATTGTCACGGAAACTAGCCTGTGCAGAGGATGATCCCATGAGTGAGAAGCAAGCTTGGGGTTGAGCATTTCCAGTGCATGTTGATGCAGTGCTTGGTAAATTAGATAGTGGGTCATTGATATTCGTTGATTTAGCCTTGACATTATTGATCTGTTCTGTCCTAACAGGACTATTCTCTTGAGTAGTTGATGCCAACTCTCCACTGATTCCGCTCTTGCTTGCTTTACCATTTGAGCCATTTTCTTCTTCTTCCTTGGTTTCTTCCAAGTACATTTCTTCGATCATTGGCTTCCAAAGCCGAACTCGAGCATTTATGAACCAATTAGAGACCTGTACTAGACCATATCATGGGCTAATTTAAGTAGGCACTCAATTTGCTATTGTGAAGTGAAAGAGGGAAGGAGTTCTTATACCTGGCTTCTAGTAAGGCCAGTTTGCCTTGCAAGCATGACTTTATCAGAATCTTTAGGGTACCTGAAAGTTTGAAATTTCAATAGATCATCACATGTAAGAAATCCAGAATCAAAGAGGCTCAATAATCAATATTATTTGTATATTCAACAATGGATTTTAAAGCAAACATTTCAAATTTAAATTAGAGACTGGACTATATGTATTAATAGAGGGCAATAGGAATATGTTGCCATAAATGATATGAAGGGTTCTTTCGAGACTATGAAATGGGTTTTCACTGTCTAAATTTTTTTTTTCTTTTTGATAACGTAGGTTCCCAGCCCTTTGAACCAAAATAATTCTTACGCTCAGGAGAGAAAGCAGAGTAAAATTTTCCTGTGACCTCAGTGTGGTAGATCAGTTTCGAACCCACAATCTTCGGGTGCAAACCGTGGTCCTACGCCAACTTGGCTACCCCTCGGGCATATACCGTATTAACTAACAAAAATAAGAAGTAGAGAAAAAGGCCCAATGTAATGGGTTTTCAGTGTCTAAAAATAGCATATTCATGAAGTCTAGCCCCACTAGTTTGTTAGGGAACTAAAGCACGTGATGGGTTCCTTTGACAGTATATGCAATAGTCCTTTTTTTTCTGTTTTTACCCGGCCAAGGTGGTTGGAACTTGGAAGGCCGCACCTATTGTAAAAAAAACACCCAAAAATGGAACCCTGGATGAAAAAGAAAAGCAGAGTATGCAACCAACTGGTCAAGCGCTTGTTTTCAGTATAGTAGCCCTTGTTAGTGGGTAGAAAGCAAGTAATGAAGGGACTTCGTTCAGACTGCATTTCATTGGTTCATGCTGCCTAGTAACTTTCACTTTCACCAGGAAGTATAATTGAGGGGTACCTTCCTGCAATAAAGGTTCTATCTCATCATTACCCCGCATTTATATCATGGGGACCACTATACTTGATGAGAAGTAAATGACTAGCAATCGAGCTATCTTTTAGCCTCCATTTCGGAGGGGAGGGGTGAGAAAATTTGAGGGGGAAGGAAAATGAAGGGAAGGAGAGGAAAAATTAATTTTCCCTCCTCTTACTTGAAAAGTAAAAAAGTAGGGGAAGGAAAGTGAAAAAGTATAATTTTAATGACTATTTTACCCTTGCTTTTGAAAAAAGTTCAAATAAAGTAAAAGGGCAATATGGTCATTTCTTCCCTTTCTCCTCACTTTCCCCTCATTTTCCCCCCTGTTTTGGGGGGGGAGGATTTTTGAGGCAAAACCACCCCATTTTCCCTCCATTTCCCCCTCCCCCATTTTCCCTCCCCCCCTTCCCAAACACACCCTCAAAGCACTTTCCCTCCACTTTCCCCCCTTTTTTTCCTTCCCCCATTTTCTCCCCCTTCCGAAACAGACCCTTAGACCATAGATTATCGCCTGTGTTTGAGAGGAATTGGCAAAGCCAATCTTAGTAGTAAGGCCTATTTGGATGAGGAGAAATTGACAGTTTTCTCTGCCTTTTTTTATCCTCGTCCAAACAGACCTGTGTAATCATCTAGAGCCGCTCCTGTATGACTGGAGCCACAAAGCCATGGAATTAGTCTACATTCGTCCACACCTAGGTGCGTAACATTGAACTAGGGATATTTGGTATAAAAGATCAATATGATCACAAACTGTTCATCCATTGGGAACCACCATCTATGGACCTTTCCTTGGAATGATGAACCAGCCGTCAGATGCACCTCGCATCTGGTTTCGCCCGTAGTTGCCTAGTCAGCTAATAAGGCCTTTCGAATGGCCAATGCTTCATTGCAAACCATGTGCCAATAAAATTCTCTAAGTTTAGTCTTAGAGATCATTAGTAGGTTCCATCTAAGAGTCCAAGCCGCTCAAAGTTAAAAAGCACTTCATCCCCATGTATTAACACTAGTCTATATCCAAGTGTAATCAGAGTTCACCTCACCATAAGGTTGATTCCAGTAAAATATAGAATTTAACTTTTTCCTTATTTTTTTTTTTTTTTTTTTTGTAATGTGTTTTACTCGCAATTAATTTGATGATAGGTCACAGCGGAATTTGGCCCAAAATAAATGTAAAGAACAGATATTTTAAATGATTTTGATTTTAGACGTGAGCACCCCATAGCCAGGCAATGGACTTATGGACATTGTTTATCAAACTTGTGGAACACTAACTTCAAATCAGATGAATCAAATGAACCTACTCAATCCAACTTTTTAATCAAGCCAAGTCTCGAATTAAATGCAAATCACACTGCAATCCATCTATTTGTGATCATCAAAGGGCCTTAATGAGAGAGGAATCCACAGCGGGGCCCATCTGATGAATGGTCAAGATCAAGTGGGAGCATGCCAAATGCATGGAAAAGCAGAGAGAGAGAGAGAGAGAGAGAGAGAGGTTTGATTACGTACGGGTGCAGGAAGTGCTCAAAGAGCCATGCACGAAGAACAGAAACAGATCGCTCAGGCAGACCTCTCTGCGGCCTCCATGCATTGTGCTGCTGCATCATACTTAGCTGCTGAAGAGCTCTCCGTTGCCTAAGATGCTGGTCTACTAACTGAAGCCTCGAGGACCCCTCCATCTTCCCTCCTCCGAAGCAATCCTCTTCTCCCAAGCGCGTGCTCACTGCTCGAATCTGCCTTACAATGGTGTCTCTCAGGCACCTGAACTGCTTTGATATTGTCTTTAATGCGAGAACCGTGTATGTCTTTGCCGATCCAATTCCAACCGTGGCTTCGAATGCGGAGATCACCATCTGCATCTGCTGGTGGTATTGTCTGTACCTTTGTTCCACCTTCAATTCCGGAAGATAGATGCATAAGCAAGGAAGATGGCATGAACATAACCCAAAAGGCCTCAGCTTTGATAGGAAACTCTGTTATATTGGATATGGGGGTGTTTGGAATTTGGATATGAGAATTCAGTTTTCTAAGTGTCTGTTTTCTTTTTCCCACTCAGATAATTATCTGTCATGGGCAAAAATACTGCTGCTCTCCTATTTTTTGGTGGGCCTTTGTGTTTATACATAAAAGCAGAATTTAAATTTTAAACACTCTTTTAAAGAAGAAACCCACTTAAATCCCAAGATTTCCTTATAGAATTCAACAAAAATTCACAGTTTTTGAAAAGAGTGTGATGTTTCCTTTGATGGGGTCTTTATGTTCATACAGTAAAACAACTCAAAGTCTGGGTTTTTCAGGAAAACCGATATTGGAAATTCCAAATTTTGTGGGTTTTTCTCGTGGATTTCTGCTCAAAGGTAAGACCCAACTCAAATTCCCAAATCAAATAGATTAAAATTGATGGGTTCTGTTTCAACTGTCGTCTCAAATTTAAATGCAGCACCCATTCTTCTTCTGTTTTTAAATTTTCTAGTCAATTGTTCTTGAAAGGATCATACCTCATCAAGCATGTTAATGAGCTTTGCCTTCTTCATCTGAATCTCCTGCCTTTCTGCTGTTGTGAGTTCTGCCGCAGTTTTTCCATTGACTTCACCCCCACCTGAAGCTTCCATCAATGGAGAGTCTCTGTTTGGCTTCATCTGCCCTTTAATCCCCTTTGATGCATCATCACTTTTAAAGCCATTTCCAACATTCACAACCTCATCAAGCAGCTGCTGAGCTGCCTTCAAGTATTTGGAACCAGTCAAAACGCTCTGCAAACTTGAAATTCCATTCGAAACTGCCGACACCGAGGAAGATGACCCCGAAATTCGCATATCATCGCCACCTCCGGGAGATATCTCCGCCGGCGCGATGTCTGTTTCCGACCGGTATGCGCCATAAGCTGGCTTCTGTGGGGAGAGGCTCAAAGACAGCCCTCGCTGAGATGGCACCACCAGCTGCGGCCCATCCGATAATCGCCTGAGACCCAACTGTGATGCCATGTCAGCGATGACCCCGCCATCACCTGCAGCTGTGCTAGCAGTCTGGTGGGTGTTTTGAGCTGTCGCCACAACCATAGATGGATTGGTCGGTGTCCATAGATTGTAGCTGAGCGATGGACGGTTAGGATCTTGCGATGCAGCCCGCTGCGCCTGGACCGGTATTCCGACTAATTGCTGATTTTGTCTGGTTGGGTGGGGGAGACTTCCCTGATTGAGCTGGTGTCCAGCAGAATTCAAATAGATCATGTTAGTGGACGGCGTCTCCGTCCCACTGGAGTAGCCGGGATAGCCCGGATTCATCAAGTAGAGTGTCTGTAGACCATCGGATTGCATCTCAGTAGCTCCAAAGTAGCTAGCCATGAAATTGAATTCTAGTACTTCAACAGATTCCTCAGAAGCTCTTATGTTCTAGAAGATAAACACAAGCTTTCCTTGATTCATATAGATGCTTGTCTTCTTTAACAGTCAATTCAAATATTGAGGCCTTAGTCTCAACTCTCAACCCATTTCTTCTACTCCTTCAAATCACCGACAGAGAAATTCACCAATCCTCAATACCAAGAGACCGATATCCAATAGTTTCAGTCCCTTAGAAGACTCCTGAAAGAAAGAAAGAGATAAGAAGCCAGTCATGAATCTGTGAAACACCAAAATAGAATTCCAATTGGAATCCATGATTGGCAATTAGCCCAACACAGCAACCAGCAATAACACTGTCAAAAAAAAAACAGCAAACCTTTTGAGCTATCAGAACTAAGAATTCAATTGAAAACTTTGATTCTCAATCAGTTTGGGTTCAGGAAAAGAATCCATATCTTCTTTATTTTCTCCTCTATATTGAAAAGCATGTTATTATATGTTTTTATGATAGTAGTAGTACCTGAGTGGTGTAGATCCATGTGCATGTGCTCCATCGTCAGTTTTGAAGGAGATACTACTAACAGTGACCCAGAACCAATGTAAGAATTCCTGAAAGATAAGCTCGGGGACATACAATTGTGGCTAAAATCACAACAACGACAGAAGGCTGTCTATGTCCATTCCAGTGATCTCAGAGACACCACTGACCAACCTCACCCTTGTCAGTCAGTTTCTGCAATTCTCTCCAACTGAAAAGGGAAATAAATAAAGGCATGGGTTAAAAAAGACAGAAAAAAAAATACCCATCTTTCATTACAATTATCCTAACACCTTGCTTCTTTTTTCTCCCTCCCTCCCTCCCTCCTATTTTCTTTGGAGAGAGAGAGAGAGAGAGAGAGAGAGATTTATCTCTGTAAAAGGGGTTTGGGAAGTACCTGCCAATATATCAAAAGAAACTGAGTTCAGTGATTTGACCCTCGTTTGGCCATCATTAGATGGAGGGACGCTTCATGAGGAGAAGAACAAATGTGAGAGAGAGAGAGAGAGAGATGGTAAAACTTCAAGCGTCAGAAGAAACAAAGAGCTGAAAGACGAGGAAACGTCTATTTCTTCACTGGTGTATTGATATTTTTAGCTCCCCGTTTTTTTTTTTATATTATTCTTCTCTCTTTTGCGGTTGGATGCTGGAGTGCCAAGATAAAGCAAATCCAAAGCTAACCACCACCACAACACCGGCAGTACATAAAAAAGAAATATTAGTCATATACACCCTATTTATGTGTGTTTAAACCAACAAAGGCTTTGTGGCAACTTGTCCACCTTACGTGTGGCAAATATTGCACAATCAAGAAAGTGTGGTCCCCCAGTAAAGTATTTTGCAAATCATCTTTTGGGGTCATTATTCTCCATGAATTGACACTCATCTCAATTCTCAAATCATCTTTTGGGTTCATTATTTTCCATGAATTCTCAAATCAACTTCCATCTTACGCTGCAATTGCTTTAACATGGTTAAAATTATCAAGGGATGGTCTGCATATAATCAATACGCGGACTACTCCAATATGCTCAGGACCCTATCCCATCCATCCAATTCGATGGACAAAAGCAGGTAATCAGATTGGGACAATAATTATGATTCTCATGATGCATATGAATGATTAAGATTCGTGTGGGATTAATCCATTGTAGATTCCTAGAGATTTTTAGCATGTGCAAGATGAAGATAGAAAGATAGAATATTCAAAATTTGAAGATGATAAACATACTAAAAAAAATGTTTTTTCTTTATAAAGGATAAGTGTATATTTCCAAAAAATAATGCAGCGTACAATCAATAAGAAGGCAAAATCTCTCCCTCACTTGAAGCAAAAAAAAAAAAAATTTGTTTATATGTAATTTAACCAGTTTTTATGAAAAACTCCAAAAAAGGTGAAAGTTGCAGTCAGCCATGGACCTACTTACCTATGTAAACACTGGTGGCTATAGTTTTTGAATGGTTTGAATTTTTGGTAAAGTGGCTTATGATATAATATGAATTTGATTGGATCTCACCTTTTTTTTTTTTTTGGGTAGAATTTGATTGGATCATACTTGACCACAGATCCAACTTAAATAATCATTCTCATATTTGTATTGTGCAATAATACCACATGTTTACATTACATAGTGGACCCTGCTCCAGAAATAGTACATGGGAGTGTACTAGTTGTCAGCCATTAAACATGTACCCCAGATGTGAAGCATCCAAAACCCCACAGCCAAGTAATTTCTAACCGTCCGATTTTCTATGTTGATTTGACACTTCCCTTGCCATGTTCATGATATTTGAACTGCTGAGATATTCTTCCTTTCTTTATTTCTAATAGGGCCATCAAAATGGGATCTGGGCTCACAACAAAGATAACTTGGTTGTGGCAGGTCCACCATTCACATCCTGCTTTCCATCTCTCTCCTCTGTTTTGACTCCTCCAGGTGTCCACAGTTCCTTTAAACACAGGAAACCACTATTCCAAGAAAAACAAAGGTTTTGATCTTTTTCATATTTGCAACACCATGATTCTTAGACATTTAAGAAAAAATAAAGAGGGAGATAAGGAATTGACTGATTGAGAGAGGGGGAGAGGAACCTGATCAAATAATAAAAATGCCCCTTGACACCTTTTTTAATAGAACTGTGTTCTGTTACTTTGTGTATAGGGATTGGGCCCTCCTTATTCTTGCTATTCTTGCAGAATCAGCCTTTTCCTTGAAAGAAAATGACACAACTAGCATTTTCAAGAAAAAGGTGTGGACATTTGTACATCTTTCTTAAAGTGTTTCAAGCACTCCCCTGTAACTAATTTGGGAGTGCAACTTGGGGCGGATCGAATATTAAAATACATGAACTAATCCAACTAAAAGAAGAATTTGGTTTGAATTTGTTTGAATTTATACTTAATTTCGGGCTGGGATTTAAAAGCACACGCAATTCTAGGTTGAGTCTTCCCATTAGTGCCCAGATTAGATGTGGCATCAGCATTGAAGAACATATCACCTATTTGATAGTTGGAAGATTATTAGGTTTTGATGTAGGGACATCCATATCTCACCTATTTGATAGACATGAGGACCACCTTAATTTGGTCGATAGAGAGATTTACATATGCATATAGCATTTGTCCAAATCTCACACCAGTTGCAGTTATTTATATGTTGAATTCTTGTCACATCTTAGAATTCATTTCTCTAAAAATTTTAGATCCTCGAGATTTATACGTTCTTAAAGTTTTATTTAAAGAGCTTAAGTGTGAATAATAAGAGGTGAAAGGTGACAGATATAAGGTTGGAATGTAGATGGACATTGACTTTCCTATGTATTAAATTACTAGGGTAATAGCTGAGTATTCATTTTCCATTTATTCTTGATTTGCATTCCATTAAAGAGAATGTTATTTGATTATCTTTTTTGTATATTCACCTTGTGTTCTTATTTTTAACCACTTATGACATGAATTTTATATATTCAATTCCTATACATGCTAATACAAACAAGCAGATGCTTGAGTTTACAAATCAGATCTAATTTGAGTCACTAGACTCCACCCAATTTCACTCAAATAAGAAATTTATGGTTTGGGTTATCATCAGGTCAGGTCAATTTTGAGTTCAGTTTCTCCTGCATTCAATTCTAGCTGGGCTTCAATTTAGCTTGAACCTGGTACATGTATGCAACCCACTTTAAGAGCAGGTATATGGACTTGTTTGTCCGCCAAGAGGATTGCATGCGCTAGGAAGCTTTCCCCATAAAGGAGAAGTGTCCTGCATTCCTACTCTCATAAGAAATAAAAATCCTCCTTATTGAGAAAAATTTGTCCATTTCTTTTCTTATCCAAGAAATTTGTGTCAAACCAAGTAATCAAATGATAGGTTGCATGAAAAATAGAACAACTTTTCACTTATGATGGAATTCTCTTGTCACACAAATGTATCCTTGTTATAAGATATGGATCTTGGGTGGGGATGCCCACAAATGTATCTTTATTATAAGATATGGATCTTGGGTGGATGCCCACTTAAGATGAGTTATAGTTAGAATTAGGGTTCCTCTCTTATGAGGTTAATTTGCCTATAAATAGGCTTCTCCCCTTGTATTGTATATACATTAATGAGATAAGAAATGCTCTCTCTTCCCCCTCCTGATATTATTTTTCTTGTTTCTTTTTCTTTTCTAACACGTTATCGGCACGATTATCTTTGGTTTGCATAGGGTGAGGAAAAAAATAAAAGAGAAAACTATTGGTTGGAAAGAAGAAAAAAAAAACCAAAGTTTCTTTTTTATCCCATCTGTTCGTTGCGGGCAGCAACTGCTTCTCTCGATTTGTGCATGTTACAAACCTTGACTTTGGTTTTTCTAACACATTTTTTGTTACAAACCTCGACTTGCGTGCGTGAACATCATTGAAAACAAAGTGCTTGGTTTTCTGCCACGGTTTGCTTCCTGCATACGATGAGAAGTACCTTGGCTTGGTTTGCTTCGATCCTCTGCGTACGTTGAGAAGGACGCACCTCGGTTTGCTTCTTGCTTTGGTTTGCATAACTTCCTCATCCGACTTTCGATCAACAAATGGTTTGATTCTAAAGATTCGTGGCAATGAACATTACCTAATAAACACAACAGATCAGAATCTCAAAGGTCAAAAATTTGTTTTTATGAACTGCGATTACGGTAAGTGGTATCTAATCTATTAGAATGCATAGAATTAATTTGTGATACTTATTTACTACAATTATAGTGTTTGGTTAAATTTACATTTATTTATACTATGAATGGATAACAAAATAGAACCAGAAGTTCTAAATCTGAACCTGAAATTCACTGATCTATGGACCAGCAGTTCTAGAAGTTGGAATACTTATACAAACCTGTAGATTCATATCCATAAATCAAAATTTGGAGTTTTTTTGTTCAAATCCAAATAAATTATAAGGCCATGAAATTAAACATAAAAATGTGACAGAACCAGAAGTTCTGATCATTTGTTAGAAACAGAAGTTCTACCTGAACATTTGACAGAACCTGAAGTTCTAATCTCATGTGTTATGAACCTGAAGTTCTAAATCAAGCCTGAAGTCTTGACAGAACCAGCAATTCTGATTCTCAAAGTTATGAACTGAAGTTCTAAATCAAGCCTGAAGTCTGGGCAGAATCAACAGTTCTGATTCTCAAAGTTGAGAACCTGATGTTCCAACTTTTCATTGGCCAACTTATTTGTCTATGCTTACCAGTTCTAATTTCATGTTTTGTGAACCCAAAGTTTTAATTCAAGCAGAACCAGTCGTTCTGATTCTTAAAGTTGAGAACCTGATGTTCCAACTTTTCATTGACCGACCTATCCCACATGATCAATCAAGCCCAGGGATCCAAAGAAGGACCATGGGCGACCTTATTGTTAGGGTTTTTGTAGATTGCAATTTGATGGATGCATAATCATTCAAGCATCATTTGATTTACTCACTTATGCATTGTTTTATATAAACTTGAAATCTTGATTTATTCATGCATTGGTTTTAAGATTAGTAAAAGTTTCTATTTATGCATGATTTGTTTTTAAAACTTGGATGCATTAGTTTTTGGAAAAAGTTTTAGAAATCAAGCTAGCCTATGGTTTTAAAGTTTTCATAAACTTTTTAGGCTTTTTATGTCATGTTTTAAAAATCATTAGAATCTTTAAAACATGTTTTCCAAGCTTGATTTAGTGGCCAAAAGGTCCCCCAAAGAAATACCTTTAAAATGTGAAAAGTTGAATTTTTGCAAAAAAAGGGGGTGGCCCAGCAGTGTCGCCGGTCGACCGGCGCAGAGGTCCCGGTCGACCGGGAACACTGCAAGGCAAAAATTTGGCCTGGCGCACCAACGGTCAGAAATCCGACCGTTGTGTGATCCCGGTCGACCGAGACCTGTTTGCCGGTCGACCGAGGACTAGCCGTTGGCAACTTTTTGCTATAAATATGAGTTCTTTCCCTTGCCAAAAGTTGGGAATTTTTAACCCCTCCTTGAGAGGATTTGAGGCATATCAAAAGGGAAAAGAACCAAGGGATGAAGGGGATGATTAGGAAAGCTAAAGCTTGGATTAATGAAGTTAAACCACCAAGTAGGCTCTTCCTTCCTTAATCATATGTTTTCATGCTTTTGTTTTATTTTTGGTAAATCATTTCTAGCATGTTAAACTATGTTTGTGTTGTGTCCTTAACATGTGTTATGTTTTGAGTTGATTTATTGTTTTGGATACAACACCATATGATTCAATCCAAGTAGTACTTAACTTTGGTAAATCTAAGTAGATCATGTTAATAGAAAAATCTTTGAAATCATATGTAACATGATCCATATACTTGGTTGAATCTTTGGTTGTTGTTTTCCATCATAAGAACATCTCTTTCAAAACTAACTTATGTTTTGGATTCAACTTCTTTACAAATCATATGTTTTCATGTTTTGTTTTATCATTGGTAAATCTTAGTAACATGTTAACCTATGATGTGTTGTATCCTTAGCATGTGTTATATTTTGAATAGATCTATTGTTTTGGATACATCACCATTGATTCATCAAAGTAGTACTTTATCTTTGGTAAATCTAAGTAGATCATGTTAATGAAATATGTAACATGATTCATATACTTTGTTGAATCATTGGTTGTTGTTTTTCCATCATAAGAAAATCTCTCTCAAATGTATCTTATGTTTTGGATCCAACATCATTACAAATCATATGTGTATTATTGTTTTAAAGTTTCACAACTTGCCTTACTTTGATTGGTAAATCATTTTCAAGTTGTCCTTATAATTACATATGATTTGTCCCCTCTTTTCAATCAAATCTATTTTTATGTTTTGAGCTTCATGTTGATTTGATTGACATCCCTATGCATCACATGTTTAGAGCTAATCCATTTCATACAACTTGTGTAACTTTGATATCATTAACAAGTTGTTACTTTTAACATGTGATTGCATTCTACCCTCAATCATAAATGTTTTTGAGCTAAAACTTTCAAAAGCCTTAGGCTTACATTTATGAGCTTTCATTTTAAAAATGATTGAGGACATCACACACACACCTCATGTACCTTCATCTTTGCATTCATAGTGTGTGTGTGTAGTTGTTATTCACTTCCATATCCGCCTATTTTAGAGGCAAATGTAATGAGCTAAAATGAATCTCCATCTAGTGTATTAAAGACACAACTTAGTGAGATAACCAACCATGTGGTTGAAGAGGTTATTGCTTAGCCTATAAAAGCATAGTGTATAGGTTGATGTTAAGCCTTGAAAAACATCAATGTAAAGGTTATTGCTTAGCCTTGGAAAGCATATTGTAAAGGTTATTGCTTAGCCTATTGAAAAGCATAAATAGTGGAAATCCGGTGGGGTGTTGATTCACAAGCCGGTAGTGGATGTAGGCATTGAGGCCGAACCACTATAAATACTTGTGTGATGGTGTTTGCTTTGTGGTGATTATTTTGTTAGCTTCCGCATCTTGTATGATAAATCATCACATGTGACTAGTTTGTTTTAAAGAAGTTAAAATTGTTAAAATTGGTCATAGTTGTAGCACACCCTATTCACCCCCCCCCTCTAGGGTTCGGATCCCCATGGACTTACAAGTGGTATCAGAGCGGGTTACTCCATTTTAGGGCTTAACAACCCGGAGTTGATCCTTGCTAGATTTGGACCCTAGTGTTGTGATTTATTGCATATCTTTTTAAAGATTTCCACTATGTTTGAAATTGATATTTCCCTAGCCTCATTGCACCACTCTAAGACTTTTCCAAGTTATATCTTCTAGAGTTGGTGAGTCCTCATAGTGATCTCTCAAGGACATCCTTTTCAAGACCTTAGGTGTATTTTCAAAGGTAGACTATTTGAGTAACCTTAAGGCCTTGATACCCCTAGACCAACCTATGCTTTTTAGTTATATCTTTTTGTTGGTCATGTTACATTTGCATTTTGTTTCTTTATAGTCACATCTTTTAAAATGCAATGTTTCCTTGTGATCATTTGATTTTGTCTTCATGAACTTTTATAGTTATATCTCATGGTTTTCAAAATCCTTTGATTGCAACCTTTTCATGATAGATTTGCATTCTGATCATATAGTTATATCTCTTGTAGTGCATATCTATTCATGATCAATTGATTGTGATTACAAATGCTTTCATAGCTAGTTTTTCATGATCAATTGATGTTGGAAAATCATTTGATGTTTGTCATAGTTATATCCTTTTTGGAAATCAAATGATTTGAAGCAACTTTAGTTTTCCATTGATTTACAAAGTTATATCTTTTGATATGGAAAATTTGTGAGTGTCTATTGTTTTTACAAATTGAAAACTTTACAATAGTACACTTCTTGTTTTTCAAAATCACTTGCTCTTAATTCTATAAATGATTCTTTGTTGGAATTTCATACATTGAAGTGATTTGAAAAACTTTGGAAAATGTTCTAAGCTTTATTAGTTATATTTCTAGAAGCATTTTCCTTGAATTTATTTCCTTGTGCCTAACTATGATTATATCATTTGGAAGGGAATAATTTTTACAAACAATTTGCATCTTTGCTCATTTAGTTATATTTCATTTATGCAAATTGATTTTGATGTCTTACATTGCTTGGTTGGATATGGTTTCATTGATTTGCATGTTTGTGCCTATTTTGGTATATGTTTTCACTAATGCAAATTGATGAGTGTTTATGTGCTTTATAGTAAAATCTTGTATTTGAGCTTTTTATGTACATATGTGATTTTATGTGCTAAGTTCATTTGGTATAAACCTCATATCCATTGTTCATTGCTTTGTAAGCTTAGTGCATTTGCTAAGAGTGGAGATGTTACATGATAGCTTAATGAATCATTTTAGATGAATTGGAATTAAACCATTGTTCTTAATAGGTATATCCATTGATGTGGTCCATCTTCATCTTTATGTGATCCATGATGTCTCTCTAACTTCATACCTTCTTGTGCTCACATAGTTATATGATTTTTGATGATTGGTATGAGTTAGATCTTGAGTGTTGATTGATCCTCTCTATGCAAATGTCAAATTGTTCTATGTATGGTTGTGGTATTTATTATATTTGTAGAAACCATACTAGAACTCAAATCCATCCTCTATGCTTTATAGTCATTTCTATTTGGATGGTTATGATGTTGATTCATGTGTATTTTCTAAGTGTTTTCATTCTTATACATGTTTCAACTTCATAGTAGTGATCTTGATCATATGAAACTCTTTGAAATCCATTCCTCATATTTCTATGTGTTTGATGGATAACTTAGATGTTGAATTCATATGATTTAGTCACTTTACAAATTGCATGCATTACCTAGTAATATCTTTTTGCATTGCAATTTATCTTGTTCATCACTATGCTTATTAGTTATATCTTTAAAAGTGATGAATATGCATTTATGATGCTTGATGGAAGTTTGTCACTTTCTTGCTCTTTATCATGTTATCAAATTCATTTGGATTCAATTGGTATATTGTTTGATTGATTTGATTTCTTGTGAATGTGATAAACCTTGTGTGCATTGGATTGAACTTGATAAGTAATATGATTGTTCCATGTCACACACCATTAGCATCATAATGCTCATGTTGCCACCTCTTTTGCTCATATAGGTATATCTCATGACCACCATGTTTATGTGTTCATAATATTGGTTGGTTATTAGTTGAGGTTGGCTTCATGTTTGAATTTCATTTCACTCATTTTGCACATTAATAGTCAAATTTATTGTTTGAATGAAATGATTTCAAAACCTTCATAGCATATGCTTTCCATAGTTAGATTATTTGATGCTATGATTAATAAACCCCATTGCATCATGGATAGCTCTAATTTGGATTTTTCCTAATAGGTATATTTCTAAATCCATTTTAGAGTGATTGATTTATTAAGTCATATCCTAAATCTCAATTGGTATTCCTTGGTTGTCCAATTGATATCCATGATTGCTTTTCCCTTAGACCTTGCTTTCTTTTGGTAATTTGATCAAATTGTGCTTCATAGTTAAATGAATCTAATCCTTTCCTTGAAGTTGACCCTCATTGGTAAAACCATCTTCTTCTTACATCTAATAGTTAAATCTTTGTCAATATGTTGACAAAAGAAGAGTATGGATTGAGGGGGAGTGTAAACCTTCATAGGAAGTATTAGTTTTGATCAAATTGACCCTTGGATTGCCTTTAAGCCCTTAGAGACTACTACCACTCATGATAGCCTGTTATGTATTTCATTTTCGATTTCATTTGTTAACAGGTGCTTCTAAAGGTATTTTCCTTATTTCATGTGTGTAGGTACCTTTGCAATTTAATGTCAAAGGGGGAGAGAGAGTTCAAGTACTCAAAGATCTCCTACTCTTCAAAGGGGGAGAGAGCATTCAAGGGAGAGAGAGGCATGGTCAAAGGGGGAGAGCAAATAGAAGAAAGGAAGCTTGGAAGCTAAAGAAGATGCTTGGCTAAAGAAGAGAAAGCTTGAAGAATGATCAAGCACCAAGCATCATGAAGATTGAAGCCCAAGAGCCCAAGCTATGAGAAGAAGCATCCAAGAAGATTTCAAGCCTTGTCCAGCTGAGGGGGAGCTGAAGACTAAGTGTGCTTATTCAGTGGTGAGTGTGTTTGCCATCAAATTGCAAAGGGGGAGATTGTTAGGGTTTTTGTAGATTGCAATTTGATGGATGCATAATCATTCAAGCATCATTTGATTTACTCACTTATGCATTGTTTTATATAAACTTGAAATCTTGATTTATTCATGCATTGGTTTTAAGATTAGTAAAAGTTTCTATTTATGCATGATTTGTTTTTAAAACTTGGATGCATTAGTTTTTGGAAAAAGTTTTAGAAATCAAGCTAGCCTATGGTTTTAAAGTTTTCATAAACTTTTTAGGCTTTTTATGTCATGTTTTAAAAATCATTAGAATCTTTAAAACATGTTTTCCAAGCTTGATTTAGTGGCCAAAAGGTCCCCCAAAGAAATACCTTTAAAATGTGAAAAGTTGAATTTTTGCAAAAAAAGGGGGTGGCCCAGCAGTGTCGCCGGTCGACCGGCGCAGAGGTCCCGGTCGACCGGGAACACTGCAAGGCAAAAATTTGGCCTGGCGCACCAACGGTCAGAAATCCGACCGTTGTGTGATCCCGGTCGACCGAGACCTGTTTGCCGGTCGACCGAGGACTAGCCGTTGGCAACTTTTTGCTATAAATATGAGTTCTTTCCCTTGCCAAAAGTTGGGAATTTTTAACCCCTCCTTGAGAGGATTTGAGGCATATCAAAAGGGAAAAGAACCAAGGGATGAAGGGGATGATTAGGAAAGCTAAAGCTTGGATTAATGAAGTTAAACCACCAAGTAGGCTCTTCCTTCCTTAATCATATGTTTTCATGCTTTTGTTTTATTTTTGGTAAATCATTTCTAGCATGTTAAACTATGTTTGTGTTGTGTCCTTAACATGTGTTATGTTTTGAGTTGATTTATTGTTTTGGATACAACACCATATGATTCAATCCAAGTAGTACTTAACTTTGGTAAATCTAAGTAGATCATGTTAATAGAAAAATCTTTGAAATCATATGTAACATGATCCATATACTTGGTTGAATCTTTGGTTGTTGTTTTCCATCATAAGAACATCTCTTTCAAAACTAACTTATGTTTTGGATTCAACTTCTTTACAAATCATATGTTTTCATGTTTTGTTTTATCATTGGTAAATCTTAGTAACATGTTAACCTATGATGTGTTGTATCCTTAGCATGTGTTATATTTTGAATAGATCTATTGTTTTGGATACATCACCATTGATTCATCAAAGTAGTACTTTATCTTTGGTAAATCTAAGTAGATCATGTTAATGAAATATGTAACATGATTCATATACTTTGTTGAATCATTGGTTGTTGTTTTTCCATCATAAGAAAATCTCTCTCAAATGTATCTTATGTTTTGGATCCAACATCATTACAAATCATATGTGTATTATTGTTTTAAAGTTTCACAACTTGCCTTACTTTGATTGGTAAATCATTTTCAAGTTGTCCTTATAATTACATATGATTTGTCCCCTCTTTTCAATCAAATCTATTTTTATGTTTTGAGCTTCATGTTGATTTGATTGACATCCCTATGCATCACATGTTTAGAGCTAATCCATTTCATACAACTTGTGTAACTTTGATATCATTAACAAGTTGTTACTTTTAACATGTGATTGCATTCTACCCTCAATCATAAATGTTTTTGAGCTAAAACTTTCAAAAGCCTTAGGCTTACATTTATGAGCTTTCATTTTAAAAATGATTGAGGACATCACACACACACCTCATGTACCTTCATCTTTGCATTCATAGTGTGTGTGTGTAGTTGTTATTCACTTCCATATCCGCCTATTTTAGAGGCAAATGTAATGAGCTAAAATGAATCTCCATCTAGTGTATTAAAGACACAACTTAGTGAGATAACCAACCATGTGGTTGAAGAGGTTATTGCTTAGCCTATAAAAGCATAGTGTATAGGTTGATGTTAAGCCTTGAAAAACATCAATGTAAAGGTTATTGCTTAGCCTTGGAAAGCATATTGTAAAGGTTATTGCTTAGCCTATTGAAAAGCATAAATAGTGGAAATCCGGTGGGGTGTTGATTCACAAGCCGGTAGTGGATGTAGGCATTGAGGCCGAACCACTATAAATACTTGTGTGATGGTGTTTGCTTTGTGGTGATTATTTTGTTAGCTTCCGCATCTTGTATGATAAATCATCACATGTGACTAGTTTGTTTTAAAGAAGTTAAAATTGTTAAAATTGGTCATAGTTGTAGCACACCCTATTCACCCCCCCCTCTAGGGTTCGGATCCCCATGGACTTACACTTATGGGTGCTAGACTCACATGGAACGGATTTGGAGGCGTGAGTCCTGTCGGCAATGTCGATCAACCCAAAATCTTGGCCTAATAACTATAAATCCACTCACTGATGGTGGATGATGATGGAATTGTTCCAACTTTTCATTAGCCAACCTTTGAATAATGAGGCATTTATATGGGGAGCACCCCTTGGCATGGTCTAGAAGACCAATAATTATTTGAACTTTCACAAACTTGATTTTTAGTTCATTTGATATGCATGTTTCTTAAACTTTTCCTTTATGATGGGGATCTTTATTTTTCATTAATGTCATTGTTTATGGTGAATGGTTTAATTATTTCAGTTTTATCATGTGATTGTATAGTTATATTGATTTATTATTTAATGTATGAATCATGGACCTGAGGACAATCTATGTTTAGCAGATAGTGCCATAACACATACCATTCTGAAAAATCAGAATTTTTTCTCTGAATTGTTGTTCATTCCACGAAAGGTATTCACCATAGCTGGACCTGTGCAAATAATTAAAGGCTCCGGAAGAGCCCATATGATGAGACAATATTCCCGTCGTTAGGGGGAGATAAGATGGTTCCTGAAAAATGTATTGTTCCTGTAGAATAACCCGTTCGTGAAGAATGGTGAGAATTAACATGGAATACTTCCACTCTGTCTCATTTGGATCCACGAACTTCGCAATGTGAGAATGAAGTACGGAGAATTGTGCACTTGCAAGAAATTACAAATAGATTACCTGATACATTTAACGATGCAGCAAAAGTGACGAAGTCACATGTGCCAATTATGAATGCACCTGCCAGGATTAACATCCCTGTAGGACGAAGTTAAAATACGGCAGCAAAAGAATCTACGATACACCAGAAGTGTGGCGGACTTATAGGTTTAAAGGATTCAGCTCCGCGGAAAAAGGAGAAATGAACAATCATAATCATGTCCTCCCGAAGAGGCACGTAGCCCTCCTGAAGAGACTCCTCCCGAAGAGGCACATACCCCTCCTGAAGAGGTTCATCTTGAAGAGGCACAAAACGCTCCCGAAGAGGTTCCTCCCGAAGAGGCACGTAAATGCTCTTGAAGAGGTTCCTCTCATAGAGGCACAAAACGCTCCTGAAGAGGTTCCTCCCGAAGAGGCAAGTAACACTCCTGAAGAGGCACATAATGCTCCTGAAAAGGTTATGGCAAAGTCTATTCTCTTTAGAATAATGGAAGTCCCTGGTGAGACTTTGGAAGCCCTTAAAGAGGCACCGGTATCGGAAAATGAAGAGATCTCTATACTTTACAATTATTCAAAAGCGAGATGGAATAGAAATGGGATTATCATCGATGACGCATTTATATATGCGGTAGCTACACACATATCAAAGAAAAATTATGATGATGCTTGGGACACACAACCACGTTCTACGAATGAATGTCGACAAAGAAATGATTGGCCAAAATGGGAAAGTGTCATCAAAGCAGAGTTAAAGTCTCTTAACAAACGTGGTGTGTTCGGACCTATAGTCCAAACCCCAAAAGATGTTAATCATGCAGGTTACAAGTAGGTGTTTGTAAGAAAATGGAATGAAATGAATGAAATTACCAAATATAAGGCACGATTAGTGGCATAAGGTTTCCTACAAAAATCTGGGATTGATTATGAGGATACATACTCCCTTGTCATAGATACAATAACTTTAAGATATCTGATAAGTTTAACAGTTTCTCAAAATCTAGAAATGAGACTCATGGATGTTGAAACTGCTTACTTGTATGGGGACCTAGACATAGAAATTCACAGGAAAATCCCGGAAGGATTTCCTTTGCCTGAAGCAAAGTCAAGGAGTATGTACTCAATCCAATTAAAGCAATCATTGTACGGCTTGAAGTAATCCGGAAGAATGTGGTACAGTTGTCTTAGTGAATACTTGTCTAAAAGGGGGTATGAAAACAATCCCAATTGCCCATGTCTATTTATGAAGAAATTCTTGAAGGTATTTGCAATATTAGCAGTTTATGTGGATGACATAAATTTGATAGGGACTCCAGAAGAGCTTGAAGAAACTGTTGATTATTTAAAGAAAGAATTTGAGACCTTGGAAAAATGAGATTCTGTCTCGGATTGTAAATCGAGAGAAATTCTAATGTGATGTTGGTCCATCAATCTAATTATACCGAGAATGTTTTAAAACAATTTGGTATGGACAAGGCACACCCATTAAGCACTCCCATGGTCGTTCGGTTGCTAGATATGAAAAAAGATCCATACCATCCCATCGGGAAAAATAAAAAGGTATTGGGTCCCGAAGTACCATACTTAAGTACCATTGGAGTTCCGATGTACTTAGCACAATGCACTAGACCGGATATTGCCTTTTCTATTAATCTACTTGCTAGATATAGCTCCGCACCAACTCAAAGGCACTTGATTGGTATCAAACACATCCTACGATACTTGCGTGGAACAACTAATTTATGAATATTTTATTCTTACGATCATAAAAATTCCAGTTTTGTAGGATATGCAAATTCAGGTTATCTCTCTGATCCTCATAGGGGTCGATCACAAACATGTTATGTGTTTCTAAAGTATAATGCTGTCATTTCTTGCCGTTTTACTAAACAGATTTTGGTAGCTACTTCCTCCAACCATGCTGAGATTTTGGCTCTTTATGAAGCTAGTAGGGAATGTGTATGGCTAAAATCTTTGATTTAGCATGTTTGTAGTTCTTGTCAATTACCATATCTTACAGGTATCCCAAAAATTATCTACGAAGATAATGAAGCATGCATAAGACAAATTCGAGAAGGTTTCATTAAAAGAGACAAGACTAAGCATATAGCACCGAAGTTCTTCTTCACTCATGAACTTCAGAAGAACAATGAAATAGAAGTCAAGCAAGTTCGTTCGAGTAATAACCTGGCTAACTTGTTTACCAAATCTTTGCCAAAATCAGTATTCCAGAAGTTTGTATATGAGATTGGCATGCGTAGAGTTCATCATCAAACTAGGTAAATGGTTGTTATCATCAGGGGGAGTAATTTATCAGGGAGCATCCTGACGTATGTTACCCATGGACATTTGTGCGCTGTACTCTTTTTCCTTTTTTAGGTTTTATCCCACTGGGTTTTCCTAGTTAAGGTTTTAATGAGGCAACATTATGCACGTCCAACACCAATTCAATGATCTTGAAGAATGTTGTACTCTTTTTCCCTTCGCTTTGGTTCTTTTCTACTGGGATTTCTTTTGCAAGGTTTTTAATGAGGCAACTGTCATTGAATGGTGGTCATCCAAAGGAGAGTGTTATAAGATATGGATCTTGGGTGGATGCCCACTTAAGATGAGTTATAGTTAGAATTAGGGTTCCTCTCTTATGAGGTTACTTTGCCTATAAATAGGCTTCTCCCCTTGTATTTGTATATACATTAATGAGATAAGAAATGCTCTCTCTTCTCCCTCCTGATATTATTTTTCTTATCTCTTTCTCTTTTCTAACAATCCTTAATTTTTTGGACAGTTTTTTTTTTCCACCGAAGGCAGTTAAGATATATGATGAATAAGGATCCGCCCAGGATCAGCCAATGAGAATTCAATGTGACCAGCACTATTGCCTCTCCTAAAATCAAATCACTCAAAGTCATGGTACATCAAAGTTACTTCAACTGAAGATGGGCTCTTATGATATTTTTCTTTTGTCACATGTAAATAGAGTAAATGCAAGCTCAATTTTAATGGAAGTTAAATAGAGTTGAAAACTTGGGCAGGCGGCCCAAGCCTAGCACAGGCCCGACACGGAAAAACCTTGCCTGGGCCGTGCCTGGTCAACGGGCCGGGCCGACACGGGGCCGTGCTGGGCCAGGGCTGCCAGGCCCGAGGCACGGCATGGTTAAAATTCGTGTCGTGCTGGGCCAATGCCCCAAGCCCGCAGGCGGCCCTGCCTGGCACGAGGCACGGCCCGGCTCGGCTCGTGGAAGGCCCCCAAAGGCTAGTTTTTGAAAAACCCACCCCCCCCCCCCCTTAAAAAAAAGGTAAAATGTGGTTTTTTTACCTTTTTAACCCTCCCCCAACAGTTATAAACGGTCAAATGGGGGCATTAGTGTCGTTTGATGATTTTTTACCATTATACCCCCCTAATTGCTATAAAACGGTCATATGAGGGGGTGGTTTATGTCATTTTATCACTTAGGAATTCTATAAATAGCCCTCATTCCTCTCGTTTCTCTACACTCATCTACTCTCTCATTTCTCACACTCCCTCTAAAGTTCTAAAGCTCTAAGCTCTCTTAAGTCTCAGTCTAAAGTCTAAGCTCTCTACAAAGTTTTCTAAGAAATAAAGAGTGAGGGTGACTTCTCTAAAGTGGAGGATTCAACTAAGAAGGACTTCTCCATTAGCTCTCCCTCTCTCATAAAGGTATTTATTATCTTTAATTTTGAGTTTTATTTATTAATAATATACATAGTAATATTATATATTAAGTTTCATCTTCTACCCTTTCTTATATAAATTATCATAAAAAACACATTATACATAATTATTTATTAAAAAAATTATCTTTTATTTAGAAAAATGGTTGGACCATCACAACCTTTCAACCTTGACTTCTCTCTAAATGAGGAAGATCCTAGATTTATTCATTTAGATCAAAGTCAGAGCATAGAAGTAGATAGTAATAGTTCCCAAGATCTTACATTTTCGGTTTCTACAACTAAAAAGAAGAGAAAATCAAGATTGACTTCTCTTGTATGGTCTTATTTTGTTAAAGTTACTGTCCCAAGTCCCACGGGAGGATCAGAGGAAAAAGCACAATGTAAATTTTGCAAAGATCTCCTCAGTGGCAAATCATCAAGCGGCACTGGCCACCTTAATAGACACATGAAAAAGTTTATGCGCAAACACACGAATACTGCTAACGATGGGGAAAGAGGTGCGATGGTTCAAACACAACTTTCTCAAACAGATTCATCTGACGGTTTAGGAGTTTTCAACTATGACCCTACTAATACTAGATATCAACTTATTAAGTTTATAGTAGTTCGCTAATTACCATTTATACTTGCCGAAGACCGATCCTTTGAAAGATTTTTGAGGTCTACCTTTGTTCCTTCATGGCAGAAAATATCTAGAGTTACTGTTAGAAATGATGCAATAAAAATTTTTTGAAAGAAAAAGAGAATTTAAAACAGGTTTTTGAAAATCTACCTGGCTAAGTGGCTTTAACTTCAGTTTTATGGACTTTTAAACAAAATCTGGGGTACATTGCAATCACAACACATTATATTGATAGTGATTGGGTGATGCAAAAAAGAATGTTGTCGTTTTCTTTATTAGAGTTCTCGCACACTGGTGCTAGAATAGGGTCCAGCATCCTTGAAAAGCTTAGAGAATTTAAAATTGAAAATAAAATAATTTCTATAACTCAAGATAATGCAAGCACTAACAATGTCGCAGCAGATTTACTAAAACCTTCGATTCAACTTGATTTAAATGGAAATCTATTTCACAATAGATGTGCATGCCACATCATAAATCTTATCATGCAAGTAGGAGTAAAATCTATTAGAGATGATTTAGAAATCATTAAATGGGTTGTAGGATACATTTTTTTCTTCTCCCTCGCGAAGACAATGGTGGAGGGATATATATGTAAATTTGGGTCTAAGATCAAAGAAAATATCACAAGATGTAAAGCATAGATGGAATTTTACCTATAAAATGTTAAAAGAATCATGTGTCTATAAAATTGCACTAAATCGATATTGTCAACTTTGTTTGGAGCATGAAAATATTTTTATAAGTGATGATAGATGGACCCGTCTTGAGATAATAAGAGATTTTTTAGAAGTTTTTCATGATGCAATATTGTTTTTTCCCGAGGTATATTATCCAACATCAAATCAAGCTTTAGCCCATTTTTATGAAATAAGTCTTACTTTTAAAAAGTACAGAGATTTTCCAATTTTTCAACTTATGTATGTACAAATGGAGGCAAAGTTTTCACAATATTGGAGAATAGCTCCTTTAACATTTTGTATAGCTGCTGCAATAGACCCTAAATTGAAATTAAAAGGTGTAGAAACCCTTCTTGATGAAATAAACTTTAACATGAATACAACTAATATAAATGACATGTTTACAGTTAAGACACAATTAGATTCACTTTAGTTGGATTATGCTACCCGATTAGGTAGATCCATAGCACTCACGGTCCCAACAGGCCATCCCCAAGTACATAAAGGAAAAAAAGAAGGCCATTTGGAGTATTATGAGGAAATCTTACGAAAGTAACTCCTCTTCTTTCGAAGGAACAACTTACAACCTTAATGAATTAACAATGTACCTGGGGAGCGATCCTGTTTCAATTTCGGATGAAGAAGATGATGATTTTGATCTTTTGGCATGGTGGAAATCATTCGAAACTAAGTTTCCAGTGCTTCTGCCATAGCCCGTGATATACTAACAATACCAGCATCTACAGTTGCATCAGAGCAAGCATTTAGTGCAAGTTGGCGCCTTATTGAATCCAGGAGGACTATGCTTATAGAAGAAACCGTCGAGACCTGCATGTGCTTACGGGATTGGTATCAAGCACAGGATAGGGAACAACACATCGATGATGAGTTTGAGATAGAAGACGAGCTAGCAGCGTTACATATATCATAGTATAATTTTTTTTATAATGTATAATAGGCTTTCAACTAATAATTCATTTTTTAGAATGTATCATAAGTTTTCAAAGTTGTAATTTAGTTTTTAGAATATATCATATGTATTCAAAATTGTATTTTATTTTTTAGAATGTATCATAGGTTTTCAAAGTTGTAATTTATTTTTTAGAATGTATCATAGGTTTCTAAAGTTGTAATTCTTTTTTCATTTATCAGAAGGTTTGAATTTCATTATATATATATTGATCCAAGTTCAAACTTGTATTTTTTTAAACTTCTGTAACTTAAATTTCAAGGAAATATAATTTATTTGATGTATTTTTTCAAAACATCATTAGTGTTATTCTACTTATTTGTTTCTCTTAATTTCTTTATTTTAATGAAATTGGTCCAAGACCAAGAGTCTAAGTCTCTAAGACTTAAAAAAAATTTAAAAACTTAAAAAAAAAAAGGGGTGTGGGATCTGTGTGCCGCCCATGGGCTGCCTGGCCTAGGCCAGACTAGGACCCTGCTCATGCCGTGCCTTGGGCCGGGCCGGGCTGACCCCAAAGAGTTGGGCCCGGCAACGCACGGTTTGCATATTAATCATGGCCCGTGCCGGCCCGGCCCGGGCACGATTTGACCCAGTCTTCAGTGCCGGCATAGCCCAGATTTTCATGCCTAAAGTTGAATTTGGTGGAATGTCCATTGACACTGTGATTTTGAGCAACATGGATTTAAAGAGGTGGCCTAAATGGCCACATAGGAATATGATGCATGATTTGTGATTTCAGGTGATGTGTGTCAACTGGTAAATGGAAATGAAGGACAATGAATTGTACTCTTCCCTTGGTATGGTTAAGACATCATCTTTATAGTATTTTGGAGCAAATCTACAATGTGCGCTGTCCCAATTTCATGCCAAGCATGCACCTTACTCTTCTTTTTTCTTTAAATCCCAGCTAAGGGGGCTGGAACCTGAGGGCCTCCGTCCTACGAGCAGAAAAAGAGAGAGAACTCACACACATGGAGAGTTAAACTCACAAGCAAGCAGGAAGGACCTGCACACAGGAGAGTGAGAACGTGCATGGGAAGGGGGAGGGGCTAAGCAGGGTTGCAAACGGAATGGTTCTAGGGTGGAACCATATTGAACCCGAAGCCAAACCCGTTTGTAAATAATGGTTCCGATTCCGGGTCTGATTTTTACTCGGAACCTATTTTGTTGGTTCCAGACTTGGATCTAGTTTCGAAACCAGATCCACCTAAATGACTGAAATTTAATTCCAAAATCGGTTGCAATCTCTCTTCATTTTTTTTTTTACAATATGAATATTATTCAACTTATAACAGTGCATCAAATCTCCTAACTCCACTATGATATATAAAATGTTATTAAAAAAAAGAATTAATTTTGAGGTACACTTTGCAATATCAAATACTCATATGTTGGATCCAGAGTCCACGGGTCAGAACCTATATGAACCCAGAACTAGACCTGTTTATCAATCGGAACCTAGATTGGATTCCAAACTAGGACCGTTTATAATCGAAACCTAAAATTGGTTCCAGACCCAGTTTCTTGCGGGTCAGAACTTCTGGTTAATTGGAAAACCGAATACCCGTTTGCAAACCTAGGGTTGAGGTTCGTTCCGAAGTCATCAACCAATTAAGAAACTTCTTGTTCCCAAGCATGTGATGTGAACCACCCCATGCGATGGGCTTTCAAAGGAATGAAGGACTAGTTGTTGATCGTCGTGCCATTCGGGCAAGTCATGTCGTTACTAGTTAGATCATGAATCATTTATCGTTTAATATGGACCCTTCATTTCCATCAGGACATTCATGGCCCACTGTTTGTACGTAAACATGGAATAGTTGTCGGGTCACCATTGTTGAGGGAAAAGGGCGAGAGGAATTGAGAACACAATAAAAAAAATTAGGACTTGGACTTGACTTAGAGTGTATCTTAGGAACCTTGTGTCATGTATTTGATAAACATGACTGGCTAACGTGTAAGGGATTATCACGTAGATAACTTGTCTTGAATGAGATAATCCTTATGATCATGCCTTGTGTACTGAGCTAGCTAGACTTGCTTGTTTTATTTTCCTCGATATCACTTTGTTATTATCGCATACCATGGCCAACTGCTGTTTGGAGTTTTATTGATAGGTCGGCTACTCGGACATCGGGATGGGCAGTTGGCATAGGACCGCGTCCATAGCGTTAAATAATTTGGAGCGGGGTAGGACCGTGCTACTATTCCCAAGACCGAGAGTCAGGATCCCCCTGGAGTCGGACTTTGGTATCAGTAGTTTGGATTTGATTGTTACTGATACTCCGAGAGGTGGCTAGGACATCCGCGGAGTCTCCCTCTTGATACTTGCATTGCATTGCGTGGACAGTGGTTATTGCTAGCTGATATTAGGATTCCTATCATTGTTTTTTATTATGGTTATTCATGCTTCATGCCTAGCATTGTTTCCTTGGATTCACATGAATATTATACCTGTCATTATTCTTATACTTGATGCATACTATATATGGTTATTATATCTTGCTTATCTATTGCTCAACTTGTCGTTGACTCTGCTCCTTGGTGTCCAGACACCACGGGTGAGTACTAAGAGGAGTGAGCAGGTGAGGAGATCCTAGAAGATCTCCAACCAGCAGATGAGGAGCGAGAGTGGCGTGCCGATGACGTAGAGTAGCATCATCGGCACGAGAGAGATTCACATGGGACTTCACTAGATTTTCATTTATTCATTATTATCTATCATTGGACCTTTCACTTTATTGACTTTGTAGTTCTTTAAAAAGGTCTTGGTATTGGGGTGACCATTGTTAATAACTTGATTTCCTTGCTTTAGTTTTAATTGTTCTTTTATGCAACTTTAAGTATTAATGAGATTATTATTCACTGTTGATATTCAATATGCCTTGAATTGTATGAATTCCACAGTTTTAATATTACTTGAGGTTTGAAATGCAATATCCTCACAGCAGACTTACGATCCTTGGGCTTAGAGGACAAAAGTTTTAATTAGTCCTAAATTTCACTCCCCGGATCCGAGTTATTTTCTAATTGGGTTCAGGGGACGTGACACCTTCTAGAGAAGCTTTTTAGAACAGTCTTTCCGTGATAGCGCTAGAGAAAAAGGAATCTCTCTCTGATTTCTCTCACCTCAGAACAATGAGATAATAACTTGTTTAATACTTAGGGTTGAGAGAAACACCCTTTATATAGCCCTAAATTCCTGCAAGAGTATTTTAATATTAAACCAATCATAATAGTAAGTAAACTCAAATTAGAAGTCTGAATCGCGATGGGCTCTTTCTTCACATTCATTGCATCGACCAGATAGTCTCGTTATAGAGAAATGTTATTCTGTCCCGGACTCCAGGCACAAATGCTCTAGCGAGCACAAGCCTCGTTGTAGTTAGCTTGTGTTTTGGAAAATAGCTCTCTTTGCTCCTAAACACTTCAATCCTCGCTTCAAGCCTTCCGGTGACTCAACCACAGTCCATTCTAAAAGAAATACAAAATTACAACTCAAATGGACCCAGAGTTTTGTCCATCCCATGAATTAGCTAACATGATGAAATCACTAACACTATCAAATTAAATCTATGAAAACTTTTCCTTACCCGCAGTGCTAATTCGTTTTGTTCCTCAAAACCATGGCTGCTTCAAGTACATCCTCACGTTAACTCCCCCATGCTAAAAGCTACGTTGACGTTCATCCACTTGAATTTCCCACACTTGCTAGCTGAGGTACCAATCTGCATATGTAAGATGTTGAACTTTGCAACAAGACCAAAGGTCTCGTCAAGATCCAACTTGTACAGTTGGTTGAACCCCGTTGCTTCCAACCATGCTCTGTAAAGATCTTCGTTCCCACCTAACCGACACTCCTGGTTATTGACCCACATGCATCCAACTATCTTCTCACCATTTGGATAGAAAACTATCTTCCATGTCTCATCCCCAATCAAGGCTGTAATCTTCGTACCCATTGTGTCTTGCCACTCCTTGATCTCTTGCGAGACTAGTTCCACATATGTTTGAGTCTTTGGAACATATACCACAAGAAATAACTTCCACAACTGTCTCAACAACCATCTATTGAGGACTCGATCTAGTCCCCGACCATTCTCCCTCCTCTTCTAATTCCTTCTCTAACAACTGCAGTCGATGGGAATTCTGTTTCGTAAACAGAATTGCAAAGGCGTCCCTAGCCTCCTTCGCGTTTTCGCATCTTCTATGCAACGGAGCATGTCATCATCAACTGACTGCTTTATCGCAAATAGAGCTTTTTCGGCTTTGATGTTCCTTTCTTCCTTTTAAAGGGGTCGTCTGGTGGCACCGTGCTAGCACCACAAATAATGTCCCACAAGTCATACGCCATGAAGTATGGTTATATACTGACCTTCCACAAGTTGTATTTTGACTCGTTGAGAATCCTATTGAAGGAAAAACTCATTTCACTTCTCATCTATAGTGATCACACTCACACATATCTAACTAAATACCTACACCACTGAGTAGATCTCATCACCACGAGTGTGCATGATCAAACGGTTCTAAAATCCGACTCCAATGGCTCTAATACCGCATGAAGAGGTCTCTGTTGTCGATCTGGTCAAACTGGCCCTTGGAGTGCTGCTACTAACGTGGTGCTGATATCAGCCACTACTGTCGGGTAGGATCTGTTTTTCTCGTTTGGGTCAACCTAACTTGTACCCAACCTGGCTCGAACCCGAACTGGGATGGGTTTTGTTCGCCTTCATTAAAGAAGACCATTCTTCTGCAAGTTTGGATCCCAAGCCCTAAGTGATACATGCTCTTTTCATGTATCATGTGCATGGGGTTGACTGAGTCATTCTATGTTGCATGAGATGAGGCTCATGACTGGGTCTTGAATAAGGTGTCCAATACTAGTATTTCTGTTGGAACCATGTAACCCTATTCTCAGGGATATTGTTATTTCTTAGGAACGTTGAAAAGTAGCCGTTTGGTTCTGTATCATGTATATATATGCTGAGAACCCATTAATAAAAGGATTGGCATTTCTTCTCTGCAAAACTTTAAGGTGCAATCTCCCTTTTTGAGATTAAAATTATCTCCTTGCTTTCTCTTTTGAGCAGTGGCTTCAATTCGTCACCATAGCTCGGGGACGCAAGAATCATCGTATCAATTTGGTATCAGAGCACGCTCCTGAGATGGCGGAAGGCACACGGGCAGCGCAGTTGGAGGAGAAGGTGCGAAGCCTTCAAGTGTCTCAAGAAGCGCTAAAGGGCACTACTGAGCAACATGGTGTTCTTTTGGCTGAGATCATACAGAGATTAGAGGACCTCAAGGGAAGCTCTAAAGACGTGGATTCATCCTCCAGCAAAGCCAGACCCCACCATGCTAACTCGTTTGGCACTAATGGCGGCATCCATACGCGGTCGATGAAACTCGAGTTCCCACGTTTTGATGGAACGAATCCGAGCAGTTGGCTTTTCAAAGCAAAGCAATACTTTTGTTATCATCAGGTGCCCGAGGATCAATGGTTAACTGTCGCCTCCCTCAACATGGAGGGTGATGCCATTGAGTGGTATCAGTGGTATAATGATTACTCCCCTGGGGCGACATGGGGGCAGTTTGTGCTTGCCATGGATGCACGTTTTGGGCCAACAAAAAGTGAAGATTTCGCGGGAAAGCTCTCTAAGCTTCGCCAAACATCTGCAGTGCTTGATTACCAGCGAGAGTTTCAGCGTCTATCAAACAGAGTAAAGGGGCTCTCTGAGCCATATCTCGTTAGCTTATACCTCAGTGGCTTACGAGATGATATCAGAATTGGCGTGCAGAAATTGAGCCCAACCAATCTACCTGATGCGTTCAGTTTGGCACGATTACAAGAAGAGGAGGCAAACCTATGCAGGAGGATGTTTCGAACAGATGTGGGGCGTCCAGCCATGGTGCCCAATCCAATTGACCCGAAGACGGCGGCTCCAGTCATCAAAAGACTCACGCCGGTAGAAGCTAGAGACAGACGAATGAAGGGCCTTTGCTTTCATTGTGATGAGAAATATAGCCCCACTCATCGATGTAAAACCCAAAAATTGTTTTGGGTTGAAGGGTTGTTACAGGAAGGAGCAGCTGATGACGGCTTCCTCCTGGATGTTTCAAGCAGTCCTGCACCCATGGAAATGATGGAAGAAGATACACCTCCACAGATCTCGTTACATGCTATTGCGGGAACGCGGGCCCCTCAGACTATGCGCATCTCTGGTACGTTAAAACATTGCCCTTTAACAATCTTGATTGATAGTGGGTCCACCCACAACTTCATCGACCCTATTATCATTCGCAAGGCAAATGTACCAACCCATTCTGATTCTATTTTTGAAGTCATGGTTGCCAATGGGGAACGCTTAAAGGGTAATGGGATTTCAAAAGGTGTTATTATCCAATCACAAGGTGTTCCTATCCAGGCAGATTTTTATCTTCTATCTTTGGGGGGGATTGATGCTGTGTTGGGAGCCCATTGGTTAAGAACTTTGGGCCCGGTTGTGTGGGACTTCGCTGCCTTATCAATGACATTTACACAAAATGGGAAAGAATTCCAATTGAAGGGAATTCCGGCCTCCAATTCCAAGTTGGTGGACCCAGATAAGTTGGCCAAGAGTTTGCCCAGTTCTGCACATGCTTACGCCATTCAATTAGTTAGTGTTGCTGCTGCCACCATTGCACCTTTGGACCCACAAATTCAGGTCCTTTTGAATGAATTTGAAGATATATTTATGGAACCAAAGGGACTCCCTCCTCACAGAGCACATGATCATGCCATTCCATTACTTGAAGGGACCTCGCCTGTCAATGTAAAACCATACAGGTATCCTTTTTTCCAAAAATCTGAAATAGAGAAAATCATCACGGATATGCTTCGAGATGGGATTATACGGCCCACGACATCTCCATTCTCTTCACCAGTGCTCTTAGTAAAAAAGAAAGATGGAACGTGGCGCATGTGTATTGATTACCGAGCACTTAACAAGGTAACAATAAAAGATAAATTTCCTATCCCAGTTGTTGATGAGCTTCTTGATGAATTAAGTGGGTCCACCATTTTCTCCAAGTTGGATTTAAGGTCCGGATACCATCAAATTAGGGTCAAGGAGGGTGATGTACAAAAAACAGCTTTCCGGACACATGAAGGCCACTATGAATTTTTGGTGATGCCATTTGGGCTAACCAATGCCCCATCAACATTCCAATCACTCATGAATAATGTGTTTAAGCCTTATCTGCGGAAATTCGTGCTAGTTTTTTTTGATGATATACTAGTATATTCAAAAGATTCCGCAGATCATGTAGATCACTTGAGGGCTGTTCTGGAAATTTTACGGCACCACAAGTTATTTGCAAAGTGGTCTAAATGCAGTTTTGGTACTAATGAGGTCCAGTACCTTGGTCATGTGATAACAAGAGAAGGGGTGGCTGTTGATCAAGAAAAAATCCAAGGGGTACTAAATTGGCCCACACCTTCTTCAATCAAAGCCCTTAGAGGTTTTTTGGGCTTGACCGGGTATTATAGGAAGTTTATCAAGGATTATGGGAAGATTGCAGGACCCATGACAGCTTTGTTAAAAAAAAATGCATGGGGTTGGAATGCGGAGTCAGACAAGGCTTTTCATGCTCTCAAGGAAGCTATGACCCAGGCCCCAGTTTTGGCTTTGCCCGATTTTTCTTACCCATTTATTTTGGAGTGTGATGCTAGTGGGACCGGAGTGGGGGCAGTTCTCATGCAACATGGGCGTCCAATAGCCTACCTCAGCCAGGCTCTACATGGTAGGAATTTGTCACTATCTACTTATGAAAAGGAGCTCCTGGCTATAATCCTAGCAGTTGAGAAATGGAGGCCGTATCTCCTGGGCAGAACTTTTGTGATTAGAACAGATCACAGGAGTTTGAAATTCTTGTTGGAACAGAAAATTGTAAATCCTTTGCAGCAAAAATGGTTGACAAAGCTTATGGGCTATGATTACAAAATAGAGTATAAAAAAGGGACGGAAAATTCGGCTGCTGATGCCTTGTCTCGGGCCCCACCTAACCTTACTCTTACAGCTGTGTCCACACTTGTACCTTCATGGATTGATCAAATCAGGGAAGAAAATCAGAAAGATACATATTATCAAGATCTACGTAACCGTTTGGAAAAAGGGCTACTGGATCCTGCTAAATATGTAGTTCGGGATGGGATTTTTTGGCGGAAAAATAAATTGTTAGTGGGACCCAATTCTCCCTTGAAAGTGGTCATTTTCAAAGAATTACATTGTTCCCCTACTGCTGGGCATTCAGGATTCCAAAATACAGCCAGGCGTGTGGCCGACTCTTTTTATTGGTCAGGGTGGAGGAAGGACATCAAAAACTGGGTTCGCGAATGTGATGTGTGCCAGCGAATCAAAAATGAAAATTTACCTTTGCCTGGACTATTGCAGCCATTACCTATCCCAGATGAGATTTGGCGTCACATCTCCATTGATTTTATTGATGGCCTCCCAATATCATCTAACAAGTCAGTGATATTTGTGGTAGTTGACCGCCTAAGCAAGTATGGTCATTTTTTGCCTCTTTCACACCCATACACGGCACAATCAGTAGCAAAATTATTTTTTGAACATATCTTTAAATTGCATGGGATGCCAGCTACAGTTGTTTCAGATCGGGACCCAGTGTTCACAAGTACTTTTTGGCGGGAAATTTTTAAATTACAAGGCGTGAAATTGCAAATGACGTCATCATACCATCCACAATCTGATGGGCAAACTGAAGTACTTAACAGATGTTTAGAGAATTATTTGCGTTGCTACACCAGTGATCATCCAAAGACTTGGGTGCGCTGGATTCCGTTAGCCGAGTGGTGGTACAATACTACCTTCCATTCAGCTACTCGAATTACACCCTATCAAGCAGTCTATGGAGTGGCCCCACCCACTCTCATTTCTTATGTTCCAGGAACGACCCGCGTCCAAGCAGTTGATGATGAGCTTCGTGATCGTGAAAAAGCTTTGCATTTATTAAAAGAAAATCTTCGAAAAGCACAGGCCCGGATGAAGCAGAATGCAGATAAGCACAGAACAGAAAGGGAGTTCTCAGTTGGAGATTGGGTCTATCTTCGTCTCCAACCATATAGACAGAGCTCCGTATCTGCCCGGCGATCCCAAAAATTGGCTGCACGTTATTTTGGCCCATTCCAAGTATTGGAGAAAATAGGCCAAGTTGCTTATCGTTTGGACCTGCCCACTGGTAGCAAACTCCATCCTGTGTTCCATGTCTCCAAATTGAAAAAGAAGATTGGTCAAGAGGATATTCCACAGCCCACTCTGCCACCACTCCATCCAGATGGGTCGTTGCTCCCACAACCTTTGGCAATCTTAGCTAGAAGAATAGTTAAAAGAGGACCTAAGGTAACTGTTGAGGTCCTAGTTCATTGGCGTGGCACTTCGGACTCAGATGCAACATGGGAAAGGTACAATGATCTTGAGCAGAAATTTCCACAATTCATCCTTGAGGACAAGGAACGTTTGAGGGGGATGGATTGATACATGCTCTTTTCATGTATCATGTGCATGGGGTTGACTGAGTCATTCTATGTTGCATGAGATGAGGCTCATGACTGGGTCTTGAATAAGGTGTCCAATACTAGTATTTCTGTTGGAACCATGTAACCCTATTCTCAGGGATATTGTTATTTCTTAGGAACGTTGAAAAGTAGCCGTTTGGTTCTGTATCATGTATATATATGCTGAGAACCCATTAATAAAAGGATTGGCATTTCTTCTCTGCAAAACTTTAAGGTGCAATCTCCCTTTTTGAGATTAAAATTATCTCCTTGCTTTCTCTTTTGAGCAGTGGCTTCAATTCGTCACCATAGCTCGGGGACGCAAGAATCATCGTATCACTAAGCGTCTGTATCCTTTTCTTTGGCGACGGTAGGCTTCGTACTCTAGCCACGTGTCAGCCGTGCTGCGGGCGTCGACGACAAAGAATTGGGCAGCGGCCACTGCACGAACCAGAACCCTACAACAGAGGAAGTGGGAGGCACTCCTATTCTTCTTCCCCGCGCTACGATTGTGCAATTTTGGCACCACCAACTGCCCTTCTCTTCTCCAATTCTGGCAGGCTTGGAAAACGACCAACCCTCCTCCTTAAGAGATGTTAGTAAAGGTGGCCGAACCCTCTCTTCCCTTTTGTCTTGCCGATCACCGCCTGGAAATCACAGAGGTCGAAATCGGCTCCAAGAAACCTCTTTCGATTAGCAACGCACAAGTCAAGCCCTTATACCAAATCCGATCCTTGTTCATTCTCTGAAAACAGAGTCAAACCCTCAAAAGATCTAGATTGCCCACAGTTTGAACTCAATCTCACTCATCTCCGTGAACCAAGCCCTAGATTTTCTTTGAGTAAATCAACTTCATCGCGTCCCCGCAAGATCTTCACATGTGCACGGTCTCCAACATCCATTGAACGTGGAAAACCAGTTACGAATGCCGCCTTTGGCTTGGCTGATCTTCTCGAAGAAAGGATGATTCTTTCTAATACCACTAGTTAAGAGGGAATGGAGAAATAAACTTAGAACACAATAAAAAACAGTTTATTGCATTCTACTGCATTTTATTAAATTAACCGATATAAATTGGAAACCCTAACCAACCATTACTTCAAAAGCGGAAACTAATGTCCTTTTTAATTTACTTTCTCTTATTGAAACATTCAAAAAGTTGAAAAGCTGGATTACTTTCAATGTTTTAGTGTTCTTATATGAAAGTCTGAATCCCATGAGCCGTCTCTGACATGTATCCCATGAAAGGGATGTGTAACTCACCATGAGGCCCAACTATCGACCGCTAAAATTCAATGCCAACCCCTTTATTTGTTTATCCTCAAATCTTACTTTAATGTGCCGTTAGATGGAACACATGCTTCACACCATTTTATACATTATTAATCTTATGCATTAATTACATTATCAATCACGTATCCACCGAATTGGAGAAGAAAGAAAGCTATAAAATGTCTAAAAATGTACTGTGCCCAATTAATGATTCTCATGGTTTAGTTAAATTTAAAAATAATAATAATTGAAAGGAATATTGATTTAAAAAAAATTTAATTTAATTTTTTTCCAAACCACCTAATTATATGTTTTTCTACTAGAGCCGAGTTTAATGTGGGCTTCTTCAACTACAGAAAAGGATGAAGCAATTAATCACTGGTTTGTTCTTAGATATCCACTTACCAAGCACACTTGCTAAACAAAGATAATATTGTCTAAGTTTAAGTTCTCAAACTCTTTTCTAGTACTCGATCGCCTATTTGGTTATTTTAAGAACTGGAAACACTATTTCATTGAGAATCCTTTTGTTCCTTTCTTTATAAAACAGACCGAAGGAGAAGGAAAGGACCCAACTCCACACATTAATCAAATAACCAATAGTTCTTGGAATATCCAAATGCTGATTAAATTGAGGAAGAGTCGCCAGATTTAGAAAGGAATATTACAATGCACAAACAAGTGATTAATGCATTAACAGTGGCTTACGACATTTAAGAAATAAAAAATGTAGAGATCTAAGGCCATCAAAGAACGTCCCCTCATATTCAATATGAAAACCCAGTCTCTTCTACATATCCTGATATCCATCTTATATATCTTATATATATCATTTCCCCTCTGTCCTTTTTAATAGTCCTTTATAAGAACTTATTTTACTTTGAGTTGATAGGTACTATGAGTTAATCGGAATTCAATGTGATGCAGACAAACAGACCCTTATCAGATAAATAGGCCAAGGGATAACTATCAAAACTGCTTCCCTTCTTATAAATAAGAATGGTAGAATTAGAGTTTCATATGCATGCATTTAGTGCTTCGGACTGATTTATTTAAACTAGCATCACTATTAAAACAATTAAGTCATTATCTAAAGACGGAATTTGTAAATCTTAGTATAGATAACTATTGTCATCATTATAAATAAATTAGACGAAAGTTTGGTGAGTAGGAAAAAGAAGTCAAATTTTGATGTATGTTAACCAGAGGCCGCAAACGGGTCGGGATAACCAAGGTTATCTAGAGGTTTAAGGACAACCCATATCCGAGCCTTTTTTTAATGTAGGTCGGCAACCCTACTTGTATCCGTTGCAGTTCACTCAACCTGACTTGTATAACGTGCATCCAAGATGGGTCAATCCATTTAATCGAAACCGACCTTACCAACTTTTGAGACAATTGGCTCAAGCCCAACCCACTTCAAGTGTTAAGATTATATTTGAGTTTTAGTTGGCCATGAAAACCCAAACTACAAAAATATTAAACGACTATACGATTAAAACTAGAGGAGGAAAACAAGTTAGATCGGGCTAAATGGGTTGGATATTAAATGAGTTATACTCCTCACCTGCATCCAAACCATTTATTAAATGTGTCAGGTACTCTAACCCACACCCCCTGTGGATCAACACAACCCGACCCAAAGTAACCTGGATAACAATTGTGGGTTACTGAGGGTCGGGTTGACCCGCATGACTAATATCAAAACCTAAATTTATTAACAAAAGCCCTCTAAGGCACCAAACCCAAAGTTTAAATTAGACCCAAATCAATAAGTTAATTGGTAAAACTTATTAAATCACATTGGTGTAATTTAAAATCCATCATGATAGGCAAAACAAAAAAAGTTTCTCTGGATTATGATAAGACTAAGTTTAATTTGCTTCGACTAGGATCTAAAACCAAACCTAGGTTGAACCGATATTGGGTTGTAAATTTAGGGGTAGGCCTGCATCATGATGCCATAATTTGCCCTTCTCCCTGGTTTGTGCCAACGTAAGGAAAAAATAATACAGAAATTAACATAAACTCAACCAGTACTTGGTTATTTTATTTTATTTATGCCATATCCATTATATTTTCTTTATATCCACAGTTGTCTTAAAGAGAGTAGAGCACATAAAGATGTTCTTAAGTAAGCTAACAAAGGGTCTACTTGAGAAAAAAGGAAGAGAATGAATTAGTTACACCTTGAGTATAGTATATATTTTTTAAACAACAATTAGAAATAGAATAAAAAAGCTCACAGAAATAAAACAAAATTTTCTTAAAAAAAAGCATGATATCAAAATACAAAGATACACTCCATAGATTTGATCACTGAGTACTAGTTTTAGTTGTAAGAAAAAAAGTAACGGGTTATGTGGGTCATGCGGGTTAAATGGGTTGGCCCTAACCCAATCCGTTTAAAAGCAGGTAAAAAAACCTTAACTTGTGACTGACCCATATATTATGTCGGTCGGATTGTGCGTAAGGGTGTACATGGATCGGATTGGTGCGGATTAGGCTAATTCCATCACCTACGTATAGATGAATTTGGAATCCTTCACCAATCTGTGGCTATTAAAAACCGATCCGATCCGATCCATGGAGACCGGATCGAATCGGTTTAATCTATTCAATCCATTGACTCTAATGTTAAAGAAAATTTAAAGAGCATGCTTTCAAGGATAAGGTGAAATTTGGTCTAGGGTTTCATTTGCTATACTTTTAGACAAAAGTGAATTACATTTTGACCCCTGAAGTTTTTTCTTCTTTCATATTTAGATCTCTTAACTTATATTTAGATCCATTAAGTTATTTTTATTTATATTTAATGTCAACGGATCGGATCGGATTGAATCCACGGATTACAAGATTTTCAATCCTTTACCAATTCGTTTACTTTCGGTTTGGTTAAAAATTCACGGATCGAATCGGTTTTACGGATCGGTGAATTTTTGTGCACCCCTAGTTGTGTGGGTCGGTTCGTATTTGCATTTTGCCAGCTCTTAATTAAACTTGTTTACCCACCAAAAAAAAATAAACCAGTTTAGATATGTGGGTCAACTATAACATGACCCATTTAAATGGGCTATGTGGGTTAGCCTATATCCGACCCATTTGCTGAGGTTCAGATGTATCTTACCCGGAACTTACACATGTAGGCTGCGGGTCAGGTTAAACGCTGAGTCAGATTTGTCCACGTCCTTTTGAACCATGGAGGCAGTAGGATTGGAAGGTCTTATTCATATATTGACTTAGCTGCAGGAAATTAGTGGGAAACGTTGTCTGGTGTGGGCCCTAGACCCTCTATTATCAAGGCAATGTGGTGACAGGTCCTGCTCAATACAATACCTTTCTTTGGCTGATTTTTCTCATAGGCGTCATAACCACAGAACAATAATCAGCAAATCAATTACTATGGCGCCCCGCTTATACTTTTGCCAGTGACAATCACTCCCATCCATAACAGCAACGTTGTTATAAGGGAACGACTCATGGTCAATTCGAACCCCAGCACACATGCTCCCATTTCTTATTCATCCCAATTATAATATATTAACTTGAAAAGTTTTGGATCTAATTTTAAATATAAGAAGCAATTTTGATAGAAAGGTATCTCCTTTTTTTTTTCAAATACTCCACATCCTCTCCCTCTCCCTACTTATGGTATTCAACTGCATATTCTTTATCTCATTAAACCTCACGTCCACTCTCCACTTTTGAAGGTTCCACTTCTTCTTTTCTCTTGTATTGCTTGCTTTTCTTAATGAAAGTAACCATTCAAATAATAATAATAACTATCTTTCTACCCCACCTCTTCTATTATATTTCTTTCCCAATTCTCATTCTATATGACTTAGCTCACGAAGTATGCAAACATTTACTTTAAACATTTTCTTTTCTTTCTAAGATTTAGGAATAATATTAGCAAATGATGATTATTTAGAGGCTTTCGATAGAAGGTAAGGAATCTATGAGTTATTATTTTCACGTCCCTTTTTATTTCAATTCAATTTTGCTTGCAATTGTTTAGTCTTTTTATATATGAGTATTTAGTTTGCAATATTTGGACGTACATGTGCTCAACACGGGTTATTGTGATAGTTATTATATATAATAAAAGAAACTGATCTCAATTGGAAAATAAGCCAATTGATTTGGATTTTGATTTTAATCATTCTTCAATTTTGACTATTTAAAAACGTCCACATACTGGCTGTTCAGTTTCTACAAAAAGTCATGCAATATGTAACTGCATAAAAAATGATAAATACCCACCTTGACTGATTTTGACTACGCTATTCATTTACCCCCCTTTCCTCTCTCACTTAGAAGTATCCCCAGGTCTCCAAAACAGTTACCATGAACCATCTCACTCTAATTTTTTGGGGACCCTCTCCAAAGAAAAGTATTAGGATTTTAATTGTGTTGGCTAATTCATGGGTTGGACAAAACTCTGGTTCCATTGAGTTGTATTTTCTATTTATTTTAGAATGGACTATGATTGTGTCACCGGAAGAGCTGAAGGGGATACAATGAAGAAATCAGAAGAAGTCTGGGTAAACCCACGAGGCCTGATCGATCGGACGAAGGTTGGATCGGTAGGATGTTTGTCAGGTCCTAGTTAACAGTGCTCATAGAGAATTCTTTCGGTTGACAGGGACTTACCCTATTGATCGGATGGCGGGAAGTTGCCAAAATGGGCTACGCGATTTGTTTCCTTTTGAGACTGGTGTTTCCCACTTTGAGTCCTATTTGTGTTCTAATACTAGAGACGAATTTTGGGCTATATAAAGGGTGTTGCTTTCAACCCTATGGGTGCATATTGAAGATCAAAGACACATCAAGTAATTCCCTCATTGTTCCAAGGTGAGGAAATCTTAGGAGAAATTATTTGATTCTCTAGAGCCATTGAGAGATTGTGCTGAAGATATGTAGTAGAAGGTTTGCTGCTTCTACTCTCTTATAGAATCTTATTAATCTTGGTTGACAAGGTGCTGCTAGATCAAGTGCGGGGAACACTTCACGGAGGGAAAGTCGTGACAACAGGAGAAGTTGTGCAAGAACAACACACTCCTTAGGTCAACGTCTGACTGGGAAAGGGAGCTGTGAGTATATCTTGTAATTGTTCAATACTTCTTAATTTCATATCGTGGTTTTTCTCCCTAGATAGGGTTTTCACGTAAAAGATTATGTCTGCCTTCTTGTGGTGGCTGTTTAGCAGATAGTTATGGTAGTTCTATCTTATTTGGTTTATTACTTCCTTTGTGCATTGGTTTATTGGACTAACACCCATTCTTGCAAACACACTTTTAACCAGTATTGGAGAGGGTTGCACTATTTTATTAAGTAGATCCTACATATTGCTAGAATAAATATCTACCGTGAAGGCACTTCAATCAATAAACCATTTTTGTTGGATGGTACTAATTATACTTATTAGAAAGCTAGGATGGTTGCCTTCTTGAAAGGCATGCATAGATCTTAAAGTTTAAAAAAATCTGCTCAGAATGGCTATTCCTTGCCCCCTATTACTGCTAATATGGTAACTAGTTCCAAACCTGAGGAATAGTAGACTAAGGAAGAAGAATTGGCTGCTACTTGCAACTTTAGGGCTTTAAATGTTGTTTACAATGGAGTTAGTATGTTTGAGTTTCATAAAATTTCTACTAGTACAATTGCAAAAGAAGCTTGGATATTCTACACACTGTGCATGAGGGTACTGACACTGCCAAATAGTTGAAACTTCATAAGTTGTATACATCTTTTGAAACCATTAAAATAGAAGATGATGAAACTTTTAATGAGTTCAATGCTAAACTGAATGTTATTGTCAATGATTCTTTTTCTTCAGGAGAACAAATTCCTGAAAATAGAATTGCAAAAAGATTCTAAGGTCTCTTACAGAAAGGTTTGATGCAAAGGTTACGGCCATAGAAGAGAATGAGAATTTCAATACTCTGAAAGTTGATGAGTTGGTCGGCAACCTTTAGACTTTTGAGGCAAATCTTAGATATAATGGGAAATCAAAATCTAAAGGTTTTGCTTTGAAAGCTTCCAATGAATCATTCAAGAAAATTGCAAGTGATTTTGATTTCGATTCTAAGGAAATTGATCCCCAAGTGGTTGTTCGGTTTATGAAGGAACTCAAATTGTTTATGAAGGGGAAGAAAAGTGACTTGAAAATCCCTAAAAGTGCTGGGAAGAAAAACATTTGCTAAAGGTATTCAATGTTATGAGTCTCAAGGTTATGGACACATTGCTAGTAACTGCAATAAAAGAAAATAAAAGAACAAGGCTTTTAATTTGACTTGGGATGATAATACTTCCGAGGATGAGGAGAGAAAATCTGAGTATGAGAAGCATGACACTAGCATAGAAAAATTCATGGCATTCATAGCAACTTCAGTTGCTGCTACTCCACCAGTTTCTGATGATGTGACTAATAATGATGATAGTGAGTCAGAGGCAAAACATGAAGGCTGAATAATAAGCATTGTTTGAGAAGACCATGAAGATGGTAAAGATGGATGAAAATGTGGCCAAAAGTTGGAAGAATATGAAATGCAGAATTCCTCCCTGAAAGCTGAGTTATCTGAAGCTCCAACAAAGGTGCATCAATTAAAGGATGAAAATAACAGTTTGGCTGACAAGCTGACTACAGAATCACAAAAGTGTGACATGCTTGGTTCTGATATGAAGACTTTAAAAGCAGAGAATGCTGATTTGAATGGAAGACTCAAGATGGTTCTATCTGAGTTAGTCGATCGAAAAAGCTTGATGACATCCTATGCAATCAAAAGACAAAGATAGACAAGCATGGAATTGCCTACGCTGATAAAGCATCCACCTCTACTGCCAAAGGTATAAACTCTATTATTAAAAGTTCAGTTATTATTAATCCCGCTGTCAATGTTGCACACACAACTGTAAAGAAAAACAATGTGTCACGTTCTGAACATATTCCCACTTGCCATCACTATGGAACCAGAGGACACATTCGATCCCATTGCAATAAGTTATTCACCAAATCAAAAGCAATGGAAGATGCAGAAGGCAGGGTCACCGATAAAAAAACAAAGTTGTATGGGTCAAGAAAGAAGACATACCTTCTGTGTTGGTACACACTTTGCTGAAATGTCTAAATATGCAAGTGTGCGTATGAAAGCCTCATCACTCCTAATCTGTAAGACCAAGCCCCCCACCCCAATGTTGATACAAAGTTCATATTGGAGTCAAAATTGAGGGGAGCTACAGATTCAAAATTGACAAAAGCTGAATGATATTTATTTGTCAATTATGGACAAAGAGGAGGAGAAGAATGGAGTTAGGGGAAAAAGTTCAAGCATAGGCAGTGCAAGATCTACACGTTATTTTTTTTACTGAAAATTCAATGTATTTTGGGTTTCCTTTTGGGTAGATAATATTGCATTGTCCTAGGGAGTTTTGTCAATGAGTCACTAAAGGGGGAGATTGTTAGGATTTTAATTGTATTGGTTGGTTATTGATCGGACATAAGTCGGATTGATCAGATGTTTGTCAGGTCCCAGTTAGTAGCGGTGACAGAGAGTTATTTTGGGTGACTGGGACTTACCCGATCAGCCGGATGACGAGAAATTTCCAGAATGGCCTACGCGATTTGTTTCCTTTTAAGACTAGTGTTTCCCACTTTGAGTCCTATTTATGTTCTAATACTAAGAGATAATTTTGGGCTATATAAAGGGTGTTACTCTCAACTTTGTATGTGCGTACTAAAGATTAAAGACACATCAAGTAATTATCTCATTATTCTGAGGTAAGAAAACCCTGGGAGAGATTCTTTGTTTCTCTAAAGCCATTAAGAGATTGTGCTGAAGATCTGCTCTAGAAGGTTTGTTGGTTCTACTCTGTTGTAGAAGATTGTTCCTCTTGGTTTATAAGGTGCTGCTGGATCAAGTTTGGCGAATGGTGCACGGCGGGAAAGTCGTGGCAACATGAGAAGTTGTGTAAGAACAATTACAGTCCGTATGTCGACGTACTGACTAAGAAATTGACCGTCCTAAAACAGGGTTGCAAATATAAATTATTCTTGGCTACTATCTCTTCTTGAAAAAGCGAAGACGTTAACCGAGTATCGTATCTACTGGGACAAAAAGGCTAAGTTGTGTTGTTTCCTAAATTCCTAAACTAATCCTAATAGAAAACGAAGTTCAGATTCTTAAGCTACTCCTATTAGAAAACGAAGTGTTGGTTTGATTGGTTGTAATTCCTAAATTAACAAATTAAAAGACAAGGTTTTGATCTAATCAGAGAAAAGTTTTAGGGTATGAATCCACTTTAGCCTCGTGCAATGGCAAATATAGATTCAAGGTTTCACTATCAATGCTTTCAAGACTCGTTCTGGTTAAAAATCTTCACAGAGTCAACAAATAAGGGGTGTGGGTTTAGATCTGGGCATAACCTATCTCTAAGGCATAGATTATCCTAGCTTTAACTCCACACGCATTCAAGCACCATATTATATGACTTGGTATTACAAACTACAAGAATAAAATACCAAAAAGAGATCTTGCATTAATAAACAGAATCCAATAATAAATAACATCAATGTCATATAATCAAAGCATTTAAAATAAAACCCTAGAACCTATATATCACCATAAACACAAAACTAGGGCTTCATCAAACCCCTAAGATGGAGATTTAGTTACTCATGGAAGACGATTGGCGAAGAATTTCTGACGAAATCCCCATTGATGCTCTTCCAAAGCTCCAAAAATAGCCTCCAGAACTTCTCCCCTGATGTTGATTACTCTCAAACGAGATTAGGTATCATATTTATAGAGTTTTGGCCCTAAGAATCTCGTCAAAACATGCTTGCGGTGGTCATCCTTCCGGTCCGGGCATCCGGACGCTAGGAATACAAATTCCTGCATCTTCTCTGTGACCGGGCGTCCGGACGCCCGGAGCCAGTAAGGTCCGGTTAATTGGATTTTCGGCATTTTTTCCAATTTTTTCCTGTTTAGCACCAATTTCTTCCCAATGCTCATAGGGACCTGTAAACATAAAAAATAACATAATTAGGCTAATTAAATTCATTGGAGTGCATACCAAAGTCTAAACCGAGAGGCCTAAATGGTACATTTTAGGCTCTTATCACACCCCCAACTTATACTTTACTAAACCTCGAACAAAGCTAAAACAAAAATAAAGACGAACTAAGGCCACTTTCGTAGGGAGCACTGCTACACTTAGCATGTACAGCAAGCCTTTAAACCTCTAAGTTCCCCTTAGAGGACGAGTTATAGTCTCGTGAGGGTTTGCAATGAATCTACCCACAAAATTCCTAAAATATAATAGAAAAACAAGGAGTATTTTCCACCAAGGTATCTACGAACACCGGATATTCCTGATTATGGGGTTTTCAATACACATCTCAAATATGGTTCACAAATCCTATCTTTTGGTCAGAAATCCTCAAAATGACTGTGCAATGCCCATGTCCCTTAAGCTTTCTAATTAACCCATGTAACAAGCATGCAGTCAATGACTCCCAAAACAGATGTTTTTAGGGCACTAGGTATGACAATACCCCTATGTGCTTACTGGCTCGGGTTAAAAAGGCTACGAACCCAAACTAGTCAAAAAACTTTTTTTTTTCAATACGGTCCCCAGCAATAGGCAACCATTTCCATATGCCCGAATTAATTCACCGATTTGTGGATAAATCCACTTAGTTGAACCAGTACATTGTATGACCGAGGGTCGGTTTTCCATCATAATTGTTTTGAAGTTCTCAATAGTATGAAATCATAGTTTCACATTTCAAATTTTCTATATAATACGTGTTAAGTGAGAGATCAATAATTCAACAATTTCTCAAAAACTCTTTCCTAAAACAAGATAGTGAACCCTTTTGTTTTACACAAAAAATTCCAAAAATTAGCGTATCTTCGTTTCATAAACGAACTCGGTTAGAAATCTCCCGAAAGACTTATAAAAAAATAGCAAAAGCTCTTTTTTTTTAAATTGAAAATAAAGGAAAAGAACTACAACTAAAAAGAACTAAAAACTGCTAAAGACTACCCCTAGACTACCCCAAAGGTTAATACCCCACCCCCCAACTCAACCTAACATTGTCCACAATGTGAAGTACAAAATAAAAGATAAAGGACAAGGAAAGTAAAGGAATAGGAGGGATATCACCTGGGTACCGCTTAACAAAAAGTAGAATGGAGGAAAACGAGGAGGACACCCCCCAACTTAGACCAAAGTACTTGTGGAATGTTAGCGGCAAGTACAACAAACAAAATCAAAGAAAACCTAGGAAGTACAAACCAAACTGGCAAAAAGATATGACTCAGCACTTCCTTCATGTCTACCTCCTCCGGGTTAGGAACTAAAAACCTCTGCATATCCTGAGAAAGTGTAAAATCAGCAATGCAAAGAAGACGGGATATGTAGATGGAGGGATCAATATCTTTCAACTCAGCAACTGAATAACTGAGTGCGCTCTTGTGCATTTCCAACACATTCAAAATTTGAGCGTCCTGACCGTCAGACAGATCAAGAGCAATGATAGCCGACAAAGTATCCTCAGGGTGAAGAGAGTTTTTTACGAGCTCATCAACAACATCGATTGCAAAGCAGTCATCCTTGTCTGGAGGTTGATGAGACGTTCCAAAAGCATTCAGCCTCACTTTCATATTCCCGAAAAAGCATCCAGAACTCCGGTGCGACAATTAATGTTCGCATTGGCTGTGGCAAAAAAAGGGCCGTCCAAGAATGACAGTAGTGTGCTTCCGTGAATTCTGTACTGGTCCAGTGTCAAGGACGATGAAATCAACAAGGAAAAAGAACTTGTCGACCTTGACCAGAACATCCTCAATTATTCCTCGGGGCACCCTGATAGATCTATCAGCAAGTTCCAAGGTAACCTGAGTGGGCTTCAAGTCCCCTACCCCAATCTGCCCATACACCGAGTAAGGCAAGAGATTGACACTTGCTCCCAGATCCAACAATGCATGATCAATAACGTGACTCCCAATTGTGCAAGTAATGGTAGGAGTGCTAGGATCTTTCAGCTTGGGAGGAGTGTCATTATGGAGAATTGAGCTCACTTGCTTGGTGAGTAAAACCTTCTTTTTGGCACATGAGATTTAGATTTGCGCTTTTAAGTGCACAAATCTTTTAGAAATTTAGCATAAGAAGGGACCTGCTTGATAACATCTAATAAAGGTAGGTTAATATTTACTTACTTAAACACCTCTAACATCTCATCCATGGTTGCCTTTTTTTTTACTAAAGGGAGAGGGTGTGTCAAGACAAGTGGGAAAAGGGGCTTCAGGCACATATGGGAGTGCCATAGCTGGGGTAGATGAAAAATTGGAACGGGTGACCTTGTGTCCCTTAGAAACCATTTCAGCCCGAGAGCTCTTGGGATTGGCTATGGGCTTTTTCACACCTTGCTTAAGCTCCTCAGGCCTAGTCTCAACGTCATGCCCATTCTGTCGCAACCCTAGAACGGATCCCGGGCCCGCGACGTGTTGTGTTTGTTTTTCCACAGGTTCTCGTGGTAAGGATTCCCGAGACACGCGGGATCTGATTCACACGATCAAGTTTACGGAAGCGTATAGCAAATCACATCAAAGACAAGCACAAATAAAACTTCAAGTGCAATAATAATATAACCTCAAGACCAAGATATCAAAAAATGAATTATAACATAACATTCCCATCATAATTCAAGTTCTAAAAATTAAGCAAAAGTGATAAGTTTATTACAACCCAAAATAAGAGGCCAACAAAGGCCAATACAATTCCAAAAGTTAACAGTAACCCAAGACATGTGAAAACGAAGCTCAAGACACCGCCCGACATCTAGTTGACGTCATTGGGCTGCCACTCACGAATTGGGGGTGGCTTAACAGCCTCCTCCTGAGACTCCTCCTCAAAGGCAGCGTCGCCTGCACCTGGCACCAAAATAAGCAAGTATCAAATACGACAGTTTGGCAGGTAATCAATTTAGGCATGAGTATGGCGCAATAATTGTTTTAAAGAGAACACATAAAAACAATTCACTGAACTTGAAGTAATTTCACGACTGAAACACTTTTTAAGAATATGTAAAACAAACTAAAATGAGTACTTATAATATATCCTGAATAGTAAATCCACAAGGAGCATATTCTTTCTCTATCATATAAAATGAAATGAGCAAGCACGCATGACAAGCACGATAAGCACGATAAACGAAACATGATTCCCACATATACGGGGATTCCGGCCGCGGAACCAGACACGCACGATGTGTAATAAAATACACGACTAATCTGCAGATAGTCCACATGTTTAAGGACCCCCAGACAGTGGATCAAACTGAAAAGGCAGTCCAAGCTCAGTGGTGTTCACTTGAATTCATGAATGCACAAAACACGCGAAACACTGTCTAAACAAGTCGAGATGGGGGGGGGGGGGGATCACTTACTAAAACACGACTAGCAAAAGGCATAATTAATATGCATAACACGCTTAAGAAGTGACCCCCTTTTTATTTTTGGAACAAATCTTCAAACGAGCTTGCTTATACTTGAAATTCAAATCGAATACACGAGAACATTTATTGTATCAAAACTGGAGTATGAAAACACGGTCTATCAAGCACACTTAAAGACCTTTGGTTGATCCTTGTCACGCCCCCGAACCGAAACCTCGGGGGCGGGAGATGGGATTAAGGATAAATTATATTTTACTTCTCCCAAGATCCGCGTGTGGGAAGACAACACATTCTGAATATTTTGCGGAAGCATTTGTGGCGTTGCGACCCGAAGTCCGTGGCCATCGGATTCCGTGTCGCACTCAACCTTTAGCCCATAGCTATTATCTCAAGAATCATATCAGACTGGAGTAACCATCACAATAAATTACAGAGCTGACGGTAACCGGATATTACATTCCCAAATATGTTCAAGTTACAATTACCAATGTACATTAATTAAGAATCCCAAGAAAAAGGCTAACAAAAGCCATACAACAATAAGCTATAAACTACTACCCAAATGTGACGTAGCTCCGATGTCAGACTCAATGTCTACATGACATAGCCGACAAAACAACCTGCAAGGCATGGCTCCAAAGCCAACAAAACACTCAACTCGGGGCGAAGAAATCTGAACCTGAGTACCAAAAGTAGTGGGTCAGACACGACGGTCTGGCAGGTGGATGAAAAGATCACAAATATACTAAAGAGTAAAACATATAATAAATCATGCTAATCGATCAAGTACTGCATATAATTAAACGGGTGCAAAGTCGGGAATCTCGGGGAAAACTTGTATTCATTTCAAGCACGGTAAAACATGAACATCTAATAAAACATGTATTCATTTCCATCATCTAGATTCATAGATATTTGACAATCGGGTATTCGTCTAAAACATGTATAAATATAGCGGTATGGCAAAACAACGTTCATTTGAAACTTAAGTAAAAACACAAGTGTACAACAAACCAGGTATTCATAGCAGTCTAGCAAAAACCAATGTCCCTTTGAAACATATGTGAAAATACGGATATTTAACAAACCGGGTGTTCATTTAAAACAAGTGTAACCCAAGAAATCTGACAAGACTAATGTTCGTTTAAACCTATTCCAAGATATGGATATTTAAACAAATCGGGTGTCATGTAGAATAGGTATAAACATAGGAATCTCACAAGTCAAATGTCATTTAAAACAAAGCACGGATATTTAACAATTCGGGTTTTCGTTTAAGACATGTGAAATCATATAAATCTAGCAAAAGCCATCGATCGTTAGAAACATATGTAAAAGCACGGGTATTCACCCAACCGACATTCATGTAAAACATGTACGTGTGCAAAGAACATAAAACAATATAATAGTGACTGAATTTACAATGGAGGGCATTAACACTTATCTAAATAACAACTTTCATAAAAGAAATGAATCATTTAACTGAAAACAAGTAAGCACTATAAACCATGTCGGGTGTCCAAGGAATCGGGAACTGGCAAGATGGCAATCACAAGAAGCTAAGTCCTCTATCACCGAAGTGACAAGAGCGGGACGTTGGTCTCAGTCACACAAGGTGAGGAGACTCAACGTAAATCATATACAATAATAAATATACGGGAACGGGAACGGGACCGCGGTAGCGAACCGGGTATCGGGACGGGACCACGGCAATAACCGGGTATCGGGATCCAAACTGCAGCTGGCGGGACGGGAGAGGGATTTCCAAGTCAGTGGATCAGACTGACAAGGTATCCAAGCTTAGTGATGCCGACTCATAGGTTAAAACCAATCGAGACATATGCAAGTAATCAAGTACAGTAAATAAACGGGTAAACGGGGGTGCTCAAGGGCACACTGTCATATCATATCGGGCAATACATTTCGGGACAATAACTGTTACTAAAGTAACTCCAATGCTTTCGGGGAAACAAGTAAATCAAGTACAACAAATAAACGGGTAAAACGGGGTGCTCAAGGGCACACTTTCATTTCATATCCTGTGATGCAAATCTCGGGAAATGAGGAAATATAATGCACTATACCATTTCGGGAAAAATATTGATTTCAAGATCTATATAAGTGAATAGGGGTCCCGTATGTCGATTATTGAAATGACTTGGTACTCCTTGAGTTTGAAGACATTCCGGGCTCCTTATGCACTTTTACACTTTTCAAAACTTCGAATGACATCCTTGTGATATGGTTTCTTTCTCGAATGGCCTCATACCATGCTTAGTGAATCTCCTTTGATCGACAAAGCTCAACGCTCGAACGAACCGGAGAGTTCGTTCGAGCGGGGAGCTTTTCGAAATCTGGGAAATTTCGGTTACCTGGCGGTTAGCTGGCGGTTAGCCGCCGATGCATTCGGCGGTTAGCCGCTGGGTAACCGTGGAGCTGACCGAATTTCAGGTGAGAATTCTGATGCTCTCGGGAAAAGGAACCGTGATTGTGCGGTTGGCTGGCGGTTAGCCGCCGATGGGTTCGGCGGTTAGCCGCTGGCTAACCGTGTGGCTGACCGCGTTTTCAGGTGGAAAATGATGCTCTCTGGAAAAGTCACCGCGGTGCGCGGTTAGCTGGCAGTTAGCTGCCGATGCATTCGGCGGTTAGCCGCTGGCTAACCGTGAGCTGACCGCCAGTTACGAAAATGCTCACTGAGTTCAGTTTTGAGTCATTTTCCTCCTCAAAACCATCTTCCTCATATCCACAAGGTCCTTACAATAACATTGAGCTAATAGTTCCTCCAATGCATCCATCTACACTTCTCCATTACTCCATCATGTGTTCATTCCATCACTTCTTCCATCAATATCAAATCCAATGCAATTAAAGAAAGAAGGAAACCATTTCACAACATTCATAAAGGCTATCACAAGGATGGTAAGTACTCTACCAATATGTTTATAAAACATTGAATGACTTAGCTCACCACATTCCTCATGAAAACTCCAAGGAAAAAGCAAGACTAAACATCTCCTTTCTTCTCACTTAAAACCAAACTAAACGGGAAGAATCTCCATTGTATACAAGGGTCCATTTGCCATAATCAAGGGGTAATTAAAAACCATTGAGCCTATTTCCAAAACAATGGATTAGTTGGCCAAACTCTTTAAATGAGCTTCTATTTCAAATCCATACAAGCTAGTAAACATAACATGGGTGGGGAAACCAACCCCATTCATTTCAAGACCATGTGAGCAACTTTGACAATTTGAAAGCATATCTTTCCAAGAAATTAACAAGAGAGAAACAACTATTGATATGCAAATTTCGAAATCAATATATATATGTGGCAAGAAGCATATGTGAAAACATGTATCCAATGATCAAAGAAAAGTAATAAAACTTAAGGTTTTCTCATAAAACTTAATAACATTCAAACCATCCATTCATCCACTTGCCTTTGACTCTAATCAAGCAAATCCAAGCTCCTAATCCCTTCTTAAGCTCACTTCCAAGCTACAATAAAAAATCCCCAAAACAACCCAAAAATGGGTTACACCAAGCTTGAAAATGAAAGAGCTTCCAATAATGCACATGTAGAATCTCAATGGCTAGAGGAACACTAATCTAAGAGATGGAAATGATCACCTACCTTGAAGGTCCTCTAATGGCAATAGCAAACTCAATGAAGGTCTTGGGATTGAGGTCTCTCTTCACAAATGGTATCAATGGCAAGCTTGTGAGATGAGGAAGAAGATGATGGTCTCCATTTCGAGTTTGGTGAACTATTGGTGAAGCTTGGAGATGAAGAAGCAAGGAGAAGAAGAAAACCACAAGAACCCTAGGTTCAGTTGTGCTGGAGCAATGGAGAGTGAATGAGAAAGAAGGAGATGGGTTCCTTTTATAAACAAGTGAGAATGGGTCCCACAACTTAAAGAACTTGGGTGGCTGAAATCATCTAATTCGGGACCTCGGATGGATTCGACGAAGAAGGAAGAAATGATCGTCGAAATATCTAGTTTCCAAAAAGTGTATGTTTCACGGGTTTCGAGAATAATGAGTTTTGGTACAGATTTGGTGTGAAAAGACTGTTTTGCCCTCAAGGCCAAGAAATCGGTTTTCGGGTTCTCTAATGGATACGAGATCAACATGAAAGTTGTAGGATTCCTCGAGATGAATGCAATGGGCCAAAAACACGATACGAAACCAATCGGGAAAATCTCACAAGAAAATGCAAAGCCGAAAAGGAAACCCCCAAAGGGCCCCACAAGCTACCAAAGCACTCAAAAGCCCAAAACTAGAAGAAAACTCATTCTAGCTCACAAACTCCACCCAACAACTACTAATCCCACTAAAAGAACTAATCCACAATTAAAACAACACTAATCCAAGAGATTAGGGGTCGGGTTCTCACAATCCTTGTGTAATTGAAACCCAAATGTTGGACTTTAAATGAGAATCAATGCCCTCGAAGTTAAAAGACATTTTAGGTTTTCAAGTGCACAATATCAGGCTAAAGGTCCCTTAACATGTTCTAGTTTTCATTCTCACGAAAATTCTACAAAACAGGCATTTTGTCAAATTTCGGTCAGCATTTCGGTCACCTGTCGGCTAACCGAAATGGGGAGCAGCGGCTAGCCGCCAGCTAATCGACAAGCTGACCACTAGAAACCCTGGTCCAGTCACGACTTCTGGAAAACGAACCACCAAAACTCGGTTGGCTAGCGGTTAGCTGAAATAGGAATTTCGGTTAGCTGCCAGTTGACCAAAAAGGTGACTGAAATCCTCAGTCGAAATGCAGGTTTCTGGAAAAGGAACCGCCGATTTCGATTTGCTTGCGGTTAGCCGAAATGGGGATTTTGGCTAGCCGCCAGCTGATCAACGGCTGACCGAAACTGCACGGGCAGTGCATTTCAAGTCAGGTTTTCACATTTCTTCTCCCTTTCTTCTTACTTCTCACACAACCTGTACTTCCCTGAGCCTACATGCTCTCCAAGGGATTAAACACACATATCATAGCACAAATTAAGACATCACATTTTCATTCTTCAATTTAAAACAAAATCCCTAAAATTTCCAATCGAGACATGAATTCCTTATGAAATGAAGAGGATGAAAGAAAACAAATCAAATACACACAATGCTAACATTCATTCTAGATTGTTTACTTGCCTTGACCAAGATGCCAAACCAAACCTCTCTTCAAGCACTCCTATTCAAGAGCTAAGCCAAACACTACAAAACCCCATGAAAACCATTCAAAACTCACTCAAACTTAAAAACAAGAAATCCATTACGAAATGGGTGTTACAACTTGGAAAAACAAGATCTTTAGGAGTTGAAAAGACTCTATTGAGGAGATGGATTGGAGCTCTTACCTAGAGATGACCAAACAGGAAGAGATGAAGAAAATGGAGAGCTTGCCCCCACTAGAAACTCCAAGAAATTTGTATCAATAGGAAGCTTGCAAGGAGAGGAAGAAGATGATGGCCTTGGAGTTCTATTTGGAGATCTCTAGCTTAAGCATGCAAGAGGGGAAAAGTGAAGAGAAAAGAAAAGGCTTCTCAACCCTAGGTCTAGAAAGTTGCAGGATTTGGGAAAAGTGAATGAGAAAGGAGAAGGAGAAGACTTAAGTGGTTGGGTTGTGGGCCCCATATGTCTGGAACTAGAAATTGCTAAAATATGATCTTACGGGCCCCGGATGGAGTCGACGAAGAAGGATAAAATGATCCTAAAAAAATCTAGTTTCCAAAAAGTATAATTTTTACATTGTCACGCCCCCGAACCGGAACCTCGGGGGCGGGAATGGGATTAAGCATAAATATATTTTTCTCCCAGGATCCGCGTGTGTGAAGACAACACATTCTGAATATTTTGCGGAAGCTTTCGTGGCGTTGCGACCTGGAGTCCGTGGCCATCAGATTCGGCGTCACACTCAACCTCTAGCATATAGCTATCATATCAAGAATTATATCAGACTGGAGTAAACCATCACAACAAAATACAGAGCTGACAGTAACAGGATATTACATTCCCATATACGTTCAAGTTACAATTATCAATGTACATTAATTAAGAATCCCAAGAAAAAGGCTAATAAAAGCCATACAACAAAAAGCTATAATCACTACCCCATAAATGACGTGGCTCCGATGTCAAGCTTGTTAGGGATTTTGTATTTGCAATTTGATGGATGCATTTGCATTTTCACATCATTTGAATTCACACACTTGCTTTGATTTAAAATATCTTGAAATCTTGATTTAATACATGCATTGCTTTTAAAAGTGGTAAAAGTTTTGTTTTATGCATGTTTTGGTTTTATACTTGGATGCATTGTTTTTAGTATTCAAACTCTTTTGAAAACCTAATTCTTTGTGCATTATATTTGGAAAATCAATTTGAGAGTTAGGTTTGTGAATTGCATACATTCATCATTTTCAGAATCAGTTTTGTATGCATTCTCATTTGAAAAGAGTTTTATCAAATCAAGCTAGCCTTTGGATTTAAAGTTTCAAATCATTTTAGGCTCTTTGTGTTTCATGTTTTTAAACATCTTAGATTGACTTAAAACATGTTATCCAAGCTTGATTTAGTGGCCCAAAAATCCTCCCAAAGAAATACCTTCAAATGTGCAAAAGTTGGAAATTTTGCAAAAAGGGAGTGACCAGGCAGTGTCGCCGGTCGACCGAGACCTGCTTCCCGGTCGACCGGGACCACTGTCGGTCGAGTGGACAGTTTCTGAACTGTAACATGCCAACGGTCAGAAATATGACCGTTGTGCTTTCCCGGTCGACCGAGACCTGTGTCTAGGTCGACCGAGGACTAGCCGTTGGGCATTTTTGGCTATAAAAATGAGTTCTTTCCTTTGTCCAAAGTTGGAGATTTTTAAGCCTTCTTTGAGGAGCTTTGAGAAAAGACAAAGGGGAGGAACTAAGAGAGACCAAAGGGGTCATTAAGTGAAGCTTAAGCTTGGATCAACTAAGTTAAATCTCCAAGTAAGTTTTACTTTTAATTAATCATTTGTTATGTGCTTTATTTGAAACTTTGGAAAATGATTTCAAGCATGATAACATTGATATGTTGAATCCATTCTTCCCTTCATCTTTGATATTCAAGATTGGATTCATCACTTTGATTTCAACCCAAGTTTTGTTTTAAACTTTCTTAATCATGCTTAGCCTAAATCTTTGATTTCTTTTATTGCATGATTATTTCACTTGGTTGAAACTTCCGTTGTTGTTTTCATTCATTTAATCTTTAGTCAAATTAGTTTTGAAAACAACATTGCACATGCATCACTTGATTAGGCTTAAACACTTTCATACAACTTGTGATCTTTAGATTTTCATATCATTCACAAGTGTGTAATTGTTCAAGTGATTTGCATAGAACTTCAATCATATCTTTTTGTGCCTTAAACTTTCAAATTGCATTAAGCATAAATTGATTGAGCTTACTTTTAAACTTGATTGAAGTTTTCACACACACACTTCATAAGCATACATCTTTGCATTTCTTTGAGTGTTCGTGTGAGTTAGTTTTCATTTTCATATCCGCCTATTTAGAGGCAAATTAATTTGAGCTTAAATTGTAATCTCTTAGAGTGATCTTTTGAGAAGACACTTTCTTAGAGAAATCTTTATCTTGTAAGGTTATTGCTTAGCCTAAGAAAAGCATTGTGTAAAGGTTATTGCTTAGCCTTGAAAAGCATCTTGTAAAGGTTATTGCTAAGCCTATAAAAGCACATTGAGAGGTTGTTGTTTAGCCTAGAAAAACAACATTGTAAGGGTTATTGCTTAGCCTAGTAAAAAGCATACATAGTGGAAATCCGGTGGGGTGTTGGATGCACAAGCCGGTAGTGGATGTAGGCACGTTGGCCGAACCACTTTAAATATTGTGTTGTGGTGCTTGCTATGTGGTGATTGTTTTTGTTTAGCTTCCGCATATTGTTTGACTAAATCATCACATTTGACTAGTTTGTTTTAAAGAATTTAAAATTGGTCTAAATTGGTCATACTTGTAGCACACCCTATTCACCCCCCCCCCTCTAGGGTTAGGATCCCAAGGACTTTCAAAGCTCAATGTCTACATGACATAGCCGACAAACAACCTGCAAAACATGGCTCCACAGCCAACAAAAGCACTCATCTCGAGACGAAGAAATATGAACCTGAGTACCAAAAGTAGTGGGTCAGACACGACGGTCTGGCAGGTGGATGAAAAGATCATAAATATACTGAAGAATAAAATATATGATAAATCATGCTATTCGATCAAATGCTGCATATAATTAAACGGGTGCAAAATCGTGGATCTCGGCAAAACATGTATTCGTTTCAAGCATGGGTAAAACATGAATATCTAATAAAACATGTGTTCATTTACATCATCTATAAACATAGATATTTCACAATCGGGTGTTCGTCTAAAACATGTATAAATATAGTGGTTTGACAAAACAAACGTTCATTTGAGACTTAGGTAAAAACATAAGTATACAACCAACCAGGTATTCATAGCAGTCTGGCAAAACCAATGTCCATTTGAAACATATGTGAAAATACGGATATTTAACAAACCGGGTGTTCATTTAAAACCGGTGTAACCAAAGAAATCTGACAAAACTAGTGTTCATTTAAACATATTTCAAAGCGTGGATATTTCACAATTCGGGTATTCATTTAAAACATGTGTAATCATGTAAATCTAGCAAAACCATTAATCGTTTGAAACATATGTAAAAGCATGGTTATTCACCCAATCGACATCCATTTAAAACATGTATTTGTACAAAGAACGAGAAGCAATATAGTAATAACTGAATTTACATTGGAGAATATTAACATTTGTTTAAATAACAACTTTCATAAAGGAAACAAATCGTTTATCGAAAAACAAGTAAGCAATATAAAACATGTCGGGTATCCAAGGAATCGGGAACTGGCAAGATGGCGACCACACGAAGCTAAGTCCTCTATCACTAAGGTGATAGAGCAATAATTAGGCCCTGATCTCAGTCACTCGAGGTGAGGAGAAACAGGGGATCTCATATAAATACATATACATATACATATACTATACATGACCACGGTAGCGAGCCGGGCATCGGGGACCACAGTAGCAATCGATCTGCGGCATCGGGACAAGACCACGGTAATGACCGGGTAGTGGGATCCAAACTGCAGCTGGCGGGACAAGAGGGGGATCTCCAAGTCGGTGGATCAGACCAACAGGGTTATCCAAGCTTAGTGGTGCCGACTCATAGGTCAAATACAATCGAGACATATGCAAGTAAACCAAGTACAAATACATAATCAAACGGGCAAGACGGGGGTGCTCAAGGGCACACTGACATGTCATGTGGTGCAATGCACTTCGGGACAAATAACTGTTACTAGAGTAACTTCAATGCTTTCGGGAAAACAAGTCATGTAATGCAAATCTTGGAAATGAGGTGAAACAATGAACTATAACAATTTCGGGTAAAATGTCGGTTTCAAGATTTGTTTAAGTGAATAGGGGTCCCGTATGTCGATTATAATAATTTACTTGGTACTCCTTGAGTTTGAAGACATTCCGGGCTCCTTATGCACTTTTACTATTTTCAAAACTTAAAATGAGCTTATGGGTAGTACTAGATGTTACAATAGCAAAAATCAAGATTATAAACGGTCCATCCTAGGCATGACATTAATCCGGAAACATCGAGCAACCTATTCAGTCACCGAAAGGAATAGAATTCGCGATAACCAAGGGAAAGACTTGTGTTTAGATATAAAGAAGATATCGCGTCGTCCCATCCCATTCAAGATTGAAATGGATTGAACTTCGATGCCACCGAACCAACCGTGAGGCGTGTCGGCTCAAGACATTCCCACACATGGTCCAAACAGTCCAAAAAGGGTAGTCAGGGTCTCACCTAAAACCAAGAATTAGTGCCTAGATCATCACCATTCTTTTCTTTTAGTTCCCTAGTCTTAGAGACCTTAGATTAGGGTATAATTAGTCTTAACACTAAGGTATATACCCCTAGGACTCATAGAAAGCCCAAATGTTTCAAAAAAAAAAAAACAATATCTAATTTCACTGTGACAGTCCGATCGATCGGCCTGAATGTTCGATTGATCGGACCTGGGCGTGTAGCAGGTCCGGGAAACTTGATTTTTCTCCCCTTTTTCCTTTCCTTCCAACACATGTACAAACTAAGTTTTTCCTTGCTTCAACAACATCTTAACTACAATAAAACTCCCATCAAAACTCCATTACAAATTAAATCTAAACACCTCTTCCTTCTCATTTCACATTAAACAAAGGGAAGAATCCCCAATATACACAAGGGTCCATTTGAGCCAAGAATCTAGAGATAAATCAAGACTATTGATTCACAGTTCCTTAACCATAGATGATTTAGCAAAACTCATTAAATGAGTATCAATTTCAAATCAATGCAAGCTAGTAAACATAAACATGAATGGAAAACCAACCCCATTCACTATAAAACCATATGAGCAAACCTTGACCAAATGAAATGCATACATTTCCAAGAGATTAACAAGAGAGAAACAACCATTAATATGCATTTTCGAAATCAATAGAAATATGACAAGAAGCATATGTGGAAACATATATCACATTATCAAGAACAAGTAATAAGATTTAGGTTTTTCTCATAAAACTTAATAACATTCAAACCATCCATTCATCCACATGCCTTGGGTTCCAATCTAGCAAATCAAGCTCCTAATCACCTCTCAAGCTCAAGATCAACAATCTCTACAAAACCCCAGAACAAACCCTAAAATGGGTCAAACAATGGAAGACAAGGAATGGGCTCAAACCAAGCTAGGAAATAGAACCTAAGGGAAAGCCATTGCACAATAAAGGGAAATGGGAAGGAGTCCTTACCTCTAGAGTCATGAATCAACAAGAAGAAGCTTGCAATAGGGGCTGCCCATCTTGGTTTCCCACGAAAATGGTGTCAAACAAGAGAGGAGATGAAGGAGAAGAAGTTGCCGGAGTTCCCTCGTCGGATTGGTGGCTTGGAGGCTCCATTAGAGCAAGAGAAATGGAAGAAATGAAGAAGAAGGGCTGTTGGTACTGTAGCTGGGAAGTTGCAGCTGATGGAGTGGAGAAATGAGGGAGAAGAAGAGAGTGGAGTCATCTTATAATGGGTGGGTATGGGCCCCACCACACTTAAAACTTGCCAAGGGTAAAACATCTATTTGTGGGCCTCGGATGCGATCGACAAAGAAGAGAAAAATGTTTCTCATAAAATCTAGTTTTCAAAAAGTATAATTTTGGCTTGGTTCTGAGATCTCGAAATTTGGGTCCAGATTCAATGTGAAAAGACCGATTTTGCCCTCCGGGCTGGAAAAACTGATTTTCGGAGCTTCGAATGGGTACGGAGTGAACACGAAAGTTGTAGAGAATAAGGAAATAAGTCAAATGAGGCTAAACCAAGAATTATTAGGAATTTCGAATAATCTCCCAACCTCGCGCAAAGTCACTAAAAGAACTTCCAAAGGGTCCCACTAATCACAAAGGCCCTCAAAATTCCCTAAAACTAGAGAAAAACCATTCTAGCTCACAAGCTCAACCCAACAAATACTAATCCCACTAAAAGAAACTAATCCACAAATAAAACAACACTAATCCAAAAGATTAGGGGTCGGGTTCTCACATACATGGTTTTGAGATTTCGGAATTTGTGTCCCAATTTGGGTATAAAAGACAATTTTTATCCCTTTTGGGCCAAAACTAGGATTTCTGGGCTTCAAACACGAACGGGCCGAAAACGAAAGTTGTAACGAATAATAAAACCATTCAAATGAAATAAAAATCATAATTAAAGCGAAAATCAAAACGATCCTCCCAAGCTTACACGTACACTCAGGCCTTCTTGAGCGTGTCTGACTAACAATAAACGTTCTCAAAATTCCCAAAGCTATGTCCAGGACTAAAACTAACTATTTCTAACTCAACAGAAACTAAACCCACTTAAGGCTAAACACACACTAATCAGTTAGTCAGGGCCGGGGTCTAACACATTCTGTAATGCGACAACCATTTTTGCTTACTCATGATAGGTATCATTATGTTGCGAGCCACTACCCACCTCAAAAGAATTCTTAGGGTTAACCGTGGGTTGGCTAGGCAAGTATTCCTCCTCTTTTCTATTAAGAGCATTAGCTATTTGCCCGATTTGGACCTCTAGCTTGGCTATGGATTGGGAGTGGGAATGGACCAGCTGAGTGGTTGCTTTGAGCTCTTGCAGAACTGTCTCCTCAATTAATGGATTTCTTTGAAGTGGTCGAGGGTTGGGTTGCTGGTAGGATTGTTGGGAACAATAAGCCGCAAGATTGTATTAAAAATTAGGCCTATTTCCCGGTTGAGAGAAAGAAGTACCCTGACTGGGTGACTTCCATGAAAAGTGGGGGTGATTACGCCATCTCGGGTTATAAGTATCAGAAAATTGTTCATTACCCGATTTGGAAAACACCTGTGCAGCTTGCACTTGTTCTTGCCCAAAGTCAGGGAATTGTGAGGCAGCAAGGCAATTGCTCACAAAATGAGCGGGACTGGAGCATAAAGCACAAACACTCTGAGTAGATGGAGATTGGGAGAGATTGACCAACAAATAATAGTTGATCCAATTTTTGGGTCAAGGCAGCCACTTGACTGGTGAGTTCGTTAGAGGGTTGAATTTCAAACTCACCTCTAGGTTTTTGCAAGTTAGAGGCTGTCGGCCTCCCAAATCTAGCAGTGGAGGCATGGTGTTGAAAGGTCTCGCTCATATTCTCAAAGAGCTCGCATGCCTCATCCTCATTTTTTAACATTATTGATCCCCCACTGGCGGTAACTACCACGTTTCGCCATTCAGGTGATAGCCCATCATAAAAGAGTTGCACCAATTGCCATTTGGCAATTTAGTGATGATGACACTTTCTAATGAGATCTTTAAATCTATCCCATACCTCATGAAATTGTTCATTATCAGTTTGGGCAAAAGATGTGATAGATCTCCTGTACGGATTTGTTTTACCCACAGAGAAATATTTATCTAAGAATTTTTGCTGTAGTTGGGCCCAAGAAGTGATAGAGTTTGCATGTAAAGTACTCAACCAATACTTGGCTTTGTCCTTCAATGAAAACTGAAAGAGAAACATTTTTAAGGCCTCACTACTGAAATTGTTTATTCGCACAGTGGAGCAAATAACCAAGAACTCATCAATGTGATTGTACGGGTCCTCATTGTTTAAGCCATAGAAAGAATGAATAAGATTGATTGTGCTAGATTTGATTTCCTATTGAGCTGCTTGTACTATAGGCAGTTGAATACACGACGGTGACGCGTATTCCGAAGGAGTATAGTGCTCCTTCAAGGGTAGGAGAGGTGGATTCTCAGGAGCCTCATCTTCCTTTCTTTCCTCAACCATTTGTGAATTTGTGTGTGAGACAACAAAGGGGTGTTTATGTTGACACCAAAAATGTCACTTTGCCTCTTCAACATAAAAAAGCCATATGAAGCCGCATCCTACTACAAACGGGCAATGCTACTTCAAGCATCAAATCTTGTCAAAATCACTTGAAAACTGATAGATCCTTCAAGACAGCCAAAAGAGGAGTTTATTGATTATCATTCCGGCAACGTTTGACCCGACTTCGATGCTCTGAAAGAAAATCAAGCCCCTCGGCGGCGAGAACCACCGGGACCATTACTCGTCAAACAGAGCGCATGGGCGGCTTCAACATGCTTCAAAATCGCTGCACATCAAATTTCAGGCCATTCCGACAACGTTTGACCTGACTTTGATGCTCCGAAAGAAAATCAAGGCTACCGGCGGTCGAGCACCCCGAGACCATGACATCCAAATTGGAACAAATGGATCATCTCAAAATGACTCCAATAGGCTCCCTGTCAAATTTCAAGTCAATCGGACATCGGTTGACCGCACATCAAAGTGCGACATCTTCCTCACAACAAAATCAAGCCTAGCAGCGACGGGACCCCAAACGGCTTCAAAACTCAAACCAAAGCACATGGTTGGTCCTATTTATTGCTTAGGAGGCTTCACCTCAAATTTCAGGTCATTCTGACATCGTTTGACATAGTTTCGACTCTTGACGGAAAATCGACCACAAAGTCTTCGGCTTTTCCAAAAAATAAGAAACTTTGTGCTCCGATTTGTGCGGCTTCTTGTCAGCTTTTATTTAAGAGAATCAAGCCAAAAAATGAGGAAAAATTTTACGAAAAATACAGGAAAAAAAAAGAAACAAAAAGCTCGTAAAACAGCCGTCAAAAGCGCAACCAAAGGGGAAAAAAATTCCCCCATGGTCGCCGGCGACCCTGGAAATCTGGGTCCCCGAATTTCTGCCAGAAGGCTCGTTTTCCGATCCTTTTCGCGTTTCGGGAGTTCCAGCCCCTGTGGTTTCCTGAAAACCTGATTTTTGATGCTCGAAAACGACTGATCTTTGTCAACATCACGGATCTGTCGTTAAAAGCATGGAATCATCATTGATCGCTCCAAGATCGCCAACTGGCCAACCAAGAAAGTACACTTTCTATCCGACCAATCGAGAAATCGACAAGACAGATGGTACCGGCCCGCTATTAGCAATTTATGTCTGAAGTTGCATGGTCATCCGATATCAATCAACATGAAGAGCCATCGTCGATCATCGCAAGAAGAATTCCAAAAGACGCGGCACGGCCCGCGACTCTTCAAATCCCCGGCGACCACTTAATGTTGTTAATTGACCCAACTAAATTCGGTCATTAACTCATTATTTTGAATGGCCTAATAGATTCAAGAGAATGAGAGTTACAAGTCAAATCCATCATGGCATTAAAGCTACGAAACTCCTCTCATCATGGAGATTAAAGGCGATTAAAAGCCCATCATTCTCCATCAGCCAATCAGATTCAAGGAAAAAGGAGTTACAAAATCAAAGAAATAAAAACTTGTAACTCCTCCCACCATGGAGCTTTAAAGCCATCAAAGCTCATAAACACTCCTAAATGGCTACCAAAGGCCTATAAATAGGAGATCATTCCAAGAAGAACGGATCCAGAAAGAATCAAAGAAAAATCAGCCAGAAAGATCGTTCAAAATTCCCTGAAGCTCTGAAGAGACTCTGCTGCAACAAACACCACAAGGTGATTGAAGTCCCTTAGGGGACACCCCCCCCCAAGGCAAAGCCCTCTCCTCTTCTATTCAACATGGCCAAGACACGGCTTTTCAGCCCATCTCTCCATTTTTTTTATTAGGTATATGACCTTCCCTTGGTCCTTATCCTCTTAAAAAACTGAAGTCCAAGCCAAGCCAAAGAATCAAAGTATCAAGCGTTCTCATCTGAAGGACGATGGCGAAGTCCATACATGACTTGCGACAATCGATCTGAACGGGTTCCTGTAATCCCCTGAGAAGTCAGATTCCCTCTCTTACTTTTCTGTTGTATTTTGTATTTTCTTTAAGAGACAAAAAAAAAACTCACAATTTTTGTCTTTCATTTTGATAAGATTTGTAATTCGCCTTTCACGGCAAACAAAATCGCCTCTAACGACATAAAAAAAATTGTCTCTTTTCTTAAATATATGTGCAATGGAAAGTTAGAAAAAATGTTGATTTCCTTTCTACTTGCGAAGGTGGAACTCCGGATCACCATTTCTAAATTCCAAGTAGAATAGAAAATCTGGCATACCCATACAAAAATGTTGATACCCGCCTTTCTCCCCCTTTTTTCCCTCCATTCGGCCCTCTCGGTGACCTCGGGGACGGATGGGGGAGGAAAGGAAGGAAATCGGGTCCATCAAGCTGGCACACCCGGTGGGACCAATTCGTTTGAGAATGCGATGCTTGAATTCTTAGGCTCCTTTCTAGTTGGTCCCCTCTTTTTCGGATTTAGCGCTCGTAGAAATGTTTGAACCCTTATTCGGATTGGGACACCGTTCACTCTCTTTGATGAATCCATCAAAAAATAAATATATAAAAAAATTTCAAATCCCACTAAGGTTGCACCAATTGCATTCTTTGACTAAAGTGGATCTAAGAAAAGCCTTATCTAGAGTGTGGAGACAGCTAAACTGTTCGAGGTAAGGGTCCTCCAAACGGGTTCATTAAGTAATCCTACCTTTAGCTGGGGGCTGATCTATCTACTAAGGTTTCATAAGACCGAATTGAAAACCTATGCGTTTTTTTTTTCAAAAAAAAAAAAAAAAAAAAAAAACTTAAAAAAAAAACTTTCGTCACTTTTGGGTTCACATTTCAGAAATTTTGGTTGCCTCCTTTTCAGATTTAGCGCTCGTAGAAATGTTTGAGCCCTTATTCGGATTGGAACACCATTTGCTCTCTTTTATGAATCTGTTAGACCTCGACCCAGACCAATTCGATTAGTGTGCGATTAGTATGTGTTTAGTCCTAAGTGGGTTTAGTTGTCGTTGGGTTAGAAGTAATTAGTTTTAGTCTTGGACATAGCTTTGGGAATTTTGAGAACGTTTAGTATTAGTCAGACACACTCAGGAAGGCTTGAGTGCACGTGTAAGCTTAGGAGGATCGTATCAGTTTCCATGTAATTGTAATTTTGATTTCATTTGAATGATTTTTCTATGTGTTACAACTTTCGTCTTAAGGCCATTCATGTTTGAAGCCCAAAAACCCAAGTTCTGGCCCAAAAAGGGTAAAGTGGTCTTTTTACACAAATCTGGACACAAAATTCGAGATCTCAAAACCATGACAAAAATATACTTTTTAGAAACTAGATATTTCGAGGATCGTTTTATCCTTCTTCGCCGAGCTCATCCGAGGCCCGCATGATCACGTTTTTGTCAATACAAGGTTCAAGTTCCTTGGGTCCCACCCACTAGTGTTTAAGTCATCACTCCTTCTCTTCCACTCTTTTCATTCACTTTCCCCCAATTTCTGCAACTTTCTTAACCTAGGGCTGAAAATCCCTCTTTCCTTTCCATCTTCCTCACCTTGCATGATCTAACTAGAGATCTGCAAATAAAATTCCAAGACCATCATCTTCTTCCTCTCCTTGCAAGCTCTCTATTGGTACAAATTTCTTGGGGTTTCTTGTGGGACAAGCTCTACATTTTCCTCATCACTCCTTGTTTGGCCATTTCTAGGTAAGAGCTTCAACCCATACTTTTCATAAATTCTTTTTAGTTCCTTAAAATTCTTGTTTTTCATGTTACAAACCCCTTGGGTAAAATGGGTTTCTTGTTTTCAAGATTGAGTGAGTTTTGTGTGGTTTTCATGGGTTTTTGTAGTTCTTTGGATTAGTGAGTGAAGTGCTTGGAGAAGTGTGAGACATCTTGGACTAAGGCAAGTAATCTCTATAGGTTCAATGTTGCATGTGTATTTTGATTTCATTGTGATTTTTGGAATTTTGCATATAAACTTGTTTATAAGCTTCATGATCATGTTTTCATTGGATTGGATGTTTGAAATGGTGAAAATGAACCCTTGGTGAGCATGAAGGCTCAAGGGATTGTATGTGACTTAAGGATGAGAAGAAGGAGAAAAATGTGTGGAAAGTTGTACAAGAGAAAGGCTTTTTCTGCACTCTGCGAGCACAGGCAGAACCTTGTCCGCTCGAGCGACCAAGCCACTGCTTGGTCCGAGCGCGGACAGAGAGCTGTCCGCTCGAGCGACCTAATGTCCGCTCGAGCGAACTGCCCACTGTTTAATCTGGAACAAGACAGAGAGTTGTCCGCCCGAGCGACCTTATTGTCCGCTCGAGCGAACTGTCTCGCTCGAGCGAAGTGTCAATACCTTATAAGTTCCACTCGAGCGAACCTACCAGATTCAGGAAGAATAATTATTTCAATTGTGTATTTTCTTGAAGGTTGGAAAACTAGACTATGTTAAGGGTTTTGACTTGACATTGTGTAAATGGAACTTCGAAATGCAACCCAACTTCGGGGACACCAATTCTTGTATATTCCGACATTTGGGGTCCTAATTACACAAAGGTCAATTAGTAGCCTCAACACATGCTTGTCAGATTTTGTATTTTGAATTTCCGTCTTGGTACGATAAGTACCGTCGTGCACTCGTTTTGAATTTCAAGTATAAGCTCGTTCTGAAGAATTGTTTCAAGAAAAAGGGGTTCACTTCCTAAGCGTGTTATGCATATTAATTATGCCTTTTGCTAGTCGTGTTTGTTGTGTTTGATAAGTGATTTTCCCCCTTTTTATCTCGACATGTTTTGATAGTGTTTCGCGTGTTTCACCTAAATTGATTACCTGCCAAACCGTTGTGTTTGACCCTTGTTTGCTGGTGCCCAGGTGCAGGCGACGTTACCTTTGAGGAGGAGCGTTCAGAGGAGGCTTTTGAGCCAACCCCTGTTAGAGAGTGGCAGCCCGACGATGTCAACTAGACGTCGGGCGGGTTCTTGAGTTTCGTCATTATGTCATGGGTTTCTTTTGTTATTTTGAGAATTGTATTGGCCTCTGTTGGCCTCTCATGGGTTGTAACTAAAACTTAACTTACTTTTGAGTTAGTCTCATAACTTGAATCTTGATGGGAATGCCATTTTAACTTCTTCCTTTGATACTATGCCTTGTTATTTGTCATAGCACTTAAGGATTTTTTGGGTGCTTATCTTGATGTGATTTGCTACACGCTTCCGCATACTTGATCATGTGAGTCAGATTTCGCGTGTCTTTGGGAATCCTCACCGCGGGAACCTGTGGGAAAACATAAACAATCGTAAATTCAACTCGTCGCGGGCCCGGGATCCGTTCCGGGGTCGCGACAGAATCCAATTTTAACCTTTCAAAAAATCTCATCTCGTGTCTATTCTAAGGATACGATTTGCAACATTTGTGCCTAGCGGTGCTAGTACGCCCCTCCGGTTCTACTGTATTCGCGACCGACACATCTGTATCTCCAACCTTATATCATCTTACCTCGAGTGAGCATCGCTTCTCGGTAATTTGAATTAAGGTCTACAATTGCTTCTTACAGTCACTGGAATGCTCGCTCTGAGCCTCTTGTACTTGCATTCAGAACAATTGTATCCTCTATGGCTTTTCGTCTTCTTCACCTCGCTTGGACTGGGCCATGTTCCCCTGAGTGATTTGAAAAGACAAAACCATAGTTCTTTCCCATTTATGATCACTATATTCTTGTGATTACTAATAGACGCGGTCTTGTTTCAGAAGTTTTCCAAAACTAACATTGGCAGCTTCATTAACCATCACTTTCGATGAGAACAAGTACCAATTCATGCTCCAGGAGAAGCAGAACAAGCACACTCATAAGTGCCCTACTAGCTGCCGAAGCGTCACCTCCCTCGGCAAATCTCAGAACACCAGGACGACCTCTGCTCCCCGGACTATCATCTTCGGGTCGCTGGGACAGTTCTCACTTCCCGTAGAGGAAACCGCACCTGCTAAGAAGTGGAAGATTGCCCCGCAACGTGTCACTGCCATGACACCAACGGCGAACGCAAAGAAGCCTGAAGCCCGTGGCAACCCCACGAAGCCTCAACCTACAAAGAACCAGGTCTACCCTAAGACTTGATCCCCAAGACCTTCACCAAAACAAAGGAGGTCACGAGCATCTGCAAAGCCATCATACCTGTCCCCTTTCAAAGAAAACCGGTTCTATCCTCTTGCATACATGAAGGAGGAGAAACCAGCCTCTTGCCTGACAAAGAATGCAACCCATCATAAGTCGGCTTGTTCCTACAAGCCAAAAATCATATCATACATCACCAGGCCTCTACAAGTACCTGTCAAGGCCTGCACTCCTGCAGTTCTACCATTTATCTCAACGGGGGACGAACTTTCAAAATTCAAAGCTTCGCTACGACAGTCGAAGGACTGAGTCCAAATCCTGTCTATGCCCAGCTTCAAAAAAGACAGGCTCGGCTGCTGCGCTCGAGGGAGTACATCATTCATTGCTAAAGCCCAGCCAGAGCTGACAGAAGCTCAAATTGCCCGTCGCATACGTCGTCGCATGTCGTATTGACAAAAGAGACTAGAGAAGCAAAGGACCCATCATCCTATCCTCCAAGTCTCCCAAAAATGGGTCGAAAAAGAAAGACCTGATCAAATTGTTGCTGTCCATATGGTTGGCAAGACCAGAAGACATCAGAGGTCTACAACTAAACTTCATGTCTGACGACCGGTGACTCGTAGCATCTCCTGGACACAAAGACATCTAGAAGAATCTTCTAGTCCTTCAAGCCAAGGACAACGGAGTAATCCATCCTTAAGCTCTTCAAGAATGAGCCCCAGTTCAGTCACCAGGACGATCTCCTTGTTCGAATAACGGGGGATGAACGTCTTGGCTACAAATTCTGAGCCACCTCGCAATCCACCTCTTGATGAAACGACCGTACGTATCCAGCAATTGGAGCAAGGTTAGCAGAGGATTGAGGCTCTGATGGAAAATCTTCTTCTTGCTTTTCAGCGTCAAGAAAACAACCAACCTCCTTCTGATAACGAGGAAAATGCAGAAAACAATTAGTCATGCACCCTTACCAAAAAGGACGTTGACGATACACTGAAGGAGCATGGGATCAAGCCACCATATCCCTTATGGATGGACTCGGTCCCGTTCCCTACAAAATTCAAGCATCCTACTCTCCAAACATATACGGGGAAAGGATCTGCCAGACAGCATGTCATCCACTTCAAGATCCTGGCGGGAGCTATCGCAGATCAAGATGCCCTCAAGATCTGTCTCTTTCCAAGTACCCTAAAAGGTACGGCCTTCGATTGGTACTCCACTTTACCAGAGGACTCCATCCAAAATTGGGCCATGCTAGAGACACCCTTCCTGACCCACTTCAAATATGAGGATCATCCTGCTACTATGGCATAACTTTGCAGCCTAAAACATGGAGAGAATGAGTCAACTTATGACTTCATTCACAAGTGGAAGGCGTTGGCATACAAATGCACCGATGGTGCTGCCACAAGCGTCGCTCGTCGGCATCTGCCGTAACAACATGAGAGCAAGGATCCGCTCCATCATTATCGGCAACAAATCAAAGAACCTGGGAGAACTCCTAGAAGCTTCCATGGAAGCTGAAAAGGTGATCAAAGACCTTAACAGTCAGCAGTCATCAAAGAAAGAGTCAACTACCATTACGACCTCAAAGCCAAAGAAAAAGGAGGTTTTTAATGTGCAAACCAAGTCAGCTCCTCAGCATCCAAAGAAAGCTGAAAATAAAACTGCAAGTAAGAAACCTGAACTCTCTGATGCCTTCAGAGAACGAGTAGAGAAGAAAAGAAATACATGTTCGATAAAGATGTTGAAGAAATTTTCGAGGCTCTCATAGCAAATGGTAAACTCACCTTGCCTGAGCCCAAAAGACCGGGAGATGTTGGCAAAACCAATGATCCTCGGTATTGTCCATACCATCAGATGATCTTGCATCCTCTCAATCAATGCTTCGCTGTGAGAGGAAAGATCAACGAGATGTGGAAAAACGGGGTCATCACCTTTGACAAAAACTATGGGTCTGCCTCCGTCAACATGGTGTCGTATGGACAAACTTTCGAGTCACCAAAGGAGAAGACCACTACTTCCTTTAAGGTGATAAAAATGACCCAGATGTCCCAAGAGTTGGTTCCTTATCCAACATCAAACGGGCAGCCCGTATGGGTGCATTCTGATCTCCTAGAAGATGAAAATTAGGAGATCGTCAAAACAAAGCCCACTGCTCAACAGCGAGGCAAGCCAAGAGACAACTCCGCAAGCTCAAGTAGAAGGAGAAAGCTCAACTAAAATAAGAAGTCCCTGAAAAGGCATCGATCTCTTCCACTGCTTCGCTGGGGGCAACGGAAGAATCCAAGGCTTCAAAGGTGGAAAGAAAATTCACCCTTGGTGATTTCATGCCACCTCAGTTTAGAAATGAAATTGCGCAAGGGGCATCATACTCTTGCAATTCGGTAATTGGACTCTCCATGGATGGATACGAGTCTAGTGACACCGCCAGTGACACCGACGAATGGGAGGAATCCCTTGAAACAGGAGAATACCTCTCCGACGAAGAATGGATTCCCGAATCTCATCTTATGCCGGTAATCTGGTATAACCCATATCAGCAACAACGATCCTGGTCTGATGATGAAGAAGACCAAGAAGTTGTTCAAGAAAATCCTATTGACTCAGCACCCATCAACGCTCCAGTGGAATCCAACCATGTTGAACCATAAGGAGTTGACGAAGAAGAAGATTTGGCTCCCATGCCTGATCCTGAAGAGTATGCGAGGGTCTTATTGTCGAGACCCCGGACCGGGTTACCGCCGAGGTCCTAATCTGGGATCGAGACACTAATGATGATAATAATAGTGTGGTGAGTGAATGGTTAATATGTATAGTGTGTCAACAAGGTGCACACACTTATTTACTTTCCCACAGGTGTCCGCGGTGAGGATATCACAACCATATATGAACATTTCTATTAAGTGCGGAAGCGTGTAGCAAATCAAATATTCAATCTTTCTCAAATCATGAAGATAATAACACAAGTGTAATACCGTATCAGAATGAGCAATGATCATTAGCATGTTACCCAAAAGTAAGTTAAAGTTTATACAAAGATCATTTAATTACATTCTCCAAAAATAAAGGCCAACAAGACCAATATAACAAAATAGCAATCCCCAAAAGAATGGTTAAAAGTTCTCCCAAAATGTTATCTCTCTCTAGCAATCCAATGTCTAAATGACATCGTCAGCACACCACTCAACTAACTGTTGCGGTTCTCCGATCGCCTCCTCGTGCTCCTCCTCGGGATAACCAACAACGGGACCTAAGTACCAAAAAGTGGGTCAAACACGACGGTTTGGCAAATGGGTAAAATACAATGACAATATGATAATCAATGAATTTACCTTCAAAAGCGTTTAAACCTGTTTAAATGACAATTTCTATGAAAAGATAAAACATTTATTCAAATACAAGTAAACATTGTGAAACATGTAGGGTAGCCAAGGAAACGGGAAACAAGCAAGGTGGCAACCACACGAAGCTAAGTCCTCTATCACTAAAGTGATAGAGCAATAACTAGGCACTGATCTCAGTCACTCGAGGTGAGGAGAAACAGTGGATCTTATAACTACATATACATATACGATACATGACCACGGTAGTGAGCCGGGCATTAGGAATCATAGTAGCAATCTGCGGCATCGGGACAAGACCACGGTAACAACCGGGTAGCGGGATCCAAACTGCAGCTGGCGGGACAAGAGGGAGACTCCAAGTCGGTGGATCAAACCAGCAGGGTTATCCAAGCTTAGTGGTGCCAACTAATAGGTCAAATAACAAGTCGAGACATATGCAAATAAATCAAGTACAATAAATAAACGGGCAAGACGGGGGTGCTCAAGGGCACACTGTCGTTTCATGTCGTGCAATGCACTTCAAGACAAGTAACTATTATAAGTGTAATTCAATGCTTTCGGGAAAACAAGACATGTTGTATAAATCTCGGGATCGATAAAGTACAATAAACAATTGAAATCTCGGGTAAGGTATCGGGTTCAAGATTTATTTGAAGTGAATAGGGATCCCGTATGTCGATCTAATAATGATTTGATACTCTTTGAGTTTGGGGACATTCCAGGCTCCTTATACACTTGAATTTTCAAACTTCAAATGACATCTTCGTGATATGGTTTCTTTCTTGGATAACCTCATACAATGCCTAGTGAATCTCCTTTGACTGACAAAGCTCAGTGCTCGAGCGAACCGGAATGGTTGTCTGGGTAATTTCGGTTACCTTGCGGTCAGATGGCGGTTAGCCGCCGTTGGATTCGACGGTTAGCAGCTGGCTGACCGCGCGGCTGGCCGCGGTTGGCCTGACAGAAAGACATGTTACTAGAATTGTAACCGAAATGGTTCGGTTGGCTGGCGGTTAGCCGCCAATGGGTTCGGCGGTTAGCCTGAGGCTAACCATGTTCTCAAGAGAAAATGTTGCTCTCTGGAAAAGCCACCGAATGGGTCGGTTGGCTGGCAGTTAGCCGTCGATGGGTTCGGCGGTTAGCCGCTGGCTAACCGTGTTTTCAGGTGGAAACTGTTGCTCTCTGGAAAAGTATTCGCGACTGTTCGGTTAGCAGGTGGTTAGCCGCCAGTCACCAGACGACTAGCCGCCAGGTGACCGTTGGCTGACCGCCAGGTGCGGGAAACACCCACTGTGTTCAGATTTGAGCCCTTTTCCTCCTCAAAACTACTCTCTTCACTTCCATTTAATCCCTACAATAAAACTGAGCTAAAAGCTCCTCTAATGCATCTATCTCCCTTTCTCCACAACTCCAATATGTGTTCATTCCATCACCTCCCTCATCCATCAACATCAAATCCAATACACTTCTATGATATAAATGCACCATTAATACTCTATCATGAACATTTATTTCAAAATAAAGCAATAAATAGGCATGAGTGGAAAGTACCAAAATCATTGAAAGCTTATAAAAATCAAATCATCCACTTGCCTTGGGTCTTCTAATCAAGGAAATCAAGCTCTAACACTCTTCCAAGCCAAAGATCCAAGTTGCATGGTCCTCTAAAGGCAAGAGTAAGCTCAATGAAGATCTTGGAATGGAGGGTTTTCTTCACAAATGGTATCAATAGAGAGCCATGGTGACGAGGAAGAAGATGATGATCTCCATTTTGATGTTGGTGCAAGATTAGTAGGAGATTGAGATGGAGAGAGCAAGAAGAAGAAGAAAAGTTGCCAAACAAACCCTAGACTCTCCTTTGCGCTGGAAAAGGAAAAATGAGGAAGATGGGTCTCCTTATATAAGCAAATGGAGATGGGTCCCACTACTTAAGACACTTAAGGGATGAAATCTTGGCTTTCAGGGCTTCTAATGAATTCGACGAAGAAGAGAAAAGTAATCGTCGAAATATCTAGTTTCCAAAAAGTATATGTTTCGCGGGTTTCGGGAATATTAAGTTTTGGGTACAGATTTAGTGTGCAATGACTGTTTTGCCCTCAAGGCTATGAAATCGGGTTTCGGGATCTCGAACGGGGATGGGATCAACATGAAAGTTGTAGGGATTAACAATACAAATAAAACGGAATTAAAACAATGAATGCAAAAATCTCCGATAAATCCTCAAGCGAATGCAAGGTCATAAGAAGGAACCCCCAAAGGGCCCCACTAATCACAAAGCAATCAAAATTCCCCAAAACTATCTCAAAAGCTAATCCAAGCTCAACCTAACCAAAATCACTAATCAAGCTTAGAACTAAACCCAACTTAATTAGTATTAATCGAGTTCACTCAGGACGGGGTCTTATACTTATAGCGCCTTGCCTTAGAACAAGAGCAAGATCTTTGCGATCAAAATCCAGAATCAAAAGTCCTTGAAAATCAAGAGGTACCTCCTCCTTCAACTCCTAGAAATGGAGAAAACTGCTGGATAAAAGATCCTCTCTCATCTGATGATGAGTCCGACTCCCAACAGTCCACTCTGGGGGAACCTCCCATCAAGGCAACTTGCAATGTGATAGTTCAGGATGATAGTGCCTCTGAAGCATCATCTACCGATGACACGTACTCTCCGGCTACACCTGATAGTATATCTTCCGGAGCTACGATTTCTCAGGTGACATCCACTGAGATAACATCTTCTCAGCCTTCGTCCCCTGAAACTGTGACGTCATAACTCACAGCTCTTTTGACCAATCATCCTGAAGAAAGTTCAGCTGATGGAGACTTGGTTAGTTGGTCCCAGATACCTGACCTCGTAGGAGATGTTTGGACCGACAAATTACTCAATGAAGGAGAAAAGTTGTTGGATGCTGTTCAGGACTTGTTCCCGAAAAATGCTCCATGTAATGCAATTACTGAGGATGGTGACTTTGCTGTAGACACATCTTCAGCAAATGAGAAGGATCAACCCTTGGATCCCAAGGACGATCTTCCAAATGAAGACCCTTATCAAGAAGCTCTTGAAGTTGGTAGAGGTACCCGTTCTGGCCGGGATTACTACAAAAATTACAACCAGTCTTCTTCTTCTTCTTATGTAAATCCTTTGGGAAAAGATGTTGTAAACGCCCCAAGTGGCAACAATAATGAGCATGCAGGCCCGAAGGAGGCATGTATTGAAGGACCATGAGAAGCACCTTATGAAATATTGTCTCGATTTTAAGGTCTGCTCTCATAATTCCCTAGCAATAGGCTCTCAATCCTGAGACATTAATGAACTCAAGTTTCTATCTATTCATTTGCTTTGAGTCACCAATCAGTGAGGCCAACTGTAGGTTAACACCTCGGTGTCTTGGGTACGTGGTAATAGGATTGTGGGAACATCCAATGGTCAAGATGGAATCTATCTATATTATCCCCTTGTGCCAATTAATGGATTTGTCATTAGTAAGTGCGCACCCATCTCGATTAAGAGTTAATTGGATGGTAGTGATGAACACTGTGATTAATTGGGACTCAAGGATAATAAGATGTGGATCTAGGATTAGATGGGACAGATTTATTCCAATTGATCCATGGATATTGATAGAGGGGCCTACTTGTGGTACTGTGCAAGTTTAGGGTCTTTATTTTAATTTATTCCTGAGACTGGAGTGCAATTGCATTTATATAGTGTTATTATTTGCAATTAACTGTGGGCCCGGATTGCACATGAGATGTGGGGTTGTAAGACCCTGACCCGAGTGAACCCGATTAGTGCTAATTAAGTTGCGTGTTAGTGCTAAGCTTGATTAGTGTTTTTGGCTAAGTTGGGTTTGGAATAGCTTTGATATAGTTTTGGGGAGTTTTGATTGCTTTGTGTTAGTAGGGCCCTTTGAGGGTTCCTTTTCATGACATTGCATATGTTTGAAGACTTATCGGAGGTTTCTGCATTCATGATTTTAATTCCGTTTTATTCGTATTGATAAGCTCTACAACTTTCATGTTGATCCCGTTCCCGTTTGAGATCTCAAAACCCGATTTCCTAGCCTTGAGGGCAAAACAGTCATTACACACAAAATCTGTACTCAAAACTTGATATTCTCGAAACCCGCGACACATATACTTTTTCGAAACTAGAAATTTCGGCGATCATTTCTTCCTTCTTCGTCGAATCCATCCGAGGTCCTGAAATAGATGATTTCAGCCAAACAAACTCCTTTAGTTGTGGGACCCAACCCTTCATTTGTTAACAAAGGAAAGCCCATTCTCATTTCCCACTCACTCTCTATGTTCCAGCACAAACCAACTGAACCTAGGGTTTCTTGCTTTTCTCTTCTTCTTCTTGCTTCTCCATCTCCAATCCACACCAAGAGTTCATCAATCAAGAGAGGAAGATCACCAACCTCGTCCTCATCTTGCAAGCTTCATCTTGATACCATTTTTGGAGAAATCTCCCAGCCTTGAGATCTTCTTTGAGCTAGCTCTCTTCATTTGAAGGTCATCCAAGTGAGTAATCCTTCTCATCTTCTAGATTTGTAGTCTTCTAGCCTTAGGGAAGCTACATTTGCATTCTTATTAGTTCTTTCATTTTCATTCTTGTGTAACCCATTTTAGGGTTGTTTTGGGGGTTTTTTTATTGTAGCTTGGATTTGAACTATAGAGGTGATTGGGGCTTGTTTTCAGCTAGCTTGGAATTGAGGCAAGTGAATGATGAAGTGTTTTAAGTTTTAAATGGTTTGGTGAAGCATTTATGGATTTTCATGCTTTCATTAATGTGTTTATGGTTGAAATAAATGCCCTTTTTGCATCTTGATAGCCTCACTCAATGTTTTGTAAACATGTTGGTTTAGCATTTATTGTCTTTTGGGTATATCCTAAATGAATGTTTGTGAAATGGTTTCCTTCCTCTTTCCTTTGTATTGGACTTGATATGGAAGAAGTGATGGAGTGAACATATGATGGGGTTTTGGAGAAGCATAGATAGAGGCATTGGAGGAGCTCTTAGCTCAATGTTATTACAGGGATTAAGTGGAAGTGGGGAGAATGGTTTTGAGGAGGAGAATGACTCAAATCTGAACACAGTGGGTGATTCCCGCACCTGACGGTCAGCCTGCGGTCACCCGGCGGCTAACCGCCAGGTAGCCGAAATGTCACGGTTGCTTTTCCAGAGAGCACACTTCTCCACCTGAAAACTCGGTCAGCTCCACGGTTAGCCAGCGGCTAACCGTCGAACACATCGGCGGCTAACCGCCAGCTAACCGCACTTGGCGGTCAGCTTTCCAGTTAGCTGCATTTCTGCAACCCAGCCGCGGTCAGCCAGCGGTTAGCCGCCCGTCCCAGCGGCAGATGACCGCCAGGTGACCGAAATTTCCCAGGTTTCGGAGAGCTCCTCGCTCGAACGAACTCTCCGGTTCGTTCGAGCGCTGAGCTTTGTCAATCGAAGGAGATTCACTGGGCATTGCATGAGGCCATCCGGGAAAGAAACCATATCACGAAGATGTCATTTGAAGTTTTGGAAAATTCAAAGTGTATAAGGAGCCCGGGATGTCTTCAAACTCAAGGAGTACCAAGTTATCATTGCAATTGACATACGGGACCCCTATTCACCTTAAACAAATCTTGAAATCATTATTTTCCCCGGAATTGTATTAGTTCATTGTATTCCCCCATTTCCAAGATTTACATTACATGAGTTGTTTTCCCGAAAGCATGATAGTTACACTAGTAACATTGACTTGTCCCGAAGTGCATTGCCCGATATGAAATGAAAGTTACACATTTGAGTGTTCTTGCCCCGTTCATTTATTTACTTGAACTTGATGTACTTTTCATATGTCTCGATTTGTGATTTAACCTATGAGTCGGCATCACTAAGCTTGGATACCTTGTCGGTTTGATCCACCGACTTGGAGATCCCTCTCCCGTCCCGCCAGCTGCAGTTTTGATCCCGATACCCGGTTTACCACCGTGGTCCCGTCCCGATACCCGGTTCGCTACCGTGGTCCCATCCCGTATATTTATATTGTGTATATGATTTACGTTGAATCTCCTCACCTTGTGTGACTGAGATTAACGTCCCGTTATACTGTTGTCACTTTAGTGACAGAGGACTTAGCTTTATGCGATTGCCATCTTGTTAGTCCCCGTTTTCCTTGGATACCTTATATGTTTTATCTTGTTTACTTGTTTTCTAGCATATGATTCCTCTACTTTATGAGAGTTCTTGTTTAAACAGATTTCTATGCTTTTCAAGATATTTCATTCATTATATGTTGTTGTATCCTTTCACTCTCTTGCCAGACCGTCGTGTCTGATACATTTGCTTTGGTACTCAGGTCCCGTTGCCGGTTTCCTTGAAGAGGAGCCGGAGGAGGCGGTAGGTGAGCCGCAACCTCTAGTCGAGTGGCGTGCTGACGATGTCATGTAGACATCGGGTTGCTACGAGAGGTGTACATTTTGAGGAAACTATTTAACCATTCTTTGGGGTTATTGTTTTGTCTATATTGGCCTTCGTTGGCCTCTCTTTTTGGGAATGTAACTAAATGACATTTGTATAAACACTAACTTACTTTGGGTAACATGCTATAGATCATTGCTCATTCTGATACAGTATTTTATACTTGATGTTATTGCTTTCATGACTAGAGATAGTCTGACTATTTGATTTGTTACATGCTTCCGCACTTAAAAGGAAATATTCATGCAAGGTTGGGATATCCTCACCGCGGACACCTGTGGGAAATTAAATAAGTTGAATATGGTTGTGGTTTTATGACACTAATGTCCCGACTCCGGATCGGTCCTACGGGATTCTCGGTCCGGGGTCGCGACAGGGGTCGCGGTGTCCCAGTTGGAGCCAGCTTTCTAAGGAATCCCTAGTGGTCCCCACACTAGCCCAAGATATTAGAAAGTTACTAATCTTACTTGAACTCTAAAAAGAACGAATTAGAAAGTTACTATTTCTATTTGAAGTGGGACTTCTAATAGTGGTAATAGTAAGCTACTAATTTGTATGGAAGTGTGACTTCTAATGCAATTAGTAAGAGAGTCTTAAGAGGAGACCTAAAAGCTATAAATAAAGGAGTCTATAGGGCTGGACGTCCCATGCATATGAGCATCTAGGGATTCACGTCCAAAACCTCTTTGTGCAAGTGTTGCACAAATTCTTCTCCTCTTCTCTCTTCTAGTTTTCTTCTAGTTTCTTGGAGTTTCTACTAGGGCTTTCTCTTGGAGATCGCACCCATCTTCTTGAGAAAAGAGATCTGATAGAGGGTCATAGCGTGGAAGACAACACGGTCTTGGAGATCTCTAATTGCTTTAAGAAGAGTTCTTGTTCTAGTTAATTATCTTCTCCTCCATTAGAGCACTACCGGGCTCCAAAGGTATAATCTACTTCTCTACTTGTTGTAGATTATTTTGTTGCATGTAGTTGCTGATTGCTATCTTCTAGATAGGTTATATTGTTGTAAATGATTGATGAGAATGAGGGATTGCATCCTGGATTGGGTTATAGCCTTCTGGATAGTTGATCCCTGAGTCAAGTGGATCAAAAAGTTTTTGAAAACCTATCCACGAGGCCCACCTACTTCCAACACAACCGACCCCTGTACTTCACAGGGTACATCAAAGAAATACACAGAGTCCAGATCGACCCAGGTTCTGCACTCAACCTCATCTCTACTTCGGCGCTTAAAGAGCTGGGCATCCCACCTAGCAAGCTGAGTCACACGTCTGTATCCATCTTTGGGTGCGACGAGAGTGCTCAAAGGCCTATCAGCAAAATCAGGTTCAAGTTGCAAATCGGTGATCTTTTCTCTGAAGTCATTGTGTATGCAATAAGAACCCCCCTCATGCTACAACATCCTTCTTGGACGCCCCTAGATACACGAGAATGGTGTCATCCCTTCAACTCTACATCAATGCATCAAGTTCGTCAGCAACGACGGCTCGATACATCAAGTGTTTGCAAACAAAATGCCCTTTAAAGGCAAAGAAGTTCATTTTATAGATGCTCAAATGTACAAAGATGAAAAATAAGAAAAGGAGGAAGAAACAGCGCCCTTCGCCAAAAATCTCTAGAAAGATAAAGGCAAGGCTCCTCAGCAATCATCGGAAGAAAACAAACCTTCCGGCAAATCCGAAGAGAACAATCCATCTGCCTTCGTTGTCTCTCTCAAATCTTCAAAGCCATTGGTCATAACAACCAAAGCAAAGAAGACAAAGCAAAAGTCTGGGGGCAAGTTTGTTGTCTCCTTCGTGTCTATCATGCAAGACACGGATTCAGAGTCCGAGCCAGAAGATGACACACCGTCAAGCCAAGCTGACACTCAACAAGTTCAGCCTGCTCTACCCCCAAAAGAGACACCTGCTGACGTAGAAGATCCTACATCTGCTTCCTTTGTTGTTTCGGCAACTACAGCAGAAGAGAAGTCAATCTTCTTCCACAAATCAGAAGCTTCCTCATCAAGTTCCATGTTTGAACCTTTCCAAAACGAAGGTATGCCTCAACTATTTCTATATAGTCCTGTGGCACAAGCTATTACGAAGAAAATGAGTTATGACACTCAAAACCCAGTCGGCCTGGGGCAAGGCCGTGGTATCCTCACACCATTGAAGCCCGCCTTAACCAAAGGTCAATTGGAAGGTTGGAGACTCTACGATCATGTAGAGAAATCTTCACATGGATTGGGGTATGATCCCGACACTCCCATGAGACAATTGACACTAATGCTGAGGAGTCGATTTGCCGACCAAGCCTCAACATCTCATGTCCTTGAAGACATCAATCTCCTTGGATATCTCTTTGAAGAGTCACTCATCAAGGATCTAGGAAGCTCTACCAGTTCGTACAATTTATCTGTTGATGAAGAGGAATTGTCTGGTGATAAAGACATGTGGTGTTCTGACGTAGAAAGAACCGTCATCTCTAAAAGAAGTACCCTACTTTGATCCAGTTTCAATAGGCGATTGGGATCACCTGATAGCAAGCCTTGAGAAGATCATCGATCCTGAAGCCCCATGGCCAGAAACAAAGCCTTGGCCTAAAAATGCCCTTGAAACTTCAGAAGGTTTCGTTGAGTTATAAGCCTCCAAAAATATTGTGGAGGAACCACCTTCGAACCTTCCAACAAAAGATCATGTTCAAAAGATAGACTTGGGAACACCAGATAACCCACGTCCTATATTCATAAGCAAGAATATAAAGGATGATGAGTTACCCGAGTATATCTCTTTTCTTCATGAGTTCGTTGATTGTTTTGCATGGTCTTATGTTGAAATGCCTGACTTAGACCCCAAAATAGCAGTCCACAAACTCAATCTGCAAAAAGATATCAAACCTATCAAACAAGGCCAAAGAAGATTCCGTCCAGACGTGATGGACAAAACTGAACAAGAAGTTCAAAAACTCAAAAGCGTTGGCTTCATCCGTGAGGAACAGCATCCTGAATGGTTGGCCAATATTGTCCTAGTGACAAAGAAAAATGAGCAGTTCAGGGTCTGTATTGATTATAGAGACCTAAATGGCGTTTGCCCCAAAGATGAGTTCCCGCTCCCCATACCAGAGGTGATGAGTGACAACACCTGTTGGTTTGAGCGAATGACATTCATGGATGGATTCTCTGGCTACAATCAGATAAAGATGCATCCTGAAGATGAAAAACACACATAATTTCGGACCCCATTTGGCGTGTATTGCTACACTGTCATGCCATTTGGTTTGAAAAATGCTGGTGCCACATATCAGAGGGCTATGATAAAGATATTCCAAGATATGCAGCACAAGACAGTTGAATGTTGCATTGATGACCTTGTCGTCAAAAGTAGAAGAAAAGAAGACCATCTAAAAGACCTTTGGGAAGTCTTCCTCCGACTTTGTAAACACAAACTGCGAATGAATCCCCTGAAATGCTTCTTCGACATCTCATCGGGTAAGTTTCTCGGATTCATAGTCCGGAAATCTGGAATAGAATTCCCATCAAAGTCAAGGCTATTCTAGAATGCCTTCTCCAAGAACCTTAAGAGAACTTAAAGGACTTCAAGGAAGATTGGCATACATCAGACGGTTCATCTCCAATCTCTCGGGGAAATGCCGTCCCTTTTCCTGCCTAATGAAGAAAGGTGTGAACTTTGTTTGGGATGTTGAATGACAAGCAACATTTCAAGACATCAAGACGTACCTAACTAAACCTCCAGTGCTGGCTGCCCCTACCAGTGGAAAACCATTCATTTTGTACACAAGAGCTCTCCACCATTCTCTGGGCGCTCTGCTTGCACAAGAGAATGACGAAGGAAAAGAAGCTGCTCTATACTACCTCAGCCGTATGCTGGTAGGTGCGGAGCATCGCTACTCTCTAGTTGAGAAAGAATGCATTGCAGTGATGTTTGCCGTACAAAAGCCGCGTCACTATCTGTTGTCCAACACATTCTACCTAATTTCGAGGATCAACCTCTTAAAAGTCCTGGTCACAAAAGCAGGTTCTCTCAATGCTCGACTGGCAAAATGGTCCATCCTCCTATCACAATTTGATATCAAGTATGTACCACAAAAGGCAATAAAAGGCCAAGCCCTAGCGGATTTCCTCGCAGAGCATCCGTTGCCTAAAGATTCCCCACTCAGAGATGATCTCCCAGACGAACCTGCCTACAACATGGAGACTTTCTCACCAAATCCTCCTAGGACATGTACTTTGACGGTGCAACAAGGATAAATGAAAAAAGAAAGCTGATCTCGGGAGTTGGCATCCTCTTTTTTAGCCCCGACAAGCACATGATTCCACATGCTTTCTCGCTACTGGAACCATGCTCAAACAATGCAGCTGAATGCCAAGCTCTCATCGTAGGACTGGAACTAGCCTTCGAATCCGGCACCACCATGCTGGAAATCTTTGGGGACTCTCAACTGATCGTCAACCAGATGAATCAGAAATTTGAAGTCAGGAAGCCTGATCTGTTGCCTTACTACAATAAGGCACAATCACTTCGCCAAAGGGTTGACATCTATCATATCACCCATATCCTCATAGGTTAGAACATTTGGGCAGATGCCCTGGTAGGACTCGCCGCATCTATGGCAATCCAAGAAGGGGAAAACATACAAATCACAGAGTGTCAAAAAAGGATTCTCCCTCCTCTTAACACACACCAAGCAGTTGCTGAATGCCACCAATTGGACGGAAGTCGGATCTCTATCCTCAAACCTCTGATTGGCGACCGGAGAGATTCGTTCATTGATTACACCATGTTCGGAATCCTCCCTGAAGATCCAAAAGAACGGGTAAACATTCAAAGACGAGCCCCAAACTTTCATTTGGATATACCTTCAAAAATGCTTTACAAAAAATCCTTCGACGGAGTACTTTTGCGTTGCTTGTCACAACAAGAGGCTGAGGAAACCGTCAAAGAAGTTCATGCTGGTCTTTATGGAGCTCATCAGGCTGGTCCTAAGTTCTACAATCAGATAAAATGGTTAGGTTATTATTGGCCTACCATGGTAGCTAAGGCCATGCAATTTACTAAACGCTGCCGCTAACTCCATGTTCATGGAGACTATGTTCATATGCCTCCAGAATGGCTACACCCCACAACAATCTCATGGCCGTTTGAAGCTTGGGGTATGGACATCATAGGTCCTATCTCTCCCCCGTCAAGCAAAGGTCATTGTTTCATCTTCGCCGCTACGGATTATTTTTCCAAGTGGTCAGAAGCGTTTGCGCTCAGTGAAATGAAGACCTCATCAGTCCTTCAATTCTTGCGCACTAACATTATTTGTCGCTTCGGCATACCTAAAAGATTCGTTCATGATAACGGACCGCAATTCCGGGATCACCGATTCTATAGGTTTTGCGACAAATACAAAATCCAGAGTTGTCCTTCGACTCCATACAATCCGGCAACAAACGGACTAACAGAAACTTTCAACAAGACACTTTGCAAAATTCTCAAGAAAATGGTCTCTAGTCATAAAAGAGATTGGGAAGACAAGCTACCTGAAGCTTTGTGGGCTTATCGAACCACCATTCAAGGGCCAACCCATAGCACACCATTCTCTTTGGTCTATGGATGTGAAGCTGTTGTCCCTTTGGAAGTACAAATTCCTTCCTTAAGGGTATCTTTACAAATGACATGACGCAAGAAAGCAATGTCAAATTGAGACTCCAAGAGCTGGACAATCTCGACGAAAGACGGCTCGAAGCCTTATAAAGCATTGAGTTGTACCAAGCATGCATGGCAGGATCTTTCGACAAGAAGGTCAGGTAACGCACCTATAAAAAGGGTGACTTAGTTCTTGCAGTAAAAAGGCTAATGGTTTTCGCCCACAAATCCAAAGGCAAACTCAAACCAAAATGGGAAGGACCCTTCGTCATTGACAAAGTCTTCTCCAACGGCGCATACGCACTTCTAAACATGGAGGGCGACAAATGTATATTGCCCATCAACGACAAGTTCTTGAAGCGGTACTATCCTTAAAGATTTACGCCACTGGGTCAGAGCAATGCTTGCATGGCCAAAAGCCTATTCTCAGGCACTCGCTCGTCAAACCCGCCTCTTTTAGATTTTTCATCCTTCTGTTGACATTTCTGAAAACTCAAAACAATGCTTACTTTCATAGTTTCATTGTTAAAAAAAAAATCCAAAAATCCAAGTTTAGGAGCCTCTTCCCGGACTTGACCAAATTTTCGGTCCTTGAACCCAAAATTCATGGTTTGAAACAAAATTAGGACTCAGGAATTTCTACCCTAGTCCACCCTAACTTTTACAACCAAAAATGGTTTTAAGTCAAAATTTACGACCCTCGTGTCTTTAAACAAAAAAAAAGAAAAAAAAATGATTCTTTTTAGAAACCGTAGGGAAGCGATGCTCAGTCGATACTCGTAAAACCCAAAAACTAGAAGGATGCAAACCCCATTTGATACTTCCAAAATTTTAAAATCGCAGGGAAGTGACACTTTGTCGATACTTGCAAAATTTCAAAAATCGTGGAGATGTAACATTTCAGTTGATATCCACAAACCCAAAATTCAAACAAAAACCGAGGTCCAAAAAAAAAAAAGACCTCAAATTTCAAAAATCGTGGGGAAACAACATTCAATCGATACCCACAAAACCAAATTTTTTGAAAAAGAGCAAGGAAGCGACGCTTAGTCGATACTTGCACCCAAATTCGCGAGGAGGCGACATTCCATCGATACTCGCAACCGAATGAGCAAGGAGGCGACATTCCATCGATACATGCAAGACCATTCAGCAGGGAGGCGACTTTTAGTCGATACTTGCATTTTTTAAAACCAAAACTCGGCTATAAATGCCACAAAAATCGGCTATAAATGCCAAAACCCCGGCTCTCAGGCCAAAAATCGGCTATCAACGCCACAAAATCAGCTATAAATGCCATAAAACCTGGCTCTCATGCCAATTCAAAATTTGGCTTTCATGCCAACAAAACAAAACTCGGTTTTAAAAAAAAAATCGGCTCTCAACCCAAAAATCGGCTATAAAGGCCACAAATTCGGCTATAAAAGCCACAAAAAAATTCGGCTATAAACGCCTCAAATTTGGCTATAAACGCCACAAAAAATTTAGCTATCAATGCCACAAACAAAATTTTGGCTTCCATGCCAAAAACAAATTTCAGCTTCCATGCCAAAAATAAATCTTGGCTATCAATGCCACGAACAAAAAATCTTGGCTTTCATGCCATCTAAAAATTCCGGCTTCCATGCTGATCCAAATTTTGGCTTTCATGCTATTTCAAAAAAATACTTCGGATCCTACGCCACAAAAATCGGCTCTCACGCCATTTCAAAAAATTGGCTTTCATGCCATCACAAAAATTTGGCTCTCTTGCCACAAACAAAACCGGCTTTCATGCCATCTCAAATTTTGACTTTTGCGCCACAAAATTTCGGTTTCCCTGCCGACCCAATTTCGGCTTTCATGCCATCTCAAAAACAACGATTTGATAAAAGGTTTTTTACAAAATGACAAATTTTTGATCAAATTTCCAAACAAACATTCCCATTTAACTATTTCTTGAATTTTTCACAAAAGAGTTTGAGTGAAAAGAGGGAATACAAAAAAGAGGAGTGCTAAAAAAAATGTCCACAAGCACTAAAAGAGAAAGAGTACCAAAAAATATATGTGTGTATACACGGCTACCAAAAAAAAAAAGAAAAAGGTTTGTTACAAAAATCAGGAGCTCAGTCTCACATGGTCTTCAACCAAAGACTCAACTCCTCAAGCAAACTCTTGGCCTTAGCCTCTAAAGCTTCCAGGCCACGCTTCTTCAAGATCTTCCCATAAAATGCGGCAGAACGCCGCGATCCGTCTGCAGCACGGGGAAGCTCTTCCCAAAGAATCTGCCATTGCTCGTACTCTTGAGTCTTCCTCCGGAGATTGCTTTCAGCCTCCTCAACTTGGCACGAGCTTCCACAATGGCAGCCCATTTTGCAGCAGCTTGTTCCTCCAATAGCTCAAGACGCTACCTGGTCTCAACGACCTCTCTATCAACACGGCGCAGATCTTCTGTCAGCTCAATGATAGCCAACTCGGTAATGTTCCCCTCTCTAACGAATTGCTTCTGAGTCCGCGAGATCTCGTCCAGCTCAGACGTGACCTCGCCAGAAGGCTTCAAAAACATCTCATTGAAGAAGTCACCACTTGGGAAGCTCTTGGTTTCATTCCACTTGTTCCCTAGAGCTATGACTTCATCAACGAAAGCCTTCACACCTGCGATGTCCAGACTGACCTCTTCGCTATCAGCAAGGATGTCCTGTACATGCTTGACCATGCTAAAACCTGCTTCTAAATGGCCAGAAGAAAGAGCTTTGACCCAAGAGCTCAAAACGCTCTTCAACACTTTCTTCGCGTACTTAAGAGATGGCCCGGATGAAGGCTTGCCCCTCTCCATTGGTCGACTGCCCGTGTTATGGCCTGTTGGAGGAGTGATCATTAAGCTCTTTCTAACCGGAGACACTGGTAATGGAATCTGCTCAAATGATTTCGTCTCTGCTGCATTAAAACTAGAAGAAGAAGTCCCTACTTCTGGTTCAACTGCAGGCATCCCCTGCTCTGGCATTGAGAAAGACAAAGGAACCTCTTCTGCTACCTCACAATCTGCCAGCAAAACAAAACAAAAGAGGTATGAATATGATCCTATTAAAAAAATCATTATCATCAGGGTTATTGCTACAAATACCTTTTTCGACGATCGGTGGGATACTTTCTACCTCCATGAGTTCATCTGAAGCGTCGTCAAAGGTCACGTCCATGGATGGCTTAAAATAATCGGAATCCTGTGGCAAGTTAGCTGACAAGAAAACAAGCAACCTGTTAGCAAATGACGGCACAGACAAACAAAAAAGATACAAAGAAGTCATACCAGGTGAAGATTCCGGAATCACTCCAGGATCCCTCAGTTCTTCTTCAGATGCTGCAGCTGGATCCGTCACTGCTTCATCAACCGGAACCTCAGGCATCATCAAGTCCTCATCTTCCACTGAAAAAGGGAGAAAAGGCAAATCAAAACAAGAAAATCTCAAAGAAAGAAACAAAAAGGGAAAAGGAGGAATCATACCTTCATCAACGGTTTCTTCCTCTCGGCTCCTCTTTTCCGGAGGCTCATTAACATTCCCTGACATTTCTTCAGCAGTGGTGAGAGGGATTTCTAAATCAGGAGAGTCTTCATGCCGTCTCTTATTACGGCGCTGCCCTCTCTTCCTCTTACTTCTATGGGTTGATTTACTTGAAGTACCCGCCCCATTGTCAAAGTCAGGATCCCCGCTTGACTCCTCACCGGATGGTCTACTCTTTTCAGTGGACTCCATCGAAGTCTTCTTCAGTTTCGCTTGCATCCAAGCATCGATCTCAGCTTCCTCCTCCTCTAACTGTTCCAAGACCTCACTAGGTATCTCTTGTACAGCTCCTGGTCTGATGATGTCCTGCTCACTGAGAAAGCTGATCTTGTGCTTCTCTCCGGAAAGGAAAGCCAGAACTTCCTCTCGCCGAACTCCATCTGATCTGGCAAGACCCTTCCCAGGAGATTGCTTGACATCAAGCTCCTTCTTGGAAAGCCCCCAGTACACTGAAAAGCTTTCCACAAACAATTTCGTGAAGCCAGCAATCCGGAAAGTGGGCAACTCAGGATATGAAATCATGGCGGTAGTGTCCTCCGCACTGTAAAAGGCCCATGCATTCCTCCCATCCTGCAAACCTCCAAAGCGCTTCACCATGCTCGAAGGCGCTCCGACAACGCCTTGAGAGAAGCCCAACTGTAGCGCGAAACGCAAGGGAACATATGGCTGGATATCAACAAAAAGATGTCTTCGGTACACCATCGTACCAACACGTATGTTAAAAAGCCACTCCTTTTCTGCATTGGTCAAGGAGTAATGTCTTCTCGACCCCGCCCTGGTGGAATCACGGGAGGCACCAAAGTCAAAAGCCTTCTTCCGCAAACCCGGAGAAAGCTTCACTGAAGATTGCCCGATCTCGACGTCCCTGAACCATCGGATCCTCAAACGGGCAGACAAAAGAGATTCGGAAACGATTGTCCCTCTAGCCAACCGAATCATGAAAGGGTCATCATCCTGTGCAACTCCCAATCGATGGAAACCGAGACAGTGGTAAACATACCATGAATAGAAAATATGGGCTGAAAATACCCTGTTCATAGGGAGCCCCAGCCGAACCAGAAAAGCAGCAGCCTGCAGTTTGGTACACAAGTAGGAGCAAAGAGTTGGCACCAAAGGCAACCGCTCTCCGAACGCCATCTGACAAGCCGAAAAAATACAGCGCAGCCTGATGTGTGTTCCATCTCCTCCAGCGAAAACAGCCTCACCCAACCAATAAGTGAGGTAAACAGCGAAATATCTCCGTAGTGCAATGTTAGGACAAATGGCGTTTGTACTCTCGAAGAACTTTTTGAAGTCATCTCGCGTAACATAGATCTTCTTCAAACCTGGGTTCTTGGCCCTACCATCTTGGGCCATACCATCAAAAAACTCTCCGTCCATGATTCCCAGCTCGAATCAACACTGAAACGACCACGAAGTCGAAAAGGCTTCACCCAACTGCTGCCGTCACCCCGAAAAATGCCAAGGCCAACCGGTCTCAAATTGATCGAAGGATGGTCAGAACCTTGGTAGCCACTGGAGGGCATCAACATGTCCATACGGACAGGCGACTTCTCCGCATATCCGGAAGGGCCACCAACAAAAATCCCGGTCTTTATCACGTTGGTCCTCTTCACCCAGCTTGGAGGATCCTCCCTCTTGGGACACGTGGGAGAAAGACTCATGATCGAGACAGTCCTATCAAAGGTCGATCGGGTAAAAATAGTTCTCTCCTCACCATTAGTTGTTTAAGAGAACTGAAAACATCTCCTCCGGTACGTCAAGTCGTCAGGGACTGCGTCACCAAAGAAAAAGGTAGGCTTGGGCACAATGCTCTGATCGTCCATGACCCAAGGACAGTTGCTTGCCATAATCCTGTAAAACTCCTCATCCTTGAGAGCGATCAATCGGTGTCTCATCTCATCGTGGTTGAGGGAGTCGCCTTCTTCCAAGTTCTTCTCCACAAACTGGACCTTCTCCCATGCCTGCTGTACGGCCACAGTAGGAGACCTAGTAGACCGACTAGGTGCATCAGTAACAGGCTCTTTGCCCTTGTTCGTTCTGGAAGAACAACCTGTAAAGGATGAAAAAGGAAAAATCAATCATCAAAGTGACAGAATTTTGCTAAGAAAAAAGAGAAAATTCTAGAGAAATTTTGGCATGATTTCGGGACAATTCCAAAGAAAAGGGAAACATCCCGAAGAAGATAGGAAGCTTAAAGATGAGCTCAACATCGCTGTAAGCTCAATGAAGCATCCTCAAAGAAGGTTTGAACTCAAACATTGCTGCGAGATCAAACCAATCTCATCAAATCTCCACAAGCTTGAAGAAGGACTCAATATTGCTGAGAGCTCCAAACTTCAAAAATTGCGAAGCTCCTCAAAATCCAGCAAGATCAGGAAAGGGCTCAACATCGCTGCGAGCTCCAAATCCCAAAACTTGCAAAAGATTTCCAGGTATGCATCATCATGCTCCCAATCAATTTACTAAAAAGCATGCATCAAAAAATCTTCATGCATTAGATACTAGGAAAACTTTAACCAAAGTTTGATCAATTCCAACCCAACTTGGTCAAAACCAATCAAATTTTGTCAAAGTCAAAGTTCATGTTGCATGACTTAGAGATTCTAGCCTTCTATCTTGATGCATAAAAAAAACAAGTATGCATGAACATCTTGGAATGCATAAACCCCATGGTGCATAAACCTCATTATCTTGGTGAGCAAAAAAAAAAAGATAAGCAAAAAAAAGAGAGAAATTTCTTCAAAAAAAAAAAAATTGGCCAGCAGGCCATGGCCCACTGCCACGTGGCAGTACGGCTAGGTTCGTACGGACTTGTCCGTACAACCAAGAAAAGAAAAAAAGTGCAAAAAAAAATAAAACAAGAAAAAACAGCACGTGAAAAAAAAAGAAAAAGAAAACACTTGGAGAAAAAGGAAAAGAAAAAGAAAAAAGAAAGAAAAAAAGGGGAAAGAAAATAAACTAAAACAAAAGGAAAGTAATTTCTACTTTTGCATGGAATTTCTTGTGGAGGAAGAAAACTTACTTGAAGCCATTGATGGAGAAGAAGAAGAAAAGCTTGAAGATCTTTGAAGAAGAAGAAGAATTCTTGATCTTGGAGCACTCTTGAAGAAGCAAAGATCCAATCTCCTCTTGCTTTTATAGAAGAGAGCAAACCAAAAGAGGAAACAAAGAGAAAAGAAAGGAGGTAGGTGCTAAAAATTAGCAACCTTCCCAAAAGAAAGGAGATTTGAGATATTCTCTCCCAAAGAGAAGATTCTTTGAGAAATTTTCTCCAAAAAGAAAGGAAATGAGAAATATTCTCTCCCAAAGAGAGATATTTTGAGAAAATCTCTCCCAAAAGAAAGGAAACTTGAGAGATTCTTTCCAAGTAAGGATATTTTTAGATATTCTCTATCTAAAAGAGATATTTTTAGATATTCTTTACAAAATGACACCATGAGATATCTAAGCTATCTTTAAAAAAATCTTAAGGTCCCATGGGCTAGCCCACAAGAGCCAGGTTTGACCATGCACCTAGGCACTAAAAAGGGCTTCCTTTAAAAAAAACTCATCTTACCAAGAGCATACAAAGTGGTTCCATGCCTCTTTTGAGTTGATTGGACCACACAAAAAAAATCCAAGCCTCACGAGCTTCCAAAATTTCAAACCATCCCACTTCATATACCAAATTGAGCCAAAATCTTGAAATTGACATTTCACAAAATCCAAACCTGACCCCCTAGCTTGCCACATACAGCTTGTTAGGTCGCAATGTCAAAACCAAATCTGACCCCCCCAATTTGCTACATACAGCTTGTTGGGTCACAAGGTCAAAATCCAAAAATCAAACCCCGGCCCCCTAACCTGCCACATACAGCTCGTTAGGTCACAAGTGTTAGGAATTTTGTGTTTTACAATTTGATGGATGCATTGTCATATTAGCATCATTTGAATTTTCACGCTTGCATTGATTTTGAAAAACTTGAAATCTTGATTTATACATGCATTGGTTTTTAGACTTTTGGAAATATTGATTTATGCATGTTTTGTTTTTAATCTTGGATGCATTTGTTTTTGAAAAAGAAGTTTTACAAATCAAGCAAGCCTATGTTTTAAATCTTTCAAATCATTTTAAGCTTTTTGTGTTTCATGTTTTTAAACCACTTAGTTTGATTTAAAACATGTTTCCAAGCTTGGTTTAATGGCCCAAAAATCCCCACCAAGAAATACTTTGAAATATGCTAATTTTGGGAATTTTGGTCCCAGGGGGTCGACCTGCAGTGTACCAGGCCAACCGGGCCAACAGAAGGCCAGGTCGACCGGGGTATGCCAGGTCGACCGGCCCAACTAAAGGCCAGGTCGACCGGGTAAAGAGCCGTTGGCTCCTGAAATGGCAGTTTTATGACCGTTGTGAAGGCCAGGTCGACCCGGGGGTCATGGGGTCGACCGGGGACTAGCCGTTGGGCAATTTTGGGCTATAAAATGAAGTTCATTTCTTTGTCAAAGTTGGAGATTTTTAAGCCTTCTTTAAGGTATTTGGAGACAAGACAAAGGGGATGAACTAAAAGAGACCAAGGGGTCAATTGGAGAGCTAAAGCTTGGATTAATGAAGTTAAATCTATAAGTAAGCTCTACCTTCCTTAATCATATGTTATATGCTTTGTTTAAATTATTGGTAAATGATTTTTAACATTATAACTATGCTGTGTTGAATCCATTCTTCTCTTAATCTTTGATTTAATTAAGATTGGATTCTTCACCTTGATTTCAATCCAAGTAGTTTTAAAATCTTTGTTTTTCTTTTATAGCATGAGTCTTTTACTTGATTGAATCTTCGTTTGTTGTTTTCATTCATTTGAACTTTAGTTGAATTAATTTGGTTTTGAAAACAACATTGCACATGCATCACATGTTCTAAGTTAGTCATTTTCATACAACTTGTGAGTCCTTGATTTTCATATCATTAACAAGTTGATTTTCATACATGTAATTTGCATTAAACTTCAATCAAATCTTGTATGTGCCTTAAACTTTTAAATGCTTTGAGCACACATTGATTGAGCCTTCTTTTTAAACTTAGTTGAAGTTATCACACACACACATCATGAGCATACATCTTTGCATTGATTTAGTGTTTGTGTGATTTGGTTTATCACTTTCTTATCCGCCTAATTAAGAGGCATTATATTGAGCTTTAATTGTATCTCATAGAGTGTTCTTGCATAGACATCTTCTTTGAGAAATCTCTCATTTGTAAAGGTTATTGCTTAGCCTAAGAAAAGCATTGTGTAAAGGTTATTGCTTAGCCTAGAAAAGCATCTTGTAAAAGTTATTGCTTAGCCTAGAAAAGCACATTGAGAGGTTGTTGTTCAGCCTAGAAAAAACAACATTGTAAAGGTTATTGCTTAGCCTATTGAAAAGCATAGATAGTGGAAATCCGGTGGGGTGATTAGATCAGAAGCCGGTAGTGGATGTAGGCATTGAGGCCGAACCACTATAAATCTTTGTGTAGTGGTGTTGCTTGTGGTGATTGTTTTATTAGCTTCCGCATCTTGTTTGATAAATCACCATTTGTGACTAGTTTATTTTAAGAAGTTAAAATTTGTCATAATTGGTCACATATTGTATCTCACCATATTCACCCCCCCCCCCCCCCCCCCTCTAGGGTTAGGATCCCAGGACTTTCATTTGGTATCAGAGCTTCGTGCTCTATCTTTTAGGATCAAGTGTTTTTTAAACTCTTGATTAGGTGTAAAAACCTTGAGTTTATAACCCTAGATTTGTGTTTGAATGAATACTTTTGATATGGATTCCACTAAGGTAGATTGCTTAGACTTTTGTGTAGATTCTCCTAGACCGCTCATTCTTCCATCTATTGGAGATTCAAACATTCAAATAAATGAATCTCAATGTGAATTAAAAAAAGAAGAATATGATGAAGATGATCCTCAACAAGCTTATGAAGAATTATATACATTATTTTTAAAGCTTGATAAGAGAAATAAAAGTTTAAAAGAAGAATCAAAAAGGCTAAACAAAGAATTAGTTTCTTCTAAAGATGAACTTAGAGAAAAAGAAGAAGTAATAAATTGTGTAGACTCTAAGTTTACGATCTCTTTGCATGACCTATATAGTGTTCAAGATGAACTAAAAGAATTAAAGATGGGTTGTGATAATATCAATAAGGAAAATTTAAATCTAAGAGATCAATTAAAAAGGCAAGATGAAGACATTAACAATTTAGAATCCAAGTTAACCATTTCTAAGGAAAACTTTTCTAATTCTCAAAATAAGATAAAAACTCTAGAACTTGGGTCTAATGTCATTAATGAACTTAAATTTGATTTAAAACTTGCCCATGAAGAACTAATCAAATATAAGGAAATTGAAAATGAACTATTTAAAGTTAAAAATGAAAATTCAATCCTTATAACCAAAGTCACTCAACTTGAAGGATATAAACAAAAGTATGAGTGCAAGTTTACCCAAAGTGAAAAGAGACTTGAAAAATTATTTAAATTGGGTAAATCTCATGGAGATAGGACGGGTCTTGGTTTTGATAGGAATATTTCACATGACCCTAAATTCACCAACACATTTGTGAAAGGTGAGTCCTCTTTCTCTAGCACTCTTTCTCCTTTGCCCAAATCCAAATGTATTTATTGTGGCATTGAAGGGCATTTTAGGTTTGAGTGCAAATTAAGAAGAAGCCATGTGTCGAAACCCATCTTTGAACCCAAAAAGGTAGATTCTAAATCTATGAAGGGGTAAGACACTAAAAATCAAAGAAGACTCCAAAAAGATTAAACAAGTTAAATCATTTAAAATGGAGTCTCCTAAGATAGATTCTAAAAAGTTTAAACAAGTTAAACCAAGTTTAAAAGAATCTATAAACAAAAAGCTTCTCAACCTATCTCCCTTAAATCAACACATGAAAGAACTTTTGAAGAAAGTAACCAAGTTAAATTTAAAATTCAAAAGTCAAATAAAGGGAGAAAACAAGAAGAAAAGAAAGATGAATCAATCCCCTAAGAAACAAACTCACCAACCTCAAAAGACTAATCACCAATCTAAGCTGAATTTAGTCAAATCTAAATATCATGGTGATAAGTCCAAATTGAAAATTTATCAAGTCAAATCTCCTATAGTTGGTGGGACTTCCAAACTAGACCTCAAGGATCAACCCTCTCAAGACCTTAGGTGGATTCCTAAAGTTAGATACTTAGACAAACCTTAAGGCCTTGAACCTCATTGACCAACCTATCCTTTATAGTTAAATCATATTGTTGGTCATGTTACATTTGCATTTTGTTCTTTCTTAGTTATATTTCTTAAAATGCAATGTTTATTTATGATCAATTGATTTTGTCTTCATGCACCATTCTAGTTACATATCATGGTTTTCAAAATCATTTTATTATAATTTCATCATGTTAGATTTGCTTTTTGCTTCCATTGAGTTATATCTCTTGCATTGCATTTCTATATATGATCATTTGATTGTGATTTCAAAAGCTTTCATAGCTAGATTATTCATGATCAATTATTGATGCAACATCATTTGTGTAGATGTCATAGTAAGATTTCTTGAACAAATGATTTGAATCAATTTAAGTTTTCCATGGATTTCTAAGTTATTCTTTAATATGGAAAATTTTTGTTTTGAAAAATCAACTTGTATGTGTTTCAAATAAGTTATAACTTTTAAAATACAATGTTGAAAATTGATCTTCAAAATCATTCCTTTTATGCTCATTGTTGGATTTTGTTTATTAAAATGATTTGAAGATTGTATGATTCGAAATGCTCTAAAACATCATTAGTTATAATCATCAAAGCATGTTCCATGATTCTCATTTCCTTTTTCTTTTGGTTACATCATCTTAGAAATGGAAATGAATGTTGTTTGCATCTTTGCTTATTTGTTTACATTCTTTTTATATGCAAATGTCAATTGGTTCCATGTATGGTTGTGATATTAGTTATATTTGTAGAAACCATACTAAAACTCAAATCCATCCTCTATGCCTTCTAGTCATTTCTTTTTGGATGGTTATGATGTTGATTCATGTGAATTCTCTAAGTGATGTCATCCTTATACATGTTTCAACTTCATAGTAGTGTTCTTGATCATATGAAACTCTTTGAAATCCATTCCTCATATTTCTATATGTTTGATGGGTATCTTAGAAGTTGAATTCATATGATTTTGACACTTTGAAAATTGCATGCATTACCAAGTTATATTCTTTTGCATTGCAATTTCTCTTGTTCATCACTATGCTTATTAGTTATATCATTAAAAGTGATGAATATCCATTTATGATGCTTGATGGAATTTTGTGTTTGTCACATCCTTGCTATTAATCATGTTGTCATATTCAATTGGTTTCATTTGGTATAATTTTCCATTGATTTCATATCCAATTGATGTCTTATCTTGTGAATGTGATAGACCTTGTGTACATTGGATTGAACTTGATAGTAATATATTTGTTCCATGTCACACACCATTAGCATCATAATTTTCATGTTTGCCACCTCTCTTGCTCATATAGGTATATCTCATGACCACCATGTTTATGTGATCATAATCTTGGTTGGTTATTAGTTGAGGTTGGCTTCATGTTTGAATTTCATTTCACTCATCTTGCACATTAATAGTCATATTTATTGATTGAATGAAATGATTTCAAAACTTTCATAGCATATGTTCTTCATAGTTAAATTGATTGATGCTATGTTTAGTAAACCCCATTTCATCATGGATAGCTCTAATTTGGATTTATCTTAATAGTTATATTCTTTATAACTCCATTTTAGAGTGATTGATTTAATAGTCTTATCCTTAAATCTCAATTGGTATTATTTGTTTTTCCAATTGATATCCATGATCGCTTTTCCCATTGACCTTGCTCTTTTGGTAATTTGATCATTTTGTGCTCTATAGTTAAATGTGTCTAATCCTTTCCTTGAAGTTGACCCTCAATTGGTTAAACCATCTTCTTCTTGAACCAAATAGTTATATCTTTGTCAAAAGTTTGAAAAAAAGTTTGAAAAAAGGAGAGAATGGATTGAGGGGGAGTAAACCTTCTTAGGAAGTATTAGTTTTGATCAAATTCACCCTTGGATTAACTTTGAACCCTTAGAGATTAATTCCACACATGATAACCTGTTATGTATTTTATTTTCGATTTCTTTTGTTAACAGGTGCTGCTAAAAGGTATTTTCCTTGTTTCATGTGTGTAGGTACCTTTGCAATTTAATGTCAAAAGGGGAGAGAGCATTCAAGTTCTCTAAAGGGGAAGAGAATGTCAAAGCTTCCTAAGGGGAGATATTGTATGATCTTCTACAGGGGGAGAGAATGCATATCTTGCCAAAGGGAGAGAGAAGCATGGTCAAAGGGGGAGAAGTGAAAGAAGAAAGCTTGGGAGCTAAAGAAGATGCTTGGCCATAGAGAAAAAGATGAAAAGACAGCTTGAAGAATAATCAAGCTCCAAGCATCAAGAAGATTGAAAAAAAAGAACTAGAGCCCAAGCCAAGAGAAGAAGCATCCAAAAGATTTCAAGACGTGTCCAGCTTAGGGGGAGCTGAAGACTTAGTGTGTATAATTCGGTGTTGAGTAAGTTGCCATCAAATTGCAAACGGGGAGATTGTTAGGAATTTTGTGTTTTTCAATTTGATGGATTCATTGTCATATTAGCACCATTTGAATTTTCTTGCATTGATTTTGAAAAACTTGAAATCTTGATTTATACATGCATTGGTTTTTAGACTTGTGGAAATATTGATTTATGCATGTTTTGTTTTTAATCTTGGATGCATTTGTTTTTGAAAAAAAAGTTTTTGAAATCAAGCAAGCCTATGTTTTAAATCTTTCAAATCATTTTAGGCATTTTGTGTTTCATTTTCTAAACCACTTAGTTTGATTTAAAACATGTTTCCAAGCTTGGTTTAATGGCCCAAAAATCCCCACCAAGAAATACTTTGAAATATGCTAATTTTGGGAATTTTGGTCCTAGGGGGTCGACCTGCAGTGTACCAGGTCAACCGGGCCAATAGAAGGCCAGGTCGACCGGGGTATGCCAGGTCGACCGGGTAAAGAGCCGTTGGCTCCTGAAATGGCAGTTTTATGACCATTGTGAAGGGCAGGTCGACCCGGAGGTCATGGGGTCGACCGGGGACTAGCCGTTGGGCAGTTTTGGGCTATAAAATGAAGTTCACTTCTTTGTCAAAGTTGGAGATTTTTAAGCCTTCTTTGGGGTATTTGGAGACAAGACAAAGGGGATGAACTAAAAGAGACCAAGGGGTCAATTGGAGAGCTAAAGCTTGGATTAATGAAGTTAAATCTATAAGTAAGCTCTACCTTCCTTAATCATATGTTATATGCGTTGTTTAAATTATTGGTAAATGATTTTTGGCATTATAACTATGATGTGTTGAATCCATTCTTCTCTTAATCTTTGATCTAATTAAGATTGGATTCTTCACCTTGATTTCAATCCAAGTAGTTTTAAAATCTTTCTTAATCAAGCTTAGACAAAATCTTTGTTTTTCTTTTATAGCATGAGTCTTTTACTTGGTTGAATCTTCATTTGTTGTTTTCATTCATTTGAACTTTAGTTAAATTAATTTGGTTTTGAAAACAACATTGCACATGCATCACATGTTCTAAGTTAGTCATTTTCATACAACTTGTGAGTCCTTGATTTTCATATCATTAACAAGTTGATTTTCATACATGTGATTTGCATTAAACTTCAATCAAATCTTTTATGTGCCTTAAACTTTTAAATGCTTTGAGCACACATTGATTGAGCCTTCTTTTTAAACTTTGTTGAAGTTATCACACACGTACACACATCATGAATACATCTTTGCATTGATTTAGTGTTTGTGTGAGTTCGTTTTTCACTTTCTTATCCGCCTAATTAAGAGGCATTACATTGAGCTTTAATTGTATCTCATAGAGTGTTCTTGCATAGACATCTTCTTTGAGAAATCTCTCATTTGTAAAGGTTATTGCTTAGCCTAAGAAAAGCATTGTGTAAAGGTTATTGCTTAGCCTAGAAAAGCATCTTGTAAAGGTTATTGCTTAGCCTAGAAAACCACATTGAGAGGTTGTTGTTTAGCCTAGAAAAACAACATTGTAAAGGTTATTGCTTAGCCTATTGAAAAGCATAGATAGTGGAAATCCGGTGGGCTGATTAGATCACAAGCCGGTAGTGGATGTAGGCATTGAGGTCGAACCACTATAAATCTTTGTGTAGTGGTTTTTTGCTTGTGGTGATTGTTTTATTAGCTTCCACATCTTGTTTGATAAATCACCATTTGTGACTAGTTTATTTTAAGAAGTTAAAATTTGTCATAATTGGTCACATATTGTAGCTCACCCCCCCCCCCCCCCTCTAGGGTTAGGATCCCAGGACTTTCAACAAGGTCAAAAACCAAAAATCCTTTTTCATTGCCTGATGCGCCACATACATCCCTTAGGTTCACAAGGTCAAAAGGAAAACCCAAAACCCAAATTCAACTCCCTCATGTCATTTTCAAAACTTTGCCTTGAGATGGTATGTTTTCCCTCTCACTACCATAAAATCCCCTTGGAAACTCAAAAGGCTATTAAAAAAATGCTCAAAGACTCTTGGTCAAATAAAAAAGCTCTCCTTCAAGTTTCTCTTCGAGGCACTGTCGAATGTGAATTTTGATCCCCCAGGGAAGGGGAATCGCCATTCATCTATTTGTGCTATTTAAATTTTACATCGAAAATGAGGATTCCGACTACCCTCAAAATCAACGGATCTCGATCGCCAGCTACGGTAACGGCCGTAACACCATTCTTCGACAAAAGCCGAAGAAAAATGGGAGAAAATAAATGGGTGGGTTCTTCTCTCGTCTAATGTGCTGCCGGCAACACACGACGGTTTTCCTGTCACATTAACTTGGGTCTCTTTGGGTCTCTTTAATATCGGGTCAATTCAGGGTTATGAGTAAAAGTCCAAATAAGGTTAATCCTTACATAGCATCACTACTAGAAAAAAGGGTTTTTATATCTGCTAAAAACCGATATAAAAGACCTATTATATCGGTTTTTCAGTAAACTTCAAACCGATATAAGTACCCCCAATATAATAGATAACTATAACCGATATAATATGTGTATTATTTCATATCGGTTTTTGGACAACTGATGTCTTTTAAACCTGAAATTATAACACATATTACTGCAAAACCGATATAAAAAAAGTGAAACCGATATAAAAAATATTTATAATATTGGTTTTTTGGGATTGTATTATATCGTTTGTTCTGTAACCGATTTAATATTATATATGTATTTTTTTTTATAAATAGTCCTTCTAGAAAGGGTCAGGTGACCTTACGGTCACCTGCCGCCCTTTGCAAAGGGGCTAGCCGCCAGACCCACGGTCAGCTTTCCAGTAAGCATTTTTTTTTCAGGATGATTTTCTGTGCTTCCTGTGGCTAACCGCCAGTGCACCTGCGGCTAGCCCCCAACTTTTCCTGCGGCTAGCCGTGAGCCATCCTGATTTGAATTTGTCTCCAGTAGAAAATTCATAACTTCCTCTTCTGAACTCGAAACAACATGATTATTGATCCAAATGAAATATTTATCAGAGTGCTACAACTTTAATGTTTTGAGATTTAACCCAGATTGAATGGAAAGTAGTGTAAAATCACCTTAAAGCTGACTGGTCACAGAAAAATAGCAACCTGAGTGAAGCAGAGTTGTCTCCAGTAGAAAATTCATAACTTCCTCTTCTGAACTCGAAACAACATGATTATTGATCCAAATGAAAACTTTATCAGAGGGTTACAACTTTCATGTTTTGATATTTAACCCAGATTGAATGGAAAGCAGTGTAAAATCACCTTGAAGCTGACTGGTCACAGAAAAACAGCAACCTGAGTGAAGCAGAGTTGTCTCCAGTAGAAAATTCATAACTTCCTCTTCTGAACTCGAAACAACATGATTCTTGATCCAAATGAAAGATTTATCAGAGGGCTACAACTTTCATGTTTTGAGATTTAACCCAGATTGAATGAAAAGTAGTGTAAAATCACCTTCAACTTCTGGAGGCTAGCCTTCAACTTCTGGCGGCTAGCCTCCAACTTCTGGCGGCTAGCCTCCAACTTGGAGGCGGCTAGCCGAAACAGCAGGGAAAAAACAGCATTGTGAAGAAACGCAGCAGGGAAAAAAAACAGCAGAAACACAGCAGGGAAAGAAAAACAGAAGGGAAAAAAAATACAGAACAGCAGCAAGAAAAACATCAGCAGAGATCGTGAGAAAATAGAACAAAAAAAAACAAAGAGAGAGAGAGAGAACAGAAAACAGTAGCAGCAGAAGAAAAGGGAAAGAAAGAAACGAAGCAAAAAGAAAGGAAAGAACGTGATGTACCTGGCACCTGCACAGCGCCGGAAGAGCAGCTTCTTCCTCTTCGTCGTCGTCGTCGTCTTCTTCTTCTCCGGAGAACGAGAGTGAGCGAGAGAGACAGGGAGAGCAGAGAGAGTAGAGAAAGCGAGAGTGAGAGAAGAGCAGAGAGAGCGAGAGTGAGAGGAAAGGGGTTTTTGGAGGGAGAGAAGCGCTGGGAAGAGAGGCGAGAGTGAGGAGAGAAGAGAGCGAGAGTGAGAGGAAAGAAGGAATGATGGAGAAAGAAAGAGAAGGGAGGGAACGAAAAAAAAAGAGGGAAAGAAGGAGGGAAGGGAAAAAAAAAAGAGGGAAAGAAGGGGTGAGCCCGCGCGGGGGATTAAGGGATTTGAGGTATATAATATCGGTTTCATAATAACCGATATAAAATATTATATATAACTGGCGGTTAGCCGCAGGTGCACTGGCGGTTAGCCGCATGTGCACTTGCGGTTAGCCGCAGGACGTCCTGAAAAGGGAGGGAAGAAGGAAAAATAAAAAGGAGGGAAAGAACCGATATAAAATATGTATATATAATATCGGTTCCATAATCACCGATATAAAATATGTGTATACAACCGATATAAAATATATGTATACAACCGATATAAAATATTTGTCTATAATATCGGTTTTATAATAACCGATATAAAATATTAAAATTAATATCACATATTTTCCTAACCGATATTATATATAGAGATTATTATGTCGGTTCCAGTGTAACCGATATAAAAAAAAATTGACCGATATAAAAAAATATTAACCGATATAAAATACCTTGACTGAAGATATTATATCGATTATATGAAAAACCGATATAGGGTAGTTTTTGCAACCGATATAAAAGCCCTTTTTCTAGTAGTGCATAATCATGGTGCATCCAAGTGAAATGAAATAATTAAAATAAAGAAAATGAAAAGGGGGAGGTGCCAAATATTTAAGAAGAGGATCGGCCCCGTTCCCGGGTACCCCCTTCTAATCCCTTGGCAAAATAGGGTTTAAAGGCTGACTTTTAAATCAAAATGATGATGCAAATGAGACTTTGACTTATGATTTATGTGTTTTTCGTGTGCGATACACGAGTGATAAAGTGAAAAGCCGATGGGCTGTAATTGATTGGAGATGGCCGATGGGCCGGTGTTTGTTTTAGAGGGCCGATGGGCCGTGATTGATTTAGGGTGGCCGATGGGCCGAAATAAAAATATGCAAAGTGTGTGAAATCACTCATCTCATCTAATTATTCTCATTTATTCAATTTTAGAAGTCAGTTCTTTGTTCCCTTTTATCATTAAGTTCAATTAAATATTTGGCACCTGAGGTGGAGGAAGAATAAAGGAAAAATCTTTTTGGGTTTATTTTGTTGGTTTTATAGTTTTTATGGATTTTTGATATTAGGGCTAGAAGGGCCTACCTAGGGAATTTTACTTGGATTTAAATGATTAATGCTTTATTACTGATCATCGGATTAACCCTAACCTAAGGTCCTAGACCACCCACATCAGCTCTCCCGGTCCCCTAACGGAATAAGAAAAGTGATAGGACGAAGCTTAACGCTCTAATCTATCTAATGAGGAATCTGATATAATCCTAAAGTGCAAATAGCCTAATGTTCGATGGTTCCTGCTTCTAAACAGTTTGTTAGTTAAGGTTTTAGTCGATTCAGTTTGTTTTAAGCTATGAGTTGATTAAGAGTGATTTAGGGATGTTTTAAGATTCTGCTTAAATTGTTTAAGGTTCGGGGATTTCAAGTTTTAATTCAAGAAGTGAAATGACGTTAGAATCAACGAACAGGGTTGGCGGAGGACTTGGGCGCCCAGGCAGTGGCGCCCAAGTGGTTGTTTCTTGGTGGTTTGGCTAGTGGCGGTGGTGTCATTGTTATCTTCAGAATCCCGGGGATTCTTACTTGTTGAATTCTAATGTTCCAAATTGTTTTAGTTCTCTGGTGTTCAAATGTCAAAATTAGTCGGGTCCGGATTTGGAAACAAAACCAAGAATTCGCATTTTAGTGCAAATGGAAGGATAGGCGCCAAGGGGGTGGCGCCCAGGTGATGGCTTGTGCTCTTTAGGTATTCTAGATGGGACTAAGTTCTCGGTTTTTTGGGATCTAGGGATTATGTTGGGTTCTGGTTTTAGTTAATTTAAGTTATAAGGTGTTTAGTTATTTGTTTTTGGTCGAGGTAGTAGGTCGGGGTGAAAATGTAGGATAGGCGCCACAAGGGTGGTGCCTAGGTGGTCGTTTGTTGGTTCGTAAGGGTTTTGGGTGCTAAGTCCGAATTGATTAAAGTCTTAAGTATTTTAAGTTAAAAGTGTTTTAATATGTGGATTGGGATTGGTTTGAATGTTAATTAATTAGGCTAAGTTGTTGGTCGGGGTTCTTATGAAAACAGGTAGGCTGGGCGCCCAGGGTGTGGTGCCCAGGTGGAAATGGAGGATAGGCGCCCAAGGGGTGACGCCCAAGTGGAATGTTCTGTGGTTCGGGTCGGTTTCGTATTTTTTAGGTTGATTTGAGGTTGAACTGTTATGGTTTGATGTATTCTAAAATAAAAGTGTTTTGCTATGTTGTTAGGATTAGGTTCTAGTTAATTAGGTCTTTTTGTGATTCGGGAGGCTAGGCGCCCAGAGGGTGGTGCCTAGGTGGATAGTCTTTTAAGTTTTGAGTTGGTTCAATGATCTTTAAGTTAAGTTGAAGTCAGACTTCTGACTTCAATTGTTTTAAATTCAATGGAGTTCTGAAGTGTTGATTATGATTGAATTCGAGTTTAGCTTCAAGCGGGATTTCCTAGTGATTGGGTAGGATGGGCACCCAGGGGGTGGCGCCCAGGTGGACTGTTTTTATGGTTCGAATTGGTTTTACTTTTTTGAGTGAATTCAAGATCAAATTGATTGTGGTTTCAAGTCTTTTTTAAATTGACAGTGCTTTAGTGTATTGATTCGGGCCTGATTAGTTAAGTTTTAATTTCGATTGATGGTCTCCAAGGGAATGGGGTAGGATAGGCGCCCAGGGGGTGGCGCCCAGGTGGACTGTTAGGCTGGGTACCCAGGGGGTGGCGCCCAGGTGTCTGGTTTTGGTTTCGTATTGGTCTTGTGCTTTCAAGTTGATCCGAGTTCGAATTGATTAGGATTTCAGGTTTCTTAAGTCTAAAAGTGTTTTATTTTGTTAATTAGGATTAAGTTTGGATTGTGATTAATTAAAAGTTTTAATCAAGGGTTCCTTAGTGATGGGATAGGATGGGCGCCAAGAGGATGGTGCCCAGGTGTCTCGGAAGGATGGGCGCCCAGGGGGTGGCGCCCAAGTGGACTGTTTTAGGTTTTGTTGGCTTTGCATTTTCGAGTTAACTAGAGGTTGAGTTGATTCGGGTTTTAGTTATTTCAGGTTTAAAATGTTTTACTGTGTTGATTCGGATTAGTTTAATGTTTTAATTAATTGGTTTAAGCTTTAACCGGGGCGTCTTAGAGAATGAAGAGGTTGGGCGCCCAGGGGGTGGCGCCCAAGTGGCTGTGGAAGGATGGGCGCCCAGGGGGGGCGCCCAGGTGGTTGTGTTTTGGGTTTTAAGTGTTTGATGTTCTTAGTTGCTTTTAATCCGAATTAATTAGGCCTCTAAAGGAATTAAAGGTATTCTTAATGATTTGATGGTTTTTAAATTAATTAATTATGATGTTCTAATTAATCTTAGGGTTTATCCTACTTAGGCGCTAAATTCGATAACCTAGACTATCTAACTATTATTTTTGGGTTTTTCTGGATATCTTTTTAATTTGTTTTTGGTTTCCCCTCTAATTTACTAAAGAGTAAGGAAAGAGAAGAAATGATTTTATGTTTTATGATTTTTTTAGGTTTTTTGTATGATTCTACAATTCAAATGATATGATGTGAAGTGTGACAAAGATGCTAATTCGGAGTTCAGAACACATCAAACGGCCAAACATACCATTATCAAATAGCTTCTAAGTAAACTAAAAGCGGAAGATCGGAAGTTGTGCACGACGGTGGGAAAAATCCACTTGGGCGCCCAGGGGGTGGCGCCTATCCTGCTCAGTCAGGGTTTTCAATGGATCACAACGAATGCACAAAAATCCTAGTATTTTCAACACAATTTTCGATATTCAGCGACTGATGTGAATTCCTAATGCGAACTACTAATGATGCAACTAGCAAATCTACGAGAAAACGATGCAACGGACGAAGGTTTAGAACCCGAACCCAGTCTCAGAAGGGTAGGCGCCCAAGGGGTGGCGCCCAGCCTGTCCGGGAGAGGGCAGGCGCCCAGTGGGTGGCGCCCAGCCTTTCTGCCAAGGGCTTTTCGCGATCTCTTTGATATAAATGATAATAATGATGCTGTTAATGAGAGATCTAACCTAGTTATGCAATTAGAATTACGAAATTAATGCAGATCTACTATATTAGAATGAACCTAAACATGTTTCTAGTATGATGAGATGCTAATATCAGTTTCAACACAAGCTAATGTAGATCTATGATGCTCAAATGATCCTAAACATATTTCTAAGCATTTATACCAATGGAATGTAGTAAAAGAGAGGGGAGATCTAGGAATACCGGTAGATGATGCATTTCTCAAGTTCCTAGAACGAAGCTTTCGCGAAATCCCATAGCCCTAGTTGAAGATATGAAAGCCTTCTTCTCTACCTCTTCTTCTTTTTCTATAGATCTGAAACTCTTTCTCTAATGGTGGCTACCTCTTCTTCTCCTTCCTTATTCTCTATTTTCACTCTTTTCTTTTAGGGTAGCTCCCTTTGCTAATGGGGGTTAAGAGGGATTATATAGAGGCTTTGGGACGAGTTTAGGAGGTCTAGGGCTTCATTAATTCGTGCTTCTAGAAGGTTTCACGCATCCCAAGGCAGCTTAAGTTGTTTTAGGGTGAATTAGGGTTTGAGAGAGGGTGGGCGCCCATGGGGTGGCGCCCACATGGTCTGCGCAGTCTGGGCGCCCACAGGGTGGCGCCTATATGGAATTCAATAGGGTGGGCACCACATGGGTGGCGCCTAAGTGGAGTCGGTTCATCTTCGGTGCATGGTCCCTATGTTTGAGTGATCCCGGGCTACTTTCAAGCCATTCTAGTGGAGTTTGGAAGGTGGGCACCCACCATGAGGTGCCTAGGTGGCCCTGGCTAGTATGGACGCCCAGCATGGGGCGCCTATGTGGAATTCAGTAGCCTGGGTGCCACATGGGTGGCGCCTAAGTGATTTTGACATCCTCCTGGGACAAACTTCATAAGCCCATAACTTTTGACCCGCTTATCGGATTTGGACGTTCTATATATCGTCGGAAAGCTCTCGGAGCGTAGACTCTTGTGGTCTATAAATCCTAATGGTCAGAGGTCAGGAAAATAAGGGATACTTGGATCAATGATCCCAACCTCCTAATTCATGTTAATCATATCGTACTTAGGCAAACTATGTGTAGTTTCTCCGAGAATAACCTGAGTGTCTTCTATATAGTCTGGCAAGGGTTTGGAATAGTGTTGTAGTCCATGCCTGGTATGAGTAGTGGGTTGACCTCGAGATCTCAACGCGATTCGGCCTTTTCTCTCACAATTTCTATGAATTGTTGAACTAAGTCTAAAATTATCAACAAGTATCTTCATCGTCGTTAATTAATTTTAATTATGCCATTAACCATTCAATTATGGGTGAAATGGGGGCATCATTATATATGATAAGTGTTTGAGACTATCATAGGGGGCCAAAATGAGGTGTCTACAGGCACATCGACTCCGAAAGCTACTCGTCGTTATACCTCGAGGAGGCATTTGTTGACACCAAAAATGTCACTTTGCCTCTTCAACATCAAAAATCCACATGAAGCCGCATCCTACTACAAACGGGCAAGGCTACTTCAAGCATCAAATCTTATCAAAATCACTTGAAAACTAGTAGATCCTTCAAGATATCCAAAACAGGAGTTCACATGAAGTTTCGGGCCATTTCGACATCATTGGACCCAACTTCACTCCTCCGATAGCCAAACAGTCGCTCCTAGCAGTGGCGGCATCAAAGAAATCAAAACTTTGATCTGAGCCTACGGACGATTTCAAAATACCTCCAAAAGGCTCCACGTCAAATTTCAGGTCATTCCGGCAACGTTTGACCCGACTTCGACGCTCCAAAAGAAAATCAAGCCCCTTGGCGGCGAGAACCATTGGGACCATTACTCGTCAAACAGAGCACATGGACAGCTTCAACATGCTTCGAAATGGCTGCAAGTCAAATTTCAGGCCATTCCGACAACGTTTGACCTGACTTTGACGCTCCAAAAGAAAATCAAGGCTACCGGTGGCGGAGCACCCCGAGACCATGACATCCAAATTGGAACTAATGGATCATCTCAAAATGACTCCAATAGGCTCCTTGGAAAATTTCAGGTCAATCGGACATCGGTTGACCGCACATCAAAGCGCGACATCTTCATCGCAGCAAAATCAAGCCTAGCAGTGACGAGACCCCAAACGACTTCAAAACTCAAAGCAAATCCCATGGTTGGTCCTATTTACTGCTCATGAGGCTTCACCTCAAATTTCAGGTCATTATGACATCGTTTGACCTAGTTTCAACTCTTGATGGAAAATCGACCACAAAGTTTTCGGCTTTTCCAAAAAATAGGAAACTTTGTGCTCCGATTTGCGCGGTTTCTTGTCAGGTTTTCTTCAGGAGAATCAAGCCAAAAAATGAGGAAAATTTTCAAGAAAAACACAGGAGAAAAAAGAAACAAAAAGCTCGAAAAACGGCTAACAAAACGGCGACCAAAGGGGAAATAAATTCCCCATGGTCGCCGGCGACCCTGGAAATCCGAGTGGCGGATTTCCGCCGGAAGGCCCGTTTTCTGATCCTTTTCGCGTTTCAGGAGTTCCAGCCCCAGTGGTTTCCTGAAAATCTGATTTTTGATGCTCGAAAACGACTGATCTTCGTCAACATCACGGATCCGCCGTTAAAAGCATGGAATCATCATTGATCGCTCCGAGATCGCCAACCGGCCGACCAAGAAAGTACACTTTCTGTTCGACTGATCGAGAAATCGACAAGACAGATGGTACCGGCTTGCTGTTAGCAATCTATGTCTGAAGTTGCATGGTCATCCGATATCGATCAATATGAAGAGCCATCATTGATCATCGCAAGAAGAATTCCAAAAGACGCGGCACGGCCCGCGACTCTTCAAATCCCCGGCAACCACTTAATGTTATTAATTGACCCCACTAAATGCGGTCATTAACTCATTATTTTGGACGGCCTAATCAGATTCAAGAGAATGAGAGTTACAAGTCAAAGCCATCATGACATTAAAGCTACGAAACTCTTCTTATCATGGAGATTAAAGGTGATTAAAAGCCCATCATTCTCCATCAGCCAATCAGATTCAAGGACAAAGGAGTTACAAAATCAAAGAAATAAAAACTTGTAACTCCTCCCATCCTGGAGCTTTAAAGCCATCAAAGCTCATAAACACTCCTAAATGGCTACCAAAGGCCTATAAATAGGAGATCATTCCAAGAAGAACGGATCCAAAAAGAATCAAAGAAAAATCAGCCAGAAAGATCGTTCATAATTCCCCGAAGCTCTGAAGAGACTCTGCTACAACAAACACCACAAGGTGATTGAAGTCCCTTGAGCCCCCCCCCCCCCCCCCCCCCAAGGCAAAACCCTCTCTTCTCCTATTCAACATGGCCAAGAAGCAGCTTTTCAGCCCGTCTCTTCATATTTTTTTTATTAGGTATAGGACCTTCCCTTGGTCATTATCCTCTCAAAAAACTGAAGTCTAAGCCAATCCAAAAAATCAAAGCATCAAGCGTTCTCATCTGAAGGACGATGGCGAAGTCCATACATGACTTGCGACTGTCGATCTGAACGGGTCTCCGCAATCCCTTGAGAAGTCAGATTCCCTTTCTAATTTTTCTGTTGTATTTTGTATTTTCTTTAAGAGACAGAAAAACTCACAATTCTTGTCTTTCATTTTGATAAGATTTGTAATTCGCCTTTTAATGGCAAAATCCTCTTTCACGACAAACAAAATCGCCTCTAACGGCATAAAAAAACTGTCTCTTTTCCTAAATATATGTGCAATGGAAAGTTAGAAAAAAATGTTGATTTCCTTTCTACTTGCGAAGGTGGATCTCCGAATCATCATTTCGAAATTCCAAGTATAATAGAAAATCTGGCATAGCCGTACAAAAATGTTGATACCCGCCTTTCTCCCCCTTTTTTTCCCTCCATTCGGCCCTCTCGGTGACCCCGGGACAAATGGGGGAGGAAAGGAAGGAAATCGGGTCCATTAATTTAGATGATCTAATTTTTCTAATGACTCGCTCTAAATTTTGGTCTAGAGATACCAAATCTGGATGACAAGAGCGACGACCAAGCATGCACACACAAAACTTACTGCATTATATGAAAAGAATCAGAAAGTCTAGGCTTACCGCGCTCTAGGTAAAAGATAACTTTTAATTGAGTAGAACTTTTTAACTTTTCAAGAGCGCTCTTGGATCCTGCATAAACTCTAGGATTCTCTGTGTTAGAATCAATTGTTAGATTGTGTGGTCTCAATCCATCAATTGATGTAATAAATTGATTAATTTCTTATTTATCAATAAAATCATGCTTTCCTTTCATGAGATGAATGGTGTTTTATTACTTAATGCAGATGACCAATACATATGACATGATGGTTCATGAGATGAACCTAGTCTCATTAGTATATTAGATGTGATATATGTATATGGATGAGATCCACATACGGGAGACATGTGTCTCAGATCTTATACTTAAAAATATCTTCACAACCAATGATGAGACTAGGCATCTCATCTGATAAGGTTGCAGCAGGTTGATCACTATGAGATAGTGAGACTTGTCTCGATCATCAGAATGTAAGATTCTGGATCATAGTGCTGGTACATTGGATGTATTGAAGGACCATGAGAAGCACCTTATGAAATACTGTCTCGATTTAAGGACTGCTCTCATAATTCCCTAACAATAGGCTCTCAATCATGAGACATTGATGAACTCAAGTTTCTATCTATTCATTTGCTTTGAGTCACCAATGAGTGAGGCCAACTGTAGGTCAACACCTCGATGTCTTGGGTACGTGGTAGTAGGACTGTGAGAACATACAATGATCAAGATCGAATCTATCTACATTATCCCCTTATGCCAATTAATGGATTTATCATTAGTAAGTGCGCACCCATCTCGATTAAGAGTTAATTGGATGATACTGATGATCACTGTGATTAATTGGGGCTCAAGGACAATAAAATGTGGATCTAGGATTGGATGAGACAGATTTATTCCAATTGATCCATGGATATTGATGGAGGGGCCTACTTGTGGTAATTGGGAAGCTTAGGGTCTTCATTATAATTTATTCCTAAGATTGGAGTGCAATTGCATTTATATAGTGGTGTTGTTTGCAATTAACTATGGGCCCGATTTGCACATGAGATGTGGGGTCGCGTGTCCCAGTTGGAGTCAGCTTTCTAAGGAATCCCTAGCGGTCCCCACGCTAACCCAAGATATTAGAAAGTTACTAATCTTACTTAAACTCTAAAAGGAAGAAAGTTACTATTTCTATTTGAAGTGGGACTTCTAATAGTTGTAATGTAAGCTACTAATTTGTGTGGAAGTGTGACTTCTAATGCAATTAATAAAAGAGTCTTAAGAGGAGATTTGAGGGCTATAAATAAGGGAAGAAACCCCTTGGACGTCCCACTCTAGTATTCACACCCAAGACTTCTCAAGTGCAAGAGTTGCACATCTCTTCTCTTCCTCTTCTCTCTTCTTGTTCTCTTCTAGTTTCCTTAGAGTTTCTAGTAGGGTTTTCTCTTGGAGATCCCACCCATCTTCTTGAGAAAAAAGATCTGATAGAGGGTCATAGCTTGGAAGACGACAAGGTCTTGGAGATCTCTAATTGCTTCAAAAAGAATTCTTGATCAAGTTGATTGTCTTCTCCTCCATTAGAGCACTACCGGGCTCCAAAGGTATAATCTACTTCTCTATTTATTGTGGATTGTTTTGGATGCATGCAGTTGCTGATTTCTATCTTTTAGATAGGTTTTATTGATGTACTTGATTCATGAGATAGAGGGATTGCATCCTGGATATGGTTTATGGCCTTCTGGATAGTTGATCCCTAAGTCAAGTGGGTCAAAATTTTTTGAAAACCTATCCACAAGGCCCACCTATTTCCAATAATACCCTACAGTAAGAATAGTAGAGGTGTGAGAAAAGATGCTAAAGTAAAAAAAAAAAAAAGAAATTGAAAAAGCTAAACTATTGTTAGAATTAAAAGAAACAAAGAATTGTGCTAATTGTCCCCAGCAACGGCGCCAAAATTTGACCGTCCTAAAACAAGGTTGCAAATATAAATTATTCTCCGCTACTATCTCTGCTTAAAAAAGCAAAGATGTTAACCGAGTATCGTATCCACTGAGACAAAAAGGCTAAGTTGTGTTATTTCCTAAATTTCTAAACTAATCTTAATAGAAAACAAAGTTCTGATTCTTAAACTAATCCTATTAGAAAACAAAGTGTTGGTTTGATTGGTTGTAATTCCTAAATTAACAAATTAAAAGACAAGGTTTTGATCTAATCAGAGAAAAGTCTTAGGGTATGAACCCACCTTAGCCTCGTGCAATGGCGAATATAGATTTAGGGTTTCATTATCAAGGCTTTCAAGACTCGTTCTGGTTACAAACCTGCACAAAGTCAACAAATAAGAGGTGCGGGTTTAAATCTGGGCATAACCTATCTCTAAGGCATAGATTATCCTAGCTTTAACTCCACACACATTCAAGCACCATATTATATGACTTGGTATTCCAAACTACAAGAATAAAATACCAAAAATAGATCTTGCATTAATAAACAGAATCCAACAATAAATAACATCAATGTCATATAATCAAAGTATTTAAAATAAAACCCTAGAATATATACTTCACCATAAACACAAAATTAGGGCTTCATCACAACCCTAAGATGGAGATTTAGTTACTCATGGAAGACGATTGGCGAAGAATCCCTGACGAAATTCTCATTGACGCTCTTCCAAAGCTCCAAAAACAGCCTCCAGAACTTCTCCCCTGATGTTGATTACTCTCAAACGAGATTAGGTATCATATTTATAGAGTTTTGGCCCTAAAAATCTCGTCAAAACATGCTTGAGGCGGTCATCCATCTGGTCCGGGCGTCCGGACACCAGGAATAAAAACTCTTGTGTCTTCTCTGTGACCGGGCATCCGGATGCCCAGTGTCTGGCGTCCGGACGCCTTGAGCCAGTAAGGTCCGGTTAATTGGATTTTTGGCATTTTTTCTAATTTCTTCCTGTTTTGCACCAATTTCTTCTCAATGCTCTTAGGGACCTGTAAACATAAAAAAAATAAGATAATTAGACTAATTAAACTCATTGGAGTGGATACCAAAGTCTAAACCGAGGGGCCAAAATGGTACATTTTAGGCAGAAATAGAGCTGTGAGTATATCTTGTAACTATCCAATAGTTTTTGATTTAAAATCGTGGTTTTTCTTCCTAAATAGAATTTTCACATAAAAGATTGTGTCTATATTCTTATGGTGATTATTTGGTAGATAGTTTTTCTAGTTCTATCTTATTTGTTTTATTATTTTTATTTTATTATTGTTGCATACGCACTTTCAAAGGAGGACAAGGTCATGTTTTCTGGAGTCGTTTTAAGTGCAGCAACTTTCATTTTCTTGCTAATCTCTTATCAGACCCCTTTATTGCGACACTCATACAAGATCCGGATGAAGCAATTCTTTAACTCTACCTATCAAATATAACGAAGGTACAAACCTGACAAGACCCTTATCTTGTTTTGGTTGGTTTCTTGTCTAAATGTAAATGTGGTATTGTTTCTGTACTGTTAGTGTGTGGATGATGAAAAGGCATGTGATTTGTTTACGGGTAAATGGATTTGAAAAGGGTAATCGTACATAAACGGAACGTGTAAAACATATCAGAATCGAAGGACTGTGCATGTAGGAAAGGAGGGCAATCTTTTGGGTAAATAGGAGGTGAAAGCCAAAATTTATGATATTTTGTAGAGATGAGGTAGTGTTTTGCCTATATATGCATCATACGAATATTTCTTTGCGTGTGATTTAGGGTTATGATATTTGGGTGGAATTGTACTAATTTCTTTAAATGAATTGCAAGTCAATTTTTTCTTAGATTTATAATTTTTTTATCACACGGTACACATCAAATCATTAAATTAGAATGAATTCGATCAAATATTTCAAATATGAAATCCACCCAACGGGATCGTGGAAGAAGTATAAAATATCTAAAACTGTGATGTGCCCACCGAATGATCTAATGATTTTGATATATTAGAAAAGAAAAATTTACACCTATTCTTTTTAAATCTCCTTCCTTTTAATTTTTTTATGTACGTTAATTAAAATTATTCGTCCTTGCCATACTAAATCGGCAAATGACAAAGGTCATGCTAATTTGGAACGTATATATCATTGGAAGTATTTAAAAAGAAGATATGAAGGTGGAATAAATTCTTGTTAGTTTATTCTATTTTTATTTCAAGTTTATATGTAAAATTATCAATTAACATGTTTCTTTTTGTTTGGAGTTTTATGAAAGATGTGGACTCTTGAAGATATGATAATTATATGATGGTAGAGTTCTGATGGATTATTTTATAAATTCTGATATATAGAATCTTAAGAACGCTTTTAATGGTGTCGTTCTTTCTGAATTAGTTTTTATCCCAATAATATCTCAAGAAAGCCCCCAACTGATTTTGTGTTTTGCAATTTGATGGATGCATTATCATTTTAGCATCATTTGAATTTTCACACATGCATTGATTTAAAAATTCTTGAAATCTTGATTTACTCATACATTGATTTTAAGATTTTTTAGAAATCTTGGTTCATGCATGTTTTGATTTTAAACTTGGATGCAATTAGTTTTGAAAAGAAGTTTTTCGAATCAAGCAAGCCTATGAGTTTTAAATCTTTCAAATCATTTTAGGCTTTTTATATTTCATGTTTGTAAACCCCCTAGAATGTTTTGAAGCATGTTTCCAAGCTTGATTTAATGGCCCAAAAATTTCCAACCGAAATCACTTTGAAAAATACAATTTTTGGGAAAAAGGTCCCAGGACCCGGTCGACCGAGCCCATGGACGCGGTCGACCGACCACACATGGGGTCAACCGGGTAAAGAGCCGTTGCTGCTCTTTTCAAACGGTCAATTTTATGACCGTTGAAGGCCAGGTAAATCGGACCCTATTCCCGGTCGACCGGGGACTAGTCGTTGGGCACTTTTTAGCTATAAAATGAAGTTCATTCATTTGCCAAAGTGTGCAACATCTAAGTCATCCTTGAGGTGTTTGGAGACAAGGAAAAGGGGAATGAACTAAGAGAGACCAAGAGGTCATTAGTAAAGCTAAAGCTTGGATCAATGAAATTAAATCTCTAAGTAAGCTTTACTTTTATTAATCATATGTTAAATGCTTTGTTTAAATTATTGGTAAATGAATTTTAGCATGATACCTATGATGTGTTGAATCCATTATTCTTTTAATCTTTGATCTAAGTTGGATTGGATTTTTCACCTTGATTTCAAACCAAGTTTGTTTTAAAATTTTCTTTAATCATGCTTAGCCAAAATCTTTGATTTCTTTTATAGCATTATCCATTTACTTGGTTGAATCTTTATTTGTTGTTTTCATTCATTTCAACCTTAGTTAAATTAGTTTTGTTTTGAAAACAACATTGCACATGCATCACATGTCACTACAACAAACTACACTTTTCCTGACATTATTTGCTGACGTAGTAAAAATTTGCGTTGGCAAAAGTCTTATTTCCAACGCATATTTGGATTGTGTTGGCAAAAATCACATAAAATGCTACTTTTACCGACGCAAGTAAGACTGCGTTGACAAAAGCTATGGAAAGCACATTGGCACCAACAAAAAAAAACCCCAAAAGAGATGGAAAGTTTTGCCAACGTGTGTTTTTCTAATGGCGACGCAATAATGCGTTGGCAATTATCTTGCCTACTGGCGATGCACAGGTGTGCGTTGGGAAAGATCTGAGTTTTTATTCACACCATTGTCGATGCATGAGTTTCATCTGCAAAGCCCCATCTTTGACAAACTTACCTTTCCCGACACTATTTTCCGACGTAATGAAAATTTGCATTGACAAAAGTCAAAGAGAATTGCTACTTTTACCGACGCAAGTAAGACCGCGCTGGCAAAAGTTGTGGAAAATATTTCCCGACTTTATTTGCCGACGCACTGAAAATTGGCGTTGGTAAAAAACTTATTCCCGATGCATATTTGGACTGCGTTGGCAAAACTCAAAGAGAATTGCTACTTTTATCGACACAAGTAAGACCGCGTTGGCAAAAGTTGTGGAAAACACATTGGTGCCAACAAAGATTTCCCCCAAAAGAGTGTGAAAGTTTTGCCAACGCGTATTTTGCTAATGGCGATGCAATAATGCGTTGACAATAATTTTGCCTACTAGTGACGCACAGGTGTGCGTCCACAAAGCCCCATTTAGTAAAACAAAATTTTGCCAAAATAATATGAGCACACCGTTTTAATCGCTTTGATTTATTTCCAGCTCTCTACCTCTTCCATTTTTATTGTTTTTAATTCTGGGGTCAACTACAATGGCTTCTAGCGGAGTATACTGGGAACTTTTTTGTGTGGGTCCAACTCGTGCCCATATGTGGATAATCAGAGTCGTTCAAAATGATCAACTTACTTAATTTTGGGGTATCCCAATTTTTTGTTTAGAATTGAGTTGGTCCAACTGTAAGATTGACCAAACAAAAAACCATGGCTAAAAAATGGAGTTTTATTAACTTTTTATTTTTTGTGTGTTCAATCGTACGGTGAGATAACCTCCATTCAAAATGAGATTTGACGATATCTTATAAATGTATGTAGTGCATATTCTTAATAGCTTTGATTATTCATCGAAGGTCAGACTCATATATAAGCAAAGCCCCCACCCAACACTACAAGAAAAGTTATGATAGACGACGGAGAACTTACCGACGCAATAAAAACATCGATAATTTATAATTTTACCGACGCTATTATAAAAAGATAGCGTCGGTAAATGTGTTGTACAGCTCACAGGGCGGAATTTAGAACTTCCCGACGCCAATGGCGTCGGTAAGTTATGATATTTAATTTCCCGGCGCTCCTGGCGTCGGGGACTTCCTCGCGCCAACCCATTTCCCGCTGGAAATTTGGTTCCCGCGGTTGACGAAAAAACTTCCCGACGCCATTGGCATCGGGAAGTTTTATCCAAGAATTTGGCGTCGGGAAGTTTGTGAATTCCTAGCTACTTTGCAGGAATTGTGGGAGGGAAGTTACTGACGCCATATGGCGTCGGCAACTTTATTGGGAAGAAATTTACCGACGCCATACGGCGTCGGCAAGTTTATTGGGTGAAATTTACCTACGCCATATGGCGTCGGCAAGTTTATTGGCAGAAAGTTACCGATGCCGTACGGTGTGAGAACCTGACCCCTAATCTCTTGGATTAGTGTTGTTTTATTTGTGGATTAGTTCTTTTAGTGGGATTAGTAGTTGTTGGGTTGAGTTTGTGAGCTAGAATGGCTTTTCTTCTAGTTTTGGGCTTTTGAGTGCTTTGGTAGCTTGTGGGGCCCTTTGGGGGTTCCTTTTTCGGCTTTGCATTTACTTGTGAGATTTTTCCGATTTGTTTCGTATTGTGTTTTTGGCCCGTTGCATTCATCTTGAGGAATCCTACAACTTTCATGTTGATCCCGTTCCCATTTGAGAACCCGAAACCCGATTTCTTGGCCTTGAGGGCAAAACAGTCATTGCACACCAAATCTGTACCCAAAACTTGATATTCCCGAAACCCGCGAAACATATACTTTTCGAAAACTAGATATTTCGACGATCATTTCTTCCTTCTTCGTCGAATCCATCCGAGGTCCCGAATTAGATGATTTCAGCCACCCAAGTTCTTTAAGTTGTGGGACCCAAACCTCACTTGTTTATAAGAGGAACCCATCCCCTTCATTGCTCCAGCACACAACTGAGCCTAGGGTTTGCTCTTGTGTTTCCTCTTCTTCTTCTTGCTTCTCCATCTCAAATCCTCACCAATCTTGCACCAAACTCGAAATGGAGACCATCTTCTTCTTCCTCTTCACCATGGCTCCCTATTGATACCATTTTTGGAGAAATCTCCCAACCTAGAGACCTCCCTTGAGCTTGTTCTTCTCATTTGAAGGTCATCCAAGTAAGTGTTCTTCTTCATCTTCTAGATTTGTAATCTTCTAGCCTTAGAGAAGCTCCACCTTGATTATTGAAAGGTTTCCTTGTCATTTCATTGTTTAACCCATTTTAGGGTTTGTTTTGGGGGTTTTTGTAGAGATTGTGGATCTTGAGCTTGAGAGGTGATTAGGAGCTTGATTTGCTTGATTAGAGTCAAAGGCAAGTGGATGAATGGATGGTTTCAATGTTATCAAAGTTTTATGAGAAAATCCTAAGTTTTATTACTTGTTCTTGATAATGTGATATATGTTTCTACACATGCTTCTTGTCATATTTCTATTGGTTTCAAAATTGCATATTAATGGTGGTTTCTCTCTTGTTAATCTCTTGGAAAAATGTGCTTTCATTTGGTCAAGTTTGTTCATATGGTTTTAAAAGGAATGAGGTTGGATTGGCTATTCATGGTTACGTTTATAAGTTACATTGACTTGAAATTGATACCCGTTTAAAGAGGTGTTTGAATTTAATTGTTCATTGGAGTTTTAATGAGGTTTTGAAGTGATTATGGAAGAGAAATGCTAGTGGTTTAAGTGTTGGAAAGGGAAAAGAGGAGGAAAAATCAGTGTCCCGGACCTGCTGCACGCCCAGGTCCGATCGATCGGATCGGCCTGTCTTTTAACAGTAAGGCTTTTTGGGCCGATCGATCGGCCGATTGATCGGACCCTGTGCATTTCTGGTACAGAAATTTGATATTTGATATTGTGTTTTTTTTTTGGAAACCTTTGGGCTTTCTATGAGTCCTAGGGGTATATACCTTAGTGTTAAGACCAATTATACCCTAATCTAAGGTCTCTAAGACTAGGGAACTAAAAGAAAAGAACGGTGTTGATTAGACACTAATTCTTGGTTTTAGGTGGGACCCTGACTACCCTTTTTGGACTGTTTGGACCAAGTGTGAGAATGTCTTGAGCCGACAAGCCTCATGGTTGGTTCGGTGGCATCGAAGTTCAATCCATTTCAATCTTGAACGGGATGGAACGACGCGATATCTTCTTTATATCTAAACACAAGTCTATTTCCTTGATTATCGCTAATTCTATTCCTTTCGATGACTGAATCGGTTGCTCGATGTTTCCGGATTAATGTCATGCCTAGGATGGACCGTTTATAATCTTGATTCTTGCTATTGTAACATCTAGTACTACCCATAAGCTCATTTTAAGTTTTGAAAGTAGTAAAAGTGCATAAGGAGCCCAGAATGTCTTCAAACTCAAGGAGTACCAAGTAATTGTTATAATCGACATACGGGACCCCCCTATTCACTTAAATAGATCTTGAAACCGATATTTTTACCCGAAATTGTTATAGTTCATTGTTTCACCTCTTTTCCCGAGATTTGCATTACATGACTTGTTTTCCCGAAAGCATTGGAGTTACTCTAGTAACAGTCATTTGTCCCGAAGTGCATTGCATCACATGATATGACAGTGTGCCCTTGAGCACCCCGTTTTACCCGTTTATTTATTGTACTTGATTGACTTGTTTCCCGAAAGCATTGAAGTTACACTAGTAACAGTTATTTGTCCCGAATGTATTGCCCGATATGAAGTGACAGTGTGCCCTTGAGCACCCCTGTTTTACCCGTTTATTTACTGTACTTGATTTACTTGCATATGTCTCGATTGGTTTTGACCTATGAGTCGGCATCACTAAGCTTGGATACCTTGTCGGTTTGATCCACCAACTTGGAAATCCCTCTCCCGTCCCGCCAGCTGCAGTTTGGATCCCGATACCCGGTTCGCTACCGTGGTCCCGTCCCGATACCCGGTTCGCTACCGTGGTCCCGTTCCCGTATATTTATATTGTATATATGATTTACGTTGAGTCTCCTCACCTTGTGTGACTGAGACCAACGTCCCGTTATACTCTTGTCACTTCGGTGATAGAGGACTTAGCTTCTTGTGATTGCCATCTTGCCAGTTCCCGATTTCTTGGATACCCGACATGTTTTATATTGTTTACTTGCTTTCCGATAAATGATTCGTTTCCTTTATGAAAGTTGTTATTTAAACAAGTGCTAATATTCTCCAATGTAAATTCAGTTATTATTATATTGTTTTCTGTCCTTTGTACCCGCACATGTTTTAAATGAATGCCGGTTGGGTGAATAACCATGCTTTTACATATGTTCCATATGATCAATGATTTTGCTAGATTTATATGATTACACGTGTTTTAAAGGAATACCCGAATTGTTAAATATCCGTGCCTTGTTTTAAAAGACATTTGGTTTGTCAGATATCTATGTTTATACCTGTTTTTAAATGAATACCCGAACTGTTAAATACCCATGCTTTGAAATATGTTTCAAATGACACTTGTTTTGCCAGATCACTATGTTTATACCGGTTTCAATGAATATCCGATTTGTTAAATATCCCTGCTTTGAGATATGTTTTAAATGAACATTAGTCTTGTCAGATTTCTTTGGTTACACCTGTTTTAAACGAACACCCGGTTTGTTAAATATCCGTATTTTCACATATGTTTCAAATGGACTTTGGTTTTGCTAGACTGCTATGAATGTCTGTTTTGTTGTATACTTATGTTTTTACTTAAGTTTCAAATGAACGTTGTTTTGGCCATACCGCTATATTTATACATGTTTTAGACGAACACCCGATTGTCAAATATCTATGATTATAGATGATGTAAATGAACACATGTTTTATTAGATATTCATGTTTTTACCCATGCTTGAAATGAATACAGGTTTTCCCAGAGATTCCCGACTTTTTCACCCGTTTAATTATATGCAGCATTTGATCGAGTATCATGATTTATCTTATGTTTTATTCTTCAGTATATTTGTTATCTTTTCATCCACCTGCCAGGCCGTCGTGTCTGACCCACTACTTTTGGTACTCAGGTTCAGATTTCTTCGCCCCGAGTTGAGTGTTTTTGTTGGCTTTGGAGCCATGCCTTGCAGGTTGTTTGTCGGCTATGTCATGTAGACATTGAGCCTGACATCGGAGCTACGTCACATTTGGGTAGTAGTTTATAGCTTATTGTTGTATGGCTTCTATTAGCCTTTTTCTTGGGGATTCTTAATTAATGTACATTGATAATTGTAACTTGAACATATTTGGGAATGTAATATCCTGTTACTGTCAGCTCTGTAATTTATTGTGATGGTTACTCCAGTCTAATATGATTCTTGATATAATAGCTTTGTGCTAAAGGTTGAGTGCGACGCGGAATCCGATGGCCACGGACTTCGGGTCGCAACGCCACAAATGCTTCCGCAAAATATTCAGAATGTGTTGTCTTCACTCACGCGGATCTTGGGAGAAGTAAAATACATTTATGCTTTAATCTCATTTCCCGCCCCCGAGGTTTCGGTTCGGGGGCGTGACATACGGCGTCGGCAAGTTTGTTATATATACCCAACTTTTCCCCTTCCCCTTCTCCTTCCCCCTTCTCCCCTTTCATCGCCATTCTCTGCACCCTCTCTGCAACGCTTCTTCACTCTTCTCTCTGCATATGTTCTCTCTTCCTCCCATCTCCCTAATGTTTTCACATCTAACCAGCCTTCTTCCCCTCTTTATAAGGTATGAAATATTTATATTATCGATTTTTTTTTCTTCAAATAATTTTTCTCCTTTTTTTTGTTAACTGTTTGTCTGCAATGACTCACTCCCGGCGACCACTACTGCTGCCGTCGTCCTCTGCTGCTGCCATTCTCCACCCGTACCAGTTCTTGCAATATCGTATAAACGGTATGTGGTTTTTTATTTATTTATGTGATAATTAGTTTAGTAATATGTTTTGTTTTATAAATTTTAGAATGAATATGATTATATAATTATTACTATCTGAATGTAGTTTGATAATTTATATAGATAATATATAAAAATTTTGTTATTTGTTTTAAATATGATTTTAATGGATCTGGGTTAGAATCCCCTCTCCCCTGTAATTGGTTTTTCTTAAACTTTATCTCATGTTATCCCATGATGTTTGATTTTATCAATGTGGGGGATAGCCATGCTGCTTAAACTAGTATCATGAAGATGACCCCAACTGCTAAAGACATTGTCTATAATGATTCCAGGCAAGACAACTAGAAACCTGCAAAAGGGCTAACCAACATATAGAACTGCTATAATTGAAAAACCCATACAAGATGGTCATGAAAGTCCTTGGGATCCTAACCCTAGAGGGGGGGGGGGGTGAATAGGGTGAGCTACAAATATGACTAATTAAGACCAATTTTAATTCTTAACAAAAACTAGTCACAAGTGATGATAAATCAATCAATATGCGGAAGCTAAAATAAACAATCACCACAAAAGCAAGCACCACAACACCAAGGTTTATAGTGGTTCGGCCTCAATGCCTACGTCCACTACCGGCTTGTGATCCAACACCCCACCGGATTTCCACTATGTATGCTTTTTACTAGGCTAAGCAATAACCCTTACAATGTTGTTTTTCTAGGCTAAACAACAACCTCTCAATGTGCTTTTATAGGCTAAGCAATAACCTTTACACAATTCTTTTCTTAGGCTAAGCAATAACCTTACAAGATAAAGATTTCTCTAAGAAAGTGTCTTCACAAAAGATCACTCTAAGAGATTACAATTTAAGCTCAAATGAATTGCCTCTACATAGGCTAATATGAAAGTTTAATTCAAATTACAAACATACACTTGAATAAGTTAAAGTGTGTGCACAAGTGTATGAATGCTTTTCTTCAATCAATTTTAACAATAAAGCTCTTAAATGAATGCATGATGCATTTTAAAATCAAGGTTTATAAAATGATGATTGAAGATAAAACTAATCACATGAAAGATTCACACAACTTAAAGAAATGATCTAAAACATGTTGTATGAATATAAAAGTCTAAGAACACATGTGATTTAGATGAGAGTGATTGCAAACCATTCTAATATACCAATGAAGATAATGAGTTTGCAACACAACTCTTTAAAGGCTTGAAATCATGCATAAATGAAAATACAAAGGATTTGAACATGCATGGATTTCATTTGAATGGAAATCAAAATAACTATAATGATGTACCTTTTAAAAACTCAAGCATTTGATTTCCAAATAGCCCTCTAGCCTTTCCAACTTCATCCCCTTTCAATGGCTCCAAAATGGTCTCAAAGGTTCATGTGTCAAGCCTTGAAAAAGGTTGGAAAAGAATGGACTTTATAGCCAAAAAGTGTCCAACGGCTAGTCCTCGGTCGACCTGCAAAGAGGTCTCGGTCGACCGGGAAGGCACAACGGTCATATTTCTGATCGTTGGCATGTTACAGGTCAGAAACTGCCCACTCGACTGACAGTGTTCCCGGTCGACCGGGAAGCAGGTCTCGGTCGACCGGCGACACTGCACAGGCCAAAATTTCCACTTTTGCAAGTTTCAAAGTATTTCTTTGTGAAACTATTTGGGCCAATAAATCAAGCTTAAAAACATGTTTTAAATCATTCTAAGGGTTTAAAAACATGAAACACACAAAGCCTAAAATGATTCAAAAGTTTAAAACCAAAGGCTAACTTGATTTGATAAAACTCTTTTCAAATGAAAATGCATACAAAACTGATTCCGAAAGTGATGAATGTATGCAAGGTTCAAACCTAAATTCTCAAAAAGATTTTCCAAATATAATTCTCAAAGAATTAGGTTTTCAAAAGAGTTTGAATTCTAAAAACAATGCATCCAAGTTTAGAAACAAAACATGCATAAAACAAGATTTTTACAACTCTTTAAAAACAATGCATGTATAAAACAAGATTTCAAGGTTTTCTAAAACAATGCAAGAGTGTAAATTCAAATGATATGAATATGTTAATGCATCCATCAAATTGAAAATACAAAATCCCTAACAGGTCAAAGACAGGGCTAGCCATCTCATAGGTTTTGGAGATTTCAACCTTGGCTTCTCCTTCAAAAGCAAGAAAAACTTAAGGCTGTTAACTGGAGCTTATGAATAGAGAAATAACATATAAACTGTATAATTCTTGGGCGAACTTCTGTGATTACAAATTTCTCAACATTCATGGGAAAATTTAGGATTCAGCTCTATCCCTTTTTCCATCACTTCCATCTGACAGTCCAATTCTAGTTAATTCCGAATTAAAGAGTTCAGCTCCTAAGGTGGTACTAGAGCTTGGTGTGGCTGCTGATCAAAATCGCTTCACTCCTCCCTGTAATAATAAAATGGTTCCAATGAAGGCTAGAAAAAAAAATAAGGTTAAAGTTACCGACGCCATTGGCGTGGTAACTTAAAGGATAAAATAAATTTACCGACGCCATTGGCGTCGGTAACTTTAAGCATAAATTTTGGTGTGCAGCGGCTTTTGCGGAAGGTTACCGACGCCGATAGCGTCGGTAAATTTAACTACAACTTACCGACGTGGTCAACGCGTCGGGAATTATATTTACCTACGATTTCTTCCCTACGCAGCATGTAGCATCGGTAAATTTATTTACCGACGCATATTTAAGTTTACTGACGCATTGACTGCGTCGGTAAACTTCATTTTTGTAGTAGTGCAATTTGAAAAAAAACACATAAGGCCTGCATTTTGAGCCCGTAAGCACCACTTAAAAACCTAATAAAAATCCCAACCCGCCCTCGCTAAAAGTCAATTTTAATTAACTTTTAGTGGTGCCCATAGCAGTGGTTGCCTGTGGAAATCCCACTCTAATGGCGCCAATTTTTGGTAGAAAATTTATAGTTTTTAGCATCTAACTTTTTTGTGCGGCCTATACTTTGAGGCTAAAGATATGTTTTTAGGGCTGCCATTTTATTGGGTGAGGTCAAACTTATTTTTACTTGGGCCATAGGAGCCCCCGGTAAGAGTTATGAAATTTATGATCAAATCTCACATTATAAAAGACTCCATGCCCGTAATCTCATTAACAAAACTCTTCTTCCTAATCTTATTCTTCTTGCAACTGCAACAGGCCAGGCCAATGTATGATCTCTCTCTCCATCTCTCATTTCTCTTCCCTCTTCCGTCTTCCACCACCGCCCCTACCTCCACCCACCAGCAACTCGCCCTCCCTAGCCTCCTCCCTCTTCCCCCACCGCCCCTGCCTCCACCCGCCTAGCAACCGGCCAGCCCTAGCCTCCTCCCTCTTCCCCCACCCCCCTGCCTCCACCCGCCCAGCAATTTGCCTGCCCTAATCTCCTCCCTGTTTTATGGTTGTTGCTAACTTGTTGTGAAATACAAGTATTATGCTTATGGTTTTTTATTTTGGTTACTTATTCCATGGCCTATTGGTTACTAAGTCTAATAGTAGCCAATAAGTCTTCTATTGGTTACTATTCTGTTGCCAAACCCAGCATCTAATAGGATATTTGCCTCCTTATACCAATGGAGAACTAGATGACGCTGAAATATCCAGTCAATTACTTCATAAAATTCCAAGTTTTAATTCCAAAGCACGGACATAATACTTAATCCCTCATTCTGTAGTTTGATTACAACATTAGGTCATTGTTCGATTATGGGATTTATACTTGAAAATTATGTGTCAGACATGGTATTTGCATTTTACACCCATTAGAGTGTCCAATACTCCGGGTAACATAACACATTTAAAGCTGGAGATAAGAATTCACAAGTCAGACTTCAAAGAAGGATTAAATAAAAGAAAAGCAGCAACAACAACATCAAAAACAAGCCAATGCATAATAAATCATAAATATGAAATCATAGAAATAAGAATTCATTAGAGTTCAAGGTCCAACATTATTATGTGAAAATGCTACACACCTAGAACTACATAACTAATCTTGAACTTTGGATGAATTAGGATTCAGGAGTGCAAACACGGGTCTTGGCCTAAGTAATCATACTAAAACACAAGCAAGATGAACCAATGCAAAACCAAACATCTTCAGTGAAATGAATAATGTTAGCAACAGGTCAGGAATATAAAAGATTAATAAAAATAACACTAGGCTGAAACCATTTGGCTCGGCCACATCAAACTCCCAAGTTTGCACATCTGAGGTCTAGTATATAGTCCAGATTCCAGAACATAGAAACTGCTGGCACCTGGATCATCATATTCCATGTGACTGGAACCAACTCAGATAAGTCTCTATAGGCATCAGCCAAGTTGATGCAGTGCAACTGCATTGAGACAATCTATGATCAAAGCAGGGTTTTCATAAACCCATTTTTATCCTTGTTAAAGTTGGGGATGGGAGCTTTGACATAGAAAACAGAGGCTAGGTCTAACTTTACCAAGTTATATCTATATAATCTGGTAGCAGACAGGACAAAGTCCAAACTGAAAATGAAATTATCATTTTTATTATTGTAACTGCAAAAAATTAATTCTGGACTAAATACATCGTGTACTTAGAAATTAGGTGGACAATTCACCACTTCCACCAACAAAGACATTGGTGATTAATGTGGTCAGGGTATCAAACATAAAAGAACAAAGCTTCAGTCATAAATGTAACAAGCTCACATCAAAGTAATTGGATTTACATGTAAGTTATATCTGTGTAAATGTTACCAAAGGCCCGATGCTTGACCCGATGCTTCACATTGCTGAGTTATATCACTCTAGTCACTTTAATGTTTTGATATATCACACTAGTCCCTGTTGTTCCACATTACTGAGGTCGACTGGTTATCACATTACTACAATGCTGGTTGCTGAATCAGGTTACCAGATTGATTTGGTGGCAGAAAAATTTGTTGTGTAGAGTTTTTGTGAACAATGTAACTCTGATACCTTTTCCAATATAGTCTTTTTGTAGTATTTATAGGTGAAGCTTTCTATCAGAGTCTATATCATTGATCCAGCATAGGCTTTTACATTGCTACAATGCTAGTTGCTGAATCAAGTTACCAGATTGATTTGGTGGTAGTAGAATTTGCTGTGTAGAGTTTTGGTGAAAAATGTAATGAGTTTTGTTGTGTAGATTCTTCAGTTCTGGGTGCTTCCTCTGGGGACGCAACATAACCAAAAAAAATTCTCTAACCAACCAATGAAACAAACACCTGGACCCCCTCTGTCGGGTTTAAACTTGAATTTAGTTGTGTCTTGGGATTAACCAACCCTAATTTATTAATAATTCAAAGTATTAAATCTTAACCCAAAAGATATCTCCATTATCTAGGTTTATCTGGCTCGTTGTATATGACTGTGGTGCCAATTAGTCGAACAAGAAAAATAGCAAATAGTATGTGAGAATTGTAGAAAGTATTTTGAGTCAAATGGTTTAGAACTTAGAAGAAAAAAGAAAGAATATCAGAGTGCAAGTTTAGCAAATACAATTTCGATGGGGGACCAGGTTAAAACAGTAAACCACTTGCTGCCTCAATGTGCTAGATTCTGATACTTTGGGCAATGTGGGGATGGCAAGGATATTGTAATCAGGATTATTACAAGGTATGCAAGATGGGGAAATGCTATTGGAGTATGTGATCATTGAGTGCCACTTTGTAATAAAAATCTGTGCTTTATCCAGGGTACTCCTCATGCCTCTTCTAGACAGGGTTTTATATAAAGTTTGGCCCACTAAAATCTATTTCATATTTAAATTTGGCCCGTGTTGTTTTTAGAAGTAGCACCTAAAAATCAACGTCAACTTCTACCAAAATGGAAACTCTCACTTAAAAATAATTAGCCCGAGAACATAGCAGAAATAACATCAAGCAAATACCTAGTGAGGAAATTTTAAGCTTACAAAGATCAAAATTGAGGGGAACAAAAACAGAGCAGCAGTTGTAAATCTAGCAACCTTAACCTTTGAAGCTTGAGAACATAAAAGCAAGTGATGTGAAAGAAAAAGAAAAGAAGAGTGCAACAACCGACTGAGAGCATTTATGAAATTTCAGTCCTGAGGAAACAAACTACATCTCTAACTGTCGTCATCGTAAGTTAGGAACAGAGATCCAAAAAACTTAAAGCTTGAATATCACTACCATCTGCAAGAAGTAGTTCCTAATGCAGGAAGCCAAAGTCATCCCAAAACAGAGCGACCACTTGACTCGTTGAAGTGTTTCAAGTGTCATTCATTTAGCAATTCTGTACATCTCTCTCTATAACCAAACTGTAAATTATTGAAATGAAATAGAGACAACCAACCAAATCCAGAAAACTCCCAATGCAATAAATGAAACCTCTAAATCTGACTTAGTGCATGTCCCCCACCCTCTACAATTAGCTATTTGTTTGATTGTGTTGTTTCTGATTAGTTTGAAAAGAGTAGCTAAAGCATGGTTAGCACTTGTTGTGAATGGGATCTGATCCTCTTCGTACTCTTCGCTTGCTCGATTGATTGGGATCAAAAGTGGGTGGCGCTGGCGCTAGTTGCTGAGGTCTTGGCATCTTGGATGTCAACAGTCTTCAGGAGCCGTGACTTGTGCGATGCACGACCATGTTCTTCATTCCATCTCAGGACAAGGTCCATGTTTCTCAGGCCACAGACCTTTTCTGGTTGAAATGCTAGAAACCCAATACAGACGAGAAGGATAAGCATCCTGTAAACGCAGAAACGCATGTTTTCCTCACCTAAGATAGATACAAAACAAGAAAAGAAATATGTTGCTAGAGTAACTGCAGAATAAGCAGCTTTGAAGGTGTAGTCCTACTCTTCTTATGGCCCATTTCCTGTAGATATAAGCATGCTGTTGTCAGTTATGGATTCTGGGTCTTAAAGGCACAAAGCACAAGGCCCTAAAACTCTTAAAGAAGTTGGATTCACTCCAATCATATATGCCTGCAACTCAAGCAAATTAAGGCTGTTTTAGAAGGTTCTGACAGGCTTGAATAAAGAGATTGGAATGGAACCTCTTGAGAAGCTAAGCATCTTTTTCATTTGTTCCCTACCTCTCTCTGTTATAATCTGTTATAATCCATAAGAGAATATTTGATGGTCATTTATGAGTTTTCGCATCTATGTTTACAATTTTAGCCACTTTCAAGAATGAATTTCTTAGAATTTATTTCCACACAAACAAACGTGCACTTAATAAAGTTCACGCTTATTATTTATATGTTCAGTTTCTAGCACTTAGTAGATGATTTGAGGAAAAGCTTCCATATAAGTACTCACTTTGTCTCTGTTTTTATGTTCTATTTATAAAATAATCTTTTAGGTGTGTGTGTCCCTTTTTATGTCTATTATTATAAGTATTTTTAAATATTTTTATCCCTATTATTATAAAAATTTACTTACTCAATTTATTATCTATGACTTGTATTTTTCAGCGCAAATCGCAGAGGAATAAAGAGAGCCGGAGCAAAGTGAAGACACTTCATACATCTGGATCTCGATCATTTACAACCCAGTTCTCGATCATGCAGGCAGATGAGCAACAGGCTCCTCCATCTCAACCTGATTTATATCGACAACGACACTATAGCAAGAAGAAGAACAAATGGATCACAGATCATGCTGAGGAGACACATGTGAGTTGTTTCATTGACATGAGAATATTTGTTTGTATTATATAGTACTTCAGGTGAAGCAAAAGGAGTTTACAATTTTAATCTCTTTTGCCTATGGTTAAGGTCATTTTAAGTCATTCACTATTTAAACATGTTGTGATGCAATGTTGCAATTTAATAGCCACGCAATAGCTCATCCCATATTGCATTACCATTTCTCTTTACTCATATTGTTCGGGGCAAGGCAATGGCTACAATTATTATATATGAAGTGAAGTGAACTCAATTGAACAAATCAGTGATTGATTCCAATTTGATTTTGACTATTGAGAAATCCAATTTGACCACTCCTTTTAAGTCAATTTTCATTCAATACTTAAAGCTACAAGTCTGCTTTTTTTTTTTTGGTTGTTAATGTTGTTTGATTTGAAGTTTTGTGGTTATAGAGCTCTGTTAAGTTCTTGTTCCCAGTTGATAATGTTTGCTTCTTCACATTTATAATTGAATGAGTCACACAATTGGATGAAGGAGTGGCTTATTAAAGTAAGACTCATACACTCAGTGAAGGAGTCCATTTTTTGTTTATGAGGGTGTCAAGTATATAACAGTTTTGTGTGAAAACTTCAGTTTTTACCACTTTTTTTTTTTTACTGTTACATTATACTTTTATGACTTTTACCGAATGATTTGGCCACTAGGTGTGGGTTGGCTGGTCCATCTTTCCATCATATGATAGTAGCTGAGAAAGAGTGGGTGGCACTTTACTGGAAAGTTTTGAAGCTTCATCCCTGAGCATAGGGGTTTTCTGATGAATATGTTGACATTTGTTACACCCTTTATTGTTTCAGTCCAATGAAGTGAAGAATACAACATATATTATGAGTTATGACTGTAACTTGATTAGAGAAAACAAAGTTGTCAATTGGAATATCTGCAAGTGAAATAGTAATGAATCCTTCTTAAAAAAAAAAAAGTAATTAAAATCACTCTTAAAATATACACTGAAAAAATAAATATTACTCCAAAGCAAGGATAATACTTCGACAGAGGTCCTTTGATTACAAATTGATTCATTCCAATAGCTTAAAGGAGGGCTCCAAGGAAATCAGAGTTGCACATGTGAATATTATCCCAAGTGCCAGTATAAAAATAAATAAATAAAAGGTTTTGGGAAACTTAGATTAAAATTCGGATCCATTCTTATAGGATTCAGAAGTTGTCCAATTTGAATCCAAAGCTTATGACAAGCATTATATATAAAAAAAAAGGAACAAAAAATTTGTTGTTTCCATTTCTTAGTTAAACTGGCTATGATGATTCAGTAGATATGATGCCTATACAGTTACTCCCACTTATTGTTTACCTTTTGAGCAGTAAATTATAAATCATGTTATGTGTTCTTGATGAGATATTTTTATTTTACTCAGCATTTTTTTTTGGGATGCACATATATCTTATGGGCCATATAGTAGTGTTTATGGGTAGTCCTTATGATTTTAAGCTTAATAGGACGAAGACCACCGAGTTGCACGGGGCACTCTTCGCTAGTATTGTAGATCCCAATTTATTTCAATTGCCTAACATATATTAATTACATGACATATTTGAATGCTTTGATAATGCAGCGAAGAATGGAAAAGGCATTGTCGCAGCCTGAAATTAACTCTCCAGTGGCTGAGCAACAGGTGATCAAGAATCTGCTAGGGAAGAGGGTCGCAAGGAGGCAAGGGTACCGCTCGAGGGGCCCATCATCATCTTCTACTGGTATCTTGATGTCTTCTGAGATAAGCACCCTACGGCAGCAACTAGCTGATTCGTTGAAAGCACAAGAAGATTTGAGAGAAGAGTTGCGGCGATATGAGGACTCGCAGAAGCAAATGCAAGATCAGGCAGCTATGCAGGTTCACATGCAGAGTCAGATTCAGTTATTGCTTTCCCGAGTCGGTATGGATGGTTCGGGCTCCTCCGAAAAATAAGGATATGATGGTTTTATGAATTGGCATGGGTCATCCCTCTAACAAGTTCATTTTGCTCCTTACTGACCGTGTTTCATGCTGTACTTTGGATATTTGATGATGATTAGATTTTAGTTGAGATTTACTTTATTGAGATATTTGACTTTTTTTGACGTGGGATATTACATTTTATGTGGCATGGACAAGTATTATGATTGGTTTTAGTTTATTGATGACTCATTATTTTTTATTGTTTCATGATGAATGTGGGATTATTTGTTGTTTATCAATGCTTATGCTTGTGCAATGTTGAAAATGTAGATTTGAATAGGAAAATATTGTACAGGAATTTTTCCTAATTTTTTCAATTATTTCTTAATTGATAAGAAAAGCTATTTCTCAACGCACTCTCTACGTCGCCAAAAAGTAAATGTCTTGACCTCGTTAGAGACATTTCTTGAAGCGTCAACACGTCGGAATATGTATAACAAGCGGTATGCGTGCGTCGTCAAATATGTATTTCGACGCTAGTATGTGTGTTGACAAATGTATAACCGACGTTATTATGCGTCGGCAATGACGTAAATCTATTTCCCAACGCACTCTCTGCGTCGCCAAAAGTAATTTTCCTGCATCGTTAAAGACATAACCCGATGCTTCAACATGTCGGGATATGTATTACCGGCGTTGTGTATGCGTCGTCAAATATGTATTCCGATGCTAGTATGTGCGTCGATAAATGTATAACTGACGTTATTATGCGTCGACAATTAGGTACATCTATTTCCCGACGCACTGTCTGTGTCTCTAAAAATAATTTTCCTATGTCGTTGAAGACATTTCCCAATGCCTCAATACGTCGGGATATGTATTACCGGCGTTGTGTAGGCGTCGTCAAATATGTGTTCCGACGCTAGTATGTGCATCGACAAATGTATAACCGACGTTGTTATGCGTTGGCAGTTAGGTAAATCTATTTCCCGACGCATTCTCTGCGTCACTAAAAGTAATTTTCATGCATCGTTGAAGACAGTTCCCGACGCTTCAACACGTCGGAATATGTATTACCGGCGTTGTGCATGCGTCGTCAAATGTGTATTCCGACGTTAGTATTAGCGTTGACAAATGTATAACCGACGTTGTTATGCGTTGGCAGTGAAGCGAGGTTGACCACTACGTTCGATGTTTTGCCGACGCTGTTGGAATTGCCGACGTTTAGAACGACGCACCATTGCGTCGGCGAATGACCCTTTTTAGCCGACGCTAAACATTATTACGTCGGGAATGGTTTTTCAGGCATTAGGTTGCTGACGCATTGTACTACGTCGATAAAGCCTGTCCCGACGCAATTCTGATTTTTCCAGATGCGGTGACTGCTTTGGAAAAACTGTATTTTATTGTAGTGTGTTTAGAGTTAATTAGTTTCATACAACTTGTGAGCCTTTGATTTTCACTTCATCAACTGTTAGATTGTATAGAGTCAATCCATCAGTTAATATAATAAATAAATTAATTTCTTTATTTATCAATAAAATCATTCTTTCCTTTCATGAGATGAATGGTATTTTATTACTTAATGCACATAACCAATACATATGACATGATGGTTCATGAGATGAACCGGGTCCCATTAGTATATTAGATGTGATATATGTATATGGATGAGATCCACATACGAGAGACATGTGTCACAAATCTTATACTTAAAAATATCTTCACAACCAGTGATGAGACTTGACTGGGCATCTCATCTGATAAGGTTGCAGCACTTTGATCACTATGACATAGTGAGATTTGTCTCGATCATCAGAATGTAAGATTCTGGATCATAGTGCTGGTACATTGGATCTATTGAAGGACCACGAGAAGCACCTTATGAAATACTGTCTCAATTTAAGGAATGCTCTCATAATTCCCTAGCAATAGGCTCTCAATCCTGAGACATTGATGAACTCAAGTTTCTATCTATTCATTTGCTTTGAGTCACCAATGAGTGAGGCCAACTGTAGGTCAACACCTCGGTGTCTTGGGTATGTGGTAGTAGGGCTGTGGGAACATACAATGATCAAGATTGAATCTATCTATATTATTCCCTTGTGCCAATTAATGGATTTATCATTAGTAAGTGCGCACCCGTCTCGATTAAGAGTTAATTGGATGGTACTGATGATCACTGTGATTAATTAAGGCTCAAGGATAATAAGATGTGGATCTAGGCTTGAATGGGACAGATTTATTCCAATTGATCCATGGATATTGATAGAGGGGCCTACTTGTGGTAATTGGGAAGCTTAGGGTCTTTATTGTAATTTATTCCTAAGACTGCAGTGCAATTGCATTTATATAGTGGTGTTATTTGCAATTAACTGTGGGCTCGGATTGCACATGAGATGTGGGGTCGCGGTCCCAGTTGGAGTCAACATTCTAAGGAATCCTTAGTGGTCCCCACATTAGCCCAAGTTATTAGAAATATACTAATTTTACTTGAACTCTAAAAGGAAGGAATTATGAAGTTACTATTTCTATTTTAAGTGGGACTTCTAATAGTGGTAATAGTATGTTGCTAATTGTTGTGGAAGTGAGACTTCTATAGCAATTGGTAAGAGAGAAAGAAAAGGAGGAGTCTTTGTGTTATAAATAAGGGAATAAACACCCTTGGACGTTCTACACATTAATTCACGCCTAGCCCTCTTCTAGTGCAAGTGTTGCACAATTTTCTCCTCTTTTCTCTCTTCTAGTTCTCTTCTAGTTCCTTGGAGTTTTTAGTAGGGTTTTCTCTTGGAGATCCCACCCATCTTCTTAAGAAAAAAGATCTGATAGAGGGTCATAGTGTGGAAGACAACAAGGTCTTGGAGATCTCTAATTGCTTCAAGAGGAGTTCTTGTTCTAATTGATTGTCTTCTCCTCGATTAGAGTACTACCGGACTCTCAAGGTATAATATGTTTCTCCTCTTGTGGTAGATTATTTGTTGCAAGTAGTTGCTGATTGCTATCTTCTAGATAGATTATATTGCTGTACATGATTGATGAGAATGAGGGATTGCATCCTGCATTGGGTTATAGCCTTCTGGATAGTTGATCCCTGAGTCAAGTGGGTCAAAAAGTTTTGAAAAACTATCCACGAGGCCCACCTACTTCCAACATCAACAAGTTAGTAGTCATACATGTGATTTGCATTTCACTTCAATCAAAACTTTTTATGTGCCTTAAACTTTTAAATGCTTTGAGCATATATTGATTGAGCTTACTTTTAAACTTGATTGAAGTTTTCACACACACACACACATCATGAGCATAAATCTTTGCATTCATATATTGTTTGTGTGAGTTGGATTTTCAATTTCATATTCGCCTATTTTAGGGGAAAATATATTGAGTTTAAATTGTATCTCTTCTAGTGTTTGTGTAGACACTACTTTGAGAGTAAATCTTTTACTTGCAAAGGTTATTGCTTAGCCTTATAAAAGTATTGTGTAAAGGCTATTGCTTAGCCTAAGAAAAGCATAGTGTAAAGGTTATTGCTTAGCCTAGAAAAGCACATTGTTGTAAAGGTTATTGCTTAGCCTTTTGAAAAGCATAAATAGTGGAAATCCGGTGGGGTGTTGGATCACAAGCCGGTAGTGGATATAGGCATTGAGGCCAAACCACTATAAATCTTTGTGTGATGGTGAATGCTTTGTGGTGATTGTTTTTATTAGCTTTCGCATTTTGTTTGATAATCATCACTTGTGACTAGTTAATTTTAAAGAAGCTAAAATTGGTCATAATTGGTCACTAACTTGTAGCTCACCCTATTCACCCCCCCTCTAGGGTTCGGATCCCGAACTTTCAATTGGTATCAGAGACTCGTGCTCTATATAGGGTCAAGTGTTTTGAAACTCTTGATTAGGTATAAAAACCTAGAGTTCAAAACCCTAGTGTTGTGTTTTCATGAAAATCATTAGAATGGATTCCACTACGTTAGATTGTATAGATTCTTCTAGACCCCTCCTTCTTCCTTCTATTGGAGATTCAAACCTTAAAATTAATGAATCTCAATTTGATTTAAAAGAAGAAGAAAATGATAAAAATGAAGATGACCTTCAACAAGCCTATGATGAATTAAATACATTGTCCTTAGAGCTTGATATGAAAAATAAAAAATTAAGAGAAGAATCTAAAAATCTAAAAAAAGAATTAGTCTCTTCTAATGATGAACTTAGAGAAAATAAAGAAGTAATACATTGCTTAGACTCTAAGTTTATGATCTCCTTGCATAACCTATCTAATATTCAAGATAACAAAATTAAATTAAGATAAGTTGTGATGTGCTTAATAGAGAAAATTTAAAACAAAGAGATCAATTACAAAGGCAAGACAAAAATATTAACAACCTAGAATCCAAGTTGACTATTTCTAAGGAAAATTTATCTAATGCTCAAAATAAGATAAAAACTCTAGAACTTGGATCTAATGTTATTAATAAACTTAAATTTGATTTGAAACTTGCCCATGAAGAACTAAACAACTATAAGGAAATTGAATATAAATTATCAAAAGTTAAAAATGAAAATTCAATCCTTATAAACCAAGTCACTCAACTTGAAAGCTACAAACAAAAGTATGCGTGCAAGTCTACCCAAGGTGAAGAGAGATTTAAAAAGTTATTTAAATTGGGTAAATCTCAAAGAGATAGGACGGGTCTTGGATTTGATAGGAATATTTCACATGACCCTAGCTTCACCAACACTTTTTGTGAAAGGTAAGTCCTCATTCTTTAGTATTCATTCTTCCTTGCCCATGACTAAATATAATTATTGTGGCATCACTACAAGAAAAAACATGTTTGGTGACACGAAAAAATGTCACTGAAGGCCCAATTTTTGTCACCTATTATCATTGGTGACACGAGATGGGGGTGTCATTGTATCCATGACACTAAAAGTCAAGGGTGACAAAGTTTGTGCACTTGTCACGGAATGATGTCAACGGTGACAAAAATATGGTGTCGTGGAAGAAAGATTTTCCATGACATAGTAAGGTGTCACTGAAAGCAATGGTGACAACAATGCGGGTGCCATAGAAAAGAGATCTTCTATGATAAGAATTGTCACTTTAAATATTTACCCTGACAACCAAATGCGTGTTACCGATAATATTACCAGGTTGGCACACAAGGGTGACATACTCTTTTTGCCACAAAAAAACACAATCAAAATATTTGTTCCACCCAAATTATCATTTTGCACCTGCTTACAAATTTTCAAATATTTGTATCTAGATACACCCATTAGCAAAACTTATACTACAAAGACGCACAATATCATTCAAATCAAATATCCAACAAGTCAACATTCTATCATCCAAGTTCACAACCCTTCAAAATATTCATCCTTCAACAACAAACACTTCAAAGTTAATAGTTTTAGCATAACTACAAAACATCCATACACAGTGTGTCGTGTCAAATGAAAAAAATAATTCAAAACAAGTGTTTCAGTTAACTACAAAAAGTCTTCAACTCCATCTTGGTCATCTTGGTTAGCTGCCAAAAAGTAACTCCATCTTGATAGTTACCTACCTGTATAAAATCGCAACAAAAAAAATGTAATTAGTTAACATGTTATGAAGCACACAACTCAAAATAAATGTATGAGAAAATAAAATGTTTCTGACCATTCTTGTGGTTATACGTAGTAGGATGCTTCTCTCTTTTTGTTAAACGTATATATGTTTATGTAACGTATCCCATCTGTACCCATATCTTATTTTCTAAATTTTTTCATAACATCGCATCGGCATCCTACTCTATCTTGTCCCTAGGGAATCAGTTGATACTTCTGCTAATACACTCTTTTTAGAAGTTTGGAATGCTAATACACTCCAATGATCAATGATAAATTAGTTTAAAGACAAAGATCATATTAATTATATGCCTTAAATTTTCTGTAACTGTTGGCTCCATTAGCATTGATTAATCCTAACCCATTCTAAAGATCTACTTGTAGAACCATGAATAAAAATCAGACCTCAAATATTTCCATATCAGTCCAAGCTTCAACATGATCAAATAAGAGAAAACACTTAAAGAAAACTAGTGAGGTCTCACTAGTTTCCTCTTCCAAGTAACACATCTCACTAATTTTGTTGAGAATTATGTTGATCTTTTGAAGTTTTGGGCATTTTAAATACCCACTCAAGTAATCCACTTAGAGATAAGATTAATGACTGCATATAATCTGGCATAGAATCTACAATTTAACATCATACAAAAATAATGTTAACGATTAAAACGTAGATTTATAATATGAAATGCTTACTTCCATGGAACATCCCCAACCAACATCCTATCTCCTTCATTGTCTTCATAAACCAAAGTATATTCCCAACTTCTATCTAATAAACCTTCAATTAGCCTCCTTTCTTTTGCAGTCTTCTGATTTCCAGTCTCTGAAAAGTCCTTTTGAGCTGAACATAAGGAAGCAAAAGAAATTGAGAAAACCATCCATGTTCTTGAGTTTCTTTGGTATAAAATCTCGGCTATCACAACCAAAGACCTATGAAAAAAAAAATGAGTATACCATAAAACCCACAAAATTAAAGATTACTAACATTAAAGAATATTATGATGAACAAGTAATAAAAAGATACCTTTGTAACTACATCATGGTCTAAATCACCTTGCGCCACCGAGCTGTCAGATTCATATGCAATAATAACATCATCCTGCAATAACAAAAATGGATAAATAAGAAGCATAAACACATCTTGGCAAACATTAACGTACACTTCATAAAAATGTTCCTAAGAAAAATTTCTAAAGTAAAAGATTTCTAGAAATTTCGGCATAGTCTCCCTTGTACGGGTGATTATTTTTTTTACAACATGCTAAGTACTTGTACATAAAAAAAAAAACTTTATATAAACACCCCACTAGTGCCCCTCCAAACTACAACATTCACCACTCAACCATAGCACTTCGATGATTTACTTCACACATACACCATGAATATTAAATAAAAGGGTTCGGTGATGTGCAAAGATGAAGCATTTGCTAGAATGTATATTCAATGTCCATTTGTTGCCACTACAATAAACAAAAAAGATAAACCTCAATAGCAAAGAATATCAATATCATATAATAAAAGTAAGAAGATAATCAAGTGTAAAAGATTATCCATCATGAATAAAATAAAATAAAAAATAAAAATGGATGATTGAACTAAAAGAAACTTCATACACAACCATGTTTTTTGTGATTTTGACAGCTTTTCCAAGAGTGCAGACATTGAACTCCACCTCCCCATTAGATTCTAGAGTGCCTTTCATTTCCATAGCTTCAATTTCACTCATAGCCTACCAAAATAAGAACTTGTTTTGTAAGTGACTACGAGTTTTAATATCTGCCACCCGCTCACTTATACCTGTAAAAAAATACAGAACCAACTCACTCTAGGTGCAAGTCATCCCAGATATGATCTATACCAAACACTAAAATTATTATTCAAAATCCAAAAGTTACCAACAAGGAAGAAGGATTTACCATGTTGTTCAACAAATCTAAGGGCTTTTTCCAAAAGGGATGGACCCCCATCAATGTCTTCCAAAGCAAGTAAAATTGGCCTACCAACAACCAAGAACTTCAAGTTGTGTCTATCCCTCCCTGAAACAATTACAAAGATGCTAATTCATAAGCTGAGTGAACAAAAAGTGAGGAAGTTGTATAATGGTCATACAAAACTAGCCATATGGGCCTGAAAAACCCAGCCTGTGACGGCCAAGAGATGCAAATCAAGGGGTTGTGTTGAGAAAAAAGACAGAAAAAAAGACGGAAAGTAAAAGCAAACCACCAAATTTGCACCTGAATAGCCCCTCAATTATTAACAACCAAACAACAATTAATCTATAATTGGAACCCAAAAACAGCACAAAAAAATAACCACTATTTCAAACCAGCATAATGACCATACCAAAACTAGCTTGTATCCCGAGGCAGATCTAGGAAATTTTCCTTTAGAGGGCCACTATGAAAAAAAATCACTTGTATTTGGGGGTTTGGGGGCATATGTAGAACTGCATAGAGTTGTCTAAAACATTCCACCAATGCTTGTATTAGAGTCAATAACCATTCATGTGTGACTGCCTCCAGCTGAGAATGTTCTGGACTCTTCTTTTCTCATGAAAACAACCCTATTCTATGGATGTTTTGCACACTTAGGAACAGTTGTGATCTTGGAATCAGTTTATGATGCTTTACCGATTGTGATGTAGGATATGGAATCTCAGCAACTATCAAGGGTATACAATTAATAAAGGTTCATGTCACGCCCCCGAACCGGAACCTCGGGGGCGGGAATGGGATTAAGCATAAATATATTTTTCTCCCAGGATCCGCGCGTGTGAAGACAACACATTCTGAATATTTTACGGAAGCTTTCGTGGCGTTGCGACCCGGAGTCCGTGGCCATCGGATTCCGCGTCACACTCAACCTCTAGCATATAGCTATTATATCAAGAATTATATCAAACTGGAGTAAACCATCACAACAAAATACAGAGCTGACAGTAACAGGATATTACATTCCCATATACGTTCAAGTTACAATTATCAATGTACATTAATTAAGAATCCCAAGAAAAAGGCTAATAAAAGCCATACAACAAAAAGCTATAATCACTACCCCATAAATGACGTGGCTCCGATGTCAAGCTCAATGTCTACATGACATAGCCGACAAACAACCTGCAAAACATGGCTCCACAGCCAACAAAAACACTCATCTCGGGACGAAGAAATCTGAACCTGTGTACCAAAAGTAGTGGGTCAGACACGACGGTCTGGCAAGTGGATGAAAAGATCATAAATATACTGAAGAATAAAACATATGATAAATCATGCTATTCGATCAAATGTTGCATATAATTAAACGGGTGCAAAATCGTGGATCTCGGGCAAAACATGTATTCGTTTCAAGCATGGGTAAAACATGAATATCTAATAAAACATGTGTTCATTTACATCATCTATAAACATAGATATTTGACAATCGGGTGTTCGTCTAAAACATGTATAAATATAGTGGTTTGACAAAACAAACGTTCATTTGAGACTTAGGTAAAAACATAAGTATACAACAAACCAGGTATTCATAGCAGTCTGGCAAAACCAATGTCCATTTGAAACATATGTGAAAATACGGATATTTAACAAACCGGGTGTTCATCTAAAACCGGTGTAACCAAAGAAATCTGACAAAACTAGTGTCCATTTGAACATATTTCAAAGCATGGATATTTCACAATTCGAGTATTCATTTAAAACATGTGTAATCATGTAAATCTAGCAAAACCATTGATCGTTTGAAACATATGTAAAAGCATGGGTATTCACCCAACCGGCATCCATTTAAAACATGTATATGTACACAGGATAAAAAACAATATAATAACATTAACTGAATTCACTTTGGAGACTATTAACACTTGTTTAAATAATAACTTTCATAAAGGAAATGAATCATTTATCGGAAAACAAGTAAGCAATATAAAACATGTCGGGTATCCAAGGAATTGGGAACTGGCAAGATGGCGACCATACGAAGCTAAGTCCTCTATCACTAAGGTGATAGAGCAATAACTAGGCCCTAATCTCAGTCACTCGAGGTGAGGAGAAATAGGGGATCTCATATAAATACATATACATATACATATACTATACATGACCACGGTAGCGAGCCGGGCATCGGGGACCACAGTAGCAATCTGCGGCATCGGGACAAGACCACGGTAATGACCGGGTAGCGGGATCCAAACTGCAGCTGGAGGGACAAGAGGGGGATCTCCAAGTCAGTGGATCAGACCAACAGGGTTATCCAAGCTTAGTGGTGCCAACTCATAGGTCAAATACAATCGAGACATATGCAAGTAAACCAAGTACAAACACATAATCAAACGGGCAAGATGGGGGTGCTCAAGGGCACACTGACATATCATGTGGTGCAATGCACTTCGGGACAAATAACTGTTACTAGAGTAACTTCAATGCTTTCGGGAAAACAAGTCATGTAATGAAAATCTTGGAAATGAGGTGAAACAATGAACTATTACAATTTCGGGTAAAATATAGGTTTCAAGATCTATTTAAGTGAATAGGGGTCCCGTATGTCGATTACAATATTTACTTGGTACTCCTTGAGTTTGAAGACATTCCGGGCTCCTTATGCACTTTTACTATTTTCAAAACTTAAAATGAGCTTATGGGTAGTACTAATAGAAAAATCGAGACTATAAGCGGTCCATCCTAGGCATGACATTAATCCGGAAACATTGAGCAACCTATTCAGTCACCGAAAGGAATAGAATTCGCGATAACCAAGGGAAAGACTTGTGTTTAGATATAAGGAAGATATCGCATCGTTCCATCCCGTTCAAGATTGAAATGGATTGAACTTCGATGCCACCGAACCAACCGTGAGGCATGTCGGCTCAAGACATTCTCACACATGGTCCAAACTGTCCAAAAAGGGTAGCCAGGGTCCCACCTAAAACCAAGAGTTAGTGCCTAGATCATCACCATTCTTTTCTTTTAGTTCCCTAGTCTTAGAGACCTTAGATTAGGGTATAATTAGTCTTAACACTAAGGTATATACCCCTAGGACTCATAGAAAGCCCAAATGTTTCCAAAAAAAAACAATATCTAATTTCACCTGAAAAGCCTTACAGTTAATGACAGTCCGATCGATCGGACCTGGGCGTGTAGCAGGTCCGGGAAACTTGATTTTTCTCCCCTTTTTCCTTTCCTTCCAACACATATACAAATTGAGTTTTTCCTTACTTCAACAACATCCTAACTACAATAAAACTCCTATCAAAACTTCAATGAACATTAAATCCAAACACCTCTTTCTTCTCATTTCACATTAAACAAAGGGAAGAATCCCCAATATACACAAGGGTCCATTTGAGCCAAGAATCTAGAGATAAACCAAGACTATTGATTCACATTTCCTTAACCATAGATGATTTAGCAAAACTCATTAAATGAGTATCAATTTCAAATCAATGCAAGCTAGTAAACATAAACATGAATGGAAAACCAACCCCATTCACTATAAAACCATATGAGCAAACCTTGACCAAATGAAATGCATACATTTCCAAGAGATTAACAAGAGAGAAACAACCATTAATATGCATTTTCGAAATCAATAGAAATATGACAAGAAGCATATGTGGAAACATATATCACATTATCAAGAACAAGTAATAAGATTTAGGTTTTTCTCATAAAACTTAATAACATTCAAACCATCCATTCATCCACTTGCCTTGGGTTCCAATCTAGCAAATCAAGCCTCTAATCACCTCTCAAGCTCAATATCAACAATCTCTACAAAAACCCCAAAACAAACCCTAAAATGGGTCAAACAATGAAAGACAAGGAATGGGCTCAAACGAAGCTAGGAAATAGAAGTTAAGGGAAAGCCATTGCACATCCAAGGAAAATGGGAAGGAGTCCTTACCTCTAGAGTCATGAATCAACAAGAAGAAGCTTGCAATAGGGGCTGCCCACCTTGGTTTCCCACGAAAATGGTGTCAAACAAGAGAGGAGATGAAGGAGAAGAAGTTGTCGGAGTTCACTCGTCGGATTGGTGGCTTGGAGGCTCCATTAGAGCAAGAGAAATGGAAGAAATGAAGAAGAAGGGCTGCTGGTACTGTAGCTGGGAAGTTGCAGCTGATGGAGTGGAGAAATGAGGGAGAAGAAGAGAGTGGAGTCATCTTATAATGGGTGGGTATGGGCCCACCACACTTAAAACTTGCCAAGGGTAAAACATCTATTTGTGGGCCTCGGATGCGATCGACGAAGAAGACAAAAATGTTTCTCATAAAACCTAGTTTTCAAAAAGTATAATTTTGTCATGGTTCTGAGATCTCGAAATTTGAGTCCAGATTCAATGGGAAAAGACCGATTTTGCCCTCCGGGCTGGAAAACTGATTTTCGGAGCTTCGAATGGGTAGGAGTGAACACGAAAGTTGTAGAGAATAACAAAATAAGTCAAATGAGGCTAAAACAAGAGTTATCAGGAATTTCGAATAACCTCCCAATCACGCGTAAAGTCACTAAAAGAACCCCCAAAGGGTCCCACTAATCACAAAGGCCCTCAAAATTCCCAAAAACTAGAGAAAAACCATTCTAGCTCACAAACTCAACCCAACAAATACTAATCCCACTAAAAGAAACTAATCCACAAATAAAACAACACTAATCCAAAAGATTAGGGGTCGGGTTCTCACAGTTCAGATCTAACTTTCTATGGCATTTGATCACATGTAAATTAATGGATGCTAGGACGGAATGAAAAAAAAAGGATTATGAGAGATGTGGATGGATATGTTGGAAACTAGGTGGGCCATTCAGATAGGTTTCAAAAACTTTTGACCCACTTAATGCAGGGATCAACTATCTAGAAGGCAACAAACCCAATCCAGGATGCAATCCCTCAAACTCATAAACCATGTACAGCAATATAACCTATCTAGAAGATAGAAAATAGCACATAAACAAGCAACAACGAAATCCACAACATACAAGGATGTAGATTATACCTTTGGAGCTCTGTAGTGCTCTAATGGAGAAGTTGATCTCTTTCTTTGATGATGAACACCTTCACTCATCAAATTAAGATCTCCAACACCCTTTGATCTTCCACGCTCTGACCCGTATCAGATTCTCTTTTCTCAAGAAGATGGTGGAATCTCCAAGAGAAAAACCCTAAAGGAAACTAGAAGAGAAACTAGAAGAGGGAGAGGAAGATAGGAGTGCAACTCTTGCACAATTAATGGGCTGGGCGTGAATCCCCATGTGGATTAACATTCGGGGTTTCCAAACACTCTCCTCTTCTCCTTTTATAGCATTGAAGCTACCTCCTCTTACTAATTGAAATAGAAGTCTTACTTCCACTACAATTAGTTGCTAACTTAATCACAATTAGAAGTCTTACTTCAAATATGATTAGTAACTTCCTCATTTTACTAATTAAAATAGAAGTCTCACTTCCATTAATATTTAGTAACTTACTATTACCACTATTAGAAGTCTCACTTCAAATAGAAATAGTAACTTTCTATTTCCTTTTAGAGTTCTACTATAATTAGTATCTTTCTAATATCTTGGGCTAGCGTGGGGACCACTAGGGATTCCTTAGAAAGCTGGCTCCAACTGGGACACACGACCCCACATCTCATGTGCAATCCGGGCCCACAGTTAATTGCAAATAACTCCACTATATAAATGCAAGTGCACTCCAGTCTTAGGAATAAATTACAATGAAGACCATAAACTTCCCAATTACCACAAGTAGGCTCCTCTATCTATATCCATGGATCAAATGGATCTGTCCACCAAATTAGATCCATATCTTACTATCCTTGAGCCCTAATTAATTATAATGATCATTTGGTACCGATCCAATTAACTCTTAATTGGAATGGGTGTGCACTTACCAATGATAAATCCATTAATTGGCACAACGGGATATTAAAGATAGATTCCATCTTGACCATTGAATGTTCCCACAGCTCTACTACTATGTATGCAAATCACCGAGGTGTTGGCCTACAATTGGCCTCACTCATTGGTGACTCAAAGCAAATGAATAGATAGAAACTTGAGTTCATTAATGTCTCAGGATTATGAGCCTGTTGCTAGGGAATTATGAGAACAAACCTTAAGGTAAAGACAGTGTATATAAGGTGCTTCTCATGGTCCTTCAATACATCCAATGTACCAGCACCATGATCTAGAATCTTACATTCCGATGATCGAGACGAATCACACTATCTCATAGTGATCAAAGTGCTGCAACCTTGTCAGATGAGATGCCCAATCTTATCACTGGTTGTGAAGATATTTAAGTATAAGATTTGCAATACATGTCTCCTGTATGTGGATCTCATCCATACACATGTATTACATCTAGTATACTTGTGGACTCCGGTTCATCTCATGAACCATTATGTCATTTGTATTAGTTATGTACAAACAAGTAATAAAACACCATTCATCTCATGAAAGGAAAGCAATAATATATATTGATAAATAAAGAAATTAATTAATTAATTCATCATAAACTGGTATTGAGACCATAAAACTAACAGGATATCCAAACTTAGACCTAATTCTTGCATGGCACAGAAAGGTTTACACTCACACCAAGAAGTCTTCATAAGTCTGTACAAGGACTTCTCAATATGCTTCACACAAAAGGAAAAGTTTCAAAACTTTATGCCATTTTTTCCCACAAAATTTTGAACAGTAAATCGAGATCACTATAGGCAAACAGCCCTGCATATAAATAAAACTCCATTGACTAATTAGAACCTACCCTAATTCCCAGATACTGACAGGGAGAGAAGATCCAATCCTAGCCACTGTAGCTTACAGAATAAAGACTAAACCACTAGCTAATTTGGGAGTACTAAAACAAAACAAGCAATAAATACTTTTGTTCACTATATTATATTGGTGTACTAAAACAAGCAATAAATGCTAATTTGGGAGTACTCAAACAAAACAGCTAATTTGGGAGTATAGTTGAATCCTATATAATCCAATTCTTCTGCTGTTAGACACACTGACAAATTGTGACAATAAATGCTTTTGTTCACTATATTAGGTGATAATAGTAAGCTTCATGATCTCAACCACAGGATCCATTGGGAAATAGGATAATGCCTTACGGTTGTGCCCAGGCTTTGGGGAGGAAAAAAAGACATTAATTGAAGCTTTCTGTACTAAGTAGCATTACTATGCTACTATATATCTAATGTATTTATATTCTTACATATCCATTTGCCTTGTCAAGAATATAATATACTGTTGGAATAGGATACTTTCCAAATGATCAACAAGCAGTGGAAGGCCACCATCACTTGAACAAAGTAATCCTCTCACAAGTAAGTTTAGAAGCAGATTTTGAGATGTTTTCAAACTTAAATTTATTCAAGTTGTAATTAGAAATCCTTCTGAGTACTTGCTTTACAGGAAGTGGATCGATCGTACTCGCAAGCCATCGAAGGACAATACTTTTACAATCAACAAGGCTAGATGAGTACCTAGGAAAAATATGTGCATCATTCATGCCTGAAATGTAAGTCCATGGGGATCCGAACCCTAGAGGGGGGTGAATAGGGTGAGCTTCAATTATGACCAATTTTAAACAATTTTAACTTCTTTAAAACAAACTAGTCACATGTGATGATTTATCATACAAGATGCGGAAGCTAACAAAAGAATCACCACAAAGCAATCACCATCACACAAGTATTTATAGTGGTTCGGCCTCAATGCCTACATCCACTACCGGCTTGTGATCCAACACCCCACCGGATTTCCACTATTTATGCTTTTCAATAGGCTAAGCAATAACCTCTTCAACCACAAGGTTGGTTATCTCTCTAATTTAGTGTCTATCATACACTTGATGGAGATTCTATTTAGCTCATTACATTTGCCTCTAAAATAGGCGGATATGACAATGAAAAACTAATACACACTCACACTATGAATGTAAAGATGAAAGTATATGAAGTGTGTGTGTGTGGTCCTCAATCATTTTGAAAATGAAAGCTCATAAATGTATGCCTAAGGCTTTTGAAAGTTTTAGCTCAAAAACATTTATAATTGAGGATGTAATGCAATCACATGTTAAAAGTAACAACTTGTTAATGATATCAAAGTTACACAAGTTGTATGAAATGGATTAGTTCTAAACATGTGATGCATAGGGATGTCAATCAAATCATCAATGAAGCTCAAAACATAAAAATAGATTTGATTGAAATTAGGGGACAAATCATATGTAATTATAAAGACAACTTGAAACAGATTTACCAATCAAAGTAAGGCAAGTTGTGAAACATTAAAACAATAATACACATATGATTTGTAATGATGTTGAATCCAAAACATAAGATACATTTGAAAGAGATTTTCTTATGATGGAAAACAACAACCAAAGATTCAACAAAGTATATGAATCATGTTACATATTTCATTAACATGATCTACTTAGATTTACCAAAGATAAAGTACTACTTTGATGAATCAATGGTGATGTATCCAAAACAATAGATCTATTCAAAATATAGAACATGCTAAGGATACAACAAATCATAGATTAACATGTTACAAAGATTTACCAATGATAAAACAAACATGTAAACATATGATTCGTAAAGAAGTTGAATCCAAAACATAAGATAGTTTTGAAAGTGATTTTCTTATGATGGAAAACAACAACCAAAGATTCAACCAAGTATATGGATCATGTTACATATGATTTCAAATGTTCTTTCATTAACATGATCTACTTAGATTTACCAAAGTTAAGTACTACTTGGATTGAATCATATGGTGTTGTATCCAAAACAATAAATCAACTCAAAACATAAAATATGTTAAGGACACAACACAAACATAGTTTAACATGCTAGAAATGATTTACCAAAAATAAAACAAAGCATGAAAACATATGATTAAGAAAGGAAGAGCCTACTTGGTGGTTTAACTTCATTAATCCAAGCTTTAGCTTTCCTAATCATCCCCTTCATCCCTTGGTTCTTTTCCCTTTTGATATGCCTCAATACCTCTCAAGGAGGGGCTTAAAATTCCCAACTTTTGGCAAAGGAAAGAACTCATATTTATAGCAAAAAGTGCCCAACGGCTAGTCCTCGGTCGACCGGCAAACAGGTCTCGGTCGACCGGGATCACACAACGGTCGGATTTCTGACCGTTGGTGCGCCAGGCCATTTTTGCCTTGCAGTGTTCCCGGTCGACCGGGACCTCTGCGCCGGTCGACCGGCGACACTGCAGTGGCCCCAAAATCCAACTTTTGCAAATTCAAAGTTTTTCTTTGTGGAATTATTTGGGCCATATAATCAAGCTTTAAAAGATGTTTTAAAACATTCTAAGGGTTTTAAAACATGGAACATAAAAAGCCTAAAACATTTTGAAAGATTTAAAACTCATAGGCTAGCTTGATTTTCTAAAACTCTTTTCTAAAACAAATGCATCCAAGATTTAAAAACAAATCATGCATAAATTGATACTTATACAACTCTTAAAAGGAATGCATGAATAAAACAAGATTTCAAGTTTATCTAAAACAATGCATGTGTGTAAATCAAATGATGCTTGAATGATAATGCATCCATCAAATTGTAATCTAGAAAATTCCTAACAATCTCCCCCTTTGCAACTTGATGGCAAATGAAAGTCCTTGAGGATCCTAACCCTAGAGGGGGGGGGGGGGGGGGGGGGTGAATAGGGTGTGCTACTACTATGACCAAGAATGACCAATTTTAATTTCTTAAACTAAACTAGTCACATGTGATGAATAAACATACAATATGCGGAAGCTCAAATAAACAATCACCACAAAAGCAATCACCACAACACAATATTTATAGTGGTTCGGCCTCAATGCCTACATCCACTACCGGCTTGTGAATCCAACACCCCACCGGATTTCCACTATTTATGCTTTTAACTAGGCTAAGCAATAACCCTTACAATGTTGTTTTTCTAGGCTAAACAACAACCTCTCAATGTGCTTTTCTAGGCTTAGCAATAACCTTACAATATGCTTTTCTTAGGCTAAGCAATAACCTTACACAATGCTTTTCTTAGGCTAAGCAATAACCTTTACAAATCAATATTTCTCTAAGAAAGTGTTTACTCAACACTCTAAGAGATTACAATTTAAGCTCAAATAAATTGCCTCTAAAAAGGCGGATATGAAAATGAAAATCCTAACTCACACAAACACTCAATGAATGCAAAGATGTATGCTTATGAAGTGTGTGTGTGAAAACTCCAATCAAGTTTAAAAGTAAGCTCAATCAATTTATGCTTAATGCAATTTGAAAGTTTAAGGCATAAAAAGATATGATTGAAGTTCTATGCAAATCACTTGAACAATTACACACTTGTGAATGATTTGAGAATCTAAAGATCACAAGTTGTATGAAAGTGTTTAAGCCTAATCAAGTGATGCATGTGCAATGTTGTTTTCAAAACTAATTAGTTTAACTAAAGTTTAAATGAATGAAAACAACAAGGTAACTTTCAACCAAGACAAAGAATCATGCATTAAAGGAAATCAAAGTTTTTAGGCTAAGCATGATTAAGAAAGTTTAAAACAAAACTTGGGTTGAAATCAAAGTGATGAATCCAATCTTGAATAACAAAGATGGAGGGAAGAAAGGATTCAACACATCATTGTTATCATGCTTGAAATCATTTTCCAAAGTTTCAAATAAAGCACATAACAAATGATTAATTAAAAGTAAAACTTACTTGGAGATTTAACTTAGTTGATCCAAGCTTAAGCTTTACTTAATGACCCCTTTGATGTCTCTTAGATCATCCCCCTTTCCTTCTCAAAAACCTCTTCAAAGAAGGCTTGAAAATCCCCTTTTTAGTTCCTCCAAAAAGATCACCCTTTTTCAAAGGAATGGAATGCTTTTATACTTGAAAAGAGGGATTCCTGCGTGTACCCGGTTAACCGCATGACAGGCCGGTTAACCGGGTGCCCAACGGTCAGAAAAAGAGCCGTTGTGCTCAGGAGCCCGGTTAACCTGCCCTGTGTGGCCGGTTGACCGGGCCTGCAGCCCCATTTTTCCCATTTTTGGGTTTTTGAAGATTTTCTTTGGGGATCTTTTGGGCCATTAAAATCAAGCTTTTTCACATGTTTTAAATCATTCAAAGATGTATAAAAACATGAAACACACAAAGCCCAAAATGATTCAAAACTCTAAAACCAAAGGCTAGCTTGATTTTCTAAACTTTCTTTTCAAATAAATTGCATTTTTGAAAGTTTTCTTGAGGGGACATTTGGGGTCATTGAATCAAGCTTTAAAACAAGTTTTAAATCAATCTTAGAGTTTTAAAACCAAAGGCATGCTTGATTCAATAAAACTCATTTCAAAACTAAATGCATCCAAGATTAAAAACATATCATGCATGATTGAAAACTTTTTCAACTCTTGAAAGCAATGCATATCTAAATCAAGATTTCAGGTGTTTTAAAATCAAGGCATGTGTGAAAATGCGAATGATGAATAAAATGATTATGCAACCATCAAATTGCAATCTAAACAAAATACCTAACAATCTCCCCCTTTGCAATTTGATGGCAACTCACTCACCACTCACCACTTGACTCACACACTAGGTCTTCAGCTCCCCCTAAGCTGGACACTCCTTGAAATCTCGTTGGATGCTCTTCTTGGATGCTCCTTCTCTTTGCTTGGGCTATGGGTTCTTTTCTTCTTTAGTTCCCAAGCTTTCTCTTCTTTCACTTCCCTCCCTTTGACCATGCTTCTCTCCCTTTGGCAAGATATGCATTCTCTTCTCCTTTAGAGAACTTGAATGCATGCTTTCTCCCCCTTTGTCCTTTCTCCCCCTTAGATAGAGCTTCTCTCTCCTTAGGAAACTTGGACATTCTCTCCCCCTTTGCCATTAAATTGCAAAGGTTACCTACACACATGAAAACAAGGAAAATACCTTTTAGTAGCACCTGTTAACAAAAGAAATCGAAAATGAAAAACATAACAGGGTATCATGTATGGATAGAAGTTGTAAGGGTAAAGGGCCAAGACAAAGGTGAATTTGATCACAACTAATTCTTCCTATGAAGGTTTACTCCCCCTCAATCCATTCTCTCCTTTTGTCAAACTTTTGACATAGATATAACTATTTGGTGCAAGGAGAAAGAATGTTTTACTAATTGAGGGTAAACTTCAAGGAAAGTATTAGATTCCAAATGACGATTAAGCTCAATATGATCAAATTACCAATATAATGAGCAAGGTCATGGAGATCAACGATCATGGATATCAATTGAAATAAACATATCAATTGAGATTAAAGGATGTGACTATAAACTCAATCACCTCTAAAATGGATTTAAGAGAATATAACTAATAGGATTAATCCAAATTTAGAGCTATCCATGATGAGAAGGGTTTTACTAAACATAGCATTAGTCAATTTAACTATGAAAAACATATGCTATGTAAGTTTTGAACTCATTTCATTCAATCAATAAGTATGACTATTAACGTGCATGAATGAGTGAAATGAAATTCAAGCATGAAGCCAACCTCAACTAATAACCAACCAATATTATGAACACATAAACATGGTGGTCATGAGATATACCTATATGAGCAAAAGAGGTGGCAACATGAACATTATGATGCTAATGGTGTGTGATATGGAACAATCATATTACTTATCAAGTTCAATCCAATGCACACAAGGTTTATCACATTCTCAAGAAATCAAATCAATCAAAAATTATACCAATAGAAACCAATTGAATTTGATAACATGATAAAGAGCAAGAATGTGGCAAACTCCATCAAGCATCATAAATGCATATTCATCACTTATATAGATATAACTATAGAGCATAGTGATGAACAAGGTAAATTGCAATGCAAAAGACTATTACTAGGCAATGCATGCAATTTCCAAAGTGTCTAGATCATATGAATTCAACACTAAGATATCCATCAAACAAGAGATATAACTATGAAATACAAGGATTAGATTTCAAAGAGGTTCATATGATCAAGAACACTACTATGAAGTTGAAACATGTATAAAAATGACAACATTAAGAAGGTATACATGAATCAACATCATAACCATCCATTTAAAAGAAATGACTATAAGGCATAGAGGATGGATTTGGGTTCTAGTATGGTTTCTACAAATATTACTAAGATCACAACCATACATGGAACCAATAGTCATTTGCATATAAAAGGAATAACTAAATTAGCAAAGATGCAAACAACATTCATTTCCAATTCTAAGATAATAAAACCAAAAGAAAAAGGAAATGAGAACATGGAACATGCTTAGAAGATTATAACTAATGATGTTATGGAGCATTTCCATTCATACAATCTTCAAATCATTTCAATAAACAAAATCCAACAATGAGTATAAAAAGAATGATTTTGAAGATCAATTATCAACATTGTATTTGAAAAGATATAACTTAATTGAAACACATACAAGTTGATTTTTCAAAACAATGATTTTCCATATAAAAGTATAACTTTTAGAAATCCATGGAAAAACTTGAGATGATTCAAATCATTTGTTCAAAGAAATCTTACTATGAAATCTACACAAATGATTCAACAACAATTGATTATGAATGAATTAGCTATGAAAGCTTTTAAAATCACAATCAATTAATCATGTAAAGAAATGCAATGCAAGACATATGTGCACAAAAAGCAAATCAAACATGATGAAATTATAATCAAATGATTTTGAAAACCATGAAGTGTAACTAAGAATGGTGCATGAAGACAAAATCAAATGATCATAAATAAGCAATGCATTTAAATAAATGTAACTAAGAAAGAACAAAATGCAAATGCAACATGACCAACAAAGAGATTTAACTTAAAAAGAATAGGTTGGTCAATGAGGTTCAAGGCCCTAAGGTTTGTCTAGGTAAATAACTTTAGGAATCCACCTAAGGTCTTGAGAGGGTTGAACTTTGAGGTCTAGTTTGGAATTCTCACCAACTAAAGGAGATTTAACTTGATAAATTTTCAATTTGAACTTATCACCATGATATTTAGATTTGACTAAATTTGGCTTAGATTGGTGATTAGTCTTTTGATGTTGGTGAGTTTGTTTCTTAGGGGATTGCTTCACTTTTCTTTTCTTCTTATTTTCTCCCTTTACTTGACTTTTGAATTTTAGATTTAACTTAGCAACTTTCTTCAAAAGTTCTTTCATGGGTTGATATAAGGGAGATATGTTGAGAAGCTTTTTGTTTATAGATTCTTTTAAGCTAGGTTTGACTTGTTTAACCTTTTTAGAATCTATCTTAGGAGACCCCTTGTTAATTGGTTTAACTTGTTTAAGCTTTATGGAGTCTTCCTTGGTTTTTAGTGTCTTACGCTTCAAATTTGATTTTACTTTCTTTGGTTCAAAGATGGGATTAGACACATGGCTTCTTCTTCTTAGTTTGCACTCAAACATAAAATGCCCTTCAATGCCACAAAAATTACATTTGGTTTTGGGCAAAGGAGAAGGAGTGCTAGAGAAAGAGGACTCACCTTTCACAAAAGTGTTGGTGAATTTAGGGTCATATGTCATATTCCTTTTAAATCCAAGACCCGTCCTATCTCCATGTGATTTACCCAATTTAAATAATTTTTCAAGTCTTTCTTCACTTTGGGTAAACTTGCACTCATACTTTTGTTTATATCCTTCAAGTTGAGTGACTTTGGTTATAAGGATTGAATTTTCAAGTTTGACTTTAGAAAGCTCATTTTCAATTTCCTTATATTTGCTTAGCTCTTCATTGGCAAGTTTTAATTCAAGCTTTAGTTCATTAACAACATTAGATCCAAGCTCTTGGGTTTTTAACTTACTTTTAATCAACTTGGTTTCTAAGTTGTTAAAGTCTTTGTCTTGCCTTTTTATTTGATCTCTTAGAATTAAATTTTCTTTATTGACATTATCATAATCCATCTTTAATTCTTTTAGTTCATCTTGAATGTTAGATAGATTATTTAAAGAGATCATGAACTTAGAGTCTAGACATTTTATTACTTCTTCTTTCTCTCTAAGTTCATCTTTTGAAGAGGCTAGCTCTTTGTTTAGTTTATTAGATTCTTCTTTTAAACTTCTATTTCTTTTATCAAGCTTTGAAGATAATGTATATAATTCATTATAGGCTTGTTGAAGATCATCTTCATCATACTCATTTTCTTCCTCTTTTGAGTCAAATTGATATTCATTTAAGTGAGGGTTTGAATCTCCAATAGAAGGAAGAATGAGGGGTCTAGAAGAATCTACAAAGTCTAGCATAGTGGAGTCCATTCTAATGATTTTCATAAAAGGACAACTCTAGGGTTTTTGACTCTAGGTTTTTACACCTAATCAAGAGTTCCAAACACTTGATCCTATAAGATAGAGCACGAGGCTCTGATACCAATTGAAAGTCCTTGAGGATCCTAACCCTAGAGGGGGGGGGGGGGGTGAATAGGGTGTGCTACAACTATGACCAATAATGACCAATTTTAATTTCTTAAACTAAACTAGTCACATGTGATGAATAAACATACAATATGCGGAAGCTCAAATAAACAATCACCACAAAAGCAATCACCACAACACAATATTTATAGTGGTTCGGCCTCAATGCCTACATCCACTACCGGCTTGTGAATCCAACACCCCACCGGATTTCCACTATTTATGCTTTTAACTAGGCTAAGCAATAACCCTTACAATGTTGTTTTTCTAGGCTAAACAACAACCTCTCAATGTGCTTTTCTAGGCTTAGCAATAACCTTACAATATGCTTTTCTTAGGCTAAGCAATAACCTTACACAATGCTTTTCTTAGGCTAAGCAATAACCTTTACAAATCAATATTTCTCTAAGAAAGTGTTTACTCAACACTCTAAGAGATTACAATTTAAGCTCAAATAAATTGCCTCTAAAAAGGCGGATATGAAAATGAAAATCCTAACTCACACAAACACTCAATGAATGCAAAAATGTATGCTTATGAAGTGTGTGTGTGAAAACTCCAATCAAGTTTAAAAGTAAGCTCAATCAATTTATGCTTAATGCAATTTGAAAGTTTAAGGCATAAAAAGATATGATTGAAGTTCTATGCAAATCACTTGAACAATTACACACTTGTGAATGATTTGAGAATCTAAAGATCACAAGTTGTATGAAAGTGTTTAAGCCTAATCAAGTGATGCATGTGCAATGTTGTTTTCAAAACTAATTAGTTTAACTAAAGTTTAAATGAATGAAAACAACAAGGTAACTTTCAACCAAGACAAAGAATCATGCATTAAAGGAAATCAAAGTTTTTAGGCTAAGCATGATTAAGAAAGTTTAAAACAAAACTTGGGTTGAAATCAAAGTGATGAATCCAATCTTGAATAACAAAGATGGAGGGAAGAAAGGATTCAACACATCATTGTTATCATGCTTGAAATCATTTTCCAAAGTTTCAAATAAAGCACATAACAAATGATTAATTAAAAGTAAAACTTACTTGGAGATTTAACTTAGTTGATCCAAGCTTAAGCTTTACTTAATGACCCCTTTGATGTCTCTTAGATCATCCCCCTTTCCTTCTCAAAAACCTCTTCAAAGAAGGCTTGAAAATCCCCTTTTTAGTTCCTCCAAAAAGATCACCCTTTTTCAAAGGAATGGAATGCTTTTATACTTGAAAAGAGGGATTCCTGCGTGTACCCGGTTAACCGCATGACAGGCCGGTTAACCGGGTGCCCAACGGTCAGAAAAAGAGCCGTTGTGCTCAGGAGCCCGGTTAACCTGCCCTGTGTGGCCGGTTGACCGGCCACACATGGCCGGTTGACCGGGCATGCAGCCCCATTTTTCCCATTTTTGGGTTTTTGAAGATTTTCTTTGGGGATCTTTTGGGCCATTAAAATCAAGCTTTTTCACATGTTTTAAATCATTCAAAGATGTATAAAAACATGAAACACACAAAGCCTAAAATGATTCAAAACTCTAAAACCAAAGGCTAGCTTGATTTTCTAAACTTTCTTTTCAAATAAATTGCATTTTTGAAAGTTTTCTTGAGGGGACATTTGGGGTCATTGAATCAAGCTTTAAAACAAGTTTTAAATCAATCTTAGAGTTTTAAAACCAAAGGCATGCTTGATTCAATAAAACTCATTTCAAAACTAAATGCATCCAAGATTAAAAACATATCATGCATGATTGAAAACTTTTTCAACTCTTGAAAGCAATGCATATCTAAATCAAGATTTCAAGTGTTTTAAAATCAAGGCATGTGTGAAAATGCGAATGATGAATAAAATGATTATGCAACCATCAAATTGCAATCTAAACAAAATACCTAACAGCAAACACACTCACCACTGAAATTACACCCTTAATCTTCAGCTCCCCCTAAGCTGGACAAGGCTTGAAATCTTCTTGGATGCTTCTTCTCATAGCTTGGGCTCTTGGGCTTCAATCTTCATTCTTCATGATGCTTGGTGCTTAAATATTCTTTAAGCTTTCTTTCTTCTTTCTTTCTTTATCCAAGCATCTTCTTTAGCTTCCAAGCTTTGTTTCTTCTATTTGCTCTCCCCCTTTGACCATGCCTCTTTTTCCCTTTGGCAAGGTATGTATTCTCTCCCTTTGTAGAAGATCATACAAAACCTCCCCTTAGGAAGCTTGGACATTCTCTTTACCCTTTTGAGAATTTGAATAATTTCTCCCCCTTTGCCATTAAATTGCAAAGGTACCTACACACATGAAATAAGGAAAATACCTTTAGTAGCACCTGTTAACAAATGAAATCGAAAATGAAATACATAACAGGCTATCATGTAAGGTAGTAGTCTCTAAGGGCTCAAAGACAATCCTAGGGTCAATTTGATCAAAACTAATACTTCCTATGAAGGTTTACACTCCCCCTCAATCCATACTCTTCTTTTGTCAACATATTGACAAAGATTTAACTATTAGATGCAAGAAGAAGATGGTTTAACCAATGAGGGTCAACTTCAAGGAAATGATTAGATTCATTTAACTATTAAGCTCAATATGATCAAATTGCCAAAAGAGAGCTAGGTCAATGAGAAAAGCAATCATGGATACCAATTGGAAAAACAAAGAATACCAATTGAGATTTAAGGATATGACTATTAAATCAATCACTCTAAAATGGATTTAAAAGTATAACTATTAGGAAAAATCCAAATTAGAGCTATCCATGAAGCAATGGGGTTTATTAATCATAGCATCAAATAATCTAACTATGGAGAACATATGCTATGAAAATCTTGAACTCATTTCATTCAATCAATAGATATGACTATTCAAGTGCAAGATGAGTGAAATGAAATTCAAACATGAAGCCTACCTCAACAATTAACCAACCAATATTATGAACACATAAACATGGTGGTCATGAGATATACCTATATGAGCAAAAGAGGTGGCAACATGAACATTATGATGCTAATGGTGTGTGACATGGAACAATCATATTACTTATCAAGTTCAATCCTATGCACACAAGGTTTATCACATTCACAAGAAATCAAATCAATCAAAAAGTATACCAATTGAAACCAATTGAATTTGATAACATGATAAAGATCAAGAATGTGGCAAACACAAAAATCCATCAAGCATCATAAATGCATATTCATCACTAATAAAGATATAACTATAAAGCATAGTGATGAACAAGAGAAATTGCAATGCAAAAAGATATGACTTGGTAAAGCATGCAATTTCTAAAGTGTCAAAATCATATGAATTCAACATCTAAGATATCCATCAAACATATAGAAATATGAGGAATGGATTTCAAAGAGTTTCATATGAGCAAGATCACTACTATGAAGTTGAAACATGTATTAGGATGATATCACTTAGAGAATATACATGAATCAACATCATAACCATCCTAAAAGAAATGACTAGAAAGCATAGAGGATGGGTTTGACTTCTAGTATGGTTTCAACAAATATAATAAATATCACTACCATACATAGAACAATTTGACATTTGCATAGAGAGGGTTAATCAACACTCAAGATCTAACTCATACCAAATCATCAATAAAAATATAACTAAGTTAGCACAAGAAGGTATGGAGTTAAAAGAATCAATCTATCATGTAACATCTCCACTCTTAGCAAATGTACTAAGCTTACAATGCAATGGAAAATGGATATGAGGTCTATACCAAATGAACTTAGCACATAAAATCACACATGTACTTAAAAAGCTCAAATACAAGATTTTACTATAAAGCACATAAACAATCATCAAAATGCATTAATGAGAATATACCAAGTTAGGCACAAACATGCAAATCAATGAAACATATCCAACCATGCAATGTAAGTCAACAAAATCAATTTGCATAAAGAATGTAACTAATAGAGCAAAGATGCAAATAGATTGTAAAAATTATTTCCTCTCAAATGATAAAAACATAATAAAGCACAAGGAAATAACTTCAAGGAAAATGCTTATATAAATATAACTAATAAAGCTTAGAACATTTTCCAAAGTTTTTCAAATCACTTCAACGTATGAAATTCCAACAAAGAATCATTTAGAGAATTAAGAGCAAGTGAATTTGAAAAACAAGAAGTGTACTATTGTAAAGTTTTCAATTTGTAAAAACAATAGACACTTACAAATTTTCCATATCAAAAGATATAACTTGTAAATCAATGGAAAACTAAGGTTGCTTCAAATCATTTGATTTCCAAAAAGGATCTAACTATGACAAACATCAAATGATTTTCCAACATCAATTGATCATGAAAAACTAGCTATGACACTACACCAAAAATCGGAAATTGGAACGGAAAAGCGTTCCTAATCCTCCCGTTCCTAATCCGTTAAACCGTTCCAATTTCCGTTCCAATTTGGATTAGGAACGGTTGGTACCAAATTGGAACGGAAATTGGAACGGTTTAACGAATTAGGAACGGGAGGATTAGGAACGCTTTTCCGTTCCAATTTTCGATTTTTGGTGTAGTGTGAAAGCATTTGTAATCACAATCAATTGATCATGAATAGATATGCACTACAAGAAATATAACTATATGATCAAAATGCAAATCCATCATGAAAAGGTTGCAATCAAAGGATTTTGAAAACCATGAGATATAACTATAAAAGTTCATGAAGACAAAATCAAATGATCACAAAGAAACATTGCATTTTAAAAGATGTGACTAAAAAGAAACAAAAATGCAAATGTAACATGACCAACAAATAGATTTAACTATTAAAGAATAGGTTGGTCTAGGGGGATCAAGGCCTAAAGGTTACTCTAAATGTGTACAATGAAGATTCACCTAAGGTCTTGAAAAGGATGTCCTTGAGAGATCACTTTGAGGACTCACCAACTCTTGAAGATATAACTTGGAAAAGTCTTAGAGTGGTGCAAAGAGGCTAGGGAAAATTTCAATTTCAATCATAGTGGAAATCTTTAAAAAGATATGCAATAAAACACAACACTAGGGTTCAAATCTAGCAAGGATCAACTCCGGGTTGTTAAGCCCTAAAATGGAGTAACCCGCTCTGATACCACTTGTAAGTCCATGGGGATCCGAACCCTAGAGGGGGGGTGAATAGGGTGAGCTTCAATTATGACCAATTTTAAACAATTTTAACTTCTTTAAAACAAACTAGTCACATTTGATGATTTATCATACAAGATGCGGAAGCTAACAAAAGAATCACCACAAAGCAATCACCATCACACAAGTATTTATAGTGGTTCGGCCTCAATGCCTACATCCACTACCGGCTTGTGATCCAACACCCCACCGGATTTCCACTATTTATGCTTTTCAATAGGCTAAGCAATAACCTTTACAATATGCTTTCCAAGGCTAAGCAATAACCTTACATTGATGTTTTTCAAGGCTTAACATCAACCTATACATTATGCTTTTATAGGCTAAGCAATAACCTCTTCAACCACAAGGTTGGTTATCTCTCTAATTTAGTGTCTATCATACACTTGATGGAGATTCTATTTAGCTCATTACATTTGCCTCTAAAATAGGCGGATATGACAATGAAAAACTAATACACACTCACACTATGAATGCAAAGATGAAAGTATATGAAGTGTGTGTGTGTGGTCCTCAATCATTTTGAAAATGAAAGCTCATAAATGTATGCCTAAGGCTTTTGAAAGTTTTAGCTCAAAAACATTTATAATTGAGGATGTAATGCAATCACATGTTAAAAGTAACAACTTGTTAATGATATCAAAGTTACACAAGTTGTATGAAATGGATTAGTTCTAAACATGTGATGCATAGGGATGTCAATCAAATCATCAATGAAGCTCAAAACATAAAAATAGATTTGATTGAAATTAGGGGACAAATCATATGTAATTATAAAGACAACTTGAAAAAGATTTACCAATCAAAGTAAGGCAAGTTGTGAAACATTAAAACAATAATACACATATGATTTGTAATGATGTTGAATCCAAAACATAAGATACATTTGAAAGAGATTTTCTTATGATGGAAAACAACAACCAAAGATTCAACAAAGTATATGAATCATGTTACATATTTCATTAACATGATCTACTTAGATTTACCAAAGATAAAGTACTACTTTGATGAATCAATGGTGATGTATCCAAAACAATAGATCTATTCAAAATATAGAACATGCTAAGGATACAACAAATCATAGATTAACATGTTACAAAGATTTACCAATGATAAAACAAACATGTAAACATATGATTCGTAAAGAAGTTGAATCCAAAACATAAGATAGTTTTGAAAGTGATTTTCTTATGATGGAAAACAACAACCAAAGATTCAACCAAGTATATGGATCATGTTACATATGATTTCAAAGGTTCTTTCATTAACATGATCTACTTAGATTTACCAAAGTTAAGTACTACTTGGATTGAATCATATGGTGTTGTATCCAAAACAATAAATCAACTCAAAACATAAAATATGTTAAGGACACAACACAAACATAGTTTAACATGCTAGAAATGATTTACCAAAAATAAAACAAAGCATGAAAACATATGATTAAGAAAGGAAGAGCCTACTTGGTGGTTTAACTTCATTAATCCAAGCTTTAGCTTTCCTAATCATCCCCTTCATCCCTTGGTTCTTTTCCCTTTTGATATGCCTCAATACCTCTCAAGGAGGGGCTTAAAATTCCCAACTTTTGGCAAAGGAAAGAACTCATATTTATAGCAAAAAGTGCCCAACGGCTAGTCCTCGGTCGACCGGCAAACAGGTCTCGGTCGACCGGGATCACACAACGGTCGGATTTCTGACCGTTGATGCGCCAGGCCATTTTTGCCTTGCAGTGTTCCCGGTCGACCGGGACCTTTGCGCCGGTCGACCGGCGACACTGCAGTGGCCCCAAAATCCAACTTTTGCAAATTCAAAGTTTTTCTTTGTGGAATTATTTGGGCCATATAATCAAGCTTTAAAAGATGTTTTAAAACATTCTAAGGGTTTTAAAACATGGAACATAAAAAGCCTAAAACATTTTGAAAGATTTAAAACTCATAGGCTAGCTTGATTTTCTAAAACTCTTTTCTAAAACAAATGCATCCAAGATTTAAAAACAAATCATGCATAAATTGATACTTTTACAACTCTTAAAAGGAATGCATGAATAAAACAAGATTTCAAGTTTATCTAAAACAATGCATGTGTGTAAATCAAATGATGCTTGAATGATAATGCATCCATCAAATTGTAATCTAGAAAATTCCTAACATGAAAGACCATCTCTGGAGGCAATTTTTCTTGCAGCTTCAGATATCCATTTGCCATGGAAAAAGAAACCAAATGCTTAAATTCTCATTTTCCATGGGAAAAGAAACAAAAAATGCCCTAAAACAACATCACATTGCAACAACATAAAGGCCATCAGATGAAATATTCTAATTCAATTCCTTAAAATCTGTGAAAAATCGCAAAACTCAAGGAAACCCTACAAATTCACATTTACAAGGAAACCCAAAAATCCATTTAAATCACAAATCTGAAAAGAGTGAGAAAGACATGACCTTGACAATCCTTTGGAGGTATTGAGGGAGTAACGTCCGCTCTCTGGAGATCGTCGGCAACATGTGATTCCTCGATCGCGATTACGCATCATGCTCATAGTTGATGAAAAAGACTCTAAGGTCCAAGATAAATTAACAGTATCATAAAAAAATCAACAGAGAGGGGGAGAGTACCGGAAGGGCCTGAGATTATAGGGAGCTTGATGCCTTTTTGGCGCAGGGGAAAACCGGACCACTGATTGGTGACGTTAGGATCCCGGGGGCGGTCGGAATCCGGACTTTGCTCGGTCGATGGTGCTCAGTTGGAAGGCAGGGGCGGTCTGCAAACGTCGAGGGGGGAGAGGATGAGAATGAAATTTTATTTTTAGGGCTGGGGAGGCAGAGGCGCAGGTGCTCAGTTGGGGAGAGAGGAGGGGAGTCGATTTTAGAGAGAGAAAGAAAGAGATGAGGTGGCAGTGTGCTTGGAAGAGGGAGGGAGATGGAGTGGGTTGGGTTCGCCGGAGATGATTGGCGTCGACGAGCTTGGAGTCCGGCAGTGACTACGTGAGTGAGAGAGGGAGGACATAGAGATGAGAGAAGGAGAGGGAGTGGCTGCTGTTGGTGAGGAGTGAAGATGAGGAAAGGGGGGGGGGTTTGACCTAACATGAATGAAAAGGGCAAATGGGTATGGGGCTGCACATGGGATTATGTGGGGTGGGGCATGATGGGATGAGATGGGAATTAATAAAATGGGCTTGGATTGATATGGGTCAGGTCAGGTTTTGGGTCGGTTCGAGGGTCCGGATCGAGGTGCAACAGAAGGATAAAGTCCGGGAAATTAGGTAATCTACCCATTGGTGCCAAAATCTTGAAAAGTGAAAAATACTAAAAAGCCCTCGGACCTTTCCGGAAATAGCGACACACATCCTTACTATACCCAAACGGGCTCGGATCTCAACCCAACTTCGCACGCGCGATCCTTAAGATTAATCGGACCTGTTTGGCTTATAAACAAGCTTAATTAGCTAAAAGCACAATTAACTAATCTAATTACATCCTTGGAATCCCGGGATGTTACAAAATTGCTTTGGACGTAGGTCGGGGCGGTGGTAAGCAACTTTTTCAAAGCAGAGAAGATGGAATACCTGCGGTTTCGTCCTCCACAGTGGTGGTGGTTGTTAGGGATTTTGTAATTGCAATTTGATGGATGCATTTTCACTTTAGCATCATTTGATTTACACACACTAGCATTGTTTTAGAAAACCTTGAAATCTGGTTTTATACATGCATTGCTTTTAAGATTTGTAAAAGTATTGTTTTATGCATGTTTTGGTTTTTATACTTGGATGCATTGTTTTTAGAATTCAAACTCTTTTGAAAACCTAATTCTTTGTGCATTACTTTTGTGAAATCATATTGAGAATTTAGGTTGTGCCTTGCATACATTCATCACTTTCAGAATCATCCTTGTATGCATTTGTTTTTTAAAAGAGTTTTAGAAATCAAGCTAGCCTTTGGTTTTAAAGTTTCGAATCATTTTAGGCTCTTTGTGTTTCATGTTTTTATACATCTTAGATTGATCTAAAACATGTTACCAAGCTTGGATTAGTGGCCCAAAAATCCCCCCAAAGAAACACCTTCATCTATGCAAAATATGGATTTTTTGGTCCCAGGGGGTCAGTGGCCAGTGTCGCCGGTCGACCGAGACCTGTATCCCGTTCGACCGGGACCACTGCAGCCTGACAGGGCCCTGAAGCACCAACGGTCAGAAATTTGCCCGTTGTGTGATCCCGGTCGACCGAGACCTCTTTGCAGGTCGACCAAGGACTAGCCGTTGGGCACTTTTTGGCTATAAAGTCCATTCATTTCCAACCTTTTTCAAGGCTTGATACATGAACTTTTGAGACCATATTGGAGCCAAAGAAAGGGGAGGAAGTTGGAAAGGTTAGAGGGCCATTTGGAAATCAAATACTTGAGATTTAAAAAGGTACACTTTACTTGTATTTTGATTTCCATTAAAATGAAATCCATGCATGCTTAAATCTTTGTATTTTCACTTATGCATGATTTCTAGAGTTGTATTGCAAACTCAATATCTTCTTTGGTAAATTAGTTTGGTTTGCAAACTCTCTTTTCCTAATCACATGTGTTCTTAGACTTTAACATTCATACAACTTGTTTGTTTCATTTCTTCAAAGTTTTTTGAATCTTTTATGTGATTAGTTTTATCTTCAATCATCATTTTATAAGCTTTGATTTTAAAATGCATCATGCATTCATTTGAGAGCTTCATTGTTGAAATTGATTGAAGAAAAGCATTCATACACTTGTGCACACACTTTAGCTTGTTTTTGTGTATGTTTGTAATTTGTTATTCACTTTCATATCCGCCTAGTTTAGAGGCAAATACATTGAGCTTAATTTGTATCTCTTAGAGTGATCTTTTGTGAAGACACTTTCTTAGAGAAATCTTTATTTGTAAAGGTTATTGCTTAGCCTAAGAAAAGCATCTTGTAAGGATATTGCTTAGCCTAAGAAAAGCATCTTGTAAGGTTATTGCTTAGCCTAAGAAAAGCATCTTGTAAAGGTTATTGCTTAGCCTAAGAAAAGCATTTTGTAAAGGTTATTGCTTAGCCTATAAAAGTACATTGAGAGGTTGTTGTTTAGCCTAGAAAAACAACATTGTAAGGGTTATTGCTTAGCCTAGTAAAAAGCATAAATAGTGGAAATCCGGTGGGGTGATTGGATCACAAGCCGGTAGTGGACGTAGGCATTGAGGCCGAACTACTATAAACCTTGGTGTTGCGGTGATTGCTTTTGTGATGATTGTTTTATTAGCTTCCGCATTTTGATTGTTTATCATCACTTGTGACTAGTTTATGTTTAGAATTTAAAATTGTTTTAAATTGGTCACAATTGTAGCTCACCCTATTCACCCCCCCCCCCCTCTAGGGTTAGGATCCAAGGACTTTCAGTGGTGGTGGAGAGAGAAGATGCGGCGGAAGCCGAGTCGGGCGAGGATACGGGCGAAGTGGGAAGTCAGAGCTGACGCTTATGAGGTAGAGAGAGAGACTGTCACAACTTTAGGCGTGAATTGTGAGAGAGATGAGGCAGAAGTTTGATTAGGGCTTTAGTTTCGTGCCTAAATGAGGAGGAGCCCGCCAGCAGGAAAATTAGATCTTTCAGTGACAAGTTTTTACTTGTCACCGAAAATTTTGTCTTTTGGTGGCAAAATTTTTTGTCACCGAATCTCCTCTTTATTTGGCATCTTGGTTAAAGCTTTTCCGTGACAAGCAAAAAAAATTTTTGTCACCTTTGTGTGCGTTCCGTGTCAACATTGATTTTTTGTCACCAAAGGGTCTCGCCAATGGTGTTTTTTGATGTAGTGCATTAAAGGACATTTTAGGTTTGAGAGAAAACTAAGAAGAAGCCATGTGTCTAAACCCATCTATGAACCCAAAAAGGTAGAATCAAAATCTATGAAGGGTAAGACACTAAAAATCAAAGAAGAGTCCAAAAAGATTAAACAAGTTAAATCAATTAAAATGGAGTCTCCTAAGATAGATTCTAAAAAGGTTAAACAAGTTAAACCAAGTATAAAAGAATCTATAAACAAAAAGCTTGTCAACCTATCTCCCTTAAATCAACCCATGAAAGAACTTTTGAAGAAATTAGCAAAGTTAAATTTAAAATTCGAAAGTCAAATAAAGGGAGAAAATGAGAAGAAAAGAAAAATGAATTAATCCCCTAAGAAACAAACTCACCAACTTCAAAAGACTAATCACCAATCTAATCTAAATTTAGTCAAATCTAAATATCTTGGTGATAAGTTCAAATTAAAAATTTATCAAGTCAAATCTCCTATAGTTGGTGGGACTTTTAAACTAGACCTCAAAGATCAACCCTCTCAAGACCTTAGGTGGATTCCTAAAATTAGATACTTAGACAAACCTTAAGCCCTTGAACCTCGTTGACCAACCTATCCTTTTTAGTTAAATCTTTTTGTTAGTCATTATTACATTTGCATTTTGTTCTTTCTTAGTTACATTTCTTAAAATGCAATGTTTATTTGTGATCAATTGATTTTGTCTTCATGCACCATTCTAGTTACATATCATAGTTTTCAAAATCATTTGATTATAATTTCATCATGTTAGATTTGGTTTTTGCTTACATTGAGTTATATCTCTTGCATTGCATTTCTATATATGATCAATTGATTGTGTTTTTAAAAGCTTTCATAGCTAGATTGTTCATGATCGATTGTTGTTATAAGCCATTTGCATCTTTGCTCTTTTGGTTGCATTCTTTTTATATGCAAATGTCAATTGGTTCCATGTATGGTTGTGATCTTAGTTATATTTGTAGATACCATACTAGAAATCAAATCCATCCTTAACGTTTTCTAGTCATTTTTTAAAAATGGATGGTTATGATGTTGATTCATGTATATTCCCTAAGTGATGTCATCCTTGTACATGTTTCAACTTCATAGTAGTGATCTTGATCATATAAACCTCTTTGATATCCATTCCTTGTATTTCATAGTTATATCTATTGTTTGATGGATATCTTAGATGTTGAATTCATATGATTTGACACTTTGAAAATTGCATGCTCTACCAAGTCATATATTTTCAAAATGCAATTTCGCTTGTTCATCACTATACTCATTAGTTATATCATTAAAAGTAATGAATATCCATTTATGATGCTTGATGGAATTTTTGTGTTTGCCACATCCTTGCTATTAATCATGTTGTCATAGTTCAATTGGTTTCAATTAGTATCATTTTCGATTTTTGTCATATCCAATTGATGTCATTTATTGAGAATGTGACAGACCTTGTGTACATTGGATTGAACTTGATAATAATATATTTTTGTTCCATGTCACATTCCATTAGCACCATAATTTTCATGTTTGCCACCTCTCTTGCTCATATAGGTAAATCTCATAACCACCATGTTTATGTATTCATAATCTTGGTTGGTTAATGATTGAGGTAGGCTTCATGTTTGAATTTCCTTTCACTCATCTTGCACATGATAGTCATACTTTATGATTGAATGAAATGATTTCAAAACATTCATAGCATATGATTTTCATAGTTAAATTGATTGATGCTATGTTTAATAAACCTCATAACTTCATAGATAGCTCTAATTTGGATTTTTCCTAATAGTTATATTCCTTTTAACTCCATTTTAGAGTGATTGATTTAATAATCTTATCCTTGAGTCTCAATTGGTATTCTTTGTTTTTCCAATTGGTATCCATGATCGCTTTTCTCCTTGACTTTGCTCTTTATATTGGTAATTTGATCATATTGAGCTCTATAGTTAAACATGTCTAATCCTTTCTTTGAAGTTTTTCCTCAATTGGTAAAACCATCTTCTTCTTGCTCCAAATAGCTAAATCTTTGTCAAAAGTTTGACAAAAGGAGAGAATGGATTGAGGGGGAGTGTAAACCTTCATAGGAAGTATTAATTTTGATCAAATTGACCTTTGTATTGGTGGCCTTGAACCCTTAGAGACTACTAACCATACATGATAACCTGTTATGTATTTCATTTTCGATTTCTTTTGTTAACAGGTGCTACTAAAAGGTATTTTCCTTATTTCATGTGTGTAGGTACCTTTGCAATTTAATGTCAAAGGGGGAGAGAACATTCAAGTTGTCTAAAGGGGAAGAAAATGTCCAAGCATTCTAAGGGGAGATATTGTATGATCTTCTACAGGGGGAGAGAATGCATATCTTGCCAAAGGGAGAGAGTGCATGGTTAAAGGGGGAGAGTTGAAAGAAAAGAAAGCTTGGGAGTTAAAGAAGATGCTTGGCTAATGAAAAAAAGATGAAAAGAAAGCTTGAAAAATGATCAAGCTCCAAGCATCAAGAAGATTGAAGAAAAAGAACTAAAGCCCAAGCTAAGAGAAGGAGCATCCAAGAGATTTCAAGACTTGTCCAGCTTAGGGGGAGTTGAAGACTTAGTGTGTAAATTCAGTGATGAGTGAGTTGCCATCAAATTGCAAATGGGGAGATTGTTAGGCATTTTGTGTTTTACAATTTGATGGTTGCATTATCATTTTAGCATCATTTGAATTTTCACACATGCATTGATTTAGAAATTCTTGAAATCTTGATTTACACATGCATTAGTTTTAAGACTTTTAGAAATTTTGGTTCATGCATGTTTTGATTTTAAACGTGGATGCAATTAGTTTTGAAAAGAAGTTTTTCGAATCAAGTAAGCCTGTGAGTTTTAAATCTTTCAAATCATTTTAGGCTTTTTATATTTCATGTTGTTAAACCCCCTAGAATGTTTTAAAGCATGTTTCCAAGCTTGATTTAATGGCCCAAAAATTCCCAACCAAAATCACTTTGAGAAATACAATTTTTGGGAAAAATGTCCCAGGACCCGGTCGACCCTCAGTGTGGTCGGTCGGCCGAGCCCATGGATGCGGTCGACCGACCACACCTAAGGTCGACCGGGTAAAGAGCCCTTGCTGCTCTTTTCAAATGGTCAGTTTTATGACCGTTGAAGGTTAGGTTGACCGGGCCCTGTTCCAGGTCGACTGGGGACTAGCCGTTGGGCACTTTTTGGCTATAAAATGAAGTTCATTCCTTTGCCAAAGTGTGCAACATCTAAGCTATCCTTGAGGTGTTTGGAGACAAGAAAAAAGGGAATGAACTAATAGAGACCAAGGGGTCATTAGTAAAGCTAAAGCTTGGATCAATGAAGTTAAATCTCTAAGTAAGCTTTACTTTTATTAATCATATGTTATATGCTTTGTTTAAATTATTGGTAAATGAATTTTAGCATGATAACTATGATGTGTTGAATCCATTATTCTTTTAATCTTTGATCTAAGTTGAATTGGATTTTTCACCTTGATTTCAAACCAAGTTTGTTTTATATTCTTCTTTAATCATGCTTAGCCAAAATCTTTGATTTCTTTTATAGCATGATTCATTTACTTGGTTGAATCTTTAAAGAAATTAAAATTGGTCATAATTGGTCACTAACTTGTAGCTCACCCTATTCACCCCCCCCTCCTCTAGGGTTCGGATCCCAGACTTTCACCAACTTCTTTGTAAAAGTGCTACATTAATTATTCTATATTTTATGAGTCCTTTTCATTTAAATAAATTTAAAAAACCATAAACCTGCTAATTTATATAAGCCTGGGCCTTTCACTACAACAATTTGCACTATTACCGACGTTTTTTCCCGGCGCAAGCATTAAACGCCGGGAAAAGTATAACTTTTACCGGCGAAAAAGCTGTTTTTGCTGGGAAAAAACTGATTTTTTCTGGCGTCATATTATCGCCGACAAAAGGCCGCTTTTTTCCGGCGATTTATTTTTTTCGCCGGCAAAGTTCCTTTTTCCCGGCGATTTATTTTTTTGGCCGGCAAAGGTAATTCCTCTTCCAGACAAAGGTTAGTTTTTTGCCGGCGCATTTGCTTTTTCGCCGGCAAAGTTGTTATTTTTCCCGGCGTTCTACCCATTCCGCCGGCAAATGTCACCCCGCCAACTCCAATCCCTCTGTTCGTGCCTTCATTTGGGGCATCGCGCGTTTATTTGGGTTACTTATTTTATAATTAGTTTTGCCGGCGCACTATTTGCGCTGGGATTGTTCTCATAAAACCCATCTTCAACCCCTCTGCTTATACTCAAAAGAAAACAAAAAACGAGCCTTTCTTCATAAACAAAAAAAACCCAACAAAAATCGCAACTCCCTTCTGCATCTCCCTCATTTCAAACCCGTTCTGCATCTCCCTCCTCTCTTTGCATCTCCCTCCCCTTCGGTTGGTGGCCAATCTCGCCTCGTCCAGCCCATCTTGCAGTGCCCATTTCCCTCATCTCTCTGCATCTCCCTCCCTCTCGGTCCCTGGCCCATCTCTCCTATTCCATCTCCCTCATCTCTCTGCATCTCCCTCCCCTTCGGTTGGTGGCCAATATCGCCTCATCCAGCCCATCTCGCAGCGCCCATCTCCCTCATCTCTCTGCATCTCCCTCCCTCTCGGTCCTTGGCCCATCTCGCCTCTTCCATCTCCCTCATCTCTCTGCATCTCCATTGTGAGGTCCCACCCTTAGTGGGCCCTCTAATTGCTAATTTATAGACTAATTAATCCTAATTTATACTAATCTTTGCTAATTATTACTAATTATGGCTAATCCTTGCTAATCTTGGATAATTATTATTTAATTGGGCTAATTAGGAGTTGATAGAGAGATTAGTTAGATTTTCCTAAGTTAGTTAGATTAGCTTAGTGGGTTAGTGTTTTTAATTAGTTGAGGTGTTGTGTTAATCCTAGGCTAATTAGTGTGGGTTTAATGTTAAGAAAGTTGCTCTTCTAGAACATTCCTACCAAAAGACATCACTAACCCTAACCCTAACCCTAATCACATGAAACCCTAAGGGCTAATCTTGTCTTAAGCCACCCCTCCCCAAATCTATATAATGGCTCTTATCCCAAGAACCCTAAACCATGAGCCAGCCCCCTTCCCAAGAAAACTCCCAGCTCACTGTTCACTACAATTCTCTCTTCTCTTCTCCCTCAATTCTCTCTTCCAAACGACTGTGGCTGTGATTGTGCTGGAGAACTCTGGGAGCTGCAGCAACTATTTCCAACCATCTCTCTCTTTTTCCTCTCTCATTTCCCCTCCTCCCAAGCCACGTCACTGTGCTGAGTGAACTCTTGGAGCTGCCACAACAGTTACTACTACATCTTCTTCTTCACTGTTGTGTTGGATTTTTCCTTGTAGAGCTGCTACTCCATCTTCCCTCTTCCTTTCTCATTTCATTTTCCAAGCTGCTGTTGTGGTTCTGTGCTGGAATCCCTTCTCTGTGACTGCTACTACTACTACTTCCTCTTCTTCCTTGCTGAGCCGGGACCATTACTCTGCTGGGATTTTTATTTCCCCTAAGAGCTCTGTTGCTGCTACTTCTCCTTCTTCTCCATAGAGCTGTTACCATTACTGTGCTGAGATTTGCATTCAAGGAGCTGCTGCTACTCTGCTGTGTTTTCCTCTTCTTCTTCACTTCCTCTGGTTCAGCTGGGGTTCTGAGGTTCTGGGATTTTCTATTGCCTTTCCTCTCTCTACAAACCATCCCACCCTTTTCTAAGGCAAGTGCACCTACTGTTAACTTAGAATGTATGTGTTTTCCTTTGATTTCTATGGTTTCATTTCATGATTGGTGATTATTTGAGTTTTAGAATTCTACCTGAGCCTAGTTGTGTTGATTGGATGAAATGGACATTGATGGATGGGCATTGTAGTGTTTTTACAATTTTTAATTGTTAATTGATTAATGGTTTAGTTTAAGAAACAATCTCATTTGAATTGGGTGAAGAAAAGTGACTATTACAGTCACTGTAATGGAAGACAGAGGGATTTTCTTGTTTTTTTTGGTATTGTGATCAGTGGGCCCAGGTGGACCACCTTTGTAGATCAGGACCACCCATCATGTAGGGATACATTGGGCGACCTGGATGATGAGGTCTGATCTGGACCTTGTCCCGTGGGGCCCCTGATTTCTGTTGTATCCATATCCCAGGCGATGGCTCGTTTTATGCTGGAAGCTCTCTGTTGCAGAACATGGCTATGACGAGTGAAGAGAGGTTGGTGATGACCTGGGTGGAGTGTGGGTAAGTTAAGAGCATGGTCCAGTGGATTGTGAGAGCAAGAGAAAAGATGATCCAGGGAAAGTGTAGCTAATGGGACCTGGGAGCTTTACATGAATAGAAACATAAAAGGGGGTTGGGTGGTCTGTCTTGTGAGTGCATGGAAAGAGGATGGCCCTCACTTCTTTTCAAATTTTGAAAGTGGACTGATGGGAGGGCTTTTCACTTGGGCCCAGTGGGGCTCACTGATCCAATAGCCATTAGTTATACTAATTAAAATTAATCCCTTAGTTGTTAATGTATATTATTAGTACCATTAATTTTCATAAATTAGAAATATAAACCCCTTTAGTTTTTATCAAACCAAATTGGAGTTGGGCCCAGTGGGGCCCACTAATCCTTAACCCATTAGTTTTATTAATTAAATAAAGCATTTAGTTTCTAATGGGTATAATGGAACCCTATTAATTTTAGAAAAATTGGAAATAAAGACCCCTTAGTCTTTAATTAATTTAAATTAATCTGGACCCTTTAGTTTTCCACTTTTATAAATATCATTAGTTTTTATAATTTGATTAAGCCCTGCGTATTTTACGAACCGAATTCGAATAGTTTGTGCATGACTTGGATATTTCCATCAGACCCAGACCTTAGTGTAAAAGTTGAGATTTGGCCTGGAGTCTGTTGACTCAGGTACACCTGTGTACCAGATCGACCGGCTGGCCACCTGGTCGATCGGGTACACTGGAAATTCCAGAATCCAAACCAAGTCCCAACTTTGATTCCAGTGGAGCAGATCGACCCGACCCTTGCCAGGTCGACCTGCCACTCTGTGAACTCTAGGGTGTGAGTTTAGCATTGTTGTATGATTAATCGATTGTGGGACCCATTAACCATCCAAATGAACTTCCATCAATGTGCCAAGCACGAGTCAATGGCGTGGCTCGACCTTGACTCGTGGGGACCACCGATTAGGGTTTTGGTTATTAATCTAAGATGATTTGACCTCTAAAAGTTGTTAATGGTGCCCGTACTTTTCCTAAGCACCAAATACAGTATCTTATGGCATCAATGACTTCGTTTAGAGATCAAATTACCGGAGATGGACCTGAACCTAACGTGGCCCATTTACCTAGGATTGGACCGTTGGATTTCCCTGTTGATTCCTTCATTGAAGTTTATACTTCTCTTTATTTATATTCTGTCATTCTTAGATCTTTAGATTAGTTGTTTACTATTAATTTAACATAAATGGAAGACCTGAACCTAGGGTATCTAGAGGTGACCCGATAGTGTGATTTCGGAGTTCATTGACCCGTGTCTGTGTCTAGGCGGGCCCTTACTGGGCCTAAGTGTGGAGATGTGAACCCTTTAGCTTGAAGAGGTAGTTTTGATTAGACTGTTAAGTTATATGGATTGTAATGGAACTGTTTTTCAGTATAAGTGGATTAGTTGCCTCGTATGGACAGTTTTAGACCAGGCCATGTACTGATGGGCCTTGGTATGGATCCAACGAGTGGGCCTGGACCTTGAATGAGATCCAGAGACTGTATTGAGATGTGTAGACCTCTTAGAGATATTGTTAGGACCTTGTTCACACAAGGCAAAGCCTAGACAGACACAGACCTTAGAGTTATTCTCGAGTCGGCATGAACATTCACTCGGTTGATTTAAGCTCAGCCTGTGGACTGATCATCCCCGGTAGGAGCTAGTTAAGTATTGCGAAGCTATCATGATGAACTGTGTGGTTAAGACGGACGGTGTGATACCGTGCCAATCTGGAGTGTTGAGATGATGAGTTGATGAGTGATTTACGGGATTAGTTATTCCCACTGGTGAGATTCCCCGCCGCAACTGTGTTCAGTATGGGAGGGCCGCGGCATAATATCCCGCGGTATTCCAGCTCGTGTGAATGTGCCACCTTGTTGTAGTAGTTTAGATGTTTTCATTTATACTGATTCCTTATGATTTAAATGCACAACTGCCTAGTTCTTTTCCCTTGCTATTCATTTAATTTATGTACCTGTCTCTATTCCCCTTGATATATATGTTCTATGTTAGTAGTATGTTGTAACTTGCCAGATCGTTTAGATCTGACCCATTCATTGGTGCTTAGGCCTTGATCCCGAGATCCCAGACGATGCACTAGCTGTAGTGGAGGCACCCGTTGCAGGAGAGTACGCTTGGGGCCCGGCCGACACGGATGTCGAGCCGGAGGGTGGAGACGAACTATATGGGTTTTGAGGGACTCTCTTTGTTCTGGGTTTGAGAGACAATTTTGTAGCAAGTTGGGTAGATTCAAATGTATAAGTTTTGATTAACAACTAATACTGTAACTAGACCTTTGTTCTGCTCACACTTTATATATCGATATCTATTGCTTCCGCATTGTTTAATCGTTATGCTTCCGCAATTTAAATGTTATCATTATATGGTTCAAAAAGTTTTAAATTGGACCTCACTGCGGCCTACGATCTTGGAAGTTCTCGGATTTTCCGGGAAGTAGCGCGCCAATTTCGGGTATTCGAACGAGTATATCGGTATCCGGAATTGGAGCGTTACATCCATCCCTCTCGGTCCCTGGCCCATCTCGCCTCTTCCAGCGCCCATCTCCCCATCTCTCTGCATCTCCCTCCCTCTCGGTCCCTGACCCATCTCGCCTCGTCTAGCGCCCATCTTAATCTCGTCTAGCCATCTCTCTGACCCATCTCTCTCGTCCGCCATCCTCGAATTGGGCCTTAAGCGAATTGGGGCTTGAAAAGCAAAGGACAGAACACATTGGTGGCGATTTTCACCTCTGTGCCTCTCTCATCTCCATCGGCATCTCTCTCTCACGCTCACGGTCTCCCTCGCCAGCGCATCCTTTCCTTCCCTCTCTCGCAACCGGACTGACACTCAAAGGTAATGGCTCTGCCTCATCTTCATTGCATTGCTTCTTTTCTTTTTTTCCTACCTCTTTGGTTGCATGATAGAAGCATCCTAAAGAGGTCAAGAGTTCACAGATTGGTAGCTACCTCACCTCTTCTTCTTTAAAAAAGGAAAACAAGTAAAGAAAAAAAAAGGTTCAGCAGCCACTCTATTCAATCCAATTTTGTACCTTCAGGATTTTTGGCTGCTGAGCACAAACAAGTTTCCTTCTTAAGAAAACTATGTCCAATGTGCTCTTTATAGTTATGTATGTTGCTAAGAGTTTATTTCAATCCTTTTATGGATTTATAAATTTTTTGAGAATGTTATTAGTTTGCCCGTAATTTCATATGCCAATAAATTTTCAAGTGGTTTAGTCACTGGAAACTCGTGTTCACAACTTTGAGCTCTCTTGTATGTGGCATCTAGCAAAAGCATGTATGAATGCATAAGGTTTATGGGTTTCAGTTGTTTATCTGCTGTCCCTGCTGCTCTTTGTTGGAGTTCGGAACATTTTTTTTTATAGAAAAAAGAACCAAATATGGTGTTAATATCATCCTTCAAAGAATAGAAATAACATTGGTGATGTCATCTGGTGTTTATTCTGCAAGCATTGATTTTGTGGCTTATGATGATAGCCATTTGATAGCATTCTACTTTTAATTATTATTGAAGCCATGAACTGACTAGTGAAGTTATCATCTAGTGTCATAATGATTTATGCTATTTTAGAAAGTACAGATCTGTATAATCTTCTGTTTCTGTTTGAACCCCTTTTTTTTGTCCACTAGAAAATTTTGCACTCCTCCTCCCATCTCCCTCTTGCTGATGGATTATGAATCTTCTTGTTAAGATTTACATTGAGACTCACATGAAATGGATTAGCATTGAGACTCACATGAAATGGATTAGCTCTAAACATGTGATGCATAGGGATGTCAATCAAATCACCAATGAAGCTCAAAACATAAAAATAGATTTGATTGAAATGAGGGGACAAATCATATGTAATTATAAGGACAACTTGAAAATGATTTACCAATCAAAGTAAGGCAAGTTGTGAAACATTAAAACAATAATACACATATGATTTGTAATGATGTTGGATCCAAAACATAAGATACATTTGAGAAAGATTTTCTTATGATGGAAAAACAACACCCAAAGATTCAACAAAGTATATGAATCATGTTACATCTTTCATTAACATGATCTACTTAGATTTACCAATAAAGTACTACTTTGATGAATCAATGGTGATGTATCCAAAACAATAGATCTATACAAAATATAACACATGCTAAGGATACAACACATCATAGGTTAACATGTTACAAGATTTACCAATGATAAAACAAAACATGAAAACATATGATTTGTAAAGAAGTTGAATCCAAAACATAAGTTAGTTTTGAAAGAGATGTTCTTATGATGGAAAACAACAATCAAAGATTCAACCAAGTATATGGATCATGTTACATATGATTTACCAAAGTTCTTTCATTAACATGATCTACTTAGATTTACCAAAGTTAAGTACTACTTGGATTGAATCATGTGATGTTGTATCCAAAACAATAAATCAACTCAAAACATAAAATATGTTAAGGACACAACACAAACATAGTTTAACATGCTAGAAATGATTTACCAAAAATAAAACAAAAGCATGCAAACATATGATTAAGGAAGGAAGAGCCTACTTGGTGGTTTAACTTCATTAATCCAAGCTTTAGCTTTCCTAATCATCCCCTTCATCCCTTGGTTCTCTTCCCTTTTGATATGCCTCAAATCCTCTCAAGGAGGGGTTAAAAATTCCCAACTTTTGGCAAGGGAAAGAACTCATATTTATAGCAAAAAGTTGCCAACGGCTAGTCCTCGGTCGACCGGCAAACAGGCCTCGGTCGACCGGGAAGGCACAACGGTCAGATTTCTGACCGTTGGAGGTTTCAGTTCAAAACTGCAGAAATTACCTCCAGTTGTCTCGGTCGACCGAGACCTGCCTCTCGGTCGACCGGCAACACTGCCGGGACTGCCTCCCTTTGCAACTTTTGCAACTTTTGCCATTTCAAAGTTATTTCTTTGGGGGACCTTTTGGCAACTAAATCAAGCTAGGAAAACATGTTTTAAAGATTCTAATGGTTTTTAAAACATGACATAAAAAGCCTAAAAAGATTCAAAACTTTTAAAACAAAGGCTTGCTTGATTTCTTGAAAACTCTTTTCTAAAACAAATGCACCCAAGATTTAAAAACAAATCATGCATAAATCAAAACTTTTACAACTCTTAAAAGTAATGCATGAATAAATCAAGATTTCAAGTTTACTTAAAACCCATGCAAGTGTGTAAATCAAATGATGCTAGAATGAAATGCATCCATCAAATTGCAATCTAGAAAATTCCTAACACCACCTTACATATGTAAACAGATATGGACAAGAGTTGGTTGTTACAGTATCATAATAGATTCAGTCAGCCGTATATAGACGGGGTGAATTCTTTTATTGAATTCGCAAAGGCAACTTTGGGTGGGAGTAGAGAGATTAAATGCCCATGTAACTATTGATGTAATGGTTTTAAGCATGATTATGAGACTGTGAGAGACCATCTGCTCCGGCGTGGGATGATGGTATCTTACGACACTTGGCTACAACATGGGGAACTTGCACAATCCGATGAATCGGATTATAGTGAGGATGAATCGGATGAGGACCGGGATGGATATGATGAGTTATTAGAGGACCATGGTAAGGGGACTTACATGATGGATGATACCCTAGGGATGGATGATGTGCGAAACTTTGAAATTATGCTAGAGGCTTCCCAGCATGGTTTGTACCCTAGCTGTAAAGATTCAGAAACCTTGTTAGCGTTTGTCATTAGGATGCTACATGTGAAGGTACAGTATAGGTGGAGCAACAAGTCGTTCGACAAAGTCTTGGAGATATTTAGGGACACCCTACCAGAAGGTAATGTCGTTCCCGCTTTCGTTTATGAGGCTAAGAAGCTACTACGTGACTTGGGCTTGGGGTACGAGCACATTGACTCCTGCAAGAATGATTGCATACTTTTTTGGAAGGAGAATGCTCACTTGGAGAAGTGTCCAGAATGTGGGGAGCCTAGGTACAAGGTCAATAATGGCAGGGGTAAGCAGATCGCTCATAAGATACTGCGTTACTTCCCATTGATACCTAGGTTGCGGAGATTATACATGTCCGGGATGACAGCCAAAGAGATGAGATGGCATCATGAGAATGGCATGGATGGCGATCTAGGTAGGCATCCGACCGACTATAAGGAATGGAAGGAACTTGATTTGAAATTTCCAGAGTTTGCCCGGGAGATCCGCAATGTGAGGTTAGGACTGGCCACCGATGGGTTCAACCCCTTCGGCAACGTGAGCACTTCTTACAGCATGTGGCCTGTCATACTTATGCCTTACAACCTTCCACCCTGGATGTGCATGAAGGATCCATATTTCATGATGTCCTTACTTATTCCCGGGCTGCAGGCACCTGGGAAGGAGATTGATGTGTACCTGAGGCCCTTGGTTGACGAGTTGAAGGAGTTGTGGGAGATTGGTGTAATGACTTATGAGTCCCATAGTGAACAGCCCTTCCGAATGCATGCGGCTGTGATATGGACCATAAATGACTTTCCCGCGTATGGTAACTTGTCTGGTTGGAGCACAAAAGGTCATTTGGCTTGTCTCCCTTGCAACGAAGATTCATTATCGTGTAAGTTGAGAAGTAAGATTGGGTGGGTGGGACATCGAGCTTACTTGCCTGAGAACCACCCTTGGAGAAGGAGCAAGAAGTTCAACGGTCAGCCAGAACATAAAATGAAATCCTTGCGTTTACCGATGCAAAAGGTACTTGATCAGTTGGATCAACTACTAAAAGTTAGGTTTGGGAAGGGCCCCAACAGCAGGAAAAGACTTCGTGAGCTTGCACTGTTGAATTGGACAAAGAAAAGCATCTTATACGAGCTACCGTACTGGAAGAACCTAAACCTTAGGCATAACCTTAATGTCATGCACATAGAGAAGAACATCTGTGAAAATATTGTTGGGACTGTGGTGGGCATAGATAAGAAGAATAAGGACATGGACAAAGCGCGTGACGATTTAAAAGATATGGGCATCAGGCCATAATTGCATCTGCAGAGGAATGAAGAAGGATCCATTGTGAAACCCCGTGCATCATACACATTGGACCCGAAACAGAGAGAGGGTTTTTTTGAATTCTTGAAATCAATCAAGTACCCGGATGGCTATGCTGCAAACCTGTCAAGGTGTGTGACCTCAAAAAATGGCAAATTATCGGGTAAGAAAAGTCACGACTATCATGTCCTCCTACAACGTCTTTTTCCGGTTGGCCTATGTGGTTATGTTGATAAGGAGTTAAGTACAACTCTATTTGAGTTGGGCAGTTTCTTCCAGGACCTCTGCTCAAAAACATTGAAACAAAGAGATTTAAAAAAATTAGAGGAACGGGGAGTGCTCATAGTTTGCAAGCTCGAGAAGATTTTTCCTCCAGCATTCTTTGATGTAATGGTCCATTTGGCTGTTCACTTGCCATGTGAGGCCATGCTTGCTGGACCGGTGCAATATCGGTGGATGTACCCCATCGAAAGGTAACTGTTACTATCCGATGAAGTGTTATTCGTGTAGTAGTGTGATTGTCTTGCATAAGTAACCTTAATTCTAATGTCTCTTTGTTTGAAGGTTTCTCGGGACTTTAAAAGGTTATGTTACTAACCGAGCACGACCCGAAGGTTCGATCGCCGAGGCTTACACTGTCAAAGAGTGTTTGACTTTCTGCTCAATGTACCTAAAAGGGACTGATCGAGAAGAACGAAATGATGATGGTGGCGTACGTGGTCCCTAGATGGATATTTTCACTCAAAATGTTCGTCCCTTTGCACTGATCACAAGGGCACTAGATCCTTCTCAGAATGAACTCAACATAGCTCACTGGTTTGTATTGCATAATAGTCCCGAGTTAGAGCCATATCTCGAGTAAGTGCTTTGGCTTAAATAAATGTGTGCATAGATTGTTCCCTTGTTGATTCTTCCTCTACTTTTACTTGCTTATGAATTGTTTTGGCTTAAGTAGGGAACACAGGAATACAATACAAAATCCAGAAGCGCATGACATCAGTCAAATACAGCGAGACACATTTCCAAAATGGTTCAAGCAACGTGTAAGATATATGATGCCCTATTGACACTGTAAACATTAACTAACTGGTCCTCAATTGTCATCAACTTAATAAACTTACCGCATGTTCCTAATGTAGATGAATGATTTGCGAAACCAAGGGTCGCCAGAAGCAACCGATGAAATGTGGTCATTAGCAAATGGTCCCGGTTCTATAGTTTATCTGTATTCAGGGTGCATATTCAATGGTGTTCGATTCCACACCAGAGATCGCGAGAACAGGCGTAAGTACCAGAATAGTGGTTTGGTCGTGCAAGGGGAGCATATTGGGAAGACAATTGACTTCTACGGGTACTTGTGCAAAGTCTGGGAATTGACATATATGCATGGGGGTAGGGTGGTTCTGTTCCAATGTGAATGGTACAACATCGGTACTAGAAACAAAATACATACCGATCAACACATAACATTGATGTTATGGGTCGGTGGTATAAAGATGATCAATTTGCCCTACCAAGTCAAGCGAAGCAAGTTTTCTATGTCAGTGATACCTGCAAAGGCAACAACTGGAGAATCGTAGAACGAGTCAAGCATCGGGGAGTGTGGGATGTACCAGAACTGGATGATGTGCCTAACGAGGCCTTCCAGTAGCATGAAACCACCGATGTTGTCCCAATCTGTGTCGAAGATAGGGATGTTCACTACTGTAGGGATGATATTCCGCCAGAGATAGTTAATGGTGATGAGCCAATGGCGGAGCATAGCGATGACGAGGATGAAACTATGGTGGAATATATAGATGATGATGATGAAGATGATCTGTGTAGCCAGTTCGATCCAGATATAGATCCTGATATAGAGTATGATGTGTAGTGTTTGTTTTTTGATTTGTGCATGGGCAAGTGTTCTAAATTAATAAAGTTTTTGGTTTACATTTCATGGCTCATTAAATATGTCTCATTTTATATGCCTATGCCTTCATTCTCTTGTATGTCATATATAGTTGTCAAAAATGCCCAAGGGAAGTAAAACATATGTCAAGCCTGGGTGGGTGGCCAAACAAGCAAAGTTGATAGAATATGAGAAGGTGAGCAGTAAGAACATCATGGAAATAGACGAGAGATGTCGTGCTTTGGGGGTAAAGCACATATCCAATACCGTTTTTGGATTGGGTCAAACGAGCAAAAGGAAAAATGGAGATGGAAAAAGAAAACCGGGTGAAGATGATGACAACGAAGAATATCGACCACCCCAGGGTGATTTTGGGTTGGTTTCTTCGGATGAAAATACGGGTGATGATGGGGATGATGAGACTTCTAGGTCTCCGACAAATATGGTAATTTGTGTCTATTGATTTATGACAAGCCATTCTAGTTGTTAATTTTTACTTCATTCACTTTATTTATGTATTTATGTACTAATAATTCATTGTTGTGTTGCGACAGGTTACTCATATGAATCGAGGGAAGTGAAGTAGACATGCTTGCGCTGTAGCAGTTGCACTGGCCCAGAGGACACCGGCACAACCTCCAGTCACACGGTCTTCTCGTGCAGAGAGCACGCCCGAGGGGACGGGCCAAGCTACACCGGCACAGCCTCGAGTCACACAGTCTTCTCATGCGGATGGCATGCCAGAGGTGGCGACCATTGCTAGAGCGCGTAGTCCTACACGGCTTACTAGTTCTTGTAGCCAGCCTGACCAGGTTTTGACTCCGCGTACGAGTGGCAGCAGTGTTGGTGAGAAATTTAGAGTTATTGTCTTTTTTAAAATGTACATTCTTTTAATGTTATATACTAACTCAATTAATATTGTGGTTGTGACAGCATCAGCCTCAGTCGAGGGCTCCCACCGTGTACGGGGCAAGACAAGGGGGTTGAAGGTGGAAAAGCTGAGGAGGCAGCTTGGCCATGCCATCCCAATTTCGATCCCAACTTCGAGCCTTGCGCCAGAGGACGAATTTGCCACTAGTTTTGCAAACCTTCTCGGGGAAGCGATTCGAGATGAGGCACCTGTTCAGAAAGAAGGTTGGAAGTCTGTTCCTGAGGGGATCAAGAAGTTGGTGGTAAAGAGAGTTCATGCAATTTCATTTGAGATAATTTAATGTGTATTCAATTAGAATCATTAAAGTTTAATTGTTGTCTCACATTACATGTTGTTTTTGCAATTGCAGCAATTTTTTGAGTTCAGGGACTATGTGAACGATCCAATCATCAAGGCTGTCGTTGATGCGAAGTGCCAGAAACTGTACAGGGACTGGAAGTGTGAATTGCATACCCACGATTTGTCTCTTTTGGAGGAGGGAGTGCCCGATCCAAAGAGCCACCCACTAAAGCCTTGTAAGGCAGATGACTGGGCTTGGATGATCGACAATTTGTGGGAGACTATGGAGTGGAAGGTAACTTTTTAATGGTTTTGTATATATCTCTGCTACAATTATTGATCAAGATCATTGTATTAGTTAAAAATTATTTTGACTAGTATATTGTTTTTTATTTTTCTGTGTAGGAGAAGTCAAAGAAAGCGAGAGTTAGCCGATCGAAGATGCCATGGAATCATACGAGCGGCTCTAGATCGTTCCTAGCACGTAGTTCAATAATCGTAAGTGCGGATTTAAGAATTGTTGCCATTTGACGGAGTTATGAAAATTAAATTCTTCTATTAACGAAATATCTAATGCCATAACAAAGAGCACAGAATGCTGGACATGCGCAGCCGTTTTCCGATTTCTACCACGACACCCACTATATGCACGAGAAGAAACAGTGGATAAATGAGGAGGCTCAGAAGACACATGTACATATGCCTAAGTCATGTTTTATATATCAATACAAATATACTTTTATACATATGTTAAACTCACTTTATTTGATTTTTACATGTTTAAAAATGGCAGGAGGAATTAGTGCGGGTGACTGCTGAACAATCCCAACCCTCCATCACATCTCCGTTGACCGATGAACAGATATCCGTCAAGGTGCTTGGACAGAGATCGGGATACCTTAAGGGTTTTGGCATTCCCACAAAGTCCACTTTAGGTTCAACCCAGAATCGAACGGGCCTTGATTCTGAGGTACTTCAATTGCGGCAGCAGGTAGCGGAGTTTGGCAAGAGAACTAGTTTCCTCGAGGGCTTAGTCCTCTAGTTAGCTGAGCGCATAGGCATAGATCCAGGTTCCTTTGTTGGTGGGGATGGCACCTCTGGTGGAACTCAGGATTCTACTTCTCCAGGTTTGTATATGATTACTCTTTTCAAAATGGTATTTTATTTGCATGTTGATTACTATCTCTAATTAAGGATAAATGTAGATAAGAATACAGAAAGCTATACATATACGGTTTATAGATTATGAACCAATTTGGTGGATGCTGTTTAATTTTTTCACTTAAGTTATTTGACACTTAAAACAGGTTGGGAAGAAGTTTATATTTAACTACTATGAAGAAGCTGTGTATTTATGGAAGAAAATTCATACAACAATCGTTTCTTGTGTTTTTTTCCCATCTTTTAAAGATCATGTTTTGACAATTTCATTGCAAACGTCTGTATTTCAACACTCTTGACATTTGGAAATCACAAGAGTACATTGCTTTCATTCATTTTGATGTATTAAAGATGTCTTATTATCATCAGTTAACCTTGTTCAACTCCTTGTGGATCTTGTTAAATTGTGGATCTTGCTCTTTTTTTTCATTTTTTTTTATGCAGGATTGAATGAAAATTGAAGAAGATTTTATGTTGAAAGATTCCATGCAGAAAAGATGCAGCAAAAAAAAAATCAGAGTTTGAATGTTTTGAATGTTGGTACAGAGTAGAATGTTAGAATGTTGGTTGTGCAGGTGGTGGAAGAGGAGGCAGTGGGTGTGTGCACTGTGGTGCAGCAGGTGGGTGTGTGCAGGTGGTGGAAGAGGATGAATTTTTTAGAACCCTTATGGTGTCTGTTTAATGGCTCAGTTGCTATAAACGCATTTAGTTTTTATCTTTTCACTATGCTTTGCAAAAGTACTTTATGGTAAGTTGAGCATTATTGAGATTGAGGATTTAATGATACACCATTATTGATTACAAGACTCATTACTGCTTTAGAATTATCTTTGTTTGAATCAGTAATTCCTCATGGTTCTGAAAAAGGCCAAGACCAACTTCCCTTTTTATTGTTTTGTATCTTGTAATGAGAATGTTCCGACAAGGGGCCGATGTGGTCCCAATCCCAACAAAGTGACTGCCCTTTGCTTGTCAGAAGACAGGAAAGAAATATTACTTACCATTTTAACAATTCTGAGACTAGAATTGCAATCACGAGTTGCAGATTAAAGTCATGTTACACATTGAAAAAGTTCAAAAAAAGTTGTGGTGCAAATGTCTTTTATGTTTATCTAGAGCTTTCTGTTGCATGATGTACTTCTGTTTGTCTTCTTTTCGATTTTATTTTCCCACAGAAATGTGCAGTGTAACATCAAACAGTGGAACCCATGTACTTTGTTAGAAAACTATGTAGTTAGGGACCTCTTTCCTATGTATCATTACTATTTATATGTTTTCGAAAATCTGGAGAACTTAATTCAGCAGTGTCAAGTGGAGACTATGTTTTAATTTTCCAGTTGATGGATAGTTGGATTTTATTTGGGTGAGGAAGTATGGATCACGTTGGCAAATGTATAGTTTGCTAAGGTGCCCAATTATATAAATGCGGGGCCATGATTTAGTGATCAGGCTGATGACCTCACTGTGATGAAAGATGCCTGAAATTTGCCCAGATTGGAAGATGATTCTACCTCTTTCTTTACCGACCGAGTGTATTCTTTTACCAACCGTCTCTTTGTTCAAAGGCATATACCAGAAGATTTATTTAAGGAAGGGTGGATACCAGAGTTTTATCCCTTAGGGGACCACCTTGCTTGCCACTCCTGTAATTTGAGGTGCCTGCCATTTATAATGCAACTCATCAGATGAGCAGTATGGGTCACTGAATGATAACAAACTCATGTGGAAATAGGCCCATAAGTCAACTGCAGTTTATTCATTTGCTGAAGCATAGGATCTTTTTATTCTACTATTTACATATATACCTTTTCTAAGTGTGTGTGTGTGTGTGTTTTTTTTTTAAGAATTATTTTCCTGATTTTGTAAGTTCTTTGTCAATTAGTGTGTGAAAAAATATTTTTCTTTCTTAAATAAGTGCATTTCTGTCAAAGTTGTGTGTGATCACTTCGTGATCGATAGGATTTTGAAACATCTTACTGTAAGCTCTTACGATCAATCCTATTGCAAAATCTGATAGTTAAATCAAGAAATGCATATTTCTGTGTGATGTTTTATAAAGCTTGTTCAGGTAAGAAGATGACTGATTTCAGGTAAGAAGAATGGCTGATATCAGCGGGGAAGATGACTGATTGCAGGTGGGGAAAATGACTGATTTCAGCTGAGGCAATGGCTGATTTCAGGTGGGTCAATTGGCTGGTTTCATGTGAAGGTAAGTGCAGGCTGAGGTTAGTGGAGGACAGTGGAGGAAGGAGTGCAGGCTGTGGTGGGCTGCAGTGCAGGTGCTGGGAAGAGGAGATGCTGTATTGAACACTTTTTTATGGTCTTTATAAATTCATTATAGTAGTTCACATACCTTTCACTGCACTGATATAAGACTTCCTTTTGAAGTCAATGGACCCAAATTCCATTGCAGAAGGTCAAAAACAAATAAAGAAGCTGTTCAAAGAGTAAGCAGCTTTTGTACGCTATAGTTTTCTTAAAATATGCCCATTGGAGTACATATTATTTGGAAGGTGACTTTGTATCCAAGTTTTCTTCTAGTCTGATGCTGAGCATCTCTATAAGATATCTTTAAAATCCTTCTAATCAAATGTTAAGTTTTGTTCACAATTTATATAGTCCTAGGAATTAATTATTGAGTTAGACTATATAGAGTTTTGTATCACATTTACCCCTCTTCCATATCCTCTGTTTTCTAGACATCTGAGTTTCGGTTTTTGACTGCAGGTATGGGGTCACTCCATTTACTCCACTGAAGGGGCATTTACTCCATTCAACTGTTTGGATTTAATGCTCCATGTGTATCTGAAACACCTCCGGCTCCTACATTTGGAACTAGCTGTTATACAGCCTTAACAAGTTCCATGCCTGCTTTCAGCACATCCTCTTATGTTTCGCCTATATCCATGCCATCTTTTCCATCTCCTATCGACACTTCCTCTGCTTCAAGTACTGAAATGTCTGAAACCGTTGCTCCACATGCAGTTGTGTTTCCTGTATTTGGAACTAGCTGTTCTACAAGTGTTGCACCTGCTCTCAGTGAACCCTCTTTCAGTTCTACTATTAAATCAGAGGCTACTTCAGGATTGGGTTCTGGTCAACCAGATGTAAGTCATCTTCTTCCATAACTTTTCAAGTGTTTATGTAGATTAGATTTGGGCATGGTGGCATGGAATTAAATTCCTAGGAATTCATGGTAAAATGATGATCAATGGGGAGAGGGGTGAAGGATATAAGGTGGAGACGTAGATAGTATCTTGACTTTCCATGGTTTTTAATTGGTAGGGTGATGGCTGGATATTCATTTCTCATCTCCCCTTAATTCATCTTCCATTAAAGGGGAGATTATTGATAACCATAAATGGATATTTACCTTTGTTTCTTCAATTTTTCCCACTTTTAGGAATACATTTCTTAGAATTCCTAGGAGTTCAACTTCAAGCAAAAAAGAAAAAAGGCACCCTTTGGGTCTGGACTCTGGCAGTATGTATATTTCATAAGGATGCTTATTTATTGGTTCTGCTATGTTATTGGGGGTTGCATTGAAATTGGAAACTATGTTAGGATGGTTTTGCTGCCTTCCTGCCCTTCATAATTAGCAATCATTGGAATATTGCTTGTATTTGTCTGTGTGCTTTGGGTTGGGTGGGAGGCAACCCTCAAAGCTGTATCCAATTGAAATCTCCAAGCTGCACCAAATACCCAACAGAATTGTAACCATTTTCTTTGTTTCATCTTTTTCCTCTTGCTTAATTGTTGTTGTTTTGGTTTAAGTTTGTGATTTGTTTTGTCATGGAGCTGATTCATAGCTTACCCATGTACAGCATAGCATTTCAACCGAGTCTCAGGAGACACCAGGTATTGTAAAATAGACTAGTAAATGATCCCACTATCTTATCCTCTTCTTTCTTTGTTTGTTCTAGAGTTTTCACCAGCATAAAATTTTTTGCAATGTACTGACATTCTCTGTGATAATTCAGCAACTTCAACAGATTCCAGGATTCATGATGAATCAGATCCCAAGGGTAGCCTTGAGCAATAGTGAGCTGTGTCTCTTTTGGTTTGAACTGATCATAGGTAGGCCCTTTTTACAGATTAGAATGGGATAATATGAAACTCGTGATTCATGGTATACACATCTAATTGCATAACATTAACTAATTGGATTGTCTTTTTCTTGGCTAAAAGTAATTGGATGATTGAATTGCTCAACAGTCAATACTTTTTTTTCATTGCTTTCAACTACATGAATGATCTGGTTGAACAAATATGGGTCTCACATGCCTGAAGCTTTGCTCGCATGAAAAGGCCTTTAATTAGACTCAGTAATTGGCAGTATACCTTCTAAGTCACCTTAACTTATAACATAACGTCTCCCTTTGGAAGGAAAAGGAAAAGAAAAAGAAAAAGACGCTTAAAATAAATCAAAGATTATTTCTGAAGAAGGGCCTTTGACGCAAATCCATATCCTAACATTAAAAATGATACAACAAACTATCTGCTACACTACTGCTAGGGTTACTTGAAATGAGAGGTTGCATGCGATCAGAAATAGAAGAGCTCAAAGAGTGAAGGTGAAGTCTAATTAAATGCTTATCCTTTACTTTCTGCAAATTTTTATGTGGATTCACTTTTTTTCCTGGTTCAATCATTAGTCATGTAGTTTTTGTTGTTGTCTATGTAATGATCAGAAGGTGCTCTTATGTGATTTTATACAAATATTTGAGTTCACATGCTCAGTCATTTTCTGTCTGGAAAGTGGGAAGTGCAACTGATCATATCTGATATTGTTGAATGTTTCCTTTGCCAGCATAAAAGGAAGTAAGATGGGGTTTTATTGAAGTGTCGAGTGAGATCCTGCACATTTTATCAGGTTGCGTCACCGGTTCATTTTCACAGTTTTGTAGTTGAAAATTTGATCCATTAGAATTTAGTTGTAACCAAGCGAAGTGACACCAATTAGTATTCCATGAAGTTGCAATAACCAAGTGTAGTGACACCAATTGATTGGTGGATTGTGTAGAAGATAACAGGCCCAGAGTGTAGAAGATAATAAGTTCCCTACATGTCATATGTTTTTAGTGTTATTAAAGAATCAGAGATGATGGTGGAAGTAGGTGTTAACATTGAGTCACTACCAAAGTTTTTCTTATCTTATATTTATATTTTATAGTTGTATAGTGTTATACTAATTAAAGAACAAAAAAAAGTGGTGCAAAAAGCTATTAAAATTGAATGATGGAAAACTAATCTGAATGTTCTTTTGAAATAGGCGACACTACACCAAAAATCGAAAATTGGAACGGAAAAGCGTTCCTAATCCTCCCGTTCCTAATTCGTTAAACCGTTCCAATTTCCGTTCCAATTTGGTACCAACCGTTCCTAATCCAAATTGGAACGGAAATTGGAACGGTTTAACGGATTAGGAACGGGAGGATTAGGAACGCTTTTCCGTTCCAATTTCCGATTTTTGGTGTAGTGCGAAGCCATCAGTTGAATTTCCATTTTTTTTTATTTTTAAAAACAACAAATACTTAGTAACGGAAATAAACCATTACAAATATAATACTTAGTAACGGACTCCAACCGTTACAAATAGAATACTTCGTAACAGACATCAGCCGTTACAAATAGGTTGACCAAATAGTTATATATGCGTCAGAAAGTTGGAATTACCAACAGTTTTATCCGTTGGGAACAAACTATGAACAAAATTAATAACCGTTACTAATAAATTGTAACGATTATGGATGTGTTGCTGAAATTAATTTCAGTCACAGTTCATAGCTGTTAGTAATATTTCTAACGGTTATTAAGTGTTACTAACTTCCGTTACTTTTCATTTGTGACGCAATTGTGTCAACGTAAAATAACCGTTACTAATATTTTTTGTAACGGCTGTAGATCCGTTACTAATTGATTGCTATGGTGTAGTGGGAAGACTGTTGCAGTGCTACATCTCGGAGTGTACAGACAATGATAATTGGTCGTGTTCTTTGCGGTATTGGAAGAGGCATTTCATCTGCCATTGTGCCACTTTACATATCAGAGGTTGTTACTTTTAGAATTTAAACTAGCTAGTTTCTTTGAGGTTGTTACTTTTAGAATTTAAACTAGCTAGTTTCTTTGATTGTTCATTGGTTGTTTTTATATGTCTATTGCAGTATTAAATTTTTTTTTTTACATTCAGATATCACCAACTGAGATTCGTGGGGCACTTGGATCTGTCAACCAGCTTTTTATCTGCATTGGAATTCCATTGGGCAATTGAAGAAAGTTTTTTGTTGAAAGATTTCATGCAACTAAGATGTAGTGAACATGAAAGAAAAATGGATGCACAGTAGCAGATTGCCATATGTTAAAATAGGATGTATGAAGTTTTTTTGAACAATGTTGCAGGTGTTGGATTGGTGCAACAATGAGATGATTGTATATGAAGATGTAATTTTTCATTGGCATTTGAATGTTGGCATATAGTAGAATGTTAGCATGGATTTTTATTTTGTAATGGTAATGGTAAAGTACTTTTAATATTGTAAGGATATTTGAATATTAATATGAAGTGGAATGAATATTTGGAATAGATAGATGTTGGGTGTGTAGGAGATTTGGTCTTAGATACTAGAATAGTAGTTTCATACGATACAGGTTGGAAGTTGTAATGATGCATATACAGGAAAAAAATTAAAAAATCAAATAAATACAATAAATGAATATTGATTGCCGGTGCAACATTTTCTCCGGCGAAACACCTTCAAAATAATTACTTAAAAAAAATAAATGTTTTCCCGGCGACAAAATACGCCGGCAAAAAATTTTGGAAAATTAATTTTCATAAAATATAAATGTTTTGCCAGCGCAAAAAAAACGCCGGCAATAAATTTTGAAAAAAAATTCCATAAAATATAAATGTTTTGTCGGCGCAAAAAAAACGTCGGCAAAAGTTTTTAATCAATTTATTATTGAAAAATAAAGGCCTTTTCGAGGCGTTTTATACCTCTTTTCCCGGCGAATAAAAACGCCGTTAATGTATTACTTTTGCCCGGCGCTAACATTTTTTCGCCGGCAAAAGCTATTGCTGACAAGCTTTTACTGGCGTATTGCCGGCGCAAGGGAAATCGCCGGCAAAGGAGTTCACCGGCGTTTTATAGACTTAAGCGCCGGCAAAAGTGCAATTTCTTGTAGTGTTTTGTGCTAATTTGGTACCGATGCACTTACAAAACCATTCAAATCGGAAGGACTAAAATTATGGGTTTGAATTGTCTTATTCGATTGATATTTGCCCAACACCTAATTGATTGCCACTGCCATAAACATTATATTCTTGGAAAAAGATGTCAGGGTAATGAAAAAAAATTTAAATCATTTTAGTATATTATTTCCAGATTTTCCTATTTTTACTCTTCTATCATAATTTTCTGTATGATTCTTTAAATTGAAGATAACTGAAATCACCATTTTAAGGCAAATATTGTGATATTATCAAGATATTTGAAAAATATCTCCTATATTGTGACAATGATCATCACATGCCCTTTTCACATCCTTACTTTTATGATTGTTCGGGCGTCCAAATAGGTCATGTACAAAGAAGAGCATGATCAAAAGGAGAGTATATTGGTACATAATGTGGTATAAAGTTTTACTTCATATTATTAGGATGAAAGAAGTAAAAATAAGACTCTTTTATTTTATTGCTATTTGGATGGAAAGTAAGGAGTCGGAAAATAAACTTTAATGAGACATAAAGTGACCCTTTTACTTGACTTTTCCACACTTTTTTTGTTACTCTCCCCAAGTGTGAAACTTGAAAAGAAGTAAAATCTATATTTCTAGTGCTTAAGTTTAACCCTGATTTCTTTCATTCATTCATTCAAGATTGGACCTCTACTTTTTTTTACATATACTCTCTCACACATTTTTTTTAAAGAGTAGAAGAGACTTCACTTTTGAACCCAGATCCTCGTTTTTCTAAAAAAGATATTTCATGTAATTTGCATCCTCTGCATGAGAGGAATATATTGGGATCTTGCTGCCCACGAAATAATGTTCCTATATGTTTGATCTAAGGCCAAATAATTGACAACAAAAAAACGTATTAATATTTCGAATATCCATTTAATGACCCTTAAGAATATTCAATATACCTCTAATAGTTTTAGATGGCTTGACCCTAAAGCCACTTTATCTTAAATCTGTGTAGCCTATTGTGCAACAAAAAATCTCTAGCTTTTTGTGTGGATGTTTCAGGGGATGCAAATTTCGAACCCATTGACATATACCTTATTGGCAAGCGTACATGGTATTCTATGAAAATAAGAAAGTTCAATTAATATGAGGGAAAGTCCACTTGGCCCGAACTGGGGGACCGGATTCAGGCCCGGTCCCCCAGTCGGGCCAGCTAGCACGGTTGTTAATATAAAGACATGGAGGTAAATTCTTTAGGATTTTACTGAAAAAATTCCAAAATACAGTCATTTATCCTGAAGAGTCCCCGCAAAAGGTGCAACACCAATGGGGTCCCTCAGGACCAATTTGATTTTTTTTTTGATAAGTGACGCTAGCGCCAATTGGTTCTGACATTAGTGACGCTAGTGTCGTCCTTCGTCATCTCCTAATACCTTCTTCTTCTTCTCCTCCTATTTCTCCATCTCCAGAATTCGAGCACGACCTCTTCCGGCAACAGTGGACAAAGGGCCCTCTCCTTGTACTGTTGTAGGCATCTGTTCAAGCAATCCTCGTGAAACTCATGCTTGCATTTCAGTTCCCTCATCTCTTCTCCCTCCTTAATTCGTGCAAGCACACAGAGCATTCCATGGTCTTGGCCCACTTCGCCCCATTACGAAATCGATTTAAGGGAAGCTGATTTTCTACTAATGCCATTTAGTGATCCAATGTTGTCTCATACAGCGAATTCCTTTTCAACCCAATAAGCCTAATAACTGCATTGATCTTCACTACCGCTTCATTTAGTATCAGAAGGAAGAAGATGATGGTTATTTTGCAGATCTTATATGAGAAGTTTGACAGAGGTGCAAACTCCATGTGTGTGTGACTATGAGAGAGAGAAAGAGGTCTTCAAATCGAAAGAAAAAGGATGATGAGATTTGATAAAGAAAGGGGTATGGATCAACTAGGGGTTGTTGGTTGTTGAAGAAAAACTCTCACTTTAACTTACCTTAAGGATAGATTTGGATGTAAAGAAAATGACAGGTAGGAGATGAAGAAATACGAGGAGAGCAAGATGAAGATATTATGGGATGGCGAAGGACGACGCTAGCATTGCTTGTATCAGAACCAAGTGACGCTTATCTCAAATTTAAAAGAAAAAATCAAATTGGTCTTGACGGACCCATTAATGCTGCACCTTTTACGGAACCTATCGAGGTAAATGACTGAATTTTGGTATTTTATCTGTGAAATCTTCTAAGTTCTTTGAGGCAAATCATTCTCTACAATTTTCTTTTTACTGCTACTAAGTAGCCAGCCATCGGTTTGAGATTGCCTAACATCCATCATGTCACCATCGTCGACGGACAAGACAGGTCATTCATATTCATCTTCCTGTACGGGCATGATATCATGTGGGCCACAACACGCGTGCCATAGGCATCCCCCACCATCTATAAGATCACCCAACCCTGTTAGTCCGTTTGCGCTGGACTAGTGTTAACTTTACTGTAGGCAGGGTCTACATCTTGTCTTATTTGGACAATAATTGATACAATGGAAGCAACTATTGGTAGGTAGGGATTTACACTTGCAGGGCTGCTACGGACCCGACTGGAGACCGGGCTGAAATTCGATCCCCGGTCGGGATCGGTAGACTTTTGTTTACACTTGAGGAAGTTACTGAGACATAGAAAAAGTCTAAGTGTCCAATCGGGAGGCCGACTGAGAGCCCGGGCTCCTATGCGGGGCGTTGGATTCCAGGGGCGTTCCCGCCCGGGCTCCCATGCGGGGCGTTGGGAACGCCCCTGGGATCCAACGCCCCGCATGGGAGCCCGGGCTCCCATTCGGGACATGTAGCATGGCTGTAGAGACATAAGGGTACGTTGTGTGTATGTGTGACGAGAGCATTCTGCACTATTTGAGTCGTCATTTCTGTTTAGAAAAGGAATCATGCTGTTTCTCGTTAAAAAATTTGAAGTCTTCTCTATCTAGAGTTTTTTTTCCAAACAGAGGACAAAAGAGAGATTGTAAAAAAAAAATAGAATAATTCTTCCTCTCCATCGAGAATCCTATCATTACAAAAAAAAAAAAAAAAAAAAAAAGGCACAAAGAAAATGGTAAAAAGAGAACTATCACACAGTTCAACAAGGATGCATCCTAGTTTTGGATATCCTAAGTGTCTCCCTTCACCATGGACCCAAATCCTTTAAAATGAATTCCATCTCATACAATGATAGATCCAAGAATTTTACTTAAATAGGAGTCAACCCCTCACATAAAAGACAATGAAATTAGCATAATCTTATGCATTATTAATCATGGGAAATATTCAAGTGAGAACTATTATATATATGAGAACATTTTTGCGGGCCCAACTAGCAACCCATCCAAACCTCGCAACCAATAGGAAACCCTTGATAGTCACTAATCCCAAAGATTGACACACATTTGAATGGACTGAACTGTTGGATCGCGGGTTGAATAATTTTTTTGAATATGAAGTCATTAAACTTGTGAGCCACGGATGAAGGGGTTATGAGAATGGGTTTGGGGTCAAACTTCATACTTGGGGTGGTCTCACATAAATATTTCCATCCCCCCTGGTCTCATCCCCATTGTGGGCCCCACAAAAAAGTTCTCATATAATATGTGAGAATTAGTTCTAAACTGAATATTACCCATTAATTATATACATTATATATAGATGATACTCATGTGCATCCTTTCCTCACCATAAGGTGGGGGACAAACTAAATGGGGCCCACATAGGGCCTCACTAATCATGGGACTTGGGGGGGGGGGGGGGGGGGGGGGGGGATTGATACATCTTAGATAGGCAGATATATCAAGTTTGAGATCAATATCATGCTTCTAACTCCTTTATCCGTGGCCTAAACATTTAATGATTTTATATTAAAGAAAAAAATATGACCTTCAATCCAACAAAAAAAATAAAAATGCATTTAGATAGGTGAAAATTGATAGGGTCAAGATTCCTAGTCGCCCATTGATAACAGGGAAATGACATCCTCTAGTTTACACTAAGTTTAAGTCCATTTTACTGCCTTTTTATCCATACATGTAGTTGTTTGCTTACAAGAGAAAACAAAAGTTAACTACATGAGAAACTCAAAATTAACTACCTAGAAATGACATGCATTTAGGATCATATACAGGGATGCCTAGAACTGGTTGGCTAATGGGATTTGACAATGGGAAAATATTTGGGAACCAGTTGGCCAACTGTGGGCTGGATTCTAACATTGCCCCCTGTTGAAATTTTCCATGTCCTCTGGGCAATACCTAAATATGATTGGCTTCTGCTTCAATGTCACTGAAATTTGGTAATTCTTCGGTCCCTATCTTACCTGCCTGAGATAAATGTGCATTTTTTTTACACCGATGTCCCGGCGTAAAGTGCTCGTCACAATCAAAACATAGTCCTTTCCCGCAGCGTACTTACTTCTCCTAAGAGGATATTCTTTTAAGGCCGTGTTTGACAATTAATTAGTTAAAGTGAAGTGAAGTGAATTTAGACAATAAATGATAAGGAGTCAAATCAAAAGTACATAATTTTAAAATTTCCTTTGAATTTATAAATAAAAAATAAAAAAAGCAATCTCCCTTCTCCACTAAAAGACAAAAAAACTCCACTTTTCTATACAAAAAGTCAAAAAGATTTCATACCAAACAGCTAAAAACAAAACATCATCATAATACCTTATATTTTATTCTCTTTTGATTTAATGCTTCACCTCACCATACTTCAACTCACCATACATCCAAACAGGCCCTAGGAAAGGCAATGATGATTTCCTAGACTTGTTAGGTGGTGGGTGAATCCTTTTCCTGTCCATTATGAAATGTACTAGTTGTAGGACTGGTCTAGAAGGCGGGTCTTGTTGTTGTGGGACGAGACCACCCTTTAAGCCTGTTTAGGTTTTCCTCCTCAAATCGGGCCAGCCCCATTGCTTCTTCTAAAGTGGCTAGTTGAAACATGAGTACCTCTTGTCCAATCTCATCTCGAAGTCCCTGAACAAAGGATCCCACCAAAGCACGATCAGACCATACAGCCACCCGATTTGCTAGATGCTCGAATTAGGTTTGATAAGTCTGCACTAATCTGGTCCGTTGTTGCAATTTGGCCAATGTTCCATCTATATTTTCATATTCAGTAGGCCCAAAGCGAATCAATAGAGCGTCTGTAAGCACATGCCATGTTACAGTAGGATTTATGCAAGTTTACCATTGGAACCATGTAAAAGCTACAACGTCCATGTGAAACAATGCCAGCATGGCCTTTTCATTTTCTATGGTCCGATGATATTGAAAAAGAACGCTCGTATTTGTAGATGAATTCAAGTGGTTCATGGCCATTAAAATGTGGGAAGTTAATAAGTGCAAAACGAGTTTGAATCTTCCCTTTGCCTAGTGCACCACCCCGGCCATCTTCGAAGTTTGCTCGACCTCCACCATGTGTTGGAGCTAACTGCAGGGTGAAACGTTCTAAAACTTGTTGAGGTTGGTAAAGTCGGATATTGGTTAGCTCCGAAGCCTCTTCCAAGCTCCCTAAACGTTTCTCCATGGGATCAGATTCTTTGGCATTTTTCCTTTTTGGCATGCCCAAGGAAAGACCGATGTGATACCAAGTGATAGGGTCAAGGTTCCCAGTCGTCGACTGAGAAGAGGGAAAGGGCGTCCTCTAGTTAACACCAAGTTTAGAAGGAAGATAATCAACTCCATTTTACTGTCTTTTTCCCAATACATATAGTCGTTTGCTTACAAGAGAAAACAGAAGTTAACTACATGAGAAATTGAAAAGTAACTACAAAGAAATGGCATGCATTTAGGAGCATATAGAGGGATTCCTGGAATTCATGAGCATCTCGGTTGGCTAATTGCATTTGACGATAGGAAAATATCTAGGAACCAGTTGGCGGACTGTGTGGGTCATCTGAGTGGGTTGGATCCTAACAAAAACTTGATGCTTTAGTGTACTTAAAGAGGTCCCATGTATGTGAATGGTTCGAATGTATCATAAAGTTGGCCCCATTATGTTGTCCCTCACCATAATCTGGTAAGAGATGGATGCACATGAATATTTCTCATATATATATATATATATGAGGTGCTCCTATGAGAGCATCTCTCACCAAACTATGAGAGATAATGTGTGATCCCTTATATCCATATCCAATGCCAACAACTTAAATGTGAGGTCCCACACCTTATCTCTCATAATAAGGTGAAAGATGCTCTCATAGGAGCATCTCCCTATATATATATATGTGTGTGCGTGTGTGTGTAAAATCCCGACTCGAGTGACCGCGATTAGCACTAATTAAGTCGTGAGTTAGCTCTAAGTAAGATTAAGAGATTTTGTTTGAGTTTGGGATTAAAATAGCTTTTATATAGCTTTGGAAAGTTTTGAGAGCCTTTTTTTTTATTTAATGAGACTCTTGGAGGGTCTCTTTCTGTCTTTGAGTGAGCATTGGGTGTTATCCGTGATTTCATAAAATTCATGTTTTAACTCCGACTTATTTATTTTGTTAATCTCTACAACTTTCATGTTGACTCCATTCCTTTTTGAGACCTCAAAACCCAACTTTTCCAATTTTGAGGGCAAAACAATCTTTTTACACAAAATCTGGACATAAATTTCGATGTCTTAAAAACCCGCAAAATATATACTTTTCGAAAACTAAATTTTACGACGAGCAACTTTCTCTTCTTCGTCGAACTCATCCGAGGCCCAGAAAATAATGTTTTTAGCCTAACAAGTCTTGTTAGTAGTGGGACCCACCTTCACTTCTCCATTTCTTGCTCATTTTCATTTGTAAAGGAGTGCTGCAACCACTCTAGGGTTTCTCCCCTCTTGCTTCTTGCTCTTCCATCTCCAATACACTACCAATCTTTGTCAAATAGAGAAATGGAGGTCATCATCTTTTTCCCCATCTTGAAGTCGCTCCATTAGTACCATTTGTAGAGGAAACCACCCATCCTAGGGTCTTCTTTGAGCAAACTTTGTTCATTTGAGGAACTTAGGAACTTCCAAGTAAGCAATCTTCCCCGACTTCTAGATTTGTGCTTTCCTAACCCTAGAGAGCCTCCATCTTCATTATCGGAAGCTCTCTCCCTCTTGTTCATTGTTTTGGCTTTTTAGGGTTCTAAATGGGTGCATTTTTGGGGTTTTTGTGTAGCTTGGAGATTTGTGGCTTGTGAGTGTGATTAGGAGATTGCTTAGCTAGTTTGGAGGCCAAGGGAAGTGGATGAATAAATGAGTTTTAAACGTTTACATGTTTTATGGGGAAATCTTGATTTACATTAATTGTTCTTGGTGATTTTATGTGTTTCATCTACCTTTCTTGCTATGGTTTCTATTTCTTTGAAAAGGCATTGTTGAATTCATGAATTTTCACATTTACGCATCGTTTTAGGATGAATTAGGGATTTAATTGCATCATTATTCACCTAATTTCATCATTTCATGCATTTTCACTTAGGAACCTGAATTCTCATACTTTTCATGCAATTTCTGCATTAACTTTAGAATGTTTTGCAAATTTTCTCCGAAGAGTCTCAGTTGGAGTAGACCTCTATTCGGATGAGTCTCGCTTCAATATGGGCTCTTCAGTATTTAATGTGTTGAATTCGAATGTGCAGAAAATGAGAATTGCAGGCCTCTGTCACGGAATCCACTTTCAAGCAGACATAGTCATCTTGCGTCTTGCATTGCTGAATTGAAGCTTGAAAAGAAGTAAATTGAAGAATTCACCACGTGGAGCCCACACACAAGCTATATGCAAATCAATCAAAGGAGGGGTCCACTCATCATGTCTGTTGAAGAGTCCTAACTACAGTAGAAGACTTTTCATAGGGCACACTGTTCAAACAGATCAAATGTCCTATATGGCAGGGTTCGCAGTAGTTGCAAATTTAAAATTATTAATGGATAATTCAAAGAGTACCATTCTGATTGGAACAAAAGAAGAATAGTTTGAATCATCCGCATCTGATGTCCTTTCGAAAATGAAAGTTGTGCAGAGATAGAATCCATTGCAAATCAAAATTAAAAAGTTAATCCCATTTTTCTTAGGACAACTCATCTTTAAATGGTCATAACTTTCAATCCAACTGTCGAATCGACGAAATTTACATACCGTTGGAAAGCTTATTCAGAGTAGATACTCGTGGAGCCCAAGAATGTGCAAATCAAAGCTATATTGACAAAGTTATGGGTCCGGATAATTTCATGTTCATTTTTAGACAAGATTATAATTAAATTCACACCGTTGATAATCAATTGCTACACATCCCTTGTGGGACCCCATTTGAAGATTAGCCAAGCCACCCGGAGGTTTCTAGAAGCTTCCACCTCATTCAAATTAAAAAACGATAAGAGATATACCTTATCAATGAAAATAAATTAAATCTGCAGAGAAGGTGTTCAGATTCAATATATCTGTAAGTGTTGACACCAAAAATGTCACTTTGCTTCTTCAACATCAAGAAGCCACACGAAGCTGCATCATGCTACAAAACAGGTAATGCTACTTCAAGCATCAGATCTTGTTAGAATCAAACAAAAACTGCAAGATCATTCAAGACAGCCAAAAGAGGGGTTCGCATGAAGTTTCGGGTCATTCCAACATTATTTGACCCAACTTCACTCCTCCGGCAGCTCAACAGGCGCTCTTGGCGGTGACGGCGTCGAAGACATCAAAACTTCGATCAAAGCCTACGGATGGCCTCAAAATACCTCCAAAGGGCTCCTTGTCAAATTTCAAGTCAAATCGACAACGTTTGACCCTCTATCAACCCTTGAGTAGTAAAATCAAGCCTCTCGGCGGCGAGAACCACCGGGACTATTACTCATCAAACGGAGCACATTGATGGCTTTAACATGATTCCAAAGGGCTGCACGTCAAATTTTAGGTCATTCTGACAACGTTTGACCCGACTTTGACGCTCCGAAACAAAATCGAGGCTACCGGCGGCGGAGCACCCCGGGACCATGACATCCGAAACGGAGCCAACAAATCGACTCAAAATGACTCCAATAGGCTCCCTGTCAAATTTCAAGTCAATCGGACATCGGTTGACAGCACATCAACGCGCGGTATCTTCATCGCTGTGAAATCAAGCCTACTGGCGACAGGACCCCACACGGCTTCAAAACTCAAACAAAAGCATATGGTTGGTCCTATCTATTGCTCAGGAGGCTTCACCTCAAATTTCAGGTCATTTCGACATTGTTTGACTTAGTTTCGACTCTTGACGGAAAATCGGCTACAAAGTCTTCGACTTTTCCAAAAAAATAGGAAACTTTGTGCTCCTATTTGTATGGCTCCTTGTCAAGTTTTCTTAACAAGAATCAGGCCAATAAATGAGGAGAAATGTCAAGAAAAATACAGGAGAAAAAAACATCGAAAAAGACCGAAAAACGACCGAGAAATGGTGACTGAAAGGGGAACAATCCCCATGGTCGCCGGTGACCCCAGCCGGATTTCCGGGTCGCCAGATTTGTCGCCGGGTGGCCTGTTTTTCGCACTTTCTGCGTTTCGAAAGTTCTAGCCCCTGTGGTTTTCTGAAAATCTGATTTTTTATGCTCGAAATTGACTGATCTTCACCAACATTTTGGATCATCCGTCAAGAGCATGAAATCATCATTGATCGCTTCAAGATCACCAACCGGCTGACCAAGAAAGTACACTTTCTGTCCGACCGATCGAGAAATCGAGAAATCGACAAGACATATGTCACTGGCCCACTGGTATCAACTAATTTCTGAAGTTGCATCGCCATCCGACATCAAACAACATGTGGATCCATCGGCGATCATCATAAGAAGAATTCTAAAAGACACGGTACGGCCCGCAACTCTTTAAATGCCCTGGCGACCACTTAATGTTGTTAATTGACCCCTTTTATGACAACTTAATGTGGTAATTAACCCATTATTTTGGACGGCCCAATAAAAACCAAGCAAATGGGAGTTACAAATCCAAGTAATCATGGCATTACAACCATGAAACTCCCCTCATCATGGAGATTTAGGGGGATTAAATGCCCATCATTCTCCACCGGCCAATCACAAGCCAAGAAAAGGAGTTACAAAATCAAGAATTAAAACTTGTAACTTCTCCCATCATGGAGCATCAATGCCATCAATTCCCTCATCATGGGTCATCAATCCCATAAATCACCCCATGGCTACCAAGAGCCTATAAAAAAGGGTAATTCGAAGAGATCCAGAGACGGACATATACACACGGATAGAGAGAGATAAGCAAACACAGAGAGAGAGATCCATACTTACAAGCAAGGAAGAAAAACTCTGAAGAAATCATGCTACTCTGTTGCTGAAACACCACAAGGTGATCGAAGTCCCTCAGGGGGCCACCCCCCCAAGGCCTCCTCTTTCCTTCTATCCAACATGGCCTAAACGTGGCTCTTCAACCCGTTTACTCGGATTTTCATTGGATATAGACCTCTCCCTGGTCTTTATCCTCTAAAAAACTGAGGTCTAAGCCAAGACAAAGAATCAAAGCATCAAGCGTTCTCATCTGAAGGACGATGGTGAAGTCCATACATGACTTGCGACTGTCGATTTGAACGAGCCCCCACAAAACTGCCTTTCACGGCAAACAAAATGAAATCGCCTCTCATAGTATTCAGAAATCATGTCTCTTTCTCAAAATATATGTGCAATGGAAAGTTAGAAAGAAGAATTGATTTCCTTTCAACTTGTGAAGGTGAATCTCTGGATCGCCACTTCAAATTCCAAGTAGAATAGAAAATCTGGCATACCCGTACAAAAAATGTTGATGACTCGCTTTTCCTCCTCCGCCATACTCTCGGCAGCCCCAGGGGTGGGAAGGAGAGGATGAAAGGTCGGAGCCCCCGTCAAGTTGGCATACCCGATGGGACTCGTTCATTTGAGAACACGATGCTTGAATTCTTAGGCTCCTTTCTAGTTGGTGGCCTATGTTGGATCTTGCATCAAAAAAAAAAAAAACACGAGATGAGATTTTTGGAAATTTCTATTTGAATTTGTTTCCACTTTTTCTCATTTCAAAAAGAAAAAACAAAGGAATTTGATTTCTTTTTTTTGGATTCAATTTTGAGAAACGTTGATCATCTCCTCTTTGAACTTGATAGCTCACTGAAATGTTCGTAACTATTGTTCTTATCGGGGAATGGACCATCTTTTCTCTTTGATGAGTCCGATAGGGATCTTTCAAAAAAAAAAAAAAAACTCTTAAAAAAAAATCTTTTCTTTTGGATTCAGATTTGAGAAACTTTGGTTTCTTCCTTTTCAGGTTTAGTGCTCGCAGAAATAATTGAGCCTTTATTCGGAGTGGAACACCATTCGCTCTCTTTGATGGGTCCATTAGAAATCTTAAAAAATAAAAAAAGAGTTCAAAACCCACTAAGGTTGCACCAATTGCGTTCTTTGACCAAAGTAGATCTAAGAAAAGCCTTATCCAGAGTGTGGAGGCAGCTAGACTGTTCGAGGCAAGGGTCTTTCATATGGGTTCATTAAGTAATCCTACCCTTACCTGGGGGCTGATCTATCTACTAAGGTTTCATAAGACCGAATTGGAAACCTATGTCTTCAACAAAAAAAAAAAAAAAACCCTTCAAAAAAAGTATCTTTAAAAAAAGCCCTTTAAAAAAAACTTTTGTCACATTTCAGTTTAGATTTGAGAAATCTTGGTTCTCTCCTTTTCGGATTTAGTGCTCGCAGAAATGTTTGAGCTTTTATTCGGATTGGAACACCATTTGCTCTCTTTGATGAATTCAATTCTGATAAAAAAAAAAACCTCTGTCATTTTGAATTCAGATTTGAGAAATCTTGGTTCTCTCCTTTTTCGGATTTAGTGCTCGAAGAAATGTTTGAACCTATGTTCGGATTGGAACACCACTTTCTCTCTTTGATGAATTCAATCTTGACCTTTCAAAAAAAACTTCCGTCACTTTTAGGTTCAGATTTAAGAAATTCTAGTTCCCTCCTTTTCGGACTAAGTGCTCGCAGAGATGTTTGAGCCGTGTTCGGATTGGAATACATTTTGCTCTCCTTTATGAATCCAATTATGACCTTTCAAAAAATCTCATTTGGTGTCCTTTCCAAGGATGCGATTTACAACATTTGTGCCTAGCGGTGCTAGTACGCCCTTCGGGTCTACTGTATTCGCGACCGACACATTTGTATCTCCAACCTTATATCAACTTACCTCGAGTGTGCCTTGTTTCTCGGTAATTTGAATTAAGGTTTACAATTACTTCTAGTAGTCACTAGAATGCTTGACCTGAGCCTGCCATACTTGCATTTAGAACAATTGTACCCTCTATGGCGTCTTGCCTCTTTCATCTTGCTTGGACTAGGCCATGTCCCCTCGAGCGATTTGAAAAGACAAAATCATAGCTATTTTCCATTTATGATCACCATATTCTTGTGATTACTAATGGATCCGGTCTTGTTTCAGAAGTTTTCCAAACTAACAATGGCAGCTTCATTGACCATCACTTTCGATGAGAACAAGTACCAACTCCTGCTTCAAGAAAAGCAAAACAAGCGCACTCACAAGCGCCCTAGTAGCTGCCGAAGCATCACCTCCCTTAGAAACTCTCAAACCGGGTCGACCTCTACTTCTCGGACCATCATCTTCGGGTCATTGGGACCATTCCCACTCCCCGCAGAAGAAATTGCACCTGCCAAGAAGCAGAAAACCGCCCCTGGACATGTCGCTGCTCCAACATCAGGGGCAACAATCAAAAAATCTGAAGCCCGTGGTAACCCCACGAAGCCTCAACCTGCAAAAAACCAAGTCTGCCCCAAGACCTGGTCCCCGAGACCTTCCCCAAAACAAATGAGGTCCCGGACATCTGTAAAGCTAGCGTACCTGGCCCCTCTCAAGGAGAACCTGTTCTACCCTCTCTCTCTCACATGAAAGAAGAGAAACCTACTCTCCACCAAACAAAAAAAAATCAACTCAGCGTGATCCGGCTTGCTCCTACAAACCCAAAATCAAGTCATGCATCACCAGGCCACCGCAAGAACCTGCTAAGGCCTACACTCCTGAGAGTTGACCCTTCATCTCAACAAGGGCCGAACTTGCAAAATTCAAAGCCTCACTCCAACAGGCAAAGGACCGCGTCCAAATCTTGTCCATGCCCAGCTTTAAAGAAGACAAGCTCGGCTGCTGCGCGCGAGGGACTACATCCTTCATTACCAGGGCATAGCCAGAGCTAACTAAAGCTCAAATTCATCGTATACGTCACCACACGACATATCGACAAAAGAGACTAGAGAAGGAAAGAACCCAGCATTCTACCCTTTAAGTCTCTAAAAAATGGGTCGAAAAAGAAATAACCGACCAAGTTGTTGCTGTCTATATGGTTGGCAAAACTGGATGATGCTAGAAATCAGCAATCAAAATTCATGTCAGACGACCAGTGACTCGTAGCGTCTCCCGAATGCGAAGGCATCAAGAGGATTCTCCTGCTCCTTCAAGCCAAGGACATTGGAGTAACCATTCCTCCAACTCTTCATCTAAATGAATGAGCTCCAGCTCAGTCACCAAGACGACATCCTCATTCGATTCTCAAAGGATGAACGTCCTGGTTACAAATACTGAGCAGCCCCTCCACCGCATGATGACGTAACAGCACGCATCCATCACTTGGAGCAAGGACAGCAGAGAATTGAGGCTCTGATGGAAAACCTCCTCCGCACTTTCCAGCGTCCACCAAACAATGAAACTCCTCCGAGTCATCAAGATGATGAGGAAAACAATGAGTCACATGCCCTTACTAAAAAGGACGTCGACGATATCCTCGCTAAAGCAAAAGAAGAGGATACACTGAAGGAACATGGGATCAAGCCACCATATCCCTTATGGATGGACTCGGTTCCTTTCCCTGCAAAATTCAAACAACTTACTCTCCAGACATAGACGGGGAAAGGTTCAGTCAGACAACACATCATCCACTTCAAGATCTTGACTGGAGCTATTGCAGATCAAGATGCCCCCAAGATCTGTCTCTTCGCAAGTACCCTAAAAGGTACAGCCTTCGGTTGGTACTCGACTCTGCCGGAGGACTCCATCCAAAACTGGGTCATGCTGGAGACACGCTTCCTGACCCACTTCAAAGGTGAAGATCACCCTGTTACTATGGCACAACTATGCAGCCTAAAACAAGGAGAGAATCAACATATGACTTCATTCACAAGTGGAAGGCAATGACGTACAAGTGCTTAGATCTACTGTCACAAGCATCGCTGGTCGACATCTGTCTTAACAACATGAGAGCAAGGATCCGCTCTATGATTATCGACAACAAATCAAAAAACTTGGGAGAACTCCTAGAAGCAGCGATGGAGGCTGAAATGGTGATCAAAGACCTCAATAGTTAGAAATCATTAAAGAAAGAGCAGACCGCCATTGCGACCTCCAAACCAAAGAAAAAGGAGGTTCTTAATGTGCAAACCAAGTCAGCTCCTCAGCAGCCAAAGAAAGCTGAAAACAAAACTGCAGGTAAGAAACCTGAACTCTCTGAAGCCTTCAAAGAACGAGTAGAGAAGAAATACCCGTTTGATGAAGATGTTGAAGAAATTTTTGAGGCTCTCGTAGAAAATGGTAAACTCACCTTACCTGAGCCCAAAAGACCGGGAGATGTTGGCAAAACCAATGATCCCCGGTATTGTCCATACCACCAGATGGTCTCGTATCCTCTCAATCAATGCTTTGTTGTGAGAGAGAATATCAACAAGATGTGGAAAAATGGAGTCATCACCTTCGACAAAAACTATGGGTCTACCTCCGTCAACATGGTATCATATGGACAAATTTCCAAGTCATCAAAGGAAAAGATCACTACTTCCTTCAAGGTGATAAAAATGACTCAGACGTCCCAAGAGTTGGTTCCTTATCCAACATCAGACGGACAACCCATATGGGTACATCCCGATCTCCTAGAAGATGAAAATTTGGAGATTGTCAAAACAAAGCCTACCGCTCAACAGCGAAGGCAAGCCAAGAGACAACTCCGCAAGCTCAAACAGTAGGAAAAAGCTCAATCAAAGCAAGAAGTCCCTGAAAAAGCAGAGACCTCGTCCACTTCTTCGCTGGGGGTAATAAAAGAATCAAAACTTCAAAGGTGGTAAGAAAATTCACCCTTGGTGATTTGATGCCACCTCATTACAGAAATGAAACTATGCAGGGGGCATCATACTCTTGCAACTCAGTAATTGGATTCTCCATGGATGGGTATGAGTCCAGTGATACTGCCAGTGATACCGATGAGTGGGAAGAATCCCTTGAAACTGGAGAATACCTCTCCGATGAGGAATGGATTCCCGAATCTCATCTTATGTCGGTAATCTGGTATGACCCATTACAGCCACAAGGATCCTGGTCTGATGATGAAGAAGACCAAGAAACTGTTCAAGAAAGTGTTGTTGATCCAGCGCAAGCAAGTGCTCCTGTGGAACCCAACATTGATGAACCACAAGGAGCAGATGACGAAGAAGATTTGGCCCATATGCCCGATCTCGATGAATATGCAAGAACCTTACAACGTCTTGCCATAGAGCGGGATCAGGATCGCATCGGTGAGCTTTGTCATAATCAAAATCCAGAACTGGAAATCTCGGAAAATTTACAGACATCTCCTCCGGTAACCTCGGAAAGTGAAGGAAACTGTTGGATTGATGATCCCCTTACATCTGAAGACGAATATGTCTACAATGTGGAAACTTCCTTACCAAATAGTTCCTGGGACATGTACTTTGACTGTGCAACCAGGACAAATGAAAAGGGAAAGCAAATATCGGGAATTGGCATCCTCTTTGTCAGTCCCGACAAATACATGATTCCACATGCTTTCTCGCTACTGAAACCATGTTCAAACAATGCAGCCGAGTACCAAACCTTGATTGTGGGATTGGAACTCGCCCACAAATCTCGCATCACCATGTTGGAAGCTTTTGGGAACTCACAACTGATCGTTAACCAGATGAATCAGAAATTTGAAGTCAGGAAGCCTGATCTGTGGCCATACTACAACAAGGCGCAATTGCTTCGACAAAAAATTGACAACTGTCACATCACCCACATCATCAGAGGTGAAAACATCCGTGCAGATGCCTTGGTTGGACTTGCTGCATCTATGGCGATACAAAAAGGGGAAAACATGCAAATCAGAGTGTGTCAAAGAAGGATTCTCCTTCCTCTTAATACACACCAAGCAGTTGTTGAATGCCACCAAGTGGTTGGAAGTCGGATGTCCATTCTCAAACTTCCGATCGGTGACTGGAGGGATCCGTTCATTGATTATATTATGTTTGGAATCCTACCTGAATATCCAAAAGAGCGGGTAAGCCTTCAAAGACGAGCCCCAAACTTTTATTTGGATATTCCTTCAAAAATGCTTTACAGAAAATCCTTCAACGGAGTACTTCTACGCTGCTTGTCACAACAAGAAGCTGAGGAAACTCTCAAAGAAGTACATGCTCGTCTTTGTAGAGCTCATCAGGTTGGTCCTAAGCTCTACAATCAAATAAAAAGGTTAGGTTATTATTGGCCTACCATGGTAGCAAACGCTATGCAATTTGCTAAACGCTGCCAACATTATCTGTCCACATGCTTTCATAATGGCTACATCCTACAACGATCTCATATCCTTTTGAAGCCTAGGGTATGGACATCATAGGTCCTATCTCTCCCTCATCAAGCAATGGTCATCGCTTCATCTTCGCCGCTACGGATTATTTCTCCAAGTGGTCAGAAGCATTTGTGTTCAGCGAAATGAAGACCTCATCGGTCCTTCAATTCTTCCGCACCAACATTATCTGTCACTTCAACATACCTAAAAGATTCATCCATGATGACGGACCACAATTTCAGGATCACAGATTCTACAGGTTCTGCTATAAGTACAAAATTCAAAGTTGTCCTTCAACTCCATACAATCCAGCGTCGAATGGACTAGCAGAAGCCTTCAACAAGACACTCTGCAAAACTCTCAAGAAAATGGTCGCTAGTCACAAAAGAGACTGTGGAGACAAACTACCTGAAGCTTTATGGGCTTATCGAACCACCGTTCAACGACCAACCCATAGCACACCATTCTCTTTGGTCTATTGATGCGAAGCTGTTGTCCATTTGGAAGTACAAATTCCTTCCTTAAGGGTATCTTTGCAAAATGACATGACGCAAAAAATCAATGTCAAGTTGAGACTCCAAGAACTGGATAACCTCGATGAAAGACGGCTCGAAGCTCTACAAAGCATTGAGCTGTACCAAGCACGTATGGCGGGATCTTTCGACAAGAAGGTCAGGCAACGCGCCTATAAAAAGGGTGACTTGGTTCTTGTAGTAAAAAGGCCAATGGTTTTCGCCCACAAATCCAAAGGCAAATTCGAACCAAAATGGGAGGGACCCTTTGTCATTGACAAAGTCTTCTCCAATGGCACATACGCTCTTCTAAACATGGAGGGCGACAGATGTACGCTGCCCATCAATGGAAAATTCTTGAAGCGGTACTACCTTTGAAGACTTATGGTACTGGGTTAGAGCAATGCCTGTACGGTCAAAGTCTATTTCTAGGTTCTTGCTCGTCAAACCCACTCCTTTTGGAATTTTCATCCTTATGTTGAAATTTCTAAAAACAAAACTCTCAAAACAATGCCCACTTTCATAGTTTCATTGTTAAAAATAAAATCCAAAAATCCAAGTTTTGGAACCTTTTCCTAACTTGACCAAATTTTCAATCCTTGAACCCAAAATTCATGGTTTGAAACAAAAATCAGAACTCAGGAATTTCCACCCTAGTCCACCCCAACTTTTACGACAAAAAACGGTTTTAAGTCAAAATTTATGACCCTCGTGTCTTTAAACAAAATGATTTTTTAGAAACCATAGGGAAGCGACGCTCAGTCGATACTCGCAAAACCCAAAAATCAGAAGGAAGCGAACCCCATTCGATATTTCCAAAATTTCAAAATCGCAAGGAAGAGACACCTTATCGATACTTGCAAAATTTCAAAAAAATCGTGGAGACGCAACATTCCAGTTGATATCCACAAACCCAAAATTCAAACAAAACCGAGGTCCAAGAAAAAAAAAACCTCAAATTTCAAAAATCGTGGGAAAGCGACATTCAGTCGATACTCGCAAAAGCAAAATTTTTGAAAAAGCAAGAAGCGACATCAAGTCGATACTTGCACCCCAATTCGCAAGGAAGTGACATCCAATCGATACTTGTACCCTAATTCACAAGGAAGCGACATCCAGTCGATACTTGCACCCCAATTCGTGAGGAGGCGACATTCGATTGATACTCGCAAACCGAATGAGCAAGGAGGCGACATTCCATCGATACTTGCAATACCATTCAATAGAAAGGCTATTTTTTAGTCGATACTTGCATTTTTGAAAACTAAAACTTGGCTTTTACGCCAAAAACAAAAATCGGCTTTTACGCCAAAAGCCAAAATTGGTTTCTACGCCAAAAACCAAAAATCGTCTTTTATGCCAAAAATCTTAAATTTGGCTTTCATGCCAACAAAACAAAACTTGGTTTTCAAAAGAATCTGGCTTTCACGCCAAAAATAAAAAATCGGTTCTCATGCCATCCCAAAATTTCGGCTTTCACGCCAACAAACAAAATCAGCTCGTACGCCACAAAACCTGGCTCTTATGCCAATAAAAAAAATGGCTTTCATGCCACTTCACAAAACCTGGCTCTTGTGCCAATTCAAAAATCGGCTCCTATGCCACAAAAACCGGGCTTTCATGCCACTTCAAAAAACCGGCTCTCATGCCAATTCAAAAAACCGACTTTCATGGCACTAAAAAAAAATTTGGCTCTCATGCCAATTCAAAAAATTGGCTCTCATGCCACTTAAAAAAACCGGCTCTCATGCCAATTCAAAAAATCGGCTTTCATGCCACTTCAAAGAGCCGACTTTCATGCCCTCTCAAAAACTCGGCTTTTATGCCATCTCCAAAACCTTGGCTTCCTTGCCACAAACAAATTTTGGCTCTTACGCCACAAAAATCCGGCTCTCATGCCATCTAAAAAAAAATCGGCTGTCATGCCATCTCCAAAACCTTGGCTTCCATGCCACAAATAAATTTTGGCTCTTACGCCACAAAATTCGGCTTCCATGCCATCTCAAAATCTAGCTTTCAAGCTATCAAAAACTGGGCTTTCGCCACAAAATCTGGCTTTCATGCCCAAAACAACCCTTCGACAAAACATTTCCATAAAATGATAACCTTTTGATCAAATTTCCAAACAAAAATTCTCATCCAACTTTTGCTTATTTTCATCAAAAAGAATTTGAGTAGAAAGTTTATGAAGTACCGAAAATGTTTTTTACATGGAGGTACCAAAAGTAAACAAGAAAAATAGTTTGTTACAAACATCTGGAACTTAGTCTAACATGGTATTCAACAAAAGATTTATCTCCTCAAGTAGACTCTTGGCTTTAGCCTCTAAAGCTTTTAGGCCACACTTCTTCAAAATCTTTCCATAAAATGCGGTAGAACGCCGCGACCCATCTGCAACATGGGGAAGCTCTTCCCAAAGAATCTGCTATTGTGCGTACTCTTGAGTCTTCCTCCGAAGATTACTTTCAGCCTCCTTGACTTGGCGAATCAGAGTCCTTTCTCTACCACGAGCTTCCACAATGGCGTCCCATTTTGTAGCAGCTTGTTCCTCCAATAGCTCAAGACGCTGCCTGGTCTCAACGACTTCCCTATCAACATGGCGCAGGTCTTCTGTTAGCTCAATGATAGCCAACTCGGTCACGTTCCTCTCCCGAACGAATTACTTCCAAGTCCGTGAGATCTCGTTCAGTTCAGACTTGACCTCGCCAGAAGGCTTAAAAACATCTCATTGAAGAAGTCACCACTCGGGAAGTTCTTGGTCTCATTCCACTTGTTCCCTAAAGCCATTATGACTTCATCAACGAAAGCCTTCGCACCTACAATGTCCAGACCGACCTCTTCGCTATCAGCAAGGATGTCTTGTACATGCTTAATCATGCCAAATTCAGCTTCCAAATGGCCAGAAGAAAGAGTTTCGACCCATGAGCTCAAAACGCTCTTCAACACTTTCTTTGCATACTTAAGAGATGGCCCGGATGAAGGCTCGCCCCTCTCCACTGGTCGACTGCCCGTGTCATGCCCTGTTAGAGGAGTGATCATCAGATTGTTTCCAATCGGAGGCACTGGCGATGGAATCTACTCGGAAGATTTCATCTCTGCTGCATTGAAACTGGAAGAAGAAGTCCCTACTTCTGGTTCAAATGCAAGCATCCCCTGCCCTGGCACTGAGAAAGATGGAGGAACTTCTCCTGTTGCTTCACAACCTGCCAGCGAAATAAAACAAAAAAGGTATGAATATGATCCTGTTGAAAAAAAAAATCATTATCGTCAGGGTTATTGCAACAAATACCTTCTTCGACGAACGACGGAATACTTTCTGCCTCCATGAGTTCATCCGAAGCATCGTCAAAGGTCGCAGCCATGGATGGCTCGAAATCGTCAGAATCCTGTGCCAAGTCAACTGACAAGAAAACAGGCAACATGTTAGCAAATGACAGTACAAAAAAAAAACAAAAAGAAAAGAAAATATGAAGAAGTCGTACCAGGTGAAGATTCTGGAATCACTCCAGAGTCCCTCGATTTTTCTTTAGATGTCGTAATCGGATCCGTCACTACTTCATTAGCCGGAACCTCAGGCATCACCAAATTATCATCTCCCACTAAAAAGGGGAGAGAAAGAAAACAAAAAATAAAAGAAACCTCAATAAAAGAAACGGAAAGGAAAGAGGAGGAATCCAAAATGCTTCACCATACTCAAAGGCGCTCCAACAACGCCTTGGGAGAAGCCCAACTGCAACGTAAAACGTGAGGGAACATACGGCTGGATATCAACATAAAGATGTCTACGGTACACCATCGTACCAACACGTATGTTGAAAAGCCACATCTTTTCTGCGTTTTTCAAAGAATAGTGTATTCCCGACCCCGCCCTGGTGGAATCACGGGAGACACCAAAATCAAAAGCCTTCTTCCGCAAACCTGGAGAAAACTTCACTGAAGATTGCCCAATCTCAACGTCCCTGAACCGTCGGATCCTCAAACGGGCAGACAAAAGAGATTCAGAAACGGTTGTCCTTCTAGCCAATCGAATCATAAAAGAATCATCATCTCGCGTAACCCCTAATCGATGGAAGACGAGATAGTGGTTTACGTACCACGAATAGAAAATATGGGCTGAAAATACCTTGTTCATAGGGAGCCCATGCCGAACAAGAAAAGCAGCAGCCTGCAGTTCGGTACACAGATAGGAGTAAAGAGCAGACAATAAAGCAAGCCGCTCTCCAAACACCATCCGACAAGCCGAAAAAATACAATGTGGCCTGATGTGCGTACCATCTCCTCCATAAAAAATATCCTCACTCAGCCAGTAAGTGAAGTAAACAGCGAGATCGCTCCGCAGCACAATTTCTGAGTAAATGGCATTTATGCTAGCGAAGAAGTCCTTCAAGTCTCCTCGCGTGACGAAAGTCTTCTTCAAACTTGGAGTCTTTGCTCTGGCCTCCCGGGTCGTGCTATCAAAAGACTCTTTACTGTCAAAGAAGTTGGGAAACAGGGAGCCAAAACTCCTCCAACTGTTGGACCTAACTTTCGAGCCCTCCCTCTCCTTCAAAAAATCATAGAAGGTGACGAGCTGAAAATACAAGAGCCTGAACTCCTCAGACTGCTCCTCAAGGACGCTGTCAATAAGCATAAACTCCTCATAAAATTTGCTGAGGATAGGCAGCTCGGTGATGGCGCTCAATTCCTTCAAAGTAAAACCTATCTCACCATTTGTGACAATGAAGGTGTTGGTTTGTGGAAGGAATGACTCCAGCATGGCCATGAAGGCTTCATCGGAGAAAACCACGGTTTGCCGAAAAGCACGAACCGCATCAAAAATCTCGGCCTCCTTCAAAAGGGCCCTGCCAACCTGCAAGATGTGATCAGTCCATGACTCCCAGCTTGAGTCAGCGCTGAAACGGCCACGAAGTCCAAAACGCTTCACCCAATTGCTGTCGTCGCCCTGAAAAATGCCAAGGCCCACCGGTCTCAAATCGACCGATGGATGATCAGAACCTTGGTAACCGCTGGCTGGCATCAACATGTCCATACGGACAGACGACTTCTCTGTATAACCGGAAAGGCCGCCAACAAAAACCCCGGTCTTGATCACATTAGTCCTCTTCACCCAGCTCGGAGGATCTTCCCTCTTGGGACATGTAGGAGAAAGACTCATGATCGAGATAGTGCGATCAAAGGTTGACCGGGTAGAAATAGTTCTCTCCTCACCATCTGCCGTGTAATAGAACTGAAAACATCTCCTTTGGTACGTCAAGTCGTTAGGGACTGCGTTACCAAAGAAAAGGTAGGCATGGGCACAATGCTCTGATCGTCCATGACCCTAGGACGGTTGCCTACCATAATCTTGTGAAGCTCCTCATCCTTGAGAGCGATCAATTGCTGTCTCATCTCATCATGGTTGAGGGAGTCACATTCTTCCAAGTTTCTCTCCACAAACTGGACCTTCTCCCAGGCTTGCTGTACAACCATATTAGGAGACCTGGTAGACCGACGAGGTGCATCAGTAACAGGCTCTTTGCCCTTGTTCGTTCTATAGGAACTACCTGCAAAGGATGGAAAAGAAAAATCAACCATTAAAATGACAGAATTTTGCTAAAAAGAATTTAGCGAAATTTTGGCATGATTCCAGGACAATTCTGAAGAAAAGGGAAACATCTTGAAAATGATAGGAAGCTTGAAGATGAGCTCAACACTGCTGCAAGCTCATAGTCAATGAAGCATCCTTAAAGAAGTTTTGAACTCAAACATTGTTGTGAGATCAAACCAATCTTATCAAATCTCCGCAAGCATGAAGAGAGGCTCAACATTACTGCGAGCTCCGAACTTCAAAAACTTGCAAAGCTCCTCAATATCCAATAAGATCAAGAAAGGGCTCAACATTGCTGCAAGCTCCAAATCCCAAAACTTGCAAAAGACTTCCAGGTATGCATCATCATGCCTCCTAATCAATTTACTAAAAATCATGCATCAAAGAAAAAATCATCATGCATTAGATGCTAGGAAAACCTTAACCAAAGTTTGACCAATTCCAACCCAACTTGGTCAAAACCAATCAAACTTTGTCCAAGTCAAAAATCATGTTGACTTGACCTAGAGACTCTAGCCTTCTATCTTAATGCATAAAACAAAAAAAAATGAATGAACATCTTGGATTGCATAAACCTCATTATCATGGTGAGCAAAAGAGAGAAAACAAAAAAAAGGAAGGAAAAAGAGAGAGAGAGAGAGAGAAATCTCTTAAAAAAAATTATATGGCCAGCAGGCCGTGGCCCACTGCCACGTGGCAGTACGGCCAGGTCCGTACAGCAAAAAAAAAGAAGAGACTTCTGTAAATAAAAAAAAAAAAACAACACGTTAAAAAAAAAGAAAAGAAAAACACGTGGAGAAAAAAAAGAAGAAAAAAAAGAAGAGAAAAGAAAAGAAAAGAAAGAAATTTCTACTTCTACATGGAGTTTCTTGTGAAGGAAGAAAAACTGACTTGAAGCCATGGATGGAGAAGAAGAAAGAGAACTTGAAGATTCTTGAAGAAGAAGAGGAGTTCTTGATCTTGGAGCACTCTTGAAGACTTTTGCAAAAAAGAAAGCAATAAGGGCAAGAGATCCAACCTCCTTTGTTGTTATAGAGGAGAGCAAACCAAAAGAGGAAACAAGGAGAAAACCAAGGAGGCAAGTACTAAAAATTAGCAACTTTCCCAAAAGAAAAGGGATTTAAGATATTCTCTCTTAAAGAGTGTTGACACCAAAAATGTCACTTTGCCTCTTCAAACATCAAGAAGCTACATGAAGTCGCTTCCTACTACAAACGGGCAATGCTGCTTCAAGCATCAGATCTTGTCAGAATCAAGCAAAAACTGTAAGATCCTCTAAGACAACCAAAAAAGGAGTTCACATGAAGTTTCAGGCCATTCCGACATCATTTGGCCTAACTTCACCCCTCCGGCAGCCAAACAGGCGCTCCTTGCGGCGTCAAAGACATCAAAACTTCAATCCGAGCCTACGGATGGTCTCAAAATACCTCCAAAAGGCTCCACGTCAAATTTCAGGTCATTCTGGCGACGTTTGACCCGACTTTGACGCTCTAAGAGAAAATCAAGCCCATCGACGACAAAAACCACCGGGACCATTACTCATCAAATGGAGCACATGGGTGGCTTCAACATGCTTTAAAAGGGCTGCACGTTAAATTTCAGGTCATTCCGACAACGTTTGACCCGACTTTGACGCTCCAAAAGAAAATCAAGGCTACCAGCGGCGGGCACCCCAGGACTATGACATCCAAATCGGAGCTAGTGGATCATCTCAAAATGACTCCAATAGTTTCCTTGTCAAATTTCAGGCCAATAGGACATCGGTTGACCACACTTCGAAGCGCGACATCTTCCTCGCAGCGAGATCAAGCCTAGCAGCGATGGGACCCCAAGTGGCTTCAAAACTCAAACCAAAGCCCATGGTTGGCTCTATCCACTGCTCATGAGGCTTCACGTCAAATTTTAGGTCATTCCGACGTTGTTTGACCTAGTTTCGACTCTTGACAAAAACAGCAACTCTACGCTGCAAAGTCTTCGGCTTTTCTAAAAAATAGGAAACTTTGTGCTCTGATTTGCAAGGCTTCTCGTCAGGTTTTCTTCAAGAGAATCAAGCCAAAAAATGAGGAAAATTTTCAAGAAAAATACAGGAGAAAAAAAGAAACAAAAAGCTCGAAAAAAGGGCGACAAAGCGGCAACTAAAGGGGAGAAATTCCCCCATGGTCGCCGGCGACCTTGGAAATCCGGGTCGCCGGATTTCCGCCAGAAGGCCCTTTTTCAGACTCTTTTCGCGTTTCGGGAGTTCCAGACCCTGTGATTTCCTGAAAATTTGATTTTTGATGCTCGGATACGACTGATCTTCGTCAACATCACTGATCCGCCGTTTAGAGCATGAAATCATCATCGATCGCTCCAAGATCGCCAACTGGCCAACCAAGAAGTGCACTTTCTGTTCGACCAATCGAGAAATCAACAAGATAGATGTCACCGGCCCGCTAGTATCAACCAATGTCTGAAGTTGCATGATCATCCGACATTGATCAACATGAAGATCCATCGTTGATCATCACAAGAATAATTCCAAAAGACGCGACACGGCCTGCGACTCTTCAAATTCCCGGCGACCACTTAATGTTGTTAATTGACCCAATTAAATGCGGTCATTAAGTCATTATTTTGGACGGCCCAATCAGAAGCAAGGAAATGGGAGTTACAAGTCAAAGCCATCATGGCATTAAACCTATGAAACTCCTCTCATCATGGAGATTAAAGGCGATTAAAAGCCCATTACTCTCCATCGGCTAATCAGATTCAGGGAAAAAGGAGTTACAAAATCAAGAATTAAAAACTTGTAACTCCTCCCATCATGGAGCTTTAAAGCCATCAAAGCTCATAAACACTCTTAAATGGCTACCAAAGGCCTATAAATAGGAGGTCATTCCAAGAAGAACGGATTCAGAAATCCATTCAGAAAAATTAGAGAGAATTAGGCAGGAAGATCATCCAGAAGCACTGCTACTCTGAAGAAACTCTGCTGTAATAAACACCAAAAGGCGATTGGAGTCCCTTGGGGGGCACTCCCCCCAAGAAAAAGCCTTCTCTTCTCCTATTCAACATGGCCAAGACGCGGCTCTTCAACCCGTCTCTTCATTTTTTTTATTGGGTATAGGACCTTCCCTTGGTCCTTATCCTCTAAAAAACTGAAGTCCAAGGTAAGCCAAAGAGCCAAAGCATCAAGCGTTTTCATCTGAAGGACGATGGCGAAGTCCATCCATGGCTTGTGACCATTGATCTGAACTGGTCCCCATAATCTCTTGAGAAGTTAGATTCATTTTCTTACTTTTCTACTGTACTTTGTATTTTCTTTAAGAGACAGAAAACTCACAATTCTACAAAGTTTTGAAAATGACATGAGGGAATTGGATTTTGGGTTTTGGATCTTGGGTTTTTCCTTTTGACCTTGTGAACCTAAGGGCTGTATGTGGTGCAATAGGTGGTCAAGAGGATTTTTTGGTTTTTTGACCTTGTGACCTAACAAGCTATATGTGGCAGGTTAGGGGGTCGGGGTTTGATATTTGATTTTGACCTTGTGACCCAACATCTGGAGATCCGGAGATCCACCCTCACAAGTAGAAAGGAAATCAATCATTTTACTAACTTTACATTGTACATATATTTTAGAAAAGAGACAAGGTTTTTAAAATGCCATGAGAGGCGATTTCATTTTGTTTGCCGTGAAAGGCGATTTTGTGCCATAGGAGGCGATTTGGGCCGTAGAAAGCTGATTTAAAAATCTCACCAATGAAGAAAGACAAGAAATGTGATTTTTTTGTCTCTTAAAGAAAATACAAAATACAACTGAAAAGTAAGAAAAGGGATCTAATTTCTCAGAAGATTGCGGGGACACGTTCAGATCGACGGTCGCAAGTCATGTATGGACTTCGCCATCGTCCTTCAGATGAGAACACTTGATGCTTTGATTCTTTTGGCTTGACTTGAACTTCTGTTTTTTAGAGGACAAGGACCAAAGGAAAGTCCTATATCTAATAAAAAAAATGAAGAGACGGGTTGAAAAGCCGCGTCTAGGCCATGTTGAATATGAGAAGAGGGGGGCTTTGCTCCCCCCAAGGGGCTTCAATCACCTTGAGGTGTTTGTTGTAGTAGAGTTTCTTCAGAGTAGCAGAGCTTCCGGGAATTCTGGACGATCTTTCAGGCTAATTTTTCTCTGATTTTTCTAATCCGTTCTTCTTGGAACGATCTCTTATTTATAGGCCTTTGGTAGCCATTAGGAGGATTTATGAGCTTTGATGGCTTTAAAGCTTCATGATGGGAGGAGTTACAAGTTTTATTTCTTGATTTTGTAAGTCCTTTTTCCTTGAATCTGATTGGCCGATGGAGAATGATGGGCTTTTAATCGCCTTTAATCTCCATGATGAGAGGAGTTTCATGGCTTTAATGCCATGATGGATTTGACTTGTAACTCTTGTTTCCTTGCTTCTGATTGGGCCGTCCAAAATAATGAGTTAATGGCCGCATTTAGTTGGGTCAATTAAAAGCATTAAGTGGTCGTCGGCGACCATGGAAATCCGGGTCGCTGGATTTGTCGCTGGGTGGCCCGTTTTCCGCCCTTTCCGCGTTTCGAGAGTTCCAACCCCTGTGGTTTTCTGAAAATCTGATTTTTTATGCTCGAAATCGACTGATCTACATCAACATTTTGGATCCGCCGTCAAGAGCATGTAATCGCCATTGATCGCTTCAAGATCACCAACCGGCTGACCAAGAAAGTACACTTTCTATCCGACCGATCGAGAAATCGACAAGACAGATGTCACCGGCCCGTTGGTATCAGCGAATGTCTGAAGTTGCGTCTCCATCCGACATCAAACAACATGTGGATCCATCAGCGATCATCACAAGAAGAATTCTAAAAGTCGCGGCACGGCCCGCAACTCTTCAAATGCCCTGACGACCACTTATTGATGTTAATTGACCCCTTTTAAGACAACTTAATGCGGTCATTAACCCATTATTTTGGACGGCCCAATCAAAATCAAGCAAATGGGAGTTAAAAATCCAAGTAATCATGGCATTAAAACAATGAAACTCTCCTCATCATGGAGATTAAGGGTGATTAAATGCCCATCATTCTCCACCGGCCAATCACAAGCCAAGAAAAAGGAGTTACAAAATCAAGAATTAAAACTTGTAACGCCTCCCATCATGGAGCATCAATTCCATCAATTCCCTCATCATGGGTTATCAATCCCATAAATCACCCCATGGCTACCAAGAGCCTATAAAAATGGGTAATTCCAAGAAATCCAGAGATGGACATATACACATGGATAGAGAGAGATACGCAGACACAGAGAGAGAGAGAGAGATCCATACTCACAAGCAAGGAAGAAAAACTCTGAAGGAATCCTGCTACTCTGTTGCTGAAACACCATAAGGTGATCGAAGTCCTTTGGGGGGCCACCCCCCATGGCCTCCTCTTTCTTTCTATCCAACATGGCTTAAACGTGGCTCTTCAGCCCGTTTACTCGGATTTTCATTGGATATAGGACCTCTCCTTGGTCTTTATCCTCTAAAAAACTGAGGTCCAATCCAAGCCAAAGAATCAAAGCATCAAGCGTTCTCATCTGAAGGACGAAGGTGAAGTCCATACATGATTTGCGATCGTTGATCTGAACGAGCCCCCACAATCTCCTGAGAAGTCAGATACATTTTCTTACTTTTCTGTTGTATTTTGTATTATTTGTAAAGAGACAAAAAACCACATTTCTTGTCTTTAATTATTGATGAGATTTGTAAATCGCCTTTCACGACACAAATCACCTTTCACGGCACAAACCGCCTTTTACGGCAAACAAAAATTGCCTTTCACGGCCAACAAAATGAAATCGCCTATCACGACATTAAAAAATTATGTCTCTTTCTCAAAATATATGTGCAATGGAAAGTTAGAAAGAAGAATTGATTTCCTTTCTACTTGTGAAGGTGAATCTCCAGATCACCACTTCAAATTCCAAGTAGAATAGAAAATCTGGCATACCCGTACAAAAAATGTTGATGACTCGCTTTTCCTCCTCCGCCATATTCCCGGCAGCACTAAGAGTGGGAAGGAGAGGACGAAAGGTCGGAGCCCCCATCAGTAAGATAATCGGATATATAAAAGGAAACGAAAGGTAGCATACGAGAGACACACTCCACCCCCTTGGACGTCCATAATTAGTCTCTCTTCTTTCCCTAATTAATAGAATTTAAGAGTTATTTTTTGGTATCTTGGGGCCTGTTCCAGAACTAGGTTAGAAGAGTGTGAGAGAAAATTGTAATTGTCATGAAGTTCTTAATGAAAATCACATCTTTTGCAATGGAGGAGTAGGTCCCTGGATCAGAATGTCAGATGAAGCTAAGTATATCTGATCGTTAATTTATGTGATATTTTTGTCTCTTGCATATTGATTATAATAATAAATCTTCCCTCTGTCATTGACAACCTATGTTATTCAATTTATTTATTTGAACAATGCTTTAATCATGTATGTTTTCTTAATAGATTATTTTTAGATTAAAATTCTTTGCTAATCTATCTTTGATTAATATGTGATATTTAGTTAAGTTCATAATTTCATTAGGTGAAGGAGATTTTTGCCTTAAATAAATTATGAGAAATTGTGCCCTTTGATAGACAAATTATCCGAATTAGAAACATTGATTTGTTTTTTATTTGAAGAATTTTGGGGACAAATTTATTTTATCTATTGCATAGATTGATGATGGGACTACTTAATGGAATCATGATATTCTGATCTACATTTTCTCATATTTTATTGCTGCATTCTAGATCTAGCATTTTCTCAATCTTATTATTATTTTTCTTTTCTTTATTCTCTTGTTATTATCATTGAAAAAAAAATCAGATTTTGAATTTTAACTTATTAGTGCTCCTTGTGGGATTCGACCTGTACTTGCCACTGTCTCAAAAGGACAGTTGTGAACTTGCAGTATTAAAAGATTGAATTTAAATTCATATCAGGCATATTGATGACTCTTTCTTTCTTATTTAATCTCTTGGAAATGTATGCATTTTACTTTGTTAAATCTTGCTTTATGTGTACAAATGTATTACATGGATGATTGTATTTCTTTTACTGAAACGAGAATGGATTTGACGGATTTTGATGCATTTGTGGGATGCTTTGACGGAGGTATGAGTGTGGTTTTGAGGTGGTTATAAGCTCATCTTTTATGTGAAGGAATGGTGACTCAAAGGGTTGCAAGATAAGGAAGGGAGGCAGCTCGAAATGCATCAGAAAATGTTTCTGACCAGGTGGCCCGAGCCAACCTTTTGGTCGTTCGAGCGAACCAGTCTAGTTCGCTCACGCGAACCCTTCCCACTCGACAAATTTCGGGTCCACTCGAGCCAACTGCACTACAGGTCTAGGTCCATGTTGGGAGCCTAAATGTGATGTTTTAAGGCCTAGGAGAGGTCTCTTTAAAGCCCTAATGCAATGTTGAGAACAAGAAAGAAATGTATGGAGTTTGATTTAGAAAGAAACTCCATAACGGAAATTTATTGAGGAATTTTGACTGGCTAATGTGCATTGGGGGCTTGGAATGTCTTCGATCTTCAGGAGTGCCAAGCCAAAACAATACTTGACATACGAGTGTCCTATACACAATGAATTCAATCTTGAAGCCTCAATATATGGTTCGAACTTTTATGAAAATCCATTTCTGTTCCCTTTTACTTGAATTACATATGTTCTTGCCTGTTTTCATGTGTCACTCCTATTTTGCCTTAAAACTATTGATACATGCACTTGATGTGCTCTGCCAGCCCCGTACATGAATGACCAGATTTTAATGTGAAGCATGTGCCTATGAACACCCGGTCCAGCCTGCTTGGGTGTTATACACCTATATAAATATATGTATATGTCCTGATTTCTTCTTGTGACCTATATGTAGGCAACACTAAGTTTGGACGACCTTGTCGGCATGATCCACTGACTTGGGGGTCCCCCTCTTGCTCCTGCCAGCTGCAGTATAGGTCCTGTCCTTCCTCGCTACTCGGTTCCGTGGCCGTCGTCTTGTCTGGCTGTATGTGTATATATATATTTATTTAGTTGGCTCTCGTCACTTCGCGTGTTTGAGATCAATGCCCCAAATGTGCTCTCATCACATTAGTGATAGAGGATTTATCTCTATGTAGTTGCCATCTTGCCAGTTTCCTATTCATTGGTACCTCTACATGTTTTATATTGCAAATGTGTTTTTGGATAAATGATGCTTCTTATTTCTTGAAAATCATTGTTTAAGCAGGTTTTAATTGTTTTTCCAAGGTGGCTTTTAAATTCATTATATTGTTTTATCTTTCCACCCACTTGCTAGACCGTCGTGTCTAGCCCACTCTTTTGGTACTCAGGTCTAGATGTCTTTGTCCTCGAAGAGGAGCTGAAGGAGGCGGCAGGAGAGCCGCAACATGTAGGAGAATGGCAGGGTGATGATGTTGTTTAGACATTTAGTCCAGCTTTGAGGTACGAAACATCTTTTAGGATAGTGATCGATACTTTTTGGGATTCTTTTGTTTGTACTGGCCTTTGTTGGTCTTTATTTTTGGGGAGTGATTAATTAACTGATATTTTGTATAAAGATTAACCTTACACTTGGAAATGCTTTATGATCATTGCTCACTCTAACATCATGACATATTTACTTGTGCTATCAGTCTTGTTATTATGGAATGAACTTACAAACTTGATTTACTACATGCTTCCTCATCCTGATTGAGAGTGACTTGTGTGTATATGATATCCTCATAGCAGAAACCTATGGGAAATCACGTACACGGATATTGTGTTCTTCTTAAATCCATGTATGTATTAAAGGAAATAAATAAATGCACATTGCAGCAGCTGATGGACCCGATTCTTCCATTCCTCCCCCATCTGTCCCCGTGGTCACCGAAAAGGCCGAATGGAGGGAAGAAGGGGACGAAAGGCGGGAATCAACATTTTTGTACGGGTATGCCAGATTTTCTATTCTACTTGAAATTTAGAAATAGTGATCCGGAGATCTACCTTCACAAGTAGAAAGGAAATCAATATGTTTTCTAACTTTCCATTGCACATATATTTAAGAAAAGAGACAAGGAATTTTTTTTATTGCAGTGAAATGCAATTTTGTTTGCCGTGAAAGGCAATTTTGCAAATCTCATCAATATGAAAGATAAGAATTGTGATTTTTTTGTCTATTAAAGAAAATACAAAATACAACAGAAAAGTAAGAAAAGGGATCTGACTTCCTAGGAGATTGCGTGGACTTGTTCAGATTGACGGTCGCAGGTCATGTATGGATTTCTCCATCGTCCTTAAGATGAGAACATGCGATGCTTCGATTCATTTGGCTTGGCTTGGACTTTAGTTTTTTTAGAGGATAAGGACCAAAGGAAGGTCGTATATCAGATAAAAAACAAAGAGATAGGCTGAAAAGCCACGTCTAGGCCATATTGAATAGGAGGAGAGAGGGCTTTGCCTTGGGGGGAGTGCCCCCCAAGGGACTTCAATCACCTTGTAGTGTTTGTTGCAGCAGAATTTCTTCAAAGAAGGAGAGCTTGTTTGTGCAGAGGTTTCTTCGAGAATTCTTCAACATTTTTCTTGGATTTTTCTGGCTGATTTTTCTGATCCGTTCTTCTTGGAATGCTCTCCTATTTATAGGCCTTTGGTAGCCATTTAGGAGGGTTTATGAGCGTTGATTGCTTTAAAGCTCCATGATGGGAGGAGTTACAAGTTTTTATTTCTTGATTTTGTAAGTCCTTTTTCCTTGAATCTGATTGGCCGATGGAGAATGATGGGCATTTAATCACCTTTAATCTCTATGATGAGAGGAGTTTCATGGCTTTAATGCCGTGATGGCTTTGGCTTGTAACTCTCATTCTCTTGAATCTGATTGTGCCGTCCAAAATAATAAGTTAATGACCGCATTTAGTTGGATCAATTAACAGCATTAAGTGGTCGCCGGGGATTTGAAGAGTCGCGTGCCGTGCGGCGTCTTTTGGAATTCTTCTTGCGATGATCGACGATGGATCTTCATGTTGATCGATGTCGGATGATCATGCAATTTCAGACATAGATTGCTAACAGCGGGCCAGTACCATCTGTCTTGTTGATTTCTCAATCGGTCCGACAGAAAGTGTACTTTCTTGGTCAGCCGGTTGGTGATCTTGGAGTGACCAATGACGATTTCATCCTCTTGACGGCGGATCCGAGATGTAGACGGAGATCGGTCGATTTTGAGCTTCAAAAATCAGATTTTTGGAAAACTATAGGGACTGGAATTCCCAAAATGCGAAAAGGATAGGAAAAAGGGGCTTCCGGCGGAAATCCGGACTTCCAGGACTTCCAAGGTCGCCGACTACCATGGGGTTTGGTCCCCTTTGGTCGCCTTTTCTTCGGCCGTTTTTCAAGCTTTTTCAGTCCTTTTCTCTCTTGTGTTTTTCTTGACATTTTTCCTCATTTTTTGGCTTGATTCTCCTGAAGAAAACCCGATGAGAAGTCGTACAAAACCGGAGCGTAAAGTTTCTAGTTTTTGGAAAAGTCGAAGACCTTGCCGGCTGCCGCGTAGAGTTGCCGATTTTCGATCAAGAGTCGAAACTAGGTCAAACGAAGTCGTAATGACCCAAAATTTGAGGTGAAGCCTCCTGAGCAGTAGATAGGACCGACCATGGGCTTTTGTTTGAGTTTTGAAGCCGTTTTGGGTCCCGTCACTGCTAGGCTTGATTTCGTTGCGAGAAAGATGTCGCGCTTTGATGTGCGGTCAACCGATGTCTGATTGACCTGAAATTTGACAGGGAACATATTGGAGTCATTTTGAGACGATTCATTGGCTCCGATTTGGGTGTTGTGGTCCCGGGGTGCTCCGCCGCCGGTAGCCCTGATTTTGTTTCGGAGCGTCAAAGCCAGGTTAAACGTTGTTGGAATGACCTGAAATTTGATATGCAGCCCTTTTGAAGCATGTTGAAGCCGCCCATGTGCTCCGTATGGCGAGTAATAGCCTCGATGGTTCTCGCTGCCGAGAGGGTTGATTTTACTGCTCAAGGGTTAATGGGGGGTCAAACGTTGTTGGTTTGACTTGAAATTTGACATGGAGCCCTTTGGATATATTTTGAGATCATCCATAGGCTCTGATCGAAGTTTTGATGTCTTCGACGTTGTTGCTACCAGGAGCGCATGCTCAGCTGCCGGAGGAGTGAAGTTGGGCCAAACGATATTAGAATGACTCGAAACTTCATGTGAACCCCTCTTTTGGCTGTCTTGAAGGATCTTGCAATTTTTGTTTGATTCTGACAAGATCTGATGCTTGAAGCAGCATTGTCTGTTTAGTAGTAGGATGCGGCTTCATGTAGCTTCTTGATGTTGAAGAGGCAAAGTGAGATTTTTTGTGTCAACAAATGCCCCTTCGAGGTACAACGATGAGTAACTTTTGGAGTCGATGTGCCTTGAAGAGAAACTTGAAGGTGAGCTTTTGATTTGACCAAGAGTCTTTGAGCATTTTTTTAATAGCCTTTTCAGTTTTTAAGGGGATTTTATGGCAGTGAGAGAGATCACGTACCATCTCAAGGAAAACTTTTGAAAATGACATGAGGGAGTTGGATTTGGGTTTTGGATTTTTGGGTTTTCCTTTTGACCTTATGAACCTAAGGGCTTTATGTGGCGCATCAGACGGTTAAGAAGGATTTTTTTTTTGTTTTTTTTACCTTGGGACCTAACATGCTGTATGTGGCAGGTTAGGGGGTCGGGGTTTGGTTTTTGGATTTTAACCTTGTAACCGAACAGGGTGTATGTGGCAAGTTGGGGGGTCAGGTTTGAATCTCAATTTCAAGATTTTGGCTCAATTTGGTATATGAGGTGGGATGGTTTGAAACTTTTGGAAGCTCATGAGGCTTGGATTTTTTTTTGTGTGGCCCAATCAACTGAAAAGAGGCATGGAACCATTTTGTATGCTCTTGGTAAGAGGAATTTTTGAAAGCAAGCCCCTTTTGGTGCCTAGGTGGTGAAACCTGGCTCATATGGGCTAGCCCATGGGACCTTAAGCTTTAAAGATGGCTTAGATCTCTCATGGTGTCATTTTGTAAAGAATATCTAAAAATATCTCATTTGGATAGATAATATCTAAAAATATCTTTACTTGGAGAGAATCTCTCAAATTTCCTTTCTTTTGGGAGAGATTTTCTCAAAGTATCTCTCTTTGGGAGAGAATATTTCTCATTCCCTTTCTTTTTGGAGAGAATTTCTCAAAGAATCTTCTCTTTGGGAGAGAATATCTCAAATCTCCTTTCTTTTAGGAAGGTTGCTAATTTTTAGCACTTACCTCCATTCTTTTCTCTTTGTTTCCTCTTTTGGTTTGCTCTCTTCTATAAAAGCAAGAGGAGATTGGATCTCTTGCTCTTATTGCTTTCTTTTTGCAAAAGTCTCCAAGAGTGCTCCAAGATCAAGCACTCTTCTTCTTCTTCAAGAATCTTCAAGTTCTTTATTCTTCACCATCCATGGCTTCAAGTAAGTTTTCTTCCTTCATAAGAAATTCCATGTAGAAGTAGAATTCCTTTTATTTTCTCATTTTCTTTCTTTCTTTTTTTCTTCTTCTTTTTCCACGTGTTTTCTTTTTTTTTTCACGTGCTACCTTTTTTTTGGCTTTTTTTTTGCAAGTTTTTTTTTTTGGACCTCGTCGTACTGCCACGTGGCAGTGGGCCATGGCCTGCTGGCCAAAAAAGATTTTTTTTAAGAGATTCCCCTCTGTTTTTTTTTTCTTTTTTTGCTAACCAAGGTAATGAGATTTATGCACCATGATAATGGGGTTTATGCATTCCAATATGTTCCTGCATATTTCTTTCTCTTGTTTTTCTTTTTTTTTTTTTTTTTTTTTATGCATCAAGATAGAAGGCTAGAATCTCTTGGTCAAGCCAACATGATTTTTGACTTGGACAAAGTTTGATTGGTTTTGACCAAGTTGGGTTGGAATTGGTCAAACTTTTGGTTAAAGTTTTCCTAGCATCTAATGCATCATGATTGTTTTGATGCATGATTTTTAGTAAATTGATTGGGAGCATGATGATGCATACCTGGAAATCTTTTGCAAGTTTTGGGATTTAGAACTCATAGCAATGTTGAGCCCTTTCCCGATCTTGCTGGATTTTGAGGAGCTTTGTAAGTTTTAGAGTTTGGAGCTAGTAGCGATGTTGAGCCGTTCTTCAAGCTTGCGGAGATTTGATGAGTTTGGTTTGATCTCACAGCAATGTTTGAGTTCAAACCTTCTTTGAGGATGCTTCATTGGCCATGAGCTTGCAGCGGTGTTGAGCTCATCTTCAACTTTCCTATCTTCTTCGGGATGTTTCCCTTTTCTTCGGAATTGTCTCGGAATCATGCCAAAATTTCACTAGAATTTTTCTTTAGCAAAATTCTGTCATTTTGATGGTTGATTTTTTTTCCATCCTTTGCAGGTAGTTCTTCTAGGACGAACAAGGGTAAGGGGCCTGTTACTGACGCAACCTCGTCGGTCTGCCAGATCTCCTAATGCGGCCGTTCAACAGGCCTGGGAGAAGGTCCAGTATGTTGAGAAGAACTTGGAAGAGTGTGACTCTCTCAACTGTGATGAGATGAGGCAGCGATTGATTGCCCTCAAGGATGAGGAGTTTTATAGGATTATGGTAAGCAATTGTCCTTGGGTCATGAACGATCAGAGCATTGTGCCCAAGCCTACCTTTTTCTTTGGTGATGCAGTCCCTGACGACTTGACATACCAAAGGAGATGTTTTCAGTTCTCTTACACGGCAGATGGTGAGGAGATAACTGTTTATACTCGGTCGACCTTTGATCTGTAAGACCCCGACCCGAGTGAATCCGATTAGTGCTAATTAAGTTGCGTGTTAGTGCTAAGCTTGATTAGTGTTTTTGGTTAAGTTGGGTTTGGAATAACTTTTGATATAGTTTTGGGGATTTTGATTTGCTTTGTGTTAGTAGGGCCCTTTGGGGGTTCCCTTTCATGACATTGCATATGTTTGAGGATTTATCGGAGGTTTTTACATACATGATGTTAATCCCGTTTTACTCGTTTTGATGATCCCTACAACTTTCATGTTGATCCCGTCCCCGTTTGAGATCCCGAAACCCGATTTCATAGCCTTGAGGGTAAAACAGTCATTGCACACCAAATCTGTACCCAAAACTTAATATTCTCGAAACCCGCGAAACATACACTTTTTGGAAACTAGATATTTCGACGAACATTTCTTCCTTCTTCGTCGAATTCATCCGAGGACCCAAGAGAGATGATTTCATCCAATGTAGCTCCTTTAGTTGTGGGACCCAACCCAACCCAACTCACTTGTTAACAAGGGAAGCCATTTCCCATTCATTTCATTCTTCATATTCCAGCACAAGAGGAGAGCCTAGGGTTTCCTTGCTTTTCTCTTCTCCTTCTTGCTTCTCCATCTCCAATCCACACCAAACTTGCATCAACCAAGAAATGGAGAACATCTTCTTCTTCCTCTTCACCATGGCTCCCTATTGATACCATTTGTGGAGAAAACCCTCCATTCCAAGACCTCCATTGAGCTTACTCTTTCCATTAGAGGACCTTAAAGGTAAGTAATCATCCCCATATCCTAGATTAGTGTTCCTCTAGCCCTTGAGAAGCTACATTTGCATTATTGTTGGTTCTTTCATCTTCATTCTTTGTGTAACCCATTTTAGGGTTGTTTTGGGGGTTTTTGATTGTAGCTTGGCTTTGAGCAATAGAAGTGAATAGAGGCTTGATTTCAGCTAGCTTGGACTTGAGGCAAGTGAATGATTGGATGTTTTTAAGTTTCAAATGGTTTGGTGAAGCATTTATGGATTTTTATGCTTTCATTGATTGCTTTTATTGATTTTTCATGGTTGAAATAAATGATCTTAATGCATCTTGATGGCCTCATTTAATGTCTTGGAATCATGTGTGTAGTCATCTTGTTTATAGTTATTTGTGGTTGTTGATGTGTTGGAAGGAAAGGAAAAAGGGAAGAAAAATCAGTGTCCCGGACCTGCTACACGCCCAGGTCCGATCGATCGGACGTGCAGGCCGATCGATCGGTCTGTCTTTAACTGAGAGGCTTTTTGAGCCAATCGATCGGCCGATCGATCGGACTCTGTGCATAACTGGGACAGAAATTTCGGACCTTGGCTACCCTCCTTGGACTCATTTGACCATATGTGAGGACATCTTGAGCTGATGCTCTTCACGGTTGGTTCGGAGGCATCGAAGTCCAATCTATTTCAATCTTGAACGGGATGGAACGACACGATACCTTCTTCATACCTAAATGCAAAGTCTATTTCCTTGGGTATCGCGAATTCAATTCCTTTCGGTGACTGAGTAGGTTGCTCGATGGTTCCGGGTTGACATCATACTTAGGATGGACCGTTTATAGTCTTGATTTTTCTATCATAGCATCTAGTACTATCCATAAGCTCATATTAAGTTTTAAAAATCGTAAAAGTGCATAAGGAGCCCGGAATGTCTTCAACTCAAGGAGTACCAAATCATTTCAATAATTGACGTACGGGACCCCTATTCACTTAAATAGATCTTGAAATCAATATTTTCCCGGAATTGTAATAGTTCATTTTATTTCTTCTTTTCCAAGATTTACTGTACATGATCTGTTTTCCCGAAAGCTTGATGGTTACACTAGTAACATTGACTTGTCCCGAAGAGTATTGCCCGATATGAAATGAAAGTTATACATTGAATATTCTTGCTCGTTCATTGATTTACTTGTACTTGATTTACTTGCATATGTATCGATGTGTTATTTAACCTATGTGTCGGCATCACTAAGCTTGGATACCTTGTCGGTTTGATCCACCGACTTGGAAATCCCTCTCCCGTCCCGCCAGCTGCAGTTTGGATCCCGATACCCGGTCATTACCGTGGTCCTGTCTCGATACCCGGTTCGCTATCGTGGTCCCGTCCCGTGTATTTATATTGTATATATGATTTGCGTTGTTTCTCCTCACCTTGTGTGACTGAGAACAACATCCCGTGATACTGTTGTCACTTTAGTGACAGAGGACTTAGCTTTATGTGATTGCCACCTTCTGAGTTCCCGATCCCTTGGTTACCTCATATGTCTTATCTTGTTTTTATGTTTTCTAGCAAATGATTTATCTATTTTGTGAGAGTTCTTGCTTAAACAGATTTCCTTACTTTTCGAGATATTTCATCTATTATATGTTGTTGTATCTTTTCACTCTCTTGCCAGACCGTCGTGTCTGATCCTTTGCTTTGGTACCCAGGTCCCGTTGCCGGTTTCCTTGAGGAGGAGCCGGAGGAGGCGGTAGGTGAGCCGCAACCTCTAGTTGAGTGGCGTGCTGACGATGTCATGTAGACATCGGGTTGCTACAAGAGGCGTAACATTTTGGGGAGAACTTATTAACCATTCTTTTGGGTTATTATTTTGTAATATTGGCCTTTGTTGGCCTCTAATTTTGGGAATGTAACTAAATGATATTTTGTCTAACTTTAAAAACTTTTGGCAAACATGCTATAGATCATTGCTCCTTCTGATACAGTTTTGATATTTGATGTTAATGCTTGCATGACTAGAGATAGTCTACTATTTGATTTGCTACATGCTTCCGCACTCAAAAGAAATATTCATGCAAGGTTGTGATATCCTCACCGCGGACACCTGTGGGAAATTAAATAAGTTGTATATTGTGGATGTAATCAATCCTCTTCAATCATTAGTCCCGATCCCGGATTGGGGATTTCCGGTCCGGGGTCGCGACGTGATCGGACTGTCTCGATCATGAGTCTTTCTCCAACGTGTCCCAAGAGGGAGGATCCTCCAAGCTGGGTGAAGAGGACCAATGTGATAAAGACCGGGGTTTTTGTTGGCGGCCCTTCTGGATATGCGGAGAAGTCGCCTATCCATACGAACATGTTGATGCCCTCTAGTGGCTACCAAGGTTCTGACCATCCGTCAGTCAATTTGAGACCGGTTGGCCTTGGCATTTTTCAGGGTGACTGCAGCAATTGGGTGAAGCCTTTCCGACTTTGTGGCCGTTTCAGTGCTGATTCGAGCTAGGAATCGTGGACTGATCACACCCTGCAGGTTGGTGGAACCATTTTGAAGGAGGCCGGGATCTTCGACACGGTTCGTGCTTTTCGAAAGACTGTGGTTTTCTTTAATGAGGCCTTCATGGCCATGCTAGAGTCATTCCTTCCACAAACCAACACCTTCATTGTGATGAACAGTGAGATTGGTTTTACTTTGAAGGAATTAAGCGTCATCACCGGGCTGCCTATCCTTGGCAAACTCTATGAGGAGTTTATGCCTATCGACAGCATCCTTTAGGAGCAGTCTGAGGAGTTTATGCTCTTATACTTTCAGCTCGTCGCCTTCTATGATTTTTTGAAAGAGAAAGAGGGCTCGAAAGTCCGGTGTAGCAGTTGGAAGAATTGTAGCTCCAACTTCTTTGACGGCGGAGAGTCTTCTGATGGTATGGCCTAAGATGGTCGGGCCAAGAACCCAGGTTTGAAGAAGATCTCCGTCATGCGAGATGACTTGAAGAAGTTCTTCAGAAGTACAAACGCCATTTATCCTGACATTGCACTGCGGAGAGATCTCATTATTTACCTCACTTATTGGTTGGGTGAGACTGTTCTCGGTGGAGGAGATGGAACACACATCAGGCCGGACTGTATTTTTTCGGCTTGTCAGATGGCATTTGGAGAACGCTTGCTTTGGTGCCAGCTCTTTACTCTTACTTGTGTACCGAACTGCAGGCTGCTGCCTTCTTGGTTCGGCTTGGGCTCCCTATGAACAGGGTATTTTCAACCCATATTTTTTATTCGTGGTATGTGTACCACTGTCTTGGCTTCCATCGATTGGGAGTTGCACAGGATGATGACCCTTTTATGATTTGATTGGTTGGAGGGGCAGCCGTTTCTGAATCTTTTTTGTCTGCCCGTTTGAGGATCCAACGGTTCAGGGATGTCGAGATTGGGCAGTCTTCAGTAAAGCTTTCTCCGGATTTGCGGAAGAAGGCTTTTGATTTTGGAGCCTCCTGCGATTCTACCAGGGCAGGGTCGGGAAGACATTACTCCTTGACCAATGCAGAAAAGGGGTGACATTTTAACATACGTGTTGATACAATGGTGTACCGTAGACATCTTTTTGTTGACATCCAGCCATATGTCCCCTCGCATTTTGCGCTGCAGTTGGGCTTCTCTCAGGGCGTTGTTGGAGCTCCTTCGAGCATGGTGAAGCGTTTTGGAGGTTTGCAGGATGGGAGGAATGCATGAGCCTCTTACAGTGCGGAGGACACTACCGCCATGATTTCTTATCCTGAGTTGCCCACTTTCCGGATTGCTGGCTTCACGAAATGGATTGTGGAAAGCTTTTCAATGTACCGGGGGCTTTCCAAGAAGGAGCTTGATGTCAAGTAATCTCCTGGGAAGGGTCTTAGCAGATCAGATGGAGTCCGGCGAGAGGAAGTTCTGGCTTTCCTTTTCGGAGAGAAACACAAGATCAACTTTCTTAGTTAGCAGGACATCATTAGATCAGGAGCTGTACAAGAGATACCTAGTGAAGTCTTGGAATAACTAGAAGAGGAGGAAGCCGAGATCGACGCTTGGATGCAAGCGGAACTAACGAAGGCTTCCATGGAGTCTACTGGGAAGAGCAGACCATCCGGTGAGGAATCAATCGAAGCTCCTGACTTTAACAATGGGGCGGGTACTTCAAGTAAATCAACCCATAGAAGCAAAAGGAAGAGAGGGCAGCGTTGTAATAAGAGACATCATGAAGACTCTCCTGATTTAGAAGTCCCTCTCACCACTGCTAAAGAGATGTCAGGGGATGTTGATGAGCCTCCAGAAAAGAGGAGTCGAGAAGAAGAGACCGTTGGTGAAGGTATGATTCTTCCTCTTTCTCTCTCCATTTCTTTCATTGAGATTTTTTTATTTGCATTTTCTTCCTTTTTCAGTGGAAGATGAGGACTTGGTGATTCCTGAGGTTCCAACCAATGAGGCAGTGACTGTTCCGATTGTGGCATCTGAAGAAGAACCGAGGGACGCTGGAGTGATTCCAGAATCTTCAACGGGTATGACTTCTTTGTATTTTCTTTCTTTTTTTTGTTTGTGTTGTCATATGCTAACATGTTGCTTGTTTTCTTGTCAGCTGACTTGTCACAAGATTCCGACGATTTCGAGCCATCCAGGGATACAGCTTTTGACGATGCTTCAGATGAACTCATGGAGGTAGAAAGTATTCCGCTGATCGTCGAAGAAGGTATTTGTAGCAATAACTCTAATGATAATGATTTTTTCAATATGATCATATTCATACCTTTTTTGTTTTGTTTTGCTGGCAGATTGTGAGGTAGCAGAAGAAGTTCCTCCGTCTTTCTCAGTGCCAGAGCCGGGGATGCCTGCAGTTGGTCTGGACGTAGGGACTCCTTCTTCCAGTTTCAATGCGGTAGAGATGAAATCTTTTGAGCAGATTCCTTCGCCAGTGTCTCCGATTAGAAAGAGTTTGATGATCACTCCTCCAATAGGAGATGACATGGGTAGTCGACCAATGGAGAGGGGCGAGTCTTCATCCGGGCCATCTCTTGAGTACGCGAAGAAAGTGTTGAAGGGAGTTTTGAGCTCATGGGTCAAAACTCTTTCTTCTGGCCATTTAAAAGCCGACTTTGACATGATTAAGCATGTACAGGACATCCTTGCTGATAGTGAAGAGGTCGGTCTGGGCATTGCAGGTGCGAAGGCTTTTGTTGATGAAGTCATAGCTCGAGGTAACAAGTGGAATGAGACCAAGAACTTCCCAAGTGGTGACTTCTTCAATGAGATGTTTTTGAAGCCTTCTTGCGAGGTCAAGTCTGAACTGAACGAGATCTCACGGACTCAGAAGCAATTTGTTCGGGAGAGGAACGTCTCCGAGTTGGCTATCATTGAGCTAACAGAAGATCTATGCTGTGTTGATAGAGAGGTCGTTGAGACCAGGCATCGCCTTGAGCTATTGGAGGAACAAGCTACTGCAAAATGGGCCGCCATTGTGGATGCTCGTACTAGAGAAGGGACTCTGATTCGCCAAGTCGAGAAGGTTGAGAGCAATCTCTGGAGGAAGACTCAAGAGTATGAGCAATGACAGATTTTTTGGGAAGAGCTTCCCTGTGCTGTAGATGGATCACGACATTCTACTGCATTTTATGGGAAGATTTTGAAAAAGTGTGGCTTAGAAGCTTTAGAGGCTATGGCCAAGAGTCTACTTGAGGAGTTGAGTCTTTGGTTAAAGACCATGTGAGACTGAGCTCCTAATTCTTGTAACAAACCTTTTTCTTCTTTTTTTGGTACTCGTGTATACACACATATATATATTTTGGTACTCTTTCTCTTGTAGTGCTTGTGGATAGTTTTTTGTAGCACTTCTCTTCTTTTGTATTCCCTTTTTTTCACTCAAACTCTTTTGTGATAAATTCAAGCAATAGTTAAATGGGAATGTTTGTTTGGAAGTTCGATCAAAAGTTTGTCATTTTGTGAAAAACCTTTTATCAAATGGTTGTTTTGGCGTGAAAGCCGAATTTTGAGATGACATGGAAGCCAAAACTTGGGTCGGCATGGAGTCGGAATTTTGTGGCGTAAATGCCAAAATTTGGAATGGCATGGAAGCCGGTTTTGTTTGTGGCAAGGGAGCCAAAATTTTGTTTGTGGCATTGATAGCAGGGATTTGTTTTTGGCATGGAAGCCGTAATTTGTTTCTAGCATTGATAGCCGGGTTTGTGGCATTGATAGCCAATTTTGTGGCATTTATAGTCGATTTTGTGGCTTTTATAGCCAATTTTTGTGGCATTGATAGCCGATTTTTGTGGCATTTATAGCCGAGTTGTTGTGGCGTTTATAGCCAGTTTTTGTGGCATTTATAGTAGACTTTGTGGCATTTATAGCCGAGTTTTTTGTGGCGTTTATAGCCGATTTTTGGCATGAGAGCTGATTTTTTTTAAAATCGAGTTTTGTTTTGTTGGCATGAATCCAAATTTTGAATTGGCATGAGAGCCAGGTTTTGTGGCATTTATAGTTGATTTTGTGGCGTTGATTGCCGTTTTTTGGCATGAGAGGCGGTTTTTTTGGTTTTCAAAAATGCAAGTATTGACTAAAAGTCGCCTCCCTACTGAATGGTCTTGCAAATATTGATGGAATGTCGCTTCCTTGCTCATTCGGTTGCAAGTATCGATGGAATGTCGCCTCCTCGCGGATTTAGGTGCAAGTATCGACTAAGCGTAACTTCCTTTCTTTTCAAAAAAATGTTTTGCGGGTATTGACTTGACGTCGTTTCCCCACGATTTTTGAAATTTGCGGTTTTCTCGAACCTTTGAAATTTGGGTTGTGGATATCAACTGAAACGTTGCGTCTCCACGATTTTTGGGTTTTGGAAGTATCGAATGGGGTTCGCATCCTTCCGATCTTTTTGGTTTTTGCGAGTTTCGACTAAGCGTCGCTTCCCCGCAGGTTTTTGAAAAACCATTTTTGTTTAAAGACACGAGGGTCATAAATCTTGACCTAAAACCATTTTGGTGGTAAAAGGCAAGGTGGATTAGGGTGGAAATCCCTGAGTCCTAATTTTTGTTTCAAACCATGAATTTTGAGTTCAAGGGTCGAAAACTTGGTCAAGTTAGGAAAATGTTTCAAAACTTGGAATTTTTTTTTTTGAACAATGAAACTATGAAAGTACGCATTGTTTTGAATTTTTAGAAATCTCAACATAATGATGAAAAAATCTAAAAGAAACGGGTTTGACGAGCGAGTACCTGAGAATAAGCTTTTGGCCATGCAAGCATTGCTCTGACCCAGTGGCGTAAGTCCTCAAGGGTAGTATCGCTTCAGGAAGTTGCCGTTGATGGGCAGCATACATTTATCGCCCTCCATGTTTAGAAGTGCGTATGCGCCGTTGGAGAAGACTTTCTCAATGACGAAGGGTCCCTCCCATTTTGGTTCGAGTTTGCCTTTGGATTTGTGGGCAAAAATCATTGGCCTTTTTACTACAAGAACCAAGTCATCCATTTTATAGGCGCGTTGCCTGACCTTCTTGTCGAAAGATTCTGCTATGCGTGCTTGGTACAGCTCAATGCTTTGTAAGGCTTCGAGTCGTCTTTCATCGAGATTGTCCAGTTCTTGGATTCTCAATTTGACATTACTTTCTTACCTCATGTCATTTTGCAAAGATACCATTAAGGAAGGAACTTGTACTTCCAAAGGGACAATAACTTTGCATCCATAGACCAAAGAGAAAGGTGTGCTATGGGTTGGTCCTCGAACGGTGGTTCGGTAAGCCCACAAAGCTTCAGAAAGTTTGTTGCTCCAGTCTCTTTTATGACTAGAGATTATTTTCTTGAGAATTTTACAGAGTGTCTTGTTGAAGGCTTTTGCTAGTCCGTTCGCTGCCGGATTGTACAGAGTCGAAGGACAACTTTGGATTTTGTATTTGTCACAAAACCTGTAGAATCTGTGATCCCGGAATTGCGGTCTGTTATCATGGAGGAATCTTTTAGGTATGCCAAAGCAACAAATAATGTTGGTACGCAAGAATTGAAGGACTGATGAGGTCTTCATTCCGCTGAGTGCAAATGCTTTTGGCCACTTGGAGAAATAGTCCGTAGCGGCGTAGATGAAGCGATGACCTTTGCTTCACAGGAAAGAGATAGGACCTACGATGTCCATACCCTAAGCTTCGAAAGGCCATGAGATTGCTGTAGGGTGTGTAAGTCCATGGGGATCCGAACCCTAGAGGGGGGGGTGAATAGGGTGTGCTACAACTATGACCAATTTTAACAATTTTAACTTCTTTAAAACAAACTAGTCACATGTGATGATTTATCATACAAGATGCGGAAGCTAACAAAATAATCACCACAAAGCAAACACCATCACACAAGTATTTATAGTGGTTCGGCCTCAATGCCTACATCCACTACCGGCTTGTGAATCAACACCCCACCGGATTTCCACTATTTATGCTTTTCAATAGGCTAAGCAATAACCTTTACAATATGCTTTCCAAGGCTAAGCAATAACCTTTACATTGATGTTTTTCAAGGCTTAACATCAACCTATACACTATGCTTTTATAGGCTAAGCAATAACCTCTTCAACCACATGGTTGGTTATCTCACTAAGTTGTGTCTTTAATACACTAGATGGAGATTCATTTTAGCTCATTACATTTGCCTCTAAAATAGGCGGATATGGAAGTGAATAACAACTACACACACACACTATGAATGCAAAGATGAAGGTACATGAGGTGTGTGTGTGATGTCCTCAATCATTTTTAAAATGAAAGCTCATAAATGTAAGCCTAAGGCTTTTGAAAGTTTTAGCTCAAAAACATTTATGATTGAGGGTAGAATGCAATCACATGTTAAAAGTAACAACTTGTTAATGATATCAAAGTTACACAAGTTGTATGAAATGGATTAGCTCTAAACATGTGATGCATAGGGATGTCAATCAAATCAACATGAAGCTCAAAACATAAAAATAGATTTGATTGAAAAGAGGGGACAAATCATATGTAATTATAAGGACAACTTGAAAATGATTTACCAATCAAAGTAAGGCAAGTTGTGAAACTTTAAAACAATAATACACATATGATTTGTAATGATGTTGGATCCAAAACATAAGATACATTTGAGAGAGATTTTCTTATGATGGAAAAACAACAACCAATGATTCAACAAAGTATATGAATCATGTTACATATTTCATTAACATGATCTACTTAGATTTACCAAAGATAAAGTACTACTTTGATGAATCAATGGTGATGTATCCAAAACAATAGATCTATTCAAAATATAACACATGCTAAGGATACAACACATCATAGGTTAACATGTTACTAAGATTTACCAATGATAAAACAAAACATGAAAACATATGATTTGTAAAGAAGTTGAATCCAAAACATAAGTTAGTTTTGAAAGAGATGTTCTTATGATGGAAAACAACAACCAAAGATTCAACCAAGTATATGGATCATGTTACATATGATTTCAAAGATTTTTCTATTAACATGATCTACTTAGATTTACCAAAGTTAAGTACTACTTGGATTGAATCATATGGTGTTGTATCCAAAACAATAAATCAACTCAAAACATAACACATGTTAAGGACACAACACAAACATAGTTTAACATGCTAGAAATGATTTACCAAAAATAAAACAAAAGCATGAAAACATATGATTAAGGAAGGAAGAGCCTACTTGGTGGTTTAACTTCATTAATCCAAGCTTTAGCTTTCCTAATCATCCCCTTCATCCCTTGGTTCTTTTCCCTTTTGATATGCCTCAAATCCTCTCAAGGAGGGGTTAAAAATTCCCAACTTTTGGCAAGGGAAAGAACTCATATTTATAGCAAAAAGTTGCCAACGGCTAGTCCTCGGTCGACCGGCAAACAGGTCTCGGTCGACCGGGATCACACAACGGTCGGATTTCTGACCGTTGGTGCGCCAGGCCAAATTTTTGCCTTGCAGTGTTCCCGGTCGACCGGGACCTCTGCGCCGGTCGACCGGCGACACTGCTGGGCCACCCCCTTTTTTTGCAAAAATTCAACTTTTCACATTTTAAAGGTATTTCTTTGGGGGACCTTTTGGCCACTAAATCAAGCTTGGAAAACATGTTTTAAAGATTCTAATGATTTTTAAAACATGACATAAAAAGCCTAAAAAGTTTATGAAAACTTTAAAACCATAGGCTAGCTTGATTTCTAAAACTTTTTCCAAAAACTAATGCATCCAAGTTTTAAAAACAAATCATGCATAAATAGAAACTTTTACTAATCTTAAAACCAATGCATGAATAAATCAAGATTTCAAGTTTATATAAAACAATGCATAAGTGAGTAAATCAAATGATGCTTGAATGATTATGCATCCATCAAATTGCAATCTACAAAAACCCTAACAGGGTGTAGCCATTCTGGAGGCATATGAATACAGTCTCCATGAACTTGGCATTGTTGGCAGCGTTTAGCAAATTGCATAGTGTCTGCTACCATGGTAGGCCAATAAGAACCTAACCTTTTTATCTGATCGTAGAGCTTAGGACCGGCCTGATGAGCTCCACAAAGACCAGCATGAACTTCTTTGAGTGTTTCCTCGGCCTCTTGATGTGACAAGCAATGCAGAAGTACTCCGTCGAAGGATTTTCTATAAAGGATTTTTGAAGGTATATCCAAATGAGAGTTTGGGGTTCGTCTTTGAATGCTTTCTCGTTCTTTTGGATCTTCAGAGAGGATTCCGAACATGGTGTAATCAATGAACGAATCTCTCTAGTCGCCGATTGGAGGTTTGAGGATGGAGATCCGACTTCCACCCAATTGGTGGCATTCAGCAACTGTTTGGTGTGTGTTAAGAGGGGGGAGGGGGGGTATCCTTCTTTCATACACTATAATTTTCATGTTTTCCCCTTCTTGGATCGCCATGGATGCGGCAAGTCCGGCCAAGGCATCTGCACGGATGTTTTCACCTCTGAAGATGTGGGTGATGTGACAGATGTCAAACCTTTGGCGAAGTGATTGTGCCTTGTTGTAGTAAGGCAACAGATCAGGCTTCCTGACTTCGAATTTTTGGTTCATTTAGTTGACGACCAGTTGAGAGTCTCCAAAGACTTCCAGCATGGTGATGCCGGATTCGAGGGCTAGTTCCAGTCCTACAATTAGAGCTTGGTATTCGGCTGCATTGTTTGAGCATGGTTCCAGTAGCGAGAAAGCATGTGGAATCATGCATTTGTCGGGGCTAACAAAGAGGATGCCAACTCCTGAGATTAGCTTTCTTTTTTCATTTGTCCTGGTTGCACCGTCAAAGTAAATGTCCCAGGAAGCATTTGGTGAGAAAGTCTCCACGTTATAGACATGTTCGTCTGGGATATCATCTCTGAGTGGGGAATCTTTAGGAAACGGATGCTCTGCGAGGAAATCTGCTAGGGCTTGGCCTTTGATTGCCTTTTGTGGTACATACCTGATATCAAATTGTGATAGGAGGATGGACCATTTTGCTAGTCGGACATTGAGAGAACTTGCTTTTGTGATAAGGACCTTTAAGAGGTTGATCCTCGAAATCAGGTAGACTCTGTTCAAAAGAAGGTAGTGACGTAGCTTTTGTACGGCAAACATCACTGCAAGGCATTCTTTCTCAACTGGAGAGCAGCGATGCTCCGCAACTACCAGCATACGGCTGAGGTAGTATAGAGGCACTTCTTTTCCTTCGTCATTCTTTTGCGCAAGCAGAGCGCCCATAGAATGGTCAAGAGCTCTTATGTACAAGATGAATGGTTTTCCAGTGGTAGGGGCAGCCAGCACTGGAGGTTTGGTCAGGTATGACTTGATATGTTGAAATGCTGCTTCACATTCAGTATCCCAAACAATGTTCACACCTTTCTTCATCAATCGAGAGAAAGCACGGCATTACCCAGAGAGATTGGAGATGAACAGTCTGATGTATGCCAATCTTCCTTGAAGTCCTTTCAGTTCTCTTAAGGTTCTTGGAGAAGGCATTCCTAGAATAGCCTTGACTTTGATGGGGTCAAGTTTTATTCCAGCTTTCCGAACTAAGAATCCGAGGAACTTACCCGACGAGACGCCGAAGAAGCATTTTAGGGGATTCATTTGCAGTTTGTGTTTACGAAGTTGGATGAAGACTTCTCGAAGGTCTTTGAGATGGTCTTCTTTTCTTCTGCTTTTGACGGCGAGGTCATCAACGTAACATTCGACCGTCTTGTGTTGCATATCTTAGAATATCTTCATCATAGCCCTCTGATATGTGGCACCAACGTTTTTCAGACCAAATGGCATGACAGTGTAGCAATACACGCTAAATGGGGTTCCAAATGATGTGTGTTTTTCATCTTCAGGATGCTTCTTTATTTGATTGTAGCCAGACAATCCATCCATGAATGTCATTCGCTCAAACCCACAGGTGTTGTCAATCATCACCTCTGGTATGGGGAGCGGGAACTGATCTTTAGGGCAAGCGCCATTTAGGTCTTTATAATCGATGCAGACCCTGATCTGCCCATTTTTCTTTATCACTGGGTCAATGTTGGCCAACCATTCAGGATACTGTTCCTCATGGATGAAGCCGACACTTTTGAGTTTTTGAACTTCTTGTTCAATTTTGTCCATCACATCCGGACAAAATCTTCTTTGGCCTTGTTTGACAAGCTTGATATCTTTTTGCAGATTGAGTTTGTGGACTGCTATCTTGGGGTCTGAGCCAGGCATTTCAGCATAAGACCATGCAAAACAATCAACGAACTCACGAAAAAAAGAGATATACTCAGGTAACTCATCATCCTTTATATTCTTGCTTATGAATACAGGACGTGGGTCATCTGGTGTTCCCAGGTCTATCTTTTGAACATGGTCTTCTGTTGGAAGGTTCGAAAGTGGTTCCTCCACAATATTTTCGAAGGCTTCCAACTCAACGAACTCTTCTGGAGTTTTAAGGATATTTTCAGACCAAGGCTTTGTTTTTGGCCATGGGTCTTCAGAATCGGTGATCTTCTCAAGGCTTGCTATGTGATGGTCCCAATCGCCTGTTGAAATTGGGTCGAAGTAAGGTACTTCTTTTGGAGATGATGACTTTTCTGGGTAAGAACGCCACATGTTTGTATCACCAGATAATTCCTCTTCATCATCAGAGAAATCGTACCAATTGGTAGAGCTTCCTGGATCCTTGATGGGTGATTCTTCAAAGAGATATCCAGGGAGATCGATGTCTTGAAGGACATGAGATGTTGAGGCTTGGTCAGCAAATCTACTCCTCAGCATTTGTATCAACTGTCTCATGAGAGTGTCGGGATCATACCCCAACCCATGTGAAGATTTTTCTACATGACCGTAGAGTCTCCAATCTTCCAGTTGACTTTTGGTTAAGGTGGGCTCCAGTGGTGTGAGAATACCGCGACCTTGCCCTAGACCGACTGGGTTTTGAGTGTCATAACTCATTTTCTTCATAATAGCTTGTGCCATAGGACTATATAGAAATAGTAGAGGCATACCTTCGTTTTGGAAAGGTTCAATCATGGAATTTGATAAATAAGCTTCTGATCTGTGGAAGAAGATTGGTTTCTCTTCTGCTAGGGTTGCCAGAACAACGAAGGGAGAAGACGTAGGATCTTCTACGTCAACAGGTGTTTCTATTGGAGGTAGAGCAGGCTGAACTTGCTGAGTGTCAGCTTGGCTTGATGGTGTGTCGTCTTTTGGCTCTGACTTTGAATCCGTGTCTTGCACGATAGACACTAAATAGACAACAAGTTTGTCTCTAGACTTTTGCTTTGTCTTCTTTGCATTGGTTCTGATGACCAAAGGCTTTGAAGATTTAAGGGAGACAACGAAGGGAGATGGATTTCTCTCTTCGAATTTGCCAGAAGGTTTGTTTTCTCCCAATGATTGTTGAGGAGCTTTGCCGTTCTCTTTCTGGAGATTTTCGCCAAAGGGTGTCATTTCTTCCTCCTTTTCTTCTTTTTCATCTTTGTACATCTGAGCATCTGCAAAATCGACTTCTTTACCTTTGAAGGGCTTTTTTCTGCAAATACTCGATGTATCGAGCCGTCGTTGCCGACGAACTTGATGTATTGATGTAGAGTTGAAGGGACGACACCATTATCGTGTATCCAGGGGCGTCCAAGAAGGATGTTGTAGCATGAAGGAGTTCTTATTGCATACACAGTGACTTTAGAGATAAGATCACCAATTTGCAACTTGAACCTGATTTTGCTGATAGGCCTTTGAGCGCTCCCATCATATCCAAAGATGGATACAGATGTGTGACTCAGTTTGCTAGGTGGAATGCCCAGCTCTTCGAGTGCCGAAGTAGAGATGAGGTTGAGTACGGAACTTGGGTCGATCTGGGCTCTGTGTATTGGCATCTTTTAGACATACCCTGTGAAGTACAAGGGTCGGTTGTGCTTCGTCTCGCCTAGCAGGAGGTCATCCTTACCGAAGGCGATTGTTGCACTTGTTGCTTTGTGAACCGAGAGGCATTCAATGCCTGATCCCTCGGTTTTCTTCTTCTCTCCCTTTGAGGAAGTATTTGATTTTTTGACCCTATAGTCCATTTCAATTTGTAGGACTTGTGGGGCTTGTTTGCCGACATTAGCGTTCAGTCTTTGCAGCTCTGAAATGAGATTATCACGAGTGTGTGGAGACATTCGTAATAAATCAAGGATGTGCAATCGTGCATGTTTGTGTTTGAAGTGCTCAATCAAGTCATACTTGAAAGCCTCCTTCGTGCCTGCATGTTCATTATTGTTGCCACTTGGGGCGTTTACAACATCTTTTCCCAAAGGATTTACATAAGAAGAAGAAGATTGGTTGTAATTTTTGTGGTAATCCCGGCCAGAACGGGTACCTCTACCAACTTCAAGAGCTTCTTGATAAGGGTCTTCATTTGGAAGATCATCCTTGGGATCCAAGGGTTGATCCTTCTCATTTGCTAAAGATGTGTCTCCAGTAGAGTCACCATCCTCAGTGATTGCGTTACATGGAGAATTTTCCGGGAACAAGTCTTGAACATCATCCAGCAACTTTTCTTCTTCATTTAGTAATTTGTCGGTCCAGACGTCTCCTATGAGGTCAGGTATTTGGGACCAATTGACCAGGTCTTTATCGGCTGAAGTTTCTTCAGGATGATAAGTCGGAAGTGCTATGAGTTGTGATGTCACAGTTTCAGGGGACGAAGGTTGAGAAGGTGTTATCTCAGTGGAAGTCACCCGAGAAGATGTAGCTCCTGAAGATATACTATCAGGCGTAGTCGGAGAATATGTGTCTTCAGTAGATGATGCTTCAAAGGCACTATCATTCTGAGCTATGCATTGCAAGTTGCCTTCATAGGAGATCCCCCCGGAGTAGACTGTTGGGAGTCGGGCTCATCATCGGATGTGAGAGGATCATCTATCCAGCAGTTTTCTCCATTTGCAGGAGTTGAGGGAGGAGGTACCTGTTGATTTTCATGGGACTTCCAGTTCCGGATTTTGATCGTGAAGATCTTGCTCTTGTTCTAAGGCAAGGCGCTGTAAGACCCTCGCATACTCTTCAAGATCAGGCATGGGAGCCAAATCTTCTTCTTCGTCTGCCCTTTGTGGTTAAACACGATTGGGTTCCACTGGAGCGTTGAAGGGTGCTAAGTCAACATCATTTTCTTGAACTGCCTCTTGGTCTTCTTCATCATCAGACCGGGATCCTTATTGCTGATTACCGGCATAAGATGAGATTCGGGAATCCATTCTTCGTCGGAGAGGTATTCTTCTGTTTCAAGGGATTCCTCCCATTCGTCAGTGTCACTGGCGGTTTCACTGGACTCGTGTCCATCCATGGAGAATCCAATTACCGAATTACAAGAATATGATGCCCCCCTGCATAGCTTCATTTCTTAGCTGTGGTGGCATGAAATCACCAGGGGTGAATTTTCTTGCTGCCCTTGAAATTTTGAGAGCGGATTCTTCCGTTGCCCCCAGTAAAGCAGTAGAAGAGGTCTTTCCCCTTTCAGGGTCTTCTTGTTTTGGTTGAGCTTTCTCATGCTGCTTGAGCTTGCGGAGTAGTCTCTGGCTTGCGTTCGCTGTTGAGCAGTCGGCTTGGTTTTGACGATCTCCCAATTTTCATCTTCAAGGAGATCGGGATGCACCCATTAGGCTGTCCGTCTGGTGTTTGATAAGGGACCAACTCTTGGGACGTTTGAGTCATTTTTATCACCTTAAAGGAAGTGGTTGTCTTCTCCTTTGGTGACTTTGAAGTTTGTCCATTTGTCACCATGTTGACGGAGGCAGACCCATAGTTTTTGTCAAAGGTGATGACTTCGTTTTTCCATATTTCGTTGATCTTTTCTTTCACAACAAAGCATTGATTGAGAGGATGCGAGATCATCTGGTGGTAGGGACAATACCGAGGATCTTTGGTTTTGCCAACATCTCCCGTTCTTTTGGGCTCAGGTATGGTGAGTTTACCATTTGCTACGAGAGCCTCGAAGATTTCTTCAACATCTTCATCGAACGGGTATTTTTTCTCTACTCGTTCTCTGAAGGCATCAAAGAGTTTAGGTTTCTTACCTGCAGCTTTATTTTCAGCATTCTTTGGTTGTTGAAGAGCTGACTTGGTTTGCACATTAAGAACCTCCTTTTTCTTTGGCTTTGAGGTAGTAATGGTAGCCGACTCTTTCTTTGATGATTGCTGACTGTTAACGTCTTTGATCACCGTTTCAGCTTCCATAGATGCTTCTAGGAGTTCTTTCAGGTTCTTTGATTTGTTGCCGATAATCATGGAGCAGATCCTTGCTCTCATGTTGTTACGGCAGATGTCAACCAGCGACGCTTATGGCAGCACATCAGAGCATTTGTATGCCATCGTCTTCCACTTGTGAATGAAGTCATATGTCAAGTCATTCTCTCCCTATTTTAGGCTGCAGAGCTGCGCCATAGTAATAGGGTGATTTTCACCTTTGAAGTGGGTGAGGAAGCGTGTCTCTAGCATGACCCAATTTTGAATGGAGTCCTCTGGTAGAGTGGAGTACCAATCGAAGGCCGTACCTTTTAGGGTACATGCAAAGAGACGGATCTTAAGGGCATCTTGATCCGGACAGCTCCCGTCAGGATCTTGAAGTGAATGACGTGTTGTTTGGCTGAACCTTTCCCCGTATATGTTTGGATAGTAGGATGCTTGAATTTTGCAGGAAACGGGACCGAGTCCATCCATAAGGGATATGGTGGCTTGATCCCATGTTCCTTCAGCGTATCCTCTTCTTTTCCTTTGGCGAGGATATCGTCAATGTCCCTTTTGGTAAGGGTGCTTGACTCCTTGTTTTCTGCATTTTCCTCGTTATCTGGTGGAGGTTGGTTGTTTTCTTGACGCTGAAAAGCGAGAAGAAGATTTTCCATCAGAGTCTCGATCCTCTGCTGACCTTGCTCCAATTACTGGATGAGTGCGGTCATTTCATTTGGAGGTGGATTGCGAGGTGGCTCAGAGTTTGTAGCCAAGACGTTCATCCCCCCGTGATTCGAATGAAGAGATCGTCCTGGTGACTGAGTTGGGGCTCATTCTTGAAGAGCTTGAGGAAGGATTACTTCATTGTCCTTGGCTTGAAGGAGTAGAAGATTCTTCCAGATGTCTTCGTGTCCAGGAGACGCTGCGAGTCACCGGATGTCTTATATGAAGTTTAGTTGCTGACTTCTGGCATCTTCTAGTTTTGCAAACCATATGGACCGCAACGACTTGAATGGGTCTTTCTTTGTCAACCCATTTTTGGGAGACTTGGAGGATAGGATGCTAGGTCCTTTCCTTCCCTAGGCTCTTTTGTCGATACGACATGCTGCAACGTATGCAACGGGTAATTTGAGCTTCTGTCAGTTCCGGCTGGGCTTTAGCAATGAAGGATGTACTCCCTTGAGCGCAACAGCCGAGCCTGTCTTCTTTGAAGCTGGGCATAGACAGGATTTGGACTCGGTCCTTCGACTATCGTAACGAAGCTTTGAATCTTACGACTTCGGCCCCTGTTGAAGTAAAGGGTCGAACTGCAGGGATGCAGGCCTTGGCAGGTTCTTATAGAGGCCTTGTGATGTATGATTTGATTTTTGGCTTGTAGGAGCAAGCCACCTCATGATGGGTTGACTTCTTTGTCAGGCAAGAGACTAGTTTCTCCTCCTTCATGTATGTAAGAGGATATAACCGGTTTTCTTTGAGAGGGGCCAAGTATACTAGCTTTGTAGATGTTTTGAACCTCCTTTGTTTTGGTGAAGGTCTTGGGGACCAAGTATTAGGGTAGACCTGGTTCTCTGTAGGTTGGGGCTTCGTGGGGTTGCCACGGGCTTCAGGCTTCTTTGTGTTCACCATTGGTGTTGTTAGACCACGACCCAGACCAACTCGATTAGTGTGCGATTAGTATGTGTTTAGTCCTAAGTGGGTTTAGTTGTCATTGGGTTAGACGTAATTGGTTTAGTCTTGGACATAACTTTGGGAATTCTGAGAACGTTTAGTGTTAGTCTGACACACTCAGGAAGGCCTGAGTGCACGTGTAAGCTTGGGAGGATCGTATCGATTTCCGTGCGATTGTGATTTTGATTTCATTTGAATGATTTTTCTATGTGTTACAACTTTCGTCTTAAGCACATTCATGTTTGAAGCCCAAAAATCCATGTTTTGGCCCAAACAGGGTAAAATTGTCTTTTATGCACAAATCTGGACACAATTTTCGAGATCTCAAAACCATGTCAAAAATATACTTTTTGGAAAATAGATATTTCGAGGATCGTTTTGTCCTTCTTCGTCGAAGTCATCTGAGGTCCCCAAGATCGTGTTTTGGTCATTTCAAGGTTCATGTTAATTGGGGCCCATTGTCTTCACTTAAGCCCCATCTCCCTCTCTTTTCATTCACTTTACCAAATCTCTGCAACTTTCTTAACCTAGGGTTGAAAACCCCTCTTTCCTTTCCATCTTCCTCACCTCGCATCATCTAGCTAGAGATCTCCAAATAGAATTCCAAGACCATCATCTTCTTCCTCTCCTTGCAAGCTTTCTATTTGTACAAATTTCTTGGAGTTACTTGTGGGACAAGCTCTTCATTCTCTTCCTCCTCTCTTTTTTGACCTTCTCTAGGTAAGAGCTTCAACCCATGCTTTTCATAAAGTCTTTTTAGTTCCTCAAAGATCTTGTTTTTCATGTTACAAACCCTTTTGGTAAAATGGGTTTCTTGTTTTCAAGATTGAGTGAGTTTTGTGTGGTTTTCTTGGGTTTTTTGTAGTTCTTTGGATTGGATTGAGTGAAGTGCTTGGAGAGGAGTGTTTAGCAATTGGGCAAGGCAAGTAATCTCTATAGGACCATTGTGCATGTGTATTTTAAGCTTCATTGTTGTCTTGGAAATCTTGCACATAAATATGTTTATAAGCTTCATGATCATGTTTTCCTTTGATTGAATGTTTGAAAATGGGAAAAATGTGTGTTTTGTCCCTTGGAGAGCATGTAGGCTCAGAGAGTGCAAGTGGAAGGAGAAACAAGAAGAAGGGAAGAAGGAAATGTAAACATCTGAACTGGACTGCATTTCCCGTGTAGTTCGGTCAGCCGTCGGTCGACTGGCGGCTAGCCGAAATCCTCATTTCGGTTAACCGCGAGCTGACCGAGTTCGGCAGTTCCATTTCCAGAAGCTGACATTTCGACAGTGGGTCCCTGTCAGCTGGACGGTTAGCAAGCGGCTAGCCGCCATACTCCATGTCGGCCAACCGCTGGCCAACCGCGCGTGTCGGTTCCTTTTCCCGAGAGTTACATCTTAGACTGGATTTCCCGCGGTCAGCCCTACGGTCAGCTTACGGCTAACCTCCAAGTCTCAGTTCGGCTAACCATAAGCTAACCGCAGTCAGTTCGGTTTCTTTTCCAGAGGGCTGTGTTGGACCTGGATTTCCAGCGGTCAGCTGGCGGCTAGCCGCCAGACCCTAGGTCGGCTAGCCGACACCTGACCGCGAGGTGACCGAAATTGAAAATTTTCCCGTTTTGAAGAGCTTTTGCAAGAATGAAAACTAGAAAATGTTAAGGGGCCTTTAGCCTGATATTATGCACTCGAAACCCGAGATGTCCTTGAACTTCTGGGGCACCAATTCTGTTTAATTCCAACATTTGGGCTTCGGCTGCACAACGATCAACCAAAGGTCCTTGCATGAGCTTGATAGGCTTTGTATTCATACTTTGGTTTCGATATAATGAATATCATCGTGTACTCGTTTTGAAGTTTAAGTACAAGCTCGTTTTGAAGATGTGTTTCAAGAAAAAAGGGGATCACTTCCTAAGCTTGTTATGCATATTAATTATGCCCCTGCTAGTCGTGTCCATCGTGTTTTGATAAGTGATTTCCCCCTTTTTATCTCGACATGTTTTGATAGTGTTTCGCGTGTTTTGTGCATTCATGAATTAAGTAACACCACTGAGCTTGGACTGCCCTTTCAGTTTGATCCACTGTCTGGGGGTCCTTAGACATGTGGGCCGTCTGCAGACTGGTCGTGTATTTATTACACATCGTGCGTGTCCGGTTCCGCGGCCGGAAATCCCGTCTTTATGGGAAATCTTGTCGTGATTATATTATGTATATCTTGCTTGTCGTGCGTGCTTGCTCTTTTCATTATATAAATAATAGAGAAATGATGGGCTCTTTGTGGATTGTAACTATTCATGCTATTATAAGTATTCATGCTAGTTTGTTTTAGTATCTCAGCTTAGTTAAACATTTCTGCAAATATATCTCAGTCAGTATAGTATTTCAAATCAAGGATTTGCTTATATGTTTTTCTTTAGCGTTATTGGTTCATGCTTGCACCTAAATTGATTACCTGACAAACCGTTGTGTTTGACCCTTGTTTGTTGGTGCCCAGGTGCAGGAGACGCTACCTTTGAGGAGGAGCGTCAGGAGGAGGCTTGTGAGCCAACCCCTGTGAGAGAGTGGCAGCCCGACGATGTCATCTAGACGTCGGGTGGGTTCTTGAGTCTCGTCATCATCTTGTTTTGGGGTTTCTTTGGATTATTTTGAGAAGTGTATTGGCCTCTGTTGGCCTCTTATGGGTTGTAATTAAACTAAATTACTTTTGAGTCAGTTTTATAACTTGAACTATGTTGGGAATGCCATGTTAGCTTCTTTCTTTGATACTATGTCTTGTTACTATTTGTCATGGCACTTAAATAGTTTATTGGTGCTCATTTTGATATGTTTTGCTACACGCTTCCGCATACTTGATCGTGTGAGTCAGATTCCGCGTGTCTTTGAGAATCCTCACCGCGGGAACCTGTGGGAAAGTATATCTCCAAAATTCAATGTACACAATCACAACGCCGCGGGCCCGGGGGTCCCGTTCCGGGGTCGCGACAGGACTGGTATTAGAGCGGGACATGTTTTAGGCACTTAAAAGAAACTAGTAAGGTCTTAGGAACGTGGCGAGGATTCGTGAGTTCGATAGATTCGTTGGTATAGGACCTTAGAAACCCTTGTACCGTGATTATTGTGCACTAACTCTTTATTTTACAACAATATGCCTCCAAGAAAAGCTCCAAATCATCATGCTTCAGGCAGTTATCAGAATGAGTCAGATGCATCTGATACACCAACAGCCACACAATTTCAGGAACTTATGCAAGCCATGATAGCACAACAAAGACAGGCTAATGAGAACCAAGCCAAATTTCAAGAACAGTTGGCAAAGAAGGATGATGAGATGGCACAAGTTCAGAGGCAACTTTTGGAAGTACTTCAGAACAAAAACGTGGCACCACCCGTGGGTCCACAGATTGTTATTCAGAATAGGGATCCTGACCCTAATGCTCTATTTGAGAAGTTTAGGAAGAGAGCACCGAAGGAATTTTCGGGAAATGAGGACCCGTTGGTGGCAGATGACTGGCTAGTCAATACCGAGAAGATATTTGATGTCTTCATGTGCACGGGTATACAGAAGGTCAACCTCACAGCTTCATTATTTTATGGGCTTGCAGACCGGTGGTGGCAAACAGTCAAGGATCCTTATGCAGTGATGGCTGACGACGAGGCATTGGTAGCATTCAAGACACAGTTTTAGGATAAATACATTCCCTCTCATGTCAAGAGGCAGAAGGCTATTGAGTTTCAGTAGCTCAAGCAAGGTAGCATGACGGTGCTAGATTACGTCACCAAGTTTGAAAGATTGGCTAGATATGCTACCGAGCTTATTGACACTGAAAGGAAGAAGATAACTAAGTTTTTGGAAGGATTGAACCCGATCATCATGAGAGATGTCATAGGAGTAGTACCTCCAGCTACATACGAAGAGGCAGTCAAGCGGGCTTACACATTTGAAGATATTAACAACATGATTGTTCAGGACAGGAAGCAGCACTACCAGCAGCAGAATCAGAGACAACAGCAGAGCAAGAAGCCAAGGCAAGAACAAGGCCAAGTGAGGCAAGGGTGTGGACATTGTGGCAAGAATCATGAAACACACAAATGTCGTAAGGCCATGGGTGCCTGTTTCAAGTGTGGGGCTATGAACCATGCAATCAAGGATTGCCTACTACTTTAGAATCAAGGGAACATAAACCAGCAGCAGAGACAAGTAGCTCCTCAGAACCAAGCACCGGTGCAGAATTAGGTTAGGCCACCCCAGCAGCAGCAGCAGCAACAGGCTAGGCAACCAGCACAGAATCAGAATGCTCGTCCTCCACAGCAGAACAGACATGGCCAAGGAAGGCAGAATCAAGTACCAAACAGACTACAAATGCATGGACATTTGTATTATCTCAACTGTGCAGATGCTGAAGCTGCAGGAGACGTGGTGGAAGGTAAACTCCTTGTCTGTGGGATAGAAGCCCAGATTTTATTTGATTCTAGATCCACACATTCCTTTGCATCTCCTAGTTTTGCTAAGTTGATTGATGCACCATGTAGTGAGTTGGATTACATTTTAGTAGTGACTACTCCAGTAGGGAAACAAGTTGTGTGTAGGATCCATTACCCTAGTTGTACAGTTTTGTTAGGAGATGTTAATCTACCGGCCAACCTCATAGTTTTGGACATGCATGATTTTGATGTCATTTTAGGCATGGATTGGTTCGAAGCATATCATGCCACTATGGATTGTTTTAGTAAGACCATCACATTCAGATTCCAAGGGCCACAGGCAGAATTGATATTTCAGGGGAACACGAGAAAATCTCAGGCATGGTTTATTTCAGTCTTGAAGGCAAGCAGATCAGTTCAGAGTGGGTGTCAGGCATTTATTGCGTTTATCACGGAGGATAAACAGTCCCAAGGGGTGGAGGATATCCCCATTGTGTGTGAATTTCCGGATGTTTTTCCAGAAGAAATCCCGGGTTTACCACCAATCAGAGAAGTTGAGTTCACAATTGAACTCCTTCCAGGGACAACTCCGATCTCGATTGCACCATATAGGATGGCTCCAGCAGAGATGGGTGAGCTAAAGCTCCAATTGTAGGATTTGTTGAGCAAAGGCTTTATTAGGCCAAGTGTTTCACCGTGGGGAGCACCGGTGTTGTTTGTGAAAAAGAAGGATGGAAGTTTGAGAATGTGCATCGACTACCGGAAGTTGAACCATGTGACCGTGAAGAACAAGTATCCTCTGCCAAGGATAGATGAATTGTTTGACGAATTGCAAGGGGCAGCCTATTTTTCCAAGATAGACTTGAGGTCAGGGTACCATCAGTTGAGAGTTAGAGACTCAGATGTTCAGAAGACAGCCTTTAGAACAAGATATGGGCACTATAAGTTCTTAGTGATGCCCTTTGGTTTGACAAATGCACCTGCAGTCTTTATGGCTTTGATGAACAAGGTCTTTGCACCTTATTTGGATCACTCCACAGTAGTATTCATTGATGATGTCCTTGTGTATTCTAAGAGTAAGAAGGAGCTGAAAGTCCAAGACCGAATCCTAGAGGGGGGGGGGGGTGAATAGGATAAGTTCTAAAAACCTAGGCCCATTTGAATTCTTTTAACTTTTAAGTCAATTAAGGTTTGATGAAGATTAATTATCTTGTGATAGATATGAATCTCTAAGATAAGCATACACAAGGAATCATCAACTACAAACTTCATACAACCAAAAGTAAATCATTCAAGCAAAGAGAGTAAAAGATCAATCACCATGACAAGCTCATTTATAGTGGTTCGGCCAACTTGCCTACATCCACTCCCGATACACTTATCGGTATTCACTAACTTCAATTAAGGTTTAGGATCACCTCTAACCTTACAATCAACACTATGCTTTTCAAGGCTTAGCATAAACCTTTACAACATATGCTTTTCAAGGCTAAGCATGAACCTTTACAACAAAGAACTTTTCTCTTAAGAAATATGCCTAAGAATGCATGGATAAAGAGAACAATGAGGTGCAATTGAGTGCCTCTAATTAGGCTAATTAGAAAGTGAAAACTTAAGTTCTAGAAACATGCATGTGAATGACAAAGTTTATGTAAAATGCATTTTCTAGAAATTACTCTTTCTCTTTTTGAAAAGATACAATCTTAAAAGATTCAAAGATGATAAACATAAGTTTGAGAAAGAGTGATTTGTCTAACACATGAATTTAACAAGGTAAACTAACTTGATTTCAAAGAAAACAAATTCAAGTCTAACATGTTTATATTGAAACAAGAAAACAACTTCATGAGAAACAATGACAACATGTTGTATTCATAGCATATGAGATTTCTAAGATATTAGGCATGTCATGAAAGACAACATTCTAAAAGAAAAGCAACTTGTTAATCATGTTTAGAAAGAGATCAAAGATTTGAAACAAAACATGATTTCAAAAAGACTAGGATTAAAGAAAGCACACCCATTTGAAGATCAAAGGTTGGTTTAATGGAATGGCTTCATAATTCCCTTAGAAATGCTCTTGAGAAGTTGCAAACAAATGGCCTCAAAAGTCCCTCCAAGATCAGCAACTTTCTTCAACCAAAAAGTCACTTTTTATAAAGAAAAAGTTGCCAACGCTAGTCCTCGGTCGACCTAGACACAGGCCTCGGTCGACCGAGAAAGCACAACGGTCATATTTCTGACCGTTGGCAAGTTACAGGTCAAAAAACTGCTTACTCGCCCGACAGTGTTCCCGGTCGACCGGGAAGCTGGTCTCGGTCGATCGGCGACACTGGCAAAAACAACCCAGATTTTAGAAACTTGAATTTTTGAGGGCACCTTCAAGGGGGAGTTTGAGACACATATCCAAGCATTAAATCATGACTGAAAGAAGATGAAAACTGAGATTTTAAAGTCATGAAAACTCCAAATCAAAATAATGATTTTAAAGATAGAAACTTTGGAAAGCTTGGATGGATTTTGAAATCAAAAACTCTATGATCTTAAGAGATAAATCTGAAATGAAAACCATGCATATCAAATGATAAAAACAACGATTCAAGAAGTAGAAATATGCATGATGATCTTATGATTACAACCATGAAAGAATGAGAAGACAAGCTTTAAGAAAGTGAATGCATCCTATCAAATTGCAACAAAACAAAAACTCTAACAATCTCCCCCTTTGCAATTTGATGGCAACTCTTGAAGCTTGAACTCTCTCTCAATCTCCTCTTAAACTGAACAGCAACAACTTTGGATATTTAAGGAGCTTTGGATATTAAGGAGCTTTGGATATTTGGGAGCATTTGGATCTTTTGGAGCTTTGGATTTTCCTTGCGGGAGCGACGACAAAAGACGACCAACCTAGAAGCTAACACTCTAGCCAAAGCTACTCCCCCTCAATCAAAGCAACCCTTGAAATCTTCTCCCCCTCAATTGGAGAACTCTCTCCCCCTTTGACATCTAATTGCAAAGGAGCCTGCCCATCAAAGATAAAACACATAACCTTGTTAGTAGCACCTGTTTATAAGAGATATATAAAAATAAGATAAGGAACAGGTGAGAAGCCAACAAGTAGTTAGAATTCAGGGCAAGGGCCAATGCCCAATTGATGTCTCAATTTAATGAAACGATCATTTCCAAGGGATTTAGTGAACAAATCAGCCAATTGGGTATCTGTAGGAACAAACAATAGCTCAATAGTGCCTTGGTCAGCATGATCACGCAAGAAATGATAGCGAATGTCAATGTGCTTGGTGCGTGAGTGCTGAACAGGATTTTTTGAGATACTGATGGCACTAGAGTTATCACACATAATAGGCATGCATTGTTGTGGAACATTATAATCTAATAAAGTTTGTTTCATCCACAACAGCTGGGCACAGCAGCTACCTGCAGCAATATATTCAGCTTCTGCAGTAGACAAGGATACATAATTTTGCTTTTTGCTATGCCAGGCTACTAAGCAATTCCCTAATAAATAGCAGCAGCCACTAGTGCTCTTCCTATCATCTATAGATCCTGCCCAATTTGCATCACTATATCCAATTAATTGCAGAGTTGAGTCATGAGGATACCAGATACCATAATGAGAAGTCCCATTAATGTATTTTATGATACGTTTAACAGCTTTAATGTGAGACTCTCGGGGGTCAGATTGATACCTAGCACATATTCCAACGCTAAACGAGATATCAGGGCGGCTAGCAGTGAGGTAGAGAAGGCTTCCTATCATGCTCCTATAAAGTTTCTGGTCAGCTTTCTTACCCTTAAGGTCACTAGATATTTTAGTAGTGGAGCCCATAGGATTGCAACTAGTCTTAGATTCTCCTAAGCCAAACTTTTTCACTATTTCTAGGGCAAACTTGGATTGACTAAGGAAGATACCATGGTCAGTTTGACTAACTTGTAATCCTAGAAAGAATTGCAGGGGACCGACCAGACTCATCTCAAAAGTGGAGCTCATTAATTCTGAAAATCCTTGAGCTAACTTCTCTGAAGTAGATCCAAAAACGATATCATCAACATAGATTTGAGCTACAAGAATGTTTTGATCAATCTTCTTGATAAACAAGGTTTTATCAACTTTCCCACATTCAAAATCATTTTCAATCAGATGATTCGTAAGCTTTTCATACCAAGCCCGAGGTGCTTGTTTTAATCCATAGAGAGCTTTCTTGAGCTTATAAACATACTCAGGATGATGAGGGTCTTCAAAGCCTTCAGGTTGAGTAACATAGACATCTTCTTCAATTTCTCCATTTAAGAAGGCACTTTTGACATCCATCTGATAAAGTTTGATCCTCATGCTACTAGCATAACTCAATAGAATTCTTATGGACTCCAAACGGGCTACAGGAGCAAAAGTTTCTTCAAAGTCAATTCCTTCTATTTGAGCATATCCTTTTGCTACAAGTCTAGCTTTGTTTCTCACAACATTTCTAGATTCATCTGACTTGTTCTTGAAAATCCATTTAGTGCCTATGGGATTTTTCTCTGCAGGTAATGGGACAAGATCCCAAACATCATTTTTCTTAAATTGATTCAATTCTTCCTGCATAGCTTCCATCCATTCAGACTTTGATTCAGCTTCAGTAAAATTTTTAGGTTCGATTTGAGAGACAAAGGAGTAATGAGCACATAGATTTTGAACTTGTCTCCAGGTCATAACCCCACTGCTGATATTTCCAATAACATTATCCAAGGTGTGATTTTTCATTAATTTTGTTGGGACAATGGCTTTGGAAGGAATGCTCACATCACTATCTTTTGGATTAGATTGATCAATATTCATTTCAATTTCATCATCATCTTGAAGGATTCTTCCAACTTGATTCGCGTCATCAATGACAACATGAGCTGACTCCATTATGGTCATGGTTCTATGATTAAAAACTCTATAAACTTTGCTCCTTTCAGAATAGCCTAGAAAAATTCCTTCATCAGATTTAGGCTCAAATTTTTCTAACTGCTCCCTATCTCTTAGAATATAACATTTGCTTCCAAACACTTTCAAATACCCCAAATTTGGTTTTCTTTCAAAATAAAGTTCGTAAGGGGTTTTGTTGGTATTCTTAGTGAGATAGACTCTGTTGATGAGATAACAGGCAGTATTCACAGCTTCTGCCCAAAGATTTCGAGAGAGATTCTTTTCATTAAGCATGGTCCTAGCCATTTCTTGAATAACTCTATTTCTCCTTTCAGCTACTCCATTTTGCTGAGGAGTTTTAGGAGCTGAGTATTGATGATTAATTCCATGACTCTCACAAAATCTAGCAAACTTTTCATTTTCAAACTCTCCCCCATGATCACTTCTGATCTTCTGAATTTTGCAGTCCCTTTCTACTTGAATCTTATTGCAAATTCTTATGATATTGTCCACCGCATCCGATTTGGCATGAAGAAAGGCAACCCATCCAAAACGAGAATAATCATCGACCATAACCAGGATAAATTTCTTTCCTCCAATACTTTGCACTGGTGCAGGTCCAATTAAGTCCATGTGGATTAGCTCAAGAGGACGAGAAGATGATATATCCTTTAAACCTTTAAAGCTCTTTTTGATTTGTTTTCCCAGTTGACAAGCCTTGCAGAGTTCAGCTTTTTCATCACTTAACTTGGGAATCCCTTTCACAATTTCATTCTTTGACAAGGTTTTCATCAATTTGAAATTTATGTGACCCATCCTTTGGTGCCATAAGTAATTCTCTTGATCTTTAGCTATCAAGCACCTAGATTCATTGTCATCACATTCTTCTATAATGTAAATGTTTCCTTTTGTCCTTGATCCAGTAAGAATAACTTGATGGGTTTTATCATTTACCACTTTGCATGATTGACTGTCAAAGACTACCTTGTTTCCTTTGTCACATAGTTGACTAATGCTAAGAAGATTATGTTTCAATCCTTCCACAAGAAATACATCATTTAAAGTGGGTATTTGATCTCCTTTCACACTTCCCTTGCCAATGATTTGAGCTTTACTATTATCTCCAAATGAAACATTCCCTCCATCATACTCCACTATAGAGCTGAATCTAGATCGGTCTCCTGTCATATGTTTAGAACAACCACTATCTAAGAACCAAGTAGGGTTTTCCTTTGCTTTTAAAGCGGTTTGAACTAGGAGACTCTCAAAGTTTGTTCCTTTTACCATCCAAGTAGATAAAGGAGATTTATAGGGAATGGTTTTGGGGACAAATTTGAAGGGTAATCTAGAGGGATTTTTGAGAGACAACCTAATTTTGTATGGGCAATTAGGAACCAAATGTCCACTACGATTGCAAAAGTGACAAGTCCATCTAGGTGTATAATTTCTCTCAACTATAGGTTTGTGGGGACTCTTAGTAGAAGATTGGAAACTATTCTTCATGACACTAGGGGAACCTTCAAAACCTATTCCTTTCTTATCACCATAAATTTTATGCATGCCCAACATTTGATAAAATTTGTCATTTCCCAAGGTGAATTTGTCAACAATGAATTTTCCTTTATTAAGTTTTATTTGGAGAGAGCTTGTTTCAAGTTGACTGGATTCAAGTTTGGATTGTAAATTATGAATTTGTTTTTGAGCATGAGTTAAATCTACATTAAGAGTGGTGACTTGATGTTCCAAGATGTTTTTCTCATTGATTGTTAATTTCAATTCATCTTTTATGATACTCACTTCATTTACAAGCTTTTTGGAATCTTCTTTTAAAATTTTATTTTTCTTAAGTAAGATTTCACAATTTTCATATAGTTCATCATAAGCTTGTTGAATTCCATTATCCTCATCTTCTTCATTAGTTTCTTCTTGCCCTAATGTGTCATCTATTAAAGTATTATACTCATTTGGATCTTCAATAGAAGAGAGTAGAAGCCAATTAGGATAATTTTCATCTTCATCATTAGAGGATTCATTTTTGTCACACTCTTCATCTTCCTCATCCCAAGTTATGTTTAGAGCCTTTTTTCCTTTCTTATCTCCTTTTTCAAATTCTTTAGGGGTGGAGCAATTTTGGGCAATGTGTCCAAACCCCTTGCAATTGTAACATTGCACATCCTTTTTAATAAATGTTCCTTTGGGATTTCTTTGGAATCTAGGACTTTTGCTTTCATCAAACTTTCTATTGTTCTTGTTGTTCTTAAAGAAACTTTTAAATTTTTTAACAAATAAAGCATTGTCCTCATCACTATCAACATCACTTTCATTTTCTTTAGAATGAGAGGAAAAAGCTACACCTTTCTTTTTGTCTTGAACTTCAAAATCTAATTCATATGTAAGGAGATTTCCTCTTAGTTCTTCAATTTTGATTTTATCAACATCCTTGCTTTCAGTTATGGCAACAATTTTAGGTTTGAATCTTTTTGGGAGAGATCTTAAAAATTTTCTAACAGCTTTTGATTCATCCATCTTTTCTCCTAGACCTATAAGAGAATTGACAATTTCCATGAATTTAGAGTAGAATTCATCAAATGTTTCTTCTTCAAGCATCTTAATGTCTTCTAACTTAGAGGTTAACATTTGAATTTTGGCTATCTTGACTTGATCCGTGCCTTCATGGGTGATCTCTAGGGTATCCCAAATTTCCTTAGCAGTGTTGCAATTAACTACTCTATTAAACTCTTCTTGAGATAGAGCACAATATAGAGAATTTTTAGCCTTAGCATTTAAGTTAGCTCTATCCTTTTCTCCTTGAGTCCAAGTATTTTTGGGTTTGGTTTTTATGGATATAACATTCCCTTCAGAGTCTTTTTCAATGGTAGTGGGAGGATGATAGCCATCTTCAATGATGCTCCACACATCTACGTTTTGGGATTCTAAGAACACTTGCATTCTAATTTTCCAATAGCGATAGTGTGTTCCATTAAACAGAGGAGGTCTATTGGTGGCATTTCCTTCTCCCAATTGAGATTGCATGGTGGCAACAAAATAAAAACACTCACTAGGATTCTAACTCTAGGTGATTAGACCTAAACAAGAGCACCTAGGCTCTGATACCAATTGAAAGTCCAAGACCGAATCCTAGAGGGGGGGGGGGGTGAATAGGATGAGCTCTAAAAACCTAGGCCAATTTGAATTCTTTTAACTTTTAAGTCAATTAAGGTTTGATGAAGATTAATTATCTTGTGATAGATATGAATCTCTAAGATAAGCATACACAAGGAATCATCAACTACAAACTTCATACAACCAAAAGTAAATCATTCAAGCAAAGAGAGTAAAAGATCAATCACCATGACAAGCTCATTTATAGTGGTTCGGCCAACTTGCCTACATCCACTCCCGATACACTTATCGGTATTCACTAACTTCAATTAAGGTTTAGGATCACCTCTAACCTTACAATCAACACTATGCTTTTCAAGGCTTAGCATAAACCTTTACAACATATGCTTTTCAAGGCTAAGCATGAACCTTTACAACAAAGAACTTTTCTCTTAAGAAATATGCCTAAGAATGCATGGATAAAGAGAACAATGAGGTGCAATTGAGTGCCTCTAATTAGGCTAATTAGAAAGTGAAAACTTAAGTTCTAGAAACATGCATGTGAATGACAAAGTTTATGTAAAATGCATTTTCTAGAAATTACTCTTTCTCTTTTTGAAAAGATACAATCTTAAAAGATTCAAAGATGATAAACATAAGTTTGAGAAAGAGTGATTTGTCTAACACATGAATTTAACAAGGTAAACTAACTTGATTTCAAAGAAAACAAATTCAAGTCTAACATGTTTATATTGAAACAAGAAAACAACTTCATGAGAAACAATGACAACATGTTGTATTCATAGCATATGAGATTTCTAAGATATTAGGCATGTCATGAAAGACAACATTCTAAAAGAAAAGCAACTTGTTAATCATGTTTAGAAAGAGATCAAAGATTTGAAACAAAACATGATTTCAAAAAGACTAGGATTAAAGAAAGCACACCCATTTGAAGATCAAAGGTTGGTTTAATGGAATGGCTTCATAATTCCCTTAGAAATGCTCTTGAGAAGTTGCAAACAAATGGCCTCAAAAGTCCCTCCAAGATCAGCAACTTTCTTCAACCAAAAAGTCACTTTTTATAAAGAAAAAGTTGCCAACGGCTAGTCCTCGGTCGACCTAGACACAGGCCTCGGTCGACCGAGAAAGCACAACGGTCATATTTCTGACCGTTGGCAAGTTACAGGTCAAAAAACTGCTGACTCGCTCGACAGTGTTCCCGGTCGACCGGCGACACTGGCAAAAACAGCTCAGATTTTAGAAACTTGAATTTTTGAGGGCACCTTCAAGGGGGACTTTGAGACACATATCCAAGCATTAAATCATGACTGAAAGAAGATGAAAACTGAGATTTTAAAGTCATGAAAACTCCAAATCAAAATAATGATTTTAAAGATAGAAACTTTGGAAAGCTTGGATGGATTTTGAAATAAAAAAGTCTATGATCTTAAGAGATAAATCTGAAATGAAAACCATGCATATCAAATGATAAAAACAACGATTCAAGAAGTAGAAATATGCATGATGATCTTATGATTACAACCATGAAAGAATGAGAAGACAAGCTTTAAGAAAGTGAATGCATCCTATCAAATTGCAACAAAACAAAAACTCTAACAGGAGCATGAAGAACATTTGAGGACAGCGTTGCAGCTTTTGAGGGACAACCAGTTATATGCAAAACTCAGTAAGTGTGAATTCTGGTTAGAGCAAGTTGCTTTTCTAGGCCATATCATCCATCTCCAGAGAAGGTTTAGCAGTTGACCCGACCAAGATAGAGGCAGTTGTTAGTTGGGCAAGGCCAAGCAGTGTGACAGAAATTAGAAGCTTTTTGGGGTTAGCAGGCTATTATAGAAGATTTGTCCAAGGTTTTTCGTCCATTTTAGCCCCGTTGACAAAATTGACTAGGAAGAATGTCCTATTTGTGTGGACCGATCAGTGTGAAACTAGTTTTCAGGAGTTGAAAGGAAGGTTAACCACCGCCCCAATCCTTAGGTTACCCTCGAGCAACGGCGGATTTATTGTTTACACAGATGCTTCGAATGTGGGACTATGTTGTGTATTGATGCAAGAAGGCAAAGTGATTGCTTATGGCCCGAGACAGTTGAAGGACCACGAGAAGAATTATGCGACTCACGACTTAGAGTTGGCAGCAGTTGTTTTCTCCATTGCTGATCTCAGAAACCGGCAGGCTTCTTCTTCTCATTCCTTCTAGATCTAAAGCTCTCTCTATTGTTATGGTGGCTATTCTCTTTTTTCTCTCTTTTTAGTAGCCTCCTTTGCAAATGGTATTAGAGATACTTTTTATAGAGGTTTTGGCTTGGAGGAGGGGTTAGGGTTGCCATTGGCATGAATTTTTAGAAGTTTCACGCAAATCGAGGAGATTTAGGGTTTTTCGGGACTTGTGTGTGCCCAAGTTGGTTCCTTGATTTAGGCGCACACATGGTGGCGCCCATGTCCAATTTTAAAGTTTAATCAACCTAGGGATCAAGTTTGGTTAGTTTTCGGATCAAATTTTGAACAAAATAGTGGAAACTGGTGGGTCCTGTGACTTGGGCGCACACACAGGTGCGCCCAGGTCTTCCCTTGGGGTCAATTGGGCTTATGGTTTGGTTTCGAATCATTTTCGGGCTAAGGTTGGATTGGAACTATGAATGGTAGAGCGGAACCCAACTAAATATGCACTAAAGTGCTTTCTAGGGCAACCAGGGACTTGGGCGCACACATAGTGTGACCTTGGGACCTGGCGCACCTGTGTGTGCGCCCAAGTGCAATTTGGGACTTGGGTGCACCTATATTGGCGCCAAAGTGTGTCCCTGGTGCGGGACCGCTTATGTAGTCTTTTGAGGGCCATATCTTTTGATTCGTTGGTCGGAATTGGACGTTCCATATATCGTCAGAAAGCTCTCTGAGTGTAGAATCTGTTGGTCCATACACCCTAATGGTCATAGGTCAAGAAAAGTAAGGGATACTTGGATCAATGATTCTAACCTCCTAATTCATGCTAATCGTATCGTACTTAGGCAAATTAAGTGTAATCTCTCTAAGAATAACCTGGGTGCATTTTATACAGTCTGGAAGGGGCTTGGGTAGTGTGAGTAGTGGGTTGAACTCGAGATCTCAACGTGATTTGGCCTTTTCTCTCACAATTTCTATGAATCGTCGAACTAAGTCGAAAATCATCAACGAGCATCTTCATCGTCATAAATTAATTTGAATTATGCCATTAACCATTCAATTATGGGTGGAATGGGGGCACCATTATATATGATAAGTGTTTAAGGCTATCATAAGGGGCCAAATGAGGTGTCTACACACTTCTTCACCATGAAGGAATCTAATAGTAAATGAATTAGCTGTGAGGCACAAATAGATTCATAAAGGCCATGGACTGATGAAGCATAGGTATTGCCGCTCCATGTAAGAATACTACCCCATCCAATGGCTTCAAGAATGGCAGGGACAGTCCACAAGATCTTTGACTATGCACATCTTCTCAACAATAATCCCTTTGCTCCGGAAAGATTTGACAACTGAAGATGGAGAGGGAATGGGATTGAATCTAATCTCTGAAGGAGGGGCAGCTTCAGGAGAGGATGAGGGAGATCTATGGGAAGAAGATGCTTGGCCTGTTTTGGACTTTTTGCTTGGCCTCCTAAATGTTTGCTTTGTGCGTGCCATTTGAAGATTTCAAAGAGAGGGATGCTCAAGGCAATAGTCAAGAGCTGAAAAGAAGCACGGCAACAGTAAATTGAAAATTGGAGTGGTTTAGGCAAACTGTCAAACACTTGGAGTGCAGATATTGAGACTGAGTAGATCACAAAGGAATGATGCCAAAAGGGTGTGTACAAATGACTACATATATTCTTCAAGGAAGGTAGAAGATACTCCTCGCAAAAGAACAACCACAGTCAATAAAAGATTAAAAACTGACGTTGGGAATGGACTGTGAAGAGTTTTGGATGCACAGTGATGAGGACGCCCAACAGAGATGACAAGGATGATCAACCAGTGATGATAAAAGATGGAAGAGGATCAAATCCTTGAAGAATAGATTGATTTTGGGAAGAAAGACAGAGGAGAAAAGAAAACTGGAAGCTTGGGCTGACGCTGCTGTTAACCTGCAATGGAGAAGAAATTCTGTTTGAAACAGAACAACCCCAGCGCAACAGTTTATGTTGCTGGGTGCGCAGGCTCAGTCGACCGGCCACTTCACGTGGTCGGCCGACCAAACTGGGAAACCTGATATCTGATCAGGTTCAGAGTAAAAATGGCATGAACACAAATGGGTCATTCTACAAGCAATCTACCCCTTACCCCAGCTATCATACAAGCTTAATAATTTTTAGAGAAGAGAATTTATCAATTCTAATATATTTCCTTTTGAAATAATGAAGACATGTAAGGCTAAAATCATTTTTCAAAAACATTTAATTTTGACAAATATGGTTTGACTATGAATCCATTCAAATATAAACGAATTTGAAAAAAAAATCAATTGATTAAGAAAGTGTAATTTTTAAAAAACTTTTTCAAATAAAATTGATCATAAACATGCATTTTGTCATAAAATACCTTTTTAAATTGAAAATGCATTATCAACAAGGAAGACTAAACCAAATGAATCTGAAACCTAAAGTAGATACTAAGAAGGTAGAAAGAACTAGATTCAAGACCAACTAGACATATTACTAGAAGAAAAGGTTGGTCCTATCTATCTAAAAAACCTTAGTATTTTTCAAAAGGTCTAACCTTAGGTATCCATCTAAGGTCTTGAACTTTGGAGTCTATTTTTGAAATTCCACTAACTAGAGGAGATGAAGATTGAGTTCTTTTAGACTTGACATCATATCTTTGAGGTTTGACTATTTTATATTTAGATTGATGATTAGTCTTAGGAAGTTGGTGTTTCATTTTATTTGTATTCTTCTCATTTCTTTTAGATTTTCCTCCCTCTTTTTGTCTTTTAAACTTTAAGTTTAACTTTTCAACATTTTTCAAGAGTTCTTTCATTTCCAAGGTTAGAGGATAAAGTGAGAAATTTCTTTTTGATAGATTTATTTTGACTCTTAGTCTTTTCAAAGTCTATCTTGGATGACTCTTGTTGAAATGTTTTAACTTGTTTGAACTTCCTAGAGTCTTCCTTGGAATTCAATGTCTTACCCTTCATGGAATTAGATTTTTCTTTCTTAGGTTCAAAGATGGGTTTAGACATATGACTTTTTCTTAATTTACACTCAAATTTGAAATGCCCTTCCTTACCACAATAATGACATTTTATTTTGGGTAAAGGAGAAAGAGTGCTAGAGAAAGAGGACTCACCTTTCACAAAAGTGTTGGTGAAATTAGGGCCATGTAAAGTATACTTATCAAATCCAAGACCCGTCCTATCTCTTTGAGATTTACCCAATTTAAATAACTTTTCAAATTTCTCATCACCTTGGGTAAATTTGCACTCATACTTTTGTTTGTAGCTTTCAAGTTGAGTGACTTGGTTTATAAGGATTGAATTTTCGTTTTTAACTTTTGGTTTATAAGGATTTTAAATCAAATTTAAGTTCATTAATAACATTAGATCCAAGTTCAAGAGTTTTTATCATATTTTGAGCATTAGATAAATTTTCCTTAGAAATATTCAACTTGGATTCTATGTTGTTAATATTTTTGTCTTGCCTTTGTAATTGATCTCTTAGTTTTGAATTTTCCTTATTAAGATCATCATTTTCTATTTTTAATTCATTTAGATCACCTTTAATATTATATAGGTTATTCAAAGAGATCATAAACTTAGAGTCTAAACAATGTATTACTTCTTCTTTCTCTCTAAGTTCATCTTTTGAAGAAACTAATTCTTTGTTTAGAGTTTTAGATTCTTCTTTTAATTTTTTTAATTTTCTTAACAAGCTCTAAGGAAAATGTACATAAATCATCATAAGCTTGTTGAAGGTCATCTTCATTTTCATCATTTTCTTCTTCTTTTAAATCAAATTGGGATTCATTAAATTGAAGGTTTGAATCTCCAATAGATGGAAGAAGGAGGGGTCTAGAAAAATCTATACAAGAATCTACACAATCTAACATGGTGGAATCCATTCTAATGATTTTCATGAAAACACAACACTAGGGTTTTGACTCTAGGTTTTTACACCTAATCAAGAGTTCCAAAACACTTGATCGTAATATAGAGCACAATGCTCTGATACCAATTAAAAGTCCGGGACCCTAACCATAGAGGGCGGGAGGGGGGGTGAATAGGGTAAGCTACAAGTTAGTGACCAATTATGCCAAATTTTAACTTCTTTAAAATTAACTAGCCACTATTGATGATTATCAAACAAAATGTGGAAGCTAATAAAAACAATCACCACAAGCATACACAATCACACAATGAGTTACAGTGGTTCGGCCTCAATGCCTATATCCACTACGGGCTTGTGAACCAACACCCCACCAGATTTCCACTATCTATGCTTTTCAAAAGGCTAAACAATAACCTTTACAATATGCTTTCCAAGGCTAAGCAATAACCTCTACAATGATATTTTTCTAGGTTAACAACAACCTATCAATGTGCTTTTCTAGGCTAAGGAATAATCTTTACAAGATGCTTTTCCTAGGCTAAGCAATAACCTTTACAATAAGAAAGATTTCTCTCAAAGTAGTGTCTACACAAACACTCAAAGAGATACAATTTAAGCTCAATACATTTGCCTCTTAAATAGGCTGATATGAAAGTTTAAAACAAGATACAAACATACACAAACAATTAGCTAAGGTGTGTGCTCAAAGTGTATGAATATTTACTTCAATCAATTTCTAAAATGAAGCTCTTAAATGATTGTTTGATGCATTTGAAAATCTAAGTACAGAAAATGACGATTGAAGTGATAAACTAATCACATGAAATATTCAAAACAACTTGGAAATACATACTACACAAGTTGTATGAAGTTTAAAGACTAAAATACATGTGATTGAGACATGAGTGTTTGCAAAACAATCTAATATGCTAAAGTGAAATGGTGTTTGCAAAACAACTCAGTTAAAGCTAGAAATCATGCAAATATGAAGATACAAATAGTTAAACATGCATGGATTTTAAATGGAATGGAAATCAATCTAAACTTGAAAGATATACCTTTAAATCTCAAACATTTTGATTTCCAATAGCCCTCTAGCTTTCTTAGCTTATTCCTCTTCCTCAGGCTTCAAAATGGTTCCAAAGATTCACTCAACAAGCCTAAAGGAAGAAATGAATGAAATTGACTTTTATAGAAAAAACAGTCCAACGGAGTTAGCTCGGTCGACCACATGACCCTCGGGTCGACCGGGCCCAACAGTCACATTAGCTAACGGCTAGTTTCCCCGGTCGACCTGGACAGGGCTCGGTCGACCAGGTATATTGGCCATAAATCCCAACGGCTAGTTGGCTCGGTCGATCGGGTGTAGGGGTCGGTCGACCGAGTAAACTGGCCTGGGTTAAGTTCCTACAGAAATTACAATTTTCCAAAGATGAAACTTGGAACTCGTGGCCAATGTGATTTCAGCATAATAACAATATTCTAAAAATAAGGAATGTATGCAAATCACAAACCTAGATGTCTAACTCGATTTTCCAAAAATATGCATGAAGAACTAGGTTTTCAAAAGTGCATTTTAAGTTCTAAAACATGCATGATTAAATCATTTGAAAATTAAATCCAAATGCAAGCTAGAAACTTAGATTTCAAAGTCCAAACTAAGATGCGTGAGTGTGTGATCAAATGATGGCGAAAGTGATAGTGAATCGATCAAATTAGCAACAAACAAAAAACCTAACATCGTGGGAGTGCCACGGGCTTCAGGCTTTTTGATTGTTGCCCTCAGTGTCGGAGCAGCGACATGTTCAGGGGCGGTTTTCTGCTTCTTGGTGGGTACAGTCTCTTCCGTGGGGAGTGGGAATGGTCCCAACGACCCGAAGATGATGGTCCGGGGAGTGGAGGTCGACCTAGTGTTTTGAGAGTTGCCGAAGGAGATGACGCTTTAGTGGCTGCCAGGGCACTTATGAGTGCGCTTGTTTTGCTTCTCTTGAAGTAAGAGTTGGTACTTGTTTTCATCGAAGGTGATGGTCAATGAAGCTACCATTGTTAGTTTGGAAAACTTCTGAAACAAGACCAGATCCATTAGTAATCACAAGAATATGGTGATTATAAATGGAAAATAACTATGGTTTTGTCTTTTTAAATTGCTCGAGGTGACATGGCCTAGCCCCAAGCAAGATGAAGAAGACAAAAAGTCATAGAGGGTACAATTGTTCTAAATACAAGTATGGTAGGCTCAGGGTGAGCGTTCTAGTGACCGCTACAAGCATTGTAAACCTTAATTCAAATTACCGAGAAGCAAGGCTCACTTGAGGTAAGATGATATAAGGTTGGAGATACAAATGTGTCGGTCGCGAATACAGTAGACCCGAAAGGGCGTACTAGCACCGCTAGGCACAAATGTTGTAAATCGCATCCTTGGAAAGGACACGAGATGGAATTTTCTTTTTGAAAGGTCAAGGTTCGATTCATAAAGGACATTAAATTGTATTCCAATCCGAACACATGCTCAAACATTTCTGCGAGCACTAAGTCCGAAAGGGAGGGAACCAGAATTTCTCGAGTCTGAACCCAAAAGTGACGGAACTTGTTTTTTTGAAAGGTAAGATTGATTCATCAAAGAGAGCAAATGGTGCTCCAATCCGAACATAGGCTCAAACATTTCTGCGAGCACTAAATCCGAAAAGGAGAGAACTAAGATTTCTCAAATCTGAACTCAAAGTGACGGAATTTTTTTTTTTTGTTTTTTTGAAAGGTCAAGATTGAATTCATCAAAGAGATCAAATGGTGTTCCAATCCGAATATAGGGTCAAACATTTTTACGAGCACTAAACCCAAAAAGGAGAGAACCAAGATTTCTCAAATCTGAACTCAAAAGTGACGAAAGTTTTTTTTTTTAAGAGTACACATAGGTTTCTAATTCGGTCTTATGAAACCTTAGTAGATAGATCAGCCCCTAGGTAAGGGTAGGATTACTTAATGAACCCGTTTGGAGGACCCTTGCCTCGAACAGTCTAACTGCCTCCACACTCTGGACAAGGCTTTTCTTAGATCCACTTTGGTCAAAGAACGCAATTGGTGCAACCTTAGTGGGTTTTGAAAAAAAAATTTTTGGAAGATTTCTAATGGACTCATCAAAGAGAGCGAATGGCCCTCCAAATCCAAACGCTGGCTACAAACGAATTCCGCTAGCCATTGTCCGAAAAGGAAGAAACCAAAGTTTCTCAAATCTGAATCCAGAAGAAAAAAATTTGACTTTTTTTGAAGAGTTTGAAATGAGATTTTTTTTTTGAAAATCCCTATCGGACTCATCAAAGAGAAAAGATGGCCCACTCCCCGATACGAACAATAGCTGCAAACATTTCTGTGAGCTATCAAATTCGAAGAGGAGAGTATCAAAGTTTCTCAAAATTGAATCCAAGAAAGAGAAATCAGATTTCTTTTTTTTTTTGAAATGAGGAGTGGAAATAAATTCAAAGATTGAGATTTCCAAAAATCCGATCTCATGTTTTCTTTTAGATGCAAGATCCAACATTGGCCACCAACTAGAAAGGAGCCTAAGAATCTAGGCATCACGTTCTCAAATGAACGAGTCCCACCGGGTGTGCCAGCTTGATGGTGCCTAGCCTTTCGTCATCTCCTCCCTCCCCGGGGTGCGGCGGAGGAGAAAAGCGGTCATCAACAATTTTTTGTACGGGTTTTGTCGCGACCCCGGACCGGGAATCCCAATCCGGGATCGGGACCATTAGTGTGTAATGATAATTGGTGATGAGGATTACCTACATCCTCAAAATACAACTTATTTAATTTCCCACAGGTGTCCGCGGTGAGGATATCACAACCTTGCATGAATGTTTCTTTTTAATGCGGAAGCGTGTAGCAAATCAAATAGTTAGACTATATCTAGTCATGTAAGCATTAACATCAATATCAAACTGTATCAGAAAGAGCAATGATCTATAGCATGTTTCCCAAAGGTTGTTAAAGTTAGACAAAATATCATTTAGTTACATTCCCCAAAATTAGAGGCCAACAAAGGCCAATATTACAAAATAATAACCCAAAGAATAGTTAACAAGTCCTTCCCAAAATGTTACGCCTCTTGGAAACCCGATGTCTACATGACATCATCAGCACGCCACTCAACTAGAGGCTGCAGCTCACCTACCGCCTCCTCCGGCTCCTCCTCAAGGAAACCGGCAACGGGACCTGAGTACCAAAGCAAAGGATCAGACACGACGGTCTGGCAAGAGAATGACAAGATACAACGACAATAATATAGAGGAAATCTCTTGAAAAGCATATAAATCTGTTTAAGCAAGAACTCTCATAAAGCAGGTAAATCATTTGCTATAAAACAAGTAAACAAGATAAAACCTATGAGGTAACCAAGGAATCGGGAATAACAAGGTGGCAATCACATAAAGCTAAGTCCTCTGTCACTAAAGTGACAACAGTATCACGGGACGTTGATCTCAGTCACACAAGGTGAGGAGAAGCAACGTAAACATATATACAATATAAATATACGGGAACGGGACCACGGTAGCGAACCGGGTATCGGGACGGGACCACGGTAATAACCGGGTATCGGGATCCAAACTGCAGCTGGCGGGACGGGAGAGGGATTTCCAAGTCGGTGGATCAAACCGACAAGGTATCCAAGCTTAGTGATGCCGACACATAGGTTAAATAACACATCGATACATATGCAAGTAAATCAAGTACAAGTAAATCAATGCACGGGCAAGAATATTCAATGTATCACTTTCATTTCATATCGGGCAATACTCTTCGGGACAAGTTCATGTTACTAGTGTAACCATCAAGCTTTCGGGAAAACAGGTCATGTAAGGTAAATCATGGAAATGAAGGAATAAAACGAACTATTACAATTCCGGGAAATATTGATTTCAAGATCTATTTAAGTGAATAGGGGTCCCGTATGTCAATTATAGCCATTACTTGGTACTCCTTGAGTTTGAAGACATTCCGGGCTCCTTATGCACTTTTACTATTTTTAAAACTTAATATGAGCTTATGGTTATAACTAGACATTATGATAGGAAAACAAGGCTATAAACGGTCCATCCTAAGTAGGATGTCAACCCAGAACCATCGAGCAACCTACTCAGTCACCGAAAGGAATAGAATTCGCGATACCCAAGGAAAGAGACTTTGCATTTAGGTATGAAGAGGATATCGTGTCGTTCCATCCCATTCAAGATTGAATCGATTGAACTTCGATGTATTCCGGACCAACCGTGAAGAGCATCGGCTCAAGACGCTCTCACATATGGTCAAGTGAGTCCAAGGGGGGTAGCCAAGGTCCACAAAAAAAATAAATCTCAAAACTCACTGGACTCAAACAGGCAGACCGCATCGCTCGAGCGAATCTGGGAGTTCGCTCGAGCGAACCCATCGGTCGAGCGGTTATTAAAATGCGTTCGAGCGACCAAGCCACTAGAATTCCCGACTCCTTTTCTGGGCAGGTCGCTCGAGCGAACTGTCCAGAAATGAGTTCCGGACCAGTTCAGCTGTCCTCCTTCTCTTCCTTTTTACAACCTTCCTTTAGCCCTTCTTACACATCAAATGAGGAGCCTATTTCTCCCCCCAAACTACAACCAATCCTCCATTTAATCAATCACATTCTCCTCCATCAACCATACATCCAACACAAGGAAAAAGGAGAAGGAAATCACTTCACAATATATATACATTTGAACAAAATAATGAGACATTCAATGCCATAAACCACTACTTCTCCAAGATTATAAATGGGTCATTAACACTCATTATGAGCATTCATTTCAAAACAAAGCAATAAATGCACATTAATGGAAAATGTCCAAAAATCAATAAAAGCTTAGGAACATCATTCATTCACTTGCCTTAGGTCTTCTAACAAAGAAATCAAGCTCGGTCAAGTCTTCCAAGACAATGAATCCAAGCTACAAGGCAAAATCCCCAAATAAAACCCTAACATGGTCAAACAATGAAATCACAAAGAGACCTTCCAATAATGAAGGTGAAGCTCCTATAGGGTTAGAGGAACACCAATCTAGGAGATGAAGGGGGTTACTTACTTGCAAGGTCCTCTAATGGCAATGGTGAGCTCAAGGAAGGTCTTGTGATGAATGCTTTTCTCTAGCAATGGTGTCAATGGAGGGCTAAGGTGATGAGGAAGAAGATGATGATCTCCAATCTTCCTTTGGTGCAAGCTTGGGGTTGGATTGAGTGATGAAAGGCAAGAGCAAGAAGAAGAAGAGTTCCTCCCAAAGCCCTAGCTTTCCCTCTTGAGTTGGAAAAGAAGAATGGAGAAGAAGGGAAATGGCTTCCCTTGTTAACAAAGAATTGGGTTGGGTAGGTCCCACAACTTAAGAAGCTAAATGGACTGAAATCATCTCTCTCGGGTGCACGGATAAATTCGACGAAGAAGGAAGAATTGTTCGTCGAAATATCTAGTTTCTAAAAAGTATATGTTTCGCGGGTTTCGAGAATACTAAGTTTTGGGTACAGATTTTGTGTGAAATGACTGTTTTGCCCTCAAGGCCAAGAATTCGGGTTTCGGGATTTCAAACGAAAACGGGATCAACATAAAAGTTGTAGGGATCATTAAAGCGAGTAAAGTGGGATTAAAATCATGAATGTAAAAACCTCCGATAAATCCTCAAACATATGCAATGTCATGAAAAGGAACCCCCAAAGGGCCCTACTAGCACAAAGCCAAATCAAAATCCCCAAAACTATATCAGAAGCTATTCCAAACCCATCTTAACCAAAAATCACTAATCAAGCTTAGCACTAACACGCAACTTAATTAGTACTAATCGGGCTCACTCGGGTCGGGGTCTTACAGGTTTGCCAGATTTTCTATTCTACTTGGAATTTGAAGTGGTGATCCGGAGATTCACCTTCACAAGTAGAAAGGAAATCAACTCTTTTTTCTAACTTTCCATTGCACATATACTTCAAGAAAGAGACACAATTTTCTTTTAAATGTCGTGAGAGGGGGTTTCATTTTGTTTGCCGCAAAAGGCGATTTTTGTGCCGTGAAAGGCGATTTTTTTCGTAGAAGTTGATTTTGCCGTGAAAGGCGATTTTTGCCGTAGAAGGCGATTTTGTTTGCCGTGAAAGGCGATTTACAAATCTCATCAATAATGAAAGACAAGAAATGTGATTTTTATGTCTCTTTACAAAGAATACAAAATACAAGAGAAAAGTAAGAAAATGAATCTTACGTTTCAAGAGATTGTAGGGACTTGTTCAGATCGATGGTCGCAAGTCATGTATGGACTTCGCCATCGTCCTTTAGATGAGAACACATGATGCTTTGGTTCTTTGGCTTGGCTTGGACCTCAGATTTTTAGAGGATAAAGACCAAGGGGAGGTCCTATATCCAGTAAAAAACCGAGTAAACGGGATGAAGAGCCGCGTTTAGGCCATGTTGGATAGAAGGAGAGAGGACCATGGGGGGGTGGCCCCCCAAGGGACTTCGATCACCTTCTAGTGTTTCTTGCAGCAGAGTTGCTTCGAGGAAGGCGAGCTTGTTTGTGCAGGGATTTCTTCGAGAATTCTTCGGGATTTTTCTTGGATTTTTCTGGACTTTTCTGGATCTTTCTGGACCCTTTCTTCTTGGAATGACCCCCCTTTTTTAGGGTTATGGTGGCCATAAGGTGGGTTTATGAGCATTGATGGCATTGATGCTCCATGATGAAAGGAGTTACAAGTTTTAATTCTTTGATTTTGTAACTACTTTTTCCTTGAATATGATTGGCCGATGGAGAATGATGGGCATTTAATCGCCTTTAATCTCCATGATGAGGGGAGTTTCATGATTTATTGCCATGATTACTTGGACTTGTAACTCCCATTTGCTTGATTTTGTTTGGGCCGTCCAAAATAATGGGTTAATGACAGCATTAACTTTTCATAAAATGGGTCAATTAACTGCATTAAGTGGTCGCCAGGGCATTTGAAGAGTCGCGGGCCGTGTTGTGTCTTTTGGAATTCTTCTTGTGATGATCGCCGATGGATCCACATGTTGTTTGATGTTGGATGGCGATGCAACTTCAGACATTGATTGGTGCTAGTGGGCTAGTGACATTTGTCTTGTCGATTTCTCGATCGGTCGGACAGAAAGTGTACTTTATTGGTCAGCCGGTTGGCGATCTTGGAGCGATCAATGATGATTTCATGCTCATAATGGCCGATCAGAAATGTTGATGAAGATCAATCGATTTCAAGCATCAAGAATCGGATTTTTGGAAAACCACAGGGGCTGGAATTCCCGAAACGCAAAAAGAGACGGAAAATGGGTGACCCGACGGAAATCCGGCGACCATGGGGTTTTTCCCCTTCCGGTCGTCGTTTCTCGGCCGCTTTTTTATCTTTTTTATTCTTTATCTCTCCTGTATTTTTCTTGACCTTTCTCCTCATTTATTGGCTTGATTCTCCTAAAGAAAACCTGACGAAAAGCCATGCAAATTGGAGCACAAAGTTTCCTAATTTTTTTGGAAAAGCCGAAGACTTTGTAGCCGATTTTTCGTCAAGAGTCAAAACTGTGTCAAACGATGTCGGAATGACCCGAAATTTGAGGTGAAGCCTCCTGAGCAGTAGATAAGACTAACCATAGGATTTTATTTGAGTTTTGAAGCCGTTTGGGGTCCTGTTGCCAGTAGACTTGATTTTACCGTGAAGAAGATGCCGCGCTTTGATGTACGGTCAACCGATGTCCGATTGACTTTAAATTTGATAGGGAGCCTATTGGAATCATTTTGAGATGATCCATTATCTCCGATTTGGATGTCATGGTCCCGGGGTGTTCCGCTGCCGGTAGCCTTGATTTTATTTTGGAGCATCAAAGTTGGGTCAAACATTGTCGGAATAACCTGAAATTTGACGTGCAACCCTTTAGAAGCATGTTGAAGCCAACTATGTGCTCTGTTTGATGGGTGATGGCCTCGATAGTTCTCACCGTCGAGAGGCTTGATTTTACTGCTCGAGGGTTGATGGACGGTGAAACGTTGTCGGTTTGACTTGAAATTTGACGCGGAGCCTTTTGGAGGTATTTTGAGACCATCTGTGGGCTTTGATTGAAGTTTTGATGTCTTTCACGCCGTCGGCGTCAGGAGCGCCTGTTTACCTGTCGGAGGAGTGAAGTTAGGCCAAATGTTGTCGGAATGGCATGAAACTTGATGTAGAGCCTCCTAGTGGCATCTTGGGGCCAGCTGTGTGCTTTGTTTTGTGTGTCAAGGTCTCTGGTTTCACCGCCACCGGGAGCGCCTACTCAGTTGTTGGAGGAGTGAAGTTGGGTCAAATGATGTTGGAATAGCCCGAAACTTCATCTGTACCCCTCTTTTGGCTGTTTTGAAGGATCTTACAGTTTTTTGTTTGATTCTGACAAGATCTGATGCTTGCAGTAGCAATGCTTGCTTGTAGTACGATGCGGTTTCATGTGGCTTTTTTATGTTGAGGAGGCAAGGTGACTTTTTTCGTGTCAACGGCATGTGGGAGAAAGGCTCATGATCGAGATGGTGCGATCGAAGGTCGACCGGGTAGAGATAGTTCTCTCCTAACCATCTGCCATGTAAGAGAACTGAAAACATCTTCATTGGTATGTTGAGTCTTCAAGGACTGCATCACCAAAGAGAAAAGTAGGCTTGGGCACAATGCTTTGATCGTTCACGACCCAAGGACGATTACTTACCATAATCGTGTAAAATTCCTTATCCTTGAGAGCGATCAATCCTTGTCTCATCTAATCATGGTTGAGGGAGTCGCACTCTTCCAAGTTCCTCCCAACATACTGGACCCTCTCCCAGGCCTGCTATACGGCCGCGTTAGAAGATCTGGCAGACCAGCGAAGTGCGTCAGTAACAGACCCCTTACCGTTGTTCTTTCTGGAGGAACTACCTATAAGGATGGAAAAGAAAAAATCATCATCAAAACGACAAAATTTTTCTAAAAAAATTCTAGCAAAATTTTGGGACAATTCCGAAGAAAAGGGAAACACCTTGAAAGAGATACGAAGCTTGAAGGTGAGCTCAACATCACTGCAAGCTCATAGTCAATGGAGGATTCTCAAAGAAGACTCGAGCTCAAACATTGCTGCGAGATCAAGCCAGTCTTCTCAAATCTCCGCAAGAATGGGAAAAGGGCTCAACATTGCTGCGAGCTCCAGACTCCAAAAACTTGCAAAGCTCCTCAAAGACCGTGCAAGACTAAAAAAGGGCTCAACATTGCTGCGAGCTCCGAATCCCAAAACTTGCAAAAGACTTTCCTGTATGCATTATCATATCATGCTCCCAATTCAATTTACAAAAATCATGCATAGAAAGGAAATTGTCATGCATTAGGTACTAGGAAACCCTTGACAAAAGTTTGACCAATTCTAACCTAACTTGGTCAAAACCAATCAAACTTTATCCAAGCCAAAACTCATGTTGGCTTGACCTAGAAATTCTAGCCTTTTATTTGATGCATCCAAAAAAAGGAATGCATGAATATCTTAATTTGCATAAACCGCATTATCATGGTGAGCAAAAAAAGAGAAAAAGAAAAGAAGGAAAGAAAACTCCATAAAAAAAGGGGGAGAAGAAAAAAAATCTACTGACCCACAAGCTGTGGCCCACTACCACATGGCTGTATGGCCAAGTCCGTACGACCCTGTCTATACGGTCACAAAAATTAAAAGGAAGAAAAAAAAAACATGTGAAAAAAAAGAAAAAGAAAGAAAACACGTGAAAAAAAGAAAAAAAAAGAAAGAAGAACTCTTTTTTACCATCCTACTTCTACAATGGAGTTTTCTTGAAAGAGAAGACTTACTTGAAGCCATTGATGGAGAAGAAGAATAACTCTTGGTCTTGAAGCACTCTTGAAGGTTTTTGCAAAAGAAAGCAACAAAAGTAAGAGATCCAATCTCCCTTTGCTTTTATAGAGAAGAGCAAGCCAAAGAAGGAAACAAGGAGAAAAGCAAGGAGGTAAGTGCTACAAATTAGTAACCTTCCCAAAAACAAAGATGATAGTCCGGGATCCAAACCCTAGAGAGAGGGGGGGGGAGTGTGAATAGGGTGAGCTTCAAATTAGTGACCAATTATGACCAATTTTAACTTTTTAAACCCAAGTTAGTCACAAGTGATGGTTATCAAACTAAATGTGAAAATTAACAAAAACAATCACCACAAAGTTGTTGACACCAAAAATGTCACTTTGCCTCTTCAACATAAAGAAGTCACATGAAGCCGAGTTCTACTATAAAACAGGCAATGCTGCTTCAAGCATCAGATCTTGTCAGAATTAAACAAAAACTGCAAAATCCTCCAAGACAACAAAAAGAGGGGTTCACATGAAGTTTCGGGTCATTCCAACATCATTTGACCCAACTTCACTCCTCCGGCAGCTGAACAGGTGCTCCTGGCGGCGACGGCGTCGAAGATATCAAAACTTCGATCAGAGCCTACGGATGGTCTCAAAATACCTCCAAAGGGCTCCATGTCAAATTTCAAGCCAAATCGACAGCATTTGACCCTCCATCAACCCTTGAACAGCGAAATCAAGCCTCTCGGCGGCGAGAACCACGGAGGCCATCACTCATCAAACGGAGAACATGGGCAACTTCAACATGCTTCAAAAGGGCTGCATGTCAAATTTCAGGTCATTCTTACAACGTTTGACCTGACTTTGATGCTCCGAAACAAAATTAAGGCTACTGGCGGCGGAGCACCCACGGACCACAACACCCAAATCGGAGCTAATGGATCGTCTCAAAACGACTCCAGTAGGCTCCCTGTCAAATTTCAAGTCAATCGAACATCGTTGACCGCACATCAAAGCGCAGCATCTTCTCCGCAACAAAATCAAGCCTACTAGCAACGGGACCCCAAACGGCTTCAAAATTCAAACAAAAGCCCATGGTTGGTCCTATCTACTGCTTAGGACGCTTCACCTCAAATTTCAGGTCATTCCGACATCGTTTGACCTAGTTTCAACTCTTGACGGAAAATTGGCTACAAAGTCTTCGACTTTTCCAATAAAATAGGAAATTTTGTGCTCCGATTTGCATGGCTTCTCGTTAGGTTTTCTTCACAAGAATCAAGCCAATAAATGAGGAGAAATTTCAAGAAAAATGCATGAGAAAACGGCGGCGAAAAAGACGAAAAACAGCCAGGAAACGGTGACCGAAAGGGGGACAATCCCTATGGTCCCCATGGTCCCCCGGTGACCATGGAGATCTAGGTCACCGGATTTGTCGTCGGGTGACCCGTTTTTCATCCTTTTTCATATTTCGGGAGTTCCAGTCCTTATGATTTCCTAAAAATCTGATTTTTGATGCTTGGAATCGACTAATCTCCATCGACATCTTGGATCCGCCATCAAGAGCATGAAATCATCATTGATCGTCCCAAGATCGCCAATCGACTGACCAAGAAAGTGCACTTTCTGTCCGACCGATCGAGAAATCGACAAGACAGATGTCACCGGCCCGCTTGTATCAACCAATGTTTGAAGTTGCATCGCCATTCGACATCAAACAACATGCGGATCCATCGACGATCATCTCAAGAAAAATTCCAAATGACGCGGCGTGGCCCGCGACTCTTTAAATTCCTTGGCAACCACTTAATGTCGTTAATTGACCCATTTTATGACAACTTAATACAGTCATTAGCCCATTATTTTGGACGGCCTAATCAAAATCAAGCAAATGGGAGTTACAAATCCAAGTAATCAAGGCATTAAAACCATGAAACTCCCCTCATCATGGAGATTAAAGGCGATTTAATGCCCATCATCTCCCACCGGCCAATCATAAGCCAAGAAAAAGGAGTTACAAAATCAAGGAATACAAACTTGTAACTCCTATCATCATGGACCATCAATGCCATCAATGCCCATAAACCCACCTTATGGCCACCAAAAGCCTATAAAAGGAGGGTCATTCCAAGAAGAAAGGGCTAGACATACACACACACAACCTTTGGACACATCTCCGATCTTTAAATCTCGGAAAACTCTGAAGAAATTCTTAAAGAAATTATGTCACTCCGCTGCAGAAGAGACACCACAAGGTGATCGAAGTCCCTTGGGGGGGCCAAACCCCCCCCCCCCCCCCCCCAAAGGCCACCTCTCTCATTCTATCCAACATGGCCTAAATGTGGATCTTCAGTCCGTTTACTCGGATTTTCATTGGATATAGGACCTTCCCTTGGTCTTTATCCTCTAAGAAACTGAGGTCCAAGCCAAGCCTAAGAATCAAAACACCAAGCGTTCTCATCTGAAGGATGATGGCGAAGTCCGTACATGATTTGCAACCGTCGATCTGAACGAGTCCCCACAATCTCCTGAGAAGTCAGATACCTTTTCTTACTTTTCTTTGTATTTTGTATTATTTGTAAAGAGACAAAAAAATCACATTTCTTGTCTTTCATTATTGATGAGATTTGTAAATCGCCTTTCACGGCACAAATTGCCTTCTACGCACAAACCGCTTTTCATGGCACAAAAATCGTCTTTCACGGCAAACAAAATGAAATCGCCTTTCACGGCATTTTAAAAAATTGTCTCTTTCTTAAAATATATGTGTAATGGAAAGTTAGAAAGAAGAATTGATTTCATTTCTACTTGCGAAGGTGAATCTCCGGATTACCACTTCAAATTCTAAGTAGAACTGAAAATCTGGCATACCCGTACAAAAATGTTGATGACCTTGCTTTTCCTCCTCCGCCATACTCCCGGCAGCCCCAGGGGTGGGAAGGAGAGGATGAAAGGTCGGAGCCCGCGTACAATGTTCGCCGTACAAAAGCTGCGTCACTATCTGTTGCCAACACGGTATACCTGATTTTGAGGATTAATCTCTTAAAGGTCCTTGTCACAAAAGCAGGTTCTCTTAATGCCCAATTGGCAAAATGGTCCATCCTTCTGTCGCAATTCGATATTAGGTATGTGCCACAAAAAGCAATCAAAGGCCAAGCTCTAGCAGACTTTCTTGCAGAGCACCCATTGCCTAAAGATTCTCCACTCAGGGACGATCTCCCAGATGAATCTGTCTATAATGTGGAAACTTCCCTGCCAAATGCTTCCTGGGACATGTACTTTGACGGCGCAACCAGGACAAATGAAAAAGGAAAACAAATATCGGGAATTGGCATCCTCTTTGTCAGTCCCGACAAATACATGATTCCACATGCCTTCTCACTACAGGAACCATGTTTAAACAACGCAGCTGAGTACCAAGCCCTGATTATAGGATTGGAACTCGCCCTCGAATCTAGCATCACCATGCTGGAAGCTTTTGGGGACTCTCAACTGATCGTCAACCAGATGAATTAGAAATTTGAATTCAGGAAGCATGGTCTGTTGCCTTACTACAACAAGACGCAATCGCTTCGACAAAAGTTTGACATCTATCACATCACCCACATCCTCAGAGGTGAAAACATCCGTGCAGATGCGCTGGCCAGACGTGCCTCATCTATGGCAGTCCAAGAAGGGAAAAACTTGCAAATCACAGTGTGTCAAAGAAGAATTCTCCCTCCTCTTAACACACACCAAGCAGTTGCTGAATGCCACCAAGTGGTTGGAAGTCGGATGTCCATCCTCAAACCTCCGACCGACGACTAGAGGGATCCGTTCATTGATTACATTATGTTCGGAATCTTACCTGAAGATCCAAAAGATCGGGTAAGCCTTCAAAGACGAGGCCCAAATTTTCATTTGGATATTCCTTCAAAAATGCTTTACAGAAAATCCTTCAATGGAGTACTTCTACGCTGCTTGTTACAACAAGAAGCCGAGGAAACTCTCAAAGAAGTACATGCTGGTCTTTATGGAGCTCATCAGGCCGGTCCTAAGCTCTACGATCAGATAAAAAGGTTAGGTTATTATTGGCCTACCATGGTAGCTGATGCTATGCAATTTGCTAAACGCTGCCAACAATGCCATGTTCATGGAGATTATGTTCACATGCCTACAGAATGGTTACATCCTACAGCGATCTCATGGCCTTTCGAAACCTGGGGTATGGACATCATAGGTCATCTCTCTCCCTCATTAAGTAAAGGCCATCGCTTCATGTTCGCCGCTACAGATTATTTCTCCAAGTGGTCAGAAGCATTTGCACTCAGCGAAATGATGGCCTCATCACTCCTTCAATTCTTGCGCACTAACATTATTTGTCTCTGAAAGTCCAAGACCGAATCCTAGAGGGGGGGGGGGTGAATAGGATGAGCTCTAAGAACCTAGACCAATTTGAATTCTTTTAACTTTTAAGTCAATTAAGATTTGGTGAAGATTAATTATCTTGTGATAGAAAGAAATCTCTAAGATGAGCATACACAAGTAATTACAACTACAATCTTCATTTAACCAAAAGTAAAACATTCATGTAAAAAGAGAGCAAAAGAGCAACCACCATGACAAGCACATTTATAGTGGTTCGGCCAAATTGCCTACATCCACTCCCGATACACTTATCGGTATTCACTAACTTCAATTAAGGTTTAGGATCACCTCAAACCTTACAATCAACACTATGCTTTTCAAGGCTAAGCATGAACCTTTACACCATATGCTTTTCAAGGCTAAGCATAAACCTTTACAACATACAATTTTTCTCTTAAGAAATATGCCTAAGAATGCATGGATTAAGAGAACTATATGAGTGCAAAAGAGTGCCTCTAAATAGGCTCAATAGAAAGTGAAAATCTCAAGTTCTAGAGAAATGCAAGTGAATGACAAAGTTTATGTAAAATGCATTTTCTAGAAATTACTCTTTCTCATTTTGAAAAGATACAATCTTAAATGATTCAAAGATGATAAACATATGTTTGAAAAAGAGTGATTTGTCTAACACATGAATTTAACAAGGTAAACTAACTTGATTTCAAAGAAAACAAATTTAAGTCTAACATGTTTATATTGAAACAAGAAAACAACTTCATGTGAAACAATGACAACATGTTGTATTCATAGCATATGAGATTACTAAGATATTAGGCATGTTATGAAAGACAACATTTTAAAAGAAAAGCAACTTGTTAATCATGTTTAGAAAGAGATCAAAGATTTGAAACAAAACATGATTTCAAAAAGACTAGGATTAAAGAAAGCACACCCATTTGAAGATCAAAGGTTGGTTTAATGGAATGGCTTCATAATCCCCTTAGAAATGCTCTTGAGAAGTTGCAAACAAATGGCCTCAAAAGTCCCTCCAAGATCAGCAACTTTCTTCAACCAAAAAGTCACTTTTTATAGAGAAAAAGTTGCCAACGGCTAGTCCTCGGTCGACCGGCACACAGGCCTCGGTCGACCGGGAACACACAACGGTCATATTTTTGACCGTTTGAAAATTCTGCACAAAACTGCATTTTAAAAGATGCAGTGATCCCGGTCGACCGGCAGCCTTGTCCCGGTCGACCGGCGACACTGGAAAATGCCCAGTTTTTTTGAAAAAAGGAGAAACTTGTAATTTAAGAGGGCATCTTCCAGGGGACTTTGAGACACACTTACCAAGCAATAAATCATGACTGAAAGAAGATGAAAACTCAATTTATTAAAGCCATGAAAACTCCAAATCAAAATAATGAATTTAAAGATAGAAACTTTGGAAAGCTTGGATGATTTTTGAAACAAAAAAAACTCCATGATCTTAAGAGATAAATTGAAATGAAAACCATGCATATTAAATGATAAATACAAAGATTAAGAATGAGTAATATGCATGATGACCCTATGAAAAAAGACCATGAATGAATGAGAGGACAAGCTTTAAGAAAGTGAATGCATCCTATCAAATTGCAACAAAATAAAAACTCTAACAATCTCCCCCTTTGCAATTTGATGGCAACTCTTTGAAGCTTGAACTCTCTCTCAATCTCCTCTTAAACTGAACAGCAACAACTTTGGATATTTAAGGAGCTTTGGATATTTGGGAGCATTTGGATCTTTTGGAGCTTTGGATTTTCCTTGCGGGAGCGACGACAAAAGACGACCAACCTAGAAGCTAACACTCTAGCCAAAGCTACTCCCCCTCAATTGGAGAACTCTCTCCCCCTTTGACATCTAATTGCAAAGGAGCCTGCCCATCAAAGATAAAACACATAACCTTGTTAGTAGCACCTGCTTATAAGAGATATAAAAATAAGATATGGAACAGGTGATTAGCCAACAAGAATTTAAAATTCAGGGCAAGGGCCAATGCCCAATTGATGTCTCAATTTAATGAAACGATCATTTCCAAGGGGTTTAGTGAACAAATCAGCCAATTGGGTATCTGTAGGAACAAACAATAGCTCAATAGTGCCTTGGTCAGCATGATCACGCAAGAAATGATAGCGAATGTCAATGTGCTTGGTGCGTGAGTGCTGAACAGGATTTTTTGAGATACTGATGGCACTAGAGTTATCACACATGATAGGCATGCATTGTTGTGGAACATTATAATCTAATGAAGTTTGTTTCATCCACAACAGCTGGGCACAGCAGCTACCTGCAGCAATATATTCAGCTTCTGCAGTAGACAAGGATACAGAATTTTGCTTTTTGCTATGCCAGGCTACTAAACAGTTCCCTAAGAAATAGCAGCAGCCACTAGTGCTCTTCCTATCATCTATTGATCCTGCCCAATCTGCATCACTATATCCAATTAATTGCAGAGTTGAGTCATGAGGATACCAGATACCATAATGAGAAGTCCCATTAATATATTTAATGATACGTTTGACAGCTTTAATGTGAGACTCTCGGGGGTCAGATTGATATCTAGCACATATACCAACGCTAAAAGAGATATCAGGGCGGCTAGCAGTGAGGTAGAGAAGGCTTCCTATCATGCTCCTATAAAGTTTCTGGTCAGCTTTCTTACCCTTAAGGTCACTAGATATTTTAGTAGTGGAGCCCATAGGATTGCAACTAGTCTTAGATTCTCCTAAGCCAAACTTTTTCACTATTTCTAGGGCAAACTTGGATTGACTAAGGAAGATACCATGGTCAGTTTGACTAACTTGTAATCCTAGAAAGAATTGCAGGGGACCGACCAGACTCATCTCAAAAGTGGAGCTCATTAATTCTGAAAATCCTTGAGCTAACTTCTCTGAAGTAGATCCAAAAACGATATCATCAACATAGATTTGAGCTACAAGAATGTCTTGATCAATCTTCTTGATAAACAGAGTCTTATCAACTTTCCCACATTCAAAATCATTTTCAATCAGATGATTCGTAAGCTTTTCATACCAAGCCCGAGGTGCTTGTTTTAATCCATAGAGAGCTTTCTTGAGCTTATACACATACTCAGGATGATGAGGGTCTTCAAAGCCTTCAGGTTGAGTAACATAAACATCTTCTTCAATTTCTCCATTCAAGAAGGCACTTTTGACATCCATCTGAAAAAGTTTGATCCTCATGCTACTAGCATAACTCAATAGAATTCTTATGGACTCCAAACGGGCTACAGGAGCAAAAGTCTCTTCAAAATCAATTCCTTCTATTTGAGCATATCCTTTTGCTACAAGTCTAGCTTTGTTTCTTACAACATTTCCAGATTCATCTGACTTGTTCTTGAAAATCCATTTAGTGCCTATGGGATTTTTCTCTGCAGGCAATGGGACAAGATCCCAAACATCATTTTTCTTAAATTGATTCAATTCTTCCTGCATAGCTTCCATCCATTCAGATTTTGATTCAGCTTCAGTAAAGTTCTTAGGCTCGATTTGAGAGACAAAGGAGTAATGAGCACATAGATTTTGAACTTGTCTTCGGGTCATAACCCCACTGCTGATATTTCCAATAACATTATCCAAAGTGTGATTTTTCATTAATTTTGTTGGGACAATGGCTTTGCAAGGATTGCTCACATCACTATCTTTTGGATTAGATTGGTCAAAATCCATTTCAATTTCATCATCATCTTGAAGGATTCTTCCAACTTGATTCGCGTCATCAATGACAACATGGGCTGACTCCATAATAGTCATGGTTCTATGATTAAAAACTCTATAAGCTTTGCTCCTTTCAGAATAGCCTAGGAAAATTCCTTCATCAGATTTAGGCTCAAATTTTTCTAACTGCTCCCTATCTCTTAGAATGTAACATTTGCTTCCAAATACTTTCAAATACCCCAAATTTGGTTTTCTTTCAAAATAAAGTTCGTAAGGAGTTTTGTTGGTATTCTTAGTGAGATAGACTCTGTTGATGAGATAACAAGCAGTATTCACAGCTTCAGCCCATAGATTACGAGAAAGATTCTTTTCATTAAGCATGGTCCTAGCCATTTCTTGAATAACTCTATTTCTCCTTTCAGCTACTCCATTCTGTTGAGGAGTTTTAGGAGCTGAGTATTGATGATTAATTCCATGACTCTCACAAAATCTAGCAAACTTTTCATTTTCAAATTCTCCCCCATGATCACTTCTGATCTTCTGAATTTTACAGTCCCTTTCTACTTGAATCTTATTGCAAATCCTTATGATATTGTCCACAGCGTCCGATTTGGCATGAAGAAAGGCAACCCATCCAAAACGAGAATAATCATCGACCATAACCAAGATAAATTTCTTTCCTCCAATACTTTGCACTGGTGCAGGTCCAATTAAGTCCATATGGATTAATTCAAGAGGACGCGAAGAAGATATATCCTTTAAACCTTTAAAGCTCTTCTTGATTTGTTTTCCCAGTTGACAAGCCTTACAAAGTTCAGATTTTTCATCACTTAACTTGGGAATCCCTTTCACAATTTCATTCTTTGACAAGGTTTTCATCAACTTGAAATTTATGTGACCCATCCTTTGGTGCCATAAGTAATTCTCTTGATCTTTAGTTATCAAGCATCTAGATTCATTCTCATCACATTCTTCTATAATGTAGATATTTCCTTTAGTTCTTGATCCAGTAAGAATAACTTGATGGGTTTTATCATTTACCACTTTGCAAGATTGACTATCAAATACAACCTTATTTCCTTTGTCACATAGTTGGCTAATGCTAAGAAGATTATGTTTCAATCCTTCCACAAGGAATACATCATTTAAAGTTGGTATTTGGTCTCCTTTCACACTTCCCTTGCCAATGATTTGAGCTTTACTATTGTCTCCAAACGAAACATTTCCTCCATCATATTCCACTATCGAGCTGAATCTAGATCGGTCTCCCGTCATGTGTTTAGAACAACCACTATCTAAGAACCAAGTAGGGTTTTCCTTTGCTTTTAAAGCGGTTTGAACTAGAAGACTCTCAAAGTTTGTTCCTTTTACCATCCAAGTAGATAAAGGAGATTTATAGGGAATGGTTTTGGGGATAAATTTGAAGGGTAATCTAGAGGGATTTTTGAGAGACAACCTAATTTTGTATGGGCAATTAGGGACCAAATGTCCACTACGATTGCAAAAGTGACAAGTCCATCTAGGTGTATAGTTGCTCTCAACTATAGGTTTGTGGGGACTCTTAGTAGAGGTTTGAGAACTATTCTTCATGTTACTAGGGGAACCTTCAAAACCTATTCCACTCTTGTCACCATAAATTTTATGCATACCCAACATTTGATAAAATTTGTCATTTCCCAAGGTGAATTTGTCAACAATGAATTTTCCTTTATTAAGTTTTATTTGGAGAGAGCTTGATTCAAGTTGACTAGATTCAAGTTTGGATTGTAAATTATGAATTTGTTTTTGAGCATGAGTTAATTCTTCATTAAGAGTGGTGACTTGATGTTCCAAGTTGTTTTTCTCATTGATTGTTAATTTCAATTCATCTTTTATGATACTCACTTCATTTACAAGCTTTTTGGAATCTTCTTTTAAAATTTTATTTTTCTTAAGTAAGATTTCACAATTTTCATATAGTTCATTATAAGCTTGTTGGATTCCATTATCCTCATCTTCTTCATTAGTTTCTTCTTGCCCTAATGTGTCATCTAATAATGCATTATGCTCATTAGGATCTTCAATAGAAGAGAGTAGAAGCCAATTAGGGTAATTTTCATCTTCATCATTAGAGGATTCATTTTTGTCACACTCTTCATCTTCCTCATCCCAAGTTATGTTTAGAGCCTTCTTTCCTTTCTTGTCTCCTTTTTCAAATTCTTTAGGGGTGGAGCAATTTTGGGCAATGTGTCCAAACCCCTTGCAATTGTAACATTGCACATCCTTTTTAATAAATGATCCTTTGTGATTTCTTTGGAATCTAGGACTTTTACTTTCATCAAGCTTTCTATTGATATTGTTGTTCTTAAGGAAACTTTTAAATTTCTTAACAAATAAGGCATTGTCCTCATCACTATCAACATCACTTTCATTTTCTTTAGAATGAGAGGAAAAAGCTACTCCTTTCTTTTTGTCTTGAACTTCAAAGTCTAATTCATATGTAAGGAGATTTCCTCTTAGTTCTTCAATTTTGATTTTATCAACATCCTTGCTTTCTGTTATGGCAACAATTTTGGGTTTGAATCTTTTTGGGAGAGATCTTAAAATTTTCCTAACAGCTTTAGATTCATCCATCTTTTCTCCTAGACCTATAAGAGAATTGACAATTTCCATGAATTTAGAGAATAATTCATCAAATGTTTCTTCTTCGAGCATCTTAATGTCTTCTAATTTAGAGGTTAACATTTGAATTTTGGCTATCTTGACTTGATCCGTGCCTTCATGGGTGATCTCTAGGGTATCCCAAATTTCTTTAGCAGTGTTGCAATTAACTACTCTATTAAACTCTTCTTGAGATAGAGCACAATATAGAGAATTTTTAGCCTTAGCATTTAAGTTAGCTCTATCCTTTTCTCCTTGAGTCCAAATATTTTTGGGTTTGGTTTTTATGGATATAACATTCCCTTCAGAGTCTTTTTCTATGGAAGTGGGAGGATGATAGCCATCTTCAATGATGTTCCACACATCTACGTTTTGGGACTCTAAGAACACTTGCATTCTAATTTTCCAATAGCGATAGTGTGTTCCATTAAACAAAGGGGGTCTATTGGTGGCATTTCCTTCACCCAATTGAGATTGCATGGTGGCAACAAAAGAAAAACCCTCACTAGGATTCTAACTCTAGGTGGTTAAACCAAAACAAGAGCAACCTTGCTCTGATACCAATTGAAAGTCCAAGACCGAATCCTAGAGGGGGGGGGGTGAATAGGATGAGCTCTAAGAACCTAGACCAATTTGAATTCTTTTAACTTTTAAGTCAATTAAGATTTGGTGAAGATTAATTATCTTGTGATAGAAAGAAATCTCTAAGATGAGCATACACAAGTAATTACAACTACAATCTTCATTTAACCAAAAGTAAAACATTCATGTAAAAAGAGAGCAAAAGAGCAACCACCATGACAAGCACATTTATAGTGGTTCGGCCAAATTGCCTACATCCACTCCCGATACACTTATCGGTATTCACTAACTTCAATTAAGGTTTAGGATCACCTCAAACCTTACAATCAACACTATGCTTTTCAAGGCTAAGCATGAACCTTTACACCATATGCTTTTCAAGGCTAAGCATAAACCTTTACAACATACAATTTTTCTCTTAAGAAATATGCCTAAGAATGCATGGATTAAGAGAACTATATGAGTGCAAAAGAGTGCCTCTAAATAGGCTCAATAGAAAGTGAAAATCTCAAGTTCTAGAGAAATGCAAGTGAATGACAAAGTTTATGTAAAATGCATTTTCTAGAAATTACTCTTTCTCATTTTGAAAAGATACAATCTTAAATGATTCAAAGATGATAAACATATGTTTGAAAAAGAGTGATTTGTCTAACACATGAATTTAACAAGGTAAACTAACTTGATTTCAAAGAAAACAAATTTAAGTCTAACATGTTTATATTGAAACAAGAAAACAACTTCATGTGAAACAATGACAACATGTTGTATTCATAGCATATGAGATTACTAAGATATTAGGCATGTTATGAAAGACAACATTTTAAAAGAAAAGCAACTTGTTAATCATGTTTAGAAAGAGATCAAAGATTTGAAACAAAACATGATTTCAAAAAGACTAGGATTAAAGAAAGCACACTCATTTGAAGATCAAAGGTTGGTTTAATGGAATGGCTTCATAATCCCCTTAGAAATGCTCTTGAGAAGTTGCAAACAAATGGCCTCAAAAGTCCCTCCAAGATCAGCAACTTTCTTCAACCAAAAAGTCACTTTTTATAGAGAAAAAGTTGCCAACGGCTAGTCCTCGGTCGACCGGCACACAGGCCTCGGTCGACCGGGAACACACAACGGTCATATTTTTGACCGTTTGAAAATTCTGCACAAAACTGCATTTTAAAAGATGCAGTGATCCCGATCGACCGGCAGCCTTGTCCCGGTCGACCGGCGACACTGGAAAATGCCCAGTTTTTTTGAAAAAAGGAGAAACTTGTAATTTAAGAGGGCATCTTCCAGGGGACTTTGAGACACACTTACCAAGCAATAAATCATGACTGAAAGAAGATGAAAACTCAATTTATTAAAGCCATGAAAACTCCAAATCAAAATAATGAATTTAAAGATAGAAACTTTGGAAAGCTTGGATGATTTTTGAAACCAAAAAAACTCCATGATCTTAAGAGATAAATTGAAATGAAAACCATGCATATTAAATGATAAATACAAAGATTAAGAATGAGTAATATGCATGATGACCCTATGAAAAAAGACCATGAATGAATGAGAGGACAAGCTTTAAGAAAGTGAATGCATCCTATCAAATTGCAACAAAATAAAAACTCTAACAATCTCCCCCTTTGCAATTTGATGGCAACTCTTTGAAGCTTGAACTCTCTCTCAATCTCCTCTTAAACTGAACAACAACAACTTTGGATATTTAAGGAGCTTTGGATATTTGGGAGCATTTGGATCTTTTGGAGCTTTGGATTTTCCTTGCGGGAGCGACGACAAAAGACGACCAACCTAGAAGCTAACACTCTAGCCAAAGCTACTCCCCCTCAATTGGAGAACTCTCTCCCCCTTTGACATCTAATTGCAAAGGAGCCTGCCCATCAAAGATAAAACACATAACCTTGTTAGTAGCACCTGCTTATAAGAGATATAAAAATAAGATATGGAACAGGTGATTAGCCAACAAGAATTTAAAATTCAGGGCAAGGGCCAATGCCCAATTGATGTCTCAATTTAATGAAACGATCATTTCCAAGGGGTTTAGTGAACAAATCAGCCAATTGGGTATCTGTAGGAACAAACAATAGCTCAATAGTGCCTTGGTCAGCATGATCACGCAAGAAATGATAGCGAATGTCAATGTGCTTGGTGCGTGAGTGCTGAACAGGATTTTTTGAGATACTGATGGCACTAGAGTTATCACACATGATAGGCATGCATTGTTGTGGAACATTATAATCTAATGAAGTTTGTTTCATCCACAACAGCTGGGCACAGCAGCTACCTGCAGCAATATATTCAGCTTCTGCAGTAGACAAGGATACAGAATTTTGCTTTTTGCTATGCCAGGCTACTAAACAGTTCCCTAAGAAATAGCAGCAGCCACTAGTGCTCTTCCTATCATCTATTGATCCTGCCCAATCTGCATCACTATATCCAATTAATTGCAGAGTTGAGTCATGAGGATACCAGATACCATAATGAGAAGTCCCATTAATATATTTAATGATACGTTTGACAGCTTTAATGTGAGACTCTCGGGGGTCAGATTGATATCTAGCACATATACCAACGCTAAAAGAGATATCAGGGCGGCTAGCAGTGAGGTAGAGAAGGCTTCCTATCATGCTCCTATAAAGTTTCTGGTCAGCTTTCTTACCCTTAAGGTCACTAGATATTTTAGTAGTGGAGCCCATAGGATTGCAACTAGTCTTAGATTCTCCTAAGCCAAACTTTTTCACTATTTCTAGGGCAAACTTGGATTGACTAAGGAAGATACCATGGTCAGTTTGACTAACTTGTAATCCTAGAAAGAATTGCAGGGGACCGACCAGACTCATCTCAAAAGTGGAGCTCATTAATTCTGAAAATCCTTGAGCTAACTTCTCTGAAGTAGATCCAAAAACGATATCATCAACATAGATTTGAGCTACAAGAATGTCTTGATCAATCTTCTTGATAAACAGAGTCTTATCAACTTTCCCACATTCAAAATCATTTTCAATCAGATGATTCGTAAGCTTTTCATACCAAGCCCGAGGTGCTTGTTTTAATCCATAGAGAGCTTTCTTGAGCTTATACACATACTCAGGATGATGAGGGTCTTCAAAGCCTTCAGGTTGAGTAACATAAACATCTTCTTCAATTTCTCCATTCAAGAAGGCACTTTTGACATCCATCTGAAAAAGTTTGATCCTCATGCTACTAGCATAACTCAATAGAATTCTTATGGACTCCAAACGGGCTACAGGAGCAAAAGTCTCTTCAAAATCAATTCCTTCTATTTGAGCATATCCTTTTGCTACAAGTCTAGCTTTGTTTCTTACAACATTTCCAGATTCATCTGACTTGTTCTTGAAAATCCATTTAGTGCCTATGGGATTTTTCTCTGCAGGCAATGGGACAAGATCCCAAACATCATTTTTCTTAAATTGATTCAATTCTTCCTGCATAGCTTCCATCCATTCAGATTTTGATTCAGCTTCAGTAAAGTTCTTAGGCTCGATTTGAGAGACAAAGGAGTAATGAGCACATAGATTTTGAACTTGTCTTCGGGTCATAACCCCACTGCTGATATTTCCAATAACATTATCCAAAGTGTGATTTTTCATTAATTTTGTTGGGACAATGGCTTTGCAAGGATTGCTCACATCACTATCTTTTGGATTAGATTGGTCAAAATCCATTTCAATTTCATCATCATCTTGAAGGATTCTTCCAACTTGATTCGCGTCATCAATGACAACATGGGCTGACTCCATAATAGTCATGGTTCTATGATTAAAAACTCTATAAGCTTTGCTCCTTTCAGAATAGCCTAGGAAAATTCCTTCATCAGATTTAGGCTCAAATTTTTCTAACTGCTCCCTATCTCTTAGAATGTAACATTTGCTTCCAAATACTTTCAAATACCCCAAATTTGGTTTTCTTTCAAAATAAAGTTCGTAAGGAGTTTTGTTGGTATTCTTAGTGAGATAGACTCTGTTGATGAGATAACAAGCAGTATTCACAGCTTCAGCCCATAGATTACGAGAAAGATTCTTTTCATTAAGCATGGTCCTAGCCATTTCTTGAATAACTCTATTTCTCCTTTCAGCTACTCCATTCTGTTGAGGAGTTTTAGGAGCTGAGTATTGATGATTAATTCCATGACTCTCACAAAATCTAGCAAACTTTTCATTTTCAAATTCTCCCCCATGATCACTTCTGATCTTCTGAATTTTACAGTCCCTTTCTACTTGAATCTTATTGCAAATCCTTATGATATTGTCCACAGCGTCCGATTTGGCATGAAGAAAGGCAACCCATCCAAAACGAGAATAATCATCGACCATAACCAAGATAAATTTCTTTCCTCCAATACTTTGCACTGGTGCAGGTCCAATTAAGTCCATATGGATTAATTCAAGAGGACGCGAAGAAGATATATCCTTTAAACCTTTAAAGCTCTTCTTGATTTGTTTTCCCAGTTGACAAGCCTTACAAAGTTCAGATTTTTCATCACTTAACTTGGGAATCCCTTTCACAATTTCATTCTTTGACAAGGTTTTCATCAACTTGAAATTTATGTGACCCATCCTTTGGTGCCATAAGTAATTCTCTTGATCTTTAGTTATCAAGCACCTAGATTCATTCTCATCACATTCTTCTATAATGTAGATATTTCCTTTAGTTCTTGATCCAGTAAGAATAACTTGATGGGTTTTATCATTTACCACTTTGCAAGATTGACTATCAAATACAACCTTATTTCCTTTGTCACATAGTTGGCTAATGCTAAGAAGATTATGTTTCAATCCTTCCACAAGGAATACATCATTTAAAGTTGGTATTTGGTCTCCTTTCACACTTCCCTTGCCAATGATTTGAGCTTTACTATTGTCTCCAAACGAAACATTTCCTCCATCATATTCCACTATCGAGCTGAATCTAGATCGGTCTCCCGTCATGTGTTTAGAACAACCACTATCTAAGAACCAAGTAGGGTTTTCCTTTGCTTTTAAAGCGGTTTGAACTAGAAGACTCTCAAAGTTTGTTCCTTTTACCATCCAAGTAGATAAAGGAGATTTATAGGGAATGGTTTTGGGGATAAATTTGAAGGGTAATCTAGAGGGATTTTTGAGAGACAACCTAATTTTGTATGGGCAATTAGGGACCAAATGTCCACTACGATTGCAAAAGTGACAAGGCCATCTAGGTGTATAGTTTCTCTCAACTATAGGTTTGTGGGGACTCTTAGTAGAGGTTTGAGAACTATTCTTCATGTTACTAGGGGAACCTTCAAAACCTATTCCACTCTTGTCACCATAAATTTTATGCATACCCAACATTTGATAAAATTTGTCATTTCCCAAGGTGAATTTGTCAACAATGAATTTTCCTTTATTAAGTTTTATTTGGAGAGAGCTTGATTCAAGTTGACTAGATTCAAGTTTGGATTGTAAATTATGAATTTGTTTTTGAGCATGAGTTAATTCTTCATTAAGAGTGGTGACTTGATGTTCCAAGTTGTTTTTCTCATTGATTGTTAATTTCAATTCATCTTTTATGATACTCACTTCATTTACAAGCTTTTTGGAATCTTCTTTTAAAATTTTATTTTTCTTAAGTAAGATTTCACAATTTTCATATGGTTCATTATAAGCTTGTTGGATTCCATTATTCTCATCTTCTTCATTAGTTTCTTCTTGCCCTAATGTGTCATCTAATAATGCATTATGCTCATTAGGATCTTCAATAGAAGAGAGTAGAAGCCAATTAGGGTAATTTTCATCTTCATCATTAGAGGATTCATTTTTGTCACACTCTTCATCTTCCTCATCCCAAGTTATGTTTAGAGCCTTCTTTCCTTTCTTGTCTCCTTTTTCAAATTCTTTAGGGGTGGAGCAATTTTGGGCAATGTGTCCAAACCCCTTGCAATTGTAACATTGCACATCCTTTTTAATAAATGATCCTTTGTGATTTCTTTGGAATCTAGGACTTTTACTTTCATCAAGCTTTCTATTGATATTGTTGTTCTTAAGGAAACTTTTAAATTTCTTAACAAATAAGGCATTGTCCTCATCACTATCAACATCACTTTCATTTTCTTTAGAATGAGAGGAAAAAGCTACTCCTTTCTTTTTGTCTTGAACTTCAAAGTCTAATTCATATGTAAGGAGATTTCCTCTTAGTTCTTCAATTTTGATTTTATCAACATCCTTGCTTTCTGTTATGGCAACAATTTTGGGTTTGAATCTTTTTGGGAGAGATCTTAAAATTTTCCTAACAGCTTTAGATTCATCCATCTTTTCTCCTAGACCTATAAGAGAATTGACAATTTCCATGAATTTAGAGTATAATTCATCAAATGTTTCTTCTTCGAGCATCTTAATGTCTTCTAATTTAGAGGTTAACATTTGAATTTTGGCTATCTTGACTTGATCCGTGCCTTCATGGGTGATCTCTAGGGTATCCCAAATTTCTTTAGCAGTGTTGCAATTAACTACTCTATTAAACTCTTCTTGAGATAGAGCACAATATAGAGAATTTTTAGCCTTAGCATTTAAGTTAGCTCTATCCTTTTCTCCTTGAGTCCAAGTATTTTTGGGTTTGGTTTTTATGGATATAACATTCCCTTCAGAGTCTTTTTCTATGGAAGTGGGAGGATGATAGCCATCTTCAATGATGTTCCACACATCTACGTTTTGGGACTCTAAGAACACTTGCATTCTAATTTTCCAATAGCGATAGTGTGTTCCATTAAACAAAGGGGGTCTATTGGTGGCATTTCCTTCACCCAATTGAGATTGCATGGTGGCAACAAAAGAAAAACCCTCACTAGGATTCTAACTCTAGGTGGTTAAACCAAAACAAGAGCAACCTTGCTCTGATACCAATTGAAAGTCCAAGACCGAATCCTAGAGGGGGGGGGGGGTGAATAGGATGAGCTCTAAGAACCTAGACCAATTTGAATTCTTTTAACTTTTAAGTCAATTAAGATTTGGTGAAGATTAATTATCTTGTGATAGAAAGAAATCTCTAAGATGAGCATACACAAGTAATTACAACTACAATCTTCATTTAACCAAAAGTAAAACATTCATGTAAAAAGAGAGCAAAAGAGCAACCACCATGACAAGCACATTTATAGTGGTTCGGCCAAATTGCCTACATCCACTCCCGATACACTTATCGGTATTCACTAACTTCAATTAAGGTTTAGGATCACCTCAAACCTTACAATCAACACTATGCTTTTCAAGGCTAAGCATGAACCTTTACACCATATGCTTTTCAAGGCTAAGCATAAACCTTTACAACATACAATTTTTCTCTTAAGAAATATGCCTAAGAATGCATGGATTAAGAGAACTATATGAGTGCAAAAGAGTGCCTCTAAATAGGCTCAATAGAAAGTGAAAATCTCAAGTTCTAGAGAAATGCAAGTGAATGACAAAGTTTATGTAAAATGCATTTTCTAGAAATTACTCTTTCTCATTTTGAAAAGATACAATCTTAAATGATTCAAAGATGATAAACATATGTTTGAAAAAGAGTGATTTGTCTAACACATGAATTTAACAAGGTAAACTAACTTGATTTCAAAGAAAACAAATTTAAGTCTAACATGTTTATATTGAAACAAGAAAACAACTTCATGTGAAACAATGACAACATGTTGTATTCATAGCATATGAGATTACTAAGATATTAGGCATGTTATGAAAGACAACATTTTAAAAGAAAAGCAACTTGTTAATCATGTTTAGAAAGAGATCAAAGATTTGAAACAAAACATGATTTCAAAAAGACTAGGATTAAAGAAAGCACACCCATTTGAAGATCAAAGGTTGGTTTAATGGAATGGCTTCATAATCCCCTTAGAAATGCTCTTGAGAAGTTGCAAACAAATGGCCTCAAAAGTCCCTCCAAGATCAGCAACTTTCTTCAACCAAAAAGTCACTTTTTATAGAGAAAAAGTTGCCAACGGCTAGTCCTCGGTCGACCGGCACACAGGCCTCGGTCGACCGGGAACACACAACGGTCATATTTTTGACCGTTTGAAAATTCTGCACAAAACTGCATTTTAAAAGATGCAGTGATCCCGGTCGACCGGCAGCCTTGTCCCGGTCGACCGGCGACACTGGAAAATGCCCAGTTTTTTTGAAAAAAGGAGAAACTTGTAATTTAAGAGGGCATCTTCCAGGGGACTTTGAGACACACTTACCAAGCAATAAATCATGACTGAAAGAAGATGAAAACTCAATTTATTAAAGCCATGAAAACTCCAAATCAAAATAATGAATTTAAAGATAGAAACTTTGGAAAGCTTGGATGATTTTTGAAACAAAAAAAACTCCATGATCTTAAGAGATAAATTGAAATGAAAACCATGCATATTAAATGATAAATACAAAGATTAAGAATGAGTAATATGCATGATGACCCTATGAAAAAAGACCATGAATGAATGAGAGGACAAGCTTTAAGAAAGTGAATGCATCCTATCAAATTGCAACAAAATAAAAACTCTAACAATCTCCCCCTTTGCAATTTGATGGCAACTCTTTGAAGCTTGAACTCTCTCTCAATCTCCTCTTAAACTGAACAGCAACAACTTTGGATATTTAAGGAGCTTTGGATATTTGGGAGCATTTGGATCTTTTGGAGCTTTGGATTTTCCTTGCGGGAGCGACGACAAAAGACGACCAACCTAGAAGCTAACACTCTAGCCAAAGCTACTCCCCCTCAATTGGAGAACTCTCTCCCCCTTTGACATCTAATTGCAAAGGAGCCTGCCCATCAAAGATAAAACACATAACCTTGTTAGTAGCACCTGCTTATAAGAGATATAAAAATAAGATATGGAACAGGTGATTAGCCAACAAGAATTTAAAATTCAGGGCAAGGGCCAATGCCCAATTGATGTCTCAATTTAATGAAACGATCATTTCCAAGGGGTTTAGTGAACAAATCAGCCAATTGGGTATCTGTAGGAACAAACAATAGCTCAATAGTGCCTTGGTCAGCATGATCACGCAAGAAATGATAGCGAATGTCAATGTGCTTGGTGCGTGAGTGCTGAACAGGATTTTTTGAGATACTGATGGCACTAGAGTTATCACACATGATAGGCATGCATTGTTGTGGAACATTATAATCTAATGAAGTTTGTTTCATCCACAACAGCTGGGCACAGCAGCTACCTGCAGCAATATATTCAGCTTCTGCAGTAGACAAGGATACAGAATTTTGCTTTTTGCTATGCCAGGCTACTAAACAGTTCCCTAAGAAATAGCAGCAGCCACTAGTGCTCTTCCTATCATCTATTGATCCTGCCCAATCTGCATCACTATATCCAATTAATTGCAGAGTTGAGTCATGAGGATACCAGATACCATAATGAGAAGTCCCATTAATATATTTAATGATACGTTTGACAGCTTTAATGTGAGACTCTCGGGGGTCAGATTGATATCTAGCACATATACCAACGCTAAAAGAGATATCAGGGCGGCTAGCAGTGAGGTAGAGAAGGCTTCCTATCATGCTCCTATAAAGTTTCTGGTCAGCTTTCTTACCCTTAAGGTCACTAGATATTTTAGTAGTGGAGCCCATAGGATTGCAACTAGTCTTAGATTCTCCTAAGCCAAACTTTTTCACTATTTCTAGGGCAAACTTGGATTGACTAAGGAAGATACCATGGTCAGTTTGACTAACTTGTAATCCTAGAAAGAATTGCAGGGGACCGACCAGACTCATCTCAAAAGTGGAGCTCATTAATTCTGAAAATCCTTGAGCTAACTTCTCTGAAGTAGATCCAAAAACGATATCATCAACATAGATTTGAGCTACAAGAATGTCTTGATCAATCTTCTTGATAAACAGAGTCTTATCAACTTTCCCACATTCAAAATCATTTTCAATCAGATGATTCGTAAGCTTTTCATACCAAGCCCGAGGTGCTTGTTTTAATCCATAGAGAGCTTTCTTGAGCTTATACACATACTCAGGATGATGAGGGTCTTCAAAGCCTTCAGGTTGAGTAACATAAACATCTTCTTCAATTTCTCCATTCAAGAAGGCACTTTTGACATCCATCTGAAAAAGTTTGATCCTCATGCTACTAGCATAACTCAATAGAATTCTTATGGACTCCAAACGGGCTACAGGAGCAAAAGTCTCTTCAAAATCAATTCCTTCTATTTGAGCATATCCTTTTGCTACAAGTCTAGCTTTGTTTCTTACAACATTTCCAGATTCATCTGACTTGTTCTTGAAAATCCATTTAGTGCCTATGGGATTTTTCTCTGCAGGCAATGGGACAAGATCCCAAACATCATTTTTCTTAAATTGATTCAATTCTTCCTGCATAGCTTCCATCCATTCAGATTTTGATTCAGCTTCAGTAAAGTTCTTAGGCTCGATTTGAGAGACAAAGGAGTAATGAGCACATAGATTTTGAACTTGTCTTCGGGTCATAACCCCACTGCTGATATTTCCAATAACATTATCCAAAGTGTGATTTTTCATTAATTTTGTTGGGACAATGGCTTTGCAAGGATTGCTCACATCACTATCTTTTGGATTAGATTGGTCAAAATCCATTTCAATTTCATCATCATCTTGAAGGATTCTTCCAACTTGATTCGCGTCATCAATGACAACATGGGCTGACTCCATAATAGTCATGGTTCTATGATTAAAAACTCTATAAGCTTTGCTCCTTTCAGAATAGCCTAGGAAAATTCCTTCATCAGATTTAGGCTCAAATTTTTCTAACTGCTCCCTATCTCTTAGAATGTAACATTTGCTTCCAAATACTTTCAAATACCCCAAATTTGGTTTTCTTTCAAAATAAAGTTCGTAAGGAGTTTTGTTGGTATTCTTAGTGAGATAGACTCTGTTGATGAGATAACAAGCAGTATTCACAGCTTCAGCCCATAGATTACGAGAAAGATTCTTTTCATTAAGCATGGTCCTAGCCATTTCTTGAATAACTCTATTTCTCCTTTCAGCTACTCCATTCTGTTGAGGAGTTTTAGGAGCTGAGTATTGATGATTAATTCCATGACTCTCACAAAATCTAGCAAACTTTTCATTTTCAAATTCTCCCCCATGATCACTTCTGATCTTCTGAATTTTACAGTCCCTTTCTACTTGAATCTTATTGCAAATCCTTATGATATTGTCCACAGCGTCCGATTTGGCATGAAGAAAGGCAACCCATCCAAAACGAGAATAATCATCGACCATAACCAAGATAAATTTCTTTCCTCCAATACTTTGCACTGGTGCAGGTCCAATTAAGTCCATATGGATTAATTCAAGAGGACGCGAAGAAGATATATCCTTTAAACCTTTAAAGCTCTTCTTGATTTGTTTTCCCAGTTGACAAGCCTTACAAAGTTCAGATTTTTCATCACTTAACTTGGGAATCCCTTTCACAATTTCATTCTTTGACAAGGTTTTCATCAACTTGAAATTTATGTGACCCATCCTTTGGTGCCATAAGTAATTCTCTTGATCTTTAGTTATCAAGCACCTAGATTCATTCTCATCACATTCTTCTATAATGTAGATATTTCCTTTAGTTCTTGATCCAGTAAGAATAACTTGATGGGTTTTATCATTTACCACTTTGCAAGATTGACTATCAAATACAACCTTATTTCCTTTGTCACATAGTTGGCTAATGCTAAGAAGATTATGTTTCAATCCTTCCACAAGGAATACATCATTTAAAGTTGGTATTTGGTCTCCTTTCACACTTCCCTTGCCAATGATTTGAGCTTTACTATTGTCTCCAAACGAAACATTTCCTCCATCATATTCCACTATCGAGCTGAATCTAGATCGGTCTCCCGTCATGTGTTTAGAACAACCACTATCTAAGAACCAAGTAGGGTTTTCCTTTGCTTTTAAAGCGGTTTGAACTAGAAGACTCTCAAAGTTTGTTCCTTTTACCATCCAAGTAGATAAAGGAGATTTATAGGGAATGGTTTTGGGGATAAATTTGAAGGGTAATCTAGAGGGATTTTTGAGAGACAACCTAATTTTGTATGGGCAATTAGGGACCAAATGTCCACTACGATTGCAAAAGTGACAAGGCCATCTAGGTGTATAGTTTCTCTCAACTATAGGTTTGTGGGGACTCTTAGTAGAGGTTTGAGAACTATTCTTCATGTTACTAGGGGAACCTTCAAAACCTATTCCACTCTTGTCACCATAAATTTTATGCATACCCAACATTTGATAAAATTTGTCATTTCCCAAGGTGAATTTGTCAACAATGAATTTTCCTTTATTAAGTTTTATTTGGAGAGAGCTTGATTCAAGTTGACTAGATTCAAGTTTGGATTGTAAATTATGAATTTGTTTTTGAGCATGAGTTAATTCTTCATTAAGAGTGGTGACTTGATGTTCCAAGTTGTTTTTCTCATTGATTGTTAATTTCAATTCATCTTTTATGATACTCACTTCATTTACAAGCTTTTTGGAATCTTCTTTTAAAATTTTATTTTTCTTAAGTAAGATTTCACAATTTTCATATGGTTCATTATAAGCTTGTTGGATTCCATTATCCTCATCTTCTTCATTAGTTTCTTCTTGCCCTAATGTGTCATCTAATAATGCATTATGCTCATTAGGATCTTCAATAGAAGAGAGTAGAAGCCAATTAGGGTAATTTTCATCTTCATCATTAGAGGATTCATTTTTGTCACACTCTTCATCTTCCTCATCCCAAGTTATGTTTAGAGCCTTCTTTCCTTTCTTGTCTCCTTTTTCAAATTCTTTAGGGGTGGAGCAATTTTGGGCAATGTGTCCAAACCCCTTGCAATTGTAACATTGCACATCCTTTTTAATAAATGATCCTTTGTGATTTCTTTGGAATCTAGGACTTTTACTTTCATCAAGCTTTCTATTGATATTGTTGTTCTTAAGGAAACTTTTAAATTTCTTAACAAATAAGGCATTGTCCTCATCACTATCAACATCACTTTCATTTTCTTTAGAATGAGAGGAAAAAGCTACTCCTTTCTTTTTGTCTTGAACTTCAAAGTCTAATTCATATGTAAGGAGATTTCCTCTTAGTTCTTCAATTTTGATTTTATCAACATCCTTGCTTTCTGTTATGGCAACAATTTTGGGTTTGAATCTTTTTGGGAGAGATCTTAAAATTTTCCTAACAGCTTTAGATTCATCCATCTTTTCTCCTAGACCTATAAGAGAATTGACAATTTCCATGAATTTAGAGTATAATTCATCAAATGTTTCTTCTTCGAGCATCTTAATGTCTTCTAATTTAGAGGTTAACATTTGAATTTTGGCTATCTTGACTTGATCCGTGCCTTCATGGGTGATCTCTAGGGTATCCCAAATTTCTTTAGCAGTGTTGCAATTAACTACTCTATTAAACTCTTCTTGAGATAGAGCACAATATAGAGAATTTTTAGCCTTAGCATTTAAGTTAGCTCTATCCTTTTCTCCTTGAGTCCAAGTATTTTTGGGTTTGGTTTTTATGGATATAACATTCCCTTCAGAGTCTTTTTCTATGGAAGTGGGAGGATGATAGCCATCTTCAATGATGTTCCACACATCTACGTTTTGGGACTCTAAGAACACTTGCATTCTAATTTTCCAATAGCGATAGTGTGTTCCATTAAACAAAGGGGGTCTATTGGTGGCATTTCCTTCACCCAATTGAGATTGCATGGTGGCAACAAAAGAAAAACCCTCACTAGGATTCTAACTCTAGGTGGTTAAACCAAAACAAGAGCAACCTTGCTCTGATACCAATTGAAAGTCCAAGACCGAATCCTAGAGGGGGGGGGGGGTGAATAGGATGAGCTCTAAGAACCTAGACCAATTTGAATTCTTTTAACTTTTAAGTCAATTAAGATTTGGTGAAGATTAATTATCTTGTGATAGAAAGAAATCTCTAAGATGAGCATACACAAGTAATTACAACTACAATCTTCATTTAACCAAAAGTAAAACATTCATGTAAAAAGAGAGCAAAAGAGCAACCACCATGACAAGCACATTTATAGTGGTTCGGCCAAATTGCCTACATCCACTCCCGATACACTTATCGGTATTCACTAACTTCAATTAAGGTTTAGGATCACCTCAAACCTTACAATCAACAGTATGCTTTTCAAGGCTAAGCATGAACCTTTACACCATATGCTTTTCAAGGCTAAGCATAAACCTTTACAACATACAATTTTTCTCTTAAGAAATATGCCTAAGAATGCATGGATTAAGAGAACTATATGAGTGCAAAAGAGTGCCTCTAAATAGGCTCAATAGAAAGTGAAAATCTCAAGTTCTAGAGAAATGCAAGTGAATGACAAAGTTTATGTAAAATGCATTTTCTAGAAATTACTCTTTCTCATTTTGAAAAGATACAATCTTAAATGATTCAAAGATGATAAACATATGTTTGAAAAAGAGTGATTTGTCTAACACATGAATTTAACAAGGTAAACTAACTTGATTTCAAAGAAAGCAAATTTAAGTCTAACATGTTTATATTGAAACAAGAAAACAACTTCATGTGAAACAATGACAACATGTTGTATTCATAGCATATGAGATTACTAAGATATTAGGCATGTTATGAAAGACAACATTTTAAAAGAAAAGCAACTTGTTAATCATGTTTAGAAAGAGATCAAAGATTTGAAACAAAACATGATTTTAAAAAGACTAGGATTAAAGAAAGCACACCCATTTGAAGATCAAAGGTTGGTTTAATGGAATGGCTTCATAATCCCCTTAGAAATGCTCTTGAGAAGTTGCAAACAAATGGCCTCAAAAGTCCCTCCAAGATCAGCAACTTTCTTCAACCAAAAAGTCACTTTTTATAGAGAAAAAGTTGCCAACGGCTAGTCCTCGGTCGACCGGCACACAGGCCTCGGTCGACCGGGAACACACAACGGTCATATTTTTGACCGTTTGAAAATTCTGCACAAAACTGCATTTTAAAAGATGCAGTGATCCCGGTCGACCGGCAGCCTTGTCCCGGTCGACCGGCGACACTGGAAAATGCCCAGTTTTTTTGAAAAAAGGAGAAACTTGTAATTTAAGAGGGCATCTTCCAGGGGACTTTGAGACACACTTACCAAGCAATAAATCATGACTGAAAGAAGATGAAAACTCAATTTATTAAAGCCATGAAAACTCCAAATCAAAATAATGAATTTAAAGATAGAAACTTTGGAAAGCTTGGATGATTTTTGAAACCAAAAAAACTCCATGATCTTAAGAGATAAATTGAAATGAAAACCATGCATATTAAATGATAAATACAAAGATTAAGAATGAGTAATATGCATGATGACCCTATGAAAAAAGACCATGAATGAATGAGAGGACAAGCTTTAAGAAAGTGAATGCATCCTATCAAATTGCAACAAAATAAAAACTCTAACAGTCTCTTCAGCATACCTAAAAGATTCGTCCATGATAATAGACCACAATTCCGGGAACACAGATTCTACAGGTTCTGCGACAAGTACAAAATTCAAAGTTGTCCTTCGACTCCATACAATCCGGAGGTGAACGGACTAACAGAAGCCTTCAACAAGACACTCTGCAAAATTCTCAAGAAAATGGTCTCTAGTCACAAAAGAGACTGGGGCGACAAACTACCTGAAGCCTTGTGGGCCTATCGAACCACCGTTCGAGGACCAACCCATAGTACACCATTCTCTTTGGTCTATGGATGCGAAGCTGTTATCCCTTTGGAAGTACAAATTCCTTCCTTAAGGGCATCTTTGCAAAATGACATGACGCAAGAAAAAAATGTCAATTTGAGACTCCAAGAACTGGATAATCTCGATGAAAGACGGCTAGAAGCTCTACAAAGCATTGAGTTGTACCAGGCGCTCATGGCAAGATCTTTCGGCAAGAATGTCAGGCAATGGGCTTATAAAAGGGGTGACTTGGTTCTTGCAGTAAAAAGGCCAATGGTTTTCACCCACAAATCCAAAGGCAAACTCGAACCAAAATGGGAGGGACCCTTCGTCATTGACAAAGTCTTCTCCAAGGGCGCAAATGCTCTTCTAAACATGGAGGGTGACAGATGTATGCTGCCCATCAACGACAAATTCTTAAAGCGGCACTACCCTTGAAGACTTACGCCACTGGGTCAGAGCAATGCCTGCACGGTCAAAGCCTATTTCCAGGTATTTGCTCGTCAAACCCACTCCTTTTGGAATTTTCATCTTTATGTTGAAATTTCTAAAAAAAAAAAACTCTCAAAACAATGCTTACTTTCATAGTTTCATTGTTAAAAAAAAATCCAAAAATCCAAGTTTAGGAGCCTCTTCTCGGACTTGACCGAATTTTCAATCCTTGAACCCTAAATTCATGGTTTGAATCAAAATCAGGACTCAGGAATTTCCACCCTAGTCCACCCCGACTTTTACAACCAAAAACGGTTTTAAGTCAAAATTTACGACCCTCATGTCTTTAAAAAAATGGTTTTTTAGAAACCGCGGGGAAGCGACGCTCAGCCGATACTTGCAAAACCCAAAAATCGGAAGGATGCAAACCCCATTTGATACTTCCAAAATTTCAAAACCGCAAGGAAGTGACACCTTGTTGATACTTGAAAATTTTCAAAAATCATGGAGACGCAACATTCTAGTTGATATCCAGAAACCCAAAATTCAAACAAAAACCGAGGTCCCAACAAAAAAAAGGAAACCTCAAATTTCAAAAATCGTGGCGAAGCGACATTCAGTCAATACCCACAAAACCAAAATTTTTGAAAAAGCAAGGATATGACATCCAGTAGATACTTGCACCCCAATTCGCAAGGAGGCGACATTCCATCGATACTCGCAAACCGAATGAGCAAGGAAGCGACATTCCATCGATACTTGCAATATACCATTCAACAGGGAGGCGACTTTTAGTCGATACTTGCATCTTGAAAACCATAACCTGGCTCCTATGCCAAAAACAAAAATCGGCTTCTACGTCAAAAACAAAAATCAACTTCTACGCCAAAAACAAACTTTCGGCTTTTATGCCAAAAATCTAAAATTTGGCTTTCATGCCAACAAAAAAAAAACTTGGTTTTAAAAAAACAATTTGGCTTTCACGCCAAAAGCAAAAAAAAATCGGCTCCCATGCCACCCCAAAATTTGGCTTTCACGCCAAAAACAAAAAAAATCGGCTCTCATGGCACCCTAAAATTTCGGCTTTCACGCCAACAAACAAAATCGGCTCCTATGCCACAAAACCTAGCTCTCATGCCAACCCAAAAACGGCTTTAATACCACTTCGAAAAAAAAAAAACGGCTTTCGGCTCCTATGCCACAAGATAGTTTGCTATGTCAGCATACCATGGGGATTGAGAAATAGAAAATAAATGTTCATCAGGAAATTGGTCTCGTACTGGTGTAGGCTCTAAAGAATCAGAGATGACAAGTCTAGATAGATGGTCCACCACTACATTTTCTACTCCCTTTTTGTCACGTATTTCTGAATCAAACTCTTGAAGTAGTAGGATCCATCTAATCAATCTGGGCTTAGCATCTTTTTTGGAAAGGAGGTATTTAAGCGCAGAATGATCAGTGAAAATAATGATTTTGGATCCTATTAGAGACGAGCGGGATTTGTCCAATTCAAAGACTACTGCCAGTAATTCTTTTTCAGTAGTGGAATAGTTAATTTGTGCATTGTTCAATGTTCTACTCGTGTAATATATTACGTATGGCTTTTTATCGTTACGTTGCCCAAGGACGGATCCAATTGCATAGTTGCTAGCATCACACATTAATTCGAAGGGTAAGCCCTAATCTGGAGGTTGCATAATAGGAGCAGTCGTCAACATGCCTATCAGCTTAGTAAAAGCCTCTTGACATGCTTGAGTCCATTCAAATTTTTATATCTTTCAATAGAAGGTTGCATAGGGGTCTAGATATAGAATTGAAGTCCTTAATGAACCTTCGATAGAAACCAACATGTCCTAAGAATGATCTTACATCCCTTTTGGTCTTGGGTATGGGCAGATTGGCAATCAAATCTATCTTAGATTTATCGACCTCCATTCCTTTGGAGGAAACTATGTGACCTAAGACTATTCCTTAGCGAACCATTAAATGACATTTTTCCCAGTTAAGCACTAGGTTCTTTTCTTCACATCTGATAAGGACTTTCTCAAGGTTACTTAAGCAATCCTTAAATGAATCTCCAAAGACGGAGAAGTCATCCATAAAGACTTCAAGAATCCGCTCCACCATATCGCTAAATATGCTCAACATGCATCGTTGAAAAGTGGCTGGAGCATTACATAGTCCGAATGGCATTCTTCGATAAGTGAAGGTTCCAAATGGACATGTAAAGGTGGTTTTCTCTTGGTCTTCCGGTGCTATCTCAATCTGGTTGTAACCGGAATACCCATCCAAGAAGTAATAGTATGGGTGTCCTGCTACCCTCTCTAAGATTTGGTCGAGGAAGGGTAGGGGAAAATGATCCTTACGTGTGACCGCATTTAATTTTCTGTAGTCAATGTGCACTCGCCAACCAGTGGGTACCCGGGTTGGGACAAGTTCATCATTTGAATTTCGAACTAAGTAACACTGGCTTTCTTTGGAACAACTTGGGTAGGGCTAACCCATTGACTATCCGAAATTAGATCGATTATACCCACATCGAGAAGTTTAAGCACTTTAGCCCTAACCACTTCTTGCATAGTTGGGTTGAGTCGGCGTTGCATCTGCCTGGAGAGTTTTGCATTTTCCTCCAAATATATGTGATGCATGACCACGTAAGGGTCAATGCCCTTTATATCAGCCACGGTCCATGCTATGTCATCTTTATGCTGCTTAAGTATATTCAGAAGTTGGATCTCTTGATCCTTATCGAGGTGTGATGAAATAACCACTGGGTATGTGTCATCCTCCCCTAAATATGCATATCTGAGATCCGAAAGAAGGGGTTTCAACTCAGGTTTGGGAGGCCTTACCTTAGAAGGAAGAGACTGAGTACCAGTTGGTACGAGCTCCTCAAATTGAGGTTTCCATGTTGTAATGTTAACAGTGTCATTCGGGGTGTCTATAAAATTGGCCAAAACCTTGCTTGATTCGACTGTGTCAAAAAAATTTGGATCAGAGGACTCCTCAAGGGTTTCTTGAACAATGGATTCAATGAGATCTACTTGTCCGACATCAGGACCATCATCCTGCATTTGTTTCCAAACATTAAAGTTATGAAATTCAATTGTCATGTTCCCAAAAGAAAGTTTCATTACTTCGTTCCAGTAGTTTATCAACGCATTTGATGTGGCCAGGAAGGGTTTTCCCAATATCATCGGAATTTGTGCGTTAGGGTTGGCCATAGGTTGTGTGTCCAGGATGATGAAATCTACTGGGAAGTAGAATTTCTCGATTTGGACTTAAACATCCTCTATTACCCCTCTCGGTTTCTTTATTGATCTATCAGCTAGCTGAAGAGTGACCTGAGTAGGTTTCAGCTCGTCTAACCCCTTCTGTTCGTATACCGAGTAGGGCAACAGATTAACACTAGCCCCTAAGTCAAGCAGTGCTTGCTCAATCAGGAAATTTCCCATGACGCATGATATAGTGGGGCATCCGGGATCCTTGTACTTAGGGGGAGAGTTTTGTTTCAAAATAACTCTAATTTGCTCAGTCAAGAATGCTTTCTTTTGGACATGCATCTTACGCTTGATTGTACATAATTCTTTCAAGCAGTGCTTGTTCAATTCGGAAATTTCCCATGATGCATGATATAGTGGGGCATCCGGGACCCTTGTACTTAGGGGGAGTGTTTTGATTGAAAAGAACGCTAATTTGCTCAGTCAAGAATGCTTTCTTTTGGACATGCATCTTACGCTTGATTGTACATAATTCTTTCAAGAATTTTGCATTGGATGGGATTTGTTTGATCGCATCTACAAGCGGAATGTTGATTTTGACCTCTTTGAAAATATCTAAGATTTCATGGTTAGGGGTCATTTGATTTGGCAGATTTAAGCGTTGTGGAAACGGAGCCACAGGCTTGTACAGAGGTAGTTCAGCCTCATTTTCCTTACCATCAGTAGTTTATTCCATGACTTCCTCAGAGTCAGATGTAATATGGGATAGTTTTGGATCCGAGGAAGCAGGTTGTTTATCATTTTTCGGATCTTCAACTGGAATTGCTTTGCCACTCCTAAGGGCGGTCACAGCTTGAACCTGCTGCCGTAAGGTAGAGGGGCCTGAGTTGGCCACTTCATATTGTCCCTTTGGATTAGGTTGAGGTTGGGCTGGGAAAGCCCCTTTCTTCCTGCTCTGAAGAGTATTATTGATTTGGCCAATTGAGGCTCTTACCTCCTTTTGGAAGTCTTGGAATGTTTGCCGATTGCTTTGGTTGATGGAGTTCTGAATTTGAATAAAATTGGTCAACAAATCCTCCAAAGGCCTATTTTGAGATTGCTGATGAGGTGGTGGGACTCCCTGATTAGAGGGTACAAAGTTACCACCTTGATTTGTAGGTTTTGGGAGGATAGGTGCCTGGTTAACATTTTGCCCATTTCTCCAACTGAACTTGGGGTGGTTCCGCCAGTTGGGGTTATGCGTGTTACCTATTTGATTAGTGAACGGCCTCTGGTAAGTATTTGTAGCATTGGCCTGTTCATGCAACACCTCTTTGAATGCGGGGATTGTTGGACAATCCTTAGAAGAATGGGTGTTTCATTCACAAATTCCGCACACCGGGGATGGTTGTTTTCCTTTCCCTAAATCTATGGCCTCTATCTTTCTTATTAGGGAAGTGATTCTAGCATTAACATCATGTAAGACCCCGACCCGAGTGAACCCGATTAGTACTAATTAAGTTGAGTGTTAGTTCTAAGCTTGATTAGTGATTTTGGCTAAGTTGGATTTGGAATAGATTTTGATATAGTTTTGGGGAGTCTTGGTTGTCTTGTGATTAGTGGGACCCTTTGGGGGTTTCCTTTTGATGACGTTGCATGTGTTTGGGGATTATCGAAGATTTTTCATTCATGGTTTTAATCCCGTTTTATTGGTATGGATAATCCCTACAACTTTCATGTTGATCCCGTCCCTGTTCGAGATCCCGAAACCCGATTTCATAGCTTTGAGGGCAAAACAGTCATTGCACACAAAATCTGTATCCAAAACTTGATATTCCCGAAACCCGCGAAACATACACTTTTTGGAAACTAGATATTTCGACGATCATTTCTTCCTTCTTCGTCGAACCCATCCGAGGTCCCGAAAACCATGATTTTAGCCCAATTGGATTGGTAGTGGTGGAGCCCACTCCCCACTTGTTTATAAGGGAACCTTTCCCTTCCATTTCCTTCTTCTAGCACAAGAGAGTGAGAACCTAGGGTTTCATTGCCTTCTTCTTCTTGCTCTTGCTTGCAATCACCAAACTCACCACCAATCTTGCACCACTTGAGAAGTGGAGATCATCATCCTCTTCCTCATCACCTTAGCTCTCCATTGACACCATTGCTAGAGAAAATCATTCATTACAAGACTTTCTTTGAGCTCACCATTGCCATTAGAAGACCTTGCAAGTAAGTGACCCTTCTCTTCTTCTAGATTTGTGTCCTCCTAGCTTAAGGGAATCTCCATCCTTGTTATGGAAGCTTCTTTCTTCCTAATCTATGTTTTGACTCTTTAGGGTTTTATTTTGGGATTTTCCTTGTAGCTTGGACCTTTGATTTGAAAGACTTGTTAGAGCTTGATTTACTTGACTAGAAGACCTAAGGCAAGTGGATGATATGATCATTTAAGAGTTTTAATGTTTTTATGAGAAATGTGATTGGTTTCATTAATTTTCACTCATGCCTATTTATTGTATTGCTATGAAATAAATGCTCATGAAGAGTCTTATTAGTGCATTTATGGTCATATAGATGGGTTGGTGCATAGTATTTGATCCTTCTTGTTTTGTTCCAAATGTATCTATGTGAAATGGTCTCCTTCTTCCTTCTCTTATATTGAATGTGTTATTGATGGAGGAGAGAATGGGATGAGTGTGATGAAAGGATTTGATGTAGTTTGATTGAAGTATTAGGCTCCTCATTTGATGTAGAAAACGGGCTAAAAGGGAGTTGTAGAAGGAAGGGATGGAGGGGAGCTGAACTGGTCCGGAATCAGTTCCTGGACAGTTCGCTCGAGCTACCATGACACTTCGATCAAGTGACCTGTCCAGAAAAGGGTTTGGAACATTCCAGTAGCTGGGTCGCTCGAGCGCACCCTTGGTCGCTCGAGCGGACATCCCAGAACTCATTCCAGAGAGTTGTTCGTTCGAACGCATTTAAATATTCGCTCTACCCAATGAGTTCGTTCGAGCGACCTCAACTTTGCTCGAGCAAACCCACCCAGACAGGCATTCCAGAGAGCGACTCGCTCGAGCGAACTCTCCATTCCGCTCGAGCGAGGGGCCCCGTTGGGCAAGCTATGTTTGGGACGATGTTTAACTATTTCAATGTTTGGGTCTATTCTCTGAGAACCCCGCGATGGCAAGGAGATTTGCTAAACAATGTATGAGGCCATTCGTGGAAAGAAACCATATCACAAAGATTTCATTCGAAGTTTTGAAACTCCAAGGTGCATAAGGAGCCCGGAATGTCTTCTAACTCGAGGAGTACCAAGTCTTTATTATAATCGACATACGGGACCCCTATACACTAAATAGATCTTGAAACCAGTATTTTACTCGAAATTGTTATAGTTCATTGTTTCACTTCATTCCAAGATTTATATTATATGATTTGTTTTCCCGAAGGCATGATAGTTACACTAGTAACATGGACTTGCCCCGAAGAGTATTGCCCGACATGAAATGAAAGTTATGCATTTGAGTATTCTTGCCCCGTTCATTTATTTACCTGAACTTGATGTATTTTGCATATGTCTCGATTTGTTGTTTAACCTATGAGTCGACATCACTAAGCTTGGATACCTTGTCGGTTTGATCCACCGACTTGGAGATCCCTTTCCCATCCCGCCAGCTGCAGTGTGGATCCCGATACCCGGTCTATTACCGTGGTCCCGTCCCGATACCCGGTTCGCTACCGTGGTCCCGTCCCGTATATTTATATTGTATATATGATTTGCGTTGAATCTCCTCACCTTGTGTGACTGAGATCAACGTCCCGTTTTACTGTTGTCACTTTAGAGACAGAGGACTTAGCTTTATGTGATTGCCATCTTGTTAGTTCTCGATTCCTTGGTTACCTTATATGTTTTATCTTATTTACCTGTTTTCTAGCAAATGATTTACCTACTTTATGAGAGTTCTTGTTTAAACAGATTTCTACGCTTTTCAAGGTATTTCCTTTATTATTACATGTTGTTGTATCGTTTCATTCTCTTGCCAGACCGTCGTGTCTGACCCTTGTGCTTTGGTACTCAGGTCCCGTTGCCGGTTTCCTTGAGGAGGAGCCGGAGGAGGTGGTAGGTGAGCCGCAACCTCTAGTCGAGTGGCGTGCTGACGATGTAATATAGACATCGGGTTGCTACGAGAGGCGTTTCTTTTTTAGGAAAACTATTTAACCATTCATTGGGATATTGTTTTGTTTATATTGGCCTTTGTTGGCCTCTAATTTTGGAGAATGTATAAGTGATCTTTTGTTAAACTTTAACTTACTTTTGGAAAACATGTTATAGATCATTGCTCATTCTGATACAGTAATTATACTTGATGTTAATGCTTTCATGACAAGAGATAGTCAGACTATTTGATTTCCTACATGCTTCCGCACTTAAAAGAAATATTCTATTATGGTTGTGATATCCTCACCGCGGACACCTGTGGGAAATTAAATAAGTGTATGTTATCATTTAAACAGATGTGGTTTTCACCACTAATGTCCCGACTCTGGATCAATTCCTTCGGGGGCCCGGTCCGGGGTCACGACAGACTAGTATCAGAGCGAGACGTGTTTCAAGCAATTAAAAGAAACTAGAAATCCTAAGGACGTGGCGAGGATTCATTAGATCTTTGGATAGCTAGTATCGTGTGAGCAATGTGTGACCCACTATATTATTATGTGCTAACAATTTGTTTTGCTGCATCATGCCTCCCCGTAAGAGAACAGTGAATGGCATTCCTTCTGGAAGTAACAGTGATCACACCGGACCGGTAGAAGATGATATTGTTGAGAACAACCCACCAAATCAGTTTCAGGAAATGATGCAAGCGATGCTTGACCAGCAACGTCAAGCTAATGAAAACCAAGCTAGATTGCAAGAACAGATGCTCAAGAGGGAAGAGAATCACGCTAGGGAGATGGCAGAGATGCAAAGGCAATTGCTTGAGGTCCTACAGAGAAGACCGGAACTGGTTCAACCCCAACCAGCTATCGTTATCAACCAAATGCAACATGACCCTAATGCCTTGTTTGAACGGTTTCGGAAGAGAGCTCCGAAGGAATTTCTTTGGGAGGAAGACCCGTTGGCTGCAGATGACTGGTTAGAACATACAGAGAACATCTTCGAGATTTTCCAGTGTATAGGAGGAGAAAGGGTAAAGCTAGCATTATCCCTTTTCAGCGGTACAGCAGACAGATGGTGGAAAACGGTTAGGGAAGAATACAGGAACATGGCTGATGCAGAGGTGTGGGCAAACTTCAAGAGACAATTCCATGATAAATATGTACCTGCCCATATCAAGAGACAAAAGGCCATAGAGTTTCGGCAGCTGGTGCAGGGGAGTATGACAGTCTTAAAATATCTCACCAAGTTTAAGAGACTGTCCCGATATGCCCCGGAGTTGGTAGATACGGTGGAGAAGAAAATTGCTAAGTTTTTTGAAGGACTCAACCCTTTCATCGAGAGGGATGCCACCGGAGTAGTACCACCTGCTACTTTCGATGAGGCAGTCAAGAGGGCTTACAAGTTTGAGAACTTCCACAACAAGATCCTCAGAGTGCAAGGCAAGAGTCCAGTTCAGCAGCAGAATTATCAACATCAGAGAAACCATCAGAATAAGAGGCAAAGGACAGGACCAAATGTGCAGAATCCAGTGGTTTGCATCCACTGTGGGAAGAACCATGCTAGTGCTGAATGTCGTACCATCACGGGAGCGTGTGCTTCAGGTGTGGTTCGATGGACCATAGGATGAGGGATTGCCCTAGGCCAAACAGACAGAATCCGCAACAGCAGCAAGGGCCACAACGTCCACCACCACCACCACAGAATGCATTGGTTGTCCAAAACTAGCCACCAAGGACACTTCAGCAGCAACAGCAGTTTAGACAGCAGCAGCCACAACAGCAGGCCCGTCAGCAGCAGGGACATCAGCGTGCACCGCAGCAGAACAGGAATGCACCACATGGCAGGCCACACCAAGCTCAGAACAGGCCACAGCTTCGAGGGCAAATCTATGGGGTCAATAGAGTTGATGCAGAGGCAGCGGGAAATGTAGTGGAAGGTACACTTCTTGTTTGTGGGATTAAAGCTATGATTTTGTTTGACTCTGGCTGTACACATTCTTTCGTGTCCAATAAATTTTCTAAGTTGATTGATATGCATGCTAGAGAACTTGAGTTCATTTTGACTGTGGCAACCCAAGTAGGTAAGCAAGTTATTTGTAGAACCTTTTACCCTAGTTGCACAGTTCAGATAGGAGAAGTGGTTTTAACCGCAGATCACATTTCTTTGGAGATGTTTGATTATGATGTCATCCTAGGGATGGATTGGCTGGCAGGGTACCATGCCACAATGGATTGTTTCCGTAAGACCCTCACTTTCAAGTTGGTTGAGACACCAGCAGGAGTGTCGTTTCAGGGAGAGAGGAGGAATCCTCGTGCAGGGTTTGTTTCAGCGTTGAAGGCTGACAGACTTTTGAGAAGTGGTTGTGAAGCTTAGTTAGTGTTTATCACGGAGGATAAACGGTCCCAAGGGGTGGAGGAGATCCCAATTGTTTGGGAATTCCCGGATGTTTTTCCGGAGGAGATTCCAGGTTTCCACCCATGAGAGAGATTGATTTCACCATTGAGTTGCTACCGGGGACCGCTCCGATATCTATTGCACCATATAGAATGGCTCCAGCAGAGTTGGGAAAGTTGAAGATTCAGTTACAAGAGTTGTTGGACAAAGGTTTTGTAAGACCGAGTGTTTCACCATGGGGAGCTCCAGTCTTGTTTGTTAAGAAGAAGGATGGCTCGATGAGAATGTGTATAGATTACAGAAGATTGAACCAAGTGACCATCAAGAACAAGTACCCATTGCCAAGAATAGATGAATTATTTGATCAATTGCATGGTGCATCATACTTTTCGAAGATTGACTTGAGATCCGGTTACCATCAGCTGAGAGTTAGAGAAGCAGATGTGCTGAAAACAGCTTTCTGGACAAGATATGGCCACTATGAGTTTCTAGTGATGCCATTTGGGTTGACAAATGCACCGACAGTGTTCATGGCTTTGATGAACAAGATATTTGCAGAGTATCTGGATCAGTTTGTTGTAGTATTCATAGATGACATTTTGGTGTACTCTAAGACCAAGGAAGAGCATGAAGAGCATTTGAGGATTGCATTGCAACTTTTGAGAGAGAACCAGCTGTATGCGAAGCTCAACAAGTGTGAATTTTGGTTGGAGCAAGTAGCATTTTTGGGACACATTATCTCAAGAGAAGGATTGTTAGTGGATCCGTCCAAGATTGAAGCAGTAGTGAATTGGGAGAGACCGAAGAATGTGACAGAAATTAGAAGTTTTCTGGGATTGGGAGGCTATTATCGAAGGTTTGTGCAAGGTTTTTCGTCGATTGCGTCACCATTGACAAAGTTGACAAGGAAAAATGCACCATATGTTTGGACAGATCAGTGTGAAGAGAGTTTCCAAGAGCTAAAGAAGAGATTGACTACAGTACCAGCCCTTACTTTGCCATCCGGAAGCGGCGGTTTCACCATTTTTACCGATGCTTCGAATGTTGGACTTGGGTGTGTGTTGATGCAAGAAGGAAAAGTGATTGCTTATGGATCTCGACAGTTGAAAGACCACGAGAAGAACTATGCCCCCCATGATTTGGAGTTAGCAGCGGTTGTGTTCGCGTTGAAAATGTGGAGACATTACCTCTATGGAGAGCAGTTCGAAGTCCACTCCGACCACCGTAGCTTACAGTATCTGTTTTCACAGAAGGATTTGAACATGAGGCAGAGAAGATGGATGGAATATATCAAGGACTATGATTTTCCAATCAAGTACCACCCGGGGAAAGCTAATGTAGTTGCCGATGCCTTGAGCAGAAAATCAGTGGGCTTGGCTAACCTTAGTGGCACTTGTATTTTCGAGCAGTTTGAAGAATTGGGCATAGACCTACAGCCACTAAGGAAGGGTGTATTATTAGCTAACATGTCAGTGTCAGAACCTTCTTTCATTCAGAAGATCAAGGATAGTCAGTTGCAAGATCCAGAGTTGGCCAAGATTTCAGAGCATATAGCAGAACGTCCTGGTTTTCGTATTGTTGATGGAGTTTTGTACTACCGTGACCATCTGTGTGTGCCTAACATTGAAGATTTAAGGAATGACATCATGACTGAGGCTCACAGCACGAAGTACTCCATGCATCCCGGTAGCACAAAGATGTATCAGAACTTGAAGGGCAGATTTTGGTGAAACAACATGAAGAGAAAGGTTGCAGCGTTTGTCTCCCGTTGGATGACCTGTCAGTTGATTAAGGCAGAACATCAGAGGCCTCCAGGGTTGTTACAACCATTAGAGATCCCGGAATGGAAGTGGGAGCACATTACCATGGACTTTATTTCGGGATTACTGAGGACTAGTAGAGGCAACGATGCGATATGGGTCATTGTGGACCGTCTCACCAAGTCAGCGCATTTGATTGCTATGAAGACAGGGAAGAAGATGCACATGCTACCTTTGGCAGAGTTGTTTGTCAACGAGATTGTCAGTCGTCACGGGCAGCCAGTTTCTATCACATCTGACAGAGACAGCAGATTCGTCTCGAGGTTCTGGAAGACATTGCATGAGTCTATGGGTACGAGATTACAGTTCAGCACAGCGTATCACCCTCAGACAGATGGCCAGTCAGAGAGAACGATTCAGACTCTTGAGGATATGCTCCGTGCTTATGTGTTAGACTTCAAGACTCAGTGGGATGAGACTCTACCGTTGTGTGAGTTCGCTTACAACAACAGTTACCACTCGAGCATTGGGATGGCTCCTTTTGAGGCTTTGTATGGCAGGAGGTGTAGGACACCTGTATGTTGGGAAGAAGTCGGCACTCGCAGTTTCCATGGACCGGCTATGGTTAGTGAGACCAGCGACAAAATCAAGTTGATTCAAGAGCGCCTGAAAGTGTCCCGGAGTAGACAGAAGAGCTATGCAGACTCCCACAACAGAGATCTACAGTTCAAGGAAGGAGACAAGGTCTTCTTGAAAGTGTCACCTACAAGGGGAACATTGAGATTTGGACAGAAGGGCAAGCTATCACGGAGATACATTGGACCCTATGACATTGTGAGTAAGATCGGCGACGTGGCTTATAGATTAGCCTTACCACCTGAGCTATCCGGCGTACACAACGTCTTCCATGTGTCTATGTTGAAGAAATATGTTCCCGACCCGTCGCATGTACTCCGGCATGAGCCATTAGAGATCAAAGAGGATGCTACCTATGTGGAGAAGCCCGTTGAGATCATCGATACAAAGGAACAAGAGTTGAGGACTCAGACTATTCAGTGGGTAAAGGTGCTATGGCTATGGGAGAATCATGGACCAGAAGAAGCAACGTGGGAATTACGAGGTCAAGTGTAGAAGAAGTACCCACATCTTCTACCAGAGGTGAGTCTTATGTTTCATTTGGAGGACCAAATGCCCTAAGGGGTGGAGGATGTAAGGCCCCGACCCGAGTGAACCCGATTAGTACTAATTAAGTTGAGTGTTAGTTCTAAGCTTGATTAGTGATTTTGGCTAAGTTGGATTTGGAATAGATTTTGATATAGTTTTGGGGAGTTTTGGTTGTCTTGTGAGTAGTGGGACCCTTTGGGGGTTTCCTTTTGATGACGTTGCATGTGTTTGGGGATTATCGAAGATTTTTCCATTCATGGTTTTAATCCCGTTTTATTGGTATGGATAATCCCTACAACTTTCATGTTGATCCCGTCCCTGTTCGAGATCCCGAAACCCGATTTCATAGCTTTGAGGGCAAAACAGTCATTGCACACAAAATCTGTATCCAAAACTTGATATTCCCGAAACCCGCGAAACATACACTTTTTGGAAACTAGATATTTCGACGATCATTTCTTCCTTCTTCGTCTAACCGATCCGAGGTCCCGAAAGCCATGATTTTAGCCCAATTGGATTGTTAGTGGTGGAGCCCACTCCCCACTTGTTTATAAGGGAACCTTTCCCTTCCATTTCCTTCTTCTAGCACAAGAGAGTGAGAACCTAGGGTTTCATTGCCTTCTTCTTCTTGCTCTTGCTTGCAATCACCAAACTCACCACCAATCTTGCACCACTTGAGAAGTGGAGATCATCATCCTCTTCCTCATCACCCTAGCTCTCCATTGACACCATTGCTAGAGAAAATCATTCATTACAAGACTTTCTTTGAGCTCACCATTGCCATTAGAAGACCTTGCAAGTAAGTGACCCTTCTCTTCTTCTAGATTTGTGTCCTCCTAGCTTAAGGGAACCTCCATCCTTGTTATGGAAGCTTCTTTCTTCCTAATCTATGTTTTGACTCTTTAGGGTTTTATTTTGGGATTTTCCTTGTAGATTGGACCTTTGATTTGAAAGACTTGTTAGAGCTTGATTTACTTGACTAGATGACCTAAGGTAAGTGGATGATATGATCATTTAAGAGTTTTAATGTTTTTATGAGAAATGTGGTTGGTTTCATTAATTTTCACTCATGCCTATTTATTGTATTGCTATGAAATAAATGCTCATGAAGAGTCTTATTAGTGCATTTATGGTCATATAGATGGGTTGGTGCATAGTATTTGACCCTTCTTGTTTTGTTCCAAATGTATCTATGTGAAATGGTTTCCTTCTTCCTTCTCTTATATTGAATGTGTTATTGATGGAGGAGAGAATGGGATGAGTGTGATGAAAGCATTTGATGTAGTTTGATTGAAGTATTAGGCTCCTCATTTGATGTAGAAAACGGGCTAAAAGGGAGTTGTGGAAGGAAGGGATGAAGGGGAGCTAAACTGGTCCGGAATCAGTTCCTGGACAGTTCGCTCGAGCGATCTGTCCAGAAAAGGGTTCGGAGCATTCCAGTAGCTGGGTCGCTCGAGCTCACCCTTGGTCGCTCGAGCGAACATCCCAGAACTCATTCCAGAAAGTTGTTCGTTCGAACGCCTTTAAATATTCGCTCGACCCAATGAGTTCGTTCGAGCGACCTCAACTTCGCTCGAGCGAACCCACCCAGACAGCCATTCCAGAGAATGACTCGCTCGAGCGAACTTGTAAGACCCCGACCCGAGTGAACCCGATTAGTGCTAATTAAGTTGCGTGTTAGTGCTAAGCTTGATTAGTGATTTTGGCTAAGTTGGGTTCGGAATAGCTTTGATTCTAGTTTTGCGCTACTTTGAATGCTTTGGTAACTAGTAGGGCCCTTTGGGGGTTCATTTTCATGACATTGCATATGTTTTAGGATTTATCGGAGATTTTTGTGTCGCGACCCCGGACCGGGAATCCCAATCCGGGATCGGGACTAATTAGTGGATGATGATTGATGATGATTATCTACATCCACAGTATACAATTTATTTAATTTCCCACAAGTGTCCGCGGTGAGGATATCACAACCTTGCATGAATGTTTCTTTTTAGTGCGGAAGCGTGTAGCAAATCAAATAGTTAGACTATCTCTAGTCATGCAAGCATTAACATCAATATCAAAACTGTATCAGAAAGAGCAATGATCTATAGCATGTTTCCAAAAAGTTGTTAAGGTTAAACAAAATATCATTTAGTTACATTCCCCAAAATTAGAGGCCAACAAAGGCCAATATTACAAAATAATAACCCAAAAGAATGGTTAAGAAATTCTCCCCAAAATGTTATGCCTCTTATAGCAACCCGATGTCTACATGACATCGTCAGCGCGCCACTCAACTGGAGGATGCGGCTCACCTACCGCCTCCTCCGGCTCCTCCTCAAGGAAACCGGCAACGGGACCTGAGTACCAAAGCAAAGGATCAGACACGACGGTCTGGCAAGAGAGTGAGAAGATACAACAACATAAAATAGATGAAATATCTCGAAAAGCAAGGAAATCTGTTTAAACAAGAACTCTCATAAAATATAGAAATCAATTGCTAGAAAACATGTAAACAAGATAAAACATATGAGGTAACCAAGGGATCGGGAACTCACAAGATGGCAATCACATAAAGCTAAGTCCTCTGTCACTAAAGTGACAACAGTAATACGGGATGTTGTTCTCAGTCACACAAGGTGAGGAGAAACAACGCAAATCATATATACAATATAAATATACGGGAACGGGACCACGGTAGCGAACCGGGTATCGGGACGGGACCACGGTAATGACCGGGTATCGGGATCCAAACTGCAGCTGGCGGGACGGGAGAGGGATTTCCAAGTCGGTGGATCAAACCGACAAGGTATCCAAGCTTAGTGATGCCGACACATAGGTTAAATAACACATCGATACATATGCAAGTAAATCAAGTACAAGTAAATCAATGAACGGGCAAGAATATTCAATGTATAACTTTCATTTCATATCGGGCAATACTCTTCGGGACAAGTCAATGTTACTAGTGTAACCATCAAGCTTTCGGGAAAACAGATCATGTACAGTAAGTCTTGGAAAAGAAGAAATAAAATCAACTATACCAATTCGGGAAAGATAATGATTTTTAAGATCTATTTGAGTGAATGGGGGTCCCGTATGTCTATGATGGAAATGACTTGGTACTCCTTGAGTTTGAAGACATTCCGGGCTCCTTATCCACTTCTACGATTTTCAAAACTTAACATGAGCTTATGGATAGTACTATATGCTATGATAGAAAAATCAAGACTATAAACGGTCCATCCTAAGTATGATGTCAACCCGGAACCATCGAGCAACCTACTCAGTCACCGAAAGGAATAGAGTTCGCGATACCCAAGGAAATAGACTTTGCATTTAGGTATGAAGAGGATATCGTGTCGTTCCATCCCGTTCGAGATTGAATAGATTGAACTTCAATGCATTCTGAACCAACCGTGAAGAGCATCGGCTCAAGACGCTCTCACACATGGTCAAGTGAGTCCAAGGAGGGTAGCCAAGGTCCACAAAAAAAAAGATAAATTTCAAAACCCACTGGGTCCGATCGATCAGCCCAAAAAACCCTTACAGTTAAAAGACAGACCGATCGATCGATCGGCACTGGGCGTGAAGCATGCCCGGGAACTTGATTTTTCTCCTTTTTGTTTCCTTTCCATCCAACACCTCAACAACCACAAATAACTATGAACAAGGTGACTTAAACACATGATTCCAAGACATTAAATGAGGCTATCAAGATGTGTAAAGATCATTTATTTCAACCATGGAAAAATCAATGAAAGCAATCAATGAAAACATGAAAACCATAAATACTTCACCAAACCATTTCAAACTTAAAAACATCAAAACATTCACTTGCCTCAAGTCCAAGCTAGTTGAAATCAAGCCTCTATTCACTTCTATTGCTCAAGCCAAGCTACAATCAAAAACCCCCAAAAACAACCCTAAAATGGGTTACACAAAGAATGAAAATGAAAGAACCAACAATAATGCAAATGTAGCTTCTCAAGGGCTAGAGGAACACTAATCTAGGAGATGGGGAGGATCACTTACCTTTAAGGTCCTCTAATGGCAAGAGTAAGCTCAATGGAGGTCTTGGAATGGAGGGTTTTCTCCACAAATGGTATCAATAGGGAGCCATGGTGAAGAGGAAGAAGAAGATGATCTCCATTTCGAGTTTGGTGCAAGATTTGTGAGGATTTGAGATGGAGAAACAAGAAGAAGAAGAGAAAGGCAAGGAAACCCTAGGCTCTCCTCTTGTGCTGGAATATGAAGAATGAGATGAATGGGAAATGGCTTCCCTTGTTAACAAGTGAGTTGGGTTGGGTTGGGTCCCACAACTAAAGGAGCTACAATGGCTGAAATCATCTCTCTCGGGTCCTCGGATGAATTCGACGAAGAAGGAAGAAACGTTTGTCGAAATATCTAGTTTCCAAAAAGTGTATGTTTCGCGGGTTTCGAGAATATTAAGTTTTGGGTACAGATTTGGTGTGCAATGACTGTTTTACCCTCAATGCTATGAAATCGGGTTTCGGGACCTCAAATGGGCACGGGATCAACATGAAAGTTGTAAGAATCCACAAGATGAATGCAACGGGCCAACAACAATTCAAAACACGTCGGGAAAATTTCACAAGAAAATGCAAAGCCGAAAAGGGAACCCCCAAAGGGCCCCACTAGCCAACAAAACACTCAAAGTAGCCCAAAGCTAAAATCAAGGTTATTCCAAACCCAACTTAACCAAAAACACTAATCAAGCTTAGCACTAACACGTAACTTAATTAGCACTAATCGGGTTCACTCGGGTCGGGGTCTTACATTTTGCATTCATTGTTTTGATCTTGTTTTATTCGTATTGATAAGCTCCACAACTTTCATGTTGATCCCGTCCCCGTTTGAGACCCCGAAACCCGATTTCATAGCCTTGAGGGGCAAAACAGTCTTTTTACACTAAACCTGTACCCAAAATTTAATATTCCCGAAACCCGTGAAACATATACTTTTTGGAAATTAGATATTTCGACGATCATTTCTTCCTTCTTCGTCGAATTCATCCGAGGTCCCGAAAGAGATGATTTCAGCCCAATTAGACTTGTTAGTGGTGGAGCCCACTCCCCATTTGGGTATACGGAAGCCCTTTTTCCCTTCCATTTCCTTTTTCCAGCACAAGAGAGAAAACCTAGGGTTTGTGAGCAACCCTTTCTTCTTCTTGCTTCTTCATCCTAAATCCACTCCCAAGCTTGCACCAATAGGAGAGTTGAGGTCATCTTCTTCTTCACCTCCTTGAGAGCTTTCTCTTGATAGTTTTGTGGAGAAATCCTTCCATTCCAAGACTTCCTTTGAGCTTACCATTGCCATTAGAGGACCTTGCAAGTAAGTAATCCCCTTCATCTTCTAGATTTGTTGTCTCCTAGCCCTTGATGAGCTCCATGTACATTATTGTTAGTTCTTTCAATTTCATTCTTTGTGTAACCCATTTTAGGGTTGTTTTTGGGGTTTTTGCCTTGTAGCTTGGACCATTGTCTTTGGAGATTGTTAGAGCTTGATTTCATTGTTAGAAGACCTAAGGCAAGTGGATGATGTGAATTTCATAAGTTTCAATGATTGTTGTATTTCTACTCATGCCCATGTTTTTGCCTATTTATTACCTTGTTTTGAAATAAATGTGCATGGGAGTATTAATTGTGCATTTATGTCCAAGAGAGGTGTTAGCTCATAGCAATTAAATGTTTTCTTGTTTTGTCTTGAATATGTATATTGTGTGAAATGGTTTCCTTCTTTTCTTTTCTTGTATGGAATGCGATATGGATGGAGGAGAATGGGATGGATATGGTTGGAGACTTGAGGTCTTTTGAATGGAGATTTATACTCCTCATTTGATGTATGAAAGTGGTTAAGAAGGGGTTGTAAAAAGGAAGAGTTATTGTGGAGCTGAACTGGTCCGAATTCAGGTTCTGGACAGTTCGCTCGAGCGACCATGACACTTCGCTCGAGCGACCATGACACTTCGCTCAAGCGATCTCTCCAGGAAAGGGTTCGGAGCATTCCAGTAGCTTGGTTGCTCGAACGGACCCCTGGTCGCTCGAGCGGACATCCCAGAACTCATTCCAGAGAGTTGTTCGTTTGAACGCATTTAAATATTCGCTCGACCCAATGAGTTCGTTCGAGCGACCTCCACTTCGCTCGAGCGAACCCACCCAGACAACCATTCCAGCGAGCGACTCGCTCGAGCGAACCCTCCAGTCCGCTCGAGCGATGCGGCTTGTCTGGTATAGGTTATGTTTGGGACAATGTTCAACTGTTTCAATGGTTGGGTCTATTCTCTGGGAACCCCTCTATACCAAAGAAATTTATTAAGCATTGTATGAGGCCATTTGAGGAAGAAACCATATCACAAAGATTTCATTCAAAGTTTTGGAAATTCAAGGTGCATAAGGAGCCCGGAATGTCTTCTAACTCGAGGAGTACCAAGTCTTTATTATAATTGACATATGGGACCCCTATTCACTTAAATAGATCTTGAAACCAGTATTTTACCCGAGATTGTTATAGTTCATTGTTTCACTTCATTCCAAGATTTATATTATATGATTTGTTTTCCCGAAAGCATGATAGTTACACTAGTAACAGTTATTTGTCCCGAAATGTATTGCCCGACATGAAATGACAGTGTGCCCTTGAGCACCCCCGTCTTGCTCGTTTATTTATTGTACTTGATTTACTTGCATATGTATCGATTTGTTATTTGACCTATGAGTCGGCATTACTAAGCTTGGATACCTTGTCGGTTTGATCCACCGACTTGGAGATCCCTCTCCCGTCCCGCCAGCTGCAGTTTGGATCCCGATACCCGGTCTACTACCGTGGTCCCGTCCCGATACCCGGTTCGCTACCGTGGTCCCGTCCCGTATATTTATACTGTATATATATGATTTGTGTTGAATCTCCTCACCTTGTGTGACTGAGATCAACGTCCCGTTATACTGTTGTCACTTTAGTGACAGAGGACTTAGCTTTATGTGATTGCCATCTTGTTAGTTCTCGATCCCTTGGTTACCTTATATGTTTTATCTTATTTGCCCGTTTTCAAACAAATGATTCATATACTTTATGAGAGTTCTTGTATAAACAGATTCAATGCTTTTCAAGGTATTTCCTTTATTATTACATGTTGTTGTATCTTTTCATTCTCTTGCCAGACCGTCGTGTCTGACCCATTTGCTTTGGTACTCAGGTCCCGTTGCCGGTTTCCTTGAGGAGGAGCCGGAGGAGGCGGTAGGTGAGCCGCAACCTCTAGTCGAGTGGCGTGCTGACGATGTCATGTAGACATCGGGTTTCTACGAGAGGCGTACATTTTGAGGAGAACTATTCAACCATTCTTTGGGTTATTGTTTTGTCTATATTGGCCTTTGTTGGCCTCTAATTTTGGGGATTGTAACTAAATGATCTTTGCTAAACTTTAACTACTTTTGGGAAACATGCTGTAGATCATTGCTCGTTCTGATACAGTATTTTATACTTGATGTTAATGCTTTCATGGCTAGAGATAGTATGACTATTTGATCTGCTACAAGCTTCCGCACTTAAAAGCAATATTCAATTATGGTTGTGATATCCTCACCGCGGACACCTGTGGGAAATTAAATAAAATGTATGTTGCTATTAAACCGATATGGATCATCCTATCATTTAGTCCCGATCTCGGATCGGTTCCTTCGGGGGCCCGGTCCGGGGTCGCGACAGAACTCTCCAGTCCGCTCGAGCGAGGGGCCCTGTTGGGCAAGGCTATGTTTGGGACGATGTTTAACTATTTCAATGTTTGGGTCTATTCTCTGAGAGCCCCGCGATGGCAAGGAGATTTGCTAAACAATGTATGAGGCCATTCGTGGTAAGAAACCATATCACAAAGATTTCATTTGAAGTTTTGAAACTCCAAGGTGCATAAGGAGCCCGGAATGTCTTCTAACTCGAGGAGTACCAAGTCTTTATTATAATCGACATGCGGGACCCCTATACACTAAATAGATCTTGAAACCAGTATTTTACTCGAAATTGTTATAGTTCATTGTTTCACTTCATTCCAAGATTTATATTATATGATTTGTTTTCCCGAAGGCATGATAGTTACACTAGTAACATGGACTTGTCCCGAAGAGTATTGCCCGACATGAAATGAAAGTTATGCATTTGAGTATTCTTGCCCCGTTCATTTATTTACCTGAACTTGATGTATTTTGCATATGTCTCGATTTGTTGTTTAACCTATGAGTCGGCATCACTAAGTTTGGATACCTTGTCGGTTTGATCCACCGACTTGGAGATCCCTTTCCCGTCCTGCCAGCTGCAGTTTGGATCCTGATACCTGGTCTATTACCATCACTACAAAAAAAAGGACTTTTTGTCTCGCTTTTAAAATGAGCTTTTGTGTCGCTTTTACAATAAAGTGACACAGTATCGTCTGATGTGTCACTTTAGAGGAGGAGTAAACGAGGAGGAGGTTTGTTGTGTCACTTTTCTGTAACGCGACACACACAAAACAAATCTATATCTCGTTTTATTCTTAAAGAGACACTAGCGAAGTAAAATTTTAAAATAATCCAAACTAAAATTTTTCCCACTAAACAAATGTGACACAAGAAGTTTCGCTCTAATTGCCTCGTTTGGCCTCTCATCTGGCAATCCATCTCCTCCACCTCCCTTTTTTTCCTCTACAAAACCCTAATCCTCTCTCTCTCTTCTCCTCCTCTCCCTCTCCCTCTTCCTCCTCTCCTCCCCTTAGCCCAACCTAGCCGCCTCTGCCCCCTATCTCGCCCGTAGCCTCCTCCGCATCCTCGTCAAATCCGTCGTCGCCAGCAGCTCCGCTGACTTCCATCGCCGTGTTGCCAAATCCCTAAGCTTCCTCACCTTCGTGATCCTGTCCGGGATCTCAAGGTTCTTGCCTGTTGTGTCAGTTTGCGATGGAGATGAGCTACTTGATGTTGCGAGGTTTTTCAGATTGGGTTTGAGAGGGATTGTTCTTGGGATCTGGACTGCGGTAGGGGGAGGTTCTTGGGGTTTTCGTTGATTTGCTTTGTGGTTCTTAAATCTGATGGGTTTTTTTGGGGTTTCTATGTTGGGTTTTGTTAATGTTTTGATTAAAAGTTTGGATTTAAGATTTGATTTGGGGTTGAGTATTTGGGTTTCTAAGGTGTAATGTGATTTCTTGACAGGGAGCCTCTCTCCCTCTTCTCTGCATCACCATCGCCCAGCAACCTTCTCATCTCGTATAAGGTATGGGTTTTTTCTTCTTAGATTACATGTTCTGATTTCTTCCCCCTTTTAGCAATTTTCAGAATATGTTGTCATGTTCTGGCATTTCCCCTATTGATGGCTTCTTGTACTGTGATGTTCTTCTATTTCCTTTGTATTGTGATGTTCTTCTATTTCCTTTGTACTGTGATGTTCTGTTTAGATTGAAGGTGAAGAGGGTTTTTGGGGGTTCCTTTGTATCGGAGGTTGGTTTGATGTTCTGGGTTTTGACTTGATTGAGCTTCCGATTTTTGAGTTCTTTAGATTTTGACCTAGGAGCCCTCAGAGATATAGTGAATCGTCAGCTATTTCTGTGTTCATCTTTTTGGCTTTTTTGTCTCCCTTTCTCTGCTCTTGTTGAGCCAAGATATATCAAGAAGCATAGGATCTTTCTCCTACATGATTTCCTTCCTGCTACCAGCGGCTGGTGTTTAATTTTGTTCTGTTTTGGGGCGCAAGCTTTTAGCCGTGCAGTAGGATCCCCTTCAATTTTTGTTGTGCAGAGTTCTACTGTTTCCCATGAGTTCAGCAGTATTTTTCTTTGTTTGAAGTGGTGTTCAACAGTTCTCCCCTCCTGAGCCAAAGGAGTGGCCCTCTTGCGGTCCTAGAGTTGGTCCTGTTGTGCTTTTGTGAAGAGCTGCATTCCCATGCTGTGCTGGTTTACTTTGTTGTGCAGTAGTGCAAGGTTTAGTTATCGAGCCTTGTTGTGTTGCTTTCTGTGTTCTCTTGTTGATCAGAGCGGTGTTATTCATCCCTGCGCTGTGCTGCTCTATAGTGCTTCTTTATGTTGTGTATAGCTTCTTGATGGGTTTGTCTCTCCTGTTCTCTGTTTTTCTTCGTCTCTTTTTGGGTATTCTTGCTTTTCTGGGTTGGCATTTTTTGTGAGCCATCCCTCTTTGTTTTGTCTTGTTTTTAGGGGCTCTTGCCTAGTTCCTCTTTTCTCCTAATATTAATTTACCTTTCAGCAAAAAAAAAATAAAAATGATCCTGTTTGGTTGCAGTTTTGATGGGGGAAGAACTCAGACCAATTGGAGTTTTCTTTGGTATGGATAAGCTGATTAAATAGCCGAGTGTTTGGGATAGGGCAAAAATGACTCTACATTTGCTGAGGCTGAGGGCTCCACAATTTCTCACTTTTGCAATTTGAATGGGGTGCCAGTCTCTGAAAGAGCTGGATATCATGAATCTAGCATGCAACCACTTGGAAATGTAGGGAAGAGAGGCGGGGGGAGGCAGAGAAAATGGCAGAGGGAGGTTATGAGTCACATGAACTACTTCTTAAGGTTTTCGTTTCCATATATGCATTGGGTTGCAATAATATTGAATTATATTTAATGCATTACACAAGGTTGCATTTTGGAATTATTGTTTAAAGGAGGCTAACTGAATGTTCTTCATGATCTTGTAGTTCTGTTTGATTCTTGTGTTTTTAGCTACTGTTTCTTTCTTTATAACGTCAAAAACAAGTAATGATTATTACCGCCTGCATTAAGTTGGGAGGTGTTGGTAGTTGGTATACAATTTCTCTTCAAAACCCTTAGTATCAATTGGACTAGTCTATTTCAATGTATGGATTTTATTTTACACCAGTGGTTTAGAATCTAGAGCGGCTTTCTTGTTGGTTTTGGTTGCTTTGCTTTTGGCTTTTTATGTGGGGTACTTAAGGAACGTTTGATGATGGCTGACTGAGTTGTCCTATTTATTGGCTCTAGTTTGCTCATAGGAAGTGTATTCAAAGATGGTGCAATAAGAAGGGAGACATCACCTGTGAAATCTGCAATCAGGTTACTGCTTCCTCTCTTTTTTCAACACGGGTATTTAACACTAGTGTCGTTGAGAAAACTGATTCATTTATCAGTATCATTCAGAAACTCAGAACTGAGTCTGCTTTGGTTAATTGGGTAATTTCCAAAGTCATCTATCAGTGTAATCCATCGAATAGCCAAATATGACCTGAGTTTTCTCTCTTGCGATATCATACTGAGATTACTCATATAAAAATGAGATACTGAAATTAATATGATTGTAAATTTATTATTTTTTCCTTATTTCATTTTCACTCAATGCTTGAAAATTGTTAGTATGGTGATTATTTTTGGATTTGGCTACGATGGCATTGGGGAGTGGCAGTGCCTGTTGCAAGGTTGTTTTGATACTTCTGATTTCTTAGGAAAATCTCTCCTCATTTAAATTTGTGACAGTTCTTGCAATGTTGCTTCTTATCTGGATATAGTTCTTCCAACAATACCCATTTTGATGCAACATGCAATTACCCAACGCAAGTTGTTATGCATTGCATTTCTTTTGGAAGAAATTGAAATGCCAAAGATGCTGTAGATGGACTTATAGCAGGTCATCTGTGTTTCTTTATGGTCAGTTAAGAAGCTAATAGTCTGTTCCTGATATTCGGACGTTCGGTCAAAGTATTCATATGGTCTTTTCGCTTGTGTGGGTTGGCCTGGTAGAAATTAAAACATACTCCCAAACTTTGCTCTGGCTCTTCTCATCTGGGAGGCTTCGAAGTTTAGTTTCTTAAGTGTATTTCATGTATTTGCTTTCTGGCCGGTTGAGAAGCTAAAGGTCTGATCCTATGTTTTGGTCATATAGCAAGGACTCATATGGTCTTTTCTCTTGTGTGGGTGGGCCCGGTAGAAATTAAATCATACTCCCAAACTTTGCTCTGGCTCTTGTCATCTGGGAGGCTTCGAAGTTTAGTTTCTTAAGTGTAATTCAAGTATTTTTCTTTCTGGTCGGTTGAGAAGCTACAGGTCTGATCCTGTGTTTCGGTCATATAGCAAGGATTCATGTGATCTTCTTTTCTCGTGTGGGTTGGCCTAGTAGAAATTAAAACATAAGTAATTAAAACATACTCCCAACCTTTGTTGTGGCTCTTCTCATCTGGGAGTCATTTTTTAAGTTTCTTGAGTGCATTTCAAGTATTTCCTTTGGGTGGCATTGGCAAAAAGTGCCTTATTTTCGTCTTTTTGTGTTTTTGACAGGTCTATGCACCGAATTATTCTCTTCCACCCACCAGACCTAGTTCTGATGCCATGGCAATTGATATCAGGTATCTTCTAAAATCTTTATTCTCTATCTGATTTCCTAATCATTTATCAACTGAATATGTGCATATTATGAAATCTCAGATCCTTAAAAAACAAGCTCCTTTCACAGTAAAACAGGTAAGACCTGTTCCTCTCAATGTTGATAGTATTCTCCAACAACCAGATCTACTGATGTAGTCCTTTTTATTGATCTGAATCTCATTAGAAAGTAAGTAAATGAATGAATGTTGATTTGATGATTCACAGGAGAAGTTCTGCAATGATGCTTGTGTGGAGAGGTTTCTGAAATCTAAAGGTGACAATGTGAAGAAGGCAGCAAAGCATTTGAGATCATGCCTCTCTTGGAGAGAGAGCATTGGGACTGGTATGAGCGTTTCGTTATACTAGAAGCCGAAAGCATTCAAAGTAGATAGATTGGACCTTTTTTTTTCTTTCTCTTGAAAGAAGTGATGACATCTCTCTTTTTCTTCTTATTTGAAAACAGAGCATTTGATAGCCTGTTGAACCTAATGCTGGTGTATAGGGTGTTGTGCTGGCTGCTTGTAGAGCTCACTGTGAGATCAAGGTTGCAGAGTATGTAGCAATCCGGCTCTTCATTCGAGGGCCTAAGAGTGTTGACTTGTTGCATCATATTTGGTGATGGCAAACATCTATGAAGCTACCGGGAGGTGGGAAGTTGTTGCAAATATACAAGCAATGATGAAACACAACAGAGTGAAGAAATCATCAGACCAGAGCCTTGTTCAAGTGAATGGTCAATGTTTTCATTTACTTCTGAAGATAGGTCTCATTCAGAAGTTCTGCAGATAAATGAAGATTTTTAAATGAAGATTGTAACATAATGTATCTATGTAACTGGCTTCCTACTAACTCCCGAATGAGACTGGGCCCTTATTAGTTATTATTCTTTAATAAACTCTTTTCTACTACTTTCTTTTTCTTCTTGTTTTTTGTCAAGTACCTAATTTGTAGCATTTGGGCCCTTATTTTTAATCTTGCAAAACTGACAAAAGCTACAGGATAAAAACCATTAAATAGGCCATAAAAGTGAAAAAAAATGTCCCAAAAAAGGGGGAAAAAGAAATATTTATTTTAAAAAAATGGATGGTATCTCGCTTCTATGGAAAGTGTCACAACTGATGACTACTTGTGTCACTTTTGGTCCGAAAACAATATATTGATCACTACTTTTGAAAAGCGAGACAACAAAGTCATCTTTCTTGTGACGCTTTTAAGTTATTTCAGTGTCACTTTTGGGTTTAAAGTGACACAAGTAACCAATTTTTTGTGTCACTTTGATAACAAAAACTGACACAACAAACGTATTTCTTGAGACGCTTTTACGAACTTTTAGTGACGTCGGCAGATAAGACGCTTGCATAATAATCAGAAAAGCGACACAAACTACTTTTTAAGACACTTTAAAAGTGACTCATTAAGACTTTTTTTTGTAGTGCATGGTCCTGTCCCGATACCCGGTTCGCTACCGTGGTCCCGTCCCGTATATTTATATTGTATATATGATTTGTGTTGAATCTCCTCACCTTGTGTGACTGAGATCAACGTCCCGTTTTACTGTTGTCACTTTAGTGACAGAGGACTTAGCTTTATGTGATTGCCATCTTGTTAGTTCTCGAATCCTTGGTTGCCTTATATGTTTTATCTTATTTACCTGTTTTCTAGCAAATGATTTACTTACTTTATGAGAGTTCTTGTTTAAACAGATTTCTACGCTTTTCAAGGTATTTCTTTTATTATTACATGTTGTTGTATCGTTTCATTCTCTTGCCAGACCGTCGTGTCTGACCCTTGTGCTTTGGTACTCAGGTCTCGTTGCCGGTTTCCTTGAGGAGGAGGCGGTAGGTGAGCCGCAACCTCTAGTCGAGTGGCGTGCTGACGATGTCATGTAGACATCGGGTTGCTACGAGAGGCGTTTCTTTTTTAGGAAAACTATTTAACCATTCATTGGGATATTGTTTTGTTTATATTGGCCTTTGTTGGCCTCTAATTTTGGGAATGTATAAGTGATCTTTTGTTAAACTTTAACTTACTTTTAGGAAACATGCTATAGATCATTGCTCATTCTGATACAGTAATTATACTTGATGTTAATGCTTTCACGACTAGAGATAGTCAGACTATTTTGATTTGCTACATGCTTCCGCACTTAAAAGAAATATTCAATTATGGTTGTGATATCCTCACCGCGGACACCTGTGGGAAATTAAATAAGTGTATGTTATCATTTAAACATATGTGGTTTTCACCACTAATGTCCCGACTCCGGATCAGTTCCTTCGGGGGCCCGGTCCGGGGTCGCAACACATCATCTTCTTCATTTTTCAATAGGTACATTCCCCCTCCCTTAGGGTTATTCGATTGTTTTAAGTGCTCGGTCCCATCAGATGTGTTCCAATTTTGAGCACTTTCTGCGAGAGAATCAAGATATTCCCATGCCTCATCGGGATCTTTGTTCAAGAAGTCCCCATTACACATCATCTCAACGAATTGGCGCATTTCTGATGTTAATCCATCATAAAAGAGCCCAATTATGCACCAAATTTCGAATCCATGATGTGGGCAAGCTAGTAGAAGCTCATTGAACCGTTCCCAACACTTGAAGAAAGATTCCTTTTCTTATTGCTTGAAATTCATGAGGTGCTTTCTTAAAGTGTTGGTTTTGTGAGGTGGGAAGAATTTTTTCAAAAAGTCGCGGACCATATCAGTCCAAGTAATAATTGAGTTGGCCCTAAGGGAATGTAGCCATGCCTTGGCTTTTTCTTTCAAAGAGAAGAGGAATAACCTAAATTTGATAACATCTTCCCTAACATTGTTCAAATGGAGAGTAGCGCACAGTTCTTCAAATTCTTTTAAGTGAAGGTACACACTTTCTGAATCAAGGCCATGGAATTTAGGCAATAATTGGATCACACCTGGCTTAATTTCAAAGGTTCCCGCGGTGGCTGGGACAACCATACATGAGGGTGCAGTGATCCTAGTAGGTTGTAGGTATTCACATAAAGACCTTCCCCTTTGATTAACCACTCTATTTTCATTTTCATTTCTATCATTGTAGTCGTTGTTATTATTATTATTATTCCCACTTTCCGCCATTAGACAAGATGGATTAAATGAACCAGGTGAACCTAGATTTTCGTAGATCTCAATGAACCTCTTGATCGGAGAGTCCTTTCACTTTAATCGCTTAAATGAGTCACGATACCAAATTGGTAATGGCTTTGTGCTGATGCACTATGGGATCAAGAAAGGCGGGTGTCCAATTTTTATGATTACTCCTTTTTTGTGTTTTTTTCTTAAATTTTTTTGGACCTAAAAGAAATAAATAAACTAAGAACAACTTATAGAACTAAGTTCCCAAAAACAATTCTGGACTTTCCAAATTTGTAGGCAATATCCTTGCCAAAAAGCCGAAATTGGAGGGTTTCACCCCCACACCCCCCCCTCCCCACAAAACTTTTTCTGAAAATTCCAGAATATTTTCTAGCAACTTAGGTGGCTCAAAAGTGATAAAAAAAAAAGATAAATTAATCCTAAAAGAACCAAAGAAAATAGCAATAATAATCTACCTAAACTAGCTATCAAAAGGACAAGAAATCAAGGCAATTTTCAAGAAGAAATAAAATGAGATTTTCAAAAAAAATCAGCAAGAATTATTTTTCGTATCTGAAATTAGCCAATTTTAGTTAAAAATCAGAATTTCAATTCCTCCTTTTAATTTCTAAGTGCTGGTCTAAGCATTCCATGCATGCTACCCCTATTCTAGAATGAAGATCAGAATTAAACCACACCCATAAAGCAATTAAAAAGGAGGTTTAGAAAATTACCTTCGCGTGCTTGTAAGCTCCCCGGCAACGGCGCCAAAAGCTTGATCGTGCCCCAAGTGTAGGGTCGTCACGATTGTAGTAATAACCAGTGAAACCGGGTTGATCCACAGGGAGCCAATGATCACGATATACCTGTCCTATTGAAAAACTAGTGCTAACCTATCTAAAAGAATTCAATAAAAATCACAAATCCTACTTTAACTAAAAATTAATTACAGATCTGAATAAAATTAATTACAACCCGATTTAAAGAAAATCCTAACATAGAGACCTAATCTAATAGATCTATGCTAAAAACGGCATTCACCATAAAATTAATCCGAAAACCAATTTGAGAGATTAGAAAAACTCAGAAATAATAAAATTGAAATTTAAGATCGAATGGGAGCCTTACAATCTAAGGGTCAGGGTTCAGTTGTTTTCTAAATACTGAAAATATAGGTGATTTCATTAAGGACTCAAAATCTGAAAAATCAGATTTATTAATATTTGAGAAAATTCAGAATGACTCTAGTCTCCTTCGATTATTTTCAGTATTTAACGGCCTTTAAGCCTGCAACGTATCATTAAAAAATAAAGCATAAAAAATAGATAAATAAAAAAATTAGATTAATAAATTGAAAATTAAATTTTAAATTAAAATTGTTCACCCATAAAATCAATTAAAATAAATCAACTTACACCCTTTCTCCTTAGATTACAAGTAGCAAATCTTCCTGACCATTTTTCTTCTTCTTCCTTCACACATCAATTTTTTTTCTTCGGCCTCGTATAATAGGTGAGTGAGAGATGTAGATGATGGAGAGAGAAAGAGAATGAGAGATGGAAAGTAGTAAAAAGGGGAGAGAAAGGGATGGGACGTGAGTGAGAGAAAGAGATTGGACGTGTGTATGAGGGAGAGAGAGAGATTAAAAAAAACGTTAATGGGAGAGAAAGAAAGAGAGAGAATTTAGGAGGGGAGAGTGATTCACATGAGAGAGTGGAGATGGGAGAGAAATAAAAAAAACGTAAGGGATAGAGATGGGAGAGAGAAAGAGAGAGAAAAATAGAGATGAGGGAGTTAGAGATTGAGAAGGAGAGAATAAAAAGGGAAAAGTAGGAGAGGAAGAGAGATAAAGAGAGAAAGAATAGGGGGAGAGTGATTTTCACGTGAGGGATTTTTGGGGCCTTCCTTTTGGACATCCAACTCTTTGGGTAATTCAAGGATTTGAATATTTTCAAATCTTAAAATTTCTTTGGTTAGAATCCTACTTGTAGATAATCTTTCCAAGAGTCTTGGTCTCTTTGAGATTTAAATTTTCACTAACTTGCTTTGCCATGATCTTCTAATTAAACTTGGATTCTTCTTATCATTGCAACTCTCCACACATGGGCCCACATTGGTTAGAGAAATCCTCAAATCTATAATTCAAACGTGCTGCATAAATTGAATGAAGATGGGTCCCACATTGAGGTGCACCCCTTGAATTTGAGATGGCCACTTCAAATGAAACTCTGAATTTTTCTCCTCTCAATTGGGTCCTAATTTCTGAATTTCTACAAGATAATTAAAAATAATTCAGGAACAATAATTTTTATTAAAAGGATTGAAGTTATGCAAGGAGCCCAAAAATGCAGAATTTGATAATTTAATTTCACCAAGACATGCATTTTTATGAGAACTTTACTTAAATTCAACCAACGGAGTCTAATTGCATGATTTTGTGAAAATCTATGAATTCAATGCATTTTATTTTAATTAAGTCCACAAATTTATATGAATTAATTAATTAAATATGTGATATTGTGGACTTATCACACCCCCCAACCGACATCTTTCTAGTCCCTAGCAAAAGATGCGAAAGGTGAAGTAGATTGATCTAACCAATTCTAACCTAAAAAAACAAAAGCCACTTTCGCTGGCACTCTCAACTGCATTTAGTATATGCAGTAAGCCCTTAAAATCCTAGGTTACCACTAGTGGACGAGTTGTGCCTCGTGAGGGTTTGCAGTAATATGCCCACAAAATTTATTTACCTAAAAATAAAAGAAAGCCAACGGAAGGTTTTTCAAAAGACGATTGAGTCAAATCGGATGCCTTGAATCCTCGAATAATCAAGATTTCAGACTTTTCAAAATCTGGTTCACATTTTTGTTTTCAAATATTTTCAAAAATTATACCAAAACTTTGGGTGCCTTGTGCAAGTGTATACATCAAATCAAAAATTTTCTTTGATAATATCAAGAAAACATAATTCTCCCTCAGAATTTCCAACTTTCCCAGATTCGGGGTAACTACAAGTCTCCTCTCAAGGCTACTATGACGTCTTTCGCACCATTGTTTTTTCAAAGGCTGCGAGATGCATTTTTTTTTCTTTTGATTCTTTTTGCTTTTCTTTTTTTTGAAGATTAACATGTGACTGTGTAATGCACGGGTCCCTTAAGTTTTCTAATTAACCCCTGTAACGAGCGTTAGGCCAATGACTCCCAAAACAGATGTTTTTAGGGCACTAGGTATATAAATACCCCTATGGGCTTACTGACTCGGGTCAAAAAGGTTACGAACCTAAACTAGTCACACAACTTTTTATTCTTTTCAACACCTTTTTTATTTTTCTTTTTTTTATAAACACCTATTTGGGCATCCCTTGTCACCTTTTTTTTTATATAAACGGTCCCCAACAGTAAGCAACCGTTTTCAATTCGCCCGAATTAATTCACTGGTTTTGGTTGACCTAACCTTACCGATGAACCAGGAGAGCTCATATGACAAAATTTTAGAAAGTTGTCTCTTTTTCTCTCTTGAAAGAACTCTGAAAATGACAATTAAGTTTTTTTATCCAAAACTTTTGAAATGATGTACATGTGTTACTGTGAAAAACAAAGTTCGATATTAGAAAATAGTGAACCTTCATTTTACTTCCTCCCAAAAATTCTGAAAGTTCAGATTTCTAGACATCTTCGAATCGTCAAGTTCTTTTGAAAACCCCCTTTTTTGTTTTTATTTTTTTATTTCTTTATTAATTTTTTTAAAAGGACTATGCAAAAATGAAAAAAAATGTCTAAAATTGGACTATTAGGAATTTTGTAGATTGGAAATTGATGGATGCATAATCATTCTAGCATCATTTGATTCACACACATATGCATTGATTTAAGAAATCTTGAAATCTTGTTTTATTCAAGCATTGCTTTTAAGATTTGTAAAAGTATCAATTTATGCATGATTTGCTTTTAAAACTTGGATGCATTTGTTTTTTAAAAGAGTTTTAGAAATCAAGCTAGCCTTTGGTTTTAAACTTTTGAATCATTTTAGGCTTTTTATGTTTCATGTTTTTAAACCCCTTAGAATGATTTAAAACATGTTACCAAGCTTGATTTATTGGCCCATAAAGTTCCACCAAGAAAAACTTTGAAATTGCAAAAGTTGGAAGTTTTGGGTGTCCCGGCAGTGTCGCCGGTCGACCGGCCCAGAGGTGCCGATCGACCGGGAACACTACAGGCAGAAAGTGCCTGGGAGCACCAACGGTCAGAAATTTGACCGTTATGTGATCCCGGTCGACCGAGACTTGTTTGCAGGTCGACCGAGGACTAGCCGTTGGGCACTTTTTGCTATAAAAATGAGTTCTTTCCTTTGTCAAAAGTTGGAGATTTTGAAGACTCTTTTGAGGAGCTTTGAGACAAGACAAAGGGGATGAACTAAGAGAGACCAAAGAGTCATTTGGTGAGCTAAAGCTTGGATTAATGAAGTTAAATCTCTAAGTAAGCTCTACCTCTCTTAATCATAATTTACATGCTTTGTTTAAGTTATTGGTAAATGTTTTTAAGCATGATAACTATGATGTGATGAATCCATTATTCTCTCAATCTTTGATCTAATTAAGATTGGATTCTTCACTTTGTTTTCATCCAAGTAGTTTTTAAAACTTTCTTAATCATGCTTAGTTTAAATCTTTGATTCCTTTTATATAGCATGATTCTTTTTCTTGGTTGAAACATTACTTGTTGTTTTCATTCATTTAAACATAAGTAAAATTAATTTGGTTTTGAAAACAACATTGCATATGCATCACATGTTCTAAGTTAGTCATTTTCATACAACTTGTGAGTCTTTGATTTTCATGTCATTAACAAGTTATTTTCATACATGTGATTTGCATTAGACTTCAATCTAATCTTTCATGAGCTTTAAACTTTGAAATGCTTTAAGCATATATTTGATTAAGCTTTCTTTTTAAACTTGATTGAAGTTATCACACACACACACACATCATGAGCATTCACATTTGCATTCATTTAGTGTTTGTGTGAGTTTGTTATTCACTTTCATATCCGCCTAGTTTAGAGGCAAATACATTGTGCTTAAATTGTATCTCTTAGAGTGATCTTTTGTGAAGACACTTTCTTAGAGAAATCTTTATTGTGTAAAGGTTATTGCTTAGCCTAAGAAAAGCATTGTGTAAAGGTTATTACTTAGCCTAAGAAAAGCATTTTGTTAAGGTTATTGCTTAGCCTAGAAAAGCACATTGAGAGGTTGTTGTTTAGCCTAGAAAAACAACATTGTAAGGGTTATTGCTTAGCCTAGTAAAAAGTATAAATAGTGGAAATCCTGTGGGGTGATTGGATCACAAGCCGGTAGTGGACGTAGGCATTGAGGCCGAACCACTATAAACCTTTGTGTTGTGGTGCATGCTTTTGTGGTGATTGTTTATATTAGCTTCCGCATATTGTTTGATTAATCATCACATGTGACTAGTTTATGTTAAGAAGTTAAAATTGGTTATAATTGGTCATAAATGAAGCTCACCGTATTCACCCCCCCCCCTCTAGGGTTTGGATCCCCAGGACTTTTAATTGGTATCAGAGCCAAGTGCTCTATATTTTAGGATCAAGTGTTTGGTACTCTTGATTAGGTGTAAAAACCTAGAGTCAAAAACCCTAGAGTTGTCCTTGCATGAAAATCATTAGAATGGACTCCACTATGCTAGACTTTGTAGATTCTTCTAGACCCCTCATTCTTCCTTCTATTGGAGATTCAAACCCTCAATTAAATGAATCTCAATTTGATTCAAAAGAGGAAGAAAATGATTATGATGAAGATGATCTTCAACAAGCCTATAATGAATTATATGAAGTTTCCTTAAAGCTTGAGAAGAAAAACAAAAGTTTAAGAGAAGAATCTATGAATCTAAACATAGAGCTAGTCTCTTCAAAAGATGAACTTAGAGAGAAAGAAGAAGTAATAAATTGTTTAGAATCTAAGTTCATGATCTCTTTAAATAATCTATCTAACATTCAAGATGAACTAAAAGAATTAAAGATGGATTATGATAATGTCAATAAAGAAAATTTAAATCTAAGAGATCAAATAAAAAGGCAAGACAAAGACTTTATCAATTTAGAAGCCAAGTTGATTAAAAGTAAGTTAAAAACCAAAGAACTTGGATCTAATGTTGCTAATGAACTTAAACTTGAACTAAAACTTGCCAATGAAGAGCTAAGCAAATATAAGGAAATTGAAAATGAACTTTTAAAAGTTAAACATGAAAATTCAATCCTTATAACCAAAGTCACTCAACTTGAAGGATATAAACAAAAGTATGAGTGCAAGTTTACCCAAAGTGAAGAAAGACTTGAAAAATTATTTAAATTGGGTAAATCTCATGGAGATAGGACGGGTCTTGGATTTAATAGGAATATGTCATATGACCCTAAATTCACCAACACTTTTGTGAAAGGTGAGTCCTCTTTCTCTAGCACTCTCTCTCAAATGTCCAAAACAAAATGTCATTATTGTGGTAAAGAAGGACATTTCAAATTTGAGTGCAAACTAAGAAAAAGAAGCAATGTGTCTAAATCCCTCCTTGAACCCAAAAAGGTAGAATCTAAATCTATGAAGGGTAAGACACTAAAAATCAAGAAAGACTCCAAAAAGACTAAACAAGTTAAATCTATTAAAATGGAGTCTCCTAAGATAGATTCTAAGAAGTTTAAACAAGTCAAACCTAGTTTGAAAGAATCTATGAACAAAAAGCTTCTCAACCTATCTCCCTTATATCAACCCATGAAAGAACTTTTGAATAAAGTAACAAAGTTAAATCTAAAATTCAAAAGTCAAATGAAGGGAGAATATAAGAAGAAGAGAAAAATGAACAAATCCCCTAAGAAACAAACTCACCAACATCAAAAGACTAATCACCAATCTAAGCTAAATTTAAGCAAATCTAAATATCATGGTGATAAGTTTAAATTAGAATTTTACCAAGTCAAATCTCCTTTAGTTGGTGAGAATTCCAAACTACACCTCAAAGTTCAACCCTCTCAAGACCTTAGGTGGATTCCTAAAGTTATCTACTTAGACAAACCTTAAGGCCTTGAACCTCCTTGACCAACCTATTCTTTAATAGTTAAATCATATTGTTGGTCATGTTACATTTGCATTTTGTTTCTATTTAGTCACATCTATTAAAATGAAATGTTTATTTATGATCAATTGATTTTGTTTTCATGCACCATTCTTGTTACATATCATGGTTTTCAAAATCTTTTGATTATAATTTCATCATGTTTGATTTGCTTTTTGCACACATATGTCTTGCATTGCATTTCTTTACATGATCAATTGATTGTGATTTTAAAAGCTTTCATAGCTAATTTATTCATGATCAATTGTTGTTGAATCATTTGTGCAGATGTCATAGTAAGATTATTTGAACAAATGATTTGAATCAATTCAAGTTTTTCCGTGGATTTCTAAGTTATATTTTTTTTATGGAAAATCATTGATTTGAAAAATCAACTTGTATGTGTTTCATTTAAGTTATATATTTTAAAATACAATGTTGAAAATTGATCTTCAAAATCATTCTCTTTATGCTCATTGTTGGATTTTGTTTATCAAAATGATTTGAAGATTGGTTGAATGGAAATGCTCTTTAACCTCATTAGTTATAATCATCTAAGCATGTTCCATGTTCTCATTTCCTTTTCTTTTGGTTTCATTATCTTAGAAATGGAAATGTATGTTGTTTGCATCCTTGCTTATTTATTTACATTCTTTTTATATGCAAATGACTATTGGTTCCATGTATGGTTGTGATCTTAGTTATATTTGTAGAAACCATACTAGAACCCAAATCCATCCTCTATGCCTTATAGTCATTTCTTTTTGGATGGTTATGATGTTGATTCATGTAGATTCTCTTGGTTTCATCCTTATACATGTTTCAACTTCATAGTAGTGTTCTTAATCATATGAGACTCTTTGAAATCCATTCCTCGTATTTCTATATGTTTGATGGATATCTTAGATGTTGAATTCATATGATTTTGACACTTTGGAAATTGCATGCATTTCATAGTCATATCCTTTTGCATTGCAATTTGCCTTGTTCATCACTATGCCCAATAGTCATATCTTTAAAAGTGATGAATATCCATTTATGATGCTTGATGGAATTTTGTGTTTGTCACATCCTTGCTCTTTATCATATTGTCAAATTCAATTGGTATAATTTTCGATTGGTTTGATTTCTTGTGAATGTGATAGACCTTGTGTACATTGGATTGAACTTAATAGTAATATAATTGTTCCATGTCACACACCATTAGCATCATAATTGTCATGATTGCCTCCTCCCTTGCTCATATAGGTAAATCTCATGACCACCATGTTTATGTGTTCATAATATTGGTTGGTTAATTGTTGAGGTAGGCTTCATGTTTGAATTTCATTTCACTAATTCTTGCACATTAATAGTCATATTTATTGTTTGAATGAAATGATTTCAAAACCTTCATAGCATATGATTTTCATAGTTAAATTATTTGATGCTATGATTAATAAACCCCATTTCATCATGGATAGCTCTAATTTGGATTTTTCCTAATAGGTATATTTTTAAATCCATTTTAGAGTGATTGCTTTAAAAGACTTATCTTTGAATCTCAATTGATATTCTTTGTTTTTCCAATTGGTATCCATGATTACTTTTCTCTTTAGACCTTGCTTTCTTTTGGTAATTTGATCATATTGTGCTCTCTAGTTAAATGAATCTAATCCTTTTCTTGAAGTTGACCCTCATTTGGTTAAACCATCTACTTCTTGAACCAAATAGTTACACCTTGTCAAAAGTTTGACAAAAGAAGAGAATGGATTGAGGGGGAGTGTAAACCTTCATAGGAAGTATTAGTTTTGATCATATTGACCCTTGGATTGCCTTTGAGCCCTTAGAGATAACTTCCATACATGATAGCATGTTATGTATTTCATTTTCGATTTCATTTGTTAACAGGTGCTACTAAAGGTATTTTCCTTATTTCATGTGTGTAGGTACCTTTGCAATTTAATGTCAAAGGGGGAGAGAGAGTTCAAGTACTCAAAGATCTCCTACTCTTCAAAGGGTGAAGAGAATGTCCAAGCTTCCTAAGGAGAGTTGTGTATGATCTTCTACAATGGGAGAGAATGCATATCTAGCCAAAGGGAGAGAGAGGCATGGTCTAAGGGGGAGAGAGAATAGAAGAAAGAAAGCTTGGAGCTAAAGAAGATGCTTGGCCGAAGAAAGAAAGATTGAAGAATGATCAAGCACCAAGCATCATGAAGAATGAAGAAAAGAGCCCAAGCTAAGAGAAGCATCCAAGAAGAAGATTTCAAGACTTGTCCAGCTGAGGGGGAGCTGAAGACTAAGTGTGTTTATTCAGTGGTGAGTGTGGTGAGTGAGTTGCCATCAAATTGCAAAGGGGGAGATTGTTAGGAATTTTGTAGATTGCAATTTGATGGATGCATAATCATTCTAGCATCATTTGATTCACACACATATGCATTGATTTAAGAAATCTTGAAATCTTGTTTTATTCATGCATTGCTTTTAAGATTTGTAAAAGTATCAATTTATGCATGATTTGCTTTTAAAACTTGGATGCATTTGTTTTTGAAAAGAGTTTTAGAAATCAAGCTAGCCTTTGGTTTTAAACTTTTGAATCATTTTAGGCTTTTTATGTTTCATGTTTTTAAACCCCTTAGAATGATTTAAAACATATTACCAAGCTTGATTTATTGGCCCATAAAGTTCCACCAAGAAAAACTTTGAAATTGCAAAAGTTGGAATTTTTGGGTGTCCCGGCAGTGTCGCCGGTCGATCGGCCCAGAGGTCCCGGTCGACCGGAAACACTGCAGGCAGAAAGTGCCTGGGAGCACCAACGGTCAGAAATTTTACCGTTATGTGATCCCGGTCGACCGAGACTTGTTTGCAGGTCGACCGAGGACTAGCCGTTGGGCACTTTTTGCTATAAAAATGAGTTCTTTCCTTTGTCAAAAGTTGGAGATTTTGAAGACTCTTTTGAGGAGCTTTGAGACAAGACAAAGGGGATGAACTAAGAGAGACCAAAGAGTCATTTGGTGAGCTAAAGCTTGGATTAATGAAGTTAAATCTCTAAGTAAGCTCTACCTCTCTTAATCATAATTTACATGCTTTGTTTAAGTTATTGGTAAATGTTTTTAAGCATGATAACTATGATGTGATGAATCCATTATTCTCTCAATCTTTGATCTAATTAAGATTGGATTCTTCACTTTGTTTTCATCCAAGTAGTTTTTAAAACTTTCTTAATCATGCTTAGTTTAAATCTTTGATTCCTTTTATATAGCATGATTCTTTTTCTTGGTTGAAACATTACTTGTTGTTTTCATTCATTTAAACATAAGTAAAATTAATTTGGTTTTGAAAACAACATTGCATATGCATCACATGTTCTAAGTTAGTCATTTTCATACAACTTGTGAGTCTTTGATTTTCATGTCATTAACAAGTTATTTTCATACATGTGATTTGCATTAGACTTCAATCTAATCTTTCATGAGCTTTAAACTTTGAAATGCTTTAAGCATATATTTGATTAAGCTTTCTTTTTAAACTTGATTGAAGTTATCTCACACACACACATCATGAGCATTCACATATGCATTCATTTACTGTTTGTGTGAGTTTGTTATTCACTTTCATATCCGCCTAGTTTAGAGGCAAATACAGTGTGCTTAAATTGTATCTCTTAGAGTGATCTTTTGTGAAGACACTTTCTTAGAGAAATCTTTATTGTGTAAAGGTTATTGCTTAGCCTAAGAAAAGCATTGTGTAAAGGTTATTGCTTAGCCTAAGAAAAGCATTTTGTAAAGGTTATTGCTTAGCCTAGAAAAGCACATTGAGAGGTTGTTGTTTAGCCTAGAAAAACAACATTGTAAGGGTTATTGCTTAGCCTAGTAAAAAGCATAAATAGTGGAAATCCTGTGGGGTGATTGGATCACAAGCCGGTAGTGGACGTAGGCATTGAGGCCGAACCACTATAAACCTTTGTGTTGTGGTGCATGCTTTTGTGGTGATTGTTTATATTAGCTTCCGCATATTGTTTGATTAATCATCACATGTGACTAGTTTATGTTAAGAAGTTAAAATTGGTTATAATTGGTCATAAATGAAGCTCACGCTATTCACCCCCCCCCCCCTCTAGGGTTTGGATCCCCAGGACTTTCAATTGGTATCAGAGCCAAGTGCTCTATATTATAGGATCAAGTATTTGGTACTCTTGATTAGGTGTAAAAACCTAGAGTCAAAAACCCTAGAGTTGTCCTTGCATGAAAATCATTAGAATGGACTCCACTATGCTAGACTTTGTAGATTCTTCTAGACCCCTCATTCTTCCTTCTATTGGAGATTCAAACCCTCAATTAAATGAATCTCAATTTGATTCAAAAGAGGAAGAAAATGATTATGATGAAGATGATCTTCAACAAGCCTATAATGAATTATATGAAGTTTCCTTAAAGCTTGAGAAGAAAAACAAAAGTTTAAGAGAAGAATCTATGAATCTAAACATAGAGTTAGTCTCTTCAAAAGATGAACTTAGAGAGAAAGAAGAAGTAATAAATTGTTTAGAATCTAAGTTCATGATCTCTTTAAATAATCTATCTAACATTCAAGATGAACTAAAAGAATTAAAGATGGATTATGATAATGTCAATAAAGAAAATTTAAATCTAAGAGATCAAATAAAAAGGCAAGACAAAGACTTTATCAATTTAGAAGCCAAGTTGATTAAAAGTAAGTTAAAAACCAAAGAACTTGGATCTAATGTTGCTAATGAACTTAAACTTGAACTAAAACTTGCCAATGAAGAGCTAAGCAAATATAAGGAAATTGAAAATGAACTTTTAAAAGTTAAACATGAAAATTCAATCCTTATAACCAAAGTCACTCAACTTGAAGGATATAAACAAAAGTATGAGTGCAAGTTTACCCAAAGTGAAGAAAGACTTGAAAAATTATTTAAATTGGGTAAATCTCATGGAGATAGGACGGGTCTTGGATTTAATAGGAATATGTCATATGACCCTAAATTCACCAACACTTTTGTGAAAGGTGAGTCCTCTTTCTCTAGCACTCTCTCTCAAATGTCCAAAACAAAATGTCATTATTGTGGTAAAGAAGGACATTTCAAATTTGAGTGCAAACTAAGAAAAAGAAGCCATGTGTCTAAACCCCTCCTTGAACCCAAAAAGGTAGAATCTAAATCTATGAAGGGTAAGACACTAAAAATCAAGAAAGACTCCAAAAAGACTAAACAAGTTAAATCTATTAAAATGGAGTCTCCTAAGATAGATTCTAAGAAGTTTAAACAAGTCAAACCTAGTTTGAAAGAATCTATGAACAAAAAGCTTCTCAACCTATCTCCCTTATATCAACCCATGAAAGAACTTTTGAATAAAGTAACAAAGTTAAATCTAAAATTCAAAAGTCAAATGAAGGGAGAATATAAGAAGAAGAGAAAAATGAACAAATCCCCTAAGAAACAAACTCACCAACATCAAAAGACTAATCACCAATCTAAGCTAAATTTAGTCAAATCTAAATATCATGGTGATAAGTTTAAATTAAAATTTTACCAAGTCAAATCTCCTTTAGTTGGTGAGAATTCCAAACTACACCTCAAAGTTCAACCCTCTCAAGACCTTAGGTGGATTCCTAAAGTTATCTACTTAGACAAACCTTAAGGCCTTGAACCTCCTTGACCAACCTATTCTTTAATAGTTAAATCATATTGTTGGTCATGTTACATTTGCATTTTGTTTCTATTTAGTCACATCTATTAAAATGAAATGTTTATTTATGATCAATTGATTTTGTTTTCATGCACCATTCTTGTTACATATCATGGTTTTCAAAATCTTTTGATTATAATTTCATCATGTTTGATTTGCTTTTTGCACACATATGTCTTGCATTGCATTTCTTTACATGATCAATTGATTGTGATTTTAAAAGCTTTCATAGCTAATTTATTCATGATCAATTGTTGTTGAATCATTTGTGCAGATGTCATAGTAAGATTATTTGAACAAATGATTTGAATCAATTCAAGTTTTTCCATGGATTTCTAAGTTATATTTTTTTTATGGAAAATCATTGATTTGAAAAATCAACTTGTATGTGTTTCATTTAAGTTATATATTTTAAAATACAATGTTGAAAATTGATCTTCAAAATCATTCTCTTTATGCTCATTGTTGGATTTTGTTTATCAAAATGATTTGAAGATTGGTTGAATGGAAATGCTCTTTAACCTCATTAGTTATAATCATCTAAGCATGTTCCATGTTCTCATTTCCTTTTCTTTTGGTTTCATTATCTTAGAAATGGAAATGTATGTTGTTTGCATCCTTGCTTATTTATTTACATTCTTTTTATATGCAAATGACTATTGGTTCCATGTATGGTTGTGATCTTAGTTATATTTGTAGAAACCATACTAGAACCCAAATCCATCCTCTATGCCTTATAGTCATTTCTTTTTGGATGGTTATGATGTTGATTCATGTAGATTCTCTTGGTTTCATCCTTATACATGTTTCAACTTCATAGTAGTGTTCTTAATCATATGAGACTCTTTGAAATCCATTCCTCGTATTTCTATATGTTTGATGGATATCTTAGATGTTGAATTCATATGATTTTGACACTTTGGAAATTGCATGCATTTCATAGTCATATCCTTTTGCATTGCAATTTGCTTTGTTCATCACTATGCTCAATAGTCATATCTTTAAAAGTGATGAATATCCATTTATGATGCTTGATGGAATTTTGTGTTTGTCACATCCTTGCTCTTTATCATATTGTCAAATTCAATTGGTATGATTTTCGATTGGTTTGATTTCTTGTGAATGTGATAGACCTTGTGTACATTGGATTGAACTTAATAGTAATATAATTGTTCCATGTCACACACCATTAGCATCATAATTGTCATGATTGCCTCCTCCCTTGCTCATATAGGTAAATCTCATGACCACCATGTTTATGTGTTCATAATATTGGTTGGTTAATTGTAGCGGTAGGCTTCATGTTTGAATTTCATTTCACTAATTCTTGCACATTAATAGTCATATTTATTGTTTGAATGAAATGATTTCAAAACCTTCATAGCATATGATTTTCATAGTTAAATTATTTGATGCTATGATTAATAAACCCCATTTCATCATGGATAGCTCTAATTTGGATTTTTCCTAATAGGTATATTTTTAAATCCATTTTAGAGTGATTGCTTTAAAAGACTTATCTTTGAATCTCAATTGGTATTCTTTGTTTTTCCAATTGGTATCCATGATTACTTTTCTCTTTAGACCTTGCTTTCTTTTGGTAATTTGATCATATTGTGCTCTCTAGTTAAATGAATCTAATCCTTTCCTTGAAGTTGACCCTCATTTGGTTAAACCATCTACTTCTTGAACCAAATAGTTACACCTTGTCAAAAGTTTGACAAAAGAAGAGAATGGATTGAGGGGGAGTGTAAACCTTCATAGGAAGTATTAGTTTTGATCATATTGACCCTTGGATTGCCTTTGAGCCCTTAGAGATAACTTCCATACATGATAGCATGTTATGTATTTCATTTTCGATTTCATTTGTTAACAGGTGCTACTAAAGGTATTTTCCTTATTTCATGTGTGTAGGTACCTTTGCAATTTAATGTCAAAGGGGGAGAGAGAGTTCAAGTACTCAAAGATCTCCTACTCTTCAAAGGGTGAAGAGAATGTCCAAGCTTCCTAAGGAGAGTTGTGTATGATCTTCTACAATGGGAGAGAATGCATATCTAGCCAAAGGGAGAGAGAGGCATGGTCTAAGGGGGAGAGAGAATAGAAGAAAGAAAGCTTGGAGCTAAAGAAGATGCTTGGCCGAAGAAAGAAAGATTGAAGAATGATCAAGCACCAAGCATCATGAAGAATGAAGAAAAGAGCCCAAGCTAAGAGAAGCATCCAAGAAGAAGATTTCAAGACTTGTCCAGCTGAGGGGGAGCTGAAGACTAAGTGTGTTTATTCAGTGGTGAGTGTGGTGAGTGAGTTGCCATCAAATTGCAAAAGGGGAGATTGTTAGGAATTTTGTAGATTGCAATTTGATGGATGCATAATCATTCTAGCATCATTTGATTCACACACATATGCATTGATTTAAGAAATCTTGAAATCTTGTTTTATTCATGCATTGCTTTTAAGATTTGTAAAAGTATCAATTTATGCATGATTTGCTTTTAAAACTTGGATGCATTTGTTTTTGAAAAGAGTTTTAGAAATCAAGCTAGCCTTTGGTTTTAAACTTTTGAATCATTTTAGGCTTTTTATGTTTCATGTTTTTAAACTCCTTAGAATGATTTAAAACATGTTACCAAGCTTGATTTATTGGCCCATAAAGTTCCACCAAGAAAAACTTTGAAATTGCAAAAGTTGGAATTTTTGGGTGTCCCGGCAGTGTCGCCGGTCGACCGGCCCAGAGGTCCCAGTCGACCGGGAACACTGCAGGCAGAAAGTGCCTGGGAGCACCAACGGTCAGAAATTTTACCGTTATGTGATCCCGGTCGACCGAGACCTGTTTGCAGGTCGACCGAGGACTAGCCGTTGGGCACTTTTTGCTATAAAAATGAGTTCTTTCCTTTGTCAAAAGTTGGAGATTTTGAAGACTCTTTTGAGGAGCTTTGAGACAAGACAAAGGGGATGAACTAAGAGAGACCAAAGAGTCATTTGGTGAGCTAAAGCTTGTATTAATGAAGTTAAATCTCTAAGTAAGCTCTACCTCTCTTAATCATAGTTTACATGCTTTGTTTAAGTTATTGGTAAATGTTTTTAAGCATGATAACTATGATGTGATGAATCCATTATTCTCTCAATCTTTGATCTAATTAAGATTGGATTCTTCACTTTGTTTTCATCCAAGTAGTTTTTAAAAATTTCTTAATCATGCTTAGTTTAAATCTTTGATTCCTTTTATATAGCATGATTCTTTTTCTTGGTTGAAACATTACTTGTTGTTTTCATTCATTTAAACATAAGTAAAATTAATTTGGTTTTGAAAACAACATTGCATATGCATCACATGTTCTAAGTTAGTCATTTTCATACAACTTGTGAGTCTTTGATTTTCATGTCATTAACAAGTTGATTTTCATACATGTGATTTGCATTAGACTTCAATCTAATCTTTCATGAGCTTTAAACTTTGAAATGCTTTAAGCATATATTTGATTAAGCTTTCTTTTTTAACTTGATTGAAGTTATCACACACACACATCATGAGCATTCACATTTGCATTCATTTACTGTTTGTGTGAGTTTGTTATTCACTTTCATATCCCCCTAGTTTAGAGGCAAATACACTGTGCTTAAATTGTATCTCTTAGAGTGATCTTTTGTGAAGACACTTTCTTAGAGAAATCTTTATTGTGTAAAGGTTATTGCTTAGCCTAAGAAAAGCATTGTGTAAAGGTTATTGCTTAGCCTAAGAAAAGCATTTTGTAAAGGTTATTGCTTAGCCTAGAAAAGCACATTGAGAGGTTATTGTTTAGCCTAGAAAAACAACATTGTAAGGGTTATTGCTTAGCCTAGTAAAAAGCATAAATAGTGGAAATCCTGTGGGGTGATTGGATCACAAGCCGGTAGTGGACGTAGGCATTGAGGCCGAACCACTATAAACCTTTGTGTTGTGGTGCATGCTTTTGTGGTGATTGTTTATATTAGCTTCCGCATATTGTTTGATTAATCATCACATGTGACTGGTTTATGTTAAGAAGTTAAAATTGGTTATAATTGGTCATAAATCAAGCTCACCCTATTCACCCCCCCCCCCCTCTAGGGTTTGGATCCCTAGGACTTTCATGGACAAGTGTGCTTGTTCCACCCCCCCCCCCCCCCCCCCCAACCAAAGATAAACACCTTCCTCGATGTTATACATGAAATGTAATAAATTTGAAAATGTAACATGAGGAATATATAATAGCGGAGGTAAAGTGGAAGAGGGTACCTGGGAATGTTATATGATCTTCTTCCTGTCCAAGGTTAGACATAATACACAGAAAGAAAGATAGCAAGAAATATATACATATGGTACAAAGATGTGGGCCACTGTCAGATCCAGCACCAGTCAATCCTGATAGACATGATTTACTAGAGTTGTAACTTCATCATCAGGCACACTGGCCTCCAAGAATGGTTTTACTCTTTGTCCATTAACTTTGAAAAGCTCACCATTCTTTGGGTTTTCCAACTCTACTACCCCATATGGAAAAACTTGTTTCACAATGTAGGGACCTCTCCATCTTGATCTTAATTTTCCTGGGAAGGGATGAAGTCTAGAATTATAAAGAAGGACCTTTTCTGATGGATAAAATATTTTCCTTAAGATATGTTTGTCATGAAAGAATTTTGAACGTTCTTTATAGAGTTTAGCATTTTCATATGCATCATTACGAATCTCCTCCAATTCATTTAATTGAAATTTCCTCTCAGTCCCAGCTTTTTCCATATCAAAGTGAAACTGTTTAATTGCCCCGTATGCTTTATGCCCTATTTCCACTGGAAGGTGGCATGCTTTTCCATAGACCAATATGAAAGGAGACATTCCTATTGGAGTTTTAAACGCTGTCCTATATGCCCATAATGCATCGGCAAGTCTAAGAGACCAATCTTTGCGATTTGGGTTTACAGTTGTCTCCAATATTCTTTTGATTTCTCGATTTGATACCTCCACTTGGCCACTTGGCTGTGGGTGATAAGGGTTGGCCACTTTATGTGTGATTTCATATTTTCGAAAAAAGGCCTCAATTGTGTGGTTACAGAAATGAATTCCCCCATCACTTATTATAGCACGTGGAGTTCCAAATCGAGAGATGATGTTCTCCTTTACTGTGTTAGCATCATTCTTTCTACATGGAATGGCCTCTATCCATTTAGAGACATAATCAACATCCACCAGGATATAGAGAAAACCAAGTCTAGATGGAAATGAACCCATAAAAACTATCCCCCAAACATCAAATAATTCCACTACCAAAATTGGGTTTAATGGCATCATATTTCTTCGTGAAATACTGTCCAATTTTTGGCAACGCTCACACGCTTTGTAAAATTCAAAGACATCTTTAAAAAGTGACGGCCAGTAAAATCCACATTAAATTTTTTTAAAAGCAGTCTTTTTAGGTGAAAAATGACCTCCACATGCATGTGAGTGACAAAACGAGATAACATTGTTTTGTTCTTGGTCAGGCACACATCTCCTAATAATTTTATCTAGGTACTATTTAAAGAGATAAGGGTCATCCCAGAAAAACTATCTAACTTCAGTGAAGAATTTCTTTCTATCTTGTTGTGACCAATGTTGTGGAACCGTGCTCGTAACAAGATAGTTTGATATGTCTGCATACCATGGGGATTGAGAAATAGAAAATAAATGTTCATCAGGAAATTGGTCTCGTACTGGTGTAGGCTCTAAAGAATCAGAGATGACAAGTCTAGATAGATGGTCCACCACTACATTTTCTACTCCCTTTTTGTCACGTATTTCTGAATCAAACTCTTGAAGTAGTAGGATCCATCTAATCAATCTGGGCTTAGCATCTTTTTTGGAAAGGAGGTATTTAAGCGCAGAATGATCAGTGAAAATAATGATTTTGGATCCTATTAGATACGAGCGGGATTTGTCCAATGCAAAGATTACTGCCAGTAATTCTTTTTCAGTAGTAGAATAGTTAATTTGTGCATTGTTCAATGTTCTACTCGCGTAATATATTACGTAAGGCTTTTTATCCTTATGTTGCCCAAGGACGGCTCCAATTACATAGTCACTAGCATCACACATTAATTTGAAGGTTAAGCCCCAATCTGGAGGTTGCATAATAGGAGCAGTCGTCAGCATGCCTTTCTCCTTAATGAACCTTTGATAGAAACCAGCATGTCCTAAGAATGATCTTACAACCCTTATGGTCTTGGGTATGGGCAGATTGGCAATCAAATCTATATTAGATTTATCGACCTCCATTCCTTTAGAGGAAACTATGTGACCTAAGACTATTCCTTAGCGGACCATGAAATGAAATTTTCCCAGTTAAGCACTAGGTTCTTTTCTTCACATCTGATAAGGACTTTCTCAAGGTTACTTAAGCAATCCTTAAATGAATCTCCAAAGACGGAGAAGTCATCCATAAAGACTTCAAGAATCCGCTCCACCATATCGCTAAATATGCCCAACATGCATCGTTGAAAAGTGGCTGGAGCATTACATAGTCTGAATGACATTCTTCGATAAGGGAAGGTTACAAAAGGACATAAAAAGGTGGTTTTCTCTTGGTCTTCCAGTTGTCACGCCCCCGAATCAGAACCTCGGGGGCGGGAGATGGGATTAAGCATAGATATATTTTACTTCTCCCAGGATCCGCGTGTGTGAAGACAACACATTCTGAATATTTTAAATATTTTGCGGAAGCATTTGTGGCGTTGCGACCCGAAGTCCGTGGCCATCGGATTCCGAGTCGCACTCAACCTTTAGCACATATCTATTATATCAAGAATCATATCAGACTGGAGTAACCATCACAATAAATTACAGAGCTGACAGTAACAGGATATTACATTCCCAAATATGTTCAAGTTACAATTATCAATGTGCATTAATTAAGAATCCCAAGAAAAAGGCTAATAAAAGCCATACAACAATAAGCTATAATCACTACCCCAAGTATGGCGTAGCTCCGATGTCAAGCTCAATGTCTACATGACATAGCCGACAAAACAACCTGCAAAACATGGCTCCACAGCCAACTCAAGCACTCAACTCGGGGCGAAGAAATCTGAACCTGAGTACCAAAAGTAGTGGGTCAGACACGACGGTCTGGCGGGTGGATGAAAAGATAACAAATATACTGAAGAATAAAACACAAGATAAATCATGATACTCGATCAAATGCTGCATATAATTAAACGGGTGCAAAAGTCGGGAATCTCGGGGAAAACCTGTATTCATTTCAAGCATGGGTAAAACATGAATATCTAATAAAACATGTGTTCGTTTACATCATCTATAATCATAGATATTTGACAATCGGGAGTTCGTCTAAAACATGTATAAATATAGTGGTATGGCAAAACAACGTTCATTTGAAACTTAAGTAAAAACATGAGTATACAACAAACCAGGTATTCATAGCAGTCTAACAAAACCAATGTCCATTTAAAACCTATGTAGAAATGCGGATATTTAACAAACCGGATATCGTTTAAAACAGGTATAAACGTAGGGATCTGGCAAACCAGTGTCATTTGAAACATATTTCAAAGCATGGATACTTAACAAATCGGGTATCATTTAAAACAGGTATAAACATAGATATCTAACAAACCGAATGTCTTTTAAAGCAAGCTCGGATATTTAACAATTCGGGTATTCCTTTAAAACATGTGTAATCATATAAATCTAGCAAAATCATTGATCGTTTGAAACATAGGTAAAGGCATGGGTCTTCACCCAACCGGCATTCATTTAAAACATGTGCGTGTACAAAGGACAGAAAACAATATAATAATAACTGAATTTACATTGGAGAATATTAGCACTTGTTTAAATAACAACTTTCATAAAGGAAACGAATCATTTATCGGAAAGCAAGTAAACAATATAAAACATGTCGGGTAACCAAGGAATCAGGAACTGGCAAGATGGCAACCACACGAAGCTAAGTCCTCTATCACTAAAGCGATAGAGCAATAACTAGGCCCTGATCTCAGTCACTCGAGGTGAGGAGAAACAGGGGATCTCATATAAATACATATACTAGGCACTGATCTCAGTCACTCGAGGTGAGGAGAAACAGTGGATCTCATGAATGCATATACATATACTATACATGACCACGGTAGAGAGCCGGGCATCGGGGACCACAGTAGCAATCTGCGGTATCGGGACAAGACCACGGTAATAACCGGGTAGCGGGATCCAAGTTGCAGCTGGCGGGACAAGAGGGGGATCTCCAAGTCGGTGGATCAGACCAACAGGGTTATCCAAGCTTAGTGGTGCCGACTCATAGGTCAAATACAATCGAGACAATGCAAGTAAATCAAGTACAAATACATAATCAAACGGGCAAGACGGGGGTGCTCAAGGGCACACTGACATATCATGTGGTGCAATGCACTTCGGGACAATAACTGTTACCAGAGTAACTTCAATGCTTACGGGAAACAAGTCATGTGATGCAAATCTCGGGAAAAGAGGTGAAACAATGAACTATAACAATTTCGGGTAAAAATATCGGTTTCAAGATCTATTTAAGTGAATAGGGGTCCCGTATGTCGATTATAACAATTACTTGGTACTCCTTGAGTTTGAAGACATTCCGGGCTCCTTATGCACTTTTACTATTTTCAAAACTTAAAATGAGCTTATGGGTAGTACTAGATGTTACAATAGCAAGAATCAAGATTATAAACGGTCCATCCTAGGCATGACATTAATCCGGAAACATCGAGCAACCTATTCAGTCACCGAAAGGAATGGAATTCGCGATAACCAAGGGAAAGACTTGTGTTTAGATATAAAGAAGATATCGCGTCGTTCCATCCCGTTCAAGATTGAAATGGATTGAACTTCGATGCCACCGAACCAACCGTGAGGCGTGTCGGCTCAAGACATTCTCACACATGGTCCAAACAGTCCAAAAAGGGTAGTCAGGGTCCCACCTAAAACCAAGAATTAGTGTCTAATCAACACCATTCTTTGCTTTTAGTTCCCTAGTCTTAGAGACCTTAGATTAGGGTATAATTGGTCTTACCACTAAGGTGTATACCCCTAGGACTCATAGAAAGCCCAAAGGTTTCCAAAAAAAAACACAATATCAAATTTCACTGGACTCAAACTGATCGATCGGCCGATCGATCGGCCCAAAAAGCCTTACTGTTAAAAGACAGGCCGATCGATCGGCCTGTAGGTCCGATCGATCGAACCTGGGCGTGCAGCAGGTCCGGGACACTGATTTTTCCTCCTCTTTTTCCTTTCCTTTCCAACACTTACACAATCACATAGAACTATAAACAAGATGGTTTAAATATATGTTTCCAAGACATTAAAATGAGCTAAAGAGCTCCTCATTTCAAGTTCCTCCTTTTCCATTCTTTCCATTCACAATAAATCTCAAGGTGGAGAAAACTCATTCATGTGAAACCATGACAATATGATGCATACACTTTCCAAGCATGAACAAGAGGGAAATAACTCATCAATAAGCACATTTCGAAATCAATATTAATCATAGTAAAGACAACTACTAAAATCACCAAAACCCTTAATGAAACAAGATTTTTCTCACAAAACATGTTAATAATCAAAACAATCCATTCATCCACTTGCCTTTGACTCTAATCAAGCAAATCAAGCTCCTAATCACCTCTCAAGCTCAAGATCCACAATCTCTACAAAAACCCCCAAAACAAACCCTAAAATGGGTTAAACAATGAAATGACAACGAAACCTTTCAATAATCAAAGTGGAGCTTCTCTAAGGCTAGAAGATTACAAATCTAGAAGATGAAGAAGAACACTTACTTGCAAGGTCCTCTAATGGACAAGGTAAGCTCAAAGGAAGTCTTGTGATGGAGGGTTCTCTTCACAAATGGTATCAATGGAAAGCTTGCAAGATGAGGAAGAAGAAGGTGGTCTCCATTTCTTGATTGATGAACTATTGGTGTGGCTTGGAGATGAAGAAGCAAGAAGAAGAAGAGAAACACAAGGGAAAAACCCTAGGTTCAGCTGGAACAATGGTGAATGAAATGAATGAAGGAGATGGGTTCCTTTTATAAGCAAGTGAGGTTTAGGTCCCACAACTTAAAGAACTTGGGTGGCTGAAATCATCTAATGGATTCGACGAAGAAGGAAGAAATGATCGTCGAAATATCTAGTTTCCAAAAAGTATATGTTTCGCAGGTTTCGAGAATATCGAGTTTTGGGTACAGATTTGGTGTGAAAAGACTGTTTTGCCCTCAAGGCCAAGAAATCGGGTTTCGGGTTCTCAAATAGGAACGGGATCAACATGAAAGTTGTAGGATTCCTCAAGATGAATGCAACGGGCCAAAAACACAATACGAAACAAATTGGGAAAATCTCACAAGTAAAAGCAAAGCCGAAAAGGGAACCCCCAAAGGGCCCCACTAGCTACTAAAGCACTCAAAAGCCCAAAACTAGAAGAAAAACCATTCTAGCTCACAAACTCAACCCAACAACTACTAATCCCACTAAAAGAACTAATCCACCAATAAAACAACACTAATCCAAGAGATTAGGGGTCGGGTTCTCACACCAGTGCTATCTCAATCTAGTTGTAATCGGAATACCCATCCAAGAAGCAAGAGTATGGGTGTCCTACTACCCTCTCTAAGATTTGGTCGAGGATGGGTAGGGGAAAATGATCCTTGCGCGCAACCGCATTTAATTTTCTGTAGTCAATTGACAGTCGCCAACCAGTGGGTACCCGGGTTGGGACAAGTTCGTCATTTGAATTTCGGACTACAGTAACATCGTCTTTCTTCAGAACAACTTGGGTAGGGCTAACCCATTGACTATCTGAAATTAGATAGATTATACCGGCATCGAGAAGTTTAAGCACTTCAGCCCTAACCACTTCTTGCATAGTTGGGTTGAGTCAGCGTTGCCTCTGTCTGGAGGGTTTAGCATTTTCCTCCAGATATATGTGATGCGTGCACACGTAAGGGTCAATGCCCTTTATATCAACCACGGTCCATGCTATGGCATCTTTATACTGCTTAAGTATATTCGGAAGTTGGATCTCTTGATCCTTATCGAGGTGTGATGAAATAACCACTGGGTATGTGTCATCCTCCCCTAAATATGCATATCGGAGATCCGAAGGAAGGGGTTTCAACTCAGGTTTGGGAGGCCTTACCTTAGAAGGAAGAGACTGAGTACTAGTTGGTACGAGCTCCTCAAATTGAGGTTTCCATGTTGTATTGACTATGTTAACAGTGTCATCCGGGGTGTCTATAAAATTGGCCAAAACCTTGCTTGATTCCATTGTGTCAAAAACATTTGAATCAGAGGACTCCTCAAGGGTTTCTTGAACAATGGATTCAATGAGATCTACTTGTCCGACATCAGGACCATCATCCCGCATTTGTTTGCAAACATTAAAGATATTAAATTCAATTGTCATGTTCTCAAAAGAAAGTCTCATTACTCTGTTTTGCCAGTTTATCAACGCATTTGATGTGGCCAAGAAGGGTCTTCCCAATATCACCGGAATTTGTGCGCTAGGGTTGGCCACATGTTGTGTGTCTAGGATGATAAAATCTACTGGGAAGTAGAATTTCTCGATTTCGACTAAAACATCCTCTGTTACCCCTCTCGGTTTCTTTATTGATCTATCAGCTAGCATACGAGTGACCTGAGTAGGTTTCAGGTCGCCTAACCCCATCTGTTCGTATATCGAGTAGGGCAATAGATTAACACTAGCCCCTAAGTGAAGCAGTGCTTGCTCAATCCGGAAATTTCCCATGATGCATGATATAGTGGGGCATCCGGGACCCTTGTACTTAAGGGGAGTGTTTTGATTCAAAATAACGCTAATTTGCTCAGTCAAGAATGCTTTCTTTTGGACATGCATCTTACGCTTGATTGTACATAATTCTTTCAAGAATTTTGCATTGGATAGGATCTGTTTGATCGCATCTAAAAGCGGAATGTTGATTTTGACCTCTTTGAAAATATCTAAGATTTCATGGTTAGGGGTCATTTGATTTGGCAGATTTAAGTGTTGTGGAAACGGAGCCACAGGCTTGTACAGAGGTAGTTCAGGCTCATTTTCCTTACCATCAGTAGTTTCTTCCATGACTTCCTCAGAGTCAGATGTAATATGGGATAGTTTTGGATCCGAGGAAGCAGGTTGTTTATCATTTTTTCGATCTTCAACTGGAATTGCTTTGCCACTCCTAAGGGCGGTCACAGCTTGAACCTGCTGCTGTAAGGTAGAGGAGCCTGAGTTGGCCACTTCATATTGTCCCTTTGTATTAGGCTGAGGTTGGGCTGGGAAAGCCCCTTTCTCCCTGATTTTGGAAGTCTTGGAATGTTTGCTGATTGCTTTGGTTGATGGAGTTCTGAATTTGAATAAAATTGGTCAACAAATCCTCCAAATGCCTATTTTGAGATTGCTGAGGAGGTGGTGGGACTCCCTGATTAGAGGGTACAAAGTTACCACCTTGATTTGTAGGTTTTGGGAGGATAGGTGCCTGGTTAACATTTTACCCATTTCTCCAACTGAAATTGGGGTGGTTCCGCCAGTTGGGGTTATGCGTGTTACCTATTTGATTTGTGAATGACCTCTGGTAAGTATTTGTAGCATTGGCCTGTTCATGCAACACCTCTTTGAATGCGGAATTGTTGGACAATCCTCAGAAGAATGGGTGTTTCATTCACAAATTCCGCACACTGGGGATGGTTGTTTTCCTTTCCCTAATTCTATGGCCTCTATCTTTCTTATTAGGGAAGTGGTTCTAGCATTAACATCATCTTCTTCATTTTTCAATAGGTACATTCCCCCTCCCTTAGGGTTATTCGATTGTTTTAAGTGCTCGGTCCCATCAGATGTGTTCCAATTTTGAGCACTTTCTGCGAGAGAATCAAGATATTCCCATGCCTCATCGGGATCTTTGTTCAAGAAGTCCCCATTACACATCATCTCAACGAATTGGCGCATTTCTGATGTTAATCCATCATAAAAGAGCCCAATTATGCGCCAAATTTCGAATCCATGATGTGGGCAAGCTAGTAGAAGCTCATTGAACCGTTTCCAACACTTGAAGAAAGATTCGTTTTTATTTTTCTTGAAATTCATGAGGTGCTTTCTTAAAGTGTTGGTTTTGTGAGGTGGGAAGAATTGTTTCAAAAATTCGCGGACCATTTCATTCCATGTAATAATTGAGTTGGCCCTAAGGGAATGTAGCCATGCCTTGGCTTTTTCTTTCAAAGAGAAGGGGAATAACATAAATTTGATAGCATCGTCCCTAACATTGTTCAAATGGAGAGTAGCGGACACTTCTTCAAATTCTTTTAAGTGAAGGTACGCACTTTCCGAAATCAAGGCCATGGAATTTAGGCAATAATTGGATCGCACCCGGCTTGATTTCAAAGTTTCTCGCGGTGGCTGGGAAAACCATACTTGAGGGTGCAGTGGTCCTAGTAGGTTGTAGGTATTCACATAAAGACCTTCCCCTTTGATTAACCACTCCATTTTCATTTTCAATTTTGTCATTGTAATTGTTGTTGTTATTATTATTATTCCCACTTTTTGCCATTAGACTAGATAGTTTAGATGAACCAGGTGAACCTAGATTTTCATAGATCTTAATGAACCTCTTGATCGGAGAGTCCTTTCGCTTTAATCGCTTAAATGAGTCACGATACCAAATTGGTGGTGACTTTGTGCTCATGCACTATGCGATCAAGAAACGTGGGTGTCCAATTTTTATGATTACTCCTTTTTGTGTTTTTTTCTTAATTTTTTTTGGACCTAAAAGAAATAAATAAACTAAGAACAACTTATAAAACTAAGTTTCCAAAAAGAATTCTCAAATTTTTAGGCAATATCCTTGCCAAAAAGTCGAAATAGGAGGGTTTCACCCCCCAAACTTTTTCTGAAAATTCCAAAATATTTTCTAGCAACTTAGGTGGCTCAAAAGTGATAAAAAAGATAAATTAATCTTAAAAGCACCAAAGAAAATAACAATAATAATCTACCTAAACTAGCTATCAAAAGGATAAGAAATCAAGGCAATTTTCAAGAAGAAATAAAATGAGATTTTCAAAAAAAAAATCAGCAAGAATTATTTTTCAGATATGAAATTAGAAAATTTTAGTTAAAAATCAGAATTTCAATTCCTCCTTTTAATTTCTAAGTGCTGGTCTAAGCATTCCATGCATGCTACCCCTAATCTAGAATGATGATCGGAATTAAACCACACCCATAAAGCAATTAAAAAGGAGGTTTAGAAAATTACCTTCATGTGCTTGTAAGCTCCCCGGCAACGGCCCCAAAAACTTGATCGTGCCCCAAGTGTAGGGTCGTCACGATTGTAGTAATAACCAGTGAAACCGGGTCGATCCACAGGGAGCCAATGATCACGAAATACCTGTCCTATTGAAAAACTAGTGCTAGCCTATCAAAAAGAATTCAATAAAAATCACAAATCCTACTTTAATTAAAAATTAATTACAGATATGAGTAAAATTAATTACAACCCGATTTAAAGAAAACCCCTAAACTAGAGATCTAATCTAATAGATCAATGCTAAAAACTGCATTCACCATAAAATTAATCAGAAAACCAATTTGAGAGATTAAGAAAATTTAGAAATAATTAAATTGAAATTCAAGATCGAATGAGAGCCTTACAATCTAAGGGTCAGGGTTCAGTTGTTTTCTAAATACTGAAAATATGGGCGATTTCATTAAGGACTCAAAATCTGAAAAATCAGATTTATTAATATTTGACAAATTTCAGAATGACTCTAGTCTCCTTCGATTATTTTCAGTATTTAGCGGCCTTTAAGCATGCAATATATCATTAAAAATAAAGCATAAAAAAGACATAGATAAAGAATATAGATTAATAAATTGAAAATTGAATTTTGAGTTAAAATTGTTCACCCATAAAATCAATTAAAATAAATCAACTTACAACCTTTCTCCTTAGATTACAAGTAGCAAATCTACCCCTCCATTTTTCTTCTTCTTCCTTCACACATCAATTTTTTTTCTTTGGCCTCGTATAATAGGTGAGGGAGAGATGTAGATGATGTAGAGAGAAAGAATGAGAGATGGAAAGTAGTAAAAAGGGGAGAGAAAGAGATGGGACATGAGTGAGAGAGAGAGATTGGACGTGTGGGGGGTATGAGAGTGAGAGAGATTTGAAAAAAAAACGTTAATGGAAGAGAAAGAAAGAGAGAATTTAGGAGGGGAGAGAGATTCACGTGAGAGAGTGGAGATGGGAGAGAAATACAATAAAAAACGTAAGGGATAGAGATGGGGGAGAGAAAGAGAGAAAAAATAGAGATGAGGGAGTTAGAGATTGAGAAGGAGAGAATAAAAAGGGAAAAATTAGGAGGGGAAGAGAGATAAAGAGAGAAAGAATAGGGGGAGAGTGAGGGGCCTCCCTTTTGGACGTCCAACTCTTTGGGTAATTCAAGGATTTGAATATTTTCAAATCTTAGAATTTCTTTGGTTAGAATGCTCTACTTGTAGATAATCTTTCCAAGAGTCTTGGTCTCTTTGAGATTTAAATTTGCATGAACTTGCTTTTGAAAGTCCTTGGGATCCTAACCCTAGAGGGGGGGGGGTGAATAGGGTGAGCTACAATTATGACCAATTTAAAACAAATTTTAACTTCTTAACAAAAACTAGTCACATGTGATGATTAATCAAACAATATGCGGAAGCTAATATAAACAATCACCACAAAAGCATGCACCACAACACAAAGGTTTATAGTGGTTCGGCCTCAATGCCTACGTCCACCACCGGCTTGTGATCCAATCACCCCACCGGATTTCCACTATTTATGCTTTTTACTAGGCTAAGCAATAACCCTTACAATGTTGTTTTTCTAGGCTAAACAACAACCTCGCAATGTGCTTTTCTAGGCTAAGCAATAACCTTTACAAAATGCTTTTCTTAGGCTAAGCAATAACCTTTACAAGATGCTTTTCTTAGGCTAAGCAATAACCTTTACAAACAAAGATTTCTCTAAGAAGGTGTGTTCACAAAAGAACACTCTAAGAGATACAATTTAAGCACAATGGAATTGCCTCTTAAATAGGCTAATGTGAAAGTGAACTTCCAATTACAATCATACACTACAACAAGTTAAAGTGTGTGCACAAGTGTATGAATGTTTCTACTTCAATCAATTTCTACAATGATGCTCCTAAATGAATGCTTGATGCATTTTAAAATCAAAGCTTATAAATGAAAGTCCAAGATCGAATCCTAGAGGGGGGGGGGGGGGTGAATAGGGTGAGCTCAAAGACCTAGACCAATTTTAATTCTTTTAGCTTTTAAGTCTCTTATGCTTTGAAGAAGAATAATGAAATCAACCAAGAGAGCATAATCCATAAAATGAAAGCATAAAGACAATCACCATTACACAAGCACATATAGTGGTTCGGCCAAATTGCCTACATCCACTCCCGATACACCTACCGGTATTAACTAACTTCAATTAAGGTTTAGGATCACTTCAAACCTTACAAACAACACTATGCTTTTCAAGGCTAAGCATAAACCTTTACAACATATGCTTTTCAAGGCTAAGCATGAACCTTTACAACAAGGAACTTTTCTCTTAAGAATTATGCCTAAGGATGCATGGATAAAGAGAACATTGAAGTGCCTCTAAATAGGCTAATTAGAATGTGAAAACTCAACTCCTAGAAATATGCATAACTATGACAAAGTCTATGAATGATGCATTTTCTAGAAATAACTCTTTCTCTTTGAAAAGATAAAAACTAGAATGATGGAAAGATGTTAATCAAATATTTGAGAAAGAGTTGTATGTCTAACACATGTGATTAACAATGAAAAATAACTTGTTTTCAAGAAAGATGTTCTAAAGTCTAACAAGTTGATTTTTGAAACAAGAAAGTAAAATCATGTGTAACATAGACCATATGTTGCATCCATAAAGCTTATGTGATTTCTAAAGTACTAAGCATGTTATGAAGGTCAACACTTTAATAGGAAAGCAACTTGCTAATCATGCATTGAGGAAGATCAAAGATTTGAAACAAAACATGATTGTAAAAAGACTTTGGATTAAAGAAAGCACACCCATTTGAAGATCAAAGGTTGAATAAAAGGAATCGCTTCATAATCCTTGTAAAAATGCTCTTGAGAAGTTGCTAAACCTTGGCCTCAACAGTCTCTCCAATCTCAGCAACTTTCTTTAACCAAAAAGCCACTTTTTATAAAGATAAAGTTGCCAACGGCTAGTCCTCGGTCGACCTACAAACAGGTCTCGGTCGACCTGCAAACAGGTCTCGGTCGACCGGAAAAGCACAACGGATATATTTCTGACCGTTGGAAGGTTACAGTTCAGAACCTGCAGAAATGACCTGCAGTGGTCCCGGTCGACCGGCGACACTAGGAGACAACCCAGATTTTTGAAAAATGAAATAAACTTGAAACTTTTGAGGGCCCTTCCAGGGGACTTTGAGACATAAATACCAAGCATTAAATCATGACTGAAAGAAGATGAAAACTGAGATTTTAAAGCCATGAAAACTCCAAATCAAAATAATGATTTTATAGGTAGAAACTTTGGAAAGCTTGGATGATTTTTGAAATCAACAACTCCAACAACTTAAGAGACAAAATGAAATGAAAACCATGCATATCAAAAGATAAATACAAAGATCAAGAATGAGAAATATGCATGATGATCCTATGAATAAAACCATGAATGAATGAGAGGACAAGCTCTATGAAATTGAATGCATCCTATCAAATTGCAACAAAACAAAAACTCTAACAATAAAATGATGATTGAAGAGAAAACTAATCACATAAAAGATTCAAACAACTTTGAAGAAATGAAACAAACAAGTTGTATGAATGTTAAAGTCTAAGAACACATGTGATTAGGATAAGAGAGTTTGCAAACCAATCTAATTTACCAAAGATGATATTGAGTTTGCAACACAACTCTAGAAATCATGCATAAGTGAAAATACAAAGATTTAAGCATGCATGGATTTCATTTCAATGGAAATCAAAATACAAGTAAAGTGTACCTTTTTAAAACTCAAGCATTTGATTTCCAAATAGCCCTCTAGCCTTTCCAACTTCTTCCCCTTTCTTTGGCTCCAAAATGGTCTCAAAAGTTCATGTGTCAAGCCTTAAAAAAGGTTGGAAATGAATGGACTTTATACAAGAAAACAGTCCAACGGCTAGTCCTCGGTCGACCTGCAAACAGGTCTCGGTCGACCGGGATCACACAACGGTCAGAAAAATGACCGTTGGGGCTCCAGGGGCCCAGATGGCCTGCAGTGTTCCCGGTCGACCCGGACCTCTGGGCCGGTCGACCGGCGACACTGCCGGACCACCCCCTGGGACAAAAAATCCCAACTTTTGCATATTTGAAGGTGTTTCTTTGTGGGGATTTTTGGGCCACTAAACCAAGCTTGGAAACATGTTTTAAATCAAACGAAGATGTTCAAAAACATGAAACACAAAAAGCCTAAAATAATTTGGAAGATTTAAAACATAGGCTAGCTTGATTTTTAAAAACTCTTTTCACATAAAAATGCATACAAAAATGATTCTGAAAGTGATGAATGTATGCAAGGCACAAACCTAAATTCTCAATATGAATTCTCAAAAGTAAAGCACAAAGAATTAGGATTTCAAAAGAGTTTGAATTCGAAAACCAATGCATCCAAGTTTAGAAACAAAACATGCATAAAACAATACTTTTACAAATCTTAAAAGCAATGCATGTATAAAACCAGATTTCAAGGTTTTCTAAAACAATGCAAGTGTGAAAATTCAAATGATGCTAAAGTGAAAATGCATCCATCCAATTGCAAATACAAAATTCCTAACAATCTCCCCCTTTGCAATTTGATGGCAACTTACTCATCATAGAAATTACACACTTAGTCTTCAGCTCCCCCTAAGCTGGACAAGTCTTGAAATCTTCTTGGATGCTCCTCCTCTTAGCTTGGGCTCTTGGGCTCTTTTCTTCAATCTTCTTGATGCTTGGAGCTTGATCATTCTTCAAGCTTTTTTTTCATCTTCCTCTCTATGGCCAAGCATCTTCTTTAGCTCCAAGCTTTCTTTCTTCTATTTGCTCTCCCCCTTTGACCATGCCTCTCTCTCCCTTTGGCAAGATATGCATTCTCTCCCGTTGTAGAAGATCATACACAACTCTCCTTTGGAAGCTTGGACATTCTCTTCACCTTTAGAGAACTTTGAAAGCTCTCTCCCCCTTTGAAGAGTAGGAGATCTTTGAGTACTTGAACTCTCTCCCCCCCTTTGCCATTAAATTGCAAAGGTACCTACACACATGAAATAAGGAAAATACCTTTAGTAGCACCTGTTAACAAATGAAATCGAAAATGAAATACATAACAGGCTATCATGTATGGAAGTTATCTCTAAGGGCTCAATGGCAATCCAAGGGTCAATTTGATCAAAACTAATACTTCCTATGAAGGTTTACACTCCCCCTCAATCCATTCTCTTCTTTTGTCAAACTTTTGACAAGATATAACTATTTGGTTCAAGAAGTAGATGGTTCAACCAAATGAGGATCAACTTCAGGAAAGGATTAGATTCATTTAACTATAGAGCACATTATGATCAAATTACCAAAAGAGAGCAAGGTCAAAGAGAAAAGCAATCATGGATACCAATTGGAAAAACAAGGAATACCAATTGAGATTTAAAGATAAGTCTATTAAACACAATCACTCTAAAATGGATTTAAAAATATAACTATTAGGAGAAATCCAAATTAAAGCTATCCATGATGAAATGGGGTTTATTAAACATAGCATCAAATAATTTAACTATGAAAATCATATGCTATGTAAGTTTTGAAATCATTTCATTCAATCAAAAAATATGACTATCATGTGCAAGAATGAGTGAAATGAAATTCAAGCATGAAGCCAATCTCAACTAATAACCAACCAATATTATGAACACATAAACATGGTGGTCATGAGATATACCTATATGAGCAAGAGAGGTGGCAACATGAAAATTATGATGCTAATGGAATGTGACATGGAATGTAAACATATAACTATCAAGTTCAAACCAATGTACACATGGTCTATCACATTCACAAGAAATCAAATCAATCGAAAATTTTACCAATTGAAACCAATTGAAATTGACAACATGATAAAGAGCAAAGATGTGACAAACACAAAATTCCATCAAGCATCATAAATAGATATTCATCACTTTTAAAGATATGACTATTGAGCATAGTGATGAACAAGGCAAATTGTAATGCAAAAGGATATGACTTGGTAAAGCATGCAATTTCCAAAGTGTCAAAATCATATGAATTCAACATCTAAGATATCCATCAAACATATAAAAATATGAGTAAAGAATTTCAAAGAGTTTCATATGATCAAGATCACTACTATGAAGTTGAAACATGTATAAGGATGATATCACTTAGAGAAAATACATGAATCAACATCATAACCATCCAAAAAAAATGACTAGAAAGCATAGAGGATGGATTTTAGTTCTAGTATGGTTTCTACAAATATAACTAAGATCACAAACCATACATAGAACCAATAGTCATTTGCATATAAAAAGGATGTAAATAAATAAGCAAGGATGCAAACAACATACATCTCCATTTCTAAGATAATGAAACCAAAAGAAAAGGAAATGAGAACATGGAACATGCTTAGATGAATATAACTAATGATGTTATAGAGCATTTCCAATCATACAATCTTCAAATCATTTTGATAAACAAAATCCAACAATGAGCATGAATAGAATGATTTTGAAGATCAATTTTCAACATTGTATTTTAAAAGATATAACTTAAATGAAACACATACAAGTTGATTTTTCAAAACAATGATTTTCCATATAAAAGTATAACTTAGAAATCCATGGAAAAACTTGAATTTATTCAAATCATTTGTTCAAATAATCTTACTATGACATCTACACAAATGATTCAACAACAATTGATCATGAATAAATTAGCTATGAAAGCTTTTAAAAACACAATCAATTAATCATGTAAAGAAATGCAATGCAAGACATATGTGTGCAAAAAGCAAATCAAACATGATGAAATTATAATCAAAAGATTTTGAAAACCATGATATGTAATTTAGAATGGTGCATGAAAACAAAATCAATTGATCATAAAGAAGCAATGCATTATAAGAAATGTAACTAAGAAAGAACAAAATGCAAATGTACCATGACCAACAAAATGATTTAACTATTAAAGAATAGGTTGGTCAAAGAGGTTCAAGGCCTTAAGGTTTGGCTAGGTAAATAACTTTAGGAATCCACCTAAGGTCTTGAGAGGGTTGAACTTTGAGGTCTATTTTGGACTTCTCACCAACTAAAGGAGATTTGACATGATAAATTTTCAATTTAAACTTATCACCATGATATTTAGATTTGACTAAATTTAGCTTAGATTGGTGATTAGTCTTTTGATGTTGGTGAGTTTGTTTCTTTGGGGATTGATTCACTTTTCTTTTCTTCTTATTTTCTCCCTTTACTTGACTTTTGAATTTTAAATTTAACTTTGTTACTTTATTCAAAAGTTCTTTCATGGGTTTATATAAGGGAGATAGGTTGAGAAGCTTTTTGTTCATAGATTCTTTCAAGCTTGGTTTGACTTGTTTAACCTTTTTAGAATCTATCTTTGGAGACTCCATTTTAATAGATTTAACTTGTTTAGTCTGTTTTGGAGTCTTTCTTGATTTTTAGTGTCTTACCCTTCATAGATTTAGATTCTACCTTTTTGGGTTCAAGGAGGGGTTTAGACACATGGCTTCTTCTTAGTTTGCACTCAAATTTGAAATGTCCTACTTTACCACAATAATGACATTTAGTTTTGGACATTGGAGAAAGAGTGCTAGAGAAGGAGGACTCACCTTTCACAAAAGTGTTGGTGAATTTAGGGTCATATGACATATTCCTATTAAATCCAAGACCCGTCCTATCTCCATGAGATTTACCCAATTTAAATAATTTTTCTAGTCTCTCTTCACTTTGGGTAAACTTGCACTCATACTTTTGTTTATAACCTTCAAGTTGAGTGACTTTGGTTATAAGGATTGAATTTTCATTTTTGACTTTTGAAAGTTCATTTTCAATTTCCTTATATTTGCTTAGCTCTTCATTGGCAAGTTTTAGTTCAAGTTTAAGTTCATTAACAACATTAGATCCAAGTTCTTTGGTTTTTAACTTACTTTTAATCAACTTGGCTTCGAAATTGATAAAGTCTTTGTCTTGCCTTTTTATTTGATCTCTTAGATTTAAATTTTCCTTATTGACATTATCATAACCCATCTTTAATTCTTTTAGTTCATCTTGAATGTTAGATAGGTTATTTAAAGAGATCATGAACTTAGATTCTAAACAATTTATGACTTCTTCTTTCTCTCTAAGCTCATCTTTTGAAGAGACTAGCTCTATGTTTAGTCTATTTGATTCTTCTTTTAAACTTTTATTTCTCTTATCAAGCTTTAAAGATAATGTATATAATTCATTATAGGCTTGTTGAAGATCATCTTCATCATAATCATTTTCTTCTTCTTTTAACTCATATTGAGATTCATTAATTTGAGGGTTTGAATCTCCAATAGAAGAAAGAATGAGAGGTCTAGAAGAATCTACAAAATCTAGACTATCTATCATAGTGGAATCCATCTTAATGATTTTCATGTAAAGACTAGGGTTTTGACTCTAGGTTTTTACACCTAATCAAGAGTTCCAAACACTTGATCCTAAAAGATAGAGCACTTGGCTCTGATACCAATTGAAAGTCCTTGGGATCCTAACCCTAGAGGGGGGGGGGGTGAATAGGCTAGGGTGAGCTACAATTATGAACAATTTAAAACAAATTTTAACTTCTTAACAAAAACTAGTCACATGTGATGATTAATCAAACAATATGCGGAAGCTAATATAAACAATCACCACAAAAGCATGCACCACAACACAAAGGTTTATAGTGGTTCAACCTCAATGCCTACGTCCACTACCGGCTTGTGATCCAATCACCCCACCGGATTTCCACTATTTATGCTTTTTACTAGGCTAAGCAATAACCCTTACAATGTTGTTTTTCTAGGCTAAACAACAACCTCTCAATGTGCTTTTCTAGGCTAAGCAATAACCTTTACAAAATGCTTTTCTTAGGCTAAGCAATAACCTTTACAAACAAAGATTTCTCTAAGAATGTGTCTTCACAAAAGAACACTCTAAGAGATACAATTTAGGCACAATGGAATTGCCTCTTAAATAGGCTAATGTGAAAGTGAACTTCCAATTACAATCATACACTACAACAAGTTAAAGTGTGTGCACAAGTGTATGAATGTTTCTACTTCAATCAATTTCTACAATGATGCTCCTAAATGAATGCTTGATGCATTTTAAAATCAAAGCTTATAAAATGATGATTGAAGAGAAAACTAATTACATAAAATATTCAAACAACTTTGAAGAAATGAAACAAACAAGTTGTATGAATGTTAAAGTTGAAAGTCCTTGGGATCCTAACCCGAGAGGGGGGGGGGGGGTGAATAGGGTGTGCTACAACTATGACCAATTTAGACCAATTTTAAATTCTTAACATAAACTAGTCACATGTGATGATATTAACCAAACAAGATGCGGAAGCTAATAAATGAATCACCACAAGCATACACCACAACACAAGGATTTATAGTGGTTCGGCCTCAATGCCTACATCCACTACCGGCTTGTGATCCAATCACCCCACCGGATTTCCACTATTTATGCTTTTTACTAGGCTAAGCAATAACCCTTACAATGTTGTTTTTCTAGGCTAAACAACAACCTCTCAATGTGCTTTTCTAGGCTAAGCAATAACCTTTACAAAATGCTTTTCTTAGGCTAAGCAATAACCTTTACACAATGCTTTTCTTAGGCTAAGCAATAACCTTTACACAATAAAGATTTCTCTAAGAAAGTGTCTTCACAAAAGATCACTCTAAGAGATACAATTTAAGCACAATGTATTTGCCTCTAAACTAGGCGGATATGAAAGTGAATAACAAACTCACACAAACACTAAATGAATGCAAATGTGAATGCTCATGATGTGTGAGTGTGATAACTTCAATCAAGTTTAAAAAGAAAGCTTAATCAAATATATGCTTAAAGCATTTCAAAGTTTAAAGCTCATGAAAGATTAGATTGAAGTCTAATGCAAATCACATGTATGAAAATCAACTTGTTAATGACATGAAAATCAAAGACTCACAAGTTGTATGAAAATGACTAACTTAGAACATGTGATGCATGTGCAATGTTGTTTAAACCAAATTAATTTTACTTATGTTTAAATGAATGAAAACAACAAGTAATGTTTCAACCAAGAAAAAGAATCATGCTATATAAAAGGAATCAAAGATTTAAACTAAGCATGATTAAGAAAGTTTTAAAAACTACTTGGATGAAAACAAAGTGAAGAATCCAATCTTAATTAGATCAAAGATTGAGAGAAGAATGGATTCATCACATCATAGTTATCATGCTTAAAAACATTTACCAATAACTTAAACAAAGCATGTAAACTATGATTAAGAGAGGTAGAGCTTACTTAGAGATTTAACTTCATTAATCCAAGCTTTAGCTCACCAAATGACTCTTTGGTCTCTCTTAGTTCATCCCCTTTGTCTTGTCTCAAAGCTCCTCAAAAGAGTCTTCAAAATCTCCAACATTTGACAAAGGAAAGAACTCATTTTTATAGCAAAAAGTGCCCAGCGGCTAGTCCTCGGTCGACCTGCAAACAGGTCTCGGTCGACCGGGATCACAACGGTAAAAAAAGTGACCGTTGGAGCTCCAGGGACCCAGTCAGCCAGCAGTGTCGCCGGTCGACCGGGACCCCTGGGCCGGTCGACCGGCGACACTGCTGGCCGACCCCTTGGGGCCAAAATTTCCAAAAAATCATACTTCAAAGTTTTTTCTTAGGGGAACTTTTGGCCACTAAATCAAGCTTGAATAACATGTTTTAAATCAAACAAAGATGTTTAAAAAACATGAAACACACAAAGGCTAAATTGATTCGAAACTTTAAATCCAAAGGCTAGCTTGATTTCTAACAACTCTTTTCAAAACAAAATGCATACAAAAATGATTCTGAAAGTGATGAATGTATCAAAGACACAAACCTAAATTCTCAATAAGATTTCTCAAAAGTAGTGCACAAAGAATTAGGTTTTCAAAAGAGTTTGGATTCTAAAACCAATGCATCCAAGTTTAGAAACAAAACATGCATAAAACTAAACTTTTACAAATCTTAAAAGCAATGCATGTATAAAACCAGATTTCAAGGTTTTCTAAAATAATGCAAGTGTGAAAATTCAAATGATGCTAAAGTGAAAATGCATCCATCAAATTGCAAATACAAAATTCCTAACAAAAGTCTAAGAACACATGTGATTAGGATAAGAGAGTTTGCAAACCAATCTAATTTACCAAAGATGATATTGAGTTTGCAACACAACTCTAGAAATCATGCATAAGTGAAAATACAAAGATTTAAGCATGCATGGATTTCATTTTAATGGAAATCAAAATACAAGTAAAGTGTACCTTTTTAAAACTCAAGCATTTGATTTCCAAATAGCCCTCTAGCCTTTCCAACTTCTTCCCCTTTCTTTGGCTCCAAAATGGTCTCAAAAGTTCATGTGTCAAGCCTTAAAAAAGGTTGGAAATGAATGGACTTTATACAAGAAAACAGTCCAACGGCTAGTCCTCGGTCGACCTGCAAACAGGTCTCGGTCGACCGGGATCACACAACGGTCAGAAAAATGACCGTTGGGGCTCCAGGGGCCCAGATGGCCTGCAGTGTTCCCGGTCGACCCGGACCTCTGGGCCGGTCGACCGGCGACACTGCCGGACCACCCCCCTGGGACAAAAAATCCCAACTTTTGCATATTTGAAGGTGTTTCTTTGTGGGGATTTCTGGGCCACTAAACCAAGCTTGGAAACATGTTTTAAATCAAACGAAGTGTTACGGATTTTGTAATTGCAATTTGATGGATGCATTTGCACTTTAGCATCATTTGATATTTCACACATGCATTGATTTAAAATACCTTGAAATCTAGTTTTATACATGCATAGCTTTTAAGATTTGGAAAAGCTTTTGTTTTATGCATGTTTTGGTTTTAAACTTGGATGCATTAGTTTTAGAACCCAAACTCTTTTGAAAACCTAATTCTTTGTGCATTATGTTTGGAAAATCATGTTGAGGATTTAGGTTTGAGCCTTGCATACATTCTTCACAAAAAGAATCTTTTTTGTATGCATTTTCATTTGAAAAGAGTTTTGTCAAATCAAGCTAGCCTTTGGTTTTAATCTTTTGAATCATTTTAGGCTTTGGGTGTTTCATGTTTTTAAACATCTTAGAATGTCTTAAAACATGTATTCTAACTTGGTTTAATGGCCCAAAAAATTCCCAACCAAAATTACTTTAGAAAAATACATTTTTGGGAAAACAGGACCTTTAGCGGCGGTTTCTGTGTCCGCCGCTAAAAGAAGTTTTTCAAACGGTCATTTTTTTGCCCGTTGTGTGATCCCGGTCGACCGAGACCTCTTTGCCGGTCGACCGAGGACTAGCCGTTGGCAACTTTTTGGCTATAAAGTCCATTCATTTCCAACCTTTTTCAAGGCTTGAACCATGAACCTTTGAGAGCATTTTGGAGCCAAAGAAAGGGGAAGAAGTTGGAAAGGCTAGAGGGCCATTTGGAAATCAAATGCTTGAGATTTAAAAAGGTAGACCTTACTTATCATTTTGATTTCCATTAAAAGTAGAATCAATGCATGGTTAAATCTTTGTATTTTCATATTTGCATGATTTCTAGCTTTTAAAGAGTTGTGTTGCAAACTCTAAATCATCCTTGGTAAATTAGATTAGTTTGCAAACTCTCTTAACTAAATCACATGCTTTCTTAGACTTTAACATTCATACAACTTGTTTAATTCATTTCTTCAAAGTTGTTTGAATCTTTTATGTGATTAGTTTTCTCTTCAATCATCATTTTATAAGCTTTGATTTTAAAATGCATCATGCATTCATTTAAGAGCTTCTTTGTTGAAATTGATTGAAGAAACACATTCATACACTTGTGCACACACTTTAGCTTGTTTTTGTGTATGTTTGTAATTTGTTATTAACTTTCATATCCGCCTAGTTTAGAGGCAAATACATTGAGCTTAATTTGTAATCTCTTAGAGTGATCTTTTGTGAAGACACTTTCTTAGAGAAATCTTTATTGTGTAAGGTTATTGCTTAGCCTAAGAAAAGCATCTTGTAAGGTTATTGCTTAGCCTAAGAAAAGCATCTTGTAAGGTTATTGCTTAGCCTAAGAAAAGCACTTTGTAGAGGTTATTGCTTAGCCTATAAAAGCACATTGAGAGGTTGTTGTTTAGCCTAGAAAAACAACATTGTAAGGGTTATTGCTTAGCCTAGTAAAAAGCATACATAGTGGAAATCCGGTGGGGTGTTGGATGCACAAGCCGGTAGTGGATGTAGGCACGTTGGCCGAACCACTATAAATATTGTGTTGTGGTGATTGCTATGTGGTGATTGTTTTTGTTTTAGCTTCCGCATATTGATTGATTTATCATCACATGTGACTAGTTTAGTTTAAGAATTTAAAATTGGTCTAAATTGGTCATACTTGTAGCACACCCTATTCACCCCCCCTCTAGGGTTAGGATCCCAAGGACTTTCAATTGGTATCAGAGCCTCGTGCTCTATTTTATAGGATCAAGTGTTTGGAACTCTTGATTAGGTGTAAAAACCTAGAGTTAAAACCCTAGAGTTGTCCTTTATATGAAAATCATTAGAATGGACTCCACTATGCTAAATCTTGTAGATTCTTCTAGACCCCTCATTCTTCCTTCTATTGGAGATTCAAACTTTCTATCTAATGAATCTCAATGTGACATAAAAGAGGAAGAAAATGATTATGATGAAGATGATCTTCAACAAGCCTATAATGAATTATATACATTATCTTCCAAGCTTGATAAGAGAAATAGAAGTTTAAGAGAAGAATCTATGAAACTAAAAAAAGAGCTAGACTCTTCAAAAGATGAGCTTAGAGAGAAAGAAGAAGTCATAAATTGTTCAGATTCTAAGTTCATGATCTCTTTAAATAATCTATCTAACATTCAAGATGAACTAAGAGATTTAAAGATGGATTATGAAAATGTCAATAAGGAAAATTTAAATCTAAGAGATCAAATAAAAAGGCAAGACAAAGACTTTAACAATCTTGAATCTAAATTGACTATCTCTAAGGAAAATTTATCTAATACTCAAGATGAATTAAATGAGATTAAGATAAATTGTGATGAGCTTAAAAATGAAAATTTAAACCTAAGAGATACAATTAAAAGACAAGATGAAAACATTAACTATTTAAAATCCAAGTTGACAATTTCAAATGAAAACTTGTCTAATGTACAAAGTAATGTAAAAACTCTAGAACTTGGATCTAATATAGTTAATGATCTTAAAGCTAAGTTAAAACTTGCCAATGAAGAGCTAAGCAAATATAAGGAAATTGAAAATGAACTTTCAAAAGTTAAAAATGAAAATTCAATCCTTATAACCAAAGTCACTCAACTCGAAAGCTATAAACAAAAGTATGAGTGCAAATTTACCCAAAGTGAAGATAGACTTGAAAAATTATTTAAATTGGGTAAACCTCATGGAGATAGGACGGGTCTTGGTTTTAATAAGTATACTTCACATGACCCTAAATTCACCAACACTTTTGTGAAAGGTGAGTCCTCATTCTCTAGCACTCTCTCTCAAATGTCCAAAATTAAATGTCATTTTTGTGGTAAAGAAGGACATCTAAAATTTGAGTGCAAACTAAGAAAAAGAAGCTATGTGTCTAAGCCCATCTTTGAACTAAAGAATGGAGAATCAAAACCTATGAAGGGTAAGACACTAAAAATCAAGAAAGACTCCAAAAAGACTAAACAAGTTAAATCTATTAAAATGGAGTCTCCTAAGATAGATTCTAAGAAGTTTAAACAAGTTAAATCAAGCTTAAAAGAATCTATGAACAAAAAGCTTCTCAACCTATCTCCCTTATATCAACCCATGAAAGAACTTTTGAAGAAAGTTGCTAAGTTAAATCTAAAATTCAAAAGTCAAGTAAAGGGAGAAAATAAGAAGAAAAGAAAAGAGAAACAATCCCCAAAGAAACAAACTCACCAACATCAAAAGACTAATCACCAATCTAAGCTAAATTTAGTTAAATCTAAATATCATGGTGATAAGTTTAAATTGAAAATTTATCAAGTCAAATCTCCTTTAGTTGGTGAGAAGTCCAAACTAGACCTCAAAGTTCAACCCTCACAAGACCTTAGGTGGATTCCCAAAGTTTTATACTTAGACAAACCTTAAGGCCTTGGACCTCATTGACCAACCTATTCTTTATAGTTAAATCTTTTGTTGGTCATGTTGCTTTGCATTTTGTTCTTTCTTAGTTACATCTATTAAAATGCATTGTTTCTTTATGATCAATTGATTTTGTTTTCATGCACCATTCTAAGTTACATTTCATGGTTTTCAAAATCTTTTGATTATAATTTCATCATGTTTGATTTGCTCTTTGCACACATTTAGTTTTATGTTTTGCATTGCATTTCAACATGATTAATTGATTGTGATTTTAAAAGCTTTTATAGCTAGATTTTTCATGATCAATTGTTGTTGAATCATTTGTGTAGATGTCTTGGTAAGACTATTTGAACAAATGATTTGAATCAATTCAAGTTTTTCCATGGATTTCTAAGTTATACCTTTATATGGAAAATCATTATTTTGAAAAATCAACTTGTATGTGTTTTAATTAAGTTATATCTTTTCAAATACAATGTTGAAAATTGATCTTCAAAATCATTCTTTTTATGCTCATTGTTGGATTTTGTTTATTGAAATGATTTGAAGATTGTATGATTGGAAATGCTCTATACCATCACTAGTTATATTCTTCGAAGCATGTTCCATGTTCTCATTTCCTTTTTCTTTTGGTTTTATTATCTTAGAAATGGAAATGAATGTTGTTTGCATCTATGCTCACTTAGTTATTCTTTTTATATGCAAATGACAATTGGTTCCATGTATGGTTGTGACCTTAGTTACATTTGTAGAAACCATACTAGAACCCAAATCCATCCTTTTTACCTAGTCATTTCTTTATGGATGGTTATGATGTTGATTCATGTAGATTCTCTTGGTGTCATCCTTATACATGTTTCAACTTCATATGTAGTGTTCTTGATCATATGAATCTCTTTGAAATCCATTCCTTACATTTATGTTGGTTGATGGATATCTTAGTAGTTGAATTCATATGATTTGGACACTTTGAGAATTGCATGCTTTACCTAGTCATATCTTTTTGCATTGCAATTTACCTTGTTCATCACTATGCTCAATAGTTAAATCTCTAAAAGTGATGAATATGCATTTATGATGCTTGATGGAAGTTTGTCACTTTCTTGCTCTTAATCATGTTATCAAATTCAATTGGATTCAATTGGTCTATTGTTTGATTGATTTGATTTCTTGTGAATGTGATAAAACTTGTGTGCATTGGATTGAACTTGATAAGTAATATGATTGTTCCATGTCACACACCATTAGCATCATAATGCTCATGTTGCCACCTCTTTTGCTCATATAGGTATATCTCATGACCACCATGTTTATGTGTTCATAATATTGGTTGGTTATTAGTTGAGGTTGGCTTCATGTTTGAATTTCATTTCACTCAATTTGCACTTTAATAAGTCATATTTTTTTATTGAATGAAATGATTTTCAAAACTTTCATAGCATATGATTTTCATAGTTATATTGATTGATGCTATGTTTGAGTAAACCCCATATCATGGATAGCTCTAATTTGGATTTCTCATAATAGTTATACTTTTAAATCCATTTTAGAGTGATTGAGTTTATAGTCACATCCTTTAATCTCAATTGATATGTTTATTTCAATTGGTATCCATGATCGTTAATGACCTTGCTCTCTTTTGGTAATTTGATCATATGAGCTTTATAGTTAAATGAATCTAATCCTTTCCTTGAAGTTGACCCTCACTTGGTTAAACCATCTACTTCTTGTATTTAATAGTTATATCTTGTCAAAGTTTGACAAAAGAAGAGAATGGATTGAGGGGGAGTGTAAACCTTCATAGGAAGTATTAGTTTTGATCAAATTCACCCTTGGATTGCCTTTGAGCCCTTAGAGATAACTTACATACATGATAGCCTGTTATGAATTTCATTTTCGATTTCATTTGTTAACAGGTGCTACTAAAGGTATTCTTCTTGTCTCATGTGTGTAGGTACCTTTGCAATTTAATGTCAAAGGGGGAGAGAGAGTTCAAGTGTGACTCAAAGATCTCCTACTCTTCAAAGGGGGAGAGAGTTCGAGAGTTCAAGTACTCGAAGATCTCCTATCCATCAAAGGGGGAGAAAGAACTCAAGTTCTCAAAGGGTGAAGAGAATGTCCAAGCTTCCTAAGGAGAGTTGTGTATGATCTTCTACAAAGGGAGAGAATGCATACCTTGCCAAAGGGAGAGAGAGGCATGGTCAAAGGGGGAGAGCAAATAGAAGAAAGAAAGCTTGGAGCTAAAGGAGATGCTTGGATAAAGAAAGAAAGAAGCAAGAAAGCTTGAAGAATGATCAAGCTCCAAGCATCAAGAAGATTGAAGAAAAGAGCTCAAGAGCCCAAGCTAAGAGAAGAAGCATCCAAGAAGATTTCAAGACTTGTCCAGCTGAGGGGGAGCTGAAGACCTTGGTGTGTAATTTCAATGATGAGTAAGTTGCCATCAAATTGCAAAGGGGGAGATTGTTACGGATTTTGTAATTGCAATTTGATGGATGCATTTGCACTTTAGCATCATTTGATATTTCACACATGCATTGATTTAAAATACCTTGAAATCTAGTTTTATACATGCATAGCTTTTAAGATTTGGAAAAGCTTTTGTTTTATGCATGTTTTGGTTTTAAACTTGGATGCATTAGTTTTAGAACCCAAACTCTTTTGAAAACCTAATTCTTTGTGCATTATGTTTGGAAAATCATGTTGAGGATTTAGGTTTGAGCCTTGCATACATTCTTCACAAAAAGAATCTTTTTTGTATGCATTTTCATTTGAAAAGAGTTTTGTCAAATCAAGCTAGCCTTTGGTTTTAATCTTTTGAATCATTTTAGGCTTTGGGTGTTTCATGTTTTTAAACATCTTAGAATGTCTTAAAACATGTATTCTAACTTGGTTTAATGGCCCAAAAAATTCCCAACCAAAATTACTTTAGAAAAATACATTTTTGGGAAAACAGGACCTTTAGCGGCGGAAAAACCACTTTTAGCGGCGGTTTCTGTGTCCGCCGCTAAAAGAAGTTTTTCAAACGGTCATTTTTTTGCCCGTTGTGTGATCCCGGTCGACCGAGACCTCTTTGCCGGTCGACCGAGGACTAGCCGTTGGCAACTTTTTGGCTATAAAGTCCATTCATTTCCAACCTTTTTCAAGGCTTGAACCATGAACCTTTGAGAGCATTTTGGAGCCAAAGAAAGGGGAAGAAGTTGGAAAGGCTAGAGGGCCATTTGGAAATCAAATGCTTGAGATTTAAAAAGGTAGACCTTACTTATCATTTTGATTTCCATTAAAAGTAGAATCAATGCATGGTTAAATCTTTGTATTTTCATATTTGCATGATTTCTAGCTTTTAAAGAGTTGTGTTGCAAACTCTAAATCATCCTTGGTAAATTAGATTAGTTTGCAAACTCTCTTAACTAAATCACATGCTTTCTTAGACTTTAACATTCATACAACTTGTTTAATTCATTTCTTCAAAGTTGTTTGAATCTTTTATGTGATTAGTTTTCTCTTCAATCATCATTTTATAAGCTTTGATTTTAAAATGCATCATGCATTCATTTAAGAGCTTCTTTGTTGAAATTGATTGAAGAAACACATTCATACACTTGTGCACACACTTTAGCTTGTTTTTGTGTATGTTTGTAATTTGTTATTAACTTTCATATCCGCCTAGTTTAGAGGCAAATACATTGAGCTTAATTTGTAATCTCTTAGAGTGATCTTTTGTGAAGACACTTTCTTAGAGAAATCTTTATTGTGTAAGGTTATTGCTTAGCCTAAGAAAAGCATCTTGTAAGGTTATTGCTTAGCCTAAGAAAAGCATCTTGTAAGGTTATTGCTTAGCCTAAGAAAAGCACTTTGTAGAGGTTATTGCTTAGCCTATAAAAGCACATTGAGAGGTTGTTGTTTAGCCTAGAAAAACAACATTGTAAGGGTTATTGCTTAGCCTAGTAAAAAGCATACATAGTGGAAATCCGGTGGGGTGTTGGATGCACAAGCCGGTAGTGGATGTAGGCACGTTGGCCGAACCACTATAAATATTGTGTTGTGGTGATTGCTATGTGGTGATTGTTTTTGTTTTAGCTTCCGCATATTGATTGATTTATCATCACATGTGACTAGTTTAGTTTAAGAATTTAAAATTGGTCTAAATTGGTCATACTTGTAGCACACCCTATTCACCCCCCCTCTAGGGTTAGGATCCCAAGGACTTTCACGAAGATGTTCAAAAACATGAAACACAAAAAGCCTAAAATAATTTGGAAGATTTAAAACATAGGCTAGCTTGATTTTTAAAAACTCTTTTCACATAAAAATGCATACAAAAATGATTCTGAAAGTGATGAATGTATGCAAGGCACAAACCTAAATTCTCAATATGAATTCTCAAAAGTAAAGCACAGAGAATTAGGATTTCAAAAGAGTTTGAATTCTAAAACCAATGCATCCAAGTTTAGAAACAAAACATGCATAAAACAATACTTTTACAAATCTTAAAAGCAATGCATGTATAAAACCAGATTTCAAGGTTTTCTAAAACAATGCAAGTGTGAAAATTCAAATGATGCTAAAGTGAAAATGCATCCATCAAATTGAAAATACAAAATTCCTAACAGCTTTGCCATGATCGTCTAATTAAACTTGGATTCTTCTTATCATTGCAACTCTCCACACAAGGGCCCACATTGGTTGGAGAAATCCTTAAATCTGTAATTCAAACTTGTTGCATAAATTGAATGAAGATGGGCCCCACAATGAGGTGCACCCTTTGAATTTGAGATGGCCACTTGGAATGAAACTCTGAATTTTGGAGGTGTTCGAGAGGTACTTCAAGGTCTTATTCATCTTCCCTGAAACCTCTTGCCTAAACTCCTGGAACTCGGTGCGCATGGTTGCAACTACTTGCTCCACAGACGTCATGCGTTCCTCCATGGTATGCTGATGAGGGGGCTGGGGCTGGCGAGGCTTATGCTCTGGCTAAACATGCTGGGGCTATTGCTGATCTACAATCTCTATCTCTGCAGCCTCAATTTCAGCATCTCCTTCTGCTACAGGATTTACTCTCTGTGGTGGTGACAGCTTCATCAATAGGATATTAGTTTTGTTAAAGACCGTTGTAGACTCAGGTCTCTCAGAAGCTAGAGGAGTCACACCAGAGGATCTGGCAATCTGGGTAATGAGAAACCCGAAAGGAGCAGCATAAGGCTGAGAGCCTATGATAACCCGGATGATATGGTGCATGATAATGGAAGGAAGGCACATAGGCACACCGGTGATCACATTGTGAAGAAGATTTGCCATGTAGGGAGTCACTTCAGTCCGGTTCCCTTTCCTAGGGTAAATGGAATGAGTGAAGATAATATGAATGATACGAAGGGAGGGAATCATGGAACAAGCTTGAAGGCAATTCTTGGCAGGCCAAACTTCAGGTTTTCCACATAGAGCAAGAGTCACTGACTCTCTCTCATCAAGAGGTAGGACTTCTGAAATGAATCTTGGGCTATCAGACCTAGGGATGCCTAAGATGGAGGATATCAAGTCAATGGTGACCACCTCTTCACCATGAAGGAATCTAATGGTAAAAGAATTTGCAGAGGAGGCACAAATAGATTCATAGAGACCATGGACTGAGGAAGCATATTTTGCCACTCCATGTAAGGATGCTACCCCATCCAATAGCTTCAAAAATGGTGGGGACATTGTAGTCCACTAGGTCTTTGACAATGCACATCTTTTCAACAATTATCCCTTTGCTCCGGAAGGATTTAACAACTGAGGATGGAGAGGGAATGGGATTGAATCTAATCTTTGGGGGAGGTACAACTTCTGGAGAAGATGAGGGAGATCTATGAGATGAAGAAGCTTGTCCGGTTTTGGACTTTTTGTTATCCCTCCTAAAGGTTTGTTTTGTGCGAGCCATTTGAAGATATCAAAGCGAGAGATGCTCTAGACAATGGACAAGGGCTGAAAATAGGCACTACTACTACTGACTGAAAACAGATGTGTTTCAGGCACTTTTTCAAACACTTGGAGTGCAAGAATTTGAGCTAAGAAGATCACAAAAGAATGATGCCAAAAGGTGTCAACACATGACTACAAAAACTCCTTAAAGAATGTAGAAGACACAAGCTCCACGTAATTGAGCAAACACGGTCAATCAGAAACTGAAAAACAGAGGTTGGGAAGGACCGTGTAAGAGGTTGGATGCACAGTCTGTTGGATCACTAAATAACAGCTAGGGACTGAATGAAATTGATTCCTGGAATTGCTCGCAAGAAAGAAAATCTCCAAGAAGAGGAAACTAGCAAGCTACAGTTGTGGATGACAGATGGAGCCTGGAGAAACTAAAGGAGAAGAAGAGTGGTTGCCTGAGAGGATCAGTTAACAGCTAGGAGAAAGGAGAAGATGGAGCCAGATGAAGGAAGCAAATTGCTGAAACATGTTGAAGAAAGAGGAGACTAACTCAGCAAACAAGGAGGAAAAAGAGCCAGCGTAGTGCACACCTGCTGTTGACTTGCAATGAAAAGAGAAGTTTCTGTTTGAAATAGAAACAGGCCCAGTACAACTGTTAATGTTGCTGGGTGCGCAGGCTCGGTCGACCGACCACTTCACACGGTCGACCGGGCTAACTGCGGCAGCCTGATTTTTTTATCAGGTTCAGAGAACAGGGGCCTGAGTACTCAAGGATCAAACTCCAAACATCCTACCCTTAATCCCAGCTATCATACAAGCTTAAAAATTTTAGAAAAAAGATTTTATAAAATCAATTCTAAACAATTCCTTTTGAAATAATGAAGACTTATAAGACTAAAATCAATTTTCAAAAACATTTAATTTTGACAAAAATGGTTTGTCTATGATTCCATTCAAAAATAAACAATTTGAAATACAAAATCAATTGATTAAGAAAGTATAACTTTTAAAAGCTTTTTCAAATCAAATTGATCATAAACATGCATTTTATCATAAAATACCTTTTTAAATTCAAAATGCATTTTCAACAAGCAAGACTCAACCAAATGAATCTGAAACCTAAAGAAGACACTAAGCAAGGCAGAAAGAACTAGATTCAAGACCAACTAGACATATAACTATGAGAAAAGGTTGGTCTTATCTATCTAATAAAGCCTTAGTATTTTTCTAAAGGTCTAACCTTAGGTATCCATCTAAGGTCATGAGCTTTGGAGTCTATTTTTGAAATTCCACCAAGATAAGGATTGAATTCTTTTAGACTTGACATCAAATCTTTGAGGTTTGACTATTTTAGATTGATGATTAGTCTTTGAAAGCTGGTGTTTCATTTTCTTTTTATTCTTCTCATTTCTTTTAGCTTTTCCTCCCTCTTTTTGTCTTTTGAACTTTAATTTTAACTTTTCAACCTTTTTCAATAATTCTTTCATTTCGAAGGTTAAAGGAGGTAAAGTGAGAAGTTTCTTTTTAATAGATTTATTTTGACTATTAGCCTTTTTATAGTCTATCTTGGATGACTCTTTTTTAATAGTTTTAACTTGTTTGAACTTTCTAGAGTCTTCATTGGAATTCAAAGTCTTACCCTTCATAGAATTAGATTTAACTTTCTTAGGTTCAAAGATGGGTTTAGACATATGACTTTTCCTTAATTTGCACTCAAATTTGAAATGCCCTTCCTTACCACAATAATGACATTTTGTTTTGGGCAAAGGAGAAAGAGTGCTAGAGAAAGAGGACTCACCTTTCACAAATGTGTTAGTGAAATTAGGGCCATATGTAGTATACTTATTAAATCCAAGACCCGTCCTATGTCTTTGAGATTTACCCAATCTAAATAATTTTTCAAATTTCTCTTCACCTTGGGTAAATTTACACTCATACTTTCGTTTGTAACTTTCAAGTTGAGTGACTTGGTTTATAAGGATTGAAATTTTCATTTTTAACTTTTAATAATTCATTTTCAATATCCTTATTGTTGTTTAGTTCTTCATGGGCAAGTTGTAAATCAAATTTAAGTTCATTAATAACATTAGATCCAAGTTCTAGAGTTTTTATCTTATTTTTTGCATTAGATAAATTTTCCTTAGAAATGGTCAACTTGGATTCTAGGTTGTTAATGTTTTTGTCTTGCCTTTGTAATTGATCTCTTAGATTTGAATTTTCTTTATTAAGCTCATCACAACTTATCTTAACTTCATTTAGTTCATCTTTGATATTAGATAGGTTATGTAAAGAGATCATAAACTTAGAGTCTAAACAATGTATGACTTCTTCTTTCTCTCTAAGTTCATCTTTTGAAGAAACTAATTCTTTGTTTAGCTTTTTTGTTATTTTTCTTATCAAGCTCTAAGGACAATGTATATAATTCCTCATAGGCTTGTTGAAGGTCATCTTCATTTTCATCTTTTTCTTCTTCTTTTAAGTCAAATTGAGATTCATTAATTTGAAGGTTTGAATCTCCAATAGATGGAAAAAAGAGGGGTCTAGAGGAATCTACACAAAAATCTAAACAATCCAACTTAGTGGAATCCATTCTAATAGTATTCATCCAAACACAAAACTAGGGTTTTTAACTCTAGGTTTTTACACCTAATCAAGAGTTTCAAAACACTTGATCCTAAAGATAGAGCAAAAGGCTCTGATACGAAATGAAAGTTCTGGATCCTAACCCTAGAGGAGGAGGGGGGGGGGGGGGTGAATAGGGTGAGCTACAAGTTAGTGACCAATAATGCCAAATTTTAACTTCTTTAAAATTCTTCTTTAAAATTAACCAGTCACAAGTGATGATTATAAAATAAAATGTGGAAACTAAACAAAAACAATCACCACAAAGCATGCACCATCACACAAGTATTTATAGTGGTTCGGCCTCAATGCCTACATCCACTACCAGTTTGTGATCCAACACCCCACTGGATTTCCACTATTTATGCTTTTCAAAAATGCTAAGCAATAACCTTTTCAGCGATGTTTTTCTAGGCTAAACAACAACCTATCAATGTGCTTTTCTAGGCTAAGCAATAACCTTTACAAGATGCTTTTCCAAGGCTAAGCAATAACCTCTACAATGTGCTTTTCTTAGGCTAAGCAATAACCTTTACAATAGAAAGATTTCTCTCAAAGAAGTGTCTACACAAACACTCAAAGAGATATAATTTAAGCTCGATACAATTGCCTCTTAAATAGGCTGATATGAAAATTTAAAACTAGATATAAACATACACAAACAATTAGCAAATGTGTGTGCTCAAAGTGTATGAATGTTTACTTCAATCAATTTCTAAAATGAAGCTCTTAAATGAATGCTTGATGCATTTGAAAATTTAAGCTCAGAAAAAGATGATTGAAGGGATAAGCTAATCACATGAAATATTCAAATAACTTGGAAAGATATGCTACACAAGTTGTATGAAGTTTAAAGACTAAAACATATGTGATTGAGACATGAATGTTTGCAAAACAATCTAATATTCCAAAGTGATATTGTGTTTGCAAAACATCTCAATTAAAGCTAGAAATCATGCAAATATGAAATTACAAAGAATTAAACGTGCATGGTTTTAAATGGAATGAAAATCAATATTAACTTGAAAGATATACCTTTTAAATCTCAAACATTTTGATTTCCAGTAGCCCTCTAGCTTTCTTAGCTTATTCCTCTTCTTTAGGCTTCAATATGGTTCAAAGGTTTCACTCAACAAGCCTTTGAAAGAAGGGAATGAAATGAACTTTTATACAAAAAATAGTCCAGCGGCTAGTTGGCCCGATCGACCCCATGACCCCTGGGTCGACTTGACTCAACGGTCATATTGGCCCAACGGCTAGTTCCCCTATCGACCAGGACAGTGCTCGGTCGACCGGGTGATCTGGCCAAAAGCCCAACGGCTAGTTGGCTCGGTCGACCAAGAGCAGGGGTCGGTCAACTAGGTCAATTGGCCTGGGATGAGTTCCTACAGATTTTTTAATTTTCTAAAGATGAAATTTTGAACTCAAGGTGTAAGGTCCGCGACCTTACTGGGTCATTTGGGCCCAATAACAGGCCCATTGACCCGTTTATTTTATTATTGTTATAATTAATTGTATTATTAGATATTTAAGTGGGTTTAGGCCTTGAGTGAGTTTCTTTAGTGTCAGAATAGTGTCTGCGAAGTTTCATTCGATTTCGAGTTCTTTTGATCCTAGCAGGATTCGATTTAGGGAAATTGAGTGTTTTTCTGGAAATTCCAAACGCTGTCATTTTTTTATTCATTGGAAAGGTTTCGTCGCGCTGATCACTTTTGTCTCTTGGCTCGTCGCGATTCGATGATCAGAAACCCTTCAAGTGGTCCATTCCTTCACCGGACCCACTTAAAGGGGCAATTCAATGTTTTCCCTCACCCTCATCTTTTCAAGCATCTTCGTTTTTGTTTAGAATAGGTTGGATCTTGACCTTTTTTCTTTCTTTCTTCTCCTCGGTATTCTAGATTGCGTTTGGTTGGGTTAGATTCGTGGTTTCTGCGGTAGAAGGTTTCTCCTCAAATTTCCCCAATTTCTAATCTTCTTCTTGGTTGAGGCAAGTAGATTTGCAATTTATAATTAAGCATGTGTGTGTGTTTCTCCATTGACGTCTAGTTGACATCGTCGGGTTGCCACTCTCTAACAGGGGTTGGCTCAAAAGCCTCCTCCAGACACTCCTCCTCAAGGGTAACGCCTCCTGCACCTGGGCATCAACAAACAAGGGTCAAACACAACGGTTTGGCAGGTAATCAATTTAGGTGAAAACATGAAACAAATAACGTGATAAGAAAACATATAAACAAATCCCTGATTTGAAATACTACAATGACTGAGATGCATTCTCGAGAATACAACACAGCTGAGATACTAAAACAAACTAGCATGAGTACATATAATATCATGAATAGTTACAATCCACAAAGAGCTCATCCTTTCTCTATCATATATAATGAAAAGAGCAAGCACGCACGACAAACACGATATACATAATATAATCACGACACGATTCCCACATATACGGGGATTTCCGGCCGCGGAACCGGACACGCACGATGTGTAATAAAATACACAACTAGTCTGCAGACAGTCCACATGTTTAAGGACCCCCAGACAGTGGATCAAACTGAAAGGGCAGTCCAAGCTCAGTGGTGTTCACTTAATTCATGAATGCACAAAACACGCGAAACACGGTCTAAACACGTCGAGATAAAAAGGGGGAAAATCACTTATCAAACACAACAAACACGACTAGCAAAAGGCATAATTAATATGCATACACGCTTAGGAAGTGATCCCCTTTTTCTTGAAACAAATCTTCAAAACTAGCTTATACTTGAAATTCAAAACGAGTGCACGACGGTACTTATCGTACCAAGACGGAAATTCAAAATACGAAATCTGACAAGCATGTGTTAAGGCTACTAATTGACCTTTGTGTACTTGGGACCCCAAACGTCGGATTATACAAGAATTGGTGTGCCCGAAGTTGGGTTGCATTTCGAAGTTCCATTTACACAATGTCAAGTCAAAACCCTTAACATAGTCTAGTTTTTCAACCTTCAAGAAAATACACAAATGAAATAATTCTTCTTCCTGAATCTGGCAGGTTCGCTCGAGCGGAACTTGTAAGGTATTGACACTTCGCTCGAGCGGACAATAAGGTCGCTCGAACGGACAACTCTCTGTCTTGCTCCAAATTAGACAGTGGGCAGTTTGCTCGAGCGGACATAAGGTCGCTCGAGCGGACAGCTCTCTGTCTGCGCTCGGACCAAGCAGTGGCTTGGTCGCTCGAGCGGACAAGCTTCTGCCCGTGCTCGCTGAGTGCAGAAAAAGCCTTTCTCTTGTACAACTTCCCACACATTTCTCTCCTTTTTCTCATCCTTAAATCACATACAATCCCTTGAGCCTTCATGCTCACCAAGGGTTCATTTTCACCATTTCAAATATCCAATCCAATGAAAACAAGATCATGAAGTTTATAAACAAATTCATATGCACAATTCCTAGAACAACCATGAAATCAAAAATACACATGTAACATTGAGCCTATAGAGATTACTTGCCTTAGTCCAAGATGTCTCATACTTCTCCAAGCACTTCACTCACTAATCCAAAGACTACAAAAACCCATGAAAACCACACAAAACTCACTCAATCTTGAAAACAAGAAACCCATTTTACCAAAGGGGTTTGTAACATGAAAAACAAGATTTTTAAGGAACTAAAATGACTCCATGAAAATTATGGGTTGAAGCTCTTACCTAGAGAAGGTCAAACAAGAGAGGAGGAAGAAGATGGAGCTCTTGCCCAACTTGGAACTTCAAGAAATTTGCATTAATGGAGAGCTTAGGATGAGAGGAAGAAGATGATAGTCTTAGAATTCCATTTGGAGATCTCTAGCTAGCGCATGCAAGAGGAATGAAGTGGAAGGGAAAAAGGGATTTTCAGCCGTAGGTTAAGAAAGTTGCAGGAATTTTGGGGAAGTGAATGAAAGAGATGAGGGTTAGGCTTAAGTGAAGACAATGAGGCCCAATGAACTTGAACTTTGGAATGACAAAAACATGATCTTGTGGGCCTCGAATGACTTCGACGAAGAAGGATAAAATGATCCTCGAAATATCTAGTTTCCAAAAAGTATATTTTTGATATTGTTTTGAGATCTCGAAAATTGTGTCCAGATTTGTGTAAAAAGACCACTTTACCCTTTTTGGCCCAGAACTTGGGTTTTTGGGCTTCAAACATGAATGGGCTTAAGACGAAAGTTGTAACACATAGAAAAATCATTCAAATGAAATCAAAATTACAATTACACGGAAACCGATACGATCCTTCGAAGCTTACACGTGCACTCAGGCCTTCCTGAGTGTGTCTGACTAGTACTAAACGTTCTCAAAATTCCCAAAGTTGTTTCCAAGACTAAAACTAATTACTTCTAACCCAACGACAACTAAACTCAGTTAGGACTAAACACACACTAATCGTAAACTAATCGAATTGGTCTGGGTCGGGGTCTAACACAATGTGTATGTATGATGTCCTCAATCAATTTGCAAATGAAAGCTCATAAATGTATGCCAAAGGCTTTTAAAAGTTTTGGCTCATAAAACATTTATGCTTGAGGAAAGAATGCTAATCACATGTTAAAAATAACTTGTAAAAGTTATACATATGTATTCTAAACAAGTTGTGAAATTCTAAGAATAAAACATGTGATGCATAGGGATTTCATTCAAATTAACAATGTAGCTCAATATGTGTATGCTATAAAGCATGAAACACAAAAATAGATTTGATTGAAGTTAGGGGACAAATCATATGTAATTATAAATTCAACTTAAAAATGATATACCTATCAATGCAAAGCAAGTTGTGAAACTTTAAAACAAAAGTACATATGATTTGTGAAGTTTGTTGAATCCAAAATATAAGATAGATTTGAAAGTGATTTTCTTATGATGAAAAACAACAACCAAAGATTAAACCAAGTATAGGAATCATGTTACATAAAATTTCAAAGATGTTTTTATTAACATGATGTACTTAGATATATCAATTTAAGTGCTACTTGGATTGAATCAAGGTGATGCATCCAAAACAATAGATCAATTCAAAACATAAACATGTTAAGGACACAACAAATCATAGTTTATCATGCTAGAAAAGATTTACCAATAATTAAAGCAAAGCATGAAAACATATGATTAAGAAAAGTAAAGCTTACTCAGTGATTTAACTCAATGGAACCAAACTTTAGCTTTCCAAATTACCCCTTTCATCCCTTAGTGAAAGTCCAGGGATCCGAACCCTAGAGGGGGGGTGAATAGGGGGAGCTTCATTTATGACCAATTTAGACCAATTTTAACTTCTTTAAATTAAACTAGTCACAAGTGATGATTATCAAACAAAATGTGGAAGCATAATAAAAACAATCACCACAAAGCAATCACCATCACACAAGGATTTCTAGTGGTTCGGCCTCAATGCCTACATCCACTACCGGCTTGTGATCCAACACCCCACCGGATTTCCATTATTTATGTTTTTCAATAGGCTAAGCAATAACCTTTACAATATGCTTTTCAAGGCTAAGCAATAACCTCTTCATTATGCTTTTCTTAGGCTAAGCAATAACCTCTTCAACCACAAGGTTGGTTATCTCTCTAATTAGTGTCTAAAATACACTTGATGGAGATTCAATTAAGCTCATTACATTTGCCTCTAAAATAGGCGGATATGAAAATGAAAATCTAACTCACACAAACACTAAATGAATGCAAAGATGTATGCTCATGATGTGTGTGTGATGTCCTCAATCATTTGAAAATGAAAGCTCATAAATGTATGCCTAAGGCTTTTGAAAGTTTTAGCTCATAAAAACATTTATGATTGAGGAAAGAATGCAAGTCACATGTTAAAAGTAACAACTTCTTAATGATATCAAAGATTCACAAGTTGTATGAAATTAATTAGCTTTAAACATGTGATGCATAGGGATGTCAATCAAATCAACAATGTAGCTCATAAAACATAAAAATAGATTTGATTGAAATTAGGGGACAAATCATATGTAATTATAAATACAACTTGAAAATGATATACCTATTAAAGCAAAGCAAGTTGTGAAACTTTAAAACAAAGTTACATATGAATTGTAAAGATGTTGAATCCAAAACATAAGATATATTTGAAAGAGATTTTCTTATGATGGAAAACAACAACCATAGATTCAACCAAGTATAGGAATCATGTTACATATAATTTCAAAGATTCTTTCATTAACATGATCTACTTAGGTTTACCAATTAAAGTACTACTTGGATTGAATCAAGGTGATGCATCCAAAACAATAGATCAATTCAAAACATAAATATGTTAAGGACACAAAAAATCATAGTTTAACATGCTACAAAAGATTTACCAAAAACAAAACAAAACATGAAAACATATGATTTGTAAAGATGTTGAATCCAAAACACAAGATATATTTGAAAGTGATTTTCTTATGATGAAAAACAACAACCATAGATTCAACCAAGTATAGGAATCATGTTACATGTAATTTCAAAGATTCTTTCATTAACATGATCTACTTAGATTTACCAATTAAAGTACTACTTGGATTTAATCAATGGTGATGCATCCAAAACAATAAATCAATTCAAAACATAAAACATGATAAGGACACAACAACTCATAGTTTATCATGCTACAAAAGATTTACCAATAATTAAGCAAAGAATGAAAACATATGATTAAGGAAAGTAGAGCATACTTGGTGATTTAACTTCATTAATCCACGCTTTAGCTTTCCTAATGATCCCCTTCATCCCTTAGTTCATTCCCCTTTGATTTACCTCAAAAAAGTGACCGTTTGGAAAATGGCCAACGGCAGTATACCCGGTCGACCTGGGCCTGGCTCGGTCGACCTGGTACACTACGTTTTTGGCCTGGGACCAAAATTCCCTAAAATCCATTTTTCAAAGTATTTTTGGTTGGGAATTTTTTGGGCCATTAAATCAAGCTTAAAAACATGTTTTAAATCATTCTAAGGGTTTTAAAACATGAAACATAAAAAGCCAAAAAAGATTCAAAATTATAAAACCAATGGCTTGCTTGATTTTCTAAAACTCCTTTTTCAAAAACAAATGCATCCAAGATTAAAAACAAAAACATGCATAAATCAATATTTCTTCAAGTCTAAAAACCAATGCATGTATAAAACAAGATTTCAAGATTTTCTAAATCAATGCATATGTGTGTAAAACAAATGATGCTAGAATGATAATGCATCCATCAAATTGCAATCTACAAAATTCCTTACACTTAGCTCATTCCCCTTTGATTGGCCTCAAAACACCTCAAGGAGGGCCTCTTTGTTTCTCAAAATTTCTATAGGAATGAGCTTCTATTTATACTAAAAACTGCCCAACAGCCAGTCCTCGGTCGACCTGGTACCTTGCCCCGTCGACCGGGTGCTCAACGGTAAAAAAACTGACCGTTTGAAAAGAGCACCAATGGCTCTTTCCCGGTCGACCGCATGTGTGCTCGGTCGACCTGGTCCATTGGCTCAGTTGACCGAGCACACTGCGGGTCGACCCGGGCCCAGGGACCAAATTCCCCTAAAATTCATATTTCCAAAGAATTTCTTTGAGGGGAATTTTTGGGCTACTGAATCAAGCTTTGAATCATGATTTAAATCAAACTAAGAAGTTTAAAATCATGAAACATAAAAAGCGTCGCGACCCCGGACCGGGCCCCTACCGAGCCAGGGTCCAGGATCGGGACTATTGATGTACCACAACAGTTTAATAATACCGTATATTTATTTAATTTCCCACAGGTGTCCGCGGTGAGGATATCACAACCATAAACGAACATTTCTTCTAAGTGCGGAAGCACGTAGCAAATCAAATAGTCAACTATCCCTAGTCATGAAGACAACATCAAGTATAAAATACTGTATCTGAATGAGCAATGATCAATATCATGTCTCCCAAAAGTAAGTTAAAGTTTAACAAAAGATCATTTAGTTACATAACCCAAAAATAGACGCCAACAAAGGCCAATATAAACAAAACAATAACCCAAAAGAATGGTTAAATAGTTTTCCCAAAATGTCACGTCTCTCGTAGCAACCCGATATCTACATGACATCGTCAGCACGCCACTCAACTAGGGGTTGCGGCTCACCTACCGCCTCCTCCGGCTCCTCCTCAAGGTAACCGGCAACGGGACCTGAGTGCCAAAGAAAATGGATCAGACACGACGGTCTGTGTTAGACCCCGACCCAGACCTTTACGATTAGTGTGCGATTAGTATGTGTTTAGTCCTAAGTAGACACACTCAGGAAGGCCTGAGTGCACGTGTGAGCTTGGGAAGATCGTACTGATTTTTGTGTGAGTGTGATTTTGATTTCATTTGAATGATGTTTCGACGTGTTGCAACTTTCGTTTTAAGCGTATTCATATTGAAGCCCAAAAGCCCATGTTTTGGCCCAAAGAGGGTGAAATTGTCTTTTATGCACAAATCTGGACACAATTTTCGAGACCTCAAAACCATGTCAAAAATATACTTTTTGGAAACTAGATATTTCGATGATCGTTTTATTCTTCTTCGTCGAAGTCATCCGAGGCTCCCAAGATCGTGTTTTGATCACTTCAAGTTCAGCTAGTTGGGGCCCATTTCCTCACTAAAGCCCTATCTCCCTCCCTTTTTCATTCACTTTACCAATTCCTGCAACTTTCTTGACCTAGGGCAAGGAAAGCTCTTCTTCTCTTCAATCTTCTTCATCCTGCATGCTTTGGCTAGAGAGCTCCAAATTGGATTCCAAGCTTATCATCTTCTTCATCTCTTTGCAAGCTTTCCATTGATACAAGCTTATTGGAACTTCTTGTGGAACAAGCTTCACATTTTCGTCCTTCTCTCTTGTTTGACCTTCTCTAGGTAAGAGCTTCCACTCATATCTTTCATGGAGTTATTTTGGTTCCTTAAGATCATGTTTTTCATGTTTGCAAACCCTTTTGTTAAAATGGGTTCCTTGGTTCCATTTTTGAGTAAGTTGTGTGGTTTTTCTCTTGGGTTTTCTTGTAATGTTGGCTTAGCTCTTGAGTGAAGTACTTGGAGAGGATTATTAGCATTTGGGCAAGGCAAATAATCTCTATAGGACCATTGTGCATGTGTATTTTAAGCTACATTGTTGATTTGGAAATTTTGCATATGAATATGTTTACAAATTTCATGATCTTGTTTTCTTCGGATTGAATGAGCAAGATTGGGAAAAATATGTGTGTTTTACCCTTGGAGAGCATGTAGGCTCAAGGGAATGCAGGTGGAATGAGAATAAGAAGAAGGGTAGAAGAAAGATGTGAAAAACCTGCACTGAACCGCGTGTCCTGTGCATTGGCGGTCAGCTTGCGGCTAGCCGCCAGTCTCCACTTCGGCTAACCGCAGGCTAACCGAACTCGGCGGTTGCTTTTCCAGTAGCTGGCTTTTGCATCAAGGTTTGGCGGTCAGCCCTGCGGTCAGCTCGAGGTTAACCACGAGCTTCCCTTGCGGCTAACTGCCAGTTCCCATTTCGGCTAGCCGACATCTGACTGCGAGCTGACCCATTTGCTTGTTTTGAAGAGTTTTTGCAAGAATGAAAACTAGAACATGTTTAGGAGCCTTTAGTCTGATATTATGCACTCGAAACTCGAGATGTCCTTGAACTTCGGGGGCACCAATTCTGTTTTAATTCCAACATCTGGGCTTCGGCTGCATAACGATCAACCAAGGGTCCTTGCATGAACTTGATAGGCTTTGTATTCATGCTTTGGTTTCGATATAATGAATATCATCGTGTACTCGTTTTGAAGTCAAATACAAGCTAGCTTTGAAGATGTGTTTCAAGAAAAAGGGGATCACTTCCTAAGCGTGTTATGCATATTAATTATGCCCTTGCTAGTCGTGTTCATCGTGTTTTGATAAGTGATTTCCCCCTTTTTATCTCGACAAGTTTTGCTAATATCTCGCGTGTTTTGTGCATTCATGAATTAAGTAAACACCACTGAGCTTAGACTGCCCTTTTAGTCTGATCCACTGTCATGTATTTATTACACATCGTGCGTGTCCGGTTCCGCGGCCGGAATTCCCGTCTTTGTGGGAAATCGTGTCGTGCTTATATTATGTATATCGTGCTTGTCGTGCGTGCTTGCTCTTTTCATTATATAAATGATAGAGAAAGGATGGGCCCTGTGTGGATTGTAACTATTCATGATATATATTGTACTCATGCTAGTTTGTTTCAATACCTCAGTCAAAGTAGTGTTTCAAATCAAGTATTGTTATATGTTTTCAAAATCTTATTGCACATGCTTATGCCTAAATTGACTACCTGCCAAACCGTCGTGTTTGACCCTTGTTTGTTGGTGCCTAGGTGCAGGAGACGTTACCTTTGAGGAGGAGCGTCAGGAGGAGGCTTGTGAGCCAACCCCTGTGAGAGAGTGGCAGCTCGACGATGTCATCTAGACATCGAGCGGGTTCTCGAGTTTCGACACCTTTTGTTTTGGGGTTTCTTTTGCTATATTTTGAGAATTGTATTGGCCTCTGTTGGCCTCTTATGGAATTGTAACTTAACTTACTTTTGATTAGTCTTATAACTTGAATATTAATGGGAATGCCATGTTAGTTTCTTTCTTTGATACTATGCCTTGTTTATTATTGCTAGAGCACTTAAATATTTTATTGGTGCTCATCGTGATGTGTTTTGCTACACGCTTCCGCAAAGCTTGTACGTGTGAGTCAGATTCCACTTGTCCTTGGGAATCCTCACCGCGGGAACCTGTGGGAAAGTATCATCTACTGCATAGCGGGCCCGGGACCCGTTCCGGGGTCGCGACAGTCTGGCAAGAGAGTGAAAAGGTACAACAACACATAATAAAGGAAATATCTTGAAAAGCATAGAAATTTGTTTAAGCAAGAACTCTCATAAAGGAGATATATAAATCATTTGCTAGAAAATAAATAAACAAGATAAAACATGTAAGGTATTCAAGGAATTGGAAACTAACAAGATGACAATCACATAACGCTAAGTCCTCTATCACCAAAGTGACAAAGGTATAATAGGGCGTTGGTCTCAGTCACACAAGGTGAGGAGATTCAACGAAAACATATATACAATATAAATATATGGGATGGGACCACGGTAGCGAACCGGGTATCGGGACGGGACCACGGTAATAAACCGGGCATCGGGATCCAAACAGCAGCTGGCGGGACGGGAGGGGGATCTCCAAGTCGGTGGATCAAACCGACAAGGTTATCCAAGCTTAGTGATGCCGACTCATAGGTCAATCAACAAATCGAGACATGAACAAGTAAATCAAGTGCAAGTAAATGGACATGCGGGGCAAGGATGTTCAAGGAATAATTTCCATTTCATATGGTGCAATGCAATTCACACAATGGAGGGCAAACTTATAAATTCCATAAAGTGTAGCCTATATAAGCAAAAGAAGAGTCCCAGGAGTTCTTTATTCTCTCATCTCTTAGTCACTATTCAAACAGCCCATGTGAGCTTCATCTTCATCTCCTTTCGCTTAGCAAATCGCGACGTTGATCCAGTAGAAAGTCTTGTATCGTCGATGCGCAGTCTACGTCCGTTTTCGTCGAAATGCGTGGTGGGCCACCCCTTCCATCGTTTAAGGCAGTGTGTTTGGGGAGCTTAGAGGTATGAGATTCCACTCAATTTTTAGTATTTTGTAGAGGAGAAAAACATAGTGGGGAAACCAAATTTTCATGACCTAATTCAAAGTCCTTATGTATTTTCCAAATTTTGGGCTTTGAATAGGATTTTGGACATTTGATTGCATGCAAGGGACCTGCGTTAGATTGCAATATATAGATTTATTTATTTATTTATCAATATAATAATGCTTTCGTTTCATGAGATGAATGATGTTTTATTACTTAATGCACATAACCAACACATATGACTGCTCATAAGCACCTTATGAAATACTGTCTCAATTTAAGGACTGCTCTCATAATTCCCTAACAATAGGCTCTCAATCCTGAGACATTGATGAACTCAAGTTTCGGTCTATTCATTTGCTTTGAGTCACTAATGAGTGAGGCCAACTGTAGGTCAACACCTCGGTGTCTTGGGTACATGGTAGTAGGACTGTGGGAACATACACTGATCAAGATGGAATCTATCTATATTATCCCCTTGTGTCAATTAATGGATTTATCATTAGTAAGTGTACACCCATCTCGATTAAGAGTTAATTGGATGGTACTGATGATCACTATGATTAATTGGGACTCAAGGATAATAAGATGTGGATCTAAGATTGGATGGGACAGATTTATTCCAATTGATCCAAGGATATTGATAGAGGCGCCTACTTGTGGTAATTTGGAAGTTTAGGGTCTTCATTGTAATTTATTCCTAAGATAGGAGTGCAATTGCATTTATATAGTGGTGTTATTTGTAATTAATTGTGGGCCCGGATTGTATATGAGATGTGGGGTTGCGTGTCCCGGTTGGAGCCAGCTTTCTAAGGAATCTCTAGTGGTCCCCACGCTAGCCCAAGATATTAGAAAGTTACTAATCTTACTTGAACTCTAAAAGGAAGGAATTAGAAAGTTACTATTTCTATTTGAAGTGGGACTTCTAATAGTGGTAATAGTAAGCCACTAATTTGTGTGGAAGTGTGTCTTCTAATGCAATTAGTAAGAGAGTCTTAAGAGGAGATTTAAGGCTACATAAAGGGGAAGAATCCCCCTTGGACGTCCATCCTTGGTATTCACGCCCAAAACATCTCTTGTGCAAGAGTTGCACATCTCTCCTCTTTCTCTCTCTCTCTTCTAGTTCTCTTCTAGTTTCCTTAGAGTTTCTAGTAGGGTTTTCTCTTAGAGATCCCACCCATCTTCTTGAGAAAAGAGATCTGATAGAGGGTCATAGAGTGGAAGACAACATGGTCTTGGAGATCTCTAATTGTTACAAGAAGAGTTCTTGTTCTAGTTGATTGACTTCTCCTCGATTAGAGCACTACTGGGCTCCAAAGGTATAATATGTTTCTCTTCTTGTGGTTGATTATTTTGTTGCAAGTAGTTGTTGATTGCTATCTTCTAGATATGTTATATTGCTGTACATGATTGATGAGAAGGAGGAATTGCATCCTGGATTGGGTTATAACCTTCTGGATAGTTGATCCCTGAGTCAAGTGGGTCAAAAAGTTTTGAAAACCTATCCACGAGGCCCACCTACTTCCAACACATGCAACAAGAACAGAGCACCCTCTTCTCAGAATTTGTTTGCAGAAACCAAACCGAACCCCTTGGCCTGTTTATTTTCCTTTATTGGTAGTGACCAACACCCCCACTAGGCCCAAGCTCCTCTTCTCAAGTTTCCTACAATAGAGATCCCCTTCACTGTTTTTCCATTCAAGAGATCGAAGTGGACCACCGAAGTCATGATCTCTCGTATTTGATTAAACCAAAGTAGTAAAGGGTCTCGGCGATATCTCTTCCATGTGATCGTACCCCGACCGAGCACTGACCCAAACCCTAGGGTCGACGAATTTTGTCAAAAACCCATTTTTGGGTCCCTTTTCACATTCCGAGATGTTTAGGCTCTATGGTTTTCAAAAAATCTAAGTTTTGGGGAACGAAATCCGTCGATCTTCGTCAACATCATGGATCCCCCGTCAAAAGCATGGAATCGCCATCGGACGCTTTGAAATCGCCAACCGGCCGACCAAGAAAGCATACTTTCTGCCCGACCGATGGAGAAATTGACATGATAGATGAAACCGGCCCACTGATAGCAATCAATGTCTGAAGTTGCATGGTCATCCGACATTGAATAGCATGAAGATCCATCGGCAATCATCGCAAGAAGAAATCCAAAAGACGCGGCGCAACCCACGACTCTTCAAATGCCTCGGCGACCACTTAATGCAGTTAAATGACCCATTTTATGACAAGTTAATGTGGTCACTAACTCATTATTTTGGATGGCCCAATCAGAAGCAAGGAAACAGGAGTTACAAGTCAACCATAATCATGGCATTAAACCATGTAACTCCTCCCATCATGGAGCTTAAAGGTGATTAAAAGCCCTTAATTCTCTAACGACCAATCAAAAGCCAAGAAAAAGGAATTACAAAATAATGAATTAAAAACTTGTAACTCCTCACATCATGTGGCTTTAATACATTTAAGGCCTATAAATCCCTTCATGGCCACCAAAAGTCTATAAAAGGAGGCCATTTTCACCATTTAAATAACAGGAAAATCCGGTGACACAGAAAATTCTAGCGATCAGACCAAAAAATCAAACACAAGAGAAAACTATGCCAAAGTTGCTACAACGACCTCTCCTCTATTGAAGAAGTCCTGCACCGACCACCACTACAAGGTGACTAAAGTCCCTCGCCCCCCTGCCCCCCCCCCCCCAAAAGGCATTCTCCTTCTATCGCCATGGCTTAGACGTGGCTTTTCAGCCCGTCTACTTAGTTTTTTTTGGATGTAGGACATCATCTTGGTCTTTTTCCTAAAAAAATCTGAGGTTTAAGCCGAGCCAAGCGAATCAAGAGCATCATTTGTTCTTATCTGAAGGATGATGGCGAAGTCCACACACGACTTATGACTGTCAATCTGAACAAGTCCCCACAATCTCTTGATAAGTTAGACCCCCTTTTCTTGCTTTTCATTGTATTTTGTATTGTTTAAAGAGACATTAAAAAATCACAACTCTTGTCTTTCATTATTGATAAGAATTATAAATCACCTTTCACGGTAAAAAAAATGTCTTTTACGGTAAAAATCGCCTTTCACGACAAACATCGCCTTTTACGACAAAACAAATGAAATCGCCTTTCACGGCATTTAAAACAACCCATGTCTCTTTTCTGAAATATATGTGCAATAAAAAACTAGAAAAAAAGTTGATTTCATTTTCTACTTGCGAAGGTGGCTCTACAGACCACCATTTGTCAATTCCAAGTAGAGCAGAAAATATGGCATACCCGTACAAAAAAATGTTGATGTTCACTTTGTCTCTGGTCACGAAAGGGTTGGACCCGACGGACTCTCACGTCCGCTAGCCCTGGTAGTACCGTAAGAAAAAAGTGAGACCATCAACTTGTTGAGGGAGAAAGGAAAGAGAAAAGGTGAATACACCCAAAATACAAACTCGTTATTATTGTGTTCTATGTAAATCTCGAATACAATCACCAATATATAAAAAACCAAAAGCACGTACACATGCTAAAATAAGTTCTTAACCATAATAAGAAACAGAACCCTAAGAGATATCCATAAATCTCATTAATCTAAGAATAGAATATTCCTAATATATTGCTAACCTGCAAAGTGCCACCGGACCAACCTCTTCAGCGCGTGTGCTAAGTCAGTAATGACTTCAACACCGGAGATGCCATGAACAACTCCATTTGGAGTTGTATATGTAGCTGAATGAAACATAGTGTTGTACCACCATTCTGCCAAGGGAAGCCAACGTATCCAAGATTTACAACAAATTAAAGTGTTTCATAGCATGCATTTGAGAAAGAGTGGTTGCTTTCTTGATCGAAATAGGCAGCTCAACACCCTTTCATTTTTTTGTTATCCGACCGCTACCCCAGCCTTGGAAATAATATTTTCAAATTAGTACACCTCATGGGTACAAAAATGCACTTACAGGCCTTAGTATAGAGAGTTTTTTTATTCTTTTTTTGCATGACATCCAACACCAGCCTGGGATGATGTAAGTGATCACATAGATTTTTGCTATAAACTAGAGTCTCATAAAAAAGACTAGTACGACTGCATTCATCAATCCAACTGGCATCACCATGAATGGTTACATAGATTTTTGCAATAAACTAGAGTGTCATAAAAGTGGATGACACTTACTAAGGCCTCTATGGCTAGCCGCCTGCTAATCGACTGCTGACCGCCTGTAGGAACTTTTCAAAAATATGACCGTTGGAATATGACCATTGGAGGACGGCTAGCCACCCAGAAAGCTGTTGGAGACCTTTTTGATATAAATTTGAGCAATTCCTTGGGATTTGATCCAACACTTTTGAGTCTTTTGAGGGCCAAGGAAGGTGGGGCATCCATGCTAGGCTAGAGGAAGGCAAGGAGGGCAAATCTATGATTTCAACTTTTGATTCTTTAATTGGGTTTGCTCTTTTATCTCAGAACTAATTCGTGTTTGTCTTTAAAACTTTGTTTTCATTAAATGGCATGATTTAGTGTTCAAATGTTGGTTTCTTAACATGTTTGATTTTAAACATGATAAATGATTTGACTTCAGCATTTGAATAGATTTATACATATTCTTAAATTTATGTTTTGAACAAACATGTTAGAATTAGGTTGACTTTTTTAAAATTAGCTTGTTCATCATTTCAAAACATGTGTGCTTCATTTAATCTCTTTATCTCTCATTTATGTTTTTTACCTTTGCATCATTTCTAAGCATCCAATTTCAAAAAGAGATAGATGGCCTCAAGCATATGCATCTTTTATAAATCTTTGCATTCATATGCATATGTCTTAGATTGAGTTTTCACTTTAAATATCAGCCTATGTCAAGAGGTGTCAATATTTAATCAATTGCATCTCTCTTTGTGTATTCTTAGGTATTGAATTGAGAGATAAAAACATCTTGTTGTAAAGGTTATTGTTAAGCCTTAGAAAAGCATAAGTAGTTGTAAAGGTTAATGTTAAGCCTTTGAAAAGCATGTGGTTGTAAGGTTAGAGGTAAGCCTAAACCTCAAGTTGAAATAGTGGAGAATCCGGTAGGAAAATTGGGAATAGATGTAGGCATGATTGGCCGAACCACTATAAATTTGGTTGTTATGGTGGTTTATTGTTTACTGTGTGGATGAAGCTCATATGCTTAGTTAATTAATGTTTCTTGTTAATACCAATGTTAAATGATTTCATAGTTTCTTTACTTGTTCATATATGACTTAGAAACTTCACTGGTAGTCAAGTTAATTAATTTCCAAAGCATAATTGGCATTAGAAAACTACTTGTTTATTAATGTTTCTTCTTAATGCCAATGTTGAATGATTACATAGTTTCTTTTTACTTGTTCATATATGACTTAGAAACTTCACTTGTCAAGTTAATTAATTTCTAAAGTATAATTGGCATTAGAAAATTAAAATTGGTCTAGGTTTTTTAGCTCACCCTATTCACCCCCCCCCCCTCTCTAGGATTCGGATCTCGGACTTTTAATTCATAGTGACCCTCATGGGCACAAAAAGCGGCTCTGGGGATATTGATAACTTTTACTCTGATTTGATAATTACTCGATCGTGAGTCCAATTTTGAGAAAACTTCGGAACCAATGAGTTCATCAAGATTCGGGAATTTTTCTTGTACAACTCTATTTAAGGCTCGGTAATCCACACACATTCGCCATGCCCCACCTTTTCTTTTCTGTTTTAGCAAAAGAACAGGAAAGGAGAATGGGGAGTCACTAGGTCGGATTATCCCTGATTTGAGCACATCACTAACTATTTTCTCAATTATTGATATCTTAAAATAAGGATGCTTGTACGAGCGGACACTAACCGATTTTGTGCTTTCAAGTATTTTAATGCAGTGGGTTAGGGATCGTAGTGGTGGAAAGCCTTGTCGTTCTTTAAACGCCGTTATAAATTCGTCTAATAGCTGTAAGACCCCGACCCGAGTGAACCCGATTAGTTTTGATTAAATTGTGTGTTAGTCTTAAGCGTGATTGGTAGTCTTTGACTAAGTTGGGCTTGGAATAACTTTTAATATAGTTTTGGGGAATTTTGATTGCATTGTGATTAGTGGGGCTCTTTGGGGGTTCCTTTTTATGACCTTGGATGTACTTGAGGATTTATCGAAGATTCTTGCATTCATGGTTTTAATCCCGTTTTATTTGTAATATTAACCCCTACAACTTTCATGTTGATCCCGTCCCCGTTCGAGATCCCGAAACCCGATTTCATAGCCTTGAGGGCAAAACAGTCATTGTGCACTAAATCTGTACCCAAAACTTGATATTCCCGAAACCCGCGAAACATATACTTTTTAAAAACTAGATATTTCGACGATCACTTTTCTCTTCTTCGTCGAATTCATTAGAAGCCCCGAAAGCCAAGATTTCAGCCCTTGAATGTCTTAAGTAGTGGGACCCATTCTCATTTGCTTATATAAGGAGAACCCATCTTCCTCATTCCCTTTTTCCAGCACAAAAAGAACGTAGGGTTTGCTTTGGCAACTTTTCTTCTTCTTCTTGCTCTCTCCATCTCAATCTCCTACTAACCTTGCACCAACATCAAAATGGAGGTCATTATTCTCTTCCTCATCACCAAAGCTCTCTATTGATACCATTTGTGAAGAAAACCCTCCATTCCAAGATCTTCTTTGAGCTCACCTTGCTCATTTGAAGAACCTACAAGTAAGCAATCTTCTTCATCTTCTAGATTTGTATTTTTCTAGTCCTAGAGAAGCTTCATCTCCATTATTGTGAGTTCTATCTTCTTCATTCATTGTTTGACCCATTTTAGGGTTTGTTTTTGGGGATTTTGTTCATAACTTGGATATTTGGCTTGGAAGAGTATTAGAGTTTGATTTCCTTGATTAGAAGACCCAAGGCAAGTGGATGATTTGATTTTTATAAGCTTTCAATGATTTTGGTATTTTCCACTCATGCCTATTTATCGCATCGGTTTGAAATAAATGTCCATGATAGAGCTTTAGGTAGTGCATTGATGTCTAATAAGTGTATTGGTGAATGGCATTTAATTTCTTCTTGTTTGTACCAAATGTACTCTATTGTGAAATGGTTTCTTTCTTTCTTTCTTTCTTGGTATTGAATGTGATGTTGATGGAGGAGGTGATGGGATGAACACATATTGGAGTTTGGAGAAGTGTAGATAGAGGTATTGGAGGAGCTCATAGCTCAGTTTTATTGCAGGGACTAAATGGAAGTGAAGAGAATGGTTTTGAGGAGGAAAAAGAGCTGAAATCGGAACACAGTGGGTGTTTCCAGCACCCACCTAGAGGTCAGCCAGCGGTCACCTGTCGGCTAGCCGTCTGGTAACTGGCGGATAACCGCCTGCTAGCCGAACAGTCGCGGTTACTTTTCTAGAGAGCAACATTTTCCTCCTAAAGGCATGGTCAGCCTCACGGTTAGCTAGCGGCTAACCGCCGAACCAATCGGTGGCTAACCGCCAGCCAACCGACCCATTCGGTTACTTTTCCAGAAAGCAACATTTTCCACCTGAAAGCACGGTTAGCCTCACGGTTAGCAAGCAACTAACCGCCGAACCCATCGGCGGCTAACCGCTAGCCAACCGAACCATTTCGGTTACATTTCCAGTAACCTGTCTTTCTGTCAGGCCAACCGCCTAACCCAACGGCGGCTAACCGCCATCTGACCGCTAGGTAACCGAAATCACCCAGATAACCATTCCAGAGAGCTCCTCGCTCGAGCAAACTCTCCGGTTCGCTCGAGCGATGAGCTTTGTTGGTCAAAGGAGATTCACTAGGCAATGTATGAGGCCATTCGAGAAAGAAACCATATCACGAAGATGTCATTCGAAGTTTTGAAAATTCAAAGTGTATAAGGAGCCTGGAATGTCCCCAAACTCAAAGAGTACCAAATAATTATTAGATTGACATACGGGATCCCTATTCACTTCAAATAAATCTTGAACCCGATACTTTACCCAAAATTTCAATTGTCTATTGTACTTTATCGATCCCGAGATTTATACTACATGCCTTGTTTTGCCGAAAGCAGTGAATTATACAAGAAACGACAGTGTGCCCTTGAGCACCCCTGTCCTGCCCGTTTATTAACTTGTACTTGATTTACTTGCATATGTCTCGATTTTTTATTTGACCTATGAGTCGGCACCACTGAGCTTGGATATCCTTGTTGGTCTGACCCACCGACTTGGAGATCCCCCTCTTGTCTCGCCAGCTGCAGTTTGGATGCCGCTACCCGGTTATTACCGTGGTCTTGTCCCGATGCCGCAGATTGCTACTGTGGTTCCCGATGCCCGGCTCACTACCTTGGTCATGTATAGTATATGTATATGTATTTATAAGATCCACTGTTTCTCCTCACCTCGAGTGACTGAGATCAGTGCCTAGTTATTGCTCTGTCACTTTAGTGATAGAGGACTTAGATTCGTGTGGTTGTCATCTTGCTTGTTTCCCGTTTCCTTGGTTACCTTACATGTTTTACAATGCCTACTTGTATTTGAATAAATGTTTTATCTCGTTTATAGAAATTGTTATTTAAACAGGTTTAAATGCTTTTGAAGGTAAATTCATTTATTATTACATTGTCATTGTATTTTACCCATTTGCCAAACTGTCGTGTTTGACCCACTCTTTGGTACTCAGGTCTCATTGTCGGTTATCCCGAGGAGGAGCACAAGGAGGCGGTCGGAGAACCGCAGCAGTTAGTCGAGTGGCGTGCTAATGATGTCATTTAGACATTGGATTGCCAGAGAGAGATAACATTTTGAGAAAACTTTTAACCATTCTTTTTGGGGATTGGTATTTTGTTTATATTGGCCTTTGTTGGCCTTTATTTTTGGGAAGTGTAATTAAAGGATCTTTGTATAAACTTTAACTTACTTTTGGGTAACATGCTAATGATCATTGCTCATTCTGATACATTACTATACTTGTGTTATTATCTTTATGACTAGAGCTGGATTGAATATTTGAATTGCTACACGCTTCCGCACTTAATAGAAATGTCCATATATGGTTGTGATATCCTCACCGCGGACACCTGTGGGAAATTAAATAAATGTATGGCATTAAACCGAAGTGGTACATCATTAACCAGTCACTCACCACACTATCATCATCATTATTAGTCCCGATCTCGGATTGGTCCTTCGGGCCCGGTCCGGGGTCACGACAATAACAGTTGCAGGTGTGGCTTCTATTCAGTTGGTTTCAAAAACATCTCTACACTGCAAATTTGGAGGAAATATGTCACGTTTGAGTTCCTCATATCTTTGATTGCATGAGCTGGATCACTATCTTTAAGGAAATAGCCGAAAAGCCTTTAAGGAAATACTATTTTCCTTACTTTTGGAAGGACATGGATAAGGAAGGAAATTTTCATAGGACAGGTGTGTACGACCCCAAATTTGAATTAAGGGATCGCAACGTGCAGAAAAGCATAGTAGCTAAAAAAACTTAGAATGATAAATATTTCCGCATTTATTTTCCCACACAATTCCGCTAAGTGAGGATTACCAGTCCCTCAGATCCACGAGGGTGTCATGTAGAAAGCTTGTGCGAGCCATTACATATAAAAAGACATGATGAAGCATTCACATGACATCATATCGACCAATAACAGAATTAAACATATTCCCATACTTAAGATTCAAGTTTACTTAGAAACAAAAGGTGTTATAAGTCTGATTTACAATTCCAAAATCAGGCTTGAATAAACGGTTAATAAAATATCCATAAAAGATAACGATCCAAAACGAGACGTAAACTCCCAAAAGAAACCAGGCATATTATCGTGAACTTCACGGCATCAGATTTCTAATCTACATCGTCAGTCATCAACCATCGTACAAATTACGGATCCTAATAGACCGCCTCAAAGTCCTGTTCGGTCACAAGGAGTTCAGTACCTACAGCACGAAGTGTAGGGTTGAACGCGAATGCTTGGCAAGATTCCTTAATAAAAGCATAACATGTTTATACTAGACAATTAAAAGCATGATAAATCATAATGTTGTTAGATTGTATGACCTCAATCCAGTTGATAATACTGATAAATTGATTTATTTCATTAATTAATTTATCTTTTCATGCTTTATTCATGAGATGAATGGTAATTTATTCTATGTTTGCACATGAACAATACAAAATGACACGATGGTTCATGAGATGAATTAGAGTCCACAAGTATATTAGATGTTATCCATGTGCTTGGATGACATCCACATACAAGAGACATAGATCACAAATCTTATACTTAAATTGATTCACAGCTAATGATGAGATTGGGCATCTCATCCGATAAGGTTGCAGCACTGCGATCACTATGAGATAGTGTGATATGTCTCAATCATCAGAGCGTAAGACTCTGGATCATTGTGCTGGTACATTGGATGAACTGAAGGACCATGAGTAGCACCTTGTACAAATCTTTCTTTGATTAAAGGACTGCTATCATAATTCCCAAGCAATAGGCTCTTAATCCTGAGAAATTAATGGACTCAAGTTTCTACTATACATTTACTTTGAGTCTTCAATGAGTGAGGCCAATTATAGGTCAACACCTCGACGTCTTGGGTACGTGGTAGTGGGGCTGTGGGAACATATAATTATCAAGATGGAATCTATCCTCATTAATATCCCGATGTGCTAATTAATGGATTTTATCATTAGTGAGTGTGCACCCATCTCAATTAAGAGTTAATTGGATGGTACTGATGATTACTGTGATTAATTGAGTCACGAGGATAAAAAAAGATGGATCCGATTTGGTTGGATAGATTTATTCCAATAGATATAATTGATAGAGTGGCCTACTTGTTGTAATTGGGAAGTTTAGGGTCTTCTTGTACTTATTCCTAAGACTGGAGTGCAATTACATTTAATTAGTGGACTTATTGGCAATTAATTGTGGGTCTGAAGTTCACATGAGATGTGGGGTCCAGATTCCTAGTTGGAGCCAGATTCTAAGGAATCCCTAGTAATCCCCATGATAGCCCTAATAAGAGAAGGTTACTAATCTCATTAGAATTCTTAAAAAAAGGGGGAGTATGATACTAAGAATAAAAGTGAGACTTCTAATCTTAGTCTAAGAGGAGGTGTGCCATAAACTATAAATAAGATGTAAGGGTTAGAGATTTCTACACAATAATCTCTCAAGTTCCCCACTCTCTCCTCGGGTTTCCTACTAGAGATCTAGGGTTTTCTTCTACTTAGAGATCCCACCAATCTCCTTTAGAAGTTCTCTAAGAGGATCATAGCATGGAAGAACACAAAGGCAAGGGAGATCAAAGGTTGACGAAAAAGGTTTTCATAGAGGTCAAGTTCTCGATTAGAGCACAACCAAGCTTCAAAGGTATAAATCTATTATCTATTTGAATTAGTAGATCTAGTTGGTTTTGTCGCCTTTTGTTCTATCTTCTTGATTGATGTTTGATCTTAATGCATGAGATTAGGGTTTTAGATCTTCAGCTTGGGTTCTTGGCCATATGGATATTTAATCCCTATATCAAGTGGGTGAAAAAGTCTTGAATATATATCCACGAGGCCCACCTACTTCCAACAAATGTGACAAGAAAATCATAAACTAAGCATGTTCTTTAAAAGAGAGTAAAGTAACATGTCAACCAATTGTTCATAATGCTGAGCATGACTTAACAACATTCACACAACTTAATTCCACTTGGTCATCAATCACGGGCATACAACTCACAACCGTAGCACGCAGCACAATATCATGGGCATACTGTGTTAGGGATTTTGTATGTTGTAATGTGATGGATGCATGTTCATTTTGTCATCTTTTGGATTTTTACACATGCATTAATCTTGAAGATCTTAAAATATTTAATTTTCACATGCATGGTTTATAACTTTCAAACTTGATTCTTCATGCATGATTTGGTTTTTAAACTTGGATACATAATTAATTGAAAAATTATTTTAATCACGCATGCCTACAGTCATAGATATTTAAATCATCTTAGGCATTGATAGGTTCATGTTTTGAAAACACCCTCAATGTGATCTGAAAACACCCTTGATTCCATGGGCCAGTAGTTCCCATAGGAAAAATCTTTGAAAATCTTAAGTTTTGTGAAAATTGGTTGTTGGGACTACTGTCCTCGATCGACCGAGGAAATGGCCACGGTCGACGGGCAACACCGGCCCAGTCGACTTTGGAAATGACCAATCTTTTCCGACAGTTGGAGCCCGGGTGACCGCCTTTTCTTCCAGGTTGACTCGAGACTAGCCGCTGACAACTCTTTGGTATAAACTTCAGCTCAATCCAAGGCCAAAATAATATGACTTTAAGCACTCTTTGAGGTGATTTAAGACCAAAGAAAGGGGAATAAGCTAAGAAATGCTAGAGAGAGATTTAGAAAGCTAAAGCTTGAAATCATTAAGCTAAATCTTCTGAGTAAGCTTTGTTTTCTTCATCATATGTTATTTATGCTTTGTTTAAATTATTGGAAAACTTATTTTAACCATGATAACTATGATTTGTAGAATCCTTGACATGAACATCATTTTGAATTAACTTTTTGTCTTAGATTCTTCATTTTGATTCAAACCAAGTTGGACTAATATTTTGTATTTCTTATTTAATCAGGAATTGCAAAATTCTTTGAAATTACTTGTAGAATGATTCTCATACTTGGTTGAATCTTTAGCGTGTTCTTCTCCATTCTTTGTACACATAGTTAAACTATTTTTTTTTAAAAAACAACAAGCTCATAAATCACTTGTTTTGTTTTTTGGTCTCATAAATCACTTGTTTAGTTTTGAAACTTCATATAACTTGTGAGCCATTGATAGTTATATCATTAGCAAGTTATTTTCTTAAAATATATGTGATTAGTATTTCATTTCAATCAAATCGTGATTTAAATCTTTAAATGCCTTAGGCATACATTTAGGTGCTTCTATTTTAAATTTGATTGACGACACCATGCATACACAGTGAGTTTACATCCTTGCATCATAGTGTATGTGTGAGGCCCCAACCTCTTGTAGGCCCTCATTATATTTAATATAGTATATTAATTATAATTATAATTATGCTAATTAATAGTGGTCGGGAATGGTAGTTTAGTGTTTTCCAAGGATTTGAGCCTAGTTTATACGAATTAGGGTCTTTTTGAGATTTCTAGGATTGTTAAGGGGTTAGATGGACTCTCTAGGGATTAGTTAGTTAGTTAAAAGTCCCTAGAAGGAATTTATAAAATTAGGAGGGTGTTCTCTTGGAGATTTTGCAATTAGACCTAAAATACCATAAATGCCCATAGCCTTAAGTATAACTTAAGTAACCAAGAGAGGGCATTTTAGTCATTTTGATCCAACCTGAGCCTATAAAACTAAACCCTTCCCTCCCAAACGATCATTTCTCCCTCTCTTCTCTCATTTTCTTCTCATTCCTCTCTCCTTCCAGTTTAATTTTCCTCCATTCTTTCCTTCCCCCATCAAAGAGAATTCCTAGATATAGGGTTTCCACCATAAAAAATCAAGAGATCCTTGAAGCTCCAGCCCTCTACCAGCTAGAAGAACTTTTTCCTTCTCTAGATCTTCTTTTCTTCTTCATATCAAGGTAAATTTCACTCCCTAGCTCTATTTCCATCTAGATCTACCTCTCTCTCTCCTAGAATTATCTCTTTTTATGCATTTTCTCCATGGGAATTGGGTGTAGGAGGCCTAGACTTGTAGAGATCTGAGTTTTGGTGGGATGTGGTGTGGATTAGAGACTCTAGCTCTTAGATCTTGTGGAATTGAGCTTGGATCTAGAAGATCCAGTAAGTAGACCCTCATTTGGACCAAAGGCATAGAATGCATGTTCTATTCATGTAATTGCTATGAATTTCTATTATATTAATGATTTGACGGATAGATCTATCTCTTTTATGCCTTTTTTATGGATTGATGGCCATTGATGGATGGGATCTCTCATTTAAAAGATTAATGGCCCATGGATGATGATTTTGTGTTGGATTATGGGTTTTTATGTGTTATGATGATTTTGGATGGATTTGGGATGAAATTGAAGGAACTGAATGGAAAACTTGATGAATTAGAGAAGTTACAGAAATCTAGGTTTTTGGAATTTGTGTGTACCTGGTTCACCACCCCTTTAGGATCTCGACCAATGACACTGCCAACTTCGGGATAATTGAGAGCAGGCATATTAGGCTTCTCTATGAATTCCAGTGTAGTCGGTCGACCGCCCATACAGGATTTCGACCGAGTACACTGCATAACTGAGAGCACCCAACATATTTGTTCCCAGGAAGCTCAGTGTAGTCAATCGACAGCCCCTACAGGATGTCGACCGACCATGCTCTAGAAATTCAAGAATCAAGACCTAGCTATGGGGTTTGTGTCACTGAACCCTCTGCATACCAGGTTGACCGGCCATGTATCTGGTCGACCGGGTACACTATATAATTGAGAGCACACCTAATAGTCAAACCTTAACTCCCCAGTGTAGTCGGTCGACCGCCCCACTAGATGTCGACCGCATACACTGCAATCAGTGCATTCCAGATTATGATGGTTTTGTGTTTTGATCTGTTATGTACCCCCATTGACTTTCCATGTGTATCCATGTTGATGTGCCAAACAAAAGTCAAGGGCTAGGCTTAACCTTGACCCATGTGGTCACCCAAAGTAGGGTCTAGGGCTATGAAATGGAATCCGATTCGATCCTTAAGTAGATCTTAGATGTATTATAAAGTCAGAGCACCAAATATACTTCTCTTACCATCTGAGATTGCCTTTAATGACTAAATTGAGTAGAGTGGGGGCCTTAGACCTGAAGGTGTGGCATTGAGCTAGGATTTGACTACTTGATACTACTTTCTTTGGTTTGTTATTGATGTCACATGTTTATGTACTCCTTTATTTACTGTTTATTGTTGTTCATATTGTTGCTAAACTTAATAAATGGAAAATGGAGGACCTTGACCTAGGGTTGACCAAGAGGTGACCTTGAATGTGGATGGAGAACACTTGACCCGTGTCTGTGGCTAGGTGGGCTATTCTATGGTCTAATGGATGGATGGATGGAAGATATACCATGGAGTAGATGGATTGTATATGTGACTTGGCACCGAACATGATGTATTATATGCTGATTGAATATAGATATAGATATGGATATGCATACGAAAATGGATACGGATATGGATATGGATACGATGATGGAATGTATGAGATACATGATGAGGATATGGATTGTACCTGTGTATCGGGCCTTGTATGGATACGCGGTACCTTGCTCATGCAAAGGTAGCCTAGCCAGACACTGACCTAATTACATGGTTCTTTAGAGCCGGCATAAAACATTTACTCGGTTGATATGAGCTTAGCCTTGGCACTGATCACCCTTGATAAGCGTTATTGTGTGTGTATAAAAGTAAGGTCATCATGCTGAGTTGGGAAGGTGGACGTACACCACGGGGGTATCACACGACACTGCACGATACCATTATACGGCCGCCTGACTCCGGTAATACAATGTAGATGGGCTATCATCCCTCATATTTCCCCGCCGTAAATTGAAGGTAGAATTGGAGGGGCAGCGTCATAATTTCCCACGGTATTAGCCTATGTGGATGTGCCATATTGTTTAGATGGATGGTTTAGCATGATCATTTATGTTGATCCATATTGCCTATGCTATTGCATGATTGCCTACCATTGTTTTGTTGTTACTCTATTGATTTTATTACTATCATTACTCCTTTTGATGCATCCATACTATGTTATTAGTATATTGTCCTGCCATATCCTTTTGGATCTGACCTATTTGTAGACACCTCATTTTGGCACCCCCCCCCTGGACAATTTTAATACTCATATTATTGATGCCCCAATTTTTCCCCATTTGGAAAATTTTGAATAAATAAATTAAAATCTTCATTATCATGCACATCTAGAAAGGTTGCATCATTATAGGCTTTTTCTTATGGATCTCATCAACTCTCATGTTTCGAGTTGGATCTCACTTCCATGATGATTTACCTTTAATAAGCTTCCTAATGATATAAGGATTTAAATAATCCAACGATCGGATCAAGAGATATGCCCTTTTTACGAAATTTTATATATGTGTGCATCCCAAAAATTCAAATATTTTATAGATCTTCAAATGGACTTGACCCATATATGATTGGGACCTACTCGTTGAGAGATTTCCATAGATACTGAGATTTTAAAATTCTGACGGTAAGATCCCAAGTTATGTTTTTTCTTCAAAATTAATCAGGCATGGACCCCTTAAAAAAATCAAGTCTTTTCCTGACCTCCAAACTACTCAAACCCATACACCAATATGATCTACTCATTGAGAAATCTCCACCGGTACTCAAATCTCAAAAATCCGACGGGCAGATCAAAATCTGCGAAACCTGGCAAAGTGATTGCATATGGCTCAAGACAGTGGAAGGATCATGAGAAGAATTATGCAACTCATGACTTGGAATTGGCAGCAGTTGTATTTGCCTCGAAGATGTGGAGACACTATCTCTATGGAGAGAAATTTGAAGTCCATTCAGATCACCGAAGTTTGCAATACTTATTCTCGCAGAAGGATTTAAATATGAGACAGAGATGGTGGATGGAATATATCAATGATTATGACTTCCCAATCAAGTATCATCTAGGTAAAGTGAATGTTGTAGCTAATGCATTAAGCAAAAAATCAGTGATCATGGCCAACTTAAGAGGAAGTAATGTTTTCCCGCAGTTTGAAGAGTTAGGTAATGAAGTGCAAACACTAAAGCTGGGTGTGATGTTAGCAAACATGACAGTATATGAACCTACCGTCATCCAGAAGATCAAGGACAATCAATTGCAAGACCCAGACTTAGCAAAGATAGTAGAGCATATCACAGAACGCCCAGATTTCAAAATGGTGAATGAGATTCTGTATTTTCATGACCGGTTGTGCATGCCAAATGCGGATGACTTAAAGAGTGAAATAATGAATGAGGCTCATAGTACAAGATATTCCATGCATCCGGATAGCACGAAGATGTATCACAATTTGAAGAATAGATTTTGGTGGGACAACATGAAGAGAGAGATAACAGCTTTTGTGTCTCGTTGTCTGACTTGTTAATTGATTAAAGTAGAACATCAGAGCCCCCAGGTTTACTACAACCGTTGGAGATTCTAGAGTGGAAATGAGAGCACATCACCATGAATTTTGTCTCTGGTTTGCCAAATACCAAGAAGGGGAATAATGCAATTTGGATTATTGTAGATCGTCTTACGAAGTCTGCTCACTTCATTCCAAAGGAGACGAGGAATATGATGCATATGGCACCACTTGCAAAACTATTTGTTGATGAGATTGTTAGTAAACATGGTCTGCCCGTCTCCATCACTTCAGACAGAGACAGTAGGTTTGTTTCAAAGTTTTGGAAAACTTTTCATGAATCATGGGTACCAAACTTCAGTTCAACACAGCATATCATCCTCAAACCGATGGTCAGTCAAAACGGACGATACAGACTCTTGAAGACATGTTACATGCTTGTGTGTTGAATTTCAAGGTTCAACGGGATGAGTGCTTACCACTTTATGAGTTCGCTTATAACAATAGCTATCACTCTAGCATTGTTATGGTACCTTTCGAGGCACTCTATGGCAGAAGATGCAGGACTTCAGTTTGTTGGGAAGAAGTCGGTGTGCGTAGTTTTCATGGACTGATGATAGTTCGAAAGACAAGTGACAAAGTCAAGCTGATTCAAGAACGTTTGAAGATCGCCTGAAGTAACCAGAAGAGTTATGCAGACACTCGCTGAAGAGAATTGCAGTTTCAAGCCGGTGACAAAGTGTTCTTGAAAGTTTCACCAGTTAGAGGAACTCTAAGGTTCGGACAGAATGACAAATTGTCAAGAAGGTTTATTGGTCCGTATGATATTTTGAGCAAGATTGGAGACGTTGCATAAAGACTTATGTTACCGCCGGAACTCTCCAGGGTGCACAACATATTTCATGTTTCCATGCTCAAGAAATATGTTTCTAGTCCTTCGCATATACTACAACACGAGCCTTTGGAGATACGAGAACAAGCCCCGTATGTGGAAAAGTTGATCAAAATCATTGATACCTAAGAGCAAGAATTGAGAAATCGGACTATTCATTGGGTCAAGGTACTTTGGAAAAATCACGAGCCAAAGGAAGCCACATGGGAATTGAGAGATCAAGTGCAGAGGAAGTATCCACAGTTGTTACCAGAGGTAAATGTTTATTTTTTTTGGTGGACCAAATATCCTAAGCGGTGGAGGATGTTAGACCCCAACCCAGACTAACCAATTAGTATGTGATTAGTTTGTGCTTAGTCTTAAGTGGGTTTAGTTACCGTTGGGTTAGAAAAGAATTAGTCTTACTCCTGGACATAGCTTTGGGAATTTTGAGAACGTTTATTGTTAGTCAGACACGCTTAGGGAGTCCTGAGTGTACATGCAAGCTTGGGAGGATCATTTTGAATTCCGTTTTAATTATGATTTTTATTTCATTTGAATGGTTTTATTATTCGTTACAACTTTTGTTTTCAGTCCGTTCGTAGTTGAAGCCCAAGAACCCAAGTTTTGGCCCAAAAGGGTAAAATTATCTTTTTATACCCAAATCTGGACACAAACTTCGAAATCTCAAAACCATGTCAAAATTATACTTTTTAGAAACTAGATTTTCGAGAATCATTTTATCCTTCTTCGTCGAGTTCGTTCGGGGCCCGCAAGATCATGTTTTCATCGATGCAAGAATTAAACCTAATGGGCCCCATTTGCAAAGTATTTAAGTCACTCTTCTTCTCTCTCTTGTTCATTGTCTTTTTCCTACAACCCTAGAAAACTAATGCTCAAGGAGAAAACCCTCTTTTCTTCTACCCTTCCGCACTTTGCATACCCTAGCTAGGAGTTTCCAAATGAAGTTCTAAGACCACCATTCTCTTCCTCTCATCCCAATTAGCTTTCTATTGATACTATTTTCTTGAAAAATATAGTTGGGCAAGCTCTCCATTTTCTTCATCTCTTCTTTTTTGGGCATCTCTAGGTAAGAGCTTCAACCCATCTCTTCAAAGGAGTCCTTTTTACTCCTAAAGATCTTGTTTTTCATACATGCAAGCCCTTTGTGGAAATGGATTTCTTGTTTTCAAATTTGGTTGAGTTTTGAAAGGATTTTCATGGGGTTTTTGTAGTGCTTGGCTTAACTCCTGAGTAGGAGTGCTTGAAGAGGATTTGTTTGGCATTTGGGCAAAGGCAAGTAATCTCTGTAGGTTCAATGTTGCATGTGTATTTGTGGATTGCATTGTTACTATTGAAATTTGCATCAACTTATTAGTAATCTTCATTATTATGTTTTCCTTGGATTCTTCTTATGTGTTTTCCATTCAAGTATATGTATTAATGTCAAGTGCTTCTCCAAACTTCTAGATTTCTATTTGATTTTTAAGCCCTTGTTTCATTAGAAAATTTGGATTTGTTTTGATAGAGAATGGAGATTGAATGCTTAGATTATGGATTGAATGGTATGGAATTGTGAAAATAACCCTCTGGAGAGCATGGAGGCTCAAGGGATTATATGTTGTCTAAGGATGAGAAGAGGGGAAGAAATGAATCAGAAATCACACAACAGAAGGGTTGTTTCTGCACTCAGCGAGCACGGGCAGAAGCCTGTTTGCTTGAGCGACTAGGCCACTGCCTGGTCCGGGCGCAGATAGAAGTTTGTTCGCTCAAGCGACCCTTGGGTCCGCTCGAGCGAACTGTCCATTGTCTGGCCTGGAGCAGGACAGAGAGTTGTCGGCTCGAGCGACCCTTATGGTCCGTTCAAATGAACAGTCTCGTTCGAACGAAGTGTTAATCTCACTCGAGCGAACCTGCCAGATTCAGGAATGAGTTTTGTTTCCATTTGTGTATTTTCTTGAGGATTGAAAAATAGACTATGTTAAGGGCTTTAGTTTGACATTGTGTAAATGGAACTTCAAAATGTAATACAACTTCGGGGACACCAATTCATATTATTTTTCTGACATTAGGTTTCTGTTACACAAAGGTCAGTGAATGGTCTCAACATATGCTTGATGGATTTCGTGTTTGAACTTCAGTTTTGGTATGATAAGTACCATCGTGTACTCGTCTTGAATTTCAAGTATAAACTTGTTTAAAGATTTATTTCAAGTATTAAAAAGGGGATCACTTCTTAAGTCCGTGTGCACATATAATTGTGCATTTTGCCAGTCATGCCTTGTCTTGTTTTGATAAGTGATTTTTTTCCTTTTTTATCTCGACGTGTTTAGACCGTGTTTCGTGTGTTTTATGCATTCATGAATTCAAGTGAACACCACTGAGCCTGGACTGCCCCTTCAGTCTGATCCACTGTCCGGGGGTCCTTAAACATGTGGACTTTCTACAGATTAGTCGTGGATCCTATTACACATCGGGCGTGTCCGGTTCCACGGCCGGAAATCCCCGTCTATCTCAGTGTGGCGTGGGAATCGTGTTTTAATTATCGTGCTTGCTCTTTTCATTATAAATAATAGAGAAAGGATGGGCTCTTTGTGGATTTACTATTCATGATATTATAAGTACTCATGCTAGCTTGTTTTAGTATCTTTGCTTGTTTTGTATTTTAGTTTTGTTCATATTTTGAAATGTACCATAGTTAAGTAATTGTTTCAATTCAGTAATTTGTTTATTATGACTTTCTTAAAACATCTATTGTTCCATGCTCATACCTAAATTGATTTCCTGTCAAACCGTCGTGTTCGATGCTTGTTGTTTTGGTGCCCAGGTGCAGGTGACGTTGCCTTTGAGGAGGAGCGTCCGGAGGAGGCTATTGAGCCACCCCCCAGTCAGAGAGTGGCAACCCGACGATGTCAACTAGACGTCGTGCGGGATCTTGAGTTTCTTTTCGTTTTGTCATGTGTTTTTTTTATTTTATTTTGGAGAATTATATTGGCTTTTGTTGGCCTCTTATGGGTTGTAACAAAACTTAACTTACTTTTGTGTTAACTTTATAACTTGAATTTGATGGGAATGCTATGTTATATTTCCTACTTGTGATACCTTGTCTTGGTACTATTATTCTTGCACTTGAAATTTTATTCGTGCTTGTCTTGATGTGATTTGCTACACGCTTCCGCAAACTTGATCATGTGAGTTAGATTCCACGTGTCTCGGAATCCTCACCGCGGGAACCTGTGGGAAATTAAATAAAATTCCAATTAGATCGACTCATCACTGTCGCGGGCTCAGTCCTCGGTCCGGGGTCGCGACACTAATGTAGTTCTTTCCATGTGTTTATCTTGAAGGTCATTTGGGATGGACAACCGTTCTTTACGAGGCAAACAAATTGATCGTTAGGGGAGTAATCATAACATGAAGTGTGAAGTACCTCCCGTTCAAAGTCATGAAATTCCTACTGTCAACCTATGCGAAGAAAATGACATTTATTTCTCAGAAGGGCAGAACATTGGTAGCGATGAATGGGCAAAAGAAAGTTATTACGTTCCTGTTGATTTTGTTGATGTTGTGACATCCCTGACGACAAAGAGTTTGTTACAATTGAAGTTGAATTTGGGAACACGGAAACCAATCTTGCAGGGAGTTCAAGTATAAGAGGCACAAGACTTCCGATGTTGAATGTTAGAGAACATAGCTCGCATAATCGGAAAGTTATATTCAAAGATGACTTGGTCCCGGATGAATTTGTTACAGAGTTGGAACACAATTCATCTCGAGAGATGTGGTTAGGGCGCAAATTCTTGAATAGTGATGATTTTAGGACTTTAGCGAAATTTGCAATATACAACAACTTCACTCTTGAGCACTTAAAGACACAATAGTTCAAAGTCACTGTACATTGCAAGGAATGTGACTGCCCATGGCACATTCACACATCCATGATTGAGAGTGGACCAGGCTTCAAGGTTCGGACCTACAACCTAACCCATAAATGTTCAAAGGCTATGATGGGCACTTCACATCACCGGGCATCATCAAAACTGATCGCATAGTACATTTTGGAGAAAGTATGGTTAAATCACAACATTAGGCCAAAGGAAATAATGAATGACTATCAAATGGAATTTGGTGTTACAATTTCTTATAGGAAGGCACATATGGCAAAGGACATTGCATTGCGCATAGTTAAAGGCCCGTATGAAGAATCTTTTAAGATCCTCCCTCTATATTGTGAGGAGTTGAAGATGATGAACCCGGGTACTGTCACCAATATTGATACGTCAGACAACGACAAGTTCAAGAGATTTTTTTGGTCATTTGGTCATTGCATTTGGTCATTCACATCATCGCTTAGGCCAATGATTGCGGTCGATGGAACACATCTACGTGGCAAGTACCCAGGAGTTTTAATGGTGTCTGTGACCCTTGATGCTAACCACAAGTTGTTGCCAATGGCCTGTGCGTTTGCGGAGGCAGGAAGGCGTGACAGCTGGGAGTGATTTCTCGCCAATCTTTCGGTATCATTGGGAGAACCGATGAATTTGTCAATTGTCTCTGATCACCAGAAGGGCCTGGTTCCTGCATTGGCAAATGTTATTCCAAGTGCAAGTCATTGTTACTGTTGTCGCCATCTCACGGAAAACATTAAAACAACCTTCAAAGATCCGGCAGTTGTAATGAAGTTCTGGTGTGCCGCAAAGGCATATAGGGCATGTGAATATGAGGCGTTTATGGAAGACATTAGGGCTATCAGTCAAGATGCATATAATTATATAAATGGATTTGGTCGGCAACATTAGGCAAATGCATTTTTCGAAGGCCAGCGGTATGACATGCTTACAAGTAATGCCACTGAGTGCACAAATAGCATGTTAAAAGACACTCGAGCTTTACTGATAGTTAAGCAAGTTGAGGAGATAAGAGCTAGATTGATGGAATTCTTTCAAAAACAACAAGCTGAAAACCAAAATATTAACAGTCATTTGACTCCATATGCTAAGAAGATGATAGGTCATGAAACAGAAGAAGCCTGGAGGTTGCACGTATGCATTGCCAGTCTAGTCAAGTTTTAGGTTCAGTTTGCAAACTATGTAGACATTGTTCATCTTGATCGTCGGACTTGCACGTGCCACAAATGGGAAGTACTTGGGATACCATGTTCACATGCAATCACTTCAATGAGAGTTAGGAAATATAACCCGTATGATTTTTGTGAAAATTGGTATCTAACAGGTGTACTTCAAGCCACGTACAGTGAGGTGATTCACGCTACTCGAGATAGAAAACAGTGGGAGCATAGTTCAAATGAAAGATTTCTACCTCCTCTTGCCTCTAGATAGCCCGGGAGACCAAAGAAGAATGGAATACGGACTGAGGATCATCACAAGTCGCGTAGGGTGTTCACTTGCTCCAATTGCAACGAAAGAGGTCACAATTGCCAGACTTGTCGAAACCCCCCTGCTCAAAACTGAACACTTAGCAAGAATATTTTGTAACATTGATGTCTATACAACACTTCTTTTTTGTAAGAAGGTTTAAACTTGAATTTGGAGATACTTTTGTACCTAACTTTATGTAAGAAACTTTTCTGAATGTATATCTAAGTGTAAGTATTTTGCATTTGTAAGAATTTGTGTTGATCATTTTGGAAGAGCTTATGTGAAGTATGTGAAAGACCCCTGTCGCGACCCCGGACCGAGAGATCCGGGATCGGGACTAATATTGATGTTAGGATGATCCACAACTGTTTAATAATACCATATGATTTATTTAATTTCCCACAGGTGTCCGCGGTGAGGATATCATAACCATAATTGAATGTTTCTGTTAAATGCGGAAGCATGTAGCAAATCAAATAGTCAAACCATCCTTGGTCATAAAAACAATAACACCAGACTAAAATACTGTATCAGAATGAGCAATGATTTATAGCATGTTTCCCAATGGTTGTTAAAGTTAGACAAAATATCATTTAATTACATTCCCAAAAATAGAGGCCAACAAAGGCCAATGTACACCAAACGACAACCCAAAAGAATGGTTAAATAGTTCCCCTCAAAATGTTACGCTTCTCAAAGCAATCTGATGTCTACATGACATCGTCAACACGCCACTCGACTAAAGGTTGCGGCGCGCCTACCGCCTCCTCCGGCTCCTCCTCAAGGAAGCCGACAACGGGACCTGAGTACCAAAGCAAAGGATCAGACACGACGGTCTGGCAAGAGAGTGGGAAGATACAACAACATAAAATAGATGAAATATCTCGAAAAGCAAGGAAATCTGTTAAAGCAAGAACTCTCGTAAAATAGATAAATCATTTGCGATGAACAAGTAAACAATATAAAACATATCAGGTATCCAAGGATTCGGGAACTAACAAGGTGGCAATCACATAAAGCTAAGTCCTCTGTCACTAAAGTGACAACAGTATCACGGGACGTTGATCTCTGTCACACAAGGTGAGGAGAAACAACGTATACATATATACAATATAATTATACGGGAACGGGACCACGGTAGCGAACCGGGTATCGGGACGGGACCACGGTATTAGACCGGATATCGGGATCCAAACTGCAGCTGGCGGGACGGGAGAGGGATTTCCAAGTCAGTGGATCAGACTGACAAGGTATCCAAGCTTAGTGATGCCGACTCATAGGATAAAACCAATCGAGGCATATCAAGTATTCAAGTACAGTAAATAAACGGTAAAACGGGGGTGCTCAAGGGCACACTGTCTTTCCATATCGGGCAATACATTTCGGGGCAATTCACTGTTACTATTGTAGCTCCAAAGCTTTCGAGAAAACAAGTCATGTGATGAAATTCCTGGGAATGAGGTGAAACAATACACTATAATGAAATTCGGGTAAATATCAATTTAGAAATCCAATTAAGTGAATAGGGGTCCCGTATGTCTATTATAGCCCTTACTTGGTACTCTTTGAGTTTTGAGACATTCCAGGCTCCTTATGCACTCCTACGATTTTTTCCAAAATTTTGAATGACATATTTGTGATATGGTTTCTTTCTCGGATGGCATCAAGCAATGCCTAGTGAATCCCCTTCGATTGATAAAGCTCAACGCTCGAACGAACCGGGGAGCTTTTCGAAATCTGGGGAATTTCGGTTACCTGGCGGTCAGCTGGCGGTTAGCCGCCGCTGGGATGGGCGGCTAGCCGCTGGCTGACCGCACAGCTGACCGCGGCTGGGCTGCAGAAATGCAGCTTACTGGAAAGCTGACCGCCAAGTGCGGTTACCTGGCGGTTAGCCGCCGATGCATTCGGCGGTTAGCCGCTGGCTAACTGTGAGGCTGACCGTGTTTTAAGGGGGAAAACGATGCTCTCTGGAAAAGTCACCGCGGTGCGCGGTTAGCTGGCGGTTAGCCGCCGATGTGTTCAGCGGTTAGCCGCTGGCTAACCGTGAGCTGACCGCCAGTTACGAAAATGCTCACTGTGTTCAGTTTTTGAGTCATTTTCCTCCTCAAAAGCATCTTCCTCACATCACAAGGTCCTTACAATAACATTGAGCTAATAGCTCCTCCAATGCACCTCTTTACACTTCTCCAAATCCCTATTATGAGTGCTCTCCATCACTTCTTCCATGTCGAGTCCAATGCAAAGAAGACGGGAAGTAAACCATTTCACAAACATTCATTTAAGCTAACACAAGGACAATAAATACTCGACCAACATGATTACAAAACATTGAATGGAACTATCAAGATACATTATGAACATTTATTTCAAACAAACCTCATCAAATGAAAGTATGGAGAATCCATAATTACTTCACCAACCCATTTCAAACTTAAAAACATCCAAACATTCACTTGCCTCTAGTCCAAGCTAGTTGAAATCAAGCCTTTTATCACCTCTATTGCTCAAAGCCAAGCTACAAATCAAAAATCCCAAAAACAACCCTAAAATGGGTTACACAAGGAATGACAATGAAAGAACTTCCAATAATGCAAATGTAGCTTCCCTAAGGCTAGAAGATCACTAATCTAGGAGATGAATAAGATCGCTTACTTGCAAGGTCCCCTAATGGACAAGGTAAGCTCAAGGGAAGTCTCAAAGTTGATGGATTCTTCTAAAAATAGTATCAAGAGGAAGCTTGTGAGATGAGGAAGAGATTGGTAATCTCCATTTCTTGATTGATGAGCTCTTGGTGAGGCTTGGAGATGGAGAAGCAAGAAGAAGAAGAAGAAACTTGCTAGAAAAACCCTAGGCTCATATGTGTGCTGGAACAAGAGAATGGAATGCAATGGAGGGTTGGGTTCCTCTTTGTTAACAAAGGAGTTTGGGTCCCACAACTTAATGGACTTGGGTGGCTGAAATCATCTCTTTTGGTACCTCGGATGGATTCGACGAAGAAGGAAGAATTGATCGTCGAAATATCTAGTTTCCAAAAAGTATATGTTTCGCGGGTTTCGAGAATATTAAGTTTTGGGTACAGATTTGGTGTGAAATGACTGTTTTGCCCTTTAGGCTATGAAATCGGGTTTCGAGACCTCAAATGGACACGGGATCAACATAAAAGTTGTAAGAATCCACAAGATGAATGCAACGGGCCAAAAACATAATCCACAATAAATCGGAAAATTCCTTGAGAAAATACAAAGCCGAAAAGGGAACCCCCAAAGGGCCCCACAAGCTACCAAAGCAAATCAAGACAATCGAATTAGCCCGAAACCATAATCAAAGCTAATCCAAACCCAACTTAACCAGAAATCACTAATCAAGCTTAGCACTAACACGCAACTTAATTAGCACTAATCGGGTTCGCTCGGGTCGGGGTCTTACAACCCCGACTTGAGTGACGTCGATTAGCATTAATTAAGTTGTGTTTTAGTCCTAAGTGTGATTAGTGGATTTTGATTTAAGTTGGGATTATAATAGCTTTTACTATAGCTTTGAGAAATTTTTAGTACCTTTGTGATTAGTGGGACCCTTTGGGGGTTCTTTTAGTGACTTTGCACATGATTGGGAGATTATTTGAAATTTCCGATAATTCTTGTCTTATCCTCGTTTTACTTATCTTGTTAAGCTCTACAACTTTCGTGTTGACTTCGTCCCCGTTCGAGACCCCAAAACCGTACTTCTCTTATGTTAGGGGCAAAACAGTCTTTTTACATAAAAATCTGGACACTATTTTCAATGCCTCTGAAACCCGCGAAATATATACTTTTTGGAAACTAGAAATTTCGATGATCATTTCTCCCTTCTTCGTCGAGCGCATCCGAGATCCCAAGAAACATGTTTCTAACCCGATAAATCATATTAGTTGTGGGACCCACCTTCATTTGCTATAAAAGGAGAGCCCTTTTCACTTTACTCTTTCTAGCTACTTTTTCATTGAAGGAGGGTTTGCTTGAAGGTTGCCTAGGGTTTTTCTTCTTCTTCTTGCTTCCATCTCCAAATCCACATCAACCTTGCACGAATCAAGAAATGGGTTTCATTTTCTTCTTCCTCTCCCTACAAGCTCTCCATTAATACTCTTGAAGGAGAAATCCATCACCATTGAAGCTCTCTTTGAGAAAACTCTTGCCATTAGAGGACCTTCCAAGTAAGTGATCATCTCCATCTTCTAGAGATGTATTCTTGTGACCCTTGAGAAGCTCCATCTCCATTGTTGAAAGCTCTCTCCTTCTATTCCATTGTTTTGATCTTTTAGGGTTTGTAATGGGTTGTACTTGGGGGTTTTTGTGTAGATTAGTGATTTGAGCTTAAGAGTGTGATTAGATGCTTGATTTGCTAGCTTGGACCCAAGGCAAGTGGATGAATGGATAGTTTGAGCGTTATATAGTTTTATGACAAATGTAGTTGATTTTATTGTTTTCCCATTCATATTTATTTATGTGCATTGATTTGAAATGAATGCTCATGAATGCATCTTGCTAGTTTATTAATGTCTTGGAAACATTGGTTTTAACTTTTAATTTATTACTTGTTGATAGTCAATGGATCTTGATGACTTGTGGTTTTATTTTCTCCCTCTCTCTTATGGTCGAATGGGTTGTAGAAGAAGGTGATGGGATGAATGCTTATAGAAGTTTTTGGAGAGTGTTGAATAATGTATTAGAGGAGCTTTTAGCTCATTTTATTGCAGGAATGTATGGGAAGTATGGAGAGTGGTTTTGAGGAAGAAATGAGGTCAAATCTGAACACAGTGGGAGTTTTCCGCACCTGGCGGTCACATGTCGGCTAGCCGCCTGGTGACTGGTGGCTAACCGCCAGCTAACTGAACCGTCGCGGCTACAATTCCAGAGAGTATTCCTTTCTTCCTGAAGACGTGGTCAGCCTCGATGGCTAACCGCCGAACTCATTGGCGGCTAACTGCCAGCTAACCGAACCTATTGCGGTTACAATTCCAGTAAGCTGCATTCTATCAGACCAACCGCGGTCAGCAGCGTGATTAGCCAATGACTAACGGCTGAACCAATCGGTGGCTAACCGCTAGGTAACCGAAATTACCCAGAAAAAAATTGAAATGAAGAGAAATGGAAGGGGTTTTTGTCCCAATCAATTGTGAACCCTTTTAGAGAATGATGGGGACTGTTCACCTAGAGATATGCACGAAGCCCGTTCGAGAAAGAAACCATGTCATAAAGATTTATTGAAGTTCTGAATTCACCAAAGTGTATAAGGAGCCCGGAATGTCTTTAAATTCAAAGAGTACCAAGTCTATATTGAAATCGACATATGGGACCATATACACCTTGATTTAAATCTTAATTCCTCAATGTATAGTCCGGTATCTTGTGGAAATCCTTCTTCTATTTTCATGTAGCTGGATTTCATATATATTCACCCGTTTTCACGTGATTTTTACTAACTTGTTCCAGAAAGCCTGAACTATACACTTTAAGTGTCTTGCTAGCCTGTATATGCATGACCTGACATGACTGTGACTTATGTGCCTTTGTGCACCCTGTTCCGCCTATTTAGGTGTTACATAGCTACCTGTATATATATGTATATGTCATGATTTCTTGTTTGTAACCTATAAGTCGGCACCACTAAGCTTGGACAACCTTGTCGTTTTGATCCACCGACTTGGCGTCCCCATCTTGTTCCTGCCAGCTGCAGTCTGTATCCTGCCAATCCCGTTACCCGGTTCCGCGGCCGTGGTCTTGTCTAGCTGCATGTATTTATATATTTAATTGGTTCTCGTCACCTCGAGTGTCCGAGACCAACGCCTCTAGCGTGCTCTCATCACATTAGTGATGGAGGATTTAACTCAGTGTAGTTGCCATCTTGCCAGTTTCATGTTTCCTTGGTACCTTTCATGTTTTATATTGCATATATGCTTTCTAACTGATAATGCATTCTTTTTCAATGAAATTACTGTTTTAATAGGTTTCAGTGTTTGCCAAGGTACATTTCATTATTGTCATATTGCTATATCTTTTCACCCACCCGCCAGACCGTCGTGTCTAACCCACTACTTTTGGTACTCAGGTCCAAATGCCCCCTTCCTTTAGGAGGAGCCGGAGGAGGCGGCCGGAGAGCTGCACCGTTTAGGCGAATGGCAAGCTAATAATGTCATGTAGACAATGAGTCAGACAATGAGATATGAAACACTTTTTGGGGATTACGACTGACACATTCTTTTGGTTGTACTGGCCTTTGTTGGCCTGTATTTTTGGAGAGTGATTAATTAACTGATCTTTTGTATAAACATTTAACATTACTTTTGGGAAAATTTTACAATGATCATTGCTCACTCTGAAATCAAGTTATATAGATATGTTATTAATCATGTGATTTTGAAAATGAATTATGATTTGATTTGCTACACGCTTCCGCACCTAAACAAAAATGTATTATGTTGTTGTGATATCCTCACCGCAGACACCTGTAGGAAAATAAATAAATGTGTACATCTTATCATTACACTTTGACATTACATCACATCACTCAATTAGTCCCGATCCCGGATTAGGCCGTGGACCCGGTCCGGTGTTGCGATAGTATGATTGTAAGAATGTCCCTATTGGTAAAGGTTGAAAAGATTTGATCCAATTTAGGTCTTTCCATAACCTCTCAAAGGCTCGTGTCCTAAGGTTTATTAACTTGTGCAATGCAAGTTTGTTCACTTGTGTGGGGTAAAGAAGAGACCCAAATTAAACTGAAGCCTATGTTTCCAAAAAAATGAATTGAAATGCAAAGGGAGGGACGATAGCGTCACCAATGTCCGGCATAAATTCGATACAAAATCTCATTTGAGTGACGCTACTGTCAAGGAAATCAGGGTAAAATTCCAAAACAGAAGCTAATTTATGTGACACTAGAGTCACTGTTGTCAGAGTTATTTTAGCACAGAAGATGGTTAAATTGACGCTAGCGTCAAATTAATCAGTCGATCGGCAAATACAAAAGCAAGATTGAGTGACGCTAGCGTCACTTATATCAGTCCTAAAAAAATATGCATTTAGATTGAGACACACAAATACATATTACATTGAAGTTTTGAATTCACCAAAGTGTATAAGGAGCTCGAAATGTCTTTAAATTCAAAGAGTACCAAGTCTATATTGAAATCGACATACGGGACCACATACACCTTGATTTAAATCTTAATTCCTCAATGTATAGTCCGGTACCTTGTGGAAATCCTTCTTCTATTTTCATGTAGCTGGATTTCATATATATTCACCCGTTTTCACGTGATTTTTACTAACTTGTTCCAGAAAGCCTGAACTATACACTTTAAGTGTCTTGCTAGCCTGTATATGCATGACCTGACATGAATGTGACTTATGTGCCTTTGTGCTCCCTGTTCCGCCTGTTTAGGTGTTACACACCTACCTGTATATATATATATATGTATATGTCATGATTTCTTGTTTGTAACCTATAAGTCAGCACCACTAAGTTTGGATAACCTTGTCGGTTTGTTCCACCGACTTGGCGTCCCCATCTTGTTCCTGCCAGCTGCAGTCTGTATCCTGCCTGTCCCGTTGCCCGGTTCCGCGGCCGTGGTCTTCTCTAGCTACATGTATAAATATATTTTGTTTATTCTCGTCACCACGAGTGTCTGAGACCAACGCCTCTAGCGTGCTCTCATCACATTAGTGATGGAGGATTTAGCTCAGTGTAGTTGCCATCTTGCCAGTTTCCTGTTTCCTTGCTACCTTTCATGTTTTATATTGCATATATGCTTTCTAAATATAATGCATTCTTTTTCAATGAAATTATTGTTTTAATAGGTTTCAGTGTTTTCCAAGGTACATTTAATTATTGTCATATTGCTATATCTTTTCACCCACCCGCCAGACCGTCGTGTCTAACCCACTACTTTTGGTACTCAGGTCAAGATGCCCCCTTCCTTTAGGAGGAGCCAGAGGAGGCGGCCGAAGAGCCGCAACGTTTAGGCGAATGGGAAGCTGATGATGTCATGTAGACATCGAATTAGAATATGAGATGCGAAACACTTTTTGGGGATTACAACTGACACATTCTTTTGGTTGTACTGGCCTTTGTTGGCCTTTATTTTTGGAGAGTGATTAGGTAACTGATCTTTTGTATAAACATTGAACTTTTCTTTTGGGAAAATGTTATAATGATCATTGGTCACTCTGAAATCAAGTTATATAGATATGTTATTAATCATGTGATTTTGAAAATGAATTACGATTTGATTTACTAGACGCTTCCACACTTAAACAAAAATGTTTTATGTTGTTGTGATATCCTCACTGCGGACACCTGTGGAAAAATAAATAAATGTGTACATCTTATCACCACACTTTGACATTACATCACATCACTCAATTAGTCCAGATCCCGGATTAGGCAGTGGACCCTGTCCGGGGTTGCGACAGTATGATTGTAAGAATGCCCCTTTTGGTAAAGGTTGAAAAGATTTGATCCAATTTAGGTCTTTCCATAACCTCTCAAAGGCTCGTGTCCTAAGGTTTATTAACTTGTGCAATGCAAGTTTGTTCACTTGTGTGGGGTAAAGAAGAGACCCAAATTAAACTGAAGCCTATGTTTCCAAAAATATGAATTGAAATGCAAACGGAGTGATGATAGCGTCACCAATGTCAGGCATAAATTCGATACAAAATGTCATTTGAATGACGCTACCGTCAAGGAAATCAGGCAAAAATTCAAAACAGAAGCTAATTTATGTGACACTAGAGTCACTGTTGTCAGAGTTATTTTAGCACAGAAGATGGTTAAATTGACGCTAGCGTCAAATTAATCAGTCGATCTTCAAATACATAAGCAAGATTGAGTGACGCTAGCTAGCGCCACTTATATCAGTCCTAAAAAAATATGCATTTAGATTGAGACACACAAATACATATTACATTGAAGTTTTGAATTCACCAAATTGTATAAGGAGCCCGAAATGTTTTTAAATTCAAAGAGTACCAAATCTATATTGAAATCGACATATGGGACCTTATACACCTTAATTTAAATCCTAATTCCTCAATGTATAGTCCAGTATCTTGTGGAAATCCTTCTTGTATTTTCATGTACTTGGATTTCATATATATTCGCCCGTTTTCATGTGATTTTTACTAACTTGTTCAAGAAAGCCTGAACTATACACTTTAAGTGTCTTGCCAGCCTGTATATGCATGAACTGACATGAATGTGACTTATGTGCCTATGTGCACTCCGTTCCGCCTGTTTAGGTGTTACACACCTACCTGTATATATATATATATAAGTATATGTCATGATTTCTTGTTTGTAACCTATAAGTCTGTGAGAACCCGACCCCTAATCTCTTGGATTAGTGTTGTTTTATTTGTGGATTAGTTTCTTTTAGAGGGATCAGTATTTTTTGGGTTGAGTTTGTGTCACGCCCCCGAACCGAAACCTCGGGGGCGGGAGATGGGATTAAGGAATAATTGTATTTTACTTCTCCCAAGATCCGCGTGTGTGAAGACAACACATTCTGAATATTTTGCGGAAGCATTTGTGGCGTTGCGACCCGAAGTCCGTGGCCATCGGATTCCGCGTCGCACTCAACCTTTAGCCCATAGCTATTATATCAAGGATCATATCAGACTGGAGTAACCATCACAATAAATTACAGAGCTGACAGTAACAGGACATTACATTCCCAAATCTATTCAAGTTACAATTATCAATGTACATTAATTAAGAATCCCAAGAAAAAGGCTAACAAAAGCCATACAACAAGAAGCTATAAACCACTACCCAAATGTGACGTAGCTCCGATGTCAAGCTCAATGTCTACATGACATAGCCGACAAACTAACCTGTAAAGCATGGCTCTACAGCCAACAAAAGCACTCAACTCGGGGCGAAGAAATCTGAACCTGAGTACCAAAAGTAGTGGGTCAGACACGACGGTCTGGCAGGTGGATGAAAAGAACACAATATAGCGAATAATAATACAAATGATAAATCATGCTATTTGCTCAAAATGCTGCATATAATTAAACGGGTGCAAAAGTCGGGAATCTCGGGGAAAACCTGTATTCCTTTCAAGCATGGGTAAAACATGAATGTCTAATAAAACATGTGTTCGTTTGCATCATCTATAATCATAGATATTTGACAATCGGGTGTTCGTCTAAAACATGTATAAATATAGTGGTTTGACAAAACAAACGTTCATTTGAAACTTAAGTAAAAACACAAGTATACAACAAATCGGGTATCCATAGCAGTCTGGCAAAACCAAAGTCCATTTGAAAGATATGTGAAAATACAGATATTTAATAAAACTGGGTGTTCATTTAAAACATATCTCAAAGCATAGATATTTAACAAATCGGGTATCATTTAAAAACAAGTATAAACATAGATAATCTGGCAACCAAATGTCCTTTAAAGCAAGCTCGGATATTTAACAATTCGGGTATTCCTTTAAAACATGTGTAATCACATAATTCTAGTAAAACCATCGATCGTTTGAAACATATGTAAAAGCATGGGTATTCGCCCAACCGGCATCCATTTAAAACATGTGCGGGTACAAAGAACAGAAAACAATATAATAATAACTGGATTTACATTGGAGAATATTAGCACTTGTTTAAATAACAACTTTCATAAAGGAAATGAATCATTTATCGGAAAGCAAGTAAACGATATAAAACATGTCGGGTATCCAAGGAATCGGGAACTGGCAAGATGGCAATCACAAGAAGCTAAGTCCTCTATCACCGAAGTGACAAGAGCGGGACGTTGGTCTCAGTCACACAAGGTGAGGAGACTCAACGTAAATCATATATACAATATAAATATACGGGAACGGGACCACGGTAGCGAACCGGGTATCGGGACGGGACCACGGTAATAACCGGGTATCGGGATCCAAACTGCAGCTGGCGGGACGGGAGAGGGATTTCCAAGTCGGTGGATCAAACCGACAAGGTATCCAAGCTTAGTGATGCCGACTCATAGGTCAAATAACAAATCGGGACATATGCAAGTAATTCGAGTACAGTAAATAAACGGGTAAAACGGGGGTGCTCAAGGGCACATTGTCACTTCATATCGGGCAACACATCTCGGGATCAATAACTGTTACTAATGTAACTTCAATGCTCTCGGGAAAACAAGTCATGTAATGCAAATCTCGGGAAAAGAGGTGAAACCATGAACTATAACAATTTCGGGTAAAATATTACTTTCAAGATCTATTTAAGTGCATAGGGGTCCCGTACGTCGGGTATGGTCATTACTTGGTACTCCTTGAGTTTGAAGACATTCCGGCCTCCTTATGCACTTTTACACTTTTCAAAACTTCGAATGACATCCTTGTGATATGGTTTCTTTCTCGAATGGCCTCATACAATGCCTAGTGAATCTCCTTTGATCGACAAAGCTCAACGCTCGAACGAACCGGAGAGTTCGTTCGAGCGGGGAGCTTTTCGAAATCTGGGGAATTTCGGTTACCTGGCGGTTAGCTGGCGGTTAGCCGCCGCTGGGGCAGGCGGCTAGCCGCTGGCTGACCGCGGCTGGGCTGCAGAAATGCAGCTTACTGGAAAGCTGACCGCCAAGTGCGGTTAGCTGGCGGTTAGCCGCCGATGTGTTCGGCGGTTAGCCGCTGGCCAATCGTGGAGCTGACTGAGTTTTGAGGAGAAGAAGTGTGCTCTCTGGAAAAGCCACCGTGACATTTCGGCTAGCTGGCGGTTAGCCGCCAGTCACCAGGCGGCTAGCCGCAAGGTGACCGCAGGCTGACCGCCAGGTGCGGGAATACCCACTGTAATCAGATTTTTAGCCATTTCTCCTCCTTAAAACCATTCTCCCCACTTTTACTGAGTCCCTACAAGAAAATTGAGCTAAGAGCTCCTCCAATGCATCCATCTACACTTCTCCATTACTCCATCATGTGTTCATTCCATCACTTCTTCCATCAATATCAAATCCAATGCAATTAAAGAAAGAAGGAAACCATTTCACAAGCATTCATATAGGATATAACCAAAGGACAATACATGCTAAACCAACATGTTTACAAAACATTAAATGACTTAGCCAACCACATTCCTCATGAAAACTCCAATGAAAAAGTAAAACTAAACATCTCCTTTCTTCTCACTTAAAACCGAACCAAAGGGGAGAATCCCCATTGTATACAAGGGTCCATTTGCCATAATCAAGGGGTAATTAAAAACCATTGATCCCATTTCCAAGACAATAGATTAGTTGGCCAAACTCCTTAAATGAGCTTCTATTTCAAATCCATACAAGCTAGTAGACATAAACATGGGTGGGAAACCAACCCCATTCATTTCAAGACCATGTGAGCAACTTTGACAATTTGGAAGCATATCTTTCCAAGAAATTAACAAGAGAGAAACAACCATTGATATGCAATTTCGAAATCAATATATATATATATATATATATGGCAAGAAGCACATGTGAAAACATGTATTTAATGATCAAGGACAAGTAATAAAATTTAGGATTTTTTCATAAAACTTTGATAACATTCAAACCATCCATTCATCCACTTGCCTTGGGTTCCAATCTAGCAAAACAAGCCTCTAATCACCTCTCAAGCTCAAGATCAACAATCTCTACAAAAACCCCCAAAACAAACCCTAAAATGGGTTAAACAATGAAATGACAATGAAACCTTTCAATAATCAAGGTGGAGCTTCTCTAAGGCTAGAAGAACACATATCTAGAAGATGAAGAAGAACACTTACTTGCAAGGTCCTCTAATGGAAATGGTAAGCTCAAGGAAAGTCTTGTAATGGTTGGTGAGCTCCACAAAAGCTATGGAAAGAAAGTCCTCAAGGAGATGAAGAAGATGGTGGCCTCCAATCTCTTCTTGGTGCAAGCTTGGAAGTGGATTGAGTGATGGGAAGCAAGAAGAAGAAGAGAGCACAAGGAACCCTAGGCTCAATAGTTGCTGATTTGTGCTGGAAATGAAGATGGGGAAGAAGGGAGGTGGGTTCTCTTATAGCAAGTGAGAAGGGGTCCCACAACTTAAAGAACTTGGGTGGCTGAAATCATCTAATTCGGGACCTCGGATGGATTCGACGAAGAAGGAAGAAATGATCGTCGAAATATCTAGTTTCCAAAAAGTATATGTTTCACGGATTTCAAGAATATCGAGTTTTGGGTACAGATTTGGTGTGAAAAGACTGTTTTGCCCTCAAGGCCAAGAAATCGGTTTTTGGGTTCTCAAATGGATACGAGATCAACATGAAAGTTGTAGGATTCCTCGAGATGAATGCAACGGGCCAAAAACACGATACGAAACCAATCGGGAAAATCTCACAAGAAAAACAAAGCCGAAAAGGGAACCCCCAAAGGGCCCCACAAGCTACCAAAGCACTCAAAAGCCCAAAACTAGAAGAAAACTCATTCTAGCTCACAAACTCAACCCAACAACTACTAATCCCACTAAAAGAACTAATCCACAAATAAAACAACACTAATCCAAGAGATTAGGGGTCGGGTTCTCACAGTTTGTGAGCTAGAATGGTTTTTCTTCTAGTTTTGGGCTTTTGAGTGCTTTGGTAGCTTGTGGGGCCCTTAATTTGGGGGTTCCCTTTTCGGCTTTGCATTTACTTATGAGATTTTCCCGATTTGTTTCGTATTGTGTTTTTGGCCCGTTGCATTCATCTTGAGGAATCCTACAACTTTCATGTTGATCCCGTATCCATTTGAGAACCCGAAACCCAATTTCTTGGCCTTGAGGGCAAAACAGTCATTGCACACCAAATCTGTACCCAAATCTCGATATTCTCGAAATCCGTGAAACATATACTTTTTGGAAACTAGAAATTTTGACGATCATTTCTTCCTTCTTCGTCGAATTCATCTGAGGTCCCGAAAGAGATGATTTCAGCCACCCAAGTTCTTTAAGTTGTGGGACCCAAACCTCACTTGCTTATAAGAGGAACCCATCTCCTTCATTCATTTCACTCTTCCTTTTCCAGCAGAAACCAGCAACCTAGGGTTTCTCTTGTGTTTCTCTTCTTCTTCTTGCTTCTTCATCTCCAAGCCACACCAAGAGTTCATCAATCAAGAAATGGAGATCACCAACCTCTTCCTCATCTTGCAAGCTTTCCATTGATACCATTTGTGAAGAGAACCCTCCATCACAAGACTTCCTTTGAGCTTACCTTGTCCATTAGAGGACCTTGCAAGTAAGTGTTCTTCTTCATCTTCTAGATTTGTAATCTTCTAGCCTTAGAGAAGCTCCACCTTGATTATTGAAAGGTTTCCTTGTCATTTCATTGCTTAACCCATTTTAGGGTTTGTTTTGGGGGTTTTTGTAGAGATTGTGGATCTTGAGCTTGAGAGGTGATTAGGAGCTTGATTTGCTTGATTAGAGTCAAAGGCAAGTGGATGAATGGATGGTTTTAATGTTATCAAAGTTTTATGAGAAAACCCTAAGTTTATTTCTTGTTCTTGATCATTGGATACATGCTTGCACATATGCTCCTTGTCACTTATATATGGATTTCGAAATTTGCATATTAATGGTTGTTTCTATCTTGTTAATCTCTTGGAGAGGTATGCATTTCATTTGGTCAAGTTTGCTCATATGGTTTTATAAGGAATAGGATTGGTTTGGCCATCCATGGTTATGTTTATTAGTTACATTGACTTGAAGTTGATACTCATTTAATGAGTTTTGTTAAATCATCTATTGTGATGGAAATGTGATCAATAGACTTTGTTTATCCATAGATTTTTGGCTCAATTGGACCTTTGTATACATTGGAGATCCTTTCCTTTGGTTTGGTTTTTTGTTAAATGGGAAGAAAGAGGTGTTTAAAGTTAATTTTTCATTGGAGTTTTAATGAGGATTTTAAGTGAATATGGAATAAAAATGTTAGTGGTTTATGTGTTGGAAGGAAAGGAAGAGAAAGAGGACAGCTGAATTGGTCCGGAATCCATTTCTGGACCGTTCGCTCGAGCGACCATGACACTTCGCTCGAGCGACCTGTCCAGGAAAGGATTCGGGCATTTCCAGTAGCTTGGTCGCTCGAACGCATTTAAATAACCGCTCGACCAATGAGTTCGCTCGAGCGAACTCTTCGACTCGCTCGAGCGATGCGGTCTGCCCGGCATAGGCCACGTTGGGATAATGTTGAACTGTTTTAATGCACTGGGACAGAATTTCGGCTGAACGATCGGACCTTCGGTCCGATTGATCGGAGGACTCAGTTTGAGTCTAGTGAAATTTGATATTGTTTTTTTTTTTGGAACCTTTGGGCTTTCTATGAGTCCTAGGGGTATATACCTTAGTGTTAAGACTAATTATACCCTAATCTAAGGACTCTAAGACTAGGGAACTAAAAGAAAAGAATGGTGATGATCTAGACACTAATTCTTGGTTTTAGGTGGGACCCTGGCTACCCTTTTTGGACTGTGTGGACCATGTGTGAGAATGTCTTGAGCTGACACGCCTCACGGTTGGTTCGGTGGCATCGAAGTTCAATCCATTTCAATCTTGAACGGGATGGAACGACGCGATATCTTCTTTATATCTAAACACAAGTCTTTCCCTTGGTTAACGCGAATTCTATTCCTTTCGGTGACTGAATAGGTTGCTCGATGTTTCCGGATTAATGTCATGCCTAGGATGGACCGTTTATGATCTTGATTCTTTTCTATTGTAACATCTAGTACTACCCATAAGCTCATTTTAAGTTTGGAAAATCGAAAAGTGCATAAGGAGCCCGGAATGTCTTCAAACTCAAGGAGTACCAAGTAATTATTATAATCGACATACGGGACCCCTATTCACTTAAATAGATCTTGAAATTAAAACTTTTACCCGAAATGGTTATAGTTCATTGTTTCACCTCATTTCCCGAGATTTGCATTACATGACTTGTTTTCCCGAAAGCATTGAAATTACTCTGGTAACAGTTATTGTCCCGAAGTGCATTGCACCACATGATATGTCTGTGTGCCCTTGAGCACCCCCGTCTTGCCCGTTTGATTATGTATTTGTACTTGGTTTACTTGCATGTGTCTCGATTGTATTTGACCTATGAGTCGGCACCACTAAGCTTGGATAACCCTGTTGGTCTGATCCACCGACTTGGAGATCCCCCTCTTGTCCCGCCAGCTGCAGCTTGGATCCCGCTACCCGGTTATTACCGTGGTCTTGTCCCGATACCGCAGATTGCTACTGTGGTCCCCGATGCCCGGCTCGCTACCGTGGTCATGTATAGTATATGTATATGCATTCATGAGATCCACTGTTTCTCCTCACCTCGAGTGACTGAGATCAGTGCCTAGTATATGTATATGTATTTATATGAGATCCCCTGTTTCTCCTCACCTCGAGTGACTGAGATCAGGGCCTAGTTATTGCTCTATCGCTTTAGTGATAGAGGACTTAGCTTCGTGTGATTGCCATCTTGCCAGTTCCCGATTCCTTGGATACCCGACATGTTTTATATTGCTTACTTGTTTTCCGATAAATGATTCGTTCCTTTATGAAAGTTGTTATTTAAACAAGTGTTCATATTCTCCAATGTAAATTCAGTTATTATTATATTGTTTTCTGTTCTTTGTACACGCACATGTTTTAAATGAATGCCGGTTGGGTGGATGCCCATGCTTTTACATATGTTTCACACGATCGATGGTTTTACTAGATTTATGTGATTACACATGTTTTAAATGATTACCCGAATTGTTAAATATCCGTGCTTTGTTTTAAATGACATTTGGTTTGTGAGATTCCTATGTTTATACCTGTTTTAAATGATTACCCGATTGTTAAATATCCATGCTTTGAAATATGTTTCAAATGACACTTGTTTGCCAGATCCCTACGTTTATACCTGTTTTAAACGATATCCGGTTTGTTAAATATCCATGCGTTGAAATATGTTTAAATGAACACTAGTTTTGTCAGATTTCTTTGGTTACACCTGTTTAAATGAACACCCGATTTGTTAAATATCCGTATTTCTACATAGGGTTCAAATGGACATTGGTTTTGCTAGACTGCTATGAATACCTGGTTTGTTGTATACTTATGTTTCTACTTAAGTTTCAAATGAACGTTGTTTTGCCATACCGCTATATTTATACATGTTTTAGACGAACACCCGATTGTCAAATATCTATGATTATAGATGATGTAAACGAACACATGTTTTATTAGATATTCATGTTTTACCCATGCTTGAAATGAATACAGGTTTTCCCCGAGATTCCCGACTTTTGCACCCGTTTAATTATATGCAGCATTTGATCGAGTATCATGATTTATCTTATGTTTTATTCTTCAGTATATTTGTTATCTTTTCATCCACCTGCCAGTCCGTCGTGTCTGACCCACTACTTTTGGTACTCAGGTTCAGATTTCTTCGCCCCCGAGTTGAGTGTTTTTGTTGGCTGTGGAGCCATGCCTTGCAGGTTGGTTTGTCGGCTATGTCATGTAGACATTGAGCTTGACATCGGAGCTACGTCACATTTGGGTAGTAGTTTATAGCTTATTGTTGTATGGCTTTTATTAGCCTTTTTCTTGGAATTCTTAATTAATGTACATTGATAATTGTAACTTGAACATATTTGGGAATGTAATATCCTGTTACTGTCAGCTCTGTAATTTATTGTGATGGTTTACTCCAGTCTGATATGATTCTTGATATAATAGCTATGTGCTAAAGGTTGACTGCGACGCGGAATCCGATGGCCACGGACTTCGGGTCGCAACGCCACAAATGCTTCCGTAAAATATTCAGAATGTGTTGGGATGTGTTGTCTTCACACACGCAGATCTTGGGAGAAAAATATATTGATGCTTAATCCCCATTCCCGCCCCTGAGGTTTCGGTTCGGGGGCGTGACAAAGTCGGTACCACTAAGCTGGACAACCTTGTCGGTTTGATCCACCGACTTGGCGTCCCCATCTTGTTCCTGCAAGCTGCAAGTTGTATCTTGCCTATCCCGTTACTCGGTTCTGCGGCCGTCGTCTTTTCTAGCTACTTGTATTTATATATTTAGTTGGTTCTCATCACCTCGAGTGTCCGAGACCAATGCCTCTAGCGTGCTCTCATCACATTAGTGATGGAGGAATTAACTCAGTGTGGTTGCCATCTTGCCAGTTTCCTCTTTCCTTGGTACCTTTTATGATTTATAAGGCATATATGCTTTCTAAATATAATGCATTCTTTTTCAATGAAATTATTGTTTTAATAGGTTTCAGTGTTTTCCAAGGTACATTTAATTATTGTCATATTGCTATATGTTTTCACCCACCCGCCAGACCGTCATGTCTAACCCACTACTTTTGGTACTCAGGTCCAGATGCCCCCTTCCTTTAGGAGGAGCCAGAGGAGGCGGTCGGAGAGCCGCAATGTTTAGGCGAATGGCAAGCTAATGATGTCATGTAGACATCGAGTCAGACTATGAGATACGAAACACTTTTTGGGGATTACGACTGACACATTCTTTTGGTTGTACTGGCCTTAGTTGGCCTTTATTTTTGGAGAGGGATTAAGTAACTGATCTTTTGTATGAACATTTAACTTTACTTTTTGGAAAATGTTACAATGATCATTGCTCACTCTGAAATCAAGTTATATAGATATGTTATTAATTTTGTGATTTTGAAAATGAATTATGATTTGATTTGCTACACGCTTCCGCACTAAAACAAAAGTGTTTTATGTTGTTGTGATATCCTCACCGCGGACACCTGTGGGAAATTAAATAAATGTGTGCATCTTATCACCACAGTTTGACATTACATCACATCACTTCCTTTGTCTCGATCCCGGATTAGGCCGTGGACCCGGTCCGGGGTTGCGATAGTATGATTGTAAGAATGCCCCTTTTGGTAAAGGTTGAAAAGATTTGATCCAATTTAGGTCTTTCTATAACCTCTCAAAGGCTCGTGTCCTAAGGTTTATTAACTTGTGCAATGCAAGTTTGTTCACTTGTGTGGGGTAAAGATGTTGGAAAATAGGTGGGCCATTCAGATAGGTTTCAAAAACTTTAGACCCACTTGATATAGGGATCAACTATCTGGAAGGCAACAAACCCAATACAGGATGCGATCCCTCAAACTCATAAACCATGTACAGCAGTATATCCTATCTAGAAGATAGAAAACAACTCTTAAACAAGCAACCACTAAATCCACAACGTACAAGGATGTAGATTATACCTTTGGAGCTTAGTTGTGCTCTAATGGAGAATTTGAGTTCTTTCTTTGATGATGAACACCTTCACTAATCAAAACAGAATCTCCAACACCTTTTGATCTTCCACGCTATGACCCGTATCAGATTCTCTTTTCTCAAGAAGATGGTGGAATCTCCAAGAGAAAAACCCTAGAGGAAACTAGAAGAGGGAAGAGATGTGCAACAACTTGCACAAGAGAGGAAGAGAGATGTTGGGCGTGAATCCCTAGGTGGGATTGTGCATTAGGACGTCCAAGGCACTCCTCTCCTCTTTTTATAGCATTCAAGCCACCTCCTCTTACTAATTGAAATAGAAGTCTTACTTCCACTACAATTAGTTGCTTACTAAATCACAATTAGAAGTCTTACTTCAAATATGATTAGTAACTTCCTCTTTTACTAATTAAAATAGAAGTCTCACTTTCATTAATAATTAGTAACTTACTATTACCACTATTAGAAGTCTAACTTCAAATAGAAATAGTAACTTTCTATTTCCTTTTAGAGTTCTGCTATAATTAGTATCTTTCTAATATCTTGGGCTAGCGTGAGGACCACTGGGGATTCCTTAGAAAGCTGGCTCCAACTGGGACACTCGACCCCACATCTCATGTGCAATCTGGGCCCACACTTAATTACAAATAACTCCACTATATAAATGCAATTGAACTCCAGTCTTAGGAATATATTACATTGAAGACCCTAAACTTCCTCAGTACGACAAGTAAGCCCCTCTATCTATATCCATGGATCAATTGGACTTGTCCACCAAATTAGATCCATATCTTATTATCCTTGAGCCGCAATTAATTATAGTGATCATTTGGTACCGATCCAATTAACTCTTAATTGGAATGGGTGCGCACTTACCAATGATAAATCCATTAATTGGCAGAAGTGGATATTAAAGATAGATTCCATCTTGAACATTTATTGTTCCTACAGCTCTACTACCACGTACCCAAATCACCGAGTTGTTGACCTACAATTGGCCTCACTCATTGGTGACCCAAACCAAATGAATAAATAGAAACTTGAGTTCATTAATGTCTCAGGATTATGAGCCTATTGCTAGGGAATTATGAGAGCAAACCTTAAAGTAAAGACAGTGTATATAAGGTGCTTCTCATGGTCCTTCAATACATCCAATGTACCAGAACAATGATTTAGAATCTTACATTCCGATGATCGAGACAAATCACACTATCTAATAGTGATCAAAGTGTTGTAACCTTGTCAGATGAGATGCCTAATCTCATCACTGGTTGTGAAGATATTTAAGTATAAGATTTGCAATACATGTCTTCTGTATGTGGATCTCATCCATGAACATGTATTGCATCTAGTATACCTATGGACTCCGGTTGTTCTCATGAACCATTATGTCATTCGTATTAGTTATGTGCAAACAAGTAATAAAACGCCATTCATCTTATGAAAGGAAAGCAATAATATATATTGATAAATAAAGAAATTAATCAATTTATTTATCATATACTGGTATTGAGACAATAAAACTAACAGTCTCCCACTTGGGCTCAATGCCAGTCAGGGTTGCATCTCATGCACATCCCATCTACTTACTGCCCAAAGACTTTGGTACTCAAAAGGCTTAGTAAAGGGATCTCCCAGATTGTCTGCAGAGTCTATCTAGGTGATAGCAGTATCACCTCTCTGACCAATCTCTCTGACCATTTGTTATAACCTCTGTACATGCTTTTGGCTCCTGGGTTCTTTGGACTTATCGACTACCCTATTGTTATCACAGTAAACTGTGAGCGACTGTCCTGCCAAAAGCACCACTCCAAGTTCCATAAGGAATCTACTTAGCCAATCTGCTTCTTTGGTTGTTTCTCAAGCAGCTATAGCATAAACACATACACAGAAGTTGATTTATTGGAATCCTTATCTGACTAGAAGTCAATATCTATGTAACCTACTCATTACTGTCGTAAATCAACATTTGATATTTAGTCCTTCTCAAGGATTTGAGAACACATCTTACAGCAGTCCAATGGTTAAGACCTGGGTTAGACTGATATTTGCAGACTAAGCCCAATGCATGGCAGATATCCGGTATAGTATATAGCATAGCATACATGAGGCTACCAACACCCGAAGTGTATGGTATCGACCTCATCTGCTCCTTTTCCTCAGGTGTCTTCGGACACTGATCCTTGGAAAGGTGCACTCCATGCCTGAAAGGTGTAATACCCTTCTTGGAGTCTTGCATAGCAAACCGTACCAGTACCTTATCTATGTATGCATATTGGGATAAGCCTATCCTCTTATTTATCCGGTCTCAATGGAGTTTGATCCCTAGGATGCGACTGGCTTCTCCCAAGTCCTTCATATCAAAAGTCTTAGCCAACTAAGCCTTTTACTGTTGACAACATCCATATACCACTCTCTAGGAGAAGGATGTCATTGACTAGAAAAATTACCCTGCCTCCTTTACTTTTCATGTACACTCATGACTCATCCGGATTTTTGACAAAATCAACTGACTTGATTTCTTAGTCAAAACGAATGTTCTAGGTTCGGGATGCCTGCTTCAGTCCATGAATGGACTTCTGCAGCTTGTAAACTCTTTGCTTTTGGTTACTCGCTATAAAACCGTCTGGCTGCATCATATAAATGTCTTCCTCAAGATGGCCGTTCAGAAACGCCATCTTGACATCCATTTGCCAAATCTCGTAATCGAGATGAGCCGCTATGGTTAAGAGTATCCAGATGACTTGAGCATGGCTACCGGCGAGAAGGTTTCCTCATAATCGATATCTTCTTTCTGAGTATATCCTTTCGCAACAAGCCTGACCTTTAAAGGTCTCAACTCTTCCATCTGGTCCTCTGTTTCTCTTGTAGACCCACTTGCACCCAATAGGTTAGATATTGGCAGGCAAGTCCACAAGTGTCCAAACCTGATTAGAGTACATAGACTCCATCTCAGCTTTCATAGCATCTTGCCAATGTCCCGAATTTTTTTAATTAATTGCTTCATCATAGTTACAGGGATCTTGTTCCGATTCTTCCGGGACTGCCTCTTAAGACTCTCCCAAGAACGTGAACCTGTTAGGGGGTCTGACAATCCTCCCACTACGATGAGGCACTATTGTAACTACTGGGTCCGGTAAGGGCGCTTCTTCTTTAGGTTCGGTCATACTAGGATTTGGAATTGTTTGCTCTTGAATTTCTTCCAAGATCACCTTTTTCGAAAGGTTTCCGGTCTATCATATAATCTTCCTCCAGAAAAACCGCATTAGTGCTCACAATCACTTTCTGCTCTCTGGGATTATAGAATAACCAACCTTTAGTTCATTTAGGATATCCTACAAACGTGCATACTTCCGACTTCGCCTCCAACTGATCTGTCTTAACCTTTAGCACATGTGTAGGACAACCCCAAATGTGTAAATGTTGTAGACTAGGCTTTCGCCCGGACCACAACTCCCGGGGAGTCTTAGGTATAGACTTAGATGGTACAAGGTTTAGTATGTACATCGCAGTATCCAAGGCGTATCCCTAAAAGGATATAGGTAATCCTGAGAAACTCAGTATAGACCTAATCATATCTAAAAGAGTCTGGTTCCTTCTTTCTACTACTCCATTCTATTGAGGCATACTAGGAGCAGACAACTGGGATAAAATCTCATTTTCTGATAAGTATCCCATAAAATCAGGGAAGAGATATCCTCCTCTGGCCCTGACATTAATGGGTCCACACACATTAGTATACACTAATTCCAACAAATCTTTGGCCCTATTGCCCTTTGATGAAAAGGGCCATTTTGGTCATTTTACCTTCCAGACAGGACTCACAGACAGGCATTGGTTCTACAACCAATGAAGGAAAGATACCATCTTTCACTAGCCTGTCAATCATGTTTAGGTTTATATGACCTAGCCTCAAGTGCCAAAGTTTTGTTGGATCAGATGAAGGTGATTTCCTCTTTAATGATGGTCCATTAGTTGTTTCAGTATCATGTATCCCATACATTGTGGGATTAACAAATAAATTCCATTCATTACCTTGTCAGAATACATAAAAATACCATATCTCTTTATGACGATTTCAGTACCAAGAGTAATAGAATAACTCTTATTCACCATACTAGAAACTGAAATTTAATTCCGCCGTAAAGACGGTACATATAACGTGTCTGACAAAACCAATTTATCATTTGAAAAACATAATGTAATAACTCCCACTGAAACAGCCTCTACCTTAGCATCAGATCCTAGGTTGACAATGATTTTTCCATCACTAAACCTCCTGGTTTCCCTGAACCCCTGCAACGAATTACATATGTGATCAGTTGCCCTGGAGTCCATACACCAAGATTCTGAAGTACCAGTTGTAAAACTAACTTCAGAAATAAGTGACTCAATCATACCTGAGGTCTTCTTCTTAGACAGATATTCTGGACAATTCCTTTTCCAATGTCCTGTCTTACCACAATGGAAACACTTTCATTTTACTCCCATACCCTTAGCCTTGGTCATACTACAAGTAGAACCATTCTCCACCTTAGGACTCTTGATGACTAATTTCTTCTTGTTATCTCGGTCTTTGCCTTTCGGCTTGGTCCTAGCAAATGACTTTTCTGTCATGAGGGAATTTTGCTCTTTCTTCATGATTTTCTCAGTCACTACCAGCTGGCGAGACAGCTCAGCTATGGTCATTTCCAATTTATTATAATTGATCTTGAAATGATTGAAAGAATCCGGTAGTGACTGAAGGATCATGTCGATCTGCGATTCTTTATCAATCGTAATACCCAGTACATCTAACTCATTTAGTGCGAGACTCATTTTCAAAAAATATTTTTGTACTGGGGTTCCCTCGGTCATCTTAGTGTTTATCAACACCTTCATAGCAGCTTGCCTAGCAGGTCTAACCTGGTCCGTAAACATCTCCTTTAAGTTTGATTTAATATCGTATGCTGACTTATAGGATTGATGTTGGTGTTGTAAAACACTAGACATGGATGCCTGTATAAAACATCTGGCTACCTCATTGTCTTTTGTCCATTCGGTGTAAAGGTCCTTTTCATACTGAGGTGCATGAAGCTCAGGCTCAGGAAGGGGGGGGGGGGTATGGTAAGGACATATCTGCATCCTGAAGCTGTCAGGATAATATCCAGGGTCCTTTTCCAGTCTATAAAGTTGGATTCCATCAACTTATTCTGGTTGAGGATGGTCGCAAGTGGATTGAAAATATTTGAATTCATGTTTGAAAAAACTGTAGTACATAACCATACATTCAATTAATGAATTTAAATGACATTAGGGTTTAGTCTTCTACCAAATGTATGTGGAATCCTCATAACCACTAAATTCATAATACATCAAAATCCTAATCTCCGGGGTATACCTCCTTGGGGAGTGCGAATACCACCTAGATTGGTGCGGATGAAAGTTGGTCAAAATTAGGATTAAGACTAACTTTCCATGATCCCCTTCATTCATTATTATCTAGGTATCTCATACCAAATAATGAATGACTCCCGATTAGCTTCGGTTTCTAAAATAAATGAGGCAAATCCTTGGGGATACTACATCATTATTTTAGTTAAGTGTGACTCACCAACTAGCATTGCATGACAACCATTGCGAGGAGCTCCTCCTTAGGGAGTGGGGGCCCGCCCCGTCTCACCAACACTATCCATAGGAAATACATATCTAGTAACCAGACAAGTAAAAGCCCACCGTGGGGAACGGTCATTCTCAAGATGGCGCGAGGCTAATACTTTCCTTACAGTGGACCTATGGTGGAAAACCATGGGGATTTAAAAATTTAAATGCCCCACTCCCACTTAATATTTTATAATTGAGGATTTCCTTGTAAGGTATTAGGGCCCACATATATATATATATATATATGATCATCAAATCATCTTATGATATGATCAAAGATTGGTTCCAAGTCAAGTTATTTTAAGGAAAGTCCAGTTGCTTAAATTAGTGTTACCAATGTGTCCATCTCATGGGTCATCAACACTAATTAGAACTCTTTCCAAAAATTAATTTGATTTGACCAATTTTAGTAACTTGCTATGTTTGGATCGGATTTGGAAACATTCTAAATTAAGCATTCATCCATAAATAGAAAGTGCTAAAATTAGAAACTAGTCCTCTCCTCCACATGGCCCAAGCGGAATAGACTTCTTGGACTTTTAGACTTTCCAAAACTTTGGGATTCCTCAAACTCTTTGGGCATCACCAAAAGGCTTTTGGTAATCTTCAAACTCTTTGATTAGGAATCCAACTTTACTTTCCTTCCTTGTCTCGGACATCGCCAGAATTTACAAATTTAGAAAAATTACATAAATTCCTATGCCTCAATTATGAGACTTACATGGTAATCTAAACATGGAAATAAAAGGGTTATAGAGAAATTCATCATGCCTTGCCCTTTCACGGGAAACCAAGGAAACCATGACGCCCTTTACATTTAGCCTTAAATAAACCAATAACCATAAAAAGGAAGCAAAAGACTTGTGGGCCATATGGAGAGGACATGATCATCTACAAGTTAGTATCTCATACAACAAAGCATCTCACAAAAGCAGGTTACCAAACCACAATGGAAAAACAAGATGCCAAAAGTAGCCACCCTTTTAATTCATGCACTTCGTAGAGGGGGTCTGGGGTTGTCCCCCGGCGGCCCCCGGACCAAGAAATCCGGATCAAATAATAATTGATCATGTGTTCCCGGTCGACCAACCAGAGGGCTCGGTCGACCGACCCTACAGGCACCCGGTCGACCGAGCACGAGGCCAAGTCGACCCGCCTGACGAAGGCAGAAAATTAGGTTTTTTTAATTCAAGTCCAAACACCTCCAAAACACTTTTGAAGGCTCGCAATGCCATCCTACCATCCTTCCGTCATAACTAAACCCTTTTGTGACTATCCAAACATGGATTTACTACATAAAGTAAACAAACCTAATCATAATTGATCCTTACATAGCCCTTGCTCTATCTTCTTCACATCTCATGCAAAGATTAGAACAAGTTTACAGATCTAACATGATTAGAGATGAGCTATGTCTCTGATACCAATTGTTGGAAAATAGGCGGGCTATTCAGATAGATTTCAAAAATTTTTGACCCACTTGATGCAGGGATCAACTATCTAAAAGGCAACAAACCCAATCCAGGATGCGATCCCTCAAACTCATAAACCATGTACAGCAATATATCCTATCCAGAACATAGAAAACAACACCTAAACATGCAACTACGAAATCCACAACATACAAGGATGTAGATTATACCTTTGGAGCTTAGTTATGCTCTAATGGCGAATTTGAGTTCTTTCTTTGATGATGAACACCTTCACTAATCAAATCAGAATCTCCAACACCTTTTGATCTTCCACGCTATGACCCATATCAGATTCTCTTTTCTCAAGAAGATGGTGGAATCTCCAAGAGAAAAACCCTAGAGGAAACTAGAAGAGGGAAGAGATGTGCAACAACTTGCACAAGAGAAGAAGAGAGATGTTGGGCGTGAATCCCTAGGTGGGATTGTGCATTAGGACGTCCAAGGCACTCTTCTCCTCTTTCTATAGGATTCAAGCCACCTCCTCTTACTAATTGAAATAGAAGTCTTACTTCCACTACAATTAGTTGCTTACTAAATCACAATTAGAAGTCTTACTTCAAATATGATTAGTAACTTCCTCTTTTACTAATTAAAATAGAAGTCTCACTTCCATTAATAATTAGTAACTTACTATTACTACTATTAGAAGTCTCACTTCAAATAGAAATAGTAACTTTCTATTTCCTTTTAGAGTTTTGCTATAATTAGTATCTTTCTAATATCTTGGGCTAGCGTGGGGTCCACTAGGGATTCCTTAGAAAGTTGACTTCAACTGGGACACGCGACCCCACATCTCATGTGTAATCCGGGCCCACAATTAATTACAAATAACTCCACTATATAAATGCAATTGAACTCCGGTCTTAGGAATATATTACATTGAAGACCCTAAACTTCCTCAGTACCACAAGTAGGCCCCTCCATCTATATCCTTGGATCAATTGGACCTGTCCACCAAATTAGATCCATATCTTATTATCCTTGAGCCCCAATTAATTATAGTGATCATTTGGTACCGATCCAATTAACTCTTAATTGGAATGGGTGCGCACTTACCAATGATAAATCCATTAATTGGCACAGGGGGATATTAAAGATAGATTCCATCTCGAACATTGAATGTTCCCACAACTCTACAACCACGTACCCAAATCACCGAGGTGTTGGCCTACAATTGGCCTCACTCATTGGTGACTCAAAGTAAATGAATAGATAGAAACTTGAGTTCATTAATGTCTCAGGATTATGAGGCTATTGCTAGGGAATTATGATAGCAAACCTTAAAGTAAAGACAGTGTTTATAAGGTGCTTCTCATGGTCCTTCAATACATCTAATGTACCAACACCATAATCCAGAATCTTACATTTCGATGATCGAGACAAATCACACTATCTCACAGTGATTAAAGTGTTGCAACCTTGTCAGATGAGATGCCCAATCTCATCACTGGTTGTGAAGATATTTAAGTATAAGATTTGCAATACATGTCTCATGTATGTGGATCTCATCCATACACATGTATTACATCTAGTATACTTGTGATCTCCGGTTCATCTCATGAACCATTATGTCATTCGTATTAGTTATGTGCAAACAAGTAATAAAACACCATTCATCTCATGAAAGGAAAGCAATAATATATATTGATAAATAAAGAAATTAATCAATTTATTTATCATATACTGGTATTGAGACCAAAAAAGTAACAAAAGAAGAGACTCAAATTAAACTGAAGCCTATGTTTCCAAAAAAAAAACTGAATTGAAATGTAAAGGGAGTGACGCTAGCGTCACTAATGTTAGGCATAAATTCGATACAAAATCTCATATGAGTGACGCTACCGTCAAGGAATCAGGCAAAAATTCAAAACAGAAGCTAATTTATGTGACACTAGAGTCACTGTTGTCAGAGTTATTTTAGCACAGAAGATGGTTAAATTGACGCTAACGTCAAATTAATCAGTCGATCTGCAAATACATAAGCAAGATTGAGTGACGCTAGCGTCACTTATATCAGTCCTAAAAAAATATGCATTTAGATTGAGACACACAAATACATATTACATTGAAGTTTTGAATTCACCAAAGTGTATAAGGAGCACGAAATGTCTTTAAATTCAAAGAGTACCAAGTCTATATTGAAATCGACATACGGGACCATATACACCTTGATTTAAATCTTAATTCCTCAATGTATAGTCCGGTATCTTGTGGAAATCCTTCTTCTATTTTCATGTAGCTGGATTTCATATATATTCGCCTGTTTTCATGTGATTTTTACTAACTTGTTCCAGAAAGCCTCAACTATACACTTTAAGTGTCTTGCTTGCCTCTATATGCATGACCTGACATGAATGTGACTTATGTGACTATGTGCACCCTGTTCCGCCTGTTTAGGTGTTACACACCTACCTGTATATATATGTATATGTCATGATTTCTTGTTTGTAACCTATAAGTCGGCACCACTAAGCTTGGACAACCTTGTCGGTTTGATCCACCGACTTGGCGTCCCCATCTTGTTCCTGCCAGCCGCAGTCTGTATCCTGACTTTCCCGTTACCCGGTTCCACGGCCGTGGTCTTGTGTAGCTACATGTATTTATATATTTAGTTGGTTCTCGTCACCTCGAGTGTCCGAGACCAATGCCTCTAGCGTGCTCTCATCACATTAGTGATGGAGGAATTTGCTCAGTGTGGTTGCCATCTTGCCAGTTTCCTCTTTCCTTGGTACCTTTCATGTTTTATATTGCATATATGCTTTCTAAATATAATGCATTCTTTTTCAATGAAATTATTGTTTTAATAGGTTTCAGTGTTTTCCAAGGTACATTTAATTATTGTCATATTGCTATATCTTTTCACCCACCCGCCAGACCGCCGTGTCTAACCCACTACTTTTGGTACTCAGGTCAAGATGCCCCCTTCCTTTAGGAGGAGCCGGAGGAGGCGGTCGGAGAGCCGCAGCGTTTAGGCGAATGGCAAGATGATGATGTCATGTAGACATCGAGTCAGACTATGAGATACGAAACACTTTTTGGGGAATACGACTGACACATTCTTTTGGTTGTACTGGCCTTTGTTGGCCTTTATTTTTGGAGAGGGATTAAGTAACTGATCTTTTGTATGAACATTTAACTTTACTTTTGGGAAAATGTTACAATGATCATTGCTCACTCTGAAATCAAGTTATATAGATATGTTATTAATTATGTGATTTTGAAAATGAATTATGATTTGATTTGCTACACGCTTCCGCACTTAAACAAAAATGTATTATGTTGTTGTGATATCCTCACCGTGGACACCTGTGGGAAATTAAATAAATGTGTGCATCTTATCACCACACTTTGACATTACATCACATCACTCACTTAGTCCCGATCCCGGATTAGGCCGTGGACCCGGTCCGGGGTTGCGACAGTATGATTGTAAGAATGCCCCTTTTGGTAAAGGTGGAAAAGATTTGATCCAATTTAGATATTTCCATAACCTCTCAAAGGCTCGTGTCCTAAGGTTTATTAACTTGTGCAATGCAAGTTTGTTCACTTGTGTGGGGTAAAGAAGAGACTCAAGTTAAACTGAAGCCTATGTTTCCAAAAAAAATAAATGAATTGAAATGCAAAGGGAGTGACGCTAGCGTCACTGATGTTAGGCAAAAATTCGATACAAAATCTCATATGAGTGACGCTACCGTCAAGGAAATCAGGCAAAAATTCAAAATAGAAGCTAATTTATGTGACACTAGAGTCACTATTGTCAGAGTTATTTTAGCACAGAAGATGGTTAAATTGACGCTAGCGTCAAATTAATCAGTCGATCTGCAAATACATAAACAAGATTGAGTGACGCTAGCGTCACTTATATCAGTCCTAAAAAAAATTTGTATTTAGATTGAGACACACAAATACATATTACATTGTAAGCTGGATAGCTTGAGACCCATACATAGGGCATTTCAATCACTTTCCCAGCAGAAAACATTCGCATTCACACCAAAAAAAAAAAAACATTCGCAATCTCACAAAAAAGAAGATGCCTTCTCATTATTGCAAAACAAAAAAAAGAACCATCTTCTGATGTTTCCATTTATATACAACAGATGGCCTCTCCATTCTAATGTTTCCATTTACATACAACAAATGTTCCCTCTGTAGCAAATAAAAAGATTCCCATCTTTTGCACTCATTGAGACAATGGATCAATTGGGAGACAATTACTGTTCATCTCCCAACTTCTACCAAAGATGTCTACAATGATCTTGCTTCGATAATAGGATATGTCTATAGGTGTGAAGTCAATCAGATTACAGGCTGCAAGATGTTCTACATATGCAAGCGCAAAGACCACACAATAATTTACATTATCTTGATATGGTATCTTTGTCTTCATAAGTAGTGACCACACACCAGTGTCATACCATCCATAATTTGAATATTGATTGCCGATGAAGTCAATCTGTTCATAAAAGACGGAAGGGGATTAGAAAAAAGTCTAGCAAATAGTAATTTTATCTTGAAGGCACACACGAGGTCCAAAAAAAGTTTAGTGGACTTACAAATTCTTTAGCCACATTAATAGTAGTCCCGTCAGACTTCAAACTGTTGTAAAATTCACATCTTCTCTCCTCATTATATCCTACAAGCAGACTGAAGTGAATGCCACATTATGAATACCAACAACAACTTTTCCTTTGCTTCCCAGACCTTGGTCTCATCCCTGCCCCAATAGTTATCTAGTAAAGCCTTTGTGTTGTTAGATCGCCACTAACTCTGTTACAGTAAGAACAATATAATTAATGCAACACAACACATATGTACACATGCACTATTAGTATGATTAAGATTCCGACAATAAGAAATTATGATGAATAGTGGGTATCTACTTTTTACCCAAAAAAATGCAAAGAGATTTCTTATCAAGCCAGTAGAGTACTTACATAAATACTGGGATCGTAGAAATGTACACCGGGGTATCGGCCCTTCAGTACCCCAAACCACTAGTACATGATATTTATGTTGAACCAAGTGCCAGCATCAAGGGCCTTTTTCAATGCACCAGCTGAAACCATCGTGCAATATATGTCAAGCTCATCTTGCCTGCACAGATTATATAAACATGAAGTTAACATGTTGGTTTTAATGGTGGGAAGTTGCTACGGACTCATTTCTAAATCCAGTGAAGTTAAATGTGGTTTACTTTTCATTGTAGAATCTGAGGAAGCCTTCTGGCAGAGTCAACTCTCCCTCCGTGAGAGCATAAGCCGACCACACCAGCTGGTGGTCATAATCCTCGAAATAACGGGGGATCTTCCTCTCACGTTGCAACCTTTTTATCCTCCAAATCAATGTGTTGATGTCTGATTTGGGCGTTTGTAGCACTATTTGAACATCAGGGGGTTTATTAATCGGCGTTGTGAAGACTGTTAGATTGTGTGGTCTCAATCCATCAGTTGATGTAATAAATTGATTAATTTCTTTATTTATCAATAGAATCATGCTTTCCTTTCATGAGATGAATGGTGTTTTATTACTTAATGCACATAACCAATACATATGACATGATGGTTCATGAGATGAATCGGGTCCCATTAGTATGTTAGATGTGATATATGTATATGGATGAGATCCACATACAGGAGACATGTGTCATAAATCTTATACTTAAAAATCTCTTCACAACCAGTGATGAAACTGGGCATCTCATCTGATAAGGTTACAGTAGTTTGATCACTATGAGATAGTGTGATCTATCTCGATCATCAGAATATAAGATTCTAGATCATAGTACTGGTACATTGGATGTACTGAAGGACCATGAGAAGAACCTTATGAAATACTGTCTCAATTTAAGGACTACTCTCATAATTCCCTAGCAATAGGCTCTCAATCTTGAGACATTGATGAACTGAAGTTTCTTTCTATTCATTTGCTTTGAGTCACCAATAAGTGAAGCCAACTGTAGGTCAACACCTCGGTGTCTTGGGTACGTGGTAGTAGGATTGTGGGAACATCTAATGGTCAAGATGGAATCTATCTATATTATCCCCTTGTGCCAATTGATGGATTTATCATTAGTAAGTGCTCACCCATCTCGATTAAGAGTTAATTGGATGGTACTGATGATCACTGTGATTAATTGGGGCTCAAGGATAATAAGATGTGGATCTAAGATTGGATAGGACATATTTATTATAATTGATCCATGGATATTGATAGAGGGGCCTACTTGTGGTAATTGAGAAGTTTAGGGTCTTCATTATAATTTATTCCTAAGACTGGAGTTCCATTGCAATTATATAGTGGAGTTATTTGCAATTAAATGTGGGCCCGGATTTCACAGCTTTCTAAGAAATCCCTAGTGGTCACCACTCTAGCCCAAGTTATTAGAAAGTTTCTAATTCTATTTAAACTCTAATAGGAAAGAGAAAGTTACTATTTCTATTTGAAGTGAGACTTCTAATAGTGGTAATAGTAAGTTACTGGTCCCATTTGGTGTGAGAGTTCCAATAGTGATATAAGTAAAATTACTAATAGAAGTAAGACTTCTATTTAGAAAGAAGAGAGTTACTAATTATTAGAGAAGTGAGACTTCTATTTCAATTAGAAAGAGGAGGTGGCTTAGTGGCTATAAATAGATGAGGAAAGAGTGTTGGACGTCCCCTATGCTATTCCCATCTTTGGATTCACAACCAACACCTATTGTGCAAGAGTTGCACACTTTTCTCTCCCCCCCTCTTCTAGTTCTCTTCTAGTTTCTCTTCTGGTTTGCCCTAGACTTTCTAGTTGCTTTCTCTTGGAGATCCCGCCCATTTTCTTGAGAAAAGAGAATTTGATACGGGTCATAGCGTGGAAGACGATTGGGTCTTGGAGATCTTTACGTGATACGTGAAAGAGTTTCATCATCAAAGAAAGACATAACTTCTCCATTAGAGCACAACCGAACTCCAAAGGTATAATCTACTTCCTTGTATGTTGTAGATTTTATGGATGCTTGTTGGCTTCTTTTCTATCTTCTTGATAGGTTTATTTACTGATCATTGTCGCGACCCCGGACCGGGCCCTACCGAACCAGAGGTCATAATCCGGGATCGGGACTAATAATGTACCACATCGGTTTAATGCCATACGTTTATTTAATTTCCCACAACTGTCCGCGGTGAGGATATCACAACCATATATGAACATATCTTTTAAGTGCGGAAGCGTGTATCAAATCAAATATCCAAACCATCTCTAGTCATAAAGACAATAACGCAAGTATAAATACTGTATCAGAATGAGCAATGATCATTAGCATGTTTCCCAAAGGTAAGTTAAAGTTTATACAACAATCATTTAATTACATTCCCCAAAATTAAAGGCAAACAACGGCCAATATAAACAAAATACCAATCCCCAAAAGAATGGCTGAACGTTTTCCCAAAATGTTATCTCTCTCTAGTAATCCAATGTCTAAATGACATCATCAGCATGCCACTCGACTAGGCGTTGTGGTTCACCGACCGCATCCTCAAGCTCCACCTCGGGGTAGACAATATCCGGACCAAAGTACCAAAGAGTGGGTCAAACACTACGGTTTGGTAAATGGTAAAATACAATGACCAATTAATAATAAATAAATTTACGTTCAAAAGCGTTTAAACCTGTTTAAATAACAATTTCAATAAATGAGACAAAACCTATATTCAAATACAAGTATGCACTGTAAAACATGTGAAGGTAACCAAGGAGACGGGGAAACAAGCAAGATGGCAACCACACGAAGCTAAGTCCTCATCACTAAAGTGACAGAGCAATAACTAGGCATTGATCTCAGTCACTCGAGGTGAGGAGAAACAGTGGATCTTATAAATACATATACATATACTATACATGACCATGGTAGTGAGCCGGGCATCGGAAACCACAGTAGCAATCTGCGGCACCGGGACAAGAACACGGTAATAACGGGGTAGCGGGATCCAAACTGCAGCTGGCGGGACAAGAGGGGGATCTCCAAGTTGGTGGATCAGACCAACAGGGTTATCCAAGCTTAGTGGTGCCGACTCATAGGTCAAATGACAAGATTAAAACATGTATGAAATACATGAATTGCAAGTGCATAAATAAATGGGGCGGGGGTGCTCAAAGGCACAATTGTCACTTCATGTCAGGCATTCCATTTTGAGGCTAGCAATTAATACAAGTATAATTTCATTGCTTTCGGGGTAACAAATCATGTAGTATAAGTCTCGGGAACAGTGAAATACAATAAACAATTGAAATTTTGGGTAAAGTATCGGGTTCAAGATTTATTTGAAGTGAATAGGGATCACGTATGTCGATCTAGCAACAATTTGGTACTATTTGAGTTTGGGGACATTTTGGGCTCCTTATACACTTTGAATTTTCAAAACTTCAAATGAAATCTTCATGATGTGGTTTCTTTCTCAAATGGCCTCATACATTGCTTAGTAAATCCCCCTGACATAGAGGGGTTCTCAATGAATAGTCCCAAAACATTTAAACAACTCATTACTGTCTCAAACTCATTAACTGACAAAACTCATCGCTCGAGCGAACCGGAGAGTTCGCTCGAGCGAGGAGCTCTCTGGAATGGTTGTTTGCGTGGGTTCGCTTGAGCGAAGTTGAGGTAGCTCGAGCGAACACATCTAGTTTGTGGTTGGCTCAAGCAAAGTATTGGTTCGCTCGAACTAACCACTCTCTTGAACGAGTTCTGGGATGTTCGCTCGAGCGACCAAGGGGTCCGCTCGAGCGAACTGCCTACCGGAATGCTCTGAACCCTTTCCTGGACACTTCGCTCGAGCGAAGTGTCATGTTTACTCGAGCAAACTGTCTAGAAACTGATTTCGGGACAATTAAGCTCCTCTCTATCTCTTCCTTCTATAACCTCTTTCTAGCCTCTTTTATACATCCAATGAGGAGTCCAAAACTTCATTCAAACAACATCAAATCTCTTACAATGTCCATTCCATTCTCCTCCATCAACATCACATTCAATACAAGGAAAGGAGGAAGGAAACCATTTCACATAAGAGGGCATTTGGGACAAAACAAGAAGAAATTAAATGTCATGCACCAATACATTTTTGTGACATAAATACACTATCAATTCTCTATCATGAGCATTTATTTCAAATCAATGCAATAAATAGGCATGAGTGGAGAATACCAAAACCATTGAAAGCATATAAAAATCAAATCATCCACTTGCCTTGGGTCTTCAAATCAAGAAATCAAACTCTTGTACTCTACCAAGCCAAAGATCCCAGCTATAGCAACAATCCCCAAAGACAAACCCTAAAATGGGTCAAAACAAGCAATAGAAAGGGAAACCTTGCAATAATGAGAATGGAACCTCTTCAAGATCAAGGAAACACAAATCTAAAAGATGGGGATGGTTGCTTACTTGTAGGTTCTCCAAATGGGCAAGGTGAGCTCAAAGAGAGTCTTGGAATGAGGAGTTTTCTCTAAAAAGGATATCAATGGAGAGCTTTGGTGATGAGGAAAAAGCTGATGACAGGCATTATCCCTAAAGCAAAGGTTTGGTATGGATTGGGAGATAGAAAGCAAGAAAAGAGAGAAAAGGGGAAAACCCTAGTTTGAGAGATTGTAGTTTGCTAGAAAAAGGGGAAATGAGGAAGAAGAGTTCTCTTATAAGCAAATGGGAGTGGGCTCCACTACTAATAATCTAATTGGGCTGAAATTATGGCTTTCGGGGCTTCTAATGAATTCAACGAAGACGAGAAGAGTGATCGTCGAAATATCTAGTTTCCAAAAAGTATATGCTTCGCGGGTTTCAGGGATATCAAGTTTTGGGTACAGATTTAGTGTGAAAAGATTGTTTTGCCCTTAATGCTAGGAAAGTCGGTTTTCGGGATTTTGAACGGGTACATGACCAACATAAAAGTTGTCCGGATTAACAATACAAATTAAATGAGATTAAAACAATGAATGCAAGAATCTCCGATAAATCCCCAAGCACAAGCAAGGTCATAAAAAGGAACCCCCAAGGGCCCCACTAATTACTAAGCAATCAAAATTACCCAAAGCTATATCAAAAGTCTATTCTATTCCCAGCTTAACCAAAATCCACTAAACACGCTTAAAACTAAAACATAACTTAATTAATGTTAATCGAGGTCACTCGGGACGGGGTCTTACAATCATGATGGCTGAGATTGAGGACATGGATCTTGGATTGGGTTTTAAAGCCTTCTGGATAGTTGATCCCTGAGTCAAGTGGGTCAAAAAGTTTTGAAAACCTTGAAAGTCCGGGGATCCGAACCCTAGAGAGGGGGAGAATAGGGTGAGCTTCAATTATGACCAATTTTAACCAATTTTAACTTCTTTAATTTAAACTAGTCACAAGTGGTGATTAAGCAAATAAGTGCGGAAGCTTACAAAAACAATCACCACAAAGCAAGCAACATCACACAAGGATTTATAGTGGTTCGGCCTCAATGCCTACATCCACTACCGGCTTGTGATCCAACACCCCACCGGATTTCCACTATTTATGCTTTTCAATAGGCTAAGCAATAACCTTTACAATGATGTTTTTCAAGGATTAACATCAACCTATACATTATACTTTTCTTAGGTTAAGCAATAACCTCTTCAACCAAAAGGTTGGTTATCTCTCTAAGGAGTGTCTAAAATACACTTGATGGAGATTCAATTTAGCTCTTTACAATGCCTCTTAAGTAGGCGGATATGAAAGTGAAAAACTACTTCACACACACACACTATGAATGCAAAGATGAATGCTCAATGTGTATGCATGATGTCCTCAATCAATTTGAAAATGAAAGCTCATAAATGTATGCCTAAGGCTTTTGAAAGTTTTAGCTCATAAAAACATTTATGATTGAGGAAAGAATGCTAATCACATGTTAAAAATAACTTGTAAAAGATATACATTTGTATCCTAAACAAGTTGTGAAATTCTAACCACAAAACATGTGATGCATAGGGATGTCAATCAAATCAACAATGTAGCTCATAAAACATAAAAATAGATTTGATTGAGATTAGGGGACAAATCATATGTACTTAAAAATTCAACTTGAATATGATATACCTATCACAGAAAGGCAAGTTGTGAAACTTTAAAACAAAGATACATATGATTTGTAAAGATGTTGAATCCAAAACATAAGATATATTTGAAAGTGAATTTCTTATGATGAAAAACAACAACCATAGATTCAACCAAGTATAGGAATCATGTTACATATAATTTCAAAGATTCTTTCATTAACATGATCTACTTAGATTTACCAATTAAAGTACTACTTGGATTGAATCAATGGTGATGCATCCAAAACAATAAATCAATTCAAAACATAAACATGTTAAGGACACAACAAAACATAGTTTATCATGCTAGAAAACATTTACCAATAATAAAGCAAAGCATGACAACATATGGTTAAGGAAAGTAAAGCTTACTTGGAGATTTAACTTCATTAATCCAAGCTTTAGCTTTCCTAAAGATCGCCTTCATCCCTTAGTTCATTCCCCCTTTGATTTGCCTCAAAACCTCTCAAGGAAGGTCTAAAAATCCTCAAACTTTGGCAAAGTAATGAACCACTATTTATAGCCAAAACAGCCTAACGGCTAGTCCCCCGGTCGACCTGGCTCTTCCTCGGTCGACCTGGCCTTCACAACGGTAAAAAAAGTGACCGTTTGAAAAATGGCCAACGGCAGTATACCCGGTCGACCTAGGCCTGGCTCGATCGACCTGGTACACTGCGTTTCTGGCCTGGGACCAAAATTCCCTAAAATCCATTTTTCAAAGTATTTTTGGTTGGGAATTTGTTGGGCCATTAAATCAAGCTTAAAAACATGTTTTAAATCATTCTAAGGGTTTTAAAACATGAAACATAAAAATCCAAAAAAGATTCAAAACCATAAAACCAATGGCTAGCTTTATTTCTAAAAACTACTTATTCAAAAAACAAATGCATCTAAGATTAAAAACAAATCATGCATAAATCAATATCTTAAAAACAATGAATGTGTAAAACAAGATTTAAAGTTTATCTAAATCAATGCAAATGTGTGTAAATCAATTGATGCTTGAATGATAATGCATCCATCAAATTGCAATCTACAAAATTCCTAACAATCTCCCCCTTTGCAATTTGATGGCAACTCACTCACCACTGAATTTACACACTAAGTCTTCAGCTCCCCCTAACCTGGACAAGTCTTGAAATCTCTTGGATGCTCCTTCTCTTAGCTTGGGCTCTTGGACTTTTTCTTCAATCTTCTTGATGCTTGGAGCTTGATCATTCTTCAAGCTTTCTTTTCTTCTTTCTCTCTATAGCCAAGCATCTTCTTTAGCTCCCAAGCTTTCTTTCTTCTGCCTCTCCCCCTTTGACTATGCCTCTCTCTACCTTAGGCAAGATATGCATTCTCTCCCCCTGCAGAAGATCATACAATATCTCCCCTTAGGAAGCTTGGACATTCTCTTCCCCTTTTGAGAACTTGAATGCTCTCTCCCCCTTTGACATTAAATTGCAAAGGTACCTACACACATGAAATAAGGAAAATACCTTTAGTAGCATCTGTTAACAAAAGAAATCAAAAATGAAATACATAACAGGTTTTCATGTATGGAAGTTATCTCTAAGGGTTCAAAGGCAATCCAATGGTCAATTTGATCAAAACTAATACTTCCTATGAAGGTTTACACTCCCCCTCAATCCATTCTCTCCTCTTGTCAAACTTTTGACAAAGATATAACTATTTGGTTTCAAGAAGAAGATGGTTTAACCAATTGAGGGTCAACTTCAAGAGAAGGATTAGATTCGTATAACTATAAAGCTCAATATGATCAAATTACCAAAAGAGAGCAAGGTCAAGGAGAAAAGCAATCATGGATACCAATTGGAAAAACAAATGATACCAATTGAGATTCAAAGATAAGTCTATTAAAAACATCACTCTAAAATGGATTTAAAAATATGACTATTAGGAAAAATCCAAATTAGAGCTATCCATGATGAAATGGGGTTTATTAATCATAGCATCAAATAATTTAACTATGAAAAACATATGCTATGAAGGTTTTGAAATCATTTCATTCAATCAATAAATATGACTTATTAAAGTGCAAGTTGAGTGAAATGAAATTCAAACATGAAGCCTACCTCAACAATTAACCAACCAATATTATGAACACATAAACATGGTGGTCATGAGATTTACCTATATGAGCAAGGGAGGAGGCAATCATGAAAATTATGATGCTAATGGAATGTGACATGGAATGAAAACATATAACTCTCAAGTTCAAACCAATGTACACATGGTCTATCACATTCACAAGAAATCAAATCAATCGAAAATTTTACCAATTGAAACCAATTAAATTTGACAACATGATAAAGAGCAAGGATGTGACAAACACAAAATTCCATCAAGCATCATAAATGGATATTCATCACTTTTAAAGATATGACTAATGAGCATAGTGATGAACAAGATAAATTCCAATGCAAAAGGATATAACTTTGTAATGCATGTAATTTCCAAAGTGACAAAATCATATGAATTCAGCATCTAAGATATCCATCAAACATATAGAAATGTGAGGAATAGATTTCAAAGAGTTTCATATGATCAAGAACACTACTATGAAGTTGAAACATGTATAAGGATGATATCACTTAGAGAAAATACATGAATCAACATCATAACCATCCAAAAAAAAATATGACTAGAAAGCATAGAGGATGGATTTTAGTTCTAGTATGGTTTCTACAAATATAACTAAGATCACAACCATACATAGAACAATTTGACATTTGCATAGAGAGGATCAATCAACACTCAAGATCTAACTCATACCATATCATCAATAAAGAATATAACTATGTAAGCACAAGTAGGTATGAAGTTAAAGGGATCAATATATCATGCAACATCTCCACTCTTAGCAAATGTACTAAGCTTACAATGCAATGGAAAATGGATATGAGGTTTAAACCAAACGAACTTAGCACATAAAATCACATATGTACTTAAAAAGCTCAAAAACAAGATTTTACTATAAAGCACATAAACAATCATCAATTTGCATTAATGAAAATATATATACCAAGTTAGGCACAAACATGCAAATCAATGAAACCATATCCAACCAAGCAATGTAAGATATCACAATCAATTTGCATAAAGAATGTAACTAAATGAGCAAGGATGCAAATTGTTTGTAAAAATTATTTCCTTCCAAATGATAAAATTATAATTAAGCACAAGGAAATAAATTCAAGGAAAATGCTTCTATAAATACAACCATTAAAGCTTAGAACATTTTCCAAAGTTTTTCAAATCACTACAATATTTAAAATTCCAACAAAGAATCATTTAGAATTATGACCAAGTGATTTTGAAAAACAAGTAGCGTACTACTAAAAATTTTCAATTTGTATTCTAAATATAGCAATAGACTTTCATACAAATTGAACACATATTTTCCATACCAAGAGATATAACTTTGAAAAATCAATGGAAAATATAAATTGCTTCAAATCATTTGATTTACAAAAAGGATCAAACTATGACATTCACCAAATGATTTTCCAACATCAATTGATCATGAAAAACCTAGCTATGAAAGCATTTGTAATCACAATCAATTGATCATGAATAGATATGCACTACAAGAGATATAACTATATGAACAAAATGCAAATCCATCATGAAAATATTGCAATCAAAGGATTTTGAAAACCAAGAGATATAACTTAAAGGTTCATGAAGACAAAATCAAATGATCACAAAGAAACATTGCATTTTAAAAGATGTGACTTTAAAGAAACACAATGCAAATGTAACAAAGACCAACAAAAAGATTTAACTAAAAAGGATAGGTTGGTCGAGGGAGGATCAAGCCCTTAAGGTTAGTCTAAATGTGTACCAATAAAGATTCACCTAAGGTCTTGAAAAGGTTGTCCTTGAGAGTTCATATAGAGGACTCACCAACTCTTGAAGATATAACTTGAGAAAGTCTTAGAGTGGTGCAATGATACTAGGGGAAAGTTCATTTTCAAACATCGCGGAAATCTTTAAAAAGATATGCAATAAATCACAACACTAGGGTTCTAATCTAGCAAGGATCAACTCCGGGTTGTTAAGCCCTAAAATGGAGTAACCCTTTCTGATACCAATTGAAAGTCCGGGGATCCGAGCTCTAGAGGGGGGTGAATAGGGTGAGCTTCAATTATGACCAATTTTAACTTCTTTAATTTAAACTAGTCACAAGTGGTGATTAAGCAAATAAATGCGGAAGCTTACAAAAACAATCACCACAAAGCAAGCACCATCACACAAGGATTTATAGTGGTTCGACCTCAATGCCTACATCCACTAACGGCTTGTGATCCAACACCCCACCGGATTTCCACTATTTATGCTTTTCAATAGGCTAAGCAATAACCTTTACAATGATGTTTTTCAAGGCTTAACATCAACCTATACATTATGCTTTTCTTAGGCTAAGCAATAACCTCTTCAACCAAAAGGTTGGTTATCTCTCTAAGTAGTGTCTAAAATACACTTGATGGAGATTCAATTTAGCTCTTTACAATGCCTCTTAATTAGGCGGATATGAAAGTGAAAAACTACTTCACACACACACACTATGAATGCAAAGATGAATGCTCAATGTGTATGCATGATGTCCTCAATCAATTTGAAAATGAAAGCTCATAAATGTATGCCTAAGGCTTTTGAAAGTTTTAGCTCATAAAAACATTTATGATTGAGGAAAGAATGCTAATCACATGTTAAAAATAACTTGTAAAAGATATACATTTGTATCCTAAACAAGTTGTGAAATTCTAACCACAAAACATGTGATGCATAGGGATGTCAATCAAATCAACAATGTAGCTCATAAAACATAAAAATAGATTTGATTGAAATTAGGGGACAAATCATATGTACTTAAAAATTCAACTTGAATATGATATACCTATCACAGAAAGGCAAGTTGTGAAACTTTAAAACAAAGATACATATGATTTGTAAAGATGTTGAATCCAAAACATAAGATATATTTGAAAGTGAATTTCTTATGATGAAAAACAACAACCATAGATTCAACCAAGTATAGGAATCATGTTACATATAATTTCAAAGATTCTTTCATTAACATGATCTAATTAGATTTACCAATTAAAGTACTACTTGGATTGAATCAATGGTGATGCATCCAAAATAATAAATCAATTCAAAACATAAACATGTTAAGGACACAACAAAACATAGTTTATCATGCTAGAAAACATTTACCAATAATAAAGCAAAGCATGACAACATATGGTTAAGGAAAGTAAAGCTTACTTGGAGATTTAACTTCATTAATCCAAGCTTTAGCTTTCCTAAAGATCGCCTTCATCCCTTAGTTCATTCCCCCTTTGATTTGCCTCAAAACCTCTCAAGGAAGGTCTAAAAATCCTCAAACTTTGGCAAAGGAATGAACCACTATTTATAGCCAAAACAGCCCAACGGCTAGTCCCCCAGTCGACCTGGCTCTTCCCCGGTCGACCTGGCCTTCACAACGGTCAAAAAAGTGATCGTTTGAAAAATGGCCAACGGCAGTATACCCGGTCGACTAGGCCTGGCTCGATCGACCTGGTACACTGCGTTTCTGGCCTGGGACCAAAATTCCCTAAAATCCATTTTTCAAAGTATTTTTGGTTGGGAATTTTTTGGGCCATTAAATCAAGCTTAAAAACATGCTTTAAATCATTCTAAGGGTTTTAAAACATGAAACATAAAAAGCCAAAAAAGATTCAAAACCATAAAGCCAATGGCTAGCTTGATTTCTAAAAACTACTTATTCAAAAAACAAATGCATCCAAGATTAAAAACAAATCATGCATAAATCAATATCTTAAAAACAATGAATGTGTAAAACAAGATTTAAAGTTTATCTAAATCAATGCAAATGTGTGTAAATCAATTGATGCTTGAATGATAATGCATCCATCAAATTGCAATCTACAAAATTCCTAACAAACCTATCCACGAGGCCCACCTATTTCTAACAAAGAGCTCATCTATTTGTGGCACGACTGGGAATGTAAAAGTAGCTACTACCGGAGGTGACATTGTAGGCAAATCGACGTGGAATAGCTCATTCATTGCAGTTTGCCCCTCTGAATATTGAATTTTCCTTGCAGCCGGGGATAAGTTAGTTCGGTCCCTCGCCTTTGGGACTGCCCTTTTCCTAGACACCGAAGATGAACCCTACATGCACCACCAAATTTTATAAAAAAATACCAAGTAACATAAATTTGATATTTGGAATTCAACGCGTAACTACAAAAGTACCTCCTTGTCCTCATCTGACTGAGAGGTAGAACAAGATTCTGTACCAAAGCCTTCGAAAGCGTTCGAGAAAGCATCTCTAAAGCTTTTTATCTTCTTTCGCAAACGGGTAGTAAAATCTCCCAAATTAATCTTCTTGCGATCCGCACGAAAGGATGACCGCTCCATGTGGTCCAAGAAGTCAACTACCTAAGATAAACAACGAGGAAACTTTTAAATAAATATTTTTTTAATTTAATTGAAAATCAATATGTAATTGACGGATTCTCACATGCTTGGAAGTAGCATCATTGCTTGAATGGTGTGTACCCTTGTTGCCTTTGTCCTTCTCCTCTACCACCCTCTCCTTTGGTGTTTCTGGTTGGGACTTCACCTTTGTTGCTCGTTTAACTCTAACAGGTGATTGTCGTCCTTCACCATCCGCACCATAAACTATCTCCATAATGGTGTTCAAGCCATACCAAATAAGATACGAGTCACTATGTTTGGCTGAGGAGTATTTTTTCCCAGATAAAACAAAATTCCTTCTTGACTCCCATATTTTGAACACATCTGGATGGTTTTGACTATAGTCGATAACACATCGTTTTATGGCCTCGTTCCACTTGAATGGCAGAGAGAAGGGTGGGGGGACTGATTGTCCAATACCAAATTGCTTTGATATGCGGTTTGCATTATACCTCTCGAAGACCCAATAATGAATAAGGACAGTGGCCAACGTGAACAATTGCTTGTCTCCTTTTGGCACTAATTGGAATAGTTTCTTCGGCATCTTCTTGTATGGTTGTCATAAAAACTGTAAGACCCCGACCCGAGTGAACCCGAATTATGTTGCGTGTTAGTACTAAGCTTGATTAGTGATTTTGGCTGAGTTGGGTTGGATTAGCCTCGATTCTAGTTTGGCTAATTAGTATGTTTCGATTGCTTTGTGTTAGAAGGGCCTTTGGGGGTTCCTTTTTCATGTCATTGCATATGTGGAGGTTTTATCGGAGGTTTTTGCATTCATGGTTTTAATCCCGTTTTATTGGTATTGTTAAGCTCTACAACTTTCATGTTGATCCCGTCCTCGTTCGAGACCCCGAAACCCGATTTCATAGCCTTGAGGGCAAAACAGTCATTTCACACAAATCTGTACCCAAAACTTGATATTCCCGAAACCCGTGAAATATATACTTTTTAGAAACTAGATATTTCGACGATCATTTCTTCCTTCTTCGTCGAATCCATCCGAGATCCTGTAAGAGATGATATCAGCCAAACAAGCTCCTTTAGTAGTGGGACCCAAATCATTTGTTAACAAAGGGAAGTCATTCTTCACTCATTTCATTCTTCATGTTCCAGCACAAGAGGAGAGCCTAGGGTTTCCTTGTAACTCTTCTTCTTCTTGCTTCTCCATCTCCAATCCTCACCAATCTTGCACTAACATCTAAATGGAACTCACCATCCTCTTCCTCAACTTGCAAGCTTCATCTTGATACCATTTTTGGAGAAATCTCCCAGCCTTGAGGTCTTCTTTGAGCTAGCTCTCTTCATTTGAAGGTCATCCAAGTGAGTAATCCTTCCCATCTTCTAGATTAGTGTTCTTCTAGCCCTAGGGAAGCTACGTTTACATTATTGGAAGTTCAATCATTTCCATTCATTGTGTAACCCATTTTTGGGTTGTTTTGGGGGTTTTTTTTATTGTAGCTTGGATTTGAGCTATAGAGGTGACTTGAGGCTTGGTACAGCTAGCTTGGACTTGAGGCAAGTGAATGATGAAGTGTTTTAAGTTTTAAATGGTTTGGTGAAGCATTTATGGATTTTCAAGCTTTCATTAATGTGTTATGGTTGAAATAAATGCCCTTTTTGCATCTTGATAGCCTCATTTAATGTTTTGTAAACATGTTGGTTTAGCATTTATTGTCTTTGGGTATATCCTAAATGAATGTTTGTAAAATGGTTTCCTTCCTCCTTCCTTTGTATTGGACTTGATATGGAAGAAGTGATGGAGTGAACACATAATGGGGTTTTGGAGAAGCGTAGATAGAGGCATTGGAGGAGCTCTTAGCTCAATTTTATTACAGGGATTAAGTGGAAGTGGGGAGAATGGTTTTGAGGAGGAGAAAGGGCTTAAATCTGAACACAGTGGGTAATTCCCGCACCTGTTCGCTCGAGCGCTGAGCTTTGTCGGTTGAAGGAGATTCACTAGGCATTGTATGAGGCCATCCGAGAAAGAAACCATATCACGAAGATGTCATTTGAAGTTTTGAAAATCCAAAGTGTATAAGGAGCCCGGGATGTCTTTAAACTCAAGGAGTACCAAGTCATTTCAATAATCGACATACGGGACCCCTATCTACTTAAATAAATCTCGAAATCAACAGTTTTCCCGAAATGGTATAGTTCATTATATTTCTTCATTTTCCCAGATCTACTAGAATGATTTGTTTTCCCGAAAGCATGATAGTTACACTAGTAACATTGACTTGTCCCGACGTGCATTGCTCGATATGAAATGAAAGTTACACATTTGAGTGTTCTTGCCCCGTTCATTTATTTACTTGAACTTGATGTATTTTTCATATGTCTCGATTTGTGATTTAACCTATGAGTCGGCATCACTAAGCTTGGATACCTTGTCGGTTTGATCCACCGACTTGGAGATCCATCTCCCGTCCCGCCAGCTGCAGTTTGGATCCCGATGCCCGGTTTATTACCGTGGTCCCGTCCCGATACCCGGTTCGCTACCGTGGTCCCTCCCGTATGTTTATATTGTATATATGATTTACGTTGAATCTCCTCACCTTGTGTGACTGAGATTAACGTCCCGTTATACTGTTGTCACTTTAGTGACAGAGGACTTAGCTTTATGTGATTGCCATCTTATTAGTTCCCGTTTTCCTTGGATACCTTATATGTTTTATCGTGTTTACTTGTTTACTAGCAAATGATTTATCTACTTCATGAGAGTTCTTGCTTAAACAGATTTCTATGCTTTTCAAGATATTTCATTCATTATATGTTGTTGTATCTTTTCACTCTCTTGCCAGACCGTCGTGTCTGACCCATTTGCTTTGGTACTCAGGTCCCGTTGCTGGTTTCCTTGAGGAGGAGCCGGAGGAGGTGGTAGGTGAGCCGCAACCTCTAGTCGAGTGGCGTGCTGACGATGTCATGTAGACATCGGGTTGCTACGAGAGGCGTACATTTTGAGGAGAACTATTTAACCATTCTTTGGGTTATTGTTTTGTCTATATTGGCCTTTGTTGGCCTCTAATTTTGGGGAATGTAATTAAATGATCTTTTGATAAACTTTAACTTACTTTTGGGAAACATGCTATAAATCATTGTTCATTCTGACACAGTATTTTACACTTGATGTTAATGCTTTCATGACTAGAGATAGTCTGACTATTGGATTTGCTACATGCTTCCGCACTTTAAAAGAAATATTCATTCATGGTTGTGATATCCTCACCGCGGACACCTGTGGGAAATTGATAAATGTAATGTGGATCATCATTTAGTCCCGATCCCGGATCGGTTCCTTCGTGGGGGCCCGGTCCGGGGTCGCGACAAAAACTACACAGAAAACAAAACCATTAACACCCTCCTTAATTAAACTGAATGCATTGAAAAAATGTGAAAGTAACTTTGAAGTAAATGAGTACCCCATCTTCTTTTAGGTTGTTGATGTGAGCGTGGATTTCTTTCATGTTTGTTAACTTTTTTGAGCCTTTGAATCTTTTCTCCCATGTCTTAAACAATGGGAATTAAAGATCCTTCTACCATCCTAGAGTAGGCCCAAATCTATAAGTATGAAACAAGAAAGATAGTTAACGCGAAATGTAAAGTTGTGATTGTTAAGAAGAAAAAAAAGTACGTTAACTGGTTAAAATATGATCACCTATATCAACTGAAAAGGGCCTGTCAAAGTCTTGAGCAATGTAATTTTTCCACTTTTTTTTTTCTCCTCAACGTCCCCTTCCTCTTCACTATCCTCTCTACCTCTTAAAAGCCTCTAGCCCTTGAAAGCGTCCTGTACAAGCTGGCAAGGCAAGCTAGACCCCATGCATAGGGCTAGAACTCCCAAAAGAGTTCTAGCTGCCAAGTTGGCCCCTTACACCAGAAGATTTTGCAAAGATCTGTCTAGACACCAAGAAAAATAGGTATGCTCTAGTTTTGCATACTTCACTCCTCTTCTTGGAGGGCTTGAAATTCTCTTCCAACCATTTGAACTTTATGGTAAGGCCAATGGTGTCTTTTCCTAGACGTGGGGCAAGGCCTAGTAATTCTTTACATACTTTTGGGACAAAGGCATTATTGAAGGTTTTTCTCGTTACCAGTTCACCATTAATAGGGAGCCCATAAATGTATGCAGCGTCTTCCAAAGTGATCGTCGTTTCCCCCATCGGTAGGTGAAATGTATTGGTTTTAGGCCTCCACCTTTCCACCAGCCCAGATATTAGTGCGTGGTCTATCCTCACGTAGTTTATCTTGTTAGGGATTTTGTGTTTTGCAATTTGATGGATGCATTATCTTTTTAGCATCATTCGAATCTTCATACATGCATTATTTTTGAAATACTTGAAATCTTGATTTACACATGCATTATTTTCAAGACTTGTAGAAATATTGATTTATGCCTGTTTTGATTTTAAACTTGGATGCATTTATATTTCAAAAGAAGATTTTCGAATCAAGCTTGCCTATGGTTTTAATAGTTTCAAATCATCTTAGGCATTTTAGGTTTCATGTTTTTTAAAACTCTTAGAATGATTTAAAACATGTTTCCAGGCTTGATTCAATGGCCTAGACCTTCAAGACCAAGTTTCCCTTTCAAAAATCATTTTTACAAATCTTTATATTAGGGAAAGTTCGATCAACTGAACCTTTGTCGGTCAGCTGTCGGTTCCAATTCCAGAATATGAAATCTATGTTTTCTGGGAACTTCGGTCAAGTGTCAGTCATCTGTCGGTCGACCGAACTTCAGTTCGGTTAACCGACAAGTGTATTTCAGTCAGCAAATTTTCAAAATATTTGACCGTTGGAATATGACTGTTGAGTTCGGTCGACCGAACTCCAAATGTAGGTCGACGGACAAGCTAGCCGTTGGACATCATTTTCTATAAATTGAAGTTCATTCTTTGGCCAAATTTGAGGATCCAAGGGATACTCCTTGAGGTGTTTTGAGGCCAAACAAAGGGGAATGAGCAAAGGGAGGCTAGTTGGTCAAAAAGGGAAGCTAAAGCTTAGAATCATAAGTAAATCATCTATGTAAGCTTAGTTTTCCTTATCATATGTTTTCATGCTTTGTTTAAATATTTGAAAAATGAATTTTAGCATGATAACTATGATGTGTTGAATCTATTACTTACATTTAATCTTTGATCTAAGTTGTATTGGATTCTTCATCTTGATTCGAACCAAGTTTGTTTTAAATTTCATAAGTCATGCTTTGTCAAAACCTTTGGTTACTTTTATAGCATGACTCATTTACTTGGTTGAATCCTTACTTGTTGTTTTCAATCACATTAGAACCATACACTACACCATGATAATCAATTAGTAACGGATCTACAGCCGTTACAAAAAATATTAGTAATGGTTATTTTACGTTGACACAACTGCATCACAAATGAAAAGTAACGGAAGTTAGTAACACTTAATAACCATTAGAAATATTACTAATGGTTATGAACTGTGACTGAAATTAATTTCAGCAACACATCTATAATCGTTACAATTTATTAGTAACGGTTATTAATTTTGTTCATAGTTTGTTCCCAACGGATAAAACTGTTGGTAATTCCCACTTTCTGACGCATATATAACTATTTGGTCAACCTATTTGTAACGGTTGATATCTGTTACGAAGTATTCTATTTGTAACGGTTGGAGTCCGTTACTAAGTATTATATTTGTAACGGTTTATATCCGTTACTAAGTATTTGTTGTTTTTTTAAAAAAATTAATGGAATTTCCTGATCAATTTCTGACAGGCCACCTACAGTACTTCTGACTACATAGATACTAAATGCTATATTGCTAAATGACACTTGCTATCAAAATTAAAAGAATCATGAAACCACATCCCCATGTGGGATCAACACGTGAAAATAAAAAATATATATCAATGCTAAAAACTTACTGCAATCTTAAAAGGCATATATCTCTAGAGATACAACAGAATGAATATCCAACATGAATCAATGACACATCCAAAATGACATAAAGAAGAAAAAACCTTACTTGTTCATGACCTCGTATTTTCATGAATCCACGCAATAATTCACGTTTGTAGTGGCAGTCAGCGCTTAAATGGCCAGCACATATCTGAATTTGTGAGAGAAACCATCAAGAGCAAACCTTAGGGATTAAAGAGAACTCCAAGTCTCATGCACTAAACACAAGTTATGTAAAGTTGATATAGAAAACAAAAAACCAGCTAGAATAAATCAGAGTTTAGGAACCATCAGAGCACATACTATATGAAAAGAATCCAAATTACCCCGCTGCAAGCATGATGGGCACAATTAGCCCAGTCCAAATTTGCAGCCCGACAGTCATCATACGCATGGATTAGCTCATGGATAACAATTTGGTTGACTTCATCTTGAATATTCATATGATTACTACATACCATTATCTGATCATACATAAAAAAAGGCAGGTAAGTACCATCATCAAATAAATGGTGTCAGTTGTTCATAGTAGCATCCACACCAACATAATATGCATCTCATCTGTCTGTCCAAAAGATCATCTTCTTATAAAAGAAAGAGAAATTTACATATTAACAACTGCAGTTCTTTATAATTAAAATTAGCCACCTGCGTATTCTACTTTCGCCCATAAACACCTCTAGGCTCTAGTAATCATTGGAAAATCTTGGTTAACCTCCCCGACTAGTTTTTTCCCGATAAATGAAATCCACTGTCTCACGCAATTTAGAATTGTTGAAAATGTAAAAGAGACTGCATATTTATGTTCACTAGTATAGAATAAAAGATCAACCCAATTAATATAAAGAAACAAACTTCGCAGCAACAATAAGTTAAAAGTAGATTGTATCCCAAAATGGGAATGTTTCAGTTACATTAATCAGACCAGGCCTTGCATCTTTCACCTGATATGAGCATACAAAATCCAAATAGAAGAGTGTTGTGATAGGCAAAATGCTTGAAAATTTACCATAGATTGTGTTCGTTGGATTCATGGTAGCCTGATTCGTCGCTGCATCTCCAACATCTGCAACACCAACCCTTTTCAGATCTTAACAGTCCAGACCCTGCATTATTGATTGAAAGACAATCAGACAAAACCAGAAGTAACATATAAATCAACATTGGCAGGAGTTACCTTTCAATGTCATCAAGGATGACAATGCTCAACTGAGACTTGTAAGCATCTCCAAAAACCTGTCCAAAACACATAGTAAAAAAGCCAATTTCAAATTCCCAAAACAAGTCGCACAGATAGGAAACAAAAGGGCAAATAAGACACAACTATAACAGCAGCTTCCAAAAAAAACCCAAATTGTTAAAAAAACATGGAATAATAGATTTAATAACGAAATTAAGGCAATTCTAACAAACTTTGTAAGCTTAGCCCCCAAAATTTGATAAAATGAAATTAAGGAAAACATAACAAACCTTGACAATTTGTGCACATTTACTGCTTTCGCTTAGACCGATCATTTTCTCTGCTGAGATCTATCCTCATTTAAAAAAGTATGAGTTAATTAAAAACTAAAAGCGTAAGAGTAACTCTAGAAACATGTTGAAGCAACTTACAATCTTGACGTAGGGGAATTCACTTACAATACCAATTGTAGCTCCCATTGCGGTCTTACCACTGACAAGAAACAAAGTTTCGGAAGAAGGGGATTTATGGGGCCCTAAAGCATCAGAATGTGAATAGTATCCTAAAGTTAGTATATAGTAGAAGACATTAATTCTTATAATTGTAAAAAGGATAGGAAGAAAATACAACAACAATATGGACAGAGAAAAGAAGCTTGATTCTTCCAATATGGAAGATTTTATGTTCGTCTTCCATCAATAGAGGGTTGCATAGGTCTTTTGCATCAGCTTACAATAACTCCATAAGCCCCAACATGCCTAAACTGACTATAACATCAGAATACAAAACGCACCCATGTGCTTCAAGGCCATGAGGAAAAAGTACGTAATGATAATATTTATGTGGAGGTATACCTGCCACTTGGACCTTCCAGAAGGCAAGTAACAAGTGGACTGAAAGTCCGGGGATCCGAACCCTAGAGGGGGGGTGAATAGGGTGAGCTTCAATTATGACCATTTTTAAACAAATTTAACTTCTTTAAATTAAACAAGTCACAAGTGATGATTATCAAACAAAATGCAGAAGCTTAATCAAAACAATCACCACAAAGCAAGCACCATCACACAAGCATTTATAGTGGTTCGGCCTCAATGCCTACATCCACTACTGGCTTGTGATCCAACACCTCACCGGATTTCCACTATTGATGCTTTTCAATAGGCTAAGCAATAACCTTTACAATGATGTTTTTCAAGGCTCAACATCAACCTATTACACTATGCTTTTCTTAGGCTAAGCAATAACCTCTACAATGATGTTTTTCAAGGCTTAACATTATGCTTTTCTTAGGCTAAGCAATAACCTCTTCAACCAAAGGTTAGTTATCTCTCTAAAGAGTGTCTAAAATACACTTGATGGAGAGTCAATTAAGTTCATTACAAATGCCTCTTAATTAGGGGGATATGGAAGTGAAAAACTAACTCACACAAACACTAAATGAATGCAAAGATGTATGCTCATGATGTGTGTGTGTGTGTGATGTCCTCAATCATTTTGAAAATGAAGGCTCATAAATGTATGCCTAAGGCTTTTGAAAGTTTTAGCTCATAAAATGCTAAACACATGTTAAAAATAACTTGTAAAAGAAATACCTATGTATTCTAAACAAGTTGTGAAACTATAAGAACAAAACATGTGATGCATAGGGATGTCAATCAAATCAACAATGAAGCTCAAAACATAAAAATAGATTTGATTGAAATAAGGGGTCGACAAATCATATGTAATTATAAATACAACTTGAATATGATATACCAATTGTAAAGGTTGTTGTTGAGCCTAGAAAAACAACATTGTAAAGGTTATTGCTTAGCCTAGTAAAAAGCATAATTAGTGGAAATCCGGTGGGGTGATTAGATCACAAGCCGGTAGTGGATGTAGGCATTGAGGCCGAACCACTATAAACCTTTGTGTTGTGGTGTATGCTTGTGGTGATTGTTTGTATTAGCTTCCGCATATTGTTTGTTTATCATCACTTGTGACTAGTTGGATTTTAAGAAGTTAAAATTTGTCTATATTGGTCATAATTGTAGCTCACCCTATTCACCCCCCCCCCCCCTCTCTAGGGTTAGATCCCAAGACTTTCAAGTACAATACTCAACCTTGAATTACATTTTTAATTGCAGAACCCTTGCCCTAGCCCTAGGGTTGAAATGTGCTTAAAAACTTCATTGGTGGTGGTGATGCAACCCATTCACAACCCAGCACAAATTTTTGCCATATTAGGTAAGTTTACTCTTTAAATCTTAATCACAAGTAAAATACAAGTTGAGAATTTTCAGCAAAAAAGAAAAAAAAAACACAATACAAGCTGAGAATAAGATCCCAGAATTTCCACCATGCCTCTTCACAAATCATATCTCCATTAAATCATTTATACTAATGTAACTGCTACTTAGAAAAGAGTAGCAGGGTCTCCAGTGCACCCATCACATTCACCTTGCAATAGTTAGCCTATCATTTATGCATTAAAAATCATGCAGTCCAAAATTCAGATAAATATCTACATCAGCCGTAAATGTGGATAATGCACTTCCATTCAGTCTGCTAATTAGACTAGAAAGTACACAAATACATCCAAGCAGAAGAACATCTCAGTAATCATCAAATTACAAAAGACACTTAGAATGCAGACAAATAGATCCACAAGGAAAAGAAACCAAAACTTTATACACATTGTGAAATCTATAAATAGTTGAACTCCTAAGCACACAACAACTAACCAAATTCTCTCCTCAACACTTGTGCAGTAGCAGTGAAATGTATTTGATATCAAACGACAGTTACAGTATGGGATACCTAAAAGTTATATATCCAAATTGGTGCTCTGTTTCATCTTTTTCATTGCCTCCATTGGGTACCCCACATGTAAAATTACTACAGTTTTCTCTCAGATTACATCTTGATTTAGGTGGACATTGCAGAGATGCAATACTTTAATTATGTACAGCCCCCATTGAACCTTAAAACTAATTTACTAAAACTATATGAAGAAGATTTCGTCATGTTAGGTTCTGAAAGATAAAGACCAATATATTGTCTTTTTTTTTAAATGAAAGACCAAATTATTGTTGCAAATGATAATCTCAAATAATTTGCCCACACCCCAAGGAAGGAATACCTTTTTTTTTTTTTTTTTGCTGAATGGTAAATTTTTATCAAAAAAGAAAAGGGGCAGAGCCCCCAGGACAAGGAGAAGAAAGAAGAAAATCAAAAGAAAACAACCAGAAAGACTTTCACAGAAACAGGAGAGGCACCAGCCAACAGAAAAACAAAACAGCTGAAAGAGAGATCCAGCCGACAGGGAGAAGAAGAAAACTCCACAGCACCTTATAGCACTGCAAATAGCAATTACAGGTCAAACCTACAGCACCAGCACGAGACAAAACAGAGCACAACACAGTAAAGAGCTTCTAAACCAGCAGCAGGAAGACACATAGCCACAGCACAGCTGACACAGAGATAGACATTGGACACCACTACACTACAACACTGCAGAAGACTGCAAAGAAGCAGCAGAAAAGCACCTCACTAAGCAGAGAAGACGACCCAGCAATACAAGGCTCTGCCATGCCTTCACTACATTTTTGAGAGAACTGAGAGCAGACCCCCTTAATCCACAGATGCTAATGAAATAGCACAAAATTTGCCAAGTGAATCATAACTAAATAAATACAAGGCAGATTGTCTCATTTTCCACTTTACACAATGAACAAGTATCGGATAGACAACTTGGCAGACATCACCCTTAATTAAATTGTGAACTGTCAAGACTTGAGAGTTTGCCTATGATTGCTAGCCCCGAAAATGCCTCAACCCTTGAACGAGTAAGGTCATGCAAATAAAACCACACAACGGGCTTGATCCAGACTGGGAACATTAGCCTTACAGAAAGATTTAGATTTAAAAAATGTAGTAACTTTGAGGAGTTTGGACCTCATGACACTGGTGATTTTCTAGGAGCGAGGCTCACAAGTCCCAGATTTCATTAACATCTTCTTACTAAATACCCACATGAAACCCATATCTTATCTTCATCAGATTCTCATATTCAGTTGAGAACTCATACTCACAAAAGATAAAGAGAAGAATCGAATAGAAAACCCGTAAAACCCTAAAAAATTCGTACCTTGGAGATGCCGGAGAGACAGACACAGGAGTTCCAGAAAAATGAAGACGGAGGAGACGGAGGATGGAGCCTTGCTTTGGAGAAGACAGAGGATGGGCTCTTCGCTTTGGAGATAAGGAAGTTCAGAAAAATGAAAATGAAGAAGACAGGGGATGGGCTCGCTGCTTTGGAGATGCAGGAGAGACAAAGATGGAGGAGGTCTAGGAAAATGAAGACGGAGAAGAGAGAAGATGGGCTTGTTGCTTTGGAGATGCTAGAGAGATGAAGACGAAGGAAGAGATGCAAGTATCATATGAGAGATGAGAAGGGTTAGGGGTTCGGCCATTTGTGACCTTAATGGAGGAGGAATCGTCCATTGGAGGGAGCCAGCGTAGATGGTGGTGTTGGAAGAGAGGAGGGATTGGGAGGGAGGGGAGGAGAGGGATTTCAGTTTTTGGTGCTGCGAGAGAGCAGATCGAGCGCAGCGCGGGAGGGGAAAAGAGGAAAGGGAAAAAAGAGGGAAAAAAAACGTGGGAAGGGAAAGTAGAAAAAAAAGTGGGAAGGGGGGGTGTTAAGGGATTTTTCCTCTTTTTATTGTTTTGATATCATTGTAACACATTACTAATTGTCACAAAATATCCAATAAATGTTACAAAATAATTCAAGTATTTGCAAAGATATTTACTAACGGTTATGAATATTGCTAACGGATAATAAATGCGACAAATTACCTAACGGAAATATTTGCGTTACTAATAAGAAATCTCAAATGTTGCAAAATCACCCAAATGGTATAGTGATAGTTTAGTTACTTTGTTTTTTGAAAACAACACTGCACATGCATCACATGTTTAGTCTTAAATAGTTTCATACAACTTGTGAGCCTTTGATTTTCATATCATCAACAAGTTATTATTCATACACGTGATTTGCATTTCACTTCAATCAAATCTATTTTTGTGTTTTACACTTTCAAAAGCTTTAAGCTTACATTTATTGAGCTATCGTTTTTAACTTGATTAAAGTTTTTCACACACACCATGAGCATTCATCTTTGCATTTCATAGAGTGTTGTGTGAGTTTGTTTTAACTTTCATATCAGCCTATTTAAGAGGCAAATGTTTTTAGCCTTAATTGTAATCTCTTAAAGTGTTTATGTTAACACTTATTTGAGAATTCATATCCTGTATAGGTTATTGCTTAGCCTAGAAAAGCATAGTGTAATAGGTTGATGTTAAGCCTTGAAAAATATCATTGTTAAAGGTTATTGCTTAGCCTTGGAAAGCATATTGTAAAGATTATTGCTTAGCCTATTGAAAAGCATAAATAGTGGAAATCCGGTGGGGTGTTGGATCACAATCCGGTAGTGGATGTAGGCATTGAGGCCGAACCACTATAAATCATTGTGTGATGGCGAATGCTTTGTGATGATTATTTTTATTAGCTTCCGCATTTTAGTTCTATATCATCACTTGTGACTAATTGTTTTAAAAAAAGTTAAAATTGGGCATTATTGGTCACTAAGTTGAAGCTCACCCTATTCACCCCCCTCTAGGGTTCGGATCCAAGACTTTCAATTGGTATTAGAGCGATGTTACTCCATTTTAGGGCTTAACAACCCCGAGTTATCTAGATTAGAACCCTAGTGTTGTGTTTTATTGCATATCTTTTTAATGATTTCCACTATGATTGAAAATGAAATTTCCCCAAAGTATCATTTCACCACTCTAAGACTTTTTCGAGTTATATCTCCAAGAGTTGGTGAGTCCTCAAAGTGAACCCTCATGGACAACCCTCTCAAGACCTTAGGTGAATTTTCAAAGGTTATCATTTAAACAAACCTTAAGGCCTTGAACCTCTTTGGACCAACCTATTTTTATTTTCTCATCATATTGTTGGTCATGTTACATTTGCATTTTGTTTCTATAAAGTCACATCTCTTAAAATGCAATGTTTCTTTGTGATCATTTGATTTTGTGTTCATGAACTTTTAAGTTATATCTCATGGTTTTCAAAATCCTTTGATTGCAATATTATCATGATAGATTTGCATTTTGTTCATAGTTATATCTCTTGTAGTGCATTTCTATTGATGATCAATTGATTGTGATTACAAAAGCTTTCATAGCTAAACTTTTCATGATCAATTGTTGTTGGAAAATCATTTGATGTTTGTCTTAATTAGATCTTTTTGGTAAATCAAATGATTTGAAGCAATTTATGTTTTCCATTGATTTTTTAGTTATACTTTCAAATGGAAAATTATTGTTTCGAAAAATCAACTTGTATGTGTTTCAAATAAGTTATATCTTTTAAAATACAAAGTTGAAAATGTTAGTTTCATGGTTCTATGATCACTATTTTTGTATTGTCAATTCCGTGCCAATGTGTTCTAGAGGCCTTTTTCTCTCGAAGTGTGTCAAGGAAGATCTATTTCAAGAGATTCTTCTAGCTTTTGGATGGCCCCGGATTCGTCAAAGATAATCTCATTGTGTGTGCCAACCATCTCACGTATTTCAGACCCAAATCCATTTCCTCTCTGGGGACCCTTGGAAGCCTTGGTTTAAATCTTGCTCTCAAACTATGTTATTCTCATTCAGTTCTGTCGAGAAATAGGAGGTTCGGTGACCTTTCGGTCACCTGGCGGCTAGCCTCTTTGCAAGAAGCGGCTAACCGCCAGGTAACCGAAATCCCTCGGTTTCAATTCTAGTATGCAGCTTTCTGATAAATTTGGTTCAGTCACCCAACGGTTACCATTCGGTTAACCGCCATGTGTGCCGGCGGCTAATCGCCACGTAACCGAGTTATCGCGGTTACATTTCCAGAATGCAAACCCTTTGCTATTAAGGGAGTTCGGCTAACCGTCAGGCAACCGAATTTCACGGTTACTTTTCCAGTATGCATCATGTTTCTGGGTTATGAATTCGGTCACCCAGCGGTCACCTCACGGCTAGCCGCCAAGGCCTCCGACGGCTAACCGGAAGCTGACCGAATTAGAAAATATAGCCGTTACCTCATAACAATTGAAATGAGGCTAACCGAACTGCCAAGAGGCTAGTCGCCATAACTAGCCGTTGGGAACTTTACTATATATTTCTGGAGTTTGTTTTGCACTCTAATGAGCACAGTTTTGAGAGCTTCCATGTCTTATTTCTCCCTATCCTTTCTAAGCTCTTAACCCCTCTTCCAAACACACTTGTACCTTCTCAAGAAAGTGTATGAGCTATCTTTAGCCTCAATATAAGTGTGAATGGAAGAAAGGCTTCTAGGTTGATTCTCAAATAGAATAGATTCATGTTACCCTAGAACCCAAACCTCTTAAACCTTAGTTGTGCAACACAATGGATGATCAACATCAACACCAAGCTTGCTTCAAGAGGTTAAAGCTACAACTACAGGTGGAGCTTCATTGAACACTTCCAGTCATCATCAAAGGCAAGTGTTCTTCTTCTCATCAACATCTACAACTTGTGTATTTTATGATAGTGGTGAGAATATGTGTGATTCATCCACTCTAAAATGTATGTGGGGGATTAGATATGTGTGATCAAACCTCGTTACCAAAATTATCTTGTGTATGTGATTGATGACATTACTTGTGTAGTTTTGATTCATCAAAGTGGAACCAAGGGACTTTGTGACCCTTGTGAGTGGATGTAGGACATATGGGTCGAACCATTATAAATTTGTGTGCATCTTCTCATGTTGCTTGTCTCAATGTCTTGATATAGTTTTGAGCATTATTTTATGCATGGACCTTGTCTTCACATCACTTAATTTCTTTGTCATCTTGTTTAATAAATGAAAACGTGGGTATGAAATTTTGTAGTCCTATCCCCCCACCCCCCCCCCCCCCCCCCCCCCACCCCCGGTAGGACTTGTACATTGGCCCTAGGTGCTCTTTCAGAAAATTGATCTTCAAAATCATTCTTTTTATGCTCATTGTTGGATTTTGTTTATTGAAATGATTTGAAGATTGTTTGAATGAGAATGCTCTAAAACATCATTAGTTATAATCATCAAAGCATGTTTCATGTTCTCATTTCCTTATGCATTTGGTTATATCATCTTAGAAATGGAAATGAATGTTGTTTTTAAGATATTTGCATCTTTGCTCATTTGCTTACATTCTTTATATGCAAATGTCAAATCGTTCCATGTATGGTTGTGATCTTTGTTATATTTGTAGAAACCATACTAGAACTCAAATCCATCCTTTATGCTTTCTAGTTATTTTTTTTTATGGATGGTTATGATGTTGATTCATGTATATTCTCTAAGTGATGTCATCCTTATACATGTTTCAACTTCATAGTAGTGATCTTAATCATATGAACCTCTTTAAAATCCATTCCTTGTATCTCATATGATTTTGACATTTTGAAAATTACATGCATCACCAAGCTATATCCTTGTATGCAATTTAACTTGTTCATCTCTATGCTCATTTGATAAATCATTAAAAGTGATGAATATTCATTTATGATGCTTGATGGAATTTTGTGTTTGTCACATCCTTGCTCTTAATCATGTTTTGATATTCAATTAGAATGTGATAGACCTTGTGTACATTGGATTGAACCTGACTTTATTTAGGAAATATGTTTTTATTCCATGTCACATTTCATTAGCATCATAATCTTCATGTTTGCCACCTCTCATGAACACATGGGTAAATCTCATAACCACCATTTGTATGTTCATAATCTTGATTGGTTAATAGTTGAGGTTGACTTCATGATTGAATTTCATTTCATTCTCATTGCACATCATTCTTAAATTTAATGATGGATGAAATGAGTTCAATACATAGCATATGATTTTCATGAGCATATTAGTTGATGTTATGCTTTGTAACCCCTATCGCATCCACTGGACCTTGCTCTTAATATTGGTCATTTGATCATATTTAGCTTGATTAATTCTTCCCTTGAAGTTTACCCTCAATTGGTAAAACCACCTTCTCTTTGTACCCATCATTGTCAAAATGTTGACAAAAAGAGAGAACGGATTGAGGGGGAGTATAAATTTTCAAAGGAAGCATTAACTTTGATCACATTTACTCTTGTGTTGGCATTGCACCCTTAGAGATAACTAATCATACATGATGACCTATTATGTATTTCATTTTCAATTGTTAACAGGTGCTACTAAAAGGTATTTTCCTTATTTCATGTCTGTAGGTACCTTTGCAATTTAATGTCAAAGGGGGAGAAAGCAATCAAGTTATCTAAAGGTGGAGAGAATGTTCAAGCTTCCTAAGGGGAGATATTGTATGATCTTCTACGGGGGGAAAATGCATATCTTGCCAAAGGGAGAGAGTGGATGGTCAAAGAGGGAGACTTGAAAGAAGAGAAAGCTTGGGAGCTAAAAGAGATGCATGACCAAAGAGAGAAAGACGAAAAGGAAGCTTGAAGATTGATCAAGCTCCAAGCATCAAGAAGAATGAAGAAAAAGGAACTAGAGCCCAAGCTAAGAGGATGAAGCATCCCAGAGATTTCAAGACTTGTCCAGCTTAGGGGGAGCTGAAGACTTAGTGTGTACATTCGGTGTTGAGTAAGTTTTCATCAAATTGCAAAGGGAGAGATTGTTAGGGATTTTCTGTTTTTCAATTTGATGAATGCATTATCATTTTAGCATCATTCGAATTTTCATACATGCATTGTTTTCTAGACTTGTAGAAATATTGATTTATGCATGTTTTTATTTTAAACTTGGATGCATTTATATTTCAAAATAAGATTTTCGAATCAAGCTTGCCTATGGTTTAAAAGTTTCAAATCAGCTTAGGCATTTTAGGTTTCATGTTTTTGAAAACTCTTAGAATGATTTAAAACATGTTTCCAGGCTTGATTCAATGGCCTAGACCTTCAAGACCAAGTTTCCCTTTCAAAAATCATTTTTACGAATCTTTATATTAGGGAAAAGTTCGGTCAACTGAACCTTTGTCGGTCAGATGTCGGTTCCAATTCAAGAATATAAAATCTGTGTTTTCTGGGAACTTCGGTCAGCTGTTGGTCAAGTGTCGGTCATCTGTCGGTCGACCGAACTTCAGTTCGGTTAACCGACAAGTGTATTTCGGTCAGCAAATTTTCAAAATATTTGACCGTTGGAATATGACCGTTGAGTTCGGTCGACCGAACTCCAAATATCGGTCGACCGACAAGCTAGCCGTTGGACATCATTTTCTATAATTGAAGTCATTCTTTGGCCAAATTTGAGGATCCAAGGGATACTCCTTGAGGTTTTTTGGAGCCAAACAAAGGGGAATGAGCTAAGGGATGCTAGTTGGTCAAGAAGGGAACCTAAAGCTTGGAATCATAAGTAAATCATCTATGTAAGCTTAGTTTTCCTTATCATATGTTCTCACACTTTGTTTAAATATTTGAAAAATGAATTTTAGCATGATAACTATGATGTGTTGAATCTATTACTTACATTTAATCTTTGATCTAAGTTGTATTGGATTCTTCATCTTGATTCGAACCAAGTTTGTTTTAAATTTCATAAATCATGCTTTGTCAAAACCTTTGGTTACTTTTATAGTATGATTCATTTACTTGGTTGAATCCTTACTTGTTGTTTTCAATCACATTAGAACCATAGTTTAGCTACTTTGTTTTTGAAAACAACATTGCACATGCATTACATGTTTAGTCTTAAATAGTTTCATACAACTTGTGAGCCATTGATTTTCATATCATTGACAAGTTAGTGTTCATACATGTGATTTGCATTTCACTTCAATCAAATCTATTTTTGTGTTTTACACTTTCAAAAGCTTTAAACTTACATTCATTGAGCTATCATTTTTACCTTGATTGAAGTTTTTCACACACACACCATGAGCATTCATCTTTGCATTTCATAGAGTGTTGTGTGAGTTTGTTTTAACTTTCATATCAGCCTATTTAAGAGGCAAATGTTTTTAGCCTTAATTGTAATCTCTTAAAGTGTTTATGTTAACACTTCTTTGAGAATTCATATCTTGTATAGGTTATTGCTTAGCCTAGAAAAGCATAGTGTAATAGGTTGATGTTAAGCCTTGAAAAACATCATTGTTAAAGGTTATTGCTTAGCCTTGGAAAGCATATTGTAAAGGTTATTGCTTAGCTTATTGAAAAGCATAAATAGTGGAAATCCGCTGGGGTGTTTGATCACAAGCCGGTAGTGGATGTAGGCATTGAGGCCGAACCACTATAAATCATTGTGTGATGGTGAATGCTTTGTGATAATTATTTTTATTAGCTTTCGTATTTTAGTTATATATCATCACTTGCGACTAATTGTTTTAAAAAAAGTTAAAATTGGGCATTATTGGTCACTAAGTTGAAGCTCACCCTATTCACCCCGCTCTAGGGTTCGGATCCAGGACTTTCATATCTTTGACATATGTTATAAACCAACGTCCCTCACATGTTCTTTCTGTTTTTCAGTCAATACCCATATCTTCTTGTCAGGGTTGATATTGATGCATCTGTAACTTCCAGGTTCAACTCCTTTTAATATAGCTTTTGAAACATGTTCATCCTTGTCGCGACCCCGGAACGAATCCCCAGGCCCACGACGCGTTGTTTGTTGTTGTTCATTGTAGATATATTTTCCCACAGGTTTCCGCGGTGAGGATTCCCAAAGACACGCGGAATCTGACTCACATGATCAAGTATGCGGAAGCATGTAGCAAATCACATCAAGATAAGCACCAATAAAATATTTAAGTGCCACAACAAATAATAACAAGGCATAGTATCAAAGAAAGAAGCTAACATGGCATTCCCAACATAGTTCAAGTTATAAGACTAACACGAAAGTAAGTTAAGTTTTTGTTACAACCCATAAGAGGCCAATAGAGGCCAATACACTTCTCCAAAATAATCAAAGGAAACCCCAAAACAAAATGATGACGAGACTCAAGAACCCGCCCGACGTCTAGATGACGTCGTCGGGCTGCCACTCTCTCACAAGTGTTGGCTCACAAGCCTCCTCCTAACGCTCCTCCTCAAAGGCAACGTCTCCTGCACCTGGGCACCAACAAACAAGGGTCAAACACAACGGTTTGGCAGGTAATCAATTTAGGTGCAAGCATGAACCAATAACGTTTAAGAAAACATATAAGCAAATCCTTGATTTGAAATATTATAATAACTGAGATACATTTGCAGAAATATTTAACTGAGTTGAGATACTAAAACAAACTAGCATGAATACTTATAATATCATGAATAGTTACAATCCACAAAGAGCCCATCCTTTCTCCATCATTTATATAATGAAAAGAGCAAGCACGCACGACAAGCACGATATACATAATATAATCACGACATGATTTCCCACAAAGACGGGAATTCCGGCAGCGGAACCGGACACGCACGATGTGTAATAAATACACGACCAGTCTGCAGACAGTCCACATGTTTAAGGACCCCCAGACAGTGGATCAAACTGAAAGGGCAGTCCAAGCTTAGTGGTGTTCACTTAATTCATGAATGCTCAAAACACGCGAAACACTGTTGAAACACGTCGAGATAAAAAGGGGGAAGTCACTTATCAAAACACGACGAACACGACTAGCAAAAGGCATAATAAATATGCATAACACACTTAGGAAGTGACCCCTTTTTCTTGAAACAAATCTGCAAAACAAGCTTGTACTTAAACTTCAAAACGAGTACACAAAGATATTCATTGTATCAAAACCAAAGTACGAACACAAAGCCTATCAAGCACATGTAAAGACCCTTGATTGATCTTTGTGTATTTGAAGCCCAAATGTTGGAATTATAGATAGAATTGGCGCCCCGAAAGTTCAAAGACATCTCGGGTTTCGAGTACACAATATCAGGCTAAAGGTCACTTAACATGTTCTAGTTTTCCCTCTTGCAAAACTTCTTCAAAACTAGGAATTTAGTCAATTTCGGTCAGCTCACGGTCAGCTGGCGGTTAGCCGAAATGGGACCTCGCGGCTAGCCACAAGCTGACCGTAGGCTGACCGCTGGAACTCAGGTCAGGAAACTTGGCTCTCTGGAAAAGGAGCCGAAAAGCTTTCGGTTGGCTTACGGTTAGCTGCATGGGAACTGGCGACTAGTCGTGAGCTGACCGCAGGGCTGACCGCAGGACCCTGATGCAGAAGTCAGCTACTGGAAAAGGAACCGCTAATTTTGGTTGGCTCGCGGTTAGCGGAAATGGGGATTGCGGCTAGCCGCCAGCTGACCGAAACTGCATGGGAAATGCAGTTCAGTGCAGATTTTTCCACATTTCCTTCTTCCCTTCTACTTGTTTTTCATTCCACCTGCATTCCCTGAACCTCAATGCTCTCCAAGGGATAAAATACACATTTCTCACAATTCCAAACATCCAAACCATGGAAAACATGATCATGAAGCTTATAAACATGTTCATATGCAAAATTTCTAGAACAACAATGTAATCAAAATACACAAGCAACAATGATCCTATAGAGATTACTTGCCTTATTCAAATGCTAAACAATCCTCTCAAGCACTTCACTCAAGCAAATCCAACACTACAAGAACCCAAGAGAAAACCATTCAAAACTTAACAAAAATGAAAACAAAGAACCCATTTTCACAAAAAGGGTTTTCAAATGAAAAACAAGATATTTAAGAAACCAAAATGACTCAATGAAGAATATGGGTTGAAGCTCTTACCTAGAAATGCCCAAACAAAAGGAATGAAGACAAATGGAGAGCTTTCCCAACTTTAGCTTTCAAGAAGAAGATATCAATAGGAAGCTTAAGATGAGAGGAAGAAGATGATGGTCTTGGAATCTTCTTTGGAGTCTTCTAGCTAGATCATGCAAGGTGAGGAAGATGGAAAGGAAAGAGGGGTTTTCCAGCCCTAGGTTAAAGAAGTTGCAGAGATTTGGGGGAAATGAATGAAAGGAGAGGGAGATGGGGCTCAAGTGATGCTAATGGGCCCCAATTAGCTTGAACCTTGAAATGACTAAAACACGATCTTGTGGGCCTTGAATGACTTCGACGAAGAAGGATAAAACGATCCTCGAGATATCTAGTTTCCAAAAAGTATATTTTTGACATGGTTTTGAGATCTCGAAAATTATGTCCAGATTTGTGCATAAAAGACAATTTTACCCTCTTTGGGCCAAAACTTGGGTTTTTAGGCTTCAAACATGAATGGGCTTAAGACGAAAGTTGTAACACATAGGAAAATTATTCAAATGAAATCAAAATCACAATCACATGGAAACCGATACGATCTTCCCAAGCTTACACGGGCACTCAGGCCTTCCTGAGTGTGTCTGACTACTACTAAACGTTCTCAAAATTCACAAAGCTATGTCCAAGACTAAAACTAATTAATTCTAACCCAACGACAACTAAACCCACTTAGGACTAAGCACACACTAATCGAATTGGTCTGGGTCGGGGTCTAACAATCCTGATCATACAATAGCTCTCCCTCATCATCCAAAGCAACGTCTTTCGCCATCTGTTTAGTTTCAAGCCATGTAATATGAAGCATATACAAGTATGAGTTCACCAACGAAAATGAAATATATTTCTATTTGCATGATTGTTGATGATTTTTCTATCATTGTAAACATACCAAACATGATGTTCTTCCAATTCATGACCAGGTATAGTGTCGCGACCCCGGAACGGAGCCCCGAGCCCGCGACGTGCGATTGTTGAATTGTGCATTTCGGAGATATACTTTCCCACAGGTTCCCGCGGTGAGGATTCCCAAAGACACGTGGAATCTGACTCACACGATCAAGTATGCGGAAACGTGTAGCAAAACACATCAAGATGAGCACCAATAAATCTTAAGTGCTAAAACAATTAATAACATGACATAGTATCAAAGAAAGAAGCTAACATGGCATTCCCAACATAGTTCAAGTTATAAGACTAACACAAAAGTAAGTTAAGTTTTAGTTACAACCCATAAGAGGCCAATAGAGGCCAATACACTTCTCAAGTTAATAAAGGAACCCCAAGACAAAAGATAACGAGACTCAAAAAACCCGCCCGACGTCTAAATGACATCGTCGGGCTGCCACTCTCTCACATGGGTTGGCTCACAAGCCTCCTCCTCAAAGGCAACGTCTCCTGCACCTGGGCACCAACAAACAAGGGTTTGGCAGGTAATCAATTTAGGTGTAAGCATGAACCAATAACGTTTAAGAAAACTTATAAGCAAATCCTTGATTTGAAATACTATAATGATTGAGATACATTTGCAGAAATATTTAACTGAGCTGAGATACTAAAACAAACTAGCATGAGTACTTATAATATCATGAATAGTTACAATCCACAAAGAGCCCATCCTTTCTCCATCATTTATATAATGAAAAGAGCAAGCACGCACGACAAGCACGATATACATAATATAATCACGACACGATTTCCCACAAAGACGGGAATTCCGGCCTCGGAACCGGACACGCACGATGTGTAATAAATACACGACCAGTCTGTAGACAGTCCACATGTTTAAGGACCCCCAGACAGTGGATCAAACTGAAAGGGCAGTCCAAGCTCAGTGGTGTTTACTTAATTCATGAATGCACAAAACACGCGAACACTACCAAAACTTGTCGAGATAAAAAGGGGGAAATCACTTATCAAAACACGATGAACACGACTAGCAAAGGCATAATTAATATGCATAACACACTTAGGAAGTGATCCCCTTTTTCTTGAAACAATTCTTCAAAACAAGCTTATACTTGAAATCCAAAACTAGTACACGATGGTATTTATCGTACCAAAACAGAAATCAAACATGAAATCTGACAAGCATGTGTTAAGGCTGCTAATTGACCTTTGTGTAATTGGGACTCCAAATGTCGGGATGTACAAGAATTGGTGTCCCCGAAGTTGGGTTGCATTTCGAAGTTCCATTTACACAACGTCAAGTCAAAACCCTTAACATAGTCTAGTTTTTCAACCTTCAAGAAAATACACATGAAATAATTCTCCTTCCTGAATCTGTCAGGTTCGCTCGAGCGAACTTTATAAGGTGTTGACACTTCGCTCGAGCGAGACAGTTCGCTCGAGCGGATAATAAGTGCGCTCGAACGAACAACTCTCTGTCTTGCTCCAGATTATACAGAGGGCAGTTCGCTCGAGCGGACCATAGGGTCGCTCGAGCGAACAGCTCTCTGTTTGCGCTCGGACCAAACAGAGGCTTGGTCGCTCGAGCGGACCCAAGGGTCGCTCGAGCGGACAAGCTGCTGCCTGTGCTCGTAGAGTGCAGAAATTGCCTTTCTCTTGTACAACTTCCACTACATTTTCCTCCTCCTTCTCATCCATCAATCACATACAATCCCTTGAGCCTTCATGCTCACCAAGGGTTCATTTCTCACCATTTCACACATCCAAATCCAATAAAACATTATCATGAAGCTTGTAAACAAGTTAAATGCACAATTTCTAAAATACAATGAAATCAAAATACACATGCATCATTTCCTAGAAAGATTACTTGCCTTGACCAATGCTAAATACTCCTCTCAAGCACTTCACTCAAGCTATTCCAACACTACAAGAACCCAAGAGAAATCCATTCAAAACTTAACAAAAATGAAAACAAAGAACCCATTTTCACAAAAAAGGGTTTTCAAATGAAAAACAAGATCTTTAAGAAACCAAAATGACTCAATGAAGAATATGGTTTGAAGCTCTTACCTAGAAATGCCCAAACAAAAGGAATGAAGACCAATGGAGAGCTTTCCCAACTTTAGCTTTCAAGAAGAAGATATCAATAGGAAGCTTGAGATGAGAGGAAGAAGATGATGGTCTTGGAATCTTCTTTGGCGTCTTCTAGCTAGATCATATAAGGTGAGGAAGATAAAAAAGGAAAGAGGGGTTTTCCAACCCTAGGTCAAGGAAGATTGCAGAGATTTAGGGGAAATGAATGAAAAGGGAGGGAGATGGTGCTTAAGTGAAGCTAATGGGCCCCAATTAGCTTGAACTTTGAAACGACGAAAACCTAATCTTGTGGGCCTCGAATGACTTCGACGAAGAAGGATAAAACGATCCTAAAAATATCTAGTTTCCAAAAAGTATATTTTTGACATGGTTTTGAGATCTCGAAAATTGTGTCCAGATTTGTGCATAAAAGACAATTTTACCCTCTTTGGGCCAAAACAGGGGTTTTTGGGCTTCCAACATGAATGGGCTTAAGACGAAAGTTGTAACACCTAGAAAAATCATTCAAATGAAATCAAAATCACAATCATACGGAAACCGATACGATCCTCCCAAGCTTACACGTGCACTCAGGCCTTCCTGAGTGTGTCAGACTAATACTAAACGTTCTCAAAATTTCCAAAGCTATGACCAAGACTAAAACTAATTACTTCTAACCCAATGACAACTAAACCCCCTTAGAACTAAACACATACTAATCGTACACTAATCGAATTGGTCTGGGTCGGGGTCTAACATATAGGTAGTTAATTGATGTGAATTGCGAAAAAAGAAACAATTCAAAACAAAAGATGGAATTAAAGAATTGAGAGGCAATGGCTTGTACAAAAGGTTAAAGTCTCAACCATTATGCAGGGCAACTTTGAGAAAAATAAAAACATCATCTTTATTTGATGGTTAAAAACCATCTCAAGAAATACCAGTGAAAATTGTATATTAATTAAAAGTTCATCCTTTATAGAGGAAGGACTCAGTGCATTTGGCAATACCTAACTTGATTGTCATGAAACACATGACAGCCCGATGGTAAGGGCCATCTTGTTCTCACCTTACTGCCAAGTGTGGACCCCTGGTGCTGGCCAAGCATAGATATGAAAGTTTCTTGTGGCAAAACAGAGATGCAGGACCATTTTTTGTGAATTTTTTTTTTTTGGTAAAAGTTAATAGAAACTGTTAATTTTCCACAAATGTCTCTTTCCTACCCACTAATTTATTTTCAGAATTAGCATACATAACAATGACAAATCTAATGAATAATTTCTTATTGCCTCTTATCAGAGAATTACAAAACAATTCAAAGAAAAGGACAGTGAAAAGCCAAACCCATTGATTCCTCCTTATCAGTATAGTTGCCTTATTCAAAGGCTAGTAAAAGCATAATACTCCACTCTTTTGTGACACAAGACTTTGATATATAAAGTGACCAGACCATGGCATTAGGCCAAAAACACCCTTTATTATAAAGTTAGAAATCTTGTGGCCCATCATGTCATTAGGATCCATGTGGGATTAAGCATTTGCTAAAGTCAAAGAACTTAGTCTCCAATCAAAGTTTCAATCTCTGACCCCACTAGAGTTGGAATGAGATTTAACTATAGTGGATAAAAATCCCAATCCTAGAGCTAGACTTGAAGTATTTGGTTGAGTGGTGTGGCTGCATCCGGTTAGGTGTTGATGATTGCTATTTTTCATGGGGAGATGGAAAACCTACTTTAAATGTAGTGGTTTTTTCCTTCACTAATGAAAATGGTAGAAGATAATAAGTCTTTTGCCATGATAATAAGGGAGGACCTCCATTGTGACATTTGATTGAACAAATACCCTGCGTGAGTGCAAACTATGTGATTCGAGACCAAACGAGCGATTAAAATGAACATAATAGGTTACAAAATAAAAAAAAAATGAAGAACTCACACTCCAAACATACATAATGCTAAGAAATTACACAATACACATTTCATACCATACACAATGCATCAAGAACTCCAAACATACATAATGCTCCAAAAATCATGTGCAAAAATGTAGCTAATGTGACATACCTTCGCGTAGACATGCGATATCGGAGAAAGGTTGATGGATTATAGAGAAGGAAGAAGGTAGGTGAAGCGGTGTCGTCACTTCGGAGAAGAAGGAGAAGTTACAGACTGTAAAATGGTAAAAATGAGATGTGTACGTTGATATAGGGCTTGGCGAATGACGACGCTAGCGTCATTGTCGTTAGAGACTTAGTGACACTAGCGTCACTCACCCCGGATTTAAAAATAATGAGTACTGACGGACCCCTTCAGTGCTGCAGATTTTGCCAAGACCCTTTGGGATATATGGCTATATTTCGGGATTTTATCAGTAAAATCCTCTTTTTTATATGACCCCATGTATTTTCTTATATAGATAATGGATGCTTTACCTCACCTCAATTCAATTCACCATCCATCTAATCACGGAATTCTAATGAATTCAGCAACATAAAACAAAAAAATGCCCTTAAAACAGTTAGGTGGGATCTCTGTTTCTTATTTTAAGTCTTTTAATTCTTATATCATCAATCTTCTTACCTCTTTTGTCTTCTCTTCCATTTTATGGTCATGCAATCAAGTGGACTACATGGGAACGTGAGGTGTTTTCTATCACAATTTTAAGAGTGGAAGGCACATACCATAGTATTTTAATAATTTCACATGTGAGACACAACTTCAATCTTTTTAGGAGAGAGTATTCGCACAAGTAAAGGGAAGACACCCATACACTTAGAGAGGGACGACTTGCACATGTGACAAAAGGACACCCACACACACACGATGAAGGAAGATTTGCACGTGAGAGGAAGAAGAGACCCATGCACTGATTCCCGAGCAAGAGGTGGGGTTCCAACCAATTGGGTTACCATAATTCTCTGATCCACCATGTTTGGAGGATATCAACTCATCAGAAGCATAGTTGTTTAATTAACTATTTTTAATGGGAAATCCTCTTATGGGCACCCTTATATGAGCAAACATCTGGGAACATCCTCCTTTTTTAGCATATGAGATCCTCTATGATAAACCCAACTCCATCACACTCACTATCCCTCCATGAATTGGCACGAGCACAAATTTGAAACTCATCCAACTAATGCTCGTTGTTGGATTAAAATCAAATACAATGATACATTCTAAAACCATTCAAACTTAAGGCTTGATCAAATGGGTAGGAGATTCTAATGGGGCTGATATTTTACATCATACCCCTAGGTCTCATTCAGACAATTCAATCTCCCACCTCCCTCATGAGTAGTAGCATGGCCCCACGTGGGCCCAATAAGTTGTGCCCACGAAAGGTGCGGTAGAGGGTGGCCCATTTTTAAAAATATACAGTCATGTGAAAAGTGTAACACTGAAATTTACAATCTTGAAATTATATATATATTCCTAACCTATATATATATATATTGCAGATATCGGGTTACTAAAATTCTTGAATAGTTAAGTGATGAGTGTTAAATATTGCATATTTTACTCCTCATTAGTCCGTGTTTTCTTAGCATCTCATATGCATATCATTTACTTTACACAGATTTTATCATTCTATCATATTAACGGATTATCGGATTATCATGCATAAATCCGATTATTTATAGCGCATTTTTATGTAATTTCTCGTGTAGGTGGACCCCGCGACTACCCCAACCTTCCGGCTAGTATCCCAAGGCATCAAGAAGAGATTTCAATAAAGAAGTTGCATGAAGAAATCTTATTGAAGAAATCTTGGTGAAGTGTTGAAGAATTCCAAAATAAGAGGAGAAGACTTTAAGGATAAAAGAAATCATTTTCTAGCACAAAGGATTAGTTGATATATTGGTTAGAGCTTGGGTTGGTATGGAATAGATTATGGGTTCAAATCCCAACAATTGCATATTATCTTTTTGACCACATAAAGCAAAACATATGCTTTTGGAAGGAAAGTAGCCTTCAAATCAAATTCAAGCAATCCATGTGAAAGAAAATGAAATGGAAGCAATCCTTATTAAATGAAATGAGCCAATCAAATGTCTTCAATGTTCCTATAAATTAAAATATTTTTGTAGAGAGAAATGGAGAGAAATCTTTTGGCAAGTTAGTCATTTTGCAATTTTATTTTTACCTTTAGATTGTAATTAGGAGCTTCTTTGTAACTAATCTAGAGAGAGTGTGTGTAATTGAAGATCATTAATGAAGATTTAGAGCTCTTTCTTGATGTTTAGTGGTTGAAGCTCTTTGATTAGGCTCTCCTTTTGAAGCTAAGTAATGTGATTAGTTCAATTTCATGCATGTTTTAGTTTAAATTCCCTACTTGTGCCTTAAATGATTAGTATATTTTAGATCTAACTGTGCTAATCTCTCTCATTTCTCATGCTCTATCTCTACACTTGATGCTTAGATAATCTCAATTATGCTTTGTTGTTGGATTAAGCATGATCTAGAGCCCTTATCTTTGATATTTTGTAGCTTGATTTTGATGATTAATTGTTAGGGTAGGTAGGTTATGATCTAAGATCTTGACTATTAATTTTCTTTACTTTAATCCTCTTTGCATCATCCAATCCAATTAGGCAAGTGATTGCTAATTGGATTGTAGATTTGGGAGTTGAATTAGAACATGCATTGTTTGAATTAATTACATACTTATTGGATTTTGGATTGCCTAATCTCTAATTTTTATTGTTATTAATTTAAATCTTTTTTTGACTTGTTATTTTCACTTCTAGATTTTTTAGAATCATACACATTTCACATCACTTGTTTTAAAATCCTACACGTTTCACACCACATTTTCACCCTAAATCTTTCATTTCCACCATCATTCATCCACTAATTTAGTGTAGCTTGTTAGATTAACTTAGATCTTATTAAATTCATAGTATAGATTGTTAATTAATTGTTTACATTGCATAGTTTAATAGTTTTAATTGCACACTTCAATTGTCTTTATTAGTTATATCTTAGTTCAATTCTACTTTAATTGGATTCATTGCTTGTTTCATACTCTCCTCGTGGGATCGATAATCCAGACTCTTTAGTCCTTTACTACTTGACGACACCGTAGTCTTGCGATTAAGCGAGCACATGTAAGTGTCGACCAAGTTCTTGGTGCCGTTGCCGGGGAGAGATATTGGAAAGCTTTGAATGTCATAGAGTTGAACTCATTTTTATCTTAGTATACTTTTTATCTTTCATTCATTTTACTTGCGGATTTTGCACATTGTTTGTGTTTGTTTTGTAGGGAATTCCTCAATTGGAGTGAAGGAACGTGGAAAAGTGCATTGAAGAACTTGAAGATTTTACTTACTTTCCTAGTTTAGGATTAGTTTAAGACATTTATTTCCTTTCTTAGTTGGTTGTATTAGGTATTTATTATTTAAGTTGTAATAATTTTGGTTTCGGGTCCGCCCATGACCCATTTACTTTACTTTACGCACTTTACTTGGTTTAAGTAGTTAGTTGTTTAGTAGAATTGCAATAAATTGCTCGTAGGGAAGGAGGACAGTTGGACTATACCGTCGCGGCCCCTCACATTCGTACATGGAAATTGATGTCCGTGGTGTGAGTCGATGACAATCGATTCGTCCCCCCGAAATAAATCGGGAGGTTTGGATTTCGTAACTCCCGCGAATCCCTTGCAAGCGGGTTTACTTTGTTGATTGTTCCTTACTTTATAGTGTAATTATTTCAAATACACTTTTAATTTGATGCACTACTAGTAAAGGGCAAATTACCCCAACAAGATAAGGATTCGGATTTCATACTGTTTTCTTGCTCTTAGGATTTCATCTTAATTCTCACTTAGTTTAGAACCATTAAACCATAATAAAATTGAGTAGAAATGTGACCTTAGATTACGAGCTCACTAGGGAAGACCATCGCGGTTGTGCCAATTGTGTGCCTTGGTGGAATTTCTGGTGCCTAAGCAAACCTTGTCTCTTGGCTAAGATTTTGCCAAATAGGGAGACAGCTTTGTTGTTCAAGGAGTTGGTTTTTAAGAGGAGCCTTCGCCTAGCGCATCATGATCCCACCATCTACTTGGGGGTTAACTGGCCAGAATTTCTGTTTCATAGGTCCAGGTTGGGGGCCAAAGCGTCCTCTTCATAGTTAGGAGTTGTCTAAAATTTCTTTTAGGTATCGTCAGTTTAGATTAGCTTTTCATTTAGTTTTCAAAATTTTTGTTATGTTTCATTCATTTCATTTAGTGAATCATTGCATTGCTAGGCTAGTCGTAGTTGTATCCGAGTGTGGATACGTGATCAAGGCCGATTAGTGAGGATTGATTACCTTGCTTTACCCGCCCCACCTATAATACCCACAATGGCTGCCCAAAACCCTCAGCAAAGGACCCTCAATGAATTATTTGCACCATTTTCATCCACTTCACCAACTTGTTTAGTTTTGCCTGAAAATAATGCGGACCAATTCGAAATTTGGCCCGCCACCATCAATATGCTACCAAAATCCCATGGATCCGAGTGTGAGCACCCATATATTTATTTGAACAAATTCCTGACCATCTACCACATGTTTAAAAATCAAAATTTGGATAGTGAAGCCGTGAAGCTTAGGTTGTTTCCCCTCTCGCTAGAAGATCATGCAGCCACCTAGCTAAATTCCTTGACTCCAAACTCCATTACCACCTTGGATGAGTTTGTCAAAAAGTTTATGTCCAGATTTTTCCCAGTGAGCAAAACTGAGCAGTTTATGAATGCCATAAGGAACTTTTGGGGACGACTCAAGGAAGAGTTTGCCAAAACCTGGGAGAGATTCCATGACCTATTAATCAAATGCCCACATCACGGGATTGACAAAGGATAGTTGATACATTTCTTTTGTAGAGGTCTTACGAACCCCCAGCATATCTTGATTGAATCAATGCACAAAGGAGAATTCCTGAATCAAACTGCCAATCAAGCATACGAATTCCTTGCCAAGCTTGCTGAGAATTCACAAAATTGGAGCAGTAATAGGAAAGATTTGGAGAAAGATTAGACAAGGATCCAAAAGCCTGGAATGTACAACATCAAACAGGACCCTGAGTTGAAAAATGTGATGACCAGTTTAGTTCAGGGAGTGGAAAATTTGAGCAAAAAGATAGGATCTATGTCTGTAATGTCATGCCAACCCACTCCTCAGCAACATGAGCCCACCTTGAGAAGTATAAGCGAACCACATTATGTTTGTGTGTTATGCGATATTTGTGAGTACACGGTTGAGAGTTGCCCTAGTCTGCCATTTGCCAAGGCCGAGCAAGCCAATGCGCTAAATTCCTACGAAAACTTCCAGAAACCAACTATTAACACTTTTAGTCAGACCTACCACCCAGACAATAGGTTCCACCCCAATTTTTCATACCATCAAGCCGAACCTATTCAGTCCCACGAAGGTCAACCCAGTTTCCAATCGCAGTATCCTAGGCAGCAATACCAGAAACCTGCTCAAACTAATCATCCCATGGTTCCTCATTCTCAACAATCCACACAACAGAATCAATTTCACCAACAATAGTTCCAACCACAGAACCGGTGTAGGACCCTAGTCCTAGATAAAATGCCTAACAACTCTACACCAGCACAAGCCCCTCAGCAATCCTCTCATCTGGAGAACCTATTAACCAAATTCATTCATATCCAAGAGCAGACTAACCAGGCTCAAAACCAATCCATTGCAAATCTAGAGGCCCAATTAGGTCAGCTCACCTTAAAATTGTCCGAGAGAGAAAAGGGCCAATTCCCGAGCCAAACCATTCCTAATCCTAAAGGATAGCCCAATCAGCCCAAAGGCCAATGTTCGGTAGAGAGTAAAAGGCATGTACAGGCGATCCATACACTGAGATAAGAAAAGACTGTTGACAATAGAGTTTAGATTCTTGAAGAGGATCAAAGAGAGAAGATTTTTTTAAGAAAACTAGAGAGTTCGAGAAAAGTTGTCGAACCCGAGAAAGAGAAAGCAGAAAGAGAAAAAGAGAGAGAAGAATCAATGCCAAGAGGAAAGCCATAAAGAGACAAAATTCAAAAGCTCAATGTAGTTGACCCATCATCTTTAGAAGTGGTACCTAGAGCACCATTCCCACACCGATTGAAGGAGACTAGGAAGAAGGATCACTTTGAAGGAATCTTAGAAATTTTCAAGAATGTCCAGATAAACATACCCCTCCTTGATGCCATAAAGCAAATCCCTTCCTACTCCAAGTTTTTAAAAGACCTGACCACGGTCAAGCGAAAAACATCAGTACCCATAACCAATGTGATGACAGCCCAAGCACCAGGGTTGATCCAGGAGACCATTGCACCCAAATACAAAGACCCTGGCTATCCTACCATTACCATTCAGATAGGAGACTCCGTCATGGAGAGGTGTCTCCTTGATCTTGGGGCAAGCGTGAATTTACTACCGTACTCCGTGTACACATAGTTGGGCATGAGAGGACTGAAGAAGACTGATATTACCCTTTATCTTGCCGATAGGTCAGTCAAGTATCTGAAAGGTGTGATTGAAGATGTGATCGTGAAAGTTAAGGATTTTTATTTTTCAGTTGATTTTGTGGTTTTAGATACCGAACCAGTGGCAGCCCCCAACCGACATATTCCTGTCATTCTTGCTCGACCGTTCCTTGCAACATCAGATGCAGTGATTAGATGCAGGAATGGAGTTGTGACACTTAGTTTCGGGAACATGAAGTTGGAGTTGAATATTTTTCGTAACGGACTCCAAACATCAGACCTAGATGATGATGAGGAAGTGAACATGATTGACACATTAGTTGATCAAATAGTTCAATCATCATCTTACACAGATCCGCTAGAGGAACGCTAACTTCAATGCCAACATAGACATCAATGGGTCCATATGCGAAGTTAATGCATTATTGGATTCTGCCTAGACGATGGAAGCAGAAAATTGAGCATATCTTTACATACACCTCTGAATCTAAGGTCGAAAAAGAATCATTTATTATTGAGCCACCCAAGTTAGAATTGAAACCATTACCCAAGAATTTAAAGTATGCCTACTTGGGGCCCTCTGCTAGCAACCTTGTAATTATAGCCTTAGACCTTGAGGAAGAGCAGGAAAAGAAATTACTCGATGTGCTGAAAGACCATCAGATTGCCCTAGGTTGGACCATCTCGGACATTAAAGGAATCAGTCCCTTTATAGTTATGCACCAGATTCATCTGGAAGAAGGTGCCAAACCATCTCGCGAACCGCAAAGGTGACCGAATCTGGTCATAAAGGAAGTAGTGAGGGGAGAAGTAATCAAGCTTTTAGACGCTGGCATTATCTACCCGATTTCTGACAGTCAATGGGTGAGTCCTGTCCAAGTAGTACCCAAGAAATCTGACGTAACTGTTGTCTCCAACAAGGATAATGAACTTGTCCCAACCCGTGTTTAAGCATGTTAGAGAGTCTGTATTGATTACAAAAAATTGAATTCAATGACCAAGAAGGACCACTTTCCATTACCCTTCATTGATCGGATGTTGGAAAGATTAGCCGACCATGCTTTCTATTGCTTCTTGGATGGCTATTCAAGGTATAACCAGATCCATATCTCCCCCAAGGACCAAGAGAAGACAACATTCACCAGCCCTTTTGGCAGATTTGCCTACAGGCGTATGCCGTTTTTCCTGTGCAACGCACCTGCGACTTTTCAAAGGTGTATGTTGAGCATTTTCTCAGACATGGTGGAGAGATTTTTGGAAGTCTTCATGGATGACTTTTCTCTTTTTGGATCGAATTTTGATAATTGTCTACACTATTTGACCCTGGTATTACAAAGATGTAAGGAAAAGAACCTGGTCTTGAACTGGGAGTAGTGTCATTTTATGGTCAAATCGGGCATTGTTTTGGGTCATATTGTGTCAAGTAAGGGCATTGAAGTAGATAAAGCCAAGGTTGACTTGATTGTGAACCTGCCCCCTCCCAAGACTGTGCGAGAGGTGAGAACCTTTTTGCGCCACGCAGGCTTCTATCGGCGCTTTATCAATTACTTCAGCAAAATTGGTCGCCCTCTCTGTGATTTCTTCGCAAAAAATACTAATTCTAATTTTTTTGCTACATGTTTAGAATCATTTAATCGTTTGAAATGAGAGTTGACATCTACACCCATTATCCATCCTCCTAATTGGACGAAACCTTTTGAATTGATGTACGATGCCTCCAATTATGCTCTTAGAGTTGTACTAGGACAGAGGATAGACAAACTACTTCACGTCATCTACTATGCTAGTAGGACCCTTAATGAAGCACAACTTAACTATATATACCCACTGAGAAGGAATTGATGACTTTCATCTTTGCATTGGATAAGTGAGGATCCTATCTCATAGGGTCAAAAGTCATTGTCTTCACTGATCATGCTACATTGAAATATTTGTTGAGCAAGAAAGATACCAAAGCTCGGCTAATCAGGTGGATAGTGTTTTTGCAAGAATTTGATCTTGAGATACGGGATAAGAAGGGGTCTGAAAATGTGGTAGCTGACCATGTTTCGCGTTTGATTGTCGATTCCTCTGACGACTATCCAATTTTAGAAACCTTCCCACATGAGCAGATATAGTTAACTATCTAGTGACCGGAAAAACACCAAGCAATTGGTTCAAAAATGATCAATTCTGCTTCTTGTTTGGGGCTAAATATTATTTTTGGGACGAACCCTATTTGTTTAAACAATGCCCTGACCAAATCATTAGGAAGTGTGTACCTAAGATGGACCAGAAGAGCATACTTGAATTCTGTCATAACCATGCTTGCGGGGGACATTTTTCTGGTAAAAAGACAGTAGCAAAGGTGCTGCAATCTTGATTTATTTGGCCTACCCTTTTCAAGGCTGCACATGAGCACTGTAGGAACTGTGACCGGGTGTTAACGATTAGGGAGGATCTCTAAGAGGAATGAAATGCCCCAACAACTTATCTTGATCGTTGAGTTGTTTGACGTTTGGGGTATAGACTTTATGGGACCATTTCCCGTTTCTTTTTGTTATCAGTATATTCTTGTTGCGGTTGATTATTTGTCTAAATGGGTAGAGGTCATTCCTTGTAAGACCAATGACCACAAGGTTGTGGTTGAATTTTTTTAAAACCAAGTATTTGCTCGCTTTGGTATACCCCGCACAATCATCAACGACGGTGGTAGGCACTTTTGCAACTGAGTATTTCAAGCTTTAATGCGGAAGTACCGCATCACGCATAAAGTTGCCACACGATACCATCCCTAGACTAACGGGCAAGTAGAAATTTCCAATCATGAGATCAAGAACATCCTGGAGAAGACAGTCAATCCAAATTGGAAAGATTGGTCTTTGTGTTTGTATGATGCATTGTGGGCGTATTGGACATCCTTCAAGACACCTATCAGAATGTCTCGTACAGGTTGATCTTCGGCAAGGCATGTCACTTGCCGGTTGAGCTAGAACATCGAGCATATTGGGCGATCAAGCGCCTAAACTTTGACTTAGAAAAGGCCAAGCTCCAACGGAAACTTCAGCTTGCTGAACTGGAGGAAATGAGGAATGAATCATATGAATGTGCGAGGAGTTATAAGGCCAGGACCAAAATGTTGCATGATAAGAGGATTCTAAGGAAAGAGTTCCATCCTGGCCAGAAAGTTTTGTTATATAACTCTAGATTGCACTTGTTCCCAAAGAAGTTGAAGTCTCGATGGTCGGGACCTTATGTCATTCATGTTAGTTTATGGTCTCAATACCAAGAGTATATGATGTAATGAATTGATTAATTTCTTTATTTATCAATACAATTCATGTTTTTCCTTTCATGAGATGAATGGTGTTTTATATACTTGCACATAACTAATACAAATGACATAATGGTTCATGAGATGAACCGGAGTCCACAAGTATACTAGATGTAATACATGTGTATGGATGAGATCCACATACAGGAGATATGTATTACAAATCTTATACTTAAATATCTTCACAACTAGTGATGAGATTGGACACCTCATCTGACAAGGTTGCAACATTTTGATCACTATGAGATAGTGTGATTTATCTCGATCATCAGAATGTAAGATTCTGGATCATGATGCCGGTACATTGGATGTATTGAAGGACCATGAGAAGCACCTTATATACACTGTCTTTATTTAAGGTCTGCTCTCATAATTCTCTAGCAATAGGCTCATAATCCTGAGACATTAATGAACTCAAGTTTCTATCTATTTATTTGCTTTGAGTCACCAATGAGTGAGGCCGATTGTAGGTCAACACCTCGGTGATTTGGGTACTTGATAGTAGAGCTGTGGGAACATTCAATGGTCAAGATGGAATCTATCTTTAATATCCCTTTGTGCCAATTAATGGATTTATCATTGGTAAGTGCGCACCCATTCCGATTAAGAGTTAATTGGATCGGTACCAAATGATCATTATAATTAATTGGGGCTCAAGGATAATAAGATATGGATCTAATTTGGTGGACAGGTCCATTTGATCCATGGATATAGATGGAGGGGCCTACTTGTGGTACTGTGGAAGTTTAGGGTCTTCATTGAAATATATTCCTAAGACTGGAGTGCAATTGCATTTATTTAGTGGAGTTATTTGCAATTAACTGTGGGCCCGGATTCCACATGAGATGTGGGGTCGCATGTCCCAGTTGGAGCCAGCTTTCTAAGGAATCCCTAGTGGTCCCCATGCTAGCCCAATATATTAGAAAGATACTAATTCTACTTAAACTCTAAAAGGAAGGTTACTATTTCTATTTGAAGTGAGACTTCTAATAGTGGTAACGGTAAGTTACTAATTAATAATGGAAGTAGGACTTCTATTTTAATTAGAAAGGAGAAAGTTACTAATAGTTGTGGAAGTAAGACTTCTATGGCAATTAGTAAGGGAGATGTTTACTAATTTGTAATGGGAGTTAAACTTCTATTTCAAATAGGAAATGAGGAGTTATGGAGGGCTATAAATAGAGGAATACTCCTCTCAAATTTGTGCATAATTAATAGAGCACTTTCAGCCCCCTTATGCAAGAGTTGTACAAGTCATCTTCTTCTCAAAGTTCCCCTCTCTTTCACCTTTAGTTCCTTAGAGTTACTAGTAGGGTTTTCTCTTGAGGATTCCACCATCTTCTTGAGAAAAGAGATCAAATACGGGACATAGCGTTGGAAGATCAAAAGGAGTTGAAGATTCTGATTTGAATTGTGAAGTTGTTCATCACCAAAGTAAAGAAATCAAATCCTCCATTAGAGCACAACAAAGCTCTAAAGGTATATCTACATCCTTGTATGTTGTGGATTTCGAGATTGCATGTTTATGTGCTTATTTCTATCTTCTAGATAGTGTTTGTTGCTGTACATGGCTATGAGATTGAGGGAATTGCATCCTGGATTGGGTATGTTGCATTCTAGACAATTGATCCCTGCATTAAGTGGGTCAAAAGTTTTGAAACCTGTCTGGAAGGCCCACCTATATTCCAACAATTCAGACAGTCCATTCCAACGGTGCAGTTAAACTTTTGAATCCCAGAGATGGTAGCACCTTTCAAGGGAAAGGACACATATTAAAAGAGTACCTTGAGTTTGTGGATTCCGAGAATGTTGTTAAGGAGGTCCTTCTTGTGGACCATGGATAAACTAGCCTCATACCATGACAGTTGTGTCTGGCTGAAGACGTTAAACTTAGAGCTTGTTGGGAGGCAACCCAATACACCCGTATGTCGGTACCCCATGGTGAGAAATTCTAATTTATCTTTCTTATCCTATTTTATTTTTGTTCTGCATTGGGGACAATGTTTAGGATAAGGTTGGGGGTGAGGCACTACATTTTGTGCATTGCATTTTACATGTACATAAGTTGTCTTGTTTTCCATTTATACCAAAAACCCTAAAAATTTTAAAAAATCCAAAATCACAAAAAATTTGAAAAATTTTCAAAAATCGTCCATGGTTTTTAGCATGAAGAGTCTTCATAGATACAAGTCCTATAATCTTTTTACACATTTAGCCCATGAGTGTAGTTCAAGAGAAGAGAAAATCACCACTAAAGACCCTAAAGAATCATTAGTGGAGACTATAACCCATTGAGCGATTGAGCCTATCTATATCCGTCTGGGTGAGGACTCTTCCGAGCTATTCCTGAGTAGAATGAAGAGCTACTCCTAGAGCTTCTTAGTCCAGCACTTCGGATCTCAAAAGTGTTATTCCTTGTTCTAACCATAGAGGTGACATCAAAATGCGAAGAAACCTTGACTTGTAGCTTATGATGCATTTTTCCGAACTTAAAGGAAGATAATAGGCATTCTAAAACAAAAAAAAAAAAAAAAAAGAAAGAAGAAATCAATGGCCAAATTTTGAACTCACCAATTACATTTTATGCCGTTAATAGCCCTCTTGAGCCTATCTTACAAGAAACCTTCCTTCATTGTCCCAAGCCTCATCACCTACATATATATATAGCCTTTTTGACCTATTGTTTTCTTTTAGAAGGGTAAGGATACATGAGGATAGGAAGGACTTGAGCATTAGCGATGAAGACTGTTGGGATTGGTGTATGCCCTAAAGCCCACTGACTGCACTCACATCTCTGTTACTGGATATTTATTGGTTATTTAATAGAATGACATCTTTCTCTTATTACTTGTGTATATGTATGGTTGTGTAAGGCCCATTGTTTTCTAGTAAATGACTTAGGTGTGTAGTGGCTACACACAGTAAGGTCTGAGTCATGGACACTTGAAACAATAAACTTGTTCATAACTGAGAGATGGAGTTGGGCAATTCATCTTGGTATAAGTTATAATGAGATACTCTCCTGTATTCATGGTGACTTACCTAAGTCGCGGGAGGCTTTTCCAGATTTATCTCATTAGTGCATGTGTCATGCATTGAACAGGACCACTTGTAGGTGTGATCTCTAAAATAGTACTATCACTGAGAGAGATCAAATCACCTCTTGCTATTGAGTGACCAGTGCTCTTAATCTTGAGCATTTGTGGATGAACTGACGAAGTCAAGTTCTTGTGCTTTAATTCACTATGGGTGAGATCCTGTTCATGGGTCAACAGCTCTGTGTTTTGGGTGCTCGGGCTTGATTAGTTGGGACGTGCAAATGCAATATGGAATCTATGCCATCGTGTGATGGAATGATCGTCCCCTTAGAATTATCCGATTAATCATCAGAATCTAAGATCTTAGTATATGGATATTCCATATGGATATTGAACTTGTGGGTCGCTCCCTGGATCAAGAGAATGATATCCTAATGATGATTAAGTCAAGGGTATGAAGTTCTAAGGATGAGATGTAATCAAGAAGGTAGATAGTACATCGATTAACCTACTTGATTATGGATGTTACATAGAGGGGCATTGTGGTCATTGTACTTGGTAGGTCAAAGACAATCGTCAGTTTATGATGAGCTTCATTTGTAATTTAATATTTGTCCCTGGAGTGCAACCATAACTCTTTAGTGGAATGAGTTAGGGTTAAAATGATCTTAATGTTGCTATGGGGTTAGCATGGACATTTTGGTCATTTTGGGAGCCAAGGGCAAATATGTCTTTTGGTCCCTCTTCTAGCCATCTTCCTATATTGGCATGGTTTCCTAATTTAATTAGATGTTATGTGGTTGAATTAATTTTGTGGAAGAATAATTTTGAGTTTAAATTCAAATAGGCTTTTGATGGCATACATGAATTTAACTCTAGCTAAATTATTAACTTGTGGGCCATGGTGTGTTTATCTATCCTGTGGGCCAGCCATAAGGGGAGCCCCTTGTGTGAGGTTTCCTAGTTTAACTAGGTATCTTTACTTGGAAGGAAGAACTCCTCTTTGGGTAAGAGTTCCTATAATTAAAGTTTACTAATTTTTAGTATCTTTAATTAGAAAGTGTTGCACAACTAAGGTGGCTGGTTGCTATTTTTTAGGGATGGTCATTCCTATTGGAGAGAGAACTCTTAAAGGAATGAGAGCTTTATAAATATATCCTCACTGCCCTAGGCGTGCAACACATGAAACAAAGCAACCAGAATTAATCCTAGACGTGCAACAGTTTGGTGCTCCATTGGCCACCCAAGAGACAAGAGAGGAACTCACGCCCAGCCCATTGCTGCCTTCTTCTTTTTCATTGGAGAGAGGAGATCAGGTCCTGGGCTTTTTCCACAAATTGTAGATTCAGAAAACCCTTCTTGGAATCCATATTCTGATCCCACGATCAAAGCCAATCAGATTAGGTTGTGGAATAGAAGAGAAGATCAAAGGAGAAGCTATTGCAGAAATTCCTGCAACATACATTGCTGATTGCAGGCTGAGTTCAGACCTTTGAAGGCTTTCTTTTCAGAGATTTGAGGCATTCATATTATCAAGGTATTAGTCCTCTATCATCTTCTTGCATTATACACATGTTGATCATGATTTCATGGAGTTTTTATGCATGTTTCATGGCTGCCAAATCAGATCTGTTTTAGATTTTAAAAACAGCAATCAGCCATGGAAGTCCAAGTTCAGATCTGTATAGCATGAACTTTCAGTGGTATCAGAGCCACTCCATGTGAAATCATGACCCCATGATGTGTTAATATTAATCCTATCATAGTTAAGGGCATGGTGGCACCCTTCTAGATACTATTTACTGCATGATAGGTGTGCAGGATTTTTTCCAGGGTGCTGGAATTTTTCCAGAATACAGTTTACTGCATGTTTGGAGTGCAGGAATTTTTCCAGACTGCTGGAATAATTTCAGAATGCCATATAGTGCTGTACATAGCACAATGAATGCACTAATCTTTTTGGTTGCAGCCATAAAATTGCATCCTTGATGGTTCGCATGTATGTGTGTGGTTTTGGATGTTTTTAATTAGTTGAAAAGTGTACGATTGCGCGTTTAGCAATCATAGGAGGTTGTAATTTTTCCTTATTTTTATTTCAACTAGTCTTGATGTAAGCTTTCTTGAAAAGCATAGGTATCTCCAATGTAATTTTTGGTTTTGTTTTTCATGGGTTTGCTTGTATAAAATTAATTTTATTGTAACAAGCAAGGAGAAGAAAGCTTCAAAGATTGCATGGTTGCAAGTAGAAGAGGATTCCATGGTGGTGGAGGCAACGAAGGTGTCCTAGTGCGAAAAGGACTCTTAACCAAGTATCCTAGTTGGATAAGGATTTGAAGTCCGAAGAGCAGGGAGCCATCAAGGATTGCATTATATTTATTGCTTTATATAATTGCTATTATTGCTATGTTTATCACCTAGTAACATGGCCACCACTAGGTTCTTAAAATTGGCATCTTTCTATATTGGATTGTTTTTAGTTTGGCAAATTGTTTTTAAACGGATCTTAGACCAGTACCTTCTATATGTCTAAGGTTTAAAAAAATTGGATAGGGTTTAGTTTTTCTTGGTTCCCTAAGTTTCCAAAAGAGGCCAAACTAAAATCTAATATGTTGCTACCTTAGTGGGCCTATAACCCACTGGTGCCAAGTTAGGAAATTTGACCCTTTAAAGTGATTTGCTCAAATATTTTAAAGCAAAAGTTATTTATGTTCAAGATGACTTAAGTCATTGAGTCATGAATTTGATTAACTAAGTTTGCTAGATTTAAAAAGATTTTTTGAGTAACCAATGTAAAGGTCAAAAGAGTTTTTTTTTCAAAACCCTAGTGTTAAATAATCAAGTGGGAGAGGGGTTTGGAAAAACCCCACGGCCTTCCATTTTCGGTTCATGCTATCTCAATGGAGTATTAGTGGGAGCGGCCACCCCTTCGGTGGAGTTCTTTACTAAAGATCGCTTCGATGGGTTAGTGGGTGAACTAATGTGAATATTCGTAATGAGGTGTTAGTGGGAGCGGCCATCCCTTCGGTGGAGTTCTTTACTAAAGATCACTTCTATAGAATGTCAATGAAGTGTTGGTGGGAGCGGCCATCCCTTCGGTGGAGCTCTTTACTAAAGTTCACTTCAAGATTGGATTAAAGTCACTTCCCTTCGGAGGACTTGAGTTATAGACATTCTGGGAACGTTCATAAGAGATGGTAATACACTTGACATAAGACGGTAATAACCTCTCCCTAGGAGTTAGTGTTATTTGTCATATGAGGCCAAACCAATCAGTGATTGGACTGTCGCTGGATATAGATAGTGATAATCCAAATAAGCGAGGCTTTACTCAACGAGACTATAGATTCGGCCATCCCTTCGATGGAGGGTCTATGAGGAGGTCGAGACACTGATACATTATAATTAGGGTTAAATAATGTAAAAAGTCTTGTGCATGTTTTTCCTTTTATTACAAGCACCATATACATGTTACATATATACTGCCTGTCTAATTATAACCTGTTATATATCCAGAGAGATGGGGAAAGATTCTTTTAGCCCGTTGATGAGTATTCTGCGTGAGAACAAATTGACTGGACCAAATTACGTAGACTGGAAAAGAAACCGTAACATAGTACTCACCGCTGAGGAGTACAAGTATCTTTTGTCGGAACCCTGTCCTACCATTGATGATTATTCTACAGATGACCAGCAAGAGGCTGAAAGGAAATGGAAAAAGGCAAATAGCATGGCCAAATGCTACATGCTTGCTTCCATGTCCAACGTGTTGCAAACACAGCATGAGCAAATGGACACAGCTTCTGATATCATGTTGTCCTTGTCGGAGATGTTCGCAGACAAAAGCAGGCCAGCTAGGCAAGCTGCTTTAAGGACAATCATGAATACTAGGATGGCTGAGGGAACACCTGTCAGAGAGCACATGCTCAAAATGATGGATTTTTTCAATGAAGCTGAGATCCTAGGGGCTGAGATTGATGCAGGGAGTCAGACCGATATGATTCTCGAAACTCTGCCGGAGTCTTTCAACCAGTTGAAGCTCAACTTCAACATGAGCAAGATGGACATGACTCTCTCTGAGTTAATGAAAGAACTCCAGGCGGCAGAGGCCATCATGAAGCCTAAAGGCCAAGCTCACTTTTCCTAGTCTTCCTCTAAACTGAACCCGAAAGGGAAAAAGTTCAAGAAGAAGCAGGGTAAGGGAAAAGGACAGAAAAAGGGCAATGCTGGAAAGAAGGACAAAGGTACAGGTGAAAAGCCCAAAGGGAAATGCTTCAAGTGCGGCCTCAAAGGTCACTGGAAGAAAGATTGTCCCAAGCTCCTAGGCTCAGATAAGAAAGGTATATCTCTTTCCTACTACATTGAAACCTGTCATGTGGTTGATTCTACTGATTCATGGATCGTAGACTCTGGAGCCACTAATCATATCTGCAATTCATTGCAGGGGTTTCAGATAATGAAAAAGCTTGAGAAAGGAGAGTTTGACCTTAGAGTTGGAAATGGAGCAAAGATTTGGGTTGTTGCAGTGGGAGCTGTTACTTTACATTTTCCGCATGATAGGATATTAGTTTTAAATAATGTTATCTATGTTCCGGACATAAGGAAGAATTTAGTTTCAGTTTCCAGACTTATTGAATTTCATTATTCAGTTTCTTTCCATTCTGGTGTTGATATCAGTAGAAATGGAAATATTATATGTTCCGGTAGAATGCATGACAACTTATTTTATATATATCCTATTGCTCCCACACTGCATAATGTACAACTAGAAAGCTCATCTTCCCTTAAGAGGAAGGTTTCTTCGACCAATGACACTTATCTTTGGCACTTACGTTTGGGTCATATTAACCTAAAACGGATTCAGAGGTTGGTAGAGGATGGGCTTTTGAGCTCATTGGATCTCGAACCTTTACCTCAGTGTGAATCTTGTCTCATGGGAAAGATGACCAAAAGGTCATTCTCTGGAAAGGGACTGAGGTCAAAGGAGTTGTTAGAATTGGTTCACACTAATGTGTGTGGTCCTATGAACAAACTAGCTCAAGGAGGTTATGAGTATTTCATCACCTTCACTGATGATTACTCTAGGTATGGATATGTGTACCTAATGCGACGCAAGTCTGAAGCGTTTGATAAGTTCAAACAATTCAAGGCTGAGGCGGAGTTACAACTAGGGAAACATATCAAAGCTCTTCGATCTGATCGAGGTGGCGAGTACCTCCTGGGTGAGTTCAAGGAGTACCTCACACAACATGGGATTGTGTCTCAGTTGTCTGCACCGGGTACACCCCAGCAAAATGGTGTAGCAGAGAGAAGAAACCGTACCCTTCTTGATATGGTAAGGTCCACGATGAGTCATGCAACCCTACCCATATCTTTTTGGGGGTATGCCCTAGAAGCAGCAGCATACATTTTGAATCTGGTACCTTCTAAATCAGTACTTAGGACACCTCAAGAAATGTGGACAGGTCGAAAACCCAGTTTAAGACATCCACATTTGGGGATGTCCAGCCTATGTACTGAATGATAAAGCTACCAAGCTAGAACCCAGATCGGAAATGTGCTACTTCATTGGGTATCCTAAGGGAACGAGAGGAGGCATCTTTTATCATCGAAAGGAGCAAAATGTGCTTATCAGCACTCATGCTAGATACTTGGAGGATGATTGCATGATGCACTAAGAGCTTGGTTGTAAAGAAACACTTGAGGAGATTCTTTTAGAAACTCCTGCAACATCTGTGCTAGATCCTGAGACTGTAGAAAATCAAAACATTCCTTTTAACACTCCGGAGCCTCGTCGTAGTGGGAGAATTTCTAGACCACCAGATAGATACCTAGGAGTGTCCTTTATGACAAACTCCGAGGATCTGGTTGAGGATCCTACTAGTTACGATGAAGCAGTAACGGATATAGATGCTGACATGTGGAAGTAAGCGATGAAATCTGAATTGGATTCTCTGTATTCCAATCAAGTATGGGAACTTGTGGATGCACCTGAAGGGATCAAACCCATAGGGTGCAAGTGGATCTACAAGAGAAAGAAAGGAGTGGATGGGAAGGTTGAAACCTTCAAAGCAAGACTGGTGGCGAAAGGATATACTCAGAAAGAGGGTATCGATTATGAGGAAACCTTTTCACCAGTGGCTATGCTTAAATCCATTAGAATTCTCTTAGCCATCGCATGTCATTATGACTACGAGATATGGCAGATGGATGTCAAGACAACTTTTCTAAATGGAAGTCTTGACGAATGCATCTATATGATGCAACCAGAGGGATTCATTGCTGGTGGCCAAGAGAACATGGTCTGTAAACTTAAAAAATCCATTTATGGACTTCAGCAAGCATCTAGGGCATGGAACATCAAGTTTAATCAAGCAGTCAAATCCTTTGGCTTTGATCAAAACATTGATAAACCATGTGTGTATAAGAAAGGGAGTGGAAACGCAGTTGCATTTTTAGTCCTATATGTGGATGACATATTACTCATTGGAAATGATGTTGGCATGTTGTCATCTGCTAAGGTTTTGTTATCATCTCAATTTCAGATGAAGGATTTGGGTGAGGCGAGCTATGTCTTAGGGATCAAGCTTTTGCGAGATCGCAAGAACAAGATGTTAGCCTTATCCCAATCTTCGTATATTGAGAAGATATTGGTCAAGTATGACATGCATGACTCCAAGAAGGGCTTGCTACCTTCTAGACATGGAGTACCACTATCTCGGAATCAATGTCCGAAAACACCTGAGGAGATAGACAACATGAGGAGAGTACCATATGCATCAGCTGTTGGAAGCCTCATGTATGCAACATTGTGTACTAGACTGTTGACACCAAAAATGTCACTTTGCCTCTTTACACCAAAAGCTACGTGGAGCCGCATCCTACCAAAAATAGGCAGGCGCCACTTCAAGCATCAGATCTTGTCAGAATCAAACAAAAACTGCAAGGTCATTCAAAACAACCAAAAGAGAGGTACACATGAAGTTTCGGGCCATTCCGACATCATTTGGCCTAGCTTCACTTCTCCAACAGCTAAACAAGCGCTCCCGGCGGCGGCAGAATCGGAGACACCAAATCTTCGATCGGGGCCTATGGATGTTCTCAAAATATGTCCAAAGGGCTCCACGTCAAGTCTCAAGTCAAACCAGCAACGTTTGACCCATCAACAACTCTCCAATGGCTGAATCAAGCCAACCAACGGCAGAGCACCCCGGGACCATGGCACCCAATTCGGAGCTTGTGGATCATCTCAAAATGATTCCAATAGGCTCCCCGTCGAATTTCAGGTCAATCGGACATCGTTTGACCAGAAGTCAAAGCTCGACATTTCCCTTGCGGTGAAATCAAAGGCAAGCGTTTGCATGACTCCAAATGGTTTCAAAACTCAAACGAAAGCCTATGGTTGGTCTTATCTACTGATGAGGGAGTCACCCGTCGAATTTTAGGTCAATCAGACATCGTTTGACCAAAAGTCAAAGCTCGCATTTCCCTCGCGGTGAAATCAAAGGCAAGCGTTTGGATGACTCCAAATGGCTTCAAAACTCAAACGAAAGCCTATGGTTTGTCTTATCTACTGATGAGGGAGTCACTCGTCGAATTTCAGGTCAATCGGACATCGTTTGACCAAAAGTCAAAGCTCAGCATTTCCCTCGCGGTGAAATCAAAGGCAAGCGTTTGCATGACTCCAAATGGCTTCAAAACTCAAACGAAAGCCTATGGTTGGTCTTATCTACTGATGAGGGAGTCACCCGTCGAATTTCAGGTCAATCGGACATCGTTTGACCAAAAGTCAAAGCTCGGCATTTCCCTCGCGGTGAAATCAAAGGCAAGCGTTTGCATGACTCCAAATGGCTTCAAAACTCAAACTAAAGCCTATGGTTGGTCTTATCTACTGATGAGGGAGTCACCCGTCGAATTTCAGGTCAATCGGACATCGTTTGACCAAAAGTCAAAGCTCGGCATTTCCCTCGCGGTGAAATCAAAGGCAAGCGTTTGCATGACTCCAAATGGCTTCAAAACTCAAACAAAAGCCTATGGTTGGTCTTATCTACTGATGAGGGAGTCACCCGTCGAATTTCAGGTCAATCGGACATCGTTTGACCAAAAGTCAAAGCTTGGCATTTCCCTCGTGGTGAAATCAAAGGCAAGCGTTTGCATGACTCCAAATGGCTTCAAAACTCAAACAAAAGCTGGTGGTTGGTCTTATCTACTGATAAGGAAGTCACACGTCGAATTTCAGATCAATCGGACATCGTTTGACCGAAAGTCAAAGCTCGACATTTCCCTCATGGTGAAATCAAAGGCAAGCGTTTGCATGACCCCAAACGGCTTCAAAACTCAAACGAAAGCCCATGGTTGGTCTTATTTAATGCTCAAGAAGCTTCACCTCAATTTTCAGGTCATTCCGACATCGTTTGATCCTGTTTCAGCTTCTGGCGGAAAATCAGCAGTTCTGCGTTCGGCTTTTCCCGGAAAATCAGAAACTTTGCAAACCAATTTTCAAGGATTCTCATCAGGTTTTTCAGAGGGAAATCTAGCCAAATAATGTGGAGAAATGTCAGAGAAAACAAGCAAAAAAAAACGGAAGCGAAAAACGACGAGAAACGGCCAAAAACGGGCCCCGGGAAGGGATTTTCCCCCCAGGGTCGCAGGCCCCTGCTACCCTGGGCCATGGGCCCGGCGACCCTGGGAGGTCCGGGGCGCCAATTTCGCCCCGGGACCCCCCGTTTCGTCCGTTTTCGCGAGACGAGTTGTTCTCTTCCTGTGATTTTTCCAGATTCAGGCTTTTGAGGCTCCAAATTCACTGATATTCATCAGGATCACATGACTCCTTTCCAGAACTTCAAAAAACTTCATTGATCGCCAGCCGAACAACCAAAAAAGTGCACTTTCTGCCCGCCCGATCGCGAAATCAACTGGACAGATGCTGCCGGCCCGCTGGTATCAACCAATGTCTGAAACTACATGATCATCTGATGTTGATTTACATAAGGATCCATCGATGATCATCGCAAAGGGGATTCCAAAAGACGCAACATGGCCCGCGACTCTTCAGCTACTAAGGCGGCCACTTAATGCTATCAATTGGCCCGTTTATGGCAAGTTAATGCAGTCATTAACCCATTATCTTGGACGGCCCAATCAGAAGCCTCTGTTCAGGAGTTACAAGTCCAAACAATCATGGCATTCAAGCCATGAAACTCCTAACATAATGGAGATTAAAGGCGATTAAATGCCCATGACTCTCCTCCGGCCAATGAAATCCAAGGGGCAGGAGTTACAAAGCAAGAGACAATTAAACTTGTAACTCCTCCCTTAATGAGCTTTATTACCATAAAGGCTCATAAATCACTCCTAAAGGCTACCTAAAGGCCTATAAATAGGAGTCACCTCCAAAGTTTTCAGGATCAAGAAAAATTCTCAGAAAATTTCCTGAAGATCTGAAGCCTCTGAAAATCCAGACACTTTGCGAACGAAGAAACTCTGCTGCAGCAACCAACACTACAAGGTGATTGAAGTCCCTTGGGGGGCCACCCCCCCAAGGTTCCACCTCTCCTTCTATCCAACATGGCTAGACATGGCTCTTCAGCCCTTCTACTCAGCTTTTTATTGAACATAAGACCTTCTCTCGGTCTTTGTTCTCTAAAAATCTGAGGATATAGCCAAGCCAAGCGAATCCAAAGCATCCGACGTTCTCATTTGCATGGATGATGGCAGAGTCCATACATGACTCGCGACCGTCAATCTAAACGGGTCCCTCCCACAATCTCCTAAAAAGTTAGATTTTTCCTTTCTCGCTTTTCATTGTATTTCGTATTTTTTTAAAGAGACAAAAAACCACAACTCTTGTCTTTCATTATTGATGAGAATTGTAAATCGGCTATAAACGCCAAAAATCGGCTATAAACGCCAAAAATCGGCTATAAATGCCAAAAAATCGCCTTTTACGGCAAAATAAAAAACTGTCTCTCTTCTTAAATATATATGCAATGGAAACTTGAAAAGAAGTTGATTTCCTTTTTTACTTGCGAAGATTGATCTCCGGATCATCACTTGCAATTCCAAGTAAAATAGAAAATCTGGCACACCCACCCAAACACCCAAAAGCGTTGATGCACGCTCCGCCCTCCGGGGGCGAAAGGGTCGGACCAAACGGACTCCCACGTCCGCCGACGCCCGGTAGCGCCCAGGGCCTGGAGCGCGTTCCATCAAGTTGGGAACTTGATTTTTCCGTAAAAGGCGATTTTTTGGCATTTATAGCCGATTTTTGGCGTTTATAGCCGGTTTTTGGCGTTTATAGCCGATTTACAATTCTCATCAATAATGAAAGACAAGAGTTGTGGTTTTTTGTCTCTTTAAAAAAAATACGAAATACAATGAAAAGCGAGAAAGGAAAAATCTAACTTTTTAGGAGATTGTGGGAGGGACCCGTTTAGATTGACGGTCGCGAGTCATGTATGGACTCCGCCATCATCCATGCAAATGAGAACATCGGATGCTTTGGATTCGCTTGGCTTGGCTATATCCTCAGATTTTTAGAGAACAAAGACCGAGAGAAGGTCTTATGTTCAATAAAAAGCCGAGTAGAAGGGCTGAAGAGCCATGTCTAGCCATGTTGGATAGAAGGAGAGGTGGAACCTTGGGGGGGTGGCCCCCCAAGGGACTTCAATCACCTTGTAGTGTTGGTTGCTGCAGCAGAGTTTCTTCGTTCGCAAAGTGTCTGGATTTTCAGAGGCTTCAGATCTTCAGGAAATTTTCTGAGAATTTTTCTTGATCCTGAAAACTTTGGAGGTGACTCCTATTTATAGGCCTTTAGGTAGCCTTTAGGAGTGATTTATGAGCCTTTATGGTAATAAAGCTCATTAAGGGAGGAGTTACAAGTTTAATTGTCTCTTGCTTTGTAACTCCTGCCCCTTGGATTTCATTGGCCGGAGGAGAGTCATGGGCATTTAATCGCCTTTAATCTCCATTATGTTAGGAGTTTCATGGCTTGAATGCCATGATTGTTTGGACTTGTAACTCCTGAACAGAGGCTTCTGATTGGGCCGTCCAAGATAATGGGTTAATGACTGCATTAACTTGCCATAAACGGGCCAATTGATAGCATTAAGTGGCCGCCTTAGTAGCTGAAGAGTCGCGGGCCATGTTGCGTCTTTTGGAATCCCCTTTGCGATGATCATCGATGGATCCTTATGTAAATCAACATCAGATGATCATGTAGTTTCAGACATTGGTTGATACCAGCGGGCCGGCAGCATCTGTCCAGTTGATTTCGCGATCGGGCGGGCAGAAAGTGCACTTTTTTGGTTGTTCGGCTGGCGATCAATGAAGTTTTTTGAAGTTCTGGAAAGGAGTCCTGTGATCCTGATGAATATCAGTGAATTTGGAGCCTCAAAAGCCTGAATCTGGAAAAATCACAGGAAGAGAACAACACGTCTCGCGACAACGGACGAAACGGGGGGTCCCGGGGCGAAATCGGCGCCCCGGACCTCCCAGGGTCGCCGGGCCCATGGCCCAGGGTCGCAGGGGCCTGCGACCCTGGGGGGAAAATCCCTTCCCGGGGCCCGTTTTTGGCCGTTTCTCGTCGTTTTTCGCTTCCATTTTTTTTGCTTGTTTTCTCTGACATTTCTCCACATTATTTGGCTTGATTTCCCTCTGAAAAACCTGATGAGAATCCTTGCAAATTGGTTTGCAAAGTTTCTGATTTTCCGGGAAAAGCCGAACGCAGAACTGCTGATTTTCCGCCAGAAGCTGAAACAGGTTCAAACGATGTCGGAATGACCTGAAAATTGAGGTGAAGCTTCTTGAGCATTAAATAAGACCAACCATGGGCTTTCGTTTGAGTTTTGAAGCCGTTTGGGGTCATGCAAACGCTTGCCTTTGATTTCAACGCGAGGGAAATGTCAAGCTTTGACTTTCGGTCAAACGATGTCCGATTGATCTGAAATTCGACGTGTGACTTCCTTATCAGTAGATAAGACCAACCACTGGCTTTTTTTGAGTTTTGAAACCATTTGGAGTCATGCAAACGCTTGCCTCTGATTTCACCGCGAGGGAAATGCCAAGCTTTGACTTTTGGTCAAACGATGTCCGATTGACCTGAAATTCGACGGGTGACTCCCTCATCAGTAGATAAAACCAACCATAGGCTTTCTTTTGAGTTTTGAAGCCATTTGGAGTAATGCAAACGGTTGCCTTTGATTTCACCGCGAGGGAAATGCCGAGCTTTGACTTTTGGACAAACGATGTCCGATTGACCTGAAATTCGACGGGTGACTCCCTCATCAGTAGATAAGACCAACCATAGGCTTTCTTTTGAGTTTTGAAGCCATTTGGAGTCATGCAAACGCTTGCCTTTGATTTCACCGCGAGGGAAATGCCGAGCTTTGACTTTTGGTCAAACGATGTCTGATTGACCTGAAATTCGACGGGTGACTCCCTCATCAGTAGATAAGACCAACCATAGGCTTTTGTTTGAGTTTTGAAGCCATTTGGAGTCATGCAAACGCTTGCTTTTGATTTCACCGCGAGGGAAATGCCGAGCCTTGACTTTTGGTCAAACGATGTCCGATTGACCTGAAATTCGACGGGTGACTCCCTCATCAGTAGAAGAGACCAACCATAGGCTTTCGTTTGAGTTTTGAAGCCATTTGGAGTCATGCAAACGCTTGCCTTTGATTTCACCGCGAGGGAAATGCCGAGCTTTGACTTTTGGTCAAACGATGTCCGATTGACCTGAAATTCGACGGGTGACTCCCTCATCAGTAGATAAGACCAACCATAGGCTTTCGTTTGAGTATTGAAGCCATTTGGAGTCATGCAAACGCTTGCCTTTGATTTCACCGCGAGGGAAATGCCGATCTTTGACTTTTGGTCAAATGTTGTCCGATTGACCAGAAATTCGACGGGTGACTCCCTCATCAGTGGATAAGACCAACCATAGGCTTTCGTTTGAGTTTTGAAGCCATTTGGAGTCATGCAAACGCTTGCCTTTGATTTCACCGCGAGGGAAATGCCGAGCTTTGACTTTTGGTCAAATGATGTCCGATTGACCTGAAATTCGACGGGTGACTCCCTCATCAGTAGATAAGACCACCCATAGGCTTTCGTTTGAGTTTTGAAGCCATTTGGAGTCATGCAAACGCTTGCCTTTGATTTCACCGCGAGGGAAATGCCGAGCTTTGACTTTTGGTCAAACGATGTCCGATTGACCTGAAATTCGACGGGTGACTCCCTCATCAGTAGATAAGACCAACCACAGGCTTTCGTTTGAGTTTTGAAGCCATTTGGAGTCATGCGAACTCTTGCCTTTGATTTCACCGCGAGGGAAATGCCAAGCTTTGACTTTTGGTCAAACGATGTCCGATTGACCTGAAATTCGACGGGTGACTCCCTCATCAGTAGATAAGACCAACCATAGGCTTTCATTTGAGTTTTGAAGCCATTTAGAGTCATGCAAACGCTTGCCTCTGATTTCACCGTGAGGGAAATGCCGAGCTTTGACTTTTGGTCAAACGATGTCCGATTGACCTGAAATTCGACGGGTGACTCCCTCATCAGTAGATAAGACCAACCACAGGCTTTTATTTGAGTTTTGAAGCCATTTGGAGTCATGCAAACGCTTGCCTCTTATTTCACCGCGAGAGAAATGCCGATCTTTGACTTTTGGTCAAACGATGTCCGATTGACCTGAAATTCGACGGGTGACTCCCTCATCAGTAGATAAGACCAACCATTGGCTTTCGTTTGAGTATTGAAGCCATTTGGAGTCATGCAAACGCTTGCCTTTGATTTCACCGCGAGGGAAATGCCGATCTTTGACTTTTGGTCAAATGTTGTCCGATTGACCTCAAATTCGACGGGTGACTCCCTCATCAGTGGATAAGACCAACCATAGGCTTTCGTTTGAGTTTTGAAGCCATTTGGAGTCATGCAAACGCTTGCCTTTGATTTCACCGCGAGGGAAATGCCGAGCTTTGACTTTTGGTCAAACGATGTCCGATTGACCTGAAATTCGACGGGTGACTCCCTCATCAGTAGATAAGACCAACCATAGGTTTTCGTTTGAGTTTTGAAGCCATTTGGGGTCATGCAAACGCTTGCCTTTGATTTCACCGCGAGAGAAATGCCGAGCTTTGACTTTTGGTCAAACGATGTCCGATTGACCTGAAATTCGACGGGTGACTCCCTCATCAGTAGATAAGACCAACCATAGGCTTTCGTTTGAGTTTTGAAGCCATTTGGAGTCATGCAAACGCTTGCCTTTGATTTCACCGCAAGGGAAATGCTGAGCTTTGAGTTTTGGTCAAACGATGTCCGATTGACCTGAAATTCGACGAGTGACTCCCTCATCAGTAGATAAGACAAACCATAGGCTTTCGTTTGAGTTTTGAAGCCATTTGGAGTCATGCAAACGCTTGCCTTTGATTTCACCGCGAGGGAAATGCGAGCTTTGACTTTTGGTCAAACGATGTTCGATTGACCTGAAATTCGACGGGTGACTCCCTCATCAGTAGATAAGACCAACCATAGGCTTTCGTTTGAGTTTTGAAGCCATTTGGAGTCATGCAAACGCTTGCCTTTGATTTCACCGTAAGGGAAATTTCGAGCTTTGACTTCTGGTCAAACGATGTCTGATTGACCTGAAATTCGACGGGGAGCCTATTGGAGTCATTTTGAGATGATCCACAAGCTCCGAATTGGGTGCCATGGTCCCGGGGTGCTCTGCCGTTGGTTGGCTTGATTCAGCCGTTGGAGAGTTGTTGATGGGTCAAACGTTGCTGGTTTGACTTGAGACTTGACACCGAGCCCTTTGGACATATTTTGAGAACATCCATAGGCCCCGATCGAAGATTTGGTGTCTCCGATTCTGCCGCCGCCGGGAGCGCTTGTTTAGCTGTTGGAGAAGTGAAGCTAGGCCAAATGATGTCGGAATGGCCCGAAACTTCATGTGTACCTCTCTTTTGGTTGTTTTGAATGACCTTGCAGTTTTTGTTTGATTCTGACAAGATCTGATGCTTGAAGTGGCGCCTGCCTATTTTTGGTAGGATGCGGCTCCACGTAGCTTTTGGTGTAAAGAGGCAAAGTGACATTTTTGGTGTCAACAAATGCCCCCTCGAGGTACAGCGACGATATAGCTTTTGCAGTCGATGTGCCTCGAAGAGAATCTTGAAGAAGACCTTCTGACTTGACCAAGAGTCTTTGAGCATTTTTTTTTTTGATGGAGTAGCCTTTTGAGCTTCCAGGGGATTTGTATGGTAGTGATAGGAATCATGTACCACCTTGAGGCAAAGTATTGAAGATGACATCAGGGATGCGGATTTGGATTTTTGTTTTGACCTTGAGTCCTAACAGGCTGTATGTGGCAAGTTAGGGGGTCGGATTTGGTTTTGACCGTGTGACCCAACAAACTGTATGTGGAATGTTGGGGGGGTCAGGTTTTGGTTTTTGGTTTTGGTCTTGTGACCTAACAAGCTGTATGTGGAATGTTAGGGGACCGGTTTGATTTTTGGTGAAATGTCAATTTCAAGGTTTGGCTCAATTTGGCTCATGAGGTGAGATGGTTAGGTTTCTTGGAAGCTCATGAGGCTTGGAATTTTTGTATGGTCCAATCAACTCAAAAGGGGCATGGAACCATTTTTTTTTTATGCTCTTGGTAAGAGGAATTTTGACTAAAAGCCACTTTTAGTGCCTAGGTGGTCAGACCTGGCTCATATGGGCTAACCCATGGGACCTTAAGCTTTGAAGATGGCTTAGATCTCATATGGTGTCATTTTGTAAAGAATATCTAAAAATATTTCCTTTGGATGGAGAATATCTAAAAATATCCTTACTTTGAGAGATTTTCTCAAGTTTCCTTGATTTTGGGAAAGATTCTCTCAAAATATCTTTATTTGGGAGAGAATATCTATCATTCCCTTTCTTTTTGGAGAGAATTTCTCAAGGAATCTTTGTTTTGGGAGAAAATATCCCAAGTTTCCTTTTCTTTTAGGAAGGTTGCTAATTTTTTAGCACTTACCTTCTTACTTTTCTCCTCTTTCCTCTTTTGGTCTTGCTTTCTTCTATAAAAGCAAGGGAGGTGGGATCTCTTGCTCCTATTGCTTTCTTTTTGCAAAAGTCTTCAAGAGTTGCTCCAAGATCAAGAATTCTCCTTCTTTAAGAGTCTTCAAGTTCTTCTTCTTCTCCATCCATGGCTTCAAGTAAGTTACCTTTTTTTTTTTTTTCTTTTACATGAAATCCATGTAGAAATAGGATGGGAAAAAGAAAGTGTTTCTTTTCTTTTTTTTTCTTCTTTCTTTCTTTTTCTTTTCTCTTTTTTTTTTCTTTTTTTTTTTTTTCTTTTTTTTTTTTTTTCGTGCTTCTCTCTTTTTTTTTTTCTCTTTTTGCATTTTTTTTGGGTGGGCCGTACGGACAGATCCGTACGGCCCGTGGCCCCTTTTTTTTTTCTTCTCTTTTTTTTTTTTTTTTTTTTGATCTTTCTCCCTCTTTTTTTTTTTGAAAAAGTTTTCTTTCTTTTTTTTTTCTCATCATGACAATGCATCCTTTTTTTTTTTTTTTTGTTGCATATCAAGATGTTCATACATGCTTTTGTTTTTGTAACAATTGATAGCATGATGTGATGACATACCTGAAAACCTTTGTAAAGTTAGGAACTTGGAGCTCGCAGCAATGTTGAGCCCTTCCTAATTTTGCGGAGTTTTTCAAGGTTTCAAAAGTTTGGAGTTTTGGAGCTCGCAGTGATGTTGAGCCTATCTCCAAGCTTTCTATTTCTGTCGGGGTACTTCTTTTTCTTTGGAATTGCCCCGAGGTCATGCCAAAATTTCGCCAGATTTTTTTTAGCAAAATTTCGTCATTTTGATGATAATTCTTTCCTCCTTTTTTTTTTTTGACCTTTTGCAGGTGGTCCTTCCAGAACAGACAAGGGTAAAGAACCTATCACAAGCGTACCTCGTCGATCTGCGCAATCTTCTAATCCGGCCGTCCAGCAGGCCTGGGAGAAGGTGCAATACGTCGAGCAGCACCTCGAGGAGTGTGACTCCCTCAATAGAAAGGAGGCGCGACAGGCACTGATTGCTCGGGATAATCTTCCTGGTGTAGCAGAAGGGATAGAGCCTTCTCCAGCTACTCATGGCAGATTCTTGAAGAAGCGTGCCTTGGAGACTCTGACGGATGAAGCCAGGAGTTTGCTTGAAGAGCTGAAAGCTTGGCTGGAGAGCATTTTTGGCTGAGGCCTTTTTTTTTTTTTTTTTATATCACAGAAACTCTTTCTCTCTTTTTATATACCACATGTTTTTTTTTTTCTGGTATACATTTTTGTAGTGCTTGTGAACACTTTTCTTTTCTTCTTTTTTTTTTGGTACCACTTGTATTTTTTGGTACCTTTTTTTTTTTCCCCTACGCTCACTCAAATATTGTGATTAAAGTGATTGCTAAATGGGATGTGATCAAAAGTTTGTCATTTTGTGAGAAATCTTTTGACAAATGATTGTTTTGGCATGGGAGCCAGTTTTTGAGACATGTTTTGGCATGGGAGCCAGATTTTGCTTGCGGCATGAAAGCCAATTTTTGGGTGGCATCTATAGCCGGATTTGGGTTTATGGCATGAGAGCCAAAATTTTGGATGGCGTGGAAGCCGAAATTTTGAGGTGGCGTGGAATCCGATTTTGGTGGCATGAGAGCCAAATTTTGGGATGGCATGAGAGCCAATTTTTTTTTGAGATGGCATGAAAGCCGAATTTTGAGGTGGCATAAAAGCCGATTTTGGTGGCGTGAAAGCCAAATTTTGGGATGGCATGAAAGCCGATTTTTGTTTTTGGTGTAAGAACCAGATTTTGTTTTTGGCATGAAAGCCGGATTTTTTGAAAACCGAATTTTGTTTTGTTGGCATGGAAGCCGAATTTTGATTTTTGGCATGAAAGCCGGATTTTTGATTTTTTTGGCGTGAAAGTCGGATTTTTGGCATGGAAGCCGGGTTTTTTGGCGTGAAAGCCAGGTTTTTGGTTTTCAAAAATGCAAGTATCAACTAAAAGTCGCCTCCCTACTGAATGGTATTGCAAGTATCGATGGAATGTCGCCTCCTTGCTCATTCGGTTGCGAGTATAGATGGAATGTCGCCTCCCTGCGGATTTGGGTGCAAGTATCGACTAAGCGTCGCTTCCCTGCTTTTTTCTTCAAAAATTTTGTTTTGTGGGTATCGATGGAATGTCGCTTCCCCACGATTTTTGAATTTTGAGGTTTTTTCGAACCTTTGTTTTGTTTTTGTTTGTTTTGAAATTTGGGTTGTGGATATCAACTTGAACGTTGCGTCTCCACGATTTTTGAAATTTTGGGGTTTTGGAAGTATCGAATGGGGTTCGCATCCTTCCGATTTTGGGTTTTGCAAGTATCGACTGAACGTCGCTTCCCTGCGGTTTTTTGAAAAACCATTTTTTGTTTAAAGACACGAGCGTCGTAAATTTTGACTCAAAACCATTTTGGTGGTAAAAGCCGGGGTGGACTAGGGCTGAAATCCCTAGGTCCTGATTTTGTTTCAAACCATGAATTTTGGGTTCAAGGATCGAAAATTTTGGTCAAGTTTGGGAAGAGGCTCCTAAACTTGGATTTTTGGATTTGCTTTTTTTTTTTTTTTTTGAACAATGAAACGATGAAAGAAACATTGTTTTGAGGGGTTTTTTTTAGAAATTTCAACAAGAGGATGAAAATTCCAAAAGGAGTGGGTTTGACGAGCAGATACCTAGGAATAGGCTTTGGCCGTGCAGGCGTCGCTCTGACCTGATGGAAGAAGCCTTCAAGGGTAGTACCGCTTTAAGAACTTTCCATTGATGGGCAGCATACATCTGTCACCCTCCATGTTTAGAAGGGCGTATGCGCCGTTGTAGAAGACTTTGTTGATGACGAAAGGTCCCTCCCATTTTGGTTCAAATTTGCCTTTGGATTTGTGAGTAAAAACCATAGGTCTTTTTACTGTAAGAACCAAGTCTCCCTTTTTGTAGGCGCGTTGCCTGACCTTCTTGTCAAAAGATCCTGCCATGCGTGCTTGGTAGAGTTCGATGCTTTGTAGAGCTTCGAGCCGTCTCTCGTCGAGATTGTCCAGCTCATGGAGTCGCAACTTTACATTGCTTTCTTGAGTCATGTCATTTTGTAGAGATACCCTCAGAGAAGGAATTTGTACCTCTAAGGGCACGACAGCTTCACATCCATAGACCAAGGAGAATGGTGTGCTATGGGTTGGTCCTCGAACAGTAGTTCGATAGGCCCACAAGGCTTCAGGAAGCTTGTTGCCCCAGTCTCTTTTGTGACTAGAGACTATCTTTTTGAGGATTTTGCAAAGTGTCTTGTTGAAAGCTTCTGCTAGTCCGTTTGCTGCTGGATTGTATGGAGTTGAGGGACAACTTTGGATTTTGTATTTGTGCAGAACCTGTAGAATCGGTGATCGCGGAACTGTGGTCCGTTATCATGGATGAATCTTTTAGGTATGCCGAAGCGACAAATGATGTTGGTGCGCAAGAACTGAAGGACTGATGAGGTCTTCATTTCACTAAGTGCGAATGCTTCTGACCACTTGGAGAAATAATCCGTGGCAGCGAAGATGAAGCGATGTCCTTTGCTTGAAGGGGGAGAAATAGGACCTATGATGTCCATACCCCAGGCTTCAAAGGGCCATGAGATTGCAGTAGGATGGAGCCATTCTGGAGGCCTGTGAATATAGTCTCCGTGAACTTGGCATTGTTGGCAGCGTTTAGCGAATTGCATTGCATCAGCCACCATGGTAGGCCAATAATAACCTAACCTTTTTATCTGATCGTAGAGCTTAGGGCCAGCCTGATGGGCTCCACAAAGACCAGCATGGACTTCTTTAAGTGTTTCTTCAGCTTCTTGTTGTGACAAGCAACGTAGAAGTACTCCGTTGTAGGATTTCCTATAAAGCATTTTTGAAGGAATATCCAAATGAAAGTTTGGGGCTCGTCTTTGGATGCTTACCCGTTCTTTTGGATCTTCAGGTAGGATCCCGAACATAGTGTAATCAATGAACGGATCCCTCCAGTCGCCGACCGAAGTTTGAAGGATAGAAATCCGACTTCCAACCACCCTGTGGCATTCAGCAACTGCTTGATGTGTGTTGAGAGGAGGGAGGATTCTTCTTCCGCACACTGTAATTTGCATGTTTTCCCCTTCTTGGATTGCCATAGATGCGGCAAGTCCAGCCAGGGCATCTGCACGAATGTTTTCACCTCTGAGGATGTGGGTGATGTGACAGATGTCAAACTTCTGCAAAAGTGATTGTGCCTTGTTGTAGTAAGGCAACAAATCAGGCTTTCTGACTTCAAATTTTTGATTCATCTGATTGACGACCAGTTGAGAGTCTCCGAAGACTTCCAGTATGGTGATACCGGATTCAATGGCAAGTTCCAATCCTAGAATCAAGGCTTGGTATTCCGCTGCATTGTTTGTGCATGGTTCCAGTAGCGAGAAGGCGTGTGGAATCATGTATTTGTCGGGGCTAACAAAGAGAATGCCAACTCCCGAGACCGGCTCTCTTTTCTCGTTTGTTCTGGTTGCACCATCGAAGTACATGTGCCAGGAAGCACTTGGTGGGAAGGCCTCCACATTGTAGACGGATTCGTCTGGGAGATCATCTCTTAGTGGAGAATCTTCAGGCAACGGATGTTCCGCGAGAAAGTCTGCTAAAGCTTGGCCTTTGATTGCCTTTTGTGGTATATACCTAATATCAAATTGTGATAGAAGGATAGACCATTTTGCCAGTCTTGCATTGAGAGAACCTGCTTTCGTGACAAGGACCTTTAAGAGGTTGATCCTTGAGACCAGATAAACTGTGTTGGAAAGCAGATAGTGACGTAGCTTTTGTATGGCGAACATCACTGCAAGGCATTCTTTTTCGACTGGGGAGTAGCGATGCTCTGCACCTACCAGCATACGGCTGAGGTAGTATAGAGCCGCTTCTTTTCTTCCATCATTTTCTTGTGCCAGCAGAGCGCCCCGAGAATGGTCGAGGGCTCTTGTGTACAAGATGAAAGGTTTTCCGGTGGTAGGTGCTGCTAACACTGGAGGTTTGGTCAGGTATGACTTGATATCTTGAAATGCGGCTTCACAGTCAGCATCCCAGACAAAGTCTACACCTTTCTTCATCAATCGGGAGAATGGACGACATTTTCCCGAAAGGTTGGAGATAAACCGTCTGATATAGGCCAATCTCCCTTGGAGCCCTTTTAATTCTCTCAAGGTTCTTGGAGAGGGCATTTCTAGAATAGCCTTGACTTTGATGGGGTCAAGTTCTATTCCATCTTTCCGAACAAGGAATCCGAGGAACTTACCCGACGAGACGCCGAAGAAGCATTTTAGGGGATTCATCCGCAGTTTCTATTTGCGAAGTCGGAGGAATACTTCTCGAAGATCTTTGAGATGGTCTTCTTTTCTTTTGCTTTTGACGGCGAGGTCATCAACGTAACATTCAACCGTCTTGTGCTGCATATCTTGGAATATCTTCATCATAGCCCTCTGATATGTAGCGCCAGCATTTTTCAGACCAAATGGCATGACAGTGTAGCAATACACGCCAAATGGGGTCCGAAATGAAGTATGCTTTTCGTCTTCAGGATGCATCTTTATCTGATTGTAGCCAGAGAAGCCATCCATGAATGTCATTCGCTCGAATCCACAGGTATTGTCAATCATAACCTCTGGTATCGGGAGCGGGAATTCATCTTTGGGGCAGGCGTTATTCAGGTCTCTATAGTCAATACACACCCTGATCTGCCCATTTTTCTTTGTCACGGGGACAATGTTGGCCAACCATTCAGGATGCTGTTCCTCACGGATGAAGCCGACGCTTTTGAGTTTCTGAACTTCTTGTTCAATTTTATCCATCACATCTGGACGGAATCTTCTTTGGCCTTATTTAACAGGCTTGATATTTTTTGAAGATTGAGTTTGTGGACTGCTATTTTCGGATCTAAACCGGGCATTTCAGCATAGGACCATGCAAAGCAATCAACGAACTCACGAAGAAAAACGATATACTCAGGTAACTCATCATCCTTTATATTCTTGCTTATGAATACAGGACGCGAGTTATTTGGTGTTCCCAAGTCTATCTTTTGAACAGGATCCTCTGTTGGAAGATTCGAGGGTGGTTCCTCCACAATGTTTTCGGAGGCCTCCAGCTCAACGAAACCTTCTGGTGTTTCAACAGCATTTCCTTTCCATGGGTCTTCTTGATCAGCAACCTTCTCAAGGCTCGCTATGAGATAGTCCCAATCGCCTGCTGTTACCGGGTCGAAGTAAGGTACTTCTGCTGTAGACGAGGGTTCTTCTGGGTCAGGATCCTGCATGTCTGTATCATCGGACAATTCCTCCATATCATTGGAGAAATCAAACCAATTGGAGGGGCTTCCCGGATCTTTGTCTGGTGACTCTTCAAAGAGATACCCAGGGAGATCGATGTCTTCATGGACTGGAGCTATTGGGGCTTGGTCAACAAACTGACTTCTAAACCTTTGCGTTAGCTGTTTCAGAGGGGCGTCAGGATCGAACCCTAACCCATATGAAGACTTTTCTATATAGCCATAGAGTCTCCAATCTTCCAGCTGGTGTTTGGCCAGTACGGGCTCCAGTGGTGTGAGAATACCATGGCCTTCCCCCAAGCCAGCTAGGTTTTGAGCATCATATCCCATCTTCTTCATGATAGTTTGTGCCACAGGACTATACAGAGACAGTAGAGGCATACCTTTGTTTTGGAAAGGTTCAAGCAGGGATTTTGATGAAGCAGCACTCGATCTATGGAAGAAGATTGGTTTTTCTTTAGATGATATTGCCGGAACAACAAAGGAAGCAGACGCAGGATCTTCTACATCAGCAGGTGTCTCTATTGGAGTAAGAGCGGGCTGAACTTGTTGAGTATCAGTTTGGCTTGACGGAGTATCGTCTTCTGGCTCTGAATCCGAATCTGTATTTTGTTTGATGGACAGATAAGAGACAACAAATTTGCCCCCAGACTTTTGTTTTACCTTCTTCCCTTTAGTTGTAATGACCAAAGGTTTTGGAGTCTTGAGGGAGACTACGAAAGGAGATTGACTGCTCTCTTCGGGTTTTCCAGAGGGTTTATTTTCTTCCGGTGATTTTTGAGGAGCCTTGCCTTTATCTTTAAGGAGATTTTTGGCGGAAGACGTCATTTCCTCTGTTTCTTTTTCTCCTTCATACATCTGAGAGTCTGCAAAGTGGACTTCTTTCCCTTTGAAAGGTTTTCTATCCGCAAAGACTCGATGTATCATGCCATCGTTGCCGATGAACTTGATGCATTGATGTAGTGTTGAAGGAACAATTCCATTCTCGTGTATCCAGGGGCGTCCGAGAAGGATGTTGTAGCATGACGGGGTTTTTTATTGCATACACAGTGACTTCAGAGATAAGATCACCGATTTGCAATTTGAACCTGATTTTGCCGATGGGCCTTTGAGAATTGCCATCGTATCCAAAGATAGATACAGATGTGTGGCTCAGCTTGCTGGGCGGAATGCCCAACTCTTCGAGTGCCGAAGTGGAGATAAGATTCAGTGCAGAACCCGGGTCAATCTGAATTCTGCGCACCGGCATTTCCTTAATATATCCTATAAAGTACAGGGGTCGGTTGTGCTTTGTTTCACCAAGCAGGAGATCTTCCTTTGTGAAGGCGATAGTCGCACTGGTTATCTTTTGAACCGAGAGACATCTACTGCAAGATCCCTCAATTTTCTTTTCTTCTCCTTTTGAGGAAATTTCTGCATTTTTGACCCGATAGTCCATTTCAATTTGGAAGACTTGCGGGGCATGTTTGTCAACATCCTCATTCAGTTTTTGCAATTCTGAAATGAGATTATCACGAGTGCGTGGAGACATTCGTAACAAATCTAGGATGTGCAATCGTGCAGGTATGTGTTTGAAGTGCTCAACCAAGTCATACTTGAAAGCCTCCTTGGGGCCTACGCGTTCATCATTATTGCCACTGGGGGCTGTTATAACATCTTTCCCATCAGGGTTTACATAAGTAAAGGAAGATGTATTGTAATTTTTATGGTAGTCCCGACCAGAACGGGTGCCTCTACCAACTTCGAGAGCTTCTTGAGAAGAATCTTCATTTGGAAGACTGTCTTCAAGAGGCTGTTGTACTTCTTCCACTGGGGGTGTTCCTGCAGCTAAGCTAGTATCCTCAGTGATTGCGTTGCATGGAGCATTTTCCGGGAGCAAGTCCTGAACAGCTTCCTGCAACTTTTCTTCTTCGTCGACCCCTTCATCATCCTCAGCCGGGTTTTCTTTATGACGATCAATCGGAAGGGAAGTGAATTCTGAAGTCACAGTCTCAGGTGAAGAAACCTGAGAGGGTGTTATCTCCGTGTAGGTCTCGTGAGACGAGGTAGCTTCAGAAGATATATTGCTTGGCGTCACCGGAGTATAACTGATATCATCAGACGAGGCCTCGGAAGAGCTATGATCCTGAATTATAACATTATAGGTAGCTCGAGTGGGAGATGTTGCCTGCTCGGAGTCGGACTCTTCCTCGGATGTAAGAGGATCATCAATCCAACAATTTTCTCCATTTTCAGGAGTTAGGGGAGAAGGTACCTGAGGGTCTTCAGGGATTCCTGGCTCCGGATTGGGAGGAAGCTCGTTGACGCGGTCGCGCTCTTGTTCGAGAGCTAGACGCTGCAAGATCCTCGCATATTCTGCAAGACCAGGCATGGGAGCCAGGTCTTCTTCTTCATCATCTCCTTGTGGCTCAACATGGTTGATTTCCACAGGATCAACGAGGGGTGCTGGAATGACAACATTTTCTTGTACAGCCACTTGGTCATCTTCATCATCAGACCAGGATCCTTGTGGCCGTAAGGGGTCATACCAGAATACTGGCATAAGATAAGTATCAGGGACCCACTCTTCATCAGAGAGGTATTCTCCTGTCTCAAGGGATTCTTCCCACTCGTCAGTGCTGTCGAATCCGTCGTCGGTATCGCTGGACTCATATCCATCCATGGCGAATCCAACTACCGAGTTGCAAGAGTATGATGCCCCCTGCGTGGCCTCTTCTTTGAGTTGAGGTGGCATGAAATCACTGAGTATGAATTTTCTTGCCGCCTTTGAGGTCTTTGAAGCGGTAGAGGAGGCCTCTGCCTTTTCATCGACTTCTTGCTTTGGTTGGGCCTTCTCTTGCTTTTTGGGCTTGAAAAGGTGTCTCCTAGCCTGCCTTCGCTGTCGAGCTGTCGACTTTGTTTTTACGATCTCCCAATTTTCATCTTCTAGGAGATCAGGGTGTACCCATAAGGGTTGTCCATCTGGAGTCGGGTAAGGAACCAGCCCCTCGGATGCTTCGATTTCATTTATCACCTTGAAGGAGGTAGTGATCTTCCTCTTTGGTGATTTTGATGTTTGTCCATACGAGATCATGTTGACGGAGGCAGACCCATAGTTTTTGTCGAAGGTGATGACTCCGTTTTTCCACATCTCGTTTATCTTTTCTCTCACAACGAAGCATTGATTGAGAGGGTGTGACACCATCTGGTGGTATGGACAATACCGGGGATCGTTGGTTTTGCCAACATCTTCCGGCCTCTTTGGCTCAGGCAAGGTGAGCTTGGCATTTGCTATGAGAGCTTCAAAGATCTCGTCGAACGGGTATTTCTTCTCTACTCGCTCTCTGAAGGCTTCTGAGAGTTCAGGTCTCTTTCCGGCAGATTTGTTTTCAGCCTTCTTTTGTGGCTGAGGAGTTGACTTGGTCTGCACATTGAGGACCTCTTTCTTCTTTGGTTTAGAGGTTGCAATGGCGGTTGGCTCATTCTTTGATGACTTCTGACTGTTGAGGTCTTTGATCACCGTTTCAGCCTCCATAGAAGCTTCTAGGAGTTCTCCCAAGTTCTTTGATTTGTTGTCGATGATCATGGAGCGGATTCTGGCTCTCATGTTATTTCGGCAGATGTCGACCAGCGACGCTTGTGGTAGCACATCGGAGCATTTGTACGCCATGGCTTTCCACTTGTGAATGAAGTCGTATGTAGACTCATTCTCCCCCTGTTTCAGGCTGCAGAGCTGAGCCATAGTAACAGGATGATCCTCACCTTTGAAGTGAGTCAAGAAGCGTGTCTCCAGCATGGTCCAATTCTGAATGGAGTTCTCTGGAAGAGTGGAGTACCAATCAATGGCCGTACCTTTTAGGGTGCTTGTAAAGAGGCGAATCTTGAGTGCATCTTGATCCGCAATAGCTCCTGTCAGGATCTTGAAGTGGATGACATGCTGTCTGGCTGAACCTTTCCCCGTATACGTTTGGAGAGTAGGTTGCTTGAATTTTGTAGGGAACAGGACCGAGTCCATCCACAAGGGATATTGTGGCTTGATCCCATGCTCCTTTAGCGTATCCTCTTCTTTTGCTTTGGCGAGGATATCGTCAACGTCCTTTTTGGTAAGGGCGCGTGACTCACTATTTTCCGCATTTTCTTCGTCGCCTTGATGGCTCGGAGGAGCTTCATTGTTTGGCGGACGTTGGATAGTGAGAAGGAGGTTTTCCATTAGGGCCTCTATTCTCTGCTGTCCTTGTTCCAGTTGCTGGATGCGTGCAGCTACGTCATCATGTAGCGGAGGTTGCTCAGCATTTGTGACCAAGACGTTCACTCTTCGAGAGTCGAAAGAGGATACAGTCTTGGTGACTGAGCTAGAGCTCATTCTTTTAGATGAAGAGCTCGAAGAGTGATCACTCCGATGTCCTTGGCTTGAAGGAGCGGGAGAGTTTTCTTTATGTCTTCGTGTCCGGGAGACGCTGCGGGTCACCGGACGCCTGACATGGATTTTTGTTGATGACTTCTGGCGTCTTCTGGTTTTGCCAACCATATGGACAGCAGCAATTTGGTTGGGTCTTTCTTTTTCAACCCATTTTTGGGAAACTTGGAGTGTAGGAGGTTGAGTCCTCCGTTTCTCTAGTCTCTTTTGTCGGTATGACGCGCGGCGGCGTGCTCGACGAGCGAGTTGAGCTTCGGTCAGCTCTGGCTGGGCCTTGACGATGAAGGATGTACTCCCTCGGGCGCAGCAGCCGAGCTTGTCTTCTTTGTAGTTAGGCAAGGACAGGATGCGGACCCGGTCCTTCGCCTGTTGCAGCGAGGCTTTGAATTGTGCAAGCTCGGCCCCTGTAGAGATGAAGGGTCGAACTGCAGTCTTGCAGGCCTTAGCAGACGCTTGGGGAGGCCTGGTGATGTAGGATTTGATTTTTGGCTTGTAGGAACAAGCTGGTTGATGCTGAATTGACCTGGGAGTCAGGTCAGAGATGGGTTTCTCCTCTTTCATGTAGAAAAGAGGGTAGAACCGGTTTTCTTTGAGCGGGGCCAGGTATGCTGGCTTGGCAGATGCTCGGGACCTCCTTTGTTTCGGTGAAGGCCCTGGGGACCAAGTCTTGGGACGGACCTGGTTGTTTGCGGGCTGAGGCTTCGCGGGGGTCGCCTTTGGTGTCACGGCGGTGACACATTGGGAGGCGATTTTCTGCTTCTTAGCGGGAGCAGCCTGTTCTTCAGGAAGTGGGAATGGTCCCAACGTCCCAAAGAAAATAGTCCGGGGAGTCGAGGTCGACCCGGAGTTCGGTGAATTGTTGGTGGTGTTGACGCTGTGGCAACTAGCAGTGTGCTTATGAGTGCGCACATTCTGCTTCTGTTGAAGCATCTGCTGGTGCTTTTTCTCGTCGAAGGTGATGGTCAAGGAAGTTGCCATTGTTAGTAAACTTCTGAAACAAGACCAGATCCATTAGTAATCACAAGAATATAATGATTATAAATGGAAAAAAAAAGGCAATCTATGGGTTTGCCTTTTCAGATCGCTCAAGGGATATGACCCAGGCGACGTGAGGAAGGCAAAAAGCCATAGAGGGCACAATTGTTCTGATTGCAAGTATGGTGAGCCCCAAAATGAGCGTCCCAGTGACTGCTAGAAGCAATTGTAAACCTAAATTCGACTTATCGCGAAGCAGGGCTTGCTCGAGATAAGAAGAATATAAGGTTGGAGTTTTACAAATGCGCCGGTCGCAAATACAGTAGACCCTAAAAGGGCGTACTAGCACCGCTAGACACAAATGCTGGAGATCACATCCATGAGATGGGATCCTCTGGTTTTGAAATGTCAAAATGGATTCATCAAGGAGAGCATGTGGTATCCCGATCCAAAGACGGGCTCAACGATTTCCGCGAGCACCAGGACCCCGGAAGGAACCACAATTTCTCGGATCCGAATCCAAAATGACGAGAGTTTTTTTTTTTTTTTTTTTGAAAGGCCAAGATCAGGTCCATCAAAGAGAGCAAATGATGTTCCAATCTGAACACGGGCTCAGCGGATAATCGCGAGCTCCAGTGCTCAGAAAGGAAGAGACCAAAATTTCTCAGATCTGAACCTAAAAATGACGAAAGATTTTTTTTTTTTTTTTTTTAGATTTTTTCTTTTTTTTTTATTTTTTTTACAATTTTTATTTAAAAGACAAGAGAGCACACATAGGCTTCCTAACCCGGTCTTATGAAATCACAATTGATAGAATTGCCCCCAGGTAAGGGTAGGATTACTTAATGAACTCGTTTGGAGGACCCTTGCCTAGAACAGTCAGGCTGTCTCCACACTCTAGACAAGGCTTTTCTTGAATCAACCGAGATCAAAGAACGCAGTTGGTTTGGCCTTAGCGGTCTATGTCTTTCTTTTTCTTTTTTTTTACTAGACTCATTGAAGAGAAACAATGATCCAATACCTTAGTCGAACAGGCTCAACATTTCTGCAAGCGCGATGAACGATAGGATAGGATCAAAACTTCTCAATTTTGAATCCAAAACGAAAAGAAGTTTGATTTTTTTTTTTTTGAAATTGTTTTTTTTTTTTTAAATTCTAATGACTTCATCAAAGAGAAACAATGATCCAAAACCTTAGTCGAACAGGCTCAACATTTCTGCAAGCGCGATGAACGATAGGATAGGATCAAAACTTCTCAATTTTGAATCCAAGGCAAAGAAGTTTGCTTTTTTTTTTTTTTTTTTTGAAATCTCTAACAGACTCATCGAAGAGAAACAATGGCCCAATCCCTGATCCAAGCTGGTCTCAGCGGATAATCGCGAGCGCCAATGCCCAGAAAGGAAAGGATCAAAGTTTCTCAATTTTGAATCCAAAACGAGAAATCTGAACTTTTTTTTTTTTTTTTTTTTTGAAACGAGAAAGAATGGAAATAGATTGAACGAATTTGAAATTTCCAAAAAATCCCATCTCATGCGAAATCCAACATAGGCCACCAGCCAAAAAGTAGCCAAGGAATTCGGAAAAGAAACATAAGCAAAGATATAATATGCGAATATTTCAATTCCAAGCATCCGGTGTTCTCAAGTAAACGGGTCCCACCGGGTGTGCCAACTTGATGATGCACGCTCCGCCCTCCGGGGGGGAAAGGGTCGGTCCAAACGGACTCCCACGTCCGCCGACGCCCGGTAGCGCCCGGGGCCTGGAGCGCGTTCCATCATAGACCAGATATCTGCTTGGCCGTTGGCATGGTTAGTAGATATCAATCAAACCCTGGACCTATGCACTGGACAGCTGTTAAGCATATATTCAAGTATCTTCGGAGAACGAAAGATTATATGCTAACCTACCGAGCAGATGATCTAACGCCACTGGCGTATACAGACTCTGATTTCCAGTCGGATGTAGATGGCAAAAAGTCTACCTCGGGATACGTCTTTACTCTATCAGGAGGGGCTATATCATGGAGAAGTGTCAAGCAAGATTGTACTGCTGATTCTACCATGGAAGCAGAGTATGTGGCGGCATCGGAAGCTGCGAAGGAAGCAGTATGGCTCAGAAAATTCCTATTGGAATTGGGAGTAGTTCCTGCAGTGCAAAAACCGATTGTCATGTACTGCGACAATACTGGTGCAATAGCTAACTGCAAAGAGCCCAGGAATCACAAAAAAGGCAAACATATTCAGAGAAAGTACCACTTGATCCGGGAATTCGTCCAGGATGGAGAAATAGTGGTAGAGCAGATTACCTCAGCAAATAACTTAGATGACCCATTTACTAAGACTCTCACTGAGAAAGTGTTTACTTCACATGTTGAGTCTATGGCAGTTAGGTTAGGTCGTAGTGATCTTTAGTGAAAGTGGGAGATTGTTCGGATTGGTGTATGCCCTAAAGCCCACTGACTGCACTCACATCTCTGTTACTGGATATTTATTGGTTATTTAATAGAATGACATCTTTCTCTTATTACTTGTGTATATGTATGGTTGTGTAAGGCCCATTGTTTTCTAGTAAATGACTTAGGTGTGTAGTGGCTACACACAGTAAGGTCTGAGTCATGGACACTTGAAACAATAAACTTGTTCATAACTGAGAGATGGAGTTGGGCACTTCATCTTGGTATAAGTTATAATGAGATACTCTCCTGTATTCATGGTGACTTACCTAAGTCGCGGGAGGCTTTTCCAGATTTATCTCATTAGTGCATGTGTCATGCATTGAACAGGACCACTTGTAGGTGTGATCTCTAAAATAGTACTATCACTGAGAGAGATCAAATCACCTCTTGCTATTGAGTGACCAGTGCTCTTAATCTTGAGCATTTGTGGATGAACTGACGAAGTCAAGTTCTTGTGCTTTAATTCACTATGGGTGAGATCCTGTTCATGGGTCAACAGCTCTGTGTTTTGGGTGCTCGGGCTTGATTAGTTGGGACGTGCAAATGCAATATGGAATCTATGCCATCGTGTGATGGAATGATCGTCCCCTTAGAATTATCCGATTAATCATCAGAATCTAAGATCTTAGTATATGGATATTCCATATGGATATTGAACTTGTGGGTCGCTCCCTGGATCAAGAGAATGATATCCTAATGATGATTAAGTCAAGGGTATGAAGTTCTAAGGATGAGATGTAATCAAGAAGGTAGATAGTACATCGGTTAACCTACTTGATTATGGATGTTACATAGAGGGGCATTGTGGTCATTGTACTTGGTAGGTCAAAAACAATCGTCAGTTTATGATGAGCTTCATTTGCAATTTAATATTTGTCCCTGGAGTGCAACCATAACTCTTTAGTGGAATGAGTTAGGGTTAAAATGATCTTAATGTTGCTATGGGGTTAGCATGGACATTTTGGTCATTTTGGGAGCCAAGGGCAAATATGTCTTTTGGTCCCTTTTCTAGCCATCTTCCTATATTGGCATGGTTTCCTAATTTAATTAGATGTTATGTGGTTGAATTAATTTTGTGGAAGAATAATTTTGAGTTTAAATTCAAATAGGCTTTTGATGGCATACATGAATTTAACTCTAGCTAAATTATTAACTTGTGGGCCATGGTGTGTTTATCTATCTTGTGGGCCAGCCATAAGGGGAGCCCCTTGTGTGAGGTTTCCTAGTTTAACTAGGTATCTTTACTTGGAAGGAAGAACTCCTCTTTGGGTAAGAGTTCCAATAATTAAAGTTTACTAATTTTTAGTATCTTTAATTAGAAAGTGTTGCACAACTAAGGTGGCTGGTTGCTATTTTTTAGGGATGGTCATTCCTATTGGAGAGAGACCTCTTAAAGGAATGAGAGCTTTATAAATATATCCTCACTGCCCTAGGCGTGCAACACATGAAACAAAGCAACCAGAATTAATCCTAGACGTGCAACAGTTTGGTGCTCCATTGGCCGCCCAAGAGACAAGAGAGGAACTCACGCCCAGCCCATTGCTGCCTTCTTCTTCTTCATTGGAGAGAGGAGATCAGGTCCTGGGCTTTTTCCACAAATTGTAGATTCAGAAAACCCTTCTTGGAATCCATATTCTGATCCCACAATCAAAGCCAATCAGATTAGGTTGTGGAATAGAAGAGAAGATCAAAGGAGAAGCTATTGCAGAAATTCCTGCAACATACATTGCTGATTGCAGGCTGAGTTCAGACCTTTGAAGGCTTTCTTTTCAGAGATTTGAGGCATTCATATTATCAAGGTATTAGTCCTCTATCATCTTCTTGCATTATACACATGTTGATCATGATTTCATGGAGTTTTTATGCATGTTTCATGGCTGCCAAATCAGATCTGTTTTAGATTTTAAAAACAGCAATCAGCCATGGAAGTCCAAGTTCAGATCTGTATAGCATGAACTTTCAGAAGACTTCACAAGGGCTACCCAAAGATAAATGTTTTACAACGGGATGACAAAGGAATAAAGGAATTTGAAAGTTAAACCAAAGAGAAAAGTAGAAAAAAAAAGAATAAAAAAGAAGAAGAGAGAAATCAGAACCAAAGGAAAACAAAAGAAAAAGAAAAAGATATGGGAAACCAAAGAAAAGCAAGCACCAAAAAGAGATATAGTGGAATAAAGAACACAAAGCAAAAAAAAAAAAAAAAAAGAAGTGAAGACAGTTGAAGACCTTCCTATGAATACTTGAAGAACCTTACATTCTCAAAAACCCTTAGCCACATTTAGCCCTTATCCTACCTATTAACCCTAACCCGATTACAACCTATGAAAGATCTATTGGATCCTAGGAAAGGTTAGGTATTGAATGAGTGAGAAGTTGAGTGAGCATTTTCACCTTCTATTGGTTATATCTTTTTCTTTGAGATCAATCCTTCTATACATAAGCTTTGTTTTTTATCAATTATTTGAGTCATTAGCCTTGTTCATACTCACATACTGAGAGTTAGTCAGTAAAATCTGTGTGCTTCCATTGTTGAGAGTATGACCTGTAAGGTTGTAGTCAATGCGAAATGTATTTCGAAGGGGATTAAGGTTATGTGAGCTTGGACCTGAAGACTTCATGATTATTGGCTAAATACACACACATACACAGTGGGACTTAGGTATTGACTGACATATCTTCAGGAGTTGACTAGTATTCCTAACTTAATACTCATTCTTATTCGCTTGCTAAAGACCGTTGGACACAAAAAATCTCTTCTTTCCAAATTAAAAAGAATTTTGTGGGATTTATTCTCTGAAAACCCTCACGAGAAAAAACTTGTCCACTGGGGGAAACCTATGGGTTTAATGGCTTGTTGCACGAGCTAGGTGCAACCCAATTCCTGCGAAAGTTAGGATCTTTACTTTGTTTTCCTGCATATAGTTTAGTTTTTCTTCATAGTTTCGCTTGGGACTAGCAAAATGTAGGTTTCGGGGTGTGATGAGTGTTGAATATTGCATATTTTACCCCTCATTAGTCCTTGTTTTATTAACATCTCATATGCAAATCATTTGCTTTACACAGAGATTTTATTATTCCATCATATTAATGGATTATCGGATTATCATGCATAAATCCGATTATTTATAGCGCATTTTTATGTATTTTTTCTTGTGTAGGCGGGCCCCGCGACTACCCAATCTTCCAGCTAGTATCCCAAGGCATCAAGAAGAGATTTCAATGAAGAAGTTACATGAAAAGATCTTATTGAAGAAATCTTGGTGAAGTGTTGAAGAATTCCAAAATAAGAGGAGAAGACTTTAAGGATAAAAGAAGTCATTTTCTAACACAAAAGATTGGTTGGTGTATTGGTTAGAGCTTGGGTTGGTATGGAATAAGTTATAGGTTAGTTAGAGCTTAGGTTAGTATGGAATAATTTATGGGTTCAAATCTCAACAATTGCATATTATTTTTTTTTACATATAAAATATTCCATCCAACTCACCTCTCCGCCTCTAACATGAAGGACCACATAAAGCAAAAGGCATATATGCTTTTGCAAGGAAAGTTTGTTGCAACCAATCAAATTGAAGCTATCCATGTGAAAGAAAAAGAGCCAATAAAAGACTTCAAATCAAATTCATGCAATCCATGTGAAAGCAAATGAGCCAATCAAAAGCCTTTAAGTTGCAACCAATCAAATGGAAGCAATCCTTGTGAAATGAAATGAGCCAATCAAATGTCTTCAATGTTCTTATAAATTGAAATATTTTTGTAGAGAGAAAGGGAGAGAAATCTTTTGGCAAGTTAGTCAATTCGCAATTTTATTTTTACCTTTAGATTGTAATTAGGAGCTTCTTTATGACTAATCTAGAGAGAGTGTGTGTAATTAAAGATCATTAATGAAGATTTGGAGCTCTTTCTTGATGTTTAGTGGTTGAAACTCGTGGATTAGACTCTCCTTTTGAAGCTAAGTAATGTGATTAGTTCAATTCCATGCATGTTTTAGTTTAAATTCCCTACTTGTGCCTTAATTGATTAGTAGATTTTATATCTAACTGTGCTAATCTCTCTCATTTCTCATGCTCTATCTCTGCACTTGATGCTTAGATAATCTCAATTGATGCTTTATAGTTGGATTAAGTTCTCTCACATAGCATGCTCTAGAGCCCTTATCTTTGATCTTTTGTACCTTGATTTCGATGAATAATTGCTAGGGTAAGTAGGTTATGATCTAGGATCTTGGCTTTTGATTTTCTTTACTTTAATCCTCATTGTTATATCATCCAATCCAATTAGGCAAGAGATTGCTAATTGGATTGTAGATTTGGGAGTTGAATTAGAACATGCATAGTTTTAATTAGTTACATACTTAGTGGATTTTGGATTGCCTAATCCCTTATTTTTATTGTTATTAATTTAGATCTTTGTTTGACTTGTTATTTTCACTTTTAGATTTTTAGAATCATACACATTTCACATCACTTGTTTTAAAATCCTACACATTTCACACCACATTTTCACCATAAATCTTTCATTTCCACCATCATTCATCCACTAATTTAGTGTAGCTTGTTAGATTAACTTAGATCTTATTAAATTCATATTATAGATAATTAATTAACTGTTTATATTGCATAGTTTAATATTTTTAATTGCCCACTTCAATTTTCTTTATTAGTTATATCTTAGTTCAATTCTACTTTAATTGGATTCATTGCTTGTTCCATACTCTCCTCGTGAGATCGATAATCCAGACTCTTTAGTCCTTTACTACTTGACGACATCGTAATCAATTCTATTTTAATTGGATTCATTGCTTGTTCCATACTCTCCTCGTGGGATCGATAATCCGGACTCTTTAGTCCTTTACTACTTGACGACACCGTAATCTTGCGATTAAGCATGCACATATAAGTGTCAACCATTAAGAACAGTCAATAACAAAATAGTGCACATAAAACTTAAGAACATAAAGTGTACAATTGTTTGTACTTAAAAGAAAATTACTTTGTAAGTATATAAGTAGAAAACTAATATCTATCTCTTTAAAAGCGGTGTCATCCTATAGTAGTATATCAATCAATACAAACAAAATGGGGCGTTGGTATCTAAAGATATATTTTTCAGATCTGATATATATATATATATATATATTTATATATATATTTATTTATATATATATAGGGAGGGCTCTTGTGAGAGTATCTCTCACCTTACTATGAGAGATATGGTGGGAGCCCTCACATCCATATCCAATGCCAGCAATTTAAATGTGAGGGCCCACACCTTTATCTCTGATAGTGAGGTGAGAGTGCCTCTCTAAGAGCACCTCCATATATATATATATATATATATATATAAAAGGGAGGGCCTCTCAGCTCATGCTGAGGAGAAGATCCGCTCACTACGTGTGGGTCAACTAGAGTGAATACTTTTCATCAAAAGCAAGCCTGCCCAATTTCTGACGAAAATAACTCACTGTCCCCACCCATCAGAAGATCAACGCTTTCAAACGCTTGAAACCCATTTTCCATCCCAACCTCTCTCTATCCGTTCCATCCGAAGTGCTCTCTCCGCCAGCACCGGAACTCTGTGTGTGGCCAGAAACCGACCCGACCCCAGGCTTTCTCCCGCGACAGCGATCGTCCCTCAGGTTTCGTCTCACTTCTGCGATTGCGACCGTCGGTCGTCCCTAGGCTTCATCTCTCTCCTGCGATCGTCTCTCTCCTGCGACCCTCCCGCACCGCTCTTTCTCTCTCTCACGACCGCAGGTTAGGAATCCGCCCTCCCTCTCTCTACTTTTTAGTTTTTTTGTTAAATGCACTGCAACCAGTAGAAATGGAATGTGGGTTTGTTTTTTCTTTTATGTGTAAGGTCTAGGTTTTGTTGGATTTGACATATTCAATTTGAGATTTTATGGTTTGTAGTGGGGATTTGAGGGTTTGGGCGTATGGATTTTAAGGCTTTGGGTTTTTTTACCCTTGAATTCCTATCAAGATGGAAATGAAATGATTGTTTTGGTTTGGAAAGAGAGAGAATGCCTCTCCTTCCATCTCTTGTTCTCCCCCCCCCCCTCCCTCCCTCTGCATTTTTTTTCCAGCAATGCACTATCTCTGCTTCTATCCATTCAATGTAAGCCCATGCAATGGACATGGACGATCCAGATAGAAGCTCGCACTGCACCTCTGTACAATCTTTCCATCTAAACTTAGACAACCCTTGCCCTAATGAATTTGTGATGTACGAAGAGAATGACAACATTTTGTATTTTCCTCTTCCAAAGTAATGTCCACCTAAATCTTGTGATTCAATTGTGCCACATTTGTTTTTGGACTCGAGGTTGTAAGCATCTTTGAATTTACATTGACGCATTTTGGGAATTCTCTGAAACTTTATATTCTCTCCTCTGATTCAGTAATTCATAAACTACAATGGTATTTGCATTTTTACTATTCATCTTATAGATTTTCAATATATTCTTTTTTATGATTTTTTCTTCTATGTGCATCAGGTAATTATGGCATCCGCTAGTGTTGAAAAAAGGCGTTGTTATTGTTTTAGACTGATTTTTTGTCATTGTGGATGATCATAAACATACAGATTCCATGGAAAGCAACCAAATTGGAGATGTTCAGTTACACTTCGACTCATGACTGCTAATACATTTTATTTGGTCAATTGTTTCAATTGAGCCTGTGAATTGCATCAAGTGTACTGTACTTAAACATTGTAGTGCAGTTTGGATGATGTCTTCTTACTATGAATGTGATGGAATTTTTTACTATGATTGTAATGGATTTTTCCATTTTGCTCCTAGGATTTGTTTCTCTAGATGTGTTCATCTTGTTTGGGTTTTCATCACTTACTTCTAAATTCCATAAAATAGATTAACAGGCATCAACATGGATAAAATAACTCAACACTGATGCAATAGATCAAAACAGAACATTTAACACATAGGGGTATTATACAAGGCATGAACAAGCTTGGGCTTGTCCTGACAGTATGCATTTCATGTTGTTGTTATTAAACATTCCAATTGAAATGAAATGATGGCCATTATATGCACACAAATATTCAGATTAATATCTTAATACTAAGAGTTCACCAGCCTGAGGTGTTAGCTGGGTGCATCTTCTAGAGCATCATAATTCATAAATAATCAAACTACCTGTAGCTATCAATAGTCAGCACCATAACAGTGAGACCATTTGTTCTGTCCAAAGTAGAAAATTGGGCTTTGTGAGAGGCTATGCAATTACCATGATGGCCACTGGCCAGTAAATTGTATAGATGAATCCACATGGAGACTTGTCCAATAGCATAGCCATTTTGAATGCACATAAAGATATTGTTCAAAAGAAAATTGTATGGATGAATTCCCATATAAAAGGCATATCATTGATGTTAAGCCAGTTTTTCATGTGTTAGCACCTAAAAAAGAATCTTTTATCATGCAAGATCATATTCGACCACATGCTAGTTTTTTCAAACATCTGGCCCCCATCAACCAATTATTTACATTACAAACAGGGCACAACCTGAAATACAAAAACATGCCATAACTTGAAACCTCTCCATTGCCCCACATCCGATAACACTAAGATGCTAAGAGGTGCAACTAAAAGCACATTCATTTGCTAGTTTTAAAGTGCCAAACATATTTGAACATGGATTCATGAAACAAAAAGTGTCCAATCACAAAAAATTAATTATGATCAGGATTACAAGTGCAATTTACATCAATTCAATTAATGTGGAGCTTTTCCACTCTACAAATACGCTGCAAAAAGTAGAATAATCACAATCAGAATTGCATGGCCATTCCAACCATCATTTTCTCCTCATTCTTAATTTTCATTAAGTATATATCTTAATGAAATTCCATCCATCCAAATGAACTGAACACAGCCTCTTTTTTCTTACATACATTTTCACTACAAACAGAAGATGAATAACATGAGCAAAAGCAAGACGACGAATAACATGAGAAAAAGTTAATTTACTGCAAGATAAAAGAAAATTGTCACAATAAGGAAAGGAACTAATAAACTAACGAAAATTGATCTAATCATAAAGGTAGGATGGAATGTGTTGGAAATAGGTGGGCCTCGTGGGCAGATTTTCAAAACATTTGACCCACTTGACTCAATGCTCAAGTACCCATAAGGCCATAAACCATATCCAAGATGAAATCTCTCCGACTCATCAATCATTTACAGCAATATAACCTATCTAGAAGATAGAAAACAGCAGCACCATGCAACCAAAATAATCCACAACAAGTAGAGAAGTATATTATACCTTTGGAGCCCGGTAGTGCTCTAATGGAGAAGACAATTAACTTGATCAAGAACTCTTCTTGAAGAAATTAGAGATCTCCAAGACCTTATTGTCTTCCACATTATGGCACGCTTATCAGATCTCTTTCCTCAAGAAGATGGGTGCGATCTCCAAGAGAAAACCCTACTAGAAACCCCAAGGAACTAGAAGAGAACTAGAAGAGAAAGAAGAGGAGAAAATTGTGCAACACATGCACAAGGAAGAGGGCTGGGCGTGCAACAATATGGTGGACGTCCAAGAGGGGATTTTCCCTTATTTATAGCCTGCAAACCTCCTTTTCTTTCTCTCTTACTAATTGCATTAGAAGTCTCACTTCTACACAAATTAGTAACTTAACTATTACCACTATTAGAAGTCCCACTTCAAATAGAAATAGTATCTTTCTAATTCCTTCCTTTTAGAGTTCAAGTAGGATTAGTATATTTCTAATAACTTGGGCTAGCGTACGGACCACTAGGGATTCCAAAGAAAGATGGCTCCAACTGGGACACCGCGACCCCACATCTCATGTGCAATCCGGGCCCACAGTTAATTGCAAATAACACCACTATATAAATGCAATTGCACTCCAGTCTTAGGAATAAATTATAATGAAGACCCTAACCTTCCCAATTACCACAAGTAGGCCCCTCTATCAATATCCATGGATCAATTGGAATAAATCTATCCCATCCAATCTTAGACCCACATCTTATTATCCTTGAGCCCCAATTAATCACAGTAATCATCAGTACCATCCAATTAACTCTTAATCGAGATGGGTGCGCACTTACTAATGACAAATCCATTAATTGGCACAAGAGGATATATAGATAGATTCCATCTTGATCATTGGATGTTCCTACAGTCCTACTACCACGTACCCAAGACACTGAGGTGTTGACCTACAATTGGCCTCACTCAATGGTGACTCAAAGCAAATGAATAGATAGAAACTTGAGTTCATCAATGTCTTAGGATTGAGAGCCTATTGCTAAGGAATTATGAGAGCAGACCTTAAAATCGAGACAATATTCATAAGGTGCTTCTCATGGTCCTTCAATACATCTAATGTACCAGCACTGTGATCCAAAATCTTATATTCTGATGATCGAGACAAATCACACTATCTCATAGTGATGAAAATGCTGCAACCTTATCAGATGAAATGCCCAGTCTCATCACTGGTTGTGAAGATATTTTTAAGTATAAGATTTGTTGCACATGTCTCCTGTATGTGGATCTCATCCATATACATATATCACATCTAATTTACTAATGGGACCCGGTTCATCTCATGAACCATTATGTCATATGTATTGGTCATGTGCATTAAGTAATAAGACACCATTCATCTCATGAAAGGAAAGCATGGTTTTATTGATAAATAAAGAAATTAATCAATTTATTACATCAACTAATGGATTGAGACCATACATTCTAACAATCTCCCACTTGGGCTCAATGCTAGTCAGGGTTGCATCTCATGCCCATCCCATCTACATGTTGCTCAAAGACTTTGGTAGTCAAAGGCTTAGTAAAGGGATCTGCCAGATTGTCCATAGAGGCTATCTTGGTAATAGCAATGTCACCACTTTGCACAATCTCTCTGACGATATTTCCTCTGTACATGCTTTTGGCTTTTATGGCTTCTGGGCTCCGTAGACTGAGCGACTGCCTCGCTGCTGTCACAGTAAACTGTGAGCGGCTGTCGTGTCAAAGGTACCACCCCAAGTTCCATAAGGAATCTCTTGAGCCATACTGCTTCCTTAGCTACTTCACAAGCCGCCGTATATTCAGCCTCCGAAGTGGAATCAACGGTACAATCCTGTTTTATACTCCTCCAACTGATAGCTCCGCCACCAAGCATAAATACATAACCAGAGGTGGATTTTCTGGAATCCTTATCTGACATGAAGTTAGAATCTGTGTATCCAACTGGAACCAGCTCATCACTACCATAAATCAACATGTAATCTCTAGTCCTTCTCAAGTATTTGAGAATACACTTTACAGCAGTTCAATGTTCAGGTCCTGGGTTAGACTGATATCTGCTGACTAGGCCTACTACATGACAGATATCCGGTCTAGTACATAGCATAGCATACATGAGGCTACAACAACCGAAGCGTATGGTATCGACCTCATCTGCTCTTTTCCTCAGGTGTCTTGAGACATTGATCCTTGGAAAGGTGCACTCCACGTTTAAAAGGTGTAATACCCTTCTTGGAGTCTTGCATAGCAAACCGTACCAGTACATTATCTATGTATGCAGCTTGGGATAAGCCAATCATCCTATTTTTCCGGTCTCAATGGAGTTTGATCCCTAGGATGTAGCTAGCTTCTCCCAAGTCCTTCATATCAAAAGTCTTTGCCAACCAAACTTTTACTATTGATAACATTCACACGTCTTTCTCAAAGAGTAAGATGTCGTCGACATAAAAACCCAGAAAGGCTACCCTGTCACCTTCACTTTTTATACACACACATGACTCATCCGAATTTTGACAGAAACCAAATGACTTAATTGCCTGGTCAAAACGGATGTTCCAGCTTCAGGATGCCTGCTTCAGTCCATAAATAGACTTTTGCAGCTTGCAAACTTTTTGCTCTTGGTTTTTAGCTACAAAACCATCTGGCTGCACCATTTAGATGTCTTCCTCAAGATGGTCGTTGAGAAACGCCGTCTTAACATCCATTTGCCAAATCTCGTAATCGAGATGAGCCGCAATGGATAAGAGTATCCGGATGGACTTGAGCATGACTACCGGAGAGAAGGTTTCCTTATAATCAATACCCTCTTTCTGAGTATACCCTTTAGCAACATGCTTGGCCTAAAGGTCTCCACTCTACCATCCGATCCTCTTTTTTTCCTGTAGACCCACTTTTAGCCAATTGGTTTAATATTTGCAAGCAAGTCCACAAGTGTTCAGACCTAATTAGAGTACATAGACTCCATCTCAACTTTCATAGTATCTTGCCAATGTCCCGAATCTATGTCATTAATTGCTTCATCATAGTTACAGGGATTTTGTTTCGGTTCTTCCGGGACTGCCTCGTAAGACTCTCCCAAGAACGAGAACCAGTCAGGGGGCCTGACAATCCTCCCACTATGACAAGGCACTAGTGTAACTACTGGGTCCGATAAGGGCGGTTCTTCCTTAAGTTCGGTCATACTTGGATTTGGAATTGTTTGTTCTTGAATTTCTTCTAAGATCACCTTTTCTAAAGATTTTCGGTCCATCATATAATCTTTGTCCATAAAAACCGCATTAGTGCTCACTAACAGTTTCTGCTCTCTGGGATTATAGAATAATCAACATTTAGTTCCTTTAGGATATCCTACAAACTTGCACACTTCCGACTTCGTTTCCAACTTATCCGTCTTAACCTTTGGCACGTGTGCCGGACAACCCCAAAAGTGTAAATGTTGTAGACTAGGCTTTCGCCCGGACCACAACTCCCGGGGAGTCTTAGGTATAGACTTAGATGGTGCGTGGTTTAGTATGTACATTGCAATATCCAAGGCGTATCCCCAAAAGGATATAGGTAATCCTGAGAAACTCAGCAAGGACCTAATCATATCTAAAAGAGTCTGGTTCCTTCTTTCCGCTACTCCATTCTGTTGAGGTATACCAGGAGCAGACAACAGGGATAGAATCCCATTTTCTGATAAGTATCCCATAAAATCAGCAGAGAGATATTCCCCTCCTCGATCTGATTGAAGAGTCTTGATACTCTTACCTAATTATTTTTCCACTTCTGCTCGAAACTCTTTGAACTTTTCAAAAGCCTCGGACTTGCGGTGCGTAAGGTATTTGTATCCATATCTTGAGTAATCATCTGTGAAAGTGATGAAATACTCATATCCTCCTCTGGCCCTGACATTAATGGGTCCACACACATTAGTATGCACCAATTCCAATAAATCTTTGGCCCTATTGCCCTTAGATGAAAAGGGTCTTTTGGTCATTTTTCCTTCTAGACAGGACTCGCAGACAAGCGTTGGTTCTACCACCAATGAATGCAAAATACCATCTTTCACTAGCCTGTCAATCCTGTTTAGGTTTATATGACCTAGCCTCAAGTGTCAAAGTTTTGTTGGATTAGATGAAGGTGACTTCCTCTTTAATGATGGTCTATTGATTGTTTCAGTATCATGTATCTCATACATTGTAGGAGTTAACAGATAAAGCACATTGGTCACCTTTCCAGAACATATAAAAGTACTATTCCTCTTTATGACAACTGTTAGATTGTATGGTCTCAATCCATCAGTTGATGTAATAAATTGATTAATTTCTTTATTTATCAATATAATCATGCTTTCCTTTCATGAGATGAATGGTGATTTATTACTTAATGCACATGACCAATACATATGATATAATGGTTCATGAGATGAACCGAGTCCCATTAGTATATTAGATGTGATATATGTATATGGATGAGATCCACATACGGGATACATGTGTCACAAATCTTGTACTTAAAAATATCTTCACAACCAGTGATGAGACTGAGCATCTCATCTGACAAGGTTGCAGCACTTTGATCACTAAGAGATAGTGTGATCTGTCTCGATCATCAGAATGTGAGATTCTGGATCATAGTGCTGATACATTAGATGTATTAAAGTACCATGAGAAGCACCTTATGAAATAATATCTCGATTTAAGGATTGCTCTCATAATTCCCTAGCAATAGGCTCTCAATCCTGAGACATTGAAGAACTTAAGTTTCTGTCTATTCATTTGCTTTGAGTCATCAATGAGTGAGACCAATTGTAGGTCAACACCTCGGTGTCTTGCGTACGCGGTAGTAGAACTATGGGAACATACAATGATCAAGATAGAATCTATCTACATTATCCCCTTGTGCCAATTAATGGATTTATCATTAGTAAGTGCCCACCCATCTCGATTAAGAGTTAATTGGATGGTACTGATGATCACTGTGATTAATTTGGGCTCAAGGATAATAATATGTGGATCTAAGATTGGATGCGACAGATTTATTCCAATTGATCAATGGATATTGATAGAGGGGCCTACTTGTGGTACTGTGGAAGTTTAGGGTCTTCATTGTAATTTATAACTAAGACTAGAGTGCAATTGCATTTATATAGTGGTGTTATTTGCAATTAACTGCGGGCCCGGATTGCACATGAGATGTGGGGTCCCGTGTCCCAATTGGAGCAGCTTTCTAAAGAATCCCTAGTGGTCCCCACGCTAGCCCAAGATATTAAAAAGTTACTGACCGTACTTGATCTCTAAAAGGAAGGAATTAGAAAGTTACTATTTCTATTAGTATGTTGCTAATTGTTGTGGAAGTGAGACTTTTATAGCAATTGGTAAGAGAGAAAGAAAACGAGGAGTCTTTGTGCTATAAATAAGGGTGGATACACCCTTTGAACGTCCAACATAGATGATCCACGCCCAGCCCCTTTCTTTTGTGCAAGTGTTGCACAATTCTTCTCCTCTTCTCTCCTCTAGTTCCCTTCTAGTTTCTTGGAGTCTCTAGTAAGGTTTTCTCTTGGAGATTCCACCATCTTCTTGAGAAAAAAGATCTGATAGAGGGTCATAGCGTGGAAGACAACAAGCACTACACCAAAAATTGAAATCAGAAACGGAGGTTTGAAACGGCCCTTATCCGTTTCTATTTTGACACGGTCTCAAACCGCTCGAAGAGGCAAAAGCCGTTTCAATTGAAAAAACAACCCTTCTCAAGTATTATGGCATCGTTCCCTCTCTACTTTTTTCCCTTCGCGCCATTCTTATAAAGCGTGCCCTTTTTACCTCATTCCGTTCGCGCCATTCTTCTTCTAAATGGAGGTTCCGGACTACTCCGTCTTCTTCGAATGTCAGTGCGTCTTCTTCGAATCGTTTTGAGGAGCAGCAGAGAAGAGGATCCAGAGGATTCTGAACTGCTGCTCTCAGATTCTGCGTACTGGAGAACAGAGAAAGAGGAGCGTCTTCTGTGCACACTGCCGCGCGTAGAACAACAACGATCAGAGAAGAAGGCTACAGAGAACCCAGATTTTTGTTGCTGAACAACAGGGTTTTCTTTCAGGTTTTTGTTGCAAAGAGGATGTGAGGGTTTCCCCTATTTTCCCCTAAGTTTCAGAGAATCAAGATTCACAAAGGATCCGGAGCTTTCAGCTCCGGACAGGACTTCGATCGGTGGTCTTTGTCGCCGCTGGAACGTGGCCGGAGAGAAAGGAGGGCTTGGGTTGCAGATAGAATAGAAAACGAAGACGGAAGAAGATCGAGCCTAATCGTTTGTGCTGGAGCTTCGAGCAAGCTGTGAGGGTTTGCTTCTTCTCTTCTCTTCAGTTCTCAGCGAATCGCTTTTAGGTTTTCTCCGCTTCGAGAGGTAAAAATCTCTCTCTATCTGTCCTTCTTTCGTTGATTGAATCTCTATTTTGTTCATGTGATGATCTTCTCTTCGCTTGATTCATGAATCTCAGGTTTTTCTTTGATTAGATGTTGTTTCTTTGTAGATTTACAATTACATCTTTGATATGGATCGATTCTTTGAGATTTCTTTGAAAAATGATGCAGTTTGTGGTAGATTAGCGATTTCTTCTTTGTTATCAGATGGAATCTGAATACATTTAAATATTTTTTAAACCCTAATTTTTTGTAGTTTCTGGCAGTGAGTTGTATTTGGTTTGACTGATACTGGCAGTGACATCTTCTTCCGATGTCAGTGAATGTGTGAAAAAGATCCTGTTTTTTTAGGAAGAAGTACAATGTGTCCGCTGTGCAAGGAACCCTAGGTATTATTGATAGTTAGGATGGAAGATGTTTGGTATTTTCTAAAGACCTCTTTGAACCCTTTTGGCATTTAGTTAGGATGGAAGAAGCCCAGTAGAAACCGCCTTTTGGTTATCTATACTTCTTTAGAGTTTTCCCCATCACAGACTAGAAATGCGACTGCTGGCACTGTTTCCTGATTAATGTGTGCACCATTGGAGGAAACATTTTGTGGCATGACCCTTCCATCGATGATGGAGTCAACTGGATGAATAGTCGGAATGAATGTGGACCCTGTTTCTCAAATTGTTGGTTTGGACAAGCAATGCCATTTTTTCCATTGATCATGATGATATACCTTCTCTCCTGTGATGATGTTTCGGAAATTAGAGACAATAAGGCAATGAAGATAAAGAGGATGGTGTTTGTATTCAGTTTTTGTTTTTCTTTCAAAGAAAACTGATGTGTAGTTTTCATGTTTATCAGGATCCTTTTCATGGCCCAAGTCAAGCAATGGGTCTTGCTTTCTCAGTACCAAAAGGAATCAAGGTTCCTTCAAGTCTTGTTAACATATTCAAGGAGCTTCAACAGGATCTGGGTTGCTCCATTCCATCTCATGGGAATTTGGAACGATGGGCTGTGCAGGTAAAAACTTAAATGTCTGTTATAACGTTTATATTAATCTGTCATCGTATTGTTTCGTCATCATTATTGCTTGTTGCACAAAATTTCTTCTTTAATTAAATTTCCATTTCATCATTGGGTTTTATCATTGTCATTCATATGACTCCTACGTCTGAGGTATAAGCACTAGAATCTGTTTTGTGGACGATTATAGACCGTAAAAAAATTTAGTTTAATTACATTTGAAGTCTGGAAAAGATAATATTTTTAGGAACAAGAAAGCTTTATCAACTAGAGCTGTGGGAAACTTTCCCCTCAAATTTATTTCTTTGCAATGAGCTCTTTTCTTACATGCAGTCATCACCATGCTCAATAGAATGCATCCTGGATGCAAGTATGTTTTACAACATGTATGCATTATGTTTAGGTATGATGGAAAAGCATACTTTTGTGAAACTCTATGCAAATACTGTCAAGTTCTGTGCTAATCAATGGCTTTGGCAAATGGCATTCATTATCGAGACTACAATTACACTTCTTTAAGCGTGACTCAACTATTGAATCTTATGTCTTGTTTTCTTTCTTTCTTGCTTCCATAATTGTTATTTACTTGTCTCTTGTTTGCATTTGACATTGTGGTGTCTCTACTTGTCTAATAGATCTTTTTTTAGTAATAGCACATACTACTTGCCTAAACAGTTGATCTAATCTTTAATGATTAACAACTTACTAGGATGACCTTGCCAGTGAATCTTTTTAGGATAAATTTCATTGTTACCAATAAAAATTGTGTCCTTTTGTTTTCAGAAATCTGTTGCTTTAAGATCTTCTAGTTAGTTTTCATTGTAAGAAAACTACCTTACACACAATATTTTGTTGTAGGGAGTTCTTCTGCTGAACACTGTACTTACTGGTATGTGAATTCTTCTTCACCCAAACAGTTTGTGATCTATGTCCTCTGATATTCTAAAAATGATCAGTGACTCATTTTTCTAGCTACTAGTATTGATAATGTATGGAATGTAATAGTAGTTAGTAAGACCACACGACAACATATCTTTGGAAGTCTTCAATGGTCACAAAGTCCTCAGCTTAAAGGTGGCGATAGCATTGATTTTTGAAGTTGGTAGTCTAGGTTTTCTCATTGTGTGAATTTTGTATCATAAAATTGCACCATGTAATATACTGTCATAGATAATATTTTAGTTCCAGTCAGCAACTGAAGATATGCACACACACACACAAAAAAAAAAACAAAAAAAAAAAAAAACAAAACAAAAGAACCCTAGAATATTCAAAATATTGAAATGGAGAAATTATCTTGTAAGCAGACCACTAGTATTCATGTTCAGATGGAACACTTCTTTTTTCTTTTTCATATGTGATATGCATCCTTTTTTTACCTTTTTTTTAAACACTAGATGAACATATGCTTGAAGGGTCGGGGGTTCCTAACCTCGTGAATTACATGATTCATCCATGTGTGTACCTAGAAAAGATAAAAATGCCTATTTTTAAATGTCTGTCATCATATAGCTCTGTTTTATAATTATACACATACATACAAAGCCTTATCCCAACTACACACATATATTCCTTGCCTGGAGAATGAATCAATGATAAAAGGTCACTCATCACTTAAGACCATGATTGCAAAGTCAAGTACAAGATAATTAGTATATGCCAATGCTTCTAGATGTCTAAATAGAAATCTATCATGCAAAAAATGGTTTTCCAATTACCTTTTTTGGATAAACGTAATAATTTTGTAAACAGTGATTTACTTCCCTACATTTGTTTCTTTTAAGACTTCCAGTCCTGATTGTGCCAGATCATTCATATGCTTATTTAAGGGAATCCAAGTAGCATTTTTATAATTTATATCCTCATTTCACTTGGTTTTTCTTATCTGGCTTTCTTCATCCAGTTAACCATTTATTACTTACCTCATTATGCAGTGATGTTCCCCTTGTACCATTATCAACAGCAGCATCCATCACCTGAGTACACTTCTGCCATTGTCCTCTGATCCGCCTGAGTATGCCTTGCCTTTGTCCTCTGCCTGAGTACACTTGGAATTGTACTCGGCTAGTGCCAGGGGTCGATCACTGGCACTGGAGGTGAGAATGGATGCCCGTGACCACTTGGGCTATCCTGCAATGTTATCTAAGCTTAATGATTACACAACTATTACAATGAGACTTTTCACAATATAATAGAAAATCAGGATTTTAAAATGAAAGAACTAGCATTAGAAAACAGTATTCATACTAATTATAGTCATGCTATTTGCTAAGTGTCAGCCCTTGCCAAGGTTTAGATATGTACAAACACAAATGCACACATATTGTTTCTCCAGTGCAATGTTTTAAAATGTTTAGGGGTGGTTTCAATGGGCACCAAAACCAAGCAGATCAAGCATAGCTTTCCACAAAACATAAACTGTATGTTATATTATGTCTGTCTCAGATTACAATTTATGGAGAGTTGTTTTGAGTATGCACTTATGTTGACTTTGCTTTTAAGTAATCCATTGCTTTCTCTAGCTCACGTGCTGAAATTTCAGCATAGATGATATGGTCATTCTATTTATGGTTTCAATCAAGCTTCTTGCCACAAGCTCTGTGTTGACTAAATTGCATCATGAATCAGTTTCTTACTTACAATAGCTGAAGAATTATACTAAATGACATGGTCATAATTATACCAGCTTCTAAGTAATCTTCTTCTTTCTCTAGCTCTCATATGCTTAATTTCGGCATAGGTAGCATGTTCATTCAATTTATAGTTTCAATCAAGCTTCTTGCCACTAGCAATTTATCTCGACTGAGTCTCCTCATAAATCAGTGTCTCCCTTAAAATAATAGAAGAGTTGTACTAGTTTCAACAATTGATATGACCCCATAATTGCATGTCTTGTTTTCCAGGGTAACTTCTCTTGGGATATTTCTTTTCGAAAAACAAAGAAACAAATTTAGCCATGGAAATAGTTTGATGCCAAATATAGAAATGATATTGATCAACCATCATGGTAGGATCAGTTTAAAGGAATTGGATGGACCCATGGGCTTCTCTGAGAACAAGTTCCCTTCATATGCCATTTAATGAGCCATTGGTGTTGTAAAATTGATTAAATATGGAACTGTTTTTCTGATTTAGTAGAACCAGAAAACATGAGCAACTCTGCGGTTTGATCTGATCATGAGATTTTACATTAACAGTATTTTCCGAACTTGCGTTGTAATGCGGACATTTATATTAATTCTAATCAATAAAAGATGTGGGTGATTTTATTTATTTATTTTTGATTGGTCATATGGGTGAGATTTTCATCCACATGGGGCTTCTTTTTTGAAGTTACATAGTTCTTTGATAGTATTTAGCCTGCTTTCCCAGCTAATTATGAAAACAAATGTTGAAATCCCGAATGCACTTTTAACTTCCAGCACTCTTACCAGAACAATACCCCACCATATTATTGGTTTTTCTGTACTGAGAAGTTTCATAGAGAACAGTCATGAGTCTCATACAAGTACACGACCCTGTAGTGCTTCATCATGAACTGATTTCCTTGGATTGACCCATATCATGTGCTTCTACTATGCTTGAAAAGTTTTCAGTTCTTTCAGTTCTGTTTAAGTGGAGAAACTCAAAAAGTGGATGGATAGGAATTAGAGCTAAAAGTTTAGAACCCCAAACACTGGCCCACACTGATTATACATGCATTGATAATCATATGCAACTTTGCGAATTGTTGATACTTGTATTCTTTACAATGACAGTTAAATATATATTAATATTAGTCCAACAAAGTGGATATAGACTATAAAATAATGTTCATACATATGATTTCACATGGGATGTAAAGACCTATAAATTAATGTTCTTAAAAAATGAATTGGCATGGCAAACACCAACAACATCTACTATTCTTCATCTGAGATTAGATCATATCAAACTGCAAATTAAATCAGTCACTTGAATACTTTATAGCTCTCAATTCATTACTTCCTGATTATTGGGTAAGAAGAATATTCTCTAGTTCCTTTTCCACATGGAAAACCTTAGCTCATCATCGTACTTTCCAATGTTACCTTTAACTTGGGATTTAATTATCATAGTTGTTGTCGTCCCCCTCATCAGTGTAGCTTTATCTGACTATCTGATTTAATTAACATTGCATCTTTGTTGGAGGAGTCTACTCCATATTGTTTTATTCTCTTTGGTGACTGCTGCAGCACTCTTGAATCTTAAATTCATGTTCTATGCAGGTTGGTTTTGTAACAGGGATATGCTGCACTTGTTTCCTGATCAGATGTGTTGTGGTATGTTGGTTCTCTTCTACATTTTTTGTATATAAAAATAAAAAAGCAAAGAGCAAAATACACTACCTTAAACATCCATTTTCATTGGTAGGTTGATGTTTCTACGTTTGACAACGATGCTGATCTTGATGTTATTGATCATCCTATTTTAAATTTCATCTATTACATGGTAAGTACATGACTCTACAACCCCTTTTCTCCGCCTATCAGTTCTTTTTTAACAAGTAACATCTCTTCATCTTCTCCCATTCTTTTCAGTTGGTAGAGATTCTTCCATCAGCTATGGTTCTCTTCATCCTTAGGAAGCTTCCACCAAGGCATGTATCTTATAAGTATCACCCAATTAGCTGACTGTGGAAGCTTTTCCTCCTCGAGCTGTTCAGGTGCAATGACTGTAAGTTGCTTGCGGTTGTGAGCATGGAATGAAGAAATCAAAATCACGTATACATATTATCCTTTCCATTCTAGTTTCCTTTCATGAGCCTAAGGATGGCATAAAGTCCAACCTGTTGAATTGTCTTGAGAAATCTAATGAGGTCATAATTTCCTTGAAAATTATACTGCAAACAGAATAGAAACAAACATCAGCCCCCCTTTGTTTACTAACATATTCTTAATCAAATGAATAAAGATTAGAAACTAATAAAACCTCACGGCGTCGAGGCTCATGGATGTTCCAGAAGACATAGGTCTCAATAGTATTAAGACCACCTTCCTTCCTCTTTCTAATTAGATCTGGCCACATCTAAAACACAAACACAGAGAAATTCTTTTTATACAAACAGTACAAATTAAGAAAAAAAAAGAAAACATCATATTAAGAACAATGCAATGCATCTCTTCCATTAGATGATGAGAGTTTTAAGAAAAAAAACTAAAGATAGAGATCTGTAACATCACCTCTGCAGTGCTTCGTGGGTAATGAATTGACCCTGAAATTATAACCCGTCTAATGCCATTGATTAGAAGGGCATGGCCATCATGAGAAACTTCAGTTGATGAGGTTGAAGAACAAAGGAGTAGCAGAGACAGAACGAGAACAAAGGCTCTGCGAAAATCCATATTGGATAACTTCATCACCTGTCTTTTGATTGTATTTGTTATATAGTAGAGAAGTTTTTGGTTATTATGACATTAGAGATTTTCCCTCTGATTGTGTTTGTACTAAATTAGAGAAGTCTTTGGTACTTATAGCATAAGAGATTTTCCCTCAACAGAACAAAGGAAGTTCTTCATCAATAACAGAAAGCTAGTAAAAGGCCACCTATATGGAAGACGTAAATAGAAACACTCTATCTAATGCGATAAGAATGTCTTTATGCCACGTATGTGATGACATGGTCATAGGTTTATTAAAACCAAATTTAATAACTGGGAGACATCTAAATTCCCAATTGGAATTGGATCATACCCAAAGTTTACTTTTAAGCTTTCATTCACTCACCATGGTTATGTACAAATTGGTAGGGGGGAAAATCCAAGACGAAGTTTCCTGTTTTGTTTCATTTCCAGTTGATGAAATGCTCTCTAGTAAAAACAGAAAGCATGTAAAAGATAAATTAAAAAAAAAAAGGGAAGAGTGAATGGGATGAAATCAAGCATATTAAAGACTTAGAGTGCAAGTTCAGTGGATATGAGAAAAAAGATGAGTTGATTAAACTTGAAAATAGATATGTGATAAACTTGAACACCTAGTAGCAGACTAGCAGCTATTGAACAAAATAGAGTTTGACTTTAATATAGCAAATATGATCAACATATGTGGCCAAAAAGGATACAATCTAGTTTGAGTGCTATGATATCATCGCGTTCCCAGAGGAGAAATTTTAAAGTTGCAGTTAGAGCTGGCTTTGTTCTCTGAAGCTAAATATTGTGCAACAAAGAAGGAAGAAGAGAAAATACTGGTGGCTGAAATGTGTATACTAAGATGAAACTACTATTTTTGACTAAAAAAGATAGCTCAATATTAATTTTTTGAAAATGAAACTACAAATTAACAAAAATCTGAAACGACTGCCTCAATTTGTAAAATAGGTGCCCCAATCTGCACTAATCATAGTGAGCCCCATCACTATAACTAAAAGCCTTAAATAACTTTTAAAGAATACCCACAATCACCCTTAATAACTGCATAATCTGATTTTTTTTTATTTCTGAACACTACAAGTAATTTTTTTTTTTCGGGGTGAATCATTCAATGAAACTTTCTTAGCATGTTACCCTGTTGTGTTGTCCCCGGTTAAATGTAACAAAATCATGCAATGCAACAAACAAAAGATACCTTATAGTGTGTCAATAGGCTGTTCCATAATGGTTGTTTGCTTAAGACCTTAGGATTCCCCAAAATAACAATACCATGGCGGTTTTCCATTGATATGGTTTTGCTTAATATGTCAGGCGCTGCAATCTATCAATAGAGACATATCTTCATCTCTTGATTATAGAAAGAAGCCTAGAGATGGAGTTAGTTATGCTTCTGCATTTTATGATGCAGGTACTTTTGCAAAAATCCCCTTTGCTGGCATACCAGAGGCACTTCGCCCCAAACCTAGTCGCTTGTCCAATACCCAACAGCGAGTTTATGAGGTAGCACATATTCTATCTATCTGGATGATATAAAAGTTACTTCTGATTTCAATTGTCTTAGCTTATGTCAGTTTACTTTATATTCTACTTTCTTGTATATTAGGATTTTGTTAGGTTTCCATGGAAAAATCAGTCAACCCAGAGTTCAAATGTTGTTACTGCTGGTCTTCCTGGTTCATCTGGTGGTTCTGCCAGCTCTGGCCTCTCTCGCATTTATGGTTCAAGTTCTGGAAAGCCAAACTCTAGCATCTACTCAACTGCACAAATGATTCCAGGGTTCAGTACTGTCCCCCAGTCATTGGATTGATCTATTCTTTTGCATTGTTCATCTGTGCTTATTTAAGAAGTTAAAGCATTTTTAGAACTTAAAATTTCTTTACTAATAGTATAATTCTTTTTAGGCCAGTCCCTGAGAAAAGCTATCAGTAGCAGTGGTTATTATTGTATTGTATTGTATTTAGCAGGCATCCAATTATATTGCTGTATAGAGAAAAAATCAAATAGTAACTGTTGCACCATCTTTTCTTTTTTGTTGCAAGTCATAAAAAAAATGATTTTTTTCCATGGGAAACTGTTGCACCAAACAAATAAAAATGGTTTTCATCTTTTTTGTGTTCAGGATCTTTCATTTTCAGGTCATTGATGTCTAATCTTTCGGGCCTCAGCACTGCTGTGGGTGCAAATCCAAATCCAAACAAGTCCGTCGAGGTAAAATTTTACTTCTACCTCTAAATTTTCATGGAACAGATGCTTACACAATATGTTGTGAATTTGATTGAATCAAGCTTCTCATCACAGGTGACTCAGCCGCCAACTGATTCTGTTTCCAACCTTTGCTTCAGTCCTAGAGGCAATTTCCTTGTGGCTACTTCCTGGGATAATCAGGTCTTTACTCCCATTCTCTTCTTCTTGGTCATCTATGGATCTATTTTTATCTGTTGGCTGAAATTATCCCTTTCTATTGTGTAAATAAATGAAAGGTGAGATGTTGGGAGATACTCCAGACAGGAAGCAGTGTACCAAAAGCAGTGATATCCCATGACCAACCAGTATGAAATAATGAATGAATTTTGTGACTTTTTTTTTGTATAATGTTGTGGACAGTGAATGAACAGTTTGGGCTAAAATGCGGGCTAAATTGTCTTTAGGTTTTGTATAAAGATTTATGTGATTTATGTGGGCTGTGCAGGGTGGTGCAGCAGGTGGGCTGTGCAGGTGGGTGTGTGCAGGGTGGTGCAGCAGGTGGGTGCGTGCAAGGAAGGTGTGCAAGGGGATGTGGTGGGGAGATGAAGAGCAGGTGGGGTTCAGGGGGCTGGGACAGTGGCTATGCAAGCCGGGTGGTGATGGCAGTGCAGTGGGTGGTTGTGAGGGAGAGGAAGAAAGGACGAGAAAGAGAAGGGAAAGAAAAGAATGGAGAAGGAGATGGTGATGGTGTCGGCATGCAGTGGAGGTGCAGCGGGTACAGGTGGCAGGGGGAGGAAGAAAGGAAGGAGAGAAGTGGGGGAAGGAAGAGAAGAAAAGGAAAGGGAGAGGGACGTGCACAGGCATGGGTGCAGGGGAGAAGGAGAGAAGAGAGGGGGGAAAGAAATAAAGAAGAGGAGGCAGTGGGTGTGCAGGTGAGTGTGTGCAGGGTGGTGCAGCTAGTGGGTGTGTGCAGGTGGTGGAAGAGGAGGAATTAAACCTTTTCCAAAAGTTCTGGGTTGATTTTGAGTTATATGTGTTATGTATTTCTAAATATTGTAAATTGCACATTTAAATTCAAGTTAGTACATTGATTTTTTAAATAAAGTAACAGATGACGTGTGATATTAATGTGCAGGTGTGAATGCTACCATTTATGGTTTTTTTTGTGATTTAAAAAAAATGAATTTAATGGCAACTACAAAAAATTACGGTGAAATTATTTAAAAAATGATAATAATAATTAAATTAGGGATGGTTCCAAATTGTCATTTAGCATAGTAAAAACTGATCCAATATCAAAAATTAGAATTTGGAATGATTTTAGAAATTTTGAAAGTGTTTAAAAGCGTTCCAAAATAGACTAACTAATTGGGACACTTAAAATTGGAACGGTTCTACAAAATCTGAAAGTGTTTATAACTTTATCAAAATTCTAAATTTGGAACGGTTTTGGAAAATATAAGTGTTTAGGACCGTTCCAAAAAGGACTACAACCATTCCAAATTTTTGTATTTGGAACGGTAAAGGGTCATTTGGCAGTGTTAAGAACCGTCTCAACATTCAACATTTGGAACGGTTCTAAGAATATTGGAACGGTTTTCAACATTTCCTAAAGTTTGAATTTGGCGCGGTTTAGAGCCGTTCCAATGGTTTAGGAACATGGCGATTAGCAGCGGATTTGGACCGTTCCTATTTCTCATAGGAACGGTTTTGAACACTTCCTGTTCGCTGTTTTTGGTGTAGTGAAGGTCTTGGAGATCTCTAATTGCTTCAAGAAGAGTTCTTGTTCAAGTTAATTGTCTTCTCATCCATTAGAGCACTACCGGGCTCCAAAGGTACAATCTACTTCTCTACTTGTTGTAAATTATTTTGTTGCAAGTAAGTGATGATTTCTATCTTCTAGATAGGTTATATTGTTGTACATGATTAATGAGAAGGAGGGATTGCATCCTAGATATGGTTTATGGCCTTATGGATAGTTGATCCCTGAGTCAAGTGGGTCAAAAAGTTTTGAAAACCTATCCATGAGGCCCAACTACTTCCAACAACAACTTTAGTACCAAAAGTAATGGAATAACTTTTATTCACCAAACTAGAAACTGAAATTAAATTCCGCCGTAAAGATGGTACATATAACGTGTCTCACAAAACCAATTTATTATTTGAAAAACATAAAGTAATAACTCTCACTGAAACAGTCTTTGCCTTAGCGTCAGATCCTAGGTTGACAATGATTTCTCCATCACTGAGCCTCCTGGTTTCCTTGAACCCCGGTAACGAATTACATATGTGATTAGTTGCCCCGGAGTCCACACACCAAGATTCTGAAGTACCATTTGCAAAACTAACTTCAGAAATAAGTGACTCAATCATACCTGAGGTCTTCTTCTTAGACAGATACTCTGGACAATTCCTTTTTCAATGTCCTGTCTTACCACAATGGAAACACTTTCCTTTTGACCTTGAACCCTTAGCCTTGGCCACGCCACCATTAGGACTCTCCACCTTAGGACCTTTCAGAACTGATTTCTTTTTGCCTTTCCGCCCTTTGCCTTTCTGTCGCGACCCCGGACCGGGCCCCCACGAAGGAACCGATCCGGAGTCGGGACGTTGTTGGTGGTGATGATGATAACCACATGCATTTATTTATTTAATTTCCCACAGGTGTCCGTGATGAGGATATCACAACCATCGATGAACATTTCTATTAAGTGCGGAAGCATGTAGCAAATCAAATAGTCAGACTATCTCTAGTCATGAAAGCAATAACATCAAGTATAAAATATTGTATCAAAATGAGCAATGATCTATAGCATGTTTCCCAAAAATAAGTTAAAGTTTAACAAAAGATCACTTATTTACATTCCCAAAAATAGAGGCCAACAAAGGCCAATATAAATAAAACAATAACCCAATGAATGGTTAAATAGTTCTCCTCAAAATGTTACGCCTCTCTTAGCAACCCGATGTCTACATGACATCGTCAGCACGCCACTCGACTAGAGGTTGCGGCTCACCTACCGCCTCCTCCGGCTCCTCCTCAAGGAAACCGGCAACGGAACCTGAGTACCAAAGCAAATGGGTCAGACACGACGATCTGGCAAGAGAAAGAAAAGATACAACAACATATAATCATAAAGGAAATACCTTGAAAAGCATAGAAATCTGTTTAACAAGAACTCTCATAAAGTAGATAAATCATTTGCTAGAAAACAGGCAATTAAGATAAAACATATAAGGTAACCAAGGAATCGGGAACTAACAAGATGGCAATCACATAAAGCTAAGTCCTCTGTCACTAAAGTGACAACAGTATAACGGGACGTTGATCTCAGTCACACAAGGTAAGGAGATTCAACTCAAATCATATATACAATATAAATATACGAGACGGGACCACGGTAGCGAACCGGGTATCGGGACGGGACCACGGTAATAGACCGGGTATCGGGATCCAAACTGCAGCTGGCAGGACGGGAGAGGGATCTCCAAGTCGGTGGATCAAACCGACAAGGTATCCAAGCTTAGTGATGCCGACTCATAGGTCAAATGACAAATCGAGACATGTGCAAGTAAATCAAGTACAATAAATAAACGAACAAGACAGGGGTGCTCAAGGGCACACTGTCGTTTCAAGTCGGGTAATACATCTTGGGACAAATAACTGTTACTAGTGTAACTATCATGCTTTCGGAAAAACAAATCATATAGCATAATCTTGGAATGAAGTGAAACACTGAACTATAACAATCTCGGGTAAAATACTGGTTTCAATATCTATTTAAGTGAATAGGGGTCCCGTATGTCAATTATAATAAAGACTTGGTACTCTTCGAGTTTGAAGACATTCCGGGCTCCTTATGCACCTTGAAGTTTCAAAACTTCGAATGAACTCTTTGTGATATGATTTCTTCCTCAAATGGCCTCATACAATGCTTAATAAATCTCCTTGACATAGAGGGGTTCCCAGAGAATAGACCCAACCATTGAAACAGTTGAACATTGTCCCAAACATAGCCTATGCCAGACGAACCGCATCGCTCGAGCGGACTAGAGGGTTCGCTCGAGCGAGTCCCTCGCTGGAATGGTTGTCTGGGTGGGTTCGCTCGAGCGAAGTTGAGGTCGCTCGAACGAACTCATTGGGTCGAGCGAATATTTAAATGCGTTCGAACGAACAACTCTCTGGAATGAGTTCTGGGATGTCCGCTCGAGCGACCAGGGGTCCGCTCGAGCGACCAAGCTACTGGAATGCTCCGAACCCTTTCCTGGACAGGTCGCTCGAGCTAAGTGTCATGGTCGCTCGAGCGAACTGTCCAGAACCTGAATTCGGACCAGTTCAGCTCCACAATAACTCTTCCTTTTTTATAACCCCTTCTTAACCACTTTCATACATCAAATGAGGAGTATAAATCTCCATTCAAATAACTTCAAATATCCACCCACATCCATCACATTCTCCTCCATCCATATCACATTCCATACAAGCAAGGAGGAGAAGGAAACCATCTCACACAATATACATATTCAAGACAAAACAAGAAGACATTAATTGCTATGAGCTAACATATCTTTATGACCATAAATGCATCCTTTAATACTCCATCAAGAACATTTATTTCAACCATAAACATACTAATGAAAACATGAAAATCCATAAATGCTTCACCAAACCATTTAAAACTTAAAACACCCAATCATTCACTTGCCTTTTGTCCAAGCTAGCCAAAAATCAAGCCTCTATCACTTCTTAAGCTCACTTCCAAGCTACAATAAAAAAAAAACCCCCCAAAACAACCCTAAAATGGGTTACACAAATAATGAAATTGAAAGAACTAACAATAATGCACATGGAGCTCATCAAGGGCTAGGAGACAACAAATCTAGAAGATGAAAGGGGATTACTTACTTGCAAGGTCCTCTAATGGCAATGGTAGGCTCAAGGGAGGTCTTGGAATGGGAGGATTTCTCCACAAAACTATCAAGAGAAAGCTCTCAAGGAGGCGAAGAAGAAGATGGCCTCAACTCTCCTATTGGTGCAAGCTTGGGAGTGGATTGAGGATGAAGAAGCAAGAAGAAGAAAGAGTTGTTCACAAACCCTAGGTTTTCTCTCTCTTGTGCTGGGACAAATGAAGAATGAAATGAAGATAGAAGAATGGCTTCCCTTTGATAACAATTGAGTTGGGTCCCACTACTAAAGGAGCTAGTTTGGCTGAAATCATCTCTTTCGGGACCTCGGATGGATTCGACGAAGAAGGAAGAAATGATCGTCGAAATATCTAGTTTCCAAAAAGTATATATTTCGCGGGTTTCGGGAGTATCAAGTTTTGGGTACAGATTTTGTGTGCAATGACTGTTTTGCCCTCAAGGCTACGAAATCGGGTTTCGGGATCTCAAATGGACACGGGATCAACATGAAAGTTGTGTGGAATAACAATACCAATAAAACGGGGTTAAAACCATGAATGCAAAAATCTCCGATAAATCCCCAGCACATGCAAGTCGTAAAAATGGAACCCCAAAGGGCCCCTTAAATCATAAAGCAATCAAAATAGCCCAAAACTAGAATCAAAGCTATCCCAAACCAACTAAGCCAAAAATCATTAATCAAGCTTAGCACTAACACGCAACTTAATTAGTACTAATCGGGTTCACTCGGGTCAGGGTCTTACACTTTCGGCTTGGGCTTGGCATCTGACTTTTCTGTCACTAGGGCAGTTGGCTTCTTCTTCATAATCTCTTCAGTCACCACGAGCTAGCTAGACAGCTCATCCAAAGTCAAATTTATCTTATTCATATTATAATTAACCTTGAAATTGTTGAATGACTCTGACAATGACTCAAGGATTATGTCGATTTGTGATTCTGCATCAATCGCAGCTCCCAGTACATCTAACTCATTCAATGAGTCCATCATTTTCAACATGTGTTCCTGTGCTGATAAACCTTCAGCCATCTTGGTGCTGATGAGAACCCTCATAGCTGCCTGCCTAGCAGGCCTGCCCTGTTCCACAAACATCTCATTTAAGTTCAATATAATATCGTATGCAGTCTTATAGGATTGTTGTTGTTGTTGCAAAACACTAGACATGGATGCCAGAATGTAACATCTGGCCATCTCATCGTCTTTGGCCCATTTGATGTAAAGTTCATTTTCTTCTTCTGGTGCATTCGGGCTAGGCTCATCAAGGGGGGTTTTGGTAAGGACATATTTATATCCTGAAGTAGTTAAGACGATATCCAGGTTCCGTTTCCAGTCTACATAGTTGGATCCCACCAACTTATTCTGGTTGAGGATGGTCGCAAGTGGATTGAAAGTATTTGAATTCATGCTTGAAATACTGTAGCACATAACCATACATTCAATTAATGAATTTAAATGACATTAGGGTTTAGTAATCTACCAAATTTATATGAGAATCCTCATAACCACTACATCGGAATCCCAATCCACGGGGTATGCCTCCTTGGGGAGTGTGAATACCACCTAGATTGGTGCGGATCAAAGTTGGTCAAAATTAGGATTAATACTAACTATCCATGATCCCTTCATTCATAATTATCTAGGTATCTCATATCAAATAATGAATGACGCCCGATTATCTTCAGTTTCTAAAATATATGAGGCAAATCCTTGGGGATACTACATCATTATTTTAGTTAAGTGTGACCCACCAACTAGCATTGCATGACAACCACTGCGAGCAGCTCCTCCTTAGGGAGTGTGCCCCCACCCCGTCTCACCAACACTATCCATAGGAGATCCATATCTAGTAACGAGACAAGTAAAAGCCCTCCATGGGGAACGACGATTCTCAAGATGGCGCGAGGCTAATACTTTCCTTACAATGGACCTATGGTGGAAAACCATGGGGACTTCTAAATATAAATGCCTCGCTCCCACTTAATATTTTAGAATTGAAGATTTCCTTATAGGTATATGGGCTCACAAATATGGACATCAAATTATCTTATGATATGACCAATGATTGATTCCAAGTCAAGTTATTTTATGGAAAGTCTAGTTTCTCAAATTAGTGTTACAAATGGATCCATCTCATGGGCCCACCAACCCTGATTAAAACTCTTTCCAAAAATTAATTTGATTTGACCAATTTTGGAAATTGCTATGCACGGATCAGATTTGGAAACTTTCTAAAACAAGCATTTATCCATAAATAGAAAGTGCTAAAATTAGAAACTAGTCCTCTCCTCCACATGGCCCAGGCAGAATAGACTTCTTGGACTTCTAGACTTTCCAAAACTTTGGGATTCCTCAAACTCTTTCGGCATCTCCAAAACGCCATTTGGTAATCTTCAAACTCTTTGATTAGGAATCCAACTTCACTTTCCTTCTTTGTCTCGGACATCACCAAAATTTACAAAATTGAAAAATTACATAAATTCCTATGCCTCAATTATGAGACTTACATGCTAATCTAAACATGGAAATAAAAGGGCTATAGGGAAATTCATCATGCCTTGCCCTTTTGCGGGAAACCAAAGAAACCATGATGCCCTTTACAAGTCGCCCAAAATAAACCATCAACCATAAAAGGAAAGTAAAAGACTTGTGGGCCATATGGAGAGGACATTATCACTTGTAAGTTAGTATCTCATACAATAAAGCATCTCACAAAACTAGGTTACCAAACCACAATGGAAAAATAAGATGCCAAAGGTTGCCACTTCTTTAAAACATGTCCTTCGCAAAGGGGGTCCAGGGGTGTTCCCCGATGGGGATCGAGCTAACCCAGTCAACTCGCGGGGATCTAGGGGGCAGCGCTCCGGGACCAAAAAATTCGGATAAAAGAACAAAGTGATTCTGTCTGCAGTCGGCTAGCCGACCTGGTCCAGGTTGGTTAGCCGACTGGTCCAGATCGGTTAGCCGACCTGACGAACCCAAAAATTTGGGTTTTTCTCAAATTATAGCCAACTGATCCCAAACCTTTTCTAATTATTCCATATACCATCTAATGGCTTCCTACCATCTTTCCATCATGATTAAAGCCTTTTGTGACATTCCAAACATGGATTTACTACAAAAAGTAAGCAAACCCAATCATAACTGATCCTTACATAGCCCTAGGTCTTTCCTCTTCGCATCTCATGTAAAGATTAGATCTAGATCGGTGATCTAACATGATTAGAGATGAGGTATGGCACTGATACCAATTGTTGGAAATAGGTGGGCCGCGTGGACAGATTTTAAAAACTTTTGACCCACTTTAGTCAGGGCTCAAGTACCCATAAGGCCATAAACCATATCCAAGATGCAATCCCTCCGTCTCATCAATCATGTACAGAAATATAACCTATCTAAAAGATAGAAAACAACAGCACCATGCAACCAAAATAATCCACAACAAGTAGAGAAATAGATTATACCTTTGGAGCCCGGTAGTGCTCTAATGGAGGAGAAGACAATTAACTTGATCAAGAACTCTTCTTGAAGAAATTAGAGATCTCCAAGACCTTGTTGTCTTTCACACTATGAACCGCTTATCAGATCTCTTTTCTCAAGAAGATGGGTGCGATCTCCAAGAGAAAACCCTACTAGAAACTCCAAGGAACTAGAAGAGAACTAAAAGAGAAATAAGAGGAGAAAATTGTGCAACACTTGCACAAGGAAGAGGGTTGGGCGTGCAACAATATGGTGGACGTCCAAGATGGGATTTTCCCTACAAACCTCATTTTTCTTTATCTCTTACTAATTGCATTAGAAGTCTCACTTCCACACAAATTAGTAACTTAACTATTACCACTTTTAGAAGTCCCACTTCAAATAGAAATAGTAACTTTATAATTCCTTCCTTATAGAGTTCCAGTAGGATTAGTATATTTCTAATAACTTGGGCTAGCGTGTGGACCACTAGGGATTCCAAAGAAAGATGGCTCCAACTGGGACACCGCGACCCCACATCTCATGTGCAATCTGGGCCCATAGTTAATTGCAAATAACACCACTATATAAATGCAATTGCACTCCAGTCTTATGAATAAATAATAATGAAGACCCTAAACTTTCCAATTACCACAAGTAGGCCCCTTTATCAATATACATGGATCAATTGGAATAAATCTATCCCATCCAATCTTAGACCCACATCTTATTATCCTTGAGCCCCAATTAATCACAGTAATCATCAGTACCATCCAATTAATCCTTAATCGAGATGGGTGCACACTTACTAATGACAAATCCATTAATTGGCACAAGGGGATAATATAGATAGATTCCATCTTGATCATTGGATGTTCCCACAATCCTACTGCCACGTGCCCAAGACACCGAGGTGTTAACCTACAATTGGCCTCACTCATTGGTGACTCAAAGCAAATGAATAGATAGAAACTTGAGTTCATGAATGTCTCAAGATTGAAAGCCTATTGCTAGGGAATTATGACAGCAGACCTTAAAATCAAGACAATATTCATAAGGTGCTTTTCATGCATGGTCCTTCAATACATTCAATGTACTAGCACTGTGATCCAGAATCTTACATCCAATGTACTAGCACTGTGATCTAGAATCTTACATTCTAATGATCGAGACAAATCACACTATCTCATAGTGATCAAAATGTTGCAACCTTATCAGATGAGATGCCCAGTCTCATCACTGGTTGTGAAGGTATTTTTAAGTATAAGATTTGTGACACATGTCTCCTGTATGTGGATCTCATTCATATACATATATCACATCTAATATACTAATGGGACCCGGTTCATCTCATGAACCATTATGTCATATGTATTGGTCATGTGCATTAAGTAATAAGACAACATTCATCTCATGAAAGGAAAGCATAATTTTATTGATATATAAAGAAATTAATAATTTTATTACATCAACTAATGGATTGAGACCATGCATTCTAATAGAATGGAAGGTCATGGTTTGAATGAAAATAAAGATGAATCTGACGTGAAGGAAAATAAAGATGAATCGGACGTGACAGAAATTGCTTTTTATCAAAGAGTATGGTATAAAATCCAGAATATCTTAGATTTTCTTCAGAGAACAATTCAGTGGGAATCTTCACCATTAAAGAACAAAATGCAGAGTGGTGATTTTCAGACTATTTCTTATGAACAATAGTTGAAATCCATGTTTGTATAGGAAAGAAGAAAATGCCGCCTAAAAACATAGTGACCATAATTTGGACCACAAAACCAATTGTCCTATCTAGTAAGGAAAAAAATCTGAAATATAGAGATCATAGATTTTTTTAATTGTCGCGACCCCGGACCGAGCCCACATGCCTAATCCGGGATCGGGACTAAATAATTCTACAACCCATAATGCCATTGCCATTGAATGTAGATTTATTTGGTTAACCTGTGCACTAATTAAATAAGGATTTTACTACTCGTGCACACGATTTCCCACAGGTGTCTGCGGTGAGGATATCACATCAACATAATATTTTTGTTTAAATGCGGAAGCGTGTAGCAAATCAGGTTCATAATTCATTTCTATCAACAAGACTGATAACATATAGAAATAACTTGATGTCAGAGTGAGCAATGATCATTAGCATTTCCCAAAAGCAAATGTTAAGGTTTATACAAAAGATCATTTTATTAACATCCCAAAAATAAAGGCCAACAAAGGCCAGTATAATCCAACATAATCTCTCAAAAGAATGAATTAGACAATTCCCCAAAATGTTACGTCTCTCGTGGTTACCGAATATCTAAATGACATCATCAGCATCCCACTCAACTAAACATTGCGGTTCACCAACCGCCTCTTCAAGCTCCATCTCTGGGTAAACTCTGGACCTGAGTACCAAAGAAAAAAGATTAGACACGACGGTCTGGCAGGCGGGTGAAAAGATAAAACAATATATAATAAATGAATTACCTTGGAAAACATTTAAACATGTTTAAACAATAATTTCCATAAAAGAAAAGAATCATTTACCGGGAAACAAATTTACAGTATAAAACATGTAAGGTATCCAAGGAATCGGGAAACAAGCAAGATGGCAACCACAGAAAGCTAAGTCCTCTATCACCGAAGTAACAAGAGCATATCAGGGCGTTGATCTCAGTCACACAAGGTGAGAAGATTCAGCAAAATATAAATATACAATATAAATTTACGGGATGGGGCCACGGTGGTAAGCCGGGCATCGGAAACTGCGATAGCGAACCGGGTATCGGGAACCATGGGAGAGAGCCGGGTATCGGGACGGGACCACGGTAATAAATCGGGCATCGAGATCCAAACTGCAGCTGGCGGGACGGAAGGAGGATCTCCAAGTCGGTGGATCAAACCGACAAGGTCATCCAAGCTTAGCGGTGCCGACTCATGGGTCATATGCAAGCAATCAGGACATGTAAAAAAAGTACATATGATGTAAATGCATAAACAGGTAGGATGGGGGTCCTCAAGGCACAAATGTCATTTCAATATCGGGCAATGCACATCGAGACTAGCAAAATGCTACAAATGTAATTTCACTGTTTTCGGGCATGATTATTCATAAATCACGGATTTCGGGAGTGCATATTAAAAATTCGGGAATAATGGAGTACAATTAAACTTTCAAAATTCGGGACAAGTATCGGGATTCAAGACTGGTTCAAGGTGAATAGGGGTCCCGTATGTCAATTTCAGTATAGACTTGGTACTCTTTGAGTTTTGGAGACATTCCGGGCTCCTTATACACCTTGGGGATTTCAAAACTTCAAATGAATCTTCATGATGTGGTTTCTTTCTCAAATGGCCTCATACATTGCCCAATAAATCTTCCGACACATAGGGGTTCTCAATAAACCTCCCCCAAACATTTAAATATTTCATTAGTGCTCCAAACGTCCAAGTGAACAGTGCACATCGCTCGAGTGAGTTCGCTCGAGCGGTGGACTCTCTCGAAGGACTCTCTGGGAGGGTTCGCTCAAGCGAACTGTCCTCTGGACGAGTTCACTCGAGCGAACTATCCAGAAACTGATTCCGGGACAGTTCTGCTCCTTCTTTTCTCCTCTTCTACAACCATTTGAGGCTCCATTTCTTCACACATTAGAGGGAACATAAACACCTCTACATCACATTCAAATCACCATCAAAACCTCCCACCAAATATCTCCATTCACTTCCTTTCCATCCAAATCAATCACAAGAGAGAAGAGAAATCCATCATCTACAAGAATTCATTTGTACCATATCAGGTATGAAATAAAAGCCATATGAGTCAACATTATCAAGAGTTAAACAACTAACAAGATTCATTCATGAACATTTATTTCAAAATCAATGCAAGTCAAATGAATAGTGAAATCATCTACATTGCTCATAAAAATCATTTAATGCTCAAAATATATATTCATCCACTTGCCTTAGGTCTCTAACAAGTAAAACAAGCTCTTAATCACTCTTTCTCAAAGATAACCTACAACACATCAAAAACCCCAAATACAAACCCTAAAATGGTCAAAACAATGAGTGGGGAAGAAGAAGCTTTCAATAATAAAAATGGAGACTCCCAAATGCTAGGCAAACACATATTAAAGAGATTGAAAAGGGGAAGCTTACTTGGAAGTTCTTCAAAATGCTAGGTTAGCCCAAAAGAGGATCTTGGAATGGGAGGTTTCCTCCAAGAATAGTATCAATGGAGAGCTTTAATGGAGAGGAAGAAGAAGATCACCATCATTTCTCAAATGATGCAAGGTTGGTAGTGATAGGGAGATGGAAGAGCAAGAAGCAAGGAGGAGATGAAGAAAACCCTAGATGGGTTGAGCTTTTTGTGCTGGAAAAAGAAGAATGGGAAGGAAGGTCTCCTTATATACAAGTAGGGAGTGGGCTCCACCCCTAAGAAATCTTGTGGGGCTGAAATCATGCTTTTCGGGATCTCGGATGTATTTGATGAAGAAGGGAAAAACGATCATCGAAATTTCTAGTTTCTAAAAAGTATATGTATCAAGGGTTTCGGGAACATCAAATTTGTGTCCAGATTTGGTGTAAAAGGATTGTTTTACCCTCGACGATAAGAAAGTCGGGTTTTGGGGTTTTGAACGGGTACGGGACCAACATGAAAGCTCTAGAGGTTAACGAGATGAGTAAAACGGGATTAAAACATTAAATACGGGAATCTCGAGTAATCCCCCCAAGCACACGAAGGAACCCCCAAAGGATCCCACTAATCACAAAGGCACTCAAAATTCCCCAAAGCTATAACAAAAGCTATTCCAAACCCAACTTAACCACAATTCACTAGTCACGCTTAAAACTAACAGACGACTTAATTAGCACTAATCGAGGTCACTCGAATCGGGGTCTTACAGTAATGCATGAAATCATATAGCCAATAACAAGTTCCCACATTCATGTTATTTTCATCCACTTGTATCAAATGTGGTTGTTATCACTTTCTACAATGAGGTCTTGCATCAGAAAATTGGAACTGATTTTTCATGATGACCCACTTTGTGGATGATCCTGTCACTTAGAAAATGATGTTGTCAGGTATAAGTTCTACTAAGTCCAATGCCCAGAACCAGGTATCGAGGGATATGTCTTCACACCTTCACCATATCAATCAAAACTTTCTCGATGCGCATCAACCAAAACCCATGTGTTTAAACCCAAGCCTAATTTACAAGGAGACCTTTCTTCTTCAATAAAGCTCGCAAGAAGCATGAGTCATTAATAAAGGAGTTGGTCACTAGCTGTTGTAGATCGTCCATGAAGAGGGGATGACCATCATAAAGAGATGGAAATCATTAAAAAATGGAAGAAAACTCACAATTAGACACTAATTGTTGCAGATTTGATCTCACTATGGGCCACTGTTTGTTGCAGATCTGATCTCACAATGGTTGTGGTTTTGAAAAACAGGGTGGTGGTGAGAAAAAGGGCAGGCAGTCAAGCCTAGGGTTCTTATGGTTGAGACTCAAGAGGGTGTCCGCAGATATGTCGTTGCCGAAGAAGAAGGTCGAGCATCTATTGCTTCATTACTTGTTTCTATTCTTGTTGAAAGGGAATCGGTGGATCCAGAGTCGTTTTGCTATCAGTTGAGAGAGAAAAGGCCGACGAGAGATCCAGATTTGTATTGCTATCGATCGAGAGAGAAAAGGCCGACTAGAAAAATCCTCATATTGCAATCAATCGAGAGTTTCTCTGTTTTTTCCCCTCATTTCTACAAAGAAGGCGTGGGATGGAAAAGAAGGTAGGCGGGAGATTCAAGTTTGGGGCTTTGCTTTTAGTCATTCTGTTTTGTCCACCCCACGTGTGTGAGCTGAGGATAACCTTAGCATAAGCTAAGGAGAGGCATTCCCATATAAACCTCTACAAATGTTTTTACTTAAAAGAAATTTAAAATAAAATTAATTACTCGGTAAGTATAGAAGCAAAAAATTAATATCCTTCTCTTTAAAAGTGCAGCATCATCCTATAGTAGTATATCAATCAATACAAACAAAATGGGGGCAGTTAGTATCTAAAGATTATATCTAAAGGACCTTTCATTTTTCCAGACTTTTCAGATCTAATATATATATATATAAACCGCTACAATTGTTTATACTTAAAAGAAATTTAAAGTAAAATTACTCTGTAAGTATAGAAGTAGAAAACAAATATCTGTCTCTTTAAAAGCAGCGTCATCGTATAGTAGTATATCAATTAATACAAACAAAATGGGGCAGTTAGTATCTAAAGATCATATCTAAAGGATCTTTCATTTTTTCAACTTTTCAGATATTTTTCGGATCTGATATATATAACCGATACTAGCATAAAGCCCGTGTGATGCACAAATTAACTCTCATGCAAAATTTAATATTAAATTAAAATTTATAATAAAGCTAAATATTAATCAATAAAACAACCAAATAAGAAGATGGTCAAAGTAAATGTATCTATTTCTCAGACAACTGATATGGGCTTCGATATTGATACTATTTCATAATGTCAATGTTCCCCATTTTTCGTGATTTAGTGGCATTGAAGATGCCGTCGTAGAAAAAAAAAATCCGTTTATAAAAAGAAACGGTACTTGACCCCAAGACAAGGGGAAACACAACATGGAATTGTATTTTTCATTGTATTTTCATTTTTCAAGTATAAAATCTGAGTTTACATCAAGAGATTGTAGGATTCAACGTTGGTACTCATGGGAGATCTGAGTTAGGACTACTGCAAAGCCTTTTCTTCTGCAGGTTGCTTTTATTTCTTCTTAGTCTTCTTTTTCTTCCCTCTTTTAGATTGTCAGTATCCTGGCCCTTTGAATGACCTTGAGAGGGCTTATTATAGGGTTGGAGGGCTTGGGAATGACTTGGGCACGTTCACCCATGACTACCCCACTCTCTCCACCAGACAAGTGGTTCTAGAAAGTGGGGTCGTAGGACCCTTCAAGGGGTCACAATACTTGCATGTTTTGTCGGAAGGGGGTTGTGGGAGGTTTCTTGCAACCCCATGATGAGGAATGTGATGTAATTATCTCTAATCTTATCAGAGTGGTACGGAGTCACAGTTCTCACCTGGCCGCCCAGGGTGCGAACCCAAGGTGCACCACATTTTTCCACATGTGCACCCTTCTCACTTGTGTGGGCTTTCCTCTCGTGTATGCGGGCTCCTTTTCCATTTGAGTGGGTTGTCTTCCCGCATGTGTATGGGCTCCCAAATGGGTCTCATCCCCCTTGGTTGGGTTGCCAAAAAAACAAAAAAAAAAACCTACCATATAATGGCCGTGGAACATGGGAGTGCTATGGAGATATGGTCCACATAGGTGCCATGTATTGGTTTTTTATTTGTGGCATGTGTCATGCATTTTTGGCATTTTCATGGATTTGATTAGATCACATTCGAGTGCCACATGTCACTCGCCGATTGAAACACAAGTCATGATAACTTGAGAGCTTATGGACCCATTTGAAGTGAGAAAAGTTCTCGTAAAATACCCCAGAGGCCATAGCCTTGGAGCTTTCTGCCAATGGAGGTCACAGACCCCCTTGGTTCCGTGTGACCCCTTCCCCATTTTGCCTATAATTCCTTCATTTTAGTTCTAATTGTTCTAAGATTTTGAGAAAATATTCTTCATGCATCCCTTGATGGTTTTGAGTTGAATTTGGAGGCTTTGGATTGTTTGATCATCCGAAAATGGGACCCACAAATGTGCACCTTTCGCACTTTTTTGTCCTTAATTAATGGTCTCCCACTCACTTGTTATTCTTTGAGCATGGGAATGCCTCAACATCATTTAGATAGTTCTTTCTTGTGCTTGGTTTGATCATTTGATGGCCGGAATGAGTTTTGACCCACCCTCAATTTGGCGTTGTGGACCCTAATTTTACTTCATAGGCCCTGCTTTGGCTTCATTGGCCATATGTGTGGCCTATTGAATTGGAATTTAGCTTTTTATGTGCCAACAGTCAATGACCTTAGCACCATCCTGAAGAAAGAAAAAGGACGAATATGCCCATCTGGTAAGTTCTAACTTTCAAGTCTAGGCATAGATTTCTGGACCATAACTCTACTAAGTACTTACCATTGGAATTCCTATTGGGACTTGTAAGTGCAGAAAAATATACTCACAAGCTTAGGATGCCTTCAGGGACTTACTCAAAGTACCAGAGAAGTAGCTGCGAGTCTGGTGAACCTGAAAGGAGGAAGAAAGCGGTCAAAGGACCCTGGTTGGGGCAGCGCAGGGCTCTCCGATGCTTAAGTTAGCAGTGATCGGAGAAGAAGAAGGGAGAGAGGTGTCGTTGCATGTAGAGGAATGCATACCTCATTTTTGGGTGGTCTGCTGCCTTATATGAGAGATTGTGTTGGTGCTTGTGCCAGTGGGCCTCATGATGCGACTAGGGTCTCATCAGCCCACATAGTCATTAATGAGGGTCCATCACAGCCCTCATTGCATTTAATGAGGGTCCGATCAGCCCACATTGCATTTAATGCCAGTCACTTTGGGCCTGATCTTCCCCTGATCTGTTGGCGGCTGAGGTCCTGTCAAATCCCTTTCTTGGGCCCTGTCCTGATAGGGTTGTGGCCAACGGATGTGATTGCATGATTCCGTGTAGCCGAGACCAAATAGGGTGGCATGGCCGAACTGATAACCGTTCTCCCAATACCAGCAGCTGGTGCCGAAACCGAAGTAGTGTAGGCTCTATATCCGAGGCCGATATGGACATGCCTTACCGAAACCGAACAAGGTTTGGTTTATGGGATGGTCCCCACATAATAGCCCCCCAGCTCTTGACCTCTTGGGCTGCCCGAGCTTTGAGGTTGAGAGATGACGTGGTCTTCCGAAGCCATTTGGCATTTACCTCACAGGCACCTTCCAGTCAAGGGTTCTGACGGTATGGCGTCAGGCGCCGCCATCGTTTCGATTGCCCGAGGCAATAAAGGAAGTCATAAATGCGGAGGCTATGACTAATATGGGAAGGCGGACCATCAGCGTCACGCGTCATCGTTCGAAAGGCCTCCTTGTCACTTCGAGGAGGCGTGCGATGCAAGCCGAGGCGACGCTTCGCACGCGTCTTGCTTCGAATTCCGGGATGGCGCCCATCCCTGTCCTTTAAATGCATTCTGGCATCTCTCTTCGCCATTTTCGCCTGTGGATTCTGCTAGAACACCCTCTGCTAGAAATTCTTCTGCCAGAACTTCCTCTGCTAGGACCAGTGAGGGACCGCCTATTCGCTTCGTGATTTCGTTCACCGTAATCCGGCCCCATCTCCGTCAGCCTGTGAGTGTCTTTACTCTGATTCTCTCCTTTTGTTTACATTTCTGATCTAATTCCTCCTAGGGTTTCCTCTGTCCCATACTTTTTCCGTTCTATCTGCCCCTTCCTTAGAGCTTTGTTAGGGTTTCTTTAGGCTTAATAATGGGGGCTTTCAGTCACTGGATAGACTCCCCTGTGGCCCTGGCACAGCTCAGGGCCAAGTTCTTGATCCCGGAGGACATTCGGATAAAGGCCTCCGAAAGGTCTTCCGATAATGACTTCAGCAACGGCTGGATGCCGTTCCCTTTAGTTGCCATTATCGAAGGAGGAGTTAGGTTCCCCCTTCATCCTCTTCTTAGGTCCTGCCTCCGAGCATGGAACCTCTGCCCCTGCCAACTGATGCCCAACGGCTTCAAGATCGTCATGGGCGTCGCCGAACTGAACAGGGTCCTGGGGATTGACCTCGGCGTCCATGATATTGAGGACGTCTATGACCTCTGCAAAACCCGAGACGGCAACACGTATTATCTCCGAGTCAAAGCCAGGTGTTCGCCCCTCATCACGGCCCTGGAGGACTCGAATAAATACGCCGGAGATGACCGGCTGTTCGTCTCTGGCAACTGGGAGTTCGGAGAGACCGAATCCGAGACCGCAAGGAGGGTCCAAATCCCAAGATTCTTCGGCACACCACCGAGTAACGCCCTATCCTTTCCACCGGGTTTCGGATTTCTGGCTTGCATTTCGGTCAACTCTTATTCTAACTCTTTTCTTTTCGTCTGCAGGCCTTCAACAGCGAAAGTGGGACGCCCACCTAGACCGCTGGCGGAGGAACAAGGCCTGGCTGGATAAGATCCACCAGTACCGAGGCCACTACAACAGGGCTGCCTTCTCGTTACTAGGGTACGAGCCGAAGTACGCGTCATACACGCGGAAGTCAGGCCGCCCCGGAGAGATTGTCCTTGCCCTAGCCGAAAAAGCAAGCAGGGTCGCTTCGGGCGCTGAGGCTTCCACCTCGGCCGTCGCAGCCGAAAGCGATCCCATTCGGGAGATCAAAAACTACTCTTCCGACGCCGAAGAAATGGAGAGGCGCAGGCCTGCCTTCCAGCTGTTGAACCTGGAGGACGCAGTGTTCGGTGGGCAGCTGGCAGCCCCCGATGCTGTTCCACTCCCCGTTTCTGCCGTCCCTTCTCGGCCCGAGGTCCAGCCGATTGCAAACGCGGAGCGGGAGAGGCCCAGGAAGAAGGCGAGGGGGAAGGACCCTGTCCACGAGGAAAGGCCGAGGTCCACCGGGACCGCGAGGCAGAGGGCCGCAGAGGAACCGGCTCAGGAGCGGCCCTTGGTGGAGCAGCGTCGCTCGCCCCTTGTGACCACTCCGGCTGAGCCAGAGGCCTTCAGGCCGGAGCTTGAGCTGAGGCCGGGGAGGCCATTGAACGTTGAGGACCGGCTGATCGGTAACTCAGCCGTGGTCGCGACCCTCACCCGCGCCTGTGCGCTTCCGAAAGACATGGAGGCGCACCGCGCAGCTGACAGCCCACAGCTGCTCATGAAAGCAATACAGCACTCCATCTCGGTAAGTGTTGAGCTTCTCCCAACTGCAACACTGACTTTTCTGCGTAATACTAATTCACACGACTGTCTTTTTGCAGGCCGTTCAGAGACTTCACGTGGTCCTGAACAAAGTCGTTGAGGAAGATGCTCGGCACGGCCGTCTGGCGGAGGCGAAGGAGAAAGCCGAGGCCGACCTCAGGACAAGAAGTGAAGAGCTGAAGGAGGTGGTGGCCCAAAAAGCCGAGCTCGACGCTCAGGCCGAACTGATGGTGAGCAAGCTTTGCACAGTCAAATCGGAGAACTACGAATTGCAAGGCAAGCTCCTCACCGAAGAGAAAAGAGTGGCGGGGCTAGCGGCCGACCTTGATAGAGAGAAGCAGGCGAGGGAAGAACTTCAAGCGTCATTCCAAGCCGAGATCAATGCTGCCTTTTTAGATGGGGTTGCAGATGCAGGTCGGAGCTATACCGACCAAGTTAAGCAGCTGAGCTCCAAGCTGTTCCGGCTCGGCTATCGTGCTGGACTCAAGGAGATGGGGGCCCAAGAAGATCATCCTTTGTTTCTGAGCCCCCCTGAGTTCGGACAGGCCGTAGCCGCGACCCAGCCCTCTGCCGAGGCTCCTGCTCCTCCTCCTGAGTCTCCCGCAGAGACTCCTGCGCCTCTTTCGCCCGAAGCCCCGGAAGAGCCGACGTTGGCCTCTCCCGAAGCCGCTCCTGCGGGCGAAGTCGTAGAAGTTGCTGAAGACACCGAGGCTGGGCCGTCTTCTTGAGTCGCCTTGTCTTTTTTTCTCTTTCAGAAATGTAATTTTGTTTTTATGGAACCTGTAATGGCAGTCCCGATGTAATACTCTTGCGTTTATCAATAGAACATCCCGGTTTGCCTCAACTAGCTTTCACTGTTCCTGCCTGCTTGCTTGTTTACAGCTTGGTTTTTTTTTTTTTTTTTTTACGATTTCACCAAGTGTATGAGTTCGGTAAGAGGAGACCGGCCAGTTTAGGACTTAGTCTGGAGCGACGCATGGGCCTAAGGGGCCCTCGTCAACCCAAAAGATGTTATTTACTTCGGTAGAATAGGGTGAAACTGGGCGGACGCGGAATCTCTCCTGGATCGGTGAATAAGAGTGGTCTCGGTAGTGACCATAAGGGATTTCTGTACAGGGGTTAGACAGGCCCGAGACGTCCTTGTGCGTTGACCGTAAGGGTTCATGCCTGGGTGGCCCATAGCCAACCCGAGACGGTCTCATCACTGGCCCTTAAGGCTTCACGCCTGGGTGGCACGTAGCCGACCCGAGACGATCTCATCGTTGGCCCGAAGGCTTCACGCCTGGGTGGCACGTAGCCGACCGGAGACGATCTCATCGTTGGCCCGAAGGCTTCACGCCTGGGTGGCACGTAGCCGACCCGAGACGATCTCATCATTGGCCGTGGCCGAAGTACTGACACAAGATGTCCCGTTCCTTTGAATGCGAACTCCTTTCATTGAATTCTTCTAAATACAAATGCACAAGTATTTCAGAAATAGAACTTCTTGAGGTGAGACGCGTTCCATGGTCTCGGTAGCCGTTTTCCCGCCATGTCTTCAAGTCGATAAACCGACTGCCCAGCAATAGAAGTCACTTTGAACGGTCCGTGCCAATTCGACGCCAGCTTACCCTAATTCGGGTCTCTGTCCCCTGGGAGTGTCTTCTTAAGAACCAGCTCTCCCACTGAGAATTTCCTCTCTCTAACCCTCTGATTGTAGCCTCTGGCCAGTTGCCGCTGATAGGCTCTAAGCCGAACTGCTGCTGCTTCTCTTCGCTCATCGGCCAGGTCCAGTTCTACAGCCAGATGGATCTCATTTCGGCCCTGGTCGAAGAGTTCGGACCTTAGGGTAGGGAGGCCAATTTCTAAGGGAATGACGACCTCCATTCCGTAGGCTAGGGAAAAAGGTGTCGCCGAAGTGGACCGTCTTGGGTCGTTCGGTAGGCCCATAGGACACTCGGGAGCTCTTCTACCCACCTTCCTTTCTCTCTGTCAAGCCGTTTCTTCAGCCCGTCTAGCACCACTTTATTGGAAATTTCCGCCTGACCATTACTCTGCGGGTAGGCCGGGGTGGAGTAGCGATTGCGGATGCCGTGCTCCTGGTAGAAGCTTCTGAAGAGGTTGGAATCGAACTGGGTCCCGTTGTCCGAAACCAATATTCTGGGGATGCCGAACCTGGTGACGATGTTTTTCCAGACGAAATTTTTGGAATCCTGCTCCGTGATGGAAGACAGCGGCTCCGCTTCGATCCATTTGGCGAAGTAATCCGTGGCCACTATCAGCCATCTTTTATTTCCGGGAGTTCGGTGGAGCGGTCCCACTATGTTGAGCCCCCACTGGGCGAATGGCCATGGACTGGAAAGCGGGCTGAGGTCCTGCGCCGGTTGATGGAGAGAGTGGGAGAATTTCTGGCACTTCTCGCATTTCCTCGCGTAAACCTGCGCGTCTTCTGCATATATGGCCACCAGTAACCCTGGCTGATAGCCCGGTAAGCTAGTGACCTTCCTCCAATATGGCTTCCGCAGATCCCTTCATGTATTTCAAAGAGAAGATCTTCGACTTTGCTTGGGTGCACACACTGGAGGTACGGGCCCGAGAACGACTTCCTGTAGAGCTTGACTTCGGGAGACAGCCAGAACCGTGCTGATTTCAGTCTGATTCGATGGGCTTCGCTGCTGTCTTCGGGTAGCTTGTCGTCCTTGAGGTAGGCGATGAAGGGGTCCATCCAACTCGGGCCGAGGTCAATACACGACACTTCCCGAGGTGGATGGAGCTCGATGTTGGGTGCGGCAAAAGACGCCACCTCGATGGTTCTTTTTCTTCCTACTTCGACAGCGCTGACCAGATTTGCAAGAGCATCTGCATGGGAGTTTGCTTCTCTGCCTATCTGTCTGATTTCGGCCGAATGAAACTGAGAGAGCAGCTTCTTTGCCAGGGCCAAATATGCAGCCATCCGGTCGTCGCGAGCTTGATAGTCCCCAGTCAGTTGGTTTGCCACCAACTGTGAATCACTGAAGACTACCAGCTGTTGAGCTCCGAGGATTTTGGCGCTGTTCAGTCCGGCTAAAAGGGCAGCGTACTCGGCTTCATTGTTCGACGCCTTGAAATCCAGGGTCAGAGCCTGCTCGATGACCAGTCCTTCTGGCGATTGGAGGACAACTCCAGCTCCGACTCTTCTCGAGGTGGAAGATCCATCAACGAAGACTTTCCAAACTGGGGCAAGGGCTTGGCATTGTGATTGTTCAGAGCCCGTGGGCGCCTCATGCTCCCTGTCCCCCAGTTCGGTGCCGAGCTGGCTTGGTGCCGAACTCGAGTCGAACTCAGCAAGGAAATCTGCCAGAACCTGAGCCTTGATCGTTGTCCTCGGCTGATACTGAATTTCATACTGCCCTAGTTCAACAGCCCATCTTGAAATTCTTCCTGAAAAGTCAGCTTTTCTGAAAACAGATTTAAGTGGATGTTCCGTAACAACCACTATGGTATGTGTTTGAAAGTAATGAGAGAGCTTCCGCGAGGCGCTAACGAGTGCCAGCGCAAGCTTCTCGAGAGGCAAGTACCCGGTCTCGGCATCAATCAAGGTCTTGCTCGTATAATAGATGGGTTTTTGGACCATATCCTCTTCTCGGAGGAGGACCGAGCTCACTGCATGATCCGAGACCGCCAGGTATAAATACAAAAACTCTCCGTGGACCGGAGTTGACAGTAGAGGGGGTGAAGAAAGGTAGGCCTTAAGCTCCTGTAACGCCTGGTCGCAGTCTGGAGTCCATTGAAATTTAAAATTCTTTCTAAGAAGCTGAAAGAAAGGCCGGCACTTATCTGAGGATCTGCTGATGAACCGATTCAGTGCGGCTGTCATTCCGGTTAGCTTTTGGACTTCCTTAGTCGAGGTGGGGCTCTGCACTCTGAGGATAGACGAGATTTGATCTGGATTAGCCTCAATCCCCCTGCGTGTGACCAAGCTCCCTAGGAATTTGCCAGAGCCGACACCAAAGGCGCATTTGGAGGCATTGAGCTTGAGCTTGAACCTCTTCAAAGTGGCGAAAACTCCAGCTAGGTCAGCCAAATGGTTTTGGGCTTGCCTGGACTTGACTACCATGTCGTCGATGTAGACTTCAACAGTTTTGCCGAGCTGATCGTGGAACATCTTGGTGACAAGTCGTTGATAGGTGGCTCCTGCATTCTTCAACCCAAACGGCATCACCTTATAACAATAAGTCCCTCTAGGTGTGATAAAAGTTGTCTTCTCTTCATCCGGCCCATATAACGGAATCTAGTGATAGCCGCGATATGCATCGAGGAAGCTCATCCTGTCGTGTCCGGCTGTGGCATCGATCATCTGGTCGATCTTTGGGAGGGGAAAGTTGTCCTTGGGACAGGCCTTGTTGAGGTCGGTAAAGTCGACGCACACCCTCCACTTGCCAGTCTTCTTTCTGACGACCACGGTATTGGCTAGCCAGGTCGGGTACTGGACTTCTCTGATGGCGCCGGCCTCGAGCAGTTTGTCCACCTCTTCGACGACGGCCTCGGTTTGTGGCACCCCAGTTCGGCGGGCTCTCTGCATCACCGGTTTATAGTTAGTGTCCACATTCAATTTATGGCATATTACCTCCGGGTCGATGCCAGGCATCTCTTGAGGCGTCCAGGCGAAGGCTTCTTTGTTCTGCACCAGGAACTGGACCAGTTCGGTCTTCTCTGGCTCTCCGAGCTGACTGCCGAGCAAAGAAGAACCGTTCCGGATCTTGTGAATCGATCCTGATTTCGGTCAGGTCCTCCACGCTCTTGCTCTCTGGGTCCTGGCCGACCTCGTCGAGCTTCTTCTCCAGCCTCTTTTCCATCTCGGCCATGTTAACCTCCTTGGGCTCTCGTTCTCCGGATACCACGGCTGTCAGGCATTGCTTGGCTGCCTACTGGTCTCCTCTGACAGTGACGATTTCAACTCTGCCATTCTTTCCTTCCCAAGGGAATTTCAACTTCTGGTGGAGAGTGGAAGGGACCGCCTCCAGACTATGAAGCCAAGACCTGCCCACTGTAGCATTGTAAGGCGAGGGTGCGTCAATCACCATGAAGGTTGTCTCAACAGACGCGCCGCCGGCCTCGACCTTGAACGTCACCTTTCCCTTGGGGTACACCGGTTTGGCGCTGAAGCCAATGAGGGGAATTCGGGCCTCCTGCAGGTCCTTCTCCGTCAGTCCCATCCTCCGGAAGCTATCGAAGTAGACGACCTCGGATGAACTACCGGGGTCGACGAGGACCTTCTTCACGGTGCAGTTCTTCACGCCTTGCTTAAAGCAATCAAACTCCAGGGTGACGATCAGCGGGTCGTTGTGGGGAAGCTGCACCCCTTCCAGGTCTGCATCCATAAACCTGATTTCGAGCCGCTCCCTCCGAGCCCTCTTCGGAGCTGAGCCGAGTTCGGCGGCCATGACTTGCTTACTGTGGGAGGCCTGCCTGGCCTCGGCACAAGCTCGGTTACTCCCCTTGGGCGGGGGAGCTAGATGGATGACGTTGATGATCTTCTCTGACCCGTCGCTATCTCGGCCTCCCTCGTCTCGGCGCGGGCCTCGGGTCTCGGTCCTGGCGTCCGCCTTAACGAACTCCTGCAGGTGTCCCTCCTGGACAAGCTTTTCCAAATGCGACCGCAGTATCCTGCATTCTTCAGTTTTGTGGCCGCTCTCCTTGTGGTACGCGCAGAACCTGGTCTGATCCCGAAAAGAAGGATCGCCTCTCAGGGGCTCTGGCCAGCTGAAATATGGCCTTGATTTAATCTTGTACATGATTCGGTGGATAGGCTCCTTGAAGATCGTGTTAACTGCCCGATATGCATCTTCGGACAGCCTGGGCCTTTTGCCTCTTGCCGAGGTGAACGCCTGAGCCCTTGTGGAGCTAGCTGGCGCCCGGCGTCTCTCTGAGTCATCTCTTCGTGGCTCGTCTCTTCGGGACGGTCCCCTCTCTTCCTTGGAAGGCCTTTCACTTCGGTTCTTCTGCGCAGCCCCATGGTTTTCCCGAGCTCGGACCTGGTCGTCCTCTTGGGCGATGTAGCGGTTGACGATGGACATGAGCGCTGTTATAGAGGATACCGGGTTCCTGACTAGATCTTTGCGAAGGTCACTGTCTGGCAGTAGAGCATTCCGAAATGCGAAGACGGCCACTTCGTCCTTGGAGTCTTCAATCTGGCTGTAAGTCGTCCAGAACCGCTTCGCGAACTGGGTGACTTTCTCTCCCTGCTTCATCTTCAGGGCCATGACATCTGCATCTGTCTTCGGCAGGATCCTGTAGGCCTGGAACTTCTTCATAAAGGACTGCTGGAGTTGCTGCCAACTCGAAATGGACCCCTCCGGGAGCGCACAGAACCACTTCAGGGGGAGGTCACCCAAACTGGAGGAAAAGACTCGATAGTTCAGATGACCCTCGTCTCCCCAGACAGACATCCTCTGGGAGAAGTGCCTGAGATGTGTAGCCGGGTCCGAGGTCCCGTCGTAAGTGACGAACCTCGGGACGGTAAACTTCTTTGGCAGGGGGTACTTCCTGATATCGCGAGAGAAATGAGACCCGCCGAGATCGATGGGATCGCAGCAAACATCCTTTTGGTCTCGGCCAAGACCAGCTACCTCCAGATTGCGCTGGACCGTTTCCCTTATGCGCGCGTCCAACCACTCCTGATCATGATACTTGCTCTCCGGAATGGTTTATGATGCCTTCCTCGAGTAGCTATGGCTAGCGCTCGAGCCTTCGTCTCGAGTTCGGTCGCGCCTTTTCTTATTCAGATAGTCCCTCAAGTCCTTCTCGGGGGAGTCGGGGCGCCTGCCACGAGACATCCTCCTCTCGCGATGTCGCTGTGAGCGCTGTTGTAGCGACCGCTGCTGCTGCCGTGACTGATGCTGCTGCTGAGAGTGCTGTTGATGTCCTGCTGAACCCGTAGCTTTTTCCAGCTGCTGCTGGAGCTGGAGGATCAGAGCATCTCTCTCCTCGATGGCCTCATTCTGCGCTCTGATCTCCTCAAGGGTGGAGTCGAAGTCATTACTGGGATTATATTCTTCATCTTCAAAGTCCTCAGCATCCTCAGCATACTCTATCTGATCAGAAGGACGTGGTCCATCGACCACTGGAGACTTGCTCCGCCGATTTCGACCCGTCAGGAGGCCTCCCTCGGGCTGCTGCTGAGAGTTTCTCCTCCGGAGAGCAGACTCCAAGCGAGGATCACGCTCCTGAACGTTGATTCGGACGAGGCCACGCTCGATGTCATCCTCTGCAACTGGTTCCTTCCCGGACCTCTTCTTAGCAGGGAGGAGGTCAGAGGACGGTCCTGCACGCCTTGCCTTGGATGTTTCTCCGCCTTTCGCAGCTCTCCTCATCATGGTGATAGGGAAGATTGTAGAAATCCTTCCCCACAGACGGCGCCAATTGTAAGTGCAGAAAAATATACTCACAAGCTTAGGATGCCTTCAGGGACTTACTCAAAGTACCAGAGAAGTAGCTGCGAGTCTGGTGAACCTGAAAGGAGGAAGAAAGCGGTCAAAGGACCCTGGTTGGGGCAGCGCAGGGCTCTCCGATGCTTAAGTTAGCAGTGATCGGAGAAGAAGAAGGGAGAGAGGTGTCGTTGCATGTAGAGGAATGCATACCTCATTTTTGGGTGGTCTGCTGCCTTATATGAGAGATTGTGTTGGTGCTTGTGCCAGTGGGCCTCATGATGCGACTAGGGTCTCATCAGCCCACATAGTCATTAATGAGGGTCCATCACAGCCCTCATTGCATTTAATGAGGGTCCGATCAGCCCACATTGCATTTAATGCCAGTCACTTTGGGCCTGATCTTCCCCTGATCTATTGGCGGCTGAGGTCCTGTCAAATCCCTTTCTTGGGCCCTGTCCTGATAGGGTTGTGGCCAACGGATGTGATTGCATGATTCCGTGTAGCCGAGACCAAATAGGATGGCATGGCCGAACTGATAACCGTTCTCCCAATACCAGCAGCTGGTGCCGAAACCGAAGTAGTGTAGGCTCTATATCCGAGGCCGATATGGACATGCCTTGCCGAAACCGAACAGGGTTTGGTTTATGGGATGGTCCCCACACAGGACTCACTTCGAAATGCGTATGTTTTTGACAATGTAATTCTGGGGAACCAATGACTCATTTTCACAGTGATGAGGAAAAGTGATTCCTACCTCCTCCATGGAAAATAACTTTTCCAGAGAAAGGAAACATAACTAGATCTTTTCTTCTTTCTGTGACGAAAATTCCTGCACTGCAGCAAAAGAGTGGTTCACGCAAAAAGAAAAAAAAAAGGAAAAAGGAAACAAATGTTTTTCCTTACGACTGAATAATCCTTGGCATCGCACATCTTAAGACTATAGGATGGGCCATCCGAAACTGTGTTCGAGCCTTGTAACTTCTGTGTCAACTTGGGCTGAGCCCATAATCTCAGCCTTGCAGTGTCTCGGTTTGGGGCACCTGATCTTGGCCTGCGATTGAAATGATTATCTGATATATAAATGTGCTTATCCTTCAGAGGCCATTACTGTATCAGGGATAGAAATGGGTACTCCATTAACCGCACATAACACTTGAAAACAGGGTTTGGGTCCTTTTAAAATCCATTGGAAAGTATGGCCTGGGTTCAGGTCTGCAGAGACTGGGTTGGACTAAGATCTTTGGGTCTGGATTTGATATGTACTTATACACGATACATGTTACTTGATATATGATACTTATATAAACAATAAATATGTAAAAACATATTATATCAAAATATATGAATATATACGTAAGTATAAATCCAATGTTTATATATTGGCTCCCTCTAGTGAGAACATGAACTCACATTATGGCGAGCTCACCTCCTGTGGGCCCCACCTGGGGATGGGGCCGGGGGATCAAAATATTTTCCCACCACTTACCTATGTATTGTGACATTAAGGCTCGGATCATCATCCTAACCACTTAATCAACAGCCCACAAGTTTTCACCACCCAAAATGAGTGCATGGTCAATCTGATGGTCCAATCCATTCAGATAGAAGCCAAACCTAGCATTGATGGCTATCAGAAGGATCCCTATTTTATAGGCTACTCGGATGGATAATAACATGGCAGCTCTAGGTTTTTGCATACGGTTGGTGAGCTCATGCGCTCACAAGAGGATAAATATACACCCCAAACATATTGTATATTAGCAATTATATAATGGGGAGTGCTAGAAAACTCTCAAGAGGTTTTTTTTTTTTTTCAAAAAATGTACCTCCCAGTTGGGCCCACGGTCTATGACAAGCCTGAAATACCGTTGGATGGAATAATCTATATGAGATTTACCTATGTGAGATTTTTTAACTTCATTAGATTATCTTAACCCCTTGATCCATAGTCTCAAAGTCTAATGGTTTTAAAGGCATCACTTTCTTGTGATTTCAATCCAACAGTGAGTAAAACTTGGATGAGTGTCAAATTTGGGCTTTATACCAATTAAGACGGAGTACAATGATTGGATTGTCTTAAGGTGGGCTTCATGCCCTAAAAACATATAGAAGCAAAGAGGGGAGTTTTTAAAATGGAGAGAGTTATTTTAGAATTCTTCTTATATAATATACCTATCTTTCTCCCCCTTTATGATATTCGACTTGCACCTGGACCTGGACCAAAATCAAAACATAGGGGAGCAAAAAGGGGAGATTTTTTTAATGGGGAGTTTTTGAGAATTCATCTTATATAATATACCTATTTCTCTCCCCCGTTATGATATTCGACTTGCACCTGGAGCTAGACCCGGACCCAAACCCAAACTCAATGACGTCATTAGGTTAGAATATGCGCCCCAGGATTGAGACCTGACTTGGGCTCGGACATGGACCCAGAATTAATCACACTGCTGTTATTTGGGTCTGCATATGGTTGGTCTGACCCAGATTCGACCCATTCCATCCCTATGGGTCCCATAATGAATGCCTTCCTTCTGTATTTTAGTGCTACATACTGAATGTTTGAAACTATGCCAAATAAAGCAAAGCCAAGGACCAAAACTGAACTAGGTCTTTGATGATGCACACGATCTGTTGATTGGAAGGGCCCACATGGTTTCAAGGCCTATTTCGGTTTGATGGTTAGGATTGCTGGACAAAATTGAGTCCAAATAAATATCCATTACTGGTTAATTCCTCTTTCAACTAACATCATGAAGGGCTGTAAACGGGCTAGATTAAGACTGGACTCACGTAGCCTACTACTGGGACACTTAAATCATTAATTTGGCTTGAATTCAAGTACAAATATGAACAAGGTTCTGCATCTGAGCCCCCTCCAATTGGAGTTATGGAAGGCCCAAATCTGCCCGGTTAAGGGCCCAAGTTTGGTAAAGCCTGAGACCAATATAGACTGCAAATTTGCAACTATGATCCACATCCAGTCCAAATTATTGGGCCTATTGATTTGGCATGAGGATCCAGGCCTAACCCCCGATCATTACTTGCAACCCATAGGATTGCATGACCAATGGTTTGGCTGGACATAAATTGGCCTTCCCGCCATAGTTGTCCCAAAGACTTGGGCTCGACCTAGTATGCCCGCTCTTGGCCTCCCCATCCTTCATTTGTATGACAGGTTTTTAGCCCACTTGCTCTACTGGAAACAAAGGTTTAAAGTTAATTGAACGTCGGGATAAAATGAAAGTGTATTTTTTTTTTCTCCTTCCAACTAGATGGATCCGAAGTACACAGGTGATAACCTTCTCGTCCGGCAGCTGTTTGAGATGAGACACCCTTACCACTAGGGGTGGCAATGGCTTAGATTTAAATGGGACCTGACCAAGCTGAGTGGATATGGAATTAGTATAAACTGAACCAGACCAGCCCCATTGCCATTCCTGAAGTTTTTATTTATTTATTTATTTATTTATTTATTTATTTATTTATTTATTTTATCAAAGGATTCTCAACCTATTGGGCTGAACTAAACACCCCTGTGGACTCAACCTTCAATTCATGAAAAAGGGGGGACCGGGTGTCGATATCAAGACCTCTAGCTCCAGAAGAGAAAGAAACCGTGGTCCCGACCACTCGGCCAACCCCTTAGGGTTCATTGTCATTCCTGCTTAGCCTCATTTATACAGCTGTCACATCACACTGGTTTTGCCAAGCTAGGAATGCAACCGGTTGATTTTGGTAGTCATCAAGATATTAAAAAAAATTTAATTCTCAACTAATGCTATCAAACGGCCATGACAAACAGGGCTAATGGTCGCGCATGCCTTACTCTCAATATTGGTTGTAAGGTCAATTTTTTAAGAGAGAAATTTGATGGAACGTCCTTACTTCACAATTTGATGCTTTCTCTTCCTCTTCCTGGCGAGATCCCATTCCTTGAATGAAACTCATGTCTAAGAAGAAAGGAACATGGTGAAACTCGATCGGGTGGCCCGATCGAACTTTCTCTGATGCTTAAGTTAGAATCTGATATTGGAAATTCATGTAATGATAGCTTTTGGATGTGATTTGGCCTACCTTTTCCTTCACATCTTTCCCCTTTTTATTTTCCTCTTCCCTAACTTCCTCATGTTACTTGACACATGTCCTTTCCCACCTTCCCCATTATAGAATGTGGGAAGATCATGCCCCCCTTTTCGTGGGATGTTCCTTCCCCACTTTCCCCATTACAACATGTGAGAAGATCATGCTCCCCTTTTCGTGGGGTGTACCTTCCCCACTTTCCCCATTACAACATGTGGGAAGATTATTATGGGCTAGTTGGTCTCAGTCAGCACCCCAGTTCAAGATGGCCTGACCCAAAACCCGTTGATTGGTTCTACGGGCTAGACTGGGCCTGCGGGTCAGGTCAGTCTCAACCCGAACCGGACTCAAGTCCAGGTCACCCACAATTGCCCCCCAAGCCTGCCTTTTCCCCTCCGTTTCCCGATGAAAAGGGAGGGTTGTTGCGTTGGTACCTCCATGTGGCGCCTTCAGAATCGTTTCCCCGTCTATCAAGCTACTAAGTGTCACTTCGTCTTTATCTCCTCACATCCCTTTAGGGATTTCATATCTTTTCCAAGGAGGCGCGTCCCCTTTCTGCAAACCGCCACCTCTCTTCCCTTAAAAAACCCTCTGCAGCAGTTCCTCATCTCGTCCTTCTCTCCAGTCTCTGCTCTCTTCGCTGTAAGTCTCTTCATTCTTCATTCTTCCATCACTCCAGTCTCCGCTCTCTTCGCTGTAAGTCTCTTTATTTTCTATCACTGCTCTTTAAATGGGAAACCTAAAAGGTCTCCTTAACAGTCGAGAGGGGCTCGCTGAGTTTAGGTAGAAGTATGATATTCCTTCAAATGTCCAAATCTGAGCCCCTTTCCTAGGGGAATTTCTTCACAGTCGCTCCCGAGACGCCATGCCCTTTCACACTATCGCCATTGTGGAAGGGGGTGTTCGCTTCCCTCTGGACCCTCTCCTTGTTCACTTTTTATCTTTTACAAACCTTTTTCCCGTCCAATGTGCCCCTAACCTGTTTTGCATTGTGATGGGGGTGGTCGAGCTAAATAAACTGCTTGGCACAACCCTCGGGGTGTTTGACATCCTTTCCTGTTATTCCCTTGTTCCTCTCAATAATCAAAAGTCCATCTTCTACCTAAAATCCCGCGATTAGAACAAACTTCTTGTCCATTATCTCCCAGACTCGAACAAGCCGAGCAAGGGAGATTTTGTCATTGTTAGCGGCAATTGGGAGGCGCCGACCTCCTGGGGCGGGGTCAGCCAAGAAGTTCCCCTAGTCCCGGGTTTTCCAGGTCGGCCCCCTCACTCATCTTGCTTTTCTCTTCCTGAACATCATTTTTTTCTTTAATACCCAACATTTTTCCCTGTCTCTATTTGCAGGTCCGTCGATCAACCAGGTCCCTCATCCTTTCCTCCGAGCTGACGATCTAAAGAAGGTCTTTGAATACCGTGGCCCTACCTAGCTACGCGGTTGGGGTCGGGCCGCCCACATTCTTCTTGGTTACGAGCGATCCTATGATAACTTTCTAGCTGTCCCACCTTGGCCTAATTCGTGGGATATTCCAAGGGAGCCGACTCACCACCCACTTCGGAAGAAAGTTCCCGTTGTGAAGACACCTAGTTCCGCTCACCGCGGCACTCATTCTTCAGGTTCTTAGCGATCTCCTGGCCCCTCTCTCTCTGCCGAACAGACTCCCTTTGATTGGAAGTAGAGCCTCAAGAAGCCCTCCCAGTCTAGCACTTCCTCTTCCTCCTGTCCCAAGCGAGTTCCCATTCTAGAGGTTTCAGAAGGCTCCTCTTTCTCTAATCCAGATAGGCCGTCTTCTACCATGACCAGATGCAAGGTGAAGAACCTTCTCAGCAACCTCGCGGACCTTCCTACTTCCGAGGTAGGAAAGCCCCCCACCAGTTTTTCCTCCTTGGCTTTGGGTAAAAGGTTCGCATCCAACCCTTCTCCGGACCTCAGTCCAATGAAGATGAAGGGTAAAACTTCGACAAAGTCGGCCGACGATTCCTATTCAATATCTGCCTGGCTGGAAGAATCCCTAACGCCACTTCCTCCTCAGCGGAGCTCTTTCTTTGGGCACAAAAGCTCACCGATCTCCTTGCCTGGGTCCCAATCTTCTTCGAGTTAAGGAGTTGCTGACTCTCTGTTAAGTGGCATTGTAGCTGGGGAAGTCCTTCCTTCTGCCTTCGTGTCACGTCCCCCGAACCCGATTAGAGAATAAACCGGATCCGGGGAGTGAAATTTAAGACTAATTAAAAATTTTGTCCTTTAGGCCCAAGGATCGTAAGTCCGCTGTGAAGATATAATATTTCAAGCCTCAAGTATAAAAAAAAATTGCGGAACTCATATAATTATAGGCATATTTGGATATTAGAAAAGAATAATGATTCTCAATAAATGTTAAAGTTGAACAAGGAGTAAAATAAAAATTAAGCAAAGAAATTAATTTATTACAATGGCCATCCCACTAATCAAGGCCATTTAAACAATAAAGAAGTCAATAATGAAAGTTTCAACGAGAGAGAAAGAATAAAAGAATATAAAGAAGTCCCAATGAAGCTCTCTTGTGCTGGGAATGATGACGCTACTCTACGTCATCGGCACGCCACTCTCGTTCCTTCTCAACCGGTTGGAGATCCCAGATCCTCTGGGATCTCCTCACCTGCCTGCTCCTCATAGTAGTACTCACCTGAGGTGTCTGCACACCAAGGAACAGAGTCAACGGCATGTTGAGCAATAGATAAGCAATATATAAATAATCATCTCATACATCAAGTATAAGAGTAATGACAGGCATGATAATCAAAAGAATACAAGGAATCGAATATAGGCATAAAGCATGAATAAATAACTAGAAACATTAATAGGAAATCCTAACATACTATCAATAACCACTGTCCAAACAATGCAATGCAATCAAGAGGGAGCCTCCGAGGATGTCCAAACCATCTCCCAGGGTACCAATAACAATCCTACCCGGACTACTGATACCAAAGTCCGGTCCAGGGGGATCCAAGCTCCCGGTCTTGGGAATAGTAGCACGGTCCAAGCCCGCTCCCAACTATTCAACGCCATAGACGCCGTCCAAGCCGACTGCCCACCCCGATGTCCGAGTAACCGGCCCATCAATAATACCCCAAACTGCAGTTGGCTATGATATGCAAATAATAATAAAGTGGTGTCGACACGAGAATAGACCAAGACAAGCAAGTCTGGCTAGCTCAATATACAAGACATATTCGTATTGATTATCTCATTCAAGTCAATACAAGACAAATCCAATCACATGATAATCCCTTCAGTCTAACCAGTCATGTTTATCAATTACATAACACGGGGTTCTAGGGTACACTCTAAGTCAGGTCCAAGTCCTAATTCTACAAGGGATTATGTTTCATAATTAATTAGGTGTATTATGCCGAGAGTGTGAATAAGGTGCAATTACAACGTATCCAATTCAACAAGTCAAGGAGGAATTACAAGCCAACCCTAAGCAAGTGGTGTCATCCATGTATCCTACACGTTCTAACGGAGTACGTGTGGAATTGGATCAACGATGCTTCTAAGGAAATCCCTTGTTGTACAATCATGTTAAGCATCCCTTAATTCAGTTCCATACGCATTCGGTTAAACCATGTGAAATACACGAATACCTAGACAACACAATCGAAGCACACCAAGACACGTACTATGATTTAATCCCCATTAATGGTCAACTGATAGAAGGCTCATGGTTTCCAACATCTAAGGCACAAACCTAATTTACTGGTCCCATTTCCAATAAAATATAGGTTGGGTCAATAAACTGAGTTTTTACATAACTTCCCTACCTCTGATCGTGATGAAATTAGAACCGTTGGATTCTACATCTCAAGGGCTTTCCAACGGTATATAATATGTAAAAATCCGACGGACGGATTAAAAGTTACAAGTGTTCTAAACTTTTTTCCAAAAGTTGTCACAAATTACAAAATTATCGTCCGATTGATCGGACAAAAGATCCGATCGATCGGTCTGAGATCCGTCTCAGTTAACTAAGACCAATTTCAGTTTGATCGATCGGTCTACATGTCCGATCGATCAGCACTGCGCGACCTTCACCCAAAAAACAGGTTTTCCACTCCTTTTTCCTCCGGCCAATCATGGCTATCCTGCAGAAAACGAGCCTCCATGCTCCCCATTCATCACATTTATCATTCCACACCCATTCCAACAATTTAAAACATCAAGAAGGATACCAATTTAACAATTAATCTAATCCATACCACAAACTAACCTAACATGTAATCCAAAATTATATCATAACCAGGCTTGGTATTAGGGAAATCTAACAAGGAAATCATTACAATCAATGGGGAAACATACACACATGCTTAATTTATAAATTGCAAATCTACTTGCCTCAACCAAGAAAAGATTGGAAATTGGGGAAAACTTGAGGAGAAGCTTTCTATCACGAAATCCACGAATCTAACCCAACCAAACGTAACCTAAAACGCCAAGGAGAAGAAATGAGAGGAAAAGATCGAGATCAAACGTAAATCTAACCAAAAGAGAAGATGATTGAAAGATGAGCGTGAGGAAAATCTTACCAGACCGGTATTAATGGAAAGAGGAGATCGAGAGGATGAAGATAAACGGTTCGGATCGCGGAGGTGATCTCTCCCGAGTAGAGTTCTGTGCTTGAGAAGAGAAGAGGAAGAAGATGGGCTGTTGTAGCTCTCGTTCGTTGCAGAGATGTATAAGAGATTAGGGCTAATCCCTGATTAAGATGGGAGGGAAGGGAAAGAGACTAATTTGCCCTTAAGTGGATCCGGTGAAAGAATAGACCACTTGAAGGGTTTCTAATTGTCGGATCGCGATGAACCAAGAGACAAAAATGATCAGCGCGACGAGACCCTTCCAACGAACCCAAAATCACGATTGATAGAAATTTTTCCGGAAAAACACTCAATTTTCCCTAATTTGCAAACTACCCCCTGCTAGGATCAAATGAACTCGAAATCAAACGAAACTTTGCAGACACTATTCTAACACTAAAAGAAACTCGCTCATGATCTAAACTCACTTAAATTTCTAACAATACAATAAATTATAATAATAATAAAATAAATAGGTCAACGGGCCTGCTATTGGGCCCAATTGACCCACTAAGGTCACGGACCTTACATCTCTCACCTCTAAAAAGAACATTTGGTCCCCCAAATGCCTAAACATACCTCATCGGGAAAGAGATAAGGATACGCCTTCTGCATCTGGTCCTTGAGCTCCCACATAGCTTCCTCCAAAGTGTGATGCTCCCGTTGTACCTTGACCCACTGGATGGTCTTGGTACGCAACACTACTTCCTTGGCGTCGATGATCTGTACTGGACGCTCCACATAGGTTGCATCTTCTTGTAGTTGAAGTGGCTCGTGCTGCAACACATGAGTAGGGTCTGGAATATACTTCCGAAGCATGGAGACATGAAAAACGTCGTGCACACCCGCTAGCTCAGGCAGTAGCACCAAACGATAGGTCACGTCTCCAATCCTGCTCTTGATCTCAAACGGTCCCATAAACTTCTTAGCAAGCTTTCCTTTCTGTCCAAATCTGACAACACCTCTCATCGGGGATACCTTCAGAAACACCATATCCCCCACCTGGAATTCTAAAGGTCTTCGCCTCTTATCTGCATAGCTCTTCTGATGATCACGAGACTCCTTCATTCTCATCTGAACAATCCGAACTTTCTCACTGGAATCAGCGATCTCTGAGGGGCCATGAAAACTACGAACTCCTACTTCTTCTCAACATGCTGGAGTCCTGCATCTCCGTCCATACAATGCCTCAAATGGTGTCATGCCAATGCTTGAATGAAAGCTGTTATTGTAGGCAAACTCACACAAAGGCAAACTTTCATCCCAATTCTCATTGAAATCCGAAACACATGCTCGGAGAAGATCTTCCAATGTTTGAATGGTACGTTCTGACTGTCCATCTTTCTGAGGGTGGTAAGTTGTACTGAACGTCAACTGAGTACCCATAGATGACTGAAAAGTAGACCAAAACCGAGAGACAAACTTAGGGTCTCGATCGGATACTATGGACTTAGGAACTCCATCTAGTTTGACTATATTGTCTCTATACAACGTAGTCATTTTGTTCATAAACTGTTCAATCTTGAATGGCAGGAAATGTGCTGACTTTGTCAATCTATCCACAATCACCCAAATAGCATCATTGCCCTTCCTAGTGTTTGGCAACCCTGACACAAAATCCGTCGTAATGTTCTCCCATTTCCACTGAGGAATATCCAACGAGTGAAGCAAACCAGGAGGCAACTTGTGCTCTGCCTTAATCTGCTGACAAGTCATACACCTGGAAACGAATTCTGCAATTTCCTTCTTCATTTTCACCCACCAGTAGTGATTCTTCAAATTCTGATACATCTTGGTGCTCCCCAGGTGAATAGAGTATCTGGTGTGGTGCGCATTTGTCATCAACTCTGACTTGATGTCTTGAACAATTGGCACACACAACCTATCCTTACAATACAGAATCCCTTTAATCAATCGAAACTCTGGAATGCCATCAATGTTGTCAATGATTTTCTGTAACTCTGGATCATCCTTCTGGGCTTCCTTGATCCTGTTAACTATTTCTGGCTCCCAAACTCCCATAGTAGCAACTAAAACTTTCTCATTGACAGGCCATACTTCCACATACATATCTTTGAACTGCTCAATCCATCTCCATTCTGGCATTACACACCCACTAAAAGCTGCCTTCCTACTAAGAGCATCTGCTACCACATTCACCTTCCCGGGATGATACTTGATCGGAAAATCATAATCCTTTATGTACTCCATCCATCTCCGCTGCCTGTTATTCCGATCCCCCTGTGCAAATAGATATTGCAAGCTCTTATGATCTGTATGCACTTCAAATCTTTCTCCATACAAATAATGCCTCCACAACTTCAATGCAAACACCACTGCTGCCAGCTCTAAGTCATGCGTGGCATACTTTTTCTCATGGTCCTTCAATTGCCTGGACCCATATGATATCACCTTGTCATTCTGCATGAGAACACAACCCAATACAATCCCTGATGCATCTGTATAAACCACAAATCCTCCACTTCCTGAAAGTAAAGCAAGTATGGGTACTGAAGTCAACCGGGTCTTCAACTCTTGAAAACTCTTCTCACATTAATCTGTCCACACAAACGGAACATCCTTCCTTGTCAACTTAGTGAGTGGAGATGCTATGGTAGAAAACCCTTTCACAAACCTCCTATAATAGCCTACAAGCCCAAGAAAACTGTGAATCTTCGCTACATTTCGTGGACTACCCCAATTAACAACTGCTGTTATCTTCTTAGGGTCCACTCTTAGTCCATCCTTTGAGATAATATGGCCCAAAAATGCAACTTTCTCCAACCAAAATTCGCATTTACTCAACTTAGCATACAGTTGGTTATCCGTCAAAAGCTGCAATGATGTCCTCAATTGATGCTCATGCTTCTCCTTAGACTTCGAGTATACCAACACATCATCTATGAAGACAACCACAAATTGATCCAGAAAAGGAGCAAACACCTTATTCATCAATGCTATAAAAATTGCGGGTGCATTAGTCAACCCGAAAGGCATCACGAGAAACTCAAAGTGACCATATCTCCTCCGGAATGCAGTCTTGGGAACATCCTCCTTCCTGACTCGCAACTGATGGTAACCGGAACACAGGTCTATCTTTGAAAAGAATTGAACTCCTTGTAGCTGATCAAACAGATCATCAATTCTTGGTAACAAGTACTTGTTCTTGACAGTCACCTGATTCAACTGTCTGTAATCTATACACATCCTCATTGTCCCGTCCTTCTTTTTCACAAATATCACCAGAGCTCCCCACGGTGAAACACTAGGTCTGATAAAACACTTATCCAATAGATCTTCTATCTGAGTCTTTAACTTCTTCAATTCTGCCGGAGCCATCCTATACGGGGCTTCGAAATAGGTGTTGTACATGGCTGCAATTCTATCGTGAAATCCAACTCACGAACAGGTGGCAAACCAGGAATTTCATCCAAAAGCAAATCCGGGAATCCCCGAACTACCAAAATAGCAACTGCTAATATGTACTACAAAACAATTAAAGTCAGGTCCTATGAGACTCAATACTAGCATCACAATACTAGAGATAAGACAACGAGACCAGCCTACTTACTAAAAGAATCCTCACACGCATCCTATGGTTTCTAAAATTTTTACCTTCAGAAACCATTCATTACTCTGATACCATTCTGTCACGTCCCCCGAACCCGATTAGAGAATAAACCGGATCCGGGGAGTGAAATTTAGGACTAATTAAAAATTTTGTCCTTTAGGCCCAAGGATCGTAAGTCTGCTGTGAGGATATAATATTTCAAGACTCAAGTGTAATAAAAATTTTCGGAATTCATATAATTATAGGCATATTTGGATATCAGAAAAGAATAATGATTCTCAATAAATGTTAAAGTTGAACAAGGAGTAAAATAAAACTTAAACAAAGAAATTAATTTATTACAATGACCATCCCACTAATCAAGGCCATTTAAACAATAAAGAAGTCAATAGTGAAAGTTTCAACGAGAGATAAAGAATAAAAGAATATAAAGAAGTCCCAATGAATCTCTCTTGTGCCTGGAATGATGACGCTACTCTACGTCATCGGCACGCCACTCTCGTTCCTCCTCAACCAGTTGAAGATCCTCCGGGATCTCCTCACCTGCCTGCTCCTCATAGTAGTACTCACCTGAGGTGTCTGCACACCAAGGAACAGAGTCAATGACATTTTGAGCAATAGATAAGCAAGATATAAATAATCATGACATGCATCAAGTATAAGAGTAATGACAAGCATGATAATAAAGAGAATACAAGGAATCGAATCTAGGCATAAAGCATGAATAAATAACTAGAAACAATAATAGGAAATCCTAACATACTATCAATAACCACTGTCCAAACAATGCAATGCAATCAAGAGGGAGCCTCCGATGATGTCCAAACCATCTCCCAGGGTACCAATAACAATCCTACCCGGACTACTGATACCAGAGTCCGGTCCAGGGGGATCCAAGCTCCCGGTCTTGGGAATAGTAGCACGGTCCAAGCCCGCTCCCAACTATTCAACACCATAGACGCCGTCCAAGCCGACTGCCCACCCAGATGTCCGAGTAACCGGCCCATCAATAATACCCCAAACTGCAGTTGGCTATGATATGCAAATAATAATAAAGTGGTGTCAACACGAGAATAGACCAAGACAAGCAAGTCAGGCTAGCTCAATATACAAGACATATTCGTAGGGATTATCTCATTTAAGTCAATACAAGACAAATCCAATCACATGATAATCCCTTCAGTCTAACCAGTCATGTTTATCAATTACATAACACGGGGTTCTAGGGTACACTCTAAGTCAGGTCCAAGTCCTAATTCTACAAGGGATTATGTTTCATAATTAATTAGGTGTATTATGCCGAGAGTGTGAATAAGGTGCAATTACAACGTATACAATTCAATGTTAGGGATTTTGTATTTGCAATTTGAAGGATGCATTAACATATTCATATCATTTGAATTTACACTCTTGCATTGTTTTAGAAAACCTTGAAATCTGGTTTTATACATGCATTGCTTTTAAGATTTGTAAAAGTATTGTTTTATGCATGTTTTGTTTCTAAACTTGGATGCATTGTTTTTAGAATTCAAACTCTTTTGAAAACCTAATTCTTTGTGAATTATATTTGGAAAATCTTTTTGAGAATTTTGGTTTGAACCTTGCATACATTCATCACTTTCGGAATCAGTTTTGTATGCATTTTCATTTGAAAAGAGTTTTATCAAATCAAGCTAGCCTTTGGTTTTAAACTTTTGAATCATTTTAGGCTTTGTGTGTTTCATGTTTTTAAACCCTTAGAATGATTTAAAACATGTTTTTAAGCTTGATTTATTGGCCCAAATAGTTCCACAAAGAAATACTTAGAAACTTGCAAAAGTGGAAATTTTGGCCTGTGCAGTGTCGCCGGTTGACCGAGACCTGCTTCCCGGTCGACCGGGAACACTGTCGGTCGAGTGGACAGTTTCTGAACTGTAACATGCCAACGGTCAGAAATATGACCGTTGTGCCTTCCCGGTCGACCGAGACCTCTTTGCAGGTAGACCGAGGACTAGCCGTTGGACACTTTTTGGCTATAAAGTCCATTCATTTCCAACCTTTTTCAAGGCTTGACACATGAACCTTTGAGACCATTTTTGGAGCCATTGAAAGGGGATGAAGTTGGAAAGGCTAGAAGGTCATTAGGAGAGCTAAAGCTTGGATTAATGAGTTAAACCAACAAGTAACCTCTACCTTTCATTATCATAGTTTACATGCTTGTTTAAGTTATTGGTAAATGTTTTTATGCATGATAACTATGATGTGTTGAATCCATTCTACCCTTCATCTTTGATATTCAAGATTGGATTCATCACTTTGATTTCAACCCAAGTTTTGTTTTAAACTTTCTTAATCATGCTTAGCCTAAATCTTTGATTTCTTTTATTGCATGATTATTTCACTTGGTTGAAACTTCCCTTGTTGTTTTCATTCATTTAATCTTTAGTCAAATTAGTTTAGAAAACAACATTGCACATGCATCACTTGATTAGGCTTAAACACTTTCATACAACTTGTGATCTTTAGATTTTCATATCATTCACAAGTGTGTAATTGTTCAAGTGATTTGCATAGAACTTCAATCATATCTTTTTGTGCCTTAAACTTTCGAATTGCATTAAGCATAAATTGATTGAGCTTACTTTTAAACTTGATTGAAGTTTTCACATACACACTTCATAAGCATACATCTTTGCATTTCTTTGAGTGTTTGTGTAAGTTAGTTTTCATTTTCATATCCGCCTATTTAGAGGCAAATTAATTTGAGCTTAAATTGTAATCTCTTAGAGTGATCTTTTGAGAAGACACTTTCTTAGAGAAATCTTTATCTTGTAAGGTTATTGCTTAGCCTAAGAAAAGCATTGTGTAAAGGTTATTGCTTAGCCTTGAAAAGCATTGTGTAAAGGTTATTGCTTAGCCTTGAAAAGCATCTTGTAAAGGTTATTGCTTAGCCTATAAAAGCACATATAGTGGAAATCCGGTGGGGTGATTGGATCACAAGCCGGTAGTGGACGTAGGCATTGAGGCCGAACCACTATAAACCTTGGTGTTGTGGTGCTTGCTTTTGTGGTGATTGTTTATTTTAGCTTCCGCATATTGATTGATTTATCATCACATGTGACTAGTTTTTGTTAAGAATTAAAATTGGTCTTAATTAGTCATATTTGTAGCTCACCCTATTCACCCCCCCCCCCTCTAGGGTTAGGATCCCAAGGACTTTCATTCAACAAGTCAAGGAGGAATTACAAGCCAACCCTAAGCAAGTGGTGTCATCCATGTATCCTACACGTTCTAACGGAGTACGTGTGGAATTGGATCAACGATGCTTCTAAGGAAATCCCTTGTTGTACAATCATGTTAAGCATCCCTTAATTCAGTTCCATACGCATTCGGTTAAACCATGTGAAATACACGAATACCTAGACAACACAATCGAAGCACACCAAGACACGTACTATGATTTAATCCCCATTAATGGTCAACTGATAGAAGGTTCATGGTTTCCAACATCTAAGGCACAAACCTAATTTACTGGTCCCATTTCCAATAAAATATAGGCTGGGTCAATAAAATGAGTTTTTACATAACTTCCCTACCTCTGATCGTGATGAAACTAGAACCGTTGGATTCTACATCTCAAGGGCTTTCCAACGGTATATAATATGTAAAAATCCGACGGACGGATTAAAAGTTACAAGTGTTCTAAACTTTTTTCCAAAAGTTGTCACAAATTACAAAATTATCGTCCGATTGATCGGACAAAAGATCCGATCGATCGGTCTGAGATCCGTCTCAGTTAACTAAGACCAATTTCAGTTTGATCGATCGGTCTACATGTCCGATCGATCAGCACTGCGCGACCTTCACCCAAAAAACAGGTTTTCCACTCCTTTTTCCTCCGGCCAATCATGCCTAACATGCAGTAAACGAGCCTCCATGCTCCCCATTCATCACATTTATCATTCCACACCCATTCCAACAATTTAAAACATCAAAAAGGATACCAATTTAACAATTAATCTAATCCATACCACAAATCTAACCTAACATGTAATCCAAAATTAATATCATAACCAAGCTTGGTATTAGGGAAATCTAATAAGGAAATCATTGCAATCAATGGGGAAACATACACACATGCTTAATTTATAAATTGCAAATCTACTTGCCTCAACCAAGAAAAGATTGGAAATTGGGGAAAACTTGAGGAGAAGCTTTCTATCACGAAATCCACGAATCTAACGCAACCAAACGTAACCTAAAGCGCCAAGGAGAAGAAACGGGAGGAAAAGATCCAGATCAAACCTAAATCTAACCAAAAGAGAAGATGATTGAAAGATGAGCGTGAGGAAAATCTTACCAAACCGGTATCAATGGTAAGAGGAGATCGAGAGGATGAAGACAAGCGGTTCGGATCGAGGAGGTGATCTCTCCCGGGTAGAGTTTTGGGCTTGAGAAGAGAAGAGGAAGAAGTCGGGCTGCTGTAGCCCTCGTTCGTTGCAGAGATGAATAAGAGATTAGGGCTAATCCCTGATTAACAAAAGATGGAAGGGAAAAAGACTGATTTGCCCTTAAGTGGATCCGGTGAAAGAATGGACCACTTGAAGGGTTTTTTATTGTCGGGTCGCGATGAGCCAAGAGACAAAAATGATCAGCGCGACGAGACCTTTCCAATGAACCCAAAACCATGGTGATAGAAATTTTCCGGAAAAACACTCAATTTTCCCTTATTTGCAAACTACCCCCTGCTAGGATCAAATGAACTCGAAATCAAACGAAACTTCGCAGACACTATTCTAACACTAAAAGAAACTCGCTCATGATCTAAACTCACTTAAATATCTAACAATACAATTAATTACAATAATAATAAAAGAAACGGGTCTACGGGCCTGCTATTGGGCCCAATTGACCCAATAAGGTCGTGGACCTTACACTTCGGATATGGGGTTACATGGAGCTTTGTCCGACCAAGATCTGGTATCCTCCATTGTCCAGCACTGCCTCCTGGTCAATTTATACTCCCTCGTTTCACCATCTTCGACTAGATTGCGCCCCAGTTTCCACATTAATTTCTTTTCTTTGTTGTCTTACAGGGACTTCAAAAGTGGTTTGTCTTTTTGGATCGCCTGGAGAAAAGCTTGAAGCAAATATAGAGCCTTGAAATGGAACTGGTGTCCTCTAAGGCTGCTCAGCGCCTAGCTGAGACATCTGCTTTAAATTCTTCCAAGGCCTTGAGCATCGGAAAGGCTAAGGCTACCGTAGCCACCAGTCGCCTAGTAGCCAGCGAGATGGAGCTTGAGGCCCTTCGCAGTAAGATTGCGGAGATGCAGGGGACCATAGAACAATCGAAAGATGTTGCCTTTGAAACGGTCGAAGGCAGTTTATCTCGATCAGGTGGAGCGGATGAAGATCCTCGTGTTCAAGCGCGGATATCAATGCTGCATACCTAGTTTGGGACTTTCCCAGTTAGGATTTTTTCCTTCAGTATGAAGTAATGGGTTTGTTACTACACTTAACTTTCAAGCCTTGGCCCTATTGTGGCGTGGTTGTCCCAATAGGGTCTGGCCCCTACTTCGGGTCCCTGCCAACATATAAATCGTAATTACCTAGTTTGGGACTTTCCCAGTTAGGATTTTTTTCCTTCGATACGATGAAGTGGGTTTATTGCTACCCCTTATTTTCAGGCCTTGGCCTTATCTTGGCGTGGTTGTCCCGATAGGGTGTGCCTCTACTGTGGGTCCCCAACCATATACCAGTTTTTAGGTAATTTCATCCTTGGCACAAGGATATAAATAAGACAACTTCCATAAATGGAATGCAAAAGTGACAATTTCTTTGGTACAAAGAATAGAATTTCTTTCAATTCGCTATGTTCCAAGACCTTGGCAACGCTTTTCCTTTGAGCGTGTCCAGGTAGAAGCTCATGCTCCCCCAACGGAAATAACCATGTATGTTCCTTCCCAGTTTGGCCCTAGCTTGCCATGACTGGGGTCTTTTTGGTGTTCAGGAGCACCTTCCTCAAGGCTAGGTCTCCGACCTCAGATGTCATTTTCGTACATTTTTCCTGCAAGCTCCGAGTTAGTTGCTGCTGGTTGGCGGCCAACTTGATCAATGCTCCCTCTCTCTGCACCTAAATCATGTCTAGTTATTCAGCAATCCTCTCTTTATTTTTCTTATGGTCGTATGCCTCCTTCCTTATGGTTGGAAACCCAATCTCTAATGGGGTGTCTCCTGTTGACCTCCGCGAGGTGGTTCTGTAGGCCCATAGGACGCTAGGAAGCTCGTCCACCTTTTTCTTCATGCCATCCAGCAAGGTCTTGTCGAAGCTTTCCACGAATTGTTTCCCATTGTCGATCATTAGTGCCCGGGGTACTCCAAATCTGCCGACCTCGGCCTGGGCCTGTCGATGTCAATCCCCACTTGTCAAATGGCCACGGACTCTCTATTGAGTTTAACTGCTCTACAGGTATATGGATGTCTTTGCCGAAGCGTTGACATCTTTCGCACTCCTGCACGAACTACAAGGTATCCTTCTATATGTATGGCCACCAATAGCCTTGCTACATAGCTCGATGTCAGGCCTGTTAGGAATTTTGTGTATTGCAATTTGATGGATGCATTATTGTAAGACCCCGTCCCGAGTGAACTCGATTAATACTAATTAAGTTGTGTTTAGTTCTAGGCTTGATTAGTGATTTTGGTTAGGTTGGGCTTGGATTAGATTTTGAGATAGTTTTGGGGAATTTTGATTGCTTTGTGATTAGTGGGGCCCTTTGGGGGTTCCTTCTTATGACCTTGCATGCGCTTGGGGATTTATCGGAGATTTTTGCATTCATTATTTTAATCCCGTTTTATTTGTATTGTTAATCCCTACAACTTTCATGTTGATCCCATCCCCGTTCGAGATCCCGAAACCCGATTTCATAGCCTTGAGGGCAAAACAGTCATTACACACTAAATCTGTACCCAAAACTTGATATTCCCCAAACCCGCGAAACATATACGTTCTGGAAACTAGATATTTCGATGATTACTTTTCTCTTCTTCGTCGAATTCATTAGAAGCCCCGAAAGCCAAGATTTCAGCCCTTGAGTGTCTTAAATAGTGGGACCCATATCCATTTGCTTATATAAGGAGACCCATCTTCCTCATTTTTCCTTTTCCAGTACAAAGGAGAGTCCAGGGTTTGTTTGGCAACTTTTCTTCTTCTTCTTGCTCTCTCTATCTCAATCTCCTACTAATCTTGCACCAACATCAAAATGGAGATCATCATCTTCTTCCTCATCACCATGGCTCTCTATTGATACCATTTGTGAAGAAAACCCTCCATTCCAAGATCTTCATTGAGCTTACTCTTGCCATTAGAAGACCTTACAACTTGGATCTTTGGCTTGGAAGAGTGTTAGAGCTTGATTTCCTTGATTAGAAGACCCAAGGCAAGCGGATGATTTGATTTTTATAAGCTTTCAATGATTTTGGTACTTTCCACTCATGCCTATTTATTGCTTTGTTTTGAAATAAATGTTCATAATAGAGTATTAATGGTGCATTTATATCATAGAAGTGTATTGGATTTGATGTTGATGGAGGAGGTGATGGAATGAACACATATTGGAGTTGTAGAGAAAGGGAGATAGATGCATTGGAGGAGCTTTTAGCTCAGTTTTATTGCACGGATTAAATGGAAGTGAGGAGAGTGGTTTTGAGGAGGAAAATGGCTCAAATCTGAATATAGTGGGTGTTTCCCGCACCTGGCGGTCAGCCAGCGGTCACCTGGCGGCTAGCCGTCTGGTGACTGGCAACTAACCACCAACTAACCGAACAGTCGCGGTTACTTTTCCAGAGAGCAACATTTTCCACCTGAAAACACGGTTAGCCAACGGCTAACCGCCGAATCCATCGGCGGCTAACCGCCAGCCAACCGAACCATTTCGGTTACAATTCCAGTAACTTGTCTTTCTGTCAGGCCAACCGCGGTCAGCCAGTGGCTAACCGCCGAATCCAACGGCGGCTAACCGCTATCTGACCGCAAGGTAACCGAAATTACCTAAACAACCATTCCGGAGAGCTCCTCGCTCGAGCGAACTCTTCGGTTCGCTCGAGCACTGAGCTTTGTCGGTCAAAGGAGATTCACTAGGCATTGTATGAGGCCATCCAAGGAAGAAACCATATCGCGAAGATGTCATTTGAAGTTTGAAAATTCAAGTGTAGAAGGAGTCAGGAATTGTTTATTGTACTTTATCGATCCCGAGATTTATACTACATGTCTTGCTTTCCCAAAAGCATTGAATTACACTTATAATAGTTACTTGTCTTGAAGTGCATTGCACGACATGAAACGACAGTGTGCCCTTGAGCACGCCCGTCTTGCCCATTTATTTATTGTACTTGATTTACTTGCATCTGTCTCGACTTGTTATTTGACCTATTATTCGGCACCACTAAGCTTGGATAACCCTGTTGGTCTGATCCACCGACTTGGAGATCCCCCTTTTGTCCCGCTAGCTGCAGTTTGGACCCCTCTACCCGGTTATTACCGTGGTCTTGTCCCGATGCCGCAGATTGCTACTGTGGTACCCGATGCCCGGCTCGCTACCGTGGTCATGTATAGTATATGTATATGTATTTATAAGATCCACTGTTTCTCCTCACCTCGAGTGACTGAGATCAGTGCCTAGTTATTGCTCTGTCACTTTAGTGATAGAGGACTTAGCTTCGTGTGGTTGTCACCTTGCTTGTTTCCCATTTCCTTGGCTACCCTACATGTTTTACAATGTTTACTTGTATTTGAATAAATGTTTTATCTTTTCATAGAAATTGTTATTCAAACAGGTTTAAATGCTTTTGAAGGTAAATTCATTGATTATCATATTGTCATTGTATTTTACCCATTTGCCAAACCGTCGTGTTTGACCCACTTTTTGGTACTCAGGTCCCGTTGTTGGTTATCCCGAGGAGGAGCACGAGGAGGCGGTCGGAGAACCGCAGCAGTTAGTTGAGTGGCGTGCTGACGATGTCATTTAGACATTGGATTGCTAGAGAGAGATAACATTTTGGGAGAACTTTTAACGATTCTTTTGGGGATTGGTATTTTGTTATATTGGCCTTGTTGGCCTCTATTTTTGGGGAATGTAATTAAATGATCTTTGTATAAACTTTAACTTACTTTTGGGTAACATGCTAATGATCATTGCTCATTCTGATACGGTACTACACTTGTGTTATTATCTTCATGATTTGAGATAGATTGAATATTTGATTTGCTACACGCTTCCGCACTTAATAGAAATGTTCATATATATGGTTGTGATATCCTCACCGCGGACACCTGTGGGAAATAAAATAAGTGTGTGCACCTTGTTGACACACTATACTTATTAACCATTCACTCACCACACTATTATTATCATCATTAGTGTCCCGATCCCGGATTAGGACCTCGGTAACCCGGTCCGGGGTCGCGACAAACTGGTATCAGAGCGAGACGTGTTTCAAGCAATTAAAAGAAACTAGAAATCCTAAGGACATGGCGAGGATTCGTTAGACTCTTCGTTAGCTAGTATCGTGTGAGCAATGTGACCCTTTATTTAATTATTATGTGCTAACAACTTGTTTTGCAGCATCATGCCACCTCGTAAGAGACCGGTAAATGGCAACCCTTCTACAAGCAATAGTGATCACACAAGGCCGCTTGAAGAGGATAGGGTTGATAATAACACGCCAAATCAATTCCAACAAATGATACAGGCAATGCTTGACCATCAACGTCAGGCCAATGAGAATCAAGCTAGATTGCAAGAGCAAATGCTTAAGAGAGAGGAAGATCATGCAAGAGAATTTGCAAAGATGCAGAGACAATTGCTAGAAGTATTACAGAGAAGGCCTGAACCGGTTCAACCCCAACCCGTCATCGTCATCAATCAGAGGCAACATGACCCAAATGCCTTATTTGAGCGGTTTCGGAAGAGAGCTCCGAAAGAGTTTCTTGGGATAGAAGATCCATTAGCTGCAGATGATTGGCTAGAGCATACGGAGAACATATTTGAGATCTTCCAGTGCACCGGAGGAGAAAGAGTAAAACTAGCATCATTTCTCTTCAGCGGTATAGCAAACAGATGGTGGAAGATGGTTAGGGAGGAATACAGGACCATGGCTGATGCAGAGGTGTGGGCAAACTTCAAAAGGCAATTCCATGATAAGTATGTACCTGCTCACATCAAGAGACAAAAGGCCATAGAATTTCAGCAGCTTGTGCAAGGGAGTATGACAGTCCTCGAATACCTCACTAAGTTTTAGAGATTGTCCAGATATGCCCCTCAGTTAGTGGATACAGTTGAGAAGAAGATTGCCAAGTTTTTTGAGGGTCTTAACCCTTTCATTGAGAGAGATGCTACCAGAGTAGTACCACCTGCAACTTTCGATGATGCGGTCAAGAGAGCCTATAAGTTTGAGAACTTTCACAACAAGATCCTTAGAGTTCGAACAAGGGACAAGCTCATCAGCAGAACTACCAGAACAGGAATCATCAGAACAAGAAGCAGAGGACAGAACAGAATACTCAGAATCCCTTGGTTTGCACCCATTGTGGGAAGAACCATGAGAGTGCACAGTGCCACACACTCATAGGAGCATGTTTCAGATGTGGTTCCATGACCCATCAAATGAGAGGCTGTCCAAGGCAGAATAGACAGAATCAGCAGCAGCAGCAAGGGGCACAGCGTCCAGCAGCACCACAGAATGCAATCATTGTCCAGAATCAGGCAAGGCCACTCCAGCAACAGGCACCACAACAGCAGCAGCATAGACCACAGTAGCAACAACAACAGGCTCGTCAGCAGGACAGAACCAAAATCAGCGTGCACCGCAGCAGCATAGGAATGCACAACAAGGCAGGCCACAACAAGCTCCAAATAGGCCACAACATCGAGGGAAAATCTACGCAGTCAATAGAGTTGATGCAGAGGCAGTGAGAAACGTAGTGGAAGGTACACTTCTTATTTGTGGGATAAAAGCTAGGATTTTATTTGACCCTGGCTCTACACATTCATTCTTATCCCATGAATTTTCTAAGTTGATTGATATGCATGCTAGAGAACTTGAGTTCATTTTGACTGTGGCAACCCCAGTAAGCAAACAAGTTATCTGTAGAACATATTACCCTAGTTGCACAGTTCAGATAGGAGAAGTGGTTTTAACCACAGATCTCATTCTATTAGAGATGTTTGATTTTGACGTCATCCTAGGGATGGATTGGTTGAACGGAAGTGTCCAGTTAGGTGGCTAGATGATGGGAGTGCTAGTCAATGCCTTCTTCAAATTATCAAAGGCTTCCTGGCATTTCTGGTCAAAGACGAACTCTACATCCTTTTGCAGCAAATTAGATAGTGGAAGGGCAATCTTGCTAAAATCCTGGATGAAGTGCCTGTAAAAACCTGCATGTCCCAAAAAAGAACGCACCTCCCGCAAGCATGTGGAATAAGATAAAGAGGTAATGACATCTATTTTAGCAGGATCTACTTCAATACCCTTACTGGAAACTACATGGCCTAAAACTATACCCTGTGTTACCATGAAATGACATTTCTCAAAATTTTAAACAAGATTAGTTTCAATGCATCTATGCAGTACCTTAGCCAGACTATCCAAACAAGAATCAAAAGAAGAGCCATAAACAGTAAAATCATCCATGAATACCTCCATGCACTCTTCTAAAAAGTCTGAAAAGATACTCACCATACACCGCTGGAAGGTGCCAGGGGCCAAAGGGCATCCGTCTGTAGGCGAAGGTGCTAAAGGGACAGGTAAATGTGTGTAAGTCCACGAGGATCCTAACCCTAGAGGGGGGGGGGGGTGAATAGGGTGAGCTACAACTATGACTAATTATGACCAATTTTAACTTCTTAGCATAAACTAGTCACATGTGATGATTAACAAACAAAATGCGGAAGCTAATACAAATACAATCACCACATAGCATGCACCACAACACCAATGTTTATAGTGGTTCGGCCTCAATGCCTACATCCACTACCGGCTTGTGATCCAATCACCCCACCGGATTTCCACTATTTATGCTTTTTCAAAGGCTAAGCAATAACCTCTACAATGTTGCTTTTCAAAGGCTAAACAACAACCTTACAAGATGCTTTTCTTAGGCTAAGCAATAACCTTACAATATGCTTTTCTTAGGCTAAGCAATAACCTTACACAATGCTTTTCTTAGGCTAAGCAATAACCTTTACAAACAAAGATTTCTCTAAGAAGGTGTCTTTCCAAAAGATCACTCTAAGAGATTACAATTTAAGCTCAAATGAAATTGCCTCTTGAATAGGCTAATATGAAAGTTTAAAACAAACTCACACAAACACTCTATGCATGCAAAAGTATATGTTCATGATGTGTGTGTGTGATGACTCCAATCAAGTTTAAAACGAAGGCTCACTCAATATATTGCTTAAAGCAATTCAAAGTTTAAAGCTCATAAAAGATTTGATTGAAGTCTTATGCAAATCACATGTATGAAATTCAACTTGTTTATGACATGAAAATCAAGGACTAACAAGTTGTATGAAAATGACTAATTTAGAACATGTGATGCATGTGCATGTTGTTTTCAAAACCAAATTAATTTTACTAATGCTTAAATGAATGAAAACAACAAACAATGTTTCAACCAAGTAAAAGACTCATGCTATGAAAGAAAAACAAAGATTTTGTCTAAGCATGATTAATAAAGTTAACAACTTGGATTGAAAACAAAGGTGAAGAATCCAATCTTAATTAGACCAAAGATTAGAACAAGAATGGATTCAACACATCATAGTTATTATGCTAAATATCATATACCAATAGTTTAAACAAAGCACATAACTATGATTAATAAAGGTAAAGCTTACTTGGAGGTTTAACTCATTAATCCCAAGCTTTAGCTCTCCTAAAGACCTCCTAGCCTTTCCAACTTCATCCCCTTTCAATGGCTCCAAAATGGTCTCAAAGGTTCAAGATTCAAGCACCAAAGAAGGTTGGAAATGAATGGACTTTATAGCCAAAAAGTTGCCAACGGCTAGTTCTCGGTCGACCGGCAAAGAGGTCTCGGTCGACCGGGAAGGCACAACGGTCATAAAAATGACCGTTGGAGGCTTACAGTTCAAAAACTGTACACTTGTCCTGCAGTGTCCTCGGTCGACCGAGACCCAGGTCTCGGTCGACCGGCGACACTGCCGGGACACCCCCAAAAATTCCAACTTTTGCATTTTGAAGATTTTCTTTGTGGAATTTTGTGGGTCACTAAACCAAGCTTAAAAACATGTTTTAAAACATTTAAAAACATGAAACACACAAAGCCTAAAATGATTCAAAGGTTTAAAACCAAAGGCTAGCTTGATTTGATAAAACTCTTTTCAAATGAAAATGCATACAAAAATGATTCTTTTTGTGAAGAATGTATGCAAGGGTCAAACCTACAAACTCAAGATGATTTTCCAAATATAATGCACAAGGATATAGGTTTTCAAAAGAGTTTGGGTTTCAAAACTAATGCATCCAAGTTTAAAACCAAACCATGCATAAAACAAAAGCTTTTCCAAATCTTAAAAGCTATGCATGAATAAAACTAGATTTCAAGATATTTTAAATCAATGCATGTGTGTGAACTCAAATGATGCCAATATGCAAATGCATCCACCAAATTGCAAAAACAAAATACCTAACAATCTCCCCCTTTGCAATTTGATGGCAACTTACTCATCATTGAAATTACACACCAAGGTCTTCAGCTCCCCCTCAGCTGGACAAGTCTTGAAATCTTCTTGGATGCTTCTTCTCTTAGCTTGGGCTCTTGAGCTCTTTTCTTCAATCTTCTTGATGCTTGGAGCTTGATCATTCTTCAAGCTTTCTTGCCTCTTTCTTTCTTTATCCAAGCATCTCCTTTAGCTCCAAGCTTTCTTTCTTCTATTTGCTCTCCCCCTTTGACCATGCCTCTTTCTTCCTTTGGCAAGGTATGTATTCTCTCCCCTTGTAGAAGATCATACACAACTCTCCCCTTTGGAAGCTTGGACTTTCTCTTCACCCTTTTGAGAACATGCATAATTTCTCCCCCTTTGCCATTAAATTGCAAAGGTACCTACACACATGAAACAAGGAAAATACCTTTAGTAGCACCTGTTAACAAATGAAATCGAAAATGAAATACATAACAGGCTATCATGTGAGGTAGTAGTCTCTAAGGGCTCAAAGGCATTCCAATGGTCAATTTGATCACAACTAATACTTCCTATGAAGGTTTACACTCCCCCTCAATCCATTCTCTTCTTTTGTCAAACTTTTGACAAAGATTTAACTATTAGGTGCAAGAAGAAGATGGTTTAACCAAGTGAGGGTTAACTTCAAGGAAAGGATTAGATTCATTTAACTATTGAGCACAATATGATCAATTTACCAAAAGAGAGCTAGGACAAATGAGAGAAGCAATCATGGATATCAATTGAAACAAACATATCAATTGAGATTAAAGGATATGACTATTAACATAATCACTCTAAAATGGATTCAAGAATGTTACTTATTAGGAAAAATCCAAATTAGAGCTATCCATGATATGGGGTTTACTCAAACATAGCATCAATCAATATTACTTATGAAAATCATATGCTATGTAAGTTTTGAACTCATTTCATTCAATCAATAAATATGTCTATTAAAGTGCATGAAAGAGTGAAATGAAATTCAATCATGAAGCCAACCTCAAATAATAACCAACCAATATTATTAACACATAAACATGGTGGTCATGAGATTTACCTATGAGAGCAAAAAGAGGTGGCAATCATGAGCATTATGATGCTAATGGTGTGTGACGTGGAACAATTATATAACTATGAAGATTAGTCCAAAGCACACAAGGTCTATCACATACACAAGATAAGATATCAATTGGATATGAAATCAATGGAACATTATACCAAATGAAACCAATTGAATATGATAACATGAGTAAAAGCAAGGATGTGATACACTTCCATCAAGCATCATAAATGCATATTCATCACTTTTAATGATATTCCTAAAGAGCATAGTGATGAACAAGGCAAATTGCAATGCAAAAGGATAAAGCTTTGTAATGCATGCAATTTCCAAAGTGTCTAGATCATATGAATTCAACACTAAGAAATCCATCAAACAAGAGATATAACTATGAAATACAAGTAATGGATTTCAAAAAGGTTCATATGATCAAGAACACTAATATGAGGTTGAAACATGTATAAGGATGATATCAAGAGAATACACATGAATCAACATCATAACCATCCACAAAGAAATGACTATTAGGCATAGAGGATGGATTTGGGTTCTAGTATGGTTTTTACAAATACTACCAATATCACAACCATACATGGAACCAATTGTCATTTGCATATGAAAAAGAATGTAAACAAATAAGTAAAGATGCAAACAACATACATTTCCATTTCTAAAGATAATGAAACCAAAGGAAAAGGAAATGAAAACATGGAACATGCTTGGATGAATATAACTAATGATGTTATAGGCATTTCCATTCAAACAATCTTCAAATCATTTTGAAAAACAAAATCCAACAATGAGCATAGAAAGAATGATTTTGAAGATCAATTTTCAACATTGTATTTTAAAAGATATGACTTAATTGAAACACATACATGTTGATTTTTCAAAACAATGTTCTCCATATAAAAGTATAACTTAGAAGTCCATGGAAAAACTTGAATTGAGTCAAATCATTTGTTCAAAAAGTCTTACAAATGATTCAACAACAATTGATCATGAATAAATCTAGCTATGAAAGCTTTTAACATCACAATCAATTAATCATGTAAAGAAATGCAATGCAAGGCATATGAGTGCAAAAAGCAAATCAAACATGATGAAATTATAATCAAATGATTTTGAAAACCATGAAGTGTAACTTAGAATGGTGCATGAAGACAAAATCAAAAGATCATAAAGAAACATTGCATTTAAATAGATGTAACTATATAGAAACAAAATGCAAATGCAACATGACCAACAAAGAGATTTAACTTACAAAGAATAGGTTGGTCAAGAAGGGTCAAGGCCTTAAGGTTTGACTAAGTAGATAACTTTTGGAATCCACCTAAGGTCTTGGGAGGGTTGAACTTTGAGGTCTAGTTTGGACTTCTCACCAACTATAGGAGATTTAACTTGATAAATTTTCAATTTAGACTTATCACCATGATATTTAGATTTTACTAAATTTAGCTTAGAATGGTGATTTGTCTTTTGATGTTGGTGAGTTTTCTTCTTAGGGGATTGTTTCACTTTTCTTTTCTTCTTATTTTCTCCCTTTCTTTGACTTTTGAAATTTAGATTTAACTTTGTAATTTTCTTCAAAAGTTCTTTCATGTTTTGACTTAAAGGAGGTAGGTTGAGAAGCTTTTTGTTAATAGATTCTTTTAAACTTGGTTTGACTTGTTTAACCTTTTTAGAATCTATTTTTGGAGACTCCTTGTTAATTGGTTTAACTTGTTTAAGCTTTATGGAGTCTTCCTTTGTTTTTAGTGTCTTACCCTTCAAGTTTGATTTTACTTTCTTGAGTTCAAAGATGGGTTTAGACACATAGCTTCTTTTCCTTAGTTTGCACTCAAATGTAAAATGCCCTTCAATGCCACAATAATTACATTTTGATTTGGGCAAGGGAGGAAGAGTACTAGAGAAAGAGGACTCACCTTTCACAAAAGTGTTGGTGAATTTAGGGTCATAAGACATATTCCTATTGAATCCAATACCCGTCCTATCTCCATGAGGTTTACCCATTTTAAATAATTTTTCAAGTCTATCTTCACTTTGGGTAACCTTGCACTCATACTTTTGTTTATAGCTCTCAAGTTGAGTGACTTTGGTTATAAGGATTGAATTTTCATGTTTGACTTTTGAATGTTCATTTTCAATTTCCTTATGTTTGCTTATCTCTTCATTGGCAAGTGTTAATTCTTGTTTTAGTTCATTAACAACTTTAGATCCAAGTTCTTGAGTTTTTAACTTACTTTTGATCAACTTGGCTTCTAAATTGTTAAAGTCTTTACCTTGTCTTTTAATTGTATCTCTTAGGTTAAAATTTTCATTATTAAGCTCATCACAATTTATCTTAATCTCATTTAATTCATCTTGAGCATTAGATAAATTTTCCTTAGAGATAGTCAATTTAGATTTAAGATTGTTGAAGTCTTTATCTTGCCTTTTTATTTGATCTCTTAGAATTAAATTTTCCTTATTGACATTATCATAATCCATCTTTATTCTCTTAGTTCATCTTGAATGTTAGATAGATTATTTAAAGAGATCATGAACTTAGATTCTAAACAATTTATGACTTCTTCTTTCTCTCTAAGCTCATCTTTAGAAGAGACTAATTCTTTGTTTAGTCTTTTAGATTCTTCTCTTAACTTTTTGTTCCTCTTTTCAGTCTTTAAGGATAATTCATATAATTCCTCAAAGGCTTGTTGAAGATCTTCTTCATTTTCTTTAATTTCTTCTTCTTTTAATTCAATTTGAGATTCTTTTAATTGAATGTTTGAATCTCCAATAGAAGGAAGAATGAGGGGTCTAGAAGAATCTACAAAGTCTAGCATAGTGGAGTCCATTCTAATGATTTTCATACAATGACAACTCTAGGGTTTTTAACTCTAGGTTTTTACACCTAATCAAGAGTTCCAAACACTTGATCCTAAGGGATTAGAGCACTTGGCTCTGATACCAATTGTAAGTCCACGAGGATCCTAACCCTAGAGGGGGGGGGGGTGAATAGGGTGAGCTACAACTATGACTAATTATGACCAATTTTAACTTCTTAGCATAAACTAGTCACATGTGATGATTAACAAACAAAATGCGGAAGCTAATACAAATACAATCACCACATAGCATGCACCACAACACCAATGTTTATAGTGGTTCGGCCTCAATGCCTACATCCACTACCGGCTTGTGATCCAATCACCCCACCGGATTTCCACTATTTATGCTTTTTCAAAGGCTAAGCAATAACCTCTACAATGTTGCTTTTCAAAGGCTAAACAACAACCTTACAAGATGCTTTTCTTAGGCTAAGCAATAACCTTACAATATGCTTTTCTTAGGCTAAGCAATAACCTTACACAATGCTTTTCTTAGGCTAAGCAATAACCTTTACAAACAAAGATTTCTCTAAGAAGGTGTCTTTCCAAAAGATCACTCTAAGAGATTACAATTTAAGCTCAAATGAAATTGCCTCTTGAATAGGCTAATATGAAAGTTTAAAACAAACTCACACAAACACTCTATGCATGCAAAAGTATATGTTCATGATGTGTGTGTGTGATGACTCCAATCAAGTTTAAAACGAAGGCTCACTCAATATATTGCTTAAAGCAATTCAAAGTTTAAAGCTCATAAAAGATTTGATTGAAGTCTTATGCAAATCACATGTATGAAATTCAACTTGTTTATGACATGAAAATCAAGGACTAACAAGTTGTATGAAAATGACTAATTTAGAACATGTGATGCATGTGCATGTTGTTTTCAAAACCAAATTAATTTTACTAATGCTTAAATGAATGAAAACAACAAACAATGTTTCAACCAAGTAAAAGACTCATGCTATGAAAGAAAAATAAAGATTTTGTCTAAGCATGATTAATAAAGTTAACAACTTGGATTGAAAACAAAGGTGAAGAATCCAATCTTAATTAGACCAAAGATTAGAACAAGAATGGATTCAACACATCATAGTTATTATGCTAAATATCATATACCAATAGTTTAAACAAAGCACATAACTATGATTAATAAAGGTAAAGCTTACTTGGAGGTTTAACTCATTAATCCCAAGCTTTAGCTCTCCTAAAGACCTCCTAGCCTTTCCAACTTCATCCCCTTTCAATGGCTCCAAAATGGTCTCAAAGGTTCAAGATTCAAGCACCAAAGAAGGTTGGAAATGAATGGACTTTATAGCCAAAAAGTTGCCAACGGCTAGTTCTCGGTCGACCGGCGACACTGCCGGGACACCCCCAAAAATTCCAACTTTTGCATTTTGAAGATTTTCTTTGTGGAATTTTGTGGGTCACTAAACCAAGCTTAAAAACATGTTTTAAAACATTTAAAAACATGAAACACACAAAGCCTAAAATGATTCAAAGGTTTAAAACCAAAGGCTAGCTTGATTTGATAAAACTCTTTTCAAATGAAAATGCATACAAAAATGATTCTTTTTGTGAAGAATGTATGCAAGGGTCAAACCTACAAACTCAAGATGATTTTCCAAATATAATGCACAAGGATATAGGTTTTCAAAAGAGTTTGGGTTTCAAAACTAATGCATCCAAGTTTAAAACCAAACCATGCATAAAACAAAAGCTTTTCCAAATCTTAAAAGCTATGCATGAATAAAACTAGATTTCAAGATATTTTAAATCAATGCATGTGTGTGAACTCAAATGATGCCAATATGCAAATGCATCCACCAAATTGCAAAAACAAAATACCTAACAATGTGGTCTTCTCTTGGTCTTCAGGTGCAATATGGATCTGGAAGTATCCAGTGTAACCGTCCAAGAAGCAATAATGTGACTTGCCAACCAACCGCTCCAGTATCTGGTCAATGAATGGAAGGGGGTAATGGTCCTTCCGAGTAGCCTGATTGAGTCTTCTGTAATCAATGCAGACTCTCCAGCTATTCTGTACTCTGGTAGGAATTAGCTCATTCTTCTGATTGGCCTCAACAGTCACTCCAGATTTCTTGGGTACAACCTGTATCGGGCTCACCCATTGACTGTCAGAGATGGGGTAGATAATGCCAGCCTGCAGTAGTTTGGTCACCTCTTTCTTCACCACATCTAGAATTAGAGGATTCAGTCTCCTCTGGGGCTGCCTCACTGGTTTAGCTCCATCCTCAAGTAAAATTCTATGCATGCATGTGGAAGGGCTAATGCCAGGAATATCCGCCAGAGTCCATCCGATGGCCCTTTTATTCTTTCTCAAAACCTGTAGCAATCTTGTCTCCTATTCAGCAGGGAGGTTTCTGGCTACAATCACTAGAAGCTGCTCATTATCTGCCAAGTATGCATACTTCAGGTGTTTGGGTAACTGCTTCAGCTCCAATTTCGGTGGCTGCACTACAGAAGGTAATAATCTAATGGGTTGCTGCTGCTCTGCTTCTGTTGTCTGAACCTTTGCACATATATCACTTGTTGTACAATCTGCTAACACAGGAACAGGTTCATCATATCTTAAAAATGCAGAAATTTCAGAACACATAGAACACGACTTATCACCATCACAACTAGCACATAAATCACCGCACAAAGAGTCATCAAATTCAACAATCTCAGGAAACTCCTCACACAAATCAGCATACGAATGATTAACCAAATCATCAATTAAATCAATGTAAAAGACAAAATGTTCTTCCATCGGATGTTTCATAGCATCAAGAATATTAAACCTCACAATGGAGTCTCCAAACTCTATGGATAGAACTCCTGCATGCACATCAATCTTTGTCCGTGCTATTTTGAGGAAAGGTCTCCCTAGAATAAGGGGGGTCTTGTGGGATGATGACTCTCCCTCCATCTCCAAGATGTAGAAGTCAGCTGGGAATATCAGCTCGTTCACTCGAACCAGTACATCCTCCACCAAACCAGCTGGGTAAGCATAACTCCTATTAGCTAGTTGGATCACCACACCTGTAGTCTGCAAAGGACCAAGTTCAAGGGAATTAAAAATAGACATAGGCATTACATTGATGGAAGCACCTAAGTCTAGCATGGCAGTCTCAAATCCACAATTTCCTATTATGCAAGGAATTGTAAAAGTCCCTGGATCCTTGCACTTCTGTGGCATAGGCTGGATGAGGGCTGAAACATTCTGGCCCAAGCTAATTCTCTCATTGCCCTTTAGCCTCCTTTTGTGTGTACACAATTCCTTCAAGAACTTGGCATATTTCGGTATTTGGTTGATGGCATCCAGTAGTGGGATGTTTACTTCCACCTTCCTAAAAGTCTCAAGCAGCTCTTTGTCTTTTTCAGCCTCTTCTATTTTTCTGGACTGTGTGGCTCTTTGTGGGAAAGGAAGAGCTATGGCGAGTTGAGGCTTCTGTTTGGCGCCAACGACTGCTTTCTCATCATCATTATCAGATTTCTGGGTTGGTGCATTAGAATCAGGTGTGGCGACTGCTGATGGCTTGTTTAATTGTTTGTTCACTACTAGTTGGGACTCCACCTCTACTGTTTTTCCAGACCTCAGCATAATAGAACTCACGTTCCCTTTTGGATTGGGAATTGTTTGGGAAGGAAGTTGGCCAGATCCTTGATGTTGTAATTGACTCAGAGTAGAAGCTAATTGCCCAATTTGAGTTTCCAAGCTTTGAATTGAAGCTTCTGTCCTTTGTTGAAACTGTATGTTATTGGTGACCATTTGCTTCATTAGATCCTCCAAAGTAGGTTCAGATTTTGTGGCTGTAGGTCCTTGTGGTTGTTGCTGGAAGGGTGGCCTACTTGGTCCAGCTTGTTGTTGAAATCGCTGCTGTCTCATTGGTTGTTGGATGGTCTGCTTGTGCTGCTGTTGTGCGGCTGCATTGCCATATCTCAGGTTAGGATGATCTCTCCAGCCAGGATTGTATGTGTTGGAGAATGGATCATATCTTTGTTGCTGCTGCTGGAATTGTGGTTTACCAGGAAAAACACCTGCTGCTGCAACAGATTGGTCTTGGAATGCGGAACTGTCATCCTGAAGTGTAGGGCATGCATTTGTGGGGTGTGAAGGACAAGAACAGATACTGCACACTTGAGTGAGTCCTTGCACATATTGTTGGTGCCTATCTACTACCAATTGTCTCATCAAAGAGGTCAGCTCATCAAGTCTATGTTCTAGTCTTTGTTGATCAGCATTAGAAAGATGGACTTCATTGACTCCTCTAGTTGGAGTGATCATTTTGGTACCAAATTGCTGTGAGTTGGCAGCCATATTGGCAATCAAATCTCTAGCAGCAGCTGGGGTTTTGTCAACTAAGGCACCTCCAATCGCGGCATCCACCATGCTTCCGTCCATTGGCAACAAGCCTTCATAAAAGTACTGGATCAACAATTGATCACTAATCTGGTGGTGTGGGCAGCTTGCACATAATTTCTTGAATCTTTCCCAATATTCATACAAGGTCTCACCCATCAACTGTCTCATCCCACATATATCCTTTCTGATTGCAGCAGCTCTTGAGGCAGGGAAAAACTTCTCTAGAAACACTCTCTTCATGTCATTCCAGCCAGTGATAGCTCTTGGTTGCAAGTAGTATAACCAGTCTTTGGCTACACCATCTAATGAAAAGGGAAAGGCTCTCAGCTTGATGTGTTCCTCTGCAATTCCTTGTGGTTTCATGGTGGAACAGACCACATGAAACTCCTTTAAGTGCTTATGAGGGTCCTCTCCTGCAAGGCCATGAAACTTAGGCAGCAAGTGAATTAAACCATATTTAAGTTCAAAATCAGCATCCAAGTCAGGATATTGAATGCACAATGGCTGATAGTTGACATCAGGTGCAGCTAGTTCCTTTAAGGTCCTATTTTGCATGTTATCGGCCATAGGTGTAGTGTTATTTATATGCTCAACTTTAGTTTCAAATTCAATGTTAATCTCAACCTCAGATGTTGTTCTTTCACAAATCCTACGAGCCCTATTCAATGCATGCAAAGTCCTTTCAATTTCAGGATCAATGTCAAGTATATGACTACAAGAAGACCTAGTCATACATCAGATAGTACTGTAGGGACTCAAAACACAAAAACACAAAGCAATGGTAAAAAAAAATCACACAAAAACTCGACAGAAACTATATCTACAGATTTTTATTTTTATTATTTTTTTTATGACTGGCACAAAGTGGAACTAGTCAAAAATACTACCAAACAAGAAATTAATTGATATGATTAATTAGCACCTAATGATCCCCGGCAACGGCGCCAAATTTGGTTCGAGTGCCAAACTCAACCAAATAACAAAAATTCTAGTTCTACGATAACTTGTAGCACAAGGCGATGAACCGAGTCGTTTCTTGAGGATCAAAGTACCAATTAAACCAAATCACAGTAAAACAAAGGGGGGGATTATGTATGCAGAATATAAACGCAAGAAATAAATGTAAGAAAAATATCAAATTGTAAAGCAACCAATCCAAGGAACTGTCAGAAATCAAGTTGGCTTTTCATCGAACACTTAACATGCATCTAGATTGAATTAATTGGTTAAGCTATGATTGACTAAAATCTCTACATCAAACACAAAGAATTCAATACAAGAATTCTTTACTAGACAATCACATATAATTTAACTAACAAACGATTCATAAACCTGCAATCGCTAGATCCATGCAACCTATGCTAGTTTAACGCCCAGGATTCAATTAACCTAGATTAGCAAATCCGCCAACCTAACCCTCTTCAATTCATGTGACTAAACCACAATTAATCAGTCACAATCTAATCACAAATCTCAATTAAGAATAAGAATCCAATCAGATCACATCACACAACAAAAATCTCTAATCATGCAATTCGAAATCCCAATCAATAGAAGAAGGAAACAATTAATTCAATTCAGAATCAAAATTGGATACAGAATCTCAAAGCCAAAACAAAATTTCCTCCAGATCCTTGGATTGCTCTGGAATGTTTAGCTCTGCATAGCTACAGTACTCGGGTTGCCAAAAAAAAAAAAAAAGAAAGAAAGGAAAGAAAAATCTATCCAGAAGAATGCATGCCACCGTTTTCCCCTCTCGGCTCCCTGTTTATACAAAACCAACCGACTAACAGAAGTTTTTTTGGTGAGTATTCCCCTTTTGCCCCTAGATTAAAGTTAACCCTCGGCCTCTTAGCTTTCCTTGGCCATCGAAATCACCTGATTTGGGCTTAAGATGAGAGAGTTATGCCCAAATCACTCTCTGCTACTCAGGTTCCAGCGACAGCACCTTTGCTCTGACTTCCAAGCCCAATACGGCCCACTAGAAATCTGATTCAGCTCTGGGGCTCTTCATGAAAGTTGTAGATTTCTCTCTTATCTTTCCTGCAAGGTAAGATACATAATTTTCAGATATCTAGAGCTCAAGATATGGCTGAAATACAAAAACAGTGTAAAATCCTAATAATGCTGGAAAAAACAAAAACAATTAGGCCCAATTTGAGCCCAATTTACAAAACATGGCCAAGCCCAATCAATTAAGTGAGTGGGGAGTGAAAAGGACTAAAAATGGAGGATTATTAATGTATGAAATCTGTGATTATCACTGACCGCCAGGTGTAGGAAACACCCACTGTGTTCAGATTTGAGCCCTTTTCCTCCTCAAAACCACTCTCCTCACTTCCATTTAATCCTCGCAATAAAACTGAGCTAAGAGCTCCTCCAATGCATTATCTACACTTCTCCAAAACCCCAATATGTGTTCATTCCATCACCACCTTCTTAACCACAACAACCACAAGAGGAAAGAGAAACCAAATCACAAACATTCATTTAACATATATCCAAAAGACAACAAGTACCATAACCAATATGTTTCCAAAACATTAAATGACTTAGCAAGGTCCATTCAAAGCATTTATTTCAAAATCAATGCAAGCTAATAAATATGAATGTAGATGACAAATCAATCACATTCCTCATGAAAACCATTGAAAGCTCATAATATTAACTTATCCACTTGCCTTGGGTCTTCTAATCGAGGAAATCAAGCTATTATACTCTTCCAATCCAAAAATCCAAGCGATGAACACAATCCCCAAAAACAAGCCCTAAAATGGTCAAACAATGAAATAGAAAGGGAAACCTTACAATAATGAAAATGGGACCTCTTCAAGATCAAAGAAGCACAAATCTAAGAGATGGGGAAGGTTGCTTACTTGTAGGTTCTCCAAATAGGCAAGGTGAGCTCAAAGGAAGTCTCAAAGTTGATAGGTTTCTCAACAAATGGTATCAAAAGATAGCCTTCAAGATGAGGAAGAGAATGATGACCTCCATTTTGATGTTTGTGCAAGATTAGTAGGAGATTGAGATGGAGAGAGCAAGAAGAAGAAGAGAAAGGTTGCAAGAAACCGTAGGTTGCCTTTTGTGCTAGAAAAAGGAAAATGAGGAAGATGGGTTCTCCTTATATAAGCAAATGGGAATGGGTCCCACTACTTAAGAAACTCTTTGGGCTGAAATCATGTCTTTCGAGATCTCGGATGAATTCGACGAAGAAGGAAGAAATGATCGCCGAAATATCTATTTTCCAAAAAGCAAATATTTCGCGGGTTTCGGGGATATGAAGTTTTGGGTACAGATTTAGTGTGCAATATTGACTGTTTTACCCTCAAGGCTATGGAATCAGGTTTCGGGATCTCGAACGGGCACGGGATCAACATAAAAGTAGTAGGGATTAACAATACAAATAAAACGGGATTAAAACAATGAATGCAAAAATCTTCGATAAATCCTCAAGCGCATGCAAGGTCATAAAGAAGGAACCCCCAAAGGACCCCACTAATTACTAAGTAAATCAAAATTCCCCAAAACTAAAGCAAAAGCTATTCCAAACCCAACTTAGTCAAAATCACTAATCAAGCTTAGCACTAACACACAACTTAATCAACACTAATCGGGTTCACTCGGGTCGAGGTCTTACATCCTCCACCCCTTAGGGCATTTGGTCCTCCAAATGAAATATAAGACTCACCTCTGGTAGAAGATGTGGGTACTTCTTCTGCACTTGATCTCGTAATTCTCACGTTGCCTCTTCCGGTCCATGGTTCTCCCACAGTACCTTTACCCACTGAATAGTCCATGTCCTCAACTCTTGTTCCTTTGTATCGATGATCTCAACGGGCTTCTCCACGTAGGTAGCATCTTCTCGAATCTCCAATGGCTCATGTCGGAGCACATGGGACGGATCGGGGACATACTTCTTCAACATGGACACATGGAAGACGTTGTGTACGCCAGATAGCTCGGGTGGTAAGGCTAATCTATAAGCCACGTCACCGATCTTACTCACAATGTCATAGGGTCCAATGTATCTCCGCGATAGCTTGCCCTTCTGCCCAAATCTCAATGTTCCCCTTGTAGGTGACACTTTCAAGAAGACCTTGTCTCCTTCCTGGAACTGTAAATCTCTGCGGTGGGAGTCTGCGTAGCTCTTCTGTCTACTCCTGGACACTTTCAGACGTTCTTGAATCAACTTGATTTTGTCGCTGGTCTCACTTACAATAGCCGGTCCATGGAAACTGCAAGTGCCGACTTTTTCCCAATAAACAGGTGTCCTACACCTTCTGCCATACAAAGCCTCAAAAGGAGCCATCCCAATGCTTGAATGGTAGCTGTTGTTGTAAGCGAACTCACACAACGGTAGAGTCTCATCCCATTGAGTCTTGAAGTCTAACACACAAGCATGGAGCATATCCTCAAGAGTCTGAATCGTTCTCTCTGACTGGCCATCTGTCTGAGGGTGATAAGCCGTGCTGAACTGTAATCTCGTACCCATAGACTCATGTAGCGTCTTCCAGAACCTCGATACAAATCTGCTGTCTCTGTCAGAAGTGATAGAAACTGGCTGCCCGTGACGACTGAGAATCTCGTTGACAAACAACTCTGTCAAAAGTAGCATGTGCATCTTCTTCCCAGTCTTCATAGCAAGGAAATGCGGTGATTTGGTGAGACGGTCCACAATGACCCATATCACATCGTTGCCTCTGCTCGTCCTCGGTAATCCCGAAATAAAGTCCATGGTAATGTGCTCCCACTTCCATTCCGGGATCTCTAACGGTTGCAATAACCCTGGAGGCCTCTGATGTTCTGCATTGATCAACTGACAGGTCATGCAACGGGAGACAAACACTGCAATCTCTCTCTTCATATTGTTCCACCAAAATCTACCCTTCAAATTCTGATACATCTTTGTGCTGCCTGGATGCATTGAATACTTCGTGCTGTGAGCCTCGGTCATGATGTCATTTCTCAAATCTTCGATGTTAGGCACACACAGACGGTCATGGTAGTACAAAACTCCATCAACAATACGGAAGTCAGGACTTTCTGCTATATGCTCTGAAATCTTGGCCAACTCTGGATCTTGCAACTGACTATCCTTGATCTTCTGAATGAAAGAAGGCTCTGAAACTGACATGTTTGCTAACAAAACACCCTTCCTTAGTGGTTGCAGGTCTATACTCAACTCTTCAAATTGCTCAAAGATACAAGTGCCACTTAGATTTGCCAGGCCTACTAATTTTCTGCTGAAGGCATCTGCAACTACATTGGCTTTCCCCGGGTGATACTTGATTGGAAAGTCGTAATCCTTTATATATCCATCCATCTTCTCTGCCTCATGTTCAATTCTTTCTGTGAAAACAAGTACTGTAAGCTGCGGTGATCGGAGTGGACTTCGAACTGCTCTCCATAGAGGTAATGTCTCCACATTTTCAACGCGAAAACAACCGCTGCTAACTCAAGATCATGGGTTGCATAGTTCTTCTCGTGATCTTTCAACTGTCTAGATCCATAAGCAATCACTTTTCCTTCTTGCATCAAAACACAACCAAGTCCAACATTCGAAGCATCGGTAAAAACGGTAAAACCGCCGCTTTCGGATGGCAAAGTAAGGACTGGTGCTGTAGTCAATCTCTTCTTTAGCTCTTGGAAACTCTCTTCACACTGATCTGTCCATACATATGGTGCATTTTTCCTTGTCAACTTTGTCAAAGCTGACGAAATCGACGAAAATCCTTGCACAAACCTCCGATAATAGCCTGCCAATCCCAGAAAACTTCTAATTTCTGTCACATTCTTCAGTCTTTCCAAATTCACTACTGCTTCAATCTTGGACGGATCCACTGACAATCCTTCCTTGGAGATAATGTGCCCTAAGAATGCTACTTGGTCTGGCCAAAATTCACACTTGTTGAGCTTCGCAAACATCTGATTCTCTCTTAAGAGTTGCAATGCTATCCTCAAATGCTCTTCATGCTCTTCCTTGGTCTTGGAGTACACCAAAATGTCATCTATGAATACTACCACAAACTGATCTAGATACTCTGCAAATATCTTGTTCATCAATGCCATGAACACTGCCGGTGCATTTGTCAACCCAAATGGCATCACTAGAAACTCATAGTGGCCATATCTTGTCCGGAAAACTGTTTTCAATACATCTAATTCTCTGACTCTCAGCTGATGGTAACCGGATCTCAAGTCAATCTTCGAAAAGTATGAAGCACCTTGCAATTGATCAAACAATTCATCTATCCTTGGCAATGGGTATTTGTTCTTGATGGTCACTTGGTTCAATCTTCTGTAATCTATACACATTCTCATCGAACCATCCTTCTTCTTAACAAACAAAACTGGAGCTCCCCATGGTGAAATGCCCGGTCTCACAAAACCTTTATCTAACAACTCTTGCAACTGAGTCTTCAACTCCCCCAACTCTGCTGGAGCCATTCTATATGGTGCAATAGATATCGGAGCGGTCCCTGGTAATAACTCAATAATGAAATCAATCTCTTTGATGGGTGGTAAGCCTGGAATCTCCTCCGGAAAAACATCCGGGAATTCCCAAACAATTGGGATCTCCTCCACCCCTTGGGACCGTTTATCCTCCTTGATAAACTCTAAATAGGCTTCACAACCACTTCTCAAAAGTCTGTCAGCTTTCAACGCTGAAACAAACCTTGCACTAGAATTCTTCCTCTCTCCCTGAAACAACACTCCTTCTGGTGTCTCAACTAACTTGAAAGTAAGGGTCTTATGGAAACAATCCATCGTGGCATGGTATCCTGCCAGCCAATCCATCCCTAGGATGACATCATAATCAAACATCTCCAAAGAAATGAGATCTGCGGTTAAAACCACTTTTCCTAACTGGACTGTGCAACTAGGGTAATATGTTCTACAAATAATTTGTTTGCCTACTAGGGTTGCCACAGTCGAAATAAACTCAAGTTCTCTAGCATGCATATCAATCAACTTAGAGAATTCATGGGATAAGAATGAATGTGTAGAGTCAGGGTCAAATAAAATCTTAGCTTTTATCCCACAAATAAAAAGTGTACAATCCACTACATTTCCCGCTGCCTCTACATCAACTTTATTGACCCCGTAGATTTGCCCTCGATGTTGTGGCCTATTCTGAGCTTGTTGTGGCCTGCCTTGCTGTGCATTCCTATTCTGTTGCGGTGCACGCTGATTCTGGTTCTGTCCCTGCTGATAACAGGCCTGCTGTTGTCTATGCTGTTGTTGTTGTGGTGCATGTTGCTGGAGTGGCCTTGCCTGGTTTTGGACAACCAATGCATTATGTGGTGGTGCTGGACGTTGTGGTCCTTGCTGCTGCTGCTGATTCTGCCTATTCGGTCTAGGACAATCCCTCATTTGGTGGTCCATGGAACCACATCTGAAGCACGCTCCCATAATAGTACGACATTCAGCACTGGCATGTTTCTTCCCACAGTGGATGCAAACCACTGGATTCTGCATATTTGGTTCTGTCCTTTGCTTCTTATTCTGATGATTCCTTTGCTGGTAGTTCTGCTGCTGAGCTTGTCCCTTGCCTTGGACTCTAAGGATCTTGTTATGAAAGTTCTCAAACTTGTAAGCCCTCTTGGCTGCTTCATCGAAAGTAGCAGGTGGCACTACTCCGGTAGCATCCCTCTCAATGAAAGGGTTAAGTCCTTTAAAGAATTTGGCAATCTTCTTCTCAACGGTATCCACCAACTCTGGGGCATATTTGGACAGTCTCTCAAACTTGGTGAGATACTCTAAGACTGTCATACTCCCTTGGACGAGCTGCTAAAATTCTATTGCCTTCTGCCTCTTGATGTGGGCGGGCACATATTTATCATGGAACTGCCTCTTGAAGTTCTCCCAAACCTCTGCATCAACCATGGTCCTATATTCTTCCCTAACAGTTTTCCACCATCTGTCTGTTGTACCGCTAAAGAGGGATGATGCCAGCTTCACTCTTTCTCCCCCGGTACACTGGAAAATCTCGAAGATGTTCTCTGTATGTTCTAACCAGTCATCTGCAGCCAATGGATCTTCTATCCCTAGAAATTCTTTCGGAGCTCTCTTCCGAAACCACTCAAACAAGGCATTAGGGTCATGTTCCCTCTGATTTATGACGATAGCGGGTTGGGGTTGAACCGGTTCTGGTCTTCTCTATAAGACCTCAAGCAACTGCCTTTGCATCTCTGCCATTTCCCTTGCATGATCTTCCTCTCTCTTGAGCATCTGCTCTTGTAGTCTAGCCTGGTTCTCGTTAGCTTGACGTTGCTGGTCAAGCATTGCTTGCATCATTTCTTGGAACTGATTTGGTGGGTTGTTCTCAACTATATCCTCTTCTACCGGCCCGGTGTGATCACTGTTACTTCCAGAAGGAATGTCATTCACTGGTCTCTTACGAGGTGACATGATGCTGCAAAACAAATTGTTAGCACATAATAATATAAAGGGTCACACATTGCTCACACGATACTAGCTAACGAAAGATCTACCGGATCCTCGCCACGTCCTTAGGATTTCTAGTTTCTTTTAATTGCTTGAAACATGTCTCGCTCTGATACCAGTCTGTCACAACCCCGGACCGGGCCCATTACTCTAACGAGCCAAGTCCGGGATCGGGACCAAGGATGATGATAATCTACATCAACAATTTAATAATACCATACATTTATTTAATTTCCCACAGGTGTCCGTGGTGAGGATATCACAACCATAAATGAATATTTCTTTTGAGTACGGAAGCGTGTAGCAAATCAAATAGTCAAACTATCCTTAGTCATGAAGACAATATCACAAGTATAAAATACTGTATCAGAATGAGCAATGATCATAAGCATGTTTCCCAAAAGTAGTTAAAGTTTAAACAAAAGATCATTTAGTTACATTTCCCCAAAAATATAGGCCAACAAAGACCAATATAACAAAACAGTAATCCAAGAATGATTAAATAGTTTTCCCCATCATGTCACGTCTCTCGTAGCAATCTCGATGTCTACATGACATCGGCAGTACGCCACTCGACTAAGGGCTGCAGTTCACCTACCGCCTCCTCCGGCTCCTCCTCAAGGTAGCCGGCAACAGGACCTGAGTACCAAAGCAAATGGATCAGACACGACGGTCTGGCAAGAGAGTGAGAAGGTACAACAACATATAATAAATAAAATATCTTGAAAAGCATGGAAATCTGTTCAAGCAAGAACTCTCAAAAAGTAGATAAGTCATTTGCTAGAAAACAAGTAAACAAGATAAAACATATAAGGTATCCAAGGAATCGGAAACTAACAAGATGGCAATCACATAAAGCTAAATCCTCTGTCACCAAAGTGACAAAAGTATAAGGGGACGTTGGTCTCAGTCACGCAAGGTGAGGAGATTCAACGCATATCATATATACAATATAAATATACGGGACGGGACCACGGTAGCGAACCGGGTATCGGGATGGGACCACGGTAATAAACCGGGTATCGGGATCTAAACTGCAGCTGGCGAGACGGGAGAGGGATCTCCAAGTCAGTGGATCAAACCGACAAGGTTATCCAAGCTTAGTGATGCCGACACATATGTCAAATACAAATCGAGACATATGCAAAATACATCGAGCTCAAGTAAATAAATGAACGGGGCAAGAATACTCAAATGCATAACTTTCATTTCATGTTGGGCAATACACTTCGGGACAAGTCAATGTTACTAGTGTAACTATCATGCTTTCGGGAAAACAACTCATGTGATGTAAATCTTGGAATGAAGTGAAACAATGAACAATAACAATTTCGGGTAAAAATATTGGTTTCAAGATCTATTTAAGTGAATAGGGGTCTCGTATGTCGATTGTAATAACGACTTGGTACTCCTTGAGTTTTGAAGACATTCTGGGCTCCTTATGCATTTTACGATTTTCAAAGCTTAAAATGAGCTTATGGATAGTACTAGATGCTATGATAGAAAAATCAAGACTATAAACAGTCCATCCTAAGTATGGTGTTAGTCCGGAAACATCGAGCAACCTACTCAGTCATCGAAAGGAATAGGATTCGCGATACCCAAGGAAATAGACTTTGCGTATAGATTTAAGGAGGATATCGCGTCGTCCCATGCCGTTCAAGATTGAAATGGATTGAACTTCGATGCCACCGAACCAACCGTGAGGAGTATCGGCTCAAGACATCCTCACACATAGTCCAAACAGTCCAAAAAGGGTAGCCAAGGTCCCACCTAAAACCATTCTAAATCAGGTTGGAAATTTCCACTCAGCAGGAATTTCCCAGTTGGGCCGGTCGACCTGGCCTGGCCCAGGCCCGGTCGACCTGGCCTCTGTGTGCCCGGTCGACCGGGGGTTTTAACTTTAAATGGGCACAGAAATTTCGTCAGTGTGTCCCAGGTCGACCTGGCACACAAAGGCCAGGTCGACCGGGCACATTGCGGAACAGCTCCCAGGTGTTGTTCTGCAGTGGCCTGGTCCTCCTCTTTTTCCCCTCCTTCCAACACATATACAACCACATAAAACTAGAAACAAGAAGACTTTAAACTCATGTTTTCAAGGCATTAAATGAGGCTATCAAGATACATTAAGAGCATTTATTTCAACAATAAAAATCAATGAAAGCATGAAAATCCATTAATGTTTCACCAAACCATTTAAAACTTAAAACACCCAATCATTCACTTGCCTCAAGTCCAAGCTAGCAGTACCAAGCCTCAAATCACCTCTATAGCTCAAATCCAAGCTACAAACAAAAACCCCCAAAACAACCCTAAAATGGGTTACACAAAGAATGAAAATGATAGAACTTTCAATAATGAAAATGTAGCTTCTCAAGGGCTAGAGGAACACTAATCTAGGAGATGGGAAGGATTACTTACTTAGATGACCTTCAAATGAAGAGAGCTAGCTCAAAGAAGATCTCAAGGTTGAGGATTTCTCCACAAATGGTATCAAGAGAAAGCTTGCAAGATGAGGAAGAGGATGGTGATCTCCATTTTGATGTTGGTGCAAGATTGGTGTGGCTTGGAGATGGAGAAGCAAGAAGAAGAAGAAGAAGAAGAAGTTGCAAGAAAACCCTAGGTTCAGTTGTTGTGCTGGAACAATGGAGAATGAAATGAAAAGGGAGAGTGGGTTACCCTTTGTTAACAAATGGAGTTGGATCCCACAACTTAGGAAGCTTGTTTGACTGAAATCATCTCTTTCGGGATCTCGGATGGATTCGATGAAGAAGGAAGAAATGATCGTCGAAATATCTAGTTTCCAAAAAGTATATGTTTCGCGGGTTTCAGGGATATCAAGTTTTGGATACAGGTTTAGTATAAAATGACTGTTTTGCCCCTCAAGGCTTGAAAATCGGGTTTCGGGGCCTCGAATGGAAACGGGATCAACATGAAAGTTGTAGGGATCACTAAGGTAGATTAAACGGGATAATAATGCAATTCAAAACAATTTCGAAAAATCCTCTAAGTAAATGCAAAGTCGGAAGGGGAACCCCCAAAGGGCCCACTAGCTATCAAGCACTCAAAGTTGCCCAAAACTAAAACAAAAGCTATTCCAAACCCAACTTAGTCAAAATCACTAATTAAACTTAGCACTAACACACAACTTAATTAGCACTAATCGGGTTCACTCGGGTCGGGGTCTTACAATGCAAGCAATGCTTGACCAACAGCGTCAGGCTAATGAGAATCAGGCCAGGCTGCAAGAACAAATGCTCAAAAGAGAGGAAGACCATGCTAGAGAATTGGCAGATATGCAGAGGCAGTTGTTGGAAGTATTACAGAGAAGACCCAAGCCGGTTCCACCTCAACCCGCATTCGTTATCAATCAAAGGCAACATGACCCAAACGCTTTGTTTGAGCGGTTTCGGAAGAGGGCTCCGAAAGAATTTCTTGGAATAGAGGACCCAATAGCTGCAGATGATTGGCTAGAACATACAGAGAATATATTTGAGATCTTCCAGTGCACAGGAGGAGAAAGAGTGAAGCTAGCATCATCTCTATTTAGCGGTACAGAAGACAGATGGTGGAAGACGGTTAGAGAGGAATACAGGACCATGGCTGATGCAGAGGTTTGGGCGAACTTCAAGAGGCAATTCCATGATAAGTACGTGCCCGCTCACATCAAGAAACAAAAGGCCATAGAATTTTAGCAGGTTGTACAAGGAAGTATGACAGTCTTATAGTATCTCACCAAGTTTGAGAGACTGTCCAGATATGCTCCGGAGTTGGTGGATACGGTGGAGAAGAAAATTGCCAAGTTCTTTGAAGGACTTAACCCTTTTATTGAGAGAGATGCCACCGGAGTAGTACCACCTGCTACCTTCGATGAAGCGGTCAAGAGGGCTTACAAGTTTGAGAACTTCCATAACAAGATCCTTAGAGTGCAAGGCAAGAGTCCAGCTCTTCAGCAAAACTACCAACCCCAGAGAAATCATCAGAACAAGAAGCAAAGGACATGGCCAAATGTTCAGAATCCAGTGGTTTGGATCCATTGTGGGAAGAACCATGCCAGTGCTGAATGTCGTACCATTACAGGAGCATGCTTCAGGTGTGGTTCGATGGACCACCAAATGAGGGATTGTCCTAGACCGAATAAGCAGAATCAGCAGCAGCAGCAAGGACCACAACGTCCAGCACCACCACAGAATTTATTGGTTGTCCAAAACCAGGCAAGGCCACTCCAGCAACAAGCACCACAGCAACAACAGCATAGACAACAACAGCCACAGTAGCAGGCCCGTTATCAGCAGGGACAGAACCAGAATCAGCATGCACCGCAGCAGAATAGGAATGCACGGCAAGGAAGGCCACAACAAGCTCAGAATAGGCCACAGCATCGAGGGCAAATCTACGGGGTCAATAGAGTTGATGCAGAGGCAGCGGGAAATGTAGTGGAAGGTACACTTCTTGTTTGTGGGATAAAAATTAAGATTTTATTTGACCCTGGCTCTACACATTCATTCTTATCCCATGGATTTTCTAAGTTGATTGATATGCATGCTAGAGAACTTGAGTTCATTTTGACTGTGGCAACCCCAGTAGGTAAACAAGTTATCTGTAGAACATATTACCCTAGTTGCACAGTTCAGATAGGAGAAGTGGTTTTAACCGCAGACCTCATTCTATTAGAGATGTTTGATTTTGATTCATCCTAGGGATGGATTGGCTGGCAGGATACCATGCCACGATGGATTGTTTCCATAAGACCCTTACTTTCAAGTTAGTTGAGACACCAGAAGGAGTGTTGTTTCAGGGAGAGAGGAGGAATCCTCGTGCAGGGTTTGTTTCAGCGTTGAAAGCTGACAGACTTTTGAGAAGTGGTTGTGAAGCCTATTTAGCGTTTATCACGGAGGATAAACGGTCCCAAGGGGTGGAGGAGATCCCAACTATTTGGGAATTCCCGGATGTTTTTCCGGAGGAGATTCCAGGTTTACCACCCATCAGAGAGATTGATTTCATTATTGAGTTGTTACCAGGGACCGCTCCGATATCTATTGCACCATATAGAATGGCTCCAGCAAAGTTGGGGGAATTGAAGACTCAGTTGCAAGAGTTGTTAGATAAAGGTTTTGTGAGACCGAATATTTCACCATGGGGAGCTCCAGTCTTGTTTGTTAAAAAAAAAGGATGGTTCAATGAGAATGTGTACAGATTACAGAAGATTGAATCAAGTGACCATCAAGAACAATTTGAAGAGTGGGCTTGGCAAACCTAAGTGGCACTTGTATCTTTGAGCAATTTGAAGAGTTGAGTATAGACCTGCAGCCACTAAGGAAGGGTGTTTTGTTAGCGAACATGTCAGTTTCAGAGCCTTCTTTCATTCAAAAGATCAAGAATAGTCAGTTGCAAGATCCAGAGTTGGCCAAGATTTCAGAGCATATAGCAGAACGTCCCGACTTCCGTATTGTTGATGGAGTTTTGTACTACCGTGACCGTCTATGTGTGCCTAACATCGAAGATTTGAGAAATGACATCATGACCGAGGCTCACAGCACGAAGTATTCAATGCATCCAGGCAGCACAAAGATGTATCAGAATTTGAAGGGCAGGTTTTGGTGGAACAATATGAAGAGAGAGATTGCAACGTTTGTCTCACGTTGCATGACCTGTCAGTTGATTAAGGCAGAGCATCAAAGGCCTCCAGGGTTGTTACAACCGTTAGAGATCCCGGAATGGAAGTGGGAGCACATTACCATGGACTTTATTTTGGGACTACCGAGGACTAGCAGAGGCAACAATGCGATATGGGTCATTGTAGTCCGTCTCACCTAGTCAGCGCATTTCCTTGCTATGAAGACAGGGAAGAAGATGCACATGATACCTTTGGCAGAGTTGTTTGTCAACGAGATTGTCAGTCGTCACGGACAACCAGTTTCTATCACATCCGACAGAGACAGCAGATTCGTCTCGAGGTTCTAGAAGACGCTACATGAGTCTATGGGTACGAGATTACAGTTCAGCAAGGCTTATCACCCTCAGACAGATAGCCAGTCAGAGATAACGATTCAGACCCTTGAGGATATGCTCCGTGCTTGTGCGTTAGACTTCAAGACTCAATGGGATGAGACTCTACTGTTGTGTGAGTTCGCTTATAACAACAGCTACCATTCAAGTATTGGGATGGCTCCTTTTGAGGCTTTGTATGGCATAAGGTGTAGGACACCTGTTTATTGGGAAGAAGTCGGCACTTGCAGTTTCCATGGACCGACTATTGTAAGTGAGACCAGTGACAAAATCAAGTTGATTCAAGAACGTCTGAAAGTGTCCAGGAGTAGACAGAAGAGCTACGCAGACTCCCACCGCAGAGATTTACAGTTCAAAGGAGACAAGGTCTTCTTAAAAGTGTCACCTACAAGGGGAACATTGAGATTTGGACAGAAGGGCAAGCTATCACGGAGATACATTGGACCCTATGACATTGTGAGTAAGATCGGTGACGTGGCTCATAGATTAGCCTTACCACTCGAGCTATCCGGTGATAAGAATGAAAAATGTTATATTTTTCTCCATTAATGTTTAGTTCTTTGTACCTATTTGATATCTAATTGCACTCATTATTCTTATATTTTGATTTAGGATGCAATTGGAGGGCTAAACGCAAAACGAAGTTAATATGGCAATTTTAGATGAATTTTCACATCGCTTCGTAATCTGTCCATAACTCTATCATCTGAGCTCCAATTGAGATGATTCAAGATGCTATGGAACGCCAAGAAAAAGATCTACAACTTTCATGTTTTGAGTTTTGAGAGATATCGGCTGCCTCAAGATCTGAGTTGCAAGAGAAGTGCTCGTACTTGATGCTAAATGGATGAAAAATCAAGCAAAAGGGCATTATGGTAAAATTGAAGAAATCAGAAGTTCGTCGAAACATATCCAATATTGGGCTCATATTGTGCAGAACGAAAAATAGTGCAACTTTAATTCTTGGGTCGAGTCCAACAGAAGCCCGAACGAAAAGATATGGTCAAGAAGAAGATTTTGACTAAGTTAGAATTTAATTGTTTATTTTATTAAATTCTATCTCCAATCCCAAGCCATTTCAATTTCTACCTCACGTCACTCTCCTTCTCTGTTTGAGAGTTTCTCTCTATCATCTCTCATCCTCATCCTCATCCTCATCCTCATCCAACGTCTTCTCTCCCTCAGCCCTTTTCTCTCCATCAGGTGGGCCCACTTACCAATTTTCTCTCCTATTCCAACTCCAACGCCACCTCTCTATAAATACCATTACACGCCATTCACAGAACTATCTTCTGCAACCCACGAATTCTCTCTCTCTCTTTTTCTCTCTTCTTTCTTCGTTCTTTTTCCATTTAGATTATTTTATTTTGCAAGTTAGGATGGCCCTGCGTGGCTAATTTTCTGTAATTGGTTAAAGAAGACTGAAGCCTCGGAATAAATACTGTGAGATCTAATTTATTTTCATTGTTTAATTTATGCTTTGAATATGGATTGTTCTTCTATGTTTAATTTATTATCATGATTATTTCGTTTAATTGCTAGGATGCATACTAGTATATTTTTCGTTGCAATCTAAAGCTAAATTAGAAATCAAATCCGTAATTGTTTGATCCCTCTAATTTGTGAAGCAACTGATATTTAATAATTTACTGCGTTAGTAATTATTAGATATTAGGAAGAACACTTGGCTAAATTAAATGCAACCGCGTGTGCTTGTGTTATTTGGGTTCATCTATCTCTCTGATTTTAATACTTTTACTAAATTAAATCTATAACGCTTGTCTTAGGTTGTTTAGTAATTAGGGTTAATTAGAGCGCGTGTTTTCTAATTAACTAATTAAGGAGGTAGGAATTTAATTCCAACGATGAATATTCAAAGTGTTAATTGATTTATTTTTGCATCAATGATCAGTTTTGAATTTCCGATGGTGGATGTTAACTTTGACCAATGCTTTCTCATTTGATTGAACTCGTTACTTTGTTGCTATTTAATTGCTTTTATTTATTTATTTATTTATTTTTCTGTATAATCAAAACCCCCATTTTTTATCACATAGCATAAAATTTGACTAAACACTCTCCGTGGGAACGATCCTTACTCGCGATACTATATATATTTTTTGGAGTAAAGGTTTTATTATATTTGGGTGCCGGCGACAGCACGACCAAATTTTGGCGCCGTTGCCGGGGAGTGCTTCTAGTTGATTTTTTTTTTTGTGATTTAAAAAAAAAAAAAAAAAAAATTTTTTCTTCCCCAGCACGTTTTCTCATTCTGCAGTAGCCTCCTTTCGGTCCATCTCTGTCTCTTCATTGTTTGCTCCATCTCTGTCAGCAACTATCTCTCTTTTCATCTCTTTTAGTCATCTCTTCATCTTTTCTCATTATCTCATTATCTCATCTCATATCTTCTCTCCATCTCTCTGACTTCATCTCATTTATTCAATTCATCTTCTTTGGTTCTGAAACGAATAGTTCTGTTCTTCATCTATTTTCATCATCACACCTCATCAAAAC